>CM042667.1:28215537-33582199 GCA_023638005.1 Forsythia suspensa
CGTTGTCATTTATATTTAACAACGTTCACAGCGTGTTGTCATTTATCTTTACAACGTTCACTGCGCGTTGTCATTTATCTTTAGCAAGCGTTCACATGCGCGTTGTCATTTATTTTTACAACGTTCTCTTGTGCGTTGTCATTTAGTTTTAGCAACATGTACATGCATGTTGTCTTTACCTTTTAACATATTTAACAACGTTGATACGTTGTCGTTACCTTTGATGTTTCTTTTGCATGTTTTATTTTTTTTATCTATTATTTTGAAACATATTTTATAGATGTATCACGTCAAACCGTACATATGGTCCCTTACTTGAAGCGGAAAATAAATCACATTATAATTAAAACTAAAAGAAACTTCATCGATCGATACCATAAGCAATGGAATTGGCAAACTAGAAAAGAGGAAAATTACATGTCCAAAAGTTGCAATTACTACAAAGAGAATTAGGGCAATGGGTCTTGATCGGTTGTAGCAAGTGAAGGCGAGAGGAATTGCGAGATTCATCATAGTCTTCACCCAAAGGGGATTATTCAACTCTTATTTCCTCTATCATTTTCACAACTTCACCCATTGCTGGCCTCTTCTCAAGCTGTGGCACTACACAAACCATTGCTACACGGAGCATTGACACCGTTCCTCCTCGATGTTCTTGTACCGAAAACGTTTAAATGATGTGATTCGAGTTAGTGTTCTAAAACTAGATCACACCAACTAAATTTTACGGTAAAAACCGAAAATCGGTCTAATAACATTAAAAATCAAAATAAGTTCGAACTAAGCACAACTAGTTTTATCTTTTCATAAAATAAGTTTAACATGTTCACAATTTGAATAAATAAGATTGAACAGTTGTAACACTATAAAATTTTAGATAAGTAGTTCAACGTACCTTAACAATTCTTGATCAAACACTTCAGCCGTCCACTGTCTCTCACCACGGATCAAACCCATTTTGGCAAATCCACTGGCTGCTCTTCCTCGTCAAGTCGAGGCGACTCGGTGATGGGTACTGCGGATGGAGCTTTGCCGCAGCAGAACTTCCAAATAACACCTGGGGCTATAAACACGGCCATTTGGAAAGCCTCTTGATTTCTGCTCGTTGTGGTGCTTTGTACCTCCCAATTCAAGTTATGGTGCAACAGGAAGTTCAAAAGCAGAGACAATCCAAAATCAGAAATGCAAGTAACACTATTTTGTCACAGTATATTCGACGATTTCATATTCGCATGAGGAATCTCTTGATGCAGCATATTCTCCTTTCATGAATTTTAGCAAGCCTCTATAGTAGTTCCCAATATTAAACTGTTCATCCTTGTAGTCCAATCTAGTGGGAATCCTCCCTGTGTCCCTTGCTTTAATCAACAACAGCATGGATTAAGTCCCAATCCATGTTTAGAAGAGGGATGAAGGAAACGAAATATATGCTAAAGAACACCAAGTTTTGTGATAATCTGAGTCCAATTTGATAGGGAAAACTTGGAAACTGATTCGAGAGTCCATGATGAAGATGAGGGAAAACTTCTGGAAATTTGAGTTCCACTTTTGAAACAGAGAATGGATGGAGCATAAATTCAATATGGGGCTAAACACGTATATATTAAAATGCTGCCATCTTGGCTGCTTTAATTAACAGCCGATCCACCAGAAAACACTATTTTGACTAGCCAGATGGCATAAAGTTGGCGTTTAGAACTAGTTAGTGAGATTGATACACAACGCTTTTAAATCAATGAGGTACTGACGAATAACATATCAAACATAACAAACTGCCCCATAAGCAGGAGAAGAAGAAGCGCTACTATTCCTTGACCGAGCGCGCTTTTCATAACTTCACAGATCCCCATCAACAAGCAGCATATCAAGGTAAAACCACTTGGAGCAATCGTAAGCATCATAACCCGCCTTGTTCGTAAACGAATCGCTGATTCGCAGACGCCCGCCTCAGTATTAATCTCGATAATTACAAGACGACATGTTTTACAGATGCGTAGAATCATCTATATTTGGCTTAATTCCTTGCAAACTTAAATCATACGTTTTATCAAGACGTGAATGCCTCATGTTCAATTCACTGATCAGTATTTAGCATGGATTATCCTAACACTCTCTTAGCCATTATGCATATATTTTTGGGCAATTTCTGTTGATGTGGAATTTCAAAGTCTAAAATTAAATTTGTGTATTGCTTCTTCACACCCAATACAAGAAGAAATCGTGAACTGTAAAATGAATCTAATTTTATGCATGCAGATTCCAAGAAGGTATATAGATGTGTATATATATTGTCTCTAAATATGGTTTTTCTAATTTTTTGTAACATGTATATTGTTTTAATCGAATTGGGTTTTCGACTTTGTGGTTGTTGGCTGTTGTTGGACGATGATTCAGTCTCAATGTTGGAGAACGGAACGCAGGAGTTTTGGTGCGGTCGGAGATGGCAATCGCGCGGTGGCGGTTACAGCCGCAGTGCGTCGCCGCACGCGTGGATGTAAACAGTCGTTGTGAGTGACGTTGCGAGAGAAATTTGCAGTGCTGAGATGGCGTGCTGCAATGCATGGTACTTCGCAAGCGATCTCCCTGATCATGGTGAGTGCAGCAGCTAGGGTTTTGAACCCTCATTGTTTGTGCCTTTTGGGCCAAGGACTTCCTTCGGAAATTAGGAAGAACTATAAGTTAGCTTTGTAATTTTCTGAATTTTCATTTATTTAATCTCTAGTCTTCCTGATTACCTCTCTAATGAATTGTGTCCTTAAGTTTTAAATTCATTACGGTTGGCTCTTTAGACTTCTGAATTTACATAAAACAAGTCCTCAGCAGTTTTAGCAATCAATTGTTAGCTCAGGGAAGTTCTGAATTTAAGGATTCAGTCCCCAAGTTTAAGATTCAACACCTCAATACTAAAGTTTTGGTAAAATTGCAATTAAGTCCTCTGTTTTAAAATCTTCATGGCTGGCAACAACTGGGTTTAATTAAATTGTAACTGAACCCTCCAACTAAGTGGGATTACTTAACTTAAAGCTTTCGTAACTTCCAAAACTCAAATCTTAAAGTTCGTAAATATACGCAAACAATAATCGCAGCTCAAATTTTTTGCATTTACTCTGACTTTTTAGAAAAAGAGAAGATTCCAAAGTGAATACACTGAAGTAACATGTTGCCAAAGTAACTTCTTCAGAAACCAATTAACTTTCAATATGTACCAAGGTGCCAGAAGTTATTCATATCTGATATCGACCTGCCTAAAGAAATGTCAATGTTCTACCGAATTTCGTGTGATAAACACAGATTTATTATTTCGCTTAACGGTGGACTTAATAAATCGGTCCAGTGAAAGTGTTAACGATCGAGCACGTCTTATTCACAAGGTTTCATTGCTACATCGAGGCACCACTTACGTAGTCAACGCTCATTCAAAGCATCTGTAATACTCATGTCACAGCATCTTATAGATGTATTATATTAAAAAAATGGCCTAAAAAAAGGGCAAATTATTAGTTGTATAACAAAGTACCAATGTAAGGTTATTTCACTTTCTTTCATACAAATTATTCATCCATCAACAATATCCAAATATCAATTCAATTTCCACGCTAACGGGTCAAACTTCAAAGATTCGAAAGAGAACGCTTGAATTGTTCTCGGGTCGCATGGATCTCGACCTTGCTCGTGGATTGAAAACTCGCTTCTTATTTGATGTGTTCACCTCACCGATGGTGGAGGAACTTTGAGAAGTGGAAACGCCAAATCGCAGGAGCAAGTTTTATGATCATTGCCAGCACGTGATTCCAGAAACCCTTAGTGGACCGAGACCGAGGAGGTAATCATGCCAAAGAATTCCTTGGCTAAAATTCGAAAAGCGCATTTAAAAACTATAAGGTTGGAAAACAAGCACGCCTGCAGTGTTTTGATTTAAATGGAAGCACAAAAGCAAGTGGGAATACAAGAGAGTATATCATGCAAGACGTTCCTTATCGCTCAAACTGAGGCATTAAAGCTCCAATTTGGCCCACCATGACTTGTTTTGCAGATTTAAGATTAATATCAGCTCGCATTACTTCCTAAATCAATTCTAATGCCGCTTATAATCATGCCAAAAGGATAAAATGATTCCCAATGAGCCAGTCATTTTATATTGTGTGTGCAAGAGGAAGAAAGGTCAAGCGTGGAAGTAACTCAAACTGCTAACCTGCAAAGCACTCCAAAGATAAGTGGTGAGAAAAGAAAAATAGAATATGAAGTCGCTAAGGTTCAGTAATTTAAGAAACAAATATAAAGACAAAGAGAGCTGTTTTTGCCAAGTTCCGCATTTGAAAGAAGCGATTGCATTTCAAATACAACGTCTATGAGCATAAGAGAAAGGTGTACATTTCTTACCCTGGTCTCGTTTCGGTACATTGAAGTTTATGCAATGCAGGGAAAAGCCTGGTGGTTTAGATTCTCGATGCCATCGCCCACATAAGTGTCGGGCGTAGGAAGGCTCGCTCAGTCGAAAAGCTGTAAACGATGCCGGAAGATTCATCTTTATGAAGTACCGAAAATCGTGGTGGAAGTTAAAGCCAATATGTACTTTGTGAAAGGCTATCAAGAACTGATTTTTATTTTCGATTTTGAAAGACACTTTGTTGTAACCGCCATTTAGATGGAATTCTGGTTTCTATTTTACTGGTCAAATTTGATATCATTGTTCTTTCGGGAAATTGCCGCTTTAGCTCATATTAAATCAAATATTGTTGGTAATCGGGTTCATTGTGTTCGTTTATGACTTATATTTCGCTTTGATATTAAGGCCATATAATGAAACCTTGCATGTAGAATCACGGGTACTGGGGCAAAATTAAAGAAAATTCCGCAAACTACGGGCACAAGCGCTAGGTCATATCTCAAAACAAGAGTTTGTTCACCAAATGACGGTATTGATTCCCCGGACTTTACTTGGGATTGATGTTTGTATTGATTGTACTAGGAAAATACCAAATAAAAAAAAAAAAGGTTAGGGTGCCAATAGATCCCAGACGCCTTGTAATCGACACACGAGACATTTAAAAGACCGTTTCACCAATGGTCAAGAATATTTTATATCATCTATAGACTATTACTTATGGGCATCTATATCTATTCATGAAAAACTGAGTCACTAGACATGTTCAGGCTTTCAAGGCGAAGTTGAGAATCAACTCAACAAAAGGATTAAAAGCGTTAGGTCGATCGTGGTGGTGAGTACTACGGCGATATGAGATTCGGTGAACAACGTCCGGACCATTTGCTAAATTCCTAGAGGAATGTAGAATCGTCCGCAACACCATGCCGGGATCACCTAGCATGAATGGTGTGGTGAAAGGCAAAGAACTCTTAAGGACATGGTAAGGAGTATGATTAGTCATTCTACTTACCAAAATCACTCTGGGAGAAGCATTAAAGGCTGCACTTATATTACGAATAGAGTACCAACTAAATCCTGCTAAAACACCTTATGAGCTTTGGACGGTGAAAACCTGTCCTAAAGCACTTCCACATTGGAGATGTCCGGTGAGGCTAGGCCTTATAGGCCACATGAAAATAAACGGACTCTAAAACAAGGCGACTATTTTATTAGTTATTACGGCGATCAAGGGGCTACAAATTTTATAATCCCACACTTAAGTCAATTTTTGAAACAGAAGCGCAACATTTTTGAGGATGTTGAGTTTGGGGAGAAATAAGGTTAGAGACATTGTCTTTGAGGAAGAAACGAGGAAGGATCGATTTCGATTCCTACTATTACTTTGATAATGCGAGGTCTTTGTACATCATTGATCAAGAAGTATATCCGGAACCTCGAGCAAGATAATGTTGAAGAACCTCCCACCATTCCGATACAAACTCAACAACCTCAAGAACCAATACCATTAAGGAGATCCACTCGAGAAAGGAAAAATGCTATTTCGGATGATTTTATAGTATTTCTCCAAGAACATGAGGAAAATAATGGAATGATGGAAGATGATCCAATCAATTTCCATCAGGCCATGAAGGGTTCGATTCTTAAAAGTGGATTGATGCCATGAATGAGGAGTATAAGTCTATGCAAGACAATAAAGTTTAGGATCTTGTCCTATTACCGGAAGGTGCAAAGCCCATTGGTTGTAAATGGATTTTAAAACCAAAAGGGATTGAAGGTAATGTGGAAAGATATAAGGCTCGTCTTGTAGCTAAAGGCTTTACACAAAGGAAGGCATTGACTTCAAAGAGACTTTCTCCGGTTTCAACGAAAGACTCTTCGGAGTCATGGCACTTGTTGCATTTTGATCTTGAGTTACATCGGATGGATGTTAAGACAATATTTCTCAATGGAGACATTGATGAGGCGATTTATATGGTGCAACGGAAAATTTCGTGTCAAGAGACTCGAAATATGGTTTGCAAATTAAAGAAATCTATCTATGGACTTAAGCAAGCTTCCGTCGGTGGTACTACAAATTTTATCAAGTGATTATCTCGTTTGGTTTTGAGATAAATATTGTTCGATTGTGTATATCACAAGTTCGTGGGAGTAAGCATATTTTCTGGTTTTGTATGTTGACGACATCTTGCTTGCCACTAATGATATAGGCATGTTGTACGAAACCAAGACTTATCGCCAAGGAATTTTAAGATGAAAGATCTTGGGGACGCCTCTTTTGTATTAGGGATTCAAATATACCGAGATCGCTCTGGGATATTCTTAGATTGTCACAAAGAGCTATATCGATAAAGTTCTTAAAAGGTTTGGCATGCGGATAGTAAACCAAGGACACCCGTTGCTAAGGGAGACAAATTTAGTCTCAATCGTGCGAAAAATAATCTTGAAGTTAAGGAAATGCAGAAGATTCCTTATGCATCGGCTATGAGTCTAATGTATGCTCGGGTTTGTACACGCCCGGATATAGCATTCATTGTTGGAATCTTGGGCATATATTAAGTAACCACAGGATGAATAATTGGATAGCAAGAAAAAAGGGTTATGAGGTACTTGAAGAGAACAAGAGATTGCATGCTTACATCACGCAGATCGGATCGATTAGAGATCGTAGGGTACTCGATTCTAATTTTGCGGGATGCCAAGCATGAGAAAATCCACATCAGTGCATATATCGCTGTTGGAGGAGCTATATCACGGAGGAGTGCTAAGCGGACACTCGTAGCTTCTTCCACTATGGCGTGAGTTTGTAGCATGTTATGAGTATCTAATCATGAGATATGGTGCGAAATTTTGTCATTTGGGCTGCGCATTCGATTGGCATTGAAAGACCATTAAAGTTATATTGTGACAATAACTCAGTAGTGCTATATTCAAATAACAACGGAGTTCAACTAAGTCAAAACACATTGACATTAAGTTCACAGTTGTGAAAGAAAGTGCAGAATGGATGATTTCCATAGAGCATATTGGGACAAACTCCATGATTGCGGATCCGGTTACTAAGGGATTACCACCAGGTTTTCATGAGCACACTTGCTATATGGGTGTTATATTTCTTGAGGATATCATGTTTTAGTGGGAGTTTGTATTTTGGTTGCTTTATGTTTGTTTTGGACACATTTGTGTATTTGGATAATTTTACATACGAAATAAAGTATTGATTCATTCCATTCATTACATTATGTTTGGTATTGATCTCACTTAAGAAATAAAGTCGGACCAATTGAAAATAGACATGTTTGGATCACATAACATGTAATTTTCATACTACACTCTCATGATTGATCTATGTCATTTGGTTGTATTAGTGTATGTGACCATTGATGGATTTAGTTACGATTAATGTAACGAAAGTCGCTTTGATCCTACATTGATATGATTGATGGCGAGATTGTTTGGAAATACCCTTAACATGATAGCAAAATTTTGAGCTCATAAGGTTGTGCACATTTATAAGGATACATGTATGGCCCGGTGGGAGATTGTTGGATAAAATTCAACATGTGGGGCCAAACATGTATATATTAAATAATGGTGCTATCTTAAGGTTTTAGTCAACAAAATGATCCACTGTTAATTATTTTGACTAACGGATTAAAGGTCGCGAGATTAAAGTAGAGACTGGAGTTATTAAATGTTTTAAATCATGATGGGCCGACGAACAACATTAAACATAATAATCATTATGAAGAGAAAGTTACTGGCCTAATCGAATATGATTTTTCATAACTCTTTCAGATCCCCATCAGCAGTATACCTGGGCGAGAAACCACTGGATCAATCTGCAAGACTATAACTCCAACATCAAACGTAATCACTGGATTCGGTGACGCCGCTTTAAGATTAATCTTCATAATTACAAAGATGACGGTTTTGGGCAGCTCATGATAGAATCATCTCAGATGGCGAATTGCAAACTTAAATCTAACATGGGATCCTTCTTTTCACTTTTGGGTATTTGTAGCCAGTACTTGAGGTTTCCAAATGAAAAGTTTGGACTTTTCCTCAAGTAGAGATACAAAGGTTGAAAAGAAAAACACTTTCCTTGCCAACACTTGCTTGAAACGTAGGCCCATGTTTATATATATCAAATGTCTAGATGAAAACATGCGTCATGATCTCATCTTCCTAGCTTGTGAACAAAGGCACAACCCTTTTTTCTTCCTGACATAACTGTGAAAACACATCAAAAGAACCTAAATATAAAAATGCATCATAAATAAAAATTTCATATATAAATTCCGTTACTCAAACACCAAGAACCTGCCTGCACACAAATCAAACATAGAACTAAAAAACATAAATCCTCCAACATAAGGAAATCAAAGACAAGTATAGACACAAATATATAGCCACGAGGTAATTAGAAAATTAACATTGTAGGCAAAACCCCAACTGAACTGAAGGTTAAAACAACAATTGGTCAACAACTAACTAATTCGACCCAAGGATACAAACCATCTTTGTCAATAACCGCAAGTGCGACGGCTATTTTCTAAAAGTATGCAAGCGTGGTGGAGAGGAGCCATAAATTCTCAATACATCTACTTTTCATTCAAATTGCTGTGTGGAAATAAGCTTTTCCTAAAACACAACTCACCATTTGGATACAAAGATATAAAAGGGTCAATTGAAAGTACATTTCCATTCTGAGGCTCACGGAATTCTGGTACTAATTCGAGAACCCCTAGAAAGTCGCCACGGGCGACTGGCAAGGCCATAGTCGCCGACAATTATCATCTCTTCCAAAGGAGCGTGTTTGGACCGGGTCAAGATAATCGGGCGAAGAGCATATGAGCACTCGCCACCCTGTGGAGAGGTAACAACGATGATTGGCTGACGAGGACGAACAATCAAGAGAACGGAATCGGATTCCACAGACGAAGTTTTCGCTTTTGAACATGGCGCAGGACAAGGATGGCCTCTTTCTCTGCGGGTAATGGGCGGGATTGGAGGACGCTAAGGGAAGAGATCCTCGAGTACGTATGAAATGCACGTTTGGGAAAACTGGTTCCAAGATTGACTTATCGTTTTACCCTTTTGTTTTTTCCATTTTTGTATTTTTAGTTTCGCGGTAGGGAAATTCGTTAGCCGGGCTCAGTATTTGCTTTTGATTTACAACCCGCGAGAACGCTGCCAATCTATTTTTAATAAAAAAGTTTTAGCAACGTTTCCTCCGATCGCTGTAAAAAATGTTAGAAGAGGTTTTAACAACGCTCAAAGTGAACGCTGTTAAAACTATATGCAGTATGACAACGGTCAACGCCCGTTGGAACAAGAAAAAAATATTATTATTTTGGCAACGGTCGGGCGACATTAATAACGCTTCATTTCAACGCCGCTGCTAAACGCCAATCAATTTGAATCCAATTGCAACATACATTTGACGACCTGCTGTCAGAGAATCTGCTTGAATAACATGCTTTTAATAATGAATGTTGTCGCTGAGATGTTGCAAAAGGCACTTTTGTTGTGAAAAGTCAATTATGTAACATCCGCCGCTTCTACATGTAGATAAAATGGCGCAAATAGTCTGGCGCGCTATTCATTTAACCCCATAAAGATATCAGACATCATGTCGCCGCTATAGATCATGAACTCCAGCGGACGAGGCTGGGTAATTAATGCCATCACCTCCACGTAGTTTTACAAACATAGAGAGCACGTTTTAAGGCAGTCGCTATGTGCATCCACTAGCACCGTCTAACTCTCGTTTCTTGCAGTGATAAGAACTTTGAGCCAAAATGAGCACCACCATTTGTTTGGATTCAGGAATCAATTCTAGTGACCAAAAGGTTGAACATTGTGAAGTTTAGCAACCAAATGCTGACATTTAAAGTTTACGAACCACGCCTATAGGTGCAGGCCTATAAGTCTTGGGATGATAGCAAGTTTTTTGCAATATGCCACGTGTTATATCTTAGTCAATTTGGTGGCTATGCAAGGAGGCTTATTATACATAGGGGATCTAGATCCCAGCCCTGCAGCAGCAGTGAATCGTTACTGTGTTTTATTGTCCTCGATGTTTCTGCCCACATTAGATGAACAACCCAAAAATATTTATTATTCTAATTGTATTTATAATATTCAAAAATGAATGGAGAGGTCACTGTAAATTTATGTCTCAACTAATAATCTTAGTGTGATTTACCACTTTCTGTTCCTCACTTTATATAATCAAACAGCCAGGAACTCAAAAATAGAACCTTAATCAAGCACCACTCTACATATATGGAAACAGTGGTTAATATTCTTTTCAATAAAATGGACTGTGTCCATTATTGTATATGACAGTAAATCAAAATTACTTTCTATAAATATAATTTTGTGCTGCAAATTATCCAAAATTTATTAAAAAAATTAACTCTTACTTATATTTAAACCTTTTTGCCGAACATACTCTTTAAATGCCTTGCTTTGGTTTGAATCCTCATCTTAACGTCCTATTTGGCTTCATTTGATGCATGCCATCACCATGTTTGGACATTTCTTTTAATAATCTTGCTTGATACCTGAAACAAAAAAAAAAAAAAAAAAAATTGAAGGGTACAACAAAGCTTCCATGCTAACTTCCATCAAGAGTCGTATAAAATGTTTTCATCTGCACTCAACCAGTCATCGAAAAGCGCATTTGATCTAGCCAAATCTTACTTTTTAAAACTAAAGTTGCTAAAGGCGGACGGTAAGAAATGTTATAGAAATGAATTTTTATGTCAGCTTGTTGCGAAGCGTCTTGTGGTAATTTTTATATGACACTTGGACGATGGTCATGGCGTTAATTTTGTTCACGGTCATATACCGTAATAGAATGACACACTACCGTGTTGTGAACCCAGTTTATCAAAATAAAAATTTCAAACTGGCCCATCAAATTGAATCAGTTTAAAAGAACACATATTTGGACTATTAGTTCATTAATTATTTATATTTTGTCAATGTTAGTTAGAAAGTTGCATGTGAGAAAGTTTTTTCACGCATGTTTGTCACATCAAAACAAAACCATGGTTTCCTTGATCACAGAGATAAAGAAATATGAGATAATTTAGATTAATCATGTGAGTCCCCATGGTGTTTTAATTTGATGGATTTATATATATTTAATATTTAATATTTAATTTAATTATTTAACGATAGTTTTGCTACATACTTGATTTTCTATTAAAATTTCACAATTAGTTTCTAATATTTTAAACTCTAAAATAACAAATATAAAAAATGTAACACAATTTTTATAAGAAATATAACAAATGTATAAAAAATATAACAAACGTAATAAATATAACAAGTGTTAAAAAATAAAAAAGTATTTTTAGAATAAAAAAATTAAATAGTATTTTCTAAATTATTTTATATTTTATGATTAATCACCGTATGGAGTTTTCTGCAGAAAGAGAAAAGTATTTGTGTCTTCATCTCCTCCAATTTTTTTTTTTTTTCAATTTCTTCAATTCTCTCCTTCCCAATTCTCTTTTATTTTATCATTCTCCTCCAAATCTTTTCTTCCCAACATTGTACCTCCTATCAATCTCCATTCATTTTCTACGGTCAAACTACCGATAAGCGATATACTAGTAATGAAACTATCCCATTTATTTATTTTATTGGCTGCGCAGCCTTGTTATTTGCACCAACAAGCATGTATAAGTGCTTTCTTGGAGCTAACAGTATCTGCATTCCTGCACTCTGCAAATGATCACTAGAAATTTGTAACCTGTCTGACATTATTCATATTCAATATAAATTCCAATTTCAGTCATCTAGTAATTATTCGTAATTCTTGACTATGAATAACATTACTTAAAAAGGTAATAATAAAATACAAATTCCACTGTTGTGATTATATTAAGTACAACAATCAAAACTCACAGCTCATAAACTTGGAGGAGAAGTACCTAAAATAATGGAATTCCAGCTTCTTCCTTCAACTTCACTATTTTCTTGCTTTTCACTTCCTTTATGTTGGGAAAATAGTTCACGGATCTTTGTTTACTTGCAAGAACAATCAATAGGGCTCGATTAATAATGTCCAACTCACAAAGGTAACACCAATTTAAAAGGACAAACTAAGAAGGACCTATTTCACCAAAGGAAATAATGGGAGGGAGTGGGCTGCAATTTTCACTAAAAAATATGTCAATGACAATGGCTGAAGTTCTGCCTTTTTAGTTTTGGCTTTCCGTGTACTTTTCACTTGTGATAATGGTAGTTGTAATAATGGTGGTGAATTGGCTATTAAACTAACTAATATATATATATATATATATACCTTACAATAATATAAAAGCTTTAAAATTTTTACTATTCATTTTTTCAGTCCAATATGCCGTCGTTTTACAATTATCAATTTTTGTTATTACCTCCTCTCCACCTTTTACAAGCCACCCTTTCTATTTCCATTTGGAACTTGTAATTGAGCCGTCTTCATGTTTTTCATACTTCCATTGGAGCTTAGAATTCATCTTTTAGATTGTAAGTATATATTATTTGTATGCCAGTAACAAAATTTCTTAAGCCACTATTTCTATTTGAACTTGAATTAAGCGTCTTCGTAGTGTTTCCATACTTTGGATTACTGGACTTGATTGTAAGTGTCTATTATTTGTATGACAATAACAAAATTTTGAAGCAAAATTTCATTTTTTTAGCAATAATTTTTTTATTATTACGTCGTTTTCCATCCATCTATCTGTAAGAGTATATTATTTGTATAAATTTTGAAAGAGTTGATTCTTCTTTAACAACAAATCATTAAATTATTTAGTACATTACATGGTATATTTGTATGGGGTTGCTTGATATTCGGACAACATGCTTTGTTGCAAACTATCAATCAAACTACTCGGTTGGTTGACGACAACCAACCCAACCATTGCCGAGTTGCTCGTAGCACTTGTGCGTGATTGTCGGATAGCTCAACAACGCGTTGAGTATCTCGCAATAGGTTGTTACTGGCAACCAATCGTAGTTGTTGGCGCTCGGAACCAAGTCAGAACCAAGATTGCCGAGCTAGCTCATCGACCAAACATTTGAGCTACTCATTGCCACTATTGGTTGTCGAGCGAGCTCTAGCCGTTCAATTTGGTGTTAGCGTTTTGTATTGGTGGTGAAAAACCGGGCTTGCTCGCCATTTGTAGGCTAGAGTTTTTAGCAACCATTTTTTAGCGAGGCTAGCTAAATTATCAAGTTATATTCAATACCAAGTCACATTTTGCATGTAGTGTATTCGTTTAAATTGGAAAGGAAATTCATATTAACACTTAACTTTAAGCTTAGTAGTGGCTTATTGTGTGCATGATTTTGGTATTGTACATTCTTGTTGATCTAGATAACTTTTGTTTTGTTTTTTATTATTTTGTTGTTTTTTTAGTTTGTATGAGTATTTTTCCTTTGTGTTATTTTATGTAGGTGTTGTAGATAGATAGACACACGAAAAACAGATTTGCACAATAAGCGTGGAGAGAATTGTATGTCGAGCATAGAAAAATTCAACCAACTAAGAAAGTAAATAGATTGCAGAGGTAGTTCAAGTATAACAAGCAAGTACTCCTTAAATTTATATATTATATCATCAATTTTTTCTATATACATTGTAATATAATAGATTGGATTTTCATTTTGTAGTTGATAATCAAAGAATGGTTGATGAAGATGATATAGTTGTTCATGACATAGTGTTCATGAAGGTGATATAGTGTTCATGAATATGATATAGTTGATGATGATATATTAAATAAGAATTCTAATATCGATCAATATGGTAAGGATTTTTTATAAAAATATTCTCACAAAAACTCATATATTAAGATTACCAACAATTTGTAGGCATTGTCAAGCTACAAAATTTGAGAAAGAAAGTAAATGTTTTTGTTGTTGTGATGGTAAAGTGAAATTAAAAATAAATTTTGTTCATGATGAATTGTATGAGCTTTATACTACCAATTCAATGAATCATTACATTTAAAACTAATGCACTAATTATAATAATCACTTTGCATTTACATCATTTGGGGTAAAATATGATCGAAATTTGGAGAAATCATACAAAGGTATATATACATTTATAGTTCAAGGACAAGTTTATCATTATATAAATCCAATTATACCTGTTGATGACAATCCTTCATTTTTACAATTATACTTTTATGATACTGAAAATGAAATACAACATAGGTTACAAAAATCAAATAAATTTTGTGAATATATGTTGAATAGATTAATAAATATATTAAAGATTAATCTTTATTCAAAATTTTTTCACTCATTAAGTAGTGTCAATTCTTTGAAATTATGTAAAATACAAATTAGATGTGATGTTGGGCTTGATCAAAGAGTGTACAATACACCTTGGCATCACAAGTTCTTGCTATATGGATTGATGAAGATCCATCTACTACCACTAGATCAAGAGATATATTAATACATTGTCATTCTAATACTTCACATAAAATACATTATTATTTTGGTTGTTATGATCCACTTCAATATCCATTATTATTTCCTTATGGTGAATCTAGATGGCATGAAGGTATCCAAAGTGCAGTCAAACACTGTTTGTACTTATAATCTTGTGGATAATTTGTTAGATATAAATGTTATAAATTACGTAAATGAATTAATTGAAAGCGAGAATCTGAGTTATTATTCTAAACATAATTCATTATTTTATTATGATCCTTTATTGAAATCTTATTAACTTTCTTTATTTCTTTGTAGTTATGAAAAAACCAAAAGAGATTGTTAGTATCTTTTCGAGAATATTATTGTTACAAGTTATAGGTAAGAGCTACTAATAAATGCATTTTACTTCATCTTTGGAAGACTTTTCAACAATATGTGGTTGATATGTATGTTAAAATTGAAACAAGTAGATTAGATTATTTTAGGAAAAATCAAAATGAAATACGTTACAAGCAGTATCAAAGAATTGTAGATAGTGTAGAAAATGGTGAAGATAGAGGTTATAAAATTGGTAGAAAAATTATTTTACATTCTTCTTTTGTTGGTGGCCCCGAGATATGAAAAAAGATATATGGATGCAATGGCTTTGGTTTAAAAATTTGGTAAACCGATATATTTTTAATAATAACTTGTAATCCTAATTGGGATGAAATAAAAATGAGTTAAAATATAATGATATTAGTCAAAATAGACTGATTTAATTGCTCGTATATTTAGAGCTAAATTGGAAGAATTAAAATTGATCTATTAGAAAGACATATTTTTGGAGAAATTGTTGCTTATATTTATGTAATAGAATTCCAAAAAAGCCTTCGCATGCACATTTTTATTAATTCTAAAACCAAGTTTTAAAATTAATAACGTAGATTTAATTGATAAAATTGTTTCTGTGAAATACCTAATAAAAATGAAAACTCATTTACATTACATTGTAGTTAAACATATGATGCATGGTCCTTGGTATACTAAATCCTAACAATATTTGTATGAATAAAAATGGAAAGTGTAAAAATAAATATCCAAATGAAATTGTTATAAAAACTTTTGTTGGAGAAAATTGTTACCCAAATTATAGAGCGTTGCAATACTTATGAAACGATTCTTTGTTAGAAGTAGTTTATTAGATAATAGATGGGTTGTTCCTTATAATCCATATTTATGTGCGAAATATGATTGTCATATCAATGTAGAAATATGTTCGATTGTAAAAGTAGTAAAATATTTATATAAATATGTATACAAAGGACATGATAGGATAAGTTTTGTGTAAATAATAATATAAATGATGTTGATGAAATTGAAAGATATCAATCGCTAGGTGGATTTCTCCACCGAAGCAATGTGGAGAATATATGGATTTATTTTATCAAAATTTCTCCATCGGTTATATCATTACAATTACATCTTGAAAATAACCATTTAGTAGCGTATAAACATTCATAAAATTTGTCAAATATTATTGATACAAATTATAAAGAGTAACAATGCTAACTGAATTTTTCAAAATGAATACATGCAATGAGTTAGCAAAAACATTGTTGTATAGAAAATTTCTCCAATATTTTGTGTGGGATGCACAAGGTAAGGTATGGACAAAAAGAAAACGTGGAAATGTAATTGAAGATTAGTTTCAACTAATATAATGAAGGAGAAAGATAATACGACTTTGCTTAATCATTAGGGGACCAACGCCCTATGAAAGTTTAAAAATAGTAAATGGTGTTTCTATGCAATCTTTCAGAAATAAAATGCATTGCAATACGGTTTACTAAATGGTGACAATTATTGTGAGATGTGTTTGTAAGAAGCTATTATTTATGAAATGCCTTCCTTAAGACGTTTATTTGCTACAATATTAACATTGTGTAGATTTGATAACCAAAAAATCATTGTGGATTAAATTTGTAGTTTTAAGGTAATGAGGATTATGTCAATTAATATTTATCTATTATATATACTGGAATTAAAAGCTCTGGCATTATATTAATCATTTATTAGAAGAAAGTGGTAAAACATAAAATGAATATAATTCTTGTACCTTTGAAATAATCCATGGAAGAAGAAGAAATATTAGCTAATATCATTAACGAAAAAATGACAACAATGTAATCGAGCTTGTGATATGTTGTATACAAATATACAATAAAGAAGAACATATATTTATGATTAAATTTGGAACATGTATTAAACAGAAGCCTAGAATGTTTTATAGATGGACCAAAGTACAAGATAAAACATTTTATATAAAGCTTACTACATCAAAGAAACTAAAAATCTTATAGCATTAGTTACCGCTTTTTAGAAGTCGTAGCTTTTATACCCGGAGCACGAATCACATTCAAGATTTAAAATTCCTTTAGAAATAAATAGTGATATTAATCGTTCGTTAGTAAACAATCTACATTAGCGATTTGTTTCAAATGACAAATTTAATTATTTGGGATGAGGCACCAATGGTGCATCGCTATGATGTCGAAGTCGGACAAAATGCTAAAATATATTAATGAAAGTGATTTACCATTTGGTAGGAAAGTTGTTGTTTTAGGTGGAGATTTTAGACAAATTTTACCAGCTATTCAAAAAGGAAACAAAGAGAAGATAATGTTAGCAAGTTTAGTTTATTCTAGCTTATGGCCACATTTTAGAAAATTTCAATTAGTCCAAAATATGAGAGCACAATTAGATCCATTATTCTCTCAAATGCTACTTGATATTGGTGATGGAATCAGATTGAATATACATGGCATGATTAAGCTTCTTAATAAAATAACTATACTATTTGAAGAAGAATACAAGTCTTTAAAATTTAATTAACATTGTATTTTCAAATTTAAAAGATTATGTTACAAATTTAGATACAATGATTAATAGTGTTATTTTAACTCCTAAAATGAATGTGTTGATTTAATAAACAATATTTTACTTAAAGAAATACCAGGAAACACATATACATATTATAGTTATGATGAAACATTGGAAAAAATATCAAACTATCCATGAAGATTTTTTAAATATTCTAACTCCAAATGGTATTCCACCACATGAACTTGTGTTACAAATAAATTGTCCTATTATATTACTTAGAAATATTAACCCTTCGTAGGATTATGTAATGGCACAAGATTAATCGTCGATCATTTGAACGGAATGTTATTCATGCTGAATTTGTATTGAGAATATAAAGGAAAACATGTTTTCTTACCAAGAATTTCATTTATACCTCTTCAAATTAATAAAATTCTTTTAAAAGAACACAATTTCCTATTCGTCCATATTTTGCAATGACAATAAATAAAACTCGGGACAAACTCTAGATTTTGGTTTATATTTTAATCAGATTTTCGATAGACAATTATATGTAGCATTATCTAGAGCAAAACACTTAGTTTTATTAAAGTGTTGATAAGACCAATTCAAAATTCACATTTATGCTTAAGATGTACAAAAATATTGTCTACAAAGAGATTTTAGCTTTGCATTTGTAGTGTACTTATCATTGTTATTGTTTACAACAACGTATTTTGAAATCCCAATTATATGTTCCAATCTTAATTATATGTTCCAACTTGCTATTCTTGCTCGAACTTGTGTAAGTATTTTATTTTCTAATTTAATTCTCAAAATTTAGAAATATGAAGCATTCCATTTAAATAGTGAGGATTTAATTTTTCTTTCATCACATTCTTTAGATCAATGCTCGTGATATGGTAATAGTTTGATATAGATAATGTAACAAAATCAACAATGCATACAATTTAGAGTCTTGTGAACTATATTGCATAATTATATTTATATTATTCCGTCCATACTTGTTTTCAAATATAGGCATAGAAATTGATAATATATAATATGGATTATGATAAGCATGTATACTTTGTGTCTTTTTCCTCAAACAATGTTCTCTTTGAATTAATAATAGATAAAATTAACGATAAAAACAATCATTGGCTCAATTTGAATGTAGATATTTTTCCCGGGATTTATAATCCCAAAATATAATCCTAAAATATATACACGCCACACGCTTTGAATGATTAGTTCATTTTCCGTGCTCAAGCATAGCACTAAGTGCACTCTAGCTACAACCGTCAAAAATGCATGAAGATGAATTGTCGGATCATGCTATGAAATCCTCATTAGAATCACAAGGTGGTCATATTCATACTTAAGGTATAAACTCTAATTGAAACTAATAGGTATTAGATTGAAATGATTGATTTTGTTTAATAAAATAATCTTATATATCTTCATTTATACAGTTTTTATAAGAACAAAGTTCTTCATCCAATAAGCAACACGAAATCATCTAGACATTGAGCATCCCTCAAGTCCGTGATTCTTTATTTTGCTTTGACAATAAATTAAGGACAAATTGTGTTCATTTATATCTTCCAAGATATCTTTCATACCACCGATATATTATATGTACCATTATTTTAGAGTTTGTCCAATATTTATGCAATATTCATTACTACTTGAAGATTGATTATACTTGGAAATATATTTTCATTGGACCTATCAAGTTGTACTCTAATTTAATATTTTTGCCTATAAACTATTGTGCCCACATTATTTTGGAAATAGTTGAATAAATTCCAACAATTTGTGTGCATTAGCACATCCCAAAGATACCTTTTAGAGTAACAATTATCTCTTAAAACTAGAAATCACGAGGATTGGTCCCACGCCATTACTATGTTCTCGCCATTGCTATGTTCTCATATACGAATACCCCACATTTGTGGCAAATTCTATTTGTTTTTCGGCGCTTTGGGACGGGCAACTCCAGTCAAGAACCAATTGTGGTTGTTGAGTTACTCGCAACTGTTGGTCCGAAAGACTCGGCATCAATCGTATGAAATAATTGTATTTTCTAAAATATATATTTTTTACTAATGAAATTTGATACAAATACAATTAAACCTAAACTAATCATAAATATAATGTATGAGAAGGATGGAAAGCTTAAATTAAGAACCCAATTCGTTAACATAGAGGCAATTGAAAATTAGTCGACAACTAAGACAACCTCGAAAGTTAGATTGTAATGTATAATTATTATCATTGTGTCAATAATATCATAAACTTCTTTTTCTATAATATTTTTTAATAAAATCTATACTTTTACCAACTTTTACTCAAATTAGGTATTTGATATCATTGCCTTACTTATACAAGGCCTCGCAGCCTAAGCCACCTAAGCCATAGTATTTGATTTCTACAACACAACAACAACCATGATTAGTCTCTACTAATACACAAGATTTTAAATCAAGTTTCACAAGTTACTCGGAATTTGATTATCGCAGAACCTAAAAGTATTTAATTACTACAATGCCTCTAAATTGTCACCCTAAAAGTATTTGATTCGCACCGCCTAAATTGTCGATTTGATGTGTACTTATGGTTCTTAAGAAAATGAATCATATCATATCCTATTTGATATGTTCAACGGTTGTATGGTAATACAAGAATTTTGAAGTGAGTTTACATTTCTTTAGTTGCCATGATTGCTAAATTGTATTCAATTGAATTGTTTATTTTATTTTCTAAAATTTAGAAATCTATATATTTTATCAATGAAATTGAAAATTGATACAAAGTTTTCTATAATAATTTATTTTATTAGGACTAAATTTATAATTTATCGTAGTAAACGAAACATGAGTCACCCAAGAACCTACAAGAATCAATATGAACGCAATTCAATCGAGTTAGAACCTACAATATCAATATGAATGCAATTCAACTGGAATTATTAGCCACGTGACTAATAACTAAACTAGATCAAAACCTAGAATTAGCCATTAGTTGACAGTTGTTAAGTAGCTCGCCAACCGTGTAATCGTTGTCGATTTATCAAGCAAACAGTGGTTCGGCATTCCATTCTTGTTGTTAAGGCAATTAAGAATGGTTGCCGCTTTTCTCGCAACCAACCGCTTCTATTTGAAAATAAATTTTTATTTTGATTTTTTAGTTGTATTTTATAAAATTCACAAATATATAATATTTACTCATGAAAATTGATGATTATAATTTTATTTAATTAGACTAATAATACAATTAAACTTAAACTAAACTAAAGAGGAGTACATTGATGAGAAGGATTGAGAAAGCTTAAACCTAATAACCAATTCTTATAGGGACAATTCAAAATTAGCCACAATGAGTCAACTTCAACTTGAACCAACATTTAACCTATTTCACAATGTCCACGAAAACAATGAACTGAATAGAAGAGCCATAGTAGCCTAATAAACAATTAATGTAATAGAAGAACCATAGCAGCCTTCATTGCGTATCAATTTTCTATTTTTGTATATTTTCATGAATATATTTATGGCAATATTTTTTATTTAATCGTTTTCTATTGTAATGTATAATTATTATTATTGTGTCAATAACATCATTGAACTTATTTTTCTATATAATTTTTTGAATAAAATCTACAATTTTTCCAACTTTTAACTCGTATTTGATATCATCAAGCTATACTTCTAAAATGTCACTAAGCCATAGTATTTGATTTCACAATACAACAATGCAGAGTAGTCTCTACTAATACACACACGTAAATTTTTATGTATGGATCAAAAAATAAATCACACGTTACTCAAGATTTGATTACTACACCTACCCTAAAATATTTGATTATGCAGCCTCCCCTAATTGTTAGTACTTGTGATGTATATGTATGTTCTTAAGAAAATTAATCATAGCTTATTTGATATGTTAATACAATAATTACTAATTTTGATGAGTTCACATTAACTCTATTTGATTTCTAGTCGCCATGATTGCTAAATTGTTTATTATTTTCTAAAATTTACAAATCTATATTTTTATCAATCAAAATGAAAAATTAATACAAAGTTTTCTATAATAATATAATTTATTTTTATTAGAACTAAAATTATAATTTAACCTAATCTCTCGTAATAAACGAAACACAACTCATTGTAAAAGCTTGATCCAACAACGTAGAGTAATCAATATGAGTGCAATTCAACTTCAGCTATTAGTCACGTGGCTAGCTCAGAGCCTCGATTAGCTATTGACAAAGCTGCGAGTAGCTCGACAACAATTGAACTTGGTCATCGAGTTCCGCAACCGCTGTGGTTGTTCGCTACTGTGACCATTGTTGGTTGGTCGAGCGGCATCCATTCTTGGTTGTCGAGTTACTCGACAACCAAGAACTGTTGCCTAGTTTCTCGCAAAGAAATAGCAAACAAGTGCTATTTGAATTTGTTTTTTCATTTAGATTTTTTAATTGTATTTTATAAAATTCACAAATAAATGAATTTTTCTTTACTCATACAGATTATAATTTAATTTAATTAGACTAATAATTCAGTTAAACCTAACCTAAACAAAAGAATACATTGATTGAAACCGGGAAAGCTTAAACCCAAGAAACTTAGCCACACAACCAAGCTACAAATCTCCAAGCCTTACTTTTAAATTGTTGTGCTAGAGCCACGTAGTATTTGATTTCTACAACACAATGTACCATGAGTAGTATATATCAAGTTTCACACGCCACCAGATTTGATTACTCCCACCGCCTAGATTGAAGATTTGATGTATGGTTCTTAAAAATTAAATATAGCCTATTTAATTTCTACGTAAATAGTCTGCTAATACATTATGATTCTTAAGAAAATAGATCAACTTTTATGTATTTGATTTCTCCAAATGCCATGCTAAATTGTCATAGTACAATTTTGAAGAAAGTATGGTACTTACAAGTAATTATGGTAATTTTCACATCTTATGTATCGTACATATATATCTATTTATATCCCTACAATAAATGAAAATTTTATCTCATTCACTACCTAAATTTTAATACTTGTCCTCCTAATTGTCTTGATCTTCTCTACAAACATACAAAATTTTCACAAGTATCCCACAATCTCACAACATGAGTAATGAGTTTCAATTAATTCTGAAGTTTCTCCGTGAACATCGATGAATGAGCTAAAGTTGTAGTTTAAATTTTTTACCCAGATTTGCTCAAAAGAGTCCAACAAAATATCGAATTTGGTTCTTATAGATCAGAGGTAAATTTTACAAATACATATTATACTTGTTATATCAAAATGTATTAATATTAATTTCTAAAATTTCTTTATTTACTGTGGATCAACAGCTGAGCAACTCGCATATGGTCAAAATATTGCAAGATTTCAAGATGAATTAATATTGGAAAAACTTATTTAATATCAAATCATCGTTAAATTAACAAATCCGTATATAGAGCAATATGAAATGCAATGGACAATCTCTCGAAGAACAAGAATACGTAGTCAAGAAAACAATAGCAACTCGTTAATTTCTATTTATAGCTTTATTGATTTTGCAAATCTTCCAAAGTATATGGATTTCGACAGACATAAGTAAGTAAATAGTATACTTTTGAACATACTACACCAAGTCGCTATTAATTTGCATAATTTTTATAGGCGTTGTTGCAATGATAATTGATATCAAACCTCGAAGGATTATTCAAACACGATTTGGGAAAGAATGTCAAGTACAAGATGGTGCTTATAAACAAAACGTATAATCATACTATATTTATTACACTTCATGGACATATTTTAATTTGACGTTTGTATATACTATTGCTTTTGTTTTAATTACACCAAAATATATAAATAATAGGTTTTACATTATTCTCTCTGCTTATAATAGGTTTGACACTATTCTCTTAACCATGTGGAGTCATTTGTGGATTACGAATGCAAATACATATCTCGAGAATTTTAAAAAGCCTCTTCTCATTGGAAAACATCTCAAAGTAACCTCATTCAATGGTAATCATCATCTTCAATAAACTTATCATTTTAATCTTTGACTAATAAATATATTAATATTGCATTTGCATCTTCGTGTTTATCACTATCAACAAAGGCGACAGCTCTTCTTCCTAGACGGAGAATTTGAAATTGTGGAAGAGTTTAAATCATGGTAAATGTATATTAATTATTTGTTTATCTATTAAACTTTTCGCTTATTATATTGAAATTAAAACTTATCTATTGTTATTGTACAACTAGGGACACACAAATTTCAAATAATTGATGATATTGTACGTGAGAAATATTATTTAAGTTCCACACCATCGAAGCTATCTTCCATGCTCTCTATTCCAACAAATGAAAAGAACTTCAGTAAATCAGCATTCAAGGGCTTAAACCGTGGTAACGCTGATACTTTAAACTAATTTTTTAAATTTATGTAATTGTTCAATGCTCAATATAATAATTTATATATTGTTATATTACCATAAACAATTTTTCTAGATAAAAGGGATGGCATCTGTCAAGTTCGAATCAAACATGTATCAAAATGTCCAATGCAAAAATTTTGGTGATATATACCAAAGGTGTTTTCTCAGAATGTGTTGATGCAACCCATGGTAATCACACTCTATTTAGTTACCAAATTAAATATTTTTAAACTTTTATTTGGATATAATATTTTATTTACATATCATAACACAAATTTATTTAATTATGACATTTACTTATTTATAGAGCCAAGGTGTACATGCAATTGATGGATCCTACTGGACATTAATGCTACAAACTATTGAAATCCAACAGAATATTTCTTACAATCAAGTGTTGAACATTTGATGAAGCAAGCATTGGTATTTATTTTTCTTCTACTTCGCTTTTACACTTATTTATTTCACAACTCATAAAATTTTATTTTAATGCATATATACACCAAGTTGATTCAATACGCTTATGAATGGATAAAGATGAGGTCTTTATGTCAAGGCTATAACAAAGCCATCTCCTCAAGGCAAATTTGAAATACTTTTTATTGTAAATCCAACCCAAATAGGAGATAAAGACAAATGAAAAGCTCCTGTTGAGGATATAGGCCAACCTATTAGCCTCTTGGAACCAATAAAGATCTTTGTTCCATGCAATACAGATGATGCACAGATTGCAAAGAAAAATTTTCCATGTCTCGCAATTGAGAGCAACAAAAAAATCAATGATGTTTAAAACTTTGTTCACAAATGAAAGAAAATGAATGTTCAACTTTAATTTAAATTAAGATGTGTTTTGAATGAACTTTGTTGACATTCTTGTAAGACAACTTTTGGTTTGTAATTATATTATATAATATTTGTTATCTTTTGTTTCAATTATTGGTTCACTATCATGTCCTATTTTTTTTCTTGTAAATGACTTATACACTTTAACCGAGAAAAAGGACCTATGATAATTTAAGCTTCAGAATTTTGTTGGGAATGTTGTTGATAAATGTAATTGAACTCAAAGTGTTTCGCCTTTAACAATTGTTTAGCTCTTCTTCAAGGTTATCCGTAACATGTTTAAAGATTGATTATACTTAGAATTTAGCCTTTCATTGGAGATCCCAATTTCTACTCTAATTTTAATATTTGGCCTATGGGTAAATTTTAAGGATCATGATAAACTATTTTGCTCATATATAATTTTAATTTTGGAAGTATATGCATTAGCAAATCAAGAATTAACTCTTAAAAGAAGACAACCATGTCGACAAATTTCGACAACTAAGTCGGTCTTGGTTGCCAAATTTCTCAACCATTTTATGGTTAATGGTTGCCAAGTAACTCGGCACGTTGTTGGTTGTCGAGAAACCCCAAGAACCGTGGTTTTGACAAGAAACTCTAAGACCCATGTGGTTGCCGAGAAACTCAACAACATAACCACCAATATTTCTTAAACTTATGTAATGCCTTAAAATATAAAACAAAACAAACGGGTCGGGTTGCCCAAACAAAGTTGCCATATTTTGTGGTATGTTTACATTTGTTGGATTAAGGTAACACTATGGGTGACTAATGTAGGAGCTCTCCGGAAGCCAAATGTGCTTAAACGCTATTTGTAATTCAATACAATTATAATTGTAGACATGCTAGAAAGATTACAATAAATAAAAATAATTAAATTCACAATTTTAAATTTGGGTTAGATTTTTCCTTCTTATTTTACCTTCATTCTAGAATACATTTTACCAATCTTTAACAATTTTAAATATTGTGGTCTTCAACACTTTTAAATATACTTTAAAGATTAAAATTTAAATAATTAGCGCTTTTAATGCACCTTCTTAATTTATAATTTATAGTCTACAACTATTTTTATCTTTTCAAACTTATCCGTCCAATTTTGTAAAAATATTTACCAAATATGATCAAATGATGTTAAAAGTTGATATCCTAAACATTAAAAAGTATTCTTTATTGCTTGTCACAAATTTCTAGAATTTAAATATTCTTGTAATCCAAACCGCTATAAGTCTAGAAATTCGTGGATACAATGACATTTGATATAATGCGTAAATTTATACTCATAATCAATCACGCTCAACTTTAATCTAATTTAGCTAAACAAACCAATACAATTCAACTAACAAGTTAACTAACTAAACTCAATCATCAAATCAAACCACTTAATAAAAATTGTAACATTTTATAACAAGTTTATATCATCATTATAAATCTACAAATCAACAAATGATTTAATTTTGTTCGACATTTTGTTCATATGGAATAAAAACAATTCCTTATGAAAGAAATCAACATAAGTTTATACCTATAGATAGGTATTTTCTCCACTCTAAGAGCATCCAACAAGATCCGTGATATTCCAACTAATAAACACTCCACATACTTGATTACAAATATCCCAATCACACCGCAAATAATATTTGTAAAAATATAGTTAGTATATAAATATCATTAAAATCAAATAAATTATTTGACTTGATTACCTATATCTTTGAAGTTGAGGTATATCATAAATTAGTTTTCTAGTAATGTAAAGACTCATTTTCTTTTTACAAGTTCGGCCTTTCACAAGATACATACTATGAATTATCTCGAAGAACATTAATAAATGGAAGAACCCATGGATATATGGTGCATCATCGCCAATTTCGATAATTATCAATTAGTGTGACCTTCCAACCTCAAATCCACATGGAAAAGGACCCAATATTTGTTATCAAATGAGGCTACAATAAATAATTACAATCCTTCCAATTTTACCATAATTTTTAGGATTATAACCATTTACATATCCCATCACAATGTTATCAAGGGAAGAAAGGGAAGAAGCACCAAGTTGTACAAAACGGCCTCGATCCAATCCCAAGTTTTTGCCCAACATGTAGCATAATCGATCTAAAAAATGAGTCCGAATCATACTTATCTAAAATATATCCGATAATTTCTACTTCTTGCTCTTATCAACATCATTTCATTATCCATGTCCTTTACACATAATGCAACAACTATAATAAGCATATTTTCTTGATATACATAATAACACTAAAAATATAATTAATATTTACCTCATTAATCAAGTACAAAACCAAGATCGCCAAGATTTATAAGCTTCTCTTTAGACAAGGTATAACCACCATGCAATCGTGATAACATCTCTATAACATTACAAATAATCCAATAATATATAGAAAATTAATAGGTTAAATAATTAAATCAAATATTATAAATATTATATCTTATCGAAGCCAGACAACGGATCCAAATAGAAAATCACTTTCTATTTTCTTGTCAATGTCACAAAATTGGAATGAAAATATCATCGACGTCCCACATCTATCATCTCGAATGGCCTCACATTCCATTTCATCGCCACCGTTTATCAACCTTCATCCCGTCACCACCGTGTTTATCAACCGTCATTCGGCAAACATTCCCCGAATATGTACAAGAGAACTTTGAAAATCATCATGCAAACTACCAAAATAACTACTCTTATTGAAATGATTCAAATTTTCTATCTATGTATCTTTGCAATTTTTACAATGTTGTTTCTTTTGTAATCGATCAAAGCACGCAATAATTCATCTCTTGTACTATCAATATAAGATCTTTGTTCATCCAATCGATTATCAAAATAGGCTCGTTGTTACAAACAGAACTCTGTTTTCATTTGTAACATAATCATCGAGTACTCATAACTCGAACTTGCCCTTGAGGATCCGGGATGTTTTGCTCACTATAGTAGTCCATATAAGTAACATTTCTTAGAGGCCAATTATCTGGGTAACTCATTACATATATAAGGGGACCAACTATGATCGAATTTCCATCTAACTGCATAATTTAGTTTTGGTGGTTACCATCGTAGTGCTATATTCCTCATCCATTTCTTCTCCAACTTCATCAAGATGTTGTTCCTCATGTTCAAATTGGTATACAATAGGATCAAAACAACTATCCACCGCATCGCCTACTAAAACTATTGTATACACATATGGTTGTTCTAATTCTTCTTCAGCTGGTAGAAGTATTGTAGAACATGAATCTACAATAATATACAAAACTACAATTATACACATTAATGACGATATATATTCACAAAACAAACCCGAGAGAGTTCAAAAGTTGGTAGCATCACTTCTTTCTATTTTTGACGCGATTTCCCAATTCGAATCGTGGAAACATATTTTGTAATTTCACACCAAAATTTTCACCTATTTGAGGGCATACCTCATATATCCATATCAGAATAATATAAATAAAATCAATATTTATTAAATAATACATTCTACAAAATTTAAATACAATTACTAACCCGAGATACAGGAGGACAACCATATATGGTATACGCATATATATCACCATCCACCGTCCTTATCGCTAGCCGCCCATGATTTTAGCAAAGAACGACGAAAGTATAAAAAAGAATGTCTTCCCATGGATACTCATAACAAACCTCTAAATTGTCAACCAATCATAATGTTTGTATATTTATTTTTTCCTCTCCATGGGCTTTAGAAACCTTCAATAAGTAAAGCTAATCCTAGCTTATACTTATCATTTTATGATGACAATTCATAAAAGCATCCTCTAATCCATTCAAAGATATATGTGAGGCGTTATTAATACCTCATTTTAAGTTTGTGTTTTCCTACTACATATATATGACATAGTATTAGAATTATTATGACTTAACAACTCGTTATTAAACAATATTCTTAAAGCCCAAATCTAAGTAATTGATTATCTACTTTGAACCAAACTTCATTCCTGCTTTATTTGTACATACATTGAAAAGAAATTCATGGACTAATTTACCACTAAATCGCAATCGCCACCATTTAAATCTTCCAAAAGAAAAACAACTATTTCTAAATTGTTTCAACTGTTGTTCATTATAATTTCCAATAACAACTTCTACATATCCGAAATTACTAATCTGTAATTTTTCTAGCAAAACTAACATTCTCATCAACAACATATTGTATATCCATATATGCAAAAACACAAAAACTTCATAAAATTTTTTCATTCTTTCATAATAGATAGTATAAATAATCATAATATATTCATGCAAGGTTATCACATAGTAACAAAAATTATGAAGACTCAATTTTAACCATTATAATAATCATAATGTATTTTGTTTCTTAAATTTTATTTATCAATGTAATTACAAATAATGTGGACACTAAATATAAAAAATATTATGTGCGGATTTAAACAAACTATGAAAATGGCATACGAAAAGAATTACAAACCAACTTGTTGCCGATTTGTTCAGCAACCGGGTTGCAAAGCAACCTAAGAATCGCCGGTTGCCGAGCAACTCGACAACCAATAGTTGTCAGTTGTCGAGTTGCTCAAAGAACCATTTCGTTGCCAATTGAACTGTTGCCGAGCAAACTGATTGCCGAGCAACTACTACTAAGCTTGGTTGTCAAACAACTCGGTAACCAAGTTTGGTACCCGATTTACTCGACATTTTTTTAACAGTCAAATAAAACATATTTTATAAATGTATAGCCTAAATGTATAACAATGAAATAAAATACTAACATATCCTAAAATAAATCATCCCTAAAATAACCAACTTAAAATAAACATACCGATTTATAGATTGAAATAGAAAGGTATAGATGAAGTAATGATGGAGATTGAGGAGATGAAGATTGAGATAAGATGGAAAAGATGAAGTGAATAAGGGAAAAGATGAAAATAAGGAGGAGGAGGAGGAGGAGGAGGAGGAGGAAATTACGGATTTAACATTGGTTGTCGAGTTCAAGATCTCAACTCAACAACCAATGTTGTCTACTCTATTTTTTTTTTTTTTTTTTTGTCTTTTGCTATTTTTGTTTGCTATTTTATATATATATATATATATATATATATATATATATATATATATATATATATATATATATATTGTCTTTTGCCCTTTTTGTATTTACTTTATTGGAAAGAATAAAGATACAAAAAAATACCAAAATAATTAAACTTTTAATGAACGTTTAATAATAAAAAAAATTACTGTTTTTTTTGTAAAATTTTATTTATTATAATAGAAAAAATTTTATATATTATTTATGTCGAGGGTTCAAATCAAAATTTTAAAATAAGAGAAAAAAATATATATATATTTGTACAAGAATCAACAAATAAATTCAAAATTTACAAAATATAAAAACTATTATCTAAGAGCTAAGTACACAATTAATTTTTTTCAAGAAGAATTTTTATTTATTTATTTTTCTATTAAATTTTATTTATGACGTAGTAATGTGGACACAAAATTAAATATATATTTTTTTCTCTTATTAAAATTAACAATAATATAAACATACATTTTGTTTTTTTTTTTTGTCAACTAATTTCATAATAATACACTATTAATTTAATAAACAAATAAATACAAATATTTAACTCTAACTTTGTTCACTTCGAATTTGAAAAAAAATCATTGTAAAAAAATCTAACACAAATTTAAGCCTATAAATATTAATTTTATCCTTACAACGGATCTAAAGGCAATCCAATTGAAGACATTCCACATATTTAATCACGAATCCAATCAACCGCAAGGAACAAATGTGAGTAAATAGAATAACACTACAAATTAAATAACTATACTTAAAATATGTATTTATACTAATTTCAATTTATTACCTATATCGTTGAAGTGCTCTATTTGACTAGATGATTTTCTCCTATACTCAAATGACTTATTCTTTTACCAAGCTCGCGCATACTTTTGAATCATTTCGAATAATCTTAAGGCCCGGATGGATATACCTCTCATTTTCAAGATAAAACATCCGTAATTGTCGATTAGTGTCAACTTCCAAGCATTTAAATCAACATGGAAGAGTACCAAATATTTATCATACATCGATGTGGCCACAACAAATGTTCACATTCCTCCCATTTTGGCCATAATATATGGAAGAGCACTATATATATGATTGTATTGACATGTGGTAATCAACTTCAGATGTTGTACCGCATTCTCTTCGTGATCAAACTTTGACTAAATAAGAACGAATAAGTACTCCAAAAGAAGAGTCCAATACTCCATACCTTGTTGAAAATATGTTTGATATTTAAGAGTCCTTTCTCTTATCAAATCCATTGCATAGTCTACATCCTATACACAAATATAACAATATAATATAGACACAACTAATTCACATAAAATAAAATTCATCCAATATAAAATATAAATATTCTTTACCCATTGCTCCAATGCAAATTGAGGCTTACTAATATCTTGTAACCTTCTTTTCATCATTTAGAGATGACTTTCTATGGTATTTCTACAACATTTCTATAACATTATAACATTAGAAATTATTATACATTAACTAAATAATACAAATAGATAAGATAACCATGTCAAACATTATAAGCATTAGCACCAAGACTAATCGAGAAAATCACTCTCTAACTTTATTGATATCACATAATATAGGAATATCTGTATTCTCAAAAGAAGAACCTACATTATGCTTCCAACGGTTTATGTTGTGACAAACTTGTGACAAAGTTTGAGCATAATAAAAAAATTTATTTGTGTCAAAGTTAAAATTAAGACTTATGCTTTCTTAGTTATCGTGTGTGCAATAATTTGTTTTATTTTAATAAATTTAAATATTAAAATAAGACAAGATATTTTGAAGAAAAAAGATGCAATTTGTAAATTTAAAATTATTTTAAATGTACAAGTTGTGATGTAATCAAAATAATTTAGTATATTATCAATATATTAGTTTTTTTAATTTTATAAAAAATTAAAGTATCGGACCCATTTTCACTTTTTGCAAAGGTTAGAATTCAATTGCAATTTTTAAAATTAAAACGAAGGTATTTTTGTCTTTTCATCAAATAAGGACCAATCACAAGACTAAAACGATATGTTAGGAACTCACAGCTAAAAAAACAAAGGTTATGGACCATTTCCATACCAAGGTAAAGATTAGGACCATTTGCTCCAATTGAAAGAAAGAATAAAATGTAACTTGACAATTTTACACCCACTAATAAAGAGGAAAAATGAGAGGAACCATTGCGCACCTAAATGGATAGGTTAGGGACCACTTTAACAAAAATATAAGGTCGGGGACCATTTACGCACCATTGTCATACGTTAGGGACTATTTGCGCCAATTTCTATTTGAAATATGCTCACTTTTAATAACCATTTAACTAATTGACTCAATTAAGGCAAATAAAAAATAAAGATACCTTTGCATTAGAAATGAAATTTTACCCTTAACATTCAATGATTTGTTGTTTCACATTATCTCGACCTAGAGGCTTATGTGAATATGATAATGCTCATACTTTTCTCGACTTTTCCTTAAAGAACAAAAACATGGAGTTAGTATGATTACTTTTGGGAAAACAAAACCCGGATTAGGAATTTTGATAGATAGCACCCAAAAATAAATAAATAAATAAATAATTGCTTATTTGTCCAACAAGCGGATGACCAATGCGATGTTGTGATCATCCCGACCATAAACCGCATTTTTGTCTTATGCTACAAAATTAATCATCAAACCAAAATGAACAAATTTTAGGAAACTTTTGGTTAGGTATAGGTCCACAATCTTTAAAATAAAAATTTTGAATATCCAACTTATTTAAATATGTGAATTTAGATTCCGAGGTGACTTATACCGTCGATGTGGACAAGAAAGTTCCATGCAATTTTCACTTAATTTAAAATTAGATGACAAAACTATCAAAAAGTTAATTTTTCTTTCCAATTCAACAAAGTTGGGTAAAGTTTAAAATAGTAAATGGTGTTTCTATGCAATCTTTTTCAGAAAGCAACTATTGCACATGGCTTACTAAATGGTGACAATTAGTGTGAGATGTGTTTAGAAGAAGCTATTGCTTATGAAATACCTTCCTCTTTAAGACGCTTATTTGCTACAATATTAACATTGTGTGGACGATGATCCAAATCATTGTGGATTAAATTTTGTAGCTTTATGTATGAGGATTATGTCAATGAAGGTTTATCTATTATATATGCTAAAATTAAAGCTCTACATTATATTAATCATTTATTAGAAGAAATTGGTAAAAATATAAATGAATATTCTCTTGTACTCTTTGAAATAACTATGGAAGAAGAAGAAAGATTAGCTAATATCATTAATGAAAAATGACAAATAATGTAACCGAGCTTGTGATATGTTGTATACAAATATGTTAAATAAAAAGAACATATAGCTTATGATTAAATTTTGGAACATGTATTAAACAGAAGCCTAGAATGTTTTTATAGATGGACCAGTGGCAGATAAAACATTTTATATAAGGCTTTACTTACATCGCTTAGATCCAAAATCTTATAGCATTAGCTATCGCTTTTTAGAAGTCGCAACTTTGTTACTTGGAGCACGAATCACATTCAAGATTTAAAATTCCTTTAGAAATAAATAGTGATATTAATCGTTCGTTAGTAAACAATCTACATTAGCGATTTGTTTCAAATGACAAATTTAATTATTTGGGATGAGGCACCAATGGTGCATCGCTATGATGTCGAAGTCGGACAAAATGCTAAAATATATTAATGAAAGTGATTTACCATTTGGTAGGAAAGTTGTTGTTTTAGGTGGAGATTTTAGACAAATTTTACCAGCTATTCAAAAAGGAAACAAAGAGAAGATAATGTTAGCAAGTTTAGTTTATTCTAGCTTATGGCCACATTTTAGAAAATTTCAATTAGTCCAAAATATGAGAGCACAATTAGATCCATTATTCTCTCAAATGCTACTTGATATTGGTGATGGAATCAGATTGAATATACATGGCATGATTAAGCTTCTTAATAAAATAACTATACTATTTGAAGAAGAATACAAGTCTTTAAAATTTAATTAACATTGTATTTTCAAATTTAAAAGATTATGTTACAAATTTAGATACAATGATTAATAGTGTTATTTTAACTCCTAAAATGAATGTGTTGATTTAATAAACAATATTTTACTTAAAGAAATACCAGGAAACACATATACATATTATAGTTATGATGAAACATTGGAAAAAATATCAAACTATCCATGAAGATTTTTTAAATATTCTAACTCCAAATGGTATTCCACCACATGAACTTGTGTTACAAATAAATTGTCCTATTATATTACTTAGAAATATTAACCCTTCGTAGGATTATGTAATGGCACAAGATTAATCGTCGATCATTTGAACGGAATGTTATTCATGCTGAATTTGTATTGAGAATATAAAGGAAAACATGTTTTCTTACCAAGAATTTCATTTATACCTCTTCAAATTAATAAAATTCTTTTAAAAGAACACAATTTCCTATTCGTCCATATTTTGCAATGACAATAAATAAAACTCGGGACAAACTCTAGATTTTGGTTTATATTTTAATCAGATTTTCGATAGACAATTATATGTAGCATTATCTAGAGCAAAACACTTAGTTTTATTAAAGTGTTGATAAGACCAATTCAAAATTCACATTTATGCTTAAGATGTACAAAAATATTGTCTACAAAGAGATTTTAGCTTTGCATTTGTAGTGTACTTATCATTGTTATTGTTTACAACAACGTATTTTGAAATCCCAATTATATGTTCCAATCTTAATTATATGTTCCAACTTGCTATTCTTGCTCGAACTTGTGTAAGTATTTTATTTTCTAATTTAATTCTCAAAATTTAGAAATATGAAGCATTCCATTTAAATAGTGAGGATTTAATTTTTCTTTCATCACATTCTTTAGATCAATGCTCGTGATATGGTAATAGTTTGATATAGATAATGTAACAAAATCAACAATGCATACAATTTAGAGTCTTGTGAACTATATTGCATAATTATATTTATATTATTCCGTCCATACTTGTTTTCAAATATAGGCATAGAAATTGATAATATATAATATGGATTATGATAAGCATGTATACTTTGTGTCTTTTTCCTCAAACAATGTTCTCTTTGAATTAATAATAGATAAAATTAACGATAAAAACAATCATTGGCTCAATTTGAATGTAGATATTTTTCCCGGGATTTATAATCCCAAAATATAATCCTAAAATATATACACGCCACACGCTTTGAATGATTAGTTCATTTTCCGTGCTCAAGCATAGCACTAAGTGCACTCTAGCTACAACCGTCAAAAATGCATGAAGATGAATTGTCGGATCATGCTATGAAATCCTCATTAGAATCACAAGGTGGTCATATTCATACTTAAGGTATAAACTCTAATTGAAACTAATAGGTATTAGATTGAAATGATTGATTTTGTTTAATAAAATAATCTTATATATCTTCATTTATACAGTTTTTATAAGAACAAAGTTCTTCATCCAATAAGCAACACGAAATCATCTAGACATTGAGCATCCCTCAAGTCCGTGATTCTTTATTTTGCTTTGACAATAAATTAAGGACAAATTGTGTTCATTTATATCTTCCAAGATATCTTTCATACCACCGATATATTATATGTACCATTATTTTAGAGTTTGTCCAATATTTATGCAATATTCATTACTACTTGAAGATTGATTATACTTGGAAATATATTTTCATTGGACCTATCAAGTTGTACTCTAATTTAATATTTTTGCCTATAAACTATTGTGCCCACATTATTTTGGAAATAGTTGAATAAATTCCAACAATTTGTGTGCATTAGCACATCCCAAAGATACCTTTTAGAGTAACAATTATCTCTTAAAACTAGAAATCACGAGGATTGGTCCCACGCCATTACTATGTTCTCGCCATTGCTATGTTCTCATATACGAATACCCCACATTTGTGGCAAATTCTATTTGTTTTTCGGCGCTTTGGGACGGGCAACTCCAGTCAAGAACCAATTGTGGTTGTTGAGTTACTCGCAACTGTTGGTCCGAAAGACTCGGCATCAATCGTATGAAATAATTGTATTTTCTAAAATATATATTTTTTACTAATGAAATTTGATACAAATACAATTAAACCTAAACTAATCATAAATATAATGTATGAGAAGGATGGAAAGCTTAAATTAAGAACCCAATTCGTTAACATAGAGGCAATTGAAAATTAGTCGACAACTAAGACAACCTCGAAAGTTAGATTGTAATGTATAATTATTATCATTGTGTCAATAATATCATAAACTTCTTTTTCTATAATATTTTTTAATAAAATCTATACTTTTACCAACTTTTACTCAAATTAGGTATTTGATATCATTGCCTTACTTATACAAGGCCTCGCAGCCTAAGCCACCTAAGCCATAGTATTTGATTTCTACAACACAACAACAACCATGATTAGTCTCTACTAATACACAAGATTTTAAATCAAGTTTCACAAGTTACTCGGAATTTGATTATCGCAGAACCTAAAAGTATTTAATTACTACAATGCCTCTAAATTGTCACCCTAAAAGTATTTGATTCGCACCGCCTAAATTGTCGATTTGATGTGTACTTATGGTTCTTAAGAAAATGAATCATATCATATCCTATTTGATATGTTCAACGGTTGTATGGTAATACAAGAATTTTGAAGTGAGTTTACATTTCTTTAGTTGCCATGATTGCTAAATTGTATTCAATTGAATTGTTTATTTTATTTTCTAAAATTTAGAAATCTATATATTTTATCAATGAAATTGAAAATTGATACAAAGTTTTCTATAATAATTTATTTTATTAGGACTAAATTTATAATTTATCGTAGTAAACGAAACATGAGTCACCCAAGAACCTACAAGAATCAATATGAACGCAATTCAATCGAGTTAGAACCTACAATATCAATATGAATGCAATTCAACTGGAATTATTAGCCACGTGACTAATAACTAAACTAGATCAAAACCTAGAATTAGCCATTAGTTGACAGTTGTTAAGTAGCTCGCCAACCGTGTAATCGTTGTCGATTTATCAAGCAAACAGTGGTTCGGCATTCCATTCTTGTTGTTAAGGCAATTAAGAATGGTTGCCGCTTTTCTCGCAACCAACCGCTTCTATTTGAAAATAAATTTTTATTTTGATTTTTTAGTTGTATTTTATAAAATTCACAAATATATAATATTTACTCATGAAAATTGATGATTATAATTTTATTTAATTAGACTAATAATACAATTAAACTTAAACTAAACTAAAGAGGAGTACATTGATGAGAAGGATTGAGAAAGCTTAAACCTAATAACCAATTCTTATAGGGACAATTCAAAATTAGCCACAATGAGTCAACTTCAACTTGAACCAACATTTAACCTATTTCACAATGTCCACGAAAACAATGAACTGAATAGAAGAGCCATAGTAGCCTAATAAACAATTAATGTAATAGAAGAACCATAGCAGCCTTCATTGCGTATCAATTTTCTATTTTTGTATATTTTCATGAATATATTTATGGCAATATTTTTTATTTAATCGTTTTCTATTGTAATGTATAATTATTATTATTGTGTCAATAACATCATTGAACTTATTTTTCTATATAATTTTTTGAATAAAATCTACAATTTTTCCAACTTTTAACTCGTATTTGATATCATCAAGCTATACTTCTAAAATGTCACTAAGCCATAGTATTTGATTTCACAATACAACAATGCAGAGTAGTCTCTACTAATACACACACGTAAATTTTTATGTATGGATCAAAAAATAAATCACACGTTACTCAAGATTTGATTACTACACCTACCCTAAAATATTTGATTATGCAGCCTCCCCTAATTGTTAGTACTTGTGATGTATATGTATGTTCTTAAGAAAATTAATCATAGCTTATTTGATATGTTAATACAATAATTACTAATTTTGATGAGTTCACATTAACTCTATTTGATTTCTAGTCGCCATGATTGCTAAATTGTTTATTATTTTCTAAAATTTACAAATCTATATTTTTATCAATCAAAATGAAAAATTAATACAAAGTTTTCTATAATAATATAATTTATTTTTATTAGAACTAAAATTATAATTTAACCTAATCTCTCGTAATAAACGAAACACAACTCATTGTAAAAGCTTGATCCAACAACGTAGAGTAATCAATATGAGTGCAATTCAACTTCAGCTATTAGTCACGTGGCTAGCTCAGAGCCTCGATTAGCTATTGACAAAGCTGCGAGTAGCTCGACAACAATTGAACTTGGTCATCGAGTTCCGCAACCGCTGTGGTTGTTCGCTACTGTGACCATTGTTGGTTGGTCGAGCGGCATCCATTCTTGGTTGTCGAGTTACTCGACAACCAAGAACTGTTGCCTAGTTTCTCGCAAAGAAATAGCAAACAAGTGCTATTTGAATTTGTTTTTTCATTTAGATTTTTTAATTGTATTTTATAAAATTCACAAATAAATGAATTTTTCTTTACTCATACAGATTATAATTTAATTTAATTAGACTAATAATTCAGTTAAACCTAACCTAAACAAAAGAATACATTGATTGAAACCGGGAAAGCTTAAACCCAAGAAACTTAGCCACACAACCAAGCTACAAATCTCCAAGCCTTACTTTTAAATTGTTGTGCTAGAGCCACGTAGTATTTGATTTCTACAACACAATGTACCATGAGTAGTATATATCAAGTTTCACACGCCACCAGATTTGATTACTCCCACCGCCTAGATTGAAGATTTGATGTATGGTTCTTAAAAATTAAATATAGCCTATTTAATTTCTACGTAAATAGTCTGCTAATACATTATGATTCTTAAGAAAATAGATCAACTTTTATGTATTTGATTTCTCCAAATGCCATGCTAAATTGTCATAGTACAATTTTGAAGAAAGTATGGTACTTACAAGTAATTATGGTAATTTTCACATCTTATGTATCGTACATATATATCTATTTATATCCCTACAATAAATGAAAATTTTATCTCATTCACTACCTAAATTTTAATACTTGTCCTCCTAATTGTCTTGATCTTCTCTACAAACATACAAAATTTTCACAAGTATCCCACAATCTCACAACATGAGTAATGAGTTTCAATTAATTCTGAAGTTTCTCCGTGAACATCGATGAATGAGCTAAAGTTGTAGTTTAAATTTTTTACCCAGATTTGCTCAAAAGAGTCCAACAAAATATCGAATTTGGTTCTTATAGATCAGAGGTAAATTTTACAAATACATATTATACTTGTTATATCAAAATGTATTAATATTAATTTCTAAAATTTCTTTATTTACTGTGGATCAACAGCTGAGCAACTCGCATATGGTCAAAATATTGCAAGATTTCAAGATGAATTAATATTGGAAAAACTTATTTAATATCAAATCATCGTTAAATTAACAAATCCGTATATAGAGCAATATGAAATGCAATGGACAATCTCTCGAAGAACAAGAATACGTAGTCAAGAAAACAATAGCAACTCGTTAATTTCTATTTATAGCTTTATTGATTTTGCAAATCTTCCAAAGTATATGGATTTCGACAGACATAAGTAAGTAAATAGTATACTTTTGAACATACTACACCAAGTCGCTATTAATTTGCATAATTTTTATAGGCGTTGTTGCAATGATAATTGATATCAAACCTCGAAGGATTATTCAAACACGATTTGGGAAAGAATGTCAAGTACAAGATGGTGCTTATAAACAAAACGTATAATCATACTATATTTATTACACTTCATGGACATATTTTAATTTGACGTTTGTATATACTATTGCTTTTGTTTTAATTACACCAAAATATATAAATAATAGGTTTTACATTATTCTCTCTGCTTATAATAGGTTTGACACTATTCTCTTAACCATGTGGAGTCATTTGTGGATTACGAATGCAAATACATATCTCGAGAATTTTAAAAAGCCTCTTCTCATTGGAAAACATCTCAAAGTAACCTCATTCAATGGTAATCATCATCTTCAATAAACTTATCATTTTAATCTTTGACTAATAAATATATTAATATTGCATTTGCATCTTCGTGTTTATCACTATCAACAAAGGCGACAGCTCTTCTTCCTAGACGGAGAATTTGAAATTGTGGAAGAGTTTAAATCATGGTAAATGTATATTAATTATTTGTTTATCTATTAAACTTTTCGCTTATTATATTGAAATTAAAACTTATCTATTGTTATTGTACAACTAGGGACACACAAATTTCAAATAATTGATGATATTGTACGTGAGAAATATTATTTAAGTTCCACACCATCGAAGCTATCTTCCATGCTCTCTATTCCAACAAATGAAAAGAACTTCAGTAAATCAGCATTCAAGGGCTTAAACCGTGGTAACGCTGATACTTTAAACTAATTTTTTAAATTTATGTAATTGTTCAATGCTCAATATAATAATTTATATATTGTTATATTACCATAAACAATTTTTCTAGATAAAAGGGATGGCATCTGTCAAGTTCGAATCAAACATGTATCAAAATGTCCAATGCAAAAATTTTGGTGATATATACCAAAGGTGTTTTCTCAGAATGTGTTGATGCAACCCATGGTAATCACACTCTATTTAGTTACCAAATTAAATATTTTTAAACTTTTATTTGGATATAATATTTTATTTACATATCATAACACAAATTTATTTAATTATGACATTTACTTATTTATAGAGCCAAGGTGTACATGCAATTGATGGATCCTACTGGACATTAATGCTACAAACTATTGAAATCCAACAGAATATTTCTTACAATCAAGTGTTGAACATTTGATGAAGCAAGCATTGGTATTTATTTTTCTTCTACTTCGCTTTTACACTTATTTATTTCACAACTCATAAAATTTTATTTTAATGCATATATACACCAAGTTGATTCAATACGCTTATGAATGGATAAAGATGAGGTCTTTATGTCAAGGCTATAACAAAGCCATCTCCTCAAGGCAAATTTGAAATACTTTTTATTGTAAATCCAACCCAAATAGGAGATAAAGACAAATGAAAAGCTCCTGTTGAGGATATAGGCCAACCTATTAGCCTCTTGGAACCAATAAAGATCTTTGTTCCATGCAATACAGATGATGCACAGATTGCAAAGAAAAATTTTCCATGTCTCGCAATTGAGAGCAACAAAAAAATCAATGATGTTTAAAACTTTGTTCACAAATGAAAGAAAATGAATGTTCAACTTTAATTTAAATTAAGATGTGTTTTGAATGAACTTTGTTGACATTCTTGTAAGACAACTTTTGGTTTGTAATTATATTATATAATATTTGTTATCTTTTGTTTCAATTATTGGTTCACTATCATGTCCTATTTTTTTTCTTGTAAATGACTTATACACTTTAACCGAGAAAAAGGACCTATGATAATTTAAGCTTCAGAATTTTGTTGGGAATGTTGTTGATAAATGTAATTGAACTCAAAGTGTTTCGCCTTTAACAATTGTTTAGCTCTTCTTCAAGGTTATCCGTAACATGTTTAAAGATTGATTATACTTAGAATTTAGCCTTTCATTGGAGATCCCAATTTCTACTCTAATTTTAATATTTGGCCTATGGGTAAATTTTAAGGATCATGATAAACTATTTTGCTCATATATAATTTTAATTTTGGAAGTATATGCATTAGCAAATCAAGAATTAACTCTTAAAAGAAGACAACCATGTCGACAAATTTCGACAACTAAGTCGGTCTTGGTTGCCAAATTTCTCAACCATTTTATGGTTAATGGTTGCCAAGTAACTCGGCACGTTGTTGGTTGTCGAGAAACCCCAAGAACCGTGGTTTTGACAAGAAACTCTAAGACCCATGTGGTTGCCGAGAAACTCAACAACATAACCACCAATATTTCTTAAACTTATGTAATGCCTTAAAATATAAAACAAAACAAACGGGTCGGGTTGCCCAAACAAAGTTGCCATATTTTGTGGTATGTTTACATTTGTTGGATTAAGGTAACACTATGGGTGACTAATGTAGGAGCTCTCCGGAAGCCAAATGTGCTTAAACGCTATTTGTAATTCAATACAATTATAATTGTAGACATGCTAGAAAGATTACAATAAATAAAAATAATTAAATTCACAATTTTAAATTTGGGTTAGATTTTTCCTTCTTATTTTACCTTCATTCTAGAATACATTTTACCAATCTTTAACAATTTTAAATATTGTGGTCTTCAACACTTTTAAATATACTTTAAAGATTAAAATTTAAATAATTAGCGCTTTTAATGCACCTTCTTAATTTATAATTTATAGTCTACAACTATTTTTATCTTTTCAAACTTATCCGTCCAATTTTGTAAAAATATTTACCAAATATGATCAAATGATGTTAAAAGTTGATATCCTAAACATTAAAAAGTATTCTTTATTGCTTGTCACAAATTTCTAGAATTTAAATATTCTTGTAATCCAAACCGCTATAAGTCTAGAAATTCGTGGATACAATGACATTTGATATAATGCGTAAATTTATACTCATAATCAATCACGCTCAACTTTAATCTAATTTAGCTAAACAAACCAATACAATTCAACTAACAAGTTAACTAACTAAACTCAATCATCAAATCAAACCACTTAATAAAAATTGTAACATTTTATAACAAGTTTATATCATCATTATAAATCTACAAATCAACAAATGATTTAATTTTGTTCGACATTTTGTTCATATGGAATAAAAACAATTCCTTATGAAAGAAATCAACATAAGTTTATACCTATAGATAGGTATTTTCTCCACTCTAAGAGCATCCAACAAGATCCGTGATATTCCAACTAATAAACACTCCACATACTTGATTACAAATATCCCAATCACACCGCAAATAATATTTGTAAAAATATAGTTAGTATATAAATATCATTAAAATCAAATAAATTATTTGACTTGATTACCTATATCTTTGAAGTTGAGGTATATCATAAATTAGTTTTCTAGTAATGTAAAGACTCATTTTCTTTTTACAAGTTCGGCCTTTCACAAGATACATACTATGAATTATCTCGAAGAACATTAATAAATGGAAGAACCCATGGATATATGGTGCATCATCGCCAATTTCGATAATTATCAATTAGTGTGACCTTCCAACCTCAAATCCACATGGAAAAGGACCCAATATTTGTTATCAAATGAGGCTACAATAAATAATTACAATCCTTCCAATTTTACCATAATTTTTAGGATTATAACCATTTACATATCCCATCACAATGTTATCAAGGGAAGAAAGGGAAGAAGCACCAAGTTGTACAAAACGGCCTCGATCCAATCCCAAGTTTTTGCCCAACATGTAGCATAATCGATCTAAAAAATGAGTCCGAATCATACTTATCTAAAATATATCCGATAATTTCTACTTCTTGCTCTTATCAACATCATTTCATTATCCATGTCCTTTACACATAATGCAACAACTATAATAAGCATATTTTCTTGATATACATAATAACACTAAAAATATAATTAATATTTACCTCATTAATCAAGTACAAAACCAAGATCGCCAAGATTTATAAGCTTCTCTTTAGACAAGGTATAACCACCATGCAATCGTGATAACATCTCTATAACATTACAAATAATCCAATAATATATAGAAAATTAATAGGTTAAATAATTAAATCAAATATTATAAATATTATATCTTATCGAAGCCAGACAACGGATCCAAATAGAAAATCACTTTCTATTTTCTTGTCAATGTCACAAAATTGGAATGAAAATATCATCGACGTCCCACATCTATCATCTCGAATGGCCTCACATTCCATTTCATCGCCACCGTTTATCAACCTTCATCCCGTCACCACCGTGTTTATCAACCGTCATTCGGCAAACATTCCCCGAATATGTACAAGAGAACTTTGAAAATCATCATGCAAACTACCAAAATAACTACTCTTATTGAAATGATTCAAATTTTCTATCTATGTATCTTTGCAATTTTTACAATGTTGTTTCTTTTGTAATCGATCAAAGCACGCAATAATTCATCTCTTGTACTATCAATATAAGATCTTTGTTCATCCAATCGATTATCAAAATAGGCTCGTTGTTACAAACAGAACTCTGTTTTCATTTGTAACATAATCATCGAGTACTCATAACTCGAACTTGCCCTTGAGGATCCGGGATGTTTTGCTCACTATAGTAGTCCATATAAGTAACATTTCTTAGAGGCCAATTATCTGGGTAACTCATTACATATATAAGGGGACCAACTATGATCGAATTTCCATCTAACTGCATAATTTAGTTTTGGTGGTTACCATCGTAGTGCTATATTCCTCATCCATTTCTTCTCCAACTTCATCAAGATGTTGTTCCTCATGTTCAAATTGGTATACAATAGGATCAAAACAACTATCCACCGCATCGCCTACTAAAACTATTGTATACACATATGGTTGTTCTAATTCTTCTTCAGCTGGTAGAAGTATTGTAGAACATGAATCTACAATAATATACAAAACTACAATTATACACATTAATGACGATATATATTCACAAAACAAACCCGAGAGAGTTCAAAAGTTGGTAGCATCACTTCTTTCTATTTTTGACGCGATTTCCCAATTCGAATCGTGGAAACATATTTTGTAATTTCACACCAAAATTTTCACCTATTTGAGGGCATACCTCATATATCCATATCAGAATAATATAAATAAAATCAATATTTATTAAATAATACATTCTACAAAATTTAAATACAATTACTAACCCGAGATACAGGAGGACAACCATATATGGTATACGCATATATATCACCATCCACCGTCCTTATCGCTAGCCGCCCATGATTTTAGCAAAGAACGACGAAAGTATAAAAAAGAATGTCTTCCCATGGATACTCATAACAAACCTCTAAATTGTCAACCAATCATAATGTTTGTATATTTATTTTTTCCTCTCCATGGGCTTTAGAAACCTTCAATAAGTAAAGCTAATCCTAGCTTATACTTATCATTTTATGATGACAATTCATAAAAGCATCCTCTAATCCATTCAAAGATATATGTGAGGCGTTATTAATACCTCATTTTAAGTTTGTGTTTTCCTACTACATATATATGACATAGTATTAGAATTATTATGACTTAACAACTCGTTATTAAACAATATTCTTAAAGCCCAAATCTAAGTAATTGATTATCTACTTTGAACCAAACTTCATTCCTGCTTTATTTGTACATACATTGAAAAGAAATTCATGGACTAATTTACCACTAAATCGCAATCGCCACCATTTAAATCTTCCAAAAGAAAAACAACTATTTCTAAATTGTTTCAACTGTTGTTCATTATAATTTCCAATAACAACTTCTACATATCCGAAATTACTAATCTGTAATTTTTCTAGCAAAACTAACATTCTCATCAACAACATATTGTATATCCATATATGCAAAAACACAAAAACTTCATAAAATTTTTTCATTCTTTCATAATAGATAGTATAAATAATCATAATATATTCATGCAAGGTTATCACATAGTAACAAAAATTATGAAGACTCAATTTTAACCATTATAATAATCATAATGTATTTTGTTTCTTAAATTTTATTTATCAATGTAATTACAAATAATGTGGACACTAAATATAAAAAATATTATGTGCGGATTTAAACAAACTATGAAAATGGCATACGAAAAGAATTACAAACCAACTTGTTGCCGATTTGTTCAGCAACCGGGTTGCAAAGCAACCTAAGAATCGCCGGTTGCCGAGCAACTCGACAACCAATAGTTGTCAGTTGTCGAGTTGCTCAAAGAACCATTTCGTTGCCAATTGAACTGTTGCCGAGCAAACTGATTGCCGAGCAACTACTACTAAGCTTGGTTGTCAAACAACTCGGTAACCAAGTTTGGTACCCGATTTACTCGACATTTTTTTAACAGTCAAATAAAACATATTTTATAAATGTATAGCCTAAATGTATAACAATGAAATAAAATACTAACATATCCTAAAATAAATCATCCCTAAAATAACCAACTTAAAATAAACATACCGATTTATAGATTGAAATAGAAAGGTATAGATGAAGTAATGATGGAGATTGAGGAGATGAAGATTGAGATAAGATGGAAAAGATGAAGTGAATAAGGGAAAAGATGAAAATAAGGAGGAGGAGGAGGAGGAGGAGGAGGAGGAAATTACGGATTTAACATTGGTTGTCGAGTTCAAGATCTCAACTCAACAACCAATGTTGTCTACTCTATTTTTTTTTTTTTTTTTTTGTCTTTTGCTATTTTTGTTTGCTATTTTATATATATATATATATATATATATATATATATATATATATATATATATATATATATATATTGTCTTTTGCCCTTTTTGTATTTACTTTATTGGAAAGAATAAAGATACAAAAAAATACCAAAATAATTAAACTTTTAATGAACGTTTAATAATAAAAAAAATTACTGTTTTTTTTGTAAAATTTTATTTATTATAATAGAAAAAATTTTATATATTATTTATGTCGAGGGTTCAAATCAAAATTTTAAAATAAGAGAAAAAAATATATATATATTTGTACAAGAATCAACAAATAAATTCAAAATTTACAAAATATAAAAACTATTATCTAAGAGCTAAGTACACAATTAATTTTTTTCAAGAAGAATTTTTATTTATTTATTTTTCTATTAAATTTTATTTATGACGTAGTAATGTGGACACAAAATTAAATATATATTTTTTTCTCTTATTAAAATTAACAATAATATAAACATACATTTTGTTTTTTTTTTTTGTCAACTAATTTCATAATAATACACTATTAATTTAATAAACAAATAAATACAAATATTTAACTCTAACTTTGTTCACTTCGAATTTGAAAAAAAATCATTGTAAAAAAATCTAACACAAATTTAAGCCTATAAATATTAATTTTATCCTTACAACGGATCTAAAGGCAATCCAATTGAAGACATTCCACATATTTAATCACGAATCCAATCAACCGCAAGGAACAAATGTGAGTAAATAGAATAACACTACAAATTAAATAACTATACTTAAAATATGTATTTATACTAATTTCAATTTATTACCTATATCGTTGAAGTGCTCTATTTGACTAGATGATTTTCTCCTATACTCAAATGACTTATTCTTTTACCAAGCTCGCGCATACTTTTGAATCATTTCGAATAATCTTAAGGCCCGGATGGATATACCTCTCATTTTCAAGATAAAACATCCGTAATTGTCGATTAGTGTCAACTTCCAAGCATTTAAATCAACATGGAAGAGTACCAAATATTTATCATACATCGATGTGGCCACAACAAATGTTCACATTCCTCCCATTTTGGCCATAATATATGGAAGAGCACTATATATATGATTGTATTGACATGTGGTAATCAACTTCAGATGTTGTACCGCATTCTCTTCGTGATCAAACTTTGACTAAATAAGAACGAATAAGTACTCCAAAAGAAGAGTCCAATACTCCATACCTTGTTGAAAATATGTTTGATATTTAAGAGTCCTTTCTCTTATCAAATCCATTGCATAGTCTACATCCTATACACAAATATAACAATATAATATAGACACAACTAATTCACATAAAATAAAATTCATCCAATATAAAATATAAATATTCTTTACCCATTGCTCCAATGCAAATTGAGGCTTACTAATATCTTGTAACCTTCTTTTCATCATTTAGAGATGACTTTCTATGGTATTTCTACAACATTTCTATAACATTATAACATTAGAAATTATTATACATTAACTAAATAATACAAATAGATAAGATAACCATGTCAAACATTATAAGCATTAGCACCAAGACTAATCGAGAAAATCACTCTCTAACTTTATTGATATCACATAATATAGGAATATCTGTATTCTCAAAAGAAGAACCTACATTATGCTTCCAACGGTTTATGTTGTGACAAACTTGTGACAAAGTTTGAGCATAATAAAAAAATTTATTTGTGTCAAAGTTAAAATTAAGACTTATGCTTTCTTAGTTATCGTGTGTGCAATAATTTGTTTTATTTTAATAAATTTAAATATTAAAATAAGACAAGATATTTTGAAGAAAAAAGATGCAATTTGTAAATTTAAAATTATTTTAAATGTACAAGTTGTGATGTAATCAAAATAATTTAGTATATTATCAATATATTAGTTTTTTTAATTTTATAAAAAATTAAAGTATCGGACCCATTTTCACTTTTTGCAAAGGTTAGAATTCAATTGCAATTTTTAAAATTAAAACGAAGGTATTTTTGTCTTTTCATCAAATAAGGACCAATCACAAGACTAAAACGATATGTTAGAAATTTATTTTAGTCCTCGGAATTAACTTAAAAGATGTTAGAAACCCACATAAGCAGACTTTTCATAATTGGTATTTCAGACATGGTTCCACCAAGTGAGTACTATCTAGAATGTGCCAAGACGAAAAGAAATGATTACATTTAGTTTGTTATGGATTCTAGGTGGTCGTTTGGCCATCATGTCGGTAGCCATAGGACAGCACATATTCGGGCGATGAACTACGAGTTTGTGACAACAAGATGTTGGCATTAATTGTATACTTACCAATTTTGAAAGTGGAGGTTAGATGATCAAACCTCAGGCACCTCAGATGCATGCCTAGCTATTAATGTTACATGTCTGAGAAATGATAGTATACTAAAGGTTAGTATGCCATAGATACGGATAAATTATCAAGTGCAATGCAGATAGATTTTGATGGTTTGATCTTAGAAGCAGACTTAATTGTGGTAGAATGAAATATTTTGATATAATTTTGGGTATATTTTTGGCTAAGAAATAACCTTGCCGCAATTGTGTGTTTTGGAGAAAGATGTTGTGTTTTGGAAACCATGATTCTTTGGATGGGCGATACTACTGGCCGATCAGTTCCATGACTACCACATTCTCTCATCCAGTGTACACGATTTCTTTTGTCGATATTGGATGGAATATGGATGACTCACTCGAGATCGTTCCACCTACCATGGTCGAAAGCGGATAGGGAGCATCCCTATCACCCCACATGGATGATCGATTGTATGGATCGATACCAGATGGCGATTTGTTACCAAATGCATGGCGCCTTGTTCGCACAGGGAGCACTAGACAGTCAGATATCGTATGATATGGAGCTCGATTATTCCGACCACGGTTTCCTTTTTCCTGCTGGAGATTGTGGCGGGGCTTATACCGATGGATGTGGTGATCCGAGACGGATAGGGAGTCATATAGGCGTCGAGGTGCCAAAGGTTGTTCGACTATAGAGACTATTCAAGACTTATTCATTGATAGTCCGACAGCAGACATCTTGTTTGGAAACACTTTGCGAGACATCTTTCATATCACCCTCAGCCGCTCGAGGATTCCATGATCGCTTCGCACTTGGAGATTCTCGTGTCGCTTTGTCGTCAAGACGGGACATATACGCACGATCATTCCTCTACCGATATTATGGTTTTTATGGATCATGAGGAATGATGCGAAGCACGAGATATAGATATGGAGCCGAGGAGGATCATTTGGAGAGTTTACACACCATCTCGCTTCGCATACAGCCGCTTATTTCGCACATCCATTGGCGTGGGGACATGGACATCGCTCCGCTTTTTGGTGTCATTATTACCACCCCGCCTCCACCTCCCACTTTAGTTTTTCGGCGTACTCACCGGTGGGATCCTACAAGATCAACATCGATGGATGCGTCAAGGACGGATTGCTAGTGGCGGAGGGATTATCGAGATTCGTGCCGTGACAGCGGTGCATTCGGGCATTCTTCGCTTTCTATGGCGATCGCACCATCCTCGAGGCGGAGCCACGAGCTATACTAGACGGGATCATTACGCTCGAGACTTGGGTTATCGGTTCTATGGATGGAGTCGACTACATTAGCGATTCATCGCATCACCAAGGGAGGAGGACCTTGGCATATTCGAGCTACTCTACGACACATCGTGCATCTACTAGCAATCGGACAGGATACTATCACCACATCTTCCGAGAGGGCAACCAGTTGCTTGATCTTCTTGCATCGAGGGCTGGGATCGACGCTACTATTATGAGTATGACTCTCGGGATCTTCCACGACGACATCGCATTCTAGTCCAGATTGATGATTTGGACTTCCTACCGTTAGAGGCTTATAGTTTCTTTTAGACATTTGTATGGGAGGTTGTACCTCCTTATTTATTGATTGCATTTTGCACTTACTCTTTCATTCGATTGTGCTTGGAGGTCAGTTTTACCCCTCCCTTGTACTTTTATGAGCTTTATATAAAAAAAAAAAAAACCGGGAGGTGAAGAGTTTAGGTATTACAGGTTGAGAGTTAAGGCATTCTATAAAGATATCTCAGTGTGTCTCACCTTTGGCACCTCATCGGAAGAGACGATACTAGATAATGTGCCAGTAGAAGCAATGGTGAGATTTACACCGACCGCAAGAGTCTCAAGTACTTCTTCTTTCAAAAGGGTTAAAATAAGACAACGATGATGGTTAGAGTTGGTAAGGACTATGACTACATTATCATGTACCATCCCTGCAGAAGGAAATAGCAGCCATGACTACTCTCAAAGAAGAAGATCATAGGTAATTGGTTAGCGTTGTGAACAAAGCAAGAGAAATTGATCAAGGATTTGAGAATTTAAGAATTGAAGTGTTGGCGCAACCAGTGCGGGCATCAACAATGATAACAAGTCTGACATTAAAATCGACACTAAAAGATAGAGTCGTGGCAACTAAGAAAGAGGATTCCTTTTGAAAAATAAAATCAGGGATAACGTGGGAATTAAAAGAGGAAAGGATTTGAAATAGTCAAGGACAAAACTTTGATGATTAAAGGTTGGTTGTGCATGCCCAAGGATGAGAGGTTGAGGAATAAGATTTTATCTGATGCTCATTTCTCTCCTTACGTCGCATATCCAGAAGGAACCAAAATGCAAAAGGATTTTCGTAACACATTTTAGTGGAGAAACTAAGAAGGGATTATAGTTCGATTTGTGTCTAAGTGTTTGGTGTGTCAACAAGTAAAGGCAGAAACACCAAAGGCCGTTAGGACCATTAAATCCAAGTGGACATACCACAATGGAAAGGGATGAAAATCGCAATGAATTTCATTATGAGTTTTCTTTGATCGGCAAGAGGTCATGATGCCATCGGGTTGTAGTAGACCATTTGACTGAATTCTCGCTCATTTTTCTTCCAATTAGGATGAATTTTAGTTTGGAACAGCTATCACAGTTGTTTGTATGTCGAGAAGTTTTCCAACTTCATAAAGTGCCAGTGTTCATTGTATCGGCCGAGACCCGATGTTTACCTCAAATTTCTGGAAGAGCCTTCAGGTGCTATGAGAACTTAATTGGATTTTAGTACAGGGTATCATCCTCAAACCTATCGGCAATCAAAATGCCATTCAAGTTCTGGAAGACATGTTGAGGTCGTGTGTTCTGGATCTAGTTAGTAAATGGAAAAGTCACTTACCGTTAGTAGAGTTTGCATATAATAATAGTTTCCAAGCTATTTTTGACATGGCACAATATGAGGCACTTTATGGTCGTTGATGTCGTTTGCCAATTTCTTGGGACGATGTTGGCGAAAGAAAAATTTTGGATCCATATTTACTTGAGAAAATTGTAGAAGTTATAGACAAGATCAGATCTAGAATTTAGACAGCGCAAGATCACCAGAATAGTTTAGCCGACCAAAGAAAGAACGAGTTAGAGTTTGAAGTCGGCATGAAAGTATTTCTTAAAGTTGTTCCAATGAAAGGAATTTTACATTTTGGAAAGAAAGGAAAGTGAAGACCAACTTCGTCCCATTTGAGATTATTTAGAAAATTGGAAATATGGTGTTTCATTTGGCATTGCCCTCGAACTCTCGGCAAAGGTACGCGACTTATTCTACGCTTGATGTTGAAGAAATACGTGCATGAACCTCACGCAAGTGATAAACCCGTGAGTCGTCGAAATTAAAGAATTATGTGACTTATGAAGAAGCACATGCGGTGATTCTAGAGAGAAAAATCCATGTTCTGAGAAATAGGAAGGTCCCTTTAGTTAAAGTTCACTGGGGTAGACACGAGAAAGATGGGGTTACTTGGGAAAGAGAGGAAGAAGTTTTTGTTAAGTACCCGGACCTCGTAAACCAAGTAAGTTAAATTTCGAGGACGAAATTATTTTAAGTGGGGAGGGTTGTAACAACCTAAATTTTTTTCGCATTTCAATTTCAAGTAAATAAAAATTTCTTACTTTCAAGCGCCGCTTGCCTCATGGTTCATTTCAAATATTTGGTCACGTTAAAAAAAATTTCGTGTGTTCGCTTCAAATTTTCGTAGATCGACAACTATGGAATTTATTTGAAAACAAACCTTGTTCTTTTTCTTCTTTTGGCATGTTTTCAATTTCAAGTTGAACGAGAAATAATTTAGAGTTAGCCTAATTTTTTTAAAATGTTTTTCGACTCCAAAAGTTAACCAAAAATCCACCCAAACAACACCTTAAAAATCCACCAAAAAACTAGCCAAACAATCCCTTAAAATCCACCATTTTTCATCACCCAAACAGCCCCTAACTACCAAAATAAAATTGCCCCATCATTTTCAAAAATCACGTCCAGCAGCCACCCTCTTTTGCAGTCATTTTCCTGTATTTTCTTCCCACTTAAACTCTAGCCAACTGCCCCACAATCTTCCCATTTCCCCTCACCTTTCAACCACCAAAATAACTGCCCTTTTTCCCCCCAAAATATCCCAGAAGTCGGCCCCCTTAAGTCCCAATAAATCTCCATGAATCAGCAACAAGAAGTCCAGAAACCTCCTTTTTCCTCTCCAATTTCGGCCTTCACCCATAGTCTAGCAGCATGGTGTTTCTTGTTTACTTTCCAGCAAGAACACCCTCAATTTCCTCCCTCATCCTTCCTCCATATCAGCCCCAAAATTCCAGCAACAACCCTTCCATTTTCAGCATTTGTTTTCCTCGATTTTTTGTCAACCGAATTCGGTCCAGCAGTGAGAAATCTCCAGCAAAATACCCTTTAGTTTCCCTTCATTTTCGTGCAACAAGAAGCCTTGAAACCTTAGTCTAACCACCAAAAATGCCCTAGAATTTATCCATCTTCTTCCTTCTGATTTTGGCCAGCACACAGCCTTCATTTTCTGCAAATCTTAGTCACCAAAATTTCCAACAACTTTCTTTATTTCTTTCCAGATTTCCGACCTGTTGAAAAGGGCCTTAACCTTGTTTTAACCTTCACAAAAGTTCCATATATATACATCTATATCTAGTGTACTGGTTTGGAATTTTTGGAAAGCTGCATAAACAATTTTTCTTCATCAAAACTTCAACCGAAAACTCGTTTTGAGGTAGTTTTACTTAATGTTTTTACTGCGATTTTTAAATGAAGATTTGGAAAAATTATGATGTTATATGAATGCCATGAAAACTTATTTATGAAGGAACTTATTATAGTGATAGAAAGTAATCACTTTAACATGTTTGTGATTGAAAGAAATCACGTATGATGATGATGATGTTATGTGGTGTCGGCTACCATTGTTTAAGTTATGATGTACGTTTCAAAATCATGGCATGTCGAATTCATGATTAAGTAAAATTTTCCACATGTCATAAGTATTGCTAATGAGTGTTTCTTATGAAATACTCACCCCCAAACGAATAAATTTTCAAATTGAACTAATCGGCGTTGATGCGATGGCGGTAGGCTAACGAGCTTGTCATGGAAAGTCTTATTTAGTTATGTTTTGACGTCGAAATGATCGAGTCAATTATGATGTAATTATTATATTTTAATTATTTTATTTAGTAATTAATTATGTAAAATGTACGGAAACCAGTTATTTTAATTGTTGTTCAAAGTTTTAGGAACTTGCCTAGTTTCATTTTCCAGAATCTTTAGTTTACTGTCCTCTTTTTGAAAAATCGTAAATTTTACTACGATTGGAGCTTTTGAGTGAAATCAGTGGCTATGGAAAACCCTATATGTTTTCTAATAACAAAAATTTGAATCACTCAAAATTGCATCGGATGAATTTATTATGGACGTTTGAACCTACTGTCTTAAGGCACCCAGACAGCTTTTTCAATCATTTTCGGCTATCTTTTTCACCTACCAAATGACATAGATAAAGCATGAAATTTTAGCATGTTATAGTCCATAGTCTCAAGTATCTACAGTTCCAATTTCGTAATTTTGGAGTTCGTTTGAATGGTGTAATAAATGGTGGCAACACCTATCACGGTATAGACAAAACTATGAAATTTTGAAGAAAATTCCTTTTCCTTGCACGCTTGTTATTTTTCCGCATCAATTTCATTTTTAAAACCCTTCAAGGGCATGGGAAATATTATTTAGATTCGTCATATACATTTAAAGATTTATTTTAGTGACCCTCAGAGATGAGAAAATCCGGGGCGTTACAACTTACCTAGACAAGAATAGTCGTAAGGTAGTCTAGTGGACTAGACTCTTGGGCGACTGGACGAAAATAGGCGCAAGGAAGTTTAGTGGACTAGACTATTGACACACGGTATTCACTTCTACGCTAGAAGGAAAGGCACCCAGTGATACTTAGACATTATAAATCTTTTAACCTTTTCATCACTTAGAAGTAGATTGCTCGTTAAAAATAATGTACTTTACCTTGGGAGCAAAATCCAATTTGATTGGACTAATTATTTTCGGTTATAGTTCTTTGTACTTTGTAAAGCCCTTGTTACACGAGAACATCTTAAACAATACTACGCAGATATTAGAATAATGCTTCACAAATCAAATCGTTTCACCTCAAATTTTGCACTTAACATCATCTTCAATGAGAATATTCCAGATTTTGAATTGTAAACTCGACATGAATTGTTTAGAAAAAAATCACCTAAATACGTTGAGCACAATGAAGACGAAAAACGAAAAATAAACAAAAAGAAAAATACAATTAAATGTGGTTAAGTAAACTGCTGACTACCACATGAGAAGTAGATCTTATTAACTCGTGAAACCTCGCAATACAATATTTTGCTCCCTCTCTCAACTTCTCTCAATTTGGTTTATAAATTTATTAGAAACGTGAGTCAACCTCAACAAATGTATCTATTCGAAAGCCAGCACTTCGCTAGTCTAGATACGAAATTCATCTAATTATTAAGTAAACAACAATATAATAAGATTGATAAATGTCGTTTTACACTTATCTGGACCATCAAAAGTGTACGATTGTAAGTACTTTTAAGTGAATTTCTATTTAATTATGTGTTGATTTGATTGCTTTAGGTCAAAACCCAAGTTCGGATGGAATTTTTAAAAAACAAAACAAAACAAAATAGGCAAACAAATGGCTAAAAGTGCATGAAGACTTGGAAATGGAGACCAACTTGCAAAAACCCAAAAGTTGAAGGACTTATCGTGCAATTCGTTACCAGAATTCTAGTTTCTTTATTTTAGTCAAACTCTAATTTAGTAATTCTTTTTGGACAAGTCTTCTACATTAAAGGATTATGATTGAAAACATGGGAGATACCATATGCAAGAATAAAAGGAGAAAATAGTGAGCAAAAAAGAGAAAGAGGGGAAGAACGACCAAGACTTTAAAGATTGGGACGTGAAGACGATGAATTTTTGGTGCAAGATATTTAACTTTTTCTCATCCTTTAATTAAATACGGTTATGTATTCCAAACTCTTCATATTTTCTTTCTCCCAAAATTATGAATAGCTAAATTTATATTTTGAATGAACGAAGTAACCTAGCTTAGATTCTTTAATTTCAATTTTCAAGTTTTGCTTATAAATTAATTACGTATTGATTTTACTTCTTGTCTTAATATTTGAAATAATTGGCCATTATTTTTCATTGAATTGTGGATTATAACAAATCGAGAGGTAAGTTATTAATCTAGTCCAGGTAGTAAAATTCGGCAATTAGATAAAAGGTAGAGATGCGCTTTTGTTATTGTTGTGGTTTTGAATTGAATTCTTAGGCGATTTAATGCATCTAGTTAAGGATTATTCGACTTCACATAGAGATATAATGAGTTAACTTAATTAAATAGGACTAATTCGAACTTGAGAAAGATAAATTAGGTTAAATTCGTGAATTCGACCAAATATAACATTAAGAATAAATCTTGAGAGGATAAATTAGAGATGACAACTTCGGTGAATTCGTGAATCCAAATCCTTTAATAATTATACTTGATAAATTATTGAATTTTGCATTCACACTATTTTCTAGAATTAATAGTTATATTTTAAATCTTTTAATAAACGTATTTCGAAAAGTCTTAATTGGATTAGGATTAGAATCTCCAAATCAACTTCGTTCAAAGAGTTTTAAATACATTATGATTAAGATTAATCGAGCTAGTATTTAAATAGGATAGTATTCGTGAAAATGATAATCCGGACTCAATAGGTCCACTTTATTACTTGTTTGCGATATTGTGCACTTGCAATATATAATTTCTACAAGAAGTTTTTGGCACCGTTGTCGGGGACTATTCTTATTTGATATTAGTTTAGATTAATCGTTAGTGTTAGTTTTATTTTATTATTATTATTATTTTTAATTTATTCTTTATCTTTGTTTTCTTTATTATTATATTTATTATTTATTATTTATTTTTCTTCTTTGTTTTCTCTTTGTAGAAAATGTCTTTGTTGCATGCTCCATTCACAAGGCGGCAATCTTAAGCCTATCAATCCTGAGATTGAACATACTTTCAAAGCGAAGATGTAAAGAACACAACAAAAACAAAAAAAATTGGAACGACTTCAAATGGCGAGGCACTAGTTAGAAGAGAAGATGCACAAGATGTTGCTAGGGCCACCATCGTGGAAGCGACTGATTGGCATCTCAACAAATTCAACAACATCATGATGATGATGATTACGACGATGATGGAAATATGTCAATGGCTCAATTCTTAACTCCGGTAGCAACTCTTGATCGTTCAAGCATAGTTTATCCCACTATTAGTCGGCATGACTTTCGATTAAGGGCTGATCTGATTAATCTCTTTAGCAATAACCTACAATTCTATGGAAAGACGCATGAAAATCCTAATACTCATCTTTCCAGATTCCTACGGATGTGCCATCACTTTCAGATTCAAGGAGTGAGTGATGAGGCCATGAGACTTAGACTATTTTCCTACACATTGAAAGATTGACTACATTGATAAGCGATTAATATTCGAAGGGTCAGTAAAGTCGCATTTTTATTCTGTTTCCATACACAATATATTCTGATCACATGAATATTATTAACAGCTTTTTTTGTAGGTTAAACGATCTTCTTTTATTGTTTTGAATTTGATTAGGAATGAAATATTTAAAGATATTCTTGAGTTTCTTAAATGCTTTCCTTCTACAAATCTAGAATGTCTTTTTATATGTTTTTTCCTACTAATTGTCTTACCATTTTTAGGTAAGAAATAATTCCTAATTTGATTAATACTTTAATTATAAGTAAGAGTACAAATGAATAAGGAATCAAGGCCTTGCATATACAATTTTGGTTCTTGTTTTCTTCAAGCACAAACCAACTGGATTCTCTGTGGAAAACAAGATCCGATGCTTCATTGATTTTAATTTCAAAGCAAAAAAATTTTCTTCAAATTCATTGAATAATCAAAAATAAATTGGTACTCTACGAACAATTCCATATCCTAATTAATCTACTTGATGTGAAGTTAAGAACGGGGGTTCTTAATCTAAGTGGTGGTTGTGGTCAAGTACAATAGAGAAGTGGCAATAAAGTCAAGATCGGTAAATTTGATTCCACTTTATCAACAAGTCAAAAAAAAATATGAGTCAAAGGGAGTCGATATATATTCTTTTGATTGTTATTTTGTTAATTTTGCAAAATTACAAAAATTGGATACTATTGTATTTTTAATCAAGATTATTAGTGGATTGTTTTTACCCATGGCATAGGGGCCCATAGATGTTTTCCTTAAGAGTTTACCACGTTATATCTTGTGTTCATATTTAATTCTTTAAATTCCGCTATACACAAGTTATGTAAATGAACACCGCTTTAATTTGCAAGTACACGTCAGAACTGTTTCTCAATACAATGCGCCGATTCGATCGTGTATTCATCCTTCGCTCATTTAATTAAGATTAAACTAGTTTTTAATTTAATTAATCTAGGTTTTATAACTTTCAATTGGTCTCGTAGAGGGTACACTTCTATAAGTGTGATCCAAAAAAATCTAGATATGGAAAGAGCTCCGTTTAGACCACCGGTTTTAGATGGTACTAATTATGCCTAATGGAAAATTAAGATTCAAGTTTATATCCAATCCCTTGATGAAAAAACTTGGCAATCTATTGTCCATGGCTATAAAACTCCCACCATTATTGAAAATGGTGTAGAAAGAGAGAAAAAGGTAGACATGTAGGCTACAACTTATTTTAATTATACTAATTGGAATTCCAATGCTTTAGATGCAATATTCTCTTTGTATATTCTAATTAATTTCGTTTGATTTCTACATGTCGGGGTTGCTAAAAAGCTTAGGACATCTTACTGATTCCACACAAAGGAACCTCTATTGTCAAGTCATCCATGCTTCAAATGCTTACTCTTGAATTTGAACAACAAACCATGAGAGAGGATGAACAATTCTAAGACTTCTATGCAAAACTCAGTGACATCACCAATGTAGCTTACACCTTGGGAAAGAAATTCTCGGAGAGTAAAATTTTAAAGAAAATTCTCAGATCCTTGCCTGAACGTTTTCACTCTAAAGTAACTGCCATTAAAGAAACCAATGAGATTGAAAAAATGAAGATTGAAGAATTGGTGGGATCATCGATGATATATGAACTACATCTACAAATGAGGAAGAAAGAAAGGGGATCTAATATTGACTTCAAAATTGAAAAAAGTGAAGAAGAGATTGATGGTGAGGAAAGTGATACCGGAGAAAATAAAGCCATGCTCACCAAACAATTTAAAATTTTTTAAAAAAGAAATCAGAAAGGAGAAAACATGAATACCTCACTCCAACAAAAGAATAGATTTTCGAACAACACAAAACAAAACCACACTACATTTATGAATAGATCTAACAATCGAATTCAATGTCATAAGTGTGAGGACTTTGGACACATTGCTTCTGAATGTGCAAATACTCTAAAGAAATCTCGTACTAAGAAAGCTATGAATATTGAAGATGATGAAAAAGATTTAGACGAGGACGAGGACGAGGACGACAGAACTACTGATGATTAGGTAACGTCTCTTACTGTAAACTTACATTTTGGTACTGACTCGGTGCAAAAATTGACTGCAGGTTCTGATTTCTTGACTACAATATCTGAAGAACTAAATCGTGTGTGTCCTAACTGCATCATTGTGAACAAAAAATTAAAAGATGAACAGGAGAAGAATTTTTCTATTCATGTCATGATGAAATTTTTGGAAAATGATAAGGCAGCAGTTGATTCTAAAAATGACACTCTAACCAATCTCTTAAAAGAGAAGGACGACCAAATTGTGAATCTTCTTGATGAATTAAAAAAATCAAAAGAAATAGTCAAACAACTAACAATTGGAGCATCTTGCTTGAGTGAAACCCCTAAGCTATGGAAGAACTCCAAACGTCAAAAAAGGTTTGGAATATGTTGGAAAAGGTAAAAAAAAAGTTGGAAATCAGATCAAATTCATTAAAGAAACATAGTCTACTGTATTTCTGGACAAAACTACTCCCTTTGCCTCAAGACTGAGGCTGGCTTGCATATGCAGGTTCTGACCAATTCCAATAGTCAAAAAAAATACACGACCAAGTATAACCAATGTATCAATTCTCAATAAAAAGAGGTAAATCAAGTTACTTAGTAAAATGTTGCATCTATGGTAATCTAGGACACGACTCCTTTCATTGTTTATATAGTAAAGACTTGGTTAATAGACAAATGAGACACCATAGCAAATGGTGATTTAAATTGTTATATGGTTGATGTTGCCAATAGAACTTTTATTCCTAACTCTTGGTATTTTGATAGTGGTTGCTCTAGACATATGACTGGTAATCGATCTTACCTAACTAACTACAAGAGTCATGCGGTGGTGCGGTCACTTTTGGTAATGGAGCACACGGTAAAATTGAAGGTGTAGGCACTATTCTAATTGATGGACTCTCTCCGTTAAAAAAGTACTTTTTGTTGTAGGTTTGAAAGCTAACTTGATTAGTATATACCAACTTTGTGATGATAAACACTTAGTTATGTTCTCAAAAATTCTTGTAAAGTCTTGAATTATGATAGTAGTTGTATTCTACATGGTACTAGGTTTAGTGATAAATGTTATCTTGACACCAAAATTACTTGTCATATTTCAAAACTAACTCTACCGAGTTGTGGCAAAAACGGTTGGGACATTTAAACAATAATGATCTGCGGAGACTAATAAAATTAAATCTGAGACGAGGCGTCCCTAAGCTTACTAAAAAATACCTAAAAGGTAAGCAAACCAAAAGTACTCATTAGCAAGGTTAGTTTCTTACTACATCTCATCTATTATAATTACTTTACATGGATTTCAAAGGACCTATTAAAATTAAAAGTATTGGTGGCAAGAAATATATCTATGTCTGCATGGATGATTTTTAGATATACTTGGGTAGATTTCTTAAAAGAAAATTATGGCGTTTTTGAAATATTTAAATTTTTGCACCCAAAATTAACATGAGAAAAACATTTTGAGGGAATAAAAATATTGAGGATTAGGAGTGATTATGGGATGGAGTTTGAAAATGCCAATCTCTAAATTCTATTATCAAAATGGTATTTGTTTATGAATTCTTTGTTCCTAAAACCCCTGAACAAAATGGAGTTGTGGAAAAGAAAAATAGCTCTTTAAAAGTGATGGCTAGAGTAATGTTAAACAATAAAAAACTTCATATAAAATTGTGGCTTGAATATATAAGTATTGCTTGCTATATTTTGAATCACGTGTCTTTAAGAACAAGAACCACTCAACCTCCTTATGAAACTGGAAATGAAGAAAACCGAATCCTAAGTATTTTTATACTTTTGGAAGCAAATACTATGTGCTAAATGATCGGGAATACTTGGGTAAATTTGATTCAAAAAGTGATGAGGGAGTGTTTATTGATTATTCTGAGAACAGTCGAGCTTACAGAATTTATAACCTGTGTACTCAGACTATCATTGAATCAATCAATGTAAAATTTGATGACACTGATGATTTTTTTTCTTATTCACAGGAGCCCAATATTCAGACCTTGGAAGAACATGTTGATGGACGCCAACTTACTCAACACAACCATGTGTCTGCATTCCGAGACGATGATAGAGCAGACGGAACTTCTAGCATCAAGTTTTGGTGCCCCCGCTCTTAGAAGTTCGACGTACCAAATACAAATAATGAACAAAACACGAAAAGACAACTTATTCTTGGATGCGAAGCTCACCCATTAGACAATGTTCTCTCAAATTATAGAGACGATATAATGACTAGGAGGAAGCTTGCTAATGAACATGGAAATATTTGCTACACTTCACAAGTTGAACCCAAAAATATAAATGAAGCAATTATTGATGAAAATTAGGTTCTAGCCATGCATGAAGAACTAGCTCAATTTGATCGAAATGAAATATAGAAACTTGTACCTCGGCCAAAGGACACAAATATGATCCGAACAAAGTAGATATTCAAAATATATAAGATAAACATGGCAACGTAGTTAGAAACACAGCCCATTTGGTTGCACATGGATATACTCAACTGGAAGGAGTGGATTTTGATGAAATTTTTGCACATGTGGCTCAACTTGAATCCATTAGACTTTTACTATTTGTAGCATGTCAAATGAGGTTCAAGCTGTACCAAATGGATGTCAAAAGTGCCTTTTTGAATGAGATTACGAAAGAAGAAGTCTATGTTGTGTAGCCTAAGGGTTTGTTGATCCTTATTCTCTCGACCATGTGTTCGTACTCAAAAAGACCTTGTACGGAATAAAGCAAGCTCCATGTGCTTGGTATGAACGATTGACCATGTTCTTGTTGGAACAAGGATACAAGAGAGGTGGAGATGACAAAACTTTATTCATCAAACACTTTAAATTTGGATTAACATTTGCACAAATCTACGTTGATGATATTGTGTTTGGCTATTCATCGAAACAAAATCCAAGGATTTTATTTTACTTATGCAAAATGAATTTGAGATGAGTATGGTTGGTGAACTAAATTTCTTTTTAGTTTTGCGGATCAAACATATTGGATCGAGGATTTTTATCTAACGAGACCAAATATGCTAAAAATCTGGTGAAGAAGTTCGGTCTTGAACAAACTAAGTCAGTCAGAACTCTCATGGCCATGTCCTTGAATATCTCCAGAGATAACCAGGGCAAGGAGGTTGACTCTAGCTTGTACCAGAGCATGATAGGCAGTTTGTTGTACCGATCGCAAGCCGATCCGACATATCATTCAGTGTTAGAGTTTGTGCACGTTATCAAGCCAAACCAAAAGAATTACATCTTGTAGTACTGAAGCGAATTATTCGCTTTATTAACTATACTTTGAATTTTGGTTTATGGTATACTAATGATACTAACTCTCATATTGCAGGATACACTGATTCTGACTGGGCTAGAAATATGGATGATAGGAAAAACACGAGTAGATGACGTTTCTACATTGGTAACAATCTCATTGCATTGTTAAGTATATTGTTGCAGGTAGTTGTTACACTCAGAAGATGATGTTTCTATTTTTTTATCTACTGTAGAAGCTGAGTATATTGCTGCGAGTAGTTGTTACACTCAGCTACTCTGGATAAAACAAATACTATGTGATTATGGTATTGATCAGGATTCTGTTATTATATTTTGTGATAGCACTAGTGCTATCAATAATTCTAAAAATCGTGTTCAGCACTCTAGGATCAAACATATTGACATTAGAAATCATTTTATGAGAAATTTAGTTGAGAAAAAAGTGATTACTTTGAAACATATTTAGACTGAGTATCAATTGGCTGGTTTGCTCACCAACGCCTTATATTCTGCTAGATTTGAGACTCTACAAAAAGTCGTGGGCATTTTCTTGATGTATTGATTTTATTTTTTTAAAAAACAATTCTTTAGTAAAGTAGCATTCTTTTTCTTTTTGTTTGATATTATCATGCGTGTTTGTTTGCATTTACTTACCTTTTTGTTTAAAAAAATAAAAAACAGGGAGGGGGTGTTCTGCAAATAGCATATGATGTAAATGTATGATTTGTCTATGAATATTGGAATTTACTTGGATTAACCAATCAGTATGGTATGCTCATTACACTTATGGTATAATGTGCTCAGATAAGCACACTTTAAGGACATATTGACTTGTTTGATTGTGCCTTACTACTGACTAGATTGCTATCTTTAAAATAGTTTCGTACTATGTTGTGGACACATGGTCGGTGTCTATATCTCTCGACACTATAGTATGTTGTTGTGTTAAATAGACAAATTTATAGAGGAGAGGGCTACCACCATAGATGTGTGCAACCGTCCTTGATAATGAACATAAATCATGTAGAAAATGGCTACCTCTATGGTCGTGAGAAAGTCAACTCCAAGAACATATAAATTTAGTGCTTTGCAAAACAAATATATATATATATATATATATATATATATATATATATATATATATATATATATATATATATATATATATAAATAAAGTCAACACTCTAAGTACTCAAAAAGAAAATTTCTATGGTATTCTTGTCCGACACGCATATATTTTTTATTTAAAGAGATATATATAGATGATGACTGGTTTGAAATACATCTATATACTTATCTTCTTGACAAGGTTCAATTTGGTTTAGTGGGACACGTTATGATTGATTGGTTTAATATGTCATATCACGCACTTTACGTTATAAATCTAACAAAATAGTTGAATCTAATTATGCACAAATATCTTATTGGAAGATTCATATTTATTTTGTTATTTTTAGACTGATTGTATAATTTGTTGACTATGAAATTTTTCCATAAATAAAAGATTTATTTTTATCTCATAAAATATTCACATTAATTTTGAGTGACTATCTTGTGTGGGGCCTTTTCGTAGGATTTTTAATCAAGTCTAATTTTGGCAATACAATTAGCTTTAAGTGAGAAACATCTGGATGAATATTTTATAGAATCCAATCTTATTTTGTACTGATTTTATTTAAATTGATCTTCCAAATTTAAAAATTCCATTTTCCATAAAATATCTTTTTAGGGGAATAAATTCGAATTTCTAATATTTGGTTAAGGGAAGTTTTTTTTTTCATGTCCATAATCGCCAATCATCAGTTTGTTTTTGGTAACTATTTTACTCACGTCCCAAATTAATCGTTCCCTCATTGTGCAATTTTGAAAAAATTTCCCATATTAAACAGTGACTTAGGGTTTTCTCCTTCATCTTTCACACTTGATTTTCAATTTCTTACAATCAAAGTCTCTTATACTTGATTTCGAAGTTGTGTTGAGTTTTCTTTTTCAGATTCAAAACAATGGTGAAAACTAAGATGCCAAAATCAAAGAAAACTCATAGAAGTTCATCCAAGGACACTGTTGCTCCGGTGTTTGTTGCTAAAACTGCGATGTTCACGAAGGAGTCTCTGGTAAAGTGCACGAAAACTGGAACCCTCTAGTTCAGACCCGGACACTCCTTGAGCATTGTTGCATCTCAGGCTGAACAATCCACAGACATTTTTGCCTATCAGGCGCCGGTTAGCCATTCTATCAAAGCCTTATCAAACATCTAAAGACCCAATTACTTTTCTCGAGCAAGAAAGTTTCGCTAAGTGCTCAAGAGTTCGGTCAAGGAATTTATGGCCAATGTTCCAAAAAACTGGAGAAGGTCGGCAATGAATTGTGTGGTGGGTTATGTCGGAGGAAGACATGTTACCTTTAGTACTAACTCTCTAAGGGACTAGCTTGGGTTGAATGATGTGGCTGTCACAAGTGATGAAGAATTGACCAAGGACATCATTGCTCAGAAAATGACTAGCTCTACCTAGCTAGAATCTGGAGAACTGACTGCTTCCTGACTATTGTCCAAATACAAAGTTCTCTATTGGATACTAATAAACAATATCGATCTATTGACTCAATGATCAGACATTTCAGGAGACATGGTCATTGTTATGCTATATGTTGGAGATGAGGTTGACAGATGATTGGGTCAAAATAATTTTTGATAGAATTGTTTATGAAGCGGTGCCAAGCAGTATAGGCTACTAGATCTAGCTCTCATCCATCACTTTCTTATTCACTAAGAAGTGCCTGCCATGGATTTAGATAGGTTCTCTGAGGATATTCTAGCATTAGGTGTTCATGAGTTTACAAATTTGGGTCGAACACCACATCCCACTCCCAGAGTTCCTAGGCATGTTCTGTCTTCGCTGGACCAGTCCGGGTATTTTGATGCACTAGAAACTCCGATAGGGCTGGTTCGAACACAAGTAGACCAACTTGTGCTTTAACCAAAAGTTTTTCGATGAGTTTATTTTCATGTGTAGGGTGTTGGAAAAACTTGAATATCTGGGCGACGAACATATAAAGTCTGCATACCGTATAGTTATTCTAGAATTCTCTGCACATCCTGAATGACAGATGGAAATTCCGAGTACTGATCCAGTATTTAGGACTACTACTCATCCACCTGATACACCTATGTCAGATGCTCCTCCACCTGTTGCTCTATCAGATACCCCTATTTGCAAGAGAGATGCAAAAGCATATGTATATGGTGCAAAGAAGTCCTGACCCTCCCGGAACTGAAGGTTTCTAGTTCTGACTTCTAACTTTCTAACTATTTAGTTATGACTGATTATAGATATTTGTATTAACTCTTACATTCTACTTTACTTTACTTCAAAAACTGCTTTACTTTTGTTTTCTCTTATCTCCTTGTTGTTTCCTTTGGCAATTTTATTACAAAAGGGGGAGTAGTAGGTATTTTTAATTAGTTTTTTTTAGTTTGTAAGTTTGTGGTTGTTGGTTAAACTTTGATGATGGTACTTTTCTAATAGCATTTTTAAGCTTATGGTAGTTTGATGATTACACTTTGATGGTATCTTGCTAAGGGGAAGCAATGTTAAGTTTGTATCTAACTAAGGGGGAGTAATAACCCTTATATGTTGATGCTCATGGTTTCTTTAATTATTCACATGCCTGAACACGCATCACACTTACATTAAAAATTTGATAGTTATGTGTTTGTTATTAAGCAATGCCAAATGGGAGATTGTTAGAAAAATATGTGTCATATTTTTTCATCTTTATATTTTGGCTCACTTAACATTACCGATTTTTAATGATAAAAGAAGATGTTAACGTTTTCGTTATGGTGGTCCGGATAACGCTTGATTTTGACCGATCGCGTTGATAAGCAGATTAATTTTCCAGTTCAGTAAAGCTGTATTTTTATTCTATTTCTATACATGATATATTCTGATCACATGAATATTATTAACAGCTTCTTTTGTGGGTTAAATGATCTTCCTTTATTGTTTTGAATTTGTTTAGGAATGAAATATTTAAGAATAATCTTGAGTTTCCTACTTTTTTTCTACAAATTTTGAATATCTTTTTATATATTCTTTCTTACTAATTGTCTTACCATTCTTGTTGTAGATTTTTAGGTAAAAATAATTGCTAATTTGATTATTACTTTAACTATAAGTAAGAGTACAAATCAATAAGGAATCAAGGTTTTGAATATATAATTTTGGTTCTTGTTTTCTCCAAGCACAAGCTCAATGATTCTTTGTGGAAAACAAGACTCGATACTTCATTGATTTTAATTTCAAAGCAAAAAGGTTTTCTTCAAACTTATTGAAGAATAAAAAACAAATTGGTGCTCAACGAACAATTCCATATCTTGATTAGTCTACTTGTCGTGAAGTTAAGAATTGGAGTTCTTAATCCAAGTGGTGGTTACAATCAAGTACAATAGGGAAGTGGCAATAAAGTCAACATCGATGGGTTTGATTCCACTTCATCAACAAGTCAAAAAAAAAAATAGAGTCAAATGGAGTTGATCTATATTCTTCTGATTGTTATTTTGTTAATTTTGAAAAATTAAAAAAATTGAATACTATTGTATTTTTAATCAAGATTATTAATGTATTGTTTTTGGTTTTTACCCATGGCATGGAGACCCGTAGATGTTTTCCTTAGGGGTTTACCACGTAACATCTTGTGTTCATATTTAATTCTTTAAATTCTGATATACACAAGTTAGGTAAACGAACACTGCTTTAATTTGCAAGTACGCATCAGAACTGTTTTTCAATACAACGCGCCTTGATTCGATCGCATTCTCTCATCGCTCATTTAATTAAGATTAAACTTGTTTTTAATTTAATTAATCTAAGTTTTATAACTTTCAATCTGATTGTTCCACTCCAAGAAAAGTAGCAAGTAGACATGAGATTGACAATCTTTTAGCAACTAATGCACAATTTGTTGCATTAAAAAAACAGGTAGAACTCTTTGTCAAAACACAAACACATGGTGTGAATGTAGTCCATACAAGTTCTACTAGTGAAAATTGTGGGGTAAATCATTATACTACAGATTGTATGTTGTTGGCCAGTCCAAATGAACAAGTAAATTCTGTACAAAATAATTCAAGCCAGCAGTACAACCCATTCTTGCAAACATATAATCCAGGATAGAAACAATACCCAAATTTTAGGTGGTCTGAGAATCAAAAAGTGGCAATGCCAATAATGCTCAGCAAGAAAGAAGACCAAGTTTGGAGGAGATGTTTCAACAGTATATGCAGAAAACTAATAAAATATTAGAGTAGCTGGACAAAAATTATCAGAATCAATAGGCGTCTATCAAAAAATTAGAGACTCAAATTGACCCGCTTAGCCACAAGCAATCTGAAGATAGGAAACTAGGTACTTTGCCTAGCAAGACAGTGACATATCTAAAAGAACAGGTAAATACAATCACTCTTAGGAGTGGGGTACAACTGCCAGAGATTCACGTGAAAAGGCCAGAGAAAAAGGATAAACAATTGGTAATTGATGAAGAAAAAGCTGCGAAACAATATGCAAAATCAAAAGAAGAAGATTTAAAGGAATCTGCTGAATCATCAAAAGTGACAACACCAATTCTTGTCAAAGCTTATGTACCACCAATTTCATTTCCTCCGAGATTGTAGAAGCACAAGCCATTGTACTTAAAATTTATGATGAAAATGTTCTCCAAGAAGAGAAACCAGAGGAATACGAGACAATAGATTTAACCGAAGAGTGTGGCGCTATTACGCTAAATAAGTTGTCTACAAAGTTAAAATATCCAGGGAGTTTTAAATTACCTTGCACAATTGGAAAATTCTATAATTTTAATGATTTAGGTGCAATTGTTAATTTGATGCCCCTTTCTGTCTACAGGAGATTAAGTTTGGGAGAGGTTAAAGCAACAACTGTATCTCTACAACTTGCTGATATATTAATCAAGCACCAATGAGGTATGGTTGAGGATGTGCTCATCAATGTAGATAAATTTATCTTTCTAGTTGACTTCATTGTCCTTGATATCAAAGAGGACCAAGATATGCTAGTAATATTGGACCAACCATTCTTAGTGACAAGTTGAGCCTTTATTGATGTTGAAAAAGGTGAGCTGATCTTGAAGGTACATGATGATGAACAAGCAGTATTCAATATGTACACCGAACCCGAGCAACCAATCAACCCCGAAGAGTGCTTTATAATTGATGAAGTTGTGAGAATTGGCCAAGAAAAGCGCAAACGGATGTGAATATGGATGGACTAGTTCCAACAATTAAAGGTGAAAATGACAAATTTAAAATATGGAGAGCAAAGAAGAAGTCTTGCAAAGTCGGTAATTGCAAGCTATGCAAGACTTTCAAAGCCCAATTCGAGCCTCCATGAGTGATACTTGCAAAAGTTGAGCTCTAGACTATAAATCATTTATTGCATTGTACGTAGAATTTTAGGATTGCATTAAGAATTAGAGCACGTTTCACGATTTTTAGTTATCAAGCAAATTTATATTTTCTAAACTTTGGCTAAGCATCGTCATTTAAATAAAATTGAGTTGTTGAATCGCGGCAAATAGTGACTTAGAGGGGAGAAAACAAATTTATAGTTGACCATGATAAACAACTAAAAAAAAAAAATTTACGGTTGAACCGCGGCAAACTGTGACTTTTTAAACCCCCAACTTCTTTTCTACACTTCATTTTCTCTCCAACAAACATCATTTTTCATCCCACCCTTTCACACTAATCAAATTGTTAGTTTCATCATAGAAGGTAACAATTCATAGCAATTTAGGCCTCCACTTCTTACATTTTCATCTTCTCCTTTAGGATTACACAAAGGTAAAAGTGTCATGATGACTCAGCTCCCGATGCTTACAGATCGAATACCATTCCAATGGTTTCTCCACACCTTCGCAATCGATTACACTATTTCTTTTTTTATTTATTTTGCTTTCTTTTGTCATATTGAGGACAATGTGTACTTTAAACTTGAGGGTGCAGTTGATAACTTTATTATTTTCGTTATGTTTGTATGTGCTGTTTATAATATTATGTGAGTAAAAAAAACTTTTTATGTGTGTTCTTGTATGTTGAATAGCCTTGCAGGCTAATGATGATATCTATTTGAAATTTTTATCAATTTATTGAATTATGACTAGATGATGCTACTTGTGCCTTTTTATATACTACACTTATCCATGTGAGATATGATTAAGTGTGAGCACAATAGTCATGAATATTACTACTTTTGGTTGATTTATTGAATAGAATACAATGAAAGAATATTGAACCTAGGTTGTAAAATCTAAGAACACCAATTGAAAACTCAATTACTTAACTAGTTGAAAGGATAGTTCGGGGTGGTTAATCGAATGCGGAAAGTATTTAGATAGTGTTGATTCCGTGCACGCGTAATATTTGTGTGGAGTGTATTTGGCTACCAGGTGGAATCTAGGTATTGACCGGATGCTAGGACTCTAATCCAGCATATCTATCTTGCACAAAAATAAATTGCACTGGCATTATCTTATGCCTCTCTTCGTAGCCTATTTGACTCGAGTGATAAAGCTTGTAGGGATTCTCAAAACTCGGTTGGGAGCCATCTGTCTAAAGCTCGCTAAAAGGGTCATCTAGAAAACTTAATGGAGTGAAGTATATAAATAAAATAAAATAATAAATGCAAAAGCAAGATTGATCCTTTGTAAGTATAACTTGGAGATTTAGATAACTAGTGGGTTTGACTTGCCTAGTGGAAACTTGACGGTCGAAACAGTCAATAAATGGAGAATCATTATAGATCTAGATAGTTACTGTATTGACTAGACCTAACCAAATTTTGAGAGGTAAAGAATAAGTGTTTTGAAAAAAACTTTAGAGTTAACACCCAAGGTGAGAGATTGAATATCAATATGGAAGTATGTATTCTTACTAGAGGGAAATGAAATATTCGACCATTGAGTGGTGGAATATTACCAACCTAAAGGTTTATAGTGATTGGATTGGCTATGTGCGTACACACGCGTTAGTCGAGTCATCGGATGAGTAAAAATTGATTTTGATAGCATGATTTAGATGTTTCTTATTAATTGTTTAATGTGTTTCAAAAACTTGAGACAAATATGGCAAGCTATCTATTATAGTACATTTTAATATTATTTGCCTGATTATTTAAATAAATAGTCATGTTTGAGGACGAACAAATGTTCAAGTTTGGGGTATTTGATAAGTGTCGTTTTACACTTATCTGGATCATCAAAAGTGGACGATTGAAAGTATTCTTAAGTGAATTTCTATTTAATTGTATGCTCATTTAATTGCTTTAGGTGAAAACCCAAGTTCGGATGGAATTGGAGAAAAAAAGCAAAATAGGCGAAAAATGACTGAAAGTGTACGAATACTTGGAAATGGAAACCAACTTGCAAACATCCAAAAGTTGAAGGAATTATCGTGCAAATAATCAGGGACTTAAGCACAATTCGTGACTAGAATTCTTGTTTCCTTACTTTAGTCAAACTCTAATTTGGTAATTCATTTGGAACAAGTCTTTTACACTAAATTAGGATTTTTTGGTTATATAAAGATGGATTATGATTTAAAACAAGGGAGTTATCATATACAAGAAACAAATGAGAAAATAGAGAGCAAAAAGGAGGAGAAGAGGAAGAAAAACCAAGACTTTAAAGATTGGGACGTGAAGACGATGAATTCTTGGTGCAAGATATTCAACTTTTTCTCATCCCTTAATTAAATTCGGTTATGTATTCCAAACTCTTCATATTTTCTTTCTCCCGAATTATGAGTAGCTAAATTTATATTTTGGATGAATGATGTAACCTAGTTTAGATTATTTAATTTCTATTCTCAATTTTTACTTATAAATTAATTACGTATTGATTTTACTTCTTCTCTTAATGCTTGAAATAGTTGGCCATTATTTTTCATTGAATTGTGGATTGTAACAAACTAAGAGTTAAGTTATTCACTACAAGAAAAGAGCATTTTGCAACGATCGTAATATCGTTGTAAAAGGGTTTTGGCAACATTCACACTGTATGTTGCGTCCTTTGATGTTGTTGAAAAGTATCCATTTACGGCAACAGGCATTGCACATTGTTAAAAACAAAAAGTACATTGCCATTTACTTTTTAATAACGTTCATTGTACGTTGTCGTTTATGAACAAGTGATATTTTGACAACGTTCGGCCGCACGTTGTGGTTTAATTTTGAGCAACGTTCTTATGTTCGTTGTGATATTTTTTTAACAACGTTCAATGTCCGTTGTCATTTAGTTTTTAGCAATGTTCTTTGTTCGTTGTCATTTAGTTTCAGCAACATTCTTTTGTTTGTTGTGATATCTCTTTAACAACGTTCAATGTCCGTTGTCATTTTGTTTTAGAAATGTTCTTTTCTCTTTGTCATTTGGTTTTAGCAACGTATATTTGAAGCATATTTACCTATGTTGTCATTCATTTTCAACAACTTTCTTGTGCACGTTGTCTTATTCTCAGGGTTTTTTATCTATTATTCTAAAACGTATTTTATATATATATATATATATTCCTGTACATTTACTTTCTCAATCATTTAAATATAAATTACATTGTAGATATAATAAAACTCAATCCATACGCCACATCGACTACTGCAAAATATCGTCTTTCGCAACGTACGCGAACGTTGCTAAATACTATATTATTTGACAACGGTCACTACCCGTTGTTGAATAGCAAAATGTAAAATTATTTTTGACAACAGACAACGACCATTGCAAAAGGATATATTGGCAACATTCATTTAAATACTGTTGTCAAATGTCAATTGAATTAACCAATTGCAACAAACATTTGATGACTGTTGCCGTAAACCCGTTTTAGCAACAAGCTATTAATGAATGTTATCGTTGAGATGTTGCAAAAGACTATTTTTGTTGTAATGATTAAATTAGGCTGATTGAACACGACAGAGGTAAATTAAGTTAAATTCGTGAATTTGATCGACTACAACACTAGAAATAAATCTTGAGAAGAAAAATTAGAGATGACAACTATGGTGAATTCGTGAATCCAAATTCTTTAATAACTATACTTTATAAATTCTTGAATTTTGCATTCACACAATTTTCTAAAATTAATAGTTATAGTTTAAATCTTTTAATAAACTTATTTCGAAAAGTCTTAATTGGATTATGATTAGAATCTCCAAATCAACTTAATTCAAAGAGTTTTAAATAGATTAGGAATATTAAGATTAATCGAGCTAGTATCTAAATATAATACTCTTCGTGGAAACAATAATTCGGACTTAATAGGTCCAATTTATTACTTATTTGCGATATTTTGCACTTGCAATAAATAATTTCTACTACAGAGATCTTACAAAATAAAGTACTAAACTTTGTTCACCAGTTATTTACAATTATTTACTTTACAATACAAAAATGTTTATGTGAATAATTTGTAATCTTTCACTTAACAAAGGATCTTTTAATATATTATTTACATAATCTGAAAATGCCTCAACATATAGAAATATATACAACTATAAGGGAACTCTTCTTAGTAATAAACTAAACTTCTAAAATTAAAATATTATTCAGGTGACACAATATGAAACAAGTTCATCTCATTGTATGATGCCGTAAGATAGAAATATATGTCCATTTAGACGAAAAATCGAATAAAAAAAGAACAGAAGATAAAAGGAAATTCTACCCACAAAAGAAAAAGAATTGTAGATGTTGGCTCTGCAGTGAATCTGGACATTATGCAAATGAATGCCCAGTCAGAATTGGAAATGAAGATAGAGTGAATCTATTGTCTAGATTTACATACATAACAAAAGAATCTTCAATTTCCGCAATAAAGACAATGTTTATGCAATCGGCGTATTCCTTTAGATTCTTTGACAATTGTCATATTATGTTGGTTATGGATGGCATAACTAACAAGATATGATATTGAGAAAGGTACATTATTGTCTTTGACTAAGTCTGATCATCCATACTTACAAAGAATATAGTCTTTATGAATACTATGAAGATTATAGACTTTACTTAATGATAATACATTATGTTCACCCTGCAGACAGACCCAGACTTCCAAACTTTCAAGTCAGACCAGCCTTCCCAGATTTAAGATTTAAATCTTATAAGGATGTGGCCCAAATCGAGCACAGTAACATATAGTTAAAATGATTACATGCAATATCGCAATACACAAATTACAATATTTACATTACAAACATGAAATTTATATTACTACATCCAAATTCATTCCAAAAAATATTTTAATAAATCTAGATCGTTAGATTGGTTGAAATTAAAATGTGTGATTATTTATCAAATTTCTTTGTCAAATACAATGGTAGGAGGAACATACTTAAATTAAGGGCCGTGATTATTTGTCAAATTGATTGATAAGAGGAGCGGTCTCCATACATCCAAACACATCCCAATAAATGTTTGATACATGCATAAATCAAAGGCTATGATTATTTGCTATATGTATTTGTCAAGTATATTAGTACAAAGAACGGTTCATATATATATATATATTCTGGATAAATAAGCTGATTAAATTTTTATTTAAGCTATGGGTCTTGAACTTGGATTAATTCTTTTTCAGTTGTTAAGACGTTAATGGAGTTAGTATCACAATTGCAGTTAGCTTTTCAATTGCAAATTCTCTTTGTATTCGAAGATTGGGTAGGAAAGTCTCTTGTTGGAGTGAGAGTCTTCTTGAAGATTGAAGATAACATCTTCAAAGTCAGAGGGATCAGAAGAATTGATTAAATTTAATAATTGATTTTTAATATCGTCGTCAATTTAGAGGTTATTGATTTTACCTTTCAGATGACACTTATTTGCAGTGTCCTTTCTTTTGACACTTCCAACAAGTTGTGTTGGAGGGGTCCTTCGGTTGTATCTTATTAGGAATTCTTAGAGCATAGTCATCATAGTGGGGTAAACAACTAATAACATAAGTGAAAACACGAGACGTTTATGTGAAATAGAAAGTATTCAAATAATGTCTTATTTTCTGAGTGATGTGCATTCAAATTGGTAGGACTTGGAGTTAACAAATATTGGCTTCAACAAAGGAAACTCGAGTAGTCAACAAGGTTCTGTCTACTGAAGATACAAGTATTCAAACAAGGTTATATATATATAAACACTTATATTCTTCTTTGGAATATACTTTCCCTTTCACTTTTCAAGCTTGCTAGTATTAGTCTCCATCCCATGCTTGAATTTGCTACTATGTTTGCTGCATCTTCACTTTTCAATTTTGCAATATGCTATCTCTTTGGAATATGCTCTCTGTTCGATAAAGGAAAATGTGATTTTTGTGGAAAAAAAATAGGACGCATTGAGGATAAATGCCATAAATTGAATGGTTATCCTTCTGGTCACAGGTTGTATAAGGGTCCTAATCAGCCTACTCAACCAACCATTTACAAATCAGCCTACTTGTACATCTTTCTTCACACCTTAACAATTCCAAAAGATTCTTGCTTTGATCAATAATCAGCCAAGATCAAACCTTGCAGATATTAATGATGCCTCACACAATAATGTTATTCGTCCTCAATGCTTTCTCATGTAACATCCACTTGTTCCAGAATTGTTAGATAACCAAAAAGGTTATTATATGTATCTTTATGCAACAAGCTGCTGAAATTAAAGTATAATTTTTTAAATAATACATAATTAATCATTGAGAATTTTAATAAATTGATAGAATAAGAGTATTTGTTTAACACTATAGTCTCGTGCATATCAAATACGATTATATCCAAACTACTTTGACTAATAAATCAAAGGTAGCACGATTAAAATCCCACATTGAGAATGTGTTTGGTTAAAGCTTAAGTTACAAGAAAATAATTAAGTACATTAGTAAACTCGTCCAAAGTGTACTATGTTTTAACCATTAATGTATCATTTAGACTCTTTATTTCCATTCTTCTCGAGAGCTATATCTATAATTTTCTATATACTTGAATTCATGATAAAAGTAAAAAAACCTAGCTGGAGTAGGATCGGATTCTAGAATGCAAGAGTAGATAATGGAGATTTAATTGGGTTGTATTAAGAATTGATAACTCATCTTGTAGTAACACAAGTCCATATGTGTTAGTAAATATTTAGTAGAATTTTACCCTTAAATTGCTTTATAGGATTATATTTTATGATTGAAGGTCAGCTTTATTTATGTAAAGAATCTGTTGCTTTATGTTATATCTCTTTGTAAACTTTGATTTTGTATGCTATTTAATATGTTTTTGTAGGTTGTTTTAATTTTTGTAGAATGAGATGCTTGCTAAAGCTGAAGAATATCTTGCAGAAAGGACAAATGAGCAACAACTTCTCGAGAATACTCCTTTGGATGAGATCCATGTTGACGATCCAGATGTTGGACTGAAAATCATGATGTCTGTTTTAGGTGTGAAGTCGAACATCAAATTCGTGGGTTGGGAGATGACCGTCTTTGAGACATTGGTACTTATTCTAATGTATACCATATGGAGAAAGAGGTGGAAGAAGAACGTCTTCGAAAGGCAGTTGATGCAGCTCGAACCGAAATAGAGCAAAGAATGGAAAGCAAGTTGAATGTTGTTGGGCATAGCATCTACTACAAGAAAAAGTAGCTATAGCAACAACACCATTAACGACGAAACAATGTCGCCCATACTTATTTTGTATAGTAGGGACGACAATGAAAAATCGTCGCTATAAGTTCCAACTCCATAGAGACAACAAATTATGTTGTCGCTATTTATTTTCCAAATTGCGGGAATAATTAGCCCCATTTTTGTGTACATATAGAGACGACATACGTCGTCACAATAGAGCTACAGCTGTTGTTTTTAGTCACATGACGCGTGATTTTTCTCGTAAATTGTATTGAAGTCTATTGAGATGACTTTTGACGTCGCTGTAGAATTGTTAAAATTGAGGAGAAAATTGGCACTCATTTCTTCTATAGAGATGACTTACTTAATCTATGGAGACAACAATTGTTGTCGCTATAGAATCTCCTTTTTCAGACTCCATCTCTGTATTTACATACTATATTTCGAAATTTTTCCACATCCATCTTCTTTCCATTTCATTTTCATCTCCATCTTTTCCTCCATCTCCATCTTCTTTTTCGCCCATTTCATCATTATATATCTGAAAATTCTATACTTCACTGCCAAAAAATAGTATTTTTCAGGTATGGATATTGATAAAAGTTGGACAAAAATTATAAATCCCACAAAATCGTCAGATTTTTGGAACAGATTGAAAAGCATTTATAAACATGGCTTGGCTATACGTAAACGATGTGGTATGATTAAATGTCCGTGCACAAGATGTTTAAATGGTCTCACACATCTATTGGAAACTGTCGAGACTCGCATATTTCGCCATGATTTTGTAGAAATTTATGTAACCTGGATATACCATGGCAAAATTGAGGTTTAGACTATGGATGTGTATACATAGAATGAAAGAGTAGGTGTGGACGATGAGATGATGGATGCCATAGACGACGTAGTCGGTGATGAGCATGCTGGTATAGGCACCGATAGTTACTATGACGAAATGTTTGAGGCTCTGCATTCAGAACTATACCTGGGAGTTTGATCATTTTCGTCATTAAATTTTTTAGTGAAGTTTATGCATATTAATGTTGTGAACAAATGGACAAACAAGTATGTTGATGATCTTTTGAAGTTGCTAAAGTTAGCTTTCCCAAACATGAACTTAGTGGACTCCCACTACGAAGCTAAGAAGATGATGACGAAGCTTGGTTTGTGTTACAAATCTATTAATGCCTACAAGAATGATTGTGCACTTTTTTAGGGTGAGCATGCTAATAGACAAACTTGTCTGATCTGCTAGGAAAGTCATTGGGTGCACACTTCTGGCAGAGTGAACACGAAGAATGTTATGCACAAGATGTTGAGCTATTTTTTCTTGGCCCCAAAACTAATACATATGTTTGCGACGAAGGTTACTGCAAAACTCATGCGGTGACATAGTATACAAAGGTCTAGGGATGAAGAAGAAATGTAGCATTCCATGGATGGGATGGCATGGCGGGATTTTGAAATGGAACATCCACTGTTCACAAGTGAGATCTGGAATGTCCAGTTGGACATAGATGGATTCAATCCATTTGGAGACATGAGTCTGGTATACAACATGTGGCCAGTAGTTGTAACTGTTTACAATCTACCACCTTGGTTATGCATCAAACCCGAATATCTCATGCTTACTCTCTCGATACCAGGGCCTAAGGCACTGGGTAAGGATATTGATGTATTCTTACGACCATTAGTGGACGAGTTGAAAGAGTTGTGGGCCAATGGGACTGACACACGTGACGCTGGAACCAATAATAGATCGGTATTTAGAATACGTGCAGCGTTGTTGTGGATAGTTAACAATTTTCCAACGACAATTAGTTTGTTGGGTTGGAGCGATCAAGGGTACATGGCATGTGCTACATACAACGAGGAGACTCATTCATTCCGTATGATAGGTAAGACAGCTGACGTGGTCACCGACAATTTATGCCGTCCAGACATCATTTTAGGAGCAATTTAGACTTTGACGGGAGGATGGAGAGGCGACCACCTTTGCGTCAGTTAACTCTTATAGACATTTTAGCACGGTTAAGCCGTGTGAGACATAATATTCGGAAAAGCACCCCAACTACAGGAGTGCTAGAAAGAAGAGAAGTGATAACGAGTGAATTGGAGAAAATGAGCATTTTCTATGAGTTACCGTATTGGTCTTCTATTGAGCTAAAATATAATATCAATGTTATACACGTAGAGAAGAATGTTTATGATAGCTTACTTTAGACGATCCATTTAAATCGAAGGACACGGTCAATGCCGCACCGCGATCCGATGCAATTAGGGATCAAAAGAGAGTCGCACTTGTATCATATCAGGAAAAGGTGTATGAAGCATGCCGTATGTTACACATTGTCCATTGCAAACCGTCAAAGGTTTTGCAACTTCATCCGATTGGTTAAGTTTTTAGATGACTTCGCTTTAAATCTTCAGAAGAATATTGCTTCTAATAACAGCCACATTATTGGGTTGAAGTCACACAATTGCCACATTATCATGCAACGGTTATTGCCAGTCAGATGTTGCATGTTCTTGAATAAAACTATTTTCATTACAATTATTTAAATGTGCACGTTCTTCAAGAAGCTTTGTGCAAGAACACTAAAGATTAGCGACATGATGGATTCCCACGATCACTTGATACTGGTCATCTACAAGTTGGAATGAATCTTTTCGCCAGCCTTCTTCTACATCACGATTCACCTCGTAATGCATCTGCCAAAAGATTCAATCCTTGGAGGTCCCAGACACATGAGATTGATGTATCCATTCTAGCGATACCTGAAAAAACTTAAGGACTATGTCAGAAATCTAGCTTGGCCTGAAGGTTCAATAGCTAAAGGGTATGTTGTTGATGATGAGGATCAATCGTATCATGATAGCAAATCAGATTGAATGTTGTTGTTCGTCACTAACATTTACGAATTAGATTTATAAATATTTAGTTGTTGTTGTTAGTGAATCAGATTGAATGTTGTTCGTCACTACAATGATTACTTTAGGTCAAAACACGAGTTTGGATGGGATCCCGACATAAGTCGTCATAGAAAGTAGGCGAATAGGGAATGCATTTGTACAAAATCAAGAAAATTAGAACCTATATGTAACCTTGTAAAACTTGAAGGACTTACATTGAAAATAAAAAAGGATAAAATTGAAATAAACAAAGAAATATAAGGACCAAAATTGATAATTTTTTATAGTTGAGAGACCTAATTGCAAATAACCAATGTTTATTGTTACAATGACGACACATATAGCAATGACAAGTCGTCGCTATATGTTAACATTTTTGACGGCACGTTTTCAGCGCGTGCACCAAAAAATAAAAATAAAAATAAAAAATATCGTCGCCACACATATAGCGACGACATATGTCATCGCTACATGGTGATATGTCGTCGCTACATGGTTAGGGATTTTAGAACACGCATAAACCCTTTTCTTCTCTATTTTTTTTTTTTGCTCTTGCTCTTTACTGGTTATTTCCCATCCTTCATGTTGTCGTGGTACATACTGCCGTCGTCCAACACTTGCAATTAGGTATTTTTTTAAAAGTTTTTTCGATGTTTTTATTTATGAATATTTTCATTGTTCTATTGTGTAAAGATCTGAATAAGTAGATTGTATTTATTCTACTGAAGAAGAAGAAGAAATTCAACTGTGAATTCTTATTTTTTAGCCATGTTAATGATTTTGTGTGGCTCAAACTTTTTATTTGCTATAGATTTTGATTTTTTTTACAGATTAAATGACCAATTTCATTATCTGAATTAGTTGGAGATAGACAATTTAAGGGATTTAGACAATCTTATCAGAGAAATTTTATTAATGTTTTAAGTAATTTCTTCACCAGTGTGACTGATTTCACCTTTGTGGTGTCGTAGATCATAATCTGGACCATTGGATTTTGAGAAATAAGATGAATGTTGGGATTAAGTGGAAGTGTATTGCTTGACCAAGAAAATCATTTTGCTGTATTTTTCTTTCTAGCTTCACAAATTTCCTCTTCCATCACTTGCTAAGGTTCTTGGTCCAAATAGTTTCAAGCGGCTGGGGCTGCTTTTTGTCAGCAGATTGAAGCTTACTAAGGGAGCTCTTCACATTGTCTTCTCTAGGTTGAACTACCATTTGAGTTCCATCACTTCTCTTAGTTTAAGGACCATTTCATCACTAAAAATAAAGATTATGGACCATTTACACAAGAACACATAATTTAGAAACCAATCAAAAAAAAAAAATGTAGGGACCATTACAGCATTAAAAACAAAGATTGGAGACAATTTGTACAAGAACGCATAATTTAGGAACTAATGTGAAAAAAAGAAAGTTTAGGGACCATTTCAGCACTAAAAATAAAGATTAAGGACCATTTACAAGAGAACACATAATTTAGGAACTAATGTGCAAAAAACAACGTTTAGGGACCATTAAAGCACTAAAAACAAAGATTAGGGACTATTAGCACAAAAACACATAATTTAGGGACTAATGTATAAAAAACATAGTTTATGGACCATTTTAGCACAAAAAAAAACATTAGAGATCATTTGCATAAAAACACATAATTTAGGGACTAGTGTACCAAAAAAAAGTTTAGAGACCATTTGTACAAGAACACATTATATAGGGACTGATGTACAAAAAACAAAGTTTAGGGACCATTTTTGCACTAAAAAAATATTATGGACCGTTTACAAAAAAAGTACACAATTTAGGGACTGTGAGCAAAAATAGTTTATGGACCATTTTCGCACTAAAAACAAAGATTAGGGATCATTTGCACAAAAACACATAATGTAGGGACTAATGTGCCAAAAAAATAAAGTTTAGGGACCATTTCAGCACTAAAAACAAATAATAGGGACAATTTGCACAAGATCACATAATTTAGGGACTGATTTGAAAAAAAACAAAGTTTAAAGACCATTGCAGCACTAAAAACTAAGATTAGGGACCATCTGTAGCAAAATATATAATTTAGGGACTGGTGTGCAAAAAACATAGTTTATGTACCATTTCAGCACTAAAAACAAAGATTAGGGATTGTTTGCACAAAAACATATAATTTAGAGATTGATGTGCCAAAAAAAAAGTTTATGGACCATTTCTACACTAAAAACAAAGATTATGGATCATTTGCACAAAAATAAATAATTTAGGGACTAATGTGCCAAAAAACAAAGTTTAGGGACCATTTCTGCACTATATGATGTTCTCTTTGGTTAGTTGCTAGTATGGCTGACGTCATGTTGCACGGAGGTGATGGTGCAGGCGATCCCCCCACATTAGCCATCCCGCCGGCTCAATTTGTCTTGTAAGTTCGGTAAGAATTTTTGTTTCAATATTTTTTATTTTGCAATTTTTTATAGTGATTTCATTATCATTGAATTTCGTATCAAATATATCGTATTTATTCTTTTTCAGCGTCCCCGTCTAAGCGACGGGGTATCTCTCGAGGCATTAACCTTGAGAAGGTTTGGCAAGCGAACAGGAAGAGGCCACTTCCCATCGAGTTCGACAATGTCGAACATACAATGCAGCCGATCAAAAATAACGCGAAGTATTTCACGTAATTAGTTGGGAACAAAGTCAGGTCCACCGTGCCCCCTTGCTACCATTCCTAGACAGAGGTTAAGAGAAGTAGGGAGTACAGTTACGTAGCATCATCGAGATAATGTCTTACAATAGTTTTTACTTTAACACATTCTCTAAACATATTATTTCATGTAATATACATTAACGAATACTTTTCAAATGTTGCGAGCTAATTTGATCTTTAGGGCAATCGGTCGTCCGACGAGTATCGGGCGGTCTGTGCCACTGTAGATCTCCTGGTGCCGATCGTTATCGCGATTACAAACTTAAGGTGCAAAATCACTTGAAGGAGCACGGCTTGAGCTGTACATATGGTGAGCTGTCTGCCGCGGAATGACATAAGTGCATTGACTTCTTCACAAGTCCTACTTTCGTGGTATATATACTATCATTTAGTTTTCTGAGTTTTTATGTTAATATTTTTATAACTATAAAGTGTTACGTAATCAATTATTTTTTATGTCTTTAAGAATGGTCGACAAAGAATAAGGTCAATCGAGGTAAGACTAAATACTCGAGCGTGCAGGGGTCGAAGAGCTTCCATGCCACGCATTACGAGTAGGTACAAGTAAATTTTTCAATATCATTTTACAAATCTTCAATGCATTACATATGCATATTTTTTAACTAAATTTCACACTTGCAATTGTTGTAGAAGGGACTCCAAAACTCAAGCGGTGTCGGGCATTATTGAGTCATTCCAGACTTTCTGCACCTTCCGGGATAGCAATTAGGTTAACCCGGAGGTGGCTGGTGACTACGTGAGGATAAATTTATATCTTTTAATGCTGTTAATTTTATCTGACATTATATTATGATTTGTTATTTACTTTTTCTCACCTAACAGTATAAACTTATTGAGGTGATGAAGACTCAACAGACTTAGGTCGCCTCTAGTGGCGTGTCGGGACGCAGCGTGCTATTGCGAATGAGGTTCACAGAGAACGATGAGGACACGTCCGTGGGGTTGGATGGGTTCTGAATGGCATCTCTCACTCTCTAGATTTGATCGCTGCATTGAACGCCCCACAAGGAACATCCAACCAGTTTTCTAAAACCCGGAATGACGATCATTGGTGTGCCACGAATGAGGTCTAGCTACATCGAATATAGAGGACAATTGCACATCTTACGGCGAATCTGCAGCAAACAATACCAGTAATTGTGCCACAAGACGATGAGGACGAGAACGGGAACGTCGGTGGGGGGTTTGGGAGATCAGTAGATTTTATGTACAATAGAATTGTTTTTATTTTTTAAATAAATTTCGAATATATACGTCGCCGCTACAATTAAAAAAAATTGTATAAATCATCTCTTTATATCCTATATATATTGCGGTGACAATGTCATCATGAACGCGCTCAAATTTTCTATTCCCAGAAAGCGTCACTAAAATAATCTCTAAAATATATTTGACGACTCCAAAAATTATTTTTCGTGCCCTTGAATGATTTTAAAAAATAGATTTTGCAGAAAAATAATAAGTGTGCAACAGAATGAATTTTCTTCAGAATTTCATAGTTTTTCCTATACCATGATAGGTGTCGCCACATTTTATTTGACTAATCAAACGAACTCCAACAGTTACAAAACTTTAACTGTAGATACTTGGGACTACAGACTACAACATATTAAAATTTTAAACCTTAACTACGTCGTTTGATAGGTAAAAAAAGATAGCGAAGTTGCTTGAAAACTGTCACCATTCAAACGTACATAATAAATTCATACGATAGAATTTTTGAGTGATTCCAATTTCTATTATTAGACCACATATAGGGCTTTCTATAGTCACTGATTTCACTCAAACACTCCAACTGTAGCAAAAGTTATGATTTTTCAAAAATAGGACACTAAGCTAAAAATTTTGAAAAATGAAACTAGACAAATTTATAATTTAAAACGTTGAACGACAAATAAACCAATATCTTGTTTCCGTACATATTACATAATTAATTACTGAATAAATTACTTAAAATATAGTAATTACATCATAATTGACCCGATCATTTCGACGTCAAAACATAAACTAAATAAGCCTTTTCATGACAAACTCATTAGCCTACCGCCATCCGCATCAACACCAATCGGTTCAATCGAAAATTTATCCATTTTTGGGGTGAGTATTTCATAAGAAACACTCAAGAGCAATACTTATAACATGTAGAAAATTTTACTTAAACATAAATTTGACATGCCATGATTTTTGAAACGTACACAATAACATAAATATTGGTAGCCGGCACCACATAACGTCATACGTGATTACCTTCAATCACAAACATGTTAAAGTGATTACCTTCAATCACTATCATAATTTCCTTCAAAAATGAGTTTGCATGGAATTCATATAACGTCATAATTTCTCAGAAATTCATAAAAATTGCAATAAAAATATTAAGTAAAACTACCTCAAAAATGGTTTTCGATTGAAGATGTGATGGACGAAATTTCGTTCCGAAGCTTCCAAAAACAAGACCCTTGCAAATGGAGGATGATTTGGTGAGTGTTAGGGAAAATACTAGATGATGTACAAATGTATCAAAAAAATTTCCCTTTTACCGTGCAATTAAAATGAATGTTATCAACTCAACCCAAGCAATATAAATATCAGAATAATAAATAAAGCTAAACAACACCAAGATTATTATTTAACATCGTAAAACCCTTTAAGATAAAGAGAAAATCGACGGGGCGAACCGACAGTAATCCACTATCAACCAAATGAATATTACAATGTTTCTTCTCTATATTTATGCCCTAAATTAAGATGTAATCCAACACACTAAATCAACACCTTATTTGCTCACTATAATAACCATCATTTAACACAATAGATGGAACCAAAAATATAAAGCCAATAAAAGAGAAAGACCTCACCAAATAATCAATGGTGGAATATAAGAATTGAAGAAGAAAGCCCAAAATTTGTGACCAAATTTTTCTTTGCCAAAAAATCCTTTTTCTTCCTTTTGCTCTTCTACGTGTTCACTGTTCACCCAACCAAGAAACAGCCTTGCGTGTGTATATATATATATATATTTCGCCTTTCAATATTTTCTCTCTCTCTGCGTATTCTCTCATGGTGGGTGTTTGTATATATATCCAATTCCATAAACCAATTCTAATTATATTAGAATTTTTAACCAAAATTGCAGTATTGGTCCTTAGATTTAAATTAGAATTTCACTTAAATCTAAAATTATTTAATTCTCATGAATTTTGGACTCATTTAATTAAAAACAATTGGGTCTAATAATTTTAAACCCAACAATCTCCCCTCAGGTCCATGAGGGAGGTACACCATAAAACTCCACCCAATCACTTGGAGTTCATCTCGGCTGCGCCAAGACAAAACATAAGCTTACGCTTGGTAACAACCTTGGTCAACATATCGGCAATATTTTCATCGGTGTGAATCTTTTCCAACTATAAATATTTTTTCTTCAAGTGCTCCACGAATCCAATGATACCTCATATCAATGTGTTTGGTGCGAGAATGATATGTGGAATTCTTGCTCAACTCAAGAGCGCTCTGACTGTCATAATAAATTATGTACTCACTTTGCTTCACATTGAGCTCTTCAAAAAATATTTTCATCCATATCATCTCTTTTACTGCTTCAGTCACTGCTACGTACTCAGCCTTGGTAGTGGATAAAGCTACACATTTTTGCAGTTTTGACTGCCAACAAACAGCTCCCCCTGCAAAAGTAAACAAGTACCCAGATGTAGATTTTTTGCTATCATGATCTCCGCCATATCTGCATCTGTATATCCTATCAAAGCTGGCTGAGCTCCTCCGAAACCCAAACACAAAGTAGATGTTTCTCTAAGATACCGCATGATCCATTTTACTGTTTCCCAATGATCTTTGCCAGAATTAGACAAAAATCTGCTTACCACACTAACTGTATGTGCAATATCTGGTCGAGAACATACCATGGCATACATCAAACTACCAACTGCTGAAGAGTAGAGAACCACTTCCATTTCTTTCTTTTCTTCACTAGTCGAAGGACATGATCTTTTGATGAGTTTGAGATAACCACCAAGAGATGTGCTAACTGACTTAGCTCCTTTCATATTGAACCTTTCAAGTACCCGCTCAATATATTTTTCTTGTGATAGCCACAATCTCTTAGACTTTCTGTCCCAAACTATCTCCATGCCCAAGATTTGTTTAGCCATCCCCAAATCCTTCATATCAAATGACTTATGCAAGGCTTCTTTCAATTTCTTAGTCAACCATGCATCCTAGCCAACTATAAGCATGTCATCGACATAAAGCAGTAAAATAATGAACTTGTCACCTAGAAAAGATATGATGTAAACACAAGAATCAAGTCGTCCTCGTGTACTCTCGACTTGCCATAAAAGCATCAAACTTTTGTACCTTTGTCTTGGTGCTTGCTTGAGCCCGTATAAACTCTTCTTTAATTTGCACACAAGGTGTTCTTTTTCCTTTTGTTCAAAACCTTCGGTTGCAACATATAAATCTCTTCCTCTAAGTCACCATGTAGGAAGGCAGTCTTTATATGAAGTTGTTCCATTTCCAAATCTTGACTAGCTACTAAACCCAAAACAACTCTGATAGAAGTCATTTTCACAATAGGAGAAAAGATCTCATCAAAATCAACACCATATTTCTGCCGAAAGCCTTTAACAACCAATCGAGCCTTGTACTTCATCATATCACCATTGCCGTCTCGTCTGATTTTGTATACCCATTTGTTCCTCAATGCTTTTCTATCCTTAGGAAGATTTTTTAACTCATATGTATCATTCTTTTTCAAAGAATTCATCTCTTTTGTTATTGCTTTCATCCAATGGACTTTATCACTGTGACTCTGTGCCTCTAAAAGACTCTCCAGCTCTTCATCAGTAGTAAGCAAAATGTAGTCAGAAGTAGGATACCTTGAAGATGGTATGTGCTTTCTAGTAGACCTCATAACATGTGATTCTTCATCTTGAGTCTCCTCCCCCTGATTAGCAATCTCATCAACAGGCATATCACCATGAGCAATGTCATCAACATCATCAGCTGTAGGAACTATATTATCTCCAATAATAGGATGTGGTGTTGAAGACATGAGATCAAGAACAACTGCAGTCACTCTCTTAGGCTGCTCAACTTTACTAAAATCATCAATCGTCCGGTCTTCATGAAAAATCACATCTCTACTTCTCACGGTCTTCTTTTTCTCTAGATCCCACAATTTGTAGCCAAACTGTTCATCACCATATCCAAGAAAAATTCAAGGAGTACCTCTATCATCAAGCTTTGACCTATGTTCCTTAGGTACGTGCACAAATGCCTAATACCCAAACACCTTTAAACAAGAGTAGGATATATCTTTACCACTCCACACTCTTTCTCGGAATATCAAAATCTAAAGGAACAGAAGGAGATCTGTTGATCAAGTAACAAGCAGTCTGAACTACTTCACCCAAAAAAATTTTAGGTAGCTTGGCTGTCTTCAACATACATCTGACTTTATCAAGAATGGTACGGTTAATTCTTTCTGCCACACCATTATGTTGAAGAGTACTAGATTCTGTGAACTCATGTCGAATCCCAAATTTTAAGCAATACTCCCTGAACTCATGTGAAGTGTATTCTCCACCATTATCCGTTTTGAGGCCTTTCAAAGGCTTTCCTGTTTCTCTTTCACATTGTATGAAACTGCTGAAAACACTGAAACACTTGGTCCTTAGATTTCAGAAGATATACTCATAGCTTCCTAGAAGCATCGTCAACAAAGGTAACAAAATATTTGTTTCCACCCAAAGAAGCCACATCACCAAGAGAGCACACATCAGAATGTACTAATTCTAAAATATCTTCTTTTCTTCTAAAAGAACCACTAAAAGAAACTCTATGATGTTTACCATATAAACAATGATCACACCGGTTTAGAGACATACAATTGGCTAAGGGAATGAATGTCTTCTTAGCCAAAATCTGCAATCCCTTTTCACTCATGTGGCTGAGCCTCTTGTGCCAGAGCAGGAGAAGAATCTTCAATTGCACTCAACCCATTTTTAGAAGCTTTTCCATAAGTCTTGTATAGCGTACAACAAGCTTTTCCTCTAGCAATAACCAAGGAGTCTTTTGACAATTTCCATTTCAAATCATTGAAGCTATTGTGATAACCCTGTCGATCAAGAGCATTAACTGAAATTAGATTAAGGCGCATAACAGGAATGTGCCTCACATCTTTCAACATCAAGGTGCAGCCGACATCTGTTTGCAAGTAAATGTTGCCAATCCCTACAATCTTAGATTGACTAGTATTTCCCATCTTCATGATACCAAAATCACCCACTGTGTAATTAGCAAACAAATTTATGTTTGAAGAAACATGGTAAGAAGCACCGCTATCAACAATCCATTCATTACTAGGATCACCTATGTGTAGGCACTCCTGCTCTCCACAAGAGAGTATATCATCACCATCATATACAACAGCTGTAGTGTTCTTGTCATCTTCTTTCTTCTGATTGCTACCTTCCTTTTGCTCTCTTAACCAAACTCGAAAATTTCTTTTAATATAACCATCTTTGCCACAAGAGTAACAAACAACCTTTTTGTCTTTTGATTTTGATTTGCCTCTTGATTTGCTGTAACCTCTTTGCCATCTATTCTTGTTCCATCCTCTATCCTCTGTAACAAGAGCTGTGCATGATCTCAACCCCACGTATACTTATGATTTTCTTCTTACTTCCTCATTCTACACATTGTCTTTTACTGAGTCCATAGTTAAAACACTATCGCCAGCAGAGAGTTCTTGATGATCACAACAAATGTCTCCCAACTATATCCGCAAAGAACTCAAAATCAACAAAGCCTACAATTCTTCTTCAAGAATCATATCCATAGTATCTAACTGATTTATGATATTCTGAAAATTGTTCAAATGCTATGTCACACTCATGTCATCTTTATATTTCATATTGACCAAGTCTCTAATTAAAAAGGACTTCTTAGATGTAGTTTTCTTCTCAAACATAGACTCCAATTTTGACCACAATGTATTAGCATTAGTCTCTTGTGCCACATGATGAAATACACTATTATCTACCCATTGTCTGATAGTCCCAATAGCTTTTTCTATTCTGAGTATACCATTGCTTTTCTGTCATGTCAACTGGTTTAGCCTCATCACCCTCAATAGGTTCATGCAAATCCTTACAATAAAGGATATCCTCCATTCTAGGCTTCCAAGTTACCCAATTATAATTGATCAGTCTAATCATAGCACTACCAAGAGGCTCCTCCATTTTAATTCACACAACCCAACCCAGCTCGATACTAACTTTGTTAGGAAAAACTAGATGATGTACAAATGTATCTAAATATTTTTTCCTTTTTACCGTGTAATTAAAATGAATGTTATCAACTCAACCCAAGCAATATAAATATCATAATAATAAATAAAGCTAAACAACACCAAGATTATTATTTAACGTCGTAAAATCCTTTAAGATAAAGAGAAAATCGACGGGGCAAACCGACAGTAATCCACTATCAACCAAATAAATATTACAATGTTTCTTCTCTAGATTTATGCCCTAAATTAAGAGGTAATCCAACACACCAAATCAACATCTTATTGGCTCACTATAATAACCATCATTTAACACAATAGATGGAACCCAAAAATATAAAGCCAATAAAAGAGAAAGACCTCACCAAATAATCAATGGTGGAATACAAGAATTGAAAAGAAAGCCCAAAATTTGTGACCAAATTTTTCTTTGCCAAACAACTTTTTCTTCCTTTTGCTCTTCTACTTGTTCACTATTCACCCAACCAAGAAACTTGCGTGTGTATATATATATTCTGCGTTTCACTATTTTTCTCTTCTCAACAGTATTTCTCTGTGGGTGTTTTATATATATCCAATTCCATAAACCAATTCTAATTATATTAGAATTTTTTAACCAAAATTGCAAGATTGGTCCTTAGATTTAAATTAGAATTTCACTTAAATCTAAAATTATTTAATTCTCATAAATTTGGACTCATTTAATTAAAAACAATTGGGTCTAATAATTTTAAACCCAATATAATATATATATATATATATATATATATATATATATATATATATATATATATAAGGGACTTTTGAATTAAAAGCGGGGTTAACAATTTCCTTCTTTGGTCCAAAATTGATAGAAAAAGTGTTGGGAATTTGGGATTTTGTAATTGTCGAAAGTTGAATGGAGGATATAGGAGTTTTGCTAAGTCTTTTAGTGCCAAGTTTTGGGAGATGAATGAGGGAATGTTTTGGAAAAAAAAAGAAATAAAACAATAAATGGATAGAGCTTAAGGCCGAATTTTGAAGAGGAAAAAGAGAGAGTTTTGTTTAACTTAGGAACCGATTTTTACGGGCTCTTGTGTGGACGAATTTGAGGTGGCTTTGGAGGAGAAATAGGTTGTATTGAGGGCTGAAAAATGAGGAGAAAGTGAGGAACATAAAGTGGAAAGTTGTCAGCAGTTAGCTGATCATGGAGGCTGCTGGGTTTGGCTGAAATCTAGGAGAAATATCTACACTACAGGGGCCTTTTTTTTGTCTGATTTGGGGGGAAACCGCAATCCTATAATGAGGTGGAGAAATTTAGTTACTTGGTGATGGGAGAGTGGGGTAAGAAATGGAATGAACATGGCTACGAATGGGGCTGCTGGACCGTTTCTTCACTATCATGGGAGGCAGTTTTATTTTGCTTTTGTAGAGGCTGTTTGTTTGATGGAAAATGGCATAATCTAAGGAGTTGTTTGGCTAAATATTTTTGGAGTCAAAAGGTAAATCGACTTTGGATAAGAAAGCAAAAGTAAATGGCCGGGATTTATAGATAGAACCAGAGAATAAGTTTTAAAATTTAGGCTAGATATAAATTATTTCATTCAACTTGAAATTAAAAACTTGCCAAATAAAATAGAATAAGGTTTGTTTGCAAATTAATTCCATGGTCGCGACTAGAAATCTGAAAAGAACACACAAAAAATTTTAACGTGACCAATTTGTTTTTAAAAAATAAATCATGGGGTACGAAGCAATATTTGAAAGTAAGAAATTTTATTTATTTGAAGTTAAATGCGATAAAAAAAAATCATTTGTTACAATCCTTCCCACTTAAAATAATTTCGTCTCCGAAATTTAACTTACATGGTTAACGAGGTCCGGGTACTTATCTAAAATATATTTTTCTCTTTCCCAAGTGACCCCGTCTTCTTCGTGGTTCACCTGTTGAACCTTGACCAATGGGATCTCTCAATTCTCAAAACATGGACTTTTCTTTCTAGGATTACCGCAAGAGCTTTCTCATATGTCATATCATTCCTTAAATCCAATGACTCATATTTTACACACATGTAGTATCGTATGTACTTTCTTAACATCGAACGTAAAACGCGTGGGCACCGCCGAGAGGTCGGGTGGCAATGCCAAACGATACGCTACATTTCCAATCTTTTAAGGATTTCAAATGGGTTGATGAAACACGGCCTTAGTTTTCCTTTCATACCGAAATGTAGTATCCCTTTCATAGGAGCCACCTTTAGAAAAAAAAAAATTTCCCCGAATTCTAAGTCATTTCTTCTTTGATCGGCATAACTCTTTTGATGGTCTTCTACTGTTTGTCTTAATTCTGGACCTGGTCTTGTCTATTGCCTCTACTGTCCTCTCAACCAACTCCGGTCCTAAATTCTTATTTTGCTGACTTCGTCCCAACAAATTGGCGAACGATGTCGAAGACCATACAGTGTCTCATATGGTGCCATGCCAATAGTAGTTTGGAAGCTATTATTGTAAGAGAATTCCACCAACGGTAGGTGACCTTCCCATTTACTACCCAAATCCAAAACGCGTGCTCTCAACATATCTTCAAGAATTTGAATAGTGCATTTTGATTGTCTATCGGTCTGAGGGTGATAAGTTGTGCTAAATTTCAACTTAACCCAAAGCACCTTGAAGGCTTTTCCAAAAATTTAAGGTAAATCTCGAATCTCTATCTAATACAATGGATGTTGGTATCCCGTGAAGTCTAACAATTTCTTTGACATACAAATGTGTTAATTATTCCAGACTGAAATTCATTCAAATAGGAAAAAATGCGCAGATTTTTTCAGACGATCTACTACAACCTAAATGGCATCATGACCTCTCACCGAACTAAGTAAACCGACTACAAAATCCATTGTAATTTTTTCCCATTTCCACTCTGGTACATCCATTGGATTTAATGGCCTTGACGACATTTGATGCTCTTTCTTCACTTGTTGACACGAAACGAACTACAACTCATTTCATGTTTCTCCACCAAAATGTATTACATAAATCCTTGTACATTTTAATTCCTCCTGGATGTGCTGCATAAGGAGCGGAATGAGCTTCATATAAAATCTCATTTCTCAACCCTTCATCCTTAGGCACACAAATTTGACCTTTGAACATCAAAGCTCTATCCTCTGCTATTTTGAATTCTTTCATCCTTTTAGTTCCCACCTCAGTCCTGATCTTTTCTAAGAAAGGATCATCCTTTTGAGCTGTCACAATTCTATCTCTGAGTGCCGGCCTTACTATCAAACTTGTTATCATTGCCGAAGTTCGTACTGGTGGATTCAATACTTCAATTTTCATACTCTCAAAGTCCATAATCAAATTATCCCGTGCCAATTGCAATGTAGACAATTGACCCATATTATTTCTACTTAGAGCATCTGCGACTACATTTGCCTTACCATGATGGTAAATGATAGAGCAGTCGTAATCTTTTACTAATTTCAAACATCGTCGTTGCCTCATATTCAACTCCTTTAGGGTGAAAAAGTACTTGAGACTCTTATGGTCAATGTAAATTTCACACTTGCTTCCATAAAGGTAGTGGCGCCAAATTTTTAGGCGTGACCCAATCAAGCGAGTTCGGGGATCGTGTGTTGGGTAATTTTGTTCATACCGCTTCAATTGTCTCAAGCATAACCTATAACATTTCCATTCCGCATCAACACACAACCCAAATCGAGTTTTAATGAATCATTGTAAATTACGTAGCCTTATACGAACCTTCGTGTAAAGCTAGTCATTGGTACAAATACTAGCTTGTTCTTTAACTCTTGAAAACTCGTTCACACTTCTCGGACCAAATGTACTTAACTCCTTTCGATTAATTTGTGTCATAAGGTCGGCTATTTTGAAAAACCCTTCTATGAAACGTCGATAAGAGCCAACTAAACCCTAAAAACTTCTTATTTCCCCAACATTTGATGGTGCCGACCAATTTTACACAGCTTCAACCTTGGATGGATCTACTTCAATTCCATTGGCTATCACAACATGTCCAAGGAACCCTATTCGGTCCAACCAAAATTCGCACTTCGAAAACATGGCATACAACTTCTCTCTGCAAGGTATCCAATACTATTCTCAGATGCTCTTGATATTGCTCAGGATTCTTGGAATAAATGAAAATATCATCGATGAATATAATGACGAACCAATCTAAATGTTGATTGAAAAACCCGATTCATTAAATCCATAAATACCACTGGAGCATTCGTTAGTCCAAAGGACATTATTGTGAATTCATAGTGCCAATAGCGAGTTCGGAATGCTGACTTTGTTAAATTTTTTAATTGATGATAGCCCGACCTCAAGTCGATCTTTGAAAACACAGAAGCACCCTTTATTTGATAAAATAAATCCTCGATTCTTGGGAGTGGATATTTGTTCTTGATCATCAATTTATTCAACTCGCGATAGTCGACACACATTCTCATCGTTCCATCTTTCTTCTTTACAAATAATACAGGAGCTCCCCATGGAGAAACACTTGGTCAGATAAATCCTTTATCCAAAAGTTCTTCCAATTGCATTTTAAGCTCTTGTAATTCTTTTGGTGCCATACGATACAGGGCCTTTGATATGGGTGCAACACTAGGTATAAGATCTATCGTGAATTCTACTTGTCTATTAGGCGGTATACCTACTAGATCATCTGAAAACACATTGGCGTACTCCCGAACTACTGGTACGTTATCCAACGATACTTCCTTAGATAGGGTACCAGTGAGATTAACAAGAAAACCTTGACAATCTATCTTCTTAAGCAACTTTTTCGCCTGTAAAGCTGAGATGATACTGGGAAGTGCTTTAATCTTCGACCCATAAAATTTGACCTCCTTCTCTCCCAGTCTTCAAAAGATTACTTCTTTCTCGAAACATACAATGGTAGCACGATTACTACCCAACCAATCCATCCCAAGGATAATGTCAAAATCTCTCATACTTATAACATGCATGTCTGCTGAGAAAACTAACCCATCAAAATCTATCCGAATCGCCTTGCTAATTTATACGTTTCTATAGTTCTCCACGATGGCATACTAACCTCTAGTATACTATCACTTTTCGACATAGAATATTAACCTTAGCTAGGCATACTTTGGATATAAACGAATGTGTCGCACTGTAATCAATAAGAACATAAGCAGTGCGCTAGAAATAGATAACATACCGTAATAACATCCGACGGGCGGCCTCTTCATGAATCATGGCGAACACTCTAGCTTTTCTTTTTTTTGCTTGATCATTAACCTCACTGGCTCGCCCAACATTGCAACACGAGTGTCTCGGCTCTCCACACATATACCAAACGTTCTTGCCAAAGTGGCAATCATCACCGTGATTCTTCTTACACTTAGGTACCGAGGAATAGTATTACTTAACCGACCTCTAATGGGACCTTGATTCATCTCTTGAATCGGGCTCGAATTTTGGTTTCTATTTCGATCTTACCAATTTTTCTTTTCCAAGTCATTCTGTTATCCCTAAACTTTGACCTTTAAACCCGAGAAGGTCACGGTGTGATGAGCCATCTTGACCACTACCCTGAAAGTAGGAAGTGCATGAGAACTAACAATTTGTCTAACCTCTGAGCGTAACCCTCTTTCATAACGTCTTACCTTCATATATTCGGTGCTAACTAAATATGGGACATAGCACGACAGTTCCTCAAATTTTGGCTCATACTCGACAATTTCCATTTCTCCTTGAACCAAATGCAGAAATTCTGATTCTTTGTAATCTCGCAGAGCCTGTGGAAAATATTTTTCCGTTGGCTCGACTTTGAATTGGGCCCACAAGAGATTATTATGTTCATCCTCAATACATGTGCAAGATGCCGACTCCACCAAAGTGACTTGCTCGCTCGCCTTAGCATGAACTCCGCACAAAAGACTTTCTAATTTTTGGGAGAAGGGATGTGCCAAAAAATTTCTCAATCTTACGCAACCATTCTTCGATCGCAAGAGGATCATTCCCACCGTCAAAAGTAAGAGGCCAATATCGACAAAATTGCTCAATCACCCAAGACAAGAGGGGCCGCATGATGTGCGTATGGGACTGATGCACTTAGGACACTTGCGGTGCCCGTGGTGCCATTGACGGTCATGCGGTACCCAGTCGCCATCCGAGCCGCCAACGCTCTCCTCATTTTCTCAACCGCTAGTTGTAGGTCTCTAATAGCTCTTGTTACAGTAGTTGGTGCCATTTTCTTTAGAATAAATAAAATGAAAAAGATTGTAAATCATTGAAATAACTACCATACACAAAGCCATGAATATCTAATAAGCTATCAATAAAGGAGAATTTAAATAGCATCTTTTATATATTTAAATCATCATTCAAGAGGTACAATAAGTAAAAACATCTAGTGCTAAACAACAGTAAAGTAACTGTACATAGGAAAACTAAAATACTGAAAGGAAAACATCTAACTACTAAAAGTCTCTAAGCATCACCGTCGCTGATCTATCCTCTGTGTACCCTAGGCCTCTTGGGCCATGGAGCCTCATCATCCGAGGTAACACAAGACTCAGCTTCAGACTCTATCTCAAGATCCTCCTCCAGGTCATCCTTGACCTGGATAACAGGATCAGCCTCAAACACTAACACTGGCTCTGGCTCTGGCTCTATTACTAGAGCAGGCTCGGGAATGGGCTATACTAATGTCCTCTCCAGTATAGTGAGCGCTTCACAATACACGTCATATTCTACCTCCGGGTGGTACATCTCTTCCAAATCTCTTAAAATCTCCTCGGCAACCGTTGTCCCTGGCCAATCAGTAAGTCAATCACATGAGCAATAAAACTCGGCATCGGTGGTTACTAAACCATAGTTCATCATACGATATGGAATGTCCTATGGTTATCAATATGATGGCCAATTGACCATTCGGGATCCAAGCAAAAAGTATATAATCATTCCTAGCCACCTCAAAGACGTTCTTGAGAATCATCACTAGGAGGAACCATGTCCGAGATACAAATCATGAAGGGTTCAATTATGTGGATTTCTATCATCTTTAATTTAAAAAAAGGGACTAACATAAAATTTCATCTTAACATTTCATCGTAAAATGAAACAATTAAAATTTTTCATAAATATGAGTCCCATTTATCATACTTAACTACATAAAAATAAAATTTTAATTAACCCCATACTTTAACTCAAAATTGGCAGTGACGGTGAATTTCTAAAATTCTCAACCTCTTAAATTTCATCTCGACATATCAAAATAAAGACCAAAATGAAGTATAATAAATAAAATAAAATCGCAAGTCCACAGAAAAGTAAAACCGCCCTCTGATACAAGCTGTAACGCCCTGAATTTTCTATTCTCGGAGGGTCACTAAAATAATTTCTAAAATATATTTGAAGACTCCAAAAATTATTTCTCGTGCCCTTAAATGATTTTAAAAAATATATTTTGCGGAAAAATAATAAGTGTGCAAGAAAAGAGGAATTTTCTTCAAAATTTCATAGTTTTTCCTATACCATAATAGGTGTCGCCATAATTTATTTGACTAAACAAACGAAGTCCAACAGTTACGAAACTTTAACTGTAGATACTTGGGACAACATAATACAACATATTAAAATTTTAAACCTTAACTATGTCGTTTGATAGGTAAAAAATATAGCTGAAGTTGATTGAAAACTATCCGGGTGCCTTAAGGCAGCCCGCTCAAGAGTACATAATAAATTCATACGATGGAATTTTTGAGTGATTCTAATTTCTATTATTAGATCACATATAGGGCTTTCTACAGTCACTGATTTCACTCAAAAATCTAACCGTGGCAAAAGATATGATTTTTCAAAATGAGACAATAAGTTAAAATTTTGAAAATGAAACTACATAAATTTCTAATTAAAAACTTTGAACAACAAATAAATCCATATCTTGTTTATGTACATATTACATAATTAATTACTAAATAAAATACTTAAAATATAGTAATTACATCATAAATGACTCGATCATTTCGACGTCGAAACATAAACTAAATAAGCCTTTCTAGGACAAGCTCGTTAGCCTACCGCCCGCCAGCATCAATCCGATCGGTTCAATCTGAAAATTTATTCATTTTTGAGAGAGGGTATTTCATAAGAAACACTTAGTAGCAATACTTATAACATGTGGAAAATTTTACTTAAACATGAATACGACATGCCATGATTTTTGAATCGTATATAATAACATAAACATTGGTAGCCGGCACCACATAACGTCATATGTGATTACCTTCAATTACAAATATGTTAAAGTGGTTACCTTCAATCACTATCATAATTTTCTTTGTAAATGAGTTTTCATGGCATTCATATAACGTCATAATTTCTCAAAACTTCATAAAATCGGAGTAAAAACATTAATTAAAACTACCTAAAAATGGTTTTTAATTGAAGTTGTGATGGACGAAATTTCATTCAAGCTTCCAAAAACAAGACCTTTGCACTATATATATATATATATATATATATATATATATATATATATATATATATATATATATATATATATATATATATATAATGGACTTTTTGTGAATTAAAAGGTAGGGTTAGCAATTTCACATTTGGTCGACAATTGAAGGAAAAAGTGAAGGAAAAGTGCTGGGAATTTAGGATCAGAATTGCCGAAAGTTGAAGGTAGGATATAGGAGTTTTTGATAAGTCTTTTAGTGCCAAGTTTTGGGAGATGAATGAGGGGAATGTTTCTGGAAAATATGAAGAAATAAAACAATAAATGGCTGGAGCTTGACTGAATTTTTGAAGAGGAAAAAAGAGAGTTTTTGCTTAACTTAGGATCTGATTTTTCTGGGCTGCTGTGGGGATGAATTTGGGGTGGATTTGGAGGGATAAATATGTTGTATTGAGGGATGAAAAAATGAGGGAAAGTGGGGGAAAGAAATTGGAAAGTTGTGAAAAAGTTAACTGATGATGGAGGCTGCTGGTTTTGGCTAAAATCTGGGGGAAATATCCACACTGCAGGTGCCTTTTTTTTTTTTTTTTTTTTCGATTTGGGAGGAAAACTATGACCTTATGGAAGGTTAATGAGGTGGAGAAATTTAGTTACTTGGTGATGGTAGAGTGGGGGGAGAAATAGAATGAACATGACTGCGAATGGGGCTGTTGGACGGTATTTATTTTGCTTTTGTAGGGGCTGTTTGTTTGATGGAAAATAGCATAATCTAAAGGGTTTTTTGGCTAAGTATTTTTTGAGTCAAAAGGTGAATCGACTTTGGATAAGAAAGCGAAAGTAAATGGCCAGGATTTTTAGATAGAACTAGAGAATAAGTTTTAAAATTTAGGCTAGATATAAATTATTTCATTCAACTTGAAATTAAAAACTTACCAAATAAAATAGAATAAGGTTTGTTTGCAAATTAATTCCATAGTTGTCAACTAAAAATTTGAAACGAACACACGAAAAATTTTAACGTGACCAATTTTTTTAAAAATAATTTATGGGGTACGAAGCGACGCCGAAAGTAAGAAATTTTATTTACTTAAAATTAAAATATGAAAAAAAATTCAGTTATTACAGTCGCTACTAACTAAGATACGTAAAGGTAATAGCGACGATTTTTGCAACGACTTTTGCAACGACAGTGTCCTCACAATTTTTCTAATTCGGAGAAATTGAGCACGATGATATAACAGCGACAGTGTTGTCGGCATAGATTAAAATATATATAGCGATGAACATATGTCGTCGCTAATTACCTAGAGTCACTATTCTATTGAGACGACCTACAGCAACGACTTTGTCATCGCTATACATAAAAAAAAGACGACAAATGATTTTTTAGCGTTGACTTTAGTCGTCGCTATAGACCTCCTTTCTAGTAATGATCATTCTATGTAAAAACTATGTAGACAAGTTTGTGGTTTTGTTCTACCACCATTTACACCATTGTCAATAGAAGATGATGCTATTGGGGAAGAAGAGAACGACTTTGATTAGGAGAACAACCTTGGTGAGGACGAGTAGCATATCTAAAAAATAGGATGAAGAGTTATGTTTTTTTATCAGCTGCATTATAATAGATAGAGAGCATGTTTGCTAAACTCTTTTTAAGTTTAGATATAACCATATAATTAGTGAATGGTTTTTATTTCTATTTTGGTACAATATTTTGGGTTCAATATTATATTGATTGACACTTCTTAATTTAATTTGTTGTATTTTTGCATCTTTACATTATTTTGAAGAATGTAAAAGAATTAACATAATGTAAAAATTATATAAAAATAATAAATTTCTCCCTACAAATTCTATCATTGTCGGAAAAATAATATACTTAGCCCACAAATACGCTTTCCCCACAAAATATCATTTGTAGAAAAAAGTAAAACGTGGCCCACAAAATTTTTTCGACACAAATATTTATTTGTAGGGAAATGTATTTTGCCTTGTGCCTAGAAAATCTGTTTTGTGGGCCAAAGTAACTTTAGTAGACAAATAATTTTGTCGAGAAAGAACTTAGACGACAAATTGTGTTCGTCTCTAAAAGATTTGTAGGGAGTGATTTTAGCACACAAATTTCCACCATTTGTCATCTTGTACCTTTCCCCACGATGTTTACCCCACAAATGCCCCTACAAAAAAATTTCGTCGGAAAAGGTTTTTTCCCACAAAAAAAGAACATTTCCCTACAAATTTATTTTGTATGCGGAATACAAAATTCTTGTAGTGACGGCAGAAACTTTCCATGCAACCGCATGAGCCAAGAAAACTACTGTATCGTGCATAGTGCATTGAAGTAGTTGTAGCGCATTATCATAGAGCGCAAATATTAATATTGTAAAAAATTGAAGTCAAAATCAAAAATTAATTTTAAAAACATATTTCATGGGATTCACAGCTTTTCAATCACACGTTTCATCAACATTTATTAAAATTTACAAAAAAATCAAATTTTTTGCAAAATCAAACGAAAACTTAGATTCAATATAGAAGATGAAAATCTTCCAACACCTTCTTCCATAAACATATTATGGACATGTATATAAATGAGTTGTTTACGGATCTGAGGTTCCAATCCCAAATCTCTTTATTTTTCACACTCGAGAACAATGTTTATTCAACACAATAAACTAATAATATTATTGATATAATCACGGATAAATATCAATAATGAGACCTCAATCCCAGTGTATGGATTATCTTGTAGTTACTAAAACTAGCGTCATAGGAGATCTTTGCCCATTCTTTCTCATTTCTTTTTCTTCCACCGACAAGAACCATCATTAACATATCAAAAAGAGTTTTGTTTCAATTGCCTCGTCATCTTCTTTACGGTTGTCCACTATCATGTCAATAATTATTACCTTTCCTCCTTTATCCATGCTCGTAATTGCTTCTTTACATTTCTTCAATATTTTGACACACATTTCATCACTCGGTCATGCATTATCCACTATTTATCAAATGTACAATTTGTATTATTATATCGTAATATGAGTTTAACAAATGAATAATGATATGTATCATTACTAGTGATTATCACAAGTTTACATGGCAACGATTTTGATATTAAATGATAGGTCCAATAAAATATAGAGATATGTAACTCATTTTATTAAACCTACCATTTATCGCCATAGACAAATAATTATCGCAAGTTGTGGTAAATATCATTACTCATAACAAATAGAATAGTAATGTGATTATGTAATGTGATTATGGAATCTTTCTCATTTTTAAATTTGAGAATCATTAACTTGTAGTTCAATTTACATGTAGAAGCTATCATATTAATTTTTCACATACAAACCACTATTGATAACACCTTTTACCCAATTGTATAAAATAATACTTTGTGTGTGTGTGTGTGTCATGTCTTAGTTCGTCGTTGTCATTGTCTAATTAATGTTTCATCCCATTGAATGAATTATAATTTGCAGTGAAATGATATTCCCAATATTAGTGATCATTCCCCAGTTCTACGTTCTAAATTTAATGTGATCGTTGAATTTAAATAAAAAGGCTATGACCATGTTGAGTTTGGGATAATTCGTTTGACACACAAAAAAAAAATTATATTATGATTCTCAAATCAAAATCATATAAAAATGGGAAGAAAAAAAGAGGAAGACCCAGCTAGTGAAAAAATATTTCTATCCATCATTTTTCGACGAAATAACTTCAAAATTTTTGTGAGAAAAAAAATTCTGTCGTTTAAAGAGAATTTTTTGTAGTGAGTTTATATTAATCTTTGCGAAATCAAAATCATATAAAAATGGCAAGAAAAAAGAGGAAGATCGAGCCTAGTGATACCTTGAGTAAGACTGCATCTGTTGAAGGAATGGATTCAAACATGTCTCCCCCAACATAGCTCAAGTTCTTAGTCCCTACTAAGCCAGCAACAACGTGGGGAAGATCAAGAACAGTGCATTTCAAGTTTGGAAATTCATCAGAAATGTTGGAAAATCCGGTTTTGGATTATTGAAGGATCCGGCTTTTTTGGCATACTTAATTATAATTTATTTATTGATATGAGCCAATTAGGATTCAATGTTTATCGAGTAGTTGTTTGGAAATTGGAAACTTTAATGCTATATTTATCACAATCTATTTATCAGTTTTAGTTATTCTAAAACTCTTGTTCCTTATCAGTTAAATAAGTGATTGAATAAATTGCATGTTTAAGTATTCTAATTGAACTAGGTTTCTAAATAGATAAGATATTAAAATATTATCTTTTTATTTATCTACTTAAATGAAAATAAATAACTAGATTTATTTTTATATTCTTGTGATATCTCACATTATCCTTTATAAAGTCTATTTAAACTTAAAGACTTATTTTGTCTTATCCATGTATAAGATAAATATTAAGTCATTTAGTTTAGACAAACTTCTTGTACTATAAATAAGACAGGTGGTATTCCAAGAAGCTCACGGACTTTGAAAGCAAAGATACTCAAACATCAAAGAGCAAATCATTTATGAGTTGAGAGTTCAAAGAAATATTCAAAAGTCCTAGCCAGATCAAAATTCCATTTTTGAGAACGGTTCTGAGAAACTGAGCGTTGTAGAAATCCATTGTGAGAGAGAACGGCATTTCGGAGGCAAGATAAGGACTGGGTCCTTATTCCGATTTGTGGAATCAATCCGGGGACACTCGTGGAATGGACCAAGATCAAGACCGAAGTACTTGACTGTATTCCTTGACTAGTTGAAGAAGATATAAAACATGGAAGTTTTATTATTGTTCTTAACAAAGTTTTACTTTTTGTAAATTGTTGATAAAGTTTTAGATTAGGTCTAAAATTGTAATTTCAAAAGTTGAGACGTGTGTAACCTATTCTAAAATAGTGGATTTATTTATCCGTGGCATGGGGGCCCGTGGATGTTTTCCTTAGGGGTTTACCACGTTATATCTGGTGTTAATTAATGTTTTAATCGTCTTATATAATAACTGTCTCTAAACTGCTAAAACGTTCAGTGAAATGTTCTGACGTTCAACAAACTTTCATCAACATCAGAACATTAAAGTGAACGTTGTGTTTTAAAAAAATATTTACAGACTTTCAGTAACAACCTATTCAACCCCCCCTTCTAGGTTGATTGTTATCTAGATTTAAAACTAACAATTGGTATCAGAGCGGGTTCACTTCTAGAAAGTGAGATCCTATGAATCTAGGTATGGACAGTGCTTCTTTTTGACCACCAGTCTTGGATGGAACAAACTATAATTATTGGAAAATCTGTATGACTGTTTACATTCAAGCTCTAGATGAAAAATCATGGCATTCTATCATTAGAGGATATAGTCCTCCCACTATCATTGAAAATGATATTGAAATAGAAAAACCATGTGAACAATAGGTTATTACTGATTTCAATAATGCTAGTTGGAATAGCAAAGCCTTGAATGCTATTTTTTGTTTTGTAAATACTAATCAATTCAGACTAATATCTAATTGCAGGATAGCAAAGGAAGCTTGGGACATCCTACAAATCGCACATGAAGGAACATCCAAGGTGAAATCGTCTAAACTACAAATGCTCACCACAAAGTTTGAAAACCTACGCATGACAGACGATGAAGCATTCAAAGATTTTTATGCTCGGTTGTGTGATATATCAAATCAAGCACATTCTCTTGGAGAAAAATATTCAGAGTCAAAATTGGTCAGAAAGGTCTTACGATCTTTACCAAATAAATTTCACTCCAAGGTGACCGCAATTGAAGAAAGCAAGGACATAGAAGAAATCAAAATTGAAGAGTTGGTTGGGTCATTAATGACTTATGAACTAAACCTTGTCACAAGAAGGAAAGAAAAATCTACAGGCATAGCATTTCGAGTTGAAGAAGAAAAAGATGAATGCGAAGATAGTGATTCAGATATTGATATAGCATTAGTTACCAAACAATTTGGAAAATTTTTGAAACGATCTCAAAGATATAAATCAGCAAAAAATCAAGGATCATACAGAAAGAAATATCCTGACCAAAATAGACAGAGTTCATCAAATCCTTTAAAGAAAACAGAAAATCGTATCCAGTGCCATACTTGTGAAGGATATGGACACATTGCCTCTGAATGTGCCAACAATAAAAAGAAAACTTCTGGTAAAAAGGTCATGAATGTAACTTGGAGCGAGGACGAAGAATCAACCGATGATCAATCACGAGATGGAGAAGTTTCTAATACTCAAGATATTTCATTTACAGCATGCTCTATTTCTGATTCTGAATTATCTGATCTTTTTCATGAACGTTCACATGAACGTTCTGACATAGAACCAAACGTTGGAACTGATGACATTAGGGTCAACCTAAAGGCTTTAACTATTGTATCCACTAAAGAATAAAGTTTCTCCAATGATAAAATAACTCATTTTGAATTATTGTTGGCTGATAAAAATAAACAATTGTGTGATTTGCAGGAAAAATTGAAACAAAGTAGGGAAGCAAACCAACAATTGACCATTGGAGCTGCTCGATTGAACGAGGTGCTGAGCTATGGGAGAACCACCAATATCAGACATGGGTTAGGATATACTCAGCATGGAAAAGATCAAGAAGCAAAGAAAATCACGTTTGTCAAAAGAAAAATAGAAACTGGTTCTGATATTCCAGATAACGTTCTGATGTCCACTAAATCTGTAATCAATGATCAGATGTTGAAAGAATCGAGAATTACAGAAACTGCTGACATGGTAACCAAAGGTGAATCTAAAGGTAACATACTCTCATCTCCTACTTGTCCAACATGTGGTAAGATAGAACAAAAGCATGCTAACATCTCAAATCATCTACCTAAGCACAAGAAAACTATCTGGAGAACTAGCATGAACTTGAGAAACCTTTTACTAAATAAAAGAAGTCAAACTAAAATCCGACAAATATGGTTGAAGAAAACTGACTTGAACTGTTATGTGGTTGAATTGGCATTCCATGCGTTTGTGACTAATTCTTGGTATTTCGACAGTGGATGCTCTAGGTATATGACAGGAAATCAATCACTCATGTCTGATTTTAAAAACTATTTTGGGAGTCGAACCGTCACGTTTGGTGATGGTGTAAAAGGCAAAGTAATTGGGACTGGATCTATAATAATTAAAGGCTCACCACCTTTAACAAATGTTCTTCTTGTTGAAGGCCTAAAAGCAAACCTAATTAGTGTGGGACAAATTTGTGATGATGATCTTACTGTTATTTTTAACGCACGGTTGTAAACAGTAAAGATATCTGCTTGTTGACAGGAACTAGAGCTAGTGATAGATGTTATTTACTTGATCATAGCCTTTCATGTCTTGTAGCTAAAACTGATTCCACATATCTATGGCATCAACGCTTGGGGCACCTCAATTACAAAGATCTGGTAAGATTAAGCCAAGGTAATGCTGTAAGAGGAATACAAAAATTGAAGGACAAACTTGAGAGTATATATGGCCCATGTCAACTTGGTAAGCAAACTAGAGGATCACATAAACAGAACAACTATCTGGCCACCTCAAATTTCCTTGAATTAATACATATGGATCTAATGGGACCCATACAAGTCGAAAGCATTGGTGGAAAAAGGTACATTCTCGTGTGTATTGATAACTTCTCTAGATATACATGGGTTAGCTTCTTAAAAGTAAAATCTGACACATTTGAAAGATTCAAAATTTTATATGCTAAACTAACCATTGAATAAGATAACCATGGACAAAAAATTGGTAGAATAAGGAGTGACCATGGCAAAGAATTTGAGAATACTAGTTTTTCTGACTTCTGTGAAAATAATGGTATCTTTCATGAATTTTTAGCCCCTAAGACACCAGAACAAAATGGGGTAGTTGAAAGAAAAAATAGAACTCTTCAAGAAATGGCCAGGGTAATGCTGAACAATAGAAAATTACCTGTAAAATTGTGGGCTGAGGCAGTCAGTACTGCTTGTTATATTTTGAATAGGGTTACCATTAGGACAGGTACATCTCAAACACCTTATGAAATTTGGAAAGATAGAAAACCTAATCTTAAGTATTTTCACACTTTTGGTAGCAATTGTTATATCCTAAATGATCGTGAACAAATAGGAAAAATGGATCTTAAAAGTGATGAAGGGGTATTTTTGGGATATTCTGAAAATAGTCGGGCTTATCGGGTCTACAACATGCGTACTCAAAACATAATTGAATCAATAAATGTTGTAGTAGACGATACTAATGATTTTGCTGAGTATTCACAGAACAAGTCATTCGCATTAATCGTCGTAAAAAATCGAGGCAAGAAGCGAACATCGATGTTGAAAAGACACCACGCAAGTCGAACATTCTGAGACGCGTTGTGAAAACTAATGCAACTAAGCAGATAGAAAAAACTGAACAGAATAATACTACAGTTGATAGTACACACACATTCGAAGATCAGAACACCTGAAGGCAACCACCTACCTGGATACAAAAAGTACACCCGACAACTAATGCCATCGGGAATTGGGATAACGGTATGGTGACTCGAAGGAAAGCTTCAAATGAGATAAGTCATGTGTGTTATATTTCTCATGTTGAACCAAAAAATGTGAAAGAGGCTTTAGAAGATGAATCATGGGTGCTAGCCATGCAAGAGGAACTTAACCAATTTGAAAGAAATAAGGTTTCGAATTTAGTCCCTCGACCAAATGATGCAAATGTAATAGGAACTAAGTGGGTTTATAAAAACAAATCTGATGAACATGGAACTATACTTAGGAACAAAGCCCGCTTAGTAGCCCATGGATATAGTCAAATTGAAGGATTAGACTTTGAAGAAACATTTGCTCATGTTGCTAGATTAGAGTCTATAAGACTTTTACTTGCTATTGCTTGCCAAATGAAATTTAAACTATTTCAAATGGATGTCAAAAGTACGTTTTTAAATGGCTATCTTAATGAAGAAGTCTATGTTGAACAACCTAAAGGTTTTGTAGATCCCCATTTTTCAAACCATGTGTATAAACTTGAAAAAGCTCTTTATGGTTTAAAACAAGCTCCACGAGCTTGGTATAAATGTCTAACTACTTATCTTATTGAAAAGGGGTACAAGAGAGGGGGAGTCGACAGAACTCTTTTTATCAAACACTTAAATGTTGGTATAATTGTTGCTCAAATCTACGTCGATGACATTATTTTTGGCTCAACCTCAGAAAAACAATCTATTGATCTCATAAACTTAATGAAAAAAGAATTTGAGATGAGCATGGTAGGAGAACTAACTTTTTTTCTTGGTCTACAGGTTAAGAAAATAGGCAATGATATTTTCATATCTCAATTAAAATATGCAAAAAAATCTTATCAAAAAATTTGGTCTTGATAACTCAAAACCAATGAGAACACCTATGGCCACAAATTTAAAAATCACCAAAGATGAAAATGGTACAGATGTTGATTCTAGTCTCTATTGCAGCATGATTGGAAGCTTATTATATTTGACTGCTAGTCGACCTGATATTGCTTTTAGTGTAGGAGTTTGTGCTAGATATCAAGCAAAACCAAAAGAGTCACATGTGGCTGCTATAAAAAGAATAATTCACTATGTTCATGCCACTGTTGATTATGGTTTGCTTTACTCAAGTGATACTAACTCTCATTTATCTGGTTTTAGTGATACTGACTCGGCAGGCAATATTGATGATAGGAAAAGTACCACAGGAGGATGCTTCTATCTGGGAAACAATCTCATAGCTTGGCTTAGTAGAAAACAGAATTCCATCTCACTATCTGGGTGAAGCGTAATACATTGCAACAGGTAGTTGTTGTACACAATTAATATGGATGAAGCAAATGTTGGATGATTACGGTATCAAACAAAACTCTATCACTATGTTTTGCGATAATACTAGTGCCATAAGTTTATCAAAAAATCCTGTTCAACATTCAAGAACGAAACACATTGATATTAGGCATCATTTCATTAGAGATCTAGTAGAGAGTAAAATCATCACAATCGAACACATACAAACTGAAAATCAACTAGCTGACTTATTTACTAAAGCTCTGGATACTAATAGATTCGAAAATCTAAGAAAAGCTTTAGGGATATGTATCATTGTCTAAATGTGTTTGTATATATATATATATAAAAGTTTTTTTTATATATTTGCACATACTCATGAGTTAATTATGCAAGAAATACTGATTTTCCAATGTGTTATTGCCTCTATCATACAATTTGAAAATATAATTTGAATCTCCGTATATTCATCTCTTGTTTATGCACTTTATAGATGTCGAAATTGGGTTGATAATTTCCTGACAAATTATGTATTCTACCATCTGATTTGACTAAATATGGATTGAAGACCTATGGTCAGTATCTATGTCTTTTGGCACCATAATATTCTGTCATGTTAAACAAGCTGGTATATTTGAAGGAGGGCTACATTTCTCTGGATGATGAGAAGCCATCCTTGATAACATTAAATAAATCATGAGAAAAGGGCTGTCGCCTTGAAAGTGTGAAAGTCACTTCTTATATACTTAACTGGCTATGAAAACATAAAATAAATGTGTAAATTCTTTAAATAAAAAAAATAAAAAAAAAAAAATAAAGCCAGAGTTGAAATAAAAAAAAAATATTTCACTTACGCTATGTGTCAAATATTTTCTTCATAAAAAAAGGACAATTAAAGATGATGGTGGTTTGAAACTCTTTTCTATAAAAGGTTATGTGATTTAGAGGGTGATGCTGATTTGTCTCGATATTATTGATCTTATTTTGATTATTTATTCACACATTACACTCCTCTTCATGATTAATATATGGGATTTTGAACTATATTAACAATTTTCTATGATCAGGGCTGACCAGAAAGATGATTGGGATTTCTTCACAGTTGCTCATGATTTTTGTATTTATATTTAAAAAAATAAAAAGTAAAAAAAATTCAAAAAAATAAAATAAAAAAAAATGTTATTTTTATTATTTTTCCTTATTTTTATTTATTTATTTTGCATTCAAATTGTTTTAGAATTAGAAGTCTTATTTTCATGTCCTTCTTTAAAAAGTGTCCATTCTTGAAAAGAGTCCATTCTTAACAAGAGTCCTTATCTGCATTCATCTATCAAACGGGTCCTTAAATCCTCATCTTCCTCTTTATTTTTCACAAACCCTAAACCCCAAAATTTCTCTTGTGTAAATTTCTTGATTTCTCTTGATATAACTTGATTTTGCAAGAGTGTTTAGGAAATAATCAATGGCAAGGTCAAAAACCACCACTCACCACCCGGAGATGCGCCGCAGACCCATCGTGGCTCCGCCTCTGCATCAGCCGCAGCTATTCCTCCGGCGTCCACACCACCACCGGCACTAGTTGTTTCACCTCCATCGTCTGCAACACCGGCTTTGCTGCTTTTACTTGCTCCATCTTCTTCGGCTCCTCAACCAACATCCGCCGCCATTCTCACGCAAGTTATGAGTCAGGGGGAGCTTGATGAGGACACGGGTTCTGATAATGGAACTGAGTCTCAATCTGGCAGTGAGTCCGAAGACAGTTTGAAGGAGTCTCCACAGATTGAGCATCTTGAAGAAGAACAACAGAAATCGGGTTCAGATTTTGCAGACGAAAATGTTGAAGAAGAAGAAGAGTCCATGAATGAGGAAGATGACAACTTAAGTGCTGAAGAATCTGTCCCTGTCAGGCTCTCACGTGCACAGAAGGGTAAATAGAAAATTGATGAACGTTCGAACGTTGTTGATATTCCCATTGAACATCAGAACGTTGGGCACTCATCCTCCGATGTTCCAACTTCAGCAACCCATCCTCAATTGTTCGAACAAAGTTTGCTCCGTAAAGGTAACCACGACTTCACTCCTCTGAATTACAAATTTGGAACTCTTGATGCACAGACTCAATTTCACAAATTTATTTCGAATCGGGATTTTGTGATGGAATTTAATGTCAAAGAGGATGTCCTTAGAGAGGCTGATCTTGTTGAATTAATTGAGCATTGGGGGATAGAAAAATTGTTGGGTTGGACTGGGAGACCTTGTGAAACATTGATCAAAGAATTCTTGGCTAATATTTCTCGACAGATTAAGCAGCCGGGTAATAATTTTAGGTGGTCAGTTTATGTTAGGGGTCGGCTAGTACCTTTTAGTCCTTCCAATCTTTGTCGTTGGCTTGGATTATCACCCATATCTAAAGGAATGGATGATGAATTTGAAGCAGCCACTGATACTTTGTCCTTAGAACTCACTGGAAATCCTTGGCCTACGGGAAAAATGACTGCCGCATTGCTTACCCCCAAGTATAAGGTGCTTCACAAAATTGCCTTGCACAACATTGATCCAATTCAGCATAGGTCAAACATTGGGATGGATAAGGTTGAGTTTTTGTACAAACTGGGCACCCTCTACCCGCTGGATATTGCTACAATTATTTTTGACAAAATCGTGTTCACAGCGACCCGTCAAGCACACTCGAGGATGCTGCCTTTTCCTGGTTTACTTCATGTCTATCTCCAGCATCACAATGTTCCTATACTTCAGGGTGACACCTTCACTGCACAAATTCCAGTCCTTCTTCCTTCAAAGAAAGTGACTAAGAGACCAATGCCTCCTGCAAGACCAATCCTTTCTGAAGATCACACCAGTTCTCTTGAAACTCAGGTGAGGGATTTAACTTCTTTGGTCAATACACTATCTGATAATTTTGAGCGTCATCACAGATTCATAAGGGCTTTACTTGTGGCCTTGGCCGAGCGGACTGGAACTCATATACCAGAAGAATATCAAGATGCTGCCATGAATCCTCCTCAAAATCCTGATATTGGTTCTTAGGGAACTCAACATCCTGACGCTGTCTTGAGCGTTCTCCACGTACTGACCTTGATGCTGACATGCCTCCACATCCAGATGCTACTCCTTTACCTTCGTCCACCAAGCGCAAGAAGAGAACCCAGACTAGTGGTTCGAAAAAGAGGACCCACAAGAGTGGTTAACACTAAGGGGGAGTATTTCGGAAATTTCTTTAAATTAGTTTCTTTCATTGCTTTCGTTTTTGCTTTGGCCCCTCTTTATTACAAAAAGGGGGAGTGGTAGGTAATTAGGAATTGCCTTAAAATACTTTTGCTTAGTTAGGAATTGCTTTTGCTTGGTAATTAGGAATTGTTTTAAATTAAATAGCTTTCATTTAGCTTGGATATGTTCTTGAATCCAATTTTCCTGTGTGCTCACCTAACAAACAACTTGATATAAGTTTTGAAATTAAGAGATGCCAAAGGGAGAGATTGTTGGAAAATCTGGTTTTGGATTATTGAAGAATCCGGCTTTTTTGGCATACTTAATTATAATTTATTTATTGATATGAGCCAATTAGGATTCAATGTTTATCGAGTAGTTGTTTGGAAATTGGAAACCTTAATGCTATATTTATCACAATCTATTTATCAGTTTTAGTTATTCTAAAACTCTTGTTCCTTATTAGTTAAATAAGTGATTGAATAAATTGCATGTTTAAGTATTCTAATTGAACTAGGTTTCTAAGTAGATAAGATATTAAAATATTATCTTTTTATTTATCTACTTAAATGAAAATAAATAACTAGATTTATTTTCATATTCTTGTGATATCTCACCTTATCCTTTATAAAGTCTATTTAAACTTAAAGACTTATTTTGTCTTATCCATGTATAAGATAAATATTAAGTCATTTAGTTTAGACAAACTTCTTGTACTATAAATAAGACAGGTGGTATTCCAAGAAGCTCACGGACTTTGAAAGCAAAGATACTCAAACATCAAAGAGCAAATCATTTATGAGTTGAGAGTTCAAAGAAATATTCAAAAGTTCTAGCCAGATCAAAATTCTATTTTTGAGAACGGCTGTGAGAAACTGAGCGTTGTAGAAATCCATTGTGAGAGAGAACGGCATTTCGGCGGCAAGATAAGGACTAGGTCCTTATTCCGATTTGTGGAATCAATCCGGGGACACTCGTGGAATGGACCAAGATCAAGACCGAAGTACTTGACTGCATTCCTTGACTAGTTGAAAAAGATATAAAACATGGAAGTTTTATTATTGTTCTTAACTAGGTTTTACTTTTTGTAAATTGTTGATAAAGTTTTAGATTAGGTCTAAAATTGTAATTTCAAAAAGTTGAGACGTGTGTAACTTGTTCTAAAATAGTGGATTTATTTACACGTGGCATGGGAGCCCGTGGATGTTTTCCTTAGGGGTTTACCACGTTATATCTAGTGTTAATTAATATTTTAATCACCTTATATAATAACTGTCTCGAAACTGCTAAAACGTTCAGTGAAATGTTCTGACGTTCAATAAACTTTCATCAACATCAAAACATTAAAGTGAACGTTGTGTTTTAAAAAAAAATATTTACAGACTTTCAGTAACAATCTATTCAACCCCTCCTCCCTCCCCCCTCCCCCCTTTAGGTTGATTGTTATCTAGATTTAAAACTAACAAGAAATAATCTTGGACATAGTTCCTGTTCCACCTCCCACATCTACAATTGAATTCAAACCCTCAAATACATGTTTACAATCTCTAATAAGCAAACTAGTCACCAACCGTGCATCACTAGCCATGGTTTCATTGAAGAAGTTGTTCAATCTTGGCTCTTGTCCAGCATGCTCCCAAAACTTCCTCCCATGTGCAGTAGCAAATGGTGTGGAATTCTCATTTTTGAACCATGCACTTAGATGATGCCATGGCTCTGTCAAAACCGGATCAAGCATGGCTAGTAAAAATGGCGCCACGCTCAAAGGTTCGTCTTTTAAAAGAAGACAAGAAGTCGGTGTGAGCCAATATCCAACCATCTCTTTTCGCCCTCGGAGATTTTTGCTTTCATGAAGAACCCCGAATGGATTAGAATGCGCATTAAACGTGATACAGATTGTGCTTTCGCTTTGTTCATAGGGAGTGCTTCGACTAACTCTGGCAGTGTCATTGGTTTGCCATGTTTGTGGATGATATCTAGTATGCCTAATTGAACTGCACATTTGAGAGACATTGAGTTTATGAAGTTGAATATGTGATTCCAAACGTGAACTTGAGCATTAAGAAGCTCATTAGACTTTTCTCCTCTATTAGGCAATGCCATTTCTTGATCAATATTATGAAATTCTTAGAAAATACTTATGTGATTAACTACACTACAGAATTAGGGTCGCTTGCTCGCTATATATATAGATAATGGAGTCACCTATATGGGACCGTTCCTCCTAACAATGTATTTGACAAATAATCAGGGCTCTTAAATTCAACCAATCACGGTACTGTAATTAATAGTCTGTAATTATTTATCAAATTTCTTTGTCAAATATATTGATAGGAGGAACATACTTAAATTAGGGATCAGTAATTTTTGTCAAATTGATTGATAAATAGAACAGCTTTCTATGCTTTCAAACACAACCCAAAACAAAAAATTGTGTACTTATAGATTTTATATTATGGCACTTGCTCGTTACTTGTGAAAAATGGTTGGATGAACAAACTTTATATATATAATAAATTTTTTTTTCCAATCTTCGATTTTCGTAAAGAGTAATTCGAGAGAACAAAGAAGTTATACCATTGTATGATAAATTGTTCAAAGTTGACTCACGATTATAATAAATTTATGAACCAAATTGAGAGAAGTTGAGATCGAGCAAAATATTGTATTTGAGATTTTGAGTTAATAAAGTTTACTTTTCAAGGGTCATCCCGCAGTTTGCCAAAATACGTTTAATTTATATTTTTCTTTCTTCTTTTTTGTTTATTTTTTGTTTTTCGTTTCCACTGTGCTCGCTACACGTTTAAGTGATATAGGTGGTATCAGAGCTTACTATTCAAACTCTGGAATATTCTATTGAAGATGATGTCAAGTGCAAAGTTTGAGATGGAACGATTTGACAAAAAATTATTTTAATATATGACAGATCTAATAATGTTTATGATGTTCTCGTATAACAATGCGCTAGAGGCTACAAGGGACAAAAGATGAAAAGTAAGAAGAATAACTATAAGCGAAAATAATTAGTCCTATCAAATTGGATTTTGCTCCCGATGTAAAGTAAAATATTTTAGCGAGAAATCTACTTCTAAGTAATAGAAAATGCTAAAAGATTTATACATGTCTAAGTATTACTGGACGGCTTTCCTTCTAGCGTAGAAAGGAACAATGTACGTCAGTAGTCTAGTCCACTAAACTTCTTTACACTTATTCTTTGTTGAGTTGGGAACACAGTGCGTCAGTAGTCTAATCCATTAGACTTCCTTATGCCAATTTTCGTCTAGGCGAGTGTTTTTTTTTTTTTTTTTAATTTTATTTCATCATTTTTGTTAATAATTAGAATAATATTAAAAATAAGAAAATATTTTTTCATGCCTTGCTCTTGCTTCGTCCTGGATTAGGCTAAAAAAATTTGAAATTTAACTTCTACGCCTAGCCATATTTTACGTTTTTTAAAAGATTAGTTTATAATTATATGATATAATATTAGTTGAGTCAAATATAAGATTTGATAGCATCTGTATAACTGAACATGGAATTAGTGCTCATAATCAGTTTTATAATTCTAGGTGTATATTTGTTAGTTATAAAATGAGTAATTATATTTATACTACAAATTTTGTTTGTTGTATTATATTGTAATTGTACTTAAGATTTTTTCGACTTTTTTTGTCGTTTCTTATCATCAACTCTCATATTTATGGATTGAGGCCGACTCTACTTTGGACATTCAATGCATCACTAAAAGTTGAGGACTTTGGTCTATTCAGGTCACTGTTCGCCACATCAGACATCTCTTTGTCTCAGACCGTGATACTATTTTTCATATTTATCGCAAGGGCAATTAGGTGGCTGATTTACTTGCTTCAGAGAGTTGGGATCGTTGTTTCTATTTTGAGTACAACACTCAAGACTTACCGCGGCGATACCGCAGCTTAGTTCAAATTGATAGACATGTGCTTCCTACAATTAGGGGTCTATAGAATTATTAGGACTTATTGTTTGGGTGATAGTACCTCCTTATTTATTGCTTTATTATTTATTTATTTATTTGTTTATTTTAGCTCTTCTGATTGAATGTCAGGTTTTATGCCACATTCCATGTATTTTTTTATGAGTTATTTATATAAGATTGGCGTATCTGAATCCCCTATCATTTTCTGGTGGAAGCCTAACAACCACACTGAAGATGTGATGGTGTGTTGACTAAATTTTTTTTTTCCATTAATTAGTATAATTTGTCTCTAATAATAGTTTTTATCTAAAAAGTTTGTTGGAATGGTGTAAAACGATTTGTCTATTCATCATATTTAAAATATTAATAATAAATATAAAAGTGCAACAAATTTTTTTCTACTCATTTCAAATAATGCAAGTAGAATATTTTAACAGAAACTATCATTAAGGATAAGATGGGCCTATTAATACAAATTGGAAATAAAAATTATATTCAAAAAAATTTGAAAAATTTAAAAATAAAATTAAAATGTATTGTAATAAATAAAAATTGTGATACAGATACGGTCCCATCAAAGATATGATTCGGTAGCATCTATGTACTTGTCATGTCTTCAATTGTCCATTTATTATTACTTGTCGGTAGCATCTGTGTACATGTCTTGTCTTCAATTATTCATTTAAAATATTAATTGTACATGTAATCACGTGCTCATATTCAATTTTATTAATTTGCTAGCTGTATATTCGTCAACTTGCTCCTCTCTGAACAATTTATATATTTTTACTTCTAATCGTTACAGCAATTTGTGGCTGATTCTTGATTAACTAATTAAAAGACCAAATGATGCCAGCTGAGTTTTTCTTCAAATCGGTCGAGGTTGTCATTTGCAAAATAATCAATCACGTTCTTGTGGAGTCAGTCGATTCCAATCACATATAATTACTCGATCATGCTACCTACATAAGTTTGTCTATAAATAAGGGACCTTTCTCATTCTACGAAGTGAAATTGAAAGACTGATATCCAAAGAACAATTAAAACACTTTGTGAAATGTCGTGAAGACAAATCTAAATAGGCTGTTACGCTCCATTCCCAAATGACACGTGGTCTTTCACGTGTCCCATCCACGTATCCGGGGAGGAGGCTATCTGCGATCACATGTTGAAGAAGCCTACCTCTGACACGATAAGTATGAAAGGATGGATGAGAATGTCTATTACCTGCCGCTGTACCAAGCCGTAAAAAGCGGCCTGATGGGACTTCCCCATTTAAAACTAGCGACAGCCGGATGGGACTTCTCCATTAAAGCCAGCGACGCGACGCCCACGGTGTGACTCACAAACTCTCAGGATCCAACCACGTGGTGGGCATCTAAAGGAAGAAAATCGGTTAAAAGTTATCTATAAATACCGGACTCAAGACCACAAGAAAAAGATGTTAAATTTTATTACTCACACAAAAGATATCAAATCCTATATACTAATTATTCTTCAAGTGTTATAACCAACTGAAAAGTTGTTAGTAAAGGATCCTCAAGCTATTTACCTCTACCAAAGGGTGTTCCCCTTTACCTATTGTTATATATCCACTCTATCTGAGGTTTATCTACGTGGTAGAATAAACCACATGGCGTTTCAAGCAAGAAGGAGAATACATGTAGGAAGAGGAGGCGTGGGGTTCCTGTTGGCAGCCATTTTCAGAAGTCAACAGATTGGCACCATCTGTGGGAGACGTGACTAAAAGCCTTAGCCTCCTTGAACAAAGGAGTCTCCCTGAACAAGGGATCAACTGACCCACCAAAGAAGGAAATGATAGGAAGCAATGAAGATGAGAATTTGAGAAGAACCAGGCCCGCAACGGACGGATAAACAGTGGCAGGAGCAAGAGTCGAAAAAGCCCCTCGGAGGAGGCGTGGAAGGAGGCCTTCCACCAATCTTGAGCGAGAAATGAGAACTATGGCCGCCAGCATGAGGTAGCTGGCCCAACTCCATGCCCAGATGCAAGGATATATCCAAATGATGCAAGTGCGAGGTGGGAACCGTCCTCATGAATCTGACCCAGACGATCCCAATGAGGAGCAAGAAGTTGACAGCGGTCATCTCAGGGAAGAAGCCTCACATGCTAGGACATACATGGAAGGGACCTATCCTCCGGTAGTTGATAGGAGGCCCCAACCAAAGATGTCTGCTAGCGTATTTGAAAGACTAGGCGAATATGGAAACAAAAAGTGGCCTCGGGAGAATCTACCAAGAAAAGAACAGCCTCAGAGTCCCCTTAGAAATAGGCGAAAAAGGAGAGCAAGAGAGGTGGAGGCCATTGGAAAATCTGACTTCCAACATTACCTACCTCGACAAACCATGCACCAGCAGCCCCAATGCTATGGGGACGAACAGCAAGCTCAGCGCCTCCCACAATTTCCTCCGGAAACGAACGTTGGGGGAGAATATCCGAAGCCAGCGAGATTGTTTGAAATAGACAACAATGACGAGAACCTCCCATTTTCAACCGGAATCAGGAATGCATCCATCTCCCATGAGTTTCGTGTGCCCAAGATTGCCCCTTACACAAAAGCAGAGAGAGATTGGACCATTTGGACCAGGCGTAATCTCCGATGAGCTACTCCGGCCTTGAAATACAGAGCTTTTCACCTTACCCTATCAGGATGAGCGAAGCGATGGTATAACAAACTAGTTACTGGAAGCATTTCTAGCTGGCCAGAGTTGAAAAAGACATTTATCAATTACTTCTCGTCACAGAAGCCTGCCTCGACCCCGATCCAACGCCTCCATAACGTAAGATAAACTCCAAATGAGCCACTACAGAGCTACCTGGGCCGTTTGAACGAAGAAATGCTATTCTGTGAAAGAATAACTGATGCTGAGGCCCTATCTGCTTTAAAGGCGGGGCTAGACATAAACTTTCCGTTCCGGAGGGATGTCTGTAACAAGAACCCAGCCACCTTCGACCAATTAGTAGAAATGATCACCATAGAGATAACCAATGAGAACATGATCCTTCACAGGAATCGAGGTGGATTGGAAGCCAAACCCGCGTCTAGAGCCAGATATGTCCAAAGCCACGGCAAACCTCCTCTCCAACAAAACCCACGTCGGAGAAACTACCCATCCGACCCAAATGTTGGAAAAGAAGGCATGCTCCCTCCTTATATCTTTGCCGGTGGTGGCTGGGTCCCTGAATGGACTTTATAATGGTATGTCCCCATCGACAATTTATGAAGCGGGGACCAGTGCACCTCTGGTGCTTCCTCCCCTCAAGTGGCCTCCACAAAATATTGCTGCGTCCACCGAAGTTATGGACATAACACGGATGAATGTCGCGAGGTGGAAGATCTGGCTAACAGAAGGATGTCCAATCCAGGTCAGGACGTGGGACAAATCCCAGACAAGGAGATCAATCTTCAATGAGAGGTCGTCGACCACCATACCAGGACAAACACCCCCGACAGTGGGATAGAAAGCCTTCGGGCCAAGAACCACGATGAATGTGTAATTCAAGAAGTCCAGCAAGGCAGCTCCGACTGGAAAGTGGCCCAGAACCGTGCCTAATGAAGGGTCCTGAAAAGGCCCCCATTCAAGAAATAGACACTATTTACGAGGTCCCTATATAAGATGTCAAACTCGGAATGCCCAGAAAAGCTACGCCAAAGAGGCTGAAGGACCCTAATGACCAATTGGCTAATGAACAGTCGACCCTCAGGTTCAAAAAAGGTAGACCCTATTACCTTCACCGAAGAAGACATGAAGGTGTGCACTACCTCCACTGCAAAATGCTCTTGTAGTGAGGGTAGTGGTGGCTCGGAATGGAAAAGGAAGAATGCTCATACACAATGGCAGCTCCGTCAATGTCATCTTCTTAAGCACTTACGAGCAAATGAACGTTAATATCCTATTGGAACCATCGACCGAGCCTCTCTATGGATTCACAAGTGATTGTGTAACCCCGAAAGGGATAGTACGCCTCGTCGTTACGATGGAGGAAGAGCCCCTCACTGCCCACACTTTTATGGAGTTCTTGGTAGTAGACAGAAGGTCAGCCTACCATGGAGTCCTAGGCCGATCGGCCCTGAAAGAACTTTGGCCCATAACGTCTGTTCACCACCTCTGCGTGAAATTTCCTACCGAGGGAGGCTTGGTGACTATACTAGGTAACCAGCCTGAGGCTAGGAAGTGTTACAGAAATCCACTGAGAAAGGTAGAGAAAAAAGAGATAAATATGACGTTTGTAGACGTGGAAATGACGGATGCCTCGGAAGAGACACCAAAAGATATCTCGATGGAAGAAGCGATTCCCTCCGAGGACATAGATCGAAGTGTGACGGAGTTGACTCCCAGACTTCACCAGTCGAGGAGCTGGAAAGTTTTGTGACAAATCCTAATGACCCAACGAGGAGGCTCCAAGTAGGAAAGGATCTCCCAGAAGAATCCAAAAGAGACCTGAAAAGATTCCTCAGTTACAACCTAGATGTTTTTGCGTGGAAACACAAGAATATGATTGGGATCGACCCAAAGGTAAGTTGTCACCGCCTCAACGTCGATCCTAAATTTCTGTCTCACCGACAAAAGCGAGAGGCCCTTAAACCCAGAAAAGTACGAGTCTTTGAAAGAAGAGGTAGGTAAACTCCTACAAAGCAGCTTCATCCGGAAAGCTCGCTACCTTAAGTGAGTCTCCAATCTGGTTCTGGTTAAAAAGCTAGGGGAAAAAAATGAGAATTTGTATAGATTTCTCCAATCTCAACTAGGCTTGTCCTAAGGATAGCTTCTCACTGCCTCGGATTGATCAACTGGCGGACTCCACCTCTGGACATGAACTCTTAAACTTCATGGATGCCTATTCAGGCTATAACCAAATTCTCATGTATCCACCGGGCGAGGATCACACATCATTCGTGACAGACAAGGGCCTTTACTGCTACAAAGTTATGGCATTTGGCTTGAAAAATGCCGGGACAACCTACCAGAGGCTCGTCAACAAAATGTTTGCTGTTCAAATCGATTCAACCATGGAAGTCTACATGGATGATATGCTGTTTAAAATCTTAAAAGCTGAGGATCACGTGCAGCACTTGGAAAAGACTTTCCAAACCCTCTTAAATGTGTCTTCGGAGTTGCCTCTGGAAAGTTCCTAGGCTATATGGTAAACCAAAGGAGGATAGAGGCCAATCAAGAGAAAATTAAGGCATTGATAGAAATGAGGTCGCCCAGAAGGCCTAAGGATGTGCAATGCCTCACCGGAAGAATGGCAGCCCTTAGCCAGTTTGTCTCGAAGGCTACAGATAAGTGCATTCTCTTCTTTAAAATCTTGAAAGGAGGTAACCGATTTGAATGGAAAAAGGAATGCGAAGATGCATTCTAGGCCCTAAAGGAACACTTCGGCCATGCTCCCTCCTATCGAAGCCTATGTTAGGAGAAACTTTATTGCTATACCTAGCTGTATCCTCAGAGTCAGTAAGCTCGGTCCTTGTCAGGAAAGAAGAGCACCGGCTACTTGTTTACTACGTAAGAAAAGCTTTCTTGGGAGCGGAGGTACGCTACCCAGACATGGAGAAATTGGCATTATCACTCATCATTGCTTCCAGGAAACTGAGGCCGTACTTCTTGGCCTATAGCATCCGAGTCCTGACTAATTTTCTCCTGAGACAGGTGATGCAAAATCCCGACGCCTCAGAGAGGCTATTGAAATGGGCTGTCGAGCTGAGCGAGTTCGACATTGTATTTAAACCCAGAGCATCCATCAAAGGGCAATCCCTTGCTGATTTTGTGGCAAAATTTGCTAACACATCCAAGATAGATACCTCGATGGCACCCGTGGAACAACCTACGTGGTGTCTTTTCGTGGATGGTTCCTCGGAGGATATGGGCTCAGGCGCTGAGGTGGTCCTCACCAGCCCCGAGGGCCATATGTTGAATTGTGCGATCAGATTCGACTTTAAAGCCTCGAACAATGTTGCAGAATATGAGGCCTTACTCTCCGGCATCCGCTTGGCCAAAGAAATAAAAGTACAGAGGCTCTCGGTGGCAAGCGATTCCCAACTGGTTGTGAGCTAAGTTAACGGGAGCTTCGCCGCCAGACAAAGAAGAATGGATTCCTATCTCAAATTGGTAAGGGATCTTATCCACTACTTCGAAAAAATTGAACTGATCCAAATACCCAGAGTTGATAACGCCAACGTCGATGCGCTATCTAAACTGGCAAGCAGCAAGGATTCAGAGCTCCTCAAGCTAGTTCCCATTGAATATCTCGCCAAACCATCCATAGAGATTGCAATGGTGGTGATGTGGATTGAGGAGACTTCTACTTGGATGGACCCCATCATGGCATTCTTGAAGGAGCAAACCCTCCCTACCGATAGAGATGAAGCTAGAAAGCTGAGGAGGAGAGCTGTAGGCTTTGTCATATCTGACAAGGTCCTCTACAAACGAGGCTACTCCATGCCCTCCTCAGGTGCGTTGGAACCAATGAAGCTAACTACATCCTTAGAGAAGTCCACGAAGGAATATGCGGTAACCACACAGGAGGATTAGTTTTAGCCCAAAAGATTCTCAAACAAGGCTACTTCTGGCCTACTCTGCAGAAGGATTCCTTACTTCACGCTAAAAAATGTGACAAGTGCGGTAACCGCCACAATCTCATGACGACCCCCATCAGGAACTCACCACGGTGTCTAGCCCCTGGCCCTTTGACAAGTGGAGAATAGATTCATTGGCCCCATGCCTAGGAGAAGAGGCAACGCATGCCATGCCTTAGTCGCCATTGACTATTTCACGAAGTGGGTTGAGGCAGAACTGATGATGAAGATCACTGAGGCTAATACCTCCAAAATTATATGGAAGACATCATCTTTAGATTCGGGATTTCACACTCTCTAGTGTCTGATAATGGGAAACAATTAGACAATAGGAAAGTTAGGAGCCTTTGCAAAGAGCTCGGGGATCTCCAAGAACTTTTCAAGTCCTTATCACCCTCAGGCTAACGGTCAAGTAGATGCTGTTAACAAAACCATCAAATACACCCTCAAGTGAAAACTTGATGCATCCAAGGAGACATGGGTCGATGAACTCCCACATGTCCTTTGGGCGATCATAACCACCACAAGGACACCAACCCGGGAAACCCGTTCTCTATGGCATATGGAACCGAAGCTGTAAGCCCATTGGAAATTGGTGTCCCGTTGCCTCACCGCCTTTTATTAGTGTGAACAACAATGAAAGTCTTATGAGATCCAGCCTCGATTTACTAGAGGATCAAAGGGACAACTCTCAAGTTAATTTAGCCGCTTATGAAAGGATGATGTCCCGGTATTTCAACGAAAAGGTGAAGAAGAGGTCTTTCCTCCTCGGAGACCTGGTCCTGACGAGAGTATTCTCATCCACCAAAGCTCTGGGAGTCGGAACCCTAGGCCCTAATTGGGAGGGACCTTATCTAATCACCAGAGAAAATGACCGGGGATGTATCAAATTAAGAACCTGGACGCTAAACTACAACCTCATCCTTGGAATACCAAACACCTACGTCGGTACTATCAATAAGAACACAAGGTTGGAGAAACTCACCTCTCACATTTTAAACTTGATATGTTTGTGCTTCAGACAAGGCCACTTCCATCTGATATGTAAAGCGGTGCGTCTATAAGAAGCCACGTATGGAACTTTTTCTTTGAATTTTCCTATTTACACCACTGTGAATGGCCCCTTCATATCTCACTTTTAATAGTTTGCTTAAGAAACATTGATGACATAATCACTCAACTATTAGCTATGTCATTGCAAGCGTTTTGTTATCAAAATTGTACATATGTAATGTTATGTAATGTCATAGGTAAATTTTTAGCTAGCTTAAATTGTTATAAACAATTGTCATAAGCGCTATTTGAAACAACGGCTGAATAACATTGCATATCCGAAGTTAAATACTAGACAATGATTACATAATTTGCATCAAAAATCGAAAACATTCCTAGTCTAAATCCCCTCCTGCTCCGCCACCATCTTCGTCTCCCAACTCAATCAGATGGAACTTTGACTCAAAGAGGTTAAATCCAAGTTTCGATAATCGTCAAGAGAAGCCGCACCTCGATGACCTACGCTTGCAAATTAATTGGAAAAAGCGGCGTATGCCTCGGTTTCTTCGAAAGTTGGCGACAAACTCGGCCTCCAAGATCTTGCAACTTTCGGTTCAGAACTTCTACCTCTAATAGTGACAAAGCCCTGTGAACCGCAGCCTCCGCCTTTATCTTTTTGGATTCTTCCAATTCGAACATCAACATTGATATTTCTTCTTGTCTCATCAAGGCCTCTGCCATCATCTTTTGCTTCTCCTCATTCGCCACTTCCAAAGCACTCGAAGCTATGTTCTGTGCATTCAAGGCATCGTCGAGTCTCTTAGTCAAGATGGCTATCTGGCTCTCCACCTCTACCATTTCTTGTTTCACTTTCTCATACGCCAACTTGGCACTCTCAGCAAAAGAAACCGTACTGTCGAGGTACTCCTTTATTTTGTTCGTTTGGGAAACGCTCTCCATTGCGACAACATCTTTATTCCTTAACTCCCTTGTGTGCATTATCGGAGATTTCGGTGGCGAAAAGCAATGAATGTACAAAACAGGCCAAAGAGGCCTCCATCCCATCCTCAACATCTCCCTCATTGAGAAATGCCTTCCACAGCATATTCAGGTACTTCTGAAAGCTTTCCGCTTCCATAGCCGGGTACAATCTCAAGCCTTTCATTTGAGATTCGGGAAGCCTCATTTCAAAATCACCAATACGTTTAGCAAACGTACTACGTAAGTGAGACTCAACACGATCTCCCTCGTCTCCTCCGACAGAAGACCCCCCAGCCATCTCTTGGCCACTGGCCAGGACACTATCTGTGGCCACGACTACCCCAACTGCAGTCGTAGCCAACTTCCTTTGCCTAGGGTCTGGAGGAAGCACGGTTATCCCCCGACCACTACAACCAACTTTCCTTTCCCTGCCTGATCTCCCTGTTTTGCTGCTCTCGCCACCCTAGATGACGTAGGTCGAGGGACTTCAGGAACCAGACCTTTCTTTTGTATAGCTGAGGAGTCAGCCTTCCTCTTCTTATTCATTGGTTCCTCCTCATCAGAGGATATGTCCTCGGCAACCATCTCAGAGACAACACGCTGTGCCTCCTCTCTTGTCGCCGATCAGCTAATCTCTTTTGGTGGCTCACCACTTTTAACAAATGTTCTTCTTGTTGAAGGCCTAAAAGCAAACCTGATTAGTGTGGGACAAATTTTTGATGATGATCTTACTGTTATTTTTAACCAAAAAACATGCACGGTTGTAAACAGTAAAGATATCTGCTTGTTGACAGGAACTAGAGCTAGTGATAGATGTTATTTACTTGATCATAGTCTTTCATGTCTTGTAGCTAAAAATGATTCCACAGATCTATGGCATCAACGCTTGGGGCACCTCAATTATAAAGATCTGGTAAGATTAAGCCAAGGTAATGCTGTAAGAGGACTACCAAAATTGAAGGACAAACTTGAGGGTATATGTGGCCCATATCAACTTGGTAAGCAAACTAGAGGATCACATAAACAGAACAATTATCTGGCCACCTCAAATGTCCTTGAATTAATACATATGGATCTAATGGGACCCATACAAGTCGAAAGCATTGGGGAAAAAGGTACATTCTTGTGTGTATTGATGACTTATCTAGATATACCAGGTTAGCTTTAAAAGTAAAATCGACACATTTGAAAGATTCAAAATTTTATATGCTAAACCGACCATTGAAAAAGATAACCATGGACAAAAATTGGTAGAATAAAGAGTGACCATGGCAAAGAATTTGAGAATACTAGTTTTTCGACACGTGAAAATAATGGTATCTTTCATGAATTTTTAGCCCCTAAGACACCGAACAAAATGGGGTAGTTGAAAGAAAAATAGAACTCTTCAAGAAATGGCCAGGGTAATGCTAAACAGTAGAAAATTACCTGTAAAATTGTGAGATGAGGCAGTCAGTATTGCTTGTTATGTTTTGAATAGGGTTACCATTAGGACATGTACATCTCAAACACCTTATGAAATTTGGAAAGGTAGAAAACCTAATCTTAAGTATTTTCACACTTTTGGTTGCAAATGTTATATCCTAAATGATCGTGAACAAATAAGAAAAATGGATCCTAAAAGTGATGAAGGGGTATTTTTGGGATATTCTGAAAATAGTCGGGCTTATTGGGTCTACAACATGCGTACTCAAAACATAATTGAATGAATAAATGTTGTAGTAGACGATACTAATGATTTTGCTGAGTATTCACAGGAACAAGTCATTCAGACACTGTTAGAAAAATCTGAGGTAGGAAGCGAACATCAGAATGTTGAAAAAGACACGACGCAAGTCAAAATATTCCTAGAGACGTTGCGAAAACTAATACAACTAAGCGCATGAAAAAAACTAAAGCAGAATAATACTACAGCTGATAGTACACACACATTTGAAGATCGAGCACCAAGGCAACCACCCACCGGATACAAAAGCACACCCGACAACTAATGCCATCGGGGAATTGGGATAACGGTATGGTGACTCGAAGGAAAGCTTTAAATGAGATAAGTCATGTGTTATATTTCTCATGTTGAAACAAAAATGTGAAAGAGGCTTTAGAAGATGAATCATGGGTGTTAGCCATGCAAGAGGAACTTAACCAATTTGAAAGAAATAAGGTTTGGAATTTAGTCCCTCGACCAAATGATGCAAATGTAATAGGAACTAAGTGGGTTTATAAAAACAAATCTGATGAAGATGGAACTATACTTAGGAACAAAGCCCGCTTAGTAGCCCGGGGATATAGTCAAATTGAAGGATTAGACTTTGAAGAAACATTTGCTCATGTTGCTAGATTAGAGTCTATAAGACTTTTACTTGCTATTTCTTGCCAAATGAAATTTAAACTATTTCAAATGGATGTCAAAAGTGTGTTTTTAAATGGCTATCTTAATGAAAAAGTCTATGTTGAACAACCTAAAGGTTTTGTAGATCCCCATTTTTCAAACCATGTGTATAAACTTGAAAAAGCTCTTTATGATTTAAAACAAGCTCCACGAGCTTGGTATGAACGTCTAACTACTTATCTTATTGAAAAGGAGTCCAAGAGAGAGAGAGTCGACAGAACTCTTTTTATCAAACACTTAAATGTTGGTATAATTGTTGCTCAAATCTACGTCGATGACATTATTTTTGGCTCAACCTCAGAAAAACAATCTATTGATCTCATAAACTTAATGAAAAAGGAATTTGAGATGAGCGTGGTAGGAGAACCTTTTTTTTCTTGGTCTGCAGGTTAAGCAAATAGGCAATGATATTTTCATATCTCAATCAAAATATGGAAAAAAATCTTATCAAAAAATTTGGTCTTGATAACTCCAAACCAATGAGAACACCTATGGCCACAAATTTAAAAATCACCAAAGATGAAAATTGTACATATGTTGATTCTAGTCTCTATCGCAGCATGATTGGAAGCTTATTATATTTGACTGCTAGTCGACCTAATATTGCTTTTAGTGTAGGAGTTTGTGCTAGATATCAAACAAAACAAAAAGAGTCACATGTGGCTGCTGTAAAAAGAATAATTCGATATGTTCATGCCACTGTTGATTATGGTTTGCTTTACTCAAGTGATACTAACTCTCATTTAGCTGGTTTTAGTGATGCTGACTGGGCAGGCAATATTGATGATAGGAAAAGTACCACAGGAGGATGCTTCTATCTGGGAAATAATCTCATAGCTTGGCTTAGTAGAAAACAGAATTCCATCTCACTATCTACAGCTGAAGCAGAATACATTGCAGGAGGTAGTTGTTGTACACAATTAATATGGATGAAGCAAATGTTGGATGATTACGGTATCAAACAAAACTCTATCACTATGTTTTGCGATAATACTAGTGCCATAAGTTTATCAAAAAATCCTGTTCAACATTCAAGAACGAAACACATTGATATTAGGCATCATTCCATTAGAGATCTAGTAGAGAGTAAAATCATCACAATCGAACACATACTTATTTACTAAAGCTCTGGATACTAATAGATTCGAATATCTAAGAAAAGCTTTAGGGATATGTATCATTGTCTAAATGTGTTTGTTTATATATATATATATATATATATATATATAAAGAAAGTTTTTTTTTATATATTTGCACATTCATGAGTTAATTATGCAAGAAAAACTGATTTTCCAATGTGTTATTGCCTCTATCATACAATTTGAAAATATAATTTGAATCTCCATATATTCATCTCTTGTTTATGCACTTTATAGATGTCGAAATTGGGTTGATAATTTCCTGACAAATTATGTATTCTACCATCTGATTTACTGACTAAATATGGATTGAAGACCTATGGTCAGTTTCTATGTCTTTCGACACCATAATATTCTGTCATGTTAAACAAGCTGGTATATTTGGAGGGCTACCTTTCTCTGGATGATGAGAAGCCATCCTTGATAACATATAATAAGTCACTTCTTCTGTACTTAACTGGCTATGAAAACATAAAATAAATGTGTAAATTCTTCAACTAAAAAAATAAAAATAAAAATAAAAAATAAAAAAATAAAGCCAGAGTTGAAATAAAATAAAAAATAATAATATTTCACTTACGCTTGGCAGGTCAAATATTTTCTTCATAAAAAAAAGACAATTAAAGATGATGGCTAGTTTGAAACTCTTTTCTATAAAAGGTTATGTGATTTAGAGGGTGATGCTGATTTGTCTCAATATTATTGATCTTATTTTGATTATTTATTCACACACTATACTCCTCTTCATGATTAATATATGGGATTTTGAACTATATTAATAATTTTCTAGAAAGATGATTGGGATTTCTTCACAGTTGCTCATGATTTTTGCATTTATATTTAAAATAAAATAAAAAAAAATTCAAAAAAAAATTCAAAAAAAAAAATTCAAAAAAAAACGTTTTTTTTTATTATTTTTCCTTATTTATTTATTTATTTTGCATTCAAATTGTTTTAGAATTAGAAGTCTTATTTTCATGTCCTTCTTTAAAAAGTGTCCATTCTTAACAAGAGTCCTTATCTGCATTCATCTATCAAACGGGTCCTTAAATCCTCATCTTCCTCTTTATTTTTCACAAACCCTAAACCCCAAAATATCTCTTGTGTAAATTTCTTGATTTCTCTTGATATAACTTGATTTTGCAAGAGTGTTTAGGAAATAATCAATGGCAAGGTCAAAAACCATCACTCACCAACTGGAGATGTGCTGCAGCCGTCGTGATGCCACCTCTGCATCAGCCGCATCTGTTCCTCCGGCGTCCACACCACCACCGGCACCAGTGGTTTCACCTCCACCATCTGCAACACCAGCTTTGCTGCATTCACTTGCTCCATCTTCTTCGGCTCCTCAACCAACATCTGCCGCCAATGGAGTTCTCTCCACCGCCGCCATTCCCACGCAAGTCATGAGTCAGGGGGAGCTTGATGAGGACACGGGTTCTGATAATGGAACTGGGTCTCAATCTGGTAGTGAGTCCGAAGACAGTTCGAAGGAGTCTTCACAGACTGAGCATCTTGAAGAAGAACAACAGAAATTGGGTTCAGATTTTGCAGACGAAAATGTTGAAGAAGAAGAAGAGTCCATGAATGAGGAAGATGACAACTTAAGTGCTGAAGAATCTGTCCCTGTCAAACTCTCACACGCACAGAAGGGTAAACAGAAAATTGATGAACATTCGAACGTTTCTGATATTCCCACTGAACATCAGAATGTTGGGCACTCATCCTCCGATGTTCCAACTTCAGTGACCCATCCTCAATTGTTCGAACAAAGTTTGCTCCGTAAAGGTAACCACGTCTTCACTCCTCTGAATTACAAATTTGGAACTCTTGATGCACAGACTCAATTTCACAAATTTATTTCAAATCAGGATTTTGTGATGGAATTTAACATCAAAGAAGATGTCCTTAGAGAGGCTGATCATGTTGAATTAATTGAGCATTGGGGTTACAAAAATTGTTGGGTTGGACTGGGAGACCTTGTGAAACATTGATCAAAGAATTCTTGGCTAATATTTCTCGACAGATTAAGCAGCCGGGTAATAATTTTAGTGATAGCCCAAGAGTAACTAACCAAGAGGGGGGTGAATTGGTTTTCTCAAACTTTTTCGAAAAATATTCTCAAAAATGATATTTAAGAGATAAAAATAGATTCGCAAAGATATAAGCACAATATAAGTAAATAAAAGAGAAGAGAGAGTGCAAACGATTTTTATGGAGGTTCGATCCAACCAATGATCTACGTCTCCCGTTACCAAGCTCGCGAAACACGAGCACGGCCTTTCCACTATTTTGATTGACTTATGGTGCAATCCAAACCCTTACAATGTATCCGATGACTTACAAGCAAGGAGCATCGATCGTTATACAATATTGAGCTTTTCAAGGATCTCAATATGACCCAAATAAATAAAAGATTGATTTAAGTATTTTCTCTAGATGAATGATAAATACAAGTTTAGTTCTAAGAGAGACTAACACTTTAATGAATAGCAATGGATGAGGAAAGCTCAAGTATTAGAAGAAAACTTTGTTGAGAAAGATGAACCAAAAGTTTGATTTAATCAAACAAAGTTTTTCAAATAGAGATATTGATGATATAAATGCAATGAAGCTTTGAATGATGTTTTTCAATATGATTCTCTCTATATATGCTCTTGTAAGTGTTATAGAATGATAATAAATGAAGTGGTATTTATAGAGATGAGTTTTCGTCACTTTCTGTTGAAACGGATGACCAAACGGTCGACCGGTCAGATTGGTCAGAACTAGCCGTTGGTCTACAAAAAATCAGAACATACACTTTTTGAAGTGTCAATCAAACGGTCGACCGGTTCATGTAAAAAGGTCGACCGGTTCAAACGGATGATCAAAACGGATGACCAAACGGATGACCGTTTCCATAGTTTTGAAATATGATTTTTGGCTTTGATAAAAATATTTTATGCAAGTAATAATGGCATATGTTTTGTGCATAAAAAATATTTTGAGCTTTCATTCATTTTAATTGCTAATAATTAAAGGGTTAATACCTTTACAATTTCATCTAAAAATCCATTCTTCATTCTTGATCTTCAAATATTGAGTTTCGGATCTTTGAGAAACTTGAACTCTTGAATTGATTTTGACTTGATCATGACATGCTATGAGAGTTCGATTTGTAGTGCCTTGAATATTGCTTGAAAGTAGATTGTTAGTAAACATAACCAATTTGTTTGTTATAATCAAAACATTAAGGTTTAAAGTTAACTATATGTCAACAATTTTCCCCTTTCTGATTATGACAAACAATGTGAGAATATAGAATAATAAGATACAATAAAGTATATATATTCCCCCTTTCTTTTTCAAGTAAACATGATTTGATGAATTTGTATTACATTATATCATTTTCATTTGATTTGCCAAATTTTATCATACATATCAAATGTCCAATTTGATTGTCAAATAATATCAAATTTTCATCACAATATAGAATAAATTTCAAGTCCATCTCACATCACATATATCCATCTCACATCACATATATTCCCCCTTTTGACATAAGCAAAAAGACATAATCGAAACATTTAAGGTATAAAAAATTATTGGCAAAAGTTGTAATACGTCATCCATTAAGGGAAGGACAATCAAAGTTCAAGATGGCATAAAAGAGATACATAAACAATGATTGTTTGCAAAAAAATAACAAGAAATATATAAATATAATCTAGATCTCGGTGGAGGAGGCGGAGGAAATCGGTGTCAAACGGGAGTGAAGAGCATGAAGCAAAGATGTGATGCCGTCTCATCAAGTTTGTAGTCCACCAACCGTAGTTTGAATGCTAGTCATTTTGTAGGTCACTCACGGCATGTTGTAGGCCATCGACGGTAGATGCAAGTGAATCGATCCGCCATTAAGAAGATTGAATTGGTCCTCGTTGAAGCCGGAGGTGGAGGACGACGGCCCTTGAGATGATCGTGGTCGCCGCAGAGGCGAGCATGTTCGGCATCACCACCTTCGTCCATTTCTTCCTCATCCTCAAATGGCAAAGTGGAGGGACCGGACTCATCGTCAAACCCTTGGATTTTGCCACCCATTGCCCATTTTCCTGGATGATTTTCATACGGCGAAGGGTAAGAATATTGATGGTGTCGGTGGGTTTGGGAAGAGTGGCTACCGAGTTACGGAAGGAAACTTCGAAATGCTAAAAATTTTTAGTGAGAATCATTCCGTAGGGAAGCCCCTTAGGCCTAGTGCCGCTAAGGACGGAGGTCATGTGTTGGATCATTATGTATGGAAAGTCAAGTTTACGCCCACGGAGGATAGAGTCGAGAAGAAATACATCATAGTGATTAACCTCATCTAAGTGGCCTTTACGAGGAACAATAATATGTGCGATGATGTTATGGAGGACACGACACGGAAGAGTAAGTTGGTTCGTGCGAAGACGTACGGCAGCCTCAAATTGCTTGCCGGTGACATGACAACAAGCCTCGATTGGGTTGTATTCTTGAATATGAGGAATTTTTTTGTGTGGTGTACAGTGAATACCGCCTTCCTCAAGATGAAGAAGTGATCGAATGAAGTCTTGAGTGATTCTTATTTGTTTATTTCAAACTAGACATGAAATTCCCGACCCGGAGAGAAAGACATATTTTTATAGAAATCTTTTATAATGGAAGGGTAAACTTTGTCATTCAACGTGAGAATGCTAACCAACCCATACCTATGAAAAGATCCTCTATATGAAAGGAGGGGCTTCAAAAGTAAATGAGGCAAGGTCTACGTTCTTACCAATGAGGACGGGACATTTGACAATCCAAATTTTCGAGGGAGAATCCTCTTCTTCAGATGATGGAGAAGGTTGCCTTTCTCTCCTAGGACGCTTGGCTGCCATTTTAACTCGAGGCATGGTGTTGGAGAAAACGGATTTGGAGGCTAGGGTTAGGTTCGTCCGCTTGGGATGGAATGGGAAGAATTTATGGACAAAAATTGGGGATTTTTCGGATTTTGGTGTAAAATGATATGGGTTTTGTGATTTTGAGTGTAAATTGGAAAGATTTTAGGAGGATTGGAAGATTGGAAGAAGATTTGAAGAGAAAACCTTAGTTCGCGGGAAGTTGGAATGAAGAAATTTGAAAAATTTCTAACTTAAAACCCTGATTTCCGCTTATACGGACGACCGGAAACCACATACGGTCGACCGTTTTATATGAAATTTTGAAAATAAACTCTCTGCTCAGACGGATGAGTGGACGGATGATCATGTGGTCGTCCGTTTAATTTAAGACGGACGTCCGTTTAACCAAGACGGTCAACTGTTTAAAATTTTTAATTTTGGCAAAAGTCTCTGCTTAGACGGATGATGAAACGGATTAAGCAATTGTTCATCCGTTTGACATGAAACGGTCGTCGTTTGGACAATTTTTGCAAAAATTTATAAAAATCATCGATTTGATCTTTTGTCAAATAATTTTGAAACATATTTATCACATAAAATGCAATCAATTATAGAAAATATAAGGAGTTAGCCACATATATCACATTCATCAATTATACCTAAATTTCGTCGAATGTAAGAAAATCTTTCAAGTGCTAATGGTTTTGTGAGAATATCGGCCAATTGTTTTTCGGTTTTTACAAACTCCAAAGTTATATCTCCCTTGTGTGCATGGTCTCGTAAAAAGTGATGTCTAATCTCGATGTGTTTAGTACGAGAATGCAAAATGGGATTTTAGATAAGTTTATGGCACTAGTGTTATCACACATAATAGGAACTTTTTCAAAGGAAATGTGATAATCATTTAGAGTTTGTTTCATCCATAGGATTTGAGTACAACAACTAGCGGCGGATATATATTCGGATTCGCGGTTGACAAGGCAATGGAATTTTGTTTTTTACTAAACCATGAAACTAAAGGAAAGCCTAGAAAATGGCACGTTCCACTAGTACTTTTTCGATCAATTGTGCAACCGCCCAATCGGCATCCGAATAGCTAAGTAAATCAAAATGAGTTTCTTTGGGATACCAAAGACCTAAAGATCTAGTTCCACTAAGATAACGAAAAATGCGTTTACGGCACTAAGATTGAAATTTTAGGATTAGATTGATATCTAGCACATAAGCATACACTAAACATAATATCGGGTCTACTAGCGGTTAAATAAAGAACGGATCCGATCATACCTCGATATTTTGTTACATCAACGGAAGTACCTTGCTCATCTTTATCTAGTTTGATTGATGAGCTCATTGGAGTGTTCATTGGCTTCAACTCTTCCATTTCAAACTTTTGAGCATATCCAAGATATACTTAGTTTGACTAATGAATATTCCATCATTGGTTTGTTTGATTTGGAGACCAAGAAAGAACTTGAGTTCACCCATCATGCTCATCTCAAATTCCCTACTTATGCACTTAGAAAATTCTTCACATAGGGAAATGTTAGTAGCACAAAAATGATATCGTCAACATAAATTTGAACAACTATCATATCATTCTTTTGGTTTTTATAAATAATGTAGTATCCGCTTTACCCATTAAAAACCATTTGATAAGAGAAATTTACTCAATCTCTCATACCATGCTCTAGGAGCTTGTTTTAAACCGTAAAGAGCTTTTCTAAGTTTGAAAACTTTGTCCGGATACTTATGATTTTTAAAACCGGTGGTTGCTCAACAAAAACTTCTTCTTGAATGACTCCATTCAAGAATGCACTTTGACATCCATTTGAAATAAAGTAAAATTCTTATGACAAGCAAAAGCAAGAAGCATGCGAATTGATTCTAATCTAGCAACCGAGGCAAAAGTTTCTTGAAATCAATGCCTTCTTCTTGATTGTAACCTTGAGCCACTAATCTAGCTTTATTACGCACAATTATGCCATTTTCATCTCGTTTGTTTGAAAAACCCATTTTGTACCAATTACGGTTTGTGAATTTGGTCTAGCAACTAAATTCCAAACATGATTTCTTTCAAATTGATTTAGTTCATCTTGCATAGCTAGGATCCAAAATTCATCAAACTCGGCTTCTTTAAAGTTCTTTGGCTCAATTTGTGAAAGAAATGCACAATTGTTATGAAAATTTCTAGAAGAATTTCTTGTGCTTACCCCTTTTGATGGATCACCAATGATGAGATCTTTTGGGTGAGATGGGACAAACCTCCATTCTTTTGGTAATGATGAAGTGTAGAGATCTTCATGAGGTTCTTCATCATTTTGTTGCATACTTGTTTCCTCCTCATGTTGACTTTCAATGTTATTTGGATTCCCTTTGTCTTGATTTTGAACACTTAGTTGTTCAAATGGGATTTCCAAATCTTCATCATCAATAACTTTTTCTTGTATAGAGGAGTTAGTTTCATCAAAAACAACATGCATAGATTCTTCAACTACTAAAGTTCTTTTGTTAAAAACTCTAAAAGCTTTGCTAGTAGATGAATATCCAAGAAAAATTCCAATATCGGATTTTGGATCAAATTTTCCCAAATTTTCTTTTGTGTTTAAAATAAAGCACTTGCAACCAAAAACTTTAAAATATCCGATATTGGAAATTCTATTTTTCCAAAGCTCATATGGAGTTTTGGTTTTCTTTCGACTTACCAAAACTCTATTTAAGATATAACATGAAGTGTTTACGGCTTCGCCCAAAAGTATTTTGGTAAATTGTTTTCATTCAACATGGTCCGAGCCATTTCTTGCAATGTTCGATTCTTCCTTTCTACTACACCATTTTGTTGAGGAGTTCTAGGAGCCGAAAAATTATGTTCATATCCATTGGATTTGCAAAACTCATCAAAGCTATATTTTCAAATTCTCCACTATGATCACTCCTAATTGTGGTAATGGTGTATCCTTTTCATTTTGGAATCTTTTGCAAAAATGTTTAAATGCATTTAAGGCTTCATCTTTTAAATTCAAGAAAATGACCCAAGTAAATCTTGAAAAATCATCAACAATAACAAATGCATAATGTTTTCCATTTAAACTAGCGGTTCTAGAGGGTCCAAATAAGTCCATGTGGAGAAGTTGTAAAGGTCTTGAGGTAGAAGAGTGTTGTTTAAGTTTGAAAGAACTCTTTACTTGTTTTTCAAATTGACAAGCATCACAAATTTTATCTTTTTCAAACTTTATATTTGGCAACCCTTTCACAAAGTTATTTTTGGAGATTTTTGAAAGTAAGTCCATGCTAACATGACCTAATCTCCTATGCCATAGCCAAGAATCATCCTTTATACTTGAAAAACATTTTATTTCCTTTTCAAGTTCAAATTCAATAGATATGATGTAAATATCTTTGCTTCGGCTCCCCATGAACAATACCTCTTTAGATATAGCATCCTCAATGAGGCAATTGGAAGAATCAAATTTAATGAGATAACCTTTATCACACAATTGACTTATACTAAGTAAGTTATGTTTGAGGTTATCAACTAATAAAACATTTTCAATGGATGGAGAAGAACGATTACCAACATTTCCAATGCCTATGATTTTTCCTTTGGCATTGTCTCCAAAAGTCACATGACCTCCATCTTTTCTTTTGAAATTTGATAGTAATGATCGATCTCCCGTCATATGTTTCGAACAACCACTATCCAAGAACCAATTCCTCTTGACCTTTTGTGGTACCTACAAAAATAATTTTGATTTTTGATTTTTGGTACCCACATAAGTTTGGGTCCTTGATAGTTAGTGCTTGTGGATTCTTTTATCCACTTGTGTTTCTTTTCAAAGTATAGTTTCTTTTTAATCAAACAATTGTAAGCAACATGGTCATCTTTCTTGCAAAAACTACATGTGATGTTTTGTTGAGAGAAGTTGGATGATTTTACAAAAATGGTTTCAAGGGATTTTTGTTTCAAGAGAGGTTTATATCCAATTCCCCCTTTGTTAAACTCACATTTTTGCTCACCAAGCATTAATTCAAAGTTTTTCTTTCCTTGGGTGATTTGTGAATAATGCTTGTTAAATCAACCACTTTTTCTTTCAATAAAACATTTTCTTTAATCAAGGACTTATGATCATCTTTTTCTTTTTCAAAGTCCTTTTGTGCAATAAAAAGCTTCTTGACTACATTTTTCAACAAAGAGTGTTTATTGTTAAGAATAGAGTATTTTGACATAAGTTTCTCAAATTCTTCAAGAATTTCATCATAAGAGGTAGATAAGTCAATGTAAGAGTCATTGTTGTTTGTACTTACCTCATCATCAATAGCCATGAAGCACATATTAGCGATTTCCTCTTGAATTTCATCATCTTCTTGATCATCTTCATCACTCTCATCCCATGTAGCTTGAAGTGCCTTCTTTTTGTTGAACTTCTTCTTGTTAGGGCATTCGGTCCTCTTGTGACCGGGTTTGTTACAATCATAGCATATGATCTTTTTGTTCTTTTCTTCACTTTTGTCTTCTTTCTTTTGAAATCGACTATTGTTTCGAAATCCTCTCCATTTCTTGACAAGAAGAACTAAGTCATCAAGTTCTTCATCACTCATGTTTGTGTTGGATGATCCTTCATCATTTGTTGATTTCAAAGCAATTTGCTTCTTGGGAAGCTCCTTCATCTCTTCTTTGCTTCTCTTTGTTTTCTCTTTTGTTACGGCATTGTTGAGCTCATATGTCATCAATGTTCCATATAGCTCCTCCAATGGATAAGTGTTGATATCTTTTGTATTCTCTATCAACATCTTCATGGAGTTCCAATCTTCCGATAAAGACTTAAGCATTTTGCTCACAAGTTCACCGTTAGTAAATTTTCGATCAAAGCCCTTAAGGCCATTAATAATATCGGTGAAACGAGTAATCATATCAACAATAGGTTCATCTTGTTTCATAAAGAAATTTTCGAAATCTTTTGTCAAAAGATTTATTTTGGTTTCTTTAACCTTGTTGGTACCTAAGTGAGTTATCTCTAATGCATGCCAAATATCATATGCGGAATCACATGTGCTAATACGATCAAACTCATTTTTGTCTAAAGCACAATAAAGTAAATTTTTGGCTCTAGCATTCAAAGACAATTTTCTTTTGTCCTCTTCATCATATTCTTCTCTAGGCTTAGAAATAGTTTGGTCCGGTTTATCATCAACTTTGACAATTTTTGTAGGCACAGATGGACCAAACTCGATGACTTCCCAAATGTTATAATCAATTGATTGAATATAAATCATCATTCTAGTTTTCCAATAATTGTAGTGGAGCCATTAAAGAAGGGAGGACGATTTGTAGAGTGACCCTCAAGGTTTTGAAAATTTTGGTTAGCCATTTACTCAAGATTGTGTAATCTTAAAAAAAATGAGCACCTTGCTCTCATACCAATTGATAGCCCAAGAGTAACTAACCAAGAGGGGGGTGAATTGGTTTTCTCAAACTTTTTCGAAAAATATTCTCAAAAATGATATTTAAGAGATAAAAATAGATTCACAAAAATATAAGCACAATATAAGTAAATAAAAGAGAAGAGAGAGTGCAAACGATTTTTATAGAGGTTCGATCCAACCAATGATCTACGTCCCCCGTTACCAAGCTCTCCAACACGAGCACGGCCTTTCCACTATTTTGATTGACTTATGGTGCAATCCAAACCCTTACAATGTATCCGGTGACTTACAAGCAAGGAGCACCGATCGTTATACAATATTAAGCTTTTCAAGGGATCTCAATATGACCCAAATAAATAAAGAGATTGATTTAAGTTTTTCTCTCTAGATGAATGATAGATACAAGTTTAGTTCTAAGAGAGACTAATACTTTAATGAATAGCAATGGATGAGGAAAGCTCAAGTGTTAGAAGAAAACTTTGTTGAGAAAGATGAACCAAAAGTTTGATTTAATCAAACAAAGTTTTTCAAATAGAGATATTGAAGATATAAATGCAATGAAGCTTTGAATGATGTTTTCAAGATGATTCTCTCTATATATGCTCTTTGTAAGTGTTATAGAATGATAATAAATGAAGTGGTATTTATAGAGATGAATTTTCGTCACTTTCTGTTGAAACAGATGACCAAACGGTCGACCGGTCAGATTGGTCAGAACTAGCCGTTGGTCTACAAAAAATCAGAACGGACACTTTTTGAAAAGTGTCAATCAAACGATCGACCGGTTCATGTAAACGGTCGACCGGTTCAACGGATGATCAAAACGGATGACCAAGCGGATGACCGTTTCCACGCTTTTGAAAAATAATTTTGGCTTTGATAAAAATATTTTATGCAAGTAATAATGACATATGTTTTGTGCATAAAAATATTTTGAGCTTTCATTCATTTTAATTGCTAAGAATTAAAGGGTTAATACCTTTAGAATTTCATCTAAAAATCCATTCTTCATTCTTGATCTTCAAATATTGAGTTTCGGATCTTTGAGAAACTTGAACTCTTGAATTGATTTTGACTTGATCATGACATGGTATGAGAGTTCGATTTGTAGTGCCTTGAATATTGCTTGAAAGTAGATTGTTAGTAAACATAACCAATTTGTTTGTTATAATCAAAATATTAAGGTTTAAAGTTAACCATAGGTCAACATTTAGGTGGTCAGTTTATGTTAGGGGTCGGCTAGTACCTTTTAGTCCTTCCAATTTTCGTCGTTGGCTTGGATTATCACCCATATCTGAAGGAATGGATGATGAATTTGAAGCAGCCACTGATACTTTGGCCTTAGAACTCACTGGAAATCCTTGGCCTACGGAAATAATGACTGCCACATTGCTTACCCCTAAGTATAAGGTGCTTCACAAAATTTCCTTGCACAACATTGATTAATTCAGCATAGGTCAGACATTGGGATGGATAAGGTTGAGTTTTTGTACAAACTGGGCACCCTCTACTCGCTGGATATTGCTACAATTATTTTTGACAAAATCGTGTTCGCGGCGACCCGTCAAGCACACTCCAGGATGCTACCTTTTCCTGGTTTACTTCATGCCTATCTCTAGCATCACAATGTTCCTATACTTCAGGGTGACACCTTCACTGCACAAATTCCAGTCTTTCGACCTTCAAAGAAAGTGACTAAGAGATCAATGCCTCATGCAAGACCAATCCTTTCTGAAGATCACACCAGTTCTCTTGAAACTTAGGTGAGGGATTTAACTTCTTTGGTCAATACACTATCTGATAATTTTGAGCGTCATCACAGATTCTTAAGGGCTTTCCTTGTGGCCTTGACCGAGCGGACTGGAACTCCTATACCAGAAGAATATCAAGATGCTGCTATGAATCCTCCTCAAAATCTTGATATTGGTTCTTATGGAACTCAACATCCTAACACTGGTCTTGAGCATTCTCCACGTACTGACCTTGATGCTGACATGCCTCCACATCCAGATGTTGCTCCTTTGCCTTCGTCCACCAAGCGCAAGAAGAAAATCCAGACTAGTGGTTCGAAAAAGAGGACCCGCAAGAGTGGTTAACACTAATGGGTAGTATTTTGGAACTTTCTTTAAATTAGTTTCTTTCATTGCTTTCGTTTTTGCTTTGGCCCCTCTTTATTACAAAAAGGGGGAGTGGTAGGTAATTAGGAATTGCCTTAAAATACTTTTGCTTAGTTAGGAATTGCTTTTGCTTGGTAATTAGGAATTGCTTTAAATTAAATAGCTTTCATTTAGCTTGCATATGTTCTTGAATCCAATTTGCCTGTGTGCTCACCTAAAAAACAACTTGATATAAGTTTTGTAATTAAGAGATGCCAAAGGGAGAGATTGTTGGAAAATCCAGTTTTGGATTATTGAAGGATCTGGCTTTTTTGGCATACTTAATTATAATTTATTTATTGATATGAGCCAATTAGAATTCAATGTTTATCGAGTAGTTTTTTGGAAATTGGAAACATTAATGTTATATTTATTACAATCTATTTATCAGTTTTAGTTATTGTAAAACTCTTGTTCCTTATCAGTTAAATAAGTGATTGAATAAATTGCATGTTTAAGTGTTCTAATTGAACTAGGTTTCTAAGTAGATAAGATTTATCTTTTTATTTATCTACTTAAATGAAAATAAATAACTAGATTTATTTTCATATTCTTGTGATATCTCACCTTATCCTTTATAAAGTCTATTTAAATTTAAAGACTTATTTTGTCTTATCCATGTATAAGATAAATATTAAGTCATTTAGTTTAGACAAACTTCTTATACTATAAATAAGACAGGTGGTATTCCAAGAAGCTCACGGACTTTGAAAGCAAAGATACTCAAACATCAAAGAGCAAATCATTTATGAGTTGAGAGTTCAAAAAAATATTCAAAAGTCCTAGCCAGATCAAAATTCCATTTTTGAGAACGGCTCTGAGAAACTGAGCGTTGTAGAAATCCATTGTGAGAGAGAACGGCATTTTGGTGGCAAGATAAGGACTGGGTCCTTATTCCGATTTGTGGAATCAATCCGGGGACACTCGTGGAATGGACCAAGATCAAAACCGAAGTACTTGACTAATTGAAGAAGATATAAAACAGGAAAGTTTTATTATTGTTCTTAACAAAGTTTTACTTTTTGTAAATTGTTGATAAAGTTTTAGATTAGGTCTAAAATTGTAATTTCAAAAAGTTGAGACGTGTGTAACCTGTTCTAAAATAGTGGATTTATTTACCCGTGGCATGGGGGCCCGTGGATGTTTTCCTTAGGGGTTACTTAATGTTTTAATCGCCTTATATAATAACTGTCTCAAAACTGCAGAATATGAGGCCTTACTCTCCGGCATCCGCTTGGCCAAAGAAATAAAAGTACAGATGCTCTCGGTGGCAAGCGATTCCCAACTGGTTGTGAGCTAAGTTAACGAGAGGTTCACCGCCAGAGAAAGAAGAATGGATTCCTATCTCAAATTGGTAAAGGATCTTATCCACTACTTCGAAAAAATTGAACTGATCTAAATACCCAGAGTCGATAACGCCAATGTCGATACGCTATCTAAACTGGCAAGCAGCAAGGATTCAGAGCTCCTCAAGCTAGTTTCCATTGAATATCTCGCCAAACCATCCATAGAGATTGCAACGGAGGTGATGTGGATTGAGGAGACTTCTACTTGGATAGACCCCATCATGGCATTCTTGAAGGACCAAACCCTCCCTACCGATAGAGATGAAGCTAGGAAGTTGAGGAGGAGAGCTGTAGGCTTTGTCATATCTGACAAAGTCCTCTACAAACGAGGCTACTCCATGCCCCTCCTCAGGTGCGTTGGAACCAATGAGGCTAACTACATCCTTAGAGAAGTCCACGAAGGAATATGCAGTAACCACACAGAAGGATTTGTTTTAGCCCAAAAGATTCTCAAACAAGGCTACTTCTGGCCTACTCTGAAGAAGGATTCCTTACTTCACGCTAAAAAATATGACAAGTGCCAGCGCTTCGCCACAATCTCGCGACAGCCCCACCAGGAACTCACCATGGTGTCTAGCCCCTGGCCCTTTGACAAGTGGAGAATAGATTTCATTGGCCCCATGCCTAGGAGAAGAGGCAATGCATGCCATCCCTTAGTCGCCATTGACTATTTCACGAAGTGGGTTGAGGCAGAACTGATGATGAAGATCACTGAGGCTAATACCTCCAAATTTATATGGAAGACATCATCTTTAGATTCGGGATTTCACACTCTCTAGTGTCTGATAATGGGAAACAATTAGACAATAGGAAAGTTAGGAGCCTTTGTGAAGAGCTCGGGGATCTCCAAGAACTTTTCAAGTCCTTATCACCCTCAGGCTAACGGTCAAGTAGATGCTGTTAACAAAACCATCAAATACACCCTCAGGCGAAAACTTGATGCATCCAAGGGGACATGGGTCGATGAACTCCCACATGTCCTTTGGGCGATCATAACCACCACAAGAACACCAACCCGGGAAACCCGTTCTCTATGGCATATGGAACCGAAGTTGTAAGCCCATTGGAAATAGGTGTCCCGTTGCCTCGCCACCTTTTATTAGTGTGAACAACAATGAAAGTCTTATGAGATCCAGCCTCGATCTACTAGAGGATCAAAGGGACAACTCTCAAGTTAAGTTAGCCGCTTATCAAAGGATGATGTCCCGGTATTTCAACAAAAAGGTGAAGAAGAGGGTCTTCCGCCTCGAGACACGGGTCGACGAGAGTATTCTCATCCACCAAAGATCCGGTAGTCGGAACCCTAGGCCCTAATTGGGAGGGACCTTATCTAATCACCAGAGAAAATGACCGGGGATGTATCAGATTAAGAACCTGGACGCTAAACTACAACCTCATCCTTGGAATACCAAACACCTACGTCGGTACTATTAATAAGAACGCAAGGTTGGAAAACTCACCTCTTACATTTTAAACTTGATATGTTTGTGCTTCAGACAAGGCCACTTCCATCTGATATGTAAAGCGATGCGTCTATAAGAAGCCACGTATGGAACTTTTTCTTTTAATTTTCTATTTATACCACTGTGAATGGTCCCTTCATATCTCACTTTAAATAGTTTGCTTAAGAAACATTGATGAGATAATCACTCAACTATTAGCTATGTCATTGCAAGCGTTTTGTTATCAAAATTGTACATATGTAATGTTATGTACTGTCATAGGTAAATTTTTAGCTAGCTTAAATTGTTATAAACAATTGTCATAAGCGCTATTTGAAACAACGGCTGAATAACATTGCATATCCGAAGTTAAATACTAGACAATGATTACATAATTTGCATCAAAAATCGAAAACATTCCTAGTCTAAATCCCTCTCGCTCCGCCACCATCTTCGCCTCCCAACTCAATCAGAGGGAACTTTGACTCCAGCATAGTTAAATCGAAGTCTGGATAATCTTCTCGAAGAGAAGCCAGCACCTCCTGATGACCTACGCTTGCAAATTAATTGGAAAAACTGGCGTGTGCCTCAATTTGGTGAAAGTTGGTGACAAACTCGGCCTCCGCATCTTGCAACTTTCGGTTCAGAACTTCTACCTCTAATAGTGACAAAGCCCTATGAACCTCATCCTCCGCCTTTCTCTTTTTGGATTCTTCCAGTTCGAACATCAACATTGATATTTCTTCTTGTCTCATCAAGTCCTCTGCCATCTGATAGCCCAAGAATAACTAACCAAGAGGAGGGTGAATTGGTTTTCTCAAATTTTTCAAAAATATTCTCAAAAATGATATTTAAGAGATAAAAATAGATTCACAAAAATATAAGCACAATATAAGTAAATAAAAGAGAAGAGAGAGTGCAAACGATTTTTATGGAGGTTCGATCCAACCAATGATCTACGTCCCCCGTTACCAAGCTCTCCAACACGAGCACGGCCATTCCACTATTTTGATTGACTTATGGTGCAATCCAAACCCTTACAATGTATCCGGTGACTTACATACAAAGAGCATCGATCCTTATACAATATTGAGCTTTTCAAGGGACCTCAATATGACCCAAATAAATAAAGAGATTGATTTGAGTATTTTTCTCTAGATGAATGATAGATACAAGTTTAGTTCTAAGAGAGACTAACACTTTAATGGATAGCAATGGATGAGGAAAGCTCAAGTGTTAGAAGAAAACTTTGTTGACAAAGATGAACCAAAAGTTTGATTTAATCAAACAAAGTTTTTCAAATAGAGATATTGAAGATATAAATGCAATAAAGCTTTGAATGAAGTTTTTCAATATGATTCTCTCTATAAATACTCTTGTAAATGTTATTGAACGATAATAAATGAAGTGGTATTTATAGAGATGAATTTTTGTCACTTTCTAACCAAACGGTCGACCGGTCAGATTGGTCAGAACTAGCCCTTGAACTGCAAAAAATCAGAACGGACACTTTTTGAAAAAAGACCTTCAAACGGTCTACCGGTTCAAGGTAAACGGTCGACCGGATCAACCGGTTTACCAAACGGATTGTCCTTTTCCACAGTTTTGAAAATCTGATTTTTAGCTTTGATCAAACTAATTTTTTATGCAAGTGATAAAAAATATTTTTGAGCTTTCGTTCATTTAATTGCTAAGGATTAAAGAGTTAATACCTTTACAATATTATCTAGAAATCTATTCTTCAATCTTGATCTTCGAATCTTGAATTTCGGATCTTGAGATACTTGAACTCTTGTATTGATTTTGACTTTGATCTTGTCATTGCATGAGAGTTCGATTTGTAGCGCTTTGAATTTTGCTTGAAAATAGATTGTTAGAAAACATAACCAATTTGTTTGTTATAATCAAAACATTAAGGTTTAAAGTTAACCATAGGTCAACAATTTCTCCCTTTTTGATTATGACAAACAATGTGAGAATATAGAATAATGAAATAGAATTGATCATGTATATTCTCCCTTTCTTTTTCAAGTAAACATGATTTGATGAATTTGTATTACATGATATCAATTTCATTTGATTTGCCAATTTCATCACATCACATATATTTCAAATTCATCTCACATTATATACTCATCACGTATTTTCATCTCACATCACATATTATCACATATTTTCCCCCTTTTGACATAAACAAAAAGGCAAAGGCAAAACATTAAGGTTTAAAATATATTCCCCCTAAATGAAACAAAATATGCCATTCATTGATAAAATTAAAATCTAAAAACAAGCATAGTTCCAAAATACATAAATGAAATCTAGAACATAGGATTGTTTGCAAGAACATAGATACAAAAACAACAAAACAAAAGAAAACAAAGGAAATAGGCTAGGTCTCCGGTGGCGGATGCGGGGGAAGCACGGCATCGAGACGAGAATGAAGATCTCGGAGCAATGAAGTCATGCCGTCAACCGAATGTTGGAGAGTCCCCATGGTATGGTGTAGACTCTCGACTGAAGAGGAAAGTGAGTCAATCCGTCCATATAGTAAAGTGAATTGGTCCTCGTTGTGGCCGGAGGTGGAGGACGACGGCCTTTGTGATCTTTGTCACGGTGGGGACGAAGGAGCAGCATCTTCGTCAATATCTTCCCCCTCGAAGGGTAGAGTGGAGGGTCTTTCCTTTACAATTTTCATCTGTTTGAGCGTAAGGATATTGATGGTGTCGGTAGCTTTGGGAAGGAGGGTCACCGAATCACGAAAGGAAATGTCAAAGTGTTGAAAAATTTTGGTAAGAATCATTCCATAGGGAAGTGTCTTAGCTCTAGTGCCGCTAAGAACGCAGTGCATGTGTTGGATCATTATGTAAGGAAAGTCGAGCTTACGCCCACGGAGAATAGAGTCGAGCACAAAAACATCAAAATGGTTAACCTCATCCAAATGACCCTTTCGAGGGACAATTATGTGGGCGATGATGTTATGGAGGACACGGCAAGGGAGAGTGAGTTGATTTGTGCTAAGACGTACGGTAGCCTCAAAATGCTTGTCGGTGTCGTGACAACATGCTTCGACCGGATCATACTCGGCGGTGTGAGGAATTGTCTTGGTGGTATAGAGACACATACCACCATCCTCAAGATGAAGAATGGAATGAATAAGATCTTGAGTGATCTTAATTCGTTTGTCCCGAACGAAGGATGAAATACCCGACCCCGGAGAATAAACCATGTTTTTGTAAAATTCTTTGACAATGGGGGGGTAGACATTATCATTGAGAGTAAGAAGAGGAACCCACCCCATACCCATAAAAAGATTTTCCATGTTGAATGATGGTGCATCGTGTGTGAAAGAAGCAAGATCGACGTTCTTACCCATGAGGACGGGACACCCACCGATTCGTTTGGATTGAGGGTCCTCTTCGGAGGAGGAGGAGGATGGAGGAGAAGGTTGCCTTTCCCTCCTAGGACGTTTGGCAGCCATTTTCATTTGACGCATGTTGTTGGAAACGGATTTGGAGGCTAGGGTTAGGATCGTCCGTTTGGGATGGAATGGGATGATTCCGTGGATAAAAATTGGGTATTTTGCGGTTTGAAGAGAGGATTTGATATGGATTTTTGATTTTAATCACAAATTTGAAGAATTTTAGAGAGATTTGATGAATGGGAAGAGATTGGGAATGAAAAATGAGGGTTCGCGCGAAGATGGAATGAAGAAATTTGAAAATTTTCAAACTTAAAACCCTGATTTCTGCTGAGACGGACAACCGGAAGACTAAGACAGTCGACCGTTTGGACTGAAATTTTGATGTTCAACTCTCTGTTCAGACGGATGATCAGACGAATGATGTGCGGTCGTCCGTGTGAATCTTACGGACGTCTGTTCAAGTTAAAACGGTCAACCGGTTAAACTTTTCAATTTTGGCAAAAGTCTCTGCTTAGACAGATGATAAATCGGATGATCAGTTGGGTCATCCGTTTAACCTCAAACGGACGTCCGTATTGAATAACGGTCGTCCGGTTGGGCATATTTTCACAAATTGTACCAAAATCATTGATTTGGTCCTTTGACAAAAGATTTTAAAACATTTTTGTCATATAAAATGCAATCAATTAAAGGAAACATAAAGATTTAGCCACATATTTCACATTTATCAATTATACCTAAACTTCGTTGAATGTATGAAAATCTTTCGAGTGCTAAACGTTTTGTGAGGATATCGGCTAATTGTTTTTCGGTGTTTACAAACTCCAAGGTTATATCTCCCTTTTGTGCATGGTCTCGTTAAAAGTGATGTCTAATCTCGAGGTGTTTGGTATGAGAATGCAAAACGGGATTTTTAGATAAGTTGATGGCACTAGTGTTATCACACATAATAGGAACTTTGTCAAATGAAATGTGATAATCATTTAGAGTTTGCTTCATCCATAGGATTTGAGCACAACAACTAGCGGCGGAGATATACTCGGCTTCGGCGGTAGACAAGGCAACGGAATTTTGCTTCTTACTAAACCATGAAGCTAAAGCAAAGCCTAGAAAATGGCACGTTCCACTAGTACTTTTACGATCAATTGTGCAACCGGCCCAATCGGCATCCGAAAAGCTAAGTAAATCAAAATGAGTTTCTTTGAGATACCAAAGACCTAAAGATCTAGTTCCACTAAGATAACGAAAAATGCGTTTTACTGCACTAAGATAGGAATTCTTAGGATTAGATTGATATCTAGCATATAAGCATACACTAAACATAATATCGGGTCTACTAGCGGTTAAATAAAGAAGGGATCCGATCATACCTCGATATTTTGTTGTATCAACGGAAGTACCATACTCATCTTTATCTAGTTTGATTGATGAGCTCATTGGAGTGTTCATAGGCTTCAATTCTTCCATTTCAAACTTTTTGAGCGTATCCAAGATATACTTGGTTTGACTAATGAATATTCCATCATTAGTTTGTTTGATTTGAAGACCAAGAAAGAACTTGAGTTCACCCATCATGCTCATCTCAAATTCCCTACTCATGCACTTAGAAAATTCTTCACATAGGGAAATGTTAGTAGCACCAAAAATGATATCGTCAACATAAATTTGAACAACTATCATATCATTCTTTTTGGTTTTTATAAATAATGTTGTATCCGCTTTACTCATTAAAAAACCATTTGATAAGAGAAATTTACTTAATCTCTCATACCATGCTCTAGGAGCTTGTTTTAAACCATAAAGGACTTTTCTAAGTTTGAAAACTTTGTCCGGATACTTATGATTTTAAAACCGGGTGGTTGCTCAACAAAAACTTCTTCTTGAATGACTCCATTCAAAATGCACTTTGACATCCATTTGAAAGAGAGTAAAATTCTTATGACAAGCAAAAGCAAGAAGCATACGAATTGACTCTAATCTAGCAACCGGAGCAAAAGTTTCTTCGAAATCAATACCTTCTTCATGATTGTAACCTTGAGCCACTAATCTAGCTTTGTTACGCACAATTATACCATGTTCATCTCGTTTGTTTCGAAAAACCCATTTTGTGCCAATTATAGTTTGTGAATTTGGTCTAGCAACTAAATCCCAAACATGATTTCTTTCAAATTGATTTAGTTCATCTTGCATGGCTAGAATTCAAAATTCATCAAACTCGGCTTCTTTAAAATTCTTTGGCTCGATTTGTGAAAGAAATGCACAATTGTTATGAAAATTTCTAGAAGTATTTCTTGTACTTACTCCTTTTGATGGATCACCAATGATGAGATCTTTTGGATGAGAGGGGACAAACCTCTATTCTTTTGGTAATGATGAAGTGTTGAGATCTTCATGAGGTTCTTCTTCATTTTGTTGCATAATCGTTTCCTCCTCATGTTGTATTTCAATATTATTTGGATTCTCTTTGTCTTGATTTTGAACGCTTAGTTGCTCAAATGGGATTTCCAAATCTTCATCATCAATGACTTTTTCTTGCTCAATGGAGTTAGTTTCATCAAAAACAACATGCATAGATTCTTCAACTACTAAAGTTCTTTTGTTAAAAACTCTAAAAGCTTTGCTAGTAGATGAATATCCAAGAAAAATTCCAATATCGGATTTTGGATCAAATTTTCCCAAATTTTCTTTTGTGTTTAAAATAAAGCACTTGCAACCAAAAACTTTAAAATATCCAATATTGAGAATTCTATTTTTCCAAAGCTCATATGGAGTTTTGGTTTTCTTTCGACTCTGACTCACCAAAACTCTATTTAAGATATAACATGAAGTGTTTACGGCTTCGGCCCAAAAGTATTTTGGTAAATTGTTTTCATTCAACATGGTCCGAGCCATTTCTTGCAATGTTCGATTCTTCCTTTCTACTACACCATTTTGTTGAGGAGTTCTAGGAGCCGAGAAATTATGTTCATATCCATTGGATTTGCAAAACTCATCAAAGGCTATATTTTCAAATTCTCCACCATGATCACTTCTAATTGTGGTAATAGTGTATCCTTTTTCATTTTGGACTCTTTTGCAAAAATGTTTAAATGCATTTAAGGCTTCATCTTTTAAATGCAAGAAAATGACCCAAGTAAATCTTGAAAAATCATCAACAATAACAAATGCATAATGTTTTCCACTTAAACTAGCGGTTCTAGAAGTTCCAAATAAGTCCATATGGAGAAGTTGTAAAGGTCTTGAAGTAGAAGAGTGTTGTTTAAGTTTGAAAGAACTCTTTACTTATTTTCCAAATTGACAAGCATCACAAATTTTATCTTTTTCAAACTTTATATTTGGCAACCCTTTCACAAAGTTATTTTTGGAGATTTTTGAAAGTAAGTCCATGCTAACATGACCTAATCTCCTATGCCATAGCCAAGAATCATCCTTTATACTTGAAAAACATTTTATTTCCTTTTCAAGTTCAAATTCAATAGATATGATGTAAACATCTTTGCTTCGGCTCCCCATGAACAATACCTCTTTAGATATAGCATCCTCAATGAGGCAATTGGAAGAATCAAATTTAATGAGATAACCTTTATCACACAATTGACTTATACTAAGTAAGTTATGTTTGAGGTTATCAACTAATAAAACATTTTCAATGGAGGGAGAAGAACGATTACCAATATTTTCCATGCCTATGATTTTTCCTTTGGCATTGTTTCCAAAAGTCACATGACCTCCTTCTTTTCTTTTGAAATTTGATAGTAATGATCGATCTCCTGTCATATGTTTGAACAACCACTATCCAAGAACCAATTGCTCTTGACCTTTGTGGTACCTAAAAAATAATTTTATTTTTGATTTTGGTACCCACATAAGTTTGGGTCCTTGATAGTTAGTGCTTGTGGATTCTTTTATCCACTTGTGTTTCTTTTCAAAGTATAGTTTCTTTTTAGTTAAACAATTGTAAGCAACATGACCATCTTTCTTGCAAAAACTACATGTGATGTTTTGTTGAGAAAAATTGGATGATTTTGCAAAAATGGTTTCAAGGGATTTTTGGTTCAAGAGAGATTTATATCCAATTCCCCCTTTGTTAAACACACATTTTTGCTCACCAAGCATTAATTCAAAGTTTTTCTTTCCTTGGGTGAATTTGTGAATAATGCTTGTTAAATCAACTACTTTTTCTTTCAATAAAATATTTTCTTTAATCAAGGACTTATGATCATCTTTCTCTTTTTCAAAGTCCTTTTGTGCAATAAAAAGTTTCTTGACTACCTTTTTCAACAAAGAGTGTTTATTGTTAAGAATAGAGTATTTTGACATAAGTTTCTCAAATTCTTCAAGAATTTCATCATAAGAGGTAGATAAGTCAATGTAAGAGTCATTGTTGTTTGTACTTACCTCATCCTCAATAGCCATGAAGCACATATTAGCGACTTCCTCTTGAATTTCATCTTCTTCTTGATCATCTTCATCACTATCATCCCATGTAGCTTGAAGTGTCTTCTTTTTGTTGATCTTCTTCTTGTTTGGGCATTCGGTCCTCTTGTAACCGGGTTTGTCACAATCATAGCATATGATCTTTTTGTTCTTTTCTTCACTTTTGTCTTCTTTCTTTTGAAATCGCCTATTGTTTCGAAATCCTCTCCATTTCTTGACAAGAAGAACTAAGTCATCAAGTTCTTCATCACTCAGGTTTATGTTGGAGGATCCTTCATCATTTGTTGATTTCAAAGCAATTTGCTTCTTGGGAAGCTCCTTCATCTCTTCTTTGCTTCTCTTTGTTTTCTCATTTGTTTCGGCATTGTTGAGCTCATATGTCATCAATGTTCCATATAGCTCCTCCAATGGATAAGTGTTGATATCTTTTGTATTCTCTATCAACATCCTCAAGGAGTTCCAATCTTCCGATAAAGACCTAAACATTTTGCTCACAAGTTCACCGTTAGTAAACTTTGGATCAAAGCCCTTAAGGCCATTAATAATATCGGTGAAACGAGTAATCATATCAACAATAGGTTCATCTTGTTTCGTAAATAAATTTTCGAAATCTTTTGTCAAAAGTTTTTTTGTTGGTTTCTTTAACCTTGTTGGTACCTAAGTGAGTTATCTCTAATGCATGCCAAATATCATATGCGGAATCACATGTACTAATACGATTAAACTTATTTTTGTCTAAAGCACAATAAAGTAAATTTTTGGCTCTAGCATTCAAAAACAATTTTCTTTTGTTCTCTTCATCATATTCTTCTCTAGGCTTAGAAATAGTTTGGTCCGATTTATCATCAACTTTGATAATTTTTGTAGGCACATGTGGACCAAACTCGATGACTTTCCAAATGTTATAATCAATTGATTGAATATAAATCATCATTCTAGTTTTCCAATAATTATAGTGGGAGCCATTAAAGAATGGAGGACGATTTGTAGAGTGACCCTCAAGGTTTTGAAAATTTTGGTTAGCCATTACTCAAGATTGTGTAATCTTCAAAAAAGAAATGAGCACCTTGCTCTGATACCAATTGATAGCCCAAGAATAACTAACCAAGAGGGGTGAATTGGTTTTCTCAAAATTTTTGAAAAATATTCTCAAAATGTTATTTAAGAGATGAAAATAGATTCACAAAAATATAAGCACAATATAAGTAAATAAAAGAGAAGAGAGAGTGCAAACGATTTTTATGGAGGTTCGATCCAACCAATGATCTCGTCCCCGTTACCAAGCTCTCCAACACGAGCACGGCCTTTCCACTATTTTGATTGACTTATGGTGCAATCCAAACCTTTACAATGTATCTGGTGACTTACAAACAAGGAACACCGATCCTTATACAATATTAAGCTTTTTAAGGGACCTCAATATGACCCAAATAAATAAAGAGATTGATTTGAGTATTTCTCTCTAGATGAACGATAGATACAAGTTTAGTTCTAAGAGAGACTAATACTTTAATGGATAGCAATGGATGAGGAAAGCTCAAGTGTTAGAAGAAAACTTTGTTGACAAAGATGAACCAAAAGTTTGATTTAATCAAACAAAGTTTTTCAAATAGAGATATTGAAGATATAAATGCAATAAAGCTTTGAATGAAATTTTTCAATAAGATTCTCTCTATAAATGCTCTTGTAAGTGTTATTGAATGATAATAAATTGTGGTATTTATAGAGATGAATTTTCGTCACTTTCTGACCAAACGGATGACCAAACGGTCGACCGGTCAGATTGGTCAGAACTAGCCCTTGAACTACAAAAAATTAGAATGGACACTTTTTGAAAAAAGGCGTTCAAACGGTCGACCGGTTCAAGGTAAACGGTCGACCGGATCAACCGGTTTACCAAACGGATTGTCCGTTTCCACGCTTTTGAAAATCGATTTTGGCTTTGATCAAACTAATTTTTTATGCAAGTGATAAAAATATTTTTAGCTTTCGTTCATTTAATTGCTAAGGATTAAAGAGTTAATACCTTTACAATATTATCTAGAAATCTATTCTTCAATCTTGATCTTGAATCTTGAATTTGGATCTTGAGATACTTGAACTCTTGTATTGATTTTGACTTTGATCTTGCCATTGCATGAGAGTTCGATTTGTAGCGCTTTGAATTTTGCTTGAAAATAGATTGTTAGAAAACATAACCAATTTGTTTGTTATAATCAAAATATTAAGGTTTAAAGTTAACCATAGGTCAACACCATCATCTTTTGCTTCTCCTCAATCGCCACTTCCAAAGCACTCGAAGCTATGTTCTGTGCATTCAAGGCATTGTTGAGTCTCTTAGTTAAAATGGCTATCTGGCTCTCCGCCTCTACCATTTCTTGTTTCGCTTTCTCATACACCAACTTGGCACTCTCAGCAAAAGCAACCGTACTGTCGAGGTACTCCTTTATTTTGTCCATTTGGGAGACGCTCTCCATTGCAGCAGTAACTTTATTCGTTAACTCTCTTTGTGCCATCAAGGATTTCAACTGAGCAGCAGCTGAACGTACATAACAGGCCAAAGAGGCCTCCATCCAATCCTCAGCATCTCCCTCATTGAGAAATGCCTTCCACAGCCTATTCAGGAACTTCTGAAAGCTTTCCGCTCCCATAGCCGGGTACAATCTCAAGTCTTTCGTTTGAGATCCGGGAAGCCTCCTTTCCAAATCACCAATATGTTTAGCGAACGTACTACGTAAGCGAAACTCAGCACGATCTCCCTCGTCTCCTCCGACAGAAGACCCCCCAGCCATCTCTTGGCCACTGGCCAGGACACTATCTGTGGCCACGACCACCCCAGCTGCAGTCACAGCCAACTTTCTCTGCCTAGGGTCTGGAGGAAGTACGGTTACCCCCTCGACCACTACAACTGACTTTTCTTTCCTTCCCGATCCTTACATTTTATCGCTCTCGCCACCCTAGACGACGTAGGTCGAGGGACTTGTGAACTAGACCTTTCTTTTGTATAGGCGAGGAGTCGACCTTCCTCTTCTTATTCGTTGGTTCCTCCTCATCGAGGAGGATATGTCTTGACAACCAGCTAAGAGACAACACGCTATGCCTCCTCTCTTGTCGCCGATTAGCTAATCTCTTTTGGTGGCTCACCACCTTTAACAAATGTTCTTCTTGTTGAAGGCCCAAAAGCAAACCTAATTAGTATGAGACAAATTTGTGATGATGTTCTTCTTGTTATTTTTAACCAAAAACATGCACGGTTGTAAGCAAAGAAAGATATCTCGCTTGTTGATGGGAACTAGAGCTAGTGATAGATGTTATTTACTTGATCATAGTCTTTCATGTCTTGTAGCTAAAAGCGATTCCACGGATCTATGGCATCAACGCTTGGGGCACCTCAATTACAAAGATCTGGTAAGATTATGCCAAGGTAATGCTGTAAGAGGAATACCAAAATTGAAGGACAAACTTGAGGGTATATGTGGCCCATGTCAACTTGGTAAGCAAACTAGAGGATCACATAAACAGAACAACTATCTGGCCACCTCAAATGTCCTTGAATTAATACATATGGATCTAATGGGACCCATACAAGTCGAAAACATTGGTGGAAAAAGGTACATTCTTGTGTGTATTGATGACTTCTCTAGATATACCTGGGTTAGCTACTTAAAAGTAAAATCTGACACATTTGAAAGATTCAAAATTTTATATGCTAAACTGACCATTGAAAAAGATAACCATGGACAAAAATTGGTAAAATAAGGAGTGACCATGGCAAAGAATTTGAGAATACTAGTTTTTCCGACTTACGTGAAAATAATAGTATCTTTCACGAATTTTCACCCCTAAGACACCGAACAAAATGGGGTAGTTGAAAGAAAAATAGAACTCTTCAAGAAATGGCGGTAATCTTGAAGCAAGAGAAAATTACAGTAAAATTGTGGGTGAGGTAGTCAAGACTTGCTTGTTATGTTTTGAATAGGGTTACCATTAGGACAGGTACATCTCAAACACCTTATGAAATTTGGAAAGGTAGAAAACCTAATCTTAAGTATTTTCACACTTTTGGTAGCAAATGTTATATCGTAAATGATCGTGAACAAATAGGAAAAATAGATCTTAAAAGTGATGAAGGGGTATTTTTGGGATATTCTGAAAATAGTCGGGCTTACCAGGTCTACAACATGCATACTCAAAACATAATTGAATCAATAAATGTTGTAGTAGATGATACTAATGAATTTCTTGAGTATTCACAGAACAAGTCATTCATACATCGTCGAGAAAAAATGAGGCAAGAAGCGAACATCGAATGTTGAAAAGACACCCACGCAAGTCGAACATTTCTGGAGACGTTGCGAAAACTAATGCAACTAAGCAGATAGAAAAAACTGAATAGAATAATACTACAGTTGATAGTACACACACATTTGAAGATCAGAGCACCCGAAGGTAACCACCTACCTGGATACAAAAAGCCCACCCGACAACTAATGCCATCGGGAATTGGGATAACGGTATGGTGACTCGAAGGAAGCTTCAAATGAGATAAGTCATGTGTGTTTTATTTCTCATGTTGAACCAAAAAATGTGAAAGAGGCTTTAGAAGATGAATCATGGGTGTTAGCCATGCAAGAGGAACTTAACCAATTTGAAAGAAATAAGGTTTTGAATTTAGTCCCTCGACCAAATGATGCAAATGTAATAGGAACTAAGTGGGTATATAAAAACAAATCTGATGAACATGGAACTGTACTTAGGAATAAAGCCCGCTTAGTAGCCCAGGGATATAGTCAAATTGAAGGATTAGACTTTGAAGAAACATTTGCTCATGTTGCTAGATTAGAGTCTATAAGACTTTTACTTGCTATTTCTTTCCAAATGAAATTTAAACTATTTCAAATTGAAGTCAAAAGTGCGTTTTTAAATGGCTACCTTAATGAAGAAGTCTATGTTGAACAACCTAAAGGTTTTGTAGATTCCCATTTTTCAAACCATGTGTATAAACTTGAAAAAGCTCTTTATGATTTAAAACAAGCTCCACGAGCTTGGTATGAACGTCTAACTACTTATCTTATTGAAAAGGAGTACAAGAGAAGAGGAGTCGACAGAACTCTTTTTATCAAACACTTAAATGTTGGTATAATTGTTGCTCAAATCAACGTCAATGACATTATTTTTGGCTCAACCTCAGAAAAACAATCTATTGATCTCATAAACTTAATGTAAAAGGAATTTGAGATCAGCATGGTAGGAGAACTAACTTTTTTTCTTGGTCTGCAGGTTAAGCAAATAGGCAATGATATTTTCATATCTCAATCAAAATATGCAAAAATCTTATCAAAAACTTGGTCTTGATAACTCCAAACCAATGAGAACACCTATGGCCACAAATTTAAAATCACCAAAGATGAAAATGGTACGAGATGTTGATTCTAGTCTCTATCGCAAAGACATGATTGGAAGCTTATTATATTTGTTCGCTAGTCGACGATATTGCTTTTAGTGTAGGAGTTTGTGCTAGATATCAAGCAAAACCAAAAGAGTCACATGTGGCTCTTTGTAAAAGAATAATTCGATATGTTCATGCCAATTGTTGATTATGGTTTGCTTTACTCAAGTGATACTAACTCTCATTTAGTTGGTTTTAGTGATCCGACTAGGCGTGCAATATTGATGATAGGAAAAGTACCACAGGAGGATGCTCCTATCCGGGAAACAATCTCATAGCTTGGCTTAGTAGAAAGCAATTCCATCTCACTATCTACATTTGAAGCGAGAATACATTGCGCAGGTAGTTGTTGTACACAATTAATATGGATGAAGCAAATGTTGGATGATTACGATATCAAACAAAACTCTATCACTATGTTTTACGATAATACTAGTGCCATAAGTTTATCAAAAAATCCTGTTCAACATTCAAGAACAATACACATTGATATTAGGCATCATTTCATTAGATATCTAGTAGAGAGTAAAATCATCACAATCGAACACATACAAACTGAAAATCAACTAGCTGACTTATTTACTAAAGTTCTGGATACTAATAGATTCGAAAATCTAAGAAAAGCTTTAGGGATATGTATCATTGTCTAAATGTGTTTGTTTTTTTATATATATTTGCACATACTCATGAGTTAATTATGCAAGAAATACTGATTTTCCAATGTGTTATTGCCTCTATCATACAATTTGAATATATAATTTGAATCTCCGATATATTCATCTCTTGTTTATGCACTTTATAGATGTCGAAATTGGGTTGATAATTTCACGACAAATTATGTATTCTACCCTCCGACGATTTCTTGACTAAATATAGATTGAAGACCTATTGTCGATATCTATGTCTTTCGGTACCATAATATTCTATCTGTTAAACAAGTGGTATATTTGAAGAAGGGCTACCTTTTTACGGATGATGAGAAGCCATCCTTGATAACATAAAATAAATCATGAGAAAAAAATTTGCCGCCTTGAAAGTGTGAAAGTCACTTCTTCTATACTTGGCGGCTATGAAAACATAAAATAAAGGTGTAAATTTTTCAAATAAAAAATAAAAAAATAAAGCCAGAGTTGAAATAAAATAAAAAAAATAATATTTCACTTACACTTGGCAGGTCAAATATTTTCTTCATAAAAAAAGGACAATTAAAGATGATGGCTGGTTTGAAACTCTTTTCTATAAAAGGTTATGTGATTTAGAGGGTGGTACTGATTTGTCTCGATATTATTGATCTTATTTTGATTATTTATTCATATACTACACTCCTCTTCATGATTAATATATGGGATTTTGAACTATATTAACAATTTTCTATGATTAGGGCTGACCAGAAAGATGATTGGAATTTCTTCACAGTTGCTCATGATTTTTGCATTTATATTTAAAATAAATAAAAATTAAAATTAAAAAAAATGTTTTTTTTATTATTTTTCCTTATTTATTTATTTATTTTGCATTCAAATTGTTTTAGAATTAGAAGTCTTATTTTCATGTCCTTCTTTAAAAAGTGTCCATTCTTGAAAAGAGTCCATTCTTAACAAGAGTCCTTATCTCGCATTCATCTATCAAGCGGGTCCTTAAATCCTCATCTTCCTCTTTATTTTCACAAAACCTAAACCCCAAAATTTCTCTTGTGTTAATTTCTTGATTTCTTTTGATATAACTTGATTTTGCAAGAGTGTTTAGGAAATAATCAATGGCAAGGTCAAAACCACCACCACCACCTTTAGGAGATGTGCCATGACCGTCGTGGCGTCCACCTGCATCGCCCGCAGAATCGCTGTTCCTCCGGCGTCCACACCACCACCGGCACGGTGGTGGTTTCACCTCCACCATCTGCAATACTGGCTTTGCTGCATTCACTTGCTCCATCTTCTTCGACTCCTTAACCAACAGCCGCCAGTGGAGTTCCCTCCACCGCTCCCATTCCCACGCAAGTCATGAGTAAGGAAGAGTTTGATGAGAACACGGGTTACGATAATGAACCGGGTCTCAATCTAGCGGTGAGTCCGAAGATAGTTCAAGGAGTCTCCATGGTGAGCATCTTGAAGAAGAACAAGCAAATCGGGTTGATTTTGCGCAGGCGAAAATGTTGAAGAACAAGAAGAGTCCATGAATGAGGAAGATGACAACTTAAGTGTTGAAGAATCATCCTGTCGGGGCTCTCGCGCGCATAGAAGGGTAAGCGAGAAAATTGATGAGCGTTCGAACGTTGTTGATATTCCCATTGAACATCGAGCGTTGGGCACTCATCCTCCGATGTTCCAACTTCAGCCGACCCATCCTCAATTGTTCGAACAAAGTTTGCTCCGTAAAGGTAACCACGTCTTCAATCTTACGAATTACAAATTTGGAACTCTTAATGCGAGACTCAATTTCACAAATTTATTTCAAATCGGGATTTTGTAATGGAATTTAATGTCAAAGAGGATGTCCTTAGAGAGGCTGATCTTGTTGAATTAATTGAGCACCAGGGGATACAAAAATTGTTGGGTTGGACTGGGAGACCTTGTGAAACATTGATTAAGGAATTCTTGGCTAATATTTCTCGACTGATTAAGCAACCGGGTAATAATTTTAGGTGGTCAGTTTATGTTAGGGGTCGGCTAGTACCTTTTGGTCCTTCCAATCTTCGTCGTTGGCTTAGATTATCGCCTATATCTGAAGGAATTGATGATGAATTTGAAGCAGCCACTGATACTTTGGCCTTAGAACTCACTAGAAATCCTTGGCCTACGGGAAAAATGACTGCCGCATTGCTTACCCCTAAGTATAAGGTGCTTCACAAAATTGCCTTGCACAACATTGATCCAATTCAGCATAGGTCAGACATTGGGATAGATAAGGTTGAGTTTTTGTACAAACTAGGCACCCTCTACCCGCTGGATATTGCTACAATTATTTTTGACAAAATCGTGTTCGCGACGACCCGTCAAGCACACTCCAGGATGCTGCCTTTTCCTGGTTTACTTCATGCCTATCTCTAGCATCACAATGTTCCTATACTTCAGGGTGACACCTTTACTGCACAAATTCCAGTCTTTCGTCCTTCAAAGAAAGTGACTAAGAGACCAATGCCTCCTGCAAGACCAATCCTTTCTGAAGATCACACCAATTCTCTTGAAACTCAGGTGAGGGATTTAACTTCTTTAGTCAATACACTATTTGATAATTTTGAGCGTCATCACAAATTCATAAGGGCTTTACTTGTGGCCTTAGCCGAGCGGACTGGAACTCCTATACCAGAAAAATATCAAGATGCTGCCATGAATCCTCCTCAAAATCCTCATATTGGTTCTGATGGAACTCAACATCCTGACGCTGGTCTTGAGCATTCTCCACGTACTGACCTTGATGCTGACATGCCTCCACATCCAGATGCTGCTCCTTTGCCTTCGTCCACCAAGCGCAAGAAGAGAACCTAGACTAGTGGTTCAAAAAAGAAGACCCGCAAGAGTGGTTAACACTAAGGGGGAGTATTTCAGAACTTTCTTTAAATTAGTTTCTTTCATTGCTTTGCGTTTTGCTTTGGCCCCTCTTTATTACAAAAAGGGAAGTGGTAGGTAATTAGGAATTGCCTTAAAATACTTTTTGCTTAGTTAGGAATTACTTTTGCTTGGTAATTAGGAATTGCTTTAAATTAAATAGCTTTCATTTAGCTTGCATATGTTCTTGAATCCAATTTGCCTGTGTGCTCACCTAAAAAACAACTTGATATAAGTTTTGTAATTAAGAGATGCCGAAGGGGGAGATTGTTGGAAAATCCGATTTTGGATTATTGAAGAATCTGGCTTTTTTGGCATACTTAATTATAATTTATTTATTGATATGAGCCAATTAGGATTCAATGTTTATCGAGTAGTTGTTTGGAAATTGGAAACTTTAATGTTATATTTATCACAATCTATTTATCAATTTTAGTTATTCTAAAACTCTTGTTCCTTATCAGTTAAATAAGAGATTGAATAAATTGCATGTTTAAGTATTCTAATTGAACTATGTTTCTAAGTAGATAAGATATTAAAATATTATCTTTTTATTTATCTACTTAAATGAAAATAAATAACTAGATTTATTTTCATATTCTTGTGATATCCCACCTTATCCTTTATAAAGTCTATTTAAACTTAAAGACTTATTTTGTCTTATCCATGTATAAGATAAATATTAAGTCATTTAGTTTAGACAAACTTCTTGTACTATAAATAAGGCGGTGGTATTCTAAGAAGCTCACGGACTTTGAAAGCAAAGATACTCAAACATCAAAGAGCAAATCATTTATGAGTTGAGAGTTCAAATAAATATTCAAAAGTCCTAGCTGGATCAAAGCGGCTCGAGAGGCGGCGTTGTAGAAATCTATTGTGAGAGAGAGCGGCATTTGGCGGCAAGATAAGGATTGGGTCCTTATTCCAATTTGTGGAATCAATCGGGGACACTCGTGGAATGGACCAAGATCAAAACCGAAGTACTTGACTGCATTCCTTAACTAGTTGAAGAAGATATAAAAGCGGGAAGTTTTATTATTGTTCTTAACAAAGTTTTACTTTTTGTAAATTGCTGATAAAATTTTAGATTAGGTCTAAAATTGTAATTTCAAAAAGTTGAGACGTGTGTAACATGTTCTAAAATAGTGTATTTATTTACCTATGGCATGGGGGCCCGTGGATGTTTTCCTTAGGGGTTTACCACGTTATATGTGGTATTAATTAATGTTTTAATCGTCTTGTATAATAACTGTCTCGAAACTGCTAAAACGTTTAGTGAAATGTTCTGACGTTCAACAAACTTTCATCAACATCAGAACATTAAAGTGAACGTTGTGTTTTAAAAAAATATTCTGAGACTTTCGGTAACAACCTATTCAACCCCCCTCCCCCTCCCCCTCTTCTAGGTTGATTGTTATCTAGATTTAAAACTAACAAGAAATAATCTTGGACACTGTTCCTGTTCCACCTCCCACATCTACAATTGAATTCAAACCCTCAAATACATGTTTACAATCTCTAATAAGCAAACTAGTCACCAACCGTGCATCACTAGCCATGGTTTCATTGAAGAAGTTGTTCAATCTTGGCTCTTGTCCAGCATGCTCCCAAAACTTCCTCCCATGTGCAGTAGCAAATGGTGTGGAATTCTCATTTCCGAACCATGCACTTAGATGATGCCATGGCTCTGTCAAAACCGGATCAAATATGGCTAGTAAAAATGGCGCCACGCTCAAAGGTTCGTCTTTTAAAAGAAGACGAGAAGCCGGTGTGAGCCAATATCCAGCCTCCTCTTCGCCCTCGGAGATTTTTGCTTTCATGAAGAACCCCGAATGGATTTAGAATGCGCATTAAATGTGATATAGATTGTGCTTTCGCTTTGTTCATAGGGAGTGCTTCGACTAACTCTGGCAGTGTCATTGGTTTGCCATGTTTGTGGATGATATCTAGTATGCCTAATTGAACTGCACATTTGAAAGACATTGAGTTTATGAAGTTGAATATGTGATTTCAAACGTGAGCTTGAGCATTAAGAAGCTCATTAGACTTTTCTCCTCCATTAGGCAATGCCATTTCTTGATCAATATTATGAAATTCTTAGAAAATACTTATGTGATTAACTACACTACAGTGTTAGGGTTGCTTGCTCGCTATATATATAGATAATGGAGTCACCTATATGGGACCATTCCTCCTAACAATGTATTTGACAAATAATCAGGGCTCTTAAATTCAACCAATCACGGTTGTAATTAATAGCTGTAATTATTTATCAAATTTCTTTGTCAAATATATTGATAGGAGGAACATACTTAAATTAAGGACTGTAATTTTTTGTCAAATTGATTGATAAATAGAACAGTCTCCATGCTTTCAAACACAACCCAAACATAAAAAATTGTGTACTTACAGATTTTATATTATGGCACTTGCTCGTTACTCATGAAACATGGTGGGATGAACAAACTTTATATATATAATAATTTTTTTCCCATCTTTGATTTTCGTAAAGCGTAATTCGAGAGAACAAAGAAGGTATACCATTGTATGATAAATTGTTCAGGTTGACTCACGATTATAATAAATTTATGAACCAAATTGAGAGAAGTTGAGATACTGAGCAAAATATTGTATTGGGAGATTTTGAGTTAATAAAGTTTACTTTTCAAGGGTCATCCCGCAGTTTACCAAAATGCGTTTAATTTATATTTTTCTTTCTTCTTTTTTTGTTTATTTTCTGTTTTTCATTTCCAATGTGCTCGCTACACGTTTAAGTGATATAGGTGGTATCAGAGCGCACTATTCAAACTCTGGAATATTCTATTGAAGATGATGTCAAGTGCAAAGTTTGATATGGAACGATTTGAAAAAAAATTATTTTAATACATGGAAGATCTAATAATGTTAATGATGTTCTCGTATAACAAAGACTTTACAATGCGCTAGAGGCTACAAGGGACAAAAGATGCAAAGTAAGAAGAATAACTGTAAGCAAAAATAATTAGTCCTATCAAATTGGATTTTGCTCCCGATGTAAAGTACAATATTTTAGCGAGAAATCTACTTCTAAGTTATAAAAAATGCTAAAAGATTTATACATGTCTAAGTATCACTGGACGGCTTTCCTTCTAGCGTAGAAAGGAACAATGTACGTCAGTAGTCTAGTCCACTAAATTTCTTTACACCTATTCTTTGTTGAGTTGGGAACACTGTGCGTCAGTAGTCTAATCCATTAGACTACCTTATGCCAATTCTCGTCTAAGCGAGTGTTTTTTTTTTTTTGAATTTTATTTCATCATTTTTGTTAATAATTAGAATAATATTAAAAATAAGAAAATATTTTTCATGCCTCGCTCTTCCTTAAATCTGGTTTAGGCTAAAAAATTTGAAATTTAACTTCCACGCCTAGTCATATTTTACGTTTTTTAAAAGACTAGTTTATAATTATATGATATAATATTAGTTGAGTCAAATATAAGATTTGATAGCATCTGTATAACTGAACATGGAATTAGTGCTCATAATCAATTTTAATTTTCTAGGTGTATATTTGTCAATTTTAATGTAAGTACTAGTCAAAATGAATAATTATATTTACACTACAAATTTTGTTTGTTGTATTATATTGTAATTGTACTTAAGATTTTTTCGACTTTTTTTGTCGTATTTTTATCATCAACTCTCATATTTATGGATTGAGGCCGACTCTACTTTGGGCAATCAATGCATCACCAAAAGTTGAGGACTTTGGTCTATTCAGTCACTCTTCTTCCACATCGGACATCTCCTTGTCTCGGGTTGTGATACTATTACTGCATTTGTACCAAAGCCGTAAAAATGGCACGATGGGACTTCTCCATTTAAAACTAGTGACAACCGGATGGGACTTCTCCATTAATGCTAGCGACGCGACGCCCATACTGTGTGACTCACAAACTCTCAGGATCCAACCACGTGGAGGGCATCTAAAGGAAGAAAATCGATTAAAAGTTATCTATAAATACCGGACTCAAGACCACAAGAAAAAGATGTTAAAGTTTATTACTCACACAAAAAATATCAAATCCTATATACTAATTATTCTTCAAGTGTTATAACCAACTGAAAAATTGTTAGTAAAGGATCCTCAAGCTATTTACCTCTACCAAAGGGTGTTCCCCTTTACCTATAACATATATCCACTCTATCTGAGGCTTATCTACGTGGTTGAATAAACCACGTGGCGTTTCAAACAAGAAGGAGAATACATGTTGGAAGAGAAGGCTTGGGGTTCTTATTGGCAGCTATTTTTAGAGGTCAACAGATTGGCGCCATATGTGAGAAACGTGACTAAAAGCCTTAGCCTCCTTGAACAAAGGAGTCTCCACGAACAAGGAATCGTGACCCACCAAAGAAGGAGATGAGTGGAAGCAATGAAGATGAGAATCGAGAAGAACCCGGCCACGCAGCGGACGGATAAGCAAGTGGCGGGAGCAAGAGTCAAAAAAAGCCCCTCGGAGGAGGCGTGGAAGGAGGCCTTCCACCAATCTTGAGCGAAAAATGAGAACCATGGCCGCCTTGGCGTGAGGTAGCTGGCCCAACTCCATGCCCGAGATGCAAGGATATATCCAAATGATACAAGTACAAAGTGGGAACCGTCCTCATGAGTCGACCCAGACGATCCCAATGAAGAGCAAGAAGTTGGCGATGGTCGTCTCGGGGAAGAAGCCTCACACGCTAGGACATACATGGGAGGGACCTACCCTCAGGTAGTTGATAGGAGGCCCCAACCAACGATGTCCGCCAACAGTATTTGAAAGACTAGGCGAATATGGAAACAAAAGTGGCCTCGGGAGAATCTACCAAGAAAAGAACGGCCTCGAGTCCCCTTAGAAATAGGCGGAAAATGAGAGCAAGAGAGGTGGAGGCCAGGGGAAAATCTAACTTCCAACCTTACCTACCTCGACAAACCATGTACCAGTAGCCTCAATGCTACGGGGACGAACAGCAAGCTCAGCCCCTCCCACAATTTCCTCTGGAAACGAACATTGGGGAAGAATATAAAAGCCAACGAGATTGTTTAAAATAGACAACAATGACGAGGACCTCCCATTTTCAACCAGAATCAGGAATGCATCCATCTCCCATGAATTTCGTGTGCCCAAGATTGCCCTTACAGGCGAGAGAGACCCGTTGGACCATGTAAACACGTATAAGGCGGAAATGAGTCTCCGATGAGCTACTCCGGCCTTGAAATCTGAGCTTTTCACCTTACCCTATCGGGAGGAGGCGGCGATGGTATAACAAACTAGTTCTTTGGAAGCATTTCTAGTCGGCCAGAGTTGAAAAAGACATTCATCAATTACTTCTCGTCACATAAGCCTGCCTCGGCCCTGGTCCAACTCCTCCATGACGTAAGACAAACTCCAAATGAGCCGCTACAGAGCTACCGGGGCCATTTCAACGAAGAAATGCTATTCTGTGAAAGAATAACCGATGCTGAGGCCCTATCTACTTTAAAGGCGGGGCTAGACATAAACTTTACGTTCGGAAGGATGTACGTAACAAGAACCCGACCACCCGACCAATTGGTAGAAATGATCACCGTAGAGATTGGTGAGAACATGATCCTTTACGGGGAATCCGGTGGATTGGAAGCCAAACCCGTGTCTAGAGCCAGATATGTCCAAAGCCACGGCAAACCTCCTCTCCAACAAAATCCAGGTCGGAGAAACTACCCATCCGACCCAAATGTTGGAAAAGAGGGCATGCTCCCTCCTTATACCGCCCCAGTGGCGCTGGGTCCTGCAACTGGACTTTATAATGGTATGTCTCCATCGACAATTTATGAAGCGGGGACCAGTGCACCTCTGGTGCTTCCTCTCCCTCAAGTGGCCCCCACAAAATATTACTGCATCCACCGAAGTTGCTCATACATATGTCGCGAGGTGGAAGATCTAGCTAACAGAGGGATGTCCAATCCAGTCGGGACACGAGACAAATCCCGAGACAAAGAGATCAATCTCCGATGAGAGGTCGTCGACCACTATACCAGACAAACACCCGGACGGTGGGATAGGAAGCCTTTTGGCCAAGAACCACGACGAAGGCGTAATTCAAGAAGTCCAGCAAGGCAGCTCTGACTGGAAAGTGGCCCAGAACCACGCCTAATCAAGGGTCCTAAAAAGGCCCCCATTTAGGAAATAGACACTATTTACGAGGTCTTTATATAGGATGTCAAACTCGGAATGCCCAGAAAAGCTACGCCAAAGAGGTTGAAGGGACCCTAATGACCAATTGGCTAATGAGCGATCGACCCTCGGGTTCAAAAAGGTAGACCCTATCACCTTCACCAAGAAGAAGACATGAAGGTGTGCACTACCTCCACCGCAATGCTCTTGTAGTGAGGCGGTGGTGGCTCGGAATGGACTAGGAAGAATGCTCATACACAATGGCAGCTTCGTCAATGCCATCTTCTTAAGCACTTACGAGCAAATGAATGTTAATATCCCATTGGAACCATCGACCGAGCCTCTCTACAGATTTACAAGTGATTGTGTAACCCCGAAAGGGATAGTACGCCTCGCCGCTGCCCACACTTTTATGGAGTTCTTGGTAGTGGACAGAAGATCAGCCTACCATGGAGTCCTAGGTCGATCGACCGCGAAGAACTTTGGGCCATAACGTCTGTTCACCACCTCTGTGTGAAATTTCCTACCGAGGGAGGTGTGGCAACTATACTAGGTAACTAGCCTGAGGCTAGGAAGTGTTACAGAAATCTTCTAAGAAAGGCAGAGAAAAAAGAGATAAATATGACGTTTGTAGACGTGGAAATGACGGATGCCTCGGAAGAGACACCAGAGGATATCTCGATGGAAGAAGCGATTCCCTCTGAGGACATAGATCCAAGGGTGACAGGAGTTGACTCCCAGACTTCACCAGTCGAGGAGCTGAAAAGTTTCGAGACAGATCCTAATGACCGAGCGAGGAGGCTCCAAGTAGGAAAGGATCTCCCAGAAGAATCCAAAAGAGGCCTGAAAAGAACCTCAGTTACAACCTAGATGTTTTTGCTTGGAAACACGAGAATGTGATTGGGATCGACCCAAAGGTAAGTTGTCACCGCCTCAACATTGATCCTAAATTTCTATCTCACCGACAAAAGCGGAGGCCCTTAAACCCAGAAAAGTACGAGTCTTTGGAAGAAGATGTAGGTAAACTCCTACAAAGCAGCTTCATCCAGGAAGCTCGCTACCTTAAGTGGGTCTCCAATCTGGTTCTGGTTAAAAAGCTAGGGGAAAAAATGAGAATATGTATAGATTTCTCCAACCTCAACTAGGCTTGTCCTAAAGATAGCTTCCCAACGCCTCGGATTGATCAATGGCGGACTCCACCTACGGACATGAACTCTTAAGCTTCACGGATGCCTATTCGGGGCTATAACCAAATTCTCATGTATCCACCGGATGAGGATCACATATCGTTCATGACATGACAAGGGCCTTTTTGCTACAAAGTTATGCTATTTGGCTTGAAAAGCGTCCAGGACAACCTACTAGAGAGGCTCATCAACAAAATGTTTCTTTGTTCGGATCGATTCAACCATGGAAGTCTCACGTGGATGATATCTCGATTAAAAGCTTAAAAGGCGAGGATCACGTGCGACACTTGGAAAAGACTTTCCAAACCCTACGAAATGTGTCTTTGGAGTTGCCTCTGGAAAGTTCCTAGGCTATATGGTGAACCAAAGGAGGATCGAGGCCAATCGGGAGGTAAATTTTATAAACAATTAGGAACAATTTTTATAAACAATTAGAAATTTTATAAACAATTTTTATAAACAATTAGAAATGTGTCATAGGTAAATTTTAGCTAGCTTAAATTGTTATAAACAATTGTCATAAGCGCTTATTTGAAACAACTAATTTGAATAACATTGCATATCAAGTTAAATACTAGACAATGATTACATAATTTGCATCAAAAATCGAAAACATTCCTAGTCTAAATCCCTCTGCTCCGCCACCATCTTCGCCTCCCAACTCAATCGGAGGAACTTTGACTCAAAGACGGTTAAATCCAAGTGCGGATAATGCGCTCAAGAGAAGCCGGCACCTCCTCATGACTTACGCTTGCAAATTAATTGGAAAAACTAGCGTATGCCTCGGTTTAGTGAAAGTTGGCGACAAACTCGACCTCCGCATCTTGCAACTTCGGTTGAACTTCTACCTCTAACGATGGCGAACCCTATGAACCTCAACCTCCGCCTTTCTCTTTTGGATTCTTCGATTCGAACATCAATATCGATATTTTTTCTGTCTCATCAAGGCCTCTGCCATCATCTTTTGCTTCTCCTCATTCGCCACTTCCAAAGCACTCGAAGCTATGTTTTGTGCATTCAAGGCATCGTCGAGTCTCTTAGTCAAGATGGCTATCTGGCTCTCCGCCTCTACCATTTCTTGTTTTCGCTTTCGCATCGCCAACTTGGCACTCTCACCAAAGCAACCGTCTTGTCGAGGTACTCCTTTATTTTGTCCGTTTGGGAGAGGCTCTCCATTGCGGTAGCGACTTTAGTCCATAACTCCTTTGTGCCATCGGGGATTTCGGTGGCGGCGGTTGAGCGTCACTGAGCAGGCCAAAGAGGCCTCCATCAATCCTCGGCATCTCCTCATTGAGAAATGCCTTCCACACCTATTCGGTGCCAAAGCTTTCGCTCCCATAGCGGGTACAACTGAAGTCTTTTATTTGAGATCAGGAAGCCTCCTTTCCAAATCCTGTCGTTTAGCGAGCATTACTACGTAAGTGAAACTCAACACGATCTCCCTCGTCTCCTCCGGCTGAAGACCCCTGACCATCTCTTGGCCTTTGGCGAGGACACTATCTGTGGCCACGACCACCCCAGCTGTAGTCACAGCCAACTTTCTCTGCCTAGGGTCTGGAGGAAGCACGATTACGCCCTCGACCACTACAACCGACCTTCCTTTCCCTGCCTGATCCCCCTGTTTTATTGCTCTCGCCACCCTAGACGACGTAGGACGAGGGACTTCAAGAATCGGACCTTTCTTTTGTATAGCTGAAGAGTCAGCCTTCCTCTTCTTATTCGTTGGTTCCTCCTCATCAGAGGATATGTCCTCGGCAACCATCTCGACAACAACACAGCTGTGCCTCCTCTCTTGTCGCCCGATCGGCTAATCTCTTTGTTGATTTTCTTTTGGTGGCTATCCTCGGAAGAGGCGTGCGAGCTCCCTCACCTTTGAAGCCATGACTAGCCCGGCGATGGCGTAGGCATCTTACCTTGCTCAAATTCAGCTTCACAAAAAGTAAGTTGTCGGGATACAAATAGATGAATATACATACAACAAATAAAAGCGAGGTGGATACATGCCACCTTACCTTTTCTCGCCATATGTCCTAATTCAATTAAGCGTCTCGGTGCTTTCAACAAAGACTCGAACCACCTCTCCCTTCTTTGGATGCCCGTAAATTGCATGGAGGATGTCAAACTCTTCCTCTTTTAATTCGCAATGGAAGGGCATCGCAAAATATGAAACCACACATTAGTTCCACATTCCACATAAACACATTTGAAGCCCTTAATCCACTCACTTGCAACACCATAGAAGCAAGGCACATTCAAAGTGGGTTACGAATCATTAATTACCCTACGCGATTCCGGATACCCGGAACCTCTCATCCTTCCAATGCTAAATTGATGAGGGCAATCTGGAACAAGCGGCTTATCACGATCCCCACGGGCCAAAGTAAAACCACCCCAATGCTTCTCCTTGTCCTTTTTCTTGGAATCTTCTTCGGAAGATATCTTTGTTTGAAATACATGTAAAGGCATCTAAAATCCAGAGAGTGCCTAAACCGAAGATAAAGGCTCCTAGCCATCTGGCTCCAACCGTTGGGAGACACACGAGTTGGAGCTAGACCATACGCTCGAGGAACCTCCTATAGAAAGGATCAAGAGAAGCCTCATCCTAGCGTTAAATGGTTGGCAATGCAAAGCGGTGCAACCCTCCCTCGGATGGCGAGGGGTCTCTCATGGGCCCCGGTATGTGAAACTGATATCTTTGGGAACTTAGAACATCCTCTTAATGTTCTCCAAATCCACCTCATTCACGACCGAATGAACATCCATGGTACTCCACCTCCCGCTAAATGATAGGCCGGACGAAGCGGATACATCTCTCGATAGGAGAATCGAAGGACCCGCACCACTCCTCGGCACTATAGCAAATTCCTACTTTGTGAGGACATCAACGCTTCAAGTGGTCTTACTTGACAATCGACAGAGAGATTTCCAGAGAGCTACTTACTACAACCTTAACTAGTGACCCGAGAGGCCCAATGACTTCTTCCAGCAGACATCTCCCCATAGTCAAAGAAAATACACAAGGAATCCCAAAAGTTAAAGGGACGAGGAGAAGAGTTTAGGGGATACCTAAAAGAAAACTATGAATCTTCAAAATCGAGAAAGACTTCACCACAAACTCTTTTCCTTGCTCGAACACGGTGGCGAGAAAGTTGGGTTCCTTCCTTTAAAGTTCAAAGCGAATCGTGAGAGGAACTCAACCTCCATTCGTTGGATGGTAATTGATATCCATCTTAACCCATACACGTTGCGAGGATGATCACGATCCTCGAATTCAAGCAATGACATAAACAAATTCCAATCAGCGTCACGGATCAAAGAGTCACAACCACTCGCGCGTGGAGGGTGTTGGATATGTTAAACTTACCTCGATGATTACAACACATTAAATGCATGCAGCCGTCTTTTCGGCATGCCCAATATGACGTTCCATACTCTCCAGGCCCAGGTAATCATTACACCAGCCATCTCTAGCAAGCTTCTCCCATTTGGGAAGGAACGCTTCAGCTTTCAATACCTCTTTCACTAGAGAATGTACACTTCAGCTTTCAGCACCCCTCCCACTTGGGACAAGGAGCTTCAGCTTTCAGCGCCTCTCCTACGGGAGAATGTGCACTTCAGCTTTCGGTGCCCCTCCCACTTGGGACAGGGCACTTTAGCTTTCAACACCCCTCCCACAGACGATTTCACTTTGGATGTTCCTTAATGTGCGATTTGTAGGATCTCCCAAACTTCCTTTGCTATCCTACAATTAGATATTAGTCGATTTGATTAGTATTTACAAAACAAAAATAGCATTCAAGGCTTTGCTATTCCAACTAAGCGTTATTGAAATCATTAATAACCCATTGTTCACATAGTTTTCTATTTCAATATCATTTTCAATGATAGTGGGAGGACTATATCCTCTAATGATAGAATGCCATGATTTTTCATCTAGAGCTTGAATATGTGAGTCGTATAGATTTCCCAATAGTTATAGTTCGTTCCATCCAAGGCGGTGGTGAAAAGAAGCAATGTCCATACCTAGAATCATAGGATCTCACTTTGTAGAAGTGAAGCCTCTACGATACCAATTTTAGTTTTAAATCTAGATAACAATCAACCTAGAAGGGGGTTGAATAGGTTATTCTTGAAAGTCTGTAAATATTTTTTTTAAAAACCACAACGTTCACTTTAATGTTACGATGTTGATAAAAATATGTTGAGCGATCGGAACATTTCAACGAACGTTTTGGTAGTTTCGAGACGGTTATTATATAAGGCTATGAAAATATTGATTAATACGGATATAGCATGGTAAACCCCTAAGGAAAACATCTGAGCTCCCATGCCACGGTTAAATAAATCCACTATTTTAGAGCGGGTTACACGCGTCTCAACTTTTTGAAATTACAATTTTAGACCTAATCTAAAATTTTATCGACAATTACAAAAGTAAAACATAGTTAAGAACAATAATAAAACTTCCCTATTTTATATCTTCTTCAACTAGTCAAGAAATGCGATCAAGTACTTCGTCTTGATCTTGGTCCATTCACGAGTGTCCTCGGATTGATTCCACAAATCGGAATAAGGACCCGAGTCCTTATCTTGCCACCGAAATGCCGTTCTCTCTCACAATGGATTTCTACAAAGCTCAGTTTCTCAGAACCATTCTCAAAAATAGAATTTTGATCGAGCTAGGACTTTTGAATATTTCTTTGAACTCTCAAGCTGATAAATGATTTGCTCTTAGATGCTTGAGTGTCTTTGCTTTCAAAGTCCAGTAGGATTCTTGGAATCCCACAATGTCTTATTTATAGTACAAGAAGTTTGTCTAATCTTAATGACTTAATATTTATCTTATATATGGATAAGACAAAATAAGTCTTTAAATTTAAATAGACTTTATAAAAGATAAGGTGAGATAAATCATAAGAATATGAAAATAAATCTAGTTATATATTTTCATTTAAATAGATAAATATAAAGATAATATTTTAATATCTTATCTATTTGGAAACATAATTTAATTAGAATACTTAAACATGCAATTTATTCAATCACTTATTTAAGCGATAAGGAACAAGATTTTTAGAATAACTAAATCGATAAATAGATTGTGATAAATATAGCATTAAAGTTTCCAATTTTCAAACAACTATTAGATAATCATTGAATCCTAATTGGCTCATATCAATAAATAAAATATAATTAAGTATGCCAAAAACCAGATTCTTCAACAAGGTGGATTCACAAATCTTAGTGTTAGTAAAATTGAAATCGTACTCAAACAATTTACTTTAATTGCGTGATAAATAAAATTTAATTACACATCGTAGAATACATTTAGATTTAAAATCAAATATAAATATGTGTTCTTTACATTGTTAAAACTAGAACTATAAATTAGTTGGTTAATTGATATTTGGTCCTCGTGGGTTCGACACTCTATTCATTACTATATTACTTGTTAACGATTCGTCCATTTGCGGGATTAAAATCTCTGACGAGTTTTTGGCACCGTTGTCGGAGACTAGTTTTATTAATTACTACGTTAATTGATAATTTAGTTTTTAACAATTCTTTTTATTATTATTTATTTGATTTTTAGTTTTATTTTTTTTACTCTCAGTTCTTCGTGTTGCTGCTGAATTTTAAATATTTTCTAAAGTTTCAGGTGTCAAGTATATATGTGTCGTACAAAATATCTTGATCTATTTGATTTAGACCCAAAAATCGAACGGAGCTTTCGCCAATGACAACATGAGCGAAGAAAAAAGAAACAACAGGCAAAAGACACATTGGAAGATAATCGAATCTAGAATCCATTACCTGTAGATGTGAGAAATAATCTTGCACCAATGGCTCGACCAGTTGAAGTTAATGAATGAGATATTCTTATGGATGAGTATATGATGCCATTGATTGTTGAAAATTGGTCCAACATAATCTATCTACCTTATAGACATGACAACTTCCGGTTGTGGCCAAATGTCATTAATTTGTTCTCGAACAATCTACAGTTCTATAGGAGAACAGATGAAAATCCTTATTACCATATTTCTTGCTTCAACGAATATTGTGAAAATCTCAAAAACCACTGTGTTAATGAAGAGGCGTTTAAGATGAGGCTCTTCCCACACACACACTAAAGGATAAAGCTAGAGAATTGTTAGATTCTCTACCATTTGGGAGTAGAGGTGTCAAGGCAAGCGGGCCAACCGAACCCGTCTCAACCCAAACTCTACAGGCCGATGAGGTGAGGCGTGAGCTCGAGGCGGTTCAGCCTCTAATTTAAAAAATGCTGCGATAACATACTCACGGTCGTGCATTCTTTAAATTTGATATTAAAAAATAATAAAAACAAAATTAAAAAAAAAATAAAATGGCGAGAGAAGCCGTAACATGCAAAGTGACATCCTACGCCTAGTAGCATTGTCGATTACTTAAGTCCTAAAGCGATTAGGACTAAAATAGCTGCATGCACTGCATTATGCGAGGCATGAAGTATCCTTTTATAAAAAATGAGTAAACAATTATTAATTTAACACACGTTTTACTATAAATGTAAACATTTTTTTTAAGTACAATAAGTTATTAAATTTTTTTAGTAATTTCAAAAAAAAAAAAATTCTTCATACGGGCGAACCAAGTCAAGCTGTGGCCCATGGGCTCGATCTTTGGGATGGGGGTGATGGGTGGGCCGGTTTGTGTTCAATTTTGTGGGTGGATTGACCCGAGTTTGGGAGCATCACTACTTGGATGATTTGATCCAAAATTTCTGTTGAAATACTTCTCTCAGGCCGAGTGAGCAGTGAAGTATAAAATATCTAATTTCCAACAATCGAGCATGGGAAAGATTCGAGGCATTCTCGAAAGTGTCGAAGTCTTGCTTTTCCTTTAGTGACTCTGAATCATTATTTCTACTCTAGATTAGCTCCAACCGGTCATTCTTGAATAGATTACTGCGGTGGATCTATTCAAAATAGATCCGCCGGTGACCTTTATGACTTATATAAAACTATGAGTGAACAGTTCGTCATGTACTGGCAAAAAGTGGATTATGTATTGACCTTTACAACTTATATGAAACCATGAGTGAAAGAGGATTACAGAAGTAAGCAATAGGAATACACAAAGTGGAAATCAATTCGTTTGTACTGCCAAAAATCGATGCATTGGCAAAGTAGATGGAAACAATGAAATATTCTCACTCAGTCAATATAGTTCAGATGTCCCCACCAATCTGTGTAACATGCGGGCAAACCATCAATTATCAAAATGCCCTTTAACCAAAGTTGATATGTCATCACACGAACAAAGCTGCGTATGCTCAAAACTTTTAGCGACAACATAATAATCCATACTAACATACTTACAATCCGGGATGAAGAAATCATCCAAACTTCACCTATGACAATATCCAAAACATTCAAAATCTACCAAATCAAGGAGATCATAAGAAAGAAAATGAGGATTGGAAAAACTCACACGCATGGAATACGAATTCAAAGAGATGCGAGAAAAGACAAGATGTTGCAATAAAGAATATAGAAAAGCAGTTAGGCGGTTGGCTAAAGCTGTTGGCGGCGACAACCAGGCAGCATGGCCAAGCAATACCAAAGTCAATCCAAAAGAGCAAGTCAATGCAATCACCACGAGAAGCGGAGTTGAGTTGCGGATATTCATGTGAAAAGATCGGGTGTTGAAAAGGAAGTGCGTTAAGTAAAGAGAGTTAACAAATCGGATCACGAAGTTGAACAAGAAAAGAAAGTTCTCCACCAGATTATATTCCGCCACCGGTCAAAGCTTATGTTCCTCGATTCCATTTCTTCAAAGTTTGTGTGAAAACATAAGCTAGACAAGCAATTTGAGAAATTCTTGATATATTCAAGAAACTCCAAATCAACATACATTTCTTTGGACGCTTTAGCTCAAATGCCAAGCTATGAAAAAATTATGAATGAAAATTTTTCAAACAAAAAGAAGTTGGAAGAGCACGAAATAGTCATGCTTACTGAGGAATACTGAGTGCTATCTTGCAAAACAAGCTACCACCGAAATTAGAAGATCTAGGGAGTTTCTCTATTCCTTGCACTGTTGGTAGTTCATTTTTCAAGAAAGCATTATGTGATTTAGGTGCTAGCATTAATTTGATGCCTTACTCTAATTTCAAGCAACTAGGTCTCGGAGAAGTAAAACCAACCACAATCTCACTGCAGTTAGCTGATCGATCAGTTAAACGTCTACACGTTGTTGTTGAAGATATTTTAGTGAAAGTGGACAAATTCATATTTCCAGTTGACTTCATAATCTTGGATATGGAGAAAGACAAAGATGTACCACTTATCTTGGGATGCCATTTCTTAGCTACTAGGCAATGATTGATGTAAAAGGGCAACTAGTGTTGAGATTAAATGATGAGCAAGTCACTTTCAGCGTGTTCAAAGCAATTCAATATCAAGCTCCTCTAACTCGTGTTTTCAAATCGATATCATTGATCACGAGGTAGCTAACACCTTTACTTTGGAAAATCCTTGAGATCCATGGTAGCGTGTATTATACATTTTCAAGAAGAAAATTACGATTCTCCGGTTCTTGAAGAATGTGCGGATATTTACAAAGAAGCGAGCAGATGGAAAAAGAAAGAAATACATGGATTTGGGTACCACACCTTCTCAACGAGGCTCCAACTCTCGAGTTAAAGCAATTACCTTCTCACTTTAGGTATGCCTATCTCGTTGAGTCATCTACTCTTCCAGTCATTATTGCAAATTCCATCAATCAAAATCGGGAAAATAAATTACTACTAGTTGTGAAAAATTACAAACCGACCATCGGTTGGACTATAGTAGACATAAGAGGTATCATCCCATCTATATGCATGCACAAGATTCTAATGGAAGAGGCATATAAACCTACATTGCAACACCAGCAGCTTGATTAAATCCTCATTTGCAAGAGATAGTCGATTTGAAGTTTTAAAACTATTTGATGCCAATATAATCTATCATATTTCGAGATAGCACTTGGGTAAGCTCGATTCGGGTAGTGCCTAAAAATAGAAAATTACGGTTGAGAAAAATGACAATAATGAGCTCATACCGGTCAGTTGACTATCGGTGGCGAGTTTGTATTGACTATATGAAGTTGAATGGCGCCACTCGAAAAAAGACCATTTTTCTCTACCATTCATCGACAAAGAAATGCTAGAACGTTTGGCAAGTCATTCTCATTATTGCTTTCTTGATGGGTATTCAAGCTACAATCAGATTTATATAGCCCAGGAAGATCAAGAAAAGACAACATTTACTTGACCTTACGTCACGTTTGCATATAGGCATCGCCATTTGGCATGTGCACCGCTTTGCCACATTTCGTGATTGTATGATGTCTATTTTCTTCGATATGGTCGGAAAATTTATTGAAGTATTTATGGATGATTTTCAATTTTGGATCATCATGCCTAAAATATTTGACCCGGTACTTCACCGTTATGAGAAAACAAACTTGGTACTTGGCGAGAAAAGTGCCACTTAATGGTCCAAGAAGGTATTGTGTTGGGACACAAGATTTCAACTAAAGGCATTGAGGTCGACAAAGCAAAAATTCAAATTATAGAGAGAAGCGCCTCCTTCAACAACGATTAAAGGAATTCGGTCTTTCTTAGGACATGCGAGATTCTATAGGCGATTTATAAAAGATTTTCAAAATAACTAAACCATTGTGCAATTTGTTGGAAAAGAAGTCAAATTTGATTTTTCCATAGGATGTCTTAAAACCTTCACCACTCTCAAAGAAAGCCTAATCTCGAGTGCCAGTCATTTTAGTCCACGATTAGGATCTACCATTTGAACTCGTGTGCGATGTAAGTACTTTTGCTATCGGGGCGGTTTGGGGCGTGAAGAGAAAAAGTCATACATGTCATATATTCGCCGGTAGAACTCTCAATGACACTCAAATGAATTATGCCACTCTGAGAAAATGAATTGCTAGCGTAGTATTTGCCTTTGAAAAATTTTGACCTACCTCATTAGATCGAAAGTTATAGTGCACACGGGCACATGATGATTGAAATATCTTTCTACTAAAAGGATGCAAAACCAAGGCGATTTGATAGATATTACTTTTCAAGAATTTGACTTGGAAATTCGGGATAAAAGATTAGCGAGAACATGGTGATCGACTACATGTCAAAAATAAGCGATCATAAGAGAATGAAGAAAATAAAATAAATGAGAAATTTCTAGGTGAGCGATTTTTGGGATAGAAGCGATTAGGTAGTGAACCATGGTATCTTCGATTATGTGAATTACCTTGCAAGCAATATCGTTCGGACTGATCCCATTCTCTACAAGCGGGGTGTTGACCAAGTAATTCGGAGGTGCATACCTAAAGAAGAAATGAGGCTGTCTTGGAGCAATGTCATTCCTCACCACACGAAGGTCATTTTGGTGCTACCAAAGCAGTAGCCAAAGTCTTGCAATCTGGGTTTTATTGGCCGACATTATTCAAGGATGCTTATAGTTTGGTAAAAATGTTTACAGTGCGAAAGAGAAACGATATCTCGAAGAAAGAAATGCCCCTTTAAAGTATTTTAGAGGTTAAACTTTTGATGTGTGGAGAATTGACTTTATTAATTTGTTTCAATCCTCGTTCTCAAATTTCTACATTTTGGTGGTTGTAGACTACGTTTTAAAATAGGTAGAAGGCGTAGCCTTACCGACTAATGATGGTCGGGGTGGTGGTGAATTTTCTTAAAAAGAACATTTTACGGCGGTTCAAAACTTCTCGAGCAATCATAAGTGACGGTAAACATTTTGCAATCGGCAATTTAAAACTCTCTTGGCAAAATACGATTGTGAAACAGGTGGCTACTCCCTACCATCCACAAACTAGTGGCGGTGGAAATTTCAACCGGGAGTTGAAGCGGATCATGGAGCTAGCTGTTAGTACTTGAGAAAAGATTGGTCGAACAAACTAGATGATGCTCTTTGGGCATATTGAGCTGCATTTAAAATTCCAATTGGGATGTCACCATCTTGCCTAGTTTTTGGAAAGGCGTGCCATTTATCAGTTGAGTTGGAGCATCGAGCTTCTTGGGCATTGAGGAAGTTGAACTTTGATTTGAAAGAAGCCGGTGAAAAATGAATGCTTCAATTGCACGAAATGGATGAATTCAAGTTTGATGCCTAAGAAAATGTCAAATTTGTACAAGGAGAGAATGAAGAAGTGGCATGACAAGAACATTCAAAAAATACGGTTTGAGCCAGGGACAAAAAGTTCTCTTATTCAATTCACGACTCAAGCTCTTTTTGGGAAAACTACGTTTAAGATGGTGGGACCATTCGCGGTAGTCAAAGTCTATCCACTTGGGTACAGAAAAGTAGCTCATGACACAAAGGCGGGGTTCAATGTGAGCGGACAAAGGCTAAGCGATTACTTGGAGGTGATTTTTGAAAGAAAAGTCTTTCACCACTTTAAGAGAAGTTTTAGGAGTTCAATTCACGTTTTGCACGTTTTATGTTTTTAGGACATAACGTAGGCACCTTCAATTCTTAAGTAATTATAAGCTTTGATCAAGCGTCATTACTTGCGAGCACACACTTAATTTTGTTAATTCATGCTTAGATTAAGAATAGCAAAAAATTGAAGCAGGTGCAAACTATGCGATCGCATGGTTACACCATTTGCGATCGCATAGACTGGGCAGAAAACATTCGCCCGAATTTGGTAGTCCTGCGATCGCGAATTTACTTCCTGCGATCACAAGGACTACCGAAAGATTAAAACCAGGAATCGGGTCTCATTTTCAAAACATAAACTTTCAAAATAAGAAGGTTAATTTTTTCAATCCTTGATCTTCAAACTACAAACGAGCATCACAGGCACCAAATTACTCATAATAATTCATCCATAAGCATCAACTCCACGAATTCAAAGGTAAGATTAAATCTTTATGGCGAGATTTTTTTTTATGATTTTGTCTTTCAATTCCATTTACATTCATTTTTTTTGAGTTGTTTGGAGAAACATGGATTAGTTGAATCGAAGGATACATATGAATTTAATTGGGTTTAGATTCTTAGGTTGAGAAATTTTTGTCTTTGGTTTGAATTACTCTAGGTACCCAATCTATGAAGAACAAAACATTGCTTGCAACAAGTTCGACAAATTGCCCCAAACAAAATTTTTGCCAAATATGGGAAGATGTGATCTTAGGCTAGTCTATTTGACTAATGCTATCATTTAGGATCATTCACCTAGATTTGGGCACACTTATATTACCAAAATCCAAGGCGTGATCATTTAGCGACTACTGGTGCCATGGCAACCCACTTCCGCGTGCCTTCGTTAGCACTTTAGGTCCCCATTCATTTGGCCTAAATGACCTTGAAATCTTGTGAAATTTGAACATGTGGTAGATAAAAACATGCACTTCCATTCCATCATTTTTCTTTTCAATTTTGAACATTCTTGGGTATTTTTCTAGAACCGAAGATTGGCCGTCGTCGAACACGTATTTTTTTTAAAAAATTTACCTAAAGTTTGGGAAAGTTTGGGGTGGTCAATAATACCATTTATGTCATTTTCATATCTAACTTGTTTTTATTCAATTTACATGTCATGGGTCCAAAACAACCCGCAACCACCATGAGAAAAAAAAAGAAAGAAAAAGGCAAGCTGAAGGCACATCAAGAGAAGCACAGTGGAAACCACCGATTCCTCCCACTACCTATCCAAGGAGCATGAAGAAAGATTGAAAGCCGACTAGCCGGTGGAGCATTTGGGGGAGCAAAGGTTACATTTGGAGGATTTTTCTTACTCAGAAGTTATACAATCGATCGGCGCAAAATTTGGTCAAAAATTACAAAAACATTTGCACAAGATCTACTCCTAGCTCGTCCATGGGTTCTACACCAAATTTAACCATGAAATAGACATATATGGGATGAGAGCACTACAGACGGACATAGGTGAGGGTAAATGGTTTATGTTTACCACGAGGGTCATTAACTAGTACTACTGATTACTTCTAAAGATGTTCACCTTGGCTGTCCACTATTCGGGATATGGGGAAGTGGCCCAATTTTTATATGATCGAGGCGATGCATGGCCACTACGGGAGAGACTTTGATCGCGACAAATTGTGACTCCCTACTCATCTTGAATTTGTTAGTGAGCCACAACATCGACCTGACCATGCACCGCACTATTATCAATTATCACGAGGGACTCGATTACTTACACCTTGATCACGAGGAGGAAGATTGACTTGGGAAGTTACATCTACACCACGATCGATTACTCTGAAGCTTCCAATCGGACAGAGGCACTGCACGCCATCTTCCTTGATCGGTGGCATTTGTGAAAAAGTGGGGGTTGATTTGTTCAAGAGAGTCGGTATTGAAATCTAAAGGACCAATTAACCTCTATGCTTTAGAAAATGTAAGAAGGTACTTTGCCTGACGAGTTATGGGGCAGCCCTAGTCGTAGATGAGCAGCCTCGATAAGAGTATCGATTCGTACCTCGGCCGACCACACCTCGGCATGCCGCACCTCTAGGAGGCGTAGCATCTATGCTCGCCAACTACTAGAAGGTTAGGTAGAAGCAGAACCGGATCATTGTCGCTACACGGACTAAATTGTGTGCGGTGCAGCGAGGAGTTGGCGACGCCGGGATCTCGCGTAGATCACGGTCCACACACTCGGATGAATATCGAGATCAATCGGACAACAAAGCGGCACGGGTATTGTCGGATTCGATATGACGCGACAAAATCAAGGCGGTTAGATAGATGTGCTTGAGCAAGCTAGATGACATTTATGACCGGTTGCGAGACCAACACCTAGCCAAGACCATCCACTAGTAGATCCATTCGCACTCCTTCTTCCGGCACCATCTCGATCCACCTCCTAGAAGTCTTTGAATTTTTATATATTATATTTCTTTTGAATATTTACATTGGGGACAATGTATCTTTCAAGTTGGGGAGTGGTGGACTAAAATGAAAATTTTTTATTCTATGATGATAATTGATATTTGATTTTAATGTAGTTTTGTTTGTAAAAATGAATGTTTATGTGATATGAATAGCCTTGCCGGTTAATTATGAAACATTTCTTTAAGTTTAGCTTTAATCATGACTTGTGGATATATTATTACTTTGTTTACATGTGAGGCTACTTAACCATGTCGATAACGTGTTGTGTCGGGCCGGTTATGAAGAATTTTAGCTATCTTTGGTGCATAAGTTGAAAACAATAGGATATCTTCTTTAGACTAAGAATCATGTGCATCTTGACAAGTAACCAATAGAGTGAATAAGTGTGATAGTTAAGTTGTGATGGTGGCTATCTAAGCATGTTGATTCCAAATTGGTTGAAAAATTGTGTGGAGCACTTTAGACCGATTAGAGGAAGCTAGGTAACGACCGAATATTAGGAATCTAATCTTCAACTTATTGCGCATAAGGAACAAGACTATTACTATTATATAACTCTTTTCGTAGCCTTTTTATTCGAGTGATAAAGCCTATCGGTCTAAAGCTCGTTACATGAGTCATCTAGAAAGCAATGGGTGAGTTTCATACACTATTAATATCTTATAACTTTTTCGTAGCCTTTTTGACTTGAGTGAAAAGGTCCGTGGGGTTTTAAAAACCCGATACCCTAAGGTTCATAAGACCTAGGAGTCATCGACCTAAAGTTCGTTACATGAGTCATGTAGAAAGCTTAAGAATTGAGTTTTCCACTTAAGATTTATATTAAAAAATTATTTGCAAAGTAAACATGGGGACTAGATAACTAATATGTTTGACTTACTTAGTAGAAATTTTTTGGTCTAGATCGCTAAAAATTAGAGAATCTTCATAAACCTAGGTAGTCACGATTATTAGCTTTCTCAACCAACCTCGAGCAAGAAAATATTGAGTGAACTATAACCTTAGACCCAAAATCTAGAGTTCAAAGAAAACATCATTTTGGGGGAAGTGTAACTTACGAGAAGAAAAGATGAAGTCGACCAAGCGGTTGGGCTATCACAACCATAGAAATTAAGTGATCGAATTAACTACTCTCATACACATATCAAATATGTTTTGAGTAGAGTCACATTTGCAAAAGTAACACACGAACACAAATCATGAATTATAAGTTGTTGCAAAGGTGAAGCAAGAATGACAAGCTATTTATATTATTATACATTTTTTATTTTTGTCATTATATGCATGATTGTCTTTAGCTAGTTTATTCGAGGGGCGAATAAAAGTTTAAGTTTGGGGTGTTTGATAAGTACAATTTTATACTTATCGAGCACAAAAAGGACAATTATTAGTACTCTTAATTGTTTTCTTATTATTTTAAGAAAAAGTGAAATTCAAGTGTCGATCTAACGAAAAGATAAAAATAGAAGAAAAAGAGGACTTAATTGCAAAGATAAAGAGGTTTTTAGGGCTTGGCATGCAAATATCAATGAAATGAATCCAATAAATCCACCAAAATAACCATGCGATCGCATGGTTGTACTAACTTTCGGATCGCAAGGGTAGCTTTTCATAGATAGAACATAATGGAGACAAGCCATGTGATTAGCAAGGCATAAGCCCATGCGATCGCAAAGCTTTCTCTGGTAACAATTTGGCAATTTCCTAGAACAAATAGAATTACGCCAAGTCAGGATAAGTAACAACTTAAACACACAACTTGGAGAGTTTGAAGAGGGGTATAAGGCAGCACGGAGACAAATTTTGGAAAAAAAATATACAAGGAAGAATTGAAGATCAAGCAAGGGATTGAAGAATGTTCGACCAAAAACACGAGTTTTATTTACTTTTCATTTTCTTTCTTGAACATGATGAAATCAACAATTGTGATAATTCTGAGATCATGTCCGGCTAAGTTACTTATTAGTAGGATGAGCGATGAAATCTCTTGTTTTTAATTAATTAGAAGTTTTTACGTTTAAAAATTAATTACTTTTGGGTTGATTGTTCTTTACTTATTATTTCTAATATTTTAATACTTGACCACCATTAGAATATATTGTGGTATATATTGAAGTCGAGAGAATCAATATAGATAAACACGTGGTTTTGAATAACATATGGTCCAATAATCGATAGAAATTACTATTACATGTTGTGAAATCCGATTAGGTGTTCTTGTGATTTAAATGCATATTTTATGTTCGAAACTTAATTAGAGATAATTAGGTTCGCATATCGATATAGAAGACGATTGACCATCGAGAAAGGCTTTTGATTATTGTAGGATCACCGATTTTCAATCTATAGTAATTATAGGCTAAAGTGATTGAGCGAAAATTGATTAAAGAAGCGTGTATGTGGATTCGCGAATCCTAGTGTTAGTAAAATTGAAATCGTCATCAACAATTTACTTTAATTGCGTGATAAATTAGATTTAATTACACATATGTAGAATATATTTAGATTTAAAATCAAATATAAATCTATGTTCTTTTACATTGTTAAAACTAGAACTATAAATTAATTGGTTAATTGATAGTTGGTTCTTGAGGAGTTCGACACTCTATTAATTACTATATTACTTATTAACTGATCCGTCCACTTGCGGGATTAAAATTCACAACAATAATTTTAGAAAAATAGTCTTATTACAATGCACAAATGCCGAGGTTGTTAAACTCCTAAATTCGCCAAATCATAATTACGTTATTGCTAATTGTTGACTGTTTGAAAGTGGAAAATTCAGTCCCATGACCGAATCAACATTATTCTCCCCAAAACCTGCATATTCCATCCCAAATCCATTGCTCATTTCATTCAAAAAATCATATCTTTCAATTTCAAGAAGCGTAGGTGTTTATTGCCGGAATATGTATCTTCGCTAACAATTAAAGGATCGGGGACGATGTGTAAGGGACGCCAAACCTTTTGAGACAAAGTCCCAACAATGGGTGTTTGATTTATGAAGACTACAATAATGACAAAGGATGAAAAAAAACAAAAGGAAATGCCTCCAAAGGCACAAACACACTAGAATTCTTTGTAAAGAAATATTTAAGACTAAATGGAATGAAATTACATTTCTACATTTTGAGAGTTCCTTCTTTTTCTTTTCTTCAATCAATCTCCTTCCTTTTATACCTTGCCAAACGGTTTTATCACACGTTTTCCTTCAATCTTGCATAAAAACTTCTCATCGCTTGATTTCTTCCTTATACTTGACAACCACCTCGTCGCCCAATAAGCTGTCCATTTCTTCCATAATGATTTCAACTGTTTGTAACTTTCCCATGATGATTTACTTCTTTAACTCCTTCATGATAATCCTCGGAAGAGACACCGGAGGATATCTCGATGGAAGAAGCGATTCCTCGAGGACATAGATCCAAGGTGACGAGGAGTTGACTCCCGGACTTCACCGGTGAGGAGCCGAAAAAGTTTGGAGGCAGATCCTAATGACCGAGGCGAGGAGGCTCCAAGTAGGAAAGGATCTCCCGGAAGAATCCAAAGAGGCCCGAAAAAGAACCTCGATTACAACCTAGATGTTTTTGCTTGGAAACACGAGAATGTGATTGGGATCGACCCAAAGGTAAGTTGTCACCGCCTCAACATTGATCCTAAATTTCTATCTCACCGACAAAAGCGGAGGCCCTTAAACCTGAAAAAACGAGTCTTTGGAAGAAGATGTAGGTAAACTCCTACAAGCACGCTTCATCCGGAAGCTCGCTACTCAAGTGGGTCTCCAACTGGTTACGGTTAAAAAGCTAGGGGAAAAAAATGAGAATATGTATAGATTTCTCCAACCTCAACTGAGCTTGTCCTAAAGATAGCTTCCCAACGCCTCGGATTGATCAATGGCGGACTCCACCTCACGGACATGAACTCTTAAGCTTCACGGATGCCTATTCGAGGCTATAACCAAATTCTCATGTATCCACCCGAGATGAGGGATCACATATCGTTCATGACAGATAAGGGCCTTTCTTTTCTGAAGTTATGCTATTTGGCTTGAAAAGCGTCCAGGACAACCTACTAGAGGCTCATCAACAAAATGTTTCTTTGTTCGGATCGATTCAACCATGGAAGTCTCGTGGATGATATCTTCGATTAAAAGCTTAAAAGGTCGAGGATCACGTGCAAGACTTGGAAAGACTTTCCAAACCCTGCGAAATGTGTCTTTGGAGTTGCCTCCGGAAAGTTCCTAGGCTATATGGTGAACCAAAGGAGGATCGAGGCCAATCGGGAGGTAAATTTTTATAAACAATTAGGAACAATTTTATAAACAATTAGAAATTTTATAAACAATTTTTATAAACAATTAGAAATGTGTCATAGGTAAATTTTAGCTAGCTTAAATTGTTATAAACAATTGTCATAAGCGCTATTTGAAACAACGGTGAATAACATTGCATATCCGAAGTTAAATACTAGACAATGATTACATAATTTGCATCAAAAATCGAAAACATTCCTAGTCTAAATCCCTCCTGCTCCATACCATCTTCGCCTCCCAACTCAATCGAGAGGGAACTTTGACTCAAAGACGGTTAAATCCAAGTGCGGATAATGCGCTCGAAGAGAAGCGGCACCTCCTCATGACTTACGCTTGCAAATTAATTGGAAAACTAGCGTATGCCTCGGTTTAGTGAAAGTTGGCGACAAACTCGACCTCCGTGATCTTGCAACTTTCGGTTGAACTTCTACCTCTAACGGTGGCGAACCCCTATGAACCTCAACCTCCGCCTTTCTCTTTTGGATTCTTCCAGATTCGAACATCAATATCGATATTTTTCCTGTCTCATCAAGGCCTCTGCCATCATCTTTTTGCTTCTCCTCATTCGCCACTTCCAAAGCACTCGAAGCTATGTTTTGTGCATTCAAGGCATCGTCGAGTCTCTTAGTCAAGATGGCTATCCGGCTCTCGCCTCTACCATTTCTTGTTTCGCCAGACACGCCAACTTGGCACTCTCGGCCAAAGCAACCGTGCATGTCGAGGTACTCCTTTATTTTTGTCCGTTGGGAGAGGCTCTCCATTGCGGTAGTGACTTTAGTCCTTAACTCCCTTTGTGCCATCGAGGGATTCGGTGAGCAGCAGTTGAAGCGTATACGAACAGCCAAAGAGGCCTCCATCCAATCCTCGGCATCTCCCTCGTTTGAGAAATGCCTTCCGCGACCTATTCAGTACTTCCGAAAGCTTTCCGCTCCCATAGCGGGCACAACTCAAGTCTTTTATTTGAGATCCGGAAGCCTCCTTTCCAAATCACCAATACGTTTAGCGAACGTACTACGTAAGTGAAACTCAACACGATCTCCCTCGTCTCCTCCGGCTGAGACCCCCAGCCGTCTCTTGGCCGGCTGGCCAGGACACTATCTGTGGCCACGACCACCCCATTGTAGTCACGTGCCCAACTTTCTCTCGCCTAGTGGTCCGGAGGAAGCACGATTACGCCCTCGACCACTACAACCGACCTTCCTTTCCCCGCTCGATCCCCTGCTTTTATTGCTCTCGCCACCACAGACGGCGTGGGACGAGGACTTCAAGAATCGGACCTTTCTTTTGTATAGTCAAGAGTGACCTTCCTCTTCTTATTCGTTGGTTCCTCCTCATCGAGGATATGTCCTCGGCAACCATCTCGTAGAGACAACACAGCGTGCCTCCTCTCTTGTCGCCGATCGGCTAATCTCTTTGTTGATTTTCTTTTGGTGGCTATCCTCGGAAGAGGCGTGCCAGAGCTCCCTCACTTTGAAGCCATCACCTAGCCAGCGATGGCGTAGGCATCTTACCTTGCTCAAATTCACTTCACAAAAGTAAGTTGTCGATACAAATAGATGAATATACACATACAACAAATAAAAGCGAGGTGGATACATGCCACCTTACCTTTCTCGCCATATGTCCTAATTCAATTAAACGTCCTCTTGCTTTCAACAAAGACTCGAACCACCTCTCCACTCTTTGGATGCCCGTGTAAATTGCATGGAGGATGTCAAACTCTTCCTCTTTTAATTCACAATGGAGAAGGGCATCCGCAAAATATGAAACCACACATTAGTTCCACATTCCACATAAACACATTTCAAGCCCTTAATCCACTCACTTGCAACACCATAGAAGCAAGGCACATTCAAAGTGGGTTCGAATCATTAATTACCTCCGCCAATTCCGGATACCGAGTAACCTCTCATCCTTCCAATGCTAAATTGATGAGGGGCAATCGGAACAAGCGCTTATCACGATCCCCGGGCCAAAGTAAAACCACCCCAATGCTTCTCCCTTGTCCTTTTCCTTGGAATCTTCTCGGAAGATATCTTTGTTTGAAATACATGTAAAGGCATCTAAAATCCAAGAGAGTGCCTAAACCAAAGATAAAGGCTCCTAGCCATCTGGCTCCAACCGTTGGGAGACACCTGAGTTGGAGCTAGACCATACGCTCTGAGGAACCTCCTATAGAAAGGATCCAAGAGAAGCCTCATCCTAGCGTTAAATGGTTGGCAATGCAAAGCAGTGCAACCCTCCCTCGGATGGCAGGGTCTCTCATGGGGCCCCGGTATGTGAAACTCAATATCACTGGGAACTTAGAACATCCTCTTAATGTTCTCCAAATCCACCTCATTCACGACCGAATGAACATCCATGGTACTCCACCTCCCGCTAAATGATAGACCGGACGAAGCGAGATACATCTCTCGATAGGAGAATCAAGGACCCGCACCACTCCTCGGCACTATAGCAAATTCCTGCTTTGTGAGGACATCAACGCTCAAGTGGTCTTACCCGGCAATCGACAGAGAGATTTCCGAGCTACTTACTACAACCTTAACTAGTCGACCAGAGAGGCCCAAAGCAGCCTTCTTCCACAGCAGACATCTCCCCCACATAGTCAAAGAAAATACACAAGGAATCCCAAAAGTTAAAGGGACAGAGAAGAGTTTAGGGGGATACCTAAAAGAAAACTATGAATCTTCAAAATCAGAAAGACTTCACCACAAACTCTTTTCCTTGCTCGAACACGGTGGCCAGAAAGTTGGGTTCCTTCCTTTAAAGTTCAAACGAATCGTGAGAGGAACTCAACCTCCATTCGTTGGATGGTAATTGATATCCATCTTAACCGTACACGTTGCAGGATGATCCTGATCCTCGAATTCAAACAGCAGCATAAACAAATTCCAATCAACGTCCTGGATCAAAGAGTCACAACCACTCACGCGTGGAGGAGTGTTGGATATGTTAAACTTACCTCTGATGATTACAACACATTAAATGCATGCAGCCGTCTTTTCAAAGCATGCCCAATATGACGTTCCATACTCTCCGTGCCTGTGTAATCATTACACCAAACCATCTCTAGCAAGCTTCTCCCATTTGGGAAGGAACGCTGACTTTCAATACCTCTTTCACTAGAGAATGTACACTTCACATTTCAAGACCCTCCCACTGGGACAAGGAGAGCTTTTCGGCGCCTCTCCCACGGGAGAATGTGCACTTGACTTTCGGTGCCCCTCCCACTTGGGACGGGGCACTTTAGCTTTCAACACCCCTCCCATGCAGGCGATTTCACTTTGGATGTTCCTTATATGTGCGATTTGTAGGATCTCCCAAACTTCCTTTGCTATCCTACAATTAGATATTAGTCGATTTGATTAGTATTTACAAAACAAAAAATAGCATTCAAGGCTTTGCTATTCCAACTAGCGTTATTGAAATCAGTAATAACCCATTGTTCACATAGTTTTTCTATTTCAATATCATTTTCAATGATAGTGGGAGGACTATATCCTCTAATGATAGAATGCCATGATTTTTCATCTAGAGCTTGAATGTAAACAGTCATATAGATTTCCCAATAGTTATAGTTCGTTCCATCCAAGACTGGTGGTCGAAAAGAAGCAATGTCCATACCTAGAATCATAGGATCTCACTTTGTAGAAGTGAAGCCTCTCGATACCAATTTTAGTTTTAAATCTAGATAACAATCAACCTAGAAGGGGTTGAATAGGTTGTTCTTGAAAGTCCAGAATATTTTTTTTAAAAAACCACAACGTTCACTTTAATGTTCTGATGTTGATAAAAATATGTTGAACGTCAGAACATTTCACTGAACGTTTTGGTAGTTTCGAGACAGTTATTATATAAGGCTATGAAAATATTGATTAATACCAGATATAGCATGGTAAACCCCTAAGGAAAACATCTACGAGCTCCCATGCCACGGTTAAATAAATCCACTATTTTAGAACAAAGTTACACACGTCTCAACTTTTTGAAATTACAATTTTAGACCTAATCTAAAATTTTATCAGCAATTTACAAAAAGTAAAACATAGTTAAGAACAATAATAAAACTTCCCTATTTTATATCTTCTTCAACTAGTCAAGAAATGCAGTCAAGTACTTCCGTCTTGATCTTGGTCCATTCCACGAGTGTCCTCGGATTGATTCCACAAATCGGAATAAGGACCCAGTCCTTATCTTGCCACCGAAATGCCGTTCTCTCTCACAATGGATTTCTACAAAGCTCAGTTTCTCAGAACCATTCTCAAAAATAGAATTTTGATCGAGCTAGGACTTTTGAATATTTCTTTGAACTCTCAACTGATAAATGATTTGCTCTTAGATGCTTGAGTGTCTTTGCTTTCAAAGTCCGTAGGATTCTTGGAATCCCACCTGTCTTATTTATAGTACAAGAAGTTTGTCTAATCTTAATGACTTAATATTTATCTTATATATGGATAAGACAAAATAAGTCTTTAAATTTAAATAGACTTTATAAAAGATAAGGTGAGATAAATCATAAGAATATGAAAATAAATCTAGTTATATATTTTCATTTAAATAGATAAATATAAAGATAATATTTTAATATCTTATCTATTTGGAAACATAATTTAATTAGAATACTTAAACATGCAATTTATTCAATCACTTATTTAATCGATAAGGAACAAGATTTTTAGAATAACTAAATCGATAAATAGATTGTGATAAATATAGCATTAAAGTTTCCAATTTTCAAACAACTATTAGATAATCATTGAATCCTAATTGGCTCATATCAATAAATAAAATATAATTAAGTATGCCAAAAACCAGATTCTTCAACAAGGTGGATTCACAAATCTTAGTGTTAGTAAAAATTGAAATCGTACTCAAACAATTTACTTTAATTGCGTGATAAATAAAATTTAATTACACATACGTAGAATACATTTAGATTTAAAATCAAATATAAATATGTGTTCTTTACATTGTTAAAACTAGAACTATAAATTAGTTGGTTAATTGATAGCTGGTCCTCGTGGGTTCGACACTCTATTCATTACTATATTACTTGTTAACGATTCGTCCATTTGCGGGATTAAAATCTACGACGAGTTTTTGGCACCGTTGTCGGAGACTAGTTTTATTAATTACTACGTTAATTGATAATTTAGTTTTTAACAATTCTTTTTATTATTATTTATTTGATTTTTAGTTTTATTTTTTTTACTCTCAGTTCTTCGTGTTGCTGCTGAATTTTAAATATTTTCTAAAGTTTCAGGTGTCAAGTATATATGTGTCGTACAAAATATCTTGATCTATTTGATTTAGACCCAAAAATCGAAGCAGAGCTTTCGCCAATGACAACATGAGCGAAGAAAAAGAAACAACAGCAAAAGACACATTGGAAGATAATCGAATCTAGAATCCATTACCCGTAGATGTGAGAAATAATCTTGCACCAATGGCTCGACCCGGTTGAAGTTAATGAATGAGATATTCTTATGGATGAGTATATGATGCCATTGATTGTTGAAAATTGGTCCAACATAATCTATCTACCTTATAGACATGACAACTTCCGGTTGTGGCTAAATGTCATTAATTTGTTCTCGAACAATCTACAGTTCTATAGGAGAACAGATGAAAATCCTTATTACCATATTTCTTGCTTCAACGAATATTGTGAAAATCTCAAAACCATTGTGTTAATGAAGAGGCGTTTAAGATGAGGCTCTTCCCACACACACACTAAAGGATAAAGCTAGAGAATTGTTAGATTCTCTACCATTTGGGAGTAGAGGTGTCAAGACGAGCGTGCCAACCGAACCCGTCTCAACCCTAAAAACTATAGGCCGATGAGGTGAAGCGTAGGCTCAAGCGGTTCACCTCTAATTTAAAAAAAAATGCAGCAAGAACATACTCACGATCGTGCATTCTTTAAATTTGATATTAAAAAATAATAAAACAAAATTAAAAAATAAAATGGCAGAGAGCCGTAACATGCAAAGTGACATCCTCTGCCTAGTAGCGACTGTCAGTCACTTAAGTCCTAAAGCAGTTAGGACTAAAATGGCATTGCTGCATGCGCGCATGCGAGCATGAAGTATCCTTTTATAAAAAAATGAGTAAACAATTATTAATTTAACACACGTTTTACTATAAATGTAAACATTTTTTTAAGTACAATAAGTTATTAAATTTTTTTAGTAATTTCAAAAAAAAAAAAATTCTTCATACGGGCCGAACCAAGTCAAACTGTGGCCCACATGGGCTCGACCCGGATGGGCTGATGGGTGGGCCGAGTTTGTGTTCAATTTTTGTGGACTGGATTGACCCGAGTTTGGGAGCATCACTACTTGGACAGATTTGATCCAAAAATTTCTTACCGAATACTTCTCTCCACCAGAGTGAAGCGGTGATCAAGTATAAAATATCTAATTTCCAACAATCGAGCATGGGAAAGATTCAAGGAACCCCTCCGAAAGTGTCAAGTCTTGCTTTTCCTTTAGCGGCTCTGAATCATTATTTCTACTCTAGATTAGCTCCAACCGGTCATTCTTGAATAGATTCTGCAAAGCGGTGGATCTATTCAAAATAGATCCGCGCAAGTGACCTTTATGACTTATATAAAACTATGAGTGAACAGTTCAGTCATGTACCGCAAAAAGTGGATTATGTATTGACCTTTACAACTTATATGAAACCATGAGTGAAAGAGGATTACGAGTAAGCAATAGGAATACACAAAGTGGAAATCAATTCGTTTGTCTCGCCAAAATCGATGCATTGGCAAAGTAGATGGAAACAATGAAATATTCTCACTCAGTCAATATAGTTCAGATGTCCCCACCAATCTATGTAACATGCGGGGCAAACCATCAATTATCAAAATGCCCTTTAACCAAAGTTGATATGTCATCACCTGAACAAGCTGCGTATGCTCAAAACTTTTAGCGACAACATAATAATCCATACTAACATACTTACAATCCAGGATGAAGAAATCATCCAAACTTCACCTATGACAATATCCAAAACATTCAAAATCTACCAAATCAAGGGAGATCATAAGAAAGAAAATGAGGATTGGAAAAAACTGTCACACGCATGGAATCTGAATTCAAAGAGATGCAGAAAAGACAAGATGTTGCAATAAAGAATATAGAAAAACAGATTGGGCAGTTGGCTAAACTGTTGGCCGAGCGACAACCAGGCACATGGCCAAGCAATACCAAAGTCAATCCAAAAGAGCAAGTCAATGCAATCACCACGAGAAGCGGAGTTGAGTTGCCAGATATTCATGTGAAAAGATCGGGTGTTGAAAAGGAAATTGCGTTAAGTAAAGAGAGAGTTAACAAATCAGATGCAGAAGTTGAACAAGAAAAAGAAAGTTCTCCACCAGATTATATTCCGCCACCGGTCAAAGCTTATGTTCCTCCGATTCCATTTCTTCAAAGGTTGTGAAAACATAAGCTAGACAAGCAATTTGAGAAATTCTTCGATATATTCAAGAAACTCCAAATCAACATACATTTTGCTGACGCTTTAGCTCAAATGCCAAGCTATGAAAAAATTATGAATGAAAATTTTTTCAAACAAAAAGAAGTTGGAAGAGCACGAAATAGTCATGCTTACCGAGGAATACAGTGCTATCTTGCAAAACAAGCTACCACCGAAATTAGAAGATCCAGGGAGTTTCTCTATTCCTTGCACTGTTGGTAGTTCATTTTTCAAGAAAGCATTATGTGATTTAGGTGCTAGCATTAATTTGATGCCTTACTCTAATTTCAAGCAACTAGGTCTCGGAGAAGTAAAACCAACCACAATCTCACTGCAGTTAGCTGATCGATCAGTTAAACGTCTACACGTTGTTGTTGAAGATATTTTAGTGAAAGTGGACAAATTCATATTTCCAGTTGACTTCATAATCTTGGATATGGAGAAAGACAAAGATGTACCACTTATCTTGGGATGCCATTTCTTAGCTACTAGACGAGCGCTGATTGATGTAAAAAGGGCAACTAGTGTTGAGATTAAATGATGAGCAAGTCACTTTCAACGTGTTCAAAGCAATTCAATATCCAAGCTCCTCTAACTCGTGTTTTCAAATCGATATCATTGATCACGAGGTAGCTAACACCTTTACTTTGGAAAATCCTTCAGATCCATGGTAAGCGTGTATTATACATTTTCAAGAAGAAAATTCTGATTCTCCAGTTCTTGAAGAATGTGCCAGATATTTACAAAGAACTGAAGAGATGGAAAAAAGAAAGAAATACATGGATTTGGGTACCACACCTTCTCAACAGGCTCCAACTCTCGAGTTAAAGCAATTACCTTCTCACTTTAGGTATGCCTATCTCGTTGAGTCATCTACTCTTCCAGTCATTATTGCAAATTCCATCAATCAAAATCAGGAAAATAAATTACTACTAGTTGTGAAAAATTACAAACCAGCCATCAGTTGGACTATAGTAGACATAAGAGGTATCATCCCATCTATATGCATGCACAAGATTCTAATGGAAGAGGCATATAAACCTACATTGCAACACCAACGCAGATTAAATCCTCATTTGCAAGAGATAGTCGAGCTGAAGTTTTAAAACTATTTGATGCCAATATAATCTATCATATTTTGAGATAGCACTGGGTAAGCTTCGGTTCGTGTAGTGCCTAAAAATAGAAAATTACGGTTGAGAAAAATGACAATAATGAGCTCATACCGGTCAGATTGACTATCGATTTGGCGAGTTTGTATTGACTATATGAAGTTGAATGACGCCACCGAAAAGACCATTTTCTCTACCATTCATCCAAACAAATGCTAGAACGTTTGGCAAGTCATTCTCATTATTGCTTTCTTGATGGGTATTCAAGCTACAATCAGATTTATATAGCCCCAGAAGATCAAGAAAAGACAACATTTACTTGACCTTACGTCACGTTTGCATATAGGCATACGCCATTTGGCATGTGCAACGCTGCTGCCACATTTCAGCGTTGTATGATGTCTATTTTCTTCGATATGGTCAGAAAATTTATTGAAGTATTTATGGATGATTTTTCAATTTTTGGATCATCATGCCTAAAATATTTGACCCCGGTACTTCACCGTTGCGAGAAAACAAACTTGGTACTTAACTGAGAAAAGTGCCACTTAATGGTCCAAGAAGGTATTGTGTTGGGACACAAGATTTCAACTAAAGGCATTGAGGTCGACAAAGCAAAAATTCAAATTATAGAGAAACTGCCTCCTTCAACAACAGTTAAAGGAATTCGGTCTTTCTTAGGACATGCAGGATTCTATAGACGATTTATAAAAGATTTTTCAAAAATAACTAAACCATTGTGCAATTTGTTGGAAAAAGAAGTCAAATTTGATTTTTCCATAGGATGTCTTAAAGCCTTCACCACTCTCAAAGAAAGCCTAATCTCAGTACCAGTCATTTTAGTCCCTGATTAGGATCTACCATTTGAACTCATGTGCGATGTAAGTACTTTTGCTATCGGGGCAGTTTTGGGGCAGCGAAGAGAAAAAGTCATACATGTCATATATTACGCCAGCCGAACTCTCAATGACACTCAAATGAATTATGCCACTACAGAAAATGAATTGCTAGCAGTAGTATTTGCCTTTGAAAAATTTTGACCTACCTCATTAGATCGAAAGTTATAGTGCACACGGGCCACACAGTATTGAAATATCTTTCTACTAAAAAGGATGCAAAACCAAGACTGATTTGATAGATATTACTTTTTCAAGAATTTGACTTGGAAATTCGGGATAAAAAGATTAGCGAGAACATGGTAGTCGACTACATGTCAAAAATAGAGCAGTCATAAGAGAATGAAGAAAATAAAATAAATGAGAAATTTCTAGGTGAGCAGATTTTTGGGATAGAGCAGTTAGGTAGTGAACCATGGTATGCTGATTATGTGAATTACCTTGCAAGCAATATCGTTCATTTGATCCCATTCTCTACAAGCGGGTGTTGACCAAGTAATTCGGAGGTGCATACCTAAAGAAGAAATGGAGGCATCTTGGAGCAATGTCATTCCTCACCACCACGAAGGTCATTTTGGTGCTACCAAAGCAGTAGAGCAAAGTCTTGCAATCACGGGTTTTATTGGCCGACATTATTCAAGGATGCTTATAGTTTGGTAAAAAATGTTACAGGTGCGAAAAGGACGAGAAACGATCTCGAAAGAAAGAAATGCCCCTTTAAAGTATTTTAGAGGTTAAACTTTTGATGTGTGGAGAATTGACTTTATTGGACTGTTTCAATCCTCGTTCTCAAATTTCTACATTTTGGTGGCTGTAGACTACGTTTTAAAATAGGTAGAAGCTGTAGCCTTACCGACTAATGATGGTCGGGTGGTGGTGAATTTTCTTAAAAAGAACATTTTTACGCGGTTCAAAACTTCTCGAGCAATCATAAGTGACAGAGGTAAACATTTTTGCAATCGGCAATTTAAAACTCTCTTGGCAAAATACGGTGTGAAACACAGAGTGGCTACTCCCTACCATCCACAAACTAGTGGCCAGGTGGAAATTTCCAACCGGGAGTTGAAACGGATCATGGAGCTAACTGTTAGTACTTCGAGAAAAGATTGGTCGAACAAACTAGATGATGCTCTTTGGGCATATTGAGCTGCATTTAAAATTCCAATTGGGATGTCACCATCTTGCCTAGTTTTGGAAAGGCGTGCCATTTATCGGTTGAGTTGGAGCATCGAGCTTCATCTGGGCATTGAGGAAGTTGAACTTTGATTTGAAAGAAGCCGGTGAAAATGAATGCTTCAATTGCACGAAATGGATGAATTCAAGTTTGATGCCTAAGAAAATGTCAAGTCACATACAAGGAGAGAATGAAGAAGTGGCATGACAAGAACATTCAAAAATACAGCTTTGAACCAGGGACAAAAGTTCTCTTATTCAATTCACGACTCAAGCTCTTTTTGGGAAAACTACGTTTAAGATGGTCCGGACCATTCGCGGTAGTCAAAGTCTATCCACTTGGAGCTGTAGAAGTCGCTCATGACACAAAGGGCAGGTTCAATGTGAGCGGACAAAGGCTAAAGCAAGACTTGGAGGGTGATTTTTGAAAGAAAAGTCTTTCACCACTTTAAGAGAAGTTTTAGGAGTTCAATTCACGTTTTGCACGTTTTATGTTTTTAGGACATAACGTAGGCACCTTCAATTCTTAAGTAATTATAAGCTTTGATCAACGTCATTCTGCACGAGCACACACTTAATTTTTGTTAATTCATGCTTAGATTAAGAATAGCAAAAAAATTGAAACAGGTGCAAACTATGCGATCGCATGGTTACACCATTTGCGATCGCATAGATCGAAGCGAAAACATTCTCGCTTCAGATTTGGTAGTCCTGCGATCGCAGGAATTTACTTCCTTGCGATCACAAGGACTACCAGAAAGTTTAAAACCCGGGAATCAGGTCTCATTTTCAAAACATAAACTTTCAAAATAAGAAGGTTAATTTTTTCAATCCTTGATCTTCAAACTACAAACGAGCATCACAGGCACCAAATTACTCATAATAATTCATCCATAAGCATCAACTCCACGAATTCAAAGGTAAGATTAAATCTTTATGGCGAGATTTTTTTTTTTATGATTTTGTCTTTCAATTCCATTTACATTCATTTTTTTTGAGTTGTTTGGAGAAACATGGATTAGTTGAATCGAAGGATACATATGAATTTAATTGGGTTTAGATTCTTAGGTTGAGAAATTTTTGTCTTTGGGTGAATTACTCTAGGTACCCAATCTATGAAGAACAAAACATTGCTTGCAACAAGTTCGACAAATTGCCCCAACCAAAATTTTTGCCAAATATGGGGAAGATGTGATCTTAGGCTAGTCTATTTGACTAATGCTATCATTTAGGATCATTCACCTAGATTTGGGCACACTTATATTACCAAAATCCAAGGCGTGATCATTTAGCGACTACGGTACGCCATGGCAACCCACTTAGCGTGCGGCCTTCGTTAGCACTTTCGTCCCCCTATTCATTTGGCCTAAATGACCTTGAAATCTTGTGAAATTTGAACATGTGGTAGATAAAACATGCACTTCCATTCCATCATTTTTCTTTTCAATTTTGAACATTCTTGGGTATTTTTCTCAGGAACCGAATTGGCTTCGTCGAACACGTATTTTTTTTTTAAAAAAAATTTACCTAAAGTTTGGGAAAGTTTGGGGGTGGTCAATAATACCATTTATGTCATTTTTCATATCTAACTTGTTTTTATTCAATTTACATGTCATGGGTCCAAAACAACCCGCAACCACCGCAGAAAAAAGAAAGAAAAAGGCAACTGAAGGCACATCAAAGAGAGCACGAGTGGAAACCACCGATTCCTCCCACTACCTATCCAAGGAGCATGAAGAAAGATTCAAGAAACTGACTAGCCAGTGGAGCATTTGGGGGGGAGCAAAGGTTACATTTGGAGGATTTTTCTTACTCCGAGTTATACAATCTGATCGACGTGTGCGGCTGGTCAAAAATTACAAAAACGCTGCACAAGATCTACTCCTAGCTCGTCCATGAGTTCTACACCAAATTTAACCATGAAATAGACATATATGGGACAGAGCACTACGGACAGACATAGGTGAGGGGTAAATGGTTTATGTTTACCCTGAGGGTCATTAACTAGTACTACCAGATTACTTCTAAAGATGTTCACCCGCTGTCCACTATTCAGGATATGGGCGAAGTGGCCCAATTTTTATATGATCGAGACGATGCATGGCCACTACCCGGGAGAGACTTTGATCACAGCAAATTGACTGACTCCCTACTCATCTTGAATTTGTTAGTGAGCCACAACATCGACCCAACCATGCACCGCACTATTATCAATTATGCGAGGACTCGATTACTATACCACCTTGATCACAGGAGGAAGATTGACTTGGGAAGTTACATCTACACCCTGATCAGTACTCTAGGCTTCCAATCAGACAAGAGGCACACTGCCATCTTCCTTGATCAGTGGCATTTGTGAAAAAGTGGGGGTTCAGATTTGTTCAAGAGAGTCGGTATTGAAATCTAAAGGACCAATTAACCTCTATGCTTTAGAAAATGTAAGAAGGTACACTGCACGAGTTATGGGGGCAGCCCTAGTCGTAGATGAGCAGCCTCAATAAGAGTATCCAGTCGTACCTCAGCCAGCCACACCTCAGCATGCCGCACCTCTAGGAGACGTAGCATCTATGCTACGCCAACTACTAGAAGGTTAGGTAGAGCAGACACGGATCATTGTCGCTACACGGACTAAATTGTGCACGGTGCAACAGGAGTTGACGACGCTGGGATCTCACGTAGATGCAGTCCCACACACTCAGATGAATATCGAGATCAATCAGCAACAAACTGGCCTGGAGTATTGTCAGATTCGATATGACCGCGACAAAATCAAGAGGCGGTTAGATAGATGTGCAGGCAAGCTAGATGACATTTATGACCAGATTTGCAGACCAACACCTAGCCAAGACCATCCACTAGTAGATCCATTCGCACTCCTTCTTCCAGCACCATCTGATCCACCTCCTAGAAGTCTTTGAATTTTTATATATTATATTTCTTTTGAATATTTACATTGGGGACAATGTATCTTTCAAGTTGGGGAGTGGTGGACTAAAATGAAAATTTTTTTTATTCTATGATGATAATTGATATTTGATTTTTAATGTAGTTTTTGTTTGTAAAAAAAATGAATGTTTATGTGATATGAATAGCCTTGCCGGTTAATTATGAAACATTTCTTTAAGTTTAGCTTTAATCATGACTTGTGGATATATTATTACTTTGTTTACATGTGAGGCTACTTAACCATAATCGATAACGTGTTGTGTCGGCCAGTTATGAAGAATTTTAGCTATGCTGGTGCACTTAAGTTGAAAACAATAGGATATCTTCTTTAGACTAAGAATCATGTGCATCTTGACAAGTAACCAATAGAGTGAATAAGTGTGATAGTTAAGTTGTGATGGTGGCTATCTAAGCTTGTGTTGATTCCAAATTGGTTGAAAAATTGTGTGGAGCACTTTAGACCAGTTAGAGGAAGCTAGGTAACGACCGAATATTAGGAATCTAATCTTCAACTTATTGCACGCAAGGAACAAGACTATTACTATTATATAACTCTTTTCGTAGCCTTTTTTATTCGAGTGATAAAGCCTATCGGTCTAAAGCTCGTTACATGAGTCATCTAGAAAGCTTAATGGACTGAGTTTCGCACACTATTAATATCTTATAACTTTTTTCGTAGCCTTTTTGACTTGAGTGAAAAGGTCCGTAGGGGTTTTTAAAAACCCGATACCCTAAGGTTCATAAGACCTAGGAGTCATCGACCTAAAGTTCGTTACATGAGTCATGTAGAAAGCTTAAGGAATTGAGTTTTCCACTTAAGATTTATATTAAAAAAAATTATTTGCAAAGTAAACATGGGGACTAGATAACTAATATGTTTGACTTACTTAGTAGAAATTTTTGGTCTAGATCGCTAAAAATTAGAGAATCTTCATAAACCTAGGTAGTCACGATTATTAGCTTTCTCAACCAACCTCGAGCAAGAAAATATTGAGTGAACTATAACCTTAGACCCAAAATCTCGAGAGTTCAAAGAAAACATCATTTTGGGGGAAGTGTAACTTACGAGAAGAAAAGATGAAGTCGACCAAACGGTTGGGCTATCACAACCATAGAAATTAAGTAGATCGAATTAACTACTCTCATACACATATCAAATATGTTTTGAGTAGAGTCACATTTGCAAAAGTAACACCTGAACACTCGTCATGAATTATAAGTTGTTGCAAAAGGTGAAGCAAGAATGACAAGCTATTTATATTGTGTCTGTTTTTTATTTTTGTCATTATATGCATGATTGTCTTTAGCTAGTTTATTCGAGGACGAATAAAAGTTTAAGTTTGGGGGTGTTTGATAAGTACAATTTTATACTTATCAGAGCACAAAAAGGGACAATTATTAGTACTCTTAATTGTTTTCTTATTATTTTAAGAAAAAGTGAAATTCAAGTGTCGATCTAACGAAAAGATAAAAAAATAGAAGAAAAGAGGACTTAATTGCAAAGATAAAGAGGTTTTAGGGGCTTGGCATGCAAATATCAATGAAATGAATCCAATAAATCCACCAAAATAACCATGCGATCGCATGGTTGTACACAGCTCGGATCGCAAGGGTAGCTTTTCATAGATAGAACATAATGGAGACAAGCCATGTGATTCGCAAGGCATAAGCCCATGCGATCGCAAAGCTTTCTACGGTAGCAATTTGGCAATTTCCTAGAACAAATAGAATTCTGCCAAGTCCAGGATAAGTAACAACTTAAACACACAACTTGGAGAGTTTGAAGAGGGGTATAAGACAGCACGGGAGACAAATTTTGGAAAAAAAATATACAAGGAAGAATTGAAGATCAAGCAAGGGATTGAAGAATGTTCGACCAAAAACACGAGTTTTATTTACTTTTTCATTTTCTTTCTTCGGAACATGATGAAATCAACAATTGTGATAATTTACGAGATCATGTCCGGCTAAGTTACTTATTAGTAGGATGAACGATGAAATCTCTTGTTTTTAATTAATTAGAAGTTTTTACGTTTTAAAAATTAATTACTTTTGGGTTGATTGTTCTTTACTTATTATTTCTAATATTTTAATACTTGACCACCATTAGAATATATTGTGGTATATATTGAAGTCGAGAGAATCAATATAGATAAGCACGTGGTTTTGAATAACATATGGTCCAATAATCGATAGAAATTACTATTACGTATTGTGAGAATCCGATTAGGTGTTCTTGTGATTTAAATGCATATATTTTATGTTCGAAACTTAATTAGAGATAATTAGGTTCGCATATCGATATAGAACCTGATTGACCATCGAGAAAGGCTTTTGATTATTGTAGGATCACCGATTTTCAATCTATAGTAATTATAGGCTAAAGTGATTGAACGAAAATTGATTAAAGAACGTGTATGTGGATTCGCGAATCCTAGTGTTAGTAAAAATTGAAATCGTCATCAACAATTTACTTTAATTGCGTGATAAATTAGATTTAATTACACATATGTAGAATATATTTAGATTTAAAATCAAATATAAATCTATGTTCTTTTACATTGTTAAAACTAGAACTATAAATTAATTGGTTAATTGATAGTTGGTTCTTGGGAGTTCGACACTCTATTAATTACTATATTACTTATTAACGATCCGTCCACTTGCGGGATTAAAATTCACAACAATAATTTTAGAAAAATAGTCTTATTACAATGCACAAATGCCGAGGTTGTTAAACTCCTAAATTCGCCAAATCATAATTACGTTATTGCTAATTGTTGACTGTTTGAAAGTGGAAAATTCAGTCCCATGACCGAATCAACATTATTCTCCCAAAACCTGCATATTCCATCCCAAATCCATTGCTCATTTCATTCAAAAATCATATCTTTCAATTTCAAGAAGCGTAGGTGTTTCGCGCGGAATGTGTATCTTTCGCTAACAATTAAAGGATTCGAGACGATGTGTAAGGGACGCCAAACCTTTTGAGACAAAGTCCCAACAATGGGTGTTTGATTTATGAAGACTACAATAATGACAAAGGATGAAAAAAAAACAAAACGAAATGCCTCCAAGGGGCACAAGCACACTAGAATTCAATTTCAGAAAGAAATATTTAAGACTAAATGGAATGAAATTACATTTTCTACATTTTGAGAGTTCCTTCTTTTTCTTTTCTTCAATCAATCTCCTTCCTTTATACCTTGCCAAACGGTTTTATCACACGTTTTCCTTCAATCTTGCATAAAAACTTCTCATCGCCCAGTTTCTTCCTTATCGCCCAGCAACCACCTCGTCGCCCAATAACTGTCCATTTCTTCCATAATGATTTCAACTGTTTGTAACTTTCCCATGATGATTTAACTTCTTTTAACTCCTTCATGATAATCCAAATTGTTTATACCCAAGAACCACCTCGTCGCCTAATAATTGCCCATTTCTCCCATGATGATCCCAACTGTTTGTAACTTCCCCATGATGATCCAACTTCTTGTAACTCCTTCATGATAATCCGATTTTTGTAACTCCTCCACAATAATTCAAGTTTGTAACTCCTGACAACGTGGGAACAATGATAAGAAAATGATAAAACTACTTATGAGCAAGTTACTCTTATGCCGCGATTGACCATTCTAATCGCCCAACATACTCGAAGCGTTTTTGATAATTTTTAAAACATGAATAATTAAAATAGTACATAAATCCTACGAGTTCCCCAGACCCTCATCAGCGTTCTCGTCTTCATCATCATTATCATCCTCTTCTAGCACAACCATCGGTAATCTCTGCCGCTGATTAGACATAAGACGTGCATTAGTCATTTCCATTCAGTGGAGTTGGGCTTCATACATCACAAACTGTCGTTCTCCGAGGACATCCCTTACAATTGCACGGTCGTCAACCAACGTGCCACTAGAGACAGTATGGGTCTGCTGAGTCTCCCTCACCTCAACATGTGTTATCCTGTGCTATGAGAAATAATAAATAATAAATAATACTAAAAAGTGAGAAAATAATTATAACATTACAATGTAAGTTTTTCTCACGTAGTTACCAGTCGCCTCAGGATTCACCCAATTGCTAGACCGAAAGTGTGGAAAGTCCGTAAGGACTTAATAATGCCTAACTACTGCTGGGTCTCGGTATCTCCCTGTAACAATTTTAGTGTGAAATTTAGTTAAAATATGTACATGTTATGCATTAAAGATGATGTAATAGGAAAATAAAAATTTACATGTACTTGATAGTAACGCGTGATATAGAAGTTCTTTGACCCCTGCACGCTGGCCTTAACCCGATTTGTCCTGTTCTTTGCCGATCGTGCCTATAGACACAGAAAGTTAGTGTTATGAAGTTTATACAAATATTAACATAAAATCTTAAAAACAATATAGTATGTACCATGAAAATAGGACTTGTAAAGAAGTCCATGCGCTTCCGCTAGTCCTTGTAAATGACTTTTGTCGTCACGGACAACTTTGTTCGTGCTCCTTCAAGTGATTATGTGCATTGATTTTGTAATTATGATGGAGATCGACTATCGGGCAATCTACATTGACCCAATGCTAAATCGAGAAACCGATCACTCTAAAGATCAAGTAGCTATGCAACATTGAAACAATATTTGTTAATACATATTATATGGAACAATAGGTTTACAAAACTCATAATGAAAATAATTATATTTACTTACTTTGACGATGCTACGTAACTGTGTCCACTACTCCTCTAGGACATCTGTCCAAGAAGGGTAGCAAGGGGATATGGTAAACCTCTATTGGTTCCCAACCAGGTGTGTAAAATACTTCGCGTTATTTGAGACAATTTGCATTATTCATTCAATATTGTCGAACGAGTTGAGAAGTGGACTCTTCCCGCTTTTCCGCTAAACCTTCTTAAGTCCAAAATGAATTTTTTATAGTTTGACTGTTGAAAATGACTATTTTAGAGTAGCTCACCGAATTTGTAGAAATACTGGTGATGAAGAATGAAGATGAAAGATTGAAGTGGGAGAGGCCTATAGCGGCGACAATGTCATCACAATAGTGTTAGTAAGTCGTCCTTACAAATATCGAAAAGGCGCCAATATTTTTCGCCATCTGCCAACTCTGAAGAGATGACATATGTCATCTCAATACGTCGTGTAAATATGTTGCGAAAACATAACAAGTCGATGCTGTAGCGTTTAACTAATTACTACGACTCTGAACTTATTGCAGCGATAGGTGTCGTCTCTATATGTACACAAAAATGGCGTGAATAGTTCCCACCATCTACGAACTGTATAAAGACGACATCATATGTCGTAGCTATATATTATGGACATTAGCGACTACTTTTGCACTATTTCGACGACATATGTCACCTCTATGTAGTTATACAATATATCGACGACATTTTTATTTCATCACTATTTGCATCCACTAGCGGCGACAACATCATGTCATCACTATTACGGTCGGGTCATCATCAGTAACTCCCGTTTCTTGTAGTGACAAATATGATACAAACATATCATTGTACATCTTTTCCAGATTTTCTTGATAATTATTTATTTCTTTTGCGCCATTGTTTATAAGGGAGCATGATTGATACAATATGAAAATACAGTTTTCAAATCAAAGATGATGAAGATTTCATTGTAAATTGTTTATGAATTGTAGTAGATTCTTGAATGAAATAAATTTGAATTAAAATAATCATATAAAAGATTACAACATAATTATGACATAATGAAACTTACAATTAATTGTTGCTTGAAAAATAATTATAGAAAATACTGGAAATACTACTAGACTGATAAATTCGACAATCCAAAATTTTACAAGAGTATAGAATTTTTCTCGTCCACTTTGCTCTGTTTATTGAACTGTTATGTCTTGCATAGTAGCATGTTATAGATGACCTTGGCCATGATTATAGAATTTCTCTTTTTGTGCCTATTGAACTGATATGTCTTGAACGTGTTTTTTTTTAAAAAAAAAATCAAATTGATGCCTTGAATTGGAATCGAGCGAACCTATGTCAGAACGATTTCCGTTTTTTGAAATTTTTTATGCATTATTCCTTTGAATAGTTGCATTGATGTTTTGATATGTCAAATTTTACTTTTTGCAGTGCTTAACGAGATTCTTGAATTTTTATCTTGCGTCTCTAATGCTCAATTAATGCTCAGTTATCGGTATCAGAGCCATAATTGAATGAACTTAGAGTAAAATGTTTTGCTACAGAAATCAAAATTAGAATGGAATTTGATAAGGAACTTAATATTTTAAATGACAGGATTAAGAATCAATCATAAATTATCTAAATAATCAAAGAATTCAACGTTAAAAATATTAAAGGAACTAGAATACAAACAAGTCATACTCTTTTTATGAAGTTAGACATAATAACTATAATTATATGTTTTCATTTTAAATTTTTAGACCATCAACGGTGCTTACGGTTTATGGCAATCAACTACCAATATACAACGACTTCTATTTGTATTTGTAATATTTCAAAACACAAGCACAACGAACTAGAAATGGTTTTGTACTCCAAACGATGAATATGAAATGGAAAACCAGAAATTATACAACAAAATGCAAGAATTATGGTTCAAATGATGAAATAAGATGTTAGTGTGTTTTCATATCTTTTCTGTAGTGAATAGAACGTCCAAAGTGTCCTATTTAACGTTGATGAAGTGTTAGGAACGAAGAGGTGTGGAGTCAAATCGTGCAACACTTCAAAAGAACATGACTGTTCACGCTTAGACCCATGCGATCGCATGGTTTTAACAAGCTGCGATCGCAAGGTACACTTTTGAGGATAGAATTTAATCCAGGCTAACCATGCGATCGCATGACTTTGTCTCCTGCGATCGAATGGTAGGACCAAAAAACATTCTGCTTAAAAATTCAGCAAGTTGCGATCGCAGGATAAAATATCCATGCGATTGCATGGTCAAAAATTGACCCGATTTTGTCCTTTTTCGTAATTTCTCATTCATTCGATATTAGTTTCGAGATGCCAAATATACCCTTTAACATATGCAGAGAAATTTGAATTCATTCGAACCCCGTTTCCCCAAAGCGGCGAAGTAGCAAACTATTTTGCCTAAACAAATTGGGTCGGGTCTGTATATTTTGACCAAGTTGACACGAAGTCACTTTAATTGTTTTTAAACACTTAGTCAATTTCTCAAATTCTTAAACCAATTTTCAACAATTAATTATTCATGATGTTGCTGAGATCAATTTAGCCAAAATAGAACAAAATGTACATAATTCGTTAATCTTAAAGTAGATCTCAAAACAATTTATGAAGTAGGAAGATTTGATTTTATTCAAGATTATTAAATTAAAACAACAACATAATAAACAACATCTATTAATCAAAATATTGAAAGTCTTCAATTGTTCTCTCCTAAAGTTATAAATAGACATAAAATATAAAAGTATTTGCACTAAGGATTAGTTCGAATACAAGTCAAAACTTTATCGGACTAGGATTAGATATTCCAATATTACTTATTTTAAGAGATTTAGGAAATAGGAACCTTAATAATTTTGTATTATCAATATTAGATTCAATTTTAGAAAGAGGCTTAGTATAATTTTAATTGTTATCTAAATTTTTCAATAAAACAAAAAATATGGATAGGATAAGTAATACCAATCTCTATAGCTATTATTTTTAGAGTATACTATAAAGTAATGAGTACAATTATGAATCCAAAAACTTTAAAATCTTCTCCCAAAAGAGAAACTTTACTCTTAGAAGTCAATTCTAAAAATACAAATACAATTACCCCTAAAATAATTTCATGAGATCGAATTACAAGATCCCATCGTAGATCTTGATCAAGCTACTCCTCCAAAAAAATAAGAATCCCCCAAAAGTGTTGCAAGTTATTTACGCCAAGATGGTAGTGTTCAAATATAGTTTAAAGCTCTTCAAGATTTTCGAAATCGTCTACCAAACATTCTACTTCTTCACTAAATTAAAAGGAGATGATTTTACTTTCAATATTGCTCGACCTTTTAAAAATAATGGTGAATAAAATATGTGTTCAGGGAATATGTCTCCAACTCATAATGAGATGTGTAATAACAGTCAATTAAACAAGAAGAAAATTTTAGGATAATAATTCTCTCTGTAGGCAAAGATTCTTAAGAATATTTAATAAAGATGAACAAGAAGATTTTTGGAATGAATATTTTTCAACATTAGAAGCATAAAATAAAAATAATTTTTTTATTAGTTTATGAATAAAAAGAAATATAAAGAAAGCCAAACTATATATGGTACACCTAAGAATCAACAGGTTTAGGTAGGCTAATAGCTATAATAATGAAATTGTTAACTATATTCACACTACAAATTTTTATTTTTTTTTACCACAATTTAATTGCAATAAATTTTTTCAACTTTGCTTACTATTGCATTTATGTCCCAAACTTTTTTTTACTGCATTCTTATTTTTAATCTTCTAATAATTAGTAAATCTTGTTTCTAATGACGGTTTCCAACCAAAAAATGTGTTATGAGGGTATAAAAAAATTTATTTGCCCCTCATTTTAAATAAGTAAAAATAATAATAAAAACAAAAGTTCGACAAAATATTACTCCTCATTGCAAAGTCACTGTTGGCAGTGTTTTCATTGCTGGAAAGTTAGGAGCCTGGAATAGAGTACCTATCGGTGACGGTCCTACCGGTGGAAGACTAGGAGTCTGGGGCGGTTGAGACACCACAGTGTTTCGATTCTAGAGTTGAGCCGCCAAAGCCACCACTTGCGCTTGCAGTGCCGCTAGTTGAGTACCAGGGGGATATTCTTGATATGGGTGATTAGTGGCGGCATTGGACTCAGTGTCAACATCTCCAATGGGGCCTAGGAAGGCGGTTACATTCTTTGCTTTTCTAGTTTGAGCCATGACTTTTTGTACGAATTTCTCACAGACGGCGCCAAATGATGATAAATATTTTTCTCCTCCTCCGAGCGCAGAGGTGACAGTGGTGGAGACCTGTAAAATAGTGTTGGTGATTCTATCCACCGTGCCTACTCCATTGTGATAATCAGTATATGATCGAATTATATATGCTGAATAGCAATATAGAAATATGACACTCTCTTTTACTTAGAACTATCAACCATTATTTATAGGAGTGATTGGGAGAGTATGTCTTTAATGACGAGTGTCATTTTACCTCCCTCATTTACTTGGAGTTAACGAGAGACATTACAATTTTCCAAACGCCAATGGTAACTGTCACTCCATGGATAATGGATATGACTGGCTCAACGACAATCAGTTTATTGCTCTCCAACTGTCAGAGGTGAGATATGAGACTAATGAGAAGTAGAAATAATTTACCGCACCTACTCCTCTCTAAATTTTTTAATTTTCTATTGAGATGAATATTTGTTTTTGTATGTTGTGTACTATAAATGCGTATAGCCCCCAGTCAAAATTGTGACGATGAAGTAGTTCCAAAGTTGTCCTGTGATGCAGATGATGATCCTTCATTATCTGGTTCAACTAGCAAGTCATTAAAGTATTGTAATATATAGAGTGAAAGTAACTTAAACAATTAAGGTCATATAAAACAACTTTACGAAGGAAAAAAAAAAGGCATCTACTCATCAAGATAAATAGAAAAATAAGAATTAAAATAAAAATAAAAAATAAATTAATAAAATATTAATTTTTATCCTTCATAATCATAACCCACTTTTCTGCATCGATCATCTCATTTAAGCACCAAGCACGAATTAATTAAATCAATTTCTAACAATCAAAAATATATGATGTTTAAGATGAAAGGAATTTTATCTAATTAATTCAATAAGAACAAACAATGAACGTTAAAGCTCCAAAACTGAATTAAACAAATAACAACATAATCACTTTGCTAAAACAAGGTTTCATCGTCTACCTTGACTAAAGAAAATTAGAAGAACATAATTAAATTAAAAAGACAAGTGTTGATAGAACTCGACATGGATTTTAGGAGAAGAAATCTTCAAAGAACTCTTGATCGCCAAGTAGTTGTCTTCTCTTGAATCTTCCGTCTTTCTTCCAAGTTTTGCTCCCCCAAAAATCCAACCCTTCTTATGTGTTAATAACTCCTATTTATACTACTCTAATTGTGCTCCAAAAGATCTCAAAAAAGTACAAAATCCGCGGGCCAAAAAGTTACCTAACTAGATTAGGAATAAAAAAGGAAATAAAAAAAACGCAACAAAATTTAGCCTATTCCCGGGCGATCGCCCAGGCAGCATGATTTGGTCCCTGTAATTGGTTCCGCCCATCGGGCAATCGCTTGACTTGTAGTTTTTCTTCCTTTTCCGTTTGGTCCTTCAAGTTTTCACACTTTTCAATTTGGTCTTTCAACTTTAGGTCTTGGTCATTTCAGTCCTCCATCTTTTTATAACATCCCATTTGGTCCTTCAACTTTACATAATCTCCAGTTTGGTCCCTCAACTTTGGGTTGAGTGCAATTGAGTCTCCAAACTTATGAGATATCTTCTAATTTATTGCTCTTTTCGCCCAATCTTCTCCAATTGTTCACAAACGCGTCCAAAAGCGAAATAGAACAATAATAGACCAGATTAAGTAGAAAATCAACTATATATGACTAAGATAAATGATTAATTCAAAGGCCAAAATAAGTGCATAAAACGCACTTATCATAATGCCATTTCTTGAATTTCAAATTGTACAAAGCACTTGTGATGTTATTTGCATGAGCATTGAGTTTTATGTATATGTATATAGGAAAATCACGCAAATAGATTTTCCATTTGTGAAATCAATTTCAGGCTGTCATATAAAATGCATTTATGAATCATACTAGAGATGGTGATGGAACTGTTGAGCATCTACAATGCAAACTTGGATTGTGTCACATCATTTCAAAATGCTTATATGACATTAGACATCCTCAATTTATTTTTTTACAATGAATGACCATTGAAATATATGTTAAGCTTCTTTTATTTAATTTTTTAGTAATTGATTTCCATCGGAATGTGTGCTAATTATCTTTTATTTAATTTTATATGATTAATCCACACTCTTTTTTTGGTATAATTGGACTATATATAATTTTTCTAATTCACAATTCTATTGGAGATGCTCTTCTATCTGTCTCTATTTTACTTGCCACGTGTACAACAAACCAAATCATTATATTGAAGATGCATATATTATTAAGAGTGTGTTTGATTTTGATTAAAATTGAATTTTTATAAAAATTGATAAAAGTTGATGAAATATGTAGTTGTAAAGTTGTAAAAAGTTGTGGATCTATTAAATGAGTGATTAAAATTAATTGTTGACTTTGACTTTCGTTTTTTAACGAAATTTTAAGTGAAATCAAATAAGCTCTAAAGAGGCATCATTTAAAATTGGTACCAAACTCTAGACAAGAATATCGTGTAATTTTCTATAGTTTCTATGATTGATTAGTCAAATGTTTTATCATAATAATATATTTATTAATGTATATCTGTAACTTTTCAACCATATATTTTATCAATTTTTATCAAAATCTGTTAAAAAATTGATTTTTAACAAAAACAAAAAAAGTATTCGTTTTAAATCTTTATTGATATGTTTGGTAGAAATAATTCAACTGTACTAGACAATATAAAAAGAGAAATAAAATAAAAAATTTCTCCATTTCTATCGAATCTAACGTAACAAACATACTATCAATCTTAGTGGTCTGTTTGAGAGTTTTGAAATACTAGTTGTGAGACTTTTTTAAAGTACCGATTTTGGACGTTTATGAGTGAAGCAGCTTTGGGTGGTTTTTAGCAGCAGTTTTTTAAATTATTCAACCTGTGTTTGGGAGTTTATTATCTAGCGATTCTAAAAGTTTTTTAAGAGAATCAATTACATATATGTTCATATATAAAAAATTAAATCAAATTTTAAAATTTTATATATCTACCTATCATTGAAAATATAAACTTAAATTTATGTTCTTGCATGTGTTTTTTTATTTTGTATATTTTTTATTAAGTTTAAGGTAGTTTTGAAAATAATTGTTTGAGAGTAGGTAAAATTGGAAGAAATTTTGAATAACGGAAAAAAAATACCAATTTGGGGGTTTGGGAGATACGCTTCAAATTACACTACATCGATTTTGGGCAGTTTAAAAATCGTCCAAAACCGAGACTACAAAAAACTAACAAGCATTGATTTTTTCAACCTTTTAAAAACGGTACCACTCAAAATCGGACAAAAAAATTAAAAACTCTCAATCGTGCCCTAAATCTAATTGAGTTGCCACATCAATGTTAATTTGGACAATCTTGTTCAAACATCATATAGATATCAACTTGTCCAATGAAAGGTATATCCTCATCCAGACAATGAAGGACCATCTGACATATTAATTTCTGAGTTTTCCAGAATATTAAAGTGACATCCTTTTTTATCACTAAATTACTTATTTCCAAACTAATTACAAGGAAGTTTTCATAAAATTAACAAACAACAATAAAATATTATATATAGCGTATTTCTATGGTTTTATTTTTATTTTTGTAGTGTCGGTGAGACAAGCTGCTTCCACAAGTTAATCACTGTACATACACACATACATATACATTTATAATATTAATATATTTTCTCCCGTAAAAATCTATATATATATATATATATACACACACACACACACACACACACATAACACCCCCATACTTCCCACGGAAAACCATAGCTTTGAACTTTGCATGATTCCAAGAAGATAACATCAATAATTTACACTCGAACACTCCTCATACTTTAAGTGTATGTTTGGTAGAGTTTAAAAGTAATTTTTAAGAGATTTTTAAAAAAAATTGGTGAAATGTGCATTTGAAAAGTTGATTAAAGTTGAGACTATCACAAAATATGTGGTTGAAAAAGAGTTTGAAAAAAAATAGGGTTTAACTCATGCTAGATTTTTATTTTTATTTTTCATTTCTTGGTCATGCTAAAAAGTAAAAACTGACACCAAATTGATACTTAATTAGCACTAATTCTGAAAATTGGTTGTATTCAAGAAACAAAAGTAGCCATCAACATTAATTGATGAGAAGTCTATGCACCTTCCAAAATAGAATACAAGACAAAGGCATATAAAGAAATAGATGTGGTAGGTAAAATTCATTCAATACACAAAAAACACATGTACTCACTATCTAATATATATTGATATTTTAATGGTGATATTATAACTAGTCGACTGATTTGAACATCAGAGAGACTGTGCACGACAACAGAGCACGGCCTTAGACATATATGTAGTTAATCCTAAAATCGAAATATTGACTGTCGACAATTTTTTACGTCAACAGTATGGTGCTGGTACATGAGAATCGTGTTAACTATTGCTACTAATCTCCTTCACTGGATCTATATTAATGGCGGCTTCATATTATCAATAACTTTACTATGCCTGATAGAGGAAGACAATGTCTATTTCACATTCTCGAACAGCAAAGGGATAACTAGATCGTGATAACTTTACTTTACTTGATCATCCAGCCAATCAAGGGCGGACCCAGGATTATGGTTTAGTGGGGCAATAAAAATTCATGTAAAAAATAATTTAAAATAAGACAATAACAATAATTCAAAATGTAGTATTTTTTTAATAATTTTTCATTACGACTTTTCATACGTTGAAAACACCGTATAATAGTCTCATTATCAATTTCATTAATACACCTCTTACAACATACACAACTAAACCATTTTCTATTCAAGAACTATTTAGAAAAAAAATATACTTTCTGGACAAATTTGCTAAAAAAATAGCTTGTTTTGTTTATATCTTTGTTCATGTAGATTTTTATACCCCCACTGCATGGCCATGGAAGAAACAAAAAAAATTTGATAGCCAGGGCGAAGCTAGGATTTTGATATGATGTGGGCGTAATTTAAGTACAAAAGCGAAATATTGGTATAATTTTAATATGTTAAAGATAGAAGTCTCAAACACACACTTGATTCGTCTCCAACACTACGTAAGAAAAAGCTTAAAATAAAGCTAAAAAAAAAAAGAGCAAAAACTCTGATAAATGCTTTCTATATTCTTCAATTTTAACCCTCTTTTCTAAACCATGCAATTATTATATTAAAGAGAAATAATAAATCCTTACTTGGAGATTTATTCATGCAATTACCTTATTTTTAAATTTCTCAAAGTTCAAGACCACAAATGAAATTTTGAATTTAAAATACACATATTTTCTCTCTCTCTCTCTCTCATACACACGCCTTCAAGGCTTCAACCTAGTAACTATAAGTTTTATATATACATATACATACAAGCAAAATGCACACACCATATAGAAAAAAAAAAAATTGATGAAACACAGTGGGGGCGGTCGCACCCAGTGGAGGCGGTCGCCCCCACTAGTCCTGAGTGGGTCAGCCCCTACCGCCAATTAACATATTAATCACACATTATTAATAATGGACTTCAAGAAAGTTAATAACTAAACTAAATATTAAATTACATAATTTAGAGTAATTTAAAATGGTTACTTTTATATCGTACGACAATTAATTCTAATACCGTTGCCACTAATTTCCAAATATTAGAATATGTAGTCAGGTATACGGAAATAAACATCTTATCAAATCTCGAATCTAATTAAATTGTCTATTCAACAATTATAAAATCAGTCTTGTTCAAATTATATAGATTTCAACTTGTGGAATTAACTTAGTAATTATTGGGGGAAAGGATCACACTATCCTCATCCACACAAAATAATTCAGGATATTAATTTCTGAGTTTTCCAGATTTCAATATCCCAGAGTATTAACAAGCCATGCTGTTGTTAGGCTCAAGTCGGTCGAATATTTATATTAGATGGTGAGTACATGTGTTTTTGTGTAGAGAATTCGGATAAATGATAAAAGAAATGAAAATCTGGAAAATAACATAAATACGAGGACACAAATTCAAGAAAGTAATTAAGAAAGAAGAGAAAAATCATACATATATCTACATTGTTTTAGGGAAACGAACATTCATTCTGATTTCTCAAAGAGTACCAAATTGACAATGAAGCTTGTTGACTCCCCAATCCACACCAAATTATGATTATAAAGAATAGCATTTTTAGCAAATGGCATGAGCGACACTATTCACTTTATGCCTAATAAAAGAACGAGCTTAGCTAGAGAAATAACCCATAGTGTTTGATATTTGTAGTAAGAAAATCGTAATATAAATTTTAAAGATTAAATAGTCCTAGACGTTTTGAAGCTTTGAACTTTGTGATGATGGATTTCCAAACATTTGATGTTTAGCAAGCGAGATCACAAATATTTCAAACATATGTTCTTGAGGTTTTTTTGTAATGAAAAACGTCAGTTTGACCATTAAATTGTCAATTTTCTTTTGAACTAAGAGTTCCACCCTTATTTTAATTTAGAATAATAACACTGGGAGTTCCTAATCTTTAACTTTGTGACAATTAGGTCCTAAATCTTTGATTTCTTGCACCCGAGTTTCCAAACCTTTCAAACGTCTGCACCAGATATCATCTTGTGATAAAAAACGTCAGTTTGACCGTTAAAAGTTCAAATTTGAGTAAAATGATTATTGTATTCATATTTCATTTTAAATTAAATTATAAAAAAAAAAAAAAGAAAAAAAAAGCGAAAAAGAAATAATTATCTTCTCCAATTCTAAACCACCCAACACAACTCTAGTCATAGCGGCACTACTGCCACCATCCATCTAAAAATAAACTAACTAGTATTAGCAGCTTATGAGAACCCACACACCTCTCAATCCCCTACATCTTCATCAATCACCACCTATTTCCAAACTCCTAAAACCCACGCTATTTGCAAAAAAAATTAATCACAGTTAAATTTTGCTCTCAAATCCAAACCGTATACCAATTTATTTGTATCATTTTGCATATTTGAAAATTAGTTTAGGGTTTTATGATTTATGGTATAATATAAAATTAGTTCATTTATTTTTTGAATTTTTGTGACTATTGAAATGTGGTTTGAGTGTTTTATTGAATTTTCTGCTATAAAATTTGGTGCCGTCGTTTGTGGTCTGCCATTGAATTTTCTACCATGTAAAGTTTATTTTTTATTGATTAACCATGAGAGTGTTTTTCTCATGTTTGATTTTCATATTCTTAAAAGATACACGCATCATTTTTTTTTTCATGGTAATATAATTAACTTTTTTTTTTTTTTGGTCCCCACTTTGTGATACGACCGAATCGAACAAAAGGAACTTGTTCTTGAATTATTGGATGAGGAGGATACTCCAATAACTTTTTTCAACTGGAGATGGAACTTTTATATTATATCAAGTAATTATTCATGAAACATCTTATTCGTTCATGTTGGAAAATCCAGTTTTGGATTATTGAAGTATCCAGTTTTTTTGGCATACTTAATTATAATTTATTTATTGATATGAGCTAATTAGAATCAATGATTATCTAGTAGTTGTTTGGAAATTAGAAACTTTAATGCTATATTTATCACAATCTATTTATCGGTTTTAGTTATTCTAAAACTCTTGTTCCTTATCGAGTTAAATAAGTGATTGAATAAATTGCATGTTTAAGTATTCTAATTGAAATAGGTTTTAAGTAGATAAGATATTAAAATATTATCTTTTATTTATCTACTTAAATGAAAATAAATAACTAGATTTATTTTCATATTCTTGTGATATCTCACCTTATCTTTTATAAAGTCTATTTAAACTTAAAGACTTATTTTGTCTTATCCATGTATAAGATAAATATTAAGTCATTTAGTTTAGACAAACTTCTTGTACTTATAAATAAGGCGGTGGTATTCCAAGAAGCTAATGGACTTTGAAAACAAAGATACTCAAGCATCTAAGAGCAAATAATTTATGAGTTGAGAGTTCAAAGAAATATTCAAAAGTCCTAACCCGATCAAAATTCTAGTTTTGAGAACATGACTCTGAAAGCGGCGTTGTAGAAATTCATTGTGAGAGAGAACGGCATTTGGTGGCAAGATAAGGACTGGGTCCTTATTCCGATTTGTGGAATCAACACAGGGACACTCGTGGAATGGACCAAGATCAAGACCGAAGTACTTGACTGCATTCCTTGACTAGTTGAAGAAGATATAAAACAAGGAAGTTTTATTATTGTTCTTAACAAAATTTTACTTTTTGTAAATTACTGATAAAGTTTTAGATTAGGTCTAAAATGTAATTTCAAAAAGTTGAGACGTGTGTAACCTATTCTGAAATAGTTGATTTATTTACCCGTAGCATGGGGGCCCGTGGATGTTTCCCTTAGGGGTTTACCACGCTATATCTGGTGTTAATTAATGTTTTAATCGTCTTATATAATAACTGTCTCAAAACTACCAAAACGTTCAGTGAAATGTTCTGACGTTCAACAAACTTTTATCAACATCAGAACATTAAAGTGAATGTTGTGTTTTGAAAAAAAAATATTTACAGACTTTTAGTAACAACCTATTCAACCTCCATTCTAGGTTGATTGTTATCTAGATTTAAAACTAACAATTGGTATCAGAGCGGGTTCACTTCTAGAAAGTGAGATCCTATGAAACTAGGTATGGACAGTGCTTCATTTCAACCACCAGTCTTGGATGGAATGAACTATAATTATTGGAAAATCCATATGACTGTTTACATTCAAGCTCTAGATGAAAAATCATGGCATTCTATCATTAGAGGATATAGTCCTCCCACTGTCATTGAAAATGATATTGAAATAGAAAAACCATGTGAACAATGGGTTATTACTAATTTCAATAATGCTAGTTGGAATAGCAAAGCCTTGAATGCTATTTTTTGTTTTGTAAATGCTAATCAATTCAAACTAATATCTAATTGCAGGATAGCAAAGGAAGCTTGGGACATCCTACAAATCGCACATGAAAGAACATCCAAGGTGAAATCGTCTAAACTACAAATGCTCACCACAGAGTTTGAAAACCTACGCATGACAGACGATGAAGCATTCAAAGATTTGTATGCTTGGTTGTGTGATATATCAAATCAAGCACATTCTCTTGGAGAAAAATATTCAGAGTCAAAATTGGTCAGAAAGGTCTTACGATCTTTACCAAATAAATTTCACTCTAAGGTGACCGCAATTGAAGAAAGTAATGACATAGACGAAATCAAAATTGAAGAGTTGGTTGGGTTATTAATGACTTATGAACTAAACCTTGGCACAAGAAGGAAAGAAAAATATACAGGCATAGCATTTCGAGTTAAGGAAGAAAAAGATGAATGCGAGGATAGTGATTCAGATATTGATATAGCATTAGTTACCAAAAAGTTTGGAAATTTTTTGAAACGATCTCAAAAATATAAATCGAGCAAAAATTAAGGATCATACAGAAAGAAATATCTTGACCAAAATAGACAGAGTTCATCAAATCCTCTAAAGAAAACAGAAAATCGTATCCAGTGCCATACTTGTGAAGGATATGGACACATTGCCTCTGAATGTGCCAACAATAAAAAGAAAACTTCTGGTAAAAAGGTCATGAATGTAACTTGGAGCAAGGACGAAGAATCAACCGATGATCAATCAGAAAAACAGAACAACTATCTGGCCATCTCAAATGTCCTTGAATTAACACATGTGGATCTAATGGGACCCATACAAATCGAAGCATTGGTGGAAAAAGGTACATTCTTGCGTGTATTGATGACTTCTCTAGATATACCTGGGTTAACTTCTTAAAAGTAAAATATGACACATTTGAAAGATTCAAAATTTTATATGCTAAACTAACCATTGAAAAAGATAACCATGGACAAAAAATTGGTAGAATTAGGAGTGACCATGGCAAAGAATTTGAGAATACTAGTTTTTCTGACTACTGTGAAAATAATGGTATCTTTCATAAATTTTCACCCCTAAGACACGAGAACAAAATGAGGTAGTTGAAAGAAAAATAGAACTCTTCAAGAAATGGCCGGTAATCTTTGAACAATAGAAAATTACAGCAAAAATTGTGGGCTGAGGCAGTCAGTACTGCTTGTTATGTTTTGAATAGGGTTACCATTAGGACAGGTACATCTCAAACACCTTATGAAATTTGGAAAGGTAGAAAACCTAATCTTAAGTATTTTCACACTTTTGGTAGCAAATGTTAAATCCTAAATGATCGTGAACAAATAGGAAAAATGGATCCTAAAAGTGATGAAGGGGTATTTTTGGGATATTCTAAAAATAGTCTGGCTTAGCGGGTCTACAACATGCATACTCAAAACATAATTGATTCAATAAATGTTGTAGTAGAGCGATACTAATGATTTTAGCGACTATTCACAGGAACAAGTCATTTAGACATCTGTTAGAAAAATGCGAGGCAAGAATCGAACATCGAGCGTTGAAAAGACACCGACGCAAGTCGAGAACATTCTGAGACGTTGCCAAAACTAATGCAACTAAGTCGGCGAAGAAAGCGAGCAGAATAATACTACGGTGATAGTAGGTGATAGTACACACATTCGAAGATCGAGCACCGAAGGCAACCACCTACCTAGATACAAAAAGCACACCCGACAACTAATGCCATCGGGAATTGGGATAATGGTATGGTGACTCGAAGGAAAGCTTCAAATGAGATAAGTCATGTGTGTTATATTTCTCATGTTGAACAAAAAAATGTGAAAGATGCTTTAGAAGATGAATCATGGTTGTTAGCCATGCAAGAGGAACTTAACCAATTTGAAAGAAATAAGGTTTGGAATTTAGTCCCTCGACCAAACGATGCAAATGTAATAGGAACTAAGTGGGTTTATAAAAACAATTATGATGAACATGGAACTATACTTAGGAACAAAGCCCGCTTAGTAGCCCGGGGATATAGTCAAATTGAAGGATTAGACTTTGAAGAAACATTTGCTCTGTTGCTAAATTAGAGTCTATAAGACTTTTACTTGCTATTGCTTGCCAAATGAAATTTAAATTATTTCAAATGGATGTCAAAAGTGCGTTTTTAAATGGCTATCTTAATGAGGAAGTTTATGTTGAACAACCTAAAGGTTTTGTAGATCCCCATTTTTCAAACCATGTGTATAAACTTGAAAAAACTCTTTATGGTTTAAAACAAGCTCCACGAGCTTGGTATGAACGATCTAACTACTTATCTTTTGAAAAGGGGTACAAGAGAGGAGAGAGTCGATGAACTCTTTTTATCAAACACTTAAATGTTGGTATAATGTTGCTCAAATCTACGTTGATGACATTATTTTTAGCTCAACCTCGGAAAAACAATCTATTGATCTCATAAACTTAATGAAAAAGGAATTTGAGATGAGCATGGTACGAGAACTAACATTTTTTCTTGGTCTGCAGGTTAAGCAAATAGGCAATGATATTTTCATATCTCAATCAAAATATGCAAAAAATCTTATCAAAAAATTTGGTCTTGATAACTCCAAACCAATGAGAACACCTATGGCCACAAATTTAAAAATTACCAAAGATGAAAATGGTACATATGTTGATTCTAGTCTCTATCGCAGCATGATTGGAAGCTTATTATATTTGACTGCTAGTCGACCTGATATTGCTTTTAGTGTAGGAGTTTGTGCTAGATATCAAGCAAAACCAAAAGAGTCACATGTGGCTGCTGTAAAAAGAATAATTCGATATGTTCATGCCACTATTGATTATGGTTTGCTTTACTCAAGTGATACTAACTCTCATTTAGTTGGTTTTAGTGATCTTGTTGTCGAGATAATATTAATGATAGGAAAAGTACCACAGGAGGATGTTTCTATCTGGGAAACAATCTCATAGTTTGGCTTAGTAGAAAACAGAATTCCATCTCACTATCTACAGCTGAAGCAGAATACATCGCAGCAGGTAGTTGTTGTACACAATTAATATGGATGAAGCAAATGTTGGATGATTACGGTATCAAACAAAACTCTATCACTATGTTTTACGATAATACTAGTACCATAAGTTTATCAAAAAATCCTGTTCAACATTCAAGAACGAAACACATTGATATTAGGCACCATTTCATTAGAGATCTAGTAGAGAGTAAAATCATCACAATCGAACACATCTGGATCGAAAATCAACTAGTCGACTTATTTACTAAAGCTCGGATACTAATAGATTCGAAAATCTAAGAAAAACTTTAGGGATATGTATATATATATATAATAAAAGTTTTTTTATATATCTGCACATACTCTTGAGTTAATTATGTAAGAAATCTTGATTTTCAATGTGTTAATGCTTGTATCATGAAATTTGAAAATATAATGTGAATCTCGTATATTCATCTCTTGTTTATGCACTTTATAGATGTCGAAATTGGGTTGATAATTTCTTGACAAATTATGTATTCTACCATCGATTTCTTGACTAAATATGGATTGAAGACTTATGGTCGAAGATCTATGTCTTCGGCACCATAATATTCTCGTCATCTGTTAAAAAAAGTGGTATATTTGAAGGAGGGCTACCTTTCTACGGATGATGAGAAGCCATCCTTGATAACATAAAAAAAAATCATGAGAAAAGAGCGTCGCCTTGAAAGTGTGAAAGTCACTTCTTATATATAAGCCGACTATGCAAACACAAAATAAATGTGTAAATTCTTCAAATCGAAAAAAAAAAAGTTGAAATTTAAAATATATATATATATATATCACTTACGCTTAGCGGGTCAAATATTTTCTTCATAAAAAGACAATTAAAGATGATGGCTGGTTTAAAACTCTATTCTATAAAAATTTATGTGATTTAGAGGATGGTGCTGATTTGTCTCAATATTATTGATCTTATTTTGATTATTTATTCACACACTACACTCCTCTTCATGATTAATATATGGGATTTTGAATTAGATTAACAATTTTCTATGATCAGGACTGACCAGAAAGATGATTGGAATTTCTTCAAAGTTGCTCACGAATTTTGCATTTATATTTAAAAAAAAAATTCAAAAAATAAAATAAAAAAAAACATTTTTTTTATTTTTACTTTATTATTTATTTATTTATTTTTGCATTCAAATTGTTTTAGAATTAGAAGTCCTATTTTCATGTCCCTCTTTAAAAAGTGTCCATTCTTGACAAGAGTCCATTCTTAACAAGAGTCCTTATCTTTATTCATCTAGCAAACAGGTCCTTAAATCTTCATCTTCCTCTTTATTTTTCAAAAACCCTACACCCCAAAATTTCTCTTGTGTAAATTTATTGATTTCTCTTGATATAACTTGATTTTGCAAGAATGTTTAGGAAATAATCAATGACAAGGTCAAAAATCACAACTCACCACAGGAGATCTTGCTTGACCGTCGTCGTGCGCCGCCTTCTCTGCATTAGCCGCATTTGTTCCTCCAACGTCCACACCACCACCGGCACGGTGGTTTCACCTCCACCGTCTCTGCAACACCGTCTTTCTTTGCCTTCACTTGCTCCATCTTCTTGGCTCCTCAACCAACGGCCGCCGCTTGATGAGAGTTCCTCCACCGCCACCATTCCCACGCAAGTCACGAGTTAGGTGGAGCTTGATGAGGATACGGGTTACGATAATGGCGGGTCTCAATCGGCGGTGAGTCGAAGGCAGTTCAAGGAGTCTCCACGGTGAGCATCTTGAAGAAGAACAATGTAAATCGGGCTCGGATTTTGTAGATGAAAATGTAGAAGAAGAAGAAGAAGAGTCCACGAATAAGGAAGATGATCACTTAAGTGATGAAGAATCATCCTGTCGGGCTCACCCGCGCGCGGAAGGGTAAAGAAGAAAATTGATGAGCGTTTGAGCGTTGCGATATTCCAACTGAACATCAGAACGTTAGGCACCCATCCTCCAATGTTCCAACTTCAGTGACACGTCCTCAATTGTTCGAACAAAGTTTGCTCCGTAAAGGTAACCACGTCTTCACTCCTTTGAATTACAAATTTGGGACTCATGATGCACTGGCTCAATTTCACAAATTTATTTCAAATTGGGATTTTGTGATGGAATTTAATGTCAAAGAGGATGTCCTTAGAAAGGCTGATCTTGTTGAGTTAATTGAGCATTGGGGTATACAAAAATTGTTGGGTTGGACTGGGAGACTTTGTGAAACATTAATCAAAGAATTCTTGGCTAATATTTCTCGACAGATTAAATAGCCTGGTAATAATTTTAGGTGGTCAGTTTATGTTAGGGGTCGGCTAGTACCATTTAGTCCTTCCAATCTTCGTCGTTGGCTTGGATTATCACCCATAACTGAAGGAATGGATGATGAATTTGAAGCAGCCACTGATACTTTGGCCTTAGAACTCACTGGAAATCCTTGGCCTACGGGAAAAATGACTGCCGCATTGCTAACCCCTAAGTATAAGGTGCTTCACAAAATTGCCTTGCACAACATTGATCCAATTCAGCATAGGTCAGACATTAGGATGGATAAGGTTGAGTTATTGTACAAATTGGGCACCCTCTACCCGCTGGATATTGCTACAATTATTTTTGACAAAATTGTGTTCGCGACGACCCATCAAGCACACTCCAGAATGTTGCCTTTTCCTGGTTTACTTCATGCCTATCTCCAACATCACAATGTTCCTATTCTTCAAGGTGACACTTTCACAAAATTGTGTTCGCGGCGACCAATCAAGCACACTCCGAGAATGTTGCCTTTTCCTGGTTTACTTCATGCCTATCTCCAACATCACAATGTTCCTATACTTCAGGGTGACACTTTCACCACACAAATTCCGGTCCTTCGTCCTTCCAAGAAAGTTGCTAAAAGACCAATGCCTCCTGCAAGACCAACCCTTTCTGCAGATCACACCAGTTCTCTTGAAACTCAGGTGAGGGATTTAACTTCTTTGGTCAATACACTATCTGATAATTTTGAGCGTCATCATAGATTCATAAGGGCTTTACTTGTGGCCTTGGCCGAGCGGACTGGAACTCCTATACCAGAAGAATATCAAGATGCTGCCATGAATCCTCCTCAAAATCCTGATATTGGTCCTGATGGAACTCAACATCCTGACACTGGTCTTGCGCATTCTCTGCGTACTGACTTTGATGCGGACATATCTCCACATCAAGATGTTGCTCCTACGCCTTCGTCCACCAAGCCCAAGAAGAGAACCCAGACTGGTGGTTCGAAAAAGAGGACCCGCAAGAGCACTTCATAGAGTGGGTAACACGAAGTATTATGTGGTTGGTTATTTTCTCCATTTTGCTTTCGAACCCTTCTTTAATTTAGTTTCTTTCATCGCTTTTGTTTTTGCTTTGGCCCCTCTTTCTTACAAAAAGGGGGAGTGGTAAATTAGGAATTGCTTTTGCTTGGTAATTAGGAATTGCTTTAAATTAAATAGCTTTCATTTAGCTTGCATATGTTCTTGAATCCAATTTGCATGTGTGCTCACCTCAAAAACAACTTGATATAAGTTTTGTAATTAAGAGATGCCAAAGGGGGAGATTATGGGAAAATCTGGTTTTGGATTATTGAAGAATCCGGTTTTGGCATACTTAATTATAATTTATTTATTGATATGAGCCCATTAGGATTCAATGATTATTTAGTAATTGTATCTAGTAGTTGTTTGGAAATTGAAAACTTTAATGCTATATTTATCACAATCTATTTATCGAGTTTTAGTTATTCTAAAACTCTTGTTCCTTATCAGTTAAATAAGTGATTGAATAAATTGCATGTTTAAGTATTCTAATTGAACTAGGTTTCTAAGTAGATAAGATATTAAAATATTATCTTTTTATTTATCTACTTAAATGAAAATAAATAACTAGATTTATTTTCATATTCTTGTGATATCTCGCCTTATCTTTTATAAAGTCTATTTAAACTTAAAGACTTATTTTGTCTTATCCATGTATAAGATAAATATTAAGTCATTTAGTTTAGACAAACTTTTGTACTATAAATAAGGCGGTGGTATTCCAAGAAGCTAATGGACTTTGAAAACAAAGATACTCAAGCATCTAAGAGCAAATAATTTATGAGTTGAGAGTTCAAAGAAATATTCAAAATTCCTAGCTAGATCAAAATTCTATTTTTGAGAACGGCTCTGAGAAACTGAGCGTTGTAGAAATCTATTGTGAACGAGAACGGCATTTCGGCGGTAAGATAAGGACTGGGTCCTTATTCCGATTTGTGGAATCAATCAAGGGACACTCGTGGAATGGACCAAGATCAAGACCGAAATACTTGACTGCATTCCTTGACTAGTTGAAGAAGATATAAAAGCAGGGAAGTTTTATCATTGTTCTTAACTAAGTTTTACTTTTGTAAATTGTTGATAAAGTTTTAGATTAAGTCTAAAATTGTAATTTCAAAAGTTGAGACGTGTGTAACTTTGTTCGAAATAGTGGATTTATTTACACGTGGCATGGGGGCCGTAGATGTTTCCTTAGGGTTTACCACGCTATATCCGGTGTTAATTAATGTTTTAATCGTCTTATATAATAAGCTGTCTTGAAGCGCCAAAAGCGTTCGGTGAAATGTTCGACATTCAACAAACTTTCATCAACATCGAACATTAAAGTGAGCGTTGTGTTTTGAAAAAAAAATATTTCTGAGACTTTCGGTAACAACCTATTCAACCCCCTTCTAGGTTGATTGTTATCTGGATTTAAAACTAACAGTTCAAATCAATTCCAGATAGTCTCAAATGCTGCCATTGGCTCAGGTAAATGTATCTGAGTTCTTGGATCTTCTCCCTTATATTAAAATGCATTTATCAATCATGTTGGGGATTGACCTCTTGTATTGATGATGATGGTGTTGGTGGTGAAATTTTTATATGTTATTAATTGGTTGTTTGGTCGAGTTTAAAAATAGTGTTTTTGAAAGATTTTGATAAAAATTGATGTAATCTAAGAGTAATTTAAAATCATTACTTTTATGTCGTACACAATTAATTCTAATACACTCGCCACTAATTTCCAATATTTCAAATGTAATATATAACATAGAATGCATAGTCACTTATTTCATTATACAGAAATAAACATGCTACCAAATCTCGAATTTAATTAAATTCCCTATTCAACACGTATCAAATCAGTCCTGTTCAAAATTATAATATGTTGAGATTGAAAACAATTACAAAGTATTACAATCTCGTTTGAATGTTGAAAAATACAAGAAAAACTCTAATTAGTTGCTCTTTTGTTCTTGGTTAAACTTGTGGGCTCAGATTCTTGCCACAAAGAACACTGCAATACAACCAAGGGAACGGCAATCGGATGTTCACCAACTAACCCACCGGAGATGACCAAGACTTTTAAACACTCAGTCCAATCTCACTTTTGAGAACAGAATGAAATCGGCTTCTCACTTTTCTTCACTCTAGTTCCAACCTAGAAAATAAGAAGACCTAGAATATATAATCCTAGAAAGATCTCACCCATCTATTTTATCTAATGGTCCACACTCAATAAACCAACTTGTCCAATGGACATGTGCCAAGTGGATTTAGTGACCCACATATTCTCACAAACTTCACCTTGGATCACAAATCCACTACCAAGTTCCCTGGCTACAAGTGCTATCCTTTTTGTGGTCTTATTTCATCATCATCACCCACTCCACTCCAGCCTGGTACCTGCTTCACCAATCCTCCATTGCAGCAAGTACCTGTCACATAAGTTAACCCGATCAATATTCAACATTGATATGCACTTATTAAACTTACCAGCAGCAAGTACTTTGGTTCCAACATCTGCAGGGTTATCATCAGTTGCAATTTTAAGCGGTTTAAATTCACCACAAGCTAACTCCTCCCTAATGAAATGGTATTTCACCTCAATATGCTTAGATCTTTCATGATACACAAGATTTTTACATAGCATTAAAGCACTTTGACTATCGTAAAGATCATGGCATTTTCATTCAAGAAGGTTAATTCACATAAAAGGTCTTTCAACCACATGCATTCTTTAAAGGCTTGATTAATACAACATATTCACTCGGTCTTCAGTGCTGGAGAGTGTAACTAAAGGTTGCAACTGTGATTTCCAAGTGATACAATTATCACCTAACGTGAAGAAGTAAGAAGTGGTAGATTTCCTCTAATCTTTATCCCCTGCAAAGTCAGAATCTACATAACCCTTAAGCTCAAGCTTATCACTCCTCCTTTCGAACACTAACTCGCTTTTAACTGTCCCAGGTAGGTATCTCAACAGCCATTTAAGAGCAATCCAATGATGTTTACATGGGTTAGACATAAACCTACTCAAGAAACTAACTTCATAAGCGAGGCCAGGTCTAGTGGTAATCATCGAATACATTACAGAACCAATGACATTAGCATAGGGGACACTACTCATTTCCTATTTGTCTTCTTCAGTTTTAGGGCATTGAGCAGATGATAAAATCATGTGTGCAGCTAATGATATATTGACAGACTTAGCAAATCTCATACCAAATTTGGTTATTACCTTTTCCAAATAAGATTCTTGATTAATTGTCAACCTATTTTCAGCCCTATTCCTTTTAATAACCATACCAAGAATTTTTCTTGCACATCCTAAGTCTTTCATGTCAAATTAAGATTTCAAAAGGTTTTTCTTTTTTATGATATCAGCTTTACTACTACTAGCAAGCAACATGTCATCAACATATAACAACAAATAAACCTCACAACCTATCTTAGTGTTATTATAATATAAGCATGCATCAAATTCACTCCTTTTGAAACCAATTTTAAGCACATAAGCATCAAAACGTTTATACCATTGCCTAGGACTCTGCTTAAGACCATACAAGGATTTGTTAAGCAAGCACACAAGCTCAAACTTCCCTTTCACCTCAAAGCCTTGAGGGCCTTGAGGTTGAGACATGTAAATGACCTTATCTAACTCTCCATGAAGAAAAGCAGTCTTAACATCTAGTTGCTCTAATTCCCAATTGAATTGGACAACTAAGGCCAATACTAACCTAATAGTCTTATACTTAATCACCGGAGAAAATACCTCATTATAATCAATCCCCCTCTCTCTGATAAATCCCTTAACTACCAACCTAGCTTTGTATCTTAAAGGGTCATTTGGTTCTACTCCTTCCTTCAACTTGTAGATCCATTTACAATAGACTACCTTTTGATTCTTTGGTCTCTCAACCAACTTCCAATTATTATTCTTGCCTAAGGAATAAATCTCCTCTCTCATAGCCTTCTTCCAATACTCAAAATTTTTACAGTTAACCGCTTATTCATAAGAAATAGGTTCAACTAACTCTAAGGCTTCACCTAAAACTAGGACAAACTCCATCAAATTTAAAGAAGTGTACTTCAAATTTGGTCTTACCTGTCTTCTCTCCCTATCTCTCACTAATTGATAATCTCTCAAATTAGTATCTTCAAGTTGTTCTTGGTCAGGAATCACAGTTTCAGAAGTTTCTAGTTCAGGTTGTTCTAAGACTTCTTCTTGTTCAGTCTCAACTTGATGATCAATTTGTTCAGGTTCTTCAACCTCTAGATTAACATCTAATCTCTTCACCTCAGTCTGAATCTTCTTCCCAATAGAAGATTCCCCTTCTCCACTTTGTTTAACCTGATCGTCTGGAGTTTTTAGGCAAGGCAAATCAAGCTTATTAAACTTCACATCTCTACTGTTAATTATCTTAATACCCTTAACACTTAAAACCCACAATCTATACCCCTTGACACCCTCTGGGTATCCTAACATGACACACTTAGTAGCCATAGGGTCTAACTTATCCTCAACTTGATGTGCATAAGCAGCACACCCAAACACTCTAATGTGTGACAAATCTGAAAATTTTCCAGACCACAATTCCTGGGGCGTTTTGAAGTTAACAGAACTAGAAGGTGACCTATTTATCAAATAAGCCGCAGTACATAAGGCTTCAGCCCAAAAACCTTTGGACAACCCTGAACTAATCAACATACACCTGACTTTATTCATTATGGTCCGATTCATCCTCTCAGCCATCCATTTTGTTGGGGGGTATTTGTCACAGTCCTATGCCTCGTGATACCCCTCTCTTTGCAAAACTCATCAAATTCAAAGTTGCAAAACTCTAAACCAATGTCTGTCCTAAGAGTTTTTACACCTTTTCCCACTTGATTTTTGACTAAGGTATGCCAGGACTTAAACTTGCTAAAAGTTTCATATTTTGACTTAAGTGGGAAACCAAACCTTTCTAGAGTAGTCATCAACAATGGATAGGAAAATCATGTTCCCACCATGAGTAGGTGTTTTTCTAGACCCCACAAATCTGCATGAATGTAATCTAATGGTCTCTTAGTCTTTGTGTTGACCTATCTCAAAGGCGGCTCATGTGACTTTCCTAGAAACACGTCCGCAAAAGCTTAAAGGTGCAATGATGTGTCTTTACCTAGTAAATCCTAGTCACTAAGATATTTGAGCCCCTTGTTCCCAATGTGTCCCATCCTCATATGCCATAGATCTGATCTATCATCATTGATTGAAACCAATCCTGAATCTTTGGCATGTAAAGCTTCACCTTGAAGGTAATATAACCCATTCCTCTTGGGACCTTTCATAACTACTAGAGAACCTTTAAGAATCTTTAAAGTACCAAAATCAAATTTGAACATACAGCCCTCATCTTCAAGAACGCCTAAGGAAACTAGATTTCTCTTAAGGTTTGGGACATACCTATCACCAAGAAGGGGTCGGACAATGCCATCATGCATCCTAATAGCAATGTTACCTATTCCTTCAACTGTTTGAGAATTGTTGTCCTTTATGTATACTTTCCTAGGTTCAATTTCTCTATAGTTATAAAACCAAGACCTCACGGGACACAAATGAAAGGTGGCACCTTAGTCTAATAACCACTTATGGTCAATCTCACCATTAGACACGGTCATAACATGTAAACCATCTAAGGCATCCCCAACAGCAGCAACATTTTGATCTTCATTCTGCTGTTGCTTCGATTTTCTCTTAAGCTCATAGCAATCTTTCTTGAAATGTCCTAACTTCCCACAATGGTAACATTTCTTATTGCCTTTATTCTTAGACTTAGACCTACCCTTAGATTTTCTTCTGCTTTCCTTCTTTCCCTGGTAGTTGTTCTCTCCACTCATTTCATTTCTCCCTCTAATAAACAAACTCTCCTCTCTAATGCTTCCCCTAGACTTCTTTTTGACTTCTAAGTCATTTGATCTCAAAGTATCTATCACAATAGCTTGAGTCAAAATATCTCTAGCATACTTAATCGCATTCCTAACATCTCTATAAGAATCGTGAAGAGAATTCAAAAGTATAACAGTTAGATCCACATCGTCAAATTTCTTATCATTGTGGGCCAAGCTTTTGACAATTTTGCTAAAATCACTCAGATTGGATTCAAAATCCTTCCCCGAGTCCATTTAAAAGCGAAAAGTTTTTCTAGCAAATAAAACCTATTTGGCAAAGTTTTTGTCAAAATAACTTGTCAAGAGCTTCCCACAATTCTCTAGCGATCTTAGCATCATCAACTTGTCTAACAATATTATCGAGAGAAGTGCAATATTATAGAATTGTATGCAATTTCATTCATCTCCTCAATTTGATCAGGTTTAGCTTTTAATGCATCAGAAAAATTTTCTGGATCATCAAGGGCTTTAGAAACCCTTTGTTGAACTAGAATAGTTCTCATTTTTTGTTTTCAAATTGAATAATCACCATTTCCATCGAATTGTGATAATTCAACCCTTGAACCCAAGGATGAAAAATCATCATGAATGAGAATTTTTGAAAAAGTTTTATAAAAAACTTACTCACACAGATGCAAACACAGAACAAAATCTTTTTTAAATTTCTAACTAAGATGACATGCAAACACAGTTTATCAACACACAAGACAATAAAACAACAAAATACACGGAGGATATGTAGGCTCTAGCCACCTAGTTTGTTTTTACCTGAAATTCAATCAACAAAGTATAAAATTAAATGAGGTGGTTTAAGAAATTCAAACTCATCAGACAAATCTGTTGTCCGTGTTTATAGGAGAGACGAAACGAATTTCTTCACGTTCCAAGGCACCGCTTGAACAACCAATCTGACACCGTTGCTCTACCAACAAAGTAATATCACCGAATGTCGAAATAGGCCGATAAACAACTGCTCCGTAAAACGTCCGCCGAAAAATCTTGGCGCAAGACGCACCGCCCGGATTCTGCGCTGCGTATTTTGGAGTCCACACGCCGATGTCGGACCACCAAGTTGTGCGCCACGATTAGAAGAGTCGTCTGCGCAAACCACGCTTGAAAAGGAGCCCACACGCGCCCCCACGTGCTCGAAGAAGCGGCTACCCACCGATTTCCACTCACCTCACGCGCGCCGTCTCCGGAGACTCCACGTGTCGCACGCTACCGGGATTTGTTCGCCTCTCGCTGTGAACCCGGATATGGTCTCGATTTCTTGGACGATGAGTGGTTTGGCGGAATCTTGGTTTGAACTCTCGAGTACTTTGAATCTTTCTAGATCTGGTTCCAATTTTTGACCCACAAACTTTTCTTGATTTTTAACACCCCTATATCAATGTTCTAGGCTCGATACCATTTGTTGAGATTGAAAACAATTACTAAGTATTAAAATCTCGTTTGAATGTTGAAAAATACAAGAATAACTCTAATTAGTTGCTCCTTTGTTCTTGGTTAAACTTGTGAGCTCAGATTCTTGCCACAAAGAACACTGCAAATGCAACCAAGAGAACGGCAATCGGATGTTCACCAACTAACCCACCGGAGATGACCAAAACTTTTAAATATTCAGTCCAATCTCACTTTTGAGAACAGAATGAAAGATGGCTCCTCACTTTTCTTCACTCTAGTTCCAACCTAGAAAATAAGAAGACCTAGAATATATATAATCCTAGAAAGATATCACCCATCTATTTTATCTAATGGTCCACACTCAATAAACCAACTTGTCCAATTGACATGTGCCAAGTGGATTTAATGACCCACATATTCTCACATAATAGATTTCAACTTGTCGAGTTAACTTAGTAATTATTGGGGAAAGGATCACAATATCCTCTTCCACACAAAATAATTAAGGACCACACTAACATATTAATTTCTGAGTTTTCCAGATTTCAAAATCTCGTAGTATTATTCTCATCATCTTCCCATATATAGCTTGTTTGATTAAACTTAGAGCATGTTTGGTGTAATTGTTTTTAAATTTTTTTCAACCACATATTTTATAGGATCTACAAAGTTAATCAACTTTTAAACTACACATTTCACTAGCTTTTGTAAAAATATCTTAAAAAATTATTTTTAAGCTCTACCAAACATACACTTAAATACAGTGATTTAACTTGGAAGATTGTGGAAGCATCCTGTCTCGCCGTTGCTACAATAACAAAAAAATAAAACCACAAAAATACGATATATATAATATTTATAACTGTTTGTAATTGGTCTATTCAGGTCACTCTTCGCCACATCAGACATCTCCTTGCCTCTGACCGTGATAATATTTCTCATATTTATTGAGAGGACAACCAGGTGGCTGATTTACTTGCTTTAGAAGGTTGGGATCGTTATTGCTATTTCGAGTACAACGCTCAAGACTTACCGCAGTTGATACCGCAATTTAGTTCAAATTGATAAACATGGGCTTCTTACAATTAGGGATCTATAGATTTTTTTTTTTTTTTTAGGACATTGTTTGGGAGGTAGTACATCCTTATTTATTGATTTATTAATTATTGATTTATTTGTTTGTTTTAGTTCTTTTGATTGGAGGTCGGGTTTTATGCCACATCCTATGTATATTTTATGAGTTATTTATATAAGGTTGGAGTATCAGAACCCCCCATCCCCCCTCCCCACCCCTATCTTTTTCCTCGATAGAGGCCCGACAAGATGGTATGTTGACTAAAAAATAAAATAACTGTTTGTAATTAGTTTAGAAATAAGTAATTTAGTGATAGAAAAATGTCTCAAGAAACTTATGATTTATTTAATTTCAACTAAAATTTTAATAAAAAATTGAATTTGAAGTCAACAAATTATTTTGAACTCCACATCTCATCAACTTTTACAAATAATTTAATTTTAATTGAAATATAAAAACATCCTTAATTCAATTAACCTAACCACTTTAATATTTTGGAAAACTCAAATTAATATGTCAGGTGGTTTGGATTAAGATAAAGTAGTCTTCTCATTGGATAAAGTTGAAATCTATATGATTTTGCACAAGATTTGCAAAATTAACATTGATGTGACAAGTGTTTGATAGACCACTCAATAAGATTCAAGATTTCATAGCATATATTTATGCTAGACAGTCCCGTTGTCCTGTCCACGGTGAGTAGGAGAAATTGTACCCACTGCTAATGTGGCATTGCCACATCGGTAGTGGATCAAACAAAATTAAATGCCAAAAAAGTAATTAAATGTGTATATACATTCTCTCTCATCTCTCCCAATACCCAACCCCCCGCCTCACCCCACTCCCTCATCCCCAAATCTCTCACGCCCAATTTCTCTCTACTCCCCAACTACCTGTGCCTCTACCCCCATTTCTCTTTCTCCCAAACTACCTAGCCCTCCATTCTCTACCTCCCCCTCCTCCTACTCCCACTCCCACTCCCACTCCCACTCCCGCCCTAGATTTAAATAGCAAGAGAATACAGAGATGAAAATAAATATGGAAGATAAGCGGTTGGTGGCGAACATTGATAAATTTAGAAGATAAGCGGAGGAAAAAGGTGGGTTCATTTGGTGTTGGTTCATTTGTGTGGGTTTCTTAGTGAGGATGGTGGTGGGTTGTCTCGCTGCGTGAGGATCTCGATTTCTCGACATATCTGACGGAGGACACCGGTGGATAACCTTATAAACAGTGTAACCGGCGTCGCTGCCTATGTGATTCACGCGCTCTAAGTCAAAAAAAAGTCAAGGGGTTGGGAAAGCTGGGTGGAGGAGGATGGCCGGCAGTGGGTTTAAAAAAACTAGCACCTGAAATGGGAAAACACCAACTCGCAGAGTGTCGGGAGGTCACTGAGGTTTGTAGCCAAGTACTTTGCATTTGTTGTGGTGGCAGTAGCAGCGGCGGTGGTGGTGGCATCGTGAGGAGTGGTGGTGCATCGAGACTGTTAGTGTTGATGTGTTGATATATGCACATCGGAAGTGGGAATGGAGTGTTGTGGGGGGGTGGGTATTGAGGGAGATGAGAGAGAATGTATATAAACATTTAATTATTTTGTTGGCATTTAATTTTGTTTGATCCACTGCTGATGTAGCATGCCACATCATCGGCCGATGGGCACATTCTCCGCCCACCGCAAGGTGGAGAACGGGACTGTTATGCTAGATTCGACAAAAATGAATAGAATTTTAATTTATTTCTTTATCTATATTATGTAATAAAATTTAATTGTTTCTATCAAATATATCATTAAAGATATAAAACAAATAAAGTTAGTGCTTAGTTTTGCGAAAAATCAATTTATTAGCAAATTTTGATAACATTTGATCAAATGTGTGGTTAAAAAGTTGATAAACATTATGAGTCTTATAAAATACGTAATTAAAATTAATTTTAAATTTTGACTCAAATTTTATCAACTTCTTAAACAATAAAAAAAATCCTCAATGAAACTTACATGCCAAAGTTAAAAGGAAAATTGGCGCAAATGGTCCCTAACGTATGACATTAGTGCGCAAATGGTCCCTAACCTATCCTTTTAGGTGCGCAATTGGTCATTTTTTTACGAAATTCGTTAAAAACCTATCATTTAGGTGCGCAAATGGTCCCTCTCATGTTTTTGTCTTTATTAGTGGGGGTAAAATTGTCAAATTACATTTTTTCCCTTTATTTCAATTGACGCAAATGGTCCCTAACTTTACCTTTGTGTTTTGGCGCAATTGGTCCCTAACCTATATGTTTTGGTGTGCAATTGGTCCTTATTTGATGAAAAATACAAAAATATCTTTAGTTTTAATTTAAAAATTTGCAATTGGATTCCCAACCTTTGTAAAAAGTGAAAATGGGTCCGATACTTTAATTTTTTTTATTAAAAATTAAAAGAAACTAACAAATTGATAATATACTAAATTATTTTGTATATTTTATAAACTATTATTATAAAATAACTAAAATTTAAGCTCATAATTATTAACAAATGTGCTAATTAAAATTATTTTATCATTATTAAGTAATCATATTATTTAAAATTCAAACTTTAATTTTATCATTACAACATAAAAAGAAAAAGAAATTTTATTTTGTCATAAATAAAAAATTTAATTTCTACACTACTTATATTTGTACAATATAAAGTACTTATATGTAGTTACAAAGTACAATAATACATAAACAGAACAACTATATCACCAAATTAAAACTATAACACAGTTTTTTCGAAATTGCACAAAAGACCCCTCATTTTATTTTAAACAACGTGTCTTCTCATGCGATTTCAAAAATTACATAAGAGACCCCTTTTATTTCTTTTAAAATTGGGGCTTTTTTACACAATTTTAAAATTGCACAAGAGCCTCAAGTCTCAACATTCATCAGAAAGCTTGAGAAAAGGAAAAAAACATTTGAAAATTTCCAAAATCTTAATTATTTTTGTTCTCAATACCCCAGGTGTCTCGCAAAAAAAAAAAAAAAAAGAGGTCGAACAAAAGTTGTTGTTCGACATTGAAAAGGCGATGGTGCGGTGTTAGACACCGATGTGGCCTCCACGAGGCGATCTAACGGCGATGTGCGATTTTGAAAAATTGAATGTTGAGACGGGCTCTTGTGTATTTTAGAAATTGCATAAAATCCCAATTTTAAAATAAATAAAAGGGGTCTCTTATGCAATTTTTGACATTGCATGAGAAGACCCGTTGTTTAAAATAAAGAGAGGGTCTTTTTGTGCAATTTTGGAAAACTGTGTTATAGTTTTAATTGGTGACATAATTGTCTATTTATATATTATCGCTTTGTAATTACATATAAGTACTTTATATTGTACAAATATAAGTATCGTGTAGAAATTAAACATTTTATTTATGCAAAATAAAATTTATTTTTCTTTTGATGTTGTAATGATAAAATTAAAATTTGAATTTTAAATAATATGATTACTTAATAATGATAAAATAATTTTAATTAGCATATTTGTTAATAATTAAGAGCTTAAATTTTAGTTATTTTATAATAATAGTTCATAAAATATACAAAATAATTTAGTATATTATCAATTTGTTAGTTTTTTTTAATTTTTAATAAAAAAATTAAAGTATCGGACTAATTTTCACTTTTGCAAAGGTTGAGAATCTAATTGCAAATTTCTTTAATTAAAATTAAGGATATTTTTGTAATTTTGTTTATCAAATAAGGACTAATTGTACACCAAAACATATATTTTAGGGACCAATTGGCGCCAAAAAACAAAGGTAAAGGTTAGGACCATTTGCACCAATTGGAAGAAAGGAAAAAATGTAACTTGACAATTTTACCCCTAATAATAAAGACAAAAAAAATGAGAGGGACCATTTTCTCACCTAATGGAAAGGTTTTTTATGGATTTTAATCGAATCCGTAAAAATGACGAATCACAGCACCTAAATCAGACTAGAGTTAAGTATAACCATCTCGCCAAAAAAAAAAGGTTAGAAACCATTTGCGCACTAATGTCATACGTTAGGGACCATTTGCACCAATTTTCCAAGTTAAAATGTTCTCATTATCACATACATGGGAAACTAATAGCTCGCTCATGTTTAATCTTTTCTTCTTTGATGACGTTGCATCTACTTTAATAAATATAGTAAAAATTACATCAACTACTTATCAATATAAGAATAATTCCAAATTTATCAACTTAACAAATTTATTTTAAAAATATTGTCATTAATAATATTATATTAATTAATAAAATAATGAATTAAAATCAAATATGGACCTCAACCACAACGTGAATTGTAATGAACTTTGATCCAAATTTGCTGCTTGAGTCTCTGATTTTTTTCACGGTAAGTCCTCCATCTTTATAATATGTCCACTTTAGTCCATGTACTTCATCTTTCATTTCAATTTCGTCCTCTTTTATTTGCAACCCAAGTCCTTCAATTTTTAAATATTTGCAAGTTAATCCCCATATTTATACTTTTATGTCAATAAAGTCATTTCTCCAATTTTGATCAAAACACCACCAAACTCGAATTTTGACATACAACAACAAAATCAACACATAATTAGGTAAAATTATACTCAAAAGAACTCACAATAGTCCACTTTTGACGGTCTAGATAAGTGTAAAAATACACTTATCACACCCCTAAACTTGAACTCTTGTTCGTCTCGATTAAGTAAAATTTAAAGTAATGTTTAGTATAACTATTTGATACGGATGTTACAAATGATATTGTGTATCAATGTTTGATACAGATGTTACAAATGATATTTTGTATCACTGAATATGTTACTAAATATGTTATAAATTATATTATATTATTTTTTTACAAAGCACATGTTACATGTTTTGGTATTTTGTATCACTGATGTTACATATGTTACAAATGATGAAATCATGAGTTTTCTTTGTTAAATTTGGCATTGTATTACCCATCTATATCATACCGATGTTACACAGTATCAATAGATTTTTAGAGTCTAGTGTGTATATTAATACGAACTTGTTGAAGTTTAGAGTTGATTTTGCAGTTGTAACATCTTCTGTTTGATATCACGATTTGATACAAATGTTATAAAATGATATTGTGTATCATCGTTCGTCTGGATGTTACAAATAATATTTTTGATCACTAAATATGTTATGATTATATCATGTTATTTTACACATCACATGTTACATGAATTGATATGCTCTATTACTAAATATTTTACATCTCAATTTGTAATACAGATTGTTACAAATGTTGTAATTGAAAAGAAAATGAGTTTTGTTTGTATTTGTTATAGATATTTTTGATACAAATAATATATATTTGACAGTTATAACAATAAAAGATTTTGTTATATATATATTCCTATCAATTCCGATTTTTAAAGATTCGGTTACTATAATTAATAATAAAAGAATAATATATGAATTTTCATCAAATTCGGTAATTAATGATTTAGTTACTATATGTAATATATAATATAATAAATTAAAATAATAGTTTTTAAAAAATAGTATTTTCAGAATAAATAAAAAAAGAATGACTTTTTAAAATTATTTTTAAAAAATAGCTTATTTATGAAAAAAAAACCCCATAAATACATCATTATGATAAAACAAAAAGGTTTAGCGAAACGAATGCTCTAAAAATACTTTAGGACTTTGAAGCCCAAACAGGCTATCCCTTCAAACATGGGGGGCCCGTTGTCTGGCAGATGGATAATACTCTGTTGTGTATACTTATTGAGCCGAGGGCCCACCAACAAGCAGTTGTCACCTAATAACAGAAAATCGAAATATCCTATTTAGGAAAAAAAACATATCTTTTCTATAAGAGATAGGTAAATTTTGGTAGTTTCAAAAAAAATTATTTTAATCTTTTGATTCATCCAGTCTTTCAAATGCATCAATTTCTTTTCTATCTGAGAACTTCCTTCTATTATTTATTTTGATCTTCTATCCACGATTCTATTATCTATTAATCTCTCACTATTTTCCTATTTCACGTTTCACCCTTGCCTCGTTTTTGAATAACAGCTCATCTACGCCCAAAAAGCTTGATACTCAGCCTCCACGCATAGTCAAACTTTACACGTTTTTAGAATATTGGTCATAACTGACTGGGGAGAAGTTGATTGGACCAAAATGAATCTGCTTATGTTGCTCCATTGACCTTTTTTATGAAGCCAATTGACTAATTCCATCTACTACCTGCCTCATGGAGGTATTTGAAGTAGTTGGATCTACAAAATCATAAAATAAGAATGTAGAGAATTCAGATAAAGGATAAAAGAAATGAAAATCTGGAGAATAACATAAATACAAGGACACAAATTCTGGAAAGTAAGAAAGAAGAGAAAAATCATACATATATCTACGTTTTTTTAGAGAAACGAACATTTATTCTGATTTCTCAAGGAGTACCAAATCGACAATGAAATTTGGTCTCTCCAATCCACACCAAATTATGATTATAAAGAATAGCATTTTTAGCAAGTGGCATGAGCGATACTATTCACTTTATGCCTAATAAAAGAACGAGCTAAGCTAGGGAAATAATCCATAATGTTTGATTTTTGCAGCACGAAAATCGTAATATATATTTTAAAGAGTAAATAGTCCTAGACGTTCTGAACTTTTGAACTTTGTGATGATGGGTTTCCAAACATTTGATGTTTAGCAACCCAGATCCCAAATATTTCAAACATATGTTCTTGAGGTTCTTTTGTAATGAAAAACGTCAGTTTTTTTTTTAGTCAACACATCATCACATCCCTAGAGTGGTTGTCAGATCTCCACCAGAAAAGGATTGGAAGGGGGGGGAGGGTTGGACCATATATAAATAACTCATAAAAAATACATGGAAAGGGACATAAAACCCGACCTCCAATCAGAAGAGCTAAAACAAACAAACAAATGAATAATTAATAAAGTTATAAATAAGGAGATACTACCTCCTAAATAATAAGTTCTAAATATTCTATAGACCCCTAATTGTAGGAAGCCACTGTCTATCAATTTGGATTAAGGCTGCATGTATCACATGAGTAAGTCTTGAGCGTTGTATTCGAAATAGCAACGACGATCTCAACACTCTGAAGCACGTAAATCAGCCACCTGGTTTCTCTCTCGATAAATATGGGAAATAGTATCACGATCGAAAGCAAGGATATGTCTGATATGGTGAAGAGTGGCCTGAATAGACCAAGGTCCTCTACCTTGGTGATGCAATAAATGACCAAAGTAGAGTCGGCCTCAATCCATAAATCTAATAGTGCAGTCATCCGAGCAAGAATGATACCATCAAGAATAGTCCGAGCTTGGCCTCCAAAATAGGGCACTTGCCATATGAAGAGAAGAAGGCGCAAACACACTGACCTGATGAATCCCTAATAATCACCCATCCACTAACAATCCATCTTTGACGCATCCATCAGTGTTGACCTTGTAAGATCTCACTGGTGGAGTACACTAATAAATCAAAATAGGGGAGAAATGGATAGAGTAGTAAGAGATATACCAAAAGATGAGCAATATCTATATCCCCCGCCAATGTATAATCCAAATAAATGGCATGTATGTAGTAGAGAGATAGTATGGTATACTCTCCAAATGATCCATCTCGGTTCCATAGAGATATCCTGGTACTTTGCATCATTCCTCATGATCCAAATAAACCAGAGAATCAAGAGAGGAATGATCGTGCGAATATGATCCTTTCGAAAAACTAACTCGAGAAATGTTAAGACCGAAAGTGATCTCGAAAGCCCTCCATCGGTGAAGAGTTATATGAAAAATGTCAGAAAAATGGCGCCAAACCTGGTCGGCAATACAACTATCAATAAATAAATGCTGAATAGTCTCAATAGCCGAGCAACACTGAAAACGAGAAGCTATATGACTCCCAATCTACCTCTAAATCACAACATCAACTGAGATAAAATCCTGCCATAGTCTCCAGCAGAAGAAAGAGATAGTCGTCAGGATAATAGAACTCCAAATCATGCTATATACAGCCTGAATATTATGCCCTGTGCGAACTAACTACCATACAGACTTGGTAGCAAATCTACCATATGAAGTTTCCTTCCATATAATCTGATCGTATACCTCAGTAGTGATAGGGATGTTCCCTATCTGCTCAGCAATAATGTATGGTACAAGCTAAAGAAGTCTATTAATGTTCCATCCAGTATCATCAATTAATTCTCTTAGCTGGATAGAAGAATGTGCCAAGTGACTTGATCACTAATGTTAGCTCATCCAAGAGATCATGCCAAAATAATATATGTCATCTAACTACCAAGCAATGTGTGTCTCTTCTTGTGAGCCTATGTGCTTTAAGATGAAAGCATAGTAAAGAATAATAGCCAGCAACGGATGGGTACCATTACAATACTTACTCAAGAAAATTGAGCCCATAATGACCGCCGAGATGATGAGCTTTTAGGAATAATGTATCAACAAGAAGAGCCAGGTCCAGTGAATACAAAGGTCCTTCCATATATCCTCCAATGTAATCTGGGTGCATTGTCTCTGGAGTCCCAAAGAAACCTAGCAAATATGCCATCTAACTTCTTTAAGATAGCCATGGAAGGCTTCATAATCTGAAGGAGATAGATAGTAATAGAAGATCGATTGAATAAAAGTAATACGTCCCCCAAGCGATAGGGAGGCTCGAGGCCCGGTAAATCCTACTCTGGACTTTTTAGACTAAGTCATCATACAAGAAGATCTTCCTGGCTCTTTTAAATAAATGAACACCAAGATAAGTGAAGGGCTCTTTGTTGATGACGTCAAATCTCCTGTGTATCTGACTAGTAGAAAATCTCCTAGGTAAGGTAATCCCACTCTTATCTCTGTTCACCAACCGCCCGTAAGCCCCTCATAGTGTTCAATACATTGTAATACTAAATCGATAGATCGCTCGGCTATTGGTGAAAATAATCATATCATCTGCAAAGGACAAATGAGAGATAAGAGCATCACCCCTATATCTGTATGCCATCGAATGAATATGCTGATATTGTTAAGTGAGTAGTAGCGAAAAATAATCTTCTGCAATAATAAACAATGATGGAGATATGGGATCACCCTGTCTAAGCCCCGAGATGATGAGAAAAATCTACATGGTCTCCCATTAAGCAAGATCGAGAATCGTCACTCTGAAATACACCTTCGTATCCGATCAATCCAAAGAGCATCGAACCCAAAACCCTCTAGAATGGATATCAAGAAGCTCCAATCCATGTGGTCATAGGCCTTAATCATATCAAGCTTGAGGATAACATTACCCTCTCGCACTTTTGTATCAAGTGTATGTAGTAACTCCTTAACAAGTAGGACATTATCCCCAATGAGTTGTCCCGAGATGAATCCGCTCTAAGGAGCTGAGATGATCTGAGGTAGTAAAGTACTTAGTCGCGAGTTCTTTAGCTTCGTAAACAACTTATTAAACACTGTACATAAGTTGATAGGACGAAACTCGACCACTACTGCTGTGCATTGTCCCACTTTTGAAGCAAGACAATAGAAGTAGCTATTAAACCCCTAGGTAGGTGCCCTCCAGCAAAGAAGTCTAAGACTGCTTGAAACACATCATCTGATACTATGACCCAACATACCTGAAAAAAGTGAGAAGAAAATCCATCTGGCCCGGCGAATAATCTTGTTTGGATTAATACTGAAAATAGCCTCTCGCACGTTAGTCAAAGTAAGAGTCTCGATTGTCAGCATAAATTGTCCTTGTCATACACCAATCTAGGTATAATACCAGGTCGAATAGGATCGACATGCTGAGGAGGAGCCGACAAAAGCTCCTGGAAGAAAGATACCACTGAATGCTGAATAGTCTCAGAAGACTCAAACACCTCTCCCGAAACTGAGGTAATAAATCGGATCCTGGATCGAATACGTCGTCCACGAACTATAGAATAGAAGTATCGGGTGTTATGATCACTCTCACAAGTCCATGTGTCCCTGCCTTTTGTTTCCAAAAGGCCTCCTCAATAGATAAAATACGATTCAAAACTGCCTGAGCCTAATGTAAAGTATCACGATGGGAAGGAGAAGGATCTCTGTCATGGTCAAACTCTGCCTCGTCCACCCTACACTCTGAATCTCTAATTCTCAGAAAAATATCACCAAATACATTTCGGTTCCACCAACGAAGGCCCTGTTTGAGCCTAAAAATCTTCTCCTAAAGAGCGGCCATTCTCATAAGATGGGTAGGAAATGACCACTTCTGAGATATAAAGCCCAGAAAATCGTGATGCCTAGACCAAACATTGAGGAATCGAAAAGGATGAGGTCCCAAATCATCGTCAAAAGACCATTGAATCGAAGAGGTGAGTGATCGAAGTGATTCGGTTCGGATAACGAAATAAACCGACCGAGAACAAAAAAGAAACCATTGAGTTAATCAAAGCTCGTCCATACGCTTCCAAACCCTCCCATTTGTCCACGTGTACCGACTTCCGAATAACTTGCATCTTTCTAACCACAATCCATCATCATATCTCGCAAAGTCTCAAGTGCCTTTATCACGAGTATTCATACCAAGACACTCACCATTGTGAGCGATTACATTAAAGTCTCCTCCAACTAGCCACGGCCCATCCACGATGGATGGGGATATCAGTGAAGACCCTCCCAACCATTGTGAGCGATCACATTAAAGTCTCCCCCAATTAGTTACAACCCATCCATAGAGAGGGATATCTGGGGAAGACTCCCCATAAATCTCTACGTCCAATCGGCGAGCAAGAAGCATATACCAGAGTAATGAACAAAGGTCTGGCTAATCTAGGATCCTCAACTTTAATGTGAAGGAATTGAGGATGATCAACAATCGAAGTAACAGTAGTCCCCAAATTTCAAAAACACCATATCATATCCGCTCATTCTCTAAGCCCACATCAAAAGAGAGAAATAGTCTGATAAAGTCAAAGTTCTTCTTCAAGACAAACGGCTCCAATACCACCAAAAAATATACCTGATGGAGTCGAACCAATTTCATCAGTCGTCTACGAGTGAAAAACGTCAGTTTGACCAATAAATTGTCAATTTTTTTGAACCGATAGTTCTACCCTTATTTTAATTTAAGATAATAGAACTGGGAGTCCCTAATCTTTAACTTTGTGATAATGAGGTCCCAAATCTTTGATTCCTTGCACCCCGAGATTCCAAACCTTTCAAACGTGTGCACATGATGTCATTTTGTGATAGAAAACGTTACTTTGATAGTTAAAAGTTCAAATTTAAGTAAAATTATTATTGTATTCATATTTAATTTTAAATTAAATAAAAAAAGAAAATGAACAAAAACAAAAACGAAAAAGAAATAATTATCTTCTCCAATTCTAAACCACCCACCACAGCTCTAGTGGTAGCGGCACTACTGCCACCATCCATCGAAAAATAAACTAACTAGTATTAGCAGATCATGAGAACCCACACACCTCTCAATCCCCTGCATCTTCATCATTCACAACTTATTTCCAAACTCCTAAAACCCATGCTATTTGCAAAAAAAAAAACTAATCACAGTCAAAATCTGCTCTCAAATCCGAACCATATAGCAATTTCTTTGTATCATTTTGCATATTTGAAATTTAGCTTAGGGTTTATTATTTATGGTATAATATAAAATTAGTTCATTTATTTGTTGAATTTTTGTGATTATTGAAATATGATTTGAGTGTTTTATTGAATTTTCTGCTTTGGTGCCGTTGTTCGTGGTCTGCCATTGAATTTTCTACCAATATAAAGTTTATTTTGTCATTTTTTGTCATAATGGAGATTATTGAAATCTTACATCAAAAGGTGCCAAAATAATATTGTTATCAATTTTAAAAGGAAAGAAAATAAACTTGCTTGAGCAAATTCATCTGGAGACATATTAAAGATGAATAAATTGATTCTTTTGATTGTCCTTTCTTTTAGTATGGGAAAATGTGGCATAAGTTTGGAAAGGTAAGTTGGGGAAAGTTTTCATGAATTTGATCAACTTTTGGGTCAATAATTCAGACGCGTTGATTATAAATGGGCGTGCTCTTTTTCCCTTTTTTTTGTAGATAAGAAATATTAAGTCTAATATTCAAGAAATTTTCTTGTTCTTTTTGTAGTTTTATAAATAGTAGAATATTGTGGGTGTGGTAAAGCTTAAGTAATATTTTTGTCCAACGTTACTTGAGAAATTAGATGAGTGACAAATTCTATCTAATTGGAAAAAAATAATCATATAGTGGAAACTTTTCTTTTCGACAGTATGTAAATTTTTTTCATCTTTATTTTTCTATTGTGTTAATATTATCCGCACGAAGATCCAATAGACGAATCAAGAAATTAGTCTCAATTAATCCCAATATTGTGGTAACTACTTATTTTTTACTTTCGTTTTCACCTATTGGACAAACTCTTTCCCACATTACGATACATTTTTAAAGAAAAAAAAGCTCCAAAAGGAACCCATAGAGCTTATGTAGGACTATTATAATAAGAGTGCGTTTGATAGAGATTATAAACAGTTTATAAACCAAAAGTAGTTTATTTGAGTTGAAATTGTTGACTTTTCATGTTAAAAATGGGTTGAAAAGTCAAAAATGGTAGGCTGAAAAAAACCAAAAACGGTTTTTAATCTAAACCAAACACAAGCTAAGACTATTCCATATCCAAAAGTTGTTTTATTTTAAAAATCATTGTCTTAGTCGTCATCTCTTTGAAATTTTGTATATTTTTCACATAAGAGAATAACTGTAAATTGTATTGATTATTGCAATTACAATTGGTGTAGGACGAAAATATTATTAAGTCTTGTCTTTTGTTGTATACTAGACAATTAATCAAGGATAAACCTCAATAAGAGACCTCAATCCTATTGCATATGCGATCTTGTAGCCAGTGTAGCCAGCATCAAAGAAAAGATTTGCCCACTCTTTCTCAGTTTCTTTCTTTTCCATTGACATAAACCATCATTGATAAATCGTAAAAGAACTGAGTTTCAATTGCCTCATGGTCTGCTTTCCCATTTCCCACAATTATGTCGATAATGATCACTTTTCCTCCCTTTTCCCTGCTCGGGATTGCTTCTTTGCATTTCTTCAATATTTTCACACACTCTTCATCACTCCAGTTATGTAGTATCCACTGTTTCAGTATCCAAATAATATGTTTAGTCAGCAACAATATTTGCTAACAAAATATTTGAATTTGTTGAAGAACCTCAACAAAAATTTAATAAGCTACTATAGAGTGAACAAGTGTTATTTCTTTAACAAGCCTTCACCTGCACGTGCATAATTTCTATATATAGATGATGATAAAACTAGAACCCATGATCTTCTAAATTGTAAAATATATGTTTCAATTTCGTTACTATATGTACAAAGTAGTAGAAATTAAGAAACTTCAAACCTTGAGCATGACTGCATCTGCTTGAGGAATAGAATCAAACATGTTTCCTCCAATGTAGGCCAAATTCTTAGTCCCTTCTAAGCCAGCAACAACGTGTGGAAGATCAAACACGATGCAGCTCATGTCTGGGAATACTTCCGCAATAGCTTTAGCCATCGTTCCTGTGCCACCTCCGACGTCCACCATTGACTTCATATTATCAAAAACTTTTCTGTAATCTCTAATAACTAAGCTACTGATCCACTGTGAGTCATTAATCATTGCTTCAATAAAGTAGCTATTTAGCTTTGGCTCGTGACTGGCATAGTCCCAAAATTTCCTTCCGTTGGCTGTCTCAAATGCTGAGGTGTAGTCATTTTCAAGCCATTCACTCATATGATGCCATGGCTCTATCATAATTGGTTCGAGAACGACTTGTAAATATGAGACCAAACTTATGGGCTCGTCTTTTAGGAGTAGACGAGAAGCATCTGTATGTCAATATCCGAAAATTTCTTCATCATCGGGAATTTTTTGCTCAATGAAGAACCCCGAGTTGATTAGAATTCGCATTAGACGATACACACCATTCGCTTTTGCTTTGTTAATGGGGAGTGCATCGACTAACTCTTGGAGTGTCATTGGTTTGCCATGTGAATGGATGATATCTGGTATGCCTAGTTGAATTGCACATTTGAGAGACATGGTATTTATAAAGTTGAAATTATGATTCAAAACGTGAGATTGAGCACGAAGAAGCTCAGTAGACTGTTCTCCATTATGCAATGCCATTTTCTTGAATTGGCTACTTTCAGGTAACAACATATAACTATATATAGAAAACAAAATATGAATCATGATTAAACAGAAAACAGATGATCATGGACTATTATATAAATTAAATGTGACACACGACTATAGGGTTTTAGAGCATCTCCAATGCACTCCATCTATTGCTTTTTAGAAGTGCCACGTAAATCATCTCCAATGCTGACAAAGGCTCCGTCTAGATGATTTGGCATACCAAAAATAGACTCCGTTTAGAAGTCCTGTATAAATTTAGACGGACTTCTAGACAGAGTGACTTAGCAAATTTAAATCAATCTCAACATTTTATTTAAAAAAAAAAACCAGACAAGAAAAATATAAATTAAAGACCTGCCAATTTTTAAAAAAAAATTAATGTCAGATAAGCAATAATATTAAATTTAGACGGAATTTATTGGAGACTAATTTAATCATCTATTCTATAGACATAGTGCTACATATATTAGAAGTCCGTCTATTTTACCTGTCACGTAGACTACAATAGACGGAGTGCATTAGAGAGCAGAGGATCTCCAATGAACTATGTCTATTGCTTTTTAAACGTGCTGCATAAGCATAAATAGACGGAGTTATAAAAAACTCTCTCCAATGCATGCTGACAAGGATTCCGTCTAACTGATTTGGCACACCAAAAATAGACTCCGTCTAGAAGTCCGTCTAAACTTAGACGGAGTGACTCATCAAATTTAAATCAATCTAAAGATTTTATTAAAAAAAAGCCAGACAAAGAAAATATAAATTGAAGACCTGTCAATTTTAAAAAAAATTTAATGCCACATAAGCGATAATATTAAATTTAGTCGGAACCCATTGGAAACGAATTTATAATTTGACCGTCTATTCAATAGACATAGTGCCACATAGACTGGAAGTCCGTCTATTTTACTTGCCATGTAGACTACAATAGACGAAGTGCATTGGAGATGTTGTTAGTGATGCAATATTTTTTTTTCCTTGGTCATTCCAATTTTTTCTATCTTCATACAATCAGATTGAAAAAAAAAATGATATTCCTTCCTTTTTTATTTTTTATTTTCCTTTTTTGTCGAACAATCAATCTCACTATGATTTGCTATAAATCTTGTGAGCTTATTGAGCAACTGATTCTCCATTAAGTTTTCCAACTGGGAATAGAAATGTTGCACAGTACTCTTAAATATTATTAAAAACTTTATTGGAAAGTATTATTATTATATTATAATTATCAAGTACTCAGTGGCATGTCATTCATTTGTGAGAATCGTGTTAAATATTCCCAGCAATTTCTATATTAATGGCGGGCCCATATTATCAACAACTATACTATGCCTGACAGAGGAAGATAATGTCCGTTTCACGTTCTCGAACAGCGGAAATTTAAAGTGAATTTCTAAACTTGATCTTTCTTAATAGTCACGTGAAGGCCTTTAATAAACTAACAAGTCTTACATGAATTTTGCGACTTGTACATTCTCACTTACCCTTCTACTTACACTTATTTATATGGTAGTAGGATTTATGGCTGAAATATTTTAGCAAAACATTATTTTCAATTTTATTTTTCATTAAATCCTATTGCCACATAAGCAAGTATACGTGGGAGTGTAAGTGTAGATGTATCAGTAGCAAAATTCAGGCTTACATATAATTCATACTTAATGGGAGATCAATTTTTATAATTAGACTGTTTATCTTCATATTTATAACCCACTTTTTTGCATCATCTCATTTTTTAGTCAGATATGATGTCCAAGTACATGTCCCTTTAGCTGTCTATCCAATAAAAATCTTACAGATCATCAATAACACCAAGTATGAATGCATTAAATATTGTCCATACTCTCTGTGACAAGCGCAACATTAATCCAGTTTAGTAGTAGGTTCCAACGTGCACATGAATTCACTGAAATATGGATTCACGTGAGTTTGAATGTATTTATGAATGTACTAATTTAACTCACTATACACTTACCAATATAAGTTTCGTCGAGTCCAATCCACTATTTCGACATTAAAAATGTTGAGTAAATCTACAAGAAATAAAACGAACCAAGTTAGAAATCTACACTAACAATATTTCAGATTTCAAAGATTAACAAAGATCTCGTGTTGTGGCAGCCGGTTGCTCTCGGTCATTGAAGAAGACGACCTTCAAATAATCTTCCCCTTATAAGTTTTCTTTATCTTCCAGGGCTCAGACAAATAGTCGTAGAACCATAGCCTAAACCATCCCAGAACACGAGCACAAGTCTCACCGGATCCTTAGACTAAAGAATCCAAAATCACAACCAATCCTATTTCCACCATATGCATTCACCATATGAAGAACAAAGGAATAAGTGATTTTAGCCAAGAAGATAACCAGAGAAGGAGAAGAACAATTCTGCGTATTTTCCTAAAAAAGCTACAGTGCAATGTTAATTTCAGCCGAGTAAAGGTATAGGCAGCAGATCCAACAGAAATCTATTGCACACACACACACACACATTAAAACTGAAGGGATGATCTCAGCCATTGGTTTTAACCAATGGCTGAGATTAACTCAAACAAGCACAATATGGGTGTTATCAATTTGCCTAATCAATGTTTGCCACGTGGACAACCAACTTAAATGGGTTTAAGAAACACGCTTTTTACAGTCTTCACCTTGGATCATAAACCCGTACTCAATGTTCTGGTTGCTCTGGCATATTCTTCTTTTTATTTGGCTATATAAATGTCTCATCATCGTCCTCACCTGCAAGGAAAAAATTAACCCAATTCAATCTTCAATTTTGTTAAACAAGACTTGAATTTAACAACAGGTAATACTTTCGTACCCATATCAGCCTGATTTTAATCTGTTGAAATTTTAAACAATTCAACTTCACCTGAATTTAATTTCTCTCTTACAAAATAATACTTAACTTCAATATGTTTAGATCTCTCATGATAAACTGGATTTTTACTCAACATAAGAGCACTTTGACTATCGTACAAAGTGTCATGCAAGATATCTAATTCATGAAGTAAGCCTTTTAACCATATACCTTCTTTCACGGCCTCCGTTATAGCTACATATTCAGCCTCAGTGCTGGACAAAGCAACTAAGGACTGCAATTGTGATTTCCAAGATATATAACAATCACCCAAGGTAAAGAAATATGCAGTAGTTGATTTTCTTTGATCACGATCACCGGCAAAATCAGAATCAACATAACCATGTAAAGCTAATTTAAGTATTTTCATACACCAAGCCTACATTTAATGTTCCTGCAATATATCTTAACAACCATTTTAAACTAGCCCAATGAGGCTTCCTGGGGTTAGACATAAACCTACTTAGTAAACTAATGGAATAAGCTAAGTCCGGTCTAGAAGTAATCATGGAATACATAACGGAACCAATTGCATTTGCATAAGGAATGTGTAACATTTCTTCCTTTTCTTCATTTGACTTAGGAGATTGATTTGAAGACAAAAGCATATGATCGGCTAAGGGAACATTTACACACTTAGCATTTTTCATACCAAACTTAGTTATAATCTTCCTATCTCTTTTAATAACCATCCATAAGATTTTTTTAGCTGTCCCTAGGTCTTTCATTTCAAATTCAGCTTTAAGAAGATGCTTCATTTTACTTATTTCAATTTTATTGTCACAAACAATCAACATATCATCAACATAAAGCAGTAAATACAAATTACAACCATGTTTCATATTTTTATAGTACAAACAAGCATCATATTCACTTTTACTAAAGCCAAGTTTAATCATATAAGTATCGAATTTCTTATACCATTGCCTAGGCGACTGTTTAAGTCCATATAATGATTTCTTAAATAAGCACACCTTCTCAGATTTCTCTTTTACTTCAAACCCTTGAGGTTGGGCCATATAAATGACCTCCTCAAGCTCCTCATGAAGAAAAGCAGTTTTAATGTCTAATTGTTCTAATTCCCAATTGAATTGAGCAACTAGAGCTAAAATTACTCTTATCGTTTTATACTTGACTACAGGTGAGAACACCTCATTGTAATCAACACCTTCAAGTTGGGTAAAACCCCTAGCCACTAATCTAGCTTTATACCTAGGTGGATCATGGGGGGCTTACACCATCTTTGATTTTATAGAGCCACTTACATTGGACCACTCTTTGACTTTCAAATTTGTTGACCAATTTCCAAGTCTCATTTTTAATGAGGGAGTCCATTTCTTCTTTCATGGCTTCTATCCAAATCTTGGACGTAGGACACTCTATGGCTTCCTTGTATGTTAATGGTTTCAAATTCTCTATAGCTTCACCTGAAGCTAAGGCATATTCAATAAGGTTCAAAGAACTATATCTTAAATTTGGTATAACCTTTCGTCTTTCCCTATCTGTAGCAAGTTGGTAATCTTGAAGATCTACTTGAGCTTCACCTAGAGTAGGATTTTCAGGTTTATTAAGATCAGGTTGTTGCTGCCGCTAGAGGTGTCAATCCGGGTCAGGTGGGCGGGTCGACCCGCCTTCGATGAAGCCCGGTGACGGTCCACATTAGAAAAAAGCCCGCGCCACGGTGGGTTGCGGGCTGGGTCAATCCAGCCCACAAAAATTGAATACGAGCCCGGTCCACACGTCGGCCCATCCGAGTCGAGCCCATGTGGGCTGTGGTTTAACCCGGTTCGGCTCGTATGAATAAAAAATTAATTTTTTTTGAAATTACTAAAAAAAATTTAGTTACCTATTGTAATTTTTAAAAAAAAGATGTTTATATATATAGCAAAAAATGTGTTAAATTACTAAATAAAAAATAAATAACAATAATAAATTCACATTTGTTAGTTTTTTAATCCAATTTATATTTTTTATATATATTTAAAGACTAAAACAGCACGCATCTGTCACATTTTTCACTTTAAACGGCTCTCTGCCATTTATTTAAAAAAAAATCAAAATAGGCAAGCGGTTAAAGGTTGAACTACCCGATCTGTAGACAGCCCGCCTGGTTCACAAGTCGGCCCACGGTTTAGCCTTCTCGGCCCGTGAACAACCCGCCCGATTCACAGGCCAGTCCACGGTTCTGGGTTGAGACGGGTGGATCGATGTTGGTTGGACCGGCCCGCCCGTCTTCATACCTCTAGCTGCTGCTGGGGTGATTCAGGTGCAGTTTCTTCAACATCAATTTGTTGAGGTCTTACACTAGGATCAACACCAAGATGTTTAAATTTATGTGTCTCCACCTCAATTTGAACATTCTTAACTTGTGGTTGCTCATTAGTTCACTTTCAATTTTAAGACAAGGCATTTCCATTTCGTTAAAGACCACATCTCGGCTATTAATTATTTTGATACTTTTTCACTTAAAACCCATAACCTATAACATTTTACCCCTGTAGGATAACCTAACAACACACACTTGACAGCTCTAGACTCTAATTTTCCCTCTGTTTGGTGAGCATAAGCTAAACACCCAAATACCCTAAGGTGGGACAAATTTGAAGGCTTCCCATTCCATAACTCTTCTGGAGTTTTGAAATTAATAGTACTAGATGGTGTGACCTATTAATCAAATAAACAGCAGTACATGCTGCTTCTTCCCAAAAGCCCTTTGCTAACTCATAACTTATAACCATACATCTAACCTTATCCATAATAATCCTATTTAACCTCTCAGCCACCCCATTTTGTTGTGGGGTATGTCTCACTGTTCTATGTCTTTGAATTCCTTTTTCGACACAAAAGGAATCAAACTCTAGGTTACAAAACTCAAGCCCATTGTTGGTTCTTAGAGTTTTAACATTGCTGCCCATTTGATTTTCAACAAGATAACCAATTTTTGAAATTTCTAAAGGTCTCTTCTTTTGATTTTAAAAGGTACAGTCAAACTTTTCTACTATAGTCATCTACAATAGATAGAAAATATCTATTCCCACCATGAGTGGAATGTTTCTCAAGCCCCCACAAATCAGCATGAACATAAACAAGAGGTCTTTGTGCATTGCGTGCTCCTTTCCCAAAGCTAAGCCTATGAGACTTACCTAAGACACACATTTCACAAAACGTCATTTTTGTCACCTGATCTTTTCCAAATAGCTGTTGATCACTTAAAAACTTTAGCCCTTCGTTACCCATGTGCCCCATTCTATTATGCCATAGCTCAGTTCTATCCTCATTGACTGAGAAAGAACTCGAACCATTTACCACTTGTGCCTCACCGTGTAAGTAGTACAAGCCATGCTTCTTAGGACCTTTCATAACAACTAAAAAACCCTTAATAACTCTTAGGGTGTAATTTTCAGATTTAAACATGTGATCCTCATCCTCAAGAACACCTAAAGATATTAAGTTTCTTTTTAGGTTTGGCACATAGCTAACAAAGATATTAAGTTTCTTTTTAGATTTGTCACATATCTAATATTATGCAGGGATCTAATAATGCCATCATGCAATTTTATAGAAATATCTCCAATCCCCTCAACTACTTGAACGTTATTATCACCCATGAAGACTTTTCTAGGCTCAATCTGTTTATAGTTAAAGAACTAGGCCCTAATGGGACACATATGAAAAGTGCAACCAGAATCAAGAATCCACTCTTGATTCACCTCACTTTCACTCACTGTCATAACATGAAGGCTATAATTTCAGCTTCTAAAGCTGCGTTATTTTGTGGTTCTAAAGCCTGATCTTTCTGCTTATTCTTAATGTCATAGCAATCTCTTTTAAAGTGTCCTAATTTTCCACATTGATAACACTTTTTATTGCTCTTGTCTCTAGACTTAGACCTACCTTTGGACTTGTCCTTGTTCTTCTTATTTTGTCCATGAATTTGATCTTTCTTTTCTGCCCTACCCCTCACATACATGCTCTCTTCTCCAACTCCACTTTTTGACTCCTTTCTTGCCTCTAATTCCTTAGACCTAAGGGCGTCAATAATAGCTTGGGTTAAAGTGTCCTAGCATACTTTATTGCATTTCTTACATCTTTATACGAATCATGTAAAGAATTTAACAAAATTACAGCCAAATCTTCATCATCAAATTTCTTATCATTATGTGCAAGGCTCTTTACAATAATGCTAAAATCACTCAAATTAGCTTCAAATATTTACTTGCATCCATTTTAAAGCAAAACAACTTTTCAAGCAAGTAAATCTTATTAGGAAACGTTTTAGTCAAAAATAACGTATCTAAGGCTTTCCAAATATCTCTAGTAGTTATTGATTCATCTACTTGCCTAACAATATTATCATATAAATGCAATATGATACAACTATCGGCAATATCATTCATATCACTAATTTCATTTGGTTTTGATTTCAAATCATCTAAAAAAGTTTCTGGATCATCAAGGGCTTTAGAAACCCTTTGTTGAATCAGAATAGCAAGCATTTTTTGCTTCCATACAGAGTAATCCCCATTTCCATCAAACTAGTTTAATTCAACCCGTGAACCCATTTTCGGTTCAGCAAAAGGAGAGAATACTCTAGATGTAGATGTTTGATTCCCTTTGAAACCAGAATCAAACATAGGCAAGAAATGGTTTCAAAAACAATAAATTTCTCACAAGAAACTTATCACACACAAATATTCAACAAATCATATTTTAAATGAAATTATTCTTTCAAGGTAATGAATGCCAGAACATTTAACAATGGCAGATCCAAAACAGCTTGAATCATCTATCACACGTAATTATCTCAGATTCAGAATAACTTGAATCAAATGATCAATACCTATGCCAATTTTAGAACATATTATGATTGCATATTTCAAGATATCCGAAGTATACATATGCTGAAAAAAAAAACTTTCTGATCACATAAGCATATTTTCACAAGAGCACTTATAACATAATACAATTCGAATTTAAAGTAAGGAGGTTTAGAAAGTGCAAACCGATCGAACAAATCTAAATGTTCATAATTTCAGGAGAGATGCGAATTTCTCTTACCCTAGGGCTACAGATTGCTGCCCTAGAGGAGATTAGAAGACCAACAATAATAAGAAGAATCAGCCACCAGAATACACAGCCTCTCCACGTGTCACACGCGCTGCCGCCAGAGTTATTGTTCTTCCGTGAACACAAATACGAAGTCCACGTGCCGATAACAGATATTATGTAACCGGAATCTGAACTTTCCCGTTTGATTTCTTCCCCAAGAATAGTTAGGGCTCTGATACCAATTTTGTTGAGTAAATCTACAAGAAATCAAATGAACCAAGTTAGAAATCTACACTAACAATATTTCAGATTTCAAAGATTAATAACGATAAAAAAACTCCCGTTTTGTGGCAGCCGATTGCTCTCAGTCATTGAAGAAGACGAACTTCAAATAATCTTCCCCTTATAAGTTCTCTTTATCTTCTAGGACTCAGACAAATAACCGTTGAACCATAGCCTAAACCATCCAAGAACACGAGCACAAGTCTCACCGGATCCTTGGACTAAAAAAATCCAAAATCACAGCCAATCATATTTCCACCATAAACCATATACCATTATATGCATTCACCATATGAGGAACAAATGAATAAGTGATTTCAGCCAAGAAGATAACCAGAGTATGAGAAGAATAGAGATCTGTGTATTTTCTTAAAAAGGCTATAGTGCAATGTTAATTTCAGCCGAGTAAAGGTATAGGCAGCAGACCCAACAGAAATTGTTGCACACACACACATTAAAACTGAGATTAACTCAAACAAGCACAATCCGGGTGTCATTAATTTGTCCAATCAATGTTTGCCACGTGGACAACCAACTTAAATGGGTTTAAGAAACAAGTTTTTTGCAAAAAAAAAAATCAATTAGATAAATTAAGAAAGCTGTTGAACTAAAATTACATCAATGCTTCAATATGGAGAGATGAAATAGGTTCATTCATAGACCCAAAGTCCATAATTACCAATCCTAATTTTTGGACCACAAGAGTTTTTCTAAATCACTCTCCACATATAATATTACTCACAAAGAATAATAAAAACAGAACAAGAACAAGAAAAACAGTCGTCGGCCAGAAAGGAAGAAAATGGGACATTGTATTTCTGATCACTCTGTTTTCCTCTCTAGTATTTTGTATTATGATATATTTCATAAACCAAATGGGGGTTTATTTAGTAATGAGCCACTGTAGGATCATAACTAACTTCTTCATCCAGTGGTCATTTAACATATGTAGATAGATTTAGAAGATGAGGAAAATCACAGTACATATAGATAACTATAGTGGATATTGATAGAAACTGAATGTGCTTAAACCGGGTCACTGAGCAACAAGTAAACGCTACTAAATCCTCCAAGTAACCCATTAATTAATTGAATTGGCACATTGTAGATTGGACATCTATTTATTTCTTTTTATCTCGTGCTTAAAGCCCATGAAGTATATAGTATGTTGGATCATCATCGCCTCGTTGTTTATTTGGGATCAAAATCCAACAAACACCCACTTTGATGCCAAATGAACCTGCACGCAAGCAAAATAACAAATTAATGATTGCTAAAACAATTTATCTAAAATAAATTAGAACTCGCAGACCTTTACCATTCTTTAGAAGATCAAGGCAACTTCTAAACTTTACCAAGGAGAGCACCTTAGTGCCCATGTCTATCAGATTGTATTCTAAAAGAACTTTCTTGAGTTTTACCAAATCTTGAGCTACAATATCAATAATAAAATGTAACTTGACATCAATAAATTTAGTACTAATGGCAAAAGCAAAATCATGCCTAGTACCATCAAATACATAACGGAGCCAATTGTATTTGAATAAGGAATTTTACTCATATATTCAACTTCTTCATCGTTAACAGATGATTGATCTTTAGTCAAAACAAAATGATTTTCTAAAGATAATGTAACAGGCTAACATTCATTCATACTAAATTTTTTCAAAATTTTAAACACATGGGGCTTGATGTAAAAACAAAAAAGAATTTGGCATATCTCTTTCTATCTCCATGCCTAAGAATTTTTTAGCATTTTTTAGGTCTTTCATGTCAAATTCACTACTCAAAACTCTTTTTATTCCATCTATTATTTTCATATCAGAGCCAATCAAGAGCATGTCGTCAACATATAATAGTAAAAACACACATTCATTACTAGTATTTTGATATTGAAAATATAAGCAATGATCAATTTGCTTCTTTGGAAGCCAATGGTTAACACATAAGAATCAAAACGTTTGTACCACTGTCTATGAGATTGTTTTAAACCATATAGTGACCTCTTAAGAAAACATACATGATCAAGTTTTGTTTATTTTCAAAATCTTGAAGTTGATTTATATAAATCTTTTCATCAAGTTCAATATGCAAGAACGCGGTCTTAACATCAAGTTGTTCAAGTTTCCGGTCAAAATATATATTAAAATCTACCCCATCTTTACATGTGTAACCCTTAGCTACTAATCTAGCCTTGAATCTTAAAGATTCACTCTTAGTGGTTCCTTCTTTAACCTTAAAAACCAATTTACATCACTATTGACTTATTTTTAGGCCTAGGTACTAATTTCCAAATTTGATTTTTAGCAAGAGAATTCATATCTTCTTTCATTGCTTCTAATCATTCCTCAGATTTTTAACTCTCTATAGCCTCCTCATAAGTGTTTTGGTCCTTTTCAACTAGAACTTGATAACTAGCATAAGCTAAGGAAAAATATGGTTAATAACCTAACTTTGAGACTCTCTATGTTGTCTTCTTACCCTATCTCTAGCTAATTGTTAACCCGCCAAAGGATTTTGATCATTTGGATGTTCTTCAACTATTTTCTTAAATCTCTCTTCATCTATAGGTTGCTGATTTTGACTCTCCACCTCATTGGAGACAATGAGAATATGGGTACTAACCTTTCACAAATCTACCCAAGGCTATCCACTATTGTTCTCTTGATGTTTTTCATTTAATAAATTAGAATCTGACCTCAAATAAGGCATCTCATACTTATTAAATCGTTACAAAAAATTGTGACTTCATAAACAAATTTTCTATTGTTGAAGCCACGATATACGTGCCTAATGGTCGCTACCAACGGAATATTTTCAACCGAAAATCCGTTGCTATTTTGAGGGTCGCTGAAAGTTACCAACGGAATTTTCGTTGGTGATTTTCACAAATGCAATTTCCATTGGTAAAGTGAGTGCCATTACCTACGAAAATTCCGTAGGTAATAGTGCAAATTTTTAATAATTAAAAAAAATTAATTTTATATACTTGGTGGACCCCTGACCAGACTTGCCAAGTATGGACTTGAAACTCGACACACCAAATGCCCAACCCAATCCACTAATCTTTGTCAAGCATTTTTATTGTAGAATGAATGTGATGTGATTCGAACCCTTGACCTAAGAGTTGTGAAGTTACAACCAAACCGTTGGAGACAAATGAATTCTTGTGATTATATTTGTTTTTATAATATATATTAGTTCAATGAGCAACATTTTCTATAATTGCTTATAAAGTAAAAAATTAATATTAGTGAAAAATCAAATTCCACACTTAAGATTAAAAAAAATATATTCACCTATAGGGACGACATTATCGCCGCTATAGGTAGATTTTTTCGTCGCTGTAGTTAGAGAAAAAAATGGCAAAGCTTCCCACTATCATCCAAAACAAAAGCGACGACTAATAATTTTTGGTTTTCTATTATATTTATCTTTTAACTTTAAATAATTACCAAAAAAATTTGTATTTGTTATATATTACGAATTTTTGTATTAAATTATTAGCAGTTGGTAAACTACTTCGCCTGTATATCACTAAAGGAAAATCCATAGATAACTATAATTAAGCTTCACAACTCAACATTAAGTTATCGTTAACAACGAGATAAAATCTTGTTTTATTATTTATTTTATTATGTTAAAATATTTACGCATGAACACTTAAACTTAAAGTATCACGTTGTTCGAAAAAACTTCATAGTTGTACAAACTGTATGAAATTATGCTAAACATTACTTTCTTTCACTTTTTAACACGAAATTCCCAAGGAAAGGGATGTTGTACAGTTGGTAAACTACTACACATATGTATTCTTCACACTAGATTAGTTTGAATCTTTTTTTTTTCATTATTTTGTAATTGAATAACTTCATTGTAGAAGATTCGAATGTTAAACGAATGAAATTTATTTTAAGACTATTCCTTAAGTGATTAACCTTCACCTCCATATAGTTGAATCTTTTTCGTAGTCAAAATTTGATTTACATCACTCATGAAAACATTCTTTTCACCAACATATTTTCCATATCTCAATAGTCAAAATATTATTATCACCCTACGGATTGTCCGTAGGTGAAATGTCGAAAAGATTTTTGGTCTTTGAAATTGATTAATATTACCCATGGCATTTTCGTAGGTAATATGAATTGATCTTCACCCACGGATTATCCGTTGGTAAATGGTCGAAAATATTTTTGGGTAATATGAATTACTCATCACCTACGGGTATTTCATAGGTGAAAGGTCGAATCAATTTTGGTCTTTCAAATTGATTAATATTACCTATAGAATTTCTGTAGGTGATATGAATTGTTTTCACCTACGGTTTATCCATTTCTAAAATGTCGAAAATATTTTTGGGTAGTATGAATTATTCGTCACCTGCGGATATTCTGTAGGTGAAAGGTCGAATCAATTTTTGGTCTTTCAAACTGATTAATATGACCTATGAAATTTCCTTTGGTGATATGAATTTTTCTTCACCTACGGATTATCCATTGGTGAAAGGTCGAAATATTGTTTGGCAATATGAATTACTCGACACATACAGATCTTCTATAAGAGAAAGGTCGAAACAATTTTGGTCTGGCATGCTCATCAATATCACATACGGAAAAACCGTAGGTAATATAGATCACTCTTTTAGGCACTAAAAATCATTGGTCAAATATTATTACATTTGCCAACGGAAAAGCCGTTCTTCGACATTGTATGCGAAAGGTCATCACTTTTACCAATGAGATAATCCGTTGGTAAATTCCATTGGTGAAAAGCCAATTTTAGTAGTGAATGTGACATCTTGACTTATAATGATTCTTAATCTTGGTTGGCTTCTATCCCATAGCCTTTAACACCCTTAGGATAACCCGTAAAAATACATTTTCTAGCCCTAGGTTCATGTTTTCCTTCATTTTCATGAGAGAATGCAGCACAACCAAATGTTCTAAGCATGGAATAATTAGCATATTTATGAAACAATTTTCATAAGTAGTATCACCATTTAATGCTGAAGATGGAGTTAAGTTAACCAAATAACACGCAGTCATAATAGCCTCACCCCATAACAATTTTGGAATACCATAACTTAACATCATACATCTAACTTTATCAAGCAAATTACGATTCTTCCTTTCAGCAATCCCATTTTTTGGAGAGTATAAGGAACGGTTTTATGTCTAGTTATACCACATTCATTACACATATTATTAAAATCAATATCATCAACTACGGAAAATAAATATATGTTACGACACGAAGTGAGATTATTAGCGAGCCCCCATAGATCTAAATTTAAATACTCTAAAATATCGGTTGTGTTATACGCACATGATGAGAAAGAGGCGATTTATGATATTTTTCAAGCACACAATGATCACAAAAAGGTATGTCGAAATACGGTCTTTACCAAACACGCATTTATCATTAAAGAGCTTAAGCCAATTAACACTGTGATGTGCAATTCTATTGTGCCATTTATTTGTGTAATGTCAGTGTTATTGGAAAAAAAATAGAGGAATCTAAACCTCTCAAGATTACCTCAAGATTATTAATGTATATTCCATTTTTCTCACCCTTTACAAATCACAATAGCACCCTTAATCATTTTTAACATTCCTTTTCAATTTTACTAATTTGTCCACTCCATTCTAATCCTCCTAGTGAAATAAGATTCCTAGCCATTTCAAGAATATATCTAACATTTTTAAAATTGAACACATAGCCTCTATCAAACTTAATAGTAATGCACCCAATCCCAAACCCACTTTGCACTCAAGGTTATTATCGATTACCACATGTCCATACTCATATTCATGCAAGTTTTCAAACTATTCTTTATGTGATGTAACATAGAATGATGCACCAAAATCGGTATCCATTCATGAAATTTCACGGTCAGATTTAACTCAATAGATTCAGAATTTATTAACACATAAACCTCACTAGGCTCTTCATTAGACATGGAAACAACATTAGCCTCATTTCTCAAATTATTATTTTTTGTTTATTTTTCTCTTTATAGAAATCGTTTATGAAATGTCCGGTTTACCACAACCATAATATTTTTAGCTTTGGTTTTTGACCTAGAACGGCTTCTACCTTTTTTACCACTTGATTCAAAATTGTTTTGATCATCGTAAGTCCTAGTTTGAGACCTACCTCTTCTTACATGAACTTCACTACTTTTTCTTTCGTTTTTTTTTAACTTTTAATTCCAATTCTATACTCCTTAAGAAGTCAATAACAATTTTCGGTATCAAGGTGTCCGTCCCATTTTTTACTTCTTTATAAGCATCGTGAATAGCATTTAACAAAATTATAGTTTTATACTATTCGAGACACTTTTCACCACACTTTGTAATTTCTTGTACCAATTTATTAAAGATGTCCAAATTATCATCCAAATCTTTAGAGGAGTCTATTTTAAAATTAAAAAAAAAAAAAACTTTCAAGAAAAAAAAGTTTATTCGGAGTGGACTTTGTTAAATAAAGTTCCTCCAATTTTTCCAAAGGTCTTTTGTAGAATCAAGTTTACCAACTTTTCTCAAAGCAGTCGACAAGTGTAAAATAATAGACGTATAAGCCAATTTATAAAATTCTTTTTTTCGATCTTGATTAATATTCTTTGAAAAAGTATCGTCAATAGCTTTAGAAACTTTTTGTTGAACAAGAATTTTTTTCATTTTTGTTGTCAAATTGAAAAATCACTATTTCCATTAAAAACTCCCAATTCAAAATGATGCATTGTCATTTTTACACAAATAAAATGTACAAGACACAAAACAAATACCTTAAGCATGTAAATGTAAACTAGTTTGTAACACACAACACGATAGCAAGACAAAAATACTTTCTTAAGGTCTCACAAGTATACGCAGATCTACAATCCCAGGATTCTATGAGATTTGTATTCTCAGGTCAAGGAAGAAACTAAATACGGGTCAAGTCTGGGTTATTTCTAAATAAAATAACAAAGGTAAATTGCAATAATTTCAACAAGTTATAAAGTTCGATAATAATAATCTCACAAAGGATTTAAGCACAAAAAACAGCAAATAATATCATATGTCTAACAACAAAAAATGATTACCCCACACGGTAATCCCAATCATAATAGTCACCCCACAGGATGACCACTATTGCGAAAAGGGTAAAATGATAGAATTCCATACCAGGGAGAACAATTCTAATTGTTTGTATCTTAGGGAGAGGTGCGATTTTAACCACATCAAGATAAACAAAGAATCAACCACTAAAGTTGAAAAAAAATACCAATTGCATCTACTAATGTACCATCGCTCAAACTATTTGAACCACCTTTGATGGAATGGACCAACACCAAACGTCAAAAAATTCACCGGGATGTCGCAGTTGTTAGTCACTTGTCGAAAAAGTCCTCCATACACCCTTGCGTGTTGCGAAGTGGTTTGTTGTTGCGCGACACCACCCTCCTCGCTATACCACGCGCGTCGACCGAGCGATCGCCTTGACGTCGTGAACATGGATCTGTTTTTCTTTTGTCCAAAAATGTTTGGTCTTATTAGAATAAATACGAATAGATTTGGACCTTTTTCTTCTTCGCAGATCCAATCACCATAGGTCACTTTTCTGGCATCCAATATTGTTTTCTTGTTCCAAGACACGCCACAAAAGCTCTGATACCAAGTGTTGAACTGAAATTACCTCACTGATTCAATATGGAGAGATGAAATATGCTCAAATTCGTAGACCCAAAGTCCACAATGTACCAATCTCAATTTTTGGACCACAAGAGTTTATCTAAATAACTTACCACCTATACTATTACTTACAAACAATAATTAAAGCAGAAGAAGAACAAAAAGAACAATCGTCGGCCAGAAAGTAAGAAAATGGGACTATATTTCTGATCACTCTATTTTTTTCTCTAGTATTCAGTATGTATTCTAATAAATTTCATAAACCAAATGGGGTTTATATAGTAATAAGCCCATTGTTGGATCATAACCGACTTCTTGATCCGAGCGGTCATTTAACAAATGTAGATATATATAAATGTAGTGGATATAGATAGAAACTAAATGTTGTTAAACAGGGGTCATTGAGCAACAAGTAAAAGTTGTTAAATCCTCCAACTAGCCCATTAATTAATTGGACTAGAGCTTTATTTCTTTCTTCAAGTATATAGTATCCCGAATCATCATAGCCCGTTGTTTATTTGGGATCAACATCCAACAAAAGCCAATTTCAAATATATATATATATATATATATATATATATATATATATATATATATAAATTTTCCTAACAACTATAAGAATATAAATCACATTGCTCCCCAATCCGCAATTTCCACAGCATCTTCATTGAACTTTCCTTATGTTCATGTTTTCAGAACATAGTATACACTTAACTATATATATAGCTGGAAAAGGCACTACTTTGGGAAAATTATATCCTTATGATCAAATGAAATAAATCTAAAACTTTCGTTTGATTCCTAAATATCATTTTTTTTCCCTTTCTCTCTATTAGTTTCCTTAAGTTGACAAAAGACATAGAGGAGTTGCATAAAGATAAGTCCAATTGTATCCACATCCAGTTTTGTGAGTTTTAAATTTTTCCATCAATATTGTAAATTGCATGTGTGGTCTATAGGTGATGTTAATGATGCAGCAAACATTAGATGCTTGATTAATTCAAACATTCACAAGAGCTAATTATTCACAGTTGTAGCCTCGTTTTTATCTTTAAAGACCCCTCCAATTCTTATAGAAGACTTTTTAGCCAAGCAATCTCCTTCACAACTTTAATACTAGTTGAGAAAATCTAGTGCAGTCCAATGTGGAGATATGATTTGAACGATAGAAGTTCTTCATAAAGAAAAATGAAAAAGAGGCATCGATTTCTCTTTCTGACATATTTAATTTCCAATATTATCGAACCCTGCAACAAGGTCTCTTGATCCCACACTATAAAGATGTTTGGCGCAAGAAAATAAATCAAGCTATCCACTCACATAAAATTTATCCAGTCATTTATAACCCCTAGAACACATTTATAGGTCATTCAAGTGGATATCAAAATGCAAGGAGATCATGATACAATTAGGGCCTGCTTGAGAGTTTTGGGATAGTGGTAATGGGTTTTGAGTGGCCAAAGGTTGGAGACTCTCACGTAAGACTTCGATCGACATGAGCGTCGACCAACCCATCTACATTGTGCTCGATCGACCAACGAGAAAATAGATTAGAGGACCGAAGATCTCCACATACATCATATCAAACAATTACAACAGAAAGATACTTTTGCCCAATTTACACCGCCTTTGCAATGATGGAGACACGTGTTTTCCTAATCTGTCGAAATTTGTGCCACGTGGACTACAAAAATTTCCTATAAATAGTAGCTCATTCTATTTCAGGTATTCTCTCATAAAAAAATTTGGTTACATATTGGGTACATACTCTATATAAAATTTTCTGATGTATTCTTCTCCTACCATTTCTTACACTAGAGTGGTAACGGAAGAAAGAGCCCCGACACTTTTTTTAAGTTTCAGGCCTCACGCATCTCCACTAGTAGAAGAAGAGACTGTGACTGATAACGTCATTGGCACCGTCTGTGGGGAATTTTTTGCAACAAAAAGCTATGAGAAGACTGAGAACAAGGAATGCGTGCTCAGTTAAGGAAGCTCCACCAGAAAGGTTCGTGGCGGAGTCGGAGTATAAAACTCATGGCATGGGACTACAACTGCTTACATATGCAACCATGGATAAGTTTGACACCTTACAAACTCATATGACAACCATGATGGCTTTGCTCCAGAATCAAATCGGCACGATTTTCGACCATGTTATTCCACCTCTAATAACCCCTACAAGGATCTTCTGTCTGCAATCTCCAAGGAGGCCCATCGTGGCACCTCCCATCCCGCAACCTTTTGTCAAGACACGGTGGCACCTATAGTCAATCTAGGGCTCTTCGTCATCGTGTAGAACCAATGCACTTCCCATTGTAGACTTGGAAAGAAGACTCGACAAAATGTTAACCCAAAAAATTGAAAGTGCCTTGACGAAAAGATAAGTGCGAGACAAATGGTATTGGAAAAGATCCATTTACTCTAAAATCATGGTTGTACCTCTACCAAGCGGATTCAAGTAACCAATGATAGAGTCATATGATGGGTCACCAATCTTCTCGATCACCTCCAAACGTTCATTGACATGATGAGGTTGTATGCCGCACCAAATGCACTAATGTGTCGGTCTTTTCCTGCAACACTGCGTAGAGAGGCCAGAGAATTGGTGGCCACTTTAGCCCCTCAATCTATCAAAACTTTTGATCAGCTCTCTCAAAGCTTCGTAGCATATTCTTTTAGTAGTAAGAGAAAAGGGAAAATAGCCACAGGTTTGATACAAGTTATTAAAGAAAAAGAGAAAACTCTACAAGATTATCATGCTCATTTTAGTAGAGCCACGCTAGGGATCAAGGACCTTCAGATGTCGACTGTAGTGACATCCATAATGAATGAGGATCTGGAACTGATCCTTTAAAATATTCTTCTCCAAAAAATCCACCAGAGTAATTACAAGAGTTTCTTACGAAATGGGGATAAGTACGTAGATGCTGAAGAAGCAGAGATGTTGACTAAGAGTTTGCGCGAAGGTAGAGAGCCCGAGACCAACAAGAGAAAGTCTCATGGCAACCAACGTGTGAGAGACAATAAAGAAAAATAGAGGTTGGGCCTCAAGGCGGGTCCAATCGAACAAGTGGCCCGTTAGGCGGAGTATGAAGGTACAGGACTTTTCATCCCTTTGAATACTCTTCAAGCACGTGTGTTGATGGAAATTCTTGACATTAGAGAACTTGAATGGCCACAGAGAGAATGGCTGCACCACCAATAAGAGAGACAAGAGAAAGTCATCGCCACTTCATAGAGACCATGTGTATGATAATCGAAAGTTTCTTTTCGGTGAAAGAGGAGATCGGCGATTATTGAAAATGGGTTTTCTAGCTAGGTATGTGAAAATGATCGTGAAAAGAAATAGCATTCGAGTCACCAACGAACCATCCTCTTTGAGCAGGAGTTATAAATGTCGTTTGGGAGGACAGTGCGGGAGGTGACTCGAATTCATTCGAGGAAAAAGCTACGCCCACTCGAGTGGGGTAGGCTCCAATCAAAAGAAAACCAAATTCAGTTAAGACATAACATTTAGTGATGAAGACACGATAGTGGTAGCATACCACCACAATGATGCCCTAGTGATCACAAAGGCGTTATCGTCAACTTTGATGTCAAAAGAGTATTGATAGACAATGGCGGTAGAGCGGATGTTTTGACTTGAGATCCCCTGTTATGCTTGAACACACCTCTCAAAAATTTACAACCAAGACTCTTTTGTAGGGGCTTGGGAAGCAATAGTAACTCCCTAAGGGACCATAGAGTTTCCAGTCACCTTGGGCACATACCCAACCAGGGTCATGATCATGGAGAATTTCTTGGTAGTAAAGACTCTCATGGCTTACAACGCCATATATGGCCGACCTTTTCTGAATGTTGCTAGGGAAGTAGTATAGCCTTACCACCAGTCGATGAAGTTTTCCAACTACTCGAGGTGTGGGATGTATGAGGAGTGATCAGTGTGTATCCAGAAGGTGTTACGTAGATAGCATACAAGTTCGAAAGGTTGAGTTCGTGATGATGCTCGACATCAAACCCCTAAATGGAAGAATTGAACCGCTTGACATGATAGAAAAAATTGAGGTAGGTCAAGAGAGAATGTTGACGATCGATGGATGGCTAAAACACGAAGAGAATGAAAAAATGATAGCTTGCCTAGGTGATAATTTGGATGTATTCGCATGGACTCGAATGACATTCAGGTCAGCCCTTCCATATCAAAATATCGCTTAAGAGTCTTACGGGATCATAACCATAACCCAAAAAAAAAAAAAAAACTTCTTCTTAGAGGGGTAGAATGTGATAAAGCATGAAGTAGAGCTGCTGAGGCGGGTTTCATTGCAGCGATCGAAATGGCTAGCTAATGTCATATTGGTGAAGAAGTCCAATGATAAATGGCGTATGTGCGTAGATTACAACGCCTTGAACAAGGCTCGTCCGAAAGACTCCTACCCACTCACCGAAGATAGATCACTTTGTAGACGCAATATCCGGTCATGAAAGGTAGAGACAATGGAAAATGATGAGGGGCTAAGGAAAGGCCAGCCTAGTTTGGATGTCCCATTGCACCTACTGAGTCATGAATCTCTGCCACCTTTGGACAATAGCATTGCTTTAAACAATTACGTTTACTGCAACGAATTAAATCACCTGCAATGACGGGTGGTAGACGAATAAAACCACTAGTTGGGTAAACGCATTAAATCACTCGCGATAGCGGGTGATAGACGAATAAACCCACCAGTTGATTGACAAATTACCCACAATAATAGGTGATAGGTGGATAAACCCGCTAGTTGGTAAACACATTAAACCACTTGCTATAACAGATGGTAGGCGGATAAAATCACTAGTCGGGTAAACACATTAAATCACCTACAATAACAGGTGATAGGTAGATAAACCCACTAATCGGGTAAATACATTAAATCACCTGCAATAACGGGTGATAGGCGGATAAACCCACTAGTTGGTAAACGCGTTAAATCACTCGTGATGATGGGTGGTAGGCGGATAAAACCACTAGTCGGGTAAACGCATTAAATCACCTGTGATAACATGTAATAGGCAGATAAATCCACTAGTTGGTAAACACATTAAATCACTCGCAATGACTAGTTGTAGGCAGATAAAACCACTAACTGGGTAAATACATTAAATCACCCGCAACAACAGGTGATAGGCGGATAAACTCACTAGTTGGTAAACGCATTAAATTACTATAGATGGTAGGTAGATACAACTACTAGCTGGGTAAATGCATTAAATCACTAGCAATAATGGGTGGTAGATAAACCCACTAGTTTTTAACGCATTAAATCGCTTGTGAAAATGGGGGTAAATGAATATAAGACTACAATGCGATAATGGGTAATAGGCAACGTAATGATAGACTTAAACAGCCAAATCATTACCAAAAATGAAGTAGTCGAATAAATTGGTCAACCTAAGAAATTGAAAAAAAAGACTAGGGTAGTCACCCAAGGAAAGTGGTCGACTACCAGTCTTCAGTCGACAACTTCAGCTAACTGTAATGGTTAACAGAATCGATTGTCAGCTATGGATATCCGAAGTATTCGAAATTTGACTTGAAAATAAGATTGGATTGGACGTAATCTTGAGCACAATCATGAATCTCTAAATAAAGCAAGTGGATATCATCGCAAGTGTTTCAAAATAGGCTAATGAGTGTTGTTTGCCCACATCTTCGGCCAAGAAAATCAAAAGATTTTAAAGTTAACATCATTTCTATGCCAACATTCCAGGCCAAAAAAGCTAAAGACTTTTAAAACATTGTTTTATGCCCACATCCCAGGACAAGAAAGTTTGCGAAGTCTTACAAGGACCAAAAGGAGAGAAACATGAAGGACGATACCAACATCTCTCCTCTAGATGTACCCTTTCGAAGACTCTTAGGAGAAATCTTCTTTGGGGCTAGCTCAAATGTCTATTGTCTCGCCTTGAAACTTTCTCGAGCCCCAAGGGATCAAGTGAATGGTGCTTTTAGACAACCACATATTGGTAAGACTTATAGAAGCCTTCATCGACTCTGCGCCAAACATATACATTCAACTCGTGAACTCTGAAGAGGCTTTGTAGCAGGAAACATCGTCTTCTTTAGCACGAGCCAGGGTGGAGCAGAGCGTGTTGATCTCATACTCTTGCGCCTTAGCCCTAGCCTCAACCAATTTGGTCTGGTCATTCATCTCATCTATTTCTTTCTTTCACCTTCCTCTCGGATTAAAAATCTATATGTGCCAAGTGCCTCTCCAGCTCTTCATTTGCTAGGGCCATGGAATCCTGCAAGTTGATCATCTAATAAACAGGTTACAAGGTCAAAATCATCTATGAAGTTGACAAAAAAAACAATAAAGAAAGAAAATAGGAGAGAGGATAGGGAACGTTACCCTTATAGTGTACACTGTCAATATCTTATTGATTGGTGAAACCTTCCTCTGGGATAAACTAGTACACAAGGGCTCAAATGTACAACTTTATACCATCTCAAGGTCTTTGTTGGCATTAGTGGGTGGAAAGTGAATGTCTTGTTCAATGCCCGATAAGCTAACTTCGCCAGTATATAAATGTTCATACTCACTAGCGATAACAATCACTAATGAGTAGATGGCTTATACTGATAGTCAGGTGGAACAAAGTGGGCCCAGTTGGAGAAAAGCAAGCCTAAGAGTTTAGGGTGTGTTTGATTGGTAGCATGGTAAAAGGGTGGAAAATGAAAATATTTTCCATGGAAGTGGGAAAATAAATTCCACTATCTAGGCAAGAAAATTTTTTCCAAGAAAGAAGGCAAATCCATGCTTTAAATGCTTGTACCTAGAAAATGTATTTGCTTTTCATGTGCCAATCAAACAACAAAATGAAACCGAGATTAACTCAAACAAGCACAATCCGTGTCATTAATTTGTCCAATCAATGTTTGCCACGTGGACAACCAACTTAAATGGGTTTAAGAAACAAGTTTTTGCAAAAAAAAAAAATCAATTAGATAAATTAAGAAAGTCGTTGAACTAAAATTACATCAATGCTTCAATATGGAGAGATGAAATAGGTTCATTCATAGACCCAAAGTCCATAATTACCAATCCTAATTTTTGGACCACAAGAGTTTTCTAAATCACTCTCCACATATAATATTACTCACAAAGAATAATAAAAGCAGAACAAGAACAAGAAAAAGCGTTAAATCGGCCAGAAAGGAAGAAAATGGGACATTGTATTTCTGATCACTCTGTTTTCCTCTCTAGTATTTTGTATTATGATATATTTCATAAACCAAATGGGGGTTTATTTAGTAATGAGCCACTGTAGGATCATAACTAACTTCTTCATCCAGTGGTCATTTAACATATGTAGATAGATTTAGAAGATGAGGAAAATCACAAAGACATATAGATAACTATAGTGGATATTGATAGAAACCGAATGTGCTTAAACCGGTCATCGAGCAACAAGTAAACGCTACTAAATCCTCCAAGTAACCCATTAATTAATTGAATTGGCACATTGTAGATTGGACATCTATTTATTTCTTTTATCTCGTGCTTAAAGCCCATGAAGTATATAGTATGTTGGATCATCATCGCCCGTTGTTTATTTGGGATCAAATCCAACAAACACCCACTTTGATGCCAAATGAACCTGCACGCAAGCAAAATAACAAATTAATGATTGCTAAAACAATTTATCTAAAATAAATTAGAACTCGCAGACCTTTACCATTCTTTAGAAGATCAAGGCAACTTCTAAACTTTACCAAGGAGAGCACCTTAGTGCCCATGTCTATCAGATTGTATTCTAAAAGAACTTTCTTGAGTTTTACCAAATCTTGAGCTACAATATCAATAATAAAATGTAACTTGACATCAATAAATTTAGTACTAATGGCAAAAGCAAAATCATGCCTAGTACCATCAAATACATAACTGAGCCAATTGTATTTGAATAAGGAATTTTACTCATATATTCAACTTCTTCATCATATCAGATGATTGATCTTTAGTCAAAACAAAATGATTTTCTAAAGATAATGTAACAGGCTAACATTCATTCATACTAAATTTTTCAAAATTTTAAACACATGGGGCTTGATGTAAAACAAAAAGAATTTGGCATATCTCTTTCTATCTCCATGCCTAAGAATTTTTAGCATTTTTAGGTCTTTCATGTCAAATTCACTACTCAAAACTCTTTTTATTCCATCTATTATTTTCATATCAGAGCCAATCAAGAGCATGTCGTCAACATATAATAGTAAAAACACACATTCATTACTAGTATTTTGATATTGAAAATATAAGCAATGATCAATTTGCTTCTTTGGAAGCCAATGGTTAACACATAAGAATCAAAACGTTTGTACCACTGTCTATGAGATTGTTTTAAACCATATAGTGACCTCTTAAGAAAACATACATGATCAAGTTTTTGTTTATCTTCAAAATCTTGAAGTTGATTTATATAAATCTTTTCATCAAGTTCAATATGCAAGAACGCGGTCTTAACATCAAGTTGTTCAAGTTTCCAGTCAAAATATATATTAAAATCTACCCCATCTTTCTGTGTGTAACCCTTAGCTACTAATCTAGCCTTGAATCTTAAAGATTCACTCTTAGTGGTTCCTTCTTTAACCTTAAAAACCAATTTACATCACTATTGACTTATTTTTAGGCCTAGGTACTAATTTCCAAATTTGATTTTTAGCAAGAGAATTCATATCTTCTTTCATTGCTTCTAATCATTCCTCGATTTTTTAACTCTCTATAGCCTCCTCATAAGTGTTTTGGTCCTTTTCAACTAGAACTTGATAACTAGCATAAGCTAAGGAAAAATATGGTTAATAACCTAACTTTGAGACTCTCTATGTTGTCTTCTTACCCTATCTCTAGCTAATTGTTAACCCGCCAAAGGATTTTGATCATTTGGATGTTCTTCAACTATTTTCTAAATCTCTCTTCATCTATAGGTTGCTGATTTTGACTCTCCACCTCATTGGAGACAATGAGAATATGGGTACTAACCTTTTTACAAATCTACCCAAGGCTATCCACTATTGTTCTCTTGATGTTTTCATTTAATAAATTAGAATCAACCTCAAATAAGGCATCTCATACTTATTAAATCGCTACAAAAAATTGTGACTTCATAAACAAATTTTCTATTGTTGAAGCCACGATATACGTGCCTAATGGTCGCTACCAACGAAATATTTTCAACCGAAAATCCGTTGCTATTTTGAGGGTCGCTGAAAGTTACCAACAGAATTTTCGTTGGTGATTTTCACAAACAGAATTTCCATTGGTAAAAGTGAGTGCCATTACCTACGAAAATTCCGTAGGTAATAGTGCAAATTTTTAATAATTAAAAAAAATTAATTTTATATACTTGGTGGACCCACGACCGACTTGCCAAGTATGGACTTGAAACTCGACCCACCAAATGCCCAACCCAATCCACTAATCTTTGTCAAGCATTTTTATTGTAGAATGAATGTGATGTGATTCGAACCTTGACCTAAGAGTTGTGAAGTTACAACCAAACCGTTGGAGACAAATGAATTCTTGTGATTATATTTGTTTTTATAATATATATTAGTTCAATGAGCAACATTTTCTATAATTGCTTATAAAGTAAAAAATTAATATTAGTGAAAAATCAAATTCCACACTTAAGATTAAAAAAAATATATTCACCTATAGGGACGACATTATCGCCGCTATAGGTAGATTTTTTCGTCGCTGTAGTTAGAGAAAAAAGTGGCAAAGCTTCCCGCTATCATCCAAAACAAAAGCGACGACTAATAATTTTTGGTTTTCTATTATATTTATCTTTTAACTTTAAATAATTACCAAAAAATTTGTATTTGTTATATATTACTTAATTTTGTATTAAATTATTAGCAGTTGGTAAACTATCACCAGCAGATATCACTAAAGGAAAATCCATAGATAACTATAATTAAGCTTCACAACTCAACATTAAGTTATCGTTAACAACGAGATAAAATCTTGTTTTATTATTTATTTTATTATGTTAAAATATTTACGCATGAACACTTAAACTTAAAGTATCACGTTGTTCGAAAAAACTTCATAGTTGTACAAACTGTATGAAATTATGCTAAACATTACTTTCTTTCACTTTTTAACACGAAATTCCCAAGGAAAGGGATGTTGTACAGTTGGTAAACTACTACACATATGTATTCTTCACACTAGATTAGTTTGAATCTTTTTTTTTCATTATTTTGTAATTGAATAACTTCATTGTAGAAGATTCGAATGTTAAACGAATGAAATTTATTTTAAGACTATTCCTTAAGTGATTAACCTTCACCTCCATATAGTTGAATCTTTTTTCGTAGTCAAAATTTGATTTACATCACTCATGAAAAACATTCTTTTCACCAACATATTTTCCATATCTCAATAGTCAAAACATTATTATCACCTACGGATTGTCCGTAGGTGAAATGTCGAAAGATTTTTTGGTCTTTGAAATTGATTAATATTACCCATGGCATTTTCGTAGGTAATATGAATTGATCTTCACCTACGGATTATCCGTTGGTAAATGGTCGAAAATATTTTTGGGTAATATGAATTACTCATCACCTACGGGTATTTCATAGGTGAAAGGTCGAATCAATTTTGGTCTTTCAAATTGATTAATATTACCTATAGAATTTACAGAGGTGATATGAATTGTTTTCACCTACGGTTTATCCATTTCTAAAATGTCGAAAATATTTTTGGGTAGTATGAATTATTCGTCACCGCGGATATTCAGTAGGTGAAAGGTCGAATCAATTTTTGGTCTTTCAAACCGATTAATATGACCTATGAAATTTCCTTTGGTGATATGAATTTTCTTCACCTACGGATTATCCATTGGTGAAAGGTCGAAATATTGTTTGGCAATATGAATTACTCGACACATCTGGATCTTCTATAAGAGAAAGGTCGAAACAATTTTGGTGCGGCATGCTCATCAATATCACATACGGAAAAACCGTAGGTAATATAGATCACTCTTTTAGGCACTAAAAATCTGTTGGTCAAATATTATTACATTTGCCAACGGAAAAGCCGTTGCTGATTACTGTATGCGAAAGGTCATCACTTTTACCAACAGATAATCCGTTGGTAAATTCCCATTGGTGAAAAGCCAATTTTTAGTAGTGAATGTGACATCTTGACTTATAATGATTCTTAATCTTGGTTGGCTTCTATCCCATAGCCTTTAACACCCTTAGGATAACCCAGAAAAATACATTTTCTAGCCCTAGGTTCATGTTTTCCTTCATTTTCATGAGAGAATGCAGCACAACCAAATGTTCTAAGCATGGAATAATTAGCATATTTATGAAACAATTTTCATAAGTAGTATCACCATTTAATCTCAAGATGGAGTTAAGTTAACCAAATAACACTTGATCATAATAGCCTCACCCCATAACAATTTTGGAATACCATAACTTAACATCATACATCTAACTTTATCAAGCAAATTACGATTCTTCCTTTCAAAGAATCCCATTTTTGGAGAGTATAAGGAACGGTTTTATGTCTAGTTATACCACATTCATTACACATATTATTAAAATCAATATCATCAACTACGGAAAATAAATATATGTTACGACCTGAAGTGAGATTATTAGCAGGCCCCCATAGATCTAAATGTAAATACTCTAAAATATCAGTTGTGTTATACGCACATGATGAGAAAGACAGTTTATGATATTTTTCAAGCACACAATGATCACAAAAAGGTATGTCAGAAATACAGTCTTTACCAAACACGCATTTATCATTAAAGAGCTTAAGCCAATTAACACTCGCATGTGCAATTCTATTGTGCCATTTATTTGTGTAATCAGTGTTATTGGAAAAAAAATAGAGGAATCTAAACCTCTCAGTACCTCAGCATTATTAATGTATATTCCATTTTTTCTCACCCCTTTACAAATCACAATAGCACCCTTAATCATTTTTAACATTCCTTTTTCAATTTTACTAATTTGTCCACTCCATTCTAATCCTCCTAGTGAAATAAGATTCCTAGCCATTTCAAGAATATATCTAACATTTTTAAAATTGAACACATAGCCTCTATCAAACTTAATAGTAATGCTCCCAATCCCAGCCACTTTGCACTCAAGGTTATTATCGATTACCACATGTCCATACTCATATTCATGCAAGTTTTCAAACTATTCTTTATGTGATGTAACATAGAATGATGCACCAAAATCGGTATCCATTCATGAAATTTCACAATGATTTAACTCAATAGATTCGTAATTTATTAACACATAAACCTCACTAGGCTCTTCATTAGACATGGAAACAACATTAGCCTCATTTCTCAAATTATTATTTTTTTGTTTATTTTTCTCTTTATAGAAATCGTTTATGAAATGTCCAGTTTTACCACAACCATAATATTTTTTAGCTTTGGTTTTTGACCTAGAACGGCTTCTACCTTTTTTACCACTTGATTCAAAATTGTTTTGATCATCGTAAGTCCTAGTTTGAGACCTACCTCTTCTTACATGAACTTCACTACTTTTTCTTTCGTTTTTTTTTAACTTTTAATTCCAATTCTATACTCCTTAAGAAGTCAATAACAATTTCAGGTATCAAGGTGTTCCGTCCCATTTTTTACTTCTTTATAAGCATCAGGAATAGCATTTAACAAAATTATAGTTTTATACTATTCAGACACTTTTTCACCACACTTTGTAATTTCTTGTACCAATTTATTAAAGATGTCCAAATTATCATCCAAATCTTTAGAGGAGTCTATTTTAAAATTAAAAAAAAAAAACTTTCAAGAAAAAAAGTTTATTCGGAGTGGACTTTGTTAAATAAAGTTCCTCCAATTTTTTCCAAAGGTCTTTTGTAGAATCAAGTTTACCAACTTTTCTCAAAACAGAGTCAGACAAGTGTAAAATAATAGACGTATAAGCCAATTTATAAAATTCTTTTTTTCTGATCTTCAGTTAATATTGCTGAAAAAGTATCGTCAATAGCTTTAGAAACTTTTTGTTGAACAAGAATTTTTTTCATTTTTGTTGTCAAATTGAAAAATCACTATTTCCATTAAAAACCCCCAATTCAAAATGATGCATTGTCATTTTTACACAAATAAAATGTACAAGACACAAAACAAATACCTTAAGCATGTAAATGTAAACTAGTTTGTAACACACAAAACGATAGCAAGACAAAAATACTTTCTTAAGGTCTCACAAGTATACGCAGATCTACAATCCCAAGATTCTATGAGATTTGTATTCTCAGGTCAAGGAAGAAACTAAATACGGGTCAAGTCTGGGTTATTTCTAAATAAAATAACAAAGGTAAATTGCAATAATTTCAACAAGTTATAAAGTTCGATAATAATAATCTCACAAAGGATTTAAGCACAAAAAACAGCAAATAATATCATGTCTAACAACAAAAAATGATTACCCCACACGGTAATCCCAATCATAATAGTCACCCCACAGGATGACCACTATTGCGAAAAGGGTAAAATGATAGAATTCCATACCAGGGAGAACAATTCTAATTGTTTGTATCACCGGAGAGGTGCGATTTTAACCACATCAGCATAAACAAAGAATCAACCACTAAAGCTGAAAAAAAAATACCAATTGCATCTACTAATGTACCACTGCTCAAACTATTTGAACCACCTTTGATGGAATGGACCAACACCAAACGTCAAAAAATTCACCAGGATGTCGCAGTTGTTAGTCACTTGTCGAAAAAGTCCTCCATACACCCTTGCGTGTTGCCAGAAGTGGTTTGTTGTTGCCGCCGCACACCACCCTCTGCTATACCACGCGTCTGACCTGAGCGATCGCCTTGACGTCGTGAACATGGATCTGTTTTTCTTTTGTCCAAAAAATGTTTGGTCTTATTAGAATAAATACGAATAGATTTGGACCTTTTTCTTCTTCGCAGATCCAATCACCATAGGTCACTTTTCTGGCATCCAATATTGTTTTCTTGTTCCAAGACACGCCACAAAAGCTCTGATACCAAGTGTTGAACTGAAATTACCTCACTGATTCAATATGGAGAGATGAAATATGCTCAAATTCAGAGACCCAAAGTCCACAATGTACCAATCTCAATTTTTGGACCACAAGAGTTTATCTAAATAACTTACCACCTATACTATTACTTACAAACAATAATTAAAGCAGAAGAAGAACAAAAAGAACAATCGTCGGCCAGAAAGTAAGAAAATGGGACTATATTTCTGATCACTCTATTTTTTTCTCTAGTATTCTGTATGTATTCTAATAAATTTCATAAACCAAATGGGGTTTATATAGTAATAAGCCACTGTTGGATCATAACCGACTTCTTGATCCGACAGTCATTTAACATATGTAGATATATATAAATGTAGTGGATATAGATAGAAACTAAATGTTGTTAAACAGGGTCATTGAGCAACAAGTAAAAGTTGTTAAATCCTCCAACTAGCCCATTAATTAATTGGACTAGAGCTTTATTTCTTTCTTCAAGTATATAGTATCCCGAATCATCATAGCCCGTTGTTTATTTGGGATCAACATCCAACAAAGCCAATTTCATATATATATATATATATATATATATAATTTTCCTAACAACTATAAGAATATAAATCACATTGCTCCCCAATCCGCAATTTCCACAGCATCTTCATTGAACTTTCCTTATGTTCATGTTTTCAGAACATAGTATACACTTAACTATATATATAGCTGGAAAAGGCACTACTTTGGGAAAATTATATCCTTATGATCAAATGAAATAAATCTAAAACTTTCGTTTGATTCCTAAATATCATTTTTTTCCCTTTCTCTCTATTAGTTTCCTTAAGTTGACAAAAGACATAGAGGAGTTGCATAAAGATAAGTCCAATTGTATCCACATCCAGTTTTGTGAGTTTTTAAATTTTTTCCATCAATATTGTAAATTGCATGTGTGGTCTATAGGTGATGTTAATGATGCAGCAAACATTAGATGCTTGATTAATTCAAACATTCACAAGAGCTAATTATTCACAGTTGTAGCCTCGTTTTTATCTTTAAAGACCCCTCCAATTCTTATAGAAGACTTTTTAGCCAAGCAATCTCCTTCACAACTTTAATACTAGTTGAGAAAATCTAGTGCAGTCCAATGTGGAGATATGATTTGAACGATAGAAGTTCTTCATAAAAGAAAAATGAAAAAGAGGCATCGATTTCTCTTTCTGACATATTTAATTTCCAATATTATCGAACCCTGCAACAAGGTCTCTTGATCCCACACTATAAAGATGTTTGGCGCAAGAAAATAAATCAAGCTATCCACTCACATAAAATTTATCCAGTCATTTATAACCCCCTAGAACACATTTATAGGTCATTCAAGTGGATATCAAAATGCAAGGAGATCATGATACAATTAGGGCCTGCTTGAGAGTTTTGGGATAGTGGTAATGGGTTTTGAGTGGCCAAAAGGTTGGAGACTCTACGTAAGACTTCGATCGACATGAAGCGTCGACCAACCCATCTACACAGGCTCGATCGACCAACGAGAAAATAGATTAGAGGACCCGAAGATCTCCACATACATCATATCAAACAATTACAACAGAAAGATACTTTTGCCCAATTTACACTGCCTTTGCAATGATGGAGACACGTGTTTTCCTAATCATGTCGAAATTTGTGCCACGTGGACTACAAAATTTCCTATAAATAGTAGCTCATTCTATTTCGGTATTCTCTCATAAAAAATTTGGTTACATATTGGGTACATACTCTATATAAAATTTTCTCGATGTATTCTTCTCCTACCATTTCTTACACTAGAGTGGTAACGGAAGAAAGAGCCCCGACACTTTTTTAAGTTTCGGGCCTCACGCATCTCCACTAGTAGAAGAAGAGATCAGAATCGATAACGTCGTTGGCACCGCCGTGCGGGGAATTTTTGCAACAAAAAGCTATGAGAAGCGAGAACAAGGAATGCGTGCTCAGTTAAGGAAGCTCCACCAGAAAGGTTCGTGGCGGAGTCGGAGTATAAAACACATGGCATGGGACTACAACTGCTTACATATGCAACCATGGATAAGTTTGACACCTTACAAACTCATATGACAACCATGATGGCTTTGCTCCAGAATCAAATCGGCACGATTTTCGACCATGTTATTCCACCTCTAATAACCCCTACAAGGATCTTCCTGTGCAATCTCCAAGGAGGCCCATACGTGGCACCTCCCATCCCGCAACCTTTTGCTGAAGACCTGGTGGCACCTATAGTCAATCTAGGGGCTCTTCGTCATCGTGTAGAACCAATGCACTTCCCGACTGTAGACTTGGAAAGAAGACTCGACAAAATGTTAACCCAAAAAATTGAAAGTGCCTTGACGAAAAGATAAGTGCAGACAAATGGTATTGGAAAAAGATCCATTTACTCTAAAATCATGGTTGTACCTCTACCAACGGGATTCAAGTAACCAATGATAGAGTCATATGATGGGTCACCAATCTTCTCGATCACCTCCAAACGTTCATTGACATGATGAGGTTGTATGCCGCACCAAATGCACTAATGTGTCGGTCTTTTTCCGCAACAACTGCGTAGAGAGGCCGAGAATTGGTGGCCACTTTAGCCCCTCAATCTATCAAAACTTTTGATCAGCTCTCTCAAAGCTTCGTAGCATATTCTTTTAGTAGTAAGAGAAAAGGAAAATAGCCCGGTGTTTGATACAAGTTATTAAAGAAAAGAGAAAACTCTACAAGATTATCATGCTCATTTTAGTAGAGCCACGCTTAGAGATCAAGGACCTTCGGATGTCGAATCGTAGTGACATCCATAATGAATGAGGATCCGAACCGATCCTTTAAAATATTCTTCTCCAAAAATCCACCAGAGTAATTACAAGAGTTTCTTACGAAATGGGGATAAGTACGTAGATGCTGAAGAAGCAGAGATGTTGACTAAGAGTTTGCGCGAAGGTAGAGAGCCCGAGACCAACAAGAGAAAGTCTCATGGCAACCAACGTGTGAGAGACAATAAAGAAAAATAGAGGGTTGGGCCTCAAGACGGGGTCCAATCGAACAAGTGGCCCGTTAGGCCAGAGTATGAAGGTACAGGACTTTTCATCCCTTTGAATACTCTTCAAGCACGTGTGTTGATGGAAATTCTTGACATTAGAGAACTTGAATGGCCACAGAGAATGGCTGCACCACCAATAAGAGAGACAAGAGAAAGTACTGCCACTTCATAGAGACCATGTGTATGATACCGAAAGTTTCTTTCAGCTGAAAGAGGAGATCGAGCGATTATTGAAAATGGGTTTTCTAGCTAGGTATGTGAAAAATGATCGTGAAAAAGAAATAGCATTCGAGTCACCAACGAACCATCCTCTTTGAGCAGGAGTTATAAATGTCGTTTCGGGGAGGACAGCTGCGGGAGGTGACTCGAATTCATTCAGAAAAAGCTACGCCCACTCGAGTGGGGTAGGCTCCAATCAAAAGAAAACCAAATTCAGTTAAGACATAACATTTAGTGATGAAGACCTGATAGTGGTAGCATACCACCACAATGATGCCCTAGTGATCACAGGCGTTATCGTCAACTTTGATGTCAAAAGAGTATTGATAGACAATGGCGGCAATGCGGATGTTTTGACTTGAGATCCCCTGTTATGCTTGAACACACCTCTCAAAAATTTACAACCAGTACTCTTTTGTAGGGCTTCGGGGAAGCAATAGTAACTCCCTAAGGGACCATAGAGTTTCCAGGTCACCTTGGGCACATACCCGGCCTGTGGTCATGATCATGGAGAATTTCTTGGTAGTAAAGAGACTCATGGCTTACAACGCCATATATATGGCCGACCTTTCTCGAATGTTGCTAGGGAAGTAGTATAGCCTTACCACCGGTCGATGAAGTTTTCCAACTACTCGAGGGTGTGGGATGTATGAGGGTGATCGGTGTGTATCCGTAAGGTGTTACGTAGATAGCATACAAGTTCGAAAGGTTGAGTTCGTGATGATGCTCGACATCAAACCCCTAAATGGAAGAATTGAACCGCTTGACATGATAGAAAAAATTGAGGTAGCTGAAGAGAGAATGTTGACGATCGATGGATGGCTAAAACCTGAAGAGAATGAAAAAATGATAGCTTGCCTAGGTGATAATTTGGATGTATTCGCATGGACTCCGAATGACATTCCAGAGGTCAGCCCTTCCATATCAAAATATCGCTTAAGAGTCTTACCAGGATCATAACCCATAAAAAAAAAAAAACTTCTTCTTAGAGGGGTAGAATGTGATAAAGCATGAAGTAGAGAAACTGCTTGAGGCGGGTTTCATTCGATGCCGAAATGGCTAGCTAATGTCATATTGGTGAAGAAGTCCAATGATAAAATGGCGATGTGCGTAGATTACAACGCCTTGAACAAGGCCTGTCCGAAAGACTCCTACCCACTCACCGAAGATAGATCACTTTGTAGACGCAATATCCGGTCATGAAAGGTAGAGACAATGGAAAATGATGAGGGGCTAAGGAAAGGCCAGCCTAGTTTGGATGTCCCATTGCACCCTCATCGAGTCATGAATCTACGCCACCTTTGGACAATAGCATTGCTTTAAACAATTACGTTCATCGCAACGAATTAAATCACCGCAATGACGGGTGGTAGAGCGAATAAAACCACTAGTTGGGTAAACGATTAAATCACTCGCGATAGCGGGTGATGATTTAATAAACCCACCGGTTGATTGACAAATTACCCACAATAACGGGTGATAGGTGGATAAACCCGCTAGTTGGTAAACACATTAAACCACTTGCTATAACAGATGGTAGGCAGATAAAATCACTAGTCGGGTAAACACATTAAATCACCTACAATAACGGTGATAGGTAGATAAACCCACTAATCGGGTAAATACATTAAATCACCGCAATAACGGGTGATAGGCGGATAAACCCACTAGTTGGTAAACGCGTTAAATCACTCGTGATGATGGGTGGTAGGCGGATAAAACCACTAGTCGGGTAAACGCATTAAATCACCTGTGATAACATGTAATAGGCAGATAAATCCACTAGTTGGTAAACACATTAAATCACTCGCAATGACTAGTTGTAGCGGAGATAAAACCACTAAGCGGGTAAATACATTAAATCACCCGCAACAACGGTGATAGGCGGATAAACTCACTAGTTGGTAAACGATTAAATTACTATAGATGGTAGGTAGATACAACTACTAGCTGGGTAAATGCATTAAATCACTAGCAATAATGGGTGGTAGATAAACCCACTAGTTTTTTAACGCATTAAATCGCTTGTGAAAATGGGGGGTAAATGAATATAAGACTACAATGCGATAATGGGTAATAGGCAACCAGAATGATAGACTTAACAGCCAAATCATTACCAAAAATGAAGTAGTCGAATAAATTGGTCAACCTAAGAAATTGAAAAAAAAAGACTAGGGTAGTCACCCAAGGAAAGTGGTCGACTACCGGTCTTCAATCGACAACTTGACTAAACTCGTAATGGCTATGAGAATCGATTGTCGACTATGGATATCCAAGTATTCGAAATTTGACTTGAAAATAAGATTGGATTGGACGTAATCTTGAGCACAATCATGAATCTCTAAATAAAGCAAGTGGATATCATCGCAAGTGTTTCAAAATAGGCTAATGAGTGTTGTTTGCCCACATCTCTGGCCAAGAAAATCAAAAGATTTTAAAGCGAACATCATTTCTATGCCAACATTCCAGGCCAAAAAAGCTAAAAGACTTTTAAAACATTGTTTTATGCCCACATCCCAGGACAAGAAAGTTTGCGAAGTCTTACAAGGACCAAAAAGGAGAGAAACATGAAGGACAGCCAACATCTCTCCCTCTAGATGTACCCTTTTCGAAGACTCTTAGGAGAAATCTTCTTGGGGGCTAGCTCAAATGTCTATTGTCTCGCCTTGAAACTTTCGAGCCCCAAGGGATCAAGTGAATGGTGCTTTTAGACAACCACATATTGGTAAGACTTATAGAAGCCTTCATCGACTCTGCGCCAAACATATACATTCAACTCGTGAACTCTGAAGAGGCTTTGTAGCAGGAAACATCGTCTTCTTTAGCACGAGCCAGGGTGGAGCAGAGCGTGTTGATCTCATACTCTTGCGCCTTAGCCCTAGCCTCAACCAATTTGGTCTGGTCATTCATCTCATCTATTTCTTTCTTTCACCTTCCTCTCGGATTAAAAATCTATATGTGCCAAGTGCCTCTCCACTCTTCATTTGCTAGGGCCATGGAATCCTCGCAAGTTGATCATCTAATAAACAGTTACAAGGTCAAAATCATCTATGAAGTTGACAAAAAAAACAATAAAGAAAGAAAATAGGAGAGAGGATAGGAGCGTTACCCTTATAGTGTACATCGTCAATATCTTATTGATTGATGAAACCTTCCTCCGGGATAAACTAGTACACAAGGGCTCAAATGTACAACTTTATACCATCTCAAGGTCTTTGTTGGCATTAGTGGGTGGAAAGTGAATGTCTTGTTCAATGCCCGATAAGCTAACTCGCCAAGATATAATGTTCATACTCACTAGCGATAACAATCACTAATGAGTAGATGGCTTATCTCGATAGTCGGGTGGAACAAAGTGGGCCAGATTGGAGAAAAGCAAGCCTAAGAGTTTAGGGTGTGTTTGATTGGTAGCATGGAAAAAGGGTGGAAAATGAAAATATTTTCCATGGAAGTGGGAAAATAAATTCCACTATCTAGGCAAGAAAATTTTTTCCAAGAAAGAAGGCAAATCCATGCTTTAAATGCTTGTACCTAGAAAATGTATTTGCTTTTTCATGTGCCAATCAAACAACAAAATGAGAAAATAAAAGTGTTGGATTTGACAAGATTTTCCATGGAAGTGACATTTTCCATGGAAAATGTTTGAATCAAACACACCCTTAATGTAGAGAGACATGGTGGAAAAAAGTGACCACATGTGGAGAAAAGCATGCCCAAGTGTTTAACGTAGAGAGATAGGGTAGAGAAAAGTGAGCCCAAGTGGAGAAAAACGAGCCCAAGTGTTTGACATAGAGAGATAGGGTGGAGAAAAGTAAGCCAAGTTGAGCAAAAGCGAGCCCAAGTGTTTAATGTAGAGAGACATCCAAAGATTGAGGGCCAGAAGGTTGGGGGCTTGATAAGTGCGTTTTATGCACTTATTTTGGCCTTTTAATTAATCATTTATGTCGTCAAATAGTTGCTTTTCTACTTAATCTAGTTTATTATCATTCTATTTCAGTTTTGGACTTGTTGGTGAACAATTGGAGAAGTTTGGGCAAAAAGAACAATGATTTAAAAAGATATCTCATAAGTTCGAGGACTCAATTGCACTCAACCCAAAGTTGAGGGATCAAACTGGAGATAATGCAAAGTTGAGGGACTAAACTGGCTATGATGTAAATTTGAAGGACCAAAGTTGATGTCATGAAAAGATGGAGGACTGAAATGATCAAGACTTAAAGTGGAAGGACCAAATCAGTGACCGTTGAAACATGAAGGACCAAAGTGCAAATCTTTAAAGAAGACAAGCTGGGCGATCGCCCGGATTAATGCTGGGCGAGCGCCCAGCACCTCAAATCAGAAACAGAGCAAACGCAGCCTCCTGGGCGATCGCCCGGGAATAGCCTGGGCGATCGCCCAGGCCAAACTCGGCTGCGGATTTTTCGTTTTATTTTCTTTCCTTTTTTGAGTCCCAATTCAACTTGGAAACGTTTTGAACGAGTTTTTAGGTCTTCTTGGGATATTTTGTGGGACAAGAAGAGTAGTATAAATATGAGATACATTCTCATAACACATGTTGGATTTTTGGAGAGCAAATCAAGAGAAGACGGAAGGGAAGAAGGAAGAGATCAAGAGAACAAGACTCCTCGACTATCAAGACTTCTTCGAAGATTTCTTCTCCTTGAATCCATGCCGGGTTTTATCATTTATTGTTTTTCTAGTTTAATCATGTTCTTCTAGTTTTCTTTATCCAAGGTAGACGATGAAACCTTGTTTTAATTAAGTGATTATTCCGTTATTCGTTTAATTCCTTCTTAAGAGCTTTAACGTTCATGGCTTGTTCTTAATTAGATTAATTAAATATGATTTCTTTCATCTTAAATATCATGTATTTTTGATAGTTAGATGTTGATTTAATTAATCCATGCTTGGTGATATAATATGATCTATTAATTGCTTTTGATTTTTCGTCATCTTCTATTCGAATTGGGATACATAGAATGCTTAGAACTTCTTTGATTCTTTGTTTTCTTTCAATTGAGCTTGATACGAAAAACGCTTAAGTGGTTTATATTTGAAGCCTAAGGGGAGCCTATTTTTGATCTTCTTCTTCTGGACTTAACTGATAAATCTTTAGGGTCGACAATAGATTGAATTCGTATTGTCGTATGTGTTTTTTTCCGGGAATTAATGAATGATTGGATAATTGCTAAATTAGACAATGGTGGATTCTGAAACCTTGGTGTTTTTACACAACTTGAATTCTCAATTCATCTGTTTAGCATACTTCTTTAGTCTTTTAGTTAAACAACTTCAACAACAAATCTTTTCAACTCAACTAGCGTAGAATAACAGTTAACTTGGATTAAATTACACCTTCCTCATAGCAGTCTCTGTGGGATCGACCTCGTTTTTACTTATCTATATTCCAGTAGATTCGTACACTTGCGAGTTAATTAAAATTTGACATCAAGTTTTTGGCGCCGTTGCTGGGGACTGCGTCTGAAGGTTAATTTAATTTTAGTTAATTTCATTCTTGACTAGTTATAATTTAGGATTTTATTTTGTTTATTTTATTTTCGTTTTTTTTATCTATATTTAAAAAAAAAATTCAAAAATAAACAATCTTCATTATGCATGCTTGGTCGTAGATCTCTAGAACTTAAGCTAGAACATCTAGATAGTGAAACTGAAAGGACTTTTCACCAACAAAAACGAGCCACTAATCTAGATAAAATTGAAGAAACCGAAGCAATAGTAGCTATGGGGGATGAAATTGAGGAGAGACCTTTCAGGACTATTTTAGTCCATTAGCTAATTTGAGCACCTCATGCATACAATACCCTCTCAGTCACAACTAGGAATTTTGAGCTTAAACCGAAAGTGTGCTTAAGCTGTCTCCCATCTTTCTATGGTTTAGATAGTGAAGAACCTTATAATCATTTGACTGATTTCTATGCTGTATGTGAAACATTTAAATATGAGAATGTGTCTCCTGATAATGTTAAACTTCGTCTATTTCCCTTTTCTCTGAAAGATAGATCTAGATCTTGGTTTAATACATTGCCTGCAAATAGTATCACTTCTTGGGAACAAATGGTTGCTAAATTTTTGAATAAATACTTTCCTGTTCACAAAACTAATGCTATTCGCAGGGAAATTTCAGAGTTTGTGCAAAGAGACGATGAGCCATTCTATGAAACTTGGGAGAGATTCAACGGGCTTCTCATGAAATGTCCACACCACGGCTATGAAAAATGGCATTTATGCCAATACTTTTTGGAGGGATTGCTACCACATATTCAAGAATGGTTGATGGCCACAAGCGGGGGAGAGCTTATGTCTAAAAATGCTACGAGAGATCTGGACCTTCTTTCAAAAGCGGTGACAATTCACAACAATGAAAGAGATCCTCTAGAACTAAGCCAAAGAAAATGGGTATCTATGAGATTCGCAGCAGTGAACCTAGCTCGAGAAATCAAAGAAGTCAAGTGCATGATAGAGGACATCTCTCGCAAATTGACCTCATTGATGACCAATAGTCCACTGTAACGTAAGGCGGTCTTGAGCAAGCTAATGCCCTCAACATGATGAGGAAGCCCCCTTACAATCCTTACTCCAACACCTATAACCCAGGTTGGAGGGACCACCCCAATTTTTCTTGGTCACAGGGTAGTCAACAGGACAACACAGCAGGTCAAGCCCCTCAGCAGCCTAGACAATTCAACCAAAACTTCTCACAGCCTAAACCATGGAAAGAGGCAATTCAAAACTTGACAAAAGCTACACAAGCTGCTTTGGAGCATCAGAATCACACCATTACTGAGTTCAAGAAGGAAGTGCGCACTAGCCAGAACTCACAGGCACAATCCATTTCCAATATGGAGAACATGATGGGGCAACTGGCTTCATCAAGACAACAAAATTGGCAACAACCATTGAAAAGGTAAATTCCCTAGTCAGCCATTTCCTAATCCTAAAGGGGTGCACAATATTGGAACAGATTCAAGCAACCAACATGAAGAGGCGAAGGCCATCATGACTTTGAGACGGGGCAAACTAGTTGACAACCAAGTGGATCTTTCAAAGCACAACACACCTCAACTAATTTCTCCAGGTAATACCTCGGTGATGATTCAGTCCAAGAAGCTCACAAAGAAGACAATGAGCCTTCCTACATCCCAAAAGCCCCATTTCCTCAGAGGCTGACAAAGGTAAAGCAAGGTAATTCTATCAATGACATGATGGACATCTTCAAGCAGGTAAGCATAAATATCCCCTTACTTGATGCTATTAAACAAGTTCCTGCCTATGCTAAATTTTTGAAGGACTTATGTACTAAAAAGAGACAATTACATGTACGTAAAAAGGCATTTTTAACTGAACAGGTTAGCTCAATAATTCAAAGCAATACCCCTCCTAACTTTAAAGATCCAGGTTGTCCTACTATCTCTTGCATCATAGGAAACCATAAAATTGAGAAGGCATTGTTAGATTTAGGAGCTAGTGTCAATCTTCTTCCTTACTCGTGTACATGCAACTTGGACTAGGCGAGTTAAAACCAACATCCGTTATTTTACAACTTGCTAATAGATCGTGAAAGTACCTCGTGGCATTGTTGAGGTTGTTTTGATACAAGGTTGATAAATTTTATTTTCCTGTTGATTTTATTGTACTTGATACTCAACCTGTTCGAGACTCCACTAAGCATATTCCGTGATTTTTAGTCGTCCTTTTCTAGCAACATCTAATGTTTGTTATTAATTGCGCAGGAATGGAGTCATGCAGCTGTCCTTTGGTAACATGACAATTGAATTGAATGTCTTCAATGTCAACAAGCAACCACATGACAACGAGGATGTTGCTTGATGTTGACATGATAGAAGCATTGGTTGATGACTCTTGTATTTCAACTAACTTTGATGATGCTTTAATGATGTGTCTAACCCATTTTGGTATGATTTTGATGTTGATGGTGCTATAGATGAGGTAAACACTTTGCTCGAGTCAACACTGTCATAGATACAAGTAAGTGGAGGCAGAAAATTGAGCCACTTCCATTAAGTGAGAAGAAGAACATCCCATCGGGTTCAACAACCGCCCAAGTTAGAGCTCAAAGCATTGCGACACTTTGCGGTATGCTTTCTTAGGAGAGGCAGAAACTTTACGTGTAATTATCTCTTACGCCCTTGATGATGCACAAAAAGGTAAGTTGTTAGGTGTTTTAACTGAACATAAAGAGGCGTTAGGATGGACCATTGCTGACATAATAGGTATTAATCCTGCAGATTGCATGCATTATATTCATCTTGAGGAAAATTCTAGGTCCACTAGAGAGATGCAACGTAGGTTAAATCCTAACATGAAAGATGTTGTGAGAACTGAAGTTCTCAAGTTGTTAGATGCTGGAATTATCTATCCTATTTCTGATAGCAAATGGGTAAGTCCTGTGCATGTTGTCCCAAAAAAATCAGGTATCACTGTAGTTACTAACGCAAACAATGAATTGGTTCCAACTAGAGTAACTACTGAGGATGGCGTGTGTGCATTGACTATAGGAAATTGAATTTAGTCACTAGAAAAGATCACTTCCTCTTCCATTCATTGATCAAATGCTTGATAGACTATTTGGGCATGATTATTATTGTTTCTTAGATGGTTATTCGGGTTACAATCAAATTCCCATAGCTCCAGAAGATCAAGAGAAAACTACTTTCACTTGTCCTTTTGGAACCTTTGCATATAGACGAATGCCGTTTGGTTTGTGTAATGCACTGCTACCTTTCAAAGATGCATGCTTAGTATATTTTTCGACATGGTTGAGAGGTTTCTTGAGGTGTTTATGGATGATTTTTACGTGTATGGTGACTCGTTTGATGATTGTTTGCGCCATCTAACTTTAGTTTTGCAGAGATGTGAGGAAAAGAATTTAGTACTAAATTGGGGAAAATGTCACTTCATGGTGAAACAAGGTATTGTTCTTGGCCACATTATTTCTAGCAATGGTATTGAGGTTGACAAAGCCAAGGTTGATCTTATCTCCAATCTTCCACCCCCAAAATCTGTGAAAGAAGTAAGATCATTCCTTGGACATGCTGGTTTTTATAGACGTTTCATTCAAGATTTTAGTAAAATCTCTAGACCCTTATACAATTTACTTGTTAAGGATGTACCTTTTATCTTTAATGATTCATGCTTAGAAGCTTTTGAACATCTTAAGAAAGTGTTGACCACTGCACCTGTTATTCGACCACCTGATTGGACTTTGCCTTTTGAACTTATGTGTGATGCATCTGATTATGCTATAGGAGCAGTTTTAGGACAGAGATTAGATCGGTTGCCTTCTGTTATTTACTATGCTAGTAGAACTCTTAATGATGCACAATTAAATTATTCTACCACAGAGAAAGAAATGCTAGCAGTTGTATTTGCTTTAGATAAATTTCGATCTTATCTTGTAGGGTGTAAAGTTATTATCTTTTCCGACCATGCTGCCCTCAAATATCTCCTCACTAAGAAAGATGCTAAACCTAGATTGATTAGGTGGGTCTTGCTTTTGCAAGAATTTGATATTGAATTTAGGGACAAAAAGGGTTCTGAAAATATTGTGGCTGACCACTTATCTCGAATTGTGCTTGACTGCATGCGGGATAAACTACCATTAAATGAGTTGTTTCAAATGAACAACTCATGAATATTGATGTTGTGCCTTGGTTTGTCGATATTGTTAATTATCTTGTTACATGCAAACTTCCAGAACATTTGACTAAACAGGATAGAACTAAATTCCTGGCTGAAGTGAGGAATTTCTTTTGGGACGATCCTTACTTGTTTAAATACTGTGCTGATCAAATTATAAGGAGATGTGTCCCAAAAAGTGAATTCCACAGTGTTATATCATTCTGTCATGACCACACGTGTGGAGGCCATTTCAGTGCTAAAAAGACTACCTCCAAAATTTTGCAATGCGGTTTTTACTGGCCTACTCTCTTTCGTGACACTTATATTTTTTGTTCTTCATGTGATAGGTGTCAACGCATGGGAAGCATTTCAAAAAGAAATATGATGCCGCTTAATCCTATTCTCGTAGTTGAAATTTTTGATGTCTGGGGGATTGATTTCATGGGACCTTTTCCTCAATCTTTTGGCTATCTTTACATATTAGTTGGTGTTGATTATGTTTCTAAGTGGGTCGAGGCAATTCCTTGTAGGACCAATGATCACAAAAGCGTAGTGGCATTTTTGAAAAGCAATATTTTCTCTCGCTTTGGCACTCCACGAGCCATTATCAGTGATGGGGGATCTCATTTTTGCAATAAACATTTTCAAACCCTTCTAGCAAAATACTCCATCACACATAAGGTGGCCACCCCATATCATCCACAGACTAGTGGTCAGGTTGAGGTCTCAAATCGTGAAATCAAGCATATTTTAGAGAAAACAGTTCGACCTGATAGAAAAGATTGGTCTCTACGACTCACTGATGCATTATGGGCATATAGGACAACTTTTAAAACACCCATTGGCATGTCCCCTTTTAGATTGGTGTATGGGAAAGCCTGTCACCTTAGGTTGAGTTAGAACATCGTGCTTATTGGGCCATTAAGAAATTCAATTTTGATATGCGTGAAGGTGGTCAAAAGAAAATTGCAGTAGGTGAACTTGAGGAAATTCAAATGATGCCTATGAGAATGCTAAGATTTACAAGCACAAAATGAAGGTCTTTCATGACAAGCACATAGTCGGAAAATCATTTAGTCCAGTCGAAAGTACTCTTATATAATTCTCTTTGCATTTATTTCCGTGTAAGCTACATTCCCGATGGTCGCCCCTTTATTGTTCTCACTTTGTTTATCCCCATGGTGTTGTTGAGGTTGAAAACCCAAAAATGGTGATTTGTTTAAAGTTAATGGCCAACGTTTAAAACCATACTTGAGTTTCACTCGCGAGGGGAGGAGGAAATTGATTTGGGTGATCCTGCCCTTCTTTCTTGAAAATCGTTTTTTATTAAAAAACAAAAATAAAAAAAAAAAAACAAAAACAAAAAATAAAAAACGTGCAAAAAAAAAAAACACAAATTTTGCTTTCGTTGTTTTTGTTTGTTGTCTTCTCTCATTTTTCTTTTAGGACTGCTTTTGTACAACTGATCATGCGGTGTCCACGGTGTTCAACATCTTTCACCGCGGATGCTTCTTCTCCACATACGTCCACGGGAGTAATCGATCATTTCCCTCCTACTCTTTGCTTTATGCTTTATGTTATTCTTACATTAGGGACAATGTAAGGTTTTTGTTTGGGGGTGGGTTATAAAGTATCATGTTACTTAAGAACTTCTGACTTGCTTATCATTCAGTGCATATAATGAAATAAAAAAAAAAAAAAAAAAACACACACAAATTTTCTGGTTGCTGTTGAAGATCCTACCGCCAATGATGATATCTGTTCAAACTTGAGCACCTTTTTTTTAGTCGACTGTTAGACAGCATTTGAACTTGTTCTTTTATATGAATTCTTATCCATGTTAGACCTGATTATAGAAGCACATAGCCACTTTGACTTATCGTTTATTGGAGACATGACTTGCGTGTTTGTGTTGATATTATTGGTGAGAGTATCATGATGAAACATTCCGTTCCTACATTCTTAGAGCTAGTGACTAAACTGCTTTTGAGAAACAGTTTGGGGGTGTTAAAGTTACTACTTTTGTTCTAAGACTTTTGATGGTTTGGGTTTTCTAGGTCTCATCTTGGGTTGAATGGGTTATAGTCAAGGAATCTAAACTGAGCACTACTTGCGGCTGATAAAATTAAATGAAATATCTGACTCGAGCAATTAAGCTCTGTAAGGGTATCTTAAAACACAGTGCCCTATGGTCATCGACTTGGGAGTCATCGCCCAAAGCTCGCTACATGAGTCCTGCTTAAAAAAAAAAAAAAAAAAAAAAAAAAAAAAAAAAAAAAAAAAAGAGAGAGAGAGCGATATTTATAAATTTACATCTTCACTTCTCTATTAGCCTGTGGGACTCGAGCAATTAAGTCTGTTAGAGTATTTTCAAAACTGGTGCCCTATGGTCATCGACTTGGGAGTCATCGGCCCCAAAGCTCGCTACAAGGGTCACTGAAAGCTAGTGAAAGAGAAGTCCGCATGTGATGTAAGACAGTTAACATGAGTTGAATAAATAAAAAGAGTAGAAGTGCTCAGGAAGGATTGCTAGATTAGAACTTTGGAGACTGAAGATGAGAATTTAGAAATCTCTCACCATCCTAATTCTCAGAATACAAGTGCTAAGTTTTACCACTTTTGTTGAAAAGAAAGAGCATTGTAATGATCAACAGAAACCAATTTCGCTAGAACACCTCGGGACTTGAGAGAAAAGCTTTAGAAGTGTGATAACCCACGAGAGGTGTAAGGAATAAATGACTACAAAGGGTTCGGGATTGCTAAAATATCAACCACACAATATTGGTCATGGTCTAATACATGTATAAGTTTAATGTTTGGCTATTCACACACTCACACAAGGTCGAGCATCGGATAAGTGAAAATTTTTATGTTGTTGTTTGACATACTTCTAATAGTGTTGCTTTATTTTTGAACTTGAGGCGTATGGTAAGGAATTTAACATTGACTAATTTTCCATGATTCTGTCAGCGTAGTTTTAATTTATATTTTAGTTTTGTTTTTGTTCGAGGACGAACAAAGGTTTAGTTTGGGGGTGTTTGATAAGTGCGTTTTATGCACTTATTTTGGCCTTTTAATTAATCATTTATGTCGTCAAATAGTTGCTTTTCTACTTAATCTAGTTTATTATCATTCTATTTCAGTTTTGGACTTGTTGGTGAACAATTGGAGAAGTTTGGGCAAAAAGAGCAATGATTTAAAAAGATATCTCATAAGTTCGAGGACTCAATTGCACTCAACCCAAAGTTGAGGGACCAAACTGGAGATAATGCAAAGTTGAGGGACTAAACTGGCGATGATGTAAAGTTGAAGGACCAAAGTTGATGTCATGAAAAGATGGAGGACTGAAATGATCAAGACTTAAAGTGGAAGGACCAAATCAGTGATCGTTGAAACATGAAGGACCAAAGTGCAAATCTTTAAAGAAGACAAGCTGGACGATCGCCCGGATTAATGCTGGGCGAGCGCCCAGCACCTCAAATCAGAAACAGAGAGCAAACGCAGCCTCGGGCGATCTGGCGAATAGCTCGGCGATCGAGAGCCAAACTCGGCTACGGATTTTTCGTTTTATTTTCTTTCCTTTTTTGAGTCCCAATCTAACTTGAAAACGTTTTGAACGAGTTTTTAGGTCTTCTTGGGATATTTTGTGGGACAAGAAGAGTAGTATAAATATGAGATACATTCTCATAACACGTGTTGGATTTTTGGAGAGCAAATCAAGAGAAGACAGAAGGGAAGAAGGAAGAGATCAAGAGAACAAGACTCCTCGACTATCAAGACTTCTTCGAAGATTTCTTCTCCTTGAATCCATGCCGGGTTTTATCATTTATTGTTTTTCTAGTTTAATCATGTTCTTCTAGTTTTCTTTATCCAAGGTAGACGATGAAACCTTGTTTTAATTAAGTGATTATTCCGTTATTCGTTTAATTCCTTCTTAAGAGCTTTAACGTTCATGGCTTGTTCTTAATTAGATTAATTAAATATGATTTCTTTCATCTTAAATATCATGTATTTTTGATAGTTAGATGTTGATTTAATTAATCCATGCTTGGTGATATAATATGATCTATTAATTGCTTTTGATTTTTCGTCATCTTCTATTCGAATTGGGATACATAGAATGCTTAGAACTTCTTTGATTCTTTGTTTTCTTTCAATTGAGCTTGATACGAAAAACGCTTAAGTGGTTTATATTTGAAGCCTAAGGGGAGCCTATTTTTGATCTTCTTCTTCTGGACTTAACTGATAAATCTTTATGGTTGACAATAGATTGAATTCAGTATTGTCGTATGTGTTTTTTCAGGGAATTAATGAATGATTGGATAATTGCTAAATTAGACAATGGTGGATTCTCAAACCTTGGTGTTTTTACACAACTTGAATTCTCAATTCATCCGTTTAGCATACTTCTTTAGTCTTTTAGTTAAACAACTTCAACAACAAATCTTTTCAACTCAACTAGCGTAGAATAATGATTAACTTGGATTAAATTACACCTTCCTCATAGCGCCTCTCGTGGGATCGACCTCGCTTTTTACTTATCTATATTCCCAAGAGATTCGTACACTTGCGAGTTAATTAAAATTTGACATCAAGTTTTTGGCGCCGTTCTCGGGACCAAGCGTCTCAAGGTTAATTTAATTTTAGTTAATTTCATTCTTGACTAGTTATAATTTAGGATTTTATTTTGTTTATTTTATTTTTGTTTTTTTTTATCTATATTTAAAAAAAAATTTCAAAAATAAACAATCTTCATTGTGCATGCTTGGTCGTAGATCTCTAGAACTTAAGCTAGAACATCTAGATAGTGAAACTGAAAGGACTTTTCACCAACAAAAACGAGCCACTAATCTAGATAAAATTGAAGAAACCGAAGCAATAGTAGCTATGGGGGATGAAATTGAGGAGATACCTTTCAGGGACTATTTTAATCTGCCAGGATTTGTGCCACGTGGACTAGAGAAATTGCCTATAAATAGCAACTCATTCTTTTTCAGGTATTCTCTTATAAAAAAAATTTGTTACACGTACTCTACATAAAATTTTCTGATATATTCTTCTTATATTGACTCTTACACTAGAGTGGTAACGGAGGAAAAGAGCGTCGCCACTTTTTTTAGGTTTTAGGCCGAATGTGCCTCCACCAGTGGAAGAAGAGATTGTGAATGATAATGTCACCTCCAAATTAACTACACTTGTTTTTGGTGGTTTTAAACCACCCTAAACTAATGCCCCAAAACTCTAACATGCACTGATTTTTCCAACCTCTCATAAATAGTTCTACCAAAAATAGTCGAAACCAGTAAAAAAATTTCACGCATATATTCAACAAAGAAGACATCAGCAACATTCAAGATTAGCATGACAGACCATGGTAACAACTGGGTAATGACGGACACTACAGTTCAAAAGACATACCAAAATACTAGCCCTGGTCATGACGACCACTATGGCTTACCAAGGTCGACCACGATATAATTAAGTCTTGATGGCCACTATCCTTACAATAGTAACTGAGTCATGACAGCTACTACGGTTTGTCACGGCTAACCACGTTAGTAACTGGGTTATAATGGTCCACTATAGTAACTGGCCATGGTGGTCACTATAGTTCACCACTTTCGACCATGGTAGTAACTTCGGTCATCACAGCCACTATGATTCACCACGATCGACCACGACAGTAACCACCCGACTATTACAACTCACCACGATAGTAACCCTATCAAGATAGGCACTACGCTTCGCCACATCTACTATAGTTACTTACAGCTAACCATGGTAGTAGACAGTAGCTTGGTCGTAACGGCCAATACACTTTGCAAATGCAAACGTTGCTGCAATTGGGTTACCACGACCAAAAAATATTTGCCAAGGTCAATCTTGACAATGACTAGGTCACAACTGCATGAAAGTTTGATCCGATACACGAATAATGTTCACCAATATATAATAGTTTTACTTCCAAAGTCTAGAGTTAACATTTTGCACCTTAGAAGTGGGGGCATCTATTAAGACATAAATAAATCTTTCCAACTTAACGAGTAATACCACTACTATATTACTAAAGTTGACAATTGATTGCTAAACAATAACACCCAATTAAGCGATAATCAATACTGTCAAAAACACAATTGTGGATTAATTTTCTGATGATTTTCATTCATTGTAAATCTACAGTTTATAGACTACGTACATGACCATTTACAAGGATAGATTATATAGAGAATAATAATTAAGAGAAAATATCATCTAATTAAGAGAAAAAATAATGGCAATTACTAATTAAGAATATTGCCCATATAAGACCCTTAATTATAGCCCTTTTAATTTTAGCACCCACCCTCAAGTTGGAGCATGGATATCACACATGCCTAACTTGTCTAAGGAATCATCAAAAGCTTTGCTGGTTGTGGCTTTGGTAAGTATATCAGCTAGTTGATCTTCATACTTCACAAAAGAAAAAATAATAATCCCAGCTTCAATTTTTTCCTTAATAAAGTGTCTATCAACTTCTACGTGCTTTGTTCGATCGTGTTGAACTGGATTGTGGGCAATGTCTATAGCTGAAGTGTTATCAAAGTACAACTTCATTGCATCTTGAGTAGGGATAGCAGCGGAGCGGAGCGGGGCGGGGCGGGGCGTTGAGAGCGGAGGGTGATGCGGTTATAGAAAAATCCTCATTTATCGCTCTGTTTAATTAATTAATTATTTTTTAATATTTTTTTTTTATTTTTTTACATAACGATTTAAATTTTAAAAATTAAAAATAAAATAAAATAAAAACATTCGGGATGAGTTCAGAGAATTCGGGATGGAGACCACGATCTCCGTCCTCGCCACTAGTAATAGTCAGCAGGGGCGTAAGCAGGCGAGGCGAGGTATGGGCGGGTTTTATAGCCATCCCTAATCTTGAGAGTCAACACCCAAATCTCTTAACAAGTTCCTCAACTATAGTAACTCACACACTCCAAAAGCCATGCCTCTGTACTCAATTTCTACACTAGACCTTGCTACTACTGGTTGCTTTTTACTTCTACAAGGTTTTCCCTACAAAAGTAAAGTATCCTGAAATAGATTTTTTGTTATCAGCTGAACATGCCCAATCTACAACAATGTAACCTTTTACCTTCAAGTGATTATGCTTGGTGAAATGTAACTCCTTACCTGGAACAAACTTCAAATACCTCAATATGCGTTCTACAGTATCCATGTGAAGTTTACGAGGATTATGCATAAATTAGCTCACTACACAGACTGCATAAGCAATATCTGGTCTAATGTGGGACAAATAAATCAATTTTTCCACAAGTCTCTGGTATATTGCTTTATCGGTAGAAGTTATATCCCAACAATGAAACAACTTATGATTATGTTCCATAAGGATATTAACAGGTTTACATCCAAGCATACCTATTTTAGGTAACAAATCAGGAATGTATTTCCGTTAAGATAAGAAAATACCATTTTTTGATTGGGCTATCTCGATCCCAAGAAAGTACTTCAAATCACCAAGATGCTTCATTTTGAACTCCGAAGCCAAGTGTCGATGTAAGCTTACAATTTCATCTTGATCATCACCCGTCACTACCATATCATCAACATAGACAATCAATACAGTAACTATACAATTTATGTGCTTTAAAAACAAAGTGTGATCTCAGTTGCTACGTTTATAGCCGAAGTTCTACATGGAGTTGGTAAATTTGTCGAACCAAGCACTGGGAGATTCTTTAACCCATACAATGCCTTCTTGAGTTTGCATACCATTGTAGTAATTGAGAAATTCTCTATACCGGAGGAAGATCAATACACACTTTTTCGGCAAGATCTCTATGTAAGAAAGCATTCTTACATCAAATTGAAAACGTGGCCAATCCTGATTAACCACCAAAGATAAGAGTACTTCTTTTAGTGTATTAAGTTTGGCAACTGGTGCAAAAGTATCTAGATAGTCAATCCCATAAGATTGTGTATACCGTTTTGCAACTAACGGGGCTTTGTATCTTTCAATGATTCCATCCGCCTTATGCTTGACCGTAAACACCCATCTACGTCCCACGGTCCTCTTTCTCCTTAGTAGAGGCACACTCTCAAGTGGCATTATTTTCAAGTACTGCCATTTCTCCTGCCATAGCTTGGGTCCATCTAATACCTGCTAAAGCTTCTTGCATTTTAATAGGAAGAGAGACAAACGATAACTGCAGTACATAAGATGCATATGACTTGGACAACCTTTGGGAAGACAAATGATCACTAATAGTATATCTAGTTTTGGTTTTAATATCAGGTTCATAATTAATGGGTGGTATGTCTCGATTAGAACGGGGTGGAAGTCAATATTGAGACAATTGAGATTCAATATTAACATCATCAACAATTGGATTAGTGGACACCTCTAATGGAATCTCTGGGGAAGATTGGCTCGATGGTTGTGTTGAATTGTTAAGAGACGTTGTGCTATCATGGAGAGAGTCATCTTCAGCATTTGGAGTCGTCAGTTCAGCAATAAAGGACCACTCCACTTCATCCGGTCTATCGATAGTGTCATTTTTGATTGACCGAAATAAATTTGAGATTCATTTTGTATCTATAAAATCCTGAGACAGAAAATTATTCTCAGTAGCATCTATGGACGTTCGAGTTCCTTCATTTGGTCGACCGGTGGTATGTAAAATAGTTATTTCTCATGGAAAATAACATCTATGGAAACAAAAAACCTTCTAAAAGACGGATCATAACACATGTAGCCATCTTATATCCCACAAAGACACACTTCAAAGCTCGAGACTCAAGCTTAGTACGTTGATGTGGATGCAAGTGAACATAAACCACACACCCAAAAATTCTAGAAGGCAAAAGTATCACCGACGGAATAGTACAGTGATCAGAGAGGGCATCCAATGGTCTTTTAAAATTTAGGACACTTGATGGTGTACTATTTATCAAGTAGGCAGCTAAATTCAAGTTGATAGTGTACGATTTATCAAGTAGACAGCTGAATTCAAAGAGGGCATCCAATGCAACACCATTTTGTTGAAGGGAATGAGGTCATGTTGTTTAATGAATAAATAGTCTTTTTACATTTTATTATTTAAAATAATTTGAAAATAATTTCTTCTTTGTCCACACCACCCTACTCCTATCTCCATTCCTATGACCAAATCAGGGTCAAGTCAGGTCAGGTCGGGTCGGGTCGGGTCGGGTCGGGCTGGAGAGAAAACCCACTCGGTTTCGTGTGAAAGCGAGTACATGTGTGCTTGTGTGTAAATATGAAGTCTCATCCAAATCATTCTAGTTTCATTTAGATTCTTCAAAATATTTGACACTAGCCATTTATTCCAAACAAACAAAAGTTGATGGATAACGGTGCGAAATGAACTCGGGTGATTTCAGGTTGAAGACCGATTTGGAAAGTCGTCAAAACCCGGTGATCCTGCAAAAGAAAGCAATGGTAATTGATTTGGAATACTTTTCTTCCATTGGCCGGTTCCCAATTTTGATTTATTAAATTATGAGCATCCACATTACACAGAAGAGAGAAAGGCGTAGTTAAGAATTGCATAGGACTCCCTGCGTGAGTCAATGTGTGTGTGTGTGTGTTGTGAAAGAGAGAACATATGCCAGAAGTGCGAGATTTCTACCTATCTTGGTTCCAAAAGAACCACAACCTTCAGAACCATGAATTTTTGTGTAACTGCGCAGATATGGATTCGTCAAACTCTGGCAAGTTTGAGTCCAAAATCAGGGGAGAAATCCCCCGATTTGGTCGTAAGGTTGAGGTAGGTAGGGTAAGAGTGAGGAAGAAGATGATTTTTTTTGTTTTTTAATTGTTTTAAATAATAGAATGTAAATAGACTATTTTGTATTTTTGAAAAAGTTAGGAACCTCAATTATAATTTTTTTCATTAAGTTTTCTAATTTTTGCATTTTTAATTTATTTAAGTTAAGGAAAAAATCGTTAAAAAAAAACTATTTGGAGACTATTTGTGCGAATTAATCAAATGATGTGAATGATAGCTGCGAATAAAATTGAATGAGGATAATATTGTTACAAAGCTGAAAAATATGAACTTTAAGTGTAATTTACCCATATGTTTATTATATGAATGATATATGTACTAGATGATTATAGATTCGACCGATGTGATCATGTTGAATGGTTGATTTTATTTTTGTTATTTTGTATAATTGGACATGTGTGTCCGTTTTTATTAATTTTGGACACGCGAGCCCGTTAGATTATTATTATGGGCCTGCGTGCCAATTAGTATAGAATAGAAGTTGTTGTTGGAGACAGAAGATACAAATAAGTGAAACTATTGCGTTGGAGTAGTCAATAGTCAAAATGTAATGTCTACTAAGAACTGACTGTCTAGGATCTTCATTTTGACTCGGGAAGATTAGATAATGTAAGTTCATAATCATCCATACTATTAAATATGTGTACTTATTTGCACATTAAATGTACAATGATATATACAAAATTCTGGTGAGACCTATTGAATTAAATTTCTTATTTTAATATTAAGTCTAAAAACTCGTATCTTTCGTTATTAAAATGACGATGTCCACTCAAGATTTCTCAATTAGTGATATGTTTGACATTATGAAATTTTTGATATTTCTGAGTAATGGGTAAGACTTAACTAAAATTTATCTATTGTTGGGCAAACTTAAGAAGATAAATTTTAGAAACACATCACGTAAGATATGTGCGACAATGAGTTGTCTACTTAATTATCTAAGAATTACAAAGATATATACGTATAGATAAAAGTTATCCACCTACATATTTTATTGAGGTTTGTTGAGTCCACTCAAGATCTTAATAAAACAAATGGGATCCTAGCTTATTTAGAACCTAATGGGATTCTATAAATTCTTGTTAAACAGTGGGAATAAAATTAATTTAACAAAATTCCACATTAAATTAATTATTGCATTTTTTTTAATTATTTCTATTTTTTCATTAATGTTTTAGAATCATGAGTAAGCATATTAATTTGAGGGCCATATTGGATGCCAACAAATTAATTGTATCAAACTTTCTAGATTGACATTGTAACTTGAGATTTGAGAATAGTTCTCAAACTTGATGGGACATGTCCTAGAACAACAATTTCTTGACACTCCTACTAAGGACTTGGCTAAGGAAGAAGTGCTTGCTTACAATCAACATAGTGATAGCAATCACATTGCAACAAGTGTGATACTCATAGCTATATCACATGAGTTAGAGAAGCAGCGTGAATCAATGGATGCTCATACAATGATTGATTTTTCATTTCAAGGAGTTGTTTGCTCGATAGTTACATGTTGAATGCTATGAGACTTCTAAGGAAATTGTACCGTTGCAAAATGGCATAGTGGTCTTCAATTAGTGTTCATTACTAAAGATAATTGGTTATATTAAGAAATTGGGTCTAGTGGGTTATGTTATTGACCATGGGCTTAGTATTGACTTGATTTTCCAATCTCTTCCAAAAAAAACTATTCGTAGTTTGTTATGAATGTCAACATGAATAAAGTTGAGTGCACACTCTCTAAATTGCTGAATATGCTAGATTGCTAAGCTCCTTATCAACTAACATTCGAATTAAGATGATTATAAGACAAACTTTTATAGTAAAGTATAACATATAATTAGTGGTGAAGCCAGACATTTTCTATTGTGGAGTTAAAAATATAGATGTATGTTTTTAAAAATAAAAAATAACATGACATTAATAAAAATAAGTAAATATATTACTACAATTGTAGCCTACGCATTTTAATACTTTGAACACGTCGTATAATTTCATTGTTATCAATATTGTCAAATGACTTGGTTGTTTGTCTATGAATTAAGAAAGAAAGAAAAAAGAGTTCACAAGTTAATGAGAACAAATCGAAAGCACAATAAATTCTATCAAATATTTCAATTCTAAAGATGAAGAAATTGGTAAAATAATTGAAGCTCGTTAAACAAATTGACTATATAACGTCTATGAAATCACAAATAAAGTCCAAACAAATAAGAAAAATAAATCAGCGTCAAACATAGAATTTAAAAAATGAATAAAGAGAACTAACGTAATTCACCATATAGTAAACTTTGAAATGAATAAAAATAAGTATCTTTGATAGCGATAGGGAAAAGGTAACAAAAACATAAAGAATAAAAGGGTAAAAAAAAAAAAGCAATTTTTTATTTTTTATTTTTTGTGTGAATAATATGTGGTGTTAGTTGACCCCACGTGGGTCCGCCCATGCATATAATGGAAATGAAACAAATACACCATTTCATTCATACCCCGACAAGGCTTTTTATTTTGAACAACTCATTACACCAGGCATTCAAATTAAGATAATTCTAGGACAAATAACTAGATAATCAAGGATAAACCTCAATAAGAGACCTCAATCCCAATTCATATACAATCTTGTAGCCTATATAGCCTGCATCGAAGAAAAGTTTTTCCCATTCTTTCTCAGTTCGTTCTTTTCCATCGACAACAACCATCATTGACATATCGCAAAAGAGCTGAGTTTCAATTACTTGGTGGTCATCTTTCTTGTTTTTGTTTCCTACAATCGTGTCAATAATGATCACTTTTCCACCATTATCCTTGCTTGGTATTGCTTCTTTGCATTTCTTCAATATTGTCACACAATCTTCGTCATTCCAGTCATGCAATATCCACTGTTTGTGGTTGAAAAATATTTTGTTAGTACGTGATGAATGCAGTGACTGCACATCAACAGTAATATCTGAATTTTATACAGTCAATGTATTTGTATTAATCCCAAAAATAAATAATAGATGTGAGAGAAAACTCCATACCTTGAGCATAACTGCATCTGCTTTAGGAATAGACTCAAACATGTTACCTTGAACATAGGTCAAATTCTTGGTCCCTTGTAAGCCTGCAACGACATGTGGAAGATCCAACACAGTACACTGCAAGTCTGGGAAAGCATCTGCAATAGCTATGGCCAGTGTTCCTACGCCACCTCCAACATCCACCATCGACTTCATCCTATTAAAGACTGTTTTGCAATCTCTAATAAGTACGCTGCTCATTATCTGTGAGTCCTTAACCATGAATTCATTGAAGGATTCATTCTCTTTTGAGTGACAACTAACATAATCAAAACATGGCATTCCGAAGGTTGTCTCGAATGCTGAGGAGTCGTCATTCTCAAACCATTCCTTCACATGATCCCATGGCTTTAACACAACTGGAGTGTAATGGGCTTGTATAATATGAAACATACTGAAGGCCTCGTCTTTGATGAGGAGCCGAGAAGCCGGTGTAAGCCAGTATCCCATAACTGCATCGTCTTCAGAGATCTTTTCTTCAATGAAGAAACCCGAATGAATTAGAATCCGCATTAAACGGTACACACCATGAGCCTTTGCTTTGTTGATGGGGAGTGCATCGACTAGCTGTTGGAGTGTCATAGGTTTGCCATGTCTGTGGATGATATCTGGTATGCCTAGTTCAGTTGCATATCTGAGAGACATGGAGCTTATGAATCTGTATGTGTGGTTCCAAATGAGACTTTGAGCTTTTAGAAGCTCAGCAGATTGTTCCCCAATTGGTAATGCCATTTCTTGAATTTGAAAATTTACCAACTACTTGTGGTGTTATTTGCATAAGCATTGAGTTTTATATATATATATATATACTTAGTTTTTTTATGTGCGTTGCACGTCTGTGAAAAATGTAGGAATAAATTTTATGTTTAGGCTGTAGGTATTGCTTGAATATATACGTATAAAAAATATTAAATATATAATACGTAAATAATAAATATGAAAAGCACATACCATTTAATACAATTAATTAAGTAAAATATTGAAATTATAATAAGAAAAGCAGAACCAAATAAGCACATAATTCGTATAAAAAAATTAAATAACTAAGATTCGTAAACGACCTTGGTAAAGTGATGTGGTAAAGTAAACATTTTTATATTTTGATTGAATTGCACCACTTCGAAAATTTGAATTGGACAAAACTCTCGGCTACAACTTTTTCAGCTTTTTTACTAATGACTCAAAAGCCAAATATTAAAGAATTGTGTACAATTTGTTTATATCATCAAAAAAAAAGAAATTTGGTGAAAAATTGAATGAAAAGTAAAAGGAAAAAAATTAAAGAAAAAATAATAGTATTTATTTAGAATAATTTGTAAACTTAAAAGGTAAAATAAAAAAACAAGATTAGTAAAATATTGAATGAAAATTAAGTGTAAAAGAAAAAGAATAAGAAAAATAAATTAAAGAATTTTTTTTTTTTTTTGGTTATTGGCATATCTCAACGATTTTAAAACAATAGGGACCTTTCATGCAATTATTCCTAAAATCAAATTAAAAATGACAATGCCCAACATGTTTAAAAAAAAAAAAAAAAAATTCCCAACACAATGTTGTCGAGTTACTCGACAACATTGTGTTAAAAAAAATTCCAAACACATTGCTCGACAATAAAAAAAAAAAATTAAACACAATGTTGCTCGGCAACATTGTGTAAAAAATAAATAAATAAATTTTCTAAACAAAATGTTCTCAGCAACATTGTGTAAAAAAAAAACAAACAAAATTAGAAAAAGACAAAGGAAATGACCTTAAAATATATATATATATATATATATATATATATATATATATATATATACACATTCATTGTCGAGTTGCTCGGCAATGAACAGTACCAATTTATTTTATTTTTTTTGTAATACATGTGTGTGGATTTTTAAAAATAAAAATAAAAAAAAATAATCGTGAAATGAACTTTCATTGCCGAGCAACTCGGCAATGAACAGTAACCAAATTCTCTTTTTTTTTTTTTGTAATACATATGTGTGGATTTTTTTTTTGTTTTTAAAATCGTGAACAGTAAATTGTACTATTTTCATTGTCAAGCAACTCGGCAATGAACAATAAATTTTTTTTTTTATTTGTAATACATATGTGTGGTTTTTCATTTCCTTTGTCTTTTTCTAATTTTTTTTCACTTAACAAAATTTTTTCTTATCGAAACTTCAGAAAAAATGTTTAGTTCCAAGCATTTTTTGCCGGCCAAGTAGTTCTTATCTGATTGAATTTTTTTATGAAAATCACAAACCCAATTCAATTGCATTGTTAAAAGGTGAAACTATTTTCTTTTTTGCATATTATTTTGTTTAATTGCACATTATATTTTGAGGTTGATTTTTATTTCTGAAATAAGAAATTGGTATTTTTGCTGTGATTGGTTGGTAATAAAATATAGGAGACCACTGAAATCTCAATTGGGCTCAAGATTATTTACAATTAAGACAAATATATTAGCAGAGAATTCAGGAGAAATGTAAGATTCAGAAAAACTTAAACATAAATAGCTGATTTGAAATTTCCTAAAAATTATAGATACAGAATGTGTCCTTACAAATATCAAACATAAAATTTATAACATAAAATTGATCCCACAGTTTCATCACGCAGCAAAAACTAAATCAACTAGATAATGGATACAGGTTGAGATGGTGGTCCAACACGACAACCAAAATTGGTTGTCCAACTCGACAACCAAACTGGTTGCCGAGCAGTGGCTAGCCTGGTGGAAGGGTTGTTCATGGGATGGATGGTGTGATATTGTCAGTTCAATTTTATCTATTTGAAGTTTGAAGATTGAATAAAAAAATTTATATTCTTTAAAGTAGCCATATTGCTAGTTGAATGAAAAATATCTTCATGACCTTTTTCCACACAGATTCCCTTCACTGATGTGTTAGGACGTTGAACTTCAGCAGGATTTACACACTACATTTTGTATTTACTTTCATTTTAAATTGCTCCTATCAAAAGTATATGTTAAATGTATATATGTTTATCATTTTACATAATGAATAATTCCATAATTTAGTTTCAGCGATCTCATCAAGATATTATGTTCTTAACTGAAGCATGCTTGTTGCAGGGAAAATTAAGGATATAACATTTGTTAAGGATCCTGATGGTTACTAGATTAAAATCTTTGACACTGCATCAATTGCAAAAATGGCGACAAACATGGAGGACCAACGGCAGAAACCAAGGTTGAGCTGTGCTTAAGGCCTTTTTTTATAAGAGAGAGAAGAGATTTTTTTTGGTGAAATATTGGACAAAGTAAAAAATTGCGGCTGTCTTCATCGACAAAACGGTGGCGTATTGGACGAAAAAAGCTACAGTAAAAAAATTAAGACTCTTATATTATTGTAAGGATATATATAGGAAAAATCACGCATGGCCATTTTGCATTGGTGAAATCAATTCCAGGCTGTCATATAAAATGCATTTATGAATCGTGCCAGAGACGGTGAAGGAACTGTTGAGCATCTACAAGGCAATCATGGATTGCACTACAAAATGTACCGCATCATCTCAAAATACTTAGAGTATCTTCAATGCTATATCTTCTACAAAATTCTATGAGGCAAGAGAGAGAAAAGAAATGAGGAGAGAGAAGTGGAAGGAGGAAAGAGGAAGGAAAAAATAGATGAGATAGATAGATACAATTTAATGAAAAATGGATGGAAGGTGTTTAACATGATGTCTAAAACTAGACGGTCTGCGTTGGACGGTTTTGTACAATAAATGCTACCACATCAGTTTTGTCCCCTCCACCTCATTGCTACATCAGCTAGACATTCGATGTAGAAGGTAGCATTGGATATGCTCTCTAATGCATTCCGTCTATTGTAGTTTATGTGGTAGGTAAAATAGACGGATTTTCAGTTCATGTGGCATGATGTCCATTAAATAGACGGTCAAATTATAAATTCGTCTCCAATAGGTTCCATCTAAAATTAATATTACCACTTATGTGGTATTAAATTTTTTAAAAATTGACAGGTCTTCAATTTTTATTTTTCTTGTATGGATTTATTTTTAATAAAATGCTAAGATTGATTTAAATTTGCTAAGTCTCTCCGTTTAAATTTAGACAGACTTCTAAACGGAGTTTATTTTTGGTGTGCCAAATTAGTTGGACGGAGTCCTCGTCAGCATGCATTGGAGAGGGTTTTTATAACTCCATTTATATATGCTTATGTGGCACGTCTAAAAAGCAATAGACGGAGTGCATTGTAGATGCTCTTACATGACACTAGACATTCTCAATTTATTTTTTACAAAAAATGATCATCGAAATGTGTTAAGCCTCTTTTATTTAATTTTCTACTAATTTATTTTCATCGAAATGTGTGATAATTATATTTTATTTAATTTTATATAATTAATCCACATTCTCTATCTTATATAATTGGACCATAATTTTTTCAATTCACAATTCCATTGTAGATGCTCTTCTATCCGTCTCTATTTTACTTGTCACGTGCACAACAAACTAAATTGTTGCATTTGATATGCATATATTATTAAGAGTGTGTTTGATTTTGATTAAAATCGAATTTTTTATAAAAGTTGATGAAATGTATGGTTGAAAAGTTGTAAAAAGTTGTGGATCTACGAAATGAGTGATTAAAATTAATTATTTACTTTGACTTTTAACAAAAGTTTAAGTGAACTCAAACAAGCTCTAAAGACTGTCTTTTAAAATTGGTACCAAACAAACTCAAGACGTGAATCGCGTGTAAGTTTCTAAACTTTCTATGATTGATTAGCCAAATGTTTTATCATAATGATATATTTATTAAGGTAGATCAAACATTATCAAGGAAGAAAACATTAAACACGAGCAAGCTATTAGTTTTCCATGTATGCCAACATTTTAAATTTGGCATGTAAAATTCATTGAGGTTCGATCTTGCTTTAAAAAGTTAATAAAAGTTTGAGTTAAAGTTGAAAATTAATTTTAACTACACATTTTATAGAATCCACAACTTTTGTAATCTTTCAACTACACATTTTATCAATTTTTTTTTTAGTCAACACACCATCACATCTCCAGTGTGGTTATCAGGTCTCCACCAAGAAAGGATGGGGGGTTCGGATACCCCAACCTTATATAAATAACTCATAAAAAATACATGAGAATGGGGCATAAAACCTGACCTCCAAACAGAAGAGCTAAAACAAACAAATAAATTAATAATTAATAAAGCAATAAATAAGGAGGTACTACCTCCCAAACAATAAGTCCTAAAAAATCTATAGACCCTTAATTGTAGGAAGCTCTTGTCTATCAATTTGAACTAAGCTACGGTATCACTGCGGTAAGTCTTGAGCGCTGTACTTGAAATAGCAACGGCGATCCCAACCCTCAGAAGTAAGTAAATCAGCCACCTGGTTGCCCTCTCGATAAATATGAGAAATAGTATCACGGTCGGAGGCAAGGAGATGTCTGATGTGGCGAAGAATAGTCTCAATAGACCAAGGTCCTCCACCTTTGGTGATGCAGTGAATGGCCAAAGTAGAGTCGACCTCAATCTACAAATCTGAGAGTACAGTTCTTCGAGCAAGAATGATACCATCAAGAATAGTCCTGAGTTCTGCCTCCAAAATAGGGCACTCGCCATATGAAGAGAAGAAGGTGCGAACACACTGACCTGATGAATCCCTAATAATCCCTTCTCCACTCGTAAATCCATTTTTAAAACATCCATCAGTATTAACCTTGTAAGATCCCACTAGTGGAGTATACCAATAAACCAAAACAGGGGGGGAGGGATGGAATAGTAAGAGATATACCAAAAAGAGGAGCAATATCCATATCTCCTCCCAATGAATAACTCGAAATAAACGGCCTGTATGTAGTAGTGAGATAGTATGGTATACTCTCCAGATGATTCGTCTCGGTTCCATAGAGATATCCTGGTACTTCGCATCATTCCTTACAGTCCAAATAAACCAGAGAATCAAGAGATGAATGATTGTGCGAATATAACCCTTTCTGACAAACTGACCCGAAAAACTCTAAGACTGAAAGCGATATTGAAAACCCTCCATCGGACGAAGGGTTATATGAAAAATATCAGAAAAATGGCGCCAAATATGGTCAGCAATACTACTGTCAATAAACAAATGCTGAATAGTCTCAATAGCCAAGCAACACTGACAATGAGAAACCATATGACTCTCAATCTGCCTCTGAATCACAACATCAACTGGGATAAGACCCTGCCAAAGTCTCCAGCAGAAGAAAGATACAGTCATCGGGATAATAGAACTCCAAATCACACTATATACAGCCGGAATAGTATGCCCCGTGCAAACTAGCTGCCATGCAGACTTGGTAGAAAATCTACCATCCGAACTATCCTTCCACATAATCTGATCGTGTACCTCAGCAGTGATAGGTATGTTCCCTATCTGTTCAGCAATAATATATGGTACAAGCTGAAGTAGTCTGCCAATGTTCCATCTAGTATCATCAAATAATTCTCTAACCTGGATAGAAGAATGTGTCAAGTGTAGGTGATGATCAGCTAATGTAGACTCGCCCATCCAACAATCATGCCAAAAGAATATCTGCCCACGCCCTAACTTCCAAGAAATGTGTGTCTCTGCCTGTGGGCCTATATGCTTTAGCCCTTTCCATACAGCTGAAACATAGTAAAGAATAGTAGTCAGCAACGGATGGGTGTCTTTACAACACTTACTCAGTAAAAACTGAGCCCATAATGACCGCTGAGATCTAAATAACCACCTGAGCTTTAAGGATAATGTATCAACAAGATCATGCAGTCTCCTAAAGCCCAGTCCGTCCTTTTCAGTAGGAATACAAAGGTCCTTCCATCTCTTCCAATGTAATCTGGGAGCATCGTCTCTGGAGTCCCAAAGGAACCTAGCAAATATACCTTCTAACTTCTTCAAGATAGCCTTAGGGGGATTCATAATCTGAAGGAGACAGAGAGGAATAGAGGATAGCACTGATCGAATCAAAGTAATCCGTATCCAAATGATAAAAGCCTCGAGGCCCAACCAGAAATCCTACTCCGGACTTTCTGGATTAAGTCATCATACAAGAAGATCTTCCTGGCTCCTTTAAATAAAGGAACACCAAGATAAGTGAGGGGTTGCTGCTGATGTCGAAACCCTATCAGATTCTCCAATCTGTGTATTTGACTAGTAGAAAATCTCCTAGGTAAGATAATCCCGCTCTTAATTCTATTCACCAACAGCCCAGAAGCCTCCTCATAGTGCTCAATACATTGTAATACTTGTCTAATAGACTGCTTCTGGTCATTGGCGAAAATAATCATATCATCTGCAAAAGACAAATGAGTGATAAGAGTATCACCCCCATGTCTGTATGCCATCGAAGGAATATAATGATATTGCTGAGTGAGTAGTCATGAAAAATAGTCTGCAGCAATAATAAATAGCGATGGAGATATGGGATCACCCTGTCTGAGCCCCCGAGATATTGAAAAAAATCCACATGGTCTGCCATTAAGCAGGACCGAGAATCGACACTTTGAAATACACCTCCGTATCCGATGAATCCAAAGAGCATCGAACCCAAAACCCTCCATAATAGATATCAAGAAGCTCAAATCCATGCAGTCATAGGCCTTAGCCATATCAAGCTTGAGGATAATATTACCCCCCTTGCACTTTTGTATCATGTGTATGTAGTAACTCCTATGCAAGTAGGACATTATCCCTAATGAGCCGTCCCGAGATGAATCCGCTTTGAGGAGTTGAGATGATCTGAGGTAGTAAAGATCTCAGTCGTGAATTCATCAACTTTGTAATCAACTTATTAAACACTGTACATAAGCTGATAGGACGAAATTTCGACCACCTACAGGCATTGTCCCGCTTTGGAAGCAAGACAATAGAAGTAGCTGCAAACCTCCTAGGCAGGTGCCCTCGAGCAAAGAAGTCCAAGACTGCCTGAAACACATCCTCTGATACTATGTCCCAACAGACCTGAAAAAAGTGAGAAGAAAACCCATATGGCCCGGCGACACTATTTGGGTCAATACTAAAAGGTAAATAGCACAAAACGTCCCTACCTATTGAGGGTATTGTGGAAACGTCCCTACCTTCAAAATTTTGGCATTTTCACCCTTACCTCGGATTTCAAAACAAAACGTCCTTACCTTCAAAATTTTGGCATTTTCACCCTTACCTCTTTGGATTTCTGCAAGAAAAGCGTCCTTGGTCCAAAAATCAGCCATTAACTTAGGGGTAAATTAGTCCAACCATTTTTTTCACATATATATTACTTCTTTTAAAATTGGGGGGCTTCCCATGCAATTTCCAAAATTGCATGGCAGCCCCAAATCCCCAAATCGATTCGAGAAATAGGCTGGCGCGTAAAGAATTTCGAGAAACGTTTCTTGAAATCGCATCCATGACCATCAAGAAAACAAGCTAGAAGCTTTTCCCTTGTTCACCATTCGACCTATACATACATACATAATCGGCTAATCGCACAGTTTTAAAAAACCCAGAAAACATGGGTGTGGATTATTACAATATTCTCAAAGTTAACCGCAATGCGAGTGATGATGACTTAAAGAAGGCCTACCGCCGCCTGGCCATGATTTGGCACCCGGACAAAAATGCCAACAAGCTAGAAGCCGAGGCCAAGTTCAAGCAAATTTCCGAAGCCTACGACGTTTTGAGCGACCCAGAAAAGCGCCAGATCTACGATCTATATGGCGAGGAGGGCCTCAAGTCCGGCCAAGCTCCACCGCCCAAACGAAGCGCCCGAGGTTATGGGAGTAATCAGCAGCGTCCTGACCCGAATTTTCGGTTTAATCCCAGGACTCCTGATGATATTTTTGCGGAAATTTTTGGGGAAAGTAGTAATGGTGTTTATGGTAGTAATGCGAACAATGGTGGTGGCAGTGGGGTAAAGAGAGATGGGTTTTTTAGGAGTACAACCACGAATGGTGGGACGAGTTATGGAGGTGGGGAAAATTCGGGTGGTGGTCGGGGGGATTGAGAAAGGCGCCACCGGTGGAGATTTGAGGAGACGGGGGCTACCATGCAATTTTGAAATTGCATGGAAGCCCCCAATTTTAAAAGAAGTAATATATATGTGAAAAAAATGGTTGGACTAATTTACCCCTAAGTTAATGGTCGATTTTTGGACCCAAGGACGTTTTATGCAGAAATCCAAAGAGGTAAGGGTGAAAATGCCAAAATTTTGAAGGTAAGGACGCTTTTGTTTTGGAACCAAGAGGTAAGGGTGAAAATGCCAAAATTTTGAAGGTAGGGACGTTTTCCACAATACCCTCAATAGGTAGGGACGTTTGTGCTATTTACCCATACTAAAAATAGCATATCGCAACTTAGTCAAAGTAGGAGTTCGGTTAAGCTGTAAATTGTCCTCACCGGACACTAATCTAGGTATAATACCAGGTCGAATAGGGTCGACAGACTGATGAGGAGCCGACAGAAGCTCCTGGAAGAAAGATACTGCTGAAGACTGAATAGTCTCAGAAGACTCAAACACCTTGCCTGAAGTTGAAGTAATAGACCGGATCCTAGCACGAATACGTCGTCCCTGAACTATAGAATGAAAGTATCGAGTGTTAGATCACCCTCACAAGTCCAACGTGCCCCTGCCTTTTGTTTCCAAAAGGTCTCCTCAATAGATAAAGTACGGTTCAGAATTGCCTGAGCCTGATGCAAAGTATCACGATGGGAAAGAGAAGGATCTCTGTCATGGTCTAACTCTGCCTCATCCACCCTACACTCTGCATCCCTAATCCTCTGAAAAATATCACCAAAAACATTTCAATTCCACCAACGAAGGCCCTGTTTGAGCCTAAAAATCTTTTCCCAGAGAGCGGCCATTCCCGTAAGGTGGGTAGGAAATGACCACTTTTGAGAAACAAAGCTCAGAAAATCATGTTGCTTAGACCAAACATTGAGGAATCGAAAAGGACGAGGCCCCAAATCATCGTCAGAAAACCACTGAATCAGAAGAGGTGAATGATCATAAGTGCTTCGGTTTAGATGACGAACTGAAAAATAAGAACAAAATGAGGCAACCAGTGAGTTAATCAAAACTCTGTCCAGACACTTCCAAACCTTCTCATTTGTCCATGTGTACTGATTTCCAAAATATCCTGCATCCGTTAAACCACAATCCATCATCATTCCGTTAAACCACAATCCATCATCATATCTGCAAAGTCTGAAGTGCCCCTATCACAAGTATTCCTACCAGTACGCTCACCATTGTGAGCGATCACATTAAAGTCTCCTCCAACTAGCCATGGTCCATCTACAGAAAGAGATATCTGGTAAAGACCCGCCCATAAATCTCTACACCCAACCGGCGAACAAGAGGCATATACCGGAGTAATAAACAACGGTCTGGCTAATCTAAGATCTTCAACTTTAATGTGAAGGAATTGGGGATGATCAACAATCGAAGTAACAGTAGTCCCCAAATTTCAAAAATACCATATTTTATTCGACTCATTCTATAAGCCCATATCAAAAGAGAGAAATCGTCTAATAAAGTCGAAGTTTTTCTTCAAAATAAATGGCTCCAAAATCACCAAAAAATACACCTGATGGAGTCGAACCAATTTTTTCAGTCTTCTACGAGTGGCAATACTGTGCACACCTCTCACATTGCAGATGATAACATTCATCAAAAAGACTGACTACGTGACAAAGCACTTGTCTGACTACGAGTCACCCGTTTGATCGGGTGCAGAACTCTCGATTTTTTCTTCCTCTAAACTACAGTAAAACCATCGGCCTCCTGCCTCTCATCTAAACCAACCAAGTCATCAGAAGAATTCCTGCAAAAAAGCCCAGGCAGATGAACCTCTAGCTGAATAGAACTAGCAGTATCAGAAGGAATCGAAGCCTCTACATTCTCATTACTACTGAGGCGTGGACTGACATGTTGATCAATATAAAAAAAGACTGCACTGGCTCTGACAAAATAGGAAACTCAAGAGGAACTGATATCATGTGATCTAAAATTGGATTGAAAAAAAAAACATCATGACATGGCTTTGAAGCCACAATAATGGGAATAGAATGTCTAGGCTGATGGGTGGTCTCCAAATGAACAACTAGATGCGGTATAGCAACAACTGAAGAAGAACCAACAACTGGGATCCACTGTCTAGGAGCCTCAACAACACTCTCCTTCTCCTTACCCTTACCCTTTCCGGTCCTAACTGCAATAGGCACCTGAACATCAACTGGCTTAGGAGCCAAGCAACAACATTCTTAGCCAGAGCAATAGCAGGCTTAGTAGCCTGAGCAACAATAGGATCTATTGGTGGAGCACCCACCTTGCATTGATCAATAATATGGCCCATATGACGGCATTTAGCACAAAATGGGAGCAACCTCTCATATACAATAGGCTACCAAAAACTACGAGATTTACCCCGATCAATCCAAATCCTATCTGGGAGCTTATGCTCCAGATTCACCTCAACACAAACCCTGGCTTCACTAGGCCTCAACAAATCAGCAGTCGCCTCATCAATCCTCAACGGCACGCCAACAATTTTAGATAAGGCAAATAAAAATTTCTTTGCACGTAAATGAACATGCAATAAAGGAAAAGATATCCATACAGAGGCAATGGGGGTCTCAGCATCAGGGTGGAAATCACAAGTCCACTTAAGTATACGAATAGGGCAACCCATAATAAACCAAAGTGGTTTTAAAAACAAACGACTATAATTATCCTCATGCGTTAAGTGTATAAGTATGTGCTTGTAATCTATAAGCCCAAGTTTAAATTCACCGCAAAAACCAAACTTCTGAAAACTATTATGTACCTCCACTATTTTGGGCTTGCGGTGCAAAAACTTGCCAACAAGTGTGAACTTGAATGGCTCAGCAAGAGATGCTTCCTCATCGGATGAAATAACCAATGCAGGTTCACCACGATGTAAGTATGGCTCCTTAGCCACAAACTGGTGACAATTAGAATCAGGAGAGGACTGAAGGACAGAAACAAAAGACTTCCTCATACTCCGCTCAATTGAGGAGATAGTATGTCGATCATTAACAACTGCAGCATAAGTCAATTTTCCAGAATTCAATGCGGATTGAGCTTCTTGAGGAAAAACATGTGGGCCCAGAGTAATCGGAGATGAAAAATTAGGCAAACGGAGAGGGACGGAAAACCAGCCGGAGGCTTGCGTGTAGTAGCCTATGCGCGACCAGCAGCGCTAGGCGCAGGCCCTGCCCCAGCGCGCCCTCCATCTAGTGTGGAGCCACACGCAGCCTGGTGCAGCAAAATAGTGGGAGACCGCCTGGCTTCGCCCCCATGGAGAGAAGATGAATTATGGTTGGGAGCGGATACCGGGATACATGTGATCCCGCGCGAAGATGAAATCAGGGAGGCATCATCCGCCACCCTTAAAATGACATTAGGGCCACTAGGAAGGTCGCCTGAGGTTGGCGCATCGGTGGGAAGAGACGCCATGGTTGTGCGTTGAAGGAAGGAAGCCTATGCTGGAAGAAACGCAGTTGCCAACCCTTGGGCACTATATGGAACATCAAGCTGCTCATCGAAGGGTGGTGCACCGACTGGAAGATGGTTGGTCATGCGACCGATGGACAGAGGCACGGCGGTTCTATGACCTGAATCTATGGTTTTCACGGGCTGGGAGTTTGGTGGCGTGGGGCCTGTTTTTGGTGGCGTGAGGCCGGCTGTGAGTTGGTGGTTGGTCGGAGGAGACTGGCCGATCACATTGGAGTCCATATCCAGTGGTTTAAGCGGTGGGTTTGCCATGGAGGGTTTTGGCCGGAAGAGTTTGCATGAAACTGGTAACTATGAGTTGTGAGTGAAATCGCACTGTCAGTGTGTGTTTTGCGTTAAAGAAAAAGTCTACACATTTTATCAATTTTAATCAAAATTTATTAAAAAGTTAATTTTCAACATAACCAAAAAGTATTCCTTTTAAATCTTTATTGATATGTTTGGTAGAAACATTCAACTGTACTAGACAATATAAAAAGAGAATAAAATAAAATTTTCTTCATACTATAAAATCTTAATTGAGTTGCCATATCAATGTTAATTTAGACAATCTTGTTCAAAAATCATATAGATTTCAACTTGTTCAATCAAAGGACCACACTATCCTCATCCAGACAACGAAGGACCATGACATATTAATTTCTGAATTTTCCAGAATATTAAAGTGACATTTTTGTATCACTAAATTACTTATTTCCAAACTAATTACAATGAAATTTTCATAAAATTAACAAACAACAATTATATATAGCGTATTTCTATGGTTTTATTTTTTTATTTTTGTAGCGGTGATACAAGCTGCTTCCACTATCTTCCAAGTTAATCACTGTACAACATACATTGGTATATTTATGGTGATATTATAAATATTCAACTAATTTGAGCGTTAGAGAGACTATGCTGGACAACACAGCACGGCCTTAGACCTATATTATTTTGCAACTCAATCCCAAAACCGAAATATTGACTGTCGGCAATTTGTTATGTCAACATTTTTTTTTTTTTGGTAATTTGCGATTTTGATCCCAACTTTTCAAATCTGTAACTAATCTATCCCCAACCTTTTTTTTTCATTCCAAATTTTGCAACTAATTTACCATTTTTTTTATTTGATCTTATAAGCAAATTGTACACTATTATTTTTTCTCATTTTTTTATTTTTTTCCTCATTTTTTCTTTCTTTCTCCAATCCCAATCCAAACAGATTTAATTTTTCCCCCTTATTTTTGTCGAGCAAATACCAATACCAAATACCAAAAAAAATTTCCTTATTTTTTTTTCTTAGTATTTGGCTCGACGCTGCCAAATACCAATTTTTTTGTTTGTTTGTCGAGTAGCTCGACAAAGAGGCCAATTTTTTTTTTTCGAGTAGCTCAACACTGCCAAAAAGCAATTTTATTTTTCCTTAGTTTTGTCGAACAACTCGACAAAAATGCCATTTTTTTTTGTCGAACAGCTCGATACTGCCCACATACCAAACTTTATTTTTTTTTCCGATCGGACAAATAGGAGTCTCATTTGTCGAGTTACTCGACAAAGCCAATTTTTTTTTCCCAGCAGCTCGACACTGCCCTTTTTTTTTTGCTTGTCAAGCAGCTCGAAAAGCACAAGAAATTATTATTTTTTTATTTTTTATAAATTGTGGTGTCCCATTTATTCATTTTTTTTAAAAAAAATTATTTATAGTTGTGTGTGCCAATCATTAGCCAACAAATTTTTTTTTCTTATTTTTTTTCTTTTACAACTTTTCATTCAATTTTCTAACTTTTTTTTTTTTTTTTTATCTTATAAGCAACCTGTACACAATTAGATCTAGTTTACTTTTACTGAATTATTTATTACAGATTATTCTAAATAAATGCTATTATTGTTTTCCTTAATTTTTTTCTTATTTTTTTTCTTTTACTATTCACACATTCGTCCAGATTTTCATTCAATTTTTCACCAATATTTTTTTATTTTTTTATTTGATGTTATAAGTAAATTGTACACAATTCTTTAATATTTGGCTTTTTGATCATTAGTAAAAAAGTTGAAAAAGTTGGAGTCAAGTTTGAAGAATGAGGGTTTGGTCCAATTCAAATTCTCGAAGTGGTGCAATTCAATAAAAATATAAAAATGATCATTTTACTACATCATTTTACCAACATCCAAAGGTCGTTTACGAATCTTAGTTATTTAAATTTTTTTTTGTACGATTGGTTCTGCTTTTCTTAGTAAAATTTTAACATTTTACTTAATTAATTGTATTAAATTGTATGTTCGAAAATATGTTTTTCATATTTATTTACGTATTATACATTTAAAATTTTTATACTAAAATTTTTTATACCTATATATTCAAGCAATGCCTACGTACAACGCACATATCAAAAACTAGTATATATAAACACACACACACACACAAAACACACCCCCATACTTTCCACGTAAAACCAGATCTTTGAACCCTGGATGATTCCAAGAAGATAACATCAATAATTTACACTCACAACATCGCCTCATACTTAAGTGCAGACCCAGTTCTCCGCTTGGCTGCCTACGTGGCATCTTGCCGTCGACAATTATTGACCAAGTAAGAATAATACATGTCGACAAAATTTTCCAATTTCCTCCCTCCCCTCCCCCTCCCTGTCCCCCAAATTTGCCCTAAATCCCCCACCCATCTGCTGCTTAAATCCCCCCACCTACCAACCATCACCACTTTCGGATATCACCCACCAAACCCAAGCCAACGCAAACGGGAGCAAGAGCACCACACCACACCCCGTGATTCTTCCACCGGCGCCAAAGAATCACTTCTCTCCTCTTCTCAACTTTTTATTTTCTTGTTTGATGTTGGAGGCGATGGTGGTTTCCGGCGTTTGTCGGTGCTTTGCTGCAGAGAGCGGAGGAGTTGGCCGCTTTCTTGTCGATGTTGAAGGCGATGGTGGTTGTCCGGCGTTGTCGGTAGCGGTGACGACGACGCGATGGTGGAGGCGACGGTGGTTGTTAAGCGCGATGGTTGTCCCACAGAGGTGGGCTTGTTCGCACCATTTCAACAATCATTTTTAACCTTTTTTTTGTCGAGCTTAGATGTTTGGTATACGAGAAAAAGTGGAGATTTAAGGGTTTGTTAATGGTGATTTTTGTTGAAATGGGTTTCTTTGAAATGGTGGTTGATCGGGTGAGGTAGAAGGTGTGGTGGGTCCGTGAGGTAGACGGTGGTGGTGGGTCAAGACGAGTTAGAGGCGAGATGGGTGGGGGATTTTAGGCAAATTTGGGGAGAGGAGACGGGGGAGGGATGGAAATTGGAAAAATTTTTTGCGACATGTATTATTCTTACTTGGTCAATAATTGTCGACGGGGCATGTTGCGTAGGCGATGCAAGCAAGATAATTCTTGCCCACCCAAGGCGAGAGAAGAGCAATGTCTTAAGTGTATGTTTGGAAGAGTTTAAAATCTTTTTTAAGAGATTTTGAAAAAATTTGATAAAATCTGTAGTTAAAAGGTTGATTAAAATTGAGAGTCTTATAAAATACTTGGTTGAAAATGAGCTTGCTAAATTTTATTTTTTTTTCTTGGTCATGCTATGAACTGACACCAAATTGAGAGTTAATTAGCACAAATTCTGAAAATTGGTTGTATTCAAGAAGCACAAGTAGCCATCAACATTAATTGATGGGAAGTCTACGCACCTTCCAAAATTGGATACAATACAAAGGCATATAAAGATATAGATGTGGAAGGTAATATTCATTCAATACAGAGAAAACACAGTGTTGAGGATCACACTATCCTCATCCACACAAAATAATTGAGGACCACACTGACATTAATTTCTGAGTTTTCCAGATTTCAAAATCCCGGAGTATTAATTTCTGTCATCTTCCCATGCATAGCTTGTTTAATTAATCTTAGAGCGTGTTTGGTGTAATTTTTTTTTCTTATTTTTTTTTTCTTTTACAACTTTTTATTCAATTTTCTACTAATCTTTTTTTTTTTATCTTATAAGCAACCTGTACACAATTAGATCTAGTTTACTTTTACTGAATTATTTATTACAGATTATTCTAAATAAATGCTATTATTGTTTTCCTTAATTTTTTTCTTATTTTTTTTCTTTTACTATTCACACATTCGTCCAGATTTTCATTCAATTTTTCACCAATATTTTTTTATTTTTTTATTTGATGTTATAAGTAAATTGTACACAATTCTTTAATATTTAGCTTTTTGGTCATTAGTAAAAAAGTTGAAAAAGTTGGAGTCAAGTTTGAAGAATGAGGGTTTGGTCCAATTCAAATTCTCGAAGTGGTGCAATTCAATAAAAATATAAAAATGATCATTTTACTACATCATTTTACCAACATCCAAAGGTCGTTTACGAATCTTAGTTATTTAATTTTTTTTGTACGAGTTATGTGTTTATTTAGTTCTACTATTCTTAATAGAATTTCAATATTTTACTTAATTAATTGTATTAAATTGTATGTTCAAAAATGTGATTTTCATATTTATTTACGTATTATACATTTAAAATTTTTTATACATATATATTCAAGCAATGCCTACATGCAACGCACGTATCAAAAACTAGTATATATAAACACACACACACACACACAAAAACACTCCCCCATACTTCCCACGTAAAACCAGAGCTTTGAACCCTTCATGATTCCAAGAAGATAACATCAATAATTTACACTCACAACACTACCTCATACTTAAGTGTATGTTTGGAAGAGTTTAAAAGTACTTTTTTAAAAGATTTTGAAAAAATTTGATAAAATCTGTAGTTAAAAAGTTGATTAAAGTTGAGAGTCTTATAAAATACTTGGTTGAAAATATGCTTGCTAAATTTTTTTTTTTTTTCTTGGTCATGCTAAGAACTGACACCAAATTGAGAGTTAATTAGCACAAATTCTGAAAACTGGTTCTATTCAAGAAGCACAAGTAGCCATCAACATTAATTGATGGGAAGTCTACGCACCTTCCAAAATTGGATACAATACAAAGGCATATAAAGATATAGATGTGGAAGGTAATATTCATTCAATACAGAGAAAACACAGTGTTGAGGATCACACTATCCTCATCCACACAAAATAATTGAGGACCACACTGACATTAATTTCTGAGTTTTCCAGATTTCAAAATCCCGGAGTATTAATTTCTGTCATCTTCTCATGCATAGCTTGTTTAATTAATCTTAGAGCGTGTTTGGTGTAATTTTTTTAAATTTTTTTTTTTCAATCACATATTTTATGGGACCTACAACGTTAAATAACTTTTTAACTACATATTTCATTAGTTTTTTTCAAAATCTCTATAAAAAAATTATTTTTAAACTCTACCAAACATATACTTAACTACAGTGATTTAACTTTGAAGATTGTGAAAGCATCTTGTCTCACCGTTGCTACAGAAATAAAAAAAAAATAAAACCACAAAAATACGCTATATATAATATTTATAACTGTTTGTAATTAGTTTGGAAATAAGTAATTTAGTGATAGAAAAATGTCACATTAACACTTACGATTTGTTTAATTATATTATAATTTTAATAAAAAGTTAAAATTGAAATCAACAATTTATCAATTCTTACCAAAAAAAAAAAAAATTGAATTTAATTAAAATCAAACACAGCCTTAAATTAATTAACTTAACCACTTTAATATTTTGGAAAACTCAAATTAATATGTCCTGGATGAAGATTTGTAAAATTAACATTGATGTGATAAGTGTTTGATAGACCACTCAATAAGATTCAAGGTTTCATAGCATATATTTATACTAGATTCACAAAAATGAATAAAATTTTAGTTTATTTCCTTTTTTATATTATTTAATACAGTTTAGGGAAAAGAATGCTCTAAAGATACTTTAGGACTTTGAAGCCCAACAGGCTATCCCTTCAGACATGGGGGCCCGCTGTCTGGTAGATGGATAATACTCTGTTGTGTATTTATTGTGCCTAGGGCCCACCAACTAGCAGTTGTCACCTAATAAGAGAAAATCTAAATATCCTATTTAGGGAAAAAAATAAAAAACATATCTTTTCCCTAAGAGATAAGTAAATTTTGGTAGTTTCAAAAAAATTTATTTTAATATATTGATTCATTCAATCTTTCAAATGCATCAAATTCTTTCCATTCAAAGAAAAAGAAAATGTTTTTCATTATTTATTTCTATCTTTCACCCACGATTCTATTATCTATTAAAATATGTAATCTCTCACTACTTTTTCATTTCATGTCTCACCCTTTTCTCGTCTTTAGATAAGTCTCGCCTATGCTCGAAAAATTTAAAACTCAGTCTCCACATCTAGTCAGACTTTATACTTTTTAAAACATTGATCATAAAAGATTAGGGAGAAGTTCATTGGACCAAAATTAATCTACTTATATTGCTAGATTGACATCTATTATGAAGCAAATTGATTGTTCCACCTACTACCTGCCTAATTAAAGTGTTTGAAGTAGTTGGATCTATAAAATCATAAAATAAGAATATATAGAATTCGGATAAATGATAAAAGAAATGAAAATCTGGAAAATAAAATAAATACAATGACACAAATTCTAGAAAGTAAGAAAGAAGAGAAAAATCATACATATATCTACATTTTTTTTTAGGAAACGAACATTCATTCTGATTTCTCAAAGAGTACCAAATCGACAATGAAGCTTGGTGACTCCCCGAGTGGCATGACACTATTCACTTTATGCCTAACAAAAGAATGAGCTAAGCTAGATAAATAACCCATAATGTTTGAAATTTGCAGCAGGAAAATTGAAATATATATTTTAAAGAGTAAATCTCCTAAACGTTCTAAACTTTTGAACTTTGTAACGACGGATTTCCAAATATTTGATGTTTAGCAATCGGGACCCCGAACAGTTCAAACATATGTTCTTGAGATTCTTTTGTAATGAAAAACGTCAGTTCAACTATTAAATTGTCAATTTTCTTTTAAACTGACAGTTCCACCTTTATTTTAATTTAGGATAATAGCACTGGGAGTCCCTAATTTGTAACTTTGTGACAATGATCTCCCAAATCTTTGATTTCTTGCACCCAAGATTCCAAACATTTCAATCTTTGATGTCCCAAATATTTTTGTCCCCTCTTTGTGATACAACCGAATCGAACAAAAGGAACTTGTTCTTGATGAGGAGGATACTCCATTAACTTTTTCCAACTGGAGATGGAACTTTTATATTATTGGTGGTGGTGGTGGTGGTGGTGGTGGTGGTGGTGGTGGAATTTTTATATGTTATTTAGTGTTTGTTTGGTCGAGTTTAAAATAGTTTTTTAAAAGATTTTGATAAAGTTTGATGTAATGTGAGGTTGAAAAGTTGATAAAAGTTATAGTTCTCATGAAATATATGGTTGAAAATAAATTAAAAAAAATTAAAAGAAATTCTACCAAACGTGCTCTTAAAGTTTGTTTGAGAGTTTTTTAATAAATTTTAATAAAAAGTAAATATATGGTTGAAAAATTAATAAAATTTGTGAATTCTATGAAATGTATTGTTAAAATTAATTGTTTACTTTTAACAACTTTTTAACAAATTCTAATCTGAATCAAATTTCACATGTAAAACAAATAACCCATATTTTCTTTATCCTCTAATATACTTTCTTTGTTGAATAAGTTTGAGTCGATTAAAATCCACATTAGTACACACGGTTGGAAATTTTTATAATATAAATGCAGATTCTTGTTTAATCATTTTTCATTTGCTAAATCTCGTGAGCTTATCGAGGAGGATATGCCACTATCTTTTCCAACGGGAGTGGAGATAGTGTTGGGGAAATTTCAGAAAAGTAATTAATGGGCAAGGTGTATTGATAAGTTTATTTTACACAGTCATTTATGTCGTCTTAATTAGATTTTTGTGGCACATTTTCAATAATTGGGATAAAAACTATGTGGATTTTATCTTGTCTTTCTCACTTTTTTTTAGTCAACACAATATCACATTTCTAGTGTAGTTGTCAGGCCTTCACCAGAAAAGGATAGAGAGTTTGGATACCCCAATCTTATATAAATAACTCATAAAAAATACATGTGAGGGGGTTATAAACATGACCTCCAATCAGAAGAGCTAAAATAAACAAATAAATCAATAAATAAGGAGGTACTACATCCCAAACATAAGTCCTAAAAATTCTATAGACCCTTAATAGTAGGAAGCCCATGTCTATCAATTTGAACTAGACTGCGGTATCATCGCGGTAAGTCATGAGCGCTGTACTCAAAATAGCAACGACGATCTAAACCCTCTGAAGTAAGTAAATTAACCACCTGGTTGCCCTCGTGATAAATATGAGAAATAATATCACGGTCGGAGTCAAGGAGATGTCAGATGTGACGAAGAGTGGCATGAATAGACCAAGGTCCTCTACCTTTGGTGATGCAATGAATGGCCAAAGTAGAGTCTGTCTCAATCCATAAATCTAAGAGTACAATCCTCCGAGCAAGAATGATACCATCAAGAATACCCCTGAGCTCGGCCTCCAAAATAGAGAACTCGCCATATTAAGAGAAGAATGCGAGAACACACTGACCTGATGAATCCTTAATAATCACCTATCCACCGCAAATCCATATTTGACGCATCCATCAGTATTGACCTTGTAAGATCCTACTGGTGGAGTACGTCAATAAACCAAAACAGGGGGAGGAAGGGATGGAGTAGTAAGAGATATACCAAAAAGAGGAGCAATATTCATATCTCCTCACCAATGAATAATTCGAAATAAACGACTTGTATGTAGTAGTGAGATAGTATGGTATACTCTCCAGATGATCCGTCTCAATTTCATATGGATATCTTGGTACTTCGCATCATTCCTTGTAGTCAAATAAACCAGAGAATCAAAAGATGAATGATCGTGCGAATATAACCTTTTTTGACAAATTGACCCGAGAAAATGCCAAGACTGAAAGCGATACTGAAAACCCTCCATCGGTCGAAGGATTATATGAAAAATGTCAGAAAAATGGCACCAAATCTGGTCATCAATACTACTGTCAATAAACAAATGCTGTATAGTCTCAATAGTCGAGCAACACTGACAACGAGAAGCCATATGACTACCCATCTGCCTCTGAATCACAACATCAACTAGAATAAGACCCTGCCATAGGCTCCAGCAGAAGAAAGAGACAGTCGCCGGGATAATAGAACTCCAAATCATGATGTATACAGCTTGAATAGTATACCCAGTGCTAACTAGTTGCCATGAAGACTTGGTAGGAAATCTACCATTCGAAGTATCCTTCCACATAATCTGATCGTGCACTTCAACAGTGTTCCCTATCTACTCAGCAATAATAGATGGTACAAGTTGAAGAAGTCTATCAATGTTCCATCCAGTATCATCAAATAATTCTCTAACCTGGATAGAAGAATGTGTCAAGTGTGGGTGATGATCAGCTAATGTAGACTCGCCCATCCAACAGTCATGCCAAAAAAATATCTGTCCACGCCCTAACGTCCAAGCAATGTGTGTCTCCGACTGTGGGCCTATATGCTTCAGCCTCTTCCACACAGCTAAAGCATAGTAAAAATAGTAGTCAGCAACGGATGGGTACCTTTACAATTCTTACTCAGTAAAAACTGAGCCCATAATGACCCCTGAGATCTAAATAACCATCCGAGCTTTAGGGAGAATGTATCAACAAGATCCTGCAGTTTCCTAAAGCCCAGTCCATCCTCCTCAGTAGGAATACAAAGGTCTTTCCATGCCTTCCAATATAATCTGAGTGCATCGTCTCTAGAATCCCAAAGGAACCTAGCAAATATGCTATCTAATTTCTTTAAGATAGCTTTGGGAGGCTTCATAATCTAAAGGAGATAGAGAGGAATAGAGGATAGCACCGATCGAATCAAAGTAATCCATCTCCCAAATGATAAGAGCCTCGAGGCCCATTCGAAAATCCTACTCCAGACTTTCTGGACTAAGTCATCATACAAGAAGATCTTACAGGCTCCTTTAAATAAAGGAACACCAAGATAAGTAAAGGGCTGCTGCTGATGACGAACCTTGTCAGACTCCAGTCTGTGTATCTGACTAGTAGAAAATCTCCTAGGTAAGATAATCCCGCTCTTATCTCTGTTCACCAACTGTCCAGAAGCCCCTCATAGTGCTCAATACATTGTAATACTCGTCTGATAGACTGCTTTTGGCCATTGGCCAAAATAATCATATCATCTACAAAAGACAAATGAGAGATATGCAGATATTGCTTAGTGAGTAGTCTTGAAAAATAATTTGCAGCAATAATGAATAGCAATGGAGATATGGGATCACCATGTCTGAGCCCACGAGATGATGAGAAAAATACACATGGTCTGCCATTATGAAGTACCGAGAATCGACTCTCTGAAATACACCTCCGTATTCGATCAATCCAAAAAGCATCGAACCCAACACCCTTCATAATGGATATCAAGAAGCTCCAATCCATGCGGTCATTAGCCTTGGCCATATCAAGCTTGAGGATAATATTATCCCATCACACTTACGTATCAAGTGTATGTAGTAACTCCTGTGCAAGTAGGACATTATCTCCAATGAGCCGTTCCAAGATGAATCCGCTCTGAGGAGCTGAAATGATCTGAGGTAGTAAAGTACTCAGTCGTGAGTTCATCATCTTTGTAATCAACTTGTTAAACACTGTACATAAGCTAATATAATGAAATTTTGACCACCTACAGGCATTGTCCCACTTTGGAAGCAAGACAATATAAGTAGCTACAAAATCCCTAGGCAGGTGCCCTCCAGCAAAGAAGTCCAGACTGTCTGAAACACATCCTCTGATACTATGTCCCAATAGACCTGAAAAAAGTAAGAAGAAAACCCATCTGGCCAGGCGACACTATCTGGATCAATACTAAAAATAGCCTCTCACACTTCAGTCAAAGTAGGAGCCCCGTTAAGCTGCAAATTGTCCTCGTTAGACACCAATCTAGGTATAATACCAGGTCGAATAAGGTCGACATGCTGAGGAGAAGCCGACAGAAGCTCCTAGAAGAAAGATACTGCTGAAGGCTAAATAGTCTCAGAAGACTCAAACACCTGCCCGAAGATAAAGTAATAGACCGGATCCTGGCTCGAATATGTCATCCCTGAATTATAGAGTGGAAGTATAGGGTGTTATTTTGCTTAGATGAACTAATGGGATTGGTCGAGCATCATATTATCCCTCACAAGCAAAGGCACGAGGAAAACAGAGAAAATTTGAGTCACCCCTGGTCACTCAAGCGGCCATGAGGCCCGCTATGGTGCAAATGGTGATGGGCTTGTTCGAGCAGGCCAAAAGCCAGATTTAACATGTCTCAGTCTGCCGAGTGGACATGGCACCCGCTAGAGTAGAGGACATAGATGAAGTGTTCTCCTTGCTTCAATGTTCTATTTTTTTGTAGACTTTTATGCAAGTTTAGGTTTCGATTTTGGACCCTTAACAAGAGCTATAAACAAGAGGAAAAAGAAAAAAGCTAGGGTTCGAAAATTAGAGTGAAAAGAGAGCAAATACATGGATTTTTCACAAGAACTCTTGATCCGAGCTAAGCTTCTTAGTGATTTCAAGCAAGGAATATGTTGAAGGTTCGTGTGCACTCCATCGAAGACATTCAAAGGGGACAAAATCTACTTTCAAAACTTTTTTCTTGTAATTAAGTTCTCCGGGTGATGAATTATCAATTATTTTTGTACTTTTATAACTCAAGTATAGTAGGCTAAATTTTTATGCTAATGATGATGATGTAAACCATTAGTTGAAGTTTTAATTCAAGATTTCTAGTTTCTAATCTTAATTTGTTCTTGATTAATTGGTGTCATTGTTTAATTTATGTTTGAATGATTGATTACCATGTAAACACATTTGTGACTTATTTTGCTATTGGGAGGTGCAAGGTAGGTTTTGATCATTGTTGGCAAAGAACATAAAGTCCTATAAAAGTTAGGAATAGTTTTATATGCTTTTGTGCAATGAATCTAGACAATCTTGTAGTTATATGCATTTTATATTCGAATTCGGAATATGAATATTTTGGGTAGTATATAAAAATAGGTATAATTTTACTCAAAAGAAATTATTAGACAACTTATGATTATCGATTGATAATTTTAACCATAAATTGGATTAGAAGTGAGACTTAGAGAATTAGAATGGACACTAATGTTGGAGTCAGATTCATAGCATAACTTGTCTACTATTAATTTCTCCAATAATCAACATTCGAACTTATTTTGAATCATTGATTAAAAATAGATATAACAGTCTATTGTGCATATTTAATTTAAGCTCAAATTGATCAAATTTAAATAAAAATCCAAGTCCTCGTGGGAACGATATCCCTGGTACTCATTTTCACACGAGGCATTCCAATTAAGATAATTATAGGACAAACCTCTAAGTGCGTATTGTATTGAGACAAATAACCGATATATAGGGTAGAATTCGACTTAGAGGGGCAAATTAGTCATCAATACTTATAGCCTTGATTAACAACATCTAGATATAATTGAAGGAAACATTTACAAAAGGCATGTCAAGCTATGGTGTTGAAACCCATAATTACAATAGATGCAATTTAAATAAAAAAAAAAAAAGTCAAGATGCAGATATTAGCCAAATATTAAGAGTTGAAGACCAAATTATTAAAAATTGTGCTTTAAAAGGCAAGGAGTTGGAATACATGAGTTCAAATCCGATGTCACTGTTTGACAATTCTCTTGACTCTTCCACCATTAAAATTTTGACACATCATTAAAATTTTGAGGTATCAAAATTTTGTGGATTACAAACAATTTCGATTTTTTCTACAGGATCAAACTATGTCCACTAAATTTTTGACGTCTCAAATTTGTAATGAGTTTCAAAATATTAGTGGTAGAAGAGCTGAGCAAGGACAACAAATCTAAACTCGTCATATAGACTCTCATTTTCTCAACATTTACGCAAAATATGTAGAGTAAGAGGGAAGGAAAACATCTTGAAAACTGCAAAGGTGAAAAACTGGACAACATTTCTTATACAAGGAAACTAATTTTGACTAAAGATTGTCCAAATATCGTCTGGTAATAAAGTACAACATATAATGAAAATGAAACAGAAACATGTTTTGATCTTTTTGTTTTCAACAATTCATTTTCACACCAGGCATTCTAATTAATATAATTATAGGACAGACCTCTAAGTGTGTATTCTATTATGACAAAGAAACCATATGTTGGGTCGAATTCGACTTAGAGGGGCAAATTAGTCATCCGTAGTTATGACCTTGAATTACAACACTTAGATATAATTGAAGGGAATATTTATAAAAGCCATGTCAAGCAATGGCGTTAAAACCCAAAATTACAATAGATGCAATTTTTTTTTTTTAAAAAAAAAGTCAAGATGCATCAAGAGTTGAAGACCAAATCAATAAAAATTTTGATTTCAAAGTTAAGGAGTTTGGAATACACGAGTCACAGCATGAAAAAAGTCCATTGACTGTCCCACCATTAAAATTTTGACAAAATTAGAATTTTGGGGTGTCCACTAAATTTCTGTTTTTCTACATGATCAAACTATGTCCACTAAATTTTTGACGCCTCAAATTTGTATTGAATTTCAAAATATTGTGGTGGAACAGTCGATCAAGGACAACATACGTGAACTCGGCATACCGAGTCTCATTTTCTCAACATTTACGCAAAATATGTAGGGAAAGAGGGAAGGAAAACAATTTACGAGAAAAGAAGCCAATTTTGGGAACTGTAATGGTGAAAAATTGCACAACATTTCTTACACGAGGAAACCTTTAACGACTACGGACTTTCCTCTACCACTCTCTCACCTAGGAGCTATTCCGTCCACAGTTAGCTTACGTATTGTCTACTAGAAGTTGGGCTCCAAACAAGATTTATTGCGTCTCCAGCGATTCGAACAATCGCCCAATTGGTACTAGCGTTCCACTTAAGTTCTTCTTATGATAGAGGTCAAGGGTTCAAATAACTGAAGACGCGACAGAAATCTAGTTTGGAGCCAACCTCTAGTGGACAGTTCGTAAGCTAACGATGCACGGAATAGCCCCTAGGCGAGTGGGTCGTAGGAGAAAGTCCGTGGTTGTTAAAAAAATGTGCGTTTTTTTATAACGACCGGGATCTCTCTTTTCGGGATCTTGCCCTAGCCGTACTCATCCATACTGTCCGCTTTGGAAGAGGCTGAACCCATCGTACCCCTCACGAATTTCTTTCGCGTTCCCAGCGATTCAAACACAATACCTCTTCCTTATGAGGCACTTAAGTTGAAAGGTGGTACCAATTAGACATTTAAAATTTTGAAAATAATAAATTTCAATTTTCGACGTCGTTACGAACTTCCTAGTACATTTTAAACACTTTAGTCGCGTTAGATTTTTTTTCATGTGCTTGCCTATCTTTTGTGACAAACATAGAATTTTTGTCAATCACCAAGACCAATTTTTTTATGCTAATTCAACCCAAACAACCCCTAACCTCATGCCAAAATAAAACCCCAAATAGCCCCTAATCTCATGCCAAAATCAGCCCCAAACATCCCCTATTCTCATGCTAAAATCAGCCCTCAAACAGCTCCTAAAACCTAAAAACTTAACTACCCATGATCTTTCCTCACTTCAGCCCATTACCTACCCATTTCTCCCAAATCTTCCACCATCTATTTTCAATTTGAACTACCTACCATTTACTCTTCATAAAAATCGTCCCAAGCCCACCCTCCCACCCTCGGTTGCCAAAACCATGCCCTTGAAGCTCCCTCAAGCATGGCTAAAATTCACCCTACCACAAGGAAGAAAGCGCCACCCACTACTCCATGATCGCCATTATTAACCCCATGTTTGCCACTTCAAACCTCAACTAACTGCACCATATTCTTTAGAAGAAACCGCCCCTTATGTCTCCATGATCAGCCTAAGTTTTTCCACTCCAAAAGCCAGCAATTCCTCCATTTCTCTCTCATTTTCAGCCCCCCCTTAAGTCACTTTCCTCCTTTTATTTTTTCCATCCTACACCTGCACTTTCACTCCATATTTTCAGCCCTCGTGTTACCTTTAATTTTCCTCATTACAAACACCAAAGAATACCCCAACAGTAGGCTTAGAGTTCCAATTTTTATCAAGCAAAGATCAATCCATTTCCCTTCAAGTTTCGACCTAGCAGTAAGTTTCTAACACCTTTGTTTTGCTTCACTTTTTTCCTCTTTTCAGTCCCCAAAATTCTAGCAACATTCATCAACCATTGTTCCCAAAAATCATCTCCAAAACATCAACAAAACTCTCACATTCTCTCTTAAATTTTTGGCCAGCAAAGAAGTCCCAATTCTTCCCAAATTCATGTCCCTATAACACATATTATACTGCCCAAAAGTTCATATTTTCAGCCCATATTTACCTCTTATACTTTCCCTTAAATCTTCCTACAACACACGAATCTTGTAAACAAAAAGGCAAGCGTGCTTTTAGGAAAGGTGGAGTGACAAGTTATTCTACAACTTCAATTGAAAACTCTATTTTGAGGTAGTTTTGTTTACTACTCAAACTATGATTTATAAATGAATTTTGGGAAAGTTATTATGTGAAATAAATGTCATATAAATTATCTATGAAGGAACTTTATGATTATAATTGAAGGTAATCATATATGCATGATAGTGATTGAAGGAAATCACATTTAAGTTCATGGGTGCCGGTTACCAAATTATGTTGTTCCTATGTACGTTTGAAGTGATGGCATGTGCATTTATGATTTTGTATAATTTTTCTCGTATGTTAGTAAAATTCCTACTGAGTGTTTCTTATGAAATATTCACTCTAAAATGAACAAATTTTCAGATTGAAACGGTTTGCGTTGGCTAGTGATCATGAAGTGGACTTAAGTTATTTAAACTAAGTTTTAGGATCGAGATGATCGATTCAATCATGATGTAAATGCTATAATTTAGATGATGGTTTTACATTATTTAATTATGTAAAGTACGAGGGAAAATGAGATATTGGTTTAGTTGTTATTTAAATTTTTAAAAATTCTGGATTTTCAGCTTTCTATCCTTAGAAAATTCATAACTTTATGTGTATTTGGATTTATTGAGTGAAATCAGTGGCTATGAAAAGCCTTATATGTTGTCTAATAGCATCAATTGGAATCACTCAAAAATTTATTGTCTGAATTTATTATGAACGTTTTAGTAGGCTGCCTTAAGGCACTTATGACAGTTTTTCAAGCAACGTTGGCTAATCTTTTCACCTACCAAACGACTTAACTAAGGTCTGTAATTTTAATATGACCTAGTCCAAGGTCCCAAGTATCTACAGTTCAAATATTGAAATTTTTAGAGTTCGTTTGGATGGTCAAATAAATTATGGCGACAACTATCGCGGTATAGGTAAACACGATAAAATTTAGAAGTAAATTAATTTCCCTTGCGCACTAGTTATTTTTCCACAATAGTTATATTTTTAAAACCATTCAAGGGCGCAGGAAACCTATTTGGAGTCGTCAAATATTATTTAAAGATTATTTTAGTGACCCTTCGGATTGAGAAAATCCAGGGCGTTACAAAACACAAATAAAGTACTGCATATAATCGAAATGAAACAGAAACATATTTTGAGCTTTTTATTTTAAACAACTCATTTTCACACCAGGAATTTAAATTACAATAACTGTAGGGAAAACCTCTAAGTGTGTATTCTATTGAGATAAAGAACCCATATATAGGGTTGAATTCGACTTAGATGGGACAATTAGTCATCCATAGTAATAGCTTTGATTTACATCACTTAGATATAATTGAAAGGAACAATTATAGAAGGCATGTCAAGCTATGGCGGTAAAACCCATACTCACAATAGATACAATTTTAAAAAAAAAGCATAAACATGCAAATATTAGCCAAATATTCAAAAGTTGAAGACCAAATCATTAAAAATTGCGCTTTCAAAGGTAAGGAGTTTGGAATAGTGGAGTTCAAATCCGATGTCACTGCTTGACAATTCTATTGACTCTTCCACTATTAAAATTTAGACACCTCATTAAAATTTTGATGTGTCAAATTTTTTTGGAGTACAAACAATTTCTGTTTTTGGTACATGATCAAACTATGTCCACTAAAATTTTGACACCTCAAATTTGTAATGAGTTTCAAAATATTAGTGGTGGAATATCCGAACGAAGACCAAAATGGGCATACAGAGTCTCATTTCTCAACAATTATGCATACTATGTAGGGTAAGAGGGAAGGAAAATATATTTTTTGATTAAAAAAAGCTGATTTTGAAACTACAATGGTTAAAATGTGAACAACATTTCTTATAAGAGGAAACTAATTTCGACTCAAGATAGTCCAATATTATTGCCTCGTACTAAAGCACAAAACACAATGGAAATGAAACATAAATATATTTTGAGCTTTTTGTTTTGAACAACTCATATTCCCACCGGTACTCAAATTGAGATAATTATAGGACAAACCTCTAAGTGTGTATTGTATTAAGATAAAGAAACCATATGTAGGGTAGAATTCGACTTAGAGAGACAAATTAGTCATCCATACTTATGACCTTGATTTACAACACTTAGATATAATTGAAGGGGACATTTATAAAAGACATGTCAAGCTATGGCATAAAAACCCAAAATTACAATAGATGCAATTTAAATAAAAAAATGTCAAGATGGAGATATTAGCCAAATATTCAAGAATTGAAGACCAAATCATTAAAAATTGCGCTTTCAAAGTTAAGGAGTTTGGAATACATGAGTTCAAATCTAATGTCACGGCATGAAAAATTCCCTTGACTGTTCTACCACTAAAATTTTGGCACCTCATTAGAATTTTGAGGTGTCAAAATTTTGTGGAGTACAAACAATTTATGTTTTTGTTACATGATCAAACTATGTCCACTAAAATTTTGACATCTCAAATTTGTAATAAGTTTCAAAATATTAGATGTAACAATCGAGCAAGGACAACAAATTTGAACTCAGCATACAAACGTAACGATCGAATATTTTTTTTTCTTTTAATTTCAAGTAAATAAATATTTTACTTTCGACATCGCTTCAAACCTCATAAATTTTTGTGCGCGTTTGCTTCAAATTTTTAAGTTTGACGATCATGGAATATTAATTTGAAAATGATCATTGTTCTATTTTGATTTGGTAAGTTTTTCAACTTCAAATTGAATGACAAATAATTTCCAGCTAGCATAATTTTTTAAATTGGTTCTCCGTGAATAGTTAAAAATCTCGGCTCTTTATTCTCGATTTTATTTAGCTCAAAACTCGGTTCATTTCGACTCCAAAATGCAACCAAAAACCCAACCCAAACAACACCTAAAACCACCGAAAAACTTAGCCAAAAATCCCTTAATTTATGCCATTTCCCATCAACCAAATAGCCCATACAATAGCAAAATAAAACTGCCTCCCATGATCTCCAACACTTGTCCCCCAGCAGCCCATGTTCAACCATGACTCTTCACCATTTACCCTCACATTTCAACCAATATTTTCCCTCCAAGAAGACCCCAAAGACCGTCCCCCCAACTCCCATATTCAGCCATTCAAACTGTCCCCACCGTCCCCTACATCATAAGGTTTTAGGAGCCAAAAATCAGTCATTTAACTTAAGTAAAAAACCTCTCTTTTTCCTCTTCAAATTTCAGCCCTTAGGTTCCAGCCATTCAGTGTTTGTTCCTTCTTATTTTCCAGCAACTTTTTCTCATTTCTCTCCCAAAATTTAGTACCAAAAACTTAGCAAAAGCTCATACTTCTTCCTTCAATTTTCGGCCAGCAGGTGCTCCATTCTTTTGCAACTTCTATCACAAATATTCTAGCACTTCTCTCCAAATTTTCAACCTCCAAAAGTCAGTAGTAAGTTCCATCTTATTTCTTCTTTTCGACGATCATACTCTCTCCATTTCTTGCAAATTTAGTCACAAAAAGTTCCAGCACTTCTGTCCAGATTTTTGGCATGCAAACACTCTCCAATTTTCTGCAATTTCAGTCCCAAATTTCAAGCATTTTTTCCTCACCTTTCAGTCTAGATTCCGGCCAACATTGAAAGGAGTCAACATTGATTTTTACTTTGCAAAAGATCCTTATACTACATCTATATATAGTGTGCAGGTTTGGAAGCTTAATAAACAAAGTTTTGTCCATCACAATTTCAACTGAAAACTATACTTAGAGGTAGTTTTACTTTTTTTTTTTAGTCAACATACCATCACATCTCCAGTGTGATTGTCACGCCTCCACCAGAAAAGGATGGGGGGAGGGGGTTCGGATACTCCAACCTTATATAAATAACTCATAAAAAATACATGGGAGGTGGGCATAAAACCTGACCTCCAATTATAAGAGCTAAAACAAACAAATAATTGAATAATTAATAAAGCAATAAATAAGGAGGTACTACCTCCCAAACAATAAGTCTTAAATATTCTATAGGTAGGAAGCCCATATCTAACAATTTGAACTAAGCTGGGGTATCGCCGCGTTAAGTCTTGGGCGCTATATTTGAAATAGCAACGACGATCCCAACCCTCTGAAACAAGTAAATCAGCCATCTGCTCTCGATAAATATAAGAAATAGTATCACGGTCGGAGGCAATGAGATGTCTGATGTGGCAAAGATTGACCTGAATAGACCAAGGTCATCCACCTTTGGTAATGTAGTGAATGGCCAAAGTAGAGTCGGTCTCAATCCATAAATCTGAAAGTACAGCCCTCCGAACAAGAATGATATCATCAAGAATAGTCCTGAGCTCAGCCTCCAAAATAGGACACTCTCTATATGAAGAGAAGAATACGCGAACACACTGTCCTGATGAATCCCTAATAATCTCTCATCTACTTACAAATCCATCTTTGACGCATCCATCAATGTTGACATTGTAAAATCCCACTGGTGGAGTACGCCAATAAACCAAAACATAGAGATGAAGGGATGGAGTAGTAAGAGATATACCAAAGAGAGGAGCAATATCCATATCTCATCGCCAACGAATAACTTGAAATAAACGGCTTGTATGTAGTAGGAAGATAGTATAGTATACTCTCCAGATGATTAGTCTCAGTTCCATAGAGATATCTTGGTACTTCGCATTATTCATTGCAGTCCAAATAAACCAGAGAATCAAAAGAGAAATGATCGTGCGAATATGACCCTTTCTGACAAATTGACCCGAGAAATGCCAAGAGATCGAAAGCGATCTTCGAAAACCCTCCATCGGCCGAAGGGTTATATGAAAAATGTCAGAAAAATGGTGCCAAACCTGGTCAGCAATACAACTGTTAATAAATAAATGATGTATAGTCTCAATAGCCGAGCAACACTGACAACGAGAAGCCATATTACTCCCAATTCGTCTCTGAATCACAACATCAACTGGATAAGACCATACCATAGTCTTTAGCAGAAGAAAGAGACAGTCGTCAGGATAATAGAACTCCAAATCATACTGTATATAGCCTGAATAGTATGCCCCGTATGAACTAGCTGCCATAGACTTGGTAGCAAATCTACCATCTGAAGTTTCCTTCTAAATAATCTGACTGGGTACCTCAGCAGTGATGGGGATGTTCCTTATCTGGTCAACAATAATGTATGGTACAAACTGAACAAGTCTACCAATGTTCCATCCAGTATCATCAAATAATTCTCTAACCTGGATAGAAGAATGTGTCAAGTGTGGGTACTGATCAGCTAATGTAGACTCGCCCATCCAGCAGTCATGCCAAAAGAATATATGTCCACGTCCTAACTACCAAGCAATGTGTGTCTCCACCTGTGGACCTATGTGCTTTAACCTCTTCTATACAGCTGAAGCATAGTAAAGAATAGTAGCCAGCAACGGATGGGTACCCTTACAATACTTTCTCAGTAAAAACTGAGCCCATAATGACTGTTGAAATCTAAATAACCACCATAGCTTTAGGAAAAATATATCAACAAGATCCTGCAGTCTCCTAAAGCCCAGTCCACTCTCCTTAGTAGGAATACAAAGGTCCATGCATCTCCTCTATTGTAATCTGGGTGCATCGTCTCTGGAGTCCCAAAGGAACCTAGCAAATATGCCCTCTAACTTCTTCAAGATAGCATTGGGAAGCTTCATAATCTGAAGGAGATAGAGAAGAATAGAGGATAGCACTGATCGAATCAAAGTAATCCATCCCCCAAATGATAGGAGCCTCGAGACCCAGCCAGAAATCCTATTCGAACTTTCTAGACTAAGTCATCATACAAAAAGATCTTCTTGGCTCCTTTAAATAAAGGAACACCAAGATAAGTGAAGGGCTTCTGATGATGATGAAACCTTATCAGATTATCCAGATTGTGTATCTGACTAGTAGAAAATCTCCTAGGTAAGATAATCCCACTCTTATCTCTGTTCACCAACTAACCAGAAGCCTCCTCATAGTGCTCAATACAATGTAATACTCGTCTGATAGACTACTTCTGGCCATTGGTGAAAATAATTATATCATTTGCAAAGGACAAATGAGAGATAAGAGCATCACCTCCATGTCTGTATATCATAAAAAGGAATATGCCGATATTGTTGAGTGAGTAGTCGTGAAAAATAATCTACAGCAATAATAAATAGCGATGGAGATATAAGATCACCTTGTTTGAGCCCCGAGATGATGAGAAAAATTTACATGGTCTGCCATTAAGTAGGACCGAGAATCGACACTCTGAAATACACCTCCATATCCGATCAATCGAAAGAGCATCGAACCCAAAACCCTCCATAGTGGATATCAAGAAGCTCCAATCCATGCGGTCATAAGCCTTAGCCATATCAAGCTTGAGGATAACATTACCCCCTCGCACTTTCGCATCAGGTGTATGTAGTAACTCATGTGCAAGTACGACTTTATCCCCAATGAGTCGTCCCAAGATGAATCCGCTCTAAGGAGCTGAGATGATCTGATGTAGTAAAGTACTAAGTCGCGAGTTCATCAGCTTTGTAATCAACTTATTAAACACCGTACATACACTGATAGGACGAAACTCTGACCACCTACAGACATTGTCCCACTTTGGAAGCAAGACAATAGATGTAGCTGCAAAACCCCTAGGTAGGTACCCTCCAGCAAAGACGTTCAAGACTGCCTGAAATACATCATCTGATACTATGTCCCAAAAAACCTAAAAAAAATGGGATGAAAACCCATCTGGTCCAGCGACACTGTTCGGATCAATACTGAAAATAGCCTCTCACACCTCAGTCAAAGTAGGAGCCGATTAAGTTGCAAATTGTCCCCATCAGACACCAATCTAGGTATAATACCAAGTCGAACAGGATCAACAGGTTGAGGAGGAGCCGGCAGAAGCTCTTGGAAGAAAGATATTGCTGAAGGCTGAATAGTCTCAGAAGACTCAAACACCTCTCCGAAGCTGAAGTAATAGATCGGATCCTTGCTCGAATACGTCGTCTCTGAACTATAGAATGGAAGTATCGGGTGTTATGATCACCCTCACAAGTCCAACGTGTCCATGCCTTTTGTTTTCAAAAGGCATCCTCAATAGATAAAGTACAGTTCAGAACTGCCTGAGCCTAATGCAAAGTATCACAATGGGAATGAGAAGGATCTCTGTCATGTTCTAACTCTGCCTCGTCGACCATATACTCTGCATCTCTAATTCTCTGAAAAATATCACCAAATACATTTCGATTCTACCCAAGAAGGCCCTGTTTGAGCTTAAAAATCTTCTCCAGAGAGCAGCCATTCTTGTAAGATGGGTAGGAAATGACCACTTCTGAGATACAAAGTCTAGAAAATCGTGATTCCTAGACCAAACATTGAGGAATCGAAAAGGATGAGGCCCAAAATCATCATTAGAAGACCACTAAATCAGAAGAGGTGAGTGATCAGAAGTGCTTCGATTCAAAACCGAAAAGAACAAAATGAAGCAACCATTGAGTTAATCAAAACTCTGTCCAGACGCTTCCAAACCCTTCTATTTGTCCACGTGTACTGACTTCCAAAATATCCACATCTGTCAAACCACAATCCATCATCATAACTACAAAGTCTGAAATGTCCCTATCACAAGTATTCCTACCAGTACGCTCACCATTGTGATCGATCACATTAAAGTCTCTCCCAACTAGCCACGGCCCCACCCACAGAAAGGCATAACTGGTGAAGACCCCTCCATAAATCTCTACGTCCAACCGGCGAGCAAAAAGTATAAACTAGAGTAATAAACAACGGTCTGGCTAATCTAGGATCCTCAACTTTAATGTGAAGAAATTGGAGATGATCAACAATCGAAGTAACTGTAGTCTCCAAATTCCAAAAACACCATATCTTATTCGACTCATTCTATAAGCCCACATCAGAAGAGAGAAATCGTCTGATAAAGTCAAAGTTCTTCTTCAAAACAAACGGTTTCAACACCAACAAAAAATACACCTGATGGAGTCGAACCAATTTCTTTAGTCATCTACGAGTGGCAATATTGCGCACACCTCTCACATTCCAGATGATAACACTCATAAAAAAGACTGGCTACGTAACGAAGCACTTGTCTTGTTGACCTATGGTTAACTTTAAACCTTAATGTTTTGATTATTACAAACAAATTGGTTATGTTTTCTAACATTTTATTTTCAAGCAAAATTAAAAGCACTACAAATCGAACTCTCATGCTATGTCAAGTTCAAAGTCAAAATCAATACAAGAGTTCAAGCATCTCAAGATCCGCCGAATTTTAAGATTCGAAGATCAAGATTGAAGAATAGATTTTTAGATAAAATTGTAAAGGTATTAACTCTTTAATCCTTAGCAATTAAATAAAAGCTCAAATATAATTTTTATCACTTGCATAAAATCGGTTTTATCAAAGTCAAAAATCGATTTTTAAAAGCGTGGAAGCGGATCATCCGTTTGGAAAACCGGATGAACCGGTCGACCGCTTCATTTTCACCGGTCGACCGATGCGGTGATATCTGTTCAAAAAGTGTCCGTTCGACTTTTACGGTTCAACGGCTAGTTCGACCAATCGGCCAGGTTGACCGTTTGGTCATCCGTTTGGTCATCCGTTTCAACAAAGTGACGAAAATTCATCTCTATAAATACCACTTCATTTATTATCATTGAACAACACTTATAAGAGCATTTATAGAGAGAATCATATTAAAAACTTCATCAAAGCTTCATTGTATTTATATCTTCAATATCTCATATTGAAAAATTTTGGTTGATTAAATCAAACATTTGATTCATCTTTCTCAACAAAGTTTTCTTCTAACACTTGAGCTTTCCTTATTCATTGCTATTCATTAAAGTGTTAGTCTCTCTTAGAACTAAAATTGTATCTATCATTCATCTAGAGAGAAATACTCAAATCAATTTCTTCATATATTTGGGTCATATTGAGGTCCGTGTAAAAGCTCAATATTGTATAAGGATCGGTGCTCCTTGTTTGTAAGTCACCGGATACATTGTAAGGGTTTGGATTGCACCATAAGTCAATCAAAATAGTGGAAAGGCCGTGCTCGTGTTGGAGAGCTTGGTAGCAGGGGACGTAGATCATTGGTTGGATCGAACCTCCATAAAAATCGTTTGCACTCTCTCTTCTCTTTTATTTACTTATATTGTGCTTATATTTGAGTGAATCAATTTTTATTTCTTAAATTTCATTTTAAGAATATTTTTCGAAAAAGTTTGAGAAACCAATTCACCCCCCTTTTGGTTAGTTATTCTTGGGCTATCAATTGGTATCAGAGCAAGGTGCTCATTTATTTGATTTCACAATCTTGAGTAATGGCTAACCAAAATTTTCAAAACCTTGAGGGTCATTCTACAAATCGTCCTCCCTTCTTTAATGGCTCCCACTACAATTATTAGAAAACTAGAATGATGATCTATATTCAATCAATTGATTATAACATTTGGGAAGTCATTGAGTTTGGTCCATATGTGCCTACAAAATTATCAAAATTGATGATAAACCGGACCAAACTACTTCTAAGCCTAGAAAGGAATATGATGAAGAGGATAAAAGAAAGTTGTCTTTGAATGCTAGAGCCAAAATTTACTTTATTGTGCTTTAGACAAAAATGAGTTTAATCGTATTAGCACATGTGATTCCACATATGATATTTGGCATGCATTAGAGATAACTCACTTAGGTACCAACAAGGTTAAAGAAACCAAAATAAATCTTTTGACAAAAGATTTTGAAAATTTCTTTATGAAACAAGATGAACCTATTGTTGATATGATTACTCGTTTCACCGATATTATTAATGGCCTTAAGGACTTTGATCGAAAGTTTACTAACGGTGAACTTGTGAGCAAAATGCTTAGGTCTTTATCGGAAGATTGGAACTCCTTGAGGATGTTGATAGAGAATACAAAAGATATCAACACTTATCCATTGGAGGAGCTATATGGAACATTGATGACGTATGAGCTCAACAATGCGAAACAAAGGAGAAAAGCGAGGAGAAGCAAAGAAGAGATGAAGGAGCTTCCCAAGAAGCAAATTGCTTTGAAATCAACAAATGATGGAGGATCCTCCAATACAAACATGAGTGATGAAGAACTTGATGACTTAGTTCTTCTTGTCAAGAAATGGAGAGGATTTCGAAACAATAGGCGATTTCAAAAGAAAGAAGACAAAAGTGAAGAAAAGAATAAAAAGATCATATGTTACGATTGTGACAAACCCGGTCACAAGAGGACCGAATGCCCAAACAAGAAGAAGTTCATCAAAAGAAAGCACTTCAAGCTACATGAGATGATAGTGATGAAGATGATCAAGAAGAAGATGAAATTCAAGAAGAAATCGCTAATATGTGCTTCATGGCTATTGAGGATGAGGTAAGTACAAATAACAATAACTCTTACTTTGACTTATCTTCTTCTTATGATGAAATTCTTGAAGAGTTTGAGAAACTTATGTCAAAATACTCTATTCTTAACAATAAACACTCTTTGTTGAAAAATGTAGTCAAGAAGCTTTTTATTGCTCAAAAGGACTTTGAAAAGAGAAAGATGATCATAAGTCCTTAATTAAAGAAAATGTTTTATTGAAAGAAAAAGTGGTTGATTTAACAAGCATTGTTCACAAATTTACCCAAGGAAAGAAAAATTTTGAATTAATGCTTGGTGAGCAAAAATGTGTTTAACAAAGGAGGGATTGGATATAAACCTCTCTTGAAACAAAAATCCCTTGAAACTATTTTTGTAAAATCATCCAAGTTTTCTCAACAAAACATCACATGTAGTTTTGCAAGAAAGATGGTCATGTTGCTTATAATTGCTTAACTAAAAGAAATTATTCTTTGAAAGGAAACACAAGTAGATAAAAGAATCCACAAGCTCTAACTATCAAGGACCCAAACTTATGTGGGTATCAAAAATCAAAAATTAAAATTATTTTTGTAGGTACCACAAAAAGTCAAGAGCAATTGGTTCTTGGATAGTGGGTATTCGAAACATATGACGGGAGATCGATCCTTGCTATCAAATCTCAAAAGAAAAGATGGAGGTCATGTGGCGTTTGGAGACAATGCCAAAGGAAAAATCATAGGCATTGGAAATATTGGTAATCATTCTTCTCCATCTATTGAAAATGTTTTATTAGTTGATAACCTCAAGCATAACTTGCTTAGCATAAGTCAATTATGTGATAAAGGTTATCTCATTAAATTGATTCTTCCAATTGCCTCATTGAGGATGCTATATCTAAAGAGGTATTGTTCATGGGGAGCAAGTAAAGATGTTTACATCATATCTATTGAATTTGAACTTGAAAAGGAAATAAAATGTCTTTCGGTATAAAGGATGATTCTTGGTTATGGCATAGGAGATTAGGTCATGTTAGTATGGACTTACTTTCAAAAATCTCCAAAACAACTTTGTAAAAGGATTGCCAAATATAAAGTTTGAAAAACATAAAATTTGTGATGCTTGTCAATTTGGAAAACAAGTAAAGAGTTCTTTCAAACTTAAACAACACTCTTCTACTTCAAGACCTTTACAACTTCTCCACATGGACTTATTTGGACCTTCTAGAACCGCTAGTTTAAGTGGAAAACATTATGCTTTTGTTATTGTTGATGATTTTTCAAGATATACTTGGGTCATTTTCTTGAATTTAAAAGATGAAGCCTTAAATGCATTTAAAATTTTTGCAAAAGAGTCCAAAATGAAAAAGGATACACTATTACCACAATTAGGAGTGATCATGGTGGAGAATTTGAAAATATAGCCTTTGATGATTTTGCAAATCCAATGGATATGAACATAATTTCTCGGCTCCTAGAACTCCTCAACAAAATGGTGTAGTAGAAAGGAAGAATCGAACATTGCAAGAAATGGCTGGGACTATGTTGAATGAAAACAATTTACCAAAGTACTTTTGGGGTGAAGCCGTAAACACTTCATGTTATATCTTAAATCGAGGTTTTGGTAAGTCGAAAGAAAACCAAAACTCCTTATGAGCTTTGGAAAATAGAATTCCCAATATCGGATATTTTAAAGTTTTTGGTTGCAAGTGCTTTATTTTAAACACAAAAGAAAATTTGGGAAAATTTGATCCAAAATCCGATATTGGAATTTTTCTTGGATATTCATCTACTAGTAAAGCTTTTAGAGTTTTCAACAAAAGAACTTTAGTAGTTGAAGAATCCATGCATGTTGTTTTTGATGAAACTAACTCCTCTATACAAGAAAAAGTTATTGATGATGAAGATTTGGAAATTCCATTTGAACAACTAAGTGTTCAAAATCAAGACAAAGGGAATCCAAATAACATTGAAAGTCAACATGAGGAGGAAACAAGTATGCAACAAAATGATGAAGAACCTCATGAAGATCCCAACACTTCATCATTACCAAAAGAATGGAGGTTTGTCCCATCTCACCCAAAAGATCTCATCATTGGTGATCCATCAAAAGGGGTAAGCACAAGAAATTCTTCTAGAAATTTTCATAACAATTGTGCATTTCTTTCTCAAATTGAGCCAAAGAACTTTAAAGAAGCCGAGTTTGATGAATTTTGGATCCTAGCTATGCAAGATGAACTAAATCAATTTGAAAGAAATCATGTTTGGGATTTAGTTGCTAGACCAAATTCACAAACCGTAATTGGCACAAAATGGGTTTTAAAACAAGCGAGATGAAAATGGTATAATTGTGCGTAACAAAGCTAGATTAGTGGCTCAAGGTTACAATCAAGAAGAAGGCATTGATTTGAAGAAACTTTTGTACTGGTTGCTAGATTAGAATCAATTCGCATGCTTCTTGCTTTTGCTTGTCATAAGAATTTTACTTTATTTCAAATAGATGTCAAAAGTGCATTCTTGAATGGAGTCATTCAAGAAGAAGTTTTTGTTGAGCAACCACCGGTTTCAAAAATCATAAGTATCCGGACAAAGTTTTCAAACTTAGAAAAGCTCTTCTGACTTAAAACAAGCTCCTAGAGCATGGTATGAGAGATTGAGTAAATTTCTCTTATCAAATGGCTTTTTAATGGGTAAAGCGGATACTACACTATTTATAAAAACCAAAAAGAATGATATGATAGTTGTTCAAATTTATGTTGACGATATCATTTTTTGTGCTACTAACATTTCCTATGTGAAGAATTTTCTAAGTGCATGAGTAGGGAATTTGAGATGAGCATGATGGGTGAACTCAAGTTCTTTCTTGGTCTCCAAATCAAACAAACCAATGATGGAATATTCATTAGTCAAACTAAGTATATCTTGGATATGCTCAAAAGTTTGAAATGGAAGACTTGAAGCCAATGAATACTCCAATGAGCTCATCAATCAAACTAGATAAAGACGAGCAAGGTACTTCCGTTGATGTAACAAAATATCGAGGTATGATCGGATCCTTCTTTATTTAACCGCTAGTAGACCCGATATTATGTTTAGTGTTTGCTTATGTGCTAGATATCAATCTAATCCTAAGAATTCCCATCTTAGTGCCGTAAAAGCGCATTTTTCGTTATCTTAGTGGAACTAGATCTTTAGGTCTTTGGTATCCCAAAGAAACTCATTTTGATTTACTTAGCTATTCGGATGCCGATTGGGCGGATTGCACAATTGATCGTAAAAGTACTAGTGGAAGCGTGCCATTTTCTAGGCTTTGCCTTAGTTTCATGGTTTAGTAAGAAACAAAATTCCGTTGCCTTGTCAACCGCCGAAGCCGAGTATATCTCCGCCGCTAGTTGTTGTGCTCAAATCCTATGGATGAAGCAAACTCTAAATGATTATCACATCTCATTTGACAAAATTCCTATTATGTGTGATAATACTAGTGCGATCAACTTATCAAAAAAATCCCGATTTGCATTCTCGTACCAAACACATCGAGATTAGACATCACTTTTTACGAGACCATGCACAAAAGGGAGATATAACTTTGGAGTTTGTAAACACCGAAAAACAATTGGCGATATTCTCACAAAACCATTAACTCTTGAGCGTTTTTCATACATTCGGACGAAATTTAGGTATAATTGATGAAAGTGAAATATGTGGCTAAATCTTTATGTTTCCTATGATTAATTGCTTTATATGTGACAAACATGTTCTAAAATTATCGTCAAAAGACAAATTCATTAATTTTTGGTGAATCTTTTTAACGGTCGACCGTTTCATAAACCGGACGACCGTTTAATATGAAACGGATGATCCCTGCTCAAATCCGTTTGATCATCCGTATGAGCAGAGAATTTTGCCAAAATTAAAAAGTTTAACCGGTTGACCGCCTCTATCAACTTCCCGCGAACCACGGTTTTCTCTCGAAATCTTCCTCAAATCTTCCAATCTTCCCAAAATCTTTCCAATTTACATTCAAAATCTCAAAATCCATATCATTTCACGCCTAAATCTTCAAAATCCCCAATTTTCATCCACCAAATCGCGATAAACCCCTCACACGGTCGACCTCCAACCCTAGGCTCCAAATCCATCTCCAAAACCATGCCTCGGGTGAAAATGGCAGCCAAACGACCTAGGAGAGAAAGGCAACCATCTCCATCCTCCTCCTCCTCCAGAAGAAGATCCTCAATCCAAGCGCATCGAGCGAAGTCCCGTTCTCATAGGTAAGAATGTCGATCTTGCCTCTTTCACACACGAAGCACCATCTTTTAACATTGAAAATCTCTTCATGGGTATGGGGTGGGTTCCTCTTCTCACTCTCAATGAAACCGTTTACCCCCCCATTATCAAAGAATTTTACAAAAACATGATTTTTTCCCCGGGGTCGGGTATTTCATCTTTCGTTCGGGACAAACGAATTAAGATCACTCAAGATCTTATTCGTACCATTCTCCATCTTGAAAATGGTGGTATGCGTCTGTATACCACCAAGACAATTCCTCACACCGAACGAGTATAATCCCGGTGAAGCATGTTGTAATGTCACCGGCAAGCATTTTTTGACGCCGTTAAATCTTAGCTCAAATCAACTTACCCTTCCTTGTCGTGTCCTACATAATATCATCGCCCACATAATTGTCCCTCGAAAGGGTCATTTAGATAAGGTGAACCATTTTGATGCTTTTGTGCTCGACTCCATTCTCCGGGGCGTAAGCTCGATTTTTCTTACATCATGATCCAACACATGCACTCACGTCCTTAGCGGCAAGAGTTCTAAGGCTCTTCCCTATGGCATGATTCTCACCAAAATCTTTCAACATTTCGATATCTCCTTCCTTGGTGATACGGTAACCCTCCTTCAAAAGCCACCGACACCATCAATATTCTTACACTAAAAGAATGAAAATTGTAAAGGAGAAGCGGTCAATGGGTGGCAAAGTCGAAGGGATTTGATGAGGAGTCGGGCCCCTCTACTCTACCTTTCGAGGGGAAGATATTGACGAGGATGCCCCTCCGTCCCTCCGGCGCAAAGATCACAAAGGCCGTCGTCCTCCACTTCCGGCCACAACGAGGACCAATTCACCTTATTGCATGGACGGATCGACTCACTTACTTCTTCAGTCGAGGGCCTGCACCACACCATGGGGACTCTCCAGCACTCGGTTGCCGACATGACGGCGTTGCTCCGAGATCTTCACTCCCGTCTCGATGCCGTGCTTCCTCCACAGCCGCCCCCGGAGCCTTAGTCTAGTTATTTCTCTTGTTTCTTTTTGTAGCTATGTTTTGGAAACAAAGTCTATGTCCTAGCTTTCATTTATAAAACTATGCTTGTTTTTAAATTTCAAGTCTATCAATGAATGAATTATATTTCGTTTAAAGGAAATATATTTTTAAACCTTAATGTTTTTATCTTTTGCCTTTTTGTTTATGACAAAAGGGGGAAAATACATATGTGATGAAATACATGAAATCAGGTAAATATGTGATGAAATACATGAAATCAGGTAATGAGATAAAATTGGCAAATCAAATGAAATATATGAAATATGTGATGTGATGAATTTGGCATGAAATCATGTAATCGGCAAATCAAATGAAAATGTGATACAAATTCATCAAATCATGTTTACTTGAAAAAGATAGGGGGAATATATATGCTTTATTGTATCTCATTATTTAATATTCTCACATTGTTTGTCATAATCAAAAAGGGGGGAATTGTTGACCTATGGTTAACTTTAAACCTTAATGTTTTGATTATTACAAACAAATTGGTTATGTTTTCTAACATTTTATTTTCAAGCAAAATTCAAAGCACTACAAATCGAACTCTCATGCTATGTCAAGTTCAAAGTCAAAATCAATACAAGAGTTCAAGCATCTCAAGATCCGCCGAATTTCAAGATTCGAAGATCAAGATTGAAGAATAGATTTTTAGATAAAATTGTAAAGGTATTAACTCTTTAATCCTTAGCAATTAAATAAACGAAAGCTCAAATATAATTTTTATCACTTGCATAAAAATCAGTTTTATCAAAGTCAAAAATCAGATTTTTAAAACTGTGGAAACGGATCATCCGTTTGGAAAACCGGATGAACCGGTCGACCGCTTCATTTTCACCGGTCGACCGTCTGAGCGTATCTGTTCAAAAAGTGTCCGTTCTGACTTTTTGCAGTTCAACGGCTAGTTCTGACCAATCTGACCGGTCGACCGTTTGGTCATCCGTTTGGTCATCCGTTTCAACAGAAAGTGACAAAAATTCATCTCTATAAATACCACTTCATTTATTATCATTGAACAACACTTATAAGAGCATTTATAGAGAGAATCATATTAAAAACTTCATCAAAGCTTCATTGTATTTATATCTTCAATATCTCATATTGAAAAACTTTGGTTGATTAAATCAAACCTTTGATTCATCTTTCTCAACAAAGTTTTCTTCTAACACTTGAGCTTTCCTTATTCATTGCTATTCATTAAAGTGTTAGTCTCTCTTAGAACTAAACTTGTATCTATCATTCATCTAGAGAGAAATACTCAAATCAATTTCTTCATATATTTGGGTCATATTGAGGTCCCGTGCAAAAGCTCAATATTGTATAAGGATCGGTGCTCCTTGTTTGTAAGTCACGGATACATTGTAAGGGTTTGGATTGCACCATAATTCAATCAAAATAGTAGAAAGGCCGTGCTCGTATTGGAGAGCTTGGTAACGAGGGACGTAGATCATTGGTTGGATCGAACCTCCATAAAAATCGTTTGCACTCTCTCTTCTCTTTTATTTACTTATATTGTGCTTATATTTGAGTAAATCAATTTTTATTTCTTAAATTTCATTTTTAAGAATATTTTTCGAAAAAGTTTGAGAAAACCAATTCACCCCCCTCTTGGTTAGTTATTCTTGGGCTATCATGTCTGACTACGAGTCACCCATTTGATCGGGCGCGGGACTTTCAGATTTGTCTTCCTATGAACTGCAGTAAAACCATCGGCCTCCTGCCTCTTATCTAAACCAACTAAGTCATAAGAAGAATTCCTAAGAAAAAGCCCCAGTAGATGAACCTGTAGCTGAATAGAACTAGCAGTATTAGAAGGAATCAAAGCATCTACATTCTCATTACTACTGAGGCGTGGACTGACATGTGAATCATTATCAAAAACTGGCTGACTGGCTCGAACAAAATAGGAAACTCACGAGGGACGGATATCATGTGATCTAATATTGGATCAGAAAAAACATCATGAAAGGGCTTTGAAGCCACAATATTGAGAATAGTAGGAGTAAGCTGAAGGGTGGGTCCCACATGAACCAATGGAGGAGGTATAGAAACAACTGAAGAAGAACCAATAATTGGGACCCATTGTCTAGAAACCTCAACAACAACCTTCTCCCACTTACCCTTCCCAGCCCTATCAACAATAGGCACCGGAGCGTCAACAGGCTTATTAGCTGGAACAACAACATGCTTAAAAGCCGGAGCAACAGTCGGCTTAGGAGCTGGAGTAACAAAAGGATTAGAAACCTGGGTAACAACAGTATCCACTGGTGGAGCCCCACCCAACAATGATCAATAATATGGCCCATATGACGGCATTTAGCACAAAAATAGGACAACCACTCATATACAATAGGTTGCCAAAAGCTATGGGATTCACCCTGATCAATCCAAATCCTATATGGGAGCTTATGTTCCAGATTCACTTCAACGCAAACCCTGACTTCACTAGGCCTCAACAAATCAGCAGTTGCCTTGTCAATCCTCAATGGCACCCCAACAATTTTAGATAAAGAAAATAAAAATTCCTTTGCACGTAAATGAATAGGAAATAAAGGAAAAGATATCCATACAGGGGCAATGGGGGTCTCAACATCAGGATGGAAATCACAAGTCCACTTAAGTATATGCATAGGGTAACCCATAATAAACCAAAGTGGTTTAAAAAATAAACGATTGTAATCATCCTCATGCGTTAAGTGATATCAATATGTGCTTGTAATCAATAAGACAAAGTTTAAATTTACCACAAAAGCCAAATTTCAGAAAACTATTGCGTACTTCCACCATTTTGGGCTTGCGATGAGAAAATTTGCCAACAAGTGTGAACTTGAATGGCTCAGCGAGAGAAGCCTCCTCATTAGAAGAAATAACCAAGGCTGACTTACCCCAATGCAAATAAGGCTCATTAGCTACAAACTGATGGCAGGTAGAATCAGGAGAAGCCTGAAGGACAGAAACAAATGACTTCCTCACACTCCGTTCAGTCGAAGAAATATTCTGTCTATTAGTCACGGCAGCAGCATATGTTTTTATATCCAATTCAATGTAGACTAAGCTTATTAAGGAAAAACATGTGGGCTTGGAGATGAAAAATTAGGCGAACAGACTGGATCAGAAAACTGGCGTAGGCTAGCGAGCATGATGTGGATTTTCCTTATTTAATTTAAGTTTTCACGTCAAAATGATCGAGTCAACTATGACGTAATTATGATATTTTAAGTATTTGATTTCAATATTTAATTATGTAATATTTATGGAAAACGAGACGTTGGTTTCATTTGCTGTTAAAAGTTTCAAGTTAGAAAGTGCTTAGTTCTATTTTCAGAATTTTTGAGCTTACTGTTCTACTTTGAAAATTCATAACTCTTTGTACATTTGGAGTTTTTGAGTGAAATCAGTGGCTATGGAAAGACATATATGTGTTCTAATAACAAAAATTAGAATCAATGAAAAATTCCATCGTATGAATTTATTATTAATGTTTTAGCGACAGTTTTTCAAGAAACTAGTCTTAAGGTACCAGAGACAGTTTTTCAAGAAATTTCGACTAACATTTTCACCTACCAAACGATGTAGCTAAGCTTTGAAATTTTAACATGTCGTAGTCTGAAATCCCAAGTATCTATAGTTCAATTTTGGAATTTTTGAAATTCGTTTAAATGGTCAAATAAATTGTGGCGACACCTATCATGGTATAGGCAAAATCATGGAAATTTGAAGAAAAATTATTTTTCCCTTGCGCACTTGTTATTTTCTGCAAAAGTTATATTTTAAAACCTTTCAAAGGCACGGAAAATATCATTTAGAGTCGTCGAATATATTTTAGAGATTATTTTAGTGACCCTCTGGGTTGAGAAAAAATCCAGGGCGTTACACAGACTCTCATTTTCTCACCATTTACATAAAATATGTAGGCTAAAAGGGAAGGAAAACATTTTACATGAAAAGAAGCTGATTTTGAAAACTGCAAAGGTGAAAAACTGGATAACATTTCTTATACAAAGAAACTAATTTTGACTAAAGATTGTCCAAATATCGCCCACGACTTATAATGGAAATGAAACAGAAACGTATTTTGATCTTTTTATTTTGAACAACTCATTTTCACACCAGGCATTCAAATTAATATAATTATAGGACAAACCTCTAAGTGCGTATTGTATTAAGATAAATAAAGCATATGTAGGGTAGAATAAAGGGGCAAATTAGACATCCATAGTTATAGCCTTGATTTACAACACTTCGAAATAATTGAAGTGAACATTTATGAAAAGCATGTCAAGCAATGGCGTTAAAACCCAAAATTACAATAGAAGCAATTTTAATAAAAATAATGTGAAGATGCAGATATTCGCCAAATGTGTGGCGGGAATTTACATGGAAAGATCCTAAACTCTCATTTATATATAGTGTTTATCACATATGTCAGGAAATAAATAATCGAATTTTTCGAATTCAAGTGTTGAAGAACAAATCAATAAAAATTTACAACAAAAAATTGTGACTTCAGAAACAAAACCCGTGCCTAATAGTCGCCACCAACGGAATATTTTTGACCGAAAATCTGTTGCTATTTTAGCGGTCGGTGAAAATTACAAACAGAAAATCCATTGGTGAAATCACCGAGAGAATTTCCGTTGGTAAAAGCGTGTGTCATTATCTACAGAAATTGTGTTGGTGATTTCACAAGCAAAATTTTCGTAGGTAAAATCGTGTGCCATTATCTACGAAAATTCTATGTAAAGGTTTGGGTCATTACCTACGGATTTTTTGTAGGTAATACCGAGCGTCATTACCTACGAAAATTCCATATGTAATAAAGCTTGTAATGACCTATAAACATGTGACTTACATGTACCTTTGAAAATTCTTGTATCACCTACTGAATTTTAGTAGGTGAAGATTAATTTGTGTTTTTTTTTTTGTATAAAATTACTGAAAAATTACGAGAATGCACTGAAACAAACAAGCTAACAATAATCAATATACCAAATAGAAACTATTGTCTAAACACAACAAAGCTTTGATAAATGAAGTTGTTACATCGAAATTTTAAATAAAAAGTATCATAGGTACATAAACGTGTAAAACAAACAAGTTAACAATAATCAATATACCAAATGGACATAGCTGAAGTACTCTAATTGAGACAACGGATGGTCCATATCCTTAATATGCATCACATTAATCACAATTAATTAAACCATAAATGAAAATACAAAATTGGGTAGTCATAAAAGAGAAGAGATTGAACCGGTATTATGCTTCTTCATTTCACCATCTTATCCTTGTGCAAGGAGGTTCTCCTTGGCAATCTTGGCATTGTTTTTCCACTTCTCAGTATTCCAATAATTTACAAGACTATCACAGTACTCTGCTCTTATCCAAGACGGGCCATGCCGTCTCCAATCAATAGGATTATCGAATTGATTTTTACACTTTGCTTGGTTGCGAGCATCATTCATCATATCTTTATATCTATCCTTTGTAGTCTTCTAAGAAAAACCCCATCAACTCATCGTCACATCCAACTACATACTACTGACAACTAAACTTAAAAAAGTGAGACATTATATTTAAATGTTGCAAAATAAAGTAAATATGTAGTACTTTTAATTTTAGGAGGGGCAGCTTATGGGCTAGGCCTTGGCCTTTCTCTGATCTCTGATATATTTTATCAGCGTACCTTCTCTTTCTTTCTTTTTTTCCTTTTTTTTTTTTGTAAGACTTAAGTGGGCCAGTGTTAGCAAATATGTCAAGCCGTAACGGGTCATTGAGAAGGGAGCTGGATATTATTGGACTGGTATTGATTGCCCAGCAGATTTATCATGTTCTTTTAATACATTTATCAATAACAGAGGTGGCCCTGAAGGTGTGCAGGCGGTGTCACAAAGGACCTCAATATTATAGGGGTACTAAAAAAATTTATTATATGTGTTTATATATATTTAAAAATTTATTAATTTTAAAATTTTAGAATATTTTTTTATTATAAACTTTCTCAAATATTTAAAATGACGCTTCAAAAAAATTAAAATATTTTATTAGAACATTTATAAGCTTTCCCAAATATACAATAATACTTATCAATATGTATGGTTATTTAAAACAACGATATGTCTTGAGAGCCTCGAGATTGATTAAAAGTAACTAATTATTAATAAGTTATAATATTCCCATAAAAGAAGAAGGAGTCGAAGAGTTTATCAACAAGTTATCAAGAAGATTTCTATGTTTGTTTGCAACAAAAAATTTTAAGTATATCTTTAAAGAAGAGGGAATCAAAGGGTTTTTTCACTCTCTTTAAAAGATTAAAGATTCATGTTTTTTAATATTCAATCAATCTTTATTTTTCTCATTTATTCTACAGCTGATAAATAGTCGAAAGAAAATCAAATTTTCAAGTAATTAAATATACATATATTTTGATTGGTTCGTCTATGCTTAATTTCTGATTTTTCTCACAGTCTCCTAAATAAATAATAATTTTTAGTATTTCTAATTCTTCTATATTTTCGTTTGATTGGTGGTACACAGATTTTTGAGTAAACAAGATAGTTTTAATTAAGTTTGTAAAGCTTTTGCCAATTTAATCTTTAATCAAGTGCTATACTTCAAGTTTTGTGATCTCCTCTTGCCTTTATTTAATTAATTATTTTCATATCTTTCATTTTTGTCATAAAAGTTTAAAATACATCCTAAAAAACCAATTGAGGATTTGAAAAACGAAAGAAAAAAAAAAAGGAAAAATTGAGGAGTTGATAGAATCTAAAAAAAGTTGTCTGGACAGATTTATTGTTAAAGAAGCCAAAAATGTAGACCAAGTACTTGAAAATAATAAGAATGAAAGTGATGAAAATGAATGATGTTGAGGACTAATTGAGACTTAATGAAAGTGATAAAAATGAAGATGTTGATGGTGAATTTCTTAAGAAAAATGATACTAATGAAGATGTAGATGATTTAATTCATAATAAGTCCATTCTCATCAATATCTATGATCCAAGAACCTGGGATAATCTTGATATAAAATCTAGTGAAAAATGGTCCTACAAGCGATCTTTCACTAGAAAATGGTCCTATATAATTTGTCTAGATGTTTCTCTTCAAATATTTACACTCGTTATTTATCAAATGGTGAGAAACGTGACAGGCCATGGCTAGTTTATTCAATTGATCTTAATAGAGCTTTTTGTTTTTGTTGCAAGTTATTTTAAATAGGTTTACAAAAAGGAAGACGATTAATACATGTGTAAAAAATAAACAATTATTAAAATGTCATATTTTTGCAATGAAATTGAAATAATTTATTTTTTATTAATATATTTCTTAGTTAAATAAAAGAAGCACCATTTTAATTTGTCACATAGGGCACCCAAAATATCAGGGTTGGCCCCGATTCAATAATCTAATATTCTACTAAAGATAAATGTTACTCATGACTGTTTGGTAAATGAATATGCATTTCATAAATGAATCCCTTTTGTACTAATGGTACACTTTAGTAAATACGATCTCAATAAGTTAATTTAGAGTAAGAAAAATTTGCAAACAGGTTGTCTATCAATTGGCTGCAATTGAAAGTTTAGTTTGATAGAACGCATAATGGCTATATAAATTGTATTATTTCATCATATTTTGATGATTACAATTGCTTAAATTTTCAATTTTGATTGCATTTTGTGTTTTGTGGATTATATGTAGGAGTTGGATCGAGTTGGACTCAATTTCATAAGTTTTGGAGATGAGAATTAAAGCTTGAAAAGATACACAATGCAGAAGTGGACCTTATTTAAGGTATGGGCACGCGAGTCCCGTTCTAATGCTCCCGGTGGACATTGTTATAATGCCTACCGGGACAAGTGTCATACATTTATTGCATGAGTGTAAAGACCCACTTTACACTTATGCAATAGATGCATGACAAATGTCCCGGTGGGCATTATAACAATGCCCACCAAGGGCATTAGATCAATATCCATGGGCACGCTTGACTTCCCAGTTTTTACGAACAGAAGAGAATTTTGCGCAAGCCGTGGGCACGCCTTACTAACTCGGACCACCAAAGTCTACATACATGGATTTTTGGAATAAAATAATGGGATGACTACAAAAAGAGATCCTAATTGATTTACACCTATTTCTAGAAGGAATATGAATATTTTAAAAGGATTATTTTATGTCATTCAAAGATTTTTGGAACTCTTTGAAAGGAAGAGAATTAGACTAGAAATAGGAAACAAAATTTTATATTTTCTCTCTCCTCCCCTTCCTCTATAAAGGGATTCAATCATCTTCCCAATGGGACACGTTTTTGACCCCTATCTCTTATCTCTTAGTTTTTATTTTATTTTCATGGATTGCTAAATTTCTATTCCAGCACAAAGATAATTGAAGTTTTGATTTATCAAGAATTGTGAGATCGAATTAATTTTCATTGTTTTTCTACTCTTTCTCTATTTATATGTTTTTTGTAATTCTTGATATTGTTGTTTTGATTTATTATACAAAGTGCACGTTGTTTAATTGTCAAAACGATATATCGCCAATTAGAAAGCTAAATCCGTAATTGTTTAGAAATTCTAATATTAGTGGTAAAATAACACAGTTGATTAATCTATGTTATGGAGATATATAATCTAACTTAAATGAATCACGCTTGTGTATTTGTTGGTTAGAATTGGTAGTCTCTCTAGAGAGTAATGCTGTTGGTAAATTAAATCCTAAGATCGTATCTAGGGTTGTTTATTGACAAGAGAAATAGTCAACGAGTGTCTCTTGACTATCGAGCAAGTAAGGAAAGATAGGTTGTTAGATCGTATCAATGACCATAACCAATTTGGTGAAAGAATAAAGGATTTTATTTTTATATCAATGATCAATTCTCTGGATCAATTCTGAGATTATACATTGGGCTGGATATTTGACTAATATTAATCTTCTTTTTAAATTGCATTATAGAAAAATTGATTTAATTTAATTTGGTTTAATTCACAACAATCCAAAACCCCCCTTTCTTTTATTGTTTTAATTTTTTGAAGAATTAAATCTTACCAATCCTTGTGGATACGACCTTGCTCACCGCTATCACAATTTATACTTTAAGAGCGAGAATTTATTATTTGTTGGATTCGACACCCATCAGTTTATTTCTTCAAAGTTTACATTAAATTCTTACAAAAGGTATATTCAATCAATAACGCATTACATTAATGCTATGCTCGATCACAAATCACATTAAATTATGTTTAAGTCAAGACCATAATAAAACTTTTATTGAGGACCAACCTGACCGATCTTCGGTGACAATTGTGATTCCTAACGCTGCAAAACAGCATGCTTCATCCTAAACATCAATTAAATTAAATAGGCTTGGAACTCTTTCCGGAGTGGTTACTTTCTTATTTGATCTTGGTAAAAGATCAACTTGTTTCCCCTGCAATAAGAAAAAATAGTCGTCAGTAACAAGGTGAGAATTAAAAAACTACTCATATTCAAGATCTCTAGGCCTCCCAGTTGCAAATTATTTATTTATTATGATTAGTCTGAAAATGATCGTGTAACCAATATATTTTACTCTTGCTAGAATGGATAAATGACGCACAATCTTGCTAGAATTATATTCAAGTTGAATAGCGTAGACCAACCCATTGAAAGCAAATCATCATTACTGCCTCTAATTAACATATGAATACCAGCAATAGAAGCAGTGGATAAGGGCAAGCTCCTAGTCTACTTTTGGTTTTAGATTTTGGCCAAACAAATATGTCATCATGAATATATAATTTCATAACGCGAAATACATAGAACACTTAATCTTCATTATAGAGATGATGCGCTTTTATGTTGCTGATTCCCTATGACCAAATCGGGGTGGGGTGGGGTGGGGTGGGGTCGGGTCGGGTCGGGGTGGAGAGAAAACCCACTCAGTTTCGCGTGAAAGCGAGTACATGTGTGCTCGTGTGTAAATATGAAGACTCATCCAAATCATTCTAGTTTCATTTAGATTCTTCAAAATATTTGACACTAGCCATTTGTGCCAGCAAACAAAAGTTGATGGATAACAGTGCAGAAATGAACTCGGGTGATTTCAGTTTAAGACCTGATTTGGAGAAGTCGTCAAAACCAGTAATCCTGCAAAAGAAAGCAATGGTAATTGATTTGGAATACTTTTCTTCCATTGGCCGGTTCCCAATTTTGATTTATTAAATTATGGGCATCCACATTACACAAAAGAGAGAAAGGCGTAGTTAAGAATTGCATAGGACTCCCTGTGTGAGTGAGAGTGTGTGTTGTGAAAGAGAGAACATATGCCTGAAGTGCGAGATTTCTACCTATCTTGGTTCCAAAAGAACCACAACCTTCAAAACCATGAATTTTTGTGTAACTGTGCAGATCTGGATTCGTCAAACTCTGGCAAGTTTGAGTCCAAAATCAGGGGGAGAAATCCCCCGATATGGTCGTAAGGGTGAGGTAGGTGGGGTGGGAGTGAGGAAGAAGATGATTTTTTTTTTTTTAATTGTTTTAAATAATAGAATGTAAATAGACTATTTTGTATTTTTCAAAAAGTTTGGGATTTCAATTATAATTTTTTCATTAAGTTTTCTAATTTTTGCACTTCTAATTTATTTAAGTTAAGGAAAAATCGTTTAAAAAAAAAGCTATTTGGAGACTATATTTGCAAATTAATCAAATGATGTGAATGATAGTTGCGAATAAAATTGAATGAGGATAATATTGTTACAAAGCTGAAAAATATGAACTTTAAGTGTAATTTACCCATATATTTTTTATATGAATGATATATGTACTAGATGATTATAGATTTGACCGATGTGTTCATGTTGAATGGTTGATTTTATTTTTGTTATTTTGTACAATTGGACGTGTGTGTCCATTTTATTAATTTTGGACATGCGAGCCCGTTAGATTATTATTATGGGTCTGCGTGCCAATTAGTATAGAATAAAGGTTGTTGTTGGAGACAAAGAAGATACAAATAAGTGAAACTATTGTGTTGAAGTAGTCTTTAGTCAAAATGTAATGTCTACTAACAACTGACTGTCTAGGATCTTCATTTTGACTCAGGAAGATTAGATCATGTAAGTTCATAATCATCCATCCTATTAAATATGTGTACTTATTTGCACATTAAATGTACAATGATATATACATAATTCTAATGAGACCTATTAAATTAAATTTTTTATTTTAATATTAAGTTTAAAAACTCGTATCGTTCGTCATTAAAATGACGATGTCCACTCAAGATTTCTCAATTAGTGATATGTTTGACATTATGAAATTTTTGATATTTCTGAGTAATGGGTAAGACTTAACTAAAATTTATCTATTGTTGTGCAAACTTAAGAAGATAAATTTTAGAAACACATTACATAAGATGTGTGCGATAATGAATGGTCTACTTAATTATCTAAGAATTATAAAGATATATATGTATATATAAAAGTTATCCACCTAAATATTCTATTGAGGTTTGTTGAGTCCACTCAAGATCTTAATAAAACAAATAGGATCCTAGCTTATTTAGAACCTAATGGGATTCTATAAATTCTTGTTAAACAGTGGAAATAAAATTAATTTAATAAAAGTCCACATTAAATTAATTATTGCATTTTTTTCTTAATTATTTCTGTTTTTGTCATTAATGTTTTAGAATCATGAGTAAGCATATTAATTTGAGGGCCATATTGGATGCCAACAAATTGATTGGATCAAACTTTCTAGATTGACATTGTAACTTGAGATTTGAGAATAGTTCTCAAACTTGATGGGACATGCCCTAGAACAACAATTTCCTGACACTCTTACTAAGGACTCGGCTAAGGAAGAAGTGCTTGCTTACAATCAACATAGCGATAGCAATCACACTGCAACAAATGTGATACTCGTAGCCATATCACATGAGTTAGAGAAGCAACATGAATCAATGGATGCTCATACAATGATTGATTTTTCATTTCAAGGAGTTGTTTGCTCGATAGTTACATGTTGAACGCTATGAGACTTCTAAGGAAATTGTACCGTTGCAAAATGGCAGAGTGGTCTTCAATTAGTGTTCATTACTAAAGATAATCGGTTATATTAAGAAATTGGGTCTAGTGGGTTATATTATTGACCATGGGCTTAGTGTTGACTTGATTATGCAATCTCTTCCAAAAAAAATTATTCGTAGTTTGTTATGAATGTCAACATGAATAAAGTTGAGTGAACACTCTCTAAACTGCTGAATGTGCTAGACTGCTAAGCTCCTTATCAACAGACATTCGAATTAAGATGATTATAAGACAAACTTTTATAGTAAAGTACAACATATAATTAGTGGTGAAGCCAGACATTTTCTATTGTGGAGTTAAAAATATAGATGTAATATTTTTAAAAATAAAAAATAACATGACATTAATAAAAATAAGTAAATATATTACTACAATTGTAACCTACGCATTTTAATACTTTGAAAACTTCGTATAATTACATTGTTATCAATATTGTCAAATGACTTGGTTGTTTGTCTATGAATTAAGAAAGAAAGAAAAAGAGTTCACAAGTTAAATGAGAACACATTGAAAGAATAATAAATTCTATCAAATATTTCAATTCTAAAGATGAAGAAATTGGTAAAATAATTGAAGTTCGTTAATCAAATTGACTATATAACGTCTATGAAATTACAAATAAAGTCCAAACAAATAAGAAAATTAAATCATCGCCAAACATAGAATTTAAAAAATGAAGGGTAATTTGCAGCTAGTGTCCCCAACCTTTTACTTCATTTGCACTTGTATCCTCAATATTTAATTCTTGGCATCCATCACCTCAACATTTTAGATAATTAGCAGCTAATGCCCTTTGTGACCAAAATACCCCTCAACCTTTTATATAATTTACAACCTTTTATGCTATTAATTATTATAATATGGTTATTAATTTACATTAATTAATTAACAAATATTTTATACAAATATTGTATAATAGTGATTAATTAATTGTAAATTAATTTATATTAATTAATTAACTTGATACTGCTTGACTAAGCGTTTAATATATAAAATATTTGAATCACTATTTTAAAATTCATTATAACTAATTTACGTTAATTAACTAATATATAAAATATTTGTTTATTTCATATTAAAAATTGATTTTAATTCATTATTAAATTGAATTATGGTGTTTAAATTAACAGAACACAATTTATAAATATTTAAATCTTTTAAAATTATATAATTCCAATCTCGCTCGAGTCTTTTTAAAATATTAGTTTTTGGGTCGTATATTGCACGTGGTGTATTTATAATATTGTATTTTAATCCTTTTCAAGTTATCGTTGTAATAGATTGTATAATTAACAAATGTAATGTAGGTGACAAAAATCATTTTTTGTAAACGTGAAAATTTACCTTAGACACATTATATTTAAAATTTAACAAGTGTTTCCAATATTTAATATTAAAAATACAAAATTTATTGATAACAATAATACATAGAATAAAATGTTATTTAGACTGGATAATACATTTATTTGGAACCTAAATTAGTTAAAATGAATTTTAAAATAGTGATTCAAATATTTTATATATTAACCGCTTAGCTGTTACAACTGTTAATTAATTAATGTAAATTAATTAATATAATTAATGAAAATTAATTTACAATTGTTAATCACTATTATACAATATTTGTATAAAATATTTGTTAATTAATTAATGTAAATTAACAACCATATTATAATAGCATAAAATGTTGTAAATTATATAAAATGTTGAGGGGTATTTTGGTCACAAAGGGCATTAATGCTAATTATATAAAATGTTGAGATGATGGATGTCAAAATTAAATATTAAAGATATAAGTGTAAATGTTTCAAAGATTAAACACTAAACCGCAAATTATCCAAAAATGAATAAAGGGAAATGACCTAATTCACTACATAGTAAACTTTGAAATGAATAAGGATAAATATCCTACGGTGATAGCAACAAAGAAAAGGTAAACAAAACACATAAAAAAAAAGAAAAAAAAAAAAACGCAATTTTTAATTTTTTGTGTGAATAATCTGTGGTGTTAGTTGACCCCACGTGGGTCTGACCATGCATATAATGGAAATGAAACAAATACACCATTTCATTCATATCCTGACAAGGCTTTTTATTTTGAACAACTCATTACACCATGCATTCAAATTAAGATAATTCTAAGACAAATAGACTAGATAATCAAGGATAAACCTCAATAAGAGACTTCAATCCCAATTCATATACAATCGTGTAGCCTATATAGCCTGCATCGAAGAAAAGTTTTTTCCATTCTTTCTCAGTTCGTTCTTTTCCATCGATAACAACCATCATTAACATATCGCAGAAGAGCTGAGTTTCGATTACTTGGTGGTCATCTTTCTTGTTTTTGTTTCCTACAATCGTGTCAATAATGATCACTTTTCCACCATTATCCTTGCTTGGTATTGCTTCTTTGCATTTCTTCAATATTGTCACACAATCTTCGTCATTCCAGTCATGCAATATCCACTGTTTGTTGTTGAAAAATATTTTGTTAGTACGTGATGAATGCAGTGACTGCACATCAACAGTAATATCTGAATTTTATACAGTCAATGTATTTGTATTAATAAATAATAGATGTGAGAAAACTCCATACCTTGAGCATAACTGCATCTGCTTTAGGAATAGACTCAAACATGTTACCTTGAACATAGGTCAAATTCTTGGTCCCTTGTAAGCCTGCAACGACATGTGCAAGATCCAACACAGTACACTGCAAGTCTGGGAAAGCATCTGCAATAGCTATGGCCAGTGTTCCTACGCCACCTCCAACATCCACCATCGACTTCAGCCTATTAAAGACTTTTCTGCAATCTCTAATAAGTACGCTGCTCATTATCTGTGAGTCCTTGACCATGAATTCATTGAAGGATTCATTCTCTTTTGAGTGACGACTAGCATAATCAAAACATGTCATTCCGAAGGTTGTCTCGAATGCTGAGGAGTCGTCATTCTCAAACCATTCCTTCATATGATCCCATGGCTTTAACACAACTGGATTGTAATAGGCTTGTATAAATTGAAACATACTGAAGGCCTCGTCTTTGATGAGGAGCCGAGAAGCCGGTGTAAGCCAGTATCCCATAACTGCATCGTCTTCAGAGATCTTTTCTTCAATGAAGAAACCCGAATGAATTAGAATCCGCATTAGACGGTACACACCATCAGCCTTTGCTTTGTTGATGGGGAGTGCATCGACTAGCTGTTGGAGTGTCATAGGTTTGCCATGTCTTTGGATGATATCTGGTATGCTTAGTTCAGTTGCATATCGGAGAGACATGGAGCTTATGAATCTGTATGTGTGGTTCCAAATGAGACTTTGAGCTTTTAGAAGCTCAGCAGATTGTTCCCCAATTGGTAACGCCATTTCTTGAATTTGAAAATTTACCAACTACTTGTGATGTTATTTGCATAAGCATTGAGTTTTATTTATATACTAGTGGAGTGCACGTACAAAAGCACGGGTTTTATTTTAATTAAGTATTTAATAGTATGGTCATTATTTGTGAGTTTCTTAATTATTTTATTAGTTATGAATGGCTGAGTAAAATATGTATTAAAACTTGTTGGAGAAAATACATATTTTTTAAGAGTGAACGATGTAGTTTCAATTAATTTTTAACATGAACGTTCTTTACTTTTAGATGTGATTAATGGTGTGTAGTTTCTGACAAAATTGAATATTGTAAATCCTAGAATTTGATTCTTCAATTATTATGTGAAAAAATTATTATGCTGCTTTTAAATTTAAAGTTCCATACTTTTCTTCATGATTTGACTTTGTAAAACTTTTCAATTTTCAATTTAATTTTGTTTATTCTAATTAAACATTCAAAAAGTTTAGATCACACAAGTGTCATGAGATATGTTAAATATTACTTGTGAACTTGCAGTAATAAGTAATAAAAATAGTTATTATAGATTAGTATAAGTTGTTAATTAGTGATTTCTCATAAATTTTCGAAGTAATTAATAAACAATAAATTTGGAGAAAAGTGTTGATTTATTGATTTATATTTATTTTCTCAATTTAAAAATTGAAAATCAACAAAATTGTTCAAAAATCTCAAAAAGAGTTGATAAAAATAAGTGCATTAATAAGATTTTACTTGTTTTTGCAATAGTAAAGTATAGAGCACATTAATACCATATACATGTATAATTGTAAGGATTTAAACATAACTTCACAATACTAAATTATGTAAAAAAGTAAAAAATAAATAAAAACTCTCAATAGCTTAAATCAACAAAAATAATTCAAAAAGTAAATGAATGTTCATTCTAGAATTTAAATAATTTATACTTATAATTTCTCAACACAACGATTAGCAATGAAAACATGCATTTGTCATTTTTAATAGCGTGTTCTGAAGTGCAAATTTCAATATCCAATTAATGGTATTCACTATATTCTTTTTTGTCAGTAGCTAACAAGAAATCAGAAAAATTATTTTTACTATAATCAAGAACCTAGGTAAAAATAAAAATAAAAACAAAAACAAATTAGTGTAAAAGAACACATATTTAGAAACGATATTTTGTATTTTGACCAGTGTTAAATTTAATATTACTATTGTATTTCCAAAAAAAAAAAACTTACATTGCCAATTCTGTTTCAGTAGATTAGGAAAAACTAAAAAAAAAAAACAGAGAAAAGAAAATGAACATCGGTGGATTTTCATAGGAACAATGCTACACAAAAAAAAAAATATTGTCAATTTTAAGAAATCAAAAAAACATTTAAAAAAAACAAGAACAGTGGTGAAGATCCATCTTTTAATATATTAAAATATTGAATATTAGAACTCTTTAAGAACTAAAAATGAGAATTGAAAATCAACACTCAAATAAGCAAAAATGTTTGAATAAGTATAAAAAATTAACAAAAACAGGACTTAAACAACTAAACAACTACTTGTAATGGTCAATTCACGAATCCTAAAAATAATAAGAGCCAATAGTAACCTTCAAATCTATTCTTATCTTAAGCAGATAGATTTCAACAATGTTTTTATAAAATAAAATTTGGATGGATACTCAAAATAATCAACATATTTGTAAATTTTGGGGTGCTTTTCTAAAGACATGGTGAAATCGAAGGAAAAGCGAAAATACGAACTAAGAAATATAAGTGAAATAACGAAATGTTGAAAAGAAAATGGTGATAAAAAGATCTACGATTGAGAGAAAAAAAATGGTGTCAATTTCAAAAAATTAGAAAAATGTGAAAAAAAAAAGGAGTAAATGAATAGTGGTGGACATTCATAGAAATAGTGTCACACTAAAAAAAAAAAAGTGTCAATTACAAGAAATCAAGAAAAACTTAAAAATAAAAAAAAAAAAAAATAAAAAGGAACAATGGTGACATGGATTCATAGAAATAGTGCTATACTAAAGTCCCTCTTTAATATATATATATATATATATATATATATATATATATATATATATATATATTTTTTATTGTAGCTTTTTTCGTCCAACACGATAACCGTTTTGACAATGAAATAGCCATAATTTTTACCTTTCTATTTTTTTTTAAATTGGTGCTTTGGCTTTGGTTTGTCGAGTTACTCGACAAACCAAAGACCAGTATTGGCCATTTTTAGAGCTGCATTCAACTGATTGGGGCCAAAAGCACAGAACACCATCACTAATAAATCAGCATTCAACTTCACAAATCTTCTCCTGGATCCCCCACGAGTACTTGTGTTTTAGTATTAATAAACATCAAAACCCCCATCAATAATAGGACAAGACTATGACAAAAGCACACAATATCATAGTTTTAGGAAATTTGGCAACCATCCTTTGAGTTAATTAGTTTTACTTACATTGCTTAATAATTCATGGCAATGTCCCAGGCTGTGCCACATGATTTAGAGAATGGTTAATGAAGATTATTACATGAAAATTGCAAATTAAAGTGGCATCAATCTGCAATACAAAGTTTTTCAAGAAAGTGAGATTCATTTGCCAACACCAGTATACAAAATGAGCGCGCATTCACGTAGGGAATACTTCATTTGACTACAATTTATCTACATCAATTATAGTTTATATAATTGTTGTTTTTAACAAGAGAAAAACGAAAAAAATACCAATGGAACCATTTAGGTTGCCGAGCAACCTCGGCAACCAGTTTTGGTTCCCGAGCAACCTCGGCAACCATCTTTGGTTGCCGAGTTGCTCAAATTTGCTACTCCGCATTAACAACTTTTAACACCATTGGTGAACCACTTTACTAACAAGTTATTTATATATAGAAGAGAAAGCGAGAGATAGAGGTGACTATTCCATATATTATGGGAATCGAGTTCTTGAAACTTGACATAGACACACAGAAACAGAAGATTGCAGAGCAGGGGACACCTGAAAACACATATTTTGCCTATAAAAAATGGGTAGATACATCAATTTTGAGATTGTTTTTGCAATTCTGGTGGCGAGTCGTTTTTGTAACTGTTGTCGACCGACCTAATTTGACCACTCCAGGTGCTAAATCACTCAGTAGGGAACCAAGAGGAGGCCGACTTGGAGATATAAGTTTTAGTTCGGACTTCGGTCCATCAGTCCATCGGGCGACTTTCAGTTCGGGGGTCCTCCTCAGTACGGATTTCTTCTTTAAGTTCGGACTCGTTCCCCTTCTAGGTCGGACCTTGCCCGATGACATCATACGCACGTCAGCGGCATATTCGTCTGACAAGAGTCATTTCGCATTAAATGCCCATAAAGGAATGTCTTGTAAGCATTAAATGCATAGGATGGCCATTTAATGCCTAGGTTAGCATTAAAGGAATACATAATCATTACATTCCTATAAATAGGAGAACTAAATGTCATTAAAGGGACATTCAACTGCTTAATAAAAGCACTCTTACAAAGATTATACAATCGGGTCTTCCTGCATATTTTTACCTATCTACTACTCATTACGGTCATAGTGACCTCAACACTTGTCTTTAAGTTGGCTTAGGAAGTGCAAAATCATTTTCCAACGTCAACAGTTTGGAGCTAGAAGGAGGGCGGGCAATCGGGCTCCATATTCCGTAAATTCATCGAAAAGATCAACTCTTGATCATCATACCTAAACACTACACCCATAAAAGCCTCCAAAATATGAGCGCAATCATGACTCGAGGGCTCGCACCACGGAAGAACCTGAAGCCAACATGTTGACCTTCCCTGTGTCTTCCGTCGAGACAACAAGGGAAACTTCACTTAAACACGTGTACCGAAAGAGATACTGATCCCTACAAAAACTTGAGTACCTAACTCATGCTATTGAACGGCTTGAGAAGAACCAAGCCACCACTAGACAAGTCTCCGACTCGGAAGCAGAGTCGCCAGCACGTGACAAATCCCAAGATCGTGGCGTGAAAAGAAGATTGGATTTTGGCGATAAATGTTCATCAGAAAGCAAGGGAGGAAAGAGCATACGCCCCAGTCCTCCCAGGAAAGCTGCCACACAGCGGTCAGCCAGCATATTTGACCGTCTAGGTCAACCCTCCCAAATCCCATGTGAGCAGAAAGTACAAAGAAAGGAAGGAGCCCCATCTATGGCGGCATCAAGTGTGCAAAATACTCCAGACGAGCTTGAATTGATAAAGCAACGCCTGGCCGAACTGGAAGCAAGGCAAAAGAACACCCCGGAAGAATACACCACAGAAAGACACTCTCCATTCACGGAGGATATCTTGGCAAAGCCCCTGCCAGAAAAGCTAAAAATGCCACCGCTGACTAGCTATGAGGATGGCAACGATCCTGTTGGTCATCTCGACAGATACACCTCTTGGATGGAACTCCAAGGAGCCAGTGACGCGATCATGTACCGAGCTTTTCCTCTAACTTTTGCGAACAGAGCGATGAGGTGGTTCAAAAAGTTACCACAGCGCTCCATTCGGAGTTGGAATGACCTGTCGGGCCAGTTCGTCTCCACCTTCATGGGGACAAGAACTCGACCTACTCCAAAAGAGCGCCTTGTCAGCATCAAACAAGGCCGAACTGAATCTTTGAGGTCCTACATGGACCGATTTAGCAAGAGGATAGTATAGGTGGACAAAATTTCCGATGACGCTGCTCTAATGGCGATCTTATCAGGACTAAGAACCAAAACTCGATTCTGGTGGTCTGTTCACGAGGATGGCCCGGCAACATATCAAGAATTCCTAGCTAGAGCTGAAAAGCACATCAGTGCCGAGGAAGCCACCTCCGACCAGGAGAATGACAGATCCGATTGAAGAGACAACGTGAAGAGTAAAGAGAAAGACCTCAAATCAGAAAAGAAGGAAAGTCCCAAGAAAGCGCTGGAATTCCAGCACCCAGGTCGGCCGCGACCCACTCCGCAGAGGTTCCAAGGATACCACGTCTTGAACACCTCGCTTGAGAATGTCCTGATGAAAACTAAAGGAAAGGACATCCTCAAAAAGCCCGTTCCTATGAGGGCAAGCTCATCCGAGCTGAACCAAAAGAAGTATTGCAGATACCATCGGTCTGCAGGACACGACACCGACGATTGTCGAGACTTGAAAGGAGAAATAGAAAGCCTCATCAGGCGAGGTCACCTGAAAGAGTTCCTAGCTCGACCGTCTGGATAAGGTGAGCCATCCCAACTGCAAGACCGGACTGAACTACCACATCCGTCCCAACAAGGGCGAGGTGAAATTCACATGATAGTCGGAGGAAGTCAGTACCTGGAAGGGTCAAGGAGGCAGCGCCGCAAGCTCTCTAGAGAAGTTCATACCAGCTACCAAGTGTTGTCAGGCGCCATGTATGATCCAGACGCGGAGAAGTTCTCTTTTTCTGAGGAAGACGCGTCCCACGTACTGCAACCACATTCCGATGCACTCATCATTACTATGCCAGTCTCTGGAATTGATATTCATCGAACACTAGTAGACGAAGGGAGCTCCATGAATGTTCTATATCTGAGAACGTTCGAACAAATGGAAATTGACGCCCGACACGTTAGGCCTTTCCCTAAACCTCTACAGGGATTCACTGGGGACTACGTGACTCCAAAGGGACAGATCGCACTCGTAGTCGAGCTCGGACTACCTCCCTGCCACAGGAGAATCATTGTGGATTTCGTAATTGTAGACCTCCCGTCTAATTACAATGCCATTCTAGGATGACCAATACTACATGAACTTAAAGCAGCCGCATCCATCTACCACTATGCTATCAAATTCCCCACTTCCCACGGGGTAGGGATACTACGAGGAAGTCAGCTGGTGGCAAGGAGCTGCAACATCACCTTCCCCCGGGTAGAAGTAGACATACTCCAGGCAGAGCCCGAACTTCCAGCATGCAGGTCGGACACGGGTGAACTAGAGAAGGACCTGGTAGAAGACCTAGGTCGTCTTGACCCCAGGTCGGACCCACAGGAGCAGAAGGCCGAGCCAGTGGAAGAGCTAGAACTGATTGAGGTCGACCTCAACCATCCTGAGAAAGTCCTCCGCATCGGAAAAGAGCTCAATGAATCAATAAAATCTCAACTCACGACATTCTTGAAAAGCAACATTAATGTCTTCGCATGGGAGCACACAGACATGGAGGGAATAGATCCCAAAATCTCATGCCACAGGCTGAACATAAGCCTGGACGTCAAACCGAGGCAGCAGCGCCGACGTCCTCTTAACCTAGAAAGGTATGAAGCCCTAGCCAAAGAAGTGGACAAGCTGCTTAAGTGTGGCTTCATCAGGGAATCACTTTACCCTCGATGGGTGGCCAATCCCGTCCTGGTAAAAAAGAGCAACGGATCTTGGAGGGTATGCATTGACTTCACCGACCTAAACAAAGCATGTCCTAAAGACAGCTTTCCACTCTCTCGAATAGATCAAATGGTGGATGCCACGACTGGGCATGAACTGCTGAGCTTTATGGACGCATACTCCGGATACAATCAAATAGCGATGCACGAAAGTGACCAAGAGAATACCTCTTTCATTACTGACCGAGGTCTGTATTGCTATCGAGTTGTGCCTTTCGGACTATAGAACGCCGGAGCAACTTACCAACGGCTAGTCAACTCAATATTTTCCAAGCTCATTGGAAAAACTATGGAGGTATACGTTGACGATATGCTTGTCAAAAGCACCAAGGCAACAGATCAAATCCAACACCTTGCTGAAATGTTCTCCATAATCGAGAAGGTATAAGATGAAGCTCAATCCTACCAAATGCTCTATCAGTGTGGGGTCGGAAAAATTCTTGGGCTACATGGTTCACCAAAGGAGTATTGAGGCCAACTTGGAGAAAATTAGAGCTCTCCAAGAAATGAGACCTCCTACCAAAATCAAAGAGGTACAAAGCCTAACTGGACGAATAGCGGCACTTAGTCATTTTGTTTCAAAAACGACCGACAAGCGCAAACCCTTTTTCGACACCCTGCGAGGCAGTAAGGAGCTCAAATAGAGTGAGGCATGCCAGGTAGCCTTTGAAGAACTGAAAAAGCAACTAGCACAACCTCCGTTGTTGTCAAAACCAATGATTGGAGAAGTCCTTACCCTCTATCTAGCGGTCTCACGACACTCCATCAGCTCTGTGTTGATCAGGTCGGACGAAAGAATCCAACACCCAGTGTATTACGTCAGCCAGGCACTACATGATGTCAAACTCAGATATAGCCCAATGGAAAAGCTGGCATATGCCCTCGTCATCTCTACGAGAAAACTCAGTCCATACTTCTTGCAACATCCAATAGAGGTTCTATCAAACTACCCTCTGAGGCAGGTCCTACAAAAACCCGACACTTCTGGACGACTTGTGAAATGGGCAGTAGAGCTCGGTCAGTTCGAGCTCCACTTCAAACATCGGGTTTCAATCAAAGGTCAAGTCCTAGCTGACTTCGTTGCCGAGTTCAGTCCAGATCACAAGCCTAGTAACAAACAAGAAGAATGTTGGACCCTCTTCGTGGATGGATCATCAACCAAAACACGTGCTGGAGCTGGAGTTGTGCTGATGAGTCCAGATATGGAACTGCTCTGTCAGTCCTTGCGATTTGATTTCCATGCCTCTAACAACACGGCTGAATACGAGGCCTTGATTGTCGGCCTGAGGTTTGCAAGAGGCATGGGGGCACTCAAACTACTCGTGTACAGTGACTCTCAGCTAGTAGTCAATCAAATCAACAAGTCCTATCAAACCAAGGACGGAAGGATGGCGTCTTACTCGCTGATAGTAGAACAAGAACTCAAATCATTCAACACCGTCGAGGTCAGGCAAATCCCAATAACTCAAAACAGCCTTGACGACGCTCTAGCGAGTCTGCTCTAGCACGACTCGCTACCAGCGAAGGCATAGTAGAATTAGAGAACATCCCGATTGGAAGAATCGGCAAGCTCGCCAGTCAAGATGGCCGAGCACAACCTCACCACGGCCGAACTGAGACCTAGCTGGACGGACGAGATCATCCAATTCCTAAAGGATGGTAAGGTTCCCCCAGATAGCATAGAAGCGAGAAAATTAAGGATCAGAGTAGCTAGATATACAATCATCGATGACATCCTATTCAAGAAGGGCTTCTCGTTCCCCCATCGAGGTGTTTCAAGGAAAACGAAGCCAAGTATGCCCTCGGCGAAGTTCACGAAGGGTATCGGCAACCATCTTTGGGGGGCGATCACTAGCGTACAAAATCTTAAGGCAGGGGTACCGGCCATCATTGAAGAAAGACTCCATCGAATTTTCCAGAAAATACGACAAGTGCCAGAGGTTCGGCCCCATCATTAGAGCTCACCCGGAAGGACTGACCTCAATCCTCAGCCCGTGGCCGTTCTCAAAGTAGGGGATTGATCTAATCGGACCCATGCCAACAGGAAAAGGTGGAACTAAATACGCCATAGTCGCAGTAGACTACTTCACTAAATGGGCAGATGCAGAACCACTAGCCAAGATAACAGAATAAAAAACCACGGATTTCATATGGAAATCGATCGTTTGTAGATTTGGAGTCCCATACTCGATTATTACGGACAATGGAAAGCAATTTGATAATTCTAAACTCAGATCATTCTGCGAAGAGCTGAATATCAGGAAGCACTTCTCCACTCCAAACCACCCCCAGGCCAACGGCCAAGTTGAGGTCGTAAACAAAATCATCAAGCACACCTTGAAGACACGCTTGGATGAACTGAAAGGAGCCTGGGCAGAAGAACTCCCAAGCGTGCTATGGTCTTACCGAACAACATGCCGGTCGAGCACAGGAGAAACGCCTTTCTTACTAGCCTTTGGAACCGAAGCCGTTATCCCAAAGAGAACTCGAACTCCCATCATATAGAGTTCGAACTTTTGATGAAAATTGCAACGGAGACGCCATGAGAGCCGAGCTTGACCTACTAGAGGAAAAGAGGCTGGAGGCAGAATTGAGAAACACAATTTACAAACAAAGAAGTGCAAGGTATTACAACAGCAAAGTCAAGGAGCGAAAATTCAAAGCTGGAGATTTAGTCTTGAGAAAGGTCTTCCTAGCAACAAAAGAGAGCCAAACGGGGACACTTGCTCCGAACTGGGAAGGACCTTACAAGATCGTCACAGTCCTCAAAAACGGAGCTTACGAGCTCTGAAATACAGAAGGTATGTCCCTCACACACCCATGGAATGCCGAACACCTCAAGAAGTACTACCAATGAAACTTATCTGCAAAGGCCCACGGGCATGAACTACTTTTGTTGAAAGAAGCCATAGCTTCCACCTTGTAAAACTTTCTCGCATTTATGAATTGAAGGGTGTTTTGTGAAAGGACTTGCATTGAAAAGATAGTCCGAGCTACCAAGGGGTGATCAAGGTCACAATCTTTGTAACACATAGGTCCCACAAAGCTGGGACCCGCGTTGGATTTCGTAAGTGCTACGACGCCAATGCCAAAACTAAAGTTCCTTCATCCCAATGACATAGTTTTTCCAGGAATACAGTTTCGTCAAGTGACCGAACTACACCCCAAAGTTCTAAGATGATTCAACTTTTAGTTCGTCCGATTGACCGACCTAAACATTAATGCTTGTGGCCGAGCTAAAACTTAAGGAGGCATCCACACACTTCCAAGTCGACCTCAATCCCAAAAGCGTTAATTTTTCTTAGTTTCAGCTCGTCCACGTACCAAGGACAATCATTAGAATCTGAGGTAATACCTCCGAAGTCTAGACTTTGAAGTCAAAAGCATGACCTTTGAAGTCAAAAGTATGACCGTCAAAGTCAGAAGTTAAAAGTCAGAAGTCAGAAGTCAGTACTAAAATAGCACTTCTAAAGTCAGGATTTCAAAGTCAGAAGTCAGGACTTCAAAGTCAGAAGTTAAAAGTCAGAAGTCAGAAGTCAGTACTAAAATAGCTTCAAGAAAATAGGAACAAGTAAACACAGTGGAATACTTTATTAATAATTCAGTTCAGTACATCCAACCACAGATTTATTACAATAGTTCAGAAATTATTCGTCCGGCTTGGATCGAGCTCGATCTAACTCCTCTCGGGCGACAGAGGTTGAGTGTGGATTTTGCTTTCAGCTCGGCCAGTTCATCCCTGAGAAACTGAACATCCCAGTCCGAACGCTTCTCCACGGTCGCATCAATCAGCTCCTCCATGGTCAAGAAATAGACCATCTCTTGATCGGCCATATATACATCAGAGGACTTAAACTCAGCCACGGTCTCGCTTTTGAGTCCAGCCTGACTCTTCTTCTCAGCCTCGAGCTCCTGTTGTAACGCTGTTTTATCTTGCTTAGCAGTTTCCAGCTCGTCCATCAATGCTCCTAGCTCGGCCTACTTGGCCCTCAGTTCCTCCTCTTGTTTCAGAAGAATGTCATCGGAGGTGGCCCGCATTTTCTTCTCCTCCTCCAGGTCGGCCAAAACCTTGAGCCCCTCCTCCCTCATGACTTGGACGTCAGCCATGAGCCTACCCATCTTTTCGGAGGCCGCCGTAAGTTGAATGGCAGCCCTCGAAGTGTTGACAGATGCGGCCACCACGGAGTCCACTACCCCCATTGTATCCAGTACTTTTGCTGGACTGGAGTCCAGCACTTCGCAATCGTCCTGATTGCTCTCCTGGTGGATAGAGGAAGCCCGGCTATCTCCTCCCTTGTTGGTGAGTTCGATCTTATGAAGTCCCGAACCGGCTTGGGAAGAGCACCACGAAGCCTTAGGAACTCCTCATCTTTTTCCGGAGTCGATCCCAAGTAATTGGCCGGAATCCAAGGCGATGATGGAGGAGGTCGGACGTTCTGAGAAGAAGAAGGCCCTCCATCAACCGGAGGGGAGGTCACGACCTCGACACTCCGTGCTGGACTAGCACTATGCTGAGGAGAGGCCTCTGGCTGCACCTTCTGTCGGACTGAAGTCTCGTGACCCCCGGTGGAGATCTTCCTCTTCTCCTTACCGGTTGGACTTTTCTTTTTCAACAAGGCAGATATGTCCTTCATCTCCTCCCGGGTTGATCTACAAAACCGATGTCAGAGCTAAGAGGGATTTTATAAAGCATAGTAACAAGTTCAGAATAACTCACGAGTACTGGGACGGTCTGAAATCGACGGCGAGAGCCGAGATGATACCAGATTCTCCTCGGTTATTAGTACACTGCTAGACCGGAGAACCTCACTAATACTTCGAGCCCTCCGAGCCCTTTCTGGAAACTCAAGTGTTGGATCTTGAGAAGTATACCCTAGAAGGCGAGTAGATGAGAGCGTCAAGATTACTACAAAAGTGGGTTAAACTAATTACAACCGTACTAAACAAATGAAGAAACACGCTTACTCAGGGCGTGATAACGAACTGGAATACTCAGATCGGGTCTGGTGTCATTCACCGAGAACTGCCAAGGACCTCGGACAAAGAACCAGAACTTCTTCCAATTCTTAATAGAGTACGGGGTCTGAGTAATAACACTACACCCGGTCTTCGCCTTGACCGAAGCATACCACCAGCCCGACTTCTTCCCATCCGACTTAAAAGAGTACAGGCTGTTGAACTCCCTAACTGAGGGACGTGGGTAATCGAGCTGATCCCACAGAATGAAGAAACCTATCATGATCCTCCACCCATTAGGACAGAGCTGGGTTGGGGCTATTCTCCAGTCCCTCAAGAATTTCCTAACTATTCTTGGAAAAGAAAGTCGAAGTCATGGCCAAGACGGGCTGGTTCAAAGCCACGCCCCAACAAGGCGGGTCGTCGGCCCGGTCATCAGGACCAGGAACGTAGAACTCTATGTCATCTGGAACCTTATAAGCATGGTGCCAATCCCTAAGCTGTTTCACGTTGACATCGGAAGGAAAAAACTTACATTTCCAAACTGGGGCGTCCTAAGCCACGACTCAACAATGGCCTCCTCCCGACCTAACGTCCCTGTGTCCAACCTCCTCTCACCACTGCGTCTCGGCCTGAGGAGACGATCTAGCCTAGGGGAAACAGCAGTTATTGGAGCTGGACTGAGGACCTCATCCTCATCTATTTCCTCTATCATCCTACCCGAACCGGACTCCTCTTCCTCCTCCTGACCTCTACCCCAGGACATGGCCTCTCTCCCGCTGCCACTACCGAACTCGCTCGACATCCTACTCGGTTTACTTAAAGAAATGAAGAAAGGCAAGGAATAATGTCAAAAAGAAAGAAGTGGGTACTGACCGTTTTTTAACCGCAGTGACTCTTAGATCGGACGAATTTTACCGTTCTGGCACTCAGCTAAGGCAACAGAACTCAGAGAAAAATGCTCTAGGCAACATCTCCAAATGAATCTCATTCCCCTTATTTATAGGAGAGTGAGACGAAGGGAGAGCACTATCAATGCAGTAATGATGGCATCCCATTAAAGCGCTTCCTCGAGCCACGCATAAGTCTGACATCTCCATTAAATGTGTTCCACGTGTCATTCAAGGAGGCAAGTTGTCAGAAATACTGCACCAGGCGGCAGAAACCAAGTCAGCTCGCGCCCGAGCTATAACACGAATTGAAGACCACCTTTGACCAATTTAAAGTAGGTCTTGGGGGCAATTGTTGTCGACAGACCTGATTTGACCACTCCAGGTGCTAAATCACTCAGTAGGGAACCAAAAGGAGGCCGACTTGGAGATATAAGTTTTAGTTCGGACTTCGGTCCATCAGTCCATCAGGCGACTTTCAGTTCGGGGGTCCTCCTCAGTACGGATTTCTTCTTTAAGTTCGGACTCGTTCCACTTTTCAGGTCGGACCTCGCCCGATGACATCATACACACGTCAACGGCATATTCGTCTGACAAGAGTCATTTCACATTAAATGCCCATAAAGGGAATGTCTTGTAAGCATTAAATGCATAGGATGGCCATTTAATGCCTAGGATAGCATTAAAGGAATACATAATCATTACATGATCTCCTATAAATAGGAGAACTAAATGTTATTCAAGGGACATTCAACTGCTTAATAAAAGCACTCTTACAAAGATTATACAATTAGGTCTTCCTGCATATCTTTACCTATCTACTACTCATTACGGTCATAGCCGACCTCAACACTTGTCTTTAAGTTGGTTTGGGAAGTGCATAATCATTTTCCAACGTCAACAGTAACTATTTCAAAACATTAATTTTGAAATGTGAACATTTCATTGCCCCATATTAAAAAAAAAAAAATTTGTGAACAGTAAAAATCTCGGCAATGAAATGTTCATTGTCGAGCTTCTCAAGAATGCAATCATTCATTGCCCCATATTAAAAAAAAAAAAAAATTGAACAAGAAAAATCTCTAAGCAATGAAATGTTCATTGCCGAGATTCTCAACAATGCAATCTTATTTATTGCCCCATATTTAAAAAAAAAAATTCTAATAAACAATAAAAATCTCGGCAATGAACAGTATTTTACTATTCATTAGAATTTTTTTTTTTTCACAAATTTTTTTTCTTTAGTTTATTTTTTATTTTACACCTATTCATTCAGCAACTCGGCAATGAACAGTAACCAAATAATTTTTTTTTAATACATATGTGTGAGTTTAAAAAAAAAAAAATTTAACTGTAATTTGTCATTGCCGAGCAATGACAAATTATAAAATATTCATTTGATATATATATTTTTTGTCTTTTTCTAATCTTTTTGACAATTTTTTTTTAGTTTATTTTTCCTTATTTGTTCTTATTTTACACATTTTTATTCAATTTTTTCATTAATCTTTTTTATTTTATCTTATAAACAAATTTGAATTTTTTTTTTATTTTTTATAATGTGAGTTACTTGACAACATTGAATTTGAATTTTTTTTTTGTCGAGTAGCTCGACAACATTGTAAGTTGATTTTTTTTTTTTTGGACACATGGACATTGACCCATTTTATTTTTTATTTTATTTTAGGGATAATTGTATAAAAGGTTCCTATTGTTTCAATCTAAAATTTTTCACTACATTTTTCACATACGCACAACGACGTAGTCAAAACTAGTATATATATATAATTTGAACGATAATATTATGTACAATACCATAGGTGCATATGTGCAATAAAGTGAGGTAGATTTCGATTAAAAAAATAAAAAATAAAAATAAAGTGAGGTAGTTGTACTACTTGTCCATTTACCGCCTTTGCCTCTCTTTTTGTGTCGCCTTTATGAGCTTGCATTAAATATTTCAGATGTTAATATCAATTTTTTTAATACGCTGATTTCTAGGTCTCTGTTTGTAAATTTTGAAATTTATGAAAATCGATTTTCACTTGTGTCCAATTAAATACTAGTATACCACTTTCTTGCGTAAGATTCGGATGTAGGCCGTAGGGCGGTTCTGATATTTTTGAGGTCCGAGATGAAATCTAACATTTAGGCCCCTAAATCAAAAGTCATAGTCATTTGTTGGTGGTGTTGGACTTCAATATTTTTTAAAAAAAAAAAATAGTCCCCTTCAATTTTGGATCACTATTTAATAATAGTTATTGTCCTTATAGAACGCGGTTTGCTTTCTTTGTTGGATTTCAAATTTTGTACAAATATTTTTATTGGACAACTTCAATTAAAAATTTTTTACGAAAATGGGCCCTTCTCGGTTTTGGGCCCGAGTATGTCGCTTCACTCGCCTCGCAAAAAAAGCGGGCATGCAGTAGTCAGTATTATAATGATGGATTGAGGTGGTCAACAAATTTTAGAGATGATCGATTGAGGGAGATGGATTGAGGAGGTGCCAGATTTTGGAGATAATCAGTTGAGAGAGATTATCAAACTAGGGAGATGGATCGAAGCGGTCATTAAATTTTGGAGGAGATGATTTTGTGAGGGGATAAATTAAAGACGTAGTGACACGGACGTTTAATTACTTTTTTTTCCGTAGCAGAGAAAACTCTATACGGTCATAATTAATTGAATGAAACTAGAGGTGTCTGGCCGGCCGAACACACCTTTCTATAGACCGTGTTAAGTATAGATCTGCGAGCTGGATATATCAAAAGGGTGGGTCTGGAAAGGGGACCCCCTTCACGGGGGTTGAAAGAGCCCACTAATTTTTTTTTTTTTCTCAAACTACAATTATTTAGTCAATTTTTATGAGAATCTAATATTTTTTTATAAGTCACAATCTTTAAAAAGGTTACAAGAAGTCATTAAACAAAAATATTCAAGATCTAAACTAGTGAAAGAAAGTTGTACCCAACGATCTTTTACAATTACTAATTCTTCTATAATAGAATCTATATTTATTTTATTAACAAGGTATTTCTCAACAAAAATTGTTATGTAGTCGATGCACAAAATATTTGAACTCTTTAGTAGTGTTATATACAATTATATTGTAATCCTATATTTAATGAAACGACATATAAGTAAGTCATACACAACGAAATTATTACAACCAAGTTAGAAAATAAAATGATATTTCAACACTAAATAGTAGAAGGTGCAACAAATTAAAAAATTCAAATCCACGTTCGAATTTTGAAATTTTTAAAGTTTGAATTTCAATTTTTAACTTTCTAATACTTACATGAAATGCAAATAATTGTTTGTTTAATTAAATTTGGATGCACAATTGAGAGTAAAACAATTTTTTTCCTATGTTTGGTGAAATTTGGGCTTTATTTTTTTTTTTTTTTTTTTTACATTTTGGGCCAAAATTTTGGGCAGCCCTGGGCTCAAATTTGGGCTTTATTTCTTTTTTGTTTCTTTCTCTATTTATTTTTTTAACCTTTTGGGCCAAATTTTGGGCAGCTTTGGACTTGAGCCCAGGATTCCGCCCATGTGGACGATGTTGGTCTTTATTAAATTTATGACTTTGAGCGCTTTAGATTTTGTAAAGAACATTTTGATTCTGTATTTTGAGCACAACATTTTTTATAAATGAATGGAGCCAATTTGTTTCATACTTTTAAGGAGAGGTTTAATATAGACGACACTCTTTGTGAGAGATTATAATTAACCCTTCTCTATCATATTTTTCACGATATTATAATTAAAAAGAAAGATAGAATCAGAACTATTGTCGCAATAAAAATAATATCTAATGATATTACATGTACTTGGCCAAAAAGATAATTAGATCATTATTTTTCTTGACCTACTACTAAGAGGTAGGGTGGAGTGGGCGATCAAATACAACATTATAGTAGTTGAAAACTTGAAATGGTGAATTTTCTTGATACCAACTTTTAATAAAGGTGAATATAAATATTTGAGTCACCAATATATCGTATTTTAATGTTCAAATCTTAATAATTGAAAAGACAAAAAATGAAAAGGTTGCTTTTGTTGTAAAATTATGAGATAATTATTGATGATTATTTAGACTTATCGTAATATTTAGTCTTATCTCAGATATTTAGATAAGTTCTTGTTTGATCATATCCAAACCTCTTTTGTAACCTACTTTGGAATCCTATAAATATAGGTTCATAGTTATAATGAAAGACAATTCATTTCGTGATCTCTTTTATTCTTCCGCTTTATTTCTCTAATTCCATAACACGTTATCAGCACGACGTTCTAAATAATTAAGTAAACTAACGTGATTTTTCTTTGTGGCAGAAAATATTGGTGGAAAATTAGTTAGAATCCAATCTCACATTTTTCGGACGATGAATTTGTGGAAAGTGCCAATTACGAGGTTTAATTTCCGTATATCTCTTTATCTCTCTCTCTTTTAACCTATGTGGATTTCATATTATGATGAGAAGTTAACTAATGAGGTGGTGGCATGAATATTTCCAAATCAGTATGGTATAATTTTTTTTGTAATATTATATTACTGCAAGATGAATATATCATACAATAATTAGAAGTCAATTGTGATAGGAGAATTATTTGTTTCGTCAAAATCTGAGAATTGATGGCATGCTCCGAATTTATTATTATGAAATTTGAGTGCTTAGAACTAATCATAATTGTGTACAATTGTTAGAATAATAAAATAAAAATTACACGAGATTGCACTGATAAGCATAAAACTTTGCTTTATCATTACATGATGATATAATCGTAAATAAGTGTTTTTGGATTGTTTATGAGAAAGTTATTAAACTAATATTTAGTGAATAAATTTTTAGTCATGTGGTAAATAAATAATTAATTAATCTACTATGAAAGTAATGTTTACGTTTCTTTATAAATTGAATGATCTCTCTATCTTTAAGTTGATTAATTATTTTTCTAATGTTCTTGTATAAATTTTAAATTGATATATATTATACTATTGTTCTTGAAGAACATATATTCATAATGATATGTTGTTTTTCATGAAGAAACACAACGTTAATATTATGACAGAACGTAACATATAAATATTGCTCCTGAAGAGCAAATCTTTACTTCAGAATAATGATTTATTGTTGTTCTTGAAGAAGCACAACGTTATAATATTCTGACAAAATATTAGCTGCTCTTGAAGAGCATAATATTACAATTTAAATATTCCGGAAGAATATTAATTTTTACGACGTTATAATTTTTATATTCCAGAAGAATATTGAGCATTATTAGAATTAATATTTTATTGTGCTTTGGAAGAAGTACATGTCTTGAAGAATATCATATCACATAATTAAATTGTGATATAAATGAGTAATTAATCAACTAATTCTCATTCCTGAACAAAAGTATATAAATCATGTTATGTTGACATTGATTAGTGTAAATTATATGATTATACAATGTCTAATAGAAAATTAATTATATTTTCTTGTTCATTGTGTAGTTATTCAAATGACGAATATCACAAAACTTGAGTTTGTTGCACTTGATCTATATGGCAAAAATTATTTGTCATGGATCATCGATTTGAGATTCATCTTATCTCAAAAGGTCCTGCAGGAGAGACAATAAAAGAAGGAAACGTAGCATCCTCCTGCAGGATCGCAAGTAAAAGCACTTATTTTCCTCCGTCACCATCTCCACGATATATTGAAAATTGAGTACCTTTACCGTAAAAGATCCAAAAATATTTTGGAGAAACTTGAGTGAAAGGTTTGACCATCAGAGGACTATAGTCTTCCATGCCTCCAATGTGATCATTCAACAACAATATCGTGAGCGTGATTAAAAAAAATACCGTAACTCATATCCCGCCTACTAGTTCTTGAACAAAATAATGAATCGTTGATGAACAATCATGGGCTACGCCCAAGCGGTTCCACAAGACATTGCACGAAGCAAATGGTACCGACATTATTGCAAAGCAAATGCAATATCAAGCTATGGACACGAACGTGGGCGACGGCCTTGACAGAGACATTATCTAAAATGGACGCGACCATGGGCGAGGACGAGGACGCGGATTTGGACGAAAAATGGACATTATCAACCACAAGGTGACATCTTTAAAAAGAAAAAAATAAATGAAAATAACTCGTCTAAAAAGGAGCACGAAGAAAATTATTTTAGATGTGGAATGAAAGGACATTGGTCACGTACTTGTCGTACGGTAAAACATCTTGTGGATCTCTACCAAATATCAATCAAGGGAAAAGAAAAAGTGGAGACAAATTTTGCGACTTTGATGGTCCAATGGATGTGACTCATCTAGGCGTCTCTCGATTTTTTTGTTGATCAAAGTGGAAATATCAATCATTTGATCGAGGGAGATGTGATAGAAAAGATAAACTAGTATATATATATATATATATCCGTAATCGTGTGTGTGTGTGTGTGTGTGTGTGTGTGTTGGGGGGGCTAAATCTTGTTTCAATGATTTAAGCTATTAAGTATTTGAATAGTTTTTATTTGGAGAAAAACAAAAATTTATTTGATTGAGTATCTAAAATTATCAATATAATTACAAAAATTTTGGACAATTTTTCAAAAGACATGACTAAAGTCGGAAGGAAAACGAATAAGATAACTAAATGAAGACAAGAAAAATGGCGAAACGTTGGAAAAAATCGGGGCTGAAAAATATTTACAATTGAAAAAATAAAATGAAAATGAAAGAAAGGATATGGAAACAAGAAAAAGTTAAAAAAAAAAAAAAATAATTATGAATAGTAATTAGGCACGCATTCCTATGAATAGTACCACTATAAAGTCCCTCTTTTAATATAGGGATATAGGGATATATATATATAGGAAAAAAATCACGCATGGCCATTTTGCATTGGTGAAATCAATTCCAGACTGTCATATAAAATGCATTTATGAATCATGGCAGAGATGGTGATGGAACTGTTGAGCATCTACAACGCAATCTTGGATTGCACTACAAAATGTGCGACATCATATCAAAATACTTAGAACATCTTCAATACTATATCTTCTAAAAAAATCTATAAGGCAAGAGAGAGAAAAGAAATAAGGAGAGAAGTGGAAAGAGGAAAGAGAAGAAAAAATAGATGAGAGAGATAGACACAATTTAATGAAAAAATGGGTAGAAGGTGTTTAACATGATGTCTAAAACTAGACGGTCTATTGGACGACTTTCTACAATAAATGCTGCCACATCAGTTTTGTCCCCTCCACCTCATTGTCACATGAGCTAAACATTCAATGTAGAAGATAGCATTGGAGATGCTCTAAGAGCATCTCCAATACATTCTATCTATTATAGTTTATGTGGTAGGTAAAATAGACGAATTTTCACTCCATATGGCACGACGTTTATTGAATAGACGGTCAAATTATTAATTCGTGTCCAATGGGTTCCGTCTAAAATTAATATTACTGCTAATGTGACATTAAATTTTTTAAAAATTGATAGGTCTTCAATTTATATTTTCCTTGTCTGGATTTTTTTTAATAAAATACTGAAATTGATTTAAATTTGCTAAGTCACTCCGTCTTAGATGGACTTCTAAACGGAGTTTATTTTTGGTGTGCCAAATCAACTAGACAGAGTCCTTATCAGCATGCATTGAAGAGGATTTTTTATAATTCCATTTATATATGCTTTTGTGACACGTCTAAAAAGAAATAGACGGAGTGCATTGGATATGCTCTTACATGACACTAGACATTCTCAATTTATTTTTTTACAATAAATGATCATCGAAATGTGTGTTAAGCCTCTTTTATTTAATTTCTACTAATTTGTTTTCATCGGAATGTGTGATAATTATATTTTATTTAATTTTATATAATTAATCCACATTCTCTATCTTATATAATTGGACCATAATATTTTCAATTCACAACTCTATTGAAAATGTTCTTCTATCCGTCTTTATTTTACTTGTCACGTGTACAACAAACCAAATTGTTGCATTTGAGATGCGTATATTATTAAGAGTGTATTTGATTTTGATTAAAATCGAATTTTTTATAAAAGTTGATAAAAATAGATGAAATGTATGATTAAAAAGTTCTAAAAAATTGTGCATCTACGAAATGAGTGGTTAAAATTAATTATTTACTTTGGCTTTTAACAAATGTTTAAGTGAACTCAAACAAGCTTTAAAGACTGTCTTTTAAAATTGGTACCAAACAAACTCAAGACGTGAATCGTGTGTAAGTTTCTAAACTTTCTATGATTGATTAGCCAAATGTTTTCTAATAATGATATATTTATTAAGGTAGATCAAACATTATCAAGGAGGAAAACATTAAACACGAGTAAGCTATTAGTTTTCCATGTATGCCAACATTTTAAATTTGGCATGTAAAATTCATTGAGGTTCGATCTTGATGCTATAAAATGTTAATTTAGACAATCTTGTTCAAAAATCATATAGATTTCAACTTGTTCAATCAAAGGACCACACTATCCTCATCCAGACAATGAAGGACCATGACATTTTAATTTATGAAATTTCCAGAATATTAAAGTGACATTTTTGTATCACTAAATTACTTATTTCCAAACTAATTACAAGGAAATTTTCATAAATTAACAAACAACAATTATATATAGCGTATTTCTATGGTTTTTTATTTTTTTTTTATTTTTGTAGCATCGGTGATACAAGCTGCTTCCACAATCTTCCAAGTTAATCACTTTGTACATACATACATATATTATTCTCGCAAGTCAATCCCAAAATCGAAATATTCACCGTCGGCAATTTTTATGTCAACAGCATTTTTTTTTGTTAGTTTGCGATTTTGGTCCCAACTTTTCAAATTTGTAACTAATCTACCCCAACTTTTTTTTTTATTTCCAAATTTTGCAACTAATTTACCATTTTTTTTATTTGATCTTATAATCAAATTGTACACAATTATTTCTTTACCTTTTTTTATTTTTTTTCTCATTTTTTCTTTCTTTCTCCAATCCCAATTCAAACAGATTTAATTTTTGTTTCCTTAGTTTTGTCGAGCAACTCGACAAAAAGGTCAAAAAAAATTTTGGTCGAGCAGCTCGATGCTGCCAAATACCAATATTTTTTTTTGTTAGTCGTGCATCTCGACAAAAAGGCCAATTTTTGTTTTGTTTTGTTTTTTGTTTTTGTCAAGCAGCTCGACACTGCCAAATACCAATTTTATTTTTCTTTAGTTTTGTCGAGCAACTCGACAAAAATATATATTTTTGTCGAGAATGACTCGACACCGCCAAATACTAATTTTATTTTCTTTAGTTTTGTCGAGCAACTCGACAAAATGCCAATATTTTTTGTCGAGCAATTTCTATTACCGCGCTCATATACCAATTTTTTTTTTGTCAAGTAGCTCAACATTGTCTACATACCAAACCATTTTTTTTTCCCAAGCAAACAAATAGGAGTCTCATTTGTCGAGTAACCCAATTTATCAAGTTACTCAACAAAGCTATTATTCTTTTTTTTTTGAAATTTTTTTTAATTGTTTATGTGTGGGCTTGAGCCCATTTCTTCCTTTTTTTTTTAAAAAAAATTATAATTTATAGTGGTGTGTGCCAATCAATAGCCAACAAATTTTTTTCTTTTAATTTTTTTTTTTTCTTATTTGTTTTTCTTTTACACCTTTTCATTCAATTTTCTACTAATCTTTTTTTTTTATCTTATAAGCAAATTGTACACAATTAAATCCAGTTCACTTTTACCAAATTATTTATTAAAGATTATTCTAAATAAATGCTATTATTTTCCTTAAATTGTTTCCTTATTTTTTTTATTTTACTATTTACACATTCGTCCAGATTTTCATTCAATTTTTCACCAATCTTTTTTATTTTATTTTTTTATTTGATGTTATAAGAAAATTGTACACAATTCTTTAATATTTGGCTTTTGGGTCATTATTAAAAAAGTTGAAAAAGTTGGAGCCGAGTTTGAAGAATGAGGGTTTGGTCCAATTTAAAAATCTCGAAGTGGTGCAATTCAATAAAAATATAAAAATGGTCACTTTACCACATCACTTTACCAACATCCAAAGGTTGTTTACGAATCTTAGTTATTTAAATTTTTTTTTGTACGATTGGTTCTGCTTTTCTTAGTAAAATTTTAACATTTTACTTAATTAATTGTATTAAATTGTATGTTCGAAAATATGTTTTTCATATTTATTTACGTATTATACATTTAAAATTTTTATACTAAAATTTTTTATACCTATATATTCAAGAACGCCACGCACAACGCATATATCAAAACTAGTATATATAAACACACACACACACACAAAACACACCCCATACTTTCCACGTAAAACCAGATCTTTGAACCCTGCATGATTCCAAGAAGATAACATCAATAATTTACACTCACAACACCGCTCATACTTAAGTGTATGTTTGGAAGAGTTTAAAAGATTTTTAAGAGATTTTGAAAAAATTTGATAAAATCTGTAGTTAAAGGTTGATTAAAATTGAGAGTCTTATAAAATACTTGGTTGAAAATGAGCTTGCTAAATTTTTTTTTTTTTTCTTGGTCATGCTAAGAACTGACACCAAATTGAGAGTTAATTAGCACAAATTCTGAAAATTGGTTGTATTCAAGAAGCACAAGTAGCCATCAACATTAATTGATGGAAGTCTACGCACCTTCCAAAATTGGATACAATACAAAGGCATATAAAGATATAGATGTGGAAGGTAATATTCATTCAATACAGAGAAAACAGTGTTGAGGATCACACTATCCTCATCCACACAAAATAATTGAGGACCACACTGACATTAATTTCTGAGTTTTCCAGATTTCAAAATCCCGGAGTATTAATTTCTGTCATCTTCCCATATATAGCTTGTTTGATCAAATTTAGAGCTGGTGTGTTTTTTTTAAACAGTTTAGGGAAAAGAATGCTCTAAGATACTTTGAAGCCCAACAGACTATTGAGCCTAGGGCCCGCCAACAAGTAGTTGTCACCTAATAAGAGAAAGTCTAGATATCCTATTTAGGGGGAAAAAAATTGGTAATTTCAAAAAAAAAATTATTTTAATATTTTGATTCATTCAATCTTTCAAATGCATCAAATTCTTTTCCATCCAAAGAAAAGGAAAATGTCTTTCATTATTTATTTCGATCTTCCATCCTATTATCTATTACAATATGTAATCTCTCACTACTTTCCTATTTCATGTCTCACCTTCGCGTCGTCATTGGATAGGTCTCGCCTATGCTCAAAACATTTTTTTGAATTGTTTATGTGTGGGCTTGAGCCCATTTCTTCCTTTTTTTAAAAAAAATTATAATTTATAGTGGTGTGTGCCAATCAATAGCCAACAAATTTTTTTCTTTTAATTTTTTTTTTCTTATTTGTTTTTCTTTTACACCTTTTCATTCAATTTTCTACTAATCTTTTTTTTTATCTTATAAGCAAATTGTACACAATTAAATCCAGTTCACTTTACCAACATCCAAAGGTTGTTTACGAATCTTAGTTATTTAAATTTTTTTTTTGTACGATTGGTTCTGCTTTTCTTAGTAAAATTTTAACATTTTACTTAATTAATTGTATTAAATTGTATGTTCGAAAATATGTTTTTCATATTTATTTACGTATTATACATTTAAAATTTTTATACTAAATTTTTTTATACGTATATATTCAAGCAATGCCAACGTACAACGCACGTATCAAAAACTAGTAAATATAAACACACACACACAAAACACACCCCCATACTTTCCACGTAAAACCAGAGATTTGAACCCTGCATGATTCCAAGAAGATAACATCAATAATTTACACTCACAACACTGCCTCATACTTAAGTGTATGTTTGGAAGAGTTTAAAAGTACTTTTTTAAGAGATTTTGAAAAAATTTGATAAAATTTGTAATTAAAAAGTTGATTAAAGTTGAGAGTCTTATAAAATACTTGGTTGAAAATGAGCTTGCGAAAAAAAATTCTTGGTCATGCTAAGAACTGACACCAAATTGAGAGTTAATTAGCACAAATTCTGAAAACTGGTTCTATTCAAGAAGCACAAGTAGCCATCAACATTAATTGATGGGAAGTCTACGCACCTTCCAAAATTGGATACAATACAAAGGCATATAAAGATATAGATGTGGAAGGTAATATTCATTCAATACAGACAAAACACAGTGTTGAGGATCACACTATCCTCATCCACACAAAATAATTGAGGACCACACTGACATTAATTTCTGAGTTTTCCAGATTTCAAAATCCCGGAGTATTAATTTCTGTCATCTTCCCATATATAGCTTGTTTGATCAAATTTAGAGCCGGTGTAATTTTTTTTAAACAGTTTAGGGAAAAGAATGCTCTAAGATACTTTGAAGCCCAACAGACTATTGAGCCTAGGGCCCGCTGTCTGGCAGATAGATAATACTCTGTTGTGTACTTATTGAGCCTAGGGCCCGCCAACAAGTAGTTGTCACCTAATAAGAGAAAGTCTAGATATCCTATTTAGGGAAAAAAATTTTGGTAATTTCAAAAAAAAAATTATTTTAATATTTTGATCCATTCAACCTTTCAAATGCATCAAATTCTTTTCCATCCAAAGAAAAGGAAAATGTCTTTCATTATTTATTTCAATCTTCCATCCACCATTCTATTATCTATTACAATATGTAATCTCTCACTACTTTCTCTATTTCATGTCTCACCTTCGCGTCGTCCTTGGATAGGTCTCGCCTATGCTCAAAACATTTGAAACTCAGTTTCCACATCTAATCAGACTTTACACTTTACAAAACATTGGTCATAAAAGATGAAGGAGAAGTTCATTGAACCAAAATAAATCTACTTATGTTGCTAGATTGACATCTTTTATGAAGCGAATTGATTGTAATTAAAGTGTTTGAAGTAGTTGGATGTATAAAAACATAAAATAAGAAAATATTGAATTCGGATAAATGATAAAAGAAATGAAAATCTGGAAAATAACATAAATACAAGGACACAAATTCTAGAAAGTAAGAAAGAAGAGAAAAATCATACATATATCTACATGGGCTCTATAAATTCTTGGGCTTAATCATAGCTAATATGAAAGTTTTGGACTTGATTGTAATTGTGATATAAGTTCAGAGATTACATGTGTAATTAAATTAATCCTAAACTAATTGGACTTGGATGCAATCAGGACTCTTGTTGTTGTTTGCAATCAGAATGATACCATAATAACGAGATATAACAATTACTCTGTAATTCACGGTAAAGGGCCACGCAATCATCAAAGGGCCACGACTTTGGAATTACAAAGAACTGCTATATCACGCCATAACAGATCTTTTGATGAGTGGAGGCGTAGTTCTGATACAGATGATCATCTGGAGGAGGCAACTGTAGAGCATACTATATGCAGCCACAAAGGCTTATTTTTATTTCACCATTCTGATATTGTCTTGCCTATCTTTAGATAAAGAAGAAGGGAAAATTTAGAAACACATGATGTAGAAAACACACTCAAAATTTTATTCGGAAAACAACTGATAATCTTACAAAGAGAATAAGCCTTCTTATATAGAGGAAGGTAAAGCAAAAGATAAAAGACTGGGACCAACATAGTACAATAATTATACAGACACGGGATATAAAGCATGACATAAAGTACGACATGAACAGAACAGAGAGTACAATAATTATACAGACTCGAGACATAAAGCGAGACATAAAGAAAGAACAGTATAGACCCGTGAAAACTTTAAACAGAAGGAATCTGCTTTTTAGAAAGTAAAGGGGTCAAGACAACCTTTCATGGGGTGCCAAGGTGGGCAGCTTGCACAGGAGAATCTGAGTTATCTGAATCGGATGGTAGTCCTTGTTGTTTCTACCATGGTAAGTTTTCTATTTTACGTTGATCTTTCCATTCCTGCTCTAAGATTTTTTCAATGTTGTCTGGATTATTTAGGTCAAGATCGGATGGATTTGGAATAATGGAAAAGTTAGTATACTCGTGCATTATGTAATGTGTAACTTCAAGTTGGTAAGGAGTGATAATTGGTTGTTGTGAACTGGTCGCTGATTCTTGTGGAGGACTAGTAAGAGGAGTGCTAGCAATGTTTTCATGAAGCATTTTCCAAAGTCTTTCTCGGTGAGCCTGGCCTTCTGGGGTGTTTTCGCCATATCTGGTTGTTTGCCCTAAACTCTGAGTTGGTCGTCCCAAATATAACTGTGACCATGAAACATCAAAATTGTCTGAGTCAGGTCGAGGAAGATAATAATAGTTATACTGGGGATAACTCTTCTTCATATGTGCTTCAATGTCCTTTTGGATGCGCTTTGCATAGAGCATAGGCAAGCATTCCCATGGGGCATCATCATCAATGTTAGGCCATATTTCTGGAGGAATGGTTTGATTGACTTCCGCCTTTTTCTTTGGAACGTTCGGAATTCTTTAGGATAGTTTTCCCAATCTTTATGAAGATTATATGGCAGAACATTATAATCACAAACATGGAAAAAATGGGTGTAATGTCCTGTCTCTGTGAAATACCCATGTCTGTCAAAAATGATAATAACATGGATATTTTATATGGAAGTGCGGATGTCTTTGAAATTTTCTATATAAATATGAAACTTTTCCATCCAATGATTCACATGGTGGAACCATTCAAAAAACTTCTTTACATGGCAGTTCGGTTCAGGATATAGTTCAGGATAGGTTTTCCAAAGATCATAACCAATCTCAGTGAGCCAAGTAGCCATTGCTTCTGCATTGAAGTAGAAAGCAATCTGGTGGAGCTCAATAAGATATCACAGAAAATATAAGATCTTTTTCGAGAAAGCCCATTGTAGTCGGTCTGGGTTGAAGAAGAAGAGATTCAGGAGTGGATAATCAGGATGAAATCCTAAACCTCCAAGAATATGAATTCCGTGTTTTTGGATAACTAGGAACTGATAATTGAGCATGAGCTCTTTCGATCGGGTTTTGAGTGTTTTGTCCTTTATGAGATTGTGTATTTCTGGAGAAAAATTATCCATGTTTGGGTAAACTTCAGAAGGTCTTGTGGATGATGATGGTGGCTTTGAAGACGAGGGTCCCATCATACAAATAATAGGAATGGGCTTTGTGATTGAATATTTGGGCTTGAGTCTGGATAGCAAATCTGGGAGGAGATTGTTATGGCCTTTTATGTGTTTAACTTCAAAGTCAAAATTTGAAAACCATTCGGCCCATCTGAGAAGTTGGGAGTTTGGAATCTGTTTCTGTTTGAAATTCAACATTTTTGGGAAAGCTGACATGTCCATTTCAATGAAAAAGTGATGCCCAATAAGATGAAATTGAAAATTTTCAATTCCTCTTTTGACTGCCGAATTTCTTTGAAAGTGGAATGGTAGTGTTTTTCGGTTTTGAAAATTGAACCACTCTTGTACCCACATATGTTCCTTTTTCCCTCCTTTTCTTCATGGAAAATCGCTGCCCAATATAAATCACTAGCATCTGTTTGCAAAACTCTTTTTCCATCAGTGGGGATGGACAATGCTGAGAGGCAATGGACCTTTTGCTTGATCTGCTGGATGGCTTTAGTTTGCTCGTCTGACCAAGATGGAGCATTATTTTTTAACATGTTTTGCATAGACTTGATGACTGTGGATAAATGGTCAATGAAGTTAGCCATGTAGTTGACAATTCCAAGGAACTGTTGGATTTCCTTTTTGAGAGACTTGAATATGGAAACTTTAGCAATTCTTGTCCAACATGGGGTTGTAAGGAATATTGGCCATTTTTTATGTGCACGTCGAGAAAATCAATCTCATTGACTCCAATAACCATCTTCTTATGTGCTAGCATAACTCCATTATTCTTAGTAAGATCATGGAAATTAGATAACAGTTGTGAGTGTGAAGATTCATTAGGAGAGAAAAGGAGGATGTCATCAATGTACACCAAAGCTGATTTCATGATAGGGTGGTATATGCGTGTGATGGCCTTCTGGAAGAGGGAATGAGCTATTTTCAATCCAAATGGCATGACGGTCCATTGATAATGAGCATTAGGAATGCAAAATCCTGTTTTGTGTCTTTCTTCTAGAAGAATTCCAATATGCCAGAAACCTGCTTTCAAATCAAATTTAGAAAATATTTTAGCAGCATAAAGATTAGCAAATAGCACTTTCCTATGGGAAGAGGGTATTTTTCATCTGCAAGAAAGTGATTTAGAGGCTTATAATCAATGAGAAGTCTCATTTTTCCTCGCACTTACTCAGCTCTCTTGTTAACATAGAATGCTTGACATGCCAACTGGGAGTTGGTCTGTTCGATAAGTTCTTCAGCTTGTAGGTTTGCCAATTCTATGGTTGCAAGTTGGAGATGTTCTTGGCTCATTCTTGTATGGCTAGCCTTTGTTGGGTTGACATCTTCATTAAGTTTAAAAGGAAGAGAAACAAAGAATTTAGGATTCTTCCATAAAGGATTTGTACATTTAGTGAGAAAATTGTGTGGGATTCTGCACAACAATTCCTAATCAGTTGTTCCTTGAGAGAGTGTAAAGATGATATGGAGAAGTAAGTAGTTGGCTGGATGTAAGGTAGGAAGTGAGATTTGTATTGAAGACCATTGTATTTGGGTATAACTCTTTTAGCCCAAAGCTGCTGGATAATATCAAATCTAATGACAATGTCTTTTCTTGGGAGGGATGAACTAAGAAGCCTGTGAGAAATTGTACAATTTGGGAAAAAATGGATGCTGACAGGTTTGCTAATGATCTCTGAAGAAATACTCATTATTTGCGGCCTGAAAGATTTGCCTATGAGATTTCCACATGAATGATGGGAGGACAGTTGGATTCAAGATAGAACTAACTGCTCCTGTATCAAATAAACCAGCAAATATAATTGGTTTGTCATATTTGCTTGGGAAAATTTTGACCTCAATCATAGGTACTGAAAGACTCAGGCTGATGACTTGAATTCCATAGCATTCTTCAGGATGATCAAAGGAGTTGTCAGAGTCACTTTCTTCGTGATCTGTGAGGAAAGCCCTTTGGTTACAAAGTTTTTTTAGAGTCCTTTGTACCATGTTGTGAAGTTCGCTGAAAGATGTGGTCCCAAGAGATTGCCCTTTCATTTCAATGAACTTTAGAGTTTCTTGTCCAATGGGCTGAGATATAGACTCAAGGTATGCTTGTTTGATATTGGGATCATCCATTCCTCCAATAAGATAGAAGCATCTAACAGCGCTCTCGAAATACTTGTCAAGGTCTTTTGGATTGTAAGAACAACATTTGAGTTTAAAGAACTCTTCCCGGGCAATATCTTTTAGGTGATCTTGTCTTCCACAGAATTCCCAATCTAAAGCATTCATGAACTGCTCGACTGTAGGAGCATTGAGATATTGCAACTGTCTGTATTGTCCAAGAGAATCAAATCAATCCTTCAAGAAACCTGTGAGTCGAGCTATAAAAGACCTGATAATAGTAGCATGTGTCATGTAAGGTTTTTGAAGTTCGGCAAAACATCATGCTTGCATCTCTTGGAATCTAGTCTTCCATTTGGATGGAGGAACATCATCAAGAGTGAATTTAACGAAGGAGCTACTGGAGGAAGGAAAGCTTGGGCTTATGACAGTAGGGATAATAGGGGGCTTGCTGCTTCCTCAGAGATGACTGTAGGTTCTGCCTAGACAGTTTCTTCTGTAGGTTCGTGTTTTCATTATGTTACTCCATAGGCTCTTCTTGACTTGTTTGGGCATTATTGGCCATATAAAGAGGGGTTGTCTGGTGAGTGACTCATCCGAGGATTCACTATGATCTGTATCAGAATCTGCAGCCATGGTTAAAATAGGTAGAGAAGAAGTCTTTTGTTTGTGCGTTCTTTCAAGAAACTCAGAGATTGGATTCTTGATCATGAGTTGTGGGTGCTTTTCTAGGTTTGGAGAGGGATCTCTGGGCTTTGTCTATTGAGTTTTAGGTGGCTTTGGTTTTTTGAAAGTCCTTTCCCATTCTTCAGGAGAGAAAAGAACCCTGAGAGACTTGGAGGAATCAGAATACATCGGACCAATAGTTTGAGACGGGTTTTGATAATAGGTGGTAGGGATAAATGGAGAGGATGGAAGGATAAGAGTGCTATTTTCTAGAAAATTGAGTTGGTTTTTTAGGCTCTTGAGTTCCTTTTCTTGGTTATCAAAAGGGAGTCTTTTATAGAGGAGATCCATGATTTCATTTGAAACTGTCTCAATTCTTTGCCTGCATGCTTCAAGGGGTGTAAGCAAAGCTTGAGTTTGTTGCTGCAAGGCATTTTCAATCCTCTGCTGGCTTTGGTCAATCTTCTGGAGAATTTTGTTTTGATGTGTAGCATTTTCAGATTGCCAGTTGAGCACCTTTTTGTCGAAGAAAGCTGATTAACTGATCCGCCAGGAGATCTGGTAGTTGGATTTTGAACCTTCCATGAATAAGTTGATTGATTTTTATCAAAAGTTGTCAATGGAGGGAAATCTTATGGAGAAGGAGGATGAAACATGTTGATAGGAGATGGATCTGGATAGTTGTTGTTATCATCCCAATCCCATCTCTTATGCCATTGGTAATGATCATCAAAATCATCATCATTTGTCCATCCTGTTGGAACAATTTGATTTTCAAAAGCAGGAGGAGGAGTGTAAGTGACAAAGTAATCAAACTTTCCAAATAGTTCACCAAGAAGGCCAACATGAGGAAGATTTTGTTCATATGCCATCTGAAGTTTCTTTTGACTAGACTGAGTGGTCCTTATTGCCGGTCTTGGTTTCTTTGTATACTTATAGCAATAACAAACATCCTAGTATGTATGTCCTTCATGAGTCTGGACATAAACAGGATTTTCCTCGGAGTCAAAAGCATAGATTGGGATATTGGCTTCAACCTTTGTAAAAGCATGTTGAGTGGGAAAACAAGGGGGTTTTTCCTGAGCAGGCTCTCTTTTAAACATGATTTCAACTTGTCCTTTTGAATTTCATCTGAAGTGATGGGTTGTTGACTGAATGGGTTGAGTAGTTTTGGAATTCTGGTGATTTTGTTCGTATGAAGTAAGCCAGGTGTTAGGGATTAACTTGAGGAGTTCACTTCTGGAAATTTGCCTAGGGACATAAGTACAACTAGGATGATATATTTCCATCTCTAGAAATATGGTATCCTCAGTATATTGGGGTGTGACAAAATCAAGAGAGTGATTCCGTATACGATAGACCATCTGATAGTGGAGAGTTGACCCATACGTTATTCCCGTAGGAACAGCACCAACAATCTGGACTTGGATTTTTAGAGCTGATAAGAGCTGGGGTCTGCTATGGGCATGTTGAAGTTGGAGAACATAGTAACAAGAATTGTTTGGCATTTAAAGTTGTTTCAACAGCACTAATACAAGCATGTTAATAATCTGCATATCGAGTGTCCCAAAGGGCCATCCTTGCAACAGTTGGAAGGCCTTTCCTTCCATGGGCAGTGAGGGCAAAGCGGACAGCTCCAAAATGGAGATGAGTATATCTTTCTAAAAGCCAGACTTTGGGTAGATGTGAAGGGAGCTCAAGAGTTATGAATTGCTCCTTTTCAGTTGCAGGTAACAGGGGCTGGTCAAATTTAGAGGATTGCACATATTCTTTGATTTGGGTTTTAGAGGATGAAATGAGAGTTTAGACAGACCTAGAAATAGAATTTTTAGGTTTGGCATAAGCATGATATGGATTTAAGAGAGGTAGGCTAGTAACAAGAGTTTTATTAGTTTCAAGGATATGGGTGATTTCATACTGACCATCGATTTTGGAGGCATTAGATTTTCAGAAAGAAGAAAGAGACTGGGAGTCTTGAAGAATAGGAGATTTGAAAGACATGAGAAGATTTTCTTCTAAATCTAATTCAAAGCTTGATAATATCAAACTGGATCCATAGAAATAAGAAACGTGAATGGCTCTGATACCATAATAACGAGATATAACAATTACACTGTAATTCACGGTAAAGGGCCACACAATCATCAAAGGGCCACGACTTTGGAATTACAAAGAAATGCTATACCGCGCCATAATGGATCTTTTGATTAGTGGAAGCATAGTTCTAATACAAAGGATCCTTCGGAGGAGGCAACTGAAGAGCATACTATATGCAGCCACAAAGGTCCAGAAATTAGTTATTGATTCAATTAAAAGGTGTCAACTCGTCGGTGTAACCTATACTTAAGAGAATATCATAGAAGACTTGAACGTTGGGAGCACTAAGTTCGTGAATCAAAAGCAGTAAGTTCGTGAATCAGATTAAAACTAATATCGTTTATCGATTCATGTATAATATTAAATCATTAATATTTTAATTATAATAAACACGTGAACGCCTAGCAAAAATCCTGATTTTATTGAATTAAAGAAAATTTTTATTTTCTAGCTAATTCTCGTGCCAGTTTCCAACAAAAAAAGGGATTTTTTTTGTTTTTCTTTGGTGAAATTTTCCACAAAATGAGCAATTATTTGTATTGCTAAGATATATGGCCAAGTGTAAATTTCGATTATGTTTATTAAATAAATAAATTATTAATTTAACCTATTTAAATAATATAATTCGAACATCCTATATTAATGTAGTAAGGTGAAGAATCGAATTCCAACATCCATGCCCCCTGCGATTCTATAGTTTATGGTGTTTTATTGCATGTGATGCCTGGGCACGTCCTAAATCTCCTTTTTAAAGGGTAATTGCTTAATCCCTTTGTAAATGGATTACACTCCACTTGAGCAGATTCCAAATAGCACAATCTGCAAAGGCAAAGCATCCAAGGTACTTGCGCGTTTTGGGCATTTTGGCCATGGAGGTCAAGGGATCGATTCTTGGGCACGACATTTTTTTTTTTTTTTATTTTACGCGGGTGAGTTATGATTTAATAATTGTCCGCGTTTTTTAATAATTGTGGTTCCCAGTCCAAGTGGCCAGGTACACCATTTTCAAAGCAAAGGTTAGGGGTTCAATTCCCTTTTCCTTTCCAATCTTTTTAAATGTTTTTAATTCTATAAATGTTTTTAATTTTTATTAAATGTTTGTAATTAATAAATGTTTTTAATTCTAAATAATTAAATGTTTTAATTCTTTTAATGGTTTTAAATATTTTTAATTCCATAATTAAATGGTTTAATTGTTTTAAATGTTTTTAATTTTGTTTAAATGTTTTTAATTCCAAGTTTAAATTGTTTTAAATTGTTTTTACATGTTTTTAATTGTTTTTAAATATTTTGAATTCCATAATTAAATGTTTTTAATTGTTTGTAAATGTTTTTAATTGTTTTTAAATATTTTGAATTCCATAATTAAATGTTTTTAATTGTTTGTAAATGTTTTTAATTCCATAGTTAATTGTTTTTAATTATGTTTAAATTGTTTTTAATTCCAAACCAAATTTCTAAAAATTCAAGTAAACGTTGTTTCGAAGTTTTCATTTTCTGTAAATAATTTTCAAAAATTTCAAAAAGTAACGCATTTTCAAAATCTCAAAACAAACACTCAAAACGCAAAACACAAAACTAATTCAAAACTCAAACACAAAACTCAAATGCAAAGAGAACGCACCCTTAGCTTTTCAATACCCAGAGATTAGTGCTGGTAAGTCCAAATTGAACTGTGCTCACGTTAACTATTTTTAATGAAGGAAAAAAAATCGATATTTTTCACTTTAAATTAAAATAAGTTATAAAAAATTTAATTAAATACAAACGCCTTTTAACAACATTCTATCTAATTCAAAATAATATTGTAGTGATTTAGAGAGATATTAATTATTTATAAAAATATTAGAATACAATCAGCCAAGTCCCCAACTTTTGGTAAGTATAGTGTTCAAATCGCCAACTTATATTTATAGCACTCAGCCCTCCAACTTTTTAAACTTGTGCAAACATAGACTAAACTAAACTAAACTAAAACACTCGAGCGTGGAGATTTTTTTTTCTCATGTTCGATTTTTATAATGCTATATATAATATAAATGCAGATTCTTGTTTAATCATTTTCATTTGCTAAATCTCGTGAGCTAATCGAGGAGGATATGCCACTATCTTTTCCAACTTAGGGATGGCAATGGGGGGGTCCGGGCGGGTCATCCCCCCGGTCATCGCCCGCCCGCCCCCGCCCGCCTAGACCCGCGAAACATTAGGCGCCCGCGGGCCCCTAGACCCGCCGGGCGGGCGGGCGGGCGCCCCCACCACCGCCACTACCCCTATTAATTATTATTATTATTTTTTTTTAAAGAGGGTATAAGTTGTGAAAGAATTTATATACAATAGGTTTGATTATTTGTTTTTATAACGGAAACACAATAATTATAATATAGATTACATACTTTCGCACAATAAATAAAAGCATATAAATTCAAACATATAATATAACAGATCACACAAGTCCAATTTCAATGGATTTCTAGAATTTTGACTATATAAACAGCACTGTAGCCAATTGATAGAGAACACATATCACAGCACAATATAAAGCTGAAAAAGTTATTAAACTATTAACATATAAGTGATTAGGTGTGAAGTATGCAACCATCAAATAAGTAATCCATATGACTCATCATCGAACTTCCATAAAAAGCAGTTTTCAAGCACAGTAAAGCTATTTATGATCCTCGTCCAAATTGCATATTAATTAGCATGAATCCTGAACTACAAGGAAGTAAAATTTAAATAGATGTGCCACCTTCATATACCATATTTTCCCAAATCTCACCACTGTCCATTCAGTCGTGCATACACAAACAGAAATTATAATTAAAAGGTAGAAAATGAAATTGAAATCGACAATCTTCATTCTTCTTCATGTATAGTTGTGACATACTCGGTTCCCAATAATTCCTATATAATAAATAAGAAATATTCGTATATCAAATAATATCATAATTTAAATAGATTTTAACTTGTATATTGAAATAAATAAGATTACCTCGTCCTCGATTTCCTCTTCAGTGATAGTAGAACAACATCCGGTGTACGATGACAACGCGGGAGAGTTTTCTAACAATAAAATAAATCGAGTTAACAACAAATAAATGTCAAGAATAATAAATATGAAAAATAAAAATACTAAATACTTTTATATACCATGAATGTCACCCCCCATAACCGCTTTTGAGCACACATCAATGCCTCCAAAGTCTCTTGGATGAAGTCTACTTCTATGCGGACTCACAAATCTACCACTTGTCTTGAATGCGCACTCGGAAGCAATGAAGAGAAACCAGGATGGCCAAGATATCTCTTGCAAGTTTTTGTAATGTCATGTATTTGCTTGAATTTGCTTTCCATCAATTTAATAGGTCAAAATCATTAGACCTAGGCAAGATCGGCTCCTCCAAATATAAGTCAAGCTCCGATTTCAAATTACTAGTGCTAACTTTAGTGGTAACAAATAAATCAAAATCTTCCAACTCATCTAATAGTCCAACAATTGAAGAAATTCCAGAATGGGAATACGAAGATGAAGATTGAGGAACATTCTCACTTAAATCTTGTTGTTCTGTATATTGAGCTACCAACTTTCGACAAAGTAAACCGACATTGGCAATTTCAACTGATGCACGTTCATGTCCATAGATCCTAGGAAAATAATACTCAACCAACATCATCTTAAACCTAGGATCTAAAACAGTTGCTACAGCTAATATTCCATGAATCTCATCCCAATATTTTTCAAATTTGTCCATCATACTTAAGGCCATCATTCTAATCTCAAAATAAGCAGAAGTAGTCCAAGTACGGATTGACAATTTTATTTCACAAATTTTTGGAAAAAATAGATTTGCTGTAGGATACTTAGTTCAAGAAAATAGTTCAGTTATCACATAAAACAACTTTAGCCTTTCACAAATTTCTTTGGCCAACTTCCGGTCTTGATCACTAGGCAAACTTATATCTGGGTTTCTCTTTGCTTCAAACGAAAAAAACATCAATATACTCAAGGAGTGTGAAGCATAATATATGTAGAATTCCACCTAGTCTTACAATCAAGTATCAACTTTTACCACAACTAATTTTAAGTTTGGCGAAGATTCTCAAATTTTTCCCATCTTTTGGTGTTGAAGTCCAAAAGAAACACTCTCTCGAATTTTTTCAACACTTCCCTCAATATTTTCTAAACCCTCCTTCACAATTAAATTCAATATATGCCAAGCAACAACGCATATGAAAGAAATCACCATTTGCCAAAGAGAATCACTAGAAAGCTTATTATCTAAAAGGATATTGATCATAGCATCATTCGTTGAGCGATTGTCAACAAAGTGAGAGTAGATAACTTACAATCAATGTTCCAATCTAATAAACTTTAAATGCAGTGGTAGATAGTGATTACGCCGTATGTGGACAAGGAACATATATGAACCTACATACAAAATCAAACAAAATAATTACAACAATATTTAAATTACAAAAAAAAAAATTATACTTTGAATTGCTTAGTATTTACCTCATAACACGGCTTTGAAGCCTCCAAGCATCATCAATAAAGTGTGCAGTGATGACCATGAAACCCCTTTTTTGGTTTGAAGTCCACAAGTCCGTAGTTACGGCAATTCTACTCTTGTTTTCCTCCAATACACTCATCATTTTCACTTTCTCTAAGTCATAAATCTTCAAAATATCATTTTTAATGGTATTCCTAGACACAACTTTAAAAAGTGGCTGAATAAATTTCACAAAATTCTTAAACCCAATATGATCAACCATAGAAAGTGGATATTCATGTAAAATAATCATTTTACCTAATTCCGTTCTAGCATGGTCTTGATCAAAATGGTAAGTCCCCATAACCACCTTCCCAGTCGCTTGTTTTGTAGGGTTCAATATTGCCCGCCTAATATCAGTTTGCTTACAGTTACGAAGTGCACATCTATCTAGATGTTTTTTCAAATGAGTTGTCCCATTTTTACTATGACCCACCAACTTTCCTCCACAATAATTACAAATAGCTTTAATCTCGTTATCAATCATTTTGAGATTAAAATGATCCCATACGTGAGATGTCAACTTTCTTTTTCTACCCACCACACCAAGATCTCCATCTGAATCTATACTTATTGGATTTTTATTCGAATTTTGGTCCGCCGATAATGATGGAGGATTACTTGTATTTTCCGTTGTTGTTGGTGTGGAACTATCGCGAGGTGCTAACGGAGTAGCAGGTGTACTTCCTATTGAACAATGCTCTTGTTCCGACATCTTCAAATAAAATAAAAACAAAATTATAATTAAAATAAGGCAAATGAAACAATGAACAATTAGCTAACTCCCATGTCTGCATGTCACCATTTGGCATAAACAATCAATAATCTAAATTATGTACAAGCAAATTGGATAACACAAGCAATGCTTTAGGTAGTAAAATCACTGTGTTTAATGGATAAATCATGGATTAAGGATACTGACATAACCGAGGGTAAGTACAGAATTGAAATGTAACTCCAGGGATTCAGTTCAACAGTCTATGGTCCATTCTTTAACTTGTACCTCATTCGTCTATTTCCCTCTCCCTCCCTATACATCCAACACTCCGGGGCCAAGCTTGTCTCTCCCAAAACTAATAAATAAATGAAGCAGCTCGTTTTGAGTTTTAACATCATAATTTGGTTATTCACGGGGACCTTACAAGAATATTGCATACTGTATCTGGATTGCAGGATAAACAAGCAAATTGGTCACTAAATATCACTGTGCTTATTGCTTAAACTTTTCCAAATTAAAAAATTATAAGATTAAAATTTCTAAACTACAAAGTACAAAAATCAGATTATCCCAAAGAGATTAAAGTGGAAATAAAATTTAAATAGAATTTAATATGAAGGAAATAATCAAAGAAAGCAACAAAACCTTTAAAGTTAAAACCCAGATTCAATGCTTCCACTTCACGCGACTGGCGGCGACACGGTGGCAGATCGAAGATTCGAAGGCGGCAGTGGTTTGGAACGCTTAGAGGTAGGTTGCACTTGCCGGTTCAAATGATTCACTTTTGCGATTTGAGAATAAGATTTATGATTTCTGTTACGGAAATATGAGGAATGAAGAAGTCAAGAAATCGAAAATCCGCAGTGCCGCTGAGAAAGACAAAGAGAAAAACTGAAGAAGAATGAGAGAAAACAAGAAATGAATTTCTGCGTAGGTAGGGTTAGATATTAGGAATTTAGGATGGATGAAGAAATGATTATAATATATTAATAAACAAAAAAGGTATCATATTAACATTGTAGTGTGGTGGTTAAGGAAAATGGTATATACATATGCCACCCAGGTTCGAGCCTCAATTTCCCATTTCTATTATATTTGTTTTCCAAATTTTAAGTTTATGATTTTAAATAAAAAAAAAAAAAAAAAAAAAAATAGTCAACAAGAGGGGAGGGAGGGGAGGTTCGAGTATATTTGTTTTCCAAATTTTAAGTTTATGATTTTAAATTAAAAAAAAAAAAAAATAAAAATAAACAATCAACAATAGGGGGCTAAGTGGGTTGCCCGGACCCTTCCGGACCACGGGAGAGCCGTTGCCCGGACCCGCCCTTACCCGGTTACAGGCGGGTCAATTAAAGCGGGCGGGCGGGCGGCGGGCGGGGCTGGGGGTGGGGGGGGGCGCGCGGGGTTAATTGCCATCCCTATTCCAACTGGAGTGGAGATAAGTGTTGGGAAATTTCGGAAAAGTAATTAATGGGCAAGGTGTATTGATAAGTTTATTTTACGGTCATTTATGTCGTCTTAATTAGATTTTTGTGGCACGTTTTCAATAATTGGGATAAAAACTACATGGATTTTATCTTGTCTTTTTTTTTTTTTTGTCAACACATCATCACATTTTCGAGTGTAGTTGTTAGGCCTCTATCAAAAAAGAATGAGAGACTTTGGAAGAGCTAAAATAAACAAATAAATGAGCAAATAATAAATAACTCATAAAAAATACATGGGAAGGGGGTATAAACCTGACCTCCAATTAGAAGAGCTAAAATAAACAAATAAATGAGTAAATAATAAAGCAATAAATAAGGAGATACTACATCGCAAATATAAGTCCTAAAAATTCTATAGACCTCTAATTGTAGGAAGCACATGTCTATCAATTTGAACTAGGCTGCGGAATCGTCGCGGTAAGTCATGAGCGCTGTATTCGAAATAGCAACAACGATCACAACTCTCTAAAGTAAGTAAATCAGCCACATGGTTACCCTCGCGATAAATATGAGAAATAGTATCACGGTCGGAGGCAATGAGATGTCTGATGTGACGAAGAGTGGTCTGAATAGATCAAGGTCCTCTACCTTTGGTTATGCAATGAATGGGTAAAGTAGAGTCGGTCTCAATCCATAAATCTGAGAAAACAATCCTACGAGCAAGAATGATACCGTCAAGAATATCCCTGATCTTGGCCTCCAAAATAGAGAACTCGCCATATGAAGAGAAGAATGCGCAAACACACCGACCTGATGAATCCCTAATAATCACACCTCCACTCGTAAATCCATATTTGACGCATCCATCAGTGTTGAAATTGCAAGATCCTACTGGTGGAGTACGCCAATAAACCAAAACAGGGAGAGGAAGGGATGGAGGAGTAAGAGATATACCAAAAAGAGAAGCAATATCCATATCCCCTTACCAATGAATAATTCTAAATAAACGGCTTGTATGTAGTAGTGAGATAGTATGGGTACTATCCAGATGATCTGTCTCAGTTCCATAAAGATATCCTGGTACTTCGCATCATTCCTCGTAGTCCAAATAAACCAGAGAATCAAAAGAGGAATGATCGTGCGAATATGACCATTTCTAACAAACTAACCCGAAAAATGCCAAGACTGAAAGCGATACTGAAAACCCTCCATCAGCCAAAGGGTTGGATGAAAAATGTTAGAGAAATGGCGCCAAATCTGGTCAGTGTTGTGCGATTTCAATCCCACAAGTGTACGGTTCGTTAACAAGTAATATAATAATATGTAGAGTGTCGAATCCACGAGGACTAGATATCAATTTAACCAATTAATTTATAATCCAAATTCTAACAATATGAAAACACATATTTGTTTTGGTCTGTGATTCTAAAATTATTTTAATTAAATCTAAAACATCAATAATCAACGTTAAATGGTGAGAACGAATTCGAGTTTTTACTAACACTAGGATTTGCGAATCCACCTACACGTTCTTTAATCAATTATTCGTTAATCGCTTTAGCTGTTAATTACCGTAGATTGAAAATCTGTGATCCTATAATAATCAAAAGCCTCTCTCGATGGTCGATCAATTCTATATCGATATGCGAACATAATTATCTCTAATCATGTTTTGAACATAAAAATATGCATTTAAATTACAAGAACACCAAACCTGATTTCATAGAGCACAATAGTAATTTCTATCTATTATTAGACCATATGTTATTCAATACCACGTGCTAAGTCTATATTGAACCTCTCGACCTCAATACAGATCACAAAATATTGTAATGGTGATCAGACATTAAAACATTAAAAATACTGAATAAAGAATAATCAATCAAGAAGTAATTAACTACTAAAACAGAAAACTTCTAATTAATTAAAAACATGAGGTTTCATTGTTCATCCTAGAAAAAAGTAAAGTTAGCCGAACATGATTTCGTTAATTATTACAATAATTGAATTCATCATGATTCGAAGAAAGAAAAACAAAAAGTAAATAAAACTCATGATCCTGACTTAAGAATCTTCAATTCCACGCCTTAATCTTCGATTCTTCGTTTGTATCTTGTTCTCCAAAATTCGTCTCTCGCGATATGTCTATCATCTGGCTTTTATACTCGTCTCTTAACTCTTCAAAACGTGTCTTTGGTCTTTGCTTTTGTTTTGGAGTTGTAGAGTTTCATTCCTGTTAGGAGACTGCTTAACTTTCTGCCCAGAAAGCCATGCGATCGCATGGTTGTTAGATTTATGGTTCTGCAGAAAATTTCACTAACTTGCGATTGCAGTCTTGGAAAACCATGCGATCGCATGGTTATCTGGGATGCTTTCTTGAATTCTTTTCTTTGATATTTGTATGTCAAGTCCCTCAAGTCTCTTTGTTTGTTCAATTGAATCTATTTTTTTCTATTTGCTCTCTTTTCATCCTTTCGTCAGAATGATACTTGAATTTGATTATTTCCTAAAATAATAAGAAAACAATGTGCCATTAAACTAAAAACAATTAATATAAGTCATAATCGTCCTTTTTGTGAGCTCCAATAAGTACAAAATTGTACTTATCAGTCCGCAATACTACTGTCAATAAACAAATGCTGAATAATTTCAATAGCCAAGCAACACTGAAAACGAGAAACCATATGACTCCCAATTTGCCACTGAATCACAACATCAATTGGGATAAAACCATGTCATAGTTTCCAGTAGAAGACAGAGACAATCGTCAAGATAATAGAACTCCAAATCATGTTGTATACAGCCACATGGAGATTTTCAAGGACCCTCTACCTCAGTATGCCCCGTGCTAACTAGCTGCCATGCAGACTTGGTAGCAAATCTACTATCTGAAGTATCCTTCCACATAATCTTATCGTGCACCTCAGCAGTGATAAGTATGTTCCCTATCTGCTCAGCAATAATATATGGTACAAGCTGAAGAAGTCTGCCAATGTTTCATCCAGTATTATCAAATAATTCTCCAACCTGGATAGAAGAATGTGTCAAGCGTGGGTGATGATCAACTACTAATAGACTCGCCCATCCAACAATCATGCCAAAAGAATATCTGCCCACGCTCTAACGTCCAAGCAATGTGTGTCTCTACTTGTCGGCCTATATGCTTCAGCCTCTTCCACACAGCTGAAGCATAGTAAGGAATAATATTCAACAATGGATGGGTACCTTTACAATACTTATTTAGTAAAAACTGAGCCCATAATGACTGCTGAGATCTAAATAACCACAAGAGCTTTAGGTAGAATGTATTCACAAGATCCTGCAGTCTCCTAAAGTCCAGTCCACCCTCTTCAGTAGGAATACAAAGGTCCTTCCATGTCTTCCAATGTAATCTAGGTGCATTGTCTCTGGGGTCCCAAAAGAACCTAGCAAATATGCCATCTAACTTTTTCAAGATAGCCTTGGGAGGCTTTATAATCTGAAGGAGATAGAGATGAATAGAGGATAGCACCAATGGAATCAAAGTAATCCGTCCCCTAAATGATAGGAGCCTCGATGCCCAGCCAGAAATCCTACTCCATACTTTCTGGACTAAGTCATCATACAAGAAGATTTTACTGGCTCCTTTAAATAAAAGGAACACCAAGATAAGTGAAAGGCTGCTGCTGATGATGAACCCTGTCAGATTCTCCAGTCTGTGTATCTGACTAATAGAAAATCTCCTAGGTAAGATAATCCTACTCTTATCTCTGTTCACCAACTACCCGAAGCCCCTCATAGTTCTCAATATACTATAATACTCGTTTGATAGACTTCTTCTGGCCATTGGCGAAAATAATCATATCATCTGCAAAAGACAAATGAGAGATAAGAGTATCACCCCTATGTCTGTATGTCATCGATGGAATATGCTGATATTGTTGAGTGAGTAGTCGTGAAAAATAATCTGCAACAATAATAAACAGCGATGGAGATATGGGATCACCCTGTCTGAGCCTTCGAGATGATGAAAAAAATCCACATCGTCTGTCATTAAGCAGGACCGAGAATCAAAACTCTGAAATACACCTCCGTATCCGATCAATCCAAAGAACATCGAACTCAACACCCTCCATAATGGATATCCAGAAGCTCCAATTCATGCAATCATAGGCCTTAGCCATATCAAGCTTGATGATAATATTACCCTCTCGCACTTTCATATCAAGTGTATGTAGTAACTCCTGTGCAAGTAGGACATTATCCCCAGTGAGCCGTTCCGAGATGAATCTGCTCTGAGGAGCTGAGATGATCTGAGGTAGTAAAGTACTCATTCGTGAGTTTATCAGCTTTGTAATCAACTTTATAAACACTGTACATAAGCTGGTATTACGAAATTCTGACCACCTATAGGCATTGTCCCACTTTAAAATCAAGACAATATAAATAGCTGCAAAACCCTTAGGCAGGTGCCCTCCAGCAAAGAAGTCCAAGACTGCCTGAAACACATCCTCTGATACTATGTCCCAACAAACCTGTAAAAAGTGAGAAGAAAACCCATCTGGCTCGGCGACAATATCTGGATCAATACTAAAAATAGCCTCTCGCACCTCAGTCAAAGTAGGAATCTGGTTAAGCTGCAAATTATTCTCACCAAACACCAATCTAGGTATAGTACCAGGTCGAATAAGGTCAACAGGTTGAGGAAGAGCCAACTGAAGCTCCTAGAAGAAAGATACCACTGAAGGCTAAATAGTCTCAGAAGACTAAAACACCTCACCCGAAGCTAAAGTAATAGATCAGATCCTGGCTCGAATTCATCATCCCTGAACTTTGGAATGAAAGTATCGGGTGTTATTTTGCTTAAATGAACTCATGGGATTGGTCGAGCATCATATTATCCCTCACAAGCAAAGGTACGAGAGAGACAGAAAATTTGAGTCACCCCTGGTCACTCAAGCGGCCATGAGGCCCACTAAGGTGCAAATGGTGATGGGCTTGCTCGAGCAAACCAAAAGCTAGATTTAACATGTCTCAGACTGTCGAGTGGACATGGCACCCGCTAAAGCGGAGGACATAGATGAAGTGTTCTCCTTGCTTCAGTGTTCTATTTTTTTGTAGACTTTTATGCAACTTTAGGATACGATTTTGGGCCCTTAACAAGAGCTATAAATAAGAGGAAAAAGAGAAAAGCTAGGGTTCGAAAAATAGAGTGAAAAGAGAGCAAATAATGGATTTTACACAAGAACTCTTGATCCGACTAAGCTTCTTAGTGATTTCAAGCAAGGAATATGTTGAAGGTTCGTGGGCACTCCATCGAAGACATTCAAAGGGGACAAAATCTACTTTCAAAGCTTTTTTCTTGTAATTAAATTCTCCGGGTGATGAATTATCAATTATTTTTGTGCTTTTATAACTCAAACATAGTAGGCCAAATTCTTTATGCTAATGATGATAATTTAAACCATTAGTTGAAGTTTTAATTCAAGATTTCTAGTTTCTAATCTTAATTTGTGCTTGATTAATTGGTGTCATTGTTTAATTTATGTTTGAATGATTGATTACCGTGTAAACACATTTGTGACTTATTTTGCTATTGGGAGGTGCAAGGTAGGTTTTGATCATTGTTGGCAAAGAACATAAAGTCCTATAAAAGTTGGGAATAGTTTTATATGCTTTGTGCAATGAATCTAGATAATCTTGTAGTTATATGCATTTTTACATATTCGAATTCGGAATAAGAATATTTTGGGTAGTATATAAAAATAGGTATAATTCTACTTGAAAGAAATTATTCGACAACTTATGATTATCGATTTATAATTTTAAGCATAAATTGGATTAGAAGTGAAACTTAGAGAATTAGAATGGACACTAATTGTGGAGTCAGATTCGTAGCATAACTTGTCTACTAGCATTTTCTTCAATAATCAACATTCGAACTTATTTTGAATCATTGATTAAAAATAGATATAAATATCATCATTTGATCTAACAGTTTATTGTGCATATTTAATTTAAGCTCGAATTGATCAAATTTAAATAAAAATCTAAGTCCTCATGGAAACGATATCCATGGTACTCATTTTCACACGAGGCATTCAAATTAAGATAATTATAGGACACACCTCTAAGTGCGTATTCTATTGAGACAAATAACCGATATATAGGGTAGAATTTGACTTAGAGGTACAAATAACCCATATATAGGATAGAATTCGACTTAGACGGGCTAATTAGTCATCAATACTTATAGCCTTGATTAACAACATCTAGATATAATTGAAGGGAACATTTACAAAAGGCATGTCAAGCTATGGCGTTAAAACCCATAATTACAATAGATGCAATGTAAATAAAAAAAATGTCAAGATCATATTAGCCAAATATTCAAGAGTTGAAGACCAAATTATTAAAAATCGTGCTTTAAAAGGTAAAGAGTTGGAATACATGAGTTCAAATCCGATGTCACTGTTTGACAATTCTCTTGACTCTTCCACCATTAACATTTTGACACATCATTAGAATTTTGAGGTATCAAAATTTTGTGGATTACAAACAGTTACGATTTTTTCTATAGGATCGAACTATGTCTACTAAATTTTTGACGCCTCAAATTTGTAATGAGTTTCAAAATATTAGTGGTAGAATAGTTGAGCAAGGACAACAATTCTAAACTCGTCATATAGACCCTTATTTTCTCAACATTTTACACAAAATATGTAGGGTAAGAGGGGATGAAAACATTTTGCGAGAAATGAAACATTTTAGAAACTGCAAAGGTGAAAAACTGGACAACATTTCTTATACAAGGAAACTAATTTTGACTAAAGATTGTCCAAATATCATCTGGTAATAAAGTACAACATATAATGGAAATGAAACACAAACATGTTTTGATCTTTTTGTTTTGAACAATTCATTTTCACACCAGGCATTCTAATTAATATATTTATAGGACAGACCTCTAAGTGTGTATTCTATTATGATAAAGAAACCATATGTTGGGTCGAATTCGACTTAGAGGGGAAAAGTAGTCATTCACAGTTATTACCATGATTTACAACACTTAGGCTTGGTTTGGTATTGGTGTGTTTTTAATAAAATTAGCTTCTGCTGTGCTGCAAAAAGAATCAGCTGTGGAAAAAATTAGATAAGTGTTTGGTAAACTCTTGTTTCAAAATTGTAGAATGTTTCAAAAGCAGCATTTGAGCGTTTGGTAAATAAAAATAATTTATTGCTGTAATGATATTAAATTACTAAAAAAGATATTGATTATAATAATGTTATTTTGTATTATTATTAGTATCACAAAGGGTAAAATTCATTTTTTTTTCCTAGTCAAATATTTTTAACAAGACAATGCATTCAATATTATTATTTTAAAATAAAAATAATAAAAACCTAATAAATTTCAAATTTTATAAAAATTACAAAATAAAAGTATAGTCATATAGTGCAAAAATTAATTAAATTTATATTATTTTCTATGATCCAATTTGCATCAATTCGGTTTTTCAAATAGGTATTAAAAGAATTAGTTTGATTAATTAAGGGTGAAATAGATATTTTAATAATATATAAATAAAAAAGCTAAAAGCAGTAATCGAAAAGTCGCCTTATACTACTTCTTAAAATCTGTTGTCAGGTGACTCAAATTATTTTATAATCACTTTTAAAAAATTTGTCAAACACCAAAATCAACTTCTGATTGTTTGAGAATTAAAAGTTCGATTCCAAAATCAATCCCAAATGGGGCCTTAAATATAATTGAAGGGAATATTTATAAAAGCCATGTCAAGCAATGGCGATAAAACCCAAAATTAGAATAGATGCTATTAAAATAAAATAAAAATGTCAAGATGCATCAAGAATCAAGAGTTGAAGACCAAATCAATAAAAATTTTGATTTCAAAGTTAAGGAGTTTGGAATACATGAGTCACGGCATGAAAAAAGTCCATTGACTCTTCCACCATTAAAATTTTTGTCACAATTAGAATTTTGGGGTGTCAAAATTTTGTGGAGTACAAACAATTTCCATTTTTCTACATGATCAAACTATGTCTACTAAATTTTTGACGCCTCAACTTTGTATTGAATTTCAAAATTTTAGTGGTGGAACAGTCGATCAAGGACAACATATGTGAACTCGGCATACCGAGTCTCATTTTCTTAACATTTACACAAAATATGTAGGGGAAGAGGGAAGGAAAACAATTTATGAGAAAAGAAGCCGATTTTGGGAACTGTAATGATGAAAAATTGCACAACATTTCTTACACGAGGAAATGTTTAACGACTATGGACTTTCCCCTACCACCCTCTCCCCTAGGGGCTATTCTGTGCACAGTTAGCTTACGTACTGTCTACTATAAGTTGGACTCCAAACATGATTCGAATCACTAGGGACGCGATAGAAATCGAACCCTTGCCCAATTGGTACTAGCATTCCACTTTATTAATAGAGATGTCAATGGTTCGAACCACTAGGGAGGCGATAGAAATCCAGTTTGGAGCCAACCTCTAGTGGACAATACGTAAGCTAACGGTACACGAAATAGCCCCTAGGCAAGTTGGTCATAGGAGAAAGTATGTGATTGTTAAAAAAATGCGTGTTTTTTTTATAACGACTGGGATCCCTCTTCTCAGGATCATGCCCTAGCCGTACTCATTCATATTGTCCACTTTGGAAAAGCTTGAGCCCATCTTACCCCTTACGAATTTCTTTCGCGTTTCTAGTGATTCGAACCTAATACCTCTTTCTTATAAGATACTTAAGTTGAATGCTGGTACCAATTGGATAAATTGTAACAAATGAAAAAAATTAAAATTGCGTTTAAAATTTTGAAAAAAATAAATTTCAATTTTCGGCGTTGTTGCGAACTTCCTAGTACATTTTAAACACTTTAATTGCGTCAGATTTTTTTTTCATGTGCTTGCCTTATCTTTTGTGAAAATGTAGAATTTTTGTCAATCACCAAGACCAATTTTGTTCATGCTAATTAAACACCCAAACAACTCCTAATCTCATGCCAAAATAAATCCCCAAATTGCCCCTAATCTCATGCCAAAATCAACCCTCAAACAGCCCCTAAAACCTAAAAACTTAGGGTGAGTTCTCTTTGCGTTTGAGTTTTGTGTTTTGAGTTTTGAATTCATTTTGTGTTTTGTGTTTTGAGTGTTTGTTTTGAGATTTTGAAAATGCGTTCTGTTTGGAATTTTTGAAAATTATTTCTGAAAACAGAAAACTCGAAAACGTGTTTACTTGAATTTTTTTGCCAATTTGGATTTGGAATTAAAAACAATTTAAACTTACAATTAAAAACATTTAAACACAATTAAAAACAATTAACTATGGAATTAAAAACATTTACAAACAATTAAAAACATTTACAAACAATTAAAAATATTTAATTATGGAATTCAAAATATTTAAAAACAATTAAAATCATTTAATTATGGAATTCAAAATATTTAAAAACAATTAAAAACAATTAACAACATGTAAAAACAATTAAAAACATTTAAAACAATTTAAAACAATTTAAACTTGGAATTAAAAACATTTAAACAAAATTAAAAACATTTAAAAACAATTAAACCATTTAATTATGGAATTAAAAATATTTAAAAACCATTAAAAAGAATTAAAAACATTTAATTATTTGGAATTAAAAACATTTATTAATTATAAACATTTAATAAAAATTAAAAACATTTAAAACCCATTAAAAAAACAATTAAAAAGATTGGAAAGGAAAGGGGAATTGAACCCCTAACCTTTGATATGGAAATGGTGTACCTGGCCACTTGGACTAGGAACTGCATTTGTTAAAAAAACGCGGACAATTATTAAATCATCACTCTTCCGCATAAAATGAAGAAAAAAAAAAATACCGCGACCAAGAATTGAAACCTTGACCTCCATGGCCAAAATGCCCAAAACGCGTGTTTTGGCCATTTTGGCCAACTCCGCGTTTTGTACACAAAACGCCCAAAATGATGAAATACCGTTTTTCGTTTTCTTTGCAATTTTTTTTTTGTGTTTTAGAAAATGCATTTTCAAAATGAAGAAGAGAACGTGTTTTCATTATTTTCAAAAACTAAAAACGGAAAATGGCCCCAAAACACCAAAGAGAATGCACCCTTAACTACCCATGATCTCTCCTCACTTTAGCCAATTACCTACCCATCTCTCATTTTCGCCTCCCCGCTCTTAAGTCCCTTTCCTCATTTTATTTTTTCCATCCTACACATTCACTTTCACTCTATATTTTCAGCCCTTATGGTACCTTTAATTTTCCTAATTAAAAACACCAAAGAATACCTCAACAATACGCTTAGAGTTTCACACTACAAGAAAATGCGGCATCAGAGACGAAAATTTTCCGTCGCTAATGGCTTAATTTCCGTAGTTAACAACCTTCACCGACGGAATTCGTCTCGTCAGTAAATCCGACAATGAAACCCTTGCCGCTAATTTGCCAACGGACTTCTGTCCATCGGTAAATTAGCGACAGAAATGAGTCGTTGGTATTTACCAACAATTATTTCCGTAGCTAATCAGCAACGCCATTGGTTGTAACTAATTTGTTGGTGATTTACCTACGCCTTTTCAATGTAATTATAGCAACGAAAATTACTGACAACCTATTGGTTGCTATATAGCTACGGATATTATACTTTTATTTTCATTGCTAAATTCCAATCTACAAAACTATTCATTGCTACACGTATTCCCAATTTCCACGAAATTTTCAAACAAGAATAAATCCGTTAGAACATTTAAAATACACCAACAAACAAATATGAAATTGCAAACAATTCCATTCCATAAATTCACTGTTCAAAATTACACAAAATTACATTAATTTCGCTTTTCTTTCAAAAAATCAATACTAACTTCTTGACGGCTAGGGAATTTGAACTTAGCAAGGTGCTTCCTGAGCATTGTGGCTGTTGCTATCTTTGCAGCAAAGAGAGAGAAGAACCTGTATAGTTGGACAGTTACAACTCAGTATATTGCAACAGCATAGTCATAGTATCACAAAGTCACAAAGTCAAGAAACAAGAGAAAACATAGCAAGGTTATTACTGATTACCTATGGAAATAGGTATTCCATTTGTGGTCTAAAACAAGAAATAAGAAAACATAGCATATAGGTTGACTAATGAAGAATTATAAATCTTTGTAGTGTAATCATATAACATGGAGGTCAATAACCATGAACGGAAGGAAGCGTCTTATTTTGAGCTTAGGGAAGCATGGCTATCAAAGCTGTAAGTGTCTTAAAATGCTTTTAGTATGCCACATGACGATTAAACTAATGAATTCTGCAATTTACCAAGCAAGTTCCATTCACAAGCACATAACATTATACAAGAAAATAGAGAAAAGATAGACCTCATCTAACGATGAATAAACATGCATTTTCTTCTTCGTATACGAATAAATAAGGAAAATTAAATGAAAAATCAATAAAAACTCCAAACATAGAGGTAAAATGCTAGTTACAAAGCAACACACGTACCAAACCTTGTCTGTACAAATGGAAGACGGAGAACTATGACCATTACCAGATAATAGTAATAGAATAGCAACATTGACAGAAAATATTTTCCAAAGCTAACGAATTCTTTTCAATGAATCACACAGTCGCAATCGACAGTATAAGGCTTTAGAAGTTTTCTAAATAATAAGAAGGAAGAGAAGTTTATATTTTTACTAACCCTACAAGAATTTTATGTTTTGCATACAAAATATATTTGTAGGGAAATGTTCATTTTTGTAGGGAAAAATCTTTCCCTACGAAATTTTTTTGTAGCGGCATTTGTAGGGCAAACATCGTGGGGAAAGGTATAAGACGACAAATTGTGAAAATTTGTGGGCTAAAGTCTCTCTCTACAAATCCTTTAGAGACTAATACAATTTGTCGTCTAAGTTCTTTCTCGACAAAATTATTCGTCTACTAAAGTTACTTTGGCCCACGGAACAAGTTTTATAGGCACAAGACAAAAATTATTTTGTGGGCTACATCGACTTTTCCCTACAAATAATTTTTTGTGTTGAAAAAATTTTGTGGGCCAAACTCTACTTTTTTCTACAAATGATATTTTATGGGGAAAGTGTATTTGCAGGCTAAGTATATTATTTTTTTCCAACAATGATAGAATTTGTAGGTAGAAATTAATTATTTTTATATAACTTTTTATATTATGTTAATTCTTTTTACCCGACTTCAAAATAATGTAAAGATGCAAAAAAAACAATAAATTAAATTAAGACCTTATAAGTGTCAATCAATAAAACATTGAACTCAAAATATTGTACCAAAATACAAATAAAAACCATTCACTAAGATATGTGGTTACATTTAAACTTAACACCTAGAATGAACATCATGATTTTTAGTCCAGCATCTGGATTGTCAACAATAGGAATCTCCTCCAAAGGAGTATCCTCGGGAAGTTCTTGCTCATTTGCCCTTTCTACAAGATATTCCCTAGCTTTAGCAAGCATCTCATCCTACATTAAAACAACCCACAAAACATATTAAATAGCCTACAAAAACAAGGTTTGCAAGAGATATAACATAGCCGAGTAATTTTTGGGCACACCAGATAACATAGCAATACTACATGGGTGCTATCGCACACCAGATATAACATTGGATCAGAATGAGTACCTTGTGGGGATCAACCATCTGTCAATCTTGTGCTTCTATCTGAATGATGATGTGGTGGGTTAGAGTCGGAGCTCGATGTCCTGAGAAGAAGTGGTGCTCGGGGAGATTGCCATTGAGGCTGTTTGTTCCTCTGTTTCAAGAAATATGAATTGATCAAAACATATAAAATAACATGCACTAATGCACAAGAAAGCATTCTTGACTGTAAGGCTACCTTGATCTTGGCATTTGATCCACTTATAGAGAACCTAATCGACGGAAACACTAATGAAAGATGGAAGTTAATGTTTAGTGAGTATTAGTTGGACACAAAAGTCATACCAAACTAATACTTACCAAGCAGTGTCCATCAGTAAAATACTTACCAAACTAATTGCAAAATATTCTCTACATCACTCAAATAATTCACAACCATTTGATTTCCATTGACGGCCACAGCTGATCCAAGCACATCTTTCTCATTTTCATCGAGTACGTCAGTCCACGAAGTGGGATCATTCATATCAACTCGGACTAGCTTGTATTTTGGAGCATTCTTATTAGTCCGAAATGTGAAAACGGAGTCATCATTTGCAACATGATCATATGAAGCCTCAAAATTATCAACAAGCTTGACAAAGGGAAGCAGTTCTTTTTTCCCTTACAACCTTCAAGCCCACTAGATAGTGCTGGTGGGTCATAATAATAAATTTTGTTGACAGGATCACAATTTTCAAAAGTGTATAAGAGAATATACTGCACATTCAGAAGGAAAAAGGAAATTAATAAATAGAACAGAGAAATAAAATCTTAGGGCAGGGATAAAACAAAAGAAAATTTAAACAAAAGACAGTCAAGGTTTTTATCTCCAGAAAATAAGGTAAAATCCGAATTATTGAAACCGAGAATAAAATTGTTCGTGCAATCTCACAAGGATATTCAACACTGAATATCAGGTCTAGAATCTTATTTAGGTCCAAGGCCAATATACCAGGTACAGCTCCAGACCACATAATGAGGTTTAAAATGACTTTGACATGTGTGCTTCTCTTTAACATCAAAAGAATCCAAGTTCACTTTTCTGATATTGTAATTTTCCTTGCATAATAGACTATCATAAAGATGTGCTGATTTTTCATGCAAGTTAATTACTTTGACACAGTTCATTACTTAGTAGCAATTGATCAGTAACTTCATTTTTGGAAACTAAGGATTTTCAATATTCTAGTTTTCCTCAGTTTTGTGATAAGGTAACAATATGCTATCTCTTTTTAGCAACATAGTTCTCTGTAAATTTTTCAAGTTTTCATGACATTAAACTAATTAGCAAAAGTGCTATCGAGAATTGAGAGCCATAATCATACTGTTTGATTATCAGCAATTCTTAAAAAAAATTTATGCAGTCCTCATGGTGTAGATTAACACTGGTCTCTCTCCCAGCATCCAACTTCGCTCCATCCCTAAAGACAAACCATCCAAGATGAACTTCACATTAAGAGCCTATGGTTTCCAAGAATGCATTCGCAATCATCTAAGTTAGAAAAGCTCAGAAACATTACTTCCAAGTCCGTAGAATAAAAGAATCCAAAATTTGCCATCCTTTTCAATGGCAGGTCGGTTATGCAACAAAGTAGTGCCAAATTTGATGTACAAAACGTCAAATTGGAGACAAATGAATTCTTGTGATTATACTTGTTTTTATAATATATATTAGTTCAATGAGCAATATTTTCTATAATTGCTTATAAAGTAAAAAATAAATATTAGTAAAAAATCAAATTCCACACCTAAGATTAAAAAAAAAAAATTCACCTATAGGGACGACATTGTCGCCGCTATAGGTAGATTTTGTCGTCACTATAGTTAGAGAAAAAAGCAGCAAAAGCTTCCCGCTATCATCCAAATCAAAAGCGACGACTAATGATTTTTGGTTTTCTATTATATTTGTCTTTTAACTTTAAATAATTACCAAAAAATTTGTATTTGTTATATATTATGACTTTTTGTATTATATTATTAGCAGTTGGTAAACTACTTCGCCTGTATATCACTAAAGGAAAATCCATAGATAACTATAACTAAGCTCCACAACTTAACATTAAGTTATCGTTAACAATGATATAAAACCTTGTTTTATTATTTATTTTATTATGTTAAAATATTTACGCATGAACACTTAAACTTAAAGTATCACATTGTTCAAAAAAACTTCATAGTTGTATAAAATTATACTAAACATTACTTTCTTTCACTTTTTAACACGAAATTACCAAGGAAAGGGATGTCGTACAGTTGGTAAACTAGTACACATATGCATTCTTCTCACTAGATTAGTTTGAATCTTTATTTTTTCATTATTTTGTAATTGAATAACTTCATTGTAGAATATTCGAATGTTAAACGAATGAAATTTATTTTAAGACTATTCTTTAAGTGATTAACCTTCACCTCCAAATAGTTGAATCTTTTTTCATTGTCAAAATTTGATTTACATCACTCATGAAAAACATTCTTTTTAGCAACATATTTTCCATATCCCAATAGTCAAAATATTAATATCACCTACGGACACGGATTGTCCGTAGGTGAAATGTCGAAAGATTTTTTTGTCTTTGAAATTGATTAATATTACCCATGGCATTTTCGTAGGTAATATGAATTGATCTTCACCTACGGATTATCCGTTGGTAAATGGTCGAAAATATTTTTGGGTAATATGAATTACTAAATCACTCCGTTGGTAAATGGTCGAAAATATTTTTGGGTAATATGAATTACTCGTCACATATGGGTATTCCGTAGGTGAAAGGTCGACTCAATTTTTGGTCTTTCAAATTGATTAATATTACCTATAGAATTTCCGTAGGTAATATGAATTGTTTTCACCTACGGTTTATCCGTTTCTAAAATGTCGAAAATATTTTTGGGTAATATGAATTATTCGTCTCCTACGGACATTCCGTAGGTGAAAGGTCGAATCAATTTTTGGTCTTTCAAACTAATTAATATGACCTACGGAATTTCCATTGGTGATATGAATTTTTCTTCACCTACGGATTATCCATTGGTGAAAGGTCAAAATTGTTTGGCCATATGAATTACTCGACACATATGGATCTTCTGTAAGAGAAAGGTCGAAACAATTTTTGGTCTGGCATGCTCATCAATATTACATACGGAAAAATTGTAGGTAATATAGATTACTCTTTTAGGCACTAAAAATCTGTTGTTCAAACATTATTACATTTGCCAACGGAAAAGCCGTTGCTAATTATTGTAGGTGAAAGGTCATCGCTTTTACCAACGGATAATCCGTTGATAAATTCCCATTGGAGGAAAGCCAATTTTTAGTAGTGAATGTGACATCTCGACTTATAATGATTCTTACTCTTGGTTGGCTTCCATCCCATAGCCTTTAACGCCCTTAGGATAACCCAGAAAAATACATTTTCTAGCCCTAAGTTCAAGTTTTCCTTCATTTTCATGAGAGAATGCAGCACAACCAAATGTTCTAAGCATGGAATAATTAGCACATTTACGAAACAATTTTCATAAGTAGTTTCACCATTTAATGCAGAAGATGGAGTTAAGTTAACCAAATAACATGCGCATCATAATAGCCTCACCCCATAACGATTTTGGAATACCATAACTTAACATCATATATCTAACTTTATCAAGCAAAGTACGATTCATCCTTTCAACAATCCCATTTTTTGGAGAGTATAAGGATCGGTTTTATGTCTGGTTATACCACATTCATTACACATATTATTAAAATCAATATTGCAAAATTCAAGGCCATTATCAGTTCTCAGATATTTAATTTTCTTTCTAGTTTGATTTTCAACTTGTAATTTGGAAACTTTCTAAAAGTTTCAGATTTATCTTTTAGAAGATAAACCCAAATTTTCCTAGAAAAATCATCAACTATGGACAATAAATATATGTTATGACCCGAAGTGAGATTATTAGCAGGCCCCCATAGATCTGAATGTATATACTCTAAAATATTAGTCGTGTTATGCGCACATGATGAGAAAGATAGTTTATGATATTTTCCAAGCACACAATGATCACAAAAAGGTATGTCAGAAATACACTCTTTACCAAACATGCATTTATCATTAAATAGCTTAAGACAATTAACACTCGCATGTGCAATTCTATTGTGCCATTTATTTGTGTAATCATAGTTATTGGAAAAAATAGAGGAATCTAAACCTCTCATTACCTCAGCATTATTAATGTTTATTCCATTTTTTCTCACCCCTTTACAAATCACAATAGCACCCTTAATCATTTTTATCATTCCTTTTTCAATTTTACTAATTTGTCCACTCCATTCTAATCCTCCTAGTGAAATAAGATTCCTAGCCATTTCAGGAATATATCTAACATTTTTAAAATTGAATACATAGCCTCTATCAAACTTAATAGTAATGCTCCCAATCCCAGCCACTTTGCAGGCAAGGTTATTATCCGTTACCACATGTCTATACTCATATTCATGCAAGTTTTCAAACTATTCTTTAAGTGATGTAACATGGAATGATGCACCAAAATCAAGTATCCATTCATGAAATTTCAGTGTCAAAGTTAACTCAATAGATTCAGAATTTATCAACACATAAATCAGGCTCTTCATTAGACATGGAAACAACATAGCCTCATTTCTCAAATTTTTTTTTTTGTTTATTTTTCTCTTTATAGCAATCTTTTATGAAATGTCCAGTTTTACCACAACCATAATATTTTTTAGCTTTGGTTTTTGACCTAGAATGGCTTCTACCTTTTTTACCACTTGATTCAAAATTGTTTTGATCATCATAATTCCTAGTTTGAGACCTACCTCTTCTTACATGAACTTCACTACTTTTCTTTCATTTCTTTTAACTTTTAATTCCAATTCTATACTCCTTAAGAAGTCAATAACAATTTCAGGTGTCAAGGTGTCCGTCCCATTTTTTACTTCTTTATAAGCATCGGGAATAGCATTTAACAAAATTATAGTTTTATACTATTTAGACACTTTTTCACCACACTTTGTAATTTCTTGTACCAATTTATTAAAGATGACCAAATTATCATCCAAATCTTTAGAGTCTATTTTAAAACTGAAAAAAAAAAACTTTCAAGAAAAAAAAAGTTTATTCAGAGTGGACTTTGTTAAATAAAGTTCCTCCAATTTTTTCCAAAGGTCTTTTGTAGAATCAAGTTTACCAACTTTTCTCAAAACGGAGTCAGACAAGTGTAAAATAATAGACGTATAAGCCAATTTATAAGATTTTTTTTTCTTATCTTTAGTTAATATTGCTGAAAAAGTATTGTCAATAGCTTTAGAAACTTTTTGTTGAACAAGAATTTTTTTTCATTATGAATCTCCGCCACCTTTGGACAATAGCATTGCTTTAAACAATTACGTTTACTGCAACGAATTAAATTGCCCACAATGACGGGTGGTAGATGAATAACCACTAGTTGGGTAAACGCATTAAATCACTCACGATAGCGGGTGATAGGCGAATAAACTCACCAGTTGGTTGACAAATCAAATTACCCACAATAATGGGTGATAGGCGAATAAACCCGCTAGTTGGTAAACACATTAAACCACTCGCTATAACAGATGGTAGGCGGATAAAATCACTAGTCGGGTAAATGCATTAAATCACCAACAATAACGGGTGATAGGCGGATAAACCCACTAACCGGGTAAATACATTAAATCACCAAAATAATGGGTGATAGGCGGATAAACCCACTACTTGGTAAATGCGTTAAATCACTCGTGATGATGGGTGGTAGGCAGATAAAACCAGTAGTCGGATAAACGTATTAAATCACCCGTGATAACATGTAATAGGCAAATAAATCCACTAGTTGGTAAACACATTAAATCACTCGCAATGACTAGTTGTAGGCAGATAAAACCACTAGCCGGTAAATACATTAAATCACCCGCAACAACAGGTGATAGGCGGATAAACTCACTAGTTGGTAAATGCATTAAATTACTATAGGTGGTAGGTAGATACAACTACTATCTGGGTAAATGCATTAAATCACTCGCGATAATAGGTGGTAGATAAACCCACTAGTTTTTTAACCCATTAAATCTCTTGTGAAAATGGGGGTAATTGAATATAAGACTACGAAGGCGATAATGGGTAATAGGCAACCAAAATGATAGACTGAACAGCCAAATCATTACCGGAAACGAAGTAGTCAAATAAATTGGTCATCCTAAGAAATTGAAAAAAAAAGACTAGGGTAGTCACCCAATGAAAGTGGTCGACCACCAGTCTTCGATCGACGACTTCAGCAAACTGTAATGGTTAACAGAATTGACTGTCAGCTATGGATATCCGAAGTATTCGAAATTCAGCTTGAAAATAAGATTGGATTGGACGTAATCTTGAGCACAATCATGAATCTCTAAATCAAGCAAGTGGATATCATTGCAAGTGTTTCAAAATAGGCTAATGAGTGTTGTCTGCCCACATCTCGAGCCAAGAAAATCAAAAGATTTTAAAGTAAACATCATTTCTATGCCAACATTCCAGGCCAAAAAAGCTAAAAGACTTCTGAAACATTGTTTTATGCCCACATCCCAGGCCAAGAGAGTTTGCGAAGTCTTACAAGGACAAAAAATGAGAGAAACGTGAAGGACCGCCAACATCGTTCCCTCTAGATGTACCCTTTCGAAGACCCTTAGGAGAAATCTTCTTGGGGGCTAGCTCAAATGTCTATTGTCTCACCTTGAAACTTTCGAGCCCCAAAGGGTCGAGCGAAGGGTGCTTCCCAGACAACCACTTATTGGTAAGACTTATAGAAGCCTTCATCGACTCTGCGCCAAACATATACATACAACTCGTGAACTCTGAAGAGGCTTTGTAGCGGGAAACATCGTCTTCTTGAGCACGAGCCAGGGTGGATCAGAGCGTGTTGATCTCATACTCTTGCACCTTAGCCCTAGCCTCAACCAATTTGGTCTTGTCATTCATCTCATCTATTTCTTTCTTTCGCCTTTCTCCCGGCTTGAAAATCTATATGTTCCAAGTGCCTCTCCAGCTTTTCGTTTGCTAGGGCCATGGAATCTTGCAAGTTGATCATCTAATAAACAGGTTACAAGTTCAAAATCATCTATGAGGTTGACAAAAAAAAACAATAAAGAAAGAAAATACGAGAAATGAGAGGGAACGTTACCCTTATAGTGTACACTGCCAATATCTTATTGATTGATTAAACCTTCCTATGGGATAAACTAGTACACAAGGGCTCAAGCGCACAACTTCAGACCATCTTAAGGTCTTTGTTGGCATTAGTGGGTAGAAAGAGAATGTCTTGTTCAATGCCCGATAAGCTAACTTCGCCGGTATATAAATGTTCATACTCACTAGCGATAACAATCACTAATGAGTAGATGGCTTATACTGATAGTCAAGTGGAACGAAGTGGGCCCAATTGGAGAAAAGCAAGCCTAAGAGTTTAATGTAGAGAGACATGGTGGAAAAAAGTGACCACATGTGGAGCAAAGCATGCCCAAGTGTTTAACGTAGAGAAATAAGGTAGAGAAAAGTGAGCCCAAGTAGAGAAAAGCGAGCCCAAGTGTTTAACATAGAGAGATAGGGTAGAGAAAAGTAAGCCAAGTTGAGAAAAGCGAGCCCAAGTGTTTAACGTATAGAGACATCCAAACTAAAAACCCAAAGATTGAGGGCCAGAAGGTTGGGGGCTCTACGTAAGATTTTGATCGACACGAGGCGTCGACCCACCCTCTTGCATGGGCTCGATCGACCAACGTGAAAATAGGTTAGGGGACCCGAAGATCTCCCACGTACATCATATCAAATAGTTACAACAGAAAGATACTTTTGTCCCAATTTACGCCGCCTTTTCAGGGATGGAGAGGCATATCTCCGTGATCTGCCAGGATTTATGCCACGTGTATATATCTTGAATCAACGTAGATAGCCGTTAAATTTGAATATATAAATATTATGTTTTATCTGAAAAATTAAGGACCAATTTGGAAGTAAACCAATAGTTTGGGACCAAAGCATAATTTACCTTTTGTCCACATGTTGCAGATTGTATTTTAATTGGATAATTAGATATAATTTTGCATATCTTTTATCTAATTAATTTAATGTGAGATAAATATGGTAGTGTATATCGTTTAAATTTTTGGATGGACCTTTAAGATAAATGTGGTTGAGTTATCCTCAACAAATCCTATCTATTAGGATGTGGTTGTTTTTATTAAAAATAAGAGTTCAAGATAAAGTTTATCTTTTAAAGAGTTTCAGTTGGTTTCAACTAGGACTCTTGGTAACCCTATAAATAGAACCTAAGGTCTATCATAATTTTCACACCACAATATATACTTCTCTCTCAATAAGTACGATTCAAGAAATAGTGAAGTAAAAGAGACAGTTTAGCAAATTATTGTTCTTCATCAATTCAAGCAAGGTAAATGTATACATGTTTTTATGTTACGTGCTTATGGAATGTATATGATGGGTCCACATGTATGTTATAAGATCGAACCGGAGTTAGTAGCGCTAAGCATGAATAACTATTACCATCTAAGTTCGGTATAGTTTTTGTGTCTCCTCTATGCAAGTTCATGTTTCAAGTTACAAGTTGCAAGTATCAAGTTGCAAGTTTCAAGATTCCATAAGCTGTTTATATATTAATATATATGTACTTACTGAGATTTTTCTCACCATTTTCATTTTTTCCCCCTTCCAGGTAACTAGGACTTGTGAAAATTCGAAGCATGGACAACACCCATGGTGGAATATTTAGATTATGAATCTTTAATTAAATAAGTGTTTTGAACATATGTTTTACGATTAAAGTTTGTTCTAAATAAAATGTTGATTGGTTATCTTTTAGCCTTAAAAATCTAAATTTTATTAGATATTGATTTATTTTTCTAACGTTCATGATATGTCATTATGACTCTCGGGTTTTAGGATCCGGGCGTCACAATGTGGACTAGAGAAATTGCCTATAAATAGCAACTCATTCTTTTTCAGGTAATCTCTTATAAAAAAAAAATTTGTTACACGTACTCTACACATAAAAATTTCGATATATTCTTCTCATATTGACTCTTACACTGGAGTGGCAACAGATGAGAAGAGCGTCGCCACTTTTTTTAGGTTTTAGGCCACGTGTGCCTCCACCAGTGGAAGAAGAGATTGTGAATGATAACGTCACCTCCAAATTAACTACACTTGTTTTTGGTGGTTTTAAACCACCCTAAACTAATGCCCCAAAAGTCCAACATGCACTGATTTTTCCAACCTCTCATAAATAGTGCTACCAAAATCAGTTGAAACCAATAAAAAATTCTCACGCATATATTCAACAAAGAAGACATCAGCAACATTCAAGATTAGCATGACAGACCATGGTAACAACTGGGTAATGACGGACACTACAGTTCAAAAGACAGACCAAAATACTAGCCGGGTCATGATGACCACTATGGCTTACCAAGGTTGACCACAGTATAATCAAATCTTGACGGCCACTATCCTTACAATAGTAACTGAGTCATGACAGCTACTACGGTTTGTCACGGCTAACCACGTTAGTAACTAGGTTATAATGGTCCAATGTAGTAACTGGCCATGGTGGTCACTATAGTTCACCACAGTCGACATGGCAGTAACTTCGGTCATCACAGCCATTATGATTCACCACGGTCAACCACGACAGTAACCACATGACTACTACAACTCACCACGATAGTAACCCTGTCAAGATAGGCACTATGCTTCGCCACATCTGCTATAGTTACTTACAGCTAACCATGGTAGTAGATAGTAGCTTGGTCGTAACGGCCAATACACTTTGCAAATGCAAACGTTGGTGCAATTGGGTCACCACGACCAAAAAATATTTGCCAAGGTCAATCTTGACAATGACTAGGTCATAACCGCATGAAAGTTCGTCTAAGGCCAACCTCTACAACAATGGATATTACTACGACTATGAAGATATTAGTCAAAGCTAACCAATAAGTTGCCGAAGCATTATGGTCCATAATATAGCTTCGAGTGCATGCCTAGACTAATAGGATCTAGTATGTCTAGAGGCTAAAAAGCAACACCCAAGCTAATCAAGTCCTAAGCACAAACCGTTTATATTACTTCGAGAACAATGTCCAGGTTAACAATACTCAATAAATCTAGCCGTTAGAGAGCAACAAGCTAATAAAGCCCCTGGTGGCCCATTTTAACTACTTTGATAGCAAAGTTCAGATTCAGTCAAAGGTTATAGAATGAGGACCATCTACATCTACATCCACGAGTCATCAAGATAAGAAGAATAATCAAACATAATCCAAGTCATGACTCTTCAAATAGAATTCTCATTTCCCGAGTGCCAAAAATACTTATAACCTGCTTACGATTTAAATTTTTATCTTCAGGTGTGGTCCGATACACGAATAATGTTCACCAATCTATAATAGTTTTACTTCCAAAGTCCAGAGTTAACTTTGCACCTTAGAAGTGGGGGCATCTATTAAGACATAAATAAATCTTTCCAACTTAACGAGTAATACCACTACTATATTACTAAAGTTGACAATTGATTGCTAAATAATAACACCCAATTGAGTGATAATCAATACTGTCAAAAACACAATTGTGGATTAATTTTCTGATGATTTTCATTCATTGTAAATCTACAATATATAGACTACGTACATGACCATTTACAAGGATAGATCATAAATAGAATAAGACTATTTGTGCGAATTAATCAAATGATGTGAATGATAGCTACGAATAAAATTGAATGGGGATAATATTGTTACAAAGCTGAAAAATATGAACTTTAAGTGTAATTTACCCATATGGTTATTCTATGAATGATATATGTACTAGATGATTATAGATTCGACCAATGTTATCATGTTGAATAGTTGATTTTATTTTTGTTATTTTGTATAATTGGAAATGTGTGTCCATTTTATTAATTTTTGACATGCGAGCCCATTAGATTATTATTATGGGTCTGCATGCCAATTAGTATTGAATAGAGGATGTTGTTGGAGACAAAGAAGATACAAATAAGTGAAACTATTGTGTTGGAGTAGTCGATAGTCAAAATGTAATGTCTTCTAAGAACTGACTGTCTATGATCTTCATTTTGACTCGGGAAGATTAGATAATGTAAGTTCATAATCATGAAATCTTCACTTCGAACCTAGGCGATTCATGAGCCATCTCCTCCAATCAACCCAAATATGCCAAATCAACCCACAAAATGATATCTCCTCCTCCATGGTCGGCCACCAGTTCATGCCACAAAAATCAAGCTCGCCGCTGCCTCGCTCGCCCTCAAACCGCTGTAACCCTAGACTTGGACACAATTGATGCCGCTGGCTCCTCCGATGGTGGCTTGGTCACCGGACAATCTTCAATCAATTTGCCACCCATGGACGGCCGGTTTGAGGATTTGTTACCTGCCGAACTTGGAGCCCGCGATTACGCCATATCCGGGCAATCAGCGTGCACCTATGCCCGCCCCCTCGTGCCCTTCGTTTTGGCCAATTCTCCTCGATTGCGGATGTGCCATACTCGGCCTTTCCTTACCTCCTCTCAATTGAATGTCCTAGCATCGAGCAGCCCCGCCTCGCCGATGACTCGCGCACACACACGCCACCCCTCGGGCACCTTCAAAGGCCAAACCAAGCAGCTATTGAGGGCGTTCCAGTTCTGTTGGCTCCCTTTGAACAAATTTTAGATCCCGGCAAGTCGCTTGACCCAATTGTCAAGACCCGTCCGATGCTAATGTACCAGCCCCATCGCACTGCTGCAAGATAGTGAGCCGCATGCGCTTCATAGCGATGCGCCAAATATTGCCGCCCAGTGCCACCGGCTAATTTTTCCGTCTCCTCCGTTTGCCTAATTTTTCAGCCCCCACCGCCTCCGGGCCTCATGTATTCCCCAAGAGGCTCGATCGCTTTAAATATTGGAAAAAAAACTTATGCCTTCGCGATTGAAAAACAGACCATCTCCCGTCAACGAGCGATATCGTAAGTCATTTTGCCGGTCCTCCATGCGCCTTTACCGACTCTTACGCATCATCAATTTGTGGCTAAGGAGCCTTTTTGCATCGTGGAGAACCAGCCTTGACTATTACTGGCGATGAGGAAGCTTCCCTCACGAGCCTTTCAAGTTCACACTTGTAGGCAAATTTTCTCATCGTAAACCCAAAGATGGTGGAGGTACGCAATTCTTTTCGTAAATTTGGGTTTATTGGTGATTTTAAGATTGGGCTTATCGATTTTAAGCATATTCTTATTCACTTGACGCATGAGGATGATTATAGTCGCTTATTTTGAAACCTTTGTGGTTTATTATGGGATGCCCTATGCGTGTGCTTAAATGGACGTGTGATTTCCATCCCGATCTTCGAAACCCCATTGCCCCGCATGTGGATTTCTTTTCCACATCGCCTGCTCATTTACGCTAAGGAATTTTTATATGCTCTATCTAAACTTGTGGGGATTCCTTTGAGAATTGATGAGGCGACTGCGGATTTATTGAGGCCTAGCGAAGCCAGGGTTTGTGTGGAGGTGAATTTGGAGCATAAGCTCCCTGAGAGGGTTTGGATTGAACGGGGTGAATCTCGTAGTTTTTGGCAGCCTGTTGTTTATGAGCAGCTGCCTCATTTTTGTGCGAAATGTAGACATATGGGTCATCTTATTGACAAGTGTAGAGTTGGGATGACTCCTCTAGATGTTGACAGATCTGTTCAGGCTACTAAGCCAGTTGGTGCCCCGGCTACTAAGCCTATTGCTAATGTGATTCCTAAGCCTACAGTTGGTGCCACGGCTCCTAAGCCAGTTGTTGTTGAGTTGCCAGTTGATGTTGAGATGCCTTTGGTTGATAAGGCAGGGAAGGGGAAGGGTAAGGAGGTCGTTGTTGAGACACGGAAGCAGTGGGTCCCACTTGCTAGCTCTTCTCTTATTCCACCACCTGTTTCAACACCTCCTCCTGAGGAATTTGAGAGAGCTACTTCCGAGTATGTCCCTCCGGTTGCTACTGTTTTGGCTTCAAAGCCAGTCACTGCAGATACTGTTTTTGATCCACTGCTTGACCATATGATGGCAGTTCCTCGTGAGTATCCTATGCTATCGAGCCAAGATGTACAGCCCGGTGTTTGATCCCCGCTCCACATAACCTCCCGGATCCTAGGCGCCATGAGAACGTTGAGGTTCCTATACCGCAGACAATCATCCATACTATTAAATATGTGTACTATTTGCACATTAAATGTACAATGATAGTATACATAATTATCTCGATGAGACCTATTAAATTAAATTTCTTATTTTAATATTAAAGTCTGCCGATGTAAAACTCGATTTGGATCTTCGTTATTAAAATGGGACGATGTCCACTCAAGATTTCTCAATTAGTGATATGTTTGACTATTATGAAATTTTTGATATTTCCACGAGTAATTGGGGGTAAGACTTAACTAAAATTTATCTATCATTTGTACAATGGCAAACATAAGAAGATAAATATTAGAAACACATCACGTAAGATGTGTGCGATAATGAGTTGTCTACTTAATTATATAAGAATTACAAAGATATATATGTATAGATAAACGTTATCCACCTACTAGATTTTTTTTTTTTTTTTATCATATATCCACCTAGATATTTTATTGAGGTTTGTTGAGTCCACTCAAGATCTTAATAAAACAAATAGGATCCTAGCTTATTTAGAACCTAATGGGATTCTATAAATTCTTGTTAAACAGTGGGAATAAAATTAATTTAATAAAAGTCCACATTAAATTAATTATTGCATTTTTTTCTTAATTATTTCTAATTTTGTCATTAATGTTTTAGAATCATGAGTAAGCATATTAATTTGAGGGCCATATTGGATGCCAACAAATTGATTGTATCAAACTTTCTAGATTGACATTGTAACTTGAGATTTGAGAATAGTTCTCAAACTTGATGGGACATGTCTTAGAACAACAATTTTCGACACTCCTACTAAGGACTCGGCTAAGGAAGAAGTGCTTGCTTACAATCAACATAGTGATAGCAATCACACTGCAACAAGTGTGATACTCGTAGCCATATCACATAAGTTAGAGAAGCAACGTGAATCAATGGATGCTCATACAATGATTGATTTTTCATTTCAAGGAGTTGTTTGCTCGATAGTTACATGTTGAACGCTATGAGACTTCTAAGGAAATTGTACCATTGTAAAATGGCAGAGTGGTCTTCAATTGGTGTTCATTACTAAAGATAATTGGTTATATTAAGAAATTGGGTCTAGTGGGTTATGTTATTGACCATGGGCTTAGTATTGACTTGATTCTGCAATCTCTTCCAAAAAAAAACTATTCGTAGGTTGTTATGAATGTCAGCATGAATAAAGTTGATTGCACACTCTCTAAACTGCTGAATATGCTAGACTGCTAAGCTCCTTATCAACAGACATTCTAATTAAGATGATTATAAGAAAAACTTTTATAGTAAAGTACAACATATAATTAGTGGTGAAGCCAAACATTTTCTATTGTGGAGTTAAAAATATAGATTTAATGTTTTAAAAAAAGAAATAACATGACATTAATAAAAATAAGTAAATATATTACTACAATTGTAGCCTACACATTTTAATACTTTGAAAACGTCGTATAATTACATTGTTATCAATATTGTCAAATGACTTGGTTGTTTGTCTATAAATTAAGAAAGAAAAAAAAGAGTTCACAAGTTAAATGAGAACACATTGAAAGCATAATAAATTCTATCAAATATTTCAATTCTGAAAATGAAGAAATTGGTAAAATAATTGAAGCTCGATAAACTAATTGACTATATAACGTCTATGAAATCACAAATAAAGTCCAAACAAATAAGAAAAATAAATCAGTGCCAAATATAGAATTTAAAAAATGAATAAAGAAAACTGACCTAATTCACTACATAGCAAACTTTGAAATCAATAAAGATAACTATCCTACGGTGATAGCGCTAGAGAAAAGGTAAACAAAAAACATAAAAGAAAGAAAAAAAAAAAGCAATTTTTAATTTTTTTGTGTGAATAATGTGGTGTTAGTTGACCCCACATGGGTTCGCCCATGCATATAATGGAAATGAAACAAAAACACCTAGAGATGGCAAACGGACTGAGCCGCCCATCGACTCAATCCGTAAAAAGACGGACCCGGATTGGCCTGGGCCGTGAAATAAATCACGGGCCGAGCCTACGGACCAGGCCCCAGGCCCGTGGTCCATGGTCCATTGGTTTGGGACCAAATTGGTTCCGCAGCTTAAACTGGGAACCAACCATTGCAAATTGCAACGGTCATAAATATGACCGTTTGCAATTTGGTCCCCAATATTTTTTATTTTTTATTTTTGTTTTCAAATGGCTATAATTATTTTTTTTTCCTATAAATACCACATAAATTATCTCTATTCTTCACAAATCTCTCAACTTACAATCTTACATTCATACAACAATCCAAAAAAATTATATTTTGCAATTTATTGTTGAATTTCTAGATTTATAATCTTCTACATTCCTACAATTGTCCAATATACATTCTAGTATTCTACATTCCACTTTTTTTTCTACTTCTACATTTCTATTATTTACAATTATTCATAGATCAATACAATTTTTAAGGAAGTGCCGAGTCTATTGAAAACCAAATTCAAGATGATTTTAGTGATTTAAATAATGTTCCAATTCGTAATTTGGTGATGATTTTGGGATTGGGAACACTTGGTCCAAGTTTCGATTTAGATGATATCGACGAAGAGTTAGAAACGACCAACACTACTCAATCGACTACTAAACTAAGAGCCGCAAAACAAAAGGCTCGGTGTTGGGATCATTTCAAGATAGTGCAAATCGGTGCATCTGCAGACGGGCAACCAATTTTTAAGGCAATTTGTAAATATTGTAAACAATAGTTTGCATGGCAAAAGGGTGGTGGAACGAGCCATCTTAACCGACATTTTCCAAAGTGTATGCAAAAGCACGGAGGAGTTGATACCAACCAAGCTCAACTACAGTTCGGATATCTGGGTGGATCTACTAGTTCTTCTCTCAATCATAACAATTGGGTTTATTCACAAGACTCTATACGCCGGGAAGGCATGTGTCAGTTGGTGGCCAGTGGTGAGTTCCCGCTTAGCATAGTGGAAAGCCCTCACTTCACACGGTATCTTCAACCAATGTATTTGCCCTTTGTTAGAAACACTCTTCGTTCTGATACTATTACTGCATATAATAAAAGAAAACAAAATAAAAAAAATGATTTAAGTAAATATGATTGTGTTGTATCATTCACTTCGGACTTATGGTCTGGTCTAAATCATAATAGATATATTGCGGCTACTTTATATTATATTGATAAACTATAGATTATACATAAAATAAAAAAATAATTGCTTTTAAAGTAATTGACTACCCTCATAATGGCATACAAATTTTTAATTATTTAATGGCAATTATTAGAGAATTTAATTGCGAATCTAGAATTCGCAGTATCACATTTGACAATATTTCGCCTAACAATATTGTAATAGAAAAATTAATTGAAGAATTACATCCAGATTTCGGTGGAATTTTGTTTCATGTTAGATGTGTATGCCATATTTTTAATTTAATTGTCTAATATTGTTTAAAGTATATATGTCCACAATTTGAAAAAATTAGGTATGCCTTAAACTATATTACTGCTTCATCTGCTAGAAAACAAGTATTTGATAAATTATGCGTAGAAAAATCTCTACCAACTAAAAGTATATGTACATACATTCGTAATAGGTGGAACTCTACTTATTTAATGCTTGAATCATGTGAAGGTTATGAACATTATGTAACTGCTTATTATAATGGCCGACATTCACACGGTCCATAATACGATTTGTAACCATATGATTGACAAATTGCATTTCATGTTCGAAAATTTTTAAAAGTATTTTACTTACTCTACAAATGCATGTGGTGATGTATACTACCCTACAAGTCCATTAGTTTTAAATTATTTTTATTTTATTGCAAATAATTTTAATAAATATAAGACATATGCATTTTTTTTCTGATATTGTTGAAACAATGGAAATGAAGTTTAGAAAATATTGGGAAGACCTGCCCATGTTGTTTCCGTTAGTGTCAATTATGGACCCTAGAATTAATTTACAAGGTACTCAACATACTATTTCCGAAATTTCTAATAATTTGAGTTACGGTAATCCGTTAATTTACGGTAATTTAGAAAAAACATTATGTGAAATGTACGAATTTTATGCAGAAAAAATCAGTATGAACGTTAGAAGTCCTCCTGTACCAAACTCTTCTTCAAATAATCATAATCCTAATGATTATTGGAGTTTCCTTATTTATAAGGGAACTCAAAACTATAGTTCTTCTTATTCTTCTTCTTCTTATTCGCTTTCCCGTGCCACAAATGTAGAAACTAATATTAGAGATATACCGTTAGAGTTAGTTAGATATTTTGGTCACAAAATGATTAATCTGTTAGATGAAGATGAGAGGAATAATTTTGATATAGTTAAAACTAATATTAGAGATATACCGTTAGAGTTAGTTAGATATTTTGGTCACGACATGCTTAATCTGTTAGATGAAGATGAGAGGAATAATTTTGATATACTTAGGTGGTGGAGACAAAACGAACGTCAATACTCAATTGTTTCTTTTATAGCACGCGATCTACTAACACCTCCGATATCAACTGTAGCATCGGGGTATGCTTTTAGTACAGGTGGTAGGATTCTTAATGATTTGAGGTCAAGACTTAAACCAGACATATTAGGGTGTGTTTGATTGGCATATTTTTCATAGAAAATGTCACATCCACGGAAAATGTTGTCACATCCATGGGTTTTCTTTTCCACCTTTGGTTGTTTGATTGCACATGAAAAAGAAAATTGATTTTCAATGTACAATCACTTTAAGCACATTTTTTTCCACTTTCTAGAAAAACATTTTCTTACCTATTTAATAGATTTTATTTTCCACTTTAGATGGAAAATATTTTATTTTCCACCATTTTCCATGCACACCAATCAAACACACCCTTAGAGAGTTTAATGTGTTTGAAAGGTTGGGATGATGCAGAACTTCGAATTCAAAATAAAGTAAGTCTGATATTGATCGAAAAAATAGACAATCTGAGTACATAAATGTAAGTATATTTAATATTTTGTATAAATTCATTTCATTTTATTTATTTTAACTTGGGCTTATTTGCACAAATGGTCCCTTTTTGATTACTTGCGGGTTGATGGACTATCTTTTTCATTTTGGCGGTTTAGCCCCTATTTCAAATGTTTTTGGCGAACAATGGTCCTTTTCAACAATTTCCATCAATTGATCGTGAAATTTGACGGTGGAAGTTTTTATTTAAAAAGGCTTATTTGCACAAATGGTCCCCGACTTTTGTAAAGAAAATTTGTAGCAGCAAAGTCCCTAATATTTTAGAAAGTGTTGAAAAGTCCCATAACCTTCTAATCCTAACACATATGACCACCTAAATTTTTTTTTTGACAATTTTACCCCTAACTTAAATAGATTAAAATAACTCACAAACCTTTTCAAAAATACAAATAAGTCCCAAATCTTTTATTTTTACAGATTTACACTTAAAATAATAAAAAAGTGTGTCATCGAGTCCCAAAACTTTTAATTTTGTTCACCAAAATGATATTTAAAACGTGTTTGATTAAAATCGATTTTTTAGTAAAAGTGATTGAAAAATTGTGGGACCATAAAATGTGTGGTTAAAATTAATTGTTGACTTTGACTTTAACTTTTAACAAAATTAAAATTGAAAACAAACGATTTCTTAGAGTCTCACAGATTTTGTCCATTGCCCACATTAACAAAAAATTATCACATGATCAAAATTTGACCAATTTAAAATTTTAATTTATTTTTCATATCAATCACTAGAGGTGGCAAAAATGGGTCGCCCCAGATAGCCTGTTCTTCAAGCCGGGCTAGTCCAATAAAAGTTGATCCGATAAAATTAGGTCGATTTAGTCAAGATCAGTTAATCAATGGTGGTCCGATAATTTTTTGCCCAAGTCCCACCCCAACTTCAAACACCCCACCCCGGCACCACATTTCACGGAAAAGTGATGGGTAGGGTGTTTGAAGTGTGGGTAGGACTTGGGCAAAAAAAAAAAATTATCTGCCAAATTTTGCTAACTAGTTCAGACTGACTAAATTAACCTAATTTTTATTTAATCAATTTTTATTGGACAAAGCCCAAATTTCGCAGACCTGGACTATCCTGGACTAGCCCATTTTGTCACCTCTAGTAATTGATATAAAAATAAATTAAAATTTTAAATTGGTCAAATTTTGATCATGAATATAATTTTTTATTAATTAATGCACCACCTGGACAAAATCTGTAGAGACTCTAAGATTTCGCTTGTTTTCAATTTTGATTTTGTTAAAAGTTAAAGTCAAAGTCAACAATTAATTTTAACTACACATTTTATGGTCCCACAATTTTTCAATCACTTTTACTAAAAAATTTGATTTTAATCAAACACATTTTAAATATTATTTTGGTGAACAAAATTAAAAAGTTTTGGGACTTGATGATACACTTTTTATTATTTTAAGTGTAAATCAGAAAAGATTTAGGACTTATTTGTATTTTTTAAAAGGTTTGTGAGTTATTTTTAATTTATTTAAGTTATGGGTAAAATTGTCAAAAAAATTTAGGGTCATATGTGTTAGGATTAGAAGGTTATGAGACTTTTTAACACTTTCTAAAATATTAGGGACTTTTGCTTTAAATTTTTCTTTACAAAAGTCAGGGACCATTTGTACAAATAAGCCTTTTTTAAATAAAAAAAACTTCCATCGTCAAATTTCACGGTCAATTGGATGGAAATTGTTGAAAAGGACCATTGCTGCCAAAAACATTTGAAATAGGGGCTAAACTGCCAAAAATGAAAAGATAGGTCCTCAACCCGCAGTAAGTGCAAAAGTCAGGGACCATTTGTGCAAATAAGCCTTTTAACTTGTAAGTGTTGATATTTAAATAATTAAATTTACAAAAAATTGTATATATAACAACTTGTTCATGTACAATTTAACCACGCCCACACACTACACTAATAGTAACCGACCCCAAGCCCAATAAAAGGAGGAGGTTTGAATTTAAAATTTTATCTTAAGTTATTTTTTTTTTTAAACTACACAAAATATATATATTTCACGTGGGTCCACAGACTGACCCGTGACTTGCAGACCACAGGCCGGTCCACAGACCGGTCCGTGGATCGGACCACGGGCCAATCCGGACCAAAATTTTTGGGACTCGGCCCGTCTCTTCACGGGCAGAGCCGGATTCGTCTAAAAACATTGCCATCTCTAAAAACACCATTTCATTCCTATTCCGACAAGGCTTTTTATTTTGAACTACTCATTACAAGGCATTCAAATTAAGATAATTCTAGGACAAATAGACTAGATAATCAAGGATAAACCTCAATAAGAGACCTCAATCCCAATTCATGTACAATCTTGTAGCCTACATAGCCTGCATCGAAGAAAAGTTTCTCCCATTCTTTCTCTGTTCGTTCTTTTCCATTGACAATAACCATCATTGACATATCGCAGAAGAGCTGAGTTTCAATTCCTCGGTGGTCATCTTTCTTGTTTTTGTTTCCTACAATCATGTCAATAATGATCACTTTTCCACCATTATCCTTGCTTGGTACTGCTTGTTTGCATTTCTTCAATATTGTCACACAATCTTCGTCATTCCAGTCATGCAATATCCACTGTTTGTGGTTGAAAAATATTTTGTTAGTATGTGATGAATGCAGTGACTGCACATCAACAGTAATATCTGAATTTTATACAGTCAATGTATTTGTATTAATAAATAATAGATGTGAGAGAAAACTCCATACCTTGAGCATAACTGCATCTGCTTTAGGAATAGACTCAAACATGTTACCTTGAACATAGGTCAAATTCTTGGTCCCTTGTAAGCCTGCAACGACATGTGGAAGATCCAACACAGTACACTTCAAGTCTGGGAAAGCATCTGCAATAGCTATGGCCAGTGTTCCTACGCCACCTCCAACATCCACCATCGACTTCAGCCTATTAAAGACTTTTTGCAATCTCTAATAAGTACGCTGCTCATTATCTGTGAGTCCTTGACCATGAATTCATTGAAGGATTCATTCTCTTTTGAGTGACGACTAGCATAATCAAAACATGTCATTCCGAAGGTTGTCTCGAATGCTGAGGAGTCGTCATTCTCAAACCATTCCTTCATATGATCCCATGGCTTTAACACAACTGGATTGTAATAGGCTTGTATAAATTGAAACATACTGAAGGCCTCGTCTTTGATGAGGAGCCGAGAAGCCGGTGTAAGCCAGTATCCCATAACTGCATCGTCTTCAGAGATCTTTTCTTCAATGAAGAAACCCGAATGAATTAGAATCCGCATTAGACGGTACACACCATCAGCCTTTGCTTTGTTGATGGGGAGTGCATCGACTAGCTGTTGGAGTGTCATAGGTTTGCCATGTCTTTGGATGATATCTGGTATGCTTAGTTCAGTTGCATATCGGAGAGACATGGAGCTCATGAATCTGTATGTGTGGTTCCAAATGAGACTTTGAGCTGTTAGAAGCTCAGCAGATTGTTCCCCAATTGGTAATGCCATTTCTTGAATTTGAAAATTTACCAACTACTTGTGGTGTTAATTGCATAAGCATTGAGTTTTAAGTGTATATATATATATGTATCGCATGGCCATTTTGCATTGGTGAAAATCAATTCAGGCTATCATATTAAATGCAGATGGTGAAAGAAAAGGACTGTCTTTTAAAATTGGTAGGTACCAACTACCACCCTCAAGGCGAGAATCATATGCATTTAAGTTAGTTTCTAAACTTTCTATGATTGATTAGCCAAATGTTTTATTAAAGGTAGATCAAACATTATCAAAGAAGAAAAGAACATTTTAACTTTGGCATGTCAATTTCATTGAGCCATTGTTTGATATTTTTGCTTAAAAATTAATAAAAATTTGAGTCAAAATTAATAATTAATTTTAACTGTACATTTTATTGGACCTATAATTTTTATAATTTTTCAATCGCACATTTTATTAATTTTTATTAAAATCTATTAAAAAATTGATTTTTAACAAAACAAAACATACATTGTATTCATTTTAAATCTTTAATGATGTACTAGACAATATATACAAAAAATAATAATAATAATAAACTAAACTTTTCTTCATTTCTGTCAAATCTAGCGTGATAAACATGACAACAATGTTAATTTGGACAATCTTGTTCAAATTCAAAATTCATAGAGATTTCAACTTTGTCCAATGAAAAGACCACACCATTGACCATTCTCATCCAGAGAATGAAGGACCATCTGACATACTAATTTCTTATGAGTTTTCCAAAGTAATAACCAGGAAATTTTCATAAAATTAACAAACAACAATAAAATATTATATATAGCGTATTTCTATGATTTTATTTTTTTATTTTTGTAACATCAGTGAGATGAACTGCTTCCACAATCTTCCATCTGCATCCAAAATATCCAAAATAAGTCTTTGCTTCGTTGGTCATTTATATTCGAAACTATAAAATCTCAATCGTTTAATTATCTCAAATCTTTGTGTTGGGTTTTTTCAAACGTTGGAATCCTCCAATTAAGGCTAAGTAATGTGCTCATTACTTATCATGACTTTAGAGGTGTCAAGACTCATTCGGCATAAAAAAAAAAAAAAAAAAAAATAATAATAATAATAATAAATAATCAAATTCAAATTCAAATGGCCTATGATAAAGCAATGTCACAAGCAGACAAGCTGCAGGCACAGCAGCAGCAGCAGGCTGCTTTTGTAAAAGCAGCCTGCTGCTGTCTAATCAGAAGTAAAAAAAATAAAATAAAATGCATAAAAAAAAATTGTGCGGCCACCCAAAATCCAAATTATTACTTATTTGTATTTTATTTAAATTTACAAAGTTATAAATAATTCATATAAAATAAGATATAAATTTTATGTAAATATATTTTTTAAAATAAATAATAAATATGAATTTATCATTGTTATTTATTTATTTATTTAGTAATTTCACACATTTTCTACTATAAATGTAAATATTTTTTGAATTACAATAAGTTACTAATTTTTATAGTAATTTTAAAAAATTAATTTTTTTTTTCATGCAGGCCAAACTAGGTCGAACCACGGTCCATATGGGCTCGACCCGGATGGACCAACGGGTGGGCCAGGCTCGTGTTCAATTTTCGCGGGTTGGGTTGGCTCGCCCGCAACCCACCGTGGCGTTGTTTTTTTTTAATGCGTGTCGTCGCCGAGTTTCATCGGAGGCAGATCGACCCAACCCGCTTGATCCGAATTGACACCTCTACATGACTTCAACACATTTTAATTTCATGAAGTTGGTGCAATTCGACATATTACACTGTACTACTTTGTGATTTCCTATTTTTTTTTATTTGATTTCATTAGTTTCAAAATAAAATATCAATATCTATCATGCACCAATTTGTTTCGAACATGAATGTTCGAAAATTGGGGACATTAATAATTATTTTGGAATAGAGTTTCATTTAAATTCTTTTTTTTCTCTGATATGGAGCTACAATTATATATACTAATATTATATTTAATTTTCTTGCCCATTTGTATGTAAATGGAATTCAAATATATGGTGCATAACTTTTACAACATCCACCCATCTTAAGTTGACCAACACAAGTGAAAACTCTTCATCTTGCCGTATCCCTGCATTAAGGTAGAGGAAAAGGTGGAGTGACTAGTCTATTATGTGTCACGTACTAAAAGATCATTGAAACTCAATACAATATGGCAGAACAGTTAGTTCTAGCGCTTATCATATTTGCAAGAAAGTTGAGACCCTACTTCTAGTCACACCATACGAGATCATGACAAGCCAGCCACTGGAGCAAATCTTACACAGGTCCAGAGACTTCTGGTCGACTAATGAAGTGGGTTGTTGAGCTGGAGAAATATGACTTAGAGTTCAAGCCTCGGTCGGCCATAAAAGTATTGTAATATTATTCAAATATAGGTAAATGAAAAGGAAAGAAATTCTAAAAAATAAAAAAAAAATTCTACGTGAAATTGGTATGGGCAATCGCACATAGATTAAGGCTGAGCGAGCGTCCAAGCGTAATGCACTAGCTGTTAGGCTTTGAATTTTTAGTGCCTTTTTATCAACCTTTGTGTCTTTTCTTGATGGTTTAACACCATTTTGTGGTATATTATTAGAAATCTATGAATATGTGATAAATTTCTTATATTAACAACAAGAAAAACAACAAAAATCAAAATTATTATCTATAATTTCTCCCCACACTCAAATTATTTAAAAATCTTTATTGTTCTTCTTTTCTAGATTTTATTGTGCTTGTGCAATCCGGTTTGAGACTTGTAAATCGATCAAAGCTATTTGCTTGAATGCCCTTTAGCATTTCATTTACCAAGATGGCGCAAATAACATTTTTAGGATAGTGTTCTACGCGATCCAAGTTCGGTTGTTCATTGTTTATGTTGTAGATTTTCTTCTACAAGTTTGTGGTGTGTTCGTGTCATATCGAAACATTTCCAACAATCTAAAAGTGTTATTTTGACTTGGAAACCGAGAGTGAAACAACAATGGCAACAATCAAGTTGTTGAACCAAGATTTGGTGTGTTTGGACCAGTTTGATAGAACCAACTTTATTCGGTGGCAAAACAAGTTGAAGTTTTTATTGACTACGTTAAAGATCTTCTACACAATTGATCCCGACTTGCCTGCAATCTCTGAACCAACATAAAATGATACGGATGAAGTGATGATTGAAAGGAAAAAAACACCAAGAAGATGAACTCATTTGTATGGGTCACATCCTAAATGCACTTTCAATAGGTTGTATGATCTCTACACTAACACAAATTTCGTGAGGCGATTTGGGTAAAACTTTAGCATAAATTGATGTCAAATTTTAATTAACTCGCAAGTGTACGAATCTATTGGAATATAGATAAGTAAAAACGAGGTCGATCCCATGAGATCGCTATGAGGAAGGTGTAATTTAATCCCAATTAATCTGTTATTCTAGGCTAGTTGAGTTGAGAAGATTTGTTGTTGAAATTGTTTAACAAAAAGACTAAAGAAATAAGCTAATAAATGAATTGAGAATTCAAGTTGTGTAAAACACCAAGGTTTCAGAATCCACCATTGTCTAATTTAGCAATTATCCAATCATTCATTAATTCCCAAGAAAACACATACGACAACCCGAAATCAATCTATTGTCGTCTCTAAAGATTTATCAATCAAGTCCGTAAGAAGAATATCAAATATAGGCTCCCTTATGCTTCAAACATAAACCACTTAAGCGTTTTTCGTATCAAGCTCAATTGAAAGAAAACAAAGAATCAAAGAAGTTCTAAGCATTCTATGTATCCCAATTCGAATAGAAGATGACTAAAAATCAAAAGCAATTAATAGATCATATTATATCACCAAGCATGGATTAATTAAATCAACATCTAACTATCAAAAATACATGATATTTAAGATGAAAGAAATCATATTTAATTAATTTAGTCAAGAACAAGCCATAAACGTTAAAGCTCTTAAGAAGGAATTAAACGAATAACGGAATAATCACTTAATTAAAACAAGGTTTCATCGCTCACCTTGGTTAAAGAAAACTAGAAGAACATGATTAAACTAGAAAAACAATAAATGATATAACCCGGCATGGATTGAAGGAGAATAAATCTTCAAGAAATCTTGATAGTCGAGGATGTCTTGATCTCTTGTTCTCTTGAAGTCTTCTCTTGATTTGCTCCCAAAAATCCAACCCTCGTTATGAGAATGTATCTCATATTTATATTGCCTCCAATGTGCCACAAAATATCCCAAGAAAACCTAAAAATTGCGTTCAAAACGTTTCCTAGTTGAATTGGGACTCAAAAAGGAAATAAAATTATGATTCTGCCGAAAATACACCGAGATCGCCCGGTGAAAACCCGGCGATCGCCTGTGCCAAGAAAAAGCTTTCGTTGTTGAAAAATAGGGTTGGGCGATCGCCCAAATTTAAGCTGGAGATCGCCCACTTACTGCTTCCTCTGCTTGGCTATTTGCTTTTCAAATGGCCATAACTTCTTGTAGGAAACTCATTGAGATCCGTAAAAGTGTTGGACTCATAATTCAATTATATTTCCAATGGTATATCATTTGACTTGTGGAGATTTTAATATCAAAAGTTGTACTCTAAATTCTCCACATACTTGTGAGGTAGTTTCTCAATTTGGTTCTTTGGCTTTCCTGTTTGGTCCATTGATTAAACTCTTCGTTGTCACTCCAAAACACCTTAAACTTATTGATTTTCCTTATTCCTCATCCTCAAATGTTTGGCTCTTGAAATTCACTTCAAAACTCAACTTACTCGTCGATTTCGCCAAATTATTGCTCTTTTCGTCCATTCTTCTCCAATTGTTCACAAACGCGTCCAAAACCGAAATAGAACAATAATATACTAGATAAGTAGAAAATCAACTATATGACGACATAAAAGATTAATTCAAATGCTAAAATAAGTGCATAAAACGCACTTATCATAAATATAAGGCAGAAGAAAAAGGTACTAAGAAATTTCTAATCTATAAGTATTTTGATTTTAAATTTCTTGATAACATTACATTGTTTCTCCAAGTATATGAACTACAAGTTATCATCAACAAATTGAAGGCGGTGAAGATTGAACTTTCTGAACATTTTTCAAATGGGTGCAATTATTGTTAAATTTCCCTTCACATTGAGAGGTTATAGGAAGAAAATAATTCACAACTCCGAAGACTTTTCATTGGAGCAAGTTTGAAAAAATCTCTAAATTGAGGAAGAGTTTAGGGCAAGAGATCGAAATGAAAATTCTTATATTGGTACCTCAAAGACCAATGTTGTGGATGAAAACAACAAATCTAACAAGTCCAAGAAGAGGAAATCTCCCAAGGACGACAACAAATTCAAAAAGAAGTTCAAAGGAGAATGTCATGTTTGTGGTAAAATCTAGAAATCAAGCTAAGGATTGTTGGAACAGAAAAAAAGACAAAATTGAGGGCAAAGTGAATTCTCTTGAAATTGACAACATTGTTGCTACTGTGAATGAAACCAATGCTGTTAAGAGAAAAGGCTCTGGGATGATGGTATGATAGTTGCGCCACCATTCATGTTTACCATGACAAATCATTCTTCAAGACATATCAAGAGGTTGATGACGGACAACAAATTCAAATGGGAAATGAAAGATGTTCCAAAATCATAGGCAAAATGAGTGTGAAACTTAAAATCACAACCAAGAAAAAAATTAAGTACTGGATATGAATTGAAACATTGTTGTTGGTGATTTGTTGGGAATACAGGGCATTAAAACGATTTTTGAATCGGAAAAACTTATACTATCCCGTAATGGGATTTTTGTGGGAAAATGCTATTCTACTAAGAGAATGGTCGAACTATGTATTATTAACAACGATGATAATAAAGTGAATTCTTCTTACTTGTTGTATTCTATTAATTTATGACATGAAAGATTAGAACATATAGGATATTCATCTTTACATAGAATGTTAAAAGATGGTATGATAACTTGTGAAATTGAAAAACACAATAAATGTCAAATATATGTTAAATCAAAAATTATTAAAAACCATTTCATAGTGTAGAAAGATGAACACAATTACTTGATCTTATTCATTTCGACATGTGGGAATTAAATGGCATGCTAACTAGGGGATGAAATAGATACTTTATAACATTTATAGATGATTTCTCTAGGTTTTGTTATGTGTACTTAATGAAAAATAAATATGATGTAGAGAGTACTTCTCTAATGGAGAATCGAAATAGAGAATCAACTTCAAAAAAAGATAAAAAAATCTTAGAAGTGATAAAAGTATAGAATACTTCTCTAATTAATTTAATATCTTTTGTGAAGAACATGGCATAATACATCAATATAGTGCTCATAGAACACTCGAACATAATGGTTTAGTGGAAAGAAAAAATAGAACATTGGTTGAAATGATTAATGCTATGTTATTGCATGCTAAATTATCAAATAATTTGTGGGGTGAAGCATTGTTGACTGCTTATCATAGTAGTAATCGAATTCCTTCTAACAAACTTAAAGTTTCCCCTTATGAATTATGGAAAGGGAGAAATATCAAATATTGGATACTTTAAAGTGTGGAGGTGCCTTGCTTATTACAAGAACACTAACCCTAAAAAAAATAAGTTATGACCAAGAGGCATTAAAAGTTCTTTTGTAGGATATGCTTCAAAGATTAAAGCTAATAGGTTACTTGACTTAGAATTCAATATGAATACTGAATCCCGGGACGTGGAGTTTTTTGAGAATTCGTTAAGTGTTGATGAAATTCCTCAAACATAATTGGAAACTCAATAGGAGCTTCCAACTTTTAGAGAACCACTAGAAACATCTTCAAAAAATGTTATTGAGTCAAGTGAACCTCAAAAAAGTAAGAGAGTCGAAAAGAAAATGTATTAGGACCAGATGAAATAGATTCTCAACGGATTACCTTATGCTTGATAGAAGCTAATAGGGAGGATGTTATAAGAACAATTCTTTTTGTTCTTCAAGTCGAAAGTGATCGTAAAACCTACAAAGAGGCTATGACTTCTAGAGATAGCAATTTTTGGAAATATGCTATAAATAATGAAATGGATTCTATAATATCCAACAATACTTGGGAGATTGTTGATTTACCGGAAGGATTAAAGCCTATTGGTTGTAAGTGGGTATTTTGAAGGAAATATAATACCGATGGTTCGATCCGAACTTTTAAAGCAAGATTGGTAGCTAAAGGCTATAGAGAAAATGAAGGAATAGATTATTTTGACATCTATGCATCCGTAGCAAGAATTACTTCCATAAAGATACTTTTTGCATTAGCTTCCATTTATGATTTATGTGTACATCAAATGGACATTAAAACATCATTTTTAAATAGAGATTTAGATGAAGAAGTTTACATGGAACAACCGGAAGGTTTCAAACTACCCGGTAATGAAAATAAAGTATGTAAATTGATTAAATCTCTATATGGATTAAAACAAGAACCTAAGAAATGGCATGAGAAATTTGATAATGCTATCATATATTATGGTTTCATACATAACACGGTAGATAAATGTTTGTATGCTAAAACTAGTGATAGATATATGTTGTATTTGTTTGATTGTATGTAGACAATATATGTTGATCATAAGTGATCACATAGACGGTATTATAGAAACAAAGAAGTTTATATCTTTCACATTCAAAATGAAGAATCTTGGTCAAGTAGATACCATATTAGGTATAAAAGTGATCAAGAATAGTGGGGGGTTTTGTATTAACACAAGCACATTATATTGAGAATTTGAACATTGGATCATTAAAGAAGCTAACACCATGTTTGATCATAGTATCAAACTTCAAAAGAATGATGGAAGGACCATTGCAAAACTCGAATATGCATATGTAATTGGTAGTCTCATGTATGTAGTTTAGTGTACAAGACCGAATATTGCATTTTTCGTGAGTAAACTTAGTAGATTTACAAGTAACCCAAGTGTCAAACATTGGAAAGTGATTGGTAGGGTTCTTGGTTACCTTAAAAGGATAAAAAACCTTGTAATACAATATTCCAAGTTTCCGACAATCTTAGAAGGATATACCGACGCTAGTTGGATATCAAGTGTTCATGAAAATAAATCTACTTCAGGTTGTATTCACTATTAGAGGAGGTGCCGTTTATTAGAGGTCTAAGAAACAATCGTGCATTACACACTCAACCATAGAATCTGAGTTTGTAGCATTAACAGAAATGGGAAAAGAAGCAGAGTGGCTTCGAGATCTTCTATATGAAGTTCCATTGGATATAAAGAAAGAATCTTCAATATCTATACTATGTCATAGTAGAGCTATTCTAGATAGAGCCTACAATGAGGTCTATAATGGAAATTCTAAACATAAGAGTTTAAGGCATGACTATGTAAGAAGTTTAATCAAAATTGGAATAATTTCTCTTACATACGTGAGATCAAGCTAGAATTTGGTTGATCCATTTACAAAACCACTTACTAAAGAGTTAGTAAGATTAAGGTCGAATAGGATGTGGTTGAAACTCCTAAATTAAAATCCTCCAATGACGGAAACCCTACCTATCATTACGAAAAGAGTAATCCATGTGTTCAAAGTGTTATAACAATTCATTTGATATGTGGATTGTGGATTGTTTTCAGCACTTAACTTAATTAAAGTCATATGCTTATGACGTAAGTGGTGGGTGTTAAGAAAGAGAGGATTAAGTTTATTATACTCCTAACGAAATTCAGTACGTAGTACAAGTGTCCTTAAACGTAACCAAGATATTGTAAGAATTGCACCTATATAAACCTAGAAGTGGTGCACCTAGAAGTGGTGCCGCTCCAGGGAAAGTTGGAGTTACTTCTAGAAAGTTCATGAATACGGATTGGCGCAAGGCCTTTAGCGCGCCAAAGTTAACTTGTGTGGAACATATTGAGCTAGAATTTTTACGTGTGATGTTGCTGATATTGTCACAAGAAATAACGGGTTCAAAGCCAAGGCTACTCGGGACTTTGATAACACTTTGCAACATTTACACTAAAATAAGGTTCACATCAAAATATACCCTATCTTATGCGTAACATCGTATTTAAAATATGAGTTGCTTTAATAATATTTGAACAAGTGAAAGATTGTTGTAATATTATTCAAATATTAGTAAATGAAAAAGAAATAAATTTTGAAAAAAAATTTTTGCATAAAATTTCCCTGGCCAATAAGTGGGCGACCGCCCACTTGGTAAGCTTCTGCTTCTACTTGGCGAACGCCCAGAGTAAGGCTAGGCGAGCGCTTAGGCTTAATGCACCAGACGTTGGGCTGTGCAATTTTTGAATTTCTGGTGCCTTTTTATCAACCTTTATGTCTTTTCTTGATGTTTTAACACTATCTCGTGGTATATTGATAGGAATTTACAAATAGATGATAAATTTCTTATATTAACAACTAGAAAAACATCAAAAATCAAAATTATCATCTATATTTTCTCCCCACACTCAGATTCTTTATAAAGCTTTATTGTTCTTCTTTTCCATATTTCATTTGTTCTTGTGCAATCTAGTTTGAGACTTGTAAATTTGCCAAAGTTATTTTCTTGAAGGTCCTTTAGCATCTCATTCACCGATAGAGGGTACAAATAACAATTTTAGGATATCATTCTACGCAATACAAGTTCGGGTGTTCGTTGTTTATGTTGCAGGTTTTCTTCTACAAGTGTGTGGTGTGTTAGTGTCATATCGAAACATTTCAAACAAAAAGCATAAGCACGAGCAGATTTTATAGCTAAGTTATCACCGAAGGAAAAGCTTGATGAAGGGCCCACCTGGACATTATTTGTCGAGAGTTCATCTAACAAAGAAAGTTTAGAAACTAGAATAATACTAATGGGGCCTAACGGAAAAGAGATGGAGTACTCATTGAGGTTTGAATTTCAAGCCACTGACAACGATGCAGAATATGAAGCGGTGATCACCGGGCTGCTTAGTCCTAAAATGAGAGCACATTCGATTCAAGTGAATAGTGACTCTCAGTTGGTTGTTAGACAAGTTCGATCTAACTATGAGGACAGTGACGATCGCATGGCCACATATTTGATGAAAATAAGATATTTTCAACAAAGTTTGAGAAATTCCAAATAAAAAAGGTTGCCCACAAGGACAACACTCGTGCTAACGCATTATCTCTGCTAGCTTCTGCAAATCCAAAAATCAATCGGGAAAGGTTTCCATACAAAACTTGTCAAAATTGAGTTTTATAGCCACGGTTGAAGTATGTGAGCTCGACCAAGGCGAAACGTGGATAGATATATTGAGGTTATATCTAGATAATGGCATTCAACCAATAGATCCAATCAAAGCACACAACTCAAGATAAGGATAGCCAGATTCACATTGATTGAGGGACATATTTTCAAGAAATAGGTCACAATGTCGTATATAAAATATATCTACATATAGAGAGGATACATTGTTCTCACTTAAATACATTTGGGCATGTGTGTGAATCATCAAGGTGCCAACATGATGGCCTTCAAAGCGCTTGGTCAAGGACATTATTTGGACCATGTGAGGCAATGTTGTAGAAACAGTAGAGAGCAAAAATGATAGAGAGGAAAGAGAAAAAGGCCAAGAGAGTTTGTGTGTGAGCTTAAGAGAGAGACTCTGGCAGAAAACAATTGAAAAGCAACAAATGTGTCACATTTATTTCAAAACGCTGTCGTTTTAACCTCGGAAAGTGAAAAAAAATTAAATTCATCATGACATCAGCAAAACGGCGTCGTATTGGTTGAAAAAATAAACAGTGTAAATTTAAGCCTCTTATATTATTGTAGTGGTTATGAGGAACTTAGAAATCTACACAAATGCAGATGGTCATTTTTTAAAATAACAACTTTTAATAACATTTGCAAAAATGGCAACTTTTTGTGAAAAAAGTCATGTGTACCTTTTTGCCAAAAGACAGTTGAACTTTCGTTTGATTTTTATTTGTCATTCAACCGTCGCTTAAAAAAATGGTCAACTGTTGAACTGACAGTTGACCAATTTTTTTTTTCTTCTTCTTTTTCCAGGCAGTTCAAACGACAATTGCTTAATTAACAAGTCATTAATCCATGAACCCAATTATTTTTTGTTGTTCTTGTTCTATTCCACATTTTTCTTCTCCAACTAGACATTAATCCATGAACCCAATATACTCCAACAATTTTTGAACAATTAAATTCAACATATTTTCAGATCTAAAAACAACTAAACTAATCTAGCACAAAATCTATTGAATTTTTGTTCTTTTACAAATTAAATTATCCTTAAAAAATAACTTATTTGAGGTGGGTCAGCTGTTGGCGAATGGTGGCACGAAGGCAGGGGGTGGTGGAGCAATATTTGATTTTAGTGAAATAATAGATTTGATTTTGAATTAGATTTTAAGAGGATATATTTGGTGTTTAAGTAGTTTAAGTAATTGTTTGGGATTATATTTGGCCAACATGGCTATTTTTCAACTTTTTTTAAAAGGTGGTTATATTCACACCACAATTTGTTATAAATGCATCACATTTTAATTGTACATAAGATCCTCAACTTTTGTTCATTATTGTAATTATGTTCTTAACTTTTTGTAATCAAATTTTTATCTTCAACTTTCATTAATTAGCACATGTCATCATTAATGATAGTTTTTGTCGAGATATTTTATTTACGTGCTTTGAAATAAAGAAAAATATTTTATCGTACTTTTATATCTATTGCTTTTTTTTAAAAAATATGACAGAAAATAAGTTTTTTACAAATTTCCAACAAATGTTTTAGACGGAAACTATTATCAAACATAAAATGGGCTAATTAATGAAAAGTTGAGGATAAAAATGTGATAAAATATGTTGGGGACATGAGTTCTATAATGTTCATAGATTAATGATGTTAAATGTAATTAAAATGTGGTGTAAAAAATAAAAAGTATTGTGTGAATATAATTACCATTTTTTAAAAAGTTGCCATTTTTCAAATGCACTACCTGCAAAAGGAAATTTGTTATAATTTCCTCAAATATGAATAGACGCTAAGGGCGTAAACAACTGAAAGGTTAGGAATAAGATTATCAACAAATAAAAGAACGAGATAGAAGTGCGAAAGTGTGTAAATATTGAGGATCAAAATTGTAATTTTTCCTTAGATTTGACCATTTGTGAAAAGGTAATTATATTCACACTATATTATTTGTTAATCACACTACATTTTAATTACAATGAAAGTCTCCAACTATTGATTATATTTGCATTTACGACATTGATTTTTTTTTTATCACACTCTTATCATCAACATATTATTTGCATGTCTTATCTTTGTCTTTGATAATAATTTCTGTCCATAAAATTAACTAGGAGGGCATAAAAAAATTTCTCGGCCTCTCATATTTTTAAATATGCAAAATTAATAATATATACAAAAGTTTGACGAAATATATTTTCCCTCAATTCAACGCAAATTAGTAGAATATTAGGACAAAAACCGTCATCAGAGACGAGATGTGAAAACTAATTGAAAGATAATGATAAAAATACGATTAAAAAATTTAGTGACATAAGTGCCGAAATGTCAAAGGTTGAAGGACATTCATTGCAATTAAAATATGGTGTAGATAATAAAAATTGTAGTGTTAATATAATTACTCTTTGTGAAATCATTAATAACGTCAATGACTAATAAGTTAAGAAAAATATTTTAATAACTAATTTAAAATTTAACAAAAACTTCAATGACAATGAGTGAAATTCCTACATATATTAAAATGACAATCATAAAAACAGGGCAAAACTACAATAAAATGTGATCCACGACTATGATTGTGTTTCTCATGTTTGATTTTCATATTCTTATAAAATAAATACATCTTTTTTTTTTTCATAGTAATATCATAAACTTTATTGGATAAGGAGGATACGTCATTAATTTTTCCAACTGGAGATGGAACTTTTGTGTTATATATTTTAAGTAATTATTCATGAAACATATGATTCGTTCAAATCATGCAAGATATTTTGCATTGGTTAAATCAACTACTACTGTCTCAGATGCTGATTATCGAGGATGGAATCATTTTAGTGTTTGTTTGATAGAATTTAAAAGTACATTTTTAGTCCACAAAAAAAGCTTATTTTTTTTAATCATTTATTTTAAATTATAGTTCACTTTTTTGTTGAAAATATAATTAATTTCTTAGTTTTCTATTATACCCATATTTTATTGTGTCTTGTTATCAACAAATTACATGAATTACCATTATTCAATGTAGGGGTAATAATTGAGGGTGCTAACAAATTAAATATTGGACATAAAATTGTCAAAAAATAAAAGTTCGTGACAATGGTGCTAAAGTTGGTAAAAGTTGGGGATGACAGCTACAATTTTTTTTAAATCTATATTATAACTTGAGTGACAATTTTTGAAATCCAGTGACTATTTGTGAAATTATGAATAAATTTATTAATTGATAGAGTAAGAAAAATAATTTAATGACCAATTTAAAATTTTGCACAAACTTCAATGACAATTAATGAAATTAACCCATAGCAATATGCTCGAATTCTCTTACATATAAACGTACATATCAATTCAATGCATATTCAAATAACATAGTTGACCAAATCAATTGTTATTATCATAGTTTTTAAATCTGACCTGGCCATAACACTGGATTAGTAAATCACTGCTTCAATTGCCTAGTCAATGGTCGTAAAATCTTAGTCACCACTGCCTGTGTCATTACGACATCATCGAACTCCATAATCTTTCTAGAGTTTGAGCCGACGTGTGTGATCTATACATCACCACTTTCTAAAAATTTCCAGCATTCTCTTGCCTTTTGTTTTCTTTAAAATACATGTATACGGAAGTGTATGTATGAGTGTCTTGTGTTGATGAATAATTTTTATACTTTGTTTTATAAAATATTTCAAAGGCGAAATGATTTAGAATAAGGAAATGAGATAGGGCACAACAACTCAAAAGCAGATTTTCTACACGGGGAATTTTTTTTCATAATTATTTTAAAATAGGAAACAACTTTGAAAAGTATAAAATTTATAGAGTAGGTAGACAACTCTTAGAGGTGAATCTTGTTTAAAAATTGGCTCGTGTCGGTGATGATCGGAATGTTAAAACATTTTTCTCTCCTCACGAACACTATATTCTTGGGTACAACTTGACACAGTTTACCAAAAGTGTTATAAACAATTCTACAAGTCTAAAAATGACGTGATTTTAAGTTTAGCTGATAGATAACTCATAAAGGGACATTTCCCAGCTTGAATTACTCTAAAATTTAAAGCATACAAATTTTAGTGAATTTTTTAAGTGAATGGAAGATTTTGAGATTTGTGATGAGAAAAATGAATGTTAGATTTGCGGGAGAAAGGGCTGGGAGGGATAAAGAGAGTGAGGAAGACCTAAATTTGGACACGAATGAAGGGGGAAAATTGGGCCAAAATTGTGAGGACGAAAGGGGAGTGTGGATGGCAGAATTTAGATAGGGAATAAAGGGGAAGCAGATCTGGAATTTGGGACTGAATTTGTGTGGGAAAAAAGGGGAAGGGGGTGGTCGAAAATGCAAGGGAGTGGTGGAAGAAATTTGAGTTAGTTATGAAGTATTGAGAGTAGTTATTTGGTGGATTATGGAGAGTGACGTTGGCCAAGTGTGAAGTGAAAAAATGGAAAGAAAAGAGAGTGTAAAGGGGGCCGAAAATGGGGAGGAAGGTGGGGGTGAAAGTGGGGATGGTTATGTGGCTGATTTTGGGGCAGTTATGGGTGGTTATTGGGGCAGTTTTGGGCTGGGTGATGAGGCGATTTTTGCACTGGTTACGGGTAGGTTTTTGGGCTGGCAAATGGGCTCCAATGTGGATGGGTTTTAGGATAAAAAAATGGTTCCGTATAAGTCAATTTAGCGGCACAAAATGGTTTATTCCAAACAATTTTTTCATAAAATGAGTCAATTTATGAATTTAATAAATCTTGAATAAAAACTCTTCATACGAAATATTTCAAGTTCAGTGCAACCTTCTATCTTCAAATGATTATGCTTGATGAAAAGTAGCCATTTCAAGTGTCGCTGTTAGCTTTCAATTTCATCTTGATCATCACTTGTTACCACATATCATCAACATAAATAATCAAGGCAATAGCTCTACCATTTCGGTGCTTTAAAAAAATGTGATATGAGTTACTTGGTAAATATGTCGAACAAAGCTCTTGGAGAGTGATTTAACCCATACAATGCCTTCTTGAGTTTGCACACCATTGTAGTATTTCAGAACTTCTCTATACTCGGAGAAAGATCCATATACAATTCTTAGGCCTCCACGTAAGAAAGCGTTCTTTACATCAAATTGAAGAAGTGGCCAATCCCGATTAACCACCAAAGATAAGAAAACTCTTATTGTATTAAGTTTGGCAACTGGTGCAAAAGTATCTTGATAGTCTATCTCATAAGAATGTGTATACCCTTTTGCAACTAATCGGGCTTTGTATCTTTCAATGGTCTCATCTGCCTTATGCTTGACCACAAATATCCATCTACATCCCATGATCTTCTTTCCCATTAGTAGAGGCACAAGCTCCCAAGTAGCATTTTTTTAAAGTGCTGCCATTTCTTCTATCATAGCTTGGGTCCATCTAGTATCTGCTAAAGCTTCTTGCATTTTACTAGAAATAGAGACAAACGATAACTGCATTACATAAGATGCATATGACTTGGACAGCCTTTAGGAACACACATGACCACTAATGGAATATCTAGTTTTGGTTTTAAGGTCAGGTTTATATTTAATGGATGGTATACTACGATTATAATTGGGGTGGAAAAAAATATTGAGAAAATTGAGATTCAATACTAACATCATCGACAATTGCAAAATTAGGATTTGTGGATACCTCTAAGGAAATCTCATGAGAATATTGGCTCGGTGGTTGTGTTGGATTGTTAAGAAAAGTTGTACTATCATGGAGAAAGTCATCTTCCACTTTTGGAGTCATCAGTTCAGCAATAAGGGACCTTTCCCTTAATCCGACATGGAGATAGTGTGATTTTTGATTGATCAAAATAAATACAAGACGCATTCTTCATCCATAAAATCCCAAGATGGAGAATTATTCTCTGTTGCATCTCCGGACGTCTGGGTGCCTTCATCTGGTCGACCGGTAGCATTACTTTTCAACGTATCCAAAGGAAAGAACGCTTGCATTTCCTTTAGATTAATCACTTCTTCTTGATTCTTCTCCTAAAGTGATGAATCAGTAGTTGGTGGTATGTATAATAGTTTTTTATCATGGAAAATAACATCCATGGAAATATAAAACCTCTTAGAAGACAAATCATAACACTTGTAGCCCTTTTGATAAATCCCATATCCTACAAAAAAAACACACTTCATAGCCCGACATTCAAGCTTAGTACATTGATGTGGATGCAAGTGAACTTAAATCACACAATAAAAATTATGGGAGTCCAAAGTACCACCAGCAGAAGAGTGTAGTGATCAGAGAGGGCATCCAATGGTCTTATAAAATTGAGGACACTAGATGGTGTATGATTTACCAAGTAGGCTGTTGAATTCAAGGCTCTACCCCCACAAATGAGAGACAACATTTCCTCCAATCAAGAGAGACCAAGTAACTTCCAATAATTGTCTGTTATTCCGCTCTATAACACCATTTTGTTGATGAGAATATGGACATGTCGTTTGATGAATAATACCAATTGAGTGCATAAATTCTTGCTTATTTTCCTCCATTATCAAAACGAATGACTTTTATTGAAATGACAAATTTAAGTAGTCACCATTTTATGAGAGAGGTGAAAAACTAAGCATACATCACTCTTGTATTACAATAGATAAACCCAAGTCATTCGAGTACAATCATCCACAAAAGTAACAAATGACCTCATCCCATTAAGAGTAAAAATTGGTGTCGGTCCCCAAACATCCAAATGAACTAATGAAAAAATGAGATTGGTTTTATTATCACTCAAATGAAAATAGTATGGTGACCTTTTGTCATTACACAAGTTTCACAAATAAAATCTGAAAAATTATAACCACTAAACAAATAGGAAAATAATCTCCGAAGATAGCTAAAAGAAGGATGTCCTAGTCTCCTATGCCACAACCAAATCTCATTTTTCTTATTCACCACATCTTCCTATACTAAGTGAGCTTCCCATTTTCTATTGGAATCCATCCTCGAGATAGTTCAATCCTCCACTTTGTTTACTACAAGAAATTTCACTTTTAACAAAAGAAATTTTGGTCTTGTAAAGTCTCTCGACAACCATTTTTCGATGAAACAACCTAAAAAATGACTTTCTACAATCAAAATTTGCATCGTTAAAAGTGAAATTTCTTGTAGTGTTTACTATTGCCAATCTTCTCCTTGGTATAGATGTCATGAAAAATAAAGTGAGTAGGAAAAAAAGAGCAATACAATTATGAGATTTGGTTAATTATTTAACAGAGAGAATTTTGCAATTTAATGATGCTACAAGTAAAATATCTTTAGTAGCTAAATAGGAGATAACAAGACTGTACCAACTCCAATAACGGGAGATGAAACACCATTGATATTGGTAATGGTAATTTTGAAACATTTTAAGGATACGTGGCCAAACCTATAACGATCACAACTCATATGATTCATTGCACCAGAGTGAATTATCTAATCACTATTTTCAATAAAAGACATATCTGATTTAGCAGTAAATTTAGGAATTGTCACTAGAAATTTTTATTTATTTATTTATTTTTATTAGTGTTATCCTCCTTATCAATGAAAGACACATGTGACGCCTTTTTTCCCTTTGAATGCCAATCTGGATAACCATGGATTGAAAATATGTATGCACTCTTTGACTAGTACTCTTAAAATGAGGCGGTCAAACAGACATATTCGGTCGATCAAGATGCATCAATAGTCTATCAACTACACTGTGAGGTAATTTTTGTCCGCCAACATGGAGGATCTGTTATTTTTTATTTTGACAAACTACAGAAAATGTGGCAGGAACTTGATGATATTGATGATTGTACTATGGAATGTGTCATTGACCTTGTGAAATACACAACAAAGGTTAATTCTCAATGTGTGTATATTTATTCGCTGGTCTTGATCCTTAACCAGATGCGGTTCGAGGTCACGTACTTTCTACTAAACCACTTTCAAGTGTACAAACTATTTATGCTATGGTTTGTGTGAAATCTAGTCGCCAAGGTGCTATGCTTGGACAAATAGTCGTGGAATGAGATGTGTTGGCTTCTCAAAAAATGCCTACCTCAAAGAAGGATCAAAAGTGTACTCACTGTAAGAGTACTAGTCAAAGAGTGCATACGTATTTTCAATTCCATGGATATCCATATTGGCATTCAAAGGGCAAAAAGGCATCACATGTGTCTTTCATTGATAAAGAGGATAACACCAATAAAAAAAAAATATCTAGCCACAATTCCTGAATTTACTGCTAAATCAGATATGTCTTTTTCTAAAAATAGTGATTAGATAATTCACTCTGGTGCAACGAATCATATGACTTGTGATCGTTATAGGTTTAGCCATGTATCCTCTAAATGTTCCAAAATTACCATTATCAATACCAATGGTGTATCATCTCTAGTTATTGGAGTTGGTACACTCTTGTTATCTCCTACTTAGCTATTAAAAATATTTTACTTGTAGCATCATTAAATTGCAACATTCTTTCTATTATAGAATTAACCAAATCTCAAAATTGTGTTACTCTATTTTTTCCTACTCACTATATTTTTCATGACATCTATACCAAAGAGAGGATTGGCAATAGTAAATACTAAAAGAAATTTCACTTTTAACGATGCAAATTTTGATCATAGAAAGTCATTTTTTAGATTGTTTCATTGAAAAATGGTCGTCAAGAGACTTTACATGACCAAAAATTTCTTTGTTAAAAATAAAATTTCTTGTAGTGAAACAAAGTGGAGGTTTGTACTATCTGGAGGATGGATTCCAACATTCCAACAGAAAATGGGAAGCTCACTTAGTAAAGGAAGATGTGGTGAATAAGAAACATGAGATTTGGTTGTGGCATTGGAGATTATTTTCCTATTTGTTTAGTGGTCATAATTTTTCGGATTTTATTTGTGAAACTTGTGTAATGACAAAAAGTCACCATACTATTTTTTGTTTGAGTGATAATAAAATCAATCTCATTTTTTCAATAGTTCATTCGGATGTTTGGGGACCTGCACCAATTTTTACTCTTAATGGGATGAGGTCATTTGTTACTTTTGTGGATGATTGCACTTGAATTTTTATCAATTGTAACACAAGTGTGATGTGTGCTTAGATTTTCGCCCCTCTCATAAAATGGTGACTATTCAATTTGTCGTATCAATAAAAGTCATTCGTTCTGATAATGGAAGAGAATAAGTAAGAATTTATGGAATTTATGCACTCAGTTGGTATTATTCATCAAATGATATGTCCATTTTCTCATCAACAAAATGGTGTTACAGAGCGGAAAAACAAACAATTATTGGAAGTTACTCGGTCTCTCTTGATCGGAGGAAATGTTCTCTCTCATTTGTGGGGTGGAGCCTTGAATTCAATAGTCTACTTGGTATATCGTACACCATCTAGTGTCCTCAATTTTATAAGACCATTGGATGCCCTCTTTGATCACTGCACTCTTTTGCTGGTGGTACTTTGGACTCCCATAATTTTTTATTGTGTGTTTTAAGTTCACTTGCATCCACATCAACGTACTAAGCTAGAGTGTCGGGCTATGAAGAGTGTCTTTGTGGGATATGGGATCCATCAAAAGGGTTACAAGTCTTATGATTCGTCTTCTAGGAGGTGTTATATTTCCATTGATGTTATTTTTCATGAGAAAAAACTATTCTACATACCATCGACTATCGATTCATCACTTCAAGGAGAGAATCAAGAAGTGATTAATCTTAAAGAAATACAAGTGTTCTTTCTTTTTGATTCGTTGAAAAGTGATGCTACTGGTTGATCACATGAAAGCACTCAAATGTCCGGAGATGCTACAAAGAATAATTCTCCGTCTTAGGATTTTACGAATGAAGAATGCGTCTCGTATTTATTTCAATCAATTGAAAATCACACTATCGATAGATCGGATTAAGGGAAAAGGTCCCTTATTGCTCAACTGACGACTCCAAAAGCAGAAGATGACTCCCTCCATGATAGCACGACGTTTCCTAACAATCCAACACAACCATCGAGCCAATCTTCTCATGAGATTCTCTTAGAGGTATCTACAAATCCTAATTTTGCAATGGTTGATTATGTTAGTATTGAATCTCAATTGTCTCAATATTGTTTTTCACCCCCATTCTAATCGTGGTGTACCACCCATTAAATATAAACCCGATCTTAAAACCAAAACTAGATATCCCATTAGTGGTCATGTGTGTTCCTAAAGGTTGTCCAAGTCATATGCATCTTATGTAATGCTGTTATCATTTGTCTCTACTCCTAGTAAAATGCAAGAAGCTTTAGCAGATACTAGATGGACCCAAACTATGGCAGAAGAAATGGCAGCACTTTAAAAAATTGCTACTTGGGAGCTTGTGCCTCTACTAATGGGAAAGAAGATCGTGGGATGTAGATGGATATTTGTGGTCAAGCATAAGGCATATGGGACCATTGAAAGATACAAAGCCTGGTTAGTTGCTAAAGGGTACACACAGTCTTATGAGATTTACTATGAAGATACTTTTGCACCAGTTGCCAAACTCCTGATAAGGGAAAAGTCTCGAAGGCGAAGCCCCCCACCTGTGTTAGAGGCCCTTTGACCAGGCGGGTTGTAAATCGAGAGATGTACACAAATGGTAGGGACCTGAGGAAGAGAGTCAACATGCCAACATCCAGGACAGACCCCCACAATATTTCAGTGAAAATCTGTTCCACATGAGAATCGAACCTACGTTGTCGGAGGATTTCTCCCCACATCATCTCAGGCCTTACCAACTCGCCTATGCACCAGTTGCCAAACTTAATACAATAAGAGTACTCTTATCTTTGGTGGTTAATCGGGATTGGCCACTTCTTCAATTTGATGTAAAGAACACTTTCTTACGTGGAGGCCAAAGAATTGTGTATGGATCTTCCTTCGAGTATAGATAAGTTCTCAAATACTACAATGGTGTGCAAACCTAAGAAGGCATTGTATGGGTTAAATCAATCTCCAAGAGATTTGTTCGACAAATTTACCAAGTCTATGAAGAACTTTAGCTATAAACAAAGTAACTCATATCACACTTTGTTTTTAAAGCACTCAAATGTTAGAGTTACTGCCTTGATTATTTATGTTGATGATATGTGGTAACAAGTGATGAGCAAGATGAAATTCAAAGCTAACAGCGACACTTGGCATTGGAGTTCGAAATGAAGCATCTTGGTGACTTGAAGTACTTTCTTGGGATTGAGGTAGCCCGATCAAAAAATGGAATTTTCTTATCTCAACAAAAAGATATTCTTGATTTGATAATTGAAATGGGTGTGCTTGGATATAAACCTATTAAAACCTTATTGAACAAAATCATATGTTGTTTCATTTTTGGGATGTAACTTCTACCGATAGAGCAAGATACCAAAATTTGTGGGAAAATTGATTTATTTGTCCTACACTAGACCAGATATTGATTATGCAGACTGTGTTGGGAGTCACCTTATGCATGATTCTCATAAACCTCATATGAATGCCGTGGAACGCATATTGAGGTATTTGAAGTCATATTCGGGTAAATGGCTACTTTTCACCAAACATAATCATTTGAAGATAAAAGGTTGCACTAAAATTGAAATATTTGGTAGGAGGAGTTTTTATTCGAGATTTAATAAATTCATAAATTGACTCATTTTTATGAAAAAAAATTTTTGGATTAAACCATTTTGTGCCGCTAAATTAACTTAAATGGAACCACTTTTTATGGAAAAATTCAAGGCCGGTCACTGTTGTTGTACTTATGGACTTTAAAGTCATATGGTCAAAACTTAATTCAATTAAAGTCACATTTTAGCGCTAAAAGACCAACATATCTCTACAATTGTAAAAAAATATTAATTTAGTGATACTGTTTTATTGTGATATTGTTTTACTATGATATTGTTTTGTATGATACTGTTTTATTACGTTACTGTTTTATTATGATATTGTTTTCTATGATAGTGTTTTATTTATGCTTTTATCTTTGATATTATTTTATTATGATAATGTTTCAACCTATGATATTGTTTCAATCCATGATATTGTTATTGAATGCATACAATATCAATGGTCTTATACTACTAATGGAGAATAATGTTTCAACCTATGATATTATTTCAATCTATGATATTGTTATTGAATGCATACAATATCAATGGTCTTATACTACTAATGGAGTATTTTAAGAACAATATCATTACTTCAAGTACTAAAACATCTCTAGTTAGTTATATTTATGATACTGTATTATCTAAATAAAGTGTTATATATGATAATGTATTATTACTTCAACCATTAAAAATATCTTGTACTTAGTTTTATATATGATACTATTTTATCTATACTTTTATCTTTGATATTGTTTTATTATTATAATATTTCAACCTATGATACTGTTTCAATCTATGATATTGTTATTGAATGCATACAGTATCAATGGTCTTGTACTACTAATTGATCATTTTAAGAACAATATTATTACTTCAACCAGTAAAACATCTCTACTTAGTTATATCTATGTTACTGTTTTATTTATGATACTTATACCATACTTTTATCTTTGATAGTGTTTTATTACGATAAAATTTCAATCTATGATATTATTATTTAATCTATGATAATGTTATTTTATTGGGTTATAGTTTGTGATATTGTTTTATTAAAATACTTTTCATGTATGATACTTATATATTAAGATACATTTATCTATGATACTGTTTTAGTATGTGTGATACTGTTTAGACAAGAAAAATTAAAGATTGCCATTTTAAGCTAAAGATAAGACTTCAAACGGCTAAAATCCATAGTACGCTGTGGCGAAGCGACTGGCTCGTCGAGACCATTCCGAAAATATATTATTATAAAAATTCTGAGCACGTATGCGAATTCTATGCTCATTTCTATTATGATACTTTTTTAGTGATACTGTTTTTCTACAATACAGTATCAAACAACACACATAACTAACAACACAAAGAATAATATAATGGCCAACTTAATACAATATCAAGCTATTATTCTATAATACAGTATCAAACTGTTTTCTATAATACAGTATCAATATGCTATTTACAGCAGCAAATCATGGCCACAACTAATATAATTATATTATATTCTATGATACTGTTTTATTATGATACTACTTTCTATAATACAGTATCATCCCTACAGAAATTCATGGCTATTCTATAGAAATTCATCAAACAAATCATCCATATATAAATTCGAGCTGCTATTTACAGCAACAAATCATGTCCACTCTACAGAAATTCATCAAATTAAACTATTTACAGCAACAAATCATGGTCACTCTACTCTACTTATATTACTTTACAAGCCACTCATGGATATAACTCCACTCCACTTTCCTTCTTTACTGCCGCTGCCGATGTTGCTTTTTTTTTTTTTTTTTAGGTAATGCCCTTTTACCTAAAAATTATTATACAAGTTGTGGACACACGACAACTCTTCAAATTTACTACATCTATTGATACCTAATAATTAGTAGCATTCAAATAAAGATTTAGAACAAAATTTAAGTTAACAAGCATAAAAAAGAATAGGCAGAAATCCACGTGGGAAAATCTGCAATTTCAACCATATACATTATAATGAACCAAACCAATAATTAACAAACACCATTCAAGTCTTTGACTAAACACCAGATTTAGATAAGTAAATTAAGAGATTTAGATAAAACGGCCACAACCACCAGAAAATCCACCAAGCCAAGCCTGCAACACCAGATTTTACTACAGGGAAGTAAAAAGTCACACCGCGTCAGAGAAGAAGCACCATGGGAGGGTCACGGGAGGTGGAGGAGGTTTGTGGAGGTGGAAGAATGTGCTGATGGAAAATATGGTTAACAAGGGTGATTTTGAAATTAATTTAAAATATTGCTATAAAGTATGATTTAATCGCAATTTGAAAAAAAATTTGACCCAATTTGAAACAGGTCTCATGCAGGTGACTTATTGACAATTTTTCCCTAAAACGCGTCCACATTGGAGCCCATTTGCCAGCCCAAAACCTACCCATAACCAGTGCAAAAACTTCCCCATTACCCAGCCCAAAACTACCCCAATAACCACCCATAATTACCCCAAAATCAGTTACACAACCAACCCCATTTTCACCCCACCTTTCTCCCCATTTTCGGCCCCCTCTCCACTCTCTTTTCTTTCCATTTTTCCACCTCACACTTGCTACTCTCCATAATCTACCAAATAACTACTCTCAATACCCCATAACTAACTCAAATTTCCTCCACCACTCCCTTGCATTTTCGGCCACAATACCACCTTCCCCTTTTTCCCACACAAATTCAGTCCCAAATTCCAGATCCCCTTTCCTCCCTTATTCCCTATCTAAATTCAGCCATCCACACTCTCCTTTTCCCCTCACAATTTTGGCCCAATTTTTGCCCCTTCTTTCCTCTCCAAATTTAGGTCTCCCTCACTCTCTTTATCCCTCTCGACCCTTTCCTCGCAAATCTAACAGCCATTTTTCTCTTCACAGGTCTCAGAATCTATCATTCACTTAAAAAATTCACAAAAAAATGTATGCTTCAAATTTTAGAGTAATTCAAGTTGGGATCCCTTTATGAGTTATCTATTACCTAGACTTAAAATCACGTCATTTTGAGACTTGTAAAATTGATTATAACACTTTTGATAAAACTACGTCAAGTTGTTCCCGAAAATAATGTAGTCATGAGGAGAGAAAAATGTTTTAACATCCCGATCATCAGTGGAAGGAGCCAATTTTTAAACAAGATTCACTTCTAAGAGTTTTCTTCCTACTGTATAAATTTTATACTTTTTCAAAGTTGTTTCCTATTTTGAAAAACATTTCCCCGTGTAGAAAATCTGCTTTTGTGTTGTTATGCCCTATCTCATTTCCTTATTCTAAATCATTTTTCCTTCGAAAGATTTTATTAAAAAAATTATAAATGTTCTTCATCAACACAAGACACTCATACACAAACTTCTGCATACATGTATTTTAAAGAAAACAAAAGGCAAGAGCACGCTGGAAATTTTTAGATAGTGGTGATGTACAGATCACATACGTCGGCTCAAACTCTAGAAAGTTTTGAAAGACTTTGAGGTAGTATACTCCCCCGTACACATGTTGAATACGCTTTTGAGAATTTTATATGCTAGCATGTCCGTACGTGTTATTTACTTATGAAGTGCATTTTTATATGCTATGTTTAGAAAAAATTGCTTAATTGCTTTACTCGGAATGTTATTTCTCCCTTTCTAAGCTAAGAATTTTTTTTTTTGGTTTAAGGTAATCACCTATGTTGATTTGTGATCGAAGGTAGTCACTAGAAAGAAAATAAGGTCGACTACTGATTATCGACTTGCTTAGAATTGAAGGCTTTTAGCATGTTATGGTTGGTATATAATTGTGTCATTAGCGTGTGTACATACTACTGAGTATTTATTTGAAATTCTCACCTTCCCAAATTAACATTTAAGATTACAGAGTTTGATGGCTCACAGACGGTGGTGACTAAGATTTTATATAGGTTATGTCATATGAATTAAAAAGTTTGACGTGTTGAAATATGTGTTTCGTAAATATTGTTCAAGTATTTGAAAGTTTAAAGACGGTGCTTATTTTGTAAATATTTTAAAGGGAATTTGGCGCAAATAGTCTCTAACCTTTGTCCTCTGCGGAAATGGTCTCTGACGTTTATTTATTTATTTTTTTTGGCAAGAACATCCCCAACTTATGTGTTTTAGTACGCAATTGGTCCTTATTTGACAAATAAGACTGTATGTCCTTAATTTTACTATGAGAAAATTTTACTTGGGTTCCTAACCTTTGCAAAAGGTGTAAATGGGTCCTGCATCTTCAATGTTTTGTAGAAAAATTAAAGAAAACTGATGAGTTTTTTTCTTTGTTTTGAATTAAGATTTTATTAACCAAATTGATAATATATGTAAATTATTTTGTATATTGGTACAAATCATTATGAAATAGCTAAAATTTAAGCTCATAATTATTAACAAATAAAATTATTAATTTTATTATTAAGTATAAACTTTTATTTTAAGGTTAAAATAAAAAATAAAAATAAATGTCACAAACTTGATTCTCAAATACTTTTATTTAATTGAACTATTCATTTATTAACTACAAATATTAGAACTCTAGCTGTATTCTTCATATTTTAATTTATCTTTTTATTATCATTTGAAAATAAAGTATACATAATTTGTAAATTAATTTTTATTAGTATTTTTAAGTTAAATAAAACTATAACAAGATTGGTTCAATGTCATAAAATTATATACACCATTTTTAAAAAAAATTTATCTTAAATTTTATTCAAGTTTTTCACATCACATTGCAACTACATATACTTAATTACAATAATTTAATTTTTTTTATCTTATTGAAATTTTAATTGATACAATTATAATGATATATTTAGTCTGCTAAATTAAATATTATTAAATAATGTTGTCACATTCATTGGCACATTTTTCAAAGGTTATGAACCAAACTGCAATTTTTTCTAATTTAAATTAAGGGCATGTTGGTCTTTTTTATCAAATAAGAACCAATAATGTACCAAAACGCATAAGTTAGGTATGTCTGTGCAAAAAAAAAAAAATTAGAGACTATTTTCACATTGAGGGCAAAGGTAATGGACTATTTACACCAAATTCCCTATTTTAAATACTGAGATTTGATGCCGTGATATTTACCATTGTGAAATGACACTTTAGCGTCATTTCGGCGAATTTTGAATTATAAAAACTTATGTTGTTAAGTTCGGTGCTTGCAAAGTGTTGTGCAAATATAAATTTTAAACTAAGTATTTGTGCAACTAGAGGCTCAACACTTGAAATAAAATCATTGTTATTAGATAAACTAGCATTCTGAGTCTTTATTTTCAGTACTTAGAATTTGAGACAAAATTGTCAATGATTTGGTGTGCTTAAAATTATTCGCGTCATAAAATTTAGAAAACGAGAAATTTTAGTGATCATGTGGGTTAAGAAAATCCAAAGCGTCACAACTTGGTATTCGGCCTGGGCGTTAGGTAGGTTAGTCTGAGTATTTCAATATCCGGAACCACTCGTTACACTTTCAGTATTCTGTAAATGTAACCATTCAGGTCTACGTAATTATTGGAACCAAACCCAAACCCAAACCATCCGTTCCGATTGAGTTTGGTTCTACCCATAATATTTTCTTTTTGAAATCGTAAGTTGACAACATACTTTTAAAAAATTAAAAATTGCAAATCCGTCAACATTAAAATACAAGATATTAAAACAATTTATAAAACTTATAAACATTAACCGGAAGAATAGACAACAGAATTGCAAGCCCATAAATTAGGGTTAGAAAAAAAGAAACTACCTCTCAAAGTTGAATATTCATTTCGGTTACAGAGCAGCTTCGCCTTTGCCATCTTACTTTGTGCTGAGAGGGAGAGAGATGAAGAAGAGAGAGACGGTGAACCTCCGATTCTGGTTCGGTTCCGGTTCGAGAGGTTCCGTTATGGTTAAAATGTCCACCCCTACTTGGTATCTACAAATTTGCATTAGAAAATTTATTTTAAAATTGTGTCAAGTCGAAGGTATAAGTGAGTTGAATTTTAAGAATTCAGTGTAGCTACCCTCTATCTATTCTCTATTGTCGTGACCAACTATGAGGTAAAAAAAAGTTTTGAGAAACTTTTATGTTTAGATACAGTATTAGAAATGTATATAAGAATTACTGTATTCGATTCAATTGTGGGAAATTTTATGTTTAGAAAAAATTGAGTTTGAGCATGTGATGTGGATAGTTATTCTGTTGCACTAAGTATTTTGAGAACGTGGCCAAATTTCATGATAATTTATTTGTAGTCCTCGGAATTTAACAAAAAGACATTAGATACCCACTTAAATGGACTTTTTATGATTGATATGACTGACATAGTACGGACTAAGAGAACTTGTAGAAAGATGTGCAAGTTTAGGCCAATAGACAGTGATGAAATTATCGGGCGATATGGGCAATATCGGTGGAACCCGAGATACGACGTGGACTAGCACATCTAAGAGATGCTGGCAATGCGGGTGGAAGTAAGGCAATAAGAGAAATTGTTTTTTCTCAATTTGAGATTTAATTTTATTTATCATTCCTTATTAATAGAATTTCAAATTAATGGGTCTCACGATTCTTAAAATGCGTGTGTACTTGTGTAGATGGGTCTGAATTGAAGAAAAAAATTGCATCTACAGTGAAGCAATTGGATCTACAAAATCATAAAATATGAATGTAGAGAATCGGGATAAATGATAAAAGAAATGAAAATATGGGAAATAACATAAATACAAGGACAAAAATACTAGAAACTAAGAAAGAAGAAAAAAATCGTGCTACTTTCCGACCCATAAAGATAAGCTTACATTCTTTATTCATTTGTCTCAAATTACATTTCACTTTTCTTGTTAATAGTATGGTTAATTTATTAGTTTGCTAATATATCCATATTTAAAGTGTTTTGTTATCAACAAGTATAAACTTTGTTAAGGGGAAAGTCCCGAATGCGAACCCCAACCGTGTCGAGGCCCTCGACTGGGTGGGTTGTAGAATCGGGGATGTGCGTGAGTGGCAAGGGACCGGGGAGAGAGCCAACAGCCAATCCCCGCGATGACACATCGCAATATTTCAAAGTGAAAAATCGCCCCACACGAGAATCGAACATGCATTGCCGGATGATTTCTCCCCACGTCACCTCAGGCCTTACCAATTCGCCTATGACCCTGGGGGGCTAATCAACAAGTATAAACTACCATTATTCAATGTAGGAATATATTAAGAAAAATATAAGTAAAGTGTATAGTTCCAACTATATTAATTATATTTTCTTAATTTGTGTGAAAATAGAAGTAAGTATATATATCTTTGTAGGACGGGGGAGAGTAATATATATATGGGGGAGGGGGGAACGGACATTCATTCAGATTTCTCAAAGAGTATCAAATCGACAATGAAGCTTGGTGGTTCCCCATTCCACACCGAATCATGGTTATAAAGAATAGCATTTTTTTAGCTAGTAGCATAAGCGAAACTATTCACTTTACACCTAATAAAAGAATGAGCTAAGCTAGAGAAATAACCTATAATATTTTATATTTGCAGCAGAAAAATCAAAATATATATATTTTAATTCACTTCAAACTGCAAAAATTACTTGAAATTGATTTTTATCTTTTAAGACATATTAACTTTTAAACATGTTAAATATTTATTATTCGTATTTCAATTTGACAGTAACTTGACAATGACAATTGAACTAGGGACTTACTCGTGATTTTGAATTGTTTAAATTTAAGTCCAGACTGTCTCAGATGCTGCCATTGACTATGTGTCATTGGTGTGAACGTATCTGATATCATATGATGGTTCTTGTCCTTATATGAAAATGAATTTATGAATCATGGACCACGTATATCATTAAAATTTGTACCAAACTCAAGGCGAGAATCACGTGTAAGCCAAATATTCCATATTTTCTTCATCCTCTAATGTATTTTCTATGTAGAATAAGTTCGATTCGATTAAAATCCACATTAATACACTGTTGGAAATTTTACTAAAAAATATCAAAATTAATAACATCCAGCCAATTAACATATTAATCACACATCATTAATAAGGGACTTCAAGAATGTTAATAACTCGACTAAATATTAAATTACATAATTTAGAGTAATTTAAAATTGTTACTCTTGTATCGCCCAATTCTGATACCATCATCACGAATCTCCAAATATTTTAAGTGCAGTAAAACGCAATACGTAGTCACCTATTTTCTTATACAGAAATATATTTTACGAATATCTTGAATGTTGGGATTCTTATCCCTTCTCTTTAGGGGAATCCCTTAACCACTAGCCTAGTCTTATACCATGGAGGGTCACTTAAGCTATTACATTCCTTAATCTTATATAATCATTTACATTGAATTACTCTTTCGTTGGGTGACTTAGCTATTAGTTTTCAAGTTTCATTTTTCATTATAAGAGAGTGTATTTCTTCTCTCATAGCATCTCTCCACTCTTTAGATTTAGGACAATTAATAGCTTCTTCATATGGTTCAAGACTATCAATGAGTTTACCTGAAACTAAAGCATATTTAATCATGTTTAAGGAATTATACTTAAGATTAGGACTGAGTTGTCTTGTCTCTCTGTCCTTGACTAATTGATAATCTTGAATATCTCTTTCTTCACTAATTTCAGTCTGTGTTTCTTCAAAGGGATTTTCAAGTGTTTAGGAGAATCGGTTGTTTCTTGCTCACTTGCCTCACCAGGTTGGGTTTCAGTTTGGCTCTCTTCAATTATGCCCTGATCTGGTTTACCCTGTTTTACCTCAGTTACTACTTTATTATAAGTGGGGAGGGTTGCATTGACCGAAACAAAATTTGAGAAAAAAAATTAATTGGCTCTTTGTGTCACTACGACACCTCATAAAAATCACAAAAATTAATTGTTCAGTCACGTTGAATGTTGTACGCACTTACTTTTTATTTCTTTTATTTTATTGACGAAATTGAAATATTTCACATGAAGAGTTTTTATTCGAAATTTATTAAATTCATAAATTGACTCGTTTTATGATAAAATCGTTTGGATTATACCATTTTGTCCCGCTAAATTAACTTCAACCGAACTACTTTTTTATCCTAAAATCCGTCCACATTGGAGCCCATTTGCTAGCCCAAAAACCTACCCATAACCAGTGCAAAAACTGCCCCATTACCCAACCCAAAACCGTCCCAATAACCACCCATAACTGCCCCAAAATCAGTCACATAACCAACGCCACTTCACCCCCCCTGCCCCCTCCTCCTCCTCCTCCTCCCCTCCCCATTTTCGGCCCCCTCTCCACTGTCTTTTCTTTCCATTTTTACACTTTACACTTGGCCAACGCCACTCTCCATGATCCACCAAATAACTACTCACAATACCCCATAACTAACTCAAATTTCTTCCGCCACTCCCTTGCATTTTTGGCCACTATACCCCCTTCCCCGTTTCCCCACACAAATTCAGTCCCAAATTCCATATCCCCTTCCCCCATATTCCCTATCTAAATTCAACCATCCACATTCCCCTTTCCCCCCTCACGATTTGGGCCCAATTTTTCCCCTTTCTTTCTTCTCCAAATTTAGGTCTCCCTCACTCTCTTTATCCCTCTCGGCCCTTTCCCCCGCAAATCTAACAGCCATTTTTCTCATCACAAATCTCAGAATTTGCCATTCACCTAAAAAATTCAGTGAAAATCGTATGCTTTAAATTTTAGAGTAAGTTGCTTAATTGCTTTACTTGGAATGTCATTGCTCCTTTTCTAAGCTAAGAAATTTTTGTGGTTTAAGGTAATCACCTGTGTTGATTTGTGATTGAAGATAGTCACCAGAAAGAAAAGTAGGTCGACTACTGATTGTCGACTTTCTTAGAATTGAAGGCTTTGAGCTTGTTATGGTTGGTATATAATTGTCTCGTGTGTACATACTACTGAGTATTTATTTGAAACTCTCACCTTCCCAAATTAACATTTTAGATTACGGCGTTCGGTGGCTCACAGGCGGTGGCGACTAAGATTTTATATAGGTCGTGTGTCGTATGAATTAAAAAGTTTGACGTGTTGAAATTAAAAAGGTTATGTCGGTGGCTCACACGAAGATGTAGTTATTAAATTAAAGAATTAATTAGTTTCTATGATTTTATAAAATTCAAGAATGCAATCTTGTGTGTATATTGTGGAATGAGCACAAATTAATAATTTAAGTTTGTTGTCAGTCAAGTTGCCATAGTTGAACTTAATTATTGGAGATTAAATATATGAGGCCGATGGTGTCCATTTGATCCGTGAAAAATATTAAACTTAATTGCACAAGTGATACTAGTTAAGCGACTACGGAGAAAACTAATTAGAATAAGATTAATCATGTTCTAGTAACAACATGACAAGATCTAATGTAACCACTGAAAATTTTTGTTGGCATTTAAAATTTAGCGAAAAATAAATTTCAATTTTTCGGCGTCGTTTCTTCCTAGTACTTTTTAAACACTTTAGTCATGTTAGATGTTTTTTACGTATTTGTCTTATCTTTTTATGTCAAACAAAAAGGAATTTTTGTCAATCACCAAACCAATTTTTATGCTAATTAAACACCCAAATAGCCCCTAATGTCATGCCAAATTAAAACCCCAAACAACCCCTAATTCTCATGCCAAAATATGCCCCAAACAACCACTAAAACCCAAATTTTTAACCACCCACGATCTCCTCAACTTCAGCCCATTTCCCTCACACCTACCACCATTTATTTTAGGTGAACCACCTACCATTTACCTCCAAAAAAAGGTCCCCTCAGCTGCCAAAAATGTGCCTAGAGGTCCCCCCAAAAAAAAAAAAAAAACATGCTGAATTGTTCCCCTAAAACATAGATGGAAACCGCACCACAACTTGTCCACTTTTGTAACGCCCCGAATTTTCTCAACCCGGAGTGTCACTAAAATAATCTCTAAAATATATTTGACGACTCTGAATAATATTTTCCGTACCCTTGAATGATTTTAAAAATATAAATTTTACGGAAGATAATAAGCGCGCAAGGGAAAAATAATTTTTCTTTTAGTTTCCATGGTTTTGCCTATACCATGATAGGTGTCGCCATAATTTATTTGACATTCCAAACGAATTCTGAAAATTCTAAAATTTGAAATGTAGATATTTGGGACCACTGACTACAACATGGTAAATTTCAAACCTTAGCTATGTCGTTTGGTAGGTGAAAATGATAGCCGAAGTTGCTTGAAAAACTAGAGCACCCCGCTAAAACATTCATAATAAATTCATACAATGGAATTTTTGAGTGATTCCAAATTTTGTTGTTAGACCACATATATGGCTTTCCATATCCACTGATGTCACTCAAAAATTACAACCGTAGCATAAGTTATGATTTTCAAAGTAGAGACAGTAAGTTAGAAGTTTCAAAAAAATGAAACTAGGCATTTCTAACTTGAAACTTTTAACGGCAAAGGGACCAACATCTCGTTTTCCATACATATTACATAATTAAATACTAAATCAAAAACTTAAAAATGTTGTATTTACATCATAATTGACTCGATCATTTCGACATCAAAACTTAAACTAAAAAGGAAATTTCATGACAAGCTCGCCAGCCTACGCCATCGCATCAACGTCAATCAATTCAATCTGAAATTTTGTTCATTTTGAGGGTGAGTATTTCATAAGAAACACTCAGTAACAATACATACAACATGTGGGAAAATTATACGTAAACATAAATACGACATGTCATCATTTTTAAACATGCATAGGAATACAAAAATTGGTAGCCGGCACCACATAACATCATACGTAATTACCTTCGATCATTAACATATTAAAGTGATTACCTTCAATCACTATCATAACGTTTCTTCGTAATTAGGTTTGCATGGCATTTATATCACATCATAATTTTCCAAACATCATTTAAAAATTGCAGTAAAAGTGGTAAGTAAAACTACCTTAAAATTTGTTTTTAATTGAAGTTGTGATGGATAAAAATTCATTTCTGCAGCTTCCAAAATCAAGACCTTACACTATATATATATATATATATATATATATATATATATATATATATATATATATATATATATATGGAACTTTTGCGAATTAAAAAGCAAGGTTAATACCCTTTTTCTGTGGCCAAAACTGGAACGAAAGTGATGAAAATGATGGAAAAATGCTCAATCTTTGGATGTAATTGTTGGCAGAAAATAGAGAAAAGCAAATGACAAAAAGTGGAAGATTTGTTCTTTGGAATTTTGGGACCGATAATGAGAAGAAGGATATGAAATTTATGGATTAAAACCAAGGGTAAAAAACCATTGTTGGGCCTAGTTTGAGTTTTTTTTTTTTAATCAACACACCATCACAAATTTAATGTGTTTTTAGGCCTCCATCGGGGAAGGACCGGGGGTGGGTTAAGGAAGCCCCAACCATATATAAAAGCTCATAATAGTACAAGGAGGGGGCATAAAACCGACCTCCAAGCACAATCGAATGAAAGAGTAAATGCAAGCAAGAATCAATAAATAAGGAGGTACTACCTCCCATACAAATGTCTAAAAAGAAACTATAAGCCTCTACAAAGAGGGAAGTCCAAATCATCAATCGGACTAGACTACGATGTCGTCGAGAAGATCCCGAGAGTGTACTCATAATAGTAGCGTCGATCCCAGCCCTACGATGCAAGAAGATCAAGAACTGGTTGCCCTCTCGGAAGATGTGAGTGATAGTATCCATGTCCGGTGCTAGTAGATGCACGATGTGTGGTAGAGTAGCCCGAATATGCCAAGGTCCTCCTCCTTGGTGATGCGGTGGATCGCAAATGTGTAGTCGACTCCACCCATAGGCGATAACCCAAGCTTCGAGCCGGAATGATCCCGTCTAGTATAGCTCGTAGCTCACTTTCGAGAATGGTGCGATCGCCATAGAAAGAAAAGAATGCCCGAATGCACCGTCCCGACGATCTCGATAATCCCTCCGCCACTAGCAACCCCGTCCTCGACGCATCCATCGATGTTGATCTTGTAGGATCCCGGCTGGTGGAGTACGCGTAAAACTAAAATGGGAGGAGGAGGGAGGGGTGGTAATAATGACACCAAAAAAACTGGGAAAAGAAATGCTTGAACTTTATGACTGAAATGAAGAGAGGAAGAGGGAGGAAAATGAGTGTATTCTTGCTGGAAAGTAAACAAAAAACACCAAACTTGCTGAACTAAAGATGGAGGCCGAATTTGAAGAAGGGAAATTGTAGGTTTTTTGCTTAAGTTAGGGGTTGATTTCTGGGCTGCTGGATGAACGAATTTGGGGTGAAGAAACCAATTTATTTGAGGGCTGAAAAGTGAGGGGAAATGGGGGGAAAGAAAGTGGGAAGTTGTGGAGGAACATGGGGCGGTTTTATTGAGTGCTAGAAGACAGTTCTTGGAAGGAAAAACAGGATCTTTGAAATTTGAACTCTTGAAGAAAAGGCATGAGTCTTTGGATGTTTTTGTGCTTTAAAAATGGAGGGAGAGAGGGACTATGCTGGCCGAAATTTGGGACCTTCTTGGGGGAAAAATAATGGTTAACAAGTGAGGGTAATTGGTGGGGAAAAAAACGCTGGAAATGGACTGCTGAGTGGACGGTTTTTGTTAGATCATGGTGGGTGGTTTCTTATTGTGCATGGAGGCTGTTTGGTTGACGCAAAATGGTAGAGATTAAGGGGTTGTTTGGTTAAGTTTTTCGGTGTTCTTTAAGGTGTTGTTTGGGTGGGGTTTTTGGTCAAATTTTGGAATCGAAAAGTAAATCGGGTTTTGGCTAAGAAATAGAAAATAAGTGGCCGAGAATTTTAATTAGACCCGGGGAAAAATTTAAAACTTTATGTTAGCTATAAATTATTTCTTGTTCAACTTGAAATTCAGAACTTACCAAATCAAAATAGAACAATGTTCATTTTCAAATTAATTCCATAATCATCAAACTAAAAAAAATTGAAGCGAACACGCACAAAAATTTAACGTGACCAAATATTTAAAATGAACCATGGCGTTTGAAGTGACGCCGAAAGTAAGAAGAAAAATTATTTACTTGAAATTAAAAGATGAAAATTTTCGGTTGTTACAACTTCCCCTCACTTCTTAGCCATTAAACTACTTGCTTTCCCCTCCAAATTATCCAAAATTTCATCCACCTTAAACCCCCCCACCCCCCAACTCTCCTTCATTTCAATCACAAAAATATTTGAGCATTTCTCCCTTTTCGTTGAAGAAAAACGGTCCCTGATGTCCCATTTTTCACCCAGCAATTAGTCCATTTTCCCTCCATTTTTCGGCCCCCTTAAGTCCATTTTCCCCCTTTTATTTTCCCATTAAAACTCCTTCACTTTCACTCCCAAAAGTCAGCACCAAAATTCAAAGAAATTCCCACATTCCTCTTTCAATTTTCGGCCAGCGGAGACTAGAAAAACTGCTCCAATTTCAGTCCTCAATTTCGACCAACCAAGCACCTTTTTTTCCCTCACTTCAAGTCTCCCAAAAGTTCCCTTAATTTCTCTAATTTCAACCTCCAAAGATACCCCAACAGTAGGCTTAGAATTTCAGTGTTCATCAAGAAAATATCAGTCCTCTTTCTCCTCAAGTTTCGGCCTTAGCAGTAAGTTTGTCCCACTTTTATTTTGCTTCATTTTTCCCTCTTTTCATTCCCCAAAGTTACAGAAGAAAACTCCAATTATTGTCATATGTTCCCCTCTCTTTTCTATCAGGAAATCCGACTTCCACATTGAGTAAAGAAACATCCGTTTAATCCATCAATTCAACAAAATTTTCTCTTTGTAACAAGGTAGCTTCTTGTACTACCAATTTAATGCCAAGATTTTAAATTGAGAAGATATTATGTGAATTAATTTCCATGCTTAATTTCAAAGACAGAACTTTATGATTGTGATTGAAGGAAATCACATATATATGATAGTTATTGAAGGTAATCACTTGTAAGTTTAACGTGGTGCCGATTACCGAATATGTTCCTATGTATGTTTTAAATGTTTGACATGTCGCAATTTAATTCCATATATTTTCTCAAATGTTAGACTATGTTACTATTGAGTGTTTCTTTTGAAATACTCACCCCAAAACGAACAAAATTTTAGATTGAAACTATTGGTGTTGACGCGATGACGTAGGCTAGCGAACACGAAGTGGACTTCTTCTATTTAAATTAAGTTTTGGCATCAAGATGATCGAGTCAATCATGATGTAAATACTGTAATTTAAATATTGGTTTTTTAGTATTTAATTATGTAACGTACATGGAAAACAAGATATTGGTTTAATTGTCGTTTAAATTTTTAAGATAGAAATTTGCCTCATTTCATATTGTGAATTTTCAGCTTTCTACCCCTACTTTGAAAAATCATAACTCTCTGTACGTTTGAAATTTTAGAGTAAAATCAGTGGCTATGGAAATCCTTATATGTGGTCTAATGGCAGCAATTGGAATAACTCAAAAATTCTTTCGTATGAATTTATTACGAACGTTTTAGCAGGCTACTTGAAGGCACCCGAGACATTTTTTCAAGCAACTTTCGCTAATGTTTTCACCTACCAAACGACGTAGCTAAGATCTGAAATTTTCTCCAAGCTCTCAAGTATCTACAGTTCAAATCTTGGAATTTTTGGAGTTCTTTTGTATGGTCAAATAAACTGCGATGACACATATCACGGAATACACTACAACAAAGAGGGTCTATAGCGGCGACATATATTGCGACGACAAAAAGTCGCCTCTATTAATTCTACGTAGTAGCGACGACAGAGAAATATCGTCGCTATAAAACCTAACTCGTCGCTGTTGTATAGAGGCTATAACGACGTCTTTCTGTGTCGTCGCCACTAAGATTAGGAAAGGGCGGGAACTAATGGCGGTTTGTTGGTGCATATATAGTGACGACAACCGCCGTCGCAATTGATATCTCGATGATGATGTAAGTCACGTGAATCATGTATTTTCTCGTAAAGTGTGAAGGGGTATATAGCGACGATATATGTCGTCGCTATATATACCAACATCAATTTAGGCGAGAAATTTGGCGCCTAATTGTTATATATATAGCGACGACATATGTGTCGCTATACCTATTTCGATTAAATTTGCGGTAGCGTGAATAATTACTTGCCTCGAAAAATGGGAATGATTCTTTAGCGACGACGATATGTCTATAGCGACGACAATGTCGTCGCTATAGACTCTTCTTTATCTTCTTCTAATGTTCGCATTTACGTATTGCATCTATGTATTTCTTCCACTCGCAAAGATATCAATTCTTCTCCATCTCCATTTTTTCATCTCCATTTCTTCATAATCATCTCCAATTATTATCAAGATCTTGTATTTGTAAGAATATAGTATTTTACAAGTATGGATATTGATAAAAGTTGGACAACAATTAGAAATCGCACAAAGTCTGCAGAATTTTGAGCGGTTTGCAAGCATTTATAAACATGGCGAGGCCATACGTTAACGACAGAGGAAGAATTAAATGTCTCGTGCAAAAATGTTTAAACAGTCTCACACATTCATTGAAATTGTCGAGGCTCACATATTTCGTAATGGTTTTAAGGAGAGTTATGTCACTTGGATATATCATGGCGAGATTGATGTTCGCATCGCGAATGTGTATAGACAGAATGAGCGAGATGGTGTGGAAGATGAGATGATGGATGTAATAGACGGCGTAGTTGGTGATGAGCATGCGGTACAAGCACCGATGGTTACTATGATTGAACTGCTTTGTGCTCTCCATTCGTAATGTGCACCCGAGAGTTTCATCATTTTCATCCCTAAATTTTTAGTCAAGTTGATGCATATTAAAGTTATGAACAAATGGACAAACAAGTCTGTCGATGATCTTTTGAAATTCTTTGAAGTTAGCATTCCCAAATATGAACTGGTTGACTCTCACCACGAAGCTAAGAAGCGATGACGAAGCTTGGTTTGGGTTACAAATCCATTCATGCTGCAAGAACGATCGTGCCTTTGTTTTGGGGTGAACATGTCGATAGACAAACTTGCCCGATTTGCCAGGAAAGTCGTTGGGTTCACACTTCTGGGAAAGTGAACGGGAAGAATGTTCCGCATAAGGTGTTGCGATATTTTTCCTTGGCCCCCAGACTAAAACGTATGTTCGCGACGAAGGATACTGCAAAACTTATGAGGTGGCACAGTATAGGAAGGTCTAGGGACGATGATGAAATGCAACATCCCGTTGATGGAAAGGCATGGCGGATTTTGACTTGAAACATCCAATGTTTCGCAAGTGAGATCGGGAATGTCGAGGTTAGGTTTGGCCGCATGACGGATTCAATCCATTCGGTGACATGAGTCTCGTCAGAAAGATGTGGCCGATGGTTGTAACAGTTTACAACTTGCCACCCTGGTTATGCATGAAGCCCGAATATCTCATGCTTACTCTATTGATACCGGTCCTAAAGCACCGGTAAGGACATTGATGTATTTTTACGACCATTAGTGGATGAGTTGAAGGAATTGTGGGCGATGGGATTGACACAGAGACGGTGGAACCAACAAAGAAGTCGGTATTGAGATCGTGCGACTTTGTTGTGGATCGTTAACGGTTTCCCGGAGAAGTAGTTTGTCCGGTTGGAGTGGTCGGGGTACAAGGCATGTCCGACGCGTGCAACGAGGATACTCCTTCATCCGTGTCATAGGTAAGACGACTTATGTGGGTCATCGTCGGTTCTCGCCATCCAGGCATCATTTTTGAGCAATTTAGACTTGATGGGAGGACGAGATAGGCGACCACCTCGCGCCGGTTAACGCCCTCATGCACATTTTAGCACGCTTAAGTCGTGTCGAGATATAGAAGTCCAGGAAAGCACCCAAATTACGGTGGCGCTACAATTCAAGAAGTGATGACGAGCTCAATTGGAGAAAAAGAGCATTTTCTATGAGTTGCCGTATTGGACTTCTACCGAGCTCAAACATAACATCGATGTCATGCACGAGAGAAGAATGTTTGTGATAGCTTGCTCGGTACAATTATGGACGATCCATTCAAATCAAAAGACACGGTCAATGCGGCGCGATCTAATGCAATTAGGGATCAAAAGGAGTTGCACTTGTATCGAAGCAGGGAATAAGTGGATGAAGCTCGCCGCATGTTACACCATGTCGTCTTCAAATCGTAAGAAATTTTGTCAATTTATCCGATCGGTTGAGTTTCCACATGGCTTCGCTTCTAATCTTGGAAGAATATTGCTCCAAATAGACACCAGATTATCGGGTTGAAGTCACATGATTGCCATATTATCATGCAACGGTTATTACCGATCGGATGTCGGGCGTTCTTGAATAAAACAATTTCCACGGTCATTATTGAGGCGTAGACGTTCTTGAGAAAGCTTTGTGCAAGAACACTAAAGGTTAGCGACATGATAGCTTTCCACGATCACCTTGTACTCATTCTACGTAAGTTGGAAAGGATATTTCCGCCACCTTCTTCGACATCATGATTCACCTCGTAATGCATTTACCGAAGAGGCAATCCTTGGAGGTCCGGTGCACATGAGATGGATGTATCCATTCGAGCGATACACGAAGAAATTGAAAGGCTACGTCGAAATCGAGCTAGGCCCGGGATCAAATTTGAAGGGTATGTTGTGGACGAGGCATTGACCTTTTGTTCGAGGTACTTCGGGACTTAGGGACAAGGTTCGATCGACGCACGAAGCGAGGATGCTATTGTTCCTGCATACGACTTTCTGTTTTCGATCGCATGATGTCACCCACTTGGAAAGCAGTCACCAACGACGTTTCCTACTCAAGTTCGAAATCAAGCAATTTTTTACATCCTGAACAACTGTTTTGAAGTTGAGCCATTCTTGCAGTAAGACGGCGTTAATTCTTGATTATTATGCTTTTATCTCGAATTAACTTTATCATTTGAAACGAACTAATAAACGTTGATCTTCAATACCTTGTTCAGGGAACATAGGCAGGAACTACTGAACAGTGGCTGTCCAAACATCGAAGTAGTGCACGGAAGAGACTTTCACGGTTGGTTCTACGTAAAGGTAAACGAACATCGATGAATAAAATTGCAAGTTTTCAACATACTTGCTTTCAATAATCGAGAATAATTCTTGTCATGCGACTATATGCAATGCGCCAAAGCCACAACCATCAAGTTTCTCATGAGTTATTTGCGTTGGCGATTGGATGTTACCAAAGAAAGTTATGTCATACACGGCTTGTGTTGTCAAAGGAGTTCGGTTCGTGACATATGATCGTGATATTCAAGAAAAACTCAAAATAGTGGTGTGTCCGTCCTGTGGACCGGGGTGAAGTTTACTTTGGCAAATTGCAAGATATCTTGGAGCTCTGATATGGACCGAAACTTTCGGTCTATCCGTTCGGATGCAAGTGGTTTAGGTGTGATGGGAGACGGATGGTGGCGAGAATAACGTTACCGATATTGACATCGTCGCAGAGAGGCGTTCAAGGATGATCAGTTCATACTTGCTAGCCAAGCACAACAAGTGTTCTACATTGAAGATCCATCTCGTGGTCCGAACTGACGAGTAGTACAAATTGTCCATCATAGGAGCACGTGGGACACAGTGGGAGCTAACATCACAGAGATTGACCTGCTCCACAATAACAACTCTTTCAGTTTATCTCTAGTCGTTGATCTTGGCAACATAGAGCATGTATCCTTGCACCGCGATGATGATGAAGCTGATGAGATCGATGCATCGGTTATCAGGAGAGCCTCGTTAGATAGTGCAGGAGAAACTTCGTTATAAACGGCGATGATGTTGAAGACGATACAAATGCAGAATACGAGGATGAAGAAACATCGAGTGAAATCAATGAGGACGTCAGTGACGATGACGTAGATCAATCGTATCATGATAGTGAATCAGATTGAAATGTTATTGTGCGTCACTAAATTTGTAATGAAATTACTTTAAAAAAACGCATGTTCAAATTGTTGTTACTGTTTTCGGCTTGAATGTTTGTCATTCATTCATCGGTTCATTGTTATTGGTCAAAACGCGAGTTGAAGGACTTAAGTTGCAAATAAAATTTAAGGAAATTGAAATAAAAGAAAAATTAAGAGGACTCAAATGAAAATTGTTTAAAATTGAATGACCCAATAAATATGAAAACATAAAAATTAAATATTAAATATTAAATACTAATATTATATAATAATAATTATTATTGATAATATTAAATATTAAAAATAATTGATAATATTAAATATTAAAATATTAAATACTAAAAATTATTATTCATAATATTAAATCTCATTAAATATGAAATATTAAAATTAAAAATTAAAAATTCAATATTAAATACTAATAATTTATAATTGATATTATTAAATATCAAATATGAAAACATAAAATTAAATATGAAATATTAAATACTAAAAATTATGATTCATAATATTAAATATCATTAAATATGAAATATTAAAATTAAAAATTAAAATTAAATATTAAATACTAAAAATTATTATTCATAATATTAAATATCATTAAATATGAAATATTAAAATTAAAAATTAAATATTAAATATTAAATACTAAAATTATTATTCATAATATTAAATATCATTAAATATGAAATATTAAAATTAAATATTAAATACTAAATATTAAATACTAAAAATTATTATTCATAATATTAAATATCATTAAATATGAAATATTAAAATTAAAAATTAAATATTAAATATTAAATACTAAAATTATTATTCATAATATTAAATATCATTAAATATGAAATATTAAAATTAAAAATTAAATATTAAATATTAAATACTAAAAATTATTATTCATAATATTAAATATCATTAAATATGAAATATTAAAAATTAAAATTAAATATTAAATATTAAATACTAAAATTTTTATTCATAATATTAAATCTCATTAAATATTAAATATTCAAAATTCAAAATTCAAAATTCAAAATTAAATACTAATAATTTTTATTGATATTATTAAATCTCAATAAATATTAAATATTAAAATTCAAAATTATATAATAATAATTATTATTCATAATATTAAATATTAAAAATAATTGATAATATTAAATAAGAAATTTTTTCATAATATTAAAAGCGGGAAAATTAATAAGTATAAAAATTATTGCAATTAACATATCTCCTTCAAATGAGAAAGCAACATTTAATTTTCTCGTAATGTAATGTCAATAGCGACGACATATATGTCGTCGCTATTATCTTGAAAATTGGGCGCCACCTTTAAGGCGCGTGTCAAAAAAAAAAGTCGAAAACATGTCGTCTCTATATAGTCTATATATAGCGACGACATATGTCGTCGCTATTGAGTTAGACCTTTTAATTCACACGTAACGTTCTTATTTTCCATTTCGCCAAATTTTTGCTTCTTCCGTTCTCGCTTAATCGCTCGCCCGCCGTCTCACCGTCTTGTGCCGCTCTCCTCCTTCTTGGGCAATTTCACCGATCCGAAGATTCCGATTCGCATGACTAAAATTTCCCCAAGTGAGTTCACTTCAAAGAAATTTTGCTCTCCTTTCGCTCCTAATAATTTGTTGTGTTAGCAATCATTTTGGTTTTTCTATTCTATACAAAACCCTCTACCTTAATAAGTATAAGTAGCGCAATCGCATTTCTAGGAATGTTTTATCAATTCCTTTCCATTTGGATCTCATTGCAAATTCCAATTTAAGTACAAATTTCTCTTTATTCCTCCGTTCATACGTAGTTCAGGCATATTGATCATGATGAATTCTATCGATGACTTCGATTTATGTATTTGTTTCTGATTTTCTCAACTTGTGTGTGAAGGATTATGGCTTTCTGGTGAATTTTGGTTTGTGGTCTTTCATTGAATGAAAATTGGGCTTCCCTACGAAGATCCTATGCAGAATATGGTCCATGATTTTATTTTTTGTTGGTCGGGTTATATGCAGTGCACAGTTTAAGATGGGATTTGCACACACAAAATCAAGTCATCTATGGTTATTTGTTAGTGGAATGTTTAGTAAAATGGACTGGATAGGAATAGACAAGATTAAAGAAAAGACATGTACACCTGAGATTTCTGCCCCTTGTCCTGTCCAATCCAGCATACGAACATGCCCAAATATCTCTACAATTCTTTTTATGTCTAAATTTCTGTGCTTTTTTGTGTTTAGATAGCTAATAGATTTTGTCAAGTGGAAATGAAATATGCTTGAGAACGTCGTGCCTTTACGAGAATTAGGGACCAATTTATAATAAAATATAATCAAGTCAAATTTTTCCATAAATTCAACATTTAGGGACTTATTTGCAATTTTACAGTAAGTTTAGGGACCAATGTATAATAAAATATAATAAAGTCAAATTTTCCTATAAATTCAAAGTTTAGGGACTTCTTTGAAATTACAGTAAGTATAGGGACCACTTTATAAGAAAATATAATAAAGTCAAATTTTTCCATAAATTCAAAGTTTAGGATTTATTTGCAATAAAAGTAATTTTAGGGACCAATTTATAATAAAATATAATAAAGTCAAATTTTACCATAAATTCAAAGTTTATGGACTTATTTGCAATAAAAGTAATTTTAGGGACCAATTTATAATAAAATATAATAAAGTCAAAATTTACCATAAATTCAAAGTTTAGGAACTTATTTGCAATTTCTGAGAAGTTTAGGGACCAATGTATAATAAAATATAATAAAGTCAAATTTTCTCATAAATTCAAAATTTAGGGACTTATTTGAAATTTTACTGAGAAGTTTAGGGACCAATTTATAATAAAATATAATCAAGTCAAATTTTTCTATAAATTCAAAATTTAGGGACTTATTTGCAATAAAATAAGTTTAGGGACCAATTTATAATAAAATATAATTAAGTTAAATTTTTCCAAAAATTCAAAATTTAGGGACTTATTTGCAATTTTACAGTAAGTTTAGGGACCAATTTATAATAAAATATAATCAAGTCAAATTTTTCCATAAATTCAAAATTTAGGGACTTATTTGCAATTTTCTGATGAAGTTTAGGGACCAATGTATAATAAAATATAATAAAGTCAAATATTCTCATAAATTCAAAGTTTAGGGACTTATTTGAAATTAAAGTAAGTTTAGGGACCAATTTATAATAAAATATAATCAAGTCAAATTTTTCCATAAATTCAAAATTTAGGGACTTATTTGCAATAAAATAAGTTTAGGAACCAATTTATAATAAAATATAATCAAGTCAATTTTGTCCATAAATTCAAAATTTAGGATTTATTTGCAATTTTCTGAAGTTTAGGGACCAATGTATAATAAAATATAATAAAGTCAAATTTTCTCATAAATTCAAAGTTTAGGGACTTATTTGAAATTAAAGTAAGTTTAGGGACCAATTTATAATAAAATATAATAAAGTCAAATTTTTTCATAAATTCAAAGTTTAGGGACTTATTTATAATTTTACAAGAAGTCTAGGGACCAATTTATAATTAAATATAATAAAGTCAAATTTTTCATAAATTCAAAGTTTAGGGACTTATTTATAATTTTACAAGAGTTTAGGGACCAATTTGAAATAAAATATAATTAATTCAAAATTATCCATAATTTTAAAGTAATTTTAGGGACTTATTTACAATAAAATATGTTTAGGGACCAAATTGAAATAAAATATAATACATACAAATTTTCACATACATTTAAAGCTAGTATGGTGACGTGATATTATAATTATGTCATGTGTTAGTATGATACGACGTGATGTCGCACTGAGAGGTGATGGTGCAGGAGATCCTCCATGACCATCTCACCCGCTCCCCTTCGACATGCGAGTCTGGTAAGACGTTTCTTTCAAATTGTAATTATTTATTATTTTATACATATCGTTGAAGAAAATCGTATGATCAATACATTTTTCAATTTTTTCATTTTCAGCACCCCCGCCAAAGCGACGGGGTATATCTCGAGGCATCAATCTCGAGATGGTTTGGCAGGCGAATGGGAAGATGCCACTTCCTATCGCGTTCGACAATGTCGAACGCACAATGCAGCCGATCGGAAATAACGCGAAGTATTTCACGCGCTTGGTTGGGAACCAAGTGAGATTCACCGTGCCCCCGTGCTACCCTTCATGGACAGAGGTTCCAGAGGAGCAGCAGGCACAATTACGTAGCATTATCGAGGTATGAACGTAAATTAGTTTTGTTATTAGTACACTTCATTAATACTTGTTTTACGACTTGTACACTAACATATTCTTTTTTCACTCTTGCAGAGCTACTTGATCTGCGAGGCGATCGGCCGTGCCCGACGAGTGCAAGGCAGTATGTGCCATGCGAGAGAGATCGTCGGCGGCCGATCGTTATCGCGATTACAAACTCAAGGCGCATAATCACTTAAAAGCGCATGGACCGAGCCCACCATACGGCGAGATGTCCGCCGAGGACTGGCAGAAGTGCATTGACTTCTTCATCAGTCCTACTTTCGTGGTAAGTATTGTTTATATATTGTTTACGATATGTTATATACTCTTTTAACTAATACATTTTTGCTAATCAATAATATGTTATACTTTCGGGACCGGTCCTCCAAAAATAAAGCCAATCGGGTAAGGCTAAATACCCGAGCGTGCAGGGTCGAAAGAGCTTCTCGCCACGCGCGTTACGATCAGTACAACATATAAATTTTCAATATATCTTCACTACATTACGTAAAAATGTATACCAAATTTCACGTTTAAATTGTCGTAGCGGGACCCCGAGACCCAGAAGTGGCCGGGGATTATTGATTCGTTCCGGACGTTTCACACCTTCCGGGATGACAATTGGGTGAACCCGCAGGCGGCTGGTGACTATGTGAGAATTTTTAAATTATGTGAATATAATTTTATCTGACATGCATGATATTATTATTTATTATTATTTTTTCTTCGAGCAGGATAAGCTTGTTGAGTTCGAGAGAGACTCAACAGACACAAGTCGCCTCCAATAGCGGCGTCATTAGACGCAGGCGTGCTATTGCAAAGGAGGTGCTCGGGAGAAGCAGCGAGGTCACGTCCGTGGGGTTGGTCGGGTTCGAAGGGCACCTCTCACTCGCTCGATTCGACCGGCGCATCGTGTGCCCACAAGGAACTTCCCATCGGTCATCTGCGAGACCCCGAGTAATGATGTTCGGTTTGCCATGTACGAGGAGCGGCTACGCCAAATGCGGCGTGAAATTGAGCTTTTAAAAAGTAAAATACCGGTGCGCTGCGGATGAGGAGGACGAGGGACGGGGACGGGGATGGGGACGACGGTTTCTGTGGTTCGTAGATTTTTGAATTTTTATATATTATTTATATTATTTGAAAAAAAAAAAAAAAAATTTTAAAAAATTCAAAACGTTTATAGCGGCGACAATGTCGTCGCTATAGGTAATTACATTATTGAAAAAAAATTTTAAAAAAATTCATAAGCGTTTATAGCGACGACATTGTCGTCGCCGCTCTGTAAATACATTATTTGTATTAGCGACGCCTTTATCGTGTTGTAATGGATGAACGTATGGCGGCGACACAATGGTCTCTATTAGTTTATCTATAGCGGCGGTGTTTGCGGCGACTATATGTCGTCCCTATAAGTCCGTTTTCGAGATATGGTCACGACTACTATTGAGGGCGACAATGTCGCCGCTATAAATACAAATTTATCTAAAGGCGACGTATAGTCGTCGCTATAACTCTAGAGACACTAACTTGTTGCGGCGACATATTGCGACGACTTTGTCGTCTCTAAACCTTAAAGATACGACTTATGAACATTTAGCGACGACAAATGTCGCCGCTATTTCCCTCATTTACGGTAGTGATAGGCAAAAACCTTAAAAATTAGAAGTAAAATTATTTTTCCCTTGCGCCTTGTTATTTTGTGCAATAGTTAAATTTTTAAAACCCTTCAAGGGCACGGAAAATATTAATTGGAGTCGTCAAATAATTTTAGAGATTATTTTAGTGACCATCCAGGTTGAGAAAATATGGGGCGTACCTGTTTACGTTCTTATTAATTCTGGCGCGACTTATTCATTTATATCTGATACATGCCTAGCTAAAGTTAATGTTTTATGTAAAAAATCTGATAGTATACTAGAGGTTAGTATGCCATCATGGAGAACAATAGAGACAGACAAATTAGCTATGGCAGTTTAGATAGATTTTGATGGGTTGGTTTTGTCAGCACACATGAATGTTATAATTATAAAAGATTTTGATATTATCCTGGGAATGGATTGGTTGGGTAGTAATCACGCTACAATTGTATGTTTTGATAAGGAAGTTATCTTTCAAAGATCGGGAGAGAATGAGTTCAAATTTTATGGGTCGAAGATTAAAATACTTTCCCTCCTCATCTCAGCTTTGCAAGCAAAAAAGTTGTTAAAGAAAAGAGATTATCAAGGTTTTCTTGTCAATCTCACTAGCACCCCATTTGAGAAAATATTTTTGGATAATGTGCCATTGGTTCGAGAGTACACCGATGTGTTTCTAGATGACCTAGTAGGCATCCCACCTAATAGGCAAGTGGAATTCACAATACATCTGATACCTGGAGCTGCACCCATATTAAAGGCCCCTTATCGGATGGCACCAAAAAAATTGTAAGAATTAAAAATGCAATTGGAAGAGCTGTTGGATAAATGATTTATTAAACCAAGTGTTTTCCCGTGGAGAGCTCCAATTATCTTCGTCAAGAAAAAGGATGGATCGATGAGAATGTGTATCGACTACCGTGAGTTAAATAAATTGACAATCAAGAATAAGTACCCACTTCCAAGAATCGAGGATTTATATGATCAATTAAATGGTGCTTCAGTATTTTCGAAGATCTACTTGAGGTCGAGCTATCATCAAATGAAGATCTAGCCATCGGATATACCAAAGTCAGCATTTCGAACTCATATGGACATTATGAATTTACAGTAATGCACTTTGGACTGATGAATGCTCCGGCGGTATTCATGAATTTAATGAATAGAGTTTTTCATCAATATTTAGATTGGTTCATCATTGTGTTCATCAATGACATCCTGATTTATTCCAAAAATCCCGAGCAAAATCAAGAGCACTTGAGAACAATATTGGAGACCTTGCAAAAAAAAAAATTTGTATGCCAAATTCAAGAAATATAAATTTTGGCTGGACCGAATAGGATTCCTTGGACATGTTGTGACGACAAAGGGAATTGAAGTAGATCCATCAAAGGTTGAGGCTGTGTCAAATTGGCCGGCACCGTCAAATGTTGGAGAAGTAAGAAGTTTCCTGGGTTTAGTAGGATATTATCGACATTTCATAGAAGGATTTTCCAAAATAGCTGGTGCTATGACACAGTCGACTCGAAAGTATGTTAAGTATGTTTGGTTTGAGAAATGTGAACAGAGTTTTCAAAAATTAAAGGACAAGCTAATATCTGTACCAGTACTAGTTTTACCCGAAGGTTCAGAAGGCTACATAATTTACAGGCATGCATAAAAGCTCAGTTTGGGCTGTGTGTTGATGCAAATTTGAAAGGTGATAGCTTATGCTTCATGACAGCTGAAGCAGTATGAGCAGAATTACCTGATACACAATCTTGAACTTGTGACGGTAGTTTACGCCTTGAAAATTTGGCACCATTACCTTTATAGAAGCAAGTGTGAAATTTACACTGACCATAAGAGTCTTAAGTACTTTTTTACCCAAAAGGAATTGAATATAAGACAACCATCTCCCACACCTTCCACCATTTATTTTAGCTGAACCACCTGCCATTTACCTCTAAAAAAACGTCCCATCAACTGCAAAAAAACATGCCTAGAAGTTCTCCTCCAACAGGCGGAATTGTTCTCCTAAAACATAGATGGAAACTACCCTACAACTTCTCCACTTCCCACTCACTTATCAGCCATTAAACTACTTTCTTTCCCCTCCAAATTATCCCAAAATTTCTTCCACCTTAAAACCCCAACTCTCATTCATTTCAGTCATAAAGACATTCCAGCATTTCTCCCTTTTTTGTGAAGAAAAATCGTCCCTGATGTCCTATTTTTCAACCAACAACTAATCCATTTCTCCCCCAGTTTTCGTCCCCCTTAAGTCCATTTTTCCTCCTTTTATTTTCCCATCAACACTCCTTAACTTTCACTCCCAAAATTCAGAGAAAGTACAAACATTCCTCCTTCAATTTTTGGCCATCAGAGACTAAAAAAATTGCTCCAATTTTCCCAATTTCAGTCCTCAATTTCGGCCAGCCAAGTATCTTTTTTCCCTCACTTCAAGCCATCCAAAAGTTCCCTTAATTTACCTCATTTCAACCTCCAAAGATACCCCAGCGGTAGGCTTATAATTTCAGTGTTCATCAAGAAAAAATCAATCCCCTTTCTCCTCAAGTTTCAGCCTCAGCAGTAAGTTTGTGCCACCTTTATTTTGCTTCATTTTTTCTCCTCTTTTCATTCCCTAAAGTTACCGCAATAGACTCCAATTTTTGTCATATGTTCACTTCTATTTTCTATCAGAAATCCAGCTTCCACATTGAGTAAAGAAACAATCATTTAATCTATCAATTCAACCAAATTTTTCCTTTGTTGCAAGGTAGTTTCTTGTACTACCGATTTAATGCCATGATTTTAAATTGAGAAGATATTATGTTAATTAATTTCCATGCTCAATGTCAAAGTCAGAAATTTATGATTGTGATTGAAGGAAATCACATATGTATGTTAGTGATTGAAAGTAATCACTTTTAAGTTTAACATGGTGCCAGTTACTGAATGTGTTCCAATGTATGTTTTAAATGGTTGGCATGTCGTAATTTAACTCTATATATTTTATCACATGTTAGAATATGTTACTACTAAGTGTTTCTTATGAAATACTCACCCCAAAACGAACAAATTTTTAGATTGAAACGGTTGGCGTTGACACGATAGTGTAGGCTAGCAAACACGAAGTGAACTTCTTTTATTTAAATTAATTGTTGGCATCGAGATGATCGAGTCAATCATGATGTAAATACTTTAATCTAAGTATTGGTTTTTCATTATTTAATTATGTAACGTACATGGAAAACAAGATGTTGGTTTAATTGTCGTTTAAAGTTTTAAGATAGAAATTTGCCTCGTTTCATATTATGAATTTTCATCTTTTTGCACCTACTTTCAAAAATCATAACTCTTTGTACGTTTGGAGTTTTTGAGTGAAATCAGTGGTTATGAAAATCCTTATATGTGTCTAACGGAGACAATTGGAATCACTTAAAAATTCCATCTTATGAATTCATTATGAACGTTTTAGATGGCTGCCTAAAGGCACCCGAGACAGTTTTTCAAACGACTTTAGCTAATGTTTTCACCTACCAAATGATGTAGCTAAGGTCTGAAATTTTAACATGACCTAGTCCAAGGTCCCAAGTATCTACATTTCAAATCTTGGAATTTTTGTAGTTCGTTTAAATGGTCAATAAATTGTGACGACACCTATCACTGTATAGGCAAAAATCTTAAAAATTAGAAGTAAAATTCTTTTTTCTTTGCGCGCTTGTTATTTTCCATAATAGTTATATTTTTAAAACCCTTCAAGGGCACGGAAAATATTATTTGGAGTCATCAAAAATTTTTAGAGATTATTTTATTGACTTTCCGGGTTGAGAAAATCCGAGGCGTTACATCTTAAAGGTATAAAGAATCTCTTATGTTTAAATAATCTCTTGGAGATACTCTAAGAAAACTAAATGTCTCCCTCATTAGTCCATTAATAAGAAGAACATGTGTATGCCTCGAGCTGAGATTATTACTTCATGCTTAAAGGAGTGATGTGCAATTCAAGATACTTAGATTGGATTCCACACAATAAGATTCACCAAATAGGAATTTAGCATATGATCACCCTAAAGATGGCTACGTTAATTTCCAATATTTGAAAGTCGAAATGGGTTATAGTTTCTGATTGATATGATTAATGAACCTCCTAGAAAATCTCTCATTATTGGCTTTGATGACAAAAATTAAACGATGCTATTTTTATTGAAGTATGAGATACTGAGTTAATAAAATCAGTAGGGGACTTCATAAGTGTCGTTTTACACTTATCTTGACCATCAAAAGTGAGACGATTGTAAGTATTCTTAAGTGAATTTCTACTTAATTGTGTGGTGATTTGATTGTTTTAGGTCAAAATCTGAGGTCGGTTGGAATTGGAGAAAAACAAAGTAAAATAAGCAAAAAATGACTGAAAGCACACGAAGACTTGGGATGGGACCAACTTGAAAATATTTAAAAGTTGAAGGACTTGGGATGCAAATAAAAGAGGAAGAAATTGAAATGAAAGATGAAATACAAAGACTAAAGTGGAGACATTAGAAAGATAAAGGATTTATCGTGCAAATAATCAAGAACTTCAAGAAACATTTCCTTTGCCGAAATGTTAGCCCAAATGCTATTGTACTTAAAATTTATGAAGGAAATGTTGTCCAAGAAGATAAAACCAAAGAAGTACAAGACAGTGGCTTTAACCGAAGAGTGTAGCGCTATTCTGCTAAATAAGTTGCCTCCGAAGTTAAAACATCTAGGGAGTTTTAAATTACCTTGCACAATTGAAAAATTCTATAATTTTAATGTTTTATGTGATTTAGGTGCAAGTGTTAATTTGATGCCCCCTTTCTGTCTACAGGAGATTAGGTTTGGGAGAGGTAAAAGCAACAAATGTATCTCTGTAACTTGGTGATAGATCAATCAAGCACGCACGAGGTATAGTTGAGGACGTGCTCATCAAGGTGGATAAATTTATCTTTCCGGTTGACTTCATTGCCCTTGATATCGAAAAGGACTGGGATATGCCAGTAATATTGGGCTGACCATTCGTAGCGACAAGTCAAGCCCTTATTGATGTTGAAAAAAGTGATTTGATCTTGAGGGTACAGGATGATGAACAAGCAGTATTCAGTATGTACACCATACCCGAGCAACCAAGCAACCTCGAAAAGTGTTTTATAGTTGATGAAGTGGTGAGAATTGGCCAAGAAAACTGTAAACCTGATGTGAATATGGGTAGACTGCTTGCAACAATTAAAGATTTAAAAGGCAAGTTTAAAATATGGAGAGCAAAGAAGAAGTCTTGTAAAGCCGGTAATTGCAAGCAATCCAAGACTTTCAAAGTCCAATTTGAGCTTCCATGAGTGATACTTGTAAAAGGTCGAGTGCTTAATGGGAGGCAACCCATATTTCTATCTCTTATATGTTTATTGCATTGCACGTAGAATTTTAGGATTTCATTAGGAATTAGAGAACGTTTCCTGATTTTTAGTAATCAAGCAAATTTAAATTTTCTAAACTTTGGCTAAGCATCGTCATTCAAAAAAAATTACTGTTGAACTGTGGCAAACAATGACTTAGAGGGGAGAAAAAAAATTACAGTTGACTGCGGTTGAACCGCGGATAACAGTGAAAAAAAAAATTGCAATAGAGGGTAACAATTCATAGCAATTTAGGCCTCCACTTCTTACATTTTCATCTTATCCATTAGGATTGCACAAAGGTAAAGGTGTCATGAAGACTTAGCTTCCGATGCTTACTAATTGAATACCATTCCGATGGTTTCTCCACACCTTTGCAATCGAGTATACTCTTTCCTTTTTTATTTATTTTACTTTCTTTTGTCACAATGAGAACAATGTGTACTTTAAGCTTGGGGTGTAGTTGATAACTTTATTATTTTCGTTATGTTTGTTGTGATGTTGATAATATTATGTGAGTAAAAAAAAATCTTTTTATTTGTTTGCTTATATGTTGGATAGTCTTGTCGGCTAAAGATGATATATATTTAAAACTGTTATCGATTCATGAATTATGACTAGGTGATGTTACTTATGCCTTTTTATATACTATATGTATTCATGTGAGATATGATTAAGTGTGAGCACAATAGTTATGAATATCACTACCTTTGGTTGATTTATTGAATAGAATACAATGTAAGAATATTGAACCTAGGTTGTGAAAACCAAGACCACCAATTGAAAACTCAATTACTTAACCAATTGAAATGATAGTTTAGGGATGGTTAATCCAATGCGGAAAGTATTTAATAAGTGTTGATTCCGTGCATATATAATATTTGTGTGGAGTGTATTTGGCTACCAGATGGAATCTAGGTACTGACCAGATGCTAGGAAACTAATCCCCGCATATCTATCTTGCACAAAAAATAAAAAATAAAAGGCATTGCACTTGCATTATCTTATGCCTCTCTTCGTAGTCTATTTGACTCGAGTGATAAAGTCGGTAGGGGTTCTCAAACCTCGGTGCCCTAAGGTCTATCAGACCTGGGAGCCATCGGCCTAAAGCTCGCTATAAGGGTTGTCTAAAAAGCTTAATGGAATGAGGTCTTACTCATAAGATATATATATAAGCCAAAGCAAGATTGAGCCTTTGTATATAAGCTTGAGGATTTAGATAACTAGTGGGTTTGACTTGCCTAGTATAAGCTTGATGATCGAAACACTCAATAAAAGGATAATCATCAAAGATCTAGATAGTTATTGGCTAGACCTAACCAAATTTTGAGTGGTAAAGAATAAGTGTTTTAAGAGAAACTTTAGAGTTAACACCCAGGGTGAGAGATTGAATATCAATATGGGAGTGTGTATTCTTACGAGAGAAAAAAGAAATATTTGACCATTGAGTGGCATAATATTACCAATCTAAAGGTTTATAGTGATTGGATTGGCTATATGCATACACATCCGTCGGTCGAGCATCAGATGAGTAAAAATTGATTTTGGTTGCATGATTTAAATATTTCTTATGAATTGTTTAATGTGTTTCAAAAACTTGAGGCAAATACGGTAAGCCATCTATTATAGTAAAATTTATTATTATTTGCTTGATTGTTTAAGTAAATAGCCATGTTCGAGGACGAACAAATGCTCAAGTTTGTGAGTTTTGATAAGTGTCGTTTTACACTTATTTGGACCATCAAAACTGTAGGATTGTAAATACTCTTAAGTGAATTTCTACTTAATTGTGTGTTGATTTGATTATTTTAGGTCAAAACCCGAGGTCGGATAGAATTCGAGAAAAACAAAGCAAAATAGGTGAAAAAAGACTGAAAGCAGACGAAGACTTGGAAATGGGACCAACTTGCAAATATCCAAAAGTTGAAAGACTTCGATTGCAAATAAAGGAGGACAAAATTGAAATGAAAGATGAAATCCAAGGACAAAAGTGGAGACATTAGAAGGATGAAAGACTTATCATGCAAATAATCAAGAACTCAAGCCGCAAATTTGGGAAAAATGTTGCAAGAGCCAAAAACCTTGCGATCACAAAGAGGTATCTAGAAGAGCATAACCCACCCTTTATGCCCTTGCGATCACAAGGGCATTTCATGACCAGAATTTTTTTTTCTTTATTTTAATTAAACTCTAATTTGATAATTCTTTTGGGACACGACTTCTACACTAAATTAGGATATTTTGAGACATATAAATAGGGATTTTGATTTAAATAAAATGGGAATACCATATACAAGAATTAAAAGAGATTAGAGGGGCAAATTACATGAACAAGCTAGAGTTTCAAACTTTGCAAGGAAGAGAGAGATTCTTGGTGCAAGATCTTCATCTATTACTTGTTTTTCCTTCAAACCCGGTTATGTATTATATTCTCTTCTTTTGTTTTTATTCTTTTATGATGTGTAACTAAACCATAGTTGGGATGAACGATGTAACCTAGTTTAGATTATTCAATTTCAATTCTCAATTTTTGAATATATGTTGATTATGTATTGATTTTGCTTCTTCTTATAATGCTTGAAATAATTTACCATTATTTTATTGAATTTTAGATTGTAACAAATAGAGAGGTCAGTTATTAATCTAGACCACGTAGTAAAATCTGGCAATTGGATAAAAGGTAGAGATATGCTTTTACTATTATTGCAGTCTTAAGTTGAATTCTTATAAGATTTAATGCATATAGTTAAGGATTATTCTAACTTCACATAGAGATTTAGCGAGTTGACTTAATTAAATAGGACTAATTTGAACTCGAGAGAGGTAAATTAGGTTAAATTCGTGAATTCAACTGAGTACAACGTTAGGAAGAAAACTTAAGAGTGGAGATTGATTATGAAAACTATGGTGAATTTGTGAATCATGAGACTTTAACCATCATTCTTGACAAATTCTCAATATTTGTGTTCATTGTCAGCGATTTTGTATCTTTAATATTTCGCAAGTGTACGGATCGCACAAGTAATAAAGTGGATGTTGAGTCCAAATATCGTACCCACAAAGATTTAGATAATTCAATTTCAATTAAAATAACCATAACCAAATCTAATGAACTTTGGAAATTTGAGTTTAAAAACTAACTAAAATTTGAACTAAGAACAATTAAATAATTATGATTCAAATAAGCAAGATTAAACTGATAAAAATTACTTTAACTTTGGAAAAGAAAAGAGTACTAGGATTCCGAATCCACTTATACCATTTCCCTTTAACCCAAACCATTGAATTTGATAACATGATTTAATTATAAAGATCAATATTCTAAATTTGTTTAACAATCTCTCTCGAGTAGAATTAAATCTATCCCTATATGTGACCCGACTATATCTCTATGACGGATGTGAACATACAAAAATGCGTTTTTATTTGTGAATACTTAAAGATCACGTAAAGCATAGCGGTATATCTCTATCCCCTATCGGACTCTACGATAATTGATTCTATGTATAACCTATTTTCCATCTCTCGAAGGTAAAACAAGCTACAAGAATTATACAACTATTGCGCACATAATTGTAGATGAAGAGAAATCAATATCAATTATTCAAATATTAAAAACATGCTTAAATATCAAAAACCATGTTCGAAAAATTAAATATTCATGATACAAATCTCATCATGATCCTAGCTCTAAAATAAATCTAGCCTAACATACTAAGAAGAAGAAAAGGAAAAGAAAAATAAAATATGGAAGCCATCACCCAAATATGAAGAAAACTTGAAAGAGAAGAAATCTTGAACTTGATCTTCGTTTTAATCTTGAAAGAATGAATATTGATCTTCGTTTCTCAATTCGTCTCTTGTTTTTCTCTCTAAATTGGCTCCCAAATCGGCTCTAATCCGGCTCCCAAAACGGTTCGCTAATTATGAGTTAATAATTCATATTTATATGTCCTTCATTGTGCCTCAAAAGATCCCAAAAATTCATTAAAATCGTATCCCAAAGGTTTCCTAATTGAATTAGAACTCAAAAAGGTAAGAAAAATTCGTGGGTAGACATTTTACACTGGGCGATCACCCAGTACAAATTCGGACGATCGTCCAAGCATGTTGTTTTGCAATATGCTGTTGAAAAATAGAGTTGGGCGATCGCCTAGCTCAAGCTTTTTCCTCTACGGAGGCTATTTTTAAAAAAGCCATAACTTCTTGTAGGAAACTCTAAATTGGGATCTGTAAAAAGTTTAGATTCGTAATTAAATTATCTTTCTAATGGTATATCATTTGTCTTTTGGAGATTTCGATATCAAAAGTTGTGCTCGAATTTTCCCACATGCTTCTATAGGTAGTTTCTCAATTCAGTTCTTTAGCTTTCTGGTGTTTGATCCATTGATTCAACTCTTCATTGTCACTCCAAAACACCTTAAACTTATTGATTTTATCTTCTTCCTCATACTCCAATGTTTGGCTCTTGATATTCACTTCAAAAACTCAATTTACTCGTCGATTTTACCAAGTTGTTGCTCTTTCCGTCCATTCTTCTTCAATTGCTTATAAACGGGTCCAAAACTGAAATAGAAAAGAAAATACACTAAATTAAGTAAAAATTCAATAAAATGATGAAATAAAAGCTTAGTTTAAAGGCCCGAATAAATTCACAAAATGCACTTATCAAACACCCCCAAACTAAACATTTGTTCGTCCTCGAACAAAAAAAAAAAAAAAACTAGAACTTTAAACTAAGCTAAAAGAATTACAGGAAGAGAATTAATTTTAAATTTCTTACCATATGCTCCAAGTTCAAATATAAAGCATCACTTTAGAAAGAGATTAAGCAACACAACAAATAAATTCTTACTTATCCGATGCTCTACCTTTTGTGAGTGTGTGAAAAGCCAGATATTGAACTTACACTTGTACTAGATCACGACCAATATTGTGTTGTTGATATTTTTACAATCCCAAACCCTTTGTAGTCATTTATTCCTTACACCTCTCTTAGATTATCACACTTCTAAAGCTTTTCTCTCCAATCCCGAGCTGTTCTAGCAAATTTGGTCCCTACTAATCAACACAATACTTTTTTCAAGTAAAGTGGTAAAAATTAGAACTTTTATTCTTAGAAATAGGATGGTGAGTGATTTCTAAATTCTCATCTTCAGTCAGTTCTAACCTAGCAATCCTTACCGAGCAATTCTAACTCTTTTTATTTTATTTAACCAATATAGACGATCTTACATCATGTGCAATACTTCTCTTTCACTAGCTTTCTATGTGACCCTTGTAGCGAGTTTTGGGCTGATGACTCCCAAGTTAGATGACTATAAGGCACCACGTTTTGAAATACTCTGACAGACTTAATTGTTCGAGTCCCACAGGCAATAAGAGAAGTGAAGATGTTATTTTTTTTTGTAACTCTTGTAACGAGCTTTGGGTCGATGACTCCCAAGTCAGATGACTTTGGAGCACCAGGTTTCAAAATATCCTAACATGCTTAATTGCTCGAGTCAGATTTTTTTTCCAGCAGTGAGTAGTGTAAATTTAGATTCCTTGATTACAACATATTCAACCAAAGATGAGAGCCAGAAAACCCAAACCATCAAAATTCTACAAAAACATGGACTAACTTTAACATCCACAAACTGTTCTCAAACAGTTTGATTACTAGTCTAAGAATTTAGGAATGGAATTTTTTACAATGATCTAAGTCAATAATATCAACAAATACACTCAAGTCATGTTTTCAATAAGTGATAAGTCAACAACGGCTACGTGTTTCAAATCTAGTCTAACATGGATAAGTATTCAAGTAAAAGTACGAGTTAAAGTGTTGTCTAATATTCTAACTAAAAACATACTTAAATTCAAACAAATATTATCATTGGCGATAAGATATTCAACAATAGCTAATTTTTTTTTTTTTTTGAAAGACGAAAAAATAATGAAAAAATATTTTTTTTTCTTTTTTTTTTAAAAAAATGAAATTAATTTTTTTTCGTTTTTGTTTTTTAGACCCAAATAATATGCAAATTCAAAATAATTAAGTATTCTGATACTTAACCCATCTCCAAACTAAAACATTACATTATCTCCAATGTAATAACAAAATAAAGTAAATAGAGGAGAGAAAAGATTAGTTACTCCCTGGAGATAAATATGGAGAAGATGGATCTAGCTGGCTGAAGGTCCAGTTGAAGTGGAATCAGATGTGGAGCTGGGACTCTTGGTCAAAAGATGATGTCATAGATATTATCCAAGCGGCTTGCAAAGTGGAACATCCTGCGATTGACATAGTGAAGCTTTTTAAAGGCATTAAATAATAAATAAAATAAAAACTAATAAATTATTTAAACTAATTAAAATTACTACATATAAAGCAAGTAAATAAAAGGGTTAGAAAATGGGTTGCCTCTCATTAAGCGCTTATTTATAGTCATTAGCTTGACTTATTGTCTGGTTGCTTTACGGCACTCTAAATAGTGCTTTAGAAGACTTGTTTTGCTTGCATCTATTGACTTTGTACTATTTTTCGTTTATCCTCCAAATTTTGAATTTGTGCTCCTTATAAAAATAGGATTTTAGTGTAGCACATTGCTCAAACACAACTACAAAAATTTCAACTTCTTCATCGACCTTGATCACAAAATCAATTTTTGAAGAAAGAGAAGAGTTGGAGAGTTGCTTGTCTAACTCGTGCTTTTGTAATCTCTGAGGAAATGAGATCGGAAGCTCAGATGGTTTGATAGGAACGGTTGTCTTAATATGTTGTGTACTTGAACTCTCTTTAATATCTGATATCTGCTCAGTCTGTTCCACGTGCTCCTCATCAGTGGGCGATACCTTTTCTTTATTTTCAACTGGCCTCTTTACATGAATTTTGATAATTGTACCACACTTCTGGTAGTAACAGCTATAACACTTTCCTTGAGGTTGACCTCTATATTACTGGGCAACGTATCTAGTACTCTGGATGATAGAGCAACTGCTATCTCATCCACTTGTGTCTCGAGATTCTTTATTGAAGTGTCTTGATTTTGAAAAGGGGTATCCGTCTTGTTCATGTATTGATTATTAGATCCTATGCACCGCTCAAATTGTCTCCATGAATTTATTAAATATGTCTTCTAATGAATTTTTCTTTTCTGGCTGCTGAAACTGTGGTCTGATATTATTTTGATTATTATTCCAAAAGAAATTTGGATGATTTCGCCAACCTGGATTATATATTTTAGAGAAAGGATAATTTTACTGATAATGGCCACCTTGAACATATTCGGCTTGCACGGGTTGCTGTGATAGAATGAGGCATTCAGATGTGCTATGATTTGCCCCCACACTCTTCACAAGTTGATTTCTTCATTTGCATCGCATAGATTGATTGTGACATGCTCTCCACTTTGTTTGTTAAAGATCAATCTCAGAAGTAGCCTCATATCTCACTATATTGGCATGTTGCATTGCAAGAAAATCACCAAAAAGCATGTTGTCCTCATCAATTTCAGAAGTAGCCTCATATCTCGCTATATTGGCATGCTGCATTGCAAGGAAATCTCCAAAAAGTATGTTGTCCTCATCAATACTAAATTGGCTCTGGATGATCTGCGGAGTAATAAAGTCTCCAACTAGCATATTGTCTTCATTGATCTCTTAGTATTCCATCTTGTGTTGTGGTCTGAAAAATAAGAAGAGAACACTCAAATAAACTAAAAAGAAGTAATAATGACAAAATTAAAAATAAAGTAAATAAAGTTTGAATTAGTGTTAAAATAATTGAAAAAGAACTAAAACTAAATCTCCGGCAACGGCGCCAAAAATTTGTCAGCGATTTTATATCTTTAATAATTCTGCAAGTGCACTGATAGCTCAAGTAATAAAGTGGATGTTGAGTCCAAGTATCGTTCCCACGAATATTTAGATAATTCAGTTCAATTATAGTAACCTTAACCGAATCTAATGAACTTTGGAAAATTGAGTTTAAAAACTAACTAAAATCTGAACTAAGAACAATTAAATAATTATGATTCAAATAAGCAAGATTAAACTGAGAAAAATTACTTTAACTTTGGAAAAGAAAAGCGTACTAGGATCCCGAATCCACTTATACCAATTCCCTTTAACCCAAACCATTGAATTTGATAACATAATTTAATTATGAAGATCAATATTTCTAATTTGTTTAACTATCTTCTCTCGAGTAGAATTAAACATATCTCTATATGTGACCCGACTATATCTCTATGACGGATGCTAACATACAAGAATGCATTTTAATTTGTGAATACTTAAAGATCACATAAAGTATAGCGGTATATCTCTATCCCCTATTGGACTCTACGATAATTGATTCTATGTATAACCTATTTTCCATATCTCAAAGGTAAAACAAGCCACAAGAATCATACAACTATTGCGTACATAATTGTAGGTGAAGAGAAATCAATATCAATTATTCAAAAATTAAAAACATGCTTAAATATCAAAAACTAGGTTTGAAAAATTAAAGATTCATAATACAAATCTCATCATGATCCTAGCACTAAAATAAATCTAGCCTAACATACTAAGAAGAAGAAAAGAAAAATAAAAATAAAATATGGAAGCCATCACCCAGATATGAAGAAAACTTGAAAGAGAAGAAATCTTGAATTTGATCTTCGTTTTAATCTTGAAAGAATGAATATTGATCTTCGTTTCTTGATTCGTCTCTTGTTTTTCTCTCTAAATTGGATCCCAAATCGGCTCTAATCCGGCTCCCAAAATGGCTCGCTAATTATGAGTTAATAACTCATATTTATATGTCCTTCATTGTGCCCCAAAAGATCCCAAAATTTCATTAAAATCGTGTCCCAAAGGTTTCCTAATTGAATTAGAACTCAAAAAGTAAGAAATATCCGTGGGTAGACATTTTACACTGGGCGATCGCTCAGTGAAAATCTGGGAGATCGCCCAGGCATGTTGTTTTGCAATCTGCTATTGAAAAATAGGGTTGGGCGATCGCCTAGCTCAAGCTTTTTCCTCTGCGGCGACTGTTTTTCAAATTGCTATAATTTCTTGTAGGAAACTCCAAATTGAGATCCGTAAAGAGTGTTAGACTCGTAATTCAATTATATTTCTAATGGTATATCATTTGTATTTTGGAGATTTCGATATCAAAAGTTGTGCTCAAATTTCTCCACATGCTTATGTAGGTAGTTTCTCAATTCGGTTCTTTAGCTTTCTGGTGTTTGATCCATTGATTCAACTCTTCATTGTCACTCCAAAATACCTTAAACTTATTGATTTTATCTTCTTCCTCATACTCCAATGTTTGACTCTCGATATTCACTTCAAAAACTCAATTTACTCGTCGTTTTCACCAAGTTGTTGTTCTTCCGTCCATTTTTCTTCAATTACTTATAAACGGGTCCAAAATTGAAATAGAAAGGAAAATACACTAAATTAAGTAAAAATTCAATATAATAACGAAATAAAAACTTAGTTTAAAGGTCCGAATAAGTATACAAAATACACTTATCAATATACATTATTATATTTATTTTCTTAAATTGATAGTTATAAGTTAATTGTTCAAATAAACCAATTTCAAATTGTTTTTAATATATTAAGATTAGGATTAATTGAGCTAATATCTAAATAAAAAAGTTTTCGTCAGAACGATAATCTGGAGTAAGTAGGTCCACTTTATTACTTGTTAACGATATTGTGCACTTGCAACTAATATTTTCTACTACATGGCTCTTACTTTAACCATCGATCACAATGACCTTTCCTAAAGAAGGTCTATTAGATAGCAAGAGTTCCCGTTGTATTTGTTGTACTTTGTGGTCTACACGTGCATGCATGCATCGTATATTGTAAATTTGTTTATTGTTGCTCAATTATTTATATGAAACTATTTTATTTCATATTTCAACAAAATGTCTCTCAATCCACAATATGTTACTTTGAACAAAAACCAATTTATTGGGGAAAATTATGTAGATCGGAAATGCAACCCTAATATTGTTCTTAACTCTGAGAAACATAAGTTTGTGCTTGACAATCACTATTATAGTCCAGCTGCTTATAAAAAGTGGTGACATTCTAATGAGATAGCCTTGCTACTACACATTGACATCTATGTCAAGTGTGTTGCAGCAAAAGGATTAGAACATGAAAGTATTGTGAGAGATGATACGAGCCTATAATAAATGTTTGCAGACTAGAGTAGGGAGGCGTGCCACCATTTAGGCTATAATGAATGCTTACATGATACCTGGACCATCAGTTAGAGATTATATTTTGCAAATGATTGGACACTTTTACATGGTTGAGATTTTAGGGGCTCACATTGATCTTGAGACTCAAGTTGACATTGTTTTTGAGACAATGCTTGAGACTTGAGTTGTACTCAAAGTTTAATTAGGTGGAATATCATTTACACAAAATGAACATGTTCTTGACAGGAATGAACTCTAGAATATTGAGAGTGTTTTCAAAGACATAACTAGTGATATTGCATTGGTTGTCACTAGTGGGAATTCTGCACCCAAGCAAAAGGCAAGGGAAGCAAGAAAAGAAAGAGACTGGCTAAGAGTATGTTTTCCCTCATTTTCTTAAACTCATTTTGTCCCAAATTCATTTTCAACCACACATTTTATGCAACTCACAACTTTTATCATTTTTTTTAAACACGCACATGTTTTATCATATTTTATCAAAATTTCCTAAAAATCTAACTTTTATCAACACCAAACAGGAGCTAAGAAAAATCAACACTAGGAAAATAGGGCAAAGACTAAGAGAAAGTCTAAAGTCATGTTTTCCATTGTGTTTCCACTTGTTTAGTGGTTGATTAATAGTGATTAATAGATTGTGGATTCTTGAGTCATTAATCATGTATGCAACTATTTACAGATTTTTTAAAAAATCAGGCAGTCCAGCGAATGGCAATTTAGTCTTAGAGTCAGCACAGCAACAATAGTATTAGCGTAACCTATAGAAAATGTTTATTTTTATTTTAGTAGTGATAGATGCCTAATTTTTAAATTTTTTTATTTTGTTTCGCATTTGAAGCGGGATTTAGTTTATGTTAACTTTACGCATGATGCATTTTTTATTAGTATGAATAAAGTTCCTGTTTGTGTTGGGCAAATGTATATTGATCTTTACATTTTAAATTCTACTACTAATGCGATACATGATTCTACTGCAAACTATAAAGGATAGAACTTATCTCCTTCCAATGAGACTTATATGTGGCACTGTAGGTTAGGTCATATAATTAATTTAAATAGAATCTGAAAGTCATCTAAATTCTTTAGTTGTGTGTCTGTGACTCTTGCTTAAAAGGTAAAAGAACCAAAAAAAAATTTTTATACTAAAGGATATAATGCCAAGGAAGTCTTAAGCAATCAGCTAGGGGAGGTTATGAATACTTGATCATTTTCACTGACGTTTACTCAAGGTATGGGATACATTTACCTAATAACTCGTAAGCCGGTGCCTTTGAAAAGTTCGTGTTGGAAAACTTGGATATGAAAAACAACTTTAAGAGAGGAGATGATAAATTGAAGAGAACATTCAACTTTTATTTCTTGAATTGACATATATCAAAATGCTAGAATCACAAGTCTTTTATAGGCATGTACCTAATCTAGCTAGTACATGTATTCACCATTATTACGGGTTTCCTCTTAAAATGACTCATGAATATATCAAAATACATGAATCCATTGTACATGTATTCATTAATTAAAATACATGAATATCAACAATGCATGAATGTCGCAAAGCCTAGAACATGAACCATTCTAAAATACATGAACTAACTTAATTTATAAATCAAGTTTATATTTCTAAACCCCCCCCACCCACCCACACACACACAAAAACTTGATTTATGGTAACTCCAAGCAAACTTCTTAACTTCACAAATGCATCGATCTTCATTGGCTTGGTGAAAATGGCAGCAATCTAATCTTGAGACTTTACAAACTTTAACTCCACATATTTTTTGCGAACACAATCTCGAACAAAATGATACTTCATGTCGACATGCTTGATTCGATCATGAAAGATGGGATTTTTAGCCAACAACAATGCTGACTTGTTATCAACTAAAATCTATGTTGGATCACCTTGTTGCAAATGAACTTCCTTAAACAAATTTTGAAGCCAAATCGCTTGAGAAACACAAAATGCAACCACAACATACTCCGCTTCACAACTTGAGAGTATAACAGGTTGCTTTTTCGAAGACCATGTAAAAGTCGTATCTCCCATTAAAAATAAATGACCACTTGTGCTTTTTCTATCTTCTATATATTCGGCCCAATCACTATCGATATATCCAACAAGTTTGAAATCATTGGAATGTGAATAAAATAAATCATAGTGAATGGTACCTTTGATATATCTAGGGATGGCAATGGGCCGAGCCGAGACGAGCCAGCTCAGCCCATGAAAAACAAGCTTGGCTCGCCCAAAGGGACGAGCCGAGCACGAGCTGGGCTCTCTCCAAAGTGGTTACTCGGTTCGGCCCACGAGCTCATGGGTCGAACGGGCCGAGTTGAGCTACCCACGAGCTCGGCTCGGCCCTTAAATTTTTTATTTTTAATTTTTAATTTGAAAATGAAAATGAAAGAAAATATCGGGAATCCTTTATATTAAAAATTAAAGGTTGAAAACTCTCATCCTTTTTTCGGGCTTGGGACCGACTACTTTGCAAGTATGCGGAGTTAAAATGGTACACGAACAAGATGTTACGTGTCAATTTTTTATTAAAATAAGACAAAAAAATATCAAATACTTATGCAAAATAATACTTACTACAAATCTGAATAATCCATATTCAAATCTTCAAGTTCTTCGGCCATTATTCTGTCCACGTTGTGTTGGATTCGAAGTTCAGCGTCATCCCAATCATTTAGACACAGTAAGCTTTCTAAAATATTGGCTTTGAGTCTTGACCTGAAAGCAGACAGAACTCTGTCACTTATACTAAATGCAGCCTCCGATGCTACAGTTGAGATCGGAGGTGTTAGTAGATCACGTGCTATTTTTGAAAGAATTGAACAACTACGTTGATGTTGTCTCCACCATCGTAGTATATCAAAAAAAATTCTCTCTTTGTCATCTAAAATACTAAGCACGTCATACGCAAAATACCTAACTAACTCTACAGGTGTAACACTAGAACAGGGAAGAGAATTAGTAGAAGAAGAACCAACTGATTGTTGACCTTTAACCTTAACTACTCCTATGTGTACTCACGTGACTCCATAAGTCAATGTCATCAGTTGATGACGAAGTACATGTTGGAACATGGGGTCGTATAACGTTTGTACCGGCCTTTTCAGCATATACATCATACATTTGACATAAAGTTTGTTCTAAATTACCACACGTTACTATATTTTCATAAGTTAATTTTTGTGAAATTGCCATTATTATTACTTTCGTACCCTCTATGTTAAGTCTAGGATCCATAATACATGCTAATGGAAATAACATAGGCAATTGTTCTCAATATTTTTTAAATTTAGCTTCCATGACATGTATAATATCATAAAAAAGAGCAAAATTCTCATACCTAGTAAAATTGTTGGCAATATAATAGAAATGATTTAAAACAAGTAGAGTAGTTGGATAATATATATCAGAACATGCAGTTGTTGCGTCGTAAAAAACTTTCAAAAATTTTCTAACTTGAGCACATATTTCCCAGTCATATGATTCCAAATCATATTCTAAGCTATGTGAGTGTCGGCCATTATAATATAAATCTTCGTAACCTTCACAAGATTCAAGCATGAGATATGTAGAATTCCATCTATGGCCAACATCAGTACAAAAACATTTTGATTGCAACCCATTTTCCAGACATAGAGCAGCAAAAACTTGTTTTCTTTTTTGTGAGACCGTAATATAATTTATAGCATATCTAATTTTTTGTAATTGGGGTTGTATAAATTCCAATCTATCTTGCACAATTAAATTAAACACATGTCATACACAACGAATGTGAAATAAAATATCATCAAATTATAGACTACAATGTTGAATTAATTTCTCAATTACTATATTGCTAGGGCCTACATTATCAAATGCAAAATTACGAGCCTTAGAATCACAATTAAATTCACGTAACACACCCAATTAAACAGTAAAATATTATTTCCATTATGATGATAATCTATTTGTTTAAACACTATTACTTTTTATGCATTAACAAATTACTGTCAATGTAGTGTGTAGTTGCAACCATATATCCTTTTTGAAGATCCGAACTGAAGTTGTGCCTGATTTGTTTTCAAACCTCTATATTTGAATTGACACTTTGTGAAGTGTCTGTTTAAATGAGTCGTGTCTATCCTATTTTGCCAGGCTAACTTCTCTTGACAGTATTTACAATGTGCTTTGTACTCAGAGACTCCACCCACTAGTTTACCAGTCGGCACCAACTCGAAATGCTACAAGCACTTAGCCTTTTGTTTGGTAGTTTTTCGTTTAGTACTAGAACCGAATATTGTTTGTGTATCAGCATCTTCTTGAACATCTTCCAAATCAATTGGATCAATGCTACCATCAAACTGATCAATAATATCATCTGAAATTGGAATGTTATTCAGACCACTAAAATCATCATCATTTTAATTGTAGGCCATTTGGAATAATATAATAAAGAGAATAGGAGAAGATGAATATGTAGTAGAAAGTAGAAAATAGAAATGTAAAGAATTAGTAGAAGTAGAAAATAAAAACTTCAAATTATAAAGTAATATCTAGATAATAAGATATTAGATACTAATCATAACACTAATATTGAGACTTGAGATAATGAAATTTGTGAATAGTTAATTGATTGAGTATATAATAGAATGAGAGATTGAAGTAAGAAAAAAATGAGTTTAGAATAGAAATATTTATAGGAAAATAATGAAATTTTAAAAAAAAATTAAAAAGTGGCCAACTGTGACAAATGTGATTGTTGAACAAGCCACGAGACGGCTCGTGGGGCCAGCCCACGAGATGGCTCGTTTTTTGACCGAGCCGAACAAGCTCGGTCCTCTCTTTTTTTTGCTCGGCCCTTGCTCGTGCTCGTCCCTCAACAAGCCCGAGCTGGCCAAGCTTTCACGAGCCGAGCCGATAAGCTTTTTTGCCACCCCTAGATATATCATAGAATTCTCTTTGCGGCTTTCAAATGTGTCATGGTCGAATTCTTCATGCATCGACTAACAAGACCAGCCCCAAACAAAATATCGGGTCTTGTACATGTCAAGTACCTTAAACTTCAACAAAGCTCTTGTAAAGAGTCGAATCAACTTTCTCACCATCATCAAATCTCAATAATTTCATTCCATAATCAATGGGGTTGCTAATTGTCTTGCAATCGTCCATTTTGAATTTTTCAAGAATTTTCTTAGCATATCCTTCTTGATTAAAAAAAAATTTCATCTTCTTTTTGCTTTACTTCAATGCCAATGTAGACGCCACAGCCTAATATTAGTCATTTCAAATTCTTTGGCCATAGTTCTCTTGAATTGATCGAATAATTTTAAATTGTTGCTTGTAAAAATTAGACCATCCACATACAAGCAAACAATTAAGATATAACAATTAGAGTTCACCTTCCTATAGAGAGCATGTTTGTGATGATCCAAGTGCCACTAAATCGTAAATTAAAACTACTTTGAATGGACTTAAAGTATAAATAGAATTATAAATACAATAAACTAATAATAAAAATATTTATCATAACATACCAAACTTTCAAATAGCATAATTAATTCAATAAAATTTAACTTAAATATCTTTAATACTTAAATCCAAAAAATATAACATTGGTTCCATAAATATAATTTATTATTAAAAACTCCTGCAACCATAAGCCATCTCCATACCGACCACCTCGAACTACTAATTTTCTGAAAAATGTGAAACAAACATAACGTGAGATAAAATCTCAATGAGTGTGCGTGAGTAATATTCTTTTCTTGTATACGTATTTCACCGGAAAAATCATACTTGCATAGAGAGACACGAATATTAGACCGAACTTAGATGGTACCAAATCTTTGTGTGTAGCACTACTAAACTCCGGTCCATTCTTAACATATCTTGCATAATGTGAACCATAACATAAACATAGCCGTGAAATAACATAAATATAGCCGTGAAATAACATATAAAAAGAATTACTCCTAGTCAACATAACATCACACTTACCTTATGTTTAAAACTTGAAATAAAGTAAGATCACTTCAAGAACTTGAAATTCTTTTCTCTTTTCTCTCTTATTCTAAGGAAAAGAAGAAGATTGTGTGTTTGTGTATTTCTTGTTTACTCAATGGGTGAGTATTTATAGGGGATGTTGATGTTTGTCATGCATGGAAATTTTAAATTTCATTAATTACTTTCTTATATTACATGTACGCATTATTAGGAAAATATAGATTGTTACCTTAAATCATATGCATGATTAAATGATAATTTAAGGTAATCACATAATCATATGCATTATATACATATTAGTATATAATTACATGCATGATTAAAGACTAATTCCAACTAATCATATAATCATATGCAATCAGATACATATTAGTATCTAATCACTATTTTATGTACTATATATATGCAAGAGAGTATTAAATATATATATATTCATACCTTAAATTATATGTATGATTTAAGCTAATAACACAATTATATATATACAATCATATGCATATCAATATCTAATAAACTATTTTATCTACTATATATATGTAATATGACATTAAGTATATCCATTTTTAGCAAATTATTGGCATGCAAGATTACTGTTCACGACACTATTCATGGGACAAAAATATGCATATATTTAATAATTGCAATTAGGTCTTCAACTATGAGTAAACCTATAATTTGGTCTCCTAGACTTTCGTGTTTGTGCAATTAAATTGTTAAATTCCAATTTAACTACTACTAATGAAATTTTAGGGTGTTACAAACTACCCCACTTAAAATAATTTCATCCTCGAAATTTACCTTGGAGCTCTCCAACTTGTATTTTTTTTACTGTCTATAATGATGCTTATTCTCCTCACTAATGAAAATTCTTTTTTGAAATAGAGGTTTCTTAAAAAATAGAAGTTTCATATAATAGAGATTTCTTGAAATAGAAGTTTCATAAACGTTTCCGAAATTAGAATTTTCTTAAAAGTTTTTGAAATAGAATTTCTAAATATAGGAATTTTTTTAAATTTTGAGTGAGTTTGCAATATTTTTTTTCGTCTTGTTGATTTGAATAACACGCAACTAAAAGCGCTTCAAGGTGAGGAGGAAGGTCACAAGTGAACCACTTAAATCTCAAGCTCTCTTTAGACAGTTTAGGTCCTTTTGACAAAGCCTTTCAGTCTTGCTAATATGCAAATCAAGAAAACTCAAATCATAAGCAAAAATGAAAGTGTTTAAAAAAAATATAGACCTTATCATCTAAACTATAGATTTTCTAAGCTTGATTGTTCTTATAAGGGATATGTTCTCTAATACAGTCATTCCTACCAAAATTGAAGACTAGTCCATAACCAAGTAATAACGTATACAATAATTAAATATATAATTTCTATAACTTGTACTCTCTATAACAAACTTTTCATAATTTAACATGCATTCATAGAATCATAAGTGACATCCATATCTTGCTACGTCGCTATTTCTACAATGTTACCAAAATTAATGATGGGTGTTTCACATAAATAACAAGGTATAAAAATGGCTACTATAAATAATTATAAAGCATACATTATACCTAGTTCGAGGAATCGACTTGGAGAATGGCGTAGCGGATGGTGACTAAAAATCTTTTATTTCTTATAAAAAAAAATACTCATAAAAAATATAAAACGTCCAATCCATCTTAACCGAATACTAATAGTTTCAAACAAAAGCCCAACTTATAGGGCCTTTGTGCTATTCATGTGAATAGTACCTTGGTACTTTTCATGGTGTATAAAAAAATTTCTTCTTTTTTGTGAAAACTGAAAATAATATTAAATAATGTAAAGTCTACGTAACCGATTTAAACTCGTGCTCTGATACCATTTGTGACGACCCGAATCCTTAACGATCCAAGTACCACTAAATCGTAAATTAAAAGTATTTTGAAGGGACTTAAAGTATAAATAGAATTATTAACACAATAAACTAATAATAAAAGTATTTATGAAAATAGACTAATCTTTCAAATAGCATAATTAATTCAATAAAATTTAACTAAAATATCTTTAATACTTAAATCCAAAAAAAATAACCTTGGCTCCATAAATATAATTTATTATTAAAAATTTCTGCAACCATAAGCCATATCCATATCGACCACTTCAAATTGCTAATTTTCTGAAAAATGGAAACAAACATAACGTGATATAAAATCTCAATAAGTGTGCGTGAGCAATATTCTTTTCTTGTATATGTATTTCAACAGAAAAATTATACTTACATAGGGAGACACGAAAATTAGACCGAACTTAGACCAAATCTTCGTGTGTAACGCTACTAAACTCCGGTCCATTATTAACATATCTTGCATAATGTGGACCATAACATAAATATAGCCGTGAAATAACAAATAAAAAGAATTACTCCTAGTCAACATAACATCACACTTACCTTATGTTTAAAGCTTGAAATAAAATAAGATCACTTCAAGAACTTGAAATTCTTTTCCCGTTTCTCTCTTATTCTAAGGAAAAGAAGAAGATTGTGTGTTTGTGTATTTCTTATTTACACAAAGGGTGAGTATTTATAGGGGAGGTTGATGTTTGCCATGCCTGGAAACTTTAAATTTCATTAATTACTTTCCTATATTACATGTATATTACATGTATGCATTATTAGGAAAATATAGATTCTTACCTTAAATCATATGCATGATTAAATGATAATTAAAGATAATCACATAATCATATGCATTATATACATATTAGTATCTAATTACATGCACGATTAAAGACTAATTTAAACTAATCATATTCAATCATATACATATTAATATCTAATTACTATTTTATGTACCATATATATATATGCAAGAGAGCATTATATGTGTGTGTGTGTGTGTGTGTGTGTGTATACCTTAAATTATATGCATGATTTAAGCTAATAACATAATTATATATGTGTATATACAATCATATACACATTAATATCTAATAAACTATTTTATCTACCATATATATGTAATATGACAATAAATATATCCATTTTTAGCAAATTATTGACAGGCAAAATTACTGATCACAACACTATTCATGGGAAAAAATATGCATATATCTAATAATTGCAGTTAGGTCCTCAACTACGAGTAAACCTATAATTTGGTCCCCTAGACTTTCGTGTTTGTGCAATTAAGTGTTAAATTCCAATTTAACTACTACTAATGAAATTTTAGGGTATTACAATATTCATAAGGACATTTGATAAATATGTTCCCTTGAAGAAATTTGTCTAGTCTCGAATTTCATGTCCTTGGTGCTTATTTTAAGCAATACAAAGCTCTTTTCAACTTCAACACTTTGTCTTCGTGCCCTTTCTCAACATAATCGGGAGGTTGTAGTATGTATACATCCTATTGTAGAAAACCATTCAATATATAAGTTAGGAATAATCTTCTATACTTTAAACACAGTCCTATATAAGTTAGGAATAATCTTCTATGATTGGTACAATCAACTTAAATAATCTTATGGTTAAATGAGTTTTTATATATTTTGGGTTATGTTGTATATGAAAATATGTCTAATTTTACTCGAAAGATATTATTAGATAGTTTAGAATTATCAATTGTCAATTTAAGCATAAATTGGATTAGAATTGGATATTGAGAATTAAAATAGGTACTAATAGTAGAGTCAGATTCATAGCATAACTCATTTACATGAATTTTCTTCGAAAACTATATTTGCACTTAGTTTAAATCATAGTTATAATGAGGAAAAATTTCATACTCTCTTGATTCAAATATTGATTGTATGTATTCGATTTAAATTCGACTTAGTCAAAATTAAGCTAAAGTCTAGTTTCTCGTAGAAACAATACTATTTTACTTATTTTTTACCACTATTGTCAACGATCACGTACGCTTATAGAATTTCACCAAACAATAATCATTCTTGAAATTAACTCGTGATAAAAATGTGAAGAAGAGAGAATCTGGGCAACAATTGAGAGAAATAATAAAGTTAGATAAGAGAAGTAAAAATAGGCATGGCAATGGGTCGAGCCAAGCCGGCTCAAAACACGAGCTCAGCTCGTCTCCAGACGGCCCTCTTTTTTTTGGGTTTAAAATTTGAAAATAAATCCTTCTCTTTATTTTGTTTAAGAAAAAAAATGTAAATATTTAAAATGAATCATTTATCTTTATCTTTATGTTAAAGATTAAATATTTATCTTTATGTTAAAATTTTTATTGAATCCTTATCTTGATTATGTTTTTTAAAATCCTCATCTTTGACTCTTTGTTATGTTTTTTTTTTTTTTTTTTTGAATTTGAAAATAAAAAAGAAATTAGAAATACAAAGTCCTTTATGTTAAAAATTAAAGATTTAAAACCCACCTCTATTTTTTTGTGTTTTACATTTTTTAAAATTTGAAAATAAAAAAGAAATACCATATCGAAAATCTTTTATGTTAAACATGTAAGATTTAAAACCCTCATCTTTCTTTCGAGCTTGGGACCGGCTACTTTAAAAGTAGGCGGAGTTAAAATTGTACACGAACAAGATGTTACGTGTACAAATTTTTATTAAAATAAGGAAAATTCTTCAAATACAGAAATATTAATGCAAAATAATACTTACTACGAATATGATTAATCCATATTCAAATCTTTAAGTTCTTCGGACATTATTCTGTTCACTTTATCTTGAATTCTAAGTTCGGCATCATCTCAATCCTTTAGACACAGTAAACTTTCTAAAATGTCGGCTTTGAGTATTGACCTGATATCAGATAATACCCTGCCACTTATACTAAATGCAGCTTCCGATGCTACAGTTGAGTCCGGAGGTGTTAGTAGATCACGTGCCATTTTAGAAAGAATTGGGTAACTACGTTGATGTTGTCTCCGCCATTTAAGTATATCAAAGTTTTTTCTCTCCTCGTCATCTAACATGCTAAGCACATCATGCGCAAAATACCTACCTAACTCTACAGGTGTATCATTAGAACGGAGAAGGGAAGAACTAGAAGAAGAACCAACTAATTGTTGACCTTGAGTGGTCTTATGTATACTGACGTAATTCCATAAGTCAATGTCATCAGTTGATGACGGAGTATATGTTGGATTAGAGGGTCGTACAATGTTTGTACCGGCCTTTTCAGCATAGACCTCATACATAGAACATAAAGTTTGTTCTAAATTAGCACACGTGACTGGATTTCCAAAAGTTAATTTATCTGAAATTGTCATTATTGTTACTTTTGTACCCTCTAAGTTAAGTCGATGATCCATGATACATGCTAATGGAAATAACATAGGCAATTGTTCCCAATATTTTCTAAATTTAGCTTCCATAACATGTATAATACTAGTAAAAAGAGCAAAATTCTTATACCTATGAAAATTATTAGCAATATAATAGAAATGATTTAAAACAAGTGGAGTAGTTGGGTAATAAACACCAGAACATGCAGTTGTTGCGTCGTAAAAAACTTTTAAAAATTTTCTAACATGACCACATATTTTCCAATCATGTAATTCTAAATCATATTCTGAGCCGTGTGAGTGTCGGCCATTATAATACACAGTAATGCAATCTTCATAACCTTCACACGATTCAAACATAAGATATGTTGAATTCCACCTATTGGCAACATCAGTTGCAAAACATTTTGATTGCAGCCCATTTTCTGTACATAGAGCAGCAAAAACTTGTTTTCTTGATGGTGAAACCGAAATATAATTAATAGCATATCTAATTTTTTTTCAATTGAGGTTGTATAAATTTTAATCCATCTTGTACAATTAAATTAAACACATGACAAATTAAATTAAACACATGACACATACAACGAATATGAAATAAAATACCATCAAAACGTGGATTACAGTGTTGCATTAATTTTTTAATTACTATATTATTTGGGCCTGCATTATCAAATATAAAACTATGAGCCTTAAAATCACATTTAAATTCATGTAACACATCTAATAAAACTTGATAAATATTATTTCTATTATGAGGATAGTCTATTTGTTTAAATGCTATTACTTTTTTATGCATTAACCAATTATTATCAATGTATTGTGCAGTTGCAACCATGTATTTTTTTTGTTACAACATGTCCATAAGTCTGATGTAAAAGATACAACACCGTTGTAAATATTAATATCATTAATAATAGCTTCTTTCTTGTTTTATATCTAACAATAGTATCTTTATGAAGTGTATTTCTAGAAATACTAATGTACCTTGGTTGTAGATATTTTTGGACGAATGACGTCCAATGAGGATTGTCCACCAAGCATAGCGGAAACTCGACATTTGCTATCAATTCCGACAGTCCTTCGTACCGCATGAGTTCTTGTGAGTATATTCAGTTGTTGAGAGCGGGACTACTGGACCCGGCTCCTAGAGATCCAAACTGGAGTTGTACCTGAGTTGTACCTAAACCTCCATGTTTGTATTGACACTTTTTGAAGTGTCTGTTTAGATGGGTCGTGTCTATCCCCTTATGCCAAGCAAACTTCTCCTGACAGTGTTTACACTGTACTTTGAACTTAGGGACTTCGTTCACTAGTTTTCCAGTCGACACCAACTCAAAATGCTCCCAGCACTTAGCCTTTTGTTGGTGGCTTTTCGTTTAGTGCTAGACTCAATTGTAGTTTGTGTATCGGCATCTTCTTGAAAGTCTTCCAAATCAATTGGATCAGTGCTACCACCAAACTAATTAAGAATGTCTTCTGGAATTTAAATATCATTAAGACCACTGAAATCATCATATCACTTCGATTGTATGCCATTTGGAATAATATAATAAAGAGAATAGGAGAAAATGAAGATATAGTAGAACGTAGAAACTAGAAAATAGAAATGTAGAGAATTAGTAGAAGTAGAAAATTATAACTTAAAATTATATAGTAATATCTAGATAATAAGATACTAGATACTAATTAGAACACTAATATTGATATAATGTAATTTGAGAATTGTTAATGGATTGAGTATATAATTGAATGAGAGATAAGAGATTGAAGTGTGAAAAAATGAGTTTAGAAAATGGGTATTTATAGGAAAATAATGGTAGTAAAAAACAAAAAAACAAAAAAAATGATTGTTTGCCAACGGTCACAAATGTGACCATTGGATGATCATCCAACGGTCACGATTTCGTAACCATTGGAACGAGCCACGAGCTGAGCCGGCTCGTGGCTCGTCCCTTGGCTCGTGGGCTCGTTCGTGGGTTCGTGTCCATGAGCCCAAACGAGCTGGGCTAGTGGAACGAGCCCAACGAGCCGGCTTGTTTTTTGGTGGAACCGAGCGAGCTCGGCCCTTTTTTTTCCCAACTCGGCTCTAACTCGTGCTCGTAGCTCGATGAGCCCGAGCTCGAACTCGAGCCGGGCCGAGCTTTTACGAGCCGAGCCAACAAGCCGACGAACTTTTTTGCCACCCCTAGGTAAAAATACAAAAGAGCCCAATGTCTTGAAATTTTTTTTATTTTTTATTTTTAAAATTTGTTGATATTAAAATTAATCATAGTATGTTATAAACTTTTTAGTGTATAACAACATATACTCCCTCCGTCCCATTTGTATATAGGCTGATTTTTTTTTATTTGTTTGACTCAAATTATAGTCCACTTATCTTGTAGAGAGTGTATTTGATTTTTTTTCATTTTCTAATATACTTCTATTAAATGTAATTTGTTATTAACATAAATAAACTTATATTGTTTCAATTATAATTGGAATTGATAGTACTTAAATAAGAGAAAACTATGAAAATTCTTTGCAAATTTTACTTTTTTAATAACATTAATTAAAATTTCTTAGTCCGTGTGAGAAACAAAATCATCCTATATAAATAGGAAGAAGGGAATATATAATTTATTTATTTATTTCGACCATTGACTTGTTAATTTTTATGATTCAATAGTTAAGTTGAGTTCTATTGCATTTATTACCCAATTCAGATTAAAATAAATCCCTTCGACGAAATAGAGGTTGAATAAGGGAAGGCCGTGGAGATAGTATGGGTGTTAGTTTTGAAAAAAAAAAAAAAAAAAATGGGCAAATTTTATAATGTTTTGTGTCTCTCGAATAGGCTCTTTATTTATAAAGATCATTTATTGCATTTTAAAGAGTGTCTATAAATTTATAGTGTAAATTTTTTTAACTATTCCAACTAAGCCTTAACATTTTATTCGGAACCGAAGTTCCCGGACTCGAATCGAACCGGAACCGATAGTTCCGGTCCAATTCCTACCTCCATGAATTCAGTTTCGACGGTTCTAGACCAGTTCTCAAACCGATTTTCAAGTATCTCATTCAGAACCGAAATTTCCTCTAGATTTTTTTTATTTTATTTTAATAACTTTTCCCTTACCCATCTAAACGCCAATTGAGGATTGCCCAAACCAAAGCCCCAAATGCCCAAACGAAACCCCAACCTTCAGCTGCAATTTTCATTTAATATTTTTTGTTTATATTGCATATTTTTTCTCATTTTTAGAAATTATGTTTATGCAAAAATATTAATTTTCCAATGTTGTTTCTATTTGTGCGAAATTTTCAGACGAGTTGGAAAATATTCAATTTGTGCAAAAAACTTCAGTTGAGTTATTTTCAGTTTGTGAGAAGATATTAATGGGATGGTAACTAAGATTTTTTTTTTCTCTGTATCTGAATTGATGGGATGATGTTGATTCAAATTTGTGATTCAATAAATTACACGCTTGCAAGGGCTGTGTGATTATTAATTTTAGGATAAAATTTCTCTTCAATCTAGGTTTTTGTATTTGATATATGATTTGATGTTGAACTGTAAAATATTACTTTAAATCGTACATATGGTTAAAGTTGAATTGACCACAAGCTAGTGATTAAAATAATAATAATAATAATAATGATAATAATAATAATGATAATATTTGGAGTCCATTCAGGTTCAATTTCGGTTCAATTCCGGTTAAAAAGTGAGTAGTTCCAGTTCTTTTTACACAATAACCGAACCATAACGGGTGATTCCGGTTCTTCCACTACCCGAACTGAACCACCCAACACCCTAACTTAACTTTAACAATCTTTTTATCTTTAACACTTCATTTTACTTAATTTAATAACGTATTTATTATTTTCCCTATCTTTCATTTTGACACCTATCTCTTCTAATTATTATATAATTTATTTTCATTTTTCTCGATTTTATTTTGCATATACTATTTAGTTCAATCAATATATAAATTGTTGAAAATCGAAATACATTCAATACATTTAATTATAGAGAGTGTGTCTCTATTTTAAAAAATTAGTTTAAAAAGTCTTTTAAAGTATATATAATTTTAAATATTGACTCTTTAAAATAACAAGAATATTATATTAAAGAGTCTTTTATAGATGTTCTTTTAAAAGACAAAATTATTGTTTCATTAAATTTTAAAATTGATAACAAAATTTGGAAAGATTTTCTTTTTAGCATAAACAAATTATTTTTGTTTCGTAATGTCTCCACACATCTTGAAAAATAAAATGAACTTAGTCTAATGTAATTAAAGAATGTGTAGCATAAAAAGTAAGTACGGATCACTTCTCCAGTTTTAAAATACGAAAGGACAAGAGTCACATTTATTTACAAAAAAAAAAAAAAAAAAAAAAAAAAAAGCAACAATATACTCAAAAGAGAGTAAAAGCATAAAATTTGAAAATTATATTTGTTTGTACATGAAGTCGTAAAATTTGACTACATACAAATATTTCATATCTAGTATTGTCATTGAAAAGTGGGGGCTGAATAGTATGTTTGTTATTACTTTATTAGCTGGTAAATATTATTTTTATTTATATATTTTATAAAATTCACGAGTTAAAAAAAAAAAAAAAAAAAGGAAAGAGGCCTTTACCAATTTAGTTATCAAAGTCTCATTTTTGTCAATTCCAGTTCAAAGATCAGCCAAATGCAGTCGACCCACATTCTCAGTCATTAAATCGAACACCTGGTGTGTGCCTGGTTTCTACTCGCATCCCAATACTAGCAATCAGTATTATATACATATATATATTACACACATAAATACATTAATCTATTCGCATTGCTTGGAGTTTTCTGGTAGGGATGATATTACCAGTGTTCAAGCTGGGAACACTTGCACTGAAAACGCTTTGCAAACCCATTGGCAAACGCATCAAGAAACAGGCTGGCCTGAACCCAAAGTTCAGGCATTCCATAATTAACATTGCCCAGGTCAGTATCCCCCCTCCATCCAACCCGAAAATGATGTCGCAGCGCTAGATTGATACTGAGTGAGTAAAAATGGGCATAGCTAGAAGGGTTAAATCTCGCAAAGTAGAGCTGAAATTGTTAAGTTCTTGATTTGTTGTGGTTGAAATGCATAGTTATTCGTTATTTTAGTTGTTTTAAGATTATTTTTTTTGTAGAATCTTGTTTGTGGGCATAAGGGGAAGAACGTGCTTATGTTCTCAAATACATTTTGAAGGGTGTAATGGTTGATATGATTATAAATAGAATACTAGAATTAATTTTGAAGGTCTGCAATAATTTATGAAACGACTTGGTTGGAAGCAATTGCTTGTATTAGCATGTCTACTACTGATAATCAGGGAATCAGGTAACTATTACTGATTTATTTGCTTGGGTTTTCCAATTTTTTACCTTGAGTCTGATTAATTTCATCTAATCATTTCATTAGGACTAGAACTTGTTTGGAAATAATCTGTCACCTTAATATTTACCAGTTCCCACCTGTGGAAACCTCTCTATGAAGAACTTGTTATCTGTCATGCTAATCGTTTATTGTGTGTAGCATAACAAATATAGGAATGAAACTGTTAGATTAGAATTAGTTTAAAAATGAATTACATTATGCAGAAATTCTTAGGTTGAGAAAAAACCTGACAACATTGAATTATGAGGAAATATTCCCAACAATCTTCAGTTTGCAACCCGTATTCATAAATTTAGCTAGGAATCGACAAGTCTTGCAGTGATGCAGCAGGGAGCATTTCTGCTTCAAGGAGTATGCAATAGTATCTGACGTAATAAAGCTGTCAAAAAACGTGTTTTGGCTTAATAGTGTAAATAAATCGGGGAATATTTATTACATTGAACAAGATGACCTCCTCTTGAATCATGTTATCATGGAGTCTCACTGAGAAGAATATGGCATTGCAGTATGCACCAGAAGGAATCATTTAAATAGGATCTATAAGTTGAAAGCTAGAAGTTATAACTTCTCAACACTTCTCATATCAGCACTTGATATTTTTGTTTGATTTTGATATTGTAGCCATATCTCAACTTCTGATGCTCGTGTCAAAATCAGTGTCTTGAGTCTGCTTTAGTGCCCTTTGACCTTCCAATAATGGTAATAAGAAATAGTACGAAGGGTGTTCCTCATATCCATGAGATGAAGATTATATATACTTGTTAATTTGGTTATTCACTTGATTAATTGTAATGATTTGATTGATAAATTTGCTTTTACCAATAAAATACACTTGTCTCTTATGTTTCCAAAAAATGTGTATCTGATACAAAGGCATTTGATGATTCTTATGTCAAACAAATGGTTTTCTAGGGCAAGAACTCTTTAACGGGGGTATTAATTTTGCTATTTTATGTGTGATAAAGGAAAATTTTGATTCCCAAATTAATGGGAACAGGAACACATCAAATTTGCAACACTTTCTGCTGACAGAATTATATTTTCCGACTTCTACAATCTTCTTTCCTCTAATTCTGTAACAGGCTAACCATCGGTTCACAACAACTGTGCAAAGGCGTATTTATGGTCATGCAACGGATGTTGCAATTCGTCCTCTAAATGAAGAAAAAGCTGTTCAGGCTGCTGCAGACCTTTTAGGCGAACTCTTCGTGTTTTCGGTATTGTTGATCCTTTAACTTTTAAACTGGAAAGGTTTCAATAAATTTTGTATGTAACTGGCATGTCCTTTAACTAGTTATCTTTATCTCTCTCATGACATAAGTGCTATTGCTGTAGCATGTAATTGTGTTTCTTGTTTATCTTTATCTTTATCTTGTCTTCATGACTGCATGTGATTTGCAGTGGTAAGAACTTGATGAATGGAGCTATATAATTAGTTGTAGGTTATATGGTTTGAATTATGTCATGTCAGTTTTCTATTCAATTGCAGATGGCTGGAACCATATATGTCACCATTGCAAGTGTGTTGAAAATATTTCATTGTCCTGATCCATCTTCACGCTTTAGAAATTTAAAATTTTAATGTACCATAGTGAAAGACTGCTTGCCTATTAATTTCAATAAACCAAGAAGCGGAATTTCTGTTTATTATAGTTATAATGGATTTTTTGACTTCAACATAGATAATTTGTTTGTTGACATGAAAATCTAAAAGCAAATTTAGATTTGACATGCATATTTTGCAGGATTGAGTATGTCCCTTAGTGTGTCTGTTGGGTGCCTGTGAGGCATGGTTCTTATAATGGGATGGACATGGTTTCAGAACCTAATTTAGAAGCTAAACTGGAACCACCGTCCTCAACATTTAACCCTCTTTGCTTCTTTGTTTCATTTATGTCCCCAAACTTTCATATATTGGTGCCTGTGGTCCCTAGTGACGGTTTTCATTCCAAAATTTTCGTCAAAGTAGCATAGAAAAACAATTTACTCTTCAACTTGAAGAAGGAAAAACTAAATGCAAAAGTGGAAAAAAGAAACAAAAGAAACAAAAGAAAGGGCTCCATCGTCAACCTCCAGCAAACCCCCCAACAGCCACCTCACCCATCCCTCACCCCTAGACCACTTTGTCACCCTCCTCTCCCTCATTAACACTGCCAACACACCAAATATAAGTCAATTTTTCTTTCCATTTGCATTAGTTTTCAGATCTAGGTAAAATTTGTTGCCATTCCATTTTTTTGGGATCGAGTTTCCATTTGCATTAGTTTTCAGATCCAATTGGGGTTATTGTATTCGAAATTTCAAAACCAAAAGCTCTATCCATTTGGGTTTACTGCATTTGTTTTCAGATCCACCAACTTGTAGTTAGGGCAGTGAAAATGCCCTGAGAGTAGCCCACCTCAGTCTTCACCATTCCTTCCACTCTCTGAAACACCAGCTCCACTCCAAGAAACACCCGGCTGTGGACTTGGTGAAATTAAAGATAGATCCCATTCGAGCAAATTAAAGGAAGCTGCCAATCCATATTTTGTACATGACTCCCTATTGAATTATCATTTCCTTTGCATAAATAAAATTTTCTTCACTTCTTGATTATTGGGTTTTAGTTCTTTTAGCCGAAATTTCCAGTCACTTCCTCAAACATATTAATTTTGTAGCATTTCTTGGGTAATTTTTGTAAGATTTTCAAAATATAGGGAATTATTGGAAAAAATTTGGCTTGCCTTTGAAATCATCAATTGTGATAAACAACAACGAGAAAGGATGAGCAGGCTGACGCCGGAGGAGGCCAACGTTTTAAACCATTCAATACTTCGAGGTGGGCTGCTGGAACCTTTGCCAGACCACCCTGCTGCACATGGTGACAACGCTATTGTGTCCAGTATCAGGTGCTGGAGCTCTGCTGCAGTGTGGCCCTGAAGTGGCTCCAGATGGCCCAAGACATGGTTCTGGGGTAGGTGGCTGGGGGAGGGGTTGGGCTGTTGCAGGTAGACATGGGTGTTGAAGATAGAAGATGAATTATTTTCCCTCCTTTTTTTGAAAAACTTTTTGGTTTTTATTATTTTTATTGTTTGGGTTTAAACTTTAGGATAAATTCTTCTGTCTACACCACCTTAACGGAAATTTCAGACGGGACCACAGTTGTATAGAAGGTTGGAGATAGTAATGCAGAGAAACAAGGTTTTGGGGCGGCTGCAGTTTATCCAAGTTAGAAAGAAAGATATTAATTTGTTCTACTCATACACGTGATAGGATCTTGTACACAGGATATTTGCTGATGCAAATGAAAGTATATCTTTTTTGGGTTCCTTCTTTAGATAGGGATCCTTGTCTGAGAATTTAGAAAAGATTATTCCAGAACTTCCAAAATGGACTGCATGATTGGCATACTTACTGGCAAATATTCAAACCTATGAAGACTCGTAAAATTATCAGTCTCTTCGTTTGCTAAATTTTCTCTTGCTCCACCATACGTAGTTACTTATATCAACATCATTATAGTGCTTCACCATGAGGACAGTCCTTTTCTTATACATGTGCTGATAATTCTGCCAAAAGACCTGTCATGATTCCTCTTGCACTTCAGGATTTTTTTTTTTCCCCTCTTTCCTTCTTTCACGATATTATAATCGTTGTTGTCTGTATTGGCTGTTGTAAGTTGTGAAAATGCTGTGGATTCTTATCTGTCTTCTCTTTCTAAATATTTGAAATTCTAAGTTCACTTCTGTTTTCTGTTCCAATCAGGTTGCAGGAGCTGCTGTTATTTTTGAGGTGCAAAGTCGTTCCAGAGCAGAAGCCAGAAAGGAGGAACTGCGTAGGAAGGAATTAGAGGTCCATGTTGATATCCTCCTTATATCTGTCTTACTAAACATGCCCGTACCCATCCACCCAGCCCAAAATCCTAAGTTTTCTAAGTGACGAAAGGGTTAAGTCAGCCTAATCAAAACATGTCCAATTTCTTGTGAGTTAACTGTCTATTCTTTGATATGTCAGGCAATGAAGCAACGAGATGAAGATCTAGCGAGAGAAGTTGAGCTTCTTAAGCACAGAATTGCAAAGCTCGAGCAGGTTGCCAAAGATCAAGGCATCGGTGGTTTTTTCAACTTCAAACGAGGAAATACCACTGAAGATAAAGCAGTGACCGCTTAATCACTCTTAACAGAAGTCTAGAGATTGGAACACACAAAATCAATTTTTCAAAATTCAGACAGCTCAAGAAGAATACAAACGAAGACCATTTTATGGGCCCATCGTCTCCTTTTTCATAAGAATGGAGAGGGGAGCTATATTGACTACCATTAGGTCTTTTCTTGGAAGAAGTTCATAAATTTAATGTTATAGTCTATTTAAATCTCTGTATATTAACTCCAACATCACTCTGCCAAGGTTTAAAATCCATTTTATAGAGCTTCAATCAACTGCTGGTGTAAGCTATGAATTACAATTGAAAAGTTTTCTACTTGACGTGCCTCTATGTCATCCAAATGGTTATGAGTTGCCTTTGCAATTCTACTGTTATTTACTCTCTCTCTCTCTCTCTCTCTCTCTCTCTAATGTTTTGTAAGTTCCCGTTACGGCCGTTAATTCTCTTGGCCTATCGTGATTTTCTCTAACCCCCTTTCCCCACCTTACCATCCTCATCCGTTACTGTCCTCACTGCTTTGCAGATGCTGTCCTTCGTGAACAACTCGTTTTCTTCTCCTTTCTCCACTTCAAAGCTGACCTTAAGACTCGAAATCGATATTTTTGCATGAATGATTTGATCACCTGCATTAGGAAGGAGCCCAATTGACACTAGTTCAGTTTTGCTTCAGAGAGAGAAGCCCAGCCACCGTGAGTAACAAAGCATCCTACAGATGGATGTCTGAGAATCAACTGTTGCTGAACCCAACCCCCATGAATTGGCCCTCTTCTCTCAAGTCCTCCTATCATTTTCTTCTGGAAGTGCTTCTTCAATATACTCGATCCTATAAGGGGTTTCAGTGCAGTAAAATACGGCAGCCCTGTGAGCTCAGAACCCTGAATCAATTCCTGGAATTGGTCGTTGCTCAAAATACGTTCACTTCCAAGTGCACAATAACAGAGTTTCTTTGAATCTTCCTAGCCACTTAAAGCCATCTTTCACCCAAGGTTGAATAAGTTGGCACTGGTATAGGAGGGCCGAAAAGCAGGACAGGCTTTCGGAACTGGCTTTCAAGATAGTCACAGAATTGTTATTGACATGTTGATGGAATGCATCTCACAATAACGTAGTAGATAAAAAGCAAAAACTTATAATATTTATAACCCTTACTTATAATATTTTATATACACTAGTTCAATTAAAAATCCATCAATTCTAATTGGACTAGAGATCTGGTCTCTATACATTACAAAGTTCATACTCAATTTAAATGTCTCTATAACTCAATCAACAAATCACTTAATAACCATATTAATTAAATAGCACATATAATACAATTTAATATGTAGTCCATTATAGAGATAAATAATCCAACAATTTCCTACTTGAACTACATATGTTATCCGAAATAATTATATCTTAAATTTTATTTGTACACTTAAATTACTATCTTGCCTTGAAACGTCTAGGTAATTACAATCTTGTCCATTCACTGTATCAGCATGAGATCAAAGTGGTCTTCGTCACATTAATTCATAACTAAGCACATCAATGATCATCATACCAATATATTCAATGACATAGATCGAGTATGGATGTGTAGCATGGAAATTACATATAATGTGATCTTAACACATGTCTATTTCCAACTGGTCCTACTTTATTCTTTAATGAGATCATACCAAAGTTTTCCAATCTTAATGTCATAACACATTTGGAATAAAATTCAAAGACTGAAATAAATTATTTAATATTCAAAATAATCATAAAACATGTCTATTACATCAAAACAACAAACTTCCACTAAAGCTAGCACATAATCAAATAATACAATACACATATGAACAGTGTGCTCATGAAACACCTTGTGGAGGTAAATCTTTAGTGAGCGGATCAGCAATCATGGAGTTTGTACTGATATGCTCTATAGACATTTGACCACTCTGAATTCTTTCTTTAACAACAAGAAACTTGATATTTGCGTACTTAGGCTTTGTAGAGCTTCTATTTTTGTTGGAATACAGTACAGTGGATCTACAACATGCAACCTAGTGACAAAGTTTCACAGCCATATCTCATGATTTAATGCCTCATAACAAGCTACATATTCAACCGCCATGGTAGATGGAGCTATGAGTGTCTGCTTAACACACTTCTAGGAAATAGCTCCTTCAGCCAGCAGATAAATATAGCCCAGCATGGATCTCTTATTGTATTGGCATCCAGCAAAGTTGGAATCAGAAAATCCAATGATCTCCAAATTATCTGATTTCGATAGGTGATCATGTAATATTTTGTTTTCTGCAAATAACGCATAACCATATTTGTTGTAGTCCAATTATCCATCCTAGGGTTACCTAAATATCTACCTAATAATCCTACTATGAACGATATATCTGGACGCGTACATACTTGGGCATACATAAGACTCCCTATTGCTTATGCATATAGGATCTTCTGTATTTCATTTACTTCAAACTCATTATTTGAGCACTGATTGAGACTTAATTTGTCTCCATTATAAATGGGTGTATCTCCAAGTTTACAATCATTCATGCTGAATCTCTCGAGAATTCTTTTGATATAGCTCTTTTGTGATAATCTAAGGATACATCGAGAGCAATCTCGATGTATCTGTATGCCTAAAACAAAAGAGGCGTCCCCTAAGATCTTTCATTTCAAAATTATTATTTAGAAATTTCTTAGTTTTGTGCAATAAGCAGATATCGCTGATAGCAAGCAGTATATCATCGACATATAAGGTCAGGAAGATGTATTTACTCCCACTGAACTTGTGGTACACACAATCTTCCACTGCATTTACTTCAAAACCAAATGAAGTAATGACTTGATAAAATTTGTGATACAATTGGTGGGAAGCTTGCTTGAGACTATAAATTGATTTTCTCATTTTGTAGACCATTCTCTTTAGATAACCTGACACAAAGTTTTCTGGCTGCACTATATATATATATATCATTTCCTCAATATCACCATTGAGAAGTGCAGTCTTTACATCCATCTGATGTAGCTCCAAATCAAAATGAGCTACTAATACCACTATTATCCTGAAAGAGTTTTTCGATGAAGCAGTTCTAACTGCTAACTTTATTCTAAATAGGGTTCTTTACAAAAAAATTAGTTTGATACCTTATAAATTATGAAAATGGAGAATACCTTCCTATAAATACTTGAAAGTGCATGAGTGTTTAGCAAAAGTAGCTGTTCAAAGAAGGAGTAAAAGAGCAAAAATTACTAGGTCATTTGGTCCAGACATTATATCATTTATGATAGAGAACGAGCCTCAAACATTTAACGAGGCTATATCTAGCTCAGAATCCTTATTCTGGAAAAAAAAAAAAAGCTATAAATAGCGAGATCGAATCCATTATGAGTAATAGTACTTGACAATTGGTTCATCTTCCCAATTGAACTAAACCAATAGGATGCAAATGGATTTTTAAGAGAAAATTAAAACTCGATGGTTCAATAGATAAGTACAAGGCTCGACTCGTTACCAAATGATATCGTCAAAAAGAAGGGATTGACTTCTTTAACACTTATACGCTGGTAATAAGAATTACTTCTATCCGAGTTTTAATTGCAATTTCTGCCTTGTATAACCTATAGATAAATCAAATGGATGTTAAGATTGCATTTTTAAATAGTGATTTAAACGAGGACGTTTATATGGAACAACCAGAAAGCTTCAAAATGAAGGGACAAGAACATAAAGTTTGTAAACTTATCGAGTCCTTATACGGATGGATGCAAGCTCCTAAACAATGGCACGAGAAGTTTGACAGTGTCATGATTAGAAATGGATTCACCATAAATGAATACGATAAATGCTTATACTCAAAAAAATTTGGAGAAGCATACGTATTGGTTTTTCTTTATGTAGGTGACATGCTCATATTAGGGATTAATATGGAAGTTATTAACAAAACAAGAAAATACTCACCAATAACTTTGATATGAAAAATATAGGTGAAGAAGACGTGAGTCTAGAAATGAAAATCTCTAAAACATCTAATGGGATAACTTTGTTACAAACTCACTATGTAGACAAAGTGGTTGAGAGATTTAAAACATATGGTATAAATGAAACTATTAATCCATTTCTTCCTCGTGTAGTTCTTCACAAGAATACTAGAAATGGAAAAAATCAATTGGAATATTCTCAAATAATTGGAAGCCTAATGTACTTAATGAATTGTACAAAGCTAGACATAGCTTACTTAGTAAGTAAACTAAGTCGATATAAAAGTAATCTTAGTAATGAACATTGGGATGCATTACTTAGAGTTTTGAGATACTTGAAATGTACCAAAGAGTATTCATCACATTATGAAAAATATCCTCAAGTAGTTGAAGGATCTAGTGACACCAACCGGATATCAGATACAGATGAATCTAAATCCACTAGTGGCTATGTATTTACTCTTGGCGGTGGGGTTATATCTTGAAAATCTTCTAAACAAACATGTCTAGCTCGGTCAACTACGGAATCAAACATGTCTAGCTCGATCAACTATGGAATCTGAGTTGATTGCTTTAGATAAAGCAAGAGAAGAAGTGGAATGGCATAAAAACTTCTTGGATGATATTCCTATATGACCAAAGCATGTGCCTGCTATGTGTATTCATTGTGATAACCAAGCAACTATAGTCAGAGCAGAAAACGTTGTATATAATAGAAAGTCAAAACGTATACGTCGTAGACATAATATCATTCGACAGTTGCTCTCGAATAGAACAATATTAATTGATTTTGTTATGTCAAAAGATAACCTAGCGAATCCGTTTACAAAAGGGTTATCTAGAGAGAGAATAGACTGTGCGCCGAGAGAAATGGATTTAAAGCCTAAATTCTAATGAGTCCACTTAATGGAAACCTAATCTAGCAACTGGAGATCCCACATACTAGGTTCAATAAGAAAACTAGTTATGAATTACTCGATGAGAAACACTTCGGAGTTTTAATTCCTTCATATTTCTATGATGCAAAAGTCGTGCCCACAAAGATTGTTAAGGATAAGCTTTAGTTTTAATGATGACTATATCTTGTAAAGGTACAAGTGGAGTATTGTAGTATACTCTTTATAGAACATTACCTATGTTAGTGCGAACGTGGCCAGTGCTTTGAAAAAAAAATTAGGCAAATTCTCTAAAGCACTCGCAGAACCCAAATAGTTCAGGGCCGAGATAATGAACACAATAGAGAACCAAATTTGATATGAGAGATGATGTGTTTGATCTATTGTCTGAGCTTGCAATAACAGCTGATAGTTCAAAACATTGCATTCACTGATTAGCCAAGTAAGTTCGATAGATTCTTACTAAAGAAGGTTCAAAGAGAAATATCTTGATACATTATCTTTCAAATAGTATTCTTCTTTTGTCTTTCTTGATTTGAGTCGACTTCTTCCATTCATGTGGGAGATTGTTGGAGTTAATTAATTTTTATCAGGTTGAATCATTAAATATATTTAATGATGTGGGCCATTACAATTAAATTTGGTTGAAATGAAAAAGTCTCCAATAAAAAACACGTATTTGATGAATGGGTATGAAGAATGGACACAGTTATTCATAATTGGTGAATATGTATGATGAATGGACACATTCATTCAATATTTAATTTGAACAATCAAATCACATAAAAATATAAAATTGTGTGATCTAAAGGCCCAGATTAATTAGACCAAATTGTGCACCTATTCATAAAATGGCACGCACCTATTCAAAAAGACATTTCAAAACCCATAAATATGGACTCCCTAAATTCAAATTTTTCACACCAAATCAATTATAAATTAATTGATTTTAAATTCTCTCTTTCTCTCCAAAATTCTGCTTAAATAATTTTTGAAGTTTTTTCAAAATATCGTAGTTCATTCTTTTCGAGAAGAGTGCAGTCATTCTTTGGTTCGACCGACAAGGTTGGAATAAGTGTAGTATCGACTTTAGAAGAAGCGTTGTATCTTGGGAGACAAATATCATTTGATCATGTTTGCACCTTTACATATGACGAAATCTTTCTTAAAAAGATTTGCTACGGCATACCTCGCTTCATCTCGTCTTCCTATCAATTTTGACAACAAAGAATAGCATAGGTTGGAGAATTGGAATCAAAGTGTCGGCGGGAAAGAAAAATTAGGGCACAACACAAGAGCATATAAGATGAGAGACACAATACTGAGTATTCATTGCAGCCCACAGTGAATCCTTCAGTTATGAAGCTGCAAAATCAATCTTTGGGTATTATTAAGAAGATTAATCAAAAGGTTGATCATATGCGATATGTAATGCACTAAATACACGAGATATTTAGTTAGTAAACAAGAGGAAAACGAAAGTCAACAGTGCAATTGACTCAATCCTCATAGATCCTGATCACGTTGAAGCCTTCCCAATGGGCCAATGGAGGAGAATTAAAAAATAGAAAAAAAGGGCAAAGTCATCGACAGAATTTAAAATATATCTTAATATTTATAAATTTAAATAGAATTTTATAGAATTTATAAGATTTCAAGAGAATTCTATATTGTAGATTATAATGGATTCTCATGAGTTTTTAGTCTTTTTATTAAAAATAGTAATTTTACCTTCACATTGTCAACTCGGAGTAGAGAAAATTTGAAAATTTCACCACACTATTTTAAGGTTTATTTTTTCTTTTCGAAACAAATTAAGTCGGGAAGAACAACTTGCTCTAAAATTAATGTTGACAACCCAACTCACCATAAAAATGCACCATTTTCTTTGGTATGAATATACTAATAGCCCTCGAAAAAATTGAAATAGACAACTAATTCATGCCGACTATGTAAAAAAATAGAAATAGTCATCAGATGTACATTCTCATATTGATTGTTTTAATTATTCCAGCCGCAAATAACAAATTTTAAGACTTTAAATTTAAAGAGAACATATATCCACAATTGTTTTTAAAGACGTAGTGTGTGTTTATCAATGATAGAACAGCTCCCGAGCCTATGACTCCTAGGCTCCCTAGCAAAGCTCTTCTCCATTTAGGTGTGTTCATGCTCAATAAACACCACTATGATGGAGAACGATGAGCTAGTCCCTTGAAATTTTCGTCATCACTGTCGTATGTGCCGTCGTATTGAATTAAGAATGGAGCTAAATAGGAATAGGGTGCACTCCTTGAAAAATACTAGGCTAAATGGGTACAAAGCTAGAGTGTTTTGTGCGCTTGACCTCACACTCAATGAGCTTGGAGGGACACTTATCTTGTGGTGAATTTTTTTCCTCAATCTAATGGTTATAATTACTTCTAGTATCATTTGTTGGAAAATTTAGGGGTTATTCTCTTTGTGTTTCAGTTTTTAGTTTTGAGTTTTTGAATTCATTTTCAGTTGTGTTTTGAGTGTCTGTATTGAGATTGATAAAAATACGTTCTTTTTGTCATTCTAGAAAACTGTTTCTCAAAACAAAAAAATAAAAATGTGTTTACTTTGAAATTTTGAGAAATTTTTTTTAATATTTTATTCAAAAAATTTGATTATTAAATAAATTTTAATAGTTTAATGCTAATATAGTATTAAATAACATACAAATTTTGAAGTTGGTGAATCTTGAAATATTTTTTTTTTCAGTTACAAAAAAAAAAAAACCTAAATTAAATTTGACAAAAATTAGAAAATATAGAAATAAATATTAAAGACAAACTCAATTAAAATGAGAACATATAATTGTTCATGATAAATGAGATTACATTAAATAGTTCAATAGATAAGTGATTTGTATATTTTATACTCTTATCCTAGCTTATAAACTTAATGTTTAACTATGATTTGAGTAGATTTCTATTTAATTCCGTATAAATATTGTCATTATAGAAAAACCCTAAAAATGAAGGTTAATTGGAATTGATCAAAAGCATTTGAAGATTGACTTGATAGCACGGGAATTAAAAGAACCACTAAGAAAGTCATTGGAGGAATTTCACAAGTTTTGAAAGTGGAATTTAACTAACAAAAAATTTGAGGACTGATTTGCACACTTCTAAAAATTGAGAAGGACCAAAATCGGAAGACTAACTAGGTTTGGAGACCAATGTTGAAGTGCTTGAAAGTTTTGGGATGAATGTTAAAGAAGTTTGGTGCAAAAAAAATCAAAATCCATATCATTGCAAGTTGAGAGACGAACTTGTTTGGACATTGGCAAACAACAAGTGCTGTTCTGAACAAAAAATGATGAATTTTCTATTTTCTATGTAAATTTTTTGGGTGTTTTGGAAAATGTATTTTTGAAAATGGCACAGTAAATACGTTTTCATTGTTTTTCAAAACTGAAAACTAAAACGGCTTGAAAACAGCAAAGAGAAGAGGTCTTTGGTATTTTATGCTATGTTTGAGCATAATTTTATGTAGGACCCGTTACATCATTGTAGAAGATAATTAGATAAAGGTAGATTTGTGTTCTTATTTGCGTAAACACCAAAATCATATTTACTTGTCCAAATTGATGATCGGGTTAATGAGAAATTGAAGTTCAAAGTAGAGTTAGAAAAATAGTTGAAAGGAAAAAAACAAATAGCTTATCCCACCTTAGAAAATTGACAAAAATTTGACCAGTATTTATATGGTCACACTTTACAAAGATGTAATCTAGTGTAGCATAGAGACTCCTTCTTGTGCGCGTACGCAAGGGTGCAAATCACAAACTGATTAACACCTCGGGCTATTGAACTCATGAGCGAGCGCGACCTACGTATACAAATGTCAAATTAAAATTGATCCCTTAGTAAAGTTAACGTTTTGTCCCTTTCTTTTCATTCATGGCCTTCCAACTTCTATAATTGTAATATCTCAAGAAAGATGTTAGTTATTAATTCTTTTAACACTTGAATTTGCCCAATTTATGGGAAAGTTGAAAGGTCATCTAAGAGCTTATATCAAAGGTCCGAATTTTCTACAATTACACAAGAAATTCATTATGCTTATTTTTTCTTCATTCCAGAAAATTCAGTGTCCATTATAATCCATTTTCCTTATTTTTCAATACTTTGTAGTTTTATTCAGGCATAAATTTAGTTTTCCAGAGTAGAAGCTTTGTGCTAAGCTTGCTACTAATTTACCATTGTATCTTGGGATACAGATGCTCAGTTATCCTCAAGCACATATGATGGGAGGGTGAATCTATTTTAAGGATATTGTGTTTACATATGTCTCAGTTTGCTTAAATATGTTCTCTCTTAAATTGTTGTTTCAATTTTCTACAGTTGTTGTTATAATTTCCTGATCTTTTTTTTACATTTAATTAATAAATATATTATGTTATTTCTATATATTTTTCTAAAAATCTTAAAACAGATTTAGAAAATTGAAAAGGTTGTATTCTGCCTATAGTATTTTTAAATATTAATATGTTTGGTGTTTTAGAAATGGCAATTAATCCTACAACTGGAGTTGTGGCTACTAGAAACAGACTGTAACTAATGTGTCAAGTCCCTTAGTGAACCAGATTGTGACTCAAATGCCAAGTTTTGTTGTGACTCAAACTATGGCTCAAACAATTGGTCCAAACATTGGAGAAATTCAATGGATTAAATTTCAAAACATGGCAATAGAAGATGTTATTTTATATGAACACTTGAATCTTATGAAATTTCTTGACTGATGATGCTTCAAAACTCAAATAGGGTGAGAGAAATATACAAATTGTCATCGCGGTTGAAGGTTGGAAACATTACGATTTCTTGTCCTAGAATAATGTCATCAATAGTTTTGACAGATTTACTATACAAAGTGTATAGTACTATGAAAATGGCGAAGGAATTGTGGAAGTCTCTAGACCAAAAATTAAAAATCGAGGATTTAGGGGCTAAAGAATTATTGTTGGTCGCATTTTAGATTATAAAATGGTGGACTCCATAACTATAATCAGTTAAGTACAGGAACTCCAAGCAATTTTGCATGAGATTCATGTCGAGAGGATGGTCTTGGTGAAACTTTCCAAGTGGCAGCGAATATTGAGAAGCCACCCCAACCTGCAAAGATTTCAAGAATTACCTGAAGCACAGGTGAAAGAAAATGAACATCCAAGAACTGATTGTTAGACTTCGAATTGAAGAAGACAATAGTGGTTTTAAAAAGAATGGGTTCAATTTGCTTATGGCTAAAGAAAATGTTAAGGAACATGGTCAAAGTTATAAGACCAACAAGAGTAGGATTAGGTCGTCTAGGAAAGGTACCAAACTGGGACCGGAAGGAAGAGTTTCCAAGAAGAATCTTCAAGGAAAATGCTACAACTATGACTAAGTAGGTCACAAATCTTCGGAGTGCGGATTGCCAAAAAGAACAATAAGAAAGAAGCAAATGTGATTGACGACATCGCACAAATGTGTCTAAAATAAACCTCACTATAGTAATTTCTGAAATGAATTTGGTGGGATCAAACAAAAGGAAATGGTGGATTGACACTGGTGCTATCAGACACGTTTACTACGATAAAGAGCTGATCAGCTCATTTAAAACAACGGAGAATGGAAAGAAGCTGTTTATGGAAAATTCAGCTACATTTAAAATCATCGGTCAATGCAAGGTGGTTTTGAAGATGACTTCTGGGAAAGATTTGACTCTTAACAATGTGTTGTATGTGCCGAAAATCTGCAAGAACCTAGTGTCCGGGTCCCTACTAAACAATCACAATTTTTGTATGGTGTTTGAGTTAGATAAAGTCATTTTGTTTAAGAGTGTAATGCTTGTAGGAAATGATTATGTGGTTGAGTGGCTTTTTGAGCTCAATGTAATGATGGTTAAGCCGAAAATAAATAAAATGAATAATTCTTCTGCTTACTTGCTTGAGTCTTTTAATTTGTGGTATGGTAGACTAGAACATGTTAATTATGATACTTTGTGTAGATTAATTAACTTGAATTTATACATGTATTCCACATTGATTCTAAATATAAGTGCAAAATATGTGTTGAAGAAAAATTGAAAAGATCATCATTTCAATCTATTGAAAGAAACAGAACTACTTGAAACTACTTGATTTAATTCACACTGACATATGTTATTTAAAATCAATTCAAACAAAGGACGGCAACAAGTACTTCATTACTTTTGTTGATGATAGCACAAAATACTGTTATGTGTAACTACTGAAAAGTAAGGGCAACGTTCTAGAGAAATTTGCTCTCTATAAAAATGATGTTAAGAATTAAGTAAACAAGAAGATAAAGGTGTTAAGAAGTGACCAAAGTGGTGAGTACGACTCACCATTTGCTGAATTATGTACATAATACGGAATCACACATGAAACTACATCACCTTATTCACCCTAGCAAAATAGCATTATTGAACAAAAAATTCATACCTTAAGAGAAATGATGAATGCAATGTTGTTAAGTTTCGGTTTGCTTCAGAACATATACGGCTCTTGTGACAGTGCAAGAAGTCTCTTCAAATGATCTTTATGGATTTTAACACCAACTATGTTAATCTGTTTCACTCATGTCCTTCATTTCAAAATTTGAGGACAACCATATCTTAATGCTCTCAAAATACTCCTTATCATTTTCAGCCAATAAGATATCATCTACGTAAGAGATAAAATTACAAATTTTTCGTTAGACTTTTTCAAATAAATATAGTGATCTTCATCCACAAATGCTGAATGGACTAATTACAATGGATGTTTGGCCCTTAAAGCCCTACCGAATAGTTTTCGTGTCGTTTTTCTGTTAGGCAATGCTCACAAGTAGGCAATGAAACTTTAGATATTGAACCTATTAAGATACATCCAATAGAAAAACATGTCATAATCTAACATGCCATACACATTTCTCACACACATCTTTAGAAAAAAAAGATACATTCATAGATAAACATCGATTTATATAGTAGTTACAAGTGTTTGGTTCACAATCCAACTCTAAAAAACCATTAGACAAATATCCAGCTCTATAATATATATATATATATTTTCATAGCTAATATGAACAGAAGTACCACTAGAGTTCAAATTGAAACCTAATATTAAAATAACTACAACTAAAATTAAGTTTTGACGTATTTCTGATGCAAATAGGACATCATGAAGAAGAAGAAGAAGAAGAATATGGCCTCTACGCAAGTGTAACTTGCATGTACAGTCTCTTTCACCTCCACTCTATCGTCGTTCCGACATATATCCACGTTGGACCAACTGGGAATCGGTCAGAACTCCACAAACGCTTCTCGATCCTTGGTTATATGGTTTGTCTCTCCTAAGTCTACAATCTATATAGGATAAGATTCAGTAAGCAAAACAGTGCTAGAAATATGAACAGCACTAAAAGAAGTATTACAAGAGCTACATTCTTCAACTCTGGACAATCCCAAGCAAAGTGTACCAGCACCTAACAGTTGTAGTATTTCAACTTACTCTTGTCTTTCTTCTTTCCAAATCATTATCCTTTTTTACTATGTTTGGGCTTGTTCTTTTTAGGTCCACGTCTAATCTCATTTCTTTTTCATTTCCCGCCCTTGCATCAATTCTATTTACGCTTAAATCCTCGAAGCTTTTCCGAACTACACTCAGCCACAAAAGCATGTCCCGAGATTTAGCTATACCAGTCGTTCATCATCTAGTTCTACATGGAGAGAAGTTTAATGCTATTATTATGAGTTAAATTGACTTTCAGAGGTTCTCAATTATCAAGAATAGAACATATCAAAGCCTGAACTTGCTGCTCATCAGAGAGTATGTGACCAGCTGACTTCAGCTCCCTACTTATGTTAGACATAATCCTTATATGTTGTTTGATATTGTGACCACAAGATATCTTATAAGTATCAAACTTAATAGTCAGTTGTCTAAGCCTAGTCACAATATTACCAATATTTCTCTTTCAAATACATCCAGATTTCATGAGCATTCGGGAATTGCTCACGTTCGTGAATGAGATCATCCACCACAAAACTTACCAAAATTGCACGAGGAATTTTTCTTTTTCCATGCTTGATAAGTTTCTTGATCCTTTCTCTGTTGAGCAGTTTGACCCATATCTGGGTCTTCTATCACGTGATTAATGCCCTAAAGAGCATCATATTCCTTCATCACATACCAATTTTTATAACGACAAGTGTTATATTTATCGCCATTCAATTTGTCACACTTATTAAGGTCAACAATGATATTCTTTAATGCTATGATCTGTCAAAGTTTTAGAGACAATTGTATGAATATCTATTTATGCACACATGACATGTTGCACTCATGCAAATTAAAATTTATGATAATTTAACACTAGGTATAGAGTCAAAAGTTCACTAAGTTTTAATTATCGTCCATTATCCTAATATGTTATCATCAACATAGCGTAAAAAAAATTAGGTGACAAATATTGATAACTACTATGCACTGAAGAGTATTATACAAATATTGATAAACAATTGATAAAGTCACTACTACAGCTTACTCTGACAATGATATTTGGATTTACTTAGTACCATAATTTTCATCCATTCTATTTTCTCATTAGAATCATGATTAAACAGTTATAAATTAGAGAATTTGACTTTACTATAATTTCAATTACAATATTATTCCAATAATTTGGAAGTGTTCTCATTAGATGATACATTTTCTTCACCTCACTTATATATTGTCCCAAATGTACTACTAGATGCATTGCTTTGAGACACTTTAAGTGTTGTACCAGGTTAATTATGTCGTGAATCCATTTTCATAATTTTGATAAGCATGTAGATTCTCAACACATTATGTAGCCCGAGCTCTTTTAGCTTTCATTCCAAGGATATGTTAAAAGTGTACATAAATTCAGCCATATATGATTAAGTTCAAAAATCAAGAACATGTCATAATAGATCACATAACCTAATTAAGACACACATCATTCCAGCATACTTTTCTATACTATTTAAAATCAGAAAATTTTTGACAAATCATAAGTTTTTTACTTAAAACCTTACAAATATAATAAAAAATATTAGAAATCGCTTTAAATATAATATTGGAGCATCTCGAAAAACTCCCACTAGGTAACAGTTCCTCATAAAAATTATTATTTTTTAATTGCACCATATTGTAAATACCAAAATATTAAGGAACCATACTAAAATTTTCAAAATTTCCAAATGACCATTCACGCATTGAAGAACGTTGCTACAAAAAAATTAATAAATTTATAGTCCCCGACAACGCTCACTTTCACAGGGTGACATGTGAACGAGCGCCGTTTTCCAAGTGTCGTTCAGTTTTGGTTTTGGTCTTGTTACCCAACTTTCGACATTTTCAGTTCATCCATTTGATCATCCGTATCAAGCTTCTCCCACTTGGGACTAGGCTCTTCTGTAGTTAGCACTTCCCATAGGACTTGCCATTTCCAAAACTGCCTCTCCCAGTTGGGATTTTGCCACCACGTCAAGCTCTATACCTTACATAAATTACGGAGGTCCTAAGCTTGTGGGACAATTAATTGAACACTATTGAACACCGAATACACAAGTGAGGCGATGTTACATTTCCTATCATACATCTCCCCTTCCCTCCCGGATACATTCTCAAGTTGATTCTGCCACTGAGTCTCTTCGAAGACGTAAGCCGGCATAAAGGCTTTCTTACCTAGTCCAACACCCCTCGTGAATAATGGAGGTCCTAGACTTGGGAGACTATTATTACGCCCATTCCCACGTTGTGCTACACATGGCCTGGTCAAAGTCAAACTTTCCTAGTAGGCAGTTACCTTCTTTTTCGAGAAAGTTGAGAAGAGGACGTTAAGAAGAAGAGGCTGTTCTTTTATACCGAGAAGGTTTGAGAATAGGAGGTTTAGGAAGAGGATGTTAAGAAGAAGAGGCTGTTCTTTTATGTCGAGGAGGACAACTACGATTGCATGTGTAGGAAGCCTCATCTGACACCACATCATATCCAGCGAATGATGGAATGGCCTGTCACATCCTCGCTTCCTAGCATATGGTTGAAAGAGACTCTTTCATTAAAGACATTGATGTGACGCGAGAACCCTTCAGATTGAGCCACTTGTCGCACATCGAAAGGAGGTCAATCAATTGAATTTTGCCTATAAATACTAAGGTCATTCCCACAAGAAAATGATGAAAAAATATAAACTCACACAGAGAAAACACAACTCCTCTATGTTAATGAACTTTTAAGTGCTTCATAATCACTTAGGAGAATTATTAGTTAGGGACCCTCATGCCACCACCTCTACCATAGTGTGTGCCTCCCCACAAACATCATATCTACTCGGTTCCAGGTGCATATGCATGGCTAACAAAACCGCGTTGAGCTCCAAGTGCGTAGGAGAATTACACGTAGAAAGATGAGGCGTGGAGTTCTTGTTGGCAGCCATTTTTGGAGATCAACAATTTGTTTGATTTACACTAGTATCAAAACCAAGATATGTTGTTTATTTGCATGTTATCCTTTTTGTTGAAACTTGAAATCCCTTTAATGCCATGTTATGAAATATACAACATTAGGTGGGAGAGGCTTGACATGGAGAAGAGTCTAATCCCATGTGGGAAAGGCTTGATGCAAAAGAGTTTAATTCCAAGTGAAAGAGGCTTAACGCAGAAGAGCCGAGTCCCAAAGTGGGGAGGCTTGATGCGGAGAAATTCTTAATACCATAAGTGGAGAGGCTTGATACGGAAAAGCCTACTCCCATGTGGGAGATACTTGTTGTAGAAGAGCCAAGTCTTAAGTTGGAGAGGCTTGACGCGGAGAAGAGCCTAATCCCATGTATGGGAGAGGTTTGATGCGGATGAGCCTAGTCTCATGTGGGAGAGGCTTGTTGCAGAAGAGCCAACTCCCAAGCAAGAGAGACTTGACACAAAGATGCGCCTAATCCCATGTGGGAGAGGCTTGACGCGGAGGAGCCTAGTCCCATGTGGGAGAGGCTTGTTGTAGAAGAGCCAAGTCCCAAGTGGGAGAGGCTTGTTGCAGAAGAGCCATGTCCCAAGCGGAAAAGGCTCGACATGGAGAAGAACCTAATCTCAAGTGGAAGAGGCTTGATGCGGAGGAGCCTAGTCCCATGTGGGAGAGGTTTGTTGCAGAAAAGCCAAGTCCCAAATGGGATAGGCTTGTTGTGAAAGAGCCAAGTCCCAAGTGGAAAAGGCTTGACGCGAAGAAGAGCCTAATCCCATATGGGAGAGGCTTGATGTGGAGAAGCCTAGTCCCATGTGGGAGAGGCTTGTTGCAGAGAAGCCGAGTCCCAAGTGGGAGAGGCTTGACGTAGAAGAGCCGAGTCTCGGGTGTGAGAGCCTCGACGCAGATAAGAGCCTATTCCCATGTGGAAAGGCTAATTGCGGATAAGCCTAATCCCAGTGGGATAGGCTTGTTGTGAAAGAGCTAAGTCCCAAGATGAAAAGGCTTGACACGTAAGAGCCGAGTCCCAGGCAGGAGAGGCTTGACACGGAGAAGAGCCTAATCCCATGTGGGAGAGGCTTGATGTAGAAGAGCCACAATCCTAAGTAGGAGAGGCTTGACGAGTGAGTCTCAAGTAGAAGAGGCTTGACATAGAGAATAGCCTAATCCCATGTGAGAGTGGCTTGATGCAGAGAAGCCTAGTCCCATGTGGAAGAGGCTTGTTGCAGAAGAGCCAAGTCCTAACCAAGAAAAGCTTAACACGGAGAAGAGCCTAATCCCATGTGGGAGAGGCTTGATGCGAAGGAGCCTAGTCCCATGTCGGAGAGGCTTGTTACGGAAGAGACAAGTCCCAGTAGGAGAGGCTTGTTGTGGAAGAGCCAAGTCCCAAGTGGGATAGGCTTGATGTGAAAAAGAGTATTGGGATTAGGCTCTTCTCAGCGTCAAGCCTCTCCTGCCTAGGACTCGGCTCTTTTGCGTCAAGCCTCTCCCGCTTGGGACTTGGCTTTTTTGCAACAAGCCTCTCCCACATGGGACTAGGCTCCTCCGCATTAAGCCTCTCCCACGTGGGATTAGACTCTTCTCCATGTCCACCCTCTCCGCTTGGGACTTGGCTGTTCTGCGTTAAGCCTCACCTACTTGGGATTAGGCTCTTCTGCATCAAGCCCTCCCACTTGGGACTAGGCTCCTCCGTATCAAGCCTCTCCCACTTGGGACTAAGCTCTTCTGTAGTTAGCACTTCTCTCAGGACTTGCCCTTTCCAGAACTGCCTCTCCTAGTTGGGACTTCGCTACCACGTCAAGCTCTGTACCTCACATAAATGACGAAGGTCCTGAGCTTGTGGGACTATTAATTGAACACTATTGAATGCCCCAATACACAAGTGAGGCGATGTTACATTTCTTCTCATACCTCCACTCTCCGCATACATTCTCATGTCGACTCTACCACTGAGCCTCTTCAAAGACGTAAGCCGGAATAAAGGCTTTCTTACCTAGTCCAACACCCCTCATAAATAATGGAGGTCTTGGACTTGGGAAACTATTGTTACGTTCCATTCCCACGTAGTGCTCTACATGGCCTGGTCAAAGTCAAACTTGCCTAGTAGGCAATCACCTTTATTTCTGAGGAAGTTGAGAAGAAGAGTCTGTTCTTTTATGCCGAGGAGGTTTGAGAAGAGGAGGTTTGGGAAGAGAGGGTTTGAGAAGATGAGGTTAAGAAGAAGAGGTTGTTCTTTTATGCTGAGGAGGGCCGCCGCAATTGTGTGTGTAGGAAGCCTCCTTTGACACCACGTCATATCAAGCGAATGACGGGACGGCCTGCCAATACGGCTTGTCACATCCTAGCTTCCTAGCATGTAGCTGAAAGAGACCATTTCATTAAAGCCATTGATGTAACGCTCAAGATGTAACGCAAGTACCCTTCAAATTGAGCCACTTTTCGCACATCAAAATTAGGTCAATCAATTGAATTTGCCTATAAATACTAAGGTCATTCCCACAAGAAAATGATGAAAAAATATAAACTCACACAGAGAAAACACATGTCCTCTATGCTAATGAACTTTTAAGTGCTTCATAATCACTTAAGAAAATTATTAGTTAGGGGCCCTTATTGTGCGATTATAATCCCGCAAGTGGACGGATCGTTTACAAGTAATATAGTAATAAATAGAGTGTTGAACCCACGTAGACCGAGATATTAATTTAACCAATTAATTTATAACCTAAATTTTAACAATAAAAAGAAACACAGATTCAATTTGGTTTTTGTGATTCTATACTATTTTAATTAAACTTAAAATATCAATAAGCAATTAATTTTAAAATAGCGAGAACGAATTCAAGATCTACTAACACTAGGATTTGCGAATCCACCAACACTTTTCTTAATCAAATATCCGTTTAACCGTTTTAGCTTATAATTACCATAGATTGAAAATCGGCGTTCCTAAATTAATCAAAAGCCTCTCTTGATGGTCAATCAATTCTATATGTCATGCAAACTTCATTATCTCTAATTAAGCTTCGAACATAAACACATGCATTAAAATCTCAAGAACACCTAAATGGATTTCATAAAACATAATAGTAATTTCTATCTATTATTGGACCCTATGTTATTCAATACCACGTGTTTAATCTATATTGAATCTCGCGACTTCAATATAAATCACAATATATTCTAATGGTGATCAGGCATTAAAATAATAGAAAAACTACATAAAGAATAATCAACACAAAAGCAATTAATTACTAAAACGGAAAAACTTCTAATTAATTAAAAATCATGAGGTTTCATCTTCTATCCTAGAAAAAGTAAATTAACCGGACATGATTTCGTCAATTATGACAATAATTGACTTCATCATGATCTGGCGAAAGAAAAAGAAGAAGAAATAAATACAACCCGTGACTCTGGCTGAAGAATCTTCAATCCCGTGCCTTGATCTTCGATTCTCCTCTTGTATCTTGTACTCAAAATTCGTCTCTAATCCGACTCTGAATTCGGCTGTCAAAACGGGCCCTCAAAACAGCTCTCTAATTATGAGTTAATAACTCATATTTATAGTTACCTAATTGTGCTCCAAAATATCTCAAAATATTATAAAATTCGTGGGCAAAAGGTTTCCTAATCGGATTAGAACTCAAAAGAAAAATAAAAATCCCATGACCAAATTAAATTGGGCGGCTGTTTTCAAACGGCCATAACTTCTTGTAGAAAGCTCCAAATTGAGATCAAGTAAAACGTGGTGGACTCATAATTCGATTATCTTTCCAATGGTATATCATTTACTTGTCGATTTCACCAAATTATTGCTTTTTCATCCATTCTTCTCCAATTGCTTATAAACCGGTCCAAAAGTGAAATAAGAAGAAGAATACAATAAATTAAGTAAAAATTTAATAAATTGAAGGGATAAAAGCTTAGTTTAAAAGCCCAAATAAGTGCACAAAATGCACTTATCAAACACCCCCAAACTAAATATTTGTTCGTCCTCGAACAAACTAGTTAAGAACAATCATGCACTTAATAAGATAAGCAATAAGATAATTCACAATATAAATAGCTAGCCGTTCTTACTTCAGCTTTTGCAAAAAGAAAAACTTATAATTCATGACGAGTGTTCATGTAATACTATTGCAAATGTGAGTCTACTTAATCGATACTTGATATGTGTGCAAGAGTAGTTATTCCGATCCACTTAATTTCTATGGTGGTGATAGCCCAACCACTTGGTCAATTTTTCCTTTCCCTCTTGTAAGGTACACTTCCCCCAAAATGATATTTTCTCTCAAATCCCGAGATTTTGGTTCAAAAGTTAAACTTCGCCCATTATTTTCTTGCCCGAGGCTGGTTGAGAAAACTAATAATCGTGACAACCTAAGTATATGAAGATTCTCTAATTTATGAGCACTTTCGACCAGAAAGTTTCTACTAAGTAAGTCAAACCCATTAGTCATCTAATCTCCAAATTTACTTTGCAAAGGATTTTTTTTTTTTTACTGGACAGAAAATTTTATTTATTTATTTATTTATTTATTTATTTGTAAATAGATCTTATGTGCAAAACTCAATCCATTAAGCTTTCTAAATGACTCATGTAACGAGCTTGAGGTCGATGACTCCCAGGTCTTTCGAACCTTAGGGCATCAGATTTTGAGAAACCCTTACGGACCTTTTCACTCGAGTCAAATAGGCTACGAAAGGAGTTATAAGATATTAATAAGGTGCAAAACTCAGTCCATTAAGCTTTCTAAATGACTCATGTAACGAGCTTGAGGTCGATAACTCCCAGGTCTTTCGAACATTAGGACATCAGGTTTTGAGAAACCCCTACAGACCTTTTCACTCAAGTCAATTAGGCTACAAAAAGAGTTAAGCAATAATAATAATAATTTTTGTTCCTTGCGTGCAATAAGTTCATGCGTGAGGATCGATTCCTTACATTCGGTCATTACTTAGTTTCCTCTAACTGGTCTAAAGTGCTCCACACAAATTTTCAACATACATAGAATCAATCATAACTTAGATAGCTACTATCACAGTTTAATTACCACACTTTCTTACTATATTGGTTATTTGTTCGAGATACAGATGATTTTTAGGTTTAAACAGGGTATCCTATTATTTTCAACTTAAGTACACCAACATAACTAAAAATCATCTTAACTAGCCGACACAACACAATATCAAACATGGTCAAATAGTCTAACATTTAACCAATAGCAATAATTTGTTCACAAGTCATGGATTAAAGCGAAATAATTAAATAAAAAGTTGCATCATTAGCGGCAAGACTATTCATATCACATACATATGCAAACAAATAAATAAATTTTTTTTTTAACAAAAATAAATTAAAAATCAAATATCAATTATCATTTATCAATTATCGAATCAAGCAAATTTTTTATTTTAGTCCATTACCCCCAAACTTGAAAGAAACATTGTCCCCAATGTAAAATTTAAAATCAAGAGATTAGAGACTTCCCTGAGATAGATCTAATGGTGTCGGGAGAAAATGTGTGATAAGATCAACTAGAGGAGAAATCTGTACAATTTGGTCGACAAATCTTTGTTTGAATGTCATCCAGGTAGCCTGCAGGTTGTAACCCTAAAAAGAAAAGAAAAAAGAACTTATTAAATTTTTTTTTTTAAGAAAAACAAAATTAAAATTTTTTTTTTAAGAAAAACGAAAATTATTATTATTTTTTAAATATAAATTTAAAATAATTGAACAACGTGATTATGCAAGATGACGATGATTGTAACCTCAAAACCTAAGAATTAAAAACCTACTTTAAATCTTAAAAACCTAAAACGTGCAAATTGTCAATTGAAATCCTAAAATTGAAATAATACGAAATTTAAATAAATAAAAGGGTAGAAAAATGGGTTGTCTCCCATTGAGCGCTTCTTTAAAGTCATTAGCTTGACTTTGTCGTGATGATCGCTCAAGACACTTTGAATAGATCTTTGGAGGCCTTGCTTTTCTTGCTTTGATCGACTTTGGAACCATTTTTGTTTACCTTCCAGAGCTTGATTTTTCCCTTATCATATTGATATGATTTTGTTTTACCACCATGCTCGAATTCAACTAAGAAAATTTCAGCCTCCTCATCAGATTTGATCATAGAAGACGGATGGACTTCCTCTTTCTGCACATACTCTTCTTTTCTAAGTGGTACATCTTGATGTTGGGTAACAACTTTATCATCTAAACTCTCTGCCTTCTGGTCAATAGCGTCAGTCTCGAAACAGGAATCTTGAGAACTTGGAAATTTAATTGCTTTAAACACATTGAATGTAACGTGCTCATCATTCACTCTCAAAGATAAGTTCTCCTTTTTGAGCGTCAATTCTTGCCCGACCAAGTGGCAAGAAAGGTCGACCCAAAATGAGTGGTACATCCCTGTCTTCACACATATCCAGAATAATAAAATCAGCAGGGAATATAAACTTGCCCACTTTTACCAATATGTCTTCAACTATTCCCCTTGGACGTTTGATTGTTCTATCGCAAGCTATGATTATTATTCGTTGTTGGCTTTGCTTCTCCTAAACCGAGCTGCTTAAAAATAGAGTAAGGCATTAAATTCACACTAGCACCCACATAAAGCTTTATCAAAAAATAAACTACCAATAGTGCAAGGAATATTAAAACTCCCCGGATCTTTTAATTTTGGTGTAGCTTGTTTTGCAATATGGCATTGCATTCCTCAGTTAGGGCGACTGTTTCATGCTCCTCCAACTTCCTTTTGTTTGAAAGAATGTCCTTCATGAATTTAGCATAGCTAGGCATTTGAGCTAATGCATCGCGAATGGTATGTTGATGTGAAGCTTTTGAATACATCCAAGAATTTTTGAATTCTTTGGTCTAGCTTATGTTGTCGTAGTCTTTGAGGAAATGGAATTGGAGGAACGTAAGCCGGTGGTGGAATATAAGCTGGTGGAGAGTTCCAGTTTTCTTGTGCAACTTTTGCATCTGTTTTGTTTTCTCTCTCTTTGTTGGACACGGTTTCCTTTTCTACACCTGGTCTAGTCACATGAATCTCTGGCAATTCAAATTCGCTTCTCGTGGTGATTGCATTAACTTTCTCTTTTGGGTTGACCTCTGTATTGCTTGGCCATGTGCCTGGTTGTCATTCGGTTAACAATTTAGCCAACTGCCCAATCTGATTCTCCATATTCTTTATCGAGACATCTGTCCTTTTTTGCATCTCCTTTAGCGCAGACTCCATGCATTCTGACAATTTAGCAACTGTATCATCTAATCCTCATTCTCTTTCATAGGGTCTTCCCTGATTTGGCTGATTTTGAATGTTTTGGTTATTGCCATAGGAGAAGTTTGGATGATATCTCCATCCTGGATTATAGGTCTGTGAGTATGGATTATTCTGCTGTCGCTGAAAGTTCTGAGCATATGCAGCTTGGTCAAGTGATGGCATACTAACTTTTGTCAATGGACACTCTGAAGACTGATGGTTTGCCCCGCATGTTACACAAATTGGTGGAGACATTTGAACCATATTGGCTGAATAAGAATATTTCATTGCTTCCATATGCTTTGCCAATGCATCAATTTTTGCTAGTACCATTGAATTAGTGTTCACTTCGTGTATTCCTGCTGCTTTCTTCTGCAATCCTCTTTCTGGCCACATAATAAACTGTTCACTCATAGTTTCAAATAGATCGTAAAAGGTCACCGGCGGATCTATTTTGGATAGAGCCACTTGCTGCAGAATCTACCGAAGAACGACTGGTTGGAGCTAGTCCAGAGTAAAAATAATGATTCTGAGCTACTAAGGGAAAACCATGACTTGGACACTTTCTAAGAAGTTGCTTGAATCTTTCCCATGCCTCGTGAAAATTTTCCAACTCAGATTGTTGGAAATTGGAAATTTCATATTTTAGTCTGTTTACTCTGGCCGGAGGAAAATATTTCAGTGTAAATTTTTGGATCAGATCTGACCAAGTAGTGATACTCCCTGGTGGTAGAGAATCTAGCCATTCTCTAGCTTTATCCTTCAATGTATGTGGAAAGAGTCTCATCTTGATTGCTTCTTCATTAACACCGTGGTATTTGAAATTTCCACAAGATTCATCGGGCGAGAAATATGGTAATGAGGATTTTCATCGTCATCCCATAAAACGCAGATTGTTCGAAAATAAATTCATCACATCGGCCTCAAGCTGGAAGTTTTCGTGTCCATAAGGCGGATAGACTATTTGGACCGATTCTCAACAATCGGTGGCATCATATACTCACCCATAAGAATATATCGTTCATTAACTTCAACTGGTCGAGCTATTGGTGCTTGATTATGTATCAAATCTGCAGGTAGTTGATCATGTACTTGGTGGTCTGCCATTGTGTCTTTTTTCTGTATTTTCTTTTCTCGTTTTTCACGTTGTCGTCGGTGAAAGCTTCGTTCAATTTCTGGATCTAAATCAAATAGATTAAGATCTTTTGTACGGGGCATGCACACTTAACACCTGAAAAATTAGAAAATACATACAATTCAGTAGTATCACGAAAAATTTAAAATAAAAATAAAAATAAAAATAAAAATATATATATATAAATAATACTAAAAAGAATTGTTAAAAGCTAAATTATAAACTAACGTAGCAATTAATAAAACTAGTCCCCGACAACGGCGCCAAAAACTTATTGTGCGATTATAATCCCGCAAGTGGACGGATCGTTTACAAGTAATATAGTAATAAATAGAGTGTCGAACCCACGAGGACCGGATATTAATTTAACCAATTAATTTATAACCTAAATTTTAACAATAAAAAGAAACACAGATTCAATTTAGTTTTTGTGATTCTATACTATTTTAATTAAACTTAAAATATCAATAAGCAATTAATTTTAAAATAGCGAGAACGAATTCAAGATCTACTAACACTAGGATTTGCGAATCCACCAACACTTTCTTGAATCAAATATCCGTTTAACCGTATTAGCTTATAATTACCATAAATTGAAAACCGGCGTTCCTAAATTAATCAAAAGTCTCTCTCGATGATCAATCAATTCTATATGTCATGCAAACTTCATTATCTCTAATTAAACTTCGAACATAAACACATGCATTAAAATCTCAAGAACACCTAAATAGATTTCATATAGCATAATAGTAATTTCTATCTATTATTAGACCCTATGTTATTCAATACCACGTGCTTAATCTATATTGAAACTCTCGACTTCAATATGAATCACAATATATTCTAATGGTGATCAGGCATTAAAATAATAGAAAAACTGCATAAAGAATAATCAACCCAAAAGCAATTAATTACTAAAACGGAAAAACTTCTAATTAATTAAAAATTATGAGGTTTCATCTTCTATCCTAGAAAAAGTAAATTAACCGGACATGATTTCGTCAATTATGACAATAATTGACTTCATCATGATCCGACGAAAGAAAAAGAAGAAGAAATAAATACAACCCGTGACTTTGGCTGAAGAATCTTCAATCCCGTGCCTTGATCTTTGATTCTCCTCTTGTATCTTGTTCCCAAAATTAGTCTCTAATCCGGCTCTCAAAACGGGCCCTCAAAACGGCTCTCTAATTATGAGTTAATTACTCATATTTATAGTTACCTAATTGTGCCCCAAAATATCTCAAAATATTATAAAATTCGTGGGCCAAAAGGTTTCCTAATCGGATTAGAACTCAAAAAGGAAAATAAAAATCGTACAGCCAAATTAAAGCTGGCTACTGTTTTTCAAACGGCCATAACTTCTTGTAGAAAGCTCCAAATTGAGATCCGTAAAAAGTGGTGGACTCGTAATTCGATTATATTTCCAATGGTATATCATTTACTTGTCGATTTTACCAAATTATTGGTCTTTTCATCCATTCTTCTCCAATTGCTTATAAACTGGTCCAAAAGCGAAATAAGAAGAAGAATACAATAAATTGAGTAAAAATTCAATAAATTGACGGGATAAAAGCTTAGTTTAAAAGTCCAAATAAGTATACAAAATACACTTATCAGCCCTCATGCCACCACCTCTACCATAGCGTGTGCCTCCCCCACAAACATCATATCTAATCGGTTCCAGGCGCATCTGCATGGCTAACAAAACCGCGTTGAGGTCCAAGTGCATAGGAGAATTACACGTAGGAAGATGAGGCATGGGGTTCCTGTTGGCTGCCATTTTTGGAGGTCAACACATATTATGCTTCTAGTTGATCATAGGTTATAGAAAATTTACTTGAAATCCTAAAATAAAGAATCACTTGTCAGTCTTTTCTTAGAAATGAAACATCCATTTAGGTCGAAACTCAATCACAATAGAGAGAGTTCATTTACCACAATCCAAATGCCCTTTAACAAATGATTATTTTCACCAAGAACAATGATTTCAAGCCCTTTTAATGTACCTCATTGTTATATACGATTTTAAATGTGTGTGTGTGTGTGTGTGTGTGTGTATATATTCACATTTATCCAACTCCCCACATTCTTGGGGAGTTGGATAAATGTTGATTAAATTCTTGAAGAAGAAGAATTCTTTAAACTAAATAGCATGACAATCTACACAAAATGTTATTGTGGTGTTGTAAATGATGTCCATGGAATAGAGTATTTGTGCTTTATAAATTTGCCAAAATTAACAAATGGGAAATTACAACAAATGGACCAAGTAATGGGAACCAAATTGATTTTGGTTCCATGTAACAATGACAATAAATGAGAATCAAATTTGGTTCTCATTATTTGTCAATAATTACATTTTTGTCGACATTGTCGACATTTCAAAATGGGACAATTACACAGAGAAAAAAAAGAGGAAAAAATCATTTACAAAAATTAGCACATTTTACATGCTTTAACTTTAAAGTATGAATAGTGAAAGGAATAATTTGAAGGTGGGTCGCTAGAATATTCACTGGCCATTTAAAAATGATGGCGAAAGAGTAGTAATCGAATCTAAGGCTTGAAAATTTGATGTTCAGCTTATTGAGAATAAATTAGTGGATCTTTAGCATATGAAAATGCATTTGTGGATCTTTAGTAGGTAGAAATGGATTAGTGTTCTACACAAGTAGATAATTTGGGAAAAAAAACAAAAAATTGCACGCGTCCCTATTTCAGAACTTACCCCTAGTTCAAATACCGGCGACTATAAGAGGCGGAGGAAACCAAACCTAGGTTAAGAAAAAAAACAAATTAAAGTCTAAAACGGCGTCGTGTTGGACGATATGGTGAATAGTGAATACCCTATTCATACATTTGCACTTTTGGTAGTTGTAATGGAATAGCTTTTCATCTAGTAGTTGTAATGTAATAGTTCTTCATCATTTGCATTTATAATTTTTGCTTTAATATATACATATAAAAAATTCTAAATGTATAATACACAAATAATAAATATAAAAAATATTTTTTTGAACATATCATTTAATACGTTGTAAATTAGCTCTTAAATTAATGTAACCAAAAATGTATATAAGCTTTAAATAAGAAACCATCAAGAATTCGAACTTGGGACTTCAACTTTTTCAAGAAGAAATGACCAAACTATCAAACACCAAGTAATAACGAATTGTGTAGAGAATTCGCTTGTTACAAAATCAAATTAAAAAAAAACAAAAACAAAACAAAAAGTGGGGTGGGTGGGTGGGTGGGTGGGGAATGGGCCAAACATGAGAAAATGAAACCAAAATTTGGTTCCCATTATTTGTAGATAATGTCCATAATCCCATTTTGTTGACATTGTAGACATTTTAAAATGGGACAATATCAAACTCAATTATACATTGAAAAAAAAAAAAAAAAAAATTCTAAATGTATAATCCACAAATAATAAATATAAAAAATATATTTTTGAACATACCATTTAATACGTTGCAAATTAACTCTTAAATCACTGTAACCAGAAATGTATATAAGTTTTAAATAAGAAGATCATAGAAGTACAATATTGAAATTCAAACTTTCTATTAAGAAAAACAGAACACACGACAGTATGAATTACATAAACCAAATAAACACATAACTCATACAAAAATAAAAAAAAAAAATTAAATACATGCGTCACAAAATTTTAAAATTAAGATTCATAAACATTAATATTTTACAGATCTTTGGCCGGAATCCGCATTGGCAAAGTGATATGTGGTACTTGAACAACCCATATTATTGAATTGAACCAAACTCTCAAGAATTGAACGTAGTGCTCCAATTTTTAGGAAGAAATGACTCAACTATCAAAGCCAAGTATTAACGAATTGTGTAGAGAATTTACTTGTTATAAGATCAAATATATATATATATATATATATATATATATATATATATATATATATATATATATATATATATATATATTGAATGAATGAATGAGCTATACTATGTTCGCATGGGAAGAAAATAAAAACTTGCAAAATGGGCAAATGGATTTGCTCACATGAGAAATGAGAACCAAATATTGGTTCCTTGTGTTGAATCAACATAACTGGAGGGGAAAAAAAAAAGATCAAAAAGTGGCGTGTTGAAAAATATGGTAAATAGTGAATATTCTAACCTTTTTTTTTTAAGCGCTCTAATCATGTATTTTTTTGATTTGAAAAATTTGATGAAAAATACAAATATACTATTATTTTTAATTAGAAAAATTTTCAATTAGATTCCTAACTTTGTAAAAAGTACAAATGGTCCGATACTTTTACTTTTTATAAAAATTAAAAGAAAATAACAAATTGATAATATAATAAATTATTTGTATATTTTACGAACTATTATAAAATAAATAAAATTAAACTCATAATTATTAATAAACGCGTTGATTAAAATTATTTTATTATTATTAAATAATCATATTATTTAAAATTTAAACTTAATTTTATCGTTACAATATGAAAAAAAAAATAATTTTGTCACAAACTTAATGCTCAAATATTTTTATTTAATTGAGTTATGCGTTTATTAACTACGAAAATTAGAGTTCAAATTGTATCCTTCTTATTTTAATTTATCGTTTTATTATCGTTCAAAAATAAAAAACACGTAATGAGTAAATTAATTTTTTCGTATTTTTATGTTAAAAAAACATAATAAAATTGGTTCAATGTCATAAAATTATATACACAATTTTGTTATTAATTTAACTTAATTTTTATTTAAATTTTTCACATCACATAGCAATTACATATACCTAAAGTACAATAATTTTACATTTTTCTCTTATGAAAAATTTAATTGACATAACTATAGTGATATATTTAGTATGTTAAATTAAATATTATTTAATAAATATATTAGACCTATTTGTATATTTTGTAAATATTAAAAATTTAATTATAATTTTTTTTTAATAAAAATAAAAAGTATATATATATTTTTTTTTATCAAATAAAGACTAATTCCATATTAAAATACATACGTTTGGAAATTGTTGTGCCAAAAACAAAAAAAAATGTATGGGCCAACTACCGAATGGCACATTCACAAGTCCCAATATAAATTTGATATAAAAAGGGATAATTCTCAATGTCACGTCAGTGGATAAAATTTTATCCATTACGTGCACACATCTCAAGAACAAATTTTTTAATATAAAATTTTTATACCTTTCGATTTTTTTCTCATAATACAAAATACTTTTAAACTCAACTTTAAATTTTACTGTTAAAATTACACATATATATTTTTTTTTATTAGTTTTTACTTTCATATATAGTTTGTTAACAATTTTTTCCTTTCAATATATTTTAAATTCATAGTTTATGTTTAATAAAAAAAATAAACAATATTAGATATTATTAAATAATAAAAAAGTTAAATCTTGTTTAATATAATATTTTTCTCATCCTACTTATAATATGTTTGGTAATATTAAAATTATTTTTTAATTACTTATAAGTTTTGAATTTTATAAAATGTGTTGTAAGTACTAAAAAAAATATTTAAATAAAAAATAAATTTGTTCAATTCAATTAATAATTTATAATTTAAACTTAGCTCAACATCAACTTAGTACTGCCATGCTCAGTACTTGCTCAACAGCTTGATCTTATCTACAAAGGGTAATTTTTTCATGGGCAAATTTCAATTGGGTCATTAAATTGTAATTTGTCTTAATTGGGTACTAAATTTCAACTTAATTTCAAATTGCACCACTATATTAAATTCTATCACTTATCATAACTAATAGAAATTATATAGTTGGTAGTCATAATATAACCGATCTTCTACGTAATTGTTACATGGGTCATGGCACCCTAGATAATTTTGGTAAAATGAAGATTATGGTAATATTTTTAGATTAAAGTGTTAATGTGTTTATCACTTTTATGATGTGTTGCATTGGTAAATTGGCATGACACAACGATTCCATGAAAGATCTCTGTTACGGTATGACTACGAATCAAGCAAATTTCATCGTTCGGTTGTTGACAAAGTGGTAAAATCTAATGACCCAATTTGAAACTATATTGAAATTTAGTGACTCAAATAAGACAAATTAAAATTTAATAAACTAATTGAGATGTCACTAAAAGTTCGTGACCACATATAAAATTTTCCTTATCTACAAATATTTATATCCGTGCTTGAAAAGATTAGGGAAGGCAAATGTTCTCCACGGTATTTTTAATTTTAGTTTCTTTTACTTTTTATATTTTTTAAATTTAAATTGTATTTTAAAATAATAAATAATAAATAATAAATAAACAAACAAGAAATGAATTATTCACATCTCACTTGCCGAAAATGACTGCCATCCCTGTTAAAAGACGGAAGAAAAGGCTTCTAGAAGCTCGCGTGCGATGTACACATATTCTACGCGCGTGCATTGAATAAAAACCCATGACCATAATTTCCTTGCTCTGGCCCCTCCCCAACCGCGGCGGATTGATCCACTCTTCAAGGTAAAGCAATCAAGAAACTCAAAAATCAGAATATCTTCTTCATAAGTTCATCTTCGTCAATTCATCACCACCAACACTATGGAAAAAGTTAATTTCAGAACCCAAGTTTTAACCGGACACCTCCAAAACCACCGCCATGCGACCACCGCCGCCACAATTTACCCCTCGCCATGCGTCAGCTACGTGCCACCGGAAATTTCCGAACAACCCTTTTCGTTCGACGTGAGTTCAATGAGGAAACTGATGGATGGGCACAACTTGGGGGACAGGGACTGGCTTTTTAACCTCATGGTACAGAGCAAGCTTTTTAATCCAAGGCTTAGAGGTGGGAAAGTATTTGTAGTGCCGGATTATAATCACTCCATGGAACAGCAGAGAGAGATCACTATGAAGAGAATTGAGTATTTACTGGATCATGGGGCGTTTGAGGGGTGGCTGACTGGTAAAGGGCCTGAAGCTGAGATGAAAAAGTTTGCTCTTTTGGAAGTTATTGAGATTTTTGATCACTCTCTTGCTATCAAGATTGGTGTGCACTTCTTTTTGTGGTATGTTTGATGTTTACTCATTGTTTTTTTGCGGTTTATATATGTCATTTTGATGGGTTTTTCGATGTATATCACAGTTATTATATAGGAAAATGTACGACTTTAACAGCTCAAGGTACTTGCATTTTGTAGTTGTTCCACACGCCAGACAGTTTCTTTTCTTAACTTGCATTGGTGAATCGTGAGACGTCCCAATATTGGATGTTGTTTGATAAATTGGTATACCTTCATATAAAGAAAGGCATTATGTTTGTACTGAGAATTATCTATGGTGGAGCAAAGAGTAGGAGCTGAACAGTAAAATTATTTTTGTGTGGCATGAATTTGGTAGTTTTACCACGTGCCGTGCATATGTATACTGTCAATCTTTAATCTAGCCCTTGTTTAGTATTTAGATGGTCGAGCTGCTTGAGTGGTCTCTTGTGCATGTATTTGCAACTAATTGGGTTGGAGTTCTCTTTACATTGTGCTTTAATTTATTTGTAAAAGTAATATGGTAATTGAATTTTGTTGACGATTCTAGGGGTGGTGCCATCCAGTTCTTTGGCACAAAGAGGCATCATGATAAGTGGTTGAGGGCAACAGAAAATTACTTGATTAAAGGTTGCTTTGCCATGACTGAGTTGGGGCATGGAAGCAATGTATGTAAAGACTGTTCACTTGATTAACGTCGGGCATATGGCCCATCAGTAGAATTGTCCTCTATTTCTACTTTCTTACTGGAGCATTTTGAGTCAATGTTTCCAGGTTCGAGGCATTGAAACAACAGCAACTTATGAGGCAAACACGGGAGAGTTTGTAATCAACACTCCATGTGAATCAGCTCAAAAGTACTGGATTGGTGGTGCAGCTAATGTAATCATTCAATCCAACTAGTGATTTCCAGAAGTTTTGGCACATTTAATTTGTTTTTTCACTCTATTACTGTCGACTTCCTCTTCTCAGTATCAGCTGAAAACACTAATATGCTCTCCTTTGAATGTCTTGTAGCATGCGACACATACAGTAGTTTTCTCTCAGCTGAATGTTGACGGGAACAATCAAGGCGTCCATGCTTTTATCACCCAGATCAGAGATGAAAATGGGAACATCTGTCCCAATATTCGGATTGCTGATTGTGGTCATAAAATTGGTTTAAATGGCGTTGACAACGGTCGAATCTGGTATAGATTAATCCCTTTTGTGGCTACAGAACCATAAATTTCTGTTATCTGGTAAATGAGTGTGGTCTGAAGGCTTTATCATTTTATATTTTCCAGGTTTGACAATGTTCGCATTCCTAGAGAAAATTTATTGAACTCAGTTGCTGATGTTTCCACCGATGGAAAATATTTGAGTGCAATAAAGGACCCAGACCAGGTATGATGCTTCTTTATTTAACTTATCTAGGCTAAATAACCATGCTTTATTGGTGGGTGTTGCTTGAACACGTCACATTTTCCTATCTCAGTCAATTTCTATATAATTTCTTTGTCGATGATACTAAAGCAATTGGTCATCTTATGATTTTGTTTTATCTAAGGGTCATGTGCTTTTATGTCTTGCTACATTTTCTTTTTCAACTATTCTTTTTGTCCTGGTGATAATTACTTACACCATGAGCATTAATTCGCCATTGATCAATAAACTTAATGAGAAGAAGACAGTAGTGATCTACTATATTTGTTGAGAAATTTGTTGAAGCAAACTTATTCACAGTTTTTTATGAATCCATTTCTTGCTTGCTTCCTTTCAATCAATTCTACATTAACTCTCTTTTCAGTAGAATTTCACATGCATTGATTTATCTTCAGAGGTTTGCTGCATTCCTGGCTCCTTTGACATCTGGACGAGTTACTATCGCAGTTAGTGCAGTGTACTCAGCAAAGGTGATCTCTGGAAAGTGCATTGGCTTGGCTATTTTCTTTACATTTTTCCTACAATTTCAAGAGAGTGAAATATCCGGCTACTATTGATCAATTCTTCACTGATATCTTATCTTAATTTTCACCCATCAGATTAGTTTAGCAATTGCCATAAGATATTCATTGACAAGGAGAGCATTTTCAATCACAGCAAATGGTCCTGAACTCCTTCTGCTCGATTACCCCAGCCATCAGCGCCGCCTCCTTCCTCTTCTTGCGAAGACGTAAGTTCCTACATTTGCTTCAGAAGTTGGAAATAATTGGTGTGAGTGAAATTACATGTACTATTTCATATATAAGTTCCCTTGTATGTATTTGAGTTATGTCTATCTGATTTTGTCGTGCTACATCACATTGTCCATATTTGAGATTCAGTTTCCTCAACGACAAGTCAATGATCACTTACAGATAGTTATCGTGTATTAAGCAAAATAGAGGCTTTTTGAAAAGCGTCCTTACCTTTCAAGCAATTTCTTACTAGGAGAGAGGATTTTACTTAATTTCTCATCCATCTTTAATTTTCCGTGACTAATATTTAAGGTAGATAAGCAACTACAGTTCACATCCTCCATACTCCATACTCCATACTCCATACTCCATACATTCGCAATTACAAAGTTCAACTTCAACATGATATTTAATTTGGCTGCACTGAAAGCTCAGTAGCTTTCTTATGCTTATGATGTGCAATTCTCTAATTTTTATCAAAAATCATCTGCCATATAGATATATTTATGCTTTTGTCAACGAGAATGAACAATATTGTAAAAAAATGCTGTTTTGTGGTGTTGCAGGTATGCTATGAGCTTTGCCAGTAACTACTTGAAACTGTTGTACATTAAGAGGAGTCCTCAATTGATCAAAACCATCCATGTTGTATCTAGTGCATTCAAGGCCATTCTGACTTGGCATAACATGCGAACACTTCAGGTAGCCAAGATCATTATAGCTAAGCAGTTTTTGAGTCGTTGATAAGCTTTCCTCCTTATATCGTATTACATATGATACAGGAATGCCGTGAAGCCTGTGGTGGGCAAGGATTGAAGACAGAAAATCGAATTGGCCAAATGAAAGGTGAATATGATGTGCAGTCTACTTTTGAGGGTGACAACAATGTTCTTATGCAACAGGTATGGTTAACTGATTGTTGTTTACAAATGGCATTAATGCAACAGTCCCCATTGACAGTAATGGAAGAAATGTTAAATTAATATTTGAAATATATGTTGGTTCCCATGGGTGGGTTCATCAAGTTATTCTCTTGTATTTAAGGAAATAGTTTTTGAAAATTAGCTTGAATAGTCAATTCATGTTGCATATTGTAATGGCACAAAATTGAATTGCACGCTTATGGTTTTATAGAGCTTTCGAATCTTTTTTGTAGCTTCAGAATTTCATCAACACATTTGATGCAGGTTAGCAAGGCTCTGCTGGCAGAGTATGTGGCTGCAAAAAAGAGAAATAAACCATTCAAAGAGTTGGGGTTAGAACATATGAACAGATCATGCCCAGTTATTCCTGCTCAGCTTACCAGTTCGACCCTGAGGAGTACTCAATTTCAGGTAATGATGAAGTTTCTGCTTTATTATTTTTCTTATATGAGTTATTATGAAGCTCATGGGGATTTCGTGACAGAATGATATCTTCTGCCTAAGAGAAAGAGATTTATTAAACCGCTTTGCTGCTGAAGTCTCGCAATACCAAGCACATGGAGAAAGCAAAGAGTCTGCATTTGTTGTGGTAAGATCAGTGCCAGAGTCCCTCCTAACCCCGGGTTCTCTATGTCTCAGGCTCTTTGTTAATTACATTTATTGTAATCCTGCAGAGTTATCAGGTTGCTGAAGATTTGGGAAAAGCCTTCTCGGACCGGGCAATTTTGCAGAGTGCTATAGAAGCTGAGAATAATGTGAAAGACGCCTCACTGAAGGTATGTGGAAACCTTTTCTTTCAATCTATGAAAGGAGTTGGTTTAATGGTTGAGGGTCTAACTCTTCACTTAGAGGTCCTCAGATCAAAGGTTCTCCCCCTCTTTCCCTTGAACCCAAGGGGCCAAGCTATGCCCCCCCTCCAAACCAAAAAAACCACATCAAGAAAGAAATAAGTTTCTATGTACTGGATATTTGCTGTATTTGGTTCGAATTTAGAACTGAACTTAGAAGTCAATTAAGTTTAAGATTTAACATTGTCCTTGAGCTGTTAATTTAGTGTATCTAATTACCGCTTTTCACTTACATCGAGGCATTATTTTTTAGCAAATGCCATAACGAAAACCATGTGGTTCTGTCAGCCTATTATCACCGAAAAAATGAGAATCTTAGGTAGTAACTTGGACAGACAGAAAGTTGTGGATTAACAGAAAGTTACACATTTTTGCAGAATATATTGGGTCTTCTCAGATCGATGTATGTGCTGGTCACACTGGAAGAAGACGCCGCATTTCTCCGGTATGGATACTTATCAACAGACAATGCTGCTGCTGTGAGAAAAGAAGTCGCAAAACTTTGCAGTGAAATCAGACCACAAGCACTTGCTTTGGTTAGTTCTTTTGGTATACCAGATGCTTTCTTGAGTCCTATTGCCTTTGATTGGGTTGCTGCAAATTCTTGGTCCACAGTTCAGAACTAGCTTTAACAGCCTCTTCACGCTAGTATTCCCTGTAAACTGTATCGGTATATTGTTTTAGTCCGTGAAATTTGCCTGGTGAAGATTTTGAGTCTGCTGGACAAAGTTAAATGGGCAATAAATGCTTGAATTGGAAGGGAATTTGAAAGGAAAATAGAGTTGGAAAGTTCTCAAGCCCTGAAGGTTATCATTTGGTTACTATATCTGAAAATTGTGTTGAAAACTAGAGTTTGCTCAAATTTTGGGTAGTTGTGTTTCATGTTTTCTTGTATGTTGCAATAAGGAAAATAGTTTTGTTGTAACCAGAAGATGTAATTGTATTTGGTTATGTAATAAACATGAACACGTGTTTCAACTCACGCGATCTCTGCCTCGGTTGGACATGTCTTGTTCTTCTTTTGTCCCTTTTATGTCTTCTTGTTCGCGAAAAAACTCACAAGTCAAATTCTAGAAAAGCATTTCTTCACCGAGTTAAAAAGGGCTTATTTGAGAAATTCAGTGGAGACTCATGGAGGGAGGATTACAAACTTAAGAATTTTGTGAAGCAAAACATTAAAACAAGTCAGAATATGTCAATCTTGATCAGACCGCCAAGTTGAAGGCTTTTAGATCCCTGTAAACAAGACCTCAAATCTGGGATGGCATAATTTTTCCCAAGAAACCCAGTTCGGGAAAGCTGTAGTTACTCATTGAAAAAACCTGGAATCGATTCGGCCAATGTTCATCGGTTTCCATCATATTTAAGGAAAAAATTAAAATTTACAGTAGGCTGATCGGAAAGGATGAATCCATGTAGTACAAGGAAAAAAAAAAAAAAAAAAAAAAAAGGAAGCGATCTGTTTACGCACGAACTGAAAAAATATAAAAATATATGAGTTGAAATAGCAGAAGCACCAATAGGAGCCTACACAGAAGAGGAAGGCCATGTGATTTGATTTAACATAGTTTTCCAGCAGTAGAGAAAATTCAACAAACATTTTTCATCCAAGTGGACAACTCGAAAACAATCAGAGAACAAAGACATAAAGCAATTCCAATTACAAGCCTAAATTCAAATATATTCTCATGTAAGGGATTCCTAAGAAGCTTAGGACTACAATAATACACCACAAAGCTGCAACCGATGATGATAACCCCCCAAAAAAAAAAAAAAAAAAAACAATATTATCTAGTAACTGTGAACCCTTTGGCTTGATTTGGACGAATTTCTGTATTCCAATGAACTAAATCTTCAATGATAAGGATAGAGTTTTGGTTCAAACAATCCATGTAGTCAATGGTTCAACGGGAAAATCCACGGCCCCATGAACATTCTCATTGAGTAAATGGAGTTGCTTTATTCTAAACAGAGCAACAGCCAACTTTCTTTATCTCAGAAACATCATCCTTAGAGCCAACGTTAATGGTTTGTCCCTTTGGTAAAGCTGCTGGATCATCGCCTACCTCAAGAGCTTTCCTGCTGACGACATGATATATCTGACTAAGAACTTCTGTGAAGGCATTTTCCACATTCATAGATTCCAGAGCAGAGGTTTCCATGAAATATGTTTTTTCTCTTTCAGCAAATGCCTTTGCATCTTCTGTGGAAACAGCTCGCAAGTGACGCAAGTCTGCCTTATTTCCAACAAGCATGATAACGATGTTTGAATCGGTGTGATCCCTGAGTTCTTTCAACCACCTCTCCACATTTTCAAATGTAACATGACGTGTGACATCATAGACAAGCAATGCACCAACAGCTCCTCGATAGTAGGCACTTGTGATTGCACGATATCTTCAGCAAAAAGCATACATTAAAGCAAGGATTCACACAGCCAGAAATCCATACTTTGCAAGTTGAGCACAAATATTAAACTAAAATATATGTTCTAAAACGAGTTAAAAGGACTTGAGAAAATTACAGAAATAAATGAGTCCAGATTTTCGTGGGTTGGAGAAAGGGGCCAATATGATATCCATTTAACAAGCATGTTAAAATTTAAAATCTTCATGTGACAAAAGAATTCGTGCATTGACCTGTAGACAGCTGAAGGTATTTAAAGAAATTGTAATTCTTATGCTACCGGATTCTAAATGTTAATATGCACCAACATCTCAAACCATGGAAAAACTCTGAAATCATCCGGAAACAATGATGGCATGTTTATCGCTAATTACTACAGATGACAGTTTACATGTCATGCAAGTAGATGCCTTGAAGATCAAAGGTCAAGATACCAAAATTTCTGTAGGTATCATCCTATCAGTTTCTGGTAGTTAGCAAACTTGACACAAGTATCTGTGTGTCCTTTGCAATCGATGAATCAGCTTTTGGGAAAATGAAGCAAAACAGTAACAAGAAGCTAAAAGATCGCACGGGACATAAAACTACAATTCAAGGTAACAAATAAAGGTAAGTAAGCAGCCTCCAGAAGACAAATGGAGACAACAGTCAATGCTTAGTTTTGTTATTCAATTTAAGAAATGCAAAGTGCTCAGCTAAAATTCTTAAGCATCCTCAAACCCTGATATGATCGGCATTGTTAACCAATTCAATCAATGTAATAAACACTAAACGAGACAACTTCAGATTCAGGTGAGGTAAAACACAAAAAATCTTAGGTTTTAATTGTTTAAAGATCAACTCAAAATTAAACCCTGCAACGAAAAATAATTGATGTTCTTTCGTTAAACAAGGCCATGAGATCTGAATTTGAAAGTATAAGATCTAACCCCAATTGAATTCACTTGTATAATAACACAACACAAAAAAAAAAAAAAAAAAAAAACAGTTTAAATCAAAATCCCCAGATCTAAAACCCTCAGCACTCATTAAAGTAGGAACCACATTTCATTTCACCTAAAAATTCACTAAAACCAGTAATTAGTTCACTTCAATTAACCCATAATACACTCAAACACCACCAACCTAGATCTCAAATTTATGTACTAAATAAAGCATTTTACTAAAAAAGCTCAAAAAACTCAGATATCAATTAACCCTACACATACTTATACATATAGATAAATGTACATTTGAAGAATGGAATATCTACCGTTCTTGCCCAGCAGTGTCCCAAATCTGGGCTTTAACGACTTTATCATCGACGCGGATGCTTCGAGTGGCGAATTCAACGCCGATAGTTGACTTGGACTCCAAACTGAACTCGTTTCGGGTGAATCTTGAAAGCAAATTCGATTTTCCAACACCGGAATCGCCGATAAGCACCACCTTGAACAAGTAATCATAGTCATCATCTGCTCTATAAGCACCCATTTTCACTTTTATATGTGTTTGTATATATATTTATCTATGTGGTTTTCTGTATATTATCACTTTGGCGAGAGAGAATGGGTTGAATTGAATTTGAATCTAGATTGAAGTATAGATAAATATACACTGTTATGAAGGAGGGTCTGACTGACTATTCTTTTCTTTTTCCAAAAGTTATTTGATTATTAATTATTATGTTGTTTTGCTCTTGGATCTCAACAATAAAATAAAAAAAAAAAAAATTATTATATTTCCAGTTTACAGTTGCAGAAAAATCAACTATAATACATGTATAAATAAATGGCTTTGCCTCATTTGTTTTGAATTTACAATTTAACAAACCCATAAATTCAAGAATTTTCTTAAATCTCAATGAATATGTTTCATACATAATACATGTATAATATAAAAGTCACGATTTTATTTATTTATCTACTAATAACATTTCTTTATGATGTACATAGTTGACCATACACTTCTTTTTTCATTAACATCTAATTATACATTTAGTCACATCTAATTAGATATTTTGATTTGTACCATAGGGTACCATATTACACGATTTGTCAAACTGTTTGTCATAATACATTGACTTATATTTGCGTACCAGGCTGCCACGTAAGCAATACTTGATAGAAACCAATCTCTTCGTTTTTGTAAATGGATCGAGTAAATTTCTTTTAATTTTATAAAATCAATTGACAACATTTTGTACAAGATCAACTATGAACCGACATTATATTAATGACTACACATAGGACACATAGCTAGCATAGGTTTTGCAACATTATGATATCTTCGAGTGATATTTACTCTCTGGGGGTACATCTGTGAGTCAGGCAATGCAGCTCAATTCGGGCAACATAGAGTTGCCCTATGATATCTTCTAGGAATTTACGTAAACATTCTATTTCTTTTTTAGTTGTTGCTTAATATATACATATTTACATAAGAGGACTTCTCAATTACAACTTTGTGTTTTCCGTAGTGTAATTCATACTTTCTAATTATTCCAAAGTATTCGAATACTCTAAATAATTCATTACATGATATACCCTACAATTTAACTTGTATCAATTAGGTCAATAAATTTATCATAAATTGACCGAAATTACTTAGTCGACCATCATATCATAATTAATCTTCCACATAATTACTATGTGACGACCTATAAACAAAAAATGGTAAATGGAAGTTATGACAATATATTTAGATTAAAAAATACTTTATGACGTGGTGTAGGGGCAAAAGCGACATGTTACGTAGCGGTTACGTGGTAGATCCATTGCAATGACTGTCAACTACATAACTTTTATCAACTTGGAAGATGGCAGGTGAGAGTGGTGAAAATTTGAATCTAAATTGAAGTTAAATGACAAAATTTGAAAGTATATTGAAGTTTAGTGACCAATTTGAAATAAATTAAAATTTAATGACCCAATTGAAATTTCACTGAAAGTATAGTGATCACAAATGACATTAACCCAATAAAAATAAATAAATCTATAAGCGTGTTAACGACTTTTCTTTATTTTTGAAATTTCTTTATCGTCTTTTCTTTTGCTTGCCACCCCCACTACCTTCACATTTTGAAAGTTCAAAACATTTGGGAGGAGAATGAAGCTGAATTGCAGTTCCTTGTTTAAAATTCTAAGAAGACATTTGGTGAGTTAGAATTAGACAGAATTTAGAAGAAAATGCCAGACTCAATAAAATTGTAGAAACAAAATAAGGAGCAATTTCTATCAACCCTTCTTACATAGTCGTGTGTGGACATTATTGCTCATATGGCTCCCACCATCAATTGTCAATTGTAATATCTAATCTAACGTGACAAACACATAAAATTATTCAACAAGAAAATTAAGGACAACTTAAACTAAGTTTAACTTTGTACTTTTTTAAAAATAATCTCTTTTCATAACTCATTATTAAAATATCTTCCTAAATAAATTCTTTATCAATATTACATATTCACAATTTGAACTAACACGCCGTTCTCCTGTCCACAGTGGACAAAAATTATAACGCCCACTGTGAACGTAAATTGCTTCCTCAACATTTTAATCTATTTGGCAATCTTCCACGTCATCCCCCATAACCCCATCCCCCACATAACAATCATCCCCAATTTCTCTCATCTTGGAGGCGATTTCAGTACCCTAAAAATCCCCACATTCCAAGTGCAATTGTCCCATGACAAAAAACTTCAAATCTTACAACAACAAATAGAAAATTACTTTCGACTAGCACCAAAGGTTCTCTTGGCACTGCACAGTGGTGGGGCGTCAGCTAAGGGCACCAAATGTACTGAATATATGGCTCAAAATGGGCTCTATTCCAAAGACTGTGTAGTGGTGGTGGTAAGCAGACGGTGCAGTAATTAGAGTTTAAGAACTCACTACACAAAATCGGGGGGAGAGAGAGAGTGACAGAAATAGTAGCGACCCACAGCATCGGTGGTATTTTTTTGCCCAAAATGGAATCGCTCCGACAAACGGAGGATGGGCGGCGACGAGTTGGCAACAAAAGAAGAAGATTTTTAGAGCACCAAAACCGCCTCCAAGATGAGAGAAATTAGGGAAGATTGTTATGCTGGGGATGGGTTATAGGAAATGACGTGGAGAATTGCCAAATAGATTAAAATGCTGAGGAAACAATCCACGTCCACAGTGGGCATTACAATTTTTACCCACTGTAGACAAAAGAAAGGCGCTGTTTGATCTAATAATAGTAGGCAACCTATGTTTTAGGCTCTAATTGAAGGGAGTGAGAGATAAAAAAATCAAAAATAATTACACTCAAGGGTAACTTATTTTATCACTGGGTGTTACTTCATTTTTAAATTGAGTAAATTCAACTTGAGTAACTATAATTTTACCTAATGTTAACATGTAACTATACTTCAATTTTGTTCAATTCAACTACTACACTTTAATTTGATCTCAATTAAGGTAACTCCGTCCAATTCTAAAAACTCATCAGACAAAATACTAACATGGACATCAATCAATGACAATTTCGGATGAAGTTATTAATTTAGACAAAATAAAAGTATAACTACCCGACTGGAACAAATTGAAGTATAATTACCTAATTAACATTTGAGTGAACATATAATTACTGCAAATAGAATTTAACTTAATAAATGTACTAAAATAGCAAGAAATGTACAAAGTGTATAAAAATGCACAAAATGTAAGAAAATGTACAAGAATGTACGAAATATAACAAATTGTACATAAAAAATGTACGAAACACAGAAGTGTACAAAAAGGCACAAAAATATACAAATTGTACAAACGTGTTCCAAATGTACAAAATATACTACATGTATGAAAATGTTTCAAAATGTACAAAAGTATACAAAAATGTGTGAAACGGGGTAAATATTAGAACGCTTGCAATGAGGGACTATCGGCAGGAACAGGAGCAAGAGAAACCAGCAAAAAAGGAAGAAAACTCAAACCATTGAAAAGCAGGTTTGATATGTACTATAAACACAATTTTAACTTCTTTATTCTCAATAATATGTCTTGTATCTAAACATTCCAGCTGTGTATCAGTGTACTCCCAGAAAAATAAATATAGATTTGAAGAGACAGCTACAGAAGACTACAAATAAAATTGACTCTTATGGCTTAGCACCAGCCTCTTAATGGTGGTAAAATAATGTATGATATATAAACCTAAACAGAGGGAATAGTAAATCAGTACTATGGTAAATTGCTCGAGTAGACACACAAATAGGTATGGGCTTACAAAATTGTTTTGTGACAAATTCACTCCTTCGGTCTTTTGCTCATTGTTTTACGCTTACCAACATCCAGATATCTCTTTCTTAAACGGATAGCTTTAGGAGTAACCTGCGTGGCCAAGTAAAGAACAACTACTGAATATTCCCTACCAAAAAGACACGTGAACGTGCACTGGTGAAACTATAATTATTTTTTATCAACAAAAATGAGTTAAAGACAAGATACACTTAGACTGAGAAAACACGTGCCCAAAATAATTTGATTTGATTTCGAGACACGTTTGTCAGTACCATAAATATTAGCATGATGGACTGCAGATTCCAAACAGTGACAAGCTCCACCAAACATGGATCAGATAAACGTAATGGGACAAAAAGGGAAAAGGAGAGAAGAAAGAAAATGGCTCGGCATAATCAGGTATGAACGTACCTCAATGAGCTCATCAGAGGCTACATAACCTATTGCTTCTTCAAGAGTCATCTGCAACCAAATGAAATCAACAAAAAATATATTGAAAACCTTTTCTTTGATTGTTTCACTTAATAAACTAGCAACAACAAACCAAGATATTTGTAAATATTTTACATTTCTACAGTAACAAAGAAATGGTTCACAGTTCAACAACAAATAGGCTCCTAACTGTAGAAAGTCGTTGAATTTTGAACTGTGATGCTATCTTGTTAAACATCAAAGAAAGCCTTCAAGCTATACAAGCATATAACAACCCTGAGCCCAACTATACAGTATCCTGTTTTTCTAACCAGGAAACTCATATAACCCAAAACACCACCCCTGAAAACCAACACCCATGCCCCCAATGAAAAAGGAAAAGAAAAATGGAAAACACAATGAAGGACCAAGAGAGTTGGATTAGAGTGCATACAAGGCGAGGAGGAGTTAGCTTCACATTTTCATCCTTGCAAGCAGCACGCACATTTGTTAGCTCCTTAGACCGCACTGGATTAATCTGCAACGAGCAACAGGGTCATCCACCAAGACATGAAAAATATCATAATAATAGAAAATACAATTTCTCTTACATCAAGATCTGTATCTCGCGAATGTTCGCCAACAATCATGCCGTCATATGCCTACACAATCCCAAAAATAAATTCAAAACAAGAAAACCAAATAGATCTAGAAGTTGATATTAATAAAGGATGTCAATCTTCTTCATTCAAAAAACTACAAGGGTCATATGTTAGGCTTGCACGCAAGGACCCAGGCATTGCCCTTGCAAATGTATAAACAAGATATTGCACAAACAAACTAGTCAGCACCGCGGGGATAATCATTGAGATGATAACTTTGTTAAGAGCAACTCCAGTTACATGCATCTAAGAAAAAATCACACTACTTAGAGCTGAATTACAATCAAAATAGTAAGGATAATTATCACAACCTCCATTCCAGGAGTCACAAAAAGTGTCCCACGTGCTTCTAAACTCATCAATGCATGAGCCGTAATTGTACCATATCCCATGGAGACCTGTTCAATGAAGTTGAATGAAGAAATTAGAAGCATTAGTAAATGGAAGATGGACATAATATTCTCAAACTCTCTCGATATCTAGAACTAAAAATACATAAGTCATTCATTTACATGCTACCAGATAAAGATTTGGAAACTGCAATTGTGGCAAAAGGATAGAATGTGCCAACATTTAGAAAAAGGACACATAAATCAAGCATAACTTTTTGGGACTTATAATTTATAAAGTGATAGAATGGCAAATGACGGGTTCTACACAAGAGAGCTTGATTTTTCTTCAATTTTTTGCCCCTGGGGGGGTGGGGGTTGATTTCAGAAAATTCTGCATATTTTAAGAAGTAAAATTAAGAAGTTGTAGATATACATATTAACAGTTCTACATAAGAGGTTGCAAGATATTAGGAGGCCAGACTTGTTATCGGCAAGTATAAATATTACAAAAATAAGAAACAACCCTGGTAATCACCAGAATCAAGGGAGGACACAAGTCGTTGACAGACATGGGACCAAAGATTTTACAATGTCAAGGGGTAATGCATTCCAGGCTATCAGGTCTATGGGAGGCAACTAATAATGCACAATCTGATTTTTATCCATCCAAAATGAATTTTATTTAATGTTCACCATATCAGAACCCCACAATTCTTATTGAGATCAAACAATGTATATTGTGGTATTGGTATATGAATTACAGAAGCAGAAGTGGCTAATAATGCTAAATATATGACTCAAAGAGTTGTTTGCCAGAGTACAATGCCAATATGTGCATTAAACAAATCCATAAAGATATTATTTGGCCACAACTACTAATTTGATTTAAACCCAAAACGGGGGAAAAACAATAACACAATAATTTTATGAAAAAGAAAATAAAAGCAATAATAACAATAAAAATAATGATAGTTTTTCAATGCATTGATGAAAGGAGACAGGTTGGTATATACCAATACTCCTTTTCTGACGTTTCCAAGAGGACCGCGATATTTCTCATAAGCTGCATAAACAAAGTATGCTTAGTTAAGAACAATCATAAAAGCAATATAAACTAGTTACAATCCGCAGACAGGCAGAATGCATATGCTAACAAGGAAAATTAACTGAGCAAATAATTGAAATCTATGATGCACGGACACTTCTACTAGGTCGGTGTGTCCGGACCCAACATGTATTGTATCGTGTCGGACACCGACACTCCTCGAACACTCCATGTCATGGGTTCGATAAGCCGTGTCTTATTTTTTATATACTCTTTAAATTTCTAATCCTTAGAGGGATACTTCCTGGAGATTTATGGGAAAGTGTTCGACATGGCATGTGCCATGTCCTATATTAAAAGCATAATAATAAAAATATAATATATAATTTTTAATCTTAAAGAATTTAAATCAACATGTACGTGTCCTACTTTTCCTAAAAATCACATTTTGGCGTGTCCATGTCTTGTCGTGTATATATATATATATAGAAACACATATATATACATATATAGAAAATGTTTCATGATATTTATGTGTGAATTTCACATATATACACACAAATGTAGTCATCGCTACCTTACATCCTTAATTTGCCTTGGTTGGTGGCAGACGGCCAGAGGTTGAGAGACACCAAGCGTCCAAACATGAATCTTAATATTGACGGATCTCTTCCCTATATAATACTAGACTATGATGCACCGATACGAATGTGTGTCCGACACAATATGTATCTGATACATTGATACGTCGAAGGTTAGTTTTTCTTTTTTTTTTCTTTTATTCTTTTTTGAATCGAGCTTGAATATAGCCGCCGACACAAATCGGCGATGTGTCCGTGTCCGATACGAGTCGGAAACCGACACATCGCCGGCGGAGGCGTGTCCGTGCTTCAGAGATACTAAACCTATAGTTCGCTTGTTGCTTCTGAGCATCCAAATTTAACAGGCTAAGTTATGTTGCCTTAATAATTCTTCAAACCTCCTCCCACCCCCAAACTGCCCTTTCTTGAGAACAACAGTGTTCTGTTATTTTTTCAAAAGGGGCATGCTGGGGATCAAGAAAAGATAGATCACAATCTCTCAATGCAAAATGAAATGAAGTTGATTAGTTGTCACTAAACTATTGCCATTTCATTCAATCAAAATTTCTTGCCAAGAAAACAATTTTACAGAAAATGCCAGTTCATAATTAGAATCATAGGAAAATACTAAAGAAAATAAGTCCACATAGGAAAATATTAAAGAAAATAAGTCCACATGATTGACTGAGTTACCCAAGTTAAGAAAATGAGACACAAAAACAAAAAGGTAACATAGTTAGCAGGAAAATCATACTGAGGAATGCACGGTGCATAAATCCAGTGCCTCGCGTGTCACTGCTGAACACACTTCTATAACCAACCAGCCCCCTGCAATCACACCAGATATTATTGTTAATGAAAAAATTTATAGAACAAAAATATCCCTCGAGGCACATCAATAAATCACAAGCATAAACAGTTAAAACTTAAAGCACAAATTTAGAGCTTGTTTGAGAAAACCTTTTGGCAGATTTTGATTAAAAAAAATGATTAAATGTGTGGTTGAAAAGTTAATAAAAGTTGTGGGTCCCATAAAATGTGTGGTTGAAAAGTTAATAAAAGTTGTGGGGCCCATAGAATGTGTAGTTAAAATTAATTGTTGAGCTTGTTCGGTTTGAGTTTTGACCAAAAAAAAAAAGGGGGGGATTTTTTGGGCTTGAGATTTTTGACTTTTCAAAGTTTTTAAATGCGAAAGGACTACATTGCCCTTAAACAACAAAATTCCATTTCAAAATAGTAAGGGCAATATAGTTATTTCACCTTCATCAACTTTGAAAAGTCAAAAATCTGAAGCCCAAAAAACCTATTTTATTGCTCAAACCAAACAAGCTCTAAATCCTATGCAAAATAAATAACATCGCGGACCACAGCCAAATGAATAGGCATTTTCTAACATGAATAAGGAAATCGGGAGGTAATTTTTTTCAAAAAGAAAAAAACGAAAAAAAAAAAAAAGATGAACAGAACTCCGAAGATCGTAAAAATGGAAACAAATATGAGCAGCAGAAGAATAAGAAACAAGCACATACCTCGAAGGGCAATTCAGACAAAGTCTAGTCCTACCAACATTGCCTGGTACAGGACCCATGTCACTAATCTCCCCTCGCCGGTGTGAGAGGGCTTCCATGACTAGGCCCACATGCTCTTCATTTACCTGGTATTAATCATGATGCCTAAGTCGTACATTTAAATTCAGAGGTAAGAAATATAAAAATTGTATATTTATCGTCATATTTTAAAACCTCAATAGTCACTTCTTCAATTGGCTCCAGTTTTTCACCCTTCGCAATTTTATACCTGATATATATAAAAAGAACAGGAATTAGATAATGCGGGGAGCAGAAGATCAACTAAAGAAAAGTTGCACAAAATTTAACGTAAGATTATTTATTTGTACTTTGAAAATATATATTCGAGGCTGCATTTCCAACAAATACTGCACCACTGTGATCCAGTGAGTTGACGGGTGATAGGAATAATACAATATTAGTGGATCATGTATGTATACTTAATCCTACAGATTCTCTAAATCGTTTTAGTATATATAAGAATGAATAATACAATATTAGCGGATCATGTATGTATACTTAATTCCTACAGACTCTCTAAATCGTTTTAGTAAATATAAGAATGGCCAGCCTCACAGATCCCCAATTTGGTGATTTTTTTTACTGCAATCAGCTTTGCTGTTGCTTAAATTCTGGCCCAAAAGAGGCCAAAACATAAACAAAGGATGAAATGTTTCAAAACTTAACTGGTTGTTGTCCTCTCTTATTCATCTACCTCTCTGCGTGCAAAGAGGCTCCAAACATCGATCGTATTTGTTAAAGTCACATAACGTTCAGTTCATTCCTCCTATTTAATTGTTCTCAACAATGTAAACTTGATTTTTCTTCTCAACAATGTAAACTTGAGTTTTCTTGTTAAAGAAAAATCATACTCTCATGATTTCTAGGATGTAGAAAGTTGGGTCTGCTTTTCCCAAATATTGTAACTCAAGTTAATTATGAGAGTGCACTATAATTGCCATTTCTGGTCAATTTTATGAAATAGGCATTACATTATACTTTAACCAGATCAATGTAAAGAAATATTAATTTTCACTTGTACTAGTTTAAATTACTGGTCGGGTTTAGACATTAGACTGTACAATCACATCCAAAGATTAAAGATACCATTCCAATCTCAAGGTCTCACACTCCAAAACTGTAGAGTTAAAACTTGATCCTGAACTCACAACATTTCAATTTGATTAATGTCATTAATTTTGGTGATGCATCTTTGAGAATTTTTATCAATTCACCTTAAAAAATTTCTTTCTTCCATTTTCTCCAAAGTAAAATCAATTAATATCTGTCAGAAAGCACTGCTCTATTCAATTGTCTATGCAAGGACTGGATTCTTTGGCAAATTAAAATAAAAAACATAAACGTCTGATGAAATTTCAGTGATCAAGGTCTCACACTCCAAAAGTTTAAAGTTAAAACTTGATAAGGAATTCACAACATTTCAATTTTGTTAAAGTCATTAATTTTGGGGAAAGCATTATCTTCAAGAAGTTTTATCAATTCACCTTAAGAATTTCCTTCCTTCCATTTTCTCCAATGTAAAATCAATTAACATCTGTCAGAAAGCACTGCTTTATTCAATAATCTATGCAGGGACTGGGTTTTTTGGCAAAGGAAATCATAAACATCTAATTAAATTTCCAAAGGGTTAATTTCTGTAACTGTCACTAAAGTTTGTTAAAATTTTCAAGTAATTTTCTTTCAATAGTAGTCACTCGAGTTTCTACACTAATGTTCACTCGGCTGGAAACGTTAATCATAATCCTACGTGTCACTGTTAAATTTAAATGTGGACACAAGCAAAGTTAACTAGTACGTCATGTGAGACAAAAATGCCCCACCTTCAAAACTCGCCAAAAAAAAATGCGAAATTTCACTAATTGACTGCTTATTAAAATCAAACAAAATAGAGAAAACGTGACGGACAATTAAGCCTTTAATTGCAATTAATACGACTTTGTTTGAAGTGACATACTACTTAAATCCGTTCGTGTGCACATTGAAATTTAATAATGTCGTGTAGGGTTTTAGGTAACATCTCTCTAGCGATTGATGTTAGTGTACTTGAGTGACTACTCGTGTAAGAAAATTACTTCAATGATTATTATGAAATTTTTAACAAACTGCACTGAATGTTGCTAAAATTAACCCAATTTCAGAATGATCAACACTACATTTGACTTCGCCAAATTAACCCAATTTTAGAATGATCAACACTACTTTTGACTTCGCCACCACCAACATGACAGAGCAACAACGATGATGATAACAACCAGGGTAACAGACTCAATGGACCTTACATCATATTATAATTTCTTTTCTTTTTTTTCTTGAATTTGGAATAATTTAAAAGCAGCAGTTTGGCAGTAAAATGTGTAGAATAATATGAGAGATAAATGAATGGAAGACAAAAAAAAATAAAAGATACTGTTCAACATAAAAACTCACATGACTTTAGGCGGTGAGACAGATAGCTCAAATCCTTCACGTCTCATGTTCTCAATTAATATACCTGTTTCAATATAAATGAAATTGATGCTATGAAGAATGCAAAAGGACCACATGAACAGCCATATCTTTTCTAGAAGAGATACGGATATCAGTTAAAATCAGGAAAAAGGTTTTCAAAAAAACTCACCCAATTGAAGCTCTCCTCTGCCCTGAACTTCATACGAGTCTGACATACCAGGGATCACATTTATCGCAAGATTTGTTTCTGCTTCAGCCATTAGCCGATCACCAATTTTACCTCCAGTCAACTATATTTTCAAAAGAATATGTATGATATCTAAGGAACAATAGGATTAAGAGTACGTAGGTAAATATGCAACAACAAATAATTGACTATTACTTTCACTTTTGATACATAAAGATTGTTCAAGTATAATAGGGGGTTCAATTTAATCTGAAGTGGTGAAAACCTTGATAAATGAAGACTAACCTTTTACAAGTTGCAGAAACCAAAATAAATATATATATATATATATATATATATATATAAAGAAGAAGATTGGATATTGATTGACATTCAGGAGACTTCAGCAACCCCTGTTTATACTTCCTATTCACATACACCAAAATATGCACAAAGTCATTGTGTTTCATATATATCTGCCTTCTGCAATCCCAGCAACTGAAACACGAACAAAGTTTTTCTACACTTTTCCAGACCTTTTTGACACGATAGTGTACTTCACAAACATTTTTCCTTGTTGAAGACAGAATTTAAATAAATGAATTTGTCCTCCTTTGAAGAGCTTAGGCCCTATTCTCTTTGGTGTTTTCAACCCGTTTTCTATTTTGTGTTTTTGAAAATAATCAAAACGTGTTCTTTTTGCCATTTTCAAAAATGCATTTTTGAAAACACTTAAAAATTTACAAAGAAACACAAAATGATAAAAAAGCCGTTTTGCATTTTGTTAACAAAATCCGGGTGTTTTCCAAAACGGCCAAAACGCGTTTGGCCGTGGAGGTCCCGGGTTCGAATCTTGCTTCCGCCTTTTTTTTTTTTTTTTTTTTTTTTTCATTTTGGCTGGTAAAAATAATCATGATTTAACCATTGTCTGCGTTCTTTTTAACAATACGCGGTTGCTGTCCAAAGTGGTCAGGAACGCCATTTTGTAAGCATGAGGTCCTGGGTTCGATTCCCTTCTCCTTTCCAAATTTTTAAAATGTTTTTAATTCTTTTTAATGGTTTTAAAATGTTTTTAATTCTTTTTAATGGTTTTTTTTAAATTTTTTAATTAAATGTTTTTAATTTAATGGTTTTAAAATATTTTTAATTCTTTTCAAATGTTTTTAATGGTTTTTAAATGTTTTTAATTGTGTTTAAATGTTTTTTTATTGTTTTTAAATATTTTAATTCCATAATTAAATATTTTTAATTATTTTTAATTCTTTTTAAATGTTTTAAATATTTTTTTCCATAAATTAATGTTTTTAATTCTAAGTTTAAATTATTTTTAATTCCAAATTCAAATTTCTAAAAATTTTCAAGTAAACACGTTTTCGAGTTTTCTGTTTTAAGAAACAATTTTCAAAAATTCCAAAAAAAACGCATTTTCAAAAATCTCAAAACAAACACTCAAAACACAAAACACAAAATGAATTTAAAACTCAAACGCAAAGAGAACACCAACTTAATCTTTTAGATGAGGTGGTTAATTGAAACTGGCAAAATCCTAGGTTCGAGTCAAGTCGCACCCATTTATAAAAAGAGAAATTGCAGCCGCCATCTCCAATCTTTACTCCCTTTTGCACTTATCTCCAACCTTTGTTTCTTAGCAACGTTGTCCCAAGCCTTTTAATTTTTGGCGTGCACAGCCATTAGTGATGGGAACAGCTCAAAATGACTATTAAAGTTCACATAAAAACCGAATTTACCATGAAAAAAAAAAAAAAAAAGAACGAGAAAAAAAACATAAACATCTATATCTCCCTCCCTAACCCCACCCTTGCCGCGGCCGCCGCCACCCCCTTCTTCCTTCCAAGTTTCGTCCCCCGTCAACAGCAACCCAAGTACACAACATCCGCACCAAGTCAACCCCAAAAACCCAAGCCCATTGCCACCGCCCCTTTCTTAATCCATTACAACCCAAGTGCTGGGTCTAATCCTTGCAGATTCATTATCCCACCCACAAATAAAGAATAGACCAGATCCAAAATGTTCCAAAAATTTTGAGGTTGAGCTCCAGATCTATCTGCACTGTTCAAAATACAACTCCAAAATGTTACCAAATTTTTATACTTGTCAAATCAAAATTTAATCCAATTTTCTACACCATTTCTTTAAATTTCGAGGCCTGAATTTGACTTTTGAATCTACTATTATCATCGGCATCCAAATCCCTAGATTCATCACTCATCCGCACATGCAAGACTTGTTTACAAAATGGAAGAAGAAGAAAGGGGGCTTGCGGAAGTGGGGTAGGGGTGGCGAGGCTGAGGCTGGGGAGGGAGATGAAGATGCTGTTTCTGTTTTCTTTTTTCTTTTTTTTTTTTTTTTGCTAATTTAATGTAGAGGGTAAATTCGTCTTTCAATGCAAACTTATCAGTCAACTTGAACGACTCCGTCAATAAGGACCATGTGCGCCAAAAAATAAAAGGCGCGTTGCCAAGAAATAAATGCTGAAATGGAGAGGAGGTTGATGGTTGAGCAAGGCGGCTGCAATTTTCCCTTATGAAAATTGTGCATCTTTTAATAAAAATGGATGCGGATTGTGCCCGAGGGAGCACGTTGAAGATAAAATTTAAATAAATAAATATATTGTCACTTTAAAAAGTGAGCTTTTAGATGCAGTGCTTCAACATTCCTCCTCATATGATGGTCAGAAAAAACACCCATTTCATTCGATGACCACTAGATGATTCTTTCCTCAGTATTCCTTTGTACTGAAAAAATATGTAATGCTCTAACCCTTTACATGTCAATCTATCTCTGAACACTCAAGTAAAAAACAAACAACCAATTTCAGACTGGCGCCATGTTTTGGTATATCCCAAAATTTAATTATCTTGACATTACAAGCAAAAAAAAAGTTGTAGTTAAAGAAGATTCCTTGATGATTTCCTTCACAAGCACCTATAAGTCACTGTCAGTGTCGTCCCCCCTCCCCAGACCCAAAATAGATTCTCTACCAGATCACTGTCAAAATTCTATTCTAGGGCCTCACTTAACAAATATTTTCTTCAATACAATTTGGCACCACAGACCAAATTCATTCCAACTCTGTCAACATGAGCTCAGTTCAGCATCTTTTGAATTTGTTTGGGACCTTCAGGTTTTCTATTAATGAGAATTGGAATTTAGCTGAAAGGATTGATGAGCCACCATCTTCAAAATGCATGTAATTACAACCGAAAAATGAGCAATTGGATGGAATCAACCATCAAAATGCCTCTGAATATTGCATCACCAAAAAGGTTGAAACACTTTAGGGGAGCAAAAATGATTTTGAGGCCTGATATAGAAGGCAGAGATAGATCTCGTACAAGGAAGCCAGAAAACTACAATTATGAGGTGAAAGAAGATGCAGATAGAGAGTTTTTTAAATCAATAGTCCTGTGGTCAGTAAGGACTGGCTAGACTCTGGTTTACTCCCTTTTGAAGCTGTAGGAAAACCTCTTCGGTTGCCAACAAAAACAGCACTCCACAGTTGGTTTGGGGGGAGGGGGACATGTTACATAAAGAAGTTCAAGAGTTATTAGGAATTTGTTGAAGTGCAGTCAGAAATTTAAAACATCAAAAAAATTCGCAAGTGTGAAATCCCATGTTAAAAATTACCAGATGCAATAGCCAATATGGAAACATTGAGGACATGCAACGAAAAGAAAATAAAAACAGAGGAAAAACTGGAGGAAAAGTAAACCCACTTACATGAGTACCATCTCGACCAGCCAGTGGTGAGTCATTCACACCAAAAGTCATGGAAATGGTAGGTGGATCTAGCTCCACAGTGGGCAAAGCAGTCATGACCTGCCAGATATCTTGCAATGTCAATTTAAAATGTTTCCATGAAAAAGTGGAGAATATGCATCACAAATTTAATCATTTAATACTCAAATAGACCTAATTATCATCAATTAAAAGCTGGGCACACGTAATTCCAAAACTTTCTATAAAGAAGTTGATAATATGGTCGTACACATTTAAGCAATTCAATACTCATAGAGCATCAGTTGTACAGAACAGAAAGCTGGGATGCATCAACTTCAAAAGTTCCCAAATAATTGAGAATATACTGTACACCTTTAAATAATTCACACAAATACAGCACAATTGTAGTAATAGGAAGCATTGACGTATGCACAGCATCTTTTACCTTCAGAAATAAAATATGAAGAACAAACAAAAGCACTTCAAAATTGAGAAATCCACAAGCACTAGAACTTGAAATATCTATCATGTTCTTTCCACAATCACAAGTGCCAGACATAGGCATTGTTTAAAAGAGCTCAATAGGGTAGCGAAGCATTTTTTCTATGTGAGCCGAAGCATATGCCTCGAAGCGCTTTGAAGCGTAAGCCTCAAGAAAACTAATAAATAATTCAAAAAAATATAGAAGTATGCTCATAATAAATCGTACACCATCTTAAAAAATCAATAATAAAACAAATTAGCAATATTAAAAGTTTAGCTTGCAAACAAACATAAAAATAATTCAATAAAAGAAAGTAAAATAGCCCAAAAGCTAAGGCTAATAATAGAATGTCATGAAAATGCAAGACAAATGGGCAAACATCTTAGTCGTCTTGAGGCTTAGCCAAGCATCACAAATATTCGAGGCGTTTTATGAAAGCCTCAAGTGAGGCATCATAAGCCTCAAATAGTTTTTTTAAACAATGGACATAGGCAGTGGCCACACGCCAAAGATGCTTGTTAATAAATTTGAAAGTGCAAAGCGAAACTGCAAGAAGAGGTATGCATAATATGTCATGGATTCCTACGGATTAGTAAAATTTAAAATTTAAAAAGATCAATTAAGACAGCAGAATAAATTTTAATTATTTACTAAAATCTTTTCGCACAAAGATTATCATCCAATTCCCTAGAAGGGAATGACTGCAGAATGAAAGCACGGGTGAGAAAGTGGATAACATAAGGAACCAAGGGGAAACAGCCTGAGGCACAGAATTAAGAAAGATGATTGCGAAAAGAAAAGGAACTTTGGAGAAACAAAAAAAAAAAACCCGGAATCTTCAATATTGGTTAAAAAATTAATTGCAGGCCAGCTGGCCACAAAATCACTTGAGAGAATAAAGAACACAGCTCAAATCTCTTGCCAGCACCTTTTTGAGTCTGAATGACAGACATCCACATATATGCAACCACTAAATTGCACAATCTCATCAGTTAATAGAGGCAAAGTCAATTAAATATGATTTTGTTCCAAAGAATGTGTGGTCCAATACCCACAATTTGCTTAAGAAACCGTTATGCACACTTTACGTGCTTTTAAAGAAATAGTATCACAGACCAAGCAAAAAAGAAGTAGAAAAGAAAAAGTAGTGCAAATGTTAAATAAATATAAGAAGCCTCTACAAACCTCAACAGTTGATATTGTGTGCCCTATAGCTGGACTTGCCAACCCAGCCATTGATACTATATCACCAGCACCAGCACTTTCAACAGAAGCAACACTGGTGCCCCTCTTTTTCATCAGTTTCACAACCTACATAACAGAAAACAAACTTAATACAAAGTGAATAAAAAATGAACTGAGCCATCTTGACTCACCAATGTAGCATCAGTTCTAGGAACCAGTGCAAAATGAAACTCATTTCTGTAATTCCACTTCATGTAAGGCCATTACTATATATCCCAGTAATGATATTACATGTAGCAAAACTTGTAAATGGCTTCAAAGTCTCAAACTGTTGTTCCCTGTGATTTGATTCTTCTATGCTTTTAACTTGTTCAATCACAGTTGTTTGATTCCATTGTCAGAATGTATCAGGAGTGTGATAATATCTTCATTGCGAAGATACTTGGAGCAATGAGGTTACGTTTAAACAGCTTCAAGTGATAGGCAAGAAATGATCATATAGGTCTGCAATTTCATATGGGTTCTTGAGAAGCAGTTTAAACCAGCTTCAATCCTTTGACAAGAAACAACCATACAGGTCAGCATTATTATGGGTTCTTGAGAGGCAATCATAAACTTCAGATCCCAGAAGCTGCAAGTGTAAACTGTTGTTTTGAGTTTCAAAGAAATTATTAACTTCCCATTTCAAGGCAGATGCCATCTACATGAAGCTTAGAGCAAAGCAAACTTCCTTCCCCAAATTCCCCATTCCAAAGGAGAGAGAGGAAATCACAAGAAGCAGGCAACAAGGTTTAGGTGTAAATTTTAGCCATTCTACTATAAACCAGGACAAGATTACCTCCATTTATCAAGAAAGAAAAATGGAAGAAGACCATTTTATAGCATCAACTTATGTTCTGCATGAACTTTTTACAAATCAACAAGAAAGCACAGCAGATCAGCTAATATGTTAATTTCAAATTCAAGAGCACAAACCTTTCCTTCTTCAATTTTAACAACCCCAGAATCTGTGCTACGAATCCCATGTATTTTATCACCAACACGGAGAAACCCGGAAGAGATACGACCCGTCAAAATTCGTCCAATATAATTATCTTTTTCCATCATGGACACCTGAAAGGAACTGTTAATCATCTTTTTCAATGTTTCAAAGCAGAGTACAATTGCACCGAACACACAAGTTTGAAAAGTAAAACAGATTAATAAAGTACAAGAATACATAGACATTAAAATACATAATCATTTGCTAGTTACCTACTACAAAAGAAAAACTACAAAAGAGACAGTCACGTGCATCCAAAGAACTGCAAGATCACCAATGTGAAAGATGGTATGATTTATCCTCAACTTTGAACATCCTCCTTTATCCCTCAGCTCATGACAGAATGCAATTTGAGATGTCTTCGTAAAACAGATAATTGTGCACTTATGGAAGCATTAAAACCTTAGTGCATTTAGGTGTGCAAAGGTGCATAAAATATAAATGAGCTCATGCTGATTCATATATTCACACATAAGTGGACAGTAATTATTCCAGAACCAACCAGCATCTGAAAAGGTGCATCAAGGCTAGCAGTTGGTGGAGGAACGTGTCTAATGATTGCATCAAGCAACTCAGACATATTCTTGGAATCATCAGGAGGACATTTCGTATAGGCGGATGAAGCCCATCCTTCCTTTGCAGACGCATAGAGAACAGGAAATTCTAACTGTTCCTCTGAAGAAAAGTTATCAAGAAGTTAATAACATTATACCCTTGTTTGATAAAACTTTGCTAAAATTTTAACTCGTCAAACTTCAATTTTAATCACACATTTCATAGGACTCACAACTTTTATCTACTTTTCATCCACACGTTACACCAACTTTTATCAAAATTTGCTAAAAGTTTAGTTCTAAAACATTGTCAAAATAGCCCCCTATATATCATAATGGTAGAACGCATTCAAACACATACATATTCCTGCATGCAGATCAACGAATTCTTACAAGAATACAAGGGCATGAATCAAGCAAATGAGAACATAGAATGAAGGCAGTACTGCAAGCACCTGTGGCACCCAGATTAGCGAAAAGGTCAAACACCAGGCTCTCAACTTCATTGCACCTCTCCTCGGTAACTGTACATATGTCACCAGGAATACAAGGGAAATGAATAACTAAAAATGAAAAAATAGATTTCAATGCATATATAGCATATGCTTGTGTGAACAGAAAAGAACAAAAAATTTTAAATTAAATAACCCCATAAACGTAGCAAAATGCGCGCTCTTATAAATAACTGATATCTGATAACAGATATTCTAAATTCTAGGGGACAGAAACTGAATATAATGAATTTCCGGCAACCATCTTCTCAATATTACAAAAATTCTCGACAACTATGAAAGAGGACATATCATGCATACAAAGAAACAGATTTGCACTAATCAAATTCTTAGATGAACTAGAGTTGAATTGAGTAACATTATCTCAGGCCTCCAACTATTCTCTGACTTCAACCCCTTCGAGTTGGCCATGGGGTACCAGAACGCCCCACACCATTGTGACAGCAGGTTGCTTACCCATCAGCCTACTCTGACAAGGGGTTGCACGAGAGCAACGACCTAGCCCAAACCTACTTAAACAACTTAAAGCTTTAGCCTGGTTTGAAATTAGGTCTTGTAGAAAAGCGGACAAGCAGCTCGGTGAAAATTCACCCCTATTCCATGTGAGTCAGTCTCTGATGTCGGACTCGATGAAAATGAAGAAGTACCCGTGTCGACTCGACACAACACGACACACATACTAACATGGGATCCAAATCGGACCCTTGGTTTTCAGTCGAACACAACAGCGAAAGGAAGAAGAAGAGGGAAGACTGTTGAAAAATGGAGCTTCTTCTGGCTTTGTGTCTGTGGTGGAGTCCGCACCGAATTTGTGCTACTATGAGTCGTATTCGAACGACGCAGGCCATGGCAATTGTGATTAGTTTGAAAACAAGGAAATTTCTCTCTCTAGTGTTTTGCAGATAATAGTGAGAGGGAGTCGAGAAGACCATGGCTGAATGTTTCCCTAATTGGATTAAAGCAGTTTGTGGGCTGGAGAACGAAGATTATTCAGTGGGCTTTTGTGAAGTCCAGTTCTTCGATTTTATTGGAAAAATGTGTCTAGTCAAACCTATTTAATTTGAATTTATTGGTTTATTAAATTTCTTATTTCTTGTATTGTGGTAATTGGCTTTAGCATATGTTTGACAACGCTTAAATTATAATTTCAGCTGGTCAAACGGGTCAAATATACTTTTTATCCACACATTTAATGGGACTCACAACTTACAACCCACTTTTTAACCACACTTTCACCAACTATTTATATTATAAGTACTTGAAATATAATTTTAAGACTACCAAACATGCGCTTAATATTGTGGTTATTGGCTTTAATGAGCTATTAGTTTTTTTGTTATTTTGGCATTAAATTTATATTAATTTCTATAATTTTTTTTAAAAAAATATAAGACGTATCCCGTACCCGTATCCAAAATTCAGATCTTTTTTAACCGTATTCCCACATCTTAATTTTTAAAAGGAGAAGGATCCGACTCCTAGATATATGTTTGTATCCGATACTCATACCCAAGTCCAAGCAATATACGAGTAAGTAGACTTCAATTACACCAAACCAAACCAGAGAGGAATGTAGTATGTGCATAATGGGGGTGGGGGGATGGGGGAGGAAATGGGATGCCATTCAAACTATTGTGGGATTTCCTATAGGTTAAATATTAGTACAGAAAGTCAAGAATAACAAATGTCCTCCCGTAAATAAACTAGTAACTATTAAGATCATAAAGCACAGGTCTGTTTCATCATCACAAGATATTTTTAATTAATGCCATCATTCGTAATGACTATATTTTCCAATTCCTAAATAGATCATCCAAAAATGCACATTGTATTCCCAGGTGTGCTTTGTAAATAAAGGGCCTGGAGATAATGCAATAGGTCACACGATTATAGAAGTTAGTTTAAAAAAAAAACACACAACAAAGAGATTGACAAGCCATTAAAATATATATATATATATATATATATATATATATATATATATATATATATCTGATAGAACACAAGCATTAAAAGAAGTTATACCCGCAGGTCGATCCACTTTGTTTAGAAGAAGTATAGGGCGTAGACCATATTTTAAGGCCTTAGCAAGAACAAATTTTGTTTGTGCAAGTGGACCTTCACCAGCATCGACAACTAAAACAGCTCCCTCAACCATGCCGACAACCCGCTCAACCTATAACACAAAATAAGAGAAATATGTGTTAAATATTTAATGGAGTCTATAAAAAGTTGCAAAGTACTAGATCTTAGAAATAAAATAAAATAAAATAAAAGTTCCAAAATTTTTAAACTAATCCATAATTTCAACAAAATATAATAAAAGAGCACTGATGCCCAAGATCAACTAGAATATGATGATTAGGTGCCTGCAAGTTGATATTAAAGTTGTATGTCATTAGAATCATAGTCAAAAAAATCTCGCATTCAAGCAATAGAGTATATACTGGGAAAAAACTTCTTGATTTATGTTATCTTTCTGGACATAATTCGAGAATCATGCAATGGTGACATCAGGTCACATTACAGCTATTAATAACAGTTGCCAGTCCTCAGAGATTGCGAGAATAAGTGACTTCTGGAATGAATGAGCAGAGTCAACTCCAATGATGCAAGAAAGTGGTTGTAAAGTGAGAAAAATTTTGGATCACATCAACTGAAAGGGTGTGCTTAAGAGATTGTGGGTTTATTCAACTGGGATGATTTCAACTTCGAAAGGGAAAAATGGAGAAGGAACATATTGGTTTCGGTTCACATCGGACGAAGAATTAGTGAAGACAAAAGATGCATATGAAGCTGCTAGTCCCTTATGAACATCAGCTCATCTTGAACAAAAAGACCACTCATTGATATTGACATCAAAAGGGAACATGTTAATCATCAGTTAGATAATGAGTTTGATAAGTCAAATATGTATACGAACAGAGCAGAGAAACAAAAAGGTTTGGAGAATTTCCCGGACTATAACTTGCAATAGTGGTAGCAAAACTCTTTTTATAGAGAGGAACTTGGACCATAAATTCTTGCAACAAACACATTGTTTGCATCGAGTTGAATAAATCCTCCTCTTCAGACGGTGACTTGGTCAAAAGCACATTTTGCAATGGCTTACCAATCCAAAGGCCACACATCTGGCTACCTTGGATACTTAATCCCTACCAGAGATTTCAGAGAAGAGTAGAAACTTTTGGTCCTCGAAAATCCTATGGCTGCCTCCCCTTACTCTTTTCCCTGCCTTCTTTCCTTCCCTTACAATATCATGCTCAAAAATCTTCTCTTAGTGACAAAATATTTTGTTACATAACAAGACCTCCATCCTATGGCTTACCAACGACAACAAACTAAGCATTATTCAAGACTTCCAGTAAATATGGGGCGGCTACATGAATCATTTTTCTTGTTCAGTCCATTGATCGCTACATCGCCTACTTCAAAACAAACTAAACTTCAGCAATTAAGTTAATTTGTCATTTTCCCAAATAACTGTATTCTAGTGTCAAGCTTAGACATTCTACTTTCCTAATTTGAACCATAATCGTGGGTCGTTTGAACTAACTGCTCTCTTGAACACATAGGTAAAGTTTTATGTTTTTCTAAGCTCTCTACCTCATCATCAAAAAGTAAAGAACGTGATGAAAAAGAATTCTTAGGAACAACATACTTCACCCCCAAAATCTGCATGTCCAGGAGTGTCAACCATGTTAAGCTCGTTGTCCTTCCATGAAATAGACGTAACCTGCAATTGATGACAAAAGGTATAGCAAATCACATGTTTTGTAAGATTAAATCAACTAAAAGTAATGATTTTCTACAAATGCAGACTTCGAGAAGCACAGTCATTTGCCTGTTATGCGACTCAAGTTGTCATCTTTACCTAGTAAATGTCACGAATACTCCACCACCACAAAATACATTGCCCTTAAATGCACAAACTTAGAAAATGAGATACCAAGCTCTGGCTTCAAGATATTAGCGTACAATTTTCAATCATAAAAAGGGTAGTACTCGAAAGTGAAAAATGAGTATTACAGTTCGGACATCTAAAATAGGAAACTGTAAATTAGAATGCGGGATAGAGGAAATATAAATATATTTTCATCAATTATGTTGTGCGGGCACGATAGTCTGTACGAAGCCTACATCCACTGGCTCAGAAAAAATACCTCGACTAAACTTTCATCAATCTACTACCGACCAAATGGTAGCAGCCGTAAGTCCGGCCTTTCTATCATCACTGCCAGGGGAAATTTTATCCAACATAAAGATAGTATCCAAGAGATCCGAAAATGTAAGTCCACTTCATAAGAATGCTTACAAATCCAACAGTCACGAATACCACTCCACTACAATTTACATTGCCCCCATAATCACAAACTCGGGAAAGGAGATACTTCCAAGAACTATTTGCGTACAATTTCCAAATGTGATTATTCATTTCTAAAAGAGTGGTGGTGGAAAGTGAAAAAGCAGTAATACAGTTCATTCATCTAAAATTGAAAATTGTAAATTAACCCCAAGACAGAAAATATCAATATATCTTCATTCACTATGCTACGCTGGCACGATCATCAATACAAAATCTACATCCCTGAAGCAAATTTTACATTCACTGGCTCAGAAAAAATACCTCACCTAACTTTCATCAATCTACTACCAACCAAATGGTAGCAGCCGTAAGTCCGGCCTTTTTATCATCACTGCCAGGGGAAATTTTATCCAACATAAAGATGGAATCCAAGAGATCCTAAAATGGGTGTAAGTCAACTTCATAAGACTCCATCCAAAAGTCACGAACCACAACTTATATTATATGCACAGACTTAGCGCTTGTTCTTCATTACTTAAATTATAATTTTAACTAATCAAACAAAATTTTTATCCACACATTTCGTAGGACCTGCAACTTACTACCCATTTATTATCCACACATTCTATAAAACCCACAACTTATAAACACTTAAAAAAATAATTTCACCACCACCAAACAAGCACTTAGAAGAGGAGATAACCACCCTATTGGCTTCAAGAACTATCTGTGTACAATTTCCAAATCACATTATTCATTTCTTAAAGGGTGGTATTGAAAAGTGAAAAATCAGTAGTACATCCTGTAAATTAGCATAAGCAATAGAGGAAATATAAATATATTGTAAATTATCATATGGGATAGAGGAAAAATAAATATATTTTCATTACCTATGTTATGCTGGCACGATAGACTACAAAATCTACATCCACTAGCTTGGAAAAAATATCTCACCTAAACTTTCATCAACCTACTGTCAACCAAATGGTAGCAGCCATAAGACTGCATAAAATCCAAATATCAGGAATATTACACCACAATTTACATTGCCTTGATAGAGGCAAACAATGGTTTTAAAAAACTCAATCGGTTTTGCCTCTATGAGGGGTGATGTAGCAAACCAATAAAATAATTCAAAATAATATAAAAAAAAAATCTTATAATACACCATAAACCATCTTGAAAATCCATAATAAAAACAAATTACCAAAATTAAAGTCTTAACTTTCGAACTAACATAAGACAGTCGAGAAAAAAAACAAATATTAAGTTCATAAACTAGTAATCACATAAAAAACTGTAACATATTTTTAAAAGTAGAATAGAAATAAACTAGAAGTCTCCTATATCATCATTAGTAATAGGATCTTTAAAAGAATCATCAACATGTTTTTTATTATCCCATCATCCTCCTCATCACTGTCATTTTTTTCCTCGTACTTTGTCATCATCCTCCACTCATAGTGGTGACTTCTCTTCCACAAAACAAAATAAGTCGGAATGCCTCCGTAAATTGAGACATGAGCCTTGAAAATGACACTTAAGGAGCAAGTTTTGAGTCATTTAATGAATGACTCACACAAGGCAGGCCTCGAAGCGTAAGCCTCATACAACTTAACGGTGCCAATTTAGAAAAGAAGATGTTGACCCCTCGTTTCAAGAACTATATGTGTACAATTTCCCAATGTTATTATTCGCCTCTTAAAAGGAGGTACTGTGGTAGTGGAAAGTGAGAAAGCAGTAATACAGTTCAGACGTCTTAAAAATGGAAAAATAAATATGGAACCAAAAGAATTAAAAATGTATGTAAGTCCACTTCAAAAGACTTCATACTCACCCTGGTATATCTGACCAGGATTTACGCTCTTGATCTCATACCTAGCAGCAAAGCTGCAAGACTTTGATGAAAACATGAGAAACTTACAGATTAGTTTCTCATCTTTATTATCCACATATAGTTATTATTTTTAATACTCTGTCAATTGGAATAACCTTGTTTCTGGATCAACTGGTGGCACTACACTTGGTATTTCTTCTATTTTTAAAATCAATTGAGTAGAAATATGCGTATTTTGCTCAGTACTTCACCTAATATATGAGAGCAAATTGATTGAATTGAACACATCATGTGGAATTCATACAACACCAACCCCTCCCCCCCCCCCTTTTCTGGTATTTGTATTTGGCAAGGAGTGAATAAAATCAACATCACAACAGACGGTGCAATACATTTCATAGTCAAACAGGGTCATGTTAAACAAAAAAATCATCAAGCTGCTATTTTTACCAAAACTTTTCTCTTCCATTAAATTCGTACGGAAGCAAACAGAAAGAAGTAATTAACAATTCGAGGAAAGTGGTATCTTATAGACTACCTTAGAAGCGATGGTGATGCCACGCTCGCGCTCGAGGCTGATGGAGTCTAGGGCGCGCTCGTGGGGGATGTCAGCACCGCACTGTCGGAGGAGCCTATCCATGAGGGTGGTTTTCCCGTGGTCGACGTGGGCTATAACAGCTACGTTTCTCAGCTGGCTCGGGTCCACAGCAACGCCCAGAGCCGCCGCAGATGGAGCTGCGGCAGTTACGCTCGCCGTGGAGAAGGCGCGTCCGAATACATGGGTCTTTAGATAATTGGAGGAGGAGGAGAAGGTTTTTCTGGTTGTGGCAGTGGACCAGAGAGATCGGAGCAACGGACCGACCATTTCTGCAAGTAAAGAGAAATGGCCGCTTCGTAGTATTTGTAGAAGAAAAAATCTTGATAGGGTTTACAGGGTTTAACGGGTTTTCTTTTTTTTTTTTTTTTTCCTTTTTTTTTTATTATTATTATTAGTAGGTAAAATTCCATATGGATCTTTTGAACCTTTTATGTGTGAAATCAAGGTCTCTATCTAACCTATAAAAAGTGTGCAACAATCATTCTTATATGATAGAAAATGTCAATTTAATTATTAAAATGTTAATTTTTTGTTTAAAATGATCATATCATTTAGCTTGAATAACAAAAAAAGAAAAGAAATAGAAAAAATTGAAACGCCCCCACCCGGCCAACCCTTCGTTGCAAAACCCATGAGATAGCATCTCCACCCAACAATGCCTTTGAAGTTTTGCTGAGGCTAAATCCAAACTTGAGCCTAAAGAGGAAATTAAGGATTGGGCTCTACAAGTTTTAGAAGGTGACTTTGGGAATATGACTTGCTTTTTGGAGAGGGAAAAAAATGTTGTTGTTACATTTCGGTGAAGGAACCCATATTGTAATATAGTTTTACCACCAATGATGACATGACATTTTCCTTGGTATTTGCCAGATATCTTCACTTCTCAAAGAAATACCCTAAAATGTTTGTATTTTTTCCAAGAAATTTCTAAATGTTGTTTTCTTGTCATTGATGATTGCTAAATGGTATCATGTTTATTCATTAAATCTCTAGCGTAAATCACAATCTTATCTTGTGTTATTGCCAAGAAAATTTCTAAGGTTTGGTGCTTTGTGATGACTCTGGAATCATGTTTACTGATTAAATCTCTTGATCTTTTGTCTTGATATCTATGAAAGTGAAATTGATGTATCTTCTTTGTCCTGCTAATGTATGCTACTAGGTTGGAGGCAAGCCTAGCCTAGTTTGTTCTTCAAATAAGAATCTTTTGAGTGTCATCATCATCTGTAGCTAGACTTCATGTTTAAATGTGAGACTAGCTAAGTTTTTCTACTTCCCTCGATGCAGTAGGAAAAGATTCTAAAAATTGTGCATTAGAATGGCTTCTTGGAAAGGTAAACAAGTTATTCGTGAAGTGTTGAGGCAAAACCATTTACAAAATCTGCTTGCACCACCATTTTGAAGATCCAAAACTATCAAGAAATTTGTATTTCATGTTATGTTCATAACTATGTTTTCCATTCATTTATCTATCACGTCTGAATGTGGCATGTCCAGATGTCTTGCTATACAATTTTCTAGAATAAAATTTGGAAGGATTCTATGCTCTTGCATAATAATTACTCCTGCCATGAATCTGCAGTGCTACGGCAAGTTGCAGTGTTAGTAGTGGTGGATTTTGGGTATTGGTTTAGAGTATCTAAACTTGGTGGTGACAGATTTTAGGTGGTGATGGTTGAAATCAATGGGTAAAGGATCTAAACATGTGCAATTTTGTGTATTGGTAGCGGCATGGTTGCCAACGATGGTTGAAATCAATAGGTGGTGGCCAACGTCAACAGTGACACAAAGATGATGGGTTAAGCTTTTTATCATCCTGGCGTCGAGCTATTTTTCCACAGGACCTCCCCTACATTATCGTCACTACAGTAGAGTTTAACCACCAAGTTCGGGATGGATTGGTGTGGTTCCTCTATGCCTAGGACACCAAAATATCTAACCATGAACAAAGAAAGGCATGAGAGAAAAACTTATTGGCTAGTGATTGTTAAGCCCCAATTCTTGACTAGATGGGACACCAAAGGCCTCTGCCCTTCCATCCCTTGGATGGATAGAGAGGTAGGGCAGAACTTTTTGATTTTTTCATGTTGTCAAATAGTTGAACAATGATTTTTCATGTTATCAAATATTTGAACAATGAAAATAGATGGCGAGTGATCAGGTCATGCAAGAACAAGGTGATTTTGGTTTTCAAATTATTTTTTTGTTTACTTTTCAAATTTTCTTTTTATTTAAATTAAAACAATGACATAATAGTACATGCATTCAGAAGTTAAGAAAAGGCTAAAGGCACGACTCAAAACTTGGAGCAAGCAAACCTATGAGGTCACTGCCATTAAACTTGAAGAAAATAATAAAAAATTGATATTGTAATAGTCAAAATTAGGGCTGGGCAAATTAACCGAAAAATTGACCCGACCCCACCAAACTCGGGTCGGCTTGGGTTAATTTTTGGCAAATTCAGTCAATTTTTCGGGTACCGAAACTGACTTTGTTTTAGAAAAAATTTAAAAATAAGCTTTAATCGGGTTGGTTTGGGTCTTTTTTGACCCAAAAAAATAAAAATAAAAAATAAAAAATCTTGCTTTAGTAATTTTAGTAGTTTTTCTTTAAAACCAAATCACAACTAAAATTTGGATAATTCACTTAAGATTAAGAATAATTGAATTCATAGTTAGATACAACAATACTTTACTCACACTTTATTATGTTGACAAACCATGCAATTGTGGTTTGAGGGAACAATGATGAAACGACCATCGAGTCTTTCTTACAAGCCTCTCGTCCAGGGGCTATTCCGTGCATCATTAGTTTATGTATTGTCCATTAGAGGTTTTGCTCCAAAATAGATTTCTTTCGCTTCCTCAGTGATTTGAACTCTTGACCTCCATTTCTTAATATGAACTTTATGTTGAATGTTGGTACCAATTGGGCCTCTTAAGGAGGAAGTCAATGGTTCGAACCACTAGAAACACGATAGATATTCATTTTGAGGCAGAAACTCTTAGTGGACAGTACATATGATAACAACGCATGAAATAGTCCTTGTGCAAGAGGATTGTAGGGCGACACTCGTTACAAGTGAACTACGTGCCTTCTATAGGCATTTAACTCAAATTAATTGGGAAGGGCGACACTGAAAGTTTCTCTAAACTTGCTTGTGAGAATTGTATAAATTAAGTGCTTATTTGATAAAAATTTTTGTAAATTATAAGCAATATGTCATATGGAATATGTGGATAAGAAATATATAAAAACTATGGGTCATACGGAATGTGTGGATAAAAATAATGTTTAACCAACTTATAAGTACTTATAAACACTAGCAAACATGTTATAAGTCTTTTCATCGCTTCTAATTGGCGAGGGTATGCAGTCCTTTCATATGTTGGTCATGCTCGTGTCATTCACATTCCCTAATACATTTTCCTTCAAAGAGGAAAACTCTATAAGCTAATCTCATGGCCGAGGTGACTATCCCAATAACACTTGTAAATAGGAATAACAAAAAGGCCGACCACCCGTGGGCCAGTAGAAGCCCAACCCATTATGGGCCGAGATCGTCTAACGACAGGCCCGAGCTTGAACCGGGCTGAAGACAAAAAAGGGCGAGCTAGAATCTGCCCTTGAAATCCACGGACCGGCCCGTTGATTGGCCCGTTTAATTTGGTCTTTTAACTTCTTCTTTTTTTGTAAAACGGCTCTTTTTTTCCCCTATACATACCTCATAAACTTTTCATATTCTTTACTTAAAAAAATGTCAATTTTATCATAACTTATTTCTTTTTTAACTTTTTAAACTCAAAAAAAAAAAAAAAAAATAAAAAAATATGGCCCATGGCTCGGCCCATTGCCATCACTACTTGAGAACTAAATCTTTGCAAGGAAAATCTCATTGTGCTCATATAGTACACTAAATCAACTTTTGTCCGTTTTAGTTGACTAAAAGTTTCATATGTAAGCTGATTGTCGGCTTAGGTTGCTTAGTCAACTTATTGCATTTGCCATGGTTGAGTTCAACGACGTACTTTGGCTCAATGTCTTAAAGGCATAGGTTCGATTTTTGAATGGTCGACTTACCAAAACTGATGTTATCTATGTTCACTTTTAAAACGAAGCTTGATATCACTGTAAATACATTGGGTTATAAATATTCTTCAAAAGGTGGTCCAATTAACGTGAAGAAAGATTATTTGGTAATAATTAATGAAAAAGTATAAAGGTTGGGAATTTATTAAGACTTGTAGAGAAGACAATTTTTGGTTGAGCTATTGTGATGGAGTCGCAACAATGAGGTTCTACTATTGAAAAAAATTGCGAAGTACTAGTGACATAGTTTATGACTGATGTTAAGGAAAATGAAGATTACACTAGAAATCAAACCTCGAAGAAGTTGTAAAGTCAAGTTTAATTAAAAAAAGATTAAAGGTTTTCCTTCTTAAACCCTTTAAAGTAGATAAGGGGTGAGGTTGTCCATAGGAGACTTAATTTGGCCATGGCCCTAATCATGAGGACACCAATGGTGCCTAATGATTTATTACATAGCACAAGGAAGGAAGGAAGGAAGAGCACGAAGAGAGCGAATAATTCTTCGAGCTTTATTCACGCCTGTCATAATTGATTATGAAATTGTGACATCTACTTGTAAAGAGGTGTGAATATTGGTATTAAGAGGTATTCTTGAATTTGGAGAATTTAAGTGAATTAGAGATTGTTGATATTTTTGGCTCAAAAAATTTTTTTTTTTCAAAATTCACTTTGATTTGAAAAAAGAAAAAAGAAAATAAAAATTGATAGTTATGAATGAGGTACAAAACATATTTTACCATATTTTTATCGAATTGATTATTTGATAGTTATTGAAATATGCTTGAACTATTTTGGTAGATGGGTGTGACCAAAATGTCCTTTTGTTTTCAAAGTAGCCGACTATTTGACTTGAAAAAACTAAACCATTTTAACGAATCAAACAACCCCTAAACAAACGGTTGAGATCTTGAGTGCTCTATCGACTTATTTACAATAAGAACCCGTTTGATTTTTGGATAAAATTATTTATCTAGATAAAAGTTATATGGATAGGAATTAGCTGGATAACATGTTTATTATTATATTATTTGGTTCAGTTAAGTATAAAAATGAAAAAAGTTACTACTAAAAAGTCAACGTTTGATAAAAAAGACAAATCTACAATTTATTCTTAATAAAACGAAACAAAGTAAATAAAATAAACTAAAAGAGAAAAAAAAAATGGGTAAAGTAGCAGAGGTTGGTGGCGTTATGGCGTTAGCGGTAATTGGCGGGCGGGTTGTTACGGAGGATTTTGGCGTAGGATGGTAGTAATGGCAGGGTGGCTAGTGGTGGTGGCCAGAGGATGGAGGCAGCGGTGGTAAGAATGGCAACATGTGAGGTGGGGCAAGATCGGGGCGGCCATTACCATCTCGCCCTGTCGAGGATTTTTGAATGCGGGGTGGGAGAAGGGATTAAAAAATCACCATTTATTGCCATTTAATTAATTGATTAATTTTTAATATTAATATTTATTTTTTAAACACAATTTAAATTTTAAATTAAATTTTAAAAAATAAATATAAAATAAAATAGAAAGAGATTTAAGTATGGGTCAGAGAATTCATGACAAGAACCATGATTCTCGTCTCCACCTGATTTACCAACGAGGCGGGGGCGAGTATTTTGCCATTCGTAAGCGTCGAATGAGTGGCAGCTTTTATCCTAAATTATGAATGTTCATGTATGTTCGTCTTTTTTAAAAAAATGAGTAAATCATTATCCGGATAAAAAATTTTGTCCTCCTCTTTTTTATGACAAAATTTATCCTCGTTTTTTGCTTAAATTGTTGTCCGGATAAAAGTTGACATTACTTCCGTCCAAATATGATAAGACAAATTTTATCTATTATTTTTAACTTTTGTTCATATACCAAACGGACTCATACTGATTATAATATTAAATAATATAATAATAATATTAATTTTAAAAAATTAAAATCATTTATATATTTAATCAAAATACCTAAAAAAAAAAAAATTAAAATCTTATATATTTACGTACCCGAAGTCAGTGTCATTTCCATGCAGGTTTCCCAATTCTCATATTAAAACGAATTCCTTAACTACAAATCTTGTATATGTAAAACAATTGATTACTATATTCACAAAGAATCTTAGTTTGATTAGTTGTACATTGTGGCTATCTTTCCATGCTCTCCATACAACAGTTTCTTCATTACTAGTTTTCTACTTATTCTTATCTCTAATTAAAGGCACTCTTTTCATTCTTTTCAAACAAATAAAGTGTTCATAACATGTGATTTTTTATTTATTTATAATCCCTTTATTACATCAATCTTTTGCATTGAAACCACATTAAAATACAATTCTGTCTTCTTTATTTGACTGTCTTCATTTGATTTTTAAGATGCAAAGGGCTAATGGCACATCTGCATGTGCATCATGCAAGCATCAAAGAAAAAAGTGCACTGAAAAGTGCATCTTGGCACCTTTCTTCCCAGTCGATAAAACCCGAGAGTTCCAAGCAGTGCATAAGGTTTTTGGTGTGAGCAATGTAACGAAAATAGTCACGAATCTCGAGGAAGAAGATCGAAAACGAGCCGTAGATTCACTCGTCTGGGAAGCCTTTTGTTGGCAGAAGGATCAAGTTCTAGGTCCTTATGGAGAATACAGAAGAGTTTGTGAGGAGCTAAGGTTATACAAAAGCCAATACCAGCAAATTCATCAGGTCCAAAATCAAGGGAGTATAGTGTATAAAGCAGCAGCACAAGGGCTAATGGGATGGAACAATAACAAGTTTATGAGCTTTAACGGTGCGGGATTAAACAACAACAACAACAACAACAATAATAACAACAACAACGTTAATAATAATTCTCTAAATAATGTTCATAACAATGGGAATTCTATGGTGGATTTTTGCCCTTATAATAATTATTCTTCACATCATATTCAAGAAACTGAGAAACTAAGAGGAGAAAGAGAAAATGGTTCTGCTCTTATTATGCCTCAGCAGCATTTGCCTAATGGTATTAATCAACAATACTTTGTTACAGGTATATAAAAATTGCTTTTTTAACTTAAGTACACGTTTGATACACAATATTGAACATGATTGAATAATACAATTAACAAATTATAACTTTTCTTTTTAAATTTATTTTCAAGTTGATTCATTCTTGTTCAATATTGTGTACTAACATATAATTATAGTTTAATGTTTTTGTTTTTGGTTTTTTTCTTCAAGAGATAGAGATCTCATTTTGTAGTTGCCTATTATATATACAGGTCAATACAGTCAACTTGATTCTAAGTCAATGGAGAGCACAATATGGGAAGGCAGCTCATAGATTTATTAGTACATGCATTATTATGCATATGTTTGTATTATTCTTTTGTATTTGATTACTCAAAATTTGACCCAAGATATGAGTTTTGATAATGTTTTATATATGTGTTTGTGTGTATATACATCTTACTTATAATTTAGAAAGAAAGTGACTATAAATATTAATACTATGTTTAGAAGTCGAAGCAAAAATGTTTCCTTCATATTAAAAATAAGATGATGCAACGTAATCTTGATGATTACGAAGAATTATGAGAAAGGCTAGACAGATAAGAAGAAACTCCAATATTTTAGAAAATTTAATAAAGAACAAGCCATCCAATTTAATAGGGATGGCAAAGAGACAGAATTGTAACCCGTTTTTTTTTTTTTCATAGTTTTTATAATATTATATTTTAAATATTAAATTAAATTATTAAAAAAGATACACTTTGGTTATTAAGACATTAAAAGAATATAATTTTTATTATTATTTATAGACATTTATTTTTTAATATGAATTATTATGGTTTTTCGACGTGGAACAAAATAAAATAACTTTATAAAATCTCAACAGTTAAACATAAATGTATGGAAGGGATTCCACATCGGATTCTTTAAAGTGTGTTAAATGAGAAGTCTACAAAAGGGAGTGGTGAACCAATTTATTATTAAATAAATAATGGGCTTTACATTTGGTTGGATCAATTAGAGATGACAAAAATATCCGATCCGTCCTGAACTCGATAGATACTTAATACGAATGGAGCGAAAAATACCTGATTCGCGGATCGGCGGGGCGGATCGGATCGGGACTGCCACGATCCGACCCACCCCGTATTTAAACAAAAAGTATTAAATTATAACAAGATAAAAAATTTAGGGCAATGGCTGCAATTGCAATTTCAAATTTCTTAATTCCTAATTTGTTAATTCCTAAACCTAAGTTCTTGATTATATGAAGTTATGAATATGAGATGATAAACAATTTGTTTTTTTTTATTGTGTATTTTGGAGTATTCAATTTTTAATTAAGTAATTGATGTCGGTTGTTTCTTTTGGACATTTAATTAAGTAATTAATGTATGTTAGAATATTGTTTAAACTCTATAGTATAGTGGTAAAGCTTGTTTCAATATAATTTAAATTTTTTGAATGCCAAATAAATAAATAAATAACGGATTAGTATACTAATCAGGATTCTGATATGCCCCGATTCGTATCCGATCCGCCCCGAAAAATGACGGATCGCGGGGCAGATTTGGATCTGCCATCACTAGGGTCAATAGGTCATAAAGTGGATTTGTAGTCTTTTAATTAATATTTAGTCAATTAATACTTTTTTATCTTTATAATTTTTTTAAATATAATAGTAATAAAAAATATTATTATTTAGCCCCTCCAGGATTTCTTGCCCCGTTGGGATGGGCCCGCAGAGATCAAGGCAAGTGAGAATTATTGCCATCCCTACTTATAAAACTAATTACAAAAAAGAAAAAAGGACAAATGACAAAGTCTCATTGAAATTGCTCTTTTAGTCCCTAAATTCCTATCAAAGTATAAATTAGACCTTAATTAAATAAATCATAATAATTGAATAAATAAAATATGAAGCTTCTCACGCCTTTATGTGTTTGGACTGCAATAGTCTCTTTGAGATGGAGAAGATACGTCCTCAAATCTTGTGTCATATAGTCACATGATGTCTTGTTAATATGGCGAGTCATTTAGTAATTTAGTAGAGCACATACGAAAACGTCTCTTCGATAGTAGAACTCTAATAAGCGCTTAAGAATCAATTAAACTGACGTCCTAAGTGAAACATGTGCAACACTAGATTCCTCTTTTTCTTGCTTCATATCCACTTAAGTCAACAATTTAATATTCACGGTAGGAGATGGAGAATTGTTCTTCGGCCACCAAACATTACAATTCTTTTGTGTCTAATATAAAATAATAGGAATTAAAGTCTCTCTTCATGCAATTTAATTTGTATTGAATTTCCAAGGTCGTCCAACTAAGGGCGGACCCAAAAATTTACGTTGGGGGAAGCAAAAATTTCTAAAAGGTCAATGTATAAGTAAAATTCATATACAACACAAAAAATCACAATACGACATTACCTACTTAAGTGGTGCTCGACGATCTCTTACAACATAAAATTCATCTATAATAGAATCTATATTTATTTTACAGTAAATTCTCGTTCAATGTAGAGTGTCATACAATCAGTAAAAAAATTCAAATAAATGTGAATTTGTTATCTGTGAATGTGATACACAAAAATTCTAAAAGGTCAATGTACAAGTAAAATTCATATACAACACAAAAAATCACAATACGACATTACCTACTTAAGTGGTGATCGACGATCTTTTACAACATAAAATTCATCTATAATAGAATCTATATTTATTTTACAGCAAATTCTCGTTCAATGTAGAGTGTCATACAATCAGTAAAAAAATTCAAATAAATGTGAATTTGTTATCTGTGAATGCGATACACAAAAATTCAACCAAAAAAAAAAAAAAAACTTGGAACACAATGTCTAAATTTAAAAAATAAAAAATAAATGTGCAGGAAGATGGTTCCTCTTGTGCTTTCCATTCTCAATTTCTAAATCTAAACTATACTAAAAGAGCCAATGTAACCAGCACTATTCATAAGAAACGGGCCTTAGTTACTTCCTAACTAAAGAAGAAATGGCATTAGTTACTTATTAACTAAATCCAAAAGTTGCCCATACTTTTCCTTTAATGTCAAGTTTTCTTTTATATTATTTGTTTTTTTTTCGTGCCTTCACATCCTCTCCATCTGCCCTGTGCCGTCCACACCAGTGTCTATTATTTCTTCATATTGGTACTGCCCTTATTTTCCCATACCTCATCCTTCTAGTACTCTCAAACAACTATTTTCCCTAGCTTCCTCTTTTCCTTCTTCAGTATCCCCAAAATATCTTTTTTTCTCATTTATTCGCGGATTTTATCATCCTCGCAAACTGATGCGTCCTCCGTCCTTACGATTTGTAGTGGCATCTCATCCCTTTTCTTCTACATAGTAGATATTTGATTCGGAAAAAAAAAATCTCGATAAATCATTCTTTATTAATTTCTAATGGATGACAAAGAGCCTCACGAAATAGGCGTCGAAAAGAATTAAATGCAAAAGAGAAGGAACTATGTAGACAGGAATTTGTTGTACAAGAAAATGTACCAATGCAAACGAGGAAATCTAGGCGTCTCCCAGGTTTGGCTTTTGACTTTACATGGTGTGTTACGAATAAGCATTTGAGCATAGAACTATGAGTAGTTTTTTGGCCATTAGAAATGAATTCATAACATAAAACGTTTTTTGTCTCACAGTAAAAATTAACATGACATCATTGTCGATTTTCTCGACGTTGGCATCCAATTGTCGACGATCTGATAATGGGACGACAAAAGAGCTTAGTGGAATAGGCGTAGCAAAGAACGAAATGCAAAAAAAAAGGAAACAAAGAAAAAAAATACAAACGAGGAAATCCAGGCGTCTCACAAACAAGCAAGTAAGCAAAATATTATTAATATTTGGGGTAGGTTTTTTGGGTAGTACAAATGAATTCATACCATAGACTATTTTTTGTCCCCAATAAAAAGATGAACATGGAATCATTGTCGAATTTCTTGGCAATGGCATTGTCGATGATCTCGACAGTGGGGTCCCATTGTCAATTTCCTTGGCAATGGGATGCCATCGTCGAGGAACAAGACATTGGGACATGCTAATCAATTCTTGTTTCTTAAATAAGCAATTCTTAGTTGTTTCTTAGTGAGTTTTTATGAATGCTATTTCGAACTTTTTTCTTCAGTATTTTTTTTATTTTTTATTTGGTGATATGGTTGTGCCAGCTATTGATAATACGGTGCATACTGGAGAAAGCAGTCTGTATAACGTAAGAGATATTTCCAATGAGCCAATTGAGGGTGCAAAAGACATAGTTCAAGGCATGGAGACTATTTTCGTTTCGAAGGTGTTGATGTTGCATTTGTTAGTGAATTTTAGTTTTCTTCTATTAATTTGAAAATTTTATTGCACTGTTTTATTTGGTTGTTTTAAATTTGTTGTCTCACTATATAGTTTAACATGTTTGCGTGTTTCTTCTTTTGATTGGTTAAAAAAATATGCATAGGGTTAACCCCTTGCTTTTGATGATTTCGCTTCAAAAAATGACCAATTTGCTGCATCTGAAGTTGAACTATTTTCTCCAGAATAACAATATTTTTTCCACAATACACAGGTAGTTCTCACACTTTTTTACCGGTGTGCAATGGTTCGAGAAGCTACATAGAAAATCAATTGTCTGACAATGGTTTGATTGTTCAAACAATCCCCACTTCATCGTTTAAATTAAGATTCTCCACAATTTGTACTTATTGTGGAGCTAAACAGTTCCATAAAGAGAGTAAATGATTTTGTTGTTCGTATGGAAAAATTAAATTGCATAATGTCTATGTTCCCAAAGAATTATATGAGTTGTTTACGACAATGTCAAAGGAATCTAGAGATTTTAGAACATACGTTAGAACTTACAATAGTAATTTTGCATTCACATCGTTTGGTGTTAAATATGATTATAATTTGTGTAAAAGAAATAAGAGTATTTATACTTTTAGAGTGCAGGGACAGATTTCTCATTATATTAATGATATTTTGCATGTCAATAGTCGTCCTTCTTATCTGTAGTTTTATTTTTACGATATTGAAAATGAATTAAATAATCGACTAAATATTTTCGATAGACTATGTCAAGAGATTTTACAAAAATTAATTAATATTTTAGAAGTTAATCCTTATTCGATGTTTTTTAGGAGTTTAAGCAATATTCTTCAATTAGAAAGCCATACTTTGAGAATAAGATTAGTCCCTGGGAATGATCAACGAGTATATAATGCTCCATCAGCTTCACAAATAGCGGTGCTTTGGGTTGAGGAAGATCTATCTTCAGATATAAGAATGTGTGATTTATTAGTTCACTGTCATTCAGGTGGGATGCATAAAGTACACTATTATTTTGGGTGCTATGATCCTCTTCAATATCCTTTGTTATTTTCAAGTGGAGAAACATGTTGGCACGAAAGCATTGAACGATCAAGTGGTCAACAAATTGAAAATAATAATGCTAATAATGGTTCATTTAATATCAACCAGATTCGTTCAATTGAAGAACTAATTGAAAACAAAACAATGAGTCAGCATCTATCAGGATTTATTTATTTTGTAAGATGTTTTTTTTATGTGATTTCTTTTTCATATAACTAATATTGTGCTATTTTGTAGTTATGAAGAACAAGAAGAAGAATAGATTGCAAGTTTCTTACCGAGAATAATATTGTTACAAATTACAGGTATAGTCTCCTCGTAAATCTATTTTGTTATATGCGGGTCGTCTTTTACAGCAGTATGTAGTTGACATGTATATTAAAGTAAAGACTTCTATATTAGATTATTTTAGAAATAATCAGACTAAAATACGTGCAGAGCTTTATCAAGGAATTATTGATAGTATACATGTAGATGTAAGTAGGGGTGATAAAATTAGTCGACGAATTATTTTGCCTTCTTCTTTTACGATATGCAAAATAGATATATAGATGCGATGGCGTTGGTTCAGAAATTTGGTAAATCTAATATATTTTTTACTATTACTTGTATGAAAATAGAAGAGTTAACATTAGAGGCCAATTCGTAAATAACATATGGCTTGTACCGTATAATGCTTATTTAGTTGCAAAATTTGATTGCCACATTAATATAGAGATTTGTTCAACTCTTACGGCTGTGAAATATTTATACAAATATGTTTACAAAGGACATGATCGTATAACTTTTTTCGTAGATGCTGATAAAGATGTAGATGCTGATAAAGTGTTAAAGTTATTGATGAAATTAAAAATTTCCAATTAGCTAGATGGATTTCTCCACCGGAGGCTGTGTGGAGGATTTTTGGCGTCACTTTGTTTGAAATTCATCCATTTGTTATTTCACTATAGCTACGTTTGCCAAATAGTCAATTAGTTATGTACAGGAAATTTAACGATCTACAAAAGAATTGTTGGTGGAGATTGTGCACAAAAGACTATGTTAACAGAATATTTTAGTATGAATGTTATGGATAAAATTGCAAAAACACTTTTGTATAGAGAGTTTCCTAGGTACTTTGTTTGGGATAACAAGAAAAAATGTTGGACTCTTAAAAAAAAGTCATATTATTGGAAGGGTTGTGGCTGCCAATCCATCGGAAGGTGAAAGATATTATTTGAGAGCCTTATTAAATAATATTAAAGGATCCACCTCTTTTGAAAGTCTAAAGCTTGTAAATGGAGTTTCGGTTTTTTCATTTCGTGAGGCTGCACTTTTGCATGGTTTGTTAAGTGAAGATAATAGTTGTGAACTTTATTTGCAAGAAGCCTCGACATATCAAATGTCTAGCTCATTAAGACGTTTGTTTGCTACTATTTTGGTATATTGTGCTCCAACTGATCCAATTAATTTATAGAATAAATTTAAATTCTATCTTTGTGAAGATTATAAACAGTGTGATATGTCCTTCTTACAAGCAGATTAAAGGCATTACACTCTATTAATACATTATTGGAGCCAATTGAGAAAAATATCAATGAATACAACTTACTAAATGTTTGCCACTGCTTAAATTACAATTTTAACTGGTCAAATTGGTCAAACATAATTTTTATCAACACATTTCATGGGACCCACAACTTACAACTCACTTTTTATTCACACATTTACCCACAACTTATAATATAAACACTTAAAATATAATTTCATCACTACAAAACATATGTCATATGAAGTAAGTTTAAGAGAAGACTAGATATTGACACATTTTATAGGTGAACAATTACATATTCCAATTTCAGAAATAGATTTAGCTTCTACATCTACACTTAATGAAGAACAACAATTTGCCTATGACACAATACTAGAGAAAATTTGTAGTGATGTTGGTGGCATGTTTTTGTTGATGGTCCAGGTGGAACTGGAAAAACATATCTGTACCAAGCCTTACTTACTGCTTTGAGATAAAAAAATATCATTGATTTGGCAACAACATCATATGGAGTTGCTGCTGCGCTTTACCAGGTGGTCGCACAGCTCATTCAATATTTAAAATTCCGTTGACTATAGATTGCAACAGTGCCTGCTCCATAAGTAAACAATATGCTATAGCTGATTTATTTAGATTTCTAAATTAATTATATGGGATGAGGCTCCAATAGTTAGTCGTTATGCAGTTGAAGCATTAGATAAAATGCTACAAGATATAAACGACTGTAGTACACCATTTGGTGGAAAAGTTGTATTTTTTGGAAGAGATTTTTGGCAAGTTTTACCTGTTATTCAAAAGGCAAAACGAGAAGATATAATACATGCAAGTTTACCTCATTCTTATCTTTGGCCTCAGTTTAGAAAAATACATTCGGTTTAAAATATGAGAGCGAGATTAGATCCTTCGTTCTCAAAATTATTGTTGCGCATTAGTTATGTAACTGAGAAGAAGCATTGTTGTGACATGATTAGATTGTTGCCACAGATAAGAATACCTTTTGAACATGAAATATTGTCTCTTAAATTTTTGATTTGTATTGTATTTCCAGACTTAGATAACTATGTGGATAATCTTGAATTTATGATTAATTGTGTCATTTTGACTCTGAAAAACAAATGTGTTGATCAAATAAATAATATACTTAATTAAAAGGTTCTTAATTTATTACGTGAATAAAAGGATAACCTTTTTCTGCATTACTAATTTAAATTTATTACTCTACTACGTGCAACGCACGTGCGCTCACTAGTCTTATTCAATAAGCACCATAAATTCTAAAAGATATAAATATTATTTTGACAAAAAAAGTTCAAACATTCTGATAAAAAATGTATACTTACCACTCCAACTTTTTATCTTCTTCTATATTCCAATTTACATGGCGAAATCTTTTCTACGACGGGCGTGGGTTGCCGATTGGGGACCTAGGGTAAGGGTTTTGATTTTTGATTTCTTGAAATTTCAATTGCTGGAGCTAAGTGGGGAGCCTGGGATATGAGAATGATGTGAAATGAAGAGAATTAGGTTTAATTGGTGATGTGCAATTGGAAACTCAATAGTTTAGGGCCTTTGGCCCATAAATTAATTAGTATGGCTTGGGCTTTGGGCTAAACCAACATAAATGTTATTTTTATTTGTAATATGGATTTTGTCTTGGGCAGCCCTGGACTACAACCCAGGGCTGCCCCCTCCACGCAAATGCGACCTTTCGTCCAACCATAAATAATGTACATTGTGACTCCCTGTGACCTCTTTTTCAAGTGTCAACTAATTGTACGACTTAAGTTTCAAGGTCCATAAGAGTGTAGAAGTTCAAAAACCGCACAAAATAAATTGGTAGAGAAAAATCAACAATTTTTTACCTACTAAGAATATTGCACCCATTTTCTTGTAAAATACGATCAGACCTTCAAACAACATCAAAATGTTAAAAAATATTAGCGCAACATTAAAAATATATTAAAGATTGAATCTGCCGAAGATCATAATTTTGTGAAATTAAGATGGTAGTCAAATTAATCCTTAAAGTTACTGTTTCGACAGAAAAACGTACTCTATTGTTAAAAATTCATAATTTTGTGCTCTAAATCTCAATGTAAACAAAATAAAACAGAGTAAAGAAAAATCCTTTGGAAGCATAAACTTTCATGTTGGTCCTAAAAATCCATAAATCTTGCCATGGAGCACAACGATCGACTACTCTCTTAGATCCTTTTTTTAGCAATTAAGATTAATTAATTTACAAAATGTGTAAATTGCAAAGAAATGACAAACATAGTTCGACAATTACCTACATCTACTAGTGCACGCTCACCTATTGAACAATCTAATAAGTTAAAACCGATTGCAAACACCAATCTGATTAAAAAAAAAAAAGACTCATCCTTTAATTTTGACGTCGTTGTGTAGAATCACTTATTGGATAGAGAGCACCTCCCATCTTGTTGATTTGAAGTTGTTGAATTTGTGAACTTTCTTCTACCGATCTGAACACATACAAAATGTTCCAGATGTAAAACCAAGAATCAATTACCAAAAGGTTCTCTCTAAGTTCCAAAGATTGAAGGTAAAGCTTAGAAAATATTGTTAGTACGAATAGAGTACCAGTTAAATTAGGAAACAATATGTTTTAAAATTTTACTTATTTTTTTCTTTTAGAGTTAGGAATGTTCCCCTATAGCTAGTGTTGATTGTAATGAGTTATTTGCACCATTATTGAATATACGAATCTTTATTATTTAATATGGTATTAGAGAAATCATCTTTTCAAACTTGGTGAAGTAGGTATGGCAATGGACTCGGCTCATGAAAAAGAGCTAGGCTCATCCCCAAAAATGATACTCGATTCGGTCTACGAGCTCGTTGGCTGAATAGGCTGAGCTGAGCTACCCACGAACTCCGCTCGGCCCTTAAATTTTTTTTAAAAAAAATTGAAAATGAAAATAAAAGAAAAATATTGGGAATCATTTATATTAAAAATTGAAGGTTGAAAACCATCATCTTTTTTTCAAGCTTGGGACCGGCTATTTTGAAAGTATGCGGAGTTAAAATTGTACTCGAACAAGAAGTTACGTGTACAATTTTTTATTAAAATAAGACAAAAAATATCAAATACTAATGTAAAATAATACTTACTACAAATCTAAATAATCCATATTCAAATCTTATAGTTCTTCGGACATTATCCTGTCCACTTTGTCTTAGATTCAAAGTTCGGCGTCATTTCAATCCTTTAGACACAGTAAGCTTTCTAAAGTATCGGCTTTGAGTCTTGACCTGAAATCAGATAGAACCCTGCCACTTATACTAAATGTAGTCTCTGATACTATAATTGAGACCGGAGGTGTTAATAGATCACGTGCTATTTTTGAAAGAATTGGGTAACTACGTTGATGTTGTCTCTACCATCGTAGTATATCAAAAAAAATTCTCTCTTTGTCATCGAAAATACTAAGCACATCATGTGCGAAATACCTAACTAACTCTATAGGTGTATCACTAGAACGGGAAAGGGAAGAAGTAAAAGAAGAACCAACTGATTGTTGACCTTGACCACTCTTATGTGTACTCACGCAGCTCTATAAGTCAATGTCATCAGTTGATGACGAAGTACATGTTGGAATAGGGGGTCGTACAACGTTCGTACCGACCTTTTCAGCATATACCTCATACATTTTACATAAAATTTATTCTAAATTACTACACTTACTGTATTTCTGTAAGTTAATTTTTATGAAATTGTCATTATTATTACTTTCGTACCCTCTAAATTAAGTCTAGAATCTATAATATATGCTAATGGAAATAACATAGGCAATTGTTCCTAATATTTTCTAAATTTAGCTTCCATGACAGGTATAATATCAGAAAAAAGAGCAAAATTCTTATACATAGTAAAATTGTTAGCAATATAATAGAAATGATTTAAAACAAGTGGAGTAGTTGGATAATATACAACTGAACATACAGTTATTGCGTCGTAAAAAAATTTCAAAAAATTTCAAATATGAACACATATTTCCCACTCATATGATTCTAAATCATATTCTGAGCTGTGTGAGTGTTGATCATTATAATATACAATAATGAAATCTTTGTAATCTTTATAAGATTCAAGCATGAAATATGTTAAATTCCATCTATGGCCAACATAAGTACAAAAATATTTTGATTGCAGTCTATTTTTCAAATATAGAACTGCAAAAACTTGTTTTTTTTTGTGAGACTATAATATAATTCATAGCATATCTAATTTTTTCTAATTGGGGCTGTATAAATTTTAATCTATCTTGCACAATTAAATTAAACACATGACATACACAACGAATGTGAAATAAAATACCATCAAATTCTATACTACAATGTTGAATTAATTTCTCAACTACTATATTGTTGGGGCATGCATTATCAAATGTAAAACTACGAGCTTTGGAATCACAATTAAATTCACGTAACACACCCAATAATATATGAAAAATATTATTTCCATTATGAAGATAGTCTATTTATTTAAACACTATTATTTTTTTATGCATTATCCAATTACTATCAATGTAGTATGCAATTGCAACAATATATCTTTTTTGGTTATTACCTGTCCATAAGCCTGACGTAAAAGATAAAACACCGTTATAATTATTAATATCATTTACAATAGCTACTTTGTTTTTATTATATCTAACAATAGTGTCTTTACGAAGAGTATTTCTAGAAATATTAACGTACCTTAGTTGGAGATATTTTTGGATAAAGTTCGTGAAATGAGGATTTTCCACCAAGCTCAGTGGAAACTCGACATTTGCCACCAATTCTAGCAGTCCTTCGCGGTGCATGAGTTCTTGTGAATATATCTAAGTGTTGAGATTGGACTACTGGACCCGACTCTAGGAGATCCGAATTGGAGTTGTGCCTGATTTGTTTCTAAACATCCATGTTTGAATTGACACTTTTTTAAGTGTTTGTTTAGATGGGTTGTGCCTATTCCCTTTTACTAGACTAACTTCTCTTGACAGTGTTTACACTGTGCTTTTTACCCAGGAACTCCGTCCACTAGTTTACCAGTCGGCACCAACTCGAAATACTGTCAGCACTTAACATTTTGTTTGGTGACTTTTCGTTTAATGCTAGAACCGATGGTTGTTTGTGTATCGACATCTTCTTGAACGTTTTCCAAATCAATTGGATCGTGCTACCACCAAACTAATCAATAATATCGTCTAGAATTGGAATGTCATTCAGACCACTGAAATTATCATCACTTCGATTGTAGGTCATTTGAAATAATATAATAAAGAGAATAGGAGAAGATGAATATGTAGTAGAAACTAGAAAATATATATAATTGTAGAGAATTAGTAGAAGTAGAAAATTAAGACTTAAAATTATAAAGTAATATCTAGATAATGAGATATTAAATACTAATTATAACATTGAGAGAATGAAATTTGAGAATTGTTAATGGATTGAGTATATAATAGAATGAGAGATTGAAGTGTGAAAAAAATGAGTTTAGAATAAGAGTATTTATAGGAAAATAATGAAATTAAAAAAAATTGGCCAACGGTCACATTATTGTGACCGTTGGATCAACATTCAAATGTCACGATAATGTGATCGTTGCACGAGCCTCGAGCCGAGTCGGCTCGTGGGTCCGAGCTCGGCTTGAGGGCTCGTTCTCACGAGCCGTACGAGATGGCTCGTGGGGGCGAGCCCACAAGCTGGCTCGTTTTTTGGCCGAGCCCTTTTTTTTTGGGCTCGGCCCTTGTTCGTGCTCGTGCTTGTCCCTAGATGAGCCCGAGCTTTCATGGACCAATCCGACGAGCTTTTTTGCTACTCCTATGGGAAAGTGTTCGTTTTTTGAGTTTCTATAGTGAATTTTGAGTATAAATGGTCAAACGGACAAAACTCAACGCTTTGTAACGACGTTTAACCTTTTTTGGCCAAACACCATCGTTTAGACCTCCAAAAATGCATTTTTCTTCCTTACGGTCATAAATTTTAGGGAAAACCCAAATTCTTTGTTTGTTATTCATATTTTTTCATATTCCGAATAACGTATCTTATATATCTCTTTGTCCCAATGTCAATTACCCCATGAGAAACTGAAACCACAGTTCCAACTATTCCGACAACTTCAACCCCACCACTGCAGATTGTAGTTCACCAAGATAATTCCATTTCTCCTACCGTGATTATCCTAGATGAGACTAATTATTTATTATGGTCTCAACTCATGGAGATGAAAATTGGTATGCGTAATAAGGCAGTGTACATTTCTGGAGAAGCAAAAAAACCCGAATGTGGAGACCCCACTTTGGAGGCGTGGATATCTGATAATCATCAAATCAAGAATTGGCTTATTGACTCGATGAGTCCTTCCTTGATGTAGCGATTTATTCATCTTTCCACTACTAAGGAGATATGGAAGGCGATGTCTCGAATTTTCTATGATAGATCCGATGAAACGTATAGCTTCGAATTAAACTAGAGATCTTTTTCTACCAAATAGAATGGTCGTCCCTTGCCCACTTATTATAATGAGTTGATCGCTATTTTTAGAAAATTGGCCGTCGTCACAAGTAGGAACGGTTGAAGGAGTAGTTCAGTTGTACTCATCCATGGCAAGACTTCGAGTTCATATCTTTCTAAGTGGACTTGATTTTGAATTTGAACAAGTTCATGGAGAAATCTTGAAAAAAGATCCAAAACTTGATCTTGAGAGCACATATGCCTATGTCTAGAGGGAGTTTCAATAGAAATAGACGATGAGCACATATGATTTCTAAAAGTTTGGCGATGATGGCAAACCATGCCTGGCAAGGATCTTCATCGACTACTATGAAAAAGGCTACAGAAAAATCTAGAAGGCGAATATGTACTCATTATGGTGAATCTAGACACTCAAAACAACGATATTATGAGATTATATGCTACCCGAAGTGGTGGGATTTTTCAAAAAAAAAAGTCAAAAAATATTGGAGGGAAAGTCATGATGACATCAACGGATGAGGATCAAGTACAACCTAGAGCTAATGTAGTTCATCCAGGTACAAGTGGTAATATTTTTGAACTCTCTGATACTTCTAAGAATAGCACTTAGATTATTGATACAGGTGCATCCGATCATATGACTAGAGATTATAGTCAGTTAAAGTCCACTAACCCACAGTCTCAGACTGTCATCTCCACAACCAATGGTAGAACCTCTCCAATTATTGGAGAGAGATCTATTAGTTTATCTATTTCTCTTACTTTTGATACTATTCTTGTTGTTCCATCCTTGGAATATATCTTCTCTATTAGCCAAATGACCTCTAAACTTGTCTGCTTTTTGGCATTCCTTGTGTGTTTTTCAGGACATTCTAACCCGAAAGATTCTTGGTTATGGTGTTAGATGGATAAAGCTGTATTATCTTGACTTGGTGGAAAAATAGAGGGTCAAAGCTTAGTCGGATAATTAAGCAAGCAGTGAGGATAAAGATAGAGCAATTGTTTTGTTATGGCACCGTAGGCTAATGAATCTTTCTTTCGGTTATCTTTAGAAGTTACAAGCGTATCTGTTTTCTCGTTTAGGTGATTTTGTTTTTCATTGTAGTACTTGTGAACTAGCCAAGAATCATCGTATCACTTATTTACCCAATTTGAATAAATGTTCAGAATCATTTGATGTTATTCATTCGAATGTTTATGCCTTGCAAAAATTCCATCTTTGTCTACTGCTCAATATTTTGTTACATTTATTGATGAACATACGCGGATGATGTGGATTTCTTTTCTTCGAAATAAAAGTGATGTTAGTATAGCGTTTCAAGATTTTTATAAAATGTTGATGACTCATTATCAATGCTAGATTCACAATTTTCAACCTCACAATAGAAAGAAGTTTATGGAAAAAACTTTGGGAGACTTTTTCACAAATCATGGTATTCATCATCAAACTTCATGTACTTATACTCCACAACAAAATAGACAAATTTTGGCAAATTTTCGAGCTTCTCTCTTTGGTATAAATATGCCAAAATTTTATTGGGTTGAGATAGTGAAGTCTGCAACGTATTTGATTAATCGATTATCATCTAGTGACATTGATTTTAAAACTCTACTACAAAAGATATAGTATTTTCTTTTGGGTCCTCCTCTTTCGAATCTTGAACCGTATATTTTTGGATGTACGGTCTATGTTCATGTACCTAAAGTACTGTGATGTAAACTTGATTCTTGCACAACAGTGTGTTTTTGTAGAATACTCAAAGTTTCAAAAAGGTTATCGGTGTTACGACCCACACACTCAAAAATTACATGTGACCTTGGATGCCTTATTTCATAAGTTGTAACCGTACTATCCTGCAAAAAATACTGAGTCTTTTCTTCAGGAGGAGAGTCGTCATGAAGAGAATAAAGGTGAAAAAGACTTATTTGAATTGGAAGGAAATGGACAAAGTGTTGTACTGAAGTTTTTTTAGAGTTCAGGGCCTGATGCTGTCTCTCGAACTAGCCTAGACTATAGCGGGTCATATGCAGAAAGTTTAAGTTCTGGAGACATGAATCAACAACAAAATACTGAAACAATGAAGCTCAGTACACTGGACCATGATGCTGATGATGATTCCCACATTGACCTCCCTTCTGATTATGAGACACCTACAACTACACCATTAACTGAATAATCAACCTAGAATGTCCTTCGTTGGGTAATCAAGAACTCTTTTCTTGATAAATCTAATGATTTTCATAGTTTGACAGAAGATGTAGTCAAGAAATATTCACAAAGGTCAAATAGGAGAGTCCCAAAGAAACAATATAAACCTGATCCCAAAGCAAAAAATAAGTACCCGATTAGTAATTATGTTTCCCTCCATAGGTTGTCAGAATCGTATGAATTTACCGTTAATCAATTATTTGATGTGTCTATCCCTAGTAGTGTGTAGGATGCATTGACAGACCATAGTGGACCAAGGTGATGAATAAAGAGATGAATGCTCTTTAGAAGAACAACATGTGGGTGAACTTTGTTTATTACCTAAATATAGAGATGGCAATGGGCCGAGCTGGTCTGCCAAGATGTGCCCAACTCGGTCCAAGGGACAGGCCGGTTGAGTTTAAAATTTTAAAATAAAATAAGTTATCATAAAATTGACATTTAAAATTCTCCTATTTTTTTGGGCTTGGGATCGACCACTTTTAGCGTATGTGGAGTTAAAATTGTACACACGAACAAGTTGTTATGAATACAATTTTTGGAAAACTTAAATATCAACACTAAAAATTAAGAAAAATTAAATAAATTAATACAAACTATATTTACATTTTATGTAGCCAACTCTTGCACCTATTTGACCAATATGATGTGTATACTTTATCTTTGATTCGAAGTTCTGGATCGTTCCAATCTTTTAAACACATTAAATTCTCTAATATGTCTGGTCTTAGTCTTGACCTCATATTATTCAGAATCTTGCCACTTGTACTAAAAGTAAACTCCAATGCTACAGTTGATACCAGAGGTGTTAGTAGATCGCATGCTATAATATAAACACTTAGATATTGATGCTCGTTTTGTCTCCACCACATAAGTATTTCAAAATTATTAGAGCTTAGAAGATATATGTTTGAATAGGTCATGTGGCAGCACTATAAAATTTTGGATTCAATTGTAATTATTACTAAAGTCAAGGACTTAATTGTAATTGTGATTGAAATTTGGGGACTACTCTTGCAATTACATCAACTTTAGCCTAATTAGTCTTGGACTTGATTTTGACTACTTTTTTCTATATGTAGGAATGGAGGTAGAGCCTAGGTCATTACGCAAAACCCTAGGCGCCGTTTGGTTTGAAAAAAATTGTTTTTTTTATCTGTTCAGTCATCATAGAAGACTTGAAGACCGGAAGCACCAAATTCGTAATTCAAAATTGGAGGTCCGTGAATCAGATTGAATATTGTAATTGAATATCGATATATGTATAATTTTAAACTCTTAGTATTTGATTATAGCAAACACGTGAACATCTAACAATAACCCAATACTTCTTACCATTTTCTACACTAAAGCCAACAATGGTGACCCCATATCTTAGCTTGTGTTGTTGTTCTTTAAATAGTAGTAGAGCCACTTTGCAATTAACATAATTTGTTGAATGCCATCATAGTACTCCAAACTCTGTATGAGTGTTGCATCACAAATCTGACACGTAACAATATCTATGGTCGTATGGGAAAAGAGAAGATATAAGACAGAATAGATAAAAGGGGAGAAAGCCTCTAGGGGCATAGGCGAGTTGGTAAGGCCTGAGGTGATGTGGGGAGAAATCTTCCGGCAACGCATGTTCGATTCCCGTGTGGGGCAGATTTTCACTAAAATATTGTGGGGGTCTGTCAACGGGGTTGGCCTGTTGGCTCTCTCCCTCAGGTCCCTGCCACTCGTGCACATTCTCCGATTTACAACCCGCCTGGTCAATGGGCCTTTGACATAGGTGGAAAAGTTTTGCCTTCGGGACTTTCTCCTTAACAAAGATAAAAGGAGAGAGAGAGAGAGAGAGAGAGAGAGAGAGAGAGAGAGAGAGCCATGCGATTTAAGAAATAGGAATAGAGGGAGAATTGTATCGTATTTGATTATCAAAGTTGTTTTACAATTAAAAATATGTATAGTTGAAATTTTGAGTAACAAGAATTTTTTTAAAATAAATCCAAAATGTAAAGTGATGGTCACACTACGTTGTGGGACGACCCATTTTTGACCCCTAGACCAAGGCGACACATGCCGAGTTGCCACATGGCAAACGACACGTGGGTCGACCTGTTGATAACCTGTAAGCATTAACGTGGGGTGATCCATCTTTGACCCCTAGACCAAGGCAACGCATGTCAATTAGTTGCCACATGGGTTGACCTATTGGTAAGAGTCCCGTTCTAATGCCCCCGGTGGGCATTGTTATAATGCCCCTCGGAATAAGTGTCATGCATTTATTGCATGAGTGTAAAGGCCCACTTTACACTCATGCAATAAATGCATGACAAATGTCCCGGTGGGCATTATAACAATGCCCACCGGGAGCATTAGATCACTTTTCCTATTGGTAATATGTAAGCATTTTCCAGGGTTTATGATGACACGCTTATAGGTTTGTCAAGTTGGCCTCCACCTCGGAGGGTGGTGTGGTGTAAAGGGTTTGGTTAGAGAAAATGCCAAGAAAATTGACAGGAATTGCCCTAGTTTGAGGCACTTGACAATTTTTAACACTTTTGGGGTCTGAAATGTAAAAAATAAAAAATAAAGAAAAGAAAAGAAAAGAAAATGACGGAATAGCCCTAGTCTGAGGCACGTGACAATTTTCACACTTTCGGAGGTAAAAAAAAAGAAAAGGAAAAAAAAATAGAACAAAACTTGTGGAGGTGCATTGACAAATTTGTGTTGGTTCATTTTAGAAGGGTAGCCTCGTCTTTTTCATTAGCAGGACATAAGGGCAACGTTAAAATTGAAAATCTATAAAACAGTTACAATTTGTTTTATTTAATATTTTAGTACTACTGTGTAAATATTTCAAAATTAGAAATAAATGTTGGACACAAAATTGTATTATTAAGAATTGGGACGATGCTAAAATGAAATTCTATAAAACAGTTGCAATTTATTTTATGTAATATTTTAGTGCTAGTGTGTACATATTTCAAAATTAGAAATAAATGCTAGACTCAAGATTGTATTATTGGGAATTGCATGAATTATAGAGCATGATACATTTAAAAATTTCTAGCTCCAAAAAATATACATTATTTCTTATATTTCTTTTCTTAAAAGACAATGTCGTTTCATATCAGAAATTGTCCTTTCGTGAATCTATATTTATAAAGTGTCAAAAGTGACAGATAAACATTAAAAATTTAACCAATTTACATCTGTGCAAAAAATTAATAAGGAAATTACTTTATGGCTCAAAAACATTTATTGAACGATATTAAAATAAAAAAATAAATTATTGTTTCTTGTACTCTATCTCTATTATTACATCCCAAAGATATATTAATTGTGTTATTACATTTAGTGTTGGCAAGGCAAACCTTATTCTAAGTACAATAGAAATGTCCTCTAATCATGATGAATGGCTTCCTACAAATAGTTGCAATAATAAATGGCATAAATATGTTGTTTAGGGAAGGTGCATAGAAATAGAGAGCATAAAGGACACATGCCCTACATGTGGGTATAGATTGGAGACAAAGAAAAGGAGGCTTAGGGCATGCAAACACTTCACATGGCAACACATGATCCCTTTCAAGCACTCTCACTTTCCACAGCTCATCCTTCTAAAACCTACATTTCCAACTATTCCCCTTGTCTACCATTAACAATATAACTCTATCATTCAAACCATTCAATGTGTGTGCGCATAAATTTTTTTAACCCCCTCGGGATCCGCTCCTCTCTGTGTATATGTATCAAATTTATTTTGTACATGGCGGACAATTCATACCATCTATATATCGTGTTTAGATTTTAGATTTCAATTTTTTTTTTCGTTTTTTAGAATTAACATATAGTTTCACCAGAATAAACGATATTTATTGGACAGAGCGCCCCTTAAAATAAAAGCTTTCCATATTCGGTTGTCTAATATATGTGCATGCATAGTGTAGTAATGTTTGAGACAACGCTTCTTGAATTAATAAATTCCTATTTTGTTTTCTGTAATGAAATTAAATTACTTTGAATAAACTTTTTTTATGCTTTAATCTCACTTTGATCAATAAAAAAGAAAAACATTTAATGCAAATTATTCAAGAATTCTGCATACCTCTTTATGGGTTAATTAGTTGAATATTTGTTATATAAGTTTAAATGTTTTGTAATTGTACGCATAACGCATTAGCTACGTACATCGAAGTATGTAGTAGAAGAATGACTATTCGTCAATTACTACGCGAAGCTTACAAGTTTGTAATAGGTCGAGCCCAAGGGGTCGAAATTTTTATTAGTTTTAAGGTATTTTAATACATTTGATGTTGAACGAAAAATTCTTAAATTGAACTGAGACAATATTTATTACATTTTCTGAGCATCTCGTGTAGTCCTACGTTTCTAAATACATGTACATAACAGTACATAATGGTACAACCCAGAGTATTTCAAGAACACGTTCTTGATTATTTTGAAGGGCAAATTCCATCAGGAGTCCTCGACCTTTGGTAAGTGTGGCACTCGTGTTCTAAACTCACTATTTTGTTGTACTAATGTCCTTAACTTTTTAAAACTGTAACACTCATGTCTTCAACTAACGAAAAACGTTTATACGTTAAATTGAAAGGCTGAAATTCTCCAAAAGAATTTCTTTTATATTAAAAAAATCCAAAATATTTAGATTTCGCATTAGTTAAAAATATCTCGGTATTCATTAAACATATCACTTTGTTTCAATCTATCTTTAATATCATACGAGTGTCACGTTGCCATTTAATATTCAAATAAACGTATTGTGTTAGTTGGGTATAAGGGTGCACAATTTTAAAAAGTTGATGATATGGTTGCAATAAATAATAGATTGAGGACATTGGTGCCACACTTACTAAAAGTTGGGAACCTTATTGGAATTTACCTTATTTCGAACTGACAAAATTGACAGAGAGTCAATAATTTGATCAAAGGATGACAGCCATGAGATCCATTTCAATCACCTTTGATCAGACGGCCATGAACAAGGGAGTGCAGGTAGTCTGGATGCATAGGAATGTTATTAATTATTATGTAAAAATAATTTATAAGTTGCAGGGAGGCCACAATAGCACGTGGTTTCTGATTCCACATAGTTAATTAACAATTGCAACTTTCCCAGTAAAACCGTTGGGACTCAACTTCCCCTACCAGCTGTTGATAGCTGTCCTAATCTATCCCCTTCCCATGTGACCCCACCATCCTAGTGTGTGTTGTGTGTGAGAGAGAAGCAAAGAAAAGATAGAGAGATAATTGTGAAGACCACCTTGTTGATTTCATTATTTAAAAGTGTTACGTGTGTTCGTTTTGGAAAATGCTAGATGAACAATAATTTGGACATAAAGTTAGATTATTATGTGTAAAATATCAAATCTGTCTTTTGAAAATCTATAAATAGGAATTTGAGTTATGTATTTGTAAAGGACAGATTTAACATTTTATACATAGTGGTCTAACTTTATGTCTAATTTGATGTTTGTTTTAAATCACGTCTTTAACATGTCTCATCATAGAAAAACTAATTTTATTTTGAGTCACGATATGATTTGACTCCAAGTCTACACTATTATACCATGCACCGTCTCATTTTTAAACTTAGAGCTTGTTTGAGAGAGATTTTTAGCAAATTTTGATAAAAAGTTGTGGTCCCATAAAATATGTCGTTAAAATTAATTGTTGACTTTTGACAATAATTTTTTGTCACATTTTCTTTTAAACCAAACAAGCAATTAAACTTGTATTCATTTAAATATTATTTTAAGTGTTTGTGGCTATCTTCCATTCTATGCCATGTGATTTTGAGTATAAAAGGCCACCTTGTGTACAAATTGTAGTTTGGTTTGGTTTGTCTTAGTTTTGCTCTTGGTTCACAGATTCTTGAAATTAATGGCACATAATTTACCTCCAAAAGTGCCAAATGTGACACAAAATTGGCATGATTTTTCTCACCACAAGATATCTTCCATGGAAATTTTGGCAACAAATAATACTACTACACCTCACGATCCTTTGTGGGTCGACGAGTTTCTCGACTTCTCGTCCATCCGGCGCCGTGGCCACCGGAGGTCTATTAGTGAGTCAATTGCATTTCTTGAAGCACCAATGATGGAAGAATGCAGAAGATCATCTATAGCTGCTGGTTCTGGGAATGCTGGTGAATTTGAGAGGTTTGATGATGAGCAGCTCATGTCTATGTTCACTAACGACGTCGTGATGGGCCCCACCTTGTCATCTTCGAGTCCGTCGTCACCGTCTGATCATAACAGCATTAATGATGATAAACAAGGTCCATCTGATCAGCAGCTTCATCAGCCAAAGAGTGAACCTGAGGAAGTGTATAGCTCTTGCAAATCTGAGGAACCAAATGCTCAAGATGCAACTATAGACAATTCAAATGAAAAGATTTTTGATCCAAAAAGGATCAAGAGGTAATCATCAACACAAAACTTCTTGTTTGATATGCTGAACTCAACAATACTCGACCATATTACAAAAAAAAAAAAAAGTTAAAAATCTCGTTCATTGTTTTGTATAACATCATCCGCTATCATGTAATAACATTAACTTTTACTAAAAAAAATCAGAATCTTGGCTAATCGGCAGTCTGCGCAAAGGTCCCGAGTGAGGAAATTACAGTACATATCTGAACTAGAACGCAGTGTTAACTCGCTTCAAGTAAGTTATTTAATTATGCTACATGAATTTTCAGAAAATTATATAATTATTCTTCTTTATTACATTAAGTTGAATTAAGCTCTAATAATTAATTAAACTTATATTAATGACTTGATGTGAAGGCTGAAGTTTCAGTATTATCCCCAAGGGTTGCTTTTCTGGACCACCAACGCTTGGTTCTGAATGTGGATAACAGTGTTCTCAAGCAAAGAATAGCAGCTTTGGCTCAAGATAAACTCTTCAAAGATGGTAAGATTTTACATTTTGAATCTAACATGTAGATATGTTTGTTTGTGTTTGTTATGCTGTACTGGATAGTAGTCGATAAGATTTACTAAGACTTGAGGTTCCATATATCTTAAAACGTCAACCATGTTAAGAGAAATAGTCAGAACTCTTATATGCTGATCAATATTTTTATATGTAGGGTTTTTACCCTTTACATGCCCTACAAGATGGTGACTCGTTTGAATACAGTAGTCTTGAAAATCGAATATTTGTTTGAACTTTATACGGATCGAATCGTTCGTTTAAACTTAATAGACTCTTATATCATATCCTTATACATTGATTAGCTCATCAAGAAGCATTGAAGAAGGAAATAGAGAGATTGAGGCAAATATATTATCATCAAAATCTCAAGAAGACAGAAAATGGTACCCCAAATTCACCACCAAGGCCAGCTGAAGAACAACTTGTTAACTGAGCCATTGTTGCCAAGGTAATTGATCCTCTTCATATTATATGTATAGAAGCAATAAATTTCAAAATAAAAATAATTTTATTAATATTTAAATTCTATTTTCAAATCATGCAGGAATTTTAATTACTTGGGGAAATTTCTAATTGAAGAGGAGCCTGCAAAAATTCATTGGAGGGAAACTCATGATTATTAATCATTTTTATTTCTTTTTGGCTTTGAGAGGATTTTATTTTTTAATTCATAGATGAGTGTGGTTAATTTTTGTCTACCAGTCATCATATATATTTTTTTTCTTTTTCAATTATTTCATGGATGACAAGTGATAGTGGGTTGTGTGGGATGTTGTTTTCATGACTTTTTTTCAGTGTCTTTTGTTCCATTTGTGTGGTATTCTTTATTTGTTCTTTGAAGAAAAGAAAAAGTAAAATATGTAAATATTCATCTTTGACTGTACTACTTAGTTAAATCAAAGTTCTATCCAATTGGGATCATTAGATTTGTAATACTTAAATGAGTTATGGACCATTGGCAAGGTATTCATGACCACTTTAATAAAGAGAAAGCTGCTATGGGGAATCAATCTTTCTCACATGCATAAATTAGATTAAGCACTTGTTTGGTTAAACTTAAATTATAATTTAAGTCAGTGAATTGGTCAAACATACATTTTATCTACATATTTTGTAGGATTCACAATTTCTTACGCACTTATTATTTATACAATTCGTAGGATTCACATTTATAAGTATTTAAAAAATAATTTAACAATGTCCAACACGCACTAAGATTGAGTTTATTCTTGAATATATCTATTTTAGATATTATCATCAACGACAACAAATTAAGCTTCATTTTCAATAAATTTAAAAACGGAGTGAAGTCATTTTTCCTTGCTTAGTTTGGTTCATTATCACTTGATGCACAATTCATGAATCGTAGCGATCACCTAAGGTTCGAAAGGCTCAAGGATGATATCTCTAGGTCCAAGTTTATCTTCATGGATTAGTGTGTTTTTTGTTTTGTTGAGTCAGAAATCATGTTCCGTAACTATTTTTAGCAGTGTTTGCGAAAATTGGAAAATAAAAATCTACTCATAAGCTATTTCTAATAGAGTTTGTGAAAATAAAAAAATAAGAGTCTTCAGTTTGACGACGCAAATTGTCTATAGACTTAGTAATTAATCGCTCTCTAAGTGATTTATTGGGGAGTTTGGTTGGAAAGAATTTGAAGACATCGGATAAAAAGCTTTAAGTAGCTTAATTTTCTCAAATCATGCTACCAATGGTAGCACGAATTAGTAAGTCTTTTTTGAGTTGTCAAAAACTTAGTCCTCATGACACTTTGGATTTGATTACTCCACCTAGTAAAGTTTGTGTACATGGTAAGACATAGGAATTTATTGCAATCTGAAAGCAAATTTACCAACCAAAATAGGAAGGAATTTGGTACAATTGGTCTTTAATTTTTGTCTTTAGTACGGAAATGGTTTATAATGTTTATTTTTTGGCATGTACGTTCCTAACCTATGTATTTTGATGTGCATTTAGTCATTATTTAATAAAAAAGGCCAATATGCCTTTAATTTTAATAAGAAAAAATTGCAATTGAGTTTCTAATCTTTACAAAAAGTACAAATAAGCCTGGTACATTTATTCTTTATTTAAAAAAATTAGAGTAAACTAACAAATTCTTTTCATTTTTTTTTTGGTTTTGAAGTAAGATTTTATTGACCAAATTGATAATATATTGTATATTTTTATGAACTATTACGAAATAATTAAAATTTAAACTCATAATTATGAACAAATGTGTTAAATAAAATTATTAGTTTATTATTCAATAACTTTGTCATAAACTTGATAATCAAATACTTTAATTTAATTGAGTTATTCGTTTATTGACTACAAATATTAGAGTTTCAACTGTATTGTTCATATATTAATATTATTATCATTCAAAAATAAAGAACACATAATTCGTTAAATTAATTTTTATTAGTATTTTTATGTTAAATAAAAAATATAATAAGATTGATTCAATATCGTAAACTTATATACATCATTTTGTTATTTATTTATCTTAATTTTTATTCAAAATTTTCACATCAAATAGCAATTATATACACTTAAACTACAATATTTTAATATTTTTTCTATTATAAAAAATTTAATTGACAAGACTATAATGATATATTTAGTACGTTAAATTAAATATTATTAAATGTAAGTACCAGACGTATTTGCACATTTTGCAAATATTAAAAATCCAACTGTAATTTTTCTAATTAAAATTAAGGTCATGTTAATATTTTTCATCAAATAAAAACTAATTGCGCATCAAAACATATAGTTTAAAGATATCTATGTCAACAAACAAACGTTAAAGAATATTTTTGCACTAAAGACGAAAATTAGGTACCATTTGCACCAAATTCTCCAAAATATGATCATATGGTAGCGTCTTCCTAGAAACATAAATATCGTAATTAGCAGCGTCAGTGTGGAAAATTTAATGTGACATATTATGCGCAATCAATGTTATGAAAGTGAATGGAAATATTAAAATCCCAATAATATCATTTGAAGGCAAGCTTCGGGGTAAGACAAACACGTCTTTAGCTAAAACTCTTTTCATGATAACTAGTGGAGTGCACAGCGTGGTCATTATTTCTGAGTTTCTTAATTATTTTCTTAGTCATGAAAGGCTAAGTAAAATATGTATTAAAATTTGTTGGAGAAAATACGTATTTTTTAAGAGTGAGCAGAATAGTTTAGATTAATTTTTAACATGAACGTTGTTTACTTTTAGATGTAATGAATGATATGTAGTTTCTGACAATTGATTATTGTAATTCCTAGAATTGGATACTTCAATTATTATGTGAAAAAATTATTCTGTTACTTTTAAATTTAAACTTGTTCCAAATTTTTCTTCATGATTTGACCTTTGTAAAAATTTTCAATTTATCAATTTAAGTTTGTTTATTCTAATCAAACATTCAAAAAAAGTTTAGATCACACACGAGTGTCATAAGATATGAAAAAGATTACTTGCGAACTTTTAGTAATAAGTAGTAAAAATACTTATTATAGATTAGCATAAGTTGTTAATTAGTGATTTCTGATTAGGTAGATTTTTGAAGTAATTAACAAGGAATAAATTTGGGGAAAAGTGTTGATGATTTATTGTTTTATATTTATTTCCTCAATTTAAAATTGAAAATCAAAAAAATTATTCAAAAATATCAAAAAGAGTTGATAAAAATAAGTACATTAATGATATTTTACTTGTTTTCGCAATACTAAAATATAGAGCACATCAATACTATATACATGTATAATTATAATGATTTAAACATAACTTCACGATACTAAATTACGTAAAAACGTAAAAATAAAATAAAAACTCTCAATAGCTTAAATCAACAAAAATAATTCAAAAAGTAAATGAATGTTGTTATAATTTCTCAACACAACGATTAGCAAAGAAAACATGCATTTGTCATTCTTAATAGCGTGTTCCGAAGTGCAAATTTCAATATCCAATGAGTGGTATTTACTATATTCTTTTGTCGTAGCCAACAAGAAATCAGGAAAATTATTTTTACTATAATCAAAAACCTAGGTAAAAATAAAAATAAAAACAAAAATAAATTAGTGTAAAAGAACAAATATTTTGAAACGATATTTTGTATCTTGACCATTGTTAAATTTAATATTACTATTGTTTTTCCAGAAAAAAACTAACATTGCCAATTCTGTTGCACGAAATTAGGAAAAACTAAAAAAAAAAAAACAGATAAAAGAAAATAAACAGTGGTGGACGTTCATAGGAACAGTGCTACACCAAAAAAAGAAAAAAAAATATTGTCAATTTTAGAAATTAAAAAAAAACTTTTAAAAAAAAAAGAACAGTGGTGAAGATCCCTGTTTTAATATTTTAAAATACTAAATATTATAACTATTTAAGAACTCAAAATGAGAATTAAAAGTCAACACTTAAACAAGCAAAAAAGTTCAAATAAGCATAAAAAATTAACAAAAATAGGACTTAAACAACTAAACAACTACTTGTAATGGTTAATTCACGAACCCTATAAATAATAAGAACCAATAGCAACCTTCAAATATATTGTGATCAGTGGTGCAAAAAGTTAAGCAGATAGATATCCAGAAATAACTTTTATAAAACAAAATTTGGATGGATACTCAAAATAATCAATATATGTAAATTTTGGGACGATTTTTCAAAAGACATGACTGAAATCCAATGAAAGGCGAAAAATACGAACGAAGAAATACAAGTGAAATAACGAAATGTTGAAAAGAAAACGGTGCTGACAAAGATCTACAATTGAAAAAAAAACGGTGTCAATTTCAAAAAAATAGGAAAATGTGAAAAAAAAAGAAGTAAATGAATAGTGGTGGGCATACATAGAAATAGTGCCACACAAAAAAAGAAAAAAGAAAAAAAGTGTCAATTTGGTGGCACGCATTCATAGAAATAGTGCCACACAAAAAAGAAAAAAAAGTGTCAATTTGGTAGCACGCATTCATAGAAATAGTGCCATATACTAAGTTTCTCTTTTATATATATATATATACTAGTGGAATGCACGTGCAAGGCACGTGTTGTATATTAATTAATTATGTAATAGCGTGGTAATTGTTAATGAATTTTTTAATTATTTTTTAATTTATTAAAGAATAAGTTAAACATGTATTAAAATTTGTTGAGAAAAATATGCATTAATTAATTTAATGTGTTTAGTTAGATGTGCACTTGACATGGGTAAAATGAAGGAAAGAGTGGAGGTGGAGAAGAAGAGTATCTAAAAATGGCGAAGGAAACAACAAGAAAGAGTTGGATATAAACGTTAAAATTGCATGCAACCTTCACTTAACTTGAAGTTAGAAAGAAAAGTCGTCAAACTACTTAATATCCAACTTTAAATTATGGTAAAAGTCGGGTGCAATTTTGACATTACATTAATGGTTTTGGTCACACTAATTCATTTAGATAAGTCATTGATCCATAATCTCAGTTTTGAAGATCAAGGATCCAAAATCACTCTACTTGAAAGTTTAGGAAGTTCAGCCCTAATTTTTCCTTACATAATAGATTAGTCTTAATAGTTTTTAGATTTTTTTTACGAAAAAAAATGCTTAATTCCTAAACTTCAATTGTAAAAGTAAAAAATTAAAGGGTAAAATATGCATTTGTCACTAAAGTTTTGACAAATTTCAAATTGGTTATTAAAGTTTAATTTGTTCCCTGTTAGTGCACTAATAGTCTTCAGTCGATACATTTTTAATCTTTACTTCCCTTGTTCAATCAAGTATCTTATGAAGTATAATTCACGTCAATACGCTTCATCCTTTCATGATTTATTGCCTTCTTTTGTAGTAGCAACAAATTCAGCTTTGGTTGTTGAGAGAGCCACCACTGCTTGAAGAGTGGCCTTTGTGCTGATGACATATCCAGTTATCGATCATCTATTGTCTAAGTCACCAGTAAAGTCGGCATCTACAAATCTAGCTAGCCAATTTCTTGAAATTTTAGCCTTGCCATATATTAATCCTACTTCTTTTAGATATTTTAAAATCCATACAGGCATAAGGTAGTGCTCCATGTACTTTTATTTCATCTTATGTCTTGGGGCACATATCAAAGGATAACTTGAGTTGGGGTACATAGTCTCTTGAGTTATACATAGCAATCTTTGTTTTATCTCCCTAAGAATCACAAGAATTTTCCTTGTTGCTCCCAAATACTTCAGCTCAAACTCCCCATTCATGGAAATTTTCCTTGTTGCTCCTCATCATTCAATGTTCCTTCACCTAATTCATAACCACCTTGACCCTCAACGCTTTGTTGTGAAGTACTAACTTGAACATTCGAAAGAACTTGATAACTACGTCCAACAGCTGTATTAAATAATTTTTCATTAATATTTAAGAATTTATTTAATGGAAATTGATTAGTTGCAATGAGAAAGAGCATATATCCATTTCTAATAAAAAGTGAATTTCAAATGTTAATAAAACCATCAGATTAATCTACCAACGGAGTTTGATATTCATTCTTTTCTAAAAACAATATACACAGAATTTCATGATTAAAATTTTCCAACAAATAACGATTAGGAATTGAAACATAACTCTCTCATTGTTGTCTTCTAAAGTGCAAATTTCAATGTTTAATGAGTCATGCTCACCACATTCTTCTGTTATAGAGAAATTGTAAAAATTATTTTTACAAAAATCAATAACTGAGATAGACATACAAATAAAAACAAATAAGTGCAAAAGAGTACACCTTTAGAATCGATCTTTTGTCTCTTAAGCAGTGTAAAATTTAGTATTACTATTCTATAAATATAAAATCTAAACTTGTTAATACCCTAAACATCTAATCTATACTAAGGTACATGTTTCACGTATATATTATATATTATAAAAAGATAAAAATTAAACGAAGAAAAAAACAAGGCTTTTTTTTCTTAAAAAATAAGATATTTATAAATAACTAAAAATAAATAATAACAACATTAAATCACAAATTTGTAGAACACAAACCAATATTCTAATGAGATGAATAATTTGCGACGTTCAAGAAGAACCCCAAGACACTAACTAAAACTTACAATTGTACCTATCTTTCATTGATTTGTTTATTCATATACAGGATTACGAGTTTTAAGAATGAAAGTATACTTTGTAACAATTGTGCTAAGCATCAAGATTTCCTTTACTTTTTTTGATGTGTGTGTGTGTGTGTGTTATAAAAGGGAATAAATCAAACAAAGGAAAAATCAAGACTTTTTTTTTAAAAAATATGATATTATATAAATAATTAAAAATAAATATAACAATATTAAATTACAAAATTGTCGAACACAAACTAATCTTCTAATGAGATGAATATTATGTCACATTCAAAAAGAATCCCAAGACACGCTAACTAAAAGTTACAATTATACATGACTTTCATTGAATTGTTTATTCACATACATGATTACCAATTTTAATTTTTAAGAATGAGAGTATACCTTGTAACAATTGTGCTAAACGTTGAGAATTCCTTTTGTACGATTTCTTTTCTGCCTGCAATTCTGTACACGGTTAAACCAATTCTCTAAACCTCTTAGCCGTAGTTCTTTTTTTCCTATAAATAGTACGACGTAAATTTCTCCACGACATCATTGTTCACTGACGTTAAATACAAGCTTCGAACAATACCTTGAACACATTGATCATTGTTAGCCATCTACATCACATCAAAAAATGAGCAACAAAATAAAAGAGCTTAGAGTTTAAGAATATCATTTTCATTTAGAAAATTATTGAATCAACACATATGCGAGAAAAAACAAAAATCAGCCTCAAAATCACCTATTCTTACTAAACTTAATACAAAAAAAAAAATTATTAATTGACACGGGTAAATTATGATACTAAACTTGAAAATATCCCAACCAAAGTATAAACAACATAATTAAAACGTGCATTGATTCCCCTACCTATATGTAATTTGGTGCTTGCAACCACTCTACATTTAATTAAGCGAAATTTGCAATATTGGTTCCATTGCCCAATTTTCTATTTTCTATTAAGAGATTGACTTTATTTGTTGGTGGTATCATCCAATTTTCTATTTTATATTAAAAGATTGATTTTTGTGAACAAGACAATTAAACTCTTATTCTTATTTTATATTAAAAAAACAAAATAAAGTACGTCATCTTTCCCAACACCCTCTCCCACTTAGCCACCTAATTCTCTCACCACAAATATGTACGCTATTAATCGTCTATGTACTTCGATAATTTTTGCAAGATATATAGCCAACATATGGTAATCATCACAACTCATTTTATGCGAGTTAGATCTCTACTAAAACAAACTACCTTCCTTTGGAAAAGTTGAACAATTGCCCAAATACACACAAACTTTTTGAAAAAATAAAACTCTTGATCTATTCCACAAACTTCACCAAACTCTCAAATTAAAACTGATGCTTAAAATTTCTATCTATTTGGAAAAATTAAAACTCTTGATCCATTCCACAAACATTACAACAGAATTGAAGCTTGAAATTCCTTTTTTCGCTACCGACCTCAGAAGCTACCATTTCATTTGCACACTTTTCTTCTGCTCAGATCTCGAATCTCCAAACCCCACAAGTATAATCAACCAAAAACTTAGATAATCCCAAATAATAACATAAAAGTAACCTCCAAAAATCAAAAAAATAAGTACATCAGCCTCTTCAACTATATAAAATTGCAAGGGAAGATGAGTTACTGATGTTCTCTTCTCCGCCAGCCATTGATGTACGTCCAAAATTTTTAGGTTTTTGAGCAATCCACGTCGATAGAGGAACACTTTAATATTGGATTTGGTTTGGAAGATTAAATTCTTGGTGGAAGAGGGCAAATGAAGGAGGCGATTGGGAAAATTTGAGGAAAAAGAAACTACATTCAGCCTTTCGGGTTAGCTACGTGAGATTTGGGAAAATTTGAGAAAAAAGAACCACATTCAGCTTTTGGAAAAAAAAGGGGGGAAATGAAACTTGTGTGATGAACAGTGGCACACTCTCCTAGGTCCTAGTGCCCCCACCTTGTTACCTCTTTTAAAACCCACATTCAGCTTTTTTCAAAAAAAGTGAGGAAATGAATATTCAGCCTTTCTGGAAAAAAAAAATAGGAAATGAAATCCATTAGCGTGTAACAGTGAATGGCACGCTTTCCTAGGAAGAGTGCCCCCAATTGGTTACTCTTTTAATAGATAGAGACATAATAATAAATAACTAGTGGAGTGCACGTGCAAAAGCACATGTTTTGTTTTAATTAAGTATTTAATAGCGTAGTCATTATTTGTAAGTTTCTTAATTATTTTCTTAGTCATGAAAGGTTGAATAAAATATGTATTAAAATTTATTGGAGAAAATACGTATTTTTTTAAGAGGGAGCGATATAGTTTCGATTGATTTTTAACATGAACGTTCTTTACTTTTAGATGTACTGAATGATATGTAGTTTCTGACAAAATTGATTATTGTAATTCTTAGAATTGGATAATTCAATTATTATGTGAAAAAATTATTCTGCTGCTTTCAAATTTATACTTTCCATTTTTTTTCTCATGATTTGACTTTATAAAAAATTTCAATTTATCAATTTAATTTTGTTTATTCTAATCAAACATTCAAAAAAGTTTAGATCACATGAGTGTCATAAGATATGCAAAAGATTACTTGCGAACTTGCAGTATAAGTAGTAAAAATACTTATTATGGATTAGCGTAAGTTGTTAATTAGTGATTTCTCATTACGTAGATTTTTGTAGAAATTAATAAGGAATAAATTCAGGTTGATTTATTGTTTTATATTTATTTTCTCAATTTAAAAATTGAAAATCAACAAAATTATTCAAAAATCTCAAAAAGAGTTGATAAAAATAAGTGCATTAATGAGATTTTACTTGTTTTCGCAATAGTAAAGTATAGAGCACATCAATACTATATACATGTATAATTGTAATGATTTAAACATAACTTCACGATACTCAATTACGTAAAAACGTAAAAAAAATAATAACTCTCAATAGCTTAAATCAACAAAAATAATTCAAAAAGTAAATGAATGTTCATTCTAGAATTTAAATAATTTATGCTTATAATTTCTCAACACAACGATTATCAATGAAACACATGCATTTGTCATTCTTGAAAGCGTGTTCTGAAGTGCAAATTTCAATATCCTGAGTAGTATTCACTATATTCTTTTGCCGTAGCCAACAAGAAATCACGAAAATTATTTTTACTATAATCAAGAACATAGGTAAAAATAAAAACAAAAACAAATTAGTGTAAAAGAACACAAATTTAGAAACGATATTTTGTATCTTGACTAGTGTTAAATTTAATATTACTACTGTATTACAAAAACTAGAAAAATAAAACAAAACTTTCACTGCCAATTCTGTTGCAGGAAATTAGGAAAAACTAAAAAAAAAAAAATAGAGAAAAGAAAATGAACAGTGGTGGACGTTCATCGGAACAGTACTACACCGAAAAAATAGAAAAAAAAAATATTGTCAATTTTAGGAAATAAAAAAAAAACTTAAAAAAAAAAAAACAACAACAGTGGTGAAGATCCCCTCTTTTAATATATTAAAATACTGAATATTAGAATTATTTAAGCACTCAAAATGAGAATTGAAAATCAACATTCAAACGAGCAAAAATGTTCAAATAAGTATAAAAAATTAACGAAAACAAGACTTAAACAACTACTTGTAATTGTCAATTCACGAACCCTAAAAATAATAAGAGCTAATAGCAACCTTCAAATCTATTCTGATAAGTGGTGCGAAAAGTTAAGCAGATAGATTTGCAGAAACAACTTTATAAAACAAAATTTGGATGGATACTCAAAATAATCAACATATCTGTAAATTTTGGGGCGATTTTTCAAAAGACATGACTGAAATCGAAAGAAAGTTGAAAAATATGAACGAAGAAATACAAGTGAAATAACAAAATGTTGAAAAGAAAATGGTGCTAAAAAAGATCTACGATTGAGAAAAAAACGGTGTCAATTTCAAAAAATTAGGAACATGTGGAAAATAAAGGAAGAAGAAGAAGAAGAAGTAAATGTGGTTGGGCATTCATAGAAATGGTGCCACACTAAAAGAGGGGGGGGAGGGGGGGAGACAGTGTCAATTTCAAAAAATCAAGAAAAACTTAAACATACAAAAAAAAAAAAAAAGGAAAAGGAAAAGTTGTGGCACACATTCATAGAAATAGTGCCACACTAAAGTCACTCTTTTAATATATATATAAATAATATATAATATATAATATACTAGTAGAGTGCACGCGCAGAAGCACGTGTTTTATTTTAATTAAGTATTTAATAGCGTTATCATTATTTGTGAGTTTCTTAATTATTTTCTTAGTTATGAATGGCTGAGTAAAATATGTATTAAAATTTGTTAGAGATAATATGTATTTTTTTAATAGTGAGCGGTATAGTTTCGATTGATTTTTAACATGAACGTTCTTTACTTTTAGATGTGATAAATGATATGTAGTTTCTGAAAAAATTGATTATTGTAATTCCTAGAACTGGATACTTCAATTATTATGTGAAAAAATTATTCTGCTACTTTCAAATTTAAAGTTTCATATTTTTCCTCATGATTTGACTTTGTAAAAAATTTCAATTTATCAATTTAATTTTGTTTATTCTAATCAAACATTCAAAAATGTTTAGATCACACAAGTGTCATGATATATGCAAAAGATTACTTGTGAACTTGCAGTAATAAGTAGTAAAATACTTATTATAGATTAGCATAAGTTGTTAATTAGTGATTTCTCATTAGGTAGATTTTTTAAGTAATTAATCAGCAACAAATTCGGGAAAAAGTGTTGATTTATTGTTTTATATTTATTTCCTCAAATTAAAAATTGAAAATCAACAAAATTATTCAAAAATCTCAAAAAGAGTTGATAAAAATAAGTGCATTTATGAGATTTTACTAGTTTTTGCAATAGTAAAGTATAGAACATATCAATACTATATACATGTATAATTGTAATGATTTAAACATAACTTCACGATACTAAATTACGTAAAAACGTAAAACAAAATAAAAACTCTCAATAGCTTAAATCAACAAAAATAATTCAAAAATTAAATGAATGTTCATTCTAGAATTTAAATAATTTATGCTTATAATTTCTCAACACAACGATTAGCAATGAAAACATGCATTTGTCATTCTTAATAGCTTGTTTCGAAGTGCAAATTTCAATATCTAATGAGTGGTATTCACTATATTCTTTTGCCGTAACCAACAAGAAATCAGGAAAATTATTTTTATTATAATCAAGAACCTAGGTAAAAATAAAAATAAAAATAAAAACAAAAACAAATTAGTGTAAAAGAACACATATTTAGAAACGATATTTTGTATCTTGACCAGTGTTAAATTTAATATTACTATTGTATTCCCAAAAAAGAAATAAAAAAAATACTTACATTGCCAATTACATTGCGGGGAAATTGGGGGGAACGAGAGAAAAGAAAATGAACAGTGGTGGACGTTCATAGGAACAGTGCTACACCACAAAAAAAAAATTGTCAATTTTAGGAAATCAAAAAAAACTTTAAAAAAAATACAAGAACAGTTGTGAAGATCTCTCTTTTAATATATTAAAATGCTGAATATTAGAACTATTTAAGAACTCAAAATGAGAATTGAAAATCAACACTTAAACAAGCAAAACTGTTCAAATAAGTATAAAAAAATTAACAAAAACAAGATTTAAACAATTAAACAACTACTTGTAATGATCAATTCACGAACCCTATAAATAATAAGAGCCAATAGCAACCAATCTATTCTGACCAGGGGTGCGAAAAGTTAAGCAGATAGATATGCAAAAACAGCTTTTATTAATCAAAATTAGGATGGATACTCAAAATAATCAACATATCTGTAAATTTTGGGGCGATTTTTTAAAAGACATGACTGAAATTGAAAGAAAGGCGAAAAATACGAACGAAGAAATACAAGTGAAATAACAAAATATTGAAAAGAAAATGGTGCTGAAAAAGATCTACGATTGAGAAAAAACGGTGCCAGTTTCAAAAAAATTAGGAAAATGTGAAAAAAAAAAAGAAGTAAACGAACAGTAGTGAGCATTCATAGAAATAGTGCCACACTAAAAAAAAAAAAAAAAAAAAAGTGTCAATTTCAAGAAATCAAGAAAAACTTGAAAAAAAAAAGAAAGGGAATAGTAGTGGCACGCATTCATATATATAGTGCCATAATAAAGTCACTCTTTTAATATATAGGGATATATATATATATCTCAGCCACTGGCGTAAAGAGTCTATCTTAAGGCTAGGTTTGCAGAGATTTGCTTGAGGCGGAAGTCTTGTTCTACTAAGTTTTTTATTTCTAAATAAAAATCTATAAATATACTATCTTGTTCTAAAGTCTAGTTTGTTACTATTTCTTCTAATTCTTCAATTCTTTTTTCAAAGCTATTAATATCTTTATTTTGATAAATAATAGTTCTTTCTAACAAAGATGAATTTACTTCTGGATATCGTCTAAATTTTAAATCTAACAATTTATAGTTTGTACCTGTGCTTTTTCTTATTCTTTTTAATTATCGTTCTGTTTCTTCTAACAAGAATCTAAATTCTTGGAGTATTTCTGAAGATAATTCTATTTCTTCTTTTGGTTTTGAGCCTAATGTTGACGGGTTCATGAAAATTTTTTGTTTTTTCAAAAATTTGAACTTTAATCCTACTCAGTACTCTCCTTTTCATAATCTCCTTAAACGTCTTAATAAATCTCCAGATTTTTTTTTTAATTTTTAATTTGTTTATATATCATCACCTAAGACATATTAACTTTAACCTGATTCCTTTCAATAAGGTTACCCGAGGCACTCCCTTAAAGAATTCCTAAATTAAATTTTTTCTTTTCCCCAACATCTAAAGGATGTCACAGGCTCCATCCGGCCAACAATTCTTAACTATTTGGGTCACTCAGGTTTAATCTAGAAACAGTACGGCTTCTAAGAATCAAGTTATGCTTTTATAATATGCATAGGATGAAATGAATTATAAAAATTATCAACAATTCATATTCATAAAATCATAACAACATATTAAAAGAAAAACTGAAAAATAACAACATATTTATTGGAGATTCATCGATACATTCTAAAGAAATTACTACTAGGGATTTCCTTTTCGGGAATCCCTTAAAGGACTTGAAAAAACAAAGGAAAGAAGTATGTACCTTCAATAATTTACAGACCCTTTACAATATTTTTGGATTGAGAATTTTTCTGATATAAGGAAAAGGTTTTCAGTTGTTAGAGAGCAAGGGTGTATGTGATGAAAGCACTTGTGAGAATTCTTGCCACTTACGAATGAAAACACTCTTTCTTATATAGCAAAATTCTTGGGAGCAAAAACAAAAGTAAATCTATCCAAATCTAAAAGGACGATTTTCTTTTCTAAAAGGTCTTTTGCTTTTGTAATTATTTCTTCCTCCTTTTGACATGCGTTTCACCGAGAAATATCTGGTTAAAAGTTTGATTGGCATCTTCTTGCTTTTCAAAAGTTCTGTCTTTTGAGAAATTCTTTGCTTCAGCATTACCTGTCTGGCAGAACATCTTCTGTCTTGTTAACTTTCTCTTTTTTGAATTTTTCAAAGATCAATCTGAATTCTGATAGTAATGAAATCTTTCTTTGAGAAAACTGAAAAGTCTTTTGTCTTGGAGCGAACGTCTTGAGGAATCTTTCAAAAAAATCTGGCACAAATTTCAAAGGTCTGATTATTCTTTGTCTGCTATTTGTCTGTCGCCTTCCTATGTATCAAGGTTATGAAGTGCTGTTGGAGATAGAGACATCCCACTATCTGAATTGTTTCATCCATACCTTTCATCTTCTCCTCTGTCATTACTACTTCCTGGATCTGAATTTTCTGAATTTTCTGGTTCTGGATTTTTATCTTACTGGCATTGAATGTCTTTTTCTTTATTGTTTTCTTTCTTTGCAAAGATCTTTTCTAAAGCTTCTTCAATAATAATGTCAAGCTTCTTTTCATCACTCTTTTTATTTTTCTTCTTATTTTTTATGACTTTTCTTTTTAATATCTTCTCGCCTTTTTACAGTTCTTGGATATGGGAAAGAAGTTTTTCTATTGATATAATATCATCATTGCGGTCTTGGCTGTCTTGAAGGATTTCTTTTGCTTTGCTATTTTGGGTATCTGGGTCTTGAGATGGGCTTGGAGAGTAATCTACTAAAAAATCAAATTTGCCACTGGGCTGGCCAAGGGTATCCCAGATTTGAGTCTTTTCTAAATTTCTTGTAGGGAAATCAATAGTTCCCTGAGTCTGTTGGGCTTTTGGCAAGTCCACAACCATCAACGGATTTGAAGAGTCTTTACTAGTTACCGTTTGTACTGGACTAGCTATTGAGTTCTTAGGCTCAATAGTACCTTTAAGATAAACAAGTCTCAATTTAACAATTTCTTGTTCTAATGAAGAAATTTTCTTTTGTAAAGATGTTCTTTCTGCCAACAAAGTCTGATTAGATTCATTAATGATCTTGAAATTGTTTTGTATGCATTCACAATGAGTACATAAAATTTTCTTGTCTTTACTTGGTGAAAAGTCTAAAGGAGGATCTTGAAAATTTTTCAATGTTGGAGAAACATAAAACTTTAATCCTATGAGTTGTCTAGCAGCATCTAATGCTTCTTGATAACTAGAAAAACCTTTATAAAGAAGATCTTTAAAATTTTTAATGCAGTCTAAAACTTCTAACCATGAATGGAAAATACCTGGGTTCTTTCCTTTAACTACGACATAGAATTTAAATCTAATTCTATTATGGTTGAAATGTTCTGATAATGCATTTAAAGTAGCAAGAAAATACTTCTGGTCTTTGGGGTTCTTGTTGTAAGAAATCCATAAGTTGTCTAAAATGCATCTTTCTTCTCTTGATACAAAAATATAGGGTAAAACTTTAAATGAAATATTGCTGGAAGGAAAGCAAGTTAATTCTTGATTACCAAATCTGATACGTTCTTGGTAAAATGGCCCGTTCTGACTATTTGAAGTCTGAAGTAAAGCTGAAGAAGCAAGCCTGGGAATTCTCTGGTCTTAATGGAGGTCTGGATATCTGAAAAAATCATAAAGCAATTGGTTAAATCATATTCATTTGAAGAAATCATTCTACTTAAAATGTCTGCTGCCTTGTTATCTATACCTTTGATGTGCTCAAAATCTATATTAACTCCAGTATTTGTAATTTTATCTATGAAATTTAACCATCTTCTTCTACTGCTTTTCTTTGAATCTAATTTAAGTTTACTATGAAAAGAAACGATAGTTGCACAGTCTGTTCTAATAAGAATTTCTTTTTAGAAACAATAAAAAGTTCAAAACTATCTAAAGCATAGTTTACAGCTAAGAGTTCTGCATCTATACTACTCAAATTTCCTTTTTCTCTATAACTTCCACTATTATATCTACAGATTCTTTCTATATTTTTGTCTGCATATTTGTTTGGCTTACAAAGTAATACTGCTCCCCATCCTAAGTTACTTCCATCTATCTCAATTATAAGATAATCTGTATCTTGCTAACTCTGGTATGCTTTTTATTCTATTTTTAATTTCCTGAACTAATTTAATATCATCTTGATTAAAATACCTCTGTCCTGTGGGTGATGTTTTGGAATATAAGGGTCCTGCAATTTTTCCTAAATCTTTGATAAATGGTCTAGCATAATTTACTAATCCTAGAAATCTCTGTATTTGTTTTAAATATTCTAATTTATCAGGGAACTCTAAAGCCTTCTGTGCTTTATGAGGTTGAAGTTTAATCTTTCCTTGTCCTATACTTACTCCTAAAAAATCTATATATTCTTTAAACAATACCGTCTTCTTTTTACTTATGATTAATCCATGTTTAATAAATTCTGAAAATACAATTTGTAAGTGTCCTCTATGTTCTCTCCTATTCTTACTTAATACTAGAATATCATCTATATATGAAATAACAAATTTACTATGCTTAATGAAGATACTATCCATTTTTCTCTGAAAAACACTAGCTGCATTCTTTAATCCAAATGGCATGACTAACCATTCAAAATGTCCTTCTGGATAGGTGAAGGCCGTCCATTCTATACTATTAGGGTGCATTCTTACTTGCTAAAATCCTGACTTTAAATCAAAGTTACTAAAATTTTTACAGTCTTGGATTTTATTTATCAAAACTGTCTTATCTGGAATCTTATAAGCATCTTCTATGGAATTATCATTTAGTCTTTTATAATTAAAAACTATTCTACTTTTACCTCTGACTATTTCTGAATGTTTTCTAACAATGAAAGCTGTTGATCTATGTGGGCTTTCTAATTTCCTAATTACTCCTAGCTTTTATAATTCTTCTGTATGCATTCTGAAATCTTCTAGGTCTGAATTTGTAGCATCTATATTTTTTGACGTAATTATGTATTCTGGATTTTTAATTTTTAATTTACACGTAACCTTGTCTTTTTCCCAATATTTTAGAACATTTTCTCCTAAGATTTCCATCTTTTCTAATTTTGAAATCAAGCTTTCTATGTCTTGTTCTGTTATTAAGGTATAATATATTTTTTCATTGTCTAAGAAATCTATTGGGCCAAAAACTAAGTCTTCAAGGTTATCATTTTCATTTTCTAATTCCTCTTCTTCTAATGTTTGTTTTTCTACTAACTGATATTCTCTTTCTATTTTATAGGGGCATTCTTTTTTGCTACTACTACCACCACGCTTCTCAACGCATTCTGATGGGAAGAAAATAGTCTGGGTTGGACTAAATAATGTGTATTTCTGGAAATGTATAAAGTCTTTTGTAATTATAATACTACCGTTATCTTTTAATAAAAAACTTAATCCTATGATAAAGTCTGTTTCTTTCAAGTTTAAAAGTCTTATCCATGTAGAGTCTTTTGGTAATGTATATTCTATACTTAATTCACAATTTTTCTCAAAACTAATTTTACTGTTGGGTCTAAGTAATTATGTATACGTATAATGATCTCCATCCATCTGTTGGGCATCTATTGGATTTTTTGACTTTTCTATATATTTTTCTGGGGTTAATTTTTTATTTATTATACAGTTATTGCATCCTGAGTCTATTAGCCCTAAACATTTTATAATGTATTCTCTTATCCTTATCTAGCATTTTCCTTTAATACTTTTAAGTTTTTCTGGATTACAAACTATTTGAACTAAATTTGGATGTTCATAATTTTGTTCTTCTATCATTATTCCTTTACCTTTATAATTGGATTCTAGAATTTCTATTCTTTGAACTAATAATTTCTGCATGTCTTCAATATTTTCAATTCTCCTTCTTAAAATTCTTATCTCAGAAATTTCTATCTGTTCTGTTGTAATTTCTGTCTTAATTTCTTCTTTCTCAACTAATCCATTTATTTCTAAACATTTTATACATGCCTCTTTATAGTATTCTATGCATTTTGCTCTAAGCTTTCTAGCTGGGTACCAATTACATAAAAAACATGTTGTACTATCTGTTCCTATTCTTTTTTACGAATTATGTTCACATTCTTGTATTATAGTTTGTACGAGGTCTAGTTCTTTTTCAGATTCTGATTCTTCATTAATCTTGAAATTTGAAAATTCGTCTAAAATTTCATAATCTGACACCTCTTGTTGTTCTAATTTGTCTTCTATAGATATTATGCTATAGATTGATTCATTATCTGAAATATATTCATCTAATTGAATTAGGTCTTCATTTGTACATTTTACTAAAGTACTCTTTTTATCATAACTATTTATTCTTTTAGGACATGTTCTTGCTAAATGTTCATTATTATTGCAAACAAAACAACTAAGCTTATTTTTATAAGTTTTACCTGGTTTAAACTTTCTAACATGTTTGTTTTCATCTAAATAAGGTTTTCTCTTATTAGATTTTCTAAGAAAATATCTTTTCTTAATTGGTCTTCTTTTACTTCTTTTATCATTTTTATATTTTATCATTATGGGTTTTGAAACACCATAAGTCTGAGGTGTAAAAATATCTTTACAAAACTTATAATCTGTTTTCTTACGTTGTTTATGAATTTGTAATGTTACACATTTATCTTCTAAACATCTTATTATATGTTGAATTCTATGTCCTATACTCCATTTCTTATCAAGGAATTCTTTTACTGAAACTAAGTTATTCTATGATTCTGTTATTTCTAATCCTAAAGGTCCTGGTAATTTATGAAATAATTTCTGTCCTATTTCTTGGTTAAAGGTATTTCCTGAAATCGAAGCTAAATAATATTCATTTAAAAATTTCTTAACATCTTTACCTTTGGTCAACTTATATAAACTAAGCTGTTCTAGGTCTTTCATAGCTTTTCTCTGTACGCTCATATGTCCTGAATTTGGGTCTGATCCAATAATTAAAACTTGAATCTTATTAACAAAGTTATAAGGATTACTTCCTAAATTGATTAACTAGTCAAATTCTTCTTTCTCTTCTAACTTATATGCTTCCTACATTGCCTTTGTACTTTCTCCTAAAAATGTCTCTAAATATCTATACATATCTAAAGGTTCCATTTCTTGGAAGTTCCTAATGTAATGTCCTATAATAGTGTTCTTCCATACGTCTATGACATTTGTCCACATCTGAGGGTCATGAGCAGTTAAATTCAAAATCTGTGCTTTTGCAATTGATTAGAATTCTATTTTACTTTCTAAGGGTCTTTCACTACCTTTAGCTACATATCTTGAGTCCTCAGGCGGTTCATTGTATTTGTTATATGGTCCTCTAGAAGGAAATCCTGGTCCATAAACAAATGGTTCATGCTTGATGGTCTTATCACAAGAGGTATCATCTGTAGTTCTATAGGATTGTGTATCCATAAAATTCTTTTTATAACTAAATTCTGATCTTTCATCACTAGATTCTTCAGTAATTCCTAATCTTATGTTCTGTTCTGAATCATAATATAAATATTCATTTTCTTTAATTTGTTTATTAAGATACATCTGATCTTCTAATTTAAGAAGTTCTTCCTTATTTAAGTTCATTCCTAATTCTTTTGGGAAAATAATCTTATCTAGATCTTCTTCTATTAATTCTATATGCACATGATCTATATATGGTTCACTTAAAGATTCATCTTCTTCATTTTCTTCCAATTGTTTCTCAATCTGATCATAGTTTATGTACTTAAGCTAGTTCTTCCATGAATGTCTTTGTAGGTTAAAGCTTCTGTTGGGGCAATCGTCTTTTCTTTTTGTTCTAAAAACTTATCTATGTCTCATTCTAATCCTGCAAGTTGTTCTGCTGAAAATTCTTTAGGTTTAACCATATTAATCCCTTTACTACTCATTAAATTTACTACTTTGTCTATGTAAGTTTTATATCTAGTCTGGGCATTAATAGAGCATCTTCTTAAAAATCCTATATGAATTAGCAGATTTTCTCCGCTTTCTACGTCTTCATAACCTTTGGTTTGGATTCCTATTTTTATTTTATCCGAAAAATCTTTAATAGTCATTAAAAAGTCTGGATTGCAGTAAATAATTCTATTATTACTATTCATATCTACTTCCATGCTAGCAATCTGGCTTTTGTCTATGTTATTAAATCTTTCATCATAAATGGTAATTAAAGTCTTACATCCTAAATTTTTTCTTGCTAAGCCTTTAATTCCTATGACTATTAATCCTAAGTGTATGAATCTGTAATTTCTCTTTTTTAATTCTTTTTTAGATTCTTCTGAAATTAAATCTAGTTTATTTACCTGACTACCTATGCATTGGATTGACACTTGTCTATTATGTCTAAAGAACTGAGTTCTAGATTCAAACATTCCTCTGTTATAAAGTATTTCTGGACTTAAAACTCTCAAGCCATGTGTTTGAAATCTCACGTAATCTTGATTTGGATCTAAGATTTCTTCTATATTTTGATCATTTTGTTCAGTTCTTCTTAATAGCCTGTCTAAGAAGGTTCTATTAATACTTGATGTACTAGGTCTGGATGATCCTTCACTAACTGTTCTGGATCTTCCTAAAAATGGTACTTGTAAACTCATCCTGGAAACTTAAATTCTTTGAGTAACTTTCTAGTTACTTTTTCTTTTCCAGATGGTTGCAGATTTAAACTTCCTAATTGTCCTGTTACAGTCCTTAAACCGTTTTCTATACTAGCAGATGATGTTGACACTTTTACCTTGTCTAAGGAATCAATTTTTTTATGTAATGAAATTAACAAAGTTATTTATAAAATTATTCTGTTTAATTAAAATTGATTCTGAAGATTTGGGAGAATCTAACTTAGTAAGTCCTTTTGGTTCTTTGTGAAAAGAGCTACAATATTCTAAGACTTCAATATAATTCTTATCTACTATATCACTTTCGTTCATTAACTAAGAATTAAAATTTTTAATTCTTTGACTGATTCTTTAGTTTTTATAACAACTTTCCTAATTTCGTTTTCTATCTCTCTAGATTTATTAAGATCTAAAATTTTGACAATTTCTGAAAAGTCTGATTTCTGTATCTTTTCAGTTTTAGAAACTTGATCTAAAATAGCACAATTTTGATCTTTAATATAATCTAAACTTTCTTTAATATTTTTTAACTCTGCGGTCTTTGTTTTAAGAAGTTCTAAAATTGTTTCTATAGATTTAAATTTTCTTTTATTTTCTATTTCTAAATTTCTAGATAAATTAATTATTAAATCTATAATAAGGTATTGACTAAGTTCTTCTGAAAACAAGCTATGTAATTTATAAGTTGTTTCTAAATTACAACCTAAAATATTATTGTCAATAGTATTGATTCTTCTATAATTTGTACCTAATTCTAAATTTAAAAATTCTAAATTCTTTTTATTATCTATGGCTCTGATACCAAGATTTTGGGGTTGGGGGTGGGGGTGGTGGTGGGGGTGGGGGGCTTGCTAAAAGATAAACTCAGCCACTGGCGTAAAGGGGTCTATCTTAAGGCTAGGTTTGCAGAGATTTGCTTGAGGCGGAAGTCTTGTTCTACTAAGTTTTTTATTTCTAATTAAAAATCTATAAATTTACTATCTTGTTCTAAAGTCTTGTTTGTTACTATTTCTTCTAATTCTTCTAATTCTTTTTTCAAAGCTATTAATATCTTTATTTTGATAAATAATAGTTCTTTCTAACAAAGATGAATTTACTTCTGGATATTGTCTAAATTTTAAATCTAACAATTTATAGTTTGTACCTGTGCTTTTTCTTATGCTTTTTAATTCTCGTTCTGTTTCTTCTAACAAGAATCTAAATTCTTGGAGTATTTCTGAAGATAATTCTATTTCTTCTTTTGGTTTTGAGCCTGATGTTGACGGGTTCATGAAAAAAAAAAAATTTTCAAAAATTTGAACTTTAATCCTACTTAGTACTCTCCTTTTCATAATCTCCTTAAACATCTTAATAAATCTCCAATTTTTTTTTTTTTTTTTTTTATATATATCATCACCTAAGACATATTAACTTTAACCTGATTCCTTTCAATAAGGTTACTCGAGGCACTCCCTTAAAGAATTCCTAAATTAAAATTTTCCCTTTCCCCAACATCTAAAGGATATCAAAGGCTCCTTGCGGCCAACAATTCTTAACTATTTGGGTCACTCAAGTTTAATCTAGAAACAGTACGGCTTCTAAGAATCAAGTTATGCTTTTATAATATGCATAGGATGAAATGAATTATAAAAATTATCAACAATTCATATTCATAAAATCATAACAACATATTAAAAAAACTGAAAAATAATAACATATTTATTGGAGATTCATCAATACATTCTAAAGAAATTACTACTAGGGATTTCCTTTTCAGGAATCCCTTAAAGGACTTGAAAAAACAAATGAAAGAAATATGTACCTTCAATAATTTACAGACTCTTTACAATATTTTTGGATTGAGAATTTTTCTGATATAAGGAAAAGGTTTTCAGTTGTTAGAGAGCAAGGGTGTATGTGATGAAAGCACTTGTGAGAATTCTTGCCTCTTACGAATGAAAATACTCTTTCTTATATAGCAAAATTCTTGGGAGCAAAAACAAAAGTAAATCTATCCAAATCTAAAAGGACGATTTTCTTTTCTAAAAGGTCTTTTGCTTTTGTAATTATTACTTCCTCCTTTTGACACGCGTTTCACCGAGAAACATCTGGTCAAAAGTTTGATTGGCATCTTCTTGCTTTTTCAAAAGTTCTGTCTTTTGAGAAATTCTTTGCTTCAGCATTACCTGTCTGGTAGAGCATCTTCTATCTTGTTAACTTTCTCTTTTTTGAATTTTTCAAAGATCAATCTAAATTCTGACAGTAATGGAATCTTTCTTTGAGAAAACTGAAAAGTCTTTTGTCTTGGAGCGAACGTCTTGAGGAATCTTTTAAAAAAATCTGGCACAAATTTTAAAGGTCTGATTATTCTTTGTCTGTCGTCTTCCTATGTATCAAGGTTATGAAGTGCTGTTGGAGATAGAGACATCCCACTATCTGAATTGTCACATCCATACCTTTCATCTTCTCCTTTGTCATTACTACTTCCTAGATCTGAATTTTCTAAATTTTCTGAATTTTCTGGATTTTTATCTTGCTGGCATTGAATGTTTTTTTCTTTATTGATTTCTTTCTTTGCAAAGATCTTTTCTAAAGCTTCTTCAAATAATAATGTCAAGTTTCTTTTCATCACTCTTTTTATTTTTCTTCTTATTTTTTATGACTTTTCTTTTTAATGTCTTCTCGCCTTTTTACAGTTCTTGGATATGGGAAAGAAGTTTTTCTATTGATATAATATCATCATTGGGGTCTTGGCTGTCTTGAAGGATTTCTTTTGCTTTGCTATTTTGGGTATCTGGGTCTTGAGATGGGCTTGGAGAGTAATCTACTAAAAAAATCAAATTTGCCACTGGGATGGTCAAGGGTATCCCAGATTTGAGTCTTTTCTAAATTTCTTGTAGGGAAATCAACAGTTCTGTGAGTCTGTTAAGCTTTTGGCAAGTCCACAGCCATCAACGGATTTGAAGAGTCTTTACCAGTTACCGTTTGTACTGGACTAGCTATTGACTTCTTAGGCTCAATAGTACCTTTAGGATAAACAAGTCTCAATTTAACAATTTCTTGTTCTAATGAAGAAATTTTCTTTTGTAAAGATGTTCTTTTTGCCAACAACGTCTGATTAGATTTATTAATAATCTTGAAATTGTTTTGCATGCACTCACAATGAGTAAGAAAATTTTCTTGTCTTTACTTGGCGAAAAGTCTAAAGGGGGATCTTGAAAATTTTTCAATGTTGGAGAAACATAAAAATTTAATCCTATGAGTTGTCTAACAACATCTAATGCTTCTTGATAACTAGAAAAACCTTTATAAAAAGGATCTTCAAAATCTTTAATGCAGTCTAAAACTTCTAACCATGAATGGAAAATACCTGGGTTCTTTTCTTTAACTACGACATAGAATTTAAATCTAATTATATTCAGGTTGAAATGTTCTGGTAATGCATTTAAAGTAGCAAGAAAATACTTCTGGTCTTTGGGGTTCTTGTTGTAAGAAATCTATAAGTTGTCTAAAATGCATCTTTTTTCTCTTGATACAGAAATATGGGGTAAAACTTTAAATGAAATGTTGCTGGAAGGAAAGCAAGTTAATTCTTGATTACCAAATCTGATACGTTCTTGGTAAAATGGTTTGTTCTGACTATTTGAAATCTGAAGTAAAGCTGAAGAAGCTAGGGAATTCCCAGGGGAAATTTCTGGTCTTAATGGAGGTCTAGACATCTGAAAAAATCACAAAGCAATTGGTTAAATCAAAATTCTTTTGAAGAAATTATTCTACTTAAAATGTCTGCTGCCTTGTTATCTATACCTTTGATGTGCTCAAAATCTATATTAACTCTAGTATTTGTAATTCTATCTATGAAATTTAACCATCCTCTTCTACTGCTTTTCTTTGAATCTAATTTAAGTTTACTATGAAAAGAAACGATAGCTGCACAGTCTGTTTTAATAAGAATTTCTTTTTTAGAAACAATAAAAAGTTCAAAACTATCTAAAGCATAGTTTACAGCCAAGAGTTGTGCATCTATACTACTCAAATTTCCTTTTTCTCTATAACTTCCACTATTATATCTACAGATTCTTTCTGTATTTTTGTCTGCATATTTGTTTGGCTTACAAAGTAATACTGCTCCCCATCCTAAGTTACTTCCATCTGTCTCAATTATAAGATAATCTATTTGTAGGGGCATTGCTAACTCTGGTAAGCTTTTTATTCTAATTTTAATTTCCTGAACTAATTTAATATCTTCTTGATTAAAATACCTCTGTCATGTGGGTGATGTTTTGGAATATAAGGGTCCTGCAATTTTTTCTAAATCTTTGATAAATGGTCTAGCATAATTTACTAATCTTAGAAATCTCTGTATTTGTTTTAAATCTTCTAATTTATCAGGGAACTCTAAAGCCTTCTGTGCTCTATGAGGTTGAAGTTTAATCTTTCCTTGTCCTATACTTACTTCTAAAAAATCTATTTATTCTTTAAACAATACCATCTTCTTTTTACTTATGATTAATCCATGTTTAATAAATTCTGAAAATACAATTTGTAAGTGTCCTCTATGTTCTCTTCTATTCTTACTGAATAGTAGAATATCATCTATATATGAAATAACAAATTTACTATGCTTAATGAAGATACTATCCGTTTTTCTCTGAAAAACACTAGGTGCATTCTTTAATCCAAATGGCATGACTAACCATTCAAAATGTCTTTCTGGACAGGTGAAGGCCGTCCATTCTATACTATTAGGGTGCATTTTTACTTGCCAAAATCCTAACTTTAAATCAAACTTACTAAAAATTTTACAGTCTTGGATTTTATTTATCACAACTGTCTTATCTGGAATCTTATAAGCATCTTCTATGGTATTATCATTTAGTCTTTTATAATTAAAAACCATTCTACTTTTATCTCTGACTATTTCTGAATGTTTTCTAACAATGAAAGCTGCTTATCTATGTGGGCTTTTTGATTTCCTAATTACTCCTAGCTTCAACAATTCTTCTGTATGCATTTTGAAATCTTCTAGGTCTGAATTTGTAGCGTCTATATTTTTTGACCTAATTATGTATTTTGGATTTTTAATTTTTAATTCACATGTAACCTTGTCTTTTTCCCAATATTTTAGAACATTTTCTCCTAAGATTTCCATCTTTTCTAATTTTGAAATCAAGCTTTCTATGTCTTGTTTTGTTATTAAGGTATAATATATATTTTCATTGTCTAAGAAATCTATTGGGCCAAAAACTAAGTCTTCAAGGTTAACATTTTCATTTTCTAATTCCTCTTCTTCTAATGTTTGTTTTTCTACGTGCCTTGCACGTGTTGTATTTTAATTAAGTATTTGATAGTGTGATCATTGTTGGTGAATTTTTTAATTATTTTTTCACTTATGAAAGACTAAGTAAAACATATTTTAAAACTTATTGAGAAAATTACGTATTATTTAAAGGTGAGCGATATAACTTCAATTGATCTTTAACAACAACATTCTTCATTTTTAGATGATGCAATGAATGGTGTGTAGTTCACTAACATAATTGATTAATACAAATCCTAGAACTGAATACTTCAATTATGATCTCACAAAATTATTGTGTTGCTTTAAAGTTTAAACGTATTCCATATTTCTCTTCATTATGACTCGACTTTGTAAATTATTTCAATTTTTCAATTTAATTTTATTCATTCTAATGTATGAAACATTAAAAAAAATTTAAATCACACGAGTGTAGTGAGATATGCATAAAATTTCTTGTGAATTTACAGTAATAAGTAGTAAAACTGTTTATTATATATTAGCATAAGTTGTTAATTAGTGATTTTATTTTCTTGGTACACTGGACAGAGTTATACTCATTGATATATTTTATTTTCTATTATTGTAACTTTCTATTTTAAGAGTAATATTCTTTTTTTCTTTTTTTCTTGCATAGTGCAAGATTTTTTGCTTGTGGGTAAATTTTCTTGGACTTAATTATAATTTAATTCAGCAATCGACCGAAAAAATGAATTAAAACTATATATTTCTTGTAACTGTGTTGCTAACTTAATATAAGTAATTAATTGAAGAAAAGCTATTTCGATTGCAAATGATTTTGAAGTTCAAAGTGCGTGCTTGATATATGTTACTATATTTCGATCTAAGATGCTGAATCTAGAGCCTAATATATATATATATATATATATATATATATATATATATATATATGTGTGTGTGTGTGTGTGTGTGTGTGTGTGTGTGTAGGCGAATTTTGTTTCAATAGTTTAAGTTATTAAGAATTTGGATAGCTTTTATTTGAAGAAAAACAAAAACAATATTTGATAAAACATCTGCAAAAATTTTGGGCAATTTTTCAAAAGACATGACTAAAGTCGGAAGGAAGATGAACAAGACGATCAAAAGAAGACGAGAAAAATGGCGAAACATTGAAAAAAAATTGGGACTAAAAAAATCTACAATTGAAAAAAAAAATGAAAAAGAAAGAAACAATAAGAAATGAGGAAAAGTTTTAAAAAAAAGAATAATAATTGGGCACGCAATCTTAAGAATAGTGCCCACTCAATTCACTCTTTTAATATATAGGAATATGAAGAATGATCTACTCCCTATAGTGGAGAGTAGATATAAAAGTTACCAGACACTATAGAGAGTAGATCAATCTTCAATATATATAGGGATTTGATTAGCAATTCGAGGACGAATGCATCATAGGAACCATCCTACAGTCAATGGATGACTTTTGATTTTGAACGTCAAAATTGACTTTGATCCAATTTTGGTCAACAGTCTCGGATTTTGACAATTAACACCACATTTTCAAGTGTATTGAAAAGTGGAATTTTGACCAAACTCCATCACTTGGGGGACGAATCGAGCACTTTACTAAGGTTTCACTGTATGTCGTGCACCATTTGCAAAAAATTACATTTTGGTGTATCCTATCCTATGTGTGAAATAGTGCTTGATATATGTTCATGTGTATCATCTCTCTCACGTACTAACTCACATTGATCCATAGTAAAGCCAACAACTTCAGTATCAATTTTGCAGAATCTCAGCCGGACTACACTCTCGATCAGTGACATATTGCTCACTCAAACAAATGATCGAACGAATGTGGGAAGCAGTTCCCCTCTGCTCAATTGAAAGAAGTATTTGATGGACGACTATCAACGCTCCTATCGACAGTCCTTAGTGCGATTGTCACCGGCTTTGGCTCTAAACCAACAAGTGACCCGTGATGCACTAAGGTGTGGAGAAGGTGTCGAAACCATGCCTTGTTAGCCAATTGCCAATGTGGCAGCCACCACCAAGAATTCTGCCAACTAAACCCAAGGAGAATAAGAATTGAATTGTGATTCCAGTATTCTGTTCTTCCCCTTACTGATTCCAATATTTTACTCCATTCGAAGGTCACTGAAACTGTGAGTCGTGGGAAAAAACAATAAAATAAGTACTTAGAATCCCAAAATTAGCGAACACGGTTAAATAAAGGACTAATAATACTTCAATAGAATAAGTCAATCATAATTGCTAGTTTTTAAACGATAACAAGTCTTCCAAGGATCTGCTTCGAGCTATTGACAATACAAACTTCCTACGCCTTTTACCATATAGATCTAAAGTTATTTGTAAGCAGATGACAAATGACAAATGACAAATATCAAAAGCTTACAATTTCCTCCAACAGCTCAATGACTTCAGGATCCCAAGACTGCTGAAGCTTTTTCTTCGATTCCCAGAATTTTCCGTTTAGCAAACGATTCAGTAAGCTCTTTCGTAGCAATCTCGAGACCTGTCAACTTCTTATCCAATAAATGAACCTTCTCAAGATATGCTTCAAAACAACCAGCATAACCCTCTTCAGCCTCCTTCACCTTCTGTTGTAAGATTAAACAATTCATTGTATATTCTTCTTCTTGCTTCTTGTGCAGCTTCTCTATTTCTGTAGTGCTCAACATCAGACCCCCAGATCCAGTGTCCTTATAGAATGGTTCTTCAGGAAGCTGGGACTTTTCCCTATATTCTGCAAATGCCTTCTGAGTTTCCTTTACAGCCTTCCTGTAACCATCCAAGATACCAGACATTAAGTATAGCTCACGTTGAAGACGATAAAGTTCTCCATCTCTAGTCTGTATCTCTTCCAATTTGGTCTTGTGCAATTGTTTGATCACATTATCCCGTCTCTGCAACTCATTAAGCAACATCTGTTGATTGATATTCAATTGCTGCTGAGTATTGTCCTTCTCCTTATACATCATCTTAGCCCTTTCGATCGATTGTTGCATTTGCTCTATGTACATAATTCCAAAACCTACTGGCTTATGATCCCAGGAGTCATTGATCCTCAACCTCTTGTTCCTATCATTGAGTGAAATATCATTGTCCAGTACAATAACTTGTTTACCTGCGTTGTTAGAAAACGATGGACCAGGTCCAGAAGCCACATGCTGCATATCAGAATTAAGATCCATGGGAGACGGTTCACTGAAAACCATCTGGTTCCCCACCAGTGCTTGAAGTAAATTACCCGTCAGTCCATCCCCTTCAAGAGCATCATCATCCGGCAAAACGTTAAATCCATTCTCCGCTTCCTTCTCAATCATTTTCTTTTCCTTCTCATCATCAAGGCCGCTATATCTCCTACCGTCTTCAACACTACAACTTTTCATGTAATGCTCACTCGCCTTTTTCTTCCCATCCAAAAGCCACCGACCTTGCTCTACCTCCTCCTCCTTGCATTTCCCGGCATCCTTCGCCTCTTCTTCTTTCTCCCCAACAATATTTTGTCCTAGCACCAGCTCCATACTCAGCTCCTCCATCACAATACCCTCTAAAGAAACCTCAGTTATACCACCGACTTTCGCATCTTCCTCATCAATTCCATCTTCTTCTTCCTTTGCACCCGCATCCAACACCACCGCCCTCAACGTGAACACTTCCTCATGCTGCGACTTAATTAAGTACTGCAAATGCGAAGCATAGTAACAATCAATCAACTGCCCCCCTCGTGACAACTCTTTCTCCACCATAAACCAAAAGAATCCAGCCCAATCTACGTCCTCAGGGTGCCCATCATTTATCATCCCTACCCAATTCAAAACCTTACGTGGCATCAACCACATGTCGTGCAAAAGCACCCAATCTGACACAAACTCCTCAACAAACTCTATCTCCTCCTCCGACAATACCTCCGAGTTCAAGTCCACACCTTCCACCCCAACCACATTACCCTTTTCCTTCTTCACTGGCAACTTTAATGCGCGAGCTAATTTAGTTCTATTAACCGCAATACGAAATTTATTAACATAACTACACCGCAATTTCGGATCAAAAGTAGCGATCAACTGGGTAATCAAGTCGACCCTAATACTCCTATCAAAATCAATATGCACAAAGTCCCACAAACCGAGTTTCTTCATAAGCTTTTCATGCTTAGAAAAATAAAGAATCTTAGGGGGTATAAAAGGGATGGGCTTCAAATTTTCCATCAAACAATGCAACTTTTTCTCAATGGCTCGCTCTTTCTTGATGTTTGGCTTACCCTTCTTGCGCTTGCTGCTGGACCCCCGTCGTTGGTGGGGGCTGTGGAAGGGCGTCGTCGGAGTGACGTCAGAAACAGCCACGTGGGGACCTGTGATTGGTGGAACCACATGCATCGAAACGAAATACTCTTCTTCTCCTTCTCCTTCTCGTTCTTCTTGATTAAGAATGACTTGTAGTGTGGTGGGAACTGAGTTCTGGTCCGATTTTGGTTGTGGGTCAAGTTGATATGGGGTTTCTTGGTTTATCATTATGGTTTCATGGGTCTCCTGCTGCCACCGCTGCTGCTGGAAGCGCAACCCTTCTTCTGGTGGTTGTGGGGAGATGGAGGGATTTGAAATGCTCATTATTTCTAGAATTCAGCTTAGGTTTTGAATTCCTCACCATCACTTTAAAACAAAAAAAATGCATTGAGCGTACCACCTTCAGAAATGAACAGTACAAACCTCTGTAAAAAAAGCATTGAGCGTACGACCCACCAGAGGCGAAATGGACATTTTCCACACACAAGGGTCGTTTGTTGTAGAGGTATCAATTCGAGTCAGGCGGGCAATGTCAATCCGCTTCTAATGAAATTCGGTGATGACCCGCATTGGAAAAAGTCCGCGCTACGATAGGTTGCGGACCGGGTCAATCCAACCTACAAAAATTGAACACAAGACCCGTATGAATAAAAAATTAATTTTTTTGAAATTATTAAAAAAAATTAGTTAGTTATTGTAATTCAAAAAAAAAAATGTTTACATATATAACAAAAAATATGTTAAATTACTAAATAAAAAATAAATATCAATGATAAATTCACATTTTTAATTTTTAATTCAATTTCTATTTTTATTTATATATTTAAAGACTAAAACATCACGCGATCTGTTACATCTTTCACTTTAAACTATTTCCTCCGCCATTTGTTTTTTTATTTTTTAAATATTATTTCAAATATGAAAGTTTGAATTTTTCGCCCATTTTTTTTTAAAAAAAAAAAAATCAAAGTGGTTCACGGGTCACCGCGGTTCGACCTCTTGACCGTGAACGGCCCTCGGGTTGGGCTCCTCTACCGTGAACAACCCGCCCGATTCACGGCCGGCCCTCGATTCCGAATCGAGGCGAGTGGGTCGATGCAGGTTCGACCAGCCCCCCGTCTTGACACCTCTAATTTCTTGACCATGGTTTTTTTCAAGTCCTTGCCAAAGACAAAGTGAAAAAAATGCCTCATTTTTTCGTCTGTTAGTTTAAAAAATAATTAGAGATAATTAGAATATTTAGTAGTGATTAAGAGTATTTATAAATTAATTAAATATTATTTTTATTTATATATTTAGTAGTATCTATAAATTTTATATAAATTTTATTCATATATCGTTTAAAATTTATAAAATATTTTACTACACAATTACATTGTTTCTAGGTAAAAATATGTGCACGTTTGACTTTGTTGATAAATTAGGGTTTTTATTAGAGAAATTGGTGAAATGGTCCCTAACGTATGGTATTAATGTACAAATGGTTCCTAACTTTTCATTTTTAGCAGAATGGTTCCCAACCTATCTATTTAGGTTACACAATTGATCCTTTTTTACGGATTCCATTAAAAACCTATCAATTAGGTGCGCAAATGGTCCTTCTTATTTTTTTTGTCTTTATTTGTGGAGGTAAAATTGTCAAATTACATTTTTTTTCTGGCGCAAATGATCCCTAACTTTAGTTTTAATTAAAAAAAATTTACAATTAGATTTTCAACCTTTGCAAAAAGTAAAAATAGGTCTGATACTTTAACTTTTTATTGAAAATTAAAAGAAACTAACAAATTGATAATATACTAAATTATTTTGTATATTTTATGAACTATTATAAAATAACTAAAATTTAAACTCATAACTATTAACAAATATTTTATTATTATTAAGTAATCATATTATTTAAAATTCAAACTTTAATTTATCATTACAACATAAAAAGAAAAATAAATTTATCACAAATAAAAATTTTAATTATGCTCAACCTAGCCCAATTTTATTCGGTCTCATATTTACTGGGCCAACCCAACCCACTTTTGAGCCAGCCCAATTTTAAATTTTAATTTATTTTTCTATTTTTAAAAAAAGTCTTCACCATCTTAACCTCCACACCCCACCCCCCGTAAGTCAACCAGATCAGGGGGGATTTATACCCTCCGGTCGCCGACGCTGCATCGACAACCGGGGAGGGAGAAATCTCTCTCTCATTTGGTCGAAACTAGGGAGATGTCGTAAAACCAGAGCTCGCGCGAGCTTTGGTTTCGGTCGCAGAAACAGGGAAGAATTTTCCTTCCGGTGCCAGAAACAAGGAGAGAAATTTTCCCCATTTTCGACGTGGGGTGGGGGGCGTTTCTCCACCCCTAATCTGGTCGAAACCAGAGCTCTCGCGAGCTCTGGTATCGATCGCAGAAACAGGAGCGCGGTGTCGGAAACAATGGAGGGAAATTTCTCCCATTTTCGGTGTGGGGTGGGGGTAGAGGCGTGGGGTGGGATGGGATGGGATGGGATGGGATGGGGTGGGGTGGTGGTTGGGTAGATAAATGGGTTGGGTCTAAAAAAATATTTACCGGTCCAAAATTTTTTCAGTTTCTTTTAATTTTTTTTTTAAAAAAATTAAAGTATCAGACCTATTTTCACTTTTTGCAAAGATTAGGAATCTTATTGCAAATTTTTGTTAATTAAAACTAAAGTTATGACCATTTGCGCTAGGGATGGCAATGGAGCGGGTCGGCCCCGCCCCGCGAAAATTTTGGCCCGCCCCGTGACCCGCGAATTCGCGGGGCGGGGCGGTCGTTGGACCCGCCAACCGCCCTGCGAACAATTTTTTTTTTTTTTTGGTTAAACTGAAAAATAATTAAAAATATATATATACAACTTTTTTAAATATTTGTACCAAGCAAAATAAAAAAATTATAAGATTTGGGTTGTGGTGTAGTGGTTAAGGTTAGTAGTTTATAAGTTTTAACCCGAGTTTGAAATATTTGCACCAAGCAAAACAAAAAAATTATAAGATTTGGGGCGTGGTTGCCCTGGACCCGGCAAGGCATTTTTTCTGTCCCAAACTCGCCCCTATTGCTTTGGGGGGGGCGGGCGGGCAAGGAGGCGGGTTGGTCATGGTTTTTTGCCATCCCTAATTTGCGCCTAATTGAAAGAAAAAAAAATTGTATTTTGACAATTTTACCCCCACTAATAAAGACAAAAAAAAAATGATATGGACCATTTGTGCACCTAAATGATAGGTTTTTAACGGATTTTTAACAGAATATGTCAAAAAGGACTAATTGCGCACCTAAATGGATAGGTTATGGACCATTCTGTCAAAAATGAAAGGTTATGGACCATTTACGCACTAATGTCATACGTTAGGGACCATTTGCGCCAATTTCTCATCTTATTAAGCATATGTTTGGGAGTACTTTTCAGCACATATAAGTTGATTAAATATTATTTGGAAAATTTGTGCTTTTGATTCCCAACTTTTACAGTTTGTTACTAATCTATCTTCAACCAATTTTTATATCACCAGACATCCCCAACCTTTCATTTAATTACAAATCACGTCCATATTGACAGATTTTGACAAATTTTTCCCCCCTCTTTAAATAAACAAAAATAAATAAACTAAAAATAACAAAAAAATGAAAGAAATTTGCAAATAAAGTCCCATAACTTTTTCCTCAACCAACCCCAACCCCAACCCCAACACCAACACCAACACACCATAGCCACAACCTCTACACTACCGCCACCACACCATAACCACCACCACACCATTGCCACCAAAATAAGAAAAAATTCATCTTCTCCCAAAACCTACCCCACCCAACAATCTCCTTTTCAACTAGAACTCTGTCATCAGCTCTTCCACACCACCACCACCACAACTGTTCTTCTCTATACACAATTTCCACCCGGAACAGATCTATATCATAGTGCACAAACATTAAAACACGAAAAAAAACATCCTTCAACAAAATCAAGTCCTAAATTTTCCTAATCATCACCCCTTACTTTTTGCCTTGTATTGTCGTTGATCATTGACTAAATTAACTGTGTTTTTAACTAGTAAAAATTAAATCTTATTTGCTACTATTCTTTTCCCTTATGTGTTTTGGGTTTAGTTTGAGTTGCAAGGTTAGCACCGGGGCTGATGCGGGAAGATAATGAGCTGGATTTGCAGTGTAATTTGGGGCTAAAGCCCAAGGAGAAGAGATCAAAAGAGCAACATTTCCAATAATGACAATAACAATAGATATCTTCGGTGGATTTCTTGCAATCAGTGTCAACCGATTCAGGTTGTTTAATGATGTTTCTTTTTGTGTTTTAATGTTTGGGCTTGATTTTGTTGAACGATGAATTTTTTTGGGTGGGGTAAGTTTTTGTAGAAGATGAATTTTTTCCCATATGGTAGGATAGGTATTGGTGGCATAGATGTGGTGGCAGTGGTGCAATGGCGGTAGTGTAAAGGTTGTGGCTATGGTAGGATGAGTTGTGGTGGGAGGAGGTGGGGTCAGTGGATCAAGAATTACTTTGTTCTTTTTAAAAGTTATGAGACTTCATTTGCAATTTTTTTTGTTTTCATTTTTGTTTTCTATTTTTGTTTATTTAAAAAGTAGGAAAATTCCATCAAAATATGTCAATGGATATGTGATCATTTACAACAAACTACAAAGGTTGGGGATATCTGATGCTATAAAAATTGGTGGGTGAGGAAGATGATACTTTGTACTTTTTAAAAAGTTATACGACTTTTTTACAATTTTTTATTATTTTTTGTTGTTTTTAGTTTTATTTTATTTTTGTTTATTTAAAGATGAGGGCAAATTCGTCATTTTCTGTCAATTGGGACTTGATTTGCAATTAAATGAAAGATTGGAGATGTCTGATGCTATAAAAATTAGTTGGAGGTAGATTAGTAATAGATTGAAAAGGTTGGAGACAAAAATTGTAAATTCTATATTATTTTTATCTACACATTTTGTAGAATCCATAACATTTACTCATTTTTTATCCACACATTGTATAGGACTCAATGTTTATAAACACTTATAAGCACAACCAAACATGTACTAAATATATAAATAAACACTATATTTGACCAATTTAACCAATTTAAATTATAATTTAAACTTAATTAAACAAAAGTTATATCTTAAATATAATTGTTTAAAAATGTGTTTTTAAACACGTGAGATTACCGTCACTTAAGTCAATTTGACCCACACCCAATCACAAATGGTGTCCCCAGCCCCTAGGGTGGTGCAACCCACCTTGTAAAATGTGTAGGCTCCACATAGCTCCAGTCGCAATTTTTTCTCAATATAGTTTTAATTAGCCCATGTTTGTTAAAATACAAATTATAATTTAAGTTAGTCAAAATATTCAAACATACATTTTATTCACACATTTTGTAGAACTCACAACTTACCATCCACTTATTATCTATACATTCAATAGAACCTACAACTTATAAATACTTAAAAAATAATTTCAACATTATCAAACATGCCTTTGGCTCTTGATTTTAATAGAAGCTCTAAATGTTGACAGAATGGTAGGTAGCTAGAGATTTGAATTAAAATATTTAAAGTTTCTTATAAGGAATTTTGACTTCTTTACTTTTAAAACATGTGAGGATCTTTGTTTTGGACAATACACCCAATTGATCCATTTCTTGCCCAAACTTATTATTCTCAACAAGTGATATGCAAATCTTCTATTCAACACGAAGTTTTAAGAGTATCTCCTATGCATTTTACGGATTGCTATCTATGTGGTACGACTGTTGAAGAAATTCTAATCTATATGATATTGATGTCTAATGTATAGACATTCAAATTCAAATTTTGTCTCCAATGTATTCTACGAATTGTTATCTAGGTATATTTTAATTTATTAGAATAAAAATAAATTTAAATTTAAATTTGCATAGAAAATTTAAATCTATGAATGGAATTTAAATTTTGTTGAGTTGGCATGTCTAACGGAACTTTTAGATCTAGATAGAGCTCTAGATAATGTCTATTTTTTCTTTACCACATCAACTTGAAAAAGTCTCTAATAGCTTGTATTTGAGTAAAAAAAAAAATTAAATACCTTCTAATTTACTTATGTGACATTATTTTTTAAGCAATTCATGATCATATTGAAGATGCTTTAACAAGGCTGTATGAGGCACATAAGAAGGAGGACTTCTACATTTCTCTACTTTCTGTCTCTTGGAATGAGGAGGTGGGCTTGACAAAAGAAGTAGATTCAATCTTTTAAAGGTAAATTATATTCACCGTCCACATTTGTACTAATTTCATCTTTATTCAATTTTTTCGCACATATCATCCCTAACATTTCATTAATTTGCACAGATGATCCATTTTCACGATTTTTCATATAACTTAGTTAAATTAAAATAGCAAAAAAAAAAAAAAGGCAAACATAATGAAAAAAATTGTAGTTGGGATCCCTGGCATTTTCACAAGTGCAAATCAGTCTCTTTACATTCAATTATTTCAAACAATTAAAAAAAGAATAAAAAACATCTTCTTCTTCCCCAACCACCCATATCCCTACCCCAACCAACATGTGACCAAATCGAGATGATTTCTTATCCAATCTTCTCCGATTTCGAACCAAACTCGTGGAGTTTAGGTCTGAAACCGGGGGAGAAAATTCTCCCGGTTCTAATAAAACTAGGGAGAAGATATCACATGTTTTGTGCAAACTAGGAGGGGGGATTTCAGTCCCTACCCCTCGAGTTTCAGACCCAAAGTCTGACGAGTTTGAGTTCTAAATCGGGTGGGAGAAATCTTCCCAGTTTTGTACAAATTTGGTGGAGTGGAATGGGGTGGGAATGGGTGGTGTTGGGAAGAAGACGAATTTTTTTCTTGTTTTGTTTTTTTTTATTGTTTTAAATAATAGAATATGAAGAGACTATTTTGTCCTTGATAAATTGATCAAATTTATATCAAATATTTGACTTTTTGTTAACTAACAAACATCTAGACAAAATTTATTCACACTCCAGCGCACATATATTGAGGGACATAGGTGCTAGATTTCAAGAAATCTAATTGGGCAAGTTGCTCAATTGGTACTAGCATTCTCCAACCAACCTGTGACCAAATCGAGATGATTTCTTATCCACTCTTCTCCGATTTCGAACCAAACTCGTGGAGTCTAGGTCCAAAATCGGGAGAAGATATTACATGTTTTGTGCGAACTAGGAGGGGAGATTTCAACCCCTACCCTCCAGTTTCAGACCCAAAGTCTGACGAGTTTGAGTTCTAAATCGGGTGGGAGAAATCCTCCCAGTTTTGCACAGATTTGGTGGAGTGGAATGGGGTGGGAATGGGTGGGGTTGGTGAAGAAGACGAATTTTTTCCTTGTTTTGTTTATTTTTTTATTGTTTTAAATAATAAAATGTAAAGAGACTATTTTGTCCTTGATAAATTGGTCAAATTTAGATCACATATTTGACTTTTTGTTAACCAACAAACATCTAGACAAAATTTATCCATACTCCAGCGCACATTTACTGAGGGACATAGGTGCTAGATTAAAAGAAATCTGATTGGGCAAGTTGCTCAATTGGTACTAGCATTCTCCATGAGTTTCTCTTAAGGAAGAAGATCAATGGTTCGAATTACTGGGGACGAGAAAAAAAATTCATTATGGGGGGCAAAACTTTCAATAGATAGTACGTAAACTAATGATACACGAAATAGCCACTAGGTGAAGGGCTTGTAGGAAAAAGTCGGTGATCGTTACAAAAAAATGCATTGCTTAATTGATACTAGCATTCAACATAAGTTCATATGTAGGAGAAATTTCTTAATTGTTACAACCATTGACCAATCAAACAAACTGTTTCATTATTAGGTATGCGGTTGGTATCTTGACTGGACCAATTACCATTAAAACTATCTAAGATTGTTGAATAAATGGTAGAGGGATTGGACCTTGACCGGATCAATCACCATTAAAAGTACCTAAGAAAGTGTTATTGAAAGTGACTAGAAAAGCAAGAGACCAAAGAAATGAGCGGATTAGCATTCTCCATAAGTTCCTCTTAAAGGAAGAGGTCAAGGGTTCGAATCGCTAATGACGCGAAATAAATTCATTATGGGGTGAAACTTTCAATGGACTTAATGTAAGCTAATGATGCACATAATAGCCCATGGGTGAAATGCTTGTAGGAGAAAGTTTGTAGTCATTACAACCATTGACCTATCAATCAAATTGTTTCATTATTTGGATAAGGAATTGGTATCATAACTGGACCAATTACTATTAAAACAACCTAAGATTGTTGAGTAAAAGGATAGAGGGGATTGGACCTTGACCTGATCAACCACCATTAAAACTACATAAGAAAACGTTATTGGAAGTGACCAGAAAAGAAAGACACCAAAAGAAGGAGAGGACCATGGTAATCGAACAAATATTAAGTGCAGTGCATCTAAAACAATTATGGGTATGTAAAAAGATGAAATGAAAAATCTATAAGTGTTGTTACTTAGTAAAACAAACAAAGAAAATGGATACAAGACGATCCAAACAATTCTACAATGTCAGAAACGTTTTAACTCTATAATCTTATATAAATATGAGGTTTGGATTTGGGGGGGACTAATAATGTTATATTTGTGTATTATCATCATTTTGTTATTGTAATCATTATATAATTTGCAGTGAATTATTTCATATTGTTTCGTTATTTCCAGGTTGTTATTATCATTTTTTATAGCATGTCACTTGCTTCACGCAGTGAGACAGAGCCATGTGCATGTGATTGAATGTGATTGTTAGTTCTTATATAATTCATGTATTACTTGTGATGTTTTTGTGGTAATATTAGAAAAAAATCGATTTGTCATTATTTTGTTCTACTATATGATTATGCTTATTTGGGAGGGGTAAATGGTCCCCAATTATTTTATATGTGCCAGTCGGGAATATTATGTTTCTTTTTCAGGTTGGTTTAGTCCATATTATGGGGGAGATGCTGTTGAAATTTCGATAAACCCTATTATGTTGGCTATCTTTCAAGACTAGCTATAAAGTCTTGTCCATTTGAAGTCGACTATATTTCTGAGGCCATTTATAAGTCCTCGTCTAATGAGATCGACTTTGATTAAGGGCTATTTGTAAGCTCTCATTATTCACCAACATTCACTCATCAGAGACAGTATTTTATAGACAATCCGTAAGTCCTTACTTACCTGAAGGCATCATATATTTCAAAAATTCTTCGTGAATGGATCGTCTCTACTTCTCTTTTAAGTCCTTTACCGAACATAAATGTACGACTCAGACTTGGGATACAATTGTTACTACATGATTTATGTAATGTAGGGAGCCACATGTATTAGACCTGAAACCAACGTAGATAGCCGTTAAATTTGAATCTATAAGTAAGATTTATTATCTGAAAAATCAAGGACCAATTTGGATGTAAACCAATAGTATGGGACTAAAGCGTAGTTTACTTTATTGTCCACATGTTGCATATTTTATTTTAATGGGATAATTTGATATAATTTTGCATATCTTTTAATTAATTAATTTAAAATGGGATAATTAGAGTAGTGTATATCGTTTAAAATTTGAATAGACCCTTAAGATAAATAAGATTGAGTTATCCTCAATAAATCATATCACTTAAGATGTAGTTTTTTTAAAGATAAGAGTTCAAGATAAGGTTTATCTTTTAAAGAGTCTTAGTTGGATTCAACTATGTGTCTTGGTAAATCTATAAATAGAACCTGATGTCCATCATTTATTTCACACTACAACATATATTTTCTTATTCATTTTCTCTCAGTTTATATATAATAAGCACACGATTCACAGGAATAGTGAGGTGAAAGTTTAGCAAATCAGTATTCTTCAATTATTCAAACAAGGTAAGTATACACGTGTTTTATATATTACAATTTTGGAATATATATGATGGATCCATATGTATGTTATAAGATCGGACCGGAGTTTTAGTAGCGCTACGTATGAATAACTATTACCATCTAAGTTTGGTATTTTTTTTTGTGTCTCTGCTATGAAAGTTCAAATAAAAGTTCAAGTTCAAGTTTTATGTTTCATGTTTCAAGTTTCAAGTTTAGATTCCATAACATTGTTAATATATGAATACATATGTACTTATTGAGATTTTCTTACCCCTTTCATTTTTACCATTCCAGGTAACTGAGACTTGTGAAGATTCGAAGCGTAGATTACATCCGTGGTGGAATAATTAAATTAGGAGTCTTTATTTAATAAAGAATATTAAGTTTATGTTTTATGAATTATGCTAGTTTCAAATAAGATATTATTTGGTTATCTTTTAACTATGAATTCTAAATTTTATTAAGTATTTGTTTATTTTTTTATGTTCATGATATGTCATCATGACCCTCAGATTTTAGGATCTGGGCGTCACAAAGTGGTATCAGAGCGAATGTTAGACTTTTCCAAAAAAAAAAAAGTTACTATTCACGTGAACAGTGACATTATACTGTTCACGGATGTGAATAGTGAAATAAAAAATTTGTTTTTAGTTAAGTAATAAAGTTTCTTCTATGATAAGCTGATTTAAAGTTCACCATGGTGATTGTCCAAACTTCGAATCTCCAACCCAGGTACAAGTAGTTATGCATAATGTATTTATTTTTCTTAAGTTATCATGTGAATATGAATTGTTAAGGTGGTGTTCTCTTTGCGTTTGAGTTTTGTGTTTTGAATTTTGAATTCATTTTGTGTTTTGTGTTTTGAGTGATTGTTTTGAGATTTTTGAAAATACGTTCTTTTTAGAATTTTTGAAAATTGTTTCTAAAAACAGAAAATTCGAAAACGCGTCTACTTGAATTTTTTTAGAAATTTGGATTTGGAATTAAAAACAATTTACACTTAGAATTAAAAACATTTAAACACAATTAAAAACATTAATTTATGGAATTAAAAACATTTAAAAAAATAATTAAAAATATTTAATTATGGAATTAAAACATTTAAAAACAATAAAAATATTTAAAAACCATTAAAAATATTTAACTATGAAATTAAAAATATTTAAAAACAATTAAAAACATTTGAAAAGAATTAAAACCATTTAATAAAAGAATTTAAAACATTTAAACACAATAAAAAATATTTAATTATGGAATTAAAAACATTTAAAAATCATTAAAACAATTAAAAACATTTAAAAACCATTAAAAACATTAAAACACAATTCAATAAAAGAAGGAAAGAATCTGGGAATTGAACCTTGGACCTCCACAATCAAATCCGCGCGCCTGACCATCCGGGTAAGGCGCCGTGTTTTGTCTAAAAAGACAGAAAATGCTTAAATTATCAATTGTTTGCCCAGCGTTAAAAAAAAGAAAAAAAAAAGGCAGAACCAGGAATCGAAACAGTCACCTAAATGGCCAAAACGCGGGTTTTGGTCATTTTGGCCATTTTCCGTGTTTTGTTAACAAAACACCCAAAATGATAAAATCCTTGTTTTCCATTTTCTTTGTAAATTTTTTTAGTGTTTTGAAAAATGTATTTTGAAAAATGGTAAAGAGAACACGTTTTCACTATTTTTAAAAACACAAAACGGAAAATGGGTTGAAAATGACAAAGAGAACATGCCCTAAGTGTTTGAACATGTATGAAATCTATGTTGAAATTAAGAATTATGTGAAAAGCATACTTTATATTTAAAGTTAATTACGTATATGTTATTTCTAGTAAGAAACTTATATAGAAAACCTTTTAAGTTAAAAATCTGTCCATTAGAAATTACTCAAATAAGATGGTTATATTTTTGGACCATCCGATTTCTACCCATTGTTTGAGTTTTTCTTGATTTGATATTAACAAATTGAAAGACTTTATCAAAATGACTTAAACTGTCTAAAGAGAGGTTGAGATTTAAGTAGTCCAATGACACCCCTTCTCACCTAGAAGCCTTTTAGTTGCGCGATATTCAAATTAAAAAGCAAAAATAATTAATTATGATTTGTTTCTTTCTTTTTAGATGGTTGATAGACGTTCACAAGTAATTAGAGCTCGGGCCAAGAGACGTTAGATGTTTTTGAAATTACATAAGGGATATGTGAAGAACCCGAAGAATAATCTACTAAAGCATTTGAACACAATGAACAAAATTATAAGAGCAGAGAGAAATGAGCATAACTTTCGTAGAGATGAAATTGTTTATCACCTCCAGAGGACACTTAGCCCTTACTGAAACAGTTTATGGATGAGATTGAACAGAAGTTTGAATATCAGACACCCTCTGCCTTGTTGATAACTTGTTTGAGGGAGAAATAGTTAATTATAGAGAAATTGAGAGACCTTTGAGTTATGAGCCCGACCTCATAGTGGTGTCCTCAGTTGATAATATCATCGAGGAAGACCCTGAAGAAGAACCCGAGAAAGACCCAGAGAGAAGCCCTGAGTACAACCCCATACTATACCCTGATAAAGCACGTGAGCCAAACCATGTGGATAATCAAGAAGCAAGACTAAATGAGAGCGACGGAGAAAATTTTTAGATGACTAGAAAGCTATGTTATTTATAATTTTTATATTCTAAGTTTTGGACTTGTATGTCAAGTAATCCTTTTTCTTTTATGCCAAGTTATCAAGATTTATGAAATAAAGTATGTTAATATTTTTCCAAGTTTAGTGCTTTCGATGATTGGTTGTTTCATGTTTACATGTTAACTAATGAAATGGAAACTCACACTAGAAACGCTAACAATAGGAATGGTCAGCCACGGAACGAGGCAAACGAACCAAACAATCAATTTATACAATTCCTTAACGTGATAAGCAACTTGGTGCCACCACTAGCTGGACAAACTCCAATTCCAATGAATAATGTGGCTGCGATTGTTGAACAATTCAGGAAGTTCCAACTCCTATCATTTGAGGGTAGGTTTGACCATCTGGTAGCCGAAGATTGGATAGCTGGAATTGAGCGGGTCTTTAATCTTATTGGATGCCCAGATCCCAAAAAGGTGACTTGTGCAGCATTCATGTTGCAACAAGAAGCTAGACATTGGTGGGACTCGATAGCCAGGTCTAGAGCTAGTGACCATGTGTGGACTTGAAATCAATTCATGGAACTTTTTACAAAAGTACTATCTAGCAAGCATCCGAAGTCAGAAGGAGTCAGAGTTCCTGACATTGAAGCAAGGTACAATGACCCTGACAAGGTATGAAAGGAAGTTTGATGAATTATCATGCTACGCACAGGAGTTGGTTGACATTAAGCTTAAGTGGGCAAGACGCTTCGAGCAAGGCTTGAGAGATGACCTTAGGCAAGCAGTGGTTACCTTGGAATTGCGCACGTACCATGAAATGCTAGCTAAGGCTTAACTAGCCAATTTCAGGGAGAACTCCAATAGCCGTAACAAGCAACCACAGTCTGGGTCATTCGAGAAGCGTAAGTGGGAGGACAGTAAGAATAAATAGAAGCAGAACTTCACAAAGAGGAGTAAATGGGACCCCATTAAGAACATTTGTCAGCAGCATCCAACTACAAACAATCACCAGCATCCAATTTGCGACAAGTGCCAGAAGTACCATGTTGGAGTATGTCTTATGGAAACCAATCCATGCTATTTATGTGGGGAGGCAGGCCATGTGGCAAAATTCTGTCCCAAGGGGCAAAAGAAGAAACAACAGCAACAACAACAAAAGGTTGGAAATCTCCCTAAGGGCCAAGCCAGGGTGTTTGCACTCACAGAACAGGAAAAGGATCAAGACAACAATGTGTTAGTGGGTAACATCCTCATCTCCCGTGTACCTGCTTATGCTTTGATTGATTCTGGCTCTACTAACTGTTTTATAAATCTTAAGTTTATGAGCAAACTCAATACTCCTAGTGAACATGCAAGTACTCCATTAGATGTTGCTACCCCATCAGGAGTAGTATTTAGTGCAGACCATATAGTAAAGACAGCTAAGGTAGAGATTGATAGTAAAACCTTGGAGACAAACTTATATGTCTTGAACATGCAAGAGTTCAACATGATTTTAGGAATGGACTGGCTTTCCAATAACCACACAACTATTCTATGCTTTGAAAGGGAAGTAGTGTTTAAGCACCATGGAGAGGTAGAACTTCACCTTTTAGTAACCAAGATAAAATCCCTACACCGTATCATTTCAACATTAAAGGCAAGGAAAATTTTGAGGTCAGAAGGATGTACGAGATTCTTAATGACAATAGTAGCTAAGGAAGATAAAGAACTAACAGTGGGTGACATTAAATTAGTATGGGATTTTTCAGACGTCTTTTCTGATGATTTGAATGAAATGCCACCGGAATGAGAAGTGGAGTTCACGATTGGTCTGATTCCTGGATCCACACCCATTTCTAAAGCTCTTTATAGAATGACGCCAAAAGAGTTACATGAATTGAAAGTCCAAATAGAAGAATTATTGGGAAAAGGATTTATTCGACCTGGTGTATCACCGTGGGGAGCACCTGTGCTATTTGTCAAGAAAAATTATTGATCAATGAGGATGTGCATCGACTATCAGGAGTTGAACAGAATCACTATTAAGAATAAGTACCCCCTTCCCAAAATTGAAGATTTATTTGACCAACTACAAGGGACCAAAGTATTTTCAAAGATCGATTTGAGGTCAAGATATCACCAATTGAGAATCAAACCTAGTGACATCTTAAAGACGGCCTTAATAACTCGTTATGGTTACTACGAGTTCTTAGTTATGCCGTTTGGCTTAACTAATGCTCTTGGAGTTTTCATGGACTTGATGAACCACATTTTCTATGGATACTTGGATCGGTTTGTGATAAGTGTTGTTTTACACTTATCTAGACCATCAAAAGTGGACGATTGTGAATACTTTTAAGTGATTTTCTACTTAATTGTGTGTTGATTTTATTGTTTTAGGTCAAAACCCGAGTTTGAATGGAATTGGAGAAAAACAAAGCAAAATAGGCGAAAAAAGGACTGAAAGCGTACGAAAACTTGGATATGGGGATCAACTTGCAAACACCCAAAAGTTGAAGGACTTGGGGTTGCAAATAAAAGAGGACTAAATTGAAATAAAAGAAGAAATTCGATGACTAAAGATGATAAAAATATGAAATGGGGACCAAATAATATATACATCAAACTTTGAAGGACCAAGTGTGCAATATATAGATGAGAACCATTTTTGGTAATTGCTTTTCTGTTTGCCGCGGTGTTACCGTGGCAACGCGCGGACAGTGCGTCTAGGTGCTTTTTAGTTTATTTTTAATTCCAATCAAGGTCTTTTTTGACTTTTCATGTACATGAGTTTCAATTTTAGTAAAACACTATATAAAGACATGACCTAGGTCAAAAGAAGATAGGTTGAATCTTGGGAGAACACAAGAGAAGACGGAGAAAAGAATGACGAAGAAGACGAATAACGACCAAGATCAAGAAGCTTGGAGCGGAAAAACAAAGATTTCTTGGTGCAAGATACTCAACTTGTTCTCCTCTTTTATTCAAGATCCGGTTATGTATTCGAAACTCTTCATCTGTCTTTCTCCCAAATCATGAGTAGCTAGATTTAAAGTTTTGGATGAACGATGTAGCATAGTTTTAATTCTTTAATTTCGATTATCAAGTTTTGACTTATAAATTGCTCAAGTATTTGATTTTACTTCTTCTCTTAATGCTTGGAATAACTGGCCATTATTTTATTGATCTCGTGGATTGTAATGAACTGAGAAGCAAATTATTAATCTAGACCACGTAGTAAAATCTGGCAATTGGATAAAAGGTAGAGATACACTTTTATTATTGCTACGGTCTGAATTGAATTCTTAGGAGAATTAATACATCTAATTAAGGACTATTCTGACTGTCTAAGTTGACTTAATTAGATATGACTAATTTGAACTCGAGAGAGGTAAATTAGGTTAAATTCGTGAATTCGACCGAATACAACTTTAGGAAACAAATCTTGAGATGAGGAATTAGAGATGACAACTAGGTGAATTCGTTTGTCCAAACTCTTTAACCATTATTCTTTCCTAAATTCTTGTTATTTGCTTTTACATAAGTTACTGTACTATTTCTTTAAATTCGTAGTTTTACTTTAAATATTCAAATCAAAATATTTCAAATTGTTTTAAATAAATTAGCATTACGATTAATTTAACTAGTATCTAAATAAGATAGTCTTCGTGGGAACGATAATCCGGACTCAATAGGTCTACTTTATTACTTGTTTGCGATATTGTACACTTGCAAACACATTATTTTTACAATAAGTTTTTGGCGCCGTTGCCGGAGACTATTCTTATTTTATATTAGTTTAGATTAATCGTTAGTGTTAGTTTTATTTTTATTTTTATTTTATTATTATTATTATTGATTTCTTTTATTATTGTTATTATTACTATTTTCTTTCTTCTTTGTTTATTTCTTTCAAATGGCAGATGCTATTAATGTACAACTTGCTGCATTGACAAAGCAAGTGGAGCTCTAGGTCAGAACACATACGCAAAGAATGAATGTCATCCAAGCAACCGTCATGTGTAAAAACTGTGGGGCTAAACACTCGACATCAGATTGTATGTTATTGGCCTCTTCAGAACAGGTCAACTTTATGTTGAATAATACACATCACCAGTATAATCCATATTCACAAATATTCAATCCGGGTTGGAGGCAACACCCAAATTTTGGGTGGTCTGATAATCAGAACAGTGGTAATGCCAACAATGCTCAGCAAGAGAGAAGACTAAGTTTGGGGGAGATGTTCCAACAGTATATGCAAAAGACTGATAAACTAATAGAGAGGCATGACACAAATTATCAGAATCAACAGGCTTCTATCAGAAAACTGGAGACTCAGATTGGCCAGTTAACCCTGCAATTGTCAAATAGGAAACCAAACACTTTACCTAGCAATTCAGTGACAAATCCAAAAGAACAGGTAAATGCAATCACTACTAGGAGCGAGATACAACTGCCAGAAATTCACGTGAAAATGTCAGAGAAAATAGACAAATAGTTGGCAATTGAAGAAGAAGAAGCTGGGAAGCATGAAACACCATCAAAAGTAGAAGAGTATGTGGAAAAAGAGAAGTTGATCCTAAATGAGCAAAATAAAAAATTGACATTCAATGATATTGCACTTATCAAGCAATTCTCCGACTCCTGTATTTATTCAACAATTGATTTTGTGATCAAGGCTGATGAGGAAGTTAAAGTTTTCGTAGTGGCGTTCGAGCAAGGTGCTAAACTACAATTATATTTATCTAAGCGCAAGTTAAATTTTTGGAGGATAAACGAAAAATGATGCAAAGTAATAGATACAAGCAAAATAAGTCTTCCAAAGCACTATTTAAAGTGCCGTAAAGCAACCAAGCAAAAAGTCGAGCTATAGACTATAAATCGAGTGCTTAATGGGAGGCAACTCATTTTTCTGTCTCTTATATATTTATTGCATTGCATGTAGAATTTTAGAACTGCATTAGGAAGTAGAGCACGTTTTCCAATTTTTAGTAATTAAGTACATTTAATTATTTTTATATTTCAGGCTACACATCGTCATTCCGATCCCAATGCGTACTGACTAGCTGAAAAGTCCGACGTTGTCTCCACACCTTTTGATTTGGGTTAACTCATTCATTTCTTATTTCTTTTGCTTTCTTTAGTCACATTGAGGACAATATGAATTTTAAGTTTGGAGGTGTGACTTTATTATTTTCATTATTGTTATGTGTGTTATGAAAAAAAAAATTGTGTGCTTGTATGTTGGATAGTCTTGTGTTCGCTAAAAATGTACCGCAAGTGCACGGGTCGCGTTCAAGTAATAAAGTGATGAGAAAGTGTCGAACCCACGAGGATAGATAATTTTGCTAACATCCAACTCAATCTAGCCCTATTTCAAACACACAATAAAACATTTTGTTTTGATGATTAAACCTAGAATTCAAAGATGATGAAAAATAAACTAATAAGAAAAATATTAAAAGAGAAATTTGTAGGAAATAAAATCAATTAGAAGAAAATACTAGGAATTCGACTTCACCAACTATTCCACTTTAAAGTTTCATTTCCCATTATCAATTCCAACATAAGGTTACTATGACAATCCATGCTCCTAAAATGTCTAGCAATCTCTCCCGAGTAGAGCCAAACCTAATTTTTACACAAGACCCCAAGCATTCCTACCGAGAGAGCGATATATAAAATTGCATTAAAACTCAAGAACATTCAAAATTGATTGCACAAAGTATGAACAAGTATTCCTACATTCCATAAGCCTTGTGTTGTCAATTAAATGTGCTAAACCTAATTTCAACCTCCGGTAGCAACTAAGTCACAAAAGCATTTCAATGGTGATCAATCATCTCAATACACAATAAAGCCCAATAATCAACAACCATAAAACCAAACATAAGGAATCAATAACAAGAACAATGCACTTTAAAGCTTCATAAATGGATTCATCTCATTCCTAGTAAATAAAATTAGCCCATAGTATTTACAAAGACAAAATGAAAAATAGATACAAAATACATCACGGGTTTGATAAAGTCAAGAGAAATGCAAGATTTAGCTTGAGCCCATGGTTGTCTTCATTTGCCCACTATAAACCTCCATCCATCTTCCTCTATTTACAAAATACACACAATGATGTACAAAAAGTCAAGAAAAACCCATTTCCATGGAGTTTTTCAAGAACCCTAACTAATTTCTTTGTGGAGAGCTTTCTATGGAGAGGAGAAGTATGAGAGAATAGGGAGCATATGTTTCAAAAGCCAGAAAAACGGCACTTTAAACCCTAGAAATCGTGAAGGGCAAAATTACCAAAAAGCCCCTGAAAAATTGAACAAAAAAAATCGCGGAGATCAGAAGTTGAACCATGCGATCGCATGGTTATAATCCATGCGATCGCATGGTAGACACTAAAACCATTCTGTAAAATAATTTGCTGTTCCGCGATCGCACGAAAGTAGGCCCATGCGATCCCAAGTGCCAGATTTTGAATTTTGATTAATTGTACTTCCAGTCCCTGCACTATCTGAGATGTTGACTTTAGTCCTTGAAGTTTTGGTTGTCTTTCATATAGGTCCTCAATAAATTGCAACATTGGTCCTCCATCTTTAGACATAGTTATCTTTTGGTCCCCAAGATTCTTGATTTGCACAAATTTAGTCCTTTTGATCATTTTTTCGCGTGGATCTCTTCCAATCACCATCAAAGCTCGGGTTTTTACCTAAATGAACAAAAGAACAAAAATAAGCGGTAAACAACTCTAAAGAACTCACAATTATCCATTTTTAAAGGCTAAAATAAGTGCAAAACCGCACTTATCACACCCCAAACTTGCATTTTGTTTGTCCTCAAGCAAAATGATCTAAAACGTCATGCAAGCACACAAGCACAATCAAAATATAAAAGGACAACAAACACGTGAAATATTAGGGAGCTTGCCACCTTACCATGATCTTTTGAAACTTGATTATAATTCATGAAAAATCTACACAAATGCTAAAAGTAAAAGAAACTTTTCAACTTAATCTATGTTAGATGTATGTGTGTGCATAGTCACTTTGAATCATCGCAAAACAAAAATTGGTGAATACCCAACCCTCAATGGTCAAAATTTCCTTTCCTTCTCGTTGGATGCACTCCCCCAAACTTGATATTTTCACTCTAACCCGGGGTGTCTACTCAATGGTTTCTCTCAAGTCACTCAATCATTCCCGCTCAAGTTTGGTGAGATTTAGCCAATGATTATAACCACTTAGGCTTGTGAAGATTCTCCAAAAATTTGAGTAGTTCAACAAATAAACTTCCACCAAGTAATTCAAACCCACAAGTCATCTAAATCCCGAAAAGTAGTCACAGTGGCTCAAACTTGCAAGATTTGCTATGAAAATCTCATGATTAATTTTTTTTTTTTTTTTTTTTTTTTTAAAGCTTCCTTACTCCCTTAAGCTTTCTATTTGACCCATGTAACGAGCTTTAGGTCGGTAACTCCCCAGTTTAAAAGAAACCAAAGGGTACCGGGCTTTAAGATGCTCCAACGGACTTAATCACTCAAGTCAAAAAGGCTACAAAGTAAGGTAAAAGAATTAAAATTAGAGCAAAACTATAGCCATCTTGAGCACAACTAACAAACTTTTATATAGGGATTAGATTCCAAGGATATGGTCATTACCAAGTTTCTGCTAGTTAGTCAAAACTACTCCACACACATGTTCAACAAGCATGGAATCAACACACTCCCAAGGAGATAAATCACGGCTGAACCATTCCCAAACTATCCTTCCATTTGGACAAATTAAAGAGATGAAATGTAGGTAATGGATAGCACCGTTCGAATTCTAAAAATCGCTTATGAAGAACAAGTGCACTCAACATTTGTATGCAATGAACATCATGACAAGAGTGCTAGAGAGGGTATCTAACATGGAAAAAGTATAATTATCGAAAACCACAAGTAGCATTTATGTCTACAATCCATGAATCACAAACAATTTCAACAAAATCACAACATTAGCCGTGCAAGGCTCTCTAACAAGCAAAACAAGCAAAATACCTAAATTAGCCGGCAAGGCTTTCTAACAAGTAAAAACTCAAGCAAATACCCCCAAACTTAAAATGTACATTGTCCTCAATGTAAAACTAAAAATCAAAAGAGAGGAGAAAAGGAACTCCCACAGGGTGAATTGGTTGGTGATGGCAACTTCAAGTTGGAGAAATCTTTGTTAGGACTAATGGAGATTCTTTGGAGACTAAATTTCTTCTTGTTGTGGATCCGTTGCTATGAGGCCTGTTAAACAAGAACACAAAATCAAAATTCATCTAATGTCCAAGGAATTAAATCATGCCAAAAAAAAAATGGACTATTAGCAAAACAAAAAGTAAGGGAAAGAAAATGGGTTGCCTCCCATTCAGCGCTTCTTTATAGTCATTAGCTAGACTTATAGCACAAAATTAAGCAGGATTGGTGAGATGGACAATTGATTTTCCTTTGGAAAAGTCACCACCCCAATAATGCTTCAACCTTTGACCGTTCACTGTAAATGCCCTCTTGCTTTCATCCTCAACTTCCATAGCCCCAGATGGATACACTTGCTTAATTGTGAATGGTCCCGACCACCTAGAGCGTAATTTTCCTGGAAAAAGCTTGAGCTGGGAATTAAATAGCAGAACTTGTTGCCCAACCTCAAACTGTCTTCTTTGGATGTGGTTGTCATGCCATCTTTTAGTGCGCTCCTTGTAGATTTTGGAATTCTCATATGCCTCAAGTCGAAATTCATCCATTTCGTTTAATTGGAGGAGTCTTTTCTCACCGGCTTCTTTCCAATCAAAATTTAGCTTTCTCAACGCCCAATAAGCACGATGCTCCAACTCTACGGGTAGGTGACATGCTTTTCCAAACACTAGACGATATGGAGACATACCAATAGGAGTTTTGAATGCGGTCGGCGGTATGCCCAAAGTGCATCGTCCAATTTTTGGACCAATCCTTCCTCAAGCATTCACCGTTACCTCCAAAATTCTTTTTAACTCCCGATTGGAGATTTCGACTTGCCCACTTGTTTGAGGATGATAAGGAGTGGACACTCGATGACGTACACCATATTTAGCCAACACCGACTCAAATTGACGATTGCAAAAGTGCTTACCCCATCATCGATTATTGCCCGTGGAGTACCAAAGCGGGTAAAATTTGCTTTCTCAAGAAATTGATCACGACCGGCCATCATTGGTGGGCAATGCTACGACCTCCACCCAGCCGAGACATAGTCGACCGCCACCAATATGTATTGATTAGAGAATGATGGTGGAAATGGTCCCATAAAGTCAATACCCCAAACATCAAAGATTTCAACTTCTAGAATACTGTTAAGAGGCATTTCATTCTTTCTTGAAACATTCCCTGTCCTTTGGCACCGATCACATGTTTTCACAATTCTGTATGCATCTTTGAATAGGGTAGGCCAAGAGAAACCGGGATTGTAACACCTTTGCAGCAGCTTTTAGAGGCCCCAAAATGTTCGGCATAATCTGATGAATGACAATGCTGTAGGATATCCATCATCTCTCCTTCTGGCACACATCTCACGATTATCGATCGGTCCCCTTCTATAAAGAATCGGATCATCCCAAAAGTAGTGCTTGATGTCTACAAAGAATCTTTTCTTTTGATGGCTAGAGAGATCGGTGGAGTGATGCTCTTGGCAAGGAAGTTGACAATATCTCGCATACCACGGTGCTTCCTCAAGCGCAAAGATTTGCTCATCGTGAAATTCCTCATTTATCTCTCCACTTCGCGACTCTTCCCCAATCTCAAGTCTAGATAGATGATCGGCGACCACATTTTCACTCCCCTTTTTATCTCTGATCTCTATGTCAAACTCCTGCAGCAGAAGTATCCATCTAATGAGTCGAGGCTTAGCATCCTTCTTTGCAAATAGATGCCTCAGAGCAGCATGATCTGTATGAACAATCACCTTCGATCCCACAAGATAGGATCGAAATTTATCGAAGGCATAAACCACTGCAAGAAGCTTCTTTTCTGTGGTGGCATAGTTCAGCTGAGCATCATTCAAGGTCCGACTGGCATAGTGAATCACATGAAAATTTTTATCCCTGCGTTGCCCCAACACTACCCCCAACTGCATAATCACTAGCATCACACATTAGCTCAAAGGGTAGACTCCAATCAGGTGTAACCAAAACTGGTGCTGTCATAAGCTTGTCATAAGCTTTTCTTTAAGAGTGTTGAAAGCATGTAGACACTCTTCAGAAAAGTGAAAAGGAGTATCTTTCTCCAAAAGGTTGCAAAGTGGCTTCGTGATTTTTGAGAAATCTTTAATAAAGCGCCGATAGAAGCTGCATGCCCAAGAAAACTCGAATTCCCTTTATCGATGTTGAGGCGGCAACTTCTCAATTACTTGAATATTTGCTTTGTCAACCTCAATGCCCTTTCTTTGAAATTAAGTGCCCCAATACAATTCCCTCTGGACCATGAAATGACACTTCTCCCAATTTAGAACAAGATTGGTTTCTTCACAACGTTGCAAAACCAAAGATAGATGATGAAGACACTCATCAAAAGATGCTCCAAAGGCGAGAAATCATCCATGAAGACCTCAATGTATTTCTCCACCATATCCGAAAATATGGATATCATACTGTATTTGGAAAGTAGCCGGAGCATTGCATAGGCGAAAAGGCATCCTTCTATAAGCAAATGTGCCGTAGGGACATGTGAATGTGGTCTTCTCACGATCTTCCGGAGCTATCGGAATCGATTATATCCGAATACCCATCCAAAAGCAATAATGTGAATGCCCGGCTAACCTTTCCAACATTTGATCGATGAATGGCAAAGGAAAATGATCCTTTCGAGTTGCGGTGTTGAGTTTGCGATAATCAATGCAAACTCGCCATCCGAATCATTACGGTTGGAATGAGCTCATTGTTGTCATTGGGCACCTTTGTGATCCCTCATTTCTTTGGTACTACTTGGATTGGGTGACCCAATGTTACTGTCGATATAGGATAGATGATCCCGCATCTAAAAGTTTTATCACCTCAGCCTTGACTACCTCTTGCAATGTTGGATTCAATCTTCTTTGACGCTGGACTGATGGCTTAAAATCATCTTCCATGAGAATCTTGTGCAAACAGACTGTAGGACTAATGCCTTTGATATCTGAGATAGACCATCCTATTGCAGTTTTGTGCTCTCGAAGGACTCGTAGCAATTTTTCCTCTTCCAAATTACTGATGGAGTTTGCAATGATAACCGAAAGAGTAGAATCATCACCCAAATAAGCATAACGCAAGTGAGATGGCAATTGCTTGAGTTCTAACTGCGGAGGCTTTTCAATAGATGGTGGTAACTTTGCCGACTTTTCTCCAAGCCCTTGGAAAGGTGGTTGCCATTTATAAGCTGGATTTGCCTCTAATTGGTTCACCATGGGCTTCGTTTCTTCTGAATTGAAGGCCTCGGTGAAAATGAACCAAACACATCTCAAGCGGATCTTGAGATTGATTTAGTGCAAATGATTCTCCCACTATTTCGTCCACCACATCAACTCGAAACAACCGCCGAATCCATTGGATATTTGTACGCCTTGAAAACATTGAACACCACCTCTTCATCATTTAACCTCAATATCATCCGGCCTTTGTGCACATCAATCGAGCTCTTCCGAGAGCCAAAATGGTGCGCCCAATATTAGAGGAATATCCTTGTCTTCTTCCATGTCCGAATGATGAAGTCGACGGGGAAAATAAATTTGTCAACTTTCACCAAGATATCCTCAATGATTCCCTAGGATATTTGATTGAGCGATCGACTAAGCGCAAAGAAGCTGTTGTTGCTTTTGCCTCCCCAATCCTAATCTCACGTCAGAGCAGAAAATGGTATCAAATTAATACTTGCACCTAAATCACAAAGAGCTTTATTAAAATCAATATCACAAATGGTACAAGGAATAGTAAAACTCCACGGATCTTTAAGCTTAGGTGGCAATTTGTTACGCAAGATAGCACTACTCTCTTGGTCAACATCACCGTCTCGTGCTCCTCTAGCTTCCTCTTGTTAGATAAAATCTCTTTCATGAATTTTTGCGTAGCTAGGCATCCGAGCTAGGGCATCGGCAAAGGGATGTTGATTTGCAATTTCTTGAAGACTTCCAAGAATTTCTCAAATTGCTTATCTAACTTGTGCTTTTTAGGTCTTTGCGGAAATGGGATTGAGGCACATATGCTTTCACTTGAGGAGTTGCCTTAGTAGATGGAGTATCCAAATCTTTTTCTTGACTAGCATCTTGTTGTGCATTAGCTTGGTCCCCTTGTTCATCATCAATAGAGGTGTCTTGTCATGAGTGGCAACATTTCTTTTGACTTCTATCTCGTGCAACCTGAACCCCACTTCTTGTAGTAATTGCTTTGAGTTGCTCTCTTGGGTTAGTTTCGGTGTTGCTCGGTAATTGCCCTTGTTGTCTTTTCGATAGAAGTTTTACCATCTGGCCCATTTGATTCTCCAAGCCCTTCACGGATGCTCTGATACTCAGAATAGATTCCTCAGTTCGTTCTTGAAATTTTAACTGTTGGTGTGCCAACTGAGCCAAAGCTTCTTCCCAACCCCCTTTGTGTTGAAAATTCAATTGTTGTCTCGGAGCACCTTGTTGGTGTTGGTTGTTGCTCCATGAAAAATTCGGATGATTTTTCCAAGCTGGATTATACGTGTTGGAGTAGATATTACCTTGCTGACTGGGATGATTCTGAGCATAACAAGCTTGCTCAGTGGATGTTGAAGAACTAGTCAACAGTGGGCAATTTCCAGTTGAATGATTTGCTCCACAACCATCACATTCAAGAGTAGGCGTCTGAATAGCATGAGCTGTCTGATTGCGAGCTATAGTATCCATCATCTTTTTCTCCATGGCGGCCATTTGTGCAGAAAGAGCACATATAACATCAACCTCATGCATCCCCGCTGCCCTTTTTGTTACTCTCCTATCAGCCGGCCAATTTGAACTTGTCTCAGCCATTCTTTCAAACAATACCCATGCCTCTTTGATTGTCTTTGTGTTGATTGACCCATTTGAGGATGAGTCAACAATGGAGCGACAATGTGGAAGTAGTCCGGCATAAAAGTATTGAACTTGCAAAGCCTTCTTGATCCCATGATTAGGACACTTCAAGCATCTCTTTGAACCTCTCCCAAGCTTCATAAAAATTTTCTGTGTCTTGCTGCCTGAATATGGAGATGTCATGCTTCAACTTTGCAACTTTGGCGGGAGGAAAGTATTTGTTTGTGAATTTTTGAACAAGGTCATTCCATGTAGTGATACTCCCATGAGAATGTGAATCCAACCACTCTCTTGCTCCATCTCTCAAAGTATGTGGAAATAATCGAGTTTGATAGCTTCCATGTTGACATCTTGATATTCAAAATTGCTCACTTTGTCTCCAAGAAGCGTGATAGATGCATATGAGGGTTTTCATTAGAACGCCCATAGAATTGAAGAGTATTCTGGAAGAGGTTGATGACATCCGGTCTCAATTGAAAATTTTCCTTCCCATAAGCCGGGTATGCAATACTAGATTGGCTTTGAACCACAGCTGGAGTAATAATGTCCCCAACTAACAAATCATCCTCATCAATCTCAACCATTTGATCTTCTTGGTCTGCCATGGTGTTCACTCTATGTCGTGCTTCTCTTTGTTCTCTTCTTCGGTGTCTGAAAGTTCTTTCTATCTCGGGGTCAAACACCAAATTCTCAAGAGTTTCAAAATCTTGCATCCACCAAAGATAATATGCCTGAAAAGAACCAAGGTAGCACTGGAACTTTAAATGGAAAAATAAAATAAAGATAAAGAAATAAGGCTAGAAATAACAAGGATCTAACTAATTAAATCTATCCCCAAGCAACGGCGCCAAAAACTTGTTCGCTAAAATGTACCGCAAGTGCACGGGTCGCGTTCAAGTAATAAAGTGATGAGAAAGTGTCGAACCCACGAGGATAGATAATTTTGCTAACATCCAACTCAATCTAGCCCTATTTCAAACACACAATAAAACATTTTGTTTTGATGATTAAACCTAGAATTCAAAGATGATGAAAAATAAACTAATAAGAAAAATATTAAAAGAGAAATTTGTAGGAAATAAAATCAATTAGAAGAAAATACTAGAAATTCGACTTCACCAACTATTCCACTTTAAAGTTTCATTTCCCATTATCAATTCCAACATAAGGTTACTATGACAATCCATGCTCCTAAAATGTCTAGCAATCTCTCCCGAGTAGAGCCAAACCTAATTTTTACACAAGACCCCAAGCATTCCTACCGAGAGAACGATATGTAAAATTGCATTAAAACTCAAGAACATTCAAAATTGATTGCACAAAGTATGAACAAGTATTCCTACATTCCATAAGCCTTGTGTTGTCAATTAAATGTGCTAAACCTAATTTCAACCTCCCGGTAGCAACTAAGTTACAAAAGCATTTCAATGGTGATCAATCATCTCAATACACAATAAAGCCCAATAATCAACAACCATAAAACCAAACATAAGGAATCAATAACAAGAACAATGCACTTTAAAGCTTCATAAATGGATTCATCTCATTCCTAGTAAATAAAATTAGCCCATAGTATTTACAAAGACAAAATGAAAAATAGATACAAAATACATCACCGGGTTTGATAAAGTCAAGAGAAATGCAAGATTTAGCTTGAGCCCATGGTTGTCTTCATTTGCCCACTATAAACCTCCATCCATCTTCCTCTATTTACAAAATACACACAATGATGTACAAAAAGTCAAGAAAAACCCATTTCCATGGAGTTTTTCAAGAACCCTAACTAATTTCTTTGTGGAGAGCTTTCTATGGAGAGGAGAAGTATGAGAGAATAGGGAGCATATGTTTCAAAAGCCAGAAAAACGGCACTTTAAACCCTAGAAATCGTGAAGGGCAAAATTACCAAAAAACCCCTGAAAAACTGAACAAAAAAAATCGCGGAGATCGAAGTTGAACCATGCGATCGCATGGTTATAATCCATGCGATCGCATGGACACTAAAACCATTCTCAGTAAAATAATTTGTCGTTCGCGATCAAGCGAAAGTAGGCCCATGCGATCGCATGGGCCAATTTCCAAGTGCGATTTTGAATTTTGATTAATTGCACTTCCGGTCCTCGCACTATCTGAGATGTTGACTTTAGTCCTTGAAGTTTTGGTTGTCTTTCATATAGGTCCTCAATAAATTGCAACATTGGTCCTCCATCTTTAGACATAGTTATCTTTTGGTCCCCAAGATTCTTGATTTGCACAAATTTAGTCATTTTTGCTCATTTTTCGCGTGGATCTCTTCCAATCACCATCAAAGCTTGGGTTTTTACCTAAATGAACAAAAGAACAAAAATAAGCAATAAACAACTCTAAAGAACTCACAATTATCCATTTTTAAAGGCTAAAATAAGTGCAAAAACCGCACTTATCACCTTGCCGATTAATGATTATACTACTTGAAACTGCTATCAATTCATGAATTATGACTCGATGATGCTATTTAAGCTATTTTTATAGACTATACTTATTCATGTAAGATATGATTAAGTGTGAGTACAATAGTCATGAGCATTACTAACTTTGGTTGATATATTGAATAGAATACAATGAAAGAATAGTGAACCTAAGTTGTGAAACTAAGACCACCAGTTGATGACTCAATTACCTAACCAGTTGAAAGGATAGTTTGGGGGTGGTTAAACCATTGCAGAAGTTGTTTAGATAGGTGTTGATTCCGTGCTTGAGTAATAGTTGTGTGGAGTGTATTTGGCTACCAGGTGGAATCTAGGTATTGACTGGATGCTAGGAATCTAATCCTCGCTTATTTATCTTCCAAAAAAAGAAAAGAAAAGAAAGGCATTTCACTTGCATTATCTTATACCTCTCTTCATAGCCTAGTTGACTCGAGTGATAAAGCCCGTTGGAGTTCTCAAAACTCAGTGCCCTAAAGTCTATCAGACCTGGGAGCTATCGGCCTAAAGCTCGCTACAAGGGTCATCTACAAAGCTTAAGGAAGTGAGGTCTTACACATAAGATATATATCTATATATGATTATAAAAAAAAGAAAAGAGAAAAAAAAAGATTGAGCATTTATGCGCATAACTTGGAGATTTAGATTACTAGTGGGTTTGACTTACCTAGTGGAAGCTTGATGGCCAAAGCATTCAATAAAAAGGAGAATCTTCACAGATCTAGATAACAACTGTATTGGCTAGACCTAACCAAATTTTGAGCGGTAAAAGAATACGTGTTTTGAAGGCAACTTTAGAGTTAACACCCAGGGTGAGAGAATGAATATCAATATGGGAGTGTGTATTCTTACGAGAGAGAAATGAAATATTTGACCATTGGGGGCAGAATATTACCAACATAAAGGTTTATGTTGAGTGGATTGACTATGCGCACACACATATATCAATCGAGCATCAGATGAGTAAAAAAATTAATTTTGGTAGCATAATTTAGAAGTTTTTTATGAATTGATTGAGTTGTTAAAAAAATATGAGGCAAATATGGCAAGCTATCTATTATAGTATACTTTAATATTATTTGTTTGATTATTTAAGTAAATAGTCATGTTTGATGACGAACAAATGTTCAAGTTTGGGGGTATTTGATAAGTGTTGTTTTACACTTATCTAGACCATCAAAAGTGGACGATTGTGAATACTTTTAAGTGATTTTCTACTTAATTGTGTGTTGATTTGATTGTTTTAGGTCAAAACCCGAATTCAAATAGAATTGGACAAAAACAAAGCAAAATAGGCGAAAAAAGGACTGAAAGCGTACGAAAACTTGGATATGGGAATCAACTTGCAAACATCCAAAAGTTGAAGGACTTGGGGTTGCAAATAAAAGAGGAATAAATTGAAATGAAAGAAGAAATTCGAGGACTAAAGAGGACAAAATTTAAAGTTGAAGGACTTGGACAACAAATAAGATAACTAAAAGAGGAAAAAGGACAAAAATATGAAATTGGGACCAAATAATATATACATCAAACTTTGAAGGACCAAGTGTGCAATATATCGATGAGAACCATTTTTGGTAATTGCTTTTCCATTTGTCAGCGGTATTATTGCGAGGTGTGTGCATGCAAGAATGCGCGACTTGATCTGGGTGCTTTTCAGTTTATTTTTAATTCCAATCAAGGTCTTTTTCGAATTTTTATGTACATGAGTTTCAATTTTAGTAAAACACTATATAAAGACATGACCTAGGTCAAAAGAAGATAGGTTGAATCTTGGGAGAACACAAGAGAAGACGGAAAAAAGAACGACGTAGAAGACGAATAACGACCAAGATCAAGAAGATTGGAGCGGGAAAACAAAGATTTCTTAGTGCAAGATACTCAACTTGTTCTCCTCTTTTATTCAAGATCCGGTTATGTATTCGAAACTCTTCATCTTGTCTTTCTCCCAAATCATGAGTAGATAGATTTAAAGTTTTGGATGAACGACGTAGCATAGTTTTAATTCTTTAATTTCGAATATCAAGTTTTGACTTATAAATTGCTCAAGTATTTGATTTTACTTATTCTCTTAATGCTTGAAATAACTGGCCATTATTTCATTGATCTCGTGGATTGTAATGAACTGAGAAGCAAATTATTAATCTAGACCACGTAGTAAAATCTGGCAATTGGATAAAATGTAGAGATACACTTTTATTATTGCTACGGTCTGAATTGAATTCTTAGGAGAATTAATACATCTAATTAAGGACCATTCTGACTGCCTAAGTTGACTTAATTAAATAAGACTAATTTGAACTTGAGAGAGGAAAATTAGGTTAAATTCGTGAATTCGACCGAATACAACTTTAGGAAACAAATCTTGAGATGAGGAATTAGAGATGACAACTAGGTGAATTCGTTTGTCCAAACTCTTTAACCATTATTCTTTCCTAAATTCTTGTTATTTGCTTTTACATAAGTTACTGTACTATTTCCTTAAATTTGTAGTTTTACTTTAAATATTCAAATCAAAATATTTCAAATTGTTTTAAATAAATTAGCATTACGATTAATTTAACTAGTATCTAAATAAGATAGTCTTCGTGGGAACGATAATTCATACTCAATAGGTCCACTTTATTACTTGTTTACGATATTGTACACTTGCAATCACATTATTTTCACAACAGTTTGTCATCGTATTCATTGACATCTTAATCTACTCATAGAGCAAAGAAAAACATGAGGAACACTTGAGGATTGTGTTAGAGATCCTAAGGAAGGAAAAACTCTTTGCAAAATTCAAAAAGTGCGAATTCAGGTTGGAATGGGTAATATTTATTGGACATGTGGTCACAACACAAGGAATAGAAGTTGATTCCAGTAAAGTAGATGCAGTACTAAACTGGTCAAGGCCAACCAATGTAGGAGAAGTCCTTAACTTTTTGGGTTTAGCAGGATACTACATGAAGTTTATTGACGAAATCTCTAAAATATCGAGACCATTAACACAGTTGACCTGCAAAAGTATAAGGTTTGACTAGACAGAGAAGTGTGAAAGCAATTTCGAGGAATTGAAGAAGAAGTTAGTTAATGCGCCAGTATTGACTATACCTGAAGGATCAAAGGGTTTCGTAGTCTACAGTGATGCATCCAAACATGGCATTGGATGTATTGATACAACAAGACAAGGTAATTACATATGCATCAAGACAGTTGAAGTCTCACGAGTAGAACTATCCCACGCATGATCTAGAACTGGCTCCAGTAGTCCATGCTCTAAAAATTTGGAGGCATTATTTGTACGGAGGAAAGTGTGACATCTATACAGATCATAAGAGCCTCAAGTATATTTTCACTCAAAAAGATTTGAACATGAGGCAGAGGAGATGACTTGAATTGGTAAAAAATTACGATTGTGAAATCCATTATCATCCAGGCAAGGTGGATGTAGTGGCCAGTGCTTTAAGTATGATGACAACAGGACAAGTGGCAATGTTGACAACACAGAGACCCCTATGGAGAGAATTTGAAAGATTAAGTCTCTAGGCGATTGCCACACTATCTGATTCTGTTGCTCCAATTGCAGCACTTTCGATTTGACTTACTCTCTGTTATCGGATTAAGAGCCATCAAAGAGGTGATCAGTTCTTCGAGTTTATCAAAGCTGAGATTGACACAGAGAAGCTGAAGGATTTCGACGTAGTCAAAGATAAAGCATTATGTTATCGAGGATGTCTTTGTGTATCGAATTTCAAGGAATTGAGAAATAAGATTTTGGAGGAAGCTCACTCTACTCTTTATTCTGTGCATCCAGAAAGTACGAAGATGTATCGTGACTTAAAAACTATATTTTGGTAGAAAAATATGAAGGAAGATGTAGCTAAATATGTGAAGAAATGCCTAATATGCCAGCATGTGAAAGTCGAACATCAGCGACCGTCGGGATTACTGCAACCGTTGAAGGTTCCAGAATAGAAATGGGAACATGTGACAATAGATTTTGTGGTAGGTTTTCTGAAGTCAGTAAAAGGTCATGAGGCCATTTGGATAATTGTTGATCGATTAACCAAGTCAGCCCTTTTCTTGCCTGTTCACATGACTTTTTTTATGAACCAATTTGCAGAGTTGTATGTTAAAGAGGTGGTGATGTTATACAGTGTCCCAGTTTCAATTGTATCAAATAGAGACCTAAGGTTCACATCAAACTTTTGGAAGAGTTTACATCGGGCTATGAGAACTAAATTGAACTCTAGTACAGCTTTCCATCCTCAAACAGATGGACAATCTCAACGGATGATACAAACATTAGAAGATATGCTCTGATTGTGTGTTCTAGAGTTTGGAGGCCATTGGGAGAAACATATACCTTTAATTGAATTCGTATATAATAACGGCTACTATGCCTCCATTGGCGTCGTACCCTATGAGGCGTTGTACGGGCGAAAATGTAGATCACTTGTTCATTGGGATGAAGTTGGCGAGCGTAAAATCTTGGGCCCATAAATTGTTGAACAAACAGTACAGGCAATTGAGAAGATTAGAGTTAGTATGAAGAAGGCTCAAGAAAAGTTGTGCAGATAAAAGGAGAAAAGACTTGGAATTTATAGTTGGAGATAAGGTACTCTTAAAGGTTATGCTAATAAAAGGAGTACTACGGTTCGGTAAGAAAGGTAAACTTAGACCAAGGTACAATGGTCCTTTTGAAATTTTAAAACGAGTTGGAAATGTCGCTTACCAGTTAGCTTTGCCACCAGAAATTTCAGCAGTACATGATGTTTTTCATGTATCGATGCTCAGAAAGTATGTTATTGACCCAACTCATGTAGTGAAACTTCAACCATTGGAAATTCAGCAGGATCTGAGTTATGAAGAAGCATCGATATGTGTCACAACTCAGAAAGTACAGAAGCTTCGCAACAAGGAGTTATCGTTGGTCAAAGTATTATGACAATACCATTCGGTAGAGGGGGCAACTTGGCAACGCGAGGATGAAATGCGATCTAACTATTCCCAACTATTTGCCGACTACACCTGAGGTAAATTTTCGAGGACGAAAATTATTTTAGGTGGGTAGATTATAATACCTGGAACCAACGTAGAAAATTTGAATCTATAAGTAAGATTTATTATCTGAAAAATCAAGGACCAATTTGGATGTAAACCAATAGTATGGGACCAAAGCGTAATTTATTTTATTGTCCACATATTGCAGATTTTATTTTAATAGGATAATTAGATATAATTTTGCATATCTTTTAACAAGTATATCGTTTAAAATTTGAATGGACCCTTAAGATAAATGAGATTGAGTTATCTTCAATAAATCCTATCACTTAAGATGTGGTTGTTTTTTTAAAGATAAGAGTTCAAGATAAGGTTTATTTTTTAAAGAGTTTCAGTTGGATTCAAATAGATGTCTTGGTAAACCTATAAATAGAACTTGAAGTCCATCATTTATTTCACACCACAACATATAATTCCCTCTTCATTCTCTCTCAGTTTATATATAATAAGCACACGATTCAAAGGAATAGTGAGGTGAAAGTTTAGCAAATCAGTGTTATTCAATTATTCAAGCAAGGTAAGTATACATGTATTTTATATATTACAATTTTAGAATATATATGATGGGTCCACATGTATGTTATAAGATCGGACCGGAGTTTTAGTAGCACTACGCTTGAATAACTATTACCATCTAAGTTCGGTATAATTTTTGTGTCCCCACTATGAAAGTTCAAATGAAAGTTCAAGTATAAGTTTCATGTTTCAAGTTTCAAGTTCAAGATTCCAAAACATTGTTAATATATGAATACGTATGTACTTATTGAGATTTTCTCACCCCTTTCATTTTTCCCCTTCCAAGTAACTAGGACTTATGAAGATTCGAAATGTGGATTACACCCATGGTAGAATAATTAAATTAGGAGCTTTTATTTAATAAAGATTATTAAGTTTATGTTTTAAGAATTATGCTCGTTTCAAATAAGATATTATTTGGTTATCTTTTAATTATGAATTCTAAATTTTATTACGTAATTTTTTTTACGTTCATGATATGTCATTATGACCATCAAGTTTTAGAATCTGGGCGTCACAACATGGCCCACCATAATGACATCACTACAAAATGAAATTGAATTAAGTTTAGCCGTGCTTCGCAAAGACAAGTAAAATCAAATTATATTTTGCATATAAAAGAAGTTGACTTGGCAGGCGAACCCTAGTACGCGAAGGGTTGAACCTAGCAACGAAGGTCGAGTCCATTAAGTTTGAGATTAATTAGATTCTAGCAAAATATGTCAGTCGATGCTACAAATAAATATCTTATTGACCATATGACAGTCAAATTTGGCATCCTCTAGAATTGTAATATATTATCAACTCTCAAATAGCAAGGTGACACGAGTTCAGATTTACAAAAGGACCAAAATACCAAAATGCTCATAAGCTTGAGAAATCTATAAATACCCCTTAAAATCACCAGGAAATGATACATTACAAAACCCTAGCCAATTCTTGTTCTTCATCTTTTAGACCTTTGATGACGGCATGCTCATTGAAAAGTTGATTCTTTGGAGTTCTGATGATCGAAAAAAGGGTTTACGCAGGCGATTACACAGGAAGGAGGTCGGGGATTTTTTGGCTTCAATTCTTGGGTCAATAGAATATATGGATATAAATTATGGATATTACGAAATGTGTAGATAAAAAATATATTTAATCAAGTTATAAGTACTTATAAACACTCATAAACATGCTAATTATATCTAACATATATTTGTTTCAAAAAAAATATGTTTTAAACACGTGAAATTACCATAAGTTAAGTCAACTTAACCTAAAGCCAATCACAGATGGTGCCCCCAGGGGTAAAGCAGCCCACGTTGTAAAATGCTTAGGCTCAACAAAGTTCTACGTGTTGAAGGCTCTCAATTTTAATAGAAGCTCTAAATTTTGACATGAGAGTAGATAGGTAGAGATTTGAATTAAAATATTTTAAGGGTTCTTAAAGGGAACTTTGATTCAAGGATTGTAATTGAAAAATTATCAAAAGTGTCTTGAATAGTAGATATGGCCTTGCTGCTACTGCCATTTAAGCGATGAGGCTTGGTCTTGAAACAAACTATAAAAATTCAGTTGTTAACCTAGAATCTCAACACGGCCTCCTCCATCTTTATTTTTAAAACACGTGATAATACACCCAATTGATCCATTTCTTGCCCAATCTTATTATTCTTAACAAGTGATACGCAAATCTTGTTCTCAACATGAAGTTTTAAGAGCATCTTCAATGTATTCTATGAATTGCTATCTATATGGCACGAATTTTGAAAGACTTCTAATCTATGTAGCATTGATGTCTAATATATAGAAAGTCAAGTTCAAATTTGGTCTTTAATGCACTCTACAGATTACTATCTAAGTATATTTTATTTTATTAAAATAAAAACAAAAACACATTTAAATCGACATATGAAATTTGAATTTTACTTAGTCAACACGTTTAACGAAAAATTTAAATCTAGATGGAGCTTTAGACAATGTCTATTTTTTTTCTACTACATCAACTTGATGGAATTCCTAACAGCTTGCATTTGAGTGAATTTTTTTTAAACACCTTCTATTTCACTTATGTAACATAATTTTGTAAGCACTTCATGGTTACATTGGAAATTCTCAAAGAGGGCCACACGAGGCACATAAGAATGAGGATTTCCTCCTTTTTCTACCTTGTGTCTCTTGGAATGAAAAAGTGGGTTTGGCAAAAAGATGTAGATCCATTCTTTTAATGGCAAATTACACCGACAGTCCGCATTCTTTCAGGTTTGTAGTAATTTCATCCTCATTCAATTTTATTCGCACATATTATCTCTAATGTTTCATTGATTAACATAGATGGTCATTTTTCACAATTTTGCCCAAACTTAAATAAATTAAAATAGCAAAAAAAAAAAAAAATGAAATATTTGTAGTTAGGGTTTCCAACTTTTTCACAAGTACAAAATGGTCTTTTACATTCAATTATTTCAAACAATTAAAAAAACAAAAAGAAAAGAAAAACATTTTCTTCTTTCCCGTCTTCCATACCCCCACCCACCCACCCACACCCTCCTCCCCTCCCTAACCCTAACCCACAACCCCAACCCTAACCCTACCAATTTGTGACCAAACTAGGATGATTTATCCCACTCGATTCGGACCCAAACTTGTTGGAGCTTGGATTCGAAACCGACAGGAGAGTGGAGGGGGGGAGGAGGGGTAGAGAAATCCCCTCCGGTTCGAACAAAACTAGGGAGAAGATCACCAGTTTTCGCATGAACTAGGTGAGATTTCTACCCTCCGATTTCGAACTCAAACTTTGGTAAGTTTGGGTTCTAAATTGGGTTGGAAAAATCTCTCTGGTTTCGCACAAATCTGGTGGAGTGGAGTGGAGTGTAGTGGAGTGGGGTAGGGTAGGGTAGGGTAGGGTAGGATAGGGATGGGTTGAGTGATGGAAGAAGATGACATTTTTTTCTTTTCTTTTTTTATTATTTGTTTTTGTTTCTTTTTTCTAATTGTTTTAAATAATAGTATGTGAAGAGAGTATTTTGTCCTTGTTAAATTGGTCAAATTTAGGTTACGAATTTGACTTCTTGTTAATTAATTAAACTTTGGATGAAAATCATCCAGAATATAGCGCACATATACTCAGGGTCGTAGGTACCATATTAAAAGGTTTGAGACATGATAACACATATTTTTTATTATTTTAAGTACAAATATGTAAAAAATATATAAAAAGTTCATGATTTATTTGCACTTTTGAGAATGCTAGTGACACCAACTGCAATTATTTTCATTGTGTTTTCTCTCTTTTTTGTTTTTTGCTACTTTAATTTATTTAAGTTAAGGACAAAATCGTCAAAAAAACCATCGATGGATCATCTTTTCTTATTTTAACTTAAAAGCAAAATTATATTTTCGTTATATTTAATATCTATTTCGAATCAAAACCTTTTAAAAAAAATCTTTTTATTCTGAAAATTGACCACATAAACTAAATATAAACATAAAAAAATAGGATTCTTTGCAAAGAGCATCTCCAATGCATTCTATCTATTCATATCTAGGTGACATTCAAGTTGAATAATATTGTCTTAGGTAACTTTTATTTTTCTAAAATAAAAATAAAATCATACCATAAATATGCAAATGACAAAAATTTGTTGAGTCATAGTGTCTAACAGAGCTCTTGGATCTAGGTAAAGCTTTAAGCAATGTCTATTTTTTTTTTTTTTTGCTATGTCAACTTGACAGAATTCTGGGCAAATTGTATTGAAGATGATTTTTTTATGTGGTAAAATTTTTAACAATTCATGATGCTACATTAGAGACCACCAAAACTAAGTTTTCCAATTGCAAATTCCTTCACACAGACAACAACACCAACATTTTTACAGATTCAAGTAAAAGAAAAATAAAAAAAAACGACAATGGATCGAGGAATGAAACTTGAAGAAAAAGAGAACTAAGGGTGTGTTTGATTGGTTCTATGGAAAATGGTGGAGAATGAAAACATTTTTTATGTAAGGTGGAAAAAAAAATCTACCAAAATGGTGAAAAAATATTTTTCAAGAAAGTAGCCAAAAGCGTACTTTAAGGCTGTGTTTGATTCCTTTTTTTTTTTTTCATGGAAAATGAAAATTTTTCACCAATTTTCCAAATTTTGAAGAACATTTGATTGACAAAATTTTTCATGGAAAAAGCATTTTCCCACATATTTTCCTTGTTTTGTTTGATTGCAATCTTTTTTTTCCATAGAATTTTTTTTCAAAATTTCCCACTTTTAGCCACAGTTTCCTTGTTTTCAAGGAAAATATTTTCTTTGTGGGATAGGAGAATTTATTTTCCATAGAAAATTTGTTTACCTTTTCTAACCCATAATTTTTTGGTAATTCATTTCTATGGAAAATATTTTCTTTCCACCTAAATTTTCCATTTGCAATCAAACACAGCCTAAGTGATTGTACCTTGAAAATCATTTTCATTTTTCATGTGCAATCAAACAACAAAAGTTCAAAAATATTTTCCATGGATGTGACATTTTCCACGAAAAATTGGCCAATCAAACACAGCCTAATATTTGACAAGGAAGTAAAATTGGAAAAAAGTCAAGTCTAAGTGCATATGGCATAAAAAATAAATTCGATTTCTATTTCTAGTTTGAGTAGGAGTTTATCGTTAACTTTTCTGTTTTTATTCCAAGCAAAAACAGCTCCGATAGAAAGTACATAATCAAAATATACAACCACATAATAAGTATCATGTAGTGTCATGTATAATCCAGAATTTGCAAGAACTATTCCAGTGAGTCCTATAGTGAACAAAAAGATGAACCTTGCAACAAATAACATTGTTGTTTTGTATTGTATCGAAGCCCCGTCGTGATTCAATTAAAGATTTTGATTCTAGAGAGGACAACTATAATTATGGTAGCTGCGTTGGCTACACCAGAATAGATTAGTTTCTTCCACCCTACATCAATCCTTTTAGTTTAGTCGAAATGGTCTTGCTAAGAATGTGGTCGCAGAAGACAAGCCTTTCACCGAAACTGAAGCTCAATAAGCTTCCCCAAAAGGGAGAGGCAATGCTTTCACCTCCATTCACGTGGGAGATGTCTAGACCAAAGTACCAATCTAACATGGTATGGATATAAATAAAGGAAGCTCGTAGCACATCAGCAAGAAACCTTTCTCCGGTGCCAGATCTGAAACCAAAGGTATTTGGTTTTCAATTTGCTGGATCGAATGTCTCCATACTTTCCACCCTCCTCACTCTTTAACCAAAACTCTTTACTTCAGAATATCGAAACAAATTTCTATTTAAGTGCTTGTTTGTTAAATTTTTTTGCAGATTATACCCAATAAATCTTATAAAATATGTGGATAAAAAATAAATAAAAATTGTGATTCTTACAAAATATGTAAATAAAAATAATATTTGATAAATTTATAAATATTTATAATCACTCCAAACATAATCTAATTATGCAATGCAAAACATATATATAATTAAGTCAAAATAAAATCGCTAACGGCTACATTATTTTTCCCACTTTCTACTTCACTTTCTCTCTCTAATAAATGGCTTCTCGAATCATCTCACATGCTCTCGTTTTCTTGTTTTCATACATAGCGGCCACTTTCGCGGCCCAAGGTGGCGGCGGCGGAGAGGCGACGGTGGAGCTGTGGTGCGTTGCCAAGAACAACGCTGAGGATGCGGCCCTGCAACCAGCCCTGGACTGGGCCTGTGGGCCCGGAGGAGCGGATTGTCGGCCCATTCAGAATGATGGGCCCTGCTATGACTCGTCGGATCTCCAGCGCACGGCATCGTTTGCCTTCAATGATTACTTTCTCAAGCATGGCCTTACTGAGGATAGCTGTAATTTTAGTAACACTGCCGCTCTCACTTCTCTCAACCCCAGTGAGTACTGTATATATCATTTTTTTTTCTTGACTCAATTTTTTATTTCATTTTGGTTATAATGTTTTTTGTTTTTGTTTTTTAATTTGGTTGTAATGTTGATTTTTCAGGTCACAATAATTGCAAATTTCCATCAAGGTAATCTACTAGAGAAAGTATTATATGAATCTCATTGGTCCTGGGTGCTTTTTTGTGATAATTTCATGTGTACCTTTTATGATAACTCTATTCATAATCGTTAGTATGTTAAGATTGGATTTTGTTTAAATATTGTAAGAATACACGGGTCAATGCTAAATGTGCTAATTCATGGCAAAAAGGAACAAATAAGTGTGATAATCTGTTTTAATCAGTGCTGAACTTTTGATTTTTGGTTATTTTTATGGTTGGCATGATGAACTTCTTATTATGATCACCAGCAAAGTCTAGTTTCAACCCAAAAATGGAAAATTGATTAGTTTATGATGCTTATTTATTTATTTATTTTTAAAAAGATTCATTTGAAGATATGTCGTCTATTGTGATTTTCATTTTAATTGATGCATATGAATTATGATGCCGTGCTCCATGTGGATATGGAAAATCTGGGAATTGGATAGATTCATCGTTGAAGATAATTTTCGCAGTCCAGTCTCTTTCCTATTCTTCACGTATGCGTGCCTCCAAAACAAACTAGCATCAAAGGATTTACAAGGGAAGAAGACTGGACTGAGAAAATTATCTTCAAGGTTCATATACTATAAGATGAATTACGCTTATAGTCGGACCATTCCTTGGTCATGCTATAAATGCAAATAATCTGGATGGATACTTTAATTCTGCGATATACAACACTATGGGCTTAATTGCAATGCTGTTGTTTTCCTGCTTTTACTAAGATGATTCGTGGCTTACCAATGAAAAAGGACGATACACATATTTAGATAACTGATCTTAGCACTTACACTTCGAGTTGTGTATGTTGGTGCAGCTTAAGCACAAGTAGTGGGGGAGTTACAGGGTCGGTGACAGCAGGGAAAGCTAACGGAGATCTGACTAGCAGTCATTCTATTATTCACAGATGGCATCGGGGATTAATCACACTTCCTTTATTCTTTGGGATCATACTACTTTTCTGACGGCAACAGATATCGAGTATATGTATTTTGTACGTCTAAGAAGTCAGCAAAAGCAAAGGCTTTCGTTGAAAGATGTAGCCCAGGTATTCAATATTAATTTAATGGTTATTGGATTGAGAAATGAAATATTACCTAAATATTTCTTCGGATCTCTGTATAATCATAATTATTGTTAAATCCAATTCATTTTAACCTGATATATTTTGCTGTAATTTTTTTTTTTCAAATGTGAAATTGTTTGCTGTTTGTGGGCTGTTGGAACATGTTTCAATTTACTTAGTACCAGTTTATATTGAGGCTTGCTACATGATCCATACTTTTGAAATTGCTCTTTCTTTTAGTGAGAATAATTCTAAGTTGATGGAAGTATTTATTTGTTGTTGAAGCAGTCTTTTGTACAGAGCAAATAACAGCTTAAAACTCTGGTCATCGGGACAGAATTTGTTGCTCATATTGCCTGCATCTACTACTATTAGACATGCTTATGTGAAAAGATATCTAATTTAATTGGTTTCTTGGCATCTAAAATTTATGATATTCCTCTCTTATGCATGCATTTTTGCAAGAAGAGAGGCATTTGAAGTTTAGAAATTGAGTTCAAGAATTGACGTCTCGAGGGGCATTGGTCAATTATAAATATATTATTGTTGGACCATTTATGAGAAATTAAGAGTCTAGGATACAACAAGAATGTAAGAGTAAATTTCTTGTAAACTGGATTTTGTTCCTAGATAAGCAAACTATTCCTCGTCTTAATTTCTTTTATGATCTCTATGTCAATTCAGTATTCGTATATATAATAATATATCTCATTTTTGCTGCAGTTTCTCTAGTTTAGTTTGATGTGCTAATCTGCTGGAAATTCTTGATGTAACCTATATTTAAGTTTTGACACCATTAGTAGCAACCTAGATGGATGCCTTGATAATGTACACCAGTTAAAATCACGAACTTCGTATTTTCGTAGTTCGTCCCAACCTCTCAGATGAAGTAGGAGACTTTTAATAGGTTGTTTTTTTAATGTAAAACACTGCCACGCCCTTATATGACATGAATGCCAATATACATTGCAATTAGGGCATGCACTGACAAAAGTAGTGATCATGCAACAGATGTTGGATAAAATTCAACATGTGGGGCCAAACATGTATATATATTAAAATGTGTGGTGCTATCTTAAGGTTTTAGTCAATAAAGTGATCTACTAAAGACTATTTTGGACTAATGGGTATTAAGTGTCATGAGATTAAAGTGTAGAGACGGATACAATGTTTTAAATTGATGAGGGGCCAATTTAACAACATTGAAACTTAATAACTGCCCTGCAGTTATATATACAGGTCATGGTCCCCAATTGAGCGTGGCTTTTCATAACTCTTTGTATCCCCATCAACAAGAGACACTAAGGAGAAAACCACGGATCAATTGGAAGACCATAACCCAGTTCGATCAAACAGAATCATAGATTCAGGTACGCTTCCGCTTCAGTATTAATCTTGGTAATTACAGCATGATGGTTTTAAGTCATAGATATGTAATCATCCGTATTTATGAATTCGGTAAATTAAATCCAACAAGTGGTATCAGAACCACCTTTATGTTGTATTATCAGATATGAATATATGTGGACATAATTCGTTTTTTTTTGAAATAATACATTCATGGATTTAGAAATTAACGAAGAATTCGTATATATATTATGCATGTATATATGCGCAATAATTGAAATACATGATTTCAATTTCAGTAATTATATTAATTCTCGGATATATATACACAAACATGTATATATATTTTTTCAAGAAAAATGGATTCCAATTTCTGTATGTGGTTTTTTCCATTTTTTTTGCAATATGTATATTGTTTTTCGAATTGGGTTTCTCGAATTTTCGGACTTTGTGGTCGGTTTGATTATGGCTTTCTTAATGGTCGGATCTTGTGGTTGATGATTAAGACATGGATTCAGTTTGTTGTCGAGAAAAACAAAAAAAAAAAAAAAAAAGGAAACACGCAGTCACGGAGATGGGAGATGGCTGTTGGGCCGGAGGCAATGCGTCACATGACGGTGATGAGCGTGCAGTCACGGGACGGGTGGAGGGATGGGACTGACTGCGAGGGCCAGATGGCAGGCGAAGTGGGCGGCGGCTTAGCTAGGTTTCTAACCCAGGCATTTTTAGACCCACAGGCAAGGACTTCTTTCGGAAATTAGAAGATTTAAAGAATTTGGTTTGCAATTTCTAAATTTTGGTTTATTTAATCTCAAGTCCTCCCGATTATTCCTCATTTAATTAAACCCAAAAGTCTTAAAACTATTTAAGTTGGCCCTTTAGACTTCTAAATTTATAAAATAAGTCCCTACGGTTTTAGTAATCACTTAAGTTGGGCCTTTAAGTTTCGAATTTTATGATTCATCCCTAAAGTTTAAAATTTTAAATAATTGGCCACTAAAGTTTTGGTAAAATTGCAATTTAGTCCTTCAAGCTTAAAATCTTTCATAATTGGCCAATCAAGTTTAATTAAATTGCAATTTAACCCTCCAACTTAATGATTACTTAATCCTAAAGCTTTGAACTTCAAAAATTCAAATCCTAAAGTTTTAAATATATGCAAAACAGTTAATTCAGGTTCAAATTTTGGTATGATGGACTCTTTTGAGAAATATAATATTCCAAAGTGAATTAATTGAAGCGATATGTTACCAAAGTAACCTCTCTTGTGGAAATTAATTAACTTTGAATATTAGAAGGTTTTGTGTGTGTGTTGTTCATGCGGATATTGATCGGCTCAAAGGAAGGTCAATGTTTGGCTGGAATTTCACATGCACCTGTGGTGATAAACGCGTGACGATTATTTGGTTTAACGTGTGATCAATAAATCGGTCCAAAGAAAGGTTTATTGATTGACATGTCTTATTGTCGATGTTTGATTCTTTGCATTGAGGTACCACTTACAAGTCAATGTTTACGTCCAAAGACTAAATATTGATGTTGTGCTAGGTATCTTGTGATGGGCCTTACCAATATATTTGAAATTATCATTTGCATAATAAAGTACTAATGTAAGCTATTTCTATCTCTTTCTCTATAGAGCTCATTCATCCACTTCCACAATATCTGCAAATATCAATTCAATCCCCATGCTTAATGGGTCAAATTTCAAGGATTGGAAAGAACGTTTTAATTGTTCTTGGTCGCATGGATCTCGACTCGCTCTCGGATTGAGAAACATGATTCTCTTACGGATGTAAGTTCACGATGACGGGAGGAACTTTGAGAAGTGGGAACGCTCAAATCGCGTAGTCTTATGATCATTAAGCAGCGGCATTCCGGAAGCCTCGGGAGGCGCGAAGATCTCAAGAGGTAATTGATGCCAAAGAATTCCTCTTTGAAATTGAAAAGCGTTTTGCGAAAAACGATAAAGGTCGAAACAAGCACGCTCGCAAAGCTTCGATTTCAATGAAGTATAAAAGCGGGGAACATAAGGAGTACATCATGCGGATGTCTCATACCGCTTCAAAACTTAAGGCGCACTAAAGCTCGACTTGTTGTCGATGACTTGCTCGTGCATTTAGTATTAATATCGCCTCTGCACATTTCAATCAATTTAAGGTCGGGTTATAGCTGTTAAAAGGAGAAATGGACTCTAAATGAGCTCATTTCTTATTGTGTGCAAGAGGAAGAAAGGTTGAAGCGAGACATAACCGAAATTGCTAATTTGGCAAGTACTCCAAAGATAAGGGCAAGAAAAGAAAAGCAGAATATGAAGGCGCTAAGGGTCCGAACAAAAGAAACCACATAAAGACAAAGATGGTTGTTTCTTTTTTGCGTAAGCTGGACATTTAAAGAAGGATTGTACCAAATATAACGCCTGGCGTGCAAAGAAAGGTACATTTCTTAATTTAGTGCGATTCGAGGTTAATTTAGCTTGATGACCTAGAAACACTTGGTGGTTAGATTCGCTGCTACTACTCACATAAGTGTTTCTATGCGAGGTCACTGTTCGCCGAAAGCAAATGATCTTTGAAAGATTCATCTTTGTGGGGTGACGGAAAATCGGTGGAAGTTGAAGTAATAGGCACTTTTAGGTTATTGTTAGAACCTGGTTTTATTTGGATTTGAAAGACACTTTTGTTGTCACCGTCGTTTTAGGCGGAATTTAGTTTCTATTTCCTTATTGGACAAATTTGGATATCATTGTTCTTTTGGAAATTGTCGGTTTAGTCTTTCATTAAATTCAAATATTGTTGGTACTTTGGTTCATTATGTTCATACGATAACTTATATTTGCTTGATACTATTGCGTCATATAATGAAACCTTGCATGTGGAATCACGTGGTACTAAGCGAAAATTAAATAAAGAAAAAATTGGCAAAACTACGGCACAAGCGCTTAGGTCACATCTAAAAAAACAAGAGTTGAACGACTTGTGTCGGATGGCATTTTGGATTCCCCGGATTTTCTGAGACTTTGATGTTTGTATTGATTGTATCGAGGAAAAGCAGACCAAAACAAAAGGTTAGGTGCCAATAGAAACTTGGACGTCTTAGAATTGATACACGAGATATTTGTGGACCATTCCCTACGACTTCTTGGAATGGTCAACAATATTTTATATCATTCATGAGCGATTACTCGCGTTATGGGCATCTATATCTTATTCATGAAAAATCGAGTCATTGGACATGTTCGAGGCTTTCAAAGTCGAAGTTGAGAATCAACTCAACAAAAGGATTAAAAGCGTTAGGTCGATCGTGGTGGTGAGTACTACGGCGAGATATGATGGTTCGGTGAACAACGTCCGGGACCATTTGCTAAATTCCTAGAGGAATGTGGAATCGTCCCACGAAGACACTATGCCGGGATCACCTAGCATGAATGGTGTAGGTGAAAGGCTAAACAGGACTCTTAAGGACATGGTAAGGAGTATGATTAGTCATTCTACTTTACCAAAATCACTCTGGGAGAAGCATTAAAGCGTGCAACTTATATTCGAATAGAGTACCAACTAAATCTCTTTGCTAAAACACCTTATGAGCTTTGGACGAGAGAAAACCTGTTCTAAAGCATTTCCATATTGGGGATGTCCGGTGAAGGCTAGGCCTTATAGGCCACATGAAAATAAATTGGACTCCAAAACTATAAGCGGCTATTTTATTGGTTATTACGAGCGATCAAGGGCTACAAATTTTATAATCTCACACTCAAGTCAATTTTTGAAGCGGGAGCGCAACATTTTTTGAGGATGTTGAGTTTGGGGAGAAATAAGGTTAGAGACATTGTCTTTGAGGAAGAAAGGCGAGGAAGGATCGATTTCGATTCCTACTATTACTTTTGACAATGCGCGGGGTTTCTATACCGCTATTGATCAAGAAGTATATCAGGAACCTCAACAAGATAATGTTGAATAACCTCCCACCATTCCGTAAGTACAAACTCAACAACCTCAAGAACCAATACTATTAAGGAGATCCACTCGAGAAAGGAAAAATGCTATTTCGGATGATTTTATAGTATTTCTCCAAGAACATGAGGAAAATAATGGAATGATGGAAGATGATCCAATCAATTTCCATCGAGGCCATGAAGCGGTTTTGATTCTCAAAAGTGGATTGATGCCGTGAATGAAGAGTATAAGTCATGCAAGACAATAAAGTTTGGGATCTTGTCCCATTATTGTAAGTGCGAAGCCCATTGGTTGTAAATGGATTTTAAAACCAAAAGGATTCGAAGGTAAATGGAAAGATATAAGGCTCGTCTTATAGCTAAAGGTTTTACACAAAAGGAAAGCGTTGACTTCAAAGAGACTTTCTCTCCGGTTTCAATGAAAGACTCTTCGGGACGGTCATGGCACTTGTTGCACATTTTGATCTTGAGTTACATCGGATGGATGTTAAGGCAGGCGTTTCTCAATGGAGACATTGATGAGACGATTTATATGGTGCAACGAGAAAACTTTCGTGTCGGGAGACTCGAAGAATATGGTTTGCAAATTAAAGAAATCTATCTATGGACTCAAGCAAGCTTTCCGTCGGTGGTACTACAAATTTGATCAAGTGATTATCTCGTTTGGTTTTGAGATAAATATTGTTGATGATTGTGTATATCACAAGTTCGGTGGGAGTAAGCATATTTTCCCTGGTTTTGTATGTTGACGACACATACCGCTTGCCACTAATGATATAGGCATGTTGCACGAAACCAAGAGTTTTTGTCAAGGAATTTTGAGATGAAAGATCTTGGGGACGCCTCTTTCAGATTAGGGATTCAGATACACGGGATCGCTCTCGGGGTATTCTTGGATTGTCACAAAAGAGCTATATCGATAAAGTTCTTAAAAAGTTTGGCATGCAGGATAGTAAACCGGGGACACCCCTGTTGCTAAGGAGACAAATTCGGTCTCAATCGATTGCAGAAAAATAATCTTGAAGTTAAGAAAATGCGAAGATTCCCCATGCATCATCACGTTGGGAGTCGATGTATGCTCGAGTTTGTACATCGTCCGGATATAGCATTCATTGTTGGAATGTTTGGCGGATATTTAAGTAACCCCAGGATGAATCATTGGATAGCGACAAAAAGGGTTATGAGGTACTTGAAGAGAACAAGAGATTGCATGCTTACATACAAAGCAGATCGGATCGATTAGAGATCGTAGGTATTCCGATTTCGATTTTGCGGGATGCCAAGCGAAGAGAAAATCCACTTGGTGCGCATGTATCCGCTGGCGGGAGGAGCTATTTCTGGAGGAGTGCTAAGCGGACACTCGTAGCTTCTTCCACTACGGGCGCAGAATTTGTAGCATGTTATGAGGCATCTAATCATGGGATATGGGTGCGAAATTTTGTCACCTGGTCTGCGATTCGAATGGCATTGAAAGACCATTAAAGTTATATTGTGATAATAACTCTGCGGTCTTTATATTCTAATAACAACAGGAGTTCAACTAAGTCAAAACACATTGACATTAAGTTCACGGTTGTGAAAGAAAAGGTACAGAATGGGATGATTTCCATAGAGCATATTGGGACAAACTCCATGATTGCGGATCCGCTTACTAAGGATTACCACCCAAGGTTTTTCATGAGCACACCGCTCGTATGGGTGTTGTATTTCTTGAGGATATCATGTTTTAGTGGGAGTTTGTATTTTGGTTGCTTTATGTTTGTTTTGGACACATTTGTGTATTTGGATAATTTTCTATGCATGTAAATAAAGTATTGATTCATTCCATTTCTGTTACATTATGTTTGGTATTGATCTCACTTAAGAAATAAAGTCGGACCAATTGAAAATAGACATGTTTGGATCACATAACATGTAATTTTCATACTACACTCTCATGATTGATCTATGTCATTTGGTTGTATTAGTGTATGTGACCATTGATGGATTTAGTTACGATTAATGTAACGAAAGTCGCTTTGATCCTACATTGATATGATTGATGGGCGAGATTGTTTGGAAATACCCTTAACAAATGATAGCAAAATTTTGAGCTCATAAGGTTGTGCACATTTATAAGGATACATGTATGGCCCGGTGGGAGATTGTTGGATAAAATTCAACATGTGGGGCCAAACATGTATATATATTAAATGTGTGGTGCTATCTTAAGGTTTTAGTCAATAAAGTGATCCACTAAAGACTATTTTGGACTAATGGGTATTAAGTGTCATGAGATTAAAGTGTAGAGAGACGGATACAATGTTTTAAATTGATGAGGGGCCAATTTAACAACATTGAAACTTAATAACCGCCCTAAGAGTTATATACTGGTCATGGTCCCCAATTGGCGTGGCTTTTCATAACTCTTTGTATCCCCATCAACAAGAGACACTAAGGAGAAAACCACGGATCAATTGGAAGACCATAACCCAGTTCGATCAAACAGAATCATGGATTCAGGTACGCTTCCGCTTCAGTATTAATCTTGGTAATTACAGCATGATGGTTTTAAGTCATAGATATGTAATCATCCGTATTTATGAATTCGGTAAATTAAATCCAACAACAGAGCCCATTACCCTAAGTAATACAAGTACAATAACTGCACTAAAGCTGGGTTAAGCTTTCAGTTTCAATGACGGACAAGTGTGTACAAGGAAATCTTTTGATGCATTAGATGTCAATTGCTATATTGTTGTCCATCACACATCCCCATCCGCAACAACCTTGTAAAGATACTATTGATTGACCATTTATCAGGTATAAAATGTAATTTTCTTAGCTAAGGAATTTTAAGATACAACAGGAACGCAGTAAATTTTCTTGTAAACTGGATTTTGTTCCCAGATAGAAGCAGAATATTTCTTCTTTTAATTCTTTCTGTGATCTCCATGTCAGTTCTGTGTTGGTATATAAATCTCAATTTTGCTGCAGTCTCTCCTGTTCCATTTGATGTGTCAATCTGCTGAAAGTTCTCAACAAAAGATGAATTTTAAGTTTGACATCACGTGTAGCTACGCAGTTAAGATCATGAACAACTCTGTGTATTCATAGCTGGTTTCTTGACATCTTGCATAGTCGAAACATTTTTTATTTATTTTTCTTGATGGGGAGAAAGAATGAAAGTAAACCTCAAGATTTAGAAGAAAATGAATTCATGGCTTGATAGGTTCAGTAACAGTTTCTATTGATTTTGGAGACGAATGTGTAATATATTTATTTATATGTTAATTTCAGCATGGTTATTCACGTAGATATCAAATTGACGACATGCCACAATACACAATAGTTTGTTTTAATATATCGTGTTGAAGCTATGTATTTATGCCATGACTAGTCGGTATGTGCGTGCACGCGTGTCATCCAAATTTGAATCCATCCTATTTTTTCCCTTTTATTTGTGGAAACCTGATTTATCTAATTTACCAAATGAAATAAGTTTATTTATGCATAATCATTCTTGATTGTGTAGTATTTGACTATTTGTTTTTCCACTTGACTTTTGAAATACTTTTACTTTTTTATTATACATAATTATTCATACTCATTTTCTTTTTTCTTTTTAAAAAAAATATTTATGTGTCTGAATTAAAATTTATTTAGAAGAAAACTTAATTGATTTTTATTATAAAAATTGGTGAACTAAAAGGCTGAATTATTAAGAATTAAATTTAATTAATTGTTGTTGAAAAAGTGTTCATCTAGAAGGAGGAACGGCGGAATTAGGAGTTTGCTTAGTGGGGACTTTAAATTTTTAAAAAGTCAATGTACGAAAAAAAAAGTCATAAATAACAGGAGAAGTATAATACTTACTAATGTGGTATCCAACGATGTCCTATAGGTTGCAAGGTCTAATGATTTTTTGAAAATCCTGGAAACTTACTATCTAATAAGTTTATAAGTTTGAATAAATCAACTCTTCATTTAAATAAGTTTATAAGTTCTAATACACACTAATTGTATTTTTCCCCTAATTATTTGAAGCAAAATCTAATGAATTTTATTCATCCAAATCAAACCTTAAAATGACAAAATATTTATAATATCAAATGGTTTACGAAGGATTATCTATCCAAACAATACCTAGAACCTGAAAATGAGATAATTTTGTATGAAAAAAAGAACCTTTCTTTAATTATTGGAGATGCGATTGTGGATGCAAACTGTAGAGGAATGATGGATGCGACTCGGTTTGGTAGGTCGGAATTCCACCTTTCTCTTTTCTACCAAAAATCACTTTTGGGGTGTGTGGATGGTTTCTTCAATTTTAGGGAATATCGCTTCTGTCGAAAACTGGCAATTTTACCATTTTCACTTCTATCAAAAATCGCTTTAATTGATTCATGATTTTGCCATTTTGGTTCACTGTGTCTGGGTGTGTTATGTGTTAGGGCCGCGTTGGCTAATAGGTCGTATCAAACATGCCGAATCAAAAAAGCACTTAACTTATATTTTTTTATGTAGAAAAGATTTCTTTTACATAAAAAAAAAAAATTAAATGCCCTCATTTAATAAGGTTTGATAACAGACTATCTGTTAACAGACCATTAATAAGCTAGAAGTCCGAGTTTGTTAATAGGTCTATTAACAGACCATCAGTCTGTTAAGGCGAATTTACACATTTTAAATTAATTTTTCAATTAATTCACTTCAAATGAATTCAGATTTACAAAAATTTAAAAGAAAAATCACAATTAATAATCAGATGTATACGTATTTTCATGATTTATACAATAAAATTCTTAATTTCTAATGTGAATTAAAAGAAAAAGATAGAGACAGATGAATTTCTACTTTGAAATGAGGTTTCTTACACAGATGAAATGAGTTGGATTCTAACCTTGAAATATGTTAGATTTTAACTTAGAAATCTCTTTTTCAGCAGACAGCAACAAATGAATTTGAAATTATTTGAAATGTAATAAACGGGTAAGAGAAGATGAAAGAGAGGATAATGTTATATTTGGTAATTTGTAGGCTAAAATGGCTCAATGGTTGTTTAGAAAAATTTGTCGGATCACCCGACCATTTAGCACTACTCCTACTGTGTAGATGCTTGGGTTTGGCTTTGGGTTGAGGAAAACTATTGCTGAAGATGGGTTTAGGTTGGTAAGTGGTTTGGACTATTTTAAAGAGATGGATAGGGTTCGGATTTGGACAATTTTAAAGATATGGGTGGAATTTGGGTTGAGTCTTGTGCATTGGATCGGACTACAAATTATATGGGTCGGACTATAACTAAAAAAAAAAAATTTACCTATGTTTATTATATCTGGGATTGGGTTGGACTGGGCTATAGCCCTAGCTCGTCCCCCTTGGATTCACCTATGAAGGAACCGATAAGTAGAAAATGCTATTTAATACAATGTTACTTTTTTTACTCTTAATAAAAAAAAAAGTTACTTATTTGAAAATAACTGCAAGAATAAATTACTCATAATCCAGTGATAAACATTTTATACTTTATTCACATATAGAATCACAAAATTTGAAAATTTATGCATGATATCTTTTAAGAACATTCACTCTAGATGCGTAAATAATTTTTAATTTTTGAACAAAAGAACAACCCCCATGTCCAAGACTAAGAATTCATTTATATTTTTCGATAAAAAAAAAAAAAAGAAAAAAAAAAGAGAATTCATTTATATTTAGTGTACGTTTGGCGTGGATTATAAACTGATTTATTTGACCAAAATGGCTTATTTGACCAAGAATGGTAAAAAATATCATGCTACAAAGACAAATTTTTTGATCAATTAAACCGTTTTTAGTCAAATAAACTAGTTTATAATCCACGCCAAATGAGCTCTTAATTTCTATATTGCATGTATTTGTTTCCTGTACCTTAATTGAAACATATTTACTGTCTCTCAAGATCTGGTAAACCATCTTCTTCTCCACATGATCGAATTCTCTGAGATGATCTTTCCCTACTAAGAATTCTTCGGAATGAACTTAACCTTGAGTTTGATCCACTAATTTTGGCTGAGGGCTGTGTTCCACCACCTGATGACGTCCCTTCCAGAGGCGGAGCCGAAGGTGGCACTCCGGCTGGGTCGTCCCGTGCCTCAACCACCACTAGCCTTGGTTCAGCCTCCGTGCGACAAATGGGACAAGTTGAGTTTGAAACAAACCATTTATCTATGCACTCTGCATGGAAAGTGTGCTTGCAATTTGGCAAAGTCCTAGCCACTTCACCATCCTCCAACATGCTCAAACAAACTGAACATTCCACTAAACCCAATTGATCATCATTATTATTTCCATTTGTTTTCTTGAACACAAATATAGGCAGGAAGGCCATGACTGATGGATTGAGGCCGGTCGTGGATGGCTCAGTCGGGGCGGCACTTATGACGAAGCCTAAGTGGACGATGCTTGTTTGTCTGCGGGCCTGACGGCGGCGAAGGAGACATCTTACATATATATGGAGGATTGTGACAAGTATAATAACAACTGATAATGAAACTATAGCTGTGAGCATAATCTTACTGTTGAAATCATAATTGCTTTTTCGATGAATAAAGGAATTTTCAAGGCGATCATCATCCGATTCCGAACCCATTATGAATTTTGGATGTGGTGGTGGAGGAGCATGGAATGGTTTATTTGAGTAAAATGTCTTGTATGTTTCATGGAAGAAGAAAATAAGGACGCAATACTTTGACTAAGGAAAATTGACTTTGGACTAATTGCATTTATTTTCTCTTCCTAATGTGCATCTAGAATAGTTAAATGGTTAGATCCAACTTTACATAAGCTTGGCACGGTCTACACTCTACTGAGAGACCTTGTAGGGACATCTTTTGGCAAGCCAAGCAAGATGACTCGTCAAAAAATAGGATGCTCAATGATTTTTTTTGTTGATTTTCTGAAAAAATAATGAAATTGTAAAAAGGATTCAAGCTACACATCGTTTCAATTACATTATTGTATACAGAAAAAGAAAAAGCTTAGATATTTATTGAGGAAAAAATCAATACCAATCTAATAAAGATCAAAATTGGTCATCTCAGACTTGACCTTGAGCTCCTTAAGCACGAGGTCCCCATCTTGCCTTCAAATAGAAAATGCTCCGAACTTGTGCACTCCATATCTTGAGGCCACAATCACAACTCCCTCACCAACATTATTACCTCAGCATGGGGACCTTGACCCTCATGTCTGGGCCGGTCCTTCAATGTAGGTCTAATATTGAAGGAAAGACATTCTCACCTCAACTGAAACACCTAATTATACTAGGACTCCTAGGTCGACAATGGCTCTTAGTCATCAGATCATACATGATCCACGTGTGTTCTAATCCTCCTAGGTCTACAATGACTTCTAGTCATTAGATCATCAAATCATACACCGCCGTTAAGTTTAAGGCATATAGTATAAAACAAGACTTATTAAGTGTAGCGGTCAACAAAAATAACATAATATTTAAAATTATCGAACAATTTTATCAGACTTGGACCCCAAACTTCAATTATACATGATATCTAAAGTTGCACGACTTTGAAGACTAGACACACCAAAGGATAGGTGATAGCTTTTATTACATTGACATGACTCACAAAAGAAATTTTAATTTGAAATTGAAACTAGAGGACAATGACACTAGACCAAAGTTTGCTAAAAGTTTAGCTGTCTTGGCGGATGGATGACCAAGGACCATGCCATAAAGCCGAAGAGCACACCATACCCACGCACGCCAGGGGAGGGAAAGACCGAGAGCTACGATCAGTTACATGAGATGGTCACTTATAAACATCATGTTTGTTCGGTCCGCAAATGACTGGCGCACTCGTGCACAAATCCTTCACAACAAATGAGAGGGAAACAATTCAGTTGAGGCACGATTAGTTTTAAAAAAACTGATAAACATATATCCTTAACAATTAACTTTTTTTTAATCTAAAATATGCGTTGCACCAATTAAATTTTTTGACCTCATAACAAAAACTTCTTGGCTCTGCCACTGTTGGCGGTGGTTGGGGTAGGGCTGGCGACGATTGGGTGGTGGTAATAGGAATGTGACTTTTTGACATATTGTCATTTTTCATCTATTTTAGCTTTTTCATATTTTTCATATTTGACTTTTTTTTTGTTGCCTAAATATCATTTGTCCCTACTTTGAATTATTTAAACCGCAAAGAGGTTGAATATTTATAATGACAACGTTATACTTACTCCATAACCTAACTATTAATTACTAATTTATTTGTCAATATTATTTTCTAATTTCTTTTTCTAACTTTGATTTTCTTCCTTAAAATTTAAGGAAGAACCAACTGCGTGTGTAAACCATGTCTAAACACAAGGAAAGAAAATTGGAAAGGGAGAATTTCAATTGGTTTAGAAATCAAAGTCAAACATTCTCGAGTCAACATTTTTGTTGGAACGGCATTCAAAATTCGTTCTCTCTCAAGATGTAATGCCACGACACTATGTTTTAGTTGTACAAAAAAATCTAACTCTTTGAAATAAATGTGAAAATTTGATATTATATATGAATAAATAAAAAATTAAGATGTGGCATACAATTTTACACAAAAAGACCAACAAAATTTCTTATAAACGATAGCGAAATTTACAAAATGCACCCTGTATTTGGGATATATTTATATTTTGTATACTGTATTTTGTTAATTTACATTTTACGCACCACTTTTACTTAATAAACACCTTTTGGTTAAAAAATAAAATATATAATACAAATTTACCATTATAAATCGTTGAAAAGACTAGATAACTTCACACCCTATATAATTAATTATGTAACATTTTACGTACAATTTGTTTAACTATTTTATTTTTCTTTAAACTTTAATTACTAGAAACATGTTATAATATCTTGAAAATTTTCTTGGTATTTGTATGTGCCAAAATATAATATTCAATTTTAGCTCAAAATGAAATCATTTAAGACTTTATAAGGAATTTATTTTCACTTTTCAACAAGTAATTGAGTTATTTGGTGTAATGGTATAAACAATCCAAATTCGAATCACAATGTAGATAATTTTTTCAGGGGGATTTTTCAAATAGTTTTTTAGTCATTCAAATTAAGTTATAAAGTTAATTTGAGAATTAAAAAATGTGATTTAAAACACAATTTAAATCCCATTACACAAAATTCAATTTCTTTTATTCATTACAGGCCCTCGAATTTTGTAATTGAAGAAAAATAATTGAAATTGAAGAAAAATAATTGACAAGAAAAAATCATTTTTCTTGATCTCTCCCTCTCTCACACAACCATCTCTCTCACTCCCTTCCTCTCAACACTCAAATGTTCACTTATTTTCAAGAAGAAAACATGTAGATTTTACTGCTTCTTTTGAAGCATACTTCAAATTTTTCATCTATCAAAGCAATGACTTCTATTTCCAAATCAAAAGTCGAGGTAGAAACATGTGCAGTGGTAAAGTTGCCCACTTTTGATTTGATATGGATTTTTCCTGTAATTTAAAGTTAGTTTATAAAATTTTCCAACGAAAAATTTAAAGCCGTCGGAATTTTCAGATGGCTTTTAATTTAGGGTTGTACCTGCCGAATTTCCGATGGTGTATTTCCGTCGGTTTGTCCATTTCCAATGGGAATTGGCTTCACCGATGGAATTTTTTGTTGGCACTCTTTTTTAGTAGTGACAATTGTGAAGTTTTACTTGGATTGCTCTAGTAACTTTGATTCTTGAATTATTTAGCTCAAAGAATGCCACATCGATGTTAGTGGAACTCCAACGGAAAGTAGCTAGATGTTGGGCGAACCCCGATCTTTCAAGCAAACACGTCGTGTGTTTTGTATGCTCTAAGAAATCTCATATCAGTTTTTTGTTAGACATGAAAATTCCTATAAATGTGTTAAATTTTTCTATTGAGTTATCTTATTCTCTTTTATGTTTATAAAAGAATTACTGGACTTATAATAATCTATATATAAATAGAAATTTGGTGCAAATGGTCTTTAACATTTTCTCTTTAATGTATAAATGTTGTGTAATATTTGTTTTTTGACACAGAAGTCCCTAACTTATGTATTTTGATATGCAATTGGTTGTTATTTGATTAAAAAGACAAATACGTCATTAGTTTTAATTAGAGTAAATTGTAATGGGTTATTAACCTTTGTAAAAAGTACAAATAGGTCCGATACTTTTATTCTTTATAAAAAAAAATAAAGAGTTTTTTTTTTATTAACACTTTATTAACCAAATTGATAATATACTAAATTGTTTTGTATATTTTACGAACTATTATAGAATAACAAAAATTTAAATTCATAATTATTAACAAACATGTTAAATAAAATTATTATTTTAATTATTGAGTAATTATATTATTTAAAATTTAAACTTTATTATATCTTTACAACATAAAAATAAAAGTAACTTTGTTACAAACTTGATACTCAAATACTTTTATTTAATTGAGCTATTCGTTTATTGACTATAAACTGTTTTGTATATTTTACGAATTATTATAGAATAACTAAAATTTAAACTCATAATTATTAACAAACATGTTAAATAATTTTTTTTATTATTATTAAGTAATTATATTAATTTAAATTTAAATTTTATTTTATTGTTACTTAACTTTGCTACAAACTTGATGATCAAATACTTTTATTTAATTGAGCAATTCGTTTATTAACTACAAATATTAGAGCTCTAACTGTATTATTCATACTTTAGTTTATCATTTTATTATCGTTCAAAAATAAAGAATACGTAATGTGTGAAATTAATTTTTATTAGTATTTTTATGTTAAAAATAAACATAATAAGTAGTTTAATGTCATAAAATTATATATGCTATTTTGTTGTTAATTTAACTTAATTTTTATTCAAAATTTTTACATCACATAGCAATTATATATAATTAAAGCACAAAAATTTTAAATTTTTCTCTTATGAAAAATTTAATTGATACGACTAAGTGATATATTTAATATGTTAAATTAAATATTATTTAATAAATATATCGGACTCATTTGCACCTTTGACAAAGGTTAGGAACTCAATTTCAATTTTTTCTAATTAAAACTAAGGATATATTGATTTTTTTCATCAAATAAGGACTAATTGTACATTAAAACACATAGATTAGGAATTTCTGTACTAAAAAATAAACGTCAAGGACTATTTGTGCACTGATGACAAATATTAAGAGCCATTTACAACAACTTCCCATATATAAAGAGTGTAACTAGTGATAGCGTAAAAATTGGGGAACCATTTGGAGCATTTTATCGAAGAAAATAACGTTAGTTGACAAGAAAATAAAGCATTCACATTTGAAGAGGACTACAAAATATGGTGGCTATGACTCAAAGCAGGAGATTTTTGTGCAATCAAAGGATAATTTTCAATTCACTCATTGAAGTTACCAACCACCATCATCCCCCTCCTGATCAAATCAAAATTGAATATAATTTTTTTTTTCCACCACGAAATTTTATTGATATATTACTATTTTTTATTTCTTTTTATTTTTGATTTATTCTTTACTTGTTTGCATATGAGTTATACAATAAAATACTTAACAAAATAGCAATGGCAAATTAGCTGATCAATAAAATAAAGATAGATATAACATGAGAAGTCATCACCGGATATCAAAGAGCTTAACTTGACCCGATATCGAACATATAGCTCACGAATCATGATCCGTCCAAAAGATACGAGGAACCAAGTACAAGAGTAGAAGGCAAGGATGGCTAGAGAAAGTTAAGCTAGGCCCATGACAAGCATAAGACAAGAATGTGAGATCAAATGGAGAAATCGAGCGTACACCAGGAGGAGACCCAAAGGCGTTTTTTTTTTATTTGAGTAATTGGCAGAAAAGTCCTTACCTTTGATTGTATAAATTATCATTACCTATGAAATTTTAACATTTTCACCCTCAAATCCATATTTACTTGTGCATAACACTATTTTTGCTCATTGCCAACCAAAATTCTCCGTTAAGTAGCCTTGTCAATACGCCTCGTACCACCTTGAAATGGTACTTTCATCCACACACCTAGTACCATTAAGGAAGTAGACCAGTTAAACGGGAGGAAATAAGAAATAGGTGTATGGACAAAAGTACCCTTCCAAAGTGGTATGAGACGTGTTGAGGAGGCCAATTAATAGAGATTTTTGGATGGCAATAGACGAAAAGAATGTTTTGTGCAAGTAAATGTGGATTTGAGGGTGAAAATGCCAAAATTATATAGGTAAGAATAATTTGCACAATCACTTCGAAATGTACGGGCGTTTTGTGCCAATTACCCAAATAAAGAAATATGGTAGCATCGATCAAACTATATATTCTCTTAATATTGTGTTTTGATGTGTTATCTCATTTTGATAGGTAAGTATGCATATTGTAAAAAGAAAAAAGAAAACGACTATGGTGAACGAGGATACAACAAGAGGAGATGCAAAGGGACACCACCACCACCACCAAATTAGGGCCTAACATTTTGGAATTTTTTTTGTCATTTGCCTTTTGCACAAATGGTTTTTTTTGTGAAATTTTTTTGGAATGTATTTGTTCAATGCACATATGATTTTTTTTGTTGGTAATATCGCATGGTTGTTTCTCTGCTGGTTTTGCTGTTGTAAATCAATTTTTAAGTAGGGATGATTTAAGCCAACAATACAACTATGTAAGGATGTTTTTCACATGAAGTAATAAAAAATAGGTATGTTATATGCAAAAGAAAAAAAAAAGGTAGAGACGGTAAGCGCAATGTTATTAATAGGTTGGGAATTTTAACACAACATCAATTACACATTAGAATGATGCATAACAGTTCAAGTTCAGCAAACCCAACACATTGCACTTTTCATCACTGAAGCATGATTCTGATTTTGGCAACATTACAACATAACTCTTACATGAGTACCCACATCACTATAGGCCCACAAACAAAACCAAAAAACCAGCTCCGAACAAAGCACATACTCTTCTCATGCTGCAAATGAAGCACTTGTTGTTCACTTTCCTGGATCTAAGTAGTCCATGTATTATTTCCACATATTTTGAACACATGGGTAGGTGGCACAAGGGAAAAAAGCCACAACCTCTATTTTGCTGTATAAAGTACCAATTTCAGAAAAAAAAATATAATTGTAAAATATAACTGTACAATTTCAGATTCAGATTACTTACTCGATGACACTGACATGCAAAAAAGCATCTGATAAGATTTGCTTGCATCCACGAAGTCTTCATCTCAATTTGGATTCCGCATATGCGCAATCTATTTGCCATTATTCTTAGAAAAATATGGTCTGCTTTACGTTATTTTATTTGTGAATAACCACTAAAAAATAAATAATTACTAGTACCGTTAAAGAATTAGACCAGTTAGACGGGAAGAAATAAGAAATAGGTGTGTGGATGAAAGTATCTTTCCAAAGTGGTATGAGTCGTATTGAGTAGGCCACTTAACGGAGATTTTTGGATGACAATAGACGAAAATAATATTTTGCGCAAGCAAAGGTAGATTTGAAGTGTGAAAATACCAAAATTTCATAAGTAAGAATGATTTGTACAATTACTTCGAAAGGAAGAGATGTTTTGTGTCAATTACTCATATAAAACAATATGGTAGCATCGATCAAACTACATATTCACTTAATATTTTTATCTGATATGTTATCTCATTTTGCTATGTAAGTATGCATACTGTAAAAAGAAAAAAGAAAAGAATAACTCGGAGTGACACAAGGCTAAGCCCAAATAGAGCAAAAGACTAAAAGGTGAGGTGAACTACAGAAAGCTTAGACCAAGATGCGTAGAAGGCAAGAACGCGAGACTGATAGGAAAGACTAAACTCATGTCGATTGGAGACTAGAAAAGAATGACCTCGTGACAAAAAAAGAAGATTAGAAGGAAGCTGACTTGAGAAGTTCAAACTCATGCCTTGAGAAACCACAAGGCAAGGCCAACAAATGCATCAATTATTCGAAAATTAAACTTGTGTTTTTGAACCTTTGGATTGTAGTCTCTGGCTAAGGCCATGGATCAACGATTGAAACTGAAATTGGAAAGTCCCATACTAGAGATCTGGTTATAGAAAGGAAGCGACAACAAGAAACTCAAACTCTTGAAACTATAATACAAGGTCTACCTCGAAATCATATTTCCCCTCGAAATCATATTTCCTATGCCTCCCATTCCAAGACTAGATTTTCTTTCACCTAACTCATTTTTTAGACTTCCATTTTTCATTACAGTTTTCAAATAGAGCACATGATCATCTGTATCCAAACAAAAATTTCCTGTCAACAATTAGTAAATTGCTTAGCCTCCTGACAATAAAGGTCATTTTTCATGAAAAGTCGTAAGTGTACAATATCGTAACAAGTAGTATAAAAGTAAATCGAGTATCATTTCCACGAAAATTGTGTCTACACCTGTCAACCTATTTAATCATATATGTTACTTGAATTGATACAAAAATCTAACAGGGAAATTATTTTTACGAAACTAATCTTTAAATTAAGAATTAAATAAAGTGATCAACAATCTAAGATTTGAGAAAATTTGATGATTATAAATGTGTGGGGACTCACGATTTCGTTGTAGTTATCATGTTTAACTTTGTCTACTGAGCTATAATAATTTATTTCATCCTTGTTGATGATTGAATTATCTAAACTATTTGACAATTTCTTTTGAGTAGAATCAAACATACTAAAATAATTCACCATATCTCTATTTAATTTCAACATATCCAATTTCATTCAATTACAATAAATTCGATAAAAGATCGTACAAATTATATAAGTATATCTCTATCTTCTATGTAATTTCATGATTTTCACCGTTAGTTCTAACTTTGTGTTTTACTTCTTGGTTTCAACACAAATTCACAAACAATTCATAAATTGATTAGATTCTTGAAAAGTAATTAATTTCACGATAAAAAAACTCAACATAAAATTATAATTAGAGTCACAGCTCAAAAATTGAAATAATTACAACTAATACATCATTCGTCCAGACTAAGGAAATGTAACAACTCACCATCCAATTATATAAACTTATGAAAAATACGAAAATAAGAACATCACCGAGAATTAATGTTAAAAAGATGGACTTGATGAAAATCCCACATTGAATTTTGAAGAAAGGACCCCATTCTTCGATTTGAAATCTTCCACTTCAACATAGAACTTTATGTATAGAATGTTGTTTACTCTCTAAGATTGTATCCTGCATTGACTTCTACACCAAATATATATGAGGTATCCAAGACCTAGATTACATGCCTCAAAGGTGCCAAAATTAACCTAAAAACATCATAATTCAAGTCAAAGTCGGACTTCAATGATCATTGGCGCGCGCGAGCTCCACTCGGCACGTGTGCGCTATCATTTCGTCGTCCTAGCGATCCAACTTCAAATTCGCATAACTTTTGATATACAACTTTCATTTACAATCCGTAAATTGCATTGAACTCCAAATTTGACGATCTTTCCGATGATATATTGTATATCTGGTGGAAATCTATGAATCTTCTCGTGGTGCTCTAAAAAATTTACTACTTCCATTGTTTAACACCCGTTCTTGCTTCGTTCTTTGCCAATGTGTTTCATAAGCTACGGTTATTCCCATGACATAAAATATGGTAAAGCCAATAGATATTCAAATAAATTAATGTACAATAAATAGACACTAGATATCAACTGTTTTCTTAGATCAACGTGAAAAGTTGAATTATAATTATTTTCTCTTTTTGTCTTAAAGTGCTATGTATTTGATTGTGTCAAGAATGGGCTCTATCAAGAATCAACCCTGCCTGACCTTCATTTATACAATATAGATACTGGGTTTTCTTGTCGATGGATGAGGATTTTGGATTGTGGAGTTGACGGTAGTGGTGTCGGCGGCAGTGGATGGTGAACGACCATGGGCAGATCTAGAGGTGTCAAGACGGGAGGGCCGGCCGAACCCGCATCGGCCCACCCACCTTAACCCAGAACCGCGGGTCGGCCCGTGAACCGGACAGGCTGTTCACGGGCCAATGAGGCCAACCCGCGGGCCATTCACGGGCCGAAGAGGCCGAACCACGGGCCGGCCCGCGAACCGCTTTGATTTTTTTTAAAAAAACAAATGGCAGAGAACCGTTTAAAGTGAAAGATGTAACAAATGCGTGATGTTTTAGTCTTTAAATATATAAATAAAAAATAGAAATTGAATTAAAAAATTAACAAATGTGAATTTATTATTGTTATTTATTTTTTATTTAGTAATTTAACACATTTTTTGATATATATGAAAACATTTTTTTTTTGAATTACAATAAGTAACTAAATTTTTTTAGTAATTTCAAAAAAAAATTAATTTTTTATTTATACGGGCCGAACCGGGTCGAACCGCGGCCCACATGGGCTCGACCCGAATGGGCCAACGGGTGGGCCGGGCTCGTGTTCAATTTTTGTGGGCTGGGTTGACCTGGTCCGCAACCCGTTGTGGCGTGGGTTTTTTCCAATGCGGGCCGTCACCGGACTTCATCAGAGGCGGGCCTGACCTAGATTGACACTTCTAGGTGGATCTAGAAATTTAGTTCGTAGGGGTTGAATTTTTTTTGACCTATTTTTTTGAAGAATGAAAACAAGTGTTTCTTTTCTTGGCCGAAACTTGACTTTCCATTTTTAAATTCTAAAAACAACACACACATACAATAAATCTATCAACAATAGACTAGCAAAATACAACAATCTAATAAAAATCAACAAGGTAACAAAATAGGCCGACAAGGCAGAACAATACAATAATAAGTATAAGCCAATAAGGGAGTAAAAATAAGCCGGCAAGAAAATAATAAATAATCGTCTAAATAGAATGCATATAAACATTCATATTAACAGACTATTTTGTCCATGAATCAATCCTTATTTTATACCCTTTTCAATAACACAGAAGTCAAAAGGTGCAATTTTTGAAAGGCATTTTACTAAGCCATTTCACAGTAACACATTTCATTAACCCTTAGTTCATGCCCATTTCATTATTCAAAAATAACATAACTCAATCTCATCAACCTTTATTTCATACCCATTCATTATCCAAAATAAAATAAACATTACACAAATGATAAAAAATAAAAATAACAAATGAAAAATGCCCGTGATTTGGACAGTCGGACTTCAGATAAGAAAAGAGATTTTCGACTGGGTAACGGAGCTAGCAAGCTGGATTAATAGATTTATGGAGGATATTGACTGATTTGAGCTTGAATTTGAGAAAAGGAAGTAAAAATATATGAAAGACGATTTCTAATTTAGGGCTTAGTCAATTTTTGATTTCATCTTGATTCTTCGATAGTCCGACTCTTCACAGACGAGAAAATGAAACACAATGGACTAAAAATTGATTAAATAAACTTAAGTTTTGAATTAGATCATTCACTTTTGGATCATATTTATATTATGAGAGGACTTAGGTATGGGCTAGACTTTTTCACATGGGCTACATAACCCAAAAAAAAAAAAATTTGCGTTGAATTTTTTGTTCTGAGCTAGGCCTGATACGGGCTGTAGTCAGGCCCAGCCCCCCTCTATCTGCCCATGTGAATGGCGGTTGTGGGGCTTGCGGGGATGGGCCGGTGGGTTGTCGGGTCATAAGAAGGCTAACTTATTTTTTTTATTTTCTTTTTCTGTCCTTTTTTTTGTCTATTTTTTTTTTTTTGGTATTATTTTAATTTTTAAGAGCAAGATTCTCTTTTTATATCACTTTTAACATAAATTTTGAATAGACACCGAAAAATCTAGCTAATTAATGAGAAGTTAAAAATGATACGTCCAATTAAAATCTAATGAAGACGGAAAGAAAGGTTACCATTGTCTTTTGAAGAACTTGTTTGAGTGGATCAACCACCGAAACTTATAGTACACATTATGATGTTACCGAATAAAATCTCGTCTATTATGTTTACATAAAAAATAGTTTCCATCTTTTGTTTTATATATATAGAGGGAGAGAGGGGCATGAATAAATGGTGAAATGTAAATATCATATTGACGTATATACATACAAAACATGTATATACATAAGCATCGACTTGGGAATTCAAGAATAACATTAATTGAAGTACAAATCAATATGTTTGCAATGTGCCAATTAAAGAACAAAGTCGATTTTATAAAATAAAAATATAAAATGGAACAAAGTCAAAGTTAGAGTCAAAAGTCAATTCATATTTTCCACTTATTAGTTATTAGTTATTACTCATGAATTTTTCACTGAAGAACGAAAGCTAAAAAGTATCACCCGCCAACTGGAAATTTTCATTTTCCTTTTCTATTTTCCCTCCTCCACTTTTCCCCTCCCACCAATACTCAAGAATTTGAGTATATTCATAGTTCAAAGTTCTAAACATCAAATGGAAGGAAAATGAATTTCCCTCCCGGAGTGAAAATTTCTAAAACAAACTGCCAAACTTGAAAGAAACAGAGGAAAAGTAATTGAAAATGCATTTCAAACTCATCCCTCCAAAATGCCACTCCTTTTCACCTACAAATAAACCAATTGCACCTCTATTCATCACAAGTATGGAGCTGCAAATTTGTCAATCGGAGAATGATAATAATAAAGAGAATATCCCACCAATCCCGGATACTCGGGAAATTCGATGTTGTAAGAAGAGGAGGTTAAGGTTGCCTCTTAAGGATGTCACCTACCTCTATGATTCCTCAGTCCAATTCATTGATTTTCAGCTGTCCTCTTCTGTCTTTTCCATTTCTTTGAATAATCGAAAGCGAAAAGCTGCTGATGAGAAGATTGATTCAATGCATCAGATTCTGAGAAAAGAGTTTAGATAGATACACTGGGTTCTGCAGCTTATATACACATATTCATCTGTTCCATACATTAGTTTTGTTTTTTAATTTTTAATGTTTCTTGGTATCATGGTATGGGAAGGAAATAAAAGAGACAGATGAATTCATTGTTCATTTGAGAATTTAGTGCATATATCCATTTTTTATACATTAAAGATTTAAAGATGAGTTCCTTTTAATTGCTTGATTGTTACAAAGTTTAAGAACTAGAATTTAAGTTCCAATACGGACAACGAATGCAAATTCATCGAATGTCTTAAGTTTACTACTCATTACGCGATATAAAATGTTAAAAGAGTATGAATTCTATGATTGTACATAATGTATATTGGGTCATGCTAGGTTGGGTTCTTACAAGATTAACATTGATGGATGCATTAAAGATGGATTTACGAGTGGAGGGGGGATTATTAGGAATTTATTAGGTCAGTGTGTTCGCACCTTCTTCTCTTCATATGGCGAGTGCCCTATTCTGGAGGCTGGGCTTAGGGCTATTCTTGATAGTATCATTCTTGCTCAGAGGATTGTACTTTCAAATTTATGGATTGAGTCCGACTCTACTTTGGCCATTCATTGCATCACCAGAGGTGGAGGAGCTTGGTCTATTCATGCCACTCTTTGTCACATCAAACATCTCATTGCCTTTGATTGTGATACTATTTCTCATATTTATCACGAGGGCAACCAGATGGCTGACTTACTTGCTTCAGAGGGTTGGGATCGTCGTTGCTATTTTAAGTATAGCACTCAGGACTTACCGCGACGTTACCGCAACCTAGTTCAGATTGATAGACATGGACTTCCTACAGTTAGGGGTTCATAGAATTTTTTAGGACTATTTGTTTAGGAAATAGTACCTAATTATTTATTGCTTTATTATTTATTCATTTATTTGTTTGCTTTAGCTTTTATGATTGGAGGTCAAGTTTTATGCCCTATCCCATGTATTTTTTATGAGTTATTTATATATGATTGGACTATCCGAACCTCCCCATTATTTCTTGGTGAAGGCCTGAAAACTACGTTGAAGATGTGATGGCGTGTTGAATAAAAAAAAGGTTGGGCTGACCAATTAATTTACACATCTAAGTTTGATTGCATGGCTCAAATTGATTGCTATGCCACACAATTATTCTATAATGTGGTAAGTAAAAGAAAATAAAAATCATAGAGCTTGTTGGTGGAACTTAAAAATCTGCTAAAAAGTTTTAAGTCAAAGTTAACAATTAATTTTGTTAACGTCAGATTCTGCACCAACCACGTGTCAACATATCTCCAGTCACTCCTCAGCCAACCTATATGTTACCTGCACACTAGGACGACTGTTAGGCACCAACATCACAGGAGAAAAAGGGTCCAACAATCGTTGGTACTCCGACGATCAAGTCAACTGTCGGTGTATGGAATAATATACGAAAAATAAAAACAATTGGGTGTGAGAGAGGCAGAGATTTGAGCAGAGTTTAAGGGTGAGAATAATGTGTAAAGAGTGCGTACCTTGGAATAACCGGAGATGTTGTATCCTAAATCAATTAGGTATCTGACTGGATCATCATTCCTTACGGGATATGGATGATTGGTTGTCAAGATAATCTCCTAGATTCCAGTCCTTATTTGAATTGATCACGTTACCTAATTTTTAGAAGATTGTAGTTTGATTTCCTTGTGAGAATCCTTTTGTCGATCAAACACAATCTTTCTTTAATTACCTCTCTGGTTATCTCAAAATATCATATTGCCTTTGGATTACGGGAGTGCGAAGACCAGCGAAGCGCTCCATTGGCCAAGAATGTTGAGGTCCTTCATGGGCTTCGCTGTGATGGATTCAAGAGTTCTAAGGTGTTCGATGGGGTGTTTAATAGAGTCTAAGCCTATTATTCATGGTAGGTGTGGGACTTTAGAGAAAAATGTACTTCATGATTTTTATTTGACGGGGATGCGTATTACGATGGGCCATGGCCTCGACTGGGATTGTTTAATAGAGTCCTTTGCAGATGCATGTTTGTCTCAGATGCATGTAGTACAGTCTCCCAAGCCCGAAGCTTACTTAATTATAATAGGTGAGGGCTTTGATTGCTGACATGTCCGCAGTTAGGGCTTTGATTGCTGACGTGTCTGAGCTATCTCAGTGGTCAGGCAATGATGAGTTGATGGGTCAGTGTCATAAGTGTTGTTGGCGCATGCAGGATGATTGGGGGCGCGCATGGAGCGCATCTCTTTACTTCATTAAATGCCTAGGGTTCCGTTTTTCCACCTTTTGACCTACCTTCAACACGCGTTCACCGGATGAACGATTCAGATGGTGTCTTTTGAATTGGACGGTGGAGATTAAAGGGGCCTAATCTATATAAATCTGTATGTCCTCTTACTAATTTCTTTCTTGCCTTTACGTGTGTCTCATATTTCCTCGAGTATTCTGGCGAAGTAGCAGAAGTTGAAGGGGTTCCAGAGGCTGAAGAGTTCAACCGTGTTTTTGAAGTAAACATCATAGAGATTGTAGTGTTTTCCTTCTTGCTATTGTGATATCGGTTTTTGGTGTGGATGCCGTATCCGTTTTCTTTTCTGGTGGTTGTGGCCATTTTTGGGTTGGGTCTAGGAAAACAGTGATGTCGTCTGATCATGATGATTCTCATAATCAACCGGCCACCGAGATTAATCCTGATATTATAGGTGAAGTTTCTTTTTCAAGTTCGTCGTCTTCTTCTAGCGAGGGGAAAGAAGAAGTTGATCAGGGACCTTCCCTAGCGTCTACGAGTGGGAGGGATAAGAACCCCTAATGCGTTGTCGAAGGTGAATGTGGGTAAGAAAAAACGTGTTGCTGGGATTCCTGAGATGAGAGGACCGTTAGATAAAAGGGATGCCCCTATTTCCCGGCAGCTTGACAAAAAACTTAAGCATTCGGCCACAGAGGCCTCTATGGCTTGTTCGAAGATCACAGAGGCCGAGTTTCTAAAGATATCAGACTGTCTTATGACGTCCCTACTTCTGTGGAGCTCAGGGCACCTGGTCTCGAGGTGCGTACCGATGACCCACCTGAGGGGTTCGTTGTAATTTATAAACTGGCGATGCATCAAGGTCTTCGCCTACCCATGCATCATTTTTTTTGCGAGGTTCTAAGAGATTGTAATTTGGCCCTATTTCAGATAACACCGAACGGTTGGGGACAAATGGTGGCGGCATTCCTGTTGTGGAGAATTGCTGAGGTGGGTGGGGACTTAATTCCCAGGGAGTTTGAATCAATTTACCGACCATGTCGGTCTATGGGTCGGTTTAATATTTCTCATCGACCGGGCCAAAGATGGAGGACGACGACTGACAGCCCCAATAAAGTGCACAACTTAAACGAGTGGTTCTTCTTCGTATGAGGCGGTTGGGAATTCATGCCGGATGATCCCCTTCCCAACATGTCTATTCCTCGGCAATTTGGAGAGCTTGGTATACTGTTACTGCTTTGTGTGAGGTTTTTTTTTTTTTTTTTGTCGTTGTCCCTGACATAATGCTCCATTTATTTTTTTAGATTGTAGAAAACTGCCAATTCTGAACAGGGATTAGAGTGTCTTGAGGACGAAGTGGGATAAGGTTCGCGGTCTAGTTAGCAACTTTCGGAGCCTTAGCAACTTACTTAAGGACAACGACCTGTTGATCTGTTTCGGGCTAATGGGTAAGTCCCGTGACTTGATTTGTATAAGAGTTGGGTTAGGTACCATGTTTATTACTCTGAACTTTGGTTATTGTGGCAGCAACATTCATATTTATGGGTGTTCCATCATTCCACATTGAGTGGGTCTGAGGAGAGTCAAGTTCCCAAGCGCAGCTGAATTCGCAGAGGAAACTGTCTCCACAAGAAGTTTTGGACCCAGTGCCATTGAGGATTGTTCTTCCATCGATTTTTGCAGCCCAGTCCTCTGTCCAGATTGCTCCACCTCCACTTCCACCTCCTCGCACGATATCCCAAAAAGACGAGGAAATGAAAGCCGTAGAAGATGTGGGCAAGGGCGCTGGACATAAGAGAAAAGCTCTTAGGCCTGTAAAGGAGATAATGAGGGATGCCCATAAGAGCAGGCGGGTTGATGAGCATCGCAGGAATTCGTCAAACACTGTTGACGGGGACGGGGACGGGGATGGAGACGGGGACGGGGACGGGGACACAGGGAATTCTTCTACTTCTGAGGGTCGCGTGCGCATTATCCATCAAAATAGCGAGTTGGATCCTTCCGTGTTAGAGTTGCTTTCTGCCTCGCCTGCGATAATGGTGGTGAACGTGTATAAATACTGGACCCAATCATGGGAGAAGGCTGCCGAAGAAGCCTCCATAAGCAATCTTTTGCAATTGGCGGAGATGAATTTGATTCGTGGACTGGTTCTGACTAAGGAGGTATATAGTACACTTGAGGGCTTCGATGGAAAGCTCGGTAAGGTGGAGGCCAATTTGAAGAAGTTATCCGAAGATTTGAAGATGATGAGCATTGAGAAGGCTCAGTTGGAATCGGAGAAAAAGTTTCTCCAAGTCAAACTAGATATTATGGTAGCCAAGGAAAATGATCTGAAGGCAAAGTACGAGATCGAACTCAAGGCTACGAATGAGTGTTTGAAGGATGCTAGGGATCAAAAGAGAGATGCTAAGGCTTACTAGAAGTGCAATCAAGAGGCCCCAGAACCGGTCAAGAAAGAGTCTTCTTCTTTGGAACTGCCATGCGCCACGCCAATAGTACCCTCGAGGTAATAGTTGGCGAGAAAGACAAGCTGTTGGCTGAGGTCAAAGAAGAGATAGAAAGAGTTAAGGTAGATCGTGCTGATGACGAGGCTAGGGCGGTAGCGGCAGATCAAGATGGGTTTGAGGGCACGCCCGGGTATAAGGACATTGCTCATCATTTTATGACAGCAGGAGGGGAGCAATTGGTTGAGAAGATCGCAGAAACCCACCCCGAGTGGGACATTTCGTTCCTTAGGTATCATCTTGATGAAGTCTACTTTTTTGCCGAACCTCAAGGTATTGGCGAGGCTTAAAATCTTGTTCCTACTACAGGGGAAGGCCCAAAATGTGCCGACCCTTCAGCAGCGGTGGGGCATTAGGATTTCCAAATACTTGCTTTTTATTTTTGTTCTCACGCTAATATTAGTAATGAAGTTCAACCTCTGCTATTTTTCCTTGTATAATCTGGAATTCGGGGATTTATTCGTACTTACTTCATCTTTCTGCCGATGATGACTTCCTTGTATGGGAAGAGTTTTATTTGAAATTGAGAAGCCATCTATTCAAAGCATTAAATGCGCAGACTTTTGTGGAAACTTGAAGGCCAATATCAATAATTGATAGGCAAGTGAAAAGGCGCACGTGACTTGTGGCGTTCCAAGTACCCATTAAATAGTTATTCAATTAATAACATTTATTTAATGACTGTTGTTTTCCATGCATTCACACCTCAGATTTCCCATGTGTTCCCTATATAAATATCCCAGGTTTATCATCTTGGTTCAAATACATTCATAACTTTAACGGATCCTGCTAATTTATTTCAATGGTTGTAATATCTCCCAACAGAAGATGCAAAGAACGTTTCTTTGTATCTTGCTCAATTAGTCCCAGCATATCATTTGTATTCTTCGTAAAAGACAGAATCAAGGATCAGTGCTCAGATGACCAAGTATGCCCATACAAGTGTCCCAATTGTATTTAAGATCAATGTGGGACTGTGGATACCTTTGAAGGAGGTGGCCCAATGGTCTTAGTGAGAAATTCTCAAACAGTACCTCCACAATGGACATCGATGAAAGACATTTCAATGATCCTGATTCGGATGACGAGGCTGACAACCATCTACCGAAGGTATCAACGATGTTGGTGAGATTGTTGCTAAGACCGGTTATGATCCTTTGAAAAGGGGAGATGGTGATTGGAGGTATGCATCTCTCAAGTTTTTGAAAGGTAGCACTTGGGCAGTCGACATTTTGGGCAGACGAGAATTTGTAGCTGAAGGTGGTAAAGTGTTTTTGGAAATGTACATTCGGCATGCTTGTCTCACAGAATATGACCTATTGGTCATGGATAGAAGTTGAAACTCATCTCCAGGTGTATCGAAAAAATCTTTCTTGAAGTGACAAGTTGAGCAGCTCATTGGCGATGCCTAATGATCAAATGTGTATAGTCCCGAAGGCTGATAACTAGTTAAGTTATAAATCCTTCCTTGTGCCTACTCTAGAGAGGTGGCTGGTAGTAGGATAATGTTTGTTTTTGCTTCCTTTGGCTTTGTAATCCGTGATATGATAAATAAAATCAAGCTTCTTATATCTTTATCTATTCTGTAGTTTGTGATATGATAAGTAACCCACCTGAATCATAATCGAACTTGTTTATTTCGACGAAGCTAAGGAAACTTAGCGCGAGGTTTCGTATTTGGGAAGCCTTTGTGAGCGACGCGAAGCTATTTGACTTAACCCATTCGGAAAAGATGTGGATCATGAAGCCTTCGTCTTTTATGTGAGGCTTTTTGATTCAAAAGGTTCGTCTTCGCAAGATGAACAAGACTTTTAATCAGAATAGCCTCGTTTTTCTTCGATGTGAAGCTCTTTGATCAGAATGTTCGTCTTCGATGCGGGGCTTCGTATCAATAAGCCCTCGTGATATGATGAGTTTTTTTGATCGAAATGCCCTCACCTTCGATACGAAGCTTTTTGATCAGCACATTTTCATAACATAGGCGGGGCTTCTTGACTTGGGTGTTTCCGAGAATTTTACCACGTGTGATGTAGACTGACGGCATCATCATTGCGTCAAGGTGGTGCCAGTTCCTAGGCACGTTTAATTCACGCAGCCTTTACATTCTCCTAGGGTTTTTTGGGGTACACCCTCCATGCTATATGTGTCCGTTATTTGATGGTTTGCATTCTTCTTTGCTTATATATATGTTTGTAGAACTTGCTGTGATTCTTTTCACTCTCTTCTTCTTCTCATAGTATCAGAACTCAATCATAACTAGTCATGGCTGGTTTTTATTTCTCCAAAATACCCGTGTTCAAGATAAGGAGTGGAAAAGTTGTGGATGAAAGAGGGACCCTTTCTCCGAGACTTCTGGTGCCAAGTGTTGTGCCTAATCGAGCGTCCACTGTTCTTCCGATAGTGGCAGCAGTTGGGGACGTTTCATCTCTTCCTCCTACATCAAGTACGGCGCCTGTTTCGGTGGCCATTGATCTTCCAGTTTTGGAGGTTGGGGATTATTTATCTTCTTCCCCTCCCATCGTAGAAGTTGGGGATAATTCATCATCTCTCAAAATATCCAGGAGTCTGTCTGTTGTTGTCCAACATCAAGATAAAGAGAAATAGGTTGTCCTAGATGAGGAGGATAAGGTAGCTCCAAAAAAGGGCTTGGAAGAGGAAAGTGTTGTTGCAGATTGTGGAAGAGTCAAGAAGAGTCGAATGGCTCCCCTCAAGAAACTCTAGAATCGGTCCCAACATCTCTCACTACGGTGTAGGATCTCCTTCCTGATTCGTCCGACTGGACGGAGTGTATCAACATTGGGTCTCGTCAGGATGAATTAGACCCTGCTATCTTGGAATATTTGCCACCCCCATCTCCTACGACGGCGGCCTCTGTCCATAAATATTGGACCTCTGTTTGGACAAGGGCAACTGAAGGCGTGGACCTTTCAGAACTGATAAAAATGACGAAGATGAACACCGTCTGGAGTCATCTTCTTAATTGCGAATTATATAAGATTCTTGCAATAAATGTTGACGAGCTGCGTTATAAGGTAGTGGGTGCAGATGATATTGACGTGTTGCGTTTGGAGATTAAGATCCTTCGTCTGGAGCTTGCATTTTCTGAGGACGCAAGGGTGAAGGCCGAGTATAGAAAAAGCATGGACGAAACAATTCAAAGATTGTCTGTCAAAGCTCAGAAGCAAGCCAAGTTGAAACTCAAGGTGTGCGAAGATATGGCTCATGCCAAACACGAGGAGTTAACGAGGGCCTTGGCGGAGCTCTCAAAGGCCAAAGAACTGTTGGCCAAACTGGGAGTCTCTGGTCATGCCGATCTCGTAGGTTCGGCAGAGACGTAGGAATCGCAGCTCTCTATATCATTTGTTTGTACGGTTATCATCGAATTCATTAATGGAAAATATTCTTCTTTTTCATAGTTTGTAGTTATCTGATGTTTTGATTTTGTTACTTGAATGTGTACGCGTAGAATGTTTGCCCAGTGAGTTAAAAGAGTTGGCCACGAACCACACTCTCTTGCTGCTAAACTTTCATTACTTGATTGATTGTGCGTTGAATATTTACTCAGTGAATTGAAAGAGTTGGTCGCGAACTACACTCTCTCGCTGCCGAACTTTCTTTGCTTGATTGATTGCACATTGAATATTTACCAAGCGAATTGAAAGAGTTGGCCGCGAACCACACTCCATCGCTGCCGAACTTTTTTTTCTTGATTGATTGCGCTTTGAATGTTTATCCAGTGAGTTGAAAGAGTTGGCTCCGTGAACCATATTCCCTCGCTGCTGAATTTTCTTTGCTTGATTGATTACGCGTTGAATGTTTACCCAGCAGGTTGAAAGAGTTGGCCGCGAACCACACTCTCTCGCTACCGAACTTTCTTTGCTTGATTGATAGTGCATTGAATGTTTACCTAGCGGATTGAAAGAGTTGGCTGTGAATCACACTCCCTCGCTACCAAACTTTCTTTGCTTGATTGATTGCGCGTTGAATATTTATCCAGCGAGTTGAAATAGTTGGCCGTGAACCACACTTCCTCACTGCCGAACTTTCTTTGCTTGCACAATTGGACAGATAGAATCATAATTCCAAAAATACTGATCTTTAGTAAAGCAATGCAGCATCTGAACAAAGCTGAAAATAATGCTGATATTCGGCTTAGTGCAGAAAAATAAAAAAGAAAACGGGGAGAAGAAAGAAAGTTACTGGTAATATGGTCGTAGATGAGTAATGTTCTAGGGGTTCCTTGTTTCTCTTCCCTCTGAGTTCTCTAATCTGTAGGTCTCTGGTCAAACCTCTTCGATGATCTTGTAAGGTCCTTCCCAAGTGGGTCCGAGGGTCTCGATCCCCCACTTCTCTATTAGATAGGAAAACCTTTTTTCACTTTTGAGGTATAGTACCTAACCATCTTCTTTTGATAAACCACCAGATGAAGTTGTAAGTCTGCATGCCTTTCTTCTTATAAATCAAGATTCGCCCTGCGTAGATTCTCATTAACCACTTTTTCAAAGTGTAAGTGCCTTGGAGAAGATATCCCTACTTCGACAGGAATCATTGCTTCCACTCCATATGCCATAGCGAAAGGGGTTTCGCCAGTTGCTGTCTGAGACGTGGTCCAATATGACTATAGAGTTTCGAGTAATTCTTTGGCCCACCCTCATTTGGTGGATTCTAACTTTCTTTTCAGAGTGTGCTTGATTATCTTGTTGACGGCCATCTTTTAAAATAAATTTCGTTGCCCTTGTGTGGAGGTTCCGCGCTTCCTTCCTGTCAGGCTCTAAACCTCTTTGGAAGAGGATGGTGATCGCATATCGACGAGCACTTTGATCTTCTCAGGATTAGCATCTATCCTGCGTTGATTCACCATGTAGCCTAGGAATTTTCCAGATGCGACCCCGAAAGCGCATTTCAGGGGGTTGAGATTCATGCGATACTTGCGAAGAATTCCAAGCATTTCTCTTAAGTGTTCAATGTGGTCCTCGGTATTCATGCTCTTCACGAGTATGTCATCGACGTAGACCTCCATTGTGTTTCCAATTTGTCCTAAGAACTTACAGTTTACTAACTGCTGATATGTAGCTCTCGCATTTTTTTGGCTGAAGGGTATCATCTTGTAGCAGTACAATACTCGATCCGTAATGAACGAGGTGTACTCCTCGTCTCACACGAACATCGGGATCTGGTTGTAGCCAGAGTAGGCATCTATAAAGCTAAGTAGCTTGTGATCAGTAGTTGCATCCACCATGTGGTCAATGCGCCACAGCGAAAAGTTATCATTGGGGCACGCTTGATTCAAATATGAGAAGTCTATACATACCTTCCACTTCTTTGTGCTTTTCTCTACTTGTACGGGGTTGGACACCCACTGGAAGTAGACTGCCTCTCTTATGAACTCGTTAGCCAGTAACTTATCAACTCTCTCTTTCAAGGCGCTATACCTCTTGGTGTTCAAAGGCATTCTCCTTTGTATCTTGGGGCACATTTTCGGATCCACTTTTAGGGCGTGACAAGCCACAGATGGATCAATCCCCACCATGTCACTATGTTTCCATGCAAAGATGTCAGTGCTATCTCACAGAAACTACTTCAATCCTTTCTTTATCATTTCCTCAAGTTTCTGCCATACCTGCAACATCTGGGTTGGGTCTGAAGGGTTTACAGAGAATACTTCCAACTCCACCGCTGGAGAGGCCAGAGAATCCGAGCCTATAATCTGAGAGTCCAAACCTTCAACCACTATCATCTCCTCATCCATATTTTTAGGGTCGACGTCCATCGGCTCTGTTTGTATCGTCATTACCGTAGAGGTAACATCTTCGCGCTTTATTACCGTTTGTAGTGTGTTCATATAACAGGCCCTCGCCTTTGTCTGGTTACCACGAACCTTTGCGACCCCTCTAAGCATCGAAAACTTCATTGCCAAGTGATGGATGGAAGTAACTGCTTGTACATCCTTGAGCGCAGGCCTACCGAGGACTCTATGATAGGCGGAGCGAGTATCAACCACTAAGAATTCTATGAATTTTCTCAGATGACACGGGCGCTCTCCAAAGTCCACTGCAAGGGCGATCTTCCATCGTGGGACGAGGCTATCTCTCGTGAAATCGAATTGTGGTTCTGAGATGGTGGTCAATTCATGATCCACATCCATTTGGTCAAAGATACTGCCAAACAAGATGTTCAGGACGCTTCTGTCATCAACCAACATTCATCCTAGCCCGTTCCTAGCTATGACGGCACGAATTACCAAGGCATTGCAATGCGGGTAATGTATACCATCATCATCATCTTAAGTGAAAGTGATTTTTGGGGCCTTGGGTCGATGCCCATGGACCTGCCAACTTTCCACCAGTTCTTCTCTTGCTGCCTTCTCGTAGTTTCGTCGTAAATTCATTGTATGCCCACCTTCGCCCTAGGCAGGCCCATGTTTCTGTTGTTTCCTCTGTTATTACGGTGATGTCCATCGTCTTGGCACCGGGACGGAGGTCTTTGCCCTTGGTTGGGCGGTCCTTGACGCTTTCGGGCTGGTCGGTTCTCCTCTCTCTGTCCCTGATTCTCGCGGTTGATCAGTTCTCTTACATCGGGGCAATCTTCAGTATTATGCATCCAGATTCTTTTTTTTGATAGAACTTGGTTAGAGGAACAGCTGGTAGAGGAGCCGCTACGAGTGGTCCGACACTGGGGGTCGAAATCATCTCCGTCTGATTGAATCTCCTATAGTAGTTGTTGTGTGGCTCGGGAGAACACTTTCTTCGAAAGTGATTGAAGTGGGGTTCAGAGGAGTGTCGCATTTCCCTCCGATAACGATCCCCCCTGTTCCTTTCAGCCCTTTCTCTATTCTCGATCATCTTTTCCGATCGAATGTCTCCTTGGATCAGGTCTACCAACTGACTGTAAGTTTTGGGTTGGTTATTTTGGATGTCTTTCCAGAAAGGGGTGCGCATGTGAAGTTCGATCACCAGTGAGTCTAGGGCTTTGTCATCGGTTACACTTTCGATCTTGTTGATGACATTGCTAAATATCTTGAAATAGCTCTTCACTATCTCTCTTTCTTTCTATCGAATGTCGTGGAGTTGGACGATATCGGCTATCATCGTTTGGTTGCCAATGAAAGCATTGGTAAACTCCTATTTCAGTTGGGGCGAGCTCCTGATGCTCCCTGGCTTCAATTTTTTGTACCACCTCTTTGTATCAGATGTGAGCGTGGTATGGAAATTTTGACACTTTACCGTGGGGGAGTGACCTTGGAGCTTCGTCTTATACACGTTGATGTGACCTGTAGAGTCGCCTCTCCCGTTATACTTGTCCATCGGGAGCATTCTGAAATTGACGGGAATCTCCATGGCCTTTATGAAGTTGGTGAATGGGAGGTTCTCGTCGTCGTCATCTTCGTGGCATTCTAACATTTCCTTTTCATCCTTGAGCCTCACAGGGACATGCTTTGGGTCCTTCATCCCTTCATGCAGGCCTCGCTGGCTTGCTACTGGCTGTCTTGTGCTTGCGCAGAGAAGTGGTGCTATGGAGGATCCCATCCCTAACCTGTCAAACACGCTAGCAGCAGGAGCCGGCTGGTTTCCACGTACCGGAAGGGGTCTCTCATTCTGATTATCTTGCGAGGGTCTCATATTTATATTCTAAGGGTTCCTACCGTTTGAAACTTGCAAGTCGTCCCGAGATTGACGGCTCTCTATTGAACCGGACCTCGAAGGGCTTCGACGGGCACGACTACGCTTGGGTCCGTGTTGACGAGATTGATTCTCCAACAATTCAAGCGCTATATTCATTCGGGCATTGTCTAGCTTCAGGTCTTGGTTTTACTGCTTGATCGTCCCCTTCTGTCGTTGCCTTCTCCTCTTACGGCAGGTTACATTCTGAAGGTCTTGAACGCTATCCTGCCATAAGTCAGTATGATGGGACTCCACTTCTTCTTCCATTGAGTTCTCTGTTGCCATGCTCTTTTTGGTAGAAAACATGTTTTTACCACAAGTTTTTGGTCGTGTAATGTTTTTTTTTGTTTTCCACAGACGGCGCCAATCTGTTGACATTGGACTCCGCACCAATCACGTGTCAACATATCTCCAATCACTCATCTGCCAACATGTATGTTACCTACACACTAGGACGACCTTTAGGTACCAAAATCACTGGAGAAAAAGGGTCCGACAATCAAGTCAACTGCTGGTATATGGAATAATATACGGAGAATGAAAATAATTAGGTGTGAGAGGGACAATCAGACAAAGATTTGAGCAGAGTTTAAGGGTGAGAATAATGCGTAAAGAGTGCGTACCTTGAAATAACTGGAGATGTTGTGTTTATAGCACTAGAAACCTAATTGATTTAGGAAAACAATCAGCTAGGTATCTGACCGGATCCTCTTTCCTTACGTGACAGGGATGATCGGTTATCAAGACAATCTCCTAGATTCCAGTCTTTATTTGAATTGATCACGTTGCCTAATTTTTAGGAGATTGCGGTTTGATTTTTTTGTGAGAATTTTTTTGTCGATCAAACACAATCTTTCTTTAATTACCTTTCTGGTTATCCCAAAATATCAAATTGCATGTGGATTACGGGAGTGCAAAGACCAGCGAAGCGCTCCAGATTGGCCAGGAATGTCGAGGTCCTCCATGGGCTTCGCTGTGATGGATTCAAGAGTGCTAAAGTGTTCGATAAGCATCCCAGGCCTTTTGAGAATTTACAAAGGCCTCCAAGGCATTTGCTGAGCTTTTGATGACGTATAGGTCTTACCAAAATCAGGTGATAACAAATTTTAACCACGCATTTTATGAAATTTACAATTTTTATTAACTTTTCGACTATACATTTCATTATTTTTTATCAAAATATACTAAAAAATCCACCAAACAAGCACTTAATCTAGGTTAGAGGAGTCAATTCAGTCATACTATATCAATTTGGTAAGGCTGTACTTTCTTGGGCTACTAGAGCTTGTGTGTGTTTTAACTTTTAACAATACCTTTTTTTTTTGGATTGAAAAACTTTTAACATTACTTATATTTATCTTTGATATTTTTATTTAATTTAATTCATGACGGTCTCAAATAAGAATGACAATAGTTTCTTAAAAGAATTAGAATTTTTATTTATTTATTGTGCAATATATTGTACAATTTATAAAAACATAATTCATACAAAAAATAACAATTTTCAACAGGATTTTTTTTTGGAGAGAAGTAAAGATGATTAAATGAATGAACAGAGATAAATCTTAATTAATCAAATTATGGGGTGATGCAAGTGTTCAATGATCCCATCCAATGCTATGTTAACATTGATAGTAGATCACACACTAAAGAAAAAAGCATAGGATATATTTTTTATTTTATTTTTAGATTGTCACAATTTTAAAAAATTTTAACTATCCATTTGTGAAGCTCTAAAAACTCGGAGAAATTAAACTAATAAAAATTACAAACAATTATCAAATTTTCTATTCACCTTTTATGTGCATCATCAAGCTCGTTAAAAATGTTGCATTTTGGTAGAATATTCTAGTCCTCATAAATTAGAATAAATAATAAATATGAAAACTTTTAAAGAATTGACAATTCTAGTGTGTTTAATCTAAAATGTTGTAAGAAATTGTAAAATTTTAATATTCTAAAATGTTTCATTGACATTTGTTTTAGATCTTTTGATAGAATAGTCTAAGGAGTCAGTATCCACTTATATTAGATCTCTACTGTTCATTTTAAGGAGATACATCTATATATTTGGACAAGAACCCTCGTTTGTAACCAAGAAATAAAATAAATTAAACTAGTATACAATATAAATTTTCCTTGTTCTCTTCCGAATTCACAAGTTAATTTTTTATTTCCAAAAGTTTCAACATATGAAGTATTGATTTTTCTTCAACGCGTTCCTTCATAATTTCCTACACCACATCACGACGATCCTACAACCATATCTAGTTCCAAATATTTACCCTTCTAATCAAATATTCAGTAAGTGCATATATATGCATAATTGACACTCTTCTTATTTTCAACTATGAATTTATGATAGATCATAGTCATTTGGTTATTCAGTTGATTTTTTTGATTTGTACAAATCAAATGCTACATCAACCTATGATTTTCAATGGTTAAGAAGTAAAAATAGCAAGAGAGAGAGATTTATATCATACTAAGAACAAATTAAAAATCAAGCACTAAGCTTAAGAGAAAATAGCTTACTTAGCCGGGGTTGGGGGAGTTTCTAATAATAAGAAAAAAATCTTGAATTTTCAGTTAACTAAAAAGCCAAATAAATTAAAAATGTCTAGTTGTTGAATAAATACTAGTCCTAGTGGGGATTGAACTCACGACCTTTGAGTCACAAGACCAACGCTCTAACAACTGAGCTATAGGATCTTATAGATGTACTTACGAAACATTTAACAATTCGATTTATAGTAGAAGTCAATAGTAATTATCTTATAGTTATGTTAATTCCTATTTGTTTGGGATTAACAACATATTTTCAAATATAACATGCTCTCTATTTTAAAGAATTAACCTTTAAATTTACGCTTTAAGAGACTCTCCAAATTAACGTTTTAAAATAAAGTGAGTTTGGCTCTCCAGTAGAGGTGACAAAATCGGCTCAACCCGAGGGTCGGCCCATAGAACTCGAATTTTTGGGTTAGACTGGTCTTGGCCCTGGCCCAAATAAAATCGGGCCAATATGAATTTTTTTTGCTCCTTTACACTAATCACTCATTTTGTGAATAACCCCAATACATAATCCAAATAATATTAATCTAAATTGATCTAAATCTAAGTCTCTAATAAACATTAGTCCAAAAATCCCAAGATCCAACATAAAATTATTTAGATATAATTAAAATTTAGTTTAATTGAAGTTTCAATCCAAAATATATTTGGTGTGACAAGTAAATTATTTATTTTAAATTTACTTATAAGTAAACTTTTTAATTGAAGCCAAACATGCTTATATCTCAAAGCAATAATACTAGCATGCTTTTAATATTTGTATTTTTTTTTTAAAAAAAGTGTCTACAAATAGTTTATAATTAACAAAAAAAAAATTATTATTTTGAAAGAAAATTGACGTTTATTCATTCACTAATACATGAGAGCCCCAATTTTATAAATTAATTTTTTTAAAAATCTCAAAAGATATAGTCTAAATTTATCTAAGATTGTATTTGATATAATGTATTAAATTGTATAAAAAAAATTATTTAAAAAAAAATTAAGAAAATTAAGACCAAATTGGGCCAATGGCCTGGACTGGGCTAGCATATTTCTAGCCCATACAAAACTGGGCTCGGTCATCCTAGTCCAGTTTCATGTGTGGCCCTACTTTTTGATTTGACCTGACCGACCCTACCAATTTATTTGTCAGCTCTACTCTCTAAATTTGGAGAACCAGATTTACTCTCTATAATTAAAATCATTCAAAAAATTCTAATTTTTAATATTCATATGTTGACTAAATTACATAATATATACAAAATAAAATATAAAAAAATCATATAATAATTATGAAGGAAACATGTCAAAATAAAATATAGAAAAAAATAATAATAATTTATTGAAAAAAATAAAATAAAGTGTTAAAAATAAAAAGGCTATAGAAGTATTTCAAATATTTTACTCTCAATTTATATATGTTTCCTAAATTGCAAAAATATACTCTTTATAAATAAAGTTTATTGGAGATGCTCTTATAATCTTTTATCTAATTTATTTATATATCCATATAATATGTAGATTTATTATATAACTTCACAATCTTGAAGTCTATTACATACAAATTATTGCTTATTTATTTGTACGAGGCTATCATTTAGGAAGAGGTGTCAATTTGAAGCAGTCTGTCCATGACTAGAACATGCACAGTTCGAAACCAGCTTGCCTATTTGTTAAATTTTATACAGTAGTTCAGACCGGCCAGCTCACTCGTCCCAAAAAAAGATCAATTGAATTCTTTAAATTAAATTAAAAAATTAGAAGAAAAAAACAAAGACTTGATGACAAGCTTGGCTCTCTCTTCAAAATTCAAATAACGTAAACTTTTTTTCTCTTTACTCTAGGACCTTTTTATTTTTGAGAAAATTCATGAGCGGTCACTAACGATGCCGCTGTGGCTTTGAAGTTATATGGCTCAAACTTATTTTAATTAAAGTCATATTTCAATATTAAAATACCAATGTGCCCCAACAAATTAGAGGTGATAAATGAACCGAGCGGCTCGTGGACTCACTCTATCTAGGCTCGGCCCATAATGGGCTCGGACTCATCGCGGGACAAGTCCGAGCTCGGGCTGAGCCAAAAAAAAAGGACCGAGCATGTTTGACTCGGCAAAAAGCCAGCCCACGAGCCGCTCGACTTGTTGTTTGGTTTGTAGTCCAACAATCACAAAAAAGTGACCATTTGAGCAAGCTTCAAACGATCACTTTTTTGAGTGACCATTTGGTGCTCGCTCAATATTTTTTTCAATTTCAGAATTTTTTCTATAAATACTCCACTTTAAACTCATTTTTTTTTTCACACTCAATCTCTCAATACTCAAATTCAACGACAATTCTTAAATCTCATTATCTCTCAGTATTAGTTTATAATTATCTATCTCAAATCTCAATATTAGTCTATATTCCTATTTTTCTACTTCTTCTACTACATTTCTAAATTTCTATTATATCTTATACTCTTCTTTTTATAATTTATTCGAAATAGCGTACAATCGAAGTGATGATGATTTTATTGGTCCTAATAACATTCAAATTTCTAGCGATATTGTTGATGAATTTGGAGGTAGCACTAATCTGATTCATTTGGATGACATTTAAGAAGATCTCGACACACATACAAATATAACCACCGGTTCTAACATTAAACGAAAAGTTAAAAAACAAAAGGCTAGGTGCTGGTAACATTTTGAGTTGGTGCCCAATGATAAACTAATAGACGGAGTCCCTGAGTACAAAGTACAGTGTAAACACGGTAAAGTGAAGTAGTATGGAAAAAGGGGATAGACACGACCCATTAAAACAGATACTTCAAAAAGTGTGTTTAAACACGGAGGGTTGGAATCAAATCAGGCGAAACTCCAGTTTGAATCTCTCGGGAGCCGACTTCAGTGGTACTCTTGATCTAAATAATTGGGTATATTCACAAGATAGCATGCAATGCAAAAGAATGCCACAATTGGAGGCAAGTGCCGAGTTTCCATAGAGCTTGGTCGAAAATCCTCATTTCACGAACTTCATACAAAAATATCTCCAACCCAAGTATGTATCTATTGCGATAAATAATCTTCGAAAAGACACTATTATTTTATTTAATAAAAAGAAAGAAGATATTATGACTGATATTAATAATTATAACGGTGTTTTATCTTTCACTCCTGACTTATCGAACCTCCCGGGTCGTGAACAGCCAGCCTGGTTCATGGGTCGGCCCGCGGTTTGGCCTCATCGACCTGTGAACAGCCCACAGTTCAACTTCTTCGACCTGCGACTCGCGGTTTTGGGTCGAGACGGGTGAGCCGATGCGGGTTCGGCCGGCTCTCCCGTCTTGACACCTCTACCTTTGATCATACCAGAATTCAGCTAAGTGACATGTCCACCTTTTTGCATTCTTCGCAAATCAAAAATTGTTCCAGCTGCCAACGAAGCACCCTATCTGTACTAATTACTCACCATGGCCAAGACGGAGTCAGTTGGGATGTAAGTCTCGTCCCACCTAATTAGGCGATGCCTTCGTCATTGTGTATTGTCGAAGCTTGTCCTTAAATTGCCACAAGTCTTCTTGATTCTCCTAAGTTGCTTATGATTTTGACAGCCCCTTCCAGTTGATTAAGTATTGGATGTATGCCACATATTCTAATTTTACAGTTTGCCAACACCTCCTCCGATCTCTTTCATATGATTTCGTCACAATCGAGGTGCCCGGTGGGACTTGCTTCGGTTGGGGTCTTCCATGTCCAAGTGATAGGGTTTTAGCATGCTCATATGGAAGACCGAGTGGATCTTCAACGTGCTAGGGAGGTCAAGGTGATAGGAAACCCTGCCCACCTTTAGCAATCACCAAAAAGGGGCTCTTGTATTTTCGAACCATGCCTTTGTAAATACTATCGTAGGCTTTAAACTGTTGTGGTATCACCTTCACAAGGACTTGATCTCGAGCATTGAAATGCAAGTGTCTCCGTTTCACATCCGCCCACTTCTTCATTCTCTTCCGGGCTAAGTCTGCATAATTCTCCCAAGACTTAGCCATTTTCAATGCCGTGCAATCCTTAGGGGACAAGATGTCTTTAAATAGGTTAAATAGGTTCACTCTCAGTTAATTCCATGCCCAAGAATTTGGTATACTTAGAGAATTCGTCGACAACCACCATGATATATCCAAATCCTTTAAATTTTGGCAATTCACTAATGAAGTCCATGGTGACGATGTCCCATGGACGATCTGGAATGGGAAGTGGATCAAGCAAGCTGGCAGAAAACTTACTCTCAACCATGTCTTGTTGGCATACAAGACACACAAATTACTGAGTCCAAAGAGCGTTAGAAGTCTTAAGGACGGGGGAGTGGTGACCCTCTATTAGCCTTAAGACTTCAACATGCTATACTCGATCGACGATGGCTCCATACTTGGTACAACAAATACCGACTATGGCTTCTTTTTGGTGTTTTTAGAACACACTATTCATGGGAGGAGTAGCTCAAACAACTAGCATCCTTAGCTCCTTATCTCTGGGTTTCACATATGTTTCCACATGATCTTTCATTTGTAGCCATAAATAGACACGTTCTAGTAATGTCATCGTTCTGTGAATTCCCAGCTGATCAACTCACTTATTATCATGGCATTTTTTTATCACTTCCTACCTTAAATTGTCCCACTTGGGCACAAAATTTTGTTCCCCAGTGGTGTAGATTAGGCCATCTTCAACCTAAAACGGTCAAGTTTTGCCCTCTTAGGCTACTAGCATCAGCCCATTTGCAATTGAATCGTGTTTCAGCCCCTGCCTGATCGTTTGCAAAAAAATTTCCTTCTGCCTGACTGATGGCTACAAGTTTAGCTTTCTGGCTCAAGGCATCAGTCACAACATTTAGCTTTGCTTGGCTTATATTCCAACACATAGTCAAATTCAGTCAAGAAATCTTACCATCGCGCCTGTTTTGGACTTTTTATGGGACTGAAGATAACTCGTAGCAGCATTGTCCATCTTGATGACGAACTTGGAACTAAGCAAGTAATGGCGCCACACATGCAGTTAGTGAACTATGCTAGCCACTTCCTTCACTTGCATCATATAACTAAGAGTGGGCATAATTATCGCCAACCCGACCAACCCTACCGAACCGAATTGGCTCAGATTGGGTTTGTTCAGTTTTTCACATGTTAGCAGTTTAATTCGAGTTGAAGAGAATTCCATTTCGGGTTGGTTTAGTTCGGGTATGGATAAATAAACTGACCCAACCCGTATACAAACCGAACCGTGTTTATGGTATGTTATTTTTCAATTTTCTGAAAGTTTCTTTCTACTGATCTTAAGTAGAGTAACATACCTCTCATCTCATCCCTTAAATCGTTTTGTTTTGTTTTTATTTTGTAGTATTCCTTTTAATTGTTTAATCTTTCTTAGTGATATTCATTATATATAATAGAATGGACTTTAGACTTATTGGATTTTTTGGTAGTTAAATAAAATGGACATTTACAATTTAAAGTTTCTGATAGTTATTGGATTTTTTAGGTCAATACTCAATAGTGCAATTTGCCATTTGGGTCCAAGTCCAAACCACCTAACCCAAATCGAACCGACCCAATGTTGGTCGGTTTACAAGCGCAAAACGGGTTGGTTTGGTTTGGGCTATGATCTAATCGATGTGGTAGGTTCAGTTTCGGGTTGAGCCCAAAACTGAACCGAACCAACTCAACCTATGCTCACCCCTACATCTAACGACGCTATGTTTTATTAAGCTTTTGACTCTTGAAAGCTATGGGATGCCCCTCTTGCATCAACACTCCCCCAATGGCAAAGTTCGAGATATGAGTCTGTACCTCAAATGTCTTTGTGAAATCTGAAAGTATCAAATATGCTCTTTGCTAACCGATGCCTTCAATTCATCAAAGGCACGTTGGCATTTAACCGACCATTCCCATAACTTGTTTTTCTTTAGCGAATCAGTCAAAGGGACTACTTTAGCTGAGTAGCCTTGAATAAAACGGCAATAATAATTCACCAAACCAAGAAAAGATCTCAATTTCATCACTTTGGTTGGTGGCTCCCATTCATTGATTGCTTTGATTTTATCTATATCCATTCGTATCTAGCCATGTCCGATTATGTGCCGCAAAACGGAACCTCCTCATTGGAAAATGTACATTTCTCTTTCTTGATGAATAGTTCATTGTCTTGTAGCACTTGTAAGATGGTTTTCGAGTGATCGGCATGTTCCTCCAAAATGTTTCTATATATCACTATATCATCAAGGTAGACAACTACAAAGCTGTCCAAGAAGGGGTGAAAGATTTTGTTCATCAAAATGCAAAAAGTAGTCGAAGCGTTAGTTAAGTCCACCTCCTTCCTAGGTGGCAGCTTCTTTGGCAAGGGGTTTGGCACCCGGTTCCAGTTCAATTCTATGGTCCACATCTTTCCTAGGTGGCAACTTATTTGGCAATTCCAGGGGCATTACGTCTCTGTTTTTCCTCAAACACCCTCCTCATTATAGCTCACATTCAGCATCTATCTGTCCAACGACATTAGATTCTGCTGATTATCCACCTTCAGTTGAACACGAATATTCAATGAATAGACACTTAAGTCCAAAATTAGTCTTTAATAATTCTATTTACACTCAATAATGTTATCTATATGTCTTTTATTTTCTTAATATAAAAAAAATCAAAACTAAATCTATATAAGAAATTTAAATTTTGTTGAATTACATGTCTAACATAGCTTCTAAATATAGACGTGGTTCTAGACCAAGGGCGGTGGCGGTGGCGGTGGCGGTGGCGGTGGCGGTGGGGAAGCCCTGGGCTCAAGTCCATGACTACCCAAAAAATTAGGTCTAGTAGTATTAAAAAAAAATTGAAATAAGGGTGTGTTTGATTGGTATGCATGGAAAATGGTGGAAAAGGAAAATATTTTCCATGGAAAGTGGAAAATAAATTCTAGTATATAGGTGGGAAAATATTTTCCATGGAAGTGAGAAAAAAAGTGCTTTAAATGCTTGTACCTAGAAAATTCATTTTATTTTCTTTGTGCAATCAAACAACAAAGATGGAAAATAAATTTTTTGGATTTGACAACATTTTCTATGGAAATGACTTTTTCTATGGAAAATGTGACAATTAAACACACCCTAAAGTCCAAATGTTTGAGCCCATGCCAAGCAAAAATTAGGCCCAATTGTATTAATTTTTTTTTTTTGAAATAAAGCCCAATCCAAATGGACCAAATCCAATTAATATAAGGTATGTGTGAATCATTCATCCAGATATCAGCATCCATCTTCACGCTCACACTACAACGATTTTTGGGTTTCTTATCCGCCTCTTTTCTTCGAATCATTCGGTAAGTAAATTTTTATTTTATTTTATTGAAATTTATAAAATCTCCATCCACTTGAAGTATTAGAACACACAAACAATTTTATAAAATCTCGATGGCACTTTAGTCTCCGTTACACTGTAAGATCAAAACAAAAAAAAAGGCACAATTTATTCAATACTTAGATTATTTGAGCACGTATTTAGCTCCTTATTTGTGCAATACACAAAAGTAAAAAAAAAAAGAACATTTTAAGCAACACCAAACATGTAAATTTGGCGAAAATGATCTAAAGAAAAGCAAACATGCCTGGAAGGCTGGAAAGATCGTAGCCTGTAGATAGTAGATCGATTGATAAAATTGATCCTAGTTTTTCAGTGGAATTTGTATCAATTTGGTGGTAATGTGGTATATTTATGTGTCAAATTTGTATCATTAGTTTCGGTTGGTTCCAATTTTTGTAGTTTATGTAATTTTCAATTTTTTTAGTTTCAACTTTCAATTGATATTTTTTGGACAAAACAAGAATATGAATATCATTCCAATTAACTACAATATGTAATTTAAACTTGAGGCTTAACATTTGTTGTTGTCTTGTTGATACTATGTATTAGGCTTGCTCTCATTGCCCAAACTCTAAGCCTCAATCAATTTGACGTTGCAACAAGCTACATAGGACAGGTATTTCGCTTGTCTTTTGAACCTTGAATTGTGTTTATATTGGAGAATGGGTTGAATTATGATTTATTAGATTTGGTGTTTGATAGTTGATTGGTTAGATATTGAATATGTTGAATATTGTTGAATTGTTAGATAGTTGACTGGGTTATTAATTTTTTTTTTTTTAATTTTAGATTTTGAAATGGAACAACCTTCAGCCAAGAAAGGAAAAACGTTGCTATCTTTTTTTTAAAAAAAAGAGATCCATCTGAGGGTACTTCAATTCCTAATGTGCCTCATCTTCCAATATCATCTCCTGAAATGGAACCCCTTTCACCCTCTAATCATGAATTGGAACCATCAATTTGTATTGAAAGAGATTCGGGAAAAAAAAAAGCAAATATGTGAATATCTAGTTAATGAACGAGATTAGATTAGACGGGAATATTTAAAGGCTGGGCCTTATCAACCTAAACTTTTGGAGTATCCGAGTAAACAATGTGGAAGGCAGAAACGTCAGTTTCAGGAGCATTGGTATAATCATTATAATTGGTTGGAATATTCGCCTTCAATAGATAAGGCATATTGTTTTTACTGCTTCCTGTTTCTAAATGACAATGCTCCAGCAAATATTTCGTCATTGATTACAGTTGGATTTAATAGTTGGAAGAGGGTTAGCCAAAGAAAATATTGTGCATTTCTTACTCATATTGGTACAACACCTTCATCACATCATAATATGTGTAGGAGAAGAGCTGAAGATTTAAAGAAACCGTCTCAACATATTGACAAGGTGATGCATGTTGTATCTAGAGAAGAATTTCAGAAAAATCATTTGCGGCTAAAGACGACAATAATTAGTGTTCGATGACTAGAACTACAAGGTTGTGCCTTTAGGGGTTATAATGAATCTTTGTCTTCATTGAACCGTGAGATTTTTTTTGAAATGGTGGATGCTTTTGGAAGAATGAATAAAGAAATTGGACAAGTTGTACTTGGCAATGCTCCCAAAAATGCTACATATTGTTCTCCTGAAATTCAAAAAGAGATTTTGAACATTATGGCCAACAGAGTACGACATATAATTCGTCAGGAGTTGGAGATTCAAGATTTTGTATTCTTGTTGATGAGGCACAAGATCAATCTAAACGAGAGCAAATGGCCATTATCTTGAGGTTTGTCAACAAAGATGATATTCTAACAAAACGTTTTTTTGCGATCAAAAGTGTTACTGACACTACCTCATTGAATCTCAAAAATAAAATATCTAATGTTCTTGTTCGTCACAACCTTCAAGTTCAAAACTTGAGAGGCCAAGGGTATGATGGTGCTAGTAATATGAGAGGTGCTTCGAGTGGACTTCAAGCATTATTTCTCAGATATTGTTCATACGCATATTATGTCTATTGTTTTGCACACCGATTACAGCTTACTTTGGTTTCTGCAGCTAAGGATGTCCATGATATTTGGGAATTCTTTTCTCACTTGGACACTGTTGTTAATATTATTACGTCTTCTCCTAAGCGTATTAATGAGTTGCAAACTACACAAAGACAAGAAATTGAGCATTTGTTGGCAATTGGAGAACGCGTGTCAGGGAGTGGAGCTAATCAGATTGGTAATTTGCAACTATCGGGAGCTATTCGTTGGAGTTCTCATTACAACTCTGTAACAAGCTTGATAGAAATGTACGTTGCAACTTGCAAGGTGCTTGAGTGTTTTAGTAAACATTCTCCAAATACAAGATGTCGGGCTGAAGTTGGTGGTGTATACAAAAATATTACGAGCTTCGAATTTGTGTTTGTTTTGCATTTTATGCGTAGAATTTTGTCAATCACTGATGTTCTTTGTCAGGCCGTTAAAAAAAAACCCAAGACATCTTATGTGCTATGAGATTTGTCTATACTACAAAAAATGTCCTTCAAGCATTGAGAGAAGATGGCTGTGAAGAATTTCTTGAGGAAGTGAAAAGTTTTTGCTTAAGAAATAATATTTATATACCTGACTTTGAAAGTTCATATATGGTTGGTCGTTATCGTGGCCGTGAGCATCCTACAGTTGAACATCATTACCACTTTGATGTTTTCAATAAAGCAATAGATTTCCTATTGATAGAGTTAAATACAAAATTTAATGAGTTATCAGTAGAACTCCTTTCTCTCAGTGCTGCTATGGATCCTAAAAATTCATTTGAATCATTTAACATGGATAATATTTGCAAGCTCGCAGAGAATTTTTATCCTCAAAATTTTACATCTCAAGATATTTATTGTTTGAAAGTTGAGTTGCAACATTATCAAATTGATGTGATTTCTGAACTTCGGTTTCAAGTATCAACACTTTCTGAATTATGCCGGCAATTGGTATCAAGTAGAAGGTCGGATCATTATGTTATGTTGACTCGATTGATTCTCTTTGTATTAACTCTACCTGTTTCTACGGCAACTATTGAACGAGCATTTTCAACAATGAAGCATGTGAAAATAGCAATTCGTAACAAAATAGAGGATGATTTTCTTGCTGACTGTATGACACTCTACATTGAACGAGAATTTACTGTAAATATAGATATATATTCTATTATAGATGAATTTTATGTTGTAAAAGATCGTCGAGCACCACTTCAATAGGTAATACCGAATTGTGATTTTTTTTCTGTTGAATATGAATTTTGTTTGTACATTAACTTTTTTAGAAAATTTTGCCCCCCCCACCCCCACCCCCACCCCCACCGCCACCCCCACCGTAGATTCATGTCTCCTACTGTTCTAGACAATGTTTGTTTTTTTCCCTTTGCCACATCTGTCACTTTACATTGTAGAATTGTTCATTTTTTTCATGTAACAAATTTTTTTAGACAATCAATTAAAGCATTGGAGATACTCTAATCTTTGTTTAGTAGAATGTCACACATCCATGTTTTGTTAGTCAAAATAATGAGCACCGACGAAGGGATCCAATTGTATAAACTTTAAAATTGAGTTATATCACTGAAAGAAAATAAACTTTAATTACCCAATTCAAATTTCCCCAGTAGTTTAGTGACCTCAAATATTTCAAATCATTATCTGCTTGTTGTTTCACATGTCCACACCACTGCCATTTTGGCAACTAAATTTCTTTCAAAATTTACAAATTATTTTGGTTTCTTTTCTTTTACTAATACTACTTTTGTCTATTGCAAAATATTGCCACACTAAGGAAAAATAATATGTAATATAACATTTAACGACATAAGAACGAGAGAGTTTAAATAATGTTGAGGGGTAAAAAAAAATGATGAAATAAAATCAATAACGCTAGGTAGTTATGTCGTCAGAATCATAAATTGTAGGCCAAGAATGGAAATAAATGTTATAATTCTTTAATTTGCAAAACTTTTATTGTTTAAAATTGGAAAAACCAAGACAACGTATTATTTAACAAGCAAATTTTTTTTTTTTTTTTTTGTCATTGTCAAATAATCAACAAATTTATCATTAATAAGGATCAAATATTTTAGGCCTAGATGGGGTTGGAATCCTAGGCCATGTATGATCTAGTTTATGTTGTAGGTGGCCTGTTGTCGTATAAACAATACGATTTAATTCACTTTACACCAATCAGCAATTAATAAAAGACATTATCATGGCCAATTAACAAAGGTGGGACTTGCATCGTAAGTTTTTTCTGATAAGGAGAAAGTTTCAAATGCGAAACCCTTCACACCTTTGTCAGATGCCCCTTGACCAAGTGGGTACATCGTAAGTTTTTTTTACACGAGTAACTTTGAAGATGGCTAAAAACTAGTTTAACTCGTTTTACACCTGTAAAAGATATTTGAACGAGCTTTAAAAATTTACTTATAAGTAGATAAGTAATTTTTAACATGAATAATATGATACCGTGCCAAATGCCAATATCATGAAATTTGCACCCAAAAAAATAACAAAGTCAAAGTCAAAAGTCAAACCCATGTTTTCCGTTTTCTAATTTTGCGTCCAATGGTCTCTTTCTTTCCCTCCCTCCAATCAAAAGTTTAAGTTTAAAGTTTTCCACTCAAAAAATGAAAACAAACAAATGTATCACCCGCCAACTCGTAATTTCCCTCGTCTTATTTTCCCTCCTTCACTTTTCCCCTCCCACCATTACTCATGAATTTGTTAAGCGAATTCAGATTTCAGAGCTGTAAACATCAATGGAAGGAAAATGAATTTCCCTCCTAGAGTGAAAATTCTAAACAGAGGAAAAGTAATTGAAATGAATTTCAAAATCATCCCTCCAAATTTCCAGTCCCTTCTACCTACAAATAACACAAACCAGCTCAAACCTTCATCACAAATGGAGCTGAAAATTTGTCAATCTGAAAATGATAATAACAAAGAGAATATCCCACCAACATCTCCAAAAGAAAACAGCTCGGATACTCGAAAATTCCGATGTTGTACAAAGAGGATGTTAAGGTTGCCTCTTAGGGATGTCACCTACCTCTACAATTCTTCTGTCCAATCCGTGGTTTTTCAGCTGCCCTCTTCTGTTTCTTCCATTACTTTGAATAATCGAAAGCGAAAAGCTGTTGATGAGAAGATTGATTCAATGCACAAGATTATGAGAAAAGAGTTTAGATAGATACACTGGTCATACATTAGTCCAGTTTTTATTTTTTAATTTATTGTTTCTTGGTATTACGGTATGGAAAGGAAATAAAGGTAGTAGATGAATACATTGATCATTTGATAATTTATTGCATTTATCAAAATTTTATTCATTAAAGCCTAGTTTCCTTCAATCGTTTGATTGTCACAAAGTTTGGACTTTGGAGTATTGACAAGCAATGAATAGTTCATTTTTACAGTCAAATAAATTAAAATTAAAGCAATGTCCTTTATTTATCGAGCAGTAAATATGAAATGATTCTTGAAAGAGTTTTTGCTTCTTAGCAACTATTTTTAGCCAAATAAGCATGGATATATTCGAAAGTTGAAACTATCCATAGCGGCAAAGGGAAGGTCAAAATAGTAAAATTTCAAGCTCTTAGAGTAGAGGTCGATACTATCAAAATGAAAGATTAATGAATTGAAACTTAATGGATAACTAATTGATGATGGAAGATGTTGAGAAAACTTTCGTAGTATGACAAAGGAGCTTAAAGACATTGTGGTGGCAATCGAAGAGTTCAACTATTTAAATAACCTTTTTAGTTGATAGTTTATTGGGATCACTTCAATTCTATGAGCTTCGATTAAAGAATTTTGGCTACACCATGTGTCAAATACAAGAGAATAATCAAATATGAAAAACTGAACAAAGAATTGCTGAAAATTGGTTGTCTATTCTCATTACAATGCTTAACTTATGCACTAAAATAAAGCAGTCAAATGTCCCCAAATTAAAATTCCTTCAACGCTCAAAATAAAGCTATCAAATTAAATATTGGAAAAATAGCATATTTGGTTTCCAACTTTTAAAAAATATTAGGGATACAGAGAGGGCGGCGGGTAGGTAGGGTTCTAGGTCCAAATAAGATTCTTGGGCAAGGGTCAACTAAAGGCATCTAGTTCCAGACCAGAGCTAATCTAATCTAAGACCTTCGCCCTCGGCCTCTAGTCACTAATAGATATGGTCTATAGTAAGGTTAAATATGAGCCTTCAACTCGAGCAAGAACGATGGAATAGAATAGATGATACAACTTCTATGGCGATCGAATCTCTGCTTGAGATCTCTTTGCTGAGGAAGAGAATAGATTTGAAAAATAGAAAGGGCCGATTCACCTTTCACCTAAAAGACCAAAAGCCCTGGATATTGATGAAAATCAATCCTAACTTTTAAAAATAGAATCGGATATCCCTAACATTTGAATAAAAAGGTATGGTAGGTCATTTATGACGAAAAGTGGTGATCTCCTGCCCCTAGGGGGTAGGATACCATTCGCCCACCACGGGACCACCAACCCGTTGGACCACCAACACATTTCCCACCGCCGCCAACCACCACGTTGTACACTACTCCACTTCTACTTTTTCCAAACCAAACCCTTCATCCACCACAGCAAACCGATCCATATTTTCTTCCTTTCCCGTTTTGCCCTTCACCGTCACCTTCCATTTTCTCGGTACCAAAATGGAAGAGACCCCAGCCCAGCCACTGCAAAAACCCCAGAAATCATAGAAAAAGTCACTGGCCTAGGTTCTATTTTCTTATTCTCAACAAACCCGTATGAGGAAACCCCTGGATTCTCGGGATTTTGAGGGCTTGTGGAAAATCTTGGATTCTGAGCTTTGATTCAAATGGGAATCGACGCGAATCCACACTGCACCGGAAAAGAAACCGATCTTCTAGTCGCCGGGTGAAGGTAGATTTGCAAACAATGCGAATTCGGGATGCGATCTCTCCGATTTCCAAGCGTTGCAGGCCACTCCCGCTGTATGGATGGAGCGGCACGTCACACATACACGCGAATTTTCGTTCAGCAGTCTCTACCATTTTTATTGCTTCAAGCTGGATGCCCACCTACTGTAAAATGGAAATTGAGGATTCTAATCTACTGTATTAAAATATGGTCAAAGGGGCGTGAATCAGTGAGCTGGAAAATTGAGGAAACGAAGTGCGTGGGTCATGAAAATACTCTTTTTTGTTTGTTTTTGTATTTCAGTTTGTTCTTGTTTGAAGGGTTGTTTATTTGGCTGATTAACAATGGCAGCGGTGTAGAAGGGACTGAATTTGATTTTGGGTAACGTGCATGGTGGTTGGCGACAGTGGTAAGGGGATTGGTGGTCCAGTGGTGGTGGCAGTGGGAAGGTTGAGTGAGGGAGACAACGGGCACAAATGGGACAGCCACGAAATGGGGCAGACTTATGGGCTGTCCCATTTTTTTGTTCAGTTGGCCTACCACTGATGTGGAGTATGCCACATCAGCAGTGGGTGATTGGTATCCTGCCCCCTAGGGGCAGGAGATCACCACTCTTATGACGAAATTGTTCTTCTTTTTAAATAAAAATAAATAAAAGACAAGAAAAAAGGAAAAGAAGAATAAAAAATAACTGAATGTATCCCCAAAAATGAAGAATAACAAAAATGTCATCTTCTTCCTTCACCCAATAGTATGGAACCCCCCAACCCATCTCCAGCCGCCATTTTATCTGTTGCATTGAATATTTTGAGTTGGGATGTGCATGAAATTAAGACAATTAGGAAAGAAATGGCAAAACTGTGAAGTCTAAAGTCACATATAAGATTGTGATTGCAACCCATTTTAGAAAAGTTGGGAATTTGGGGATAGCTCATGAGTTGTGTGTGGGTTTTTTCTTCCTTTTAGAGAGATTGAGATTGTATAATGTGTTAAGGACAAAAGTATAATGTGTTAAGGAAAAAAGAGCTCCGAAGAAGAGAAGAAATTTAACCTCTTTCCATGGGCCATTTTCAGACCAAATTGACATACAATGGAATAAGTAGAAAATGAAATCACCAAAAGACATAGAAATAGAGATTTGAATCTAACTAAAAATATTTTTTTTTGGGGGGGGGGGGTTTGGATTTTAGATAAACTATATTCCTCCCAACTTCAATTCCATCTAACCCATATGAAAGTCTCCAATATTCATCATTATCTGCACAATAGAATCATCCCTCTCTCCAAGTAGAATCCAACGAAAAATTCTGAGACAAAATCTATTCCACCCTTCTGTTTTATCTCTTCTGTTTTATCTCTGCTGAATTAGCCTTTTGCTTCAACTTGGAGAGCCAAGAAACAAGAAACACTCAAATAAGTAAAGACTGATTAAATGAAGAAGGTGCAAATTACTGTCACTACAAAAAATACCCATTTTGCGACAAAAAAATATTGTCGTTTAAATAGAGATTTTACTGCAAAAATAATTTAGCGACAACAATATGTTTGCTGCAGGAATTGTCGTGTTTTAAACACCATAAAATGTATTTTGAGACAACTATCACTCATTCGTCACGTAGAATACTGTTTTAAAGGTATAACGTTTGTTATATATTCTATTTTGCAACCAACCAAACTTGTAGTAATATAAATTTTATAACAAGTCATGTTTGTCGCGTAATTTGTTTTACAATGATTTTAATTTGTTGCATAATATATTTAATATATTCAATATTTGTAGATCAATTTATTCTGCAACACAGAGAGTTTGCCACATAATCTTTTGTACAACGATGTATTGTTGTTGTGTAATGTATTTTATGACTATTTATATATGTCACGCATACTATTTTATACCATATAAAATTGTTACAAATATTATTTTGTGGCGATGAAGATTCGTTTGTCACAACTTGTATTTGTAGTTTAATTTATTCTGCAATGCAGAGGGTTTGGAATCAAGAAACATTGTAATTTGTTCATCTTTTCCCATATTTCCACAATTCTTGTATTTCAATTAATTGGTTTTTTATGCTGTATTTAAGGAAAAATGAAACATTGTAATTTTTTCACCTACTTGTCTAAATGAAGTGCTGATTTTGATGATATATGTTCTGTTAGTGATGGTTTTTATGCTCAATTTGGATTTTAATTGTCAATTTCTGCCGATATTGTTGGTATTAGCTGTTGTTATACTGGTTTTTATCAACGTCCTAATGCTAATGCCGGTTTTATGCTAAATATTGTAGTTTTTATGTTGGTTTTTATGTTGGAAATAATCATGATTTGAAGATGAAAAATAGGAAGGTATTAGTTCCAGGCTAGTTGTTTTGTCAAGCGAGTTCCAGGTTAATTGTTTTGCCATAGAAACTTTACATCCCCTATTGTATTGCCATTCGTATTTTGTCTGTGGCTTCAGCTTTGTTCAAATATAAAACCACAAGAGCAAGCTCTATTTTGGCTACACCAAGTGAACTCATAATTTATCTTAGTGAACTTGAAAAATTACAATATAAACTGATTAAATTCATGCAAGTAAAATAGTCACCCAGGCACACAAGTGATAACCCAAGAATAACTAACCAAGAGGGATGTGAATTGGTTTTTACAAACTTTTTCGTAGAACAATCTCAAATAAGAAATTTAAGAGATATAAATTAAGAAAGTAAAAATATAAGCACAATATAAGTAAATAAAAGGATAGAGAGTGTGCAAACGATGTTTTTATGGAGGTTCGATCCAATTAATGATCTACGCCCCCTGTTGCCAAGCTCTCTGTCACCAGCACGGTATTTTCACTATCTTAATTGACTTATGGTGCAATCAAAACCATTACGATATTTCCTGTGACTTACAAACAAGGAGCACCAATCCTTATACAATATTAAGTTTTAAAGGGACCTCAATATAATCCAATGATATGAAGAAATAGATTTGAGATATTATTTCTCTCTTAACAAATGATTGATACAAGTTTAGTACTAAGAGAGACTAACATTTCAATGAATAGCAATAAATGAAAAGCTCAAGTATTAGAATAGCACTAAATAAAAAGCTCCAAGTTTAGTACTAAGAAAGACTAACACTTTGATGATAATGATGATTCAAAAATTTGATTTGATCAAATAAAGTTTTTCAATGAATGATTTTGAAGATGTAAGTGCAATAAAGTTTGAATAATTTTTCTCAATTTGATTCTCTTTTTTTTTTTGCTCTTGTAAGTTTGTTCGATGATAATAAATGAAGGACAATTTATAGAGATCAATTTTCAGAGTTTTCTGCCAAAACGGATGATCAAACAGTCAACTTACAACATGACAGATGACCAAAAAATAGCTGTTGGAACACTAAAAATCAGAACGGTCATTTTTTAGAAAAGACGTTCAAACGGTCGACCGGTTCACAGACGGATGACCGAATTGATATTTCTGAAAAGTTTTGAAAAATTAATTTTTGATTTTGATAAAAATATTTTATGCAAGTGATATTAACATAGTTTTTGGGCATATAATTGTTTTTGAGCTTTCATCCATTTAATGCTAAAGATCAAAGAATTAGTACCTTTACATTTTATCTAGAATTCTAATATTCGATCATGAATTTCGAATCTTGAATTTTGAATCTTAATTTCTTGAACTCTTGTATTGATTGACTTTGATCTTGACTTGTTTGAGAGTTCGATTTACAATATGGTCTTGATCTTGACGATGATTGGTAGCGCTTTGAATATTACTTGAAAATAGATCATTAGTAAACAATACTAATTTGTTTGTTATAATCAAAACATTAAGGTTAAAGTTAACTATAGGTCAACAACAAGGTACGTAACATTAAGTGGATGATATGCATGAATAATGTTATAACAATTAAGGTTATCAGAGGCAAACTTCTAAATAACAGTAGTTGGGATAATATAATGGTAATGTACCTTACAATTGAATCCCTTTTCACACTTTGGTAATGCCCCTTACGTTTCTATTATTCTCATTTCTCCCGTTTCCTAGGTGACCATCTACTTTACTCAGTCTGCTAGTATTTATGGAGCTGGTTTTGCTCATTGTATTCCTTTCAATCATCTCAAAGATGGAATATGCAGTTGTCTTTGCCTGAATAAATGTTGTAATGTCTGGTGCTGCTTGCCCCAATTACCTAAGAATAACATAAGCTGTTTATTGTTTTCCTTACCAAGATACTCACAGATGACGTGAATGTGACAGAGAACCATTTAATGTAATTCACACATCGTGAAAACCTGGAAAACAAAATGCATCCCAAGAAAAATATGGATGAACAACATGTTATAAGTATTCTAATTTTCAGCAGAAGGTTGATTAATCATGGAAAATCACATTTTTTTAGCAGAATAGTAAAATTTATTGTTAATGGCCAGATACATTTTAATAAATGCACAAAGCCGCCATTGAGTAACTCGATAGTTAGGCCAAGTTTATACCTTGTTGGTCACTGATCAAGGTAAAAATCCATTGTCGTCAACCGTTCATGGGTGAATATACTCTAGAATATATAATCACAATCATATAAGCCTTTTAAAATGAACATTATAGAGTGAGGTTATTTTTCACTATGCACGTTGATAGAAGATCACTTCAGGAAAAATTCGCTATAACATTAGGAGATTTTGTTTTCCTTTTCTTTTCATGATTCTTTATTTGGTTTTGTCACTTTTTCCTTGTTTTGGTTTGAGAGGGCCTTGTGATCTAGCATAGCACTGAATTTCTCATACAATTTACCTTTAATTCTTGTACTTTGGTCGATTATTGATATGGTTGCATTTGCATATCATTGGGTATGTCTCAACCTAATGCTGGTAAAAGATTGTTGCCTAGTATCACTGTAAGAATTAATGTCCAAGGTCCAGTTAGTTGGGTCGGACTTAATTATTTATTGAACTAAATTAATTAATTAGATTAATTAATTGGACCCATTTGTTGATGGTTCTAGTTTGACTAGAACTAGGACTAGGGTTAGCCCTACCTATAAATACAAAGGTCACGACAGATTCAATCACAAGTTGGTTTTCATTATTTGCTAGCACAAGAAAAAGACAGCCAAATACAATTACTTCCAAATTGTTTCGCTTTCATCTGTTATTGATCATGAAAGTCCAGATCTGTTATTGCTGTTTGGATTACCATTAGAGGCTGGATAATTGGATAGTTGTGGTATTGAGGATCGCACATCTAGTTAATTAGAAATCAGATTTCACGATATTCATTAAAGGTAAACTTCTATCACGATATTCATTAAAGGTAAACTTATATCACGAATTTTCTCTAAGTACAAGGTTGATCTGACTTAAAGGAATTGAACATTTAATTTTCGCTGTGCATGTATATCTCAGTTCATTACAGTGGTATCAGAGCCTACCTTGTTACTTGTTAGAGTTCGTTAGACTGTTTTAATGAATTGAACAATAATTGTTATTGGTATATTAATTTGATTTGAGTTTTGACAGTTAATATAAATTTGCAAATTTTAATCTGAAATTGGATTTTAGATTTGTTTGGAACGAGTTTATCAAAAAAAAAAAATAAATAAAAGAGGTTGAAAGGCCAACCTGTGACCCTCAGCGGCGCTTTTGAAGTTGCCGCCGCCGGAGGAAGAATCCAACTAGGGCGCGGATTCGTTGCTTTTTGAAAGCAGCGGACACATACCGTGAAGATCGGCGACAACTAGCGTCGATCCTCATGGCTGACACTGCTGATGCCGCTACTGAGAGCACGGCACCACCGCCAAACGCCAACAACAGCAATCGTTACCGAATTGGCCATTTTTTGAAGACGGGGGCCTCCCTGCAATTTTAGAAATTGTATGGGAAGCCCTCTAATTTCAGAAGGAAATAAAATGGCTTCTTATGCAATTTATGAAATTTCATAAGAAGGATTTATTGTTTTAAAATTAAAAGTGGACCTTCCGTGCAATTTAAGAAATTGTATTAAAGGTCCATTTATTTAGGGACTCATTATACAATTTTAGAAATTGCACATTAAACCCTCAAACTTTAAAAGGAAAAATAGGGTCTCAAACACAATTTTAATTTTTTTGAAAAAATTGTAATTATTAATTTATTTAATGTTGGTCAAATATTTAAAATTAAATAAAAAATTGTTTTAAACCATATTTTGAATTCTGACTAGATTAAACTTTAACTTATTACTTTATAAAATTATAATTTTGATCATATACAAATTTTATCTATAATTAAAGTCTGACTATAAATTAGGAGATAAAATAAATTTTAAAAATCTCATTTATGAATAAAATTAATTGATTAATTTTATTGTTGGAAAATTAATTAATTAAATATATTAATTATTTAATTTTGTCTAGTCCGTTCCAAAATGTCTAAAAGGTTTAGACTTATGCTGTCAAAGCTGCAAATTTAGAAATTAATATATTTTTAATATTAGATATTAAAATAGATGTTTAGTGGATGATTATGGACTCGATCCATGTGATTGGTTGTATAGTTAATTATTCCTGTTGATTGTTGGTTGTGCCTGCGAGCCTATTATTTATTCAATTAGATTTTCAAGCTATTTATTTATTATGGACCTGCGTGTCCATTTATATGGGCCTACGTGCCAATTAGTATAGGATACTTGTTACAGATGGCTATAAGGAAACAACTAGTATATGATACAGGTCGCAGCATGAGATGGAGATGATTGCATTTAGCATTCGATGAACGAATGCAACGTTCCTTAGATTAACCGACTAATCTTCTTTTTGGCTCAAGAAGATTAGATAGATAAAATCCATAATCATCCACAATTGTTATTATTATGTATGATTGATTGCATGTTAGATGTTAATTAATATATATAAATATGATGAGACAAACCCCTCTTTATCAAAATATTAAATTCGTATTAAATGGTAAATACAACGTGCCTTCTATTGTTATAGTGAAAAACCAGAGTCTATTGTCGATGTTAGTTTGTTAAGTCGCTAAAGGTTACTAGCTCATAGATATGTTTATCATTATGAAACATTCGATGTTTCTGAACAATGGGTCGAATTTAACTAAAATTTTATTTTTTGTTGAGTCGCTCAAGAAAATAAAATTTTAGCGACACAATCAAGTTAAACACATAAGATTTGTGCGCTAATAAGTTGTCTACTTGATAATCTAGGAATCACATAGAGATATGATTGATAGAGTATCTACCTAGATGTTTTATTAAGATTTGTTGAGTCGCTCAAGGTTCTAATAAAACAAAAAAGATCCTAGCCCACTGGGAATCTAACTGGTTCTATTGATTAATGTTTGAGGGTCATTAATTCAATTTAAACAGTAGGAGTATAATTAATTTAATATAAGTCTATAATTAAATTAATTTTCAATATTTAATTAATTTTTCTGTCTTGTTATTTCAGTATTGAATCATGAGTAATCACATGAGTTTGAGAGGCATATTGCATGCCAACAAACTTACCGGGCTAAATTTTCTGGATTGGTACCACAATTTGAGAATTGTTCTCAAGCATGAAAAGATTGGATATGTCGTTGAGCAACCTATGCTGGAAGTTACGCCCGAGAAAGTGCAGGCTTATAATAAACACAGCGATGACGAAAATACTGTGACATGTATGATGCTTGCAGCTATGTCACCTGAGTTACAAAAGCAGCACGAGGGTATGTATGCTTATACCATTATATTTCATCTCAAGGAGTTGTATGATGAACAGTCACGTACTAAACGGTATGAGACATCCAAAAAGTTATACAGATGTATGATGGCAGAAGGATCTTCAGTCAGTGTTCATGTACTGAAGATGATTGGTTATATTGAAAAAATAAACCAATTGAGTTGTGCCATGGACCACGAGCTGAGTATTGACTTGGTTCTAAAGTCTGTGCCTGATAGCTTTTCGTAGTTCATTATGAACTTCAATATGAATAAGATTCAATGCACCCTATCTGAGTTGTTGAACATGCTAAAGACTGTTGAGCCCAATATAAATAAAGGAAATAGGCAAATTTTGGCCATTGACACCTCTAAGGGCACTAAGAGGAAATTGAAAAAGACATTTAAGAAATGATCCAAGAAAGCCAAATCTGCTGGAAAAACAATCAAAGCAGACAAAACAAAATCCAAGTCTGATGATCCGTGTTTCCACCGTGGAAACAAAGGACATTGGAAGAGGAACTGCAAGACATACCTCGCCACCTTGAAGGGAAAGAAGTCTACTGAGGCTTTTACTTCATATATCTTTTTCATTGAAATAAATTTATCTACTCCTTCAGCTTTTTAGGTATTAGATATCGGATGTGGATCTCATATTTGTACAAATATGCAGGGGCTAAAGAATAGTAGATTACTGCAAAAGGGAGAAGTAAACCTACACGTTGGGAATGGAGCAAGAGTTGCTGCATTGGCTGTAGGAACATACATTTTACCGTTGCCTTCGGGCATTGTTTTAGAATTAAGAGACTGCTATTACTAAGAACATAATTTCTATTTCATGTTTGGACATGGATGGGTTTTTTATTAAGATTAAGGATAAACGTTGTTCTTTTTATCTTGATGATGTGTTTTATGGATGTAGGAATTTTTTTAATTGCATCTATATTCTAGACTTGGAATGTTCTATAATGAGTATATACAACAAAAGGCATAAATGCGATAAAGTTGATAACTCATATTTTTGGCATTGCAGACTGGGTCATATAAATGAAAAACGCATCACTAAGTTACATAAAGATGGATACTTGGATTCAAATGATTATGAATCATTTGATAGATGTGAGTCATGCCTGATGGGCAAAATGACCAAGACTCCATTTACTGGAAAAAGGAGTCAAAGCTGCAGACATTTTGGGACTCGTACATACTGATGTATGTGGACCAATGTCTACAGATGCTAGAGGTGACTTTTCTCACTTCATCACATTTACAGATAACCATTCTAGATATTGTTTCATCTATTTGATGAAATTCAAGCACGAAGCCTTTGAAAAGTTCAAAGAATTCAAGCAAGAAGTCATAAGGCAAACTGGAAAAAATATTATAACACAGAGATCTGTGGGGTGGAGAATATTTGAAGGATGAATTCTTAGACTATCTAAAAGAGAATGAGATTCTCTTGCAGTGGACTCCATCGTATATACCACAACTAAATGGTGTATCTGAAAGGAGAAACAACGCCTTACTTGATATGGTGCGATCAATGATGAGCCGCGCAGTTCTCTCAAAATCGTTTTGGGGATATGCACTTAACACTACATGTCATACACTAAATTGTGTCCCATCTAAATCGGTCGATAAAACTCCATACGAGTTATGGAAAGGAAAAAGACCCGATCTTTCATACATGAATGTTTGGGGCTGCAACGCTTATGTGAAGCGTGTAGAATCAGACAAGCTAGGAGCTAAATCTAATAAATGCTTATTTGTGGGGTATCCAAAAGAAACAGCTAGATACTATTTCTACAATCCCATCGAGATGAAAGTCATCGTATCGAAACATGCCGTATTCTTAGAGAAAGAATTTATTCTAAGAGAGGCCAGTGGGAGAAAAGTAGATCTTGAAGAGGTTCAAGAAACTACAAATATAGACCAATTAGATGAGCCAATAGTTGAGCCTGCATTTGATGAGGCACATATTGGAAGTGGAGAACCGTCAGTCCCCGAAGCCACATTAGTTCTCCGTAAGTTGAGCAGGGTCATTCGTCCTCCTAAGATATTCGATCTCCTGATTACCACTGATGCATTTCTAATTGAGGAAGATGAACTCATTACTTACGCAGAATCGAAGTCAAATATTGACTCAAAGAGATGGCAGGAAGCCATGGAATCCAAAATGAACTCCATATATGAAAACAAGGTTTCGACCTTGATTGACCCGCTTGAAGGGGTAAAACTAATAGGCTTTAAATGGGTTTACAAGAAAAATGTCGACATGGATGGTAATGTTCATACTTACATGGAAAGATTAGTTGCGAAGGGTTACAAGCAAAGACAAGGAGTTGACTTTGACGAAACTTTCTCACCAGTAGTCATGTCTAAATAAATTCAGATTCTACTTACGATAGCAGCATACTATGACTATGAGATCTGGCAGATGGATGTCAAAACCACATTCCTTAACAGAAATCTTAGTGAGGATGTGTACATGACACAACCTGAAGGTTTTGAATCCACGGAGCCAAACAAGGTATGCAAACTACAGAAATTCATATATGGATTAAAGCAAGCCTCTCGGAGTTGGAATCTTCATTTTGATGAGACAATCAAAAAGTTTGATTTTATCAATAATGAAGATGAACCACGTGTGTATAAAAAGGTTAGTGGGAGTAAAGTCGTATTTCTAATTTTGTATGTGGATGACATACTCTTATTAGGAAACGATGTCCCAATGCTAAAATCAGTAAAATTGTAGTTATCCAAAAATTTTCATTATGAAAGATATGGGAGAGGCTGCGTACATTCTCAGAATAAAGATCTATAGAGATAGATCTAAAAGAATGCTTGGCCTATCTCAATCTACGTATATAGATATAATCTTGAGAAGATTTAGCATGGAAGAGTCCAAGAGAGGAATCTGTCCCATCGGGCATGTGATTTATCTCTCAAAAGAAATATATCCAAAGTCACAAATTGAAAAAGATCCCATGGATAGAATTTCTTATGCATCAGCAATAGGATATATCATTATGCCATGCTATGTACTCGACCGGATGTTTCATATGCTTTGAGTGTCACAAACAGGTTCCAAGCGAACTCTGGCGAGAAACATTGGATCACAGTCAAGAACATCCTTAAGTACTTAAGAAGGACTAAAGACATGTTTTTGGTGTATAGAGGAAATTAACTTAGAGTTCAAGGTTATGCCGATGCTAGCTTTCAGTCTGATAAAGACGATAGCAAATCCCATTGGTATTAGATACAAGCATGATAGTCATACTAAATCTATTGGTATTAGATAAATCTATTGGTATTAGATACAAGCATGAAAGGTTATAGCACAAGCATGATAGTCATGCTAAGTCTATTGGTATTAGATACATGAGTGATTGAATCTAGTTTGTATGAGACGTTTTATATACTTTTTGTTAGACATTGAAGTGTATGAATAATTTTATTAATTAAATATTTTGAAGTCTTTGTTAGACATTGAAGTCTATTATTATTTAATTTCTTTTATTATTTAAAATAATAGAGTTCGAAAAAAAGTTTATAGTAACTTGTTAATCACAAGGTGTTGTGATTGTGAGATACAAGTTATAAATAACTTATTCTTGAAATATCCCTAGTCATAGTAATAATGAGATACATATATCATTATTGCGAATAAATTAGCAGGTGTTGCATTTATTTTGAAGAAAGTAGCTGATCTCACGAGCTAAGATGTAGAGGAACATGTGAATGAACACATGAATGCATTGTTATGAGAACATGACATTGGATGATCTGCCTAGAGATTCCACATGGATAACTATCCAAGCGTCAGTGGTAAATCTCTAATGTGCGGTAGTGGATTTGGTCCTTTGACTTAAGGACATCATAGAATTTTATGTGAGGACCACTATACTTTGGCGAGCGTTTGATGGGATTCGAAGATTTTGAGTCACTAGCAAGACGTCGTACGGGTATAGTGAGAATCATATGAAGGTTGTAAATGTCCAATATGAGGATTCGTCACTCCTGGAAAGTAGGAGATTGTAACCTGTATTTTGCCTACTTAAGTTGCTATAAATTTCCTAGGCCAGGGTGAAGTTATGAGTTGAAAATGTTTCAATCATAACTAGATTAGATCAACAAAGATTTGGGGTGAATAATATAATTGGTTGAAATGAGATTGACGCTGATCCATATCTCTTAACCAATTGATTTATATTGATGAAGGGATTATATTTCCACGGTAACCGTACATATATTGGTTCTGTCATACCACATGACATTTTCATTTACATGGATTGCTTTGACATATTGCTAGATGTCAATCTTGGACGGCGGCGTGAATTGGTCGATCTAGGTGAATCGATGAGAATATCACTAAGTTTGCTATCGTGAATGGGAACCTAATGGGTTACACACATAAAACGAGAATTGAGCATATGGAGTAGGACCTTGTCCAAGTGGGAGATTGTAAGAATTAATGTCCAAAGTCCAATTAGTTGGGTCGAACTTAATTATTTATTGGACCAAATTAATTTATTGGCCCCATTTGTTGATGGGTTCTAGTTTGACTAGAACTAGGACTAGGGTTAGCCCTACCTATAAATACAAAGGTTACGACATATTAAGAAGAAGTAGGGCTAGGGTTAGCCCATTGTCATTTCATCACATGAAATGACATTGGCATCTGAGACCACTCTCAATTCTGTCGGTGATACCGGAACTGGGGGGGCTGGTATGGGCTACTGCCCAGATCCATTATCCATTAAGAAGAAGTATTTTTTTCTAAGTTGTAGTCCGACCCAATTAATGTTGTAGTCTGGCCCAAAATACAAAGCTCAAATAGCCAATGGAGATGGGTCTATCCGTCCAGGAAGAGGGTGAAATTGGGGTAGTTACAATCCATTAACCCATTTTCTCCAAATTGAAAATTGACCAAAACGCTGAAGTGACCAACCGGAAAGAAGTAAAGAATTGAACCAGAGCCGTTACCACTTACCACTGATGATCGGCTGAAGAAGAAGTCTTCTTGTGGCGCTGTCGGCTGCTCTGTTGTAGCGATGTGCTGCTACCTGATGTGACTCACGAACGGGAATGGGAGAGGTCTGTCGGAGCTAGACTGAAGTCTTGATTTGCCGTCGGTTGTGGCGCTGTGGACTCACCATTGAAATTTGAACCAAGTTTCACTTCTTCAGGCTATATTCATATGATAATTAAAAATAAGATTAAAAGTATTTGGTCAAAGAACATTTTGATGCTTACGTTTTAATGGGAGTTTCCAATGACTTCATAAACCAACCAATTACAATTTCTTGACCACTTGTTTTTTGAGGAGACGGGCACCTTTACCGTATTTAAATCTTTTAAATTACACGTAAATTAATGTGACAATACACTCGAACTTCATAATATTGGACGATAAACTTGTGAAAATAATTAACTCAAAAGATGGCGCTGAGGTGAATCACTGAATATGGAGAGAGCGTAAGGGGATTGGCCTCTCAACAAATAATGATTGATATGTATTCTCAACTGTTTATTTTTTAAGATAATATGTTGTTTGATGCATATCTCTTACCAATTATAGTTTTTTGGGAAAAAAATATTTCATCTTACATATGAGCAGATCTGGGGTGGGGTGGGACCGAGAAAAAAGTTAAATTTTATAGTGAAAAAAAAAAAAAATAGCGATGGCCGGTATCAAAAAATTACGGTTTCATACGATCGGTATTAATTTATCACTTGAAACGACATTGGCACCTGAGACTTGTGATTGACACTATCTCATTTTTTATTTATAGATTCTCATCCCTTGAGTATTTTATTTAGATTTTCATTTTTTGAAGAGGAAAGGACGTGGTCGTACAAGAGGCAAGGGCACTGATGATATCATCAATGCAGGAAAAATATCATTAGAGATTTCTAAAAAATTAGGAAGAGCTATTGGAAAGCAGCAAATACGTTTAGCTAGTGAGTGTGGCTACATAGTTCGATTATTTGTTCCACTCCACTACAAAAGGTGGATCGACATACCTAAAGAAGAAAAAATTATATGATTAAATTTTGGTAAGTTCAAATGAAATTCTTTTTTTACATAATTTTGGTGAGTAGTCATTGTTTTCTATGTTATTATAAATAATTTATTAATATGTATAATCTTTTTTTTTCTTTTTCTAAGACCAAATTCAAGCTTGATTTGACAGTAGAATATGCCCTTAAACGTGTGAACGATACTTTAGCGAGGGGATATAGTGATTACCGATTGTAGACTAAAAGAAAAATACTTTAATGGAAAATCATTGGATGATGCAATAAAGAACTGCCCAACTGATGTGAAGCAAGTGGATTGGGACTGGTTATGTTAATATTAGTCTACTCCTGAATTTCAAGTGATTTTTATTGAATATATTATTATTGTAAGTAATTTTATAATTATTAATATCAGGTAATTTAGAACAATGTAATATATATAATTCTAAAATAATGAATTTAGTTAAAAATAATAATAATAAAATTATAACAAGAGATTTAATTAGATTGATATAAGAATTAATTGCAGGCACTACCTATGCGCAATTTAGCAAGCCACAACTGCATTAAATATAATTATCGTGGTGGGTCGAAATCCTTTGTTGTACATCTTAAAGAAAAGGTAATTTTTTTTTCTGCTTAATTTATAAAAATAAAGATATTTATATAACATAAAGACCACATACAAGGAGAAATAGACCTTTATTACGAGACTCGTTACATCGTGAACAAATGGTGGCTAAATGATGAGGCACAAACAAGATATGTAAGTATATTAACTATTTATTTTTTTTCATTGATATTTAGTATATTTTTTGGTCTTAATATAATTTTCTTCTTTTCTTTTGACCCATATATAGGAGAGAATACTTGAGATTAAAGAACAACAGGATCTCAAACCCCCACTGAATTTGAGATCATTCAAGAGGTTTTAGGAAAATGTGGAAATTACATTAGAGGATTTGGACATGGTCCAAAACCTACCTCAAGCCACTCTGTTGATTTGACATATCTTAATACTGAGTCAATAGCTCTTCGCGAGCAAATAGAGAAGCAGGAGTAAGAATTAGTAGATATGACTAGCTTAATTTGAGTCACTAATACAAAAGATCATATCGGGTCAAGTTGGCACGTTTTCAAAAGCACTTGAACTAGCAACAATCTTCAACATGCCACCGCCTACTGACCATATATCAGTGTCACAAATTTACTTATTTATTTGCTTAAAGTATTGAGACAGTTATTTCTCATTTTATAGATTGATAGATTCTAGTTAGACATTTATTATTTATTTATTCTCTTTTTTATCATTAATATGAGCTATATATTTGAATTTTTTTTTTTATGTTTCTCATTTCTCTCTTTTATTGAATGACTTCACGTTGTAGTTCTGTAAAAATCATGGATCAAATCCTCATTATATTCATTTCTTTATAGGAATTTTTTAACATTTTCCATCCTTTTTTATTCTAAATATTTTCTTTGTTCGGTTGTTCTGTTTTGATTTATGGATCAAACATCTACTTACGTTTACCTATTTGTTTTGTCAATATATGAACTGCATGAAGACTTTGGATGTTGGACTTTTCCTTGCTTCCTTCTTAATTTTTTTTCACAGAAATAAAAATTTGTCACTTTCAAATTTAGCAAGCAAGCTAGTAAAAATTGTTAAAATCAATATATTTAAAACTTAGTAGTACCTATTAAAAGACTATTTTCGACTAAATTAAGTTCAATTTATGAAGTTCATTGGAATTCTTCACATAAGTTGTGATGTATCATGATTTTTGACATTTTCTTTCTACTTTAAACTACCTAAGATAAATGGTTTAGATGTAATACTCTTTCATGTGTGGGTAAACTTGGGTTGCCCAATTAAGATTTATTAGCCACCCTTAAAACTAATTTAAACGTTATATTATTTTTCTAACTTATCTTCAGTGCCACTTATTTATGGTACCATTTTGAGATACTATTATATCAGACAACTAGATTTCCTACTTATGTCAATTAATGCATTGGGTATTGCTATAGTTGGGTTTGCTTATCATACTATGAACTATTTGTAAAAAAAATTGACGGCTCTTCCCTCATCTTTGCAGATCGAATTTAAATATTTTAAAATTTTTACAATTCACACATTATACACAATAAATTAGAATAAAAAATAAATTCATATTGGAAAAAAAAACACATAATTTCATGTTTGTGCATACTTATTAATAATTTACTATGTATTTGTTAATTAATTGAAATAATTATTTATGAATAATAGTAGAATAGACTTGTGACAAATGATGTTAATTACAAAAACTAATAGGCGACGAATGTGGATGTCACGATTTGTTTTCCAGCATCCCTACAAGCTAGAGCAATAACAAATATAAGTGTCGTAATTTTTTTCCTCAATCCTAGATTTTTTAGCAACAAATATTCATTGTCGCAAAAAGTAGATCTATTGCATCACAAGAAACTTTGTTGCAAAGAATTAAAGTTTGTCGCCATAAGTTTTCCACCAAAAATATTTTGGTGACATGCTTCTCATCATATTTTTGGTGACAATCTTTATTATTTGTTGCACATTTTGACATTTCACGACAACTTTTTATGTCGTCTTATATTTTTTTGGCACTTATTTTTCCACCACATTTTTTGCGACAAATTATAAAAACGTGTCGCGCTAAATCACTTATTACAACAAATTTATGTATGTCGCAAAATATATTGTCGCTAAATAGAGATTTTGTTGTAGTATCGCTTCATGTTTATTAAAGAATCTTAATCTAGGATTGATTTTTTTCCTGAGATTTTGAGTTGGTAATAGGATAGTAGGGGAGGGGGGGTATTAGGATGATGAGTTCCATGATATTGGATGAAGGAAGAAGATTACCTTTTTGTTATTCATCATTTTTTGGGGTACATTTGATTATTTTTTATTCTTCTTTTTTTTTTTTCATGTCTTTTGGTTTTTTGTTTATTTAAAAAGGAGGAGCAATAAAGGAATCCATGCCCATTTGTTTAAATGTTTGGGATGTCCACTGCTATTTTTAAAGATTAGAGGTATATCCCTTACGTTTTTGAAAGTTTGTTGACCAAATATGCTATTTTTCCTTAAATATTCCCAATCATTGTAAATATATCTGTTAGGTTGAAAGGGACATTTGACATTTGTACGACTTAGTTAGCATTGAGGAGATATATTTAATTCCTATTCATTCTTATGATGAGACGGTGCATATATTATAGAGTAAGCGTTGCTTTTAATGATCTTTATAATAGTATGAAAAAGTGCGGAGTACATAAATTTACTCATTATAGAAGTCACATTTGTGAGCGAGAAGGGGTCGTTTCTGCAAGAATTTTGTAGGTTGAATTCTTTAAAATACTTGTGAAACCAGGTGGTATCTAAGTCCAAAATGGACACAAACGTGAGAACGAACTCAGTATAGAGGATATTCTGTGTGACTTCTATTGTCTTGGAATAACTACTCATAGTTCAAGGCGAGAAGTCCACTGATTAGTTAAATAAATTTAATAGATAGTTTTTCACATCCACAAACAGAAGATTTTGCCAAATTCTCATTCATGTGGGGTATTATTCAAAAAATGGAAAGATTTGAATGAAAATTTCGTCTTCATTTTGAAAGGAATGGATTTAAATTTGACAAAATTTAAATCTATATGTTTAATGGTTGTCTTTCCATCTTAAAAAAGTTATAGTTTTTAGGTCAGAAGACTTTTGGCAATGGATATGTCTTTTGAATTAAAAGACTTTTAATCCAAGAGTTATGCCTCTTTGTCTAATAGTTGCAACTGATAAGTACAATTTTGTACTTATCTAGGCTCACAAAAAGAGACAATTATAAGTTCGTTTAGTTGTTTTCAGTTTAATTGCATGTTGTTTTCTTATTAATTTAGGAAATAATCAAATTCGAGTATCAATCGGATGAAAAGAGAGCAAAATGAAGACAATGGGATCTAATTGCTAAGAAAAGAGACTTCAGGGGCTTGACGTGCAATTATCAAGGAGGGAAATTCAAACTTAGCACAACATCAACCATGCGATCGCATGGCATGATGTTGGTGCGATCGTAATACTGTCAAAATTTCTGCAGAAAGCTTATGAAGAATACCATGCGATCGCACGGTATTACCCCATGCGATCGCATGGGCCACACCTGTGATGTAAATTTGGCAAGAATCTGATTAGTTTAGAACTCTACCCGTCCAGATTAATTCAACTACCAAACACATGTCTTGGGATCTTTATAGAGCATATAAAAGGCGGAATATAGACATTTCGCGAGAGAGGAATTTTGGGGAAACAAGATACAAAACAAGAACGAAGATCAAGGCGCGGAATCGAAGATCATCGAGCCGAGATCACGGGTTTTATTTTACTTTTTGTTTTTCTTTCCCCGGACCATGATGAACTCAATTCTTTCGTTAATTGACGAAATCATGTCCGGCTAATTTACTTTATCTAGGATAAACGATGAAACCTCGCGTTTTTAATTAATCAGAAGTTTTTCCTTTTTAGTAATTAATTGCCCGTGGATTGATTATTCTTTATTCAGTTTCTTTATTATTTTAATGCTTGCGCACCATTAGAATATATTGTGATCTGTATTGAAGTCGAGAGATTCAATATAGATTTAGCACGTGGTATTGAATAACATAGGGTCCAATAATAGATAGAGATTACTATTGTGCTTTATGAAATCCATCTAGGCGTTCTTGAGATTTTAATGCATGTGTTGTGTTCGAAGCTTAATTAGAGATAATGAAGTTCGCATAACATATAGATTTGATTGACCATCGAGAGAGGCTTTCGATTAATTTAGGAACGCCGATTTTCAATTTAAGGTAATTAAAAGCTAAAAAATGATTAACAGATAATTGAGCAAAAACGTGTAGGCGGATTTGTGAATCCTAGTGTTGGTAAACTTTAATTCATTCTTATCTTTCAAAGTAGCTTATTGTTAATTTCAATTTAGTTACGATAGTTAATTTAGTTTAGAGTCATAAGAACAAAAATTGAATCTGTGTTTCTTTACATTGTTAAAATTTAAGTTGTGAAATTAATTGGTTAAATTAGTATCTAGTCCTCGTGGGTTCGACATTTTATTTATCACTTTATTACTTGTCAACGATCCGTCCACTCGCGGGATTTAAATCGCACAACAGCAACCATTCAATCTTATACCTTTTCATGAAACAACTCCTACATTTTTGTGGAGAAGTTGCAACCTTTATGAAAAGCATTGACCTTCGGATGCATGGTTACACCCAAAGGCTATACTTAGGGGCATTCCATAAAGTATATTTTACACAATCAAATTGTTTTCACTCCCTTTATTATTTTCTTTCAACTAAAATTTTCATTTGTGTAAAAATTCTATCCAATGTTCATGTCAAAGTTCGTGATAAGGGCAGAAGTTCTGTTTGCTTGTTCTATGTGATTGAGGTGCTGCTCGTGTAGGAATGAAATCAATTCTATCCTAGAAGACAATTGCTTGTATTTTTGAGCACTAAAGAGAGCAAAATTATCTTAATGAGAGTTTGTGAATTCAAACGGCTCGGATGAATTTTCTGATTAGTTTTACGGGTAAAAGGTAAGTTGAATTTAATCTGTTTATTGATTCAATTGTTAGCATGATGTTTTGCATGACAAATTGCAATAGAAAGTCGTGGTATCGTGTGAACAATAGAAGATGAATAGGGCGAGGAAAAATTATGAGAACATGACTTTTGGGATTAAAGAAGATGTTGATTCTTTTCCAAGTTGGGAGAGAGGAAGAGGTAGAGACCGTAGCACACATCGAACTAAACGTCGAGATAGATTCAGATGATTTAAACATTACATTTATTGACAATGGTTGCAACAATCATATTACTAAGACAAATATTTTTGTAGAATTGGATGAATCTTTTCAAAGTGAAGTCAAAATGGTGAAACCAAAAATTATGTCCTCGTAGGAAGTGGAGACATTGTAATAAAGATAGTGAAGTGTTGAACATAATTGAAAGAGGCAATCATATTCACTTGAATAATGGAGTCTACATGAACAATGATAAACATTAAGCCTCCTGTTAAGTCAAGATAAGCCATAACATGATGTTTCCGTTGAAGTTTTGGTATGAGAACATGGTCATTGGTCATTGTCAATACCATTGAGGAATGTGGGGGAGAACCTAGAGTAGCTAGTGGAAGAAATCTTAGATTTACGAAGATTTACAAAGGAATCATAGAGCTAATTAGCTTATGTTTGAATAATTTTAAATTGTAATTTAAGTTGATCAAATTAGTCAAACATATTTATTATCCATACATTTCATATGACTCACAACTTAGAGCATCTCTAATGCGTTCTATGGATTGCTGTCTAGGTGATACGAATGTTGGAAGACTTCCGATCTACGTGACATTAATGTCTAATAAATAGACATTCAAGTTCAAATTTAGTCTCCAATGCATTTTATGTATTGCTATCTAAGTGTATTTTATTTTATTAAAATAAAATCAAAATTACATTTAAATATTCATAGAAAATTTAAATCTATATAGGAAATATAAATTTTGTTGAGTCAGCATGTCTAACGGAGCTTCTAAATTTAGACGAAGCACTAGACATTGTCTTTTTTTTTTTTTTCTAATACGTTAGCTTGACACAGTCCTTAACATCTTGCATTGAAGAAGAATTTTTTTTAGACATTATCTATTTTACTTATATGGCAAAAAATATAGCAATTCACGGTTGCATTAGAGATGTTCTTACTATCCACACATTCCATTGGATTTACAAGCACTTAAAGATAATTTCAATACTGCTATTGGAATGAAAATCCCTAGCTTTGTGGCTACATCAACATGTTATATGTATTAGATATAAATTCATGTGCATAATAATGCTCCTATTAAAAGCACAAATATGAGTATTACGTTTGTATTGAGAAGTAATAGAATATTGAACAAATTTTAAGAGAAAGCAATTGTAATATAAAAACAATAAAGTAATGTCAAGAGAGTAAATTTTTGTCTTAAAGTGTTCTAATTTTTCGAGATCACGAAGTGATCAGATCAAGATTATCAACAAATATTTGTCTCCTGGGTTCAATTGGTTCAGTTAAATGTCATGAACCATTAAGTTATAACATCACAAATGATGAGTAAAGAAATATTAGTTCATTTTCTGGTGTTCATGAGTCAACTTTCCATCATGAAAATGACTTAAGTATTTTGCTTATATTAAAAACCAAAAAAAAATTCTTTAAATTAATGAAAAATATAATGTAACTTGGTGCCTCTATAATTATGTGACCATATAAAGTTAAAAGTTGCACCACCAGCACGCTCTCAAAGTCAGCATGTAGGCATAAAAAAGCACTACCATTTAGTGCTTAAAGCTGTTGTTCTCCAACTATTTTGTGCACTAAAAACTAAAGAAAGATATGCTAAAGTCCAAAAGTTGGTAATTCACATATGCCAAACAGCCAAAGATGATGTTGTCCTTTCTAATGAAAATCTTGCTTGGTGGTTCATTCTTGCATGCAAGATCCTCAAAATGGTAATAGAACACTTAGTCAAGTTGAATGGCACAAAATTTAAGTAAAAAGGTATAAAGAATTATTAAAACTCTTCCTCTCTCTATAGTCATGTGACGCTTGGCCTTCTTCCTATTGTCTATAGACACATCACTTTAGTCGTTAAGTACTTGATTGATTTTATTAAAAAACAATTTTTTTTTTAATTTTAAAGTCAATGAAATGTATGATTGAAAAATTGATAAAAATTGTTAGTCTTATTACATGTATGATTAAAATTAATTCTTAACTTTGACGTCAACTTTTTAAACAAAATAAATATAGAGCATGTTTAGTATAGTTTAATGTACAATTTTTTTTTTTCAAATTTATTTTCAACCATATATTTCATAGGACTCACAATTTTTATTTCACCGATTTTTTTCAAAATCTACTAAAAAACTACTTTTAATGCATATTTTGTGGAGTTTAAAAGTAGTTTTTTAGGAGATTTTGAAAAAAATTGGTAAAATATATGGTTGAAAAATTGATAAAAATTGTAAGTCTCATAAAATATATGGTTAAAATTAAATTTAGAAAAAAATAATAATTTAAAAAACCCATACCAAACATAGTCTCAAACTCTACCAAACATCCACTAAATATTTTATCCCTTACCCAAAACTATCCAATTGTTTTGCAAATGAATCTTTTGATACCCATATAGTGATTTTTGCTAAAATAATTGTAAGAGGTCTTGTCATGCAATAACAGTGGATCCCTGCAGAAGTTCAAATTTGTAGTGTTATAACTTTAATTATTATATTTTTTCCAAGTTTTCTTCTAGTTGCAGAGAAATAGTATCAGTACTACTATATCAGTCATTTCCTCAAGAATCTCCGGCTCAACTTACTATTCGTTCTAGCTCACTCATACAGGTCTGTAAAAATCAATGAACATAGAAAATGTATTGGATTGGTCCATTCGAATTGAAACTATCAAGTTGCGGTGCATCTGTTCTAGATGCCTTCTTGACGAGATAGACAAACGAGGCGTGTTCCTAATGCACTATAACTCTACAAAAGAAGTTCGTTCTTCAATCAATATGATGTGGAACTGTTAGAAGAGAAGATCGTAAAACAGTTTGAGGAGAAGAAGGATGCGTAACTTTGAGCTCGGGTGTCAGATTTAGATGAGCGAGTACATTTCGGAAGCGTTTTTCGATTCTGCACAATTTTGTTTAGGTGACAATTTTGGCCCAACACTAACAAACTTTTAGGACCAAATTCCATCGTTTAGGTGTCCGTTTTAGCAGTTTTATGTTTTAATTCAGTTTAAAGGTATTTTCGTCATTTAATCACTCTTTCAGTTTTAATCAGATTTGTCTAGCGAATTAGGATTTTGGTTTTTTGAGGACTTTAAATACTTGTCTAGGTTTTGGGAAGGCGGCACCTTTCTATTATCAGAGATTAATAATATTTTCGTTTTTTCCTGTTAATTGGTTTATTCCAATATTTCTCACATCCGTTCAAGCGAAATTCAATCAACACCCGTTCGTGTGTTACGAATAAGAAATTTTTATTGTTATTCACGTTTCCGTACTACGTCACAATAGATCCCTAGTTTTCCCCTTGCCTTTACACTTGATCAAAATGATGAAAACATTCTAAGTTAATCAATGGATAGATGCTTACAATAACAAAAGATTCGAAATCGAAAATGTATTCAATTGTCCCTCATCAAGGCATCCCTTCTTAATTTTGAGTTTTGGTTCTTCTCCACATTCTTACCGGGTGATCCAGGAAGGGCTTGTAGCCCCCCCTCTCTCCCTTTTTTTCCCCACGCCTATTTTGTTTCCCCAGCCTCATCAAGGGCCGTCTTTCCAAAGAGTAGCAGATTAGTGGGTGATGATAAAATACCACTCAACAAGAAACGAATGAGATTATTGGGATATTACATATTAAGTCCGCGTTATTGAGAGAAAAAATGCGAAAAATGTTCTAGGCATCATCTATCCCTATCCTTTTCAGAGGCCCTCTGACCAGAAGTCGGAATCGTCCGATGGGCCATGAAGTGAAGGACAGGGAACGAGCAAATAACACGTAAGCATTTTCAGCTTAATATTGAGTAGGGCTATTTTTTTGAAAAAAAAAAAAAGAAAAAAAAAAACCTCAATCAAGATTGTGACCTTTCAATGCTTTCATAGGAAAAAGGTTGAGAACAAGTTTCATCTCAATTAAAGACAGTTCCCTTTTAGCTTTTCAACATCACAAATGGTTAACAAGGCCAAAAGCAGTTGACTAGACAAACACTCAGTACCAGAATTTAAAATGGAGATTGGATATATTTTTCAACATAATTGCTTTGAGGGGTACTAGATATAAAGATACTAGGATAAACTCACATTGGCTATATCTCATTATCCTCTGATAACAAATACAAGTGATTCGAACACATGCACATCAATAAACAAGTCAAGATTATGTATGCAAGTATTTGGCAGCCCGCACTTACGTTAACATCATCAACTGGACACGATTATCTCTCTCTCTCTCTACATCTATATATATACACACACACACACTTATGCCTCTGTTTATAGAACTGCTATCCTCCCAACTTGTTTGAGGAAAATGGGTTACTGGAAATTCTTCTTGTGCTTGATATTGGTGTCAATAATGCTAGTCAAGTTAGAAGCTCGGCATGGCGAATTCTTCGAAAAGAGAATGAATTTAACTGAATATTTCAAAGGAATTATGGAGAGAAAAGAAGTGGTTCAGGACGTTGGAGATGAAGGAGACAGCAGTGTAGAAAGCAATTATAATCCCACGCGGTATATTCCAGGAGGACCTGACCCAAAACATCATTGATCCTATGATGATGATCAGGATAAGGAAACCATTGATTAGTAAATTATGTGCATCTAATGTTAATTTGTTTCGTTCAATCTTAATGTGTACAAAATGCGGAAACTGTCCACCATTTCTGTGAAGTTCTTGGTTGACATGCTGCACATGTTTTTTCTTCTTTGATCTTAAAATAGTGGCTCCACCCATTTTATATTCAAAGTCTAACTCGACTTTTTTTGGTGCATGTATGGCAATTTGAAAGATCTACTTTGATGTCCAAATAACTATTTGTTTTTTTTAATAATAAAGAAAAAATAACTTATCCAAGCACGTTTTTCAAATTAGCCAAAAATTTTGGTCAATTTGGTGATTTTCAAAAGGCTTTATTCAGGGACCATTTGTGCAAAAAAGCCATTTTTCAAAATGTATACAATTGAATATTTAATTGGGTAAATTAAGGGCCGGTCATTGTTGTTGCACTTATGGGCTCTAAAGTCATATGACCAAAACTTAATTAAATTAAAATCACATTTTAGCGCTAAAACCAACATACCCTGCAATTACAAAAAAAAAAATTAATTCAATATTACTGTTTTATTTAGATAATGTGCATTGATATATTTATACGATACTTTTATATTTAATAATGTTTCAACCTATGATAATGTTATTGAATGCAAATAATATCAATAATCTTGCACTACTAATATAATATTTTAAAAACAATATCATTATTTCATCTATTAAAACATCATGTGCTTAGTTTTATCTATGATACTGTTTTATCAACGATACTGTTTCATTAAAACATCTTCAATTTTGTCAAATTTTAAAATTTTCATATCTATTTTTCAGGTAAATTACCAACGCAGTCTACTTTTTGAAAAAAAAAAGTAGCATTATATTATAGATTTGAATCTCGACACAACCTTGTTCAATCACTTTTATTACGGGTATGAGATTTTTTAGGTTTTTGATTGTGTTAGTATATATATGAAAGTTCAACTTTGGATGAATAGTAGTGAGTTAGGTCTTGTAAAAATGTGTTTCAACATCAATTAGAGAGATGCATTAAAATAGTGATATGCTCTGACACTTTTTAATTAAAATGCCACACACAATGTAATTTGAGTTTTTTTAGTACAACATTTTTCTTCAAAGATATATTAAGCCTTTAAAAACCTTTTAATTGATATTTCAATGTTACTTTCTACTCTTTTTGTGTTGGATATGAATTAAGGTTGTGCACAATATTTTAAAACCCGACTCGAGCATCGACACGGAAAAGAGAAAGGGTCAAGGGTCAAAGGGTCGAATCGGAATTGATCCGGTAATTTTTTTTTTAAGAAAATAATTTACAAAAAATAAATTTAAAAATGAAAAACAGGTTTTTTTCAAATTAGATAAACCAAAAGAAAAAATTGCAAGAGCCACTCAAAACATACAATTAGAAAAAATAATCAAATATAATCAACAAATTAATCTGCTACTCAATCCAATTACAAAATATAAAATAAGTTAATAACTTCAACAATAAACCCTTATGTCAACAACATGAAGACTTAAATAATTAAAAGTTTTACATCATCTATCCCCAATAAAAAAATAAAAATACCAAGTTATAATTGAATTAAAAAGTGTACCAAACATCAACAACTTAACTAGTTAAATTTCGTCTTCATCGTTCTCATCTGTAAGCCTCAATCCTTGATCACTTCCAAGATTATTTGAACCACCAAAACGGCAAAGAACATCCAATGTATCTAAATCACTAGTTTCTAAAGTATCAAGCTCATCATTATTTTCATTGTCATCTAAAGCACAAACAAAAGAAACAATAGGCTAGATAAAGATACCTAACTAACATAACAAATATAAAAACAATGAGTTAATAACTTAATATAGTTAAATGTACGAACTTTGAACACAAGTATACTTTTCACGCTCATTGACAATGGGAATTGCATCTTCTTCATAAATAGCATTCTCTAACTCTTAATATTCAAAGTCGTGAAGTGGTACTTCTTCCTCAGTCCAAAAGTCTATCTTGTCAATGCACTCATAATCAACTGGATCATAAGATATATTCTTATAATAAAGTCTATACGGTTGTACATGAGAAGTAGATAGATAAAAAAAACATTTTCAAATAAATGAGACATTAAAAATAAACTCATAGCGTAATAAAGAGTTGAACTATAGACATATTCTTCAATCGCAAAGTATAAGTAACATAGACAAGATCATTGAGTCTTTGATGCTCCAATCTATTTCTTTTTTACGTATGAATACGTTCAAAGACACTCCATTTCTTTTCACATCCCGAAGAAGAAGCTGTTTGACCAAGAATTCGAACGGATATCTTTTGCAAAGTAGGAGTGCTATGTCCAAACAATTTCCACCATTCATCTATATGTTATGTTAAAGTTAGTTTTAAGTACTATGCACTATATTAAGTAAACACAAACAATAAATAACTAAATTTAAATGCTCACCAGGTTGTAATGATTTTCTTGTATTACATGCAAGTTGTCTTCCGAAACTTCATTCACGTTCTCGATATGTACTTCTCAATATGTACTTGTCTCTCCCATCGCTTTTGTCTCATTCCCACAAATGCTTTTGATTTCAAGCAAATTGAAGAGGCCTTGCATGACTTCTAATTTTTGACAAAATCCTTCTTCACAAATTAAAGTGGGATTAAGAAAATAAGTTGCTGCATGTATATTGAGGCGAAGATGTTTATCTCATCGCTCCTTAATTATATCAGTGTAAGGCTTGTACAATATTTTCTTATTTAAGAATATATTTTTTATCCCCATTCGTGTCCTATGCATGCCATCAAATACATAACCCAATGAAGGTTTTTCGCCTGAATCTACAATGCGTAACAACCTTACAATAGGAGCTACAATTTTCACAACCATCAAGCAATCCTCCCAAAATTTGTTATCCAAGATGATAGAAGTTACAAGTCTCCCATTTGCACTTTTTGAAAGCTTGTGGCTTGTGAATTGCCTACTTGTTGCCAAACTTTGCAATACTTTCTTGTGATCATAAGTACTTTTTAATGTAATAAAAGTGGTAGCAAAACGAGTCACAGCTGGGAATACAATTTCCTTCCATTCAAGTATTTTTCTCAACCAAGACAAAAAAAATTGCGTGGTTATACACAAATATTTTAATCTTCAAAGCCCGTAATGCAAAGGAATGCACATAAGGCATATTACTAATATCTTTCAAAATAAGATTCAAGCAATGTGGAGTACAAAGAGACCAAAAAATGTGGTCATATTTTTCATGCAATAATTTTCCAGTCGCCACATAGTTAGCTGCATTACCAGTTACCATATGAACCACATTACGAGGTCCAATCCATTCAACTACCTCCAAAAACAAATTACACAATGTTTTAACATCTTTCACAATATCTAACGCGTCAACAGATTTCACAAATAGAATTTAATAGCAATAAACTAAAAAATTAATCAAGGTTCTATGTCTTTGATCTCTCCAACCATCGGCCATAATTGTGCATCCATTATTTATCCACTGGCTTCGACAAGTATCAACAAGCAATTGAAAATCTTTCTTGCAATCTCTCAACAAACTAACACGAATGCCATTATAAGATGGACATTTAAATCTTTGCAGCAGTAGCATCTAAAGCGAGTTGGAAGAAAGGTGATTGCAAAGCATTAAATGGAATGCAAGCATCATAAAACCATCTATCCCAAGCCATATGGGCTCTCTTTACTGCTTGTTTGTCAGGGAAAACACTCTTTAAACTAGGCTGAGATCCAGGGGTAGTCCTTTGAGCAAAATATGTTTCAATCCATTTACTTGCTTTCCTCTTCCCTTTTTGTTGCCTTTGTTTTTCTAATGATTTATTTATATCTTGAATTTCATCTTCTATTTCATCTCCTACAATTTCTAAATCTATAGGATTGTCCTCAAAAGTACAGTCATGAGCCTCTTTAGCATCTTGTTTCTTTTGAAATACGTCCTTAAGAATTTTTTGGAATTTAAACTGAACATCAAATAAAACTTTCTTACGTTGAGATATTTGACCTTTAATTCCAGCATGATGTACTTCATTCTGTTAATTCCCTCACCTTTAAAGCCATTGTTGTAATAAAGACGCGTGTAACGAATTTTACCATCAATGTCATGACTTGAAGAAAAGTGATCTCATGCAGGATGAGTCTTTACACGGCTAGAAGACATGGAACCTGTAGATTGTCTTTCTAAAGATTAATTATTGCTATCCATCCTAAATAAAAGCAATTAAATTCATGTATCAACTTCACAATTCATGTTTCAAACAAAATCAGTATACCAATTGAAAGTATATAAGGAGCCAAAGGACAAGAGATAACTGGTAATACTCCATTTAAGAAAATAGAAAACAAGAACGGGATGAATTCAAACAATTATACATAAGCTCATCTCAATTAAAATATTATATCTTCTTCCAGAGCAGAATTGGCGTGCTTAGATATGTTAGATCAAATACTTTTAATAATCTATTTTGGCTCTTTGAAGGCTAGATAAGTTAAATCAAATACTTGTAAGGAAGTAGTAGTATTTGCAGCAAATGGTGGCATATAACCATATTCCAGAGAATACTGCAAATCATGAGGAAAGACAGACAATAATGGAGGGACTATACATCCATCATGGTGAGACGAGAAGCAGCATAAAAAAATTATAATCAAAACTGATCTTGAACAAAATTTAATGATAACCTTAATGATAAAAAATAAAAAATTTCAGAAAATTGAAATTCTACTAACCAGCTTTGGAAGTGGAAGGAATACAAGCCTTTGAAACCCAATAATGCAAGATGAAGGCCGAACCCAAGAAGTAGACTGTAAAATCAAGAAAAAAGTAGACAAATTTAGAATAAACAACAATGGATTTTTATTAGACTGATCCATCGGTAAAGGAGATGAATCTGGAATCCCAATCATCACTTGCATTAATTAAGAAAATAAGTGTTTTTTTTTTCAAGATCTGATTTTCCCTATTTAAAACCGTGGAAACCGTTAAAGGTCCAAATGGTCTCTTGAACCAGGTGGGACGACAGGTTTCGAGGCGGAGTTTTGAATGGACGGGTTTTATGCCTAATCAAATTGGTTTTAAGGCCGGTTCCTGGTTTCACCGGTCGAATCGAACGAGTTAGTCGGTTCGAAAACATTGGTCGTGCATTTGAAAGTAACATGTTGTGTCACTTTTTAATTAAAATGTAACATAGTGTCTAAAATGGATGTTTCATTTGATAATATATATATATATATATATATATATATATATATATATATATATATATATATATATATATTTGTGTTGTTTTTTTCAAATATAGATAAAATCAATGTCTAATCCCATAATAAGATAACCAATATTGTTTGTGAATATTGAAGAAAAGAAACACACATGCAACCAAATCCAAATGGACAAAATCTCATATGCACACACATTGACAGTTATTGTAAAAATAAAGGACAATTCATATTCACATTGTTCAAAATATTACATAACAGAGATGTACATCCAAACATTAAGTGAAACAATTGACAAACTTGGGGATTGCAATGATTGAAATATACCAAATAATATAAAAGCAACTCATCAAAAAAAAAATCTGGACGACCTAAAGAAAAATGAATACCATAAAAAGGAAAAAAAATCCAAAGTACAAAATGTAGAAGATGTTGGAAGTATAGTCACAATAGAAGATCATGCCAAACTCCTGCAACTTTGAAGAAGAAGCTACAAAAAAAAAGTTGCAAGATTTATGAAACTTGAGTGTTTGAATTTTTTATTTTAGATTGTTTTTAATTTTTTTTTTCCACTTTTTTCCACTGCAGAGTACATATCTGAAACAATTTATAGATTTCTATACATTAATAGTGGTATGTTACTTTTAAAACAAAATGTGACAAAATATGTCACTTCTTTATAATTTTCTTGTGCTTTGCTTTTGTATTGGGTTTCTATTCAGAATAGGTTTAATTTTCCTATGTTAAGGTTAGAATGACATGTAACCTTTATCAATTAAATCTAAAATGTATACCAAATACTTCAACCATGAAGTGATTGTAGTTTGATGGATATTGATATTAAATTCTATATGACCAAAAATTTGACTTAAGTACATCTCATACAAAGGAAAACAATCAAAGAGTGTGGAGAGATCTTCTACACAAAGCGCGTGAAGAAAAATAAAATAAATTGATTTCAACCATCCCATTAATCGCATTATGTCATTTTTAAAATAAAAAGTGACAAAATATGTCACTTCTATACAAAATGACACAAACAAACAGCAAAAAATAGAAAATATACGATTCTCCTAATTATGTAATGTGCGTTAGCATTTTCGTATTAACTATAACAAAAATGATAGTTCCCATAATTACGTTAATATTTCTATCAGATGTTCTTCCACCATCTCTATCTATTCAACACTAGAAAAAAAATCATCCTATTAATTGCGTTATGTCATGTTTGAAATAAGAAGTTACAAAGCATGTCACTTCTATACAAAATGATAGGTACCAAGATTCTTTGCAAAAAAATCTTACAAAAACCTAGACCGTTACATAATTTGACTTATAGGTACTTTTCATACAAAAAAAAAAAACAAACAAAGCATATGAAGAGATCTTCTATACAAAGAGTGTAAAGAAAAAGAAACTAAATCGATTTCAAACATCTCATTAAACGCGTTATCTCACTTTTGAAATAAAAAGTGACAAAACTTGTCACTTATATACAAAATGACACAAACAAATGACAAAGAAGAGAAAATGGATGGTTTTCCTAATTATAGTAATGTATGTTAGTATTTTGTATTAACTATACCAAAAATGATGATTCCAATAATTACGACAACGTTTCTATCAGATGCACTTCCACCATCTCCATCTATTTATCATCCGAAAAAATTATCCCATTAATCACGTTATGTCACTTTTGAAATAAAAAGTGACAAAGTATGTTACTTCTATACAAAATTATCTATACCAAGATTCTTTGCAAATAACTTACAAAACCTACACTGTTAAAAAATTTGACTTAAGTACTTTTGATACAAAGGAAAACAAACAAAGCATGTGAAGATGTCTGCTATACAAAGCGAGTGATGAAAAACATTAAATCGATTTTAAACATCTCATTAATAGCATTATGTCACTCTTTGAAATAAAAAGTGAAAAGCATGTCACTTCTATACAAAATGATATGTACTAATATTATTTACAAAAAACTTACAAAACCTACACTGTTACAAAATTTGACTTGAGTACTTCTCATAAATGAAAACAAACAAAGTGTGATATGTCACTTTCTAACTTATTTGACTTAGCAACTAGCATGCTTGGCCAAGATTAATTTGGCTCATGATGAAGATCTTGTTTACGCCTTTAAAACCCACCCCAAACTTATTCATGAGCAACACTTCAGAGTGATCCAAACCTATCACATAAAAAACGGTGAGTATTAGCAATGTAAAATTTTACGAGGTGTAAGCCCGTTCTTACACCCCGTAGTTTTATAAGGAACATCAATCATGGTTGCATCAATGTTGAAGGCATACAAGGTAACATCAATAACTTAACAATAATCACGTTGGTTATTTACTAATTATCGAGCCTAACGTCCACTAATTCCCAACAACTATTCATACCCTCGTGTCATTAAAAATAGGTGTAAATCTGATTGGGATATTTTGTCGAACACCTTGAGGGTGTCTTCGAAAATCAAAGAAAAATAGTAAAATTTAGCTATGGAGCTAACCCATATTTTTAAAACAACAATTTTTCAATGCAATTATACACAAATCCATGACAATTTATGCCCAAACCTCCTTCAAATAAGAACGAATGAAGAAAAATACTCAAATTCAAATTTTAACCTCACAAACAAAGTTTATGGCATGTTACCTTGAAATTCATATGTTCGTAGTTTGTAAGGAAAATCATAGCTCTCTTTTCTCTTGGGTAGGCTCTCTCTCCCTCAACAATCCCTCTTACCACGTACAGAGGTATCAGTGGTTTCAAAGCACAATAATTCAGTAATTCAAAGAAAATGCCAACCGTCTCACCCTCAATTCAAACCAAAATCACATTTTGAAAAAAAGGAAAATAACTTGGGAAATTCTTCAAATTCATATGTAAACAAAAGATCCAGTTCAAGTTAGCTTAATATGAAGCACTTATCATCATGGAGTGCAACACTTATTGGCATTCACAAATAAATCCAAAAAAGTCAACTTACATAGTATGTGACTTTTTAATTAAAAAGTGACATGTCATGTCACATTATAACGTGGAACTTAATTTACATTCAACACAACAAAAAACAAAATTAACAATTAAATATTAGTTTAAGAAGTTCTTAAGATCACATTGTAAGCTTAGTTAAAGATGTTCTATTAGAAAATGTCAAATTACACAGTGTGTGATATTTTAATTAAAAAAGTGACATATCATGTCACTTTCTAATGCAGAACAAACATCATAACACAATAAAAAATAAATAGCTAACTATGCAAAGTAGTCAAAAACCCTATAGCCATTACCAGACAACAACACTAGGAACACCCACTCCAAACCAACTGCGAATTTCGGTAACATTTATAAACTTAAACCCTTGCTATTAAGACAATCAAGTAGATTATATAACAAGAAAAGACACGATGAACAAAAAGATTTTAAAACACATAAAAACACACTTTCGCATACACATTCAGAATAAAAAATAATAAAATATGCTACAAATTAAAAGAAGCCTAAGAAACGAGGTCCACCTTTGAATAATATGGCTCTTTAATATCCTTTTTCTTCTTCACACCTCGGATTCCTTCAACATTCTGACCCTTGCTCTTCTTGTTCTTCGATTCAATAACATTTTCTTCAACTTGAGATATGGAAATTTCTCTAGAGCTTTGCGAAAGAAGATATGTGTGAATAGAGTGTGAAATTATCGGATGTTTGTCGAAATAAACGAAATTTCTCGCCGGAATATGCTAAATAACATTGGAGGCTTCGAAGATTTTATGAGGTTTTTCCCTTCTTAAGAGTTTTGACGCTTGTTAGTTTCTTTGAAATGAAAAAGTGTTAGGTATTAATCAAAAAAATTAAAAAGTTCATCGTATTCCCCAATTCTAAAGCACAAAGTGTAAATTAGGCCACATACATATTAGGGAATTTGGCACAATGGTCCATAACATTTGTTCTCAGTATGAAAATGGTCCCTTACATTTTTTTTGGCACTGACATCCCTAACATATATGTTTTGATGCACAATTGATCTTTATTTGACAAAAAGACCAATATTCCCTAAATTTTGAAATTGAGTTCCTAACTTCCGCAAAATGTGCAAATATGTCCGGTACCTTTATTTTTTTTATAGAAAAATTAAACGAAACAAACGAGTTCTTTTTTTATTGTAGTTTTGAATGAAGATTTTATTGACCAAATCGATAATATACGTAGATTATTTTTAAGACCTTCTAGATGTAGATGATGATAACTATATAGATGGATTTTATATATAACGTACAATGAAGTACCTCATCGGTGGATATCTATATGAATCCAAATCTGCCGAATCACTCATGGTATGATCTTTGTACCTATCCCAATAATCTATAATGGAGTACGAATAATTCCATATTCACTTGGTTTTTGGTTCATAATTAAATGAATTGCATCTTTTTCTGGAAATCCTAGTTATTCTTAGCATTATAATGGGAAATATCATTGTTATTAGCATGAAACATATGCTCTAGTTCATTTAGAATATGTGGTTCAAAGAACTATATGTGGAGCAATTTGGCATAAATTGATATCAACTACTCACCAAGCAAAGCAAGACCAATTACAACTAAAGTTCAATTAAAGTGCGTTTCCACGTGGTAGAATCTCCTCAAGGAATATAAAGTTTTCACGAGGATGATCTTGAGCTATATCTCCCCAAGCCAAATGGAGCATGCATGAAGTAGTCAGATCCTTTTTCTATACCTGACACAAATAACATGAAGCTTAGAATTATGGGTGTAGTCAATACTCCCAAATCAAAAGAGAAATTGATCTATCGTCAATTTTGTAAAAAATAAATACAAATATCTATTTGTACCTCGTAAAAAAAGAATCTAGACCTTTAACTACCATAGTGTTATAAATATTAGGCATCTTGCCTAGCAGAAAGGCTACATCTAGTATTGGATCGAAGCCGGCTCTCGGAATCGAACCGATGACCATCACATTACAAATGCGATGCTCTAACCTCTGAGATATGATTAGTTTGGTGCCGACTCTTATGAGCCAACGAAATACCTATGGTTTGATATATAATAAATTGTACCTCATTTTTTACAGACAGTTGAATGGTTTCGATAATCAATATTCTCCTTTTCATCAATTATGGAATAGTTCAATTCTTCTGAATCAACATTATATCCAAACACCAAAACTCACTGCCCATGGATAAAGAAGGAATCAACAAAAGGAAGCGGAGTACGGTGCAAGATGGAGCCCCTAAATCTCTCAAAATCACTGCAAACTGAATCAATGGTTGCTCCTATCTATAAATAATATAGTCATCGCATGCTTTCATTCATGTCGTTTATGCAAGAGCCAAGTCATCCTAAATCAAAGTCATAACAGTGTAAAATTCCAAAATACCCATATTTTCTGTTATAAAGCCAGTATATCAATTTTCAATTGAAACCATTTTGCATAGTTAGACTTAGTGTATAACTTCTGCAAATGATCCCAAACTTTATTTTCTGTTTGATACTTTACCAATTGTGCACCAATAGAATTTTCAACAGAATTGTGATCCAAGTAAGGATTTTGACATTGTTTGATTCTCAAGAATCTAATTTTGTTGCATTATTAGCATTTGTACTCTTAGGGATCACAACAATCATACTAACATATTCCGACAATTTTATCCTTAAGGAAATTCTTCATCACAATATGAATAATTCTTACCAATTAATCTTACACTAATAGATTAAAGTGAATTATCTCTTTCAGTTGTCATTATGAGTTAAGCAAATACAATTACAGATCAGAGAGAATCAAGATTACGTACCTCAACCAATAGCCAAAAACACACCACTGGAATATTAGAAATTATGGATAAAACAAACTCAAATCAGACCATAAGGATGCCGCACGCACCGTCACATGCTTCCACTGTCACTACGCGTAGGCTTTACGCATCGCCATCATACCCGCACGTGGACCTTCACGCACCGACTATGTCAGATCTCCTTATCTCCGTAAACCCAAATCTGTTCACCAATATCTGATCCGGCGTCACGTTGAATGGGATTTGAATTTTCAACCATGGTTCCAAAGAAAAAGTAGGGTTTTGAACTACACACAAATTTTGAGATGAGAATGATAAAGAATAAACCAAATTCAACACACAAATTGGTCTCTGATACCATGTTGGAAATTTCAATATGGCATATCAAACTAATAGAGAAGAACAAAGAGAGCAGAAGAGAACAAAAGAATTATTATAGAGCAAAACTAAATTAGGATTTTTTAGAGTTACAATTAGTATAAATAATAAGACTAATAAGAAAAGACTAACTACCCTACAGAATATTATTATATTCTAACAGCAATCTCGAACACTATTTAATAATCAACCAAAAATATTGTCCAAAAACAACATCGACATTAGTCCCTTGAATATGGTATACATTCCCAAACCTACAAGCACCAACCCATCAGCCAAAGCAACAAATTTGCACAAGAACCTTTGTAGTTTTCACCGAGTATCACATGAAAAGTGAACAAAACCTAAGAAAATAAAAGTTTTACCGAGTTGCTCTGACGAATCCATATGCTATACATAAATTTAATGCATAATAATATAATACCAAAAGCTTTTGGATTCTTCTTCCTTCTCCAAGTCAATTATCTCTCATATCAGCCATTAATTCAATATCTTCTATCCTACCTCCCAAATTCGATCTAGGATCAGATCGAGAAAACGATTCGATACATAGGCGATGCTCATGACGAGAAATAAGAAGAATTAGACCTTAGTGAGAAATAAATGGCCCAGATTTAACTATCCCACCTTCTTCGTGCACCAGCACAACCCCACCAGTCCACCCAGTCCATAGAGCCCACATACTCTAAAAAAGAAAAAGAAAAAAAAAACACATAAACCAGAAACTAACCTTTCAAATAAGCTTCGAGGAAGGATTGAGATGAAATTGCATAGATTTTCAGTTAAGACTTGAGATAGAGTGAGATGAGTTTTAGATTAAGATGAAACTACAAGGATTGGGGATGAAGATAGGGAAGGGCAAGCCACGTTTTCAATTGCGCAAAATTTGGGAATTTGCAAGTATTGACGAAGAAGACGGGCGTTGGGCGAGTTATGGTTTCAATTGCGCACAATTTGGGAATCTGCATGGATTGAGGATGAAGACGGGCTAGGGATTTTGTGTTGGAGCTAGATTTGGGATGGCTTTTTAACTCCAATTCTGAAAAATAATCCCGAGGTTTCACTTTGCTATTATATATTCGCAGGTCTTGAGTCAAGTTTTTTTAATGGGCTTAAATAACAACGGACCTTCTATGTTTATTAACAATGGGCTATACTTATTGTTAAGTATATATTTCAATAACGTGTAACAAACGTTGCTAAATATACTATTTTTTGACAACAGTCAATGTCCATTGTTAAATAACAGAATATATAAAAAAAATTCGCAACAGATTATGAACGTTGCAAAAGAATACATTAGCAACATGTATTTATTTAAATAATGTTGTCAAATCTCAATTGAGTTAACCAATGACAACATACATTTAATGACTGTTACGAAAAACCCTTTTTAGCAACACGCAATTAATTAATGTTGTTGTTTATATGTTGCAAAAAAATATTTTTCTTGTAGTGAAATCTTAATTATATATGTAAAAAAAACATTTGTTATCCTAGAAAATTACATGTACTTATGCATGCCAACGGATCCTTCATGCCCTACTTTAACCTCTACTATATGGTATTTATTTATTTTTGACCAATGAAATATAAACATTAAGAATAATATACCCTTTATATAAATAACTTGCTTATCAAGGTTATTCTAGTATAAAATATAATAAAACAATTAAAAGAGAGCTAACCTCAAGATCAATGAAAAAGATGAATGGCTATGATCATTTTTTTTTTGCAGCCTTAATGACCTCTTTTGTTTTGGTGCATGTTGGATTGGTGTTTAGGATAATAGGTTAAGCTATACAAAAATAATAAACAATTTAGTAAGACATGATGGGAGTTTGACATTGTCTGGATTTGGAAGAGATGAAAAGTGACTATTTTGCAAAGGAATGTGTATAATTAGGATGGTTTTGACTTCTATTCTTGAAGTAACCATTTAGGGAATTCAAGGAATTTAATTATATAGAATTTACCTACTAAGAAAAGGAAATTGAATAGTTCCAATAACATGTCTAGGTTCAATCTCCCACTTTAATAGAATTATATGCATATTATAATTATTTAATATGCACGTTGATCATCTAACACTACAAGAAAGGAGGTCAATAGCGGCGACAAAAGTCGTCGTTGAAAGATCTATTGTCTTCCTTTTACATGTATAGAGACGACAAAGTCGTCGCTGAATGTCGCTGCAATAGTTTAGTGCCTCTAGAGTATATTTGAATCTATAGCGACGTTAAGTTCGTCGCAATATTGTCGTGATCTATATCTCAAAAATAGATAAAAAGAGACGACAATGTCGTTGCTGTTATCAGAAATAGTAGCGACGTGAAATTCGTCGCTATTATCTTTATATACAACAATTATTAGCGACGACACCGTCGTCTCTATATTAGTAGGACATATAGAGACGATTATGTCGTCGCTAATATTAAATGATTTGTTTTATTACAGCAACGAAAATGTCGCTGCTATAAACAGTTTGAATTTTTTTAAAAAAATTTCAAAAATTTTAAATAATGTATAAAAAGTTCTAAAAATCTACATATCCCTCAAACCCTCGTCCTCATCTAGAGGTGTCAATCCGGGTTAGCCCGCCTCTGATGAAGTCCGGTGACGACCTGCATTAGAAAAAGTCCTCACCACGGTGGGTTACGGGCCGGTTCAACCCAGTCCACAAAAATTGAATCCTAGCTCGGACCATCCCGGTCTAGCCCATGTGGGCCACAGTTCAACTTAGTTCGTCCCGTATGAATAAAAAATTAATTTTTTTTGAAATTACTAAAACAATTTAGTTACCTATTGTAATTAAAAAAAATGTTTACATATATAGTAAAAAAATATGTTAAATTACTAAATAAAAAATAAATAACAATGTTAAATTCACATTTGTTAATTTTTTAATTCAATTTCTATTTTTTTTTATATATTTAAAGACTAAAACAGCACACATCTGTCACATTTTTCACTTTAAAGGGCTCTCTGCCATTTATTAAAAAAAATCAAAATATACCAGCGGTTAAAAGCCCAATCGCCCGGCCCGCGGTTCGACCTCCTCGGTCCGTGAACGGCCCGCCCGGTTCACAGGCTGACTCGCAGTTCTGGATCAAGACGGGTGGCCCGATGTGGGTTCGGTCGGCCCTCCCGTCTTGACACCTGTATTCTCGTCCTCGTCCTCGTCCTCATCCTCGTCCTCGTCCTCAGACACAACCACCGGTATGCTATTTTTCAGAAGCTCAATTTCCCGCTGCATTCGGCGTAGCTGAGCCTCGTACATGACAAACCGATGATCGTCATTCTGCAGGTCTCCAGAGAACTGATGGAAAGTTCCTTGTGGTGCCTTCGATGCAGCGGTCGAATCTAGGTAAGGAGAAGTGCCTTCGGAACTCGTCCAATCCTACGGACGTAACCTCATCGTTCTCCAAGAACCTCCTTTGCAATAGCTTGCTCGTCTAAGGACGCGCCACTTGAGGCGACCTGTGACTATTTAGTCTCTCTCAACTCAACAAGTTTATCCTGTTTAGTAAAAAAATAAATAATAAATAATAATATCATGTCAGATAAAAGTAAATTAACATAATTTAAAAATTCTCACATAGTCACCAGTCGCCTGTGGGTTCACTCAATTGCTATCCCGGAAGGTGTGAAACGTCTGGAACGACTCAATAATCTCCAGCCACTACTGGGTCTCGGGGTCCCGCTACAACAATTTAAACGTGAAATGTAGTTAGTAGACATTGTTACGTAATGTAGTGAAGATTTGTATAATGATATTGAAAAATTTAGTTGTACCTCATCGTAACGCGTGGAAAAGCTCTTCGACCCCTATACGTTCGGGTATTTAGACTTACCCCGATTGACTTTATTTTTTGAAGACCGTTCCTGAATGTATAAAAAAATAATTGATTAGTAGAAAACTTATTAGTTAAAAAAATATTTAAAAAAAACGTAAAAGTAAATAAACAATACGTACCACGAAAGTAGAACTGGTGAAGAAGTCAATGCACTTCTGCCAATCCTTGACAAACATCTCGCTATATGGTCAACTGGGTCCATGCGTTTTTAAGTGATTGTGCACATTGAGTTTGTAATCCCGATAACAATAGCCCGCTAGGCGATCTACAACAGTACAGACCTCCCGGTACTCATCGGGCGATTGATCGCCCTGAAGATCGAAGTAGCTCTGCAAGAATGGAAAAAATTACGTTAATGTATATTACATGGAACAATTATTTATTGACTGCACTAATAACAAAACTAATGTAAGTTAATACCTCGATGATGCTACCTAACTGTGTTCATTGCTCCTTTAGAACTTCTGTCCAAGAAGGGTAGCACGGGGGAATGGTGAATCTCACTTGGTTCCCAACCAAGCGCGTGAAGTACTTCGCGTTATTTTCGATCGGCTGCATTGTGTGTTTGACATTGTCGAACGTGATGGGAAGTGGCATCTTCCCGTTGGCCTGCCAAACATTCTCAAGGTTGATGCCTCGAGAGATACCCCGTTGCTTTGGCGGGGGCGCTGAAAAAGTACTGATTTTTTTTTCGTAATTTGTAATAAGTTTTGATTTATTTATGAATAGGTCCATAAACTTTTAATTTATTTTAAATAGGTCCCTTATTTCAAATAGGTTCCTAAATGTTGGATTTATTCATAATTTCTAATAAGTTTTAATTTGTTGATGAATTGGTCCTTAGACTTTTAATTTATATCAAATAGGTCCCTAAACTTTGAATTTTTTCGTTGTTTCTAATAAGTTTTGATTTGTTTATGAATAGGTCCATAAACTTTTAATTTATTTCAAATTGGTCCCTAAACATTGAATTTATTCAAATAGGTCCCTAAACTTTGAATTTTTTTTCGTAATTTTCAATAAGTTTTAATTTGTTTATGAATAGGTCCTAAACTTTGAATTTATTTCAAATAATAGGTCCCTAAACTTTTAATTTTTTCGTACTTTCTATTAAGTTTTGATTTGTTTATGAATAGGTCCATAAACTTCTAATTTATTTCAAATAGGCCCTAAACTTTGAATTTTTTCATAATTTTTAATAAATTTTAATTTATTGATGAATTGGTCCCTAAACTTTGAATTTATATCAAATAGGTCCCTCAACTTGCATTGGTCTATAATTTCTAATAAGTTTGAAATTGTTTATGAATAGGTCCCTAAACTTTTAATTTATATCAAATAGGTCCATAAACCTATTTTAATTTCAAATGAGTCCCTAATTGATGAACTCCAATGCACAACTAATTACATCACAAAATGATCATCATGAATATGAACTCCAATTCACAACTAATTTTATCAATATCTACAAAATGATATACAATTCACACATCATGAATATGAACTACAAAATGAAAAACAAAAAATCAATGAAAAACTGAAATGAAGATGAAATAAACAACCCACTATCATCCAATACTCAACCAACAGAATTAGAAATGATGCAAAATCAGTTTTTTATCTTGTTCACAAGAAATGAACTGAGTTCAAAATCAAAATCAAAAATTTGAAATGAAGAATCTTTCGACAGAAGAAAATCAAAATGAAAATAAAAAATCCCAAGGCATAATCTTATGTCAGGAATGGCGGCGAAGAGTGGGATGATAATAACTTACTGCTTTGATCTTGGAAGAACGTGAGAAGAACCTCCTTTCACTCTAGCAGACGGCGGGGAACAAGCAGGAGGAAGAAGAAGAACAGCCAAAATGGGAAAGAAGAAGGTTATGCGTGAAATTAAAGGCATGATTCTATAGCGACGACATATGTCGTCGTTATTGAGCATTTGCGACGACACTTTTTTCAGCTTTTTAGAACACGCGCCTAAAACGTGGCGCCCAATTTTCATACGTCGCTACTGTCAATCCAAAATGTCATCGCTATTGTCAATACACTAAGTTAATTAAATTATATATCTAATTATAAAGGAGTTTTTTCATATTATTAATTTTTAATATTATCAAACTTTTAGCGCAATCATATTATTAATTTGTAATATTATCAAATTTTTTAGTTTTTAATTGTTAATAATTAAAATATTAAAGTATAAATTAATATATTCAGTGATACAAAAAATATTGTACATTTTTTAGAGTCTAAAAATATTTCTTTTTTTAGGGCATTTTTCATATTTAATTTAATATATTAAATATTTAAAAAATGTAATTGTATAATTAATAAATTATTTAAAATTTAATGTACAATAATAATAATAAACAACTCATAGGTAATAAATAAAATATTAAAAATAATTATACATTAATGAACAACTCATTGTTGACTAAATAATTTATAAATAAATTAAGTACTTTATGATAGTTAACTATACTCCGTGACGCAGTGAAAACATTCAATCTGATTCACTATCATGATACGATTGATCTTCATCATTGTCACTGTCGTCCTCATTGATTTTACTCGATGTTTTGTCATCCTCGTATTATGTATCGTCTTCCATATCATCGTCGTTGATAAACAAAGTTCTCCTGCAGTATCAGACGAGGCTCTCCTAATAGCCGATGATTCTATCTCATCAGCTTCACTATCATCTCGGTGCAAGAATACGTGCTCTATGTTGCCAAGATCAACGATCAGAGATAAACCAGAAAAGTAGTTATTGTGGAGCAGGTCAATCTCTGTGATGTTAGATCCCACCATATCCCACGTACTCCTGTGACGGACAATTTGTACTACTCGCCAGTTTGGACCACGAGACGGATCTTCAATGTAAAACACTTGTTGTGATTGGCTCGCAAGTATAAACTGATCATTCTTGAACGCCTCTGTACTGATGTTAATACTGGTAACGTTATTCTCAGTTACCATCGGTCTCCCATCACACCTAAACGACTTGCATCGAAACAGAAAAAATGAAAGTTTCGGTCTATACTGTACCTCCAATATCTCTTGCAGCTGCCTATAGTAAACCTTACCCCAAGTCCCTAGGACGAACACACCACTGTTCTGAGTTTTTCTTCGAATATTACGATCATATGTCAGGAACTGAACTCCTTTCACAACACAAGTCGTGTATGACATAACCTACTGGTAACATCCACTAGCCAACAAAAACAACTCATGAGAAACTTGATGGCTGTGGCTTTGGCACATTGCATATACCTGCATGACGAGGATTATTCTCAGTTATTGAAACAAAGAATGTGGAAAAATTTGAAATTTATTCGCTTGTTGTTCGTTTACCTTCATGTAGAACCAACCGCAAAAGTCTCTTCTATGCACTAGTTCGATGTTTGGACCGCCATTGTTCAGTAGCTCCTGCCTATGTTCCCTGTACAAAGCATAGAAGATCAAAGTTCATTAGTTCGTTCTACATGACAAAGTTTATTTGAGATAAATGAATAATATTTCAAAACGTCGTCTTACTGCAAGAATAGCTCAACTTCATAACAGTTGTTCAGGACGTAAAAAATCGCTTAATTTCGAACGTTGTGTCTGGGGAACACTATTATCTTCGTTTCTGGAAATGTCGTTGGTGACTTCTTTCCAAGTTTCAGGACGTAAAAAATCGCTTGATTCTATCTCATTAGCTTGTTCAGGAAACGTCGTTGGTGACTTCTTTCCAAGTTGGCAACACTGCGACTGAAAAATAGAAAGTTGTGTCTGCAGAACACTAGCATCTTTGTTTTTGTCTGGTCGGTTAACCTTGTTCCTATGTCCTCGAAGTACCTCGAACAAAAATTCAATATCTCATCCACAACATACCCTTCAGCTATTGATTCCTCGGGCCGAGCTCGATTTCTGACGTAGCCCTTCAATTTCTTCAAGTATCGCTCGAATGGATACATACATCCATCTCATGGGCACCGGACCTCCAAGGATTGCCTCTTCTAGCAAATACATTACGAGGTGAATCATGATGTCGAAGAAGGCTGGCGGAAAAATCCGTTCCAACTTACAAAAAATGAGTACCAAGTGATCGTGGGAAGCCATCATGTCGCTAACCTTTAGTGTTCTTGCACAAAGCTGTTTGAAGAACGTGCACAATTTAATAATTATAGTAGAAATAGTTTTATTCAAGAACTCCCGATAACTGACTGGCAATAACCGTTGCATGATAATATGGGAATCATGTGACTTCAACCCAGTAATGCGGCTGACATAAGGACCAATATTCTTCTGAAGATTAGAGGCGAAGCCATTTGGAAAGTCAACCGATCGGATAAATTTACAAAACTTCATACGATTTGCAGACAACATAGTGTAACATGCGACATGCTTCATACACCTATTCTCGTTCTGATACAAGTGCAACTCCCTTTTGATCCCCAATTGCATCATATCGCGCCTCGCATTGACTGTGTCCTTTGATTTGAATGGATCACCCATAATTGTGCCGAGCAAGCTATCACAAACATTCTTCTCTACGTGCATGACATCGATGTTATGTTTGAGCTCTATAGAAGTCCAATACGGAAACTCATAGAAAATTCTCTTTTTTCTCCAATTCAGCTCGTCATCACTTCGCCGAATTGTAGCACTCCTGTAGTTAGGGTGCTTTTCTAGACTTCTATGTCTTACATGGCTTAACTATGCTAAAATGTCTGTCGCTTCTCTGTCCTTCCATCGAAGTCTAAATTGCTCCGAAAATAATGCATGGATGGCAAGAACTGGCAGTGACCCACATAAGCTGTTTTACCTATCACACGGACTAAAGGATTATCTTTCTTGTACGTAGAACATGCCATGTACCCCTGACCACTCCAACCTGACAAACTACTTCTCATTGGAAAATTGTTAATAGTCCACAACAACGTTGCACACAGTCTGAATACCGACCTGTTGTTGGTTCCAGCGTTACGCGTGTCAATCCCATCAACCCACAACTCTTTCAACTCATCTACTAATAGTCGTAAATATACATCAATGTCCTTACCTGGTGCTTTAGGACCAGTTATCAACAGAGTAAGTATGAAGTATTCGAGCTTCATGCATAACCAAGGTGGCAAGTTATAAACTGTTACAACTACTGGCCACATGCTGTACGCCAGACTCATGTCACCGAATGGATTGAATCCGTCTGCGGCCAAACCTAACCTGACATTTCTGATCTCACTTGCGAACAGTGGATGTTTCATGTCAAAATCTCGACATGCCTTTCCATCAACGGGATGCTGCATTTCATCATCCTCCCTAGGCCTTCATATACTGTGCCACCACATGAGTTTTGCAAGATCCTACATCGCGAACATACGTTTTAGTTTGAGGGCCAAGGAAAAATAACACAACACCTAATGCAGAACATTATTCCCGTTCACTGTTCCATAAGTGTGCACCCAACGACTTTCTTGGCAAATCGGACGAGTTTGTCTATCAGCATGTTCATCCTCAAACAGTGCACAATCGTTCTTGTAGGCGTGAATGGATTTGTAACCCAAACCAAGCTTCGTCATCATCTTCTTAGCTTCGTATCATGTTTGGGAAAGCTAACTTCAGCAATTTCAAAAGATCATCGACAGACTTGTTTGTCTATTTGTTCACAACCTTAATATGCATCAACTTAAATAAAAAATTTAGGGACGAAAATGATGAAACTCTCGGGTACAGTTCTGAATGCAAAGCCTCAAACAATTCGTAATAGTAACCATCGGTGCTTGAACTAGCATGCTAATCACCAACTACATTGTCCATGACATCCATCATCTCATCCTCCACACCAGCTCGCTCATTCTGTCTTTACACATTCGCAGTATGAAAATCGATCTCACCATGATATATCAAGGTGACATAACTCTCCGTAAAACCATTACGAAATATGTTCGACAATTTCCAATGGATGTGTGAGACCGTTTAAACATTTTTTACACGAACATTTAATCCTTCTCCTGTCATTTACATATGGCATCGCCATGTTTATAAATGCTTGCAAACCGTTCTGAAAATCTGCATATTTTGTGCGATTTCTAATTGTTTTCCAAGTTTTATCAATATCCATACTTGAAAAATACTATATTTTCACAAATAAAGTAAGGATAATAAATGGAGATGAAGAAATGAAATGTGAAGAAGATGATTATAGAGGAAAAAAATAGAATTGTAAATATTTATGTTGATGGAGAGAAGAAAAAATATTTTTGTAGAGATACAATACAGAAATGCAGGGCTTGGGAGAAGAAAAGGAAGAATTTATAGCGACGACATATGTCGTCACTATAGATCAATAAGTCGTCTCTACAGAGTTCATCACATATTACGAAAAAATTAATAACTCACGTGCCAATCAAAATTATCAATACGTATATTGCGACGACATATGTCGTCACTATAGACAAGAAATGGGCGCCAAATTTCCTGCCTAAATTGAAACAGGTTTATAGCGACGACAATTGTCGTGGCTATATATCACATCATATTTTACGAGAAAATCCATGATTCACGTGACTGACAACATCATCCACATATCTATTGCGACGATATATGTCGTCGCTATTGGCGCAACAAAATGGCACAAATTGTTCCCGCCAAATGTTCGTAATTAGCTACGACATGAAAAGACGTCGTTATAAATTACAAGTAATAGAGACGATGCGTTACATATAGCGACGACATTTGTCGTTGCTATAATTTTTGAACTTTTAGCGATAACATTTCTTTGTCGTCTCTATTGTACAGTACCAATAGGGACGACGTGTTGTCGTCGAAATTGGTGTCGCCGCTACACATTTTCTTGTAGTGTAAGGCATCCAAAGGACATCTCATTGCAAAACATAATTAGTCACAATAAAAAAATTTATTAATCAAGAATTAAAAAAAACATTAGGGCAAGCATAATAATTACATACAACAATAATCACGCGAAGGAACATGCGGTGTTACAATTCGTGACTAGCAAATTCCTAACATGTTAGGCCGAAAAGACTGGACGACCTAGTGATGTTTTGATATTATGATTTACCCATAAAGACAATTACGATGTTGCTATTGTAATGAATACGACAAGAGTTTGTGATGAGTATTTTATGAACCAAATGGACTTTTAGACGTTTAAGAACAATCTAATATTGTTTTACTATCACTCGATCAACCTAATGTTAGTAGTCCATTTATTTATTTATTATTATTTTCACATTGTACCATCGCTCATATGTTTTGTCACTAGTTTTCAGAAACGGTAATCTAGAATGCTGCAATATTGTTTGAACAACTCCAGGCAGACCCGGACTTTATAAGAGGCTCAAGAGGCGGCTGCCTCGAGCCCAAAATATTTGAAGGCCCATAGATCTTTAGAAAATGTGTTTTATTTGTTTTTGTTTATTTCAAAGCATCGATCTAAGACAACCCAAGTCCACGTCTAATAAAAAAAACTTACACAATTAAAAAGTCAACCCCAAAATTTATCTTCTCCTCAGTTTGAAAGTTGAAACCTTTCAAAGTTTGGACCTCCAATCTCCATCTCCATCTCCAATTCAGCCACGTCGAATCAGCATAGTTATTAGAGTTGTAAGCGATATTTCTCTTTAACTCATTCTATTTCATTTTACAAAATGTATATATTCCTTGAGTTAACATATTACATTTTTTTGGTAATGATTGAACCAATTGAATTGATTAAGGTAGACATGATTTTGTCATTTCTTGTTGACATTATATTTTGTATCAGTGAATTTTTTTTCTCAAATATATCTATATGCCGATAAACTTATTGTAAAATTGGCTATGATAAAAAAAAATTCATAGCATTCTTTATTATTGGGTAATACATTTTGTTTATCATTTTATTATTGAATTTTGAGTTTATAGATTTAATTCCGAAAAACTCTTGTGAGGAAAAAAAAATATAAATACACTATAATTTGAGAGCACAATTTTTAAATTCTGACTCGGGCCTGCAAAATCTAAAGTCTGGCCCTAACTCCAGGTATTTGACTCCGTGTTCCCTAATGTGGTAGAGTCCAAACTGGTCTACTGCTATAACAAACATAGTTAATAAGCAAATATTTTTTGTAGAATACATGTAAATCATGAAAAAATTAACTTATTACATCATTGATCAACCACCTATCATCTTTCATAACTACGTCAATAAAATGTCTTCGAATAGTAAAAAGAACCAAACTCACCTTGTCACTATATTAATAGAAATATCACAATAAATTAAAATAAAATCTATGTATAATTTTGGTGCATTATTTATATTCTAATAATTTAATCACGTGCATACAACACGAGTGTTTCGCGCGTTTTTGATTCGTGCTAACAATTAAAAGATTACTCAGACAATGTGTAAGGAACGAGACCTCTTGAGACAATGTCTCCACAAGAGGTGTTTGAATTGAAAGACTATATTATGCAGATTGCCTCCAAGGGGCATAAGCACACAAAATTACAAAGTTCATAAATAGAAAGCAAGAAAAAACTTAAACGTAAATTCACATATTTCTTTGTGAGAGAGTTGTTTTTTTTTTTCCTTTACTTGCTCCACTTTCTTTATAGTCGATCACTATTTTCGCCCATCACTAACCACTACTCCTCAAATAACTTTCCATGACTGCCATAACTTTCTATAACTTCACATGACTGCCATAACTTCCTATAACTTTCCATATTGTCTTTTTCATTAACTAACGGTTACTTTAGATTATGGGCCATGTGTAAAACTACTCCATTATCTGCGCAATACAGTTATTACTTCATTCGCCCAAGCCTTGCCCCAATTTCGCCATGTCGTTCAGGCTTTTACTTGATTCACTCAATTCTGGACCTCGTCTTGATAATTCGCTCAAGCTTCATGCTTTGACATTTTTTTTAGGCCTTTATGTTAGGAATATTTTATGCATCAACAATTACCCCCTAATATGGCTGAATTAATGTTAATCATTAATTTTGCCATATTCATTTATTTGTTTATCTTTATATAACTGGTCAAATATTACCTCGGCTTTTGTTGCATCAAATGAGAATATTTTAGCCTTTTTTAGTTTCTTCTTTTGTTAGCTCATTCTTAATAGGCACTTCCAACTTGGTCAACATAAGGTATGCATAAGCGTTTCCTTTGACCAATTCGGCTAGATATACTTCGATTTCGGCCTGATCTTGACTAGTGTCAATTGCGTGGATGTCAAAATTTGGGTCTTTATAATAGGTCCATTTACTAGAATTCTTCATTTGTTCCTCATCTCTTAACAATCGCTCATATCTTATCACATTCGCGCTAAGTTGAAAGATATGGAATTCCCTATCTTGGAACTTCTTTTTAAAATTAAAATTCAAACAATTTTGAATGATTTTGACAAACTCTTTTTCAGACAAAGGAACAAAACACTTGTTTCTGGCCGTTTTAAACCTTTGAATACAGGATTCAGCCCATTCATTTAGCATTGATACAAATTTGCTAAATTTGTCAAAGTGACTTCTGATTCAGTTTTGTAAAATTGGGTGTGAAAAAATTGTTCCAATTGTTGTCAAGTTTGGACAGATTTTGCTGGCAAATTAATGAACCATGAAAAGACTACCCCGGTTAGCGAATTTGGAATAATTTCATTTAGTGGAAATCAGTAACTTCGTCACATTGCAGTGTAAACTAAAGTTGATACTTCTCCTAAGCCAGTAAAAAGAAAATTCGGGCACTTTATAATCTCTAGGCCAAGGATACGCTTGATCTATCCAATAAGGGTAAGGCTTTTTGTACATTGGCCAAATCACTGGTCGTATTCCAAAAGCCAATTGAACTTGCATGATTTCTACAACTTGATCTCTTAATATAGCATTGGGATCAAAAGAAACTCCTATGGGTTGATGTACGTATGGCATTGCCTAAGGCCTAATGAGGTTTGGCCCTGTATTAGGTACGAACGCTGTCAGGGATTTTACGTGTTTAATAATTCTGTTAGTGTACGGATCGTACAAGTAATAAAGTAGATTATGAGTCCAAGTATCGTACCCACAGAGATTTAGATAGTTCAATACAATTATAATAACCTTAACCGAATCAAATTAACTTTAAAAAATTGACGATAAAAACTAATTAGAATAATAAATTAAGAATAATTAACTAATTAAAATTCAAACAAATAAGAGATTAAAATAGAGAAGAGTTAATTTAGCTTTCAAAAAGATAGAAAAAACATACTAGGATCCCGAATCCACTTATACCAATTACCTTTAACCCAAACTATTGAATTTGATAACATGATTCAATTATGAAGATCAATATTCTTAATTTGTTTAACAATCTCTCTCGAATAGAATTAAACATATCCCTATATGTGACCCGACTATATTTCTATGACGGATGTGAACATACAAGAATGCATTAGAATTTGTAAGTACTTAAAGATCACGCAAAGCATAGCGGTATATCTCTATCTCCTATCAGACTCTATGACAATTGATACTATGTATAACCTATTTTCTATCTTTCTAAGGTAAAACAAGCCACAAGAATCATACAACTATTGCGCACATAATTGTGAATGAAGAGAAATCAATATCAATAATTCAAAATTAATATCATGCTTAAATATCAAAAACTCAATTCAAAGAATTAAAGGATTATGATACAAGTTTCATCATGATCCTAGCACTAAATAAACTAGCCTAGCATACTACGAAGAAGAAAAGAAAAACAATAACAAAACATAGAAGCCATCACCTGGATATGAAGAAAACTTGAGAGATAAAATCTTGAACTTGATCTTCGTTTAAATCTTGAAAAGATGAATCTTGATCTTCGTTTCATCATTTTTCTCTCTAAATTTGGCTCTCAATCAGCTCCCAAATCGGCTCCTTTTTTATGAGTTAATAACTCATATTTATAGTTCCACAATTGTGCCCCAAAATATTCCAAAAAAATCATTAAAATCGTGAGCCAAAATGTTTCCTAATTGGAGTCGAAGTCTAAAATGAAACAAAATTTACGCAGGAAAAAATAGCCTGGGAGATTGCCCAGGCCATTCCCGGGTGATCGCCCAATTTAATGGATTTGTTCTCTGCTGGTGAAACACAGTGCTGGGCGATCGCCCAGCTCAACTTTTCTCTGCTCTGTAGCTGTTTTTCAAACGGTCATAACTTCTTGTAAAAAATTTCAATTGTCATCCGTAAAAAGTGTTAGACCCGTAATTCAATTATATTTCCAATTGTATATCATTTTCTTTTTGAAGATTTTAATATAAAAAGTTGTGCTCGAAGTTCCCCACATGCTTTGGTATGTAATTTCTCAATTCGGTTCTTTAGCTTTCTAGTGTTTTATCCATTGATTCAACTCTTCCTTGTCACTTCAAAACACTTTAAACTTATTGATTTTATCTTCTTCCCCATCCTCCAATGTTTGGCTCTTAATATTCACTTCAAAAACTCAACTAACTCGTCGATTTCACCAAATTATCGTTCTTTCCGTCCATTCTTCTCTAATTGCTTAAAACGGGTCCAAAACTGAAATAAGAAGAATAATAAACTAAATTAAGTATAAAATCAATAATATGACGGGATAAAAGCTTAGTTTAAAGGCCCGAATAAGTGCACAAAATACAGTTATCAAACACCCTCAAACTAAATATTTGTTCGTCCTCGAACAAAAAAATAAAATTAAACTATAAATTTAAAAAGCTAAGAGAATTAACGAGAATTGAGTTAATATTAAATTTCTTACCATATGCCTTAAGTTCGAATATAAAGCAACACTTTTATAAATACATTAAACAACACAACAAATAAATTTTTACTTATCCAATGCTCGACCTTTTTGTGAGTGTGTGAATAGCCAGATATTGAACTTATACATATATTAGACGACAACCAATATTGTATTGTTGATATTATTACAATCTCGAACCTTTTGTAGCATTTATTTCTTACACCTCTCGTAAAAAATCACACTTATAATGATTTTCTCTCCAATCCCGAGGTGTTCTTGCGAATTTGGTTCCTATTGATCAACACGATGCTTTTTTCAAATAAAGTGGTAAAAATTAAAAACTTGTATTCTTAGAATTAAGATGGTAAGTGATTTCTAAATTCTCATCTTCAGTCTCTGAGGTCTTAACCTAGCAATCCTTACCGAGCACTTCTAACTCTTTTTATTTTATTTAAAATAAACAATCTTATATCCTGTGCAATACTTCTCTCTCACAAGCTTTCTATGTGACCCATGTAGCGAGCTTTGGACCGATAACTCCCAAGTCAGATGACCATAGGGCACTAGATTTTAAAATACCCTAACAAACTTAATTGCTTGAGTCCCAAAGGCTATAAGAGAAGTGAAGATGTAAATTTTTTTTTGAATCATGTAACGAGCTTTGGGCCGATGACTCCCAAGTCAGATGATCATAGGGTACCAGATTTTAAAATACCCTAACATGCCTAATTGCTCGAGTCAGACATTTTATTTTATTTTTATCAGTAGTGAGTAGTACTCAAAAAGGTAAATCGATGAAATTATTCTTCATTTTTTATTTTGTGCAGTATTTCTTTAATAGATATTTAATTTACGAAAAAAAATTGATACGTATTTTGTAATGAAATTTCATTGATTGGGTTTTAGGGTTTTAATTTTTTTTTTTGTTTATCAATGTTTCATATTGATTATGAGTTGAAAGGTTGAATTTGATTTATTTAGTTGAAAAGGCTGGAAATTCTAGAAAATTTGAAGGGTAGGAAATTCTGAAAATGGTGATTGCATGTTTATTGATGATATAAGAATTCATGATTTTAATCAAATTGCTACATTTCGTGATCTTCAATGTGAATTTTACTGTGTATACATCTTTATATTTTTAAACTCCTACTCACATATATAGTAAATCCTTTCAACTCTATTGTGCAACATTTATTTTCCACATAAATTTCATAGAGAACATCTTTCTACGAAAGGCCATAAAGAGATGACATTTTTACGAAAAGAAAGATTTTCAGCCAGCATAAGGAAAAAAAAAAACAAGGGGCTTATGTCTTGTCCTCTTCTTTCTAAAGAACATTTCTATTATCATTGAGGATTAGAAGCATCCATGTTTCTATTGTTTTATTGTCTTGCCTTTTATTCAATTTATATACACTATTTTGAATCGTTGTATAGTTGACGTATAATTATTAATTGTTTTGTATTTTTGCAGTGCTATGGAAAAGCTAAATGATATTAAAAATGCCGAAAGAGTTGAAGCAACAATCACCAATCGATGCAAAATTGGAATGGTATACCAAGTATTTGACAAATTATATGCAACGCACAAAAATAATTTTCAGACGGTTGTGGTTACAAGGATCTAGAGCTCAAATGCATTTTTAAGAATTTTGGTTCGAATTTTTTAATTACATGATGATTTGTTAATATTCACTTCAACAATGAATATAGTTAGTTATTTGTATTGGTTCTTTAGTTTTTAAATTAGTTTCTAGATTAATGATTTTACATTAAATTATGATATTCAAAATTGAACAATTAATTTTGGAATTGAAAAGAAAATTGGAGAGCAGGTCTGTGTAAAATGGGTTCTCACTAGTCCAACAACAATAATAACATTGAAGTCGTTTCAGTTGAATAACAAGTCGCACATGTATCGATTTCAAAAAACGATATTAAAGTTGTTATAATACAAATAACGATATTGAAGTCGTTCCAGTACATTATACACCTAGGCGTTCGCCCAGCATTAATCAAGGCGTTCGCCTAGTACTAGTAGAAACAGAAGCAGACGCAAATATGCTTCTGCTGTCACCAAGTGGCTATTGGCTTGGGTGATCGCCCAAGCCAACTTCACATGAAATGTTTTTTTAAAATAGTTTTTTTCTTTTCATTTACCAAGTAACAAGTCACACATGTATCGATTTCACAAAACGATATTGAAGTCATTATGATACAAATAACGACATTAAAGTCGTTCCAGTACATATAACTTGCACATTTATTGATTTGACATAACGACATTGATGTCGTTATATTAATAATAACGATATTTATGTCGTTTCAATAACAAATACATCTATAACTACATTGAAGTCGTTTTAATTAAAAGGTGACGAGATTGATAGCATTTCGACTAAAAATGTTGAATCAAACGTCCACAGCCACTCAGCATGCCTCCGACATACCAAGGAGGTCTGAAAAAGATTATCGAGTGGGTCAATCCCACTCGGACGACGAAGAAAAAACGAACAAAGTAACCTTATTCCTATCGAAGAACTTCAAAAATGTTTGACAACACTATGAACTTCTAAGGTAGTTGATACGGGCACGTCCCTCAAACCGATTCGTCAGTTCTCACTTGAAAGTAATGCTTATACTAAGGAATGATGCTTTGAGTAGACCGAAGTACGAAACGATAGTCCAACCCACAGAACGACAATGGATTCGTTCTAGTTCTAAGAAAATGATATTTATATCGTCACAATACAAAATACAGCTATAACTACATTGAAGTCGTTTTAGTTAAAAGGTAACGAGATTGATATCGTTCCGGCTAAAAAAATTGAATCGAACGTCCATGGATACTCGGCATGCTTCCGACATACCTGGAAGGTCCGAAAAAGGCTATCAAGTGGGTAGATCCCACTCAAACGACGAAAGAAAGATGAACGTAGTTACTTTATTCCCACTGGAGAACTTCGAATGTGGTTGACATCACTTGGAACTTCTAAGATAGTCGATACGGGCACGTTCCTTGAACCGATTCGTCGATTCTCACTTGAAAGTAATGCTTATACCAAGAAATGATGCTTCGAGTCGACCAGAGTGCGAAACGATAGTCCTACCCACAAAACGACAACGTGTTCGTTCTAGTTCTAAGAAAACGATATTTATGTCGTTTCAATACAAAGTACAGCTATAACTACATTAAAATTGTTTCACTTAAAAGATAACGAGATTGATATTGTTCAGACTAAAAATGTCGAATCGAACGTCCCAAAAAGGTTATCAAGTGGGTTGTTCTCACTCGTTTGTTTGCACAAAAAGAAAATGATATATATGAATATCGACATCTAAGTCGTTTTAGTGTAGTCGTAACGATGTTCATGTCGTTCTAGCTCAAAATATCGAATCTGATCCACGACCATTATAACGATATCTATGTCATTTCAAAAAAATAAAACGATAGTTATATTGTTTGTTTGCAAGAAAAAAATACCATGTAAGTGAAATAACGACATCAAAGTCGTTTTAGATTAGTCGTAACGATGTTTATGTCGTTCTAGCTTAAAACATCGAACGGTCACTTTAACGATATCTATGTCATTACTGCGTTGCGTTACATACAAGAATATATTAGTCATTTCATATTTCATTTTTCCATTTTTTTTAATCTTTATGCCTTTCACCCAAATTATATTAAGTGAGAGCTATTTAAATGAGAGTGTTAATTGACTGGACCTTTTAAATGAAGTCCCCATTAAAGGAAGAGAAAAAATTCAAATAAAAATAAAAATCATTAAACAAGGTCGTATTCATCATTTCAAGACCATTTTAATAAACAATACTCTCACACGCCTCTTATATTATAGTTTAGATTTAGATTAGAAACAGGCAGTGACAATTTTGATTAAATTGGTTTGCCAAAAAATTGAATACATTGTATGTTAACAAGTGATATTTGGAACACTTGACACCTCTAACTTAAACCATGCTGCCAAAAAGAAATGATAATTTAGACGACACAGTCTTGTGAAACTACGTACGTGTTATTAAAGATCTCATTTTCAGTTAAGGACTACCTTGCAACTCCAACAATAAGTTGAATATGAACTGTCCAAATTCGGTTTTTATTCCAAATTTCCAATTAAACAAAACCATGGGCCCACCTCGACCCAATCAATCCGGTGACGCCATGGCTGATGATAAAGAGAATGTAGGCCCCAGATATTATTGTCCTATGAAAGAACAATTTCAATGGTCCAAATACAAGATATTGCAAAACAATATTGAATAAAAAGAATTTACTTTAGCCTAGTTATATTAACAACACATTTTTTTTCTTTTTGAGTATACTACAGTTTAATAATAATAAATATCTCTCAATCTTTAATTATTATCTCACTTATATTCCTAATTTATTTATGTCGCATTCTTATCTTCAATCTTATATTAATTAACATATTTGATTCTTGATGATGGTTTATGTAGTCCAAATATTCCACTAAAATGGCATAAAAAGATTGTATATTATTTAAATAAACAAAAAAAAAATTAACAAATAGAAAGTGTGACAATTTTTTTATCTATTGTTCAAAAGCATGTTAAAAGAATATTTGAACAGAAATCGTTGACTAAATATACTAATTAATAAAAAATTGAGAAAAAAATATGAGAAAAAAAAATGGAAGAAAAAAGTGCTACAATAAATAATGAACGGAACTGAGATCTTTAATACAATTAAATTGTGATATATCAAATAAAAATTGTATCACATGTTACTTTATTTTTCCGTAACTAACTTTTATTTCCCCAACAATTTTCAATCGCAACAAGGCACCTGTATGTAATTAATGGTGACGGGCACCACTAGTATTAAAGCATTAACATTCGCAAATACTTACACCACGAATTTCTATTTTTCCAATCATCTTATGAAGTTTGAAATTTCATTTCACAGATGAGACATCGGAATATACAGGCAAGCACACACTGGAACTAACCTCGAAATTCGAAATTCACATATAAACTCCCTTCTTGCCTCTATCATGATGCCCATGTGAATCTGCAGCCACTTCTTTTCTTGATTTGTTGTTTCCTATTTTGTCAGAATCCTAAATGGAGTCATTTGAAGAAAACAAGGTGAAACAGCCTTTGTTAGAGTTGAAAGAACTGCCGCGGCTGGTGGGGGCGGGGGAGCAGATAAGCTCTGAGCTTGAAGATATACTTTCGGACACCAGCTTGTCGTGGTGGCGCCGCCTCCAAAAAGCGACCTGGGTTGAGTTAAAGACTCTCTACATCCTTGCAGCTCCTTCTGTTATCGTTTACTTGCTCAATAACATTACTTCAATGTCCACTCAGATCTTTTGTGGTCATCTTGGCAATCTTGAACTTGCTGCTGCTTCTCTTGGCAACAGTGGTATTCAACTTCTGGCCTATGGAGTCATGGTAACTCTCAATCCCCCCCCCCCCCACCCCTTCTCTAAGAAAAAAAAAATAGTTCTTTTGTAATTGTAACAAGTAGTTAAAATCTTATCTATTGAACTCTTGATCCATGTCGTGTCTAGTACTGCATAACTAATAGTGCCAGTACTAGCATTTATGTGGTTGCTATGAGCAACTAGGTTTGGGCAAATTTCATCTTTTGTATCGTCTAGTCGGGTTGTGTCGAGTGCTGCATAATAGAAAGTGCGACTAATAGTACTTACGTGATTGCAATGAACAGCTAGGAATGGGAAGTGCAGTAGAAACATTGTGTGGACAGGCATATGGAGCTCACAGATACGAAATGCTTGGAATATACATGCAAAGATCAACAGTCCTACTTATGGCAACAGGGATACCATTGATGATAATTTATATATTCTGCAAGCCAATTTTACTCTTGCTAGGTGAATCACAAGGGGTAGCATCTGCAGCAGCACTTTTCGTCTACGGCCTAATCCCTCAGATTTTCGCATACGCTGCAAATTTTCCCATACAAAAGTTCTTGCAGGCACAAAGCATAGTGAATCCCAGTGCATATATAGCAGCAGCCACATTGGTGGTGCACATTTTCTTGACATGGCTTGTGTTGAATGTGTTGGGATGGGGATTATTGGGTGCTGCATTGGTTTTGAGTTTGTCATGGTGGATTATAGTGGTGGCACAATTTGTGTACATTCTCAAGACTGAACGGTGCAAAACTACATGGATTGGATTCAGTTGGATGGCATTTTCTGGGCTGTGGGATTTTTTGAAGCTGTCTACTGCTTCTGCTGTTATGCTGTGCCTCGAGACTTGGTACTTTCAGATTTTGGTTCTCATTGCTGGCTTGCTTCCCAACCCTGAAATCGCATTGGACTCCCTGTCTGTTTGGTAACACAATTATTACTTTTTTCGTTTTAATTTAATTTTCACCATTAATGTCAAATTATCTTTTAAGTTGTTATGTCGAGTTGTGAATGAAAAATGAGTTAATTGATTAAAATATGCAGCGATACAATCCTTGGATGGGTATTTATGGTTGCGGTGGGGTTCAATGCTGCTGCAAGGTAAGTAATTTATCTTTACAAATAATTTGACACTCTTTCTTGCGGAATAATTTGTAATAGTTGCTTTTCTTACATTGAATTATTTATCTATTGTCTTGTTGAATTCCGTGATTCTTGGAGTCGAATCTTAAAATATCAACTTTGGTAAGGGAAGTAATCCAATTCCCATTTTCATGTTTATCAAATTTTACGCTTAACATGTTCCATAAGATGGTGATTCGTTTCTACTCGTCTAAATTCAAACAAATCGAATTATTTGTGTCAACTTTATTAGACTCATACCCGACTATCTTCTTCATCCGTTTGTGAGAATTGAATATTCTCCAAATTAAATTAAATTTTTTAGAAGATAAAATAATTGATTTTACTTATAATTATTTCCTAATTAATTGTGGTTTAATTATAATTTAGTGTAAGGGTTAGCAATGAGCTTGGGGCTGGGCATCCAAAATCAGCTGCATTTGCTGTTGTGGTGGTGACATTAAGCTCCCTCATAATAGCAGTGATTTTTGCCATTGTGTCACTTGTGCTGCGCCATCAAATAAGTTATATCTTCACCGGTGGAAAAACAGTTTCTGATGCAGTTTCAGACCTCACACCACTTATGGCCATCTCCATTGTTCTTAATGGCATTCAACCTGTTCTGTCTGGTAATACATTTTTTCCTTTTTCTAAACATATTTTAAAGAGAAACGGCATGCTTTAAAGTTGTATTAGAATAAAAGTGAGGTGTTAGACACGAGAATAGTATAAAATCTAAGATTCCAAGAAGCAAAAAGAAGAAAAAAAAAAAAGACAAAATTTTTAGATTTTAATTTGCTCTAATTTATATGTGTGATTGATAATTCAATTAGGTGTGGCTGTCGGATGTGGATGGCAAGCATTTGTTGCTTATGTTAACGTTGGATGCTATTATGTGGTTGGCATTCCATTGGGTGCAGTTCTTGGCTTCAAATTCAACCTCGGAGCAAAGGTACATCATCCCTTTTCTTTTAATGTTAAATTTGCTCGTTTTGCTTTGTTTAAATGTATGTCAAATTTGTTTCGTATGTATTAACAAAACTCAATTTCTGCACTTACTATTAATCAGTAACAAACATACTATATAAGATTCTAAATGTTTTATAATCAACACATTATTCTATATATGTATATGTACACACACACACACGGTGTATACAGGGCATGTTTGCTGTATTAAATTAGATAATATAAGATAAAAATATTTTATCTCTCTTTTTTCAACTTTGTCCAATTCAAGATAAAAAATATAATAATAATAATATTTCATCATTGGTTCTTAACCTATTGCTCGATTAGTAAGTTGGTCCCCAATATTTCAGAAAAATCATGTCAATCCCTAACCCTTAATTACAAAAGTAGAATCAGTCCTCAAGGACAAAGAAGCATTGAAATCTCCATAAAATCGTCACATGACCCTTATGAAAGCACATTTCATTTCAAATTTTATAGCATAGACACAAGTTAGCAAACAAAATCTAATTTCATAAGGTTAGACACGTGGGGGGCATTTAACAATTTAATAGATTTTTAGAAAAATTTTGTTGTCGAAAACTATTAATGTGTGTCTAGAACATATTTAGAGGAGTGCTGAAATTATTATTTAAGTGCTTATAAATTGTGAGTTATATGAAATGTGTACATAAGAGATAGTAAGTTGTGAGTCATACGAATGTGTGGATTAAAAGTAAGGTAAATAGTACTGAGATCCCAAACTTTTGAACTTCCCGAACTTTGATTTCTAGCACTCCGGATCTCTAACCTTTAAAAAGCGCATGAGCATGATCCTTTTGTTACAAAAACCGTTTATTTAACTATTAAAGTGTCAAAATTTACTTAAAATGATCGATACATCCTTTTTCGAATTAAAACAAAATTAAGAAAATGAATGAGGAAGAGAAAAAATAAATAAAAATAAAACAAAAATTATAACCAACCCCTCTTACCCCTACTTCTTGTTCTCCAACTATACATGTATGTATAGGTAGAGAGAGAAGGTGAAGTTACATTTTGTGGAAAAAGAAAGAAACTAGTCAATGATCCAGTTATGGGCAATTCATTAATTTATGAATGTTTGTATGCATATGTATATATAAAACCTCTAATTATGAATGTGTATGTATTTGTATAAAATTTTCAATTATGCTTTCTTGCTCAAAATTGTGAAAAGCAAAGCAATCTGTATATGAAGTCTATTTTTCTCCACCAACCTTGATTCTTGATTTTTTCTCCAAAAATAAAAAAAAAAAAAATTATTCCAAGACGAATAAGAAAATTACTTTGAGAGGGGATGTGTGTGTTTTGGGTGGGGGGGGGGGGGTGAATTTTATTTTATTTTTTATGTTTGTACTTTTGGATTGGTAGCCAAACATTTTTAAAGATCAAGGAACAAGTTACTCATTTTTAAATAAACAAATTTTGTTTGAATTTTTTTTTATAATCTGTTTTTAATTGTTTTAAGTGGGACCCATTTTTATTATTTAAAAAGGTTTGGAACTTCATATACAATTTTTTCTTTAAATTTTGTTTATTTTAAGAGGACGGCGAATTTGCTATTTTATTCAAATTTTAACAATCAAATTGACGGTTTCCGTCAGAAAATGATGTCAGATGCAAAAACTTTTAGGGACCTTGGATGCTAGAAATCAAAAGTTCAGGATCCTATAGTCACAATATTCAAATGTTCGGGACATCAGTACTACTACTCTAAAAAATATATTTAACCAGTTTAATCAGTTTAAATTATAATTTAAATTTAGCCTAATATTTTTAAAGACCAAGGAACAACTTACTCATTTTTAAGAACCAGAACGTGCAATATTTCGTAATTTTTCTATTTCTTGGTTGTTTGAGTAGTTTGCTTGATTGGACATATTTTATTAATTTGTGTAGAAATGGAGAGTTTTTTTTATTTAATTTTTTTTCTTTTCTAATAACTCGCTTGATTATGAATTTTAGGGAATATGGTCAGGAATGCTGGGAGGCACAACCATGCAGACTACAATCTTATTATGGATCACTATTCGAACGGACTGGAATAAAGAGGTATATATTTACTTGAGACTATATTATTATTAAGGCATTTATTAACACAAATCTTAAAGCAAAAAAAAAAATTAAAAAAAAAAAAAGAGAAAAAAAGAAACGAATCCAATTCTTATTGCCCATTTGAGTTCAACATAACTTAGTATCGATATTGTCTTCTTTAAAATCGGACTGAACAAATTAGATAAGTTGACAACTTTTGTCATGGTATTTGTGCTGTATTATTATTATTTTTATTTTTATTGTATTTCCTTGTGATATTTAGACAAAAAATGATTTTTGAGGGAAAATAGTTTGTTTCACAATTCTTCATTGCCATCAATTAGCCATAGATAAAATGGGTTTGGACATATTTGATCATTTAATTTTACAAAAAACTTTATATGTCAATCGATAGTTTGCATCACAGCTATGAACTACCTAGCTTTTTTCTTTGCTAACTCCCCCTATTCCCTTAAAAAATAAAATAAAAAAACTAAAATTTAGAATGTCAAACGATAGAAGATTGTTACTATAAAAAATTGACTCTCTTGTTCCGTGCTCATTTCTAGCCCAACAATACTCGTAAAACGAGGATGGCTAAGTCAGTTTATTGCAATAGAATTTCAATATAATTGAATGCTATTAACAACTATTTACTTACTTTATTTATTATTTACTTTATTGGTAGAATTGTATTTGTAGTAAGATATCATGTATGTAATATTTCTATTTTAGGTTGAATTATTTTCCTATTAGTATATATATCTTGTACTCTTATTCAATTCAATTCATTCAATTAAATCAATACAGAGAATTATTTATCCACATATATTTTCTCTCATATTCTACATGGTATCAGAGCAACAATTCTGAGCAACGATGTCTGGCACAAAAATCATAGAAGCAACGATTGTCCAATTGGATCCCATGGCTCTACAGCAATCCGATCATCCCGGCATAATCCTCGTTTCTAAATCACTGGATAGAAATAATTATGGACAATAAAGTAGGGCTATGAAAATTGCCCTCATTGTCAAGAATAAAATTGGCTTCGTTGATGGAAAAATCAAAGTGCCAGAAGCAGAAGATGAGAAGTATTCTATTTGGGAACGGAGTAATCACATGGTACTATCATGGATACTTAATTCAGTACATCAAGATATTGCTAAAAGTATCATATGCTCCGAATCTGCCACAGAAGTATGGAACGACCTACGAGATCGATTTTCTCAAGGTAATGATGCGCGAATATATCATATTCGCCAAGAAATTGCTGAGCATCGACAATGATATCAATCGGTGTCAGCTTATGATACCAAATTAAAGGGACTATGGGATGAATTGGGTTCTTATCACAACCCAATTGGACACACTTGTGAGAATCTTAAGGCACTGGCTGAAAGGGATGAGAATGAGAAGGTCATGCAATTTTTGATGGAGTTGAATGATTCTTATTCCACAGTTCGTGGAAATATACTTATGATGAGCCTCTTCCTAGATACCAGAAAAGTCCACGCTATTTTAATGCAACGTGAAAGACAAGTTAAGATTGCAACAGATCGTGAAGGGCAACATTCAATGAATTGGGAGAAATTGAACTGGAAAAGTGACAATCAGCCCAACCGGTCGACCGGTTCATCCTACCAGTCGACCGTTTCGATGGAAACTGAACAGATAAAGTGTGCCCACTTTAGGATGACTGGCCACGTTGTTGATACCTACTATTTCATCCATAGCTTCCCTCTAGGGCACAAGTTTCATGGGAAGGACGTGAAGTTACGAAACAAACGCTTCACAAACACTGTCGCCGCTTCTATACCTGACCCAAAGGAAGGAAAAACCCTCACAACCAAAGAATACGAGCAGATCATGACACTTCTAAACATCAAGACGGGTAATGATAAGTCTCATATTAATAGCTAGGTATCAATTCCTCTACTACCTCTTTGAGTAATTCATAGATTATTGATAGCGGGGCCACTGACCATATGACGAATGATAGGATTGTTGAGAATAAATCCATGCCAAAGCACAAAACTGTTCAATTACCGGATGGGGGTCATGCCCTTATTAAATCTATTGGTGCTGTTAACTTAGAGAATAATATGACTGTTGATAATATGCTTTATGTTCTCAACTTCAAAGTTAATCTGTTATCTATCAGTAAACTTACTAGAGGGTTAGGTTGCTATGTGACATTTTTTCTTGATTTTTGTGCCATGCAGGATTTGACTACGAAGAAGACGATTGGCTTGGAAAGACAAAGTAACAGCCTACATTATCTTTCACAAAAACTGCAAATACATCATACTGCCACTAGATCAACCAATATATGGCATAGACGTCTTGGGCACCCTTGATCCTCACCTCACCTCTTCAATTCCTAGCACAAAGTGTTTTAGATATTAGTTTTGATTCCCACGATATTTGTGATGTTTGTCATTTGGTAAAACAATCTAGATTACCCTTTAAAGTTAGCCAAATTTCTAGCAATACACCATTTGATTTGATTCATTGTGACATTTGGGGACATCATAGAATTTATTCTTATTCTGATACTAGATATTTTCTTACAATCGTTGATGATTTCTCTCGCTATACTTGGGTACACCTTATACGTCACAAATCTGAAACTCAAGGCATAATTAAGAATTTCTTTTCTTGAGTTAAAACTCAACACAACCTGACTATAAAAGTCATACGGTCTGACAATGGTCAAGAGTTCTTATCCTTGTAAACATTCTTAGATGAAAAGGGTACCATTTTTCATAGATCATGCCCTTATACCCCTCAACAAAATGGAGTAGTGGAGAGAAAACACCGCCACCTCTTTAATGTGGCTCGTGCCATTAGATTTCAAGCCAATCTCCCGTTAATATTTTGGGAGAAACATATCAAGAAAGCTTGTTACCTTATCAATCAGACACCTTCGCCATTGCTCTCACACAAAACACCATACGATCAATTGCATAAGAAACCACCACATTATTCTCATTTATGTGTCTATGGTTGCCTGTGTTTTGCTACCAACCTCAAACCCAGCCATAAATTTAACACACGAGCAAAACGATGTTTGTTTCTTGGATACCTCCCAGGACAAAAACGATACATCTTATATGACTTAACTGACAGAAAGCTAGTGGTGTCCCGAGACGTCGTGTTCCATGAAACCATATTTCCATACGCCTCCCAGCAAAATGATGAAACCAACTCCATCCCGTTGCCACAATCTATGCCTCTGGATGTTGAAATGCCACATTTAACATCCCCTGAGGACCAACATATAGCAGAAACAGATAGCTTGTCTGAAGGTCTCGAACACTAGTCAACTAGTCGACCGAAATAGTTCATCCGTTCCAACAAAGAACATAATCGGTTGACCTTTTGGTCACCGATTCCCTCATCTGTTTCAATAGAGAGCTCAAACGGTCGACCATCTTCACCTACCAGTTGACCGATTGGTCAATTTTTCCCACCTCTACCTGACAGCCAGCCAGACCAAACTCATGTAGTACCAAATGACCAAATTTGACGTTCCATAAGATCAATTCAAACCCCAATTCGCCTGAAATATTACTATGTCAATCATGCTCTACCTACTCAAGCCGGGTCTCTTCTGGTCAATCCAGTACTCGACATCAAATATCAAGGTATGTATCATATAGTAATCTTTCGTCCATTCATCGTGCTTTTACATACAATGTTTCTTGCATCATTGAGGCAGCTACATATAAGGCAGCATATCAGGATCCTAAATGGGTAGCTGCTATGAACGATGAAATTCGTGCCTTGGAAGAAAACAATACTTGGTCCCTTGTCTCGCGTTCTCTAGGTCATCATCCTATTGGTAGTAAGTAGGTGTTCAAGGTCAAATTTCATTCTGATGGTACATTTGAACGATACAAAGTACGGATGGTGGCAAAGGGGTTTACACAACGAGAAGGGATTGATTATAATGAAACTTTCACTCCAGTTGCAAAGTTAACAATAGTCAGATGCTTATTTGCTATCGCCTCTATTCGTAACTGGACACTTCATCAAATGGATGTACAAAATACATTTCTTCATGGTGATCTTGATGAAGAGGTCTATATGACTCCCCCACCTAGATTTCGTCGACAGGGGGAGCCACTTGTATGTCATCTCCATAAATCTTTATATGGATTGAAACAGGCATCTCGTTCTTGTTTTCAAAATTTTGTATCTGCTGTTATTCAGTTTAGGTTCAAACAGTTACATACAGATTACTTATTCTTTACCAAGGTCAGTGGTGATTCATTTATATCTATTTTATTATATGTAGATGATATGATCATCACAGGAAATGATAAAGAATAATTTTTTTGTACAAAGACGTTCCTTGCATCTCAATTCAAGTTGAAGGACCTTGGCACATTAAAATACTTTCTTGGAGTAGAAATTACTCGCTCAAGATCAAGGATTTCAATAAATCAAAGAAAGTATACTCTTGACATTCTTCAAGAGGCATGATTACTTGGAGCAAAACCTGCAGCATTTCCCATGGTGCAGTCATTAAAATTTAATTTGACAGATGGAAAGTTGTTGAAAGATCCCACATATTATCGACGGTTGGTAGGGAAGCTCATTTATGCACCATTACTAGACCAGAAATCTCATATTTGATCAATATACTCAGTCAGTTCATGCAGGCACCTAGGCAACCGATCTTGATGCAGTTCACCAATTGCTTCGATACTTGAAAGGGGTACCAGGACGAGGATTATATTTCCCATCAAGTGGAAAATTGCAGCTAGCAGAATTTTGTGATACAGATTGGGCTGGAGATATTACTACACGACGATCAGTTACGGAATATTGTATATTTTTTAGAAAGGCACTTATATCATGGAAAAGTAAGAAGCAAACAAATAATCTTCAGTAGAAGCAGAGTATAGGGTGGTGGCTTCCATTACTTGTGAGCTTACATGGTTTAGACAGTTGCTGACAGACTTATATATGGATCACCCACAAGCAGCAACCTTATATTGTGATAATCAAGCAGCAATATATATTGCGGCTAATCTAGTATATCATGAGATGACAAAGCACATTGAAATAGATTGTCATATTGTTCGTGAACGAATCGTTAAGGAATAGATCAAGACTGCCTATGTTCCAAGCAGCAATCAAATTGCAGATTTATTTACTAAAGCACTGGGCAATGAGGCATTTCACAGTTTCACTCGCGTTTTGGCACTTTTGACATACATGTTCCAACTTGAGGGGGAGTATTAACAAATATTTACTTACCTTGTTGGTAGAATTGTATTGTAGTAAGATATCAAGTATGTAATATTTCTATTTTAGGTAGAATTCGTTTCCTATTAGTATATATACCTTGTACTATTATACAATTCAATTCATTCAATTGAATCAATACAGAGAATTATTTCTCCACATATATTTTCTCTCATATTTTACAAATGCGCAAACTCATTGTTTGTTCTATGAAATTTCAATAAAACAATTTGAAAAGTCTATTTATAATATATATAGTTACCGAAAGTACCTTGTGATAGAATTCTAATTGAATTGAAACTCAACTGACTTGTGTTTATCTAAGAAGGACAAAAAAAAAAATTTGAAGCTCATATATTACATTGTAAATATATGAAATAGTGATTCCTCAAGATTTGGTATATTCTATCTCTAACAATCATCTTGATATGCAATTCATTCAGGTCGAGAAAGCAAGGAATCGGTTGCAAAAATGGGAAGGTGCAAAAGAGGAACTTTGGTTGAATGATTAGTTTGCATGCACTTCGTCCCTCCAAAAACTAATTATAGATGTGTATCGTATGTATCATTTATCTAATTTACATGGTGATAAAAGCCATAAAAAATATTGCTACTTGTTTATATCAAACCTTATATTCCATAGTATTTATGGGAGGTTCCTCTTTAAGAAAGTTTCCAAGAGGGCATAGTTGATCCATGATATTAAGCACTCGCTATCAATTTTTTTTGTTCAAATACTTGACAACACGAAAAACTATTGTTCAATTTTTTGACAACGTGGAAAAACCAAAAGCTCTGCTTTCCCTATCCATCCATCCAAGAGATGATCTATCCATCCAGAAATGAAAGGATATAGGCCTTTGCTGTCCCCTCCAATAAAAAATCGGGTATCACAATCACTAGTCAATTTGTTACTAAAATGAAGGTATTTGATTTTTAAGCCTATTTTTCGTCTTCATTGATTTGTTAAGTTTGTTACAAGTTTTAGTGTTTGCATTGAAGAGAGAATAAAAAAGGAAGGTCGCAAAATTGAGTAGGAGAAAGTCTCATTGAATCATAACACGGAAGGTGAATTTATGAAAGGTCTTTCTAAAATAATAAAAATATCCAATTATGACATGAATTATACCATACGTGACCACTATAATTTAATATAAGGAATATATTTACACTTCACATGCTATGTTTTGAAAATTTACATTTGGCTAAATATATTCACAATATATTTTTCTATAAGTGCACTATATTTAAATTGCATAAATGGTTCATAATATTTACCCTTTATTACACTTAGGTCCCCAATTTTTTTTTATCGTATTCTTATCTTCAACCTTCCATTAATTAGCACATCTTGTCTTTGATAACAGTTTGCGTCCACAAATCTAATAAGAGATAGTGAAAAGACTCATTTGTCCTTCATATTTTTAAGTAAACAAAAACATAAATAAATACAAAATTATGACTAAACATTTGTCCATCACTTTAAAGCACGCTAGTAGATTTTTGGACAAAAGTCGTCATTAGGGATAAAATGTTATAAGTAATGGAAAGTTAAAGATAAATATATGATGAAAGGAAAGTTGGGGACATAAATGTGACAATTAATAAATGTTAAGGACTTTTGATGAAATAAAAATGTGATGCATTTATGAAAAAATGCGGTGTCAATATAACTACACTTTACATTGTGTATACAAAGAGTAATGTTATTCATAATCGTTCACTACCGATAGTCATCCTAATTAGCATTACTCAATTTGAGTAATTATTTTACCAGTCTTCAAAATTTAATTATTATAAGCTATGCTGTTTCATTAAATATTTTTTAATACAAAATTTATTATATTTATTTCAATGAGTTCCAACGTAAATATATAAGAAAGTAAGTTTAATAATTTATTTAAAAATTGGAAATGAAAAAAATGTAATCAAGATAATCTAAAAATAAATAAATTTGTGGTAAGATGCATGAAAGAGAGATAAATTTTGGATAAAAAGAAAATAATAAATATTTTTTTAAAAATAATAAAATAGTTAAAAATATAAAGTGTTAAATAATTTAAATACACTCCAAATAGAGAATATATTTTGTAAATTTTCCTTTAAAACGTATCAATATTTTATATCATAGTTTATATAAGTTATTTACTATAATCAAGGGAATAAGTTAATTATGTTCGTTTTATAGGTTATAGCCTGGGTAATTAGCACATTTCATCTCTATCATTTGCTCTCATTATGCAAATCGTCTATGTCGTTTGGATTTTGACATCTGGACTCTTAAATAAACATTTATTTGCAAAAAATGTCCTCGACATCCATATCTATTAACATTTGCCGTTAAAATTATTAAAAGTGTTAATTAGTGCAAATAAATCTAAACGATATGGATAATTTGCGCAAAACACGGCAAATGATAGGAACTTTTTGTGCACACACGCGTTTAAGGCCATATTTTGGGTCTTCTTCTTCCAACAATTATAAAATTTCACATAAACAGAAAAAATCACATATATTATAATACTACTCTTAATCATCGTGAAGAAAAACTCATAAATATTACAAGAACCTGACATATGCCACTATATACGCATTCTTGCATAGTATATTTTGCAAACAACAAAAATAAAGTGTCACAATAGAGACAATACCTGGTTTGCTTAGATCTAGGAATGCGTATGAAGAACAATTATTGAATTTGCAGAAAGATAAGAAGTTGTTTAACTATAGAACGTGGTGTTTAGCTTTTGGGTGTAGGTTAGTTGTAGTGTGGCTTATTGAACTAGTGTTTAGAATGTATTTGACGGCATACATTTTGTTTGAATGTGTCAGTTCTTATAACATGTATGAGTTTCTTTCACAATGTTTAAGTGTAATAATATAATGTGTGTGTTTTTATTTGTTTGTGTAGAATTTTATAGTTACTGGAAGAAGAAGATTTAAAATATGGCTTTAAACGTTTGGGTGTACAAAATGTCCCTATCGTTTATTCTTTGTTATGCAAATCATCCTAATCGTTTAGATTTATTTTGCTAATTAATAATAATTTTAACGTCAAATGTTAACGGATATAAACGGTAGGGACCTTTTTCGCAAAGATACCGTTTATTTAAGGGTTCAAATATCAAAATCCAAATGATAAAGACTCTTTGCACAATGAGAACAAACGACAGAGATGAAATATGCTAATTACACTTATAGCCAACATAAGTCTATATTTGTTGTTAAAAATATTTTTAAAACAACAATTTTACTCCTAAAGTTACGTTGGTATGTGGTAAAATAATGCATTTAGCCACAAAATTTTCTTTTTATGGGCATTGAAATTACACAAGTTAATTGCTAAATGTTATAAATTAGAGAGAATAATAGAAGATAAAAGAAATAGTCAAAATTCAAGTGTGTCAATTTATTATAGGGTAATTCAGGGCCGGTCACTGTTGTTGCATTTATGGGATCTAAAGTCATTTAGTCAAAATTTAATTCAATTAAAATCACATTTTAGGGCTAAAAGACCAACGTACTCCTACAATTGTAAAAAATCGCTATTTCAATGATACTGTTTTATCTTTGATACCGTTTTATTATGATAATGTTTCAACCTATGATACTGTTATTGCATTCAAACAATATCAATGATCTTGTACTATTAATGATGCATTTTAAGAACAGTATCATTACTTCAACCATTAAAATATCTTGTACTTAGTTTTATATATGATACTGTTTTATTTAGATAATGTGATATGTTATACTTATACTATACTTTTATCTTTGATATTTTTTATTATGATAATGTTTCAACCTATGATACTGTTATTGAATGCAAATAGTATTAATGATCTTGTACTACTAATGGAGCATTTTGAAAACAATATCATTACTTCATCCAGTAAAACACCTTTATTTAGTTATATCTATGATAGTGTTTTATTTAGATAAAGTGCTATGATATACTTATACCACACTTTTATCTTTGATACTGTTTTATTACGATAATATTTCAACCTATGATGCTATTATTGAATGCAAACAATATCAATGATCTTGTACTACTAATATAGCATTTTAAGAATAGTATCATTACTTCAACTTATAAAACATCTTGTACTTAGTTTTATCTATCATACTGTTTTCATTCAAAATACTGTCGTAGATACTGTTTCAATTTATGATACTGTTATTTTATTAGATTGTAATTTGTGTATGTGATACTTTTTTATTAAGATACTTTCATGTATGATACTGATATATTAAGATACATTTATCTATGATATTAAGATACTGCTTTAGTATGATACTGTTAAGACATGACAAACTAAAGATTGTCGTTTTAAGCTAAAGCGACAATTTCAAACGGCTAAAATCCATTGTCAGCAGTGGCACGTATGCAAATTTTATGCTCGTTTCTATTATGATACTATTTTATTATGATACTATTTTCTATGATATTTTTTTCTATAATACAGTATCAAACAACACGCATGATTAAACAATACAAAGAATAATCTAATAGCCAACTTTCGTCACAGCATGCCTACATCAAACTTTTTCATTTCTATAGAAATTCAAGCTGCTATTTACAATAACAAATCATGACCACAACCAATATACTTCCTAAACATTCGTTTCTACACTCATCCCATCACAAACCATTATATACCACAACCACCAATTCCACCGCCGCCTCTGTCGCCTCTAGAGCAAAATCCACTCCCCCTCATCCTTTTTGCCTGGGATTTTTATATCAGATTAATTAATAACAATGGATGTTCGTCGGGGGCAAGCCAAGATATCCTAGTATGTGAAAATTTCTGCCGGTGAACTTATGAAACCCCATAAGCAACACCATAATCTCCACCACATGTTGTTCCGTTATCCGAATTAGCCACATTGATTTCTTTGTTGGCCTCTATCATTTACCTCTTAGGATTTTTTGGCATAGACTTTGTTTAGTCCGTCATTTACAGATTAAAAAAAGATGATACATACAGATCAAACGAAGAAGATACATAAAATGAGAAATTCATTATCGAGAAAGACAGTCGCTTGGGAGCATTCGTCGCCGCCACTCTCGATTGTGCCATTCCTCCTACTCCTTCTATCTAGGTTGTCACTATGGTCCCACCACAACTGCGTCGTAGAAGAAACATTTTTTTATGTTGCTCAGCCGCGGTGAAATAGGTTTTTGGAGATGAAAGAAGGCGTCAATGGAGGTTTGTGGAGGTGGAAGAAGGCACCGATGTTTGTGGATGGGTAATTTTGAGATTAATTTGAAATATTGCTGAAGAGTATTACACAATTTTGAAATGTTTTGACCTAATGTAGAACAAGTCACCTACAAGTGACTTATAGGCAATTTTTCCTTTATTATAACAGTGACCCATATATAGAAGTGGCAAATGGGACGAGTGGCTCGCCGGCTCGACCCATAATGGACTCGGACTTGGGTTCGTTGTAGGACAAACCCGAGCTAGGGCCGAGTCCAAAAAAAAGGGTCGACCCAGTTCGACTCGACAAAAAGATGACCCGACCCATGGCCACGAGCCACGAGCCGCTCAGCTCGTGGCTTGTGTCCAACAGTCACATTTTTTAAGTGACCGTTGGACGTTAATTTATTATTATTTTTTCAAATTCAGATTTTTTTTCTATAAATATCCCATTCTAAACTCATTTTTCTTTTACACTTCAATCTCTCAATATATTATATACTTAATTCAACAACAATTCTCAAATTTCATTATCTCTCAATATTAGTTTATAATTATTTATCTCAACTCTCATTATCTAAATATTAGTTTGTACTTTTAATTTTCCACTTCTTCTACTAGATTTCAACTATATCTTCAACTCTTCTCTTTATTATTTTATTCCAAATGGCCTACAATCGAAGTGATTAGTTGTCTTGATTACATTCCAATTCTTTGCGATATTGTTGATGAATTTGGAGGTAGCACTTATCTGATTGATTTGGATGACATTCAAGAAGATATCGACACACATACAAATACAACCACAAGTTCTAATACTAAAAGAAAAGCCACAAAACAAAAAGCTAGGTGGTGGCAATATTTTAAGTTGGTGCCCACTGATAAACTAATAGATGGAGTCTCTGAGCACAAAATACAGTTTAAACAATGTAATAGAAGTTAACGTAGTAAAAAGAGATAGGCACGACCCATCTAAACAAATACTTCAAAAAATATATATTCATATACGAAAGGTTGGAATCAAATTAAGCACAACTTCAGTTTAGATCTCTCGGAGTCAGCTCCAGTAGTACTCCTAATCTAAACAATAGGTTATATTCACAAGAGAGCATGCGCCACGCCTAGTTTCCACTAAGCTTGGTAGAAAATCCTCATTTCACGAACTTCATCCAAAAATATCTCCAATCAAAAGTATGTATCTGTTACTAAAAATATTCTTCGTAAAGACACTATTATTTTTTTAATAAAAAGAAAGAAACTATTATAAGTAATATTAATAATTATAACGGTGTTTTATCATTTACTTCAGACTTATGGACCAGTAATAACTAAAAAGGATATATGGTTGCAACTACACAATACATTGATAAAAACTGGATAATGTATTAAAAAGTATTAGAGTTTAAGCAAAATTGACTATCTTCATAATGGAGTTAATATTTTTCATATTTTACTAAGTATTTTACATGAATTTAATTGTGAAACGAAAATTCGTAGTATTACTTTTGACAATGCAGGCCTCAACAATATAGTAATTGAAAAGTTAATTTAATATTTTAATCCAGAATTTGATGGTATTTTATTTCACATTCGTTATGTATGTCATATTTTTAATTTAATTGTGAAAGATAGATTAAAATTTATATAAGTACAATTACAAAAAATTAGATATGCTATTAATTATATTACGGTCTTACCAGCAAAAAAACTAGTTTTTGCTGCTCTATGTGTTGAAAATTGGCTTCAAGAAAAATATTTTTGCACTGATGTTGGACATAAGTGGAATTCATCATATCTCATGCTTGAATCTTGTGAAGGGTACGAAGATTTCATTACTGTATATTATAATGGCCGACACTCATACGACCCAGAATATGATTTGCAAACATATGATTGAAAAATATTGCTCATGTTAGAAAAATTTTGAAATTTTTTTCGACACAACAAATGCATGTTCAGGTTTATATTATCTGACTACTCTACTTGTTTTTAATCATTTCTATTATATTCCTAAAAATTTTATTATGTATAAAGATTTTGCTATTTTTTCTAATATTATATATGTGATGGATGCTAAATTTAAAAAATATTGGAAAGACTTGCCTATGTTATTTCCATTAGTATCAATTATGGATCTCAGGTTTAATTTAGAAGGTACAAAAGTAACCATAATGACAATTTCACAAAAATTAACGTACGGAAATCCACTAACGTGTGGTAATTTAGAAAAAATTTATGTCAAATGTACGAGGTATACGCTGAAAATGTCGGTAAGAATGTCATACGATCCCCTGTCCAACACATACTTCGTCATCACTTGACGATAATGACTAATGGAGTTACATTAGTTCAGTTAGGAGTAGTCAACATGATAGTGGTTCTTCTTCTGTTTCTTTCCTTTTCCGTTCTAGTGATACACCTTTAGAGTTAGTTAGGTTTCGTGCACGACATGTTTAATATTTTAGATGATGAAGAGAATTTTTTTTGATATACTACGATGGTGGAGACGAAATCAATGTCAATACCCAATTCTTTCAAATATGGCACGCGATCTACTAACACTTCCGATATCAACTGTAGCATCGGAGTTTACTTTTAGTACAGGTGACAGGGTACTGTCTGAGACACCGCAGGCCGGTCTACGTAGAAGGTCGACCGAGGTAATTTTGTTTGCTTCTAATTTTTTTTTTATGTGGCCCAATCTCCTCCAAGATTTTGATATTTGGAATGTCTTTTTATTTATGACTTGCAGCTTACTTACCGAAAGGCACTTCGATCGAGCGCTTTGTTTTGCAACCGGTCGTGAAATTGTCAAAAGAGTCTATAGCCCTTTGTCGCCTTCTATTGTTTATAGCCCGCTGACTTTTAGTCTACAGGTAACCTCCAATTTGTCTAGTTACCATGCCTAGGGTAGTACTTTCCTCTGATAATGAATCTAGCATTGAATCTTCCTCTGATTCTACCAACGAGAGCCATAGTGGTTCAAGTAGTCACTCGAGCGGTCGCAATAGTTCCACGAAATTAATCAATCGATGGACTTCTCGATCATCGACTGGTCTCCAAATGGGAGAAAGTTGACCTATCTCAAAATTTACCTGATAGTTGGCTGATATCTTGGAACTGAGTGATCGTTCGGCTGGAGCCGTACGAGTTGGAGGTAGAATACCATCCATTAGATCATCTTCTGCTAATATTCAAATTGGTAGGTCTCCTTCTAGGCATATAGTACCTCTTAGCATTCCCAAAGGCTATAATGTGTATAACTCTGAAACCAAATTGGATAGGATGCTAGTAAAATTTAAGATTTTTGATGACCTTATATATAGAGCCCCGTACCCAACAGAACGGCTCCCCGAGTCGAATTCCTTTGAGGTTGCCATGTATAAAAATAGCATGGATGGAGGACTTAGATTTTCAATAAATCCCTTTTCCATGAATTTCACTTAACTCTCAACCAAGTGGTCCCAAATGCTTGAAGATTAGCTCTATATTTTCTGTACATGTGTTTTCTCCAAGATATCGATCCATCCATTGACCTGTTTAGGTGTGTTTTTGAAATGCACCGCCTTACGTCCTGTGACAGTTACGTTTACTTTTTCACTCGGGTTCCTTTCCACGTGCCCCACTATAGGAATTCAAATAGCGGGTAGAAAAACTGTTTTTTCTTTGTTAGGCCTGCTACTGGTAGTTTTCCTTTCGATACCTTTTGGAAACATCCACAAATCCGACTATTCAATAGCCCAATAGACATCACTCCTTATCTTCAAACACAAATTGACCAACTTATCAATTTAGACCCTCCCAGCTCAGAGTTAAACAAAGTTTTAACAGATCGTAACATCCTGACAGTGGGAATTGGTCGCCATGTTTGTAGGCACCTCATCTGCCAACCTTTTTGTTTTTACACATTATATGTATTCGTCTTTTTAGACTAACTCTTGCTTTTCTTGTATAGGTATAGAAGGTGTGGAGTATGATTTGAATGCTGTGTTGAACTCCATTCCTTTAGCTACTGACGATGAGGGGCCAGTGAAAGATTGTGCTCCGAGTAAGAGAAGAAGGCCCTCAGACAAAGGCAAGGGGTCTACCTTGGGCAAGGAGATTCTTACCACCGCTAACGTAGAGAAAGGGAATGACCGAGGGAGACACCTCAAGGATGCACCGGTTGATCAGCCCGATGAGGATCCTTTTGATGATCAGACCAGTCTTCATAAAATTCATTTTTCACCCACTAATGTCAACAAAGACCTCGAATTGGTCTGAAGCTGCGCACTTGAGCCCTTGCGTACTGGTTTATCTCGGAGAATGGTTGTATCGGTCAACAAGACTTTAGCAGTGTATACTAGGAATGTAATATCTCATTTATTCTCTATTTTCTTTTTTATTTTTATTTCGCATAATCTTTATGACTGATCTTGACCTTGGAATTTGTTTGCCAAATGATCACCATGCAGGATGCCATGGCCTTAGCGAACGAAGATTTGGAGAGACATTTGGAACATATGGATCTTCAAGAGGCAGAGATGAAAGCAGAGGTTGCTAGCTTGAAGAATGAGATAGGTGAAAAGAGCAACCAAACCAAGTTAGCTGAGTCTAGGGCTAAGGCACAAGAGGATGAGATTGACACACTGCGCTCTACCTTGGCTCGCGCCCAAGAAGATGTTGTTTCTCGCTACAAAGCCACCTTAGAGTTCTCCAGTTGCATGCATATGTACGATGCAGAGTCAATAAAGGCTTCTATAAGTCTCACCAAGAAGTGGTTGGCTGAGGAGCATCCGTCGCTTGACCCTTTGGGGCTCAAGCATTTCATGGCCAGACAGCGGACATTTGAATCTGCTTCTAAGAAGATTGCTCCTAAGGGTCGTCGCGACGACCCATCTAGAGGAGACAATACTGGCGGTACTTCTGCTTGATGCCTGCTTTTTAGTTTCTCTTCCTACTTTTATAAGACTTTGCAAACTTTCTTGACCTGGGATGTGGGCATAAAACAATGTTTCAGAAGTCTTATCACTTTGTCTTGGAATATGAGCATATAAACAATGTTCGCTTTAAAACCTTTTGGTTTCTCTTGGCTCGGGATGTGGGTAGACACAATTCATTCGCCTACTTTGGAAAATTTGCATCGATATCCGTTTGCTTTAAGCATTTCAAGATTATGTATGGTCTATTCTAATTTTCAAGTTGGGTCATTTCGTTGTCAACCGAGCTTGCCAACCGATTGTCTATGCCAACAAAAGGGGTCAACTATGAAGCGGTCGACCATGGAGTGGTCGACCACTATAGTCGACAACCTTGGGTCGACCATGGTGGTCGACCTCTAAGGTGGACAACCTTGGGTCTACCATGGTGTGGTCGACCACCATGGTCAACCGCACCATGGTCGACCATGGGGTGGTCGACCACCATGGTCAACCGATTTTTTAGTTTAAATTTTTTTTTATTTTTTTGGGGGGATAATGCCTTGGCTAATGGATCCTTTACTCAGAATAGTTATCGCCTCGTTATCTCATATTTATTTACCACTCGTCTGTAGTGGTGATTTAATGTATCAATCAATCAGTGCGAGTATATTTATCCGCACGAGTATATTTATCCGCCTATCACCCATCGACGTGGGTGATTTAATTTTTTGATCGACCGGTGGTTTAATTTGCCTATCATCCAACTTCGCGAATAATTTAATGCTTCTACCCGACGTGTGGTCGATTCAATTTTTTGATCGACCGGTGGGTTAATTCGCCTATCATCTATCATCGTGGATGACTTAATGCGTTTACCCGACGTGTGGTCGATTCAATTTTTTTATCGACCAATGGGTTAATTCACCTATCATCCATCATCGCGGATGATTTAATGCGTCTACCCGACGTGTGGTCGAAATTTTTTTGTTTGATCGTCCAGTGGGTTCATCCTCCTATCACCCATTATCGCAGATGATTTAATACGTCTACCCAACTGGTGATTTCACTTCGTCAAAGTAGACATAATTGTTATTAGTAGTGCAATTTTCCAAAGGTTGCGAAGATCTATGACTTAGTAGAGGCACTGGGACATCCCAGCTATGCTGGCCTTTCCTTAGCCCCCTCATCATTTGCCATTGTCTCTACTTTTTATTGATTTGAAATATAGTACTGCTTTACATAGTGCTAGAATCCTTAAAGGAGATCAGAAGATAACATTACATCTGAAAGACTTGTAATGTCTTTATTGCAATAAAAATAAAAATAGAGAACTGCTTCTGGGTATGTCCTGCTGAACCGCTCCTGGGTGTATCCTACTGATAATATTTTTTGAGGTGTTCGACATTCCATGGCCTACCCAATGGTTTTCTTTTCAGATCTTTTAATTTGTAAGCTCATTTCCCGACGCTCTTGATGACCTTGTATGGTCCTTCATAGTTTGCTCCTAGCTTGGCAGGAGGGTGCCCTGCTGCTGTAGCATTCCTCAGCACACCGTCTCCTGTTTCAAAAAACCTGGGCTTAACCTACCGATTGAAGTATTCGGCTGCCTTCCACTTATATGCTATTGTTCTCACGGCAGTCTTCTCTCTTACTCTCTCTTGAAGATCGAGCTCAGTCCTAGTAGCGTTGGGGTCGATCTGCTGACTTATCATTCTACCTATCAGGCTCAAGCTTTCCACTGGTACAACAGCCTCCATTCCAAAATAGAGCTTGAATAGGGTCTCTCTGGTCGGTTTCCTGGGGCAGTGTGATAGGACTACAATACATTTGGTAACTCATCAACCCACGTGCCATGTTCCTTTTCTAGTCTGGTTTCCAAGTCCCATAGGATCGTTTGGTTCGTCACCTCTACTTGTTCGTTAGTCTGGGGATGCGCTACCGAGGTGAACCTGTGCTCTATATGGTAGCTTTCACAGAAAGCCTTGAAACCATGATTGTCGAATCACTGCCGTTGTCGAGAATAACTACTCGGGGTATTCCGAATCTGCATATGATACTTTTCCACAAAAAACTTTGGATCTTGGCCGTAGTAATGGTGGCTAGTGGTTCAGCTTCTACCCATTTTGTAAAGTAATCTATAGCCACTAGAAGAAATTTTATTTGTCCTTTCACCATAGGCAAGGGTCCTAGGATGTCTAGCACCCATTGGAAGAAAGGAAAACCTTGAACATTGCAAATTACTGTTCTGCTGGGACGTGTATCAAGTTACCATGTCATTGGCAGGTATCACAATTTTTCACCAAATTCTTAGCATCTTCTTTCATATCGGGCTAGTAGTAGCATTGTCTCAGTACTTTAAGAGCCAATGCTGAGGCCCCTTGGTGGTTGCCACATATGCCACTATGTATCTCGTATAAAAATTCTTGGGCTTCTGTTGGAGAAAGATACTTTAAGTAGGGGGTCGAGAAACCACGTTTATATAACTTTTTGTCTATAACATTGAACATGGCCTCTCGAGCTCTGAGCTTTTTTGCCTCAGCTGGGTTTTCAGGCAGCTTCTTATCTACTATGTAGTCTACTATTGAGTCTATCCAGCTACACTTGGTACTGATTTCTTTGATCTCGACTATATTTACAATACTTGGCTGACGGAGCACTTGCACATTAGTGTTGTGGTGCGTGTGTTTGTGTTCGCAGACGCCAACTTAGATAATGCATCAGCTCTAGTGTTATCCTTTCGGGGGACCTTTGTAATTTTAAAATTGCTAAATCGCCTCTACAAGTCTCTTACTTTCATTAGGTAAGCTGCCATCTTATCATCTTTTGATTCATATTCTCCCGTTATTTGTCCCACAACGAATTGTGAATCACTATATACTTCTACCGAAGATAACCCCAGCCTAACTGTAATGCTTAGCCCAGTGATTACAATCTCATACTCTGCGTCGTTGTTGGTGGCAGGGAATCCAAAGAGTAGAGAGTAATCTAGTTCTTCTGAGTCTGGGCTTATCATAATAACGCCTGTCCCAGAGCCTTCATTGTTAGACGACCCATCCACATATATTTTCCATTCTGTCATCGCTTCTTCCTCCTCTCGTGATTTTGGAGGGGCAGTGAGTTCTGTGATTAAATCTGCTAATGCTTGTGCTTTTATGGCTGTCCTTGGTTTGAACTCTATGTCGAATTCAGTGAGTTCCATTGCCCTTTTCAATAACCTTCCAGAGGTTTTTGGTCGATGAATAATTTGTTTAAGAGGTTGATTGGTCATGACTTGCACTGTATGAGTCTGAAAATAGGGTCTCAATTTTGACTGCTAGTATTAATGCCAATACTAACTACTTGGTTAAGTAATACTGTGTCTCTGCTCTCCTTAGAACTTGACTGACATAGTATATTGGCTTCTGAACTTTTCCATGGTCCTTTACCAGCACAGCGCCGACAGCACGTTCTAAAACTGCTAGGTACAAACTAAGTATGTCTCCTGGATTGGGACAAGTTAACACTGGGAGTTGCTATAACAATTGCTTAAGTATTTCGAGTGACTCCTCGCATTCTTCAGTCCATTGAAAGTCAGTTGAGCCCCCTACTACTTTGAGAAAATGGTGACACTTATCTGCTGCCCTGCTCATAAATCAGTTGATGGATGCTATTCAACCAATCGGCCTTTGCACCTCTTTTCTACCAACGGGACTCTTCATATCGAGAATTGCTTTGATCTTGTCTGGGTTGGCTTCAATTCCTCTCTGAGTGGTCATGAATCCCAGGAATTTTCCTCCTGCTGCCCCAAACACACAATTTTCGAGATTTAGCTTCAGCTTGTTCTGTCGTGAAACATCAAATACTTTGTGTAGACCGGTCACGTGATCCATCGATCGGACGCTTTTGACTACCATGTAATCGACATAGGCCTCAATTGTTTTCTCGATGAGTCCTCCGAATACCTTGTTTACCATCTTCTAATATGTGGCCCCCATATTTTTCAAGCCAAAAGGCATGGCTGTATAACAGTATGTCCCAAAATCAATTATGAAAGAAGTTTTTTCTTGGTCAGATTCGGCCATAGAAATTTGATGATATCCAGAAAAAGTATCTAAAAAGCATAGCCTTTCATGGCCGGATGTAGCATCTACCAAGTGATCTATCCTTGGCAGCGGGTATGAGTCTTTTGGGCAGGCCTTGTTCAAACTGATGTAATCTACACACATACGCCATTTATCATTGGACTTCTTCACCAAAACAACATTAGCTAGCCATTATGGGCATTGTACTTCTCGAATGAAACCTGCCTTGAGCAACTTCTGTACTTCATGTTTTATCGCGTTCTGCCTTTCTGGGGACAAAATTCATCTTTTTCTGTTTTACGGGTTTTGATCCCGGTAAGACTCATAAGCGATGTTATGATATGGTAGGGCTGATCCCTGGAATGTCGTTTGGAGTCCATGCGAATACATCCAAATTATCCTGTAGGTAAGCTATCATCTTTTCCTTCTCTTCAGATGGTAGCCCTCCACCGATTACCAACATTTTCCCATTCGCTACCTTAACCTTTTCTATTGTGTTAAGCGGTTCAATTCTTCCATTTAAGGGTTCGATGTCGAGCATCATTACGGGCTCAACCTTTCGGACTTGTATGCTGTCTATGTAGCACCTTTTGGATACATGTTGATCACCCCTCACACATCCTACTCCTCGACTTGTTGGGAACTTCATAGATTGGTGATAAGTTGATACCACTACCCTGGCAGCATTTAAAAGAGGTCTGCCGTATATGGCGTTGTAAGCCATGGGAGTTTTTACTACCCAAAAATTTTCATGATTGCAATGCTGGCTGGGTAGGTTCCCAAGGTAACTGGTAGCTCTACGGTTCTTTTAGGAGTTAGGCTCCCCCAAAGCCTTGTAAATGAGTAGTGACTGGTTGTAACTTTTTAAGAGGTACCTTCAAGCATAGCAAGGCATCCCAAGTCAGGACATCTGCTACGCTACCATTGTTTATCAGTACTCTTTTCACATCAAAATCGGCGATATCACTAGTGATCACTAGGGCGTCATCATGGGGGTATACTATCCCTATCAAGTCTTTCTCTCCAAATGTTATGTCTTGATTGAATCTAGTTTTCTTTTGGTTTGAGCCTACCCCACTCGAGCGAGCGTAGCTTTTTCTGGTTGAATTCGAGTCTCCTCCCAAGGCTGTCCCACCTGAGATGACATTTATGACTCCCGCCCGAGGAGGCGAGTTAGTTGGTGACTCCACTGCTCCTTCTTTTTCTCGGCCAGGTTTCACGTACTTAGCTAGGAAGCTTCTTTTCAACAACCGTTCGAGTTCTTCCTTGAGCTGAATACAATTTTCAGTATCATGGCCGTGGTCTCTGTGAAAATAGCAATACTTTCTCATATCCCTCTTACTAGGCGGTGCCACCATCCTCTGAGGCCACTCAAGTTCTCTCATGTCGCGAATTTCCATTAACACATGGGCTCAAGAGGTATTTAAAGGAGTGAAAGCCTTAGTACTTTCATTCGGGTGGGGCATTTATTAGATTGGGGTTGGTCACGAGGCCCAACCTTTTTCTTTCCTTTGTCATCTCTCACACGCTGGTTGTCATGAGACTTTCACTTGTTGGTCTCTGAATCCCTTCCGTCATGCTGACTCTTAGTCACTCTTTGTGCTTCCTCAGCATCTACGTATTTGTCTCCCTTCCTTTATAACTCCTGCATAGACTTCGGTGGAATTTTTTGAGAGGGACATTTTAAAGGATTAGTTTCGAGTCCCGTTCATTATGGCGGTTACAACAGCTGACATCTGAAGGTCCTTGATCCCCAATGTGGCCCTGCTGAAATGAGCAAGATAATCTTGCAGAGTTTCCTCTTTTTCTTGAATGACCTACATCAAGCCTATGACAGTTTTTCTCTTCCTCTTGCTGCTTAGAAAACATGCACGAAGCTTTGAGAGAGCTGATCAAAAGTTCAGACGAATCGAGGGGCTAAAGTGGCCACCCAGTCCCTGGCGTCTCTACGTAGTGTTGGAGGGAAAGACCGACACATTACTGCATCTGGTGCAGCATACAACCTCATCATGTCAACGAACGTCCGGAGGTGATCAAGAGGGTCGGTGACCCCATCATAGGATTCTATCATTGGTTGTTGAATCCCTTTGGCAGAGGTATAGCCATAATTTCAAGAGCAAATGGATCTTTCTCCATTACCATTTTTATGCGCTTATCCTTCCCCTTTGTCATATCCTTCCTCTTTGTCAGGGCACTTTCTATTTTCTAGGTCAACATCTCATCCAGTTTTCGTTCCAAGTCTAAAGCTGAAGGATGTGGTGGGGGTAGAGGTCGATCGATAGGGTCTATACAGGAGGATGAGGAGACCCTCGATCAACCACCGGTGCTGCTGGGACTCCATGTGAGGACTGTACATGAGTATGCTCTGCAGGGTCTACTGGAGACGAGGTGACATGGTCGGCACTCGCGTGGATTTGATTCTGAAGCAAAGTCATCATAGCTGTCATCTGAGTTTACAAGGTCTCAATTTGATCCACGGTTGCATACGTAGGCAGTGGCAGTCCCGTTCCATGAGTTTCAAATTCTGACTATGCCATGCTCCTTTCTGATGGAGCTTCCTCCACTGAGCGCGCGTTCCTCGTTCTTGATCTTGCCATAGCTTTTTGTTGCGAAAGATTTTCCATAGACGGCGCCAATGATATTTTCAGTCGCAATCTCTTCTACAAATAGTGGAGGTGCACGCGGCTGGTAACCTGAAAAGGAAGTGGCGGGGCTCTTTTCTCCCGTTCCCACTCCAGCGTAAGAATTAGTAGGAGAAAAAATATGATGGAAAATTTCGTAGAGTGTATGTAATCAAAAGACGTTTCTAAGAATACCTGAAACGGGATGGCTGCTATTTATAGGCAATTTATCTATGTCTACGTGGCAGACATCCTAACTTACCAGGGGACACGTGCCTTCATCTCGGGAAAGGTCGAGTAAGTGGGCGTGAATATCTTTCCATTGTAACCGTCGGATATCACGCATGTGGAAAATCTTCGAGTATCACAAATTATTTTCAAACTGGACAGCTAAGCTCGAGTGGGAAGGTCGATCGATGCCTTGTGTCGATCGAGGTGTTATCCAACTTTTTGGTTCTTAAATTTGGCTCTCTACATTGTAGACCAGGCGGGGCTCTCTATCTTGGGCCTCAGGTTAGGCTCTCTATGTTGTAGACCAGACAAGGCTCTCTGTCTTGGGCATCAGGTTGGGTTCTCTACATTGTAGACCAGGCGGGGCTCTATGTCTTGGGCCTCAGGTTGGGCTCTCTACGTTGTAGACCAGGCTATCATCACGTATGTATGCATGTAATCAAATAAGAGGCTAAGTATAAAAGTATAATTTTCTATTTACAACATTTACTACTTTTTTAACCTTCGTTGGTATGGAATCGTGACGAGTCCATCCTAGCTTTCTCGTCGCTCAGAATTGCTTTCGGATCTTTCGATCACGAATTGGAACCCAAACCACCATTTTGTATCTTTCACCAAATTATAATCTAATTTTTGCAATTATGGAAGTGGTCTGAAAAAAGAAAAATGAAGAACGTAAGATAAACTTAGTTTGAAGACACAAAATTGAATTTTTCAACTAATTAGTCCCACTTCTATTTAAAGTCTTAAAGTAGTTGGTTTATTTCTCTTACCTATTTGATTTTTTTGTCTGCAAACTCTTTTCATTGAAGAAAATACCTCAGATTTAAGGGATTGGATTGAATCAATTTAATTATTCTTAATCACATCACCGACACTTATCTTATATCAAATAAACGCTTGGTTTAGATTTTTGTCGGAGACTTAACTTCTGATTGTCAAAGAATTATAATTATTTTAAGTGTTTAATAAACTTAAAAAACTATAGTGATTAAATAAAAATTTGTATCTAACTTCTCCAATTATCCATCGCTAAAATGTCAAATTTAACCTCTATAAATAAAATTAATTCGTTTTATATTTTAAGTTTGTTGGTATTCTACAATAATAAAGTCCCATCCATCTTTCCTAGATAAATATTCTCCTATTTTTTTCTTCTTCTTGGTCATATACATATCAAATTTATTTTTAATTTTATAAATTTTAAGTTTTAATAGATATCAATTTCTTTTTCTAAAAAAAATATGGTGAAGATATTGTCTTAAATAAATATTTAATAATATTACATAGTGTTATAAAAGTAAAATAAATTTTAAATAATAATACATATAGAGATCATTATAATCAATTAATGCCCATTTTAATAATTGATTATAGGCATTAGGGGTGGGCATGGGTTAGTTTGGTTCGGTTTTGGGCCCAAACCGAAACCGAACCGACCAATTCGGTTTGGCCATTATCTGAAACCGAACCAAACCGCCGCGTTGGATGAAACCGATCCAAACCAAACCGACCAATCTTGGTTCGGTTTGGTTCGGTTTGGACGGTTTGGGCTTTAATGTTTTGGGCTTGTATACACAAAAAAAATTAATTTTATAATTCCCATTTCAAATTTTCTTTACAACATGCAACCTGTTATTAACAAAAATTTACAAAAAATTTAAATATAACTCCCATTTATAAAATAACCTATTATTTACAACCTGTTTTTTGACATGTTATTTATAAAAATAACTCTCATTTCTCGGTTCGGTTTATTTGGCGGTTTGGTTTGGTTTTTTTGCCCAAATCTAAACCAAACCAAACCAAACCGAATATAATTTTTAAATTAGTAAACCAAACCAAACCAAACCACCCGAGTGTGAAAAACCGAACCAAACCGACCCGATTCGGTTCGGTTCGTTCGGTTTGAGCGGTTTGGATGCCCACCCCTAATAGGCATTACCAAATACTCAAATGCTAATTTGAAACATACAGTAATTTTGAAATAAAAATTTACTAAACACTTAACTGATTATTTTTGTAGCTTTTATTATTTTTTCAACACAACTAAAATTAATTTTCTTAAATTGTAGAGCAATACTAAATCAAGTCAAATTTCATGTGTTCACCAACACTGAAGGATAATTACTTGTGTATATTTTAGTTTATTAAGTAGGCCAATTAATTAATTTACGAGGAATATAATTATTAGATGGTTTCTATCTATTATGAGTACATATTTCTATTTTTATTTATATCGTGTTTAAGAAAATATGATGTCCGCGGCTGCTGTGGTTATAAGCACCAAGAGACCAACATATACTAATTAACTGAAATTGCACTCTTAAACCCTTGACTTCTAAGAATTATTAAAAGAGACCCAGTAGTATTATAAATAAAGAGAAATATAAAAACATAAAAAGCATATCTTAATAAAATGAAGCTAGTCGGACTTTCTCTTCATCACATCCGCATTCCGTCTTCATCATCACAAAATTATTTATTAGTTGGATAAGCTTCAAACATTAATATATTGAATTATACAAAAAAACACGTTCATTCATAGAGTAGTGGACTCCCTTACTCCTTTCTAAGAATTTTTTTTTTTTTTTTTTTTTTTGGGTTTATTTTTGTATTTACTCCATTCAATAATTGGGTTGGGATACATTATAAATTTGTTCGACTTAAAAGTAAAAGAATTTTTTATACTTAGATGAAATCAACAAAATTTTCGTATAAAATATTAAAATGTCTTAATTGTAATGACTCCCCCAAAAATAAGAGGTAATTAAAAGAGTGAGTCTCTTTTTAGCACTAGACATCCTCAACCTTTCAAGTAATTGCAAATCACGTTCTCATTGACATATTTTGACGAATTTGCCCTCCTCTTTAAATAAACAAAAATAGAAAAAAAAAATAAAAACAAAAACAAAAAAAAAATTACAAATGAAGTCCTATAAATATTTACAAATATCCATATGTAATAAAAATTATTCATTATCTATAGATAATCCGTAGTTGAAAGGTCGAAGTATTTTTTGTTCGTATGAATTACTCATCACCTACTGATTTTTCGTAGGTGACAGGTTGAAACAATTATTGGTCTTTAAAACTAATTAATATCATCTATACAAAAGCCGTGTGTAATATAGATTACTCTTTTAGGCACGGAAAATTCGTTGGTCAAAAGTTAATACCGTTGCCAACGAAAAAGCCGTTGCTGATTATCGTAGGTGAAAAGCCATCACTTTTGCCAACATATAATCCGTTGTTGATTACCAACGGAAATAATATGTTAGTAAATTTTTCATTGGTAAAAAGGCGATTTTTAGTATATATAGCCTAATTTAACATATTTATATCAAACACCACTATAAGAAAAATAGCATTTTGTAACATCTCAACAACAACATTCGTTAATAGCTTATTGTTAAAACGGGTTTATCGCAACATTCATCAAATATATGTAGCAACTGGTTAATTCAATTGACATTTGGCAACAGTATTTAAATGAATGTTGCCAATGTATCATTTTGCAACGATTAGCGTCTGTTGCCAAAATTATTATATATTCCATTATTCAACAACGGGCAAAGAGTGTTTAGTAACGTTCACGCATGTTGTTAAAATATATATTTTAGAACATATTGCAACGGTCAATATCTGTTGTTAAATGTTTTTTATTTGGCAACGTTCAATGAACATTGTAAAATCTTGTGACATTCTGCAACGGTCAAAGTACGTTGCTAAATGTTTTAAACGAGTATTTGGCAACGTTCTTCCGAACGTTGGAAAATCTTTAGGATCTGAAGCCCAACTAGAAACCCATTTAATAAAATCACTACCCCCGAAAACACATTTTTTCACTCCAAACCTATATTACATTTCTTCTCCATCTCACATTTTCTCTGTATCCCTAAATCTAACCCAAAATTCAATTGAAAACCTTATGTTTCAATTTCCTCACAGTTTGGGTTGGGAAGAAGATTGATTGAGCTTTTGAGTTGCTGAGTCGTTCCTATTCGTGATTCTTTTGGCTAGTATTTTTGAAATTATTCCATCCATTATTCTTTAAGATTCGGAAAAACTTATCAGGTTCGATTATGTTATTCACAAAATTCCATCCATTGCTTTCATGACGTGATTCAATTAGATATCTTACTTTTTAAATTTTAAAAGCATAAAGTAGATTACGAATTTTAAGATTGTTTTGCACATTAAGAGGCTAAGAATATGATGCATATACTTGAAGAAATGATAAAATGTAGTCAATTGAACACTAGCCTATAAGTTATTCCTGCTTCATATGCTTTAAGAATGTCAATAATAAATAAAATATTTTTGAAGTGCTGGGCCTATTACTTTCTGTCTCTTTGTTTATCTATTTTTTGTTCTTGGTGTGTGCTGGTTTTATTCTTATGTGTGTCTAACATTAATTTAGTGTTTGTTTTGTCCAACCTGTAATTTGTTTTGATATATGTTCTTGTTTCTCACGCCTGTGAGTGTTATGCGATGTTAACACTTATCTCCGAATCTCTGCTTGCTTACTTATTGTGTCTGAGGTATCTCATCTAAAACTACTTGAAAGATGTGTTAAAATACGAAAATGCTGGATTGAGGCAGTCAATACTAAAGGAAAACTAATATTTTCATCATCATTGTATTCATAGATTATTGGTTTCTTTCTCAATACTAATAAAAATTCTAAGCTCATGATGCTTCCATTTTAGAACTGGTTTGTGAACACAAACAAGAATGAAACTCCTTGCATATTGCAAAGGAAATAACAGAGGAACTGAAAACATGAAGGCATGGAAAATCTCAAATTAAAATCTCAAATTTTTGATTTCAATCTTCTTGATTATCTACTGCCTCATCAGTTGTCTAACTATTTACCAGTTGGATCAAGAATTGCTTCAAGCTCTTCGGCTTGACCTCCCTTCTATTTGCCTTTACAGAAATATTCGTGTCTACATGTGTTAAAAAGACAATCAATAATGAAAGCAATTTTAGCAGTGTTCTAAAATGCTCGCATAGGCGTGCGCCTAAGCTTGATGCTAGGTCTTGCCGCCTCGTCCTGCATCGCTCATTTTTGCGCATCAACAGTGCATTGCCATGTTTATACGCGCCTAGGCTCAATGCGCGACCTCGCCACCTCGCCGCGTATTACGCATTTTAGAACCTTGAGTTTTAGTATACCTCTACTGTAAGAACGTTCAAGACCGAGCCGTTTAACGTGGTAACATTATGTCGAGAATGACACAAATCATGAGGATAAACAATTCCAAGCATCGTTTTAATATGTCAAGGATGTGACTATTTGGGCATCAAAATATTATTTTCTCAAAAAAAAAAACTCCCAGGATACAGTGATGAGTACATATGTGTCATTTGCAAAGTATTGTATGTTACATTACGTTATGTTTTCCAATTTTATTATTGTGTCTTATTTTTTAATTTTCGTTGGAACTTTCTGAATTCTTTTTCATTTTGTCTGTTTAGTAGCTCAATAAAACCTTTTACCCCTATTCATTTTCTTATATTCATCTCTAGTTATCTATGGACCAAGAAGTAATTATGGGATGGGAAGCATCTGTAATGTTGGAATGCCCATATAATAACAAATAAATATGATTGCATTTTTAAGAAACTGTTATGGAACTAGCCGTTCGGCCAATTCTTTCGTCTAATCTGTAGAATGCATACATTTCATCAGTAAATTTGACACGCCGTAATGTGTCTAATTCATGGCTAGTTTAAAGTTCTAGAACCAGATGACTAATTTCGCATAAAAAGTGTTTAAAATTCTAACAAGAGTTCATTTGTCATCCAAATATAGAAGAAGAATGGATTTGCTATAATAGAGCTGGTACCAAATTTAGTTGCTAGTTGTATATTTATGTTTGGTTTATCTCTTCAATCAACCTTTTGCATAATATACAATTTGTTCTTTTTCTTAATTCGCTCCAGAGAGTGAGGAATGGAGGGTGATAAAAGATTGTGCTTCCAAGAGGAAACCTACTTCACTTTATCATGGTTATGCTAAGTGCTCGACCAGTCAATTGTTAAATATATGGTTCTATCATACAAGAACTACCTTATGGAATATTTTATATGATCTGCTCCAGTTATAATTTATTCTCTAAAATTCAAACAATGAAGTGATGGAGGCTAGAGTTGCTGGTGTTACGTAATAATTCCTTTAAATTTATTGGAGGAAAATTTTTCTTGAGAAAAACTAAGTTTCTTTCACAAAATTTTGTTGTAAATGAAGGATTATGTTTAACCACATTGCAAAATGCTTAAAAAGGTAAAACATTTACCTGAAGAAATGATTCTAACTTGAGATTCTCCTATTACAATGTTGTATTCGTGTATCAGCTAGCATTACGTAGTTGTTTGTTTGTAAGTGACTCTGAAATTTTTAAAATAATAATTTTCTTTTACCTCACTAATCTCATATTTCTATTGCAGACGTTGCTTAGGATAGTTTCCTGATAGTTTCCTGTGAAATCAAAGATTATCAAGGACAGGAGACCATCTTCTGTGGCTGAAAGTGAATTGGGTTTGCTGAGACAAAGACATACAATACGTTAGTGATACACTTGCAGATATTATTGATACACTTCCCATTTGCCAAAGAAAGAACAAAATGTTGTCCTTATACTCCCACAAATATAGTAAATTTCCTTTATAATAACTTTTGCCTTTCATGATCATTTGTGATGGTCCTCTTTTTCACCCTTTCTATTCTATACTAATTGTTGTATGATTTTAATTCTGCAAGTGGACATATCGTTAACAAGTAATAAAGTGATGTGAAATGTGTCGAACCTACGAGGACTAATTATCAATTAACCAATCAATTTATACTTCTAGTTTTAACAATGTAAAGAACACATATTCGTTTTGATTTTAATTCTAAAACTATTCTAATTATGTTTAATTAAATTTAAATTTTATCACGTAATCAAAGTAAATTTGTGAGAATGAATTAAAGTTTTACTAACACTAGAATTCACGAATCTACCTACATGTTCCTTAATCAATTATCCGTTTAATCGCTTTAGCTTAAAATTACTCTAGATTGAAAATCGGTGATCCTATAATAATCAAAAACTCCTCTCAATGGTCAATCAATTTTAATTAAGTTTTGAACATAAAAATATGTATTTAAATCACAAAAACACCTAACCGGATTTCATAAGGCATAATAGTAATTTTTATCTATTATTAGATCCAATGTTATTCAAAATCATGTGCTCATCTATATTGAATCTCTCGACTTCAATAAAGATCACAAAACATTCTAATGGTGATCAAGCATTAAAACATTAAAAATAATGAATAAAGAATAATCAACCCAAGAAACAATTAATTACTAAAACGAAAAAACTTCTAATTAATTAAATACGCGAGGTTTCATCGTTTATCCTAGCAATACGTAATTTATCCGGACATGATTTTATAAAATAATACAAGAATTGTATTAATCATCGTTCATCCTAGCAATATCCGAGATTTTTTCATGTGACCAATGTACAGGTATGTCTTCTCATCATTGACTGCAACTGAATTTTTGTTTTTATCTATGTCTTAAAATAACTGATTTGTCTAAGTATAATTAGGGAGAGGAGCTCCGTAAACAAATTGTAGATTTTCAAAACAATACAGAGATGGTGCACATAATTTTGTTGATCTAGCTCATAAAAAATTTAAATTCAGAAATGATAGGATGTTCTTGTGCTAAGTGTAGAAATCTAAAGCATCACCACTTTGATATAGTGTATGAACATTTGGTCATTAAGGGTATATATCCTACATACACTACTTGGGTATTTCATGGAGAACGCCCAAGTGAAATAAATTTGGCCGATGTAGAAATGCCTGACACATATAGGATGATCAGGGACTTCTATGTGCAACACGATAAAGTAGCAGATAACCCTTCTAATGGAAGATAGAATAATATTGAAAATATAGTTGGTGATTTTGAAACTTCTTTATATCCAGGTTGTAGGGCGTACACAAAGATGTCAGCTTCGATTGCTTTGTTAAAAGCATAAAGGTACACATGGTTTATCCGAGGCTGGTTTTGATGAATTCATAAATCTTATTCGAGACATGCTACCATGAAATAATACACTTCCTAACTCATTTTATGAGATAAAAAAACTTGTCAAAACATTTGATCTTGGGTATGAGAAAATACATGATTGCTTGAATAATTGTCTTCTATATAGAAATGAGCTTGAGCATGTTGAATTATGTCCAAAGTGTGGTTGCTCAAGATGGAAAGTTAACAAAGTAAGAAAATTCAAAAAGGACTCTCAGCAAAAGTCTTGTGTTATTTTCCAATAATACCAAGACTTAAGAAATTTTTTGGAATATATGAGATGTCAACACAACTTAGATGGCACTCAAGCCATAAAAGTCGAGATGGTAAAATGAGGCATCCAATGGATTCATTGGGTTGGGAAATGATAAATAGGATGTGGCCAAATTTCGCATCAGATCCTCGAAATATTATATTAGGTCTTGCTACTGATGGATTTAATCTTTTCAAAGATCTTAGCTCTAGATACAGTTGTTAGCCAGTAATTTTAACTATATATAACTTGTCTCCCTTGTTATGCATTTCGAAGGAAAGTTTGATATTGAGTTTATTGATCCCGGGACCAAAACAGCTAGGAAATGACATAGATATTTATTTGGCACTACTTGTGGACGACTTAAAATTTTTATGGAGTGATGGGGTTGAGATGTATCATGCATTTACCAAGTCTACGTTCAACTTAAAATGTATTTTCATGTGGACAATACATGACTTTCCTACATCCGAAAATGTATCTGGATGGCCCACCAAAGGAAAAATTGCATGCCCTGTTTGTCGTGAAGATACATGTTCACAACGGTTGACACATGGTATAAAGTTTGCATACATGGGACATAGAAGATTTATCTGCTTTGGTCATCCATTACATATTAAAAGGAGCTAGTTCAATGGACATATTGAAAATGGTTCTAGGCCAAAGATAAAAAGTAGTGAAGAAGATTCTCTTCAAGTTGATAAAATTGCAAACGATTGGAGAAAAAATGGTAAGAAAAAGAGGAAGAAGAATACAAATCAATCTAATGTAACATGGAAGAAAAAGTCAATATTTTTCAAGCTACCATATTGGAAGGTAGTTGCTGAATTATTTCTTTCTGTTTAATTAAATACTTCTAATTAGATGTACTATATCATAACATCATTGATGTTTGATTGCAGACTTTACTTGTACGTCATAATCTAAATATGATGCATGTGGAAAAGAATATTTGTGAGAACAATATTAGTACTCTATTGAATGTGAAAGGAAAATCTAAAGATGACATTAATTCTCGTACGGACTTGGAAGCTATGAACATTAGGATGAATTATTCTGAGAGTAGAGGAAATAAATTCTACTTACTTGTTGCTCTTCACACTTTATCAAAGGTAGAAAAACAAATATTTTGCAAAAGGCTTGCTAATTTTAAATTACCTAATGGTTATGGTTCTAATATTGAAAATTGTATTTCACTGGATGAATGTAAGATAGTAGGACTCAAGTCTCATGATTGTCACATTTTAATGCAACAATTATTGCCAGTTGTATTGAGGGGACTTCTACCTAAAGGACCAATGAACTCTCTTTTCAAATTATGTTCATTTTTCAATGAAATATGTCAATGAGTTATAGAAAGAAATAAAGTCGAACAATTAGAGGATGACGTTTCTGAAACTTTATGTATATTGAAAATGTATTTTTCTCCTTTTTTTGATATAATTGTTCATTTGGCAATCCACCTTGGAAGAGAAGTTCGACTGTGTGGACCAGTACAATATCGTTGGATGTACCCATTTGAGAGGTGATACTCTATTAAGTTATTCAAAAAAAAGTTATAAATTCATTATCAGTTTGGTTTATTATGATTTAGACTTTTATTTTATTTTGTAGGTATATGAAAGTGTTGAAAAATGTATGTTATGAATCGTGCACGACCTGAAAGGTGCATAGCTGAACGATATATTATTGAAAAAATACGATGTTTTGTAGCAAATACATAAAACAAGCATCTGGAATAGGCTCTAGGCTTGCACGCACTGAAGAATTTGAGAGCGATTTCTTAGTTGTTGGACGTACAATTTCTAAAGGGAAGCCACTTGTACTATCGGATGAGATGTTGAAAGTTGCACAGATGAAAATTACACGTTGTCAACTATTGCATTGGTACAAGTTTGATGAGGAACAAATTGTAGCAGAAGGGAAGATTGCATCAATAAACCCAAGTGCAAAGGTGCACCACATGCCTCTTGGACGAGATTGTTGGAAGGTTTGGGTTGAAGATGTCTACATGGCAAATTTAAACTTATATAGACCTACAGATGAGATTCGAGTTCTTAGTGAAGCCTTGAGATGTACAGTTGCTTGGCTAAAGAGCATTATTAAAATTATTTGACGAAGGTGAATTCATTTGGGAAGTACTTATTTATTAACTCACTGTGAAGTATCCACATCTGATTTGATTATCTGTCTTTCCATCTTTGACAAATATTATTAAAGTTGTTCTTTTTTTATAATTTATATCTCTATGGACCTTCCATTGATGTGATTTTACTTAATTCTTTGCCTCATGCATATAAGGAACTGAAAAATGCTATATGACATGATAGAGACTTGCACTCAAGCTATTGACATTCTTGTTTTGAGATCTAAACACTTGAAATTGAAATCTGAAATTAAGAATGGGAACATGGAAGAAAACCTATTTGTGAGGAGAAAGGATTGAAAATAGAGAGAATAGTGGACATAATGAAGGCAGGGGAAAGTCTAAAAGGAGGTCAAAATCTAAATCCAAATATAAGTGTTACGTTTGTGGTAAATTTGGAGATATTAAGAAGTATTATTATGCTCATAAGAAAAATAAAAAAGAACAATATCAGACTAACATTGATACGCTGCAATATTTACAGAAATAGATCACGTTCATTTGATCTGTTTCTGGTCAAGAAATGGATTCTTGATTTTAGATGTACATTCCACATGAACCCCATTAAATCTTAGTTCTATAATTACAAAAAAATTGAGCCTAGACAAGTTTACCTAGGAAATATCCACTCCTGTAGCTAGTGTAAGTGACACTTTAATTAAAATGTATGATAGGATAAGTAGGACATGTATTTGATCTAAATAGAAACGTGGTGTCCTTGGAGATCTTAGATGATGAAGGCCATAGATGTAAAGTTGAAAATGAAATTATGAAAATAAGCAAATGTTTATTAGTTGTAATTAAAGAGATCAAGGGGAATGGATTGTATATAATCCAAGGAGAAACTTTAGCCAATAAAGAAGCAGCCCTATCTTTAATTAATGAAGATAAGAGTAAGACTGACTTGTGGCACAAAAAAGATAAGATAAGAGATGGGCTGTAGATCTCCATTCTTCGGCTTTTCTATGAACAACTGCCATCCTTTTCATTAGCTTTTCTTCCATATTTGATCTCATCTTTTGTATTTTCACCTGAAAGAGAAATTCATATTATCTTACATTTTTTCTCAATTAACTGCCATGTCCTCAAATGGTGAAAAGATTAGTGCATATGATAAACGGTTAAATGAAACAAAGTAGGATTCACAGTCAACAATATTCCATTGTCTCTTTGTTTAACTTTGAAACCTCAACCACAAGTTCCAAATACGATTGGATAAATTATTTTTTATCAGTACACAGAAGTTGATTATTTTGAGAGTAAATCTTGGAACAAGTACTTATTTTTGACTTTCACCAACAAAAAAGTTGCTTATTTTTAAGCTAAGCCAGAATGCACAAGGCCACATTGTTACTCAAATTAGGTCCCCCCACCCCCACCCCCCCCCCCCACCCCCACCCAATTTAATTACCAGTATAATCATTGTCTTGTCCATTAGAACAAAATTTCAAATATTCCAACAATCTATGTTGCTCTTTGTGGTTTTTTGTATCTAGCATCGTTTAATGCATTCTGCCATTTTAGTTCTAAGTAGTTTTGATTTTTTGTTGTATTTGCGACCTTTTAATGCATTTTATGTGATAACTTTAATGAATGCATGTGGCCTCTTGCTTTATTTTCTTTTCATGTAGTACAAGTTGTTCAAAATACAATTATTTTAGGATCCATTACACTGTGAGTGAATTTCTCCAAATTCAACTGCTCATATATGCATTTAAATCTCTGGTAGTTGACCCTGGAAAATGGTATGTCCTTAGTAGGAGCAATTATATATTGATCAAATGTTTCTGTGGCGGAGAATTCTGGGTGTGTTAGACTTTGATCAACAATATTATCAACATGGGAAAGCTGATTTTGTGTCATCTCATAGCCTGATAATTGATTGGCCATCTCCTTAATTTTGGATTCAAGTTCATTTAAACGAATATTTGCTTCTTGGCATTCATTTATGTAAAATTCTTTCTTAAAGCCAAAGTTCTCAACAGGGTTGAAAGTTCTTCTAATGTTTTCTGGTAGTGATCTAGCTTAAGAAGCACTTGCTTGCAGTAGGATTCCTTTTTCTCCTTTTAGAGTTTTAGTGAATATTTTCGAATGTGATGGGGAGACTTTCTTCTGCTTGCTACTGTGGATAAATGTTTCCAATTGGATATTGGAAGTAAGGTAGAGGTCTTGTGGAGGTGTGCGGTAACTTCGTACACTTGGAAGAAAAAATATGCAAGGAATTTTAAGAACGAGTCAAGCCTGTCCATTTGTTATGGTACATACTAATATTTATGACTTCACTGTGTCTAAAGTCTTGGAGTGCTTTTCATTGATTGCTTCAACAAATTTTTATCTAAGTAGAGTGCCCATTTCCTTATCTGATTTGTATAATTTAATTCCTATTGTTGAAACTTTCGTGGGTTGCTTGTCGCCTTAATATGCACACTCTCGCTATTAGTAATATCTACTGTTTCTATTGGGGGAAAAAAAAAAAGCAAAGTGATTTTCAAATCTTCTATCTGCTCTAACAAGTACATTAATTGTTTCAATTTATATGTTATACAATTATAGTATAACATCTGTAAAACAGTACTGTGACTCTATTTTTTCAAGCCCAAGTATTTTCCTCTTTGAAGTTCTATGAACCAATTGCGGAGATCAAATGATTAGAACTGATTTTGTGGCCCCCGCAAAAAACAGAGGTTTCAAAACTGCACACCACTGGAGAAGAAAATCAATTGGAATTTTTCCAATGTTTAATATATGTATCCAAAGTTTAAGACAAAATAACTCCTTCACTGATTTCCAATCAAAAACATTTAGAATCTTGTAATTACATAGGTTGGCAGAGCAGTGAATCCTCCGGCCATATTAACTCTCAAAGTTTGCTTCTTTTACTGTTGTGCTCATCCTCTCAAAGATACTAGCTAAGTCACAATTTCCCCATTAAATTTCAATGTTCTAGTCTCGTGTTCAATTTTGTTTAAGTGGTTATAGGTTAAAAAGGAGAATATAGTATAAAAGTGTGTTTATTTACAATTTTTGTTTAGTACAATGTGTTGCTTTCAAATTGGTACTTGTTCAGTACAATGAGATGATGCTTGGTATTGTGTTAGCTTCTGCAAATTCAACACCCTCTTTCAGTGTTATTTGGTTTCTTTTTTGTTAACGTATGCTCTTTAATGGCCTAAATTACAATAAAATGTATGTTTAATTATATCAGCTATATATTTCAGTGTTAGATATTATTTCTAGAGTTAAATATAAATAGTCTTGTTTCTGTTTTGCAGCAATCCCTGTTTGGACAATGGTGATCAGTCAAGAGCCGTGAACTTGAATCTTCGAAAAATAAATGTTTGATGTTACGGATTCGTTGATTCGAAGTGTTAGTTATCAATTTTTTTTTGCTAGATTTTTGTAGATTAAATGTATAACATTGTAAAAAACTTCTAGGACATGTCTGTTTTGCTAGGTTTGGTTCAAACTTTGTATGTTTAAAAAAACTTGTGGGCCATATTTTGTTTGAAAATTTTCAGTAATATTGTATAAATTTCAGTTAACGGTTGATATGGTGTATGTATTGAGTTTTATTATATCTAGAATGTAATTTGTATTTAAATGATTGAGAAAGTAAATGCACAGGAATATATATAAAATATGTTTCAAAATAATAGATAAAAAAAAACACAACATGCAAAACAATGTTGTCAAAGGTAAAGACAACGTACAGACGAACGTTGTTGAAAAATACAAATGAACGTTGTCAAAGGTAAAGACAACGTGTAGCTGAACGTTGCTAAAAACAAATAACAACGCACATTGAACGTTGCTAAAAATAAATGACAACGCTCTGCTAAAAATAAATGACAATGAACAGTGTGCGTACAAACGTTGTTAAAAGATTACTAAATACAATGAATAATGATCGTTGTTAAAAGTAGTAAGTGCGTTGCTGAAAAGCAAATGGCAATGCACTTGTTTTGTTTGGCAACGTGCAGTGCCTGTTGCTGTAGATAGATACTTTTCAGCAACATCAAAGAACACAATGTACTGTTGAACGTTGCCATAACTCTTTTGCAACATATTCTACCAGTTGAAAAAGACTCTTTTTCTTGTAGTGATCTTTCTAGTATAAAAAACTATTTAAAAAAAATTATGGCCGGGTTGGCCTGATGGGCTAGGCTAGACCCGCACAAAACCGTCTTGGGCCGGCCCGGGCCAGTTTCAAGTGTAGCCCGGCCTGCCCATTTACCAACTCTAGTTCCAGACACCATAGATGTAAATTTCTCAATCAAATTGTAGTTTCTTCACCTCTACTCCACCTTCCTCTGCCACCAAATAAAATGTTTCCATATGATTTTTATGGTTTCTTTCGTGGGTTTTGTTTTTTATTTGTGACAACACAATGATGATGGTGATGGTAGTGGTGGCTAAGATCTAAATCGGGCTGGTTAGGTGACCATATGATTTTTTTGGTGGTAGGGGTTTGCTAGTGAGATCTCCACTGCTCGCACCCATGTCTTATGTGCCTCTTCTAGTCTTTTTCTATTTTTCTTGTTCTTCTATTTTTATTTTTTTAATACATTTTTGGTACTATATTTCCAATAGTTCTTTTATAAAAAATATTGTATTCTGGTGGTTGTAGAGTGGCCGCTATGGATTTTTTAGGTTTTGCCCAATCAATTTTGGGGTTTGTGTGTCTCTCAACGTTTGTGTTGTGGTGGTGGTGGTGGTGAAATGGACTTTGGGTCAGATGATTGTGGTGGAAGTGGTCGTGGCATTGTCAGAGGTGGTTGTTGGAGACGATGAGTGTCGATGGTGGTAGGGGTGACGTTGGTGTAACCGTGTTACAAAAAAGTGTAACATGATATGTTACAAATGTTACACAATATTTTTACAAACATATATATATATATGTGTGTGTGTGTGTGTGTGTGAAAATTTACCTTTCTTTTAATCAAGGAGTTCAATGCATTCTCTATTGTTGAGTGTGTGACAATTAATTTGTGGAGTTTAATGTGTGGTCATTCCTTCTGATAAGAGGAAAGTCCCCGGGCAAGAAGCTCTCCTCCACTGTGTCGAGGGCCTCGACCAAAGCGGGTTGTAAATCGAGAGATGTGCACGAGTGGCAGGGACTTGAAAGAAAGAGCCAACATGTCAACTCCCAAGACAGACCCCCACGATATTTCAGTGAAAATCTGCCCCACACGAAAATCGAACCTGCGTTGCCGGAAGATTTCTCCCCATGTCACCTTAGGCCTTACCAATTCGCCTACGCCCCTAGAGGCAGTGTGTGGTCATTCCTTGATGCCAAACAAATTCAATTTCCTTACTTGTCTTTTCTATATCGGAGCAATTACACCATCGATCCTTAATTTATTGTCCAAATTGCAAGTTGGTTGTAACATTTAAAGTGGAAGAGTAAGGAATTGGTCTCTATCCTTCATAGTTATTAAACAAATAGTTCTAGTAGATAGTTTTTGTTAAAATGGGATGTAAAGCTAAAAGTCACATGTTCACCTTTTTGAATGCTGCTTTTAAAAAAATAAAAATAAAATGATAAAGAAACACAAGAAAAAGAAAAGGTAAAAATTAAAAATAAAAAAAAAAACTCAATGCACCCAACTCCCACCCATCCCTAAAACCAAAATAAAATGGCAGTGACCCGCGCAAACTGACCTGTGACTACAACTCCTATTTCAATTTTAATCCGTTGCACCCTCCAACCTAATTCTGAAACCATGATGATTATAGAACATTTTACTTCAATCCTAATTCATTGCACCCTCCCATGCAAGCCGCCCTTCCACTTTAAACCATGCCGCCAAACAGTCTTGTACAACTGCGTACGTGATATTAAAGATCTCATTTTACTCTGGGCATGTCTGGAGTGCATGTATAGTCTCTTTTGATCTATTATATATTTACATTTCCGATAAAAAAAAAAAAAAAGATCTCATTTTCAGTTAAGGACTACCTTGCAACTCCAACAATAAGTTGGATGTGAACTGTCCAAATTCGGCTTTTATTCCAAATTTCCAATTAAACAAAACCATGGGCCCACCTCGACCCAATCAATCCGGTGACGCCATGGCTGATGACAAGAGAATGTAGGCCCCATATATTATTGTCCTATGAAAGAACAATTTCAATGGTCCAAATACAAGATATTGCAAAACAATATTGAATAAAAAGAATTTACTTTAGCCTAGTTATATTAACAACACATTTTTTTTCTTTTTGAGTATACTACAGTTTAATAATAATAAATATCTCTCAATCTTTCATTATTATCTCACTTATATTCCTAATTTATTTTCATCGCATTCTTATCTTCAATCTTATATTAATTAACATATTTGATTCTTGATGACGGTTTATGTCCAAATAGTCCACTGAGCACATGTTTAGACATGCTTAAATTATAATTTCAGTTAGTCAAACTGGTCAAACATACTTTTTATCTACACATTTTATAAGACCCACAATTTTACAACCCACTTTTTATTCACACATTCACCAATAACTTATATTCTGAGCACTAAAAATATAATTTCAGCACTACCAAACATGCGTTAAGATAGCATAAAAAGATTATTGTCTATTGTATATATAAGCTAGTATAATCACCCGTGCGATGCACGGCTCTTGTTTTTCATGATTGTAATTTTAAAATATTCTAAAAGTATATTGTTTATTTATTATATTCAAATAAAAAAAAGTATCATATAAATAACATATGACTACTCATTGATATTGGAAAAAAAACAATATAACTAATCCAGATTTTGAAACAACTATTTGAAAATCACGTTTGTGGTCGATCTGAAGCGTACTTTGAATCATATGAATTTAATTTTGAAATTATCAAATCTAGTTTATTAGTTTAATTGACTTATTATTTTTAATCAATCAGATCCTTTGATAATATAACACAATTATATGTTTTTCTTGCATTGATATATTTTTTTAAACTGCAACCTATTTAAACCCAGTATAGGAATCATAAAAAATTTGTGGGGAAAATAAATCCATTTTTGGAAAACTATTACATTATTGCCAATAGTTCTCGTGTATTGATCTTATTTTTTTTGAAAATATAACTTATTTAAATTTCTCAACCGGTATAAATTAAGACCTTGGAATACATAACCTCATTTGTTTTATGTTTTCAAGTGAATTTATCTTATTATGGAAGATGTACATTTTTTAAAAAAAATATTAATTCTTAATATTATTCATTTTAAGCAAGTATCATAGAAAATTAAAACATTGGAAAGCTCATCTTAATTAAATTGTATATATTGAAATATTTTTTATTAATTACCTGAAGTTGGGCAATTAATTAATTAAATTAAATTAATTTTAATATTATAAAATATTAAAATTTTGTCATTTGATTTAATTATATTTTTTTGTTCACCCTGCGTAAATATAAATAATAATATTATTATTATAAAATATAATATAAATTCTTTAATATTATGTAATATATAATATAAATAATATATTATTAAAACTTATTGAGTAATTTTTTATTATAATTTGAAAAATAATATTCGGATATGCATAGATAAGTTTTTTTAATAATCGACACAAATATTATTACATGGATTGATTTTTCAGTTACAATAAGAGTTTAAATCTTCTCATTTATTTAAATCAAATGAATGTGTTTTCCTATCTCTATTTAACAGTCAGACTGTGTGTGTGTGTGTGTGTGTGTGTTGTAAATTGTAACTAAATTTAATCGTTTCTTGGTTAACGTAGAAAAAAATAAAATAAACAGAATTTAAGGGAATACTTGATTATCATTTTCTAATTTTTAAGAAGTGCTTCCGGCTTAATTTTTGGCTCGGCTCATTAAATTACCCACTAATTTTTATATTATAATTTTAAAATTAATTTTATAAATTGTAAAGATGGAAATTGTGTTAATAATGTTCTACAAATTTATTGTTTTTCTATTTATAAACAATTAGTAATATTTACATACTATAAATCTTATATTGATTAATTAAATGTAGTATTCAAATTTGTTATTACTAATAATTATCTACAGATATTTAAATAAGAATCTGCGAATTTGTGTGAAACCAATTAAAGAATCTGAATTTTTTTTGTATTTATCGTATATAATATTAAATGTTACACTTCGTTTTTTGCAAAAAAAACAAAAAAAATAAAAATAAATAAACAATCAATGTGTGAAACCAATTAAAGAAAACAAACTCCTATGCAGCATTTATGGCGGAATTTACTAAATCAATGTATGAAACCAATTAATGAAAACAAACTCCTATGTAGCATTTATGGCAGAACTTACCAAATCTAGAAAGAAAAAATGACAGGAAAATGTGTGCGTGTAATTTTCGACGGTTATCCTATATATATATATATATATAAACAAAAAAACAACAAATAGAAAAGTGCGGCAAAAATTTTACCCATCGTTCAGAAGCATGCTAAAAGAATATTTGTCATCAATGGCTAAATATACTAATTAATAAAAAATTGAGATAAAAATATGACCAAAAAAAAATGGGAAAAAAAGTTCGACAATAATCAAAGAATTAAAGTGATATATCAAATAAAAATTGTAGTATTAATACAATCACATGTTAATTTATTTTTCCGTAATTTTTTTTAATCCCAACAAACTATCGCAACGAGACACATAAAATTGATGGTGATGCGCACCACTAGTATTAAAGCATTAACCTTCGGCAAAAACTTACACCACGAAGTTCTATTTTTCCAATCATCATATGAAGTTTGAAATTTCATTTCACAGATGAGACATAGGAATCTACAGGCACGCACACACTGGAACTAACCTCGAAAGTCGAAATTCAGATATAAAATCCCTTATTGGCCCCTACCATTATGTCCACGTGAATCTGCAGCCACTTCTTTACTTGATTTGTTGCTTCCTAGTTTGTCAGAATCTTAAGAAAAAAATGGAGTCATTTGAAGAAAACAAGGTGAAACAGTCGTTGTTAGAGTCGAAAGAACAGCCGAGGCTGGTGGCGGCGGGAGAGCAGATAAGCTCTGAGCTTGAAGATATACTCTCGGACACCAGCTTGTCGTGGTGGCGCCGCCTCCAAAAAGCCACCTGGGTTGAGTTAAAGACTCTCTACATCCTTGCAGCTCCTGCTGTTACAGTTTACTTGCTCAATAACATTACTTCAATGTCCACTCAGATCTTTTGTGGTCATCTTGGCAATCTTGAACTTGCTGCTGCTTCTCTTGGCAACAGTGGTATTCAACTTCTGGCCTTTGGAGTCATGGTAACTCTCAATCACCACTTCTCCTCCCCCCCACCCTACGTACCCTACCCTCTAAGGAAAAAAAAATAGTTCTTTTGTAATTGTAACGAGTAGTTAAAATCTTATCTATTGAACTCTCGATCCATGTCGTGTCTACTACTGCATAACTAATAGTGCCAGTACTAGCATTTATGTGGTTGCTATGAGCAACTAGGATTGGGCAAATTAATTCTTTTGTAATAGTACTTATGTGATTGCAATGAACAGCTAGGAATGGGAAGTGCAGTAGAAACATTGTGTGGACAGGCATATGGAGCTCACAGATACGAAATGCTTGGAATATACATGCAAAGATCAACAGTCCTACTTATGGCAACAGGGATACCATTGATGATAATTTATATATTCTGCAAGCCAATTTTACTCTTGCTAGGTGAATCACAAAGGGTAGCATCTGCAGCAGCACTTTTCGTCTACGGCCTAATCCCTCAGATTTTCGCATACGCTGCAAATTTTCCGATACAAAAGTTCTTGCAGGCACAAAGCATAGTGAATCCCAGTGCATATATAGCAGCAGCCACATTGGTGCTGCACATTTTCTTGACATGGCTTGTCTTGAATGTGTTGGGATGGGGATTGTTGGGTGCTGCATTAGTTTTGAGTTTTTCATGGTGGATTATAGTGGTGGCACAATTTGTGTACATTCTCAAGACTGAACGGTGCAAAACTACATGGATTGGATTCAGTTGGATGGCATTTTCTGGGCTGTGGGATTTTTTGAAGCTGTCTACTGCTTCTGCTGTTATGCTGTGCCTCGAGACGTGGTACTCTCAGATTTTGGTTCTCATTGCTGGCTTGCTTCCCAATCCTGAAATCGCATTGGACTCCCTGTCTGTTTGGTAACACAATTAGTACTTTTCATTTGTTATTAATTTTAAATTATCTTTTAAATTGTTATGTCGACTTGTGAATAAAAAATGAGTTAATTGATTAATATGCAGCGGAACAATCCTTGGATGGGTATTTATGGTTTCGGTGGGGTTCAACGCTGCCGCAAGGTTAGTAATTTTCATTAGTGTTTTGTAAATTTATCCTTCTTGATGAATAATCTGGAATATTCTTGAAGTCTCATCTCAAAATATTAATTTTAATAAGATGAGTAGTCAAATTCTGGTTTTCATGTTTAAGGGATACCATGTATCATACTTAACATGTCTCATAAGATAGTAGTTCGTTTATACTCGTTTGAGTTCAGATGAATTGAATTGTTTGTGTAAACTATATCCAATACTTATGTTGAATATATGAAAAGATCGTTATATTTTTCTCTTTGATATTTTCTCAATTGTATGATATTATTTTTTTTTTAATTGTGTGATTATTACATAATATTTTTTTTAAGACTATTGTAACACTATAAATAACGTCTTCTACCTTATTAGATTAACTCATTTTAATTCCGTTTGTAGCCTTTGTGTACCATATTCTGTATTGGGATTCCATCTTAGCTCAAACCCATACCCAAATATCTTCTTCATCCGTTTGCTGAGAATTGAATATTCTCCAAATTTAATTTTTTAGAAGATAAAATAATTGATTTTACTTATAATTATTTCCTAATTAATTGTGGTTTAATTATAATTTAGTGTAAGGGTTAGCAATGAGCTTGGAGCTGGGCATCCAAAATCAGCTGCATTTGCTGTTTTGGTGGTGACATTAAGCTCCTTCATAATAGCAGCAATTTTTGCCATTGTGTCACTTGTGCTGCGCCATCAAATAAGTTATATCTTCACCGGTGGAAAAACAGTTTCGATGCGGGTCTCAGACCTCACACCACTTATGGCCCTCTCCATTATTCTTAATGGCATTCAACCTGCTCGTCGGTGTAAGAATTTTTTTCTTTTATATGATATATTTTAATTTATATTTATTCGATATGGAATTCATTCTTTAATATGCTCCCCGCAAGATGGTTGTACGTTTGACAACATCTAGACTTTGATATCATATTAAAATTTGGAGTTTCATCTTAAAAAGTCAATCTTATCAAGAGCAATACTTCAAACCTTTATATGTTGTATTATTTTGTATTTATTCAATATGGAATTCATCTCTTAATATAGAGTACGATGAAACTTGAATTTTTAAGTGGTTCAACATTTTGTTTAATACTCTCCAGTCTAAAGTACTCATAAAATATTCTAAGCCTTTGTTTGGAAAATTTAAAAAAATTGCTAAAAAGTTGATATCAAAGTCAATAATTAATTTTAATTACACATTTCATGAGATTCACAACTTTTATAATGAAAAAAGAACATAACAAGAAGAAGAATATAATGAAACCGACAAGTAGTAACGATCATGAATAATGATGAAAATATAAATTAAGACTATGAAACAATTAGGTCAATTTCAATTGCTTATGTAAGTCAACTTTCACCTAACATTAATTCTACCGAATGCTCTGTCGATTGTGCACTTAACTTTCCTTTACACATCACTCTTTTAAAATTTAAGCAATTTTTGTTCTCATATTAAATAGTTGAAAAGCATTATAATACAATTAGGTGTTGCTGTCGGATGTGGATGGCAAGCATTTGTTGCTTATGTTAACGTTGGATGCTATTATGTGGTTGGCATTCCAGTGGGTGCAGTTCTTGGCTTCAAATTCAACCTCGGAGCAAAGGTACATCATTCCTTTTCTTTTAATGTTAAATTTGCTCGTTTTGCTTTGTTTAAATGTATGTCAAATTTGTTCAGTATGTATTAACGAAACTTAATTTTCTACACTTACTTTTAAATAGAAACAAACATACTATATAATATTTTAAACGTTTTATAATCAACACATTATTCTATTATATGTGTATATATATACACACACGCACACACGTATACATGACATGTTTGCTGTGTTAAATTAGATAATATAAGATAAAAATATATAACATCTTTTTTTTTTCAATTTTGTCCAATTCAAGATTTGAAAAAAAAAATATTTCATCAATGGTTCTTAACCTATTGCTTGATTAATAAGTTGGTCCCCAATATTTCAAAAGAGATCATGTTAATCCCTAACCTTTAATTACAAAAGTAGAATCAGTCCTCAAGGACAAAGAAGCATTCAAATCTCCATAAAATCGTCATATGAACTTTATGAAAGCACATTTCATTTCAAATTTTGTAGCACAAACTCAAATTAGCAAACAAAATCTAATTTCATAATGTTAGACATGTGGGGGCCATTTTATTAAACAGATTTTTAGACAATTTCTATTGTTGAAAACTATGTATTCTAGCACATGTTTGGAAGTGCTGAAATTATTTTTTAAGTACTTATAAGTTGTGAGTTCTATGGAATGTGTGGATAATAAATGGGTAGTAAGTTGCGTATCATACAAAATATGTGAATAAAAAGTAAAGTAAACAGTACTGAGATCCAAAACCTTTGAACTTTGTGATAATGGAGTACTGAACTTTGATTTTTAGTATCCTGGATCTTTAATATTTAAAAAAGCGTACAAGCATGATCCTTCTGATACAAAAACTGTTTATTTAACCATTAAAGTGTCAAATATTTACTTAAAATTATCAATACATCCTTTTTCGAATCAAAATAATAATAAGAAAATGAATGAGGAAGACAAAAGAAATAGGGAAAAGAAAAATAAAACAAAAATTACAATCAACCCCTCGTACCACCACTTCTTGTTCTCCAACTATACATGTATGTATAGGTAGGGAGAGAGAGAATTGTTTCTGAAAAAAGAAAGAAACTAGTGAATGATCTAATTATGAGCAATTCATTAAATTATGAATGTTTGTATGCATATGTACAGGGGGCAGAGCCAGAATGTATCCAAAGGGTGGACTGGGGAAGGGGGACCCCCCTTATGGGGGTTCGGGGGCAGAGCCCACGAATTTTTTTTTTCTTCTCAAACCACAATTATTTAGTTAATTTTTATGAGAATCTAATATTTTTTTATAAGTCACAATCTTTAAAAAGGTTACAAGAAGTCATTAAACAAAAATATTCAAAATCTAAACTAGTTAAAGAAAGTTGTGCCCAACGATCTTTTACAATTACAAATTCTTCTATAATAGAATCTATATTTATTTTATTAACAAGGTATTTCTCAACAAAAATTGTTATGTAGTCGATGCACAAAATATTTAAATTCTTTAGTAGTGTTATATATAATTATATTGTAATCCTATATTTAATGAAACGACATATAAATAAGTCATACACAAGGAAATTATTACAACCAAGTTAGAAAAAAAATGATATTTCAACACTAAATAGTAGAAGGTGCAACAAATTAAAAAATTCAAATCCACGTTCGAATTTTGAAATTTTTAAAGTTTGAATTTCAATTTTGAACTTTCTAATACTTACATGAAATACAAATAATTGTTTGTTTAATTAAATTTGGAAGCACAATTGAGAGTAAAACAATTTTTTTCTTATGTTTGGTGAAATTTGGGCTTTATTTCTTTTTTTTTTTTTTTTTTACATTTTGGGCCAAAATTTTGGGCAGCCCTGAGCTCAAATTTGGGCTTTATTTCTTTTTTGTTTCTTTCCTATTTATTTTTTTTTTACCTTTTGGGCCAAATTTTGGGCAGCCACGGACTTGAGCCTGGGGCCAGGCCGCCCCCCAATTCCGCCCATGCATATGTATATATAAAACCTCTAATTATGAATGTGTATGTATATGTATAAAATTCTCAATGATACTTTCTTGCTCAAAATTGTGAAAAGCAAAGCAAACTCATTTCAATAAAGTCTATTTTTCTCCACCAACCTTGATTTTTCATTTTTTGTCATTTTTTTTTTTTTTTGGAATATTCTAAGATGAATCAGAAAATTACTTTGGGTAGATGGGAAAGGTTTTTTTTTTTTTTTTTTTTTTTTTTTTTTTTATGTTGGTACTCTTTTGGGTTGGGGTTGGTGAAATCTTTCTATTTTTTTAATTTTGGGTGGTGCTTTTGGTTTGGGAGTGGGGTTGGTTGGAAAAGGTGAAAATTTTCATTTTTTGTGTTGCTGTGATGCTTTTGGGTTGGTGTGGGGGGAATGTGAAATTTTTTTTTATATTTATAATCTGTTTTAATTGTTTTAAGTGGGGCCCATTTTTACTATTTTAAAAGGCTTGGAATTTCATATACAATTTTTTCTTTAACTTCATCTTTTGTTGTTTTCTACGTTTTTTGTTTACTTTAAGAGAAGGCAGCTCAAATTTTAATTTTTTATCGATCGAATTGACGATTTCCGTCAGGAAAGGATGTCAGATGCAAAAACTTCATACGTCAGGGACCTTGAATGCTAGAAATCAAAGGTTCGGGACCTCAGTACTATTACTCTAAAAAACATGTTTAACCAGTTTGATCAGTTTAAATTATAATTTAAGTTTCACCAAACATTTTTAAAGGTCAGGAACAACTTACACATTTTTATAGATTGAAGATGAATTACTATTCGAACAATAAGTTATGAACCAGAACGTGCAATATTTCGTAATTTTTCTATTTCTTGATTGTTTTGAGTATTTTGCTTGATTGGACATATTGGCTTTGTATTTTTTATTTGTTCAGCGAGATGAACATTTGCTGACAAGGTTTGTTAATGGAAATAAATACTGCCACCAATCTCATTTTGTCTCCACATTAATTTGTGTAGAAATGGAGAGTTTTTTTTATTTAATTTTTTTTCTTTTCTAATAACTTGTTTGATTATGAATTTTAGGGAATATGGTCAGGAATGCTGGGAGGAACAACCATGCAGACTATAATCTTATTATGGGTCACCATTCGAACGGACTGGAATAAAGAGGTATATACTTGAGACTATATTATAATTAAGGCATTTATTAACAAAAATCTTTAAAAAAAAAAATTTTTAAAAAAAGAGAAAAAAAGAAACGAATCCAATTCCTATTGCCCATTGAGTTCAACATAACTTAGTATCGATATTGTCTTCTTCAAAATCGGATCGAACAAATTAGATAAGCTGGCAACTTTTGTCATGGTATTTGTGCTGTGTTATTTTTTTTTCTAGATTTTATTTCCTTGTGATATTTAGACAAAGAATGATTTTTTAGGGGAAATAGTTTGTTTCACAATTCTTCATTGCCATCAATTACCCATAGATAAAATGGGTTTGGACATATTTGATCATTTAATTTTACAAAAAAACTTTATATATCAATCTATAGTTTGCATCACAGCTATAAAGTACCTAGCTTTTTTCTTTGCTACAATTTTAGAGTATGTTACTTCCAATATAATTTTGATCAAATTATTTCTAACTGTAGATAATACTTCACCTTGATAGACAAATCATTTGAGATAACCCCCCTCTCCAAAACTAAAATTCAGAATGTTGGGCGATATTCCATTGTTACGGTAAAAAATTGATTCTCTCGATTCATGGTCATTTTTAGCCCGACAATACTCATAAAAAGGGGATAGCTAAGTCAGTTTATCACAATAAAATTTCAATATAATTGAATGCGCGAACTCCCAATTTATTCTCTAAATGAAATTTCAGAGTATTTGAAAAGTCAATAGAAAACTCTATTTATTATAGTTACCAAAAGTATGTTGTGATAGAATTCTAGTTGAACTAACTCAACTGATAGAGTTTTATTTGACTTGTGTTTATCGAATAAGGACAAAGATAAACTTGTAGCATATATATTACATTGTAAATATCTAAAATAGTGATTTCTCGAGATTTGATATATTCTATTTTTAACAATCATCTTGATATACAATTTATTCAGGTCGAGAAAGCAAGCAATCGGTTGCAAAATTGGGAAGATGCAAAAGAGGAACTTCCGTTGAATGATTAGTTTGTGTGGACATGAACTTCATCCCTCCAAAAACTAATTATAGGTGTGTATCGTGCGTATCATTTATCTAATTTATACGGTGATAAAAGCCCTAAAAAATATTGCTACTTGTTTAGATCAAACTTTGTATTTTATGTTATTTGCGTGAGGTTTCTCTTTAAGAAAATCCTCAAGAGGGCATAGTTGATACATGATATCAAACACTCGCTATCTATTTTCATTGTTCAAATATTTGACAATACAAAAATCTATTGTTCAACTCTTTGACAACATGAAAAAACCAAAAGCTCTCTCTATCTATCCATCCAAGGGATGGAAGAACAGAGGCCTTTGTTATCCCCTCCAATCAAAAATTGGGGCATCACAATCACGGGCCAATTTGTTACTAAAATGAAGGTATTTGATTTTTAAGCTTAGTTTTCGTCTTCATTGATTCTTTAAGTTTGTTACAAATTTAGTACATGCATCGAAGAGAGAGTTTAAAGGGAGTTCGCAAAATTGAGTAGGAGAATTAAGTCTCACTCAATCATAACACAAAATGTGAATTTATGAAAGATCTTTCTAAAATAATAAAAGTATCCAATTATGACACGAATTATATTATACATGACCATTATGATTTAGGCCCTGTTTGTTTTCACTATTAATTTTGCTAAAAAGCTAAAGTCAAAGTCAACAATTAATTTTAACCACATATTTCATGGTCCCACAACTTTTCAACCACATATTTCAACAACTTTTACCAAAAAATCTGATTTTAATCAAAATCAAACACACCCTTAATATAAGGAAATTTACAAAATACACTTCGTAGGTAAGGTATATTCACATACTATGTTTTGAAATATAAATTTGGCTAAATATATTTACAAAATATTTTACTATAAGTGCACTATATTTGAATTTCATAAAGGGTTCATAATCTATACTCATTATTATACTCAGGTCTCAATTTTTTTTATCGCATTCTTATCTTGAACCTTCCATTAATTAGTACATATTGTCTTTGATAACGACATCCATCCACATAGCCATTAAGAGAGAGTGAAAAGACTTATTTATCCATCGTATTTTTAAATAAGCAAAAAATAAATAAATACAAAACTATGACTAAATATTTGTCCATCATTTTAAAGCACGCTAATAGATGTTTTGGACAAAAATCGTCATTAGGGACAAAATATTCCAATTAATGGTAAGGTTAAAGATAAAAATGTGATGAAAGAAAAGTTGGGGACATAAATGTGATAATGAATAAATGTTAAGGACTTTTAATGAAATTAAAATGCTATGCATTTATGAAAAAATGTGGTATCAATATAACCACAATTTATATTTTATATACTAATGGTAACAAAAAGGAAAAATTGCATATAAGTCATCTGCACATGATTTGTTTTAATTTAGATTAAAATATTTTTTAAAATTATGATTAAGTCATACTTTAAGCAATATTTTAAATTAATTCCAAAATACCCCTTGTGGTGACCTCAAAATTCTGCCTAAACTTTTTTTTTTTTTTTTTCTGCCCAGTAGGGTACTGTACCCATATTTGAGGGTATTGATACCCTTTTACGCAGAAAGCAGTTCTACTTCCTGGTTTGATTAAAAACTGATTTAAAACATCTTTTCTCTATTTTCTTTTGAAGAAAGTAGTTAGAAACTAATCTTAGACAGTATTTGGAGATCACCATTTCTCATTTTGCATCGGATTTTCTTTATCCTTTGTTAAGTAAAAACATGTATACTTGATGAAATAAAGAACCATAAGTAGAGTATGACAACTTAAATATAGCGGAAGTTTAAAACATATAAATCCGGTCTTTAGTTCATTTCACCTTCAATGGCATAACTTAACACAAAATATGGGCCCAAGTAAGTAAAAGAAGTACTCACATACATTTTTGTTTCAAAACGGTTCGTGACAAATCATTACGCCTCATGAACACTCCAAAAGCTTGAGCCCATTAGCAAGTACTACTACATACTTTAAGAAAGAGGTGATATGATAAAGACAAGGTTAATCAAAATATTATACTTCATAATAACGAGTAGTAAGATACTCCATGGTCCAAAAATCATATACGCCCACGCAAAGGTAGGTGGTTTCATGCTTTTGCAATCCGGGTTGAAGAGGATTGGAGGACCATATCTCAATCTTTGTGATCAAATGGTATTCATGTTCATCGAAGGCCACTTCCACCCGCTGCCCCTTGACTTCATACATGTCTCGATCCATTTCCTACAAGAGTCATAAAACGACTATGAATGGTGACATTCAATGAGTAAAATACTGCATGTGTGTGGTATTGCACATAATATATATTTTATCTTTCTTAGGGCCCTTCCCACAAACAATACTTGTACACCGCGCTCAAATAAATATTCTTTGTGCATAAGCACAACGGCCAAACTTCTTAGGACACTCATTGTCCTTCTATGGGCCACTTTTGCCCTCGGGTCAGTAGTTGATCAACTCATGGAACTCTTACCGTCCCAATGTAGGCTACTTTTGCCTTTGGTCAGTAATTTAATCGGACCTCAAGTCCTCATGTGGGTCGCTCTAACCCTTGACCAAAGTTGAATCAACTCTTTTCTTGGGACCCTTACCGTCCCCTATGAGCCACTTTTGCCCGTAGTGTACAAATAAGTTTGGGGAAATCTTTATGTGTTCAAACATAACTTATCTTTGTTTACATACGATTTTTGCTTTCTCAAGTTGAGCATAAATGACACAAGATAACTTTCTCATTCTTGTTCTTCCTTCTTGTTGCACAAATAGTCAATAAGCTCAAGATGCTCACAATCATATCATGAAACTCATCAATATAGCTCATTAAGAGCACATGGAATATACACACATATAGATGTATATATTTGTCATATTGCACATAAATCATATACGTAATTTACTCACAACTTCTTGTTGTTAAATCTTGATCCACCTGAAAATAAAAGGTTTTTAAACATTATAACCTTGCATGGGGGTGAATGATACTTAAATCTGAAGTTGAGGGTTCTTGAACCATGAAAGAACAACCTTAAATTATTTCTGGTATAGCAATTTTTAAGGTATTGGTACCCTGTCATAAAACTGAAATACAGGGTATCGATACCCATTCGGGCAGAAAGGTGTTAAAATATTTTATTTTGAAAGCTACGTTCTTGGCCCGTAAGATCTAACTTTCTACACCGAAAAATCTGAGTTTCTTGGTCCCTCTAAGTTGTTGCCCGAAATGGGGCATTGGTGCTTTGGGTTGGAGATTCCTCTATTGAATTAAAGAACCTCCTTCCCAAGCTTTCTTAATATACAACCACTCACCTCTATCTCTGGTATCTTTCTCTTATTGGAGGGTTATTTCCTATTTGCCTAAATCTAGAAAACGTGAGGGAGTGGTGTGGGAGTGTTAGGAGGTTAGAGAGAGGAAATGGGCAAGTGGTGGCTTGGGTTTGGGGGGTATTTATAGGGAGAATTTAACTTCTTCCTCATTATTGCATTCATCCTCATTGTGACACATGTAAAGTTGGAGAGATTTGCTGAAGATTTTCTTGTTGGTCTTCATTTAAGGCGCTTCCCAACTACCCATAATAAAGGCACTAGGTATAGCTTATAGGGCAATTAATGCTAAACTCTAATTAAGGCAGATTTCTGGACTTGTTTTTGGGTCGAGTTTTGAAGGTCGAAACGTGCTCATTTTTCGACGTTCCTTATACTATCTCGAAGATCTCATGGGGATCTTTACAAAGAACTTTGAATCGTGAGAAAATGGATCATCACAATGATCACAAGATCGTCTCAAAATGGTCTGCTCAGAGCCAAATTTCGGGAATTCCAGATTTCCAACTTCCTCGAAGGTTTTTGACATAAAAATCCGGGGCTGATTCCTGAGTCAAACATAGGTGTATTTGGTACCATTTCGAAGGTCTTGTTGTGTACTTCGCAACGCACTTCGTATCGTAGAAAATGGACCAACACAGAGGTTAAAACATCACTCTAAAAATGGCTGCTTGAAAACGTGTTTGCTGGGAGTTCTTTTTCAGCTTTCCAGATTTCTTATATCCTGGCATGTTTTTGGTATAATTTTTCGGGGCTGTTTTCATAGTCGAAAGTACGTATATTTGGTACCATTTCGAAGGCCTCGATAAGTACTTCGCAACAATGCAAGAGTCGTAGAATTTCAACAAATACTTTATTCACAAGAGCGCACCAAAGATGGCTACTTGACTTTAACCAAAAAAAGGCTCAAAACTTGTTTTTTCACTTTTTGGGTCTTTTCCAAACTTTTTCACTTTTATCCAAACAAGCCTTAATAAAAGCCAATAATTCTTAGATAAGTTTAACTTAGCCTTTATAAAACATTAAATCCGATTTTTCACCCTTATTAAAATTCGGATTTAAAATAAATTCTAAATGCTACGACTTTCGAAATACTTTTTGGGACAACTCAACCAAATTTCTTGCTTTATTCTTATTTTCTTATTTAAATTGAAAATACGAATTTTTTCGAGGCGTTACAAACTTCCCCCCTTAAATAAATTTCGTCATCGAAATTTACCTAGAATAACTCGGGACATTTTTCTCTCATTTCATCGTCTCGCTCCCAAGTCTCTTCTTTGGTAGCTTCACTTCTCCATTTACTAAATCTAAAATACCTGTCCACGATAATAATCGCAAAACTTCATCCTCAATTTAAAATTCAAGAAGCTATCTATGATGATTTTCAAGAATTCAAGTCATCTGTTCGACCAAATAACTTTCTTCACTAATTCTGACTCAATAATTTAGTGTTCTGCATACTTGACCCCAAAAAAAGTCATCGTAGACTAACTAATATTGTACGTAAAACTAATAATTTCTCTAGCTCTTGGAACTTATTTGATATCCTATAGTATTAACAAAGTAAGTGTTCTTTCTAACAAGCCAGCCAAACAATAGGCTACTCTAGAGATACTTTCAAGAAGAGATAATATTAATCTTCTAACCCATGGAAATTTTGTACTTATCACCTCAAAGGGCGTTCTCATATTAGCACTGCTCTATTCTTCTAAAACCTTTGGTCCATTCTACTCAATCTGAACATACAATACCTACGCAGAATCCAACGCTATTTCTTTTCTCCTACCTTCAACTTTATACAACCATTTCTTACCTTCTTGCTGTTACAAAAACGAAAGTGATAGTGAAGGCTCTATACTAGAATACAATTTCTCAATCACTGAAGCCAACACTATCTTTCAATCCATTATTCATTTCATCTCTCTAATTATCATTCCTTTATGGACTTTCGATTTAATCTATCAATTGAGTAATCCCTTTCGAATCCTATCTGCAATTCTATTACTTCTACATAACTTAATTTACCTTCTTTCAATCATACCTGGTGCTACAACTATTTTCTCAAATCCTCAAGGCTCATCATATACATTAACACCATGGTTTTCCATATATCAACATTCAACATACTCTTCATTTTTATTTTATCAGCAAGATTTTTATCTAATAATCACCATCGTGCTTTTCACTCATAAGCATCATGCTCCTTTACTACATAGAAGTCATAAATTTCTTCAAAATTTCTCATAACACAACCACCATTTAATTTCTCAAGACAACCATAAATATATTATGAAATCTTTCTAAGTCCACATGTATCAAACCCTATGTCAGCACTTATCATACAAGGCACCAAGAATTTCCTCATAATGCTTGTAAAAGAAACCCAAAATTTTCATAAACAACTTGATACTTATTCTTTCCTTTATGTCTATAGATAAGCAATTTCTAATGCCTCAAAACTCTTGCTCCCTATTTTTTTCCAACACATCAATCTCAACAGCTTTGTCATGTACTAGTTGTTCTACAAAAAAATTTCTTCTATCATCTCGGGTTTCATGTCCTATTTCCTTTTCTCGAAAAGCAATTGAGTTTCAGACAAGAGATTGGAGCCTGTGAGTTCTGCCACCCTTAATTTTCTAAATAAGATAAGATTCGTAACAACTCGAGGAAAAAGATTCAATCCTTTACAAATTTTACCTTTGCAAAAATATACCAAACAGTTTCTGTTCAGGTAGGGTATCGATACCTATGTCTTATGGGTATCAATACCCATCACGGATTTTAGAAAGGAAATTTTTGAAATATCTTCCCAAATTTCATTTTATTTTTTTCACAGGAGTAACATGGGACTTTTACCTTAACCTTAAATTTCACTCCAAAATCTCACAATCTATTTTCATTCTCTCTTCTTCCCGTTCCCTTTTCTTCTTCTTCCCCAAAATCACCAAGTTCTCATAATTTGTTCCAAATCTTTTCATGGGTCTTTCAAAGAAAGCTTTTACAAAAGGGTAAGAGTGCTCAATCTGCTGTTTCTAAGGCAAAAGCTACCAAATTTTCAGTTGAGAAAATGACGGGAAAGAGTAGGGCTGCTGCGGGTTCTTCCTGAACTGGAGTTCCGACTAATGAAAATGAGTTCTCTTCTATTTGGTTCCAAAATAAGGCTGTTTTATGGCTGTTTGATCACGGACACAGTGATCAAATTGGGTGCAGATCTTAGGGAAGAAAAATTAATCCCAATGTATCTCAATACAAAAATCGGGGCAAACTCTCTCATGAAAGCTTGATTTGAACTTGTGGATGGGGTTTGGACTAAACCTGGAGTAGAGGTTGGAGATGGAAGAGCTGCTCATTTTATGCCAACTCCACCGACTGACTAGGGTACTTTTATGACTGATTTTTGGATTTTCTAAGCTAACGTAATTGATAACCTTTCGGAGTTGCGTGCACAAAACCGAGAGCTCATGGCTAGGCAAGTTCATTTGGATGAGATGATTAAGAATTTACATGACTCGGAGGATGAAGATTAGTTGATTACCTTCCCTAAAAATGTAGTATCCCTTAGGCATCTAACTCCTTTTTGTCTCTTATTTATGCCTTAGAATTTCTGCTTGTAAGGCTCTTGAAATGATACTTTAACTTTAATTGGTTGAAAGCTGAAGAACTTTTACATTGTGTCTTATTCTCATCCTTTCAATATTGCTCTTACTTGTCATTCATGGTCTACTTTACTCATATAGCAAGTTTCATTTTCATAGGTTCTAAATTCCTATGTTGAACTGCCAGATCTAATCTACCAAGCAAGTAGACAATTTATGCACATTGAAACAAATCACCATAAAACATTAAACACTATAAATAGAAAGAGGTCATGGCATACCGTAGGTGGAAGTCATCTTCGATGGCTGAATACAATTGATCAAAGTCTGCAGAACCTTTAAACCGAAGCTCTGATACCAAGTCTTGTGGCGACCTCAAAATTTTGCCTAAACTTTTTTTTTTTTTTTGTATTCCGCCCAGTAGGGTACTGGTACCCATATTTGAGGGTATTGATACCCTTTTACGTAGAAGCAGTTCTACTTCTTGGTTTGATTAAAAACTGATTTAAAACATGTTTTCTCCATTTTCTTTTGAGGAAAGTAGTTAGAAACTAATCTTAGACAGTATTTGGAGATCACCATTTCTCATTTTGCTTCGGATTTGCTTTATCCTTCGTTAAGTAAAAACATGTATACTTGATGAAATAAAGAACCATAAGGTAGAGTATGACAACTTAAATATAGCGGAAGTTTAAAACATATAAATCCGGTCTTTTAGTTCATTTCACCTTCAATGGCATAACTTAACACAAAATATGGGCCCAAGTAAGTAAAAGAAGTACCTCACATACATTTTTGTTTCAAAACGGTTCGTGACAAATCATTACGTCTCATGAACACTCCAAAAGCTTGAGCCCATTAGCAAGTACTACTACATACTTTAAGAAAGAGGTGATATGATAAAGACAAGGTTAATCAAAATATTATACTTCATAATAACGAGTAGTAAGATACTCCATGGTCCAAAAATCATATACGTCCACGCAAAGGTAGGTGGTTTCATGCTTTTGCAATCCGGGTTGAAGAGGATTGGAGGACCATATCTCAATCTTTGTGATCAAATGGTATTCATGTTCATCGAAGGCCACTTCCACCCGTTGTCCCTTGACTTCATACATGTCTCGATCCATTTCCTACAAGAGTCATAAAACGACTATGAATGGTGACATTCAATGAGTAAAATACGGTGCGTGTGTGGTATTGCACATAATATATATTTTATCTTTCTTAGGGCCCTTCCCACAAACAATACTTGTACACCGATCGCTCAAATAAATATTCTTTGTGCATAAGCACAACGGCCAAACTTCTTAGGACACTCATTGTCCTTCTATGGGCCACTTTTGCCCTTGGCTGTAGTTGATCAACTCATGGAACTCTTACCGTCCCAATGTAGGCTACTTTTGCCTTTGGCCGTAATTTAATCGGACCTCAAGTCCTCATGTGGGTCGCTCTAACCCTTGACCAAAGTTGAATCAACTCTTTTCTTGGGACCCTTACCGTTCCCTATGGGCCACTTTTGCCCGTGGTGTACAAATAAGTTTGGAGAAATATTTATGTGTTCAAACATAACTTATCTTTGTTTACACACGATTTTTGCTTTCTCAAGTTGAGCATAAATGACACAAGATAACTTTCTCATTCTTATTCTTCCTTCTTGTTGCACAAATAGTCAATAAGCTCAAGATGCTCACAATCATATCATGAAACTCATCAATATAGCTCATTAAGAGCACATGGAATATACACACATATAGATGTATATATTTGTCATATTGCACATAAATCATATACGTAATTTACTCACAACTTCTTGTTGTTAAATCTTGATCCACCTGAAAATAAAAGGTTTTTAAACATTATAACCTTGCATGGGGATGAATGATACTTAAATCTGAAGTTGAGGGTTCTTGAACCATGAAAGAAAAACCTTAAATTATTTCGGGTAGCAGTTTTTAGGGTATTGGTACCCTGTCATAAAACTGAAATACAGGGTATCGATACCCTTTCGGGCAGAAAGGTGTTAAAATATTTTATTTTAAAAGCTACGTTCTTGGCCCATAATATCTAACTTTCTACACTGAAAAATCTGAGTTTCTTGGTCCCTCTAAGTTGTTGCCCGAAATGGGGCATTGGTGCTTTGGGTTGGAGATTCCTCTATTGAATTAAAGAACCTCCTTCCCAAGCTTTCTTAATATACAACCACTCACCTCTATCTCTGGTATCTTTCTCTTATTGGAGGGTTATTTCCTCTTTGCCTAAATCTAGAAAACGTGAGGGAGTGGTGTGGGAGTGTTAGGGAGGTTAGAGAGAGGAAATGAGCAAGTGGTGGCTTGGGTTTGAGGGGTATTTATAGGGAGAATTTAACTTCTTTCTCATTATTGCATTCATCCTCATTGTGACACATGTAAAGTTGGAGAGATTTGCTGAAGATTTTCTTGTTGGCCTTCATTTAAGGCGCTTCCCAACTACCCATAATAAAGGCACTAGGTATAGCTTATAGGGCAATTAATGCTAAACTCTAATTAAGGCAGATTTCTGGACTTGTTTTTGGGTCGAGTTTTGAAGGTCGAAACGTGCTCATTTTTCGACGTTTCTTATCCCATCTTGAAGATCTCATGGGGATCTTCACAAAGAACTTTGAATCGTAGAAAATGGATCATCACAATGATCACAAAGATCGTCTCAAAAATGGTGCTCAGAACCAAATTTCCGAGAATTCCAGATTTCCAACTTCCTCGAAGGTTTTTGACATAAAAATCCAGGGATGATTCCGAGTCGAACATAGGTGTATTTGGTACCATTTCAAGGTCTCGTTGTGTACTTCGCAACGCACTTCGAATCGTAGAAAATAGACCAACACAGAGGTTAAAACATCACTCAAAAAATGGCTACCTGAAAACGTGTTTGCTAGGAGTTCTTTTTCAGCTTTCCAGATTTCTTATATCCTGGCATGTTTTTGGTATAATTTTTCGGGGCTGTTTTCATAGTCGAAAGTACGCATATTTGGTACCATTTCGAAGGCCTCGATAAGTACTTCGCAACAATGCAAGAGTCGTAGAATTTCAACAAATACTTTATTCACAAGAGCGCACCAAAGATGGCTACTTGACTTTAACCAAAAAAAGGCTCAAAACTTGTTTTTCTCACTTTCTGGGTCTTTTCCAAACTTTTTCACTTTTATCCAAACAAGCCTTAATAAAAGCCAATAATTCTTAGATAATTTTAACTTAGCCCTTATAAAACATTAAATCCGATTTTTCACCCTTATTAAAATTCGGATTTAAAATAAATTCTAAGTGCTACGACTTTCGAAATACTTTTTGGGACAACTCAACCAAATTTCTTGCTTTATTCTCATTTTCTTATTTAAATTGAAAATATGAATTTTTTCGGGGCGTTACACCCCTGTGATCACCCCTGTGATCCATATTTTCCATCGGTGCCTTTATCTATCTCCACAAACCTCCTCTGCAGAGCTTGTAGTTGGAAATTTGAATTTTAATTTCCGGCGACTGTGTGTAGTGGTACCACGAGAATGGAGATGGGGCAATGGTAACACAAGAATGGGTAACTTCAATTTCGGCGTCGGCGAAGGTGGAGGTGGAGGTGGAGGTGTGGTACCGCGAGAATGGAGGTGGGGCAATGGTAGCATGAGAATGGGTAACTCCAATTTCGGCGGAGGCGAAGGTGGAGCAGTGGCACCATGAAAATGGGTCTGCTTATGAGGATGTTTTGAATTCAGAGAAGATTTTAGAAAGGTTCATCCGCCACTAGCTATTCCAACTATTAAACTTTGTCGGATACTTGTACCATAATCTGTATTGAGATTCCATCTTAGCTCAAAGCCATACCCAAATATCTTCTTCATCCGTTTGCTGAGAATTGAATATTCTCCGAAATTTAATTTATTAGAAGATAAAATAATTGATTTTACTTATAATTATTTCCTAATTAATTGTGGTTTAATTATAATTTAGTGTAAGGGTTAGCAATGAGCTTGGGGATGGGCATCCAAAATCACCGTGCATTCTTTGTTGTGGTGGTGACATTAAGCTCATTCATAATATCGATGATTTTTGCCATTGTGTCACTTGGCCGCGCCATCAAATAAGTTATATCTTCACCGTGGAAAAAGCATTTACGATCTTCGTCTCAGACCTCACACCACTTATGGCCCTCTCCATTATTCTTAATGGCATTCAACATGTTCTGTCTGTCTGGTCAGAAGATTTTTCTTTTATGTGTTATATTTTAATTTTATATTTATTCTACAAGGGATTCATTCTTTAATATGCTCCCACAAGATGGTTCTACATTTGACAACATCTAGACTCTGATATCATATTAAAATTTGGAGTTTCATTTTAAAAGATCAATTTTATCAAGAGCAATACTTCAAGCCTTTATATGTTGTATTATTTTGTATTTATTCAATATAGATTCATCCCTTAACATGGAGTACGATGAAACTTGAATTTTCAAGTAGTTCAACATTTTGTCCAATACTGTTCAGTCTAAAGTACTTATCAAATATAGCAAATGTGTGTTTGATTGCAAGCAAGAAATTTGGGTGGAAAGAAAATGAATTTTATGAAATTGAATTGCCAAGAAATTGTTAATTGAAAAATAAAACATCCCCCCAAAGAAAACATTTTTATTGTTTTCAAGGAAAATCTTGCCTTTTTAAGGTAAATGAGAAAACTTTTTACGTAGAAAAAAATACAAATCAATCAAACGCATAGTTAGAAAATAAGTGGGAAAAGGCGTTTTCCATGGAAAAATGTGCTCAAACGCAGTTAGTTGAAAAATAGGTGGAAAAAAGACTTTTTCCATATAAAATGTATTGCAATCAAATGCACCATAAGCCTTTGTTTGGAATTTTTTTAAAAAAAAAATTGCTAAAAAATTGATGTCAAAATCAATAATTAATTTTAACAATATATTTTATAGAATCCACAACTTTCATAAATTTTTTTAATCACATATTTTATCAACTTTTATCAAAATCAACTAATACTTTTATAAAAAAAACTTTGTCAAACATACCCTAAAATGCCAAATTCCTTGAATAAAAAACAAAAATAGTATAAATACAAGAACCATGCTGCAAAAAGAAAATAACAAGAAGAAAAATATAATGAAACCGACAAGTAGTAATGATCATGAATAATGATGAAAATATAAATTAACACTAGCAAACAATTAGGTCAATTTCAATTGCTTATGTAAGTCAACTTTCACCTATCACCTGACATTAATTCTACCGAACGCTCTGTCGATTGTGCACTTAACTCCCTTTTACACATCACTCTTTTAAAATTTAGCGATAATTGCATAAAAAATTCCAATATTTTAAAATCATTAGAGATATGTTCATAACCTAAAAAAAATAACACCACACATCTCCAACGTATGAAAAATTTGGCATGGTAAGTCCTTTATGACCAAATTGCACTTCCCTTTAAATAAACAAAAAAACAAAAAACAAGAAAAAAGAAAAAACATAATTGAAAACTAACAATATGTACCCCAAAAAATAAAAAGTAAAAAATATTTCCAAAAAAATAAAAAGTAACAAATAGGTCATCTTTTCTAAAAAGTTCTAAAATTTTATTTGTACCAAATTTGCCGGAAAACACCACAAACTCACTAAAAAAAACTACACCTTTTCTCGGATTCCAACTAGGAAAAAAAACCACTGGCGACGGATCGACGGCTTCTATAATCTGTAAGTTTAACCAACCACTTGCATACAATACCAATTATCCATGTATTCGAAATTTTATGCATGAAAAGGAAACTCTGCCAGGTATTACCTGGAAACCCAACATCCTGAAAAGCCTTCACTGGCTTGGGCATGTCCTTTCCTTCGACAGTAATCTCCCGACGCCGCCTATACTCCTCGACCTCACTCTCAGACATTGTTGCCACATACGGAGACTCCATGTAAAAGTTCTTCTCAAACGGAGCCAACCCATCTAAATTCAATTTTCGTTGTGGCGCCTTTGAAGCGTCATCGTAATCTCTTTTAATTGACGATGATGAAGACGAACGATAACTCGAGCCCGCACCAAACCTCGAGTCACTGAAATAACACGAACCATAAAATCAAAATCAAAATCAAAATCAAAATCAAAAACCCCTATCTAGAAAGAAACCAATTAATAGTTAAGATATATAATAGTTGCATAAAAATATGGATGTAGAGAGAGGGTTATGGTTTATTATGTTCAGTGGTTTTTTCTCCCAGTTCGAATCCGAGAAAATGTGTGGTTTTTTTTTTTTTTTTTGATGAGTTTGTGGTGTTTTCCGGCGAATTTGGTACAAATAAAATTTTAGGACTTTTTGGAGAAGATGGCCTATTTGTTACTTTTTATTTTTTTTGAGGTACATTTTTTACTTTTTATTTTTGGGGCACATATAGTTAGTTTTCAATTATGTTTTCTTTTTTCTTATTTTTTCTTTTTTTATTTATTTAAAGGGAATGACAATTTGGTCATAAAGGACCTACCACGCCAAATTTTTCATACGTTGGGGATGTGTGGTGCTATTTTTTTAGGTCATGGGCATATCCTCAATGATTTTAAAACGTTGGGGACCTTTGATGCAATTATCCCTAAAATTTTAGCAATTTTTTTTCTCATATTAAATAGTTGAAAAGCATGATAATACAATTAGGTGTGGCTGTCGGATGTGGATGGCAAGCATTTGTTGCTTATGTTAATGTTGGATGCTATTATGTGGTTGGCATTCCGGTGGGTGCAGTTTTTGGCTTCAAATTCAGCCTCAGAGCATAGGTACATCATTCCTTTTCTTTTAATGTTAAATTAACTCTTTTACTTTGTTTAAATGTATGTCAAATTTGTTTAGTATGTATTAACTAAACTTAATTTTCTACACTTACTTTTAAATAGAAACAAACATATTATTTAATATTTTAAACATTTTATAATCAACACATTATTCTATTATTTATATATATATATATACACACACACGCACGCACACGCGTATACATGACATGTTTGCTCTGTTAAATTAGATAATATAAAAGACAAAAATATTTAACATCTTTATTTGCAACTTTGTCCAATTCAAGATAAATAATAATAATAATAATAATTCATCAATGGTTCTTAACCTATTGCTTGATTAATAAGTTGGTCCCCAATATTTCAAAAGAGATCATGTTAATCCCTTACCTTTAATTACAAAAGTAGAATCAGTCCTCAAGGACAAAGAAGCATTCAAATCTCCATAAGATCGTCATATGATCTTTATGAAAGCACATTTCATTTCAAATTTTATAGCACAAACTCAAATTAGCAAACAAAATCTAATTTTATAATGTTAGACATGCGGGGGCCATTTAACAATTTAACAGATTTTTAGACAATTTCTGTTGTTGAAAACTATTTGTGTTCTAGCACATATTTGAGAGTGCTGAAATTATTTTTTAAATACTTATAAGTTGTGAGTTTTATAGAATGTGTAGATAATAAATTGGTAGTAAGTTGTGGATCATACAAAATGTGTAGATAAAAAGTAAGGTAAATACTACTGAGGTCCAAAACCTTTGAACTTTGTGATGATGGTGGAGTACTGTACTTTGATTTCTAGTATCCCGAATCCTAATCTTTAAAAAGCGCACAAGCATGATCATTCTGTTACAAAAATCGTTTATTTAACCATTAAAATGTCAAAATTTACTTAAAAATGATCAATGCATCCTTTTTTGAATTAATATAAAAATAAGAAAAGGAATGAGGAAGAGAAAAGGAAAACAAAAAGAAAAGAAAAAGGGAAAAGGAAAAATAAAACAAAAATTACAACCAACCCCTCGTATCACCACTTCTTGTTTTCCAACTATACATGTATGTATAGGTAGAGAGAGAGAAAACTTACAGTTTCTTATAAAAAAAGAAAAGAAATTAGTGAATGATCTAATTATGAGCAATTCATTAAATTATGAATGTTTGTATGCATATGTATATATAAAACCTCTAATTATGAATGTGTATGTGTATGTATAAAATTCTCAATTATGCTTTCTTGCTCAAAATTGTGAAAAGCAAAGCAAACTCATTTCAATAAAGTCTATTTTTCTCCACCAACCTTGATTTGTCATTTCTTGTCAAAAAAAATTGAAATTTTTTTCTGAATATTCCAAAATGAATTAGAAAATTACTTTGGGTGGATGGGGAAGGTGATTTTTTTTTTTTTTTTTTTTATGTTGGTACTTTTGGGTTGGGGTTGGTGAAATCTTTTTTTTTTTTTTTTTAAATTTTTGGTGGTGCTTTTGGTTTGGGAGTGGAGTTGGTGGGGAAAGGTGAAAATTTTCCATTTTTTGTGTTCCTTGTGATGCTTTTGGGTTGGTGTGGGGGAACGTAGAATTTTTTTATTTTATATTTTTGATAATTTGTTTTTAAAGTGGGACCCATTTGTACCATTTTAAAAGGCTTGGAACTTACAACTTTTTCTTTAAATTTTTCTTTTGTTGTTTTCTATGCTTTTTGTTTATTTTAAGAGGAGGGCAGCTCAAATTTTAATTTTTTAACGATCGAATTGACGGTTTCCGTCAGAAAAGGATGTCAGGTGCAAAAACTTCATACGTTAGGGACATCTGATGCTAAAAATAAAAGGTTCAGGAATCTATCGTCACAAAGTTCAAAAATTCGGAACCTCAGTGCTATTATCCCTAAAAATATATTTAACCAGTTTGATTAATTTAAATTATAATTTAAGTTTAGCCAAATATTTTTAAAGGCCAGGAACAACTTACTCATTTTTAAAGATTGAAGATGAATTACTATTCAAACAATAAGTTATGAATCAGAACCTGCAATATTTCGTAATTGTTCTATTTCTTGATTGTTTGTTTTGAGTATTTTGTTTGATTGGACATATTGGCTTTGTATTTTTTATTTGTTCAGCAAGATGAACATGTGCTGACGAGGTTTGTTAATGGAAATAAATACTGCCACCAATCTCATTTTGTCTCCATATTAATTTGTGTAGAAATGGAGAGTTTTTTTTATTTAATTTTTTTTTTCTTTTATAATAACTTGTTTGATTATGAATTTTAGGGAATATGGTCAGGAATGCTGGGAGGAACAACCATGCAGACAGTAATCCTATTATGGTGACCCATTCGAAAGGACTGGGATAAAGAGATATATATTTATTTGAGACTATATTATAATTAAGGCATTTATAACAAAAATCTTATATATATATATATATATATATATATATATATATATATATATATATATATATATATATATAAATATAAGCAAAAAAATAAAAAGAGAACAAGAAACGAATCCAATTCCTATTGCCCATTTGAGTTCAACATAACTTAGTATCGATATTGTCTGTTGGATTTGGAACACAAAAGGAACTTGTTTTACTATATAAACACTTGTACAATATTTTTAACATGGAACACAACACTTACTCTTAGTAAATCTCACTCACCACTCATTACCCTTTCTCATTACTCACAATTCTACACTCATACCATATTTATACTTGATTATAATATATCTAGAAAGTTCTACTAATGGAGGATAACAAAAAGACTAGAAACTTGTTGTGCTAATAATGAAAGCACCCTCATTGTTCTAGATCCTTCTTGATCTATATGGCACAAGGAAAAGTTCTAGAGAACGTATTTCATAAGAAAGAATCTAGAACCTTCAAATAAGTTAGTGATAATCTTCAATTCTCCCCTTTAGCACCAACTATTTGATTTAACTCTTTTTCCTCTCATCATTTTCAGTCGTGTCCTTGTACTTCTTTATTGACGCATTTGGTCGCCTCCTTACCTTGAATACCCATTTGCAGGATATAGGCTATACTCTGTCAGGTATTGGCGTCAAGTCCCAAATTTCATTTTGCTTTAGAGTCACGATCTTTTCTTCCATTGCATTTCTCCACTCATTGTGTTGAACTGCCTCTTCAAAGGTCTCTGGCTCTTTGGTACTTTCATATTCTTCTACCACTGTATTAGCGTACTTGGGATTTGGCCGTCGTTGTCTAGTTGATTTTCTTAGTTGTGGTTCAGCACTCGTTGGTATCTCAATCTCTTCTTGTTAGCTCAGCCTATTCTCTTCTGGTGTTGGTTAATGCACACCAGTTTGTCATGGACATTGCGTTGCCCTCATAGGTTATTCTCCGTTGCTTGACTCCTGTGAATATTCAATTTTCTCTGGACTCTGTTGTACTTCTACAATTTCTCCTTGCAACTTATCTCCAATTTCTTTTAAATCTAGCAGATCCACCCTCTGCGGTGTCCACTTATACTCTGTTTTGTTTTGCAGCTTCTCTTTGTTGTCTATCATGTCATTGGAACATCCTGAGTCGACAATCCAATCATTTTCATAATCTATTCGTCCAGGGACGACCACTACCAGTGTCGATTCTTTTTCAAGGCTTGAACTGCACACCTCCTCATGACTTTGCTCAATTACTGCAAGCGACGCTTCAACATCCCACTCTTCTTCACCATTATATTTTTCTTGCTCGTTGGAGGTTGCCATATTTCTTTCTGCTGGCTTTTTTCTAAATCGGCAATCTCTTGCGTAATGACCTTGTTTGCCACATACAAAGCAAGAGCCATTAGGTCGCCTATATCTCTTGGACAACTCGTCGCAATTTTCTTGAGCTCCTCTTGTTTGAGAACTTTCTATGCATTTTTCTTCTTTTTCTTCTTTATTATTTTGTTGATGGGATCGGACCCCTAACATTTACTTAGTCAACGCTTTTTGGTCAGTTAGCAAATTTTCTAGGTTGACCAGTGAAGGTTGCTATGGCCAACCTTGTATTGCGGCAATAAAGCCTCTGAATTCGGGTCTCAATACATGTATAATTATTCTTCTCATCTTAGATTCTGAAATTTTACTCGAAGAATCTAATTCAGAGATTTCACGACAAAGAGATTTTACCTTGTTGAAATATTGTTTTATCGTCATCTCTCCCTAAGTGATGGATAGTAGCTCGTTCTCCATAAGCTGCAACATTAGATCATTTTTCTTTGAAAACAGTGCTGCAAATGTGTCACATGCTTTCTTCGGCGTGTTTTTGTCCCTTATGTACTCCAATAATTCCTCATCAATTGTTGTCTTTATTGTAAACATGGTCTTACCTGCTTTAATCTTCCATTTCTTCAGAGCACCAGCGTTCTCCGGCGATGTCACTTCACTGCTGCCAATTACGTCCCACAAGTCTTGGCCTTGGAGATAAGACTACATGCATCTCTGCCATGTGGTGTAGATTTGGTTATTGAGCTTCTTCACTCCACCAATCACTTGTAGGTCGTCCATCGTGACTTGAATAACTTCCTCGTTACCAAGCAAGCTTTATTAAAGCTTCACAATCTCAATGTATGCACGATCTACAGAAGCTCGAAAATAATCTCCACTCGACTGCCTTGCTCTGGAAACACGTGGCCCTCAATCGACCCGCTCTGATACCACTTGTTGGATTTGGAACACAAAAGAAACTTGTTTTATTACATAAATACTTGTACAAATTTTTTGATATGGAACACAACACTTACTCTTAGTAAATCTCACTCACCACTCATTACCCTTTCTCATCACTCACTACTCTACACTCATACCATATTTATACTTGATTACAATATATCTAGAAAGTTCTACTAATAGAGGTTAACAAAAAGACTAGAAACTTCTAGAGCTAATAATGAAAGCACCCTATTGTTCTAGATCCTTCTTGATCTATATGGCACAAGGGAAAGTTCTAGAGAACGTATTTCATAAGGAAGAATCTAGAACCTTGAAATAAGTCGATGAAAATCTTCATTGTCTTCTTCAAAATCGAACCGAACAAATTAGATAAGCTGACCGAACAAATTAGATAAGCTGACAACTTTTGTCATGGTATTTTTGCTGTGTTATTTTTTTTTAATTTTATTTCCTTTTGATATTTAGACAAAAAATGATTTTTGAGGGAAAATAGTTTTTTCACATTTCTTCATTGCCATCAATTAGCCATTGATAAAATGGGTTTGGACATATTTGATCATTTAATTTACAAAAAACTTTATATATCAATCTTTAATTTGCATCACAGCTATAGAGTACTTAGCTTTTTTCTTTGCTACAATTTTAGAGTATGTAACTTCCAATATAATTTGATCAAATTATTTCTAATTGTAGGTAATACTTCAACTTGATAGACAAATCATTTGAGATACCCCCCTCTCTCCAAAACTAAAATTCAAAAAGTCGAGTGATATATCATTGTTACGGTAAAAAATTGATTCTCTCGATTCGTGCTCATTTTTAGCCCGACAAAACTCATAAAAAGGGGATAGCTAAATCAGTTTATCGCAATAAAATTTCAATATTATTGAATGCGCGAACTCATAGTTTGTTCTCTGAATGAAATTTCAGAGTATCTGAAAAGTCAAGTCAATAGAAAACTCTATTTATTATAGTTACCAAAAGTATGTTGTGATAGAATTCTAATTGAGCTAAACTCAACTGATAGAGTTTTATTTGACTTGTGTTTATCTAATAATGACAAAGATAAATTTGAAACTTATATATTGCGTTGTAAATATCTAAAATAGTGATTTCTCGAGATTCGATATATTCTATTTTTAACAATCATCTTGATATACAATTTATTCAGGTCGAGAAAGCAAGCAATCGGTTGCAAAATTGGAATGATGCAAAAGAGGAACTTCCGTTGAATGATTAGTTTGCTTGGACATGCACTTCATCCCTCCAAAAACTAATTATAGATGTGCATCGTACGTATCATTTATCTAATTTATACAGTGATAAAAGCCCTAGAAAATATTGCTACTTGTTTAGATTAAACTTTCTAATTTATGGTATTTGCGTGAGGTAGCTCTTTAAGAAAGTCCTCAAGATGGCTTAGTTGATGCATGATATCAAACACTCGCTATCCATTTTTATTGTTCAAATATTTGACAATACAAAAATCTATTGTTCAACTCTTTGACAACATGAAAAAACCAAAAGCTCTCTCTATCTATCCATCCAAGGGATGAAAGGATAGAGGCCTTTGTTATCCCCTCCAATCAAAAATGTGTGCATCACAATCATTGGTCAATTTGTTACTAAAATGAAGGTATTTGATTTTTAAGCTTAGTTTTCATCTTCATTGATTCGTTAAGTTTGTTACAAATTTAGTGTATGCATCAAAGAGAGAGTTTAAAGGGAGTTCGCAAAATTGAGTAGGAGAATTAAGTCTCACTGAATCATAACACGAAATGTGAATTTATGAAAGGTCTTTCTAAAATAATAAAAGTATCCAATTATGACACGAATTATATTATACATGACCACTATGATTTAATATAAGGAAATTTACAGAATACACTTCGTAGGTAAGGTATGTTCACATACTATGTTTTGAAATATAAATTTGGCTAAATATATTTACAAAATATTTTTCTATAAGTGCACTATATTTGAATTTCATAAAGGGTTCGTAATCTATACATATTATTACACTCAGGTCCCAATTTTTTTATCGCATTCTTATCTTGAACCTTCCATTAATTAGCACATATTATTTTTGATGACGGTATCCGTCCTCATAGCCATTAAGAGAGAGTGAAAAGACTTATTTATCTCATCGTATTTTTAAATAAGCAAAAAAATAAATAAATACAAAACTATGACTAAATATTTATCCATCATTTAAAGTACGCTAATAGATTTTTTGGACAAAATTCGTCATCAGAGACAAAATATTCTAATTAATGGTAAGGTTAAAGATAAAAATGTGATGAAAGAAAAGTTGGTGACATAAATGTGACAATAAATAAATTTTAAGGACTTTTGATGAAATTAAAATGCTATGCATTTATGAAAAGTGTAGTGTCAATATAACCACAATTTACATTTTATATACTAATGGTAAAGGAAAAATTGCCTATAAGTCACTTGTACATGACTTATTTTAAATTAGGTTAAAATATTTTTCAAAATTATGATTAAGTTATACTTTAAGCAATATTTTAAATTAATTCCAAAATACCTCTGTGATCCATATTTTCCATTGGTGCCTTTTTCTATCTTCACAAACCTCCTCTGCAGAGCTTGTAGTCGGAAATTCTAACTTTAATTCTGGCGACTGTGTGTAGTGGTATCACGAAAATGGAGGTAGAGCAATGGTACCACGAGAATGGGTAACTTCAATTTATGTGGAGTTGGAGGTGGAGGTGGAGGTGGAGGTGGAGCAGTGGTAATTTCAATTCTGGCGGAGGCGGAGACGGAAGTAGAGGTTACCACGAGAATGGGTAACTTCAATTTCGGCGGAAGCGGAGGCGGAGGGGGGAGGTGGATGTGGATGTGGATGTGGATGTGGAGCAGTGGCACCACGAAAATGGGTCTGCCTGTAAGCAGGTTGTGAATTCAGAGAAGATTTTAGAAATATTCATTCGCTACTAGCTATTCAAACTGTTAAATCTTTGAATGTTGGTAGTCCTTCATCCTCGTCGGATAGTGTAGTTAGTTCTCTTTTTGTGGAAGATGCTTTGTCTCTCTTAAAAAAGTGCTACTGATGTTGCCATTTGAACAAAATATGAGGACAACAAAATGTGCGATAAGCGTATAAGCGAATGTTTATGAAGTATATTGGTTGTGGTCATAATTTGTTGCTGTAAATAGCAGCTTGAATTTTTGTATGAATGAATGCTGCTAGCCTTTAGATTATTTTGTTGCCTTGTTAGTCATTTGTGTTGTTTGATACTGTATTATAATAAAACAGTATCACAAAAGTATCATAACAGAAATTACATAGAATTCGCATACGTGCTCTGAATTTATATTATAATATGTTTTTGGAATCGTCTCGACGAGTTGGTCAAGACCAGTGGCTTAGCCATTGCTAATGATGAATTTTAGACGTTTAAAGTCATAATTTTAGCTTAAAATAGTAATCTTTAATTTTTCTTATCAAAACAGTATCATTTATACTAAAACAGTATCATACATGAAAGCAGTGGTAGATACAAGGGGGCTGGACCTCGCTACAGGACGGGCCAATCCCAGCCCAGATCCAGAATTAATGCATAATTTTTTTTTTAAAAAACAGTCTATGTCAAAAAATAAATTAGCCCAGGTCCAAATTCAATTTTCAGCCCAATTGCCTTCAGCCCAAGTCCCAACTAAACCAAAAAAAAAAAAATAAAAAAAATTCAATTCAACTAAATAATGCCCTAAATTAGTCCAGGTCCAAATTCAATTTTCGGCCCAACTGCCTTCAGCCCAAGTCCCAACTAAACCAAAAAATAAAAAAAATAAAAAAATCAATCCAACTAAGTAATGCCCAATTCAGCTGCAGCCCAAGTCGGGTCCCAAATTGATGTATCAGCCACTGCCATTCTATTCCATATTTCCATTGGACCATTTCCACGAAACTTTTTTCCATTTCCGCACGATACTCAAGCAGTTAAGCTCTTTTTCTTCAATTTTGTTTTCATTTTTGTCAAATTGAAACTTCAATAACCGAAAATAAGCTGCTAATCCGTTAATCCAACTTGGTAGATAGTTTTCAATGGCCTTAAATAATTTGAAAATCTATTTTTCCGTCGAAATCGTTCTCAAGAACATGTATTTTTCTTTTTCTTTTTCTTTTTCTTTTTTACATTTTTGTAAAGTTTATATTATTTTTCATATTTAAATTTTGATTTTATACCAGATTATGAAATGAGTCAAATGACTGTGTCTGAATTTGTACATTACAATTTTTTCAATTTTGTTTCCAATTTATGAGCTAAATGTGAAAATTTTGTATTATACACAAAAAATGAGAAGATTAAATAGGAATGGCTTCCGGTCCATAAATGATAGTGGCCTGCTTGGTTTCATTTTAGAAACTTTTTTTTTCTTATTCGATTTATTGGCTCACGTGTGTGTTAGATGATGGGTTAGGCCGTTGTTTTATAAATTAAGAATACAAAATCCATATATCTTGAAAACTTCTGTAGGAAACATATATTCACTACAGAAAAGGCTGCAAAGCCAAATATGTGGTATTGTGGATTGTGGTAAAGCAGTCAAAAGTGTATGATTGTATATTATTTAGTATATTTTCAACTATTGGAAAAAAAATGTTAGATATGAGGAAAAGTAATAAATCAGCAGCAGCTTATGTTTACTGCTTATTTTTATTTTTATGAAAACTGTAATATTATGAATTGACTTATTTTTATTTTTATTTACAGGAATAAATCAGCGGACAGTGGACGTGAGGAAAAAAATAAAGAAAAATACGCTGAGCCTTACAGGTATTTTGCTAATTCACTTGTAATTGTGTCATTCATTTTTTGTTGCCTTGCTAGCTTGTGTTTAATGCTTAGTCTTTTTATTATTGAATTGTTCTGCCTTGCCAGTTTATTTTGTTGCCTTGTAGGCGTATTTTTAAATTATTGTGTTGTGCCTTATTGGATTACGGTGAAATTATTGTGCATTGCCATCCTAATTTGTTGTGTTGTAGGCATATTATTGAATTATTGTGCTTTGTTGGATTATGATGAAATTCTTGTGCTTTGCCAGCCTATTTGTAGATTGTTGATAGATTGTTATTTTGTTTATTTTTTTTAGAATTTACAAATGGAAGGTCAAGCTTCTGCCAAGAGAAAAAAGATATTGTTTTCATTTTTTAAAAAAACTGGCCAATCTAATGAAAGTACACCTTCTGATGGATTAACTGAAGATCAACCCTCAATTCCTACCATGCAACTTCCTCCAATTTTATCTCCAGAAACCGTACATCCTTCAACTTCAAATTCTGAATTACAACCGACTACTAGTATTGAACGAGATCCAAAAAAAAGAAAGAAAATATTTGAATATCTTGTTAATCTGTGAGATGAAATTAGAGTGTCATATCTAAAAGTTGGGCCTTATCAACCAGCACTTTCAGAATATCCAAAGACAACAGGAAAAACTCAATCTCATCGATTTCAAAAGAAATGGTTTAGTTAGTTTCTTTGGTTGGAGTATTCGCCTACAACAAATAGGGCATATTGTTTTTACTGCTTTCTTTTCCAGAATGATTGTAATTCATTTAATTATTCAGCATTGGTCAGTCATGGATATGATAAGTGGAAAAGAGTTAATGACGAAGCAAAATGTGCATTCCTTAATCATTTTGGTGCACCACATCATAATATGTGTGAGACAAGAGCTAAAGATTTAGTGAAACCGTCTCAATATATTGATAAGGTAATGCTTGCAGTATCGAGAGAGGAAGTGTAGGGGCGTCGTTTGCGTCTAAAAACTTCAATCATAAGTGTTCGATGGTTAGCACTTCAAGGTTTGTCTTAAGAGGTCATAACGAATCTTCATCTTCACTGAATCGGGGAAATTTTCTTCAAATGGTAAAGTTGGCATAAATGAATATTGAAATTGATAAAGTTGTACTGGATAATGCTCTAAAAAAATGCTCAATACATTGCTCCAAGTATTCAAAAAGAAATTTTGCACATTATGGCCAATAGAGTGCGACGGATGATTCGTGAGGAAATTGGGAATGAATGTTTATGTATTCTTGTCGATGAAGCACAAGGTGCATCTAAACGAGAGTAAATGGCCATTATCCTAAGGTTTGTAAACGATCGTGGTATGTTGAGAAAACAGTTCTTTGCGATCAAAAGCGTAAGTGACACCACGTCATTGAATCTAAAAAATAAAATATCCGATGTTCTTGATCAACACGATCTTCAGGTAGAAAAATGAGAGGCCAAGGGTATGATGGTGCAAGTAACACGTGCGGTGCTTGGAATGGACTTTAGGCATTATTTCTTCGAGATTGTCCATATGCATACTACGTTCATTGTTTTGCCCACCGATTACAGTTGACATTGGTTTCTGCAGCTAAAGATGTTGGTGCTATTTGAAATTTTTTTTCTCATTTGGATAATGTTGTCAATATTATTACTTCTTCTCCTAATAGCATTAATGAGTTGCAAACTGTTCAAACAATAGAAATTGAGCACATGTTGGCTACTGAAGAGCGTAAGTCTGGAAGTGGGATTAATCAAATGGATAATTTGCAACGATCGAGAGCTACTCGTTGGAGTTCTATGACTCCATAAAGAGTTTGATAGATATGTACGCTGCAACTTGCAATGTACTTGAGTATCTTACTCACCATTCTCTAAATGCAAGATCTCGAGCTGAAGCTTGTGGCACTTACAAAAACTTGACAAGTTATGATTTTGTGTTCATCTTGCATTTAATGCATGACATTATGAGTATCTCTGATGTTCTTTGTCAAACCCTTCAAAGAAAATTTCTAGACATCTTATCTTCTATAAGATTTGTATCAACTACAAAAGAACTTCTTCAGAAATTGAGAGATACTGATTGGAAACAATTTCTCCAAGGAGTGAATAGTTTTTTCTCAAGAAACGATATTGTCATACCTGATCTAGATGGTTTGTATATAATTGGTAGTTCTCGAGATCAAACTACATGCGAGCATCATTATCACTTCAATGTTTTCAATGAAGTGATAAATTTCGTACTGATGGAGTTAGATACAAGATTTAACGAGACAACAATTGAACTCTTTTCTCTCAGTGTCGCTTTGGATCCTAAAGATTCATATAAATCATTTAACAGTTTTGATATTTGCTCACTTGCAAAGAAGTTTTATCCTCAAGATTTTTCGCTGCAAGATATTCATAGTTTGGAATATGAGTTGCGACATTATGAGCTAAATATGAAGCGCGATTCTCAATTTCAAGTATCTACACTTGTTGAGTTATGTCAATAGTTAATTAAGAGTGGATGGTTAGATAGTTACATTATGGTGACTAGATTCATTCGTCTTGTGTTGATATTCCTATTTTTACTGTGACAACTGAGCGAGCATTTTATGCAATGAAACATGTGAAGACTGATCTTCGAAACAATATGGAGGATGACTTTCTAGCTGATTGTATGACACTATTCATTGAACGAGAATTTGCTGAGAAAATTGATGTAGATTCTATCATAGATGAATTTTATGTTTCAAAACCTCGTCGGGAACAACTTCGATAAATAATATCATTTTAATGACTTTTTATGTTATACATAAATTTTATTATATTGACTTTTATATATTTCAGCCCCCGCGGACTAAGTTTCTGGATATGCTCCTGCATGAAAGTATCTTTATAAAACAGTATCACAAATTACAATCTAATAAAATAACATTATCATAGGTTGAAATATTAGTAGTACACGACTATTGATACTGTATGCATTCAATAACAATATCATATATTGAAACAGTATCATAGGTTGAAACATTATAATAATAAAACACTATCAAATATAAAAGCATAAATAAAACAGTATCATATATAAAACTAAGTACAATATGTTTTTATTGGTTGAAATAATGATATAGTATTATATATAACACTTTATCTAGATAAAACAATATCATAGATATAATTAAATTGAGATGTGTAATGATATCGTTCTTAAAATGTTCCATTAATAGTACAAGACTATTGTTATTGTATGTATTCAATAACAATATCATAGATTAAAACAGTATCTTATGTTGAAACATTATTATAATAAAGCAGTATCAAAGATAAAAGCATAAATAAAATGATATCATATATAAACTAAGTACAAGATGTTTTTAATGGTTGAAGTAATGATACTATTCTTAAAATGCTCCATTAGTAGTACAAGATCATTGATACTATTCGCATTCAATAACAGTATCATATGTTGAAATATTATTAAAGATAAAAATATGGTATAAATATACAAATGCACATTATCTTAAAAAAAATAGTATCATAGGTAAAACAGTATCATACAAAACAATATCATACAAAAACAGTATCATAGAAAACAATATCATACAAAAACAGTGACCGACCTTGAATTTACCCTAACAAAAAACACCATTTAATCAAAAATTTGAAAATTTTACAAATATACAATCGTAAATAGCTAAACAGACAAAAATATCATTAATTGTAAATAACAAATCACATTATAGACATTAAATTATGTAAATTAATTATTTTATCATTCTTCAAATTTTAATTATTTTAAGCTATGATGTTTCATTAAATATATAAGAAATTAAATTTAATAAGTTAATAACATATTAAAAATATAGAGAAAAAAAAACTTCATTGGATTTTTTTCAACTATTCTAAATAAAAAATTAAGTTCATTATATAAAAATTACAATCATGTAAAGTAATTTTTTTTATAGTATTTATTATTTTGCAGCATGAAATTAATTTCTTATTCATTTTAGGTTGGGTTATTAACTTTATATTATTCTGCAATCTAAATGTTTTTAGGAATGTATTTTCTTGATTTTTGTTCTTTCCTTTTTTGCAAAGAATCTTCATAAAAAATAAAACAAATTAAAATACTATTAATAAAGATAAATAATTTTATTTAAAACTTGCAAATGAAAAAAATGTAATCATGATAATCTACAAAAAAAAATTAAAATTTGTGGTAAGATGCATGAAATGGAGGGTGAAATTTTCGATAAAAAGAAAATAATAAATAATTTTTTAAATATAATAAAATAGTTAAAAATATAAAGTGTTAAATAATTAATGTATAAGATATTGATATGAGTATTTTGGAATTTATATCTATTTATAATGACAAATTTTTAAGCAAAATGGGTCTTTAGTTACTGTGCAACCAAGAATAGTAGGTAGACTATAAAATTTAAAAGATACGGAGTTACCATTCAACAAAGAATAGTAAATAGAATAAAAATTTAAAAGATACGGTATGTAAAATCTAAATACACCCTAAATAGAAGAGAGTGTCGAACTTTGAATTTTTCAGATCTCGAACAAATTATAAATTTAAGCTCTTATATTGTAGGGTGCATTCAATTTTTATTTTTTCCATAAGAATTTTCTATACAAAATTTATAAACTCAAACCCAACAGTAAAAAAAAAAAAAAAAATCATTATTTCAATAATCTAACAAGTCAAGTTTTATTTTTAACCTAAGTGATCACTTACCAACAATTCGTCAATAAATAAAAAAAATCAACAAATCAACACAAATGTTCATATCCAACACTATCAATTCAATCTAAATCAACAAAATTTCAAGTATATAAAAAAAACAACAACATTAACAACAATACTCAATTATGTTCGCCTATGCAATTGATCAATATACACCACAGCGTGCGCCTGTGCAAATTTTATAAAAGAACACTAAAATGTGAATTAAGGATCTTCATTATTGTAATTATACCCCATATGCAAAAGTTACTAATTTTTTTCAAGTTGAGAATGGTGCAGTACCTTAATCGAAAAATACAGATTTCAAAGTGGGTCAAATTGGAATAATCGAAACACCAAGTTGTAGGCCAACAATGCCAAACTATAAACTTGAAAAAATTAACTATAATATTCATATTCTACTCAAAGAAAACAAAATTATAGAAAAAAAATAAACAAAAAATTACAAATTGAATATTTAAAATCTAACACTAAAATAATATAAAAAAAGTAAAAATTGCAAAAAAAATCTAATATTGCTAACATTGCCCACCGTCTAGATTGTTGTAGCCCCATTATCTTTAGACTATAAACTTATTGCCCCCACCAACCTCTAACTATTGTAAAGTTTTTTTTTTCCCCACACCCGTTTCTTTCACATCATTCACTCAAACACATGCTTTTTGTCTCATTAATATTTTATGCAAAAATAGAACAAAAATTTCAACCCTAACTTGCAAAAAAAATCTAATAAATACAAATTACATATTTGTATTAATATTGTAAGTAAATAGAAACAAGAATTAAAAAAAGAAAATAAAATTAAACACTATCTCTCTAGTATGGGAAAATTGGTGCAAATGGTCTCTAACATTTGTCCTTAATGTGGAAATAGTTCATAACATTTATTTTTTGACGCTGTACTCCCTAACCTATGTGTTTTGGTACGCAATTGGTCCTCATTTGATGAAGTGTTTTGGTACGCAATTGGTCCTTATTTGATGAAAAAGACAAAAATACCCTTAATTATATTTTAAAAAAATTGTAATTAGATTTGTAACATTTGTAAAATGTACAAATAGGTCTGATACATTTATTAAATTATATTTAATTTAGCATATTAAATATATAATTTAGTATATTAAATATATCAATATAGTCGTGTCAATTAAATTTTCATAAAAGAAAAATAAAAAATTATTGCGCTTTAGGTATATGTAATTGCTATATGATATGAAAAAATTGAATAAAAATGAAGTTAAATAAATAACAAAATAGTGTATATAATTTTATGACATTGAATCAATCTTATTATGTTTTTTAACATAAAAATACTAACAAAAATTAGTTTACACATTATGTGTTCTTTATTTTTGAAAGATAAATTAAAATATGAAGAATACAATTTGAGCTCTAATATTTGTACTTAATGAACGAATAGCTCAATTAAATAAAAATATTTAAGCATCAAGTTTGTGACAAAATTATTTTTCTTTTTATGTTGTAACAATAAAATTAAAGTTTGAATTTTAAATAATATGATTACTTAATAATAATAAAATAATTTTATCTAACACATGTGTTAATAATTGTGAGCTTAAATTTTAGTTATTTTATAATAGTTCGTAAAATATACAAAATAATTTAGTATATTATCAATTCGTTAGTTTCTTTTATTTTTTTTATAAAAAAATAAAATTATAGGACCCATTTGCACTTTTTGCAAAGGTTAAGAATCCAATTAAAAAAAATTTAATTAAAAATAAGGGCGTATTTGTCTTTTTTTATCAAATAAGGACCAATTGTGTACCAAAACACATAAGTTAGGGACTGGTGCGCCAAAAAATAAAGATTATGGATCATTTCCACACTAAATGTTAGGGACCATTTGCGCCAATTTTTCATCTAGTTTGCCAATAGCAGAATTGGGTCCTTTTGGCTTGTTCTCTTATTTCTCAATTATCAAGTATGGTTATGAATAGTGATAGATTAGAACTCTTGTGTTTGTTAATATATATGATTAAAATAATTGGCATGTTGGAATTTAAAAAAAAAAAAACAAGTGGCTCAATTCGTACATGAAATTTTAATATTTAAAAGGGAAGTTAAAATGGGCTTTTACATAAATATACTACTATTTAAAAATAATTACATGAAAACATTTATATACCATAAATTCCAAATATAATTAGTCTGTCTTTATTTTTTAATTAGTAATATTATTTTTTAATTACATTATATGCTATAACTGAAAGCTAATTAATAAAGAGTCGTTTTACTCCATAATTGTAGAATCTTTAATTATGAGATAACTGTTTCAATCATTCAAATATAATTTTGATATATCTGTTTAAAAAAAATTCTCTCTCTTCATAAAAAGAAAAAAATAATTCTTGGTCATTAATTATAAGTATCAACTCAATTAATTAATATAACGTGAAAAAAAAAAATCAAAAATCTCAGTAAGATCAAATTTGTTACAGTTCGTGCTATATATAACAAAGCTTGTGATAATAATATTTGCAGCACTTTATGATACATAACTTTTGTATCACTTCATCTTACATATCCTTTGTTACAGGCAGTCACAATGCAATCACTTAACATAACATAGCAAAATCTAAAAATTTCAACAAGTTCACATTTGTAATGGTTCGTGTTACAAATAGAAGAGCTCATGATAATAACAGTTGTAGCATGTTATGATACATAACATTTGTGGCAAGATGTCAATAATTCTACACAATCAGTTGACGTAATATGGCAAGAATCAGAAATCACACTCGATCACATTTGTTACGGTTTGTGATACATATTGTACTATCAATTGAAATACATAAATCCACAATTGTGATACATATAGTACTATCAATTGTAACACATAAATCCATAATTATCTGATTTCGTTGTACCATACCTTTAATTTTTTGGGATTCTTTTGTGATTGAATATTTGATGCGCAGGTGAAGATGACAATGGAGAAAATTCTGATGAAAACAACAATGGAGGAAAGGCGAGAATCGAGGAAATTCTGAATATTTTTTCTTAGATTTCTGAGCTTCAATCTCTAAGATGACAATAGAGAAAATTCGATTTTATTAAAGACACTAGCGGTTTTGGGGCTTTATTAAAAAAAAGAAAATAGCTGCAATTTAGAGATTTGTCTTGGATTTTGAAAGCAAGATTGTAGGAACTTTGATAAAGCCGATTTCTATATTTATCAAACTACTTTAATTTAATATATTATAAAATATAAAATAATATATCTTTAAGATTAAATGACAATATTTAGAATATTATAATTATTTTTAAAAATTCAAGTATATGATGTAATTTTCTCTTTAAAAAAATTAGAATTTTGAGCCCTCAAATTTTTTATGCCCCAGCCTGCTGCCTCTTTGCCTCATAGAAAGTATGGGTATGGTAGAATGTGTATTTTGTAATGAGATAGTTTAAAAAATAACTATAAAAAATAAAGTAATTTTAAAATACTGTTCTACTTTTTTTATTATAAAAGTACTGTTTTTATATTTTTGTCACAATTGTTACAAAAAATATGTGTTACATTTATTACAAAAAAAAATATATGTTACATTTGTTATAAAAAATGTGTGTTACCATTACCGTTGCGGCCGCGCGGCGGCTGCCACCACTTTTTGTAACACTATTTATTATATTTGTTACATCTGTAATACGCATTGTTATATTTGTCCCCACACTGTTGTCGTGGTCGTCCCCACCGCCACAACTTATTATAAAGTGTGTTACATTTGTAACAAGCATTGCTACGCCGTCGTCGCCAACATTTGTAACAAACTTGGTTATAGTTGTAACACTTGTAACACACAGTATTATGTCTGTTGCCACCACCACTACCACCAATGCCCCGCCACAAACCAATGCAAAATTGTTGAAATATCTTCTAAATCAATTAATGATTTACATATATCATTTACAATAAATTATAATTGATTTATAATCAATTAGGATTTAGGATTCTATTTTTAGCTTTTTAATTCCCTATAAATTATAACACTTTTCTCATAATGAAATAAGAAAAAACTATTGTTTCTACATGGTATCAGAGCAGAACAAGGTTCTGAAAACCTTTACAATCTAAGCCCATAAATTCATCCCAAAACCCTACTCACAAAACCACAAATACCCACAATCAGAAATCGAAACCAAATCTCTTTCACAAAACCAAATCTAAACCGGCCAAATCAAACCAAATCTCTTTCAAAAAAAAAAAAAAAAAAAACCTCAAATTCAGCAACAATTGACGTCATTATCTTCTTCTCAATTGCAAATCCATTAGTGTTATTCTATGGTTCATCGTGAGGACTTACGATCCACCGTCTTCAATGAGGAGACTATCAAAATTGAAGCTTCTACAATGCTCTCTCGACGTCAGCCCAGTCAAACATCACAGGATTGTCAACTCAAAGAATTCCACTGTCGATAAAATCTCATTGAAATGTATTCACTACAACCAAACAAGTTATACCAAAAATCGTTGCTTTGAGTTAGTTGGATATCCAGACTAGGGGACCCAACTCGTCATCGAAATGCTAGGAGACCATCTACGACATCACTTGCTCAAACGAACGACGATGTTGGTCCATCTACGTCATCAACACTGGCAATCCCTACTGGAGAAGGTAAAGTTTTTAATATTTCTGCACCTGTTTTGAATAATGCATGGATAATTGATTCTGGTGCCACTAATCATATGACATTTGATGTGAATCAAGTCTTTAAACTAAAACCCTCAGCTCAAAAATATGTATCTACTACAAATGGTAATACTACCCCAAGTTCTTGAGGAAGGGTCATCCCATCTTACTAAAACTTTACATCTTGATTTTGTATTAGTGGTACCTTCCTTGAACTATAATTTTATTTTTGTTTCTCAAATCACCAATAACTTGTCTTGTGTGGTTATTTTTGGTCCGGACTCTTGTGTGTTTAAGGATATTCAGACTCAACAAACGATTGGTTATGGTATTAAGAAAGGGATGTTGTACTACTTGGATCTAGAGTTAAAAACTTCCATCAAACTACAACATGCTCTGGCCGTCAATAGTACCAAGAAAACAACTGAGATTTGGCTTTGGCATCGACGTTTAGGGCATGCCTCATTTGGATATTTAAAACGTTTGTTTCCTACTTTGTTTGCTGATTTGGATATTTCTAGTTTCAAATGTGATGTTTGTGAACTTGCTAAAAGCCACCGTGCTTTATTTTCTTTAATTTTAAATAAAGTCCAAATCCATTTATGGTTATTCACTTTGATGTATGAAGTCCTTCCAAAATTCTTACATTGGGAAGCTCCCATTGGTTTGTTACTTTTATCAATGATTGTACTCGAATGACTTGATTATACCTTATGAAATCTAAATCAGAAGTTACAGTATTATTTAAGAAATTCTATAATACTGTAAGAACACAATACAATGCCTAAATACAAGTACTCTGAAGTGATAACGGAGGAGAATATAGCAGTAATGAGCTTCAACAATTCTTGGACTCTCATGGGTCTATTCATCAAACCAGTTGCCCAGATACGCCACAACAGAACGGTGTTACTGAAAGAAAAAATAGACACCTATTGGAGGTTGTTCGCACTTTCCTCATTGAAGCACATATACCCCTCCACTATTGGGGTGAAGCTCTCCTCTCAGATGCCTACCTCATCAATCGAGTTCCTTCGAGGTCACTCAACTTCAAAATACCATTTCAAGCACCATTGATGCTGTTGTAGCTCCCACAGTCCCCAACCTGCCTTCTCATGTCTTTGGTTGTATTGCTTATGTTTATCTTCCTAAAGATCAACGAAGTAAGTTAATGCCTCGCACCTTGAAATGTGTTTTTGTTGGATATACACTGCATAAAAAAGGGCATCGATGTTATCACCCCCTACTTGGTGCATGTTTATCACTATAGATGTTGTTTTCCATGAATATGCAATGTATTACTCTGAGTCTAAATTTCAAGGAGAGTATCTTGAGGAAATTCAAACTCTTGAATACAACCTTGTGACACATGTGGATGAGGTAAAACTTGATATGGCAAAAATATCTAATGACAGTGTAGGAGAATTGGATACGGGTGGTCAAAACTTGGACGTACTGGATGAATTGGATCCTAGTGGTCAATGCTTTGATATAAGTGGTAATGAACATCCAGAAAACCAAGAAACTTTAGAGGTCGAGTTACAGTCTCTCCCGAGTAATATACCAAACCAATCGTTAGCTGAGGATATTCTTGAGTCGTCTAAAAGACAGTTACCACAACATTTCAAAAGAGGTATTCCAAAACCAACTTATGAACCTGAATTGTCTAGTAAAGTAAGATATCCCATGAACCATTATGTGTCTACACATCAATTGTCACAAAAAAATCAGTCATTTGTAAACCAATTATCTACTGTATCTATTCCTAACAGTGTACAGAAAGTCTTAACCTATCCAAGGTGGAAAGCCGCAATTAATGAAGAGATGTCCTCCTTACAAAAGAACCAAACATGGGAGCTTGTAGATCGTCCTACGAAAAAGAAAACAGTTGGATGTTGATGGATCTTTTCTATAAAGCACAAAAATGATGGTACAATTGAATGCTTCAAAGCAAGATTGGTGGCAAAGGGATATACTCAGACTTATGGAATTGACTACACTGAAACCTTTGCACCAGTAGCAAAAATGAACTCAGTCCGGGTCTTGTTATCCTTAGCTGCAAATTTTGGATGGCCTCTATAGCAGTTTGACGTGAAGAACGCATTTTTACATAGAGAACTATCTGAAGAAGTCTACATGAATCTTCCCCCAGGATGCACAGTGACAGAAATCAAAGTCAGAAGGTGTGTAGACTGAAGAAATCATTGTATGGTCTGAAGCAGTCTCCCAGGGCTTGGTTTGGAAGATTTACAAAGTCTATGGTAGCCTTTGATTATTATCAATGCAATTCAGATCACACTTTGTTCTTAAAGAAACAAAATGGTAAAGTTACTGCACTTATTGTTTATGTTGATGACATGGTGGTAACAGGAAATGATCCAGTTAAAAGGAAGGCTCTACAAAAATACTTGTCCAAAGAATTTGAAATGAAAGACTTAGGCTCCTTAAAGTACTTCTTAGGAATAGAAGTATCTCGATCTCAAAAAGGTATTTTCTTGTCCCAAAGAAAATATGCTTTAGATCTTTTGAAGGAAACTGGGATGTCTACATGTCAACCAGTAAATACACCGATCGAGGAAGAATTGAAATTACGAATGGAAGCTGATCAAGTTCCAGTTGACAAAGAGAGATACCAGAGACTTGTCGGCAGACTGATGTACTTAACCCACAAAAGACCAGATCTTGCATATGTTTTGAGCATCGTCAGTCAATTTATGCATAATCCAGGTAAACAACATATGAACGCAGTCATATAAATTTTGAAATACTTGAAATCAGCCACAGGGAATGGAATTCTATTTTCTAGAAAAACAGATGAACAAACCATCGATGTATATACTGATGCTGACTGGGCTGGAGATAAAAATGACATGCGATCTACTTCACGATATTTTACCTTTGTAGGTGGAAATCTTGTCTCTTGGAGGAGCAAGAAACAAAGTGTGGTCGCCCGTTCGAGTGGTGAAGTGGAGCTACGATGAATGGCTCTTGGTGTTTGTGAAGGATTGTGGCTAAAATTACTCCTTCAGAATTTAGGTTATTCATCAAATACACTTATTCGGCTATACTGTGATAACAAATCTGCTCGTGATATGGCCCATAACTTGGTTCATCATGATCGAACAAACATGTTGAGATTGATCATTTTTTTCATCAAAGAGAAATTAGAGGATAAAAGTTTAGAGCTACCAGAAATCCGATCAGAAGACCAACTGGCAGATATTCTCACCAAAGTAGTTTCAATTCATATACTTTCAAAATTTGTGGACAAGTTGGCCATGATAGACATTTATGCACCAACTTGGAGGGGAGTGTTGAAATATCCTCTAAATCAATTAATGATTTACATATATCATTTACAATCAATTAGAATTGATTTGTAATCAATTAGGATTTATGATTCTATTTTTAGCTTTTTAATCCCCTATAAATTGTAACACTTTTCTTATAATGAAATTAAAAAAAAACCATTGTTTCTACAAAAATTAGTCACCACCCGCCACAAAACTACCACCATTGCACTATAGCAACACAACACCTCGCGCTATACAACCATCATCTAATCCGCCAAATTTGCATCACAACTGCCTCCACCACCACCACTAACAACAACCATCACCGTCTCACCACCATAAAAAAAACCACAAAAATCACTATTACCACCATCAACAACACCCCATCTCACCACCACATTCACTTTAAATGTAGTAATTAGAACAACAACAAGATAGGTTCATAAAAATAAACATTGCACCTATAATTTGTCTTTATTTTCTTGATCAGATTCTTGAAAAATACCATTATAGAATTGAAAAGAAAAGTAAGATGAAATTTTAGATCTGAAATTTTCAGATCACGGTGGTGGGCCTTTGCAATGGAGGTGACGTCGAGGTAGATAATTCATCAGAAATTAGAAAATATGATGATGGTGGATTTTAGATATATGTGTGTTTAATACCTCCACCATAAACTATTTCAGATTTGGGGATGATTTCAAGCCCTTCATTGATGGAGGTGTCAACAGTGGTGGTGGATGAGTATGTTTTGGATTTTGGTTTCGGTGGAGATGATGATGGATTCTTTGATTGGTGTCAATGGTGGTATGTGGTGGTGATCGGTGGTGGCAGCAATAAACAGTATTGGAGGAGTTGGGGTCTGGCTGAAATTTTCAAAATAAAAATTTACAAGCCAAAATTAGTATTTCGAGAATAAAAAGGATGCAATAGTATTTTTGTACTTTATTAATAAAAAAGAGTAGTGGGTGAAAGTTCTTCTTTTGCAAATTTTCCTTTACTACATATCAATCTTTTATATCATAGTTTATATAAGTTATTTGCTATAATCTAGGAAATAAGCTAATTATGTTCGTTTTATATGTTATAGCCAACATAAGTCTATATTGGGCTAGATGACTAGTTTAAATGATTGTCCTTAGAAAAAAAAAAACAAAAACAAAAACAAAACAAAATTATGAAGAAAATATTAGTTGTTAAAAATAATTTTAAAACGACAGTATTCTTCCTACTAAAGTTATTTTGGTATGTCATAAAATAATGCTTTTAGCGAAAAAAATTTCTTTTTATGGGCATTGAAATTACACAAATTAATTGCTACATGTTATAAATTAGAGAGAATAATATAAGATAATAGAGATAGTCAAAATTCAAGTGTGTCAATTTATTACAACAGTAACCCATATACATATAGTTCAAATGAGAGTTATAAATTGATTAAGATACATACTTCTAAAGTAAATATAAATATAAATATAAATATTTTCTAGGTATCTTGGTAAGACTAAATAGTCATCAATAATTATTTATTATTCTAAGACACTCTCATTTTAATGATTATTTACACAATAATTGTCTCGTTAAAAATCTTGTTTGACAAAAATTCAGTGGGACAAAATATCAAACGAAAGGCAAAAAATATAGTTAATTGTTAAAACTTTGGAGTACTAAAAATACTGCCTAATTAAAATATTATTAGAAAAATCAAATGTGACAAAACCTAAATGAAGGAAAAAAGACCACATCTACTGTCCCTAATGTGAATCACTGCTGCATTCATATCTCATGTATCAATTTCTTAAATGTAGACGTTAGCAATATTTTTGTGAATAAGTTAGCAACGTTATCACTCGAGCGAATTTGTTGAACATTGATGTCATTATTCTTCTGAAGCTCGCGTGTAATTTTTTTTTTTTTTTAGAAATATGATTTGTGATGTCCACTTTGGCATAGTCTCTCTTAAGTTGTGAAATTCATGTTGCATTATCTTTGTACAATATTGTTGGGCTATTTTTTGTTGAAACTAATATTCAGGACACTAATGCTTAGTATGTTGTACCATATTCCTCAACCATACACATTATTGACTTACTTCATGGATTAAAATTATTTCAGAATGATTTAAACATGTTGCTGTTAAAGTTTTCTTCAGAGATCTTCATGATATAATTGTTCATCCACGTGTAAACATATATCGTGTTTGTAATCTAGCTTTATGTAGATTATATAGATAACTTGAATTCACATATCTATTAAAAAAGATCCTAATTTTTTTGTAAATAAAATAATTCAATATAATAGTACCTCTCAGATAATGAAAAATGTGTTTAACACCACTCAAATGTCTTTGAGTTATTGTAGAATTATATTTTACAAGGAGATTTACAAAAAAAAAATCTATATTTGCTTGAGAGCAATTTGCAAGGTAGATTAATACTCTAATTATACTAATGTATGGTACTTCGAGACGAAAAACCTTTTCTTTATCTTCAAGTGGATGAAATTAATGTTTTTATACATCAAATGATCGAATGACCATAGACGATGCCAGTCAATTGCGAAGGCGAAGAAGGGGGAGAAGGGGGAAGGAAGAGGGAGAAACTTGAACCCCCCAACTTTTTGAGTGTTTTTTTTAATATATTTTTTAGTTTTTTAACATGTAATTTAATTTTGACCTAATAACAATTTAATGGATGGAAATTGGACCCATTGACCCAATATCAATTTAATGTAACAATTAGACCCATTTGTCTAATAAAATTAATAATACAAAATTATAAATAATCGACTTATTCCTCAAATCCAATACACGTTCACCCCATCTGAAATCTGAATCTCACATTTCTCCTCCCTGTTTTCTACATTGATTAAACAAGAAGTTATATTATGAAATTCTAATATTTACAAATTTCTTCCAAATCACTCAACAAATCACCCTATATTAATTTCTCCCAAATTTTAAAATCTAATCCCTAAATTTTACCATAAAATATTCAATTGCTAGACCACCAGAAAAATCAAGACGAAGTACAAGACACTGAAGTATGGGACAAATTTCATGCTCGTCACTCTACTGGTAAATTCTTCAAGGTAAAGGAAATACTAAAAGAAGTAATTTTTTGACAAATAAAAAATTAATAAATGCACTTTGCTTGTGTACCTAGTCTTTCTATTGTGGAGGATAATTTTGTAGAAGGTAACTTGAACAATAAGAGTTTGATATTTTTTCGTGGGCTTATTTTAGACATTGTACATTAGTAGTCTAAGGTATATGTTTAGAAAAAAAACTAGCATATTGATGCAGAATCAATGTCAAACAATTATGCGAGTAAGTTTGTTTATCTATTTGTGTATAGTATAATGTATAAATATAATAAAATATGAGAACTCGTAGGGAACGTTTGTAAAAAAAAAAAAAAAATCTATCACTATTATGTTGTTTCAAATCTTTTGCATGTTAATTTGTAGACCCCCCAACTCAAAATGTCTTACCCCGTCACTGATTGCCAGTTAATATGCTTTATCCATATAAAAATATTTTAAGACTTTTTTTGTATAAGAAGATCGTTAATGTGCTTTATCCATATAAAAATGCTTTAAGACTTCTTTCGTATAAGAAAATCGATTAACAAATAATCATTTTTTAAAATGATCAATGTGCAACTCAAGATTTTTCTCAAATATTTAATCTCAAATTCATTTATCAAATAATTTGCAGTTTGGTGAGCTTTTTAGGAGTTTCAATAAGATTTAAATCATTAACATAAATTGACACTATTGCAAATTCAATATATATATATATGTATGTATGTATATGTTTCTTTTTATTAAAACACATACGCAAACATTATCATTTTTATAACCCTCTTTCAATGAATATTTACTAAGGCGGTTATACCACATACGTCTAGATTGCATTAATCCATATAATGATATTTGTAATTTGATTGAGAACATAGCTTTGGATAATGAATCATATACTTCTAGCACTTTAAATTCTTCGAGAATTACCATATATATGTTATTATCAAGTAAACCGTATAAATATGCAATTATTTTTTTTTCTAGAGGGATTACATTTCATATGTTCGAACTTCATGTATCTAAACAATTTGCATTATTTGAAAGAATGTAATTTGCCTATATGGCATCTGATTTTTGGCCAATGATCTCTACGTCAAAATTCTTTGATCAATTTTAGTTCAATATCCTCGATTTCAATTAAAATAATGAGTGCTACATTATTTTTTCATATATTGTCGACAATTATTTTTTATTGATTCTTTTATTCCCCAAAGCAACATAACTTTATCGAGATCTCTTTACTTCAACTAATTTTAGATAGCTAAACTTCTTCTAGATATATGTGAACCTCTTATGAAGTTATTCGTTTAGTTATATCTTACTGTCTCTTCAAGAATACCACCTCCTTAATAAGATCATAATAATGATTTGTTCAATTTTAGTTTTCGGAACTATTGTCTTATGGGTTGATTTTTCTAACCAGCTTTTTGGTATGTCTAAAATTTACTAACTTCATCAATAGTGATTGTTACTGGCAATTCAATTTGAATTTGAGCATTTACAACTAGTTTATGTCAATGATGCATCTACCAATTAATTTATCATATGTATTGAACTTTTGGTTTACGTTGCATATTAACTATGATGCATTTTATACATTTTTATCTAGATGTTTAATTTCTCTACCCAATCTTAGAATATATAACTGTCTAATAAAGAAGATGGTACAACACATTTACACATGTAATCAAATAAGAGGCTAAGGCTAAAAGTGTATGTGAGAATGTGAGTCACTAAATCTACTTAGCCCAAGTCTATTGAGCAATATGGTTTGTTATGTGTGGATCGTTAGATGTAATGGATAGTTGAGATCATTCTAAGATTTTATTTAAATATTATTATTGTCTTTCATCTAGGTTAGAACTAGAGTGAAGAAAAGTGAGGAGCCGCCTTTCATTCTGTTCTCAAAAAGTGAGATTGGACTGAGTGTTTAAAAGTCTTGGTCATCTCCGGTGGGTTAGTGGGTGAACAATCCGATTGCCATTCCCTTGGTTGCATTGCAGTGTTCTTTGTGGCAAGAATCTGAGCCCACAAGTTTAACCAATAACAAAGGAGCAACTAATTAGAGTTTTTCTTGTATTTTTCAACATTCAAACGAGATTGTAATACTTTGTAATTGTTTTCAATCTCAACAAATGGTATCATAGCCTAGAACATTGATCTAGGGGTGTTAAAAATCAAGAAAAGTTGGTGGGTCGAAAGTTGAAACCGGATCCGGGAAGATTCAAAATTACCTGAGAGTTCAAACCAAGATTCCAGCCAAACCACTCATCGTCTGAAAAATCTGAGACCATATCTGGGTTCACGGCGAAGAGGCGAACAAAGCCCACTGGCGCGTGCAGCGCGTGGAGTCTCCGACGACGGTGCGTGAGACGAGTGGAAATCTGGCTGGCAGCTGCTTCTTCAGGCGCGTGGAGGCACGTGCGGGCTCCTTTCCGAGCGTGGTTTGCGACAAACGACTCCTCTGACTGTGGTGCACAACCTGGTGGTCCGACATCGACGCGTGGACTCCGACGGCATTGCGTACAGTAACTTTAGGTGGTGCGTGCAAGTGTGGCCAGCATTTTTCGGCAGAAGTTTTTTGAAGCAAATTGTTTACTGGTCTATTTCTGACCTTCTGGTGGTATTGCTTTGTTGGTGGAGTAACGGTGCAGCAGATTGGTTGTTCAAGCGGTGCCTTGGAACGCGAAGAAATTTATTTCGTCTCTCTTATAAATACGGACAACAGATTTGTCCGCTGAGTTTGAATTTCTTGAACCCCCTCATTTAATTTTATACTTTGTTAATTTTAATTGAGGTAAAAACAAACTAGGTGGCTAGAGCCTACAACTCCTTAATATAATTTGTTGCTTTATTGTCTTGTGTGTTGATAAACTGTGTTTGCATGTCATCTTAGTTAGTAATTTGAAAAATGGTTGTGTTCTGTGTTTGCATCTGTGTGAGTAAGTTTTTATAAAACTTTTTCAAAATTCTCATTCATGGATGATTTTCCATCCATGGGTTCGAGGGTTGAATTATCACAATTCGATGGAAAGGGTGATTATTCAATTTGGAAACAAAAAATGAGAGCTATTCTGGTTCAACAAAGGATTTCTAAAGCCCTTGATGATCCAGAAAATTTTTCTGATACATTAAAAGCTAAACCTGATCAAATTGAAGAGATGAATGAAATTGCATACAGTTCTATAATATTGTACTTATCTGATAATATTGTTTGACAAGTTGATGATGCTAAGACTGCTAGAGAATTGTGGGAAGCTCTTGACAAGTTATTTTTGACAAAAACTTTGCTAAATATGATTTATTTGCTAGAAAAACTTTTCAGTTTTAAAAAAGACCTGGGGAAGGATCTTGAATCCAATCTGAGTGATTTTAGGAAAATTGTCAAAAGCTTGGCCCACAATGATAAGAAATTTGACGATGAGGATCTGGCTGTTATACTTTTGAATTCTTTTCTTGATTCTTATAAAGATGTTAGGAATGCGATTAAGTATGCTAGAGATATTTTGACTCAAGCTATTATGATAGATGCTTTGAGATCAAAGGATTTAGAAGTCAAAAAGAAGTCTAGGGGAAGCACTAGGGAGGAAGGTTTGTTTATTAGAGGGAGAAATGAAATAAGAGGAGAGAACAATTACCAGGGTAAGAAGGGCAGAGGAAAAATCTAAGGGTAGGTCTAAGTCTAGGGATAAAGGCAATAAGAAATGTTACCATTGTGGAAAGTTAGGACATTTCAAGAAAGATTGCTATGAGCTTATGAGAAAATCGAAGCAACAGCAGAATGAAGATCAAAATGTTGCTGCTGTTGGTGATGCCCTAGATGGTTTACATGTTATGACTGTGTCTGATGGTGAGATTGACCATGAGTGGATATTAGACTCAGGTGCCACCTTTCATTTGTGTCCCGTGAGGTCTTGGTTTTATAACTATAGAGAAATTGAACATAGGAAAGTATACATGGGGGACAACAATTCTCAAACAGTTGAAAGAATAGGTGAAATTACTATTAGGATGCATGATGGCATTGTCCGACCCCTTCTTGGTGTTAGGTATGTCCCAAACCTTAAGAGAAATCTAGTTTCCTTAGGTGTTCTTGAAGATGAGGACTGTATGTTCAAATCCAATTTTGGTACATTAAAGATTCTTAAAAGTTCTCTAGTGTTATAAAAGGTCCCAAGATGAATGGGTCGTATTACCTTCAAGGTGAAGCTTTACATGCCAAAGATTTAGGATTGGTTTCAATCAATGATGATAGATCAGATCTATAGCATAGGAGGATGGGACACATTGGGAATAAGGGGCTAAAATATCTTAGTGAACAGGATTTACTAGGTAAAGACACTATTGCACCTTTAAGCTTTTGTGAGACGTGTGTTCTAGGAAAGTCACACAGAGTCAGCTTTGAGATAAGTCAACACAGCACTAAGAGACCATTAGATTACATTCATGCAGATTTGTGGGGCCAGAAAAATACCCTACACATGGTGGGAACATGTTTTTCCTATCCATTGTTGATGACTACTCTAGAAAAGTTTGGATTTTCTCACTTAAGTCAAAATCTGAAACTTTTAGCAAGTTTAAGTCTTGGCATACCTTAGTAAAAAATCAAGTGGGAAAAGGTGTAAAAACTCTTAGGACAGACAATGGTTTAGAGGTTGGCAACTTTGAATTTGATGAGTTTTGCAAAGAGAGGGATATCACGAGGCATAGGACTGTGAGAAATACCCCCCAACAAAATGGGGTGGCTGAGAGGATGAATCAGACTTTAATGAATAAAGTCAGGTGTATGTTGATTAGTTCAGGGTTGTCCAAAGGTTTTTGGGATGAAGCCTTATGTACTGCGGCTTATTTGATAAATAGGTCACATTCTAGTTCTGTTAACTTTAAAAAGCCCCAGGAGTTGTGGTTTGGAAAATCTCTAGATTTGTCACACATTAGAGTGTTTGGGTGTGATGCTTATGCACATCAGGTTGAGGGTAAGTTAGACCCTAGGGCTACTAAGTGTGTCATGTTAGGATACCCAGAGGGTGTCAAGGGGTATAGATTGTGGGTTTTAGGTGTTAAGAGTATTAAGATAATTAACAGTAAAAATGTGAAGTTTAATGAGCTTGATATGCCTTGCCTAAAAACTCTAGACAATCAGGTTAAACAAAGTGGAGAAGGAGAATCTTCTACTGGGAAGAAGATTCAGACTGAGGTGAAGAGATTAGATGTTAATATGGAGGTTAGAGAACCTGAACAAATTGATCCTTAAGTTGAGACTGAACAAGAAGAAGTCTTAGAACAACCTGAACTAGAAACTCCTGAAACTGTGATCCCTGACCAAGAACAACTTGAAGATACTAATTTGAGAGATTATCAATTAGTGAGAGATAGGGAGAGAAGTCAGGTAAGACCAAATTTGAAGTACACTTCTTCAAATTTGATGGAGTTTGTCCTAGTTTCAGGTGAAGCCTTAGAGTCAGTTGAACATGTTTCTTATGAAGAAGCGGTTAACTGTAAAAATTCTGAAAATTGGAAGAAGACTATGAGAGAGAAGATTCATTTCTTAGGCAAGAATGATACTTGGAAGTTGGTTGAGAGACCAAAGAATCAAAAGGTAGTCTATTGTAAATGGATCTACAAGTTGAAGGAAGAAGTAGAACCAAATGACCCTTTAAGATACAAAGCTAGGTTGGTAGCTAAGGAATTTACTCAGAGAGAGTGGATTGATTATAATGAGGTATTTTTCCCGGTGATTAAGTATAAGACTATCACGTTAGTATTGGCCTTAGTTGTCCAATTCAACTGGGAATTAGAGCAACTAGATGTTAAGACTGCTTTTCTTCATGGAGAGTTAGATGAGGTCATTTACATGTCTCAACCTCACGGCTTTGAGGTGAAAGAGAAGTTTGTGCTTATGTGCTTAAAATTGGTTTCAAAAGAAGTGAATTTGATGCATGCTTATATTATAATAACACTAAGATAGGTTGTGTAGTTTATTTGTTGTTATATGTTGTGACATGTTGCTTGCTAGTAGTAGTAAAGCTGATATCATAAAAATGAAAAACCTTTTGAAATCTGAATTTGACATGAAAGACTTATGATGTGCAAGAAAAATTCTTGGTATGGTTATTAAAATGAATAGAGCTGAAAATAAATTGACTATTAATCAAGAGTCTTATTTGGAAAATGTAATAATCAAATTTGGTATGAAATTAGCTAAGTCTGTCAATATACCATTAGCTGCACACATGATTTTATCATCTGCTCAATGCCCTAAAACTGAAGAAGAAAAACAGGAAATGAGTAGTGTCAACTATGCTAATGCTATTGGTTCTGTAATGTATTCGATGATTACCACTAGACCTGACCTAGCTTATACAGTTAGTTTTTTGAGTAGGTTTATGTCTAACCCAGGTAAACATCATTGGATTGATTTTAAATGGCTGTTGAGATACCTAGCTGGGACAGTTAAAAGGGGGTTAGTGTTCGAAAAGAGGAGTGATAAGCTTGAGCTTAAGGGTTATGTAGATTCTGATTTTGCAGGGGATAAAGATCAGAGGAAATCTAGCACTTCTTACTTCTTTACGTTATGTGATAATTGTATCACTTGGAAGTCACAGTTGCAACCTTTAGTTACACTCTCCAGCACTTAAGCTGAATATGTTGCATTAACTAAAGCCTTTAAGGAATGCATGTGGCTGAAAGGCCTTTTATGTGAATTGAACTTCTTGAATGAAAATGTCATGATCTTTACTGATAGTCAAAGTGCTTTAATGCTGTGTAAAAATCCTATGTATCATGAAAGATCTAAGCATATTGAGGTGAAATACCATTTCATTAGGGAAAAGATAGCTTCTGGTGAATTTAAACTGCTTGAAATTGCAACTGATGATAACCTTGAAAATGTTAGAACCAAAGTACTTGCTGCTGGTAAGTTTAATAAGTGCATATCAATGTTGAATATTGATACGGGTTAACTTATGTGACATGTACTTGCTGCAGTGGAAGATTGGTGAAGCAGGTACATGGCTGGAGTGGGTGATGATGATGAAATAAGACCATAAAATGGATAGCATTTGTAGCTAGAGAACTTGGTAATGGATTTGTGAACCAAGGTGAAGTTTGTGAGAATGTGGGTCACTAAATCTACTTTGCCCAAGTCTATTGGACAATATGGTTTGTTTTGTATGGACCATTAGATGTAATGGATGGTTGGGATCATTCTAGGGTTTTATATAAATATTATTATTGTCTTTCATCTAGGTCAGAACTAGAGTGAAGAAAAGTGAGGAGCCGTCTTTCATTGTGTTCTCAAAAAGAAAGATTGGATTGAGTGTTTAAAAGTCTTAGTCATCTCCAGTGGGTTAGTGGGTGAACAATCCGATTGCCGTTCCCTGGGTTGCATCCCAGTGTTCTTTGTGGCAAGAATCTGAGCTCACAAGTTTAACTAAGAACAACTAATTAGAGTTTTTCATGTATTTTTCAATATTCAAACAAAATTGTAATACTTTGTAATTGTTTTCAATCTCAACAGTGTAATTTTCTATTTACAACATTTACTACTTTTTTGACCTTTGTTGTAATGGAATCGAGACTAGTCCATCCTAACTTTCTTGTCACTCCTGAATTGCTTTCGGATCTTTCAATCATGAATTGGAACCCAAACCACCATTTTGTGTCTTTCACCAAATTATAATCCAATTTTTACAAATTTGGAAGTGGTCTGAACAAAAATCAAGAACTTAAGAGAAACTTGATTCTTGAATGAAGGAATTAAAACAAAGAAAGTTAATTCCGAAACAAAGCTATGCACGTGAAGTTCAATCTTCGAATCAGAAGCTTTGTAGGGCACGTTACAACAAGATTTTATGAATTAAAAATGAAGAAGCATGAAGACACAAAATTGAATTTTTCAACTAATTAGTCCCACTTCTATTGGTTTATTCTCTTACCTATTTGATTTTTTTGACTGCAAACTCTTTTCATTGAAGAAAATACCTCAGATTTAAGGGATTGGATTTGATCATCAATTTAATTCTTCTTAATCACATCTCCAACACTTATCAAACAAACGCCCCATTTACATTGCAGTCGGAGACTTAACTTTTGATTGTTAAAGAATTATAACTATTTTAAGTATTTGATAAATTTTTAAAAACACACTTATTATAGAATAATTTGTAACTAGCTTCTCCAATTATCCGCCACCAAAATGTCAAATTTAACCTTCATAAATAAAATTAATTCATTTTATAATTTTAAATTTGTTGGTATTCTACAGTAATAAAGTTCCACCCATATTTCATGTTAGAAAATATTCTACCATTTTTTTTTCTTGGCCATATGCATATCAAATTTATTTTTAAAAAAAATAATAAATATGGTGAAAATATTGTCTTAAATAAATATTTAATAATATTACACAATGTTATAAAAGTAAAATAAATTTTAACTAATAATACATATAGAGATCATTATAATCAATTAATGTCCATTTTAATAATTGTATATAGGCATTACAAAACACTAAAATGCTAATTTGAAACATATAGTAATTTTGAAATAAAAATTTACTAAATACTTAAATACTGAACTGATTATTTTTGTAGCTGATTATTTTTTCAACACAGCTAAAATTAGGGTATGTTTTTTTTGCTATTTTAAATAGTTTTCAGTTTTACAAAACACCAAAAACTTGTTTATTATGTTGTTTTTGAAAATTCATTTTTGAAAATAATGTTAAATTTATAACATAAAACTCAAAACTGTTTTGAGTGTTTTCACTCAAAATAAGGAAAACACTCAAAACCAAGGTTCTAAAATGCGTAATGCGTGACGATGCGGCGAGGGGAAGCATCAAGAATTATAAGCCTAAGCGCACCTATGCGTCAAAATGCGTTTTAAATTTTAATTTTTTTTAATGCTCAAATTTTAAATTTTAATAATATAGCCTAGAATATACTGATTTAGATTACAAAATTACAGGTTTAGTTTTCAAAAAACACATAAAAAATATATGAGTTTTCAAAATTAGATACACGCTGTAACAATGAAGAAAAATTAGATTTATATTAAAGCATATATCTTAGTTGAACATATCACATTCAACGTGGTTCAAAATTAAAATTGCAGGACTAATTTTAATATCATAGTCTACAATTAGATTACAAAATAAAAGTCCAACATAATAGTTTTCAAAATTTAGTAAATTTTAACTACTACAAACATAAACACAAATTACTTAATAATTTTCTACAATTTTATTACATACCAACATAGCTTAAATATTGTCTAATTCTTTATCGGATTCTAAGTCAAGCTCTTCTTCTTCATCTAACTCATCTTCCGTGCCATCCGATACAAAATCATTTTCGTCGGGTTCTCTTATTTTATCTTGAACATTTCTAGTGTCTTTTGTAGATTTAAAAAATATTTATTTTGGCCCAATCTGAAAATAAATTTAAAAAGAAGCTTACTTGCTCTAATGCGTGTTATGCGTGATTATTCGTGCTTATTCTCGCATATTCTCGTCTATTCGCGCCTAGGCGGTCAACAAAAAGAGTTGACTGCATTTTAACGCGCATACCCACAACGCGATGCGTTTTGCAATCGCATGTTTAGGCCCGCGTACGCCTCTTAGAACACTGCTCAAAACAAGGAAAACAAAATTTATATAAACAAAAATTCTAAAAAAATTAAAACATAATTTATTTAAATAAAAATTTATATAAACAAAAATTATAAAAATATAAAATTCTAAATTCTAAAAAAATTAAAATTCTAAAAAAAACTAAAACAAAAAATATATATATAAAAAATAAATTTATAAAATAGTAAAAATTTAAAAAAATTGAAAATTATATAAAAATGAAAATTCTAAATACTAAAAAATATTTCAAGTCCTTATTGGTTATTTACTTAAAAAAATGTAAAAAACTAATTTAAATAAAAATTGATTAAAAATATTTCAAGCCCTTATTGATTATTTAAATAAAAAAAATTTAAAAAATTGATTAAAATTCTCAGTCCACACATCAATTAAGAAAGTATTCTCAATCCAAGTCGCCAAGCCAAACTCCATGTGTTCATCAACACTGAAGGATAATTACTTGTGCATATTTTAGTTTATTAAGTAGGCCAAGTAATTAATTTACGAGGAATATAATTATTAGATGGTTTCTAGCTATTATGAGTACATATTTCTATTTTTATTTTTTCATGTTTCAGAAACAAATTTGAGTTTGGATAACGTTGTGGTACAAAGCAGTGAAAATGAGACTTCTTTATGCTTGTCTTGACGCATTGAAATGAGAAAATCTATCCAAAAGGAAACACCAAAACAAGATAGAAGAAAAAACGAAACAATAATAGAGATTTGAATTTGGTCGCGATTATGGACAAAATTATGCACTCGCTCTCACGAAAGACTCGTTGATTCGTGCACTAATATTCAAAATTTAAATAAAAAAATTGGAGAACAACTCACAATTTATTACTATTTAATCAATTTCAAAACTAAAAAATATGAGGTCCCCGGCTGCCGTGGTTATGACCACCAAGTGTCCAAGATATACTAATGAACTGAAATTGCAATCTTAAACCCTTGACTTCTAAGAATTATTAAAAGAGACCCAGTAGTATTATAAATAAAGAAAGATATAAAAACATAGAAAGGATATCATAATAAAATGAAGCTAGTCGTACCTTCTCTTCGTCACGTCCGCATTCCGTCTTCATCATCCCCAAAATATTCATGCAATTAAGTGAAGGAAAGATAGAGAAATCAACTACCCACAAGACCAAGTACATTATTTAAGTGTGTAGAGATGCAGACACGTTATTAAAGATATTTCGATATGAATCAATGTACAATGTTAATTAGTCCATAATTAGTTATGAAAATCTCAAAATTTAACAACTTGTGATTTATATAATGTAATAGTTCATGTAATAGAGAACAATATTAACATTTCGTAGTCAGTGTTTATCTTTTGGAGTGGAAAAAAAGAGTCAAACGGTATTATAAAAAGACACACATAGGAGAAACAATAGTTGGATAAGCTTCAAACATTAATAGATTGAATCATACAAAATAAGAAATTCCTAGTGTAATTTGATTATCCAAACCAAATAAGATCTTAATTGAAGGTTTGTTATGTGTCTCGTGTTTGAGTATAAATAGGTTAAATTAGGTTAATCACATTGTTAGAATTAGAACAAAAGGGTTATGTTTACCTTTGCAAAAATATAGTTATAAGTAGACGGTTTACGATAAAATGGTATGTTAGGACTACATGTTAACTATTTTGAACCGAAAAATAGGTAAACGTTTAGTGCATATTTGATTTTGCTAAAAATAAACTTTTTAGAAAATTTTGGTAAAAGTTGATGGCCAAGGGATGGCCAACTTACTAATTGTGTTCAAGGGATGGCCAACTTACTAATTTTTAAAAGTTAAAGATTAACTTGTAACTAATAAATCATTGATCAAGTGTCCAAATTCCACTTTTCCACTCTAATAAAACATGGCACATCAACCCTCCTGCGCCATCAATTCGTTGTTGACACAGCACAGCACACACATTCTGAAAGTCAAAATCAAATGCACATATAAATTGCCTTCTTGATGTCCTCATGAAGTTGCAGCCACTTCTCTTCTTGATTGTTGCTTCCTAATTGCTAGAATCATAAGAAAAAATGGAGCCGTTTCGAGAAAACGAGGTGAATCAGCCGTTGTTAGAGTCGAAAGAACTGCCGCAGCAGGTGGCGGCGGCGGAGCAGGTAAGCTCTGAGCTTGAAGATATACTCTCGGACACCAGCTTGTCGCGGTGGCGCCGCCTCCAAAAAGCCACCTGCCTTGAGTTAAAGACTCTCTACATCCTTGCAGCTCCTGCTGTTGTAGTTTACTTGCTGAATAACGTTATTTCAATGTCCACTCAAATCTTCTGTGGTCATCTTGGAAATCTTGAACTTGCTGCTGCTTCTCTTGGAAACAATGGTGTTCAACTTCTGGCCTATGGAGTCATGGTACCCTCAATCACCACTTCTGCTCCCTTCCCTTCACACCCCCTCCCCCACCAACCAAAAAAAAAAAAAAAAATTGTTTTTTTCTAATTATAACTGTGATGCATTGAAACTTTTCCGTTTCTAATACATTTTGAAAATCAAAAGTCTTCGAAACGTTTCAGAAACTCCAAAAAAAGTTTCCTAATTTTTTTTTCAATTTTTAATAAAATTCTGTACAGAAAGTTTTAGGAAATTTTTGACCGAAATATTTGAGAAGTTGAACTAAAAGCATCTCCAATACTCTGTTCCATTTTGAAGGTTCTGATGAAGTGAAAGAAACAACTTGACAATGTTTAATGTTTATTGTACAACATTGTCCATTTTTAGACAATTAATATACAGTCTTCCACCCAATTTTTTTATTATTTTTTGTATATCTTTCTTATCTATTTTTACTTGTCTTTCTTCCTTCCACTCTTCATCGCTCCTCATCTCTTGCTATATAAATTTTTTTAGAAGTGTCTAATATTAAAAATACACTTAAGAATTATATAGATTTTTTAAAACGTTTCTAGTTTTGGAGATGTTCTAAGAATTGCATATTATTCTGGACTTTTTGTCGGGCTTTAACTAAAAAGTTTATTTGTGCTTATAAGTACTTATAATTTGGTTAAACATTATTTTATCTACATATTTTGTAGGACTTACAACTTTTATTTATTTTTTATTAACACATTTTATAAGACCAATTGTTTATAATCTACATAAAAAACTTGACTAAACAAGCACTTCTTTTGTTAAGGTAAAATTATAATTCAAGTTGGTCAAATATAATTTTTATCTACACATTCTATAAAATCTAAAACTTACAACTCACTTATTATTTATAAATTTTATAGCACTCACAACTTATAAGTACTTAAAAAATAATTCTAGCACTTCAAACATGCACTTAAGTACTTGTTTGGTAAAAACAATTATAGATTATAAGCAGTGAGTTCTATAAAATCAAATGTGTGGAAAAAAATGAATAATAATTGTGGATCTTACTGAATATGTGGATAAAAATGATATTTGATCAACTTATAAATACTAATTATAAGCACTGCAGTGTAGTGGATTATACAAAATGTTCATGAATATTAAATTTTATATATTTTTTATAATGTTTCCACAATATTTCGTATCCATTCTTTATTTTATTTTTTATTTTTTCCAGAAATAACATTTCTAAGTAACACTTAAGAGTGAATAATAATATTTCTGAGATTGCAATGAGCAACTAGGAATGGGGAGTGCAATACCTCCCCAACCCACCCCCTCAAAAAGAAAAGAAGTAAATATTACTTTTATAATTGCAATGAATAGCATTATTCATAGCTGAACTGTTGAATTATACAGCTAGGAATGGGAAGTGCAGTAGAAACATTGTGTGGACAGGCATTTGGAGCTCACAAATACGACATGCTTGGAATATACATGCAAAGATCAACAATACTACTGATGGCAACAGGGATACCATTGATGATAGTTTATATATTTTGCAAGCCAATTTTACTCTTGCTAGGTGAATCAAAAAGCGTTGCATCTGCAGCATCATTGTTCATCTACGGCCTAATCCCTCAGATTTTCGCGTACGCTGCAAATTTCCCAATACAAAAGTTCTTGCAGTCACAAAGTATAGTGAATCCCAGTGCATATATATCTGCAGCCACGCTGGTATTGCACATGTTATTGACATGGCTGGTTTTGTTTGTGTTGGGATGGGGATTGTTGGGTGCTGCATTGGTTTTGAGTTTATCTTGGTGGATTATAGTGGTGGCACAATTTGTGTATATTCTGGTCAGTGATAAGTGCAAAGCTACATGGACCGGATTCGATTCGATGGCATTTTCGGGCTATGGGATTTTTGAAGTCGCTCATCGCCTGCTTTGTTATGTTGTGTCTCGAGACTTGGTACTTTCAGATTTTGGTTCTCATTGCTGGCTTGCTTCCAAATCCTGAAATCGTATTGGACTCCCTGTCTGTTTGGTAAAGCGAAAGTTCTTCCGATTTTATTTTCAATTCGACATTCGTGTCCACTTGAATAATTATTTCATGTTCTGAACAATTACTATGCAGTGTAACAATCCTTGGATGGGTATTCATGATTTCGGTGGGGTTCAATGCTGCTGCAAGGTTAGTAATTTTGAACATAAAAAAGACACGTAAAAATGTTTGTTCATAGTTACTAAGTTCAAGATACGAAAGACCCCTTTATTTCTTGTGCCATTTTGTGCACGGTGATCTTGTGGTTGACTTTAAAAAAGGAAAAAAAAAACAAAAACCCGAATATTTTGTTTATGACCAAGCTTTACTACTCTCCACCAGGGGTGGAGCTAGGATTTATTTGGAGGGGGGACTATTACTTTTTTTAAAAAAAAATTGCGCTTCAAGACAAGAATGCTACTGGAAAAAATAAATAAATAAATTTGTACTACAAAAAATGATTTTTTCAGGAGTGGGATCGGATCTTCTCTCCACAATATTTTTTTCCTTGAGATAAACTTATCTTTTGTATTTTTTTATTTTTTTATCTTCTCTCGTTTTTCCTAATTCATTGTAATATATAGTGTAAGGGTTAGCAATGAGCTTGGGGCTGGGCATCCAAAATCGGCTGCATTTTGTGTTGTGGTAGTGACATTGAGCTCCTTCATAATAGCAGTGATATTTGCCATTGTGTCACTTGTGTTGCGCCATCAACTCAGTTATGTATTCACCGGTGGAAAAACGGTTTCTGATGCAGTCTCAGACCTCACACCACTTATGGCCATCTCCATTGTTCTAAATGGCATTCAACCTGTTCTGTCTGGTAAGAAATTTTTTCCTTTTTCTAAACATATTTTAGAAGAGAAACGGCATGCTTTAAAGTTGTATTAGAATAAAAGTGAGGTGTTAGACACGAGAATAGTATAAAATCTAAGATTCCAAGAAGCAAAAAGAAGAAAAAAAAAAAGACAAGAAGAAGAAATTTTTAGATTTTAATTTGCTATAATTTATATGTGTGATTGATAATACAATTAGGTGTGGCTGTCGGATGCGGATGGCAATCATTTGTTGCTTATGTTAACGTTGGATGCTATTATGTGGTTGGCATTCCAGTGGGTGCAGTTCTTGGCTTCAAATTCAACTTCGGAGCAAAGGTACATCACTCATTTTCTTTTAATGTTAGACTAGCTCGTTTAGTCGTGTTTACATGTAAGTCAAACTTATTTTGTTAAATATAATTTTTGAAGTTCACATAGTATGTTTGGTTTTTGTTTTTGTTTTTTTATTCTGTTCAATTCAAATTATTAAGTGCTCGAAGAAGTTAAAAATAAGTTTTTTAACAAAATTTGAAAATTTTAACTGGTCAAACTTCAATTTTAATTACACATTTTATAATATCTACAACTTTTATCAATTTTTCAATTGCACGTTATATCAACTTTTATCAAATCTAAATATTGGTAGACTTTTATCGCCGTAGACTATGATGATGGAACTAAAGATATTTATTTTCATATTTCTTGTTTGTTTGTGTATGTTGATTTTTTTGTATGATTGGGCATATTTGCTTTAATAAAGATATTTATTTTTCTATTTCTTGTTAAAATTTTTGTATGATTGGACATAATTGCTTTAACAAAGATATTTATTTTCCTATTTCTTGTGTAGTTTGAAATTTTTGTATGTTCGTATAAAGGGATTTAATCTTTATATATATTCCATCTATCCTACAAAGATGTCAAAAATAATCGTGGAATAATTTTTGATGATTTTTATTCATTGTAATTCTACGATATATAGAATACATGCATAATTATTTACAATATATATATATATATATATATATATATATATATATATATATATATATATATATATATATATATACACACATAATAATAATGAATAAGAAATATCCTTTAATTAAAGGAGAAAATAAAGGTGATTCTTGGTTAAGAATATCGCTCATATCAAATTCTTAATTATAACCCTTTAATTTTAGTACTCCTCCTCAAGTTGGAGCATGGATATCATACATGCCTAACTTGTCTAAAGAATCATCAAAACTTTTGCTGGCTATGGTTTTGGTAAGTACATTAGCTAGTTGATCTTCAGACTTCACAAAAGGAAAAATAATAATCCCAACTTCAAGCTTTTTCTTAATGAAGTATCTATCAACTTTTACGTGCTTTGTCTGATCGTGTTGAACTGGATTGTAGACAGTCTCTATTACTGAAGTGTTATCATAGTAAAACTTCATTGTATCTTAAGAGTCAACGCTAAAATCTATTAACAAATTCCTCAACCGTAGTAACTAACGCACTCCAAAAGCTATGCCTCTGTATCCAGCTTCTACACTAGACCTTGCTACTACCAGTTGCTTTTTACTTCTCCAAGTCACAAGGTTTTTCCCTACACAAGTAAAGTATCCTGAAGTAGATCTTTTGTTATTAGTTGAACCTGTCCAATTTGCATGAGTGTAACCTTCTACCTTCAAGTGATTATGCTTGGTGAAAAGTAATCATTTACCCAGAGCAGACTTCAAATACTTTAATACGAGTTCCACGGCATCCATGTGAAGTTTTTGAGGATCATGCATAAACTGGCTCACTACACATACTGCATAAGCAATATCTGGCTTAGTATGGGACAAATAAATCAATTTTCCCACAAGTCTCTGGTACCTTGCTTTATCAGCAGAAGTTATATTTCAACAATGAAACAACTTGTGATTTTGTTCATTAATGGTATTAATAGGTTTATATCCAATCATACATGTTTCAGTTAACAAATCAAGATAGGGAAATACCATTATTTGATCGGGCTATCTCAATCCCAAGAAAGTACTTCAAGTCACCAAAGTGCTTCATTTCGAACTTCGAGGCCAGGCCACGTGTCGCTGTAAGCTTTCAATTTCATCTTGATCAAACATGTCACCATATCATCAAACAGTAACTCTACCATTTCGGCGCTTTGAAAACAAAGTGTGATTTGAGTTGCGTTGTTTATAGCCAAAGTTCTTCATAAACTTAATAAATCTGCCGAACCAAGCTCTTGGAGATTGTTTTAACCCATACAATTCCTTCTTGAATTTGCACACCATTTTAGTATTTGAAAACTTCTCTATACCCTAAAGAAGATCCATATACACTTCTCTGACAAGATCTCCATGCAAGGAAGCATTCTTTATGTCAAATTGAAGAAGTGGTCAATCTCGATTAACCATAAAAGATAAGAGTACTCTTACTGTATTAAATTTGGCAACTAGTGCAAAAGTATCTTGATAGTCAATCTTATATAAGACTGTGTATACTCTTTTGCAACTAAAAGGGATTTGTATCTTTCAATGGTCCCATTTACCTTATGCTTGGCCACAAACACCTATCTACATCCCACGGTCGTCTTTTCCTTTGGTAGAGGCACAAGCTCCCAAGTAGCATTATTTTCAAGTGCTGCCAGTTCTTCTGCCATAGTTTCGGTCCATCTAGTATCTGCTAAAGCTTCTTGCATTTTACTAGTAATGGAGATAGACGATAACTGCAGTATATAAGATGCATATAACTTGGACAATCTTTGGGGAGAGACGTGATAACTAATGTGATATCTAGTTTTGGTTTTAAGATCAAGTTCATAATTAGTGGGTGGTATACCATGATTATATTGAGACAATTGAGATTCAATATTACCATCATCAACAATTGCAGAATTAGGATTAGTGGATACCTCTAATGGGATATCAGGACAAGATTGGTTTGGTGGTTATGTTGAATTGTTAGGATACGTACTATCATGGAGAGAGTCATCTTCGGCATTTGGAGTCATCAGTTCATCAATATGGGACCTTTTTCCCTTCATCCGGTCTACTGATAGTGTCATTTTTGGTTGATCGAAACAAATCTGAAATGCAGTCTTCATCTGTAAAATCTTGAGATGGAGAATTATTCTCCGTAGCATCTCCGGACGTCCGGGTGTCTTCATCTAATCGACCGGTGGTATCACTTTTTGATGAATACAAAGGAAAGAATGCCTGTATTTCTTTAAGATTAATCACTTATTCTCGATTCTTCATATGAAGTGATGAATCAGTAGTCGGTGGTATATAGAATAGTTCTTTCTCATGAAAAATTACATCAATGGAAACATAAAACCTCATAGTAGACGGATCATAACACTTGTAGCCCTTTTGGTGGATCTCATATCCCACAAAGACACACTTAAAATTCTGATACTCAAGCTTAGTATATTGATATGGATGCGAGTGAACATAAACCACATACCCAAAAATTCTAGGAGCCAAAAGTACCACCGGAGGAAGAGTACAATGATCAGAGATGACATTCAATGTTCTTCTAAAATTGAGGACACTAAATGGTGTATGATTTATCAAGTAGACTGCTGAGTTCAATGCTTCACCCCACAAATGAGAACGAGCGTTTTCTCTAATCAAGAGAGGCTGAGTAACTTTCAATAATTGTCTGTTTTTCTACTATACAACTCTATTTTGTTGAGGAGAATAGGGACAAGTCGTTTGATGAATAATATTCATTGAGTGCATAAATTTCTTCAATCTTGCTTGGAGTATTCTCTTCCATTATCAGAACAAATGACTTCTATTAAAATACCAAATTAAGTAGTCATCATTTTATAAAAGAGACGAAAAACTAAGCACACATTACTTGTGTTTCAATTGATAAATCCAAGTCATTCAAGTGTAATTACCCACAAAAGTAACAAACCACCTCATCCCATTAAGAGTAGAAATTGGTGCCGGCCCCCAAACATCTGAATGAACTAATAAAAAAGAGAAATTGACTTTGTTATCACTCAAAATGAAAAATAGTACGATGACTTTTTGCCACTACACAAGGTTCACAAATAAAATCCAAAAAGTTACAACAGCTATAAAAAGAGGCAAATAATCTCCGAAGATAGCTAAAAAAGGGTTGTCCTAATCTCCTATGCCACAGTCACATATCTTTTTTCTTATTCACCACATCTTTATTTACTACGTGAGCTTGCCCCTTTCTGTTGGAATGTTGGAACCCATCATTTCGATAGTACAATCGTCCACTTTGTTAACCACTGACAATCTTTTCCTTGGTATGGATGTCCTGAAAAATACAGTGACTAAGAAAAATTAAGCAACATAATTATAAATTGGTTAATTGTTTAACAGAGAACATAACAATTTAATAATGGTACAAGTAAGACATCTTTAATAGCTAAGATAGGAGATAATGGGATTATACCAACTCCAATAACTGGAGATGATACACCATTGGCATTGATAATGGTAATTTTGGAACATTTATAGGATAAGTGGCTAAACCTATAACAATCACAAATTCATATAATCCGTTGCACCTTAATTATCCAATCACTGTTTCTAATAAAAGAAATACCTAACTTAGCAGTAAATTGAGGAGTTGTGACTAGATTCCTTTTTGAATTAGTGTCATTCTCATTATTACTGAAAGACACATGTGACGCCTTCTAACCATTTGTATGCCAATCTAGATATCCATGGAGTTGAAAACATGTATCCACTGTATGACCAGTACCCTTACAGTGATTACACTTTCGATCCTTCTTTGAGGTAGGCATTTTTCGAGAAGCCAACACAGTTCCTGTCCTAACTGTTCATCCAAGCATAAGACCTTAGCGATTAGCTTCCATACAAACCATAGCATAAACAGTTTGTATATTTAGAAATGGTTTAATGGCAAGTACACAACCTCAAACCCCATCTATTTAAGAATCAAGACCAGCCAAAAACATATACACGTATTGAGAATTAACATTTGTGGTGTATTTTACGATATCATATAGTCATTAATATCATCAAGATCCTGCCATATTTTATGTAGTTTGCCAAAATAAGAAATAACACATCCCCTATGTGGGCGGACAGAATTTACCTCGTAGTGTAGTTGATAGACCTTTGATGTATCCTAGTCGACTGAATATGTCTGTTTGACCGCCTCATATATTTCTTTTGTCGTAGCTAATCGAAGAAATAGAGATGTGGTGTCTTTTATCATTGCATCAAGAAGTTAAGATCTGATCAAACAGTTTTCAACTTCACATGCTTCACATTCCTCTGAATGAATATCATTTGGCACAACCTTAGAGCCTGAAATAAAGCCTCAACATTTTCTCCCACGGATCTTATTTTGGGCATTCATAAACCACTCAACATAATTGGTACCATCAAGTCGTTTCAAAGTGATTAGAGATAAAATTTCATACATATGGAATCCAACCGATGAAATATTAGATTTGTTCTTCTTTAGAGAATCATCACCACTATTTTTTAAATCGGTCATAGTGATAAAGATACAAAAAAAAAAAAAAAAAAAGAACTTCGCAGCAGAATGATATGAACATAAACAACAATTGTGAATATAGAACCAAACTTCAATTCCTAGGGTAAAGAAAAAGAGATTGAAGGAGGCTCTGATACTATGTCAAAAACACAATTGTAGAATAATTTTCTGATTATTTTCATTTATTGTAATTCTAAAATAAATAGAATACATACATTATCATTTACAAGGAAAGAATATATATATATACAGAATAGTAATGAATATGAAATATTCTCTAATTAAGAGAAAACATAAAGGCAGTTATTGATTAAAAATATTGTCCATAACAAATCCTTAATTAGAGCCCTTTAATTTCAGCAAAATATAGGCTTACTTTTTTTTTTTATTCATTTGTCCCAAATTATACTCCGCTTTCATTGTTAAGAGTATAATTGATTTCTTAGTTTTATAATATGTCTCTATTTAATGTGTTTTGTTATGAACAAATATGAATTACCATTACTCAATGTAGGAGTATATTAGAAAAAATATAAGGGTATATTAGAAAAAATATAAGTAAAATTTATGGTTTCAACTTCTTAATTTGTGTAAAAATAGAAGTAAGCATATCTTTGTGGATGGATGTACGTAGTATTAATATTTTATTCTGCATGATGAACGTGTTCTGACAAAGTCTAATATACGACATAATTGAAAATAAATAAAGTCACTACTCTTAGTGTTTGTTTGATTATGTTTTTAAATACTTATAAGCAGTGGATCTTATAAAATGTATAAATAATATATGAATAATAAATTGTAGGTTTTATGAAATGTGTGGATAAAAAGTATATTTAAATAGCTTAACAAAGTTAAACTTTGCCAAACATGTTACTATTTTGTATGTAATAATTTTCATAGAAATCGAGTATTTATTTATTTATTTTATACTTCTAAAAACTAGTTTTATTTGTGACTTGTAGGGAATATGGTCAGGAATGCTGGGAGGCACAGTCATGCAGACTTTAATCTTATTATGGGTTACTATTCGGACAGATTGGACTAAAGAGGTATATATTTAATACTGTTATTAACTATTAATTAACTTAGAGTGTCTTATAATTAAATTTTTACTACTAAAATATATATTTATTTGAAATAAATAAATTTGTGAAGAGAAAATAAAACCAGTACAAGTCTTCTTGTCGATTCTCAGTTCAAAACCTGTCCGAACCGAATAAAAAAAGACGACAAATATTTATCTTGGATTTGTCCTAATTTCTTTTATTCCCCTGTGATATTTAGAAAAACAAATGATTTATGAAGGAAAATAGTTTAATTTACAATTATTCATAGTCATCAATAAACCAGGGATAAACTCGCGTGGACATATTTGATTATTTATTTTTACGAAAACTTTATTTAAGTAGCATATAAGGGAAACATAGGAGATATGATGAAATAAATCATTATGCATCTTGTAATATAATTGGATAGATAATTAGAGCATCTCCAATACAGTCCGTCATGGACTTAAAAAATTTTGCTAGATAAGGAAAATAGAAAGTGTTTAAAAAATTTCTCTCCAACGCAAACTGTTAGAGACTTTGTCAAGTTGAAGTGACAGAGAAAAAAAAAATTAGACATTGTTTAAAACTACATACATATCTAGAAGTTTCTACATTGATACGCCGAAATAATAAAATTTAAATTTTTTATATAGATTTTGATCTGATTTTATTTTTATGTAAAAAAAATAAAATACATATAGATAATAATTTATAGAATGCATCGAAGATCAAATTTGAAGCTGAATATCTCACATAATTAGAAGTCTTTTAACATTCATGTCACTTAAATATCAATTTATAGAATGCATTGGAGATACTCTTAATACACAAATAATATGAACTTTGTTTAACTTTCAGGTGGAGAAAGCAAGGAGTCGGTTGCAAAACTGGGAGGGCAGGAAAGAAGAAGTTCTGTTGAAATAAATATTAATTAGCGTCCAATTTATCCCTCCATTGCAATCATGCATATTGGGTCGATTGTATTTCTATTTTCATCACGTTTTGGTTTAAACAAAAAATAAGAAAGCCATATCAACTATTGCTGCTTATTTGGACATCCTTTCTTACTTGAAGGAAGGTTGAATTTTAATTTGAATTTTGTTGTAAAATATGGAAAATAATATTGATGAATATATTTAGATATTTTTTATAAGTCTTTGAAATCCTATATTTATAGGTCTATCATTATAATGAAATACAGAGTCTCTCTATTTTCATCTATTATTCTCTCTAATTTACAACACGTTCTCATCACGAAGAAATTCACCCAAAATAGAGAAAAAATTCGAGAGCAATAATTTAGAAAATTAGCAGAATTTGGACAGCATGCTCAACTGTGATAAAAAATTGAATCTCAATGCTTTATGGTTCGATCATTGTGAAATTTGGACAAGTTCAAAAATCATTGTTCTTCAAATCAAACGGTTGATTAGTGCTAAATCTATGCATGAATAGTAACGAATTTTGAATTTATTGGAAGAATTGGGCAGTATGTGCAGCTATGATCAAACATATATAAATGGTCCACGATCTGATTTTCGTGAAATTTGGACATAAAGTTCAAAACTCATTATACATCAAATCCAACGGTTAAGATCAAGATCCTACGGTTCATTTGTGAGAAATTTCATCGTAAACAGTAGTGAATTTTGAATTGGTTAGAAGATCGTGATTTTTATTCCAAGTAAGTTTATTCTTACATATTTTGATTATATTTTGTAAGATTGGATTTACATGATTTGTGAAGTTTTTGTTTTAGATAGGTTAAATATTTTATTTTAACAAATTACATACTTTTTGAAGAAGTAAAACTTTCTATGAATAGTATTGAAGAAAATTATGTCGATGTTTCTCAAGAAACATAACTCAATTACATAAATATTCGAGAAGAATATTATTTTGTTAATCTTGAAGAAATCAAAATTTTACACAAATCAAAATTTTAGAAGTATATCATGTTAATCTTGAAAATTAACTTTATACAAGCCTAAGTCTGATAAATATGTTAATGCTCCTGAAGAAGCACAACATTAAACTAATATTCTAGAAGAATGTTAATTATGCCTAAATAGCGTGACATTACAAATTTAATGTTTCATAAGAATATTGAGTTATTGTTCTTGAAGAAGTATAATTTTCTTGTAATGTTATTTTTGAAGAATTGTCTATTATTAAGAATCAATATTCTCGAAAAATATTGTATAATATTTTGAAAGAAACACAATTTTGTAAATATCAATATTTTATTAGAATATAACTTGCTCTAGAATATCATAATTATATAAGATCTAAACATCTATTATATTTTTACTTCTAGTGAATAAATTCTTACATAATCTAATATTTATAAATAACAATATGATGTTACTCCTGAAGTAGCACAATATTATATTAATATTTCTATAAAATATTACTTGCTCTCAAATAGTACTTTGTAAAATTTAATATTAAGTTACTGCTCTCGAATATCATAATTTTATAAATTTAATATTTTATAAGAATATTATAATATTGCTCATGAAGAGCAAATTCCTATACAGTTCAATATTTAAAAAATAATAATTTGGTGTTGCCCTGAAGAAGCAAAACGTTATATTCATGTTCTAACACAATTTTACTTGCTTCTGAAGAGCATGACATAAAAATTTCAATATTCAAGAAGAATATTGAGCTATTGTTCTTGAACAATCATTAATTTAAATAATATTTTATTGTGCTTTTGAAGAAGCACATGTCTCGAAGAATATTATACCATCTAATTAAATAATTAAAAAAATTGTGATATATATTCGTAAATTATGAACAAATACTTATCCCAGAAGGAAAGTATACAATCTATGTCATGATGACATTGATTATTGTGCCCACGAAATAAATTGATATAGATTATTATATTTGATTATAACGTTGCCTATATTAATTAATGGTAGTAATATATTTTTGAATATTGTTTATTGTTACATATCAATATTCTAGAAAATATTGTTTAGTTGTTTTTGAGAATCGCAATTTTATATAAAATAATATTCTAATAGAATATTATGGCATTCTCCACTAGAAGACACAAATTTATATACATAAATATTCTAGAAGAATATTTGATTAATATTCCTGAAGAAACATTTTTTTATATATATACCAATACTATTGGAGATATGGTGTTGTTCTTGAAAAACATATTTTTGAACAAATATTATGTTGTTATTTTTGAAGAATATCATGTTGTAACTCTTGAAGAAATCATAAACTTTATACATATCAATATTCTATAAGAATATTGTGTTATTGCTTCTGATGAGCGTACAATGAGCGTACATTATAAGATTTATTTTTAATTGTACTTTTTCTGAACAAACAAAATTTTACAATTTTATTAATATTTTAGAAGAGTATTATGTTTTTTTTTAATAAAAAAACACAACCTAAGCATATAAATATTCTTCTAAGCATATAAATATTCTAGAAGAATATTTTATTGTTGCTCGTGAAGAAGCACGTCTTAATTAAATGAATATTACATAATTACTTTGAAAGAGCATAAATTTGTACATATCAACATTTTAGAAAATTATTGTGTTGTTGTTTTTGAAGAAGCACAAGTTTACAATTTCAGAATATTAATATTGTGTAATACTAGAGTATTGAAACTCTCAAAGAGGTACAACTTTAACATTTCACTATTTCAGATGTGATAATTCTCAAAAAATATCATATTACCTAATCGTATAAAACGATATGGTTGATACATAAATTTTATGAAATTTAGTTCAATTCGCCATTCTTGTCAAGCATCATATCCTTTTGTTTATTTGATTTGGGGTACAACTCCAAGTGGACAATATGTAAGATAACGGTGCACATAATAGACCATGGGAAAAAGATCTGTAGGAGAAAGTCCATGGTCATTACACAAACACTACAGATTATAGACTCGGAATATGAAGCTTATAGTAATATGTTGCAACGCAGTTTTCACAGCGTAATAGAGAAACACATAAATAAAAGGAGAAGGAGAAGAAGATCAAAAGAACATAAAGAAGATGGATGGATCTACGAAAGCTGCACACTCACATAATGCTAACCCTATCTAGTAGAAAGAACCTTTTTATACCAAGAATCAATGGCTGGGATCAAGTGTAGCAATCCAATGGCTGAGTAGCAAGTGTATAATTGATTACAAAGCTAAAAACGTGTTTTTAACTCAGTCAGCAATTGTGGGCACAATAGAAACGGGCAAGTAGTATTTGGCTCATCATCATATGGGCTCACCTTATAATAATATCCACATTGAGCCATATGCTCGGTTACGTAGTGAAACAAGAGACTACTCTTCAATTTTGATCATTGCCTTTGGATACCAAATGAAACGCCTCGGATTTTCTCAACACGGAGGGTCACTGAAATAAATCTCTAAAATATATATGACAACTCCAAATAATATTTTCCATGCCCTTGAAGGATTTTAAAAATGAAATTATTGCGGAAAAATAACAAGCGTGCAAGGGAAAATGATTTTTCTTCAAAATTTCATAGTTGTCTATACCGTGATAGGTGTCGTTACATTTTATTAGACAATTCCAACGAACTCCAAAAATTACGAAATTGGAACGGTAGATACTTGGACTACGGACTACAACATGTTAAAATTTCAAACTTTAGATATGTCATTTGGTAGGTGAAAAAGATAGCCGAAGATGCTTGAAAAACTGTCTTGGGTGCCTTAAGGCAGCCTGTTCAAACATTCATAATAAATTCATCCAATGAAATTTTTGAGTGATTCTAATTTTTGTTATTAGGCCACATGTAGGGCTTTCCATATCAATTGATTTCACTCAAAAACTCCAACTGTAGTAAAAGTTATGATTTTTTGAAAAATGGACAGTAAGCTGAAAATTATAAAAAAAATGAGCTAGGCAATTTCTAATTTAAAACTTTGAACGGTAATTAAACCAACATCTTGTTTTCCTTACATGTTACATAATTAAATATTGAATAAAATACTTAAAATAAAGTATTTACTGTTAGAGAAAGGAAGTTCAGGGACTCAAATGATCAAATCAATAAAGGAGAAGGATGACGAAATGGAAACATGTATAACAGATTTAGAAGAGACTAGAAGCTAAGCCATTTGTTGATGGTTGTAACAGATTCATACCAGCAATATCACATTTTTGGCTATTTAATTATACCAAACTGTATGCATTTTGTATGTATATGTAAGTGTGTATAAATAGGTGTATATATTCTGATTCTGTAATTAATTGAAACATAATATACTCATCGAGAATTCTCAGCAATCAATTCTTTCTTTCTGTATATTTCTTTTCCTATTTCTCACTTGGTATCAGAGCCACAATGTCAGACTTCAACCTCAGTAATCAATCAAAAAATTCTGATTCTAACTCCATGAATCAAACTCTAGTTCATATGAGTAATCTCGCTCCTTTCAGTATGAATCTGACTCAAGCAGCATCAGTCAAATTGGACAAAGACAATTTTCTCTTATGGAAAAATGTCATAATGCCTATTGTAAGGGGCCATGGTTTAGAAGGATATTTTCTGGGCAGCAAGTTATGTCCCCTTCAATTCATCAATTCTCAAATCACTCCTGAGATTGGAACAACAATGCAGATGATTCCAAATCTAGAATACTCCAGATAGATATCTGTTGATCAGCTTCTAATGAGGTGGATGTACTCTTCCATGACACCAGAAATTGTGATGAGTGTCATGGGTTGTAATAGCTCAAGTGAGCTTTGGAAAGCCATAAATGAAAATTATGGAATCCTCAATAGGTCTAGAGTGACTTTTCTCACAGCTGAATTGCAGAGAATCAGAAAAGGGTCCATGACTATGGATCAGTACATCAGCACTGTCAAATAACTTGCTGATAACCTTGAAATAGTTGGAAAGAAGATTGATCATGTTGATCTAGTAACCCAAGTTCTAGCTGGACTTGATGAAGAATACACTCCCATTGTAGTACAAGTGAATATCAGAGATCAAGTGTCTTGCCATGAGCTGTCTTCCACACTCATGACCTTTGAAAGTAGGCTGGAATATCTCAGTCAAGTACGGAGCAACTTTGGATCAATCAATCTGATTCAAGGCAGTCTACAGAGTGCTAACTCTTATAATGGAAGATGAAATAGAGGTGGAAGAAATTCAAACTTCAGAGGCAGAACAAGAGGCAAAGGGAGATTTGGAAGATCCAATGAAGTAAGACATCCCTGTCTGTCAGATATGTGGTTTGAGCAATCACACTGCTGCTTGGTGCTATAACAGGTTTGATGAGAAGTATATGGGAAAAAGGCCAACTGATCAGAACCGTAGCTCAAATCCTTCTGCCTATATTGCAAGCCCAAGTTTAGTGGATGATCAAACATGGTATGCTGATTCTGGAGCTAGTCATCATGTTACCACAGATGAGGAGAATGTTGATCAAGCAAAGGAGTATGGAGGTAAGAAAAAGATGGTAGTAGGTAATGGTAATTCACTCCAAATATCTCATATTGGTTCAAAAAAATTTGATGCTGATTCTGATAGAACATTGATTCTGAAAAAATTGTTGCATGTACCTAAAATCAAGAAAAATCTCATAAGTATATCTAAGTTAACTGCTGATAACAATGTATCTGTTGAATTTTTTCCTAATGGCTGTGTTGTGAAGGATCTACCAACAAGGAAAGCTCTAGTGCAGGGGAAACTTGATGATGGATTGTATTAATTGAATTTGTCTACCCACAACTCAAGCCCAAGATCAGCCATCTATAATCAGCCCAAATTCAGTCATACTTTTCTCAATACCAGCATGAACCAGTCTACTAAATCTATTAGTGATAGTTGTCTAGATTCAGATCTTAAAATATGGCATAGAAGATTAGGACATCCCACTGCTTCTGTACTACAACAGGTTTTAAGGTTGTCTTGTAATAAATTCAAAATTATCAGCAACAAAAGTTTGTCTTTCTGTGAAGCATGCCAGTTTGGAAAATCACATGCATTACCCTTCAAGCTATCATCATCTCATGCTCAAATGCCACTTGATCTGATCCACACTGATGTTTGGGGACCATCTCCTATAGTCTCTACCTCAGGGTTTAAGTACTATGTATTATTTGTTGATGACTGCACTAGATACACCTGGATCTATCCTTTAAAACATAAATCTGAATTTTTACATTACTTTATTCAATTTAAGAAGTTAGTTGAAAACCAATTTGAGAGGAAAATCAAAACATTACAATCTGATATGGGAGGTGAGTACAAAAGTCTTGACAAACTAGCTGTTGAATCAGGCATTAACCTCAGATATTCTTGCCCTCATACATCTGCCCAAAATTGGAAAGCTGAAAGGATACATAGACACATAACTGAAACGGGTCTAACCTTGTTAGCCCAAGCACATATGCCATTGTATTATTGGTGGGAAGCATTCCTGACTACAACACATCTCATTAACAGAATGCCTAAACTATTCTTTCAACAGAAATCACCATATGAACTCTTGTTCAAACATACCACAGACTACAATCTTCTCAAAGTTTTTGATTGTGCTTGTTATTCATGTCTAAGACCATATCAGAAACACAAATTTGACTTTCATACCCAAAGATGTGTGTATCTAGGACCTAGTGCATCACACAAAGGATTCAAGTGCTTAAGCTCTAGTTGCAGAACTTACATCTCCAGACATGTAGTTTTTGATGAAAATGTTTTTCCTTTCAAAGAAGGTTTCCTCAATAAAACACAACAAACTAAATGGTCGCCTACAACTCTTCATCATCTTCCTTTTGAACTCAATTCTTACAAAACAAATTCAGATTTAGTTGATATGATGCATCCTACAGATAAATCTGCACACAGACCTTCTATTGAAAATAAGGAGGTAATAGAAGATGGTGAAGGATTGGTTAATAAACAGCCTCAGCAGCTTGAACAGAAAGGAAGTTTGAATGATGAGCAACACAAAGAAGTTGTACTGAGAGATTCAAGATCGATGCTCCGTAATCTCGGTGGGATAAGAATCTGGGTGGAAATGCCAGAAGTTGAGCAGGAAACAGAAAAATGCAGACATCCTATGTTAACTAGATCAAAGGCAGGAATTGTAAAACCAAAATCTTATATAACTAATGTTGTTTCACATTGTACAGATAAAGTAGAACCAGGTAGCTTGGATGAAGCACTGAAAAGTGAAAAGTGGTGCAAAGCAATGAAGGAAGAATGTGATGCTTTGATCACAAATCAAACATGGATCTTAGTTCCTCCTAAACCTACAATGAAGATCATTGGATGCAAATGGGTATACAAACTGAAATTTGGTACAAATGGAGAAATTCATAGACATAAAGTTAGGCTAGTGGCAAAAGGGTTCTTACAAACTTCAGGTGTTGACTACTATGAAACCTTTAGCCCAGTAGCTAAAGGACCAACTTTAAAAATCATTCTTACCATTTGCAGTTTCAAAAGGTTGGGAGATAAGACAGGTAAATATTAACAATGCTTTTCTCAATGGAAAGCTAGAAGAAACAGTTTATATGGAGCGGCCTCATGGCTTTGTAAATCAAACTGAACCATCGTTTGTGTGCAAACTTAGCAAGGTCATATATGGACTCAAACAGGCTCCAGAGCTTGGTATGATACACTAAAAGAGACACTTTTGCAGTGGGATCTTAAACAATCCAGAGCTGATAGCTCAATATTCTATCAGATATCACAAGATCAGGTAACTTACGTGCTAGTGTATGTTGATGACATTATTCTGACTGGAAATTACAGATCAAAAATACAAAAGCTAATTGAGAAGCTAAATGCATCATTTGCCTTAAAGGATATGGAAAATCTGAAGAAATTTCTGGGAATTGAATTCTATAGAGATGAAATTGGACTTCATATGTTACAAAAGAGATATGCTATTGATATACTGAAGAAGTTTGGATATGAAAATCTGAAGGCTAGTGTCACTCCTATGGTAGCTGGAAGACTAGTAAGTAAAGAAAAAAAAACACCTTTAAAGAATCCAACTCAGTTCAGGAGTGCACTAGGAGCACTTCAATATTTGACACACACAAGGCCATACATTTCCTTTGCTGTTAATAGAGTTAGCCAATATCTTCAAAATCCAATTGATGCTCATTGGAGTCTACTGAACCGACTATTTAGATATATAAAGAGAACTCTTGATATGGGGTTGATTATTCATGAAGCACAAGATCTCAACATTGTTGCATATGGAGATGCTGACTAGGCATCATGTCCAGATGACAGGAAGTCCACTGTAGGCTACTGTGTTTATATAGGTGGTAATCTTATCTCTTAGAGCTCAAAGAAACAACAAATTGTGGCAAGATCAAGCACTGAGGCAGAATATAGGACCTTAGCTCATACTACTGCAGAAATTGTTTGGACTCAATCTCTTTTACAAGAACTTGGTGTTGTACAAATTGAAGTTCCTACAATCTGGTGTGATAACTTGGGAGCAAGTGCATTGGCCTCAAATCATGTTTATCATGCAAAAACCAAGCACATAGAACTTGATATACATTTTGTTCGAGACAAAATCCTTGCTAAGCAGTTGGTAATTAGTTATGTTCCTACAGTAGATCAAACAGCTGATATATTGACTAAATCTCTGATGAATTCCAGATATTTGCATCTTCGAGACAAGCTTGGAGTAATTGAAGTTGACTCCAGCTTGAAGGGGGTGTTAGAGAAAGAAAGTTCAGGGACTCAAATGATCAAATCAATAAAGAAGAAGGATGACGAAATAGAAACATGTATAACAGAATTAGAAGAGAATAGAAGCTAAGCCATTTGCTGATGGTTGTAACAGATTCATACCAGCATTATCACGTTTTTTGCTCTTTATATATACCAAACTGTATGCATTCTGTATGTATATGTAAGTGTGTATAAATAGGTGTACATATTCTGATTCTGTAAATAATTGAAACATAATATACTCATCGAGAATTCTCAGCAATCAATTTTTTCTTTCTGTATATTTCTTTTCCTATTTCTCACTTTTACATCATAGTTGACTCGATCATCTCGACGTCAAAACTTAAACTACATAAAAATTTCCATGGTAAGCTCGCTAGCCTATCGCCATCGCATCAACACCAAACAATTCAATCTGAAAAATTTATTCATTTTGGGGTGAGTATTTCATAAGAAACACTCAGTATCCATACATACTAACATGTGAGAAAAATTATACGTAAACATAAATGCTCATGCCATCATTTTTAAACATACATAGGAACCCATAAATTGGTAGCCGGCATCATATAACGTCATACGTGATTACCTTCGATCACTAACATATTAAAGTGATTACCTTCAATCACTATCATAACGTTCCTTTATCACAAATTTTTGCATGGCATTTATATCACATCATAATTTTTCAAACGTCATTTAAAAATCATAGTAAAAGTAGGAAGTAAAACTACCTTGAATTGGAATTTTCGGTTAAAGTCGTGATAGAGAATGAATTTTTACTGTACTTTTTTAAAATCAAACCCGCACGCTTGCCCTTTTCTATTACGTATTATTTTGCAAGAAAGTGTATGATTTAGGGGAAGAAAAATAGAGTGGAACTAGAGAGGGAAAAAGTCGAAATCTGGGAAGGAAAATGGGTGTTTCTGCTTGCTGTTTGGGGCAAAAATTGAGAGACAAAGGAGGGAATGTTGGACTATGATTTGGGGAATAAAAATAGGATAAATAAGAGGAATTATGGGTGACTTGAAGTGAGGAAAATTGGGTGTCTTGGCTGGCCGAAAAAGGGAAGGAAAAATGATGGAAAAGCTGGCCAAAAGTGACTGCAATCTAGAGTTGGGAGGGTGATTTTTGGAGTCTTTTTGCGGGTTGACGTTAAAGGGAAATCAAGGGCTTAAAGAGGACTTAAGGGCTGAAAATATAGAGGGAAAGTGCAGTTCTAAGATGGGAAAATAAAAGGAGGAAAATGGATTTAAGGAGGGCCGAAAACTGGAGAGGAAATGGAGGAAATTGCTGGCTGAAATTGGATGAATTGCTAGACGTTTTTTCTTCAGTAAAAAGGTGGCTGATCAAAGGGCCAAATTCTGGGACAAAATGGAGGGAAAAACAGGTAACTTGAGGGTTGAAATGTGGGGGATACATGGGTAAGAAAGTGGGGCTAAATGGATGATTATGGACTAGAGGAGGGGGAGGTTTCTTTACTGCTATAGGCTGCATTTTCTGCTTGCTTTGGAGAGTTCTTGGACACCTTTTTTTTTTGACAGATGAGGGGGGATTTGTGACGTTTTTCTGGAGGTAAAATGGAAGGTTGTTAAGTTGAAATAGAGGGTGGAAGATGTGGGGGGAAAGAGTAGGTAATGGGCCGAAGTGAGGGAGGTCATGGGTAGTTATGTTTTTGGGTTTAAGGGGCTGTTTGGGGTTGATTTTGGCATGAGATTTAGGGGTTGTTTGGAGAAGTCTTTCTTGCAGTAAAATAGCTCAATAATGAAGTTGATTCTAAGTGAAAAGTTGACTGAAAAGTAATCGAAACTAAGATGAATGAATTGATCAAAAATGGATAAAGAAGACTTTTTATTTTCGTTAGTTTTAAATTTTGCGGTTGGTCTAAAATAAATTTAAATTTAACTTAAGATAAATTATTCAGGTTGAGAAAATTTTATTAGTATCGGTGATTAATAAAATTTCATGTACGTCATATCAAATAAAAGGCAACCTTGTGCAAAATAATCGCGACTAAAATATTTTAAATCATACTCGGAAGTTCGTAGCGACACCAGAAGTTAAAATTTTATTTCCTTGAAATTAAAAGACGAAATTTTTTCCGATTGTTACACCTAAAAAATATTTAAACAAGTCAGAACAATTTTAGAAAAGGAGCAAAGCAATTAAGCAAAAGAAACAACAGAATTTTAAACAATTTTGCTTAAGATAATACTTTTAACCTAAGTCAATGTTAAGCAAGCTTAAACACAACTTGAACTTGTTTAAGGAAAGAAGTTTAGTTCCCATGTCAGGTGGATTAGCTTTGGAAGGGATTTTATCTAGACTAATCAATGTAATGGATACAATGTCTCTAATGAAGTGAAGTCTAACATCAATATGCTTAGTTATGTTATGAAAGATAGAATTTTTGCATAGCTATATGGCTGATTGGCTATCAGAATACACAACAACATGATTACGCAACGAGTTTAACTCAATAAGGAAACCTATTAGCCATAGGGTTTTTTTCACAACTTCAGTTATAGCAATATATTTAGATTCAGTCGTGGACAATGCCACAATATGTTTCAATTGAGATTTCCAACTTATATAAGAGTCACATCTATACTAATTCTAAAAGGCCATTTTGGACAATTTTACCCTCATATATTACAACTTTGGACTATTTTACCCTCCTACATTAAATTACCTCCTACATTAAATTAAAAAATTCAAAACCTTTTCATCTCTCAGACTATTTAGACAATTTTACCCTCATATATTACAACTTTGGACAATTTTACCCTCCTACATTAAATTAAAAAATTCAAAACCCTTTCATCTCCTGAATTATTTTACCTTCCTACATTAAATTAAAAAAAATCCAAAACCCTTTCATCCCAGACTATTTTACCCTCCTACATTAAATTAAAAAAATTCAAAATCCTTTAATCTCCCACTATTATTGAACAAAACAATATAATGAAAAAAATATGTATACAATCATTACTATACAATTATATTAGAACATGTTATAATTAAATTATAATTATACTATCAAGGCTTTTTTTTTTTTTTAATTTTATCTCCAATAGTTTTTTGGGTTAATTACTTTTGTATATTCTAAAATCTAAAAATCTTTCCCATCTTGTCATTAATAAACTATATAACACAATCTCATTTATGTACAATTATTTTATAATAATTTTTCCTCCCATATTCAAAAATTCAAAAACTTTTCACCTACCACCATTATTACACTATATATATAACACAATATCTGAGTTTGACAAGATATTCAAATCTCATCTGCCATATCTGGAAGCATCAAGAACTCCACCACCGGCGAAGATCCGATGTCTTTCTTCCATCGCTGTATGTATGTGTGGATGCTCACATCTCTATTTACAAAAATAGAAAAATGAACTTTTTTTTGAGAATTTCAGATTGAGTAAAAAGGATAGAATGTTAAAATAGTAATTGCTGTGTTTCTTAATCCAATACATGATTTTTGCGTCAACCTTCATACATTTGTTTGTGAATTTTCTTTTGCTTCTTAATACCCTAAAGGTGATGTATCAAATATTTAAGTTTTCAAGTGTAGCGTCATATCATTCTGAAACAATGAATAAATAAAAGTAGAAAAATAAAATTATCTCATAAAGTTGACACAAAGATTGGTTGTCGGTTTATCCAAATTCATTTTTATTTGACAATCACAAATGCTTATTTATACTTCTCCACTTTAATGAAAGAGAATTTGAAAATCGAGATGAATTCCCAGTACTCATTTTATTATTTTAGTCACAAAGCAAAGATATTTTGGTGTTAACCCCAGTGACGCACACAAAACAGGCAAACAACACACATACAGACACAAAACTATAGTTAAGTAGGCACCATATTAGAGTTATTTGAACTAAATTCAGAACCCACATGACAACACAAACTGCCAGACATATCATATTACTCATCAGACTGTGCATAGAATTAAAAAATTAACAGTTTCAACATACTTTAGCAAATTGAACCAAAAGTATAAGAAAACCAAACACCCAAACACACACACACACACACACACTAAAGAGTTTGGCATTTGGAATTTTTGAAACACCATTTCAATTAGGTGGAAATTTTTCCAATCCAGTTCCAATTCCCAAATTCCATTCTTCCAAGTTCCTACATTGCAACAATACAAACATGTAACAAGCGCACCTATTGACCGGCGCAAGATTTTGAGACTCATCACCACCATAGCCGGCTTCGTTCTAATGTCCAAGATTTTAATCCGCTATGTTTATTTCCAGTTCACTCGTACTATTTTTATTAATGTAGATTAACAAAAATATGTATTGGCTGAGTTGATATTCTATTTTGTTTTAATTTACAAGATCAAGATATACGTGCATTTGGAAGGAAAAATTTTATTGCGTGAGCACATGATACTATTTTGGCGATAATAATATTTTGGGATAATTGCATCAAAGGTCCTCAACGTTCAAAATCATTGGGGATATGCCCCTAACCTAAAAAAATAGCACCACACATCCCTAACGTATGAAAATCTTGGCGTGGTAGGTCCTTTATGACCAAATTGCCCTTCTCTTTAAACAAACAAAAAAACAAAAACAAAGAATAAAGAAAAACAAGATTTAAAACTAACCAAATGTACTCCAAAAAATAAAAAGTAAGAAATATACCCCAAAAAAATAAAAAGTTAGAAAGACGTCCATCTTCTTCAAAAACCCAAAATCCAACCCAAAAGGGTTGCCCTCCGGGTTACCTCATTAGGAAAAAGACTCACCTCCTTAATCTTCCTATAGCATAGAAGAACTGCATCTATATTCCCCACATCAAGATAGAGGATAGAAAAATGTTGTAAGTCTTTGTATCGGGAGAAATTCCCATTCCTCCATTTTGTTGAGCAAAGCTTGACTCGGACAAATAACGTGACTACCATGAGATGAAGATCATGGTGTTGAAAGTAAATGTATCCAAGCATCACCCTGCACTTAGCATATCAAAGAAAGACATCGGAAGCATCCTTCAACCGACCGCTTTTCCGCACAAATCCATCAAAGTATTATAAGTAGTAGTAAGTCGTGGTTTTTAATGATCTTTCCACATCCGATGCACCCGGTGTCGAAAAGTTGTTCCTCCCTACTGCTCGAAAAGCTCATCAACAAAATTGCTTCAAACTAATAGGTTTCGAATCGCCTATGATATCCAGATCAAGACCACCCAATTCAACCCTACCATTGCACCAATCCTTATAAAATCTATACGCCTCTATTATATTCCCCCCGCATCCTTCAACACCCGAACAATCGTGTTCATTGTGACCTCATCCGGAAAATACCCCTCAACTTCATATGCTTAATCCACAAAAGCGACTCCTTTACCAGCCCTCATTTCCCATACACATCAACAAGCATCCCATACGTGTTATTTGTGGGCAAGACTTCATTTTTGCCATTTCAATCCAAAGAAAGCCTCAATTCATCCCATTTTCGAGCCCTACCTAGGGCTCAAGCACAACATTATAGTGTATCACATTAGGAGCATATTCTTTACGTGACTTGAACCACTAAAAATCCTCAAAACCTCCTCCCAACTATTACGGTCTTTGAGAATTACGATCGCTCTTTGGGAGTCGACTTGCAATAATACAAATCCAACGTCTTTTCAACATTATTTTCAGCCGCCAAAGACTGTAAAATTGAAGGCAAAATGTCCCCATATTTCTTCTTTTTAATGGAATTTTGAGTTTTTGAAGAAGGTGACCATTTTTCACTTTTTATTTTTTTGGGTATATTTCTTAGTTTTTATTTTTTTGGGTACATTTGGTTAGTTTTTAATCTTGTTTTTCTTTTTTCTTTGTTTTTGTTGTTTTGTTTGTTTAAAGATAAGGGCAATTTGGTCATAAAGGACCTACTACGCCAAGATTTTCATACGTTGGAGATGTGTGGTGCTATTTTTTTAGGTTAGGGGTATATCTCCAACGATTTTAAAACGTTGGAGACCTTTGATGCAATTATCCTCCCAAAAAAAAGGGTGTCAAGTCTCTGTTGAGTTACTCGACAAAGATTTACATGAAAATCTGTATTTAGATCCTATTAACTTGAAGCAATATTAATCGGTGGGTTTTAAATTGGATAAAGTGGGGGAAAAAATTTAAATATATATAAACTGAAAAAATGAGAAAAAAGAATTGTGTACAATTTTCTTATAAGATCAAATAAAAAAAATTAGTAAAAAATTTAATGAAAATATGGACTAAAAGAAGAAAAAAAATATAATTCTCAAAATGGCATTGCTTGGCTTTATAATCTCAATAAAAAAAAAAAAAAAGGTATCAAGCTTTGGGCTAAAGCTTGACACTTCTTCTTAGTAACCTTGGCCAGGTTACACGACAAATATTTTTGTTTTTTTTTATTAACTTGAAAAAAAAAAAGCAAAAGTTAATGGGCTAAATCCCAGCAACTAGACAAAGAATTTTATTTTTATTTTTTTTTGTTTTATTAACTTGACAAAAAAAATAAAAAATAATGGGCTAAATCCCAGTTACTCGACAAACATTTTATTTTTTTTAACTCGACAAGCACACACACACAAAAAATTCTTCTTTGTTTGTCGAGCTGCTCGACAAACGCAAAAAAAAAAAAATAATCATGTGCTTGTCAAGCTGTTCAACAAGCACACACAAAAAAATCAAAACAGATTTTTTTCTGCTCGACAAGCACAATAATTTTTTTTTTGTAAAATAATCTATAAAAAAAATAATTCAGAACTGGATCTAATTGTGTACAATTTGCTTATAAAATAAAATTAAAAAAAGAAGATTAGTAGAAAATTGAATGAAAAAGTGTAAAAGAAAAAATAAGGAAAAAAAATTAAAGGAAATAATTAGGGAGAAAAAAGAAATGGCCCACACTCCACAATTTATAGAAAATAAAGAAATATTCCTTGTCAAGTTGTTCGACAAGGACATCTAAAAAAGAAATAAATAAATAAATAATTATTCACTCGACAAGGACATCTAAAAATAAATAAATAAATAAGGAATTATTATTTGTCGTTTTTGTTTTTCAGACGTATGTTGGGGAAGGAAGAGATGTACACCAGGTGTTTTGGGATAATGCAGGAGTTGGTTTTGTTGCAGAAATTGCAGGTTTTGCTTAATCTGTTGATGCAAATTTAGCTACTTTCAAATGCGCTATGGTTCCTCTTGTTCTTGAGGCGATGGATGGGATTATAATTGAGATTTTGGACGTTTATGGGGAAATTTGTAGAGGTGTTGCTATTGTTCTGATGAATATTTATTCTTCTGGTAAAGTTGAAACAATAATGGCACTCAAAATTTTGCAGAAGGCAATGATTCAAGATGAACAGCTCTCTTCCTACTTGAGTTTTGCCATGATATTGACGTTGTCGAGTTAACTCGTCAACCATTTTGTTGAGTTACTCAACAACCAATCTAAGTTAATCAACAAGGATCTTGTCGCATCTGAAATCTAATTAAATAACATTTAAAATTGTAAATGATACTATCTGCAACTGTAGGGTGTGCTATATCATTTAAAATTGAAAATGATAGTATTTTCCAGAAAATGTGCCATATTTGACAAGTCTATAGTACAGAAATTGCCAATTTTTGAAATCCAAAATGGGGAGCCATGATGCATTGACACGCCACGGAGGCTGTGTTGTATGCACTATGAAAAAATGCCTCATTTCAGGTGTCAAGATACAGATTGTTCTAAATGATTAAACTTCTCTGACTTATTACAGTAATGCCAATACACAACCCAGCCAGCGTGGTAGCGAACATGCTATGCTCTAAGTTGATATGGTTTCTTTCATACGTATCACAGTGCTAGGCTACTGTATTTTAGGTGCTTTTTAGGAATTTCTTTCTTTATTTAATCTTTTTCTTTGCTGTTTAATCCTATGGTAATTGATGACAGGGGCATGGTATGTATTATATGTGGTGGAAAAGGGGAGTGCTTTTTAAAATTGAGAGGAAAATATGCTACAATCCTGTAAAAACATTCCATTTCAAATTCTCTTAAAAGTCATTTATTTTATGTAGGCATTTATTTGGCTTAATTAGATGTTTCTCAGATCTCAAACCTTGCGTTGGAGAACAAATGGAAACTATCATATCTTTATCCTTTGATATAACAATACATTAAATGTCCTCTTCCAATATGTGTGTAATCAGAGTACGTACCTGTGCTAATATATACATAAATTTCAATGTCTGAAAGATAATTGCTGAATATAATTTATTTGTTTAGTTTGATGTTTGCTAGAAATTAAGACTTATGGTCTCTTCTAAATATCACAATTACACTTCTTATTTCTGAACATTGAGAAGTTTTTTGACAAGTGCCATTACTTACATAGTATTTTTAGTTTGCATAATTAATGTCTATTTTTCTTTTATAAAATAAATATTTGTAAAACCCAGTTTCAGAGTTCAGTTGGGTTGGAGAGTGAATTCTTGAAGTAAATGAGTTGTTGCGAGTCTCTGAAGAGACCATTGGAAGGAGTTGCTGAAGAAAAAAGAAAGAGGAATGAAGTTGGTTTTGGTTTGTCGACAAACCAAAGCCAATGCAATAAAAAAAAAAGAGTCAAACTTGCATATTTGTTTTCAATGTCAAAACGATGTCATATTGAACGAAAATTCTACAGTGAAAAAATTTAAGACTCTTATATTATTGTAGAGAGAGAGAGAGAGAGAGAGATATATATATATATATATATATATATATATATATATATATATATATATATATATATATATATATATCATGCCTCTATAACTATGTGGTCATGTAAAGTCACACCACTTGTACACTTTTAAGGCCGACATTGACCTCACCCAAGAACAAAGTGACCTTATATACAGAGGTAAATTGTATATTTTCTCACACAAATTGTTTCGCGCGTTTTTTTGATTTGGATTCGTGCTAACAATTAAAAGATTATTAAGGAACAAAACCTTTTGAGACAAAGCCTCAACAAAGGGTGTTTAAATTGAAAGATTATATTACACAATTTGCATCCAAGGGGTGCAAGCACGCAAAGTTACTAGATTCAAAAAATAAAGAGTAAAAGACTTGAATGTAAATTCACATATTTCTTATGAGATAGTTGTTAGTCCTTTTTTCCATTGCCTTGCTTTGTTTATATATTGATCACAATTTGAACAATTTTCGTCCATAATTGTCCATTATCTTATAACACTTCTTCTAAATAACTTCCGATTACAATCATGGCCGTAATAACTTCCCATAACTTCTCATGAAGCAACCTGTTAGCAGTTTACCTTGGATTGTAGGCCACGTAAAAACCGCTTCATTACCTATGCGGTGCAGTTATCACCTTCATCACCCAAACCCTTCTCTGTTCACTCTATCATTTGTATGTTTTGGACGATTCTTTTCTTAGCATTTTGCCCAGACTCTGTGTTTGGGCTTCTCTTTTTGGGTATTTGTTTAGGTCTTTATTTTATGAACATTTTGTGTATCATCAATTATCCCATAATATAGCTTAATTAATGTTAATCATTAATTTTGCTATATTCAAGACTCTACACTCTTTCCCAAGTTCCTTGGAATTTCAAAAGGTAAAAAACTCATTGGTATTCTCTTCCTGGTGGTGCTGACGTGCATTCTCCTTTTGGAAAAATTTTGCCACGCCGCTCACCTATAAAACCCCACTATCTATTTTTCTTCCTCACATTTTCATTTCCTTTTACCATTTCACCACGAAAACACCATTGTTATCCTTGTCCTTTCTTGCAATGGCATCAACAAATTCTCTTTCTTTTGAAGACTATCAGAATTTTCTTTTTCAACCCTTCATCACTCCAGGTAGTTTACTACCAGCAAACACTCGACATCACGAGTTTCATTTAAGCCCAACATTCAACGTTGCTGATGCAGTTGGGCGTTCTCCTGTCGTCCAGATTTTTCCCACATCTTATACTTTTCCTTTTCTAGAGCCACTTCCATTACCCTCACTTCGTAATGCTGGCATACGTACATGGTCCAAGTCAGATACCAGTTTTTGTGCTTGGAATAAATGTATGGTTGGTCATGGCCCTACCAGAGAGCTTTTTGATCGAGCCAGAATTTTGGAACTTTTAGAGCTTACCCTTGATATTCCTACATTTGACCCCACTTTATTCTCTGTCGCCCTGTGCTTTTGGGCTTTTGATTACAAAACCTTTGTTTTTCCTTTAGGTCCAATGTCTATCATCCTTAGGGATATTAGTGCTTTAACTGATTTACCTCCAATTGGTGCCGCTTATCTCACCCGCAATGGTTGTTACTCATACACATCCATCGATTGAGAAACAATTTTTTGGCTTCTATAAACAACTTCTAACCCTTCGCGACAACACTGCAGCTGAGCCCAACCATGTTGAGCGTGTAGCTTTTATCAACTACTGGTTGTGTAAGTTTGTTATCTGTGTTCCTAGTATCAAGCCTTCCATAGGTTACTTGCTTATTTCTAATGAACTTGCCCATGGTAAACTTTTAAACCTTGGCTCTTTTGTTCTAGCGTGTCTTTATAAAGGCATGGCCACCTTTCAAGACCAATTGCGATCATCTGCTTCTCCTACTAGTAGTGGGCCTCTTTGGCTCGTCCAGTTATGGCTTAGAGCGTACTTCCCTTACTTTGGTGCTCATTCATTAGCTACTCACCCAGTGAGATGTTAAGGGTTAGTAGTTAATCAACTTAGTCCGACAACTCAAACTAGTAGTGATATTTTTACTTATTTTTATACTCTCAACTCTTTGCCTTCTTACTTTCCCTTTTCTGCACATCAAATCCGTATGTATGTTCAACCCCCCTTAAACTTTAATGAAGTAGAATCCTCTGTATCTATTTGGAATTAGTTTTTAGTTGGGCGTGAATTGTTCCATGGTTTGATTACTGGAACTAATGCAAACGCTGGAGTTGAAGTTTACGTTCCTCAATTCTTCACTCGTCAATTTGGGTTTGGCTAAATTTGGCCAATTCCTCCTTGTTATTCGAACAATTTTAAGGATCGTTTTCATACAATTACCCAAGATGAAGGGAGTATTATTGAGAGCCGTAATAATTCTCTGATGACTGGTTTTTCTCTTGTGCCTTTCAATCCTACATTTGCTACTCATGCTCTTTTCAATGAATTTTGGCCCAACGTCAAGCATAGGTTTTTTTTTTCCAATGTTTACTTTATGTTTCACATTCTTGAATCCAATCATCCATCAAAGTCTCCTAGAAAAATTTCTTCTTCTTCTGCACCCAGTTCTAAAAAGGGCATTACATCTCCTTCAGCTAAATTTCCATCAGTCCAACCTCATCCAGTTGGTCCTAGGTGATTTCGAGCAGCAAACAGCCAAGTCCACATCAGGCCGATAATTCAGATGAAGATGATACTCCTTCTCTTACTAGAAAAAGGCTATTGATCTTTTGATGATTGTTTCTTATTTTTGACTGTATTACTATGCATGTTTAATACACTAACCTGCTATTTGTTTCCATCAGAGGGGATCCATTCCTCCCTCCATTGCTTCACAGCAGACAATCATTCCCGAGTCTCTAATAATTCCTAAAACTAAGGAGCCTCAAAGCTCAGAATTGCCCACTCAGACGACTGATAGACCTCCATCGCCCCTCGTTGAAGGTTTGGCTATAGTGATTTACACTCCCAAATCCCAATTTACTTGTCCAATAACTCTCAAATCAGAATGTAGCATCTTTTCTAATACTATCTTTTTGTGTATATAAAATTTTCATATTTGACCCCATGCTTTTCACAAACTCCTGTTGAGATTTCCATAGTGGAAGAGCCTCCACGGTTGGTTGACAAAGGAAAAGCTCATGCATCATCTGAAAGCCAACCTCAAGTTGACATCCTTCCCAATCTGCCTAGAGAAGTCCCTCTCCCACGGTTGGAAGTGGCTATATTTAAATTTCTAAAATCTATACACACTCTTATTTTTCTGTTTTTCTTTAGTATAGGTACCATATTGGATAACCATTAAACATATCTGGCTGTTCTTATAAAACCTGCTTGTAACAATCGCTCAATTTCTTTCTTTACTTCTGGTAACACATTAGGTGCAAAACGTCTAGGTGGTTGTCTATGCGATTTAAAACTTGGCTTAGTGCGCAATCTACGCTCTACCAGATTTTTATCTAAACTAGGCATTTGTCTATATTCCCAAGCAAAGCAATCCTTATATTCTTTCAACAAAGAGATCAATTTAGTACTTACCTCTTTGTCGAGAAACTGGCTGATAAAGGTTGGAAAGTCTTTTCCTTCATCACCAAGATTTATTTTTATCAAGGGGTCTTGCACTTGTGCATATCCCAGTTTTGCAATCCTCTCCAAGTCACCCTCCAATTCCTCTGCAAAATCTTATTCTTCTAAACAATCTACCTTGTTGATTTCGCTCCGTAACTCATGTTCCAGGCTGAGCACAACCAATTTACCCCTTAACAACAACACTGCTTTTTCTTTTTCAATTTTTTCTTTGCTTTCTTTATTATAAGTCAACAATCTGGCTTTAAAGGCAGTAATTTCAGCCAAATTCTTTTATGATTATCTTTTGATTAATCTTCTTTAACTATCTTCTTACCAATTGCTGGCTCTTCAAAGGCCACTATACTTGGCCTCATTTGATTGAATAGCTCTGTGAGGGTGTCTATTGAGAATGGCTCTTTACTCTGTGCCATTATTTACGTTTCTTCTCCTTCTTGAACCACCCTAATTGGCCCATAATCTCCCTTATACATGTATCGTTCTACTGAATTAGCTTCTGCAAGGAAAGGCCTATGATCTGCTTGCACGACTTCTGCTTACACCTGTCGGAATCAGGTCGTTCTCAGATTTTGCAAACTTTTTTATCATTCTGTAAGGGATTGTATTTATTATCGCCCCATTATCAATGAGAACTTTGGCAACTTGAATGCCGTTAACCAAATCTTTGACATACAGGGGTGTGAGATGCTTAGTCAATTTTATTGATGGTTTTTTTAATATAGCTCTTTCCTTCGCGTTTGCTTCTACCTTTTCATTATGTTCTTCTGTCTCGACTTCGTCGGATAGGTCCATCTGCAATATTTTCTTGCCACAGTTTCTCTTTATTTCCTCAAATTACACGATATCCCTTGATGGCTTTCCCCAACCTGTGAGGTGGAGGCACTATCACAGGAGGTGACACATATTTCTCCGTCCGAGGTACCATTTTCTTTTTTGTAAGCTTTCCATACAAAACATAATAATCGAATGATCTCCCAGATGGTTCGCCCAACAAGCCTACTGCCAGATTACCTTCTTGGTATAACTATTTTAGTATATTGTTGTGTGAGGCATTTCAACTCCTTGATTGTGTTTACAGTTGGTTAATCATTACCTACAAGACTTCTGGTTTGGAAATGACCTCCTAGGCCTAAAAGATTCGTTTGACATACTTGGTTTACTATTTTGTTCATAAGTTCATTCAACATATTCAGTTGTTTAGTCATATGGTCATAATGATTATTTCTATTTTGAGTGAGTTTTTCTACAACATGAATGTTTTGCATACTTACCTGTTCAACAATGTCTTGCATGAGTTCGCCCAGCAATACGCGCATGGCACGAAGGCTCAACTCCGTCATTAACTCATAACGACTAGCACTTGGTCTCTCCATCTTCGGGTACCCTATTGACCCTCAAATTGCTTGATCACAGACTGAACAGACTGTTGGTTTGCTGGCTCCTTGTCAGAATTCTTTTAAGGCATAATGCTTCCAATTTTTCTAATACCAAAAGTGTCCCACTAGTCGTGCCAAATTGTTTCGCGCGTTTTTTGATTTGGATTCGTGCTAACAATTAAAAAATTATTCAGACGATGTGTGAGAAATAAAACCTTTTGAGACAAAGTCTCAACAAGGGGTGTTTAAATTAAAAGATTATATTACACAACTTGCCTCCAAAGGGCACAAGCACACAAAGTTACTAGATTCGAAAAATAAAGAGTAAAAGAATTGAATGTAAATTTACGTATTTCTTGTGAGATAGTTGTTCGTCCCTTTTTCCATTGCCTTGCTTTGTTTATACCATTTGCACAATTTTCGCTCATAACTGCCCATTATCTCATAGCACTGCTTCTAACTAACTTTCCATTACAACCATGGCCTTAATAACTTTCCATAACCTTCCATTATGCTTCATTTACTTGTTAGCAGTTTACCTTGGATTGTGGGTCACGTAAAATCCACTTCATTACCTGCACAATACAGTTATCACCTTCATCGCCCAAATCCTTCTCTGTTTGCTCTATTCTTTGTATGTTTTGGGCGATTCTTTTCTTATCAATTCGCCCAGACTCTGCGTTTGAGCTTCTCTTTTTGGGCCTTTGTTTAGGTCCTTAATTATTTTAGGAACATTTTGTGTATCAACACAAAACGCACTGAAGATTTCACTTATTCCATCTCGTCACTTATTTCTCACATTCGGCACAATTGACCAAGGAAGCATCATGCATACATGTAAGTCTATTTTTCATATTAGATAATAAAAAGCATTGTTTTATCTGCTATTTCTAGTATTTCAGGTATTACTATCATAGAAAGTAATCATTTTACTTCAACTTTCGTTTGGTATATGATCAATTGTTAAATATAATTAATAAAATTTATCTTATTTTGTTTGGACAGGATTGATGTCCGAATAAATATTTTTTGTCCAATTAATAATTCAATTATTTTTTTAAAAGATGAACGTACACTCTTTATAATGTAGAACAAATCTATTTTTGAACATCTATAGCCTATAATAATCGCCACACCTGCCACCACTATCCACCGCCGCCGCCCTCTGTTCTCTGCCACCGTCCCTTCGTTACCTCCACTATAACCGTCGCCCGCCCGCCCGCCCGCCCGCCCGCCCGCCCGCCACCATCGCAACCACCCGCTACCAACACTCGCCAGCCGTCGCCGCCACCACCACCACCACCCCCCACCCCGTCCGCCGCTCCACCTTTTTTTTCTCATTTAGTTTTTTTATTTATATTTTTCTATTTAATTAAGGATAAGAGTAGAATTGTTCTTTTTACAAAAAATTGACTTTTTAACAGTGAATTTTTTCATTCTTATACTTATCTAAACCAAACAAAATAACAACAAATATGTTATCCGGATAACTATTATCTACATAAATAGTTTTATCTACTAACCAAGTGGGCCTGAGAAACAATTTTCAAATCAAGTGTGGGCACTTGTAGAGAGTAAGTTCTCCTGTCCCGGTCAAAGTTTTTGTGTTCGTATTTATTTAATTTTATTGAAATAATTTGTTATTATCTTGGAATATTTATTTGTTATAGTAAATTAATTTTACAATTGACGCCCTTTTTTAGTACTTTGAGGCAAAGTCCCAACAATCTCTACCTTTATGTAAAGCGAGCTAAAACTTTGTCATCTTTTTTTCCTTGATCACGTTTCTTGAAAAAAATTGGTAAAAATTGACAATCAAATTAAGATATCCTACCATTTAAGAATTTGGAATCGGCTCACATCGAACAAATTTACTAAAAAATTATGGTGCAATTCCTTTGCTTGGCATTTCTGGTAGTTGATCTGTCATCGACATAAATTCTGCCACACACTTTGCATCAATGTCAAGCTAACGACTTTGTGCAAACTTGGGAACCCGCTAGCAGTTGAATATCATCTATCATGGCAACTAGGAAATGCCATTACCATGTACATACATTTTTTGAAGCAATATCATCATCTCTCATGAAGAGAGGGACACTGTTAGTTGAGCTTATTCCACATTTTAGACGATTTTACTTGACATGCCTAGATTATCCATGCCTTATAAGGTTTGATCTTCCTGTCGAATTTCTTCAAACTATTGTGCAATCCAAACTGAATTAACACATCTTTGACTTATACTTGCCATAAGTCAAAATTGATTTTCCCGTCAAATTTCTCCATGTCGTACTTTGTGCTCCGACATTTCGATCGACTTGATTCTCTAATAACATAGTTAAAAACTAAGACCAATTCATTGATTCGACCACGTGATTCTTGTTCAAAAAATATTAAGAAAACTAAAAAATAACATATATGGAGGAAATTTTAGACTGTCAAAGACAAATATTCTACTATAAAAAATATTGTTATAATCATATAGAATTTATCGTTTACACATACTCTCAAGTAAAAAAAATATTACCTAGTTTTTACAACACCCACAATATTTTGCTCTTTTTATAGACCACAAAAAGAACAAGAAAATTCTTTGAATGCTAAATTTAATTTTTCTCTGTCACCGAAAAAATAAAATACCATCACCAATTTATGGTGAAATTCTTGACCTAATTTGCTTCACTGAATCCACGGTCTCAACATGTTAGGATTTGGAAACTTTTGAATTCTTGCTTACCAATTTACACTATATGTTTGTTAATGCTTATAAGTACTAATAAACTAGTTAAACTTCATTTTTATTCATACATTTCATAAGGCTTATAATTTATACCTATTTTTTATCTATATATTTCATAGGACCCACTACTTATAATTTATAAAAAAAAATTACCGAATATATTCTTTAACAAAAATATTATATTATGGCATCTTTGTTGCAAGGAAAAAAAAAAGAAAGAGAGATTGACAGGAAATATTTTTAACACCTTTATTTTTTTTCTTTTTGCAACTGATGAGTGATGCCTTTTTGTTTTGGCACTTTTGAGGCAATGTCCAACATTAATTATGTTATCAGAAAACATAATGTTATTACTTTAGGTAATATTTTACCAAGACTAGGTCCTATGGAATATTTGGTAAAGTAGTTTAAATTAATTTTATATATTAGATATAACTATATCTATCTATTTTTCGTCTTTCTTTCATAAATAAAACTCCCAATTTGATTTTCATTTCGACTCTGTCAATCGCAAGAAAAGCCAATGTGTATGTGGCAACTCGAGGGAAAGCTATTAATGGGTCAAATGTAGTATTAATTAATTATAACCTTGAAAATCCTTAGCTATGTGCTTACGTGAGATCACATTTTCTATTTTTATTATGAAATATATATAAAGCAGCCAAAAGGGTTTTGGATTTATAGGCTCCAAAATATTCCAAATGCCACGCCCACCGCCTATGCACGTTCACACAGACACACTAACCAAATTAGTGACACACTTACTCCATGATTTGTTGTTCTATTTTACTCCATTTTATGTAAATTACAAGGGTTTATGAAAATTTGTTTATTTATATACATTTATGCACGCTTTGCAAATGTAATATTATGATAGGAAATATATTTTTTTAAGTTTAAACAAGTGTTTGTTGATTAGGTTTAGAGAGGAAGAATATTTAATAACAATTGTGGATTTAATTATAAGATTGAATATCGCTACAATGAATTAATTAAAAGATATAAAAAGTTTTCGATAGCGAAAGGATTCACATAAATGGAGTGATTGAATAAGTTTCACACTAGTGGTAGTTAGATCGTTAATTTTTGTAGCCATTGCAATTATGAAAGTTGATCTTTGCACCAACTCATTAATGTTAATTAACCATGCACTTTTTCATGGAGATCTTATTGAAGGTTCGATGCTACTATGTTATTGTCAATAGAGAAAGAAATATGATTATTTATTTATTTTTAACAAATTAACATACAAATTCAAGATAGTAAGTCGTAAGTAGTTTACTAAATACATACTTTAACCACACATTTTAAAAGCGATGTATACAGTCTTTTCTTTTCTAAGTAAACGACAAGTATCTCTACTTTTTCTAAGATTTTGTCGACGACATTATGACCATAGCACAATTGAAATGGAAGTCTTGCAAAATTTTGAGTATTTTCATTATTTATTTATGAAAATTATACTTCCTCCGTCCCACATATATAGTCTCTTTTCCCTTTTTTAGATGTCCCATATATATAGGCCTCTTTCTAAATTGAATAGTAAAAATTTTATTCTTTTACTATTCTAACCTTATTTAATTTACATAGATATATCCAATTTAATCTTGATATTTTAAATTATTTACATTACCAATTAAATTAATGGCATCCCCACGTCTTTTGGAAAAATGAAAACAATAAAAAATTGACTCTCTCAATAGTAGTGAGTATTTGGTTGCTAGTTTTCATGCAGTAATAAATTTTTCATTAACATTATTTTTACAAGTAGAATTTATTAAATAAGGGTAAGATAGGAAAATTATTTGTATTTTTTATTTTTTCCATAAAGTTTTAATCCGCGTGAAAAAAAATAGGGCCTATATAATTGGGACGGAGAGAGTATATATTTAGTCTTTCGATGAAAAATGAATCAGATATGTTAAGACTTTGATAAACACACACCCAAAAAAAGAAAGAAAGTATCTATTAGCTTTTGTTCTAACCTAAGCTTTCGGTTCAACAAAAATCATTCTTGAAGTTAAATTATACAAGAAGATTAAATGTTAAATAACATTAAAGTCCATTTTTTATTGGAATAACATGTTGTTAGTGATGAGCTAATTAATTGGAAACCCTTGTTATCAAATGCTTTATTTTATTTCTACTTATGGAAAGAAGTAACGTTTGAATAAAAGATGCCCAACATCTCACATGAAACTCACTGCACCAAATCCTAAAATCGTGACAATCTACACATGTAACCACATGTATGTGTGTGCATATATATAATTTATTTAGAGCAATGTTATGTAACATCAATTTAAGTGACGGTGAATTTCATTGATTATGAGATTAGAATTTATTATTTTTTCTGTTCCAGAAATATTGATTGTCTTAAATTATAGTCTAATTTTCATGTTGATATTATAGTCAATTTCTTAATTTTCTAATATCTTTATTTAATTTGATTTGTTATCAATAAATATGAACTCCTATTATATTAATGTTGGGGTATATTAGAAAAAAGATAAGTAAAATTTATTGTTCCAACAATAATAATTAAATTTTTCTAAAATGTATGAAAATAGAAGTAAGTTTATCGCAGCATCCGCATTGGATGTGTTAATTCAACTATTAGTGTCATATATTGAGTAGGGATCAAATTTACCTCTCCATTGAATATGTTAGTATGTTAGTTAAGTGCATTTATTAAGTTTATCGCAGCATCCGCATTGGATGTGTTAATTCAACTATTAGTGTCATATATTGAGTAGGGATCAAATTTACCTCTCCATTGAATATGTTAGTATGTTAGTTAAGTGCATTTATTATGGTCATGTGTTAACTAGATTGCTAACTTTAGTTAGCACTTTAACTAATTGACGTGACATTTAATTATTTGCTATAATCTCATATATACATTGGGAATGTCAAAACTTAAGCATTTATTTTATTGTCTAGCTAGGTGATTAGCTAAATTAACACATCCAATGCGGATGTTCTTAGGGGACAAATAGAGTTTTTATTAGACAATGAATTAATAGCATCGGTGCTGCGTAGCATTATTCTTATTTTAAGAAATTTTATGGTCCCAACAATTTCTTTTTGAAATAAAAATATGCGCCGCCAAGGCATGATAGATTGTGGACAAGGATTAGTATCAGCATAATCTTGAAATAAGAGGGACATTATGGAAATCCTAGTACTATCTTTTCCTACAACATAAAAAGGTAATCCAATTTTGCTTTTGAAGATTGTAAAAAGGTAATCCGATTTTGCTTTTGAGGATTGGATTATCAACTTAAACCTCGACCTCGGATTAAACTTGACTTTTGGGATCAAAACAAAAACGAAAGTGAAAGGGCAAAGCTCCAAGTCATAAATAATTCAACCGTCAGACCAATAAACATTTGTAATAGGATTTTTGTCGGTATTGGAAATCTAGATTAATTTTCGAATTTGATCCTCCAAAATTATCCTTGGCAATACAAAAAGGGGGAAAAATAGAATTAAGAATAATAACTGCAAGGCAATTTTACCTGAAAAACTCAAAAACTAAAGAAGAATCACGGGCAATAAATAAATGATATTGATTTATTCATTACGTAAGCAATTGTTACAATCATAGGATATCATCAAACCTAAACCTCCAAATCGACTAAAGATCAGTCTCGCTCCAAGACTTACAAACAATAACCAATTCGAGTAATAAGAAGAAAACATTCTCTCATTTTCAGTCTCTCTTACTCCCTATTTCCCGAAATATCTCCATTATTTTTGTGCATTTTTTCCCTATAGATAAGCATTCCTTATAGTCTTGTACAACTTTCTTTAACCTTTCCGTTACTTTCTATTCCAAAAATACATTGTAGTTGATTCCTATTTGGAACTAAAAAACAAAGGTCTATCAAATTCTCCCTCATGGGGAGGGAAATCCCAACAAATCTTCCATTCTCGACTCATGCGATCTCATGGTTATTCCAAGTTGTGATCGCAAGTCACCAAATTCAGCTGCACAACGTAATTGAATAAAATCATGCGACCGCATGGATATTTCGGGCAGCTTTTAAGTTGTTTCCTGATAGAAATAGAACTCTACCAATTTCAGGATAAAACAACTACACAAAACACGTTTTAAAGAGTTCGGGGAGGAGCATAAAAAAGCCAGAGAATAGACAAATTGCGAGAGGTAAATTTTGAGAAAAAAATACAAGAGAAAAATCGAAGATCAAGAAATGAATTGAAGATTCTTGGGCCGAAATCACGGGTTGTATCTCTAATTTCTTATTTTTCTTCCGAAACATGATTAATACAATCCTTGTATTATTTTACAAAATCATGTTCGGCTAATTTACTTATTGCTAGGATGAACGATGAAACCTCATATCTTTTTAATTAATTAGAAGTTTTTCCGTTTTAGTAATTAATCACTTTTTAATTGATTATTGTTTACTCTTTCTTTCTAATATTTTAATGCTTGATCACCATTAGAATGTTTTGTGATCTTTATTGAAGTCGAGAGATACAATATAGATAAGCACGTGGTTTTGAATAACATATGGTCCAATAATAGATAGAAATTACTAATATGCCTTATAAAATTCGGTTTGGTGTTATGTTCGAAACTTAATTAGAGATAATTATGTTCGCATATCGATATAGAATTGATTGACCATCGAGAGAGGTTTTTGATTATTATAGGATCACATATTTTCAATATAGAGTAATTATTAGCTAAAGTGATTAAACAGATAATTGATTAAGTAACGTGTAGGTAGATTCGCGAGTCCTAGTGTTAGTAAAACTTGAATTCGTTCTCACACATTTACTTTAATCATTTGACAATTAATATTTGATTAAACATAATTAGAATAATTTTAGAATTGAAATCAAAACGAATCTGTGTTTTTTACATTGTTAAAACTCGAACTATAAATTAATTGGTTAATTGATAATTAGTCATCGTGGGTTTGACACCTTTCACATCACTTTATTACTTTTTAACGATCCGTCCACTTGCAGAACATACAACAAGTTTTTGACGCTGTTGCCGTAGACTAGTTTTATTAATTACTATGTTAATTGATAATTTAGTTTTAACAATTTTTTTAAATCTATTTTATTTTTATTTTTATTTTCCTTCTCAGTTCTTCGTGATACTGCTAAATTCCAGTTATTTTCTAAAGTTTCAGGTGTCAAGTATGTATGTATCGTACAAAAGATCTTGATCTATTTGATTTAAACCCAGAAATTGAACGGAGCTTTCACCAACGACAACGTGAACGAAGAGAGAAGAAAAAATAACAAAAAGACACAATGGAAGACAACCGAATCCGTGATTCATTACCTACAGATGTGAGAAATAATCTTGCACCAATGGCTCGACCAGTTGAAAGTTAATGAACGAGATATTCTTATGGGTGAGTATATGATGCCACTGATTGTTAAGAGTCGGTCCAGCATAATCTATCCACCTTATGGACACGATAACTTCTAGTTGAGGCCAGATGTGACTAATTTATTCTTGAACAATCTACCGTTTTATGGAGGAACAGATGAAAATCCTAATTACCATATTTCTCGCTTCGATGAATACTGTAGAAATTTTAAATACCACGGTGTTAATGAAGAGGCATTTAAGGTGAAGCTCTTCCTACAAACACTGAAGGATAAAGCTAGAGAATGGTTAGATTCTCTACTGTCTAGGAGCATCACTACTTGGACAGAACTGTGTCAGAAATTCACACTGAAATACTTTCCTCCGGCTAGAGTGAACAGACTGAAGCATGAAATATCCAATTTTCAACAATCTAAGTTGGAAAAATTTCACGAGTTATGGAAAAGATTCAAGGAACTGCTCCGAAAGTATCCAAGTCATGGTTTTTCTTTAGCAACTCAGAATCATTATTTCTACTTTGGATTAGCTCCAACCAGTCGTTCTTCAATAGATTCTGCAGCAAGTGGCTCTATCCAAACTAGATCCGCTGGTGACCTTCACGACATGTATGAAACGATGAATGAACAGTTCGATATGTGGCCAGACGGAGATTTACATAAGAATGCAACAGGAATGCATGAAATGGAAATCAATTCGCTTGTACTGGTGAAAATTGATGCATTGGCAAAGTAGATGGAAGCAATGAAATATTCTTACTCGGCTAATATAGTTTAGATGTCCATACCAATATGTGTAACATACAGGGCAAACCATCAATTATCATAATGCCCTTTAACCACCATTGATATGTCATCACCTGAACAAGCTGCATATACTCAGAACTTTCAGCGACAGCAGAATAATCCATACCTACAGACCTACAATCCTGGATCGAGAAATCATCCAAATTTCTCATATGGCAATACCTAAAACATTCAAAATCTACCAAATTAGGGAAGACCCCCAGGAAAGAGAAGAAGGATTAGAAGAAACAGTCGCTAAATTGTCAGAACAGATGCAGATGGGATTCAAAGAAGTGCAGAAATAACAAGATGTGGTGAAAAAAAATATAGAAAATCAGATTGGGCAGTTAGCTAAACTATTGACCGAGTGACAACTAGGCATATGGCCAAGCAATCCCGAGGTCAATCCAAAAGAGCAAGTCAATGCAATTACCATAAAAAGTGGAGTTGAATTGCCAGAAATTCATGTAAAGAGACCAGATGTAGACAAGGAAACCGTGTCCAGCAAAGAGAGAGAAAACAAATCTGATAAATTCAAAGAAGCAGTTGAACAAGAAAAATGTAACTTTCCACTAGATTATATTCCACCACGGACTTACGTCCCTCCAATTCTTTTTCTTCAAAGGCTGCAAAAACATAAGCTAGACCAGCAATTCAAGAAATTCTTTGATGTATTCAAGAAACTTCAAATTAACATACCTTTTGCTTATGCTTTAACTCAAATGCCGAGCTATGAAACATTTATGAAGGAAATTCTTTCAAACAAAAAGAAGTTGGAGGAGCACAAAACAATCATGCTTACCGAGGAATGCAGTGCTATATTACAAAACAAGCTACCTCCAAAATTAAAAGATCTATGGAGTTTTACTATTCTTTGCGCTATTGGTAGTTTATTTTTTGACAAAGCTCTATGTAATTTGGGTGCTGAATTTAATGTCTTATTCTATTTTTAAGCAGCTCAGTTTGGGATAAGCAAAGCCAACAACAATATCATTGCATCTTGAAGATAGGTCCATCAAACATCTAAGAGGGATCGTTGAAGACATATTAGTGAAAGTGGACAAGTTCATATCCCCTGCTGATTTTATTATTTTGGATATGTGCGAAGACAGGGATGTACCATTTATTTTGGGTCGACCTTTCTTGGCTACTGGTCGAGCATTGATTGATGTACAAAAAAGGCAACTAAAGATGAGGTTGAATGATGAATATATCACATTCGATGTGTTTAAAGCAACTAAATTTTCGAGCTCTTCCATTCCTGTTTCCAAATTGATGTCATTGACCAAGAGAGAACCAACACTTTCACATTAAAAAACCATTCAGACTCAAAGGAACACATACCAATCAGAAAAATGAAGAGTAACGAACACCTGTCCGATGAAGAAGTTAAAGTTATCATAGTTGAGTTCGAGTAGGGTGGTAAAATAGAGTCATATCAATATGATAAGAGAAAAATCAAACTTTGGAAGGTGAACAAAAATTGGTGCAAAGACAATCGAAGCAAGCAAATCAAGTCATCCAAAGATCTATTCAAAGTGTCTTGAGTGATCACCGCGACAAAGTCAAGCTAATGACTTTAAAGAAGCGCTTAATAAAAGGCAACCCATTTTTCTACCATTTTATTTAAATTTTTGTATCAATTAAGTTCTAGGATTCTTTTGACATTTTGCACGATTTTATACTTTTAGGATTTAAAGTAGGCGCATTCAATTTTTAGGTAACAAGGAACCATTGATCATTGTCATTCTGCTTATTAAAAAAAAAATTCGACTGTAACAGTTTTATACCATGAGATCGCATGGTATAGCCCTCTGTGATCGCATGGCCTAGGCAGAAAACTTTCTGCCTAGATTTTAACGTCCTCGCGATCGTAAGACGTTATGTCCTCGCGATTGCAAGGACAACCAAAAAAATTTTCGTTTTAAAAAAATAATAATAATAAATATTTTTTTTTGTTATTAATAGTTTTTTTTAGGGTTACAATTTGCAGGCCAGCTGGATGACATTCAACTCTTCACCTAGACAGGATTCTCCACCAGTGGATCATACCACACTTCTTCATCCTGCACCATCCAATCCATCTCTAGGAAGTCTTTGATCATTTTATATATTCCTTTTTGAATTTTTACATTGGAGAAAATATATCTTTCAAGTTTGGGGTGGTGGATAAAATGAAAAATGCTTGATCCGATGATGATACTTGATATTTGATTGTCAATTTGTTTTTGTTTAAAATAATAATAATAATAATAATAATAATAATAATAATAATAATAATGAAATAAAAATTATTATTAGTGATTGTTTGTGAGCTTATGCGACATAAATAACCTTGTCGGCTAATGATGAAACTTTTTCTTTGAGTTTAGCTTTAATCATGACTTGTTGACAGATTATTACTTTTGTTTAAATTTGAGGCTACTTAACCATGTCTGATATCGTGTTGTGTCGGCCAATTATGATGATTTTTAGCTATGTTGGTGCACTTAAGTTGAAAACAATAGAATAAATTTTTGAAACTAAGAATCATTTGTATCTCGAACAAGTAACTAATAGAGTGGGTAAGTGTGGTAGTTAAGCTGTGATGGTGGCTATCTAGGCTTGTGTTGATTCCATGCATGTGTATAAATTGTTTGGAGTACTTTAGACCAATTAGAAGAAGCTAAGTATTTACCTAATGTTAGGAATCTAATCCTTGCGCATGAACTTATTGCATGCAAGGAACAAGGCTATTACTATTATATAACTCTTTTCGTAGCCTTTTTGACTCGAGTGATAAAGCTCATCAACCTAAAGCTTGTTACATGAGTCATCTAGAGTGCTTAATGGACTGAGTTTTGCACACTATTAATATCTTATAACTCTTTTCGTAGCCTTTTTGACTTGAATGACAAGGCCCGTACGGGTCCCGTACGGGTTTTTCAAAACCTGATGTCCTAAGGTTCAAAAAATCTAGGAGTCATCGATCTAAAGCTCGTTACATGAGTTATCTAAAAAGCTTAAAAGGTTGGGTTTTGCAATAAGATTTATATAAATAAAAAAGTAAAAAATTTATAAATTTTTGCTAAAGCCAGTGAAAAATCCTTTGCAAAGTAAACATAGATATTAGATAACTAACAAGTTTGACTTACCTAGTAGAAACTTCCTGATCTAGAGCACTCAAACATAAGAGAATATTTATAAATCTAGTTTGTCACGATTATTAGCTTTCTCAACAAGCTTCGAGCAAGAAAATAATGAGTGAACTTTAACTTTTGTACCAAAATCTTGGAAATTGAAAGAGAAAATCATTTTGGGAGAAAGTGTACCTTATGAAAGGGAAAGGAAAAGTTGACCAAATGGTTGGACTATCATCACCATAGAAATTAAGTAGATCAGATTAACTGTTCTCACACACATATCAAGTATGGCTTAAGTAGAATCACGTTTGCAATAGTAATGCCTGGACACTTGTCATAAATTATAAGTTGTTGTAAAAGCCAGAAGCAAGAACGGCAATCTATTTATGTTGTGAATTGTGTTACTGTTTATTTCATTCTATACATGATTAACTTTAGTTATTATATTCGAGAAAGAATAAAAGTTCAAGTTTAGGAGTGTTTGATAAGTACAATTTGTACTTATCGGAGCTCACAAAAATAGACAATTATGAGTATTCTTGCATGTTTTCAGTATAATGGCATGTTGTTTTTGTTCATTAAAGGATAATAACCAAATTCAAGTGTCAATCAAACGAAAAGAAAGCAAACGAAAGAAAAAATGACTCAATTAAACAGACAAAGATACTTGAGGGACTTGACATGCAAATACCAAAGAAAAAAATTCAAGAACTTCACCTACAATAACCATGCGACCGCATGGTTATTCCAAGCTGTGATCGGAAGTCACCAAATTCAGTTGCAGAACGTAATTGAACAAAACCATGCGATCACAAGGTTGTAAACCATACGACCGCATGTGTATTTCGGGCAGCTTTTAAATTTTTTCCTGATAGAAATAGAACTCTACCAAGTCTAGGATAAAATAACTACCTAAACCACGTTTTGAAGAGTTCGGAGAGGAGTATAAAAAAGGTAGAGAATAGAAAAATCGCAATAGGCGAATTTTGGGTAAAAAATACAAGAGAAGAATCGAAGATCAAAAAACGGATTGAAGATTCTTGGGTCGAAATCACAAGTTGTATCTCTAATTTCTTTTTTTTCTTTCGAAACATGATTAATACAATTCTTGTATTATTTTATAAAATCATGTCTGGCTAATTTACTTATTGTTAGGATGAACGATCAAACCTCATGTTTTTAATTAATTTGAAGTTTTTCCATTTTAGTAATTAATCGTTTCTTGATTGATTATTCTTTATTCTTTCTTTGTAATGTTTTAATTCTTAATCACCATTAGAATGTTTTATGATCTTTATTGAAGTCGAGAGATTCAATATAGACAAGCACGTGATTTTAAATAACATGTGGTCCAATAATAGATAGAAATTACTATTATGCCTTATGAAATCCGGTTAGGTGTTCCTATGATTTAAATGCATATTTTTATGTTTGAAATTTAATTAGAGATAATTAGGTTCTCATTCGATATAGAATTGATTGACCATCGAGAGAGGCTTTTGATTATTATAGGATCATCGATTTTCAATCTAGAGTAATTATAAGCTCAAACGATTAAACGAGTAATTGATTAAGAAATGTGTAGGTGGATTCGCAAATCCTAGTGTTTGTAAAACTTGAACTCGTACTCACGCATTTACTTTGATTACTTGATAATTTAGATTTAATTAAACATAATTAGAATAGTTTTAAAATTGAAATCAAAACAAATCTGTGTTCTTTACATTGTTAAAACTCGAACTATAAATTAATTGGTTAATTGATAATTAGTCATCGTGGGTTCGACACCTTTCACATCACTTTATTACTTGTTAACGATTTGTCCACTTACGGGATTAAATCATACAACACCTATCTCCAACAGGCATCCCGCCATCCTTCTCTCTCTCCCATCCTGCACTCTGTTTTGCTCTCCCTATAATACTTATATCTCACACACCACCAACCCTAGCTCCATTATCTACACTTCATCCCCAAAACCACAAGCAAATCACTAATGTACTTAACCATCAATAAAGGCTTTAAACAATCCCAGCAGCCAACATCTTCCATACCGCCCTCGGCCCTTAATAAAAGAACAAATCATGCATACTAGTCTCCACTCCCCTACAATGTATCACCTCCTATTACTTTTCTCATGTCGCATAACCAGATTTGATGTAGTAGGTTGCTTCATAGAATAGTACCACATAAAAACACGTACATTCACTACAAGAAAAAGGGTCTATCGCAACGGGCGAAAAACGTTGCCATAGACCTTTCGCAACGTTCAGGCGCACAGTTTGAAAAGAGTGTTCCTTGGTCCTTTAGGTAAAAGTCCCCTCAATGCAACTGATAATAATTGTTGCATTAAAATGTGACAATCATGAGACTTGAGTCCAACTATCTTACATTCATCCACTTAAATGCAATTTCCAATATTAGAACCATAACCATCAGGTAATTTCAAATTAGCAAGCCTTTTGCAAAATATTTGTTTTTCAGCCTTTGATAAAGTGTGGGGAGCAGCAGGTAAGTAGAATTTATTTCCTCTACTCTCAGGATGTAATTCATGCCTAATATTCATAGCTTCCATGTCCTTACGAGAATTGATACCATCTTTAGATTTTCCTTTCACATCCAATAGAGTACCAATAATGCTCTCACAAATATTCTTTTCCACATGCATCACATCCAAATTATGACGTACAAGTAAAGTCTGCAATTAAACATTAATAGTGTCATGATATAGTACATCTAATTAGATGTATTAAATTAAATAGAAGGAAACACTTACCTTCCAATATGGTAGCTTGAAAAATATTGACTTTTTCTTCCATGTTACATTAGATTGATTTGTACTCTTCTTTCTCTTTTTCTTACCACTTTTTCCCCAATCGTTTGCCATTTTACCAACTTCAAGAGAATCTTCTTCACCACTTTTTATCTTCGGCCTAGTACCATTTTCAATATGTCCATTAAACCAGTTCTTTTTCATGCATAATGGATGACCCAAGGGGAGAAATCTTCTATGCCCCATATATGCAAACTTCCTACCATGTGTCAACCATTGTGAACATGTATCTTCACGACAAATAGGGCATGCAATTTTTCCCTTAGTGGGCCATCCAGATACATTACCATATGCAGGAAAGTCATGTATTGTCCACATCAAAATAGCTTTTAAGTTGAATGTAGACTTAGTAACTGCATCATACATCTTAACCCCATCTCTCCATAACAATGATAAGTCGTCTACAAGTGGTTCCAAATAAACATATATGTCATTTCCTGGCTGTTTTGGTCCCGGGATTAATAAACTCAACATCAAACTTTCTTTCGACATGCATAACAAGGGACGCAAGTTATATATAGTTAAAATTACTGGCCAACAACTATATCTAGAGCTAAGATCTTTGAAAGGATTAAATCCATCAGTAGCAAGACCAAATCTAATATTTCGAGAATCTGAGGCAAATTGTGGCCACCTCCTATTTATCATTTCCCATACTAATGAATCCACTGGATGCCTCATTTTACCGTCTTGACTTTTATGACTTGAGTGCCATCTCATCTATTCCAAACATTCTCTTCAGTCTTGGTATTATTGGAAAATAACGCAAGACTTTTGCTAGGATTCCTTTCTGAATTTTCTTACTCCGTTGGTTAACTTTCCATCTCGAGTAGCCACACTTTGGACATAATTCGGCATGCGCAAGATCATTTCTATATAGACAACAATCATTCATGCATGCATGTATTTTCTCATACCCAAGATCAAATGTGTTGACAACTTTTTTTATCTCATAAAATGAGTTAGGTAGTGTGTTATTTTCTGGCAGCATGTCCCGAAAAAGATTTATGAGTTCATCGAAACCAGCGTCGGATAAACCATGTGTAGCTTTATGTTTTAACAAAGCAACTGAAGCTGACATCTTTGTGTACGTTCTACAACCTGGATATAAAGGAATTTCAAAATCACCAACTAATTTTTCAATCTCCTCTTCTCTTCCATCAGGAGGGTTTTCAGCTAATTTATCGTGTTGCACATAGAAGTCCTTAAACATCCTATATGAGTCAGGCATTTCTACATCGACTAAATGTGATTCACTTGGACGTTCTCCATGAAATACCCAAGTAGTATATGTAGGATCCATACCCTTAATGACCAAATGTTCATATACTATATCAAAGTGATGATGCTTTAGATTTCTACACTTAACACAAGGACATCCTATCATTTCAGAATTTAGATTTTCATGAGCTAGATCAACAAAATTCCGTGCACCATCTCTATATTGTTCTGAAAATCTGCAAACAAATGTTATTATCAATAATACATGAAGATGTTTCAATTTTGTAATTAAATTAATGATATCTAATTTTAAAAAATAACCTTGATAAGTGCACCCATTCTTTGTCCATTATAAGCAATGTATTGTCCAATAACACTGAAATTTGAAGATACGTAGTAAAAATTTGACTAGGTCAACACTTGAAGGCTAACAAAGCTAAATAATGAAGGATTCGAGAAAGAGAACTGGAAAAGATTGTTAGCAAGAAGTTGTTGTATTAGTGTGCACATATTAGGGTAATATCGCATTTCTAAGAAATTGAGATGTTCTGGGTTTTTTTGGTGAACTTTAATAATTGATTGATAAAATTGGGAATATTGGATGCAGTTTACCTTTTTTTTTTCTTAGATTGAATGAATTTTCTGAAAGGAATTCTCCTGTATAATTTTATGGTTTGATTTGTAGGGCTTCTAGGTATTGATGATTTATAAATATCAATGTCTAAATTCAGAACTTTTTAGGACTTTTTCTTGGACTTATAAGGTGGCTTGTTATGTAATGTTGGTTTTGTAAGATTGCTGCTAGCCTCAATAACTTTTTGTGATTTTTGTAGGGTTGCTTGTTTCAATCAAATTCTACTTAATTATTAATTTTTCGAAGTTTATTGATTTCGTGGATACCATTTTCTTTCGCTATTTACTTTCATTAGATGATGTTGATGAGTTTTAAATATACTGTATTTCATTGCTACAGATTTCATTTATCAAGTTTGTTAGATGACATGTTGTCAGGAACCATTTAAATATGGGTTAAACTGAATGTTTGGCATATGTAAAGATACTTGTATTGAATCTAAGTATCTAATAGCTGCAAGCAACCTTCCGTATCTGTTCCTTGGACTAATGTGTACAAGATTTTCCATTAGTTTTTTAACATCTTCCTCTCCCTAGTTTTAGTCAGGAAAAGGCTATCTATCAGTAAAGTGTACAAAAGAATCTCAAATCTAGAATTTGGCATAAATAAATAGTCCAGAATTCCACTATTGTACCTATAAGATTTAATTGAACTGTCATCGTTATATTAGTTGCCACTTACATTTTCAACTCATACAATTATTTAAAGTAGATTAAGAACATTGTATTTTCTTCATGAGTAATAACTTATTCAATAGTGGCCAATTAAAATAAATTAACCTATTCAATATGCTGAAGTATCAAAAATGTTTTTGGATGATACTAAATTGTAATTATATGCTTCTATATGTTTGGCCTAGTTATCCAAATTCCTTAACAACTGTGCATAAACCCATAATTTTGATTATGGAAAAATGTATACCTCGTGTAATCTGACAACGTTTGATTGATTTGAGGAGTTTTAACGTCCCAATCTCCCTCTTTATCTGCAAGCTTCAATCAAAATTTTCATGTAAATTAAAACTGACAAATATATAGAAAAGTGTCTGATCATATATAAATCAAAAACCACAGCTGAATTGACCTGCTAAGTGATGTTGAGGTCGAGTATCCTTTTCTTCTCCAAGATCTTGATGGCAAAGAGTTGATCAGAATCAACGTTTATCGTGAACTTAACTTTACCAAAGTTGCCTTCACCAAGAGTCCTCCACAACTCGTACTATCCGAATCACATTCTCTTTTTTTCCTGTGTCAGATGCATTCATTTATTGGCATATATAATCATTTTGAATTTCTCCATTTAAATATCTATACTTACACATGTAGACACTAGACAGTAAATGGATAACTAAATAACATTTTATACACTCAAGGCTGCCAGCATATATTCAATAGTATGACATAAACATCTCAGGTTTTCAAACAGCTACTTAACCCAAAGGATTATATACCTGTTTCGTAACGTATTTAAACAAAAAATAGATTGGACATGAGTATTCTTGGTGTTGTGGACCAAACAAATTGGTTCAAAGGTGAGGAAAATAATTAAACATGCTGAAATTATAAGAAGATAAGGAATATATGAATAACCCCCAATCCCTTGGATTTCATGTATAGGATTAGTTAGCATTTCACAATCTTGGAAAGCCTCAAAAGCTTAGATAAATAGAATTATTTTATAACTCTTGATTTGTAAATCCTACTCCTTGGTTCCCTATAGATTTGTAAATCCTACTCCTTGGCTCTCTATAGATTTTGATTAAGTTTAGCAGCATTCATCCCAATGTCTGGGTTCCCACCAGCACCAAGTCCTCTGGTCAACTCTTGACCAATTTGCAACCGAGAAACTCGAGAGAACACAAAGCGACATCCTCATGGCTCGAATATCGAGTGTTGATGTCCCGAACTCCACACCCTTCATTGCACTCTCAATCATACGATTAACGGCATTTGACCCACCACCTCCAACACCAATAACCTTGATCTTGGCCTCATTAAAATTATTCAAACTTGACGGATCTCTCACACTCTCAGTAACACTTCCGCTCAAACTGTCATGTCTCGGGTTGGTCATTGTGGTGTTGCTCTCGCCTCTTAGATTGTTTTCTTGACAAAACAAAAAAGATTGAAAAATCCACATTCTACAGCACAACCTAACAAAACAAAAAACACTGAAAACCAAATACTTAAGATTTTTTTCTTGACAGCAAGACTTTTGCTTAACAAATACTCTACCCACCAAAGCCATAAAAAGTCCTCCCTGTCTCTTCAAAGCATAAACAACATCCATAAATGATGTCTTTCTTCTAGCGTGTTGATTGTGTATGTCTGAAAGATCACGGATTACATTCTCCAAGAATATCTTTAGAACCCTCTTGTTTCTTCATAAATTAGCCCAGATATTCTTTTAACGCCACCCTTTCGGCCGCCAGCTGAATGGCGAAGCTTCGTTATGCCCACGAATGTTATCACGGAGGACTTTTTCGTGCCTATTTGCTCCTCCTTTGCCCAATCCCTTGCCATCTCATCTATTCCAAACATTTGAACCGAGGAACACTTGAACCAACCTTTTGACTAATACCTAACAGCCCACTCTTTTCGTCAACCATTTTTAAGGGGGCGACTCTTCCTCCAAGAACATTCAATACCCCCATGGGTCTCCTAGTATCTGGAGGCATCAAATACTGGGGTGCACACGTAGCGATCACAGAAAACAACTCGGGATTTCCAAAATTCACAATGCTCTAACAAAAACCCAGATAGAAAACCCAAAGTTAATCAAAATCATAGAAAGAGTTTCATTCACTGACCTCTATGAGATTGACGATGGTCCTCCAATGTCTTCTTCTCAGCAATCCTAGGCAACAGACTGATTTTATAATTCTTCAATGTCTTCTTCCCAGCAAAAATGGTGAATGTTCCGAATTTAGATTAGGTTTTTACAAAAGATTCAGAGAACAAGGAGAGACAGGCGACGTTGATTTTGGAATTTGGGTTTGGAGCCAATACAATAGGTTTCGCGGGTAGAATTTCACCGTTTCACGTTTAATAATTGGGCTTGAATTTGGGCTTAAGTTTTAACAACGTTCAGGAGAAATGTTGTCAATTAAAGCTATTATCTAATTTTATTTTGCAACAGATTTCAAACGTTGCAAAATGTCCTAAAGTATATGTTTAGCAACGTGCGTGAACGTTGCCAATTATTCTATTCTTTGACAACAGTCATCGCCCGTTGTTAAATTAAAAAATATATAATTTTTTTTGCAACAGACAATGAACGTTGCAAAAAGATATATTGGCAACGTTCATTTAAAAACTGTTGCCAAATCCCAATTAAGTTAACCAATGGCAACATGCATTTAATGATTGTTGCGAAAAACTCCTTTTAGCAACGTACGATTAATGAATGTTGTTGTTTAGATGTTGCAAATGGCTGTTTTTGTTGTAGTGATTTGGTGGTACATTGATATTCCAGACCCTTTTCCACCACTCCTTGTGACCAAACTACTAGAATGTGCATGCTCCTTATCATCAATTAGACAATTGTATCCACTCCGAACAGTGTACACTCCTCTCAAATCATAATGCCAGATTTTTTTATCCACTCTCAATTCTGACCAAGTGGAATAGACATCATCAAGTCCTTATCTATTGGTAGGAGATTCTATTCACGAATATTAACATCCCACATCCCTCGATCATTAATTAAGTTCAACACTTTCTCCAGCCGTCCACTTGGTCTAGAAAATACCTGAAGGATGGGGTCGCACCCATGGGTCACTAAAAAATATTTATCTGATCACCACTCTCTATCCCCATTGAAGGTCCCTGAACAACAACTTCCATCCTCAAAGGATACTCATTCAAAGAGAAAATGACTCTCTTTATCCCTAGCCAAAAAAGTTCCCATCATGAAATATTTCTCTTTTAAAATACGGACAACTAGAGAATGAGGCTTTGCGAGAATATTCCATCTCCGTTTTCCCATGAGAGCATTATTAAACAATTAAAGATGACAATTTGACCTTACCCTGCCCCAGACAATTGGGTAATAGGAACAGGTTCGAGGTGGAGTGAACCCGCCCTGTAATGATAATTTTTTTTTATATCAAAAATCATAATCTAATATGAATATGTTCAATGGGAATCGAACTCGAAGTGGAAAGGTTGTTATTTCAAATCTTAACCACTAGACCACAACTCCAACCTTACATTTTTTTCCGTTTAATTTACTACAAATATTGTAACAATTTTCTAATTCCTATAACAAATATTATTTATTTTGTAGAAGTATATATATAATTTATATGAGAAGCATTATAAGTTGTGGATTGATTTAACTGATTTATAGAAAAAATGGTTTATAAGTTTCGGTTGTGCCAATTGCTCAGCCCCCACCCCGTCCCGCCAATTGGCCAGTCTAAGGACTGGCCGAGGCATCCTTATTGTCCCGCGGGACAGGGATGACCCGCCCCATTACCATCCATATGAACAATTCCAATTATCTAAAACCCATTCCTACTGACTATTTTGGGCAACATACTTTATCTCATTTCACCCAATCTAGTTGTCTTTTTCCCTTCTAAACCCCCAACCAAACCTAGACACCATGCTTCTCATCTCAATCTACAAGATAACGTTAATTTAGACAGGCTCATAAGGTGTAGGGATATCTTGGATAACCGACTTCACCAACATCGTTCTCCCTTTTTAGAAAACACAAACCATCTCTACCTTGTACCATTTTCCACATCCTATCCTGAAGCATAAGGAAGTGTTTTTAGTATCTCTACCTACTACTGCTAGCATTCCCAGGTATCTATTATGAGCCCTCAATTGTCCAGTACCAGGCCATCTATATTTTTTCTATGTCTGGGTTTTCACGTTTCGACTAAAATTAATAGAAGACTTCTCATAATTGATTTTTTGCCCCAACCCCTTATCATAAGTCTTCAATATCCATTTCAACACTTCACACTCTGCTAAAGTTTCTCTAAGGAAAAGCGAAGAATCATCAACAAAAAAGAGGTGACTAACCCTAGGCCATTTTCTGGCACAACTCCAACCCATAAGCCTATTATTTCTCTCTGCCTCCCTCACCAGACTTGACAAAGCCTCTACAAAAAAAAAAAGGAAACAAATAAGAAGAAATAAGACAACATTGCCCTAGCCTTCTTGAGGGTCCATTCACCATAATTTCTTGATCATGGTCGTCCATCTCTTTGAGAACCTATCCTCTCCATCACCCTCACAATAAATTCCTACTCTATTATATCATAGGTCTTGCTTATATATAATTTGAGGGCCATGAAGTCTTTGTTCCAATTGCACTTCTTTTCCAAGGAATGGACCAACTCAAAAGCTATAATAACATTGTTGTGATCTAGCGCCCTAGCACAAACGCATTATGTTGCTCTAAGATAAGGCTTGTCAGCACTTTTTTAAACCTATTTGCAATGGTCTTTGTGGTCAGCTTGTACACGACATTGCACAAGCTTATTGGTCTATAGTAAGACACCCTTTTTGACCTTTTTTTTCGTAATCAAAACCAAGTGTTTCTTATTAACAGACTTCAGTGAACTTTTTTCATTAAGTAATTTTAACACTACCTCTACCACTTCACTTCAAATTAAATCCCAGTGTTGTTGGAAGAACATTACATGGAAATACATAGTTAAAGACTAACCTCAAGAAATTGGTGGAATTTATTCTAGCTCTTGGACAATTTTTCTTAAAGTGTCTCGATTGCCTACACCTCCAGCAAGGTTGTTCATTTACTACAAAGTTATTCTCCTTCTAGTTACCAACTTGAATTGTTTAATTTTCATATGAAACATTGCTTACGACGTTCAATCTTCTTTCTTTCTAAATTTTTAGTTTACTATTAACTTTAAATTACAGTCTCCTTCATATATGTTTAAATAGGATTCATGTGCTTCTAAGAAGATAAAAGATAACAAATGAGTCTTAGATCCATATTTGCCATCATCAATTTAACTTCAATAGTCTCTATTTCATAAATGATCTCATTGAGAACACTTAGATGGTATGAGTGATAGCCCAAGAATAACTAACCAAGAGGGGGGTGAATTGGTTTTCTCAAACTTTTTCGAAAAATATTCTCAAAAATGATATTTAAGAGATAAAAATAGATTCACAAAAATATAAGCACAATATAAGTAAATAAAAGAGAAGAGAGAGTGCAAACGATTTTTATGGAGGTTCGATCCAACCAATGATCTACGTCCCCCGTTACCAAGCTCTCCAACACGAGCACGGCCTTTCCACTATTTTGATTGACTTATGGTACAATCCAAACCCTTACAATGTATCCGGTGACTTACAAGCAAGGAGCACCGATCCTTATACAATATTGAGCTTTTCAAGGGACCTCAATATGACCCAAATAAATAAAGAGATTGATTTAAGTGTTTCTCTCTAGATGAATGATAGATACAAGTTTAGTTCTAAGAGAGACTAACACTTTAATGAATAGCAATGAATGAGGAAAGCTCAAGTGTTAGAAGAAAACTTTGTTGAGAAAGATGAATCAAAGGTTTGATTTAATCAAACAAAGTTTTTCAAAGAGAGATATTGAAGATATGAATGCAATGAAGCTTTGAATGATGTTTTTCAATATGATTCTCTCTATAAATGCTCTTGTAAGTGTTATTGAATGATAATAAATGAAGTGGTATTTATAGAGATGAATTTTCGTCACTTTCTGACCAAACGGATGACCAAACGGTCGACCGGTCAGATTGGTCAGAACTAGCCGTTGAACTGCAAAAAGTCAGAACGGACACTTTTTGAAAAGATACGCTCAAACGGTCGACCGGTTCAAAGTAAACGGTCGACCGGTTCATCCGGTTTTACCAAACGGATGATCCGTTTCCACAGTTTTGAAAATCTGATTTTTGGCTTTGATAAAACTAATTTTTATGCAAGTGATAAAAATTATATTTGAGCTTTCATTCATTTAATTGCTAAGGATTAAAGAGTTAATACCTTTACAATTTTATCTAAAAATCTATTCTTCAATCTTGATCTTCGAATCTTGAAATTCGGCGGATCTTGAGATGCTTGAACTCTTGTATTGATTTTGACTTTGAACTTGACATTTGCATGAGAGTTCAATTTGTAGCGCTTTGAATTTTGCTTGAAAATAAAATGTTAGAAAACATAACCAATTTGTTTGTAATAATCAAAACATTAAGGTTTAAAGTTAACCATAGGTCAACAATTTCCCCCTTTTTGATTATGACAAACAATGTGAGAATATAGGATAATAAGATACAATAAAGCATATATATTCCCCTTTCTTTTCAAGAAAACATGATTTGATGAATTGATGAATTTGTATCACATTATATCATTTTCATGCCAATTTCATCTCATTACATGATATCAATTCCATTTGATCACATCACATATTTCCTGCCAAATCCATCACATATTTCATCACATATTTTCCAAATTCATCTCACATCACATATTTTCCCCCTTTTGGCATAAACAAAAAGGCAAAGGCAAAACATTAAGGTTTAAAATATATTCTCCCTAAATGAAACAAAATATGTCATTCATTGATAAACTTAAAATTAAAAGAAAAACAAGCATAGTTTTATAAATGAAAGCTAGAACATAGACGTTGTTTCCAAAACATAGCTAAAAAAAAAGAAATAAATAGACTAAGGCTCGGTGGCGGTTGTGGAGGAAATCGTGCCGAGGCGGGAGTGAAGAGCATGAAGCAAGGATGTGATGTCTTTGTCACCAAGTTTGCGATCCACCAACCGTAGTTTGAATGCTAGCCGCCGTTTGTTTTAGGTCACTCACGGCATGTAGTAGGCCATCGACGGTAGATGCAAGTGAATCGATCCGGCCATTAAGAAGATTTAACTGGTCCTCGTTGAAGCCGGAGGTAGAGGACGACGGCCTTTGAGATGATCGGGGTCGCCGCGGAGGCGGAGCATCTTCAGCATTGCCACCTTCGTCCATTTCTTCCTCATCCTCAAATGGCAAAGTCGAGGGGCCGGACTCATCGTCAAATCCCTTGGATTTTGCCACCTATTGCCCATTTTCCTTGACGATTTTCATACGGCGAAGGGTAAGAATATTGATGGTGTCGGTGGGTTTGGGAAGAGTGGCAACCGAGTTACGGAAGGAAACTTCAAAATGTTGAAAAATCTTAGTGAGAAACATTCCGTAGGGAAGCCCCTTAGCCCTAGTGCCGTTAAGGACGGATGACATGTGTTGGATCATTATGTAAGGAAAATCAAGTTTACGCCCACGGAGGATAGAGTCGAGAAGAAATACATCATAGTGATTAACCTCATCCAAGTGGCCTTTTACGAGGAACAATTATATGTGCGATGATGTTATGGAGGACACGACACGGAAGAGTAAGTTGGTTCGTGTGAAGACGTACGGCAGCCTCAAATTGCTTGCCGGTGACATGACAACAAGCCTCGATTGGGTCGTATTCTTTAGTATGAGGAATTGTTTTTGTGGTGTACATGCGAATACCGCCTTCCTCAAGATGAAGAAGTGATCGAATAAGATCTTGAGTGATCTTAATTCGTTTGTCCCGAACTAGACAAGAAATTCTGACCTTGGAGAGGAAGACATATTTTTATAGAAATCTTTGACAATGGAAGGTTAAACTTTGTCATTCAACGTGAGAATGCTAACCCAACCCATACCTATGAAAAGATCCTCTATATGAAAGGAAGGGCTTCAAAAGTAAAAGAGGCAAGGTCTACGTTCTTACCAATGAGGACGGGACATTTGGCAATCCAATTTCGAGGAGAATCTTCTTCTTCAGATGATGGAGTAGGTTGCCTATCCCTCCTAGGACGTTTGGCTGCCATTTTCATTCGAGGCATGGTGTTGAAGACGGATTTGGAGCCTAGGGTTTAGAGATCGTCCGTTTGGGTGGAAAGGGTAAAATTTATGGATAAAAATTGGGGATTTTTGGTTTTGGTGTAAAAAGATATGGGTTTTGTGATTTTGAGTGTAAAATGGAAAGATTTTAGGAGGATTGGTGAATGGGAAGAGATTGGGAGTGAAACCGTAAGTTCGCGCTGAAGTTGGAATGAAGAAATTTGAAAAATATCCAACTTAAAACCCCGATTTTCGCTATTACGGACGACCGAACACTCAAACGGTCGACCGTTTTGATCTGAATTTTGAAGTTCAAATTCTCTGTTCGAGACGGATGATCGACGGATGACATACGGTCGTCCGTTTGAAATAATACTGGACGTCTGTTAAAATGAAACAGTTGACCGTTTAAACTTTTTAATTTTTGCGAAAATCTCCGGTTAGACGGATGATCAAATGGATTTGAACAATTGTTCATCCGTTTGACATGAAACGGATGTTCGTTTTAATAAACGGTCGTCCGGTTGGACTGGTTTGTCAAAATTTTGTAAAATCATCGATTTGATCTGTTGACAAAAGTTTTTACAATATTTTTGTCATATAAAAAGCAATCAATAATAGGAAACATAAAGATTTAGTCACATATTTCACATTCATCAATTATACCTAAATTTCGTCGAATGTAAGAAAATCTTTCAAGTGCTAATGGTTTTGTGAGAATATCGCCAATTGTTTTTTCGGTGTTTACAAACTCCAAAGTTATATCTCCCTTTTGTGCATGGTCTCGTAAAAAGTGATGTCTAATCTCGATGTGTTTGGTACGAGAATGCAAGACGGGATTTTTAGATAAATTGATGGCACTAGTATTATCACACATAATAGGAACTTTGTCAAATGAAATGTGATAATCATTTAGAGTTTGCTTCATCCATAGGATTTGAGCACAACAACTAGCGGCGGAGATATACTCGGCTTCGGCGGTTGACAAAGCAACGGAATTTTGTTTCTTACTAAACCATGAAACTAAAGCAAAGCCTAGAAAATGACACGTTCCACTAGTACTTTTACGATCAATTGTGCAACCGGCCCAATCGGCATCCGAATAGCTAAGTAAATCAAAATGAGTTTCTTTGGGATACCAAAGACCTAAAGATCTAGTTCCACTAAGATAACGAAAAATGCGTTTTACGGCACTAAGATGGGAATTCTTAGGATTAGATTGATATCTAGCACATAAGCATACACTAAACATAATATCGGGTCTACTAGCGGTTAAATAAAGAAGGATCCGATCATACCTCGATATTTTGTTACATCAACGGAAGTACCTTGCTCGTCTTTATCTAGTTTTATTGATGAGCTCATTGGAGTATTCATTGGCTTCAACTCTTCCATTTCAAACTTTTGAGCATATCCAAGATATACTTAGTTTGACTAATGAATATTCCATCATTGGTTTGTTTGATTTGGAGACCAAGAAAGAACTTGAGTTCACCCATCATGCTCATCTCAAATTCCCTACTCATGCACTTAGAAAATTCTTCACATAGGGAAATGTTAGTAGCACCAAAATGATATCACAACATAAATTTGAACAACTATCATATCATTCTTTTGTTTTTATAAATAATGTAGTATCCGCTTTACCCATTAAAAACCATTTGATAAGAGAAATTTACTTAATCTCTCATACCATGCTCTAGGAGCTTGTTTTAAACCGTAAAGAGCTTTTCTAAGTTTGAAAACTTTATCCGGATACTTATGATTTTTAAAACCGGTGGTTGCTCAACAAAAACTTCTTCTTGAATGACTCCATTCAAGAATGCACTTTTGACATCCATTTGAAATAAAGTAAAATTCTTATGACAAGCAAAAGCAAGAAGCATGCGAATTGATTCTAATCTAGCAACGGGGCAAAAGTTTCTTGAAATCAATGCCTTCTTCTTGATTGTAACTTTGAGCCACTAATCTAGCTTTGTTACGCACAATTATACCATTTTCATCTCGTTTGTTTGAAAAACCCATTTTGTGCCAATTACGGTTTGTGAATTTGGTCTAGCAACTAAATCCCAAACATGATTTCTTTCAAATTGATTTAGTTCATCTTGCATAGCTAGGATCCAAAATTCATCAAACTCGGCTTCTTTAAAGTTCTTTGGCTCAATTTGAGAAAGAAATGCACAATTGTTATGAAAATTTTAGAAGAATTTCTTGTGCTTACCCCTTTGATGGATCACCAATAATGAGATCTTTTGGGTGAGATGGGACAAACCTCCATTCTTTTGGTAATGATGAAGTGTTGGGATCTTCATGATGTTCTTCATCATTTTGTTGCATACTTGTTTCCTCCTTATGTTGACTTTCAATGTTATTTGGATTCCTTTGTCTTGATTTTGAACACTTAGTTGTTCAAATGGGATTTCAAATCTTCATCATCAATAACTTTTTCTTGTATAGAGGAGTTAGTTTCATCAAAAACAACATGCATAGATTCTTCAACTACTAAAGTTCTTTTGTTGAAAACTCTAAAAGCTTTACTAGTAGATGAATATCCAAGAAAAATTCCAATATTGGATTTTGGATCAAATTTTTCCAAATTTTCTTTTGTATTTAAAATAAAGCACTTGCAACCAAAAACTTTAAAATATCCGATATTGGGAATTCTATTTTTTCAAAGCTCATATGGAGTTTTGGTTTTCTTTCGACTTACCAAAACTCTATTTAAGATATAACATGAAGTGTTTACGGCTTCGGCCCAAAAGTATTTTGGTAAATTGTTTTCATTCAACATGGTCCGAGCCATTTCTTGCAATGTTCGATTCTTCCTTTCTACTACACCATTTTGTTGAGGAGTTCTAGGAGCCGAAAAATTATGTTCATATCCATTGGATTTGCAAAACTCATCAAAGGCTATATTTTCAAATTCTCCACCATGATCACTCCTAATTGTGGTAATGGTGTATCCTTTTTCATTTTGGACTCTTTTGCAAAAATATTTAAATGCATTTAAGGCTTCATCTTTTAAATTCAAGAAAATGACCCAAGTAAATCTTGAAAAATCATCAACAATAACAAATGCATAATGTTTTCCACTTAAACTAGCGGTTCTAGATGGTCCAAATAAGTCCATGTGGAGAAGTTGCAAAGGTCTTGAAGTGGAAGAGTGTTGTTTAAGTTTGAAAGAACTCTTTACTTGTTTTCCAAATTGACAAGCATCACAAATTTTATCTTTTTCAAACTTTATATTTGGCAACCCTTTCACAAAGTTATTTTTGGAGATTTTTGAAAGTAAGTCCATGCTAACATGACCTAATCTCCTATGCCATAGCCAAGAATCATCCTTTATACTTGAAAAACATTTTATTTCCTTTTCAAGTTCAAATTCAATAGATATGATGTAAACATCTTTGCTTCGGCTCCCCATGAACAATACCTCTTTAGATATAGCATCCTCAATGAGGCAATTAGAAGAATCAAATTTAATGAGATAACATTTATCACACAATTGACTTATACTAAGTAAGTTATGTTTGAGATTATCAACTAATAAAATATTTTTAATAGAGGGAGAAGAACGATTACCAATATTTCCAATGCCTATGATTTTTCCTTTGGCATTGTCTCCAAAAGTCACATGACCTCCATCTTTTCTTTTGAAATTTGATAGTAATGATCGATCTCCTGTCAAATGTTTCGAACAACCACTATCCAAGAACCAATTGCTCTTGACCTTTTGTGGTACCTACAAAAATAATTTTAATTTTTGATTTTTGGTACCCACATAAGTTTGGGTCCTTGATAGTTAGTACTTGTGGATTCTTTTATCCACTTGTATTTCTTTTCAAAGTATAGTTTCTTTTTAGTCAAACAATTGTAAGCAACATGACCATCTTTCTTGCAAAAACTACATGTGATGTTTTGTTGAGAAAAGTTGGATGATTTTACAAAAATGGTTTCAAGAGATTTTTGTTTCAAGAGAGGTTTATATCCAATTCCTCCTTTGTTAAACACACATTTTGCTCACCAAGCATTAATTCAAAGTTTTTCTTTCCTTGGGTGAATTTGTGAATAATGCTTGTTAAATCAACCACTTTTTCTTTCAATAAAACATTTTCTTTAATCAAGGACTTATGATCATCCTTTTCTTTTCAAAGTCCTTTTGTGCAATAAAAAGCTTCTTGACTACCTTTTTCAACAAAGAGTGTTTATTGTTAAGAATGGAGTATTTTGACATAAGTTTCTCAAATTCTTCAAGAATTTCATCATAAGAGGTAGATAAGTCAATGTAAGAGTCATTGTTGTTTGTACTTACCTCATCCTCAATAGCCATGAAGCACATATTAGCGATTTCTTCTTGAATTTTATCATCTTCTTGATCATCTTCATCACTATCATCCCATGTAGCTTGAAGTGCCTTCTTTTTGTTGAACTTCTTCTTGTTTGGGCATTCGGTCCTCTTGTGACCGGGTTTGTCACAATCATAGCATATGATCTTTTTGTTCTTTTCTTCACTTTTGTCTTCTTTCTTTTGAAATCGCCTATTGTTTCGAAATCCTCTCCATTTCTTGACAAGAAGAACTAAGTCATCAAGTTCTTCATCACTCAAGTTTGTGTTGGATGATCCTTCATCATTTGTTGATTTCAAAGCAATTTGCTTCTTTGGAAGCTCCTTCATCTCTTCTTTGCTTCTCCATGTTTTTTCCTTTGTTTCGGCATTGTTGAGCTCATATGTCATCAATGTTCCATATAGCTCCTCCAATGGATAAGTGTTGATATCTTTTGTACTCTCTATCAACATCCTCAAGGAGTTCCAATCTTCCGATAAAGACCTAAGCATTTTGCTCACAAGTTCACCGTTAGTAAATTTTCGATCAAAGCCCTTAAGGCCATTAATAATATCGGTGAAACGAGTAATCATATCAACAATAGGTTCATCTTGTTTCATAAAGAAATTTTCGAAATCTTTTGTCAAAAGATTTATTTTGGTTTCTTTAACCTTGTTGGTACCTAAATGAGTTATCTCTAATGCATGCCAAATATCATATGCGGAATCACATGTGCTAATACGATTAAACTCATTTTTGTCTAAAACACAATAAAGTAAATTTTTGGCTCTAGCATTCAAAGACAATTTTCTTTTGTCCTCTTCATCATATTCTTCTCTAGGCTTAGAAATAGTTTGGTCCGGTTTATCATCAACTTTGACAATTTTTGTAGGCACATATGGACCAAACTCGATGACTTCCCAAATGTTATAATCAATTGATTGAATATAAATCATCATTCTAGTTTTCCAATAATTGTAGTGGGAACCATTAAAGAAGGGAGGACGATTTGTAGAGTGACCTTCAAGGTTTTGAAAATTTTGGTTAACCATTACTCAAGATTGTGTAATCAAAAAAAATGAGCACCTTGCTCTGATACCAATTGATAGCCCAAGAATAACTAACCAAGAGGGGGGTGAATTGGTTTTCTCAAACTTTTTCGAAAAATATTCTCAAAAATGATATTTAAGAGATAAAAATAGATTCACAAAAATATAAGCACAATATAAGTAAATAAAAGAGAAGAGAGAGTGCAAACGATTTTTATGGAGGTTCGATCCAACCAATGATCTACGTCCTCCGTTACCAAGCTCTCCAACACGAGCACGGCCTTTCCACTATTTTGATTGACTTATGGTGCAATCCAAACCCTTACAATGTATCCGGTGACTTACAAGCAAGGAGCACCGATCCTTATACAATATTGAGCTTTTCAAGGGACCTCAATATGACCCAAATAAATAAAGAGATTGATTTAAGTGTTTCTCTCTAGATGAATGATAGATACAAGTTTAGTTCTAAGAGAGACTAACACTTTAATGAATAGCAATGAATGAGGAAAGCTCAAGTGTTAGAAGAAAACTTTGTTGAGAAAGATGAATCAAAGGTTTGATTTAATCAAACAAAGTTTTTCAAAGAGAGATATTGAAGATATGAATGCAATGAAGCTTTGAATGATGTTTTTCAATATGATTCTCTCTATAAATGCTCTTGTAAGTGTTATTGAATGATAATAAATGAAGTGGTATTTATAGAGATGAATTTTCGTCACTTTCTGACCAAACGGATGACCAAACGGATGACCAAACGGTCGACTGGTCAGATTGGTCAGAACTAGCCGTTGAACTGCAAAAAGTCAGAACGGACACTTTTTGAAAAGATACGCTCAAACGGTCGACCGGTTCAAAGTAAACGGTCGACCGGTTCATCCAGTTTTACCAAACGGATTATCCGTTTCCACAGTTTTGAAAATCTGATTTTTGGCTTTGATAAAACTAATTTTTATGCAAGTGATAAAAATTATATTTGAGCTTTCATTCATTTAATTGCTAAGGATTAAAGAGTTAATACCTTTACAATTTTATCTAAAAATCTATTCTTCAATCTTGATCTTCGAATCTTGAAATTCGGCGGATCTTGAGATGCTTGAACTCTTGTATTGATTTTGACTTTGAACTTGACATTTGCATGAGAGTTCGATTTGTAGCGCTTTGAATTTTTCTTGAAAATAAAATGTTAGAAAACATAACCAATTTGTTTGTAATAATCAAAACATTAAGGTTTAAAGTTAACCATAGGTCAACAATGAGATTCTCGTACATCTACCATTTAGAGAAGTATGGAATTGTTCCTTCATGTTCAACTGGTTTCAGAATCCCTTTGTCTGATACAACTCTTCAAGGTTTTTCTACATAGAGAGCTATTTTGCCATAAGTATTCCATGCATGTTTACAATAATAAAGACATATCATACTTGCAACTCTCAAATGATTATCTTTTCATACTAGATTTACCAGAATCACTAAAAGATTCACTAGTGTTGCTTGTGATTATGAATTTCTTGGGCGGTTTGATATCCTGATACAGTTTAAAAGAAAGTACCCGGACATCACTTTAAGTCAAAAATGAGGATAAGTTTTGTCTTTAGAAAGAGAATGACAAATTTTTTTATCAGGATAAGGATTCAATCATTTTTTAAAAGACAAACATATATTTTATAATATAGAACAAATTTAATTATAAACATCTATATCCTAGGATAATCGCCACTGTCTGTCGTTGTCACCCGGCCTCCATCACTGCCTATTAGTTGCTACCACCCACCATTGCCACCGGCCTATCTCTACAGCCCACCATTATCTCTGCCTCCACTGTCCTCAACCACCGCCCACTGCGATCGTCCTCCGCCACCGCCCTTTGCCATTGCTCCTGCCACCTTCTTCTGCCATTCCACCTTTTTTTTCTCTTTTTATTTATTTATTTACTTTTTTCATTTAATTAAGAATATGGGTAAAAATTATTTATTTATTTATGAAAAGTTAACAGTAACTTTTTCTATTCTTATACCTAGTTGAACTAAACATAATAATGATAAATTTGTTATCCAGATAATTATTATTCTGATAACTTCTATCTAGATAAATAATTTTATTCACAAACTAAACGAGTCCTTAAAAGTTAAGTTGTAAGTTTTTCAAACTAATTGTTGGACTCACTAACCCTTATAAACAGAGTAATTTAGACTTTGCACTATTTTGATCAAATCTTTATGAATAGTATTCGCATTAGTGTCATATTACTTCCACTTTATTTCTAGATTTTCCTCAATAAATTTGATCATAACTTATTAGTTTGAGATTATTTTTCCACCTTCCAAAAAGAAAAAGGATCATTAGTAATTGATAACATTTAGCATGCATCTTTTGTCGTGGAAAGATATAAACTTGACGAATACATTTGGATCACTATAGTAGATTTTCCACCTCTAAATAAAATAAAATAAATTGAAGATGCAACGGATATTAATTAGATTTTCTTTTCCTTTTTCTATTTTGAGGGTAGGAGATTAATTACATTATAATAATAAAAGTAAAATTAATTTACATGTAATATTCTCTGGAAAGATAGTATATATTAACTAATTAAGACATCCCACATGAGGTAAATAAAAAGCAGATGAAACTTTACACATGTCTTGCTTTGATAGTTTCATTTCCTTTTCAAATCATCATAAAACCTATTCACAGGCAGAGAGAGAAGACTATGTCACGTCGGATGGATAAACATATTTAAATTATATATAAATTGTAATTCTATCTTAAAATACCAATCTTGTTAAAAAAAAAATAGTCTAAATCTTTATATGTTGATTATATTGTCGGGTATTTAACTAATATGTGATTTATTTTTTAATATGTACTCGCAAGATAGTGGCTCGTTTGCACTAATCTTAGAATCCCTGTGCTCATTTTTTAGTCTTAAACATATCTAATTGTTCGTTCGATCTCAATGAGCTCTGACACTTTGAGTTCTATTAAAGGTCAACATTGTGAAGAAGAATAATACAAAACCCTATATGTTGACTATAATTTTGATATTTAACCGACATAAGATTTATATTATATATTAAAATCTTTCTATATAACTCTAAAAAAAAATTTATAAATATTGGGATTGGTCGCCCCGGTCCCACCGCCCTTGAATCTACTGGCAAAGGTAGGAGACTAGGAGGAGTTCTGGAAAAAATAAATTTTTGTAGTACAATTTTTTATAAGTAGTAATTTAATTTTGAAATACAATTTTTTTTTAATAGTAGTATCCCTTCAAAAAATTACTTTTCCATGCGTTAACCTATTTTCCACGTGAATACAGCAATAGAAACAGTAATATCAAAAGTGAGATAAAAAAATATATATCCTTACTATAATATAAGTGTCTATCACCTGTTTACTATTCACCTCTCAACCAACATGACGTAGTTTTTATATTTTACTATTCTTGGTTTTGTCCAAATGTCATCATTTTTGTAATAGCCACATTTTATGACTTTTTGTCCAAATCTTAATATTTGTTTTGTACTATCCACATTTTATGACTTGTATGAAATTTTTTAATTTTTAAGTCCCAAATCCAAATTTATCTCATTTATTTTATTAGTCCCTTAGCTTTGGTTTGTCTATTTTTTTCATTTTTTTCTTTGTCGAGTAGTTTTACATTGCCTAGATACCATTATTTTTTGGAATCATCTCGACACAAACACATTTTCATTTGGATTTTTTATTTCTTTTTTATGTTTGTTGAGCCGATAACATTTAATTTTTTGTTTTATTTTGTCGAGCAACTCCACAACATTTTATATTACATTTTTTGAAACCAAATGTTTATTTGACTATTCATATTTTTGTCGAGTAACTAGACAAAAATCCAAAAAAAAACAAATCATTTCTTAACTCTAAAAAAAAACTCCCCAGAAAAAAGGAAAAAAAAGGTCAAATTTGGCTTTGAACACAATTTAAATGTCCAAAAAAAATAAAAGTTGTGGGTAAATTAGTTACAAATTTAAAAAATCTGGACCAAAAGCACAAATTGAAAACAAAAAAAAATTATTTTGTCGAGTAACTCGACAAAAACATTTCCTGAACTCGGTCATGAAGTAACAAAAATTAGTTACAAAACATTTTGATGGGGATGAAATGACTGTTCATGTACCTTTATCTTTAGAGGCTCCCGATCATGGAGTAACAAAAATTTATTTGACATAAAAAAACGATCACCGAACAATACAAAATTTTCAGGGGACATAGAATACTCATTTAGCTACCACATATTAAAAATTGATAGTCCGACGGCATGTTTAGGCATACTAAAATGCTCACTGAAGTTTCCTAGGCAGTTTTTCAGATTCATGCCATCGACGTGCCGGAATCGCTATTAGAAACCAATCAAAAAACTTTAAGTTGTGTAAATATCTTCTTAAACTTTTGTGGACCTTGGTTTTGTGATAGTTTTGGTGAATTCCTATGTTTTGGTTATACATTAATGATGTGAACTTGAAAGGTTTTGCTAAACTTCATGTTTCTCTAAGCTGCAGTTTCTGTTGTCCAACTCAAAAATATGCTGCACTTTATATATTAAGTATTTTTACATAATTCTAGTTGGAGACGATAGCCCTATGGGTTACCTAACTATTGGCTTTGGTTTCACATAATTTCATGTTATATAACCCAAGTTATGGACAATTTTGTAAACTGCGACCGCATGAATCCGAGAAACTGCCTAGGATGTTTTGGTGAGCATTTTAGTAAGCCGAAACATGCCGTCGGATTATCAAATTTTGATATGTGGTAGCTAAATGAGTATTCTATGTTCCATGAAAATTTCATAATTTTCGGTGATCGTTTTCTATGTTAAAAAATTTTTTGTTACTCCATGACCGGGTGAAGAAATTTTAGTAACACTGCCCTTATTTTGAAAATTTTCTTCACCTGGTCATGGAGTAACAAAAAATTCTTTGACATAGAAAACGATCGCCGAACAATATGAAATTTTCAGGGGACATAGAATACTCAGGTAGCTACCACATATCAAAAATTGGTAGTCCGACGGCATGTTTAGGCATATTAAAATACTTACCGAAACCTCCTAGGCAGTTTTTGGGATTCATGCCGTCGACGTGCCGGAATTGTTATTATGAACCAATCAAAAAACTTTAAGTAGTGTAAATATCTTCTTAAAATTTTGTGGACTTTGGTTTCGTGGTAGTTTTGGTGGATTCCCATGTTTTGGTTACATGTCAATGATGTGAACTTGAATGGTTTTGCTAAACTTCATTTTCTCTAAGGTGCAGTTTCTGTTCTCCAATTCAAAAATTTGTTGCACCTTATATATTAAGTATTTTCACATAATTCCAGTTGGAGACGATAGCCCTATGGGTTACCTAACCATTGGCTTTGATTTCACATAATTTCATGTTATATAACTCAAGTTATGGACAATTTTGTAAACTGCGACAGCATGAATCCGAAAACGCCTAGGATGTTTGGTGAGCATTTTAGTACTTGAAACATGCCGCCGGACTATCAAATTTTGATATGTGGTAGCTACATTAGTATTCTATGTTCCCTGAAAATTTCATATTGTTCGGTGATCGTTTTCTATGTCAAATGAATTTTTGTTACTCCATGACCAAGTAAAGAAATTTTAGTAACACTGCCTTATTTTGACCATTTGAATTTTATTTGATTTTATTTTTTTGTTAAAGAAAATTTAAGATTTTGTCGAGTTATAATTAAAAAATAAAAAATAAAATCAAGATTTTGTCGAATTAGTCTTTTGATTGAATTTTTTTGTTATTAATGACTTTGTCTTGAGAATGAATTTTTTTTTTTTTTTTTTTTTTTTTACTTTGTCGAGTAACTCGATAAAGTCTTTTGAATATATATATATATATATATATATTTTTGACTTTGTCGAGTTACTCGACAAAGTCTTTTGAATTTTTTTTTTTACTCGACAAAGTCATTTGAAATTTTTTTTTATTTTTATTAAAACTTTACTCGACAAAGTCTTTTGAATTTTTTTTTTCTTTTTTTGTGGGCTTTTAGCTCTTTTTTTTAATTTGTATTTTTAGTCCACAATTTTTTCAATTTATAACAAATTTACCCATAACTTTTTTTTAGCATTGGCCATCCCCGGCCTTTGAATTTTGTTGCAAATTTGTTTTGCCCTCCTCTTTAAATAAACAAAATAAAAACTAATAACAACAAAATAAAATAAAATTGTAAATGAAGTCCTACAACTTTTAAAAAGTACAAAATAACTTCATCTTCCTCAAAAGTCCATCCTGCCCCACCATTTTTCATTTTTTTATTTTCAGCAGAATTACATTACTTATATAAGTGAGAGACGGCCAAATTATTCTGGTGTGTGTCAATCACAATTTTTTTTTCTTTAATTTTTTTCCTTATTTATTTTCCTTTTACACCTATTCATTCAATTTTTAGTAATCTTTTTTTTTTATCTTATAATATTACAGATTAATCTAAAAAAATGCTATTATTTTTTTTCTCTATTCACATATTCGTCCAGATTTTCATTCAATTTTTCACCAATCTTTTTTTATTTAATGTTATAAGCAAATTGTACACAATTCTTTAATATTTGGCTTTTGTGTCATTAGTAAAAAAGATGAAAAACTTGGAGCCGAGTTTGAAGAATGAGGGTTTGGTCCTATTTAAATTCTTGAAATGGTGCAATTGAATAAAAATATAAAAATGATCACTTTACCAACATCCAAATATTGTTTACAAATCTTAGTTATTTAATTTTTATTTGTACGAGTTACTAAATTTTTTTATACGACTTATGTGTTTATTTGGTTATGCTTTTCTTAATATAATTTCAACATTTTACTAAATTAATTGTATTAAATGGTATGTTCAAAAATATGTTTTTCATATTTATTATTTACGTATTATACATTTAATATTTTTTATACTAAAATGTTTTATACATATATATTCAAGCAATACGTGCAAACCTTTCATTCTATTTTTCTTAATAGAATTTTAATATTTCACTTAATTAATTGTATTAAATGGTATGTTCAACTATATTTTATATATATATATATAAATTTTTTTTTTCACTTTGTTCAATTTAAAACCCACTGAATACCATTACTTCATGTTAATAGGATTCAAATGTAGATTGTCAATTAAAATATATATTATACAAATATGTTAAAAAATATGTTTTTCATATTTATTATTTACGTATTCTACATTTGATATTTTTTATACTAAATTTTTTTATTTATATATATTCAAACAATGCCTACATTACAACCCCTACGTGCAATGCACGAATTAAAAACTAGAGAGAGGGGGGGGGGGGAGAGAGAGAGAGAGAGAGAGAGAGAGAGAGAGATGACCAGAGTTTAAAATTCTCTACAACCTACGTGCAATGCACGAATTAAAAACTAGGAGAGAGAGAGGGGGAGAGAGAGAGAGATGACCAGAGTTTAAAATTCTCTGATATAGAGAAATATCCACGCAGGCTTGTTTTGTCGATTTAGTAAAATAATGAAATCACATTGTCTCCACTGTACTCTGTCTGTCTTTTATCCACTGTTTTTCCTATATAAATAGCAAGAATCAAGATTATTCATGTATCCACTAATTAATCTCTCTCATTGTTCTTCAACCTATTAGGGTTTTTTTCCTTTCTGGTTATACATATCATTTCATGGCTCATTCTACAACTCCACGTTTTATTCCATTGTTCTTCATCTTCTTTACTGTTTGCTTCTTCCTGTCCGAGGCGCGTGTGCTACACGGAATTCCAGCCATGCACCAGAGTAATACTAATATGAATATCCAACTATTTCTGAGTAAAATAGGTTTCAGTCCTGCTGAATTCGAGTACCATAAAAGGAGGTCACTCAATGCAGTCTCTGATAGAGTTGCGCCGGGTGGACCGGATTCTCAACATCACAATCTTCCTACTAACTAAATTATCTATGTACTGTGTTCTTTATAGTTGTCTAGGAGGGGTGTTTGGGGGATTTGGGGGTTGGGGGTGGGGGTGGATGCATTCCTTTCTGAATTCTAGCCAGAACCGAAGGTAGTATAAGCAATTTCTCCTGAAAATGTAATTTTCCTGCAGAGAGCAATGAAAATGATAGCAATGAGATTAAGGATTGCATAATTGATTTATGAGCTATATATATTATTATATTATTTCATTTTATTCATAGTATTAAACAATACAAACATTGTCTATGATGCCTACAATAAAATTGATCTTTACCTTCGATTCAAAAAAGAGAAAAACAAAATCTAGTGACACCATATTTGGCACTACTGCAAAAATAATTTTTTAAATACTTTTAAGTTGTGGATCCTATTGAATGTATTTACAATAAGTGGTAATATATTGTGGTTCATACGAAATGTGTGGATAAAAGGTATATTTCATCATTTTAATCACCTTAAATTATATTTTAAACTTTGGTGAATTGCCACCCCACCTGTCGACGGGTTAAAAAATAGTACAATGAGAGTTGATTTCTATTTCTCAAATGATTCTTTTTTTTCTCTCTCTTTGATCTAGCAATCCAATGTTTGTTTTTTATCCAAAAATTATAAATAAAAAGTATTTATTTTTTTCTTACTCTTTTATAAATTTTAAGTTCTTAAACTCTTTCTACCATGAATTAATGTAGCGCATATCTTAGAATATGTTTTTCACCTAAAAAAGATTTGAATGAGATATATTAGTTGGTTTTAAAGTTTTGAATACATTTTCTTTGTCATTGAATTTTCTCTTTTAGTAAGCTAATATTATTTTATTTTCACAGTTTAAATTGTGAAGGCCATTTGCTAATTCGAAGGTCCGTTTGACAGAGATTATAAATTAGTTTATAAATCAATATTGGTTTATTTGAGTTGAAATTGTTGACTTTTTATATTAAAAGTGGATTGAAAAGTAAAAAACGACGGCTGAAATAAACTAAAATTGGTTTATAAACCATGTCTAACAGGCCCTAACCATTTACTTTTAGTCTAATACAATTGATTGCACCTTATTCGCCGAAGAATAATTAGTCAATAACCAAATACCTAAATTTCGGTTTTATGTTTTAAAATTAAGAATATATTGCATGTAAATATCCTTCAAAATTAAAGAATGATGAAAATCATAAATTTGATTCATTAACATTTTTTTGAATGAATAATTTTGTTGAAAACAAGACTTAGTTTCTTGTTAATGAGTTTGCATCACTACGGTGATTTGCATATTCATGCATAGAATAATTATTCTTGAGATAATTTAAGTTTATAGAAATAGGAGCTTTAATTTCTATTGATTTCAATGTAAGTGTTTGTTTGTTCATGCTTAAATTATAATTTAAACTGGTTAAATTTGATCAAACATATTTTTTATCTATACAATTCGTAGGATCCACAACTTACTACCACTTATTAACAATATATTCTATTAGATCCACAACTTATAAACACTTTGATGTAGGACACATGGCATGTCTCAAAAAAATGGCTTTTTCAGTTTTAGTGCTAATCCTCTTATTTGTTTTAATTTTGATTTTTACAATCTTAATTGATTTAGACTTCGTTTTCTTACAATCTTAGTTAATTTAGACTTTGTTTTAGTTTCTTTTGTTAGTTAGGATTGTGAAACTATTATAAATAGATGGTTAATTCTTTGTTTTCATAATTTATTCATTAATATTATTCTTAGAGTTTTAACTCTTACTTTATAGTGGATTCCAAATATTGTGTTTTTAAAGTTTTTGCTTGAATTCCTTATTCGTACTGCGTCAAGTGGTATCAGAGTCAGTTTCTTCGCCTCCATATCTTTTGATTACTATCTGTACTCTTATTTATCATCCATGGGTGGCATGCAAATTACTAGGGCAGATTTTGATGCGTAAAATATGTGGCTCGGTCAGCAGATTAATGATCTAACCACTCAGATTGAAGAGATCTGTCAATTGTTGTTGTAGGCTGTTGGGAACAATGGTGGCAATAACGAGGATAACGATCAACGGCAGTTAAAGAAAATAACAACGAGAGGAATGTGCAGCCTATCATAAGAAGAGTAAACAACAAGAGACTTGCAGTGCAAGAAAGTGATTCGAAGTCGGAGAAAGAATTCATAGAAAACCCTATTCGTCAAAACTGAAATACTTTTGATGATTATAGAATTAAAGCAAATATCCCTCACTTCTCTAGCAATTTGAAAATCAAAGATTTCTTAGATTGGATGGTAGAAGTCAAGCAGTTTTTAGAAATTATGGAGATTCCAGAAGAAAAGATGGTGAAGATGGCAGCCTTCCGTCTAAAGGCTGCAGCAATAGTTTGGTGGGATCAGTTGTAGAATACCCGCAAGAGACAGGGAAAGAGTCATGTTTGAACATGGAAAAAGATGAAAAAGTTTATGATGGATCAATTCCTACCTGCAGATTATGAGCAGATTTTGTATCGTATGTACCTGGGGTGCACGCAAGGCAATCGAACCATATCGGACTACACCAATGAGATCATGCGACTGGCAGAACGTAACAACCTATCAGAAACTAAAAATTAGAATGTTGTCAGGTATACCAACAGTTTGAAAGTGGCTATTCAGGATAAAATAGACTTGCAAACTATTTGGACGTTGCAAGAAGCCACTATTATAGCATTGAAGGCTGAGATGATGGAAGCTGACAAAAGAATGACTGGTTATAAAAGATTTGCTCAGCCTACTAAACAATCTACAAACATAGGTAAGGCCAAGCAACAAACCCTAGCAAACCTTTCGAGTGTTCAGACTAAAAGTGGTGTTGAGAGCAGTAATCAATTTACTAACAGAGGACAAAATCAAAATCCAAACCCAGTAGGAGAATCCATATACTAAGCCAATGATCGACGCTTGCTATAGTTGTAGACTACCCGGCCATCGTTCCAATACTTGTCCCCAGCGAAAACAGCCTAATTTGATTGAAGTAGAGGTACCTGAGGAAGAGGAAGAAGCGATGGCAGATGACGATTATGCAGGGGCTGAGTTTACATTTAATGAAGGTTTAGAGAAGCTAACTTTAGTGTTGCAACAAATTTTCTTAGCGCCAAAAGAGGAGGGACAGCGTCACAGCATGTTCCGTTTACTTTGTTGTATCAAGAATAAGATATGTGAGGTGATTGTAGACAATATGAGCTATGAAAAATTTTGTCTATAGCAATTACCAACTGAGCGCCATCCTAGTCCATATTCAGTTGGTTGGGTGAAGATGGGTCTTTCTGTTCAGGTTGCTGAGACTTGTAAAGTACCACTTTTCATTGGCAAGCATTATAGAGATGATGTGGTATGTGATATTATCGATATAGATGCGTGCCATATTCTGTATGGTCGTCAATGGCAGTTTGATGTGGACTCAACCTTGAAGGGGAGAGATAATATAGTAATCTTTACATGGGGCACCTACAAGATTGTCATGAATCATCTCAATCAAGAAGAAAGTCAACCAAGCAACGATCAGAGAGTTTTCTTACTCTTACAAACAGCGAGCTAGTGGTTGTGGATTCAGTAAGAGAAGGTGATTGTTTCTACCCAATAGTGGTTAAGGGGCTTTTGACAAGTAAGAAAAATAATGAAATTCCACAAGAAGTGTAGGAAATCTTGCAGGAAATTGAGGGTTTTATTTCAGATAAGCTTCCAGACGAGCAGCATCCTATGCGAGATATTTAACACCAAATAGATTTAGCGCCCAGAGCTAGTCTTCCAAATTTACCTCACTACTGACTAAGTCCGAAAGAGAATGAAATTCTGAGGAAGCAGATTGAAGATTTGTCTAGGAAAGGCTTCATAAGAGAGAGTATGAGTCCGTGTGCAGTAACCACCCTCTTGGTGCCAAAGAAATTGAGAACTTGGCTCATGTGTGTTAACAGCCGTGTCATCAACAAGATAGCAGCAAAATACATATTTTTCATTCCGTGGTTGGAAGACATGTTAGACGTGCTTGAGGGTTCCAATGTGTTTTCAAAAATAGACCTTCGAAGTAGCTACCACCAGATCTGTATCAAACCTGGAGACGAGTGGAAAACTACATTTAAGAGTAAATATGGACTTTATGAATGGCTAGTAATGCCATTCGGAATGCTCCAAGCATCTTTATAAGACTAATGAACCAGGTTTTTCATTCTTTTATTGGTTCATTTGTTGTAGCGTACTTTGATAATATTCTCATCTACAGCAAGGCTAAAGGAGAGCACTTGACTCATTTGAGGCAAGTCCTTGATGTTCTAAAGAAAAATCAGTTATTTGTTACATTCTGTACAAATAAGCTATTTTTCTTGGATTTTGTGGTTGGTGAGGATAGTATATAGGTGGAGTTTGCATACAAGAGCACATTTCACACTGCTACAGGCAAGTCCCCTTTTGTTGTTGTGTACACTGAGGTTCTTTATCATGTAGTAGACTTGGTGAAGCTACCCAAGGGTCAAGGTAAGAGTGTAACTGTTGAGCAGTTGGCTGAAGATGTGTTGGTTGTTCGTGATGAAGTCAAGCAAAGTTGGAGAAGACTAATGCTATGTATAAAGCAACAGCTGATTCTCACCAGCGGAATAAACAGTTTCAGGAGGGAGACTTGGTGATGGTGTATCTTTGAAAATAGAGATTTTCTATCGGTACCTACAACAATCTAAAGCCCCATAAAGTATGGTTCTTTCAAAGTACCTAAGCGGATCAACAATAATGCCTACATTATTGAGTTACCGGCTTCCATGAGAATTTCGAGTACCTTCAATGTAGTTGATTTATATGATTTCCATAAAGATGATGAGCAACTCTATCCAGATTATACCTCGAGATCGAGTTTCTCAGAGGTGGAAGGGACTAATGTATGACAGATGGTAGGCCTCGAAAAATGACTTTTTTCAATTTTAGTGCTAATCTTGTTATTTGTTTTAATTTTGATTTTTTGAATCTTAGTTTATTTAGACTAGGTTTCAGTTTCTTTTGTAATTTAGGATTGTTAAACCCTTATAAATAGAGGGTTAATTCTTTGTTTTCATCATTCATTCATCAATATTATTTTTAGAGTTTTAATTCTTACTCTCAGGTAGATTCCAGATCTTGTGTTTTTAAGGTTTTCGCTTGAATTTCTTATTCATGTTGCGTCACACTTAAAAAATAATTTCAGCACCAACAAACATGCACACTAAGTCTATCTTGAACCGGCAATAATAAAATACTAGTTATTATTACAAAAGAAAATAAAATTAAAATCATATTTATGGTATTGCAGGAGTGTTGTTCATTAAGCACCACTTGTGCGTTTGAATCCTGTCAATTTATCAATTTCTACATTTTTTTATTCTACATACAATATTAGATAGATCATCTTTAAAACTAGTAAAAGAAATAATTTCGTGACACTGAACATCAAATATAGTTAATTATTTATTTAAAAGTAGTTTTTTAAGAAATTTCGAAAAAAGTAGATGAAATGTATGGTTGAAAAGTTTATAAAAATTGTGGGTTTCATGAATTATGTGGTTGAAAATGAGTTTGAGAAAAAAAAAGTTTATATAAAACCATGACAAACATGTTCTAAACACTATGGACCTCGTGAAAAGTAAGCATTGGAATACAATCAATCTAGTTAAAACTAACTAGAGTAGAGCTAGCTCCCGAAGTAAGCTTCTGGGCAACCAGGTTACCTAATCAAGATAGAAAGCGACATGAACCACATATTACTTCTTTTAACATGGCTAGAATATTTTAAGAAGGGGAAGGGGAAGGGGGAGGGGGAGAGCATAAGGTACCAAACTAAGGATCCGTTTGTAATTGATTTTAGATTCAACTTTTGATTGTCAAATAATCAGAAGTTGTTTTAGGTATTTGGCAAACTTTAAAAAAAAAAATGATTATAGAAAAATCTGTACTATCTGAAGTAGATTTTGAGAATCAACAAAAAAGTAGCTTCTCAGATTCTGCTTTTAACTTCTCCAATTATTTATAATTAAAATATCATTTTTAACCCCAATTAATTAAATCAATTTATTTTATACTATATGGACTATACTTTATTTTGTAATTTTATAAATTTTGAGATTTAATAGATATTAATTTATTTATTTTATATTAAATATAATGATTACACCATCTTAGAAAAATATTTGATAAATATTATTACTGTTATACAAGTACAAATAAATTTTATAATACTACCAATTATAATAATAATACAAAAGGATATCAATATAATCAATAATTATTTTAATAATTGTATATAGGCACACCTATATATCACTTTTGCTTAACAAACGTTAAAATACTCATTTTCAAATATACAACAATTCTAAAATAAAAGTTTACAAAACACTGATTCTTTCCACAGCTGATTTTTCTCTCCAGCACAGTGAAAGATGATTCTCTTAAAAGCACAATTATACCAAATCAAGCCTAAAGTTAGATGTGAGGACTGGACCGCCCTAAGATAATCGCATTCGACAACATACATGTGGAGGCAATTCATTTGTCAAAGCGTAACCAGTGTCGCACGGCTAAGGCTTCTTCAACGAAAATGTTAAGTATTGAATTTGGCTAAGCACAACCCCTAGCGCATGGCTAAGGATTCTACAACTTCAGGATCAAATCCACCATCAAGCGATCATGCTACAACAACCACAACAAAGTCAAAGTTATCTTGATTACAGCTCGAGCACCCGTTCGACCACTACTGCTTCACCGCTGCATCGATATTAATTTTCAACTCACTCTTCCGCCAGTGAAATCCATCGTGCTATAACTGAGGGCACCCTCACATTTGTGGGGGGTAAGTAGCCTAATCGCAACCAAGTACTCACAATGCAATTCAAAGGTTCATTCCCTTAACACCTGTGCTTCTCCAACTTTACCATTATGCACAACCCGATTTCATTCTTCTCCCCAAATCACCCAAAGAATCTATACAATGTATTCAGCATCCCCTTGTGCTTCACGCTAAAAAATAGCCAGAATAATGTCTGTCCAATTAACTCCCTATTTGGCCCCTATGTTTCTAAAACTCATTTTCCCCAAACTCATTTCCAAACATTCTATCAGACCCACAACTTTTATCAACTTTTCAACTACATATTTCATCAACTTTTATCAAAATCTTCTAAAAAATTAAATTTTATCTGTACCAATTAGGCTCTAAGTTTAGTAAGCAGATGGACAACCTGCCACCAACCCGTGGCTTTCCAAACTCCCTTTGCACAATGACATAGGAAAAAGAAATTGATGCTTGTCTCTACCACCCCACAACTAATACATGTTCGTCAAACCCCAATTTCTCGACATGCCAAATTATGGAACATAGACACCGCATTAAAGAGTAAGCGTCTAATGAACTTTCAACATAGATAGGCGCTTCCACAAGGAGTCTAGGCTACACCCATTTATCTTCTCGACTTTGATATGTTCATTCAACAATAATTTGCATCCACTCTTAATCGAATAAGCATCCCTAATTTTAAAATGCCACATAAGCCTATCAAGACGGTGTATTGAACCCAATGGTATAGCCAAAATAGTCTCTTGATCAACTGGAGAGAACTTCGTAAGAATGATGGCAATATGCCAATCTCTTGTAGCACTAAGGAGCGAACTGGCTCGTCCATTATAACATAATCAGGTGTGAGCGATATAAAGCTCGGAGGTCCCACCATCCAGGGGTCTCAAAAGTTGTCAACATAATTTCCATGCCCAATCCTCCATCTCAAGCTTTTATACAATAATTCCATCTATCATAATATGCTATTCCACAAATATGAAGATCCTGACTTATTAACTGTAGAAATGAAGTCACTATTAACGAAGTATTTTCCTTCAAGAATGTGACCCACAAAAGAATGTGGATTAGTGATTAGTTTCGAACCCTGCTTAGAGGCCAATGCTTGGTTAAATAATTACATATCCTCAAAGCTCAATCTTTCAGCATCTTTAGGTAAACAAAGTTATCCCATTTAACCTAAGCCATTTTTCTACGGTCATCTATCGACCCCACCAAAATCGTAGCATCATAGAGCAAAGATTCCTACGCAAAGAATCTAGCACCTTAAATATGCTCATAAGGTAAGTAGGTGCCACCTGAAATACATCATTTATCATTATCTCTTTACCACTTGCAAAAAAAGAACCATATCTCCAACCTTTTGTTTCTGAACGTTTTAGAAAGGAAAATTGGCGCAAATGGTCCCTAATGTATGACAATAGTGCACAAATGGTCTATAACCTTTCATTTTTAGTAGAGTGGTCCCTAATCTATCTATTTAGGTGCGTAATTGGTCCTTTTGGACGGATTCCGTTTAAAACTTCCGTTAGTTGCGTGAATTAGTTAAACTCTCATTTTTTTGTCTTTATTGGTGAGAGGTAAAATTGTCAAGTTATATTTCTTTTCTTTCTTTCAACCTAATAATATATTCAGAGAAATATATATCCTCCTTCTATATTCAGAAGAGAAATTCTCCAACTCTGTTACTTTTTCTTCTTTTATCCTTCATCCGAGAATTTTGTCAACGTTGAGCTTCAAAGGCCAGTCAACCAGCTGCAACCGAGTGGAGGTAGCCCTACCCCGCCCCATCAATTTTTTTAGAAATCATAAAATAGAATACAAATTATAATATTTTTGCTAGAAATGGATTAAAGAAGAATTGAACTCGGGTTGGAATTATAAACTATAAATCTCAATCACTACACCACAACTTCAATCTTTTGTTTTTTTTGTTATAAATATTTAAAAAGTTTTTTTTTAATTATTTTTTTTAGTTTTACAAAAAAAAAAAATTGTGTGGTGGTTGGCAGGTCAAAGGGTTGCCTTGCCCCGTCCCGCGAATTCGCGGATCGCGGGACAGAGTAAAAATTTCGTGGGATGAAATGGGGCGGGGCGGGCGGGCGGGAGCGGGGCGGGGCCATCTCTAACCAGAAGTGTGGCCGGAGGATACTCCTAGTGGAGATGGGACACTATTCTAAAAAAAAAATAAGATTATTTTATAGAGATAAGTACTCTACTAATATAATCATAGAGATTATCACTTGTTTAATTTCATGCTTGAATATATAAATATTCATTAGCAGCACCAATAAACAGGAAGATGACTCGAGTAGACAGATAAGACCATGTTTCTATGATTTGGATCCACCTAGAAAGGATAAGTTTAATTATGAATTAGTTATTACAAAGTACAAAGTCAAATTCACCTATAATATTTTAATCCTAAATATTCTTTCAAACAAAACGAAAGGTGGTTTGTCGGTTTACAACAATTGTCCTCTTTGATGCTTTTGTATATTATTTTTATATCAACCTTTTTTTATGGAGTGAAAACTTTTAATTGGGCAATTGTTATTCTTCTAAAATATTCTCTTAACTCTTTTAATTTTGTAAATAAATATTAATGGGTTAATTTCACTAACAGTCACTGAATTTACTTTAAAATTTTAAAACGGTCACTAAAGTTCAAAAGTTGCAGCACTAGTCACTAAAATATATAATCTTTTCACAAAGGGTCACTCCCTTAAGTTTCTAACTTGAAATGATGATATAGCATACAATAGACATTTATTTATTGCATGGTAGTCCATATACTTTATATAATATTCACTTTAGTCCCAAATTTTTTAATTATCTTTTAATTAAGTCCTTCAAAAATTGTATCTTAGGTCCCTCAACTTTTTACATATTTAAAATTTGGTCCCTCAAATCTTTGATTTTAATAGTCAAAATAAGTATAATTTTAGTAGTCAAAATAAGTGCACTTTTAGTTAAATTCTTGACTTTACACTCGAGTTTTCACCTAAAACGAACAAAATAACATAAGTTAATAATAAACTACTTGACAAAACTCGCAAATGTCCACTTTTAGTGGTCAAAATAAGTATAAAACCTACACTTATCACCTGAATTTGTCAATAAAATATATTTTTGTCAACTCTAAGTGATAAGTGCGAGTTTTACACTTATTTTGACCACTAAAAATGGACATTTGCGAGTTCTATCAAGTATTTTATTTTTCAATTATGTTATTTTGTTCGTTTAGGTAAAAATTCGAGTGTAAGGTCAAGAATTTAATTGAAATTGTACTTATTTTGACCACTAAAATTGCACTTATTTTGGCCACACAAAATCAAAGATTTGGGAGATTAAAGTTTAAAGATGTAAGAATTTGAAGGACCTAAGATGCAATTTTGGAAGACTTAACTGAAAGATAATTAAAAATTTGGGGACTAAAGTGTAAAGATGTAAAAAGATCAAGGACTTAAGATGTATTTTTTGGAGTACTTACTTGAAAGATAATTGAAAATATAGGGAAAGTGAAATATCATATAAAGTTCATGAACTACCATGTAATAAATAAATGTCTCTTGCATACCACATCACCATTTCAACTTAGAAATTTAAGGGAGTGACCGTTTGTAAATGGATTATATAATTTAGTGATCAGTGCTGCGACTTTTGAACTTCAGTGACTGTTTTGAAATTTGAAAGTAACTCCAGTGACCGTCAGTGAAATTAACCCAAATATTAATATAGAAAGCCGATCGTATTTTAGACTTTTATGGAAATTTCATAGCTACGAGTGACTTTAATTTCTTGAAATTAAATATAAACTCAAGCACAATCTTAATCAAGCCATGCGCAATTGCGTTCAGTCCATTAATATTGAACAATATCAATAATAACGTGGAATACCAGTTACAATGTAATACACGGTAAAGGGCCACACAATTCATCAAAGGGCCACGACTGTTGGTATTACAAAGAACGGGTACAACACGCCATGACGGATCAATAATCAGTGGAGGCATAGTTCTGATACAGAGGATCCTCCGGAAGAGGCAACTGCAGAGCATACTATATGCTGCCACAAAAGCTTATTTCTATTTCACCATTCTCATATTATCTTGCTATCCTTAGAGAAAGAAGAAGAAGAAAGAAGCTTAGAAACACATGATGAACAAAGCACTCCAAACTTTTAATTCGGAAAACAACTGATGATTTACAATGGGATACAAGCCTCCTTATATAGATAGAGGCAACACACTAGGACAAACAACTGGGACCATAAAAGGAAAATTATTTTACAGACACAAATGACAGAAAGCAGGACGCGTAACAAAAGCAAAAGCGGATACATGACATAAAGCAAAGGCAAAAGGTAAAGCATAAAGCAAAGTAATACAGACACACATGACATAAAGTAAAGATTTGTGAAACTTTATCAAAGGAGAATCTGCTTTTCCAAAAGACAATCAATTGTTGACCTTTTCTCTTTTCATGGTGTACCAAGATTGGCAGCTAGTGCAGGGGAATCTGAATCGTCCGAATCTGAAGGTAAGCCCTGTTGCTTCAACCATGGTAAATTTTCCATCTTTCGTTCATTGTCCCACATTTGGTCCAAAATTATTTCAATGTTGTCTGGGTTACTTGGGTCTGGTTGAACTTCTGGTTGAACTGGTCCTGGTTCAGATGGTTCAGGAACTAGAGAAATATTTGGATATTCATGCATCATGTATTGTGTGACTTGAAGTTGATGAGATGTGATAATAGGTTGATCATCTGTCTCTGGCTGTGGACTGGTGGCAGATTCTTGATGGGGACTTGTGAGAGGAGAGCTAGTAATATTGTCGTGGAGCATCTTCCATAGCCTTTCTCTATGTGCTTGGCCTTCTGGAGTATTCTCACCATATTTGGAAGTGAATCCCAAACTCTGAGTAGGTCTTCCCAAATATAAATGTGACCATGAAGCATCAAAATTATCAGAATCTGGACGAGGAAGATGATAGTAGTTATACATGGGATAACTTTTCTTCATGTGAACTTCAATGTCTTCCTGGAGACGTTTTGCATAGGGTATTGGTAGAGTTTCCCATGGAACATCATCGTCAATGTTGGGCCAGATTTCTGGAGGGATGGTCTGATTGATCTCTGCCATTTTCCTTTGAAATGTCCTGAACTCTTTTGGATAACCTTCCCAATCTTTATGGAGATTATAAGGCAAGACAGTGTAATCACGAACATGAGAAAAATGAGTGTAGTACCCTGTTTCTGTGAAATATCCCTATCGATCAAAGATGATGATAACATGGACATTTTTAACTGAAGTACAGATGTCTTTAAATTTTCCCATGTAAACATGAAATTTTTTCATCCAATGATTTACTGGATGAAACCATTCTAAGAACTTTTTCGCATGGCAATTTGGTTCAGGATAAAGCTCAGGATAAGTCTTCCATATGTCATAATCAAGTTCTGGGAGCCAGGTAGCCATGGCTTCTGCATTAAAACAGAAAGCAACTTTGTGAAGCTCAAGAAGATACCATAGAAAACACAGAATTTCTTTTGAGAAAGCCCATTGGAGTCTATCAGGATTGAAGAAGAAAATATTAAGGAACGGATAATCAGGATGGAATCCTAAACCTCCGAAAATGTGAATCCCGTGCTTCTGGATGACCAATGACTGGTATTTGAGCATGAGTTCTTTTGACCGGGTTTTGAGAGTTTTATCTTTTATGAGGTTGTGTATTTCTGGGGGCAAATTGTCCATGTTTGGATAGACTTCAGGTGGTCTATGGGAGGATGAAGAAGGTTTTGAGGACGAAGGTTTCATCATACAGATAATGGGAATGAGTTTTGTAACTGAGTATTTGGGCTTGGGCCTGGATAATAGATCAGGGAAGATTATTATGGCCCTTTATATGCTTGACTTCAAAGTCAAAATTTGCAAACCATTCGGCCCATCTCAGGAGTTGGGAGTTTGGTATCTGCTTCTGTTTAAAACTGAGCATTTTAGGAAATGCAGACATATCCATCTCAATAAAGAAGTGATGCCCAATTAAATGAAACTGGAATTTTTCAATTCCTCTTTTGACCGCCAGAATTTCTTTGAAAGTGGAATGATAGTGTTTTTCAGCTTCAGAGAATGATCCACTTTTGTAGCCACATATACTTCTTTTCCCTTCTTTTTCTTCAAGCAAAACTGCAGCCCAATACAGGTCACTAGCATCTGTTTGTAAAATTCTCTTGCCACTGGTGGGGATAGATAATGCTGGGAGGCTATGGACCTTTTGCTTGATCTGCTGGATGGCCTTAGTTTGCTCATCTGACCAAAGCGGAGCATTCTTCTTTAACATATTCTGCAGGGGTTTGATGACTAGATAGATGGTCAATGAAATCAGCCATGTAGTTGACAATTCTGAAGAACTGTTGTACTTCTTTCTTTGAGAGATTAGAATCAGGAAACTTCAGTAGTTCTTGGCCGACATGAGGTTGTAAAGAATACTGGCCATCTTTGATATGCATGCCAAGGAAGTTGATTTCATTGACCCCAATTTGCATCTTCTTCTGGGCTAACATCACTCCATGGTTTCTAGTGAGATTATAGAAATCAGATAACAGTTTAGAATGCGAAGATTCATCCTGAGAGAAGATGAGGATATCATCAATGTACACCAGGGCTGATTTCATGATAGGATGGTAGATGCGAGTGATAGCCTTCTAAAAGAGTGATGGAGCTGTTTTTAATCCAAATGGCATGACGGTCCACTGAAAGTGAGCATTTGGAATACAGAAACCTGTTTTGTGTCTTTCTTCTGGAAGAATACCAATTTGCCAAAAACATGCTTTCAGATCAAACTTAAAAAAGATTTTAGCAGTAGATAGATTAGCAAAAAGCGCCTTCCTGTTCGGTAGAGGAAATTTGTCATCTGCAAGAAAATGATTCAGAGGTTTATAATCAATGACAAGTCTCATTTTTCCTCGCACTTGTTCAGCTCTTTTGTTGACATAAAATGCTTGACATGCCCACTGGAAATTGGTGGGTTCAATGAGTCCTTCAGCCTGTAGGTTTGCCAATTCTGTGGTTACAAGTTGAAGATGTTCTGGACTCATTCCTGTGTGGCTAGTTTTTGTTGGATTGACATCTTCATTTAACTTGAAAGGAAGTGAAACAAAGAACTCTGAATTTTTCCATAAAGGATTCGTGCATTTGGTGAGAAAATCTGTGTGAGATTCTGCACAACAATCTTGAACCAGTTGTTCCTTGAGAGAGTGTATGGATGTCATGGAAAAATATGTGGTTGGACGGATGTAGGGGAGAAAATGAGATTTATATTGAAGACCATTGTATTTTGGGATGACTCTTTTTGTCCAAAGTTGTTGTATGATGTCAAAACTAATAACAATGTCTTTTCCTGGGAGAGATGATCCGAGGAGTCTGTGGGAAATAGTGCAATTTGGGAAAAATTGGATGTTGACAGGTTTGCTAATGATCTCTGTAGAGAAATACTCATTATTTGCTGCCTAAAAGATTTGTCTGTGAGATTTCCACATGGATGATGGTAAGACAGTTGGGTTTAAAATAGAACATGCTGCTCCCGTGTCAAATAAACCAGCGACAATGATTGGTCTGTCATATTTGCTTGGGAATATTTAGATTTCAACCATAGGTACCGAGAGGCTTAGATTGATAACTTGTATCCCATAGCATCCATCGGGATCTATGAGAGAATCGTCAGTGTCGCTTGTCTCATTTTCTTCGAGAACAAAAATTGTGTCAGAAGATTGTTCATCATGTTTTGAGAAAATAGATTCAAGATCTGCCTCATCATCTATGTTTGTAGCAGCATAAATTTGCTTGAGGATTTTGGCCTTCTTCTGCTTTGGACAATCTTTAGCAAAGTGGCCTTTTTGTTCGCATATGAAACAACGATCTCCCTTTTTCTTAGAGAATTTCTGTCTGAAGAACCTTCGTTTCTTAGGGAATGGTCTAGAACTCTTTTTTCGGACTTTGAACCTTTTAAAATGGTGCTTCTTTTTTCCTGGGCATGAGCAGGATTTGTGGTCGTGGCGACACTTGATTTTTAACTCTGGGCGTTCACAAGCCTTTTCGAGTTTCTTGCCCGTAGTGTGTATGTCTGTAAGGAAAGCCTTCTGGTTGCAGAGTTTTTTGAGAGTTCTTAGGACCATATTATGGAGTTCGCCAAAGGATGTAGTACCGAGAAATTGTCCCTTCATTTCAATCATCCTTAAAGTTTCTTGTCCAAGAGGTTGAGGTATGGATTCAAGATAAGCCCGCTTAATGTTTGGATCATCCATTCCTCCTATCAAATAGTAGCACCTGGCTTCATTTTGAAAATGTTTGTCAAGATCCTTAGGATTGTACGAACAACACTTTAGTTTAAAAAACTCTTCTCGGGCAATATCTTTTAAATGATCTTGTCTTCCACAGAATTCCCAATATAAGGCATTCAAGAACTATTCAATTGTGGGAGTATTGAGATACTGCAATTGTCTGTATTGTCCAAGAGAATCATACCAATCCCTAAGGAAACCAGTAAGGCGGGCAATGAAAGACTTGATGACAGAGGCATGTGTCATGAAGGGTTTTTGGAGCTCGACGGAACACCAAGCCTGCATTTCTTGGAACCTAGTTCTCCATTTAAAGGGGGAAACATCATCAAGGGTAAATTTAACCGAAGAGCCACTGGCAGAAGGTAAGCCCGGACCCATGACCTTTGGAATAGTTGGAGGACTAGCTTGTTCGTCTTCGGAGATAACAGTAGGTTTTGCCTGGCTTGTTTTTTCTGTTGGTCCTTCATTGTGTTGGGTTGTAGACTCTTCTCTGCTCGTTTGAGCTTCGTTTGCCATGTAAAGAGGGGGTTGACTGCATGACTCATCAGAAGATTCACCGTAACTTGTATCAGAATCTGCAGTCATGTGTTTCTAAGCTTCTTTCTTCTTCTTCTTTCTCTAAGGATAGCAAGATAATATGAGAATGGTGAAATAGAAATAAGCTTTTGTGGCAGCATATAGTATGCTCTGCAGTTGCCTTATCCGGAGGATCCTCTGTATCAGAACTATGCCTCCACTGATCATTGATCCGTCATGGCGTGTTGTACCCGTTCTTTGTAATACCAATAGTCGTGGCCCTTTGATTAATGGGGAAATTGACAAAAGTAATCAATTTGCCTGGGCCCTTTTAACAAAGGCCCACTTTTAATAATTCTTGGAAAATGGTAACTTTTTAGTGAAAGTGCCAAAAATACTCTAATAATGTGTTTAGAAGAGGTTTTTTTAAGACTAAAAGCACTTTTTAAATATTAAAAGTACTTTTAGTTATATTTATGATTATTTGGTATTAGTCAAAAAATACTTTTTGATTAAAAAAAAAGTTTAAAAAACTGTTTTAGAGAAATTCAAATTTTGGGTTACTTTAAAAAGTTCTAATTGAACTTTTACGGAAAGTTATAATTAACATTTAATGAACTTAAAAATTAACAAAATTATTATTATTATATAAAAGAAATTAATTTATTTACTACATTAATTACTTATATCAAACTGTAATTTCATATATTTATATAAAATAAAAAATATATATTAACGTGTTAATTAAATAATATAATACAAATTACACATAATAAGTTTGATTTAAATAATTAAATAATATTTAGTGAAATAAACTAAAATAATCGTATCATTATAATTAAATTAATATATTAATTTTTATAGTTATTATAGGATATAAAAATATTTTATTTATTTTAAAAATAATAATATGAGATATGTAATAATTAATTACTGTTTAGTTAAATAAATATAAAATTTATACAAAAAGTACTTTTATAGTTATTCAACCAAACACTCAATTTAATATTCACAGCACTTCTTACATTCATATACAAATAGTCAACAGCTTTTTAATAAAAATAAAATTGTGAAGCCCAACTCATATTTGAAGCAGCCCATTAATTTAATTGATCCATTACCACTCTCTTTCTTACCATTTCCCAATTCGTCCTCTCTCTCTCTCTCTTCCTCTCTCCCAATTCGTGAATCAGTGCAGCCGACAAACTACCATAAGGCCCTCTCATCTCTCGCTCAATTTCTTCGTCGAAAGTTGGACAGTCTCTGGTGATCAGGGGTCACGGCTCACGACCAAGACTCCTCTCATTCTCTAATCTCCGTCTCGCCAGTCGATTAGTACATGCAAGTCAAACCCTTGTTCCATTCACGACTCACGAACCAGAAGCTTTTGTGCACTGTTAAAATTCCCAAGCCAAACCCTTGTTCCATTCCTTGTAGAAACCCTTATCTCAACAGCATACTTACCCATTCCCTTGGCATGTTCCCGATGAAACCTAATTTAGGCTTACTAATTCGTTTGAATGTGCCAAACTAACAATCACACTGAATAGATCCATCTCAATTGGACCTAGTTTTGTGGGTACCCATAGCCTATAATCTAGGGTGTATGTTCCAAAATTCAAAATATAAAACTAGTAAGCATTTGGTTTTGAGATCTCCATATTCGTAATAAGTGCTCTGAAATTAATCATAGTTGGTCACAAAAAATTGTATTGAGATCTCCATCTTCATCATAATTTTTTGGTTGATTGTAATCATTTCACTTTGTTTAGATACAATAACATTTTGTCCTCTAAATGAGTGACTAAAGGTCCATAACAATGGGATGAAGGATTTACTAATGGTTAAACTTTCATTTTGTCATTCAAGCATAGAAATATAGATTTTATTTTGTAGTTACATGTGTTTGATCTGTACTAGAGGATTGTTAAAGATGAAGATTAGGATCATTTATTAAATAAACCTTGCAATGAGGATGGAAGTGCAGATGATTAAAAGTATGAGAGTGAAGTGCAATTGATCAATTGTTTTACCAGATTTTGATGCCGTTAATGATTTACAGCATTGGTGGCACCTTAATTTCAGAAAGTGTAATTGTTAGTTAGACACTTGTAAATAGGTGATTGGTTGATAGAATGTATATAGTTTTTGTATGTATTCCATTCTCGGCTACTGTATTATATATATTAGCAGATGCTGAAATGAAGGAATTAAGAAAGCTTTTATCGAGTTCAAATCTTCTTTTCAAATTAAACTTGGTATCGAGCTTGACAATGGCTAACACGGAGTGGCCACAACTCTTCTCCATCGAATCGAAGACAACAATACATACACACGATGGCGCAAATCGGCTTTCACCCTTTGGAATGAATTCGACACAAACACCATCGGTGAAACCGGGCGAAACAATTTTCATCTTGTGGAAGAACATGATTATACCAATCATTAAAGGGCATAATCTTGAAGCCTTCATACTGGGGACAAAGAAGTGTCCACCATAATTCATTGGTTCTCAAACCATTACCAATGATGGAGAAATAGTAGAGATGCTGCCAAATCCAAAGCACAACAAGTGGATCTCTATTGATCAGCTACTTATGGGGTAGCTGTACTCATCGATGACACCAGAAATTGCCATGAGGGTAATGGGTTGCTCGAGCTCAAACAAGCTATGAACTGCAGTGAATGAAAGTTATGGCATAATGAACAGATCTAGAGTAACCTTCCTCACTGGTGAACTTCAAAGAACCAGAAAAGGATCAATGTCAGTAGATCAATATCTCACCACAGTGAAACAGTTGGCTGACAACCTTGAAATTGCTGGAAAAATATCACTCATGAAGATCTAGTAACACAAGTTCTTGATGGATAGGATGAAGAGTTTACACCAGTAGTGGTGCAGATCAATAGCAGAGAATAAATTTCCTGGTATGAACTCACATCAATACTTATGACCTTTGAAAGTAGAATTGAACATCTGAATGTAGTAAGAAGTGGAATGAGTAACATAAACATTAATCAAACATCTGCTAACTTTGTTCAAAGAAGTAGTTTCAATAATACTAGAGGAAACAAATCAGGAAACTATGGCAGATCATCCAACTTCAGAGGAAGATGAAAGAATAGAGGTAGAGGATGAAGAATTACTGAACATCAAAATCCATGTCAGATCTGTGGAATGAATAATCATTCAGCCTCATGGTGTTTTAATAGATACGACGGAGTGATACATGGGCAGTAGGCCAAACATCCAGAATGGGAGCAACAACAACTCAACACCATCAACTTTTGTTGCATCTCCAAGCACAGTTGAAGATCCTGCCAGGTTTGTAGACACTAGAGCAAGCCACCATATAACAGCACAAAAGGAAAATCTCACCATGACCAAGGAGTATAATGGTAAAGAAAGACTAGTAGTTGGTAATGGAAACTCACTACACATAGCACATACTGGTATTAAATGTTTGACTGCTTTGAATGATAAGCCTATTGTAACACCCCAAAAAATTCGTATTCTTAATTTAAATAAGAAAACGAGAATGAAGCAAGAAATTTGGTTGAGTTGTCCCAAAAAGTATTTCGAAAGTCGTAGCACTTAGAATTTAATTTAAATTCGAATAATAAAAAGGGAGAAAAATCGGATTTAATGTTTTATAAGGGCTAAGTTGAACTTATCTAAGAGTTATTGGCTTTTATTAAGGCTTGTTTGGATAAAAGGGAAAAAGTTGGGTAAAGACCCAAAAAGTGAGAAAACCAAGTTTTGAGCCTTTTGATTTAAGTAAGTAGCCAACTTTGGAGCCATCGTATGAATTGTGTATTGGTCCGAATTGCGAAACTTATGGTGTTGGGCAATGCATAACGAGACCTTCGGAATGGTACCAAATATGCGTACTTTTGACTATGAAAACAGCCCCGAAAAATTATGTCAAAAACGTTCCAAGATGTTAGAAATCTGGGAATCAGCCAAAATTCCAGCAAAACCATTTTCGGGCAGCCATCTTTAGAGTGATGTTTTAACCTCTGTGTTGGTCCATTTTCTTCGATTCAGAGTGCGTTCCAAAGTGCACAACAAGACCTTGAAATGGTACCAAATACACCTATGTTCGACTCAGGAATCAGCCCGAATTTTTATGTCAAAAACCTTCCGGGAAGTTGGAAATCTGGAATTTCAGAGAAATTTGGTTCTGACAGACCATTTTTGAGACGATCTTTGTGATCATTTGTTGATAAAATAATGTGATTGCAAGTGCACAATATCGTTAACAAGTAATAAAGTGGACTTTTTGAGTCCGGATTATCGTTCCCACGAAGACTACCTTATTTAGATACTAGTTAAATTAATCAAATCGCTAATCTATTGAGAACAAGTTAAAATCAATTGATTTTGAATATTTAAACTAGAACTTTGGATTTTTTCGAAAATAATAATAAAGCAGAAATCAAGAATTAATAAAATATGATGGTTGAAGCGTTTGGACGAACGAATTCACCTAGTTGTCATCTCTAATTCTTCCTCTCAAGATTCGTTTCCTAAAGTTGTATTCGGTCGAATTCACAAATTTAACCTAATTTACCTCTCTCGAGTTCAAATTAGTCCTATCTAATTAAGTCAACTTAGGCAGTCAGAATGGTCCTTAATTAGATGCATTAAATCTTCTAAGAATTCAATACAAGACCGTGACAATAACAAAAGCGTATCTCTACCTTTTATCCAATTGCCGATTTTACTTGTGGTCTAGATTAACAATTTACCTCTCGGTTCATTACAATCCACAAAAATCAATGAAATAATGGCCAATCATTCAAAGCATTAAGAAAAGAAGTAAAATCAAATACTTAATCAATTTATAAATCAAAACTTGAGAGTCGAAATTAAAGAATTTAACTTAGGCTACATCGTTCATCCAAACATAAAATCTAGCTATTCATAACTCGGGAGAAAGAAAAGATAAAAAGAAGTGAAAACATAACCGGATCTTGAAAAGAATAGAGGAGAGGCGTTGAATGTCTTGCACCAGGAATCTCTGTCTTGTGCTCGAATCTTCAAGTCGCCTTGTTCTTCGTCTCTTGGTATCTCTCTCTCCATATGATTTTTCACAAGAATTTCACCCCCCTTGTTATGAGAGTATAAGTCCTATTTATAGGTCTCTCTAGATGACCTAAAAGATCCCTCAAAATCATAAAAATCGTGCACTCAAAGTTTCCAATTGCATTCTGAGTCAAAAAAGGAAACAAAATAATCGAAAATTCAGCGTTAGATTTGGCTCGGGTAACGCCAGCCTTTTAGGGGCGAACGCCCAGGCAAATGTTTTTGCCTCTGATGGTTACTTCTTCAGCTGGGCGCACGCCCAGCTTTGATCTGGGGCGTTCGCCCAGTTGAAATTTCTGTCCAATTTGCGCTTGTAGTCCTTCAACTTTTGATTGTAGTCATTTTAGTCCTCTGATTCCTTCTTATATTTCGATTCAGTCCTCTTTTATTTGCACCCCAAGTCCTTCAACTTTTGGATGTCTGCAAGTTGACCCCCATCTCCAAGTTTTCGTACACTTTCAGTCCTTTTCGCCTATTTTGCTTTGTTTTTCTCCAATTCCATCCAATCTTGGGTTTTGACCTGAATTAGTTAAATCAACACACAATTAAGTAGAAAAGTACTTATGAGCACTTACAATTGTCCACTTTTGATAGTCTAGATAAGTGTAAAATCACACTTATCAAATACCCCAAACTTGAACATTTGTTCGTCCTCGAACATAACTAATCACTTAAACAAACAAACAAATAATATTAAAACAGATAGCTTGCCGTATTTGCCTCATGTTTTGAACAATCAAACAATTCATAACAAAACTTCTAAATCATGCTACCAAAATCAATCATTTTAACTTATCCGATGCTTGACAGATATCAGTGTGTAAACATAGTCAATTCAATCACCATGAGCCTTTAAGTCGATGATATTATGCTCCCACCAATGGTCAAATATTTCTTTTCTCGCTCGTAAGAATACACACCCCCAAACTGATATTCAATTTTCTCACCCCGGGTGTTAGCTCTAAAAGGGACTCTCAAGACACTTATTCTTTTACTGCTCAAAATTTGGTTAGGTCTAGCCAATACATTAGCTATCTAGATCTGTGATGATTCTCCTTTCATTGAGTGCTTTGACCATCAAGTTTTCACTAAGTAAGTCAAACCCACTAGTAATCTATATCCCCAAGTTATCATAAAGTGGTTCAATCTTGCTTTTTTTTTTTTTTTTTTTTTTTTTTTTTTTTTTATATATATATCTTATGTGCAAGACCTCACTCCCTTAAGCTTTCTAGATGATGACCCATAGCGAGCTTTAGGTCGGTGGCTCCCTGTGTCTATTAAACCTTAGGGCACCGAGTTTTGAGAACTCCAATGGACTTTATCACTCGAGTCAACTAGGCTACTAAGAGAGGTATAAGATAATGCAAGTGCCAATTTTTTTTTTTTTTTTTTTTTTTTTTTTTTTGGCAAGATAAGCAAAGTGGGATTAGACTTCTAGCATCCGGTCAATACTTAGATTCCACTTGGTATCCAAAATACACTCCACACAACTATTATTCAAACACGGAATCAACACCTATCTAAACAGCTTCTGCACTGGTTTAACCACCCCCAAACTGGCTTTTCACCTGGTTAGGTAATTGAGTTGTCAATTGGTAGAAGTGGTTTTCTCAACTAAGATTCACTACTCTTTCACTGTATTCTATTCAATATACCAACCCAGCGTAGTGAAATTCATGACCATCAATCACACTTAATCATATCTTACATGGATAAGTAACATTTATAAAACAAGCACAAGTAGCATAACCTAGTCATAAGTCATGAATTGACATCAGTTTCAAATACTATCCTCATAGGCCGGCAAGGCTATCCAACATACAAGCACACAGAATTTTTCAATTTTTTTTTTTTTTTTTAGCATACGCAAAAATAATGAAAGCAATTAAAGTCTAATTAAAGTCACCCCCAAGCTAAAAATTCACATTGTCCTCAATGTACGAAAAACGTAGAGCAAAAGTAAAAAACTAGAAAAGGATCAGGAACTTCCCGGGGGTAAATCTGGAGAGGATGCATCCGGCTGGTGGGTCGGTCCCGCTGAAGTAGAGGGTCGAAAAGAAGCAAGTTCTTTGTGAAAAGCGAGAGACGGTCTCCGATATGCGCGACATTCTCATCGAGAGTTTCCATACGGCTCCCTATCGACTCACTTTGATCGTGCATAGCATGGTCTTGGTAATCCAGTCTGTTGATTGGACCGAGTCCTAGCGTCGGTTCTTCGCCAATCCTCACTGATTGGTCACATAGCGCAGTCACCAAGCATAGCTTCACGGGTTACGATGTATGTGTATAATCGCATTCTCAATGGCGTGAACTCGCTCTACCCATCTCGTCTCGAGCCGCCATAAGCTGCCTTGAATCGAACGTCAAGTCGGACCCGGCATTTGTCGGTGGTGGGGAGGTGCCTCATCTTGAAAATCCTCATCGCAATCCCGGCCCTAGCAGAGGTGTGCTCTAGTACCTCCATTTGCCAACTTGGTCTCCGAGTTCTCAACACTACGGGCATTTAATAAGGGGGCGGGGGTCGGCTTGGCTTCCTCATTTGGGAAAATGGGAACTCCCTGAGTGATCTGATCCACCGATAAGACAAGAAAAATGAATGGCGCGCTGGGAGTCCACCTCAGTAGCCAATTCTTTGATGAACTCAAAGATGAGAGTCCCCAAGTCGAACTTACGGAGCCTTGCTAGATGATATAATAGGACGGCCCGGTGCTCATTAATTTTCGTCCTCTGTCTGGTGGGGCTAACGTTGGAACTGACAAAAATATGTAAGACGCGCAATTCCCTGGTAAGCTGATCATGCATGAACCGAGGGGTGTCCAAAGGCCAAGCATCATCCCGACCATATAAATAACGGGCCACCAATGCCATGTCAATGTCGTGCGGAGTGGGGAGAGGGTCAAGCTCAGTGCGTGTGAGGCCATAATATCTGTCGATCATAGTGGGGGTGAAACGTATCCACTGACCTCTCACCCAGGTTCTGTGTCGGTGGGGAGACTCCAAGGCATCAATGTCTGGGTTGAAATTGGCAAAAAACTCCCGAACTAGAGTAGGGTATGCGGCGTGGGGAGCACCGGCCACCTTGTTCCATCCACAGTGCTGGATGACTCGTTCCAACAAATGATCAGAGAAGTCTGTCCTAGTGACCTGGCGTTCCTTGTGACAGAGCTTGGGTAACCACTTAGTTTTATAGCTTGATTGGATGGCCTCGGTTTGGAAACGTGGTATAGACCCATCATCAGGCGGCTCGGCCACATGTCTAGTCCGGGTGGAAGGCCCGCTGACCTTCCCTTTCCCTTTCTCCGCAGCAGTAGCTTTGCGCTTGGGTGGCATGTTGTACCTGTAGAGACAAAATGCAAGGAAGTACGTGAGAGAACGTAGTGGACCAAGGAGTAACGCAACCAAGAAAAACATAGGAAAGAGGTAAAGTTTCCCGAGCCATCATTGGACACAAGTAAAGCCCTAGCGTGGTGTGTATCGTGTTCAAATTATACGCCGAACGGATGTCGAAAAAGCGCATTTAAAGGGGACGAAACGGGGGCCGGAGGGCTGCCGGCGGGTAGCCATGGCAGGCCACAAATTACTTAAAGGGGGCGAACCAAAATGGTGCATGATTGAAGATATCCTAAGGTAAGCATGCAATGTGAACAATCTGGAACGTAAAACAACAAAGTCCAAGTGATGGCTAGACCCAATTGCACAAGAAATTTCTTTAAGACATTTTAACAAACACATTGAAAGCACCCTATTTATGAATGGAAATTAAGTGAGTAGAGATCATGAAATCCGCCCAAAATTGATAAACAACAGCAAAAACCATAAGCCCAGCAACTGCCTACTCCCAAACTCCTCCAAAGAAACAGAAAAATTCACCCAAACACCAAGTCACTGCGTAAAAGGAAGAGGAAAATAGACATGGGAATCATACCTGGAAGTGGGAATGTGGGCAGCGAGATGTGGTGAAAAGAGAGGCAATTAGGACACGATGTCAATTAGATGTAGTTAGATAAGCATGAATGTGTGTGGGCGGATGATGGAGAAGAATAAAGGAAGTGAAACGTGTGGGGGGAGGGAAATGGTGTGTGAGCATATGAGAGGGGGGCGGATGGCTTGTTTAAAAATAAACAGCGAAATTTTTTTTTTTTTTTTTTTGAGCCAAGGCGAGCACTGGTGTTAACCTCCGGGCGTTCGCCCAATGCACGTAGTTGGTGCGCAGTTCGCTCTGCTGCCGGCGGGCGAGCGCCAGTCTATGTCTTGGGCGTTCGCCCAAACCAACAAATATTTTTTTTTTTTTTTTTTTTTTTTTTTTAAATCTTGGATGCAAACGTTTGGCACGAAGAAAATAAACAAAATAAGCGTGGCGAATTATGATAAAAGCGGGAAAGAACAACAATCCTAAAATTCTATATGCAAAATTAATACTAGAAAAGGGATAGAGAATGGGTTGCCTCCCATTAAGCGCTCAATTTAGAGTCTTGGGCTCATTGTTTGGCGGCATTCACTGCATCTTGCAATGTCAATGGTGGATTTTGCCGTTGGGAAATCCTCCACATAGTGTTTCACTCTCGGCCATTAACCTTGAAATTTCCTTTGGTTGGATGAGTCAATTCAAGCTGTGCCATATGGAAAAACTTGGCGATTGTGAATGGTGGGACCACTTTGATTTCGATTTTCGAGGAGCAGTTTGAGTCATGAGTTGTACAAGAGAACTTGATCCCCAACCTGGAATACTCGGTGCCGGATGTGTTTATCATGCCAGTTCTTAGTCCTTTCTTTATAGATCATTGAGTTTTCATAGGCATCCATTCTGAATTCATTCAGCTCGTTCAACTGCAGCAGCCTAGTTTCTCCGGCCTTGTCCAAATCCATGTTCAACTGTTTTAGTGCCCAATAGGCCTTGTGCTCGAATTCCACTGGTAGATGACACGCTTTTCCAAACACCAAACGATAAGGAGACATGCCAATAGGGGTTTTGAAAGCTGTGCGGTACGCCCATAGTGCATCATCAAGCTTCTTGGACCAATCTTTTCGAGTTGAATTGACAGTTAGCTCGAGGATTCGTTTCAACTGTCTGTTGGATGTCTCCACTTGCCCACTAGTTTGTGGGTGATAAGCTGTGGCAACCCGATGCTGCACTCCATATTTGTTGAGGACCGATTTAAATAAACGGTTGCAAAAATGAGAACCACCATCACTTATAATAGCTCTGGGAGCTCCATATCTCTGTTGAAAATATATTTTGGATGAACCCAACCACCACCACTGTTGCATCATTAGTTGGTAATGCTTTAGCTTCCACCCACTTGGACACATAATCAACCGCTACAATAATGTACTTGTTGGAATAGGACGGTGGAAATGGTCCCATGAAGTCTATGCCCCAAACATCAAATAATTCCACTTCAAGGATATTGTTTAACGGCATTTCGTGACGGGCGGATATGTTACATTCGTTGGCATCGATAAATGGATCTACAAAATCGTGCACATCTTTGAATAAATGTGGCCGAGAGAAACCACATTGTAAAACCTTGGCTGGTTTTGGTAGGACCAAAATGACCCCATAAGTTGAAGAGTGTACACGTGCAAGTATCGGTTTCATTTCTTCTTACGGAACACATCTTCCGATAATCGATCCGGCCTCTCTCAGATAGATACGGTTCCTCCCAAAGGTAGAATTTAGCTTCATGGACAAGTTTTTTCTTCTGCTGATAAGAAAATTCTGGTGGGAGAATTTGAGTGACCAAATAATTGACTAAGTCAAGATACCACGGTGCATTCCCAATCTGCAAGATTTGTTCGTCTGAAACACTTCATTTATGTCCACATTATCGGTTTCTTCTCCTTCTCCGGTCTAGATAAATGGTCTCGCCACCGATTTTTACGTCCCTTTTTATCACATATTTCAATGTCAAATTCTTGTAATAACAGAATCCACCGAATTAATCTGGGTTTGGCATCCTTCTTCCCAAACAAATACTTAAGAGCTGCATGGTCAGTGTAGACAAGTACCTTTGACCCAATGAGATAGGAACGGAATTTGTCAAAGGCAAAAACTACTGACAAGCATCTCTTTTTCGGTTGTTGCATAATTGATCGCGTGCATCCGTTAATGTCCTATTTGGCATAGTAAATGACATGTAGATTTTTGTCCTGCGTTGTCCAAGCACCGCGCCAACCGCAAAGTCGCTAGCATCACACATAAGTTCAAATGGTAGACTCCATCCGGTGCAACAATAATAGGTGCGGTGATCGCTTTTTCCTTCAAAGTGTTAAAAGCGTTGAAACATTCATCGAAAATTTGAGCGGCACATCTTTCTCCAACAAGTCGCTAAGAGGTTTTGTGATTTTGAAAAATCACGTATGAACCTCTGTAAAATCTCGCATGACCAAGAAAACTTCTTACACCCTTAATCGAATTCGGTGGTGCAATTTCTCAATCACTGAATTTTCGCTTTGTCGACTTCTATTCCTTGAAAGTGAAATTCGGTGTCCCGAACTATTCCTTCTTTCACCATAAAGTGACATTTCTCCCAGTTGAGTACAAGATTAGTTTCCTCACACCTCTTCAACACCTTAGATAAATTTGTCAAGCAAACATCGAAAGAGTCTCCAAAAACTGAGAAATCATCCATAAACACCTCAATGTATTGCTCCACCATGTCTGAGAATATAGCCATCATGCAACGCTGAAAAGTGGCAGGGGCGTTACACAATCCAAAGGGCATTCTTCTAAAGGCAAAGGTCCCGTAAGGGCATGTGAAGGTGGTTTTCTCCTGGTCTTCTGGAGCAATGGGGATCTGATTGTATCCCGAATAGCCATCCAAGAAACAGTAGTGAGAGTGCCCGGCAAGTCTTTCCAGCATCTGATCTATAAAAGGTAAAGGAAAATGATCTTTCCTTGTAGCATTATTCAGCTTTCGGTAGTCAATACACACTCTCCATCCTGTGACCAGTCGTGTCGGAATAAGCTCATTGTTGTCATTTTTCTCAACGGTGATTCCTCCCTTTTTAGGCACTACATGGTGGACTTACCCAAGAACTGCTCGAGATTGGGTAAATTATCCCCGTGATCGAGTAATTTCATCACTTCATTTCGGACCACTTCTTTCAAAGTAGGATTCAATCTTCGCTGGCTCTCCACTGATGCCTTGAAATTGTCCTCCATACGGATTTTATGCATACACACGTAAGGACCGATTCCTCTAATATCTCGCAATAGTCCACCCGATAGTCGCTTTTATGTTCCTTCAAGATTTCGAGCAATTTTTCTTCCTCCATTCGCCATATCATTTGCAATGATCTTTGGAAGAGTAGTAGAAGTCCCTAGATACGCGTATCGAAGGTGAGTGGCAATGGTTTCAACTCAAGAGCGGGGGCCCTCTCTATGGATGGTCTTGGTCTCTGTGAGGTTTTCACCAAGTGGTTCAAAATATCTCGCTCTCTTGTAAAGAGACCGGTGGAGATGCTTCTAGTTGCAAGGCTCGTGCTTGTATAGCGAGATGTTTCGACTTTGTTGATTCGAGAACACATCATACAAATCATGAGTTCATCCGGTGGATATTCTGTTTCAAATGTTTCGCAATTAATTTGTCCACCACATCGACTTGAAAACAAGAATCTGAAGAAGCTGGATATTTCATCGCCTTAAACACATTGAATATAACCTGCTCATTGTCCACCCGAAGAATCATTTTCCCTTCACAAACATCGATCAGCGCTCTCCCTGTAGCTAAAAATGGTCTTCCAAGAATAATGGGGATATCGCTGTCTTCTTCCATATCAAGAATGATGAAGTCTGCTGGAAATATGAATTTATCGACCTTTACCAATACATCCTCAATGATACCCCGAGGATGCTTGATAGATCGATCTGCTAGCTGCAACGAGATAGTGGTTGGTCTTGCTTCTCCCAATCCTAGTTTCCTGTACACAGATAAAGGCATGAGATTAATACTTGCACCCAAATCACACAAAGCATGATCAAAATAATTTGAACCTATAGTACAAGGGATAGTGAAACTCCCTGGATCTTTTAATTTAGGTGGAAGCTTTTTCTGAAGAATTGCACTGCACTCTTCCGTCAGACAAACTGTTTCATGCTCTTCCAGTTTCCGTTTGTTTGAAAGAATCTCCTTCATGAACTTTGCGTAGCTGGGCATCCGTAAGCTAATCGTCAAGAAATGGGATGTTGATATGGAGTTTTACGAAAATTTCAAGAAATTTTGCAAATTGTTTGTCGAGCTTGTGCTTCGCAACCTCTCGAGGAAAAGGAATCGGTGGCACATAAGCCTTGGCGAGGATTGGTGTCTTGGCTTTGGATGATTCTCGCATCTTCTTTTAGAACTTCTTCTTGTGGAGGTCTTTGAATGTTTCTCAACTATCTCATCATCGGCTACCTGCTGTTTGTCCCTCTTCTCGTGTCGTTTAGCGTGAATTTACGGTAATTGTACTCCACTCCTTGTCGTGATTGCTTGCACTTGCTCTTTTGGATTTATCACAGTGATTGCTAGGAAGTGTCCACGGAGTTCTATCTCGATAGTTGTAAGGCCAACGCCAATCTGAGTCTCTAATTTCTCGATAGACGCTTGTTGATTCGATAATTTGTGTCTGTCTCTCCATTAGTTTATCGGTCTTTTGCATGTCTTGTTGGAACATTTCCCCAAACTTGGTCTTCTCTCTGCTTGAGCATTGCAAGATACCACTTGCTCGATTATCGACCATCCGAAATTTGGGTGTTGCTTCCACCGAGATTGTAGGTTTGAGAGTAAGGGTTATATCACGACGTGTGTTATTCTCGAACAAAATTTACCATTCATCCGGAGATGCCAATAACATACAATCAAGTCGAGTGATTGGCCCCACGATTTGCCAGACATCATAGTGGTTTGAACCGCATTTACTCCTTGTGTTTGTGTTCTAACCAAGAGCTCCACCTGTTTCGTCAATGCGGCAATCTGTGCATTGGTAGCTGACAGATTGTCTATTTCATGTATCCCTGCTACTTTCTTCGGAGTGGTTCGATCAGATGAAAACATGGTATGAGTGTTTGCAATCAGCTCATATAAATCCCAAGCTTCATTGACATTTTTATTCGCAATGGACCCATTTGCTGAGGAGTCCACTATCGATTTGGATTGAGAGGAAAGTCCGGAGTAGAAATATTGAGCCTGAAGTCCCTTTTTAATACCATGATTTGGACATTTTCTGAGCAACTCTTTGAATCTGTCCCAAGCTTCATGATACCGCTCTCCATCAAGTTGTTGAAAAGTCGAAATTTCCAACATCATTTTGGCCACTTTAGTCGGTGAAAAGTATTTGTTGCGAATTTTCTAGCCAAGTCATCCCAAGTGGCGATACTAGCATGTGGCTCGGAATCTAGCCATTCAAGAGCTCCATCTCTCGGTGTATATGGGGAATAACCGAAGTCGATGGCATCCTCATTCACTCCTTGAAACCGAAAGTTACTAAGACATTCGTAGGAATCGAGAAAGATGAGTATTCGGTTTTCATTCGCTCCGCCATAGAACCGCAGGTTATTGTGAAGAGATTAATGAGATCGGCTCTTAATTGAAAATCATTCACCAAAAGCGGGATAGACTATGCTTGAATGATCGGGAGCTGTCTCTTTGGGGTTAAGAATTGAGCCATTGGCATATTCCCATCGTCATCTTCTTCTTCTTCATTGTGTAGTGAATTTGCCGAGTCGCTAACTGGGTCGCTTCTGCAGCCGGTACGCTTCTCTGCGTGCTCCTTCAGCTTCTCCTCTTATTGGTGCATCTGCCATTAGAATTTGTTGCTGATCTCTCTGTTTTTGGTTGTGTTGTTGGCGTCTTCGTCTGAAGGTACGTTCAATCTCAGGATCGAAGGTCTCAAGATCGCCGCCTTGTGCACGGAGCATGCAACAAACACCTTTTCTGTAGAAAATAAAAGAGAAGAAAAGAGTATCAAGATAAAAATAAATTAACTATAAAAATTAATCTAAACTAATATTAAATAAGGATAGTCCCCGGCAACGGCGCCAAAAACTTGTTGATAAAATAATGTGATTGCAAGTGCACAATATCGTTAACAAGTAATAAAGTGGACTTTTTGAGTCCGGATTATCGTTCCCACGAAGACTACCTTATTTAGATACTAGTTAAATTAATCAAATCGCTAATCTATTGAGAACAAGTTAAAATCAATTGATTTTGAATATTTAAACTAGAACTTTGGATTTTTTCGAAAATAATAATAAAGCAGAAATCAAGAATTAATAAAATATGATGGTTGAAGCGTTTGGACGAACGAATTCACCTAGTTGTCATCTCTAATTCTTCCTCTCAAGATTCGTTTCCTAAAGTTGTATTCGGTCGATTCACAAATTTAACCTAATTTACCTCTCTCGAGTTCAAATTAGTCCTATCTAATTAAGTCAACTTAGGCAATCGAATGGTCCTTAATTAGATGCATTAAATCTTCTAAGAATTCAATACAAGACCGTGACAATAACAAAAGCGTATCTCTACCTTTTATCCAATTGCGATTTTACTCGTGGTCTAGATTAACAATTTACCTCTCGGTTCATTACAATCCACAAAAATCAATGAAATAATGGCCAATCATTCAAAGCATTAAGAAAAGAAGTAAAATCAAATACTTAATCAATTTATAAATCAAAACTTGAGAGTCGAAATTAAAGAATTTAACTTAGGCTACATCGTTCATCCAAACATAAAATCTAGCTATTCATAACTCGGGAGAAAGAAAAGATAAAAGAAGTGAAAACATAACCGGATCTTGAAAAGAATAGAGGAAGAGACGTTGAATGTCTTGCACCTGTGAATCTGTCTTCGTGCTCGAATCTTCAAGTCCGCCTTGTTCTTCGTCTCTTGGTATCTCTCTCTCTCCATATGATTTTTCACAAGAATTTCAACCCCTTGTTATGAGAGTATAAGTCCTATTTATAGGTCTCTCTAGATGACCTAAAAGATCCCTCAAAATCATAAAAATCGTGCACTCAAAGTTTCCAATTGCATTCGGAGTCAAAAAAGGAAACAAAATAATCTGAAAATTCCGCGGCCAGATTTGGCCTGGGCGAACGCCCAGGCCTTTTAGGGGCGAACGCCCAGGCAAATGTTTTTGCCTCTGATGGTTACTTCTTCAGCTGGGCGCACGCCCAGCTTTGATCTGGGGCGTTCGCCCAATTGAAATTTCTGTCCAATTTGCGCTTGTAGTCCTTCAACTTTTGATTGTAGTCATTTTAGTCCTCGATTCCTTCTTATATTTCGATTCGGTCCTCTTTTATTTGCACCCCAAGTCCTTCAACTTTTGGATGTCTCGCAAGTTGACCCCATCTCCAAGTTTTCAGACACTTTCGATCCTTTTCGCCTATTTTGCTTTGTTTTCTCCAATTCCATCCAATCTTGGGTTTTGACCTGAATTAGTTAAATCAACACACAATTAAGTAGAAAAGTACTTATGAGCACTTACAATTGTCCACTTTTGATAGTCTAGATAAGTGTAAAATCACACTTATCAATCGCTGTGATGATCCATTTTCTACGATTCAAAGTTCTTTGTGAAGATCCCCTGAGATCTTCGAGATGGTATAAGGAACGTCAAAAAATGAGCACATTTCGACCTTCAAAACTCGACTAAAAAATGGGTCCAGAAATCTACCTAAATTAGGAATTTAGCATTTATTTACCCTATAGGCTACCCCTAGTATCTTCTTAAATGTGGGTAGTTGGGAAGCGCCTTAAATGAAGGCCAACAAGAAAATCTTCAGCAAATCTCCCCAACTTTACATGTGTCACAATGAGGATGAATGCAATAATGAGGAAGGAGTTAAATTCTCCCTATAAATACCCCTTTATTTCAAGCCCCCACTTGCCCCTTCCTTCTCTCTAACCTCCCTAACACTCCTACACCACTCCCTCACGTTTTCTAGCTTTAAACAAGGAGGAAATAACCCTCAAATAAGAGGAAGACACCAGAGATAAAGGTGAGTGTTTGGTTATTAAGAAAGCTAGGGATGGGAGGTTCTCTAATTCAATAGATGAATCTCCAACCCAAGCGCCAAAGCCCCATTACGGGCAATAGTTTAAAGGGACCAAGAAACTCAGATTTCATGGTGTAGAAAGTTAGTTTCCTTGGGCCGAGAACTTAGTTTCTAAATAAAATAATTTCATCGTGTCTCTGCCGAAAGATATTGATACCTATATCACAGTTCTACGATAGGGTATCGATACCTATAATCTCTCGCACTGAGAAATACCAAGGCGTTCATACGTGTCTTATACTCTCCATTTCCGCATTTTAAATAACATTTAACATAAGATCATAATGTTTAGAACCTTTCCCTTTTCAGGTGGATCAAGGATAACGTCAAGTTGTGAATAAAATTATGTATATGACTTATATGCAAAATGACAATTATATACATCTATATGTGTATATTCCATGTGCTCTTAATGAACTATTTTGATGAGTTACATGATATAATTGTGAGCATCTTGAGCTTATTGACTATTTTATACAACAAGAATGAAGAACAAGAATGAGAAAATTATCTTGTGCCATTTATGCTCAACTTGAGAAGGTAAAAATTATATGTAAACAAAGATGAAGTATGTTTGAACACATAAAGATTTCCCCAAACTTATTTGTACACCACGGGCAAAAGTGGCCCATAAGGGACGATGAAGGTCCCAAGAAAAGAGTGGATTCAACTTTTGGCCAAGGGTTAGAACGACCTACATGAGGACTTGAGGTCCGATTGAACTAAGGCCAAGGGTTAGAACGACCCACATGAGGACTTGAGGTCTGATTGAACTAAGGCCAAGGGTTAGAGCAACCCACATGAGGACTTGAGGTCCGATTGAACTAAGGCCAAGGGCAAGAATAGCCCATGAAAGGACATTGAGTGTCCTAAGAATGTTTTGGCCGTGTGCTTATGCACAAAGAATATTTATTTGAGCGCTCGGTGTACAAATATTGTTTGTGGGAAGGGCCCTAAGAAAGATAAAAGACATATCTACATGCACTATCACACAAGCACCATATTTTTACTCATTGAATGTCACCATTCATAGTCGTTTTATGACTCTTGTAGGAAATGGATCGAGATATTTATGAAGTCAAGGGGCAACGGGTGGAAGTGGCCTTCGATGAACATGAATACCATTTGATCACAAAGATTGAGATATGGTCCTCCAATCCTCTTCAACCCGGATTGCAAAAGTATGAAACCACCTACCTTTGCGTGGACGTATATGATTTTTGGACCATGGAGTATCTTACTACTCGTTAATATGAAGTATAATATTTTGATTAACCTTGTCTTTATCATATCACCTCTTTCTTAAAGTATGTAGTAGTACTTGCTAATGGGCTTAAGCTTTTGGAGTGTTCATGAGACGTAATGATTTGTCATGAACCGTTTTGAAACAAAAATGTATGTGAGGTACTTCTTTTACTTACTTGGGCCCATATTTTTTGTTAACTTATGCCATTGAAGGTGAAATGAACTAAAAGACCGGATTTATATGTTTTAAACTTCCGCTATATTTAAGTTGTCATACTCTACCTTATGGTTCTTTATTTCATCAAGTATACATGTTTTTACTTAACAAAGAATAAAACAAATCCGAAGCAAAATGAGAAAGGGTGATCTCCAAATACTGTCTAAGATTAGTTTCTAATTACTTTCCTCAAAAGAAAATAAAGAAATCAAAATTCAAATCAGTTTTTCATCAAACCAGGAAGTAGAACTGCTTTTTGCGTAAAAGGGTATCAATACCCTCAAATATGGGTACCATTACCCTACTGGGCAAAATAAAAAAAAAAAAAAAAGTTTAGGCAGAATTTTGAGGTCGCCACACCTATGCTTCTAAATAATCTGCTTCATGTACCTGCTGTTAAGAAGAATATAGTAAGTGTGTCCAAATTAACTGCTGATAACAATGCCTTCATGGAATTTCACCCTAACTCTTATGTTGTTAAGGATCAGTTGACAAAGAAGGTTATGCTACAAGGGAAGCTTAAGGAAGGATTGTATCAACTGAAATTCCCAAATCAAGTCACCAGTTCATCATCAAATGAGTCTAGTCATCAAAACAATCCCAAATTCCAAAACACTGTCTTCACTATCAGTTCGAGTAGAGAAAAAGCTTCAGTTCCTATTAAGTCTTCTGAATCAAATTTAGATGTTTAGCATAAGAGACTTGGACATCCTTCAAAACTTGTAGTGTCTCAAGTGTTCAAACTATGTAATGAAAAATCTAATGTTAATAAAATATCGTCCTTCTGTGATGCTTGTCAATATAGAAAATCACACTCTCTTCCCTTTAATTCATCAACATCACATGCCATTGCTCCACTTGACTTGATCCACTATGATGTATGGAGACCATCACCCATTAGTTCCACCTCTGGATTTAAATACTACATTCTATTTGTAGATGATTGTAGTAGGTACACTTGGATATATCCAATGAAGCACAAATCTGAAGCACTAAACATATTCATACAGTTTAAAAAATTGATAGAAAACCAACTTGAGAGGAAAATTAAAGTTATACAATCTGGCTGGGGAGGTGAGTTTAGATCTTTTACACATATAGCCTCTGCTTCAGGTATTGAATTGAGGTATTCATGTCCTTATACATCTGCACAAAATGGAAAAGTTGAGAGAAAACACAGACACGTGATAGAAACAAGTCTAACCCTCTTAGCACAAGCACAAATGCCCTTGCATTGTTGGTGGGAGTCCTTCCAAACAACAACCTATCTAATTAATAGAATGCCTACACCCTTACTTAAAATAAAACATCCTTTTGAAGTCCTATCCAGAAAGAGTGTAGACTACAAGTCATTGAAAACCTTTGGGTGTGCCAGTTTTCCATGTTTAAAACCTTATCAAAAACACAAGTTTAGTTATCATTCATTGAAGTGTGTGTTTTTTGGCTTTAGTGAGTCACACAAGGGATATAAGTGTCTCAGTCCAGTAGGTAGAATCTACACATCTAGACATGTAGTATTTAATGAACTAGACTTTCCTTTCAAAGCTGGATTCTTAAACAAAAAGATCATTCAAAAAAATGAAGAAGTAATCATTTCCTATCTACCTTTCGATACCTTGTCCAATCATGAAACAATAGAGCATCCTCCAGTTGATACAATTACTCCTGATGCAACTCTGCCTGAAGAACCTTTGTTAAGTGGTCATGAACACCTAATTCTGTCAAGTGGTCATGAACACCTAATTCCTGATAATGCAGATCACTATCCTTATGAGTTATCAGAGGAAATTGGAGAACCAGAAAATATTAGTGGAAGTGATGAAACTCAACAAGATCAAAATGTTGAAACAGATGAACAGATAAGTGAACAAAGGAATGAAACACCTATTCAGCATCCTATGATTACCAGAGGCAAGGCAGGTGTGTTTAAGCCAAAGGTGTATGTTGGACAAGCTGCTGAATACATTGAAAAGTCAGGAGAATCAGAACCATTAAGTGTACAAGAAGCCATGTCAAATAGCAAGTGGATAAACGCAATGAAAGATGAATTTGATGTTTTAGTGAGAAACAAAACATGGAAGCTTGTTTCACATTCACCAGACATGAAGGTGATAGGAAACAAGTGGGTGTACAGAATCAAATATAGCAGTGAAGGAAAGGTACAAAGATTTAAATCTAGTTTGGTTGCAAAAGGGTTCCTTCAAACCGCTGATGTAGACTTCAATGAGACTTTCAGTCCAGTGATCAATGTTGCAACACTAAGAATCATCATGACTCTTACTGTGGCAAAAGATTGGGAAATAAGACAGGTTGATATCAACAATGCCTTCTCAATGAAAATCTTGAAGAAACCGTATACATGGAACAGCCAGAGGGATTTATTGATAAGGCAAATCCAACTTTTATTTGCAAATTGGAGAAGGCACTGTATGGATTGAGACAAGCTCCAAGAGCCTGGTATGAGAAGCTAATCTATACTCTAATTAAGTAGAAGTTCAAACAATCAAAGCCTGATAATTCTCTTTTTTACTTTGCAAATGAAAAACATGTTGTGTTTGTACTCATATATGTTGATGACATAGTTGTGACAAGAAACAATAATAGCTTGCTCCAAACCTTCATAAATCAGCTCAATGTTACTTTTGCCTTGAAAGACATGAGATCTCTTAGTCAATTTTTGGGAATTGAAGTACACAGGTATAACTCATGTTTATATCTTACTCAAAAAGGATATATAGCAAGCTTGTTGAGAAAGTTTGATTATCAACACTTGAAGCCATGTAATACTCTCATAGCAGTTGGAAAAATGTTGTCAAAACATGAGGGTGGGCTGATGAAAAATTCCTGGTTGTACTGAAGCGCAGTTGGAGGTTTACAGTAACTAGTCCACACAAGACCTGATATTACATTTGCAGTGAATAAGGCAACCCAATTCTTGCAAATGCCTACTGATATTCACTGGAAGGCATTGAAGAGAATATTTAGATACTTGAAGGGGACAATTGATCAAGGTTTGATGATAAAAAAATGCTACAATATATGCTGATGCTGATTGGGCTTCCTGTCCAGATGATAGAAGATCAACAGCTGGATATTGTGTGTATTTGGGAGATAGTTTAATATCATGGTCCTCGAAGAAACAGCATGTAGTAGCTAGATCAAGTACAGAGGCAGAATACAGGGCATTGGCTCATGCAACATCAGAAATAACTTGGGTGCAACCATTGTTTAAGGAATTAAATTTCCCACAAGAAGCAGTTCATACTCTTTGGTGTGACAATCTTAGTGCTAAAGCACTTGCCTCAAATCTAGTTTATCATGCTCGTACAAAGCATATAGAGCTTGACATCCATTTTGTTAGAGATGAAGTTATTAGAAAGGAGTTGCAAATATGTTACATTCCTTCTTCTGAACAGATAGATGAGTTGCTTACACTCCAGTTTGAGAGAGGGTGTTAAAGATGAAGATCGGGATCATTTATTACATGAACCTTGCATTAAGGATGGAAGTGCAACTGATTAAAAGTATGAGAGTGAAGTGCAATTGATCAATTGTTTTACCAGATTCTGATGCTGTTAATGATTCACAGTATTGATGGCACCTTAATTTTAGGAAGTGTAATTGTTAGTTAGACACTTGTAAATAGGTGATTGGTTGATAGAATGTATATAGTTTTTGTATGTATTCCATTCTCGGCTACTGTATTATATATATCAGCAGATGCTGAAATGAAGGAATTAAGAAAGCTTTTATAAGTTCAAATCTTCTTTGCAAATTAAACTAGGATTTGGTGTATAAATATAATAAGATGAAGTGATGATTGCGTGGTTGCTTTAATTTCTTGTAGGATGAGATGCTTACTAAAGCTGATGGATATCTTGCAGAGAGTGCAAAGGAGCAATAACTTCTCGAGGATACTCCTTTGGAAGAGATCCCCTATTAACAATCTAGATGCTGGACTTAATATCATGATGTCTGCACTAGTCAATCGACACGGAGGTTGCTTCTCTCTGTTTGCCCATGAAATTCAAGGTTACTCTACCACTTATGCCTAGTTGGCAAGAAACGTCGATGACCTACATAAGTTGTCTTACCAATTACACGCGTAGACAATATCTCGTCGTTGCAAGTTGGACATCCATTATAACCCTGACCGCTCCACCCAGAGAGACTACTCCTTGCATAAAAATCTTTAACTGTCCACAACAGTGTTGTATGCATTATGAATACACTGTTATTACTTCCCGCGTCACGTATATCAACACCAATGTCCCACAGGTCCTTCAACTCATCATCTAATGGTCATAAAAATACATTATTGTCCTTGCCTGGTGATTTGAGACCGGGGATTAAGAGAGTTAGCATTAAGTAATCTGGTTTCATGCACAACCAATGTGGCAGGTTGTTAGTTGTCAAAACCACTGGCTGTGCAAGAAAAACTCATGTTGCTAAAAGGGCTAAATCAGTCTGCAGCCAAACCCATGCAGACATTCTATATTTCACAAGTAAATCCATGGTGATTTTTATCGAATTCCTGCTACGACTTTCCATCTACAAGTTGATTCATCTCATCTTGATCTTTCTACTGACGTGTACTGTGTCACCTAATGAGTTTTGTAGTATCTTGTGGCAAACAAACGTTTAAGTTTAGGAGCCAATGGAAAATAACACAACACTTTAAACGGCACATTATTTCCAGAATCTTTCTTTGCTTTCTGTTTCCAAAGACTTTCAGAGCAAATTGAACAAGTTTGGCTATAAGTGTGTTCCTTCCAGAATAGTGTACAATCATTCTTGCAAACATGAATAGATTCGTACCTCATACCCAAATTTGTCATCATCTTTTTAGTATCGTAATGAGAGTTGACAAGATTGATTTTGGAGAACTCCAACTTCATCAGCTTATCGACAGACTTATTTGTCCACTTATTTATAACGTTCAGACGCATCAACTTAAATAAAAAGTTTATCGATGAGAAAGACAAAACTACAGGGTATAATTCTGAATGTAGAACTTCAAACAATTCATTGTAATGGTCATCACTACCGATCAGGTCATCCTCGACTATATCGCTTAGAACATCTATCATCTCATATCTCCCAGCAACCACCTTCATTCTGTGCACACACGTGCATATGATCATTCTCATTTCCCCATGATCAATTTATTTCTCATAAGTCTCCAAGCAACCAAATTAAATATTTGAGCCTTGACATCATCCACTAATTGCACTGTCCTATTCAAACATCTTTTGCTCGGACAACTAATAAACTCCTAATCATTTGCAAATGGCCTCACCATTTTTATAAAGTCTTGCAATCCATTCCAAAACACCATAGCCTTACTGCGATCACTAATCTTGGTCCAACTTTTATCAATTTCCATTTCAGGTACTTCAAGAATACAAACAAATCTTAAGTAAAATATCTAAGTGACGTGAGAGTGTCCTAACTTCGTCTTATCACTCCAATACTAATAAATAGGTAAAGACTCTAAACCATTCGACATTGATTTGTGAATTACAAATTGTGTTACCTCTTTCTTGTTACCTCTTTTTTTCACGTGTAAATTTCGGTAGCATCTCCCGCCTATCCTCATAAGTGTGCGATCTATAATAAATAGAGTCCACAACCGAAATCGGGGACATACAACCGAAATCTATATGCAAAAATATAAACGATAACATGAACAAATATTGATAACACAATCTATATAATTCACAAATTGATGAGAAAATTGTCCAAACATGGGACAATTCAAAGATTAGTTTGTAAATCGCAAACTGTCCAAGATGAGGACATGTATAGTTTACAAACTAATTTTCAAACAGTTTTTTAAGGTTTATGAAAGTGCAATGAAGTATACAAAATAACTAAATTCACATAAAATAAATGGTGTTAATAGAAATATATAGGTAAAATTTACTCATCAAAATACTAAATTTCACGTTTCAAAGCTCGCAATCGAGAGCAATTGGTATGAGGAGCAAAATAGAGGAGGAAAAAAATGGAGAGGAAAGAGATGTTCTAATTTTGTAGGTTTGGGCTGTAGCGGCAACACGTGTAGTCACAATTGGCCATTGCGTCGCTGCTAAAAATAAAAAGCGGCGCCAAAAGATCTCGCCAATTGTCCTTGTGGCTTATTGTAGTGACACGTGTCATTATTATTAGGACAAAGAGGTGCTAAGATTTTTCGCCATCTTCATGCCCTATTGCGACAAGTCACATTCCTATTGTAACGACATTTTTTCATCGTTGCCTCATCTATCTATAGCGATGATATGTCCTAGTCGTCACTATTGTGTTCGTCTAATAGCAGCGAGATTTTGTCGTCGCTATTTGTCACCGCTGTAGGCAAGTTTTGTTGTATTGCCTCCTAGAAGTCATCATTTCTATAAAGATAAACCATTCACTCAATGATGTGGTATCATGACCATTCAAAACAAAGTGTACAAACTTTATTTGCTGACAATAGACTATTTGTTAGATTACTAACAATGAATTACATCTTGTGCACATAAATTATTTATGAAGATTGTTGATATCCAATTCGATCTGTTACATCAGTAAGTAATTCTTCACCAGCACTACAAGAGTAGGTCGGATGTCATTCTTAACTAGGTCTTACTCCAGGTCGGACCTTATTCTCACTTGGGTCTTACTCTAGGTCGAACCTCATTCCCACTCAGGTCTTACTCCAAGTCGGAAGACCTCCTATCCAGGTCTTGCGGTTAAGCTCACGTCATCAGTATGATATGTCTTCTCATATGTCAGACGTCAAACCTAACCTGTCATGGCAACCAATGATTCTTCACGCCCGTCGTTGAGGTCTTACCGAATTATTGAAGAAGGTCCTACCTATCTAATATGGTGATCGACCTTCCTACCTATGGAGGTCCTACCATATGAGGTCCTACCTCATCAGTTCTTACCCGACCTATTTTAGGTCGGACGTCAAGCAGCAGTCAACCAGTACTATGTTATTGTCATCAATGACACGTTTTTCCAAATGTCAGACGTTAGACCAGCTACCGTAATTAATACAGACATCACTTCACATTAAATGTCCAAAAAAGAGATGTCTTGTAAGTATTTAATGCTCAGCTTGACATTAAATGTATATAATCATCTCATATTTTCCTATAAATAGGAGACATAAATGTCCCATAGGTCGGACATTCAATAGCTGATAATAAATAGCATACTCGAAAAGAGCTTACAAACATGTATTCTGTTACAATTCTCGTATTTAGTTCAGTTCGACCACGTCCGACCTAAATGCTTAACATTAAGTTGGCTTGGGAAGTGCATCGTCATTTTCCAACGTCAACAGTTTGGCGCCAGAAGGAGGGGAGCTCCCCCTAAAAAGGCTCTCCATATTCCAGAAACTTACCAAAAGATTAACATTTGATTTCCACAAAGCTTCCACCGAAGACATCCCGGAGAAACCTTAGCTCTAACCTATGCCCCCGTAAGGAAAGCAGTCCTACAAACATTGGAGTACCTAACTCAGGTTATCGAATGGCTTGAAAAGAATCAAGCCACCTCTAGATGCATCTCAAACTCACAAGCAGTCGCCAACCCATTAAATGTCTTAATAAATCTCCTCTCTTTTTTTCACCTAAGACATATTAACTTTAACCTGATTCCTTTCAATAAGGTTACCCTAGGCACTCCCTTAAAGAATTCCTAAATTAAATTTTTTTCTTTTCCCTAACATCTAAAGGATATCACAGGCTCCCTTCGGCCAACAATCCTTTTCTATTTGGGTTACTCAGGTTTAATTTAGAAACAGTACGGCTTCTAAGAATCAAGTTATGCTTTTATAATATGCATAGGATGAAATGAATGATAAAAACTCATATTTTTTAAAAAAAAAACTGGAAAATAACAACATATTGATTGGAGATTCATTAATACATACTAAAGAAATTACTACTAGGGATTTCCCTTTCGGGAATCCCTTAAAGGATTAAAAAACAAATTACAAAGAGGTATGTACCTTAAATATTCACAAGTTTCTTTTGTAATGTACAGTTTGGATTGAGAATTTTTTTCTAAATAAGGAAGAGGTAATGTAAGAGAACAAAGAGTGTGCAGGGTGAAAAGTTCATACCTCTTACGAATGAAACACTCTTTCTTATATAGCAAAATTCTTGGGAGCAAGAACAAAAGAAAATCTATCTAAATCTAAAAGGACGATCTGCTTTTCTAAAAAGTCTTTTGCTTTTGTAAAAATTTCTTCCTTCTTTTGACACGCGTTTCACCGAGAAACTTCAGGTCAAAAGTTCTTTCATTCTTTGTCTTGGCATCACGTGTCTGGCAAAGCATCTTCTGTCTTTTCGACTTTTCCTTTTTTAAATTTTCAAAGGCTCTCTGATGGCTTTCCTGAAATCTGATAAAATCGGAATCTTTCTTTTTTGAAAACCTGAAAAGCATTTTTCTTGTATTGTCTGTCTTGAGAATCTTTCAAAAATCTGCCACAAATTTCAAAGTTCTGATTTTTCTTTTGTCTGTCACTTGTTTGCTGTTCTTTCTACGTGTCAAGGTTATGCAGAGTTGTTGGGGATAAGGACATCCCACTATCAGAATTGTCACATCCATACCTTTCATCATCTCCTCTGTCATCGTTACTACTTCCTCGAAATGAATTTTATGATTTTTCTGGTTCTAGATTTCTGTCTTGCTGGCATTGAATGTCTTTTTCTTCATTGTTTTCTCTTTTTGCAAAGATCTTTTCTAGAGCTTCTTCAATAATAACATCAAGATTCTTTTCATTACTCTTTTTATTTTTCTTCTTATTTTTTATGACTTTTCTTTTTAATGTCTTCTCGCTTTTCTGCAGTTCTTGGATATGGAAAAGAAGTTTTTCTATTGATACAATATCATCATTTAGATCTTGACTATCTTGAAGGAGTTCTTTTCCTTTGCTAGTTTGAGTGTTTGGGTCTTGAGATGGGCTTGGAGAGTAATCTACTAAAAAATCAAATTTGCCACTGGGCTGGCCAAGGGTATCCCAGATTTGAGTCTTTTCTAAATCTTTTGTAGGGAAATCAATAGTTCCCTGAGTCTGTTGGACTTTTGACAAGTCCACAGCCATCAACAGATTTGGAAAGTCTTTACTAGTTACCATTTGTACTGGACTAGCTATTGACTTCTTTGGCTCAATAGTACATTTGGGATAAACAAGTCTCAATTTTACAATTTCTTATTCTAATGAAGAAATTTTCTTTCGTAAAGATGTTCTTTCTGCTAACAAAGTCTGATTTGATTCATTAATGATCTTGAAATTGTTTTGGATGCACTCACAATGAGTACATAAAATTTTCTTGTCTTTACTAGGTGAAAAATCCAAATGGGGATCTTGAAAATTTTTTAATGTTGGTGAAACATAAAAATTTAATCCTATGAGCTGTCTAGTAGCATCTAATGCTTCTTGATAGCTTGAAAAGCCTTTATAAAAAGGGTCTTTACAATCTTTAATGCAATTTAAAACTTCTAACCATGAATGGAAAATACCTAGATTCTTTCCTTTTACTACGACGTAGAATTTAAATCTAATTATATTTTGGTTGAAATGTTCTGATAATGCATTTAAAGTAGCAAGAAAGTACTTCTGGTCTTTGGGGTTCTTGTTGTAAGAAATCCATAGGTTGTCTAAAATACATCTTTCTTCTTTTGAAACAGATATATGGGGCAAAACTTTAAATGAAATGTTGCTGGAAGGAAAGCAAATTAATTCTTGATTACCGAATCTGATTTGTTCTTGATAAAATGGTCTGTTCTGACTATTGTGAGTCTAAAATAAAACTGTAGAAGCAAGAGAATTCCCAGGGAGAATTCTTGGTCTTAATGGAAGTCTGGACATCTGAAAAAGATCACAAAACAATTAGTTAAATCAAAATTCTTTTGAAGAGATCATCCTACTTAAAATATATGCTGCCTTGTTATCTATATCTTTGATGTGATCAAAATCTATATTAACTCCAGTATTTGTAATTCTATGTATGAAATTTAACCATCTTCTTCTACTGCTCTTCTTTGTATCTAATTTAAGTTTACTATGGAAGGAAACAATGGCTGCACATTCTGTTCTAACAAGAATTTCTTTTTTAGAAATAATAAATAATTCAAAACTGTCTAAAGCATAATTTACAGCTAAGAGTTCTGCATCTATACTACTCAAATTTCCTTTTTCTTTATAACTTCCACTATTATATCTACAAATTCTTTCTGTATTTTTGTCTGTATATTTGTTTGGTTTACACAGTAATACTGCTCCCCATCCTAAGTTACTTCCATCTGTCTCAATTATAAGGTAATCTGTATCTAGGGGCATTGCTAACTCTGGTAAGCTTTTTATTCTGTTTTTAATTTCTTGTACCAATTTGACATCTTCTTGATTAAAATACCTCTGTCCTTTGGGTGATGTCTTAGAATATAAAGGTCTTGCAATTTTTTCTAAATCTTTGATAAATGGTCTAGCATAATTGACTACTCCTAGAAATCTCTGTAATTGTTTTAAATCTTCTAATTTATCACAAAACTCTAAAGCCTTTTGTACTATATGAGGTTGAAGTCTAATTTTTCCTTGTCCTATATTTACTCCTAAAAAATCTATGTATTCTTTAAATAATACCATCTTCTTTTTACTTTATGATTAATCCATGTTTAATAAATTCTGAAAATACAATTTGTAAGTGTCCTCTGTGTTCTCTTCTATTCTTACTAAATACTAGAATATCATCTATGTATGAAATGACAAATTTACTATGCTTTATAAAGATACTGTCCATTTTTCTCTGGGAAAACACTAGGTGCATTCTTTAATCCAAATGGCATGACTAACCATTCAAAATGTCCTTCTGGACAAGTGAAGACTGTCCATTCTATACTATTAGGGTGCATTCTAACTTGCCAAAATCCTGATTTTAAATCAAACTTACTAAATATTTTATAGTCTTGGATTTTATTTATTAGAACTGTCTGATCTGGAATTTTATAAGCATCCTCTATGGTATTATCATTTAGTCTTTTATAATTAAAAACCATTCTATTTTTACCTCTGACTATTTCTGAATGTTTTCTAACTATGAAAGCTGCTGATCTATGTGGGCTTTCTGATTTTCTAATTACTCCTAGTTTTAACAATTCTTCTGTATGCATTCTGAAATCTTCTAGGTCTAAATTTGTAGCATCTATGTTTTTTGACCTAATTATATATTCTGGATTTTTAATCTTTAATTCACACGTAACCTTGTCTTTTTCCCAATATTTTAGAACGTTTTCTCCTAAGATTTCCATCTTTTCTAATTTTGAAATTAGGCTTTCTATGTCTTGTTCTGTTACTAAGGTATAATATATTTTTTCATTGTCTAAGAAATCTATTGGGCCAAAATCTAAATCTTCAAAGTTAATATTTTCATTTTCTAATTCCTCTTCTTCTAATGTTTGTTTTTCTACTAGCTGACACTCGCTTTCTATTTTGCAGGGGCATTCTTTTTTTCTACTACTACCACCACGCTTCTCAGCGCATTTTGATGGAAAGAAAATGGTATGGGTTGGACTAAATAATGTGTGCTTCTGGAAATGTATAAAGTATTTTGTAATTGTAATACTACCGTTCCGTTGTCTTTTAATAAAAAAACTTAATCCTATGATAAAGTCTGTTTCTTTTAAGTTTAAAGGTCTTACCCATGTAGAATCTTTTGGTAATGTATATTCTATACTTAATCCGCAATTCGTCTCAAAACTAATCTGTTCTAAGTCTCTCATGGCCTCTCATGGCTTTTCTTTGTACGCTCATATGTCCTGAATTTGGATCTGATCCAGTTATTAATACTTGAATCTTATTAACAAAGTTATAAGGATTGCTTCCTAAGTTAATTAACTGATCAAATTCTTCTTTCTTTTCTTTTTTATATGCTTCCCACATAGCCTTTGTACTTTCTCCCAAAAATGTCTCTAAATATCTATACATATCTAAAGGTTCCATTTCTTGAAAATTTCTAATGTAATGTCCTATAATAGTGTTCTTCCATACATCTATAACGTTTGTCCACATCTGTGGGTCATGAGCAGTTAAATTCAAAATCTGCGCTTTAGCTACAGATTGGAATTCTATTCTATTTTCTAAAGGTCTTTCACTACCTTTAGCTATATACCTTGAGTCTTCCGGTGGTTCATTATACTTATTATATTGTCCTCTAGGAGGAAATCCTGGTCCATATACAAATGGTTCATGTTTAACTGTCTTATCAAAATGGGTATCATCTATAGTCCTATAAGACTGTGTATCCATAAAGTTTTTCTCATAACTACATTCTGATCTATTAGATTCTTCATCAGTAATTCCTAATCTTATGTTTTGTTCTGAATCATAATATAATAACTCATTTTCTCTAATCTGTTTATTGAGATACATCTGATCTTCTAATTTAAGAAGTTATCCTTTACTTAAGTTCATTCCTAATTCTTTAGGAAAAATAACATTGTCAAGATCTGCTCCCATAAGTTCTATATGCATGTGATCTATATATGGTTCACTTAAGGATTCATTTTCTTCATCTCCTTCTCATTGTTTTTCAATCTGATCATAATTTATGAATCTTAAGCTAGTTCTTCCATGAATGTCTTTGTAAGTTAAAGCTTCTGTTGGAGCAATAGTCTTTTCTTTTTGTTCTAAAAACTTATCCATGTCCCATTCTAATCCTGCAAGTTGTTCTGCTGAAAATTCTTTAGGTTTTACCATATTAATCCCTTTACTACTCATCAAATTTACTACTTTGTCTATGTAAATTTTATATCTAGTCTGGGCATTAATGGAGCATCTTCTTAAAAATCCTATATGAATTAGCAGATTTTCTATGCTTTCTACGTCTTCATATCTTTTAGTCTGGATTCCTATTTTTATTTTATCCGAAAAATTTTTAATAGTCATTAAAAAGTCTGGATTACAGTATATGATTCTAGAAAGTTCGGAGTAAGATTTTTGGCTAGGCCTCGAGGCTCCTATCATTTGGGGGACGGATTACTTTGATTTAATCAGTGCTATCATCTATTCCACTCTATCTCCTTCAGATTATGAAGTCTCCCAAGGCTATTTTGAATAAGTTAGAAGGCATATTTTCTATGTTCGTTTGGGACTCCAAAACACAAATTACATTGGAGGAGATGGAAGGACATTTGTATTCCTACTGAGGAGAGTGGACTGGGCTTTAAGAGATTGCGGGATCTTGTTGATACATTCTCCCTAAAGCTCTGGTGGTTATTTAGATCTCAACGGTCATTATAGACTCAATTTTTACTGAGTAAGTATTGTTAGGGTACCCATCCATTGCTGGCTACTGTTCCTTACTATGCTTCAGCTGTATGGAAGAGGCTGAAGCACATAGGCCCATAAGCGGAGACACACATTGCTTGGTAGTTAGGGCATGAACATATATTCTTTTGGCATGACTGCTGGATGGGCGAGTCTACATTAGCTGATCAGCACTCACACTTGACACATTCTTCTATCCAGGTTAGAGACTTATTTGATGATACTAAATGGAATATTGACAGACTTCTTCAGCTATTACCATATATTATTACTGAGCAGATAGGGAGCATCCCTATCAGTGCTGAGGTGTACGATTAGATTATGTAGAAGGATACTTCGGATTGTAGATTTGCTATCAAATCTGCATGGCAGCTAGTTCACACGGGGCATACTATTTAGGATGTATATAACATGATTTGGAGTTCTATTATCCCGACGACTGTCTCTTTCTTCTGCTAGAGACTTTGGCAGGGTCTTATTCCAGTTGATGTTGTGATTAAGAGGTGGATTGGGAGTTATATGACTACTCGTTGTCAGTGTTGCTTAGCTATTGAGACTATTCAGCATTTATTTATTGACAGTTGTATTACCGACCAGGTTTGGCACCACTTTTCTAACATTTTTCATATAACCCTTCGCCTGATGGAGGGTTTTCAGTATTGCTTTCAGTCTTGGCATTTTTCAGGTCAGTTTGTCAGAAAGGGTCATATTCATACGATCATTCATCTTTTGATTCTCTGTTTTATTTGAACTGCGAGGAATGATACGAAGTGCCGGGATATCTCTATGGAACCGAGACGAATCATCTGGAGAATATACCATAATATCTCTCTACTACATACATGCCGTTTATTTCAGGTTATTAATTGGCGAGGGATATGGATATTGCTCCTCTTTTTAGTATCTCTCTTACTACTCTATCCCTTCATCCCCATGTTTTGGTTTATTGGCGTACTCTACCAGTGGGATCTTACAAGATCAACACTGATGGATGCATCAAAGATGGATTTGCGAGTGGATGGAGGATTATTAGGGATTCATCATGTCAGTGTGTTGGCGCCTTCTTCTCTTTATATGGCGAGTGTCCTATTTTGGAGGTCGAGCTCAGGACTATTCTTGACGGTATCATTCTTGCTTTGAAGATTGTACTCTCAGATTTATGGATTGAAGCCGACTCTACTTTGGCCATTCACTGCATCACCAGAGGTAGAGGACCTTGGTCTATTTAGGCTACTCTTTACCACATCAGACATTTCATTGTCTTCGACCGTGTTACTATTTCTCATATTTATCGCGAGGACAACTAGGTAGCTGACTTACTTGCTTCAGAAGGTTGGGATCGTCGTTGCTATTTCGAGGACATCACTCAGGACTTACTACGGCGCTACCGCAGCTTAGTTCAAATTGATAGACATGAGATTCCTACAGTTAGGAGTCTATAGATTTTTTAGGTTTTGGATGTAGTACCTCTTTATTTAATATTTTATTATTTATTCATTTATTTGTTTGCTTTACCTTTTCTGATTGGAGGTCAGCTTTTATGTCCCCATCCCATGTATTTTTTATGAGTTATTTATATATAGTTAGGGTATCCGAACCTCCCATCATTTCCTGGTGGAGGCCTGACAACCACAATGGAAATGTGATGGTGTTTTGAATAAAAAAAAAAAAAACCAAGAGCAACTGGTCCGAGAAGCAAAATGGATGAGAAAAAAAATGAGGAGGAATGATAAGTGCTGATTTTGTAGGTTCGATCTGTAGTGGCGACATATGTTGTCACTATGTGATGTTTCACAGCTAAAAATCAAAATGGTGCCAAAATCCTATCAATTGTTCTAGTGGTCTATAGTGACGACATGTGTCATCTCTAAAAGTCAAAATGGCACCGAAAGATCCTCGCCAATTATCCTGGTGTCCTATTGGGGTGACACGTGTCATCGCTATATTAGCATGACAAAGAGGCACCAAGATTTCTCGCTATCTTCAAGTCCAATTGCGACATCTCCTGTTATTATTGTGATAGCATTGTATTGTCTCTATTGATCCGCTCCATCATTAGCGGTGACACTTTCTTGTCATACTATACTTAGTACTATAGGGACGACTAAAAAGTCACCGCTATTGTTCGACACTAATAGAGACGACAATTTTGTTGTTGCTATTGACAATTTTTCTTGTAGTAGATCACCATATTAATGTACAGTCTCGATGTATATTTGGGTGTACAAATTCATGAATAAAGATATATACAAAAATGTATTATTTTTCTTTTACTTATCACTTATATTATTACTTTGTTTCAAATTTTTATTCTTAATTAAGCTACGTGTGTCTCTAGTGGATTAAATTGCTGGTTCCTCCTTGGCCTTGTAAGTCTATTTTCTTCAAATTCTAGACGTTTCATGCTGAAATTTTGAAAAGAATTTAATTATCCTCTTTTTCAACCGAAAGATATGTACAATCATCATATTATGCTTCTTTATGTCATATAATAAAGTTCATCACAATTTGATGACTTGCAATATCAGAATGTTATCAAACTGTTAATTAAGCGTTTTGTTACACGCAATTTTTATTAATCTTTTAATCATAAATTTCATTAACTTTTATCAAAATTTATTAATTTTTTTATTAAAAATTTTATCAAACAATATACATGAAAGTGTTGAAGCGACATATGAGCAAAAATACCAAGAAATGAGATCTGATTTCCTCTAAATCTATTCAGAATGCAACAAAAATATGATATAAAAAACATCAGCAGGACAGTAGTTATAAACCTTTCCTCTTCACTAAAAAGTGTGTATCTATTTGAAAGAATGAATCAGGATTAAAATATATAAACCCATTTCAGATTTGACTTTGTACCTTGTAATAATTAATCCATAATTTAATTTATCCTTTCCAGGTGGATCCAAATCATAGAAACATGGATTTGAACATGTTTGACAAAAAAGGAAAAAAAAAAAAAAAAAACTTATAATTAATTAGGATCCACAAATTGTGTGGATCAAAATTCACGCACAACTATAGGTCTTGCAACAGCTGTGGAATCTACTGTTGTATGAATTTTGGCCTACTCATTTTGTGATCCCTAGCTTATAAGTGGAATTCACATTTGTATGAATTTTAATTCACACAATTTGTGGATCTCTTAACTAATAAGAAAATTATTTTTTTGTTTGATATGCCTATAATATGTCCACTTATTTTGTGGATTTTTGGCCCACAATTTGTATGTCCCCAAGCTTATAAGTTAGTGGTGTTGATCTCCTGCCTCCAAGTGGCAGGATATCATGCCCACATGCTGACTTGCCAGTATGTGGACAGTTGATGTAAATCCTGCCTTCAAAAGGGCAGGAGATGAGGGCAATATAAATTAGACCTACATTTATATGGATTTTGGTGCACATAATTTGTTGGTCCCAACTTATAAGAAAATTACTTTTTGACTGACATTTCTATAATCTATGTACTGGAGACGTGTCATCTTCTTGTTCCTTGGTGATGCTAATGAATGGTTCTATATTCATGCACGAAGAAGGGGAAAAAAAAACAAAAAACAAAAGTGATGAAAGTATTGTTCACAGTAACCAAATTAATTTGTGTTCTCTTTCTTAATTAGATATTGTTAGATGATAACATTTGAAAGTTTAAGATTTAATAAAATAATATTTATTCATTTAAAAATTATTTTTAACACATTTTTTTGCGTCAGATTCAATTTTATCAATTAAAAATTTGATAAGCGTACAATTTTCATTTATAAGTAAAGTATCTTATCTAAAAATTTAAATTTGTTTCTTTTCTTATTTTGAGATTTTCTTTTGGTTTCTTGTGTTGTATATAAACGTATTTATTTTCAAGTCAATAACGAAAAAACTTAGAGTTTGTTTGATAGAGCTTTTTAATAAATTTTGATAAAAATTTAATGAAATGTGTGGTTAAAAAACTAATAAAAGCCTTGAGTTTTATAAAATATGTGGTTAAAAATAATTGTTAACTTTTAACCACAACTTTTTAACAGATTAAAATTTGAACCAAACAAGCTCTTAATTATTCTTTGAAAATTTTAAGGTATTTCAACGATTTAAACTGTCAAAAGAAACAAATAGTAGATTAGTAAAAGTGAAATGCAATGACCGAGAGAATCATTAATAATTAAACAAAGATAACAAGTTAGAAACTTAAGAGCCAAGCTCAAGAAATGATTACATATTGACTTGAGGATCACTTTAATTGCTCTGCAAAAAAATATTCATTTTCCGGAGAAGTTACTTATATGTTTGGTACATATTACTTGACGACTCTCATCATGTTTAGTAGTATCCAAACTCGTCTACCAAACATACCGATATAGAGTTCCTTCAATTCTAGCTAGCTAGAACTTAGAAAGGAATGCAGTTTCTTTACTTTTTTTATTTCTGTGACAAAATGTTATAAAGACAACAATGGACCTTAATACAAGGTCCCCCCCCTTCCCTTCTCAAACCCCCATATAAGTAGCCTAGTTAAAGGTAGGAAGAGAGTGATGTTGAGGATCCGGACCATCGGGCGCAACTCTATCATAACCTGCATTGAGTGACCTCCTTTTATGGTACTCAAATTCAGCAGGACTGAAACCTATTTTACTCAGAAAGAATTGGACATTGATATTATTCTGGTGCATGGCTGGAATCCTGGGTAGAACACGTGCCTTCGACACGAAGAAGCAAACAGAAAACAAGATGAACATCAATGGTATCAATCGTAGAGCTGTTGAATGAGCCATGAAATGATATTACAGAAGAGGTAAAACCGTAATAGGTTGTAAAACCAGAGATTTTAATGCTTGCATGAGTAAACCTTAATTCTTGCTATTTATATAGGAAAGACAGTTGATGTAAGAGAGAGCTCATAGTGGAGAGAATGTGATTTCATTTGTTTGCTGAATGGACAAAACAAGCCTGCGTGGATCATTGTCAATTTCGGACAATTTAGAGTATGTTTGTGTGCACTTATAAGTATTTATAAGTTGATCAAACATTATTTTTATCCACACATTTTGTAGGCACTGCTTATAATCTATAAAAATCTTTACCTAACATACTCTTAAGCTTTGATCAGCTTGGACTGCTATCCACAAATCTCTCTCTCTCTCTCTCTCTCTCTCTCTCTCTCTCTATATATATATATATATATATATATATATATATATATATACATTGTTATCTAATCTTTCTATTGTTGTATTTTGTATTCAGGTGGGGGATTGGTTTATGCTGATTTGAAAAGGAACTGAAACTTTCAAAGCATGACACATAACAAAAGCTCTTGTAAAACATAACAAAATTTTCATCTGCTTTCATAGCCACATATTTTATAAGTTTCATAACTTATAAATAATTAAAAATAATTTCAACACTACTAAACATACTAATATTAACTGTTTAGATTATATAAATTCACACACACAAGTGTAGAATTTACTTTAATTATTATTTTTCTAATTAATCCTCTACCCTCAAAATAGAAAAATAAAAGAAAATCTTGAGTTCCATTGCATCTTTTATTTATTAATTTGAAGGTGGAGAATCTACATGTGATCCAAATGTATTGGTCATGTTTTTATCTTTCCACGAAAAAAGATAATAAATGTTAAAAAATACCCGTGTGATCCCTTTCTTTTTCGGACTTGGAAAAAGACACCCTTAATTAAATTGTGAAAAATAATCTTAAGCAACAAGTTGAAGATAAAATTTATTGTGGAAAATCTAGAAATAGAATGGAAGTAATATGATACTAATATTTCCCACGATTCGTGAAAATTTGATCAAACCTAGCTAGAAAACGTACAACTTAACCTCTAAGAGGTAATTTGATGAAACTAAAATAATATCGTACATAATAGACATCAATTACTTCGAGATTTGCTTATTTTCAAGTTTTTCTTAAATATATACTAATTCATAATTTTTGGTTTAAAGTTGTTAAAAAGTTAAGATCAAAGTCAATAATTAATTTTAACCACACATTCCACGACTTTGATCAATTTTTCAAATATACATTTTATTATACATAGTATTAGAGACAGATTTTTTCCAAAAATCCATTTTCTTCTTTCTGATATTTGACTTTTCAAATCTTTTTACACTACAAAAATATTTGAAAAGTCAAAAAATAATCAAAAAAACCCATTTTTTCCCAAAAAATCTCTACCGAACAAGCCCTAACTTTTATCAAAATCTACTAATAAGTTTATCAAAAACTTTTTCAAATAACCCCATAAATAAACTGTCAACAAATTGTTGATATCTCCTCGACAATCCTATTAAAGATGTTCGTATTGGTCTAAAGGCTTGTTCAATTTTTACCCTTTGGAGTTTTGCTCTCTCACTTTCTTTTTTTGTTTTGATCCTTAAAGTCAAAGTTTAAATCGAGTCGACGTTTAGCTTTCTTTATAAACCAATCCTTAAAAACAAATTTGGATCATTTTTATGTCGAAGGAAAATATAGTACTAGGATATCCATAATCTATCATGCCTTGGCGGCCATATTTTATTTAAAAAAAAATTGTTGGCGACCATAAAATCGCCTAAAAATATAATATATGTACACGCACATACACACATGCATACACGTGTAGTTTGTCATCATTTTTGGATTTGGAGTAGTGAGTTTCATGTGAGATGTTGGGCATCTTTTATTCAAAACTTAAGGCAATTAGCTAGTCATGGACAACATGCTATTACCCAAAAATGGAATAAATAATTATTTTAATTAGGGAATTCGACATTTAGGCGCTACTCTTTTTAATAAGTTAACTTTTTTAGAAAAAACTTCAATACCCCACATTTGATGTCTCATCTCTTGCTCACTTTCTATTTTTTTGGCCCAAATTTCATATCACCAAACTGTTTGTATCTGAATTGGAAAATATGAGTGGTCTCCCGTTAAGCCTTATTTCTTTACTTTTTATTGGAGTCTATAATTCCATTTGGAATGGCATCTTTATGGTCTTTTTCCTTGAATTATTAGATAATTTTGTGCTTCCTTATTGTGTGATGAGTTCTGAGTAGAGCTGGCAAATGGACCACACGGATCAGCCCAATTCGAAATTGGACGGGTCACACAAAAGATTGTCCTAATCCAATTTTACATGGGTTAGTATTTCCTGGGCCAACCCAACCCGACCCGATTTTGGACCACAGGGTTAATGGGTCAGTCTCAACTTAAATTTTTAACTTATTTTTTCAAAACAATTATTTATAATTTTTAAAAAAAATTAAAAAAACAAAATCCACAATCTTCCTCCTCCAGCAAATACCCCATCCCCACCCCCAAACGAAATTTAAGAACGTGACCAGATGGGGGGATGATGTCAAATTTTAATTAACTCACAAGTATACGAATCTATTGAAATATAGAAAAGTAGTAACGATGTCGATCCCACATAGACTGCTATGAGGAATGTCTAATTTAATCCAAATTAACTATTATTCTATGCTAGTTGAGTCCAAAAGAGATTAGTTGAAATAATTTAATTTAAAGACTAATGAAATATGCTAAAACAATTAAGTTGAAGAATCAAGTTGTGTAAAATACCAAAGTTTCGCAATCCACCATTGTTTAACTTAGCAATTATTCAATTATCGAATAATTCTCAGAAACACACGACAATACGAAATCAATCTATTGTCGTCCCGAAAGATTTGATTCCCGAAAGATTTATCAATTAAGTCCAAAAGAAGAAAATCAAATATATGCTTTCCTTAAGCTTCAAACATAAATTACTTAAGCGTTTTTCGTATCAAGTTTCATTGAAAGAGAACAAAGAATCAAAGATTTTCTAAGCATTCTATGTATCCCAATTCGAATAAAAGATGACGAAAAATCAAAATAAATTAATAGAACATGTTTAAACACCAAGTACGAATTAATTAAATCAATTTTTAACAATAAAAAATACATGATATTTAAGATGAAATGAATTTTATCTAGTTAATTCATTAAGAACAAACCATGAACGTTAAAACTCCAAAACTGAATTAAACGAATAACAACATAATCACTTTGCTAAAATAAGGTTTCATTGTCTACCTTGGCTAAAGAAAATTAGAAGAACATAATTAAATTAAAAAGACAAGAGTTGATAGAATCCGACATGGATTGAATGAGAAGAAATCTTGAAAAAGAACTCTTGATCGCCAATGAGTTGTCTCCTCTTGATTCTTCCGTCTTCTTCCAAGTTTTGCTCCCAAAAATCCAACATTTGTTATGAGTTAATAACTCCTATTTATACTATCCTAATTGTGCCCCAAAAGATCCCAAAAAGATCACAAAATCCACAGCCAAAACTTTACCTAATTGTATTAGAACTAAAAAAGGAAAATAAAATTGCATGTTGAGAAATAACCTTTGGGTGATCGCCTGATTGCTTTTCCGGCGATCGCCCGACATGGTGAGTTTGCTCTTTGTTTCTCACAAGCGCGCTGTTGCGCCGCCCAAGATTAATGTCTGGCGATCACCTAGCTTGGACCTTTCATTCCTCACAGTTTGGTCCTCCTAGTTTCAACATCCTCTAATTTGGTCCTTAAACTTTAGGTCTTGGTCATTTCAGTCATCCAACTTTTCATAACATCTCATTTGGTCCTTCAACTTTACATAATCTCCAATTTGGTCCTTCAAATTTACACAATCTCTAATTTGGTCCTTCGACTTTTACTTAAGTGCAATTGAGTCCGCATACTTTTGAAATATCTTCTAATTTATTGCTCTTTTCGTCCAATCTTCTCTACTTCTTCACAAACAAGTCCAAAACTAAACAATAATAAACTAGATTAAGTAGAAAATCAACTATATGATGGCATAAATGATTAATTCAAAGGCCAAAATAAGTGCACAAAACACACTTATCAGGGGAATCCCCCCCTTCTGGTCGTGAAACTATGGAGAAATCTCTCTGGTTTCGAGAGAAACCAGGAAGATTTCTCCATGGTTTCACCGCAAATAGGAGGGATTTCTTCCCTTTTGTTTTCGACCACTTGCACTTTAGTCTGGGGTATCATCATGGAATGCCCTTATTTTTGAAATTGTGATGACCTTTGGCTTGGTTTACACAGTGTATGCCACAGTAGTAGATCCAAAGAAGGGTAATATAGGGATCATCACCCCCATTGCTATTGGCTTCATTGTGGGTGCCAACATCTTGGCCGGTGGCACCTTCTACAGAGCATCCATGAACTTGGATGTGTCGTTCGACTAGGCCTCCGTTAGCTGAACGTGGGACAGCAACAGGGTGTACTGGCCAAAAACAAATGGGGAGAAATCTCCTCTATTTACTTACACGTTTAGGGGCAAGGGCGGGCGGGCGGGCGGGGGGGTGGGGTGGGGTGGGGGGGGGGGTGGGGACTTGGGCAAAAAACATTTATCTAACCAACTGACTTTCAAAGATGGTTAGTTGTCTGCCGGACTAAATATGCCCGATTTTTATTTGATCAACTTTTTATTGAGCGAGCCCAGTCCAGAGTCCAGGCTATCTGGACTAGTCTACTGGGCCGGCCCATTTTGCCACCTCTAGTCCTGAGTGCAACTCATGGTATTCCAAATTGGGTTGGACAACATTATGAATTGTTTCAGAAGTTGAACATTAATTCTGACAGTCTTTATTTTTCATTTTTAGTAATAAATCATTTAGCTTTATGTCAAATATGTATTACTAATTGAATTTTACTTTCGAGTTCTGTCAAATATGTGATTTCGTGTTCGTGTATGTGTGTGTGATAAAATATGTTGGAGAAAAATCAGTCCGCCATGAACAGGGTGAAGTGGTCATGGTTTTTCAATTTTTGTAGGTTTTCTTCTTAAACAAACAAAAATTTCCTTTGCACTTCATGTTATTCACATTCGTTGTTTGCACCATATGTTGGCTTTGTTAAAGAAGACTTAACCGTCACATACTATTGAGTCATAAGGTTGTATCTTAAAATGTCAACCTTATTAAGAGGAGTAGCTTAAGTCCTTATATGTTGGTTAATATTTTGATATTTAACCAATGTGGGATTCATCCTTCAACATGCTCCTGCAAGATGTGGCTCGTCTGAGAACACCAATTTTGAAATTCGTGTGCTCATTTTTTAGTGTTAATCGAAATGAGTTGATAGTTGGAGCTTAATGGGATCTAATACCATATTAAGAATTGGGGTTTCATCATAAAAGGTCAACATTATTAAGAAGAGTAGCACAGACCCTTATATGTTGATTAATATTTTGATATTTAACCGATGTGGGATTCATCCTTTAATACATACTAGGGGCTGTGAATTTTTATTTGAGTAGTCTCTTTCCACTCTCTCTTTGGTTTTTGGGATGTAAAATATTTTGTTCTGTGGCTCTCTTGGTTGGTAGCACAAAACTAAGTATATTAATGTCAAATATCATTTCATAAGAGATATCATATCTAAAGGTGTTCTAAAACTATAGAGAATTGTTACCCAATTCAACACATCTGATGTGTGTACCAAAGTCATTCCTTTAAATAAATTTCAAAATTTCTTAAAGTTGTTATCTGTTGATTGTCTTTAATTTTTGTAATTACAGGTACATAGAGTATATGAAACATAAACCTGGATTAAGATTCTAATGTCACTGATGATCAACCATTCTTGGTACCAAGGTGGAGATTATTGGATAAAAACATGTTGCCACCAATAATTGTTGAAGACTCATTTGGATGTTTTGCACCTTTAGTTGGTGGAGCCTATGCTCCTGATGATGCCACCAGGCTCTTTCTTGGCTGTTCACAAAAATCAAACAAATGCAAGAACTATTACTCATGATACTTCGTACATTATGAGTATTCACTTTCATTACATGTTATCTGCATAATTTAGCAACTATCTATAACCAATTTAATAGCGTTGTTTTGGACACAGCAAATTTTTTTTTTTTTTTGATAAAAGCAACAATGAACTCGAAATCCACGAAACAACTGCAATGGTATATGGCGTGAATTAACTATAACAAAGTTTCAGCTGCTCAATTTAATGAAATATATCCATGAATATTCTGTATATATATATACTTATGCGAGAGCATCCCGATGTAAAAATACTTTCTCTATTTTAATTTCATAAAGCACCAAGAACCAAATTTTTCTCTCAACATATTTTACAAAAAAAAAAATCAAATTATTATTATAATAGAAGATGAGCAATAGTCGAATTGAAAGATAACACTAGTAAAACTATAAAATGAAAAATCTTATATTGATTACAATCATAGTACTATCAAAAAAATGTACGCAAATCTAAAAGATATAGCAATATCACAAGAATATAAAAATACTTCCATATCTTTAACAGTCACGAAATCATTAGACTACACGGGTCACTTTGACATGAAATTGAACATGAAACAAGGAAACATTGGTTGTGCTGACATAGGCCCCGTTTGGAATTGATTTTGGAGCCCAACTTCTGATTTTGTTGATTTAGGCGTATGACAAAATTTTTAAAAATAATTATAAAATAATCCGACTCACCTGGCAGCAGATTTTGAGAAGCAGCAAAATGACAGCTTTTCAAATTCTGCTTTTAGCTTTTTCATTTATATATTATTAAAATACCCATTTTACCCCTAATTAATTAAGCTAATTCTTTTAATACCCATTTGAGAAACTGAATTGATGCAAGTTGGATCATAAAAAATAATATAAATATAATTAATTTTTTCACTATATGACTATACTTTTATTTTGTAATTTTTATAAAATTTGAAATTTATTAGGTTTTTATTATTTTTATTTTAAAAGAATAATAATGAATGCATTGTCTTGTTAAAAAATATTTGACTAAAAAAAAAATAAATTTTACCACTGATAATAATAATAATAATAATAATAATAATAATAATAATAATAATAATAATAATAATAATAATAATAATAATAATAATACAAAATAACATTATTAAAATCAATGTCATTTTTAGTAATTTAATACCGTTAGAGTAATAAATCAATTTTATTTACCAAACGCTCAAATGCTACTTGTGAAACATATAACAATTTTGAAACAAAAGTTTATCAAACACTTATCTGATTCTTCCCACATCTGATTATTTCAGCAAAAGCTGATTCTCTTAAAAGTATAGCAATACCAAACCAAGCTATAGCCTTGTCCATTTTACACCCCTACTTACTTTTTATTCTTTACAGTATTGAAATATTTGATAATTGATGATAAATATTTTTCTCCTCCTTCGAGCACGACAGCATAGTGGTGGAGACCTGTAAAATAATAGCGGGGCTTCTTTCTCCCGTGTCCACTTCGATGTGATAATCAGTGTATGATTAAAATAGATGTGCAGATTAGTAATATAGAGTGTATGAGAGTTGTTCTTTTTACCTTGGGTTGGCCTCTATTTATAGGGATGACCTGTAGTTATGGCCTTTAATGGTCTTTAATAGCGGGTGTCCCTTCATCTCCCTCATTACTATGAGTTAATGAAGGATGTTTCATCATCCCAATTATTGAGGGATGTTTCATCTTCTCAATTGCTAATGTTTCATCTTCCCAATAACTGGTGGTAACTGTCATCCTATGGGTCGCCTGTCTAGCTTACCTAATGACAGTTAAGTTATTGTAGTTTATCTGTCAGAGGCATGCTTATGAGACAAATGAAGTGGGCGAGCTGGTGAGGTGGGCGAATCGTTGAGGCGGGCATGCTAGGATGTGTCACCATTGGTAGATAACATATAGCAACTGTTGTTATTTCTATCATCATAAGTCCTTCTACTTTCCATAGACTACTTTTCATAGAAGGTTGTCAATGGGAAGTAGAAATAATCTACCGCACCTGCTCCTCTCTAACTTTTTCTGAAAGAGGCTCATCACCTTGATTGTTAGACATAGGCTCATCGCCTTATTTTTTGGACAGAGGCTCATCGCCTTGATTTTTAAACATAGACTCATCGCCTTATTTTCGGATAGAGGCTCATCACCTTGATTTTTAATCAGAGGCTCATCATTTTGATTTTAATTAAAAGCTTATCGCCTTGATTTTTAAACATAAGATGGCCTTTGTTTTTCTGAAAGAAGCTCATCGCCTTGTTTTTTAGTAGGACTCTTCGCCAAGCTTTGTTTTTCAATAGGACTCGTCGCTTAGCCTTGTTTTCTAGCACAACTCCTCGCCTAGCTTTGTTTTTCTGCAGGACTCTTTGCTTTGTCTTTTTTTTAGTAAGACTCATTACCTAGCCTTGATTTCCAATAGGACTCCTCGCCTAGCCTTGTTTTTCAGGAGGACTCTTTGCCTAGCCTTGTTTTTTAGCAGGATTCTTTGCCTAACCTTGTTTTAGGACTCCTCGCCTAGCCTTATTTTTCAGTAGGACTCTTCGCCTAGCCTTGTTTTCTAGCAGGACTCCTCGCCTAGCTTTGTTTTCCAGTAGGACTCGTCGCCTAGCCTTGTTTTCCAGCAGGACTCCTTGCTTAGCCTTGTTTTCTAGTAGGGCTCATCGCCAAGCCTTGATTTTTTTTTTTAGACGTGCCGAGCTTGCATCGCCTCAATTTTTTTTAGGCTTGCCTTGGCTTCGGCTTAGCTCACCTCGTTTGACCGTTGCAGTAGTTGAGAATATTTTTGTCGCATGTCGGGTTCAGTAGGTACACTAGGATTTCCCAGCTAGTATGATCCTTCCTTAGTATCCTTATTATTTATCTACCTTATATGGTTTATTTTTCGCTTGTCTTTATCATCTCGATGTTCAGGCTCGTCCCGAGTCCTCTTTTTGTTAGACTCAGGCTCTTTCCGATCTTTCATAATTTTTGTAATAAGATATACTTCCTCAGCGTCCACATACTTATCTCCTCTCTTGAGTAACTAATGCATCGTCTCCAGCGGGTTTTTAGAGAGTGACATCTTGAAAGAACGACTTCGAGTTCCACTTATTATGGCAGTGACTACAGTAGACATTTGTAGATCTTTGATTCCCAGCGTGGATCTATTGAACTGGGACAATGAAATTTTCTAGCAGTTCGTCATTGTCCTGTGTCAATTGCATCAGACTGATAGCAGTTATCTTAACACTTTTACTACTAGAAAAGTATACAGCAAAACTCTTGAAAAAATCGTCAAATGTATGGATCAATTTTGAAGAAATGGTGGCTACCCAGTCCCAGGCGTCCCGCCTAAGTATTTGCAGGAAAGCCCTGCACATAATTGCATCAGAGGTGGCTTGCAACCTCATCAAGTAGACAAAAACCCTAAGGTGATCAACAGGATCAGAGGATCCGTTGTATTTCTCCATCTTTGTCTATTTGAAGTCTCATGGCAAGGGGACTGCCATCACTTCTAGGAAAAATGATCTTCTTTCAACAACATAGACTGTTGACAACTACTTTTGTTATACATAGTCTTAGCTATTTTGTGACCCATCATGTCTTCTAGTCACTGCTCTGGGCTTAACATTGGTGTCTCAACTAGCGTAAGCGTGGACATCTATGACGGTTGTCCCCAATGTGAATTTGGGCCAGATGTCAATGAATGGAAGTGGGGTGCGGAAGGTGGAACCAAAGAAATTGGAGCCAGCGGTAGAGATACCGTTGGCGGTGTTTCTATTGCTGGAAAGTTGGGAGTCTGGAGAAGAGCCCCTAATGGTGAGAGCCCTACGGGTAGAAGGCTAGGACCCTGGGACGGAGCCCCTGGTGGTAAAGAACCTACAAGTAGAAGGTTAGGACCCTGTGATGACTAGGAAATCGCAGCGTTCTGATCTTGGAGTAGAGCCGTAAAGGCTGCCACCTGAGCTTGCAGTGCCGCTAGTTGAGCAGCAGAGGCAAATTCTTGTTGTGGGTGATAAGTGGTGGCGTTAGACTTAGTGTCTACATCTTCGATGGGGGTTGGTGGAGCGGTTACATTCTTAGTTCTTCTAGTTTGAGCCGTGACTTCTTGTGCAGTTTTCCACAAACGCCAATTGATGATAAATATTTTTCTCCTCCTCCGAGCACGACGACATAGTGGTAGAGACCTACAAATAGTGGCGGGGCTTCTTTTTCCAGTGTCCACTCTGGTGTGATAATTAGTATATGATTAAAACAGATGTGCAGATTAGCAATATAGAGTGTATGAAAGTTGTTCTTTTACCTTGAGGGTTGACATCTATTTATAGGGATGACCTGCAATTATGGCCTTTAATGGTCCTTAATAGCGGGTATCATTTCATCTCCCTCATTTATATGTTATCTGCCAATGGTGACACGTCTTAGCATGCCCACCTCAATGATTCACCCACCTCACCAGCTCGCCCACCTCGTTGGTCTCATAAGCATGCCTCTGACAGATAAATTGCAATAACCTAACTGTCGTTAGGTTAGCCAGACAGGTGACCCACCAGCAATTGAGAAGATGAAACATCCCTTAACAATTGGAAAGATGAAACATCCCTCATTAACTCCTAGTAATGAGGGAGATGAAGGGACATCCGCTATCAAAGACCATTAAAGGCCATAACTGAAGGTCATCCCTCTATAAATAGAGACCAACCACCAAGGTAAAAAAAACAACTCTCATACACTCCATATTGCTAATCTGCACATCTGTTTCAATCATTTACTGATTATCACACCGGAGTGGACACGGGGGAAAGAAGCCCCGCCACTATTTTGCAGGTCTCCACCACTATGTCGCCGTGCTCACAAGAAGAGAAAAATATTTACCATCAATAATGATAGAAATTTCATCAAATAGGCAACTTTCCATGCCTAAAATAATTAGTTTGTTTACAATTCTAACATCACATGTATTTCTTATTACCCAGTTACATGACAAATGTGGAAAATATATTTATCAAACAATGAATTTCTCTCTATCATTCCTCTATATATAAATATCCTTATCATCTTCAACTGATGAGTGCTGTATAGAGTAGCTCATTCCAAGTATCTGGCAACCCAGGAAGGCACCAGTGGCTACAATCCAAGCCATTGTGCTTGCTGTAATATGTTGGATGAGCATCCTTTCTGTATTGGGATAGTAGTGTTATGTCCAATAAATAAACTGGTTTCTTGATTCTGCTCAACACTTTGTTTACAACAATTGCAGGTAATGGTGTGCCTGCTGGATATTTTACCCCAAAGAATGGTTGTGTCTCACTACTGCATGACTTTCTTGGCTCATTCCAATCCTTGCCCCTATTTCAATCACAATAAAAGGATTTTAGTTGTCAAAATTTTCTTTATTTTGGTGTAGTTATTTTTTATTTTTTCAAGCAAACTTTTTTATATGGAAATTCTCGGCTCAAGAAATTTTTAACTCTCGTCTGAATCCAACTCTGGTTTCAAATATATTATGAAGCATATTGGTAAGTCAAATTGTAGGGGATTAAGGAAAAAAAAGAAACGTGACAATATTTGACAATTCTCATGTCAAATCATATTCAATCCAACATACCAAATATATTATGAGAATATAGTATGTTGAATTGAATAAAATTGGGTATGAAAAATAGAAAAACATTTTTCGTTCGTATACTTTTATCTTAATCATGTCTATTCCAATATACTAAACATGGTGTGACGCAGGAAAGAATTACTTACTCGTAGTGTGTTGGGGAAATTCCTTGGAAAAAGACTTTGGTTTTGGAAGGATCAACATTTCGGTTGACCCATCTAGCCCACGTTGTCAACCCTTTATAGTAAGCAATTAGACGGTTCATGTCTTTGTATAATTTACCTCCCTCTTCCATGTAATCCCATCTGTAATAGATATCCATTCAAATTAGTTATAAGATACATATTATGCTATTAATTTGTTTTATCAAATTTACTCTTAAACAAAGATAATAATATATGTTAATTTTACTTACGGTTGAGAACTTTTGGTGTGAGTCCACCAATGCCACGAGTTGAAAATCAACATGTCCATTCCTAACCACGCATCTCCATTTCGGATCGAGTCAAGTTTCAAAACCCGACCCACTTTTTGCTTCTCCAAGTCTACTAGGTATGGTGTACGATATAATAGCAATTTCACTCCATAATCCTAAAGGAAAAAAATTAAACAACAAGAGTTATAATGTGTAAAACTCTTAACGCCCTCAGCCTATTAAGGTAAAAAGAAAAAAAAAAGGATGACATATTGAAATTAAAATTCAATCTTCTATACTTATGTCTATTTTCTATATTCTTTCGAATCAATAAGTCTTTGTTTAGTTAAGCTTAAATTATAATTTAAGCTAGTCAAGAATATTTTCTACACATTCATAAAACTTATGACTTACTACACACTTATTATCTACACATTCTATAAGACCAATGCACCAATTCAATTCAATTGAAGCTTGCATTCTGACCCTACTTTAATTTGGTGGGTTGGGTGGGGGGACCAAATTGAAAGTGGTGTTTCAAATTGAGAATGGGGACCTAATGTCTATAGACTTCAACTTGCTCGTAGCATGACAGGGAATAAGTGAACTGAAGTAAATCTGAAGAAATAGTGGCCTAAGTTGTCACATGTTTTTGTATGGAGGACCACTCATATTGTGTCGCAACTCAAAACTCATATGTGCACGTGCTCCAGGCTTATTGAAGTTGACGATACGAAAAGTTTGTTTGTTGCTTGTCTAGCAAGGTCACTAACACGAGTGGATAAAATATTTTTCTAAGAAAGGTCATTCTAGAATCGTGCCAGTCTACATATGAAAAAAAGAAAAGGAAAAAAAAAATTTTTAAAAATGTGTGGAGTTTGGTGGCCAGCTTGGCATGACAAGGCTCAAGCTCAGTGTGATTCACGTTCGGACTCTTATTTTTCTACACAAATCAGTCTTACACGACCCATCAATAAATATGAGACGTACCACGTCCAAGTGTTACAAATTTGAATATATGGATAAAGACCGATAGATGACATTACCCATAAAATTTAAGTGATATAAATTATTTGATTAAGTGGCATACCTAGCATGACACGTCCTAAAAAAAAAAAAAGGAATCTTGATAAATCTCATATTTATTTATACAAATTAACCTAATAAGGCTCACCAAACAATACGAGACATACCAATTAAGTGTCTAGATGCAAACGTGGGTCGAGACATATGGAGTTTTAAATGAAGGTGTTAAATACTAGAATAAAAGAACGAATTAAAGAGGCTTTGTCTAGTCAATATTTAGCTGTCTTCATCCATTTAAAATGAGAGAAATATTAATTAATCCGTAAAGTCATTGTCTTTTGAGTTACAGTCATTTGTTGCACAAATTACGTTAGTTGATTTGGTTCTTAATTTTGCAATCAATTTTTCCAGCTTTGTAATGATAATGTTTTGTTGCCTTTTATGACTTCCTAGAGATCCCATCTTGTTTTGCTTTCACATTTATGAACTATAAACAAAGCGTACGTTTTGGTTTAATTTTAAAAAATTAAAGTCAAAGTCAATAATTAATTTTAACTAAACTCGCAAATTTTATAAACTTTTCAATTACATATTTCATTAAAACCTACTAAAACTTTTGTCAAACATCGCCAAAAAATTTATTATTACTTTATTTCTCTTCATTTTTGAATATATTAAATAAAAAATAACAATTTATAATTTAGTAATCCAATTTTATTTTATTAGAAAATGGTGGTTGAAGACTTCTACATCGACCCTACGTTTGATTAGTGTATACCATGTGAAATATTCTGTGACCACAATTAATGAAATTTAACTGAATGACCAACCGAAACATAAAGTAAATTTCATTATTTATAGGCTACTCTTCTTGACATTGGGTGTTATTTTCCCATGTAAAAGAAGAAGAAGAAGAAGAAAAAAGCAATTATAATTGAAAATAATGCAGCCTCTCCTAATTCCTAAACGTCTGCCAGTTAGCAACTTGATAAAAGTGAGTGTGTGTAGCTTTCAGAAAAGTCACCTAACACTTGACAAAGAACATGCATCACCACCAAATTAAAAGGCATGCTTCCAACTTGCCTTTTATATAAATCTTTAAATCAATTGGATAACGCTACGTATCACTATCGATATTTAGCACCCGTCTAGATGACAATACTATAATATTAAATAATAAGTCTAATGAAATATAAAAATATGGACTTGTTTTATTGAAGTTATTATTTAATGTTATTGTGTTGTCGTACTAGTAGTGTAAAATAGCATAATTTGAGACCAAAATTGATGGAAATAAGCATAATTTAGGAGTAAAAAAAAAAAAAAAAAAGTAAAATTTAGCCAACACGAGAAAGAACAAGAAACAAAGAACTTTACCTTCACGCAAGCTAAACGGAAAAGGACAACACATGCATGCACTATACAAAGTCATCATTAATTATGGCTAAATTTGAGGATGTTTAATTTGAGGATGTTTGTGATTGTTTTTTCAATTTTATATTCAATAAAACCCAAGATTTTTTTCATTTTTATTCACAGTTATCACGCTTAATAATTTAGAATAAAAAAATTATCTAACAAAAGCAACCCATCCACCCAACCTACCCAGCCAAAAAAAGAAAAAGAAAAAGAAAAATTGCATGGGAAGTATCGTAATTGAAACTTACCAGGAATGTCAATTCAGAAAGTACTTCACTTCTTACGACTGAGGTCTTAGCATTTGGTACCCATGAATGAATCATGCAACTCAATGACTGCCATATGTTCAGACTCAGTGAGTCACCTACAAACATGATCTTCTTCCCTCTCCATCTCTCCAAGAATGTCACCCCATTAAACCTGCAACACAACCCAGATTCAGTAAGTCACCTACAGTGTGTGTGTGTGCGCGTAGAGAGAGAGATGGAGAGAGAGAGGTGACTTATGGTAAGACCTCGGGAGGTTACATGAAAAAGGCTGCCATCTATATTTGAGATACGTTTGATCAGGTCTTTTGTACTTTTGGCAGTTGAATTCATCATCTATGAAGGGACATTTTGAGAAATCATAAAGTGGATATGAGGCATCATACACCCATTTGCCTCTAAAAATATTGCACCCACTAGCAAGCTTACGACTGGCGGCGGCGCTGGTGGCATTCAGGACGAGCTCAGCCTCGGTTTGCTGTACTAAAAGCAAGAAGACGGCGGTGGAGAGGAACAGGGGTTTCAACAGAAACACCATTTCTTGGATTCCGATCCAGGACAAATTTAACTAGAAGGACTTATGAACTATGTACTAGTATGATAAATGCTTTATATAATGCAAAAGTGTACACGCACATACACACCCTTACTTTTTACTTTAGAGAGAGAACGAATATATAATAGAGAGAGAGAGAGAGAGAGAGAGACCGTCCTAATTGTATGATTAACGGGATTTATGAAATTTTTTATGGGTTTGAGTTATCGTATCATGTGGGGTGGTTGAATTGGTTCTTTTTTCTTTCGAAAAATTGGAATATTTTTTATAAACAACCATTCTTTGCATAGGAGATTTTGGGCAAATGGTTTCTAATATTTATCTTTAGTATAAAAATTATCCTTAAAGTTTATATTTTGGTATAAACAATTTTAATTTATGTTTTTTAATGTATAATTGGTCTTTATTTAATAAAAAAATATAATATGTTCTTAACTTTAATAAGAAAAATTTGTAGTTAGGTTCCTAATCTTTGCATAAGGTGCAAACTGGTTCATTACTTTTAAAATTAAAAATAAATAAATAAAAGAAAATCACGAAATTTTTTAATTAAGACTTTATTGATCAAATTGATAATATATGTAAACTGTTTTGTATAGTTTTACGACCTATTATTAATAATTAACTAAAAAATAAACCCATAGTTATTAACAAACGTGGTAAATAAAATATTAGTTTTATTATTTAAAATTTAAAATTTTATTTTATGATTATGACAAAAAAAATAATAACTTTGTCACAAACTCGATCCTCAAATATTTTTATTTAATTGAGCTATTCGTTTATTAATTACAAATATTAGAGTTCCAACTGTATTTTTTATATTTTAATTTATCATTTTATTATCATTCGAAAATTAATAACACATAATTCGTAAATTAATTTTTATATGTTAAATAAAAACATAATAAGATTGATTCAATGTCATAAAATTATATAATTCAATTTTTTTTTTATCTTAATTTTTATTTAAGTTTTTTACATCACATAGCAATTATATATATTTATACCACAATAATTTTTTTAAAAAATAATCTTATGAAAAATTCAATTGACGTGACTATAATGATATATTTAGTACGCTAAAATAAATATTATTAAATAAAAAGTGCATGACTCATTCTACCTTTTGCAAAGATTAGGAACTCAATTGTAATTTTTTTAATAAAAATTAATGGTGTGTTGGTCTTTTAATTAAATAAGAATCAATTGCACATTAAAATGCATAGATTAGAGATGTCTGTACTAAAAAACAAACGTTAGGAACCATTTTCGTACTGCGAGAAAAAGTTAAGGATTATTTGCGCAAATTTCCAATTATATAATATACCACATGTTTCTATCATGTCACCTAAAAGATTCTTTAAATATTTACACATCATGGATCTACAAAGGATGTTTAATAACGGTAAGGAGTAAGGACGGTATTCAGCTTGGTTGTCTGGACTTAAATGGTAGTGTAGTACTTGTTTGTTTAAACTTATTTTATAATTTAAGTTAATTAAATTGATCAAACATACTTTTTTTTTTCCACACATTTTATAGGACCCCTGATCATTCATTAAAAAAATTCAACACCACCAAACATAGGGTCAGAGAAAGGGCAGAGTGGATTGTAGTTCGGTCCCACTCTAGAAAAAATCAATTTTTGAAGTGTAAATAAATTTACTTTTAACTAACAGTCCGATTTTGAGGCGTAGAATTTTTTTTTTTTTAAAAGCAGTACCCTCCAAGACTTTTTAATCTTAACAAGACTTATTCCATATGTGTGAACAAGATTGTCTATGCAACGTGTTAACGTGGGCACGCATGGATTTTTGGTTCTATTCATTTGTTTAAGTTTAAATTATTATTTAAGATATCAAATTGGTCAAACATATTTTTTATTATAGAGAATTATATTACCACAACATTATTTGTTAAAATACACTACATTTTAATTGCAATGAAAGTCTCCAACTATTGGTCACTTTTGTATTTATGATTCTAACCTTTTTTAACAATTTTTATTATCAACCTATTAATTTGTATGTCTTATATTTGTCTTTGATGATGATTTTTGTCTAAAAAGTTAATTAGGAGAGCGTAAAATATTTTTTGCCTCTAATGTTTTTACATTATTAAAATAAATAACAAATACGTAAGTTTGACAAAATATTTTTTCCTCATTTCAATGTATATTAGCAGAATATTTAGACAAAAATCTTCATCGGAGACAAGATGTGGAAATTAAATGAAAGTTAATGAAAAAAATACGATAAAAAAAATTAGAGACATAAGTGCTTAAATATCAAATGTTGCGGGACTTTTATTGTAATTAAAACGTGGTGTGAATAATAAAAAGTGTAGTGTGAATATAATTACTCATTTTTTATTCACATATTTCGTAAATCTATAATTTACTATTCACTTATTATTCACACATTTTATAAAATTTATAACTTATAAGTACTTAAAAAATAATTTTAACACTAAAAAATATGCACTTAGTTTTTATATCTAAGGGTGTGTTTGATTGCTAGCAAGAAATTTGGGTGGAAAGAAAATGAATTCCATGGAAAAGAATTGCCAAGAAATTATTAATTAGAAAATAAGACAAATTTTCCATGGAAAATAAAACCTTCTCTCCCCCTAAGAAAATATTTTCCTTGAAAACAAGAAAAATGTGGCCAAAACAAAGAAAATGAGAAAAGATTTTACATGGAAAAAAAAGGATTGCAATCAAACAAAACAAGAAAAATAGGGAGGAAAATATTTTTTCTATGGAAAATCTTGTACAATCAAACACGTCAATTAAAAAATAAGTGGAAAAAAGACATTTTCCATGAAATTTTTTGCCAAATCAAACACAGCTTAATGTCAAATGTCTTGTTGTATTGCCTTAAAATGAATTTGGTCTAGATTCAATCTTCAATGGCAACAATTTAGATTTTTGTAGATCGAAATGCTTCTAACTGACCTCATCATAAGACTACAACCTAGGTAGTAACTTCTTATTTGTCCTTATTGTAACAAGTTTGAACTCTCGAGGAAAATTTGACTTATTAATCAATTAGAAATACTTGAAAGCACTAGATGTATCAATCTTCAATTTCATAATTCTACTATAAAAAAAAAAATTTAATATTAAAAAGAGAAACAAAGCGAAAACTTATTACACTAAAAGAAGTATTAATTTAAAGAAATCAGATAAGAGTAACAGACAAGCATCAACCGCAAGTTTAACCAGAATATTTCTACTTTCAATAAACTAGGAACTAAATCAGAATTATTCTCAATACGTCCATAAAAACCAGTATATTTATCAAGACAAATCGAAAAGTCGTATTACACCACGTTGGACAGCTTGAATGACCCCTCATTTCAAACACTCAAGTAAACCGATTAAGTGTTTGGTGGGTAGAGTTTAAAATTGAGTTTTAGGAAATTTTAAAAAGGTTAGAGAGATGTGTATTTGAAAAATTGATAAAAATTGTACGTTTAATTAAATACGTAATTAAAAAAAAAAAGTTAAAAAAACTATTTCAAACATGCTCCAAATTGAGAATGGCCGACAGCATGGGGTGGCGTGGACATCTTGCACGTGCCTTGCAAGGTACCCAATTGGATAAATTGCAAACATTAGCTATTATAAGTAAGTTAAAACTTGAGAAAATAATATATTCCAAAATATGGTTAAAAATTAAAATAATATAAGAGACAATAAATACTATAAAATATGTAGATAATTTATTTAAACATATATATTTAGAAAAATAATATCACTTATAAACAAAATAAACAAATTTATATGATTAAAATTTAAACTATGTCAAACGAGCTATTTATCAACATGTCAATTTATATTCCTATAATTTACTTTGAGCACAATAACTACAATTGATTGTAGAAAAATTCATGTGTAGTTCACAATGGTATTTTAAGTATATCAACTTCATTTTATATGATATATAGTTCAAAAAGTGATCAATCGTACTAATATGATATTCAAAACTAGAAATATGTGTTTTTAATATAATTTCTTAAACGTGAAAAAATATCTTTGATATTGTCATAAAGCTTAATTTAACAAAATAGTTATTTGCGCATACAATTAAATATTAAATAACTAAAAGGAATAGTATGATATTATTATCAAATATTGTAATGATTAATATATTGGATTAAGTTAGCGTCATCATTTAATAATAAATTTTGAGAGTGTAAAGTGTTTTAATCAACCAACATATACTATTTTTTAGCCAAAAATATTACTTGAATTTTAAAAGGTATATTACAAGAAATTTCATTTTGAACAACAAAATTAGCCTAGTAAAATCTTTCGACGACTATTTTTCGACAAAATAACTTAAAAATGACTTTCTACGATAAAAAATTTTATTGTTAAAAGTGAAATTTCTTGTAGTGAATACCTATATTTAACATCGTGTTTTAGTTTATGAATTTGTAAATATAGAATTTTATTAATAAGTTTGCATTTGTTAATATCTGAATTATGTATATAATATATAATTAATTAAAAAAACTTTAAATAATTTATTACCAAATTTTTCAACAAATTTTAAATTGAAATTTCAACTAGTATGCATATTCATAATTATTGATAACAACAATTTTTATGTTCATTCGAGTATAGCGGAGATAGTTGTAGAGACCTGCAAACAGTGACAGAGCTTCTGTTCCCCGTGCCCACTCACGTATAATAATCTGTAAATGATGAATGAGGTAACCAAAAAGAGAACTGTGCAGAGTAGCAGTGTTAAATGAGAATTGTTCATCTTACCTGGAGAATTTACTATTATTTATAGTGATTAACCTAAAGAACACGTATCACCTCTCCCATTATTCAAAGTTAATGGGAGACGTTAGAGCTTCTCAACCGATATTAGTGACCGTCACTTCGTGGATCGTGGGTCTAAGTGATTTAACGACAGTTGGACTACCGTTATCCAGATCCAAGAGCCGAGCTATGAGACTATTAGGACAGGCAAACTGATGAAGTGGGCAAATCATTAAGTCGAGCGTGCCAGAACGCGCCATCATTGGCCGACAAAATATAACTGTTGTCGTTTCTATCATTATAAGCCCCTCTACTTTTTATAGACTATTATCAATGGGAAGTAGAAATAATCTTCCGCACCTGCTTGTCTCAAACTTTTCTGATTTTCTAGTTAAACGAATAATTATTTGTGTGTTGTGTGCTATAAGAGTGTATAACAACTTATTTTTGTACTTGTATCTTACAAATGATCGAGCCATGTCTAACACTCTTTAGAAGTGTATTTGACATGTTTCTTATGTCCAAGAGCAACCGTTATGCCTATCTCAAACTTAAGGTAGGACTGTTATTGTCTCACTTTCTCAACTCCAATAGCGATTGGATGAAACGTTTCTTTTTTATTCGGTATGAGGTGGGACAGTTCCCTTTTAAGACTGCTGGAGAACCCTTTTTGCAAGCTTTTTAACGAGCCCCTATACCTTGAGTAACGAGGTACAAGGCGCCCACCAAGTATTAGATATGTCTGTACATGTATGGTGCAAAATCTTTGAAGGCTGATATCAACATAACTAAGAAGTGGCTAGTTGACGAGCATCCATAAATATGCCTAGATGAATTTGACAAGTACCTTAAGAAGCGCTGGGCTGCAGACTTGGCTGCTCAGAAGGCCAGGGTGACCGACCACAGGAAGGCCAACTCCCTGCACGGTGGCTCGCTTGATGATTAGATATCTGTTTATCTTTTGTTTTTTATTCTTGTGACAGTTGTCTAATTTGATCACAGAGACTATATGTAACTAAGACTCAGTCTATTTTGTTTCGAGCATTGTTGAGTACTACGTAGACTTCTGTTTTATACGTTCAATGTGGAACTTTTTGTCTTTACTCTAGAAACTCTTTGCCTTTACAATCGTTGGTTGTTGTAATGTTTACATTCTACTTTAACATTGATTTCGTCTCAACCCAACCACTATTGGCTGTCTAATGCTTAATAGTGGTATAGCCCCCGACCAATATTGTGGAGGTAAAGTGGTATTGTAAAAATAGGTACAGGTGGGGTAGGCGTGTGCCTGCCCTCATCGTGGGTCTTCCCATGATGCGATGGGGTGAACATTCGCCCACTTTTCGACGTGGGTCTCCCTATGCCACGGGATGGGCGGGCACAGTAAAGGACGGACATGCTCCTCGCTTGGGATTCTCCACGCTGTGGTAGGGCGGGCATGGGTCTTCCCACGCTGTAGTAAGAGACAGACGTACGACCGTCCTTCGGCGTGGGTTCTCCCCGCCCGCCGCCCATCGGCGTGGGATTTTCCATGCCGCAGTCTTGGCAAGTGTGTGTCGCACTCCTTGGTGCTCATTGGTGTAGAGACTGGTGCCCCTGTCATTTTGTGTACTCGTTCAATTGAAAGCTTGTTCAAGCAGACGTGTCATTTTATTTTTAAGTTAAGGCTCATATCTTTGTTTAGTTAACTAAGGTTCATCGCCTTATTTTTAAATAAAGCTTCTAGCCTTGTTTTTAAACTAATGAACATAACCTTGTTTTTAAATTAAGGATTGTCGCCTTGTTTTTAAACTAAGGCTCGTCGCCTTGTTTTTAAGCTAAGGTTCGTCGCCTTGTTTGACCGTTGTAGTAGTTAATAAGAATATTTGTGTCGCTTGTCTTATCCTAATAAAGACTGTAGTGAAAATAAGAGGTTATTGCAGGTCGGGTTAAGTAGGTGCACCAGGACTTCCCAACTAGGTTGATCCTTATTTAGCACCCGTATCAATTATCCGCCTTAGCATTTCATTGAATTGAAAATCAAACTAGAAAATGATACTCGTAATATTTCTTCAAGTGTTTGGCATTCCAAGGCCTTCTCAGTGGCTTGCCACTCAAATCTGTGAGACTATATGTACATTTTTCTGATTTTCTTGATGACCTCGAAAGGGCCCTACCAATTTGGCTCTATCTTGGATAGTGGGTGCCCAGCGGCTGCACTGCTCTTTAACACTAGATCACGGGGTTGGAAAGTCCTGGGCTTCACCCGACGGTTGAAATATTTGGCTGCCTTGCACTTGGAAGCCATTGTCTTAATTGTAGCCTTTCCTCTAACCTACTTTAGTAGGTCAATTTCTGCTCTTGTAGAGTCATCACTTGTATGTTCAACTTACATTCTCAAAGTTGGGTTGACAACTTCTGTAGATATCACTACTTCCATTCCAAAAGACAAATTGAATGGTGTCTCGCCCACTGACCTCCTAGGGGTAGTGTGATATGCCTACAGTTGGGTACTTTATCTGCCCAAGCTTCTTTTTCTTTTCCCAGCCTAGTTTTCAAATCCAAAACTATGGTACAATTAGTTACTTCAGTTTGGCTGTTGCTTTGAAGGTGTGCTACTGAAGTGAACCATTGTGAGATTTTATAACTGTCGCAAAAGTTCTTGAAGCTGTGGTTATCAAATTGCCTTCTATTGTCCATGACTATCACCTATAGTATCCCGAACCAGATGATTCATTTTCTTCTTGCCTTTTTCATCTTAGGGCTTGGGCTCGTCCCGAGTCTTTATTTTGTTAGAATATGGTTCATTTAGATCCTTCATACCGCTGGTAATGAAAAATGCTTGCTCAGCATCTACATACTTATCTCATCTTCTTATTAACTCATACATCGTATCCGATAGGTTCTTAGAGAGTGACATCTTCAAAGGGTGAGTGCAAGTTTCATTCATCATGGCAGTAACTACAGCAGACATCTATAGATCTTTGATCCCTAGAGTGGCTATATTGAATCGAACAATGAAATCTTTCAGCAGATCGTTCTTATCCTGGGTCAATTGCATCAGTCTGATAGCTGTCTTCTTAGTCCGCTTGTTTCTGGCAAAGTATACAAAAAAACCCCTTAGAAAAGTCATCAAACGTGCGGATCGATTTTGGAGAAAGCGTTGCCACCCAATTCCTTGCCTCATCCCTAAGTGTCGTGGAAAGCTCTATACATAATAGCATCGGAGGTGGCTCATAACCTCATCAAATCAACAAAGGCCCTGAGGTAATCAACATGGTCAGATGACTCACCATACTTTTCTATCTTTTGCTGTTCAAAGTCTCGTGACAAGTGAACGATCATTACTTCTGGGGCAAAAGGATCTTCTTCCAATACCAAAGATTGTTGTCTACTACTTTTCTTAGATATTGCTTTTGCTATTTTACGACCTATCATGTCTTTTAACCGCTACTCAAGGCCTAAAATTGGTGTCTCATCTAGTGTAGACGGAGCCACCCATAACAGTTGTCCCTAGAGTGTGCCAGTCGTCAGTGAATGAATGTGGGACGCAAATGATAGAGCCAAAGAACTTAGGACCAACGGTGGAGCCACTGTTGACGGTAATTCCATTGGTGGAAGGTTAGGAGCCTGGGGACGGAGCACCAAGTGGTGATGGTCCGGCCGATAGGAGATTAGGATCCTGGGGTGGCTAAGAAGCAACAGTGTTTCAATCTTGGAGTTGAGCTACCAAAGTTGCCACACGAGCCTGCAGTGCTGTAAGTTGAGTGGCATGGGCAAACTCCTGCTGTGGGTGGTGAGTGGCGGCGCTGGACTCAGTGTCAACATCTTCGACGAGGCTTGGGAACGGCGATATGCTTTGTTCTTCTAGTTCGAACCGTGACTTTTTATGTGGATTTCCACAAATAGCGCCAATTGATAATAACAGTTTTTCTCTTCCTCTAAGTGTAGCGGTGATAGTGGTGGAGACCTACAAACAGTGACGGGACTTCTGTCCCCCGTGTCCACTCTAGTGTGATAATCAGTAAATGATGAATAGGGTATCCAAAAACAAAACTGTGCAGAGTAGCAGTGTTAAATGAGAATTATTCATCTTACCTAAAAGATTTACCTCTATTTATAGGGATTAACATAAAGGACACGTGTCACCGTCTTTAATGACTGGTGCCTTTTCACATTTTCCATTATTCGGAGTTAATGTGAGACGTTACAGTTTTTCCACTGACGTTAGTAATCGTCACTTCGTATATTGTGGGTTTGAGTGATTCAAAGACAGTTGGACTACCACTATCCAGAACCAATAGGCGAGCTATGAGACCATGCAAACTGATGAAGCGGGCGAATCATTGAGGCCGGCGTGCCAAGATGTGCTACCATTGGCCGGTAAAATATAGCAACTATTGTCGTTTCTATCATCAAAATTTAGCAATTGTAACTAATTGTAGAAAATTTGATATCTTCTTCACATGAGCATTTTAGGTATATTAACCTCATTTTAAATGAGATAGAACTCAAAAATTGGTCAAGGGATTAATATAATACTCCAAACTATAAATGAGGAGATTATTTTGAATTTTAAACGTGAGAGGGTGTCCTTGATATTGTCATGAAATTCAGAGAATGTTTATAATATTGTCTCTTAAAAATTTCTTTCCACGCATTGTTTTTACTTTTCATATCTCACTTCTTAAATTAAATATAATTAAAAGAAAGTAAAATTGAATAAAGAAACAAACCTATAAAGATATTAAAAAGCAGAGACGGATCCAAGAGAGACGGGCCAGGGCTATAGCCCAGTCTAGCCTAGATCCGCCAGACACAAGTAAATTTTTTTTGATGTTGTAGTTTGGCCCAAGATTTGTAGTCCACCCATACTCTTTAAAATAGCCCTAACCATCCCATGGCCCATCTATCCAAACCCAAACTCAAATTCTTCCAGCCCAAAATTAAAACCCAGCTACACAACACACCCAATTACCCAAACCCAAATTCTCATTCCCAAATCCAATGACTGACCGCGGCCAAGAAGAAATCCCCAAATTTGCATCCTCTCCATTTTAACTCACAGTCAGTGTGGAAATTCGACTGAAACGAGTATCCAATAGTGGCAGGAAGCATGCGACAAGCAACCTCGACATTATCTTTCTCCTTCATTGACATTCCTTTGCAGTTTGCATCCGATCGCCTCTCCAAAAAAAAGTCCCCAAAGATTTTTTTTTCTTATCTGATTTAGAGTTCTTCATTTCAGCTAATACAAAAACTTAGAATTATTTTGTAAGGTTATTTTGGAAAACAAACTGTTTTTATAGTTGCAATTTTAGGGACTCCAAAAGGAGAGAGAACTTCTAATGCACCTTATTTTTATCTTTTTACACTCTCCAAGTTTTTTAATATCAATAAAATAAAAGTTAATCTCTTTAGATGTTTTAATGGTAAAATTGAATGATTCAGTTTAGTGGTTCACTAGCTTGGAATTTTGGATGAATAAAATTCATTAGCAGTAAGTTTGTTTAATAGGCAAGCTCGCTGGTTGGTTTGGAATTTTGAATCATTCAGTTCAGTCATCAGTGGTTCACTAACAGTAAGTTTGTTTAGTTTGTTTTTTCTTTTAAGCACAGTCAAACACGTTAAAAAATTAAAATAATTAGTGCCATATTAGATTGTTGTATTAATTGTTGTCTTGCCGACTTATTATTAGATTATTGTTGTTACATGTAAATTACTATTGGTAAAACTTTATATTTACGTAAAGTTGTTATATTGTTGCCTTGTCGACTTTTTTATTGTATTTTTGTACATTGTATTGATTGTTGTCTTGTCGACTTATTATTACATTGTTGTTGCTACTTGGTATTGAATATTATTTTTATTTTAAATAAAGTTATTAACTTGTTATATTGTTGCCTTATCGGCATATTATCAGATTGTTGTTGCTAGTTGCTATCGATTATATTATTGCCTTGCCGGCTTGGTATATTGTGTGTTTGTATTGATTATTGCATTGTTTTTGTGGTTTTTAGAATTTCATACTAGAAGGTCGATCAAATAAGTGAAAGTACACTTCTCGGTGGATTGAATGAAAATATACTTTTATCCTCTATCATGGAACCCTTCTCCAATTTCATGTCCCGAAATCAACCATCATTCATCTTCAAATCCTGAATTGCAACCATCTAATAACATTGAACGAGATCCGACAAAAGATAGCAAATGTATGAACGACTTGTTAATTTGCGGATTAGACGGTCATATCTAATGGTTGGGCCTTATCAACCTTGCAGAGTATAGAGGCAAAAAAGAAAAAACTCTGTCTCGTCGATTTCAGAAAAGATGGTTTGATCAATTTAATTGGTTGGAGTATTCGTCTATAACAAATAAGGCATATTGTTTTTACTGCATCTTGTTTGTCAATGATACCAATCTGTTTAATTGTTCGGTGCTAGTCACTCATGGATACGACAACTGAAAGAGGGTAAACGATGGATCAAAATGTGTATTTCTTGTTCATACTGCTTCATCTAATCATATCATGTCTATGAGAAAAACTGAAAATGTAATGAAACCATCTCAACATATTGACAAGGTGATGATATTAATTTCAAGTGAGGAATATAAAAAACATCGTTTGCGTGTGATGACCACAGTTAAAAGTGTTCGGTGGCTAGCACTTCAAGGTTGTGCATTCAGAGGTCATGATGAATCTTTGAACTCATTGAATCATGAGAATTTTATTGAAATGGTAGATGCTTTTTGACAACTGAATACAAAAATTGAGAATGTTGTACTGGATAATGCTCCAAAAAATACGACATATACTTCTCCAAAAATTCTACAGGAAATTTTGAACATTATGACTAATATAGTACGAAAGATAATTCATGAGAAAGGTGTAGATGCAAAATTATGTATTCTTGTTGACGAAGCACAACATCAAGCTAAATGAGAGCAAATGTCTATTATCTTGCGATTTGTGAATAGTGATGGTATTCTAACATAGCGCTTCTTTGCAATCAAATGTGTTAGTGATACTACTTTATTGAATCTCTTCAACAAGATATCCGAGGTTTTTGTTCGCAACAACCTTCAGATTTAAAACCTTAGAGGCCAAGGGTATGATGGTGCTAGCAATATGCGCGGTACTTGAAATGAATTTCAGACATTATTTCTGAAACATTGTCCATATGCTTACTATGTCTATTGTTTTGCTCATCGATTACAGTTGACATTAGTTTTTGCGGTTAAAGATGTTAGTGTTGTTTGACAATTCTTTTCTCATGTGGACAATATTGTTAACATCAGTACTTCTTCTCCGAAACACATTACTGAGTTACAAGTTGCTCAAAGAAAAGATATTGAGTATTTATTGACTATTGGAGAACGTGAGTCAAGAAGTGGGGCTATTCAGATTGGTAACTTGCAACGAGCTAGAGCTACTCGTTGGAGTTTACATTATAAATCGATAAAGAGCCTGATAGATATGTATACTGCAACATGTAATGTGCTTGAGGGTCTAAAGAATTATTCTCTAAATGTAAAAAGTAGGGATGAAGCTCTTGGTGTATATAGAAAATTTACAATTAGATGTTTCTATAGTACAAGAAAAATCCTTAAAAAATTGAGAGACGACGGGTGGGAAGAATTTATTTATGAAGTCAAAATTTTTAGCTCAAACAAAGGTATTGATATACCCGTTCTTGATAATTAATATAAGACTGGTCGTTCCCATGAGTATACTACAGTTGAACATCATTACCACTATGGTGTTTTTAACAAAGTAAAAGATTCCATTTTGATGGAGTTAAATACGAGATTTAATGAACAATCAGTTAAAATCCTTTCTCTGAGTGCGGATTTGGATCATAAAAATTCATTTGAATTATTTAACAATGATCATATTTGGAGCTTGCGAAGAAGTTTCATCCTGAAGATTTCAAACCGGATGAGGTTTATGCTTTGGGAATAAAGTTACAACATCATAAGCACGATGTTATATCTAGCCCTCAATTTTAGGTATCTACACTTTCTGATTTATGCAGGCAATTGATTGTAACTAGGAGGTGCTTGAATTATCAATAGTTGACTAGATTGATTTACATGGTTTGACTTTGCCTATTTATACTGCAACTACTGAACGAGCATTTTCATCGATGAAAATTCTGAAGACGGAACTTCGTAACAAAATGGATGATAATTTTCTTGCTAATTATATGACAATCTACATTGAAAGAGATTTTACTGCGAATATAGATATAGAATATATTGTATAAAAATTTTATGCTATAGGACATCGTCGAATACCATATCAGTAGGTACTGTAATTTTTTGTTATTTATGAATTTAGTTTGTACATTGACTTTTTTCAAATAAAGTCCCCCATGTAAATTCCTAGTTCTGCCCATGTTAAAAAAAATCAATAATATCTCTTGCATAATAATAAGAAATTGTCCAATGTATAAATAAATTACTTCTATCATTAACAATTGAAATTTATTAAAATAAATTATATGCTTGAATTAAATTTTACTGTCACACGATTATTAATTTTTTACGTGTTTGAGTTCTGATAAAAAATAAAAAAAAAAATACAACCTGCTAAAAGAACATATTAAAGATATAAGTGTAAATAAATATTAAATTTGTAAATAAAATAGTTTTATAGAAACCAACTGCACAAGAGTGGACTTTAAAAGAGTTAATAACTATATTTTGTTTTTTTTCGCTTTTTAAATCAATCTTTTCTGTCACTTACCTCCACTCTATAAAGTAGATAAATGTACTAATAATTATTTCATAGCAGAAAATAATAGCCCCAAACTGGTGGAAATTTCAATGTTGATTAATTGTGACACTGACCTTGTGATTTGGAAATCATGCTTAATTTCATTCTAAGATAACAAATTGGATTTTTGTCCACAAGTTTGAAAGGAAACGTTAAACATCCATTCGGATAACTCATAACTACGTTAATGCCGTGTGAAATTATTGTCTATATATATATATAATTTCAAACGAGGCGTGGACCAAATCTCAATAATTGAAAATTATGGTACGTGGACGTGTTTAATTAACTTCTAAAATGAAAAAAGTAAAGATATACGTATTAAAAACGATGACTCCATACTTGGATCTTCTTTGTTTTGTTTATTGTGGTACTAGAACAACCTTCGAGCCTTTGAATCTAGGATACAGTCGTAAATAGAATCTTAAAGCAATTATTGAAAAATTATTCATTTATCCATCATATATAAAAACAAATATAAACTGCCAAAAACAAAAACAAAAAAATAAATAAATAAAATAGTGATAGCTTTGGCTTTTGCTATAGTGATAGGGTTAATGTAGGGCATGCCCGTATTAAATACTTATTTTTAGTAATTTGTCCTTAGAATCAAAAGAAAAGCTTCCCCACAAAAAGCCTAAGCATGGGCACTTCCAAGACGGCACTCAAACTTCACTTAAACTTATTAATCCCAAGTTGACATAATTGTTCTTGGATCCTACGCCTATAAAACATAATTATAAATAGATACGTGTTTGGCGAGTAAGATAAATAGACAATAATCATTGTAAAAAAGTTAAACTAGCATATATTGTTCAATATTTGTATCATACATACATGTTTGAATTGATCCTATATAGTATTGTTCATAAAGAAAATGCGATCGAGATAGAACATTATGAAGATTTCGAGAGTTTTAATCACTGTTGTAAAAAACTCGTTTAGAAGGTGCTTAGGCCCGCTTCAGGCATGAAGTCTTGATTGCGTCTTTACCACGCCTCATGTCTCGCTCTCGTTTCGTGATTGTTTCGCTCTCGCTTGGATTTCCGCAAAAGTCGAAAAGTTTGAAAACCGGCCAAATCGAAGTCATATTTTACGCTTTTTAAAATACTAATATTAATGAGTAGTACAACATTGAATATTGTCAACGGGTGGAACTCTAAAAAAATGGACCTAATTAAAATGTGCCATCAAGGGCTGGGCCACATGCAAAAAATGTGCCATCAAGGGCTGGGCCACATGCAAAGCTGTTACGAAATTAAAGTAATTTGGAATGATTTATGCATTTGCCCTACAAAATGTCAAACTTGATGGCAGCCCGTCATAATAGAAATTGGATGCATTTACCTAACTTGGAATGATAATAAAGGATTGAAGCATAGGCAGCCAAATCACTTATGGATTAGTTAAAGTAATTGTGGTCCAAAGCTTGTTGGCCAATATAGGGATTTTTGGAGTGTATATATATATATATATATATATATATTGAATTTAAAAGTCTCCATAAATATTAACAAGAACTTTAAGATAACTATTCCAAAATGAGTGGATATGTGTGTGTTGAAAATCGTTCCAACTTCACTAATCTTTATTTGTTATATTTAATTTTAAAAATTTCTAAATTTCTACTTAAGCAGAGTTTGGGAGTTTAACACTATCTCTTACATGTAGATCAATAACAAAAATCAGTTTAATAAAAGGGACAGTAAAATTTTACCTCATAATATACATCAATAAGAGAATAAGAAGAACCAATGCAACACTTAAACTTAAAAACACTACTTCTATTACAATGAGGATAAGAATTGTTATATAAAATAACTAAGAAACATTAAACTTAACATAAAGAACTTGTAGACGATCAAGCCGAAGAATACACTATGATGAGAAAGAGTTGGACACATACTCCAATTCTAAAGGGTTAATTTCACTAGGGATCCTCAACCTTTCTTAAGTGTAGTACCCATATCCTCAACCTATCATTTTGTTGTATCTACTAACTATGTTATCAACCTTTTAAAACGGTAATACCCATGCCCCCAATTAACGGAAAACATTCGAATTTTTAAATATAAATTGAAGTTACCGGTTGATTTGTTTTGGCATAACGGAAATCTTTTTGGAAAATTTACACTTTCAATTCAACATTACATGAATATCACGTAGTAATTTAACATCTAAATAAATATATGTTGTTAGCTAGAGAACGTAGGTGCCACAGTTTTAAAAGATTGGAGACACGAGTATAATAAATGATAGGTTAGAGAGATGGGTGCTACAAAAATGAAGGGCTGGGGAATCCGATGGAATTTACCCAATTCTAAACTATGTTCAAATTTTATTTATTTTCTACATATAATTTTAATTAGGTCGCTTATAGATCTGAATCTCTTAAATTCTATTTGGTTCGGGAAGTAAAAAGTAGAATAGTCTATTAATTTCGTACTTGAATTATGTTTGAAAAATATTTTAATATGAATCGAAAACTTTGCTACTTACATGCATATATTAGTTAAATAATATAGTAATTTATGTAAATAATTTTTATAAATTTTAATAGTAAATTACCTAATTGGATCATATGTGAGTAGACGCTGCAAAAGTTTTACAAAAGTAACAAAACTGAGGTGGTCACTAATCACTATCACCTCAACTCAATTGAAGGCTGTAAACGATGGTGGTAATGGGTCGAATTGAGACAATATATGAGTCCAAAATCTATATTCAGCTTGGCTCATGTCTTATGTGAGCTTGGATTTTTGAGCCCACAAGTCGACTCGGGCATAGCTCATTGCCTAAAAATGGGGCTCCGTCTCCTGGCATGGGCTTGCCACGAGCCAAGTTAGTCCACGAGCATATCGATTTTATTTTTAACAAATCTAAAAATTCACTAAAAAAATTATAAATAAAATTCTTACAACAAATACAACAAATTACAAAAACAAGGTGACAGAGTTACAAATAAAAATCTAAAAAACTAAGTGTTGCGACAAATTTAGGCTTGAATTTGGTCTAGAAACGTGGCAGACCCGTCTCTAGCTCGTCGAGCCTACGGACATAGGCACATTGGTTCGGCTTGACGCATTTGACCAAAATTTGAGCTCGGCCTAAGTCTAGACTCTTCTAGAAAAGAGCCACGGGTGTCCCATGCCTAGGTTTTTATGAGTGGTCCCGCAAGCCTGGCGAGCCATCCGACCCAATTGCCAATCGCAGTTGCGTAGAAAAATTTCAGTAGGATTGTCCTATATTCTAACGTAGTCCATCCACCCATTCACATAATGATACATGGTCATTTGTGTCATAATTAATTTTTACTCTAAACTAAAACTCAAATGACAACACGTGTCATTTATGTCAAATTTTTACACTATTTTTCTATCTTATTTTTTTTAATAAATTTAGTTTTTAATCCTTATTTTTATGTCAAAGTTTTATTGAATCATTTGAATTCATACCTTTAAAAGAAAAATTTTGGTGACTATTTATGCTAACTAGTTAAGAATATGTGCGTTACACGTAATTTTGTAATAATATTATAATTTTTTTATTTTAAAATTATCGATGAATATAACACTTAAATAAAACTCATTTTCAATCATAAGTTTATCAATGATTATGACCAACTAAGGAATTATATTCAAACTTTTGGTAAAACATGTGGTTCATTAAAAATATACTACTAAAGTGAATATTAAGTTTGAAAGATTATTGATACTCTTTTAATTATATTTTAAAGCACATATCTAATGGTATATCAGAAAATGTAACTTTCTTTTATGAAAATTAGTATCAAATTCTAAAATACATGAAAATAGTAAATATAAGTATAACATAATTTTTCATTGATTTTCTGTATTTATATCATTATAAAAAGCACATGAAAACAAAATATTTAGCATTTTTAGATAATTATTTCTCAGAAAAAATAATCTCAAAATTCTTTGATAAGAAGAATTTTCTATTGCAATATCCATTCAGTTTTAATGCACCCATAAATTAAGGAGGGGGTTTTTTTTTGTTCTCTTCATGCATTATTTCCCGTAATTCTATCTGAAATATTATTAAATTTCAAGAAAATTCAAAATAATCAGATATTTGGACAATGATTTTAACTCATCACATAAAATCACTTATTATGCGAGATTTACCTTCACCTTATATATAACATGACTCACTTTATCTTATATCTTCTTCATCCGCGTGCTTGAAAGAGTTAGAGTAACAGCAATTCTCATTGTTCTAACTAGTTCTTCCACAATAAATATATGTTTAATTGCTTACAAAATGACATAAAACATCATTCGAGCTTAAATCCCTTTTTTATCAAGACTACCACAATAATTAACATTTTTACATCAAACAAAAATTCTAAATCAAGAAAAAAAGATATAGAAATCAAAATTTAAAATCAATATTACCATCATATATATTCTTAAAATTAATGAATCATTCATAAAAAATTAACACATCCATTATTACTACATTACTATCAAACTAATTATCAAAGATTAAAAATCGTCATTGCGAGGAAAAAAATATTCTTGGCATAATAAAAAACAAAAACGAATAACAAAGGAATAAAGTATGAATCAATAATAAGAAAGTCGAAATGCAAAGCCAAATTCATCTTGTTTTATTATGTTGATGAAGAAATTTACTTAAATTTTCATGTATAATAAGATTGACTCTTTGATTGTTTACAATTAAAGATAATAATTTCAATATATTAAAAATTTTATTAGTATATTTTTATTTATTTTCATTAATTACAATATATATAATAGAATTTAAAGAGACAATTCACTTTCAATGATCAAAATACAATATTTATATAGTATTAAATAGTATAAATTAAAGCCAGAAAAAATTATATTAATTGAAAGATGATTTTAGGAATTATAAGTTATTTGAGGGGCAATATCGTCCAAAAATGTTTCTCCCTTTAAAGGACTTTTAGAATTAGTATAGATATAGATAAAAAAAAATTATTCGGTGATTAGAGTGATATATTTTAAAAGTTGGATAATCAATGAAATATTTGAACTTGTGGAAACACACTGTTCAATTCTTAATTATGTTGTACAAATGCAATCATAAAATTGGAGAACTCCGTTCTTTGTATTAATCTAATATCATTCAATGTACAAAGTTTGGTTATGTGTTCAGATCCAAGGACAATATACTGAAGCTCCCAAAATTCATAGCCACATAAATAATTGTGACTGGCTATTGATGAACACCAGCCATACATTATAAAAAAATTCTGGCATCAAGCAGAAAAAATTAAATAAAAAGTTAGATGTTAAAATTTGTGTGGATAGATCTTGTGTAATATGTATTGATTTAATTTAATCAAATTAATTTTCTATGTTTTATTGGGTGTTCTCACTCAGATTTTAAAAGATTTCTTAATATTTATGAATTTAAATAGATTTCTACAGAATTTATAAGATTTCAACAGAATTCTATATTATATATTTCAATATATTCTTATAAATTTCTATGAATTTATAGATTTTTGGTCTTAAATTTACATTGTTTTTATACTAAATAGTTCAAGTGATTTTCATACATAAACAAATATTTTGAGTATAATTTTGAAAAGAGAAAAATTCTTGAAATATAAAGAAGTAAAAAAATTTCCTCAATTTTGAATTTAAAAAAAAAAAATTTGACTAAAAGGAAAGGCTTCTTGAAAAAAATCGAACTAAAGTTTAATTTTCACTTTCTTTCTACTTGTCTTTTATTATAAAATTTTTTCTTTCATATCCGATACTATATAATAAATATTTAGGATTCATTCTCTTTCAAAATCAGTTATTTAACCATCTTGTATAAAAAGTTATTTTATGGCTTAAAAAAATAATTTACAGGTGTCGCAGTATACAAGTAAATCTTTCTAATTTTTTTTTTTAAAAAAATTGGTTCTATATTGATTTTACATTCTAGTATCTAATTGCACTATATGGTATTAGACTAATTATCTAATTAATATTTACCAATAGATTATATATATTTTTCAACTTAATTGTTTGGTTCATTGAATGGTCATAGAGCATCAAAAATGAAATGTTTGACAATTGTAAAAAAAAAAAAAATTATTATTAAAAAATTAAATAAATTTAAAATAAAGAACAAGAGTTTACTACAAAAATTTGTGACACAAATTGGAGAGAGAGGCGAGAGGAGAGATGCATAAGGGAAGAGTTGGATTGAAATTTTGAGTGGTGGAGATAGGATTTCAAAAGAATTTGGTATTCATATTTATAGGCTTGAAATCCATCCAAATCTGTTTAAATCTTCTAATTAATGAAATATTTAGAAATTCACTAGTTATTGGAGACACCTAAATATATGAATGTATTTAAATTTGAATTGATGATACTTAAATTTCAATCTAATCTATTAAAATCTGAGTTGATGACACCAAAATTTATACCGATTTTTAAAATTTATTTAAATCTAAGTTGAGTTCACTTCCCTTAGTCTATTTGTATAAGTTTAAATGTGTCACTATAACTTTTGAATAGAAAATAGGAGAGATAATATTTTAGTACTAAATTTGATAAAAATAATAAATAAATAAGAGAGAAATAGAGTAAAAATTAAATTTAAATTTGAGTAGGTCTTTAGCACCAAATTATAAATCGGCAATGCAATTCTTCCATTAATTTTACTTCGTGTAGTCTAATCCAGTTACAACTCCCATGATGTTAACAAGTAAGAATGTCCTTGCAAAATAATTTTTCCATTCTCAAGTTAGTAACATTTTACTTTCTCTTTTCCACTTGGAAGTGCTATATTTTTTGCAACCTATAAAATTACATATTTAAATTATAATGCTATGTTTTTCCTTTTTGATTTACCTCTTGGAACACCATAGCAAACCGGTGATCTTCCAGTGAGATAACGAAAGACACAAGCTTCTCGAGATTGTCCCAACAATGATCCAATATTAATTATGAACAAATTACATTACAAGAAAATTGACTTTTAGCAACGAATTATTTCCTGACAAACTTAATATTCGTCATGAGAAAGAGCTTATAACGACAACATCCTATATTTTATCGACAAACAAATGTGTTGCCAAATTGCCTCTCTTTTCGAAATCAATATTCTTCGCCATAGATAACTTCTTCCAGCATAGTACATTTTTTTTTTGTTGAAATAATTTGTAGCTAGATCACATATTTTTCAATGAACTGAGCACTTCGTTGGTAGAACGTACATTTGTCGACAAACGTATATCGTCAGTACAAACAATAAAACATCAAAAATAAAATTTAGAGAATTTTTTTCGACATAACAAGTGATCTATCGACAAATTATTTCGTTAGCTAATACCCTTTTTCCTAACAAATAATATGCGTCGGTAAAACTTATATCCTTTGACGAACATTTTTCGTTACAAAAATCCTTTATTGACAACTATCATCAATTTTGTCAAATATTTACGGACGAGTTCTTGATTTTTATCGACGAACAGTATAGTCGAAAGTTCGAGTAGTGAATTATAAATCGTCGCTAAAAGTCATATCTTATGACGAATTAACTCATCACAAGAAACTTTCTCCAACATTAGCATCATTTTTCTGTGTCTTTACTGATGACTTCTCGATTTCTATCAAAAAATATTGTGGTTGAAAAAAACTATATCTATCGACGACTAGTTGAGTTGTCGAAAAAATTTCTTTAACAACAGAGCAATGGCGACGAAGCTCAGTTCGTTGGGAGACATCTTTTTTTACGAATTCAACATTTTTACTGACGGCTTTGGTGCATCGGACAATTTTACTTGTAGTACCCTTGGAGACTTGGATGATGTTGAAACATGTATCCCAGTTTAAGAGCTCCCTCTTAGTTGGATATGTCACGAATACCATTCAATGTAAATCACAAATTTATGATTATAATTTCAGATTCATAGATGAATGAATTGTAGGAAATAGATGGTACTCACTAAAGAGAGAGAAGTTCAAACTTTTGTTGGGCATGTAGTCATAGACTATCATCTTCTTATCTTCATGAATGCAAAAACCAAATAACTTAACAAGATTCACGTGTTGAATTTTAGATATAAGAATTAGTTCTATTTTGAACTCGAGCAATTCGATCTTCGTGACAATGGCTTTACTGCTATTTCTCTCCCTTCAACAGTTTTTCCTGAATGATATATAAACAAGTATACTTTATTTATTATCAATTATGTTGAAGCAAAATGAATATAATATTTATCAAAAGAAGAAATTGTAACGACCACGGACTTTCCCCTACGCAGCCTTTCGCCCAAGGATTATTTCGTGCGCCTGAGTACCAACATTCACCATAAGTTCCTCTTATGGAGGAGGTCAATGGTTCGAATCGCTGGGGACGCGAAAGAAATCCAGTTTGGAGCCTAACCTCCAGTGGATAGTACGTAAGCTAACGGCGCGGAATAGCTTAGTTGAGTTTGCCTACAATAACAGTTTCCAATCTACCATTGGTATGACACCTATGAAGGGTGTAATGAGATTCGAGATGAAAGGAAAGTTGAGTTATCGTTTTGTGGGACCCTTTGAAATTTTGGAAAGGGTGGATGAATTAGCTTATCGAATCTCATTACCACTAGTCTCGCTGTGGGTGCACAATGTATTTCATGTTTCTATGCTGAGAAAATATATCTCAGACACCTCACATCCTAAGCTATGAGTTGTTGGATCTCCGCAAAGATTTTACTTATGAAGAGATGCCAGGAAAGATCTTAGAAAGGGTAGACAAAGAACTTAGAAGGAAGACGATAACGTTAGTCAAAGTTCTTTAGAGGAACCATGCTGTGGAAGAGGCAGCATGGGAGCGCGAAGATGAGATGCACGCAAAATACCCTCATCTATTTGGTAAGTTTTAATTTCAAGGACGAAATTTATTTTTAGGGGCTAAGGAATTGTAACGTCGTATGTTCACTTCTATGATTTTTATAGATTATGACGATATTTGTCCTAATATTATATTTAATTTTTAATTAATAAATTATTATTTTTGTGACTAACCATGGTTTTGCAGTGGATTGTTCCGTAGACGTCTTAGACAGTCGACGTGCCTAATAAATTGAATCCATGCATATACATATCTATATCAAAATAGAAGTAAATTATGAGATTTATTTAGAGAATGCTTACTTTTAGACTTGCCAAACATTGAATCTAGACATAATATTGAAAGTAAAATATTATGTAAAATATTATAATTAATAATTGAGCAAAATATATGGTAACTTTGTTAACTAGTATAGGCAAATATGATGGGCTTTTGATTACCAAACTAGCATAAATGTACCCCAACAATAAGATAAAAATATAAATGAATAATAATAATAAAAATGGTACATAATTGATGCCCTAAAAATTAGTTTGAGATCTTATTTATTTAGACACTTTGTTTAAGGAAATAACAATCAATTCTCCTTTTATTCTCCACCAACCGTCCAAGACCTTCATTTCACACATTTCAATATGTTTTTCTATAGCCAAGAAACTTCCAAGGTGCAAAGACAAGCATAATTAGGTACCTTATTCTTGAGGTTAGCATTTTCTAATTGATGTATTTTATGTGAAATTTTATATTCCATGATTAATTAATTTGTGTTAGATTTCTTAATATATTGAACGATTTTTCTTTTCTTTTCTTTTTTTTTTTATTAACACTATATGTTATATTGTTGTATGCTCATTATATGTTTTATACATATTTATTTTAATGCTTTTCATGTATCTATTAAACAATTGACTAAATATTTAACATTCTAAAATAATTGTGTAGTCATTATTTGAAACTATATTATTCAAATAATAATTTTTTTTGGAACAAAGAAAACTAAATTCTTTTCCCAATTTAATATTTCACAGTATTTTCAAACTAGTATTATGTTACTAAAATTTACATCTTGGTATTTAATTTAAGAATATATATATGGTGCCTTTAGAGATTTTGGTAGTGTAATCATAATATAATTAATTTTTGTTAATTAATTTTTGTTAATTACTGTTCTTTGTCATAGCTAGAGATTTAAATAGTTTGTTAAGATGCACTAGGATGGCTAATAGGAAATATAATTTAATTAGTTTGAAGTTACTCTGCGTTAGTTGTCCGGTTTGTTCTTACACGTGGGTTGCGGAATTCATATAGGTTGCTGTGCATTTTAAATTGGGTGATTTATCACTAATAATTTAAAAATAAAGAAAGAAAAATTTATGTTGAAGTTTCTTGATAAAGGCCAATGACTTAGGACTTTTGGCACGTTGACTTTGTGGACAGCTCGGGATATTTTCATTTGCTACTTAAAACGTGAATAAAGATTCAAGGCAAGTAAACCTCTCCTAGAATTCATTTGTAGAGTGCAATGTTAAATGTCTAGATGCGTTATATAAATTGTTATTATGTGAACATGATATACTTTGGTATAGTTTTATATATATTTATATGCTATTAATGTTTCACGCGATGTTGCATGTCAATCATGTTAAGACATCCACAAGCATGCATGAAGTAAAGATTTAAACGATAATGTTAAATTATATATTTTACTCAAGAAAGATATGTATTCTAATTTTATAAAAGAAGTGGTGTATGCCTATGTCATGAAAGATGTAAGTGGGAAATGGGGCGTGGGGGACTGGCGCACCCGACGAATGACAATGTTGAATGTTAATGTTTAATGTTTAATGTTTAACCGCTTTGCGGTACTACCGGTAGATGGAACGAGTTCCAAATAATAATGGCCCACTGCATTCTGATTGGATAGGCGATACACAAAAATGAGCTCACAATGTTAAAGTTTTTAAAGGATAAGAAAATAGGGATACATATCCTAGAAAACTATTTGAAACCAATGCATATCATAAGCATACATTATCACGTGCACGAGTTTTGCTTACTGGGCATTAGCTCATCACATGTTTTCCACTTTTCAGATGATGAGAGCTAGATGATTCGAGACAACTACTTGGGGCGAGACGGACTCAGTATTATTTAAATCTAAATTTTATGTTTGTTATTATTTTGGAAATAAGATACCTTAGGTCGATTAATGTTATTGGAATACTATTCTTTTGCTTATTCTAAATTAGTCGAACTATGAAGTTTTTCGAAATTATTATATTCATTCAATAAAGAATTTTGGGCATAAAATTTACTATACAAAATATTTCTTTTAATTAATATTATTGAAAATATATATATTCTCAAAATATAATAATGACAATCTTTATCCAATTTCTACATTTATAATTTTTTATTTATTTAATGCTAATTAAATGCTAACAATTCTAAATCTAGAGTTTCTGGACTTGGGGTGTTATAAAAATAGTGACAAATATTTAGGTTGTCTTGACCAAGGTGGAATTGGATAAATTCTTATATCTAAAGTTCCTTTGTATCAGACTCAATTCTAGTAGGATGCCTAGAAAATTCTACCAAAATAAACCAACTTAATGTATTGGAATAAGTTTATTTAGATGATGTGGAAGTCTAAAGAGTCGTGTTATCTTTTCCAGAAATGCTCATGACGCTCTCGGTATTTCTAGTTTTGTCTATATCAATCAATCTAAACTACAACATATTAAGACTTGAATTTAGTAAGATTTACAACGTTTTGAATTGAACTTAATATTTTTAAATAAAATCAAGGTTCGGAACTGAAGGCATTGGGAAAGCCAATACACAGTTTTAACTTTCATAAAGATGAAAAGGCCATTTCAACTAGTTTGAAGCAAGAATGAGATGCTACATGAAGTGCCAAAGGGCTGCGAAACGACGTAAATAAATAGTTTAACAAGTACACTTATGTATTGTATAGACTGGTCCTTCATAGTCACACAACACCTAAAAGTGCATACATAGTGTATGTTTAGTAATTTTTATAGATTATAAGCAGTGGGTCCTACATAATGTGTATATAAAAATGATGTTTGATTAGCTTATAAATACTTATAATCATACACAAACATACACATAATAATCTCAATAATATTCTCAATTTAACACACAAACTAGCTAGCAACAACGAAGAATATTTTACAATTCAATTTACCTTATAAATAGGGCCAAAACCACCCTCTCCAAGTTTGTTTGTTAACAAAAAACTGTCCGTAGCAGTAAGGATGGACGCATGTGTAGAACAGTCTAAGATCATGACCCTTTCCCGAGTCACTTTCAAGTTGGTGTGTTTCTATATATTCCTCAAGGGTCATCAGTTCACGTAATTCTTTCTTCTTCCTTTTTCCTATGAGAAGATCATCCAAAGCATCAACATAAGAACAACAATGAAGATCATTAAGAAAATTACAACTTGGAAAAGCTAGAAATATCAAAGTTAGAATAATATCAAAATTAGAATACACCTTGTAGAGAATTGTTTTACACTTGCACATATTATATGTATTATATATATATATATATATATATATATATATATATATATATATATATATATATATATATATATATATATATATATATATAGTAAGTGGATAACCACTCTTGAAATGAAGAAATACATAGAACATTCTTTATAATCTTCTTTTCTCCAGCTCTTCAATAATTTTTATAGGTATGTTATTTGTATGGTATATGAAGTTTAAGAACACACTCTATACATGGTGTATACATGGTGTGATTTTTAAATTTCATGATATTTTGAACATGGAAAAGCTACTGGAGATTAGAAAGATACTTTGTTCAATTTTTGGATGATGAACTATACACAACCCATTAAAAATAGAACTACTGTAATAACCACAATAATTATTATCCATGTCTTCACTTCTATCATTTATCATTTGATAATAGTGGATGTATAGTATTGCAGGATAGAAATATTTCTATGGGACGTGAAGATTGTTGGCAATTTCGTGGAAGTGACCTCAAAACAAGAAACAAGAACCGAAAATGGAATGGAAGAATTAACCGAGGCAAGAGTTGAACTCTTTGTCCTTAAGTCAAAATTGCCCATAGCGGTGCTTTCGGTCTTTGGCAAATGACCTCCCAAGATACAACGGTTTCGCTTGAGTTTGGTAGCACTACAAAAACTCAAGTACAGCGAACCAAAGATGGCTTTGTACTCCAATGGATGAAATGAAAATGAAAAACCAGATTTTATGCAACTTAAATGCAATAAAAAATTGGTTCAAAGATGAAATGTATGAGTGTTTTATGTTTGCAATCGTTTTGTATCAATTATCTCTGCAGAATGGACGTTCACAGCCCTTTTTAACGTTGGAGAGTTGGTTGGAAACGAAAAGGAATGAACCAAATCGTGCAACTCTTCAAAAGGACATGTCTGTTTCGCATGAACCTATGCGATCGCATGGTTTAACCAAGTCGCGATCGCATAGCACAAAAATAGAACAAGACTTCGCCAGATTAACCATGCGATCGCAAGGCTTTGCCTCCTGCGATCACATGGAAGGACCAAAATACGTTCGCTAAAATTTTAGCCATATTGCGATCGCAGGTTTGCATAATCGTGCGATCGCATGGTCAAAATTTTGACCCAATTTTGTCCTTTTTCGTAATTTCTCATTCATTCGATATTGGTTTCGAGATGCCAAATATACCATTTAAACATAAAGATAAATCTGAATTTTTGTCCGGAGGCGTTGCCCCCGAGCCCCCACGAGGGGCGCTGCCCCCTCGATCCCCGCGACCTGACCGGGTAGGTCGATCCCCGTTCCGGGGGCGTTGCCCCCGAAGCGTGCGTCGAAGTGGCAAACAAATTTGCCTAAACAGATTGGGCCGGGACTTGTATATTTGGATAAGATGACACGAAGTCACTTAATTAATTTATCAACATTTTAAACCAATTTCCAACAAAGATTAACATAGGAGAAATGGGAGTCTGTTAATTGACCCACGTATCGCTTTAATATATCTTCAACGAATTAGCTTAGAAGAAATTTCTTTCGCAAAACATCATAACCGAAATGAAATCAAATTTCAAACAAAAGAAATGCATATGGTGGGAACTTCTTGATTTGGTGACATGAACTTACTTTTGGTTGAAGACTCTGTTTTGGTTGAAGGCTCTATTATGTTTGCAACGAGAACATATTGTTTAAGTACAAAACTATCAAGACTCTAATGAAAAGTCAAAATTTTCCCTTTCTAGTAGCATCCATATCCTACTACAAGAAAAATAGTCTTTCATGATGCACCAAAGTCGTCGGTTAAAGTGTTGAATTCGTCGAAAAAGATGTCTCTCGACGAATTGAGATTCATCGCCAAGTCAATCACCATTGCTTTGTTGTTAAAGACTTTTATCGACGTCTCATCTAGTTGTCGGTAGATATAATTTCTTTCAACCATAATATTTTTCGGTAGAACACAAGAAGTAGTCGGTAAAAACATAGAAAAATGACGACTGATGTTGGAGAAAGTTTCTAGTGATGATGTCAATTCGCCAGAAGATATGTCTTTTACCAACGATTTATAATTTGTTGCTCGAACTTTCGACTATACATTTCATTGATAAAAAGCATGAACTCATCAATAAATATTTGAAAAAATCGACAATAGTTATCAATATAGGTTTTTTGCAACGAAAGATGTTTGTCAAAAGATGTAAGTTTTATCGAAGCATATTATTTGTTAGGAAAGAGGGTATTAGCCGACAAAATAATTCGTCGATAGACTACATCAGAAAATTTTGTATAATTTTATTTATTATATTTTATTATTTGTACCGATGATATATGTTTGTCGTAAATGTATGTTTTACCAACAAAGTGCTCAGTTCATTGAAAAATATGGGATCTAGCTACAAATTTTTTTGATAGTAAAAAGTGTGTTATGCTGGAGAAGGTATATATGGTGAAGAATATTGATTTCAACAAGAGAGGCAATTTGGCAATACATTTGTTTGTTGATAAAATATAGGATGTTGTTGGTATAAGCTGTTTCTCATGATGAGTATTAAGTTTGTTTGGAAAAAATTTGTCGCTAAAAGTTAATTTTCTTGTAGGGTGTGTTTGATTGATTCCATGGAAAAGAAAATATTTTCATGTAAGTATGCAAAAAATTTTACTTTTCCTTCTTAACCAGCTTTTTGTTTGAAAAAATTCAATCGCTAAAGATGGAAAAATAATCGTTAATTTTTGGATTAGACATTTTCCATGGAAAATCTTCCAATCAAACACACCCGTAGTGTTACTACACGTTGTTAATTAAGTGGATGGGTTGACCAAGTAAGCATATAGAAGCGTCCTACTTTTTATAAAAAAAGGGTTAAAATTTGCCATCTTTTCCATTTTCGATGCAGCAATTGATGGACGTCTCATACAAGATCAATCCCAATGAAAATATGTCAACTTTTTTAGTAATCTTGACGGATATCTCATACAAGATCAATCCGAATGAGAATATGTCAACTTTTTTAGTAATCAACACGTGACCATTATTCATATCATGGACTCAATAATTGGAAATTGGTCCAAAGTTAAAAATATTTGTGTTGCCATCTTCTAACCCTTCAAAGAATACTACAAAATTTTCAGCTTTTATAAAACCTTGTGATTCTAGAAAAATATTAAATGTAGACAGATCATGGTGAATGATGCCTTTAGAATGAATGTCAAGCAGATAGGTGGCAATTTGTGTATATAGCGTGCCAACTCTATCTACCTCCAACATGTTGGTTATTATTCATCCAATTTTCTTCATCACATTAAACCCAAAAAACAACTAGTAGCTAGGAAATAGAACACACAGTGCAAATCAAAACATCCCAACTTCTATACACTCCAATTTCTACCTCCGTGGCTCTATTTGACTGCAAATGTTAATGTACTCTCAAAATAGAAATGAATAAATAATTTGAGAAACTAGTCAAATAGATTGAATACCGTTAACAAAACTAGTGAAAGTAGTCCATTAAATGGCACACCAATAAATATTTTAACACTAGAAAGGAAAAAATTAAGAGTATAGAAAGAGAAAACTTAGGGCAAGAGTATACAAATCTTATATTAAAACTCTATGAGCTATTACAATCGTTCTCACTCTCACTTTCACTTAGTTGCTCACTCAAGCTCTATAAGCTAATTTCTTGCTTGGTAACATATGAGGACCCCTTGACCTTTTATGGTCCACCTTTTGAAGTGAACGTTAGATATCATTCCTATCATAGTGTTGCAATTAATCTTCTGAATTCATATAACGAGATATTTACAAGGACATTCTAGCAAGATTGTCTACATAACCTACCACAACCCTCCTACTTGGAACACTCTACAATGCATGATACTCTTGCATTCCTCACCAACATTCTATCTAATTCCTTCAAGATGTAGAGATTTGGGCTTTTACTTTGTTTAGATCCAAATAATAGAGTTTTATAGGACGTAATAGTTTTAATGTTCTCTAAAGGCGAATATCCTATGTGACAATTGAGATTCTATGTTTTTAAGTACTCTTAGGAGATGGCTAGGTTAGAAGTACATGTAAAAATCCAGATAAATGCTAGAGTCAAAATATAAACACATACATGTATCATGACGAAGATTTTGGAAGGAAAGAACTTAGAAGATAGAAACATAATTGGCTTTTAACTCGAGGCTAACAATATAAATATGTTTTAACATTGTAAAAATATGTGCTTGTTAAATAAAGTCAAATATTGGCCAATCTTGACTCAAGTTCATTAAACAAACAACTAATACTACTCTACGATTCCATCCCAAACTTAAACATACATTGTCTCAATATATAGTTCTACAAAGCAAGAAAAGAAACTAGAGATAAGGGATAACGATTAACTACATTGACCATGTTAATGTTGTTCAATACATTCGTCTTCTAACTTACTCTATTGGAATCAAGTCACTCAAACGAAACCAATTTAAGCAAAACAAGACCCAATCCTCTGAGTTTCCATTCCCTTAATTTGACCTCGGCCAACACCAAATCCACCCGTCAACATCATCACTTTTACTACATTCTCTTTATGAACATCTTGACCTTCTAACAACCCAAAACTCACAACTAACAATTTAACTGCAAGCAAATTGAAAATAAGGTTAATGGAAAACTGAAATGCATGGTCGATTAACGGGTATCTTTGAAATTAAAATAAAAATGCATGGTAATTGTAAACCAATTCAATGTTTCTTTACACCTATCACATAGTTTGAGAACACCTTAAAAACAGATGAGTCAAAATCAAAGAAAATTTTCACAAAAACAATTGATTTTTCAATAATTTTCACTACACATCATTACCCAAAAAAGGGAAAGAAGAAGACGTCAAATTAAAAACGAGAAAATACACAAATATACCACTTTTTGTTTTATTCAACACACCATCCAATCCCAGTGTGGTTGTCAGGTCTTCACCAGAAAAGGATAAAGAGTTCAGATATCCCAACCATATATAAATAACTCATAAAAAATATATGGGAGAGGAGCATAAAATCTGACCTCCAATCAAAAAGGGAAAGCAATCAAATAAATGAATAAATAATAAAGCAATAAATAATGAGGTACTACTTCCTAAACAAATAGACCCCTAAATGTTGGAAGCGCATGTCTATCAATCTGAACTAAGCTGCATTCGCAGTAAGTCCTGGGCGTTGTACTCGAAATAGCAACGACGATCCCAACCCTTTGAAGCAAGTAAGTCAGCCACCTGGTTGCTTTCGTGATAAATATGAAAAATAGTATTACGGTCGAAGGCATGGATGTCTTATGTAGAGAAGAGTGACTTGAATAGACCTTGGTCTTCCACCTCTGGTGATGTAGTGAATGACCAAAGTAGATTTAGACTCAATCCATAAATATGATAGTACAATCCTCTGAGCAAGAATGATACCATCAAGAATAGCCTTGATCTCGGCCTCCAAAATAGGGCACTCGCCATATGAAGAAAAGAAGGCATGGATACACTAACCTGATGAATCCTTAATAATCCTCAATCTATTCGCAAATCCATCTATGACACATCCATCAGTGTTGACCTTATAAGATCCCACTTGTGGAGTATGCCAATAAAACAAAACAGGAGAATGAATGGATAGAGTAGTAAGAAAGATACCAAAAACAGGAGTAATATCCATATCCCATTGCCAATGAATAACTCCGAAATAAACGGCCTGTATGTAGTAGGGAGATAGTATAGTATACTCTCCAGATGATCCTTCTCGGCTCCATAGAGATATCTTGGTACTTTGCATCATTCCTCGCAGTCCAAATAAACTAGATAATCAAAAGAAGAATGATCGTGCAAATATGACCCGGCCTAACAAATTGACTCGAGAAACGCCAAGATTGAAAGAGATACTGAAAATCCTCCATCGGCCAAAGGGTTATATATCAAAAAATGGCACCAAACCTGGTCGTCAATACAACTATCAATAAATAAATGCTGAATAGTCTCAATAGCTAAGCAACACTGACAATGAGAAGTCATATGACTCTCAATCCGCCTCTAAATCACAACATCAACTAGGATAAGACCCTGCCATAGTCTCCAGCAGAAGAAAGAGACAATCATAGGGATAATAGAACTCCAAATCATGTTGTATACAGCCTAAATAATATATCCTGAGTGAACTAGCTGCTATGCAGACTTGGTAGCAAATCTATCATCCAAGTATCTTTCTACATAATCTGATCATGCACCTCAGTAGTGATAGGGATGCTCCTTATCTGCTCAGCAATAATAAATGGTACTAGCTGAAGAAGTCGGTCAATAATCCATCCAGCATCATCAAATAAGTCTCTAACCTAGATAGAAGAATGTGGCAAGTGTGGGTGCTGATCAGCTAATGTAAAGTCGCCCATCTAGCAGTCATGCCAAAAAATATTTGCCCATTCCCTAACGGCCAAGCAACGTGTGTCTCCGCTTGTAGGCCTATGTGCTTCAGCCTCTTCCATACGGTTGAAGTATATAGTAAAAATAGTAGCCAGTAACGGAAGGGTACCCTGATAATACTTACTTAGTAAAAATTGAGGCCATAATGACCGCTGAGATCTAAATAAGCACCAAAACTTTATGGAAAATGTATCAACAAGATTCTACAGTCTCCTAAAACCCAGTCCACCCTCTTCAGTAGGAATACAAAGGTCCTTTCATCTCTTCCAATGTAATCTGTGTGCATGGTCTCTAAAGTCCAAAGGAACTTAGCAAATATGCCTCTAACTTCTTCAAGATATCCTTGGGAGGCTTCATAATCTGAAGGAGATAGAGATGAATAGAGGATAGTATTGATCGTATCAAAGTAATATATCTACTAAATGATATGAGTCTCGAGGCCCATCCATAAATCCTATTTAGGATTTTCTGGACTAAGTTATCATACAAGAAGATTTTTATGGCTCATTTAAATAAAGAAACACCAAGATAAGTGAATGGCTGCTGTTGATGATTAAATCATGTCAGATGCTCTAGACCGTATATCGACTAGTAGAAAATTTCCTATGTAAGATAATCTCGTTCTTATCTCAGTTCACCAACTACCTAAAAGCCCCCTTATAATACTCAATACACTGTAAAACTCGTATGATAGACTACTTCTGGCCATTGACGAAAATAATTATATCAACTACAAAGGACAAATGAGAGATGAGAGCATCATCCCCATGTTTGTATGCCATTGAAGAAATATGTTGATACTACTGAGTGAAAAGTCGTGAAAAATAATCTACAGCGATGAAGATATGGGATCACCCTGTTGAGCCTCCGAGATGATGAGAAAAAACACATGGCCTACCATTAAGTAGGACTGAGAATCGACACTCTGAAATACACATCCGTATCCGATCAATCCAAAGAGCATCAAACCCAAAACCCACCAAAATAGATATCAAGAAACCCCAATCCATGCGGTCATAGGCCTTAACCATATCAAGCTTGAGGATAACATTACCCCATTGCACTTTCGTATCAAGTCTACGTAGTAACTCTTGTGCAAGGAGGACATTTGACGTGTTGAAGTCAAAGAAACAAAAGAAATTTGTAAAACAAAAAATCTAAGAAAACCAAAAAACACACAATCCAATCAAAGATTACTACCAAAAGACAACAATCCATCAAAGAAATTGGAGAAAAATAATTTAGTACTTGCTCAAGCAAGTGATGGCTACAATTCCAAGAGTTCTACAAATGCAAAGAGATGTGGGATTAGGCCAACTCAAAATGGATTGTTAGCTCTAAATCTTACCTAAACCAAATGTAAAACTAAAGCCCAATCCAACTCAAACCCAAGCCCCAATCAATCCCAAACTCAAACCCAAAAACCCAAACTAAAACCAAACTCATACCCAAACACAATCTAAACTTAGCCACTACCCAACCCAAACCAAAACCCAATCGAAAAAACCAAAAATCCAAATCCTTCTAAACCTAAGCTCAACATAAACCCAAAGTGATACTCAAACCTTCCAAATGCAATCGGAACTCAAACTCAAGTTCAAACCACTCCAAACTCAACCCAACCCAAACCTAACCCCTCCAAACCCATACCTAGCATAAACCCAACCCAAAACCCATGCCTAATTCAAAATGAAACTCAACTGCATACCCAAATTCAGTCCAAAAAATCCAAATCCAAACTCTTATCCAAAACCCAAACCCAACCTAAAATAACCAAAATTTGAACCCAACCTAACACCCCTCCAAACCAACCCAAACTCAAGCCTAATTCAAACTAAAACACAGCTCAATACATAAAGAAAAATTTATTGGACTTTACAAAATAATATAAAAATACATTGAATCTAAAAACAATATTTCCTTTCAAAAGATCTATTTACCCATTTCAATTTGAAGATTCTTATCTAAAAATATCAACAATTTGATCAAAATTCAAATACTCATAATCCATCATCAATTCTTTGTTACTATCGTTAGTTCTATTGGAATAAATTGTTCACCCAAAAAAATTAATTATCATCCCAATTTAAGATTAAACATCGACAGATGGTAATGTTCCTTTGATTTCTTGCAGTGACAAATAGTGGCAACAAATAAGATTTCAAAACATATAAACGCTGAAAAAAGATTTAATTATTAATTTGTTGTAACAAATTTGTTCTAGTGAAGAACCCAATTATACGTATAAATCTACAATAACAATAAATATATAAAATAATGGTCATAACGTGCAATATCAATATTAGAGAGAAATCGTGAAAGACAATGTTCTTTGAGAGCACGAAGCTAGCACAAAGCATGGAGAAAACGAGCTGTATGGAGAAGACAAGATATGTAGATACAAGAAAAAGGTAAGTAGCTTCAACGGCATATAAGGTATTGGTGAACTTGTCCAACACGACAGAAAACTGGTCGTAGATGTACTCGTCTCCATAGCGGTGTTTGTGGTGTTGGGGCCCAAGATTAAGGCCAGGTGGTCCACCAAACAACTCAGGGACGCCATTTCTATAAAGAGAAAGTATTGGGTATAGAAATTAAAGGTTGGGTCCTAATTTAGGGAGATGGATAAAGATAACTTTTCTTCATTCATTCATTGTGTGATTTTTCTAAGATATAAGAGTAATTAAGTAGGTTTATTAGGGTGAAGTGGTCATTAAAGGAAGACAAATAAATGGTATCACCATGAGAAAGAGAAATTGTATTTGGTAGAAAAAGATTGTTGTTCTGTTTAAGGTAATTGTGAATCACATTATCGTGATCAATATGTGATAACTGATAATATTTAAAAATTATATTTTCAATAATTCTCAATACATTTTAAAGGTTGTCAGTATTTTTCAATTTCTTAATTAAAAATAGGTAGATGCCCTAATTTTCTTAAACGTAAATTCAAGCTCAAACCTAGGGATGGCAAAATTACACATCCATGCTTCATCTCAAATGGGGTAGGAATTCTCCATTCAAGTTTGGATTTCATACTTCAACCGCCATTACTGTTGTCCTGAAAATCCACCAACGCGGGTAGATACAGTTTGGAGAAATTCTTGGCATGAGTTTGTTGAATGTTACAGTCGCTTTATAGCTTTATATGCATTCTTTCATGTACCACTCATGAGAATATCTATCCATGTAAGGTAGAATAATCTTGTGTGCGAACCCAACAAGGTATAGATACAGAGAGCGGTTCATGAGGTCCCTATGTGCCTTACTGAAGATTTTAATCTTCAAAGTCTTATGATGGCTGAGGCATCAAACCATTGTACATTCTGATATATTTATCTTCTCAAACATTAGAGAATTTTGTTCGAGCAATGGCCATCTTACATAAAGCCAAATTGGGTTACAAATAATTGTGCCACAAAGGATAGGTAGAACTAGTTGAAACCCCTATGACAGCAAGCTTGGACTGGCAATAAAGAGTCATGATCAAAGCATCAATTACTTAACCTTTCATCGCGCCACAGGATTCTGTCATAAAGCTCTTTCTCAAACGTTTCCACTCATAATGCCACATTATGACATCCAAAAGTAGAGACAACTCAAGCATGCATCTCTGCCTTGGCACTATATTCCTTTTTATCTTTCTCCTAAATGCCAATCATGCAATCTAGCTCTACTTTACTACTATATATCTTGCTTTTGTTTTGAAAGATCTCAAACCCGCTACCTTTTGAGAAATACTCAATTTGTTACCATGATTAATAGGATGGTCAAGCAAGATGAAAAGCTACATGTTATGCTTCACATGTTAGCTGGAGAGAAGTAGGGACCGCCCTATCTTGTTGATTTTTTTAATTTGCTAAACCCCTTCACCATGAAAGTAAGTCAACGTTGGCTTCCTCACAACACAAAGAAACAAGATATATAATAGTAAAATAGAGATAGATTGCATGATTGGCTTGTAGGAGAAAGATAAGAATGAGCGTAGCGCCAAGACAAAGATGCATGCTTGAATTCTGATTCAACTGTTGGATATCATAGTGTGGGACGCGCTTTATCAACTCTATTTATAGAAAAATCGATGACTTCATGTGCACATATTGATGCTTTCATATGCTATGATGTGCACACATTGATACTTTCTGGTGACATTATGTGCACACATTGCAAAACCTTGTGATTATTAGAAAGGCGTGTAAGATTTAACTCCAAGTTTGATTCTGGTGAGGATGAGCTCGCTACATTGAGTTCTAGTCTTGTGCCCTTATCCTTGAGACATGCTATATTAGTTTAATCACGATCTTGTTATAGAACTAGCCTTGTAGAAATAGCATTATCTACTCTAGAATAAAGTTGGTTAATTCCACTCTCATCTTCTTTGTCTTAAAATCAGCTAGCGAAAGTTAAGCTTTCTATAGCACATCTAAAAAAATTAGTTTATATAGTTGTCAGGATTATTACAAGTATGCATCCGACAGAATACCTCTTTCATTCGGGATAAAGCCAAGCTAATAGATACGATAGGTGAAGAAAAAGAATCCCCAATTCATAGCGCCTGAAAAATGCAAGTTTGATCAAGGATTGGAGATGAGAGGTAGAAGGATAGGCTCGGGATGGATTTAGGAGTCTTACCCACATATATCCAATCTCATATACACTAACATCATTCTTACAATGAGTTCCTTTTCTCTCTGTCTAAGGAGGCTATAAATACTGAAAGTCAGTGATACAAATACGAATGATGGTATTTATGAACGTGACAACAATTGGTATGGTAATATCTTTGCAGATTGAGATATCAATATCAAATGCCTGAAAAGTGCAATGATACATGCTTGGGAATGCAGAAATCTTAAGATCATTACAAATTTGAAATATAAAAAGGTGTAGGAGGACATTACAATGTCTGGGGCGGACACGACTTCTTCTATTCTAAGACTAGAAGACCATTGAAAAACACATAGGACTAAGCATGTCGTAAAAGAAGCATATTGAGCGTGTGTACTTCAGACACTGTCTCGGGGCCCAATTGAATGTAGATATCACAAACGCGAGGTAAAAGATATCAGGCTGAGAAACCCAGGCAATCATTATCCTATGTGACAATCGCTAGTGCATCTAGGAACTTATTCTGCTATGCATGGATACCAACAGCTCACTCTCCCTTAGTTCCAATCACAGCCATTAAAACCCACTACATTAATAAAAAGAGGCCACCAAAACTACAAAGGAACAACCACCAGAATTGCAACGGATGAAATAGACAAAACTACTACAATAGAAACAAAGACAATAGGCAAAATTCTTCAAAAAAATCTGGTTAGATATAGACACTTCAAATTGTCTAGGAAGACAGTTTGAAAATTCGACAACTGGGTTGTCTAATTTGATAGTGCATAACTGTCTTTCTAGACTGTTAGTTTTAATTTAGATAACAATCAACCTAGAAGGAAAGGTTGAATAGGTTGTTACTGAAAGTCTGTAAATTGGTTTTTTTAATACAACGTTCACTTTAATGTTCTGATGTTGATGAAAGTTTGTTGAACGTCATAACATTTCACTGATCGTTTTAGCAGTTTCGAGACAGTTATTATATAAGGCGATTAAAATATTAATTAACACCAGATATAGCGTGGTAAACCCCTAAGGGAAACATCCACGGGCCCCCATACCACGGGTAAATAAATCCACTATTTTAGAACAGATTACACACGTATCAACTTTTTGAAATTACAATTTTAGACCTAATCTAAAACTTTATCAGCAATTTACAAAAAGTAAAACTTAGTTAAGAATAATAATAAAACTTTCTTGTTTTATATCTTCTTCAACTAGTTAAGGAATACAGTCAAGTACTTCGGTCTTGATCTTGGTCCATTCCACGAGTGTCTCCGAATTGATTCCACAAATCAGAATAAGGACTCAGTCCTTATCTTGCCGCCGAAATGCCGTTCTCTCTCACAATGGATTTCTACAACGCTCAATTTCTCAGAACTGTTTTCAAAAAATAGAATTTTGATCGAGCTAGGACTTTTGAATATTTCTTTGAACTCTCAACTCATAAATGATTTGCTCTTTGATGCTTGAGTATCTTTGCTTTCAAAGTCTGTAAAATTCTTGGAATATCACCTGTCTTATTTATAGTACTGAAGTTTGTCTAAACGTAATGACTTAATATTTATCTTATACATAGATAAGACAAAATAAGTCTTTAAGTTTAAATAGATCTGTATAAGAGATAAGGTGAGATATATCACAAGAATATGAAAATAAATCCAGTTATATATTTTTATTTAAGTAGATAAATAAAAGATCATATTTCAATATCTTATCTACTTAGAAATCTAGTTCAATTAGAATACTTAAACATGCAATTTATTCAATCATTTATTTAACTGATAAGGAACAAGAGTTTTAGACTAACTAAAACTGATAAATAGATTGTGATAAATATAGCATTAAGGTTTCCAATTTCTATACAACTATTAGATAATCATTGAATCCTTATTAGCTCATATCAATAAATAAAATATAATTAGGTATGCCAAAAAATCGGATTCTTCAATAATCCAAAACCGGATTTTCCAACATAGACCATTCTTCAATCTCTACACAAGTTCAGGTCACAAATGTTGACGCTTTAATGCCAGGTAAATAACAATAAAAAACTAATTTGCAAATACAAAAGAATTGATTAATACTGTGTTTGATTAACCTATCAACTAATAGGGTGAGTTCCATGAATGACTTGGTTTGAAAAGTTGTAATAGTGTAATGACAAACTTACTCGACAACATGGACTGTACTATTCCTTATCTAATAAACAATTTGGTCCCTTTCGTCCAGTTGTTATGCTATCGTCTTTTCATGTGGAAGACATGAGTTCGATTTCCATAAGGGATATGTACTCATTCTCTGCCGCTTTTAATTAGTGTTCATTGTTGACTGAGAAGAAACTTTCGGACTGTCATTTCTAGCCAGATACCAAGCAATCACTCAGCAATGAACACTAACAGGAAATGGTCTAGAATGATTACCTATATCAGGGGTAGGGATGGGAAACTTGTTCTCTGCCCCCTCCCGACTATTATTATTTTTATTTTATTCTTATTTATTTTATGTTTTACAATTTAAATCAAATTTCAAAATTAAAATAATAAGTTATTAAAAAAATTAAATAAATCAATAAATGAGATGATAAAAGAAAATATTTTAATCATCACCCGCCATATTCATGCCTTGACTCTCAAAAATTCACGATAGGACAAGGACAAAAAGTGTCGCCCTGACCCTCCCGGCCCTATTGTCATCCCTACCCAAACCCAAACCCAAACCCAAACTCAAACTCAAACTCAAACTCAAACTCAATCCCAAAAATCAAAACATAAAGCTACAAAGCTAAACCCAAAACCCCAAGCCCAAGCCCAAGCCCAAACCAATACTCAAATGCAAAAACCCAACCCCCTCCAAAACTAACCAAAATTTGAACCCAACTCAACACCCCTCAAAAGCTCAAACTCGATCCAAACCCAAGCCCAATTCAAACCTAAACGCAATCAAAACATAAATTCAAACTCAAACCTAGAAATCTAAACCCAAACTCAAACCACTCTAAACACATCCCAAATATAAACTCAAAATGAAACCCCTTCAATGCAACCCAATGCCTAACCCAAATCTAAAACTCAAGGGTAATTAACATATATTATTAGCTAGTAGTTGAATTTTTGGACAGCTTTTAGAAGTAAAGCTTTTGATTTTGGAGTCAGAGCCACATGACATAGCTAGTTTGTATGACTCAATTCATAGAGTATGTAGTCATTATTTTGGAGACACGTGTTCATTTTTAGATATTATTTTTCATCACTTGTAAAATAGCTAGGTGGGTTTACTATGTATTTTGTATCCATACGTATAGTTATGTTATTTAAATAGTAAAAGTTTTACAATTCGGCTAGTCTTTATCGCGTTGTTTTGTTGTGAGTATTGGAGGGGCAAATGGTCTAATTTAATTGTGAATATTATTGTTGAGATATGTGATATTTTAGTTCAGGGTGGTTAGTCCAAATTACAGGGGAGATAATACCGAATTTTCTTAAAAACAAGTCATAATGAGTTGTAAATTGTAGTAGCTTTGAAGGTGGGTCCAACCTCTAGTTGGTATCCACAATAGGTGCACATCACGTCTCGGGTATATAAATATTGCTTGGAACGGGACGTTTCATAAATACTCTATTTTTACATAAAAAAAACTTGTAATATTACTAGAATGTTACTAAAATGTAAGCAAAATACATGGCTATGAAATAGTCCACAATATATGGTGATTGTTAATACAACCCACAATTAGCTCATTGATACCATATTAAATAACAATTAATACATTTCAAATTACGAGAGCTTATCAACAAAGATGCACGAGAATTCAAATTTCAAATTGAGGATAAAAAATTGGAGATCAAATTTGATAGACAGTATAAGAAATTGGTAACTTATATGGTACTTCTTGAAAAATCTAATTGTGTAAACGCCATTGTTGTTCATTCGAAGTTCCTTGAAGAAGCTTAGAAATCTACAAATTTTTGATGAGATCAATTCTACATCACTATCAATAGGAACAAATGTTACTAAACAATATTGAATTTTTAAGAAATTAATTTTTCAATTGATTTAGATGACATAATAGAAAAAAATGTTACTAAACTTGTAATATTACTGGAATGTCACAAAAACATAATAGAAGATACAGTATTAACACATATAGAACACACATAAAGTTATCGGATTGATGAGACATTGCACCACACGTAGCATCATCCATGAATGGTCCGGAAATATAACATGACTAGGAGAAATAAATAGTAAGAAAAATGATATAATAAAAAAAATTTACTAATTTTGAGAAACAATAACTAATAACAATCAAGGCTCGGTCGATGTAGAGCTAGCGCGTTCTTCCTAAAATAGGTAAAGAGATTGAGATTGCAAATGCATTGGGCAATTGTACTTCTGAGATCACAAATGAGAAAATAATCAAAGAGCTTAAGGAGGTGAAAACAAAGAAGTTTGTTACCCATTGCCTTCTATCAACATTGATTGTTTTAACAATAGCATGGCAACTATCAGATGTCTCTCTTATTGAGCAACTCTTTAAAATCTATTGGTGGTATCATCAGGCTATTAGGCTGGGGTTCGATCCGAGACAAAGGAGATGGAGGAATACGGATGTTTCATTTAGTATCTAAGTTGTACAAACGAGTGGTAGAGAATGAATCAATATGGAAAAATAAAGCAATTACAGTAGAGGGGATGGGTTTAGTAAATCCCAATAACGTGTACAAATTTTACAATGATTTGAATAGTCATTTAACCTCGTGCCAAAATATATGAAGTGAAAGTAGATGGGCAATGCTTATTAGAGACCCTGGGGATGGTTTGGGGTTGGGTTGAGCTAACGAACCAATACCATCAAACTCTTGATGCTTCAATTTCTAGGAAATAATTTGATTGTTACTTAAATTTGGTAATGATATGATTAATTCTCTTAATAATAATAATAATAATAATAATAATAATAAATATAATAAAAATAATAATAATAATAATAATAATAATAATAATAATAAATTAATTAATTAATTTTATATAGTAACCGTATAATATAAATGATAAATAATGATTTTATATATATATATATATATGTTATCCATGATATAAAACCCTATAATTTTCACAAAACTCAACTTCCGCCAAACCCTCCAAATTCAAGTGTAATCCTAAACCCAACCCAACACAAGACCCAAACCTAAAGCCAACTTAAAGTGGGTTATTAACATAACTACCTATCTTTAGTTTGATAATTGTAAATTTACTGGTTTGAAATAATAAATTAAAAAAATACTAAATAAGAAATTAGAATAACATATTTGCTAGATAATAAATGTTGATATCATTACTTATCCATTCCATTTTAGTTTCAACCGTTGCTTTTTAAAGGGATGAGTATCATCTTTCAATCATCTCCAAATTTTGAAATTCAAACATCATATTACCAATCGTCTTCTATATTGACAGTTTACACAATCGCGTATCTTTGTAATCCCCATGTGTTTCAGAAGATTTTGACAAAATTACATTCAAAAGATCATATTACTGTCATTTGATCCATTTTCCAGGTAGTCATATTGATTTACAACCTGATACCAATGTTTAGAGAACCGGACCGGACCGACCGGTTCAACCGAAAAAGCGAGGAACCGCCACAAACCGGTATGATCCACTTAAATAACCCCTAATAAATAACCGGACCCATGAACCGGGTTAAATAACAGTTTAACCATGAACAAGGTTACCAAAATGATCGGTTGAACTGTTCACCAATTTAGGGCAAAATCAAATTTGGTCACTATTTCTTCATTTTCTTTCACCGATTTCTCTCACGAGTCCTGTTGCTCCACCAAATCTCCCAAAATCTCCTTCTTCTTCCTTTTGCTTTACTTCTTCTCAATTTATATTTGAAAATCAGGGATTAAATTGATTCTTAAGTCACTTCAACATTTTTGTCGATTTTCATCGAATCACATACTTGTGTAGTAGTTTCAATTCTTCCATTTTTCTTTCTTTTCTTTCGGTTTTTATTTGTATGAGTTAATGTGTTATATATTTAGTTATTTACATAAATTTTATGGGTTAATAGCTTATGGGTTTGATTTTCAATATTTTTTTCCGGTAGGTTGGTGTAATGCTTTGTTTTTTTAATTGTTTGGCTTCTTTGCTTATTCACGCCTCTTCTTCTTCGTTATTGTTGATTTTCTCAATAATTTTATTGAGGTAAGGGGAATAGTGAATCACATGCTGATATTTTGGTGTTTAAAATTGATCAATTCTAAAAACCAATGTTCAACCGGTCATTTTGCTAAAAACAATTCATTGGACAAAATACCACTAAACAAAATTGGATCAATTTTGTATTGAGATGACGATTTTGACTTGTTGCTGCTTCTTCATGTATTAATTTTTAGTTTTTAGTTATTTACAAAATATATACCTGCTTCTTATACTTGCTCTTTTTTACATTTTGGCTTATATACTTGCTGTTTGTGCATTGCTCTATTTTTTTTTTCATTTTTATTGTTGTTTGGATTGGTTGCAGAGGCTGCTTTAATTCTTAGTTTCTTACTGGTTGGATTCTTGATTCATGCCAAATTTGAGTAAAAAATAAAAATTGTACACAAATTGAAACATATTGGTGTTCAATGAAAATTTAATTACAATTGAAACAGATTGGTGTTAATTTTGATTACAAATTGAAATAGATTGGTTTTAAATTATAAATTCAATCAGATTAATGTTATTGTGTTCTTGGTGTTAAATTTGATTACTTTAATTAATTATACATGATTTGATTGTGTAGGATGAGCACTCCGCCATCATCTGAGGGACAATCAAGCGCATCCACCCTTCTATTCGTGGGAAGAGTGATCCCAAGCATGGGACCACTTCACTTCTACTCGTGATAATGATGGTAAAGCTCATTACACATGCCTTTATTGCAGCAATACCTTTAAGTGTGGGGTATTAACCGAATGAAATATCACATAGCTAGAATTAAAGGTCAAATATCTCAATGTAAGAGAGTTCCTTTTGATGTTAAGACTCAAATGCAAAAAGTACTTAGTGAAATATCTCAAAAGAAAAAACAATCAAAAGAGGCTCATGAATATACATTTGGTGATGACCCTTTTGAAATTGGAGAGAATAGGGATGATGTTGTAGAAGAGATAAATTTGTCAGTACAAAGAAATGAGAAAGCAAAAGGAAAGAGAAAATCAATTGAAAGAATTGATAACTATTTTGCACCAAGAACAACTCCAGGTTCTCAACCTAGTATTAAGAGTGTTTTAGCTGGTAAAGAAGCAATAAAAAAGCACATATGGCATGGGCTAGGTGGTTTTATGATGCTTGCATTCCATTTAATGCTTTGCAATCACCTTACTTTCAACTTGCTTTAGATGCTACTTCTGCAATTGGCCCTGGATATAAAGGTCCATCTTACGATGATGTTCGTATTAATTTGTTACGAGATTGTTAGAGAGAATGTCAATTACTTATTGATGGTTATAGAAAAAAATGGGCAAGTAGTGGGTGTACACTAATGGCAGATGGTTGGAGTGATCAAAGGCAAAGGACGTTGATTAATTTTTTAGTGTATTGCTCTTCTGGGGTTACATTTATCAAATCTGTTGATGCCTCTGATGTTGTGAAAGATGCTAAAACATTGTGTGATTTATTCACCGAGGTTGTTGAATGGGTTGGGCCACAAAATGTAGTTCATATGGTTACTGATAATGCAACGAACTACGTAGCTGCGAGAAAGTTGTTGCATCAAAAATATGATCACATTTTTGGTCCCCTCATCTCGCATATTGTTTGAATCTTGTTTTGAAGGATATTGGTAGCATGCCTCATGTAAACTCTCTTGCATTGCGTGCTTCAAAATTACAATAATTGTGTATAATCACACCATTTTCTTATCTTGGTTGAGAAAAAGATCGAATGGAAAGAGATTATCGTCCAAAGAACCACTCGTTTTGCTACTACATTTATTACATTGAAAACATTTATGAACACAAGCAAGTACTTCAAAGTTTAGTGACAAGTAGACATTTCACAACCCACAAACTTTCAAGAAGCGCAAAAGGAAAACTTGTAAGCTCTATTGTCTTGGATAACAAATTTTGGGACGATTGCTTGATGATAGTGAAAATTGTTGCACCACTTATAAGATTGCTATGCATTGTCGATGCGGATGAGAAACCTTCTTTAGGATATGTGTATGATGGCATGGATAGGGCAGAGAAGAAAATCAAGAACATATTTTTGAACAAAGAAAGATTGTACAAGTCTTATATTGACATAATTGATGAAAGATAGGACAAGCATCTTCGGCATGACATACATATAGCAGCATACTTTCTTAATCCCGCTTTCATTTACGAGAAAGGATTTTGTCAAAAAGTAGAAGTCATGAATGGTCTCCTCAATTTGCTTGAGATCAAAAGTATTTGTTCTGACGAGCAACAAGCAATGAGAGAAATAAGGATATATCAAGAACGTCAAGAGAGTTTCAGTAGACCATCTGCATTAAATGCTTGCAAAAATTTGCAGCCTAGTAAGCATTAAATTTTTAGCTCTTGTTATTTTATTTTTACATAATATAACATATTGGTTCAAGATCACTTTATATTAATTTAATATGTAGATGAATGGTGGAAACTATTTGGAGCAAGTGCTCCTAATTTGCAAAAGATAGCCATTCGAATCCTTAGTCAAACATCATCTGCTTCGGGATGTGAAAGAAATTGGAGTGTATTTGAACGTATTCACACGAAGAAAATAAATAGATTGGAGCATCAAAGACTAAATGATCTTGTTTTCGTGTCTTATAACATCAAATTGAGATTGAACAATAGGTATGCTATCTCTTCAATACATTTTAATTTAGTATGTCTATATCAAAATGTGTTAGTTAAATTGTTATTTGTTTGTGTATTTCTTAAATACTTTACAGACTTCATTACAAGAAGAGAAGTTATGATCCAATTGATTATGAATGCATTGACAAGACGGACTTTTGGATTGAAGAAGAAACACCGCCTCAAGAACTTGATTATGAAGAATTGAAGGATGCAATTTATGAGGACAATGCAATTCCCAATGTTGATTGTCATGTCAACGACGGTTCAACTCAAAGTTAGTATATACAATCATTTTATTCGTTATATTTTATTTTTTCTTATACAGGTGAAATATATATAATATAACTAAGTATTATTTCTCTTAATATATATGTTTGTTAGATGATAATCAAAATATGGAGGAGCTTCATACCCAAGACGTGGATGATCAGGATGTCATTCGTCGTTTTGGTGGTTCAAGTGATTTTGAGACGCCATAAAGATTCATGCTTATAAATGAGATTGATTCAGATGATAATTTACCATGATTTATTTGTTTCACTTTGCTTTAGTCATAATAGTTGTAATCACTTTGGTTGGTTGTGGTTTGTTCATTCCGTTTGTGCTACATTAATGTTTTGAACTTTGGACATGTATTTTGAGTTTGGACTATTTTCTACTAATATTGGATATGGATATTATGAAAAGTCTATTTAAAACTAATTTTTGTGAGTTATATTGTCTATAAATGTTGGTTTATTTGTAAATAACTTATTTTTAGGAATTGTGAGATTTATAGGTTAATTTTTTATTTTTTTAAATTGAAACCGATTCAACCTCGGTTCAACCAGTTCGACCTTTTGACCCTTGACCCGTTGCCTTTTCCGGTCGATGGCGGTCCGATTTTCACGAACATTGCACGATACCTAATTTAATATATGAGATCGATGTGAACAATAGCGATGTTAATTATCGTTGCTACTGTATAGCATGAAAAATTTCTTAAATCTGTTGTATTTTTACCGTTTATCATCAACGATATTTTTCTGATTTTGGTTACTACTTATTGAACAATTATAAAATATCATTAAGTTATTGATTATGGATTATGGTTATTGAGTATCTGAAGTTGTTGATGAGAATTGGTAAATTAATATAGCAAAATGAACGATTGAGTACTCCAAATGATACTTCACACTAAACTATAATGGTGATGATGAATAATATAAGTGTGTGTTGATATTTACAATTAATAACATATAAATAATACAAAAATGCTTTTATAATTGTAGACCATGATTATCGTGGACCATTTTCATTGCAGTTTTTTTTTTTTGCATTTAGTAACATCATTTACAATTAGTATTGTCAGTGATTTTTTGTGTTTAATTATTCCGCAAGTGTACGGATCGCTCAAGTAATAAAATGGATTATGAGTCCAAGTATCGTTCTCACAAAATTTAGATAGTTCAATTTCAATTACAATAAACTTAATCGAATCTAATGAACTTTGGCAAATTGGTATTTAAAGACTACTAAAATCTGAACTAAAAATAAAATGATGATAATTCAAATAAGTGAAAATTAGATAAATGAAAATCACTTTAACTTTGGAGACATAAGAGTACTAGGATCCCGAATGCACTTATAGTTGTTAATTCCTCTATCTTGATTCTTGGTTTTGACAAATTACATCAATTATGAAGATCAATATCTCTAGATTGTTTAACAGTTTATCTCGAATAAAATTAAACATATTCATAAGTATAACTCAATTATATCTCTATGACGAATGCAAATATAAACGAATGCATTAAATTTCTATGGATAATTAAATATCACTTAAAGCATAGCGGTATATTTCTATCTCATATCGGACTTTATGATAATTAAAATAACGTCTAGCATGCTTTCAATCTTTCGATAGTAAAACAAACCACAACAATCATACAATTACTATGTATATAATTGTAGATGCAATTAAATCAAAATTAATTATTCAAAATTATATTGAAATAAATATTCAAAAACCAAGTCTCAAGATGAAAGAATTTAAACGACAAATTTCATCGTAATCCTATCACTAATTAAACTAGTCTAGCATACTAATAATAAGAAAATAAAAAGGAGAAGAAAATATGGAATTCATCACCCGGAGATGAAAAAAACTCGAAAAAGATGACGTATTGTTCTTGAAAAGAGCAATTCTTCATCTCCGGTTTATGTTTTTGCGTAGTGTTTTTCTTCCAAAACTTCAACACCCGTTATGAGTTAATAACTCCTCTTTATACTACCTTAATGGTGCCTCCAAAATATCCCAAAAAAGACCTTCAAATCGCGTCCAAAGCGTTTCCTAATTAGAGTGGAAGTCTAAAAGGAAAAAAAAATCTCGCCAGCAAAAAATAACACTGGGCGATCGCCCACTGCTTCACCGGGTGATCGCCCAGTTGAAGCGTTTTGCTCACTACTGTTGATGTACGCCCAGCTATAATCTGGGCGATCGCCTATCTTGTTTTTTTTAAGTCCTCGTAATTTGGTCCTTCTAGTTTCACCGCCTCCAACTTGGTCCTCAAGCTTTGGGTCTTGGTCATTTCAATCCTCAATCTTTCCAAAATCTCCAAAATGATCCTTAAACTTTACACATCCTCCAATTTGGTCCTTCAACTTTCACATCTTCCAATTTGGTCTTTCAACTTTCAATTGAATACAATTGAGTCCCCATACTTTTGATACATCTTCAATTTATTGCCTTTTCATCCATTCTTTTCCAATTTCTTACAAACAGGTCCAAAACTGAAATAGAAGCAATAACAAACTAGATTAAGTAAAAATCGATAAAATAACGTGATAAAAGCTTAGTTTAAAGACTCGAATAAGTACACAAAACATACTTATCAAGTATTATTTGTCGAAAACGATTATAAAGATGTGGATTATCTTATGAAACACAACATAAATTTATATAGTGTCTTCAATAAATCAACCTAATTGTTACTAAATTAACGTAATTTTTAACTTAATAGTTACTGAATTATTTCTTTCAATTGCTAAAAATTAACATAATTGTTACTGAATTAAAATAATTGGAACACCTCTATGTGAATAAACGTTAAGAATGGTGAGACTTGAAAGATTTTGGGAAAGATGCGTTAATTACTCATCTAATAAATGGTGATAAAGATTAAGTACCTAAAATTTAGCAAATTAGTTATTAATTGTATTTGAATTTAAACTGGTTAAATTTGTTGTTAAACTAGTTAAAAAATAGTAATATTGAAAGAAATTATTTTATCAAGTAAATGTCTAAATTTTGAAAAAAAGTAGGTATGGCTCCTAATTATCTCACCTAAAGTCGGACTTAAGCCCAAGCATAATTCAAACCTAAACTCAAAACCAAAATCCAAACCCAATCCAAACTCGGACAAAAGTCCAATTCTAATTCAAACAACCAACCCAAACCCAAACCCAAACCCAAACCCAAACCAAAACCCAACATAAACCCAAACCCCAAACTATATTGATATTCTGATCTGACCCTTCTTCAAAAGCATCTAGCACTTACGCCCCTACTTTACAAAAAAAAAAAAAAAAAAAAAAAAAATGCATGTACAATTGGTTTGCATATTAACCATTCTGATGCATTTCTGGTGGTTAATTGATTTTATCTTACTATTTAGTCCACAATGTCTGAACTTGAAAAATGATTAATACAAACTGGCGAAAATACTTACCAGCACATTCATTAATTATTTATTAATTTAGTATCTTGCTTGATTAAAGTCCATGACCATGACACCTTTTCCTTCTCCCGCACTAGATTCTCCACACAATTTTTATCTACACATTCTGTAAGACTCACTACTTATAATCTACAAAAAAAAAAAATTATCAAACAAACACGAAATTTTGTTTTTGCTTTTTTGGACTTAGTAGCTCATATTTTTCATATATATCTCTTCTTTAATTTTATTTTATCACGTCCAGTCCAATATATCAAACCAGCCTTTGGCCAAGCATAAACAGTTTACTTAATTTTATTGATTGATGTTGCACATAAGCAAGTTACTTCTTTTTTTTATAGTTAAGTAAGAGTTAATAAATAAAAATAATAAGATTTTCGTTTAAAAAGGAAAGAAACAAAAAGTAGCACATCCAGACATGTTTAAAGTTGCTGAAATTTGCAAGCTACATTACGCGGTGATGGGAAAATCATACTAATACGACTGAAAGAAGAAAAAAATTCATAATAACAAGAACTTTCACTTATATCTTATTCAGGAGAGTTGCATATATGCAAAATACAAATACTAAATTGGCCATAAACCATTTAGCACATGGATTTTGTGTTCATTATAGGATATACTGATTTGATCGAGCATCAATACAACATTTTTATTCTCTATGTAATTTGCTTCACCTGTGATATTTGATAGAGACAACGTTTAGGCTGGCCATTATTAACAATCAAGACAGCATCTTCATTTACAGTATCATTTGCAGCAGAATATCTAGAGAAACTCCCAGTCCGATTCGGAAAAATCGTGAGCTGGTAATTTCGTGTTCTCAAAGTCTGAGGTAACAGCAGGAATCACCATCTCTGTACTTCCCGTTCCACCTAAATGTCCAGACTGGGGAATGCACTGGCCATACTCTTGTTTCTTGCTTGATCTCAATTTTGACGAAAAGGCTTCACGGATCTTTTTCTGAGAGAAACTACTCAGTCAGGAACAATATATATATACACACACACTTTTTCATCCGATTTCTTCAAATTTTATAGTTTTCAAATTTCAATATACCAGTCGTAAGAGATAGAGAGAGAGAGAGAGAGACAGAGAGGACCTTGTATGACTTATGTTTGCCTGTTCCTTGTGGAACAACACGAAGCTCATTCCCTTCCACTAAAACACATGTTTCCTCCAACTTTGACGTTGTAACTTGCTCGATGATATCCACTCCTGGCTCAACGAGTTCCACGTCCTCAATGAACTCCATATCGATGTTATCTGAATTTATTATAGCAGTTACATCAACAAAGGATTGGAAAAGAAAAATGCAACCTTAGTAAGAATCAGGATGAAAGGACGATAAAGTTGAGCTCCTGCTATCACCAGATTGTAAACGAGGGTGCATCCTAGCCCTTTAGGGGTATTTTCTTTTTATTTCTGAGTCAATGTGTGAGAGAAAGAAGGGATAACTCAAGAATTATGATTCGTTAAATAATTGGTTTTTATGCTGTTACACGTCGAGTGCAAGTATAGAAACCTATATTTCTAGCATTTGTAAAATAGGTTTCCATTTCTACTCCATTTGAGTGAAGGATCAATGTTTACACTATAATAGAAATGTGTTCCTTCAGTATTTGCATTCGAAAAAGTTCCATATTAGACTCATTAACATTGTTCACAAGTCTTCATGCATCCGGTATACTTTGCTACATCCTCCAAGCAAAATAAAAGAATTACGATTAGTTACGGTATTGATTTTCTTTAGATGCTTTCACATATCGAACACAAGTATAGGAACCTAAAATTTCTAACATTTGGCATACGGATTTCCATTTTCTACTCCATTTAAGGAAAGCGACTATAAAAGAAATTGCATTCCTTCCATAATTTACTACGAAAAAGTTCCAAATCAAACTCATTAAAATGCATTCATTGTGTCGCTACATGGGTTGACTAATCGGAGGACCAGGGAACTACCAAGAATTTTTCTAACAACTTGTAGCTTTATTTTCTCAAAAAAGACAATGAAAGAGCTCTTCTATATTATCCATCTATGAAAAATAGAAAAACTCACATACCTTCATCAGACATCCTAACCTCCTCGCCACCAGATTCAGCATTACACGTATGACTGTGAATAATTGAACCTAACTGAGGACCCGTAGCACCATTCATGGATGTACCTACCGAAGGGCAAATGTTCATACCACGAATACAGGAAGTAAGAAGAATTCACATTAAAACTCATCCACGAATAAGTACCAATGGATTCTGAGGGCAAGTCATGACAAGATGAGATACACTGAGCATATTCTTCCTTATGTCTGACAGGATCAACTGATAAGATTGTATTAGAAGCAGTGAACTCAATAGGAGGATCAGAGACCCGTGTACTCATATTCACTGTTACTCCAGAATCACATCTTTCAAGTGAAACTAAATCTGTACTTGCTCTCATGTCACTTAATATGTTCTCATCGGCTGATACAGGAGTTATTGGATCAGATATCTTTGGCAGGTGATTTTTCTCAGAAATTCTTTTGATACCGATAGGACGACGTTTATAGACACCCAATTTTTTGCCTTTTGCTGAATAGACCTCAGAGCATGCATTTTGGACCGAAAATCCAGAAGACAGTGGAGAGAGATGGTTTACATCTTCAAGTCCACTTATCGGAGATATTTTCCACGTGTCCATGTCATCAAACACTTTATCCTCAGTTGCTTTATTCCTAACCTCGCCCCAGTTTTCTGATAAGCATGGTTCTAGCTTCTTATTGAAATCAGTATGAGAATATGGGTACACAGCCAAGTCATCTGCAGCTACTTTCACACATGATGAAGGAATCAAATCTTGCATGACTTCTGCATAGAACTTTTTAACACTGACGCCAGCTTTCTGCACCTGATTTTCCACATATTTAACAGTATCCTGTAAAAGAGTAATAAACAATGTTGTAGTGCAAGTGAAATTGATTAATCACATTATTGACAGATATATGTCACGAAAAATCTATGAAAAATAAAATCAGAGATATCTACTACAGCGATGTTTGGATTTAGTTATGTATTATAGTTTTTTAGTTATATAGAAAATTGATGGGTTTTCAACAATGCTTTAAGAATCAGCCCGAGGTTAAAAGGCTCAAACTGGGATCGAGCCAGAGGTTAAAAAAATTAAATAAATGAATAAAAACAAAATTTTGGTGTGAACCTGCCAGTTTTGGTTGTGAACAGTCCGGTTTTTGGATGAATTGGCCAGTTTTGGGGCCGAACCAGTGGTTCTTAGGTAATTTCAACAGTTTCTGGATGGGTTCCTGGTTTTCCAGTTGAACCAGCAGTCCGATTTTGATAACACTGGTTTTGACAAGAAGAAAATCTTGAATGTAATTGTTTTATGTAGAACATGAATTGATCCCGTTGTAGGTAAAATTCAGAATTTGATGACATCAGATATAAACCCATATATAGAGACCTTCCTTTGGTATTAGCTACCAGTTTGAAGCTGCCTATAACAATTATAAATCACTACAAAAAATTATGGAAAAGATAAAAAATAAAATTATCTTTCGAAAACAAACCCATATGCAACTTAAGAGTTCCTACTAAATCATGATGGGGATAATGTGAGTTAGCCAACACTTGACAGACAAGCTCCAAGGGTGCTGACTCCTTAAGGGAAGAAAGAAAGAAAGATAATAAAATATAAACAGTGTATTTACAACAGCAACAGGAACTTTGATATGTTATCAATAGACAAGTTAGGTCATGCCAAACCCTCCATTGGTGTGAAAAGCCAGGGCATACAAACATGACTTTAGCACCAATGGCTTTACCAAAAAAATTAAATTAAAATGGAACTGTGATACTACCAAGTACCAATGCAATTGCATGACTTGGACAGCTAATAACAAGTTGTAAACTTTGAACATGCATAAGCAAAATTTCATTGATTGCTTGCGCTTAGAATAGAAGGCAAACGAATATCTAGGAAGCAAAGATACAGACACGAGACACAAAAATGACAGAACAAAGACGTGTAACTTTTCAGAAAATTAGGGCTCGGACATGTCTCGTCTGAAAGGGATGAAAGTATATTCCACCACATTTTTTATGAGGGTCTCTATGTGCAATGTGCCGACAACTTACCTCGGCTCTTTAACCACACTCTAACATCTCAAAAAGCAAACAGTGAAAAGGAGAGAAAGAAGCTAAACAAGGCCCAGCAAAGGCATGTGAGGAGTTACAAAAATGGGCTCGTTCCTTGCTTGTTCCAATTTCAAAGGCAAATTTAACGATAATGGGTTCATTTCATTAATTGCTGCATGAAATTCAATCCAAGAATGGAAAGTTCGACATAATTGGGAAGCATTTTTCTATTGGAAACATCCATGGGGAAGCCTTAGGCTCTGGCGTAGGAGGGGATCGCCTACAGAGTGAAGTTAAAAAGATGGGAAGAGGAATCTTTACCTGGACCATAACCTCTTCCACCTCCAAACACATAGCTTCAAACTTCTGATATATATTTCCAGCCCAGGTTATACCTTCAAAATCCATAACAACAAAGTTCTTTAATGTTACGTGGCTCTACTCTGTCCAAGTTCCACGATGAAATTATTTTTCCACTGCAAAATTCCACATGAAGTGAGACTCACAAAAAAATAAGTTATCACGAGTACAATAAAAATTTTCAGCATAGACAATGGGAGGTCCTTGCAGAAATGGCCTCTAATAATGAAAGAGACCATCACATGATGAGATAGTAAACAAGAAAATTCAAAGTAACTAATTGGTAAATTATTCAGCAACTGCCGAGAAAGGCGCGTCTTTGAACTTTGCAAAACTACTCTGCCGTAAGTTAAGTGTTATTGAATGAGTCTTGGTAGGTGAGAACATGTATTTGAACTTTTCACAATCACGCCCCTATAATATAAGTATTCTTAAATGATTGTGAACTATCTGGAAGTCTCTAAATCCTCATAATCCACTAGACTGAAGCAACTGCTGGTTAAACAGCTAAAATGACGGATTCAGCATAATTTTAAAACAGCATAATAACAAGAAAATTTATCAAGATCTTGACATCCTTCCAGCAAACATAACGGATAAAACAGTGCTTAATATTCATGGAAATTATAGGATAATAGTGTATAAACAAGAAGAATACTAAAAGTATAGACGACAAATTCATTAGCAGGTTGAACTATCCAGTTATGATATCAAACATGCACATTCACATGATATAAATATCAATTGTGTAATGTTCCTAGTAGTCATTCCACGAGCACGAATACATGTTTCTATCTATTATTAAATGACTTATTTGTCATTATATCCTACTCAACTTTATAAAGCTCAAGTGCATTCTTTACAGGCCAGGTGTCAGTTATATGCTCTTTTTATTTCATTTTCATATAATATATTAAATTGACACCTACACATACCAGGAGCATCCTCTCCCAATTAATGCTACATAGTGATGTTAGGCAATAAGAAAACAGCTTTAGATTAAATAGACTCAAAAATAGCAGGCCTTGTCGCCAAAAGGGAAATGCTTAATATTGTGTAACTCCCGTCAATATTCAGGTAACTGAAACGCCCAAAAGTTCGGGAACCAATTCATGGTAAAGGATTGTTAGGCATCATGAGGTAGAATTTTCTGGGAAAACAAAAGAAAAGTCTGTCTTGCTTGTGGCTTTCATATAAATTAGAACTGCAGCATAAACTTGTAGCAATATATCTGCTCCCAATGTTAAGAAAAGGATTGTCCTATTATTAACTCTAATGGACATGCCCACTCAAGAAAACAATTTGCAATTCTGGAAACTACAGAAATTTATTTTTATGAAAAATTCAAAGACAACAAAGAAATCAGCGCAATAACTGATCAACCTAAATAAAACCTACATAGACTGCAGAAAAAATTCGTCTTGGTAAAAAATGAAGCATGTACTAAATATCTTGTCAGTATGTACCTGTTAGCATTGTGTTTTTCACAAGTGAAAACTCACTATCAAACAAATAATTGGAATAATTAAGTATCACGTCATAGACCCGCACCCTGACTCTACCTTCCCAAACCATATAAGATAATTACTCACCAATCAGGAACAAATAATCAACATGTATTCCACTTTTCCTTTTATAATCGGACAAAATAACTCGCAAAACCGCCAAAACGTGCTAGCACTTTTTTGCCATTAGTTAGCGGATGCAGACCTTAAGGCATGAACAACATTACACAGAATACCTTTGGAGAGAATTCCCTTTTTATCAGGCGACTTCGGAGTATAAACTCAGAATTCCATATAGGCTATGATGATATAAATATCTCCACAAATAGAACTTTGCTCCAAAAAGACAACTTTGTAAGAAATCTTTTCATGTATTTGGGAAATTTCCTTTATACTTCTATTGTTATTCAATGGAAAGATGCTCGAAACATATCAAAAGCCATTTGAAGGTTCCCTACCATCAAAGATACCACAATACTTATTTATTTCACCTAAATTACACTTATACCAATTTTCTAGCAAAAGTATTCCAAACCCACAAGTCAATCTCAAAATCACAACAAAATAAACTCAAAAACTTTACCCAAATTCAATACTTTCCAAGAAAACAATTAATTATACTGCCTAAAAAGAACCCCTCCCACCCACTCCCACAGACAAACAGATAATTATTTTAGCAGAAAAATCAAAGTATGTTTGAGCGTCTGTTTTCATCAGAGATGTGCATAAATACATGATCAGTAACAGAATCAAACCAAGAAAAACAATCAAGAAGATTGAAAAAACTACACATATCTAAACAAAATTTATCAGAGAACGACGATAAATAATTAGTATATGTGTAAAAGAACGAAACAGAGGCATATACCGAGAAAAAAGAGATGGCCCCAGAAGCAGAAATTTTTGGATAAATTAATTACTATTTGTTATAAACAAGAATACAAGATGCGATATAATAATAATAGAGAATATATGACAAGGTGATTATTTTGGACGTGGGTTCTTGACACGTGTACTAGAATATGCGTTGACTCTAAGATAAATACTACTAGTTTAACTTGACCAAGTTAGACCATTTTTATACGTTAGTTTTTTAATATTTTTAGAATTTAATTATTGACATAACTATTTTATAATAAATGCATTGTTAAATTTAAATTTTAAAATAAAAAGGGTAATTCAAATATTAATGGGATTAAGCCTTTGTTTGGTAAGTTTAAAGAATTAGTAAAAAAAATTAAGAGTAAATTGTAGCTCGTGTCCCCAATTTTTGACTTCATTTGCACATGTATCCTCAGTATTAAATCTTTAAGATCCATCACCCCATTTTTTATATCATGTCCTATATAATTAGCGATCAACGCCCTCGTGGCAGTATACCGCTAATCATATAAAAGGTTAGGGTGATGGATGATAAGTGTTGTTTTACATTTATGTGGACAATCAAAAGTAGACAATTGTAAATACTCTTAAGTGATTTTCTACTTAATTATGTGTCTATTTAATTGTTTTAGGTCAAAACATCGAGATCGGATGGAATTGGAGAAAAACAAAGCAAAATAGGCGAAAATAGACTGAAGGCGTACGAAAATTTGGATATGGAGATCAACTTGCAAATATCTAAAAGTTTAAGGACTTCAATTGTAAATAAAAGAGGATTAAATTGAAATGAAAGAAGAAATTAGAGGACTAAAGAAGATAAAATTTAAAGTTGAAGAACTTGGTCTGCAAATAAGAGGACAAAAGGACAAAGTTTGAACAATGACCAAATAAAATACATATCAAATCTCGGAGGACTAAAGCTGCAATTTGTGGATTGGATCAAAATTTGGAGATTAATTCTTTGGAGAATACAAGAGAAGACAGAGAAAAGAACGGCGAAAAAAACGAAGAACGACAAAGAACAAGAAGATTAGAACGTGAAGATCAAGATATCTTGGTGCAAGATAATCAACATCTTTTCATATTTTCATTTTTTCTTCAAAACCCGGTTATGTATTTAAATTTTATAATGTATCCTTCCTCCCAAATCATGAGTAGCTAAATTCATAGTTTAGATGAACAATGTAGCCTAGTTTTAATTCTTTAATTTCGAATATCAAATTTTGACTTATAAATTGTTAAGTATTTGATTTTACTTATTCTCTTAATGCTTGGAATAACTGGCCATTATTTCATTGATCTCGTGGATTGTAATGAACTGAGAAGCAAATTATTAATCTAGACCACGTAGTAAAATCTGACAATTGAATAAAAGATAGAGATACACTTTTATTATTGCTGCGGTCTTAATTGAATTCTAAGGAGAATTAATGCATCTAATTAAGGACCATTCTGATTGCCTAAGTTGACTTAATTAGATATAACTAATTTAAACACGAGAGAGGTAAATTGGGTTAAATTCGTGAATTCGACCGAAATCAACTTTAGGAACAAATCTTGAGATGATGAATTAGAGATGACAACTATGTGAATTCGTTCGTCCAAACGCTTTAACCATCATTCTTTTCTAAATTTTTGTTATTTGCTTTTACATAAGTTATTATATTATTTTCTTAAATTCATAGTTCTAGTTTAAATCTTTCAAATCAACTCAATTTAATTTGTTTTAAATAAATTAGCATTAAGATTAATTTAACTAGTATCTAAATAAGAAAGTCGTCGTGAGAACGATAATCCGGATTCAATATGTCCACTTTATTACTTGTTTACGATATTGTACACTTACAATCACAATATTTTCACAACAATGGATGCCAAAAATTAAATACTGGAGATACAAATGTAAATGAAGTCAAAAGTTGGGGACACTAGCCGCAATATACCCAAAAATTAATGTCAAAGTCAATAATTAATTTTAACTACACATTTTATAGAATTTATAATTTTTATCAATTTTTCAACTACACATTTTATCAATTTTTTTTTATCAAAATCTACTTAAAAAAAAACTCTCAAACAACTCATAAATTACTAGTTCCTATAACAGAGGAATTTATGATATAGGAATTCCTAGTCAATTCAGAGTAAAGTGATTAAATGCCTAGTTATACATTTTAAGTGTAAAATGTTTCTTATATTTTGAAAAGTCTAAAAAATATTCTATTCTGTAGAGTTTAACTGTTTATTTAAGTAATGGCGGATTGTTCAGAACAATCAAAATGAAGTAGAAACAAAGCAAAACAAAATATGAATTCCTAGTAAGGAAGACTTCTAACATTAGAAAAAAATATTCATTATGTGGAGAAGATCAATGATTTGTAGATTTTTTGGATGTCTTCCAAATGATGAGGAGAGAAGACACGAGTTTTGTGTAGGGTTTAATTTTTAGGGTTAATTAAATTAATGGTCAATAATTTTTTAGATTTGTAACGATTTCATTTACATTTAATTTTTCTAGTAGATATCATCTCAATTCTTTCATTGAAAAAATAGAGATCATTAGTGTAATTAACCCTAATTTTTAATTTCAAATAAGTGGAGAAGAAAATGGTAATTGTTATGTGGTGTTCTTATTTTAAATTTCAAAATTTCATCCAAAATTTCAGAGATGAAGGTAAAAAAATTTATACTCCCTCCGTCCCACAAAGATAGACCCACTTTTTTTTTTCACACAGATTAAGAAAACTCATTTAATGTAATTGAAACTATAAAAATTTCACACAATTTTCCTATTATACCCTTATTTAAGTTAAATAGAAATCAAAAAATATATATAGAGAGATAGATATATAGATATATATATATATATATATATACATAAAGAGAGAGAGAGAGAGAGAAAGTTATATGGATAGAGATAGAATTACATTGGAAAAAGAAAAAAATAAATAAAAGTTTAGAGATATATATTTTGGTTGATAACAATGTAAATTAAATAAGGGTATATTAGAAAAATAAAATTTAATATATTACGATAAAATAAAGTAAATTTATAATTTGGGATGATAAAAAAAAAAAAGCGTATTATCTTTGTGGGATAGAGAGAGTATTTGTTTTGTCTTGAATTTAACGTTATTTTAGATAAATTTTGGTCAAATGCCTTTTCCATAAATTGGCCTGTCACCCAACCATTTATCTATATTTTCTCCTTTATATTATGAAACTTGAATTAACGCAACTCCCATTGAAAAAAGTCGAGCTCCTAAGACTTTCACAAATTATTGATCGTCAAAATGAAACGTGTCGTTATTGATTTTTATCGTTGTTTTTGTTTTGTTCAAAACTTCTGGTGTTTTGATCCTTCAAGGCATTCTTCCTGTTAATTAATGTAATACAAAGAGTGATTATTAATTACTACAAAAGAATATCTCAACTTTATATAAAGAAGAAGGCATGTCATCCATTCATATGCCTCCTACTCGTTAATGTATGTATCTCACCACTAACTAAGAATGATGTATTCAATTAAGAATTGATAACACTTTTAAAGACTTTTATGGAGTTTAAAAGTTTAGGTGTATTCAATTTAAACTTTTTAAATTTTATAAAAATCTTAGAGTATTCAATATTGATTTGCAAAGACTTTTAAAAAATCTTATAAAATCATGCGATATTCAATTCAGACATTTTAAAATCCTACAAAATTCAAGAGTATTCAAAACGTCGATAACTTTTAATGACTTTATAGATCATTTTATATGTACAAACTTTAAAGCACAATGTATAAATAAACGATATCACAATTTTTCTCTCATTCACCCCTAAGATTTTGAAAGACTTTGGAAAAAAAAAATTTCATTTCCTTAGTTTTTTTCCTGTATGCAACATTTCTATTTTCTTTTTTTCTTCAACAAATTGTAGAGTCAAGATTAATATTTTTCTCTTTCTTCAATGTAATTTTTTCCCTCTTCAATATATTCTCCTAACTATTTTTTTTTCTTCTTCCTTTTTCCTTCTACAAATCCTATAACCATGATTAATATTTTTTATGAAAAAAATATTAATATTTTTATCTCTAGTCGATTTGATTTTTTTTATCTTTTCAATATTCTCTTAACCATCTTTTCATTTTCTTCTTTTTCCTTTTATGAACTTTTAGTGTTTGTTTGATTGGAAATGGTGGAAAAGAAAAAAATTTCCATGTAAAAAGGAAAATAAAAACCACCAAAATGGTGAGAAAATATTTTCCACTAAAATTGTCAAATTCATGCTTCAAGTGATTGTACCGTTTTCCTTTTTCACCTTGTATCAAACAGCCAAAGTAGGAAAATATTTTTCTCTAATATGACATTATTTTTCTCGGATGTGACATTTTCCATGGAAAATGGTGTAATCAAACGAACCCTTAGAGAATGTGATTTTTTCTTTAATATTCTCATAACTATTTTTTTCTTTTTCTTTTTTCATTGTTATTTCATTTTTCATTAAAAACAAGATAAATTTATAATTAAATTCTTATATAATTGTTGATTATAGTTTATTAATGAATTTCATCGGGTTAAAAATTAGTTTTTTATTAATGTATTTTTTTTTTCCATTTTCATTCTTGTTTCGTAAATTGGTACTTTGGTTATTTATGATGCAATTGTCGTGATTAATAATGATATGTTACCTATAGATTATTAAATATAAAAATGAAGATTATAAACTGGATAAATTTTTTTGTTAGAAAATATTTTTAAAAAGAATTGCATGCCATTATTTTTTGAATTTATCCACAAGCTATTTAAAAGTTTATAGTTTTACTCAAAAGAAAAAATAGAGTGAGTTAATAATTTATATCATTAACTTTTGACGTAATTACTTGCAACAATTAAATAGAACATTTATTATAAATTTAATAATATTAATACAATTAAATAAATTATTACTAAACTTTTCTCCTACGACATTTTTTTTTAATCTTAGGCTATTAAATTTTTATATTCAAAATTTTTAATTAAAAAAAATCTATAAAAGTTCATAAAAGTCTATAAAAATCTAGGAAATCTTTCAAAATGAAATATATACAAATCCATAAAAATTTGTAGGAGCCTATTAAAATCTTTAAAAGTCAATAAAAGTTAATGAAATCAATCAAAATCAATCACTTGAATAATGTTAATCAAAGTATTTAAAAGTCTAGATTAAATACGTCTTAATATAACACCAATACTTTTTTAAGATAAATAACACTCACATTTTATATTCTTTTAAATTTATAAAGATTTTATCTTCATTCAATTTTATTCGCAAGTATCATCTCCAATCTTTTAATAAATTCACGCAGATATTCCCTTTGGATAATTTTGTATTTAAATTAAATAAATTAAATAGCAAAAAAATTAAAACATAATGAAAATTTTTCAATTGGTAACATTTTCAAAAGTACAATTAACTTAAAACAATAAATTAAATAGCAAAAAAATGAAAACATAATAGAAAATTTATCAGGTGAGTCCCTAACTTTTTCAAAAGTGCAATTATATCATGAACCTTTTATTTTTTACATTTTTATAACTTAAAATAATAAAAAAATTGTCATCAAGTCCCAAAACTTCTAATTATGTGTATCGAAATGAACTTTAGAGTCTTGACATATTTCGCCTAAGAGTCTGTTAGTTGACAAAAGTCAAGTCTGTGACTTAAAATTGACCAATTTAATAAGGACAAAATAGTTTCTTGACATTCTATTATTTAAAACAATAAAAAAAACAAAGCAAAACAAAAAAGGTCATCTTTTCCAACCGCCCACCACAACCCCTAACAGTAACAATCGAGGGATTGCTCCTCTCCCCTCCCCTCCCCTCCCCGGTTGCGCAAAAATCGAAGAGGATATTTTTCTGGTTTTTGCGAAAACTAGTAAAAATTGTTTTCTTGAAATCCTCCAGTTGTTCTTGGCTTGGCTTGGCTTGGCTTGGCTTGGCTTAGCTTGGCAGGGCGGGTGGGAAAGATGACCTTTTTTGTTTTTGTTGTAATTTTTTTTTCTTTTTAAAAATTAATGGTTTAGGATTTATTTGAAGTTTTAATAAGGTTAGGAACCTCAACTATAATTTTTCTATTTTATTTTTCATTTAATTTATTTAAGTCAATAGCATAATTGTCCTATCTACGTGAATTTATTGAAAGGTTGAGGATGATGCGTGCACGAATAAAATTAAACACGGATGAAATTGTTACAAGCTTGAAAGAATTGGGACTGTTAGTATTATTTACCCTACATATTAAAGCAGTATTAAATAAGGAATTTAATTCTAAATAAAACACTAAAATAAGAAGTAAATTATTTAAACTATTGTGTTTGGTTGTTACTTATTTTGGTAAACATGACTTTAAAGTTACTTAATTTACTAAGTTAACTTACTTTTGTAAAAAGTGAGTTAAAATTAGAAATTGAGAAAAACCAGTACTTTAAAAAGCTCACCTAAGAGCATCTCCAAGGTAGCGGCGCTGAAAAAGTGCTCCAATGTAGTGCTAAAACCAAACTCCAAAATGGAGTATTGAATAGTGCTGAGCCAAATTTGGCACAGCACTGTTCATTTGGCATGGGTTTTTCAACTTTTTTTTTTTTCCATTTTTGTCCTTGTTTTTATAGTTGTCAAATTTATTTTTATTTTTATATCCATTTTCACACTCTTTTAGTAAGGAAACAAAACAAATACTATTCATTTGGTGCAATTTTTAAAGATCATGGTTGGAGATAGTAAAAAAAATAGTGTGAAAATTGTACTATTTTAGTGTAAAAGTTCCACTATTTTAAAGATCATGGTTGGAGTTGCTCTTAAGTGTAAGACATGATCTTTACCCCTCGCTTCACACTCGTTTAGGCCTCGTATAGGCTAAAAAAGCTTGAAAATCTGTCTTCACACTTAACCACACTTTACGCTTTTTTAAAAATTGAAAAACTACTTATCGTGATAAGTAAGTTACTTATTTTATTTTAATTTTTTAAAAAAAACTATTTTTCAGATTGTAAAAGTTATAACGATATGAAAGATCAATCAACAAAACACCAAGATTAAGAGATATAAAAAAAAAATTTCAACTTCACAATAATTATATAAATAATATATTATTCAACTAAATTAGAATAGAAGAAAATGTTAAAAACTATCAATACCAAAATGTTAGAAAAATGAGGTTGTTGAGTGCAAAAAGGATGTTCTCATCATAAGGTTTACGGGAAATGATGAACTCTCAAAGGAAGTAAGAGAGTTATCGATCGAGGTTGTCTCATATTCTTAATGTGTCTAGGAGTATTCCTCGTAACAAGTAATCTTATTTGAAATTTTGAATAGATTATATGTGGAATACCGTCGACTTTCAAAAAAAACCAAATGGATTTATGTTGGCAATAACTCACAAGTTGAAGTTCAAAGTTATTGGTCCTCCAAATTAGTCTTGCATCATGGCCAAACCTTGTACCTGCATGATGTCCTCTATGCACCCCAATATTCGATGGAACTTGGTCTCCCTAACTTGGACGTTTAGACGTCTCTGTGTTGAGCATATGCCATTTGAACTTTATATAATATGAAAACTTTCATTCATCTAAAACTCACATAGGATCAAACTAGAAAGAGACTGGTTACCCGGTGAACGAACTTTCTCATTACTAAAGAAAACTTATATCATAGATTTCTCTATCAGCATTTCTGCCTCGTTACAAAATTTACATTTTCTTTTCATGCCATCCGTACTTGCAATATGTAAGCGTCTACATGAAAAATTAGGGCATAAAATCAAGAAATTTCTTGTTCTATTCATGATCTCCATGAGCATAATCAAGAGGGATGACAAATATCAGTAAGGCACAGTGGCAGTTACTGTTCTGTGTCTTGGATCTGTCATAACTGTCTGCACATTGACAAAACCAATTTCTCGCAGGGTTCCTTCAAGATCTGTAAGGTAGTATTCGTCCAGAAAAGGTTCAGTGCTCTTCATCAATGTAAATAGCACCGGTGATAGTTCCTGTAATGCATGAACATTAAGGACTCTAACTCATCAATTCGTCTAGAAATGTAAGGATTCCATAATCCGTTAAAAAAAACGGTTGTTGACTTTTTTATGATTAGATATTTTTGGGTCTACACGATCCATTCCAAAATTTTGCCATCTTCGGACCTTTTTCTTTTTTCTCTTCGGGTCTAAGAATATTGAAAAGCGAGAACTAGACGTTTTCAAAAATGATATTGGAAAGCTCCATCACATAATGAACAAAAACAAAAGAGAACTTAACAAAATTAAAAACAAAACATACCTGAAGAATCTTTGATTTTGGCTGCAAAAGAGAGCAAAAGGAAAGTAATGTAAGAAATGGTCTACTAGCATATATTATCATATTACATAAAAAAGACGAACCATATTTGCAAAAGTCTAAAGCTAATTACCGAGTTATCGGTCACAGCAAAAGTGCCTCCAGGTCGAAGCAGCCGGAATGCTTCTTTCACTATATTTTTAATTGCTCTTTCCGGGCACTCGTGAAACTGCAACAGTGTAAGGGAGTCAGGGACATGAGTACATGCTTTTACAAGGTCTCCAAAAGCTGCCAAGAAGCAAGCTAAGAACGTTTTTCTATAAGATCTTATAGCCTACCACTAGCTATAAATACGTGGAGTTGGATAAAATTATAAATCTAGCCCGTTTTCTCCCTCTTCTAGGCTTCAAACCCTCAAGTTAACACTGTTTATGGTATCAGAGCCCATTAAGCTCAAACAAGCAATTTGGTCCATCTAAATCTCAAATTAAATGAGCATTTGGATTTCAAAATTGGCGTGGTCAAACGATCCATCATCTTGCGGAGACATGTTAGAGGGTAAATCTCACATCGATTAAATATTGAAACTATAACTAACATGTTTGTGCTACTCTTCTTAACAAGTTTCAACTTTTAAGATAGAAGTCCAAGTCTCAATAAACAGAGCTCATCCAGAAGTTTCAAACAAAGAAAGCATAGATTCGGAGATTCCCGAATAGGAAACCTTTCGAACTATTGCTGAATCCATTGACACGCAAGAGACAGCCTAGCAAGCTGAAACATCTTAGTAGCCAGAGGAAAAGAAAGCAAAATTGATTCCCATGGTAGCGGCAAGAGAAATGGAAGTAGCCTAAACCGTGAAAATGAGGTTGTAGAAAAGCAATACAAGCTTCTTGCTTCTAGACCAAGCAACACGAATGTTGCACCCTAAATAGCGGAAGTCCAGTAGCCGAAAGCATCACTCACTTACGCCCTGACCCAAGGGACATTACATCCCTACCTTTACTGCTCAAGGAAAGCCAAGTACTATTACTACTCTTACTAGTTTTTAGAACTCAATTTAAGCAACTTCTCAACTTCCTTTGCTATATGACGGATCAAACCATGTAAATGATAGCATGCATGTAAATATTTTTCTTTCCACAAGTCACTCATGGTAATATGGAAAACTGGACCTTATCCTGAGAGCGAAGTTTTCTTTCTTTTATTCTTCAGATGGAGTTCATGTTCTGACCAAGGAGTAACTTTTAGTACAATTATGGCATATTTTCTTACTGTACAAAATAGTCCTGCTTCCTGATTTGCCAGTTACAGAAGCACCAACAGTTAAAGTCAAAACATGAATATCACAAGATGTATATAATGTAAATCTTCCCTTATGAGTGTATTATGAGTAAAATTCTATACTTGTTTCCTGAATTTATATTTGACAGTTCAAGGAAATAGCCATGTTAGTACACATGTAAAGCTAAATTCTTGAAAGGAAAAGAACCCAGACATGTTCTCATCCTGTAAGCTGGAGACAACAAAGCATAGATTCACTCTGAACTGCAGGTTTTTACCCAGAGATTTCATGTCTTTTATTGATTCCATTCATTTAAAAGTTAAAACCTTGATACTTTTCAAACAAGCAATATGCTGGTAATTAGATCAAGCTCCTCACAAGTTTCCTATTACAACAACTGTGCAAACATTGGATTTTCAATGAATGGCCATAGGAAGAATTTTCTATCTAAAGTTAGCATGGATTGGGCAGAGAAAATTATAAGCAATATTATCTTTCAAAAATAGAAAATTAAATCGTCTCTATTTCAGATCTTTTCGTGGTTCATATTAGCCCTTCCAGTCAATCAATATGATCACTCACAAAAGAAAAATTAAACAATAATGTGTTTCAGAAAGGGGGAAAAAATATAATGCAAGGGGCTTGTATTAGTCATGTCAGCATTCAGTTTCTGATAGAAAGCTAATTTACAAGTAATTTACTTTCGAAGTTTGGTACGAAACACAACATACCACATAAGCGATTGAAACAAGGTCGAAAGATTTTGAAGGCAAGCCTGTGGTTTCACCATTTCCATGTATCCACTTGATTGGATCTTTTCTCTGGATGCTTCTCTTTTCCTTAAATTGAGCAACAGCAAGAAAGTAAGGTGATAAGTCCAGTCCCTGCAGAAGATGCAGACCGAATACCAATTAGTATGAAACCCAGGATGGACATCCAAATTGAAAATTAGGTAAAGCACCAACAACGAAATTATGTCTGATATGAGAAAACTACAATTCATTGAGTTTGCCCAATACTTAAATCCTTATGGTCAACACTTCAATACCTACAGAAATCGTGGCATGCTTGAAGTACTGAGCACATTATTCATACTTACAGTAACGTTAGCAGAAGGAAATTTGTCAGCAAGAAATCTGGTGCTCACACCAACAGAGCATCCAATATCAATAATGTCACTAATTGAGGAGTTTCCTGAATATTTCTGATGATGACTTTCAATTGCCTGAAGCCAATTTCCACGGACAATTTGATTTGCTTCATCAAGCGAAGAAGCATAAGGTATCGCCCGTCTCACCATTGACATAGTTGCGGCTTCTGCTTCTGCTGCAGCCTGTTCCAGATACATGATTTTAAAACAGGATAACTTCTTCATAATTATTTCTTATAAGTCTTGTTTATTTTCTTGGTTTTTCCCAGAATATTTTCTAGAAAATATGTAATAATATAATATAAAAATTAAAATTAGCAGAGATAAACAAGAGGTCAAGCAAGTTTTTCCTAAAGAAAACCCTACACATTTGACAATGTTTTACCTGAAAGAAACTTAATTAACAAAAAAAGGTGCTTTGTGACTCTGAAGTGTTACAAAAGTATAAGTAAATTAATGATATACTTGACCCCAATCCCAAAAGGCATGACTAATCAAAAAAAGGGAAGAATGAAATAAGCCGTTGAATGATTTGAAATGGCCATAGATTTATCAATTTAAAGCCAAGCTAAATAGAGTCCGACAAATTTCTTTAAAGCTTCCACAAGAAGAGATCAAAACCATTCAGAAAAAGCATACTGATCCAGGAGAACATCAAAACAAACAAATTAAGTTTACAGGAGAAAAATAATTCACCAATTACCAGCCAAGAAAGGTTTCCCTCATCGTATGCATGGAAAGGATTGAGATAATCTGCATAAATAAGTCAAGACGCCATTAAGATCCTTCAGATTTCCAAAAATGAAATGCAGGTAACAAATAAGATAGTATATGAATGCCAATTATATTTTAAGTTCAACTTGTAGATTCTGAGACGATTCTCCTCCATATTTTTCCATTCTCCTCTAATATTTAGGACAGCTTAAATATGAGAAGGATATGAAATTGCATTTGCATAGTTTAAGTGCCAAATAATAATTCATGCTGTTTGGATGTTTTCTCCCTATATTTGAACTTCAGATCGGGTAAGAGTTATGTCCTTGACAGCACACTTCCATACGAAAAATCTCGCTGCATGTAAATTTCGGATAGATTTCGCTAGTGTAAATAGGTTGTGTCCCATTTGCCTCTGTATCATAAAATTTTATATCATATAAAAATTATGAATTTTTTACCATCTCGTTTCTGCCTATTAGATAACACTGATTACTCTGAGATGCTCAGACCTGCTCAAGCATCAACTTGAGTAGTTAGACAGACCAGGGAATAACCATATGCTGCACACTATTAAGCAGCTGTGGAGTAAAATCTATCACCAGGGATGATTTTATAATCTCTGAACAACAGTCAGTAAGTTAAAAAGGACTGTTACAATGAGACTATGCATAAGCATTGTTCAGTAAAATTATAAGTGAGTCAACAATTTTCTTTCCCAATGCCAAATCAAGATTCTCAGTAATTTCATCAGAAGAAACTCAAAGACATAACAAAAATAAACTTTGAAACCTAAAATTTTAATCTCGAAAAATATATTATGTCATAGCTTTTAACGCACAAGGGACGTAAGAAGAACCCAAGTGAAAACTTAGAATTTTATGTTTACCAAAGAAAAGAATGATAACCGAAATAAATGAAAAGAGATAGAAAATCTATTATCCATTACTCAACTAAGTCAGTAGATGTGAATCCGGTGTCTAGTTACTTGAATCCAATAGGCTTGAATATATATAAAATGTGTGTAATCAATTTTATGGTGCCAAAAATTAATCCCAGGTCTCAGATTCACGGAATCAGGTATTTAATAGAACATTATTAAATTTCTGCATCAGAAAAATTGGCAAGATAATAAAACTGTGAACGCTTGGAAGACATGAATAAAGAAAATTTTAAAGTTTGAAAAAATTACAATCAGGATACACAATTGAGCGGTCCTCAATGCTCTTCATCTCCTCATAGACATCCGATTCCAAAATCTCCTTTGTCATTTCCCTCCACGGAATGCTGGTTTTCTCAGCTGTACTGTCCCAATCCAAATCCAAATTTCATTTTGATTCCATCAAAATTAAAATCACTGCCTCAATAATTCAAAGACGTAATCTCAAAAATCCAAGAACAAAAAGAAACAAAACACATAAATTCATGCCCAGTGCAGTATAAATTGACCTGATGAGGACTTCTCTTGCACCGAGTTTGAGTACAGAATATAAAGGTTTGAAGGAAATGATAGCTCCAACAAGGCGAGAAAGTGGGGTTTCACCAGTCCATTTGGGCCTTTCCAATTGTCCCTCCTCGAATGCCACTGTCACTTCTCCACTTCCACTATTACTTGACGCTGCCATTCGAATTCTTGCATTTCTTCTTCGAATTGCAGGTTCATGGACAGTGGACATAACGACCAATGAACTCAAATTGTTGAGCTTCGAGACAGCACTAGATGCCATTTTCGGGGATTTTAAGGTTGATTTTCCACGTCGGGGCAGTGGTGGTTATGGGTTTTTGAGGAGCGGCGGGAGGCTTTTTGGGTGGTAACGGCCGTTAACAATAAATTAAATTATTTTTGCAAGGGGGAATTTCTTATCAGATACAAAATCTTAGTGACCTATCAATTATTGACACCTGTGCAGCATCTAGTAGTTGATTTTGCTAGAAAATGAAAAGGGGTTAAACGCTTTAAGGGTCACTGAACGTTTAGCGAACTTGCATCTAGGTTACTAAATGATTGTTTGGTATCTATTAAAATGAGTTTTTAGTTTTTTAATTTTTTACCACACTGCATTCGCTTGACAAAGGGAGAAAAAATAGGAATTTTATGACCAAAATGTCCACGTTGCTATCAAAAAGAGCCGCAACTTTTGACCTAAAAATGGACAATTGTGGAAGTGTTTATTTAGATTTTTTGGTTATTACTGACAACGATGGAGCCCTTATTTGGAGAAAAGTTGACTAACAAAAAAAAAACTTATTTTAATGTGTACCAAACAAGCACTAAACTTGATACAAGCTAGTCACTTAACTGCACATCCATGAGTCAATTCTTTCTTCACTTTAATGCAATGTCCTAAAAAGTGTAAAGTGTGGTAGGTATAGAGGTCGAGTTTCAAATTTTTTAAGTCTAGGCGAGGCAAAAACGAGGTCGACGCGTGAAAAATCGTTTTCTTATTTTTAATATTAAAAAAAAGATGAAAAAAAATTCCCAACAAAAAGCGCGCACCTAGGAGAAGTTAGGCACGACTAGGCGTGCACTTTTTAGTTAAAAATACAATCGACAACGTAATTACGTGTTTATGACATAAGCTAGGCGTGGAGATCACATGCCGCTTAAGTGTGCTTTTAGAACACTGCTTCTATCTCACGACTATGAAATACTAAACTCTACATCTTTTCAAATATACTCTTAAAACAGTTGCATGTGTGGGTGGCCATTTTCTCAAATTGAATATAAAGTATTTAGAACATCTCCAACAAGCTCTTTAAACATAGGATGCTCTTTAATTTAAAGAGCCAACTCTTAAAATTCTACTTCAATAGACTCTCCAATTTAACTTTTTAATTTAGAGAGTGGGTTTGGCTCTCCAAATCTGGTGAAGAGCCAAACCCACTCTCTATTATTAAACGCTTTGACATAATTTCAATTTTCAAGATATATTAGTTTTAATTAAATATTATATACAAATATTAATGTTGAATTAAACGGCTACTTTCATATTCATTCATGTATCCAGTGATTTGTGATCTATATATATATCTTTGCATATATTTTTATATTTCTACAGTATGAACTTTCAAACTGGTATCAGTGGAAAGGATGAAAATCAATATAATGACTCAAATGAAAACCCCCAGTTTTCAACCCAATTTCCAGGATTGGATGATCAATCTCCTATGCTAAATACTCCAATAACTCCATTGGAACCCAACTCTAAAAGATTAAGAGGTGGCAATTTTACTGTGGAAGAAGATCTTCTCATTTTGTCTGCGTGGCTTAATGTTAGTTTGGATGCACTACATGAAATGAACAGACACAGAAGGCTTTTTGGACTCGATTATGGAAATATTTTCACTAAGTACAAGAAATTTGCATCTGAACGAACACAAGTTTCTTTGATGAACCGTTGGTCGACAATTCAACTAGCTACAAATAAATTTTGTGGATGTTATACCCAAATTGAATCTAGACACCAAAGTGGTAACACAAGCAAGATAAGGTATTTACACTATTAAAAATTTCAATATACGTAACGTAGTATTATTAATAATTACTAGTTATTTTGGTTTTTATTTTTTTATTTTGCCAAATTGCTAATGCAAAACTCTTGTACCATGAATTAAATAAAGGAAAATCTACATTCCAATTTGAACATTGTTGGAATGTGTTGAGATATCGACCAAAATGGTTGGAGGATTGTCAAAAGAAAAAACCAATACGAAATAAGACCACAAGTTCTTCCTCTGTTCTCACCTTTATACTAGAGACTTGTGTAGATCCTAGAGACAACAATATTCCAGATACTAACTTTGTGGACTTAGAGAGACCATCTGGAAGAAAGGCTGAAAAAGATCGAAAGAGAAGGAAGGACAATGATACTTAAAATGATGGGTAAATAGCACAAAACGTCCCTACCTATTGAGGGTATTGTGGAAAACGTCCATACCTTCTAAATTTTGGCAATTTTATCCTTACCTACTGGATTTCTTGCGCAAAAGGTCCTTCAGTCCAAAATCATAGGGGTAAATTAGTCCAACCACTTTTTTCACATATATATTACTTCTTTTAAAATTGGGGAGCTTCCCATGCAATTTCCAAAATTGCACGACAGGCCCCCGTCCCCAAATCTTCAAAGGAATTCCAGTTTACCCATAAGATGATATTAAGTTCAATCCAAATTAGCTTAAGGAAGAAGCTTCTAATCTTCGCCAAATGCTGATTGATCGAATAAAATTCGTTTTTTTCTATATACAAACAGTTTCTGAAACTCTTACCATCGCCGGAACTCCGGCAAATTTCCGACCATAATCTTCTAAAATTCATCTCCTCTGGAATCCTTTTGCACTCCATCTTTTACTGGAAAACCGAGACAAGAAGGTAAACATAAAACCCAGACGAAATCCGGTCGCGTGAGTGGCCTTTGACCTTAGCACAAAGCAACGCATCCCACGCTGACCAAAAGCGGGTGAACAAAATTCTTTTTCTCGAAAAGAGAAATGACGTCATGCATCGACGTCGTTTGGACGGAGGAGAGGATGGCCCAAAAACAAAATCTTTTGCATGGTTAATGTGTACTATACAATAGATTCACCCCCTTCTCTCTCTCTCTCTCTCTCAATTCATCACGTGATCTACTTTTGTATAGAGACAGTAACCCCTAAGAAGAACCCTTTTTCTTGCTGCAGGTTTTGTTCTCTCTCACACAGTCACACACTGAAAGTACTAATATACACATTTTACACACTGATGTGTGTGTGCGGATTTATGGATTTGTACAACAGTCTGTTTGTTTTTTTTTGCTTGAGGTGTCACTGTTCAACTCAAGTGAAGTTTTGTAAGAAAATAATAAACCCAAAACGGCGAGGCCATTTCAGTAAAAGATGGAGTGCAAAAGGATTCCAGAGGAGATGAATTTTAGAAGATTATGGCGGAAATTTGCTTGGGAGTTCCAATGATGGTATGCTTTTAAACTGTTTGTATATAGAAAAACGGAATTTTATTCGATCAATCAAGATTTGGCGAAGATCAAGCTTCTTCCTTAAGCTAATTTGGATTGAACTTAATATCATCTTATGGGTAAACTGGAATTCCTATGCAGATTTGGGGACGGGGGCCTGCCGTGCAATTTTGGAAATTGCATAGGAAGCTCTCCAATTTTAAAAGAAGTAATATATATGTGAAAAAAGTGGTTGGACTAATTTACCTCTATGATTTTGGACTGAAGGACCTTTTGCGCAAGAAATCTAGTAGGTAAGGGTAAAATTGCCAAAATTTAGAAGGTAGGGACGTTTTCCACAATACCCTCAATAGGTAGGGACGTTTTGTGCTATTTACCCTAAAATGATTCATCAAGTACATGTGTGACTTTGCTACAAGCAAGGAGAGAAGAAAAGAAACAATTCAATGAAAAGAAAATAGAAATGTTTGAAAGACAATATGCTCAAGAACAAGAGAGACTTGCTTATGAGCAAGAAAAGCTTCGATTGAAACAAATGAAAGAGGATGAAGGGATAATGATGATAGATACAATTGGAATGCCTCAAATGCTTGCAGATTTTAATTTGCAACGTCAAATGGAAATTCTTGCAAAAAAAAAAATGAGAACAAAAAGTAGTCTGATCTTTTCTTTTGCAAAAAATAAAATAAAATGTGAAGGTAATTGAATTTTAGCTTGCTTTTCTTTTGCAACTGTAATATATAAGTCCATTGTGATCAAAAGGTTAATTGTAATCAAAGCGGAAGGATTGTATTGTCTCTTGTGTAATTATTTATTATACATACGAAAGACAAAGTGGCTTTTTTCTTTGGTGCCCACGGACACAAGAGAGTTGCAATTTGATTCATTAAAATTCTATGTGTTGGAGAAATTAATATAAGAGCATTGTGCTAGTGATACTAATCCACCAACCAAAATTTATTCAAGAAAGAATCACAGCTTCACATTCTAAAATGAGACCAAAAAGTAGTATGGTCTTTTTGTCAAATAAAGCATTTGCATAGTAGAAAAGAGAAAATAAAGAAACAAATTATTCAAGAATTTCTTAAGAATGTGACAAAACAGATTTGCAAAAAATTATAACAGATAATTATTAAGATCAGGAGTTGCTACGATCCCCATATATTTTCCATAGATCAGGAGTTGCTTCGAGCCCCATATATTTTCCATATGTGCTCAACAAGGTCTCTTTGGAACTCGGAATGCATATTTCTATCCCTAATACGATGATGAGCTTGAATAAATTTCAAAAAGTCCGTTGCATGCTCATGCGAAACCGATATGTTTGGAATTTCATCAAGTGTATCATAATTAAAATCTGTGTCACTAACATATCTTTCATCTTCAATGATCATATTGTGTAATATGATGAAAAGCTTTCATAATATCTTTCAGAGTTTCACGATGCCAAAAACGTGCCGGTCCACGAACAATTGCAAATCGTGATTGCAACACTCCAAATGCCCGTTGAACATATTTTCTTGTTGATTCTTGAGTTGCAGCAAATTGTTTATGTTTGTTATCTACTAGAGATGGAATTGTTTTCACAAATGTTGACCATGGTGGATATATACTATTAGCAAGGTAGTATCCCATTGTGTAGTCATGATCGTTGATTGAATAGTTGGCTGGTGGAGCACGACCTTCAACAACCTTGAATAAAAAGATATTCTAAAACATTTATATCATTATGTGATCCTAGTAGTCCAAAAAATGCATGCCATATCCAAAGATCATGAGAAGCTATAGCTTCAAGGATTATAGTCAATTCATGAACATGTCCAACATACATACCTTTCTTGGACAATTTTTCCATTTCCAGTGCATACAATCAATGCTCCCCAACATTCCAGGAAACTCACGTTTTTCACCTTCTTTTAACAATCTGGCAATGTCTTCTTTGCTTGGTGATCTCAGGCATTTATCTCAAAAGATTGAAACCAGTGTCGTAACAAATCTTTTCAAACTCTCAATCTTTTCAAACTCTCAATTGTAGTGCTTTCGATTCGTATATATTCATCAATAAAATCTGCTGCAACTCCATATGCAAGCATCCTCAAAGCAGCAGTGATTTTCTGGAGAGAAGATAAACCAAGAGTTCCAGCCGCATCTCTTTTTTTGGACAAAGTACGGGTCATGAGTTTCTATGGCAGATTGAATACGAATAAAAAGGGATCGGCTCATTCGGAACCTTTTCTTGAAAAAATTTGGAGAATACACCGGATCTTCTCCAAAATAGTCATTAAAAAGCTTGTGGTGGCCAATAATTCTATTACGAAATATATGTTTACGACCTTGAATTGAGCCTTGACGTAGTACCCGTCTCCTCTTATTGAGCAACTCTCCATCTACAAAAGCTATTGTCATATCCAAATCATCATCAAAATCAGAGTCATCAAGAATCAATTTGATTAATCTATTTGAAGTCATATTTGGACAAAAAACAAGAGTTTTTCTCTGGTGGTTGAAATTGTGTGAAATTTGACGTGTAAATGAAAGGCCAGAGTTGTTGAATATATGAATAAAAGTGGAGGGAAATAATAAAATAATTGGAAGGGAAGTTTATGAAAAAAAAGAAGGAAAAATATTAAATGCTTATTGGAAGAAGTAAAATGAAGAGCATGGAGATAAATGGGCTACTAGAATGTTTTAAAAAAAAAATTGCTCTTTAAAATGCTAAATATACTATTTAAATATAGCTAGGCCATTGTAGATGCTCAGAAGACAACATTCACAAATAGTATTAGTGTGTGTTTTGGCCGTAGAAATAAAGATTAAGATAGAAGATAATCCGGATCATAGCTTATAAAGCTCTTGTGTGACGCCTCGAATCTTATGACTCGGGTGCCAATAAAATTTTTTCTTTTTAAAAGAATAAAAGATAAATTTTATAACTCAAAATAAGGTTTTTACATAATAAAATTCCAATTCCAATTCTCATAGACATAAGAAAATTTGAAAGAGCTAGGAGGCTAAGGAATTTCCAATTCTTCATAAAAATAAATACTTAAAAAGAATTAGATATTGATTTTCTTTAAATCCACCTCCGCGTCCTGATCACTAAAAATCACCTAGTGTCTTGTTAGGAAAACGGAATAGGGGTGAAATGAAAATCTCAACAACACGAGCATATGAAGTTAAACAACTTGTTTTAAATTGTGAAACTTGAGCATACGAAGTTAAACAACTTGTTTTAAATTGTGAAACTTACAAGTGGAGAACGTAAATTTGAAGTCAATACTCAAGTGTAGTAGCTTAATCTGGTATTTTAACACCATTAACTATTTGTTGACGTAGGAACCTACAACGTCCACGTGCCAACAGATCTCTAGTCACTCATTTGCTAACATGTATGTTACTTGCACACTCGGACAATTGTTAGACACCAAGATCTTCGGAAAAAAGGGTCCGGTGATTGTTGGTACTCTGATGATCAAGTCAACTGCCGGTATTAGAGCAATACACGGAGGGCAAAAGTAATTGGGTGTGGGAGAGACAAGGCAGAGATTTGAGCAGAGTTCAGGTAGGATTTTAAGTGCAAAAGAGCGCACTTTGGAACAACCGGAACGTCAGTATTTATAGCGTAGAGTCCCGATTGATTTAGGTAACAAATCAATCGGTTACCCAATCGGATCCTCCTTCCTTATGGGATATGGATCATTCCCTGTCAAGGCAATCTCCAAGATTACCTTCCTTAATTGAGCTTATCATGTTGCATGATTTTAGGAGATTATGATTCAGTTTCTTTATGAAGATTCGTGTGCCAAACCAACGCAATCTGTCTTCAATTATCTCTCTGGTCATTCTAGAATATCGTGCTGCCTGCTAGTTAAGGTTGATACGAAGCCCTGCGAGACCCTATGGCTCGGTTGTGAGTGTCGGGGCCTTCCATGGGCCTCGCGGCATTCTAGCTGCCAAAGGCTAAGATGTCTGGTGGGCCTCCGAAGCCCCTTTCAGAATATACGAGGCCCTCACTGGGCCTATATAGGAATCTCGTTCGACTTTTGCTGACGTGGATACCCTATCAAAATCGGGTGGTAACAATAGTCCTCCAAGTCCAAGTCTATTATTCATAATAGGCGTAGGACTTTGAGAGTGAGTGGGAGATTTTTGACAAAGAAAAATTTGAATTTCAGCAGAAAACGCGGAGTGTGGTCCTCGCGTGTGGTCCTCGCATATGGTCCTCGCAAATTGGGTTATGAACTGGACTTCATCCAGCATAGTTCTCCAAGTCCGAGGTCGAACATTTATGACGGGTGAGGACTACAGGAGACCATGCCTTTGGTAACGTGTCTGCGGTTGGTGTGATACTGTCAATCAAAGCTGTCAATTCGTAGCCAGGTAATCATGAGTGAGAAGATGTATGTATTTGATGTAATGGTGCGTGGCGGATAACGGGGGCGCGCGTGAGGCATGCATTCTTGTTGTACTAAACGCTTGGGGTTCCGTTTTCCACTTGTTGCCCAATTTTAAACACGCGTCCACCATCCGACGGCTCAGATGTAAAGCTTGGAAGTTGGACGGTGGGGATTGGAATGCCTCAATCTTTAAAGCTTGGTGCCTTCCTTCATTACAACTTCTTCTTGCTTTTGTGCCCATTGTGAATGTTGTGGATGCTCTGTCGGTAATCGAGAAAATCCAAGTGTGGGCGTCGTTCCAACTGTATTTTAGATGTAAGCGCGCCGAGAGTTGCTGTGATTTATTTCGTTGGTTGCTTTTGTGATTATTTCTTGGTTCCGTAGTGTGGGGATTATACCTTGTTGCGCGTTCCGGTGACAATAGAGGTATCAACTTCCGGGGTAGAGAAGGGTTTGAAATGTCGTCCAGAAACGACGACACAGAGAATCAATCAGATGCCCGGACAAACCCTATTATTCGGGATGAGTCATCAACATCTGCCTCATCATCTTCCTTCTCTGAGGTCGTAGGAGAAGTCAACCAGGTGCCTTTAGTCGAAGTCCCGTTGGCTTCGTCCATAAGTGGGAGGGAAGTCCATCCATCCAGCCCGTTTGAAGAGACCACAGAAAATGGGGGGCTGGACGTTGGGGTACCTGAGATGAAGGGGTCGCTTGATAAGAGGGATGCTCCGGTAGCCAAGGCGCTTGACGAGGAGCTCAAGTGGTCGGCCACCGAAGCGTCCATGGCACGCTCGAGGATCACTGAGGGAGAATTGAAGGATATACGACTATCCTATGATATTCCCGCGTCTGTAATACTTAGGGCTCCGAGCCTAGAGGAACGCGCTAACGACCCTCCTGAAGGATTTGTTGCAATTTACGAACCTGCGATGCAATAGGGCATTCGCCTGCCTATGCATCATTTCTTTAGCGAGGTTTTGAAGGATTGGAATCTGGCCCCTTGCCAGATAACACCGAATGGTTGGGGGCAGATGGTGGCCTCATACCTATTGTGGGGCATTACCGAGGTGGGAGAAAACCTGACCCCGAGGGAGTTTGAGTCTATATACCGACCCTGCCGATCTGCGGGTTGGTATAACATTTCTCCTCGGCCAGACCAGAAATGAGAGACGGCCACCGAAAGTCCCAACAAAGTACATAAATGGAAGGAAAGGTTCATCTTTGTAGGCGGTGACTGGGAATTTATACCAGAGGATCCTCTTCCCATGTGTCTATTCATCGTCAATTCGGAGAACTTGGTATATACCGCCGCATTTGTATGGAATTTTGATCATAGTTTCTGACTTAATGTATTGCTTGCTTTTGCAGATTGCGGGAAGCCACCAATCCCGATGAAGGGCAAGGGAGCTGAGGTTGAAATGGAATAAGGTGCGACCTCTTAGAAGCGATTTTCAAGAGCCTCAACAACTTGTTAAAGGACGACAACTTATTGGCCAGCTACGGACTGATGGGTGAGTTTCGTAAGTTTCGATATATCAGTGTCGTTGTGAAGAGTTGCCTAAACGTGTTGCAAATTGGTGTTTGTGCTAACAGTTTTAGGTTCAAAAATATTCTTGCGCTCCGTCTCGCCCGCCCCGCTAGTAGAGAGGGTTTTTCTACCCAGGTGCCTGCGAAAGAGGCATCTGGTCCATCGTAAGAGGTCCAGGATGCTATGCCATCAGGGTCCGTCCATCCACCGGCTTTCGATCCTTCCACCCCAGCGAACGTTCCTCCTCCATCCCGCGCCTGCTCTCCCCGCCTCCACCCAGCCCCGTTCCATCCAAGGATAAGGAAAAGAAAATTGCCGAGGACACGGGTGATGCAGTCTCACGAAAGAGGATGGCTCTCGCACCCGCGGGAGGGTTTATGAAGGATGCCCTATAAATCGAGTCGGGCTGAGGGTGCAAGGAAATCTGGCTCCTTGGCTTGGTAGGAGAGTCGTGTCCACATTTTCCAGTACAAAGGATAACTGGAAACCTCCGTCATGGAAATGTTCACTGCTCACCCTGCAATGATGGTGGTGAGCATGTACAAATACTGGACCCAAAAGTGGAAAAAGGCGACCGATGAAGTCACTGTTTACGAGCGGCTGCAGATGGCGGAGATGAACTTAATACGGGGATTGGTTATGACCAATGAATTATTCAGCACCTTGGAAAGCTTTGATGGCCAGTGTAGCGAGGAAGAGGCCAAGTCCATAAGGTTGGCCGAAGAGCTGAAGGCCATGAGCCTTGAGAAGTCTCAGCTAGAATTTGAAAAAAGGGGTCTCCAGTTCAAGTTGGACTTGGTTGTGACAAAGGAGGCAGACATGAAGGGCAAGTATGAGATCGAGCTGAAGGCCGCCAAAAAGAGTTTGAAACAAGCCCGAGATCGTAAGAGAGGGCCGAAAAGCTTCTCGGCGTGCCGAGGAGGGGCTCGGTGGTCAAGATCGGACCCTTGCGCACCTGGATCGCGCTAGCGCTTCGAACAAAGCAGGTAGAGATCGTCATCGTAGAAAAGAAAAGTCGCTGACCGTGGCGAGACTGGAGTTGGAGAGAGTCTGGGCCGAATCTGCGGGTGCCGAAGCCAGGGTGGTGGAGGCATACCAGGATGCGTTCGTAGACACGCCTGAGTATTAGGACCTCGCTCATCGCTTGATGATCATTGGAGGTGAACAGTTGGTGGAGGAAATCGCGGAAGTCCATCCAGAATGGGACATCTCTTTCCTTCGGCATGCTCCTACCGAGGCTTTGGCACCTGAAACCGTTCTCGACGAAGCCAGTGATCAAATCCCTCCACCGGTTGTGGAGGAAAGCCCACAATGTGCCGACTCGTAGAGAGGCGGCGGGGCGTCTAAACTTAGAACCTTGTCATTTTCTTTCGCGTAGGTTCCAAAATTAATTGTTAAACTTATTTTCCTTAACGTATTCTTGTCCCAGCATTTAATTTTATGAATGATTATGCACGGGGATCAGCTCCTAAAATCTAGGAATCACTCCCTTGGGCATTAATGGTGCTAACTGTTGGCAGAATCTGAAGAGTCAGCGTCTTTAATGTCCTGGGAGGCAGCATATTTGTGTGGCGTTTCAAATCTCCCTAGAACATTCGTATTCATTGCTTTGTGTCAAGTTCCAATGCAGCCTCTATATATAAGTAAAAAAATACATTGAGAGCCTTCCATCGTGCTCCTCATGCATGCGCAACTTTAGTAAATTGTTGAATTAGATTCTTGTGTCCCAAAATTTCCCAGTCGCGTAATCGGGCCTTTCGTATCAAACGTGCCATGGAAGTACATATAGAGAAGCGGCGTTCAGAATGCCTACCAATTGGAGAATCAACATTCAGAGGACCAAACACTCATCTAATCAATGTTCAGTGGACCAAACGTATGAGGGGTTGGGCCTAGCAGCCTTAGCCTGACCATGCCCCGAACAGGAGGTCCCTGATTTGGGTGATGGGGCTGGAAGCCCACTGCCAAAAGGTGTCAACGGTATTTTTTCAGCAGTGTGGCCTAATTAGTCACCAAATCAACTCATGTTGGTTCTGGGAGACTCTCGATCATGGTAGAATCAGATCCCCAACTCCTGATGACACTCGGGGTGACGAAGACCAAAAAATAGGCTTAGTAGATCTAATATCCCAACATGTGCCGACCCAAAGAGGCGGCGGAGTTGTAGGATAATTATCATGCGTATTTGTTTCTGCCCTGTATTCTGAATTATGTTGAATAAAACACGATTGTATCGAAATTCCCATGGTTGTTTCATTTGTGTTGATTGTTTGTGGGCTTCGGATTTTGTTGACATTTTCTAGCGTATTGCGCATCGCCAGGCTTCAGCGGTTCGCGAAGAATAGTCAATTTGAATTTCTGGCGTTCGCCTCTGTGCAACCGTCCTCTCCACTGCTGAAGTTCTGGCGCTCGCGTGATAGCGAGGCATATGGATCAGGCCATCCTCGCCTGTCTCAAAGGGCTATCACCCTTTATGTTTCCACGTGGGGTAGGCGTTGGTGGTATTACCATGCATTGACGTTCGTACAATTTACGAAGCGCATATTTCCACATGCCATTTACATCTTCCTAGGGTTTATCTGGTGTGCATTTACTCCTTCCCAATATACTGGTTTATTCGACTGTCAGTATTTTGCCGCGCCTATATATGTGTTTGCAGGACTTCACTTTATTTTTCTCATCTCTGCTCTCCTACTGCCATATTCAGATTCTGGTTACTGTTGGCCATGTCGGGCTTTTATTTTTCTAGTATCCCAAAGCTTAAGATAAGACGTGGGGGGGTTGTGGATGACATTCCCCATCCCCTTTCAGTACCTTCCGCAGCGTCTGATCTTAGGGTTACTATTTTGCAAACGTCAGAGATAACGGTGGGTGGCCCTTCCTTTGTCCGTCCAGCACCGGAGGTGACATCGGAAGTGCCTCTCGCCTCATCTTCCATGAGACCTGTGCCTTCGTCGAGAAGTGCCAGACAATCGTATAAGAGAAAGGCAGGTGCCAATAGTGGAGAAGAGACAGTCGGGCCCCCCTCTCCTCCTCTTGGCAAGTACGAATATATCAACGTTAGGTCCCACCGGGACAAGCTGGACCAGCGGTCTTAGGAAAGCTTCCACCCCAGGCTGCCAAAGCAGCGGCATCCGTTCATAAGTATTGGACTTCTGCCTTTGGGAAGCGGCCGACAACGCAGAATTGACGGAGTTGTTGAAACTGGCTGAAATGTATACCTCTCGCAGTCACGTGCTTAGCTGCGAGTTGTACAAATTGTTGGAGATGAAGTTCGATGAGTTGCACTCCACCGCTGGGGAAGATGAGGATGTTGAGGCATTCCGCGTGGAAAACAAAGATCTTCGGGATCAACTCGCATTCTCTGAAAAAGCGAGGGCTCGTGCAACGTATGGCGTCGTTAAGGCCAGAACAATCCAGAGGGCATGTGTCGATGCTCAAAAAACGGTGGAGTCACAGCTGAAATCTTGTCAGGACATGATATATGCCAAAGATAAAGAATTGAACCAAGCGATGACTGAGTTGTCGAAGGCCCAGGGTCTACTAGCTAAACTTGAGGCCACGGGTTGAGTGCATCCAGAGGGCCCGACCGGGATGTAAGGACCCTCTCTGTTCTTTCTAGTGTTGCTTTCTAATTTGTAAATGTAGGACATTGAAAATGTATCATCTTAGATTGTCTTATGTGGGCTAATGAGAATGCATCATCTTTATTTGTTTAAATACACGTTGAATGTTTATCCAGCGAGTTGAAAGAGTTGGCCGTGAACCAAACTCTCTCGCTGTCGAATCGCTTTTACTTGCTTGATTACGCGTTGAATGTTTATCCAACGAGTTGAAAGAGTTGGCCGCGAACCACACTCCCTCGCTGCCAAATCGCTTTTACTTGCTTGATTACACGTTGAATTTTTATCTAGCGAGTTGAAGGAGTTGGCCACGAACCACACTCTCTCGCTGCCAAATCGCTTTTATTTGCTTGATTACGCATTGAATGTTTATCTAGCGAGTTGAAAGAGTTGGCCGTGAACCACACTCCCTCGCTGTTGAATCGCTTTTACTTGCTTGATTACTCGTTGAATGTTTATCTAGCGAGTTGAAAGAGTTGGCCGCGAACCACACTCCCACGCTGCCGAATCACTTTTACTTGCTTGATTACGCGTTGAATGTTTATCCAGCGAGTTGAAAGAGTTGGCCGCGAACTACACTCCCTCGCTGTCGAATCGCTTTTACTTGCTTGATTACGCGTTGAATGTTTATCTAGCGAGTTGAAAGAGTTGGCTGCGAACCACACTCTCTCGCTGTCGAATCGCTTTTACTTGCTTGATTACGCGTTGAATGTTTATCTAGCGAGTTAAAAGAGTTGGCTGCGAACCATACTCCCTCATTGGCGAACCGCTTGTACTTGCTATGGTTGCATGAGGAACACTTTGGATTCATAAAACGATGAATTTTATTAGAAGGCGTGGTGTCTCGAGGCGCCAGACAAAACGTTGGAAAATTAAATAGTTTAAAATAAAACTACTGATGATACGACCGCAAATGGACGATATTCCAAGGTGCCTCGCCTCCGCGCCCGAATCTTCTAATCTGTAAGTTCTGGGACAGATTTCTTCGATGACTTTGTAAAGTCCTTCCCAGGTGGGCCCGAGGGTTCTGGTCCCCACCTCTCTATTAGCTTGGAATACCTTCTTCAGGACGAAGTCATTGATGTGGAAACTCCTGCCCCCCTGACTTTGGAGTTGTAGTATCGGGCCATCTTCCGCTGGTAAACTGCGAGACGGAACTACGAGTCCACATGTCTCTCATCTTGTAAATCGAGGTTTGCCCTGCGCAAACCCTCATTGGTCACCTCGTCGAAGTGCAAGTGCCTGGGAGAGGGTATCCCTACTTCGACGAAAATCATTGCCTCTGCTCCGTATGCCATGGAGAAAAGGGTTTCACCAGTAGCCGTCCGAGAAGTGGTCCGATAGGACCATAGAGTCTCGGGTAATTCTTCAGTCCATCTATCCTTTCGAGGATTCTAGTTTCCGTTTAAAGGTATGCTTGATGATCTTATTCACGGCTTCTACCTGGCCATTGGATTGGGGGTAGTAGGGGGTGGAAAAGTTTCTTGAATACCAAGGTTCTCGCAATTCGAGTTAAACTTCTTTCCTGCGAACTGTGTGCCATTGTCGGAGACAAGAGAGTGGAAAATCCCGAAGCGGCAGACAATATTTTTCCACCCGAATTTCCATGCATTTTCCTCCGTGATCTTGGCCAAAGGCTCGACTTCACACCACTTGGTGAAGTAATCCATCGCTACAATCACGAATTTGACCCCACCCCTTCCCGTCGGGAAAGGACCAATGAAGTCGATTTTCCACTTGGCGAAAGGCCAAGGGCTGGTGACCGGGGTAAGGTTATGGACCGGGAGCTTCGGTATAGTGGCGAATTTTTGACATCTGTTGCACTTCTTTATGTAATTGTGAGAATCTTTCTTCATAGTTGGCCAATAGTACCCCTGTTTCAAAGCTTTTTGTGCTAGGGCCATTCCTCCTAAATGGTTACCGCATATCTCCTCGTGTATCTCTTTCATCACGTACATTGCTTCATCCTGTGTCAAACAGCGTAGAAAGGGGTGGTTGAAGCCCCTCTTATATAAGATCTCGTCTTGTAGCACGAACTTCGCGGCCCGGGAGAGGTCTTCCTCTCTGGTCATCCTACGAGGGCTTCGAGGCAAAGTTACGAGAGTTCTGGCCGTTCGAAACGGGTAGGTCTCCTTAGGATCGACAGCTTTCCAGTGAACTGGACCGTGAAGGGCTTCTCCGGGCACGACTGCACTTGGGTCCATGTTGGAGGGATTAATTCTCCAACAGTTCAAGTGCGGCCTTCATCCGAGCATTGTCCAGTCTCAGATCCTGGTTCTCCTGCTCAACCGTTCGCTTCTGCCGCTGTCTTCTCCTCTTGCGGCGGGTCACATTCTGTAGGTCCTGAACACTCTCGTGTCGCAAGTCAGTGTGGTGGGACTCTACTTCTTCCTCTATGGAATGTTCGGTTGCCATGCTCCTCCTGATAGAAAACACGTTTTTACCACAGGTTTCTGGTTGTGTAATGTTTTTCGTTAACCACAGACGGCGCTAATCTGTTGACGTCGGAACCTGCAACGTCCACGTGCCAACAGATATCTAATCACTCCTCTGCCAACCTGTATATTACTTGCACACTCGGACAATTGTTAGGCACCAAGATCTCTGGAGAAAAAAGGTCCGGTGATCGTTGGTACTCTGACGATCAAGTCAACTGCCGGTATTAGAGCAATACACACGGGGGCAAAAGTAATTGGGTGTGGGAGAGACAAGCAGGCAGAGATTTTGAGCAGAGTTCATGGTGGGATTTTAAGTGCAAAAAGAGCGTACTTTGGAACAACCGGAGACGTTGTATTTATAGCGTAAGAGTCCTGATTGATTTAGGTAACAAATCAATCAGTTATCCAATCGGATCCTCCTTCTTTATGGGCTAGGGATCATTCCCTGTCAAGGCAATCTCCAAGATTACCTTACTTATTTGAGCTTATCACGTTGCATGATTTTAGGAGATATGATTCGGTTTCCTTGTGAGGATCCGTGCGCCAAACCAACGAAATCTGTCTTCAATTATCTCTCTGGTCATTCCAGAATATCGTGCTGCCTGCTAGTTAAGGTTGATATGAAGCCCTGCGAGGCCCTATGGCTCGGCTGTGAGTGTCGAGGCCTTCCATGGGCCTCGCGGCATTCTAGCTGTAGAAGGCTAAGATGTCTTGTGGGCCTCCGAAGCCCCTTTTAGAATTTACGAGGCCTTTACTGGGCCTATATGGAAATCTCATTGGACTTTTGCTGATGTGTAGGCCCTATCAAAATCGGGTGGTAACACTATTCAATGGATTTAATTGAACCCTTATAATCAATTTCAAGTGGCCTCTATGTTTATAATTAGGAAACTTGGAATACAAAACCAACATATCTAGTAATGTTGTCGTCCAATGTACTTAAATTTGGTGTAAAATAAATGTTTTAACCCTCGAATTACATTTCTATGCTTATATCGCATTAATCTCAAAACTAATAATTCAATCGTGATTCAATTACTATTTAGTTGGTTCAACTGGTTGTCAAATGGCAGGGTGGGAGTTCGAATTTAGTTGATTCTTTGTCGTAAGTGTGTGCGGTCGGATGAGGGGAAAGCCAGTTGAGGCATAATCAGTCCTTTCGTCTCCATTGCCATCACTGGTATCTAAATTAAAAAACCCTTGAGAGTTCTTTGTAGTGTCTCAAGTCAAATCAATTATAATTATAACCTAAACAGCCCTTAGCTAACCCAAAGTGCAGCTTCAGTTGACTCTACGTAATAAAATAAGTTGTAATTAATTTAAATGATAGACTTCAGATAAAATCATCTTGATTCAACGAACTTTTCATCTGGTCAAGTTGGTCTATATTTTTTATTATTGTGTTTGGATTATTGCATAATTATTTATCAATAAATTAAATATGGCTGCGCGCATGAGTCTTAACAGCTTGCTAAAAGTTCAATAAATAAAGCTCAAGTTCACATTTTAGTTTCAAAAGATCAAGTCTTTGTTTCTTTTTTCTTTTTTTAAGCACTTGTTTTGTTGAATTTTTTTAGCATATTTTGATTAAAATTTTTTTTAATGAAATATGTAGTTGAAAAGTTAATAAAAGTTGTGGGTCCCTTGAATTTTGTGGTTAAAATTAATTGTTGACTTTGACTTAACTTTAACTTTTTAACAGATTTTTAAGCTCCACCAAACAAGCTAAGATTAGGCTGGGTTCATTAACCTTTCACATAATGTGGTTAAGGGCCTTCAATTTTAAAAAATGAGGTTTTGATTCCCAAACTTATTTAAATATATAAATATGTATCCCATCTGACCGAAACAATCAACGTAAGCATTAAAATTGCACACGACTTTTCATTCGAATTAGATAGTTAAGTGGTTTGACAATTTTGCCCTCCAAATTTACGTGTGCAATTAACTCTGAACCTCACTTTTGAGTTTTGAAAGTTGAAAATCCAAAACCATATCATGTAAAAATCAAGGTGCCCAACGCTAATTTTATTTATTTTCTATTTTTTTTATAATAGTTGACCAAACTGATTTTATTATGTAGATGTAGTGTAGGATTAAATGTACTCGATATAATGAATTTGAAATTTATTAAAAATAATATACTATAGTTTGTTTTTTTTTTTTTTTTTGAAAAAAAAAAAAAAAAAAATATACTATAGTTTGTTTTTATTTTATAACAAGAGGTGTGAAGTGCTTTGAACCACTTTTGGAGTAGCACGACACAATTCACAATTTTTGGTTGTGTGAGTTGTCTCATCCTTGCAAAAAATGCAAGTATTGTCTTGTCACTTCGATCGAACCATCGAGCATCATTCTATATGTATAGATACAGATATAGATATAGAGAAAGGGAGAGTGTTGCATATCTCATGCAACAAACACAGGTCCTTGCCAAATAAATGTGAAAAATCAGTTTTATCTTTTCTCATTGGTAATCCCAACAACTGTATTTGCCAGTTACATTGAAATAACTGCTAATTACTTTGTCAGAGTACATAATGATAATACATATCATCAACACCCGTTACAAACTTTTGAAACAGTCAAATAATCACAACAATGGCGCAACTTGTGTCACAATTCATGTGCTTCTTTAGAACCCTATGCCCCTCTAAACAGAGGGGCCCTCCAAGTTTCATGAGCCCACATGATCTTCGCCAGCTTTTGTTTGATTGAATATTATTATATAAACAGTCAACCTGTTATGTGACACAATAGGGCCTTGAAATATAAGTACATGCATGGTAATATAACATCAGCATTGTGCATACAAGGTGTATAAAGAAAGGCCTGATTCAAGAGTTAGTTCATCTTCCCCTATACTTCAGTTTTTTTTTTTTTTTACGTCTTTTTCATGGAATTACCAGTAAAGAAACCAAATTCTGGTCACCAAGAACCTCAATGTTATCAAATTAGGACAAGAAATCTGTCCTATAAACTGCCTATAACATATGGTGAGCAGTTCAATGGGCTTGGCTGGAAGAAGGGGACAAGGAGTGATAATACTAGGTGTATTCTGAAGAATGTAAATTGTGAAGCTAAATCAGGAGAGATTACAGCAATTGCTGGTCCAAGTGGTGCTGGAAAAACCACATTGTTGGAAGTTCTTGCTGGAATTATAATTCCGTGTAGAGTCTCCGGTCATGTTCTTTTCAATGAGTTGCCAATGGATGCAGCATATTTCCGAAGAGTGTCGGGTTATGTGACACAAAATGAAGCTCTTTTCCCCCTTCTTACTGTTGAAGAAACACTTACATACAGCGCACGGCTAAGGCTTCGTGGGGGAAGTGAAAAGGCCAAAATTCGAGTGGAAACGCTGTTGAAAGAACTTGGATTGGATCACATTGCTGGAGTGAGAATAGGCAGTGAATCAAGCAGAGGAATTTCAGGTGGCGAGAAGCGTAGAGTAGCAATTGGGGTGGATTTAGTACATGACCCTGCAGTTCTTCTACTTGATGAACCAACATCAGGACTTGACTCTGCCTCAGCACTTCATGTGATGTTGCTGCTTAAATCCATGGCCAAGAACCAAGGTAAGACTATTGTGCTAACCATCCACCAACCCGGATTTCGAATTCTTGAGTTAATTGACAAAGTGTTATTGTTATCCAATGGTGTTTCCCTTCATAATGGTTCCTTGAATCTCCTAGAGGAGCGGCTTCAGTCCGCAGGCCATTGTATCCCTCGACATGTCAATGTGCTTGAATTTTCCATTGATGTAATCGAGAGCCTGTACAAAGAAGAAACCGATATCCAAAAATGTGAAATGGAACAACAATATGATCATATCTTTGATCATGTGGAAGGAAATAATATCTTTTACTGCAATTCTCCAATCAAAGAGGTACTGATCCTCAGCCAGAGATTTTTCAACAACATTATCAGAACAAAACAACTTTTCGCAGCAAGGACAATTCAAGCATTGCTAGCCGGAATTGTATTGGGGACGATATTCATGAATGCTTTTAATAATTCCAAGAGATTGAAACTGCAAAATCAAATAGGCTTTTTTGCCTTTAGTCTGACCTTCTTGATGTCATCAACAACAGAAGCCCTACCAATTTTCTTGCAAGAAAGGAGAATTTTAATGAGAGAGACAACCAGAGGAGCCTACAGAATCTCTTCTTACATTATAGCAAACACTCTGGTATTCCTTCCTTTTCTTCTTATTGTTTCTCTTCTCTACACTACCCCGGTTTACTGGTTGGTCGGGATGAGGCATGGAATTGATGGATTCCTCTATTTCTCTCTAGTGGTTTGGATGGTTCTCATGATGTCAAATTCTTTTGTAGTCTGCTTCAGTGCACTAGTGCCAAATTTCATCATGGGAATGTCATTGATTGCAGGAGTTATGGGCTCATTTTTCCTCTTCTCGGGCTATTTTATAGCGAAAGATACCATACCCAAGTACTGGAATTTCATGGAGTACCTGAGTTTGTTCAAGTATCCGTTTGAATGCTTTATGATAAATGAGTTCGGAGGAGAACAGGGAAAACTGAGATGCTTAGAAAGCATTGAAGGTATATGCCTATTCTACGGTGAGCAATTCTTGGAAAAGCAAGGCTTGAAGGAGTCACAGAAATGGAGCAACTTAGTTATGATGTTAATTTTCATTATTGGCTACAGATTTGCAGCTTTTCTGATTCTAAGTTACAGATCTTACATAGGCAAAAGCTAAAAGATGTTCTACCTAAATTTAGTTTAGGAGGCTGCTTATTGTTTAAGATTACGTCTGTGTTCATAGAAACGCTTCAAACAGTGGAATAACTTGTCATTCTTCCTTTTGCAGTACAGTCATTGTTTTGCTGAGTTGCTTTCAACTCAAATTGTTTTCGATTAACAAAATCATGGCAGCCTCTACAGCATTGTTACTAAGAGTCGAACTCAAACGAAAGGAAATACATTTATGGATGAAGTCCAATATAAAATATTTACGGAGAAAAGTATTCGATTATTGAGGAAAAATCCTACTGCCAATCCTTCCCAATGTTCCACATTCATAAGGCATAAATGTATGTACGAGTCCGGATTTAAGCTCCTTTTATTAGAGAATAACATTTATAAATCTTATCCAAAGGTAGTTCACGGACCGCTATTCTTGAATCCGATGAAAGAATCGAATAAGGATCTTACCTCTCTTTTCCCCACGAGGGGGCTAGGGGGGCATAGATCCTTACCTAAGCAACTAAGGTCTTGAGTTAAAGAATTTGAGTTCCTCTTACTATAGCTAGAGAGTTAAGAAGTCCTTTTATACCTCTTTAGGCCCTAAAAAGATATCTTAATACCCATATAACTTCTAGTTGCTACCCATGGTTAGAGAGCTCTATAAAACCCCTTGAAGGCCTTTATTCATAGCTATCTAATAGTGTGTTTAAAAGATTTTTTGAAGTTTAAAAGTACTTTTTAAAAAGTAAAAGTGCTTTTGGTTATTTTTATTATTATTTGGTTAAAATCAACAAGCACTTTTTGAAAAAAAAAAAAAGCTTAAAAACTGTTTTAAAGAGTCCAAATTTTGAGCTTCTCTAAAAAGCTCTAATTGAACTTCTATGGGAAATTGTAATTAACATTTAATGAATTTAAAAATTAACAAAATTACTATTAATACATCAAAAAAAGATATTAATTTATTTACTACATTAATTACTTATATCAAATTGTCATTTTATATACTTATATAAAGTGGAAAAAAAAAATATTGGCATGTTAAATAATATAATACAAAACATAATATGTTTGATTTAAATAATTAATTAACATTTAATCATGTATACTAAAATAATCATGATATTATAATTAAATTAATATATTAATTTTAATAGTTATTATAGGATATAAAAACATATGATTTCTTTTAAAAACATAATATGAGTTATACAATAATTAATTATTGTTTAGTCAAATATAATAAAATAATCGTGTTATTATAATTAAATTAATATATTAATTTTAATAGTTATTATAAGATATAAAATAAATAATATGAGATATATAATAATTAATTATTGTTTAATCAAATAAATATAAAGTTTATACGGAAGTACTTTTTATAGTTATGTAATCAAACATTCAATTTAATATTCACAGCACTTTTTGAATTCATATCCAACAGTCAATAGCTTTTTAACAAAAGCTCTACTGCCAAAAGCTCTACTATCAAAAGTTCTACTGCTAAAAGCTTTACTTACAACAGCTGTACCAAATAGAGCCTAACTCCTATATCCCTTATAAGGAAATGTCCAATATAGCCCTTCTTAGGCGAGGGCTGCCTTTATCTTTTGATTTAGTTCCTGGGAACGAGTATGAGAACGATTTGTCTTTTAGCAGCAGTGGAGCCTCTGGAAGAGGATCATTTGCTGGGTTTCGTGCCCTGAACAAACGAAATGAAGAGTCCCTAGGAGGGGATCAAGAGTAGCGATCCTCCTCGTGTTTGGAGTGTCGGTAAAGCTTTTGTGAATAACCCCTAGCTTGAAACCTTTAAAAAGGAAAGAAAAATGGAACAGTGTTTTTTCCATCTCATGCTAGGGGTAACGCCTCAAGGAGTAATCCCCCCCAAAAAAAAGGCCTGAGGCAAGCTGATCCGAAGAATAAGTCTTTCCCTCCTTTCAAGCACGGGACTATTGGGTCTGAAGCACCAGAGTCCATTCTTAGATTATTGATGCCTTGATTTGATATCTTTGTTCATATGATTCTACATAAAATAGATCAATTTTGATGATAGATATGATGATAGCTATTATATGTTTTCTGCCAATAGTAACACGTCTTGACACGTTCACCTCAATGATTCGTCTGCCCCGATGGTCCCATAGCTCGCCTCTGACAGGTAGACAACAATAAATCAACTGTCGTTGGGTTATCCAGACAGACGACCCATAGAATGATAGTTACCACTGACGATTGAAATATGTAATATCTCGCATTAACTTCTAATAATGATGGAGATGAAGAGACACCTGTCATTAAAGATCATTAAATGCCGTAAATACAGGCCACCCCTATAAATAGAAGTCAACACCCCAAGTGAAAACCAACTATATTATTCTCTGCATTACTATTGTGCACATCTGATTTAATCATATACTGATTATCACACCGGAGTGGTCACATCTGATTACTATTATTCTCTGCATTACTATTGTGCACATCTGATTTAATAATATACTGATTATCACATCGGAGTGGTCACAGAAGATAGAAGCCCCGCCACCTTTTGCATGTCTCAACCACTATCGCCGTCGTGCTCGAATGAAGAAAAAAATATTTATCATCAAATTTCATTTAAAATGTTAATTTTATAAATTAAAAAAATCTAAACACCACATAACTAGAATATTATAAATTATGCAAAAAAGGAAAACAAAAAAAATAGTTTCATATTTATTTCTTCAATGTTTATTAACTTGGATGTGTCAAAAGACTCAAAACCCACTAAACGCATGTTTGGTAGTGCTGAAATTATAAGTTGTTGATGAATGTGTGGATAAAAAATGGGTTGTAAGTTGTAGGTCCTACGAAATGTGTAGATAAAAAATATATTTGACCAATTTGACCAACTGAAATTATAATTTAATCAATCCTAAATATGTGCTAAATTAATAAGACTACAATTTTTGAGATGTCAAATTCAAGTGAGAGACAACTAAGAAGATAGTCTAACGGGACAGCAAAGATTGACTAGAATATCTTGGGGTTTTTTTGACATGTGATGGTTGGATCAAAGAGATGAAGGTTATCACCAGACTAATCAATATAATTAATTTCTATAAAATGAAAAATATATGGCCAAAAATGCAGAAATTATATCCAAGATCACAAGTCATAATATCGTTATATCGTTAATCTTATCTTCACAAGATCACAAGTCATAATATTCCAGAAATTATATCCAAATCGACCACGCAGTAGAAATTTTCTGTGCAGATGTCAAGGTTTGAACAATATTGTCAACCTCAATCCCCCATAGCTGTCCTCTGAAAAGTAAAACTTTCAAATCCAAACCTTATCGCGGCGTACACACAATTCATTCACTCACCCTATATATATATGTGCCATTGTTGATGCATATAATCATTTATCTAAATTCTAAACTGAAAATCAAACTGTGATTGATATCAAAAATGGAGAAAACAATGCAGTTTTCATTCTTCCTTATTGCATTATTTTCAACAAATTTGTTCACAGCTTCTTCTTTGTCAGTTCGCGACACGGAGGGGCATCCAGTCCAACTCGGCGTCAAATACTACATACTGCCATTTCGCCCGGGCGCCGGCGGTGGCCTGACTTTAGCAACCAACAAAGGCAAGTGCCCTTACGAAATCGTCCAAATTATAACCGAGCACGCCAATGGCCTTCCCGTCACCTTTTCCTCCTCCAATAAGGAAGACAAAACTGTCCAACTCAACACTGATTTGAACATAAAGTTCACAGATTTCCAGCACACAACGCCATGCCCGGAATCCAAGGTTTGGAAATTCGACGCCAGCAATCAACAAAATGGCGCTTTGTTCGTGACAGTTGGTGGAGTTGAAGGGAAACCTGGACGTGAAACTTTGCCCAACTGGTTCAAGATTCAGAAAGAAGATAATGCATTCTATAAAATTCAGTATTGTCCGACTGTTTGTAAAGATTGCAGGGTTATCTGTGGAGACATTGGTCCCGTAATCTACGATGGAAGAAAACGTTTAGCTGTGAATGAATCACCACTCGGCGTTGTCTTCAAGAAGGCATAGAAATTTTATTACAATACCACATAATTAGTTATATAGATTATTATGTAATAAGATGAGCTTTCTGCTTTCAATGTATGCATATCTAATCTTTATGGAATATTCTGCTTTCAATGTATGCATATCTAATCTTTATGGAATAAAAGGATTTAATTATATTTTTCTCATCATTTCTTGCATTAAACAAAATAAATTATTGCCCCTTTACCATCTTCAAGGCTTAAATTTATAAATTGCATATGTTTGTCAATTCTTAAATTATAATTTAAGATGATCAAACATATTTTTTTACTTACACATTTTATAAAAATTTATAATTTACACACATTTCATAAAATAACACATATGTTACCCGTGTAAAATGTTGTTTTCGTGTATTGCAATAATTTCAGAATGATTTGAAGATGTTGATGTCAATGTTTGCTTCACAGATCTCCATGATATAGCTTTATGTAAACACATATCTTGTTTGTGATTTAGCTTTATCACTACAAAAAATCGTTGCTTCAGAAACAAATTTTCCGTTGCTGAAGCCACTATATCCGTGCCTAATAGTCGCTACCAACAGACTATTTGCAACGGAATTTTCGTTCCTATTTTGAGGGTCGCTAAAAGTTACCAACGGAATTTCCGTTGGTGATCTTCACAAACGAAATTTTCGTTGGTAATGTCCCAACCTTTTACCAACGGAATTTTCGTTGGTAATGACCAAACCCTTTACCAATGAAATTTCCGTTGGTAGTGACACGCGCTTTTACCAACGGAATTGTGACACGCGCTTTTACCAACGGAAATTCTGTTGGTAACTTTCAACGACCCTCAAAATAGCAACATAAATGACAAACACTATTACAAACGGAATTTCCGTAGGTCATGTCCAAGTCTTTACCTACGGAAATAGTGCAAATTTTTAATAATTAAAAAATAATAATTTTATATATTTGGTGGACCCTTGACCCGACTTGTTAATTATGGACTTGAAACTCGACCCATCAAAGGTCCGACCCAATCCGCTAAGCTTTTTCAAGTATTTTTATTATTTTATTAATTTAGAATGGATGTAATGTGACTTGAACCTTTGACCTAAGAGTTGTGAAGTTCTGGTCAAACCTATTCGAGACAAATGAATTCTTGTAATTGTTTTTGTTTTTATAATATATATTAGTTCAATGAGCAACATTTTCTATAATTTCTTAAAAAGTAAAAATAAATATTAGTGAAAAATCAAATTCCACATTGTGTTAACACTTAAACATAAAATATCACATTGTTCGAAAAAAATTTATAGTCAGTATAAACCTGTATGAAATGACGATAAACATTATTTGCTTTCACATTTAAACACGAAATGCCCAACTAAAGTGATGTCGTATAATAGGTAAACTACTCCACTTATATTTTCTTCGTATGAGATTATAGTTTGAATCTTTTTATTATTGTAATTACACATATAACTTCGTTCAAGAAAATTAGAATGTTAAATGAGTGCTTGTTCGACTGCCCTTTTTTTCATCTCCAAAATCTATTTTTCATTAAATTTGGTGGGTCATGACTGAATTCCTCTTACACACTTTTTGAGTTACATTGCTATTTGACAAAATTGTCCTCAATCAATTAATGTTATTTGAAAGTTAAAAGGGTAATTTGGTCATTTCATCTCAAATTTGTTTGAAAAGTCAAAAAATTCATGCTCAAAAATAGATTTTGGAGATGAAAATGCCTACCGAACATGCTCTGAATGAAACTTAATTTACGACTAATCCTTAAGTGATTAACATTCAATTCCATATAGTTGAATCTTTTTTCATTTTCAAAATTTGATTTATATTACTCATGAAAAATATGCGGGTAACAAGATTTACTCTTCATCAACATTTTCTGTAGATTAATGGTTGAAATCGTAATATTACATATGGATTATCTGTGGGTAATAGGTTGAAAGATTTTTTCGACTTATGAATTACTCTTCATATAAATTTCTTTTATTTGAATAGATGAATTGTGTTTTTTGGTCTTTAAAATTAATTTATATCACCTACAGAATTTCTATAGGTAATAAGAATCACTCTTTACTAACGGATATTCCGTAGGTGAAAGGTCGAAATATTTTTTAGTTTTCAAAATTAATTAATAACACCGACGAAATTTTCCGTAGATAATATGATTCACCATTCACCAATGAATATTCCTTAAATGAAAGGTTGATAATATTTTTTGGTTTTCAAAATTAATTAAGATCACCAACGAAATTTCCGTAGGTAATATAATTTACTCTTCACCAACGGATATTCCGTAGGTGAAAGATCGAAATATTTTTTGGTTTTCAAAATTAATTAATATCACCAACGGAATTTCCGTTGGTGATATGATTCACTCTTCACCAACGGAATATTCGTTGGTGAAAGGTCGAATTATTTTTTGGTTTTCAAAATTAATTAATATCACCAACGGAATTTCCGTTGGTGATATGATTCACTCTTCACCAACGGAATATCCGTTGGTGAAAGGTGAAATTATTTTTTGGTTTTCAAAATTAATTAATATCACCAACGGCGTTTTCGTTGGTGATATGATTCACCAACGAAAATTCCGTTGGTGAAAGGTGAAATTATTTTTTGATTTTTAAAATTAATTAATATCACCAACGGAATTGCCGTTGGTGATATGATTCACTCTTCATCAACGAAAATTCTGTTGGTGAAAGGTTGAATTATTTTTTGTTTTTCAAAATCAATTAATATCACAAACGGAATTTTCGTTGGTGATGTTATTCACTCTTCACCAACGGATATTCCGTTGGTGAAAGGTCGAATTATTTTTTGTTTTTCAAAATCAATTATTATCACAAACGAAATTTTCGTTGGTGATGTTATTCACTCTTCACCAACGGATATTCCGTTGGTGAAAGGTCGAATTATTTTTTGTTTCAAAATTAAGTAATATCACCAATAGAATTTTCTTTGGTGATATGATTCACTCTTCACCAATGGATATTCCGTTGGTAAAAGGTCGAATTATTTTTTGATTTTCAAAATTAAGTAATATCACCAACGGAATTTTTGTTGGTGATATGATTCACTCTTCACCAACGAATATTCCGTTGGTGAAAGGTGAAAATTTGTTGGTGAAAAACTATTACTTTTACCAACGAAAAAGTCGTCGCTAATTACCATAGTTGAAAGGTCGTCACTTTTACCAACGGATAATCCGTTGGTAAATTTTCGTTGGTGAAAAGGTGATTTTTAGTAGTGTATGTGAATCGAAGAGATAACCCGCATCTGCATATCTCACTAAAGACGATTCTAATTTTCATGAATAAAATAATCCCATGTCAACAGTACCTTTTAGGTAACGAAGAATGTGTTTAACACCATTTCAATATCTTTGAGTGGTGCTGAGCTATATCTTGCAAGGAGATTTACAGAAAAAACTATGTCCGGTGGAGTGCAATTTGTAATATACATTAATGCACCAATTACACTTAAGTATGGTACTTCAGGTCCAAGAGTTATTTATCCATCTTCAAGTGGGCGAAATGGATCTTTTTTCACTTCAAGTGATCGAACGACCATAGATGATGTCAATGGATGTGCTTTATCCATATAAAAATGCTTTAAGACTTTTTCTGTATAAGACGATTGATGAACAAATAATCCTTCTAGGAAATGTTCAATTTGTAATCCAAGACAGAATTTGGTTTTTCTCAAATCTTTCATCTCAATTTCATTTTTTTAAATAATCTGCAGTTTTGTTGAGCTCTCCAGGAGTTCCTATAAGGTTTAAATCATCAACATAAACTGCCACAATTGCAAATCCAATATATGTTTTCTTTATGAAAACACAAGGACATACATCGTCGTTTTTATAACCTTCTTTCAACAAATATTCGCTAAGGCGATTATACCACATTCATCCAGATTGTTTTAATCCATACAATGATCTTTGCAATTTAATTGAGAACATTGTTCTGGAGAATGAATCATTTGCTTCTGGCACTTTAAATCCTTCAGGGATTTTCATGTGTATGTCACTATCAAGTGAACCATACAGATATGCAGTTACTACATCCATAAGGCGCATATTGAGCATTTGAAACACAGTCAAACTTATTAAAAATTTAAATGTGATGGTGTCCATTACGGGAGAATATGTTTCCTCATAATCAATCTCAAGTATTTGTGAGAAGCCTTGTACTACGAGTCGAGCTTTGTATCTTGTAATTTCATTGTTTTCATTCATTTTTCTTACAAATACCCATTTGTATCCTACAGGGATTATATTTTTAGGGGTTCGAACTGCAGGTCCAAACACTTTTCATTTTTCTAAAGAATTCAACTCCGCATGTATGGCTTCTTTCCATTTTGGCCAATCATTTCTATTTTGACAATCTTTAATAGATTTTGGTTCAGGGTCCTCATTTTGTATGATATCTAGTACCACATTAAAGGCGAAGATATTGTCCACGACAATATTATTTCGTTCCCATAATTTATGAGATAATAAATAATTTATTGAAATCTCATTGTTTTCGGACACTCGTGGTTCTTCAAGAATCACATTATCAGTGTTTGATTGATCAATCGTTTCTACCATTGTTTCATTAAAAGTTTTTAGTTGAGTTTTTTTTGTACCTTTTTCTTTCAAGGTACAAAGTCTTTAGCACCAACTGGTCGACCATGCTTCTGGCGTATTTGAGATTCATTCGCAAATTGCCCTACAGGAACATCAATTTTTGTAGGAGTATTTTCTGCTGGAATATATGACTTTTTCACTTTTCTTGTATCAACGAATACATCAGGTAATTGGCTTGCAACTATTTGCAAGTGAATGATTTTCTCAACTTCTTGCTTACATTGATTACTGCGGAGATCAAAATGAGATAGAGTGTTTTCATTCCAAGAAATTTTATCTTGTTTTTCAAGATGCAGTTTTTCCCCTCTCAAAGTTGGGAAATTCATTTCATCAAAATGACAATCTGCAAAATATGCAATAAATAAATCACCCATTAAAAGTTCAAGATACCTAATAATGGATGGTGAGTTAAACCCAACATAAATTTCAAGTCTTCGTTGGGGACCCATCTTTGTACGTTGTGTGGGTAAAATTGGGACTTAGACAGCACAACCAAAAACTCGTAGATGAAAAATATTAGGTTCGTGACCAAATGCAAGTTGTAAAGGTGAGTATTCATGATAAGCAGTTGGTTTTATACGAACTAATAATGTAATATGTAATATAGCATGACCCAAACAGATGTTGGGAGTTTTGTTTTCATAAGTAAAGGCCTAGCAATCAATTGAAGACGTTTGATAAATTACTCGCTAAACCATTTTGTGTATGGACATGCATGATAAGCAGTTGTTCTTATACGAACTACTAATGTAATATGTAATATAGCATGACCCCAAACAGATGTTGGGAGTTTTGTTTTCATAAGTAAAGGCCTAGCAATCAATTGAAGACGTTTGATAAATTACTCTGCTAAACCATTTTGTGTATGGACATGAGCAACTGAATGTTCAATGACAATTCCGATTGACATACAATAATCATTGAATGCTTTTGATCTAAATTCACCAGCATTATCAAGACGGATTGTCTTGATTGTGTAATCGGAGAATTGAGCTCGTAGTTTTATAATTTGAACAAGTAGTCTAGCAAAAGCTACATTTCTAGTAGAAAGTAAACAGATATGTGACCATTTAGTAGAAGAATCAATTAATACCATAAAATAACTAAATGGTCCACATGGTGGGTATATCGGCCCACATATATCTCCATGAATTCTTTCTAAGAAAGTTGGAGGTTCAACACGAACCTTCGTAATAGAATGTCTAATGACTAACTTGCCTTGTGAACAAGCAGCACATGGATAATCATTAGGTAAAAGAATCTTCTGGTTCTTTAGAGGATATCCATATGAGTTATTAATTATTCGGCGCATCATTATTGCTCCTAGGTGTCCAAGTCGATCATGCCAAAGCATAAAGCTTTTTGGTTCAACAAACTTCGAGTTCGTGACATTGTTTGATTCAAATATTTTTATGAATGTATAATACATGTCAGATGGGAGTGCCATGAGTTTTTCTTTTATCTGCTTCTGGCCAAATACAAAAGAAATTATGCAAATATATTCATAATTATTTTCTTGCATCGTCTTAATGTGGTATCCATTGCTGCGAATATCTTTAAAACTAAGTAAATTTCTTCTGGACTTGCTAGAATAAAATGCATCATTTATATGCAATTTCGTATTATTCAATAAGATAATACTAGCTCTTCTGAAGCCTTCAACAATATTTGATGTACCATATATCGTGTTAACATTATTTTCTGCCAATGTTAAGTCCCAAATTTTTATGGTACATCGAATTGTACCATATATCGAATTGTACCATATATCGAATTGTATGAGTAGTTGCACTATCAGCTAAACAGATATTTTGACAATTCATCATGAATTTTAAAGAACTATGAAATAGTTCAGCGACCGATCAATAAGTCACAATTATCAAGTCCAAATGACATGAGTTGTATACTTTCCTTCAGGAATAAGCATTACTTCATAAATATGTAAATATGTAATATGGTATTCTTCTAGACATGTGCTTTTTCAAGAACACAATAAGTACTATTTAGACTATTGCTCTTTGAGATCAATAAGAATATTGTGCAAGTAATATTCTGTCAAAATATTATAATGTTGGGCTTCTTCGCGATCTACAATAAATTATTTTAATAATAAAATTACGTTCTTCAGGAAAATATTAATATAATATAATTTTGTACTTCTTCAGGAGCAATATCAAAATATTAATATATGTAATATTGTGTTTCTTTAAGAATTACAATGCAATGTTCTCCTAAAATATTGATTGAATATAAGATCGTTGTTCTTCAAGAGCAACAATACAAAACAAAATAATTTATCGATTAAGTAAAAGTTTTCACTAAAAAAATCGATCAATTATTATATGATTCGCATTAATCAATGTTAACATAACATGATTTATATGCTTTTCTTCGAGAATAAGCATTAGTTGATTAATTACTCATTTATATTAAAATTTCATTATGTGATACGATATTCTTCGAGATATGTGCTTCTTCTAGAGCACAATAAAATATTATTTTGAATACTGTTCAATATTCTTCTGGAATATAAAAATTATAACATCATACTTTTCAAGAGCAATTAATATTCTTCTGGAATATTTAAATTGTAATGTTATGCTCTTCAGAAGCAGCTAATATTTTTGTCAAAATATTATACGTTGTGCTTCTTCAGGGGCAACAACAAATTATTATTCTGAAGTAAAGATTTGCTCTACATGAGCAATATTATAATATTCTAATAGAATATTATATTTTATAAAATTAGGCTCTTCGGGAGCAATTAAAATTCTACTGGAACATTAATGTAATATAAATCTTTGCTTATTCTAAAGCAACAATAAAATACTCTTCTGGAATATTTATATGTTAAGTTATGTCATCTGACAAAGTCATATGTTCTGTCAAAATATTAACATTGTATTTCTTCAAGAACAACAACATATCATTATGAATATATGCTCTTCAGGAGCAATAGTATGATATATATCAATTTAAAATTTATACAAGAATATCGAAAAATAATTATTCAAGTTAAAGACAGAGTAATCACAATAATTATAAATTAATGCAATTACGATATTATTAGTTTTATTCACAATTATCAATATATAGATAAAATCAAAATAACTATCAATATATAGACATGAATTAATATTTAAAAATGTAACTCCTCATATTTAAGATCAGAAGTTAAAATTAGCAAAAAGTCAAATGCATTTAGCTACCTCGATAATAGTACATGCGGATGGTAAAAAGTGGTTATAAGTGATAAGTCTCTGTACGCTACAAATATTGTTATTCTAAAACAAGGTGATATTGGTTTCAATTCTGTTATACAAATATTATTTTAAAGAAATTGTAAAATATTATCTAATGTTGACTTTTAATGCAAACAATAAATGACTAACCAATACCAACCTTTTAATTATAATGGGACATAGAATTGCTTACCAACAACAAAATTTGGAATTGGGCAGTATTAAATCGGTTGTTCGGATGGAGCTTTGAAATTGGGTTCAATGATTACGAATACTCAATAATTGGATTAAAGAATTCGTGCTGATAACGTGTTATGAAACTATAGAAATAAGGTAGAAGAATAAAAGAGATGTGAAATGAATTGTGTATTTCATTATAATTATGGACCTATATTTATAGGATTCTAAAGCAAGTTACAAAGAGATTTGGATACAATCAAACAAGACTTATCTAAATATACTGATAAGGCTAAGTATCTTAATAAGTCCAAATAGACATCAATAATTATTTCATAATTTTACAACATAAAGGTAATTTTTCGATAGAGAAATAAAGCCTAACAAAGTAAATAGAACCAATTCTCAAAATGTCCTAATTCCTTAAAAAAAGTTAAACTTTTATTTCAATTCTGCCCTTATATATTTGCATCTCAGATCCTTAAACATTTGGGTGTTTGCATGTTGGTCTCCATATTTCCACTTTTATTTCAATTTCTATTTAACCAATACATAAATAAAATAATATCAGTATCATAATAAAATAGTATCATCATTATAACAAAACAATATCAAAAAGTACATTATCATTAGTATAAAAAGAATCAAAACTATATTATTATCAGTATCTTAATTAAACATTGTCATAGATAATAGTTACTCAATAAAACAGTATCATAGATAAAACAGCATAATAGGTAAAACAATATCATATCAGTATCAAGAAAAATAGTATCATATATAACAATATCACAGGTTGTTGTATCATATATACGAGTACATTTCATTTTGCGAGATGCTTTCATTCAACGCAGCTTGTAAGATATGCTTTTTTTTCTTAGAGGCTTGTAATTTATCACGGAGACTGGATCAACTGTTTTTGGCTTTTTTGGATGATGAATCATTGATTGCAACTTCTGCCAGATGATTTAGGGATACGTGTAGTCAATTGTCATCCTTCTCTTCAATGTTTTCAAAACTGCCGTAACATTCTTCATTTACCCTACCATCCTTTTCTTTTCCTTTTGATTCCTTTTCTTTATCGTCCTCGTCATCATCCTCACTTGGATTTTTAACATCCCTACTTTATTCCTTTTCGCCTTCTTCTCTCGAACCATGTTCATTTTTTAATCATCATCACTATTTTCCTTTTCACTCTTTTGTGTTTCTGTCTGAACTTCATCTTCATTAGATTCTTCATCTATCTCTTCAACTTCATCATCCTGTAATGACGTAGTATTTGTATAATAGACTGGATATTTGTATATTGTATACTGTAGTTGAATAATTGTTCATGTAAGATACTATATACTATGAATTGGTGATAGTGTTATTACTTTTTTTAATAGTTCTTGAACAGTCGTAGTTTTTGGACTACGTGCCAGATCTCTCAAATCCCATTTAATGCATTTTGGTTCAGCATTCTTTTTCAAAACTTTGCAGACTTTGAGTTTTTCCAACAACCAATACTGAATTTTCATAAACAAAAATTTCTTAGTGAAAATATCACAATTAATGTAAAACAGTATCAATAAAACAATATACTAAAATCAAAAAGCTTACTAGTAAAGCCATCACAATGCCTGTGACGTCTGCTGGGTCTTTATTTTTACAAATAGATGAAATAAGGTATTCGAATTTATGCTTCGACCAATTGTAATTCTTGATCTCGTCGACATCTTCAACATATTCGATATATCTCCAGCTCAAAGTCAGAGATTTATTTTGCGCAAATAACGATGTCATTATGAAGAGTATCATCAACCTAGAAATATTGTCGATGTCTACTTTCTTGTGCACATTTGCCACAAATCTTAACTGTGTAGAGATTAGAGTTTTTGTTAATCTACTACAACTTTTGAACCTCCGGTAGAAGAAATCTGACCCTGAGGCTGGCTTTTGATTTTCAGCTGCAATCTGATTTTCACCGTCGATGATGCCAAATATACCATTCACATCATCCTTCTTGAACTTGAGATATGATATGTTTATTAAAAAACCCTTTTTGACTTGTCGAAATACTCGATGATCTTGTACAGATCCATATCACTCCAACGACAACAATGCATATCAATCTTGTCATCTAAGATCAACTTGACAAGTTTCCAAAATGGCAATTTCTTCAATCCAGTTGTGCTTTTGTTAACAATATTTTTTCACTTCCCTAATCACTATTTGGAGGTTAGACCGATACTGTGGGTCGACCTTCTTCTCCAATGTTATTTTTCTTCATCTAGGAACGACCTTCTTTTTTCCTATTGTTTTGCATCCAATTGTTTTTTTTTTTTTTTTGCATAATAAACAACAGTATGAGAAGTATTAAAACACATTATTACCAGTATTATTCAAGACAGTATCATAGATAAAACAGTATCAATGATAAAAATATTATATAAGTATACTATACACATAATCTATATAAAAAATTATCAAATATAATATATCAGTATTATATAAAACAATATCATAATATTTCATAATATATGTCATAATAAAAATATATATCATATAAACAGTATTATAATATATCACTATGATGGATAAAACAGTATCATAGATAACATAGTATCATAGATAAAAGCATGATATAAGTATGTTATTGTACATAGATTGAAACAGTAGCATAGATAAAATTAATTACAAAATATTTTTAATGGTTGATTAATAATATCGTTTTCAAAATACTCTATTAGTAGTACAAGATCATTGATATTTGATACTGTCAGTATCATAGATAAAAATATAGTATAAGTATACCATAGCACATTATTTAAATAAAACAGTATTATAGATAAAACAACATCATATATTGAAACAGTATCATAGATCAAACTAAGTACAAGATTTTTTAATGGTTAAAGTAATGACATTGTTCTCAAAATGTCCCATTAGCAGTACAAGATCGTTGATATTGTTTGCATTCAATAACAATCTCATAGATTAAAAATTATCATAATAAAATATTATCAAAGATAAAAACATGATATAATTATACCATATTATATTATCTAAACAAAACAGTATTATAGATAAAAGTAGCTTAAGATATCAACATGTTAAGGAAGCAAATATCATAGATAATTGTATCTTAATATTTCACTATCATTAAAAACAAGAAAATTATTACACACACTCAACATAGAAAAGTCCAATCCAGTAAAAGAACATTATTATAGATTGAAATAGTATTAAGCATTTTTCATGGGTAAATCAAACGTTATTCTAACAAAAAACTAAAAAAAATCCACAAAACATTAACACAAAGGATATAGTATCACACATTTTAAAGTTGTATATCACATGTTCTGACAACAAATCTTAACTCACATACTCTACATTATCAAAAACTAGTCGAATCAGATAATCCAAACTCCAATCATTAACAAATTTGCATATGTTTCAATTGAAACAGGGTCTAAACATTTTCATGGTTATTTTTAATCGAAATTTGTGACTTTAAACCAAAAAAAATTACCTTTGTCATTGAAATAACATCATTCGAATTATTTTTACGCAGTTTTGTTGAGAAGAATCGAATACAAAAAGAAGATGAAGATTGCTAAAAATAAATGAAGGGATTTCTAAATAGTTACTGTGATTGATTAATGGGTCTTTTCATGTTTGAGTGAGTGGTTTGTACAATTAGAGGAGCAAATTGGTCTTTAGCACTAAAGTATGATTTTAATTGAATTAAGTTTGAGCCATTTGACTATTTTCAAAAATACAAAACAGAAAACGGGTTGAAAACACCAAAGAGAACATGATCTTGGTTCTCTTTGCGTTTTAGTTTGAATTCATTTTGTGTTTTGTATTTTGAATGTTTGTTTTGAGATTTTTGAAAATACGTTCTTTTTGGTATTTTCAAAAATTGTTTCTGAAGACAGAAAACTCGAAAACGCGTTTACTTGAAATTTTTTAGAAATTTTGACTTACTTGGAATTAAAAATAATTATTAATTAACAAAATTAAAAACTTGAAATTATTTGAAATTAAAAACAATTATTCATTAAAAACATTGAAAAACAATTAAAACAATTATTGTTGGAATTAAAAATAATTAAAAATAATTAATTATTTAGAATTAAAAATAATTATTAATTAAAAACAATTATTGTTAGAATTAAAAACATGTAAAAACAATTATTGTTGGACTTAAAAATATTTAAAAACAATTAAAAACTTGGAATTATTTAGAATTAAAAACAATTAGAAACAATTATTTTTGAAATCAAAAACAATTAAAAACAATTAATTTGAAAATAAAAATAATTTAAAACAATTAAAAAGGAGTCGCGCGCATGCTGGGAATTGAACCACTGACATCCAATTGCAAAATCATTCGTCTTGCCATTTTGGAAAGAAGTCGCATTTTATAAAGAAAATGTGAAAAATAGTTAAATCATCATTGTTTTGCCCAGTGTAAAATGAAAAAAGAAAAACAGCTGGAAGTTGAACTCGAAACGCGGACCTCCAACACCAAAACGCGCGTTTTGACCATTTTGGAAAAGTCCAAGTTTTGTAAAAAAAAAAAAAAAAGCCCAAAACGATGAAATTGTCGTTTTTCATTTCCTTTGAAATTTTTTGAGTGTTTTGAAAAATCTATTTTCGGAAATGACAAAAAGAACACGTTTTGACTATTTTCAAAAATACAAAACGAAAAACGGGTTGAAAACACCAAAGAGAACATGACATTAGGTGTTCTCAAAAATACTTTTTCAGAAATGGTAAAGAGAACACATTTTGACTATTTTCAAAAACACAAAACACAAAACGAGTTGAAAATACCAAAGAAAACAAGCCCTAATACTTTAAATTGGATTTGTTGACTGGTAACACAATATTTACATTCAAAATATGAATCATGCATAAGTAGGGTTAACTAGTGAAATCGGGAGTCCTAACTATCTTCTCACGTGATTTTTTTTCTCAAAAATCTATTATGGTTTCGTATTATTTCTTTCTAGTAATCTTTAATTTAATTTTGGTTAATTTTTCTAAAAAAATCTATTATGCTTTCGTATTATTTCTCTCGTAGTCTTTAGTTTAATTTTAGTTATGTAAAAATCAAGATTTTATTGTATGTTTGTTAGTTAAAGTTGCTTGAAATTAAAGTAGTAATTAATTATCAATATTCGCAAGTTCGATACTCTACTTATCATTATATTAATCGTTAACGATGTATCTACGAGATTAAAATCCACAACAGTGACATGTCATGGTTGCATCAAAGAGATGAAGGTTATCACCAGACTAATGAATATTAATTTCTATAAAATGAAAATTATATGGCCAAAATTGCAGCATCGTTAATCTTATCTTGACAAGATCACAAGTCATAATATTCAAACATAATATTCCAGAAATTATATCCAAATCGACCACGCAGTAGAAATTTTCTGTGCAGATGTCAGGATTTCAACAATATTGTCAATCTCAATCCCCCATAGCTGTCCTCTGAAAAGTAAAACTTTCAAATCCAAACCTTGTCGCCGCGTACACGTAATTCATTCACTCACCCTATATATATATGTGCCATTGTTGATGCATATAATCATTAATCTAAATTCTAAAACCAAACTCTGATTGATATCGAAAATGGAGAAAACAATGCTGTTTTCATTCTTTCTTGTTTCATTATTTTCAACAAATTTGTTTACAGCTTCTTCTTTGTCAGTTCGCGACACGTTGGGGCATCCAGTCCAACTCGGCGTCAAATACTACATACTGCCATTTCGCCCGGGCGCCGGCGGTGGCCTGACTTTAGCAACCAACAAAGGCAAGTGCCCTTACGAAATCGTCCAAATTATAACCGAGCACGCCAATGGCCTTCCCGTCACCTTTTCCTCCTCCAATAAGGAAGACAAAACTGTCCAACTCAACACTGATTTGAACATAAAGTTCACAGATTTCCAGCACACAACGCCATGCCCGGAATCCAAGGTTTGGAAATTCGACGCCAGCAATCAACAAAATGGCGCTTTGTTCGTGACAGTTGGTGGAGTTGAAGGGAAACCTGGACGTGAAACTTTGCCCAACTGGTTCAAGATTCAGAAAGAAGATAATGCATTCTATAAAATTCAGTATTGTCCGACTGTTTGTAAAGATTGCAGGGTTATCTGTGGAGACATTGGTCCCGTAATCTACGATGGAAGAAAACGTTTAGCTGTGAATGAATCACCACTCGGCGTTGTCTTCAAGAAGGCATAGAAATTTTATTACAATACCACATAATTAGTTATATAGATTATTATGTCATAAGATGAGCTTTCTGCTTTCAATGTATGCATATCTAATCTTTATGGAATAAAAGGATTTAATTATATTTTTCTCATCATTTCTTGCATTAAACAAAATAAATTATTACCCCTTTACCATCTTCAAGGCTTAAATTTATAAATTGCATATGTTTGTCAATTCTTAAATTATAATTTAAGATGATCAAACATATTTTTTTACTTACACATTTTATAAAAATCTATAATTTACACACGTTTCATAAGATAACACATATGTTAACCGTGTAAAATGTTGTTTTCAATTGAAAAATTAAAATATTAATATTAAACTAAAAAAATGTATTTTAAAAAAAAATTATAAAATAAGATAAATAATAATGGGGAAGCAACATAGTGTAACTTATATTGTAACACATATGTTGCTCATATACAATTGTTGAAATATTGAAATATTGATTTTAAATGAAAATAATGTATTTTTAACAAATTAAAAAAAAGTGAAAAAAAATAAAAAATATTGATTTTAATGAAAATGGTGTATTTTTTTAACAAATTAAAAAAGATCATAAAACTGTTATGTTAATTGACTTATATATAACTAATTAGTTTCCATAATAGCACCTACCTAGTCCCAAAATCTTACTAATACGGTGTTTGGTGGGATTTAAAAGTAGATTTTTAGGAGATTTTGAAAAAAGTTGGTAAAATGTGTGGTTAAAAAGTTGATAAAAATTGTGAATCCCATAAAATATGTGATTGAAAATAAATTTTAAAAAAATTAAAAAAAGTTGATCCAAACATGCTCTAAGTAATTAATTTTATCATCCAAATATTTGTTGTCTAGATATCTAGAAAGATATATCATATATATCCTATTAAATATGGATTAATACTTCACGTGGACTTCAAAGGAAAACCAAAATAATTAAATTTCTTCTATTATTTAAATGTAATTTTTCGATAGAGAAATAAAGCCTAACAAAGTAAATAGAACCACTTCCCAAAATGTCCTAATTCCTTAAAAAAAGTTAAACTTTTTACAAAGATTGGAAGAATAGAACCATGGAAAACTTCCCAAAATGTCCTGAAAAATTTCCAAAAGACAATCGGTTAAAGTATGGTTAAGAAAAAAGTTAAACAAAATAGGTGGTTTTTTTTTTATCTACATGAAAAATCTTTTCTTTTCCATGGAATCAATCAAACACACCTTATATATTTGCATCTCGGATCCTTAAACATTTGGATGTTTGTATGTTGGTCTCCATATTTCCACTTTTATTTCAATTTCTATTTTACCAATACATAGATAAAATAATTTCAGTATCATAATAAAATAGTATCATCATTATAACAAAACAATATCAAAAAGTACATTATCATTACTATAAAAAGTATCAAAACCACATTATTATCAGTATATTAATTAAACAGTGTCATAGATAATAGTTAATCAATAAAACAGTATAATAGGTAAAACAGTATCATATTAGTATCAAGAAAAATAGTATCATATATAACAATATCACAGGTTGTTGTATCATATATACGAGTACATTTCATTTTGCGAGATGCTTTCATTCAACGCAGCTTGTAAGATACGTTCTTTTTTCTTAGAGGCTTGTAATTCATCACGGAGACGGATCAACTGTTTTTGGCTCCCTACTTTCTTTCGTTGTCTTCTCTTGAACCATGTTCATCTTTTTAATCATCATCACTATTTTCCTTTTCACTCTTTTGTGTTTCTGTGTGAACTTCATCTTCATTAGATTCTTCATCTATCTCTTCAACTTCATCATCTTGTAATGATGTAGTATTTGTATAATAGACTGGATATTTGTATGTTGTATTGTATATTGTATAGTGTAGTTGAATAATTGTTCATGTAAGATACTATATACTGTGAATTGGTGATAGTGTTATTATTTTTTTTAATAGTTCCTGAACAGTCGTAGTTTTTGGACTACGTGCTAGATCTTTCAAATCCCATTTAATGCATTTTGGTTCAGCATTCTTCTTCAAAGCTTTGCAGACTTTGAGTTTTTTCAACAACCAATACTGAATTTTCATAAACAAAAATTTCTTAGGGAAAATATCACAATTAATATAAAACAGTATCAATAAAACAATATACAAAAATCAAAAAGCTTACTAGTAAAGCCATCACAAAGCTTGTGACGTGTGCTGGGTCTTCATTTTTACAAATAGATGAAATAAGGTATTTGAATATGTGCTTCGACCAATTGTAATTCTTGATCTCGTCGACATCTTCAACATATTCGATATATCTCCAGCTCAAACTCATAGATTTATTTGGTGCAAATAACGATGTCATTATGAAGAGTATCATCAACCTAGAAATATCGTCGATGTCTACTTTCTTGTGTACATTTGCCACAAATCTTAACTGTGCAGAGATTAGAGTTTTTGTTAATCTACTACAGCTTTTGAACCTCCGGTGGAAGAAATCTGACCCTGAGGCTGGCTTTTGATTTTCAGCTGCAATCTGATTTTCACCGTCGACGATGCCAAATATACCCTTCACATCATCCTTCTTGAACTTGAGATATGATATGTTTATTAAAAAACCCTTTTTGATTTGTCGAAGTACTCGATGATCTTGTAGAGATCCATGTCACTCCAACGACAACAATGCATATCAATCTTGTCATCCAAGATCAACTTGACAAGTTTCCAAAATGGCAATTTCTTCAATCTAGTTGTGCTTTTGTTAACGATATTCTTTCACCTCCCTGATCACTGTTTGGAGGTTAGACCGATATTGTGGGTCGACCTTCTTCTCCAATGTTATTTTTCTTCATATAGGAACGACCTTCTTTTTTCCTATTGTTTTGCATCCAATTGTTTTTTTTTTTGTTTTCTGCATAATAAACAACAGTATGAGAAGTATTAAAACACATTATTACGAGTATTATTCAAGACAGTATCATAGATAAAACAGTATCAATGATAAAAATATTATATAAGTATACTATACACATTATCTATATAAAAAAATTATCATATATAATATATCAGTATTATATAAAACAATATCATAATATTTCATAATATATGTCATAATAAAAATATATATCATATAAACAGTATTATAATATATCAGTATTATGGATAAAACAGTATCATAGATAACATAGTATCACAGATAAAAACATGTTATAAGTATGTTATTGTACATAGATTGAAACAGTATAATAGATAAAATTAATTACAAAACGTTTTTAATGGTTGAGTAATAATATCGTTTTCAAAATACTTCATTAGTAGTATAAGATCATTGATATTTGATTATGTCAGTATCATAGATAAAAACATGGTGTAAGTATATCATATCACATTATTTAAATAAAATAGTATTATCGATAAAACAACATCATATATTGAAATAGTATCATAGATCAAACTAAGTACAAGATTTTTTAATGGTTAAAATAATGACACTGTTCTCAAAATGTCCCATTAGTAGTACAAGATCGTTGATATTGTTTGCATTCAATAACAATATCATAGATTAAAATTTATCATAATAAAATATTATCAAAAATAAAAACATGATATAATTATACCATATTATATTATCTAAACAAAATAGTATTATAGATAAAAGTGGCTTAAGATATCAACATGTTAAGGAAGCAAATATCAAAGATAATTGTATCTTAATATATTTCACTATCATTAGAAATTGTGTAAGAAAATTATTACACACACTCAACATAGAAAAGTCCAATCCAGTAAAAGAACATTATTATAGATTGAAATAGTATTAAGCATTTTTCATGGGTAAATCAAACGTTATTCTAACAAAAAACTAAAAAAATCCACAAAACATTAACACAAAGTATATAGTATCACACATTTTAAAGTTCTATATCACATGTTCTAACAACAAATCCTAACTCACATACTCTACATTGTCAAAAACTAGTCGAATCAGATAATCCAAACTCCAATCATTAACAAATTTGCATATGTTTCAATTGAAATAGGGTCTCAACATTTTCACGGTTATTTTTAATCGAAAATTGTTACTTTAAAAAAAAAAAAATTACCTTTGTCATTGAAATAACGGCATTCGAATTATTTTTATGCAATTTTGTTGAGAAGAATCGAATACAATAAGAAGATGAAGATTGCTAAAAATAAATGAAGAGATTTCTAGATAGTTACTGTGATTGATTAATGGGTCTTTTCGTGTTTGAGTGAGTGGTTTGTACAATTGCAGGAGCAAATTGGTCTTTAGCACTAAAGTATGATTTTAATTGAATTAAGTTTGAGCCATTTGACTATTTTCAAAAATACAAAACAGAAAATGGGTTGAAAACACCAAAGAGAACATGATCTTGGTTTTCTTTGCATTTGAGTTTGAATTCATTTGGTATTTTGTGTTTTGAATGTTTGTTTTGAGATTTTTAAAAATACGTTCCCTTTGGTATTTTTAAAAATTGTTTCTGAAGACAGAAAACTCGAAAACACGTTTATTTGAAATTTTTTAGAAATTTCGACTTACTTGGAATTAAAAATAATTATTAATTAAAAACAATTAAAAACTTGGAATTAAAAACAATTATTCATTAAAAAATTGAAAAACAATTAAAAATAATTAATTTTGGAATTAAAAATAATTAATTATTTGGAATTAAAAATAATTAATAATTAAAAACAATTATTGTTAGAATTAAAATCATGTAAAAACAATTATTGTTGGACTTTAGTTTAATTTTAGTTAATTTTTCTAAAAAAATCTATTATGCTTTCGTATTATTTATTTTTCGTAGTCTTTAGTTTAATTTTAGTTACGTAAAAATCAACATTTTATTGTGTGTTTGTTAGTTAAAGTTACTTGAAATTAAAATAGTAATTAATTATCAATCCTCATAGGTTCGACACTCTACTTATCATTAAATTAATTGTTAACGATCTCGCTCTCGAGATTAAAATCCACAACAAATGACATGTGATGGTTGCATCAAAGAGATGAAGGTTATCACCGGACTAATGAATATTAATTTCTATAAAATGAAAATTATATGGCCAAAATTGCAGCATCGTTAATCTTATCTTGACAAGATCACAAGCCATAATATTCAAACATAATATTCCGTAAATTATATCCAAATCGACCACGCGGTAGAGAAATTTTTCGTGCGGATGTCGGGATTTCAACAATATTGTCAATCTCAATCCCCATGTCGTCCTCTCCGAAAAGTAAAACTTTCAAATCCAAACCTTGTCGCATTGCAGTACGTAATTCATTCACTCACCCTATATATATATGTGCCATTGTTGATGCATATAATCATTCTGACCCGTTTCTCGCCGCGCGGTGGGCAAGAATTATCTTGCCCATCGCTACACGTGGCATGCCCCGTCAACAAATATTGACCAAGTAAAATAACACATGTCAAGAAAAATTTACAATTCACCTCCCCATCTTCTCCTCTCCTCATTCTCTCCCGTCTCCTCTCCCCCAAATCGCCCTAACCATCCACCCCCCCCCACCCCACCCCACCCCACCAACCACCACCACTTTCGGATATCACCCACCCCACTCAACCCAAGCCAACACAAACGGAGCAAGAGCACCACACCACACCAACGACTCTTTCTCTCTCTCTCTCTCTCTCTCCACCAGCCAAGAATCATTCTCTCTCCTCTTCTCAAGTTTTGTTTTCTTGTTTGATGTTGGAGGCGATGGTGGTTTCCGGTGTTTGTTGGTGCTTTGCTGAGAGCGGAGGAGTTGGCCGCTTTCTTGTCGATGTTGGAGGCGATGGTGGTTGTCCGGCGCTTGTCGGTGCGGTGTGAGAGCGGGAGAGTTGGAGGCGATGGTGGTTGTTAAGCCGTGGTGGTTGTCCAGCGAGAGGTGGGCTTGTTCGCACCATTTGAACAATCATTTTTTAACCTTTTTTTCGAGATTAGATGTTTGGTATACGAGAAAAAGTGGAGATTTAAGGGTTTGTTAATGGTGAATTTTTGTTGAAATGGGTTTCTTGAAATGGTGGTTGGTGATTTAAGGTAGGAGATGGAAGTGGTGAATTGTTGATCCGTGAGGTAGAACGTGTGGTGGGTCCCATGAGGTAGGAGGTGGTGGTGGGTCCCATGAGTTAGAAGGCGAGATGATTTGGGGAGAGGAGACGGGAGAGAATGAGGAGAGGAGAAGATTGGGAGGTGAATTGTAAATTTTTGCCGACATGTGTTATTTTACTTGGTCAATATTTCTTCGATGGGGCATGCCACGTAGGCAAAGTGGGCAAGATAATTCTTGCCCAACGCAAGTGTGAGAACCAATCGATAATCATTAATCTAAATTCCAAACTCTATTGATATCGAAAATGGAGAAAACAATGTTGTTTTCATTCTTTCTTGTTTCATTATTTTCAACAAATTTGTTCTGACTTCTTCTTTGTCGATTCGCGACACGGAGGGGCATCCAAATTCAACTCGGCGTCAAATACTACATAACGCCATTTCGCCCGCGCCAGGTGGTGGCCCGACTTTAGCAACCAACAAAGGCAAGTGCCCTTACGAAATCGTCTAAATTATAACCGAAAGCACGCCAATGATGGCCTTCCGTCACCTTTTCCTCCTCCAATAAGGAAGACAAACCGTCCAACTCAACACCGATTTGAACATAAAGGTCACAGATTTCAAAGACACAACGCCATGCCCGGAATCCAAGGTTTGGAAATTCGACGCCAAAGACCAATCAACAAAATGGCGCTTTGTTCGTGACGGGTTAAGCGGAGTTGAAGGAACCACGGACGTGAAACTTTGCCCAACTGGTTCAAGATTCAGAAAGAAGATAATGCATTCTATAAAATTCAAGATTGTCCAAATTTGTTTGTAAAGATTGCGAGGTTATCTCTGTGGAGACATTGGTCCCGTAATCACGATGGAAGAAAACGTTTAGTTGTGAATGAATCACCACTCGGCGTTGTCTTCAAGAAGGCATAGAAATTTTATTACAATACCACATAATTAGTTATATAGATTATTATGTAATAAGATGAGCTTTTGCTTTCAATGTATGCATATCTAATCTTTATGGAATAAAAGGATTTAATTATATTTTTCTCATCATTTCTTGCATTAAACAAAATAAATTATTACCCCTTTACCATCTTCAAGGCTTAAATTTATAAATTGCATTTGTTTGTCAATTCTTAAATTATAATTTAAGATGATCAAATATATTTTTTTATTCACACATTTTATAAAAATCTATAATTTACTACTCATTTATTATCCACACGTTTCAACGCCTCCTTAGTCTCTGTTGTCCTCCCTAGGAGGCCATGGCTCAAGTTGTTGGACTCTCCACTTCACGTGAGGTGTGGGTTGCCTTGAAAACACCTTCACCACCGCTCCAAAGTCCGTGAAATCCATCTAAAGGATGATTTACAACCCGATGAAACGAGGCACCAAACTGTTTGAGTATGCCCGCGCCTTCAAGGCCCTCTGCGATCAACTTCATGCAATCGGCCGACCACAATAGCATTGACAAAGTGCAATCGGGTTCCTCCGAGGTCTTGGCTCAAACTTCTCGAGCTTCTCCACGGCCCAAATGGCTCTCACCCATTTGCCCTGTTTTGCAGATCTTGTGCCAAAAGCGGAGAGCTTTGAGCTCTTTCAAAATCTTTGGAGCCTGTTGCACCATCCCCTGTGGCATTCACAGCCACAAATCGCAACCCGGCAAGGTCAAACCAGTGAAGCTCCTCTTTCCGCAATCAACCAACTCGAACTGGTGGCAACGGACGAAGACAGGGACGCTCCTCTGGCAGACGACCCCAAGCGCTACCGTCTGGCCAGAGAAAGTCACTACACGCATCGGTGCAAGAAGCGGTATGACCGCCATGGTCATACCCCTGAAGCTCAACTCGCCGAAGCCCTAAATGCATCGTGTTCCATTTCCAGAAATGAGGCCTCAGATTGGTTTTTAGACACAGGGCCTCGCCCGCATGACTCAAATCAATCCTTCTTGGACCAATCCACTCTTATACGGGTAAGGATTGTGTTATTGTTGGGAATGGTGCGTCCCTACCCATTACCCACATCGGTAAACTTTCTCATTCTCCTGATTTTCAACTATTAGAAGTTCTAGTTGTCCCTTACATCACTAAAAATCTTTTGTCCATAAGCAAATTAACGATTGACTTCCCGTTATCCATTACATTTACTAATAATCTTTTTACTGTTCAGAATCGCCAAACGGGAAGAGTGGTGGCAACCAGTAAACGGGATGGCGGCCTATATGTGCTAGAACGCGAAAATTCGGCTTTTGTTTCTGTCTTGAAAAATAAATATCTTCATGCTTCATATGATTTATGGCATGCTCGCCTTGGACATGTGAATCATTCTGTAATTTTTTTCTGAATAAAAAAGGACAAATTTATCTTACTTCTTTATTGCCATCTCCTATATTATGTAGTACATGTCAAATTGCAAAGAATCACCGTTTGCCCTAATCTCGTACTGAACATCGATCTTCAAAGGTTTTAAATCTTATTCATTGTGATCTATGGGGGCCATCTCCTGTAATTTCACATACTATGCTTTATTTATTGACGATTATTCTCGTTTCACTTGGCTTTATCCATTAAAATTGAAATCTGACTTCTTCACTACTTTTCTTCAATTTCAAAAATTTGTTGAAAATCAGCATTCTGCTCGTATAAAAATTTTCCAAAGTGACAGTGGTGAAGAATTCACTAACAATTGCTTTAAAGAACACCTTAGTACCTCGGCATTCATCATCGAATATCTTGTCCTTATACACTACACACAAAATGGTCGTCTTTGAAGGAAACACCGCCATGTGGTGAAACAGTCTAGCTCTCCTTTTTCATTCTCACATTCCCACTCACTTATGGGTTGATGCTTTTAGCACTGGGGCTTACATCATCCACCGTTTGCCCACACCGCTTCTCAGAGGTACATCACCTTTTCAACTCTTTATGGTTCTTCTCAAATTACGAAAACTTTCATCCATTTGGTTGTCGTGTTTATCCTTGTTTACGTGATTACATGACCAACAATTTTTCCCCTCATAGCATCCATTGCATTTTTATAGGTTATCATTCATCTTATAAAGGTTTTCGTTGTCTCGACCCCACCACCTCTAGACTCTATATTACCCGCCAAGCCCAATTTGACGAAAACCACTTTCCTTTTCACCGTAATTCCCAAGCCCAACCCATATCCTCTCTCCAAATCTCAAATTTTTTGGAACCAAGTCTCCCTCCCACAAACATGCCCCTGCCATCTCCTGCACCAAACTCCCAACATATTTCTCAATCCGGATCCACCTCGTGTATTATTTGTCTCGATCCAAGTGGATAAGTCTTTCTGAGCAACTAATTCTCATACAGATCCATCTCCATCACACTTAGACTTTAGACCGGCTTCTCCAGAGCCCATTCTTGAGTTACCCATGGTTGATCGCACCCATTGCATTCACTCCATTAGGTTCTCATCCAAAGCTCACACGAGCCAAAGCTAGCATCTTCAAAATGCGCCACCCAAAGACATCTCGAACTTGTGAGTTCCTCTAGACTTCTTTCGGCTCTTCTTGCATCAATCGAGCCTAAAGGATTCAAATCACGCCAAGAACCCTACTTGGCTCATCGCTATGGATGAAGAAGTTCAAGCCTTGCAAAATAATTGCACACGGATTTTGGTTCCTCAACCCAAAGAACACCAACATTGTGGGTTCCAAATGGGTGTTTCAAACCAAATATTTGCCCGACGGATCTATTGAACGCTCAAAGCCCGTCTTGTTGCCAAGGGCTACACGCAGTACCGGTCTTGACTACATCGACACTTTTAGCCCCATCATCAAGGCTACTACAATTTGTGTTGTCCTCTCTCTTGTTGTGACCAACAAATGGCCCCTTCGCCAACTTGATGTCAAAAATGCGCGTTTCTTAATGGCCATCTCAGTGAACATGTTTATATGGAACAGCCCCCTGGATACATTGACCCTCGCTTTCCCAATCATGTATGTCAGTTGCAGAAAGCTCTCTATGGTCTAAATCAAGCTCCTCGTGCCTGGTTCCAGCGCCTCAGCTCTTATCTCATAAAACTTGGTTTTTATTGCAGTCGTGCAGTCATGTCACTATTTATTTTTCATAAGCACTCTGACATAATCTATCTGCTTCTCTATGTTGATGACATCATTATTACAGGCAACAACTCATCTCTTCTTGACAGCTTTACTTGCAAACTCAATTATGAGTTTGCCACTAAGGATTTGGGTCCTCTCAGTTACTTCCTTGGTCTTGAAACAACAACCACGTCTAATGGCCTCTTCATCAGTCAACTGAAATATGCATGGGATATTCTCATACGAGCTGAGCTACTTGACAGCAAACCTGTTCACACCCCATGGTTGTTTCCCAGCACCTGTCTGTTGATGGTCCTTTATTCTCGGATCCTACACTTTACGATCTCTTGTTGGTACTCTCCAAAGATCTAACTATCACTCGTCTGCGGATATTGCTCATGCTATCAACTCGTCGGTCAATTTCTCCACTCCTCGATCAAGACCATTTTCTTGCTATCAAACGCATTCTTCACTATGTTAAAGGCACGCTACACTTTGGCCTAACTTTTCATCCATCTGCTGCTCACGGTGCTTTAGTTGCTTACTCGGATGCGAGTTAGGCAGTCGCTCGATACTCGCCGCTCTACCTCTGGTTACTCTATTTATCTTGGCGGCAACTTGGTTTCTTGGAGTGCCAAGAAGCAACCCACCTGTTTCTCGTGCCGGCTTGTAAATCGAGTATCGTGCTTTGGCGCTCATCGCCGCCAAACTTCTTTTCGCTCACCCATCTCCTCAGTGACCTCAAAGTTTCAATTCCACAGTGGCCTCTCCTCCTATGTGACAACAAGAGTGCCATCTTCTTGAGCTCCAATCCGGTTTCTCACAAACGGGCTAAGCATGTTGAGCTCGACTACCACTTTCTTCGTGAACTTGTTCTTGCTGGCAAGCTTTGCACTCAGTATGTGCCTTCTCATTTGCAAGTTGCCGACATCTTCACCAAAAGTGTGTCAAAGCCTCTCTTTGAACTTTTCCGATCCAAGCTTCACGTCCGCTCAAATCTGACGCTCAACTTGCGGGGGGTGTCAAGGATCATGCCTAATGATCTTCAGCCTTGATTCAAGGCCTTCTATTTTTACATAATCTTTGATCCACAATTATAGCCTCTTGTTTATTTGATTGATTCTTTCCATACTTGTAATTACCATATACGAATATGTAATTGTACTATATATATGATATCAACTCACTACTAAAAAGAGTGGTAGTTTTCAAACACTCTCAATTTCTTGCATTAAACAAAATAAATTATTACCCCTTTACCATCTTCAAGGCTTAAATTTATAAATTGCATTTGTTTGTCAATTCTTAAATTATAATTTAAGATGATCAAACATATTTTTTTATTCACACATTTTATAAAAATCTATAATTTACTACTCGTTTATTATCCACACGTTTCATAGGATAACACATATGTTACCCGTGTAAAATGTTATTTTCAATTGAAAAATTAAAATATTAATTTTAAACTAAAATAATGTATTTTAAAAAAAATTATAAAATAAGATAAATAATAATGGGGAAGTAACATATTGTAACTTATATTGTAACACATATGTTGCTCATATACAATTATTGTTTTCAAATGAAATATTGAAATATTGATTTTAAATGAAAATGATGTATTTTTAACAAATTAAAAAAAAAAGCGAAAAAAAAAAATAAAAATATTGATTTTAATGAAAATGGTGTATTTTTTTAACAAATTAAAAAGATCATAAAAGCTGTTATGTTAATTGACTTATATATAACTAATTAGTTTCCATAATATCACCTACCTAGTCCCAAATTCTTACTAATACGGTGTTTGGTGGGGTTCAAAAGTAGATTTTAGGAGATTTTGAAAAAAGTTGGTAAAATATGTAGTTAAAAAGTTGATAAAAATTGTGGATACCACAAAATATGTGATTGAAAATGAATTTTAAAAAAATTAAAAAAAGTTGATCCAAACATGCTCTAAGTAATTAATTTTATCATCCAAATATTTGTCGTCTAGATATCTAGAAAGATATATCATATATATCCTATTAAATATGGATTAATACTTCACGTGGACTTCAAAGGAAAACCAAAATAATTAAATTTCTTCTATTATTTAAAGGTAATTTTTCGATAGAGAAATAAAGCCTAACAAAGTAAATAGAACCACTTCTCAAAATACACTACTAAAATATTAAACTCGATAATCAAAAGAAACTCTACTTCTAAAATTGTCTCTCAAAAGCTTAGAAAACAGATCATGATCAAGAGATTCTAACAATCAAATACCAACTAACGTATCATGTTCTCGATATTTTGTCTTATTGATTGTTCTAAAAATTGCAAGTGTAAGATATCATAAAAATTAGTGCAAGTAGATCGTGAATCCAATGTTGATCATACAAGAACTATGTTACTAAGTACCAAAATTGTTAATCCCAACTCTATCTTAACAACCGATTAATGAAGTGGTTTTAAACTAAAGATTCTAACTAAAAAACAATACGATCAGATTTTTGGTTGAAATTGATAAATTTGAAATGTTAGGACTCTACGATTTTCACCGTAGTCTTTCCGATTTACTTTTGCCTATCACATTACAACCGTGTTCACGATAAAATTTCTTTAAAATATTTGACAATCTTACTCGAGTATAATCAAACATACTTAAAGATTGCGAATTTACTATATCTCTATTTAAATCATGACAAATATAAGTTCATTCAATAATAAAAAATTCACACGCGATCAGACAAATTATAGGAGTATATTTCTATCTCACATCCAAACTTATGATTTTTATCATTAATACTAAATTGGTATTTTACCTCTCGGTTTTAAACGGATTCATTAAAAATTCATAAATCGTCCGAATTTATGAAAGCAAACAAAGCAACATTGAAAAATAAACTCTAATTGAGCATTTAAAATAATATTATTACTTTAACCATTATAAACATCTTGTAATTAGTTTTATCTATGATAATCTTTGTTTCAATCTATGTGTAATGACATACTTATACCATACTTTTATATGTAATAATTGTTTTATCTATGATATTGTTTTGTCCATGATCGATATATATATATATATATATATATATATATATATATATATATATATATATATATATATATATATATATATATATATATATATATATATATATATATATATATTATGATATTGATAATTTATGATATATTATGATATTGTTTACTATAATCTCGATATATTATATGTGATAATTTTTTATATAGAAAACATGATATGGTATATTTATACAATATTTTTATTTTTGATAATTGTTTTATCTATGATAATCGCTTATATGATACTATCTTAAATAATACGGTAATAATGTGTTTTAATACTTTTCATATTGTTGTTTATGATGCAACAAATCAAAAAAACAATTTGATACAAAACAATTAGTTACAAAAAAAAATAGGAAAAAAAGAAGGTTGTTCCTATACGAAGCAAAATAACGGAGGAGAAGAAGGTCACCCACAGTATCGGTCTAACTTCTAAACAGTGATCAGGAAGGTGAAAGGAATATTGTTAACAAAAGCACAACTGAATTGAAGAAATTGCCATTTTGGAAACTTGTCAAGTTGATCTTAGATGACAAGATTGATATGCATTGTTGTCGTTGGAGTGATGTAGATCTGTACAAGATCATCGAGTACTTCAACAAGTCAAAAAAGGATTTTTTTTAATAAACATATCATATCTCAAGTTCAAGAAGGATGATGTGGAGGGTATATTTGGCATCGTCGATGGTGAAAATTAGATTGAAGTTAAAAAAAACAAAAGCCAGCCGCAGGGTCAGATTTCTTCCACCAAAGGTACCAAAACTGTAGTAGATTAACAAAAACTATAATCTCTACATATATAAGATCTGGTACTAATGTACACAAGAAAGTAGACATCAACGATATTTCTAGGTTGATGATACTCTTCCTAATGGCTTCGTTATTTGTACCAAATAAATCTCTGACTTGGAGTTGAGATGTACCGAATATGTTGAAGATGTCGACGAGATCAAGAATTACAATTGGTCGAAGCAGATCTTCGAATACCTTATTTCTTCCATTTGTAAAAATGAAGACCCAGCAAACCTCACAGGCTGTGTGATGGCTTTACTAGTAAGCTATTTGATTGTTGTATATTGTTTTATTGATACTGTTTTACATTAATTGTATTATTATTTGCACTAAGAAACTTTTGTTTATGAAAATCTAATATTGGTTGTTGGAAAAACTCAAAGTTTGCAAAGTTTTGAAGAAGAATGTTGAACCAAAATGCATTAAATAGAATTTGAGAGATCTGGCACGTAGTCTAAAAACTACGATTACCCACGAACTATTAAAAAAAGTAATAATAGTATCACTAATTCACAGTATATAGTATCTTACATGAACAGTTATTAATAACTACAGTATACAATATATAGTACAACATACAAATATCCAGTATATTATACAAATACTATGTCATTATAGGTTGATAAAGTTGAAGAGATAGATGAAGAATCTAATGAAGATGAAGTTCAGACGGAAACACAAGAGAGTGAAAAGGAAAAGAGTGATAATGATCAAAAAGATGAGCAAGATTCAAGAGAAGATAGTGAAAAGGAAGAAAGTATGGATGTTAAAAAGACTAGTGAGGATGATGACGAGGACGATAAAGAAACAAAAGCAAAAGGAAAAGAAAAAGATGGCAAGGTAAATAAAGAAGGATACAGCAGTTTTGAAAACATTGAAAAGGAGGATGACAATTGGCTACACTAGCCCCTGAATCAACTGGCAGAAGTTGCAATCGACGACTCATTATCCAAAAAAGCCAAAAACAGTTGATTTAGTCTTCGTGATGAATTACAAGCCTCTAAAAAAAGAGCGTATCTTACAAGCTGCATTGGATGAAAGTATCTCGCAAAATGAAATGTACTAGTATATATGATACAACAACCTATGATATTGTTATATATGATACTATTTTTCTTGATACTGATATGATATTGTTTTACCTATTATCTTTGTTTTATCTATGATCTTGTTTTATTGAGTAACTATTATCTATAACCCTGTTTAATTAAGATATTGATAATAATGTGGTTTTGATACATTTGATTATAATGATAATGTACTTTTTGATATTTTTTTTGTTATAATGATGATACTATTTTATTATGATACTGATACTATTTTATCTATGTATTGGTAAAATAAAAATTGAAATAAAAGTAGAAGTATGGAGACCAACATGCAAACACCCAAATGTTTAAGGATCTGATATGCAAATATATAATGGGAGAATTGAAATAAAAGTTTAACTTTAGGGCTAAATTGGCAATACCGTAAAGATTGAAGACTTATCGTGCAAATAAATGAGGACTAAGATGCTAAGTGAGGATGAATTTGGCTCATGCGGTCGCATGGGTCAAGTTCATTATGATTGTGGGCCATTGAATTTATAAGCAGAAGCCCAATCTCTCATTCCAAGCGATCGCATGAGTTTTCCAAGGTTCCAAGCCCAGCAGATTGTTTTGTTTTCTTATTGATTTAGTCTTCTTTTGGACTCTTTTCGGACACGGATTGAGGCACGAATTTATCTTGGCTTTATAAATACACATTATTATAGAAGAAAAAAATGAGATTTTTCACAAGAGAAATATACAAAATTTTAGAGATATTTTATGAAGAAAATTCAAATTTGGCAAGGAAATTCAAGACATAGGCAACACAAGATCATTGAAACTTTCAAGATTAAGGGGTTGTATTTATCTTTTCTCTTCTTCTACCGGAACATGAATTATTATATAATTTGTAATTTATTTTTCACCATGTCCGACTAGGATATTTGTTAGGATGAACGATGTAGTTATTGACTTCAACTCATGTTTAATTCTATATTTTGAATTTATTTTCATATAAATTGTGTCGAATTGGTGTATAGTTAAGTAAAAATCAACATTTTATTGTGTGTTTGTTTGTTAAAATTACTTGAAATTAAAATAGTAATTAATTATCAATGCTCGTGGGTTCGATACTCTATTTATCATTATATTAATTGTTAAAGATCCGTCTCACGAGATTAAGGGTGTGTTTGATTTTGATTAAAATTAGATTTTTGTAAAAGTTAGTGAAATGTGTGGTTGAAAAATTGGGCCCATGAAATGTATAGTTAAAATTAAATGTTGACTTTAACTTTAACTTTTTAGCAAAATTTTAATCGTTTACAAACAAAACCTAAAATCCACAACAAATGACATGTGATGGTTGGATCAAAGAGATGAAGGTTATCACCAAACTAAGTAATCAATATAATTAATTTCTATAAAATGCAGCATCGTTAATCTTATCTTCACAAGATCACAAGTCATAATATTCAAACATAATATTCCGAAATTATACCCAAATTGACCGCCAAGAAGAAATTTTTCATGCGGATGTCAAGGTTTGAACAATATTGTCAACCTCAATCCCCATAGTTGTCCTCTAAAAGTAAAACTTTCAAATCCAAACCTTATCGCGCGTACACACAATTCATTCACTTTACACTCATGCAATTATTGCATGACACATGCCCCGGTGGGCATTATAACAACGTCCACCGGGGGCATTAGAACGGGACTCTATATATATGTGTGTGCCATTGTTGATGCATATAATCATTAATCATATGTTACCCATGTAAAATGTTATTTTCAAATGAAAAATTGAAAAAATGATTTTAAATGATAATAATGTATTTTTAAAAAAACTAAAAAAAAGTGAAAACTTATAAATTATTGAGTTTAATGAAAATGATGCATTTTTTAGCAACTTAAAAAAGATGATTTTTTCAATATTTTAACAAAATGTATGGCTCTTGTCAAATTTTCCCCATAATAAATCATGTAGAACTGTTATGTTAATTGACTTAATATTCATCTTTCTCGAAATCTAGTTAATCTACCTCTCAATATCAAAATTTCCTCACTCGATTGATAATTTATTATGAAAGATGTTTAATTCTATAATACAACCGCATAAACAAAGTTGCAATTTCTCAATTTAACAACTTTTTCATGAAAAACAATATTGAGATTCTACATGCAATTTTCTCAATTAACATGCAACTAATATTATGAATTTTAACTTTCATTAAAAAAATCTTAAAAATAAATCAACACGCCAATTCAACACAATTTATATGAAATAAATCCAAAACATAGAAATAAACATAAGTTGATGTAGGTCCGGTAACGACGTCTGAGCTTATGGTTCATGGTCATTTCTCTTCTCAGTAAATGGTCTATCTTCTATAATAGAAAGAAAGAGTTTCCTTTACTCGCTTCGATGGGGCGGTAGCACGGGCTAGCTCAATTGGGTTATATAGGGCAAAAAGCGCCTGCCGAATCAACGTGATAGGGGGAGTGGAAAGAAAACTATGCGTTCAAGTCAATAGCTACATCATTTATACTAACAAATAACCTAGTTGGACATGGTGAAAAATAAAGTACAAATCAAATAACAATTCATGTTCTGTTAGATGAACAAAAAAGTTAAATAATCTTGAAAGTTTTCAATGATCTTAACATTAGATTTTTCTCCTTCGTCTTGAATCTCCTTCTCAAACTTAAATTTTCTCCTTAAAATATCTGTAAAATTGTGTATATTTCTCTTTGTGAAAAATTTCCATTATTCTTCTCTAATGATTCTCTAATAATGTGTATTTATAGAGCCAATAATAACTCTAAATTTGTTCAATTCGTGTCCAAAAAAGAATCTAAAAGAACTCCAAATCAATAAGAAAACAAAAATAATCTACTGGGCTGAGAACCTTGGAAAGCCAATGCGATCGCATGGAAGTAGAAATTGGGCATCTGCTTATAATTTCAATTTCCCGAGATCGTAATGGATTGCATGGGTCAAATTCATCATCACTTTGCATCTTAGTCCTCATTTATTTTGCACTGTAAGTTTGCAATATTTAAGGTATTGCGAATTTAGCCTTCGAAGTTAAACTTTTATTTCAATTCCACCCTTATATATTTTCATCTCACGTCCCTAAACATTTGGGTGTTTACATGATGGTCCTCATACTTCTACTTTTATTTCAATTTAGTCCTATTTCTCCAATTTTACTCCAAACATGCATAAGTAATTTAATATAAAACACAAGTAGCATCCCTGTTCACAAGTCATGAATTAAAACAGTTCCAAATAAATCACGTCATTAACCAGCAAGACCATCTAACAACACATAAGCATGCAAGATTTTTTTTAATACCCGATTTTTTTTCTTTTGGCCAACTCAAATTTAAAATCTACACTGTCGTCAATGTAGAAGCAAAAAGACATAAGAGAAAACGAGTTTAGGAACTCCCCCATGGTGGTTTGGATGGTGGAGGAAAACGGAATTGAAGGTCCAAATGCATGTAGAGTCGCTCTTTGCATTATTTTGTTGTAGCCATTATACATACACACATTGAGACATAAGCAAATCATAAGATCAATATAGTAGGACGACGATGATATGCTAAAATACTAAACAAAAAGAAAATGTGCCAAAGTCGCTAATGCAAACCTAAAAATGAAAAATAAAAACAACTACATACACTGCAAAACAAAGTCAAAGTCAAAGATAGAATAATAAGTTTAAACAACTATATACAATGCAAAACAAAGTCAAAGTCCAAGATAGAATAATAGGTTGCCTCCCATTCAGTGCTTATTTATAGTCATTAGCTTGAATTTTTGTATGGTTGCTCAAGTGTAAAAAGAAGGGATTTCAAGATTATCGAAGGTGTCACTCTCTCCAATGATCTCTTTATTTCTATCTCCTTGTTCTATGGTTTGTTCTTCCTCCATTTAACAAATACAACCTGTGCATCGGGGATGTTTTCTTTAACTTCAACTATATGTTCATTCATGTTAGCTTGTGGCATCTCGCACAATCGATTGCCATTGTCTTTCACCAGACAAATTGGCTTCACCCCCAAAAACTTTTTGAAGAAGCTTTTTTTGAATTTTTCAAGTTCTCTACTTGATATCATGTCCAATAAAGAGGAGATGGTGGTGTCTTATCTTTTCCCATTAGTCCGTTGGTGTTGAAAATTTTTTATAAATCGACTTGCTCGGTCGGTGAAGGATCAGTAGTGATCAAGAGACAGTCTGACGTTTGATGATTTGCCCAACATTTTACACAAATCGAAACCGGTGCTTGGATCATATTAAAATATTGAGAGTGCTTTAAGGTTTCCATCTGCTTTGACAATGACTTGATTTTAGCAAGTAGTACTGTATTTATGTCTACCTTATGCATTCCAACTGTCTTTTTCTGTGAACCCCTATCGGGCCACATTACAAACTGCTCATCCATTGTCCATATAAGTCATAGAGGTCTCCAGCCGACCTATTTCAAATAGAGCCACCTGTAGAGAGTCAATTGTAGAACGACTATTTGGAGTCAATCTATAGTAGAAATAATTATTTTGAGCTGCTAGTGGAAAACCATGACTGGAGCACTTTCTAAGCAGTTCCTTAAACCTTTCCCATGCTTTATGGAAGTTTTATGAATCCGTTTGCTGGAAGGTTGAGATTTCATGCTTGAGATGGTTTACTTTGGTAGGAGGAAAGTACATTAACGTAAACTTCTGAACCACATCTATCCATATGGTGATGCTTCTAGAAAGTAATGAATCCAAACCATTCCTGAGCTTTATCTTTCAATGTGTGAGAAAAGAGTCTCATCCTAAGTACTTCTTCACTCACCTTGATATTTGAAGCTTCCACAAGAATCCAAAAATGAGAGATGGTAGTGTGAATTTCATCACTCGTCCATAGAATAGTAGGTTGTTGGAGAACAAATTGATCACATATGGCCTTAGTTGGAAAATGTCATGCCTACATGGAGGATATACTATAGTGGATCGATTTTCCACAACAAGAGACATCATGTACTATCCCATAAGCACATGATAAGTATAGTGTCGAACCCACGAAGATTGATAATTAATTACTACTACAATTTCAATTAACTTTAACAAACAAACACAATAAAATGTTGATTTTTTACTTAACTAAATTAAACTAAAGACTACTAGAAAGAAAAATATAAAGAATGTACAATAGATTTCGAGAAAAATTCACGTGAGAAAATAGTCAAGAGGCTCGATTTCACTAGTTAACCCTACTCATACTTAATTCATATTTTGATGCACATATTGTATTGCCGATCAAAAATTCCAATTAAATTATTAACATTGCGTCTATCTCGAAATCTAGTTAACCTACATCTCAATATCAAAATTTCCTTCCTCGATTGATAATTCAATATGAAACATATTTAATTCTTCAATAGAATGGCATAAAAATTTGCAATTTCTCAATTTAGCAACTTATTCATGGAAGGCAATATTTAGGTTCAACATGCAATTTCTCAATTAACATAAAACTAATGTTATGAATTTTAACTCTCGTTAAAAAAATCCTAAAATAAATCAATACACAAATTCAAAACAATTTATATAAAAATAAATTCAAAATATAGAATTAAACATGAGTTGAAGTCAATAAATACATCGTTTATCCTAACAAATATCCTAGTCGGACATGGTGAAAAATAAAGTACAAATCATATAATAATTCATGTTCCGGTAGATGAAGAGAAAAGATAAATACAACCCTTAATCTTGAAAGTTTTCAATGATCTTGTGTTGCCCCTGTCTTAAATCTCTTTGCCAAATTTGAATTTTCTTATAAAATATCTCTAAAATTTTGTATATTTCTCTTGTGAAAAATCTCATTTTTTTTTCTTCTCTGATAGTGTATTTATAAAGCCAAGAATAACCTTAAATTCGTGCCTCAATCCGTGTTCGAAAAGAAGTCCAAAAGAAGACCAAATCAATAAAGAAATAAAATAATCTGCTGGGCCCAGAACCTTGGAAAGCTCATGCGATCGCATGGGCCAATGGGCCGCGATTGCTTGGAAGGAGAGAATGGGCTTCTGCTTATAAATTCAATGGCCCGCGATCGCAATGAACTTGGCCGATGCGACCTCATGAGCCAAATTCATCCTCACTTAGCATATTAGTCCTCATTTATTTGTACGATAAGTCTTCAATCTTTACGGTATTGCCTATTTAGCCCTGAAGTTAAACTTTTATTTCAATTCTGCCCTTATATATTTGCATCTCAGATCCTTAAACATTTGGGTGTTTGCATGTTGGTCTCCATATTTCCACTTTTATTTCAATTTCTATTTTACCAATACATAGATAAAATAATATCAGTACCATAATAAAATAGTATCATCATTATAACAAAACAATATCAAAAAGTACATTATCATTAGTATAAAAAGTATCAAAACTACATTATTATCAGTGTCTTAATTAAACAGGGTTATAGATAATAGTTACTCAATAAAACAATATCATAGATAAAATAGTATAATAGGTAAAACAGTATCATATCAGTATCAAGAAAAATAGTATCATATATAACAATATCACAGGTTGTTGTATCATATATACGAGTACATTTCATTTTGCGAGATGCTTTCATTCAAAGCAACTTGTAAGATACGCTCTTTTTTCTTAGAGGCTTGTAATTCATCACGGAGACTGGATCAACTGTTTTTGGCTTTTTTGGATGATGAATCATTGATTGCAACTTCTGCCAGATGATTTAGGGATAAGTGTAGCCAATTGTCATCCTCCTCTTTAATGTTTTCAAAACTGTCGTAACCTTCTTCATTTACCCTACCATCCTTTTCTTTTCCTTTTGATTCATTTTCTTTATCGTCCTCGTCATCATCCTCACTTGGATTTTTAACATCCCTACTTTCTTCCTTTTCGCTGTCTTCTCTCGAACCATGTTCATCTTTTTAATCATCATCACTATTTTCCTTTTCACTCTCTTGTGTTTCCGTCTAAACTTCATCTTCATTAGATTCTTCATCTATCTCTTTAACTTCATCAACTCAGTAATGACGTAGTATTTGTATAATAGACTAGATATTTGTATGTTGTATTGTATATTGTATACTGTAGTTGAATAATTGTTTATGCAAGATATTATATACTGTGAATTGGTGATAGTGTTATTACTTTCCTGAACAGTCGTAGTTTTTGGACTTCGTACCAGATCTCTCAAATCCCATTTAATGAATTTTGGTTCAGCATTCTTCTTCAAAGCTTTGCAGACTTTGAGTTTTTCCAACAACCAATACTGAATTTTCATAAACAAAAATTTCTTAGTGAAAATATCACAATTAATGTAAAACAGTATCAATAAAACAATATACAAAAATCAAAAAGCTTACTAGTAAAGCCATCACAAAGCCTGTCACGTCTGCTGGGTCTTCATTTTTACAAATAGATAAAATAAGGTATTCGAATTTGTGCTTCGACCAATTGTAATTCTTGATCTCACGACATCTTCAACATATTCGATATATCTCCAGCTCAAAGTCAGAGATTTATTTGGCACAGATAACGATGTCATTATGAAGAGTATCATCAACCTAGAAATATCGTTGATGTCTACTTTCTTGTGTACATTTGCCGCAAATCTTAAGCTGTGTAGAGATTAGAGTTTTGTTAATCTACTACGACTTTTGAACCTCCAGTGGAAGAAATCGACCACGAGGTCGGCTTTTGATTTTCAATTTGCAATCTAATTTTCACCTTCGACGATGCCAAATATACCCTTCACATCATCCTTCTTGAACTTGAAATATGATATGTTTATTAAAACTTGTCGAAGTACTCGATGATCTTGTATGAGATCTATATCACTCCAACGACAACAATGCATATCAATCTTGTCATCCAAGATCAACTTGAAAAGTTTCCAAAATGGCAATTTCTTCAATCCAGTTGTGCTTTTGTTAATGATATTCCTTTCACCTCTCCTCCATGATCATTGTTTGGAGGTTAGACCGATATTGTGGGTCAACCTTCTTCTCCAATGTTATTTTTCTTCGTATAGGAACGACCTTCTTTTTTCTTATTGTTTTGCATCCAATTCTTTTTTTGTTTTGCTGCATCATAAACAACAGTACACATTATTACCAGTATTATTCAAGACAATATCATAGATAAAACAGTATCAATAATAAAAATATTATATAAGTATACTATACACATTTTCTATATAAAAATTATCATATATAATATATCAAGATTATATAAAACAATATCATAATATTTCATAATATATGTCATAATAAAAATATATATCATATAAACAGTATTATAAAACAGTGTCATAGATAATATATCAGTATCATGGATAAAACAGTAACATAGATAAAATAGTATCACAAATAAAAGCATGATATAAGTATGTTATTGTACATAGATTGAAACAAAGATCATAGATAAAATTAATTATAAAATGTTTTTAATGGTTGAGTAATAATATCGCTTTCAAAATACTTCATTAGTAGTACAAGATCATTGATATTTGATAATTGTCAAGATCTTAGATAAAAACATGATATAAGTATACCATAGCACATTATTTAAATAAAGCAGTATTATAGATAAAACAACATCATATATTGAAACAGTATCATAGATCAAACTAAGTACAAGATTTTTAATGGTTGAAGCAATGACTTTGTTCTCAAAATGTCCCATTAATAGTACAAGATCGTTGATACTATTTGCATTCAATAACAATATCATAGATTAAAAATTATCATACTAAAATATTATCAAAGATAAAAATATGATATAATTATACCATATTATATTATCTAAACAAAACAATATTATAGATAAAAGTGGCTTAAGATATCAACATGTTAAGAAAGCAAATATCATAGATAATTGTATCTTAATATTTCACTATCATTAGAAACAAGAAAATTATAACACACACTCAACATAGAAAAGTCCAATCCAATAAAACAACAGTATTATAGATTGAAATAGTATTAAGCATTTTTCATGGGTAAATCAAACGTTATTCTAACAAAAAACTAAAAAAAATCCACAAAACATTAACACAAGTATATAGTATCACACATTTTAAAGTTCTATATCACATGTTCGACAACAAATCCTAACTCACATACTCTACATTATCAAAAACTAGTCGAATCAGATAATTCAAACTCCAATCATTAACAAATTTGCATATGTTTCAATTGAAATAGGGTCTCAACATTTTCATGGTTATTTTTAATCGAAAATTGTTACTTTAAACAAAAAAAATTACATTTTTCATTGAAATAACAGCGTTTGAATTATTTTTATGCGGTTTGTTGAGAAGAATCGAACACAAGAAGAAGATGAAGATTGCTAAAATAAATGAAGGAATTTCTAAACATTCATCGTGATTGATTAATGGGTCTTTTGGTGTTTGAGTGAGTGGTTTGTACAATTGCAAGAGCAAATTGGTCTTTAGCACTAAAGTATGATTTTAATTGAATTAAGTTTGAGTCATTTGACTATTTTCAAAAATACAAAATGTAAAACGTGTTGAAAACACCAAAGAGAACATGATCTTGGTTCTCTTTGCGTATGAGTTTTGAATTCATTTTATATTTTGTGTTTTGAATGTGTGTTTTGAGATTTTGAATATACGTTATTTTTGGTATTTTTAAAATTGTTTTTGAAAATAGAAAATTCAAAACGCATTTACTTGAATTTTTTAGAAATTTGGACTTACTTGAATTAAAAAAAATTATTAATTAAAAAAAAATTATTAATTAAAAAAAATTAAAAACTTGAAATTATTTGGAATTAAAAACAATTATTCATTAAAAACATTGAAAAATAATTAAAAACAATTATTGCTGGAATTAAAAATAATTAAAAATAATTAATTATTTGGAATTAAAAACAATTATTAATTAAAAAAAATTATTTTTAGAATTAAAAACATGTAAAAACAATTATTGTTGGACTTAAAAACATTTAAAACAATTAAAAATATTTAAAAACAATTAAAAACTTGGAATTTTTTAGAATTAAAAATAATTATTAATTAAAAACAATTAGAAACAATTATTTTTGAAATAAAAAAAAATTAAAAACAATTATATTTGAAAATAAAAATAATTTAAAACAATTAAAAAGGAGTCACGCGCATGCTGAGAATTGAACCACTAACATCCAATTTCAAAATCACGCGTCTAGCCATTTTAGAAAGAAGTCGTATTTTATAAAGAAAATGTGAAAAATGGTTAAATCATCATTGTTTTGCCCAATGTAAAATGAAAAAAGAAAAACAGCTTAAAGATGGACTCGAAACGCGGACCTCCAACACCAAAACGCGCGTTTTGGCCATTTTAGAAAAGTCCGTGTTATGTAGAGAAAACGCCCAAAACGATGAAATTGTCGTTTTTCATTTCCTTTGAATTTTTTTGAGTGTTTTGAAAAATCTATTTTCAGAAATGACAAAAAGAACACGTTTTGACTATTTTCAAAAATACAAAACGAAAAACGGGTTGAAAACACCAAAGAGAACTTGACATTAGGTGTTCTCAAAAATGTATTTTCAGAAATGGTAAAGAGGACACGTTTTGACTATTTTCAAAAATACAAAACACAAAACGAGTTGAAAATACCAAAGAAAACAAGCCCTAATACTTTAAATTGGATTTGTTGACTGGTAACACAATATTTACATTCAAAATATGAATCATGCATAAGTAGGGTTAACTAGTGAAATCGGGAGTCCTAACTATCTTCTCACGTGATTTTTTTCTCAAAAATCTATTATGGTTTCGTATTATTTCTTTCTAGTAATCTTTAATTTAATTTTGGTTAATTTTTCTAAAAACATCTATTATGCTTTCGTATTATTTCTTTCTCGTAGTCTTTAGTTTAATTTTAGTTATGTAAAAATCAAGATTTTATTGTATGTTTGTTAGTTAAAGTTGCTTGAAATTAAAGTAGTAATTAATTATCAATATTCGCAAGTTCGATACTCTACTTATCATTATATTAATCGTTAACGATGTATCTCTTAGATTAAAATCCACAACAAAGTGACATGTCATGGTTGCATCAAAGAGATAAAGGTTATCACCGGACTAATGAATATTAATTTCTATAAAATGAAAATTATATGGCCAAAATTGCAGCAGATCGTTAATCTTATCTTGACAAGATCACAAGTCATAATATTCAAACATAATATTCCGTAAATTATATCCAAATCGACCACGCGAAGAGAAATTTTACGTGCAAGATGTCGGATTTCAACAATATTGTCAATCTCAATCCCCATAGCATTTGTCCTCCGAAAAGTAAAACTTTCAAATCCAAACCTTGTCGCGCACAGCACACGTAATTCATTCACTCACCCTATATATATATGTGCCATTGTTGATGCATATAATCATTAATCTAAATTCTGTTTCATGGAATGTGTATCTTTCGCTAACAATTAAAGGATTCAAACGATGTGTAAGGACGCCAAACCTTTTGAGACAAAGTCCCAACAAGGGTGTTTGATTTATGAAGACTACAATAATGACAAAGGATGAAAAGAGCAAAACGAAATGCCTCCAAAGGGCACAAGCACACTAGAATTCATCGTAAAGAAATATTTAAGACTAAATGGAATGAAATTACATCTCTGCTTTTTGAGAGTTCCTTCTTCTTTTCACTTCAATCAATCTCCTTTCTTTTATACCTTGTCAAACGGTTTTATCACACGCTTTCCTTCGATCTTGCATAAAACTTCTCATCGCCCGATTTCTTCCTTATCGCCCAAAGAACCACCTCGTCGCCCAATAAGCGCCCATTTCTTCCATAATGATTTCAACTGTTTGTAACTTTCCCATGATGATTTAACTTCTTGTAACTCCTTCATGAAGCAATCACCTCGTCACCCAATAACCGCCCATTTCTCCCATGATGATCCCAACTGTTTGTAACTTCCCATGATGATCCAACCTCTTGTAACTCCTTTATGATAATTCAAGTTTGTAACTCCTGACAACGTGGGAACAATGATAAGAAAATGAGAAAAACTACTTATGAACAGTTACTCTTATGCCGCGATTGACCATTCTAATCGCCCAACGCCCGAAAGCGTTTTGATCCGGGCGATGTCCATTTTGGGCCCTTCCGGCTTGGACAATTTCTATTGGGCCTATATACGAATTTATTTGGGCATCCGTTGGCTTCGGCCGATATATTTTCTAAACTATATACTTAGGCATTTATTTATGGGCCTATATGTACAATTTTCTTAAGTCCCTTTTAGGCCCTTGTTATTTCATATGTCATCAGTTTTATCCCCAATATGGCTTAATTAACATAATTGCTTATTTAATTAGCCATATTCACTTGGTGGCGCTTTCATCTTCTCGAAAGTTTTTGGCGCCTTAAGTCCTAAATCCTAAGAGCACGATTTATATAAACCCCAAAAAGGCGCCATTACCAATAACCACGTCCCTCATCATTCTCCCAATATGGCTTAATTAACATAATTGCTTATTTAATTAGCCATATTCACTTGGTATGGCTTTCATCTTCGAAAGTTTTTGGCGCCTTAAGTCCTAAATCCTAAGAGCACGATTTATATAAACCCCAAAAGGCGCCATTACCAATAACCACGTCCCGGCCCTCATCATTGTCCTTTTCTCCTCTATAAAAGGACACTATTCATTCATCTTTTCTTTACCTCTCAATCATCCTTCCAAACCCGATCGTCTCACTTGCAATCTTCTTGTCCATTTTCTCGAAACCATGTCGACGCCCGAGCTTCCTCCAACAACAAAGATTACTTTCAAGATTTCCAAGACCTCCCGACCAAACCCTACGTAAACCCATCAAATCTTCTACCCTCTAGGCCGGATATGAACGAGTTCTATTTGGGCCCGTCGCTCGAGGATCTGAGACTCTATCAGGCGATCGCCACAAATTTCAATTTTTTCCTTGTACCCAAGGACCTCCTTTCTTGGACCCATTCTCATTGGAAGCTAACCATGAGAAAAGCATTCGCACATGGCCCAAATCGATACCACCTTCCGCCTCGGCATGCGCAGTATGATGAAGCATGCTCCTACTGAAGGCGCTTTTTGATCGTGCTAGGATTTCGATCTTTTGAAATTGCCACACGTCCCCGCTTATATGACCCAGCTTCTTTTCCCCATCGCCCTAAGCTTCGGTCTTCGAGTACAATACCTTACCGTTTTCCCCTCGCCCAATGTCGATTACTCTAAGGGATGTTGGCGCTTTGGTTAATCTTCCTCCCTCGGGCGATACCATCTCTCCCGCTATATTGATATCCTCCATCGCTCCAAAGTTTGATAAGAAGTTTACTTGACTCCTATTCGTGCATGCAAGAGCTTTATGAAAACACGAGCAAAGATTCCACACATGCAGAGCGTGTAGCTTTCCTCCAAGTTTGGGCCGTAGGTACATTCTTTGTATTCCTAGTCTTAAACCTTCCATGGCCTATTTGCCTATCGCCCATGAGTTAGCTCTTGGTAGGTCTTTAAACCTCTGTTTCTGCATTTCGCCTTCTATGTAGAGGCATGGCTTACCTTCAACATCGACTTAGGACCAATGCTTCTCCCTCTTTGGAAGTGGGCCTCTTTCGCTCGCTCAATTGTGGTTGAGAGCATACTTTCCACAACTTGGTGTTCTTTCAATTCCCCTGTGTCCGTGAGTTGTTACGGGCTAATTATTAACCAATTAGCTCCCGTTGATATGTCTAACCAAGACGTCTTTACATTCTTTTATAATTTAAATTCAATTCCCTCGTTCTTTCCTTTCTCCATTCATCAAGTCCCACTACGTCCAACCTCCTCTTAGTTTGAACGAGGTGAGTAATGTCTTGCCCGTTTGGGTCCAATACTGACCGGGCGAGAATTGTTTCATGACATTCTCACGGGCACCAATGCCAAGGTGGGTCAAGGTCTATGCTCCCGTTCTTTGCCCGACGGCTTGGTTTTGGCCAAACTTGGCCCATTCCTCCTTGTTACTCAAAGAGTTTTCAAGAACGTTTTCATACCATCACCAAAGTGGAGGCCCAAGCTATAGATGAGCGTAATGCTTCCTTAATGAACGGGTTTTCTTTGGCTCCTTTCAATCCCACTTTGGCCGTTCACCCTCTTTTTGAACAGTTTTGGCCTTCGTGAAGCGTAGGCTCTTCACTACTAATGTCAACCAAGCATTCCACATACTGAGGGGTCGTGGTCTCGAGAACTTCCATTTCTTCTACTCGATTCCCTCCCGCGTGCCCATATCCGTTAAACAACCTGCTCCTTCGTCTTCCCCTACAAAGCCTTCGACGGTGCGTACTAGACGTACTACTACACTTACCATTCAATCCAGTTCTCCTCCTGCTCATACTCGAGTTGCAAGAGGTACATCCACCGTAAACGGCTCGCATCGGACCCGCCACATCAAGTCGACGATGAAAGTGATGATGATGGTGGTACTCCTCCTCCGAAAGCGTAAGAAAGGTAACCGATTTTCCTCATTTAAAGAACTCTTTAGCATGAATATTGACATTCTCTTTGTATTCTAAACCGGAGGGAGTTACTTCTCCTTTGAAAAATCCACATTGCTCGACCTTCAATTCTTCAATCGTCCGAGCCGACCATAGACGCGATGGATTTGCCCGAAAAAAGGATTTGAGACCCTACCGCTTCAATCGCCTAGGCGGTTGAAGAATCTTCATCATTTTCGGGTATTCCCTCCGGTGTAGAACCGGATGGTAATATGTGCTTATAGTTGTAATCATTTTTCGAATTCTACCATTTGACATGGCTTTACTCTTGAAGCACTTATCATCATTCGTCCTTTTGCAGAAAGACCAATTGACTTGCCGGTTGTACCTGAACCAATACGTCCGGTTGCACCTGAGCCATCACGTTCGGATAGGGGTGACTCTTCACAGGCGGTAAAATCGCCCAGTGGCACACTTCCCCCTTCTTCCTCTAAGACCACTGATGAGGTAATTTTTCTTTCGATTTCCTTACCTTGCTTATTTCAAAGAAACACTAAGTAATTGTTTTACCTTTACAGGATGCTGATACCATCTTGCGCTCTATTCAGGACTTGTTTACATCATGGGAACAAGTGAAGGCTAGTCGAGCCGCTCATTCTGCCTTCGCCACCGTCCTTCTTCGCCTCTAGTGCTTTCTCCATGGAAAACATGAACATCCTAAAAAGGTGCAAGATTTGAATATACTTCCTTCATGGACATGGATATCTCACATGCTAGTCGCCAACCATCGAGACAAATTTGAGCATTTAAGCCACCAAATGGCTCAAGCACTTGAGCTTCCTTCGCTCAAACTCCCCACCGATCTCAAGTTATCGTTGAAAGTCATTCATCAAGAGATAAGTGCATTCTTTGGCCAAGAATGTGGAGCTCAAAGTCAAGAAGACTCAATATGTCGCAGCCATGACCGAAAAGGAATCCTTCACCGGAAATCGATCAAGCCAAAAACAATTTGAACGAGATTTCTTCCAAGTCATGGTTGAAGACTCCTTGATGATGAGTTCACGCTCGGATGAAAGAAATCCAAGAAAAGATGGACGATCGTAAGGCCAAGTGGTACCAAGAAGCGCAATGCTTCACGTGAAGTTGAACGGGCTAAATCTTTACTTGAGCGTTATTCAAGTTTAGAAGTGGACGATGGGTTTATGGATGAACTATCCGTCGCCTCGCTCAACAATGATGAGTGGGGAAAACTTAGAGAGCAAATGCGCTCTATTTGGGGAAGGATGTAATTAGGATTTTAAAGTTTTAAGGACAACTTTTGTTTTATCCAGTTTCTCTTTTGTAATGGCAAACCACTTATGGCAACCAAATTATCTCGATGAAATGAAAGGCTCTATTCGCTTATAGAATTGCATCCCTTAATGTTTAAACCTCTAATCGCTCAAAATCCCAAACCTGACGGAACGCACTTCTTTAAATATTTGCCATTAATAGATCTCATGTGCCTCATACCATCCAAATTTTCTAAATGATATGCCCCATTTGGCAACACCTCTTTAATTCAATTTGGTGACCATTTCCCAAACTTTGGATTACTACCATCCAATGGGAGTATTGTTTTCCATACTAAATCTTTCGTGCTAAAACATTTGGCTATAACCCTTTTATTATAATATGAAGCCATTTGTCTTTTCTGAATTTGCAATCTATCTAAAACGCTCAACTTTAGTTCGTCCAATTCTAATAAATTCGAACAAGTAGTTCAAGATGCTCATTTTTATCTATATTATTTTGCAAACGCACTACGATCGATTGCACATTAATTTCCATAGCAAGACATTGCTTCTTGCTCATATGTCAACCGGAAAGGAGTCACTTTAGTACTAGATCGCGGCAAAGTTCTCAGAGGCCCATAACGCCCCTATTCAAGCATTCATGCCAATTTCTAGCATTTTCGCCTATCATTTTCCTTATGATACTCTTTAAAACCTTATTTGACGATTACGCTTGGCCGTTGGATTGGGCGTAATAAGGCGTAGAGTTTGCCAACTTGATTCCAAACTCGCCGTAAATTCTTTCACTTGATTCCTGCTCAAAGAAGTTCCATGGTCCATCACTACGGTTTGAGGTATCCCAAATCTATATACGATATGATCACGAATGAACTCTATGACGTTTCCTTGGGAAATTTCTTTTATGGTATCGCTTCTACCCATTTAGTGAAAAAATCGGTAGCGACTATTATAAAGGTGTATTGCTTGGACGATGGTGGGTAAATCTTTCCTATCGTGTCTATCGCCCAACACTTGAAAGGCCATGGTTTAATAATAGGTACCATTTCCGGGTGGCACTCTTTGGATTGGGCCATGTTTTTGACACTCCAAGCAACTTTGGCATCTTGAACGATACCTCGCCCATTTTAGGCCAATAATACCCATTCACGATGATCAACCACCTCATCTTTTTGGCCGATTTTGATGTGCTCCGCACACTCCTTCATGTGCTTCGCCATAACCACTTTAGCTTCTTGCAAATTTATGCACTTCAAAAGTACACCATCCGGCGTTTCTTATATAATTCTCCTTCAACCATTAAATAGTTCAAATGAACGTAATTTTAACTTCCGTCGCTCTTCTTATTGGGTTCTTCCGTGAATTTTTGTATTTCTTCTCTCCAATCCAATGCGCTCCATTTTGTATACAATGCACATTAAACCCCTTCGCCCTTCGTTGAAGTACGCATAATATCGTTCGCATCAAGACGCAGTAATCGTTATTCAACATTTTTGAATAACCTGATGCCATTTGGGCCAACTCATTTGCCAGATCGTTATACATTCTATTAACGTATTGAAGCTCTACTTGGTCGAACTCGTCCAAGAGCTCTTGAGCGATGCCATATTGACTTATGACAGAGTCACTTTGGCATTTAAAATCGCCATTCAATTGATAAATTATTAGTTGAGAATCACCTCGGATAAGCACGTTTTTCGTCCCCAAATCCAATAATAATTCTAAACCGACAATCAACGCTCAGATTCGGGCTTGATTATTAGTACACATTTCGATTAGGGTTAAAGCAAACTTGTAACAAACCCCAGTGGGTTTATTAGCACTACCCTACTCCTCGCACCTCTAGCGGTTTTTGAACCGTCAAAGTATAAAATCCAGGGTTTTAGCTCGAGCGAATTGACTTCTAATTCGATTTCCTTAGGTACGTCCAAGCATGGATGATCGGCCAAAAAGTTAGCCAATGCTTGATTTTTTACCGCCTTTTGTGGTATGAACTGTATTTCAAATTCTGATAGTGCTAAAGTCCAAAGACCAATCCTTTGATGCAAAACAGGACGAGAGAACATGTACTTAACCAAATTTACTTTAGAAATTAAGTAAATAGTTACAGGCCGTAAGTAAGCCCTTAATTTAGTACATGTAAAATACAAAGCAAGACATAATTTTTCAATAGCAGAATAATTACATTCACACACATGAAGTCGCCCATCGAGATAATATATCGCCTTTCTTCTCCAAACTGGTCGCTCGACTAGTCCAAATATTGACTCTTGCTCGGCCGATATATAAACTTTCATTGGCCGACCTTGGATAGGTGAAACTAATCATCGTGGATTTGACAAATATGTCTTGTGCTATGGAAAGCCTCTTGATGCTCCTCCTTCCGCATTTAAGTCGCCCGATTTTTCAACTTTAGAAGATGCGAGAAAGCTTTCGTTCGCCTCCGCACAATTAGAGATGAAACGTCAGAAGAAGTTCACTTGCCCAAGGAATCTTTGTAATTCCTTTTGTTCTTAGGTGGTTTAGCCTCTAAAATGGCTTTTGCTTTTATTTTATCAAGTTCAATTCCTCTTTCATGCACTAGGAATCTTAGGAAATTTCTGCATTAACACCAAATGCACACTTCAACAGATTCAATTTTAATTTATATTGTCTCATCCGCTCGAATGAACGTTTCAATTGTTGGAGATGGTTTTCTTCTTTCAATGATTTAACCACTATATCATCAACATAAACTTCAACGAATTCTCCTATCATGTCATGAAAAATTAGATTCATTGCCCTTTGATAAGTGGCTCTGCATTTTTAAACCAAAAGGCATGACCACCCATTCAAAACATCCTAGAGCTCCCTGGGCATCCGAATGCGCTTTTTTATATATTCTTCTTGACTATATAAATTTGGTTGTATCACGAATATCCATCCATAAAAGAGTACATCACATGTCCAAAGAGCTTGAATCTACTAAGGAATCTACCGTTGGCATTGGATATTCATCTTTGGGTGTTGCTAAGTTCAAATTTCGAAATCTATGCAAACCCTAATACTACCATTTTTCTTTGATATGAGACAATATTAGACAACCATTCAACATATATCGGTGTCCTTATAAAACACGCATTCAACAATCGTTCTATTTCTTTCTTTACTTCTGCAATACATTAGGAGCAAAACGTCTGGGGGGTTGCTTATGTGGTTTAAAGTGTGGCTTAGTTGGTAGCCTATGTTCTACCAAATTTTTATCTAAACCAGGCATGTGTTCATATTCCCAAGCAAAACAATCTCTATACTCTTTTAACAAAGCAATTAACTGGTCACTTACCTCTTTGCTAAGCATCTGACTGACAAACGTTGGGCGATCTTCTTGTTCATCTCCAATATTTACTTTCACCAAAGGGTCTTGTGTGGGGCGTGCCTGTCTTCATGACTCCTATCACATCGTCGTCCAAGCTCCTTGTAGTGATGTCTTCTGCATCCAAACAATCCACCTTATTCACTTCTCGGCCAATATTCTGTTCTAACTCGAACACTGCTAATTTATCCCTTAAAATCTTTAAAGCCGTTTTCTTTCATATTTCTCCTTCAAGACCTTTTCTCGAAAAGCCACCGACTTGGCTTTCGACATCCGAAGGCTAGACACCTTCTTCAACATTTATTGAATATCTTTTTGCCAATCATTGGCTCTTCAAGCGGCCACTATGTTTGGCCTCATTTGATCGAATATTTCAAGAAATGCATTCATCGATAATGGCTCCTCGCTCTGCGTGATGATCCGAAGTTTCTTCACCATCTTGGACTACTCTTACAGCCCATAATTTCCTTCATACATGAATTTCTCGATCGAGTTTGCTTCAGTAACAAAAGGTCTATGATGCGCTTGCACCACTTCGGCCTCACCTTTATCATTCCAAAAACTAGACAATCGATGGAGTGACGAAGGTATACAACGATTTCCATGAATCCAATCTCTTCCTAACAACACATTGTAGCTAGTCGGCCCGTCTATTACAAAGAATACTGTGGTTTTGGTGATAGTTCCCACCGTCACGTCCAAAGGCATTACTCCTTTGGTCAAGTCACCCCGCCATTGAAGCTCGTAAGAATAACTTGGTGAGGGATCAAGTCGCTCTCCGTCTTTGCAAATTTCTTTATCATTCTAGATGGAATGGTATTAATAGCGGCCCCATTATCTATGAGAACTTTGGCTCTGTGGATGCCATTGACTAGAGCCTTTACATATAATGGCCTCAAATGTTTGGTTAGATTGGCCGTTGGCTTTTAAAGATGACCTTTTCACGCCTCTATCTCCACTTCTTGTCTCCCGTCATCCTTTGGATCGAAATCACACAGTTTACGTGCAACATTTCGTGACCGATCTTCTGTCTTGGGGCTCTTGAGCTTCTATGTCGCTCACTTCCTCCCAACCCAGTAGGGGTGGTAATATCGTTGGAGGTGATCCATACTTTTCGAGCGTGGTACCCTCATTTTCCTCTTGGGCGGCCCCAGTATAACACGTAATAATCAAAAGATCGCCCAGATGGTTCGTCCAACAAATCTACTTCTCAAACACCTTCTTGATACAAATTGTTTTAGCAATTTGTTACATGAAACTCCTCTTTTTCTTCTTTCTGATTCTAAGTCAATCTCTTCTTCCACATCTGTCAAGCCATCATCTTCTTCTTCTCCTCCATAGATATCTCCGGAGGTTTGCCCGATTTCTCCCTCGCATTCCAATGTGCATGCTTCTTCCCTCTCATCGTCTTGTGGCCCCTCATCCCCTTTGCTTTTAAATTCATTGGCAAGCAGATAATTATTAGCCAATATTGGGGGTAAAGAACCAAACTGAATGGTGATGGATTGTCCAGGATCATCTTCATCTTCGTCTTTGCTGTGTCTTTCAAACTTCGACCTACCAGAAGAATCTTCTGGTAATTCTCCTGTTGAATCGTTCGCATTATGTTCCTTCTCATCTTCGAGATTTTCTTTAGCAACAGTGTTGGAGAAATTGGGCAATTTGGGACGTATCACTTCTTGTTGCTGCCTCATCATTCGTCCATAATTTCTCTGATGACGTCTCTGCTGTGTCCTAGTCATTTGATCAAAGGGTATCACCCTTCCCGCACTGTATTGGAATGAGTGCCATACATTCGATCGATGGGGTTGTGGCCTGAATGTTCTATTGTTGAGCATCGGCCTGCCGTTGTACATTGGCCTGCCATCATACATTGGCCTGACCTGTCTTTCAAAAGGAGGCCGTGATACCTTTCGTCCTTGAATAGGTTGGAAATTTTGGGTTGCGTTTGGATGATTGTAACGCCCCCATACTTCCATTTTCTCCTCATCTTCATCTATTTCTCCGCTACATCTAGCACACAACACTTTTTGTTCCTTTCAACTTCTTTACCTTTGAGACATTCGAACACACTGGGATGTTGTTCAAGATCTTCGTCTCCATTATCGACTACCAATTTGAATTTAGGTAAACCACTTTTGAAACCTCACGACAACATATTGACTCCTAGTGGCGCGGAAAGGATTCTCATCCACCGCCATCTTCTTTTAGCTTCAAAAGTAATTCGCCTCGATTCGATGGCATCCTGTAATACATGACGAAAAACCAAACAATTATTAGTTGTATGAGACCATGCATTATGCCACTTACAATATTTTTATCCTTAACTTGCTCAGATTTGGCAATTTGTGCTTATCGCTCGCTTTTATTTGCTTGTCTTTATACAATCTATCAAATATAGTATCTCGCTTTGGTTACATCGAACGAAAAACGTTCTAGCTTTCTTGCTTGTATCTCTTAGAGGCTCGTTTTTTTCGTCATCCCCGAATTAATTATTAACGGACATTCATAAGCATCTCCTTTAATCAATTCGGCCAAACATATTTCGCTTTGATCATAATATTCATCCACAACGTGAACGTCAAGTTTGGGTCTCTATAATAAGTCCCTTTGCTGGAATTTTTCATTTGTTCTTCTTCCCTTATCAAACGCTCATACCTAATCACGCTGGTCGTTAATTGGAAGAGATCAGAAACTCCCTATCCCGAAATTTCTTTTCAAGTCGAAACTTAAACAACTTTGAGCGATCTTAACAAACTCTTTTCGGGTAAGGGCACAAAGCATTTACTCCTAGCGCCTTAAACCTTTGAAGGAAAACTTCCGCTTATTCATTGGCATTTGACGAATTCGCCAAATCACCAAGGTGACTTGATTCGCTTTTATAGAATTGGGCGTGGAACAACTTGTTTCTAATTGTTGCCATGTCTCGAACAGAGTTTTGTTGGTAAATTAATGAACCATGAAAAAGCTACTCTGTTAGCGAACTAGGAAACAACCTTATTTTATGATAATCACTTACTTCACCGCATTGCGGTGTAAATCGCCCTACATGTTCCAATGTTGAGACCTCCCTAAACCTATGAATAGTGAAAATTCTTAAGACTTTATATCCCCTAGGCCACGGATAGGCTTGGTCCATCCAATCGGGATACGGCTTCCTATAGGTTGGCCTAATGAAAGGCGCATTCCAAAAGCCATCCGATCTTGCATTATCTCGGTGATTTGGTTTCTTAAGGCCATGTTTGGATCAGACGGGACTCCTATAGGTTGATTCACGTGTGGAATCATTTGAGGTCTATTGTTTAAACTCGGTTTGTGGCCAAATTACCATTACTCATGGTATTATTGCCATTTACTTGGACATTTGCCCCTTCGTTAACACGTGTTGCGTTTTGTCCTATATTTGGCATATTTTCTCTTGCATTCGGGCTACCCCCCAAGTTGGACGATCCCACATTATGACCACTCAAATTGGCCACGTTGCCTCCACCCACATTTGACGTCGATGGTATAAAAGGCATTTCTATTCCTTGACTAGGATTTATAGGGTTCATTGTCGGTGAATTGTGCCCCACAACCCGCCCTAGCTTGGAAATGATTCCCTATATTTGGCAAATTTGGTTGACATGTCGGCCTACTAACCTAGTTATAAGTTCATTTAAAGTACTTAATTGTTTGGCCATGTTGTTGTAATGCACATTTCAGTTTGAACAAAATTTTCCATATCATGAACATTTTGCAAGCTTACCGTCCCACGACATCTTGCGTGAGTTCGCCAAGTAATGCGCGCATGGTTCGTGGACTCAATTTCGTCGTTCGCTCATAACGGCTTTGATTTTGTCCCTCCGTTCTTTGGTGTATTTTGTTGTTCTTCATATCGCTCGATCACGGATTGAATTCACTGGCTTGTTTGGTTCCTTATCCGAGTTCTTGTGAGGCATATTGTTCCACCCTCTTGTATCTTCTAACACCAAAAGTGTCCCATCGGTGCGCCCAAATTGTTTCATGCATGAATGTGTATCTTTCGCTAACAATTAAAGGATTCAGACGATGTGTAAGGGGACGCCAAACCTTTTGAGACAAAGTCCAAACAAGGGTGTTTGATTTATAAAGACTACAATAATGACAAAGGATGAAAAGAGCAAAACGAAATGCCTCCAAAGGGCACAAGCACACTAGAATTCTTCAGAAGAAATATTTAAGACTAAATGGAATGAAATTACATTTCTCTGTTTTTTGAGAGTTCCTTCTTCTTTTCACTTCAATCAATCTCCTTTCTTTTATACCTTGTCAAACGGTTTTATCACACGTTTTCCTTCAATCTTGCATAAAAACTTCTCATCGCCCAGTTTCTTCCTTATCGCCCAGCAACCACCTCGTCGCCCAATAATCGCCCATTTCTTCCATAATGATTTCAACTGTTTGTAACTTCCCATGATGATTTAACTTCTTGTAACTCCTTCATGAAGCAATCACCTCGTCGCCCAATAACCGCCCATTTCTCCCATGATGATCCCAACTGTTTGTAACTTCCCCATGATGATCCAACCTCTTGTAACTCCTTTATGATAATTCAAGTTTGTAACTCCCCGACAACGTGGGAACAATGATAAGAAAATGAGAAAACTACTTATGAACAGTTACTCTTATGCCGCGATTGACCATTCTAATCGCCCAACATACGAGCGTTTTTGATCCGGGCGATGTCCATTTTGGGCCCTTCCGGCTTGGACAATTTCTATGGGCCTATATACGAATTTATTTGGGCATCCGTTGGGCTGGCCGACATATTTTCTAAACCTATATACTTAGGCATTTATTTATGGGCCTATATGTACAATTTTCTTAAGTCCCTTTTAGGCCCTTGTTATTTCATATGTCAACAATTCCAAACTCTCGATTGATATCGAAAATGGAGAAAACAATGCTGTTTTCATTCTTTCTTGTTTCATTATTTTCAACAAATTTGTTTACAGCTTCTTCTTTGTCAGTTCGCGACACGGAGGGGCATCCAGTCCAACTCGGCGTCAAATACTACATACACGCCATTTCGCCCGGGCGCCGGCTGTGGCCTGACTTTAGCAACCAACAAAGGCAAGTGCCCTTACGAAATCGTCCAAATTAAAACCGAGCACGCCAATGGCCTTCCCGTCACCTTTTCCTCCTCCAATAAGGAAGACAAAACTGTCCAACTCAACACTGATTTGAACATAAAAGGTCACAGATTTCCAGCACACAACGCCATGCCCGGAATCCAAGGTTTGGAAATTCGACGCCAGCAATCAACAAAATGGCGCTTTGTTCGTGACAGTTGGTGGAGTTGAAGGGAACCCTGGACGTGAAACTTTGCCCAACTGGTTCAAGATTCAGAAAGAAGATAATGCATTCTATAAAATTCAGTATTGTCCGACTGTTTGTAAAGATTGCGGGGTTATCTGTGGAGACATTGGTCCGTAATCTACGATGGAAGAAAACGTTTAGCTGTGAATGAATCACCACTCGGCGTTGTCTTCAAGAAGGCATAGAAATTTTATTACAATACCACATAATTAGTTATATAGATTATTATGTAATAAGATGAGCTTTCTGCTTTCAATGTATGCATATCTAATCTTTATGGAATAAAAGGATTTAATTATATTTTTCTCATCATTTCTTGCATTAAACAAAATAAATTATTACCCCTTTACCATCTTCAAGGCTTAAATTTATAAATTGCATATGTTTGTCAATTCTTAAATTATAATTTAAGATCATCAAACATATTTTTTTATTCACACATTTTATAAAAATCTATAATTTACAGCTCATTTATTATCCACACGTTTCATAGGATAACACATATGTTACCCGTGTAAAATATTATTTTCAATTGAAAAATTAAAATATTAATTTTAAACTAAAATAATGTATTTTAAAAAAATTATAAAATAAGATAAATAATAATGGGGAAGTAACATATTGTAGCTTATATTGTAACACATATGTTGCTCATACGCAATTGTTGTTTTCAAATGAAATATTGAAATATTGATTTTAAATGAAAATAATGTATTTTTAACAAATTAAAAAAAAAGTGAAAAAAGATTAAAAATATTGATTTTAATGAAAATTGTGTATTTTTTTAACAAATTAAAAAAGATCATAAAACTGTTATGTTAATTGACTTATATATAACTAATTAGTTTCCATAATAGCACCTACCTAGACCCAAATTCTTATTAATACTGTTTTTTGGTGGGGTTTAAAATGTGTGGTTAAAAAGTAAATAAAATTTGTGGATCCCACAAATTATGTGATTGAAAATGTAACATTGGCTAGGAATTAAATTTTTGTCATATAACATTGTGGAAAGGTTGTACCAATTAACTTACACAAATACAACTTATTTTCCAATTTTGTAATATAGCTTTGTCTTCTTATCATCTTGGGCAATCTACATGTAAAATACACTACTAAAATATTAAACTCGATAGTCAAAAGAAACTCTACCTCTAAAATTGTCTCTCAAAAGCTTAGAAAACAGATGATCAGGAGATTCTAAGAATCAAATACCAACTAACATATCATGTTCTCGATATTTTGTCTTGTTGATTGTTCTAAAAATTGCAAGTGTAAGATATCACAAAAATTAGTACAAGTAGATCGTGAATCCAATGTCGATCATACACACTACAAGAAATAGTGTCTATAGCGGCAACACCAATGACGACGACACAAAGTCGACGCTATTGATTCTATACTATAGAGACGACAAGGGAATGTCGTAGCTAAATGTTCAAAAATTATAGCGACGACCTATGTCATCGCAATAAATTATAAATCGTTGATATTACTTATAATTTATAACAACGTCTTTCAATGTCGTCGCTAAATATTTTCGGTAACGGCGGGAACAATTTGCCACATTTTGTTGCATATGTAGCGACGACTTTTGTCGTCGCAATATATTTGTGGATGATGTTGTCAACCACAAGAATCATGATTTTTCTCGTAATATGTGATGGGATATATAGCAACGACAAATGTCATCGCTATAGACCTATATCAATTTGAGCGTGAAAATTGGCACCCATTTGTTGTCTGTAGCGACGACACATGTCGTTACAATAAATGTATTGATGATTTTGGTAGGCACGTGAGGTATCAATTTCCTTGAAAGTTGGGAAGGATTCTGTAGTAACGACTGTGTCATTTAGCGACGACAAATGTCGCCGCTATAAAGTCTTCTTTATCTTCTCCAAACTCTGCATTTCTATATTGTATCATTGCGCAAATATTTATTCTTCTCCCCATCAGTGTAAATACTTGCAATTCTATTGTTTTCCTCTATAATCATCTTCTTTACATTTCATTTCTTCATCTTCATTTGTTATCCTTACTATATTTGTGAAAATATTATATTTTTCAAGTATGGATATTGATAAAACTTGGACAACAATTAGAAATCGCACAAAATTCGAAGATTTTCAGAACGGTTTGCAAGCATTTATAAACATGGCAATGTCATACGTAAATGACATGGGAAGGATTAAATGTCCGTGCAAAAAATGTTTAAACAGTTTCACACATTCATTGGAAATTATCGATGCTCACATATTTCGTAATGGTTTTGCGGAGAGTTATGTCACCTGGATATATCATGGTGAGACCGATGTTCATACTGCGAATGTGTATAGACAGAATGAGCGAGCTGGTGTGGAGGATAAGATGATGGATGTCATGGACGACGTAACTGGTGATGAGCATGCACGTAGAAGCACCAATGGTAACTATAACAAATTGTTTCAGGCTCTACATTCAGAACTATACCCGAGAGTTTCATCATTATCATCCCTAAATTTTTTAGTCAAGTTGATGCATATTAAGGTTATGAACAAATGGACAAACAAGTTTGTCGATGATCTTTTGAAATTGCTGAAGTTAGTATTCCCAAACATGAACTTGGTTGACTCCCATTATGAAGCTAAGAAGCTGATGACGAAGCTTGGTTTGGATTACAAATATATTCATGCTTGCAAGAACGACTGTGCACTGTTTTGGGGTGAACATGCTGATGGACAAACTTATCTGATTTGCTAGGAAAGTCATTGGGTGCACACTAATAGAAAAGTGAACAGGAAGAATGTTTCGCATAAGGTGTTGAGATATTTTCCATTGGCCACCAGACTAAAACGTATGTTCGCGACGAAAGATACTGTAAAACTCATGCGGTGGCACAGTATATGAAGGTCTAGGGACGATAATGAAACGCAGCATCCCGTTGATGAAAAGGCATGGCAGGATTTTGACATGAAACATCCATTGTTCGCAAGTGAGATTAGGAATCTCACGTTAGGTTTGGCCGCAGACGGATTCAATCCATTCGGTGACATGAGTCTGGCGTACAGCATGTGGCCAGTAGTTGTAACAGTTTACAACTTGCCACCATGGTTATGCACGAAGCTCGAATACCTCATGCTTACTATGTTGATACCTGGTCCTAAAGTAATGGGTAAGGACATTGATGTATTTTTACGACCATTAGTAGACGAGTTGAAGGAGTTGTGAGCCGATGGGATTGACACACGTGACGATGGAACCAACAACAGGTAGGTATTCAGACTGCGTGTAGCATTGTTGTGTACTGTTAACGATTTTCTAGCGAGAAGTAGTTTGTCGGGTTGGAGTGGTCAGGGGTACATGGCAAGTCCTACGTGCAATGAGGATACTCCTTCAGTCCGTGTGATAGGTAAGACAGCTTATGTGGGTCACCGTCAATTCCTGCTATCCATGCATCATTTTCGAAGCAATTTAGACTTCGATGGGAGGACAGAAAGGCGACCACCTCCGCGTCGGTTAACGTCTACAGATATTTTAGCACAGTTAAACCGTGTCAGATATAGAACTCCAGGAAAGCACCCTAACTATGGAGGTGCTACAATTCGGAGAAGTGATGGCGAGCTAAATTGGAGAAAAAAGAGCATTTTCTATGAGTTGTCGTATTGGACTTCTACAGAGCTCAAACATAACATCGATGTCATGCACGTAGAGAAGAATGTTTGTGATAGCTTGCTCGACACAATTATGGACGATTCTTTCAAATCAAATGACACAGTCAATGTGAGGCACGATATAATGCAATTAGGAATCAAAAGAGAGTTGCACTTTTATCAAAACGAGAATAGGTGGATGAAACATGCCGCATGTTACACCATGTCGTCTGCAATTCGTAAGAAGTTGTGTAAATTTATTCGATCGGTTGAGTTTCCAAATGGCTTCGCTTCTAATCTTCGGAAGAATATTGCTCCTAATGACAGCCGTATTATCGGGTTGAAGTCACATGATTGCCATATTATCATGCAACGGTTATTGCCAGTGGGATATCGGGCGTTCTTGAATAAAACTATTTCCACGGCAATTATTAAACTGTGCACGTTCTTCAAAAAGATTTGTGCAAGAACACTAAAGATTAGCGACATGATGGCTTCCCACGATCACCTGGTACTCATTATCTGTAAGTTGGAACGGATCTTTCTGCCAGCCTTCTTCGACATCATGATTCACCTCGTAATGCATTTGCTAGAAGAGGCAATCCTTGGAGGTCCGGTTCACATGAGATGGATGTATCCATTCTAGCGATACCTGAAGAAATTGAAGGGCTACGTCAGAAATCGAGCTCGGCCTGAGGGATCAATAGCTGAAGGGTATGTTGTGGACGAGGCATTGACTTTTTGTTCAAGGTACTTCGAGGACATAGGAACAATGTTCAATCAACCAAACAGAAACGAGTATGCTAGTGTTCCACAAACCCAACTTTTTGTTTTTGTCGCCCACTTGGAAAGAAGTCACCAACGACATTTTCTACTCATGTTCGAAACCAAGCGATTTTTTACATCTTGAACAACTGTTATGAAGTTGAGCCATTCTTGCAGTAAGACGACGTTTTATGGATTATTATTCATTTCAGTCGAATAAACTTTGTCATTTGAAATGAACTAATGACCTTTGATCATCCATGCTTTGTATAGAGAATATAGGCAGGACCTACTGAACAATAGCTGTCCAAACATCGAACTAGTGTACAGAAGAGACTTTTACGATTGGTGGTTCTACAGAAAGGTAAATGAACAACGACCGAATAAATTTAAAAGTTTTCCATATTATTTATTTCAATAACTGAGAATAATCCTCATCATGCAGGTATATGCAATGTGCCAAAGCCACGGCCATCAAATTTCTCATGAGTTGTTTTCGTTGGCCAGTAGATGTTACCAGCAGGTTATGTCATACATGGCTTGTGTTGTGAAAGGAGTTTGGTTCCTGACATATGATCGTGATATTCGAAGAAAAACTCAGAAAAGTGGTGTGTCCGTCCCAGGAACTGGGAGTGAGATTTACTACGGACAGCTGCAAGAGATACTGGAGCTACAGTATGGACCGAGACTTTCAGTTTATCTGTTCCGATGCAAGTGGTTTAGGTGTGATGGGAAACGGATGGTAACTGAGAATAACGTTACCAGTATTGTCATCAGTGCAGAGGCGTTCAAGGATGATCAATTCATACTTGCGAGCCAAGCATAACAAGTGTTCTACATTGAAGATCCATCTCGTGGTCCAAACTGGCGAGTAGTACAAATTGTCCATCACAGGAATACGTGGGACAAAGTGGGATCTAACATCACAGAGATTGACTTGCTCCACAATTACTACTCTTTCGGTTTATTTCTGATCGTTGATCTTGGCAACATAGAGCACGAATCCTTACACCGGAATGATGATGAAGCTGATGAGATAGAAGAATCGGTTATCAGGGGAGCCTCGTCTAATACTGCAAGACAAACTTCGTTTATCAACAACAATGATGTGGAAGACAATACAAATGTAGAATACGAAGATGACGAAACATCGAGTGAAATTATTAAGGACGACAGTGACGATGATGAGGATCATTCGTATCATAATAGTGAATCAGATTGAATATTTTCACTGCGTCATAGAGTGTAGTTAACTATCATAAAGTGCTTCATTTATTTATAAAATATTTAGAAACTATGAGTTGTTCATTATTATCAATGTAGATTAAATTTAACATAATTTATTAAATATACAATTACATTTTTAAAAATTTAATATATTAAATTAAATATGAAAATTACCCTCAAAAGAGAAATATATTTAGAATATTTTTTATACTCCAAAAATTGTTTGTACAATATTTTTTGTATGACTGAATTTGTTAATTTATACTTTAACATTTTCATTATTAACAACAATAACAAAATTACTTTAATTATAAAATTAAATTGTTTGATAATATTAAATATTAACAATTACTAATATTAAAATTTATTCCATATATAAATACCCATTTATAATTGAAGTGTAATGTAATTTACGTTTATTGTATTGTCTATAACGACGACATATGTCGTCGCTATAGTCCTGAAAATTTGGTCGCCACATTTTAGGCGCGTGGTCTGAAAAGCTGAAAAAAATGTCGTCGCTGTATGAAACAATAGCAACGACATTTTTCGTCGCTATAGAGTTTACCTTTTAATTAACGCCTGAACTATTTTTTTTCCTCATTTTGACTCTTCTTCTGTCGGACTGTCGTTCCCCGCCGTCACAGTCTTCCGTCTTCCGTCTTCGCCGCCGTCTGCCGGAGTGTCTTCGCCACCATTATCTCTTCCACACACCCATCCGTTTCCACCGCCACCGCCAAGCAACTCGACTGCATTCTCGTCGCCATTCAACTCTACATCCAACTCCCAAGGTACATTTAGATATAAAATGGTTTTTGTTGAGCTAAATATATATAAATTCTGCTTTGCATGTTATCTGATGCAATTTGGAAAGTTTAATTTTTGGATTAATTGAAAGTTCGGTTGGATTAATTCTGCTTATGTTATCTGATGCAATTTTGCTTAATTGGATTATAAAATGTTGATAATTAAGTTTAATTTTTGCTTTCGATTGAACTGATTTTGGGACTGTTTGCGGCATCATTGTTGTTCAGTTTTTTGGCTTAAATTTTGTTCAGTTTTGTTAGCTTTCGGTTGAACTGAAACTTGGGATGATATCTAGTTTACTTTGGATGAAGTTTGATTGAGGTTGAATATTAGGGATGATTTTTGGTTTACTTGGGATGAAGTTTTATTGAGGTTGAATATTAGGGATGATTTTTTGTTTAGTTTGGATGAAGTTTGATTGAGGTTGAATAATAGGGATCATTTTTTGTTGTTACTCAAAATGTAGGGACTTATTTAAAATAAAATAAGTCCGTTATTAGAAATTTAAAATCAAAGTTTAGGGACCTATTTGAAATAAAGTCAAAGTTTAGGGACCTGTTTGAAATAACGTCAAAGTTTAGGGACATATTTGAAATAGAATCAAAGTTTATGGACCTATTTAAAATAAAGTAGAAGTGTAAGGACCACATCTTCAACAACTTGAAACTTATTAGAAACTACGTAAAAATTGGAAGTTCAGGGACCTATTTGAGATAAATTATAAATTTATGGACCTATTCATAAACAAACTACAACTTATTAAAAAGTACAAAAAAATTCAAAATTTAGGGACCCATTTGAAATAAATTAAAAGTTTAAGGTGCAATTTATCAACAAATTAAAATTTATTAGAAATTACGTATAAATTAAAAGTTTAAGGACCTATTTGAAATAAAGTAAATTGTTTAGGGACCTATTTAGAATAAAGTAAAATTTTAGGGACCTATTTGAAATAAAACATTTCCTTAATTACCTACTTATAATTGTTTTACCATATTAGAAATTACGCTAAACTTCAACGTGTGAGGACCTATTTGAAATTTCATAAGTTTAGGGACCAATTAATCAACAAATTGAAAGTTCTTAGAAATTATGAAAAAATTCAAAGTTGAGGGACCTAGTACATATGAATTAAAAGTTCAAGGTCCAATTCATCAATAACTTAAAACTTATTAGAAACTATGTAAAAATTCAAATTTTAGGGACCTATTTGAAATAAAGTCAAAGTTTTGGGACCTATTTGAAATAGAGTCAAAGTTTATGGACCTATTTAAAATAAAGTAGAAGTGTAAGGACCGGATCATCAACTTGAAACTTATTAGAAACTATGTAAAAATTGAAAGTTCAGGGACCTATTTGAGATAAATTATAAATTTAGGGACCTATTCATTAACATATTACAACTTATTACAAAGTAAAAAAAAATTCAAAATTTAGGAACCCATTTGAAATAAATTAAAATTTTAAGGTCCAATTTATCAACAAATTAAAACTTATTAGAAATTACGAATAAATTCAAAGTTCATGGACCTATTTAAATAAAGTAAAAAATTTATGGACCTATTTACATCAAAGTAAAATTTTAGGGACCAATTGTTTTACACAATAAAAACGTATTAGAAATTATGAATAAATTCAAACTGGCAGAGATGTCTGCCGATGACTGGCAGAAGTGTACTAACTTCTTCACCAGTCCTACTTTCATAGTACGTATTTTTTATTTATTTTTTACGATTTGTTTTATATATTTTTTTAACTATTAAGTTTTCTGCAAGTCACAAATATTTTTTATACCTTCAGGAACGATCCTTGAAAAATAAGGCCAATCGGGTTTAAGCAAAATACCCGAGCGTGCAGAGATCGAAGAGCTTCTCTGCCACGTGTTACGATGAGGTACAACTAAAATTTTCAATATCATTATACAAATCTTCACTACATTACGTAAAAATGTATACTAACTACATTTCACGTTTAAATTGTCGTAGCGGGACCCCGAGACCCAACAGTGGCCGGGGATTATCGATTAGTTCCAGATGTTTCACACCTTCCGGGATGGCAATTGGGTGAACCCGCAGGCGGTTGGTGACTATGTGAGAACTTTAAAATAATGTTAATATAATTTTATCTGACATGATATTATTATTTATTATTTTTTTCACTAAACATGATAAACTTGTTGAGTTGAGAGAGACTCAACATACACAGGTCGCCTCCAGTGGTGCGTCATTAGATGAGCGTGCTATTGCAAAGGAGGTTCTCGGAGAACGACGAGGTCACGTCCGTGGGGTTGGACGGGTTCCGAAGGGCACCTCTCCCTCCCTAGATTCGACTGCTGCATCGAAGGCCCCACAAGGAACTTCCCATCAGTTCTCTATAGATCTCCAGAATAATGATCCTCGATTTGCCATGTACGAAGCTCAGCTACGCCGAATGCAGTGGAAAATTGAGCTTCTGAAAAATAGCATACTAGTGGTTGTGCCTGAGGAGGACGAGAACGGGGACGACGACGAGGGTTTGGGGGGTTTGTAGAATTTTAGAATTTTTTATACATTAGTTCAATTATTTGAAAACAAAAATTTTTTTTAGAAAAATTCAAATTGTTTATAAGTCGTCGCTGTATTAAAACAAATCAATTCATTTTAGTGACAACAACGTTGTCTCTATATCATAATAACATATAGCGACGACATAATAGCGACGTATTTCACGTCGCTACTATTTCACATTACAGGGACGATGTTGGCGACGACATTGTCGTCCCTTTTTATCTATTTTCGAGATATAGACCACGACAATGTTGCGATGAAATTGTCGTCACTAATAATCTAGAGACACTAAACTATTGCAGCGACATTTAGTGACGACTTTGTCTCTATACATTAAAAAAGACGACTATTAATCTTTCAGCAACGACTTATGTCGCCGCTATTGACATCCTTTCTTGTAGTGACAAGAACTATGTTACTAAGTACCAAAATTGTTAATCCCAACTCTATCTTAACAACCGATCAATGAAGTAGTTTTAAACTAAAGATTCTAACTAAAAAAACAATACGATCAAAATTTTGGTTGAAATTAATAAATTTGAGATGTTATGATTCTACGATTTTCACCGTAGTCTTTCCGATTTACTTTTGTCTATCACATTACAACTTCGTTCACGATAAAATTTCTCTAAAATATTTGACAATCTTACTTGAGTATAATCAAACATACTTAAAGATTGCGAATTTACTATATTTTTATGTAAATCATGACAAATCTAAGTTCATTCAATAACAAAAAATTCACATGCGATTGCACAAATTATAGGAGTATATTTCTATCTCATATCCAAACTTATGATTTTTATCATTAATACTAAATTGGTATTTTACCTCTTGGTTTTAAACGGATTCATTAAAAATTCATAAATCGTTCGAATTTATGAAAGCAAACAAAGCAACATTGAAAAATAAACTCGAAAATTGAATTTGAACAATCAAACTAGGCACTGGGATTGACAACAGTCTTCTTACTTGGTAAATCTTCTCTTACATATTGGCGATACATAGAACCAGATTAATCAAGACTAGCTTTCATTCATCAATGTATGTAGTATTTTCTTATTTGATTCACCTTAACTAGTGAAATGTCTTTTATTAAGACAGATAGTTGGGACTAGAATCTTATTTTACAGTCAACGGACAGTTTAGACCTTTCAACCAAAACTATTTCTATTTTATATTTTCAAAGAAAACTCTAAACTATCAACTATCTAGAACATATCTAGAACATTCATCGTAACAATTTAACTACCCCATACTTATCTTAGAAAAGCTCGGTCAAGAAGTTTAAATTTTGGGTCTTTCATTTGTAAACTAGATAATATTACTCTATAGTTCAATAAAATCAGAGAGTTGCTTAATTAACATAATCCGTCTCTAAGTTCAAATAATGAATTAGGCATGGTTACGTACTCGAGATATGGAATCAAAACATGAGACAAGAAATATGAACATGGATAATGTTTTATAGCAATATTAGCCAATCATCAAGAATTAACTATCGTAGATAAACAATTAATCATCCAACTCAATTCGCACCACAAACTAAAAGAAATTTTTTGCAAATTTTCAAAAAAATTATTCGTATTTCTAGGATGTTAGAAATTTTTCGACTCAAAAGCAAGACAAACGGACTAAAAAATGACAAGACTCCACCCCAAACTTAATATACTCTGTCTCAATGTATAGCACACAAATAAATGATAATATAACCAAGAGAAAATGAGTAACAAAACTTCCCCAGTTATATGTGAAACCAATTCTTGCGGTATTAGCTCGTTAAAAAGATGATGATGATTGCCTTTTGTATTCACCCCCAAACTTATGCAATATTGCCGATGTCTTGGTTGGGTCCTCTCCCAAACATATTATAGTTTGCATTAACCAATCAAGCCGAGACTTTAAGAAGCCAATCACTACACATCACCAATTTTTCATAAATGCAATGAATACATGCCTAGATATCTCATAGAAGTATCATATGTAGCACATTACTTTCTTGAAGGAGTGAAATCCATTGAGGACATGTAACGAACATGTAATGTGCATCTTACCCAATCAAATGAAAATGAGAACCTTCAATCAATAAAATGACCAAAAAATTTCAATAACATCAAACTTCATCACAATGCATCATTCAATTAAACAAATTAAGCCCAAACTCCTCAATTTCACTTCAAGGTTGAAATTTCTCAAATTTTAACTCACAAACTCTAAAAGAGAGGATGAAGCCAATCTACCTTCAACTTGATGATCTTTGATGATAATGAAGGCAATGTACTCAATAGGCTATACTTTTGATGTGTAAAGACAAGAATTAAGGTAATTTTTTTTGCTTTTGAGATGAGATGCGTGGGGTGAAAGGTTTTGAAGTGTAGGTGTGCATGTGTAATGTGAGGGTAAACATGAGTTTACTACTATATACCACTTTCCTGTAGTGGAATCCAACCGTAAGGTGCGTGATGATTTACAAAACGTGAATTTTGTGGATAGTTAATTTGAGAAGACAGACGTATACTTCCTTTTTTTGTAAGTAGTGGTGAAAACTTCTTTTACGGTACGGTGATTAAACCCCATTCGGTGGCATGTACGCTCTCCATGGCGGTTTCTTGCTTGACTTGTTGTCATGTTATGTCTTCTTCTCGGCACAAACCAACTCCGAATGTTTTGAAATTTTGACACAAGACTCTATGGACTACATACTTTGATATGCTCGAAAAAGTCATGCAAAACTACAATGATGTCCTATGAACTTACATGCTCAAAATACACGGAAAATACAAAAATGAAAGTCCAAAATTATGAACTCAAAATTTTGCAACTAATCTACCAATTCAAAGCAATAGGAGTATATTTCTATCTCGTATCTAACCTTATGATTTTTATCGCTAATGTTAAATTGATATTTTACCTTTCAATTTCAACACGATTTCACTAACCAACTAAAATTTTTAAAACAATGAAAACAACGATAAAAAAATTAACACAAAATCGCAATTGAGTCGACACTCAAAAATTGAAATTAAACAATCAAACTAGGCTATATCGTTTCGTCATAATTAGAAATTTAGCCAACCATGTTTATAAAAGTCGAACAACATCATCCGAGATAGGAATAAAAGATAAAAATGAAGAATAAAAAATGAACGGGTAATTAGCACAAAACGTCCATACCTTTTGAAGTCATTGTGCAAATCATTCATACCTTTAAAATTTTAGCATTTTCACCCTCGCCTATACAATTTCTTGCTCAAAATGTCATTTTCGTTAAAAAGCTGCTCTTACCTCACTTCTCCAACACGACTCGTAACACAACTGAAGGGTATATTAGTCAACCTACCTATTTTCATCTAGGTTTTTATTTTTGAAATTTAACTGGCCTTTTGCTTTCTAGGACGGCAGAAATGAAGCCCGGAATTGCGAATGTAATGAAGCAAACAAAGAAGATTTGAACTCACCAACCGACCGTTGACGACGATTGGCACAATGTACGGTCGGATGAAAATAAGTGATTATTTTGATTCTACTTATTTATGTATGTCTCAGATTTTACTTCTGGAGGGGGGGTGGGGTATAGCTTTGTTTTAGTCATTGTTGTTTGAGGTGTGTGGGTGGACCGTGAATCCTATGAACGGAGCGGTGGGACTTATATCCACCGGGAACTAGCACATCTCGCGGTGGCGGTGGAGACGGTGCTCACCGATGGAACTCTCCCATCGATGCCCATCGAATTCTACCGCACAACTCCGATGAAGCATCTTAGGCAATTAGCAATGGCATCAAAAATCAAATTTCAAAGCGCAACTGCTTGGACCGAGTAGCATCATCATACGTGAAGCTCCGCTGTCGGAACTCAAGATCAGCCCTGGGGCTGGGAGGACTCGGCCGTTGATGGATTTGACTGCATTGTTTGGGTTCGAGATATCGGAATTATTGCCGAGATTTACATGGGATGAAGATGGGATTAAAGGAGTAGGCAGAAAAAAGCCAAAAATGCTCAACCTTTTTGCATAAACAGACAACTGAGTAACAACATCTTTTGGACCGAAAGGACTAATTTACCCTTCAGTTGTATTACGAGTCATATTGGAAAAGTGAGCTAACGGCGACTTTTGGAAGCGAAATGACGTTTTGTGCAAGAAATTGTGTAGTGAGGGTGAAAATGTCAAAATTTTGAAGGTATGGATGATTTGTACAATGATTTCAAAAGATATGAACGTTTTGTGCTAATTACCCAAAAATGAATCTTCAAACTAGGCTTCAAATCTTCAACTTGTCTTCTTTTTTATCTCCTTGTCTTCAAACTCTAGATGATAGAATTTGTGTGTTTGTGTCATGTTGTGATGTATTTTCCAAAGTCTAAGATATGTAGTATATATGGAAAAGAGTTTAGGTCTTGAAATTTGTGCTAAATATACCAAGAATGCCTTAAAAAAATCACAAAATCCGAGTCTAAGTCGAACAAGTGCGCCACGAAGATACTGCCCATGCTGCTCTAGAAGTGTACATTCTATTCGTTTGGCATGTGCGTGGAGGATTTGGCTTGGATTTGGCGCGAGCCACTTTCCTATGTCTGGCGACCCGACTTGAACTCCAAACTCGATAAACTCTCCGATGATATATTATATGCCAAATAGAAATTCATGAATATTCTCATTGCACTCTAAAAAATTCACCTCTTTCGATTGTTTGACACCATTTTTTGCTCATTTCTTTGCTTGTGTTTATTATGCCCGGAGTTGTTCCTAAGAAATAAAAACACGAATTAAAATTAATAAATACTCGAACAAATTACTAACATTTGTTACTATTACGATGAAAATCAAAAGATACTCGATGGACTTAGTCATTGTCACAAACACGGTTAAGTGTGTAATTGAAATAACAGATTAAACATAGAAAATGAAATACAATTGCAAGATTTACCCAATAAGATGCATATGTGCATAGAAAATTGTGATACGAGTCCTACAACATCATTCACCAAAATGCTCTAGAAAAATCTCTAAAAATATATGTCATCAAGATTGCAATTAAAACATATTGATTAACAAGAACCAGAGTTCTTCTAACAATCATAAGTTTACAAACTCAAACCACATAAATATACATACGTCAATCTTTCCAATCCAAATGTCACCAAATATAATGTGAAAATCAAAATTTTCAGTGTTTTTTCTATAAAACTATTTTTTTCAAATATAAATGTCCTACTTCCACCCACATTGTAGCCCCTTTAAACCTCATTTTAAGTAGTTTTTTTTACCTTAAAATAGAAAATAAATATTAACCCCTCTAGCTCACTGTCTATTAGAAAATATTAATCAACTATGACATAAGTCAAGTAGTAACACTATTGATGTTTTTCACATCTTCTCCTTCCATTGCACTTAGTTCGGTCTTTAAATGATAAAAAAAGTTCACGTAAATATTCACGAATGTGACCATTTTTTAAAATTTCTCAGAAAGACCCACAAAATGTGATAATTATAGGAATAACAAGAGTAATAAATACTTTGTTTCCTAGCTCTTTATCTCGTAATGAGCTTTTATTCAAAGACTCAAGTACAATTTCATTAATTTTGCTCTGCAATATATATCCCGTATATCTCAATCTTAAAGGTTAACTACTTTACTAACATTTAGAGGTTCTTAAGGTTGCCAACAACACCCTAGAATTAAAAATTTGATGCCAAAAAGTACTTTTAAAAGTTCATATAGTATTGACATTGAGTTCTAGCAATAAGCGTTCGTTTGATTATATGTTAAAAATTGAGGTCAAAGTCAACGATTAATTTTAACTCCACAATACATGAGATCTACAACTTTCATCAGCTTTTTAATCACACATTTTATTAACTTTTGTCAAAATCTTCTATTACTTTTATCAAAAAATTTGTCAAACATGCCCTAAATTTCATTTGTAACCTCCAAATGAGATTTAATTTCAAAGAGTTCAACATTAGTTTACAAACCTGAAACAAAACAAGTTTGGACGAAAAGTTTCAACCTCATGTAGATAGATGATTCAAATCCTCAAAAATTAGAAATATATGGACTTCAATTATTGTAACACAAGTATAGTTTTAAAAATGGCAATTTAGTTAACTAAAATTATAATTTAATAATGAGTTGAAACAAGGAATATATTGGCATAAAATGAAAATCAATCCAAGTAATTTAAACAAGTTAGTCTAGCATAACACATTCTACTCGATGTATTAAAATTTGTGTCGTAACATGCTGAAGTAAAGTGCTATTCTGCTTCATGTTGTATACGTTATGTTGCAACGTGATATCTTAACATTCTGGTATTCTTTATGTTGTAACTACTATGTTGCAACATGTTATCACGTAATTTAAAATTAGTAGCTCATCATATCATGTTGTAACATCAAATTACAATACGGAATAAAATAGAAATTTATTTACAAAACTTCAACTAGTACGTTGCAACAACATGTTGGAGCTTATAAAATTTTAGAATCTTATTCTTAAATAAGTTGCTAAATTTTAAAACGTCATTATTTGGTCTTGCATAATATGATCATACCTTTGAGTGCCTCAACCAAACACCTACTCCATCGATCACACACCTCAAATGTTTTACAATAAACCTGAATGAGTTTAAAAATACTCCGCAAGACACAAGCTCAACTTCGTGTGTTAATATTATTTAGAATAACATAAACAAATGCATTGGTTCGGAGCAATGAATGGCCATTTCAATCTCAAAATTTTAGACCACCACGAGAATCTATTGTGAGAACATGATCATTTCAATCTCAAAACTTAGGACAATCTTCCAATTTGTGGTGCTATATAAAACTTTTTGTTCGTCCTTTGACCTAATTTCAATCTCAAAACTTATAGTCTTTAGCTTATATTATTTAATACTATAATATTAAAACACAAAATAAAAAAATTGAGCTTAAATTTTGTATCTTACCTTAACTTTTTGTTAATTGCTTCTTGACTTGGTAGAACGTTGAAATGTGAAGAATGAACTTCCATCTTGAAAACATATGCTTGACTTGAAAATTATACATTCTTGATTCTTGAACAATAATTCATTTTCTTCATTCTAAACATTCTTCAACTATTATTTGTAGAGAGAGAATTTTCTAACTTAAAAAATCAAACAAGAAAATGAAAGAGATGCAAATGTTATACGTGGTCGGCCACTTAGTAGAAATTTACTTAAATAGTCCATGAAAAGTATCACGAGGTGCCTTTCCTTCTAGTGCAGAAAGAACACTATGTAGCAGTAGTCTACTTTGTTAGACTATCTTTTTGGGACGGTAATAAAACACGAAGTAAAAACTTGAGCTTAAATTTTGTTTTTCACCTTAACTTTTTATTGATTTCTTGACTTGCTAAAAAGTTGAAATGTGAAGAATCAATTTTCTTCTTGAAAACATATGTTTGACTTGAAAATTATACATTCTTGATTCTTGAAAAATAATCAATTTTCTTCTTTCTAAACATACTTGAACTATTATTACACTACAATAATATAAGAGTTTTGTTGGATTTTACTATTTAAATTTTCGTCCAAAACGATGTCGTTTTTTGGACTTTTTTTGCCGCTAAACGACGTCATTTCATGCCCATGTATCACATGAAGCTTCTCTCTCTAGCCCACAATCCTTAGAATCGTTGTCTCTCTCTCATGAAAGCAACCCTAGAATCGTTGTCTCACACACAATTTTGATATATATCTCAACTGGAGATTTACATATCTTTGTAAAAGTACGATAATCTCTCTCTTATCTAAAAATTCATAAAGAACAATTGAGAAAAATGAGGACTCGCGCTCTCTGCCATAGATTAAACCTTTGTCACCCAGTCACTTGCCAGTGAAAAGGTGACTTGCTTTATTGCAGTTTTACACGGTAATTACATCATAGACCACTAAACTTTATACTCCTTTTCATTTATACCACCAAACTTTTATTCGTTTCATTTATACCACCAAACTTTAAAATTACTTTTAGTTAAACCACTTCGTTAACTAGCATTTCATTGTTTAACGAAAAATTTTGATGTGACATTAATGAGTCGTTAATTGGCTGATGTATCTCACCACGTGTGAAAATATTGTCCACGTGTATATAGTTTAAAATGAAAATACACTTTTGATGTCCAAGTTGGGTTTGAAAATACATTTTATATCAACCATTTCAACGACCCTTGGACCCAAAGTCATTTAATCGATATCAAAAATATATTTTTATTTTAAACTTCATACATATGGACAACACTTTTATACATAGCGAGATACATCAGCCAATTAACGACACGGTACTGTCACATCAGAAAATAATGACCAACTGGTTAATGAAGTGGTTTAACTGAAATTAATTTTTAAGTTTGATGGTATAAATAAGATGAATTAAAGTCCGATGGTATAAATGAAATATGGTATAAAGTTTGGTGGTATATTATATAATTAACCCACTTTTGTTGATATGGTTTCACTACTTATGTATTTTTTAAAATTTTGTGTAATTGGAGGAGTAATTTTTATTTTCAATTAGAGGAATTATTGAATCATAAATCATTTGTAATTTTCGCAGGAGCAAGCATCTAGGGAGATAATTACTTCAATTTAAGGTAATCTCATTTTCCGGATAATTACTTAATGGTCTTTTGTAGTTGTAATGGATGCATAAGAATAATGTTATATAGTCACTTAATAGTATAAATAATTATTCAATTGGATGAATTATTTACTCCAATTGAGTAATGTATTTATAGTAATTAATTATAAATAATTCATCCAATTGAGTAATACTACGTGGAATGACTACTGATAGTGAGCGACTATAAATAATATTACTCGGATGGATAATTCATTTAATAGTAGTAATTATAATAGTAACAGCAACAAGAACATAAGCAATTAACTATTGATTATTTTGAAATGAACTAATAATGAGTTATATTTTACCTTTTTTGGTTGATTTTTCGGTCAATTTTGAAGCATGATAGTTTGAAAGTTATTGATGAAATGTATGGCAATAAGAATTATGGACACTTTTAATTCATGAGAAATCAATTCAAATAGGCTTTAATCATTTCATAGCAAATATGAGGCTTTAGTTCTGTGCCGAATGCAGCATTAGTTTATTTAAAATGTTGCTTGTCTAATATTTTGTGAGTGTGAACTAAATTTCTTAAGGATTCCCACATCATTCTTAGTCTTTTGGGTTCAAATATTTTTTAATTTATGTTCCTATTTTATATTTTTCTCTAGATGGCTTTCATGCCCAACATCAAAGATGGTATGTGGTTCAAAGGTTCTATATTTTGAACAAGTGAGAATGTGTGTTATATCTTGAATTTTCTCTCTCCAATCAATTTATTTTGCGCTTGCAAAAGATTGAACTTGCAGTGGTATTCTCATGTGTGAAGGCACTTTGAAAACTCCTTATAAACCATTTTGGCAGGTAATTCAAATTTCTGTCATCTACTTCACCCAATGCAAAATTTATAATTTTTAACGTTGGCTGGATAATGCTCTGGTTGGATTTTGACATTAGTGCAGTTTTCTTTCTTTGAATGGCACAGTCCTATGTTGGTTCACAGATTATGAACTTCTACCATGCAGCAAAATTAGAAGTCCTATGATTACATAATAATCTCACTTTTCAACCAACAAATAACAATTAGTTCTTTCCATAAGTAACCATACAAATCAAAGTCAAATTTATAATCTTAAAAGACAAAACATATATTGAATACATTTAGAATCCCTCACTTAAAGTCCCTCACTTGTTTAAAATTTTTGGGAAAAAATGGGTTTTTTTGGTTACTTTTTAACTTTTCAAAATTTTTGGCGATGTAAAAAAGGTTGAAAAGTCAAAATCAAAGTAAAAAAAAAAAATGATTTTTGATGCACCGAACAAGCACTCGATTAGGATGTGTTATACGATTATTATACACGACTTGCATGGATTACAAATAAAACATTGATGACTTGACAACACTAAGCAAAATAATTTGCACAGGTTGTCCAAAAATGACAATAAATTAAAGAACTTATGTCTTAAAAAAAATTTTGCACCAAGAGCAACGATGGTTGTTGTTGAAAGAACAATTGAAGCGTTCCTCTTTGGCTCGATGTTCAACGGCTTAACAACAGAACATATTTGTCTGTTTCATATCTTAGAGCCCTCTTGTTGTAGAGTTTGTGAAATTACCAAGTTTAGGCTCATGGATCTGTGGCAACCCGGTATCTAAGTTATTATTGCATTTGTTATAGATTATATTTCCTCTAAGTTAAAGCCAAAATTATGAGGTTGAAGTTGAATTGAAAATTTTAATAACTTAAGTGTGCATGTAACATTTTACTGATTTGAAATTAGGAGAAATAAAAAAATTATAAATTCTCTAGGTTATATCAGCATATCTTTTTGCTAGTTCATGACATTTTTCCTGCTCTTTATCTTATTACAAGGTTTCAAAATCTTTCTAAGAATCAAAAGCCACGCTTCTCCAAAAATTGTCAATTACATCATTTCCTTTCTTCAGCCTAATCATAACCTAAACAACCACCACAAATCCAAACTACTATGAGCATGTTTGGCTAAGCCAAAACGTTTACTCATTTTAATAAATAATACTTTTACCCATGAAAATTGGAAATAAATGAGTTATTTATTTTGACAATGAAGCAAAAGTTACTTTCAAGATTAGTAACTTTTTAATGTTAATGTATATGTCATGTGTGCGTGGACACACTATACAACATGATTATACAAAATGATTTGTGGTAATCAAGCAAGTTTTGTTTGTTTTTCGTGTAGCAAAGTTTTAGCAAGTCCAAATCGACCAACCCAACCCGTTCCAAGCTTGGTCGGTTTGGTTTGGGTTGGGTTGGGTCGGGTCGGGTCGGGTCGGGTCGGGTTGGGTTTCAACTCGTGGGTGGGTTGGTTCGATTTTATTTTTTGTCAAATCATCGATTTGGGTTGGGCCCAAAATCGACCTGACCCAATCCATGCTTAGCTGTACCTGGAATCTAAAAATCATGAACATAAAACTTTTTCTAAATTACAGCTTGGTCACTGAACTTTTCAAATATTGCAATTAAAATCCCAATTTGCATTGCATCATCAACTGATTCATATTGCCATCAATAACTCTCTAGTTTATCACGTCTTAAATGAAAGTCTTACTTCTCAAAGCTCCACTAAATAACTCCAATTTGGTCCTCAAATTCACTAACTTTTCACTTAAAGAAATCACATTTATGTGAAATAATGAAAACATTATAGTTTAAATATTGCAAAAATGACAATTTTGGACATGGGATTTTGAATTATTTGCCTCAAGCTCAAGAGCCACTTGTTCTGTAATTTCTGCATCTCATCAGGGCATTATATGAATTTTCATAAAATCTCTTAGCTCCCCAACCCAATTCAACTGCAACCAAAGGAAATAAATACTGCATAAGCTAAAAAAGTAGATGAATATATAGATATATTCGTATATAAATGTCAGAGCCGATTTAAGACATTTGAAGGCATTAGGCAAAATTTTTACTTTAAGACATTTGAAGGCCTTTAGGCAAAAAAAATTTAGGGTGCCTTTTCGATAAATTTTTTTAATTTAAGAAAATAAAAAATTTATTTTGTCCATCAAAATATCATTTTATTGATAAAGAGAAAACTAATAAAAATTTAAGATAAATTCTTAACAATATTGAAAATCTTATACTAAAATACAATTTTTTAAATAATACATATTGTTCAAAAACAACCAGAGGCGGATTTAGCGGGGCGGGCTCGGACTGTAGCCTGGGCCCGCCCCCGGAAAAAGTCATTTTTTACAGTGCAAAAAAAAAAAAAAAATTCTTAACACCAGCCCATGCGATTTTTTTTTTTTTTTTTCAAGAGAGTAATTTGCAGCTAAAAAAAATTCGGATCCGCCCCTAAAAGCAACTAAACAACTAACTACAATCTAAGAAGAACACAAACGACAATAAAAATAAAACTAGTTTTTTCCTTAAAACACGAGAGAGGCCGGGGCAAGTCGGACAAATCGGAGAGAGCTCTTTAGTTCTCTTGCACCTGAAAATAAAATAAAAATATATGAGAATCAATTAACAAAAACTAGTGAGTAACCCAATTCCACCAAATATTAACTTTAGAAAACAATTGAGGAAGCTTATCGATAGTCAAAATCGTTTTTAAGAAAATGATTTTTACTTTGATTGCATGTTTAATCATGAAAATAATTTGGAGTTTTATGTATTTCATTGACCCATAAGGAAGATGAAGAGAGAGTTTCTAACGTTAGGAAATAAACAGGAAAGTGGAAAAAGAATAAACGTCTAGAGTACTGAAATTGGTTTCTTGATTCTTAAAATAATTAAACGATTTGAGTTTTTCATTTTACAGCAAATGATTTGATGTTTTATTGGGCTAGGTTGTTGTATGTTGGTTGGGTTTTATTTTTATTTTTTAACAAAAAAATATTACATATTAAAAAAATTAAAACTAGTTTTAAAAATTCGTGGGACTTCTCTACGTCGAGGACTTAGATAACTGCTTAAGTCACCCAATACCTTAGGCCAGCTCTGATAAATGTGTATCTATAGGTGTGTGCTAAAAGGAGACTTTCGTAGGGAGTTTGTGTCAAGTAGGTTTGAAGAAGAAGGAGAGAGTTCTATCGCTCAATATTTCTAAATTTCTTGCCTAATTTTTGGGAAATTTTTTAATTTTTATTATTGCTTAGGTAAGATAATTTTGTCAGACCACTGTGAGTTGAATCTTTAAAGGGGACAAATGGCCCCTCCCAGAGGCTTGGGGGTAGTACCCACGAAAGGTCCACGACATTTTTATTTAGTTAAGTAATGGTATTTTTGAGATTTTACATTTGTAATTGGATTGCCTTACAATATCATTATAGGGGTGTGTTTGATTGGTTAACATGGAAATGGTGGAAAATGAAAATATTTTCCATCTAAGGTGAAAAATTCAATCCACCAAATAGGTGAGAAATTGTTTTCCAAGAATGTTGGAAAATTTGTGCTTTAAATGCTTGTACTTTGAAAATCAAAATTATTTTTCATGTGCAATCAAACAAGAAAGGTGGAAAAGAATTTTTTTAGATTTGACAATATTTTCCATGGATTTGACATTTTTCATGGAAAATGTGCAACTCAAACACACCCTAACTAAAGAATATTTATTGAATTGTTATATATAAAGGTTGATTTCTTGTAAATGATTAATCATTATTCATTATAATAAATTAATATAGTGGTTGAAGACAAGACATAATTTTATATTAAGACAAACATGTATAAATTCTTGTATTCTTTATTTTTCATACTTTATTTATTACATAATTCTAACATCTATATGAAATGTTGAAGTTTCTCTTTGTGTCTGAGCTACCGGCCAAAGGGTATAGAGGGCAAGGCTTGATTAATCTGGGTGTTGCCAGTAGTTTGGTGAAAAGTGGGGGATTCTATATAGCTCCTAAATTCAATTTTTATTCTTTATATTTATATATGAATTAATATCCTTAATATCCAGGAGTTTGTTCAGCTTTCCCTTTCCATGATTAATGCAATAATTTTTATTTTATTTTTCCTATGAATTAATATCTCAACACCAATTAATTGCAACCAGAAAATTAAGCATTCAGAAATATTAATAAACTCAAATTGGGAGTACTAGATTTAAATACCATTTTAAATTTTTACATCAACATAACATGTCAATAGTATTTAAATATTTATAAATCGATCAAATATCAATTGTATCTATGTATTTTATAAAATTCGTAATTTTTATACACACATTTCATAAAATTTACTATTTATAATTTACAAAAAAAAAATACTAAACAAGTACTAAATGCAATGTTTTAAACGCGTAAAGCGTGGCTAAGTGTGGAGGCCGAGTTTCAAACTTTCGGACCTAAGTGAGGCCTAAGCGATGGCGAGACAAGGGCAACGCGAGGGTGAGGCGTGGTTCGACATCAAGGCCGAACTTCAAGTTTAGGCGAAGATGAGTTCATAATCCATCAATGATAAAAAATAAAGTATGATAATCAACTATTACATATAATTTTTTATTTTTTAAATTATATATATTTTTAAAAATTTAGAAGTGAAAAAAGGGAGAAAAAGAAAAAATGTAATGTATTGATTTTGTTTAAAATTTTGTTAAAAGGTTGTAGTTACTAAAAATAATTATTAAAAAAATCAAACAGGTTCTAAATTCCAAAAACATAAATAATTATGACATTAGACGGCAAAATTTGGTTAAAAACCCTACTTCCCACCCCCCCGTGGCGACGGACCTATCTACTTTAACAATTAGGAAACTCTGAAAAAGATGGAAATGATCTACTCCCCACTGTGGGGAGTAGATCAGCCCTGCTGAAAAAGAATCCTACTTTCACACGGAACTTCTCGCACATGCAAAAGACTCCTACTTTCACACAAAACTTCTTGCATGTGCAACAATATCTTATTTTAGTGTGAGTTTAAAAATATTTTTTTTTAAGATTTTAAAAAAAAAATTAGTGAAATATATAATTAAAAATTTCATAAAAATTATGGTTTCTATGAAATATTTTTTAATTAAACTAAACCAAACATGTTGTTATGTCTTGTCATTTATTGAGGTAGACAGTAAGGATGTGAAATTTTTAAGAAGGATATTCATATAAACTTTTTATTTGTTATATTTAATTTTTATTACACTTTTAGTGTTGTTTAATAATTTTTTTTAAAGATGATTAACAGTACATTTTACAAAATATGTAAATAAAAATTGTGAGTTCTATATAATAAGTAAATAAAAATAATATTTGACTAACTTATAAATATTTATTAACACAAACAAACAAGTAACTAATAACATATTTTTTTTCAAAATAAACTTGAACTGTATCTCAATCTACGTTGATTTATTCTGTACGCTAGATAATTCATGTAATATATTTGATATCCCAAATTAGACATGTTAAGTGTCAAATTATTCCAAGTTTTTACTACGTTTGATTGGATGAAAATTCATCCTAGAAAATGTTGTAATTTTCCAACTTTTGGTGTTTGATTGTCTTTATTTTCCATTGGAAAATGTATTATTTTTCAACTTTTGTTATTTGATAAAGAACTATTTTCAGGAAATTATCACATTTTCCATGACTAAAATATTGGAGAGAAAAATTGAAAGTTTACTATTGACAATTGTTAAATTATAATTTACCATTTTTATGCATATTTCCACCATACATTTTATATAATCTCTCTACAAATTTTGAAAAAATTATATTGTACGTTAATTACCACAAGATATGGGTTTGTTAAAAAGAATTAAAAGTGAGTTAAATAGAAAGATTCTCACGAGCGCCTACGATTTACACTTACGTAAACTAAAATAAAATGTCCTATATTTTGAATAAACACAATGGACTAACTTAGCTAACTACATTAAATTTACTTTTAATGATTTAGAGCAACTTAAATTTGCTTAAAAATTAAAAATTTTGCGCTAATAGTTAAATCTAACATACCAAATTTACAATTACAATTTCTTCACTTCCCATAATATTTTTTCCCACTAAAAGTAAAAAATAATTTGAAGAGTAACCAGGGTATTTTTGTCAATCTAAATTTCCAAATGACAGTACCACTTTTACCACCTACAGACCTACTTCAGGAATGCCCTTATTAATACTTTTTTTATGATAGGAGTGCCCTTATCAAATCCAATTATTCAACCACTCCTACTCTCACTATATACACCACTCATTTCTCCACATCCCCAAACCCTCAAACATTTCACAGTTCCTTCAGAAACTCAAAAGCTACAAAACCCTGATGGCGGCGGCGCCGGCGCCCACCACCTTCTCCTCCTGCTCCTCATTATCCAAACTCCTGAAGCCACCAAGCAAAGTTCCTGTCAGTCTGGGCTTCCTTTCATCATCTACCCCGTCGCTTAATCGGCTGTGCGCTTCCGCTTCCCGAGCCGGAACTTCACCCTCTGGTTCGGCTCTCTCGGCTCGCATGGTATCCACTCCCACCATGAAGCCTCCTGCCTCTCTCGATTTCGACACCTCCATTTTCACCAAGGAGAAAATCAACCTTTCAGGCTACGATGAGGTCCGTATATTTATGCGCGTGTATACTTATATGCCCGGGGGGGGGGGGAACTAGGATATGACAAAGGGGTGGGTTGGGGAGGAGGATCCGGGGCAGCACCTAGAAGTGCCGAGACGTGCCGGCTGGCTGAACCTGCATCGGCCCACCCGCCTCCACCCGTGAACCGGGCGGGCTGAGGAGGCCAAACTGCGGGTCGTTCACGGGCTGAGAAGGCCGAACTGCAGGCCATCCTATGAACCGGACGGGCTGTTCACTACCCGGCAGTTCAGCCTTTAAATGCTGGCCTATTTTGATTTTTTTATATAAATGGCAGAGAGCTGTTTAAAGTGAAACATGCGTCATATTTTAGTGTTTAAATATATAAAAAAAGAAAATTGAATTAAAAAATTAACAAATGTTTTATTTAGTAATTTAACACATTTGTTGTTGTATATGTAAACATTTTTTTTTTTTATAATTACAATAGGTAACTAAGGGGGTGTATTCAAATTGAGACTTTTAAAGACTTTTAAATATTTAAAAGTTTAGAAGTATTCAATGTAGACTTTTTAAGAATCTCTAAAAGTATTGGTGTATTCAATTGAGACTTTTAAAGACTTTTAAAAAGTCTTTAAAAGTCACGAGGTATTCAATTAAAACTTTGTATGAGTCTGGGTATTCAAATTGAGAAAGACTTCTAGAGATTCTCTATTTTTCAGACTTTTGGAGAATTTTTAGTGAAAAGTATATATAGCAAATCTAAAAAAAAGTCTCTCATCTACTGTGAGATTTGTGAAGACTTCAGAGCCCCAAAATAAAGAATGCCCATTTTTTTTCACTTTTAGGGTTTTTTCGTATCTCTTCCATTCAAGTAAGAATTTGTTGTAATCAATAATTTATATGCAATTGTATCTAGAATTTGCAGTAATCAAAACTTTGATATCACAGTCTTGTGTCAGAACTTGATGATATTTTACGTGATAAATTTATAGTATTTTGATTAATGTTAGTGGGAGTCAAATTTTTTGCTTAATTATTAAAATTATTCCATGGTAATAGTTTGGTATTGTACTAAAAATCTTTTGTTTTACTTTGATTATTTTATTAGGCTGTGTTTGATTTCCTTTCTTTTCCGTGGAAAATGAAAATTTTCCACCAATTTTTCAGCTTTGGTGCAAAATTTTTCATGGAAAAGCCATTTTCTCACCTATTTTTCGACTTTTGTTTGATTACAACCTTTTTTTTCTATGAATTTTTTTTTTAAAGTTTTCCACTTTTGGCCATATTTTCCTTGTTTTCAAGGAAAATATTTTTCAGGTGGGATAGAGAATTTATTTTCCATGAAAAATTTGTTAGCCTTTTCTAACTCTATTTATTTTCCATGGAACATTTTCCAACCCATATTTTCTTGGTAATTTATTTCTATAGAAAATATTTTCTTTCCACCCAAATTTTCTACTTGCAATCAAACACAGCCTTAATGTAATTTAGCCAATAATTAATTTGGCTAATAGGTCAACAAAATAGGTATGTCATTATTTGTCTGTTATTTATATTATTATAAACACTGTTGAAATAATTTTGTGCTAAAAAAATGAATCTAGAATACACAATCTTTTATGATTTATCTATATGTTAGAGAAATCTTTTGTATTGAAAATAAAGAATGAATCGATCAATACTTATGTATATATACAATAACATAAGTTAATTTACTTTATTAATTTCACAGCCAATAAGAATGACGTGCTAGCAATGAGAAATATAATTTATTATTTTGAGTTCTTAATTACATGTATTGTGGATGATTTAGACATAAAATAATATTATAGTATATATAAATTTAGCTTAATATTTAAAAAAATGAAAGTATATAGAAGTTTACAGAAGTTTTTAATAAAAGTCACAGAAGTTTAAAGAAGACTTTTATTATTTTCAAACAAATCTATAAAAGTCACTTAAAAGTTCACAAATTTCACAAAAGTCATCCACTTATAAAAGTTTATAAAAGTTTTTAGAAGTCTCAATTGAATACACCCCTCTAAATTTTTTTAGTAATTTCAAAAAAAAAAAATTATTCATACGGGTCGAACTGGGTTGAACTTTGGCCCGCATGGGCTCAACTCGGATGAGCCGACGGTGGGCCGGGCTCGTGTTCAATTTCTGTGGGTTGGGTTGACCCGGTCTACAACCTGCTATGGCGCGGACTTTTTCTAATGCGGGCCATCAACGGGCGTCATCGGGCTTTATCGGAGGCGGGCACCCGGATTGACACTGCTAGCAGCACTCCTGAATTGATTATTATTTTTTTTAAAACCATAGTTACTTCGCCTATTTTTATTGAATCTAATTTTTTTACGAGTCATAATGTTTAAAAAACTTATAAGAGATTATTACACAGAAATATTCAAGATTTAAATTTAGCTAAAGAAAGTTGTACTCGACAAATTCTTTTTTAGTATAATTTACATCTATTTATTAACATGATCTTTCTCAACAAAAATTGTTTTTATGTAGTTAATGCACAAAAATTATTTTATAATACAATCTATATTTATTTTATCTAAAACTAAAGCTATGCAATTGATGCACAAAATATTTAAACACTATTAAACTTTAACAGTATTATATGCAATGGTTCTAGTTTGGGCCATGCATGTATTTAGTTGGGGCCAGGTGGGTATTTGATTGGCCCAAAAAAAAAATGAATTAACAATTTAGACTATGCTAAACTAATATTTTTTTTAAAAAAAAAATTTGCATTGGGCATTTGGACCTGGGCTTGGGCAGCTCTGGACTACAGCCCCCCCCCCCAAGGATCTGCCCTTGCTTATATGTATAAGCATATGTGAATGTAGTTTTATTATATATGTTAATGCGTTTATTTGATTTTTGGTCCCAAATAGCTGATAAAGTAAGGTGCAACGTGTACAAGTGTTGTGAACTGTGCTGTGAATGTTGTACGTTGTTAGGGCCGAATGGAAATTGTGCTGCAATTATAGTTCGTCTCCTAAAAGAAAAGATTTTTCCCTTTTTATCCTCTATGCACATAATAAATGTGAATATGTTTGGATTTATGGAGTGTTATATTTTTTATTTATAAATCTAAAGAAAGGTAACTTGGTCATGAGTTGTATGAATTACTGCGAAGCTATCTCTTTGTTTTGTTATGTTGGTAATTATCCTTGCATTATTAATTTACTGAGGTAACAACGGACCACATTTTTGTGGTTATTAATTATTACTATAATAAATGATAGAGCATGTTATAACACAACTCGAGTTGTAATTTTTGCTAAAAAGAAGTTGCATGATCCTGAAGGATGAAAACAAGCAATATTTATCACCTGAGCTGACAACCATTATATCGTTTTGTATATATTTATTGCCTGTAGTTTATACTGAGGTCATGTGGGATCATATGGAATTGAGTGTCGATGTGGATGACTGAGAATGCTGTTTATTTTTTACGCAGTACATTGTGAGAGGAGGGAGAAATTTGTTCAAGCTGTTGCCTGATGCGTTCAAGGGTATCAAGCAGATTGGGGTGATTGGTTGGGGCTCACAGGTATATTATTTGTTGTGATTACTCTACAAATTTTTGGTTTTTATTGAATTTATTTCTACCCACTCATATCTTTTATCTTATGCATTCTTTGGTGAATTCTGTTATGGTTAGCAAATGAATTAGCTGTGTCTCTGTTTCGTTTCTGAAAATTCTTGCAGTTGATTAGAGTACCCATTCTTGTGCTGGTCAATGGTTTCCGTGCTTTTGATGCTCCTTTTATGTTTTTCTGTGTTTTTAAAAAAGAGTTTCCTTTCTAAGTCATTCCTGTCATAACTGTGCTCTAGCACGCTTGGTCTCCTGCCTGCAAATGATTGGTGCATTGGAAATGTGGACAATTGAACTTGGGTTTTTGGTACCTGTGAGATTTATCCAAAGAAAATGTCAATAGGATCTAAGTTAATCCTGTCATAACTGTGGTCTAGCACACTTGGTGACCTGCCTGCAAATCGTTGGTGCAGTGGAAATGTGGACACGTTCCCTTTTATATTATGCTTTTTATTGTGAATTTATGTACGTACGCAAGTCGATGTGCTCTCTTCATGGTGTTCTATTGATTTTCTGTCAAGATAATAGAAATTCTTATGCAATATTGTAGGGACCGGCTCAAGCTCAGAACTTAAGAGATTCTCTTGCTGAAGCAAAATCTGATATTGTGGTCAAGGTAATTTGTTATTTCTTTCTACCTTAGTCGAATTCTCAGGAAATAATGTAAGTTTTTCCAGTCTTATATGAAGCTTATCCCCATATGCTTCTTCATGCTATCCCCATATGCTTCTTCATGCAGATTGGTTTGAGGAAGGGCTCTCGCTCATTTGCTGAGGCTCGTGCTTCAGGGTTTACTGAAGAAAATGGAACCCTAGGGGACATATGGGAGACTATCTCTGGCAGTGATTTGGTGCTGCTCTTGATATCCGATGCAGCTCAGGTATCAAATTGCCTTTTCTATTAATCATGGGGGCTTTGGTGCCATCATTTCTATGTGGCTATATCTATATTTACACTAAATATTAGAATGATTTCTTGGGTGTACAAATGAATTTTGACTGGGACTAGCAGATGAGTGTCACAGTGTTTCTTGTTATCAATCATTTCATTGTCTTATGTAGTTTTTCCATTTGAATACTGATTAGGCTATTATGAATATTTGTTACTCATCTTAATTTTTATGGGATAAATCTCATTCTTACTTTTGTAATGCATTGCAGGCTGATAATTATGAGAAAGTGTTCTCTCACATGAAACCAAATAGCATACTTGGACTTTCCCATGGATTCCTTTTGGGCCATTTGCAGTCTTTGGGCTTTGACTTTCCAAAAAACATCAGCGTGATAGCTGTATGTCCAAAGGGAATGGGACCCTCTGTGAGAAGGTTATATGTGCAAGGGAAAGAAATCAATGGTGCTGGCATTAATTCGAGTTTTGCTGTCCACCAGGTCAGTGCATATGTGTTTGTCAATAGATGGCGGTGGTTGTGGGTGTATATGAGGGTGGGCATGTGTACTCATTTGAAGTTCCTGATACACGAGATTTGATGGTTTTTTGCCTTCTTGTATAGGATGTTGATGGCAGAGCTACAGACATTGCCCTTGGATGGTCAGTTGCCCTTGGTTCTCCTTTTACTTTCGCCACTACTCTGGAGCAGGAGTACAAGAGCGATATTTTTGGGGAGCGAGGTAAGAGTGGGTTTTAATATCACTTTTTTATTGACTTGATTGATTATGAATACTGATTGTCAACCTTCTGGTTGATAGGCATTTTACTTGGTGCTGTACATGGCATTGTGGAATCATTGTTCAGAAGGTACACTGAAAATGGAATGAGTGAGGATCTTGCCTACAAGAACACTGTGGAGTGCATAACAGGAAATATTTCTAGGACCATATCAACAAAGGTTAGTTTTAGTAGCATTTAGTTTTTCATCATGCTACTCTCTTGTTTGTCTACTGTCTTTGGTCCTTTCCACTACTATTTCTGCTTGATGCATCTCCTAATTCAGTTTTGTGTTGCATTTTGTGACAGGGTATGCTGGCTGTCTACAATTCATTGACTGAAGATGGCAAAAAGCAGTTTGAGACTGCATATAGTGCTTCATATTATCCCTGCATGGACATCTTATACGAGTGCTATGAAGATGTAGCCAGTTGCAGTGAGATCAGGAGTGTTGTATTGGCTGGACGTCGCTTTTATGTATGTTGATTCGATTTCTATCTTCTCAATTTAAGCGCTGTGATTTTTTATTTTTTCATATTTTATCATTTTCTTTTTGGTTCTTCTGTGCAGGAGAAGGAAGGTTTACCAGCTTTCCCGATGGGCAAGATTGACCAGACTCGGATGTGGAAAGTCGGTGAGAAAGTTCGAGCAGCACGTCCAGTGGGTGACTTGGGACCTTTGTATCCTTTCACTGCAGGTGTCTATGTGGCATTGATGATGGCTCAGGTGAGTTTTCTTTTTGAATCTTAACTTAAATTTGTTTCTTATTTATTTGCTTTTTAAATAGCATATTCTAGTTATACGTAGACTTAAGTGAGATCATTACCATGTGAAATGTGTTGCTGAGAGAAGTACTAACAGACCGTGTTAATTGGTTTATCCGAAGAGTGGTTGTGCATACTTAAAAGTGACCATATGGGAGTTCTGTGCGTTTGATCTTCTGCTTAAATGTTTGTTGTTCAAAATAGTTTCAAGTGTCTATTAAATTTTACTATTATGAACTATTTCTTAACTGAATGGAATGGATTGGCAAATAGATTTGGCTGTAGCTTTATATGACATTCTCCCTGATTTACTTTGAATGAGAATACAGATTGAGATTCTGAGGAAGAAAGGGCACTCCTACTCGGAGATTATCAATGAGAGTGTCATCGAGTCTGTGGATTCATTGAATCCTTTCATGCATGCTCGAGGTGTTTCATTCATGGTTGACAACTGTTCAACAACAGCACGGCTAGGGTCGAGGAAGTGGGCCCCTCGTTTTGACTACATTCTCACCCAGCAGGCATTGGTAGCTGTGGATAATGGCGCTCCCATTAACCAAGATCTCATTAGCAACTTTCTATCAGATCATGTACATGGAGCTATCGAAGTATGTGCCCAATTGAGACCAACTGTGGACATATCAGTGCCCGCGGATGCTGATTTTGTCCGTCCTGAGTTGCGTCAGTCCAGCAACTGATGGTTTTGGAGTTTAATCTCCTAAGAGGCTTGTCTCCATGGAATTGAGGAAATATTGTTCAAACGAAGCTTTAGATTTCAAGGAATGTTTGAGTGAGAGCCAGTTAGCCTAAGTATCTTCAATTAAAGTCCTTTGTGATTTTATCTATCTCCTCGAGGGATTATGCAGTTATGGTGGTTGAATTGTTTTGTATGTTACACTTTATCTTGCGTTAATCAGACTTGGTTTGTCATTTAAGTTGGTATATTATGATATTAAGTTTTTATTCAGAACAGATTGACTTGGAAGGAATTATGAGAGGGAGTCTATATTTCCATATATTTCATTTATGATATGAATCGGTTTTTATTTGTATTTATTTTTCTACTTTGGTAGAGAGTTAGGGTACACTAGAACACTTATGCAGACCAACTTGTTACATTGCGAAAAGACACTAGCTACTCTCAAAAATGCACTGAAAAGACTTGCTAATTTTGAAAAATACGAAAGCAATGTAACAAGGGGTAATGATTTCTTCTCATGGTGGGGAGGAATTCTAAAGGTCATAGGACATGTATCTTGTGATCATTGGAGAAGAAAAAGTGATTGACAAAAATGTCAATCACTTGTCCAATGGCCACGTGGCATGTGGCGTTTATAATTTCTATGTCATATAGTCTTTATAATTCTTTTCCACCACATGGAAGAGATCAATACCTAGGTAACAAATTAATCGTTCTTTAATCTGAACTATGGAAGCAAGAGGTTAAATTCTTTAAATAAAAGAAAAACAAAGATTTAAGTCTTCAATTGCATTGAGGCATGTGCCTCGAATTAGTCAAAGTAGTAAGTATTGGTAAGTGAGTAAGTGACACTCAAAAAACTGGTCTTCTTGAGTTTATAAGTCTTTTCTATATTTATTTTTCATTGCCGACCTTTTGAAAAATCAAATATGTGAGTCGTGCTTTTTTAATAATAGAGTGGAGAATATGATACACTGAAGATCATTTTGTTATAAATTTGAAAGACTATAGATGATTTTTGCAAAAAAGAAAAAGAAAAATAGAAACTAGTTAGTATCATAATTGTTACAATACGAAAACATTCCCCCCTTGTGCTGTTTTTCTCTCTTATAAACAAGCTTTTTCAAGACATTCTATCTTGCGAAGCAAGTAATATTAATTGACTTCGAAGTATACATCATATTCATTTTGACAAGATAAACAAGCTTTTTCAAGACATTCTATCTTGGGAAGCAAGTAATATTAATTGACTTCGAAGTATACATCATATTCATTTTGACAAGATAATCAAAGTCCTACAAGGAAACCACAAGGTACACATTCTATTTTGTGTTACTCAAGATGGCAATTAGAGCTCAGATGATGAAATCCATAACGATTATCATTCAAGGCAGCAAACTATCTTCAACAGCATCTCCTTGCAAACAAGTATTCAATGCATTGTAGGAAAATGCAGGCAAATTCAAGAAGGCACGGGCAGCCAATTTGTCTTCTTCGAGTATTTCTAGGTTCTTCAGCATATTTCCCTGTACATTGTGCATAGAAGTTCCAAGCAGAAGTTTCAACAAAAGAAAATAGCAAATTTCCTAGCACAAAAAGCCAACTAAGAATTTAAGATAGTATAATACACAGATAATAGTTTTCATCTGTGAGAAATAGCATTCAGAAAGAAGAAAATAAAGCATCAAAGATAAAAACATCTTTATAATAGACAAAGTGATAGATCTAACTTGTTTTTCGTATGTTAGTATTGAATACAAGATGGTAATTTATTTATTCACGTCTGATGCGTGTGTGTGTGTGTAGGGGGTTGGCAGGATGGGGAAATCAAAAGATTACGAAATGATCTTATGATGAATAAAGGCAAACACAATGCGAATATCAATCATTCTAACCTAACTTATGAGACCAATTTCAAATGAATCGTTTGATTTGATAGTGAAAATGATAATAAAACTAATGTTTCCATGATAATAGAACAATTATACTAAGAAAAAAAAAGAACTACGCTAGCATGGAACCACAAGTATAATTGATTAAGTCAGTGCGATGAGTAAATATTTTGTTTACCGCATAACATGATCTTCGAAGGTAGCCCACAAGCAGTAGCTGCATCTTACTGTCATGTATGCTCTCATCGCTTCCATCAACCGTAAATGCTTGCTGAAAAGGAGCAAAATGTCAGTTTTGAGAAAAGAAATCAAATTAAAAAAGTAAAGAAGTACAAGAAATAGCAGTAAATAGAAATAGAAGAACAGACAATGAGAAGATGAAAATCTACTGAGATGTACTTATTTGAAGCCAATAAAAGCATTTTAAAGCAGGTACAAATGTTGGTACATCACCAGCATTTGGAGCCTACCTTATGCATACCAACATCATAAAAGGGAAAGGAAATGGCAATTCTCAATTATTTCATTTGAGCAAATTGATTTGCGAGAAAAAGTGGAACCAAATTATGTACATATCTACCAAAATGTGTGTGTACTATTTGCAGAGGTTCTTCAAAATACTGAAATAATCTTGCCTTAAAAGAAGTTATAATAGAGGAAATCTTTCTTTCAAAAGCTATGAATAAAGAATATGCCAATAATCCTTATTAGCCTAAAATATTCGAGAAGCTGTGTGCTACTAATGATATAACTCACAATTTTTCTCTTGGAAATACAACAGTTAAGGTCCCATCCTATGCTGACTACGGCCTTCAACACCTTCTGTCTGTCACTTTTTGCCCATCCAATGTAGAGTCCCCAAACTTGATCAGGAAGAGCAGACCATCCATCATCTAGATTTACACTCTTTTTATCAGATCAGATATTTGTTGCACAAATAAAACATATTCCAAGGGAAATAAATAAAAGAAATATGTGTAGTATTAGTACATATGACATACTCTTTGAAGAAACAAATGCTTATAAAAACTCAGAACAAACAGAAGGAAAATAATTCTTGAAACCTTCATATTCCAGGAGAAGCCCATTGCTAAATAGGCCTTCTATACGAATGGGTTCAATAGGCAAAGTATTATCAAACCCTGCATCATCAAATTTAGAGTGATGATTCATATTTCATATTAATGAAATGAAGACCATTAGCAAGAGAGTCGATACATTGGCAAGAAACATACAGTCTCCAAATTGTGGAAGACCCCATAGTTCTGGCTGAAACTCTAAAAGTGAATGAAGTATGGAATCGGCAATAGAATATAAGTGAGTTTCAATTTGTAGCGATGGCACAGCCACAACCTTCATTCCGGCAGCCTTTCCTGCTTTGACACCAATGCTGTTGGAGACAAGAAGTGCAATAACTCGTGATTTAAAATAAAAACTACTGTACAAGAATAAAGTCAGCCCTTGAAATCATATTATTTACAAGAATTGTGTATTTTACAAAATCAAAGCTTGACAAATCAAGGTATAAAATAGTAAAATACTATGATTGCGAAAAACCAAGAGAAGAAAAACTTAATTCGTAGAAGAATGAAGTCATAGTAATGCAGTTTCCCGCAACAATTTGAGCATGCACGATAGGGTGAAGTATATCTAATTGCTGCCACTGATTATGTGAAGATAAATTTCTTGGGTAGTTCCATAATATAACCTTGCTGTCAATGTATTTTAGAATATATTCAAGAACAAGATCTTCCACCTTTTGGTAACTATGTACCAAACATTCCCATTTGAAACCTAAAATTGCACATCCAGTTTGCATATTAGTTAAAGCTTGAAATAAGAGAATGGTTTTCTATCTCAAAAATGAAATGAATACGAACTTCATCCTTCATAATGGCTCTCTCTGTGTGATACACACATAATAATAATAAAAAGAAAAAACTCATAGCTTCAGCTGATTGCTAATTTAGACTGTGCTACACTTCAAAGACAAGAAAAGTTTACTCCTATCTCAATAGTATTCAAAATGCTAATTCTCTTTGAGGGATGTAAAGCTAATGAGGTGCCATGTGGTCCTGTAATGAATTTTGATTGCAAATGATTGCATAACAGGTTAACTAACTCAAAGCATTCTTCCGATCAACTAAACATTGCCTATAAATCAATTCTCTTGTGACGGAAAAAGAATATAAAGCATGATTATAAGAAACTGAAATTCAACATCTCTTGCAGTGTGACTAAATTTGAGGCCAATGAAGCTGTAAACATGAAAAGACAAAGCATGAAATGAAGTTTCCATCAATCAGCTAATAAAGAGGTTCACTGCAAAGCATGGGACGAATACTGCTGGAAGAATTCTATTAGATTTAATGTTTGCTTTTGTACGATGTCATGCCCAGGGTGGATTCACATTACTGACATCCCTTTTCTTGGTTCAAACTACCTCTAGTTACCTCAAAACAAATAGGCATGGTTGTGTGCAGTCAAAGAAAAATAAAGTCAAGGTACATGATTCTGTGCTTGGGACACCAGTATAGATGATTAACTACAAATTGCTCTAGTAAATTATGCTGACAGCTTCAACCAAAACAAATACATCGAAGAAACTAAAGACTTATCATAATGGTGACTTACAGGGAATCTTCTATCACTAGGCAATGGTCTGGATCTACACTCATTCTGTTCGCAGCTTCCAGAAACCTGATGGACAGTTTATAGTTGAAAAAAGACTCAGAAGGAAAATTCCTAATAAACCAGATATAGAAACAAAGGGTGTCTTTTTCCATATACAATATTCATTGAAATGCTTCGGATTGTTTATTTCAGAAAACTTAAAACCATCCATTATATTGATATGATGCTTTAGACAGTAAGATACTATACATGAAGAAAAGAAATTGAACAAAAAGAAAATAAAATGCTATTATTACATTTCATGGAGGACAAAGTAAAAGTACTAAGACATTGCTAAGAGAAAAGAATCATTGTCTTACATATCTGGGGAGGGTTTCCCTGACTTGACTTGGTCACTTCCAAGAATTGCTGTAAAGTTTTCTTTCCAACCTATGAACACAAAAGGGAAGAACTTGAATACGACGCAGGGAGAAGGAGTGACTTGAGATGGACTATGCATATTTGCTAGAGAGATGTATGGAACTCCCACTTCAATGAAATAGTCATATTACAAAAACCTAATTCCTTTAGAAATGCAATAAAATTTAAGGAAAAGGACACTTGGAGATTCCCATGGTATCGTTTGCACCCATGAATTGTAAATGCACCCCAGTCCCATATAGATTAAGTATATGGATAGGATTAGAAGAAACTTCCAGCTGTGATTTGTATCACAGCTGAAAGTTTCAGAAGAAAATTTATGGAAAAATACACTTACGAGATTCCCATCTCGGGTATTGTTTGTATCCATGAATTGTAAATGCACCCCATTCCTTATATATTATGTAAATGGATAAGATTAGAAGAAACTTTCAGCTGTAATTTCCAACTTGTCGAGGAGAGTGATTTCTTCAACAAAACTTTAGATAGCATTTTCATTTTCTTTCCGGAGTACTGTCTTTATTTGCTAAAATTTCTGATTAAACATGAAACCAATAAAGCATATATGACCAATTCTTTAGCACAAGCCGAGACAGATGGATCAACAGTTTATCCTAGATTCAATTATTCTCCTCCTAAATTTGAGAGGGTTTTGAAATCTAACAACTAAGTAATAAGATCAGTACGGTAGTACAGTTGAAAACTAAGGATGCATGAATTGTAATAATGTCGAATTTACATATATTAATGAGGAAATGAGAAGTGCAGACTAATGCATTACTTAATGCTGCAAACATAACATCACGAGGGATGTGACGACAAGGGGGCGTCAGGGAGGACTATGCTTAATTTGAAACTTTGTAATTATTAGGCCATTTAAACACAATATGATGCACAAGATATTTGAAACTAGTGTACTGGAAATGAATAAAGATAAAAGGAGACAGGTAAGCCCAAACAGAGCAATGTATGTGAAAATAATCCAGAATCAATAATCAAAAACAGTCTTGGGAAGTAATAAAGGAAGTGAGTTTTTGTAAACAAAAGCCAGCAGTGACAGTTGTGAAGTGATTACTAGTGACAGGCCCAGGCTATTTAGTAGATTATATATCCTGGAAAATGTAGAAAGCAGCCGACCACGAGAAACATGTTCATGAATAATCAAATCAAATAATAATGATGAACATCTACTTGATGATCATAAAAAGAACCGGGAAGTAGAGAATGGATGATTTTGGCCAATATAGTAAGAAAGTAATAAAGAACATCACGACCTTCATGGTGAGAAATTTTTGCATCAATATTTTTCCTTATAGAGTTTGAAGCAAGGGCAAAAGGCACTCCATGCTTACAAAGATGTCCCATAAGACGATTAACACCAGGAAGTGCTTTAGCTTGTTTCCATCTATAATGAAACATAACGAAGAATAAGATTTACAAAAAATTATCGAAAATGATAAAAAGCAATGTAGTTCAAGAAACTCAAGCTCATTAAAATTTCAGAAGTATTATATATCTAGAAAAATTTATTATTCTAGCATTAAAAGTCTTAAGTTGTCAGTGTTTTGTGAAAAATAGCATCATGGAACAAAGGATGACTGTTTTCTATCTGGTTAATGATAGCAAAGCTTTCTAATAATATACCCTAAACTTGAAAAAAAGGATACATTGTCCCATCTTTTGAAAATCCAGTGCAAGGGAGCAATTACACAGACCTCATTCTAGAGCTGGCGATTCCCCTTTGATCTCCCCCTCCCCTCGACATGACAATGAAGGTAACACACTTAATTCTATTAAAAACATGTGTAACATCTCCAGATTCAAATTTTTTTTTTTTTTTTTTTTTGTGGCATGAAATGTCCAGGAAGGGTTTTATTCTTAGCATTTTGATGGAGCACCCAAGTACGGTTTCAAGATTCAGTCCCTCTCTCCCAACCATATTATTCAGTCTTCGTATTTTTTTGACAACAAGGAGTGATTTGTCCCATGGAACCCACTAGGAATTTGAAGTAGACTCTAGTCTCTAAACTTGCCTATCAGATTATCACAACCACAAAAAGATTATTTACTGCTTAATGAAATTCCATCCTAGTAATAACGGATTCAATAAATTTGATTTTTCTCAAATTAAATTTACAATTCGAAGAGACACAATTATAAATATGCGTATATGTGGAGATACAAGTATTTGTACTTACAAACCATGGTACATGGGCATGATTTCTAGGGTAAACTGTTCAGGCGTGAGCGGAAGTTCATAGTCATTGACAATGGAAATTGCCGCTTCTTTGTTGGCCATCCCCAATCTCTTCTTCTCCTTCTCCTTATCCGGCACCTTCCCGTATTTTGCTAAGAAATCCTTCAGAATATCCCTAGTCACTTGCTCTGAAAAACATTCAGTCACATAATTATGCATCCCCCCATCAATTACTCATCAATTTGCACAAATCAAGAAAAATAAGTGAAATGACATACCTGTACTTAATAGGGTTCCATCCAAATCAAATATTACAGCAGATATATGAGCCTTCACATCACAATTAGAGTTTTCCATTTTTCTGTTAGAACGTTAAATTTGTAAGATTGTGTTGTTTTGGGATGGAAAGAGAGGGAATTCGTATTGTTAATATACAGAAAGATGGATCGATTCCCATGGCAATTAGGTCCGGTGGCAGTTAGCGTAGAGAAGTTACACACACACACACACACAGAGTTCCCGCCTTTTTCTACTTGCAGTATTGTTCTGGCATATGCCAAAATGCTGTTAATTTTATTCCCAGCCTATTTTGAAGAGAGATTCAAGAAAGGAAAATTTGTGTCATTGGTGCCCGATCTATTGATCAATTCACTATCTATACGATTGAACGGTCAAAAAAGTCCATTAATCCAGCATTTGATGTATCGTCCGAAAATCAGCTTTTTAAAAAGTGCATTAGTGTGAAGAGCAATTTCTACATCTCACTTAAGCCATAGATGTACAATTAAATGCTCGATAGTGTATTTTAACCAAAAAACCACGCCTAGCCTCACACAGTTTTGCTTTTTTTTTAAAAAAAAAAAATTTTTAAATAATATTAAAAAATAGAGAACGCTTTTTCATGCCTCGCCATAGGTTCGAAAAGTTTTAAAATCGACCTCTACACATAACTACGTTTTACATTTTTTAGAACAATGTATATAATAATTGTACAAAAAGAAAAATTTTTAAGAGTTGTATCATAATAGTTTTACCCCGATATTTTTGCCCTTTTGTAAACTTAGTCATGTATGAGGTTAACAGTTTAGAACATGCTTCGCATAAGTTCTCTACAAAAATTAATTTTTCTAAACTCATTTTCAACCACAAGTTTCATAAAGCTCACAACTTTTATCAACTTTTCAATTATAAATTACACTAACTTTTTTTAAAAATCTCTTAAAAACCTATTTTTAACCTCCACTTAATAGAATTTTAAACAATTTCGCTGTTGAAAACTAATTGTGCAACCCAAACATAAAATCTGGGAAGGTTCGGCAGCCTAGCAATCACCACCAGAATTGAAATCGAATTAAATCACGTGTTTATGTTTTAGGTCATTTTCTCAGGAATTTCATTCTTGGAAACTTATATTCTCGTGGGCTACTTGACACGTTAGCTTATTCCATATTCATAAACTCGTACAAGAATAAATTCTCTGATTGGTTGGTAAAATCCACACCAAGTTGCATCCCTTGCTAATTAGAGACGATAATCTTCAATATAAGTGAAGGAGATAAAACACACAAATCTTCCATCTAGGCTAAGGTAGTAATTGAAAAAATAAAACCACCTATACGCCAATTGCCAAACCAAATTCACATAACACAGTACTCCATTTAGTAAAGGAAGACGAGTAAGCAAACTATTAAACCATAACGACACACGATAAAACAAGTATATTAGTCTTCTGGGGGTGTATTGTGTCTTCATCCTCTCTCCCCCAAATTGACACTTGCAAGCAATAAGCATTCAGTTGATTCACTGCAAGGAAAAGATTGAATCAACATATATTTTAGTTCAAGTTGTTTTTAAAAATCGAAAAATAGATTATAGGACACGAAAGCAGCCTACCTCAGAACCCTCTCCTCCAGCTTTCTTGGCAGCATCCAGTTTTTGTGCTTCTTCTGTCCGGCACGCAAGGAAAGCAATTTGAACAAGATTAGAAAAATATCACACTATATGGATTATTTGTTATCACATTCAAAATTTAACTTGTTGGCTTTCAAAGATGCACACAAAATTCTATGATGTTATCCTGTCCATCTCAAGGATATGATATCATCACATAACAAAAATTATATAGAATGTATTCTGTCATGTTAATATAGGAAATGACACGGTAGACATTTGCTAGCAATTTTATAAAGCAGGCAACACTTCTCAAAACCTGTTATGCGTAATATCAAGAGATCAGAAAGTTCCTTCAAAGTAATAACATTTGATTATATTAATTAATCTGTATATAATAGTGCACTTCTGTTCTATCCTCTTACAAATTCCAGGGATTGTTCAAAACCTAGGCAGGGGAATATAAAGCCCAATAAAAGAAAACCAACTAAAACCCGAGGAAAAAGCAATTTAAAAGGAAGTAAGTTTGAGCCATGTGATTTTGTGGTAACTGCTATTGTACCTGCATCCTCTGGTATGTCAGAGGTCCACAATGTGAGATTGTCCCTAAGAAGCTGCATAATCAAGGTGCTATCTTTGTATGAATCCTCATTCAAGTTGTCCAGCTCGGAGATTGCTTCATCAAAAGCTTGCTTCGCAAGGTGACAAGCTCTGGAATGAAAAGGTAATCACTTGCTGAGTACTAAAATGCTTCAATATTGATTGGAATCAACAAAATGACGGTAAAAGACAAACCTCTCAGGTGAATTCATAATCTCATAGTAGAAGACAGAAAAATTCAAAGCCAAACCCAAGCGAATGGGATGTGTAGGAGGCAACTCAGCCTCAGCTGTGGTGGTGGCTGTCTGCAAGCAGATTCCAGAAGTAAAAGTAAGCAAATGCATGCACACAAAAGCCCACACACACTGAGAGAGAGACAGAGAGTAAATTGATATCACTCAACAATGACATTGAGATACTCACAAAGCCTGAGCTCCTAAAACCTATGATCCCAAAAGAGTTGATATACAGCTTTACTAAATTTATTTCAAACAAAAGTAACACTATCAGAGCAGCAAAGAAGTTACTCTACCAAATTAAGATCTAGGGTTCCCAATTTTCAAGATAGGTAAACCTTATGCTTCTGAGGCAAATCATCTTGAGAAGTCGAGGAATGAGAATGACAAGGAGAATAATAGTTCAGGAAACCCCACGCAAGTACACATCTGTAATTTTGAGAGTCAAACATGTGGAATACATTTATTGTATCATGCAATGAAATTTAATAGCTTAATACTGAAAGATAAGATGAGATGAAGCACCACATCCCTTGCCCTTGCACAAAATTTTTAAACCGTTAATTACTTCCTTTAAAACAAAATTTATAATGTTGTCCTTTAATATCAATACCAGCTAGGTGAATGTATTTTGATACACTGGTCAACAAGGCAACACTGATCGCAGCACACAGAGAACTGTCTACTTTCTTGGGTAAAGGTTCCTATACACTTCTGAGACCTCTTCTTGTTTCCCTAACCTTAATAATGTCTCACAGGATGTCTTTAAAGGGAATGGACAAATTCGAAATCCTGGTTGATAAATAAAACCCAAGTATCACAGTCAGGCACGCACTCGAGAGCCACTAACACGACGACCCTCAACAAATACAAATTTCGGTAAATCCTGCCCATCCAGTCTTCTATGCATTCTTGAAAGGATTTTTCAGGCGACGCATCGAGTGGAATACAATACCTGATAATAGAACTCCAGCAATATTTTTAAATTCCCAAATTGTTGACTGGCCTGAAAATGTCAACTATATTCATACATGTGTGTGCCTGTGTGTATTTTTTGTGGAAGTACACCAGAATTATACCTCATATGCCTTCAGTGACTGATCAGCAACCTCTTTCCTCTCATTACCAGCCTTAAACTCTGCGAGATACCTATAATAATCCCCTTTCCTGCAAACAACAGAAACCATTCAACTTCATAATAAACAGAAAAATCACACTCAAAAATAACTGAGGGTAAGACCATCCTCACATCTTGTAGTAAAACACGGTAGACTCGCCAGCTGTACATGAAGGAATGAGATGCTCATCAATGACAGTCATGATGTCACTGCAAATGTTGGTGAGCTCTGACTCCACCTTCTGCTGGTACTCCTTGATCCGCCTAGCATTCTGCTCGTTCCCTCTGGATTCCTCCTTCTGCTCTATCGAAGATAAGATTCTCCATGAAGCTCTCCGAGCCCCAATCACATTCTTGTACCCCACTGACAGCAAGTTCCTCTCCTCCACAGTCAACTCCACATCCATCTTCGCCACCTTCTTCATTGCTTCCACCATCTCTGTAAAAAAATCAGTTCCATATGACTCAAAGATCAGATTTGTACTTGTTGTTTCTGATTCTTTATTAGTAAAACAACAACTGAAATTTCAATTTCACTTGACACGTGAAAAATTGAAATCCAGTTGTTTAAAAAACTATTTGAATCACCAAAGGCACAAGCAAATTAAAGAAAAAATAATGAAAGATTTCAAATAATTCGTTTAATAGAAGCGAAGCACAACTGGGTAATATACTGACGAAAAACTCAATTCTAACATAACGAATTTTGAAAATGAGAAAATATCACAACAAATAGTAAAATTTTAATGAACCCCTAAAAGCTCAAGTCAAATACTAACTTCAAAGTTGAAATTAAACGGCTGATTGCAACTTCGCCCCCTTCTAATTAGTAATTAATCATCGGTCAGCATCTAGATCAAAATATTAGCTAACTCAAGTTTTATTTCTCTAAAAGTTTCGTAGTTTTACGAATTATACGAAGCATGATAAGAAGAAAGATCTATAAATACTTCACTATATATATATACACATTCAAAATATAAATTTGTGTGTGGGTAGGGGATTTACCATCGTAGCGTTCGGCTTGCTCGGCGAGCTTGGCAAGGTAAACGGAGGTTTCGCGATCTGGGGTAGAAGCCATCGCCGATCCAATGGATTTAAGTACCTTCTCTCTCTAGATTCTGATACTGACGATGTTTTTACTTGACCACAAATTTCACTGCTTAAGAGGAGACTGTAGAGAAAGAGTACTGATTGATTGCGTGACCCAGTTTTTCTCCTGTAATTTTCCCTCCTCTCTCTCCAATTCCTACTAAAGACGCGTTTTTCAGATGTGATGCTCACAAATCTCAACTCTTTTAGTAAAAGTCGTGTTAGTAGGTTTCCGATTCAAGACTTTAGTTTTCAATATTGAAAAATACTTGCAATTTTTCTTCTTATCGTCGAACCTAGAAAGCTACACCCCCACTCCACCCCACCCCACCCCACCCACCCACCCACCCACCCCTCAACTCCTGCCACGCTAACCTACCTCCGCCACCCCACCGATTTTGGTATTTTTTGTTGAAAATTGGCACAAATAGTCCATAACTTTTGTCTTCAATGCAGAAATGATCACTAATATTTATTTTTTAGCATAGAAATTTCTAACTTATACGTATTTAGTGCGTAATTAATCATATTTGATGAAAAAAGACATATATGCCCTTAGTTTTAATTAAAAAATTTATAATTGAATTTCTAACATTTATAAAAAGTACAAATAAGTCCAATACTATTATTTTTTATAAAAAATTAAAACAAACTAAAGAGTTCTTTTTTTATTACTACTTTTATATTAAAAAAATAAAATAAGATTGGTTCAGTGTCATAAAATTGTATAAGCTATTTTGTTATTAATTTAATTTAATTTTTATTCAAATTTTTCACATCACATAGCAATTATAAAAAAATTCAATTAATACGACTATAGTGATATATTTTATATACTAAATTAAATATTATTTAATAAATATATCGGATTCATTTGCATATTTGACAAGTGTTAGAAATATAATTAAAACTAAATGCATATTTATATTTAATTTTTATTAAATAATGATCAATTTTGAACTAAAACACATAGACTAAGGATTTTTGTGTTAAAAACGTTTAGAAATTATTTCTGCACTGAAGAAAGATATTAGGGACTATTTGTGCAAATTTCCCATTTTTATTGAACTAACTTTAGTGGTAATTTGGGTGAGAGTATCAACCAATCAACACGTGACATAGAAGACGAAAGTAACTTCATATGGTAGGCACACCAATAAAATAAAGGAAAATTGGCGCAAATGAATTTTAGAATTTTAACATTTGTTATTAGTGTAGAAATTATCTTTAATTTTTGTTTTTTGATGTAACAGTCTTCAATCTATGTGTTTTAATGCGTAATTGATTTTTACTTGATAAAAAAGATAAATATGTCATTATCTTTAATTAAAAAAAATTTCAATTAGATTCTTAACCTTTTAAAAAAAATGCAAATGGTTTCGATATTTTTATTTTTTTATAAAAAATTAAAAGAAATTAATAAATTGATAATATACTAAATTATTTTGTATATTTTACGAACTATTATAAAATAACTAAAATTTAAGTTTATAATTATTAACAAATGTGTTAATTAAAATTATTTTATTATGATTAAGAAATCATATTATTTAAAATTCAAACTTTAATTTTATCGTTACACATAAAAAAAAAAAAAACTTTATCACAAACTTGATGCTCAAATATTTTTATTTAATTGGGCTATTCATTTATTAACTACAAATATTATAGCTCAAATTGTATTCTTTATGTTTTAATTTATCGTTCAAAAATAAAGAACACATAATGTGTAAACTAATTTTTGTTAGTATTTTTATATTAAAAATATAATAAAATTGGTTCAATATCATAAAATTATATACGCCATTTTGTTATTTATTTAACTTAATTTTTATTAAAGTTTTTCACATCACATAGCAATTATATAAACCTAAAGCGCAATAAATTTAAATTTTTCTTTTATAAAAAAATTTAATTAACACGACTATAGTAATATATTAATATGTTAAATTAAATATTATTTAATAAATGTATCGGACATATTTGCACATTTTACAAATGTTACAAATCCAATTACAATTTTTTTTAATTAGAATTAAGGGTATTTTTATCTTTTTCATCAAATAAGGACTAATTGTGCATCAAAACACATAGATTAAGGACTCTTGTGTTAAAAAATAAAGATTAAGGATCATTTTAACACTAAGAGAAAAGATTAAGGACCATTTACGCCAAGAATCTCAAATGTGAAATGTGTGTGGTTGAAAGATTTTTTGACTTCAAGGGCTCCTTAAGCTTTTAAAGAGTCAGCGAATCACTCCTACCTTCGAACAAGTAATCATGTGAATTGATACACGAACAACTGAGGGGAAGCATTTAAAGTCGATAGAACTCACTGTTAGAAGGAGAAAAAAGTGGTGGACAAGGAGATATAAATCATAAGACCATATCACTTCTTATAGTTCACTGTGTATGACACAATAATTAAAAAAAAAAATCAATTTTAATTTCTTAGAGAAAAAAAATCACTTTTAAAGAGTAGTGTTGAATGATTTGTAATCGAGTTTTGCTCTTTCACAATAATAAGTATAAGTGTTTTTTTTTTTTTTTGTTCAAACATTTGACAATTCATAAATTAATATTTATACTTTTAATCACTTTTACTACCAATTGTTCGAATATTATAAATGAGGGGACAATACCATTTTTAATAAAATGACGGACCTAATAACAAGAAGAAAAGTAATTAAAAGTAGATTCCTTGGAAAAAGAAAAGTGCAGATATTTATGCGATTTTCTCTGCAATTTCTATATGTTTAATCTTCTATTATGCAAGTTTTATGGTAACTTTTGTATTGTCCTTTTTGCCTTTTTTGGATTTTGGAAATAAATTTTGGGCTTTCTTGAAGTGATTAAAAAAAAAAAAAATCGTATTGGTCTAATTGAGATAAAATTTATTGAAAAAAGAAAATTAATTTCTTGATATTGTTCTTTAAATTTCAAAATTAAACAAAATATAAGTATTTAGTGGTGTAAAAGCAATGTTCTAAAAGGCCAGCTTAGGCGGAGCCTAGACGCGCCTAAGCTCGATGTGTTTGCAAAACGCATCGCATTGAGGTATGCGGGTAAAAATGCGGTCAACTCTTTTTGTTGACCGCCTAGGTCGCGAATAAACTAGAATATGTGAAAATAAACCCGATTAGGGAAGAATATGCGTGAATAATCGCACATAACACGCATTAGAGCAAGCAAGCATCTTTTTAAATTTATTTTCAGATTTGGCCAAAATAAACCTTTTTTAAATCTACAAGAGGTACTAAAATGCTCAAGATGAAATAAGGGAGCCCGACGAAAATGATTTTGTATCGGATGGCACGGAAGATGAGTTAGATGAAGAAGAGTTTGACTTAGAATTCGATAAAGAGTTAGACAAAGGTTAAACTATGTTAGTATGTAATCAAATTGTAGAAAATTATTGAGTAATTTGTGTTTATGTTTCTGGTAGTTGTAATTTACTAACTTTTAAAAAATATTATGCTGGGTTGTTATTTTGTAATCTAATTGTAGACTATGATATTAAAATTAGACTTACAATGAATGTGATATGTTCAACCATGATATGTGCCTTAATATAAATCTAATTTTTCTTCATTGTACAACATGCATCTAATTTTGAAAACTCGTGTATTTTTTATTTGTTTGAGCAAAAACTAGGCCTGTAAAAATTAAAATTTAAAAATTGAGCATTAAAAAAAAATTAAAATTCGAAAACGTATTTTGACGCCTAGGCTTCGCATAAGCGTGCTTAGGCTTATAATTCTTTATGCTTCACCTCGCTGCGTCCTCGTAATAAAGGTAATATAATCTTATTTTATCCGTCCAAGAAGTTACATAGACATACACATTTTCATATTTTACAATTCTACGTCTAAGCTAATTATCTTTTGTTGGAAAACTTGTTAATAAATAAGAATTAATTTATATTCAGATAATTATTGGCTTACTTAGAAATAAAAATATAAATATAAAATAGTATTAGTCGAGGCAAGAGTTCGACTCTTTTTTCTTAAGTTGATAATGCGCTGTACTAGTGCTGACAGTTATCTCCCACTCGTCTCCTAGGATACAACGATGATGTCTTGTAATAGTAGCACTTCAGATTACAAGACCAATGAACTTACTTAAATAATTGGTCAAAGAAATCTTGTATCCGACTACCATGACCCACTTAAATTATTGGTCAAACCAACTTACTTAAAAACCAACTTTCCAACAATCTCTAAAATGAATGGAAATTAATTCAACAGACTATACATACAATAATAGAGAGATCAAATGGAAAGCTATTGCATCGGAATAGGTACCTTGTGGGTTTGAACCTTATGTAATGAAATACTATCGAGTTTACTTGGCTAACTAATGAACGCGATGTCCTAAATTGTTCAATTGTCAGATAAGAAACCAGGCACTTTGCCTAGCAATACAGTGACAAATCAATTGCCTTAATTAAAGTACTTTATCATTCAACAAATTAATTTTCTTCAACTTTTTTTCTTGACATTCCTAAAAGGCTTAAGATTGTAGCTCAAAACAAAATTCATCATGTTTAAAGAGGTTTTGAACAATTTTCCATTCTCGGAATACAACATAACATTTCTTAACTCAGAGGATTACTCTTTCATTTTAGCCATGGAATCTAGAATAAGAGCATCTACAACAACTTATGTATATTTAAATAGCATCTTTAGCATTTTAAAGAGTATCATTAAATTTAAAGAGCAATTTTTTTTACATATTCTAATAATCTCTTTATTTCCATATTCTTTATTTTACTTTTTTCAAGAAGCGTTTAATATATTTCCCTCTCTCTCTTTTTTATCATATATTTTCTCCTAATTTGTATATATTATTTAATTAAAACCAACATATCAAATATTGAAAATTGAAATTATTTCAATGCATTTAATAATAGAGAGTGAATGGGACTCTCCATATTTGGAGAGTCAAACCCACTCTTTAAATTAAAATGTTAAATTGGAGAGTCTATTGGAGCATAATTTTATGGTTCTTTAAATTAAAGAGTGGTCTATATTTAAAGAGTTTGTTGGAGATGTTGTAAAGAGGATAAGTTTAAAAATATAATTTGACAAAAAATAAATTTTTTAAAAAACAAAAATAATTTTTGAAGGAATTAATTGCTTACTCTTTTAGGCCTTTCCCGAAAGTAAAGTAAGATAAAAGATAATTAAAAACAAGATGAGATGTAGAACTTATTTTTATTGAAGAAATTTCTAAGAAGATCTTTACAATTGAGAAAGATACAAGAGATAGTGTAAATCTGTTTTTTCTAATTTTTTTGCATGTGTTTCTTATTCTATAAGCATAGCTATTTATGGAGAAAGAATAGAATCAAATAATTGTGCTACATTAATTGCTTTTCCTATACACATTTTTACTTTGTACTCATCTTCTTCTTCAATTATTCTTTTCCATGTAGATTTTTTGACTCTGTTTTTGAATAATTATCTTTGTGCTATCAAATCTTCTTTTTCTTGTATTATCTGTCCATCATTTCGATATAGGCATCCTCGAGGTCGGTATCCATATCATTATTTGCTCCCAAGATGCTTCACAATAATTTTTTTGGAAAGCCATCATATATAGATCTTTTTTATGAATGTTTGGAACATATAATCTTTTTGTCTTGATCTTTCTAGCTAGATAGTCTTCACAAAAAATTAATTCATTATTCTATTGAGCTACAAGTCTCTTTACACTTCCATAAGAGCAGTTGTTTCTAAAATTCTTCTTTCCTAATCAATATGTCTAATTTTAATCTTAATATCAGTCTTTGAAGAATGCTTAAATTTTTGGAATCTTCAAAACTTTTTATAAAATGGTATGCTGGAATAATAATACCATTATTTACAAACGGTGGTCTAGAAATAAATTTAATCATTAAATGGTACTATTTAAGCTGATCAATAATCTTTTTATGAGTATGTGAAAAATAGTTAAAAGGTCTGTTTAGAATATATACGATGTCAATCATACCGTATTGTTATACTGAATAAAAAATATCATCTTCTTCTTGGGAAATTGAATAGTCAAATGAAATTGTAGGATAATTGTGTTCGAGAAATGAAGAGTTTTGGATAGCTGTTTTATAGAAAGTTATATTGAAGGAAATATTGATTCTCGTTATGATAATACTTATAGTTTGAGAGAAATCATTAATTTCTTGAACAAATGAAATTTTATATGAAATTTTGAACAATATTGGCACAATCTCCAATATTTTGTTTTAAATCAAAAGAGTTTTTCCTACCTTGCAGCTGTAAAATCTGTTAGTTCAATATGTATTTCTATTTTAGGAGAACATTTTCTATTAGAAAAAGTAATTATGTCTTTCAAACAACTTTTTTTAGAAGTATCTCCAAAATTAAATCTTTCTAAGGTTTCATGTAATTTAATAATTTCGTCTTAAAAGTCAAAATAGTGAAATATTAAAGAAGTTTTCTTATAATAAAGACATATATAATAATTTACAAAACATTAACTCAAAAAGTAGAATAACAGCTTTAGAAAAAGCAAATTCCATAGATACTCATATACAAGATTTAGATATCTTAATTAGTAAGTTAGAAAAGCTAGATCTAGGAAATACCAAAGAAGAAAATAAATTTAAGAAGATCAAGTGGGTATACACATAATGAATAAAGATAAACAAGTTGTAACTAGTAGTAGTAGAATATTAGGTAATCCTTTAATGAGATCGGCAACTAGAAAAATGGAGTCAAAAAACATATTAGAATCTTTAATAGACATAGAAGAACAAATAGGAATATTTAGACAAAATAAATTAAAAGTAATAAAGACATATACAAAATGGTTATCTATTAATTAAATCTTTAATATACCAACATTATGGAGAAAGATATATCTATTGCACACACGAAGATCAATTCATATATTTAGATTTAATAGAGAAAGACTCTTATAAAGAAATAACAAATAAAACGTTCAACAAACACATCTAGGATTAATAATAGTAGAAGTAAAAGGATTACATAGAGAAAATTTAGGAACCAAGACATTAATATGTTTATATAATAATAGATTTACAGATATAGAACAAGGATGAAGCATAGAATTAGATATGAATAATAAATGAGGTATAATTTATTTTACTCCCGATTATTTGGTTAGAACAAAGAATTTTTATAAAGACATTAAAATAGGAATAAAGACTAGGAGATACCAAATGAAAAGAAATGAAGAAAATCTATAAATCTGCACATGATTCGTATGAACACTTAGCGAAAATAGTACGACAAAATATAAATTAGAAAATGATCAAATCATCACCTTGACGAAAAGGTATAAATGCTATCCCAACAAAGAAGTTTTCTTCAGAGACAAATGTAGGATTAAACTAGAATTTAGCTAATTTTTTAGAAAAGCCAATTTTAGTACCAGAAAATAATATTATGTATAAAAATAGCAATGGAACTTTAAGTATAGATTTGGAAAATATAACTACCAAGCAGAAGAAACTATGCAAGACGAAAATGAAGAGAAAAGTTTTAGATATATCGAAATAGAAGACTATGAAAGTGAAGAAGAAATCAATGCTTTAGATGAAGATAATGAAGATGAAAGTGAAGACGATGATAAAGAGTTTGGGTATATAGACATGGAATATTATAGAAACTTTAGAAGAACCAGAGAATGAGAGATTAAGACTCTATTATAAGAGAAACATCAACCAAATATAGAAATCAAAATAGAAGAAAGCACTAGTAAAAAGCCTAAATTAGAAATAGACCAAGAATTTGGAAAAAAAAATCCATGAACAAAGAATACGATATTGGAGGAAAAGTTCCATTGCTCATATATATGATTGGGAAGACAAAAATACAGAAGTTTAGAAAAAAGACAAACATGAGAAGGATGTAGTCTATCAGTAGCAAGTGATAGAGAATTAATATTAGAATTAAATAAATGCAGACCTCAAGATAGACCTAGCACTTTAACTAAATGAAAAAAAAAATTGTAATTAGAACTTGTAATAGTTTACCTATACAAATGACTATAGAAGAAATGTGGGCATATTTAGAAACTTATTTGGGAAAGGCGATTTTAGATATATATATATAAAGATATAAATAAGATTAAGAATGGCTGGAGGAGAAAATCCTAGAAATTTTACTAGTTTTATTTGAGAAATAATTATAGTAATAGACCTAAGTAGAGACAATTCTTATGAACAAAATAAAGTCTTAGAAGAATTAGAAAAACTAATTATAAATAACATGAAATACATACAACCATTTTTATTAGAATTCGAAAGATTAGTTGGTGCAGCAGGATTAGCTTTAGATGTATCTATATTAGATAGGTTATATAGAAAGATTCTACCACCATAGAATGATAAAATTAAAAATGATGTAGAAAACTCAGAATCAAAAGGAACAACTACTAGCTCTACAATAAAATTTATAATAGATAAATTAAAAGAATATTGTATAGAAGAAGTAGCTAGAAAGCAAGTAAGGAAATTAAATTATTATTTTTGTTTAGATCTATACACACCTCAAATCTATGATTATAAAAATAGAAAGAAAAGAATATATAAAAAGGACAAATGATATAAATATAAAAGACAATACCAAAATAGAAAAGATATAACATTAGACTAAGTAGAACATACTATAAAAATAGAAAGCTCAATTATAATAGATATGTTAAAAGAACAAAAACTAGAAAAGACTGTAAATGCTACATTTGTGGAGATCCTAGACATTTTGCCAATAAATGCCCTAATAAAAACAAAAATAGAGAAACTTTGAATAAATCCATAATAATTGAAGAAATACACTGTCATATTAAAGAGTTATCAGAAAATGAACATTGCAGTTCTGTATATATTATATCCACAATAAAGAGTTGGATAATTTGGAAATAATAGAAAGTTCTGATGAAAATAATAATACTACAAAATATTTAGATTTCTCAATTCTTGATATAAAAATGATGAACATAGAACAAGAATATATTCATAAATGGGTTAGAGGACAAGGATATATGATAGGCAGATGTACAGTATGTAGAATATATCCAAGACATAAAAATAGAAATTAGTATAAAAGTTGTTTAGAAATTCAGTATAATAATTGCTTAGGAATCCAAAATGAACTTTACAATAAACCTAAAGACTATAGTTAATCCATAGAAAAATTAGAAGATAGAGTAATTAATATTAATAATAGAATTGATAAAATACATTAAACATTTGGATAAATACAATATAGATTTAAAATTTTAGAAAAATGAAACCAGCACATAAAAAGCTATACTGAGAATAATTATATAGAAAAACAGAAAATCAAGAAGAGTTAATATGTCAAATATCTAGAATAACACCAACTAAAAGTATTAGAATACGTATAGAAGTTCAAATAAATAAAATGATTAAATTAAACTTAGTAGTTTTAGTCGATACAGGATGCACATTTAACATAATTAGAAAAGACTTAGTCCCAGAAGATTGTAGACAAAAATTAGAGTATGAAATAAGAGGAAGTCGAATGGATGGAAGTAAGATGGAGTTTGAATAAGGACTTTTTGACGATTGTAAAATTATAGTTGAGGAAAGACAATATAGTTTAACAACTACTTTAGTAAGTCAATTAATTAAAGAATTAGTTATAGGAATAAAATTTTTATTAAGTAGCTTATATATATTATAAGTTGTTGGTGAGTGTGTGGATAAAAAGTGGTTGTAAGTTGTGTGTCCCATGAAATGTGTGGATGAAAATTATGTTTGACTAGTTTGACCAGCTGAAATTATAATTTAAGTGATGCCAAACATATAACAATTACAAATGATGCAGTTATTCTTGGAAAAGATACATCTATTATACAAGCTATAAAACATCAGAGTCACAAGCTAAGCATGGTTGACATTTACCTTCAAAACCAGAACTAGAACCAGTTTATGAAGATTTTGAAAATCTAGAATTTTTAGATTATATATCTTTAGAAACCTTAAAAACATATATTATACCAAGAACAAAAGACTTAATAGTTTTTAATAAAAAGATAGATCATATAAATAGTATAGACAAGATTTTACAATTAGCTGAACAAACCCAAATAATAATAAAAGACCCTCTAAGACATTGTGATGGAAATAAAATAGAAGTTAAAATGAAAATATAAAGATTAGAACATCAAAAATAAAACATAGTAATCAAAATATAAAAGACTTTAAAATTCAGATTAAAGAATTGTTAGATTTAAAAGTCATAAGACCTTCTACTAGTCAACATAGATAAGCAGCTTTTATGGTTAGAAATCATAGTAAAACTAAACGAGGAAAGTTAGAATGGTTATAAATTACAAAAGACTAAATGATAATACAATACAAGACAAATACAAAATACCAGAAAAGACATAATTTTAATAAAATACAAAATAGCAAAATATTTTCAAAATTTGACTGTAAATTAGGATTTTGGCAAACTAAAATGCATAAAGAATTTATTCCATGGGTAGTTCTTACAACACCACAAGGACATTTTGAATGGATTGTCATACCGTTTGGTTTGAAGAATGCTCCATCTATTTTTCAAACAACTATGGATTCTATTTTTAATTATTTGCTATTTGTTTGTATATATATTAATGATATTTTATTTCATAGCAAAAATTAAAAAGAACATATAAAACATTTAGAGATTGTTTTAAATAAATTCATAGAAAATAGATTAATTATTAGTAAAAAGAAAATAAAGATAAATAAACAAAAAATAGAATTTTTTGGAATAATTATAGGAAAAGGAAAAATTCAAATTCAACCCCATATAGTAAAGACTATTCTACAATTTTCAGATAAAATAGAAGAAACTAAACAATTGGAAGCCTTTTTAGGAATATTAAATTATTTATTAAAGATTTAGGAAAAAAGATGGGACCTTTATACAACAAATTATCTAACAAATGTCAAAAATATTTTAACCAAACAAATATAGAATTAGTAAGACATATAAAAAGATGAAGTTAAACAGCTACCACTTTTAGAATTGCTTTTAGATAGTGAATATAAAGTAATAGAAACATACGGATGTGAATTAAGATGGGAAGGAATTCTATATTCCAAACCTATTAAATATAGCGATAAAAAATGAAGAAAATTTTTGTAGACATGCCAATGGTAAATATAAAATAAAAGGAAAATACTTAACCAGCTTAGCTACGAAATAATGGCTATAATTCATAGTGTAGAAAATTTTAAATTATTTCTAGATACCGAATTTACTATTAGAACAAAATTGAAGCAATTGTAAAGTTTATTAAAAAGACCAATTTTGATAAAATTAGACACAAAATGTGGTTAAAACTTTATGAAATTTTAAATAGTTATAAAGTAAGTATTGAACATATTGATGGAAAAATAAAATTTTACCCGATAATTTAAGTAGACAAGTTATTGACTTTCTGACCAATTTTGTTCATATTGCAGATGGATCAAAGAATGATGAACTTTAACATCACCTCAAGAGTGATCCCTCAATGATCTAATCTTAGATTCAGAGAAATAATTTAGAAAGACTTTTAGAAAAAGAAAGGTATCTACTAGATAATCTTTGGATGACAAGAGATTCTAAACATAAATTAGACAACATAATGATTTAGCCAATTATTTTAGACAGGTTCATAATCAAGTAGAAAGCAAAAATTTCAATTTCTTTGTAATAATCAAAAGAATACAATCAGAAGTTTATAACTACTAGCCAGAAGTAATTCAACAAATAGACATATTTTCAGAATCTCTCTTCAAAGGTTTTTACACTCTTGAAGAAGTCTTAAATCATTGTAGATAGACTATTGAATTTAATTTTTACATATCTGAAAGAATTAGACAGACGATGCCTACATCTACTTTTCAACCATCACTTCTTCTCAAACATCATCTTCATCTTTGCAACTTTGTAAGAGTTGTGAAACAATGACTATAATAGTTAGAAATCTTAATTATAAAAACATACTTTAGAAGAAAAACTAGAAATTTTAGAAGACCAAGTATCTTCACATAAACAAGAGAAAAATAAGTATCAAGACGAAATTATTAAATTAAATGGGACCTTAGAAAGATTTAATTTTGAAGATACTCCTGAAGAAAGTTGTTCAAAAGACGTAATTACTTTTTCTAATAGAAAATATCCTCCTAAAATAGAAAGACTTATAGAACTAACTGATTTTACAGCTGCATTGCACGAAAAAACTCTATATGATTTTAAACAAAATATTGGAGATTGTGTCAATATTACATAAAAAATTCACATGTTGAAGAAATTATTGATTTTGTCTCAAACTTTACAGTATTATCATAATGAGAGTCAATATTTCCTTCAATATGACACTCTCTATAAAATAACTATCCAAATTTATTTCTTTTATGCAAACACAATTACCTTACGACTATTCAGTTTCTCAAAAAGAAGACGATATTTTTTATTCAGCATTACAATACGATATGATTGACACCGTATATATTCTAAACAGACATTTTAACTTTTTTCCACCTACTCTTAAAAAGATTCTTGATCAGCTTAAATAGTACCTTTTAATGATTCAATTTATTTTCAGACCACCGTTTGTAAATAATGGTATTATTATTCCGACATACCATTTTGTAAATTTTTTTGAAGGTTCTAAAAAATTCAAGTCTTCTTCAAATACTGATATTAAGATTAAAACTAGACAAATTGATTGTGAAAGAAGAATTTCTGAAAAAGCAGCTGCTCTTATGGAAGTGTAAAGAACCAACTATAGACTTATGGCTCAATGGAATAATAGAATAATTTTTTGTGAAGACCATCTAGCAAGAAAGATCGAGACATAAAGATTATATGTTCCAACTTCCAAATATTCATAAAAAAGATCTACATTTGATGGTTTTCTAAGAAAATTGTTGTATTGAAAATAGTTGTGAAGCATCTGAAAACTATGCAGATACAGAAGAAGAAGATATTTTAGAAGCAGCAAATAATGATATGGATATCGACCTCGAGAAGGCCTACATCGAAATGATGGACAGATAATACAAGGAAAATAAGATTTGACAGCACAAAGACAATTATTCAAAAGGAGAGTCAAAAAGTCTAAAGGAAAAAACAATAATTGAAGAAGAAGATAGTACAAAGTCAAAAGGTGTACACGAAAAATAATTATTTTTCTTCTTTCATTCTCAACCATACACCTATAAAATAACACAATTATTTTATTCTATTCTTTCTCTATAATAATTATGCTTATAGAATAAGAAACACACCCAGGAAAAAAAAAAAAAAAAGATTTACACTATTCTTGTTTATTCTCAATTGTAAAGATGTTCTTAGAAATTTCTTCAATAAAAATAAGTTCCACTATCTCATTTTGTTCTTTAATTATTTTTATCTTACTTTACTTTCGAAAAAGACCTAACAGAGGAAAAACTTAGTAAGCAATTAATTCCTTCAAAAATTATTTTTGTTTTTAAAAAAATTTATTTTCTATCAAATTATATTTTAGAACTTAACCTCTTTATTCTGGATTCCATGGCTAAAATGAAAGAGTAATCATCTTAGTTAAGAAAGGTTATGTTATATCCCGAGAATGGAGATTTGATCAAAACCTCTTTAAACATGATGAAATTTTATTTTTAGCTACAGTCTTAAGCTTTTTAGGAAGGTCAAGAAAAATAGAAAAAAAAAAAAGTTGAAGAAAATTAATTTACTGAACGGTAAAGTACTCGAATTAACGCCATTACATCATTATTGTTTCAAGCCTTCTTATTTATGCAAATAATTCATATACCCTGCTTAATTGTTTAATTTAAAGTTTTTATCAATTTATTAATATCTTATTATTATCTGCATTAGATAGAAATAGAAGTGACTCCTCTTAACAGATCAAGTATCAAATTGTTGAGAACTCTATCTCTCAACGTCTAAGATTCTTGATTAAAAGATCCTTCATATTATAGAAAAAGAAAAATATTATCAACTGGTAAAAAGACAAAGATATGTATGAGATTTTCATATAAGTATTCTAAATTCCTTAAAGCTGCAAAGACTAAGATCAACTCTAGCTAAGCACTGGTGTTATGGCATAGGTAGTTGTAAGATAATGGTAGATTTCATATAATAAATAAATAAATAAATAAAATATACATTTGAAAAACATGCCATGTCACCAGTGTTTAGCACAAGCTAAGCACCAGTACTTAGGAGATCAATGCTTATATCTATTATGGTTAATAATATTCTAGTAAATTAGATATTAGATGCTTAATTTTCCAAAATTTAACATGTAATAAATTAAAAATCATGTAATGTATCTAAATTATTTTCATGTTCAAATATAAAAGTTTAAAAAGTCCCAAAAAGATTTTACTCCCACTTGCATACTTCCTTTGAGCTTTTGATTGGTTTCATAATCTCCAGTGTCATTTTCAGGCTCATTAAACAAATCTCATCTCCCTCAACTCGCTAGCTAGCTAGTACTATAGTGTAAGCAATCCACAAACTTCTTTAATGGTGGGATGGCTCTTTTCATTTTCTTTCGAAACCGTAGAAATTGTCATCTTTGAAGCATACACACTAGGATTTTCATATTTTGTTTTAGCATAGAATTCATTAAGTAAAGATGTTAATGATTTGATATTTTAAAATGTAATAATTGTTTTGACTTTTCGTACATAGATAATATTTAAATAAATAAATATAGCAACTTAAGTTTTAAATGATTGGTTAAATTTAATGTAGATGCAAATTCTAATCCAAATACGAGCATATATACTTGGAAAAGTAGATTTAGATTATTCAAATTTGATCAATATTTTTGTTTCTAATTAAACCACAAAGCGAATTGTATTTAAGTGATAATTTAAAACATTTTCGGCATTATTAATTTGATTATAATATAAATCTTTTGTATAATACATTTTTATCCTCTTTTTTTTTTTTTTTTTTTTTTTTTTTAGTTTTTAGTTAACAATTACTTCCATAAAAGACTTGTAGATTTTTAATGCATACTATAATTTGGGAGACTTAATTTATGGAGTTCATCTCAGACTCCAAAAATCACAGAATAAGCTTTAAACAAATTGCTTCGATCTAATTTTAATTATTATAAGAGAGTATTAAAATACACCGGTTGGTAAATATGACTAAAGTGCAAATATTATTGCCATCACTAAATATCATTTTTTAATACAACTTAAAAAAATATGATTCATTTAATTTTTATGACAACCATAGAATGTTTGTCATAAAAAATTTAAAATGAAATTGACCGGCTTGTTAGATAAGAAAATTCGATAAGTGGTCCTCCAGTTACACGCAAAAAATTGAAAAGCTTTGACCTGTTAAGAAAAATCAAGAACAGGCTAGTTGCTAGTTCACCCTCAAAATTTTATATCTTTTTATTTTTACCTTAAACTTTTTTCTCAGTTGGTTCACCTTCAAAATTTTAAATTATTTTCCCACTTATTCGACCATTTGATTTTTTGACTTTGACTTTTATTAATGTTTATACCCATTCTTTACTACAATATAAGTGTGAATGGAGTATTTACTATTCACCTCTTCGTCCTAAAACGATGCCATTTTGGCATTTTTTATACGCCACTTTTTTCAGCTAACCCAATTCTTCAATTGAAAATTAAAACTCTAACCATGTTTTCTCTTCTCGGACACCATCACAAATCGACTAAGCTCACAAATGCCGCCACCGCCGCTGCCCAAGCCCCCACCAACAATGTCGCCTAATTTCTTTCCAAAGTAAAGAGATTACCTGAAACCACATTCTTTATTCCCACGACAAAATCTACACGTGAAACCGATCTTCTGATTCTCACTGCACATCAAATATGGAATGCAAAAATCTAGCCATGCTTCAAAATGTAGCCGTTGTATCAACCTAATCCTATAAATACTCCATCCCTCCTTTCTCATGCGTCGTCAATTTTCATCTCGCAGGCTAGGGTTCCAATTCAAGGTAATCTCACCCTTTTCATATGTTGATATATATAGTCCATCTATTTGATTTAGTGTATTATCATCTATTAACTTCTTGTTTGGAATCATGTTTTTGCCTTTGTCTTATCAAAAGAATGGCCATGGAACTCTGCAAAAACAGTCTCTGGAAGAAGAAAAGGCTAGGATAGTTTGGAACATACTGTTCACATTTTCGACTAAAACGACATCGTTTTGATGCTATTTTTTTATCAATTAATAATAATTTTAGCTCATGTTCACTCCATAATTTTCTATTTTAGTGCGTGAATCCAGTTCTCGAAAACTCGCACTGTAATTGCACATACACATCTAGGTGCGAAATTTTTCCAGTTATATTGGAGTGTTTTTTTTTTTTTTTTGAATCTTAATTTGTGATTAGAATTTAATTTGGATTCAATTGATGCGATTATTATTGAGAAAAAAAGATTTTCAATGATATTGCATTTTTGTTTCATGATGTAATTGTGGGGAGAAGATCTTCATGAGAGGTGACTATTCTCCGATGTTATAATTTTGATATTATATTTCTTTTTGCTGATCAATTTTTATTGAATTTTTGAGTTTTGATATTTGTATGTTATTTTGTTGTGTGTGTGTGTGTGTGTGTGTGTGTGTGAGAGAGAGAGAGGGAGGGAGGGGGGGAGAGAGGGGGGGGGGTGGAATAATTACTAGCTTTTGATGTTGTGTATTTGTTTTGCTAAAGATGATGATGATGACTACGACGATGACAATGACTGGTGTGTGGGCAATACTAATTAGTATTTATTGTCTTTAATAAGGGTTTGTATATTGGACAATTCACTGTAAATATGTGTCTATCAATTTGATAGTTATAGTTATGAACTATAAGAAGCACATACATTATTCTCATGTTTGGGAAGCTTTTAGTCGACATGTATGTTATCTATTTCTTAGATTTTTAATTACCTGGATTATTCATGGTGTATTTTTCTTATGTCAGCTGAAGTATAAAATTTTCTGGACATTAAATTTTGAATAATACGATTGATGTTGTAAAGAATTATGGATAAATCGACTCTTCATTTAAAATTATTGCACTATGGCTGGTGAAATTCAATTTTCAGATGTCCATAATTAAAGCTCACATTTAAAAGTTCTTTTGAAATGAAAACTTTCTATTTCATTTTGTTCTTTATATCATAAAGAATGATTTTGCCCATAATTTTTTTCTCATAATCTTTGTACTGGATTTACCCATTTTTTTCGCATACCTCTCATAGAACATTTTTTATTTAAGTGATAAAGATTTATAACTTGTATGGATTTTAGCATCATAAACATAATATATTTTCTTCTGACTCCCAATGAAGGCCAGCAAGCATCATATGAAGTTTTGCAATCAACTTTGCTAGACTGTAAATGTTCAAATGCTCCTATCCTTAATGTAATTCTCTTATTTACTTTTTATTTTATCCTTTATTTGTTTCATTTTTTTTTTTTTGGCTAAGTTGTTCGATAAATGTGGCTCAGGGTTTGAGTACACTAGTGCTATTGCTTTGAGAGTTTGTTATTAATATTGAAAATGTCAAAGAGCACGTCTAGTATCTGCATGACTTTACCATGCATGTGTCCCAAAATTCAAGGTTTTTTTATTGTTCTCTCCACTTAATGCACGTGTTTTCGTATGTGTTAATATGTAATAGTTAGATAACCAATTGCATTAAGAATAGGGGTAACATGCTCACATATCAAAACTTTTTAGACAAATAAATTAATTTAAGAGAGAAGATGGGGGATATGACTCATTTTCAAAATACATTTTCCCGAAAAATGATAACATTTATGCTTATTCTTTTGTGTTGCTGCATGATTGATCTCCAGTGGAAAAATATAATGTTATTTAGTGAATTGCATGGCAAAAGTATATTTTGGAGTCTATTATAATATATACACATAATACAATTTTGTTACCACATAGTCTAATTGGAGGATGATTTGCTAGATCGGTCTAAGTGAAAGTCGAAAAGTCGATGTTATTTTGGAATTTCCCATCTAAAGAAAATGTCAAATAAGCTTATGTATGTAGTGATTTGCATCTTATTATCTATTGACTTCTATTTAGCTCTTTCTAATGCCACGATCCGTCTCTTTGCTTCTTGATATTTAGAAGCTAAGCAATAATTATCAAATTCCCTCACGGAAAGTGCTTGTTCGATTTTATTTATCTGGTCCAATTGTTTGATTTGTTCAATTTTCTTATGCATATTCATTTTACAAGTTTGTATTTCTATCCATAATTTCCAATACTTGGGTGTAGATCATTGGCAACTTGCAGTTAGTGCAGGATTCTTTACTTCGGATTTCAAGCAGGCTTTTGGAGACAATATTTCCATTTAAACCTCTCTTTGTTCCTTCATATTTTGCCTCATCTAGACATTCCACCACCTTTTGGAAGTGGAGAAAAAGAGGATAGAAGATATGGAATCCAAGAGTTTTCCTATGTACTTATAGTATTGGTGTGGCATTTCAAATATGGCGCTTGAGATGATTTTACATTGAAATTGAAATTGATTCAAGTTGAAATAGAGCATATGTAATTCCGGTGGAACAATTGGTATTGTTTTGAGCTAAACAAATTTCGTTTTTATGGAATTGAGCTTAATCCATTACAAAATTGTTTATCAAATTTGTTCTTTTCTCAAAATTAGTAGCTTGAATGCTTATGTCTCGCCCCAAATTGATTTATTCAAAGAAAAGATTTGTCTTGAGTGTCCGATTAGTGAATATGCTTTTGTCCCTTTTTTTAATTGGCTATGACTCGGAAGATTTTGTCTTGAGTGTCTTGAATATGCTTGAGTATCACTACAAGAAATTTCACTTTTAACAACGAAAATTTTGGTCTTGTAAAGTCTTTCGACGGCTATTTTTCGACAAAACAACTTAAAAATGACTTTCTACAACAAAAAATTTCATTGTTAAAAGAGAAATTTCTTGTAGTGTATATGTCTTGAGTATCTGATTCATCAAACGATTTTCTAATATGCTCATAAATGTTCATGGAGTTTGATTTGTATTTCCTATGATCTATTTGATTGCTCTTTGATTTCAATTTTTGATGTTTGATATGCTCTTTATGTCAGATATCATAAGCTCTTCATGAAATCGATTGTTTATGTCTGATATGCTTATTGTAATTCATTTGTTTTTTTTTATTTGCTCTTTGATTTCACATGGCATAATGGATTAATTTTTCTTAATATGTACAGATGTCGGACTCACGTCCTACTCCTACATCGGTACCAAGCGTTGGTAGTACGAGACAAGTACCACTAGACGCTAGTAGTCTTTGAGATGCCCGATGCAAATGCAAGGATTAATAATCCTCCACAAGATGTAGAGCAAGATCCAATTGATTTAAGTGACGAGGAGCATGAGCGTGTGCAACATTGTGGTAAGAAAAATAAATTTTATTCAAGGTATGGAGACTTTACTAGACAACAAATTGGAGAAGTTTGGAAGGCGGTATGCAATCATTGCAAAACTAAATTAGTAGGTGATACAAGTAAAGGTACAACCCATTTACATAACCATCTAAAGAGATGTCCTTTCTTCAAGGTATAAGAGAATAGTAGTTCCCGGCAGGGCTTATTGAATTTCACAAAGGAGAGTTCTGGTAGAGTTAAGATGAATACATATCATTTTGATCAAGATAAGTGTAGGATGAGTCTTGGGAAGGCGATCGTTTTACACGAGTATCCACCGTCTATGGTTGATCATATTGGATTTAGGAGCTTTTTGAGCGACCTCCAACCATTGTTCAAGGTCCCTAGTCGCAATACCATTAAGAATGATATATTGAAAATCTATGATTGCGAAAGCGATCAAAAATATTGGGAGCATTGGAGACAAATAGTAGTCGAATTGCTATAACTACGAGACATGTGGACCTCGTCAAATCAAAAGAAAGGATTCATGGCGCCACGACTCATTACATTGACGATTCTTGGACTCTACAAAGTCGGATTGTGAGGTACATCGAATGTAAATTTATTGAATTTCACTTGCTTTTGTGCTTTGACAAAGTAATATTCGTGGTAAATATGTCATTTGTTTTAATCGCAGATTTATGTATGTGCCTTGTCCTCACATCATGGATGTGCTATCAACAACTTTGGTCGGTTGCTTGATGGATTGGAATCTCGATTGTAAGTTATCTACCTTGACTGTAGATAATTGTACAACAAATGATGCCATGATTAATTTGGTTTTGAACGAGATTGATGCAAGTACTCTTTTGTTGAGTGGTGAGTTTTTTCACATGAGATGTTGTGCACACATTCTAAATTTGATTGTGAAAGATGGTTTGGATGTTATTTCGTCTAGTGTTGAGAAAATTCGCGATAGTGTTGCATATTGGACAGCTACACCTAAGAGATTTGAAAATTTTGAACAATTTGCACGTCAATTGAATATAAGTTGTGAAAAAAAATTGGGGCTTGATCATGTAACACTAGATGGAATTCAACATACTTGATGCTTCGACTGCGATACAAGATAGGAATGTTTTTCCTCGTTTAAAGCAAAGAGAGGCAAGGTATAAATGTCTGCCTAGTGATGAGGATTGGGATTTGGAGAAAGCAATATGCAATAGGTTAGAAGTTTTTTATGAGGTGATTGAATTGTTTTCTGGGACCAAATATCCAACTGCTAATCTTTTTTTTCCAAATGTTTGTGAAATCAAGTTTTCTTTGCAAGAGTGGCTTGAATCTCCTTATGAGACGATTCAACTTATGGCTAATAGTATGATTGGAAAGTTTAACAAATATTGGAGTGAAATTCATGGAATTTTGGCATTAGCAACAGTGTTGGATCCGAGGTACAAGATGAAGCTAGTTGAGTATTATTACCCTCTTATTTTTAAAGAAAATGCTTCAGATGAGATTGACAAGATTTGTCAAATTTGTCAAAAGGTTGTGAAAGAGTATGATACAAAGAAAGTTGATACTGTGGATGGTTCTCAATTTTCTACTTCTTCACAGTCAGACTTGTCTCCTAGTAGGAAAAGAGCTCGAAATGGCGGATTTTATGAATTTGTTTCTATTTCATCTAGTTCTTCTAATGTGAAAACTGAACTTGACACTTTTTGGATGAGCCAATATTGCCTTCATCGATAAATTTGACATTTTGGCATGGTAGAGAATAAATTCAATAAAATATCCTATTCTCATCCAAAGTTGCAAGAGATGTGTTGGCCATTCCGGTTTTTCTCTTGTGGCATCCGAGTCTCGCTTTCAAGATTAGTGGTCGATTCATGAGTCCACACCGAAACAAAGCTACATCCCAATACATTGGAGGCTTTGATGTGTGCTCAAGATTGGTTGTGGGCCGACATTCACAGTAAGGAAATATTGAATTTATAATTTGTTTTATATGTGCTTTGATTATTTATTTTATAGCTAATTTAAATATTCGTTGAATAGGAAATTCATTACTTTTGACATATTGTGGACCTTGCACAAGGTTTACTGAGGAGGAAATTGAGGAGGATGATTATGTAAGTTTATTTTTCGTTATATTAAGATGTCAATCATAATAGTTTGATAAATATTTAATGTAACATTTTATTTCTTAATTTCTTATTACGGGGAAGGCGTCTCTCGGTTCCAATATGAGCACTTTTGGTTCATGATTCCATGAAGTTGTGAAGATGATAAACAATTTGTTTTTTTTTTTTTTGTGTGTTTTTGGAGTATTCAATTTGTTTGTCTATTTATTTGATGGATTGTTAAATGGTCAATGGTGCTCTTTCGAGAGCGGCGATTGGCTTTAATGGCTTAATCTGATTTATTACCTTTGAAGTATACCTTGCTTGCAGTATGTATCATTAGGATTTTTTGCTTTCTTTTTAGTCTTGTTTGGTGGAAGGGAAATCTTTACTCTTGTTGTACATGATGTGTGATAATTCTTTTAGGTTATTTAGTAATAGCTTGTGAAATAGTTGCTTACGATTATGATTGGCCTTAATAATAATACATAGGAAATCGGAAATTTAATGCCCCTATCCGAGATGGCCGAGTTTGTTTTATAATGCGGAAAATTAAATCTTTTTACTTATAGTTGTAGTTTGTTTTATAATAAAATTAAATTTTTTTTACTTTGTTTTTCTTTTACTCAAACGGGTCAAATTATTGAACCCATAGTATAATGTAGGTAATATTTTTTACACTATTCGTATACAAAATGGCCACAACACGTGCATCGCACGTACTTCTACTAGTATACTTGAAATAAGTAATATCCTAATATAAATTTGACTCACTTATGCATCGTGAAAAACATATAATCTTAATGGTACAAGCACGAATATATATTAATTTAAGAATATGAAAATTGTTAGTATTTTATTCAAAACATAAATGGACTTCCATATATGTGAATGAAGGGTTAATTACAGAGGAGGTCACTAAAAATTCATTTTAATTGAAATTAGATCACTGAACTTCAATTTAAAACAATCAAACCACTAAACTTTAAACAACAACCCGACTACTACATTTGGATTCCATTAACATGTCTACTGAAATTCAATTACACAACCATTAAAACTAATAAAATATCAACGTGTCCATTCCAGTCATCAAATTAATTACACTAGATGTCATTGAACTTTCATCCTAGTTGCAATAAGATCATTCAACTTCAATTTAGAACAATCAAACCATTAAAGTATTAAGCTCTAAGTTGATTAATTGCTCTCTCTCTCTCTCCCCACCATTTTTCTAGGCTCCATTCTCATTTAGAACTCCTCTCCAATATCTCAAATGAATCTTTATACTATATTTAATAATCGAGTTAATTTCACAAATGTTTACTAAAGTTTGTATGAAAATTTAAAATTATTTTTTAAAAGATTTTCTCACTCATTTAGTCAAAAAGTTAAATAATGTTACACCATTGACCACTTTCATAGTAAAAATAATATACAATTGACGTGACACACATTAAATATTAATGTGTACAAACTACTATGACACTAGTTACCACACTAAAGTATGTGCATATCTTATTCTTAATTAAAAAAAAAAGAGTAAATTAAAAAATTAAAAGAAAAAAAGGGTGGAGCGACGGATTGGTGACAGCAAGCGGTGGGGGGCTAGCACGGAGGAAGTTGGCGGGCGGGTGGCGTGGCAGTGGTAGTGGCATGGACGGGTGGCGTGGTAGTGACAGTGGCAATGGCGATGATGGCGATGGTAGCTGGATTATCTTATGATATGAATGTTCAAAAATTTGTTTTATATTATAAAAAATATATTTGACTAATTTGATCAACTTAAATTATAATTATACGTAATAAAAAAAATATAATCTTGAGTAATGATACAAGCATAAGAATAGATAATAATTTAAGATTATGAAAATTTTATTGTCTTTTATTCAAAACATAAATGGACTTTTGTATATGTGAATCAAAAGGGTTAATTACATAGGAGGTCAATGAAATTTCATCATAGTTGTAATTGGGTAACTGGTCTTCAATTTGAAGCAATCAAACCATTGAACTTTAAACACAACTCGACCATTCCATTTGGATTCTATTAACATGCCTTTCGAAATTCGGTAACATGTCCGTTAAAACTAATGAAATATCAAAGCGTCCATTCCGGTCACCAAATTATAACATGTTTAGATTAAAAAAGAAGCCACATCCCGACACTGTAGAGAATCTTGTCCTCTTTTCCTTCATATCGTTATTTCCTCCACCGATATAAAATTTCTCTTGGCATTTTTCTTTTATTTTTATTTTTATTGTATATGTGAATCAAAAGGATTAATTATCTGGGAGGTCAATAAAATTTCATCGTAGTTATAATTAGATCATTGGACTTCAATTTGAAGCAACCACTGAACTTTAAAAAGCAACCCGACCAGACCTTTTAGATTCCATTAACGTGCTTAACGAAATTCGCTAACATGTCCATTAAAAATAATGAAATAATATATCCATACTATTAATTAAATTAGATGTCACTGACTTTCATTCTAGTTGCAATCAGAGTCATTGAACTTCAATTAGAACAATCAAACCATTCAACTCTAATTTGATTAATTGCTTCTTCTTCTTCTTTTTTCATCGGACCACCATTTTTTTTAGACTCCATTATCCTTCAGAACTCCTCTCCAATATCTCAAATGAATCTCTCTATTATATTTAATAATTGAGTTAATTTCACAAATATTTACTAAAGTTTGTACGAAATTTCAACTTTTTCCTTAAAGTATTTTCTAACTCATTTAGTTACGAAAGTTAAATAATGTTATACCATTGATCACTTTCTTAGTAAAAATAATGTCCAATCTAACGTGACGCACGTTAAATATATTAACATGTACAAAATACTATGGCACTAGTCACCACACTAAAGTATGTGATATATCCATAACAATAATTTAACTATATATATATATCGAATTGTGAATGGCAAAAAAATTTCCCGACGAGAAGTGAGGAGGGACAGGGAATATGGTCCACACTCCGAAGCCGTCCCAACTCTTATTTTGTATTTTCTTTTATCAATTTTTTATGTTTTTAAATTTAAAACATATTTAAAATAAATATAAATAAGTAAACGTGAATAATTTAATCTCCATCCATGCCCCGTCCCCTCCTCTCCCCACCCCACCCCATATTGACAACCCTATATCAAATTGGACATTATTTCAAGTTGGATATGTGATGTTACGTTTTCCTGCAATATTGGATTAATACTCTCTCTCTCTCTCTCTCTCTCTCTCTCTCTCTCTCTCTCTCTCTCCCACTTCAAATTGAGTTATTTTACTACTGATTAAATTTGGAAAGTTAGGAATTTAAGTGTAGAATCCTATTATTTTGTATTAGTAGGTGTTGCAGATGTACTAACAAAGGGTAAAAAAATTGTTTATATGGTAAAAATGTAAGAAAGCGTATCATTGCTATTGGGATGTTATTGTAAGATTTATAACTTAATTGTTTCGAATTGAAGTTTAGTGACGGGTTGTAGTTAGGGTAAAAGTTAATTATTTACTTACTCGAATGGACGTGTTGGTATTTTGTTAGTTTGTCAGCTAATTTCAATAAGCATATTAAAAAAATCCAATGGAGTTTATTTTTATGTTAAGTGAATTAATTGCTCCAAATTAAAGTTTATTGATACAAATACAAAGTGAAAGTTCAATGATCTCCAATGTAATTGACCCGCAAGTCAAAATCTCACGTTAGTTTAATCTAGAGATAACCTGAGTTGTACTTGTAACTTCTTTTTCCAAAAATAGGAAACTAATTCTAATTGGATTCGAAGTATCCCTAAATATGGTATTTACCTCCATCCAACGGCAGTCATCAAACCTTGTTTCCTAGTTTGAGTACAATAATCCCAGTCCCATCTATTAATACTCTTTCAACACTCAAGAATCTCACACAAATCAAGCGGTCTCTCTCTGTACACAACTCAGAATATTGAACACACTTTTCTCTCTCTGAAAACCCAAAATTTGGCAATGTCAGGAGGTAAAAAATTGAAGTTTCAAAGAGGTGATCAAGTGGAAATAGCCAGCAAGGAAGAAGGTTTTGTGGGCTCGTATTACGAGGCGACGGTGGTGACTGAATTGGCGAGGAAAGAATACATTGTGCAGTACCTTACTCTGGTGAAGGATGACATGTCCGAGCGGCTAAGAGAGTTTGTCACTGCCGATGAGGTTCGCCCACAGCCGCCGGAGATACCGGTGACTGGGTTCAGATTGTACGATCTGGTGGATGCTTTTGATAATGATGGATGGTGGGTTGGGAAGATCACTGGGAGGATTGGAAACAAATATTTTGTGTATTTTGATTCCTCCAAAGATGAACTTGCATATGATTTTGAGCTGCTGAGAATGCATCAAGATTTGGTTGATGGCAAGTGGGTTTTTCCCAAGAATCAACTCAGGATTGTATAATTTGATAACTAGACTGAAATCTGTCTCTTGTCAGGAACTTATTTTTTATTTTCGCTATCTGGGTTGTATTACAATTTTAGGGCTTGGAACGATCAGTATATGTTTACTTAGTTTTTGCAGTAAATATCTTTTTTATGCTTTTACAATTACGTTTTCTATATAATCTACAAAATATGAGTACTTTCTGGTGCCGCTGCCCGTGCCGGTGCCGGCGACGGCGACGGAGTTCCTTTAGGTACTGCTATTGTGTTTCCATTTATTTGCCTTTTTTGTTTTGGAATTATTTTCTTATTTTTGTTAAATTGATAAAAAATAAAAAAAAAAAAAATTGGGTTGATCCAATTGAGATTAAAAAAAAAAAAAAAAAAAAAAATTACTCATCACGTCCGGAGAGAAATATTTTATTACTTGAAAGATTGTTAATTATTATGTTTTGTTGAATTTCCAAAAATATACATTATTGTGATCGATGCTCGAGTTTATATATGTATATTGTAAGGTTGAAGTCATGGGTAAAATAAACAACCAAAAGTCTTTAGGCTCCGTTTGGGATTGATTTTGTTTCAACTTCGATTCTCAAACAATTTGATTTAGGCGTTTGGCAAAATTTTTAAAAGTGATTATAAAACAATCTGACTCACCTGACAGCAGATTTTGAGAAGCAGCAAAATGGTAGCTTTTCAGATTCTGCTTTTAGCTTTTCATATATATATTATTAAAATATCTATTTTACCCTAATTAATTAAAATAATTCCTTTAATACTCATTTGAGAAATCGAATTGATGCAAGTTGGATGCATAAAAAATAATATAAATTTAATTAATTTTTGCACGACTATACTTTTATTTTGTAATTTTTATAAAATTTGAAATTTATTAGGTGTTTAATTTTATTTTAAAACAATAATAATAAATGCATTGTCTTGTTAAAAATATTTGACTAGGCAAAAAAAGAAATTTACCACTCGTGATAATAATAATAATACAAAATAACATTATTATAATCAATGTCTTTTTAGTAATTTATCAATACATATTCTGAATAAATCACTTTTGTTTACCAAACGCTCAACTATCGCTTTTGAAACATACATCAATTTTGAAACAATAGTTTCATGACACTTATCTCGATTCTTCCCACGGTGATTCTTTCTACTGTTGTATGTTCGATTCTCTTAAAAGACAAAGCAATCCAAACCAAGCCTTAATTTTAGATAATAATTTGAAGTTGAAGAAAAAAGTTTTTCGAAAGGGATTTGTCATTGAGAATTGAAGTAGGGAAACAATTAATAAGATGTGTGGCGGTTTGAAAGGTTGCTTGCTAACCGATACTTTAGAGGAAGTGAGGTTTGGGGTAAGAGTGTGAGACCAATTTCAATTATGTACCAACGACAACGCTTTGAATACTATATTTTTAATTTTTCAAGATGTGGACGAAGTCTTTGATATTCACCGCCCCCATCTGAATAAAGTGTGATAATTTGAGTTTGAAAATATTTTTCCACAAAACATTTAAGACTTTAGTAACTTTATATTTTAATTTGCACACGTACAACTGGGTGTATTTTGTAAAATAATCAACAAAGTCAAATGATTTAATGGGTGCAAAATAATGCATATTTGCTAGTGCTTATAAGTATTCATAAGCTGATCAAAAATTATTTTTATCAACACATTTGGTAGGAACTACAACTTTTACTTAATTTTTATTTCCACATTTCGTAAAATTCACTGCTTATAATCTACAAAAAATTTTATCAAACATACACATAACAAATCAAGTTATTTTAATTTTCACTAGACAAAGTCAAAGAATCAAAAGAAATAAGGTAACTTTTATTGCAAAGACATGCATTACAATAATTGTGAGACTTAAGATTCAGTCACCGAAAGAGATTGACATGATAGTATTTCATTAAGGATGCATGCGGAGGGATGGCCAAGTTATCGGTGCCATTGAAATGATGACTAAATCGAGTAGTGATGGAGCCAGTGGGGATCTTTCTTAGTACATATTTGGTAAAATTTTTGTAGATTATAAGCAGTAGGTCTTACGAAATGTGTGAATAATAAATAAATAAAAGTTTTTGGTCCTATGAAATGTGTGAATAAAAATGAAGTTTGACTAACTTATAAGTATTTAAAGGACAAACATAATCTTAATTTCCTCTCGTTTACAAAATTTTCATGATCAATCATGTTTTGTAATGCTGAAATTATTTTTTAAATTTTATTAAGTTGTGGTTTTACAAAATATATACATAAAAAATATGTTTGAGCAGATGAAATTATAATTTAAGCTAGTCCAAACAAACACCGTGTAACTCTTAGAATCTGAGTGACATATTGCGAGCCCCTATAGCTGCGTTAAGCTCTTTGTATTCTGGTTCTAAATCATTAAGCAGACGTACAACAACATCATCATCTGAGAACAAATATCCGATTAAGGCGAGGTTATTGTCTGCATATAATCATAAACTAGTTTGTCTCTAGTATTTAGCTTAAGGACTCACGAAGGCCAAGAATTCTAGATGGTGATCGGTTGGCACAAGTGCGATTGAGTTTTGTCCAAGTATCAGGATACTATTGCAGAGGCTACAAACTTGGAAATCAATAGGGCGGACAATGTAGCTTAGTTGCTGATTGTTTAATTTTAATTACGTTTTGATGCTACTACAAGAAATATCACATTTAACTACCATACAAATGGTCGTAGAATATATATTTTTAATTGTTGATTACACTCAACGACCAAAATCAGTTGATTGTTCATTTTGGTAAATAGGTGTTGGCGAATGTATTCAACGACTACAAAACGTTTGGTTATTAAATGTACTGTTTCAGCAAATAAATAACTGATCATAAAAAGTTTGTATTGACAACCGATTCTTTTTATCCCAACCACTTGTTTGGTATTTGTATCAAATATTTTTGTCATTAAAATTCAAAAAAGCAACCAATTTTTGTTATCTTTCATTTCAACAATGAAATAAATGGTCGTTAATATTTAGTAGTGACGATCGATTTTTATTTCCCAACCACTTGTTTGATTGTTGTATCAAATATTTTTGTCGTTAAAATATAATAAAAACAACTAAATTTTAGTTGCATTTCATTTCAACAACGAAATAAATGGTCGTTAATATTTAATAGTGACAACCGATTTGTATTTCAACAACTACTTGATTTGCTGTTGTATTAATTATTTTTGTTGTGAAAATACAATGAAAGCAATCAAAGTTTAGTTGCCTTTCATTTCAACAACAAACGAAATGGTCGTTAATATTTAATATTGAAAATCGATTTTTATTTCAACAAATGTTTGATTTGTCATTGTATTAATTATTTTGATCGATAAATTAACATTGAAGCAACTATAATTTAGTTGCCTTTCTTTTTAACAACAAAAGACAGTAGTTGTAAAAAGTTTATACTACCAATCAAAATATTAAAATAACGAGAAATATGATTGGCAACAATAATATTCATGGCTCCATAACTTTCACACATTCACATCATATTACAAGCAAATCTTACCCACAACCATAAATAATTATAAGAAGTGAAGGAAATAAATAACATTAACAAAAACTAAAATTTTCATGGGCCTTCAATCAATTAAAATATCACAACATCAACTATAACTATATGTCAATATCAAATGTTATGACTTAAACAAAATATTTTACCCAGTTCAGCCATTGGTGTTCTCAATATAAAAACAAGAGATATAGAGTTACATATTATTGCCTCAATCGTAGAAAAATATATATCTATTATCACCGCCACCAAAAATAAAGTCAAAACTCATTAATTATCACCATTTGAACCATTAGACAGAGACACATCAGGTTGAATAGGCCACAGAAGAAACTCTTTAGAAATGTGATTTAAGAATGTCTGCACAGATTTTAAATGAGAACGAAAATCTTGAACTTCATTTTGTAAAGCAGCATTCTCTACACAATTACCACAATTTTTCAACCTTGTCTTCTTTGGATTTTTCTATTAATCAACATAGTTAAATCTCTTGCCCAAACTTGCTCACATATTTCAGATCCTTTCAAAGGCATGAGGTGTTCATTAAAGTCTAGTTGAGAATGTCCTGGCCAGCATTTGATTCTTTAGATCAATGTAAATTATAAATAAAAGATTAGAATTTTGAAATATATATTATACCATTGCAACAAATAAAACCACTTACATAATGGGACTCTGCTTCTTTAATTGTCCACACACGTTCGCTACAGTTCATGTCATATAAAAATTTGATCTCACCAAGTAATTCTTTTGTACGCGGATCCCTTTGTTTAAAAAAAATGAATTTGATGTATGAAATTGATGAAACATAATATTGTATCATTATTTATGACTTACCATTTCATGTACACATGCAACATAAGATTTTGATCGTTGAAGAGTTACCAACTTTTTTTGGCACGATTTGCTTTGCTCACTTCATACTTTTTCTGCAATGCATATGTATCACAATTCTAATCAAAATACATAATTAGAAGCATTGTATCATTCAATTCGCATGCAATACCATGTATATGTCATGTAATATAATGCTTACCTAAGTATTAACACCAAAACATAAGAAAAAAAAAAAAAAAAAAAAAATCAAATGTAGCCACTTGATGAATTATAATATAAAATGATAGAAAATTCCACACAAGTACCTAAAACGGAGTTTTTGGACTACGTCATTAAACAATCCTCTTCATGCATTGGAAGAGAACTAATCGTACACCTAAATAAACCAAAACACATATATGTATAGTTAATAAGCATACATGGACATAAAAGTTTAGAAAATGTTTACATAATTAACCTACCTAAAAATTTACAAAATACATATTGCAAAGTAATCCACGTGATTAGTGATACTAGAATATATGTTCTAATCGGCATCATTTTCTAACACATCATCATCGTCACTGTGATCGTCATTTGCACCATCATCTGAATCATTATCATTTAAATTGGGTTCATCATTCTTATACTCATCTATAAAATCTTCATATTGTTCAGTGTCATCGATATCTTCTACCTAATTTGCTCTTTTTTCATTTTGTATGAGATTATCATCAAGCATAATTGGTTCAACATCATCACAGGCAAAGGAATGAGTTTTTAACTCTGGTTGTATAGAACTGAACTAAATTGTTGACGAATCATCTTCTTATATAACCATTTATTCGTCTTGGCTTTGACTATCATCTCTTTCTCCATTTTCAAATTTGTCCACAAGTGATGATGAAAAACCTTTTTAACAACTTTCCAATTAGCTTCATTCTTGGGGTCATCAATATAAAATACTTGTTTGAGAGGCAAGAATGAAAGGATCAATTTTGTACCATTAACCTACAATGCTTATAGAAGTAATGTTACAATCTTCATGCAATTTTCTTTTCTTCATGTCTATATCGGACCACTTGCATCTAACAAATAAGCATGACACCATTTTATATAACATAACTCTATAATTTCTATCAATACTCCAAAAAAAATCCATATCTTCATTATTATGGAAACCAAGTGCGCAAACACCACTATTTTGAGTTGTTCGTCTATCATCACATGCTTTGGTAAAAAATTTGACTCCATTAACCACACAACCAGTATACGAGCTAACTCGAGTTTCTAGACGACATGCTAAATAATACAATTCATCGGTTGCTTCAGGTGATCCAACATGGCGCAATTTTATCATTTGTGACATTTTATCATACAATTAATAATATCTATAAGGTAATATAATCATATTATTAATTACAAAAATCAAGTTACACGATCCTCAAACCACTTAGGAAAAGTGATTTCTTGAACTTTTTGTAAGTTCTGACACATTGTTCTCTTTAGTTCTTCCATATGTCCACTATATAAATAAGAAAAATATAGTAATAGCTGACTTATACAATTAGAAAATTGATATCTAAGAGATTAGTATACTAACTTGATATACGGTTGGATTTCTGGACAATTGTTCAATACATACTAATGAGCTCTCGTAACTGTATATCACTCTTTTTTTCCCAGTGTCTAATATCTTTCTTGAAAATCGATAATTCTTTAATTTTATTTTTATCCACAACATAATTTCTTTTTGGTCGATTAAATTTTGTCTCAATATCTGAAAAATACATGGAACAAAATGTCAATGCTTCGTTTACAATATGTCTCTGCAATAAAACCCTCTGGACGAGCTTTATTTCTTACGTATTTTTGAAAGTTCCTAAACTGCGTTCGGTGGGATACATCCATCTAGTATGAACTGGTCAACCAAGAATTGTCTCATAAGGTAAATGTAGCCAAGTGAACCATAATGTCAAAAAATACAGGTGAAATATACGTTCCAATTTGCAAAGTACAAAAACAAAGATTCCTTAATTGTTCCAAATCACTGATATGTAATGTCCTTCAAGCACATTTGTTGGAAAAAGACTGAGAATTCAGTTAATGTTTCACTTAGCTCCTTTTTTAGTAAATGTCGAACTTCAATTGGCAACAAATGTTGTAATAATACATGACAATCATGTGATTTTAGTCTAGTAATTTTTCCTTCATCTTCGTTCACAATTTTTGAAATGTTTGCAGCATAACCATTTAGAAATTTAACGGTTTTTAGAAACTTGTAAAATTACCTCCGTTCATAAGCTTTTAGAGTATACACTGCATGTGGTTTCACCCACTTCATCCCTTGTTGGATAAGATGTAGTTTTTTTCATATACCCATATCTTCAAGATCAAGCCTCGTTTTGTCTGTATCTTTTGACTTCCCTTCTATGTTTAGCAATGTACCGACTATACTATCACAAATATTTTTCTCAATATGCATGACGTCTAAATTGTACCTCAAAAGAAGCTTATGCCAATATTCAAGTTCAAAAAAGATGTTTCTCTTAGTCCAATTCAATTCTTATGGTAGACGTTTTCTCTTTTTACCACCATATTGTTTATGCTTACCAGGTATTGTGTTCTGCGCATGCTCTAATTGTCTCAATATATCATCACTGTTCAAAAATTTTGGAGCTTGCCTATTTTCATAATTCCCATCAAAATTCTTGTCTTTGTACCAACGAGGACTAGTGGGAAGGTAACGTCGACGTCCCATATAACATATTTACTCCTTATCCGATTTGATATTATGTCTTCATTACATACTGGCAAGCACCGTATCCCTTTGGACTCCATCTAGATAAATTTTCATAAGCAAGAAAATCATTTATTGTCCATATAATTGCGCACGCATGCAAAACATTTTTTTCTCTACAGAATCATACGTCATTACTCCCGATTCCCATAACTCTTTTAATTAATCTATAAGGGTTTTAAAATACATCCATATCTTTACCAGGAGCCTTTGGTCCAGGAATTAATAAAGATATCAAGAAGAATGACTCTTTCATACATCTCCATGGAGGTAAATTATATGGAACTAATATTACTGGCCATATACTATAAGAAGTACTCATGCTTCCAAAAGGATTGAACCCATGAGATGCTAAGCCTAATCTTACATTTCTTGGATCACTTGCAAACGATGGATATAAATTGTCAAAGTACTTCCAAGTCTTTGCATATGCAGGATGATTTAAAACTCCTTCATTATCCGGTCTCTTTTCTTTGTGCCATCTCATATCCTCAGCACTAGGTCTCGACGTGTATAAACATTTTAATCAAGGAGTTACTTGAAAGTAACGCATAGTTTTATGAGCTACATTTTTTTCTTTCTCCGTCATTATTTTTCCATCGGCTTTGTGCACAGACTGGACATTTGTCTAATTTGCCATTTTTCTTTCCAAAACAAAGTGCAATCATTTTTACAAACATGAATTGGCTCGTATCCTAAACCCAAAGCACGCAACATTGTCTTCACTTCATGATACAACGTTGGTATCCTTGTACCATTAGGAAATACATCATTCAAAAGTTTGAGTAGCATATCAAAAGATTTGTTGCTCCATTTATTTAGTACCTTAATGTGCATTATCATGACTAAGAAAGTCAATCTAGAAAATTTAGTGCATCCAGGATACAACTCTCTCTCCACGTTCTTCAACATACCATCAAACTTCTCGAATTCTTTTGGCTCATTGTGATCATCAAAAGACACATGGAGTGATCCTTCATCATTATGCTTTACTTGATTGGAACTCTAACAAGCGACGTCTTGTATTGCATTTAACATTGGATCAACAAATTCATCATCACTGCTCTCCTCTATGTCACAAGGAGTTGTAGTGTTAGAAGCGACCACGGGATACCTTTATCCATGAAATACCCATGATAACTACTTTGAAACCCATAGACTATTATGTAGCTTTTAATTGTTTTTAAATCTTGCAATATACCATTTACACAAGAACAACATGAACATCTTGTCTTTAATTCCGAGTCCTTTCTATGAAAGACATAACACCATTTCTATATTCATCCGAAAACCTATTAGTCTGCAATGTACAAGTCTTATCGATTGACATTTCTTAACGTATGAAAGAAAAATAAAAAAAACAAATGAAAGAGTAAAAAATGATTCATATTAACCACTATAGAAAGAATAAACACAACTTACTAATTCAAAAACAGTTCAACAAGTCTGCCAATCACAAATGCAATTTAATATTTAATATATATTATTTAAAAATTTGTAATACAGTCACATACTTCTAAGAATGCAAGTTCAAGACAAACTTTTAATGCAAAATCATATACCATGACATCCAGAAAAACATTTGTATTATTGTGGAGCTTCAATTGCACGATGCCACAACAATGTTTAATGCAATTACGCACCTTCATGGACACAATCATAGATTAGCCTCAAATATACAAGTATACAAAATTTAGAAATATGCATCGTCCAAACTCAAACCACTAGCACAAATTTTTTACCATCTACAAAATCAATATCGCATAAAGCATTTCCATGATCAAATTATTGACCATTCTACAAAGTAATAGTTGCAGTAAAACCTTCTAGTATTTGTCTAGACTTACAACAAATTAAGCATGAAAATATTCACTATTAAGTTTAGTAAATTGATTTCAAGTATACATCAATTTAAGATTATAAGTTTTATTATAAATCAACAATGGACTAAAACCAAACTATTTATCTTAATTCAATTCTGTAGCCGAGAACAAATCCCATAACTCTTGGGATTAATTTGTTAAATAATAGATAATTATAGATTTCTTTAAATGGCAAACACTAAGACTTAACTTGTCCAATTTTTTTTTCCTTGAGCCGAATACTCTATATTTTAATTCGAACAGAGAATACAAATAGAAAAAAGATTTTGTAATCATTGAAAACGAGAATGGGAGAAAAATAAATTAATTGAAGAGTAATCCAAACAAAAATAGGAGAAAAAGAAACTTATCGTCCAATACAAGAATTCTTACCTGACATAAACTGAGAAAAGAAGCTCCAGATGGCTGTCCACAGCAATTGAAGAGTAGGATAAAACTATGAGGTCGATTTTTCTTATTTTAGGGCAAAAGAAAATAATGGTATTTATGAACTTAAGTTTTCCAAATGTAATATGGAAAGATTTTGTAGTATTGGAGATTTATGAAATTATCATACATATTGATGATTCCGCTCAATTTGGGTTGCATTAGGAATTTGGTATTGTATAAAAAATTTGTAGTATTGTATATTTATGTATATTATTCTACAAACTATACTAAATTTGCTCATTAATTATAACAAAATTAGATTTAGACTACGAGTATGTTTAATTGTAATTAGAGCTGGAAAATAGGCTGGGTCGGACCAGGTTGGCCCGCCAGAGCAGAGCACACATGAAATTGGATTGAGACGACCCATCCCGTTTTGTGCGGGCCAGAAATATGTTGGCCTAGTCCAATCCATCAGGCCAACTTGGTCTTAATTTTATTTTTTTATTTTTTTAAAGAATTTTTTTATATAATATAATACATTGCATCAAATACAATCTTAGATAAATTTAAACAATATATATTTTGAGATTTTTAAAGTGATTAATTTATAAAATTGGGACTCTCATGTATTAGTCAATAGATAAACATCAAATTTTTTTCAAAATTAATTTTTTTTTGGTTAATTGTAAACTATTTGTTGACACCTTTTTAAAAAAAAAATACAATTAGTAGAAGCATGCTAATCTTATTACTTTATGATATAAGCAAGTTTGCCTTAAATTAAAAATATTACTTATAAATAAATTTAAAATAAATAATTTATTTGTCACACTAAACATAATTTGGATTAAAACTTGAATTAAACTAAATTTTAATTAAATCTAAACAATTTTATGTTGGAGGTTGGGATTCTTGGACTAATGTTTCAAAAATACAATTTAAATTGGAGACTTAAGCTTAAGCCATTTTAGATTGATATTATTTAAATTATGATTGACTATACACAAAATATGATTTATATATATATATATATATATATATATATATATATATATATATATATATATATATATATATATATATATATATTTGGGCTAGACGGGCCGGGCCATATAGTCCCAATTTTGTTTGGGCCATGGCTAGTCCAACTCAAAATCAAGGGATATACTGTGCAGTCGAACCGATTTTGTCACATCTAATTGTAATTAAAATTTATTATTTAAGAAAATTTTATTATTAAATAAAAAAATTTTAGAACTCATATGTGTGTGTGTGTGTGTATATAATATTCTTGGGTTGCTTTTTATTTTTTTGATTTGTAAATAAAATTTTATGACGATCGTCTATACAGTTCATGATTTTTAGTTCATATACCAAAATCAATTGTCATAAATATTGATTTTTTATAGTTAGCACTGGTCAAATTTCTCACTACAAGAAAAATGAGAATTAACAACTATTTTTTTAACGACCAAATGAATATGATCGTTACAAATGTTTGTCAACGACCAAAATAAATGTTTAGTCATAAATATTGTTTCAAAAACTATTGTATTTTGAGCTAGTTGGAGATGAGCTTTCACGACCACAACATTAGTTGTAAAATTTTTATGTTCTATGACCACTGTAAAGTTGGTCGTTGCATGTCTGGTGCCAAAATTTTGAAACACACGAAAATAATCAACGACTAAAACAATATATTATACGACCAAATAATTAGTTGTATTTAGAATAAATTAACGACCATCCTATTTCAGTCGTTAGAAGTGATAAAAAAATTACAACCAATATTAGATGGTCATTAAAAGGAATACTTGGCAACCATATTAAATGGTTGTTCAAAATACTATTCACAACCAATAAACTTGGTAATTAAAAACTATTTTCAACAACTAAAGGATATCCATGGTTGTTGACAATGAATCGCATACAATTGAATTTTGAGTTAACTAGAAATATGTTGTAACAATCAAAGTATTAATTGTTAATCATATATTTTTGTAGTCACCAAAATGAGAATTAACAATTAATTTTTTACAACGATCAAATAAATATGGTCATTACAAATGTTTATAAATGACCAACATAAATGTTTAATCGTAAATAATGTGTCACAAACTATTGTATTTTGGGCTAGTTGGAGATGAGTTTTAACGACTACGATATTAGTTGTAACTTTTTTATGTTCTACGACCACTGTAAAGCTGGTCGTTGCATATCTGGCGTCAAAACCTTGAAACCCGCAAAAACAGTCAATGACTAAAACAACATATTATACGAGTGAATAATTGGTTGTATTTAGAATAAGTTAACGACCATCAATATTAGATAGTTGTTAAAAAGGAATATTTGGCAACCATATTAAATGGTTGTTCAAAATACTATTCACGACCAATAAACTTGGTCATTAAAAACCGTTTTCAACAACTAAATAATATCATTGATTGTTGACAATGAATCGTATACAATCGATTTTTGAGTTAGCTCGAAATATGTTGTAACGACCAAAGTATTAGTTGTTAATCATATATTTCTTGTTGTAACCAAAATGAGAATTAACAACTAATTTTTTGTGATGACCAAATAAACATGGTCGTTACAAATGTTTATCAACGACCAACAAAAATGTTTAGTCATAAATAGTGTGTCACAAACTATTGTATTTTGGGCTAGTTGGAGATGAGTGTTAACGACCACGACATTAGTTGTAAATTGTTTATGTTCTACGACCACTCTAAAGCTGGTCGTTGCATGTTTGGCGCCAAAACCTTGAAACCCGCGAAAACAATCAACCACTAAAATAATATAATAAACGGAATAATTGGTTGTATTTAGAATAAGTTAACAACTATCCTATTTCAGTCGTTAGAAGTGATAAAACAAAATTACAACTAATATTTGTAGTCTTAAAAAGAATATTTGTCAACCATATTAGATGGTCGCTAAAAAATACTATTCACAACCAATAAACTCGGTCATTAAAAATCGTTTTCAACAACTAAATGATATGCTTGGTTGTTGAAAATGAATCGTATACAATCGAATTTTGAGTTAGTTAGAAATATGTTGTAACAACCAAAGTATTTGTTGTTAATCATATATTTTCTACGACCAATTAAAGTAAAATAAAATAAATAGATTCAAGACAGTTATCCACTATCCCGTTTATCTAACAGGGCGGGAATTGTGTGGAGGTCTTATAGAGTGACGGATTTAAACATCACTTCTTCATTTTTTACTTCTTTGAAGCTTCGCCGGTTTGGATGAGCGTAGACAAGTTCAAGATTTGCTATATCTTTATGTTCCCTTGTCTCTTAAGAGAAAATAAAATGTAATTTTCTTCTCATTTAATCATCTTTATCCGCATCGTCCTTCTTCAATATTGTCATTTAAAGGAAAAATAAGAAGTTTCACTAGAAGGGAAAATAAGATATACTTTTCTTTTCCTTCAATCATTTGTTGTCTTTAGAGTCCATCATGATTGAGCCATGATAGTCTTTAATTGCAATCTCAGACTAGAAATAACAAAATGCCCCGACCTCGTCCTGTTGTAGAATCGGGACAGGGATGGTCCCCATCCCGAATAAATATTTTATTTTATTTTATATTTTTGAAATTTAAATCAATTTTAAAAATAAAAATTATTAATAAATAAATAAACAAGACGGAAAACAATATTGTAATCTCAATCCCGTTATGCATCCCAAAAATCTATGTCAGAAAGAGAGATGAGGAAGGCAGTACATTGCTATCTCTATCTCATACTGATAGGGATAAGATGAGTATGATTTTATGTTTAGTTTTTATTATAGATTTTAATGCCATCATCTACCTAGCCAGTATATAAATTGTTTTGTGAACTTGTTTTGAGACCGAACAATATTATACATGTTTTAGCACTTGCAATAGAAATTATAAATTTGTATAGGAGATAAAGAATACACCCTCATAATTATTGTGATCTTTTTTTTGTGTGAATTTATTTGTGTTTAAAGCACTATTAATATGTTTAATTCACATAGAAATATAGTGAATTAGCATGTTTAAGTAGATTTGATTTTATTTGAAAAAGGCTATGAAATAATTTAGAGAAATTCGACCGACAACTTGAATGAAATATGTCTTAACGTGATTAACAAAGTTACAAGTTTGGACTGTTGCTCATTTTTCATTGTTTTCAGTATGTTTTAGATTAAACCACCATTCAACTCAAATAAATCCACTCTTCAAATAAGAGTTAGAATTAATCTAATTCGATATTATCACTCATATTCTAATGCCCACGGTGATCATTGTTATAATGCTCACCGGGACACTTGTCTAACAAGTGTTGGATGAGTGTAATGACCTACTTTACATTCATCCAACACTTGTTGGACAAGTGTCCGGTGGGCATTATAACAATGCCCACCGTTAGAACAAAACTGTCGATATTATATAGGATAAATTACACTCAGTTTCAATTCTTTCAACTTTGTAACAATATCATCTCCATTTAATTTTTTTAACAACTATCGTCCTCATCCTTTTATTAATTCGCACATGTGGTCCTCACATGATCCATGTTGACAATTTTGCCCATATATTAAATAAATTAAAATAGGAAAAAATAGAAAACATAATAAAAAAATTGCAGTTTGAGTCTCTAACTTTCAAAAGTGCAACATGGTTTGTTTACATTCTATTATTTAAAACTGTTGACGTCGAAATTTACAACATCCACGTGCCAACAGATCTCTAGTCACTCCTCTACCAACATGTATGTTACTTGCACACTCGAACAATCGTTAGGCACCAAGATTTATGAGAAAAAAGAGTTCAGCGATCGTTGGTACTCCGACGATGAAGTCAACTACCGGTATTAGAGCAATACACGGGAGGGGCAAAAGTAATTGGGTGTGGGAGAGACAAGCAGGCAGAGATTTGAGCAGAGTTTAGGATGGGATTTTGAGTGCCAAAAGAGCGTACCTTGGAACAACTGAAGACGTCGTATTTATAGCGCAAGAATCTTGATTGATTTAGGTAACAAATCAATCAGATACCCAATCGGATCCTCCTTCCTTATAGGATAGGGATCATTTCTTGTCAAGGCAATTTCCGAGATTGCTTTCCTTATTTGAGCTTATCACGTTGCATGATTTTAGGATATTATGATTCGGTTTTCTTGTGAGGATCCGTGCGCCAAACCAACGCAATCTGTCTTCAATTATCTCTCTGGTCATTCCAGAATATTATGTTGTCTGCTAATTGAGGTTGATACAAAGCCCTGCGAGGCCTTATGACTCGCCTGTGAGCATCGAGGCCTTTCCTGGGCCTCGCGGCATTCTAGCTGCAGAAGACTAAGATGTCTGGTGGGCCTTCGAAACCCCTTTCAGAATTTACGAGGCCTTTATTGGGACTATATGAGAATCTCGTTGGGCTTTTGCTGACGTGGAGCCCTATCAAAATCGAGTGATAACAATAGTCCCCCAAGTCCAAGTCTATTATTCATAATAGGCGTGGGACTTTGAGAGTGAGGAGGGAAGTATTTGACACTAGAAATATTTTGAATTTCAGCAAAAAACGTGGAGTGTAGCCCTCGCGTATGGTCCTCGCAAATTGGGTTATGAACTGGACTTCATCCAGTATAGTCCCCCAAGTCCGAGGCCGAACATTTATGACGGGTGAGGGCTTCAAGAGACCATACCCTTGGTGACGTGTCTGCTGTTGGTTTAATACTGTCAATCAGGGCTGTCAATCCATGGCCGTCAATCCATGGCCAGGAAATCATGAGTGAGAGGATGTATGTATTTAATGCAATGGTGCGTGGCGGATAACAGAGGCGCGCGTGAGGCGCGAGTGTTCTTGTTGTACTAAATGCTTGGGGTTCGTTTTCGCTGGTTGCCCAATTTTAAACACGCGTCCACCATCCGACGGCTCAGATGTAACGTCTGGAAGTTGGACGGTGGGGATTGGAATACCTTAATCTATAAAGCTTGGTGCCCTCCTCATTACAACTTCTTCTTGCTTTTGTGTCCATTGTGAATGTTGCGGATGCTCTGCAGGTAATCGAGAAAATCCAAGTGTGGGTGTCGTTCCAACTGCATTTCAAAGGTAAGCGCACCGAGAGTTGCAGTGATTAATTTTGTTAGTTGCTTTTGTGATTATTTCTTGGTTCCGTAGTGTTGAGATTACACCTTGTTGCGCGTTCCGGCGACAATAGGGGCATCAACTTCCGGGGTAGAGAAGGGTTTGAAATGTCGTCCAGAAACAACGACTCATAGAATTAATCGGACGCCCAGATCAAACCCTAGTATTCGGGGTGAATCATCAACATCTGCCTCATCATCTTCCTCCTCTGAGGTCGTAGGAGAAGTCAACCAGGCACCTTTAGCCGAAGTCCCGTCGGTTCCATCCACAAGTGGGAGGGAGGACCGCTCCTCCGGCCCGTCTGAAGAGACCACAGAAAAGGAGAGGGTCAGACGCCGGGGTGCTTGAGATGAGGGGGTCGCTTGATAAGAGAGATGCCCCAGCAGCCAAAGCGCTTGACGAGGAGCTCAAGTGGTCAACCACCAAAGCGTCCATGGCGCGCTCGAGGATCGCTGAGGAAGAATTTTGAGGATATACGACTATCCTATGATATTTCTGCGTCTATAATACTTAAGGCTCCGGGCCTAGAGGAACGCGCTGACGGCTCTCCTGAAGGATTTGTCGCAATTTACAAACCTGCGATGCAGCAGGGCCTTCGCGCCTATGCATCATTTCTTTTGCGAGGTTCTGAAGGATTGGAATCTGGCCCCTTGTCAGATAACACCGAATTGGTTGGGGCAAATGGTGGCCTCATACCTATTGTGGGACATTGCCGAGGCGGGAGGAAATCTGACCCCGAGGGAGTTTGAGTCTATATACCGGCCCTGCCAATCTGCGGATTGGTAAAACATTTCTCCTCGGCCAGGCCAAAAATGAGAGACGGCCACCGAAAGTCCCAACAAAGTACATAACTAGAAGAAAATGTTCATCTTTGTAGGCGGTGACTGGGAATTTATGCCAGAGGACCCTCTTCCCCATGTGTCTATTCCTCGTCAATTTGGAGAACTTGGTATATACCGCCACATTTGTATGGAATTTTGACTATAGTTCCTGACTTAATGTATTGCTTACTTTTGCAGACTGCGGGAAGCCACCAATCCCGAATAGGGGCCAAGGAGAGCTGGGGTCGAAGTGGAATAAGGTGCAAGCTCTCAGCAGCGACTTTAGGAGCCTCAGCAACTTGTTGAAAGACGACAACTTATTGGCCAGCTGCGGACTGATGGGTGAGTTCTGTAAGTTTCGATATATCGGTGTGGTTGTGGAGAGTTGCCTAAACGTGTTGCAAATTGGTGTTTGTGTTAACAGCTTTCAGGTTCAAAACTATTCATGCGCTCCGTCTCGCCCGTCCCGCTAACGGAGAGGGTTCTTCTTCTCAGGCGCCTGCGAAGGAGCGTCTGGTCCATCGCAAGAGATCCAGGATGCTATGCCATCAGGGTCCGTCCACCCACCGGCTTCTGATCCCCTCAATTCTAGCCAGGACGTTCCTCCTTCGTCCCCGTCTTCGTCCTCCTGCCCTCCACCCAACCCGTTCCACCTAAGGATAAGGAGAATGGAATTGCCGAGGACATGGGTGATAAGGCCTCGCGAAAGAGGAAGGCTCCCGCACCTGTGAGAGAGTTTATGAGGGATGCCCGTAAATCGAGTCGGGCTGAGGGTGCAAAGAAATTCGACTCCTCGGCTGGATAGGGAAGCCCTGTCCATATTTTCCAGCGCAAGGAGGACCTGGAAACCTCCGTCATGGAAATGCTCCCTGCTCACCCTACAATGATGGTGGCGAGCGTGCACAAATACTAGACCCAAAAGTCGAAAAAGGCGGTCGAGGAAGCCACTGTTCGCGAGCGGCTACAGATGGTGGAGATGAACTTAATACAGGGATTGGTTATGATCAAGGAATTATTGGTACCTTGGAAAGCTTTGATGGCCAGTGTAGCGAGGAAGAGGCCAATTCTAAAATGTTGGCCGAAGAGCTGAAGGCCATGAGCCTCGAGAAGTCGCAGCTAGAATCTAAAAAAAGGGGGCTCTAGTTCAAGATGGACTTGATTGTGACGAAAGAGGCAGACATGAAGGGCAAATATGAGATCAAGCTGAAGGCCGCCAAGGAGAGTTTGAAACAAGCCAGAGATCAGAAGAGGGCTCAGAAGCTTCTCGAGCCGAGGAGGCTCGAACCGGCCGAAGACCGGACCCCTACCATTGAGGATCGCGCTTAGCCGCTTGAGCAGCAGGTAGAGATCGTCATCTCTGAAAATGAGAAGTTGCTGACCAAGGCGAGACTAGAGTTGGAGAAAGTCTAAGCCGAATGTGCGGGTGCCGAGGCCAGGGCGGTGGAGGCATACCAAGATGCGTTCGTGGATACGCCTGAGTATAAGGACCTCGCTCATCGCTTGATGACCATTGGGGGCGAACAGTTGGTGGAGCGGATCACGAAAATCCATCCAGAGTGGGACCTCTCCTTCCTTTGGCAGGCTCCCACCGAGGCTTTAGCGCCTAAAACCGTCCCCGTTGAAGCCAATGATCAAACCCCCTCATCGGTTGTAGGGGAAGGCCCGCAATTGTGCCGACCTTTAGAGAGGCGGCAGGGCATCTGAACTTTCATGTTATTTTCTTTCGCGTATGTTCCAGAATTAATCGCCAAACATATTTTCCCTAATGTATTCATGTCCCAGCATTTAATTTTATGAATGATTATGCATGGGGAGCAGCTCACAAACTCTAAGAATCATTCCCTTGGGCATTAATGGTGCTAACTGTTGGCAGAATCGAAGAGTCAGCGTCTTTAACGTCCTGGGGAGGCGGCACATTAGTGCGACATTCCAAATCTCCTTGGAACATTCGTATTCATTGCTTTGTGCCAAGTTCCAATGCAGCCTCTATATATAAGTAAAGAATACATTGAGAGTCTTCCATCGTGCTCCTCATGCATGCGCAACTCGAGTAAATTGCGTGAATTAGACTCTTGCGTCTCAAAATTTCTCGAATCGTTTGATCGGGCCTTCCGTTTTGAACGCGCTATGGAATTACGTATGGAGAAACGACGATGAGAATGCCTACCAACTGGAGAATCAACGTTCAAAGGACCAAACGCCCATCCAATCAAAGTTCAGAAGACAAAACGTACGGGATGGTTGGGCCTAGCAGCCTTAGCCCGACCATGCCCCAAACGGAGGTCCCTGATTTGGGTGATGGGGCTAGGGGCCCACTGCCAAAAAGTGTCAACGGCATTTTTTGAATAGTGTGGCCTAATTAGTCACCAAATCAACTCATATTGGTTCTGAGAGACTCCCGATCATCTCCTGATGACATTCGGGGTGACGAAGACCAGATAATAGACTTAGTAGATCTAATATCCCAACATGTGCCGACCCAAAGAGGCGGCGGGGTAGTAGGATAATTATCATGCGTATTTGTTTTTGCCCTGTATTCCGAATGATATTGAATAAAACACGATTGTGCCAAAATTTCCGTGGTTGTTGCATTTATGTTGATTGCTTGTGGTACCGGGGTTGAATTTTGTCGACATTTTGGGGTGCGTTGCGCATCGCCGAGTTTCGGTGGTTCGCGAAGAATAATCAATACTTGCACACCATATGGTAGTTCTAGCGATTGCGCGATAGCTAGGGATGGCAAAAAAACCCGCCATGCCATACCTCGCCCCGATTACTAAACGGGACGGGGCGGGGATCATGGTCCCCACCCCGCATTCTCCGAATCCGCTCCGAATAGTTTTATTTTATTTTATTTTTATGTTTTAAAATTTAAATTGTATGTAAAAAAATAAAAAATAATATAATAATTAATTAATTAAGCGGAGGCGATAAGCGGAGATTTTTTATACCCGCCCGCCCCCACCCCACCCACCCCACCCCACCCCACCCCACCCATCCGATCCCGCCCGCTTTCCAAAAATTCCGGACAGGCGGTATGGGAATGGCCGCCCGCCCGAACCCGCCTGGTTGCCATTCCTAGCGATAGCGAGGTATATGGATCGTAGCCGTCCTCGCTCTTTACGTTTCCACGTGGGACAGGTGTTGGCGATATTACAATGCATTGACGTTCGTGTGATTTGCGAAGTGCATATTTCCACGCGCCCTTTACATTTCTCTAGGGTTTATCAGGTATGCATTTACTCGGACTGTTAGTATTATGTCGCACCTATATATGTGTTTGCAGGACTTCACTTTATTCTTCTCATCTTTGCTCTTCTACTTCCATATTTAGATCCTGGTTACTGTTGTCATGTCGGGCTTTCATTTTTCTAGTGTCCCAAAGCTTAAGATAAGACGTGAGGGGGGTTGTGGATGACATTCTCCTTCTCCTTTCAGTTCCTTCCGCGGCTTCTGATCCTAGGGTTGTCGTTTTGTAAATGCCAAAGATAACGGTGGGTGGCCCTTCATTTGTCCGTCCAGGACGGAGGCGACATCGGAAGTGCCTCTCGCCTCATCTCCCGTGAGACCCGTGCCTTCATCGAGAAGTTCCAGACAATCGGATAAGCAAAAGGCACACCAATAGTGGGGAGGAGGCAGTCCGGGCCTCCCATTCTCCTCCTCCTGGAAAGTACGAATACATCAACATCGGGTCCCACGGGACAATCTGAACCCGGTGGTCTTAAGAAAACTTCCACTCCCAGCTACCAAAGCAGTGACATCTGTTTATAAGTATTGGACTTCTACCTTTGGGAAAGGCGAGCGACAACGCAGAAATGTCGGAGTTGTTGAAACTGGCTGAAATGTATACTTCTCGCAGCCACGTGCTTAACTTCGAGTTGTACAAATTGTTGGAGATGAAGTTCGACGAGTTGAGCTCCGTCCGCTGGGGGAGATAAGGATGTTGAGGCTTTACGCGTGGAAAACAAAGATCTTCGAGAGAGACTCGCATTCTCTGAAGAGGCGAGGGCTCGCGCAACGTATGACGTCGTTAAGGCCAGAACAATCCAGATGGCTTGTGTCGATGCTCAGAACACGGGGAGTCACAGTTGAAATCTTGTCAGGACATGATTTATGCCAAAGATAAAGAATTGAATCGAGCGTTGACCGAGTTGTCGAAGGCCTAGGGTCTACTGGCTAAACTTGAGGCCACGGGTTGCGTGCATCCAGAGGGCCCGACCGGGATGTAAGGACCCTCTTTATTCATGTCCAGTGTTGCTTTCTGATTTGTAAATGTGGGACATTTCAAATGTATCGTCTTAGATTGTCTTATCTGACAATGTGAACTAATGGGAATGCATCATCTTTATTTGTTTAAGTACGCGTTGAATGTTTATCCAGCGAGTTGAAAGAGTTGGCCGCGAACCACACTCCCTCGCTGTCAAATCGCTTTTACTTGCTTGATTACGCGTTGAATGTTTATCCAACGAGTTGGAAGAGTTTGCCGCGAACCACACTCTCTCGCTGCCAAATCTCTTTTACGTGTTTGATTACGCGTTGAATGTTTATCCAAATGAGTTGAAAGAGTTGCATGAACCACACTCCTCATTTGTCGAATCGCTTTTACTTGCTTGTTTACATGTTGAATGTTTATCCAGCGAGTTGAAAGAGTTGGCCGCGAACCACACTCTCTCACTGCTGAATCGCTTTTACTTGCTTATTTACATGTTGAATGTTTATCCAGCGAGTTGAAAGAGTTGTCCGCGAACCACACTCCCTCGTTGCCAAATTACTTTTACTTGTTTGTTTACGCGTTGAATGTTTATCCAACGATTTGAAAGAGTTGGCCGCGAACTACACTCCCTCGCTGTCGAAGCTTTTACTTGCTTGATTACGCGTTAAATGTTTATCCAGCGAGTTGGAAGAGTTGGCCGTGAACCACACTCCTCGCTGCTGAATCGCTTTTACTTGCTTGATCACGCGTTGAATGTTTATCCAGCGATTTGGAAGAGTTGGCCGCGAACTATACTTTCTCGCTGCCGAATCGCTTTTACTTACTTGATTACGCGTTGAATGTTTATCCAGGGAGTTGGAAGAGTTGGCTGTGAACCACACTCCCTCGCTGCCGAATCGCTTTTTCATGCTTGATTACACATTGAATGTTTATCCAGCGAGTTGAAAGAGTTGGCCGTGAACCACACTCCCTCGCTGTCGAATCGCTGTTACTTGCTGTGGTTGTATGGAGAACACTTTAGATTCATAAAACGACGAATTTTATTAAAAGGCGTGGTATCTCGAGGTGCCAAATAAAATGCTGGAAAATTGAATAGTGCAAAATAAAACTATTGATGATACGGACCTACAAGTGGGCAATGTTCCAAAGGTGCCTTGTCTCCGTGCCGTCCGAATTTTCCAATTGTAAGTTCCGGGGCAAATTTCTTCGATGATTCTGTAAGGTCCTTCTCAGGTGGGCCCGAGGGTTCCGGCCCCACCTCTCTATTAGCTTGGAATACCTTATTCAGGACGAAGTCATTGATGTGGAAACTTCTGCTCCTGACTTTTGAGTTGTAGTATCTGGCCATCTTCCGCTGGTGAACTACGAGACGGAGGTACGAGTCCGCGTGCCTCTCATCTTGTAATTCGAGGTTTGCCCTTCGCAAACCCTCATTGGTCACCTCGTCGAAGTGCAAATGCCTGGGAGAGGGTATTCCTACTTCGACGGGAATCATCGTCTCTGCTCCGTATGCCATGGAGAAAGGGGTTTCACCAGTAGCCGTCCGAGAAGTGGTCTGATAGGACCATAGAGTTTCGGGTAGTTCTTCAGCCCATCCTTCTTTCGCGGATTCTAACTTCCTTTTAAGGGTATGCTTGATGATCTTGTTCATGGCCTCCACCTGGCCATTAGATTGGGGGTAGTAGGGGATGGAAAAGTCCCTTCGAATAACGAAGTTCTCACAATTCGAGTTGAACTTCTTTCCTGCAAACTGTGTGCCATTGTCAGAGACAAGAGAGTGGAGAATGCCAAATCGGCAAACAGTATTTTTCCACACAAATTTCCATGCATTTTCCTCCGTGATCTTAGACAAAGGCTCGACTTCACACCATTTGGTGAAGTAATCCACCGCTACGATCGCGAATTTAACCCCACCTCTTTCCGTCGGGAGGGGACCAATGAAGTCGATTCTCCACTTGGCGAAAGGCCAAGGGCTGGTAACCGGGGTAAGGTTATGGGCCGGGAGCTTCGATATAGTGGCGAATTTTTAGCATCTGTCGCACTTCTTTGCATAATTATGGGAATCTTTCTTCATGGTTAGCCAATAGTACCCTGTTTCAAAGCTTTCTGTGCCAGGGCCATTCCTCCCGAATGGTTACCGCATATCCTCTCGTGTAGTTCTTTTATTACGTACACTAATTCCTCCTGTGTCAAACAGCGTAAAAGGAGTGGCTGAAGCCTCTCTTATATAAGATCTCGTCTTGTAGCACGAACTTCGCGGCCCTTCTGTAGAGTTTTTGTGCTTCTTGTTTGTCGCTGGGCAATACTTGGTTGGTCAGATATGCGATGATCTCCTTCATCCACCTAGGGAGATTAGATATTTTCATGACAGTAGGTGTGAGAGACTCGTCGATGGAGGGTTAGTTGAGCCTCTCAACTGGGATGGTCTTCATCAAGTCGAAATCTCTACTGCTTGCCAATTTTGAGAGGGCATCCGCATAACCATTTTCTACCCGTGGAATCTGTAAAAGCTCGTATGCCTCAAAGTGGGACAATAGGTCTTTGGCCTTTGTCATGGTATGTTGGCGAAGGTCCCATTAACTTGACTGACAACCAGGTGTGAATCACTATGGATCCGGATGCCTTCATCTCTTGTGCCGACCTCCTCGAGCGCTAGGGTGACTCATATTTATTTGTGTTGTTGTAGGTTTTGAACTCAAGGCGAAGTGCACAGTTGAGATTGTGGCCGTCAGGGCTAACCAACAAGACCCCAGCTCCAGCTCCGGCCTCACCCGAGGATCCGTCAACATATAACTTCTATGTTGGTACCTCCTGGGGTCGGGTTTCGAGCGAACCCTCGGAGATGTGGGTAAATTCGGCTACAAAGTCCGCTAAAGCCTGTCTTTTATGGAGGGTCTTGGCCTGTAGTTGATATCGAGCTGGCTGAGTTCGACCGACCACTTCATCATCTTTCCTAATGTGTCCGAATTTTGGAGTATCTGTCTCAAAGGGAGGTTCATCAAGACATCTATGCTATGGGACTGGAAGTACAGCCGGAGTTTTCAGAAAGCGATGATCAAAGATATGGTGAGCTTTTCCATGTCCGGGTATTTCGTTTCCGCGTCCTGTAGGGCTTTGCTTATGTAATAGACTGGGAGCTGTGCCGGGCCTTCTTCTCGGACTAAGACCTGAGCTAACTGTCTTTTCGGACACGGCGAGGTAAATGAGCAACGTCTCCCCATTCTTCGGTTTGGACAGCAGTGGGGACTTTCCGAGGAGGACCTTGAGGTCCTGGAAGGCTTCCTCACACTCCTTAGTCCACTCAAACCTCTTCCCCTCCTTAATGGTCTGAAAGAAGGGCTGGCAGCGGTCGTCGCCTTGGATATAAACTGATTCAGGGCTGCTATCCGTCCTGTCAGGCTTTGGACTTCCTTGGAGGAAGATGGTGACCGCATCTCAATGAGCACCTTAATCTTCTCGGGATTAGCCTCTATCCCGCGTTGATTGACCATGTAGCCGAGGAACTTTTTGGACGTGACTCTGAATGCGCACTTCAAGGGGTTGAGCTTCATGCGATATTTGCAAAGGACTCCGAACATCACTTCTTAAGTGCCCTATGTGGTCCTCGGCGTTCACGCTCTTTACAAGCATATCATCGAAGTATACTTCCATGGTATTCTCGATCTGTCCTGCAAACATGTGGTTTACCTGTCGCTGATACGTGGCTCCCGCGTTCTTCAAGCCGAAGGGCATCATCCTATAGCAGTATAACCCTCGGTCCATGATAAATAAAGTATGATCCTCGTCTCCTGCAAACATAAAGCTCTGGTTGTAACCCGAGTACGCATCCATAAAGCTAAGCGACTTGTGGCGGAATGATCGATCGACCGGTGGTCGATCTTGCGATAACGGAAACTGTCTTTAGGACATGCTTGGTTCAGATCCGAAAAGTCTATGCATACCCTCCATTTCTTGGTACTCTTCTTTACTAGCACTGGGTTAGATACCCATTGGGGGTATACTGCCTCCCTGATGAACCCGTTGGCTAACAGCTTGTCAACTTCTTTCTTCAAGGCACTATACCTTTCGGCACTCAAAGGTCTTCTTTTCTGAATCTTGGGGCATACCTTCGGATCCACCTTTAGGGCGTGACACGCCACAGACAGGTCGATCCCGACCATATCGCTATGTTTCCATGTGAAGACATCACCGTTCTCTCGGAGAAATTGCTTCAATTCCTCCTTCGTTCCTTCCTCGAGTTTCTTTCCCACCTGCAACACCGGGGTTGGTTCCGAGGGGTTCACTAAAAATGCTTCCAGCTCCTCAACCGGGAAGGCAAAAGAGTCCGAGCCTATGATCCGAGGGTCTAGACCCTCGTCTAGTATCAATTCTTCATCCATCTTCTCATGGTCAACATCCATTGGCTCCGAATGTATGGTCATCACTCTTTGGGGATATTCTCGTGTTTTCTCAATGCGTTCATATAGCATGCCCTAGCTTACGTCTGATTGCCGCAGATCTTAGCCACTCCTCCGGGTGTCGAGAACTTCATTGTCAAATGGTGTATGGACGTGACCACCTATAAATCCTTCAACGCAGGCCTTCCAAGGACTCCATGGTAGGCGAGAGCGGGTATCCACTATCAGAAACTCCATGAACTTCCTAAGGTGGCACGGAGGTTCTCCGAAATCTACCGCGAGGGTAATCCTTCCTCGTGGGATGAGGCTATCTCCCGTGAAACCGAATAGCGGCTCGAAATGGCCGTTAGTTCATGATCCACGTCCATTTGGTCGAAGGCACTACCGAACAAGATGTTCACGGTACTCCCATCATCGACCAGCATCCGTCCTAGACCGTTTCGGGCAACGACGGTGTGGACTACCAGGGCGTCGCTAGTGGAGATAGTGTATGCCCGCCTCGTTTTCCTTGGTGAACGAGATTTGCGGCGCTCTTGGTCGGTGTCCGTGGACCTGCCAACTCTCCATGGGTTCTTCCCTTGCCGCCTTCGCATAGTTGCATCGCGAGTTCATCGTGTGTCCTCGACGTAGGACCCTCCTATGATTGTATTTATCTCTCGGATAGGGAAGCTCTCGCGGGTCCCTCCTCCCTCGGTAGGTCCCTGTTTATGTCATTTCCTTCTCCTTCGCGGTGGGGTCCATCGTTCTGGTGCCGAGAATGAGGTCTACACCCATGTGCGGGTGGCCCTCGGCATCCTCGGGCGGGTCTATTCTCCTCTCCCTGCCCGTGGGTCCCGCGATTGATCAATTCCTGCACATATGGGCAATCCTCCGTATTATGCACCATAGTCCTGTATATGCGACAGAACTTGGGCGGTGTTGTGGCCGGCATGGGGACCACCACGGGCGTTCTGGGATGGGAGACAAAGGCTACCTCCGTCTGATTGAACCTCCTGTAATGGTTGTTTGGCGGCCCGGGGGCGCCTTCTCTGAAAGCAAGAGAAGCGAGGTTCGGGAGAGCGTCGCCCCTCTCTTCTGCACCGATCTCCTCTCTCCCTCTCAGCCTTTTCTCTGTTCTCGATCGTCTCTTCTGATCGAATTTCGTGCTAGGCCAAGTCCAAAAGCTGATTGTAGGTCTTCAGTTGACTGTTCTGTACATCTCTCTAGAAGGAGGTGTGCATGTGCAGTCTAGTCACGAGTGCATCCAAAGCTTTTTCATCGGTCACAGTCTCGATTTTGTTGATAACGTTACTGAACATCTTGAAGTAGCTCTTGACGGTTTCTCCTTCCTTTTGTCGGATGTCGTGGAGCTGGGCAATGTCAACTATCATCGTCCGATTGCCAATGAAGGCATTGATGAACTCCCTTTTCAGTTGAGGCCAGCTCCGGATGCTCCCCGGTTTTAGATTATTGTACCACCTCTTTGCGTCGGATGCGAGCGTGGTATGGAAGTTCCGACATTTCACCGCAGGAGGGACTGGCCTTGGAGCTTCAGCTTATTGTACCACCTCTTTGCGTCGGATGCGAGCGTGTATTTATATGATCCATGGGGTCGCCCCTCCGTTGTATTTGTCCATGAGAGGCATTCGGAAGTTCGCAGTTATCTCCATGGCCTTCATGTAATTGGTAAATGGGTGATTCTCGTCATCGTCATCCTCGTAACATTCTAGCCTCTCTTTCTCCTCCTCGTGCTTTTCGTGACTTTGCTTCGGGTCCTTCCTCCTTTATGTTCGGGCCTCGCTATGCTCGCTGCGCCTACTATGTGTGGGTAGGAGCGGTGCTATGGAGGACCCCACCCTCAACCTGTCGAGCATGCTAACAGCAGGAACGGGGCCCCACCGGGAAAGGTTTTCCCCTCTAGTCACCCTGCGAGGGCTTCGAGGTGATGTTACGTGGGTTCCGGCTGTTTGAGACGGGGGTTCCTCTCGAGAATGGCGGCTTTCCAGTGAACCGGATCGTGAAGGGCTCCTCCGGGCACGACTGCGCTTGGGTCCATATTGGAAGGATTGATTCTCCAACAGTTCGAGCACGACCTTCATCCGGGCATTGTCCAGTTTCAGATCCTGGTTCTCCTACTCAACCATTCGCTTTTGTCGTTGTCTTCTCCTATTGCGGTGAGTTACGTTCTGTAGATCCTGAACGCTCTTCTGTCGCAAGTTAATGTGGTGAGACTCTACTTCTTCCTCCATGGAATGTTCGGTTGCCATGCTCCTCCTGGTAGAAAACACGTTTTTACCATAAATTTCTGGTTGTGTAACGTTTTTCGATTCCCACAGACGATGCCAATCTGTTGACGTCAAATTTTGCAACCTCCACGTGCCAACATATCTCCAGTCACTTATCTGCCAACCTGTATGTTACCTGCACACTCAGACAATCGTTAGGCACCAAGATCTTCGAAGAAAAAGGGTCCGGCGATCGTTGGTACTCACGATCAAGTTAACTGCCGATATTAGAGCAATACACGGGGGGCCAAAAGTAATTGGGTGTGGAAGAGACAAGCAGGCAAAGATTTGAGCAGAGTTTAAGGTAGGATTTTGAGTGCAAAAAGAGCGTACCTTGGAACAACCGGAGACGTCGTATTTATAGCTCAAGAATCTTGATTGATTTAAGTAAAAAATCAATCAGATACCCAATCGGATCCTCCTTCCTTATGGGATAGGGATCATTCCTTGTCAAGGCAATCTCCGAGATTACCTTCCTTATTTGAGCTTATCACGTTGCATGATTTTAGGAGATTATGATTCGGTTTCCTTGTGAGGATCCGTGCGCCAAACCAACGCAATCTGTCTTCAATTATCTCTCTGGTCATTCCAGAATATGGTGTTGTCTGCTAATTGAGGTTGATACGAAGCCCTGCGAGGCCCTATGACTCGGCTGTGAGCGTCGAGGCCTTCTCCTGGGCCTCCCGGCATTCTAGCTGCAAAAGGCTAAGATGTCTAGTGGGCCTCCAAAGCCCCTTTCAGAATTTACGAGGCCTTTACTGGGCCTATATGGGAATCTCGTTGGACTTTTGCTGACGTGGAGGCCCTATCAAAATCGGGTGGTAACAAAAACGATTAAAAAATAAATAAGTAAACGAAAATATTTAAATTCTCACCCCCACTTTGTTGACATCCCTATGGACATTATTTCAAGTTGGGTATGTGCTATTGGATTTTTCGTGTGAATCAATTACTTCTTCTTTGTTTATTTTAAATTTAATTATTTTACTACTGATTGAATTTGAAAAATTGTGAATTTGAGTGTAGAACCCAGTGGTGGAGCTAGGAGGTCCTAGGGGAAACCTGGACCCACAACTTTTTGGGTTTCTTTTTTTTTTTTTTGTAGTTTTTAAATTTTTAATATATAATTTAATTTTTACCTAATATCAATTTGATATATGACAATTGCATCAATTAGGGCTTGTTTGGTATAGTTTATAAAATAGTTTATTTGACCAAGAATAGTAAAAAATATCAGGCTACAAAGACAAATTTTTTGGTCAAATAAACCATTTTTTATCAAATCAGCCATTTTGGTCGAATAAACTAGATCATAAATTGGATCAAACTGACTCTTAATGTAAGGTAATTGGACTTATTGACCTAATAAAATTAATAATACAAATTTACAAATGATTGGCCCATTCTTCAAATGATAATACAAAATTAATAAAAATACTTTGCTTGTTAATACATATTGTGTTCAAATAATAATTGTATATAACACTATTAAAAAAATTTAAATTTGTGTCTATCGACTACGTAGCTTAATTTTAGATAAAATAGATATAACTTCTATTTTTGTACAATAACTTCTTGTAAGTTTTTCAAAAATTATAACTTATAAAAAAAATATTAGATTCTTATAAGAATGAGCCTAGTAATAGTGGTTTGAAGAAAAAAAAATTCACCCCGAACTCCTGCAAGACAATCCCCCCCCCCCTCCCCGGCCCTACCACTCCTATTTGGGACTTTCCAACTTTAAAAGTCTGACTCTGCCCTGGTAGAACTCCATTAATTTTTGGTAGTTGGTGTTGCAGAAATACTTACAAAGGCTAAAAAAAAATTGTTTATATGGTAAAAATGTTAAAAAGTATATCATTGCTAATTTGCTTTTGGGTGCATGATTTATAACTTGATTTCTCTTAATTGAAGTTTAGTAACTTGGTTGCAATTAGCGTGAAAGTTCAATGGTTTTAAATGTTATTAATTACTAACTCGGATGGACGTGTTGGTATTTTGTTAGCTAATTTAGATAGGCATATTAATAGAATTCAAACGAAATAGCTTGATTCAAATTGAAATTTATTGACATGAATATAACTAAAGTGAAAGTTCAATAACTTCTAATGTAATTGACCCACAAGTCAAAATCTCACGTTACTTGTACCTTCTTGTTTCCAAAAATAGGAAAATCTCCATTGTAAAAATAATTTCTAAATCTAATAGGATTCGAAGTATCCCGAAATATGGTATTAACTTCCATCCAAAGCCGGTCAAACCTTGTTCCTAGTTCGAGTACAATCCCAGTCCCATTCCCATAATGCGGTACGCACCCTCTATTAATACTCTGTGAAGACTCAAGAATCTCACACGATTCATGCGGTATCTCTCTCTCTCTACACATCCCAGAAGTTCTCTCTCTCTCTCTCTACACATCCCAGAAGTTCTCTGGAAATCCCAAAATTTTCAAGGCAATGTCAGGAGGTAAAAAATTGAAGTTTCAAAGAGGTGATCAAGTGGAAATAGCCAGCAAGGAGGAGGGTTTTGTGGGCTCGTATTACGAGGCGACGGTGGTGACTGAATTGGCGAGGAAAGAATACATTGTGCAGTACCTTACTTTGGTGAAGGATGACATGTCCGAGCCGCTAAGAGAGTTTGTCACTGCCGATGAGGTTCGCCCACAGCCGCCGGAGATACCGGTGACTGGGTTCAGATTGTACGATCTGGTGGATGCTTTTGATAATGATGGATGGTGGGTTGGGAAGATCACTGGGAGGATTGGAAACAAATATTTTGTGTATTTTGATTCCTCCAAAGATGAACTTGCATATGATTTTGAGAGGCTGAGAATGCATCAAGATTTGGTTGGTGGCAAGTGGGTTTTTCCCAAGAATGAACTCAGGGTGGTATAATTTGATAATTAGACTGAAATCTGTTTCTTGTAGGAACTTATGTTTGATTTTCGCTTGAGCTTTTTTTTTTTTTTTTTGGATTATCTGGGCTGTATTACAATTTCTATGGCTTGGAACGATCAGTATATGTTTACTTAGTTTTTGCAGTAAATCTCTTCTTTTTGCTTTTACAATTGGATCCTTCTGTTCTTTTTGTTAATAATCTACAAAATATGAGTGCTTTTCCGGTGCCCGTGCCGGTGCCGCCGCCGGCGGCTAGGGGTTCCTTTAGGTACTGCTATTGTGTTTCCTTTCTGGTTTTGGAAATTATTTTCTTGTCTTTGTAAATAAAAAAAAAAATTTGGAGATCCAAAATATAAAAATAAAAATGGAAATTTTTATGTTATAACAAAAATCTAATTGAAGACATTTTTCATTGTTTCCAATACATTTAAGATTAAACCACTGTTCAACTCAAATAAAAGTTAAAATTAATCTAAATTGATATTTGATAATACAGTTTTATTAAGAACGATATTCGACTCGATCATTTTATTAATTATTCAATATCGTCCACAACAAATGGGTTGAAAGATGATGTATATCATCCTACAACTCATTTCCTAATTGCACACAATCCCAAGTGCATAAGTTAAATATCCGGGCTGTACTCGGAGCCGGAGCCGGAGCCGGAGCCTGCGTTCCTTTAGGTACTGCTTTTGTGTTTACTTTCATTTTCCTTTTTGGTTTGGAAATTTCAAGTTAAAACAAATTTCTAAATCTTAGTGCATGTAAAGATTAACCAGTGAAATTAGAGAAAATAATGCTATAAAGATACGTAATCATAATTAGTCAATCAAAGTTTTGACTTAAAAATAAAATGAGGGAGGTTAATAATGATCCGGACAAATAACAATGGCAAGTTTAATCGAGTAACAAGTTAATAAAAATATTTAGTAAACGAAAAGATAATACGTTTTTATTTCTTTTTGTAAATTAAAAAAAAAAATTTACGGGTTTCTCTCAAAATTTTATAATCAAGTCTATATGTTTACTTAATTTCTCGTCTTTTATTAAAATTTAATAAAAGATTTTGTATATAATAATATATGACTACTCCTCGTTTCGCGCTCTTTATGGATGTAGATTATTTATAAAATAAATTTACTAACAACATTTGTACTATTTCTTTCCTCTTCACATCTATATCATTTATTAAAAATGATTTTACAAATATCGTTTGTATTAAATGACCTCACATTATATTTTTATTTTGTAGTTTATTTGACTTTAACAAATATACATTACATATGCTGAAAGATTATTTGATTAGCACCTTCTTTACACAATTAATAAGTTTCCAAAATGAAGGAAAATATCTTAGGTTAGAGTAATTTTTAATTCTATTTAGATTTCGAATATTGATATGACTTTTATATTTATCCAACAGTCATCAAACATTTTCTTCCAATTTAGTACAATCCCAAATTAACATGAACCACTATAAATAGTAGTAACATGATAACACTTGACAATTGAGTGATTGTACTTCCTTCTTACAATTTAGTACAATCTTAAACTAACACGAACCAACTAAAATAACATACGCGTGACAATTGAATTATTATACTTTCTTCTTTTAATTTAGTACAATCTCAAACTAACACGAACCACCATAAAATATGGTAACGCAGTTACGCGTGACAATTGAACTATTGTATTTTTTTCTTCCAATATAGTACAATCTCAAACTAACACGAACAACCATAAAATATGGTAACGCGGTTACGCGTGTCAATTGAACTATTGTACTTTCTTCTTCCAATTTAGTACAGTTCCAACTAATACGAATCACCATAAATACGGTAACGCGGTTATGCGTGACAATTGAACGATTGTACTTTCTTATTCTAATTTAGTACAATCTCGAACTAACACGAGCCACCATAAATAAGGTGACGCGTAGTTATGCATGACAATTGAACGATTGTACTTTCTTCTTCTAATTTAGTACAATCTCAAAATAACACGAACCACCATAAATATAGTGACGTGGTTACACATGACAATTGTTCGATTGTACTTTCCTCTTTTAATTTAGTACAATCTCGAACTAATACGAACAACCATAAATACGGTGATGCGATTATGCATGACAATTGAACAATTGTACTTATTTATTCTAATTTAGTACAATTTCAAATTAACACGAATCATCGTAAATACGATTATGCAATTATCCGTGACAATTGACTTCTTCTTTCAATTACAATCCCAAAATAAATTGAACCACGATAAATACAAGAATGCATACGTGACAATTAAACGACTGCGCCATCTTAGCTAACCTTCTCCTCTTCAAGCATCTCTCTAAAATTTTGAACGCACTTCCCTCTCTCTCTCGAAAACCCAAAATATTTCTGCAACAATGAAGTTTAAAAGGAGGGATCGAGTCGAAATAGCTAGCAACGAGGAGGGTTTTGTGGGTTCGTACTATGAGGCAATGGTGGTGACTGAATTGTTGAGGGAAGAATACATTGTGCAGTACATTACTTTGTTGAAGGATAACATGTCTGAGCCACTGAGAGAGGTTGTCGTCGCCGCCGAGGTCCGCCCAATTCCACCAGATATTCCGGTGACTGGTTTCAAATTGTACGATCTGGTGGATGCCTTTGATAATGATGGATGGTGGGTCGGGAAGATCACTGGGAAGATTAGAAACAAGTACTTTGTGTATTTTGAATGTTCCTCCAAAGATGAATTTGCTTATGATTTTGAGAGGCTGCGAGTTCATCAAGATTGGGTCAATGGCAATTGGGTTCTTCACGAGAATCCCCTCAATAGGGTATCTGGTTAGGCTGAAAATTTTCTCCCTTTTCGTGTACTAAATTGTTCTTATTTTTTATTATCTGGGCTTGTAACTTTTGGGGTCTGTAATCATGAAGAATGATCTGTGTATGTACTTAGTTTTTGCAGTATGTAAATAGCAATATTCTAAAATGCCAGTGGTGGATCCAAGAGTATTTTGAACCCGGACAGCTGCTGAAAAAAATAATAATTTGTAGTTCAAGATCAAGCTGCTGTTATTATTCTTTTTTTTATAAAAAACGATTTTTTCCAATGCGGGCCTGGGCTATAGTCCGATTCACCCCCCACCGGAACCCCAAAAAACCCCCAAAAAAATCTGCCTATGTAAAAAGCATAAAAGCGCGATTAGCGCAGAGGTCAAATTTCAAACTTTTCGAAGCCAGTGCAGCGCCTAAACGTGATGCGTAGTTAGAGGTGGAGGCGAGTTCAAGATGTATTTAATTTTTTGTAACAATGGTAAATAGTAATATCTGATCACATTTTTACAATTTGATCCTTAATTTTATGCTTTTTCATGTTCATCTTTTTTTGTGCATACGTTTGAAAAGGAGAACAATAATATCTGCATGAAGTGCATCAAGTTTTTTGTACCAAGATCTACTTGCACAAGCAAAGTCGGAATATAGCAAAAGGTGGGCCGGTGAGAGAATTTTTGAGCCCATTTTAATGAGGATGAGGAATTTTTTGAGCCCATTTTAATAAGAAATATAAGCACATTTTTAAAATATAAAAATAAAATAAAATAAACCATTCAAGGGTTAAGTAATGCTGGGTGGGGATCATGATGGGAGAAATTAATCCATCAAAATGCACATTTAAAACAAAATTAAAAAAAAATTTCAATGCAAAATAATCCTTAATTAACAAAATATCAATCATAGGCAAAATGAAAATTCCAGCAACATCATCAACAACAAGAAATAATCAATGAATAGCATCAAAATTAATCGATGAATGCTTCATTCTCAAAATTAAAATTTCAATAGCATCTCGAAAATTTCAACATCAAAACTAAAATTTCAGTGGCATCATCAGCAGTAAAATAAAAATTTTCAGCAGCAAAAATAATCCATGAATAGCACTAAAATTAATCGATGAACAACAACATTCCTAAAATTAAAATTTCAGCAACATTTCGAAAATATCAACATCAAAACTAAAATTTAGCGACAACATTTCTAGCAATTAAAACATCAGAAGCAAAATTTCAGCAGCAATTAAACTTGCTGGAATGCCTGGAATGCTAATGAAATGATGATTTCAAATGGATGTTGCGATTTGCGAAATTAGGGCACGACTAGGAGATGTCTATTACAAATTTTTGTAGCTAGCAAGGAACGAATTTAACAGAAGCAAAATTTCAGCAGGTAATGGATTGCTGCGATTTGAGAAGACTTCGAACAACTTAGGACTGGATACATTGCTAATTATTTCAAATTGGGTAAACGTGAAAATGGCTGATTTTGAACGTGAAAACTGAAAAGGGCTACTAGTTTTAATGTGAAAAGGGCTGGTTTGGACTGCTGATTTTGAACATGAAAAGGCTGTTGTTTTAAACATATCAAACATTTATTGGACTAGGCCACTGGTTTTCATAACTGGGCTTTCTTTTAAGCATATATAACTTGTGGTTCAGAACAGGGCTAGGGTGGGGTCAGATGGCCCAACCCTAAAATCGCCTTATCTACTTGATATGTCTAGCGCATGGCGGCGCCCCCAAGGTGTTTTGTAGCTTATTTTTGTTCATTAACGTAGATCTTTCCTAAAGATTCATTAGAAATTTGACAAAAATTTAATTCTAAAATTGATGAAAATGAATCTGAATTAATGCTTGATGCTCATCAAAAGAAAATTGTACTTTGTGTGGACTGCTAGATACAAGTATTCATTCACTCTTCCTATGTACTTCCACGAAGAATGTTTGGAAGAAGGCTATAGGGAGAACCACGAGAGGATACTATTAATACTTTTTAACGATGCTCTCTGGAGTCTTTCGAGAGTATTAGTAGCCTATTATGGTGTCTATGGAGTTAACGCAACATAGTCAAGACATGGAGGGCGACGGAAAATTGATGACTGAACTTGCACTTTGCATATATTGTCTTGACCCCAAACAGAGAGGCAATTTCATTCAACCACCCACAACAAGCACATCACACAACCAGATGGAGGGCTTCGAGTCTTGCAGTTCGACCGAATTTTATTGGGGTTAGTGGAGTTATACGCGATCATCATGGTATGGTTGTGGCGGTGTGGCTGGACGACTCCAAGGATGTCTTTTGGAGAGGATGCCAAGGCTATTGCACTCCAAAAGAGGCTCTTATTTGCTAAGGAGAGAATGAGTTGATCCACTCTACACGAGTTATTTTATAATTGTTTATATGTTACATTTATAATAGTTTATTATTTAAATATTTTTAATTATTATTAATATAGTAATCATTTTATTGGCTAAAAATATTTATTTGCTTTAATACAAGATAAGTAACTTTTTAACATATTTATAGTTTTATATCACATTAAATATTTTCCTTTTGCTCAATTAAATAAAATGCTAAAGAAAATATCAGGTGGGCTTCTATGCACTCAAAACCTCACACTTGCCTAAAATTAAATATGATACGTTTAAAATTAGATCCATCCAACGGTCAAAAAGACAGACCCCAAAAATTAAAAGCCCTAGAAATTGTAATACACCCCTATAAATAGAAAAGCAAATGCAAAAATCATAAACTAATTTATTAATTTAAATTTCTAAATATACTAATCACATTTTGTGAACTTGAAATTAAGGGAACAGTACTTAATTTTAAAATTGATGACTACATGGTCAAACTGAATTGAAAAAGGGTCAAAATTAAGCAAAATAAATTTTCTTGACTTTCATCCCTTACCGGTCCAACTGTCGAGTTGGACCTATCAAAGTATTTTGTCCTATCAAATTTTTATTTCTTGGAAAATAATTTTATTTAGAAATAATACGAGGTAATTAAAAGTCAAAATTCAAGTGTGTAAATTTAGAATCATCTTTATATATAATTTCAGTGAGAGTTACAATTTATAGTAAATAGGAAAATTATATAGTCATCTAAATAAATATAAATAGTCATCTATCATTATATATTGTTTTACAACACTCTCCTTGAATTACTAGTTACACAATAATTATCTCTTCAAAATATTGTTTGTCAAAAACTCAGTGAGAAAAAATACCAAACGAAGAAAAAAAGAGTATAGTTAATTGTCAATTCTCGGGATACTAATATTGTTGTCTCGTTAACCATTTGCCATGAAAATCTAATGAGACAAAATTAAGATGAAGAAAAAAAGCATACAACTACTTCACATGATTTCAATAAAAGAACATTATTGAATCAAAACATTCCTATCTTGTTCACCAATGTTTTGAAATAGGACAGCTTGGCTTATAATTTAAGTTGGTCGAACATATTTTTTATCCACACTTCATAGGACCTACAACTTATAAGCGCCTAAAAAATAATTTCAACACTGTCAAACATGTACGTAAACAGTGCTTTTGTAAATAAGTCAGGTACTTTGTTACCTGAGCGAATTTGTGGAACTTTAATAACGCCATTTTTCCGAAATGCTTATATATTGTCTCTTTTAATATAGCCTCCAAGTAATATAAATTTCTTGGACTATCTCTGGTCGAATGTAATCAGTATGCCACTTGAATATCACTAAGTCATGTGCAATTTGCAATGCACTAATTGAACTACGATATGGTATTTGAGGAGCTATAATATTTTCATCTTTAAGTGGATAATTGAACATCCATTTGCAATTCGATTGATAACATATTTTCAATTATAAATTATTTGCTTCAGGCACTATTAATCCTTCAGGGGTTTTTCATTTGCATCCTACATGGATCAAATGTTTGAACTTTCATTTGCATCGTACATGCATGGATCAAATGTTCGAACTTCGAGTTCAAATCCTTCGGTATATTTCTAATAAATTTAGTTGTGCTTACCCACGTTTTTTTTTTTTTTTCCTCATTTTGGCCAATGATTTTTTGTCTATAATTTTTTTTTTTTTTGATTTATTTTATTTTTCAAAGCGACTAGCTTTGTTGAGATCTCTTTATTTTAATTATTTTCACGTACTGAACCTCTTCTAGGGTCTTTGTTAACATCTTTAGGATTTATTTGATTAATTATATCTTAAAGTCTCTTCAAAAACACTATCCCCTCAATATGACCATCTTGAATATTTGATTTATTTTTCTTTTAGAGATTTTGTCTTTTTACAATCAATTTCTCTAACATGCTCCAGATGTGGGCTGTCCTACTAAGACATCAATTTGAGTTGGAGCAGTTACAACTAGTATTTATTAGTAATGTAAATTCCAGTTGATTTGCTATTATATTTTGAAATTCTAGTTCACGTCTTATGAGATAATAAACATTGCGCATTTTATATACATTTTTTTTTCAAATATTTAATTTCTCTCTCTAAGGGTGTGTTTGATTGAATTCTATGGAAAAGAAAAAAATTTCCATGTAAGAAATGAAAAAAAAAAAAAAAAGCCACCAAATTGGTGAGAAAAATATTTTCCAACATTTTGACCAAATTCATGCTTTAAGTGTGTGTTTGATTGGAAATGGTGGAAAAGAAAAAAAAAATCTCATGTAAAAAGAAAAGTAAAAACCACCAAAATGGTGAGAAAATATTTTCCACCAAAATAGTCAAATTCAAAGTGATTGTACCTTAGAAAACATTTTTTTTTCCACCTTGTATCAAACAACCAAAGTAGGAAAATATTTTTCTCTGAAGTGACATTATTTTCTTCGGATGTAACATTTTCCATGGAAAAATTGTGTAATCAAACGGACCCTAAGTGATTGTTCCTTAGAATTCATTTTCATTTTTCACCTTCAATCAAACAAACTAAAGTTAGAAAATATTTTCTCGACGATGTGGCATTATTTTCATGAATGTGACATTTTTCATGAAAAATTGGCCAATCAAACACACCCTAATATTAAAATAACTATCTAATGAACAATGACAATCACGAACTACGCCATACATTATCGTAGCTAGGATCAACATATTTATATAGATGGGAATTCAAACCATACATAAATTATCAACTTTTTACCAAAACTCAATTGTAATATGAAGAACGCATAATAAGATTTAACTTTCAACGAAAAGTAAGAATGATGCTAATGGCCAAGTCACAATTTAACTCTAACATGAAATGAACTTTGCATGTAATTTGATAGTTGCGTGGAAATTAAAAATCTAGACACAGTTATGAAAGATGGGAACATGGGACAGTGGTGGAGGATATATTTGGAACTTGGAAGAGAATCTCGAATTTGATAGCAATTTTTCTTGCTATTGGAATTTCTTGGACCTAGTTTGAAGCACCATGGCCTTTTTTTGTGGCACCAAGGTTGAGCCGTGATGCCAACTATTTTAATTTGTATCTTGATCTAAAATAATTGATCAACCCTGTTGATAATGAGTTATAAAACTTATAAAATAATATGGAATAATTAAAGAGCATCTACAATGCACTTCGTTTATTAAAATCTATGTGTCAAGTAAAATAAACGATATTTCATTCCATGTATCACTATATCTATTAAATGAGTGTCAAATTAAAAATTCATCTTCAATCGGTTCCGTCTAAAACTAATATTATTGTTTATGTGGTATTAATTTTTTTTTGTATTGGCGGGTCTTCAATTTTTATTTTCCTTGTCCGACTTTTTTTTTTTTTTTTTTAATAAAATGATGAGTTGAATTTAAATTTGCTGAGTCACTCCATTTAAACGAACTTCTAGACGGTGTCTATTTTTTGTGTGTCACATTACTTAGACAGAGTCCTCACAAGATGTCATTGGAGATTGTTTTTATACCGTGTCTATTCTTATGTGACTATTTGTGTTTATGTGACACATCTCAAAAGTAATACACGGAGTGCATTAGAGATACTCTTAATCTATTGAATATACGGTTAAATTATAAAAGCATCTTCAATGCACTCCGTCTATAACTTTTAGATGTACACAAGCAAGCACATATAGCCATAGTTATAAAAAACTCTCTCCAATGCATGCTAACGAGGACTCCGTCTAGTTGATGTGGCAAACTAAAAAATAGACTCCGTCTAAATTTAGACAGACTTCTAGACGGAGTGAGTCAGCAAATTTAAATCATCACTGTTATGTGAGCTTTTTTTATTATTATTTTATAAAAAAATTAATGCCACATAAGCAGTAGTATTAGTTTTAAACAGAACTCATTGGAGATGAATTTTAATTTGACCATCTATTCTATAAACGTAGTGCCACATGGACTAGAAGTCCGTCTATTTTACCTGCCACGTAGACTGCAGATGCTCTAAACTTATCTCTAATGGATTCCGTTTATAACAAATATTATCGCTTATGTGGCATTTTTTTTTAAAAATTGACGGGTCTTCAATTTTTATTTCTTTTGTTTGACTTTTTTTTAATAAAATACTAAATTGAATTTAAATTTGTTTAGTTACTCCGTCTAAAAGTCCATTTATATATAGATAGAGTCTATTTTTGGTGTCACACAACGGTTAGACGGAATCTTCGTCAAAGATGCATTAGAGATGATTTTTATAACTCCGCCTATATGTCTTTACGTGAGACATCTAAAAAAATAATAGATTTGAGTCGTTGGAAAAAGTCAAAATTTAAGTGTATAAATTTATTATAACAATAACTTTTATATAGAGTTTCTATAAAAGTACAATATGTACCGAATACACTCATCTAAATTAAGTTGGAAAATCATATAGATATCTAAATAAAATTAAAAAAATGCATCTATCATTATCTATTATTTTACAACATTCATAAAAAAAAAAAATTTCCATAAGCTTTTCCGATTTTAGTTCAACTAAATAATTTCTAGTTTCTAATTTTGAGTATCATATTCATCTACTAACCATTTTTGAGTTATATCTCATTTGAAATGAAGTTGATAAACTTAAAATGCACACGTGAATATAGTTTTTTACATTAAATTACAATTTAATTTGTTCTCTTAAGTTAATATAGTATTTTTGCATGCATAATTCTTTGAATATGAATGCTAGTAAAAATTTGAACTTCAAATTTGGTAATAAATGATTTAATATTTTTTAATTCATTATATATGTAAGGATAAAATTAAATATTAACAAATGCAAATTTATTAATAAAATTTCATATTTATAAACAAAACCAAAAAGTTAACTATAAACATAGCCAATGTCAGGGTGGAATATCAATTTAACACTCACTCAAAGTCATCTTCCACATCACAATTTCACAATCCCCTGCAGATATTTCCCTATTCCATCCTCACCCCCAAACCCCCACCCAATGGCAGTAGTAGTGAATTGCTACCTCCCAGTAACTTCAACAGCCACACCGGCATCTCAAGATTCACCACAGCCAACAATCACAAGGCCGCCAACCAAGATCATACTGCCCAAGAAAAAACCTATGAAATGGTCTACAGGGGTGGCTCCTGGTGAGTATGGGGGCCCACCTACCACCACCAAGCTCCGGAAATACTGGGGTGGAGATGAGGACCCTCTTGCCTCTGATGACTACTTGTGGAACAAAGACTTCATGGGTCGCATGAAAAAGTACATTCAAGACCCTGTTGATGATGAAAGTAATTCTGACCCTCGATTCTCATCTGCCAAGGTTCAGCATTTGGCCTAATTAATTATTTTTGGTTTGTCATTATCTAGGTTTTTTCGAGTTGTTTCTATTGTGAATTTTTTTTTTTTATTTCTTCGTGCTTTTGTATGAGAAATTAGTAAAAATGGGGAATTTGTAGTACCTGTTGAGATTAATTGTTTTGTTTTGGAATTTGGAACTTCGATAATACTGCTTGTTGAACATTGTTTAGGGAATTAGGGGTGTCTCGTGTTATCTCTCTCTCTCTCTCTCTCTCTCTCTCTCTCTCTCTATTATATATATATATATATATATTTATATTATATGGTATATAATATATTACCGTAAACCGATTTTAATGGATTGAGGAGTTGAGAAGAATGAGAGAGAGAGAGAGTTTTGTTTGAGGAGGAGTTTGATTTTGATGAATAAGGAGAAATAGAGGAATTGAGAGAGATATATGTGTTTTGGTTTGAGATGATGAAAATGTAGTGAAAGACAAACAAAGTTTTTTTTTTTGTACTTGTAGCAGAGTAAACCACCTACATCAGTGATTAGTATCTCTTGAGAGTGACTTTCTAAGAATTTTCTGCTTGTCTAATTAATTGTCTGTTCTGTGAAGTGCTGCTGATTTAATTTTTCAGTTTGATTGTGTAATTGTTTGTTCGGATTTTACCGTGTGATTGAATTTTTGTGGCTTTTGATTGATAATTATGTTATATTTCCTGGTATATTTATTGAACTTGATTAAATATATTGTTTTTGTCTGTTTTTGAACAGGAGGAGCCTTCTGGATTTCTTAGCTTGAACAGAGTCATGAGCCTGGACAGGTACATTACTTTTTCTTTTCAAACTTGTTAGATTTTTTTGTCTTCAGCTCCTATACTGCTTCCTGTAACAGTTCCACTCTTTGAGGATGCAGTATGGAAGTTGACTTGAGCAAAGAGTTAACATCGCCTTCAAGATCAGCAGTTGAACCGCAAGTCGAAGAAAAACAAGTGTGACAGAGATTTTAAGTTCCCTTCGCAAAAATATTCTGTAATACTAGTGTGCATTTGTTTTTTTCATACTCATCAGAATTAAAATGATATGTAGAGTAATAGCATTGCTTCTCGAAAATGGAGACCAGCCCCAACACGCCGTGAGCAAGAGAAGTGGGACAGAGCTACTAAAGCTGCAACTGGAGGCAGCGTATGTAATTTCATTTGGATATATAATTTTCTTCTCATCTTTTATGCTTAAAAGTCCATTTTCTTGAAACAAAGTGCTGAGTGTATTAAATTTTTTTTTTTTTTTTGAGGAATCCTTGTATGTAAGTCCTTGTTATCTTGTCCTACAGGATGTGATGTTTCGAGAAGCAAAACGTCCCAGAGGAGACCCAGAAGTGTTGGCTGCTCAGTCAAGGGAACAGTACTATAAGGTTTTTTGTGAAAGTATCAACTTCTATATGACTACATCCTTAAGATATTTATTTGGAAGTCCCAATCGTTCCTTTCAATGTTTTTGCAGTTGAAGAATAAATTGCAGTTCCTCACACTGGGCATTGGTGGTGTTGGTGTAATCTCAGCCTATTGTTCTTATTCTCCAGAAATTGCAGTAAGGTAAGTACCTTACTAGTATGCATTTCAGAATTTTGTGTATGACCATTTCTTCAACCTTGTCAATTTTATCTGCATTAGATTGATGATTTGTGAGTGAGATGTGCACTTGGGATGTTTGACATCTGTGAAACTACTACTTTTGGTATTAACCATCCTTTGCAATGACTTGTTATTTGAAACCTCGATTCTGTAAGTTTTTATATTTTATTTATTTTTATTGGGCTTCTGTTTACCATTCTGATTGATCGCATAATCAGGTGTATGCCGATCCTTCTTATGTTGACTCTCGCTAGAGCTTGTGCCATATAACAGTAGTTCATATAGACATTCGGACTACCAGTATGTAATTATAATTCTCTTATGTTCAGCTATGGTGCTGGATTGCTTGGTTCTTTGGCATACATCCGAATGCTTGGAAACACCGTGGATTCCATGGCAGATGGAGCAAAAGGACTTGTCAAGTATGTCTTCTTTTACTCCTTCACGGGTTCAAAATCGAATAATGGATTTGCTATGAACATACTACGATGTTAATATAGTTTATTCTGGTTTCATGTGAAATTTCAATTATTCATAAAATTTCTCTCCGATGAAGTGTGGTTATCTGTGACTGAAAAATCCATATTTAGTTAATGAAATTTAGTTAATTTTATGCTGAGCAGAACCGAATTGACATTTCTTGTCAAAATTAAATCTATTGCGTAGGTACTCAATGATGTATTACAGTTTGCATGTGGGCCTAGAACCATTATTGACTGTTAAGGGTGTAATTCAACTTCGATACCTAGTATGTCTGGACGTCTATGGCACGATTACTACATAACTGGTAGATGTAATGGTTTTCTGGCTGTTAGTGATGTTTCCAAAACTGAAAATCGTACTACCAGGTTTTTGAAGTATGCCCTGCTTCAATTTATCATTTAGTACCCAGTCAAATCTATCATAACCAACAAATTAGTATTTTGCTACTTATTTCGTCTCTCTATACGAGTACCGATCATCTGAACACCATACTAACTGTAACAGTTTAGTTAGAGAATATAAAACTTGTATTGAGCTTTAAAAGTGCTGAAATGCTTAAATATAGATCAGGCCTGTCTTTCTTGGTGAAAGGCCAATTGGTTCTGACATTAAAACATGACCTGCATTTTACCTTCTGCGTCTTGGTCCTGACAAATTATATCAAGGTGGATCTTATGGACACAGTCATGTGATGTCCTACACTCAACAATTGTATGGTTGCATCATCAAGGATGGCCTTGTTACTGCTTGATCTCCACTTTGAATGAATTGAATTAAGCGATATGGGTGCACATTGCATGCCCCAGTCGTGCCTGCTATAGCACTACTCTTTGGTCAAAATTCAATTAGTGGTGTAACTTGGCACAATCATCTTGCTTTTTGCTAAGAGTGGTGATTGTGGCATAATTTTGAACTATTTCTTATATTGTAGTTATATTTTTTTCCTGGTCGCTCTCTTTTCCCAAGTACAAGTTCTCATGCATTTTGAAAAATAAGGCAACTACATTTGCATGGATAATTTTTTTGGAAATGTTTATGAGTACATAAGCAACAAGTAACTAAGCCTTATTTCCAATAAGTTTGGGGTTGGCTACATGAATTCTTGTAACTTTAGGATGTCCTACATGTTTTTGGCTTTATTAAGTTTATGGTATGAAGTTGAGCCATATCATTCCGAACATTCTATATTTGGAAGATCAAAGATGACCGTCCTACTAGGGTCCATTTGGTTTGCTCATCAAAACTCTTTACTTGCAGGGGAGCAGTGGGGCAGCCAAGGCTATTAGTTCCTGTTGTCTTGGTCATGTTATATAACCGATGGAACGGGTAAGAACTTGAGAGAGAGCATGTGTTTAACAAAATCTCTCCTTCTCATGTTCAATATCAGTTCTTGGATTATAATTAGGTATCATATTAAGTGATCTGTACACAGGATTTTGGTTCCGGATTATGGATTCATGCACCTCGAGTTGATACCAATGCTCGTGGGATTCTTTACATACAAGATTGCCACTTTTACCCAGGCTCTTGAGGAGGCAATAACTGTGATTAGTGGAAAAACACAAGCTTAATTTGGCTTATTTATTTTGTATACACTTCATTGGCTTATTTATTTGTATACACTTCATTCTTATTACTGATGATGGAGTAGTTTACATATATGCACATGTATACATGATTTATGCAAGGAAAGAGAAAATCTTTATTTCAAGAACAAATCATCAATCTTAATTGTATTGGTGTCTTCATTTTGGAGAGATTAACCTTTATGCTTTTCCTATTCACCCCCCTTGTCTGTCTGATTTCTCAGAAAAATTATTGATTACTTGTAATAACAGTAAAGATACTTGCAGGGCATGAATGTAAAGCTAGCACCAAAATACAAAAGTTTCAGAATTTTATTTAGGTCAAGCTACTTGGTGAAGTATATGCTTACATAACATTATTATCACGAATCTTTGAAGCACTGCCACAATACATAACACGTTATTCCTTATAATTTGACCGACGCCATATATCCAGCAAAAGCAAGACGACCGGACCTTAACCAGTGTTCTGCATTCCAGCTGCAATACCCTTCATGGTCAAGATTAGAGTGTCTTCCAGCCCCGGAGCATACTCACTTTTAGTGTTGAGCTTCACCAGTTCAGCAGCTGGTTTACTCATATCCATTTCCATTATCTCTTTCGAGAGGTGTGGCTTCACCTTTACCCTGAAGCTCGGATCACGTATCTGCTTCAATGTGTAGACTTGGCACACGTTAAGTACAGTGATATAAGGATCCCGAAGTCGGAGTCTCTGCCTCAAGTAGGGGTCTCCTTCTAGAAGTTCCTTGTGTCCAGCAACCTAAGCAGAGAAAGACCATATCAGCTTTCCCAGTTTCAGGATATTTTGTATTTCTTACATTAGATGGAAGTTGAACTAATCATGAAAACGTAGCAATTAAAGTCCTGTAGAACAGTCGTTTTAGTGAAGAAAAGGTTTTAAAATGGAAGACGGCCCTTACCCGAAGGATCAGATTCTTAGTTTCTTCATAATTGTTCCCCAGTTGCTTTCCAAATGGCCACAAATCTTCTGACACTAAAAGTTTGTCGTACAAAGCAGCAATTTCTGGGTCTCCTTTGGACAAAACCATTTCAATCAAGTCAATTGTCACTCTGAAGAAAGGCCATTCGTTGTACATATCCCTAAGAGTCTGAAGATTTTTAATATTCTTCCCAATGGCATGCTTGATTGCAGCTCCAAAGCCAAGCCAAACAGGGAGATGAAACCTCGTCTGCGTCCATGCAAATATCCATGGGATGGCTCGGAGAGATTCTATTCCACCGCTAGGCTTTCTTTTTGATGGGCGGCTCCCAATGTTCATCCGACCATACTCTAACTCAGGTGTAGCCTGCAATACTCAGAGAGACAAACAAGAAAATATTACAAAAGCCCCATTCACCATTTAAGGGAAAAGCCAACAATTATCAATGTTCTTTAGTAAACTGGCAAATTTGATGCCAACTTATATTTCCACATCTAGAAGTTACCCGTTGACACATGTAAACCTATTAAGTTTACTGTGTTTACTGTGACATTCTTGCAGATTATAACAAAAAATAACCGAAGTAGAAAAATACTTACCAGGCGGAAGTACTCAACAAATCGAGGTTCCTGGAAAACTACAGAACGATACTCTTTTGTGGCAATCACGGCCATCTCATCCATGAGTGCACGCCATTCTGGCTTTGGTGCAACAGGTGGGCGCATTCCATGCTCAAGTGTAGCTGCAGTAAAACGTTGGAGTGTTCTGAAACACAAATGCTCCTCCCCAAACGATTGTTCAATAACTTCACCTTGAACAGTGACACGAAGCGACCCGTTAATAGTGTCCGGTGGCTGAGATAATATAGCAAGATGAGTTGGGCCCCCTCCTCTTCCAACTGTCCCACCTCGGCCATGAAACATTGTGAGCTTTACTCCAAATTGTTTTGTTACCTTTATAAGGTCCTCCTGGGCCTTATATAACTGCCATGCTGCAGAAAGCCGTCCAGCATCCTTTCCTGAATCAGAATACCCAATCATGACTTCTTGCTTCCCATTAATTCTGTTGCGATACCATTCTATCGAGAAAAGCCTAGCCACAGCAGCAGGTGCAGCCTCGAGATCAGCAAGCTTTTCAAACAACGGGACAACCCTCAGAGGATTTTTGACATGGCACTCACGTTGCAAAAGCTCTACTGCAAGGACATCAGATGGGGCAGTTGCCATTGAAATTATGTAGGCCCCAAAGTTATCCGAGGGGAGTTCACCAATGACATGAAATGTGTCCAGCACATCAGCAATTTCTTCGGTTTTGGGAAGATCGGGTCCAAAAAGGGGACGTTTGCCGCTAAGTTCAGATAAAAGCCACTCCTGTCTGCGTTCTTCTGACCATTCTTTGTAGGACCCAATCTGCAGGTGCCTTGTAATAGCATCTAGAACATCAGTGTGCCTATCTGACTCTTGCCTGATATCAAGTCTCACAAGTGAAAGCCCAAACGTCGAAACTTGTCGTAAGAAATCAAGAAGGCTTCCATCAGCAATTGGCCGATCACCACAAGCACAAAGTGATCTATAACACAGCTCAAGAGGCTCAAGAAACTGAAGATGAAAAAAATGAACCATCAGTATGCTACATGAGCATTACGCAACACAAATGCACAGCTTAAACTGAAATACAGTTCTATTTTCTTGCAACTTCATTCTTTTTTTTTTTTTTTGGTGTTCGTGGATGACAATGGTAAAAAAGGAACATGAAGGGGATTATTTTGCACTTCCCATTTATCTAATATAATTTGAAATAACTACCAAGAAATTCTACCGAGTGCAGCTATTTACTTGAGCACTACCCCAATCTTCATTCAGTTTGACCTTGTTCAGGCAAAGGAAAAGCTTAAGCTAGCCTAGAGAGATGAAATGCACATTCAATCAGTCAAGAAGCTAAACACAGAGAAATGTTTGTTCTGAAGGTATACTGCAAAGTATTAATATTAAATTATTAATACAACAAATCTTCTCCAGAGTACAATTTCTATTCTCTAATTGGCTTCTCGTGTACGAGTATCTTCAAACTAGTTATACTCCATTGTCAATATGGCACTGTATCCTTCACTACATTCATCAGCACTAGTTCCAAGGAAACACTTCAAACGTATTCCACAAGAATGTTGTGCATGATTACTCTCTTCTACAAGTTATTTTCACTCTCAAAAAGCATAAATTCCATTTAACCTATTTAAATTCTTCATTTGTTAGTAATTTCAAGACAAAAAACCTAAAATCAAGATGGATTAAAGCAATTTAATTAATTACTTACCCCAAAAACAACACTTAAAATAACCTATTCATTGGACAAGGTGAAAAGGCATTTGTTAATTTTTACTTTGATTATGTATAAAAGTGTAAATTGTTATAATATGAAGAGCAGCCAAAAAAGAAGCCATTTGAAGTTTCTGCTGTAGAATGAGTAGGCTTAGAATGATAATATGCTAATCCATAGAGCATGTTGATCAAGGCCACAAGCAATTGCACATCTTCAATGACAGAAATAATGCATCTCTATGATACTCTAACACGTAAAAGAAAAAGAAAAGAAAAAAACTCATGTAAATTTGTTCATAACTTGCAAAAGCTGAAAACTAAAAATGTGAGCTACTCATAGGACTAGAGAAGTTGGAAGTTTTTGTCAGGGCCAGACCTCATCAACATTTGTGAAGGTTGCCTCATCTGGAACATCAGAGATTCCATTGGCTAGCAATTGACGAGCTCGTTCACGTGTATAATACAGCTTGTCTCTCACGTCAGCAAGAATAACACGATATGGTTCGTTTTGCGGAATTTGCTTCCAAAACTCTGTATCAAGCATGAGAAGAAACATTAACAAAACAAAGAGACACATGCCATATTTGAATTTTCTAGAAGAATTATATTATATAATCTATCCCAGGTTAATTACCATTTACCACCACCTTCATACAAGGGAAAGAAAACCATTCAAGGGGCAGAAGAATAGATCAAAAAAATGGAGTAGAGAACATGGAAAGGGGGTACAAGTATGTCGACGTTTAAGATTCATGAAACTATTAAGACCACAGACATAGTTTCACCAAAAGAATACAAAAAGTAAATGAAAAAATAATTAAATGCTATCACCATCGATAGATGGAAATATTTACATAAGAATGTCAGTTCAAAGTGGCTAAAAATAGAAAGAACGTACCAATGTAATGCTTTGCATCTCTTTTTGAGGTGCTGTGAAGTTCATCTGCACGCGTGCGGAGTTCTTCATTGCAGCGCCACATAGAAAGCTGCCAGAGACAGTATTAATATAAAAATGGAAGTTTTGATCCATCCAGGGACCGCTAAAAGGTTACGCCTGCAAATGACTACTTCTTACCTCAAACATGAGATCCTCAATCTGGGAGAAGTACAAATTAGCAGCCATCATTCTAGCTAATAAGCATACATCCCTTGTAACTTCAGGAGTTACCCTTGGATTGCCTGCCACAACATTGCAACACATCTTAGTTGCAATTTATATAATATAACCAGAATCCACCAGTTTATCTTTGAAACACTTGCCGCCCACACTTGACTAACTTGGAAAGGGAATATTAAGAAGAGAGCGGTTCAAGATCTAGATACGGTAAATAAAGTATTTCCTGACTCGATAATTTAATCGAAACAAATAGCTAAATGTGTGTTATTTTCTCCGATATGGAGATAAATGTCAGGTGCAGATTCATAGAGAAATCAGTTTGTTCACTCATTGATTCTTAATGTCAATAGGGAATTAGCTGATTTCAACAACCACAAAGGGAAGAACTTAATTTTGCCACTCCAGAATTTTACATTAATTACTTGGGCGCACATTAAGAAAAGTTCCCATTTATATACGAATATTTTGTGGAATGAAGTACTTGATAAAGCATATGTGAGGCATAATAACGGAAAAAAGCGCAATTGAGGCATCCTTGCCTACTCATCGGTTTTTGATTAATGTAGATCTTATAATTAGTTAAAATGCCATGTTTCTCAATAGAATATTATGCAAATAAACAAAGGTGAAAAAATCACTTGTGCAAAATAACATATCAGTTTTGAAGGACAATACCATCACGATCCCACCCATCCAAGAAGAGAATTGGATAAGAGGGGCATTATAAGGAACACGCTCATTTATTCCAATGTTTTTCAAAGCAGTGTCAACGCGCCGTAAGAATTTTGGCACTCCCTTCCAAATCGTTTCATGGAAGTAACTCATTCCTGCCCTCATTTCATCTTGAGGGTAGGAGGATTCCTCCTAATTTCATCCGTGCGAAATGCAGCTTGTATCTACATGGACAAAGGAACAAAATATGAAGAGTATATCAATCAAAATGTAAATATGAAGAAAAATGCAGGAAAGGAAACAAGATTTCAGCAATTTCTCAGTAGGCCTGCAATATTTTCAAAAATTTAATTTGTAGAGATTTGGCAATGACTTCATCAGAATCAAGTTTAATTAATGACTACATTCTGAAAATCAATGTCAAAAAGTGTGATTTTAACCAAAAGTTGAGTTATCCGGTGGTTTAATAACTTCAGTGATGAGGTGACCTCAGTAGCTCATAAAGAGACATTACAGGATAAATTGAGGATTCATTTATCCTCATCTAAGTACATCATAAAAGGAACATTTAGGAATTTTAGTTTTAACTTGACCACTCAATTTCGAACAAGTTCCATGGACCAATTCTTATAGGAGGGGCGACATAGATGTGTGTGTGTTTTGCGGGGAGGTGATCAAATATCTCAGCTTTGATGGGGCAGGATTATTTAGTCAGACTTGGCAATGTATTAAACTTACTGCCGCATAGAACTTATAGGGGGGACCATTAGTCACTGTTTGTGTTTCTTGTTACTTTCAGAATCAAACAAAATAATGTGATTTCTAACTCAGACCACATTAGCAAACCCTTCAGAAGAATGAGCATATGTTACACATGCAGTGACAGACCCAATATATAAATATCATACCTCTCTTTGTAACGCCTCATCAAGCTCCTGCTTATCATCAGGAGTAATGTCTTTGGCATTTAGCTGAGTCAGACAATCTCGAATCCTGGAAACATGCAAATTGAAGAGGTAATCATTTTCTAACAATTCAACTAGATATGAATATTAGTGTACAGGTGCCTCTTGATGCCCAGTCGTGTAGGTAAACAATAAACTACACATATATGCCACTTTACATTGAACTAAACATTAATCACAAACCTTGCATGTTTTTGAAGCAAAGATCTCTGAACAGACTGAGTAGGATGTGCTGTAAATACTAAATCTACCGTCTGATTCTTCAAAGCGTATAATACAGCTTGTCTCTCACGTCAGCAAGAATAACACGATATGGTTCGTTTTTGAATTTGCTTCCAAAACTCTGTATCAAGCATGAGAAGAAACATTAACAAAACAAAGAGACACATGCCATATTTGAATTTTCTAGAAGAATTATATTATATAATCTATCCCAGGTTAATTACCATTTACCACCACCTTCATACAGGGAAAGAAAACCATTCAAGGGGCAGAAGAATAGATCAAAAAAATGGAGTAGAGAACATGGAAAGGGGGTACAAGTATGTCGACGTTTAAGATTCATGAAACTATTAAGACCACAGACATAGTTTCACCAAAAAGAATACAAAAAGTAAATGAAAAAAATAATTAAATGCTATCACCATCGATAGATGGAAATATTTGCATAAGAATGTCAGTTAAAGTGGCTAAAAATAGAAAGAACTTACCAATGTAATGCTTTGCATCTCTTTTTGAGGTGCTGTGAAGTTCATCTGCACGTGCACGGAGTTCTTCATTGCAGCGCCACATAGAAAGCTGCCAGAGACAGTATTAATATAAAAAATGGAAGTTTTGATCCATCCAGGGACCGCTAAAAAGGTTACGCCTGCAAATGACTACTTCTTACCTCAAACATGAGATCCTCAATCTGGGAGAAGTACAAATTAGCAGCCATCATTCTAGCTAATAAGCATACATCCCTTGTAACTTCAGGAGTTACCCTTGGATTGCCTGCCACAACATTGCAACACATCTTAGTTGCAATTTATATAATATAACCAGAATCCACCAGTTTATCTTTGAAACACTTGCCGCCCACACTTCGACTAACTTGGAAAGGGAATATTAAGAAGAGCGGTTCAAGATCTAGATACGGTAAATAAAGTATTTCCTGACTCGATAATTTAATCGAAACAAATAGCTAAATTTGTGTTATTTTCTCCGATATGGAGATAAATGTCAGATGCAGATTCATAGAGAAATCAGTTTGTTCACTCATTGATTCTTAATGTCAATAGGGAATTAGCTGATTTCAACAACCACAAAGGAAGAACTTAATTCTGCCACTCCAGAATTTTACATTAATTACTTGGGCGCACATTAAGAAAAGTTCCCATTTATATACTGAATATTTTGTGGAATGAAGTACTTGATAAAGCATATGTGAGGCATAATAACGGAAAAAAGCGCAATTGAGGCATCCTTGCCTACTCATTGGTTTTTGATTAATGTAGATCTTATAATTAGTTAAAATGCCATGTTTCTCAATAGAATATTATGCAAATAAACAAAGGTGAAAAAATCACTTGTGCAAAATAATATATCAGTTTTGAAGGACAATACCATCACGATCCCCACCCATCCAAGAAGAGAATTGGATAAGAGGGGCATTATAAGGAACACGCTCATTTATTCCAATGTTTTTCAAAGCAGTGTCAACGCGCCGTAAGAATTTTGGCACTCCCTTCCAAATCGTTTCATGGAAGTAACTCATTCCTGCCCTCATTTCATCTTGAGGAGTAGGAGGATTCCTCCTAATTTCATCCGTGCGAAATGCAGCTTGTATCTACATGGACAAAGGAACAAAATATGAAGAGTATATCAATCAAAATGTAAATATGAAGAAAAATGCAGGAAAGGAAACAAGATTTCAGCAATTTCTCAGTAGGCCTGCAATATTTTCAAAAATTTAATTTGTAGAGATTTGGCAATGACTTCATCAGAATCAAGTTTAATTAATGACTACATTCTGAAAATCAATGTCAAAAAGTGTGATTTTAACCAAAAGTTGAGTTATCCGGTCGTTTAATAACTTCAGTGATGAGGTGACCTCAGTAGCTCACTTCGTAGACATTACAGGATAAATTGAGGATCCATTTATCCTCATCTAAGTACATCATAAAGGAACATTTTAGGAATTTTAGTTTTAACATTTTGACCACTCAATTTCCGAACAAGTTCCATGGACCAATTCTTATAGGAGGGAGCAACATAGATGTGTGTGTGTTTTGCGGGAGGTGATCAAATATCTCAGCTTTGATGGGGCAGGATTATTTAGTCAGACTTGGCAATGTATTAAACTTACTGCCGCATAGAACTTATAGGGGGGACCATTAGTCACTGTTTTGTGTTTCTTGTTACTTTCAGAATCAAACAAAATAATGTGATTTCTAACTCAGACCACATTAGCAAACCCTTCAGAAGAATGAGCATATGTTACACATGCAGTGACAGACCCAATATATAAATATCATACCTCTCTTTGTAACGCCTCATCAAGCTCCTGCTTATCATCAGGAGTAATGTCTTTGGCATTTAGCTGAGTCAGACAATCTCGAATCCTGGAAACATGCAAATGGAAGAGGTAATCATTTTCTAACAATTCAACTAGATATGAATATTAGTGTACAGGTGCCTCTTGATGCCCAGTCGTGTAGGTAAACAATAAACTACACATATATGCCACTTTACATTGAACTAAACATTAATCACAAACCTTGCATGTTTTTGAAGCAAAGATCTACGAACAGACTGAGTAGGATGTGCTGTAAATACTAAATCTACCGTCTGATTCTTCAAAGCATCAAAAACTTCTTCAGGGGACTTGTTCAGTTGTCCTACAAGCCTCTTTAGAGTCTCTTCAATGTCTGATTCAGTTGTTGCTGAGGCCTCATCAGAAAAGTCACGCTTTTTTAGCTTACTTCTACGTCTGTATGCAATCTGAACCTCTTCGGCCAAGTTGGCTAAATTAAGCATGTTGGCAAAAGATTTTGCAATCACAATAGAATCCCCGGCATCCAAACTCGTCAGGACTTTCCCAAGCTCTTCAAGTTTCTGTGGATCACGCGACCCTTCATACTCTGCAGAGAGCTCATAGCATTCTTGAACCTTGTCCGTGATCAAAGTCACAAAATAAGTTTCACGAAATCATCAATAACTCAAACTGAAACCAGTAAAATTTCCCAACAGAAGCACATTCTTTGACATCAGTAAAAACTTCGACAATGTTTTTAATAACATTAGTGCAAACTTCAAGGTTCAGCGTTGTACATATGAAGTATTAGAGAAAACCAAATACAATAAGCTAATAAAACAATATATATAGCTCTAAATAAGAATCAGCAGCAGAAAGCTGCGTTTTTTATTTAAAAAAAAAATGTGAAGTTAAATCTTAGCTACAAGAATACATAATTAGTTAACCCTGTGATTACAGTCCAGTGAGAATTACAAGCCGGCATAGAATTAATCGGAATTACACAATGGTACAAAGTCCTATGACAATATTGGAGTTAAATCAAGGTCAAAACAAAATCATGCCCAATCTCACAAGCAACATTTAATAGGTAAAAATTGCATAAAAAAATATTTCAAATAGGTGTCCAGTGACTAAGCTTACTTCCTTTTCATATAATAAATTAAGAAAAAAACAGCAACAAAATAAAATAATTCAACAAATTGCAAATGTGATTCCAACAAATTAGCCACATTTTCAATCAACAAAATAATAGAATCAATATATCAACAACATTTCCCACTCAAACCACAAAATTAGCCAAAACCCACAATAAAAAAACTTACAAAATAAACATAAAAAAGTGAAAATTTAATAGAAATCAAAACTTGGTACCGTTTCTCTGATTTCCTCCCCATGCAAGTCCTGAAGAATATCAAGAAAACGATCCAATAACAAAGCATCATACTCCACCAATTTATCATCCTCTGAAACCTTCCCAGGTGCCAATAGCCTCAACTGTGCATCAATTGATGCCATTTTTTCCAGGTTCCTACTCATCTTTCTTTCTCTCCCTCACACTATATTGCTTGCCAAACTAAAAAAAAGAGCTGCTTTTTCAATCTTTTCCCTACTCTGAATTCAAGATAAAAACAGGCGATTCGAAAGAGAGAGAGAAAAGCCCACGAGATTATCGAGTTTCTGAATTCAACCAGACTCACGGATTGAATCGGATTGTGACAGCCTGAACTATTAGTTGAGTGAAAAAGTGCGATTTTTTGTGAAGGAAAAAGTTTTGAGTGTGACTTGCTATTACTATTACAACAGACAGAGTTAACAGTCTCTCAGGATTTGCATGCAACAAGATGAATCCCGAAAGAAAAAGCACAGACCAATGCCTTGTAGATCACGAGTGAGGAAGTGATGGGTATAGAGACAAATCGAAGGTGCTGTATTTGGTTGTGGTTTTAAAGAGATTTTCTTGAAAGTTCAGTTCAACTCTATTTAGACTTTTATCCTTTTCACAAGAAATAGTACAAAATTATATAGAATTAGGACTCCTTTTTTCCAAAGTATTTTCTAAACGACTAAACCTCTCTATTCCATGTTTGGCAAAGTTTAAAGAAAATTGGCGTAAGTGGTCCCTAAACTTTTCTCTTAGTACAAAAATAGTCTTTAATATTTTTTTAAGCACGAATGTCTCTATGTATTTTGGTACGCAATTGGTTCTTATTTGATTAAAAAGACCAACATGCCTTTAATTTTAATTGAAAAAAAATATAATTAGGTTCATAACTTTTGCAAAAGGTGCAAATGGTTTCTATACTTTTATTTAATAATATTTAATTTAACGTACTAAATATATCATTCTAGTCATGTCAATTAAATTTTTCATAAGAATTTTTTTGTTAAATGATTGTGTTGTAAGTACATGTAATTGCTATGTAATGTGAAAAACTTAAATAAAAATTAAGATAAATAAATAACAAAATGACATATATAATTTTATGGCATTTAACCGATATTATTATATTTTTATTTAACATAAAAATAGTAATAAAAAATTAATTTTTAATTATGTATTTTTATTTTCAAATAATAATAAAACGATAAATTAAAATATGAAAAATATAGTTAATAAACGAATAATTCAATTAAATAAAAGTATTTGAAGATCAAGTTTGTGACAAAGTTTATTTTTCATTTTTTGTTATAAGGGAAAATAAATTTTAAATTTTATATAATAAAAATAATATTTATATTTAACATGTTTATACAAGTTTTAAAAAGATAGTAGCACTGAAGACATTGACACAACATGGATAGTTCGATACAAGTTTTTTTCATTGATTGAAATCAGATGGAGTAATTGTACTCTTTTTCCTTCGATCAAGTTTTGTCCCACTGGATTTTTCTAGACAATGTTTTAATGAGGCGGCATTTTATTATTTCAAATTTTTGATAATTTTTTTTTTTTTTCAATTTGATTGGTATTTTGATCTTATTGAGTTTTTACCAAACAATTTTTTTAATGAACCAATTGTTGTGTAAATAAGTCGTTCAATGGTGAGTTTTGTAAAATTATAGATAATAATGAAAGATTATTTAATTTTATCTAAATGTCTATATAGTTATCTACCCTGAGTGTATTCTACTCAAAATGTAACTCTCATTGGAAACCTTTATAAATAATGGTAATTGTTATAATAAATTTAGACATTCGCTTTCTTAATTCTCTTCTATTTTCCTCTCTTGTTCTCTTAATTTTATAACACAAAACAATTACGTATATTATCAATTTGGTGTAAAATCGTATTTAAAAAAAAAAAAAAACTCATCATTTTCCTTTAATTTTTATGAAAAATAAAGGTATCGGATTCATTTGTATATTTTGCAAAAGTTAATAACTCAAATATAATTTTTTTTATTAAAACTAAAGGTATATTAGTCTTTTCATTAAATAAGGATTAATTCTGCAGCAAAACATATAATTTAGGGACATTAATGCTAAAAAAATATATATATAAACTATTTTCACACTAAGAACAAAAATTAGAGACTAGCTCCGCCAAATTCCCAAGTTTAAAAGTAATAGATTAATAGATTTTCAAAGTGCAGAGTATAATAAATAGCTACGAGAACAAGTTTAGTTAATGCTCACTGATAGAAAACATCGAGTAGAAATAAAAAATAGGAGACTCGCTTCTTCTTAATAAAGAGTTGATAAAGTATCGATTCCCGTCCTTTACCATTGATTTTAATGTTGAAATTCATTTTTCATTTTCAACATTAGTAGATAATTTATTAATTTTTACTTTATTTAAGAATAAAAAATTAGTTATTTTTCAGTAAAAATATAAAAAAAAATTATTTCTAAGTGTGATCTCGATATTTTAAGATGAGCCAAACATGCTCTTAATCCATATAGGAATATGCGATGGATCAAACTACAGGAAGATGCAGGAATCCGGATTTGGTTCCAAAGATTGAGGAGTCATTGTGACGCCTTTTTCTTGATTTGATGTCCATTAAATTTTAATTATATATGAATAATTAACTATTTTGGAAGTTCTTTACTAAGTCTTCTCTTCTCTTTGTCATTTTTTAGAAAGTAAAAAGAATTGAAATTAAAAAAAAAAAACAAAATTTTATTTGAATTTTTATTTTAAGACATTGTTGAGCACTCAATTTATTGGAATATTGACAAGTGTTCAAAAATCCTTAATAATTCTAACTATGATATAATGTGTCGTCTCGTGTGTGCGGAAAAATAGTACTCGAATTGCGATAGTCAAATACAATAATAATTAAAAATAATTATAGTCTTATTTTTAACTAAATATAAAATTACTTAATTTAAGAAAGGAAGAAAGGAAGAAACTAGAAGGTCCCCCACCCCCGGCACGCGATTGGTCGATATAAAATGTGTACGCATGAACCTATAAGTAATAATATAAAGTATTTTTTTTAAAAAAAAATATTAGTTTCCATTGTAGTTGACACCAAAATTAGACAAGAACACTACATGCAATTCTTGACACCATATCAAATGTTGCATCGTGCATATTTCTGGATTAATAAGGTCGTACCAATTTCATAGTTAGTGTACCACTTTGCGATTTTTAAGGTAATATTTTTTTCACGCAACATAAACATATATGTGAAGTAATAGTGTAATACTTGTGTACTAATAATATTATAAAAACGTAAAACGTGAGTAAGCGCAGATGTCAAGTTCCAATTTTTTTGAAGCGAAACCTATGTGAGAGCGAGACGAGGACGAGATAAGGACAAGACGAAACGAACGCGAGGCGTGAGACGTAGTTAGGTGTTGAAGACGCGCTTCACGCTTAGACGCATTCTAAATGAGCTTTTGAGAACAATGTGTACTAATATGTAGTTTGTTGTGAAATTTTATATGAGATATCAAAATTAAATTTCGAGAAATACGAGTAAATAAGAATAACACAAATAAGGAAAATCAAGACGACACCAAAAGTAGAATGATAATTACCAAAATAAAGAATATGAAGATGAATTTGGCCATACAAACTAATGAAAAGTCAAATTTCACTTCTTGTGGTTGATAGCTTCAAAATATTTGAAGAGGCAACATTATAGATTTTAATTCATTTGGCAGCATCAATAGAAACAATGAAGGGAGAAGTGCTTCTTTAACAAGTGCAATCCTACCATGTTGTGCTATTCTTTCTGTGGCAATAAGGCAATAGGAGTATTAAGTGCAATCCAATTAGATAATATTAATAATAGGATAAATTATACAAAAACTCTCTATTCTTTTAAATTTGTAACTATTTCATCATCATTCAATTTTATTGACATTTATTATCCCAACATATGTTTCCTACTCATGAAAATCATCCAAAACAATAACTGTTCTTGACTTTTAAACATGAGGACATTTTGGTTAAGCCACTTTTAAAATTAAGTGAGGACCATATGTGCGAATTAACGAAAGATTGGAGATAATAAGTGCGAATAAAATTGAATGGAGACAAAATTGTTACAAACTTGAAAAAATAAAGACTGTGAGTGTAATTTTCCCTTAATAATATATCAACACTTTGAGTTTGTGTACTTGCACAATTACAATTCACACAATTTTCTTTGTTCCTTTCAAAATATGAACGAGATTAAAAGGAATAAAAGTGTCAACCGATTTCATATACAATTCAAATAGTATTAGAGAAAGATAATATACATTCATTTCAATCTTGTTTTCAACACACTCCTTTACTTACAAATTAGATTTATCTTTTGACCAAAAATCTAAGTCGTGCACAATTTTTATAAGTGAGTGGTAACAAGACTATAGATCGTTGATCTTTTGTGTAATTCTCATAGTATGTTTGAACTATTTTATCAAAAAAATTATTTAAATTTAGTAATGAACAAAAAGTACTCTTAACAAATCTTTCAAAACAAAAATAAAAAGATATGAATTTGCTCAACAACTATTTGATTGCATTTGAAAAAGTTTTTATTCTTATATTAAAAGGCATTAAACAAATCAAAAGTATAATGCTAAGAGAAAGCTGACCCATTTAGAAAAGAGATGTACCAAATTCATCAAAGCATATACCTAGAAATATGCTAAAATTGGTCCTCAAATCTAAATGCACCCTATCTCTTTGAATGAATTCATACAAATCTTCCTAACTGATATAAATTTGGGTATTAATGACATGTTAGTATGTTACACTGCTGTATTCGTCCCCATAAATATAGATTTACTTCTATTTTTACACATATTAAAAAACTTAATCAATAAGTTAGAAAAGTAAATTTTATTTATATTTTTCCTAATATATCTCTACATTAGTAGTTCATATTTGTTGATAACAATATACGTTAAATATGTATATTAGATAACTAAGAAATCAACTATACTCTTAACAAGGAACGATAACTATAATTTGGTACAAATGAATAAAGAAGGTAATTCTATCTTTGTGGGACGGAGAAAATATATTATATTGAGTTTAATAAAAAATTTGATCATTTTATATACTGTGCGTCAGTTTAACTAACATAATATATTGACGTATATGTCCACGTCGCACAACAATACACATCATCCATCTTTAAAAAAGAAAATTTTAAATACATATGAACTAAAAGCATGTTTTTACACATCAAGTATCCATTAGTGTTAACATAAAGTGGACGAGGTGATTTGTTTTGCAAACAAATTGAAGTTAGGTAACGTGATTACATTGAAGATGAGTGCCCAAATTTGTAAGGAAATGGAAGTTGGATGACTTGATTGTACTAATTGAATATGAGTGACCTAAATGCGACTCTGTTCAAAGTTGGATGACCTGCAGTACATTTAACGAGAGGACCAACTAGTTAAACAGGTGGCTCATTTATTCATTTTGACATAAGAGAATTTCTTCAAACATATGTCATTATTAGCAGATGTGCATGGTATTTCACGTCACTGATTTAATTTCATTTGACATTTGGCAGTATTTAATTCTAATAACTCTACTTTTAACATTTTTCAAATAACAAGTGAATATGTACATCTTTTTCAGCCAATGGCATGCATTCACATTTTCAAAGGGTGCATATCGATTATCAAAAAACAAATCATAAATTACGTAAATTTCGAGCTCATAAAAATATGACTTTTTAACCGCAAAGTGGATATAGATTGAACGGGTAACTAAAGCTTTGTAAACTTTCACGTCTTTAAAGTTAATATTGTCGGCCTTTTGACGATAAAAATTAATATTTTTTATTTTTTTCTAATCATATAAAAAATTTAAATGAAATGATTGAACATGTTAAAAAGTTGTGGAATCAAGCATATTTGTATGTTATTTAATAAAATTATAAGCATGCAAAGATTCAGACAAAGTCAATTTACTTATATACACTACCAAATAGAAATTGAAAAATATTGAATTATATGTATTAATTAAAAAATACTCATTAATCCTAAATTTTGTTATAAATACTGATAGTCACTTATTGATCACGATTAATGTAGCTCATAATTATCTAAATAACACTAAAAAATAACAATCAGTATTTATCTAAACGGATTATCACTCTTCTCTATAACATTTTTCTGTCTTCTAAAATCTAAACTATATTATTCCTCTACATTTTACCATATTAATTCAATCAAAATTCAAAAATCACATAATCAAATTAATAAGAATGTCCTCTGCTCAGATTTTAATGGATTTAAAAAATTCATATAATTCTAAGCGTCTGTTTGGGAGTTTTTTTTTTTTTATTTATTTATATATATATTTTTTTTTTTACCATTTGGACCGGTTATAGGTAGCATCATTTATGATAATTTGAGAAGATTGGTGCTTGTTAGTTTTTTAAGGCACTCATTTTTTGTGGTTTATAACCCACTAAAAAACGGTGTAGTATAATTTGTGGTGTATTTCTCAACTCCTAAATTGGTGACTTTTTACTGTTATTTAAATTATCTTTCAATTTTATCCTATTTAAAATAATTATTTATAAATCTACCTAAGCCTAAAATACATATTTCACTATTTATATTCTCTCCAAATGCACATTTTGCATATTCTCCAAACAATAAATTTTTGAGGAATTTATAAATCTAGACAAGGGTCATTTTTCAAAATTACAACTTTTAATAACATTTGCAAAAATGACAACTTTTTGGTGCAAAAAGTCTTGAATACCCTTTTGCCAAAATACATTTGGTCTGTCGTTTGATTTTTTTTTTTTTTTTTTTTTGTCATTCAAGTGTTACTAAAATAAATCTTTATTCTTCTTCTTTTCTAGACAGTTGCTCAACCCACTTCGTTCATTTTTTCCATTTCCACGTTCTTCTTCTTCAACCAGATATTAATCTATGAACTCAACATCTTCTAACAATTTTTGAGCAATTATGTTCAATATATTTTTAGATCTAAAAACAACCAAACTATCTGGCACAAAACCTATTGAAAATTTATTCTTTTATAACCGTGACGCGAAGGCGGTGGCACGAGGCGGTTGGTGGTGGAACAATATTTGATTTTAGTGAAATCATAGATCCGATTTTAAATTAGATTTGAAAAAGATATAGTAGGAGTTTAAATAATATTTCGGGGGTATATTTGTCCAAAATTGCCCTTTTTCAACTTATTTTTAAAATTTATTGTTTTTCAAAAGTGCCACCTGCAAGCAGACATTTGTTATAATTTTCACTAATATTGAATTATTTTTGAAATCTTTTACAATCAAATATATATTTATATTTTTTTTTTTACATACTTCGGCCTTGTTTGGGATTGATTTTGAAGCTCAACTTCTGATTCTCAAACAATCATAAGTTGATTTGGCAGTTTGACAAATTTTTTAAAAGTGATTATAAAATAATCTGACTCACCTGGCAGCAGAGTTTGAGAAGCAGCAAAATAACATCTTTTCAGATTCTGCTTTTACCTTTTTTATTTATATATTATTAAAATATTCATTCTACCCCTAATTAATTAAACTAATTCCTTTAATACCTTTTTGAGAAATCGAATTGATGCAAGTTGGATGCATAAAAAATAATATAAATTAAATTAAATTTTTCACTATATGACTATACTTTTATTTTGAAATTTATTAGGTGTTTATTATTTTTATTTTAAAATAATAATAGTGAATGCATTGTCTTGTTAAAAAATATTTGACTAGGAAAAAAATAAATTTTATCACTCGTGATAATTGTAATAATACAAAATAATATTATTATAATCAATATCTTTTTTAGTAATTTAATATCATTGCAGCAATAAATCACTTTTGTTTACCAAACACTCAAATGTTGCTTTTGAAACATACATCAATTTTGAAACAAGAGTTTATCAAACACTTATCAGATTCTTCCCACAGCTGATTCTTTCTGCAACATAACAAAAGCTGATTCTCTTAAAAGCACAGCAATACCAAACCAAGCCTTCGTATTGTTTACATATACCTACTTTTTTATAATATATAGTTATATATGTAATTCTATTTTTAAAAAAAAAACTTTCATAACTACTATATAATAATCTATCAACCATGGATTTGACTGTTTTAAAATACCACTTCTAAAACTGTCCAAAACTAGACCCCTCGTAAACGTAAAAAATCGATACTTTAAAAAACTCTCATAACTGGTACTCTAAAACTCTCAAGCAGGCCTCTAAATGTTTCAACTCATATTTCAATAAATTCCATTGAAATCTAAATTTCCCCAACTTGAATTCTAATAGATTCTTTAAAATTTTAAGTGTCACAAATACTCGTGAATTTTTAAAGATTTCATTAATTTGAATGATTTTAATAGATTTTAGTAGATTTCGAACTCATAACTTGTTTTATTTTTTTACTTCTAACAATTCATATTAAATTATGTGTATATGAGTGATCAAAGTAAAATGACCACAAATACATATTACAAATTAGATTAAAATAAAATAATTAGATTTGTATTTATGATATATCAATATTTTCTAAAATAAAATTTACAATAGCAAGCATTTCAAGATACAAACTCTTTCCACATTTAATCCACCCAACTTTTCTTATTTTCGTCTTAACTATGCACTCAAAGTATCTCATTTATAAAAGTCCTACAAAAATTGTAGTTTAGACACCAAATTCTAGAAAGATAATTAAAAATATAAATGTCTCTTTCTAATATATTAAGTCAGAATGCACGTTAAATAAATTTTTAAAATTCAAATAAAAACAAATTATGTTCATATAAATTTAATAAGTTGAGATGTATATAATAATAAGATGGAGAATAATAACTTGTGTATTATTGATATACAGTAACCGAATATATATACAAATTTGTAGAGATTTACAATTGGTAAGAAATCGAAATCTTCTAATACAAAGAAAAGTATAATATAAGAATATCATAATACAAGGAAAAATATACTGAGATACAAAAATATCATACTATAAATATAAATATACTAGACTTGAGGACCAAGTAACCGGTTGGAATGTTCTAGAGTTGGCTCAACTTGGGCTCCAGTGGGCGGTCCATCATCATCCTTAAAATGCCCCTGCAAGACGGAGCTCCCATCTGAGAGTCCGATCTTGGAACGAAGACGACAGAAGACAGTACTAGACAATGGCATAGTGAGAATTTCGGCGAGCTGGTCTTTACTGGAGATGTAAGAGACAGAAAAGGATCTATTGGAGACATGATTACGAACGAAATAGTAATCTATGACAATATGTTTCATACGAGAGTGAAACACATGATTAACAGATAGATATGTGGTACTGAGATTGTCACAGAAAATATTGGGCTTAGAGGGTAAGGAGACACGAAGCTCATGAAGAAGATTGCGAAGTCATAGGACTTCAGAAGCACAAGAAGCAAGAGCATGATATTCAGCTTCAGTGGATGATCGTGCAACATATTTTTGTTTCTTGGAGCACCAAGAGACGGCATTCCCACCAAGATAGATGATATAGGCGGAGGTGGAAGTGCGATCATTAACATTGTCGGCCCAATCGACATTAGTAAATGCAATAAGAGACAGAGTGAGTGACTGTTTGAGAAATAGACCATGATGAATGGTGGATTTAAGATAATGAATTAGATGTTTGACTACAATCCAATGAGTTTCAGTGGGTTTGTGCATAAACTAAGACAGTTTGATAACAACATAAGAGATATCTGGACAAGTGTGAGAGAGATATTGTAGAGCGCCGACAGTTTGGCAATAAAGTGTTGGATCCGTAGCCGACGATCCATCAAGAAGCCAAAGAGGTAGGGTAGAGGACATGAGAATAAGACATTCTTTGGCACCGGTCATGTTGGTGCGATTAAGTAGATCACGAATATATTTGTGCTGAGTTATGAGAGAACCATGGGGTTTAAGAAGTAGTTCGTTCCCAAGGAAGTAATTCAAGTGGCCGAGATCTTTAATGGAAAAGGTGGTGGACTGCTTAGTAAGGAATGAGTTGAGAGCAGATTGATTATTACCGGTGACGAGTATATTGTCAACATAGATAAGTAAAAAAGGGAGATAGAGTTATTGTAATAGAGAAATAGAGAGGTGTCGCTTTGAGAATTTTGGAAGCCAAGAAATTAGAAAATTCTTAAGAGTAGTTTACCAGGCACGGAGCGCCTGCTTCAGACCATAAATGGCCTGTTGTAGACGACAGACATGAGATGGATATGTGGGATCGACAAAGCCAGGAGGCTGAGACATAAACACCTCTTCACTCAACACGCCATGAAAAAAGGCGTTGTTGACATCAAGCTATTTAATAGGCCAATTACGAGAGAGAGCTAAGGTGAGAATGACTCGAATTGTAGAAGGTTTGACGACGGGACTAAAAGTATAATGATAGTCGACATCGGGTTGTTGATGAAATCCCTTCGCCACTAAATGAGCTTTGTAGCAGGAGATGGACTCGTCGGGGTTTCGTTTGATGCGAAACACCCATTTGCAACCGATAAAATTTTGAGAAGAATGAGATTGAACTAAAGACCAAGTATGATTGTGAATAAGAGCATTAATTTCCTCTGACATGGCTTGGCGCCTCGTAGGAAGTTTTAGTGCTTGAGACGCGCGGGTAGGTTCAACAGAATCAGGTAGAGGATGATGTGCGATGGCAGTGAATAGACGTTTGGGTTTAACAATATTGTTCTTACCACGAGTTTGCATAAGATGGGAATTGACTGGAGAAGGACGAGGAGCAGGTGCAGCTGATATAGTATCAGTGGGTTGTTCATTACTAGAACCAGAATCAGATGTGAATTGAGTAGAAGAAGGAGAAGAGGATGTTGTTGATGATTGGGTAGCGCGAGAGGAGGTTGTCGGCGAATTTGAAGCGGCAGCAAGTGGCGATTGCAGAGTAGCAGCAGATGGAGAGTTGCGGGTGCAACGCTGGTCGAGCCCGGAGTTATACAAGAGACATCTATGAATGGCCGAGGCTGTGAGAATGAGAAGATAGGCGAAGAGGGCTGGTTTGCAGCATCTAAAGGCTGGTCGTTGGCGCTTAGGGTGTTAATTTAGAAGAAACCAATGGGTAGACAGAGCTGGTGACTCGGCCATAGAAGGTAATGAAAAGGGAAATGTAGACTCTACAAAGACGACATGACGAGAGGTGTAAATTTTAGATGTCTTGGGGTCTAGACAGGGATAGGCGTGGCTTTGCTTTGCATAGCTAAGAAAGACACAAGGAGTTGATTTATCATCAAATTTTGTGTGCGCATAAGGTTTGAGCCACGGAAAGTAAAGGCACCCGAATGTACGAAGGTTCATATAGCTAGGGGGACGCATAAGGAGAACCTCGAATCGAGACTTAAGATCTAAGACTTGAGTTAGAAGTCTATTAATAAGATAGACGACTGTCTGAAAAGCAAACGGCCAATAAGAGTGGAGAACAGAAGAATGACGAAGCAAGGTTAGTCCTGTCTCAACAATGTGGTGGTGCCGCCGTTCAGCAATCCCATTATGTTGGGATGTGTGCCGAGGTATCTTAAGATTTTGAATGCCAAACTTCTCAAGAAGAGATTTTAGAGTAGTGAATTCACTGCCACCATCATCGGTGTACAGGGTCGTAATTTTTTCTTGTAGAAGATTTTCGACATGAGTTTTAAAAATTAAAAAGTACTATGAACATTAGATCAACAAATATTAAATAATAACGAAATCCTTCAGGAGAAGGTACAAAACTGGTCCCCAGACGTCGGAGTAGATGACATCAAGAGGACCACGACTCTGTAAACTGGACCGACTAAAAGGTAGTTTATGACTTTTGACACAAAGATAGGACTCACAATGAAAATCTGATAGAAAATTACTAGACGTTGAAAGTAAACCTAGACGACATAAATGTTGAGTAATTTTGTGAGCTGAATGACCTAGGTGACTATGCCAAATAGTAGAGGATGGAATAGTGGTGGAGCAAACTAGGCGAGAGTTGGAGGAAGTGGATGTTGGCCATTCATAGACATCATCACGATTCTGGCCTCAAATGAACGGTGCCCCCGTATGAAGATCCTTGACAAGAAAGTGAGATGGAAAAAATTCAATAGATGTTCGATTTGTATGACAGAATTTAGAGATAGACAATATATAGCACTTTACAGAATAAACAAAAAGAACATTTATAAGATGAAAATTTGGTGAGAGAGACGAGTTACTGTTGTGAGAAATAGAGTGGACGGAGCCATCCCCTAGAATAATGTCTTCTGGGCCTTTATATTGTCTGGTGAACGAAAGATTGGATATGTCCGAAGTAAGGTGATGAGAGGCACTCGAGTCTACAACCCAATTAGGCTGACTAGATGAAGTATGTGTAGTATTAATTGAGCCACAACGCAACTTAAGATGCCGGAAAAGATCCCAGCATTATTTGGTCGTGTGGCCTCTTTGGGTACAGGCAGCGGAATTTGGATAGGGCAACAGACACTGTGCGGACGAAATTTGTGGCGGTCTGACGATGATGAGTGGTCACATTTGTTTCTCTGATTGGACGAAGGTGGACAGTAATTTGATGGTGCTCAGTTATTAGAGAAGGGCCGAGTAGTAGTAGCATTAATTTCAGCAGTTGAATGGACGGAAACACTATCAAGGTCTCTAAGATAAGTCTCATGATCGATGAGCTTATCATAGAGTTCTTCAAACGGAACGGAATCATCTTTAGAGCGTAAGGCTGCTATTATTTCTTTGTAAGTGGGACCTAAGCCATGTGTACAATATATGAGAAGATCTTCGTCGGATGGAAGAGTTCCAAGAGTATTGAGCTCGTCGGATATGGTTTTGACTTTTATGAGAAAATCTGTAACAGTTTGGTTCCCACGAGACATTTAGGAAAACTTATCCTTCAAGTGGATGATGTGTGACTTGGACCTTTTGCAAAGTATTGATGAAGCCAATTCCAGGCTATTGAACTGGTGGTAGAAGAATAAACGAGAAATATAATTGACTCAGACAAGGATGACAAGATGGCATCTAGAATTAGGGAACGAGGTGCCGGCAGACAAGGTGACGTTCCATCAACATAGCTTAACAGATTGAGACCGTAGAGAAGGGAGATGAACTAAGCTTTCCATGAAAATAGTTTGAAGATGTAAGTTTAAGATAAATTTGTGTGGCCAAGTTTAGTTGTATAAGCGGCTGGACGGCTGCTTGAGGAGTAAGATCGACAGTTTTGGTAAGACCAATTTTTTCATTGATTTTGGTTGTGTCTGCCATTGTTGAAGCAGCAGAGATGACGACTTGTTATTGAAGAAAGAGGGGACGGCTTTTTTTGGAGGAAGAGAAGAAAACTACTCGATAGATGAAGGGCTCTGATACCATGTAATGATAATAAGATGGAGAATAATAACTTGTGTATTATTGATGTACAGTGACCGAATATATATACAGACTTGTAGAGATTTACAGTTGGTAAGAAATCTTCAAATACAAAGAAAAGTATAATATAAGAAATCATAATACAAGGAAAAATATAATTCTTGAGATACAAAAATATCATACTTTAAATATAAATATATTAGACTTGAGTACCAAGCAATCGGTTGGAATGTTCTAGAGTTAGCTCGACTTGGACTCCATGCGTGTGACTGGTGGGCGGACCATCATTATCCTTAACAAGATGTACCAAAAAAAATTAGTTTTAATATTTCAAATCTATGAAAATTTATAAAAATCTATAATATATGTTTCTATTAAAATCATATGGGATTCTATGGAATTCTATTCAAATTCATATAATTCATGAAAGTCCATAAATTTCAAGAAATGAACCTCTCTCTAAATCTCCATTCTAACAAGAAGAAAAAAATTGCAACATTCTATCAATATAGAGTAACAAAACACAACATCAATTAAAATTTCAAAAAAAAAAAAAAGACAACCTATAGTTTAAAAAATAGATAGTAATAAATTATAGTAACAAGTATAACTTGAAAATTAACTCAAATTATCAGTAATAAGTAATAAGTAATAAGTAATAAGGATTTGTTCAACACCATCTACGTCTTCGTCCCTACAATAACAAAGTGCAACAACAACCATTACCAAGAATTTGAAATTGCAAATCGGAGCAAGAATTAGTGAATACTCATAAGATTAATACACTAACATATTCGATTCCAAAATCTCGTAAGATTTGGGTTAAAGAAGAAATTTGGTTTATAACGTATAGAAAATCACTTTTTTGAACATGGTTATGATATTTGAGTGGGTATATTATCGAGATTTTAAAGAATACGCAGTTATGGACTAGAAATTAAATGTTTGATGAGCAAAATTTCGGAAGAAAGAAGAATATACATTTTGATAGTCTCTAGTTTGATTCTCCTATCCTATTTTCAATTTCGATGATGAAACATAGTGGAGTTCTCCAAAAATGAAGGATTGTGTGCAGTAAATTCAAAATAATCGATAATAAATTTGATTAACATGATAAGTTGTGTATTGGTTATTTGATTTGAGACATATTCTATTACATGTCCCTTTAATTTTGAAATTAATGAAATAATTGAATATATTTAAAAGTTATATTTTCAATAAAAAAAAAAAGAAAAAAGAAAAAGAAACAATGCTTAGTATATTTCAATTTCCTAAATAATACTATGTAGGTGCCTTAATTTTCACAAAATAAATTTGATCAACACAAGGCTGGAAGTTGTATTAAAGACATTTTAATTAAAAAGTTTAATAAGTTTTTAACAACTTAAACTTTTAAGTTATGGTTCTAAAATACCAATTTAATTAAAGACAAAAAAAAAATAAAAAATTAAGCGATATTTACAATAAACAATTGAAAATTTAAGAGGTAGTGTAAAAAGAATAGAATTTGATAGAGTTCAAAAAATGAAAGAGATGACACTGTTAATTGAAATGAGAGATAAAGTATTATAAGTATGTTGATTTTGTTATTGGTCGCTTAATTTAAAGGATTTCTGTTAATTATTCCTTTACATTGGCAATTAATGAAAAAATAAAAAAAAAAAATTAAATTCTAAGTATCCAATAATTGTCATGCGTTTGTAGAATAATTAGTATTTTTCAAAATTTTAAGATTATTCAATATATTTCACTTTTTCAATTATAACTAGTAGATGACCTAATATTGAGAATATTACACCCACTACTTATCAATCTTAAAATAATTCCAAATCTAATAATTTAACAAATTTATTTTAAATATACTACATAATTAATATTATATTAATAAATAAAATAATAAATTAATTATTTGTACGATAAGTTCTTCATCTTTATAATATCTCCACTTTAGTCCATGTATTTATTCTTTCATTTCAATTTCGCCTTCTTTTATTTGCAACACAAGTTCTTCAACTTTTATATTTTTACAAGTTGGTCTCCATATTTATACTTTATGTCAATTTAATTATTTATAGTATCACTATTTGTACAGATGTTACAAATGATATTTTGTATCACTGAATATATTACTGAATATGTAACATATTTTATTATGTTATTTTACACATTACATCTTACATGAATTGGTATTCTGTATCACTGATAACGTATGTTACAAATGATGAAATCAATAGTTTTATTTGTTAAATTTGACATTGTGTTACATAACTATATCATAGTGATGTTACACAGTATCAATAAGTTTTAGAGTCCAATGTGTATATTAATACGAACTTATTGAAATTTAGAGTTGGTTTTGCAGCTGTAATAGTTGTAACAGTTTTTATTTAGTATCGTGATCTGATACAGATGTTATAAATAATATTGTGTATAACTGTTTGATACAAATGTTACAAATAATTTTTTGTATCACTGAATATGTTACAGATTATATTATGTTATTTTACACAGCACATATTACATAAATTAATATTTTGTATCACTGATATTTTACATCTCAATTTGTAACACAAATTGTTACAAAATATCATTTGTAACATATGTATGAAATGGTGATACTATAAATGATTAAATTGATATATGGAGATCAAGTTGTAAAAATTCAAAAGTTGAAGGATTTTGATTGCAAATAAAAGATGACGAAATTGAAATGAAAGAAAAAGTATAAGGACTAAAGTGGAGATATTATAAAGATAAAAAACTTATCGTGTAAATAATCAAAGACTCAAGCATCTAATATACATATTCAATTATCATATATTATTTAATATAATAAATTAAAATAATAGTTTTTAAAAAAACAGTATTTTCAAAATAAATGAAAGAAGAATAGTTTTTTGAAATCTATACTACTTCTAAAAGGGGCTTAAATGGAAAAATATTTTTTGACCATTTTACCCTTATAATTTTTTTAAAATTCCATATTCACCTTTAGTCATTAATGTATTATTATTTTTTAATATTTTATTTATTACTCTTTTATTATTCATCCTTATTTCTTATTAAATTTTCATACTAAATATACAATTAACTTTTTTAAAAATTTAATTTATTAAATTAAATATGAAGGTGAAAAGATTATCTCAATTTTTTTTTTCATTAAGTAGATAAAAGGAATGAGAAATGAGTAAAAAATAAAAATGAATGAAAAAAATTGTAAATTTGTTTATTAACGCATTAAAATTCAAATTATAATTGTCAAAATTGAAATGGAAATAAAAAGATTATTTTTAATACATTAGATTACAGTGATTACGAGCATCTTTGGTTCAGTTCTTTTTTTTTTTTAAAATTCTTTTTTTCTCAAATTTATTTTCAACTACATATTTTTGTGGGACATACAACTTTTATCAACTTTTCAACCACACATGTTATCAAATTTTTTCAAAATCTTTAAACCATATACTATAGTTTAAAACTAACATGTAAAACTTTTTTCTTTTTCAATTTAATTTAATTTAATTTAATTTATATATATATAGAATGTTCTTCTTATCTTACTTCTATCTGTCAACAATATTCTTATAACATAGACAAGTATTGACACCTCTTTAATTTTTGTTTCTTACTCACATTTATGACATTTCATTTACGTCGTCAAATCAAACACGTATAATAAAAAGAGAATACACACAAAAAATATTGTTAACAAGGAACTACTATTCCAACAAATGTACAATATTATGTAGTCAATCATTACATTTTTTTTCATAATCAAATTAGTAATTATTAATTTTATTTTTCGTAAAATACAGTCATGGAGATCATTAATACTATAAGATTTGATATCAATAGTTCGTCAATCATCAAAATTTAAATCACCAAAAGGTTTTAATTGGGTTCAAGTTATTGTTAGTATTATCACCGTATAAAACTAATCTCTAATTATAATTGTACTTAAATTAATGCAATTATCTTTTAATATTTATTTGTTACTCTTTTATTATTCATTATTATCGTATATTAAATTTTTAACAATTTATTAAATATACATTTAAAAATTGTAAATATTAATATATTAAATTAAATATAAATGTGAAAAGACAATATCAATTTTTTTTTGCTTTACGTAGATGAAAGAAATGAGGAATAGATTTTGAAAAAAACGAATGGGAAAATTGAAACTTTTTTAATTACCGGATTAAAATTCAAATCATGGAGATAAAAATATTGTTTTGAATACATTGGATTACAATGAATATAATTGACAACTAATAAATGATTTTTTTTAATTTTTAATTTAATTAATAATACACCAAGCACGTTTAATAAAAAGAGAACATACACAAATAATATTGTTTACAATGAGTAACTACTCCAACAAATCTACAATATTATATAGTCAATCATTATATTCTCTCCAATAAAATTAATAATTATTAATTTTTTTTCGTAAAATACAACCCTGAAGATCCCTATTAATACATCACTAATTCCATACGATTTGATATCAATGGTTCGCCAATCATTAAAGCTCAAATCACCAAAAACTCTTCACTAAATTCAAATTACTATTTGTATTACTACAATATGAAATCCATCTTTAATTGCAATTGTACTTATATAAATATAAATAAAATATCAACATCAAACAATAAAAAACAACATGTTATCAACAACCATATTTTTTTTTATCTTTATTGCACTTTAACATTTTAATTATTAAAAATTAAAAAATTAAAAAAATTAAAAATTAACAATATAATTACAAAAATACGTACAATGCACGCGTGTCTAACTAGTTATTTTAAAAAGTGGCTTATTTATGGGGGAAAAAAGCCATATTGTTTTCTCTTTCTTTTTCTTTAAAACATACAATTTGTAAGCCCAAAAGGCTTTTTCTTATAGGAGGATTTGATTTCAACAATTCAAAATGAATTTATATAAAGTCAAAAGTGGCATTGGAAAACTTGCACAAATAACACTAAATAAGGACGAAAACGATTTGAGAAGGTTTTTTTTTTTTTTTTTTTTTTTTTTTTTTTTTTTTTTTTTTGGTATGTAGACATTGTTTTCATCACCTTGGTGGCTATCTCCTTGTAAAACAAATTTTGCCCTTATGAATTCAATTGGAGCATATGGCGAATGCAGAGCGGCCTATCTTGACAACGTCTCAACAACAATCGAGAGTATTGGACACCTGGTCTCGATGTACCCATAATTGTAAAAATATATCCAAATCTCGATTCTAAGTAGTTAAGTCGACATTAAATAAGAGCTATGATGTATGATAACTTAAAAAAGGCTGAAAATTCTGTTTCAAAACTTTAGATAATGTTTCGGAAACGTAGAAAATGTTTTCTATTTTTTTTTCCAATAAATTTGAAAACTTTAAGGTAAGTTGAGATATAAATTGGGAGTATAGGCTCCAGTGTGTACTTTAATTTGAAATATAGGAATAATTTCACCAAATATCAATAAAAAAAAATACTATTTTATTTTTTTATTTTAAAAATAATATTTTTACTTTTTGTAACACTTGTCACATTTGTTATGTTTGTTATATTTATTCCAAAAAATGTGTGTTACATTTATTATATTTAGAATTTAAAATGTTAAGTAATTGTAAAATTTTAATATAAAATCAAACGTATGACAAAATTATCATCGAAAATATATTTAATAGAGAACTTTTAACCTTTCCATTGGGAAAATTAACAAGTAATCATGAGTTTTATCAATAATATAATTTTTTAGATGGCATGATGCATCAAGTTAAAATTTTAGTTTGACTGATTTTTGTTTTAAATATTTAATTATTATTTAATATTTTTAAAACTTAAGAATTTAATGATTAATAACCATGAAATTATCTTTTCACAAAAATATATGAGTGGGTGTATTTTGTATTGCAATACATGAAGGACATGATAACCAATTATAATGCCCTACTAAATTCATTGCTATGTTTCATGATTTATTATCACACTTTGTTGAGTGCAATTAATTTTTTTTTTCTTTTTATGAGTTGTTTAATGCAATATTGGATGTAAATTTTAGTTCTAGACATGAAGATTCGTTATAACTTAGAAAAATTTTGTGCAATCATGAACAATGAAGAAGAGACTCGTGTTAATGTGATTTGGCTTAAAGAGAAAAATAAAAGTTGTGAGGCGGGAAAACAAGACCGCACTAGCTTTAACGAACAGGGAAGAAGTGAAATAGGGAAGAGGATGCTTGAGATCATAGCGGTAGAGGAGAGAGATGAAGGAGGAGGAAGAAGGTCATTGAAAACGATATTTATTTCAAGACACGTGAAATCAAACTTCAGTTTAGCACATAATAAAGCTATTTATCAAATATTGTAGCACTGAGATATTAATGGTGGGACTTGTTGTTTTTTCCTTGTGTTGGGAATCAAGTAACCCACTAGTTGGCATCATTTGCTGCAGCAAATAGGAGTTTGAGTCTATGGTTGGATTCTAGTCCTTTATTTGTGTTTTGGTAGTTTGTGGCGATTTGATTTAATGAAAATATTTCATTTGATTTTCAAAAAAGAAAAAGAAAAAAGACACCATTGTTAATCAACAAATTTATTAATCGTGTTTGGCTAGACTTTTTAAATAATTTGCTTATTTTTAATTTTGATCAACGTAAAAAAGTATTAATTTTTAAACTACTTTTTAATTATAAATAATTTTTAAAGTTAAACATGCACTAATTCACATGTTGTTTTGTTCATCATTATTTACTCCAGGTTCACTTTCACTTTTTCCCTCCGCAAAAGATATGAGATTGTGAATATATGTCAAGCACATGTCATATCAAATTCGTCTCAAAATTTGATAAATCCAACGAAATTAATTTATGTTTTAAACTCAATTAAACAGACACTAAGCGTCATCGATTGTTTCGCCATAATACAAAATGAGGTCTTGCCTAGAGAAATGCTGAGAGACACTACTTGGATCAACTGCTCTACCAATTGGGTCATGCACTTTGTCTTTGTCATGGTGAGTGGATCTCAAGAATAGTGACACTTAGAACGACAATATCACTATGTAAAGTTTAATTCTGTAACGTAACCGTGCGAAGAATTAAAGTGTATTTGACAGCCTTATGAGTTACCTGAATTTGTAACGGAATAGTGGTTGTTATTCGTCAACTCGAGAGTTTTTGGTGTGTCAACAAGTGAGATCAATTAATAAAGTCAAATATCTTGGCACACTGGGAGCTTAGAGCAAACGAACTAGTGAGCACATATTCGTGTTCAAAAATCATCATCTAGTGAAAGGGTAGATAATCCACTTACGTATTTTTTATTAAACAATTTAATTATGAGTTCGGTATTTAGCGACAACTAAATTAGTTCTGTGATTTCTTACAAAGAAATTGTTGGAGAAAATAATTAGAAGAGTGAAACGATCATTTTAGCTAATTTTAATATTTGATGTTCGACGGGCAAAGAAATAAATGTGGCTAAGTCAAGAGGAATATAATTACAGAGAGTGTTAATGTCTGTTATATAATTTGAAAATGTAGTTTCGTTTCTTTAGTGAAATAAGCGAAGATTAATAATTAAACTAGACAGTCATGGATCGATCTATCTGTAGTTAATTATTGAAACTTAAATTATATATGTCCAACTAGTTCCGTTTGATAGCTCTTTAAAAAGTCCGACATGGCACATATATATATAGAGAGAGAGAGAAAAGAGAGCTTTTTCTTGCTCTTCTTGTGCAATTCCAATCTCCCAAGTCCGATTCTAAGATTAGTTTCTTAGTTTTTTGGTGCCCACTCACTATTATAGTCATTATTTTGGAGAATATTAAAAAAAAAAAAAAAAAAAAAACTTGGGATTTGATGCACAAAGATTGGAAGTATAGTCGGTCCAATCAATAAATCAGAATCAGAACTAATAATGTGTCAATAGTAATTCAGTTAAATCGTTTACGTGATTAATTAGAATATTTATATCTTGAATTTCAATATCTAATCAAATCACGTCTTTATAATTTTTGACAACATTTATATTGTCTCTGCACACTATTAAGTATTTTCGAACAGTTACATTATTCCAGCCTTCCATTCAATTTTATCATTTTTTAAGAAACACTTTAATTAGGAATTATTGACCTAATAAAGAAGAAAGCTTAACAAAGATATGAAAATAAAGTAATAGTAATAATAATAATAATAATAATAATAATAATAATAATGTACAAGAAACAGGAATAGGACGAATAATATGGAACGAATCCCAACTTATAACTTTTTGTTTCATATTCATCACATAACTTTGATTTGTTTTATTTCAATCAATTTATTTATAGTTTGACAATTTTTTTTTGCAACTATCCTCGAAGCTAAATGATAAGTACAATTTTGTAGTGATCGGGCTTATAAAAAGGGACAATTATGAGTACTCTTACATCTTTTCAGTATAATGGCGCATTGTTTTTTTTATCATTAGAAGAAAAAATCAAATTTAAGTATCGATCAAACAAAAAAAGAATAAACAGAAGAAAAAGAGATTTAATTGAACAGACAAAGAGACTTGAGAGACTTGTCATGCAAATATCAAAAAAAAAATTCAAGAACTGCATACAAACTAAACATGTGATCGTATGGTTAAGCAAGGCTGCGATCGCAAGACACCAAATTATTCTACAAACTTTATTTGACCAAACCTTGCGATCCCAAACGCATGGCTTTTCGTGCAGAAACTTAAGTTGTTTCATGATGTAAATAGAACTCTATCAAGTTAGGATAAAACAATTATGTAAAACACATTTCGGAGGATTGAGGAAATGATATAAAAAGCAGAGAATAAACAAATCGCTGGAGGCGAATTTTGAAAAGAAAAATACAAGAAAAGAATTGAAGATCAAAGAACAGATTGAAGATTCTTGAGCCAAAATCATGGGTTATATTTCTATTTTCTTCCTTTTCCTCTAAAACATGATTAATACAATTCTTGTATTATTTTACGAAATCATGTTCGGCTAAATTAGTTATCGTTAGGATGAACGATGAAACTTCACGTTTTTAATTAATTAGAAGTTTTTTCATTTTAGTAATTAATTACTTTTGGATTGATTATTCTTTATTCATTATTTCTAATGTTTTAATGTTTGATCACCATTAGAATATTTTGTGATCTTTATTGAAGTCGAGAGATTCAATCTAGATAAGCGCATGATATTGAATAACATATGATCCAATAATAGATAGAAATTAATATTATGCCTTGTGAAATCCGTTTAGGTGTTCTTGTGATTTAAATACATATTTTTATGTTCAAAACTTAATTAGAGATAATTAGGTTCGTAAATCGATATATAATTGATTGACCATCGAGAGAGGCTTTTGATTATTATAGGATCACCGATTTTCAATATAGGGTAATTATAAGCTAAAGTGATTAACGGATAATTGATTAATGAATGTGTAGGTGGATTCGCAAATCTCTAGTGCTAGTAAAACTCGAATTTATTCTTAAAAATTATTTTTGATTGTGTGATAATTTAGATTTAGTTAAACTCAATTAGAATAACTTTAGAAATGAAATTATAAAGAATCTGTGTTCTTATTTTGTTAAAACTCGAAGTATGCATTAATTAGTAAATTGATAGTTAGTCTCGTGAATTCGACACTTTTCACACAACTTTATTACTTGTAATCAATCCATCTACTTATGGGATTAAAATCAACAACAAAAAAAACCAATTCTACATGTAATTATACAAGATTTGACACTTGTTTGACTTTAAATTAGCTGCTTAACAAATTGTTGATTTAGTGTCAAAGAAGCGAGATATAATGTGTACACCTAATTTTTCTAGGATTGTACCGCTTTGTCAAAGCAGAAGCTGCAAATTCGAATACCGTCAGTACCAAAGGATATGAGGAGATTAATCGAATAATGAATCATATATTTCTAGTCCTTTGTATTAGGAAGACCCACATCATTTGATATATCGAATATTAAACCCTTACAATATCTAGTATACATTGAATTGACTGAACAACTAGATATATTATGGAGACGATGATAGACTTCAATCGAAAAATTCTACTAATTTCTATGAAAATAACAAGTGGTTTCAGTTGAATGGAACAACGTTACACAAATTGGTGGACAGCAAAAAGCTAATAATTCATTTATTTGAGTTGGCAAATTAAAGAGAAATCAAAATCTGATCTGCACAATAATTAAGATAACATATAATGACATAAATGATGCTGAAATCTTGAAAATAATGTCTGAATGATTACACTCCCAACCATTCAAGGGCGAAGTTGCGCGGAATTTGGGGCACTTTTGAATGTCCATACACGTATAAACTATTTTTTTTCATCTCATTTTTTATTTTTTATTTTTTTATTTTATTTATTTGAGTGTGCTGAACTTTTTAAATTTTTCAAGAATTCAAAAAGAACGTTGGCTATATGTTTGTTGGAAATGGGTTTATAGAAGTTAGTTTTGATGAACTTTAATCAAATATTAAAGTGGTCACTCAATTTGTTTTGAACGAGACAATAGTCGAACACATTCTATTAAATTGCGACATGTGTCTCCACTTCTAGAATATGTCTGGCTTTAACAGACAGAGATGTGTCCCTTCAACAGATAGATGTGACAGTTTGGTACAAACATATATGTTCAAGACATAATCTGTTCAAAATGAACACATCTTCTCATACTAGTCTTTTCCTTTGAGTTCTGTCTTTTCGGACTCAACTTTTGGCTTATTATAAATAGACCATTACTTTTTTACATATTACACTCAATCTTTCAATCTCATTCATATTTTGCCTTACATTTATATATCATTCGGCATTAGTCCTTACATTCAAAAAAATAGTACAAAACATCATATTCTGGTTCGACGTTTCTTGTTAGTTAAAGCTTTTGCTATCGCAAGAAGAAATCGTTGTATTTTGATAAACGATTGCCATTCGATTGTGGATACCTGTGCAAGACAAATTCATCTTAATGACAAAGAATCAGACTCTTGCATCAATTTGATTTTATCTTTTAGTCCAATTTTTCAAGTAAGTGTTTATTTGTTATTCTAATGCATGCCGGAACATGTGTAAGATTCCCATCACCCAACAAACTTAAGACAAACTTTTTATACCTTCTTCTTTTACATGTAGCTGGTTAAATAATTTTTTTTTTTTAAGTTATATTTTGTTAAACTAAAACTAATAATCAGTTTGTGTTTGAGTTGCTAGAATTTATTCATCTTTTCTTCTACTCCTCACAAATGAAAAATGATACTAATTACACATTTAGAATTAATTCAACTAATACATACAAGAGCACTGATCTCATGCCCATCTACTGAGGTGTCAGCAGGTAGGCATTTGATAATAAAACAATCAAATATCATCAAATGCCCATATATTGATACCTCAGCAGGTAGACAATATCCTGTCTCCTTGGAGGCAAGAGATCAATGCCTATATATACAAATTATGTAAAACTAGAAAATAGGGATGGTACTCTAAAATATCACACATGATCACACAAGTCAAAGTCTCGTAACTCATTTAACAAAAAATCACACGTGTATTATATATAATCGTAAAAACAAATTTCACCGTCTCAAAAGCGATTCATGCACATAATAATACAATTGTTACATTATACGTCAGCGATAATATTTTCAGAATTATTTATATGAACTTGTTACTTGAAAAGTTTTACAAAGTAATTATTGCATTTTAAAATTGGAATAAAAAAAAAGTTCAGATTAAAAAATATCCTAGAAAGAGAAATTTATAACCCACTTGAATGAATAATGATAATATGTGTTGACTATGACTTTTGTTGGGACCCATTTCATAATTGATCCAAAAACAGGTGGCCGAAATTAAATACCAAAAACAAATTATAATATTAGATTTGATTATTCGAAAACAGGTGACCAAATATAACGCCCAAAATAATTATACTATTAGAAAACTAATTAAAATATTAATTCACATAATATCCATGACATAGATTTTCAAATTTTAGGAAAATTTGCAGGAAAGGTTCCCAACTTATCCAATTTATACGAATGAGTCCTAAACTTTTTATAGTTTTCTAGGTCTATATATTTTAAGTTTGTAGCATCTCTTTAGTGAGTTTTGAAAACACACATAGTATCTCTAATACTCTCAGTTAGTTGAGGAATTGTCTCTGTGATTTTTTAAAAACACACAGAGTGCCTGTGGTACACTAAGTTAGTTGAGGGAGTGTGCAATATTATCTATAATTTTTTGTCAAAATTTTATGAGTATACACTTATTTTTACTTTTGTTTTTGAGGGGTAGAGTGGAGGCTCGAGAAGGGAGGTACGTACTAATCTTTGAACTATTGGTCTTAGCTATGGAAACAACAATTTTTAACCAATTGAGACAATGAGAATTGGTCATGACTATCCTTTATTGTCAATAAAGATAGAAAAAGTAAATACAAAGAAAAGACTGAAAGGGAGGCAGACACAATGATGTTGAGGGAGGCCATACTAGAGAGGTGTGGAGGTTTAGGATGTTGAGTGCAAGAGTTGGGGGTTTTGCCTAGGCTAAAAGTGGTGAGATTTGCTATCTTTTCTTTTTCCTTATCCTTTCCATTTCATTATCCTTTTTCTTTTTTATTAAATTTTAATGTTATATATTTGACACCTCAAATGGTCAAATATGAGAAAATTACCGAACTTTTTAACGAAAACATGAATGAAAATCATGCATTAAAAGTTTTAAGTGCTACCAACGAGAAATTGGCATAAATAGTTCATAATATTTGTCTTTAGTATGAAAATGGTCTTTAACGTTTATTTTTTGGTACAGAGGTCCCTAACCTATGTGTTTTTGTGTGTAATTAGTCTTTATTTGATAAAAAAGATAAATATGTCTTAGTTTTAATTAGAAAAAATTGTAATTGGATTCTTAACCTTTACAAAAAGTACAATTGAGTCTGATGCTTTTATTTTTTTATAAAAAATTAAAAAAACTAACGATTTTTTTGAATTAACACTTTATTGACCAAAGTGATAATATACTAAATTGTTCTGTATATTTTACGAATTATTATAAAAAACTAAATTTTAAACTCATAATTATTACCATATATGTTAGCAAAATAATTTTGTCACAAACTTGATGTTCAAATACTTTTATTTAATTGAAGTATTCGTTTATTAACTATGACCTACAATTGTATTCTTCATATTTTTATTTATCGTCCAAAAATAAAGAATACATAATGTGTAAATTAATTTTTATTAGTATTTTATGTTAAAAAAACATAATAAGATTAGTTAAATGTCATAAAATTATATACGTCATTTTTTATTTATTTAACTTAATTTTTATTTAAGTTTTTCACATTGCATAGCAATTACATATATTTAAAACACACTAATTTTATATTTTTTTCTTATGAAAAATTTAATTAACAAGGCTATAGCGATATATTTAATATGCTAAATTAAATATTATTTATTAAATATATCATACCTATTTGCACCTTTTGCAAATTTTAAGAATCCAATTGTAATTTTATCTAATTAAAACTAAGGACATATTTATTTTTTTATCAATTAAAGAACAATTTTACACTAAAACATATAGGTTAAGAACTTCTGTGTCAAAAGACAAATATTATGGACTATTTCTGTAGTGAGAACAAAGATTTGAGACTATTTATGCCAATTTCCCTGCTGCGAATATAAAAGTTCAAATACACTAAGAGAAAAAAGTTAAGGTCCTAATTGCTATAAAGACTGGGTTAGTAACCGTTGCAAATTTCCTTAAATTATACTATTTCATAAGAATGTCAAACAACACGTGGCGGGCTCCTCTCTTATAATGTTTCCATGCCTCTGGTTTTATTACATTCACTGTGCAAGAATACCCGTTGCCTAAGCGCAGTAATTGCTGTCTCTCTCTCTCTCTCTCTCTCTCTCTCTCTAAGTCTTCCTTTTTCTTAGTCTTTGTCTTCTACATATGTACACACAGATATTATATATATATATTTCAACGAAGAAAATCAGATTACTTCTTGATTCTTAATTCTTCAGAGGTACAATCTTTCTATCTGAATTTCTGTATATTCAAACTCTGTCTTCCTCTTTATACATTTGAGTTTCATTTGCTGGTGTGTGTGTTTATGTAAGAAACTTGATCCTACAATTATCCTACTTTGTGCAAAATTTGTGGGTTGCTTTTAGTTTATATGAAACAATGCCTGGAAGTCAATCTTGATATATTATCAGGCTGGACATGAATTATATGGGAATCTTTTTTTTTTTTTTTTGAATTTGATAATTTTTGTTTATTTATAATTACTAATTATTATGTGGGTGATGAGTGCCTGTGCTGGTATGAACATAGGGAATGTTTGGCGCGGAGTACTATCTAGACAAGACTCGATCGGTTATATAATAAACAAGATTTTAGCATTTTCTTATCTCAATGGTTAGAATCGTCCGGTAGTGTTAAGTCCATCTTACGAAACATCAAATAGTGTTTGCTTTTTGATTTGAAGATTTGAGGTTCCTTGATATAACTATCCTTGTTGAGTCATGTACACACAAAGAAGGACAATAGAGCTGCCAATACATTGAGTAGGCCAGAAATTCTATTAATTTTTTGCAGAATTCTGCAATGGTTATCTAATATGTTAGCTATATTGATTTCTGAGAACGCTCTTATTCGGTGAAAGTCAAATATACAGTTTGGAGGGAGATCTTTCGATCTTTTGAAGCCTTTAGACTCGAACAATAGTTATCTAATATCTTAGCCATATGCTTCTCCCCACACCCCATTCTTGAATTGAGGATCAACATTTGTTTATGTGTTTCACACCATTCAATTGTTTTCTGCTGATTAATCGTCGAATACATGGTGACAGTAATTACATAGGTAGCATCATGTTGCTGAAGAATCTAATGGAGGACAAGCAACTGAATTTCGACCAGCCGCTTCTATCAGTGAGGAGATGCTCACCAACAGTAGCATCAGAGAAGGATGATAAAAGGAAAACAGACAGTTCCCTCCCTCGTCTACCTCGGCTTCCTCCTTATAAAACAGAAGTGAAATCTGGTCCTGTAACAAATCCAGGAACAGTGCCTTTTCTCTGGGAACAATGCCCTGGACGACCGAAGGAAGAGATCAAACCACACAATGAAAACTCCAATAGACCTCCAATTGCCCCAAAGCTTCCCCCTGGAAAATCTTCAAAGGTCAACCAGCAAGATTACAATAAAGTTTATATGAGTGTGAGTGTCAATAAGACCCAAGCAGGAAATGTACCACGTGACTTCCAGAGTGTTGCATCTCTGGATGAAAATTTAAACAAGTTTGTGAAGTGTAACGAGACAATAGAAAAGGAGAGTTCTCAGTCGGGGGATAGTGATGAAGCATATGTAGATGCACTTGATACATTCTCGAGCAGTGAATCAATTTTCTTAAATTGTAGCACGAGTGGCTTAAGTGGGTCAGATGAATTAGATGTGAAACCATTTGGAACCTTTTCGACAGATCCATTTAGTAGAGACTTCATGATGGATCGGTTCCTCCCTGCAGCAAAGGCTATGTCTTCAGACACACCTCAATTTGCCCCCAAAAAGCAGCCCATAGTTCAAGAAAAACCAAGACAAATAAAGAAAATAGTTAATCGAGATAAGAGTTCAATGAAGCATGGACCTAGTCTTGTAAAGCACTATTTACAATTCCAGGACAATGATGAAGAAGAAGAAAGTGATGACGATCCTGATCAACATGGAAATCTGCCAGCAGTTTGTGGGTTACTACCACGGTTTTTCTTAAAGCGCTCATTCTGCCTCATAAATCCTGTAACTGCAATGAGCATGAGGACCCGATTACCAAAGGCTTCTGTCAATAAATTGCAAGGTAGATCTTCAGCTGCTGGTTCTTTTAGCGAAAGATACAAAGAGGTAAAAATTATTGTAGCCTTCTTTCCCGTGTCCACCTCTGTGCTTATGTGTGCTCATCTTCGTCCCAAGGTAATTGTTGACTAAGTTGTACCTTTTTGGCTGCAGTCTAGGTGTAATTTTTCTGATCAAAACTCAGTTGGTAATCAAATTAGTTCAAGAACTGACTACAGTTCACATAGCCGTCGGAGAGAAAATCCTGAGGAATCATCGCTATGCAGGCAACTACAAGAACATAGCACATCAATTTCTTTCAATGAATCGCCTCAATTTTTTCATAAAGAAAAAGGAGTCATCAACTCTTCCGAAGAAACAGATAATCATGGGATTAATGGCTTCGGATCACATAAAAAGGGCTGTAAAACCTTTAAGGATTTCTTGTATGAGAAGGACAGTTCTGAGGAATCATATTCAGGAATTCCCGTCGTTGAGAAAACTCTATATGTCGATACAATACAGAAGGTAAAATCTCCGAGCAGGGAACCTTGTTCTTCCAATATGCAAGGCTCGAAAGAACTGTCCGGTTCAAGACATAAAGAGTGTGAAATTATTACTAAGATGCTGGATCAATCCCCTTTAGTAGATTGTTCTCTTAAAGGTACCAATAAGTTGGACACTGTAGATGGTGCAAAATTACTGCCTGATTCTCAGAAATATAATGACATCACTGTAGAATCTTCAATCAGCAATTCAAATAAAAAAGGCGGAATGGAGACGCCAATGGTTTTTGAACCATGTCAAGACTTTAAGCAGGAATCAACTACGGCTGCAAATGTAGAAGTGACTGATAAGGGAGCTACTGGATTTTACAGAAGCAACGAGCAAAAACAGAAAATCGAGAAAACTTTCACCAAAGTCGATTTCAGTTTCCCGTCCCCCCACCTTCGCCAATATCTCCATCCGAGTCTTGGCTTCGACGAACTTTGCCTTCTATGTCCACAAAGAATTCATATCTTCGTGCAGCAGCAAATCCTCAAAAACAAGTTTCCAAGGCACAACCTGGTGATCTCAAATGGGAAACACTTGTTAAAACTACAATGGTGCAGCAGCATTAAATTTCTGTTATTCTGAGGTAAATTTGCTCTTCACTTGATTAAAATGATTCTCTTAACTCATATATTTACCAGCTTTAATTCTAATTCTATCAGGAACTTTCGACGCGACGCCAGCCGTAAGAGAAGCCATTCCTCAAATCCTCCTGCTTATCTTCAGGCTTCAGCCATTTTGTTGGCAAGTCCATTGGCCCTTTCTGTAATTAAAATTAAGCATCATGGTAAAGATTTTTCACTTGTATAGGCACTTTGATTTCGAGTTCCTTTCTTCCATACAGTCATACATATGTAAATAGAAACATAAGGCAAAATTAATAAACAGATGCCGAAAGCCTTGTATATGTCAGTGCCATCTTTAGCCTGCATTATGCTTAACAGACACCCCAAGAAAAGGCTAGTATAATTGAAGACAAAGCTTCAACCTGTATATACTGTATAGTGATCAAATAACAGTTTCCACCCTGCGTTTGTTATGAAATAATCTCTAATCTTAATTACGAAAGCATAAGAAGTGCAAATGGACGCACAGATTTACAACAGTTCACCCTCAAGGTGAGAGCTATCTACACATTTGTCGCTTTGCCTGTGTAGTTCAAATGAGGGCATCCCCTAAAATTCTTTATATATTGTTGTAATACAAGGGTGGCGTAAAACGTGTATGGACTACTCAACAGTATTTGAGTTCCTAATCTCACATTGAAAACTGAACCATTCTTGAGGTTGCTCTAAATATTTTCGTCTGTTGTCATGCTTAATTAAATGATTCCTCAGATGAGATCGAATTGTGCCTAAAATACTCTTATGATAGAAGAAGCTCCACATACAACTTGGACGTGTTTGGGACGTTAGACTATACATACTATATTTAACCATTTTCTTGTCAATCTTATCCAATTCAACTTACCAAAATCTACATCGAGCTAATATTGTGGTACATATTTTACAATAATGGTTGTTTCCTAAATAATGGACATGTAAATTAATTTCCAGAAAATAAGTGATGTTGAAAGATTCTTGGAAGACATTACCGTTGCCCCTAATTATTCGAATGTTGTTGACTTGTACATTATGGGTTGAATTTGTGGGAAATAAGATTTTGCTGTCTTTTTGCTTTTACCTTTATAATCTCTTGTCTCCTCAGTTAATGGTGGATTAAAAACATGGATTGCGGGAAAGTGCTTTTCTTTTGGAAAAAAAAAAAAAAATCACTTTTCCCTTCAACATTTTTGGTAAACTGTGCCTAAGTTTCTCAAAAGCTCTTCAGTCAAATTTCTTGATTGGAGCTTTTATAGGAAATTCAAACATTCTTAGAGCTCTGAATAACCCAGAACTTTTTTTACTTTTTTAACTCTCTAGAGTATGTTTGGTTTAAGCTTAAAATGTTCACTTATAAGTAAAAATATAAGTTTCAAAATAAGTAAAATTTTATATTGATCAAAGTTGAAATAAATAAATTATTTATTTTGGGAATACTTGTAAATGTTTAGAAATGTTTATAAGTATTTATAAGTTGATCAGACATAATTTTTATCTATATATTATGTAAAAATTACAACTTTTATCAATTTTTTATTTACACATTCCGTAAGACTTAATACTTATAATCTGAGAAAACTTTACCAAACAATAACTTATGACGTTCATACTGCTCTACTAGAGCCAAAAAATCCAAAAAATAAAAAAAATAAAATAAAATTGCTTCCCAAAATAAGGCCTTTCACAACAATAATAAACGGAATTTTAAGGGGCCTAAAAAGAGAAGGAGCTTATTGTACTCATAGCATCTAATTGCTATTTCGGTAGCATCAAATTTAAAAGATTTTTGATCTACGTAGAATAAATGTCTAGATACTTAAATTTAAAATTGGTCTCCAATACATTCTATAAATTGTTATCTATGTATCTTTTATTTTCTTAAAATAAAAATAAAATCACATTTAAGGAGGGTGTCCTCAACTCAAATTTGAATAGATTTGAAAAATTCACATAAATTTAGGTGTTCACAACTCGATTTTAATATATTTCATTGAAATTTAGGTGTCAACTCGAATTTTAATAGATTCTTTAGAATCTAAAGGTGTCCCAATAACTACTAAATTTCTAAAGATTTCATTAATTGATGGATTTTGACATATTTCAATAGATTTGGAATTATAATTATAACTACTAAAAATTTTAACAATTTATTCCAAACCTTAAAATTTCAATTGATTTCTCTCTCTCTCTCTCTCTAACTTTTTACATACGATTTTCTTTGAAACTCTTTTGTATCAATTGACTTTTTTTTTTCTTTATCTCACAAACCTCTCACATTTCACATAAAATTTTATTGAAACTCTTTTGTACCAATTTGTAATTATTCACGTCTTTATTCCGCTTTTTCTCAAAACGCGCCATATTTCCAACTTCATGAATTTTTGTTTAAAATGATAAAGTTAGAAGTTTCTTTTAATGTACGATAATGTTATGGATTTTTTTTTAATCACAATGCTATTTTTTGAGTGATCTAGTCGAGACATTATACTATTTTCTTGGCTTTTAAAAAAAAAATAATAATCCGTTTATGCATAATGAGTGGTTATAGTTAAAAAAAATCACAAATACGAACTCCATTAACTTCTATAATTTAGAAATCTTTAAAAGTTAAAACGTCTCGATACTCATTTTTAATATTTAAAATGTAAATTATATGTATCAATATATCATGAATTAGTTGTCATTTCTTTTTTTTTTAAGTCTAGTTTTTTAATAAAGAAAATTTTGTGCTTTTATGGTGAGTTTACTTGTCAACATTAATTTTAGAGCAAGTTTCTCGTCAAGACATAATTTGGTTTGAAAAAAATAGACTTGAAATGTTATGATGAAATTTTAAAATTTTTTCAAAATTTATAGTGACACAATTGAGGAGATGAAAATATAATTTTTAATAAAAAGACCACAAATTCAATGAAATCCATGAGAATCTATTAAAATCTATAATATAGAAATCTATTAAAATCTTATCAAATCTGTCAAATTCTATTAAATTCCATAAAATTTATAAGAATTTATAAATATTAAGAAATTTATTAAAATCTGAGTTGAGGACACCCCTCTAAATCTCAGACGTAAAATTTAAATTTTGCTCATGTCTAATGGATCTGAATTTAGACCTAATTCTAAATATTGTCTATTTTTTTTCTTGTCATGCCAGCTTGACAAAATTCTTGACAACTTGTATTGAAGATGATTTTTTTTAGATATTATCTATTTTTGTTTATAAAATAAATTTTTTTTTAACAATTCACAATTGCATTAGATATGCTCTCATTGTATTCAATGGGTCACATTGTCGAAAAATGCTACAAACTCCATAGGGAATGTCTCTGTCTTGTTGTCAATTAGGGTGCGCAACAATCCCTTGAACAATGCATCAAATTCCCAATCGATGGATAATAAGTATTGTGTGGTCGATAATATTCAATAAACTTTCTTCACGATTAATAAAATTATCAAAGGGTAAATAGCACAAAACGTCCCTACCTATTGAGGGTATTGTGGAAAACGTCCATACCTTCTAAATTTTGGCAATTTTACCCTTACCTACTGGATTTCTTGCGCAAAAGGTCATTCAGTCCAAAATCATAGGGGTAAATTAGTCTAACCACTTTTTTCACATATATATTACTTCTTTTAAAATTAGGGGGCTTCCCATGCAATTTCCAAAATTGCACGGCAGGCCCCCGTCCCCAAATCTGCAGAGGAATTCCAGTTTACCCATAACATGATATTAAGTTCAATCCAAATTAGCTTAAGGAATAAAAATTTGTGTCCAAAAATTTGTGTTCAATCCAGATCGTGGCAGGGCCACCGGAATCGGCTGCAGCGGAGTCAGATTTCGTGGTAGTCCTTGTTGCTTTGTTGTACGCCTTAATCTCAGTGGTGGGCCTCATTACGGTGGCGGTGCGCTCGGGCTCGTCGTGAGGAGCCGCAGGAACGATCGCTCAAGGACGTACATCGGCCAATAAGGGTTTGAAGAAGAAGAGGGTTTTTTAAATTCCTTGGTGGATAAGTCTCGACGACTCAAGAGTAAAGTGCGAAATTGTGTTTCTCATCTAGTAGATCGATCTATAGTTAGGGGCAATACATACCAAAAGTTTGAAGAAGGAACGCGCATAAGAGTATATACAAAAAAGAAGTCAAAACCAAAAAGTGAAAAAAATTTATCTTTTCTTTGTAGGAAAAAAGATGCAAAAATGTATTACAACTGGAAATGAAAGAAAATTTAGCAGAATAATGCAATTGTCTATTTTATCATGTTGACGTGGTTTGCTCTTGTATTCACTATGTTGAAGAAAAAGAAGGTCTAATATCTAATGATTTTTTTTGTAATTTGTACAAATAGTAGAATATTGTGGGTGTGGTAAAGCATGTATAATATTTTTTTCAAAGAAAGTTGAGGGTTTGAATAATTGAGAAATTTTATATAATTGTAATATATAATTATTCAATTTTATATAATTGTAATATATATATATATATATATTCGTGATTTCACGTAAATTTTTGTGTTGTCATATGATCAATCATCTTGTAATTCAAATCTAGTTTCTTAAATTTTGTTGAAAGAAATGATATGATACACTTTATGGTTCAATTATTGGTTTTTTAATAAAATCACAAGCAATTCTCTTGGGATATAAATATTACCTCATATGCTTTTAGAATGTGATATTGATGTTGTCAATTATTAGTTATAAGATCATGTTTGAGTGTGCTTATATTTCATTAATAGTTGGGACACGTATGAAAGTATGTCTAAAAGAGCGTTGGGTTTAAATTCATCTAGTATTTTATTAAATAGTTATAAAATGTCTAAATACGTGTAAGGTCTCATTAATTGTAAATAGATGCGTTGAAATGTCTGCGCCTAATTCAATTGTAGATCTCTATATATTAAAAAGAGTAATAATATTCATAGTCGCTCACTAACGATATGTATCTTACGTGGTATTATTAGGATAAATTATTCATAATTAATTACTATAAATATATTACTTAATTGGAGTAAATAATTCATACAATTGAGTAATGTCATGTATGATAACTATCGATAATAAACGACTATGAATAAAGCATTATTTTATAAAAAAAAAAAATCCAACACTTTTGGACTAAAAAACAGACTATTAAAAATTAATTTGAAAATTCAGGCTTTGAAGTTAATTAATTAGAATATTGAAATTTATAATTATTATCATCTCTATTATCGTGGTGTACGTATTCTCTCTCATGAATTCGTTTCTAAATTAACTTAATACAAAACTTATCAATTGAAAACAATAAAAAGTAAATAAATACACTGGGGTCTTAAAACTTTGAATGTTATGACGATGAGATCCGAACTTTCAATATCTAACACTCTAGATTCTTAACTTTTAAAAAATGCAAGAGCACAATCTTTATATTAAAAAAATCGTTAGTTTGATCGTTCAATAGTCAAAATTTTCTTAAAATAACAAGATTACCCTTTTTCGAATTAAAAAAAAAAAGAATAGAGAAATAAAAAGAGCAAAAATTATAACAAACTTCATCCCTCACTTCTTCTTCTCTAACCAACTCCCAATCAACTAAAAAAAAATTGCAATCAACCCTCCATTCTAAAATTTCTTCTACTCCAAAACAGTCACCGACCACCACCCACTTGAAGCTCTATACCATCACAAAAAATCCATGCTTGCGCATTTTTCAAAGTCCAATAACTAGCAAGATCGAGTAGGAAATGAGCAGGACTCATGGCAAAAGATGGCGAAAACCCAATAGACTCAAAATAGTTCATGGCTGCACTTCTTTCACCAAAGTAAATACACCTCCCTTCCGATAAAACCAGCACCAAATCAAACATTTGATAAACCTAACTCGACGGCCGATGCACAAAATTCACCACTGTCTTCTCCTTCTCCGCCACATGCCGCCAGTGTCTCCACCAATCAGAACACCGCTGTTGAGTCCAGTCCCAACGTGGGATCGTCCAGAATCAACAAACTGAGATTTACCAGCATTTCACGACATATTCTAAAATGAAGTTTTTCTCTTGTTTGGACATAGAATTTGGCAACCTTAAAAGTGAGCAGAAGACAAGAGTTTCTCGAACTATTAAGTGGGAAAAAAGCACATCATCTTGTGCTACAAAACCTGCTTTTCTTAGAATCAATTTTGTTAATTTTCGGTCATTAGCAAGTATTTTTCCGGCATGGCCATGGCCGTGGTGGAGCCTGCCAACAAATGCATTCAGTAGAGTAGATTTTTGTAGTGGTATAAAGCTTCCAGTGGGTGGTGACCAACGGCGGTTTAGGAGTAGAAGAAGTTTTAGGATTGGGGGTTGATTACAATATTTTTTTTTAATTGGTTAGAGAAGAAGAATTGAGTGAGGGAGTTTGTTGTAATTTTTACTTTTTTATTTTTATTTTTCTATTCTTTTTGTTTTAATTCGAAAAAGGGTGATCTTATCATTTTAAGAAAATTTTGATAATTTAACGGTTAAACTAACGATTTTTTTAATAGAAGTACTTTGCTCGCGCCGTTTTTTAAGGGTTAAAGATCCAGAGTGCTAATTATTAAAGGTTCGGAACCCAGTGCTATTTACCCTAAAAATATGAAGAATCCCATGAAACCCCATTTTCATAGTGACATTTGTATATTTTTAGTCTAATAAGGTTTATATAGTATTTGTATATTTTTGGGTAATTAGCACAAAGCGTCCCTACCTATTGAAGTAATTGTGTAAAACGTCACTACCTTCTAAATTTTGACAATTTACCCTTACTCATCTGGGTTTCTTGTGCAAAAGGTCGTTTCGTCACCCAAAAATCGCCCATTAACTCGCCAAAGCAAGTACAAATCGTAATGGATTGTAGGTAAATTAGTCCAACCACTTTTTCACATATATATTACTTCTTTTAAAATTAGGAGCTTCCCATGCAATTTCTAAAATTTCACGACAGGCCCCGTCCCCAACCGCCAAAATGACACTAAAGGGTTTCGCATTTTCGCAGGCGCGGCGTCGTTTGTCACGGCGCGCAATAATAGATCTATTGGCGGTGGTCGCGCCGGTGTCTTACACCGCGACCACCGCCTTCGTAATCGAACATTAGCAAAAGGGCGTCGCCGTCGCTGGAAGCGATGGCGAACCTGATTGTGTGCCGCCGAATGAATCACGGCGGTGACCTCTGAAGGAGCTCGACCGCATGGCTAACAGTTTCTTGCAACTTATTCTCTACCAACACATCGTATACCGTGATAAAATATCTTCATCGCATCAAGCACGCCATTACGCTTGGTTACTTGATTGCTGTCTGTACTACCTAACTTTCTTAAGGATAGAAATTAGTGTAAGAAAATGTACAACCTTAATCGTAATCCGGCGACTCTCGAGAATAAGGATTGATTGTCGTAACCATGTTAGACAAGATCTCGTCAATTTCTTCAAGATCCACCTTCCCGAAAACCCCAATTTTCGAGTAACTCGTCCCGTGTGCTCCTCGTGCAATACCAAACTTGCGAAGATTTCTTAACCTGTTTTCCGAAATGGCAAAACAGCGTTGCTAGAACGCAATCCTGCTGCCATAAGAATTGAGTGGACTTCGAGTGATCCTCTCGGTGCAGAATCAGATTTGGGGACGGGGGCTTGCCGTGCAATTTTGGAAATTGCATGGGAAGCCCCCCAATTTTAAAAGAAGTAATATATATGTGAAAAAAGTGGTTGGACTAATTTACCCCTACAATCCATTACGATTTGTACTGTTTTGGTGAGTTAATGGCTGATTTTTGGACTGAATGACCTTTTGCACAAAAAACCCAGTAGGTAAGGGTAAAATTGCCAAAATTTAGAAGGTATGGACGTTTTGTACAATTACTTCAATAGGTAGGGACGTTTTGTGCTAATTACCCTATATTTTTTAGTCTAAGGTTTATATAGTATGTTTGTATGTGTTTATAAGTATTTATAAATCGGTCAAACATCATTTTTATATACACATTTTGTATGACCCACAACTTTTGTCCATACATTTCGTAGAACACGGTGCTTATAATCTATAATTTCTTTTATCAAACATACTCTTTTAATTTTTATTTACTAGTATATACTGCTTACTCGCGGTGGGATCCGACCGTAGGATTACGATTCAACTGAAAAAGGGTCTTCAGAATTTTCATCAACAGCAATGTCAAACGATGCCAATTTTAAAACAGACAATTCCAATTCTAACAATCAACCACTCCAAAAACAACAAATTAAAGCATCCAGATCAAATCAAACATGCAATACACCATCACAAATCATTAAAACTGCGTAAAACAAAAAAATCAAAATCAACCCAAAAATTCTCCAGACAAATTCACTCGGAATTTAACCCAGAGTAGTGTTAGATGTTAAAGACTACAGAATAACTATGGAAAAAACTCAACGAACAAACAAATATTCTTCCATATACTACAAAGTTCACATTTTTGCAAAAATAATCAATAATCATCCAAAATAAATTATGTAATTACATGTAACTCAATAACCTCACTATGTAAACAAAGGTCCTTGTGCACCAATGACGAAAACACTGTTATCAATATTTGCAGTCAAATAGATTCCACCATTTAAAAGATTCCTAATTAAGAAATTTAATAAGGTAATTTAACCTGATGTCAGAGACGAAATGGAAAATTATAATTTTGATTCTGATGTCGGCAATTAGGTATTTGAAAGACCAAACCCAGATAAGTACCTAATACCGCACTCTCTATATCTTAGAGTTTGTATATATAGAGAGGACATTGTATAAAAACCAAATATGTAGGAGATGAATTTGAAAATTTGATTCGAGGAGATGAGATTTAAAGAATGAAGAGAAAGCAATTTTGGCCTATACTTTTTTAAGATAGACGTATATGTCTTTTTATCGTGAGTAGATGTGAAAACTCTCTACGATCGTGATTATGCATTGTCCTTTCTATTGTTGGTGTCATGAGAACAGTAATTATTAAACAGTAATAATTGAGTTATACGTAATCAAATTCTACAATTCTTTGACAATAAATGTTTAAAAGCTTAATGCAATCGTTTTCAATCATTTTTTTTTGGGGTAAATAACCTCTTAATGAGTTACTATATGTTACTATGACATTTTTATAATTGATGCTCATAGTTGCGGTCCAATGGTCACGGTAACATCAAGTATGGCAAAGTCACAAAATTGTTTATTTGACAACAGCTCAAAATAATTGCGATCTTCCTAAATCTAATAACGTGGTCTTATATGTGAATGTGAAGTTGTAATTACAATTAAGAGTTACAAATGAGAGTTTGAATGTCACATGTTAGATATCGTATGTGTTACTGAAAGTATCACAATCATAATTAATATTTAATCAAATTTTACGCGCCATGTTGAAAACAGAAACTCTTAGTGAGGTTATACATATTCTTGAAACCCATTTCACAAAATAACACTTGTGATTTTCTTACCTATGGCGATTTCAATGGATTTTGATCGACATGATTGTACCACAAAACTGCCATCTGTTATGTTACAGGTAATAAACGGAAAGATTTCTTTATATTTTGTCAAAATAGTAAATAAAAAATTTCAACGATAATTTAGGGCACTTAGTTGAAGAGAAAAAAATGAATTTTAATACTGAAAATTTTCAAAATATCACCAATTTTTCCAAGTAAAAATAGATTGTTGTGGGCTTGCCCTATGACTTTCTGAACTTGACTTTCTAAATTGAATTGCTCTGTCATGGACCCTGTCCATTTGTTAGTCAATGTGTCAATATCTGGAACCATACCTACTCTCTTGATACCATTCGAAATATGTCCAATTTTGACCGCACTTTAAAAATATTAGTTTCAGTTGTTAATTGTTTTAATTTGTAATAGTTTATTTCAGTTTATAAAAGAACTTTACTATTTGTAAATACTTATTATGATTCTTCGACGTCTATTTTCGTAAGTTAAATTTTTCTTATTTAAGCTATTATATAGGGTAGTTGGTATTTGAAGTATTATCAAGCTCATTTGTGTTCACCCTTGCACCAGCAATTGTAATTCTATACTTTCATCAATCAATGAACAAACTATTTTCAATGCATTCAAATCTTTTATTATAAAGTTTTTTTAAAAATTGTCTTTCATTAATGAATCAACCGAAAATTGACTGAAAGTAACCTAACGGAATAGACTACTGCTGCACGATGACCTTTTTTATACTAGAAAAAAAGGCTCCGTGGGACAATGACCAATCAATATTGATAACAAATTTTTTTTAATATGTTTGATAAATTCAATATCTTGCTAAAGATAAAAACTTGTTATATATCATATTTATGAATTCTAAATTCATAAGATGTAAATGCTCTATCCAATATTTTATTACACTATTTAAGAGCTTGCCTTTAACCATATAAAAATAATAATAATTAGTTTACATCTTTTGCTATCAACAAAATCTGAAAAAATAATGCATATATATTAAGGGTGTGTTAGATTTGACATTTTCCATGATTTGCACATTTTCCATGGAAAATGTCAAATCTAAAAATTTTCTTTTCTACTTTTCTTGTTTGATTGCACATGGAAATAATTTTGATTTTCAATGTACAAGTATTTAAAGCACAATTTTTCCAACTTTCTTGAAAAACAATTTCTCACCTATTTAGTGGATTGTATTTTCCACCTTAGATGGAAAAGATTTTCATTTTCCACCATTTTCCATATTAACCGATCAAACAAACAATAAGAACTTTAGTAGTAAAAATTTTAGATTTAGCCGTAATTTGATCTCGATTTTTTTTTTAATGATCTGTTTTATCTTTATTTTTTTCAAAAATCCATATGTATATTATTAAATGTGAATCAGGTCATTTATTACAATCTAAAAATAGATTCCATTTCAACGTTGATATCTTTCTTTCAAAATATTTTTTCACGAGATTTCATAATCTCTTTAAAGGTGGAGATCATATTTACTATTAAAAATATATAAGATTTGTGTACAATATGAATCTGGGATTCGATCGTCTGCTTCACGAGTTAAAGCGACGAAGAGATGGCGTGGTGCCGTATGATAAAAAGAACTTTTATATTATCTAAAATATATAAGTCGCCCACCGCGCAGCAGCACACCATGGCCAAATCTAACGTACCCTTTACTAGATTCAAAATAAAATTTAGATTAAAAAATTTACATGTTAATTTTCTTCGCGTTTCCAAGTGCGACTTGTTTTCTTTTAAACCTTTTCACATTTTTACATTTAGCTAGACTCATAATTTTCGAGTATTAAGTATTGTTATAAAAATCGAACTGGACATTTTGGGGGAAAAATCCTTAAAAATTTAAGAACACTTGTCTGCCAGAAAATTCTTATAAAATAATTTAGCAAACACATATTCGTAGTGAGGAGGGAGAGAGAGAGATAGTGTGTGTGCAAAATCACATGGCCTCGTTGCCACTGGGACCTCAGCCGCATCAACATCATCATGCTCCACCACCTCCTGCCGCCGCCGTGAAGCATCCTGCCACCACCCACATGGACGCCGACAAGGTATCTTGCTTATACATACATTTAAATGTTGATTTTTTCGTCGTTTGCTGTCCGCGCTGTGTTTTTTCATGAACTCGAGCTGGGTTCCTCTTGGTTTACCTCGATCTAGCTGAGAAGCTTCAGTTTTTGCTCGATCTTTGCTTTTAATGCTTTGACGAGGATCTGAAGAGGTTGCCATGGATATATTCGGAGAATTTATGGGCGATCTGGGACTCTGGAAGTTTATACATTTCTGTTGGCGTTTCTACTTCTAGGTTTAAAGTTTTCAGCCGGATTTAGGAGAGAGAATTAGTATACTTTAATTTTGATTTTCTTTCTTTGCTTTAATTTCTGGGCTTCTTAATGAATTCATTGATTTTGTGAATATTTTCAACTATAATTTTTGTTTTCTTTTCTTTCTTATAATTTCTGGGCTTCTTTACGAGTTCATCGATTTTCTGAATATTTTCACTTTCGAGGTGTATTATCTTTTTGTAAGGTTTACTATTAGTTCTCTTTCCTTTTTTTTTCTGTCCTTTTTCAGAATTCTTGATTTTTCTTTCTTTTTTCTGTATATTATATTAACGTGTAATCCATAAACAAATATGATTATTCTTTTGCCGCTATTGTTAGATCTTTAATGTTCTTTTTGCTCATATTTTTGTTATCATCATTTTTCTATAATTGTTTTTTGACCAATGTAGCTCGTTCTTTAAACTTGCTTACTTCCTTTAGGTAGAGTTTTTAGCTGCTTTTCGTGAATTTTAGGTGAATTGAGCTTGAATTTGCTGAATTGGGGTTTGCTTCAAGCCATTGGCCGACGGTGGTTTCTCCTTAAATTATAGTAGTCAGCTTGTTTGAATTGCAAGTGATCTGGCATGTGATGGTTTCTCGGATGCCTAGTTTGTGCCAAACATTGCTTTTTTTTTTTTTTTATTTTTTTATTTTGTGTGTTCCAAGCAGAACATATATCTCTAGGCCTCGTGCTTTTCGGGTTTCCCAATTCACATTCCACAAGGCATTTTATGGTTCTTTAGCTGAATATGTGCCGATATCGTGGTACTACTCATGTGAAGCTTTTGATGCTAGTTTGGTTATTCTTAAAGTTAGTCGTTTATGCACTTATGCTTTAGCTTGTCTTACATTGCAGGAGATGCCGGCTTCTGTAGTTGATGCGAACAATCCAGTTACTAGCCACATTATATCCACTACAATTGGAGGCAAAAATGGAGAGCCCAAAAGGGTTGGTGTTCGACCTTCATCTTTTGAGTCCCGTAGACCTTGTCTCTTGAATGTTACAAACGTTTTAGAAGTAGTTAGAGGAACTTTGTAATATTTTAATTCATGAGAGTTGTGCACAATTGGTTACTTCTGTGGGTTATCCAGTTGGTAAGAGCTAAGAGGTTTGTTTGTGATTCTTTCTGCAGACAATTAGTTACATGGCAGAGCGTGTTGTGGGTACAGGATCATTTGGAATAGTTTTTCAGGTCTGTTTTCCTGATATGATATGATTGCTAATCATTTCTCCTTTGTTCTCTGAATTAATGAGTTTCAGTCACTCTTCACTAGGCAAAATGCTTGGAAACAGGAGAGGCAGTAGCCATAAAGAAGGTTTTGCAGGATAAGCGCTATAAAAATCGTGAGCTACAGTTAATGCGCTTGATGAATCATCCAAATGTGATATCTCTGAAGCACTGTTTCTTTTCTACAACAAGCCGGGATGAGCTTTTCCTTAATATAGTCATGGATTACGTCCCTGAGACTATGTACAAGGTTTTAAAACATTATAGCAATTCGAATCAAAGGATGCCCCTCATATATGTCAAACTCTACACATATCAGGTTTCAGTTATTTTGTTCTTTTTTTTTTCTCGGTAACTTCTCTACAATTCTATTTTATCTAACTCAGATATTATTACACACATTTTTCAGTTATTTAGGGGGCTTGCATATATCCATACAGTTCCCGGGGTATGCCATAGAGATATAAAACCTCAAAATGTTTTGGTAAGTAACCTCAAGTCTTCTCCTCTACCTAATGGCAACCCAAGTCCCCCAATTGTGGGATTGAGTTGGACTGTTCGGTATTTTGTTCTAAAGTAATAGTATGTGTTGTCTGCAGGTTGATCCTCTTACCCACCAGGTCAAGATTTGTGACTTCGGAAGTGCTAAAGTTCTTGTAAGTTCATTGGCTTTTTTGTTAGGCCCATCCTCTTAATGTATTGGCTTTGCTGTCAGAAACTCCCACTGTCATTCTGTTGAGGCATCTTTGAAGTGCTTCAATCTTTGTTTCGTGTGAATATTCATATGTGAATCACATCTATTATCTTATGGTAGATGTCATATACCAGCTGGATAGGAATAAAAACATATATCCAAGAAAACCAACAAAGAATGACCGTCTTATTCGAAATATATTGCCTGGTTGTTTTAGAGTTTTCAGGGCAAAAAGAACTAGAAATCTTATTATCCTAGAAATATGAAGAAACAAAGAGAAGGACGAATAATAGGAAAGATGTGTATAAGGCTAGTTGGAGAAGAAGAGAAAACCTGCAGGGAGAATTCCCATCATGATCGAGGGTGGTGTGGCATTCCATGGAGAGAGGTTTACTAATTGTTGAGCTTGTTAGTGTTATGTACACATTAATTTCCATTGGGACTCTAAGGTTGTTTTGATACTTTAATCTGCAGCAAAAGGCGAGGGGATGGCCCTATATTTTATATAGTCTTCATTGTTGTCTACAATTTGACATAATTATTATTATTATCATTGATTTCCATGATTTTTCTAATGAGGGTCTAGTATTTTGTAATATCATTTTGCTTGTTGAGCATCTCTTTATCTGTTAAAACATAACTTAATTGTTTATAGTTTATTTTTTTGATTCTCTATGAATTTTCATTAGTCCATTTAAAATTTGTTGTAATCAGGTGGAGGGTGAAGCTAATATATCCTATATATGCTCTCGTTATTATCGAGCCCCAGAACTCATATTTGGTGCAACAGAATATACTACAGCAATTGATATCTGGTCAGCTGGTTGCGTCCTTGCTGAGCTTCTATTGGGGCAGGTTTGTGACATACATGCATCTTGCTGAGTAATGTTTTAGTCTTTTAAACCATTTTCTTACTTTTGACTACGTTCTTTTTGGGGGGGAGGCAGCCCCTTTTCCCTGGAGAAAATGCAGTTGATCAACTTGTAGAGATCATCAAGGTGCGCCCTTCTCTGTTACATTTCTGTGGAAATGAAACATCAGTATTGGTGTTGTCCCTTTACTAATTCCGAGAGTTTCTCGAATAGGTTCTTGGTACTCCAACTCGAGAAGAAATTCGATGTATGAATCCAAGTTATACTGATTTCAGGTTTCCCCAGATTAAAGCTCATCCGTGGCACAAGGTATGACTGCAGTTGTATGGGCAATTTTCTCAGTGGTTTTCCAAAATATTCAATTAAAAAGTAGATGACAGAGTTCTTTGGTTCAGGTTTTTCACAAGCGGATGCCTCCTGAAGCCATTGACCTTGCTTCCCGACTGCTTCATTACTCTCCAAGTCTTCGCTGCACAGCAGTACGTTTAATTTCACGTCACTCTTGTGAAGTTCTATTGAAAGTCTGCCTTCACGAGCCCATAGACTTGCTTCTTATCAATTTATGGAGATATATGTTTGAACTCTTCTGCCTCCCACCCACACAAAAAAAAAAAAAAAGGAAAAAAGAAAAAAAAAATTAATGAACTGTTGACCTTTTTGTGTTTGTTAATTTTCTTCTTTTAAAGTTTAAGGAAATGTTGTTCTGTCTCTGCAGCTAGAAGCATGTGCCCATCCTTTCTTTGATGAACTCCGGGTGCCCAATGCCCGCCTCCCAAATGGTCGTCCTTTCCCCCCTCTCTTTGACTTTAAACAGGAAGTATGTTTCCTAACTATTTTCGTTGCCTTCTGTAATTACTATTTTCCTGTCTCTACCCAATTTTGTGAAAATTTCTGAATGTTCATGCATTTCACTGTGAAATTGCATGAAGTTACTGTACTTTTGTCATATCGGTAAAAGTAAGCAGGCATGTTCCCCAGCTTCCCTAAGTATTGTCAAACCCCTTGAAAGTATTCACTCAATTTACTTCTGTAAGAGGGGATTTGGTGTGGCCTTCAATGATTGCCTCTTCAATTATAAGCACAGATCTAACTCCATACAAAACTGAAGAAAGTGGCTTGCGTACTTCACAACTTACAGTTGACAAGGGAGAGCGAGTGGGTTCTCAAGTTTGCTTTAGAACAGAATTCAAATATTTCTGAAGTTATATGCTTATTGTGGAGAATGACAAATATGTTGATCTTATCCATGGAAGAGTTGGCTCGTATGCCATTAGGTCTTCTGGGGACACTAATATGATGTTGTGTATTGCACAAGACTGACAATGAAAAGGTTAATACGATACAAAGTGGAGAAAGAAGAAGACGACTACTTGCTGCTCCTATCATCTTGCAAGTGTTTTTTTTTTTTTGGTTGATAAAACTCATTGGTTGTCACTAAAGAATTATGGTAAAACTTACTGTTTACTTTCTTCAAGAATCAGAGTACTTGTAATTTCAGTAACAAAAGCTTATATCAAAACTCAAAAGAACAATTAAAACAACTTTGAAGGAAAGTTCTAGATTTTGGGTTTCTAACTCGCCTTTTATTCTTCATTCTTTTGTTGCTATCCCTGTCTTCAATATAACTACAACTAGAACATTAATGTGTATCTGAATTTGAGAGAACTAGAAGTTGAAGATAAGATTCTTACAAACCGTGCTGTTGTGTGAAGCTTTGATTGCTATTTATTTATTGACATTATGTATTAATTAGATTCCATATTGAATTTTTATTTTCCAACTCTATACAATCACAAGAGTATTGAGCAAATATTTCAGTTGTCTATTTGAGTGTTCACTCTTTGGCAAGATATATTATTTCAATCACATTTATTTATTTATTTTTTGCCTATGTGATATGGCTCATTGGATTTTGTGATCAACTCATGATGCTTCTTTGACAGTCAGTCAGTCACTGTTCTTTTGCACATTCTTGTCACATTTGTGTTTTCTCCTAGCTCTATTAGTTAAATATTTTGCCTCAAAAAGTTTACTTGTACATTGAAATTTAATTTAGTTGTGATTCTGCTTAGGTATTGAAATTTTACAGAGCGTATTAAAGCATTCGGTTCCCCACCATTTCCTTCAAACCTAACGAATCCTAATATTTTTACACTTGTAACCGACTCTAGCATGCACTTGTTGATTGTTTAACATCAAATTATCCATCCTTGTTACAGTTGGCTGGAGCTTCACCGGAGTTCATCAACAGGTTAATACCAGAGCATGTTCGAAGGCAAGCTAGCCTGAGTTTTCCCCGTCCTGCTGCAACGTGATTAGTGAGGTTACATTATCGTCTGTTCATTGAGTTGAAGGATATGTAGCAAATTGGTAAATATCATCAGGCGTTTTGGCCCCAAGTCAGTGGTTTTTGACGCCCCTAAATGATGTATGCACATAGTGGCTGTTCTACTTAATTAGAAAGTTGCTGAATTCTGGTATGTCCTCTTAGCTGCAAAAGTTTCATCGCTATTGTATATTGTTTTGATCGAGATTTTGAAACTTAGGTGTTCAAATGATCGTATTACATGTCAAATCTTGTAGTTTTTGTTCGTCACTTGTGATGTGTTGTTAATACTACATATTAAGTTGCCAGATACTTAAAATCCCTGTTGAGATTACTGTTTTCCTTCCCTTCATGTTCTTATAACATATTACTAATTTTTCAGATTAATACACATTTGAGACCACGGACAAGACCGTTGTAACTGTTGGCTATCTGATGATCATAGATCATAACAGTTATCATATAGCATGAGAATTATGTTGTGAAATATGACTTGAAAGTTACACTATGGGATTACACTTGTTAGTTGGATGTTTTGCACTAATCATAAGTTTTAAAATCGCAGTATTGGTATTTTACTAATTTTTTAGCTCCCCAAATGAATTCATTTGTCTTTTATTTTTAGACTATAATCTTATCACAGGGATAAGTTGACAAATATGATTATATGTTGTGTGTTTATGCATCCCAAATTTTAAGGGGATGTTGAATGCATGTTTGGCTAAGCTTGAAAAACTCTTTACTTATAAGTGATAAATAAGTTTTAAGATATTTAACTTTTTTTGGTCAAAGATGGAAATAAAAAAGTCACATATAAAAATATGTTTCAAAATGAAATCTTAAAAGTTTCTCACATCCCATTTCTAGCAACATGGTATCGACAAGCTTAAAGAGGCCTTGGTAGGGGCCAAGAAGGTAGATTGTGGTGTTGGGTGAGAAAAGTGTAGGGGTTGTTCTATTTGAAACTTTTCAATTTTAAATATATTTTTAGTGTTCTGCTTTGAGAGTCTATTTTATAATTGTTGAAAATGTGTTTTGTTTGTTATTTTGAAAAATTATTTCTGAAAATAGAAAACTGGAAAACACGTTCTTTTTGAAATTTTGAGAAAAATTATTTTGTATCATTTTATTCAATGAATTTGATTATTTAGTAAAATAGAATAATTTTATGTCAATATATGATAAAATAATATAAACATTTTAAAGTCGGTGAATTTTACAATATTTTTTTTTACAAAAATAAAAAATTAACAAAATAAAAAATAATGATGTGGAATTTTAATCAATTTATATTTAAATTAATTTTTTTATTTAAATAACCAATAAGGGCTTGAATTATTTTTTATTATTTATATTTTTCATTTTTGTAGAATTTTAAGATTTTTTAGAAATTTTACTTTCTTATAATTTTTTTTATTTTTTATTTTTTTATTTTTTAAGAATTTAGAATTTATTTTTTAATATTTTTAGAATATTTAATTTTTTATATTTAATTTTTTAAGAATTTATAATTTTATTTTTTAGAATTTTTGTTTATATAAATTTTTATTTAAATAAATTTTGTTTTCTTTATTTTGAGTGTTTTCCATGTTTTTACTAAAAATATTCAAAACGTCAAAAATTTGTTGTGTTTTGTGTTATAAATTTAACATTGTTTTCGAAAATGAATTTTTAAAAACAACATAGTAATCAAGTTTTGAGTGTTTTGAAAAACTGAAAATTGAAAACAGCAAAGAGAATATATCCGTAGTTTTTGCATTAGGTGGTTTAATATGATATCGAAGAATATAATGGTTTTATATTCAAGTTTTGACATTAATGAAATTGTGTGTGAAACAGAGAATTTTTGATTTGACATTTTTTGTGCAAATGTCTAAGGGTGTGTTTGATTGGTAGCATGAAAAATGGTAGAAAATGAAAATATTTTCCAGTGGAAGTGGGAAAATAAATTCCACTATAGGCAAGAAAATTTTTTTCAAGAAAGAAAGCAAATCCACGCTTTAAATGTTTGTCACTCAGAAAATGTATTTGCTTTTCCATGTGCCAATCAAACAACAAAGTGGGAAAATAAAAGTGTTGGATTTGACAAGATTTTCCATGGAAGTGACATTTTCCATGGAAAATGTTTGAATCAAACACACCCTAAGCTATAACTATTTGAACGTTTAAATTAAAAAAAGAAGTTCCAATCAATGGTAGGATGTCGAGTGATTACAACCCCAAGCTAACTATTCGTATCCACACCAAACATGCACTAAGATATAGACTATCTAATCATAGTGGTGGCAAATGGGCTAAGTGGCCCGTGGGTTTTCTGGCTTGGTTCATTTGGGCTTGGCCCCTGGCTAGTTCAGGCTCATTTAGGACGAGTTTAGGATCGGGTCGAGCTCTAAATTTTTTTCACAAGCCGGTTTGTTTTTTTTTTTTTTTTAAGTTGTTTAAAAGTTTTGTTTTCAAAAAAAAAGAAAAAACTAACGGACTATGCCCATGAAGCTCGAGTCATGGGTCAAACCGAGCTCCTAGTGGATCACGAGTCGAGCTTATGCTAGGCTTGGTTCAACCCATTACCATCCCTGACTAAATACGAGTAAGTTTGTTTTACACCATGTGCAAGAAGACACCCTGAATGAAGGTTTGTTTTTTCAAATAAAATTTGAATCGACTATATAAATTCTTTTTTATCATTGTATGTGATTCATTTCTAAATACTTGGAGGCTTATGAAGTACCAATCTTGACATGTTCTATCCAATAATCCAAAGCGCGCAAAAATAATTTTGAACACATGAGAACATTTGTAGCCATCTAGCACAAATTTATTTCCTTCAATATAACATACTCGTTCTGGGTTATTAATCTTATCCAAAATCCAAATCTTAATAAGGGAAAAAAATTAGATAAAAAAGGACCTTAAAACTCTATATACTTGTACAAGGTTTGAATTGGGATGTTAATGAATTGTTTCTACAAGGTTGAGTTGTTTTTGAATTAATCTACATTTCTTCTGTACTTATCTTATTTTTTTTATTTTTAAGTTACAGAAAAGTGGTATATGATAACGAGGATTAGATGGGCTCCAGTGGGTGGGTTTCTTTGGGCCACAAAAGGAGAAATAGTTGAGAAAATTAGGCCCTGCACCAAAGTTTTAGAAGAAAAATGAATTATACTGTTGAGTGAAACTTAATTTGATAAATACTGGATCCAATAATTTTTTTTTGTATTGTACTAGTTAATAATATTTAATTTATTCTCAATTATCTTTAGTTTCCATCTCAATCCCGTCAATTAAGGATCATTTGACAGAAATCCATCATGCATTGTCTTATGAAAGGAAAGTGGGTTTGCAATCAGAATCATAAATACGTCAGACGAACAAGCCCGGAGATTTGATTGTAGATGGACTCTTTGTAATCCTAATTTCTTCTAAGGTGCAAAGAACTTCATTAATATCTATGCGAATTGAACTTCACTGCAGTTTCAGTTTTTGGAAAAAATCATCAGATTCTACATTTCATTCGCCTCTCCCAAAAATTTCACACAGTTATTCAAACGATTTTCACTACTTTCATCCAATACATTCGATTTTTAGAATATAAGCTACATGGTGAGTAATATTATCTATGTATTATTATTATTGTTTGTGATTTCATGGTTACTACTCAATATTGCTAATTTTTGGGAATGGGAACAAACTTAATCTCTAGTTTTGAAAAAAATCAGAAACATAATATGTGGGTTTTCTTTTTCTTGTTAATTCAAATTTCAGATTCTTGGATATTTCTTGTTGATTCAAGTTTTTTGATTCTTGGGATTCATTTCCCTAGTTTTGAAATATATATTGTTGAAACATACTCTTTGAATTTATTTTGTGTCATCATATATGTTGGTAGTAGATTTTGTAACTGAAAGTTGTAGCCACTTCATGATTGTCAATGTGGTTAACAATATATGTTTCTGCGTATTGTTACTTCATCTTCTTCTTCTTTTTGTGGCTATCGATTTATTGTTAATAGGCGTTATGGCTTGTTGGATGATATGGAAAATTGTTAACTCTTTTATTTGTATTGTTACTTTAATGTATCATAATATATAGACATATTGTTCATCGTCTAGATCATCAGATCTATAACAATGCCAGAACTAATGATTGTAACCAAGAATTGATAATGAGTAAAGAGACTTTCAATTTAGTAATAATCTGCATTATCAAACTTTGAATTGAAATTTTTGGACACTTCGGATGAATTTCAACATATTTTGTTGAACAAAGTAAATATATCTTCATTGTGATTTTGTTGAACAATATTTGAATTTTAAATTTCAATTTTTGATGATATTCTTGGATAACAACGAAATGTAACTGCCGAATAGATAATTTGAATGGTAAATTTGCTAAAATCAAGGTTTTATTATAGATCCAGTATTTTTCAATTAATTCAGTTTGTTATATGTATTTTTTAATTTTTTTTGAAAGTTCAGTAAATTTCAAATTTTAATTACAAATTAGTGTACATACGTAATTTTCCCGAAATAGTTTTGTAAAGAGTTGGCAATTTTCGTGGGTTAAGGATTAGATTTAAAGGAAAAATTGCACCGAGTTACAAACCTTTTAAAAAAGGATAAACTTAACAAGAACCCTACTTTTTGTAAAAAAGTTGAATTTTTTTTTTTTCAAAAATACCTTATTTTCATGATTTGCTTTAAAAAATACCTCATTTTATTAAAATCAATATTTTATAATTTAATAAAAGATACATTATTTTCATTTAAAATCTATATTTTAGTTTTTCATTATCTAAAATTATATTAATTTTTTAAATTAATAGTTTAGGTTTTCATCATTTAAATTATATTAATTTTATCTAAAAATATATTATTTTTATACTATTTCAAATATAATAATTATTGTAATTATATTTTACAATTTATTTTCTTTGATAATTGTTTTAAAATACATCATTTTCATTGAAATCAATATTTTAATTTTTTCATTTAAAAAATAATATTTTTACACGAGTAACATATGTCTTACTTTATCATTTTTATTGAAATCAATACTTTATAACTTACTCATTTTATTATTTTTTAAAAAATATATTATTTTCATTTAAAATTAATGTATCAATTTTTCATTAAAAAACAACATTTTTACATGGATAACATATATGTTACTATATGTTACTACATGTTACTTCCTCATTTTTCATTAAAATCAATATTTTACAATTTCTCTATTTTTATAATTTTTTTATAATATATTATTTTCATTTAAAATCAATCTTTCAATTTTTTCATTTAAAAACAACATTTTTACACGATAACATACGGATAACATGTGTTACCATATGTTCTTTATTTTTATTAAAATCAATATTTTAAAATTTGTCTCATTTTATAATTTTTTTTATAAAAAAAATACATTAGCTTCATTTAAAATCAATATTCAAATTTTTTATTTAAAAATAATATTTTTACACGAGTAACATATGTGTTACTATACGTTATTTCATCGTATTCATTGAAATCAATAATTTATAATTATCTTCTTTCTATAATTTTTCAAAAATTACATTATTTTCATTTTAAATTTATATTTCAATTTTTTTTAAAACAACCTTTTTACACGAGTAACATATGTGTTACATCATCATTTTTATAAAATCAATAATTTTTACACTTGTAACATACGATCATACGTGTAAATTTTTTCCACCATTTATCCTACTCTACCACCACAACTAATTTAAATTATGGTAACACATATGTTAATCTAATTTAAATTAGATTAACACGTGTTACCACCTCCAACTATCATATTTGTATACTATTTCAACTACAATAATAATTATAATTATATTTTACAATTTAATTTCTTTGATAATTGTTTAAAATGCATTATTTTCATTAAAATCAATATTTTAACTTTTTCATTTGAAAAACAATATTTTTATACGAGTAACATATGTGTTACTTTATCATTTTCAGTGAAATCAATATTATATAATTTACGCATTTTATTATTTTTTTTAAAATATATTATTTTTATTTAAAATTAATATTTTAATTTTTCATTAAAAAACAACGTTTTTACATGGGTAACATATATGTAAGTAACTTTCTCATTTTTCATTAAAATCAATATCTTACAATTTCTCTCTTTATATAATTTTTTTAAAAATACATTATTTTTATTTAAAATCAATTTTTCAATTTTTTAATTTCAAAACAATTTTTTTACACGAGTAATATATGTGTTATCATAGATGTTACTTCATCATTTTAATTTAAAACAATATTTTATCATTTACCTCCTTTATAATTTTTAAAACAATACATTATTTTTAATTTAAAATCAATATACTAAATTTTCATTTGAAAACAACATTTTTACACGGGTAACATATGTGTTACCATATATATTACTATATGTTATTTTCTCGTCTTCATTAAAATTAATATTTTACAATTTAGCTCATATTTATAGTTTTTAAGAAATTACATTATTTATTTAAAATCAATATTTTAATTTTTTTCATTTGAAAACAATATTTTTATATGAGTAACATATGTGTTACCATATGTTACTTCATTATTTTCATTTAAATCAATGTTTTACAATTTGTCTCATTTTATAAATTTTTAAAATATAAATTATTTTTATTTAAATTAATATTTTAAATTTTCATTTGAAAACAACATTTTTACACGGTAACATATGTGTTACTATATGTGTTATTATATATTATTTCATCGTCTTCAAAAAAATCTATATTTTACAAATTATCTCCTTTTTGTAGTTCTTAAGAAAATATTGTGTTTCTTTTAAAATTAATATTTCAATATATCTCATTTTAAAATTAATAACATACATATACGAGTAACATATATGTATGTTATTTTATGTGTTACCATATGTTATTTTATCATTTTCATTAATATCAATATTTTACAATTTATCTCATTTTATAAATTTTAAAAAATAGATTATTTTCATTTAAAATCAATATTTTCAATATTTTTATTCGAAAACAATATTTTTACATGGGTAATATATGTGTTACTATATGTTATTTTTCTATCTCCATTAATATCAATATTTTACAATTTATCCCATTTTTATAGTTTTTAAAAAAGTACATTATTTTTATCTAAAATTAATATTTTAAATTTTCATTTGAAAACAATATTTTTATACGAGTAACATACATGTTATTATATGGGTTACCATATGTTACTTCAACATTTTTATTAAAATTAATATTTTACAATTTATTTTCTTTTATAAATCTTAAAAAAATACATTATTTTTATTTAAAATCAATTTTTCATTTTTTTATTTGAAAACAATATTTTTAAACGGGTAACATATGTATTCTTTGTTACCACACGACATACGACATGGCTGCCACGTCAGCATAGGCCCCATCCAAGCCCAAGTGAGGGCCTAATTCATAATCTGTCAAGAACCCCATCTGGCCCCTGCTAGGGACTTGGAAGGGCCGTCACACGCTTGGACCTTCGCAACCGTAAATCCATGAGCCATGTGGAGGGCCTCGGCGCTACCGCATGCGCGAACCATAGGGCCTCGCCGGACCACGCATCAATTATAACTAGCAAGGTGATGATGACACTCGGAATGACTAGAGAAGTAATTGAGGAAAGATCGCGTTGGTTTAGCGACGGATCTTCACAAGGAAACCGAATCACAATCTCCTAAAATCATGCAACGTGATAACCTTAGATAAGGAAGGTAATCTTTGAGATTGCCTTGACGAGGAATGATCCCTATCCCATAAGGAAGGAGAATCCGATTGGGTATCGATTGATTTGTTACCTAAATCAATCGGGACTTTCGCGCTTATAAATACAACGCTCCGATTGTTTCAAGTGCACGCACTTTTTATGTTTAAAAGTCCCACCGAAACTCGCTCAAATCTCTACCGCTTGTCTCTCCCACACCCCTTTTGTTCCCACCCGTGTATCTCCCATATACCGGCAATTGACTTGATCGTCGGAGTGCCAACGATCATGGGACCCTTTTCTTCGGAGATCTTGGTGCCTAACGGTCGTCTAGTGTGCGTGTAACATCTGAATGGCAAGAAAGTGATCGGAGATCTGTTGGCACGTGGACTAGTGCAGTTCGGGACGTCAACGCAGTTGGCGCCTGGCTCGTGGAAACGAAAAACCTCACACGACCAAGTGTTTGTGGTAAAACGTGTCTTTTACCCGAAGAAGCATGACATCCGAACGGTCCGCGTAAGAGGCGGTGGAGTCCCACCACACCAACTGCGACAGGAGAGCGTTCAAGACCTCTGTAACGTCACCCGTCGCAGAAAGAGAAGACATCAGAAGAAACGGACGATGGAACAGGAGAACCAGGACCTCAAGATGGACAACGCCCGGATGAAGGCCACGCTTGAATTATTGGAGAATCAATCCCTCCAACACGGACCCAAGCGCAGCCGTGCCCGGAAGAGTCCCTCACCCACTGGTTCGCTGGACAGCCATGGTTCCCGAAAGGAACCCCCCGTTTCTGACGACTGGAACCCTCGAAACCCAGCTCCGAAGCCCCCGCAGGACGGTCACAAAGGGAGACCCTTCCCTGTACGAGAAAGCCACCCGGTTCCTGCAGCTAGCGTGTTTGACCGGTTGGGAGTGGGGTCTTCGATTGCACCCCCAACCCACACACAGCAGGCGTAGTGAACATAGTGAGGCCCGTACGGAAAAGAAGAAGGACCCAAAGAACCAAGAAAAGGCCGAAGACGAAAAGGAAATGCTGGAATGTTATGAGGACGACGATGACGAGAACCTACCGTTCACCAACTACATAAAGGCAATGGAGGTGCCAGCCAACTTCCGAATGCCTATCATGGACAAGTATAATGGGAGAGGTGATCCCACGGACCACATAAACACCTACAAGACAAAACTCCAGGGCCAATCTCCCGCAGTGAAGTGTCGGAATTTCCATACCACACTCACGGGGGACGCAAAGAGGTGGTACAACAAGCTGAGGCCAGGGGGTATCCGAAGCTGGCCACAACTTAAGAGGGAGTTCGTCAACGCCTTCATTGGCAACCGGACGATGATTGCTGACATCGCCCAACTCAATGATATCCGGCAAAAGGAGGGAGAGACCGTCAAAAGCTACTTTAAACGATTCAGCAACATCATCAACAAGATCGAGACGGTGACCGATGAAAAAGCCCTGGATGCGCTGATAACAGGGCTCCACATGCGAACCCCCTTTTGGAGGGACGTTCTGAATAGTCCACCGAAAGTCTGACCGGTGGTGGACATGATCCGGTATGAAACCGATAAGAGAAAGAGCTGAAAGGAGAGAGGAGATCGACATGAGGGAGGGGGGCGTCGCTCTCCGAGCCCCGGTTCTCCCATTTCGTGAGGAGGCGTTCCCAGAACCAACTAACAACCATTACCGGAGGTTCAATCAAACTGAGGTAGCCCCACCACATGGGCACCGAGAGTGCCCCTACCCGCGGTGACCCCGCCCAAATTCTGTCGTATACACAGGACCAGGGTGCATAACACGGAAGATTGCCCGGATGTGAAGGAGCTAATCAATCGCGAGAACCACGGGCCGAGCGAGAGGGATCAAGCGGCGCGAGGACATCGAGGACCCCCACACAGCAGGCGAAGGCCTCCTCCCCAGCGCCGGAACGATGGACCTCACCACGACGGAGGAAGGAACGGGGGAGACAGGGACCAACCGAGGGCCGAGAGGCCCCAAGGAGCCCCACCTGTCCGAGAGATAAATACCATTTTGGAGGACCGTATGTCGGGAGAAGCACGATGAACTCGCGACGTAACTATGCGGCGGCGCGAGAGGGAACCCCGGAGAGTTGGCAAGACACGGGCATCGGCCCAGAGTGCCGCCTATCTCATTCATCTGAAGAGGACGAATCGGGATACACTACCCGCATTGCGATGCCCCCAGTGGTACGCGCCATTATCGCGTGAAACGGCCCAGGCGGATCTTTGGTCGACGACGAAAGTGCCGTGAACATCCTATTCGGCAGTACGTTCGACCAAATGGACGTGGATCACGAACTGACGGCCATCACCGAGCCGCTATTTGGTTTCATAGGGGACAGTCTCGTCCCGCGAGGAAAAATTACCTTGGCGGTAGATTTCGGGGAACCACCTTGCCACCTCCAGAAAATTCATGGAGTTCCTAATAGTGGACACCCGCTCCGCCTACCATGGAGTCCTTGGTAGGCCTGCGCTGAAGGATTTACAAGCGATTACGTCCATACACCACTTGGCGATGAAATTCCCGACTCCCGGAGGAATAGCTAAAATCCGTGGTAATCAGACGGAGGCACGGGCATGCTACATGAACGCGTTATTTAAAAGTCGCAAAACGTAAGGACGGTGGCGGATCTAGGATTGAAGTTCGCTTATAGCGTTGATCGGTCAACGGTCAAATATTGACCATTGACCAGTCAACGGACGATGCTTATGAAAAAATAATGTGAAAATATTTTTAATAAATACATAACTTATAAAGCAACAAAAAAAATCATATAATAGTGAAATATAATTTAATACAAGCCGTAATAATTCTTGTTTGATGACTAGTTAGTGTCTTAGTGAAAATGGGAACGAACAAGAATTACAAATTTGGTAGTTTAAATAACCTACCTTCCTCGAATGAAACCTCTCATTCTCTTCCTCTTAGAGCTCTGAAAATGCCTGCCAACAAAACGATAATCATTCATTAATATTATAAAATACACGTCATACACGATAGCCAACTTCAGGGGCGGACCTAGGATAATGGTTCAATGGGGGCGATAAAAATTTACATAAAAAATAATTTAAAATAAGACAATTAACGATAAGAAAAAACTTAAAATAAAGTCAAATCTATAGTAACAAAAAAAAAAGCAAAAATTCTGATAAATACTTTCTATATTCTTCAATTTTAACACCCTCTTTTCAAATTATGCAATTATCATATTAAAGAGAAATAATAAATTCTTTAGTTGAAGATTTATTCATGTAATTATCTTATTTTTTTAATTTTTTATAGTTCAAGGACTACAAGAGAAATTTTGAATTTAAAATTGAAATTCTTTTTTTCTCTCTCTCTCTCTCTCTCTCACATACACACACTGACACACACACACACCTGACACCGTCTTCTTCAAAATTCATCAAGAAATGTTATATATACACAATATATACATACACTACACGCACAATACACACACTGGAACACAAAAAAAATTAACGAAGCCCAACACCATTTTTTGGCGAAATTCCAGCATGGTCGGACGCGGGATCTCGCCATGTGGTAGATCCGCCTCTGCGCAAGGATGTCTCCCCAACCGCAGCAACCTGAGACCTTACCGCCGGCATTTCTATTTTTTCTTTCTGCATTGTTTTGATCTCTTTAGAGATTTTTCTTTTTTGCCGGACGCCAAGAAGCTAGGCGCCGCTTAATAAAGTTCGTCTTTTATAAATCCAAAGCATCCCCCAAGTGGAGAGTACCAATACGGCAGCGAAGCGAGGGAGTGTGGTTCGCGCCAACTCTATTAACTCATTTGGGTAAATATTTTCACGCGAAGAAAGCAAGTACAAAGAACACGGCGGCGAGGAGTGTGGTTCGCGGCCAACTCTATTAACTCATTGGGTAAACATTTTTACGCAGAAGAAAACAAGTACAAAGAACACGGCGAGGAGTGTGGTTCGCGGCCAACTCTATTAACTCATTGGGTAAACATTTTTACGCCAGAAGAAAGTAAGTACAAAGAACACGGCAATGCCGAGGAGTGTGGTTCGTGGCCAACTCTATTAACTCATTGGGTAAACATTTTTACGCAGAAGAAAGCAAGTACAAAGAACACGGCAAGCGAGGGAGTGTGGTTCGCGGCCAACTCTATTAACTCGCTGGGTAAACATTTTTACGCGTAAGAAAGCAAGTACAAAGAACACAGCAACGAGGGAGTGTGGTTCGCGACCAACTCTATTAACTCGCTGGGTAAACAGTCAACGCGAATGTGCGCAACTAAGATTCATTCGATAGCAAATAAAATTCGATCATGACACGCGAACCACCCCGCGCCACCAAGGGCATTACTTGTGACCTCATACTTGTACCAATGACTTCGTAAGCAACACTAAACATCGACGAGGCCCGAAACAAGTATGTGAAACACGGGCACCAGAAACATAATATGGGCACACGCACGCAAATATGGAAGTAACTTGGCACCTTTTTATTAAATACGAAATACAATACAGAAGCATATATATAACTGCAATATACTCTAAAACCCCCGCTGCCTCATTGGGCCAGCACATAAATGGAGTAACTAGATCTATTACACCTATCCCCTGGTCTACGCTGGCTCCGCCCAGGTTGGGAAACCTGACTTCACCATGATCAGGAGTCTCCCAAGCCAACCCGAGTTAATTGGGTGGCTTATTAGACCATACTGCTCAAAAAATGCCGTTGACGCCTTTTTCTGGCAGTGGGAGACCCCCCAGTCCCGCCAGCCGTTCAGGGGAGGGTCGGGCTAAGGCTGCTGAGCCTAAATCCCCACCCCGTACGTTTGGTCCCCTGAACGTTGATTGGCCAGATCTTTGGTCCTCTGAATGTTGATTCTCGGTTTGACAGACATCTTGGAGGCCAGCCCTCCAGCCGCACCACCATCACACATTTTCTATCTCTATCTCGATCGCACGATAATGACATGTTAAAAGCAACAGTCTCACGATGGAAGAATCTTGTCAGGCTTGCATCCTATTTATAAAGGACTACGCTGGAAAGAGGTGTAGTGCAATCATACTGGTCATAACAGGAGTCCAGAGTGGCACGCGGACGTTCTGCCTCTCCAATGCATTGAAGACGCCAACCTTCCGGATTCCACCAGGTGTCTGCATCATCAATGCTAGGAGAATGATTCTCATATTTAAAGCGTCTCCCCCACGCGCACACAGAATCGAAACGTCGGATAAACAAAAGGTCAATCCCAATTTCGTTTTCAATTAATCCGGGCAAAAAATATAAGGATTACAAAGTATAAATGTCCCGCCGCCTCTTCAAGGGTCGGTATACTGCAGGCCTCCCTCAGTTAGAGGAGGTATCTGATCACCTGCGGTACTAAGTTCAACGTCAGAGCTTGGGCCTCGGCATGGCCGCCAAGGAAAGAAAGGTCCCATTCCGGGTGGACCTCCATGATGCTCTCCACCAACTGCTCGCCTCCAGCTGTCATCAAACGTTGGGCAAGGTCCTGATACTCGGGCGTTTCCACAAATGCATCCTGATAAGCCTCCACCGCCTTGGTCCCAGCAACCGCACATTCGGCCCGGACCCTCTCCAGTTCCAGCCTCGTGTCCGCCAACAACTTGCCCTCCTCCGCGACGATGGTCTCCAGCCTACCAGTCGCGTTGGCAAGGGCTTCCTCGGCGGCAAGTGCCCGGTCCTCGGCCGACTTTCGGGCCCTTCACCGCTCAAGGCTCTGCCTCTAAGGCACTCTTCTAAAGCTCCTCGGCTTTTCGAGCGGCCTCATAGCCTTCTTTTGTTCCTGGGCGGCCTTCAGACACTCTTTCGAGGCCTTCAATTCAATCTCATATTTTCCCTTAATATCCGCCTCCCTTGCAACAGAGGCGTCAAGTTTGAACCGAAGTACCCTTTTTCGGACTCAGTTGTGCCTTCTCGAGTGAACGACTTTCGGCTCCTCTGACACAAGCGGACTTGGCCCCTCCTCATGGCACCGTCCGTCATAACTTTCCACACACAACACTCCTCCTTGCTCACCACTGTGGACCCAGATCGTTTATTTCCGCCATCTTCAGCCGCTCCCGCACAGTGGGCCCCTCGGTAGTCTTCTCCATTTCTGGGTCCAATACTTGTGCACGCTTGCCGCCATCATCGCGGGATGAGCTGGGAGCATCTCCAGGACGGCAGTTTCCAGTTCCCCCGACGTTGGGTTATCCGGACGGGGCTCCCCTGGTCGAACGAGGGGCCAGGTTTCTTTACACCCCTGTTCGCCCGACATACGGGCATCCCCATAAACCCCCTCCGCACACGGAGCCTTCCTCTTTTCGCGCACCGCGACGCCCACATCCTCGGCAATGCCCTTCCCTTGTCCCGGGCCGGGATGGGGTGAGAGAGGCAGTTCGATCGACCGGCGGAAGAGGGAGGAGGAACGTCCTGACTAGGGGCGGGCTCTGATTGAGCAGCAGCCGGGATACCTTGCGATGACACGGGCACATCCCGGACGGGCACCTGAGCAGAAGACCCCTCTCCGCTAGCAGGGCGAGCAAGGTGGAGTGTGGGCACGCTTTTGAACCTGAAAGCTGTTAAGCACATACGTTAATGAGCGATGCGCCCAGATAATCCCACGCCATAGCACCATAACACCTAAACAGATGAGACTTACACATTAGTCCGCAGCTGACCAAAAGTTTATCGTCTTTTAAAAGATTCCCGAGGCTCCGGAAGTCGCTGCTGAGAGACCGAACCTTATTCCACTTCGACCTCAGCTCTCCTTGGCTTCTCTTTGGGATCGGTGGCTTCCCGCAATCTGCAAAAGGGAACAAACACATCAAGTCAGGAATCGTAATCAAGATTTCATACGATTGTGGCGAGTTATACCAAGATCCCCGAAATGTCGAGGATAGACACGCGGCGTGGAAGGGGTCCTCGGGCGTAAATTCCCAATCTCCGCCAACGAAGATGAACCTCTCCTTCCAGTTGTGCACCTTGTTGGGACTGTCGGTGGCCGTCCCCATTTCTGACCCGGCCGAGGAGATACATTATACCAGCCGGCGGACCGGCAAGGTCGGTATATGGACTCAAACTCCCTGGGAGACAAGTCTCCTCCAGCCTTGGCAACACTCCACAAAATGTAGGAGGCTACCATCTGCCCCCAGCCATTCGGCGTTATTTGACAAGGGGCCAGGTTCCAGTCCCTCAACACTTGGCGGAAAAAAGGATGCATGGGTAGGCGAAGGCCTTGCTGCATCGCAGGCTCGTACACCGCCACATACCCTTCGGGAAGATGGTCGGCACGCTCTTCTGAGCTCGGGGCTCTGAGCGTCACGGTCGAAGGAATATCGTAGGACAACCGTATATCTTCCAACTCCGCATCCGTGATCCTCGACTGAGCCATGGACGCTTCGGTTGCCGACCGTTTCAGCTCCTCGTCCAGAGCCCTCGCAGCGGGAGCATCCCTCTTGTCCAGCGATCCCCTCATCTCAGGCGCCCCCACGTCTGACCTCCCCTTCACTACCGCCTCTCCCGCCGGCAAGGAGGGCCTGACCTCCCTCCCACTCGTCGACGGAGCCGACGGGTTCATCACTGGAGGCTCTGGATTCACCCCTCCCACGACTCCAAAATAGGAGGATGATGTAGAGGCCGACGAAGAAACGCTCCCAATAATATTGGGTTTGTGGGAGCATCGGATGGGTTCTGTGAGTCGTCGTCTCCAGATGACATTTGGCCGTCCCCAGGTATGGGTATCGTACTATGACTATGAAAATAAACAACGCAAGCAAATTACAAACGCTTTACGAGCGCCACTCGAATGTACGACTCAAATGGTACACCGTTACAAGCGCCTCGCTTATCGGCGAGAATAACTACTGATGAGCAAAGGTAGGAGAAGGTGCGACGTTTGGGTGGATGCCTGGTTTTATAAAGGCGCACTCACTCATTAACCGTCCGGATCCCAAGCGTTCCATCCGGCATATGGATGGTCGACATGTGTCTTGAATGGTATAGTAGGCGGAAAGCAAAACCTGCTCACTTAGTAAATCAAGGAAGCACGCGCCCCCGTTCTCATTCTCACGCGACCGCATTTAATGCGTACACCCCCATCTCTCATGATTGCCTCGACCGCAGAAGGGCGGCCCTTGATAGATAGAATCACGCCATCAGGGGACACGTCGGCAAGATTGGCCCGCCTTGAAGCCCTCACCCGTCATGAATGTTCGGCTTCGGGCTTGGGGGACTATATATTGGGGGGAGGTCAAATTACTTCCTGCCGAACCACCGTGATAATATATTTCCTGCGATGCACATCAAATGGTGGATATCCTCAAAAGTCCCACGCCCATTATAAATAATAGGCTTGGACTTGGGGACTATTGTTACCACACGACGACGACATGGCCACGTCGCCAAGATAGGCCCCATCCAAGCCCAGTAAGGGCCCAGTTCATAATCTGTCAAGAACCCCATCTGGGCCCTGCTAGGGCCTTGGAAGGGCCCGTCACACGCTTGGGCCTTCGGCAGCCAGAAATCCGCGAGCCATGTGGAGGGCCTCGGCGCCCGCATGCGAACCATAGGGCCTCGTCAGACCACGCATCAATTATAACTAGCAAGCAGCATGACACGCCGGAATGACTAGAGAAGTAATTGAGGAAAGATCGCGTTGGTTTAGCGCACGGATCTTCACAAGGAAACCGAATCACAATCTCCTAAAATCATGCAACGTGATAACCTCAGATAAGGAAGGTAATCTTGGAGATTGCCTTGACGAGGAATGATCCCTATCCCATAAGGAAGGAGAATCCGATTGGGTATCTGATTGATTTGTTACCTAAATCAATCAGGACTCTCGCGCTATAAATACAACGTCTCCGGTTGTTCCAAGGTACGCACTTTTTTATGTTTAAAAGTCCCACCGAAACTCGCTCAAATATCGCACGCTTGTCTCTCCCACACCCTTTTTGTTCCCGCCCCCGTGTATCTCCCATATACCGGCAGTTGACTTGATCGTCGGAGTGCCAACGATCGCGGACCCTTTTCTCCGGAGATCTTGATGCCTAACAGTCGTCCTAGTGTGCAGGTAACATACGAAATGGCAGTGGAAGTGATTTGGAGATCTGTTGGCACGTGGACTGGTGCAGGTTCAAACGTCAACAGTTACTATCTGTTATTTCCTCGTCTTCATTAAAATCAATATTTTATAATTTATCTCATTTTAACAGTTTTTTTTTAAAAAATCCATTATTTTTATTTAAAATTAGTATTTCAATTTTTCATTTGAAACCAACATTTTTATACGAGTAACATATATGTTACCATATGTGTGGTATGTTACTTCATCATTTTCTTTAAAATCAATATTTTACAATTTATCTCTATTTATAAATTTAAAAAAAAAATACACTATGTTCATTTAAAATCAACATTTTAATTTTTTTTATTTGAAAACAACATTTTTATACGAGTAACATATGTTTTACCATATGTGTTACTTCATCATTTTTATTAAAATCAATATTTTTCAATTTATATCCTATTATAAAGTTAAAAAATATATTTATTAATTTTATTTAAAATCAGTATTTCAATTTTTAAATTTGAAAACAATATTTTTACACGGATAACATATGTGTTATGTTACCATATGTGTCACTATATGTCATTTCATCGTCTTCATTAAAATCTATATTTAATAATTTATTTCATTTTTATTGTTTTTAAAAAAATACATTATTTTAATCTGACATGAATTTTCAATTTTTCATTTGAAAACGATATTTTTACAATGAGTAACATATATGTTATCATTTGTTACTTCCTCATTTTCATTAAAATTAATATTTTATAATTTTTCACCTTTTATATTTGTTTAAAATTACATTATTTTTATTTAAAATCAATATTTTAATTTTTCATTTGAAAACAATAATTTTAAATTAGTGCAACACACGGGTTACTTGTACAGTAACACACATGTTACCTTATTACTCCCGCCTCAAACCTTAAAACTATCTCTCACCATCACCGCCATCTTCCATCACAACCGAGGAAACACATGTTTACTTGTTGGGTAACACATGTGTTACCACCACCACTACCGCTCTATCACCACCAGTAAATTTAAATTATGATAACACGTGTGTTACCGTCATTTAATTAGGGTAACACATGTGATACCACAACCTTCACCACTATTTGAATTACACTAACACGTGTTGTCCTTATTCAAATTAGAGTAACACGTGTATTATTTGTAGGAGACGATACAAGTAAAGAAAAAGTAAAATGCAAATGGAGATTATACAAGCCAAAAATAGTAGGATAAATTCTAATTGTTGACCTTATATTCACTAAAATCAAGACAAACAATAAACAATTAAGATTTCTAAAATACAATTTATGCACCCAAAAGCTTACAAGTAAAGCCAATTTATTCATAAACTATCTATTAACATGATGCGTGAGCGAAAATTTAACGAGACCTATAAATGTAACAAAACCATTTTCTTAAATTTCAGGCCATACTGTCATTATCCTAAAAGCAAAGGAATATAGATATATTACCCCCCCCTCCCCTCCCCCCCCCCTTTTTTTCGAGTCCCCTCTGGCTCTCACTTTAGTTGTGTCAATAATCCATAACTTGAAAACATAAAAAAATGGACCATGCTATATGTACACTCTCAATGACACCATCACTTACACCATGTGATGTGTCAAATACTAATTGGGTGAAATTATTATTTATTTGGCCAAATAAATAAAGTGATCCAATCATTATTTGACACATCTCCATGATATAAGTGATGGTGTACATTTTGATGTACAACTAGCATTTTCCTAAAAAAATAAACAAGTTTCAGTAAAATATATTATTTTTATACGAGACAATGATTGTGCAGGAAAAAAGTGAAATTCAAGTGAAGGGATCATATTATACCTTCAAACATATATGAGGACTTCCTTCTAAATTGTAAGAAAAAAGATAATTAAGGACTGTGTACCACGTGTTGGGGAGGAGCTAGCTCGTACAGCATCAAATGAAGTCACAACAGAGAACAATATCTTTTGTTAATTGGGACTAGTTTTCCCCCACAGCAGGGAACAATAAAGAACAATATTCCTTGAGTACAATGTAACTAAAAGGCCAGGATCTTGAGAGCTGGTTTGAATATTTTTATTACATATTTTTGTATCCATTACTCTTCCAGGCAAAACAATTGTCTTGAGACAACGTTTTACTGTACATTCTGGTAATGTGAATACGATTTATTCTTTGACATTCACATTACAGAATACAGAACATGTTTATCATGGCTTATTGACATAAATTGCTACATCATGCAGGGGTTTTCTTTTTTTCATTTTGCTTGTATAACACATATAGATATAAAAACTAGAGCAATTTTTCCTTCCATATTTCAGCAATTTCAGTAACCAAAAGAGGAAAATGGGTGAGGAATCATCACTAATCACCCACACTGGTGGAGGCAGTAAGATGGTGGGTTTGAAAGTTTGATGAGGCCGAGAATTTAATGTTGGGGGTCCTCAAACAGTGATGTGTCGGGAGGCTTCTCGGGGTTGCCCCGATTTTTTTTTTTCTTAAACCACGATTCATCGGTCAATTTTATGAGAATCTAATATTTTTTATGTCATTATCCTTAAGAAGTTTACAAGAAAATATTGAATACAATCGATTTATGCAGTTAGGCGTATTCGATACTCAGCCGTGTTTGTTACGATTGCTTGAAAAGACTAACTTCAATATTTTCTTCTTGATTATTGAATGATTCCAATTTAATCCGAGTTAGATTGGACTTTATTTGTTTAGTTCATTCATTGTTGAGTTTGGACTTTACTATTTTTTGTTTTGGTTGATTATTAGGAAGAATAAGTGATCTTAAAAGCATGTTTGATTCTACTATTTTAGAAAAAAATAGATTTTTCCTAAACAAATTTTGGCCCACATTCTATTCAATAAATTTGTAATTTCAATTTTACCCTTCTTGTGTGTATTTAATTATTAAAAGAGAATCAAACACAATATTTAAGACCAGGACCCCCCACCTCTCCGCCTCTGTTTGAAAGGTTGAAAGGATAAAATTATTCATTAATTTCTTATATTTTGTGTTTGAAATGATAAATAATTTTTTAAAAAAAAGTTTATATAATATAAAATAGAGGTATTTTTTCAAAAGTATTATTTAGATGTAGGTAAAAATTAAAGAATTAAAAAAAAAGGTATTTTTTAACTTTTATAAGAAAATGAAGTATATGGTATAATTACCTCTTTGAAAAATATACTGTCAGATTTCAGACTTTTTAATCTCAGTACTAATGTACTACCATCTCAAATCTTTTAACAAATATGCCAACCTTTCAATGATTTTTATCCAATGTTTTAAAATTCGAACCAGTCCGATAATTAAATCGGAAAATTCGTTATCCAACCAACAATTCGATCTGAATGGTTCTATTAAACTGATATGCGATTGATACAGGAGAAAATCGAAAACTCTCCAAATTTTCAAAATGAACTAATGACCAAGCCCGTAAATTGGGTCATTATGGATTGAGATTTTTCAAATTTTATTTCAAATTTTGATAGTTAATAACTACTCTAGGTTTTAACTTTCACTTTTTTTTACTTCATCTAGAAAATCTCTGACCTCCTAGTGTACTGTGTTGGAGTAAAGATTGAAAAATAATATAGAATTTATTTAATGAATTATAATTACTGTTACTATTTTATTATTTTATAAAAATAATCATATCACATTTGACATGAGTTGATCCGCCAGTTCAATGATTAACGGTTGAACCACTGACTTATTGACCTACCTTTTCCTCTAGATTAGTGTTTGGGTTGGATATGAAAACTATGCTTCTTTCCCAACATCTTAAGTTGACCGAAAGTACAGGGTAATGTTATGTTACCACCAGATTTTGATAAAGCCTCCACGTAAGCAAAGGTAAAAGCTCAATAAAGACCCAAGTTGGCTATCGCTACGACCTTATAGGCCCAGCGAAGGCCCCCCAGATTCATAAAGACTTCATACATCAAGCGAAGGCCCCATGAATATTCTTAAGACCCAGCAACATGTTAGCACTCACAAATCGAAATACAGCGAAGCCCATGACAGGCTCGAGTACAGTAATTGATCAAGTGGACCTCGCCGAGCTTTGAGTCCCTCGTAATCCGCAGGCAACATAGTGTCCCAGAATGACCAGAGATATGATTAAGAAAAGATCGTGTTTGATTGATGCACGGATCCTCGTAAGGAAACCAAATCTCAATCTCCTAAAGATTATGAAACGTGATTAATTCAAATAGGGACTGTAATTTAGGAGATTGCCTTGATAACCTATCATCCCTATCCTATAAGGAAGGAGGATCTGATTAGATATCTAATTGATTTTTTTCAAAACAATTAGAACTCTTGTGCTATAAATACAACGTCTCCGGTTATTCTAAGGTACGCTCTTTTTATGCAATAATTTCACTCATAAACTCTGTTCAAATCTCTGCCTGCTTGTCCCTCCCACACCCAATTGCTTTCATCTCCCGTGTATTACTCTATATACCAGCAGTTGACTTGATCGTCGGAGTACCAACGATCGCCAGACCCTTTTTCCTCCGGTGATTTTGGTACCTAACGGTCGTCATAGTGTGCAGATAACATATAGGTTGGCAAAGGAGTGACTGGAGATTTGTTGACAAGTGGACATTGCAGGTTCCGACGTCAACACATTAATTTGACCATTTTCAAGAAGGGTAAAAAGGTCATACCATAAAAAAACAAAACAAAACTTCGTGTATGTTTGGTAGTGCTGAAATTATTTTTTAAGTGTTTATATTATAAGTTGTAGTGAATGTGTGGATCAAAAGTTAATTGTAAGTTGTGAATCCTATAAAATATGTAGATAAAAAATATATTTGACCAATTTAATTATAATTTAAGCACCACCAAACTTATGCGAAAAGAAAGTTCTTCATCCTCATTCGATCCCCAAAAAAAAAAAAAGTTCTTCATCCTCTCAAAACCCACTCCCACGCCCATGGCCCCACTGCCACCTGGCCCACCTCCATTACCCCCAATCCCAAGCCCCATTACCCACACTCTTCCATTAGGACCATTACCTCTTTCCCCATCCCAACCGTCACCTTCTCCCCAAGCTGCTATACAACAGCACCACCGCCGTATTAAACACAGATTTATTTTATATGTAGATCCATATCCGACATCTTAAAAGAACTGAACAACAGGGCACTCCGAATTTCAGTGCTCTTCCAATGAGGGGTCTTCCCAGTAGACATTGAAACCCTTTGCATTGCTCAAATTGTAATGTCTGCTGGAATTCTTCTAAAAATAAAAGTACAGAATCAATTAGCAAAAATCAGAAAAATCAATTTGCAGAAAATAAAAAATCAGAGAACTTCGTTTATGAAATCTGAGTTGAAATTCTATCTCAATTATGCGAAATTTGTAACTGAAATCTGGTTGGATTTGACTTTAATAGTTGTGGCCATGGCAGCCAGCGGTGGTGGTTATTATTTTCATTTGCATTGTTGTGGTGATTGTGAAAGCGGTGGCGGGTCTGGAGATGGTCTTAGAGACTGGCGGTGGATTGAACCGATTTGGTGGTTGTGGCAGCACTGATTGGGGTGGTGTGGTGTTGCTGTTGCTGATTTAGCATCGGAGTTGGAGGCGGGATGAGGTTTTGCAGTGGGTGGCAGCGACGGCGGTGGTGCTGTTTTATTTTGCTTTGAATGTGGTCCGACAGGCTTTGGATTAGGATTGGGGGTGACAGCCAGCGACGTGGGTGTTACGAAAGCATTTAAATGTCCTTACACTGCACATAAGATGAACAGAAAAAGTGCAAAATTTCTTACTGCAAAAACTACACTGATCATTCTTCGTGATTACAGGCCCCCAAAGTTACAAGCCCTACAAATTGTAATACATTACATCCCAGAAAACCAGAAGAAACAAAAAAAAGCCAAAGTGGAAATAAAAAATAAGCACAGGAGAAAAGGTTTTCAGCCTAATCAGATAAGTGGATTCTGCGGAAGAACCCACTTGCCATCAACCCAATCTTGATGAACTCGCAGCCTCTCAAACTCATAAGCAATTTCATCTTTGGTTGAATCAAAATACACAAAAAATTTGCTTCCAATCCTCCCAGTGATCTTCCCAACCCACCATCCATCATTATCAAAGGCATCCACCAGATCGTACAATTTGAATCGAGTCGCAGGAACCTCCGGTGGCTGTGGGCGGACCTCGGCGGCGGTGACAACTTCTCTTAGCGGCCCGGACATGTCATCCTTCAACAGGGTAAGGTACTGTACAATGTATTCTTTCCTCACCAATTCAGTTACCACCGTTGCCTCATAGTACGAGCCCACAAAACCCTCCTCATTGCTGGCTATTTCCACTCGATCCCCCCTTTTAAATTTCATTGTTTCTCCTGCAGACATTGCCTTAAAAAAAATTGGGTTTAGAGAGACGAAGTGTGTAATTTGTGTGATACAAACACTTGAAGAGATCATTCAATTGACACGCGTTACTGTGTTCTTCGGGAGTCGTGTTACTTAATGGGCTTCGGATACTATCTATTTGGTGAAATTTTTGTTGAAGTTTTTGGTAGATTATAAGATTTGGATGTGACGGGATAAGTTGATAAAAAAGTGAATAAAAATAAATTATGAATTTTACGAAATGTGAAGATAAAATTTTATTTTATTAATTTATAAGTACTTATAAATTATAAGATTATTTTCAATGCAATTGTGGATCGTTAAATTTTTTTTGTCATATAAGTAAAATAAATAATATCTAAAAAAGTTCATCTCCAATGCAATATGTTATTAGATATTAATGTCACGTAGATCAAAAATCTCTCAACAATTGTGCTATCTAAATAGTAATCTATAAAACTAGTGTTGCATTGCGCATGCGATGCACTGGGACATGTGGTATGTAACATGAATAATATTATAATATTGAAAAGTAAAGAGATTTTGAAATTGATCAAGTGAATATCATTACAAAGAAGCAGAAAGTCAAACTTTTAGATACAATGAAAAGGAAATAAAGACACATACAAAAAAAAAATATTATAGATTTTGGAAAACTTCCTTATACACTACATTCGTTGTTGAATTTGATGGTCGTCCATCTTTGTCACATATTAGTATCTTTAATCCATCGTGTGATGTGACTCTTGACACGCCTACATATAATTGTCCATCATTTGAATCTGGGTCTTTTCAAATACAAACCTACATGTGATAGAGATTGTCCTCGACTCTTATTGATTGTCATTGCATACGAAACAATTAGAGGATCCGCCTCCTTGTAAATTTGAAAGGTAATCTAGGGTCGGGAAAGGCGTCAACGTCATTCTAGGTATAAGGACTGTATGCCCGCATTGTGCCCAAAGAAGAATTTTCGCTTCAAGGACATGTTTGCCAAGTCTTGTAATAACCGATCTAGTTCCATTACATAAACCAGTTGAATGATCTATGTTTCTCAATAACATCACTTTGGAGTGCCAATCTTCAACTTCGGTTCATGGTTAGGCACACCGAACATCCGATCCCATTCAAAAACTCGGGTGTATGAATATCCCGTAATGAGATCAACATTTGTATCTCGATCCGCATGTAGAATCGAACTCAAATAGGTATTTGCTTGATCAAGTAAGTGATATCATATATTCATTCACCGATTCCACAACATCAAGAGTTGGCGCTAGAATAGCTCTTCCCCGCAAATACGACGTGTCGTGAATGCCGTCGAAAGAATTCGAATAAGTGCTACTTACAATAGCATCGATCGGATCATCAAATTCGAAGAATTAAAATATCATTCGGTATCTCAGCGGTTGCATGACCATCATTAGGACCACCAATTGTACCATCTCCAAAGTTAGAAATCCATTCGGAAAATAATTTCAACCGAGCACACTCGGTTTCGAATCAAGATGCGGAGCCTCATGTTGGTAGTCAATCTTAAAACTTTACAATATCTCCATAAGTGCGATGAATTAATAGTTGCAAGCACAATGTCTTGCCTACTTCCTTTGGAATTCTGGGAAGAATTTGTGAAAATCTCCTCCAAAAACCACAGTTTTCCCTCCAAATGGCAATTCCATGCTCATCGGATTGCTAAACCTCATGATGTCCCTCATGCTCTTGTCTAATGCTTCAAAGCAAAATTTGTTCATCATTGGTGCTTCGTCCCAAATAATGAGTTTACACTTCACAATCAATTCTGCAAGAGGAGTCCCTTGTTTAATATTGCATGTTGAATCTTCATTTGGATTCAATGGAATTGCAAATCTAGAGTGAGCAGTTCTACCACCATCCAATAAAAGAGAAGCAATACCACTTGACGCCACATTTAATACAATTTCTCCCTTTGAGCGTATAGCTGCAGATAGTGTTTTCCACACAAAGGTTTTTCTGTTTCATAACCATACAAGAAATAAACACCACCTTTACCAAGTTCAATCGCTTTCATAATCGTATCATATGCACATCTTTGTTCATCATTTAATTTTGAAACCATTATTTGGTGCTCTGTCACAAGGATTTTCTGTTGTATTTCAACTCATACGTGTGTATTAATCTATTATGATAGCTAGTAAAGTATCCGAGGAATCTGGGTATGGCATTGAACTAAATTCACGTAAACTCTTTCCACTGACCCGTAGTATCTTCTTCTCAACTTCTGCAAGAGAATAGTTTCTTATCTCCTCAATACTCAACTCCAACTCTACGTATTTTTGAAAGGCAAAAAAAAAAAAAAATTAGAAGAAGTCTATTTATTAATTTTACAAATTTAAATAAACTATCGATAATAGTTATAATACCTTGATGCTGCAGAATGTTTCTTCGCATATATAATATATCATCTGATAGATATTCCCAACATTTTTCCCAAACATACTCAGGTCGCGACAATGTTCCAGACAACAATAGAGTGGCAAAAAGCCTTCTCAAACTATCTGCAGATGCCCAATGGCTAGCCTCAGCAATTCCATCAACGTATTCTTTGTCGTCGTCTAATAAACCCAGGGCATAGCATGCATCCTTGAAAGTATTATACCTAACTCCATCCACTATTTTCATTTCTTCATAGCTTGTAGGTCCACGGACTATATTCAAAATGCATCTCAAATAATACATCTCTCCACTACCTGGAGGAACAAAGAAGATGCGTCCAATAGAAAACCCTTTCTGCCTTGGTTGCCATTCTCTCAACGTTGGTTTCCATACAAACTTAGTAGGGAATTCAGCATAAGTAAGTTCTCTAGCTTCATCATATTTCTTGTTTGCTTCCATCCAAGCCAAAAACATACTCTCATTTACAGTGGGTCTATTAACAACTTCATTAATAGGATCTGAATCCAAAAAAATAACACTTTGCTCATTTGGAAGGTGAAAACTCAGACGTTCCACTGGGGGGTCTCTATAGTGAATATCAAATCCAAAAATTCTCCACACAGTTTCACAAGGTGATATATACCTACAATCGTAGTACATTTTTATTTCGTCAACATTTTTTCCTAAATCACAATCTCCAGAGCTCGGGTAAAAAGTTGCTGTAACACGATCATGTCCTTTGTTGACATACTTGAATAAATACTTTATAGACCGCGATTGATTGCACCACTCAACATTTATATGAGCACCATATTTAATCAACAAATAACGATTATGAGGCACCACATATCTATTATCAAGGTCAATACCACTTTTAGAGACCCGTCTTCCATCATCTCTCCTTCTATAGATTGGGTAACCTTCTTCATCAATACTGGTAAATTCAACAAATTTTTTCGGAAAATGCTTAGTACAGCGCCCATCTGACATACATGGTGAAGAACTCCTGGCACTGCCACATGGTCCATGTACCATGAAATCTCGAACGGCATTGTAATAATTAGGATCTGACACCTCATCCAGAATTTCTGCCGAGATAATACGATCAATATCACATGCTGTAGGATATTTATCTTGCGATGAAAGGAATAGCAAAATGTGTGCATGCGGCAATCCACGTTTCTGGAACTCTACGGTGTATATTACTGCAACACATATAAAAAATTCAAATTTTAGCGAAATATTTGCATTTTACATGAATAATAATAATTAAAAGGGTGTTAAAAGAATAAAGTTATATATTTCTAGAATTGAATTTTGATACCACCTACGGACTGTTCCAAAAATCTTGTTCTTTCTAAGATCTTTAATCAAACCATCTAATTTCATCTTGAAAACCCAACAGACTATATCAGGTCGGTCATCAGGTCTTAAACCCCTGCTTCCAACAAATCGCACTATTTCCGGCCACTTTGGATTACATGCGAACGTGATAAACAAATTAGGATAGCCAACTCTTCGGCATATAGCCATTGCATCTTGATAGTTTTGCACCATGTATCGTGCACAACCTGTAAAATTAGCTGGTAATATGACATGTTTCCCAAGTGATGATGGATTGGTCTCTCCCCTTATAATTGCATCACTTATATTTTTGTACATATCTGCCCGTAATTGTTTTTGGTGTGTTCGAAAGTAAAGCAACCGAGATGACTCAATCATGGTGTAAGCATCAACGACAAATTGTTGGAATAATCTTCGTGTGAAGAATATTATTGGCGATTCACCATCCCTTTCTTGTAATCTATATGCAAAGTACTCTCGCATGCTAAATCTTATCCTCCCACGGGCTTTTTTCGTCCCTTCATTCCAAAGTTCAATGTTCTCGTGATAACCATCCCGACCATACGGAAAAATCAAAGGATATTGTAGCCCAAGATAAGAAGGGTGCAATTCACTAATACACTTCAATTCCCCAGTTTGAGTCTCCACCACGATATCTCTATCACCAAGAGACATATCAAAATCACCTAGAAGCAACCCTGCAACCTCCTCAACTGTTGGCATATTATACCTCCTTGCATCATGATTCCTTTTTCCAATCAACCTGAGTCTCACATTCGAGCAATTATCTTCAATAATTTTTTCTCTGGCCATCCTAAATGATTTCACCAATACATTATGCATGTCTAGCATTGATTTTAACTCTGATACAATCTGATCATGGAGCATATTTTCACTGCTATTTTGCCTGTGAGGTCGCCAATTATTGGAATAAAATTATAAAAAATATATGATTAGGAGATATGATTGAAATGCAAATTCTTAATGAAATAAATTTAAATATTAAGAGAAATAGTTATTAACCTAACACATTGCATTCTATTTGAAACTTCATTCTCGGTGTCATAAATATACAATTGAGCAAATTTTGGAGCTGAACCTTCAGGTGGCAATAAACTTCCAATTAAATGATAATTTTGACCATGTAGCCTAAAAACAGGAGGAGAATTTCCTTTGTTTAGACTGGGATCAATCTTCCCTCCCATAGAAGTAAAACAGAACATATTGTTGTATGATCGGATGTTCTGAGTGAAATGTTTACTCTTTTCATTTGTTCCAAATATCAATTCTTCGAGCACCGGAGGAGGACTTTGCATACATGGCAATTTAACTTTTCCTTGCATACAACACAAAGGAAATTTTGGCTTTGACGATCTATAGTGTCTATCTATTCTCTCCTCATACCAAAATATAGCTTCACAAAATTGACATTTGTGGTCAGGATTTCCGAGGTCCCAGTACTCTGGAAAACAATTGATTAAATATAATGTAATTAATTGTAATTAATAATGAAATATCACTTTAAATAAATCATGGAAACTACGTAAAGCACTGACAAAATATAAAAAATAATTACAAAATAAAAACACACTTTACCTTCCGAATTATTTCTAACATTAATTTCCAATCCATCTTCTACAACATCTAATACCCAACAAAGTTAATTTCAAATAAATCAACAGATAAAATAACATATAACACCAATAAAAATAAGGATTCATGAGTGTATACCATCAACATTATCTTCATGATTAGAAGTCATTTCTGTCATGAATTTCAAAGAAATGAAATTAAACTCCTATCATGTTAGAATGAATTATCTTACGTTTATTAGGAAAAACATTTAATTTGAGGATACTACTTACTATCATTCAATCTACCATGTCGGTCATCTATTTGCTCTTCAACATTATGGAAAGACGAATTAGATGGACAATTAATTGTATGAAACAGTCCTCAGATTGCTGGCAACGTGCTAATCATTGAAGTTATTATTACTTGCATTCACTTCAATTGAATTACTTGCATAGGGTTCTTTTGTAGGTGTAGATGTTGATTCGACCACCCCATGATGTGCCACATGGTTTGTAAATAAAAATCGTCGAGAACCCACTACATTGAAATATGACACTTATTAGTTAATTCATTAAAAGTACACAACATCATAAATATGGATATTATATTTGATAAAAAAAAAGGTGAAAATTACCGTTTGTGATTTCGCTTAGAGGTGATACAGACAATGAGCTAGAGAAGTTCCCTGCAATATTTCGCATTCTAGTTGTGCGTATAATATTATCTTCCGAGCATCCGTTTGACCGCTTTGTGATTGGTTCAGAGTTCTCTGCATGTTATATAACTTATAACGTTATATAATTTTTGAAAAAAATTCCAAAAGGAGAGTTTGGAATTTTATTTTAGTAGATACATTATTTGTAAACACGAAGATCACCCCAAAAAATTTGGAGATAATATTTAGTATATTTTGATTTCATCATTCAGAAAATTATAGTATAAAAATATTACAAATGATATAAATTAAATTTGGAAAAACCTAATTCTAAAGAAACAATATATTAAAATCTCTTATAGTTCATCTAATATTCAAAAATGAGGATAAAGAAAGAAGGTTTCAATATCCGAAAATTGTCCTTAACGATAACTCATTCAGTCATTCTCTTTCTTGATCACTGTTCGTAGCTTTTTGTCCATGATGAGTTGAAAAATCACAAATTAGAGCCCTCTTTATTGAACCCCTTCATAAGCGTTATTAGAATCAGATATCTCACATCCACTTTTCAGTGGAGTAATAAACTCATCATTTGAAGAAGATCCCTACATCATAGAATAGGAGATTACTTATTAAATAACACATATTATTAACCATAGACCTTTGGTTGTAAATGAAACGTAAAATAATAATAAGCGATAGAATAAAAACCTTTCCTCCTGTCACTGTCGCGGTCTTTTCAATCTTTGAATACAGATCCGACTCTTCCGCATTTAGAATAAAAAGCAACACTTCTTAGATATAGATCTAGTCAACTTTAGTTTTACACGTGTAATATAATGTAGCTTATATATCTCATCGACCGACTCGCTAAATGCATACCCGCATACTTAGAAATTATATTAGGATCAACCGATAATTTAGTCTGCACCGAAAACATCGGTTTTCTTTACGAACATTTTCATCTCTAACTTGAACCATAAACAACATCTCCTCTCCTCCAATTTCTCAAAGTCGGAGGAAATTTTCGTTTCCTTCTTTGAAAATTCAAATCAATGTCTTTTTAATGTTCGAGCTTAAGTTAAATAGTTTGAGAATAAAAAATAATAATAAAAAAAATAATCATAAAACATGAGCAAAATACCTCGCGCAATTCAGACCTTTAATTCACCACTGTCTTTCCAAGCAAATCAATGACCTCATGATTCCATACCGAAATCTTTGCATTGCCGATGATCGTCAACAACCCTTAATTGGAGCCTAAACCTGTTTTATTTTCCAACACAACACAAATTATTTTTGTTTAGTATTAATAACAATATGTTTTCAGAAATACTATAGTGTTATGTAAAACATATGACCTTTCAAGACCCGTCATATCATAGTGGTTACACCGTGCACAATAAAACCTTTTCCGGCAGGTTTACTTTCTTAGCACAATTCTTTTCTCTCGCAAGATAAGTAGTACCAATCTTTGTCGGTCTCCATAGCAACAACAGTAGCAAGCACCCAAAATTTCCAAGCTAGCAAGTCAAATAAATTTTTTTATAATGTTGGTGGGGTAATATGTCGAGATTCAATTTAATACAAAAGAGAAACGTATAAAATCACTTAGAGTACCTCTCCAAACTCAATCAATTGATTAATTGTTTTTAGGTTAACATTCCCACTTGCTAGATCGTCAGCCATGGTGAAAACTGATGACGTAGAAATATGACTAATTCTTTGGGAGCAGCCGGTCGTATCAATCACCAACCTTAGGACATTTTAGAATTATGAAACATAAAAAAGATATTATCATCAACATCATCAATACAGGAAAGCGCCCTCTTTGTTTCAAAAATAAAATTAAGACAAAAGAATTTCTTTAGATCAATATTACGCAATAGGTTTAGAATATACTTATTCATAAACTCATTAATCTCTTCAATTGGAACATTCACCAACACCTTACTTATGTGAAAAGTATTGCAAAACCTCATAACATCTGCAACAAAAGGCCACTTTTATTAAGCTAGTGAAAATTTTAAAAAGATTAACATACGGAAGTAAAATGTAGGAGTTAAATTATAGTGACCGTTATATTTCTTCACCCGACACATCTGCATAATAATCACAACTGGCTCTCCGCTGGCATTGTCTAGATGAGAGCTCACTTCACGTGCATACTCACCCCATAAGGTACATGGGATACGATTGTTCCTATAAATATTATTTAATTTAGACTAAATGAGAAAAGTGATCAAATAAATAAAATAAAACAAAAAATAAACGGCTCTTACTCAGCATCTTGAACAACAATATCCATTAGGTAAGTTTGCTTATTAGATACTTCCTTACTCCTAAGAATCTCTCGGCCCACGACCTCACCTATTAGATCTGGAAGCAAAAAAATAAAAAATAGAAGTCTCATTAGAAGTTTACAAACAACATTCTCAAAAAAATAGGTGATTTTTCCTTGATGATAATACATAGACATTCGAGTCTTACCAAACAATTTTGTATAATCATTCTCTGTAAACTTTAAGATTTCTTCAAAAGGCTTGAATTTGTACATTTTCTTAGGAAACGTCTCATCGAGAAAATTCATAAACTTGTGTGTAGCTTTGAATAAAGATTCTATATTTGTGTGTCAGTCGTCTTGAACATCATCTCGTTTGACGCAACAACAAAGCTGCGTATGGCATAAAGTTTACCCTCCTTCATCAACGGTTCAAAAGTTTCAATTAAAGCTTGTCTAACGATGGCGTGTATTCTATCACCACAGTAAAGAAATATTAGCTTTTATTAAGCATAATCGTGACTATTAGTTTACAATTATTTAAAGTCGGCGGTAATTATTTAAAGTCTAATTGTTCAAAGTCTAAAAATAATTTATTTAAAAATAATAACTCAAAAAGCAGAATTGAAAACCAATTTAAAGACAATAACTCAAAACAATAACCCTAAAAATAATCATAATTTTACTTATTCTAAGACTATGGAAATTAATTTGTAAAAAAATAATCATGTCTAAAAGTAGCGTGAAAATAATCATATTTAAACACTTAATAAATAATCATGATTCACTATATCAAAAAAATGAAATAAACCAAACAAAGATTAATCTTTTAACACAAATAAGCATTTGCGCTTTGAAAGGTGTGTAACTTCCTATTGACAAAGATTACTTGCTTTTTAGTTTCTAATAATTAACGTGGTTGGTCAGATGAATAATGAATCATTGCACCATAAAATTAAAAAGCAGCAATGTATATCTGTACATGAATCATTATATTGTAAAATTAATAGTTAAACATATATTTATTTTTAGTATCTAACCTTTTAATAATTAACGTGGTTGGTCAGGGGAATAATGAATCATTGCACCATAAAATTAAAAAGCAGCAATGTAAATGTACATGAATCATTATATTGAAAAATTATTAGTTAAACATCTATTAATTTTTAGTAACTAACCTTCTAATAATTAACGTGGTTGTTAGATGAATAATGAATCATTGCACCATAAATTTAAAAAGCAGCAACATATATCTGTACATGAATCATTATATTGAAAAATTATTAGTTAAACATTTATTTATTTTTAGTATCTAACCTTTATATCTTGAAATACAAATTCAAGTGTAGATTTTTCATCAGGATTGTCACGTGAAGATGTCTCGTATGCGCGCACCACAAGGACCCTCAAAGCCCAGTTCTTCTTTGTTGCGTTGACTTCATTCACAAGGCTAAACGTTGGAGCCATAGAGTTTTTCGACCACAAAAACTACAAAGGGAAAAAAAGAGAATAAAAAAAGAAAAAAGAAAGAAGATCGTTCGAAGGTCAATGTAATAAAGAAAGAAGATCGATGAATTTTTTAGCGACATAATAGAAAAAAATTACCTTTGCAATGAGGACGACAATTTTATTTTTGAAACCGAGAATTGTTTGAGAGAATGGGTGTTGATTTGTTTTGAAATAAATTATGATTCTTTGTAAAGTTTTAATGAGAGGGCTACATGTACACCGCGGTTGACCGCGAGGTGTACCAGCGTTATGAGAAAACCAATTTCTCACGATATATTACAATATATCGCGAGAAATTGATTTTCAAAAATTTGAGTTGTAATTAATGCAAGCAACCAAATTTCTACCTCTTTCACTACTTGTCCAATCAATTGCCACTGTTTGTTCACTTTTTCATTACTTTGCCAAAAAATTTCTTCATTTCATAATTTCCGGCGACTCTCCGATGACTTTCCGGCGACTCTTCGGTGACTTTTCGGCGACATTTTTTCTTCTATAGTCTCCATCTTTGACTTAAAACTTTTCAAATTGTCCACCAATATGTCCAATTAATACTTTATTTTTTACTAATAATAAATTCGATCATTACCATATTTTTAACAAATGAAACAATAAATATAAATTTTAAAAGATAATATTTTTCTTTTTAACAAACATTAAATATACCATCTAATAACATATTAAAAAATAAAAACAAATTTTTAACGATAAATTTTTTCCTTTTACTAAAACTAAATTTGATCACCTGAATTCCTGGAAGCTCTTGTTTACCAGTAACATATGAAAAAATAAAAATAAATTTTAAATGTTCGCTTCTACCCTCTCTCTCCGCATCTGTTTTCTACAGACACTATGGACTCTTCCTCAATTTATCATTTCTTCCTTTAACTACAAAAATATTTTTCGGCGACATTCCGGCAAGTCTCCGACGATATTGTTGAGCTAGTCTCATTCTTCCATTGAAGCTATCTTGTACTTCCAAGTTGTCCACAACAATGTTTGAAAAAAATAATTTTTGTTCTCGTATGCAAGTTAAATATTTTGACATATTTTTGTGTTATATACTATATAGAAGCTATGTATTTGCTATATTTGCAAATATTTATTTTGTTATTGTAGTGATAGAAGTTCTTGAAGGTGTTAAATGTCAATATTTTTGTACAGAAAATCTTGTTTCAAATTTCGAAGACGTGACATTAAATATGAATTTGTTTATAGTTGATGATGAATATTTGGAAGATAATGTGATAGAAATTGAAGAATCAAATGAGATTGTACCTAAGATCGGGATGAAATTCAAGGACCTCGACAAGCATTTGAATTTTACAGGAACTATGCATCTCGTGTGGTTTCCGGTTAGAAACGAAGAATTCGATGAAGGATGATGATGGATTTATAAGAAATGTCACTTTTACATGTAGTCGATTCGATGAAGGGTGATGATGGATTTATAAGAAATGTCACGTTTACATGTAGTCGAGAAGGTCAAATAATTTTGACTTAAAAATAGGAACGTAGTCGGTTATTTAAGCGAGTCTAATTTAAAACAAAGATTGTTTATAATAATTAAATTTATTTTAGTCTTATTGAAAAATATTAAATTTGAAGCTTTTTATTTTTATTATTATTAATTTGAAGTAAATATACAATAAAATGGGATTGGAGGCAAGTGAAGAGAATTTAGAGGAGAGTATTTAATTATTTAAATTAATAATTAATAATAAGGCAATAGATACAACAATGAAATTTTAAAAAGAAAGTGGTGTCTTGCCTAATTGAAACCCACTTTTTGAAATTATTTGAAGGGTAAAATTGTCTTTCAACCAATGAGGTCAACCATGCGGTAAAGGAGGATGTACAACAAGAATTTTCCAAGTTTTAATTAGAGAATGGTTTGTTCGAGACGTCTTACGTTTTTCGTTTTGATTCGAAATTTTGATTCATATTTTAATGCAAAGATCATGTTCGCATGCATTTTAATTGGAGAATTTTGATTGATTTCCAAAATTATTAATAGTCAAACTTTGAAATATCTGCTATGGGAAGGCGTGTAACTTCCAGTCAAACCCACTAATTCATATAATGAGAGAATGGTTGTTCAGATTTGTTTTTGAAATAAATTATGATTGCTGTAAAGTTTTAATTAGAAAATGGTTTGTTCAGACGTCTGCAAAGTTTTCGTTTTGATTCAGAAATTTTGATTCATATATTTTAATGCAACAGTCGTCTGCACAGATTTCGAATTGGAGAATTTTGATTCAGATTTCCAAAATTATTAATAGTCAAATTTTGAAATATCTGACTCATAAATTTTGATTCAAATTTCAATATAAATAGATAATAGATAATAATAATAATATAATAATAATTCATATAATGATTGCTGTAAATTTTTAATTAGATAATGGTTGTCAAATTTTAATAAAGCATTCCGTCTACACAGTTTTCAAATATAAGAAATTTTGACTCATAAATTTTGATTCAAATTTCAATATAAATAGATAATAGATAATAATACTAATAATATATATATATACTAAAAAAAATAAAAAATTGATAAATTTTTTAGGCGGGAAAATAAAGTCTGACTTTTTGGTAAGACTAGCCCACTTTTATATATATATAGATGTATTGGAGTGCGCACTGTCTATCATTACTTTTAGAATTGTCACATAAGCATAGATATATAGTTATAAAAAAACCATTGTTATAAAAAAACTATCTCCAATATATGTTGACGAGGACTCCGTCTAACTGATGTGGCACACCAAAAAATAAACTTCATCTAAAAGTAGACGGACTTTTAGACGGAGTGACTCAATAAATTTAAATATAACTCAACATTTTATTTATAAAAAAAAGTCAAATGAGATAAATAAAAATTGAAGACCTGTCAATTTTTTTTTTAAAAAAAAAATACAAGATAAGCGATAATATTAGTTTTAGACGGAATCCATTGGAGATTAATTTATAGCTTGACCGTCTATTTAATAAATGTAGTGCCACATGGATTAGAAGTCTGTCTATTTTACGTGTCACATAGACTACAATAGACAGAGTAAGTATCTCCAATACACTGTCTATTATTTTTATCCATGTCACATAAGCACAGATAGACAGAGTTATAAAAAACTATTTACAATGCATGCTCATGATAAGTGTGGTTTTACACTTATCTGGACTATCAAAAGTAGACAATTGTAAGTACTCTTAAGTGATTTTTTACTTAATTGTGTGTTGATTTAATTATTTTAGGTCAAAACTCGAGATCGGATGGAATTTGCGAAAAACAAAGCAACATAGGCGAAAAAGAACTTAAGGCGTAAGAAGACTTGGATATGGAGATCAACTTGCAAATATCTAAAAATTGAAAGACTTTGGTTGCAAATAAAATAGGACTAAATTGAAATGAAAGAAGAAATTAGATAACTAAAGAGGACAAAATCTAAAGTTTAAGGACTTGATCTGCAAATAAGAGAACTAAAGAGGACAAAAAGATAAATTATGAACAAGGATCAAATAAAATATACATCAAAACTTGGAAGACTAAGTCTGCAATTTGGGGATTGGAACCAATTTTTTGTCATTTTCTCACTGTTTGCCGCTTTCAATCGTATTTTGCAATGCGCTGATTGCGCATCTGGACACTTTTTAGCTTATTTTCAATTTTAATCGGGGTCTTTTTTGTTTTTTCATGTACATGAATTTCAAAATTAGTAAAACACTATCTAAAGACCTAACCTATGTCAAAAGAAAGTTGTTGAATATTTGAGAACGGAAGAGAAAAAATAAGAAAGAACGGCGAAGAACACGAAGAATGACCAAGATTTTGAAGATTGGAACGTGAAGATAAAGAATTATTGGTGCAAGATATTCAACGTCTTCTCCTTTTTTATTCAAGATCCGGTTATGTATTTAAATATTTTCATCTTGTCTTTCTCCCGAATCATAAATAGCTAAATATTTAATTTAGATGAACGATATAATGTAGTTTAATTCTTTAATTTCTACTCTCAAGTTTTGAATTATAAATTAATTAAGTATTTAATTTTACTTCTTCTCTTAATGCTTGAAATAATTGGCCATTATTTGTCATTGAATTGTGGATTATAATGAACCGAGAGATAAATTATTAATCTATATCACATAGTAAAATTCGACAAGTGGATAAAAGTAGATATATGCTTTTGTTATTGTCGCGATCTGAAGTGAATTCTTAGGAGAATTAATGCATCTAATTAAAGACAATTCTAACTTAATAAGTTGATTTAATTATATAGGACTATTTTTTGAACTTGAGAGAGATAAATTATGTTAAATTTGTGAATTCGATCAAATACAACTTTATGAATAAATCTTGAGAAGAGAAATTAGATATGATAACTATGGTGAATTCGTGAATCCAAACGCTTTAATAATCATAGTTCTTAAATTCTTAGTTTTTGCTTTCACATAAGTTATTACATTGTTTTCTAAATTTCATAGTTATAATTTAAAATCTTCACATCAATTTACTTTAAAGTGTTTTAAACTGATTAGCATTAAGATTAATATAACTATTATATAAATAAGATAGTCTTCGAAGGAACAATAATCCAGACCCAATAGGTCTATTTTATTACTTGTTTGCGATATTGTACACTTGCAATTACATATTTTTCACAACAACTCACGACGATTCCGTCTAACTGATGTGGCACACCAAAAAATAGACTATGTCTAGAAGTTTGTCTAAATTTAAACGAATTTCTAGACGAAGTGACTTAGCAAATTTAAATCCAACTCAACATTTTATTTATGAAAAAAAAGGTCAGACGAGATAAATAAAAATTTAAAACCTGCCAATTAAAAAAATAATTAATGCCACATAATCGATAATTTTAGTTTTAGACAGAACTCATTAGAGATGAATTTTTAATTTAACCGTCTATTCAATAGACGTAATGCCACGTGGACTAGAAGTCCGTCTATTTTACATACCACGTAGACTTCAATAGATGGAATGCATTAGAGATGCTCTAATTACTATCAATCATACTTTCTTGCTGACTGTTGGATAGAAGTGGACATTTTTATTCGAAACCACCTAATCTGGATTAGAATCGAACTTAATCAGTTAGTTGGCCCGATTTTATTTAAAAACAATTATGGGTTCCGGTGCGATTCCTTTTTCTCCATACAATGTGAATTATTTTCACAATTCTCAGTAGAAAACATCGAATTCTTAAAAGCATGATTGATAGAGTATAAAAATAAACTATTTTTTCTCAAACTCATTTTCAACTACAACTACACATTTTATCAACTTTTATCAAAATTTCTTAAAAAACTTTTTTTAGAGTATGTTTGGTAAAGATTTTTGTCAATTATAAGCAATAGGTCATACGGTTTGTGTGAATAAAAAGTGGATAAAAGTTGTTGGAGCTACAAAATGTGTAGATAAAAATGATATTTGACCGACTTATAAATACTTACAAGCACATACAAAACATACTCTTAAACTCTACCAAACAAGCACTTATATACTCAGACCGAAATATTGGTACCCACTCCTAATCATATATTCTTGATCCAAGAATAAGAAATTATTCTTACATTGGAGATTTTCCCTCATTTTTGGAAACTTATTTAAGAGTATGTTTGGTAAAGATTTTGTAGATTATAAACAGTGATCCTACGAAATATGTGGATAAAAAGTTGATAAAAATTGTAGGTTATACGAAATGTGTAGATGAAAATAATGTTTGATCGACTTATAAGTACTTATAAGCACACACAAAGTAAATATTTTTGTAGATTATAAGTAATTGGTCCTTCAAAATGTGTGGATAAAAAGTGAATAAAAATTGTAGGCCCTACTAAAAATGTGGATGAAAATAATGTTTGACTAATTTATTAGTACTTATTAGCACACACACAAACATACTCTAATTGTGAAAAAATCTACGGACATTTTCCATAGTTTGAATTGCTAAAAGAAATTATCGAAATAAACATTGTGTATAATAATTTCTCTCGTGACTCTACCAAGTTGATGTGACAAAAACTAAATAAAAAATAAACATTGTCTATAGTTCTATCTAGATTCGACAACTCTACATAAGCAAATTGAAAAATATTTTAATTTTTTTTCCAATGCAATCTGCTTGAGACCTTGTCAAACTAATATGATAAATGATAAAGATAGACATTGTCTATAAGTCCACTAGATTCGAAAGCTCTCATAGACATAGTGACTTAACAAAAATACTAGTTGTAGGACGTGTGATGCACATAAGGTGGTTCGTATGATGCTTATGTTATTGTATTTTAATTTGTAATCTATACAGATATAAAATAGTTCAAGTATAATTATTTTTTTTTTACACAAATCACCCGAAATTAATTTAATCCGACTGATGTTCAATCGGATTCTAGCATATCAAACATGTCATTACACTTTACAGAAGTGCAATAATGGGTAAGTTAGATATGTGAGCGCACACGCATACATATATGAGAGAGATGAAAAAATGGGAGCTGCTAACTCCAATACCTATTATAAATGTAAGATTATTTTCAATTGTTTTTTCATACAATTATAATCAGTCTCGCTTAGATGCTGAAGCATGTATGCAATATTAGATACACACAAAGCTTCAATATCGTCCCAGTCTTGTGAAAACTATGCTCCAATGAGGGTGTCCGCAAGAATAAATAGGAGAAACGCAGAAGTGGCAGACAATCATAAAAAGCTTTTCATCACTGCAAAATGGGAAAGGGGAAAAATGTTGAATCCACATAATGCCCAAATATTACACGCAGCAGATCACCTTGCCTCAGAATCCTTCTGAGTCACCATCATTTTGCAGCAAATGGTTTAAGAAAATTAACACTCATCAAATATAAGATGGATAATCAAAAGACACACTTCTTAAATATAAATATAATAAGTAAACATTTATTTGAACAAACTACAATTTACAACCTAGAAGAATTTGTGGTTGATTGCATAACTATTTTCAAACTGTTTACTAAGCAAAATAATAGAAGTTGAGAAATACTAATACATATAACTTTCATAAGCAACATCATAGTGCTATAGACAGACAAAAAGAAACAAGAAGAGCTTTGATTATCAAAAGTTGCTCTCAATTTGGTTCTTGCATTAGTAGGATTATTCTAGAGTGCCTTCATCACTTATAGATTGGCCAATATGCTGAAAGAAGAGAAAATACAGCAGTGACATGTGATGAAAGAAGAGAAAATGCGTATATATTGTTAAATGATCAATCAAATTGGCATAAATGCACGAGAGAAAGGATTTTGCAGCTGACATAAATGTACAATTATCTAAACTTGAGAGGCTAACTATTATAAGCATAATAAGTTTCAAAACCAAAATTATTAAATGATTTATTTTGAACCTAACAACTTAACATCGTTAAATATGTGTAATAAGCAAATATTTTACCCCAATCGTATTCTAGATAAATTACAAACTCATTATTTAAGGCAACCATTCAATTCACAAGCATTACAAAAATCTTGTAATGACTGTTTTTGTATGTATCTCATCTTGTCTCCTCATTTTTTACGGCGGCCTTGTTTTTCTAGTTTCGTAGTCATAAAAGAATACTCAAGATTTCTTTACAACATATGCATTTTCAAATCATAAATAATCTAACATGTTCATTAAATCATAAGTGTGATCCTTCATAAGTGTCAAAATAAATAAAACATTATAACACATTAGAAAAACTTAAAAGTCAACGAAATGAGACTATTTGGGACATAAGACAGCAAAATCTTTAATTGGCCATACCTCATTTGTTCTAATATGTTTTTTTTTTACTTCATGGAATATATCTGTGGAAGAATATGAAAAAAAAATCCTCATCAGATCGCCATAGAAGCTCAATACTGGGAAAATCGGGTATCTATACAATGCACTTTGAAAATAGATTTTTTGATTTGTTAATACTTGAAAAAATTTAAAACTAACTAACGAATCACAATTTTAAAGTTTAAGTACATATAATGATCAAATTGATATCAACAAATTTACAACCTCCAGATATTTCAAAAGAGTATTCCAGTTACAAATCCCAAGCATCTATATATCAACTATGAATTTTATAAATGTACAACTACTTGGTTAGTCCATATTCGAAGGTAGCTAAGTAACAAAACACCATTGTCCTACCTGAGATCCTCAAATTTTATATGTAACCCAAATTTCAGACTGTCCCCTAAATGAATCTACAATTTAATTGTTCCAAAAGTTAACTAAGGCACATGCAATCCATATGAATCATATAACTAAAAGCAAATCAACATTTTTTTTATAACAGTCAAAACAAATTTCAGCATATTTTTTAAGTCTTGGATCCAACATGAAGAAAAAGACGTCATTTGACCAATATAAATAGAAATTAAATAGTAATTTGTATGCGACAACAGCCAACAAAAAAAATAAATAAATCTGCACTTAATTTAAACCCATCATCATGAGCAAGCTCTTTCTTCTCTTTTCAATAGACCTCATTATGCATTGATTCCATTATACGTAGAAAATTAATTACAAATCTAACAAATAGATCTATAAAGAAATGCTCAAAATCACCGACAAAAATCAATTACCAAACAATAAAATCTATAAATGGGTGAATTGATCATAGATCGGGTGTTACACTACCCACTCTCATGAAATCTGCCCTTTTCCCCTCTCGGTTATAGTTGCTGCACTTCATGCACAAATCAGATTCGAATTTTGTAGATCTGAATTAAGATCTTGCTTCGATTCGATTCGTTTTGTTGCCAAATTTCTTCTTTTGTGGTTGAGTTTGAAATAATGTAGAAGTTATAAGCAAAAGAGGGTTTGTAAGAAATCAGGAAGAAGACGGTGATGTTGTGTTTTGGATGAATAGAATTAGGTTGTTGGGCTACAAAATTGGGGTGCTGTTTTGTGTTGGAGGAATGTAATTAGGTTTTTGGGCCATACAATTGTGGTGCTCTAAATGATATACACATGTACGTTTGAACAAGAAATAAAAAGGGAAAAAAAAAATAGAAGACAGCCACATCTCAAGTCGATACGTGACAATATGAATAGTAGAAAATTTAGCATATTTTATTATAGGTTGATATTCCTATACATCATTAAATTTAGTTTTATTTTATTTTTAAAAAATGAAAGACATGTGGATCAATATTAAATTATAGATACAAGTAATTGGAGACCAAAGCCAACTAAATGGCAATCTACATAATCCATTGGAGATGTCTCCAATAAGTTATATGTAGATCCAATAATGCGCCTTAGGTGTATAAATAAAAATAAATAGACATAAAATCACAATAATGATACATAAGAAATATAATATTGTTGAGCCATTCTTTTTAACAAAACCTCAAAATCTAGATCGAACATTTTACGATAATTTTTTTGCCACATCAATTTGATAAAGTCATTATCAGATTGCATTAAAAATAATATTTTTTAAATATACCTTTTTTTTTTACTTATGTGACAAATTTTTTTATCAATGCATCGATGCATCAAAGATGCTATAACTTGTTTATTAGGTTGCCAAGTAAGAGTAGTGTTCTCCTGCCCCTTGGGAGAGAACACTACTGTGCCAAGTGATGCATAAGAGTTTAAAATTGTAGTAAACAAAACTATCATTCAATTTACGAGCTTGTTTAGTATAATTTATAAATTAGTTTATTTGACTAAGAATATTAAAAAATGTTAGGCTAACAATGTAATTTTTTTGATCAAATAAACTGCATTTTAGTCAAATCAACTAATTTATAAATTAGACCAAATGGGCTTTAAACACTCCTTATAACTTTAAATTACTCTGGCAATTGCTTCAAATTTAAAAATATTTCTAAGACAATAATGTCTAATTGGGATTAAAGTTTGTATTTTGATGAGAATAAACTATTTATTTATTTTGAATAAGACTTTAAATTTCATTTTAGGGTAAATATTAATTTTGTATTGTTAATTTTTGGTTTATGCTAAATATTTTTGAGTAAATAGCACTAGGGGTCTCGAACCTTTGAACGTTGTAATAAAGGGGTCTTGAACCTTTGTTTACTAGCAGTCGGAGTCCTGAACTTTTCAAACGTACGTACCAAGAGTCCTTTTTGGATGAAAAAGGTTAAAATCTCTGTTAATTCATCACGCGCGGCACACGTGATGAATTTCTGAAGGGCAAAATTGTCCAAAAGAGAAAACAAAAGCAAGAACCATAAACAAAAGAAAATTAAGCAACAGATTATCAATTTATCATCGGTATACAGAGACTTGAATTCAGCCTTCAAACCAATAAGCATAGCTACCCCCAATCATCTCAACGTTCCACTTCATAAATCAACTTTTCCCTTGAAGCCTCAGCACATAAGTAGTCTTGTTTCGTGTTTTTTGGATGTTGAATCATTGGATTGCATTACTACAACCTTTGCATTGGAACCATACGCAATTTTCATTCAAACAATAGAACCGGGCCTTTGCAGATTCGTCCATCCAATTAACCGAGGATCGGTCAAGCATTTATCATCCTAACTTCCACGAGAGAGGAAAAATCAAGAAAGGGCACTAGTAGCTAAATGAAAAGAATCACGATGATCGCTCCGTGATTCTGAAAGAATATGTCGGAGCTCTAAAGAGATAGATCGTGAGGAAACTGAAATGGAAGCCTTCATGATTTTTTGCTTTTGTATTGTAGATCTAAAAACAGCTCTTACATGGTGTGGTTTGTAGATTGAAAATGAATCTCGATCTTCTCTAAAATTGAAAAACATTGAGGCTTCTGGCTCGGCATCTTCATCACGTTCTTCATATTCTGGAAGGAACAACTTAAAGAAATGAAAAGTTCTTGAAGGTTCTTTTGCACAGAAGTAAAATAGAAGGGGTGGACAATTTTTGCCCTTCAGAAATTCATCATGTGTGGCGCACTTGATAAATTAACAAAGATTTTGACGTTTTTTTCCAAAAAAGACCTTTGGTGCGTACATTTAAAAGATTCGGGACTCTGGCTGCTAGTAAACAAGGGTTTAGGATTCCATCGTTACAATGTTCAAAGATTCGAGACTCTTGACGCTATTTACCCAATATTTTAATGTAATTCAATTCATAATTAATCCAAGTTTTAAAGTTTTAAAATACTACATAATAAATTAATAGCATAAATCAAAGCAAAGGGTAAAACAGACATTTCTTGTCCCAACAAGCATACACGAAACCCTAGCATTACCCCACTCCTCTTCTCAGTATTAATTAGGGTTTCACAGATATCTTCTCCTTCGCTTCTTTCATTTTGACCCCAAAACAATCCAGCAGAGACGCCGTCATCTTCCCGACACTATACCGCCATGGTATCTCTCTATCTTTCTCTCTTTAGTTTTCTTCTCTGTATTTTCATGGTCATACGCATATATATGTATGTATATCCATATGAATCCCTTCCGTCACTATTTATGTTTGTGAAAGCAGGCGTCAGAGAAGAAGCTGTCGAACCCAATGAGAGAGATCAAGGTACAGAAGCTCGTTCTCAACATTTCCGTCGGCGAGAGCGGAGATCGCCTCACCAGAGCCGCTAAGGTATATCTCACTCCTACCATATTCCCGTGCACCCGCATCCGTCATTTTGTTATCATTATTATTGTTGTTTTATTTTTTATTTTGGTGTTTAATTTTCTTTTTCTTTTTTGAAATTCTTTTCCAGGTCCTCGAACAGCTCAGTGGCCAATCCCCTGTTTTCTCCAAGGGTACTTTTCTCAGTTTTAGAAGCTATTATGGTTGCTGAGATGAATTTTGATTTTTATGCAATGGCTCCCAAAAAGAATTGAGTTATGATATTAAAGTTACTTTACTGGCATGACTTGTTTTCTATTTTTACCTCCGTAGTATCTTTTATTTTTTTTGAAAAAAAAATGATGCGGTTTCTTTATTTCGCTATTAAATACTCGATGTGATTGAAATCATAGTGGTAAAGTGCATAGAATTTTTTTATATTGTTAATCTAGAAATTTGGAATATAGCATCACCGAAATGTTTTTGTTTTATCAATTGTAAATAGGTAGAAGAAAATAGAACCTTCTTGCTCAGATTAGAATTTAGTAAATAATATGCATTGTAACTCTCGTTTCCAACAAAAATTCCCACGTGCATTGTATTGTTAATCTAGAAATTTGGAATATGGCATCACAGAAATGTTATTGTTTGATCCATTGTAGATAAGTAGAAGAAAATAGAACATTCTCACTTACATTAGAATTTAATCACTACTGCTTCATGTAATATTAGTTTCATAACAAGTTCAAAATACTGCTCAACTGATTTGGAAGTGATTATCCTGCTTACCGAAGTAGGAGTATTTCAATGTTTGTGTCAAGTTGGTTATCTTTGGGGTATCCGAGTACACGCTGACAGTTTGTGTCTTCTGTTTGAACCTAGATCTCTTCCATTAGTTTAAAATATTAGAAAACTATGCTGATATAACTTCTTAACACAGTTTCTTATTTTGGTCGACAGCAAGATACACGGTGCGGTCGTTTGGGATCAGGCGTAACGAAAAGATTGCATGCTATGTCACAGTCAGGGGTGATAAGGCAATGCAACTTCTTGAGAGTGGGTTGAAGGTCAAGGAATACGAACTGTTAAGAAGAAACTTTAGTGACACTGGCTGTTTTGGCTTTGGTATCCAGGAGCACATTGATCTTGGAATCAAGTAAGTAAATCTATTACATGGACTTTCTCATGTTAGCACATTATCTTGTCTGCGTCAAGTAAATCTATTAGATGGACTTTCTCATGTTAGCACATTATCTTGTCTGCGTCCCATGATGTTTAATCATTATGTAAAGGGATTCGGTTGTAAAGGTTTGCTTCTTGTGCTCTTCTGGAAAGTTTTGTTACCTATTGTTTTCACCATATAGAAAAATATACTAGTACTAGAATATGACCTTGAGCAAATTGTGTCTGACTTGATTCTTTGAAGTCAAAAGATGTTACTGTTGTAACAGGACTAGGGTGTATTCATGCAATTTTTTCTGGTGTATTGGGTTGGTTGGTCATTATAGCTATGGTTGGATGATCATATGCTGTTTTCTCTTGATTATTGGAATTTATCTTAATTGTATGGACCACACTCAGTGAAAGTACTAACCTATTTTTTTGTATATCGCATCACTGTTTGCCACTGTAAAATACTTGTATTTATGAAGGAAAATGAATGCTGAAATGGACAACAATTTAAAAAAATTATTTGTTTTAAAAAATGCACTTTTATCTGTATTTATTAAAACAAAATGATGGCCACATGACAAATTATCAAATAGATGTTGCTTTATTTGAAGTTCCTCAAAATATGGCATAATATTGTGTTGGCCTGTCATTAGTTCTGTGAATGTTTTACCTGGCCTGATAAATGTAGAATTTTACTTTATGTTTATGGCACTAGAAAGAAAAGATAAGAACATATTTACATATAGAAATGTAGACTTGTGTACTATACTCGTATTTTTTGTACATATTATTAGTATCAGGAGATGCTGAATATTTGGTTGCCCTGAACTGATTGTTCCAATAATCCAATGAATATGATGAGAAAGGAAAGTGTTGTATATTACGTGAAAGAAAGGATAGAATTACACTAATGAGAGCATGAATTGCAACCGCACCTTCCATCCCCTCTTCCATACAGGCAAAAACACTAACGACAACATTGAACATTAATTCCATTTTACACTGACTCGTCTGCATATTATTGATATGGCAAAATATTTTCCACTAATTATCCTTTGGGTGATTTACTAGAATTAGATTCTCTATGTTGTGATTGGCTTAATAATTCTTCTCTCATGAGCTAAGTTGATACAATGTTTGGTAGTTCTTGCAAAACATTTTGTTATGCTTATCACTATGTCGCATCAGCTAAACCAATCTCCTAAAGAGATGATCACATGAATATGATCTGGTCAGGAGTACTGAACTGTAGATGTTCTCGAACAAGGTTGCTGTACAAGAAGTGATATCTGCTCCTTTTCATTTTATTATTTTTTATTGTTGCCAGGTATGACCCTTCAACCGGTATCTATGGTATGGATTTCTATGTTGTCTTGGAGCGCCCTGGTTATCGTGTGGGCCGTCGTCGTAGGTGCAAGTCGCGTGTTGGCATCCAGCACAGGGTCACAAAGGAGGACGCAATGAAGTGGTTCCAGGTGAAATATGAAGGTGTTATTCTCAACAAGTCCTCCAACATTGCATAGTTTGAGAGCACTGTTGGACTATCCGTGCCAAAGCTTTATAGTCTATGCATTTTCTAGACCAGGATTTGTTACTTAAGTTTTGGATAACTGTTTTTATGTGTTTTGCAGACGAGTTCATTTTTTATGCGGTTAATTTAGTTGTATTTTTATCAGTTCATATGGCCAATTTTAAATGTGATGTCAATGGTGATCGGTGGCATGCTTAAAGACTCACAAAACCTTTGATTTCTCGTCGTTAAACAGATGTGACATTATAAGCTCATGTGTCCTCAGAGTAAAGAATCAATCTTAATATTCATGGAGTTGCATGAGATGTAATGCCTTGAACGTATGTTTTTGCAAGTCATCACTATTTGCTCTTTGCTCAATTCCAGCATGAGATTTGGTTTGTCATACAGTCTGTTCCTGCACACGAGTTATCCTGCAAAATAGTTGTACATCGTAGGTTTTGCATTCCCCATAATCTTCGTGTCGTGCATATGTGATCCTCAACTATTAATGCTTTTTACACTGCTGCATCCATCCTATGATTTTTGGCATTGTATAAAATGTTAGAAATTAACAGTTGCCGTCCTCAGGGTTTCTGTCAAAAAAATTCTTTAATTTGACATTGGCTCGCCCTTATTCGGACAAGAAAACGTGTTTATATAAAAATTTATTGTAAGATCCCCTGACTCTAAAAAAAATTATTGTAAGATCCACCGACTTTAAAAATATATATACTATTTTTAAAAATGTGTATATTATTTTATCATATATTAGCATAAATTTGCTCTATTTTACTGAATAATTAAATCCATATTTGATGATATAAAACAATAAAACAATCTCTCAAAATTCTAAATAAAAACGTGTTTTCTAGTTTTCTATTTTCAAAAATAGTTTTTTAGAATGATAATCCAAACGCGATTTGAACAATCTTACGATAGACTTTCAAAACAAAAAAATTGAAAATGAATTCAAAATTCAAAATTGAAAAATGAAACACAAACAAAACAGACCCTTATCTTTGTCAGCCACCACCTCCCACCACTGCCATCCCCACTAGTTGCCTCCAACCACTGTCCCATACTCGTCAACTCCGATCAGTGCATCCCCATCCCTACGCTACAACTCCCTCAGCTTTCTCAATATGGGTTTCATTCACGTGAGAAGAAACTCTGCTAGTGATTTTTATGGTTCTGATGCAAAGGAAATACCTAAACAAATGCTCCATTCATTTCTTCTTTTTACTGTTTCTCTCTCAGAGAAAGGGGGATGTGATTTTCTAAGGGCTTTGATAGCATTGGGGCATTCTTTCTCGTGTTTAATCAGCCACATGAAGTACCTAGTTAACTTAATGGATATTTGGATGGAAGCCGGCATGGAGAATGATAGTTGCTAATTTCTAAAGCGGTTAGACAGCAATGTCAAAAACCAAAGGTTGAGGATGCAAGTATAAAAGGCATTAAAGGTTGAAAATGACAACTGCAGCTGAGCAGAAAAGAAATGTTAGTGAATGTTTGGCTAAGCTAAAATTATAGTTTAAGTTGGTCAAACTAATCAAAAATACTTTTTATTTAGACATTTCGTAACCCACAACTTACTACACTTTTATTATTTACACATCACATATGACTCACAACTTATAAGTACTTAAAAATTAATTTCAGTAGTACCAAACATGAGACAATTAACTCATTCTTCAGTAACTAATCAAATAGGATCAAGAACCATAACCTTTTACAATTCTCGGTATAAGTATTAAGTTAAGGATCTATAGCCTGTAATCTTTTGATTTGTTAATTAATAAGTTCTAACTTAGTCGTATCGAACTCATAAGAGTATGAACAAAAGGATCAAAACTTTCCACAAAGCGGGCAAATCATTCTATTTGATCTAAGTACAATCAATCACTCATTGTCATTGGATAATTTATGTGATTTAAAGCTATAATGTGGAAATTAAACTTCATGGTCGAGCCAGCACTGTAAAAACAGGACTTCAAATAATGCACTTGGGTAGACTTTAAGAAGCACTGGCTTAAACCCATGTGTTTCTTGGTCAAGCGTAAGAGAATGCAGCAACTTTAACAGGGTATGAACAACTTTATGATGCACACAGTAGGTTCAAATGCTTTCACACAACCAAAGTTTTGCAGTCTCATTGTTTTCTAGAGATCTCTATTGAAAATTTCCTTTACACCTTTGCAATCCAAAATTTGATAATATACTAAGAGAGCAAAGAACGACAACTAAACCATAGCACCGTGATGGACGACAACAGACATTGTTAATATTAGCCCCGAGTTATACATGTTAAAGCTGTGGTGGATACAGACAAATTGAATTAATCTCTTTCCCATGCAAAATGCACCCAAAACTAATTGTACAACACAAGTAGCATGTCAAATACCTTATCTAAGGTGACATCCACTATCCTTAATCTTATATTAGTTCCATAAAACTTTCTACTCTCAAAGGTTTTAGTCGAAGAAGCCTCACACTTACTAAATACAGATTCCAATGTCAAGAAATCTAGGCCGTATTACGGAATTATGAGCTTCTTTCCAGCATATATGGTATCCCCCGAAAGCCCATTTGCCTCCTTTATTTCCTCAATCGAAACCTAACCGCAGTCCAGAAAAACAAATAAGAAAGTATTAAATCCGTATCCAAAATCAATCATAAGATGGGAAACATATATACTATAGATGTCAGCAAAAGAAAATAAATTAAGAAAGACGAATGCAATTGTATGTACCCCATATTCTCTTGATAGTCCCCAAAGAGTATCTCCCTTCACAATCTGTATAGTTTTATGCGAAGGTTCCACCACATTTTGCTCCACCGAAGTAGTCACGGGATTCTACATAAACATTAAAAAGAAAACAAGACAAATGCCAAAATCATATTCAATCAGGCACAAGCATAAACCATAATAATGTTCATGCATCCTCGTGATATAACAGCACTCCAGGTTCTGCAATATCCATCGCACTTAAGTGCTTAAAGCTCCATCAAACAGACCAAAAAGTATCAACATTGGTATTTGATGCTCTATATTGCAATAATTTTTAATGGGCGCGTATTACGGGTCACTAACTTTCTACATACACAACTATGAAAGCCAAAATAACAAAAATACTAGAGAAAATTTGTGTTGCCTTAAAATGGCATCTTGGTGTTGTGACAGACGAATAGGAGGGAGCATTGCCTTGTGAATTTTCAATTTCAGTATAGTCTAGTGTCAACATAGTCTATTGTGATTGTGATGGATCTCGTTGCATTGGATTAGCAATGAACTACTCGAACGGAGAAAATCCCGACGTCACATCCCTTCTAGCCGTTATTCGTGATTGATATTGTGAAAAAGGATTTATGTAGCTGAACTTAAATTTATTAAGGCTCAGTTCGTCGACATTGTTTTAGAATAGTAACACCCACATGATTGCAAGATCAGAGTACAAGTAAAATGTAATGTAATCCTTAAAATTCAGCAGAGTGAAGCATTTTGCAACCATCGATCATTATATCAACCACAACAAGAAGTAGATAAAAATTCAGCAATATTGCTTTTTTCACTTATAAAAGTGAAAAAAATTACTTTTATTTTCAAATTTGAGCAGCAAAAAAACTTATTTGTTTACTTATAAGAAAATTTTTAAGCTTGGCCAAATATGCACATAACACACCCATTCATATACAATAAAAAGAGGAATAGTATTTTAAATGGTTTTGTACGTATACAACATTCAAAAACTGCAAAGAACATCGATATATTGGTACAAATACAAGAGAAAATAAATATAAATTACAGAATTAGTATTATTACCTGAAAAATTGGTTCTTGGAGGGGTGGCAGTTCAGGGGACTGGCAGCAGGGGTTTTGACCTAGTTGAGATGGGGGCCGGATCCGAGTTGACTCGGTGAGTGATTCCTTGGGGGTCTCCTTTTCCAGGTCTGGATTTTTGTTGAAGGGGTTAATGGCTTTTAGAATGCTCATAGCGATTCCCGAAAAGACCACGAACCCCGCTGTTTTCGCCACCGTGTTCTCCATTTCATCGTTGTTGTCTTTTCCGTTGCTGCCATCGGCGGCGCGTGGGCTATTCGACATGGTTTTTGTGCCTGCAAATGTAAGGGGTTTTTCCTGGTGAGTGAGGCCAATTTGGCCGGTATAGGTGGGGGGTGGCGTGGATTTGGAGTTTCGGACACTACTGTTGTACATCTGAAAGGGTAAATTCAACCAATTCCCTCCAAACTTTATTAAGTTAATATCACCTACATTAAAATTATCTCAATACCCACTATTCTTTCTATTATTTTACCCATCAACCATCCAATGTTTATTATTAATGAAACGTCCTACGTGGCAAGTGAAAATATGACATAGCGTGTTGACATCATTAATTCTGACGCAATCATTAAAACTCATGCCAAACACTCACTTAAATCATTCATTTGAAGCATGACTTCAATTGAACCCTTCTTCCGAGAAAACCAATTCCTACCTTCAATCTGGATACCATCTCTTTCCTTTTTTCTGCAATTAGATTTCTCCCATTCAAAGCTAATTCAAAATTCCAAAAGTTCAATTCGTGAAGAATGGAGATTAGTCAAGAATATTTGTCGGGTTATAGTTGTTGTTGCTTGGGTAATTGTTTTGTTTTATTATTGGAATCTTAAATCTCTCTAATTTATTTATTGTAGTATGGTTTGAACAATATTCTTAAAGTGTTTGTGAAAATTCTTTAACTAATATTCTTTGATTAAATTGCATTGATATGATTACATATATTTATTGAAAAATTTAATCTCTCAATTTCTTTGTATCTAGAGACAATACAGCAAGAGAAACAATGAAAATGTAATTTCTCAATGTCTTTGTCTACTTCATCTTCAAGTATAATACAAAATGGGAGAAAATAGCACGAGAAAGAGAAGCAAATAAGCACAAACTCAAATTGCTTAGCAGTTAGTGTTGCCGCAAGAATGTGATTTCATACATTTGGGTCGAGCTAGCCTAACAACAAACTCAAATTGCTTACAAATTGTTTCGTGTTGTTGGTTGTAGTAGGTGTAAATTGGTTGGATTCCAATGTATTATTGACACTGCGTTGAATAAATGATATTGATTACAAATTACGTTGAATAAATTGGTTGTAGTAGGTGTGAATTGGTTGGATATCCTATTATTTCATACATGTATTGTTTACAAATTATTCAAAGCAATCAACATTATTTCAAGCAATAATTCGAAACAGATTGTACGAGCAGATTGCAATCTGCTGAGGCGGGTTTGCATTGCAATCTGCTGGTGCAGATTGCTACACCGCAGATTGCATTGCAAATCTACCTTATCTACCATCCAAATATCAATGCAAATAAGCTATGAACTAATCTACATCAGCCACATGTGAAAATATAATCTGAAAATATGAACCAATGCAAATAGAATCTAAAAATACTTTTGATATGATTAATATCTTCAAACATCAAAAGCAACAAGCTACCATCCCATGGTTTTGATAAACTCGCATCCCTCAAAATACATTGATAACTGTGTTTCAAAGTAGATACATCATCCAATTAAACTACTTATATTCCAACTAATAACTCATATATTGAGCAGCATAATAGTTTGTAGTTCTTGGATGAATTATATGGTGTGAGGATATAGCCATTCTCTGTTGTTTGGCCATTTTACTCCTTCCCGCATCTTCTTGTTGTTGCATTTGTTCTAGATCTTCGATCATATTGTTCAAGGCCATTGTTTTAGTAATGTCTTCTGGAGTTGGCATAAACTAAAAGTTGGAAGGTTGTGGCTCATTGATCATATTGTTCAAGCCCGTTGTGTTCTTTGATCTTCGAGGATAAAGCTTGGAAGGTTATGTCTCATTGATCATATTGTTCTGGCTGCATCCATCTAGAATGGTAGTTTCCGCACAATTTTGAAACCAATCATGTGACAAGTAGGTGTAAATTGTATGATTAACTTAGTTAACTGTATTACAAAATGTATAAATGACCTCATTTACCGCATCTGGTGCATCTATCCTATCGTGATATCTTTTCTTATGCCTTGTGGCTCCACAAGCATTGCAAGTCATAGAGACTAATCATGTCTTCTTCATTTTTGATGTGGTCTTTGTACGTGTGATCACATCTTCCTCGTGCTGCCTCATCATTTTCTTTTGCTTCCTTCCCCTTGAAAGTGCACACCAAGTGTGACTTACTTCATTGCGTGGCATTTCTTTTCAACAACCACTCATAAGCAGGTTTACTCTCTTTCTCCATCTCTCCCATCCAAAAATTGTAATAAGACATTGTAGTTGATTTTGCAATCCTCCATAGGTAATCCCTAAGAGTCAAGCCTTTGAATTCAACCCTGAAAATGTTTGTATACATATGTCTCACACAAAACCTATGTTTTGCCTCCGGGAACATCTCCTCAATAACATTTTGAAGCCCCTTCTGCCTATCACTCATAAATGTCCATTCATTGCTGTTTATGATGCCTACATCCTCACTCAATGTCTAATGAACCACCGCGAAGTAACTGTGTTCTCTTTCTCTACAATGGCAAATGTTACTGGATAAATGCAGTCATCTGCATCCATAGCCACGACAATAAGCATTTGACCCTCCAAAAGTTCCCTTCAAAAACATCCATCCACTCCAATCAACTACCGACAACCTACAATAAACCCCTTCTTGCATGCATCAAGACACACGTAAATGCCTTGAAATTTGTTTTCATGCAATGCAATAAAGCAACTCGATCCAAGGTTTGTCCTCCACAACTCTGCAGCAAATGGTCTAAGCAAACCAAACTGATGTTTATCAGACTCGTGTAGCAAAATACTTGCCCATCTCCTAGCCCTCCAAATTGTTACTTTATTAATGGTTAATTTCAAATAATCAAATACAACCTTTTTTATGAGTTTTGGTTCTCATCCAGGTCCATTTTAAATATCTCCAAATACCTCTCTACCACGTATTTAACGGTGCAATGCCTATTTGTTTGATCTCTAAAGCAATTGTAGGTGTGAGTGTAAGACTTCACTTGAATGCAACCCAATTTCTTATTCAAAGATGTCCAAATTCTCTACTTACAATATTTCTTGCACACAGTCTGAGCTCTATTCAAAGACTTCACTTGAATACAACCCAATTTCTTATTCAAAGATGCCCAAATTCTCTACTTACAATCTTTCTTGCACATAACCTAAGCCATATTCTCCTCATTTGGCTTGAACTTGATGTTGCGCCTAGTGGCTATCCCATGATTTCTCACTGCTTTCTTGAACTGTGATATTTTTCTAAATGTCTTCCCAACTTCAAACTGTGGATCAAACAATCCTTTTTCTGGATCAAAAGTTAAAACCTGTAGTTGTTGTCCTCGGCGATGAAAGGTAAAAATCCTTATCTATATCTAATCCCAACTTACCAACTCCTTCATTTGCCTCTTCTACAGTTGGATTTGCATTATAGCCTACATGGATATGCTCAGGTGCATTTCTGTCAAACTCAAAATCACCATCATTGACCTCGTCATCAGAATCACTTAATTGCAGGCCGAAATTTTAGCTTCTTCTTCATCATTAGCATATGCAAGAATCCAGCTTAGATTCAATATTCACATAATCAACAAATAAATTATCCCAATAACACAAACAAAAGAATGTTGTACTAAAAGCTTATAGCATTCAACAAAATCCCAAGTAAATATAATTTGATCAAGATAGCTTTTCTATAAATTTGATGACAAAAAAAAAAAAAAAAAAAAATCGTGTGGTCCATCATTATTTTAGCAAGTGGGGTAGATAATAAAGAAAAATTCTTTCAATACCTTCTTGTTGTCCAACATCCTCTTCTCCCAATAAAGCATCTTCAATAATATATGAGTAGTCCATTTTCAGATTGAAGAATGCAATGTATTTTTCTTTAGGTTACTCACATTCGACGACAAGTATGAGTAAGGGCACGAAAATCGAATTATTTGGAGGCATTAAGGCTCAATTGAGGACGGCAGGAGTTAGAGCCCTAATTGTAGAAATGGTTTCCACATTGAAGGAAGGAGATGGTATCCAGATTGAAGGCAGGAGTTGGTTTTCTCGGATGAAGGGCTGAAGTCGTGTTTCAAATGAATGATTTAAGGGAGTGTTTGGCATGCGTTTTTAATTATTGGGTCAGAAATAATGATGTCAACAAGTCATGTCATATTTTCACTTACCACGTAGAATGTCCCATTAATAATTAAACATTGTTAGATATTGAGTGGTCGATGGGGAATATAATAGAAAGAAAAGTGGACATTGAGATACTTTTCAAAGTTGGGTAATTAAATAGTAACCGGGTTAAAGTTAAAGTTTGGTGGCAAATGTCAATTGGTTGAATTTATCCACAGTTGAAATGAGTTCACATTTCACTTCAAAATCCATTTTTTAGTATTTATTCAATTTTTTAAAAAAATATAATTTTAATTTACTTTAACGAAATTCATTTTTTGAAATACAACTCGAGTAAGAGTATGTCTGGTAAATTTTTTTATAGATTATAAATAATGAGTCATACAGAATGTGTGAATAAAAAGTGAGTAAAAGTTATAGGTCCTACAAAATGTATAGATAAAAATGATGTTTGACCAACTTAAAATTACTTATAAACACTAACAAACATACTCTAAATCCATGGAGGCGACGAGACGTAATATACATCCTACATAGCTCGTATGTGGAGTTAAAGTGGTGAGAAAATATTACATTTTTACTCAGAATAAAAAAAAAAAAAAAAAAAAAAATACAAGGATTAAACTTGATTGGTTCAAACAATCAATGAGAGTTAGAATTACATATATAAATAACACTTAATGTGTGCCACTTACAATCAAAGAAATGGAATAATACGGATAGATCTTAACTCAAAAAGAGAGGAAATGTAAGAAAAAAAACGACGTGGTCGAATAGTCTCTAAGATCCTCAATCTCAATACCGTAAATTGACACTAAGAAAAATCCTCATAAAATTATATTGATGAAAATTGATCTCAAACTTCCTATTTCAGTTTTTGCAAAAGCTTGTACAAATTTAGGTTCTAATTGACGTGTAAGAATATGATTTGAGCTAGGTACAAATTGTCTTTCAAAACTGGGGACAGACTTGAGCCGTGAACCCACCAATATTGCGCACAGATCTAACATGTCGTTTTTTTTTTTTTCTTTTCTTTTGGAAATGTGATATGATTTCAAATTAGTACATAATCAAGAAAATTGTATCTTCTTATTGACGTGTCTATGAATTAATTTGTTAAAATTATAGAACTTACCCTTTAAAAACTTTTCCTTCTAATAAATCGAGTTAATTGAGTTGATTTTCACGAGTATACCTGACAAACTAACATGTAAATCTATCTAAGACAAGTCGAACCAATTTTTGACCGACCGCCCGACTTTGACATGCTCACCCATTTTCACACCATTAATTTTACCGTAGTTTCGTCAATGTATGATATCATATCAAACATATTTATTTTAGTTGATCAAAAAATTTATCTAAAATTTTTAAAATTTGCAATTTTACTTATTTTTTATTTACTCACTTCTTTATAATCTATAAAAATCTCTAGCATACTTACACATAATCTAATACAAATATTTGACATACCAATTACTATATTAATTTATCTAAGATTGTTTAAATTATAATTTGAGTTGATCAAATGTACTTTTTATCTACATGATCCACAACTTATAACTCAATTTTTATTTCCAAATTTTATAACAACTTATAATTTCAGTATTTAAAAATAATTTCGGCATTGTCAAACATGAGCTTATTGCAATAAGCATGAAACGTAAAAACACGTTTCGGCCCAAGGGATCCACGTTCTGGCCGCGATCAGAACCGGGCAAGATTCATATACAGTCAGTATTCCTCTAGATTCTTGGAAAACGAATGGCCTTCATTTAGCCAACTCAGAATTTTCCCATTTTCCGCTTAAATTTTTACCCTCCTCATAAATTCGAACATTTCCATTCAACCCACAAAAAATAATATCCCAATTAATTTCCATTGCTCAATACTTTTTTTGTTTTTTGTTTTTGTTTTCGTGTATAGAAAAAATTGGCACAGTTTAGTTTTGATTCTTTTTGCATGCTGTGGTGATGGCTCAGTTACTCTCACCCATTTGTACAGATACACTCAAATTCCAAAACCCAGGAAACAATTTTTGTTCAAGAAACAGATATTCTAGGGTAGCTAAAAGTAGTGTGAATTGGAGCAGTTATGGAGGAAGAAGAAAAAATTCTGGCAGAATCAGAGTGACATATCAGGATTCAGTATCAAATGAAGACATTGCTGATGATTATTATGCTGTGTTGGGCCTAGTAATATTTCAAACTCGAGTTTTTTTTTTCTTGGTCCTGATTGAACACCTGTTTCTTTCTTGATTTTCCAGTACGTTTTTGTATATATAGTTGTGTGGTGGTCCGGAATCCCACAGTTGCTTGAATATGGTAACAAGAATCAGGCTTTATCTACTCCTCTTTAAAGATGGACCCTCATGATTCAATACCATAAAGCATAAATCTTGAAACTTTTGTTTATTAAATAGCGATTGCTTACTGAACAAGTAATTTAGGTGAAATATAGAATGCAGTACTTCCCAGTGCAAATTGAATGACAATTTGTTTTAGGCTGATAGATTTTTAGGCTTAGGATGTCTACATGTGAGCATAGGCAGGCAATGATTTGAAGGGGAAAATTAAAAAATATCTTGTCTCCAAAATTAGCTACAGATGACTGGAGGATAAGTTTGAATTTCTTTATTTATATTATCAACCAAACAAATAGTCAAGGGTGAAATATAAGGATATTAGTTCAAATATTTGAGTTGTTGAAAGAGAAGGAACTTAAATACTCTGTTCCGCGAGAACACTAGGAACTAGCTAAGTCAGTTTTTATATGGATCATGGTAATTCTGTGCACTGAAATGGATGATATTTGGAAGAGTTCTAAGGACCTCATGGCGTTAATCTTATGTTGGGGCTTAGTCTGTTTAGAGAACAAACAGTATCAGTGAAAATGATCAAGACTATTAAACAGGCCTGACAATACAGTCTAGTGAATGTCTTGGATCCTACTCGTAAAATATTTCAATATTTTGAAGGTATATACAATCTACTATTGAAGTTATCTGTGTAATGCATATAAACATGCTGAGAGAATGATTAGAATTCTGTTAAGAGTGGAACGGAAATATCCTAATAATAGTTTGACGTCATGCTGCGGAGAAGACTACATATGTAGAATAGATCTGCATATAGTTTTCAGAAATGTAGACCATGTCTGTGGTAAGTAGGCAGATATATAATCTGATGGAGTGTAAAAGAATAAAGAATTGAAGTTGTTGAATCACTATGCCTTTGCCTTTGGGGAATTATGATTGATTATGAGCAGTCGTAGACTCGTAGTCTACACAGTTGCATCAGTTTATTAAGTATAAAGGGCAACTGGACTCTCAAAGTGGCCAGTGGTAGAATTTCCAATTGTTTGATCAGCTTTTGAACAAAGCGTATCATGATAATGAGTTGATCAACTTGATTGTCTTCAGAATTCGATCTTTTGTGGATTGTACACGATTTAACTCATAACTAAATAAAACGTGGTTTATTTACAATAGTATGTTAAATTGATGCATTTTATGTCTCAATTACCTATTTATTCTCATTGGTCATCATATTTGATTCAAATATTCATTATTTCCCAATTTAAATTAGATACTCATTTCTTCCTTTGCTTATTGGCTATATTATCAGCTTCCAGATGCCACGCCAGAGCAAATAAAAAAAGCCTATTATAATTGCATGAAAGCTTGCCATCCAGACCTAAGTGGCAATGATCCACAGACCACGAATTTTTGCATGTTCATTAATGAGGTTTATGCGGTGGGTTCTATTCTTGTAATGTGTTGCTTCAAAGTTTAAGAATATTCTTTGAATTTGTTTTTCGTGCTTTTACTATAAAATGATTTTTGCTGTTTAGGTTCTCAGTGATCCTGTGCAAAGAATGGTGTATGATGAAATTCATGGGTATGCTTTAGCTGTAATTAATCCTTTCTTGGATGATTCCAGCCCAAAGGATCATGTATTTGTTGATGAGTTTAGCTGTATAGGTACGTGTATGTGGGAATATGTTTTTACCCTGTTGTGTTTATATTTTAGGGTGTGTTTGATTTTGATTAAAATCAGATTTTTTGTACAAGTTGATGAAATGGTTGAAAAATTGTAAAAAGTTGTGGGTTCCATAAATTTTGTGGTTAAAATTAATTGTTGACTTTAACTTTAACTTTAACTTTTTATCAAAATTAGAATTGAAATCAAACAAGCTCTTCGAAAAAAAAAAAAAAAACTTCTGTATCTTCCAAATGGGTTCAAATTTTATTTCTTCTATTATCATATAAATTCATGGTAGAAATAAATAATACTATGAGACACTGAATTGAAAATTGGGGCTTATTAGATCCCAATTATGAAACTCGAAGAAGAAGACATACCAATAATTGAACTGAAAGCAAATGAACTTTTGTTACTTCAAAATGACCTCTGTGTTGTTATACTGTTGAATTGACATAATCTCCTCATTCTTTCCATTTCCTTCAGGCTGCAAGAATTGTGCCAATGTTTGCCCACATGTATTTGGCATCGAGGAAGACTTTGGAAGAGCTAGAGTTTATAGCCAGTCTGGAAAATCTGAATCAGTTGAACAAGCAGTTGAAAGCTGGTAGGTCATGGTTTATAGATCAAGTTCTATCTTGCTGCTTCCTTTTTGAATTTGGGAAACTTCATTGCAGCATGTTGAAGGAGGACAAAGTAAGAACTTCAGGTTCATCACTCTATTCCACGAACATGTGTGATAGAGTTTTTCTTAGCCCCAAAACATGTTGCGTATTGCAATAGATGAATGCATTTGCTTGTACTTATGCTTGGGAGATGTGTGATACAAACTGCATAACTTAAATGGATACATTATATTTCACTCCTGAAAATGCTTGGGATCTTGGTAATTCTGTATTAAAAATCTTTTAATAATATATTGTTAATGACAAAAATAATAAAATCTATCCTATAATATAACTGAGAAGATTTAATAAAAAGATTAAGTCCTAGGAGTGTTGACATTGAGTGTTTAAATTTTAAGAGAATATCTGCGGCAGACTATCCAATGTCAGTACTAGCATCCACTTGTGACCTGATCCAGATTATCAAAGCACCTGGCGAAGACATATATCTGCTTGTGAATTTTTCATAGGTGTCACCAACCATTTTGCTTCCTCATTCCAGGACCAGTTCCTCTTTGAAATGCACATACTTGTAAAAAGTTCGACATGAAAGAGTCCTGTCAACTGCAATAGTTTCTAATCTTTCAGAAGATTTACTAGTTTCTTGACAATACTTTTTTTATTCTGAGTTAAATATTTTACTTTTAAATCATATATCACCATATAGAATTTGAACATTTTTCTCTGTTTTATGTTCAAATTTTTATAGGACTTCTATAAGCTTTGGCGGTTAGATAACGTCATAACACTTACATCTTCATTTCAGCCCAGTTGATTGCATTCATTGGACTTCTGCTGCTCAGCTGTCGTTGCTTGAAGATGAAATGCGAAGAGCAGAAAGAGTAAATGTAAGAATGCTTCTCCGTGGGTAATTCTTTGTTTCATCTCCATTTTCATGGAATTAATCTATCTTCTTACTAATATTGTGTGTATGCTTAGCAACTTCACTACATAATAACTGGTGATTAATTTTGAGCTTATGTAGTGTTTGAACCAATATATTGACTCAGGATTTAGGGAAGGTCTGTTTGCAGAATGATTCCAAAAATCCTCATGATAGTGTGGTTTTAAATGAGCCAAGTTGAACGGACACGACCTTTGTTGTATTCTTTCATATATTTTAAGGGGAATCTATTTTCTTGTTTATGATGAGCTCAAACTTGTTTGTTCATATTACTAAACATATTTTTAAAGCACACTGTTCACAAACAATTAGTTCTTAAGGAAATTATAAATGGTTATTTGTTTTAGTAAAGAGCTTGTGTTAATGAAATAATTTCTTGATTTGCAAGAAATTAACTCATCAAAGGAAAGTTATATAACTAGAAATATTAGTGAAGATTAAGGAAAAGTGATTTATACTAGAAATAGTAGCGACGATCAAGAACAAGAATATTAGAAAACATGCACACACATATAGAGAGACTGCACTTAATGTGTTACTTCATTTATTTACTTCTGTTCCTTGGCATAAATGAACTTACCAGGAACTGCTATTTTTGGTTCATTTCCAATACAAGCCATAATCTGGTTATTATATTAGGTTAATCCATTGATTAAATGAAGCTGATATGTGAGTTGAAATGGCTTGTATAAATTAAAACCCTGTTCCAATGAAGTCTGCCAGGCGTTTCCACATCAGGAATAAATGGGACACAAATTTCTATAATACAATTAGCATAGTTTATTTTCGATAAGAATTACTGTTCAATATTATGATGAATTTAGTAAATAGGTTGCCACAGTTTTATGTGGCGATGGCATGTCCTGTAATTTGCACAATGGTTGCTAAAAGACTATGTTTCATGAATATCATATCAAGGACTTGGATTGCCTTCTCTAGCATGTTAAAAAAAAATTCTCTATCAAACATTTCAAGTTGCTCAAAGTAAAAGAAAACAAATACTTCTTTTGGAAACCACATGAATATTGTGGAGAAATATTCAATTGATCTCTTGAACAAGTGTAGACTTAAGTGGTATGTAAGTGCGGGTTTTGTTAGCCGATTGGCATCACTTGAGCACTCTTTTCGGCTAGGGCTGTAAATAGGCTTGGGCCATGGGTGATTGGCTCGAGGCTCTGATCATGTAAAGCTCGTTCAAGATCCACATAAGAATTGAGGCAAGCCCAAAATTGAAACATATTTTTAAGCTTGTAAACTTTTTTGGCTTGTCTCGAACTTGGCGTTTTGTTGAAAACTGCCAAATACAATTTCAATTAACTAAAACTTTAGCTTGGCCCAGATTCAACAAAATGAAATGTATTTCAAGCTTGTTTGAAGAATAGACGAGCCAAACTTGAGCAAATTTTAAGGCTTGTTTATGATATAGTCGAGTTTGAGTTTCTTGAGCTCAGCTCGAGAGGGCTCATTACAGCCAACATTTGTTAACGAATAAACCAATACAAAAAGCCTTTGCAAAATTCACATTCCATGTGTTCTCTCCAGCTTGGGCATGACATCAGGAAACATTCACATTGTGTGTGATGATTGTGGGCTACATAGAGACTAGGATGTCCAAACGGATATGTGGACTCACTTTGATGGTATATGTGTGGGTTGAGTTCTCCTCAGCAGCTCAATAAGTCATTCGATTGCTTTGCACCATCTGCTTTGGATGTCGTAGTTTCGGGTTTGGATCTAGACTTATCATCTAACAAATAAGAACAGTTTTATATTTTATGCTATCATTTGCAGGGTATATTCTCATACTACTTTGATCTCCAAGATTAGTTATGACTATGCATGTATATGTAAAAATGTGCTTATTGATAGCTGATTTTGTGACCTTTTTTTTTTTTTTTTTTTCTTATTGACCATCAGGTTGCCTTGATGCTTTCAGGAATGGGCTCAACAGCTGTGGATGTCTTCCGCATGGTAAGATACATTTTTTCATCTAACAATTTCTTCACATACAACTTCAGTGTCAAGGCCTGATCATAACATGATCTCCTGGTAATATCAGATAAAGTTGCATGTTCTCTTCAGAATCAATTTGCATGTTTTAACTTTTATCCAGAATGAAGAAGCCTTATCACTACATGCACATGCACTTGTGATAGAATGGCATATTATACGGAACAAAGTGTCTAGAAGAGTATGATGGAATTGTGATAGTCAAAATGCACGGGCAGGACTGGTTGATAATTGAGCAATAGCTAGCCTGTGTTTCTTGGAAAAATGAAAAAAAAATGAATTAACATTCAAATATAAGCATGAAGAAAAGATAAGATTTAGAGCTTATTTTCACCATAAAATGCTATCTTACACTCTCCATTCTACATTTCTAATTTCTCTTCTTTTGATGTGTATATCTTATATAGCTGTGCTCAAAAGCAGTGATGAAATATGGTCTCTTGTTATAAATGTGGATGGAAGTGGACACAAAATGCTGTCTCATATAATCCTGAAGCCTCGTGTTTGGTTGTGTCCCTGCAATTACTATTATATTAAAGTAAATTACAATTACTAAAATATTTTATATATTTCTTATAATTGCTGCTACATGTGTACACATTGATTAGATAAGCATTTTGACATTATTTATATCTTTTATATGCTAAAAACACCGCAGAAAAAGAGTGGTTGGACAGAAAGGTACCATTTATTGTTCTTTAGCCAAAGTTGTTTTCTTTTATTGTTATTATTTGTAGGATAGACTTGAAGGTCAACTTGTTACATCTTTATATGTTTGTTCAAATATTTTGGTTGATGAACTTGAAATGGTCATTTTTTTATGTTTTCGGTGACGATTTAATCTCCATTTAATACGGTATCTGGCTTTTATTTGAATCATAATTACTTTTAATGTTGCAGGCAAGCTCCAGATGGGAAAAGAGACAACTCAAAGTCTTGGTTAGAACTCTAACTGAAAGATGGTGCTCGAAGTTTTATTCTGAGGACTTCTTAATGTTTCTTGGATGCAGAATAAAGTAGATAAGATATTTATAGAACAGAAAATACATTCTTAACTTAAATGCCATCATAAGACATATTTAAGCTCTCCAAAACAATTGTAGAGGCAAACCGGGCATATAGAACATCAGAGTTAGGGAAAATTTATTCGATGAAACATTATTTGCTTCATCATAATTTAAATATTTGAGCTTGGCTGGATATTCTGTGAAACTTTCACAAATTAACTCTACAGGTTAGATGGATACAATTTTAAATGCTTCAATTAATACTTTCCTCAACTGCGACATAAGTTTTATCAAATGTACAATGATTTCAAGGGTAGGACACTGAACTAGACATATGTGGCTCGGCCGAGATGAGTTACTATATTGCTAATAAATTCTAAAACTAGGAAACCTTTATTTGAGTATTTATTAGTCATAGGCCGTGTTTCTAAAAATTGGAGAGATGGTCATGTTCCCACCTTTTCTATTTTCTTTTCGACCTTCTCATCTGTTGCAGGAACAAGCTAAAATGAGGATGACAAAGCAGAAAGATTCAGATATAACTCAATCATATTGGGACAACCTTTGGGGCAAATCCAAAGACCGTGAAAATACAGGTTTGCTATTTCCATAGTAAAGAACTTTTAGCACCTTATAGTAGCTACTAAACATGATCGCTTTCCATTTATATTCTGCTGCTGCAAGTACTCCTTTTGTTATTTCTGTAATTTTGTTTGTTCTCTTTGTTTCTTGGAACTTATGTCTTATTATTGTGGACCACACTTAGCAGATAACACTGACCTAATAAATTGTTGAGTGCTGTTACTATTTCCAAGTGTAAAATACTTGAATTTATGATCGAAAAAACAAATGCCAAATGAAGAAGAACAATTTAGAAAATTCTCTCTTAGAAATATTAATGTTATCCTTTGGTTTGTTACTTTGCATTAAAAGATAGTTCTATTTATAAATAATAAACTGCTTTACTAAGTTTTTACGAAATGATAGCAATATGTAAAATGATCAAAACTAGACTTTCCATAACCCTAAGTTTTTCGTATGTACTAGTGTCGTAAGTATTTTGACTGCAAACTATGGCATAATTTATCTTTAGACGTAGTTGGTAGTATCTATAGTACTTGATATAACACATGTGGCCCTGCATAAGCTTAGACTTTTCAGATATTGGTTGCTCAAGAGTTTTGATTTATGGATGCTCTTGTTTGAGTTTTTCCTTAAATGGTTTTAGTTGTATCTATTGTGCATTTCATAGTTTTGACACACGATGTTCTCGTAATGTTTGATGCAAAACTCTTTCCTACCGATGATGCCAAAAATCCAGTTTGCACATAACATGAATTTTTGAAGAGATGAAAGCTAGTGTAACTTATTCACTTGCTCCTTGCGGAAATTACTAACTTTTGACTACCGTAATTAGAATTTGATTAGAATTTGATGAAAATTACCAAGCGTTTGTAAACTTTCACGTGTCCCATATTCGAAAGTGTTATGTCGTAAATTCTATGAAAATATCTTCGTAATAATTCATGAATGCTGCAAATAGTTCGAAAGGAGCTATTTTGGTAAAATAGGGGACTCCCACCGTGTGACAAAAAGGATCTACACCTAGCAAGTCTTACGCTTGCACAATATTTGTAGTTTTGTACTTGTGTACGAGAATAATCAGCTATAGTTTACTATCATTGAATTAACCATAGCTGAAGTTTTAGCGGTTGTTGCAGAGAAAAATGTGAAAGAGAGGGCACAACGAGCTGCAGCAGCTGCTCGAAGATGGAGAGAGTACTCTAGACGGGGTGTCGACAAACCTCCCACCTTTAAACTTCCTGAGGCAGTAACAAGGAACAGTGAGCAATAATTTTTGACAGCCTTTCTATATTTGTAAGTATAGATGTATATGATATTTTACTCGATGCATGCTTAATGCATTGTTCTTAACGTGTATAAAGTCTAGCAAATATGTAACTCGGGTTATTTAAAGTTATGACAAGATTAACGATTTGACAGATAGAAAAATCTTAATGCAACTTGATATTATTTCTACATGCATGGATGTATCTTGGTTAATGTTACAAAATTTAAATAAATAAATGCGTCTATTTATAATATTTTTAAGTTTTTTATGATATGAAAAAGCTGTCTTGATTGTATGTAAGGCAGCGTGTTGAATCATATTTAAGTAAATAAATGTGTTTTTTTCTATCCATTTATTTTTTTAGATGAGTTTATGTTTTCTAGCCACTAATATTTATATTTATTTGAGAATTTAACTAGAGCTAGTTGGTATATCAAAACAAGGGGGGAAAAAAGTCGTCCCTACACCCTTGGACCCTCCCAAACCCGTTTCACCAGCCCCATCCCTACCGTCACATCCCAGCCATTGCTATCCACTACAGCCCCACCACCAGTTGCCTCTCGATGCACCCCCGTGTGTATGTATGTGTGTGTACACATACACATAGAACTTCGACATATTTTAAAATTTAATATGTTATATACAGTGGTAGTGTTATTAAATATGTGGATAATAAATGGGTAGTAAGTTGTAGTTTTTACAAAATTTGTAGATAAAAAGTATATTTCACTAATTTCACCATTTAAACTTGACCAAACATGAACTAAGACTTTTGAGCACACATAAACCATCCATAGCCTTGTAGGGTTACATGCAATAGTGGAGTTAGACTCTTTGCCAATGACTTGACCAAGAGAAGCTGCTCTGCCTTGCAAGACTCTTCGAAAGGCCAAGGTTCATTCTAAATGGTTTGGAATATGTCGAGTGTTCGATTGCTTTGATGCACGTCCGATGCTCTTGGAATAGGATTTCTATCAAAAACATAATTGAGAGAAGCTCATTCGGAACTAGATCTAGAAATGCCCAATTTCATTTTGTTCTCATTCTTCATTTCTTTCTTCTCAAATGCTTCAAAGGACGAGTAAGGGATAGATGAAGAGACGAGTTTTGGGATCGAGCCTGAATTTTTAAAGAAAGGGGCTGCTAGTAGTGCGCTTTCGCTCCTATTTTAATTAAACCTTATGTACAATACTAGTATATACTGCTTTTTCACGATGAATTCTACTGTAAGTTACGATTCAAATTCAATGGCAATTCAAATATATAGCAGATGAAGAAGAATTTGATTTAAGGAGAATGAATTTGAAGAACAGATGAGATATGTAGAGAAAAATCAATTTTGAGAATGATGTAGCGGATAAAGAAGAATGTGGATTTGAAAATTTGATTTGATGGAGAAAAATCAATTTTGAAAATAAAAATGAAGACAGACGTATATGTGTTTTTTTGGGCCAGTAGAAGAGAAATTCCCTACTGTCGTGATAATGCTCAAAAACTCCCCCCACGAAGAAATAAAACAAATTACTAATTCTTGATTAAATTTATGATTTTAAAGCCTAATTATCTATAAACAACCCTACAAGATAATAATATTATTTGTGTGTGTGTGTGTGTGTGTGTGTGTGTGTGTGTGTGTATTATGTTGATTTTAATGAGGCAACATGTAAAGTTGACATATCCTCTCTTCTTAGAGAAGAATGCGGATTAAGAAGCAGTCGTTTTTGACCATTGCTTAAACAATTATTCATTCCTTAACTTATAATTAATAATTTTTTGTATGGTGATGTTTGATCCCATTTTATTTTATCAACTAATGATTCTTTATTAATTAATATTTATTTAATTAATCTAATAATATCAATAGTTCATAAATTTTTATTCAAGAAATCATTAAACTAGATTTATCTGTCTTATTTTAATGGTTTTACCTTAAAAATAATTTTTGTTGCTTGTGGGTCTTTCTTTTCTTTTTTATTTTAATCCTAAATATTGTGTGTGGACCCTTAGGATGTGTTCAAAGGACAATCACCATAATTTAATTACCAATATATTTTCTTTCTTTATTTATTTTAAAATTCTCTTTCAATATTCAAAAGGTTCTAACTTTGGGTTAATTTCACTAACGGTCACTGAAATTACTTTAAAATTACAAAATAGTCATTGAAGTTCAAAAGTTTCAATGATGGTCACTGAAGTTAGAAATTCTTTCACTAATGGTCAATATATTAAATTTCTAATTTAAAATGGTGACGTGGTTAGATGATGTGACATTTATTTATTACATAGTAGTCTATGTACTTTATATAATATTTACTTTAGTCCTTATATTTCAATTAAATCCTTCAAAAATTGTATTTTAATCTCTTACATCTTTACACTTTGGTGCCAAAAATTTCAATTATCTTTCAGTTAAGTCCTCCAAAAATTGTATCTTAAGTCCTTCAACTTTTTATATCTTTACACTTTGGTCTCTAAATTTTTAATTATCTTTCAGTTAAGTCCTCTAAAAAATTGCATCTTAGGTCCTTCAACTTTATACATCTTCAAACTTTGGTCCTTAAAATTTTTGATTTTAGTGGTCAAAATAAGTGTACTTTCAATTAAATCATTGATTTTACACTCGAATTTTCACCTAAACGAACAAAATAATATAATTAAAAATAATAATAAACTATTTAGTGGTCAAAATAAGTGTAAAATTCGCACTTATCACTTAGAGTTGACCACTAAAAGTAGATATTTTAGTGGTCAGACCCTATAATATTATTTTGTTCGTTTAGATGAAAATCCGAGTGTAAAGTCAAGGATTTAATTGAAATGACACTTATTTTGACCACTAAAATTACACTTATTTTGACCACTACAATCAAGGATTTGGCGGACCAAAATTTGAAGATGTATAAAGTTGAAGGACCTAAGATGCAATTTTTTAGAGGACTTAACTGAAAGATAATTAAAAATTTGGAGACCAAAGAGTAAAGATGTAAAAAGTTGAAGGACCTAAGATACATTTTTTGGAGGACTTAACTGAAAGATAATTGAAAATTTGGGAATCAAAGTGTAAAGATGTAAAAGATTAAGGATCTAAGATACAATTTTTGAAGGACTTACCTGATAGATAATAAAAAATTTAGGGACCAAATTGTAAAAATATAAAAGATTAAGGACCTAAATTATATTTTGTGAAGGACTTAATTAAAATATAGGGACTAAATTGAATATTATATAAAGTATATGGACTACTATGAAATAAATAAATACCACATCATCATACCACATCACCATTTTAAATTAGAAATTTAATGGAGTGACCATTAGTGAAAGGATTTATAATTTCAGTGATCACCACTAAAACTTTTGAACTTCAGTAATCATTTTGTAATTTGAAGGTAACTTCAGTGACCATTGGTGAAATTAACCCTTCTAACTTTATTAAAAAATGATATTGAACCCTTCTAAAAATTTTATAAAAAAAAAAATAGATGACGTTTTTAATCGCATGCTAGGGAAGGCAAAATCGAAGTTAAAAAATAAAATAAAAATATTGTACAATGTATTGTACATTATTGAATAAAATTAAAGAAGAGAAATATGTGTGACGTTTGTTTGTTATTTTATTAAATCCTATCTAATTCAAGGTATTCTAAAAAAACAATTTGGTGCAATTATAATGAAGTAGATTACTTGTTGTGAGGAACATTGGTTGTAGCTTTCGCATATTAATTAAAGTCAAGCAATTCATGATTGTCTTGAAAAGTGATTTCATTCGTTGCATCTCTTTAAATTTTTAGATAAATTATGTATTTTTTAAGCATTTTACATACTTAAGTCGTATGTCAAAATTCTAAGTAAACTATAATATATTGGAGAGCATGTTAGCACTAAGTTGGACATCTTTTGAGTTATATTTATCCAGACAAGGTTAACACCTTGATGTCGTATTGACTTCTTCTAAGTAAATCAAACAAATATGGGTTAAATAAATTTTTTTTGTTAGTTGTCGCACAAGGTAGATACATGGGGACTTTTCTGTGCTGGAGTCCCCATTGACCCCAAAATTATCAGCTCTCGTCTCAATCTACCATTCTTAAATTATGTAACTAGTGAGAAATTTCTACTAAAATCTCTTGGAAATTGCCATTTCATATTTTCATTCCATCCCTATATTTTTTGGGGTTGGTGGTGGGTGGCGGGGGTTGTTGAAGGTCCATTCTATTCAAGTAGACAAATTTATATGTTTAACGGAGTGTTGACTATCATAATTCATAAATGATACAGCATGAAGTTGGGGTGCATCAAACATTAAATTCTGCAGTTTTTCAAACGTGTACAGATCCGCAGAAAGTGGGTAACTCAACATGAATTATTAGTCAGTGATAAAATTCTTTATTCGAGTTGCTATACTTTAGTCTATCAATAAGTCAAAAGATAAATTTTTGATATTTCCACTTACATTGGATATGAATTTTAGGGATTCCTATGACTTGGTAAACAGGCCAGTTGTTCCTTAAATTGTTTCTCCATTTAGAAGACAAAATGTTTGTTGGCCCTCAGAATATGCAAGAATATCAAAAATTAAGAATAATCATAGTTATGACTATTGGTGATATCACTAGTCTATGTAATATTGGGACACATTATAAAAAATCTATGTGGGAAAAAAAATGAAAAGAAGGATAGTGTAAGAAGGAAAGAAAAAGAAAAAATAGATAAGAGAGATAAATAAAATTTAATAAAAAAAAAGAAGATAGGCGGAGAGGACATGACAAAGAGGTGAGCTGGACAAGAGGGGAACCTTTCCTCACGGGGTTATCGATCCTTTTTTTTTCTTCTCAAACTACAATTATTTAGCCAATTTTTATGAGAATCTAATGTTTTTTTATAAGTCATAATCTTTAAAAAATCTTACAAGAACTTATTATACTAAAATAATTAAAATCTCAAACTAGCTAAAGAAAGTTATGTCCAACGATTTTTTAAATCATTTGTTTATCATTTAAGTCCTTTTGAAGTGGGTTTGGGGTTTGTACTTATGTTTGGGTATGGGGTAATGTCTATTATATTAATTGTTTCAATCATATCTAGGTGGATCCGCCATTGGTAGAAAATAGAATGTCTAAAGTTGTATGACATGATAAAGAAGTTTACTCTATTAATTATATCCTCTCCTCATTCAAGACCAATTATATTATCTCGTGGACAATTATCATTAACTTCATTAGTCTATTGATCATCACCAGTGGTGATAAATACCATTACTCAAAATTAAGTAAGTATTTAAAAAACATTTTCCCATTCAATTTAAATCTTTCCAAATCGGAGTTCATTTGTTGGTTAAATTTTTAAAAGGATGACACTATTTGACACTATAATTTTTTTTATAAGTGCACTATATTTTAATTGTACTTAAGGTCTTCGATTTTGTTCATTGTAGCATTTATGTTCTTTACTTTTTTGTCGAATTCTTATATTCAACTTGTTGCACCCCCTAAAAATACATCCACGTGGCATATGACAAGTAAGCTCCATACGCTAACTCAGCCTCAAAGTAGATACACTTGGTGATACATGGAAGGCGCCTTAAGAGATGTTCCGGACTGCTTTTAATGAAGACAATCCGAACACAATAGTCGAACCACTTCAAATGATTGACAAGACAGAAATAAGGCGGCATTGTTAGCCTGACATAAAGGAATAGTGTAAGAAAGGATAAGTCAGCCGTCTGCAAATTCAGAGTCAGGCGCAAAAGAGAACGGCGACATTGACAGTTTGATGGGACGTGAGTCAATCACTCACTCTGAAATTTGACTCAAATCAATTGAACTTCAGAGATATATAAGAAGAATGAGAACAAGAAATAAGGTAAGTATTTTGAAACTTGACTTTTTGATATTGATTTTTCTTAAATTCTATGAGTTCGACTAAAACATAAATCCTAATTTAAGCATCGGAGCGCATATGGCAACTTCCCCTGTCGCCTATGCTAACTGACAATCTTGGTGTTAAGTGCACAAGAATTTCATAGTTAGAAAGAAAGAAGACACTTCACTGCTGATTATATATCCGATTAGGATTTGTGGTCAACACAACTTTTATTTAATTAGAATATCTCATCCTTAATGATAAGTTCTGTCAAAATATCCTATTTGCGTGCTTTGAAATGAAGAAAAAAAAATTGTTGCATTTGTTGTATTTTTTAAAAATATGATGGACAAATAAATTGTTTTACGGCCTCTCAACAATTTTTTTGGGACGAAAACTATTTTCAAACACAAAATATACAAATTAATGGAAAGTTTTCGAGGATAAAAATGCGATAAAAAGAAGTTGAAGATATGAGAGATACAATAGACAAATATTAAAGATCTTAACTACAATTAAAATGTAGTACAAAATAAAACATGTGGTGTAAATATGATTACTTTTTTTGAAATTCTAATACAAACCAACAAATATTTTAGTGTCATTTTACATAAATGGACAAGTATGAACAAAGATTCATTTGCAACTCAAATGTTTTACGCGGTAAAAAATATTGAAAATGTGCCATTGTGCAAATGGTACATTTTTGTGTATTAGTGTATAGTAGATGAAATTGAGTGTCTGTTTAGTAGAGTTTAAAAATAGTATTTTAAGAGATTTTGAAAAAAATTGATGAAAGATTTAATTGAAAAATTGATAAAGATTGGATTAATTTCACCAACGGTCACTGAAGTTACCTTCAAATTACAAAATGGTTACTGAAGTTCAAAAGTTTCAGTGATGGTAACTAAAGTTAGAAATCCATTTCACTAATGGTCACTCTATTAAATTTATAATTTAAAATAGTGATGTGGCATGATGATGTGGCATTTATTTAGTGCATGGTAGTCCATGTACTTTATATAATATTTACTTTAGTCTCTATATTTCAATTAAGTCCTTCAAAAATTGCATCTTAGGTCCTTAATCTTTTACATCTTTATACTTTAGTCCCCAAATTTTCAACTATCTTTCAGTTAAGTCCTTCAAAAATTTTATCTTAGGTCCTTCAACTTTTTACATCTTTACACTTTGGTCTCCAAATTTTTAATTATCTTTCCAGTTAAGTCCTCTAAAAAATTGCATCTTAGGTCCTTCAAATTTTTACATCTTTACACTTTGGTCCTCAAATTTTCAATTATTTTTCAGTTAAGTCCTCTAAAAAATTGCATCTTAGGTAATTCAATTTTATACATCTTCAAACTTTGGTTCTCCAAATTCTTGATTTTTAGTAACTAAAATAAGTGTAATTTTAGTGGTCAAAATAAGTGTACTTTTAAGTAAATCATTGACTTTACACTCGAATTTTCACCTAAACGAACAAAATAATATTATAGGGTCCGACAACTAAAATTTCTACTTTTAGTGGTCAACTCTAAGTGATAAGTGTGAATTTTATATTTATTTTGACCACTAAATAATTTATTATTTAATTATATTATTTTGTTCATTTAGGTGAAAATTCAAGTGTAAAGTCAATGATTTAATTGAAAGTAAACTTATTTTAACAATTAAAATTATACTTATTTTGGCCACTAAAATCAAAGATTTGGAGGACCAAAATTTGAAGATGTATAAAGTTGAAGGACCTAAGATGCAATTTTTTAGAGGACTTAACTGAAAGATAATTGAAAATTTGAAGACCAAAGTGTAAAGATGTAAAAAGTTGAAGGGCCTAAGATACAATTTTTGAAAGACTTAACTGAAAGATAATTAAAAATTTTGGGGACAAAAGTATAAAGATGTAAAAGATTAAGGACCTAATATGTAATTTTTGAAGAACTTAATTGAAATATATGAATTAAAGTGAATATTAAATAAAATACATGAACTACCATGCAATAAATAAAACCAAATCATGCCACATCACCATTTTAAATTAGAAATTTAATAGAGTGGATTATTAGTGAAAGGATTTTAACTTCGCAATGATCACCATTAAAATTTTTGAACTTCAGAAACTATTTTGTAATTTGAAAGTAACTTCAGTGACCGTTGGTGAAATTAACCCATAAAGATTTTGAAACTCGTAAAATATGTAATTGAAAATAAAATTGAAAAAAAAATAAAACTCAACCAAACATGCTCTGAATTTCATTTATTTCATTTTAAATAATACATGAAAAATGTTCCACCATCTATCGAAATTCATTAAATTATGTTGAAATTTTCTTTTATCCCAATTTCTATCCATTTTCTTACCCTAAGACCCGTTTGATTTTTGGATAAAATTATTTATTTAAATAAAAGTTATTTGGATAATATGTTTATCATTATCCTATTTTGTTCAATTAGGTATAAGAATAAAAAAAATCACTATTAAAAAATCAGTTTTTTTATAAAAAATACAATTTCATCTTTATTCTTAATTAAATGAAATAAAGTGAATAGATATTGGCAGCGATGGACAGTGGTTGAGGGTGGTGGCAACATTGAAGGACAGTTGCGATTATCCTAGACATATATGTCCAAAAATATTTTTTTTCTTGTTCGCCTTTTTAAAATTTTTGAGTGATCATCTGTATTTAGATAAAAAAGTTTGTCTTTCTTTTTCGAGAAAAACTTCTCTTTATTTTTTGTTTAAATGTTATTCAGACAAAAATGTATCTTTATATCAATTCTGTCTAAACAGAATAAAGACAAATTTTATCGGTTAAGCGTGTACAAAACGGACCAAAAAAACAATAATTCTTCCATTCTAGATTGAGGATTTACCGATCTAGTTAATAGTGTGGGGACCCGGCTGTTATCGTATTGCAATTGTTTTTGATTGATATGACATAATTTTAATAATGGACTTTGTAAATGTCATGAGGGATCTCACAAAAAAAAAAAAAAAAAAAAATAAATAAAAGAATGTGGTAATTAAATAATTAAATAATAATATATTTGATTAATTATACAATATTATCTGGCAAATAAGCCTAATTGAATTGGCTTGCACGTCCATAATAAATTAGTCTTGTGCCAATCTGTCTATTGGACTGCATCCAAACTCCCAAATTCCACCACCTTCCCCACTTGACACCAATTTCTTTCCCCCTAAAAAAAAAAAAAAAAAAAAAAAATGTAAAATGAAACTTATACATACACAAAACATATATAGATACATATATTTTGTATGTATTTTCCACACAACTGCATGACAATGGAAGGAAGATTTCATGAGCAAGATGACTCCACCACCACCACTCAAGAAAACTTGGCTGATTCTCCCCTTTCCGGTGGTGATGAGGCAACTGAATTAGAAGCTTACGAGCCATCCCCCAAAAAGAGGTTAGAATTTCAATACTTCTTTTTTTCTTTCATTCTAATCCTTTTTCTCTCTCTTCTTTCAATTGATGAGAAGTGAGAAAGTACTCAAAGTAAACATATAGATTCATTTGTTTTCTTGTATAATTAGGAAAGGCGCAAACAAGAGGGTGGTGACAATACCAATCGGCGGCGATGGATCCCGGAGTAAATCGGAGGTGTATCCGCCGCCGGATTCTTGGTCCTGGCGTAAATATGGCCAGAAACCCATTAAGGGTTCACCTTATCCCAGGTAAATATTCATGAATTACTATTGATATCGACACATAGTTTCTCTATTCAATCTTTTTTACTCTCTGATGTTGATGATATCTTGTTTGTACACATCTCCGTTCAGGTTTTAGATATTTTTTTTTCAAGTTTTTTATCCAAATTTGGGTAAATTTTTCTTGTGGCTGCCGCCGGCCAAGGAGTAGGTGATAGTTTTGTAATAAAAACTGCATATAGATTAGATTAGATTATGATAGGCGGCTTTGGAATAAAATACATTGAATGGGCTCTTGTAGTAGTTGAAATTTATTCAAATCTTCGATTTCCCACGCGCCTAAGATTGGGTTATTTCCACCTTCTCTACTCTACCAAAATTTGGAATTTGGAATTTTTGGGGCTCTCCTTTGGAGTATATATCATCAATATTCAATCTTGATTTTGGGTAGCTTATTCGATCATAACAATAATTGATATTATCTATTATCAGTAGAGATCATCACCACTTTAAATAGCAGTGAACATGAACGTATCCAAGAATTTTTTGAGCCCATACTTATACTGAAAAAAAATCTTGCACTTCAAAACTAGATTGTTCTTATTTTTTTTTTTTATACTATAAAAAACAGTTTTTTCCGGGGTGGGACCGGACTATAGCCCTGGCCCGCCCCCCTTAAATCCACTCTTGGTAGTGAAGTCCTTGATTTATTGTCAAGTGCATTAAAAAAAATACTTGACAACTTAATTAGATAATAAATTATGGAGCCCACTTATTACATAGACTAGTGATAAGTAGATAACATTACTCTAGTACAAGTTTTTCCAAACTCATAATTCTTGACTATTATAGGCATTTTGCAAGAGAAAAAGATGCCTGCAGTATATGAGACAGCACATGCAACAATGAATATAAGATTATTAAATAGCTTAGACATGTCAAGATATAATATAAATAAATATTTTGTTTTTCATTTCTTGAAAACTTAAAAACTTACCCATTTCTTAAACTTGGGACATGTTTGTCAATTTTTTTTTAAAATTGATCATACGTATTTTTTATTCACAATTTTCGTAGAACTCGCTATTTACCATTCACACATTTTGTAAGACTTACAATTTATAAGTATTTACAAAAATGACCAAGCAAGCTCTTGTATATCCTAACTTGTAGAATATCAATCTTTTACAAACATGTTGCATTCTATTTCTAAAATGTTAAATCTTTTTTGGCTAAATAAGACAAATGGAATGTGTTATTTGTTTTTTAATCAGTGTGTAATAGCTACTAAGTTGTTCATTGCATGTACTGCATGGCAGGGGGTATTATAGGTGCAGCAGCTCAAAAGGGTGCCCTGCTAGAAAACAAGTTGAGCGGAGTCACCTTGACCCCACCATGCTCCTCATCACCTACGCCTGTGACCACAACCACCCTCTTCCCGCCAACAACAAATACCACCACCACCACCATCATTCTGCCACGTCAGCGGCTGCCTCCACCTCCTCATCCGCCACGACTCTCCCCTCCAAAATCCCTAATGAAGAAAGTGCTACATTTGCCAACCAACCAAAACTCGAGCCCTCGGACAACGGCTTCACCGAGCTTGCTGGGGAGTTAGGCTGGTTGGCCGATGTGGGGTTCACAGTATTGGAAAGTCCTGCTCTTTTGGGTCCCACGTGGGCCCAAGCTGACTTGGAAATGTTCATGCCAATTGGAGAAGAGGACAAGTTTTTGTTTGGTGATTTGGGGGATTTGCCAGAGTCGTCAGTAGTTTTCCGGCGTTGCAGTACAGAGACGCCATGCTGTGGCGGCACAGGATAAGATATGTTGACGACTTCCTTTCAAACGTGAATATCAATAATAATTTGAAAGTGCCATGGTTATTAAACATTTATTCTTCTCATAATGTGTTGTCTTTTCTGAATGTAAACACCAAATTTTTAGACTGATACCATTGCAATTCAGATTTACATTCGACTGTATATTTTGTGAGAATTTACTGAAATTGACATCAATTTTTTGATTTTTCTCCTACTAAAAGCCATGTCAAATTTTTCAGACTTGAAAGTACTCTCAGTTCCAAATCTGATCCTCTTCTTCCTTTCATCTTAACTGATTACAAAATGGATACCTATTAGATCTCTCGATTGATAGGTAAATGGAGACCGTTGATTTAACTCTGACGGTCAAGTGTGTTCTATCATTCTCATATATTTTCTATTCTATTATTTTTTGAGTGTGTTGGAAGTCTGTTCAGTGGTACGCATCGAATCGATGATCTTAGCGCCATTTTGGCGTTTCTCCAATGGAGCGCTAAAAACAAACTCCAAAATGGAGTATTGAACAGTGCTGTTCAAGTTTTCAACTTCTTTTTTTTTTTTTTTTCCATTTTTGTCCTTTGTTATAGTTGTCAAATTTGTTTTTTCTTTTATATTCCTTTCCATACTCTTTTAGTAAGGAAACAAAACAAGTACTATTCATTTAGTGCAATTTTAAAGATTCTGGAGATAGTAAAAAAAATAGTGTGAAAATTCTATTTTAGTGTAAAAGTTCTACTATTTTAAAGATTATGGTTGAAGTTGCTCTAAGTGTTACTTGAATAACCACAATTATCTACAGTTTAAGAGCCCTAATATAAGAATATAGTTGAGGGATAAATCAAAGGATAATTATATTAACACCACACTTTTTGTTTTTTACACCACATTTTAATTACATTTAACGTAATTAATATTTGAATATTATAGCACTCATGTTCCCAACTTTTTTATCATAATTTTTTTTTCAAATTTTCATCAATTAGTACATCTTGTGTCTAATAATAATTTTCGTCCAAAATATTTGTTGGGAATTCGTAAAACTACTTCTTTACTCACTCATCATATTTAAAAAATAAATAAATAAATACAAAAGTATGATAAAATATTTTTTTTTTTAATTTCAAAACACGTAAACAAAATATCTTGACACATGCCATAATTAAAAATGAAATGTGTTAATTAATGGATATTGAATATAAGAATTCGGCAAAATTAAGTTAAGAATGTAATTGCTACATTGAACAAAAGTTGATGACCTTAAGTACAATTAAAATTTAGTGTACTTATTACAAATTGTAGTGCGACTATAACCACCAAAAATCAAATTGTCGTGTTAAGAATATTAGAGTATTGAGTCCTGTTTATAGAGTCATAAAGATATTGAATCCTATTGGGACTCTCCATGAAATCATTTTAATCACACTTATTGAGATTCCTTCTCTAAAATCTATTCAAATCTTAATAAATTTAATTTAGGAATTAAATAGAAGAAATTACATTTACTGTTTATCGTTATAATACTATTTATACTTTTGAAAACTTAACTTTTTTATTTTAAAAATACTATTTTTTTATTATTATATTAATAAATATAATAATGGTTTAAAATCAAAACAAAATATAATATACACAATCACATAAGTATTTCTCAAATAAGATAATCTCCACAAATTGAGCACACCAAAATCTTCCAAAATCAACGCAAATCCTCTCTAAAAATCTTCACGAAATATTTGTAGCTCCAAATCTTCACGAAATCTTAGTATATTCTTCACTATCTTATAGCATAATATAGATTATGTTATATCTCACTGGTAACAAATGTTACACAATAGGTTATTATGACGAATGATTATTCCGTAACAATATTATGTGTAACACTGAATAATAAAGATGTTATAATACACTATTTTGTAACAGTGATTTTTATGTGATATTATGTAACATTGAATGATACATGTGATACAATACATTGTTTTGTAACAATCGATTTTATGAGATATTATATAACAAAACATGTTACACAATTGGTTATTATGTAATGATGAATGATCTGAACAATACTACTTATTATTGGTACATTATTGTTTAATATAATTTTTGTAATATTGATGTTTAATATGATACATATGCTACAATTGTGTATATCATGAGGTTTTTTTTTTTTCGTGAAAACTGGTATCATGTTATATCTCAATTTGTAACACAGATTGTTGCAAATGTTGAAGTTGAAGAGAACATTAATTTTGTTTGTAATTGTTACAGATGCTTCTGATACGAATGGTATATATTTGACAGTTATAACAATAAAAGATTTTGTCATATATATTCTAATCAATTCTAATTTTTAAGGATTTGATTACTATAACAATAAAAGATTCTATAATATATGAATTCTCATCAAATCCAGTAATTAATGATTCAGTTATTATATTTAATTTATAATATAATAAATTAAAATAATAATTTTTAAAACAGTATTTTTAAAATAAATTTAACAAGAATGAAATTTTGAAAATCTTGTAAAAAAAATGGCTTATCTATGAAAAAATCCCATTTAAATATCTAGCTATCAATTGGGCCAACTTAGATCCAAAGTCCGACATCTCCAACTCGCATAACATTAGGAACGTAATTTGTCAAAAATAAAATTAGTTAGGGATAAATAGGGATGTTAAGTGCACTATTATTAATAGGTTGAACGTTTTACACAACAACAATTACACGCTAAAATTGGAAAAATAGCAAAATGTATTTTTCACTAATGAAACTTGATTTTGATTTGAGCAACATTACATCAACAATCTTACATGAGTAACACGATACAAAAAAAAGAAAAGAAAAAAAAAATAAAACTAGCTTTGAACAAAATACAATTTCTTTTCATTTTGCAAATGAAGCACTTATTGTTCAAATTCATTATTGGATGTAAACAATTCATGTATTCTTTCCACAGATCTTGGACATAGGTGTATTGCACCACGAAAAAGCCACACCTTCCATTTTATTATACAGAGAAACAATTTCAGAATAAAATATAATTGCAAAATTATGGCATGGTTTTAAATTATGGTGAAATATGTTCTTCTTTACGTTATTTTATATATATATATATATATGAAACTAGAAAAGTAGAGAGAGAAAAAGTAGAGAATAGAATAGAGAGAGTCAAAACTTACGTCTGTAAATTTATTATACCAATGATCCTTATTTATAGAGTTCCAAAGAGAGTTATAACCCGATTAGAATACACACTTTTGAAATAAGTAGATAACTACATAGATATTTAAATACAATTAAATAGTCATTTCATCATTATCTATAATTTTACAACATTTCTTATTGAATGACTTATTATACAATAACTAGTTCGTTAAAAATTTTGTTTGGTAAAAATCCAATGGGACAAAAATACCAATCAAATAAAAAAAATTATCAAAAATTTGGAGTAATCAAATGATGCCTCATTAAAACTTTGTCAGAAAAATCAAGTGGGACCAAATCTGAGCAAAGGAAAAAGAATACAACTACTCCCATTGATTTCAATCAATAAAAAAAAACTTGTATCGAACTATCTATGTCTTGTGCGTCAATGTCTTCAATATCGCCATCTTCTTAAAATTTGTATAAAACAATTATGATAAAATGCGCTCCATGTTATAACCTCCAAGCAATATCATCTTCATATATTATCTCTGGTTGATTGTAATCAACATGATTGTTTGATGCAATTATATTAAAAACAGATCTTGTTGTTGTTCTCTTTAGGGGTCTCATATACATTTTATAATACACGGGAGTATAACCATATGGTTATGATGATGATAAAATATTTTGTAGGTTATGGACATCCATAACTATAATATTTATACCACTTCCAATTGTATGTCATTTACAAAAAGAATATGACTCGTTAAAGCCTTACTAGAAAAAAATCATGTGGGAAAAAATCGTAGAAAAAAAAAAGAGTACATAATTCTTTTAATTCGCCATTAAAGTTGTCTCATTAAAAACTTTGCCAGAAAAATCCAATAGGGCAAAACATTGGTCAAGGAAAAGAGTACAACGCGTATTTACTTCCCCTCATAATAATATTACTTCAGATCTGTACTTCGATCTATTCAGTTCTTTAAAAGTTGAACTATATGCTTGTGCATATTAAATCTTCCATGATTCAGGCATATTAAATCTTCCAGGGATTTATATAAATAGTTTTATTATTCATGCGAGATGAGTTGATTATAACAATATTCATTGTATGTATATATGTCATGCATTGACAGGCTAACAAGATATCAACTTGTGATTACTTTACACAAGCCTTTGTAAAATTCATAATGTTAAAAGCCGTGCATTATAAGTTACGACTTCATTTTCTCATTTTCTTTTTGTATAAATATACACCTTTAGGTGCACGAACTATACATCCAGAAACTTAAGGTTTCTCTAGTCAGTTCAATTTACTTGGACTGCATCCTTTTATTTGGTCAATTTATTCTTTGACAGATTTCTTTCAATATCCTTGCTACTTTTCATAATATGAAGCGCTTCTTTATATACAAAAGTATTGTCAACAACATTTGTTTTTTAATCCATTTCATTCTCATAACGACATAACTAAACGAGATCTTTTCGTTTTATTATTTCAGCTAGCTGAACCTCTTCAAGGGTTTTTATAATTAGTTATGTCTATATACACTCCAAGACTATAAACCTCTTTAATCGGACCATTTTTATAATTGGCTTTATTTTTAATTTGAGAATTTTTTGGAATCAAATGTCACCACGCTCAAGCGTGTCATTAATTTATCAGATATAATGTTAATGGATTGTTCTTCAAGGACGTTAATATAAATTGGAGCATTAGAGTTTTGGTATATGAGATTTGATTCAATCTCTTTGGTCATAAATGTATATGTCAATTATATAACTTACAAATGAGTTATTTGTCGAACTTACGGTTCATATTGTCTTGTGCAAGGATCTAGAAAACATAATATATCGCATTTTCATGTATTCTTTTCAGCTACTTAATTTCTTGCCCCTAATGTTGAGAAAATTGTCTTATCAAAATGACATTAAAAAACCGTATTATAAAATATCACATGTTAGAACTTAAGATATTTTATAGTAAAAACTAAACATGTATTATCAACATTTTTTAATGCCCATCTCAGCACATTATGGTAGACCAAATGTACATATATTGCACTATTAAAAATCATTAGATAGGTAATATTAGGCTCTGATCATAAGCCAACTATAGCGGGGATAACTTTGATATTGGCATGATGCGTATAAGTGTTTCTGCATGTAAAATAGCACTTTAGATAAAAATAGAAAGTACTTTGTTCTCAATAGTAATAGTTTATAATTTAATTTGAGGCGTTAACAAACAATATTGCTAAACCATTTAACATCATCTCAACTAACATTTATTAAAAGTTTGAGATTTAGACTCACTAGTATTGACAATACACACTACCGTCCTAGTTGTATAATCTGAAAATTATGCTCATAATTTAAAATTTAAGCAAGTAATCTCACAAACTTCAAGTTGCAAATAATAACACCATACAATCATCTAGTAGATGTATCTATTAAATACAATTAATATATAGATGGTCAACATGGAGAGTGATGGGCCCCCATAAATCACCCTAAATAATTTTCAGAAATGCAGGAAATTCAGTTCCCATTTTAGCTAGTGATGGTCTACTGGTTTATATACCATGAGAACAAGCATCACATAAGAATTCATTATATTGAAAAATCTTATAGTTTTCAATAGATATTCTCATTAATAATTCACATCATATTGATCCGAGATGGTCTAACTGGTAATACCAATCAATAAAAATTTTAAGACATTGAACTTCTGGTTCAACGTAGTACTTATTTAATTGTATCAATATTTGTGTAGTACAAAATAAAAGAAATGAATAACATAATATTTGTTCAAAAATATATTTTTCAAGAACAACACAATATTTTCAAGAATATTGGTATATAAAAAAAGAATGTTTTTTCGAAAACATTAACCAAATATTTTCTAGAATATTTGTACATTCTAATAGAAAATATCACAATATTCTATAAGAATATTAATTTATGCAGTAAAGTTGCGATTCTAACAAAAAAATAAAACAATATTCTTCTAGAATATTGATTTGTTCAAATTTAATGCTTCTTCAAGATCAATCATATAATACTCGTTTAATTAAATTGTGCTTCTCCATGAGCAACAACACAATATTTTTCTAAAATATTCTATATTTTTTGTTTCTTCAGGAAAAACAATATCATTTTCGTTTACAATATTAATATTCATAAAGTTATACTTCTTCATGAGTATTAATCAAATATTTGTATAAATATTAATTTACAAATAATTGTTCTTCTTTAGGATGAACTCAATATTATTTTTCTAAAATATTGACATGTATAAATTTTATGCTTTTACGGAACAATAAAATAATATTTTTATAAAATATTAAAATGCTCATCGGGAGCAATAACTTAATATTAAATCGTTACACAATTACGCTCTTCGAGAGCAAGTAATATTCTACTGAAATATTAATATAATGTTGTGCTACTTCAAGAACAACAACAAATTGTTATTTAGGAATATTAGATTGTGTAAGAATTACTCATCAGGAGCAAAAACATAATAAATGTTTAGATCTTATACAATTATGCTCTTCGATAGCAAGTTGTATTCTACCAGAATATTAATATAACGTTGTACTTTTTCAAGAGCGACAACAAATTATTTTAAAGTATGAAACTTTATAAAAATTTGCTCTTCAGAAACAAATAATTTAACATTAAATTACATAAAATTATACTATTCGAGAGCAAGTCATATTTTACCAGAACATGAATATAACGTTGTGCTTCTTCAGGAGCAACAACAAATTATTTTAAAATATTAAACTTTATAAAAATTTGCTCTTCAGAAACAAATAATTTAATATTAAATTGCATAAATTATGCTATTCGAGAGTAAATCATATTCTGAGGCAGAATATGAATATAACGTTGTGCTTCTTCAGGAGTAACAACAAATTATTTTAAAATATTAAACTTTATCCTAAAGTAAATATTTGATATTCAAGAAAAATATTATTAATATTCTTATAGAATATTAGATCTTATAAAATTAGGTTCTTCGAAAGCAATCAATATTATACTGGAATATTAATATAATATAAAATTGTACTACTTCTGGAACAACAAAATATTCTTATATAATATTTATATACCAGACTGTGAAATATAACACAATATTCTTCTGGAATATTAATAGAATTATAATTCTTCAGGAAAATAAAAAATAAACAAATCTTGTTTAAGAATATTTTAGAACAATAAAAGTATAAAAGTTAAAGTATTGTTATCTCTAATTAAAGCATAAATATTTCTTTTGATTGCTTCTCATAAAAATGTCATCACAAAAAGTATAATATGAGTTGGACTTATAAATCAAAACAAGGATAGAGATATGAATACTAACCAATTGGTGCCATTTGAATTTCTTTTGAGATATTGACGCTTGAGAAAGTGGACTTTGGGCCACTAAGGTTTTGTTTATTCTTAATGGTGTTTTGATGTGCTTAGTTTTGCTTCTCTTTTTTTCTTTTGAATAAAAAATGATATCTAATTGTTAACTCAGTTGGCTAGAATCTCGCTAATAACGTGTTATGAAACTAGAAAAGTAGAGAGAAATAGAGAAGATGATAGAGAGAGTCAAAACTCAAGTCTCAGAATTTATTATAACAATGCCCTTTATTTATAGGGTTCCAAAGGGAGTTACAACCTGATTAGAATACACTCTTCTGGAGTAAGTAGATAACTATATAGGCGTTTAGATACAACTAAATAATACAACTAAATAGTCATTCATTATTATTTATAATTTTACAACAAGAGTCTAAAATTTTGCCTATAGATTTTTCGTTCAATAAGCCATCGTTTTGATATTGAAAACAATCACAATTTTTGACTTTTGTGTGTTTTTTTTTTATTATTTAATTAGTGCTTTAGCTTCCAACTTTATGAATCTTAGCCAAATTTTACGGTTGCAATCTTTGACTTTTTTTTAAAGACAAGCATCTGTATGGTTTGATAAACACACAATTTTTTTGTGTGTGTTTGTCGAGCAGCACAATTTTTCTCTCTCTTTTTTTTGGTTGTTGTGCTTGTTGAGCACACAACAATTTTTTTTTATTCGTCTGTATTTTAGTTCAATTTTTTACCAATTTTTTTATTTGATGTTATAAGCAAATTGTACACAATTCTTTTTTCCCTTTTTTTCTTTGTCGAACAACTTGACATTGTCCAGATATTTTTTTTTGTCGAGCAGCTTGACACAAACACAATTTGATTTGAATTTTTTTTTTATGTTTGTCGAGCTGATAACATTTGATTATTTATTTATTCTTAATGTTGTCTAGCAACTCGACAAGATATTTTAATTTTGATTTTTTTTTGTTTGTCGAGTAACTCAACAATATTTTGATTTTGATTTTTTTAATGTTGTCGAGCAACTAGACAAGATTTGATTTTGGAATTTTTTTTATATGTTGTCGAATTACTCGACAAGATTTGATTTTGAATTATTTTTTTCAATGTTGTTGAGTTACTCGACAACATTTGATTTTTATTTTATTTTTAATGTTGTCGAGCAACTCGACAATATTTGATTATTATTATTTTTTAATGTTGTCGAGTTATTCTAACGCGACAACATTTGTTTTTGTTTTTTTTTAAAAATGTTGTGGAGTTACTCTAGCTCGACAACATTTATTTATTTATTTTAATGTGTTGTGTGGGCTTTTAGCCAATTTCTTATTTTTTTTGGTAATTTGTACTTTTGGTTTCTAATCTTTTCAATTTATGACAAATTTACCCCCTAACATTTTTTTTAACATTGGTCATCTCCAATATTTGAATTTTGTTTCAAATCACGTCATTTTGACATATTTTGATGGTTTTGCCCTCCTATTTAAATAAATAAATAAAAACTAAAAACAACAAAAAGAAATTATAAATGAAGTCTTACAACTTTTAAAAAGTACAAAATAACTTCATCTTCCACCCCACCCCTTTTCATTTTTCTTTTTTCATTTTTAGCAGAATTACATTACTTAGATAAGTGAGAGACGGCCAAATTATTGTGGTGTGTGCCAATCACAATTTTTTTTCCTTATTTGTTTTTCTTTTACACTTTTTCATTCAATTTTTTACTAATTTTTTTCTTATAATATTAAAAAATGCTATTATTTTTTTCCTTATGTTTTTACTATTCACATATTCGTCCAGATTTTCATTCAATTTTTCACTAATCTTTTTTTATTTGATGTTATAAGTAAATTGTACACAATTTTTTTTCTCTTTTTTTTTTTTTTCATTTTTTTCTTTGTCGAGCAACTTGACACTACCCAGATACTATTTTTTTTGTAGAGCAGCTCGACACATAAACATTTTGATTTGGAATTCTTTTTTTCTTTTTTTATGCTTGTCGAGCGGATAACATTTGATTTTTTTTTTTTAGTGTTGTCGAGCAACTCAACAACATTTTAATTTTGATTTTTTTTGTTGAGCTCATAACATTTGATTTTTATTTTTATTTTTTGTAGAATAACTCAACAACATTTTGATTTTGATTTTTTTTTTAATATTGTCGAGCAACTCGACAAGATTTGATTTTTGATTTTTGATTTTTTTTTATGTTGTAGGAGTTACTCGAAAATATTCGATTTTGAATTTTTTAGGGTAATTTGCGTCGCCGTCCCCAACATTTGAACTTTTGGCACTTTTATCCTCATTCTTTTTATTTTTGGCACCTATATCCTCAATCTTTCTTAATTTGGTGTTTGAAGTCTCCAACCTTTGAACTTTTGGCACTTTTATCTTCATTCTTCATTTTTTATTTTTTTGCACCCATATCCTTAACATTTCTTAATTTGGTGGCTGAAATCCCCAACTTTTGGACTTTTGTATCATATTTTTAAATTTTTTGATTGAAACTTATGAAAAGTCTATTTAAAGCTAAGTTTTGTGAGTAATTTTATCTATAAATGTTGATTTATTTAAAAAAACTTATTTTTACAAACTTTATGAGATTTTCTTCATTTTTTTGCACCCATATCCTCAAATTGAGCATTAATCAAATTATAGTTTTCTAAATAATACAAATAAAACTATTTATCTAAATAATACAATATTCGGTTTCAATTAAAATTCAATTTTTACACTCATATCCCCATTCTTCTTTTTTTTTACAAATATGGAGCATTAATCAAAATAAAGTTATCTAAATAAAACTATTTATCGATTCGTAAAAGTAAATCCAAAAAGATAATGGGTCAAATGTCGAAAAAAAGGTTTCAATTAAAAATAAAAATTAATCGAACCAAAGTCAACATTTCTGCTTCAATTAAAATTCAATTTTTACACTCATATCCCCATTCTTCATTTTTTTTACATCTATATCTCAAAATGGAGCATTAATCAAAATAAAGTTATCTAAATAAAACTATTTATATATATATATAACAATCTATCATCTCAAATCTCTTTTCTTCTAATATGTATTCTCTTTTACAGAATTCATTTATTGGAAATCGAAAGTCGACATTTTGTAAAGTATCATTGTACTTTATGGTCGAATCCACAGGTAAGTGGTTTATACTAGTAGAATAATCAACGATCGTAGTGGGTCTTTCACTTTTATTCATATAAAAATACATATACATCTGTCTTCATTAAAATCAAATATTAAAAACTCATCTTCTCAAATCTCATTTTCTTTAACTCTATCTTCTTTTCTATTTTACAAATTTAATAGGTTGAATATGAATTTTAACTTATGTAATAGGTATTCACTAGTATATATTAGTGCTAAGGAAGAACATGGTAAAACAAAAATTGGAATGTTTATGCGTTTTTAACGAAGAGTTTGAATAGTAGAAGATTATAGATCATAGATCCTGTTCAATTGGACGAATATCAACAGATAATGATTTGCAAAATAACTTTTGAAAGATAAAAGACATTTTGTGCTAGGAGATCATTAATATTGCACTTAACAAACCATAAATTTTCCTTTTCTATTTGCTTGTGTAAAACCCTAGAATCCCATTCCAAATTCACTCTCAAGATCGAGTCTTTTATGCAGAAGGGGTCAAGATTCTCACTCAATTCAATCTAAGAGGTCAGTTTCAATTCTCAATTTCTGGCTACTTTTTTCGATTAAAAATTTGTGATGCTGGGGTTTCTAAAAAAGTGGGATTCTTTTCGTACGATCGTATGTTCTTATCGGCTAGAGCGTTACTATACGTGGGTTTTTGTTTGATTAATATACTTTTTGTTTTTTTCCCCCATTTATTTTCATTGATTTCGTGAACTTCAAATTGGGATTGTTGGATCTTATTTGATGTTCACGGTTTTACATTGATTAATGGTTGCTTAATGTGAGAACACTGTTTTTCTTGTGATGCAGATCATTTGAACAATGCCCGTTTGAAGAGAAAAAGAAAATTCTGAGTTTTGGGGTCCTGTGTAGATATTTGAGGAGTGTTTATTAGTTTTGGGAGGAGAATAGAAAAGAATTTTGGCAAAATGATGTCAAGATCTTATGGCCGTGTTGGCTAAAAGGCCGAGTCAAACAACTCGAATTAGAAAAGTACCTAACTTATATCATTTAAGTTGAAAATACCTATTTAACATGAAAAAGACTTAACTACTCTCATTAATAAAAAGTCTGTTAATAGCAATTTTGTTTACAGATAGTCTGTGAATTGACCATTAATAGACCAGAGGCCCGTTAACAAACCCGTGTGGTCTGTTAACAGACTTCAGGTGACTTCAGGCCTGTTAAGAGACTATAGGCCTTAACAAACTAAATCTTAACAGAGTATCAATTTGTAAATGCAAATTTATACATTTTAAATGATTTTTCAATTAACCCATCTCAAATGAACTCAGATTTACAAAAATTTAAAGCAAAAATCACAACTCATATTCAGATATATACATATTTTTCATGATTTATACTATAAAATTCACAATTTCTACCTTGAATTAAAAAAAGAAGATAGAGACAGATGGATTTCTACCTTGAAATGAGATTTCTTACATAAATAAAATGAGTTGGATTCTAATAATGAAATGTGTTAGATTCTGACTTGAAAATCTTCTCTTTTTCAGCAGAGAGCAACAGATGAATTTGAAACTATTTAAAATGTAATAAATGGAGAAGAGAAGACATAGTTATATTTGATAATTTGCTTGAAAAATGGGTGAACGGCCTTTTAGAAAAATTAGCCAGTCACCCGGCCATTTGGCACTATTCCCACCTTATACCAATCTTCCGGATCTAGCATCCGGGAATTTTTCTATAATGGGTAAGGAGAAGGAGCGGAAGCGGAAGCGGTTCTCAAGGGTAATGACAGTCCCAGGGACGGAGAGTATAGCTGAGTTAGATGATGACCAAACTAATAGTGTCACATCAGAAAACCCATCTTCAATTGCGGGTGAAAGAATGATTATTGTGGCTAACCGTTTGCCTTTGAAAGCAAAGGGAATGCCAGACAATAAAGGGTGGAATTTTAGTTGGAACAAGGATTCGTTGCTTTTGCGGGTTAAGGATGGCTTGCCTGAAGACATGGAGGTGTTGTATGTTGGATCATTATCTGTTGATGTTGATCCAATTGAACACGATGATGTAGCTAATTATCTTTTGGAAAAATTCATGTGTCCCTGCATTTCTTCCACCTAATCTTCTAGGAAAATATTATGATGGCTTTTGCAAGAAGCAGTTGTGGCCACTTTTCCACTATATGTTGCCATTTTCAGCTGATCGTGGAGGTTGTTTGATCGTTCAATGTGGAAGTGTATGTGTTCAGTAAATAGGTTGTTTTTTCATAAAGTAGCTGAGGTGCTAAATCCCGAAGATGGTTTTGTTTGGATTCATGATTTACATTGATGGTATTGCCCACATTTTTGAGGAGGTGGTTTCTTCCGACTTAGAATGGGTTTTTTCTTCACAGTCCATTTCCTTCATCTGAGATATACATGAAACTTCCTGTTAGAGAAGGAATCGTTAAAGCTTTACTCAACTCTGACCTTATTGGCTTTCATATCTTTGATTATGCTCGGTGATAAGTACAATTTTTTACTTATTGGAGCTCACAAAAAGGAACGATTATGAGTCATATTATTTGATTTCAGTTTAATTACATGTTATTTTCTTATTAATTTAGGAAATAATCAAATTCAAGTGTTACTCGGATGAAAAGAGAGCAAGATGAAGAAAATGGGACTCAAACTGCTAAGAAAAGATACTTCAGGGGCTTGAAGTGCAAATATCAAATAAAGGAATCCAAGAAATCAACAAAGATAACCATGTGATCGCATGGTTATCTAGGTCTGCGATTGCAAGACCTCCGGATATTCAATGAGAATGTGTAAAGCGATTGAACCTTGCGATCATGAGGTGTTACACCATGCACGATCGCAAGGGCATAACGCGGAAGAAGTTGGCGGTTTCTCGATAGAATTGAAACACTATCAAGTCCATATTGATTCAACTACCTAAATCACGACTTGGAAGGTTGGGAGAACATTATAAAAGCCAAAGAATAGACATATCGCGGACGGCTAATTTTGGGAGAACAAGATACAAACGAAGAATTGAAGATCAAGACACGAAATTGAAGATCATTGAAATGGGATCACAGGTTTTATTTATTTTTTGTTTTTCTTTCTCTAGTTGATGATGAATTCAATTATTGTAATAATTGACGAAATTATGTTCAGCTAAACTTACTTTTTCTAGGATGAACGATGAAACCTCGCGTTTTTGATTAATTAGAATTTTTTTCCTTTTTAGTAATTAATTATTTTTGGGTTGATTATTCTTTATTCATTATTTCTATTATTTTAATGCTTGATCATCATTAGAATATATTGTGATCTACATTGAAGTCGAGAGATTCAATATAGATTAAGCATGTGGTATTGAATAACATAGGGTCCAATAATAGATAGAGATTACTATTATACTTTATGAAATTCATTTAGGTGTTCTTGAGATTTTAATGCATATGTTTATGTTCGAAGCTTAATTAGAGATAATTAGGTTCGCATATCGTATAGAATTGATTGACCATCGAGAGAGGCTTTTGATTATTTTAGAAACGTCGATTTTCAATCTAAGGTAATTAAGAGCTAAAAAGTGATTAACAGATAATTGATTATAAAGCGTGTACGTGGATTCGTAAATCCTAGTGTCGGTAAAAATTTGAATTCGTTCTCATCATTTAAAAATTGTTCATTGATATTTTAAGTTTAATTAAAATATTTAAGTTAGTTTTAGAATCACGAACCAAAATCAAATCTGTGTTTCTTTATTTTGTTAAAAGTTGAGTTATAAATTAATTGATTAAATTGGTATCTAGTCCTCGTGGGTTCGACACTCTACATATCACTTTATTACTTGTTAACGAACCGTACACTTGCGGGATTATAATCGCACAACACTCGGCATTTCGTATCATGTTGCAGTCGGATGTTAGGCTTTTAATATTAATCGAAAATCGGTTATATAGGACTAGAATACTATGGAAAGACCGTTGGTATAAATATTATGTCAATTGGGATATATATGGGCCATATTGAGTCAGCAATGAAACTTGCAGAAAAAGAGAAGAAGTTTGAGGAGTTGAAGCATCAGTTTGAAGGTAAAAACGTGTTGCTTAGAGTTGATGACATGGACATTTTTAAAGTTATCAATTTGAAACTTTTAACTATAGAGCAGTTGCTCAAGCAGCATCCAAATTGGCAAGGAAGGGTTGTCCTAGTGCAGATTTGCAATCCTACTAGAGTTAAAGGAATAGATTTGGTGGAAATAAAAGCTAAAATAGAGGAGAGCTGCCAGAGAATCAATAAGAAATTTGAGAAGCCTGGATATTAGCCTATAGTTTTTATTCATAGGCCTGTATCAATCAGTGAAAGAATGTCTTATTACAGTATTCTTTGAATGTGTTGTTGGTTACACAGCAGTTAGGGATGGGCTGAATCGACTCCTTATGAATACACTATCTGCAGACAAGGAGTATCAGGTGCAGAAACTGGTTCAAATCTGAGTGGACCCAAGAAGAGCACGCTAGTTGTATCTGAATTTATTGGGTGTTCACCTTCCCTAAGCGGTGCAATTCGTGTTAATCCATGGAATTTTGAATCAACTGCTGAGGCAATGAATGGGGCCATATGAATGGATAGAGAAAGAGTCATGGCATGAGAAGCATTATCATTATCTTAGAACCCATGATGTAGCTTTTTGGTCAAGAGCTTCTTGCAAGATATGGAGAGAACTTGTTGACCATTTCACTAAAAGATCTTTGGGGCATTGGTCTAGGCTTTGGGTTTCATGTAGCGACGCTACATCCTAATTTTAGAAAGCTATCGATGGATGATATTGTGGCAGCTTCTGTTGTAGATCTAAAAGCAGGGCACTATTGTTGGATTATGATGGAACATTGATGCCTCCAACTTCTATTATTATAACTCTGAGTTCACAAATTTTCTCTATCTCGAACAGACTTTTGTGGAGATCCACTTCAATCAGTTGAATTCTGTTAAATGATAAACTTCAATCAGTAAATTCTATCTAATATACCTCCGGCAAATCCTTGGATTAATTTTTTTTTGTAGTTCAAGAGTGATGTACTTTTTAGAAGTCATTGCTAAAGGAAAAACTGGCCTTCAAGCTTATCATATCTTCTTAAAATATTGCACAAATTAGGCAGTCAATTGTTACTATGACTTCAGTTGGAGATACTAAGGTGTTGTTCTTGTAACTCGCTTATGATAGCTTCAGCTTTATGCTTTATCCTATCTAATATTCTATGAAGGTGTCGACGGTTTTAAATATATATCTTTCCTGTTATTTCAATGCTCTCCATTATTTATGAGTTCTCGGAGTTGGCAATATTTCTTACTACTTTTTCTAGTGTTGAGAATGACGTTAATACGACCTTTGTGGTAAATAAGATGTCCTTAGTTTAAAGGTTAGCAGAGAGTTCTTGTGGTATTTGGAAGGAAGCAACCAAATATCTAGCAACTTTATTTCGGTGTGAATCGAACATGTGTACAGTGGACTAATTGAAAAAACTCTTATGGATGGGTTACCTTAATGCATCTTCACGTGGAGGCAATATTTGGCAAGCATGCTTTGAAATGATTTAACAGTGTAAGCATGATGCTGAGGCAATATCATAAAAGCATGCAAATTAACAAGTTGTTAAGAGCCCTTTGATGTGAAGATCTTTTTCGACCGTGTGCTATTGAAGCACTTTTGATGTGAAGCCATAATTTTTAACATGTTATTTCTGCTATGTAGACTTTGATTTTTCTTTTCATTTTTTCCAATCTTGCTCCTGCATTACCTTTTGATGTCTTTCAAAGGAGAGACATGGCATATACGCCTGGTGGGTATATACATTTTGAGGCAGGGTTGTGCTTTTTATAATATTGGAGCCACTCAATGTGGATGCTCCTAATAATTGTTTCTACATAGCATTTTACGAGAAATTTAATCAATTATGGAGAGGACTCTACTCTTTATGTTCTGGGTTATTATTGTTATCCTTGTTGCATTTTTCCTCCTATTTTGGGTTCTTGGGGATGTGGTTGTGAGAAAGATAGGTGAATCTTACGTATGAGTATTCTCATACGTAGTTCAGATGGACCCTTCATCCAATTTCTCTCCTCATTATGTTGCGTTGTAATTGTTTGCTAGATTATAATCATAGAATTTCACAGGTGGCCACAACTCGAAGACTGGGAAACATATGGCCAGAGTTCTAAATTTGGATGGATGCAGCTCGTTGAACTTGTTATGAATTCATATGCTGAGGCAGTGAGGCTACCGATGGTTCTGAGGAAATGAATGTGCTTTAGTATGGCATTATCATTTGATTTCGATCATGGGTTTGTTTTTTGCTAAAGGCAAAGGAGATTTTTGATCATCTTGAGTGCAAATGAACCTGTTGCTATGAAGAGCGGGCAGTTCATGTAAAAGTTAAGCCTCAGGCATTCGATCGGAATTCTTATAATTATAAGGTATTGATTTTTAATGTCTCAACAAGTAACAACCTTGACTTTTCTTCAATTTTTAGTCATACACGGGTTCTAGTTAACTGTTCTTAGTATGTTTCGTTTGTCATATTTTGCAATAATATACAAATGTTGTACCAGGGTGTTACTTGAACAATCACAATTATCCACACTCCAATAGAGTGAATGATTATAGATAGAGTCGAGAAGAGGATAACCATGGTTCTTCGCCTTGAGTTAGGAAGGGAATTGTCACCTTTAATGGGAGTTGGAGGGTTGATGGGCATGTTGTGTCCTTGGATAGTGGCATCATCTAGGAAACACTAGTCTTTTCTACCCTCAACAGATATTAAGATTAGGTTGAATTGTAAGAATATTCACATGGCTCATCTTGTTTTATAAATATATAGAGGGTATTATAACAATGCCCACCAGGGACATTAGATTAAGGCCCTAAAAAGTTAATGAAAGTTTATCAAATTGATAGTTTAATGATGTAAATGAATATTTTATTTCGTGGTCAATTACTCATAGAATGAGATATTGAAAGTAGAGTAGCCACACGTTGACAAATAGAACGCTAAAGCCCTTCTCGAAAGAGTTTCGTTTATCTCTGTTCCCATGAGTGATCCTCTTCTTAATGGACTTTTCATACACTGATTTTAGGGTGGGGTCTCTTATCTTACATTAAACGAATACATGTGTTGAATATGCATTTGGAATGCTATAAAGGGAGAACAACGGGTCTTCTCTCCACTTATCAAAATCTCTACAAAATTCCATCAGTATAAAAATAAAATGAGGGTAATGGACATAAACTTGTTAGCTGCATAGCAATTATCCGCTCTCAAATATTTTCTTATGATCTTATTTAAAATGAGACCTCAAGTGTAGAGTTGGCAAACGGGTATGGTCTGTTCCGCCAGAGCTGGATTACACTTGAAACGGGTCCAAGCTAGCCCACCAGGCCAACGTGGCCATAACTTTAATTTTTTTTTTTTTTTTTTTAACTAACAAGATAAATAATATATCTTATATGTTAAAAATGTATGTTATAAGTTGAAAACAAAATTTATAAAGTAAATTAATATATTCTCTTTGTTTTTCTTGCTCATGAGAACTTAAGTTATGTGTATATATATTCGTATATGCACGAGCATAGATCGGACTACATATGAAATGTGGGTTGAAATTTGAATTAAATTAAATTTTAATTGAATCTAAACAAATTGGTGTTGAGGCTTGAGATTCTTGAACTAATGTTTCAATACGACAATTTAAAGTGGGACTTAGGTTTAGGCAATTTTAGATTGAGATTATTTAGATTATGCATTGAGATTATTCATAAAATGAGTTATTAGTGTGAAGGGAGAAGGGGAAAAAAATTGCGGGACAACCTACCCAAGTCCGATCGACGACGGGCTATTGGGCGGGCCAAAGATATATGCCCAGTTTGTTTGGGCCAGTTTTTTAATGGCCCAACCCAACCTGGGATCCGTGTTATACGGGCTGGCCGTCGAGCTGAGAATGTTTTGCCACTTCTACTCAAGTGTGAAAATCATAGACATTTGACTTTTCTTAAATTACAATTGGGTCTCTGAACTTTTCTAAAATTGTAATTAAGTCTCAAATAACTTTCCAATCCTCCAATGATTTATATTGTCACCGTTAACTCTTAAGTTCATTATTTCTTCGACTATATCTTATTTTCCAAAAATTTCACTTTGGTCCATTCAAGAATTCAAATTTAATCCTCAAGTTTTCAAACTTTGCTTTTAAGCTTGCCAATTGTTTGTCATTTTTCTCTGGTCATAGCACGTGAATTTCTAGCAATCGTACCTCACTCCCGGGAGTGATTACTTGTACATGTTCTTTGGATTTGTCAATGTATTCTTTGGGTAAAGTGTCTGATTTCCTATCTGACAATTGCAGGGCTAGCTGGTCAATCTGAGTCTCCAGTTTTCTGATAAAAGCCCGTTGATTCTGATAATTTGTGTCCGACCTCTCCATTAGTTTATCAATCTTTTGCATATACTGTTGAAACATCTTCCCCAAACTTGGTCTTCTATCTTGCTGAGCATTGTTGGCATTACCATCGCTCGATTATCGACACGAAATTTGGGTGTTGCATCCAACCCAGATTGTATGTTTGTGAATATGGATTATAGTGTCGATGTGTATTATTCAAAGACAAAGTTGACCCTGCTCAAGAGGCCAATAACATACAATCGATGTCGAGTGGTTAGTCCCACAATTTTCGCACAAGATGATTGCTTGGATGGCATTCATTCTTTGCATCTGTGTTCTGACCAAGAGCTCCACCTATTTTGTCAATGCGAAGAATTTGTGCATTAGTAACATATGTCATTTGAAAGAAATAAACAAAGAAGAAAGAAAATAGTAATAATAATAAAGAATAAAAGAAACCAATAATAATAATAATAAATAAATAAATAAATAAAACTAACACTAACGATTAATCTAAACTAAAATTAAATAAGAATAGTTCCCGGCAACGACGCCAAAACTTTGTTGTGAGAAATAATTGTGTGATTGCAAGTATACAATATCGCAAACAAGTAATAAAGTGGACCTATTGAGTCCAAATTATAGTTCTCACGAATATTATCTAATTTATATACTAGTTAAATTAATCTTAATGCTAATTTATTTAAAACAATTTGAATTGTGTTGATTTGAAAATTTAAACGTATAACTATCAATTTAAGAAAATAATATAATAACTTATGTAAAAGCAAATAACAAGAATTATTCAAGAATGGTGGTTGAAAAATTTGAATTCACGAGTTCACCATAGTTGTCATCTCTAATTTCGCTCTCAAGATTTATTCCTAATGTTGTATTCGGTCGAATTCAATTAATTTAACCTAATTTATTTCTTTCGAGTTCAAATTAGTCATATCTAATTAAGTCAACTTAGGCAGTCAGAATGATCCTTAATTAGATACATTAAATCGCATAAGAATTCAATTCAGACCACAGTAATAATAAAAGCATATCTCTACCTTATATCCAATTTCCTGATTTTACTACGTGGTCTAGATTAATAATTTACTTCTCAACTCATTACAATCCACAAGATCAATGACAAATAATAGCTAATTATTTCAAACATTAAGTGAAGAAGTAAAATTAAAACATAATTAATTTATAAGCAAAATTTGAGAGTTGAAAATAAAGAATTAAACTAGGCTACATCGTTCATCCAAATTAAATATTTAGCTACTCATGATTCGGTAGAAAAATAATATGGAAAATCCGGAATACATAACCGGATCTTGAATAAAAGAGGAGAAGACGTTGAATATCTTGTACCAAGAATTTTTTATCTTCACGTTCCAATCTTTAAGATCTTGGTCGTTCTTCGTGTTTTTCGCCGTTCTTTCTACCATTTTCTCTTCATTCTCCAAGATTCAACTCCATTCTCATTGACATAAGTTAGGTCTTTATATAGTGTTTTACTAAATTTGAACTCATGTACGTGAAAAGATGAAAAAACTCGACTAGAATTAAAAATAAGCCAAAAGCAGGTCAAACGCATCCACAAGATCGGCAAACAGTGAAAATCTACCAAAATTGGTTCCAACCTCTAAATTGCATGCTTAGTCCTCCAAATTTTGATGTGTATGTTATTTGGTCCCCATTTTATGTTTGTTGATAATTTGTCCTCTTTAGTGCTCTTATTTGCATCCAAGGTCTTTCAACTTTTGATTTTGTCTTCTTTTATTTGCAATTCAAGTCCTTCAACTTTTGAATATTTGCAAGTTGATCCTCATATCCAAGTCTTCGTACGCCTTTAGTCCTTTTTCGCTTATTTTATTTTGTTTTTCTCTAATTCCATCCGATCTCGAGTTTTGACCTAAAATAGTTAAATCAACACACGATTAAGTAAAAATCACTTAAGAATACTTACAATAGTACACTTTTAATGGTCCAAATAAGTGTAAAACCACACTTATCACCACACATAAAGATTCGGGTATTACATCTACAACCTAAGAATCACTAAGGCTCTGTTTGGAAGTTTTGGAGTACCGGTTATGAGGATTTTTTTAAAAATAGATTTTGGGCGTTTATGAGGGAAGCGGTCTTGGGTAATTTTTAGTAGCGACTTTTGAAACGGTCCAACATATGCTTGATAGTTTATTATCTAGTGGTTCTATCTTTTTTAAAAGAATCATATTACATATATGCTTATATATAAAAAATTAATTTTTTTTTTTTTTTTTTGCATATGTTCTTTTATTTTACAAATATTAAGTTTAGGATAGTGTGAAAATAATTGTTTGAGATGATAAAATTAGAAGAAATTTTGAAGAATCGATAAAAACCATCGATTTGGAGGATTGGGAAACACACTCCAAATTACACTACACCAATTTTGGACGGTTTAAGAAGCGCCAAAAGCGATACTTAAAAAACTAATAAACACTTATTTTCCAAATTCTTTATAAATGGCACCATTCGAAATTGGTAAAAAAAAAACTCCCAAGCAACCCCTAAAGCAACCGCCAAAATGGCTCAATGAAAAATAAATCACCACTACCTTGCTTTTTCAAGGCTCGGAATCTATGGCAATTTCTCTTTAAGCGCCCTTTCTTCTCACAATGAGTATCTGAATCCTTTTTAGAAAAAAAAAAAAAAAAATAGTTTCAATTAGTTTCTGTATCAATCAAGTGCGTACTAACCAAGAATGACTTTGCACGTGTAAACGACTATTTCAAAATGAATTTTAATATTATTATAGTGAATAATAATAATAATAATAATAATAATACATCTTCTGTTTACATGCTTGTAAATTTTAATAATTTGCATTAATTTATAATATAGATTTACTTTCTATGGAAATTTTTGAGTCAATTTCGTAAATGCAAAATTTGTGTGTAATTAGAAGTGACAAGAACTCTATTTACTTAAATGCAAAACATAGCGATTTATGGGCAGCACTTTTATAAATAGATGAACAATGTATTGTTATGTTTATCTGTTGAGAAGCAAATGCAATAAAAGTATTTATGCACTATAAAAATGAGGTTAAAAACCAATTCAACAAAAAGAAAACTAATTTTTTTTTGATAAATATAGTCAATTCAATATTATTATTTATAACAAGAAACGATCAACTTATTGACAAGTTTGGATCTGATCCACAATTTGGAGAGGAAGCCTTGCTTGCTTTCTACAAATTATATTCAAAATAAAATATATTAATAGAATAATTATGTGAAGAATGAAAATTGAGAAAATTTTCGAATACATATTTAAATTTAAAGTGATCAATATAAGATCAAAAAATATTGACTACGTGTTTATTGAGCATGCAAATAATAAACGCACCAATCTCTTGTTCATAAATCTAAGAGCATCTCCAATGAGATTATGAATTATACTAAAATGTGCCACATCATCCCAATATGTTTAAATGGTAAGGATAAAAGGAAGATATTTAGTACAACGTCCATATTTAGATGGTATGCTGTACATCCCTATATTTTTTTTTATAATTTATCTATATACCTCTGCATACATATGCGACCACAATTTTCTCAATCTAAAACTCTATTGGAAATGTTCTTTTCTCCAACCCCCATTTTTACTTGTTCACTTCAAGGGTCTCGATACAATTTGTAAACACATAGGTATACTCATAAAATTATGTTAAGAGTTAATATATTGTAAGTTATAGACATCCACCACTATAATATTTATAATACTTCTCATTAGATCTCTCATTTACACAAAAAATATGCTTCGTTAAAACTTACTAGGAAAAATTCCATGGAAAAATCTTAGAGAAAGAAAAAAAGTACATTATTTTTTTAGATACACTATGAAAGTTGCTTCATTAAGAACCTAGCCAGAAAAATCCAATAGGACAACCTCAACAAAGAAAAAAAGAGTACAACGCATATTTACTAACCTTCATGATAATATCACTTGAGATCTGTAATTTGATCGACAAAAAGTTGAATTATATACTTCAGGCATATTAAATCCTCAAGGGATTTATATACACAATATTATTAGTCATGTCAAATGAGTTGATTATAACTATATTCATTATACGCGTCATGGATTGACAAGTTAACAAGATATCGATATGTAATTGCTTTACACAAGCCTTTGCGAAATTCATGATGTTAAGAGTCGTGCATTACATGTTACAACTTCATTTTTTTAATTTCATTTTCGTGTAAGTATCCACATTTAGGTGTTCAGACTGTAGTCTAGAAACTTCAGGTTTCTCTAGTAAGTTTAATTTATTAGGATTGCATCATTTTATTTGGCCAATTAATTCTTTGACAGATTTCTTTCAATATCATTACTACTTTTCATAATATGAAGCATTACATTATGTACAAAAATATTGTCAACAACCTTTCCTTTTTTATTCTATTTCTTTCCTATAACGACATAACTTATTGAGATCTCTTCATTTTCAATATTTCAAGTACCTGAACCTCTTCTAGGATTTTACAATTTGTTATGTCTACTCTTCAAGAGTATACGCGAGGTCATCTTTACAATTGGCTCCATTTTTAATTGGCTTTTTTTTTTTTGCATAAATGGTCCCTATCGTTTGCTCTTACTGCAGATTGAGGACATATCTTTTCATTTTTTGGCAGTGGCATCCCTATTTCAACTTTTCATGGCACAAATGATCATTTCTATCCAAGTCCGTCCCATTTTGCCGTGAGCGAGTCACGTGCAATTCACAACCCTTATTTCATAAGGATATTTTGGTCATCTCACTACACTTTCTATTTCTTACTTAAATGCTGAAGGTCAAATTTCTCTCCTATTCTCTTTCTATATATATATATACTAGTTTTAGGGACATGCGTTGTACGTGTAGCAATTATAATATTGTAGAATTTGGGACAAATAAAGAAATATTACTTTTCGTAAAATTGTTTATTGTCATTTATTTAAAATATGTAGGTATTTTGTTGTTGAAGTAGCATGAGTACACTTGATATAACATTTGTATAATAATGGCATATTTGTATACTATATACAATATAAATTATAGAATTCAATTAACAATCTACATTTGGATCCTATTAATTTGAAGCAATTGTATTCGAACATGTTCTAAATTTTCTAATCAACAGAAATAGATACGAAAAAAAAATTTGGACATCGAGGAACTCGACAAAATGGATACGGAGTCCCGTTTTCTGAGATTTTGGACAAATGGGACTTCCCATTTAACGAGTTACTCGGCCAGTGGGATCAAATTGTCCAATTTGTCGAGTTACTCAATAAATATGAGTTGTAAAAATACAAAATTCGTGGATGCTACCATTTTTCAGTTTTCAAATACCCACCAATAACAGTTAAATAATCTCAGATCTTAATAAGTAAATAATTTCTTTTTTTTTCCCTGATAATTATTTGTTTTTATCTGATGTATATTTGTTTTTTTGATGCAAGATTGAAAATGAGAAGTGAATGAGTAGTACTGAAGTATGTGTGAGAAAATAATAAAGAGGAGGAAATAAGTAAATCTTAGACGATAAACGGTACAGTTTCATATAGTCATTCTCTTCAGATTTGTTAGTTCGTGCACTACTTTCAAATGTTTAGTAAAAATTACATTCGCAGATTTTATTCTCACGAGTGAACTGTATAAACATCTCTTTCTATTATGTCCAATTCAATGTCCATAATATTTTTCTATGACGTTATAAAAACACAATATGTATATTTTTTAGTACCAAAAAATTTGTTGTAAATGACATGGAATAAATTATAAATATTTGCAAAATTACAGAAAAATATTATACATAAAACAAGGAAAACATTAGATATACATTGATATATACTTACTTTTTAGACGAAACACATTAGATCAACCACAGCCGGAAGCTCCATGTCTACTCATAACTAATAAAAGGAACTCAAAAAATAAAAGCATGCAATTTAGTAACCACAATAGCAATAAATAAAAATATTGAAATACTAATTAAAAAAAGGACACTTGCCCATCTCATTCTCAATAGTAAACCGTGTAGACCTCTTTCCATCAAATCGCCATTGTTTCCTTTCAGCATACATTTTTCTACATCGCTTAGTACACATCAAAACTTAATTAATTTTGAACACTCTTCTTACACTATGTTTGTCAGCTCATAATACTCATAATACACAAAACGAAAATAGTATAATGTAAAAACAAATATTCAAATGACTAAATTATCCTGTGAATGTGGTATTACACAAATAAGCACAAAAGATATAAACATTATATTTTCCATTAAAACAAAACTTGAAATTCTTCAATAACAAACCACAAGAAATCAAATAAACCCTTTGGATGTTGAAAACTGATAATATATACATACATTAGCATGTCTAAAAAAATAGCTATGCAACTTGATTATAGTAGTTGAAATCACAAAAACTTACATTAATAGGAAAAAAGAAGTAAGATAAATACTTGTTTAGTCAAATTGAATAAAGGCACCAATTCACCAATTTATAGGTTAAAAAATCACCTGCTAACAACAAAAAGGACCTAAAATGGTATTATAGGTAGTTGGGGATATGAAGCATGCATAGTATAAAACTCCATTGTCCCTAATCAGATACTCAACTACACATGAATAAATCAAAATCTCATTCATGTCGGACACTCTAAAACAAAGATACGGCACCAACATGCACAAATCTTTTTTCTTTCTATCATGTCGGATAAGTTGAGATATGATAGAAAGAAAAATAATCATTCTTAATTTCGAGTTCCAACTAACACCAGTAAAAAGGAAAAATGATACAGAGGAAATATTATAATGTGAGGTTTTCCAGTGTAATGTATATAGGTAATTATCTGAATAATAAGAAAATTTCTATAAAACTCATCAGCTTTTTTCTTTTTTTGTTTTGAACTTTGTGTATTGTTAATTCTGAATGTTCTTATTATTGTTCAATATTTTCAACCGGATTGAAGTACAAGTCTGGATAATTTGTTGAATATAATAAATAGAGATTTGAGCGATCTATTTTGTGAAGTATTTCATTTCGTTATCAATGGGTAAAGAAGAGTTGGATTCTAGGAAGGTCATTTTGTCTAAAAATTTCTAATGTTGCAATATTATCTTATGGATGTTGCTTTTAAGTAGGGGTTATTTTTTCCTGTAATAGAATTCTCTTTGCTAGGTCATGTAATTATTTTTGTGGTGATTGTAAATAATTGGGCTTTAAATTGAAATTTTTTATGCTTGTGAAGGCAAGTTTAAGGACACATTTGCTTACTTTTAGGTTTACAAAGGTGTCATAATGCAATTGGTTCAAGAATTAGTCTTTGATTATGGAGAAATTAAGAAAATGAAAATTTCTATGAAAGAGTAACCTATGTAGACCTTTCATTCATTCATTGTTTCTTTGAATAATCACTTGTCAGCAATTTTGTTGAGATATTTATGGTTCTTACAAGGCAAAGGTTATCATATACGAGAAGATTAAGATATTTGGTAAGAGTTCATATTTACGTAGATTAAGAGGAATGACTTAATGTTGATCGTGGGTTTTATTTGATTATTTTTTATCTTAAAGAACAATGAAGATTTTTGCACAATTTATAGCATTGAATAGATGGTTTTTGCACAATTTATAGCATTGAGTAGATGGTTTCTTCTATGATAAATGAGTGACGTCAAAGATCTATCTTATTGAGCAGCTTTTATATTCACAAATAGAAAATTTTTCTAATGGTCATTGATGGCCTATTAACCTTTACCTAGCTCAATAAGATGTACCATATTGTGGCAGCACATATTTCTTTTACAGTATACACTATTACCACAACACATCACTTCATCTCAATAAGATTCTTAATCCTTGTGATGAGATTGATGTCACTACAAAATTCTTTTGATATTACATGAACATTTTTATTATCTTAACTCTGAAGCTAATATACATTATAAAGACTTGATAAATACCCGTGCTTCTGAAAACAACAATAGTATCTAGATAAGAAATGAACGAAATTTCATTAAACAGGAAATTTTTTTTTGTAGATCTATTTTAACTACATGTTTGTCAAAAATATGGACGATGATATGCTATTATTTGATCAATTTTTCTAAAGCAAGATACCAAATAAATTGGTATCCCATTTGTTCTACCTACTACCTTCGTGTTTTAGCAGACCAATATGGGGATGGCTTGTACATTCTTAGTTAAGACTTAAAAGCTTCTCTTTTGAAATTTATGTATTTTCCTGATATAGACACTTGGTTGTTAGTGCAGTAAAGTGCACTGCTGTTATTGAAGTCCATCACTTTTTCTTTTCGTTTCCATTGTATCTGACTTCAGTTATTTTGATATTATAAATAAGTAATTCAGAGGAGAGACATCACAAAATGATGAATCTAACAAAAACAATAAAACTAATAAAAACTCCAAAGAATGAAACTAACCAAAAGGGAAATCACAAGAGTCAATAAACACAACATAAAAAAACCACAAATAACACTTGATTTTCTGAACAAACAAAAAAAGTAGAAAGTGAAAAACCAAAATCCAAATCTGAAAAATGTAAGGAAGTTACCTCATATTCGAGCCCTTATATGGGAATTTCGTAAAATCAAGAGAGATTTGGGGCGACTTCTTTACCTTTGTAGAGCCAATTTCTAAGTTTGTAAAAGTCTGGCGATTTTTTATGAAACAGTAAAAAAACACACGAATAACAATTAATTTTTTGAACAAACAAAAGAAGCAGAAATTCAAAAACCCTAACCCAAATCTGAAAAATATTAGGAAGTTACCTCAGATTCGATCCCTTTTATGGGAATTTCGCAAAATCTAGAGAGGTTTAGGGATATTTCTTTGCCTTTGCAGAATAACTGTGAAGATCTGGCGATTTCTTTGTCATGGTTTTGCAAGGAACTTGGGCAAATTTTGGAAAAAAGGTATAAGTAGAGAGGCTGATCGAAAAAATGAATATTAATAGAAAGAGAGAGAAAATGGCAAAAGATTGCGCGTATGCATGTGAGAGAGAGAAAAAAGAGGTATGGCTTTGTCTGATTGAAAATATTGAAAAGCTACAAATATTTGACCAATACTTATTTCAGAAGGTAAAAAAAAATATTTGAAGTCATCATTACGTCTCGCAAAACGGTGTAGTATTGGTTGAAAATGAATAGTATAATATTTAAGTCTCTTATATAATTTTAGTGATATATATACGCCTATGTGTATATATAGACATATATGTATAGTATCAATCTCCTTCTCTCCAAAGATTGATATCATAAGAAGTTTCATGACAAAGATTGTCATGTGCTCAACATCTGCTATCTACTTTTAGTTCTCTATCCCAGACCTACATCCGTATGCACTAATTCTTCAAAGTTGATACTCTTTCTTGGAATATGAACTCGAAATTCACATAAAAGTTCACTAGACACACACACACGCACACACACAAAAACATAAACACAACAACATATATAAAATATTATAAAACTTGCTTTGTAATAGTTTACTGGAACAAGGCACATGTACGATTTTCACCTTTGGAGGAACTGGAAATAATTTACTTAAAGTCTTTCTGAGAGTTCATAAATATCCCCAATTTTAGTGGAAGGTAATATTCTAGTTTCCATCTCATATTTTTAGATACTTTCCATATTTATAAGACATTAGATTAGAGCAAATAATACAGACTACTTTTGATTCAAAAAAATTCTTGTTGATACGTTCAATGTTCTCATTTAATATTCTCGTCACGGATTGCAACTGAAGTTGATTTAGGCATTGCCGATGCCTATATCAATGGTCTTATCAATCTTTTCAGGATAAGTAAAAATTGATCCAAATTTAGCATCAAGGGTTTTTCATTTTACAATATAATAACCTTCCTAAATCCTGTTTTGCATATATTTATTGCTAACAGAGTTGAATACTTCTCCCTCAAAGTCAATCAACAAAAGGTAACGTTGGGTTCACCTTGTGCAAGTGCAATCTAAAGAATTATCTGTATCATCCTTCTCTCTCTTTTTTGTTATTGTGGTTAGTGGTTAGACAATTAGTTAGAGTTAGTTAGAATATCAGTTATTTTGTTTGGTTAGTAATAGCTGGAGCTTCTTCACTCCTTCTTCAAACTTGTATATAAACACATCTTCTTTGTCATTATACATGCGAAATAAATGAAATGAATAAGAGAATGAAGATCATTCTTTCTCTACAAATTATATCTTTATTTTGTTCATGGTATCAAAACGGGTTGATTTGTGAGATCAATTGAACAATATGTGAATATTCTTCATTGTAAAGAAAATGACAGAAACAGAAAACACATCAAGAAGAAGAGCTGCTCTTAATGCAGATCACAGTGGAAGCAATGCAAACGAATCAGAATCTTATTTCAATGGAGATCCATTGAATCTACAAGGATCAGATCATACTGGAATGTTACTAGTCACTTCACTCTAATAGGTAACAACTATCTTAGTTGGAGCATATCTATTAAGAATTCTTTGGGAGCTAATTTGAAGCTTGGGTTCATAAATGGAAGCTGTGAAAAACCTGCTGAAGGATCTCACCAGATGGAATAATAGATAAGAGTTGATTGTATGGTTAGATCTTGGATCCTGAATTCAATTTCTAAAGAGACATTGGATGCTTTTATATACACAACTTCTGCAAAGGATTTGTGGAATGAACTTCCAGAACGGTATGGTGAATGTAATGGCCCCTTGTTGTACCAATTGCAGAGGGAAATCAACAGCATAACTCAAGGCACTCTGCGAGTTGAAAAGTACTACACAAAACTAAAGAAACTATGAGATGAATTGGTGTGTCTAATGCCCATACCTATCTGCACATGTGGAGCTGCTAAGGAAGTTTCAGATTTAGCATCTTTTAATAGATTGTTGCAATTTCTAATGGGACTTAATGGCACCTATGATAACATAATAAATCAAATCATTGTCATGGATCCACTTCCCACTGTGAATAAAGACTATTCTATGGTACTAAGGGTTGAGAAATAGAGGAAAGTACACAAAATATTTCGAGAGAATAGTAATAATTCAACCGTGATGGTTAGAGCTCGTAACTTTAAAAATGATAGATCCGGAAGGAATGGATTGGGAAGAGGAAATTGGTGTGGAAGAGGTAGATATGGCAGAGGAAATTCCAAAAGATACAACAACAATGAGAAGGAGCATATGCACTGTGATTACTGTAATATGGATGGCCACACACAAAATACATGTTTCAAATTACATGGATATCTAGATTGGTATAAGAACATGAAAGAACATAAAGCAAAAGCTCCAGGAGGAGGAAAATTTGTGGTTAACATAGCAAATTCACCACTTGAAATTGAGGATGACTTCACTGGAACTAAGATCAAAGAAGGCACATCAAATGCCAACATTACCAACATTGTCCAGCAAGAATTGATGAAGATGTTGAAAGGAAAGATGCTGGTTGATAACAACAATCAAGTAAATTTTGCACATTTCCAAAAGTTTGCATGTATGTGCTCTTATTATCATGCCCTTACTTTGCTTGATAATTTAGAATTTGGAATCTGGATAATAGACACTGGAGCTAGTAACCATATGTGTATTGACATGACCTTAATGACAAAAATTAAACCTACAAGCCATTTTACACCTGTTTTCCTACCTTATGGATCAATCAAACCAGTGACACATATTGGAGATGATCCTTAAACAAAAGACTCTGTTTAACCGACACCTTACATATTCCTAGTTTCAAATTTAATCTATTATCTGTACACAAACTTTCTCAAATTGCACAAATAAAGTTTGATTTCTTTCCAATATATTGTTTGCTGCAGGACCGACAGAATGAGGAAGTGTTGACATTTGGTAAACTAGTTGGCAAATTGTATGTGTTAGACAAATCTTGTTTCCTGGATAATAAAAAAACTCATTGTAATCAGCTAATAGCTTCAAACTCTTGCATTCAAAAAAATTACACCAATAAAGCTTCAGTAATTTCTTTTATAGATTGGCATAATAAACTTGGTCATGCTTCACATCAAGCCCTACAACACCTAGACTTCTTGAAAGAGTTATTCACTGATTCAGGCATTAGTAAATTACAGCAATGTGATGTATGCTACAAAGCCAAACAGCATAGATTAACTTTCTCTACTAGTCAAATTCATTCTCATCATTGTTTTTGATCTTTTATATGTTGACATATGGGGTCCTTATAGGCAATATTCTATTACTGGAACACCCTATATGTTAACATTATTAGATGATTACAGCAGATCCACATGGACTTTCTTATTAGTACACAAAACTCAAATGGTAAGAACTCTTGAAACTTTCTTTCAAATGATCAAAACTTAGTTTGACAAGAAAATTAAGTGTATTAGAACAGATAATGACACTGAGTTTACTAGTTTTAAGTGTCAAGCTTTGTTCCAAACTCTAGGAATTATACATCAAAAATCCTGTGTTTATACTCCTCAGCAGAATGGAGTTGTGGAACGTAAGCATAGACATCTTTTACAAATAGCTAGATCTTTAATGTTCCAAGCTTACATGGCAAAGAAATTTTGGCCTTATTCAATTCTTATGGCTACACACATTGTTAACAAAATGCCTCGTTCAGTCCTAAAATGGTGTACACCATATGATATGTTGTATAGACAGAAACTAGATTAATCCTTTCTTAAAACCTTTGGTTGTCTCTCTGTTATATAACCAACACAGCTCACAAAGACAAATTTGAAACTAGAGCATTCAAATGCATTTTTCTTGGATATAACACGGACAAAAGGCTTATAAAGTATTTGATATTGCCACCAAACAAATTCATGTATCCAGATATGTTATCTTTTATGAAGATACATTCCCTTCTAAGGACCAAACAACTCACATTACTCATACACCTTTGCCTTTAGTTATACTTGATGAGACAAACTTTATTCCAAAAGATATCACACCTCTTTCTGCTGAGTCATTTCACAATTCATCATTTTAGAATCAAGTCTATTCTACTGATAACTCACCTATTGACATTGAAAACAACCACACTATCAATCCTGATATTGAAGTCATTAGGAAAAGTACTAGATTGAAGACTAAACCTGGTTGGTTACATGACTTTGTCACAAATATGTCTATCACTAACAACTTGCCAATTGTCAATGATCCTTCTACCTGCAAATTATCTTCTGCCCACACTTCTTCTTATACACCACCTACATACCCTTATATTACACCACCTCACATTAATCATACACACATATCCTTTCTCGCAAATATATCTAGCATCTAGGAACCACATTCTTATTACCAGACTAGTAAGAAACTAGATTGGGTTGAGGCAATGAACAAAAAAATTAAGGCATTAGAAGATAATTAAACATGGAAACTTACTTCATTACCTAATGGAAAGAAAGCCATTGGTCCAAGATGGGTTTACAAAGTTAAAGTAAATCCAGATAGGACAGTAGAAAGGTTCAAGACTAGACTTGTAGCCAAGGGTTATCATCAACTACAATGAGTGAATTATTTTGATAGTTTTTCCCCTGTTGCTAAGTTGGTCACCGTGATGATATTCTTGGCAATTGCTTCAGCAAAGTCTTGGTCCATTCACCAACTTGATATCAACAATGCCTTCCTCCATGGTTACCTAGATGATGAAGTTTACATGACACCACCTGAGGGCTACCACAAGGCTACTAATGGACAAGTTTGTAGACTCAAAAGGAGTTTATATGGTTTAAAACAAGCTTCAAGGCAATGGAATACTGAATTTTGTGTCAAACTCAAGGATTTTGGTTTTCTTCAATCAGCTTATGATCCTTTGTTTGTTTGTTAAAGATACTACGATGGCATCTTATTTTTACTAGTCTATGTAGATGATGTATTGGTCACAGGTACTCATGAGGCTGATATCATTATGAAATATCTTGATCAGATGTTTATCATTAAAGACGTTGGCTATACCAAATACTTCTTGGGTCTTGAAATTGCTAGAAGTTCAACAGGTACAAATGTGAACCAAAGAAAGTATATTATGGACATCATCCAAGATGCTGGTCTCACTGGTGCCAAACCAACATTAGTCCCTATTCCTAAAGGCTACTCACTAGAATGATCTAGAAAGATATAGAAGATTGGTTGGCCGTTTGTTGTATCTGAATCTCACTAGACCTGATGTTACCTTTGGTGTCCAACAATTAAGCCAATTTGTAAATTCTCCTTTTTAAACTTACTGGGATACAACACTTCATTTGTTGAGGTATTTGAAAGGATGTCCAGCACAAGGTCTTTTCTTTCCTGTTCAAAATAATCTCCAGCTGCAAAGATCTTCAGATGCAGATTGGGCATCCTGTTTTGACACCAAAAGATCTCTAACTGGATATTGTATCTATCTTGAGAAGCCTAGCTCATGGAAAACTAAGAAGCAATCCACTGTCTCTAGATCATCTGCAGAAGCTGAATACAGAAGCTTAGCTGCTATTATTTGTGAGCTTCAATGGATTCCTTACATTCTTATTAATCTTTTTGTTCTCCTGTTGTGCTATAACAGGGCAGCAATTCATATCACTGCAAATCCAATCTTCCATGAACGCACCAAACACTTAGAAATTGACTGCCATGTGGTCAGAAACAAGTTCAAAGAATGTTTTGTTCATCTTCAACATGTTTCTTCCAAACACCAACTGGCGGACCTCTTCACCAAAACTCTTCTTTGCACCTCAATATCAGATTTTAGTTTCCAAGTTGGGCTTGGGTGATTTCCACCAAGCTCTACCTTGATGGGAGGATGAAGAATTATCTGTATCATCCTTCTTCTTCATTCTCTCTCTTTTTTGTTGTTGTGGTTAGTGGTTAGACAATTAGTTAGAGTTAGTTAGAATATCAGTTAATTTTTTTGGTTAGTAATAGCTGGAGCTTCTTCCCTCCTACTTCAAACTTGTATATAAACACATACTGTTGTACATTGCTAAATGAATGAAATGAATAAGAGATTGAAGATTATTCTTTCTCTACAAATTATATCTCTATTTTGTTCACAATCAAGTATTTTCCTCGAATTCTCTTTGAAAGTATATCTTCTATACCTATAGGAGAAGGGTCCTCATTCATTATTTTTCCTAGGTTGGACATAGAAATCAAGAAGATTGTCTTTTATTATTACTTCTTGATTTGTATATACTGTGATGTTACTTCATTCCATCAAATTTAGGGATAATAGCTTAAACTTTTGTTGTCTGTTGTTTCAGAGCAATGAACTCTTTTCACTGTTTTTTGATGAAACAATGACATACTCTTGTGCGATAATTAAGGTTAGGGTTTGAATTTTTAATATATCACATTTACATAAACTACATTTAAAAACTATCATTTCTGTATTTTCCAGTCGTAATGACCCCTTTTAATCCACTTGTAAGACTCAAAATGAAGATTGAAAGTCGCACGACAGAGAAAATTGTCTTTTAATTGAAAATGCAAGGCTTCATACTACACACCACTTTGGTTTTCAAATAATTTATTGCTTAAATTGAAAAGTGGGGTTCAAGCTGATATATACTACATATATATATACATATATATATATATATATAGAGAGAGAGAGAGAGAGAGAGAGAGAGAGTTTTGACCTTCATCATTTAGATAGAAAAGAGTCAATACAATGAGAAGATGGAAATACCTTTAGAAAATAAGGGTAGTGAATTGCACGTGACCCATTAATGGAAAAATGGGACAAATTTGGGTAGAAATGACCATTTGCCCCATGAAAAGTTGAAAAAGGGACGTCATTGCCAAAAATAAAAGGATAGGTCTTCAACCCGTAATAAGAACAAACAATAGGGACCATTGGGTAATTAGCACATTTCTTCCCTATCCTTTGAGTCTATTGTGCAAATCGTCTATATCGTTTGAATTTTGACATTTGGGTCCTTAAATCAACCATTCTTTGTACAAAATGTACTTACCGTTTATTTCTGTTATCTTTTGACTTTAAATCATTGCTTCATGTGCAATCTCTCATTTTATAAAGGACATTTTCATCAAATCCGTTTAATTACGTCACGTGTATGGCAAAAATCATTAAAAAAAATTTAAAACCCTTCCCAAACACACACACACACACACACACACACACACACACACACACACTCTTCTTTGATTCTCATTCTTCTCCACCACATCTCTTATCTCTTATCTGTGTGCCCTTCAATTTTTTTGGAGATTCATATTAGGCAACCTTCCAAGAAAATGCATAATCCCATCTGAGTACAAAGAGTGTATAGATGACGATCCACGTCCAATGTGTTTTGGTTTTCGATTGAGGAATGAGATATTGGTCGACTATATTTTTGAGATGCGACGGGTTTTTTTTCTTCATCTTCTTGAACTGTTAACACATGAGTAGAAATTGTTAGTGCGGAACGTTTTAGATGTCTGAACTGTAGATGCGTAAATAGGATTTTATTAGTGTAAACTAACCTAAGTTTGACTGCAACTTACCCAAAGATCTGAATTCTGGCTCATCGATTTCTCTCATCTTGACAGCATTGAAACTGCTATAAACTAAACAAGGCCAAAAAAATGGGATTATGCATTTTCTTGGAAGGTTTCCGCTTCGTGCTTCTCCATTTATGCTTTTACCACCTACCCACATCAAGAATCACAACACAAACCCACATCAAGAATCACAAAATCTCGATGATAAAATTGACAGTCCAATGGTTGTAGCCAATCTTTCGAGTAGCTGTAATTGATTCGAACCCCGCAACAATGACAATCGGATAAATTTGGAAAGTCTCGGGTCCTCTTCTCGGATGGTAGAGTGGTGGTTGATGAAGATGGGGCAAAATTCGTCGATGGATTGGGTTTGGGCTTAGAATTGTGGTAAGCAATAAAAAGCTTTTTAGGTGTCATCGAATTTGCAGAGGATATCTGATCCTATTGAAGGGGTTTGATTTCTATACAGAAAGTATTGTGTATAAAAATTCTGAAACGAGGGTTTTAGAAATTGAAAACATTTGTGTTATTTCGTGAACCAGACGAAAACAAGGCACATAAAATTTGCAATCATGAATTGGGACACTCGGCATGGCCTCAATGGATGCTTTTGAGGTGGGTGGTTGACCATCCTTATTCAAAAACATGTCCCTAAACAAAGAATCCAAGCCTTTGTCACTACCTTCTATTACAACGATGCCTTGTGTTAGAGGGTTTATGAGGACGATCCTGTCACGCGTGTTGGCTTGGGGTGGCTGGATTTTGTGATTCTTAATGTGGGTTTATGGAATCTTGAAGTGGGTAGGTGGTAAACAAATGAAGAAGAATAGGGGGAGCAAAGGAGAGGCATAGGATGTTTGGGAAGAGGTGGTGGAGAAGATGGAGAATCAAAGGAAAGAGAATGTTTGGGAAGGGGTTTTTAAATTTTTTAAATTTTTCCTAGACATGTGGCGTAATTAAATAGATTTGACGAAAATACCTTTTATTTTTATAAAATTAGAAATTGTACATGAAGCAATGATTTAACGCCAAAAGTTAACATAAATAGATGGTAAAGGCCTTTTGTACAAAGAATTGTTGATTTAAGGACCCAAATGTCAAAATTCAAACGATAGGGACGATTTGAACAATAGACTCAAAAGATATGAACGAAATGTGATAATTAACAGGGACCATTGGTGCAAAAAAACATTTTTAATTTTGAGAATTTTTGTTTTGAAGTAAAATGTCACCACACTTCATGGGTAGCATTAATTCACTAGATATAATGTTAATGGATTGTCATTTCATGACGTCAATATGACATTTACAATTGGTTTATGAGACTTGGTTTCATCCTTTTGGTCAATAAATGTATTTGTCAATTGTATAACTTACAAATAAATTATCCGTCGAACTTCTGGTTCGTATTGTCTTGTGCGAGGATATAAAAAACATAATATGTTATATTTTCTTGTATTCTTTCTAACTACTTAATTTCTCTCTCTAATGTTGAGAAAACTTTCTTACCAAAATGATAGTCGGCAAACTGTGTTATAAAATATCACCCTTTATGAGTTACAATATTTTACAAGAGTTCAAACTAAACATGTATTCTCAACATTCTTTAATGTTCATATCAGTGCAATATCAGTTCACTATGGTGTACCGATTGTACATAGACTGTACTATAAAAAACAGGATGCATTTTGTTCTCAATAGTAATATTTTAGTAATTAATTGGAGGCGTTGAACAAACAATAGTGTTAAAAAAAACCATTTATCAATATTACTATTTTAGAAATTCAACTAACAAATATTAATAGTTCGAGTTTGAGATTTGACCTCACTAACATTAACAAGACACACGGTCTTGATTGTATAATATGAAAATTATGCTCATAATTTAAAATTTGAGCAAGTAATCTTGCAAACTTCAAGTTGTAAATATAATATAACACCATACAATTATCTAGTAGATGTATCTATTAAATACAAATAATATCTAGATGGTCAATATAGAAGATAACTGGCCTTATACCCAAACCTAAATAATTTTCAGAAATATAGGAAATTCATTTCCGATTTTAACTAATCAATGTCTACTCATTTATATACCACCAGAACAAGCAACGCATGATGATTGATTCTATTGAAAAACTAGGTATCTTCTAGTTTTTCAATAGATATTCTCATTAATTATTAGCATAATGTTGATTTGGGATGGTCCAACCAATCATGCCAAAGAATAAAAATCTTTAGGACGGTGAACTTCTTGTTCGATATAATATTTGTTTCAATTGTACTTATATTTATATATAGTACAAATTAAAATGAATTGAACACAATATTGACTTTTCTAGAGCATTGAATTAGATATATGATGTCAAATGTTCTTCAGGAATATTTATTTGTATAGAGTCGGGCTTCTTCAAGAGCAACATTTAAATATTTTTATAGAAAATTGATATGTACAAATTTATGCAGCTTAATTCAAAAGCAATAATATAATATTCATTTAATTAAGTTGTTTTTCTTAATTAGCAACAATACAATATTTTTCTAGAATATTTCTATACTTTGTGTTTCTTTAGAAACAACAATATTATTTTCTTTTAGAATATTGTTGTTCACGAATTTATATTCTTCAAGAGTATTAATACAATATTTTTATAAAATATTAATATACTAATAATTGTTCTTTTTTGGGACGAAATCAATATTTTTCTAAAACACTGACATGTATAAATTATATGCTTCTATGGAACAATAACATAATATTCCTATAAAATATTAGATCTTGTAATTTATACGTTATTCATGAGTAATTAATTTCTCTTGGAATATTAATATAATATTGTGCTACTTTAAGAGAACCAACATATTAATATTTAGAAATATTAAATCATATAAGGATTTACTCATCATAAGCAAAAATATAATAGATATTAGATCTTATACAAAATTCTCTTCGAGAGCAAGTAATATTTCTAATAGAATATTGATATTTGCAAAGTTGTGTTTCTTTAAAACAATTATATAATATTCTTTTAGAATATTTATTCTTAGTAATAGATAATTTTTCAAAATAAAATACAAATTGTTCGATAATATCGATACAAAAAAAGAATTATACTTTTTCAAGAGTAATAACTCAATATTTTTTAGAATATTAAATTTGTGATGTCATGCTATTTAATGATAAGTAACATTCTTCCACAATATTAATATAATTTTGTGCTCTTCGAGTATTAATATATTTATCAAACTTAGACTTTTATATAAGTCAATCTTTAAAATTAACATAATATTCTTCAAGAAAAATTAACAATCTAAAAAATTTCTTTTTGAATATTTATTTAGTTGTATTATGTTTATTCAAGAACATCAACACCATTTTGCTTATTCAAAAGCATTTAATTTAGTAAAACAAAAGATTTAACCAATAAAAACTTCAAAAATTATGTAAATCAAATCTTACAAAATATAATCAAAAGATTTATAAGAATAAACTCTTACTTGGAATAGGAAAATAGTTATTTGTTGAAACTAGTACCAATTTAAAATTTAATGACGTTCACATGGCAATTTTTCACAAATGGGTTGTTGATTTGAAGATCAATGAATTTTGAACTTATTGTCAAAATTTCACAACGATCGGACTACATAACGTTGAGATATCAACGTTTGATCATAGTCTATGAGGCTACGCACATTCTACTGCGAATTTTATAAACTATTGCTCTCGGATTTTCTCTCTATTTTTGGTGAGCTTTTTTGTGCTTATAACGTGTTATAAAGTGAAAAGAAAAGTAGAAGAGAATAGAGAGAAACCTATTTATTTCATTATAATGATGAATCCATATATATAGGATTTCAAACACTTGTAGTCTAGGTAATAAATATTTAAATATGATCCTCAATATTGTTTTCAATATTTTACAACAATCTAGCATTTTTTAGGAAAAATTAGAAAAGAAAAATATTTTATTCATAATATCTTACAATATTATTGAAAATGAACCTAATTGAGGGGATGTTCTCAATCGTCTTTGAAAAAACATGTAAATATTTTTAAGAAATTAATTATATTTCTCAATTTTATTTCAAGATTTACAAAACTTTATTCCACTATTCTTTTAATTAAAAATAATGCTCTCACCTAAATCAAAATATGAAGAAAAAACATAGTTTAGATATATTATAATAATCAAATATAATCAATGTTTTAAAAAATGTAAATGTGATTAAGTATGAAAGTCGAATTTTAAACTTTTTGGATTTAGGCGATCACTCTGCGAGGACAAAGACAGAACAAGAGCGAAGGCGTAGACATGAATCGGGAATGTTGCGCTTCATCTATAGAAGAACTTATAAGAATATTAAATATAATATACAAACAAAGGATAAAAAAAAATAGAAAATAAATATTTGCTTTTGTGTAACAAAGTGGGAATATATATTATGAAAATAAATCTTAAGATCGCAGTCAATTACTTTGGAATAATTTGCTCTAATTATTTTATATTTGACAATTTTATATAAAATTCGTGCGAGGTAGACAATATTATTAATATTAAATAAACAAAAAGTTGCTCAGGGCATATTTCCGAGTGGAAAAAGAGAGGGTGGATAAGGCCAACATGTGGCGGGTGCGAGGTTCGAATCTCGAAATATTGGATTTGTCGTCATCGCATGTGTTTTGCTATATGGTTAACATGCACTTGCGCTTATTCATAGTTCTCCACCCCGACTATTTTAAGACATCATCGCTATTTACCTCCTCCACCAAAAGGGTAAGGACGGTGAGAAAGCCCATCAAAGTTGAGTTCAACTGTTTTTAATAAATACAAAAGTTAACGCGATAAGGTGGGCCGTGGGCCAAAAGTAGGCCGACAGGCCCAACTGGAAGCCATGCCAAGTTCAATTGGTCCTGGTCCGTACATGCTGAGATCGAGGAGAGTAGACGCGCTTTTGTCACATCATTTTATTTATACGTATACAAAGAATTCACATCTGTAAGTGTAACGTCAGGCGCGTGGTTTACTGCCAGCTGGTTCTATTCCCTGGCCGGCTCAAAATCTTATCCTCTTTCTTTTAGAGGAATGATAATATCAACCACCCTCAAATAGGCAAGCAAACTCAAGTTGCACTTGCACCCTACAAAATTTGGACAAAAATAGGGGTCAGGCCGGGCTGAGCCGAGACGGCTTTGACCAAGGGGCTAACCCTGCTTCGGTCCATGGGTCCTGTCAGTAATGATAGAGCCGACACAAAAGTTTTTCGATTTCTTTTAAATAATTTTAAAAAGAATATAGAAAAAATTAAATATAGTGTCCCATTTATTAATCATAATAATATGAGAATTTGGTGCAAATGATTTATACATTTGTCGCAAGTGTGAAAATAATTCATAACGTTTATTTTTTAGTACAGAAGTTTTTAATATATGTGTTTTGGTGTATAATTGATCATTATTTGATAAAAAAACAAATATGTCATTAGTTTTAATTAAAAAAATTGCATTTAGATTCCTAATCTTTTTAAAATATGCAAATGGGTCGTGTACATTTATTAAATAATATCTAATTTTGCATATTAAGTATATTATTATAATCGTGTCAATTAAATTTTTCATAAGAGAAAAATATAAAATTATTGTACTTTAAGTATATGTAATTCATATGTGATGTGAAAAACTTGAATAAAAATTAAGTTAAATAAATAATAAAATAACGTATATAATTTTTTTTGACATCGAACTAATCTTATTATATTTTTTCTTTTTTTAAATGATAAATTAAAATATGAAGAATACAATTAGAGCTCTAATATTTTAGTTAATAAACGAATAACTATATTAAATAAAAATATTTGAGCATCAAGTTTGTGACAAAGTTATTTTTCTTTTTATGTTGTAATGATAAAATAAAAGTTTAAATTTAAAATTATATAATTACTTAATAATAAAAAGTTAATTTTATTTAACATGTTTGTTAATAATTATGAACTTAAATTTTAGTTATTTTATAATAGTTCGTAAATATACAAAACAATTTAATATATTATCAATTTGATCAATAAAGTGTTAATTAAAAAAAAAAAAAAAGAACTTGTTAGTTTTCTTTAATTTTTTATAAAAAATAAAAGTGTCGGACCCGTTTGCACTTTTTGTAAAGATTAAAAATTTAATTGTAATTTTCTCTATTTAAAACTAATGACATATTTATTTTTTTCCATCAAATAATGACTAATTTATATCAAAACACATATGTTAGAAACTTTTGTGCTAAAAAACAAATGTTAGGAACAATTTTCTCACCAAGAACAAAGATTACGGACCATTTGCACCAATTTCCCTGGTAATATCGTGGAAATACTAATTATGTTAACAATTGTACTCGACTGTATGGTACTAAAATTTTAATATATATATATATATATATATATATTATATATATATATATATAGTTAGCATGTAAGGGTGACACTAATGATACAAGCAGAAACACTTCTAGCCAAGTCATCTTAATTAATTGTAACAATATCGTGGAAATGTTGATTATCCAAACAGTTGTACCACACTATTAACAGCCAAAAATTTTAATATATAATTGGCGTGTGATGGGTAATACACGCAAGAACACTTTCGACCAAATCTTATTAATGATCGTGACAATACCGTTGGAGTGTTTATTATGCAAACAATTGTACCAACTATAAAGTGCCAAAATTTATAATAAATAGTTGGCTTGTGAGCCGTGACAATAATGGTACATGCAAAAACAATTCTAACTATGTCATGTTAATTGATGATAACGTTATCATGGAAATATCGATCATGTGAATAATTATTGTCAATTGCCAAAATTTTTTAAATTATAATTGGCATGATGTGTGACATTAATGATATATGCAAGAATATATTTGGACAAACTATATTAATTGATCATAACGATATTGTGAAAGTGTTTATTATACGAACAATTATACCCAATTATAAAGTCCCAAAATTTCTATAAAAGGTGACACTAACGATACATCTACAAACACTTCTAGCCTAGTCATTAATTGATGGTTACGATATCCCAAGAATACCGATTATATGAATAATTGTACTCCACTATTAAGTGTCAAAATTTATAATATATAGCTAGTTTGTAAGTGGTGACACTATTATACATGCAAGAACACTTCCGGTCAAATCATATTATTTACATGTAATGATATTGTGAATATGTTGATTAAGAGATTAATTGTACCCCTTGTACCCTATTGTAAAGTGCCAAAATTCAAAATATATAGTTGACGCATGAGGGATTACACTAATGATATATGTGATACCAATGATACAAACAAAAACAATTCTAGCTAAGTCACGTTAATTGATAGTCACAATATCACGGAATGTTGATCATGTGAACAAGTTTAACTCATTATCAATTGCCAAAATTTCTGATGTATAATTGGCGTGAGGGGTGACACTAATGATACGTGCAAGAACACTTCCAAAACAAATCATACTAATTGATTATAACGATGTAGTGAAGGTGCTTATTATGCAAACCTCACTATAAAATGCCAAAATTTATGTGAAGGACAAGGATTTTTGCATCCAAGAACACTTCTAGCTAAGTCATTAATAGATGGTTACGATATTCTGACAATGCTAATTTCACATTATGTATCAAAATTTCTAATATATAGTTGGCTTGTAAAGTAACAATGATACATGTAAAATTTTTTTAGTCTAATCATATTAATTGATCATAACAATATTATAAAAGTTTTAATTATGCAAACAACTATACCCTATTGTGAAGTGCCAAAATTTAAAATATATAGTTGGCCCGTGGGGGGGTGAGATTGATTATACATGCAAGAACACTCTAGTCAATTCATGTTATTTGTTAGTAATATTATCATGGAAATGCTGTGTGAATAAGTGTACTCCGCTATTAGCTGTCAAACTTTCTAAAGCACAATTGGTGTATCAAGGGCGACACTAACAATGATACATGGAAGAATACTTCCGGATAAATCATATTAATTGATCCTCACAATATCATGAAAGTACAAATTATGCGAATAATTGTACTCTACTATAAAGTGCCAAAATTTCTAATATCTAGTTGGCATGTAAGGAGTGACACTAATGATGCATGCAACACTTCTAGCTAAGTCAAATTGATTGATCGTTACATATTGTTAAATTGCTAATTGCATGAACAATTGTATCCCACTATTAAGTTCCAAATTTTCAAATATATAGTATGTTGGGAGTGATACCAATGATACGTGTAAGAACACTTTTAGTTAAGTCATGTTAATTAATAATAGTAATATTGTATAAATACTAATTATGCGAACAATAGTATCCACAATTGGTTGTCAAAATATTTAATATGTAATTGTCGTGTGAATGGAGACACTAATGACATCATACATGTAAGCTCTAGTCAAGTCATATTAATTGATCGTAACAATATTGTGAAAATATTGATTATGTGAATTATTGCAGTTAAGTTTCAAAATTTCTAATATATAATTAGCCTAGGGGGTGACATATACATGCAAGACCAAGTCATATTAATTGGTCGTAATAATATAGTGAATAACTATGCTCAACGGTTTTAAAATTTCTAATATGTAATTGTGTTACGAGGGGATGATAAAAAATATATATATATTGTGTTGTCAGGGTAGGGATGGCAACGAGTTGAAGTGGTCGTTGTCATCCTCGTCTCGTTAGTAATTTTCGAGAGACGGGACGGTGATTAAAACATTCTCATTATCAGTTATGTTTAATTAATTAATTTTTAATATTTTTATTTTACTTTTTAAAATACAATTTAAAATTTAAAATAAAATAATTAGATTTGAGGTGATTTCAAGAATTTGAAACGAAGACCATGATTCTAGCTCATCAGACATCATTTAGGGCAGGACAAAGCAAAGCAGAACGGGGCGGGTCGGGAGTATTTTACTATATCCGGGTGACATAACTCATAAGGTGAGTCTAAACATACAGGTAAGGTTGGAGATTCTTTTATTTGTTGGCACGTTTGTTTTACATAGTGCTATTATTCTATCAAACTTGCCTGATAAAAATAATACATTTATAATTCTTGAATATTCATATCCATTACTTTCCTTATACATTGTAGTAGATCATTAATTCATTGCATATTGCACTTAACAAACCATAAATTTTCCTTTTCTATTTACTTGTGTGAAACCCTAGAATACCATCCCAAATTCACTCTAAAGATCGTGTCTTTTACGCAGAAGGGGTTAAGATTCTCACTCAATTCAATCTGAGAGGTCAGTTTCAATTCTCAATTTCTGGCTACTTTTTTCGATTGGAAATTTGTGATGCTGGGGTTTCTAAAAAGTGGGATTCTTTTCGTACCATCGTATGTTCTTATCGGCTAGAGCGTTACTGTACGTGGGTTTCTGTTTGATTAATATAATTTTTGTTTTTTTTTTCATTTATGTTCACTGATTTCGCGAACTTCAAATTGGAATTTTTGGATCTTATTTGATGTTTAGGGCTTGGCATTGATTTATGGTTACTTAACGTGAGAACATGGTTTTTCCTGTGATGCAGATCATTTGAACAATGCCCGTTTGAAGAGAGAAAGAAAATTCTGGGCTTTGGGGTTCCGTGTTGATATTTAAGGGAGTGTTTATTAGTTTTGGGAGGAGAATAAGAGGGAATTTTGGCAAAATGATGTCAAGATCTTATACCAATCTTCTGGATTTAGCATCCGGGAATTTCCCTGTAATGGGTAAGGAGAAAGAGAGGAAGCGGTTCCCAAGGGTAATGACAGTCCCAGGGAGTATAGCTGAGTTAGATGATGATCAGACTAATAGTGTTACATCAGAAAACCCATCTTCCGTTGCTGGTGAAAGAATGATTATTGTGGCAAACCTTTTGCCTTTGAAAGCAAAGCGAAGGCCAGACAATAAAGGGTGGAATTTTAGTTGGAACGAGGATTCGTTGCTTTTGCGGGTTAAGGATGGCTTGCCGGAAGACATGGAGGTGTTGTATGTTGGCTCATTATCTGTTGATGTTGATCCAATTGAACAGGATGATGTAGCCAATTATCTTTTGGAAAAATTCAAGTGTGTCCCTGCTTTTCTTCCACCTCATCTTTTAGGAAAATATTATGATGGCTTTTGCAAGAAGCAGTTGTGGCCACTTTTCCACTATATGTTGCCATTTTCAGCTGATCATGGTGGTCGGTTTGATCGTTCAACGTGGGAAGCGTATGTGTCCGTAAATAGGTTGTTTTCTCAGAAAGTAGTTGAGGTGCTAAATCCCGAAGATGATTTTGTTTGGATTCATGATTATCATTTGATGGTATTGCCAACATTTTTGAGGAGGCGGTTTGTCCGACTGAGAATGGGTTTTTTTCTTCACAGTCCATTTCCTTCATCTGAGATATACAGGACACTTCCCGTTAGAGAAGAAATCCTTAAGGCCCTACTCAACTCTGACCTTATTGGCTTTCATACCTTTGATTATGCTCGGCATTTCTTATCATGTTGCAGTCGGATGTTGGGCTTGGAATATCAATCGAAAAGGGGTTATATAGGACTAGAATACTATGGAAGGACCGTTGGTATAAAGATCATGCCAGTTGGGATACATATGGGCCATATTGAGTCAGCAATGAAACTTGCAGATAAAGAGAAGAAGTTTGAGGAGCTGAAGCATCAGTTTGAAGGTAAAACCGTGTTGCTTGGAGTTGATGACATGGACATTTTTAAAGGTATCAATTTGAAACTTTTAGCTATGGAGCAGTTGCTCAAGCAGCATCCAAATTTGCAAGGAAGGATTGTCCTGGTGCAGATTTGCAATCCTGCTAGAGGAAAAGGAATAGATTTGGTGGAAATAAAAGCTGAAATAGAGGAGAGCTGCCATAGAATCAATAAGGAATTTGGGAAGCCTGGATATGAGCCTATAGTTTTTATTCATAGGCCTGTATCAATCAGTGAAAGAATGTCTTATTACAGTATTGCTGAATGTGTTGTGGTCACAGCTGTGAGGGATGGGATGAATCTGACTCCTTATGAATACACTGTCTGCAGACAAGGAGTATCAGGTGCAGAACCTGGTTCAAATCTGAGTGGACCCAAGAAGAGCATGCTAGTTGTATCTGAATTTATTGGGTGTTCACCTTCCCTAAGCGGTGCAATTCGTGTTAATCCGTGGAATTTTGAATCAACTGCTGAGGCAATGAATGAGGCCATATCAATGGCTGAATCAGAGAAAGAGCTACGGCATGAGAAGCATTATCGTTATCTTATAACCCATGATGTAGCTTTTTGGTCAAGGAGCTTCTTGCAAGACATGGAGAGAACTTGTGCTGACCATTTCAGTAAAAGATGCTGGGGCATTGGTCTAGGCTTTGGGTTCCGAGTAGTGGCTCTAGATCCTAATTTTAGAAAGCTATCGGTGGATGATATTGTGGCAGCTTACTGTAGATCTAAAAGCAGGGCTATATTGTTGGATTATGATGGCACATTGATGCCTCCAACTTCTATTATTAAGACTCCGAGTTCAAAAATTCTCTCTATCTTGAACAGACTTTGTGGAGATCCAAATAATACAGTTTTCATGGTGAGTGGAAGAGGGAGGGAAAGCTTAAGCATGTGGTTTTCACCTTGCAAGAAGCTGGGACTTGCTGCAGAGCATGGGTACTTTTTCAGGTGTGTTTCTTTACCCTTCCCCCTCATCAGTCTAACAATTATTGTTTACTACGCAAAGTTCGTTCAATATGTGCTATACTGAGAAATGCACAGACACGAACACTCGACACTCACACGACGACACGACACGAAACTGCCCGTGAACATGTGGTGATTCAAAAAAATAGGACCTGTCAAGTCGGGGATACGTCAATATAAATTCTATAAAATTATACATTTATATACTATATCTTTATTTTTCAATGAAGTCAACAGTTCTTTTAGCTTTCACAATGGCCGGTGAAATCTTTTGGAGGAGTCTCTATTTATTGCGTTAAGATAACTTTTGGGTTAAACTAATTATTATTTTGCTAGTTTTATATTCTAAAATTTACAATTTGAGAGGTTCCTTGTGTGTTCTACAAAGAATACAAACAATATAGGATACACCATGTAGGGTGTCGAACATGTGTCCACGAAGTGTCGGAAATTTAGGAAATATATGAAAAAATTGTACAGACCACGTGGTGTGTTGGACACGTTTTGGAGTGTTCGAGGAGATTGGTGTCCAACATGGACACACCACTTCAGTTGAAGTGTTTGTGCTTCCTAGGTGTTATATTTAGAATATCCAGTTGGCAGGTTGCTTCTGGATGGTACATTGATGTGGTATAAGATGAGTTATTATGGTCATGAAGCCAGAACGGATTTCAATTGAATTCTGTCAAATGACCAACTTCAATCAGAGTCCGTTTGGTGTGAATTATAAACTATTTATTTGACCAAGAATGGTAAAAAATACCATGCTAAAAAGGCAAAATTTTTTGTCAAATAAATCATTTTTAGTAAAATAAATTATTTTAATCAAATAAATTAGTTTATAATTCACACCAAACGGACTCTCAGTAAATGCTATCAAATATACCTCCGGCAAATTCTTGGATAAAATTTTAATTATTTTTTGATTGTACTTCAATATTAGAAATCATTGCTAAAGGAAAATTGGCGATCAAGCTTATCATATCTTCTTAAAATATTGCACAAATTAAGACAATCAATTGTTACTATGACTTCAGTTGGAGATACTGAGGCGTTGTTCTCGTAACTCGCTTTTGATGCCTTCAGCTTTATGCTTTGTCCTATCTGATATTTCTATGAAGGTGTAGAGGGTTTTAGTGCTTGTTTGGTAGTGTTGAAATTATTTTTTAATTGCTTATATTATAAGTTAGTGAATGTGTGGATAAAAAGTGGATTGTAAGTTGTGGGTCCTATAAAATGTGGGGATAAAAAAAATTTTAATTTAAGCACTCCCAAACATGTACTTAAATATATAGCTTTCCTGTTATTTCAGTGCTCTTCATTAATTATCACTTCTCAGGAGCTGGCAATATTTCTTACTTCTTTTTCTGATACTGAGAATGATGTTAATACAACCTGTGGTAAATAAGATGTCCTTAGTTTAAAGGTTAGTAGAGAGTATCTTGTGGTATTTGGAAGGAAGCAGCCAAATATCTAGCAACTTTATTTTGGTGTGAATTGAACGTGTACAGTGGACTTACTGAAAATACTATTATGGATGGGTTACCTTAATGCAGCTTCACGTGGAGGCAATATTTGGCAAGCATGCTTTGAATTGATTTAACTGTGTAAGCACGATGCTGAGGCAATAACATTAAAGCTTGCAGAATAATTAGTTGTCAAGAGCCCTTTGATGTGATGATCTTCTTTGACTGTGTGCTATTGGAGCGCTTTTGATGTGAAGCCATAATTTTTAACGTGTTATTTCTGCTATGTATACTTTAACTTTTCTTTTCATTTTTTCCGATCTAGCTCCTGTGCTGTATTACCTTATTGATGTCTTTAAACGGAGGGACATAGGGCATATACGCCTGGTGGGGGTTTATAAGGTGCATTTTGAGGCAGGGCTATGCTTTTTATAATATTGGAGCCACTCAATGCGGACACTCCTGATAATTGTGTCTACACAGCATGATTGTTCTTCCCGTGTTTACGAGAAATTTAATCAACTGTGGGGAGGGGCTCTTACTCTTTATTTTTTTGGGTTATTATTGTTATCCATGTTACATTTTTTTTTTCTTTTTTTTGGTTCCTGGGGATGTGGTTGTGAGAAAGGCAAGTGAATCTTACATATGAATATTCTCATACGTGGTTCAGATGGACCCTTCATCCAGTCTCTCTCCTCTTTGTGTTGCATTGTAAATGTTTGCTAGATTATAATCATAGAAGTTTCGCAGGTGGCCACAACATGAAGACTGGGAAACATATGGCCAGAGTTCTGAATTTGGATGGATGCAGCTTGCTGAACCTGTTATGAAATCATATACTGAGGCTACTGATGGTTCTGAAATAGAACGAAAGGAAAGTTCTTTAGTCTGGCATTATCAGGATGCAGATCCTGGGTTTGGTTTTGCTCAGGCAAAGGAGATTTTGGATCATCTAGAGAGTGTTTTAGCAAATGAACCTGTTGCTGTGAAGAGCGGGCAGTTCATTGTAGAAGTCAAGCCTCAGGCATGTGTCATAATCTCTATTTGCCTGTCAGCTATATATTTCTACTGCCGTAATTCACATAAATTCTCTCTCACACAGATACTTCCTCATAACATGAATTATTTGCTTCATGCATTCCTGATATGGTCGCTATTGCATTTCTTTTGTCCCCCTTTTGTTTTGACAAACTTTTATCCCTTAAAATTAGTTTCCCACAGGTCTTTTTCAACGGGAATTCTTATAATTATACAGTATTGATTTTCAATGTCTCTACAAATATCAGCCTTGCCTCAATTTTTTGTTTCAAACGGGGTTTTAGTTTACTGTTTTTAGTTTGTTTTGTTGGTCATATTTTGCAATAATATACAAATGTGGATGTTGATTGCCTTGAAACTCCATTAACGAAATGAGATGTTAAGTCTGTCATTGCTTATTTTCATCCAGGGTGTTAGCAAAGGAATAGTTGCAGAAAAAATCTTCACATCAATGGCAGAGAAAGGGAAACAGGCTGATTTTGTGCTATGCATTGGTGATGACAGATCTGATGAGGACATGTTTGAAATAATTGGTTCTGCAGTGTCGAGGCGTATTCTTCCTTACAACACCGAAGTCTTTGCTTGCACAGTCGGGCAGAAACCAAGCAAAGCCAAATATTATTTGGATGATACATCTGAGGTGGTGACCATGCTTGAATCTGTTGCTGAAGCTTCTGATTCTCCAGTCTCATCTGACAATGAATCTGATATCTCCGTCTGAAAATCTAGTCGGGTTTCTTATTTTGTTTGGATTTATTTCATTCTTTGCTGAAAAAATGGGATGATTGAATATGCTCACATGGGGTGTTAGAATATAGGTTCAAGGGAGTGAAGACGTAGTTCTTTTTCCTGCTTCTCTCCTTTCCTTCTAGCTATTTCTCCTTTTTTTATTCTTTGACCCCTTCCCTGAATAAACTCTTTGGGAGTCTTGTTAATTGTGATAGTTTGGGTGAACCCGGACAAAATGGAATTATGAACAGGAACTCATCTTTTTCAGCTTAAGATTGAAGTGCCATTTATGGGGAAAGTGACTATGCTGGGTGCTCAAGTACGAGTCATTTGCAGTGACAAAATTAACAACTTAATAGGAAGAGACAGGCAGACACAGACAGACAAAGGCAATGGTTTAATGTGACTGCGGATGTTTTGGTGTCATAATTGCTGGAATCAAGAAATGCAATATGTTATTTTGGGACATGTAAAATTGTAGTAAAACTGTATCGAGACTTGTGGATACTCTAGTTGGTCATGCATTAGATCTCAAAACTGAAATTTCAATTGCTTGAAATATTCTTGTGTGTTTATATAGGAAACCAAGAGGTTATATGGTCTATGGTACTTGAAAATGGCCAAACTAAGGTTGTGGCAGCGTCAACTTGTAGATTGGTACAATGTACATATCTGCAGTGCTCCTAGTGCACGAGCAGGGGGTCGAGATAGTTAGGAGGGAAGTGGGAGGCTTGTTTACGGACTTTCTTTTTCATTTTGTCTCTTCAATCTTGCGTGGCGTTGTTTGTTGTAATTCGTTCAGAAGTTCATTGGATTTAGTGGTAGGTATTAGGTAATGTGGCATATATCAAATTTGAACAATCCATTCTCTGTTATTCCAGTTTCTCCATTTCATTCAGTGACAGCATAGATGCAGTTTCTTTTTTGAACAATCCATTCTCTGTTATTCCAGTTGCCGAGGTGTGAATGTGATGCCATTTCCACGTTCTTCCATGGTTGTAGTTTTTCACATGGAAGACAATCTTTACTCTTTAGTGTTGCAATGAGTCATTAGAAGGCCACATTTGAGGAATAATAGTAGAAGGGAGAAAAAGTGCACATTTGGTTCCTGGACTCGGATAAAATATTTTACACGTCTCTCTTCTCTGATCATTTTAAGAGAAGTGCAGTATGTCTAGTCAAGTTTTTACGTCCTCCCGAGGACATAGAGGTGGCTGTTGTTATCAGTGCATGTAAAAATTTCTCTCTTTTTTTTTTTTTTTAAGCTTGGAATTTTGAGTCGAGTGTGGAAGACTAGCTCCATCTTTTTTTTTTTTTTTTTAAGCTTGGAATTTTGAGTCGAGTGTGGAAGACTAGCTCCATTTGGCATGCCGCGACTCGGGATGTTAAAGTGTGTGAGAGATGGTATGAGGTGCAATGGTTGATATAGTGAGTTTTTAGCTGGCAAAGAAAAAATTGTTATTAGTCTTATAAATGTTAATTTTGAAACGAGTTATAATATGGTTTTACATATTGGCTTAATATTAAACCTGGCTTATGAGCAATATGACATGAAGCGATAAACAAGTTACTTGTTCGGATAATTAGGGTTCATTGAAGACAGTTGTTGTAAGTAGAAACTTTTTTGGTAGTAGAACTTTTAATGATAAATTTTTGTTAAAAAGTTGTTGATTGTTTGGATATGAATCCAAAAGTCTTTGTGAATATTAAAGCGAATGTTTGGTTGTATAACTATAAAAGTATTTTGTGTATAAATTTTATATTTATTTGATTAAATGATAATTACTTATTATATATTTCATATTATTTGTTTTAAAATAAATAATTTTTTATATCATATAATAACTATTAAAATTAATATATTAATTTAATTATAATAACACAATTATTTTATTATATTTGACTAAGCAATAATTAATTATTGTATAACTCATATTATTTTTTTAGAAGAAATTATATATTTTTATATCCTATAATAACTATTAAATTTAATTTATTAATTTAATCATTATAACATGATTATTTTAGTATATTTGATTAAACAGTTATTAATTATTTAAATCAAATATATTATGTATAATTTGGATTATATTATTTAACACGCTAATATTTTTTTTTCACTTTATATAAGTATATATATGAAGTGACAATTTGATATAGGTAATTAATATAGTAAATAAATTAATATCTTTTTTTGATGTATTAATGGTAATTTTGTTAATTTTGAAGTTCATTAAATGTTAATTATAATTTTTCGTAAAAGCTCAATTAGAGCTTTTTAGAAAAATTTAAAATTTGGACTTCTCTAAAATAACTTTTTAAGCTGTTTTTTTAGTTAAAAAGTACTTATTGACTTTAACCAAACAACAATAAAAATAACTAAAAATACTTTTACTCTTTAGAAATGCTTTTAGACTTCATAAAAGCTCTTCCAAACACACTATTAGGGATTGTACTTCATTATTTTTATTTTTATTTTCGATATTGAAATATATTCAACCTAATTTTTTATTGCATAACTACTGATTATTATCTTTTACATTTAAAATATTTTATTTTCAAATTAGTTATATAATTATATTTAAACCTAATGCTATCCAGATATATTAATTTTAAGGGATCAAAATCTATCATTCCATAATAGGTGGAGTAAATCATGTTGATTTCAAAATGTAAACTTTTGTCTTTTATTTTATCCAGTCTCTCTCTCTCAATCCATTAGTTCTCACTGAATAATAGAAGAGAATAAAATTTCATTCTTACAATCAACTCCATCTTCTCTATTGATTATATTCAAAATATTCTTCATTTTTTAAAAATCAAATTTCAAATCCTACCTAGCAAGGTCAGTATGCTATTGAGCGTCAATTCATTATTTTCTAATTAAAATAGAAAACATGAGATCTTTGAAAATCACATTTTTTGATTAATTTGTTTTTACTGCAAACAACTTTTTTTTTTCCTCCTAGATTATAGTGGATGACATATATTCTAGACCCAAAAGCAAATTCAAGCGGCACTATTTACGAGAAAAAAGAATTGACGTGGTAGTAAGGTTTCCACTAGGCTGTTGAAGAAGAAACTACAATTTTGGTGTGAGAAGAAAAAAATGTACATTTTCAGCTTATTTACTTATGCTCGTTTGGTCATCGCTTTTTATTTTTGTTTTTCATTTTGTGTTTTTTCCTCCTGTTTTTTTAAAATTTTAACAAAACTTCAAATTATAAAATTAACTATTGTTCATTTTCAAATATTTCGTTTTTGAGATATTAACTTTGAAACTCTTGATTGTTAATCTATTTTAAAACTAATTAAAAATGACTTCTAGAAGTATTGTCCCGTTTAGCATCATTAAAATTTGAATGAAGTGTGTTAACATTGAATGTTACTGAATATTATTTTGGTTTGAAGAATACAAATTTAATCAAACATGCATGTGACATTTGTTTTTATAATGACTGTCTATAATTGTTCTTGTAATTCTTGAACAATTTATTTTTTCACGCTTGTGTTTTCAGTTGCGTTACGAATCAAATATTACTACTTTGTGTTGATTATTTATATTGTTATTTGTTTTCCATTACTATATCTTAATATACTTTTCTACCCCTGAATGTTTTTAGAATATTATCATTCAACAGTACTGAATAATGATTATGTTCCTAGAAACAAGAAACGATGTCAGATTATGAATTATTCTTGAACTCGTCGGTTGGATTTTTAGAAACTCTACAACAATACCAAAAGCGTCTATCTCCTCAACTCTTCAAATTTTAGCTATTGATGATGTTTGATACTTCAATTTCACATTGAAACTCGAATTAGAAAACTATATATCCCAGAATTCTTGAGCAATCAAGGTTGGAATATTAAAAAAATTAAAAAGGAGACTCCAAAATCGAAGTCTACAACTTTCACTCGTGGATGACGAAAAAGACTTTAATTTTTGAATTTCAAAATTTGAGACTTTTTTTGAGATAATAGAATACGATTTGAAACAAAAGAAACACATCTTTGAGATGATAATAATGAGTATTCATTGGATGCATTGAAGACCTAATACAATTCTACTTTTTTAAAAGTGATTTAAGTATTTTTGCTTTTTCTTTTATCAACCAGTAAATGTCTAAATACTAAAAACATTTAACCTATATATGTAATTTTCCCTTACATGTTTCAAAAGAATTTAGCATGTCCAATTAGATAACAGTAATCATGTATATAATTCAAAAAATAACACCTAACCCTAACACAAGCCCTAGCAGTCAACTTATCCATCTTGATCGATTGCCCAGGCTTTTGGTGGCTCATAGAAGGTACAAAATAAACCTTACCTTGGTGCCCAAGCTCTGGCTGATCACTAGTGACCGCCTAGTGTGCGTGAGGATCTGACAAGCCTTCTTCCTTGAGTGCCCCTTTTTGTTGCGCGACACTCAGTCTCGGTCAACCATTGTTGGTGGTTCTCCCTTTGTGTTGTGGTCGTGGATTCTCCTGTCGTCGTTTTGTTCATGTGCAAATGGTCTTTTTTGCCCTTGGTTAAATGGAATGGGTCACTTTTTGAAACATACTAAAGTTTCATAAAACCCTAGTTACTAAGATCGTTGAAACAAATGGCATGAAGTCTTCTGATACCAAGAATATTTCTTTTGTGACTGTTCATGAAACTTCCTCTCAAATACAAATTAAATTGGATGAGACTAATTATCGAGTTTGGTCTAAGATTATGGAGATGCTTATTGCAGGTAAGAAGAAAAATAGTTATACCACAGGATGGAAGGCTATACCTTTAGAGAATGATCCAACATATGATAAATGGGAGGTCGAAATGCTTCAGTTAACCCTTGGCTCATCAATACCACAATTGATAATCTAATGTTGCATTTTGTTCAATTTGAAACGGTTAAAGAGGTGTGTGATGCGATCAAATGGAGCTATCTTGATATTTCTGACTTTTTATAGGTATATGAGCTGACGAAGTAGTCATTCCAATTGCATCAAGGTGGTCGGCCTCTTTCTGAATACTACAACGGACTAAACTCTATCTTCATAGAATTCGATTATCGGAGCCCTAATGATACAACATGTGCAGCTGATATTCAAAAACAGAGGAAGTGTATTGCTGAGGATTGGGTCTATGTACTTCTAGCAGGTCTTGATCACACGTTGAATCATGGCATTAGACCAGATTGAAAACTCTAAATTCTGCCATGCATTTCCATTTTATGTTCAAGGGCGGAACTAGGAATTTTTAAAGACCTGGATCTCATGAAATTTTTTTTTGGCACTTTAAGACTGGGTTATTACTAAATTTTTTTTTTACACTATAAAAACGATTTTTTTCAAGGTTGACGACATAGTACATTCTTAACAATTAACACGTGTCATGCGTACTCCTCACTTTGCTACATTTAGTCTTAACAAAATCTTTACTCTTAAGAGTGGTTGATTTGGGATCTCTTTCAATGTTATTGGACGAGTTGCACTCAACTTCCCTATCCGGGGTAGACGACAATTCTTCTAGAAATACGGAGGAGATAATGTTGAAATCTTCTTATGTAAATATAATTTATAAATTTATATTTATAAATTTAACATCAAAATTATAAATTTATAAGCATAATCAATATCAAGTTATCAACAATAAGTCAATAAGTCAATAACCCATTCACCTAATAAGCACAAAAAATTGTCCATAATTTAGGCCATTATATTTTTACATACAGGGCCATTTTAATTTTTATATATACTCAACACTCCAATTGAAAATACAAATATACAATTATCAAAAATCACACAATGACACAATTTATACAACACAATCGACAAAGACACTACACGCACAAGCACTTCTTCAAGAATCAGGAGCCAATTTATACAACACACAAAGCACAAAGACACTATACGCACTTCTTCAAAAATCGGGGAGCAGGAGGAGAAAAAAAAGCCTTTCTTTGAGCAATCAACCTTACGTGGTTTAGGCATTCTCCAATCCTCACCCGGTTGTTAAATCGATTCGTGTTCGTCCTTCGTCGGCCGACCTTCCATTCTTCTCGTTTCCTCAACAAATTCTAAATTAATGGGTTGGGTTGTGGTTACGCCTTGTGGTTACGAGTTCGAGTTTTCTTTTGTTTCCGTTCGTACTTGGTAGGAATTTTTCTTTTCTCAAATATGATTTTTGGATTGGATTGCAAATGGTCGATTGAAATAAGGGAAAAATTGATAGATACCAATGTTTAACTTTACATTTTGATAAATGACAAAACTATCAAAAAATTGTAAAAATCAGGTGTTTTATTTATCTTCAACATATTATTTATCAATAATAACTAAAACAATATTGTTTGGATAATGATAAGATTTTATAACCGACATTTGAATATGATTTAAGATAAACATGTGATATAAGTATATATTTATATTATCTCTCATCAAATTCTAACCAAAATATTTATGATTAGTTACTATTATCTTTCACAATTAAAAAATTCTTGTTCGTAGAGAGAGAAATTTTTTTTTTGTTACGTCTGTGACTGAATAAAGTCACTGTGACTCGAAACTGCCACATTGTGACTCAAAACTGCCATATTGTGACTCGTGTCTTTGAATGGATATTGCTGCTATCTGATGTCTATTTGCGTAGGAATGAAACAAATTCAGGTATGTGAATGAGATAATGCAATATTTTATATTCCTATTTGTATTGATTTCTCATTTTTATAATTTAATTATATATAGTTGTATGGTAATAGTTCGTCTTATCATGATTATGTGGTATTAATATGTGACTGATTATGTGGTGATAGTTTGTAACATGATAATGTGGTGTATGCTTGTCAAAAACTATCTTGTAATGGTTTCTAACCATTGTAACATGTTGTTGTGGTTTAGTAGAATGATGATTAATTTTGTGACCCAGTACATGTGGTTGTGACTTTAATTTCATGTGAAGTATTTGAATAATCTTTCATTCGGTTGATAGTTTGTAACGTGGTAATCTGGTGTATTTTATCTCCTGGTTATCTTTTTATAATTTGTGACTGTTGTTACATGTGGGTGTGACTTTGATTTTCATGTTAAGAATATGATGACTGCTGTTATTGTGATAGTTTGTGACCTGCTATATGGTTGAATAGTTATTGAAATTGATTTTTAGGGTTTCGTTCAAGCCTAAATTTGAAAGAATTTCACAGGTCTGTTTCGATTTTGAAACTTGCCCACGCGAATGATGAAAGAAACCCTCCAAGCGAATGATGAAGCGGTACTCGCCGGTAGCAGATGACAATGAAGATGAATCAATTTGTTCTGTGATTAGAGTTTGACTATGAGATGAAGATGAAGATGGGTCTCTTTGAACTGTGATTAGAGTTAATCAGTTTTTCTCAACAACCGGATATCAATTTCTAATTATTAGGAAGGATAAATATAAATGTTGATATTATTTCATTTTATAATTAAGTAAAATATTTAATTAATTATTTAGATTTTAATTTATTAATTAAAAAAACCTGATTCTTCAAAAAAAAATATTATTAACTAATTTGTCAAAATATAAACATAAAGGCATTATTAAACCTAATTATCTCTTGAAATAATTGACAATTGATATTTGATTGGGTTGGAAAGATATGTTAAATGGGTATAGGTTATTATTGTTTGGAATTTTCATTTTGGACCGGACTACAAACTTAATTGGGCCGGACTACAATTTCAAAAACAAAAAATTATTTCAGTCTAATGGATCTGGGTTGGGGTTAGACTGGGCTACAGCCCAGCCCAGTCCCCCAGTTCCGCCTCTGTTTATGTTCATATGATTGTTAACCAACTATTGATAAACATTCTCTAAAAGTTCCAAATTAAACTCAACGATAAAAACATGGATGGCAAAAAAAAATCCCGGCCTGAACGCGCCCCGGCCCGACTATTAGGGTAATAGGGGTGGGTCTGGGGCAACCCCGGCCCGCCCCATGACCCGCTACTTTAAAATATATAAATATATTTTTTGTTAAATTATAAAATAGAAATACAATTTACAAATCAATTTATTTTTTTTAAAATGAGTCGAACAAGAATCGAAGTCGAGTTGAAGTTAGTGAAATTATAATTCTTGACCACTACACCACAACCACAACTACAACCACAACCTCAATCTTATATTTGTTTTGTTTTATTTCCTACATATATATAAAAAAAATTCCTATTTAATTTTTTTAAAATTATTTTTTTCTGTTTTGATTAAAAATAATAATAATAATAATTCCTTGATTTGGGCGACCACCATCATGGTCGCAGGTCATGGGACGGGTTAAAAAATTAGCGGGGGCGGGTCGGGGCCGACCCGCCCGCCCATTACCATCCCTAAATAAAAATAAGAAACATATGTCATGCATCTTTTAATATGCAGTTTCATCATATCTTCTAATTACTAAATTATTTGACTGGAAATATCAGCAATTACGTTTTCATCAATTTTCTCACTAATATTGACTGGTTTCATTTTATCAAACATAAAATATAAATTTGTTTGATCAAGATTCAAGAATCATGGAAAATTGACAAAAAAATCAACAGACTAAAATCAAATGTAATATTTATCTTGACAATGATACTAAAGAAAAATTAAAACAAGAACATTTACTTAGTAACAGATTGAAATCAAGAAATATTATTGAGAATTGACAAAATTACAATACCACATCCAGAGAACTCTATGTATATATATGTTCATATACAACTTGAACTACAAGAAAGAAAAAAATTACATTCCACGTAACAAAATTTCCAAAATAATCTGCAGATTTCCTTGTTAAGTTGTATTCATCACCCGCTTCTTTCATTTGTCGGCAATGCTACGGCTTTGCAGATGGGGCAAACATTTTTCTGTAACAACCACTTCGTTATGCAATCCACGTGATATTCATGTCTACAACGAAGGATTCCAACTTTCTCGTTTTCTTCATATTCACCTTGGCACACCACACAAATTTCGGGCTCTTTGTCATTCTCGTTTGCCACTTTGACATTAACACAATTTCTTGTCTTCAAATGTTTGACAATAGTTTCTTCCGAGAAAACAGTTTGGCTAGGGCGATGAGAAGAATTGGCCTCGGTAGATGAATTCGACCTCAAATGTGCGATATAGTCAAATTCATTCCATATAATTGTCTCTTCAATTTGTGTTGTTGATCTTGTACGTGAAGAAGGTGCATGATATGAAGGAACCCAGCCGAAAATATTACTTTCTTGATCCAAGATGGTACTTAATCGAGGGGCAGCATTGTGTCGTTGATACTCAAAACGGCTTCGAATTTGTGGAGCAAAGTAGGCCATGATTTTTGTTGAAAGAAAATAATTGTTGAGAACAAATATTGCTTAATAATAATAACGTAGGATTAGTGCCCCTTTTATAGAGATATATAATTAAGGAAGATTTAAAATATGGTAATTAATAAGATTTGAGGATTTATCTTAAACCCAATTGGAAAAGGAAATTAATTGATTATTGAAATTAATGGATGGTAAGTTTTTAAAAGGATCGATCCTTCTTCAAGTAAAATAATGATTTTGCCATTTTCAAATAAGGATTGAATTAATGAAATTAATGAATGGTAAGTTGTGTACTTGGCACGTACGGCCTAATTGGATTTTTCTAAAAAATGGGTAAATTTTTCGGACGGCCGTGGTCGACAAACCACAAAAAACAACATGTTTGAATGTGGCCGTGGTTTATAGGTCAGTTTCCAATTTTTGCATGGTTGGTCCCCAAGTTTTCAGCATTGTGTGATTTAGTCCCTACTTCAAGTTATTCGTACAAGTTTGGTCATTGTCACTTCCAACCTTCAACATTGACTCCTCACTTTCCAAAAGCTTCGACATTGGTCCCCAAATCTCTTTAGTCATCCACAATTGGTCATAACTCAAATAAATTATTAATACTGAAATTATACTCATCCACTTGATTGCTTGTTATGCCCTTTTTTACCATAGGTCACATCCAGTAAATTTTCAATTTTTCCAAATAATACTCTCATTCAAACCACTTTTATAGAATTGTAATTATGTGTTCGTATACTGGTTGGTCGGTCTCTAACTCATTTTCGAACCACGGTCCACTAGTATCCACTTTAGTATTAACCTCCCTAATATAATCTGACGTGTCACACTCACACACATCCTTAAAGGCTTGTATTCAATTAATTAATGTATCTTTTTTCATGTAATGAAATAAGGATGATGATATACCTATTTACCTAAATACTAATTTCCTTGCTTGTCTGGTAGGTATCCTTTGTGCAGAAGCCCAAGGCTTTGTTAAATATGTAGAAACAACAATGGAGAAAGAATTAACAAGAAGTAATAAACTTGTTTCACAAATTAGAATATTACAATCGAGGCAATGACATGATATCGTTGTCCTCAAACTGAATTTGCCCCCACTAAGAATTGAGTGCTTAATGGTCTCGATGACAAAGTGTTTGTAAGATTTAATCAAGCCTCAAAGTTGAAAAATGAGGAATTTCTTTAATTTTTATGAGATCGTAATTATGGGTTGCTATGAATCTTGAAACTGGGTTTTGTTTATGATGTTTGTATTTTTTGGGCTGATTGTTTGAGATCAAAACCATAATTCGGGAAGTAGACTATGGGCCTGATATTATCTTTATTTTTGGCAATCCTGGAAGGGCTGAAAGCCCAGACAATGACGGGCCTAGTCTAGCATGTCACCTGAGCTCTTTTGGTCAAGGTCGGTCGCTTATGAACTTTTAAGTCATATGGTCCAAATTTAATTCAATTAAAATCATATTTTAGTGTTAAAAGACCAACGTTTTCTATGATATATTTTATTAAGATACTATTTTGTGAAAAATATTTGATATTGTTTTATTTTTAATATTGTACATTAGTTTTCATTATATCATAGCATGTTTGGCTAGGTTTACTAACTCTTTTTTTTTCGAACTTATTTTCAACCACCTTCACCCAAAAAAAAAAAAAGCCTACTTTTAAACTTCACCAAACAAACACACATTCAAAATTAAATGTTTTATAGTTGAAGTAATGATACTGTTCAAAATACTTCATTAGTAGTACAAGATCATTGATAATGTTTTTATTCAAAATACCATTTCAATCTATAATACTGTTATTTTATTAGATTATAGTTTGTGTATGTGATACTCTTTTATAAGATACTTTCATGTATGATACTGATATATTAAGATACATTTATCTATGGTAATGTTTTATTAAAATACTATTTTAGTATCATACTGTTAAGATATGACAAGTTAAAGATTGCAGTATTAAGTTAAAGAGATGATTTCAAACGGCTAAAATATATCTTATAATTAACTGGCTCTCGAGACAATTCTAAAAATATATTATAATAGAAATTATGAGCACGCATGCGAATTCTATGCTCGTTTATTTAAAGAATGACGATCACGATCTCTCATGTCCATATAAACTAAAGTTAGATCCTCTACGCTATCAATTTACTATCTTTAACCATACGATAGTGTCATTATGATATTGATACAAATGTACTTCTGATATTGTTTTCTATGATACTATTTTATTATGATATTATTTTTTATAATATTTTTTTATTAAGATTTTTTTTTATAATACAGTATCAAACAACACACATGACTAACAAACAAATAGCCAATTTTCGTCAGAGCATGCCCACATCACACTTTTTCATCCCTACAAAAATTCAAACCTGCTATTTACAGCAACAAATCAAGGTCACTCTATGTTGTGCGATTTATATCCCATAAGTGGACGGATCGTTGACAAGTAATATAGTGATAAAATAAAGTGTCGAACCCACGAGGACTAGATCTTTGAATTACCAATTAATTTCACAACTCAAATTTTAACAATGGAAATAAACATGATTCAATTTTTGATTCTTAAGATTCTAAACTAAATTAACTATTTTAATTAAATTGAAATTCACAATAAAAAGCAACTTTGAAAAATGAGAACAATTGAAGTTTAACAATACTAAGATTCACAAATCCACCGACACGTTCTACTCAATTATCTCATTAATCACTTTTTAGCTTTTAATTACCTTGGACTGAAAATCATGCTCCTAAATTAATCGAAAGCCTCTCTCGATGGTCAATCAAATCTATATGTTATGCGAACTTCATTATCTCTAATTAAGCTTCGAGCATAAGCACATGCATTAAAATCTCAAGAATGTCTAAATGGATTTCATAAAGTATAATAGTAATCTCTATCTATTATTGGACCCTATGTTATTCAATACCACGTGCTAAATCTATATTGAATCTCTCGACTTCAATGATCACAACATATTCTAATGGTGCGCAAGCATTAAAATAATAAAGAAACCGAATAAAGAATAATCAATCCACGGGCAATTAATTACTAAAAGGAAAAAGCGCTAATTAATCAAAGCGTGAGGTTTCATCGTTCATCCTAGATAAAGTAAATTAGCCGGACATGATTTCTTCAATTAACGAAAGAATTGAATTCATCATGGTCCAGAGAAAAGAAAACAAAAAGTAAAATACAACCCGTGATCTCGGCTCGATGATCTTCGATTCCGCGCCTTGATCTTCGTTCTTGCTTTGTATCTTGTTCCTCTAAAATTCGTCTCCCGCGAAAAATCTATCTTCTGCCTTTTATAGTCCTCTCCCCAGACCTCCAAACGTGTGTTTGGTAGTTGAAGTTATTTGGACTGGTAGAATTCTACTCTAATCAGGTATCTGCAAAATTTCTGCCGCGCTTATGCTATGCGATCGCATGGTGGTGATAGCTGCGATCGCATGGTTCAGCAAATTTACATTCTGTTGTTTTTTTCAATGCCTTGCGATCGCACCAAGATCCTTCCTTGCGATCGCATGGTAGTTCTTGTGCTGAATTTGAATTTTCCGCCTTGGTATTTGCACATCAAGCCCCTGAAGTTTCATTTCTTAGCAATTAGGTCCCATTGTCTTCATTTTGCTCTCTTTTCATCCAATTGATACTTGACTTTGATTATTTCCTAAATTGATAAGAAAACAACATGCAATTATCACGAAAACAACCAAAAGAACTTATAATTGTCCATTTTGTGAGCCTTGAGATAAGTACAAAATTGTACTTATCAAATACCCCAAACTTGAACTATTATTCATCCTCGAATAAACTACTAAAAACAATCTTGTACTAGATGCAATAAGCAATAATAAAATTCATAAATAGCTTGCCGTTTTGCTTGATTTTGCAAAAAGAAAACTTATAATTCATGACGAGTGTTCGGGTTATACTGGTTGTAAGCGTGATTCCAATTAAAACATACTTGAATCGTGTGTGAGGCGGTTCATCCGATCGGCTTAAATTCTATGGAGGTGATAGTCCAACCACTTGGTCAATTTTTCCTTTCCCTCTCGTAAGATACACTTCCCCCAAAATAATTGTTTTCTCACAATTCCAAGATTTCTGGGTCTAAGGTTGTTCACATTCTTTTCTTTCTAGAGGCTGGTTGAGAAAGCTAATGATTGTGACAACCTAGGCTTGTGAAGATTCTCCAATTTATGAGCACTCTTGACCAGAAATTTTCTACTAAGTAAGTCAAACCCATTAGTCATCTAATCCTCAGGTTACTTTGCAAAGAAATTTTATTTTATTTTATTTATTTATTTATTTATTTTTATTATTTTTTTTAATCTTATGTGCAGAACTCAGTCTATTAAGCTTTCTAAATGACCCATGTAACGAGCTTTAGGCCGATAACTCCCAAGTCTTTTGAACTTTAGGGCATCGGGTTTTGAGAAACCCTTACGGGCCTTTTCACTCGAGTCAAATAGGCTACGAAAAGAGTTATAAGATATTTAATCGTATGCGAAACTCATTCCATTAAGCTTTCTAAATGACCCATGTAACGAGCTTTTGGTCAATGACTTCATCACTCGAGTCAAAAAGGCTACAAAATGAGTTATATAAAAATAAAAGCATTGTTCTTTGCGTGCAATAAGTTCATCTTTGAGGATTAGATTCCTAACATTCGGTCATTACTTAGTTTCCTCTAATCGGTCTAAAGTGCTCCACACAATTTTATTTTTTCGACATACACGGAACACACATAATCTAGATAGCCACCATCACAACTTACTCACTACAATCACTCACTATATTGGTTATTTGTTAGAGATACGGATGACGATTTTTAGGTTTAAACAGGTATCCTATTATTTTCAACTTAAGTGCACCAACATAGCTACATATCATCACATCGGCCCAACACAATATCAGATATGATTAATTAGTCTCACATTTAAACAACAATATATTTTGTTCACAAGTCATGATTTAAAGCTAAAATTAAACGAAAATTTCATCATTAGCCGGCAAGGCTATTCATATCACACAAGCATGCAAACAAAATAATTTTTTTTTTAAATGAACTAAGTTAACAATCAAATATCAATATCATAAATATGTCAAATTGAGCAAAATTTTTATCAACCACCCCAAACTTAAAGCGTGCATTGTCCCCAATCGCATGTAAAATAAAGAAATACATAAAATTTAGGAACTTCTCGGAGGTGGATCGAGGTGCTTGGGAAGAAGGAGTGTGGAAGGTCAACCGGTGGTGGAGAGCTGGCGTGGGTGTCGGGCGGCAGATCCGATCATGGATGTCATCTAGCTTGCCCGCGACATCCATCTAGTCTTCGCTTAACACGTCGCAGTCGGCCGGATCCGACTACGCTCTAGGGAAGACCGACTCGAGTAAACTCCATAGATGATCGAGTGTATCGATCGCATCTACTCGAGACCACAGTCGTCAACTCCGCTGCCTCGTCGTAGCTCGGTCGAGTGGCGACAATGAGCCGCGTGTCTACTCGGCGACCCTCCAAAGAGAGGTAGGCGATGTAGCATGGCGGCTATATCTCCAGGTGGTGCGGTGGTGGGGTGCGGTGGATGCTCCTCGGGAGGGTGCTCGTCTGCTGGGCCGGGCATTCGCTACGTGCGATGGCCCGTCTGGCATTCTCTAAGGCAAAGCGGTTGATAGGTCCCTTTGCTCTAAAAGCGGCTCCCTTGGTGAAATCGGGACCCTGCCGCTACACGAGATACCATCGATCAACGCTGGGAAGATGGTACGTGTGCCTCTTGTCCGTCTGGGAGGCCGACATCTTCGATCGTGGTGTAGATGTAACTCTCCGGTCGATCTTCCTCCCATGAGCGGATGGTACAAAAATCGAGCCCGAGCATCATTGATGGTGGTGCGATGCGTGGTCGGGTCGATGTTGTGACTCACAAACACATTCAGGATGAAGAGGGAGTCTGTCAGCTTACTGTGCTCAAAGTTCCTCCCGGGTAGTGGCCATGCATCTGCTCGACCATATAAAACAGGCCACCTCACCCATATCTGAGATAGGTGGCGGAGGAGGTGAATATCTTCAGCGGATAGGCCATAGAAATCGTTGATGACCCTCGGGGTGAACATGAACCATGTGCCCCGGACCCATGTCTGCCCGTAGTGCTCTGTCCCGTGAATGTCTATCTCCTGGTTGAAATTCGTGTAGAACTCATGGACGAGCTGGGAGTAAATAGGATGCGGTGTATCTGCCACCTTGGACCATCGGCAGACATCAATGAGGTTGAAGAGTTCGGAATGAGGGAAGTCGTTCAGGTGCAATCTTCGCTCCCCAAATGGTCCAATGGCTCACGGCCTTGGTGAATCTATCTTTGTGCTCCTCGGACAAATAAAGGTGAGAGACGCGGTGTCTGCCGTATCTACCCAAAGCCCTCTTAGATGTCTTGGGTAGCCTTCTTTTTCCTTTTTCGGTGACGATCGGTGGCGTTCGGGGCCATAATCTGCAAAATGAGCAAAAATATGTTAGAAGTGTAAGAAAACATATATGGATCAAGATATAACCCCAAACTTGTTGACACATTAGGTAAAAAAAAATTTGAAAAACATGATAGAGCGAGGCTACTTAGGTATCGAGAAATATACCTAGGAAATTGCAAAAATGAAACGGACAAGTGTGGCATGAAAGTGCATGATAAGTTCTACCACATAGTCAAATTTCACATGATTTCGAGGTCGGTAGGGCCAAACGGATGGTGGACGAAGTTGCTAACGGAAGCAGGCTGCTGTGGCATGCCTGTGGGCTGCCATGGCAGCCTGCAGGCTCTATGGTTACGTTTGGATTTATTTCGTGTTAAACATGTGTTCAATCTAAATTGCATGTTCCTAGAGCGATGATATTTGATCAAAAAGCTAGCATAAGGTCTAGTGTCCGCCAATTTGGGCAAGGATATTGGTCGGGGCATTTTATCAAACACAATGTAAGCATGTTGTTCTTCAAAGAGATGACAAAATGGGAAAAGGCACAAAACCAAAAAAATTGCCCAACTTAATCAACTAAACCCAAATACAAACGAATAACCCGTTCAATTCAAGCCTAATCCAATCATCATTAACCCCACATTCAACATAAAGCATGAATAGAAAGTAAAAGTAAAAGAAAGCCGAAAATTAATCACCAAAATTGAATTTACCTTGTTAAGTCGTGAGATTGATGTGTATGAGGGTTGAGTGAGTGTAATTTGAAGCCCAAGATGCGTGTTTTGGAGTTGGAGATCAAGAGATGAGAAGAAGGGACGATTTTGAAGTTCAAAAGTTGAAAATGAAAATGAAGTTTGAACCCCGGTTTTTAATTGATCTGATAGTCCATGCGATCGCATGGACTTAATGTATTGCGATCACACGTAAGGTTAAATATGGGCAGAATGTAATATGCTCAGTCTATGCGATCGCAGGTGTGTGAACCATGCGATCGCATGGTTCAACACCTGATTTCAAATTTTTTTTTTTTTTTTAACTTTAAGACAGTTAAGCATGCTTATGCTAAATGACGATGATGAAATCCTCGAAACCTAAGAACTAAAACCTATTCCAAAACTTAAACCTAAAACGTGCAAAAACGTGCTTAAACTCCTAAAACTGAAATAATGCCGAAAATGTAAATAAAAGGGAGAAAAATGGGTTGCCTCCCATTGAGAGCTTGTTTAAAGTCGTTAGCTCGACTTTGTCGCGGTGATCACTCCGGATTACTCAAAGCGGTAAATGACTTTTCTTTCGAAAAGTCACCCTCCAAGTAATGTTTAAGCCTTTGTCCGTTCACTTTGAACCTGCCCTTCGTGTCATGAGCCACTTCTACCGCTCCATGTGGATAGACTTTCACCACCGTGAATGGCCCGGACCACCTTGAACGCAGTTTCCCAAGAAAGAGCTTGAGTCAAGAGTTGAATAAGAGGACTTTTGTCCCGCCACAAACCGCGTTTTGAATATTTTGTCATGCCAATTCTTGGTTTCTCTTTATACAGTTTGGCATTTTCATAGGCCTCGAACTCGAATTCTTCCATTTCGTTCAACTGAAGCGGTCTTTTCTCACCGGCTTCTTTCAAGTCGAAATTCAACTTCCTCAATGCCCGATGAGGCTCGGTGCTCCAACTCAATGGTAAATGGCACGCCTTCCCAAAAACTAGGTGATAAGGTGACATTCCAATTGGTGTTTTGAATGCGATTCGATATGCCCAAAGGGCATCATCCGATTTTCTCGACCAATCTTTTCTCGATGAACTCACCGTAAGCTCCAAGATCCTTTTCAACTCCCGGTTGGAGATTTCCACACCTTGTTGGTTTGTGGATGGTATGGAGTAGCCACACGATTGCTTCACACCGTATTTTGCCAAAAGAGTGTCAAAGCTGTCTATTGCAAAAATGCTTTCCCCCATCGATGATTGCTTCGAGGAGTCCCGAAACGCGTAAAATATTCTTTTGAGAAAGTTCACCACCACCTTGCCATCATTGGTCGGTAAGGCTCTGACTTCTACCCATTTAGACACGTAATCACATGACCACCAAAATGTAGGAATTTGAGAATGATGGTGGCAACAGGCCCATAAAGTCAATACCCACACGTCGAAAAGTTCAACTTCTAGAATGCTTCGTAGGGGCATTTTCGCTTCGAGATACGTTCCCCGTCCTTTGCACTGTCGCATTTTTTACCAAAGCTGTAGGCATCTTTGAATAAAGTCACCAATAAAACCCAGATTGTAGGACTTTGGGCTCATTGTTTGGTAGCACCGAAAATGACCTCCGTATGGTGAAGAATGATATTGCTCCAAGGCGGTCTCCATTTTTCTTCGGTAGGCATCTCCGAATTACTTGATCGCCTCCCCTTACGTAAAGAATAGGATCTTCCCAAAATAGTGTTTAAGTTCGAAAAGAACTTTTTCGACGTTGATGATCATAATCCGGTGGCATGATATTGCTTGCAAGGTAATTCACATAATCGCATACCACGGTGCACTCTCCAACCGCTCTATCCTAAAAATCGCTCATCCGGAAACTTCTCATTTATTTCACCTTCCTCATTGCCTTCCGTCTCGCTCGATTCTTGACAAGTGGTCGGCTACCATGTTCTCAACCCCTTTTTGTCTTGAATTTCCAAGTTGAATTCTTGAGAAGTAAGATCCACCGAATAAGTCTTGGCTTTGCATCTTTTTAGCAAAAAGATACTTCAACGCCGCATGGTGCATGTGCACTATCACCTTCGATCCAATGAGGTAAGATCGAAATTTTTCGAAGGCAAATACTACTGCAAGCAATTCCTTTTCTGTAGTGGCATAATTCATCTGAGCGTCATTGAGAGTTCGTCTGGCATAATAAATTGTATGTATGACTTTTTCTCTACGTTGCCCCAAAACTGCCCCAATGGCAAAATCACTTGCATCATACATGAGTTCAAACGGTAGATTCCAATCGGGTGGTACAATGACGGTCTTTGAGATTAGACTGCTTTTTAGAGTGTTGAAAGCTTGAAGACGGTCAATAGAAAATTCGAACTTGGCATCTTTCTCCAAAGAAGCGCACAATGGTTTGGTTATTTTGAGAAATCATGTATGAACCGTCTATAGAAACCCGCATGTCCCGTAAAAGACCGAATTCCCTTAAGCGATGTCGGAGGAGGTTTCTCTATAACCTAAATCTTTGCTTTGTCGACCTCAATGCCCTTTGTCGATATCCCGTGTCCCAACATGATGCCTTCTTGGACCATAAAGTGGCATTTTCCCAATTCGATTACCAAGTTGGTTTTTCTCGCACGTTGAAGTACGGTCGATTTTTGAGGCAATCGTCGAATGATGCTCCAAAAGCGAAAATCATCCATGAAAACTTCAATGAATTTTTCGACCATGTCCGAGAAGATCGACATCATACAACGCTCGGGTGGGGCGTTGCATAGGCCAAATGGCATACGCCTATATGCAAACGTGCCATAAGGGCAGGTAAAGGTAGTCTTTTCTTGATCTTCTCGCGCGATATGAATCTGATTGTAGACTGAATACCCGTCAAGAAAGCAATAATGGGAATGACCTACCAATCGCTCCAACATCTGATCGATGAAAGGTAGAGGGAAATGGTCTTTTCGAGTGGCATCATTCAACTTTCTGTAGCCAATACAAACACGCCACCCCCAGTCAATCAACTGATCGAAAGAGCTCGTTATTCTCATTCTTCTCAACTGTGATCCCTCCCTTTTTTGGCACTACCTGGACCGGACTCACCCAAGTACTATCTGAAATAGGATAGATAATACCTGCGTCAAGCAGTTTCAACACTTCAGCTCGGACTACTTCTTGCAAATGGGGATTGATCTGCGTTGATGTTGCATTTGTTGGTTTATATGCCTCTTCCATTAGAATCTTGTGCATGCATAAAGATGGTGATACCTCGATGTCTCGCTATAGTCCAACCGATGGTCGATTTGTAATTCTTCAAAACTCGAGTAGTTTATCCTCCGATCCTCGATCAATAGAGTTCGCAATGATGATCGGAAGAGTGGATGATTCACCGAGATAAGCATACCTAAGGTGTGAAGGTAATTACTTTAACTCGAGAATTGGTGCCTTTTGGACCGAAGGAGGTCATTTCTTTGAGGAAGTGTGGTACCCGGATCCATATACCTACTCCTTCTTTCAATCTGTTCGCTCCTTGTAAATATCGGCACATTCTTCAAGAAGCGGAGATTGAATTTTCATCTTGAGAATGCATAATACACGCTTCCATGGATTTGAAGGATTTTCCAAGGCAAATGTGTTAGTGACCTCGTGATCAATGATATCGATCCGAAAGCATGAGTCGGAGGAGCTTGGATCTTGAATTGCTTTGAACATGTCGAAGTGACTTGCTCCTCATTCAATCTCAACATCGACTTCCCTTTTTTGCACATCAATGAGGGCTCTTCCAAAGAGCTAAGAATGGTCATCCCAAGATAAGTGGCACATCTCTATCCTCCGCCATATCAAGGATAATGAAGTCGGTGGGAATATGAACTTGTCCACCTTCACCAAAATATCTTCAATAACTCCACGTGGGCGTTTAATCGACCCGATCACTAAGCGGAGTGAAATTGTAGTTGGCTTCACTTCTCGAGACCTAATTGCACGAAAATAGAATAAGGCATCAAGTTAATGCTAGCACCTAAATCACATAATGCTTTTTCAAAAATGAACTACCAACAAGACAAAGGAATAGAGAAACTCCCGGATCTTTTAATTTCGACGGTAGCTTGTTTTACAAGATAGCACTACACTCCTCGAGAAGCATGATCGCATTTCGTGCTATTCCAACTTCCTTTTATTTGAAAGGATTTCCTTCATGAATTTTGCATACATCGGCATCGTGCTAGAGCATCGACAAACGATATGTTGATTTGAAGTTTCTTGAACACATCGAGAAATTTCTCGAATTGCTTGTCTAGCTTATGTTTTCGCGACTTCTAAGGAAATGGAATTGGAGGGACGAAGCGGTGGTGGAATATAAGTGGTGGAGAGTCGGATTACGGTGCAATTACGTGATCTAATTTATTTTCTTTCTCTTTGTCGGACACACGGTTCCTTTTCTACACGGTCTAGTAACATGAATCTACGTGGCGAACTCCGCTCCTCGTGGTAATTACATTTACTTGCTCCTTTGGATTGACTTCGGTATTGCTTGGCCATGTGCTGGTTATTTCGGTCAACATTTTAGCCAACCGCCTAATCGATTTTCCATATTCTTTATAGCAACATCCTGTCTTTTCTGCATCTCCTTCAATTCAGATTCCATACGCGTGACCGCTTCTTCCAGTCCTCCTTTTTTCTCTTGTGGCCTCCCTTGATTTGGTGGATTTTGAATATTTTGAGTGTTGCCATAGGAGAAGTTTGGATGATTTCTCCATCCTAGATTGTAGTGCGTGAATAAGGATTATTCTCGCGATTGAAAATTCTCGAGCATATGCAACTTGCTCGGGAGAAGGCATATCAACCTTTGTCAATGGGCACCAAGATTGATGGTTTGCCCGCATGTCACATGTGATTGGTGGAGACATCCCGAACCATATTAGCGGAATGAGAATATTTCATTGTCTCCATCGCTTTGCCAATGCATCGATTTTCGTCAAGTACAAGCGAATTTGAGTCTACCTCATGTACCCTGCCGCTTTCCTTTGTACCCTTACGTCTCGCCACATAACAAATTGTTCACTCATTGTTTCAAACAAGTCATGGAGGTCGCCGGCAGACCTATTTTGGATAGAGCCACCTGCTGCAGAATCAATCAAGAACGACTACTAGGAACTAGACCGAGTAGAAGAAATGGTTACGAGTCGCTAAAGGAAAACCGTGACTCGGACACTTTCGGCGGTTGCTTGAATCTTTCCCATGCCTCGTAAAAGTTTTCCAACCTTCATTGTTGGAAATTGGAGATTTTGTGCTTTAACTGTTCACTCCTATTTGAGGAAAGTACTTGATGTGAACCGGATCGGATCACCCCAAGTTGTGATGCTCCAGCGGTAGTGAATCTAACCATTCCCGAGCTTTATCTTTCAATGTATGTGGAAAGAGCCTCATCTTCAATGCCTCTTCGTTAACACCGTGGTATTTGAAGTTTCCACGGTATTCATCGAGCGAGAAATATGGTAGTGCTGATTTTCATCTATCATCCCGTAGAATGTGCCAGTGATTGTTCGAGAACAAGTTGATCACATCGGCCTCAATTGGAAGTTGTCGTGTCCATAAAGGCGGGTATATTATCTTGGACCGATTTTCAACAATCGGTGGCATCATATACTCACCCATAAGAATATCTCGCTCATTAACTTCAACAGTCCGGAGCTATTGGTGCTTGATTATTTACGCCATCTGCGGGTAATGGATTTTGGATTCGGTTATCCTCCATTGTGTTTCTTTGTTGTTGTTTCTTTTCTCTTTTTCACGTTGTCTTCGGTGAAAGCTCCGTTCAACTTTCGGATCTAAATCAAATAGATCAAGATCTTTTTGTACAAAGCGCATACACACTTAACGCACGAAAATTTAGAAAATTGATAAAATTCAGCGAAGATCATGAAGAATTGAAAATAAAAATAAAAAGAATTAATACTAAAAGAATTGTTAAAAGCCAAATTATAAAATAATGTAGCAATTAATAAAACTAGTCCCCAAATATATATATATATATATATATATATATATATATATATATTGCTAAAAGAGTTTGCTTATTCACTTTTCAAATAACTTTTAACATTGTCAAATCACTTTTACCAAAAATCTAGTATATATTGCTTATTTGTTTGGTATATTTGGATTCAACTAATTCATTTTTCTCGCTTTTTATAAGTTGAAGTTGTTCAACTTGCTAACAAGTAACAACCCGTTTAACAGAGAATATAAACCAAAATTGGTTTATTTGAGCCTAATTTTTTTACTTTTCAAACTACTTTTTAACATAAAATGACAAATTGTCCTTAATCAACAAAATGTTATTTCAAAGTAGAAATGACAATTTTGTCATTTCATGTTAAAAGTGATTTGAAAAGTCAATAGTTTCAACTCAATAAATCAAGATTAGTTTATAATCGGTGTATAATCTCCATCAAGCGGGTCCTAAATTTTATTTAAAAGAACTTTTTAATGTTTCAACTTGTACAAATTGGTGGTTCTTTTGTCAATTACAACTGCCACTATTTTGAACTATTAATATCATAAAAGATCAATTGTGTAATAAGATTAGAGATGAACGAACGAATGATTATATATATTGAGAAAGATTTTTCTAATAATATTTGTAATGATGCTTTTATTAAACGATTTAAGAATATGAAAACTCGTTGAGGACAATTTTAATGTATTAGAAATTTTTAATTATTGTTTTTTATGTATAATTCGCCTTGATATTTTTTGCTTATTGTTTACATTGTGCTCCCTAAAGTAAAATTCTATATCCGCCTCTGATTGTGGGCATCAAGTGACCCATGTTTCAAATATAAAGACTAGACTAACATGCGAACTCGTCAATATTGCAGGTTAGGCTTGTTTAACCCATCGTTTTTTATTTTTTCTATTTTTTGAGAGTTTAATATAATTTTAAATTAAGCTATAATTGGAAAAATATGAATGTTCTTATTGATTTGTTACACTGTTAAATTATTTGTGAATATGAAAAATAATTTATAACAATAATTTTCTAGTAACTATATATGCCCCTAACAACTCTTTTAATTTATTTTTATTTTTAAATGTTTTAATAAATTGGGCCAACTAAAGCAGTCTTCATTGGTTGTTGGGCTGGACAATAAAACCTAACATGACCTGTTCAATGTGGTGAACCAATTATCATTTTATCAAGAAAAAACTAATAATTAAGTAAACTATTTTTCATTAAAAACAAACCTTCAATAATGATTCTTGAAAAGCAATTGGACACTTTCCAAAATTTCCAAATTAACAAAAAAGGCAAAGACTATAGGAAATAAATATTTGTTACAAGAATTGAAAAATGAGGAATTTCTTTAATTTTTTATGAGATCGTAATTATGGGTTGCTATGAATCTTGAAACTGGGTTTTTTTTATGATGTTTGTATTTTTTTGGGCTGATTGTTTGAGATCAAAACCATAATTCGGGAAGTAGACTATGGGCCTGATATTATCTTTATTTTTGGCAAACCAGGAAGGGCTGAAAGCCCAGACAATGACGGGCCTAGTCTAGCATGTCACCTGAGCTCTTTTGGTCAAGTCGGTCACTTTTCATGCGCTTATGGACTTTTAAGTCATATGGTCCAAACTTAATTTAATTAAAATCACATTTCGAAGATTAAAAGACCAATATTTTCTATGATCTCAGATTATTAAGATCAATATTCTAAAAAGCAGAAAGCGTGGTAGGCGTGGAGGTCGAAGTTCAAGCTTTTTCGAGCTTAGGCTAGTCTTAGGGCGAGAGCGAGATAAGGACAAAGCGATGACGATGCATGATGCATGATGTGTGGCTAGGCGTGGAGGCCAAGTTTCAAGCCTAGGCGAGGCTTATGCGGACTTTTTAGAATCGTGATTAAAATATTGTTTTGTGAAAAATATTTGATACTGTTTTACTTTTAATATTATACACTAGTTTTTATTATATTATAGCATATTTGGCCAGATTTACTAACTCTTTTTTTTCTCGAACTTATTTTCAACCACGTTCACAAAAAAACCCTACTTTTAAACTTCACCAAACAAACACACATTCAAAATTAAATATTTTATAGTTGAAGTAATGATATTGTTCAAAATACTTCATTAGTAGTACAAGATCATTGATAATGTTTTCATTCAAAATACCATTTCAATCTATGATACTGTTATTTTATTGGATTGTAGTTAGTGTATGTGATACTTTTTTATTAAGATACTTTCATATATGATACTGATATATTAAGATACATTTATCTATGATAATGTTTTATTAAGATACTATTTTAGTATCATATTGTTAAGATATGACAAGCTAAAGATTGTCGTATTAAGTTAAAGAGATGATTTCAAACGGCTAAAATCTATCTTATAATAACCGGTTCGTCGAGACGATTCCAAAAACATATTATAATTGGAATTCTGAGCACGTATGTGAATTCTATGCTCGTTTCTTTAAAGAACGACGATCACTATCCCTCGCGTCCATATGAGCCAAAGTTAGATCCTCACGCCATCAATTTGCTATCTTTAACCATACGATCATTGTTATTATGATATTGATACAAATATGTTTATGATACTGTTTTCTATGATACTATTTTATTATGATACTATTTTCCAATGTTATAAAATGAGTAATGTGCGGTGAGGCAACGAGGTCGCGCATTGAGCCTATGCGTGGCAATGTGCGGCCGATGAGCAAAAATGAGCGATGCGGGAAGAAGCCAAACATTAAGCTTAGGCGCACGCCTAAGTGGGCATTTTAGAACACTGCTATTTTCTATTAAGATATATTTTTTCTATAATACAGTATCAAACAACACACATGACTAGTAAAACAAATGGCCAACTTTCGTCAAAGCATGCCCACATCACATTTTTTCATCCCTACAAAAATTCAAAGCGCTATTTACAAAGAATAAATCATAGTCACTCTAAAAAAATTCATCAAATTAAACTATTTACAGCATCAAATCATGGTCACTCTATAGAAATTCATCAAATTAAACTATTTATAGCAACAAATCATAATCACAGTCATTCTACAAAAATTCAAGCTGCAAGCTACACAGTGTGAAGTTGCCGGTAGCCCAACAAGGAGCCCGACTACAAACCCAATAATCTTCTATCGCCGTAGAAGAAGCACTCTCCGTGTGTTGCTCAGCTGCGGCAGAGGAGATTGTGAAGGTGGAAAAAGACTGCTACCACACCGTGAAAAAAAAACATTCTCCGTATCTTTGTCTCATCTACTAAGAGGAGGAGGTTTGTGGAAGTGTAAGAAAGCACTGATGAAAAATATAGATCACATGGGTAATTTTGAAATTAATTTAAAATATTACTGAAGAGTATGACTTAATCATAATTTTTTTAAAAAAACTTTGACCTAATTTGAGACAAGTCACCTATATGTGACTTATAGACAATTTCTCTTTCTTTAAACATGAAAATATTCGAAGTCATCATGACTAGCCTGAAAATATGGCCCAACACAATCAAGTAGTGTTTGGGACTCATTTTACACATGTATATGAACTTCGTTAATGACATTGACAAAATGCGTATGTTATCATAGAGTTATTCGAACTTCTAAATCTAATACACATCCAAGTCTTCAATTATGTTAAGTATAAAACTTGTTTGCTTTAATCTTATTCAATGAAAATTTAAATTGTCTTTTCCGGTTTATAAGCTAAGTAGGCATTTTTTTTTTTACTAACCTAATTATATTTATGATTGGAGTGATCAGATATTATCATTTTCTTTTTAACGGATAAAAAACTATCATTCAGATTCATCAAAAATAAGATCAATAATGAAACTAGGAAAATTAGTAGTCCAAATCAAGTAATGGAGGGTTGCAATGGCCTTCTAAACTATTGCGTGAGCTACACTATTCTTCTCGCTAAACAAATACACAATCTAAAGAACGAAAAGACCCAAGCAACACTAATATTTTCATTAGTAAGATGGCCCCTTCAGTCGATCAAAATAGCCGGACCGACACTGCTTGAACTACGGTCTAATATCGGATTCGATTGTGGAGATCATTGATTTGTGGAAATACTAGTCCTTCCAAAATTAAAATGCATTCGACTGTGAATGGAGAGACTTTGCCCATAAACATACTGGAGAACACCACAACAACCACCCCATCTTGGTTTCTGCAAACACCCACGACTCCATATATACTTATCACCCTCCTCAATTAGGTATAGAAGCACTTACATTCATTTTCAGGCACAAGTTCTATACTCTGTTTCACATACTGGTAGAAGTATCCACTCTTTCCATTGCTCACATTGCTTGGTACTCATGTAAATAAGATTTTGAGTCCTCAAATATCCTTTCTGGTGGTCGTTTCTTCAAATTATAATACCAAATGATATCGTTTTAATTTTTTATTTCATGCAACAAAAATAGATAAAAATAGGAAAGATAGTCCAAGAATGATTATATGATTGTTACTGTGTTAGCTTACCAATTAATATTTTTTAAAAATACAGTTAAAATTAATGTTGTTTGGACTAAATTAGAGATATTATGGTAAACTAAATCCCTCACATATTTTATACCAAAGAAGGCTGATTTTGTAAAAAAATCCAATTGTTTTTGAAAATGGCAAAATTGTTATTTTACTTCAAGGAGGGTCTTTTGTGAAGCAAAATCGGGAGGAATGTTTTCAAATTAGCCTAGTATGTCACCTGAGCTTTTTTTGGTTTTCTTTACCCATTTTTTTTCCCCTATTTTAGCAAATTAGAAATACATGTAATTATTTTATTTTAGAATAACAAAATATATTATGTAATAAATTCATTTTCAAGCGTGACGGACCTAGCCCAGCATGCTTAAATTTTTTTAGACTTGGTTTGGCTTCTATATAGTTTATTTTTACATATGAGTTATATTTTAATATAGGTTCGTGTTAGCTTTACCCGGCATTCAAGACCATGACACATTTTAACACAGCGAGCTAGTTTTGAACTTGATTAGCGCATTTATTTGCTTTATTTCCACATTCCAATTTTAATTATTTTAACCGACATCACTTTTTAAGGAAACCAAAAAGTAATAAAGAAACTAACACAAGTTGTATCTACGAACGAAATCAAAAATCTCAAGCAATAATATTTAGTAACATTAACAAAAATTCACCAAAGTTAGAGTTCGAAACTGGGAGGTGGGGGAATTCCCCCGATTGAGGCAGTGTGGAGTTGGGAAGAAGAAGATGTTTTTTTTATTATTTTTTTTTTTAAATTGTTTGAAATAATTGAATGTGAAGAGACAATTTTACCCTTGTTAAATTAATCAAATTTAAATCATTGTCTTGACTTTTAGTCTACTAATGGACTTTTGCAAGAAATCCGTCCAAACTCTAAATATCATTTCTATGCATATATGTTGAGGGACGTAGGTGTTAAGATTAGAAGGTTTGGGACTTTGTAGTATATTTTTTATTATTTGAAGTGAAGAACGGTAAAAAATAAAATATTCAAGATTTTTTTGCACTTTTGAAAAGGTTAGAGTTTCCAACTACAACTTTTTTATTTTATTTTTTTGGCATTGTTGTTTTAGTTTATTTAAGTTTGGGACAAAATTATCAAAAGGGACTTCTGTACGAATTGCTGAAATGTTGGGGATGATACATACGATTAAAATAAAATAGAGATGAAATTGTTACAAATTTGAAAAAACGAGACTAAAAGTGTAATTTATTTTTAAAAGTATCAATATTTTAAGGAATGTAATTTCTTAATAAAATTCTATCGGTACATCTAGAAGCAAAAATTAAAAAGCAACAATAACAAATCCCTTTAGTGATAAAATAACATTTAAAAACTGACCAGTGCGTAGCTAATATTAGAACTTTGCAAATCTTAAGTTACACAGATTATTCCATCGGTGATATGTTAAAAATATAATAAAGTACAATGTTAAACTTCCATCGGTGACTACAGACCAATGTGATTCAAATTTTCCAATATTTTACATTGAAACACACAATTTACACTAGAACAACACTTCGTAAAAAGTAGATTAAAGAGATGGCTCCATGTGCTCTGATTCATTATTTAGGATTCTATGTGAATTTCTATGAAAGTCTTTCATTTGCTTTTCTTCAATGAATTAAAAAAAAACAATTTAAAAATAGAAAGCAACAGTGCAATCATAGTATTTTTTAACTCCTCAAAAAAAAAAAATAATAAAGAAGTTGCACTTTGTTAAGGAATTACATAGTTAAACAAGATTTAAATTAATACAATGACAATTCTCTAACCACTTAAGAAATTTCAAATCGTGTAACTCTAAGATACGATAGAATTTGTCCAATATCTAATATGTCTTCACGAGAAAGAGGCTCTTCTCGTGCATTATAGCTACCATTGGAACCATCCACTATCATGATTATTAAATCTATACATATTTTACTATGAAACACTAAAACTTTATTCAACTATGTGAATCTTTTTTACTGGACAATCTCTTAGCTATACAATAACATCAAAGTCTAGATTCCAAACCCTCAAAGAAATAAGGCCCCCATATCCAATTCTATAAAATTTTGAATTTTGGATCCGACCATGAATCTATTTCTTAAAAATGTTAGTCTATTCCTATATACAATTGTATTTAAGGGTGTTAAAATAGATAGATTGGCTCAAACTGACCTACCTACATCTAGACTAGATTCAGGTGCATTGTGGTATTCAACTAGGCCATATTTCAAATTTGAAGACTAGACCGACCCATGAACTCACCAATATTACAAGTCAAGTTTATCTAATAGATTGTTCTTTTATTTTTTCAGAAGAATTTAATTAAATTTAAAATTAAGCTATAATTGAAATTTATGAATGTTTTTATTGATGTGTTACCCTATTAAATTATGTGAATATAAAAAACAATTTAGAACTAGAATTTACTAGTAATAGTATATGACCTGACAACTCTTTTAATTTATTTTTATCTTTAATTTTTTTTTAAATAAATTGGACTAATCAAAGAAGTGTTCATGGATTGTCGAGCTAGACAATGAATCCCAGCATGACTTGTTCAATATGGTGGACGACCTGGCTCAGCCTAAATCGGGTCGGATTGGTTTTGGACCGGGCTTGGATTAAATTAGGAATATGATTGTTATTGTGTTAACCTACCAAATTAATGTTGTTTGGACTAAATTAGAAATATTATTGTAAACTAAATCCCTCACTGATTTACACAATAGGAGGCCGATCTTTTTTAAAAAATCCAATTAGACCGTTGCCAGTACACAACTCTTAGGCGGCTATTTTTGGAAACGGCAAAATTGTTATTTTACTTCAAGAAGGGTCTTTTTGGAAACAAAATCGGGAGGGAATTTTTTCAAAATAGGCAGTCAAAAACTTGCCATATTTAAAGATAGCCGTTAAGGAAACTCATCAAATCTTACCTCTATAAATACCAGGCAATAATCCTACGTTATTGTAAGCAATATTTGTCTCAACAATAATTTTCTGTCAAAGACAAATCATGGCTTACTTTGCTCCAACAATTCGAAGCGGTTTTGCATATCGACGATTCATCCCAAATTTTCACCCTGCCCCTCAACTAATTACCATCTTGGATCAACAAGGTAATGTTTTCAGGGTTCCTATATATCATGCACCTCCTTCACGTACAAGAACAACAACACAAATTGAAGAGACGATTCTATGGGATGAAACTGACTATGTCGCACATTTGAGGTCGAATTCATCTACCGAGTCCAATTCTTCTCATCGCCCTAACCAAACTGTTTTCTCAGAAGAAACTATTGTGCAACATTTGAAGACAAGAAATTTTGTTAATGTCAAAGTGGCAGACGAGCCCGAAATTTGTGTGGTGTGCCAAGATGAATATGAAGAAAACGAGAGAGTTGGAATGCTTCGTTGTGGACATGAATATCACGTGGATTGCATAACGACATGGCTGTTGCAGAAAAATGTTTGCCCCATCTGCAAAGCCGAAGCATTGCCGACGAAGCACAGAAGAGTGTGGTGAATACAATTTCAAACGGAAATCTGCAGATTATTTTGGAAATTTTTTTATGTAATATTTTGTTACTTTCTTGTAGTTCAAGTTGTTTATGAACAAACATATATACATAGTTCAAATTTGTATATTGTAATTTTGTCATCAAATTCCAATTCTCAATAATTCATTCTGTTACAACAATAAATAAATGTTATTCTTGTTTTTATTTTTTTGAGTTTAGAATCATTTTCAAGATGTAATATTAGTTTGTTACATACTGGAGTAGTATACATTCCAAATTTGTCCTCATTCAAACCACTGTCATAGAATTGTAACTAGCTAGGTACTCGTATGCTAGTTGGTCTCTAACTCATTTTCGAACCACAGTCCATTAGTAGACATACAATTCTCACATATCAATAAATCTAATCATGGTTGCACCACTTGCCTTCTTGCGTACGTACCATCTAGTTTTCCTCTCCCATCTCCCAAAACCCTCCCATACACTACAACCAGGGGCGGAGGCAGGAATTGTTTACTGTGGGGGCGAATAAAGCGATAATCTGAACCTCATTTGGAAGGAATGAAGGATTAGAAATTAAAATATATTTTGCCTTAACTCCTAAATGGCTATTCTTCATGACAAGAGAAAAATGGAAAATGGGCTGAAATCGTATTCCCGGTGCCTGGTTATGGTGATATTAATATTATAATATATGTTTTGTAATTGAATTGTTAAAGAGGGGCAAAAAGGTAAATTAAAATAACTTAAAATATATATATTTACACTTTGGGCAGTGGGATGCATAAAATAACTTAAAAAAAAAAAAATTAGAACTTGGGCAGGGTGAGGCGGCCCCCATCGCCTCTACTGGATCCGCCAGTGACTACAACAATATTCAAAACTTTGTCATTCTTGAGTTAGAAATGCACATCTTATCGATCTCGTGAGTTTTTATCTTATATTGAGTTTTGTGTGTGTGTGTGTGTGTAGCCCGTGTTCATACAAGTCCAACCAAAAATAGCCCAGGTCCAATACATGCATTTAAAGTACTATATTTAACACTTGATGTATATGATGAAATATTACGTGTTGTTTTATTTCATATGGTAATATTTTAATGATAAAACATATGCATGTAAATTAATGAATCTTTTAATAACAATCATATTGTGTTTAGATTGTACAAATAATTTAGTATATAATTAGAATGGAAACTATTAGGTGGATGGTACTATGGTGGGTTAAGGTAGTTGATATTTTTTGATTTTTTAGTAAAAGAATATCTATTGCACTATCAACTGTACAATATAATGGGGAGGGTAGATACTACTTTGGCCTTTTCATCGCCACCAACTTCACCCTAACCAGCCTCGTGCATACCTCCATCTGTCGAAGCAATCCTATACCATCCCGGTCTATGGTTCAGTTCCTAAATGCATGTTCCCCATTCACTACGGCAACAATATTGTCACTCTCCAAGACTGCACCACAAGGATGAACGGCTTTCCTAGATATGACAATTAATGGAGTCGCACTAGACGAAGGAACTCTCAATACACTCTTCCATTTGCCGAACAAAGGTTTCATGAGGTAACATTCTTATTGGGGAAGAAAATATGACACTAAGTAATGTAAGCTACAAATTACAAAATTCAAGAAAAGGATGGGAAAAAAGTGTCGAACCTGAGTTACTTTCTCACCGGAAGTTTTCTGTTTCTCTCAAACTACAGCGGCCGGAAATGCATGGTTCTGATAATGTGGAATGCAAAAGTAAAGAGAAACAATGGTAAGTTATTTGCCCTTTAATTAATAGATTTCAAGGCCCAAACTCCACCCGTTGTATCCACTTGGGTTAAATCTGAACTGCCAATTCAAAACATAATCTGTGCCTTAGAATTCAAAAGAACGCCACATTTCATTTTAAATGTACTACCCAGATTCTTCATGCACATCAAGCTCGTGTCTTATAATAGATGAACGCTCTGTTACATGTTTCGATAAGACGGCTGTAATCATTGCATCAGAAAACGTGAAGTATCGGATACACAATTCCACGCCTTTATGACAGCTGTGAAAGTCGTCTGCCATGCCTCTCTATTCTCAACAAACCAAAAAAAGACACCTGTTCAGAAAGTTCATGTGTTTACCTCTGTGAAGTCCATCTTCTTTGTGTGGTGTGCCAAGGTGAATATGAAGAAAACGAGGGTGTTGGAATGCTTCGTTGTGGACATGAATATCACGTGGATTGCATAACAAATTGGCTGTTGCAGAAAAATGTTTGCCCCATCTGCAAAGCCGAAGCATTGCCGACCAAGCAAAGGAATGAAAGAAGCGAGTGATGAATACAATTTTGGAAATATTGTTATGTAATATTATATTACTTTCTTGTAGTTCAAGTTGTATATGAACATATATAGATAGAGTTCTATGGATGTTGTATTGTAATTTTGTCATCAAATTCCAATTCTCAATAACACTTTTTCGACTTCATTGAACACTGTTCAAATTCTATTACAACGTTAAATAAATGTTCTTGTTCTAGTGTGGCTCCTTTAATTGTCCTACCTAGGAAATCCGTCCACATTTGTGGGGTAGTCTTGGATAGTAACAATATTGTTGCCGTAGTGAGTGGTGACTGGCATTTAGGAACTTTGCCATAGACTGGGATGGTATCAGCATAGTTAGGAGACCCAATGTTAAGTGTAGAGATAAACTTGCTTCAGTGGAGAAAAGTATGCAATAGGCTGGTGAGGGTGAAGCTAGTGGCAGTGATGAGGCCGAAGTAGTGGCCGGTGTGGAAGAGGTGGGAGTTGGGGTTGAAAGGCCACCAAGGTAGGTAGCTTCAGATGTAGCCTCGGTTATTACCGAGGATAATTTAACAGAGTTGCGAGAGATTTTTCTTATTCCCAACACAATTGAGCCGATTGTGCCTGGACGAAATGATAGAGCAACTTTCCCAATTGATACTAGCATTTTTCCATAAGTTCTCTTAAATGAAAGGTCAAAGATTCGAATCGCTGGAGAAATGAAAAATATCCAATTTGTGGCACAACCCCCAGTGGACATAGTATACTAACGGTGCACAAAAGAGCTCCTGAGCGAGAGGTTTGTAGGAGAAATCTCATGGTCATTATAGTTTATTTTCTAAGTTGTTGCAAAACATTTATGCTTCAATCTATACAGCTGCCATCAGTGTTTGTCCTAAAGTGTTTGGTATTTGTTTGTCCTAAAGTGTTTGGTATTATGTGTTATGTTCATGTGCACTCTCGCCAAAGGGATAAGCTTGATTGATCTAAAATGTGTCTTCCTTGAATATTCTAACTTCTGAAAGGGCTACAAGTGTTTTCATTTCCCTCACAGGAAAATTCTAGTGAGCAACCAAACATCTCAGTGGTCGCTTTTATGTTCTAACAATCAATCGGACTGGAACATTTCTGAAAAAGCATAATGAGAAGGCAAATTATCTATTTATTAGTGTCATCAAAGAGAGGGTGGCTATTTAGATTATTTAAGGTAACAAGTGCAGTATGGCAAATTATCATGGGCCAAAGCTTCTTTCGGGGCAAACTAGTGACTACAAAAATTAGCAAACTATTGAATTAGGACTGTCCCTTTTGGCCTGTACACTGTTTTCTGAATTTACCTAGCATCTAAGTCAACCTCGTGAAAGAATGTACTATGTGAACACAACTTCACAACTTATGTTCCTTATTTTCCCATTTCAATGAACTGACAAATTTCCATTCTCAGACAAGACTAGAAAATTTCCAGAGTGACCCTTCCTTGGAGAAGTTGCGTGAAGATTAATGTGGATGATGCTGGTAGTTGCTTTCCAACTCATGACCAGTATATGAAATGTGAATAAAGTGGATGCTGTATCAATGCACAACTTCTTGCATTACACGCTGAACTGGCATAGCCATCATGCAACTTTGTACATGGGAGGAAAACATGAGACTTCTATTGGCATTACACATATCTCAATATGTGATTTAGATATCCGACTGTTCAAAGAAGGGTCATCTAGGAAAGTAGCATTTAATCTATGCCTGAACAGGAATTTTGGTGATTAATTGCTAAACTCATCTACAATGGAACAAGTGCTTTAAGTTTTATTGACTATAATTCACCTAGAAACAAATGATTACTTCGAGAGTTGGAACTTGCAAAGAACATGAAAGTTTTCATAAATCAGGAGCTGGAGAATAATCTCTAGCATCCATCTCTGGATGCAAGTAGAAGTCATGTGAAACTGTGAAAATTAGTTCATTATCAGAAAGAATGTAATATATGATGCATAGATATCAACACACTTGGGCAAGGCTTGGCTAAAAGCCTATAAAGCGCACTCTTCAAAGAAAAATAAGAAATAGAAAATATATGTGTAGCTTATAGGTCTCACAAGGCACAACAGAACTCAAAATAAGTGTTAATTCATATGCTGTGTTTGAACTCACACGCCAAGCAAGGGCATTGATCTCCTGCCCCATGTCCAATTGAGCAAAAAGAAGGAAAAGAAAAATATAGCATATAACTGTCAGTAATAATTGGAAAAATCAGAAAGAAATTTTGCTTATGGCATCAATTGAATTGATATCTTCCCTCTTGTGATGAATATCACTACAGCTTATTAGTATGGTGTATATAATTAGTACCATCTACTTTAAAACAGAGTTACTCAACTCACCAGTAATCCCTACAAGAACAATTCCCATTTTTGAAATGGTGAAACCTACTAGCATCCCGTACAATAATGTCCCTGTTTTTAAACTTGGATATGTACTTCATAACAACATGGCAATCTCCACAGACCCGCAAATTCTTCATTATCCTAATTGGAACACTCTGTGGTGTGTTCATCAGAGCAAAAGCAATAGCCAGTTTTTCACTGTGATGTACTAAGTTATACTCCTTTTCTTCCACATCCATGTCATGCAAAACAGAACCTAAATCGGGCACATAACCATGCAACTTCAGTTCGGCCGTCAGTTCTTTCAAATACAAGTCGATCTTTTCAGACTGTGGATGAGATTTATCCCCCATAACAAAATGGTGAATTTCATTCTTCAGCTCAAACCAGCTTATCCCCGGCTCTTTCTTGACCATCCTCTCCCTCATTGCTTTCCTCACCTCTGAAACATCATGCCATCTTTTAGCAGAAGCTTGGATATTTGAAAGCAGCACATAAGAAGCCGAATCTTGAGGATCCATTTTAAGAATTTCCCCAGCTATGCTTCTAGACAGGTCTGCATTCTTATGGATTTTACAAGCTGATAGTAAAGTCTTCCATGTAATAGTATCTGGCTTTATAGGCATGGACCTGACAAAACTTTCTGCCTCTGCCAAACAGCCTGCTCTCCCAAGAAGATCAACCACACATGTATAGTGTTCTAACTGAGGCTCCAGTCCATACTTCTTCACCATCAAGTCGAAATATTGAAGCCCTTGATCTTTCAATCCGCAATGACTACAAGCATAGAGCAAACTCAAGAAAGTGACTTCATTTGGTATCCATCCTTCATGCTCCATCCTGTTAAACACCTCAACGGCCTCCTTTCCTCTCCCATGAAACCCATAAGCAGAAATCATTGAACTCCACAAAACAAGATCATTTTCAGCTCCCTCCCTCTGGTCAAAAACTTTCACAGCATCATCCAAACACCCGCACCTTGAATACATGCTAACTAATGAACTAACAACTGAAACATCCGACAAAGCCCCGGCTTTTATCACCTCAGCGTGCACCTGCTGGCCTTGTCCGAGTGTTGCTAGCTCGGAACATGAACTGATAACGCTCACCAACGTGATTTTATCCGGCCTAAAGCCAGCCATTTTCATTATCTTGTACTGATCCAAAGCACCCTCGGAACACCCATTCTGTGATTTGCCAGCGATAAGTGTATTACATGCAACAATGTTTTGAACTGGCATAGACTCAATCACTCTCTCACCTTCTCTCAAGCAACCACACTTCATATACATATGAGCCAACGAACTTCCAACAACCAAATCAAACTCCAACCCCGAGCTCACTGCATACCCATGAATCTGACTCCCCCTACTCAAATCCTTCAACCCGGCGCAGCCTCTCAATGCACTCCCTAGAGTATAGTAATCAGGAAAAAAACCAAGAGCGTGCATTCTCGAGAACATATACAACCCCTCCTCATTAAACTCAAACTGAACCATCCCCGTAACAATCGCATTCCAAGTGGCCACATTTCGGTCACCCATTTGTTCAAAAAGCTCAATCGCACAATCCAACTCCCCACACTGTATATACCCACCAATCAAAATGTTAAAGGACATAACATTTCTGTTAGGCATTTTATTAAACACTTTTACAGCTCTTTTCAAATGGCCCAATTTTGAGTAAGCACTCATTAAATGGTTGGCAATGAAGCGGTCCCGGGAACATCCGGCAGTTATTATGAGAGAATGGAGCTGTTGGGAAAGCGGGAAAGAGTTGCGTTCGATGCATTCTTTGAGGAGGTGGGAGAAGAGAGGTGGGTCCGACCAAATGTGGGAGAAATAGGTGGTGAAGGCTTGTTTGAGATGGCCTTTGGAGCAAAGGGATATGAAATCTTGTGAGGCGGCGGAGATGACGGTTGTGGAGAAGGAATGGGTAGCTTGACGGTGGAGGAAAAGGGTGTGCAGAGGTTTTGAACATGCCCTTCCCATGCATCTAGGTGGGTTTCGGCTGGGGGTTTCGGCGGGTGTATCACAAAAAGTCGTTGCTGGCTTTATACATGGGACGGTCTGGGAGTTCAATTCCAAAAGAAAATAAAAAAGTTGGAAATGAAATTACAACGGTTCATAGAATGAGGACTATTAGTGTAAATTTTGAATTTGAAAAGAATGCTAATGAAAAGTTAAGAGACCAAAAAGCCATTCGACATACATTAAGGATCTTTTGTACTAAAATCTCTAGCATTTTTTTATAATAATTTGAGCCCGTCAATGGAGAATTTTTCGAGGCAACAAGAATATTGGTAGTTCAGTGCGTAATACATGTACAGTATACTCCAATAGTTATTTTATTTGTACTTGAACTTTATCTTAAAAAGTTAAAATCAATCTATCTTCTTCAAATCAAGAAAGATCTTCGGATCCAACTAAGAAATGTCGCCTTCGTTTGATTGCAATTGAACATTCATCTATGTTGTGCGATTTATATCCCGCAAGTGGACGGATCGTAGACAAGTAATATAGTGATAAAATAAAGTGTCGAACCCACGGGGACAGGATATTAATTTAACCAATTAATTTATAACCTAAATTTTAACAATAAAAAGAAACATGATTCAATTTGATTTTTGTGATTCTAAACTAATTTAACTGTTTTAATTAAACAATAAATAACTTTAAAAAGGCAAGAACGAATTCAAGATCTACTAACTCTAGGATTTACGAATCCACCAACATTTTCCTTAATCAAACATCCGTTTAAGCTGTTTTAGCTTATAATTATCAAAGATTGAAAATCGGTTCCTAAATTAATCGAAAGCCTCTCTCGATGGTCAATCAATTCTATATGTTATGCGAACTTCATTATCTCTAATTAAGCTTTGAACATAAACACATGCATTAAAATCTCAAGAACACCTAAATAGATTTCATAAAGCATAATAGTAATCTCTATCTATTATTGGACCCTATGTTATTCAATACCACGTGCTTAATCTATATTGAATCTCTCGACTTCAATATAGATCACAATATATTCTAATGGTGATCGGGCATTAAAATAATAGAAAAAGCGCATAAAGAATAATCAATCCAAAAGCAATTAATTTAAAAACGGAAAAACTTCTAATTAATTAAAAATCATGAGGTTTCATCGTTCATCCTAGAAAAAGTAAATTAGCCGGACATGATTTCATCAATTATAATAATAATTGACTTCATCATGATCCGCGAAAGAAAAAGAAAAAGAAGAAGAAATAATTACAACCCGTGACTCATTTGAAGAATCCTCAATCCCAGAGCCTTGATCCTCGATTCTCCTCTTGTATCTTGTTTCCAAAATTCGTCCCCTCTTACGGCTATTATCATCTTATTTATAATGTTCTCCAACCCTCTAAGACGTGTGTTTAAGTTGTTGTTTTATCTTGGAGTTGTAGAGTTCTAGTCCTATCGTAAAAGCTGCTTAAAAGCGGTGCCCGTTATGCCCTTCAAGTCTCTTTTTCGTCTTTTTGTCGATTGATACTTGAATTTGATTATTTCTAAAATAATAAAGAAAACAACATGCAATTAAAGCGAAAACAATAATAATACTCATAATCGTCCCTTTTGTGAGCAGGATAAGTACAAAATTGTACTTATCAATCTACATACCAAATTTTGAAGCATAAATCCTATACCACTTGCTGCGAATTCAAGTTACATCTCAAAATATTATCCAATTAAGTAGAGTATCACAATCCATCTATCAACTCAAGCCCATCTTCATGTCTAATGAGAGCATCTCCAATGCAAATCATGGATTGGAAAAAAAGAAGTGTCATGTCATCAAATAGATAATATATATTAAAAGCACATCTCCAATGCACTATGTAAAACACTTAGGTTGATGTGACACAAAATAAAATAGAAGATGTGGGATGTTCTTTCTACATGTAGAAGTCCAGTGAGATTGGATGACTCAATAATTATTTTAATTTTGGATTTAATTTAATTCACAAAAGGATAATTAGAAAATTTTTAGCAGTTTTATTATTATTTAATTTTAAAAAATAAATGTCATGTAATCACCATTATTGAATTATAGAAAGAACTCATTGGAAATAACTTTTGGACTTTCACATCTATTTATTTCATATTCATTTAGAAGTTCTTTTATTTAACTGCCACATCAGCCACAATTCATGGAGTGCATTGAAGATGCTTTGATGTGAGACTCTTGTCCATACTTTCTTTACACGTTGTAAATACTCTCTCTCTCTCTCCCTCCATCGTGACATTTTGAACAATCTGCTTTATTTTTCTTATATTGTAGTTCAATCGATCCAATAAATATCTTACATACAGAACCGATTGGAGACGAAGCAATTGAGAAGAAAAATAGAATTGTAAGAGAACTCCCGTTTAAAAAAAAAAAAAAATTGCATGCGTGGAGTTTCCCATAGTTGTTTCAAGACAAACAAAAACGGATGCTTTTAGGCTCAAACTGAGGATCTTCCTGCTGTTTTTTGCTTCATTTCAGTGCTGATTGAAATGTCAAAAGGCTTAGTCTAAAGATCTCAAGAACGTTCAGAAACTGCTTCCAAGCACCGCACTATCTTGATAAACGCTGTCCACCCAGCTTAGTCAAATAAAGTACTGAAATCAAAAGAAAACAGAATGGTAAAATGATGTTTCGACTGATATTTGATGCTCAAACTGTAACACGCCGTCCATGGATAAAAGTTCTGGCATTCAGAAACTGCTTCCAAGCACCGCGCTATCTTGATAAACGCTGTCCACCCAGGCCCCAGCTTAGTAAAATAAAGTATTGAAATCAAAAGAAAACAGAATGGTAAAATGATGTTTCGACTGATACTTGATGCTCAAACTGTAACACGGCCGTCCATGGATAAAAGTTCTGCAGCATTCACTTGCTCAGAGTTGAGGACAAGAAAAAGTTCCAAAATATAGAGCCCATGGACATGAAAGCCACGCGGGCTTGAAGGGGGACAATCCTGAAGATTGAAATAGAATGTCATTTCAAGAGTTTCTATTTCCTGGTAAAACTGCTAAACCAAAGGAATACATGAAACAGGACATCTTAATGTTATTTATAGACTTGAGTTGGTGAAAAAAGAATGCATGTAACATAGCAAGAAAGAAAGCATATATATTTCCTTGTTGATAATTTGATATATATGGTCCATCAAAATACAAAGAACTATGATGCTTCTAGGAGCGACTGACCATTTTAGATTGCCTGGTCAGAAAAAGAACATTATTCTTTTCTTCGAGAACTAATAAAAGTTCCCGTGATGCATTGTCCTAGGACAAACTTGGTAACCATGGGGAAAAATAGTGGATCGTGTTTGTTCTCAAGCAACTGAAAGTTCTTGCAATCTTTTCCTGAGGAAAAAATATGCAATGGGTTTTTCCAAATGTGCTTGAAACGATATTGTTAATCTCAGACGTAAAAAATAATTAAAAAATTGGCTAATGATATGATAACAATAACAATGCTTAGGAATTGACAACAGAGCATAGAAAAACAAGAGGAGTGAAATAAAAAGGACGATGAATTCTAGGACATTTCAAAACGTCAGTTTCATCAGCAAAGCCCACCCTAGGAAAAGAGCATGTAAGCAATGTGTACTCATGATGCGAATTCGTTTGCTGAAATATAAAAAACTTATGATTACTAATTAAATTCTTAAAGTTTTTTTCATGTCATAGATACTAAACACTGTAATGTTTTATAGTTGGGCCAGAATACTGACCTGACTGGTTTAAGTTTGGTACAGCTTTTAATTTGGGAAGAGCTTCAGTTTCTGACATAGGGTGAATGAATGAAGCTCCACGGGGGTGCAGGGACAGTGCCCAGGATTGATCCAACAAGGTGGCAGGGCTTGTATTTCATGTTGATTATGAGTTATCTTATTATTTTAACTAATGAGTAGAGAGAACTTAGTGTGAGAGCATGAGAATCCTTGTAATCTCATGTTTTTAGTGGATTGATTATCTTCATGGTCAAAGGCTCATTTAAACAAAATGAAATTTTGTCTCTGCTTTTAACAGTCTGTTCTTCTCCAATTCCTCTCCGTTTATCTCAAGCAGTGTGGTTTGTCATAACACTAACTAGATTATGTTTAAGAAAATTAGTATTCAAGATCCTAAGAACCATCCCTGGAGGATGAATATATTAACATTCAAAAGGTTAATGCTTGATTACTGAGCATTTAAAAGCTTCAAGATTATTTTAGTTCCCCGTGCTTCTTGAAAAAAATACTTGCATCTCTTTTCTCCTTTCAGTGGCAATGATTGGGGTGAAGGTTCCAATCACGCTAGGAGAGAGGAGGGAGGGAGGGAAGGAAGGGGGAGAGAAGACAGGGAGGAACGAGGACAGAGTGTGACATACCAAAAATTCAATATGCTCACAGGAATCCAGAACCGAAATCCTGTATAGATATAATAATAAAAATGAAAACAATTAGACTTCTGTCAAATGAAATACGGAATGGGAATAATATACAAGGATTTTACCAAAAAGTAGGGTAGGGAGGGCATCTTTTTTGTACTTATTTGGAAGCTCTGCAAGTTTCCCTTGCCATAAATTATTCCATGCAAAAACAACAGCAATTACAGTTGGACCTAGTGCAATTTGGTTTAACAAAACCTGCAGGAACGAAAACCAACCATTCAGTGTTTGTCTTTAGGATCCTTAGTACAGCCAAAGCTCAAAGCTCATAGCTAACCTACCTTCATCAATAAGTTCTCAACAGTTTGCTTTGGCATGCAATGATCAAGGAACTGATACCATGCATAGGAACCAGGACCATATAATAGGAAACCGTACGAAGCCATCCGGAGGGCTCTAATCCAGTCATGCTCGGACAAAACAACCTCCATTATATCCTAAGGTAGAAATTGGTAAGGAATAATATTTAAGTAGCTGTCAATCAAATGTATCAATGAATTCAGGCTATCCAGCATAAAGGTTCCTTGCTATAAAACTAACATGACAAGAAAAACAAGATCTTAGATGTGTTCTGTATCAATAGTTTATCTTGAGAACAACAGAAGAAATGAACAACTTCTATTTTGAGTGCATTGAAAATGTTACCAGAATGGTGCCCCATGAGCAAAAAAGGAAGTATATGCAATGTTAAATGAGTATGCTAAAAGTTATCAAGATATAGAAGCAAAGTAAACTACCTAATAATCTTTGTAGAATGATGAAGAAACTCATTTGTTGGTGATGTTGGATGATATGCCAGACACTGTCTCTGCTAATTACGTTAGCATTATATTACCTAACTGCATAGCTAAGTAGAAGTTCTGCAAATGCACATGCACATTATGTATTCATTCATGTTCAAGAATACCAAATATATATCAAGCATAAGTTAATTGATAAACAAATTTCTGTGGTGAGAAGCACATTTAGATGGTGCAGCTCTATGCTCTTTGTTACCAAGATACTATTTGATTGAGAATGAAACTAAAAGTTCAGGATCTCTCTGAAAAAATTTATCTTTTAGGTTAAGGCTTGCCATTGTTTATGATAAGTGAAGGTAAAAGGAGAGAATCCCACCTACACATGCGATATTTGTAAAATTAATACAAATTTTTAATCATGAAACCTCAAAACTACCACAAATTGCTAGACTAAATTATTTGGAAACTAATCATACAGACCAAACAGCTATATGATACATGACAAGAATAGACTAGGATGCAAACAATCAATTCATAAATTTCTATGGAAATTCTTTTGCCATCTAATTTAACGTTGGTGCAGTTGAACTACTTAGATCACAGTGTGAATCTTTCAATGGGAAACCAAGTCAACAAAATGTAACAGGAAACAGTTGCTACTCAATGAATGCTTGATTCTTTGTAAGACCCAACAAAATCCCGAGCCATCTGGGGCCTAATGATTTAGCTTTTATCTACTGAATATATCCACTTCAATATAATCAATGCACAGTTCGTTCACATACATCAAAAGTTTTACTAAGCTTTCAATAATCAATACCATATCAATATTCTTTAATCTTATTGGTTTGTAGAGAGAGGAAGTGAATAGAAGAGAAAGTGGAGGAACAGAAAATTAATGGGAAAATGGATGCATGGAAGTTATTTTCCTTTGGTTGGTTTTGAAAGAAAATAGGAACAAATTGAACCTCTCTCCAATATTTCAACATTCTAATTCCAAATATTTATGGGCCCAAGAAGAAAATCATAGTCCACTTCATTTTTATTTTTATTTTTTCTGTTATCATGAGGAAACCAAACAAGATGGAACATTTTAACTACTTCTCATCTCCTCTCATTTTCTCGTGTTACCAAATGTTAGTCTTTCTCATTTTTATCATCAAATTTATAAGCATACAGTAATTGGCAGTTCCTTATTAATGTGTATGAATAAAAAGATACAAGTCCTCGCTACTTCCTTTAACTAGGAACATACAAAGATAAAGAAGAAGTTTGATAATTGAGCATTTAAATGAGCTTCATAAAACATTTTATTTAAAGCCTTCTTGAGTCTCTTTTCTAAGGGGCCGTTTGATTTCAATAAAAATTTTGATTAAAAGTTGAAGTTAAAGTCAACAATTAATTTTAATCACACATTTCATGGGACTCGTAACTTTTTATAACTTTTCAACCACACATTTCATCAACTTTTATCATCTTTTACAAAAAAAAAAACACTAATTTTAATCAAAATCAAACACGCCATAACTTAGAAATGATAGTGCCGATCCGCTGGGTGACGCGAAGATACAATTTAGAATTTAAAATTTTCACCTCGGTTGTTTGGTGGCAGCATGAGATAAAAACCTCAAGAGACAATACGAGGTATCGATTAAAGAACAGCCTTTTGCTCACAAATCAAAAGTTAAAACTGTTTCATAGATTAAAATCAGAATTCGCATCTTGCTCCACAAATTTAGTGAATCCTAAACACTTATATTAGTAGGATCTTTACCATAATATCAAAGCTGCCTACAGCAAACTTTGGGCCCAGAAGAAAGAAATGACTCTTCAACTAAAAGCTCCTTAATCTTGAGTTGAAGTGTTCAATTTACACAACAAAATGAAGTTCATATCTACAGACAACCAATAAATTTAAGATCAGATACGTGAATCCGTTTCCGTCAATCCATTCAACATGAAGATGATATCTAAAAAGCTCTAGAAACTTATAATCAATATTAATGTTTTGTAATAAACTAATATGAATAATTAGTAATATTTTTCCACAATCTCATTTTCATATATTGCACACTTGCAATAAATTGTGTTTCTGCTTTAAAATCATATTTTACATCATTTATTAATGCAAAGTATGTCTTTTTCCAGAGCCCAAAAGAGGTAAAGTAAAGAGAACCGGAAAGCTCCTAAAAAAGCCCTAATCTCTTCACCATACGTATGCTCTGTTTGCAGTCATAATTCTCATGATCGAACTGGAATAATTTAGATGGTTCAAAGAGAAATTCTAACCAAGTTATCAAATTTGAAGAGAAAAATCTTGGAAATGTTTACATACACCAAACAAAATACAACAAGAATTATATACATAAACTTAATTCTTCATATTTTACATCATTGATTAATGGCAAAGTATTTGTCTTTTTCCAGAGCCCGAAAGAGGAAAAGTAAAGAGAACGGGAAAGCTCCTAAAAAAGCCCTAATCTCTTCACCATACCCATGCTCTGTTTGCAGTCATAATTCTCATGATCGAACTGGAATAATTTAGATGGTTCAAAGAGAAATTCTAACCACCAAGTTATCGAATTTGAAGAGAAAAATCTTGGAAATGTTTACATACACCAAACAAAATACAACAAGAATTATATACATAAACTTAATTCTTAAGCTAATTTTAGCAACTTAAAATGAACTCCACAAGATACTGAAGTTCTCGGCATTCAAATATCCCAGAAAGGTTCAATGGCAGAGGGAGTGGTGGCCTTGGAGGTCACATGACCTCAAAAAAAATTCCAACTAGATTTTTTTAATATAAACCAAAAAATTAAATGTTGCCACACACAAAATTCAAAAGTGTCAGTCTCTCTCTCTCTCTCTCTCTCTCTCTCTCTCTCCCAGGGGTCAAGTCTCAAGTTTCTCTTCTCTCTCTCCAACTCCAAAACCAAGATAAAAGGTCAAAGTTTGAAAACCTAATTTCTAAATTCTACTCTCTAATCACGCATGCAGCAGCAATCACATTTCTTTCCCAATTTACAAAATAAAATTGCTTCAATTTTCAAGCAAAACTCATGATTCAAAAGTTATAAAACTTAAATCTCCATATTTTGCAAAGTGTTTTGCACTTGTTTCTTTCCATTTTTCTCTCCTTCACTGGCCGAACCGAAGACCCATCTGCTTGAAGTCGGGAAGATGACTTAGCTTTATTTAATATATATAGGTAAATATTGAAAAACACTGATTTTTTCTACTATTTTTGGGTATGTTTGAGCTCAACATTTGATGGACTTTTCTTGAATGTTGTTTGTTCATCATTTTGTATGCATTTTGAATTGTTGGGTTTTGTTACGCCTTTTGAATTTTATCGCAGAAATTGAATTGATGAATGATGACTATGGACTTAAATGAAGATTAATTGAATTTAATGGGGATTAATTGATGATTTTTGAGTAAATTGATGATTTTATTTCTTGCTGCCTAAATTGATTATTATTTAGGGGTTTAATTAGATGGTCTATTGACTGAATGGATGATTATTCACAATGTCTTTTGAAAAATGAGATTATTACCTTATTTTTTATTTTATTTTTTACGTGCTATATGTTGAACTCAATGTAAAACAAGTTTGAAGAGATATTACAAATGCACATCTTCAACTTTTTTCGATGAGCAAAATGTTAATGAAAAGAAGATTTGGGATAAAAGGACCAAACGGATGAAACAAATGTTAGTGATGAACAAATATTAAGGATGAAATAAATGTTATGGATGAAATTGTTGAAAGAGATATTCAATGTGTAGTGGATGAAGGTGATCAATCAGATGAAATGGATGAAGGTGATCAAACAGATGAAATGGATGAAGGATATGGGAATGAAATGGATGCAGGGGATGTTCGGGATGAAATTGATGTTACACAACTTACTTCAGAGCCTAGATTAAGAATTCCAATTATGAAATATGATATTAATGTTGGAGATGAAATTTGAAGAACATATATACGAAGGGATCCTTGCCAACCTCGCAATCATACATTTCCACCAACAAAAATGGAAAAAAAAGACTAACAATTTTGTTCTTCTTGGTTTAATCAATATCCTAGTTGGGTGGAAAATAGTATAGCTAAAGATGACGTGTTTTGCTTCTCTCGCTGCCTTTTCAAATCAGGTGGTGGTGATTCATTTGTTTGCAATGTTTTCAATCTGGAAAAATAAAGTTAGACTTCAAAGGCACGTTGATTGAATTGAGTATTTTCTGCAATGAAGTAAGTAAAGAATCGAGTGCTCAATCGAATTGGAGATATATGGTTGAATGATAGTTTGATTTTGTATGTTGAGAAAGATGTATTTAATTGGTAATGATGTAATTATAAAATATTAGAAGCGTGCCCCTCAATTTAAAATCCCTGGCTCCGCCACGGTATAAGTTCACAAAAATAGCACATTTTCAAGACACACCACGAGTTCCCTGAGCTCAATAAAATTCATATGCATTTACATTCACACGCAGACACTCATACTGACCTTGAAATCATGAGAAGGGGCAACGGTGTCTTTGTTTCTAATCCAGCGGTGGCGGACTTGGGCGATAGTGTCCCCTGTGAGGGCTAAGGAGGCAGCGGTGGCGGCTTGCTTGAGGGGAAACGGTAACCGGCGGCGCCTCCAGTGGCGTCCACTGAGCTAGAGGGTTTTGATTTTCCGTTTCTCTTTTCGCTATTCCTCTTGTGAAATGGGCCCATTCCCCATATGCCGCCATTTCCACCTGCACTGGCACCGAATGACCCCATTTCTGTGGCAGAAACTGAGATTGAGAATCAGATTCAACAAACAATGAGAAAATTTATTGTAATTTCTTTACAGTACAGTTAGAGTAAATCATAAGTCAAATGGAATCTTCAATTTTCAAATTGGATGGCACGTCATGTTCTAATTGACTAATTTGTGGACCATATATAAAATTATTATTTAAATTATAGTCGACGAGGACCATATATATCTCAAATTATTTAAATTATAGTCGATGAGATATTGAGATCCGGACTCATTTGTTTAGGTTCTGCTTGAGATTTATTTTTATTTTTTATCCATTTTAGGTGGCTCGTGAGATTGGATAAATGGGTGTTTATTAATTTTTTAAAGTACTAGACTATTTAAAATTGGTGTAATATAATTTAGAGTATATTTCTTAACTTTTAAATTGATGATTTTTGAATATTTTTTAAAATTTTTTCTAATTTTACTTTATCTAGAATTATTATTTTTAAATATACCATAAACTTAAAATACATACTTCATTATTCTTCTTATTCTCTTCAAACAATAATTTTTTTTATGTTCTACTACATTATTTTTGAAATTTTTTACAGTCGAATATATATTTATATTTAAATTTTTACATAATTCATATTATTTTTTACATATCCCTACATTTTTTAATAGAGAATTATATATGTAATTTATTGTTTAAAAAACTTTCAGAACCGCTTATTAATAAATTTTCAAACATGGATTTGACTGTTTTACAACTTGTTACTAAAATCACTCAAAAATGGACCCCTAATAAACGCACAAAATTGATACTTTAAAAGTTCTTCATAACAAGTACTCCAAAATGAATTTAGATTTTTTAAATTTTATAAAAGGGTATTTAATATAAACTATTAAAAAAATTAAAGTAACGTGATATTTAATTCAAACATTTTTAAAGTCCTATGAAAATTGAAATATTCAAAATGTGAATGACTTCTAATAATTGCTTAAAAATTCTCTACATACTAATTTTAATTACGCGGTATAAATAAAAAAAAACATCACAATTTGTTCCCATTCACCCATGGATGACTTTCAAATAATAAAAATGTCAATATGTAATTTTCTTTTTTTTTTTTCAATAGTTTTTTTTTTTTTTTCATTTCTTTGTATGAACACTAGAGCCTTAATTAATTACTAATTTTTTTATGAAAAAAATTAAATATTATTCTTTCTCGTCAATTTGATTTTTTTTTTTTTTAATATTATCTTAGTTATGTTTTCTCTTTCTTCTTTTTTCTTATACGAACCCTAATATTTTTTTCTCTCTTCAATGTATTTTTTTTGTTATCAATATACTTGTTCATCGTTAATTGTAAACATTAGATTTTTATATTTAAAATTTTTAATTAAAAAAATAAAAGTCTATAAAAGTCCATTAAAATATGTGAAAATATAAGAAAGTCTTTTAAAATAAAAATCTATTATTTATGAAAGTTTGTTAAATTTTATAAAAGTAAAAAATTAATAATGAAATCTATAAAAATCACTCACTTAACAAATGCCAATTAAAATTTTAAAAGCCTAAATTAAATAGACCCCCTTCAACAATTAGCCAACTGTGAACAAATTTGTAGGTTCTAATTAGAAATATAAATAGTTTTGGTACCTAGCTAGTTTTGGTACCTTAGTATGTTTGACTGTGTTTATCAGCACTTATAAGTAAGTCGAATATTATTTTTATCTACACATTCTTTGATCCATCACTTTTATTTAGTTTTTATTCACATATTTCGTAGGATCTAGTGCTTATAAGCAAAACCAAACATGCACATTGCATTGCTTTGTTTGTGATTTGGCATCTTTAAAATGACCTTCATCTACCTTAAATCGAGACTCTTTAGTCTCACGATATCTATTAGTTGATTTCATAAAAACACAAGTTTAAGTTATTCTTCATGTGCTTGTTTGTCTTAGCTTAAATTAAATTTTAAGTTGATCAAATTGATCAAATATATTATTTATCTATACATTTCGTGATTTATAACTTACTACTCATTTATTATCTACATTCTATAAAACTTACAACTTATGAACACTTAAATAATAATTTTAACACCTCAAAAAAATGCTGCAACTCAATTTCGCATAAGAGTTATTGCGTAGATATAATATTGGTCAACTAATGTGATAATTTAAATTTCTACGACAATTCGATAAAGTACAATATTACTATATCAATATGTCACATGACCATTTATAGAGTTTGTTTGAGAAAAATTTTAGTAGATTTTAATAAAAAGTTGATGAAAGTTGCTAAAAAATTAATAAAAATTGTAGATCTCATAAAATATGTGCTAGAAAATTTATTGTTGACTTTGATTACAATTTTCTAATAAATTTTTAATCTAGACCAAACAATGACGTAATACTATAAAAAAATGCACCATAGTTACATGAACATCAACAAAAATGAGTATTGTGTAAGGAATTGAAGTATACATGCACAGCGGAAATTAAATCTGCAATTTCTATAAGCCGGATCAAGTTTGTACTTAGATAGAATTCATGATAGAAATTTACCTTGATAAGCACCGTGGAATCTGATTATCTAGAATTACAATCTTCAATACCACAGCTGTCCAATTATCCAGTCTCCAATAGTAAACCACACAACAAGAATAGATCTGGACTTCCACGATCAACAACAACAGATGAAAGCGGAACTTTGGAAATAATTATATTCGTATCTATCTCTTGCTTGGGCTAGCAAGTAATGAAGACATATTCACTTGTTTTCCACAAAGAGTGGCCTAGTATATATAGGGCGCTAACCCTATTTCTAGTCCTACTAGAATTGTGTGTTTTAGTCTTATTATAACTTTGTTAGCCTACAACTAATGGAATTTGACCCAATTAATTAATTTGGCCCAATAAGTTATTAAGTCTGACCCGGTAATTTAGATCTTGAACATTAATTTTACAATCTCCCACTTGGACAAAGTCCAACTCTATATACTCAATTCTCGCTTTTTGTGTTTGACCCATTAAGTTCCCTCGATGCGAGCTGGGACCGGCAGACCATGGACCGAGCGAGCCGGGACCCGTGAGACCATGGATCGACTAGCTGAGGACTCAACACATAGTCCGATAGGAACATTAACGAGGGCAAGAGCTAAGAAGATCAATGAAGATATGCAAGGTCTTGTTCAAGCTACATGGGTGAAACCGATACCAAGAATCCGATGCCAACTTTGGTACACTTAATTCAAGCTAAGGACTATATTAGAAGTATATCGATTCTAATAGCAGATCGGGAGACCAAAAGGAGCAGGTGACAAAGTTGGAGGACCATAATGCAAATATGGCAGAAATCCGCGCGGAGGCTCAAGGACAATAGCCATGCGATCGCATGGCTATACATAGCTGCGATCGCACGGGTGAAAATTTAAAAGCAGAATGTAAATTGGCCAAACCATGCGATCGCAGGTATATTGCCTATGCGATCGCATGGCATGTTCTCGGATTAAATCCGAGTTTTGGCAAGTTTTAGTTTCTGTTTGGTTTAGAACTCTTATTTAATTGGTTTTAAGTTAATTCGAATTAGATTAGGTTTTCTTTCAATGTTTACTATATAAACAACTTTTCATTGTAAACATAAACAATTACGTTTTGAGATTAATCAAAGTGAGGATTCACTTTCTTCCTAGTTCTTAATCGAACTAACCTAAACTTATCAAAGAATTAAGTATCTCTTTCAAGCGTTCATAACTTTGGTTCGTTGTTTCAAGAATTCATCGGGTCAAGTTTTTTGTTTGGATTTTAGCTTTCTTGGGGTTCGAGATCAAACCTTTGTGGGTCCGGGGTTTTAATACTTGGCGGGTTCGCATCGGTTGGTATCGAGCTTTGGCTCTAAAATCGAGTTTATCTTTTACTTTGCTTTTATCGATTCATCGTGAATCATATCAAAAAATAAAAAATAAATATCTCTTTCCATATTCATCCTCTTCAAGAATTGTTCTTGCATGATCCATACATGCACCAAAGCTAATTATTTTTAATTCTTGCTTTGTGATCCTTCTTTTGTTCGTTCTTGCGTTGAAGTGAAAAAAAAAACGAAAATTCATGAAAAATTCCAGAAAATCGAGTTCGTTGAAATTCTCGTCATAAATTATCATCCGGTGTTTATTTCTTATTCCTGATTGTTTTTAATCCTTATTCTTTCCGTTGTTCTTCTTGTTCTTGTTCTTGTTCTTGAATGCCGCGGGAGTTGAAATTCTTGATTGAGTTTAGATAGTTCTTTAGAGAACTTGGTAAGAAATACAAGAGTGGAAAAAGGCAAGAGTGGTGAGATTATTATCGGGAAAAAGCCATATAGAGCGAAACATGAGTGCAAACACGTGAGGCGTATAAAATTTTTCTTTTCCTTTTATTTCTTTCTTAATTTTTCGGTTTTTAAACAATGTCTAATCACGGAGAAACTACCCCTGGGAGTGAAAACAACCAGTTCTTCTTATTAAGGGCCATGCAACAACAATTTGATCGTATGAACGTAGTGTTTGACGAGATGAGGGAGACTAATAATGCTTTAAAGGTTACAGTGGAACAACATAGTGCTATGTTTACAACCTTATTAGGCGAACAACAACCTGGGATTACTCATGATAGGAGACAAGGTAGGCAGTATCATAGCCCTATGGCAGATTTTGAGGATGAGATGGTAGCAGGGAGTGAGGATGGTGAAGCCTATAACTTTGGGGCTGAGATGGGTAGAGCGAGACGTAGGGAAGGCAAAGTGAGAGGCCACCTAGAGCGGTTGATTATAGAGGTCGGGGGTGGGGTAGATAGAAACCTTGGAAATATTAAATTGAAAATACCTTCATTCCAAGGCAAGAATAATCCTGACGCCTATTTAGAGTGGGAAATGCGGATGAAATTAATCTTTGATTGTCATAACTATTCGGAAGAAAAGAAAGTCAAATTAGCAGTAATTGAGTTCACTGAGTATGCTATCATGTGATGGGATCAATTAGTGACCAATAGGAGGAGAAATCATGAAAGGCCTGTGGAGACTTGGGATGATTTAAAGGCTCTTATGAGGAGGAGATTTATACCTAGTCATTACCATAGGGACCTATATCAAAATTGCATAGCCTTGCTCAAGGTTCAAGTAGTGTAGAGGATTACCATAAGGAGATGGAGATGGCCATGATTAGGGCTAATATCGAGGAGGACAGGAGGCTACCTTAGCTAGGTTTTTGAATGGGTTAAATAGAGATATAGCCAACATAGTTGAGTTACAACATTATGTGGAGTTGGAGGACATGGTGCACATGGCTATGAAGGTAGAGAAAGGCGGTTGAAACGAAAGGGGTAGTACGGTATTCCTCGGGATCTAACCCTCCTGGAAGCCACGGTGGGATAGTCTTGATGGGGTGAGATGACTGTTTCAAAGGGAAGACCGAACCACCTAAGGGAACCAATGTAGTACCTACCAATAGCAAACCCAAGGCAGATTTTCAACCTTCTAGGAATAGGGATATTAAATGTTTTAAATGTTTGGGTGTCGGGCATATTGTATCACAATGCCCAAACCAGAGGGTAATGATTTTGCGTGACAATGGGGAGGTAGTATCTGAAGTTGGGAGTGATAGTGATGAAATGCCTAAATTGGAAGATATTGGTGTAGAATACCCCGTTGAGGGTGTAGCTCTAGTTGCACGGCGTGCTCTTAATGCACAAATTAAGGTAGACGATATGGAGCAGCAGAGAGAGAACATATTTCATACTAGGTGCTATGTTAAAAACAAAGTGTGTAGTCCGATAATAGATGTGGAAAGTTGTACCAATGTCGCTAGTACCACGCTTGTTGAGAAACTAGGTTTGTCTATGATAAAACACTCTAGGCCTTATAAGTTACAGTGGCTAAATGAATTTGGGGAGGTCAAGGTTAACAAACAGGTTTTAGTGAGCTTTAGTATTGGGAAGTATACTGATGATGTGATGTGTGATGTGGTTCCTATGCATGCTGGCCATCTTTTGTTGGGTAGGCCTTGGCAGTATGATAGGAAAGTGATACATGATGGGTTTCAGAATAGGTACAGTTTCGTCAAAGATGGAAAACCGGTTACTCTTGTCCCATTATCACCAAAACAGGTTTATGAAGACCAAATGAAATTAAAGGGCGATGTGGATCAAAAGAAAAAGAGTGAGTTAGAGGCACAAGAACAAACGAGGAGGAAGAAAAAAATGAGAGTGTGGGTGGAAATAATTTAAAATCACGAGAGAAAACAAAAGTGAGCTTCTTTGCTAAAGAAAGAGAGATCAAGAGGGCCTCATCGAAAAATCAACCAATGATTTTGCTAGTCTACAAGGAGTCCAACCTTGTAATTAGCGACATTAACCACTCCCTCCCCAGTTTAGCTATTTCTTTGTTGCGGGAATTTGAGGACGTGTTTCGAAGAGATGCTCTAGTATCTTGCCACCCATTCGAGGCAGCGAACATCAAATTGATTTTGTACCCGGCGCTGTTATTCCAAATCGCCCAACGCATGAAGTAATCCGAAGAAGAGACCAAGGAGCTTCAAAGGCAAGTTGAGGAGTTGATGGGCAAAGGATATGTGAGAGAAAGCATGAGTCCATGTGCGGTGCGGTGCTACTTGTGCCCAAAAGGATGGGACTTGGATGATGTGTATTGATTGCGGGGCAATCAATAACATTACTGATAAAAGTATCGTCATCCCATACCTAGATTAGATGATATGCTTGATGAGTTGCATGGATCTTGTATTTTAGTAAAATTGATCTTAAAAGTGGATACCACCGGATAAGAATGAAAGAATGAGATGAATGGAAAACTGCTTTTAAGACTAAATATGGTTTGTATGAGTGGTTAGTAATGCCTTTTGGTTTAACTAATGCCCCTAGCACTTTTATGAGATTAATGAACCATGTTTTGCGTGCTTTCATAGGCAAATTTGTGGTAGTCTACTTTGATGATATTTTAGTATATAGTAAGAACTTGGATGAGCACATTAAACAGTTGCGTTGTGTGCTTAATGCTTTAAGGCATGAAAAATTGTATGCTAATCTTAAAAGTGTACATTTTGCATGAAACAAGTTGTTTTTTCTTGGCTATGTTGTTAGTACAAATGGTATTGAGGTCGATGAAGAAAGATTAAGGCTATTAAGGATTGGCCAACGAAAAGTGTCACCGAGGTGAGGAGCTTTCATGGCTTGGCTAGTTTTTATAGGCGTTTTGTTAAAGATTTTAGTACACTAGCTTCACCACTCATTTGAGATAGTAAAGAAAAGTGTTGGGTTTAATTGGAGCCTTGATCAAGAAAATGCTTTTAATATTATTAAGGATAGATTGTGTTCTCGCACTTTTGTGTTAGCACTACCTAACTTTAACAAAACTTTTGAGATTGAATATGATGCCTCGGGAATAGGTATTGGAGCTGTGTTAATGCGGGAGAAAGCCCAATTGCCTACTTTAGTGAGAAACTAGGTGGGGCTGCCTTGAATTATCCAATATATGACAAAGAATTATACGCTTTGGTGAGAGCTTTGGAGGCTTGGCAACACTACCTATGGCCGAAGGAGTTTGTAATCCATACCGATCATGAGTCCCTAAAGCACTTGAAAGGACAGGCAAAGTGAATAGGCGGCATGCCAAGTGGGTAGAATTCATCGACACTTTTCCTTATGTCATTCACTACAAACAAGGTAAAGAAAATATTGTGGGCGATCGTTGTCTAGAAGGTACACCCTCATTGCTACTTTAAATACCCGATTATTAGGTTTTGAGTATGTTAAGGACTTATATGCTAATGATAATGATTTTCTTTGGTATGTATGGGGCATGTGAGAACAATACTTTCGGGCAATTCTATAGACTAGATGGCTACTTGTTTAAAGCAAATAAATTATGTGTGCCTTTTAGTTCTTTACGTGAGTTGCTTGTGCGTGAGGCGCATGGGGGTGGCTTAATGGGACATTTTGGGGTGAGGAAAACTTTGGATGTATTACATGAACATTTCTTCCGGCCTAAAATGAGGCGTGATGTAGAGAGATTGTGTGCAAAATGTATCACATGTAAGCAGGCCAAATCTAGAGTCTTACCCCATGGTTTGTATAACCATTTACCCGTACCTAACGAGCCTTGGATTGATATCTCTATGGACTTTGTGTTAGGCTTGCCTAGGTCAAAAACAAAATAGGGATTCAATTTTTCGTAGTTGTTGATAGGTTTTCTAAAATGGCGATTTTATATCTTGCAATAAAGCAGATGATGCTACTAACATTCTTTGAATTATTTTTTCGAGAAATTGTCCGCCTACATGGTGTTCCAAAGAGTATTGTTTTACGATCGAGATGTTAAATTTCTTAGATACTTGGAAAGTCTTGTGGGGTAAGTTGGGGACTAAGTTGTTGTTTTCAACTACTTGTCACCCTCAAACGGATAATGGCCAAACCGAGGTAGTAAATAGAACTTTATCTACTCTATTACGTCTTGTCATCCAAAAGAATCTAAAGAATTGAGAAGACTGTTTACCTTTTATTGAATTTGCATATAATAGAAGTGTGCATTCTACTACAAATATGTCTCCATTCGAAATTGTGTATGGTTTTAACCCATTAAAGCCTTTAGATTTGATTCCTCTACATGTTGATGAAAGGACTAGCTTGGATGGACACAAGAAGGCAGAAAGGGTAAAGCAGCTCCATGAAAGTGTGCGACAACAAATTGAAAAGAAGAATAAATAGTATGCCACCAAGGCCAACAAAGGTCGTAAACGAGTTATCTTGGAACCTGGAGACTGGGTCTGGGTGTATATGAGGAAAGAACGATTTCCTGCCCGGCGACGGTCTAAACTACACCCTATGGGGGTGGGCCTTTTCAAGTTCTTGAGCGAATAAATGAGGCCGCTTATTTCGGCACATCCGTTGGCGTGGAGACATGGACATCGCTCCGCTTTTTGGTATCATTATTACCACCCCTCCCTCCTCCTCCCACTTTAGTTTTTGGCGTACTCCACGGTGGGATCCTACAAGATCAACATCGATGGATGCGTCGAGACAGGATTGCTAGTGGCGGAGGGATCATCGAGATTCGTCGGGGCGGTGCATTGGGCATTCTTCTCTTTCTATGGCGGCGCACCATTCTCGGCGAGCTACGAGCTATACTAGACGGGATCATTCAGCTCAGAGACTTGGGTTATCGAGTTCTATGGGTGGAGTCGAGACTACATTAGCGATCCAGCATCACCGAGGAGGAGGACCTTGGCATATTCGAGCTACTCTCAGCACATCAGGCATCTACTAGCACCGGGACAGGATACTATCACTCACATCTTCCGAGAGGGCAACCAAAGTTCTTGATCTTCTTGCATCGAGAGGTTGGGATCGGACGCTACTATTATGAGTCGACTCTCGGGATCTTCCACGACGACATCGCAGATCTAGTCCAGTTAATGATTTGGACTTCCCTCTTTGTTAGAGGCTTATAGTTTCTTTTTAGAGATTTGTATAGGAGGTAGTACCTCCTTATTTATTGTTTTCTGTTTTGCATTTACTCTTTCATTCGATTGTGCTTGGAGGTCGGGTTTATGCCCCCTCCTTGTACTATTATGAGCTTTTTATATATGGTTGGGGCTTCCTTAACCCCCCGTCCTTCCACGATGGAGGCATAAAACCACATTGGGGTTGTGATGGTGTGTTTATTAAAAAAATAAAAAAAATAAAAAATAAAAAAAAACCCACGGCCACACGAAGATCTGAGATCTTTCCTGCGCTCAACCGCCGACCACATGCAGATCCGAGATCTGGGGTGGGGTGGGGTGGGGTGGGGTGGGGTGGGTAGGGAAAGATAATTTCTTTTGAGCTTGGGAAGAACACTTATTTGAATAAAATAAAATTGTTTAGGATTTATTTGTACTTTTAAAAAGGTTAAGGGCTCAATTGCAATACTTTCATTGTATTTTTTATTCCTATTATTTTAATTTATTTAAGTCAATGGGTAAAATTGTCATAGAATTGTCAAAATAGTGAAAAATAGTGATTTGGGGACCCTCTGTAAGAATAAATGGAAGAATATGGATGATATCTGCTAAAAAAAGAATGGGGATGAAATCGTTACAAACATGAAAGAATAGGGACCATTAGTGTAATTAACCCTTTAATTTATTTAAATCAGGTGCAAAATTGTTCAAAAAATTAATTAGAGACCATCTGTGCGAATAAAATGAAATGATGAAGACGATATCTGCGAATAAAATTGAATAGGGGTGATATTGTTACAAAGTTGAAAGAGTTGAGGTTGTTAGTGTAATTAACTCATTAAATTAATATACCAATAACAATTATTATTCGATTCATCAAAACATTATAACGAACTCTAACAAGCAACAAAGTTGGCTTTGATACCACTGTAAAGAATTAACGTATACATGCATAGCGAAAATTAAATATAAAATTCCTATAAGTCAGATCAATCTTGTACTTAGATAGAATTCGTAACACAAGTTTGCCTTAATGAACACCATGAAATCTGATTAGCTGAAAGTATAATCTTCGATACCACAACTATCCAATTGTCTAGTTTCCAATAGTAATCCACAGCAATAACATATTTAGACTACCACGATCAACAATAGATGAAAGCATAACCTTGGGAGTAATTGTATTAGTAGATCTGTCTCTTGTTTGTACTAGCAAGTAATGAAGACAGATTCACTTATTTTCCACAAACTGTGGCCTAGTATATATAGGTGGCGCTAACCCTAGTTCTAGTTCTTCTAAAATTGTGTGTTTTATGTTAGACTTTATGTGACCCATATGATAAGTTATTGGATTTAATAATATGTCTGATGAATACCTAATTATTTTTTTAATTAGATAATTATTGGAGAAGTTGATTTCTCTTAAGAATTGTATTTTGATGGGAAATAGAATTACAGTCTAACTAGGAAATTGGTCTTCTCTCTACCTATAAAATGACATGTTCTTCCATCAATTTGTTCATGCTATTATGTGAGTGGAAAAGGGATAGAAACACAATTTCTATACAATTAAACAACATAAATTAAAGTATGTTTGGAGATTAAAGAATAGAGATTGGAGATATGTAATTAAATTACTTGACGGAGATTCAATACATTTAAGATACAGAATTAAAGACCGTTTGCTATGGATCAATGTATGTTCTTGTAACTATGTATTTGTCTGTGAAAATCATAAAGTTTAAGATTTTGGAATTTATGTTCACGTTATTGTTTATATAAATTCAACAAATAAAAACTAACATTTTAGTCTTACTTGAATTTTGTTATCCTACAACTAACGGATGGTTTGAATCTTAAACATTAATCTTGTCTACATCTCTACGTAGACAACCAAAATATTGAGTTACCTTCAAATAAAAAATATATAATTAATTTGCAATGCTTTTCTCCATTGCATTTGCTTTGCATCTAATTGCATTGAACACCTCTATGTAAACATCTTATGAATTTTTTTTTATCAAGAACATGTTTTTCAGTATTTATAAATTGATCAAATTTTATTTTTATCTATACATTTAGTAGGACTCAAATTTTATCTACATATTTTCGTAAAATCTACTATTTATAATCTAACAAAAAAACTTTATCAAAGTGCTAAGAGCATCTCTAATACTAGAAACCTTCTAAAAAATCTATGTAGAAAGAGAGAGAGTAGGAAAGAGAGAGAAAACAGATGAGAGAGATAGACACAATTTAATAAAAAAAAAAAGGTGAAAAGTGTCTAACAGGATGTCTAAAACTGAATAGCTTATTGGACAACCTTCTACAATAAATACTGCCACATTAGTTTTGTCCCTCCACCTTATCGCTACATCAGCTGGACATTCAAAATAAAAAGTAGTATTGGAGATACTCTAAACCCCTCATGCTTCCTATTGATTCTCTACTTCCATCGTTGAAGTAAAGTGCTTAGTTATGAAAACGAGGGCACTTTGCTAGCTAAGGAAATAAAAAAACTAAACAATTTGTTAACTCTGAAAGAAGCATTTTATATGCATTATACTAGTTGTTCTTTTTATAGATGTTCAATATGAGTGATGAAATTCCAAAAATAGATTGGATGAGATATGATAATAAATAATTTTCTCCTCATTCGAGTACGGCGGCAACAGTGGTGGAGACCTGCAAAAGATGGCGGGGCTTTTTTCCTCCGTGGCCACTCCGGTGTGATAATCAGTATATGATTAAAACATATATGCAGAATAACAATATGTAGTGTATGAGAATTGTGTCTTTTATTTATACCTGGGGGGTTGGCCTCTATTTATAGGGATGACCTGCAGTTATTGATGATAGGTGTCCCTTCATCTCCCTCATTTGATAACGGGTGCCCTTTCATCTCCTTCATTATTAGAAGTTAATGAGAGATGTTTCATCTTTCCAATTGTTGAGAGATGTTTCGTCTTTCAGATAACTTGTGGTAACTGTCATTCCATGGGTCGCCTGCCTAGCTAATATGATGACAGTTGGGTTGTTCTGATCTATCTGTCGAGCGTGCTCATGAGACCAACGAGGCTGGCAAGTCGGTGAGGCGGGCGAATCGTTGAAGCAGGCATGCCACCATAGCTAAATAACATACAGCAACTGTCATTATTTATATCATCATAAGCCCCTCTACTTTCCATAGACCACTTTTCATAGACTGTTGTCAATGGAAAGTAGAAATAATCTACTACACCTGCTATTTTCTAACTTTTTCAGACAGAGGCTAATCGCCTTGATTTTTAAACATAGGCACATCGCCTTGTTTTTCTAACAGAGGCTCATCGCCTTGTTTTTCAGACAGAGGCTCATCGCCTTGATTTTTAAACATAGGCTATCGCCTTATTTTTCAATGGTGGCTATCACCTTAATTTTTAAATAGTGGTTATCGCCTTGATTTTTTAAATAAAGGCTCACCGCCTTATTTTTCAATGGTGGCTATCACCTTAATTTTTAAATATAGGCTCATCGTCTTATTTTTCAATGATGGCTATCAACTTAATTTTTAAATAGTGGCTATCGCCTTGATTTTTAAACAAAGGCTCATCATCTTATTTTTCAATGGTGGCTATCACCTTAATTTTTAAATATAGGCTCGTCGTTTTATTTTTCAATGGTGGTGTCACCTTGATTTTTAAATAGTGGCTATCACCTTGATTTTTAAACAAAGGCTTATCACCTTAATTTTCAATGGTGGCTATCACCTTAATTTTTAAATATAGACTCATTGCCTTATTTTTCAATGGTGGCTGTCACCTTGATTTTTAAATAGTGGTTATCGCCTTGATTTTTAAACAAAAGCTCATCGTCTTATATTTCAATTGTGGCTATCGCCTTGATTCTGGCCTTATAAGCCCATCTACTTTCCATAAACTATCGTTAATGAAAAGTAGAAGTAATTTAACGCATCTACTCATTTGTAATAATTTTTTTTATTTTTTTTTGGTTCTCTGGGTGAGCTCGCCTGCTCGCCCTGCCTCGCTTGGGCGAGGTCGCCCGCCTGGAGTGAGCTCGCCTTGGCAAATTTTTTTTTTATTTTTAGCCAAGACTCTGTCTCCTCGCCTGACCTTTCCAGTGGTTGAGGATACTTTTGTCACATGTCGGATCCAGTAGGTGCACTAGAACTTCCCAGCTAGTCAGATCATTCAATAGTACATTCATCATTTATCCTCCGTATATGGTTTATTTCGCTTGTCTTTATTGTTTCAAGGTTCGGGCTCATCCCGAATCTTTCTTTGTTAGACCTGCATTCATTTTGATCTTTCATACTTTTGGTAATGAGATATGCTTTTTCAGCGTCCACATATTTATCTCCCTCTTGGTAACCATGCATCGTATCCAAGCAGATTTTGAGAGTGACATCTTGAAAGGACGACTTGAGTTCCACTCATCATGGCGGTGACTACTGAGACATCTCTGGATCTTTGATTCCCAGTGGTTTTATTGAACCGGGTAATAAAATCTTTCGGTAATTTGTCCTTGTCCTGCGTTAATTGCATCAGACTAATAACAGTTTTCTTAACACATTTGCTACTGGCAGAGTGTGCAGCAAAACTCTTAGAAAAATCGTCACATGTACAGATCAATTTTAGGGGAAGGGTGGCTACCCAGTCCCTGGCCTCCCACCTAAGTGTTGGTGGAAAAGCCCTGCACATAATTACATCGGGGGTGGCTTGTAATCTCATCAAGTCAATAAAAGACACGAGGTGATTGGCGGGATCGGAGGATCCATCGTACTTCTCCATCTTTGGCTGTTTGAAGTCTCGTGGCAAGGGGACTGCCATCACTTATAGGGAAAAGGGGTCTTCTTCTAACACCATGGATTGTTGCCTACTACTTTTATTGGACATAGCCTTAGCTATTTTGCGACCCATCATTTCTTCTAGTCGTTGTTCCAGGCTTAACATGGGTGTCTCAACCAGCGTAGGCGTGCGCACCCATGACGGTTGCCCCCAGTGTGGATTTGGGCCAGATGCCAATGAATTGAAGTGTGGTGCGGAAGGTGGAGCTAAAGAAACTGGAGCCTACAGTGGAGCTGCCGTTGGCGGTGTTTCTATTGTTGGAAAGTTAGAAGTATGGGGAAGAGCCCCTTGTGATGAGGGCCCTATCGGTGGATGGCTAGGATCCTGGGACAGAGCCCCTGGTAGTGAAGATCCTACTAGCGGAGGGCTAGGACCCCGTGGTAGCCGAGAAACCCATAGCGTTTTGATCTTGGAGTAAAGCCGTTAAGGCCGCTACACCGAGCTTGCGAGTCTTAGTAAGTTGAGCGGTAGAGGCAAATTCTTGTTGTGGGTGATTAGTGGCGGCATTGGACCCAATGCCTACATTCCCGACGACGGTTTGGTGGAGCGATTACATTCATAGCTCTTCCGGTTCGAGCCATAACTTCTTGTGCGGTTCCCATGACAGCCGTGATTGATAATAAATAATTTTCTCCTCCTCGAGAACGCGGCGGCAACGATGGTGGAGACACGCAAAAGATGGCGAGGTTTTTCTCCGTGTAGCCACTCCGGTGTGATAATCGGTATATGATTAAAACATATATGCGAGAATAACAATATGTAGTGTATGAGAATTGTGTCTTCTGTTTTTTACCTAGGGGTTAGCCTCTATTTATAGGGATGACCTGCAGATTATTGATGATGGATGTCCTTCATCTCTCTCATTTGATAATGAGTGTCTTTCATCTCCCTCATTATTAGGAATTAATGAGGGATGTTTCATCTTTCCAATTGTTGAGAGATGTTTCGTCTTCCGGATAACTTGTAGTAGCTGTCGTCATTCCATGGGTCACCGCCTAGCTAACGCGACGACAGTTGAGTTGTTGCAATCTATCCGTTAGAAGCGTGCTCATGAGACCAACGAGGAGGCGAATCGTTGAGGCGGGCGTGTCACTATAGCTAAATAACGTACAACAACTGTCATTATTTATATCATCAAGATATTTTATTTTTACAAAAGGGATTTGCTAGTTAAACTATACTTGTCTTTATTCTTAAACTCAAAGCTTATAGTCATTCAACAAGATTTTGAAAGAGCTTTTTTTAGGTTTAAAAGTATTTTTTGTTGTATTTATGGTTGTTTTGTTATATTTATGGTTGTTTTACTAAAAGTCAATCTTCTCTAAAAGCTCTAATTGAATGTTTTACGAAGTTGTAATTAACATAATTGAATTTTTATGAGAAGTTGTAATTAACATTTAATGAACTTAAAAATTAACAAAATTATCATTAATACATCCAAAAAGAATTTATTTATTTATCATATTACTTATAACAAATTGTCACTTCATACATTTATATAAAGTGAAAAATATATATTGACGTGTTAAATAATATAATACAAATAACACATAATATGTTTGATTTAAATAATTAATTAATTTTAAGTAATATAATATATACTAAAATAATTATGTTATTATAATTAAATTAATATATTAATTTTAATAGTTATTATAAGATATAAATTTTTTTTTTTATTTTAAAAATAATAATATAAGATATATAATAATTAATTGATGTTTAGTCAAATATACTAAAATAATTGTGTTATTATAATTATATTAATATATTAATTTTAATAGTTATTATAGGATTTAAAATTTTATATTTATTAGAAAAAATAATATGAGATATATAATGATTAAATACTATTTTAGTCAGAAAAATAAATATAAAATTTATACAAAAGTACTTTTAAAGTGATGCAACAAAACACTCAATTTAATATTCATAGCACTTTTTGAATTCATATCTAAACAGTTAACAACTTTTTAACAAAAACTTACTACTAAAAAAATTTACTTACAATAGATGTGCCAATTGGACCCTAATAGTGTATTTGGAAGGTCTTTTTTGAGGTCCAAAAGCACTTCTTAAAGAACAAAAGTGCTTTTAGTTATATTTATAGTTATTTGGTTAAAGTCAATAATCACTTTTTGATTAAAAAAATAGCTTAAAAAGCTGTTTTGAAGAAGCTTAAATTTTGAACTTCTCTAAAAAGTTCTAATTGAACTTTTACGGGAAGTTATAATTAACATTTAATGAATTTAAAATTAACAAAATTACCATTAATATATCAAAAAGATATTAATTTATTTACAACATTAATTAATTATATCAAATTGTTACTCATATATTTATATAAAGTGAAAAATATATATTGACGTGTTAAATAATATAATACAAATTGCACATAATATGTTTGATTTAAATAATTAATTAATATTTTGTCAAATATACTAAAATAACTATGTTATTATAATTAAATTAATATATTAATTTTAATAGCTATTATAGGATATATAAATATATTATTTATTTTAAAAAAATAATATGATATATATAATAATTAATTGATGTTTAGTCCATTATACTAAAATAATTGTGTTATTATAATTAAATTAATATATTGATTTTAATAAGTTATTAATTATTATATAATATAAAAATTATTTATTTTAAAATAATAATATGAGATATATAATAATTAATTACTTTTTTTTCAAATAAATATAAAATTTATACAAAATATTGTTATTCAACAAAACACTCAATTTAATATTCACAGCACTTTTGGATTCATATTCAAACAGTTAACAACTTTTTAACAAAAATTCTACTTGTTAAAATTTTATCAACAACAGTTGTGTCAAACGGACTTAAGAAGACATTTCATCATAGACTAGTCATTTCTTCCTCCTACTCCTCGTCCATTATCAATATTAGTCATCCTGGTTCCCTTTTCTAACTGCCTTTGCTCATTGAGTCATACTATTGATTCACTATTCTTTGATATTTAACACGCTCCATTGAATCCTAATCAAGGAAGTTCAAATCCAAAACTTCTTAGGCGTGACTGCACTTTTGAACTGGTTTATTTGTACAAATGGTCCCTGACTTTTGCATTTACTGTGGGTTGAGGACCTATCATTTTATTTTTGACAGTTTAGCCCCTATTTCAAATTTTTTTTGTAGCAATGGTCCTTTTCATCAATTTTCGTCCAAATGTCCATGAAATTTTGGTGGAAATTTTTATTTAAAAAGGACTTATTTGCACAAATGGTCCCTGACTTTTGTAAAGAAAAATTCTGACAAAAAAGTTCCTAATCTTTCAAAAGTGTTGAAAAGTCTCATAACCTTCTAATCCTAACACGTATGACCCTAAATCTTTTTTTTACCCCAACTTAAATAAATTAAAAATAACTCATAAACCTTTTCAAAATACAAATAAATCCTAAATCTTTTATTTTTTTTTTCTGATTTACACTTAAAATAATAAAAAGTGTCATCAAGTCCCAAAACTTTTAATTTTGTTCACCAAAATGACATTTAAAATGTGTTTGATCAAAATCGATTTTTAGTAAAAGTTGTTGAAATGTGTGGTTGAAAAATTGTGGGGACTATAAAATGTGTAGTTAAAATTAATTGTTGACTTTGACTTTTAGCTTTTTAGCAAAATCAAAATTGAAAACAAACGAATTCTTAAAGTCTCTACAGATTTTGTCCAGTGGTCCATTAATTAACAAAAAAATTATACGCATAATCAAAATTTGACCACTTTAAAATTTTAATTTATTTTTCATACCCTCCCATCTGGTCGCGAAACTAGAGAGAAATAATTTTTCTCGCGAAACCAATAGGGAGAAATCCTCTCCTCTATTTGTAGCCACATTTCATAGGGTGTTTGAAGTGTGGGGTAGGGACTTGGGCAAAAATAATTATCGGTATTTTTAATTGATATGAAAAATAAATTAAAATTTTAAATTAGTCAAATTTTGATCATGGGTATAATTTTTTTGTTAATTAATGGACCACTGGACAAAATCTGTAGAGACTCTAAGAGCCCGTTTGTTTTCAATTTTGATTTTTCTAAAAAGCTAAAGTCAAAATCAACAATTAATTTTAACCACACATTTTATGGTCCCACAACTTTTCAACCACACATTTCAACAACTTTTGCTAAAAAATCTGATTTTAATCAAACATATTTTAAATGTCATTTTGGTGAACAAATTAAAAGTTTTGGGACTTGATGACACATTTTTTATTATTTTAAGTGTAAATCTGTAAAAAAAAATAAAAAGATTTAGGATTTATTTGTATTTTTGAAAAGGTTTATGAGTTATTTTTAATTTATTTAAGTTGGGGGTAAAATTGTCAAAAAGATTTGAGGTCATATGTGTTGATTAAAAGGTTATGAGACTTTTCAACACTTTCGAAAGATTAAGGACTTTGTTGTAGAATTTTCCTTTACAAAAGTCAGGACCATTTGTGCAAATAAGCCCTTTTAAATAAATAAAAATTCTACCGTCAAATTTCACGAGACATTTGGACGGAAATTGATGAAAAGGACCATTGCCGTCAAAAACATTTGAAATAGGGGTTAAACCGCAAAAATGAAACGATAGGTCTTCAATCATGATAAGTGCAAAATTCAGGGACCATTTGTGCAAATAAGCCCTTTTGAACTAAATGAAACTGGACAATGACTAATTTTTCTAAATTGTGCAGGGGTCCAAATAATTTTATCATCCCTCAACTACGATCACAAAGACTGTGGTACGAACTTCTTATTTGATGTTTATAATTCCTTTTACCGCGCTCCATCTTACTTCTCATGCATGTAAAAACAAAGGCTGTAAAGGACTTGTATGTAAAACTGTAAAGATTTATCATAAATTCCGTTGTCGTCCAGCGGTTAGGATATCTGGCTTTCACCCAGGAGACCCGGGTTCGATTCCCGGCAACGGAATTCTTTTTGCATATTTTAAAGTTTCAAAGTTCCATACAAAATCTCAAACCTGTTGTTCCAAATCACCACAATAAAAAAACATTTCATGGCGGACATATTACTTCATAAAAATTGTAAGAAATGGACAAATGGTGGATTTTGTTCTCATTGATGATCTCAAAAATGGTAGATTTGCAATAAAATTTGATGACTAATTTTGCAATGCAACTCCTTCCCAACTCTATATTCGGGGCTGGCGTTGTTGATTCAAATTGGAGGATGGCGTCTCTTCTGTAATAAAAAGCTATCCTTCATGTAAACGATGTGAATATGCATGTCCAATATGACAAATATATTCTCTTACTATGAACACTAAGCATCAACAAAGAACAAATGCATATTTTGCTGAACTTTTAGCAAGGACATGGATGACCAGGCACTAATACAAGCAGCAAGAGCTATTTATGATAGTAGCCACCAAAACCTCAATGTCTCTAAGATAAGAGGGAATTGATCACAAAAGTAATTCATAGACACTAAAATTCAAAAAATGGAATTTTCAGAATCCCAAAAAACTCCAAAATAAGATTTAGTTGCACGTCAATCCCATTATGGGAATCGTCAATATTTTACAGTTGTTGATAAGCTTTGCGGACCAATGGCTTCATCCCCTACTACAATAATGATATATTTATCAATCTACATGTTTAGCAAAGTGCTAATTCACTCATTTTCAAAACTTGGAGAGATCCGAATCTCAGGTAAATGTTGCAGCCATTTCCAGGTCTGAAAGGAAAGAATAAAGGTCAGAAGAATCAACCGCTGTGAAAAGAAAGTCACAGAGCAGCAAGATATGTTATTTATAGTAGCAGCTTCCATATTAATACTGTTTTGAAATCTTAACAATACATAATGCAACAGGATTACAAACTAATGTACTTTGCTATGTACAATGTTTTTAGGAAGTAGTATTATAATTGTATTAAAGAATCATATGTGTGTCAAGAATGTTACCAGGATCCAGATTATAAGTGTAGAAACAAGTGGCGAATAAAGAAAATCCATTTGGAACAATTTGAGACTGTAATTGTGATATAATTTATACCCTACGGTTATTGCAGCTCTATGAAGACTTGGAAATCAACACCTGGCTTCAATGTTTCCTTCTATGATGTTCCTCTAATATCATGTAATAGTTTCATGCCATACTTTTTGCTTCTAAATTAGCAGATATTATATAGGTGAGTTTCTCTTTATAAAATCAAGCAACCAGCTTCTAAATTTCGAGAGAAGAACGCTGATAAATTGATAATTCATCTTAATGTCAATACTCGAAAAACTAAAAAAGAAAGTGATTTTTCTCCCATTTTGCAAAAGTTCTCGTTTAATTCTGAGAAGAGGTTTCATCACAATCTTTAACCTCTTTTATCAACCAAATTTTCAATTATTCTTTCAGAAAAAATATTTCAAATTACAAGTTCTTTAGCACCCACTTCTCGAATTTCTTCAATGTTTTCCAAAAGAAACATGAATCAATCCATGATTACATGAGCACAAGAAACAGGTAATTATCATGATTTATTGAGTTATTAATGTTTCTTTAGGCCAAAACTAAAACAACACTCTCTCCATCCAGATTTCAAGTTATATCAAAATTTAAACAACCAACTTTTCAAAACAATTTATTATATATTTTTTTATTTTTTTATTTAAAAATTTTAAAAATTTGAAATGATGGGTTTTCTGAATGTAGAATCCTTCTCTCAAATATTATTAAAAAATAATAAATCGCACCAACAAGATACCAAGAGAATATCAATTTAGCAACAATAGCTATGCAATTACTATATGGGATGGAGAGGGTAGAGATTATAACTTAGTATCTATTTTTAGCATAAAAGTTAACGTTTCACCTTCTATGCCAAAAACAAGTATTCTCTTTCAGCCGCAACAGAACAATAATGCACAAGTAATTCAATCTAGAAAGTAATAGTATGAGACAAATGTAGATGTTTTAGTCCTTTTGATATGAAGGATCTTGTAGGAGCCTCGTATTTTCTAGATATATAGATACTTTGTGACAATCTTTATGGTATTCCCAATTATCTCAAAGAGGACATATAACGAATTCGGCTATTTTATTTTAATTTTTTAACTATTGTATACTAGTTAAAAAGGGTTTCCATTGTCCAATTAACTTGTAAAAAAGGAAAAAATGTGAAACAATCTTAAACAAAATCATATCCTATTGAGAAACCATCAACAGAACTTCAAATACAACAAAGTTCCAACCTTCTAGGCACACAAGTAAACATCTTCACATACATATGATTCTGCAATTGAATTTCGATCAAATCAAGAAACAAAACGAGGAATTCAAGGTTTCAACATAAACAATTTTAGTAATTGCTAGATAAACAAAATGAAGTGTTTTTGGCCTTTCCAGGGCAAAATCCATGTAGCTAAAACAGATTAACAAGGAAAATGGAGCAGGACATGTTATTATAGTATCAAACAAAAGCCATTAAAAATGTAAAACAAAAATCACAAATTTTCGATTGGTCGATTATTCAAAAAAAGGAATCTTGATTTCGTAAATTTTACCTCTGGAAGGAAAACCCATGTGCCCAAAACATGTACAGCATGCAATGCCATAGCCATCAGCTGAAAGAGTCGTTTGTTTCTACACAGTAAAGATTGTATTGTTCAAAAGAGTTTTCTCACACAAAATGCCAGCCAAAAACCCCTCTGTTGCAGTGCCCTCATCTGTAACTGATGTATTTTTGTTTGTGTCCAGGTGGGGTGGGGTAGGGGGTGGACACGAATCACGAGGAAGAGGAAGACTGTGCAGGGAGAATAGGTTAAAGGTAAAACTTAAAACTGGTGTAAGAACTGAAATCCTTTAAAATTCTCCTGTTTTTACTCCTTTGTAGGAGCTTGCAGTTGCAGGTGTCACGTTAAAATCTTGAAATTTTTCCTTTTTCTCATCAAGTAAGGAGATTGACCTAAATACCACTAATAGTTAGTTATATAACAATTTTATCACTCTTATTCAAACTTTCAATTTAATATTGCTTTCCTAGCCCCAATTGAAATAATAAATAAGTAATTATATTTACATCATATTTTATACTCGTTACACTACATTTTAATTGTATTTAAAGTTCTCTATCTTTTCTTATAATAAATATCACTTTGTTCTCAACTTTTTTTTTATCACATTCTTATTCTTAATTTTTTTATTAATTAATATATTTTATTTCTAATAACAGTTTACGTTTAAAAAATTTATTGGAAAGACATAAAATGACTTATTTACCCATCATATTTAAAATAAATAAATAAATACAAAAGTGCAACAAAATATTTTTTTCTCATTTCAAATCACGCAAATATAATATGTTGACAGAAATCATCATTAAGGATGAGATGTAGTAATTAATAGATGTTGATGATAATAATTCGATTAAAACAAATTAGGGACATAAATGCTATAATAAAAAAATGTTGAAGACTTTAAATATAATTAAAATATAGTGTGACAAATAAAAATTATAATACAAATATAACCACCCAAAATAAATTCAACAATTCTGAAATAAAGTTACCTTTTTAAATTCTTCCATCTTAGTCCAAGCATTCGATTTTAGTTGAACACGAGGTACATTTTTTAGAAGAAGCAACTTCTTTTTTTTTCTCATTTAGAGTCAATATAAGTTTTTTTTTATCATATGAGTAAATATTTTGAGTTAGTTCTGAATATAATTATTTCGACTTAATAAATAATGCTATTAGTTACATTAGCGAGTTAGTAAATCAAAAAAGAAAAAATTACATTTAATTTAACTATTAAATTTCACATTATTGAGTGTATGTTTAGTAAAGTTATTTGTAAATTATAAGTAGTGAATTCTACATAATATGTAGATAAAAATTAATAAAAATTGTGAGGCTTACAAAATGTGTAGATAAAAATAATTTGTGATTCAACTTATAAGCACTACCAATGTCCACTCCTACTTTAGTGATTGTGTATTACTACTGGAAGATGAACTCAGAACTCATCTTGTAAGTAAGGGCTTGATGTTTAGAGTTACCATTATCGTATAGAACTTGAATTTGGTCAATAATTGAACAATGTCGATGACATTTATTTAAGAAGAAATTGTCCCGCGTAGGTTCTTAAGACTTTTCGACACACGTCTCTCAAGATATAACGACAACTTATTGTAATAGTAGCACTCCAAATTACGAGAACAACGAATTAGACATTATTTTGTTCTCCTTTAAATGAAAACTGGATTTGGATTTTATTAAAAAATTGACTAAAATGATTTGTGTAAAAATGCATGAACATTTGGTTGAAAGTGAAGTATTTTTTAATTTGCAATCACAAGTGGTCTATTTATAATATCTAAAAAATTGTGTCTTAAAAGACAACTTCATTAAAAAAAAAAAAAAATGTCCAAAAGACTAGTTTTGTTGAAAGCACGTGTCCAAAAAGACATGTCTCTAAGATGAAAAGATGAAACTGTTTAGAAATGAGATTCCAAAAAAATGTGATTTTTCAGTCAAACAAATTCTAAAATATTCTATAATATTCTAATCCATTTTTGAGTTTTTAAGCAATACAATTTTAATTTTAATTTATCATTCTCAAAATTAATTCGAGTAACTAAATATATTATGTTAATCTACACACAAAGTAGAATACGTTTGGTCTTATTAATCTTGCACCCAACTAACGAGTCACGCTGAAAACATTACTAAACCAATTTACAACTTTAAGAACTCAGTTAGATTATTTTTTAAGTTCAAAGACAGTTGACACATGTCACACATTTAACTCTTTAATTTATATTCGATATGCTATTGAACAATACAATAAATGGGATTTTAAATTTCTTTCTACTTAACCACAATTAATGTATAGGAATACAGAGGTCAACATGTTTCACCCGTATCAGAATTCAGATCACAAGGGAAAAACAGAGCTACAGTTGGTCTTAAATGCAACCACAGGAATTGTTCTTAAATGCAAGAGAACAAAGGATAAAACGAATGTGTTCAACCTCTTTTTTTTTTTTTTTCTTTTTTTTTCATTTATTAGTCACTTAAATTTGTAATAAATTCACCCCCCTAGTCATCCTTTTAGTCTCTGTGGTATGAACAATGTTTTAAAAATCGACCTGAACATCGACCTGAAAAAGAGAAAGATCAATTGTCAAATGGTCGAATTGAAGCTGCCCTAATGATTATTAAAAAATTTAAAACTAAAAAAATGAAAAACAAGTATTTGAAAATCACAAAAATTGTTCAAAAACAAAATTTTCATTCTTTTGATACATTTTGTGCAAGGACAGAGATATTTCAATGGTCAATTACATTTAATTGTAAAAAGAAATAATTTTTAAAATCGTTGAAATTGGGAATGGTTCAACAGGTTCCTCAAAATTGGGCGGATCGACGAATTTTTGGGTAGGTTTTTAAATAGAAGATTTTTCTGCATAACCAATCCAGTTTTGATCCCAATTCTCGATTTTACCAATTGAACCAATCGGACCGGGTCAATTCTAATAAGATTGGGTATGAAACTAATCGAACTGAGGATGTATATACTGAAGAAAATGATTTAGAAACGAAATTGCCAAATCCCCTTAAATACATGGTGGAATTGATAAGTTAGGCTACTAATAATGAATGAAAAAAAAGTTGAGTGACCATCTATGAATAGACATGTAAGTTGGGTGAGCAAATATGCTTTTGTCCTGTCAAGTTTGTGTTAGTTGAATTGAGATCGATACTCAGAATTTAAGAACACTTGCAAGAAATTTACTTAAAACTATCACACATGAAAGGAAAAAACTAAAGAACACACTACACAAACTTTGGTATACTTGAGTCTTGAAAGGAAAAAAATTGAAGTCGGGTAAAATCATAGTTATTAGAAGGTGAAAAATTATACAGTCTTTTGCTTAAGAGTCCGCTTGATATAGATTTTTAGTTTATAAACCAATATTGGTTTTGAAATTGTTGACTTTTCGGGTTAAAGTGGGTTTCAAAAATAACGTTGAATCGAAATAAAACTAAAAACTATTTATAATCTACTAGTTGATAAATTATATTTTTTCTCAAACATATTTTTTCTTTACACATTTCGTACGACTCACAACTTACTATCCACTTATTATTCACATATTCTATAGAACTCACAACTTAAGCACTTAAAAAATAATTTCATAGCACTACCAAACAAATTTCGAGTTTTGAATGCCAAAGAAAGTCAGCCTGTAAGGAAGGAGAAGAACAGGCACAAATGATGGACAATCTATGTTTTACACTAGTAAATAATGTGAATTATTTTGTTTCATTAGTTTATTTCGTTGTGGGATATGAAAATTGTAGTCGTATATCGAATAGAACAATCAAAAAAAAAAAAAAAAAAGATGAAATGAAGTATGCCAAAACAAAACTCCTTAAGACAGATTTTGCTCCCTGCACTGGCACTAACAGGATTTAATGGATGTCTGTCTCTCAAGATACAACACTTCTTCTAAAGTCAATATTGTACTATACCAACTTTGTTAGTCGAACAAATGTATTGACTGCGCTCTTTTTGAACATATTTAAAAAATACGAACTTTTAATTGTTCTGAAAGAATTTTATTCAACTAATAGTTTTGGACGAATTTTTGGAGATTAGAGGATTTAGAAATCAATTTAATTTGGAATTTATTGGTGTGAAAATTTTGAATTTAAGGGTTCTTATTTATATAATTTAAAGTGTCTCTTTGAATGTGTGGTGCACCATTTCGCCTAATTAATCTGAGCTCTTATATCGCACTATTTTATTATTTTATGTGATTTGATGGTCCAGATCAAGTCTTGAAAGAATGTCTATTCATCATACCCATACACCAATTATGAATTTTTCATTTGAGACTTTTCTAATTCACCTCAAATTATTTGTAATTGTCTACATCATTAGCACATTTAATGATTCAACCCAAAAATATCCAATTAATTTCATTTCAACAAAAACTATTGTTAGTCATAAGCGACTGAAGTATTGTCAATGATTGTGGACAACATTGCCTCGGGCTCGACTAATTTTGACATAAGAAATGTCAAGATTGCTTTGGAATGTCTCTCTTCATAGATTGAACTCATTTATCCACACTAAAATAAGAGATTTCTTGGAGCATCTTCAATATGTTCTCTAATCATTAGATTCGACTCTTGAATCTATATTGTTGAAGATGCCTATTACAAAATATGGATTTTGGTGTTAGTTTCTTTACAAGTAACATAGTTCAGCTCTGTTTTTATTATTGATCTTTGAAAACCATAATCACATAATATTTGGATTTAGTAGCAATACAAGCAAAGAATTTCACTTTCATATCCCTTTTATTTGTGAAATCCCTATTGTCATTTTCAAAAATTTAAAATTAAGTTATATTGTATAAAAATATTCTGTTTTATTTGTTTTTAACGTGTAAAAATTCGAGTAGATTTTGACTTACCAAAAGTAAAAAATGAGAAATATAAAAGAAAAAAAATTGCAAAAACTTGGACCCCACTATGCAATAGACATGATATTCAAGACTATCTCATTGGCAAGTGTCGAGACTCGAATGTTTGTCTGAATTTTTGCTTTAACTAGGAGTCTAGCTGCTGATTTGTTTTTGTGCTCTGGCTTCTTAGATAGTACATCTTCCAATGCAATATGTACAAACTGTCGTCATCTTTGGTTTGAGAATTTGTTTATGCTTGCTTTATGAAACTTCAACATCTTCTTAAGAAAATCCTATGTGCGTAGAAACAAAGCCTCCAAATTCTTTATCAAAATTGTTAAAGATTAGTACTAAATTTTAGAAAACAATTTACATTAAAAAATCAAATCACCAAACGTGCACAGATTTCTTGTTTTAGCACATAATTACTGATTTTTTATGAATGCTGCAACAATCAACTAACTACTCCCTCCAAAAACATTTAGCAGCCACCTGTTGCTGCGACTCCACAAATCCGAGCTTCTTGGATGAATTGCTGCGGCTTGCTTGATGTTCTCAGAGGACAGTGATTATGGGTAAGTACCTATGCCAAATAACCTTCGACAAAACCTTCATGTTCATTTACAAAATTACTTCATCACCTCCTCACAATAACAAAGGCAATGAATTACAAGTACCATATTTCCTTTTTCTTCCTCAGAATTTCACACATGCTTCTGTGTAAATTTTGTCATGAATACGTAGAATCCTCCTAAACAGATCTTCAAACGAAAGAAGTCACAACAGTCCTAAGCCAATTGTACATGATGTGATAACAGCATATCATTTGATAACATCATCCACATACAGTTCAGTTTAGAATTTTCTTCTTTACAACATTTTGCAGTCTGTCATCGCAGAACATAGAAGTGCTTGAAAGGAGATGACTGCTAAAATTGTGAAGAGAGCTTGGACTTCAAAAAGATTGCTGTTGATTGTTTATCATACACAATAAGCCATAGCATTTGCTATATCATTTTCGTGATTGGTATTTGTGTTAAATTAAAGAAACTCGAGATTTTTCTCTCCTTTTATATAATGTCGAGAAGAAGCTGTGGTGTTTTTTTCTGATATGTTTATCAGTGTGTTAAATTCCTAATTTAGAAAACCTATAGTAATACTAATTTGTAAACCAAAGCTTACCAGGATTTAGCAAAAACATAAATAATTTCTTGATTCTACCACCTGTATGGCTATCCTATTCTTAGAAATTTCTTTGAACATCCGATGAAAACTGAAAAGTCAGGATTACAATATCATCTGAAAGCTTAATTGAAGAGATAGAAAGCTCCTTTATATAGAATTAATACTTATCTGACCACAGAAGAACACTGCTATAACTAAATCATAATGTATTCAATGCAGTGTGTTAAAAAATGATGTTTAACAGACTGAGTGGAGTGCCAATTGAAATGGATGACTGCTGCCTCAACTCCATTTATATTGGATGATTAGTCTCACAAAATGCAAGAAACCTTAAACAGCTACGTTGGACAAGCACAATTCTCACTAATTAACAACCAACTATCCATCCTATAATCAGAAATCAGAGGTCAGATCTTTGGATGCCCTCAGCAACCAGACAAAGAAAAGAAACTTTATTCAATGGCTCCAGGAAAATAATTGGGGGCAGGGATTCAACCTAGAGAGTACAGAGACAAAAACACATCCAATCATCCAAAAATGGAACACCTCGAGGCTTATTCCCCCAACCATAAGGTAACAAGTGTGTATCAATGATCTTCTCGCATGGACTAAACATATAGAACGGCTGATAGAACTGTGTTTTCATTCCTGAATTTTTGCTGACAAAGGGTCTAATGGGAAGTAGCAGTAGAAAGCCCAAAAGATATAAATTAACACATTCAACTGCCATCCTCAGAAATTCAAGCACCTTTTTCTAGCAAGCCGACCATGTTCACCAGCTAACAAAATTACCATGAGAAATGCCAGAACCAAAAAAGAAAGCCAAACACCCTTCATGCAGAATTTCAAAAGAAAATCATAACAATTAATAAAATTATGTGCGAGATATGTCACCTGACTCAACTAATTTGGAGAAATGTGTCAATATTGTCCAATAAAGTACCACGAGACAGTCCAACAAGTTTACTTCATTCTTAAAAACAACCATTGACCTTATAACACAAAACTGATAAATCTGCACTAATCATATCATAATGATGTAGTGAAATAACAGTAAACCAAACAAACAAACAAACAAAAAGACAACGTTATAAAATTAAGGTGACTTCCATAAAAAACATATTCAATTTTTAAGCTGCAAGCAGTTCAAACTCAAAAATCATTACCAGCCGTGTGAGTTCATAATATCCAAATTTCAGTAAGTTATATTCACAATAATCACCATAATATATTCTCCAGCTTGAAGGTTTCTAAATGAAACATATATTGATCCAGTACTATCCAACAATAATATTATTAAAATCTTAGTCTTATCAACTAAAATCACCAAACTCAGTAATAGAAACCCAAACAAACAAAAGAAATCAAACTTATCAAAATTGAAAACTCTTCATTCTTGGGTTAGAATAGAAGTCCTCCTAACCTCTAATTCCCTGCATGTTCATGTGCATCCAAATCACTGTTTACGTGAAGCATGTCGAAGGTAGCAGGCAACACCTAAAACCGAAACAGCACCAACTGCAGATCCCACCACTACCGTCCAATCCCTTTCCTTCAGATTACCAATCAAGCCCTTCTTTTCACCATCGACCACAGTCTCTCTATTAATACCACCATTAACACCTTCCATAATCAATCTTTCCTTCACCTTCTCTTCCTCAACCAATTTACTCTCCAAGAGCCCTATTTTCCCCTCCATTTCCTCAACCTTCTTTTCCAACTCATTTTTCAACTTCTCCAACCCCTTATTCTTTACCACCACGGCCTCCAATTCCTCAACTTTCTTTTTCAAACTTCGAATCTCCTTTTCCTTCCCTTCCATTTCATTCCTGAAATCACTCTTATTCTCCTCCAATTCCTTGACTTTCACCACAAACAAATCCCTCTCCTTCTCAATTGCAGCCAGCTTAACATCCTTCTCCTTATCCCTTCCTTTCATCTCCTCCAAATCCCTTTTACCTCTGACAACTCAACATTTGATTCCTGTAAATCACTCATCGCAGATACCAAGTCGTGCTGCAGCTGTGAAACTTCAGCCTCCAGCTCTGCAGCTCGAGCCGCCACCGCCCCAAGAGCCCTGCTCTCAGATTCAGCACTTTCAACCTGTTTTTTCAACTCCACATTCTTTGCATCCGAATCTTTAACAGAGGCCGTCAATTCCTCAATCCTCTCCTTATACTTGTGGTTCTCGGAAATTATCTTATCATTTTCCTGCTCAAGTCCAGCGATTTTTTGGCTGAGACCCGAAATTTTAGATGAAGATTCATCCTCAGTGATTTCCACCATCCGATCATCAGAGTATTCACCGTTGATCATCGTCTCGTCCGCCATCAGAAGTCCCTACAAAAAAAACAGTATAAAACGAATCAAAACATTAATTTAATCCCATTACAACTGGAAAAAAAAAAAATGAAATTGACAAATCCGTAACCTGGGCTAACGCTAAATTATAAAAAAAAATGAAGTAAAACTTGTGCAAAGTGTTAACTGTGAGTAATATACGTCCTGTGAGCAGCTAAACAAAATGTAACAGAAACCTAAAGAAGAATTACAGGAATATATTTATGTTTGTGTTCAGATTTCTTGGGATAGAAACGAAACAAGTGCAGCTCTACCTTGTCGGCGAATTGATGCTTGAGGTTGCAGAGCGATTAGGGTTTCTGATTTTTACTGGAAAAGGTGAAAAGATTTTTTTGCGTGGTGTCAATGGATTGGCTGAGAAAAAAATTAAAAAAAAGATTTTTGTAGATTGTTGGAAGCACGTGGAGAAAGGTGTGTGAGCCAACTTTTTGCTTGCGCGACGAATATAATTAGCACAATTAGGATCTAATTCTATGCTTCAAATTAAATTACAAGAAAAAATGGTTCTCTTATTTTTATTTTTTTTTATTAGTAGAACCAAATTAAATTTGTTAAAATACGAAGTATATAAAACAATAACAAAATCATTGAACAACTTTGAGTCACAAATGCTTACTACATGTTTGATTAAGTTAATTTATAATTCAAATTAATTAAACTCATCAATTATATATTTTGATCTACACACATTTTGCAGTCTGGGACTGGGAGGGACCACCCCCATTTTATGGATTTTTTTTAATTTTTATTTTTTAATATGGAATTTAATTTTACTAATATTAATTTTGAGTGCTCTCAACTTCGAGTTGAAGAGATTTCTTAATATTTATAAATTCTCATAAGTTTCATGAATTTGAATAGAATTCCATAGAATTTATAAGATTTCAACATAATTCTATATTATAGATTTTAATGAATTCTCAAGGATTTCTATAGATTTACATAGATTTCTATAGATTTTAATTTGCGGTCTTTTTTATAAAAAATCATAATTTTACCTCCACAATTACTCAAATTTCAACTTGGAATAGAGAAGATTTTAAAATTCCACGTACCATTGCACTATTTTCTTTGTTATGAATAGACTAATGCCCTTAAAAAATAAAAATAAAAATAGACCACTAATTTATGCCTACTATTACAAAAATTAAAAATTAAAAATTAAAATAGCTTTCAAATGTTCTATAATTATTTCAACCACAAATAACAAAAGAATATGTTTTACTATCATAATAAAAACTTTTACTTCAAAGAATTTAATAGAAGGAATTTCTATCACTCTTCATTCACATCGTTCACGTTATCCCTCCACATTTCTGATGCTATATTAGCTCTCCATTCATTTGCATGCTCTCTTTGTTGCTCTTGAGTTTCAAAAATATCATCATTCTCATCAAACTCGCTAATGATGGAGATGAAGCTTCATTGTTTGGTTCAACAGAAATTCATCGAGCGACACTCTTTATGAAGAAAATTGTGCAATCTGCAGACAAGCTAACACTAGCTCGCTTGTGTTCTAAATGGATATGGAGGTGCCGATTTAAAAATAGTGAATCGCGATTTGAATATGCCAAATATTCTCTCGATTACATTTCTCAAGGAAGCATGACGAAGATTGAATACTTCATTAGCATTTTCAGGATTACGACCTTGGCCACCAAAATCTTGGAGATGATATCGAACACCTCGAAATGGAGCTAAGAATTGACGACGATTCGCAAATCCGCAATCCACAAGAAAATATTTACCTGTAAATACATAAATCGTATGTAATATTGATCTTGTGTAAAAGAAAATGATAAAGTGTTATTCCGGACAAAAAATGTATAACTTATAACACAATTCAAAAAAAAACAAAAAAAAGTACATACCTTGTGGTACTTTAAGTCCATTTCTTCTTACTAACGCGTCATTTAGTAGTTTTGAATCATGAGCTGAACCTTCCCATCCACTAAGGATATAAATGAATTTCAAATCAAAGTTGCAAGCTGCCAATACATTTTGTGATAATATTCCGTGGCGATTACGATAGCTGCTCACATCACGTCTGATATCATAGCCGGTATATGTGTGCCGTCAATAGCTCCAACACAATCCTAAATAAATGAAATCTTTTAAAAATAATTTTTATACAAATATAAAAAAGCGAGCTTGTTCTACTCTACCAAATAAGTAATTGTTATAAACAATGTTGTATAATTTACCTTAAAATAAGGATAAAATCTTGTACTACCTCTTATTTTACTTGCATTGTACATCCAGTTTGACCATCATATCGATGCAATTGTGTTCAAAGCTTTTTAATTTTGTTGAAATTTCTGCTAGATGTGGAATGTGCTCGACCAAAAGTCTTTCGAGTAAGACAATATCGAGAATTTTGACCAACGATGAGTAAGAATGTTGCAAGCATTTCTTCAACACATATATATCGTGTATCTCGCAGAGGTGTTTTTTCTCTAATGATAATGCAAAGCTTTAAAAACACATTAGGATACATCCTATACATCTTTCTGAAGTGCTCGGGATCTTCTTTCAATACCTTATGAATGTAATCATATCCAACAGTTGTAATAGATCGTCGAACTGGACGTTCTATATATTCACCACATATGATAACCATTAACCCACTTAACATTTGAAGTATTGCTTGAAGTGCCATTAAAACTAACCTGATAGTTTCATCAAAATCTTCCTCAATTTCTTGTTCTATTGGTTCTTCCATTCCTTCTCCTAAAATTTTACACATAAAAGGGATCATAATATACATAAAAAAAAAAGTTCATGCTACGAACATAGGAAATCAATTATATGATAAATATAACAAATTGTACGTAATCAAATCAAAGTTAAAAAATAACTCAATTCAAAGTTTCATCAAAGTTACAAACCGAATAAAAAATTCAACAAAGTAATCTAAAATCACATTATCTTGAAGAATTAAAATGTTAAACATTTTCTCAAATAAGCAAACTCATTCCACATTATATTTTATCCACTCCCAACGCTCTTCATGTGACATTTTTAAAAAGCATCTTTCATTCCAAGTTGATGAATAAATGCAAGTGCTTTGTAGCGAAAGTGTGATTATCCAAGTTTGGAGTTTCTTTGATAGTATTCCATATGTTGTTCTTGTTCTCTACTTCCTTGTTCTCTATTTCTTTTTTCCCTATCTCTTTCCTTTTTCTCCATCAGCTTAAGCATTCCTCGAATATCAGTTGCAATTTCAGCAATAGAATCCATGCCAAGCGAAATCCTTGCTTGAACATCAGCTCGAGTCATGGTATCAAATGACCTAGAATTATCTTCATATTCCATTCTCGCTCGCTTCTTTGTACCTTTATTTTTTGCATGAAATTCCTTGTTAGTTTCCATGGTCGCTGGAGAAGAACTATAATTTTCATATGATGGAACATTGTTTGATTGGTCATTTTGACTTTGTATGTATGCATCCTGACTCTCATCAAACACATAATCGTCTATCGTGACATGTCTAATTTCTTCAACTCCATATATTCGTGCATCTGATTCATCACCCAAACCAATTGAGTTTCTTCCTACAGCAGTTGCATTGCCAATTGCTATTCGTAAATCTTCATAGTCGGCAATTGTGTCGGTACGAAGGTGCCTCTGTTTTGGGTGGGACTAGCAAATAAGAAGTACACAAAATAATTATTAAGTCGTCTTTTATTGTATGAAAATGGTGTAAATTAATCCACAAGAAAATAAAATCATAATCTTACCTTGAAATAATTTTCCCACACTTCATCACTAGCAGTGAATTTTTTTGTGATTGGGTCCCATCCGAAACCAGAACTATATCGCATAAGCTCAGAGTATTTGTTCAATTTTTGCTTGAACCAGGTCAATCAACTTTGGTACATAGCAAAGTTCTTTTGACATCCAATTCTTTCATTCAAAATAAGAAGTATTTTTTTTTCAACTGTCTGTCTGCTTAATACCCCATTGCTACTACACCATCCACGATTAGCAGCATCAACCATAAGCTCTAACAATACAGAGCTCTCTTCCACAGTCCATGAATTATACCCAATTCTTTGTTTTCCTTGTGAATCTCCCATTTATAATCTCACTACATTATTCATAATATAAAAACAATAAAAAGGACCCAATTAATAGACCCCAAAGTATTGCTAAAGGACTCAATCTAGAATTAATCATTGCAAAACAAAAAACTGTTGCATTCTTAACATGAAAAAATAGAAGAAGAAATTTCAAATTAAATAATTCATCGATTCATCGATTTTGATTGCAAGACAATAACACACATAATCTATTAATATTGATTCATTATATGTTTTTATATTATCCTTCAAATCTTGCATAAGAATAAGAATGGAAGTGAAAAAATTGAAAGTAGTTTGGCATACATTTGGCACTTCCTTACACGTAAGTTTTACTTTCAGCTATTGAAAATGTTCTCCCCCATTTCTGCACATTGGCATGCCAGATGTAGCCCTAAATTCTTGTGTAACTACCCTCTTTCCCACTAATTCATTCCCCTTCTTCACACTTTCTGATAACAAAAATCTTGAGAAATAGTCAGGAGACCCCAACTCTCCAGCAATGACTTATTGTTAATGAGATTATTGATAGCACTATACTGAATTATTTAGGGCTACTTCATGGAAATATTTTCATCATTCACTTGGGTCTTATTTGGCAGCATAAGGTTTGCACAAATACGATTGGGCATATATTATCATATACATGTCAATATATTATGTATCAAGAACAAAACATGCGGATATACATATTATGTACATGTATGGAGATTCAATCGCTTCCTATGGAACCGCTATTTGACTTTAAATGAATGTTAATATATTTTTCTTTTCTTTATTTATTATAAGTTCGGATGAGTTTGAAACATACATTTATTTAATTTTCAAAATGCATAAGGTTTGTGGTTGTTTCGTTATGATTGATAATTATGTCATTAAATCAAGCCGAGGTCGACCTCTATGTGATTTTCACACGCGATTTGAAAACTATTCGGCTCATGTGCTCATGATCGAGGTTAAGCACCCGCCCAAAATTTTGAATAGAGTCACTAAAATCCAAACTTAATCACCCCGCTCATTAATCCTTTTTCAAATCTCACATTTTAATCAGTAAAATTTCCACATATTAATGAAAGGGGGAAAAATCTACAAAAATAAGGAAAACATAGCACTATACAAAAATTTTCATATAGATCTTGGTTGCAGAAAACAAAATAGAAGATGAATAAGAGCACAAAATCAAAAGTATATTATTAGAAATATTTATTAGAAATAAAACATCATTGTGAATTTTCAACCAATCTTCAATACATATATTAGCAATAAATCAACAAAAAACAACAAAATAGAGCACAAAACGAAAGTAAACAGCAAAAAATAGAAAAAATTACCGTCGAAGGTCAGAAATTTGTTCGGATGATAAAGAAACCTTGCCAATCTCTCTTGGAGAAAGCTGTAAAAGTGGTGGGAAGAGAGAAGCGAGAGGTAAAGTAGAGAGACGTGAGAGGATGTAGGTTGAAATTTTGATATTCTGACTAGAATTTGTAAGGAATTTGGTATTTATATTTATGGGCTAGAAATCCACTAAAATCTATTCAAATTTTCTAATTAATGAAATATTTAAAAATCTACTATTTATTGAGGACACCTAAATTTCTAAAGAATGTATATAAATCTGAGTTGGGGACACGTATATTTAAATAGAATTTATTAAAATCTAAGTTGGGGACACCTATATTTAAACGAAATTTATTAAAATCTAAGTTGGGGACACCTAAATTTATATGAATTTTTAAAATTCCTTTAAATCTGAGTTGAGGAGACCCCCCTTAATTGATAGCAATTGGATTCATTTACCCAATATTAATTTAATGTAAGACAATTGGACATATTGGCTTAATAAAATTAATAAAACAAAATTACAAATGATTGGTCATTCTTCAAATGATTATACAAAATTAATAAATGTACTTTGTTTGTTAATACATATCGTGTTCAACTAATTTTTTTCTTTTTTTCTTTTGAGCTTGGGTAATATTTAATTTCATTTGTGTATCCAGTTCTTCCTATTTTAGGGGATAATTTTATAGAAGGCAGTGTGAATAAGAAGAGTTTGACTAATTTTAAATCTTAAATATTTTTGTGCAATGACTTCTTGTGACTTTTTTAAAGATTATGACTTATAAAAAATTTAGATTCTCAGAAAAATTGGCTCAATAATTGTGGTTTGAGGGGAAAAAATTTCGGGGAACGCTTCCCCCGAAACCCCGTGAAAGGTTCCCTCCTCCCCAAGCCGGTTCGATTTGGAACCCCCTCAACTTAAAATGTCCGCTCCACCAATCTGCTTTATAATATCTACAATTTACTACCCACTTAGAGTATCTACAAAAGACTTATTTTTTGCATTTTAGATAGTACAATTTTTGAAGTACTCGACAATTTCTTTATTTTTAACATTTCATTTTACTTTTTCAATAAGTATTTATTATTTTTTTTCTAATTTTGACATGCTTCCCTCCTAGTTATTATATGATTTTTCTCTATTTTTTTATATTTTATATTTTATATATTATTTAATTTAGTCAACATATGAGTATTGAAAATTAAAATTCTTTAAACATAATTTTCAAATGTGTTAAAAAGTTAATTCTTGAGAAGTATGTTAAAATAAAATATAATAAATAATAATAAATACTCATTAGAAAAAATACAAATGTACTGTTAAAAATAAAGATGTTGGAATCCTTCGAAAATTTTACTCTCTAAATTTATATATGCTCTCTAAAATACAAATAATGCTCTTTATAAATAGAGAGTCTCTTAGAGATACTCTTATTATCCACACATTCTAAGAAATCTACAATTTATAAATACTTAAAAATAATTTCAACACTACCATATCTGGATCCATTTTAAGTTTACACAAATACACTAAAAAAAGAAAAACTAATTACAATAATATTGTGATATATTTTTATCACAAATATACTATATTTACATTTATAACATATGTATTACACTTTTTTGTAACACATGTAAAATATGTGTAACTGTATAACACAACGCAATTCCACCGCATGTTGCCGCCACCACCATTGCCTGTTTTCATTGCTGTCGCCTGTTACCACTAGATTTTGTCAAGGCCTCCATGCTAGTAAAGGTCCAGTACATGCTCTATATAGACCCAAGTTAGGTTTCGCTAAGGCCTTATAGGCCCAGCAAAGGACTACCGGATTCATAAAGGCCTCAGATACCTAGCGAGGACCTCGTAGATACATTTAAGGCCCAATAATATATTAGTATTCCCGAATTAAGTATGGCGAAGCCCGTGAAGAGCCTCGACATTCATGGCCGACCCCGGGTGCTTCGCCGGCAACCGAATCCATCACAGATCAGCGGGCATTGTGAAATTTCAGAATGACCAGAGATATATTCAAAGAGAGATTGTGTTTGATTGGCATACGGATTCTCACAAGAAAACTAAGAGCATCACCAATGAACTCCGTCTATAGCTTTTTAGACGTACCACATGAGCACATATAGAAGGAATTATAAAAAATTCTCTTCAATGCATGCTGACGTGGACTGTGTCTAGCTGATGTGGCATACCAAAAAATAGACTCTGTTTAAAAGTCCGTCTAAATTAAAACGAACTTCTAGACGGAGTGAGTGCAGCAGATTTAAATCTCCACTGTTATGTGGGCTTTTTTTATTATTATTTTATAAAAAAATTAATGTCACATAAGCGGTAGTATTAGTTTTAGACAAAACCAATAAGAGATGAATTTTAATTTAACCGTCTATTCTATAGACGTAGTGCCACATGGACTAGAAGTCTGTCTATTTTACCTGCCACGTAGATTGCAATAGACGAAATGCATTGGAGATGCTCTAAATATCAATCTCTTAAAGATTATGTAACGTGATAATAGGAATCAACTCAAATAAGGGGTAGACTCTGGGAGATTGCATTGACAACCAATTATCCTTATCCCATAAGGAATGAGGATCCAATCAGATATCTAATTAATTGTTTTCCTAAGTCAATTGGAACTCTGAAGCTATAAATACAACGTCTCCGGTTGTTCTAAGGTACGCATTATTCTCACTCTAAAACTATGTTCAAATTTATGCCTACTTGTCCTCCCACACCCAATTTGTTATTCCTCGTATATTATGTCATATACCGGCAGTTGACTTGATCGTCGGAGTACCAACGATCGCCAGACCCTTTTTTCCCGGTGATCTCGGTGCTTAACGATCGTCCTAGTGTGCAGGTAACATACATGTTGGCAGAGGCTTGATTGAAGATCTGTTGAAACGTGAATAGTGCAAATTTCGATGTCAACAAATTGGCGCTATCTATGGGAACGAAAAATGTTACACAACCAAAAACTTGTGGTAAAAATGTGTTTTCTACCCAAAAGAGCATGGCAACAGAAAACTCCATGGAAGAAGAAGTAGAGTTCCATCATACTGACTTACGGCAGGAAAGCGTTCAAGACCTTCAGAACATAACTCACCGTAAAATGAGAACAACGACAGAAACAGAAGGTCGAGCAGGAAAACCAAGACCTGAAGCTAGACAATGCTCGGATGAAGGTAGTGCTTAAACCGTTGGAGAATCAATCTCTTCAACATGGACCCAAGCGTAGCCATGCCCGGCGAAGCCCTTCGAGGTTCGGTTCAATAGAGAGTTGTTGATCTCGAGACGACCTGCCAGTTCCAAAAGGTAGGAACCTTGAAATATCAATCTGAGACCTCGCAAGATAATCAGAATGGGAGGCCCCTTTCGGCACGTGGAAACCAGTAGGCTCTTGCTGCCAGCGTGTTTGACATATTAGGGATGGGATCCTCCATATCACCGCCTCTACCCGAGACACAACAGTACACGATGAGTGCGGCAATGAGGCCCATATAGAAGGGATGAAGGACCCAAAGTTTGTCCCTGTGAGACTCGAGGATGAAAAGGAAAAGTTAGAATGCCATGAAGATGATGACGACGAGAACCTCCCATTCACCAACTTCATAAAGGCCATGGAAGTTAATTTCATAATGCCCCCGATAGACAAGTATAACGGGAGAGGCGACCCCACGGATCATATCAACGTGTATAAGATGAAGCTCCAAGGTCACTTCCCTGCAATAAAATGCTAAACTTTCCATACCACACTCATATCTGATGCGAAGAAGTAGTACAACAAATTGAAACCATGGAGCAACATGAGCTAGTCCCAACTCAAACAAGAGTTCATCAACACTTTCATTGGCAACCGGACAATGATAGCAAACATCTCCCAGCTTCATGACATTAGACAGAAAGAAGGATAATCGGTGAAGAGCTATTTCAAGAGATTCAGTGCTGTCATCAACAAAATTGAGAACGTCACCGATAAGAAGGCTCTAGATGCACTAGTGACCGGACTTCATATGCGCACTCATTTCTGGAGAAATGTCTAAAATAGTCAGCTTAAAACCTATAGTCAGCTGGTGGACTTGATCCAGCGAGAAATCCGATCGGGAGAGGTGATTGAGAACAAATAACGAGCAAAAAGAGACAGAGGAGATCGCTATTGGAAGGAGGAACATCGTTCTCCCGAACCTCGCTTTGATTATTTTTGAAGAAAGCGTTTATCCGAGCCACAAAAGAACTGTTACAAGAGATTCAACCAGACGGAGATGATTTAGGCCCCCTATGTTGGACCACCGTAGCGGCTCCTCTGCCAGCTATTCCTTCACCCAAGTTCTATTGCATACATAGAACCCGGGTGCATAACACAGAAGATTGCTCCGACGTAAAAGAACTGATCAAACGAAAAAATTAGAGACAATGAGAGAAAAATTGACTGGCCCGAGGGTATCGAGGACCTCCCAATCAAGGGCGAAGACCTCCGTCCCGATGCCAAGATGATGAACCTCACCATAATGATAGAGAAAATAATAAGAACATGAACCTACCAAGGGTAGAGGCGCCGTTAGATCCCCTCGGTCTGAGAAATTAATATAATCATAGGAGGGCCCTATGTTGGAAGGCATATGATGAATTCACGGTGAAACTATGTGAAGGCAGCAAGAGAAGAACCGGTGGAAAGTTGGCAAGTCCATAAGAATCGGCTCAAGGCCCCACAAATCACGTTCATCGAAGAGGACGAGGCTGGTATAAATTACCCTCATTATAACACCTTGGTAGTTCGCGCCATCGTAGCTAGGAATGGGCTTGGACGAATGTTGGTCGATGATGGGAGTGTTGTGAACATCTTGTTCGGCAGTGCCTTTGACCAAATGGATGTGGATCATAAATTGACTGCCATTTTAGAACCATTATTTGGTTTCACGGGAGATATCATCGTGCCACAATGAAAGATCACCCTCGCGTGGACTTTGGAAAGCCACCATGTCATCTAAAGAAATTCATAGAATTCTTGGTGGTTGACACCCGCTCCGCCTATCATGGAGTCCTCGGAAGGCCAGCGCTCAAGGATCTAAAAGCAGTTACCTCCATCTATTACATGGCAATGAAGTTCCCAACGCCAGGAGGGGTCGCTAAGGTTCGTGGTAACCAGAAAGATGTTACCCCCACGGTGATGACAATACAGATGGAGCCGATGGACGTCGACCCTGAGAAGACGGACGAAGAGATGATATTAGACGAGTTTCTAAACCTCTCGATTATAGAATCGAATTCTCTGGCTTCTCCCGTGGAGGAGCTGGAAGCCTTTCTTGTAAACCTCTCAGACCCTACCCATATGTTGCAAGTGGGGCAGAAGCTTGAGAAAATGATGAATGAGAAACTAAAGTAGTTCTTGGAAGAGAATACCGATGTCTTCGCATGGAAACATAGCGACATGGTCGGGATCGATCCATCTGCGGCTTTCCACGCCCTAAAAGTGGATCCTAAAGTGCGCCCAAGATCCAAAAAAGAAAGCATCTGAGTACTGAGAGGTATGGTGCCTTAAAGGAGGAAGTTGATAAACTATTGGCAAATGGGTTCATCAAAGAGGTAGTCTACCCCCAATGGGTATCCAACCCGGTATTGGTAAGGAAAACAACAAAAGTGGAGAGTATGTATAGATTTCTCTGACTTGAATCAAGCATGCCCCAAAGACAGTTTTCCATTACCACGCATTGATCAGTTGGTGGATGCAACTGCCGACCACAAGCTACTTAGCTTTATGGATGCCTACTCTGGCTACAACCAAATCACGATGTTCACGGAAGATGAGAAGCACACCTCATTCATTACAGACTGAGGATTGTATTGCTATAAGATGATGCCCTTTGGCCTGAAAAATGCAGGAGCCACATATCAGGAGTTAGTGAACCGCATGTTCTCGGAACAGATTGGAAATACAATGGAGGTCTACGTTGATGACATGCTTGTGAAGAGCGTGAATGCCGAGGACCACACCGGACACTTGAGAAAGATGTTCAGAATTCTCCGTAAGTATTACATAAAGCTCAACATCCTAAAATACGCCTTCGGGGTCGCATTTGGGAAATTCCTGGGCTACATGGTAAATCAACGCGGATAGAGGCTAATCCCAAGAAGATCAAAGAGCGCTTGTTGATATGTGATCACCATCCTCTCCCAAAGAGGTTCAGAGCCTGATAGGGAGATTGGCAGCCCTGAACCGATTCATATTGAAAGCAACCGACCGTTGCCAGCCCTTCTTCCAGACCATCAAAGGAGGAAAGCTGTTTGAGTAAACCGAAGAATGTGAGAAGGCCTTCCAAGAACTTAAGATTCTCTTTGGGAAGGCCCCGCTGCTGTCCAGACCAAAGAATGGAAAAACATTACTTATTTACCTCGCAGTTATCGAAAAGGTAGTGAGCTCAGTCTTGTTCCAAGAAGAAGGACCGGCGCAGCTCCTAGTCTATTATGTGAGCAAAACCCTGCAGGTTGCAGAGACAAAGCACCCAGACATGGACAAGCTTGTCTTGTTTTTGATAATAGCGTCCTAGAAGCTTCGGCCCTACTTCCAGTCACATATCATAGATGTCCCGATGAATCTTCCTCGAGATGATTCTCCGTGTGGATACTCAAAAAAGATCGATGAAATGGTCAATAGAGCTCAGCCAATTTAACATTTTCTATAAGCTAAGGCCCTCCATAAAGGACAGGCTTTGGCAGACTTCATGGCTAAGTTCGCCCACATCCCACAAGGCCTGCTTGAAGCCAAGCCTCAAGAGGTACCAACATGGAAACTATATGTTGATGGATCATCGGGCGAGGCCAAAGCTAGACCTAGAGCTGGAGCTAGGATTTTGTTGATTAACCCCGACGGTCATAATCTTAACTACGCGCTTCACCTGGAGTTTAAAGCCTCGAACAACGCTGCCGAATATGAGGCGCTCCTTGTAGGCTTGAGGCTGGCATAAGAGATGAAAGCAAGAAAAATTCAGATTTACAGTGACTCGTAGCTAGTGGTTAGCCAAGTCAATGGAACCTTCGCAGCTCGTGAACAATCTATGGTGGCATATTTGAAGAAGGCCAAAGATCTCCTGTCTCATTTTGTGACATTTGAACTATTCCAGATCTCCCGGATCGAGAATGGTTACGCCGATGCTCTTTCCAAGTTGGTGAGTAGTAAAGACTCCGACTTGATGATGGCCATCCCAATTGAAAAGCTTAGCCGACCATCTACCGACGAGACTCTTCTGTAGAATACCATGATGATCACTGAGTACCCTAAATGGATAAAAGATATCATCACAAACTTAATCGATCAAGTTCTATCGGACAACAGGGAGGGGGCACGAAAGCTCTGCAGGAGAGCATCCAAATTCGTCTTACAAGACGAGATCTTGTATAAGAGAGGTTTTAGCCATCCTCTCATACGCTGCATTATTCAGGTGGAGGCAAACTACGTGATGAAGAAGATACATGAGAGAATCTACAGTAATCACTCATGAGGGATGGCCCTAGCACAAAAGACATTGAAGCAATGGTACTATTGGCCGACCATTAAGAAAGATTCACATGCGTAAGCAAGGAAATGCGCTAAGTACCAGAAATTCTCCGTTGTACCAAAGCTCCCGGCTCAGAACCTCACCCCAGTCACCAGTCCATTGGCCTTTCACCAAATTGGGGATCTACTTCATAGGTCCCCTCCCAACTAGAAGGGACGGGGTCAAGTTCGCAGTCGTAGCGGTGAACTATTTCACCAAGTGGTGGAAAGCTGAACCTCTAGCTAAAATCACGGAGGAGAACAAGTGGAAGTTTGTCTAGAAGAACATCGTCTGTCATTTTGGAATACTCCACTCCCTTGTTTCTGACAACGATACACAGTTTGCGGGAAAGAAATTTAACTCGAATTGTGAAGAGCTTGGCATTCGAAGGGATTCCTCCACTCCCTACTATCTCCAGTCCAACGGCCAGGTAGAGGCCGTCAATAAGATCATCAAACACACCCTGAAAAGAAAGTTGGAATCCACCAAAGGAGGATGGGCCGAAGAATTACCGAGACTCTATAGTCATATCGACCCACGTCTCGAACGGCGACTGGCGAAACTCCTTTCGCCATGGCAAATGGAGCGGAAGCAATGATTCCCGTCGAAGTGGAAATACCTTCTCCAAGGCACTTACACATCCACGAAGTGGCCAATGAGGATCTACGCAAGGCGAACCTTGATTTTAGAGAAGAAAGGCACATTGACTCAAAACTTCGTCTAGTAGTTTATCAAAAGAAAATGGCTAGGTACTATAACTCGAAAGTTAAAAACAAGACTTTCCACGTTAATGACTTCGTCCTCAAAAAGGTTTTCTTGGCTAATAGAGAAGTGGGGACCATGACCCTCAGACCCACTTGGGAAGGACCTTACAAAATTGTCGAGAAGGTTCGACTGGAAACCTACAAATTGGAAGACTCAGAAGGAAGAGAAACAAGGCATCTCTAGAACATTACTCATCTACGCCCTTATTACCAGTAGTTTTTTTCTTAGTTTCTTTGTTTTTTCAGCGCTAAGCCGAATATCAGCATTCCTTTCGGCTTTGTTCAGACATTACGTTATTTTAATAAAGTCTAGTATTTTTCAAATTACGATACTCTCTGCCCAATTAAACAAATATAAAAAGCTCGGTAGCGAGAGAATGTGGTTCGTGGCCAACTTTTTCAACTCGCTGGGTAAACATTCAACGCGTAATCAAACGAGTAAAGAAAGTTCGGTAGCGAGGAGTGTGGTTCACGGCCAACTCTTTCAACTCGCTGGGTAAACATTTAACGCGTAATCAAACAAGTAAGAAAAGTTGGGCAGCGAAGGAATGTGGTTCGTGGCCAACTCTTTCAACTCACTGGGTATGCATTCAACGTATAGTAAGAAAAGTTCGTGAAGAGGAGTATGGTTCACGACCAACTCTTTCGTGTCGCTGGGTAAACATTCAACGCGTAATTAAACAAGTGAGAAAGTTCGGTAGCGAGAGAGTGTGGTTCGCAGCCAACTCTTTCAACTTGCTGGGTAAACATTCAACGCGTAATCAAACGAGTAAAGAAAGTTCGTCAACGAAGGAGTGTGGTTCGTGGCCAAATCTTTCAACTCACTGGCTAAACATTCAACGCGTAATCAAACGAGTAATGAAAGTTCAGGCAGCGAGGGGTGTGGTTCGCGGCCAACTCTTTCAACTCGTTAGGTAAACATTCAACGCGTAATCAAACGAGTAAGGAAAGTTTGGCAGCGAGGGAGTGTGGTTCACGGCCAACTCTTTCAACTCGCTAGGTAAACATTCAACGTGTAATCAAACAAATAAAGAAAGTTTAGCAGTGAGAGAGTGTGGTTCGTGGCCAACTCTTTCAACTCGCTCGGTAAACATTCAACGCGTAATCAAACAACAAGTAAGGAAAGTTTGGCAATGAGGGAGTGTGGTTCGCTACCAACTCTTTCAACTCGTTGGGTAAACATTCAACTCGTAATCAAACAAGTAAAGAAAGTTCAGCAGCGAGGATGTGTGACCAACTCTTTCAACTCGCTAGGTAAACATTTAACGCGCATAATCAAACAACAAGTAAGGAAAGTTCGGCAGCGAGGGAGTGTGGTTCACGGCCAACTCTTTCAACTCGCTCAGTAAATATTCAACGCGTAGTCAAACAAGTGAGGAAAGTTTGGCAGCGAGGAAGTGTGGTTCGCGGCCAACTCTTTTAACTCCCATGGTAAATATTCATCGCACAATCAAACAAGTAAGGAAATTTGACAGGGAGGAAGTGTAGTTCGTGACCAAATCTTTCAACTCATTGGGTAAACATTCAACACAAAATCAAACAAATAAGGAACATTCGGCAGCGAAGGAGTGTGGTACGCATCCAACTCTTTCAACTTGCTGGGTAAGCATTCTACGTGTACACATTCACGTAACAAAAACAAAACATTTGATAATTACAAACGACGTGAAACAAGAATATTTTCCATTAATGAATTCGATGAGAACCACACAAACAAATACTACGAAAATCATAATTCCTACATCCCTGCCGAACTTTTGGGATCGACGTAACCCTGGGACCCCTAGTTTGGCCAACAATTCTTTGACGTTTGAAAGCTCCGCCAAGGCCTCTGTTAACTCTTGTGCCAATAATGGAGCCTGACGAAGCCCACATAATCCCAAAAATCAAAGGTTTAGCTAAGTAAACTGTAGATCACTCCTTGTGCCACCCTAAAGAGGCGGATGGGTAGTATGACTTCTAGTCATGTTCATTTTCTTTTATCTTGTAACTCGGATTACAATGAATGAATGAGAAAACACTTTGATTATCCTTGTATGTTGTGTAATTAAGGTCAAAATGAACTATTATGAACTGTAATCAAATTATATGAGCATTTTTTATTGGCGCCACATATATTTTTACCATTGATGCTCAAATTGTCTTCATCGTCCACCCACCCCACCCCACCCACCCCACCCCACCCCCTCCCACCCCTTGTCTTCACCACCACTACTATCAACATCAAAACAACTACAAAAATCAAAAGCATCTACTAACCACCACAAACCACAAGAAAAAAAATCACCCATTCTACCGTCGAAACCATCACTACCACCACAAGTCCACAACCCTCTACCAACAAACCACCAGAAATTGATACGCCAACTCAAAATTGTGAAAAAAAAAAAAAATCAAAATCAATAACAATAACAACATCATGAATAAAACAAACATCAATCAAACCCACTGCAAGATCCATTGGGATCAACTGTGAAGTCACATGTCACCAATCGCACGATTTGGACGCAATTGGTGGTGGTGGTGGTGGTGGTGGAGTGGCCAAAGTCGACGGTGGTGATAGGAAATGGCAACGACAGATAAGGCACGCAAGTGGTAGTGGTAGGGTGTCTGAAGGTGGTGGTGGTGAGAAGCAATTGATAGCTCAAGAATAACTAACCAAGAGGAGGGTGAATTGGTTTTCTCAAAGTTTTTTGAAAAATATTCTAAACAAAAATGATATTTAAGAAATGAAAATTAATCCACAAAAATATAAGCATAATATAAGTAAATAGAAGGGAAGAGAGAGTGGAAACGATATTTTTATAGAGGTTCGATCCAACCAATGATCTACGTCCCCCGTTACCAAGCTCTCCAACACGAGCACGGCCTTTCTACTATTTTGATTGACTTATGGTGCAATCCAAACCCTTATAATGTATCTGATGACTTACAAACAAGGAGCACCGATCCTTATACAATATTGAGCTTTTCAAGGGACCTCAATATGATCCAAAAATGTAAAGAGGTTGATTTGAGTATTTCTCTCTAGATGAATGATAAATACAAGTTTAGTTCTAAGAGAGACTAACACTTTAATGAATAGCAATAGATAAGGAAAGCTCAAGTGTTAGAAGAAAACTTTGTTGAGAATGATGAATCAAAAGTTTGATTTAATCAAACAAAAGTTTTTCAATAAGAGATATTGAAGATATAAATGCAATAAAGCTTTGAATGAAGTTTTTCAATATGATTCTCTCTATAAATGCTCTTTTAAGTGTTGTTAATAAGTGTTGTTAAATGATAATAAATGAAGTGATATTTATAGAGATGAATTTTCATCACTTTCTGTTGAAACGGATGACCAAATAGATGATCAAACGGTTGACTGGTTAGAACTAGCCGTTGAACTGCAAAAAATCAGAACGGATACTTTTTGAAAAGTGACATTCAAACGGTCGACCGATTAAGTTCAAACGGTCGATCGGTTCAACCAGTTTACCAAACGGATTGTCCGTTTCCACAGTTTTGAAAAAATAATTTTTGGCTTTGATATTTTATTTTAATGCAAGTGATAAAAAAATATTTTTGAGCTTTCGTTCATTTGATTGCTAAGGATTAAAGAGTTAATACATTTACAATTTTATCAAGAAATCTATTCTTCAATCTTGATCTTTGAATTTTGAATTTTGGATCTTGAGATACTTGAACTCTTGTATTGCTTTTGACTTGATCTTGACATTGCATGAGAGTTCGATTTGTAGCGCTTTGAATATTGATTAAAAATATATTGTTAGAAAACACACTATTTTGTTTGTTATAATCAAAACATTAAGGTTTAAAGTTAACCATAGGTCAACAGCAATGGTAATGACAAAGGTGGAGCTGGAGGTTTCGTAAGCTGGGGAAAGAAACTGATTTGGGTTGTGGAAATTCAGACATATAAAATAATACTAGTGTGAGCACATGCGATGCATGTGATGTATTGATAATTAAGAACGTAATAGTGTTTATTATATCTTCTTTTTACGAGTTGGCTTGATATTGATAATCTAAGTGGAAAAAATTTAAATATTAACAAACCAGGCGATTGAAACCTAAATAGCATGCTTATAACTTAAAACCTAGTTTATTAAAATTTATTACAGTAGATAGCTTAAACATATGATAAAATTTAATTCAATTTACTTCATAAAAGCCGCTATTCTTAAGTACCATTTTCTCCAAATTTGCATTCCTCCTCATAGCCTGAGTTCATTTCTTTATAATATTTTAATCACGTAAAGAAAGCTGAATACATTTGCATTAAGATATTTCACATTTGTTCTAGAATAAGATTCTAGGCATAAATATCTACAACAACATTTATACATTAATTTCAATTTTTTTTAATTAACTTAAATAAAAGATAAATAGAGGGTTGAATTGAGCTTACATCATCAAAGATTTGAGTTTTCAAGAATGGCAAATTAAGTTTTTTCGATAAGTATTCCAATTCGACTATCACAATGTTTAGTGTCAAAATAAAAAGTTTATAAAAATCTTATTTCTTGCTTTAGATGAAACTCTAGAGATAATCAATAAGTTAATTGATCAAGTCGTTTCATGGTCGAATTAAAACTCTTTAAAAAACATAATTTCTAAAAGTAAATAAATTATTTTGCAGTTGTTAATTAAGTATGTTAATGAAGTTATATATATTTGATGCAAGTCAGAGATTGTGACAAAAATAGACTACAAAAGTGTAAAAAAATAAACAAGTCAATAAACATATTAATTACAATTAAAATTGTTCCACAACCACCCGTGTGTAAAAAGTAGCATCTTAAATACAAATTTCTAAAACACTAAGTAGAGTTTGTATTGCTAATGTACAAATAAGTCATTTTCAGAAATAATACCCTAGAGTTATATTAATATTCAAAAGGAAAAAGACAATAAGTTGAGACATTACTAAAATACTGATTTTCAAAATCCTATATATAAACATGCAATTTTCATTCAAAGTTCATGTAGTTCAAGAAATGATAATATTATTCAATTACAATTAAACAAACCAAATTTCAAATTAAATAATGTCCCAAATAATAGTACATTTTCAACGACAAGCAATCACAAGAAAATTCTAAGTTAAATAATGCCTCAAAGTGACAGCAATATCAAATTACAACAAAACTAAACTAAAATTTCTAAATTTAAAATTATTGAATAAAACTATGAAGTGTGAATCTCAAACTTTACAAAAAAAAAAAAACTAATAAAACAAATTTGAAATGTTTTCTAAAATAATCAAATTACAAATTTAACAGTCTAATAGATTATAAAAATACAATTCTTCAAAAATTCAAAGTCCTAAACAAAAAATAAAGTAACAACTCATATGTGTTTCAATTTGAGTAAGAAAATGTAACTACGAGTAAAAAATAAAAAAAAAAAAAATCTAAAACAAACAAGTCTATAAAAATAAAAAACAATAAAAAGTTAAACTTTTGGAAATAATTTAAAAAATTGCAAATTTAATAATCTAATAAATAGTACAATTACAATTCTTTTGAAATTCAAACTCCAAAACAACTAAAAACCAAAATCAAAACTCACATGTCGTCAAATTTAACCAAAAAATTGTTCAAAGTATTTCACAACAACTTTGAATTTGTCAACTATCTTCCTTCATCTTATTGTCGTTTCACTATAAGATTCGAAAACCTCTTACGTTTTTTTTTGTTGAAACTGGATTTTACGAAAAATGAATCCAAATTAATAACATCATTTCTAATTCTAATGTCAGGCATCATTCACCAGAACTATTTGATTAAACAATGCCTTAAAAACTTTAAAATAATCATAACTTAATTTATTCAAAACTGATATAAAAGTAGCCAAAATTATGCATATTTGTGGCTAGCAGTTGCAACACGATGCACGGCAATTAACTGGTGTAAGCATATATAATCAGAATGAATTCAAATTCAAAGAAAAACAAACAGATACATAAATGTAGGTTTAAAAACACTCAAGTTTCACTATGTGACAAAAGTCAATAAAACCAAATATTTTGATTATATTACTATAATAATCTTGGTCTATTAATCTCTTATAATATGTTTTACCTTATTACATTACTCACAAGATACTTTCTTTCGGTTTATGCAAAACAAGCCACAATTATCTTGGAATTTGCATTTAAAGTTGAAACACTTTTTGATCAAGTCCTACAACTTGTAACCTACATAACGATGCATATAAAGTTTCTCTAGGATTTCATTTTACATAAGTAGGTTTGGATTTCAAAATATATTTTAAATTCTATTTATTGACGTTACTTTGGAGAATATTATACGTGAAAGTTTACGAAACACCCCCTAATTCTTCGTATAAAGAGTGCAAATTGCACTTCATATGCCATATTTTCAAGAATTACACATGTATTTCACGTTCTATTAAGTCTCTATAAAAATAATAAAAACATTAAAATACTGAATTTATTCACATAAACATAATTTTTAAAATTACAATTTACATACTATTATTTCATAAATGTGAACAAATATCGTATTTAATTAGGATGAATTCATCTTTGGATCCTAATAATTATTTTGCAAATTTTTTAAACCAAATGGGTAGAAAATAACGTTGGTTGACTATTTTCAATAGTAAACCAAATATTCACACTTTTAATATCGGTAGGATTTTAATATGAGAATATTATTTTTAAAAAGAAAAGAACGGACTATAAAATTGTAAAGCTAACAATAAAAAAACAAAAAGGTGGTTATATTCACACTACAATTTGTTATAAGTGCACCACATTTTAATTATACTTAAGATCTTCAACTTTTGGTCATTGTTATAATTATGTTCTTAATTATTTGTCATCGAATTCTTATCTTCAACTTTCATTAATTAGCACATTTCATTATTGATGATGGTTTCTGTTGAGATATTTTATTTACGTGTTTTGAAATGAGGAAAAATATTTTATCTTACTTTTGTATCTATTATTTTTTTTTTAAATATGATAGATAAATAAGTCTTTCTTATGAATTCTCAACAAATATTTTTTACAAAAACCGTTATCAAATACAAGATGTGCTAATTAATAAAAAGTTGAAGATAGAAATGTGATAAAAAAAATTGGAGACATGAGTGCTATTATGTTAAAAGATTAAAATATTAAATGTAATTAAAATGTAGTGTAAATGATAAAAAATATTGTGTAAATATAATTATTCAAAACAAAAACAACAGACGGTGAAATTTCCTCTTCTAACCACTATTACATTTATGGGCTTTGCAAATGTTGGTGGACATACAACCTAAAACATAGGGATTTTTTCATAAATAAACCACTTTTTAAAAATAATTCTAATTTATCAACTTATCAAATTTATTCTAAAATACTACATTCTTAAAATTATATTAATTAATAAAATAATAAATTAAAATCAAATATATACCACAAAATATATATTTCCACGTGAATTCACTTAAATTTGCATTTGAGTCCTTGATTATTTGCACAATAAGTCCTTCATCTTTATAAAATTTTCACTTTAGTCTCTATACTTCATCTTTTATTTCAATTATGTCCTCTTTTATTTGCAACCTAAGTCCTTCAACTTTTAAATTTTTACAATTTGATCCCCATATTTATACTTTTATATCAATTTAGTCCTTTATAGTATCACTATTTGATACATATGTTACAAATGATATTGTGTATCAATGTTTGATACAAATGTTACAAATGATATTTTGTAACAATCTATGTTACAAATTGAAATATAAAATATCAGTGATACAAAATATTAATTCATGTAACATGTATTGTGTAAAATAACATAATTTAATCTGTAACATATTCAGTGATACAAAATATTATTTGTAACATTTGTATCAAACAGTGATACACAATATGATTTGTAACATTTGTAACGGATTGCGATACTAAACAGAAATTGTTACAACTGTTACAACCGCAAAATCAACTCTAACTTTTAATAAGTTCGTTAGAGTATGATATAGATATGTAACACAATGTTAAATTTAACAAATAAAACTATTGATTTCATCATTTGTAACATACGTAACATCAGTGATACAGAATACCAATTTATGTAACATGTGATGTGTAAAATAACATAATATAATATGTAACATATTGATGAATAAAAATATCATTTCAGAACATCCGTATCAAATAGTGATACAAAGGACTAAATTGATATAAAGTATAAATATGGAGACCAACTTGTACAAATTCAAAAGTTGAAAGACTTGGGTTGCAAATAAAAAAGGACGAAATTGAAATGAAAGAGGAAGTATAGGGACTAAAGTGAAAATTTTATAAAGATGAAGGACTTATTGTGCAAATAATCAAGGACTCAAAAGTAAATTTGAGTGATTTCACGTGGAAATAGTCTTTTGATTTTAATTCATTATTTTATTAATTAATATAATATTAATTATGTAGTATTTTAGAATAAATAAAATTTAAGTTGTTAGATTTAGAATTATTTTAATATTAGTAAGTAGTGTGTGTAATATCCACTAAAACATATATGTAACTTCCACCCACTATCTTGTTGTGGGACTGATCTGCTTTGGGTGGGCGAGAAGATTTTTATCACATGCCGACAAGTCGCGATGTGGGCAGGATTTCCGCCCTTTGAGGCGGGAGATCTTCCCATCTTGTTGTTGGGCCCAACATTCAGCCCAAAGGCTGCCAAGTTATGCTCTAGCAAGCGGACTAGAGATAGTGTAACTTACAAAATGAATCGAATATTATATTTTACCGTTTCTCTACTTTTATAAAAATTTTAAAATACATTATTTTAATTTAAAATCAATATTTCAAATTTTCATTTTAAAAAATATTTTTATACTTGTTACATATATGTTACTACTATGTGTTACTTGCTCATTTGCAATAAAATCAATATTTTATAATTATTTAGAAAAAACGTTATTTTTCTTTAAAATTAATATTTCAATTTTTTTTTTTTGTTTTAAAACAACTTTTTTACATGGGAGTAACATATATGTTACTATATATTACTATATGTTACTTCCTCATTTTTCATTAAAATCAATATTTTACCATTTCTCTATTTTTATAAATTTTTAAAAATACATTCTTTAAATTTAAAATCAATATTTCAATTTTTAATTTAAAAACAATATTTTTATACTAGTAACATATATGTTACTATGTGTTACTTGCTCATTTATAATTGCTATTTTATAATTTATATTCTTGTAAATGTTTTTAAAAAATACATTAATTTTGTCTAAAATCAAATATTTCCAATTTTCATTTTTGAAAACAAAACTTTTACGCGGGTAACATATATATTACCATATTTGATAACCTATGTAACTTTCTCAATTTCATTAAAATCGATTTTTAGCAAATTATATCCTTCTATAATTTTCTGAATTATGAATTATTTTAAATAAAAATAATTTATTTAATTTATTCACTTTTAATATCAACAATTTGACACGGGTAACACATATGTTACTCCTCAATTTATATACAATTGCTATTTTATAATTTATATTCATGTAAATGTATTTAAAAAATACATTACTTTCGTCTGCAATCAAATATTTCTAATTTTTATTTTTGAAAAAAATACTTTATGCGGGTAACATATACCCGCATATATGTTACCATATTTGTTAACCTATGTTACTTTATCAATTTCATTAAAATCAATTTTTGGCAAATTATATCATTCTATAATTTTCTGAATTATGAATTATGTTCAATAAAAATAATATATTAAATTTATTCACTTTTAATACCAACAATTTCACAGGTAACACATATGTTACCACATGTGTTACCATATGTTACTTCATCATTTTCAATACAATTGCTATTTTATAATTTATCTTATTGTAAATGTTTTTAAAAAATACATTAATTTTGTCTAAAATCAAATATTTCTAATTTTAATTTTTAAAAATAATAATTTTACGTGGGTAACATATATGTTACCGTATTTGTTAACCTATGCTACTTCCTCAATTTCATTAAAACCAATTTTTAGCAAATTATATCCTTCTACAATTTTCTCGAATTACTTAATTATATTATATAAAAATAATATATTTAATTTTTTCACTTTTAAAATAACTATTTGACACGGATAACATATATGTTACCACATGTTAACATGTAGGTTACCATTACCCTATGTTACTTCCTCATTTACAATACAATTGCTATTTTATAATTTATATTCGTGTAAATGTTTTTAAAAAATACATTAATTTCTACTAAAATCAAATATTTCCAATTTTCATTTTTGAAAACAATACTTTTACGCGGGTAACATATATGTTTCCATATTTGTTAACCTATGTTACTTCCTCAATTTCATTAAAATCAATTTTTAGCAAATTATATCTTTCTATAATTTTCTGAATTATAAATTATGTTAAATAAAAATAATATATTTAATTTATTCACTTTTAATATCAACAATTTTACAGGTAACACATATGTTACCGCGTGTGTTACCATATGTTACTTCATCATTTTCAATACAATTCTTATTTTATAATTTATCCTTTTGTAAATGTTTTTAAAAAATACATTAATTTTGTGTAAAATCAAATATTTCTAATTTTAATTTTTTTAAAAAATAATTTTACGCGGGTAACATATAAGTTACCGTATTTGTTAACATATGTTAATTACTCAATTTCATTAAAATCAATTTTTAACAAATTATATCATTCTACAATTTTCTCGAATTACTTAATTATATTAAATAAAAATAATATATATAATTTTTTCACTTTTAAAAACAACTATTTGACACGGGTAACACATATGTTACTACATGTGTTACCCTATGTTATTTCCTTATTTACAATACAATTGCTATTTTATAATTTATCTTATTTTAAATGTTTTTAAAAAATACGTTAATTTCGTCTACAACAAAAATATCCAATTTTTATTTTTGAAAACAATACTTTTACGCGGGTAACATATATGTTACTGTATTTGTTAACCTATGTTACTCAATTTCTTAAAAATCAATTTTTAGCAAATTATATCTTTCTACAATTTTTTGAATTACGAATTATATTAAATAAAAATAATATATTTAATTTTTTCACTTTTAATATCAACAATTTGACACGGGTAACACATGTGTTACCCTATGTTGCTTCTTCATTTCTGTACAATTACTATTGTATAATTTATATTCTTGTAAATGTATTTAAAAAGTACATTAATTTCCTCTACAATTGGATAACATATATGTTATCATATTTGTTAACCTATGTTACTTACTCAATTTCATTAAAATCAATTTTTAGCAAATGATATCTTTCTATAATTTTTTGAATTACGAATTATGTTAAATAAAAATAATATATTTCATTTTTTCATTTTTAATATCAACAAATACAATTGCTATGTTATGATTTATTTCCATGTAAATGTTTTTTAAAAAATACATTATTTTGGTCTAAAATCAAATACAATTTTTATTTTTAAAAACAAAATTTTTACGCGTGTAATATTTATGTTATTGTATTTGTTACCATATGTTACTTCCTCAATTTCATTAAAATCAATTTGACACGGGTAACACATATGTTACCACACATAAGATGCAATTTTTGAGGACTTAATGGAAGATAATTAAAATTTTGGGACCAAAGTGTTAAGATGTAAAAAAATGAAGGACCTAAGATACAAATTTTGGAGGACTTAACTGAAAGATAATTAAAAATTTGGAGACCAAATTGTAAAGATGTAAAAAGTTGAAGGACCTAAGATGTAATTTTTAAAGGACTTAACTCGAAAGGTAATTGAAATTTGGAGACCAAAGTATAAAGATGTAAAAATTGAAGGACCTAAGATACAATTTTTGGAGGACTTAATCGAAAGATAATTAAAAATTTGAGGACCAAAGTGTAAAGATATAAAAATTAAGGACCTAAGATGTAATTTTTGAAGGATTTAATTGAAATGTAGGGACTAAAGTGAATATTATATAAAGTACATGAACTACTATGTAATAAATAAATATTTTAAAAGAGTTTATATAATGTAGAAGATGTATTTTTTATAAATATTATTTACATGTAGGGTAAAATAAAAATTTTTAAAAGTGGGTATATTTCAACTTTTATTAAAAAAAGGGTGTATGAGCTAATTATCCTTAAAACAAGTGGATATTACACCCACTACTTATGAATATTAAAATAATTTTAAATATAACAACTTAGTTTATTTATTTCAATAATACTACATTCTTAAAATTAGATTAATTAATTTAATATTGAATTAATAATGTATTAAAGTTATTTTTAAACATTTAATTATCCATTACCGATTTTAACCTTCCTAGATTACAACGCCCATTAAATTGAAAACTCCCAAACTAAAGAAACTTCCCCATTTACAAGCTGGAATAAAATCTTTCAAAATTTTAGCAAATCTTCTTCCAAAATTTCAAATCGCATTGCATTTTTCACGCTTTTTATCTTGATTGAAGAATGGAGACTCCAAATCGTGAAAATACAAGGTTGAAGATGGCGTCGCTCGGAGAAGAAACCATACTGGAGTCGAACACTTCCAAATCTGCATGAATAACGTTTTCGCACCCACGAAAGCACCCAAAACGAAAGAGACAATAAACTTGTTGAAGTTTAGAGTTGATTTTGTATTTAATCGATTATAACGATCTAGGATTTGATTGTTCTCTCTGATGAAACATTTTTTATGATATAATGTATATATAGGTCTCATTAAAGACATTTTATATATTAATAGGAATTTGTTGAAGTTTAGATTTGGTTTTGGCTGTTGTAACAGTTGTAATAATTGTAACAGATTCTCTTTAATATCAATGTCTGATGATGTTGTTACAAATGATATTGTGTATGAATATTTGATACAGTGTTAGGAATGATGTTGTGAATCAAGTTCTGATACAGATGTTACAATTGATATTTTATAGCAATTAATATGTTACTAAATATGTTACAGATATGTTACAGATTGAGTTATGTTATTAAATCATGAGTTAAATTTCTTCTCACTGTTACATTTTGATGTTACAATGTGTCAATTTGTTTCAAAGTCTAGTATGTATATAAATACGACATTGTTGAAGTTTATAGTTGGTTTTACAGTTGTAACATTTGTAACAGAATCTTTTTAATATCATGGTATGATATAGTGTTACAAATGCTATAGTATATCACCGTTTTGGTACATATGTTACTAACGACATTTTGTATCATTTGAATATGTTATGATGTTATAATATTATTTTACCCAAAGACATGTTACATGTATTAATATTCTCTACTACTGACGTTACATATGTTACAACTGATATTATCACGAGTTTTAATATGTATCATTGATGTTATATATCATACTAAAATGTAACATACGCAGATGTTCTAAATATAATAAACATCTATGCAAACCAGAAATTTCCAAGTGTTACAAGATCAAAACAGAATTATAATGTAACATATGTAAATGTTCTCACTGTAACATAAACACAAAATATCATGAATTCTGATATTTTTTTGTAACATTTGTGTTAAAGTGATGATAACATAAAATAATATGTTACCGACATCTAAATGTAACATATGTATATGTAATACACGTAAACGTAACACACGCAAATGTAACATGCGCGATTGTAACATATACAAATGTTCTAAATGTAATAAACGTCTCAAGCAAACCGTAAACTTCCAAATATTACAATATCATAAATGAAATATAATGTAACATGTGCAAATATTCTCATCAGAACTTAAACATAAAATATCATAAATTTTAAATTTTTTGTAACATATGTATTCAAATAACGAATTTTGTGAACTCGTTACATATAATCACATTTATTCAAAATCGATTACATATATTTGGATTGATAAACATGTTACAATAATTAACATTTTGTAATTATTTTGATCATTCACGTTCGATTTTCTTCACCGCACTTTCTTCACGCCTGAAAGTTTTTTCACGGATGATGTTCTTCACGGATTGATCTCTTCTTCACGAATGATGTTATTCATAGAATGATGTTTGCCTGATTTTCCGAAATTTTTGTTTTCTATTTAGACAAAGAATCAATTAGGATATTCAATTTAATGGAAATAACGAAAATCCCCCTTTAGGCTAGTTGTTACACACCGGTAATTAATAAATGAAAATAGAATAAATATATTTAAAAAAGCAGTATTTTGCAATTTTGCAATAGGATAAGTCAATTGAATTATTTTCAAAACATGGTGATTTATGAAAACATCCCTTAAAACAAAACATATAGGAAATTTTCACATCTAGGCCATATTATGTTAATAATTTCATAAAAGCTCATTACATTTTTTAAATTGTAGGAATCTTGGATGGGCATAAAAGATTCTATTTTTAATTTTTGCCAAATCTAATTAATTGGATGTAATACCGCCACTTTTCACTCCACATTACCCTATTAATTAGGAATCTATATTTGACTAAAAATCATGAAGAATCCTAATATTTTCAATCTCTCTCCTCCATGAAAACAAAATTGCATTCATCTCAGTATCAACCGCAATTGTAACACCGCCTGTAAATGTGATTATTTACCAATTTATATAAACAGATTTTGTAACATCATTTGCAACGAATTAGTTCCAATCACACTGTCGTGATATCACATACATGGGAACCAAATTTTGTAACACCGATTGCAACATATTAGTAACATAGATGATGAAACATATTTTATAACACCAATTGCAACAGATTAATTACAAAGTTATATAAACAAATTTCGTAACATCAATTGCAACAAATTAGTTCCAACGATTGCAACTCCAATTAATAGATGCAATATAACAATTTATTTCGCCGATGACCCGCTTCATCATGTGGGTTCTTGTTTTTTCAGAGATTGAACCTTTTGTAGGAGTGGGTGTGTCAAGGTATATTACCTTACCGCTTGGAATGAAATGGAGGCTTCTTCCCACGCTGTCGGGGAGAGTCCTTCTTTGTCACGACCGAGTCATTCTGCGAGTAGGAGTATCCATGTTGGGTATCTTGACCGGCGCCTAAAATATCTACAAATTGGGGGTTAGGGTTTCACATAATGATGAAACTCTATAGATTGTAGAGATAAGATTAGTCGATTATGCAATGTCTCACGTATGCGGGTGTTGAAGATGGTTATGGAAGATGAAAATGGATTTCTCTCACCAATGCTTTTCTCTCTCTCTGTCTCTGCGAAATATGGGATGTATATTTGTTTTCCTTTTTAAATATTATATTCTATAAATATAAATAATAATATATAAATATTACACAAGAATTTAGAATAAAAACACAAAAAAAAAATTTGAAATTATATTGTATTTACACAGTAATGGATATAATTTCCTCAAACATATATGTAACTTCCATTTAACTCTTCTTGTTGTTGGGCCCAACATCTAGCCCAAAGGCCTGCCCGAAGTTATGCTCTAGCAAGCGGACTAGAGATACAGTACAACTTACAAAATGAATCGAATATTTACCTACATGGCTTGGTTTGGTTTTTAAGAGAATTACGTGGTTTTCTCTTTGAGTTTTGAATTTATTTTGAGTTTTATGTTTTGAGTATCTATTTTGAGATTTATAAAAATACGTTCTTTTCGTTATTCTTGAAAACTATTTCTCAAAACAGAAAATTGAAAATACATTTACTTTGAAATTTTGAGAAATTATTTTGTATAATATTTTATTCAAACAATTAAAAATTTGGAATTAAAAGCAATTATTTTTGGAATTAAAAATAATTAAAAACTTGAAATTAGTTGAAATTAAAAACAATTAAAAACTTGACTTAAAAATAAAGGCAAGTATGGAGATTTGGACCGCTCACCTTAAACAATTAAAAGTGCCTATTATGACCATTTTGGAAAGAGTTTGCATTTTGTAAAAAAAATACGGAAAATAACTAAATCATAATTTTCCATGCCCAGTGTGAAATGTTAAAAAAAAAAAGCACATGCTGAACTCGAAACGCAGACCTCCAACACCAAAACGAGCGTTTTGGCCATTTTGAAAAACCCCCGCGTTTTGTAAAGAAATCGCGGAAATAGGAAAAACATCGTTTTGCATTTCCTAGGTAAAATTTTTAGTGAAATGAAAAATGCATTTTCAAAAATGGATAAGTAAACACATTTTAACTATTTTCAAAAACAGAAAACGAAAAACAGGTTGAAAATAGCAAAAGAACACCTAGGGATAGCAATGGGAGGGGCCCATGCAAATTCACAAGCGTGAGGCGGGCGGGCGGGGGCTGGGCGGGCGGCGGCCTTCGACCCGCCAACCAACCTCATGAAATTTTCTTTTTTTTTTCTAAAAAATTGAAAAATAATTATAAATAAATAAATAATTTTTTTTTATATATTTGTACCAAACAAAACAAAAAAATTATAAGATTGAGGTTATGGTGTAGTGGTTAAGATTGATAGTTTACAAGTATCAACTTAGGTTCGAATCTTCTTTAGTCTATTTGTAGTGAAAATTATAATTTCTATTCTATTTTATGATTTTTCAAAAAAAAAAATTGTAGAGGTAGGTTGGGCCCTTGACCAGACTTTGACATGGCGGGTAGTAGATTTTTCACCCCAAACCCGCCCCTATTATCCAATGGTGGTGGTCGCAGGTCGTAGGTTTTTTTGCCATCCATAAGAACACCCCTTAGCTTTTGTTAGACTGCAGAAAGAATTAGATAAATATTTGGTAAATTATTGTTTCATAATTATTGTATGTTTTAAAATCAGTATTTAAGCGTTTGATAACAAAAGTGATTTATTGTTTTGATTGTATAAAATTACTAAAATGAATATTGATTATAATAATATTATATTGTATTATTATTATCATGAGTATTATTATAAAATTTGTTTTTATTTCTATAACAATATGTAATATTATCAAATATTTTTCAAGTAAATGTATTTACCATAATTATTTCAAAATAAAAATAATATATATATCTATTAAATCTTAAAATTTTAAAACATTAAAAAATAAAAGCATACTAATATTGTACAAAAATTAATTAAATTTAAATTATTTGTAGATATGTATTATCATTACAATACTAATAAATATGTGACATAAACATAATAACTTTAATTAATTAAGGTCAAAATTGATATTTAATAATAGATAGATAGAAAAATTAAAAGTAGAATATGAAAAACTACTATTTTGCTGCTTCTCAAAATCTACTGTTGTTGATACAAATTCTTTTAGAATTACTTTTTAAAAATTTACCAAACACATAAAACTTCTAATTGTTTGACAATCAGAAGTTGGACTCCAACATTAATTCCAAACGCCCCTAAATAGTAAATAGTAGTATTTTAAAAACATAAAACGTGACTTAGACGTGATAGTCAAACTTCAAGTTTTTACTAGACAAAAACTAGACGAGCGAAGCATAACCAGGCATGACAAGGCCTACGCAGAGTCTAGACAAGATTTTTAAATAGAAATCCTGAGCAGGCAGATTGCTGGCTAGCACGTCAAATAGCTTTGGCATACATTTCAGTTAAAAGTTGTACAGCAGATTAGAGCATTTCTCACAATTTTTACAGCTCAATGACCATAACCTAAATCGTAATCAAGAGTTCAAAGCAAGATTGTTCATAAACGTCACTGGCCATTTTCCCCTGAACAAATCGAGCTCATCTGAGTTTGTGTTCATAAGCAAAATTTACAATATGTGAGAGTAAAAGGGTAGGGGTAGGGTAGGGGTAGGGTTGGGGGGAAGAGATCCATGACAGAGATATTGAAAGTGTATGATGTCACCAACATATAGCTCCCACACATAATTTTCACAAGAAACTCAACTACAGAAAGTTGGCTTTAAAGAAGACGGCACCCCAGCCTGCCCCCTGCCCCCAACTCCCCTTTCTGTACACCCCACCACACACCACCGGCTATAATGCAGTCACAGGCCATCACAAACTTGTCCACGTCTTAATACATAGTTGCCATACCATATTGAATGGTACCTACTTTTCTGTGAGCAGCAACATTTGCAGCAGTGGCAGCAGCAACACCAAGTCCACCATATTGAGCTTTTGCTTGCAGTAGATTTGTGTCTATCGCAATTCTGTCCTCAACATGGCTCACCTTCGTCACTCCGGCTCGCGTCATATAGAATGGGTTGCTATCAATGTTAATGGCTATATCCGGAGCTAATTTGGCAGCCATGCCACAATGAGGTACTTGTTTAGAAGGTTTAGACAACTCCCCCACAGTCTCGGATACAGATCTTTCCTGTTTTTCAGTGCTATTTCTTTGGTAACAGTAAGCCAAAGGAATAACCTGGGGAGACAGGACTCTGTTTCTGACTAAAGCTCTTGGATCATATGTTTCTTTTATGGAGTTTCCACTCTCGTATGGTAAAACTTGCCCACCAACATGCCCTGGTTTGGCTGAACACAAGTAGTTTCAAACAATTAAACAGTGTAGCAAAAAAAAATACCACAAAAATGCATAATAATTAAATGAAAAGAAATCAAAGCAACAAAAACAGATCAACAAGTTTAGATGCAGAAGTACCATGTGGTATCCTCTGCGGTGGCTGCAAGGTTCTCGATAGACAATTATGAAGTCCATCAGAATCTCTGGAGTTTCTACTACTGCATGCTTCTTCACTATTCTGCCGATCTTTTACATTAGATACAGTTTGATGTTCTTTTGGAGGGATTGAATTTGAATGCACAATAGTAGACCTGCAGAAATCCATAAAATTAAGTACTCCAAATTATTAGAATCATACGCAGCAGAAAGATATGCCCTGCTATATCAGATATGAAAGACAAACAGAAATTATGCAAGAACATAATGTCGTATAATATAGACAACTAAAATTACACTGACAGACACTACCACGAGCACCCATTAGAACTCTACTTTCACCACAACATTTTTCAGACACCACAAACCGAACAAAGGAATCTTTAATAATGTTCAAAGAATGCTGAATAATAGGAAGACGTTAGCAATCATTTATATAATAATATTTCTCCATCATTTGGTTTTTTATTCAGTTCACCATGTTGTATAACTTCGGTTCAAAAGAAATGATCAATAGAGTACAAGAAACATATTTAAAAAAAATTTGTCATATGCATACCGAGGAAGAGAAACATGCTTTCTCTCAAGCGGAATCACGGGCCCATTTTTACCACCATTTTCTTCTAAGTGAGCGAACTGCTTTTTAAATTGATCGACGGCACTGCACACAAGAAAAGCACCACAATCATCAATAAATTCATATGTTCAAATGGAGAGACGCCTTAAGCAAGGAAAAAGAACAAGAAAAAGGCTATTACCTAGGATACAGAAAATTGGTTCTCTCAATTCCATTAAGGTAATCTTTACGCAGCTGAGGATGGTACTCTAATATCTCACAGAATATCAATTCTCGTATGTCCTCCTTTGTAACCCTTCGCCTCTCAAATTCAAATTCCATCTTCGAAATTGGCTGGCAAGACGGTTCCCTTTCAATTCTGGACAATCCCTTAAAGTAAGGATCAGCCAAGGCCTGACAAAACACAAAAAGGAGAAGCTCAGAAAAATCAATATAAAGATATCATAACTTCCCAAAAGCAAGTGTGAAAAATCTATAGGGGATAGGGACAGTGTAATCAAATGGAACTCGATATTTAAATTGAAGATCCGTACATGTTAAGCACAAAAACAGAACAAATGTAAATAGTGTCAAGGAAAATAAGTTTTCCTATTTTTATATAAAAAACACTTGGAGGCATATAAGACCTCTTCAACATTTGGACCTTTGTGTCTAAAGAGCAGAAAAGAAACAAACAAATGTAGATGCCATAATGTCAAGATAAGTTTTCCTATTTCTATATAAAAACACTAGGACATATAAAACCTCTTCAGCAGTTGGACGGTCCTTTGGATCAAAAGCAAGTAGTCTTTCTAGTAGTCGGAGAGCCAAAGGATCAGCATTTGGAAACTTCTGAGCGAGGTGCACAGGCTGCTTCTTCCGCATGCTGGTAAGATATCTCCTAGCCTTTTCATTTCGCACCTAAACCAAGAATAGAATGAACTAAATACAAATAGCAGGTCGAAACATGTATATACAGATGCATAAACTTGTAAAATAACAATCATATAATAAATAAAGGAGCTAATTCATACTCGTGAAATGGTATCCATTGAAGGTGTGCCAAGAAGATCAGTTATCAAATCCAGCTGGTGAACAACATTCTTTCCAGGAAACAGTGGCTTCCCAGTCAAAACCTCAGCAAAAATGCAGCCTATACTCCATATATCGATTGCTGGGGTATACTGTATAGATGCAATCAAAAACAAAAAACATTAACATTTGTAATTGAGGCCAGACAAATGTTAGATATAATACGATATTCACAGTAAATCATAGAACTACAACGAACTTAAATATAATAGATAATAACACAGGAAGCATTCATGACATCTTATATCAGAGGTGCAGACATCTATATAGTATGAAAAGCTAGCACATAAAAGTATTCAGTAATAATCCCTTTTACCATATTTATAACATCCTTGCCCTCAACTAGACCACTATCTTTTATGATATCGGTGCTTCCATGAGATGACATTAAAGCAGCAATTAGATTTTCTTTAAATGGTCTATTGATTAATGGCTCATAAAACACTTCCTTTCAAGTCTAGCAACCTATTATGTATGGAATTATAGAGACCCAATAGTCCTAACCATTTTCTGGTTTTTGGCCATTTTTTGACATGCTCTACTTTAAACCACAAGCTTACGGTAGCTAACCCAGGCCTTCGAATACTGCACTAAGTTACACCTCCTTTTCAAGAATAAATAGGTCTCCAACTATGATGCACCGACAGAGCGTGTGTCCGACACGACACGTATCGGATACATCGACATGCGATTTTAGAAAAAGTACCGATACGTCGATTAAATTTTTTTTAATTTAATTTTTTTAACTTTATAGCCTAAAGAAAATAAAAATTTCTATCCTTATTGCATAAAAAACAATACTAAAACATGATTTACCCATTTTAACATTAACAAACACATAATTAACCCATTTAAAATATTGACCGCCCATAAAGATTGACTTATTTTTATAAACCCTAAATAAATATCCGACTAAGTGTCCGATACGTGTCCGACACCGACACGCCGGTGGCGATAAGTGTCCGTGCTTCTTAGCCGAAAGCAACTAAATAACTAGTCTGTGAAAAAGCAGTATTAGTAAACTGAAAGTTAACTCTTGATGGAAGTGAAAATTTGTGACACACAGCTAATAGAAAAATATATATTCTTTATATTTTATTATTAGTGAAAAGTTGCAACATAAATCACAAAGTACGCATTACTTGAGCATTCCATCAAAATTAAGCACAAAACAAATGCAGCATAGTACCTTCGAGAAAAATGAACCACACAATTCTGGGGCCCTATACCATCTTGTAGCAACATAATCCTGTATTTGTACCACCATCCAAAAATCTATCAACTCCAACTCTTTAAAAATGGAAAAATGGCATTAAAGAATGAAAAAATATATACAATTAGATTTCTTAGTTACCGTCCAAAATATTGTTGTAGGTGTGTCATTGAAAGCAACTCTAGCCAACCCAAAATCACATATTTTGAGTTTACAGTTTGCATTTGCCAGAATATTTTTTGGTTTTAGATCTCGATGATAAACATTAGCTGCAGACAGAAACTTTATGGTTAGATATTTTTATCAAATCATAGAGCACAATTCACCAGCCCCCATTCACCCAAGTGCGTGACAAGTAGAAGACAAAACTGATAAATAGGAAAAAACAACATACAGAACAAACTGGTAAAGATTCTCTTAACAACTATCTTTAGGGATATAGCTGCAGGTCACACTATAAGTACTATAATTATAGAAATGAACATTTATGTAGGAAAAGAAACTGATCAGCAAAGTAATCAATTGATCAATTATCTTGCTTCTATGAACAAGATAATATCGGGGAAAATAGACAAGAAAAAGAATGGTGGATGTAACCTGTGTGAATGTATTTAAGGGCTCGAAGCAACTGATACAGAAAAAACTGATAGTGTTCCCGAGTCAAGTCATCATTGGCCTTTATGACTTGGTGAAGATCTGATTCCATTAGCTCAAAAACAACATAGATATCCTTAAAATCTCTCCTCGAAGGTGGAAGCATGATGTGTTTGATTTCAACAATGTCTGGGTGTCTCAGAAGCCTGAGAAGCTTTATCTCACGAAGTATTCGAGCAGCATCAGAAATGTGTTCAAAAATGTCGTGTATTTTCTTTATTGCCACCTTTTCACGAGTATGAGTGTCTATTGCAGAGCAAACAACACCATAGCTCCCTTTTCCTATAACCTCCTGAATTTTAAACCTATTTGCATCACCATAGTCAGAGAAGAATTCCATCTCCGTTGAGCTCTGTTGCAACACAGAAAAATTTAGTCCCGATAATAGGAGAAAAATCAACTAATAAACAAGACAAGATTCTCATCAATGTGATTTATGTTAGTTGTATGCAAACTCTCTGTGTAACTGACATCTAACCATACACAAATAATGTAAGACTCTTTACCCATTAATATATGTTTCTGTATCTTTCACAATCTTTTTCATTTCCTTCTCTGAGCAATGTTTGAAAAGGCCTAACCGGATACCAAAGCATTTTACCTCATTGATGCGCGTGTAAACCTCAATACAAGCCAATGGAATAATTGAAACATGCCACACAAATACAAAAATATGCTAGTTATGAAACTGTAAACCACCTATACATCCAAAATAAAACAATATAGCAAATAAAGAGTCTAATTTGCAAGGAATAGCAAAGTAGATCCAATAAAATAGAAAATAATAATTAGTCAAATTAGTAATCACAGATTCACATAACAAGACTTATTATATACCACGAGAAATAGAAAAGCCTAATAGTCTTCCATATTATCACTACTACTACAGTTCTAAAGAGAATCATCAGCACATGCGATTTCCCTATCGTCTTCTTCATGACTCAGTTTCTTCCTCTCTTTTTTCCCATCTTCCACTTGCAATCTTCCCCTTCTCTATAAACAATAACACAAAGATAGCAATAAAAAAATATAAAAGGAAATTAAGCGCGAAGTTATGTATCGTGGGACTCTTGTTATTGGTCGTCTGCTACTGATAAGTTGCAACTCTGCTTGGGACTTGGGAGAGGGGTTTATCGCACTTCACTTGAAGAAGGCAACAAATACTTGCTTCACCTGCTTTGTACTCTTTCACTGTTTTTTTCTCTAGTCTTTACTGGTTTTTTTCTCTAGTTTTTACGGTTGATTGGATTTAGAATTGTCAAGTCCTTTAAATTGCTCTATACTATAAAAACACGAGCCTAAAAAGGCGTGCCAAAGGGTAAGATATCGAGAGCACACCTCAATCGTCCAGTACCTTGAGGTGTGCAGCTCCATCAATTGAGGTGTATTCCTTAAGAGACACTCAAAAGGGGTAAGCAGCCAGGCACTTAATGGAGGTGCACCTCAAGGCATTAGCCTCAGGCGCTTTTCCAAACAATGTTTCTGAAAACCAAAATTTGTGGGGGGAACCAAACATTCCTAGTTGTTATCGAGCAAAAAAGGTACGAAAACAAAACAGAGAAAGGAAAATTTGAAGGAATGCAATTGAACAGGATAAATAGTTTCATTAATTTCATGATTTGTTTCTTCCATAGAATACAACTCTATTCAACGCAAATTCTATAAGAATTCAAAAAAAAAAATGTTCACTATTCAAACACAAATCCCTTAAGAGTACAAAAAGTTCACATGATAGTGTGAAACCTAGACAGTTAACTACATGAGACTCAATAGGTGGAATTCTTTTGACAAGTTATAAATAAATGACAGTGGAATACACAAAATCTGTTTTATAATCTTAATAGAACCTATTAGATTCTGCACAAGAACAAACATTTATAACCATGTATTTGGGCACTAGTCTCAGATGTTTAATTTTGAATCTCCAGCTTACCACACATCATCGACCAAATTTGATCACACAAATTCTAGCATGAAACCATACAAGTCCTTGTGATTGTATTCTTTGTTTCAAAAAGGACAATAATAATCACGAGAGCAACAAAGACTCAATTTCAGTTACAGAGCTAATGCTGGGGCAGCAAAAGTGATCAAAAACGTCAAGATCAAAAAGAATCCAGCTATAACATAAGATGGAGAACCTCATAGCATAAAACACAACAGCAGTGAAAAGACATGGGAAAAAAAAAAGGAAAAATATGTTTCTTTTCATGGACATACCAATTGGATTTTCAATCTGGAAAGGACAAAATAAACTAAGTAAATGATTTAAGTCTAAAAAATAAAGCAAAAGAGGGAAAGAGGACTAAATCCCACTAAATGTAACATAATCAAATGCTAATAAAGAAACATAAGATATAATTTTTCATTAATAAGGCATCAATTAAGAAAATTAAGGAGTTAAAAAAAATATAAATTCTAAAAGATGAAATCAAACAGAACCAAAAGCATTCATCATTTATTGGATAACAACAGCATGAGAAATGTAACTGACCCAGATCTGAAAACGCCAAAACTCCAAACATTATTTCACCATCGATATTATTATAATTTAATCAATAGATAAATTAATCAATAACGACCAAAAAGTTGGAACATTGGATAATTGAATTTACAAATCAGACCAAGAACAGCTCAGTCTTCAAATACGCCAGACATAAGAAGAAATCGTTTCCTCCATTTGAAATATAAATTCTTAATGGACTTGGACAAACGAAGAAAATAAGCCCCATCCTTTGAATTTTAATCAACCAGTTACAAAGTCACGCAAATTGAATCCATAAATTACATCAATAAGAGCTCTTTTTTCCTGTTCTCGCTCAAAACTGAATGGAAGATTTAAGAAAAAAAATCATAAAACTGAGGGAAAAAACTCACTTTCTTCCGATGATCCGGCTGCATTGCGTACTAAATTCACGAAAAACCCCTCAACAGAAAAACTGCAAAAGCTCTTAAATTTAATTAGTTGAACGAGTAACCCAAATAACGGCGTTTTCGAACAAATTATCCCGAAAAACTCAACCACATTTGCCCCAACGTCCGCGGCTTCGGATCGCAAAGGAGCAGTCCCACCTCGTCGAATTATTGTTAACAATGTTAAGCCAATCCCTCATATAACACCCCTCTTCTCTAAATCTCCAACTCAAAACCCAAACGACGACGCACCGCCACAGCTCCTCACCAACAATCATAGAACAGCAGAACCAAACATCGACTCCCCAACTTATGAAACCCTAAAACCACTATATAATTTATGCGTGTAAAATAAGGAAAATGTTTGGATCAGAAGGAACCCTTCAGCTGGTGGGGTGACACCGACAGAGAGAGATAGAGAAGAGAGATAGTGATAGGGTTGGGGTTAGAGAGAGAGAATTATGCTTCTTTATATACATACAATATATGTGTATGTATAGGTTTGTACAGTTTACGATACATTTTTGCATGTGGATATTGCGTGTCAAATCAGCTGAGTTATCCTCCGCGGGTAATTGTACAATCCGACAAATTCACATTTAATTTTGGAATTTAATTTTGTTTTTTATTTACTTTGTAATTTTTATTGAGGGATGAAATATGGGTCAACGATAAATTTTGTGACCCGTTGATTTAGTGGGGGAACGTTAATGTAGAGTTGTTCTTTTGACTTTCAATGCCTATTTAAGCCTTGCCAGGGGCGGATTTAGGGCTGGGCCTCACTGGGCCCAGGCCCAGCCCTATTCTCCACCCCATGTGATAATTAGTTAAAAAAAAAAAAATGTTTTTGCCTTGGCCCAGTGCTATTAAATGAAAGGCCCAGCCACACAGCCCACACCCAAGACCCAATTTGAAGACCAATGAATTAGTCCAGATCCCAATTTTCAGACAAGGATTCACCTACTGTTGATTCTGATTGCATTCACAATTTCAAACCCATTTTCCATCATTCACGCTTCAGCAACCAAGGAAATCGACACTCGCAGAGGCGCGAGTCGAATCCACCGACGCCCGCCGCTCCACTAACGCCGCCGTCTTTGCACATTGCACCACCGCGAGGTCCATGACCGACGATTACATTCGTGCAGGGTGAGCCAGTGGGCCTTGTCGAATCTCAATTCCGCAACCGCCGAGCCGAGCCCTAATTTCCCAAATCGAAGCTTCTATTTGAAATCATCACTTCTTCGGTCCATTCCAGAAGTTTAATCCAACTTGGAATTTTGCTTATGGTTTTTGAATAGATTATAGATAGAATCATAGAAATGCTATAGCGGCCGGTATTCTTTGTGCACATGTTACTGTTGCTGTTGTAATTTAATTTTGGGAATCTTTGTTTAAATCATATAATTTTAGTGCTATTAATCATGAAAATTTTCATTTCACGAGGGCCCGATATCCGATCACGCCATTGAATTTATTCGGTTATAATTTATCCGTTGAAATATCGGAATGATTATTTATTCTTCTGGTGATGTCTTTGATGTTGTTGATAACAATTGATTGATTATTTATTTCGAATCGCAACATTGATATTGAAATTTCGGATTGATATATTTATTCTCGCCGAATTATTTGATGATGTTGAAATTTTGGATTGATTATTTTTTTTCACTGGTCTGCTTTGATGTTGTTGTTGAAAATGATGGATAAATTTGTGATGAAATGTTGAAATGTTAATGGATAGTTTTGTTGAAATTGGTTGATTTTTAGAATACAAAATGGCCGCACAACCACCTCCTACGAAGAAAGGAAAACGACATTGCATTCTTTCTTCAAACCAAGAATAGATACACCAATCAAGATTCAAATCAACATCAACATACTCCTCCAACTCATAATCAACAAACTCTTCCAACTCCATCTTCCGATATTGAAGGGATCCAGGAAAAGGATTAACATATATGATTATCCTCTTAATAAAAGGGATGAGATTAGACGAGCATATTTGATAGTGGACCTTATCAACCTAAACTCAGAATATATACAAGAAGAAAGTATAAAGATAAAGCTCGTCATTTCAATATAGTTGGTTTTCGCAATTTTCTTGGTTGGAGTATTCGCGCTTCAAATCATAAGGCTTATTGTTTTCCTTGCTTTCTTTTTGCAATGATGGACGACGAGGCTTCTCTTTCAAAGATTAGTAACTCATCTGGATTTGATAATTGGAAGAGAGTTCAAGGAAAAGAGTGTGCATTTCTTCTACACGTTGGTTCTTCAACTTCATCACCTCATAATAGGTGTGTGGCAAACTTCAAGATTTAATGAGATCGGCTCAACATATTGATAAGGTAATTTATAGAGCAAGCAAAGAGGAAGTTATGAAAAATCGATTGCGGCTAAAGACGTCAATTGTAAGTATTCGGTAGCTAGCGCAGGGTGTTCTTTCGAGGGCACGATGAATCGAAAGTCATTGAATCGTGGAAATGTAATTGAATTGATTGATGCATTTGGAGAAATGAATGTGGATGTTAGAAACGTTGTGTTGGGTAATGCACCGGAAATGCCAAATACTCTAGTGGGGATATCCGGAAGGAGATTTTGGGAATTATGGCCAATAGAGTGCGAGGATGATTCGTGATGAAATTGGAGATGCTTATTTTCTCTTCTTGTTGATGAAGCACAAGATGAATCTCACCGAGAGCAAATGGCCATTATTTTGAGGTTTGTAAACCCAGCAGTATTCTTCTCGAACGCTTTTTGCTATCAAGGGTGTCGGTGAAACTTCTTCGAGAGACACTAAAAAAGAGATATCCGATGTTCTTGTTCAGTACAACCTCCAGGTTCATAAATTAAGAGGTCAGGGGTATGATGGTGCAAGCAATATGCGTGGCCAATGGAATGGACTTCAGGCATTGTTTCTTAATGATTGTCCATATGCGTATTATGTCCATTGTTTTGCTCATCGATTGCAATTGACATTAGTTCTTTGCGCACCAAACAATGTGATCCTATTTGAGACTTCTTTTCTCTATTAGACAATGTTATTAATATTGTTAAATCTTCTGCTAAACGCAATACTGAGCTGCAGGCTGTTCAAAGAGTAGAAATTGAGAATATGTTAGCAACAGGAGAACGTGAGTCTGGACGTGGGGCTAATCAAATGACTACCTTGCAGCGATCAGGAGCTACTCGCTGGGGATCTCATTATGAAGCTGTTAAAAGTATGATATACATGTATGTTGCAACTTGCAAGGTGCTTGAAGATCTTCTTAGCAACTGTTCAAATCCAAAGGCTCGGGCTGAAATTCGTGGTGCTTGCAAAAACATCAAGAGCTTTGATTTTGTATTTGGCTTACATTTAATGAGTTCAATTATGGAAATTACTGATTTTCTTTGTCAAGCCTTTCAAAAAGAATCTGTTGACATTCTGGCAGCTATGAGATACGTCTCCACTGCAAAATCTCTTCTTCGAGAATTAAGACAACAGGGTTGGGAGAAACTGCTTCAGGAAGTAAAAGATTTTTGTTCAAGACATGACATTGATATACCCAACCTAGATACCAATATTGGTCGTGGTCACAAGCAAATTACTATTGAGCATCATTATCACTTGATGTTTTCAATGAAACCATAGATTATCGATTGATGAGTTGGATACAAGATTTAATGAGACATCGTTCGACTCCTTCAACTTAGTGTGGCCTTGGATCCTAAAATTCATTTGAATCATTTAATGCAAATGATATTTATGATCTTCTTTGTGGAGTTTTATCCCGAGGATTTTGAACGCCAAGAGAGAAATGTCTTGTTGACCGAATTGAAATATTATCGTGATGATGTAGTTCGTGATCCTCAATTTGAAGTACAAACACTTTCAAAATTATGCGAGATGTTGGTTAAAACACGAAGGTGTGAGGATTACAAGATGATAACTAAATTGATCGCTCCTTGTGTTGACATTACCTGTTTCTACTGCGACAACTGAGAGAGCATTTTCAGCAATGAAACATGTGAAGACGTCAATTCGCAGTAAAATGGGTGACGAATTTCTTGCTGATCGTATGACAATTTTTGTTGAGAGAGAGCTTGTTCATAAAATAGATATAGATTCTATTATAGATGAATTTGCAGCTGTAAAAGATCGTCGGGCACAACTTTCTTTTGCTAATTTTATATCTTGAATATTTTTGTGTAATGACTTATTGTAAACTTTTTAAAGATTATGACTTGTTTGAAAATATTATATTCTCATTCTCATTAAAATAGGGTCAAAAAAAATTTTTCGAGGAGAAACCCCATATATTTCCCCTCCTCCCACCCCTATATGCCATCTCGGCTCAGCCCGAGCCTTCATTGTAAATTAGTTGGACTTTATGTTGTAAATTAAATTGACTATATTATAAAATTAAATACTAAGTTTGAAGTATAATTATCATGAGATTGGCACATGCCGATGTGCGACTATGTAAAGAGTTCAAAATATAGTTATACGTAAAGAGTTCAAAATTAATTTGATTTGTAAGTATTGTATAATAAGTGTTTTCTCAACAAAGTTTGATGCAACATTTTGCACGTAAAAACAACGTATGACATTCGAGAATTTAGGTATTTCTACCAATCTCATCCATGCATTTACACAAGAGCTTACAACCTTCTTTTATAATTATTTCAAAATCGTTTACTATAAAAAGTTTATTATCGATTGTTCTTTCACTGCATTATAACTTTATCAAATCATAGTCACGTGTGTAACAGACTTATAAATAATAATGGCGTCGAACTTTTTTGTTCTTTCTCTAACTATAGTAATTGTCAAGTTTGTGGTACTTTAATTACATTAGGCTATGCTACAAAAAGTCTTGACATTGTAGAATACGTATGGCCAATTGTTAAGTGGCACTTGTTAGCATTGTGTCTCCTAAACCTATAATGATATGTATTGTGGCTAAGCATTGTTGTAATAAGTTGAATTTTAATAATATTAAATAAATACGTAAAATATACATCTATAAAGAGATTGTTTTATGCACGTTTTAACTCTAATACATATAATATAATAACTATAATTCTTAGGTGAGATGGTTGTATAAAAACCTAATTTATTCCAACTTGATGGTCCTAGAGAACATTAGGGGTAGGGGGGCATTAGCACATGTCCAATTTTCAACTAAAGAATGAATTAGAAAATGATAAACAAGTGGTTTATGCCGACATTGTAAAATGTACAATATATCAAATAAGTATTAAAAATATTAAAATTTAATCTAATTATATTATTTAGTATTACGATCCATATATACATAATAAAATAAAGTGATACGTAATTTGTAATTTTACCCATGCTAAGACATATTCCGTGAGGGCTATTTTCAGTAGGGTGCTTAAATGTGAAGTAAATAAGGGGAAAGTTCTCAAACTAATTCAGAAAATGACTAATTAATCCTTTTCTAATGTGACAATGAAATTACATGTTGATATTTTCTACATTTACACATGTTTAATATGTTAACTTAAATAGAATCTCGATTTTGTTATTCTTTAAAAGTAAATTATAAACCTAAATAATAACAAAATATATATTGAATAAAATTTTAATTATTATGATCGATCTACTTTCAAATATGTAATCAACGTAAGTAAAAAATTATTTGGACATACGATAAATTAATAACTGGCAAATAATCTACTAAAGAAATTGTTTGTTATATATTATATGTTGTTTGGTCAATGCGATGAACTGTTTCTTCTGTTTCGACTGCATATTAAAAATAAAATTTATCGTAATGTTATTGGTAATTTGATATTGTAATATTACTAAGCTATTTTTTTTTTTTTTTAATAACTTGCACCTATGTATTATGTAATGCTATTAAATTTAAATATTTTTATTAGAGCTGCGGGTGGATGAAACCAGCATGCCACCAAACTATTTCTTCATATTTCAACATAAGAATACATGAACTTTAGTTAAGTCTGGGTGTGCTTAAAATTGCTTATAAGTATCGGAATCTACTACTTTTTATAGTTCGAAATAAATAAATTATGGGTCCTACTTTATCTACTTTTTAAATTTTGTGAATTTTGAATCAATTGGGACAACGAGTGGTGCGTCATACAAAATGAAGTATTATACTGTATTTTATAGAGTTATAAATAATATTTGAAGTTTAAAACGAGATGATTGGGACCATTCATATTAATTTGTATCTATTTCAACAATCTATAAAAAAAAAGTTTAAAATTTACGAGAAAAATATGAAAATAAGAACCCGTAAAACTTTTCTTTTGGTAAGGGTCAAAATTCGAAAACCCAATTTGGAAGAAACAATTAATCATGAGTTTATATAAAGACAAATTAGATTACTGAAATAATTAGAAAAATAATATATTCATTTTCTAATGAACTTATCTTGGACCATTTGTACGCAATTATTAATCAAAAAAGGCTAAACTTGATAATGAAAGATTAAATAAAAGAATTTATTTGCTCAATACACGTGTAAAGGATATATTGGCCAAAACCTTTGCCCGTTAAAAGGCAGATATGTTGTCCCTTTCATCCCAATCATTCAATTTCTTTGCTGAGAAGGTGGGACTGGTAAATAATAGCCACAAGTTGACACTTAACCGGCTTATTTTATTTTACCACGTTTTCAAGGTAATATAAATATTGTTGAAACGTAATTTGGACTCACCTGCAATATTAAATAAAATATACCAATTTGTATGTTTTTTTAATTAATTAGTTATGTAGGTAAATCATCTGTTTATAATAAATTTAATATAAAGTTAAAGTCGAGAATATAATCTTCTTTAGTAATTGTGTTTGATATTCTATCATATTATAGTGAAATTGTATCAATCTTATTGATGGAAGCTTCATCATCTTAAAAGAAATTGGAACTATATTATTTTTAAGATTCAACTTGTTTCTCGCCTGTCAAACTCACTAGCTACTTGAACTAATAGGGGCCTTATCTGAAAATATCGTCAAAACGATGTGTTTAGAAATGATAACAATGTTTATCTACTACTACAAACATCGCTTTATCGATGAAATTTTTGTGACTGATCTAGTTCTATCGCTATTTTCGACGAATTACCTATGGAACACTAAAAAATATTTAAAATAAATTAAAAATGTAATTTTTCGACACCCAGTTTACTTCAGTTGAAAAAATTCCGATGGAAATAGACATGTCATCGAAAATTTTAAACGCACTCTAAACGAGGTCCGAAATTTCATACCACAATCAAAATTGAGCTCTAATATTTCGATATAAACAAAACTAAATTTTCATCAAATATTTTTACAAAATAAAATGAAATGTTTGATGACATTTAGTACATGTCAAAATTACCTAAACTACCAAAGTAAGGTGTTCATGCAAAACTAATTATAAAAATAAAACATTATTTATTTAAGTAGTTGTAAGAAATAATATATATATATATAATGTCAAATAATATATAATAAATGTCAAAAAGTTTAGAATTGATGGAAATAAAATTACTTCAAAAAATTTTAATTTATTTTTGAATGAACAATGCTTACTGCTAGAGGTGGCAAAATCTGGGCTTGGCCAGAATAGATCTTGATCTCGGGTTGGGTGGTCCAACAAAAAATTGATCAAATAAAAATTGGGCTAATTCAATCCCAAGACAACTAGCCCACGGACCAATTGATTGATTGAAACCGGCCGGCCCAAGAAAATATTTTTTGGCCCAAGCCCCCACCCCACGCCACCCGGTGAAACCGGAAGCAAAGAGGGGATTTCTCTCCCTTTGCAGCAAGGGGGAGGGAGGGAGGGGGGAGATTTCTCCCATCATCACAAAGATCCCCTTTTTGTTGGCCACAGGAAGTGGGGAGAAATCCTCCCTCTATTCCCCTATTCCAAAACTTGGTTCGAGAAATTCATGGAGAAAGTCGCGAAACCAGGACATTTCTCCCTGGTTTCGCGACCGGAGGATTTCTCCCCACCCCGGCCGTGTGACCGGGGTGGGGAGAAATCCCCTCTCTGGTCGCGTTTTTCGCATCGGGGTTGGGGGGTGGAAGAGATGTACAGTAACATGTTAGATTTTTTTTTTTTAAAATCATAAATAATTGTTTTAAAAAAATAAGTTAAAAATTAAGTTGAGCTGGCCCATTAGCCTTATTGTTTAAAATCGGATTGGGTTAGCCCGATCAAATACCAACCCATATAAAATTGGGTTAGGGCTAGCTCAGCCCAATATTTTGTTTGGACCATTCAATTTCGGGTTGGGCTGGCCCGTCTGGCCCATTTGCCAGCTCTACTTACTGCTACCAATTTAATAGTTTACTTTTCTTGTATATATGTTTACTTTATATAAGAGTAATTATCTCTTATATTATTCTATATTAAGTACGTTATAAATACTAGTCAAACTAATAGTTTTGAGTAGGGATGGACAAAAATTAACAGGACCGATCAATTTGGTCTGGTTCTATTTAAGTTCATAGTTCTGTATATTAAAATTGAGAATCGACCAGTTTCGGTCCAAATCTCAATTCTAATAACTCGGTTTCATTTGTTGTGATCGAGGTTCAATTGGTAATTTTCTAATTCTAATGCCTATTTTATAAATCAATTATCAAAAGTTGTTGTTGGTCCACAAAAGAAAGATTTGGGTGATTTGTCCCCTACCTCAATGCAGCTTCTCTCGAGGACAAGTATCGTCCCGACTTAGCATCGCAACCAGATTTTGACCTAGATCTTTGGAATGCAGGGACCAATTGTCCAAGCAAAGGTCGTTCATATGAGTAGGTAGTTAAGAGGCTGCCTAACAAGCACTTGCATCTTCTTTTCGTTCAATATTTGTTATCGCTACACATAGAGAGAAAAAATCGCTAATTTACAAAATAAAAGTTGAAGAGTTGACAAAAGACAAAGGTGAGATGAAAGAGAGAAGGCATAAAGGCAAAAAAGAGATGGAAGAGAGAAAGCTTAAAGAGGAATAAGAAATGAGAGAGAGGGAGTGAGAGAACGCAAGGACTTGTAGGAAATAAAGTTAGAATTGACATCACAATTTGATGAAAATATAAAATTGATGCTTAGTAAAGCGAGGATCGCTAACTCTAGAGATCCTTCTATATGGAAAAGTAATGACTAGAATAATGTATGAGTTTTATATTTGAATTTATGTTTAGTAAATATTGTAACTTACTAATTTTTATTTGCTTAATTCATACTTTAACAATCAAATTTTATAATTAATTTGAAGAATGGCAAAAAATATCAACGGGCAATGGATTTTATTGGAATATTTGTCGGAGAATTTCCCACCAAATAATGCCTTCAAAAATTAACGATGACAAACATTGGTGGAGATTCCCAATGGAAGTGTATGAGTTGGAAATTTCCAAAGGATGTATATCTTTCGATAATTACTAATAGCCGTTGACGCCATCGACAATTATTGATGGCACAAAATTTCTGTCAGAAAGAATTATTGACTGGGCTTTCACAAATAGATTTCCCGACGGCGATGAGGCGTCGATATTTATTATCGCCGACCAAAAATATAACTTAGCAACGGACATATTTGTCATTGGAGCTTTTTTTTTTTTATAGTAGTGATCTTCCAAATCAAGACTTATTGAGTGTTACATTTCCGGCCATTTAACAACAAAGATAAAAAAGAAAAAAGAAAAGAAAGAAAGATTGTGATTAAGTGCTTATTTGGTTCATATTAAAATTTGTCAAAACACTATAGTAAAAAATCAACAATTAATTTTAATCACACATTTTATCAATTTTTTTTTATCAATGTTTTCTAAATAACTATCCCAAACAAATTCTAAGGGTCTGCTTGATAAATTTTTTTCACCAATTTTGACTCGATTTTGGGTGGTATTGTTTATGAAAGGTTAGAAAAAATCGATGCTTGTTAGTTTGTTGGAGCACCAATTTTAAACGGTTTTTAAACCGCTCAAAACCGGTGTAGTGTAATTTGGAGTGTATCTCCCAACCCGTCAAATAGGTGATTTTTTTGCCATTCTTCAAAATTTCTTCCAATATTACCCTCACCCAAACAATTATTTTTATAACTACTTTAAACTTAATATTTGTAAAAATAAAAGAACACATGCAAAAGAAAAGAACATATACAAAAACATAAATTTAATTTTATATTTTCAATAATAGGTGGATATATAAAATTTTTATTTTTTTTTTTTTTTTATATATGGACATATATGTAATTTGATTCTTTTAAAAAACTTTTAAAACTATTGAATAATAAACTCTCAAATATAGATTAAACCGTTTCAAAAATCGCAACTAAAAATCATCCAAAATCACTCCCCTCATATATGCTCAAAATCAATAGTTTAAAAAACTCTCGTAATCCCTAAAGGTTAAACTTACCATTGAAGTACTTCAAGAAATTGGGACCAAACCTTTAGTTTTATGTAGTTATCAGGAACTATCGTGAATCTAAATAACGTGTTCTCGCTGGGTTGAAAAAAACTAAATTAACCACCTAATTGTTGGTTATACTTATTATAATAAGTTTAGTTGGTAATAAAAGCCCTCATGCACAACCTTCTTGTTGTGGTCTCAATAAGGCTTTTAGAACATATTTATTAGTGTTTATAAGTACTTATAAGTTGGTCAAACATTATTATTATCCACACATTTTGTAGGACCCACAACTTTTATCTATTTTTTATCTATACATTTCGTAAGACACAGTACTTATAATTTACAAATTTTTTTACTAAACATACTTTTAAACAAAAGACTATTTTTCACTTTACACACTGAAGATCATTTTTGAAAAGTTCTTAACTAATTGTAGTATAAATAACTTAAAAATATATTTCATTCAATATTGAACAACACTTACAAAACAACGAATAAGATTTAATTTATTTATTTTTATTATGTTGGCTCTATCTAATTCAATATAATATATCAAATATGTCATAGCATTGTAAGGTTTTAATATGCCAAAATTGTGACTATTTGAAAAGACATCAACGAATTTTTTATTTGTTTCAAGTTAATAATTTTCAGTTAATTGACACTATTTACTCTAATGATCATGGAATCCCTAAATTTGGTTTTACTTCAAAAGACAATTTTGGATACCTTATTTATTTATTTATTGTTGTGGTAGTTGGGGATTCAATTAATTAATGGAGCAATATCTTGTAATTTGTCCCTTGCCTTTTCTTTTAAATTTAAAAATATAACAATAATTTATTTATATATTTGTACGGGAATTCAATAAATTTATATACATTGAAATAGAAGCTTCCTCGAAATGAAGAATTTTGTTAATTAGATGTCGACTTATATTTCGATGATAAAAAAAAGATTTTATTTAATTCTCTTCACACACTACATACTTGACTATTATGCCAAAGGGTCACGTCTCTTGGAAAAAACAAAATTATAAAAAAAGACAGATAGATGTCTTATTGATTAAATATCAGACCGACAATACTAAAAGTCTTGTACGAAATCACATATTGAACCAATTATTTCTAATGTATGAATAAATTATAGAATAATATTAGATAAATTGTATTGGTGTGATTTGAACATTATATTATGATTTTAGTTTTTTATTGTATAAATAATTGGAAACCACCGACTTAATTACAATTTCATTGCTCTTTACTTGTAGAACATGTTCAATTAATAATTAGTGCAAATCTATTAAGTTGATTGAAACCCCCAACTGGCTTCACTTTAAAAAGCCAAGCTATAATAAACCACTCATAAAGGGTACAAACTAAAACCAAAAGAATAGTTAAGGGTGCATTGTAGAGCCCTTTGCTAGTTTGGTAAGTATCTTTTTATGTTTAATTTTAAAATTTTGATTGAGATTAGGTATTATATTCATGTATGGCGTGAAACCATCACGTTGTACTAATCTGCAACGAGTCATATTAACACAAGTGAGCAATATAACTTAAATTGACTACTAGTAATTATTGAAGTTTTTTCGTAATCAAGTCGACGAAACCACTATAAATGCCGAGCTGAAAAAACCAACCCGGGCCATAAAAGATTGCTCCAAGGCTAAAACTCTAAGTCAAGTGGTGCAACAAGGCATCCATAACTTAGCAAATGATGTAGAATCCAATCATACATGGAATGGAAGCCAACAAAACTCACAAGCCCGAAGCTCACTAAATAGGGTCCATATCACCAAATCACGGACGTCACTTTTTTTCTCGTAGAAATGTGCTCAACATGTAGAATATTTCCAAATTATCTCAAATACGCGACACCTAATAGAATATTTAGAAAACATATATGCCGGTGCTAAATTTCTCAAAATTTTAAAGAATTTGTTGTTAAGAAGACACGTAAAAGACAATTGCGTCTCATTTTCTATAAAGCTAAGTAGTCATTCCTTGGAGGTATGCAAAATTCATATAAACCATTGAAAATTTATTGAATTACTACTATTAATCCGTTAATTCAACATTTGGTGTACAATGTGTTGTCCCATTTAACTTTACAAAGTGAACACAATAAATTCTTTCTTAGTCGTAATAATTGTTCTCCATGACTCTCTTTCTTAAGTTGAAATTTTTCGAAATGATACACAATTATAAGATTTTCTTTTTTCACATCACAGATACAACTCTTTGAAAAGTTATTTACTTAAAATAAGTTGAATAAATAAAAAAATAATTTTTTATTTACAACGTAATAAAATATATTTGAATCGAGATATCCAACACTTAATAAAGACTTTATTTTTGGAAGCTAATAAGTGCCTTTTTAAGACACGAGTGGGCAAACATTTGTCAAGATGGAATCGAATAACATATGTGTTGAGATTAAAAGGTGCAAAGTTTACATCCACTCAAAATGTGGAGGCTGACTGGATTCATAAATCAGGTGGCTTTTGTATCACTTGAAGTTTTGATTATTATGTGTCGCAATCAATCAAGTATGGGTATGTTTAGGATATATTCGAAAAAAGTACTGATCGAGCAGCATTTTTATGTTCAGTCAATCTTTTTAAACATGGTATTATATTGAATTAAAAGCAAAAAGAACCCGCCTTTTTTCGACTGTATGACCGTAATAATTATTAATTTATGTGTGACAGTTGAGTGTATTGTAATTAATTGGTTTAAAGAAATAATATATTTATGTAGAACTAACCAATTGTACTAAACTCTATTGACACATAGACTGATAATCATCATCAATAGTGATAAATAGCATTATTTGAGAATCTCAATGCACCAAATATATATGCTCTAAGAGAATCTCTATTGGATAATGGATGCTATGAATTTTTATCTAGGTGACATACAAATTGAAATTTTTTCGACCCATGGGCATGAATTTTTATAAATAGATACTTAAATTTAAAATGGATCTCTAATGGGTTCTATCTATAAACCAATAAGAGCATCTCCAACGCACTCCGTCTATTATTTTTTTAGGCGTCTTGGCATAAGCGTATATAGACGGAGTTATAAAAACCATCTCCAATGTATCGCCGACTAGGACTTTATCTATCGATGCAAGACATTAAATTATAGACTGCTCTAAAAAAAGTCATTCAGATTTAGACGGGTGAGTCAAACAAATTTAATTTTAGACGGAGTGCATTGGAGATGATTTGATTTGACCGTCTATTCTATGGGCATGCGCCGCGTGGATTGAAAGTCCGCTCATTTTACTTTAGCGCAAATAGATGCATTTAATTTTTCACGTGCAATAAAATAGACACGAATTTCAATCCATGTGGCACCACGCTCATAGAATATATAGATATAAATCAAAATTAAATTTTTACTCACACTCCGTCTGAAGTCCGCCTATAAATACAGACGGACTTCAGACGTAATCTATAATTTAATGTGCCACATCGATAGACGGAGTCCTCACAAAGTCATTGAAGATAGTTTTTATAACTCCGTCTATATATGCCATGCCAAGACGTCTAATGATTATAGGCGGAGTGCATTGAAGATGCTCTTAGAGATGCTCTAATACCGTCTAGGTGTTTTGTATTTTATTTAAAAAAAATCATATCTAAATATGCTCATTAAATATAAATGTTATTGAGTTAGTATGTTTAACAAAATTTCTGAATTTAGACGAAACTCTAGACAATGTCTTTTTTTTCTTTAGTCACAAGCAGTTTGACTGTCCCTATTAAATTGCATTAAAGATGAATTTTTTTAAGATATTGTTAATTATGTTTATGTTATTTTTTAAAGAATTTACAATAGCATTGGAGATACTCTTTCCAAGTCCCTTTTCCACAACAAGAGGCAAGCTTCCAAACAAAACTCAAAATTATAACCAGATGTTAGGCCAATGGATTGGTATAAAATATTACGTGGCAAGAATTCCTTCTTACCTTTTGCATGTCACAATGATTCTTTTGTTCCTATCTTTTCATCCTTTTTTTTTTACTTTTTCATTTGTGGGGTAGGATAGGGTAGGTAGAGTAGAGTAGAGTTGGGTAAGGGAGGGGTGACAAGGATTCCAATTGCAACTTCTTTGCTTATACTTTTTGTTGGCACAACCTCCTTCGCTTGTAAAAATTGTCAAGTTCACAACTTTGCATGAAAGTGAACAAAGACACTAATCATCGACGTTTCTTATCTTACAAGATTTGAGATTTTAATGTTATTGTTTGACAGTGTTAAAATTATTTTTTAAATACTTATAAATTGTAAATTTTATAAAATATATGAATAATAAATTGTTTGAGTAACTTAAATTATAATTTAAACATGACCAAACAAATAAAAAAATCATTGACAACCTCACAAAAGTATGAGATTTATGACATAAAATAAAAATGAAATATTTTCAACCTAAAAAAGTTAAAAACACATTAAATGTGCATTTATTTTTAAAATAAGTAGTTCACGATATTCATGTGTGCCAAAGATAAAAACCAACCATTGATGCTTCTTATTTTTCAAACAGTCAATTAAATGGGTTTTTAAATTGAGGATCAAGGTGCTACGGAAATAATAGATTGGGGATATAAATGTCAAAAAAATAGAATCAGAACCCGCTCCCTACTAAGTCAATAGGTTAGGAACTAACACTGCAATTTTCTCTGAATCACACCTATAATATGATTAATATCTACTCTAACTAGAAATTTTTGGAGAGTAAGTTATTATTGAAAAAACAAAAATTTACACTATAAAAAATAAATTTTTTCAGGGTGGGATCGGGTTATAGTCTGGTCCCATCCCCCTAATTTCATCCATGGTAAAAATCATAAATTGCATATGTTATATATGCGATTATGTAAAAAATAATGATATTTATCACTACTGGTTATTATTATTAGTCTATTTGACAATTGTGTTAATATTAAATGATAGGTCCAATAAAATATAGGATTATGAAATTTATTTTATTGGACTTATTATTTAATGACACATAGACTAATCATCACCGGACATTAAGGGTTTGTTCGGTAGAGTTTTTTTTGTTACTTTTTGACTTTTCAAATTTTTTGTAGTGTAAAAGGAATTAAAAAGTCAAAAATTGTAAGCAAAAAAATAAAATTTTTAGAGAAAAAACTCTACCGAACATGCTCTAACTCTTATGTAAAAAATCATATTATGCACAAAGTGGTCATCTATGAATTTGTTATCCCTACATGAAATGAAAATATTCATATATTATAAACATATTGTTAAGGCTATACACCGACACTGTGTCAAAAACCGACAAAATATGATATTACAACAACTATAATCGCACAAGTAATGTCACGTGAGTCGAGTGTGTGAATGCCATTGGTGTGGACAATTGTTAATAATAAGATTATTTTTTATAATTAACCGATCAAAGGTTAATTGTCCCAAGATTTTCACGTGTTGCACGGGCCCGTGGCTACCATATATAATGCCCATTCATTTATAAATATTAATAAGGTAGGTCCAAAGACTCCAAACTGAAAATGCATTCACACGTGCAAAAATTATGATTTGTTAAATATCTCATTAAATAATATATATATATATATATCGCATACTAAACAGTATATACATCATGTGGTCGGTGGTTTTCAACCCTGTAGGCCTGTAACCGCGTGAAATTTTCCTTAATTGATACTTTTGGAACAAAATTGTCAAATTTCCTCGATTTTATGACACTTGACAAATGTTTGGTTTGGTATTGTCGTATATTGTAAAAATCAGCTTTAGTTGTACTGATGAATCGGTTAAATGTTTAGTAAAATTTTATTTCAAAATTATACTATATTTTAAAATAAGCATTTGAATGTTCGATAAAAAAATATTTTACTATTGTGCACGTATACAATTATTAAAATAGACATAGATTGTATTAATCTCATTATTGTATTATTATGGTTGTAATTAAGCTTTATTTTTACTTTTATAACAAATATATAATATATTCATCATAATTATTTTAAAAAAAAAAAACAATATCTATTAGATTTCAAAATTTATAAATTAGTAAATATATTTGATGTGTGAATGACTAAGAAAAATAGAAAAATATTTTTTTACGTGAAAGATAAATGAGACTTTATTTTTGTAGAATACAACAAACTTAGACAAGAAATGAATTAATTTTATTAATTGGATTAAAAATTGACATTTTAATGATAGATAATTGAAAAAACTAAACAAAATCTGAGAAGTTACTATTTTGTTGTTTCTCAAAATTTCTATTACAAATTTTTTTTTTAAAGTTTACCAAACACCTAAAATAATTAACAAGGCCTAAAGAAAATGTGTTAAAATAGCTCGACTTACTAAGAAGATACAGATGGAATGTAGGGCATGTAGAGAAAGACAATGAATTTTAAAGCAGTTTTTTGGTTTTGGATAAACAATATTAATTTTTCTATAAAATTCGGATTGAAATTGTTTTGTTTCTTTTTCTAAGAGTAGAATCAAAGAGCAGTAGAGTCGGCGAACTCTCTTAACATGATTGGTGGATGCATTAGACAGTACTAAATGTGATAATTGACATACTTGTTGAAATTTGTGCAATTTAGAGCACCGAACATTCTTTTTACATTTTGAAGTAATAAGACGAGGTTTTGTTCAAGCAAAAGAAATCCATAAATGTATGTATTATTATAGAGATATCGGGATGGAAAGAAGTAGAGTAATCAAGTATGCAAACTCTTTTTAGTACATGTGATAAGTTGATTGGACCGTACTCAACAGTATCGAATAAGAATTAAAATTTTATTCAAGATGATGTGTACCAAACAATTTGTTAATGCATAGAAGCTGTTGGGCTGGTTTACAATAAATGTCTACTGGCCCAAAAAATATTGCTATATCCAAATTTATTGGGGTCAATTAGATGGACATTAGAGTTGAAGAGCAAGGCCTTTTGGGATAGCCATATAAAGTTGATTTTTATTTGAGTGTTCAATTACAAATCAATTCAACCGTTATTTTTTTTCAAATTATATTCCACAAAATCAATTCAAATTCAAATTTCAAAAACGCCAAAAATAATTTCATCCCAATAAACGATTTCTGATTTTCAACAACTTAAAAATCTATTTTGTATGAATTCACATAAAATTTACAAATTACACATAATTATCTTAAAACAATTTAGAAAACAGGTTGCAAATGCAACAAAACGTGTGTTATTTTTTGGATATAAAAAAAAAAAAATCAACTTTTGAATGTTGTGATAAATTTGATGTTTGGCATTTTGATCATGTCTTGTAATCATACTTGCAGTCGAGTATTTATTCACAAGATAAATAAAAAATATTAAATGAAGAAATGGTTAAAATTGCAAATAGATTTCACCACTTCATGTATTAGGTTGAGTTTATGATTTATCACACAGACATTTCATTTTCCATGCTAAATCAAATCTTACCAACTCAGTTATGAACTTATGATTTCCCAAACCCTCATATCCATCTATATTGCTTGGGAAGAGAGGGAAAGATCCAAAGAGACAAGGGTTTTGATGTGTGTTTTATGGAAGTCTTTAGAAGCATGCGTCTATATTACTTGAGAATATGAGGCGTCAAAAGTTATATGAGATAAATATCCTTTGCTTAGTGATTTTTGAACATAAATTGTCTGTAAGAACGGTAGCCACCAATATACGACACATTGATGATATGATTACCAAGAAAAAAAGAATGAGGATAGAATTGTCAAGGTCGAGGATGAAAGCTTGGGATTGCAAAATACCTCGCACCTGCTTGGTCAACAAATGGACCCCCGAACGCCCAATATCCGATCACCTAGATGGAACAAAAGAAATATCATAATATTTGTTCACAATTTTTTTAATCTCTAGTGAGTCGCATCAACGATGAAATGCCTCTAGACCTTTGAAACTCATTCTATAATAGATATGACTCGATTTTATTGTGTAGGTCTTGTCCTTTGATAACACAATTCAAAAAAGTATTTATTAAGTTGTAAAAATTCAATTATTGGATGGATTAGATATTTACCTAAATTAATAAATCTCTTGGAGTTGAGAGTTTTAGGCCATGTTTATTTTTACTATTAATTTTACTAAAAAGTTAAAGTCAAAAGTCAACAATTAATTATAATACATTTTTATGGTTCCCACAATTTTTCAACTACACATTTTAACAATTTTTATCAACTTTTACAAAAAATCGATTTTAATCAAAATCAAATAACTCTGAGGGTCATTTTATCCTTAGTTGCCAATCCCTTTGATTTTGGTCAAAAAAGAAGTTTATTAAGAACTTGAAATTGGTCATTTTATCCTAGTTGCCAATCCCTTTGATTTTTGAAAGTTGACATTGACATACCCTATTTGTCATTATCTATAAGTAAATTTACTTTTAAATAAAAAACCAAGTTCTAACTTTTACAGATTAAAGTAAGTTACTTATTTTAAAAATAATTATTATTTTACTAATATAATAAGTAATTTTTTAATTAATAAGTAAGACAAACAATAATGTATTTATGTTATGAAACTAAGAAAATAAGAGAGGAAAATAGAAGAGAATTGAGAGAGCATGTGTATTTCATTATAATAATGGACATGTATATGATTTCAATAAGAGTTACAATTTAATCAAGATACAAACTTCTAGAGTAACTAAAACAATTTGATAGGTATCCTAATAAGACTAAATAATCATTCATCATTATCTATAGTTTTACAACACTCCCTATTAAATGACTATTTACATAATAACTAATTTGTTAAAAACATTGTTTGGAAAAAAAATACAAAAAATGAAGGAAAAGAAAAATTATCAAAATTTGGAATAATCAAATGCTATCTTGTTAAAACCTTGTTAGAAAAAGCTAATGGGACAAAATCTGAGCGAAAGAAAAATAGTACAACTACTCTCCCTAATTTCAATAAATGAAAATCCTTTTATCGAGTTGTCTATATCTCTTGCGTCAATATCTTCTTGTTGTTATTTCCTTCAAAGGTATCATATATAATTTGTAACAAACGATAACATAATCATAGAGTAATGTTGAGGATAGATATATTGTAGGTTATGGACATCCATAACTATAATATTTATAATATTTCTCATTGGATGTCTTTTACACAAAGATTACTAGTTAAGAAGAAAGATTACATTATTCTTTTTAATACGCTACAAAATTATCTCATTAAAAACTTTGCTAGAAAAATTCACTAGGAAAAAAGAAAAGAGTGCTTTGCTAGAAAAATTCACTAGTGTGTCAAAAAAGAAAAGAGTGCAAGTTGCAATGAAAATATTTACTCACAACCAACGACTCATTATAATATCATCTTATTTGAGATCTCTATTTTGATCCATTAAATTTTCAATGAATCGAATACAATCAAAAGTTTGAATTATAACGACCAAAGTATTAGTTGTTAATAATAAATCATATACATACTGAATTGAGTTACTTTTATATATATATATATATATATATATATTAAATGATCAACCTTGTGTAAAATCTATATATGGTCCGTATAAACACACACATACATACATATATATATATATATATATATATATATATATATATATATATAAAAGTAGAAAATTTTTAAACATTACCAAAATCTTGCAGCCCAAATTGAGCACAATAATCAATTTATATGATAATTTCACAAATCTCCAATATTACAAAATCTTTCCATATTAGATTTGAAAAACCTAAGTTCACAAACCCCATTATTTTTCTTTGTTCTAAAATAAGAAAAATCAACCTCATATTTTTCTCCTACTATTCAATTCTTTGTGAGCGACCATTGGAGCTTGTATTCTCTTCTCAAGTACGGTAAGAATTATTGTATTAAATGATTATTTTCTTTTCTCATATTTTTGTTTGAATTACTCTTCAATTAATTTATTTTTCCTCTATTCTTTTCTATAGTGGCTAATATGAATTATTTTTACTCTTTCATTTGTTTTGTTATTTTCTTTCATAGGTTAAGAAATGTCAATCAATAAGAGTTGGACATTCTGAGACTAATAGGGGTTCAAGATCTTCATTCTCGGTTTGAAATGCGTGCGAGACATTCTTAAATTGTATTCACAAGAGTTTCTTTTGCGGCCTATTCAACATAATGCGTCTCCATCTAATGATTCAAATGGTGATCATTAATGAGTTTTTGACTTTATTTTTGACGACGGTGGTAATAGATATATATTTTTCTTCAATCGAGTCAATAGTCTGTAACTCTACATTTCTTGTTTTTATATTGAGAGAACACCAAAGATTGAATTGGGTGTAACATTTGTTTAAGTCATAACATCTGATATTGAATATACTTGTTGCTTCAATGTTCATTTATCGACTAAAATAAATAATACAACGACAAACCAAATAATTGTTGAAACGAAAATCGGTTTTCAATATTAAATATTAACGACCATTTCTTTTGTTATTGAAATGAAAGGCAACTAAACTTTAGTCGCTTTTATTGTAATTCAATGACAAAATAATTAATACAATGACAAATCGAGCAGTTGTTGAAATAAAATTCAGTTGTCACTATTAAATATTAACGACGATTTATTTCATTGTTGAAATGAAAGGAAACTAAAATTTGGTTGTTTTTATTGTATTTTAACGACAAAAATATTTGATACAACAAACAAGTGATTGAGAAAAAAATCGATTGTTACTACTAAATATTAACGACCATTTACTTTGTTGTTGAAATGAAAAGCAACTAAAAATTTGGTTGCTTTTATTTTATTTAACAACGAAAATATTTGATACAACAACCAAATAAATGGTTGGAATAAAAGGAATCGGTTGTCAATACAAACCTTTACGACCAGTTATTTAGTTCTTTCAAACATTACATTTAATGACCAAAGCGTTTTAGTAAACTTGAATACATTGCCAACATCCATTTGAATACGATTTTGGTAATGCTTGCATATAAAATCCTCCAAAGATTTATATACATAGTATTATTAGTCATACTAAATGAGTTGGTTATAACAATATCCATTATATGCATATCTACCATGCATTGACGAGACTAACAAGATATTAACTTGTGATTGCTTTACATAAGTATCTGCGAAATTCATAATGTTAAGAATCATGCATTACATGTTACGACTTCATTTTTCTCATTTACTTTTCACATAAGAACACACTTTTAGGTGTTCGGACTATAGGTCCAGAAACTTCGGATTTCTCTATTAATTTCAATCTACTTGGATTACATCTTTTTATTTTGACTAACCATTTCTACGTCGACATTCTTCGTCGAATTTTGATTTAACATCTATGCTTTCGTTCACAATTTTGAACATTATATTGTATTATAAATACATTGTCGAAAACTATCTATTTTCGATTCCATTTCTTACCCATAACAACATAACTTATTAAGATCTCTTTATTTTCAATATTTCAGGTAGTTAAACCTCTTATGAGATTTTATAATTAGTTATGTCTATATACTCTTTAAGAGTGTACGCCTCCTCAATGAGATCATCTCTACTATTTGCTCTATTTTTTTTATAGAATTTTTATTTTGGAATCAAATGTCACCATATTTCAGGGGTGCTATTAATTTACCATATATTATATTAGTGGATTGTCCTTCCATGACGTTAATTCGAGTTGGAGCATTCACATTTGGTATATGATATTTGATTAATTTGTTTTTGTTAGTAAATGCATCATCAATTATATAACTTACAATGAATTATCCGTCAAACTTTTGGTTCATATTGTCATTGTGCGATAATCTAGAAAAAAATATATGATCCATTTTCAAGTATTCTTTCCAACTACTTAATTTCTCCAAGAAAACCGTCTTATTAAAATGACAGTCAGCAAACTGTGTTATAAAATATTATCCGTTAGGATTTATAATATTTTATAAAGTATTCTCAACATTCTTTAATGTCCATGTCCATCTCAGTACACTATGGTGGATCGATTGTACATATATTGCACTATAAAAAATCATTAGATGGATAATATGAGGTTTGGACCATAAGCCAAATATAGTAGGGATAACTTAGATATTGACATGATGTGTATGAAATAGTATTTCCTAGACAAAAATAGGAAACACTTTGATCTCAATAGTAATGATTTGGACATTAATTGGAGGTGTTTAACAAACAATAGTGCTAAACTATTTATCGTCATCCCAACTAATATTTATTAAAAGTTCGAGATTTAACCTCACTAACATTAACAAGACACACCGTCTTAATTGTATAATCTGAAAATTATGCTCATAATTTAAAATTTGACAAGTAATCTCGCAAACTTCAACTTGAGAACATATAATAACACCATACAAATATTTAGTAGATGTATCTAATATATATAAATAATATCTAGATGGTCAACATGGAGGGTGACAAGGTCTTATACACCAACCTAAATAATTTTCACAAATATAGGGAATTTAGTCCCAATTTTAGCTAATGAATATCTACTGGTTTATATACCATGAGAACAAGCAGGACGTGATGATTCATTATATTAAAAAATCTTTTAGTTTTTCAAAGATATTCTCATTAATTATTCGCATCATATTGATCCATGATTGTTTAACCGGTAATGTCAATCAATAAAAAATTTAAGACATTAAACTTTTAGTTCAACATAGTAATTGTTTAATTATACTATTATTTGTGTAATACAAATGAAAAGAAAATTTGAGTAACATAATATTGACTCTTCTAGAGTCTTCAATCAGATTTGCATAATTTGATATTATATTAACGTTAAAATTTATTTTTTAAATCATTCTTGCATTTCTCTTATAAGAAGTCATGACAATTTCAATGAAGTGCTTGGACACACAATAAATACTTATAATAGGTGGTGGACAAATATTATGAGTTGTCACACTCTTATAATCAATAAAGAACCAAATAATTATAACATAAATAGGCAATATTAAGTACCTACATAACACCAAGTATCAAATGATAGGCTTTGATGAAATTAAAAGCATGCCAATGGTTCACCCTATCAATACAAACAATCATGCCTCTATAGTCATAGAATAGGCATTAAATATAAAAAAATTATAACTTTGTATTCTAAATTAGAAAGTTTTCCAAATAATCAAATTTGAGTAAACCATTGACTAATATTTTCAAATAGAGTACATTAATTATATTACACACAAAAAAATATTTAACAAACTAAACCTTGTAAATTTATTGAGAACATAAAACAAATCTCAAAATACATATAACATTATAATTGGTCGAAAAGAATATCAATTTTATTATGACATGTTTTGACCAATTTTAAGTTCAATTCAAACATAAAATTTGACTTAATATGCATGCAATGAAATTATACCCATCCACGCCAAATATTCATATAGCCTTTTATTTATACATCATAATCAAAACTATATACAAGTAAAATTATTTATTTAACATCATTATTACATCTAGTATGCTTTCATAGTCATATGCATGGGCATTAAAATGTACATAGCACGGGATTTTAAAGAAAAATCAGCATATCTTAATTAAAAAATAGATCACTAATCATCATATTAGTATTTGAGATTTCAAGTTAATTAATTTGTATATTATGTATAAAAAAATAAAGTAAGACTTGATAATGAATTATGGCAGACGATCCATAGATATGTATGTTATACAGAGTTAAATTGTATATGATTACTAAAATTCATATACATATATCTACTAGCAAAGAATATTCCCTACGTAAGCATAAATAAATTTCAAACTTTCACGTTAAGAAGTCATTTACACATTGCTTAAATAAAATTCTTTTATTAGAGAAATACAAGGCATATTACTTTTCAATCATGATGAACATTTAATAATCAATCACACAAATTTCTAATAAATGTATATTAGTTTTACAATCTTCATGAAATGTGCATCCTTATGCTCAATAAAAGAATGTCCATATTCTAAATCACGAAATATGTATAATCTCGAGTATTTTCACCATAGATTTGTTGCTACCAATATTTATAAAAGTATTGTATACTTTCCTTTAGGGATAAGCACATATTTTTAAAATTTGCATTCAGATCACAACTCTTCATCAGATTTGATCATATAATATTCTTCAAAGTTTGTACTTCTTCGAGAACTTAACACAATATTCTACAAGAATATTAAAACGTGTAAATGTATGCTCTCTAGGATCAATAATACAATATTCTTTTGAATTACTGATTTGTAATAAATCGACATTTTTTCAGGAACAATAACATAATATTATTATAAAATATTAGATCTTTATAAAATTAAGATTTTCAGGAGCAATAATTTAATATCAAATCTTACAAAATTACGTTCTTCGAGATCAAGTAATATTCAACTAGAATATTAATATAATGTTGCGCTACTTCAAGAGCAACAACAAATTATTATTTAGAAATATTAAATTATGTAAAGATTTACTCGTTAGGAGCAAAAATATAATAGATTTTGGACTTGATATAATTATGCTCTTCGTGAGCAAATAATATTCTTATAGATTATTGATATTTGCAAAATTGTGTTTATTTCAAAACAATTGTACAATATTCTTCTAAAATATTAACTCTCAGTATTAGAAAATTCTTCAAGAATAACAATACAATTTTCTTCAATAATATCGATACAAAAAAATTATGCTCGTCAGGAGCAATAACTCATTGTTCTTCTTGAATATTAAATTTGTAATGTCACATTATTTAGGGACAAGTAACATTTTTCGAGAATATTAATATAATGACATGCTTCTTCACGAGCATCAACATATTTATCAGACTTAGATTTGTATAAAGTTAATCTTCAAGACTAACATAATATTTTTCTAGAATATTGATTTGTCCAGGAATAACAAAATAATATTCTTCTTGAATATTTTTATAGTTGAGTTATTTTTCTTCAAAAATATCAACACAATTTTCTTTAATACTATTCATATAAAGTTTTGTTTATTCAAAAGTATTTGATTTGTTAAAACAAAAGATTTAACCGATCTAAATTAAAAATTTCACAAATAATGTAAATTCAATAATACAAAATATAATCAAAAGATTTGTAAGAATAAATTTACTTGGAATAAAAAGATAGTCATTTGGTGGAAGTAGTACTTGAATTTGATAGATTTAGATAACTTTGAGTAGTCTCAAATTCTTTAAAAATGCAAATTTGAAAAATTCTATTGTTCTCCAAAAATTCAAGATCTTCCAATCAATTCAAATTCACTACTGTCACATAGTGATTTCTCAATAATTAACTGTTGGACGTTAATCTTAACCGTTAGATTTTAAGAACAATCAGTTATGAACTTGTTGTCCAAATTTCACAACGATCGAACCATAAAGTGCTAAATTGAAATGATCACACCTAGCCTTTTGTTTTTTTGGTTGACAAATTGTTGTATTAGTTTGTGTTTCAAAATCTTCTTGGATATATTCCAAATTAATTGGATTCGTGCTCTTATATTCGTCGCCAATATTGGTAGGTATTAAAATATTGTTGAGACTACTGAAATCATCATCAATTTGGTAACTAGTTCCTGATGTGAATTCATTTGTAATAAAAAGATGTAGTAGAAATGTAGAATATAGACAATCTATACTATAATTGGACAGAAGAAATAACTCAAATAAGCAAATTTTAGGACAATATAACTATAGATTGTATAATAAATGAGTTAATATCGAGAATGTATATATTTGAGATTAAGTAGATTGAGAGTTGTGAAAAAAATAGAAGTGGATGGGGGGGTTTATACACGAAAAAATACATGTATGTTTTTTAAAAAAAATCTAAAGGTCTTTTTGTGACCTTTTTAGTCCAATGGTCACAAAGTGACCGTTTGTGACCATGAGCATTTAAACGGGTTGGATCATTGGGTTGAACCATGAGCCAGCTTGCAATTTTGTCGAGTCGTTTAAGCTTGGCCTTAGGGACGAGCTCGGGTCCATGCTGGGCCGAGCCGACGAGTCCATATGCCTCTCGATCCATTTGCTACCCCTAATGAAAGGCGATGGGATTTCATAGAAAAAAATATCAGGTTTGAAATTAGGGATGGCAAATGAGCTGGCCGACTCGATTTTACACAGGTTAGTAAATTGCTGGCCCAACCTAGTTTGGGCTACCGAGCCAATCAACCCGACCTTAATTTTAATTTCTTTTCTTTTATATATGTATTTATAAAATAATTGAAAAATAAGAAATAAAAAAAATAAGAGAGTTAAGCTTCTTCCCTCTAACCACCCCATCCTACAAAAATGCCCATCCCACAGTCACCAAACCGGGGAAATTTTTCTCACTGGTCGCGGGATTGGTTTTAGTGAAATATGGGGTGAGATTTCGCAAAAATATCCCTATTTTCATGACCAATCCGGGGGTGGAAGGTCTCTGGTTGGTCGTAGTTCGGACGGCTCCGTTTAGAGTGGGTTCGACCTATAATTTGGGTTATCTGCCAGCCTGTTGACTGACTCATTTTGACACCTCTATTTGAAGGTATATCTGGACAATAAATCCAATTTTTAAGAAACATTATAATTTAATACAATATTCCATGTATATATTATTGAAAACAATTAGGAATATTTGCAGGTTGCGTATTGAGAAAAGAGAGAATATAACACCTCATGAATACCACATTCTTCTTCAACTTCACTCCAAATGGAGAATTAAGTTAATCTCTCTCTCTCTCTCTCCATCCATCCATCCAAATGGTGCCATGGTGTTGCTGCATGATATTTTGTTCGATAAATGGGTTGGGATTGGGGTTGGGGTTGGGGTAAGTCGGTTTTGGAAGGTCGGGTGAGTAAAATAGAAGAAGACTTAATTATTTATTTTTTGTCTTTTTATTTTGCCTTTTTTGCATTTGATTTTTTAATTAAAATTTAAAGGGCAAATTGCCTTTTAATATCAATTTGATAGAAATTTTGGATAGAAATCATGAGGAGGGACAATATGTGTGAATTACTAAAAGCTTGAAAATAATATGTGTGCTATTAAAATTTAATGGGAACGAAATCGAGACAAATAAAAAGGTTGGGAACCCAGAATTTAATTTACCTTCAATTTTATTAATAAGGGTCAATATTTGTATTTTAGTATTAGATAATAAGAGATAAAAATATAAACTCCACTTGTCAAAATCTAATGTCTAAATAGGGTGAGAAACATGCCGAGCTACTCGTGGGCTCGGCCTATGGGTAGCTCGGGCTTGTAAAAAATAGGTCACGGGCCGAGTCAAGCTTGAATTTTGATTCATGAGCCGACTTGTGGGCTAGGTCCACAAGCCAGTTAGTGGGCCACAATATAGTGAACGCGATCATTTTTATCATCATTTTCACAACGGTCATAATTATGACCGTTTGCAGGGACGATCATTTTTATCAATGTATGCAGTTAGTTTTTTTTTTTTTTTTAAAAAAAAAATAAAGAATAACGGTCATATTTTTTCTCTATAAACCTAATCTTCACTTCATTTTTTAACACCAAGTTGTTATAATCTCTATATTAACTCTTTTATTGTGCAATCTAAAGTTTTCTTGTCCCTAAGTTTATTTATTTATGTCTACTTCTAGTATAAACTCTTGTATTGTACTTTTTTTCTTTCATATATTATTTCAAATAGATTACAATATATTCTTGCAAACACGTGAGTTCAACCAAATTTTTGGTAGTTCCAACATTCCAGAAAGTAGTCTACTTGTAGATCATGATTTTAGTAGTCTAAATAATGTTTTAATTCTTGATGTGTTGGGTGATGATCGTATGAATCCAATTGATCTGGATGATAATCTTGAAGAACAAGAAGAAACATAAATGGTGACACGATCAAATTAAAAACGAAGAAATCCCAAAAAATAAGTCTAATTGTTGGGGAGCACTTTAAAATAGTGTCTACGGGCGTACTAAACAGACAGTCACGCTACAGTATGTATTTATTGCAAAGAGAAGTTAGCTAGGCAAAGGGCGTCAGCACGACTCATCTAAACGGACACGCCTTAAGATGTACAATCAAACACGGTGGTTTGAAAACTAATTAAAAGCAAATCCAGCTTGATTCTCCCAGTGTAGGTTCTAGTACTGGTCTTAGCAACTGGATCTATTCAAAAGAGCAGATGCGAATGTATGACAATATTCGTAGCTGGTAATGAGTTCTGCTTAGCATAGTGGACAATGTTCACACGACCAAGTTCGTACAAAAATATCTCCAATCCAGAGTAAAACTCGTTTGTAAAAATACTATTAGTTCAAATTATGTTAATTTATACAATCCAAAAAAGACATGTAAGTGATATAAATAAATATAATGGTATTTTATCTTTTAAATTTGATTTATGGACCGGTAATAACCATAAAATGTTATATTTTTGTTACAAAGCAGTATATAGATAAACAATGAATTAATAATAATAAAATTATTACATTTAAAATAATTGAATATCTACATAATGGACTAAATATTTTTAATGTTTTAATGAACTTTGATAAAGAATTTAGCTACGAATCTAAAATTCGTAGAAATGTGGAGGTCAATATAATACTCATTGTCAAATTAACTGTACAACTTAACACCGAATTTGGTGGTATACTATTTCATGTACGTTGTATTTGTTATATTTGTAATTTAATTGTGCAAGATGTACTGCAAATTATAAAAAGTCAATTAAAAAAATTAGGTGTGCTCTAAACTTTATTACGGTCTCTTCTGCTAGAAAACAAATATTCAATAGTTTATGTGTAGAAAATTAACTGCGTGAAAGAACATTTGTCACATAGGTAGAACTCTAAATATCTAATGCTACAATCTTGTGAAGGTTATGAAAAACATATTACTGATTATTTCAACAACCGACATTCACATGGTCACAAATATAGTTTAGAAGACCATGATTGAGATATTTCATTTCATGTGAAAAAAATTTTGAAAGCATTTTTCAACGTTGTTAATTTATGTGCAAGCGTATATAATCCTACTAGTCTCTCCATTTTTACTCATTTTTATTATATTGCTAATAGTTTTAATAGGTACAAAATATTTCCCATTTTTGCTAAGATTATAGTAGTAAAGGAGGCTAAATTTAGAAAATATTGGGAGGAATTGCCTATGTTGTTCCCATTGACTTCGATAATAGATCCTAGATGTAATTTAGACGGTACAAAAAATATTGTATCCACAATTTCAAATAAATTAACTTATGAATCTCCCGTTACACATGGTAATCTTGAGAAAATACTATGTGAGATGTACGAGCAGTACGCCCCAAAAAACAGTAGGAATGCCGACATCCTTTGTAGCAAGGGCTAGTTCGCTGTCACAAGACGACAACGATGTATGGAGCGACTTAAGTTCTTGTAGAGGTGGTCAACAATCTAGCCATTCTTCTTCACTTGCACATGCTACAAATCTAGGGAGGTGAAGTATTGTTAGAGTTAACTAGGTATTTTTCTCTTGACATGCTTAGTATTTTAGACGAGGAAGAAATAATTTTTTTGGCATACTTGGGTGGTGGAGAATTAACAAGCGACAATATCCAATTGTCTCAATGATAGCATGTAATTTACTAACACCTCCGGTTTATACTGTAGCGTCAGAGTCTACTTTTTGTGGAGATGGTAGGATTTTGTCTGATTGGAGAATGAAGCTTAAAGAAGATATATTAGAGAATTTAATGTGTTTGAAGGATTGAGAGGACGTAGAGTATTAGATCCAAGGAAAGTTGCTTATATTAATTTTGAAAATCTTTTTTCTTATAGTTTTTATTTTATAGATTATTTTTTTTACACGTAATATTTTGTTGAGTATAGCGGTTTTTTAACAAAATTTTGTGTGTACTAAATTTGTTAGTTGGTCCCAAATCCAGAAAAAGAAGGTTTCCAATTTCTCGTGCCTTGTGTAGTTTTGTTTAATTTTTTATAGTGTTTATTTTTTCGTAATATTGTGCTAATTTACTTGATCACGTTAAAAAAATTCCCAAAAAAAAATGAATGTTTCAAACTCGTGCCTTGTGTAGTTCTGATTTTTTCAATTTCTTGTGCTAATTTACTTCATAAATTTTTCATGAGATCCATGAGGTCCACAAGTCTAAAGGCGAACCGAATCCTAATGGTGGACATGAGTCGAGCCGAGCCGAGCCTAGCCTAGCCGAGGCGAGCTTAGTATTCCTAGGGCCATCCCTATCTCAAACAATAGAGATTCTTTCATAATCGGTTTTTTAAACTTACAAAATACTTAAAACGATTTGTGATTGTTTGATAATCTAAAATTGGAACTCTAAATGCAATCTCATACGAGCCTAAGGTCCATAGCAAATTCTAGCAGTCGGATTTGGTCGTGTGATCCCAATTTTCTATATAGAAAAATTTGACTCAAAACGTCGAATATCTCATATTTAGGTTAAATTTGATAGCAAAATACTATTTGCTCAATTGAAATATTAAACAAGAATTCTTCACCCTTGGACACAAACAAGAAAGTGTAAAGCGATATATTTAATAATCCCACTTTTTCTTGATCCGTTCCTTATATTTATTCATTATAAAAAAAAATAAAAAAATCAAAACCATTGGTATATTCCTACTGAATATTTAAAGTGGAATATATTAAAAAAAGATAGACAATTTTCTTTTCTCTCCACCAATCAAACCATGACACCAACCAGTGGCACCTCATGTAATTTCCCCAAATGTCAAGCCCAATTTCGTCCCTGAATTTCCACCCCGAAGTTATTAGCGTCAACGGACTCCAAACCAAATTCAAATGCAGTCAAATATCTCCCCAACCAAGACACACAACACATGCAAAAAAAAAAAAGGAAAAACAATGAGGAAAGAAAATCACACAACAAAAGAGAAAAAAAAAAAAAAAAAAAATTCAAACTATAAGGGACTGTTTGGAAATATTTAAGTCTTCCTTTCTTGGTGATAAGTGAACCTCATTATTTTTAAATTGAGGGAAAAGGTAACAAGTTAAGGGTTAAAAAATTTGACCATTTACTAAATAGTAAAATTCTAAGTTGTCTATAAATCATAACATGTTATGATATATGTCAACGATAAATCATTTTTTAAAAAGAAAAAAAAAAAAAGTTTACTATTTTACAAATATATTTTTGAGAAATCTGGTCAACCAGTCACAATACTCGGTTATTTAGGTTTCGATCATAAATTTTAAGAAATAATTTTTTAAAGATATAATAGTATCTATTTTAAGTCGATTATCTGTTTCACTAGTTTTAATTGAGAATTATATTGACCTGATTTTCTTATAAAACTACATATAAAAATTATCTGAGTGTATTTTGAATAGTTTTTCAACGATCGATTCTCGATTTCACCAATTTGACTGGGACTAGAATGCTCTGATTTTCACGATATTAACTAAATTGCATATATAAAATATTTAGACAACGTAACAAATATCGATTGATACAAATGATATATTTCTTAATCTATTTGTTTTTATCTAATCTAATGTAGTACATTCAAATGATTCGAAAATAGAAAATATGGTGCTTTAGTTATATACCTATTTTTATCAATGAAAGTAATGAATAATAAAAACACCTTTAAAAGTATTATCAAAACATTAATTTTCAAGAACAGTGTCAAAGGGACCCCCAAATAAAGACATCAATATAAATTTCCAATCTGCAATTAAAGAATTATTTTCGGAATAATCTATGAATATAATTGGTAGCATCAGTGTAATTATACAGATACGTATGTAGATACTCCTTCAATCATTCTCAACAGTGCTTTCTTGGACCATTTGCTTTGTGGGTTTCATCTCTCTCTCTCTCTCTCTCTCCTCTCTCAAAATTTCTGATTCTCTCTCTAAAACATTTAGTGCTGCTGGCGTTCCGGCGGGAGAGAAGGAAGTGAAAGAGTAGAAGAAACCAATTCCCCTGCTTCTACGAAACTGTTGTTTTAAGTGTTCATTTTCGTCTGTTGTTAACGTGTTAATTTATTTATTTATCAGTACAGCAATTTCTCTCTTCTCCTCTCTCTCCCCACCAAGATAGATTTTTCCTCTCTGTCTTAAATCTTTTTTGGCAGTTATCCATCTTCTTCATCTAATCATCTATCTCATGAGGTCTCTCTCTCTCTCTCTCTCTCTGACTTTTGTCCTTTTCTTTTCACCGTATAATTGAGGTGGATTTTCGTAGAATCTTAGTCTTTATTAATTCTTTTTTTGGCTTTAAGAAATGGTTTTGGGTGCAAAACTCTAAATTGGGTTGATTTCGTTGTAAGTTATAATTTTTTGTGTTATTATTAATGCTCTGACCTTTTCTTCTATTTTTATTTAATTTTTGCTTGTGGTGGAGTAGTAGAGCTTAATTTGAGTGGGTTTTATGAATTTTCGTGTTGTTTGTGTGATTTAGGTAGTCTGTCAATTTTTAGTTGATTTAATCTAATCTTGGGTTTGGGTTTTGGTTGACCAATGATCAAATTATATTATTTGAGTTGATCTTTACTATCTTGTTTAATATTAATCCATTTTTTTATTTAAGAATCACAGGAATTGAATTTTAGTTGATCATCAGCTGAGCATTTTGGGATAATTATATATGATTTAAGTTTTGGTTAAGTTTATGTATTAACTTTTATTTCCTGTTTTGTGGTAGATTCTAGTTGTGGTCATTTCTTTTTTTGACATGCGTTGGGGTGGGGGTGGGGTTCCCTGTATTTCTCATTTTCTTAACTAAATATTTGATTAGTTAATTTTTTTGGGTAATTTCTTTAATTTCATATGCGCGCGGGAAGTAGGTGTCCCTATATATTGTGAAGTAGGTATTTGAGTTTGTGTGCGTTCATGTTTTTTTTTGCCCTTGAGCTTGTTTTTAGAATGATAATTTTTTTTCCGTCAAAAATTGAACTTAGAGATAATTTCTTATTATTGTTTCATTTGCTGTTTTTCTTGGTTAATTCAACATGCTTTTGAACTGTGGATGGTATTTTAGATTTTATCCTCCTCCTCTTGGATTATCAGAAAATTACTTTTGTTGTTTATGATACAGTTTTCTCTAAGTAGTTTTCAATGGAGATCAATTAGTTTGCTCTTTACAGATGTTGCTTAAGCATTCCTTTTTGCCAAGATATATAATTTTATGGGATCTATTCATGGACATGGACTCGCCAACTTTAAAAATATATCAATGTACTTTCTTACACACGTTGTGCTTGCAGGAAGTGATTCAATGGAGCAACATTTGGGTAATTCCATTCCTGGAAATTTTGAAGGTTCCCCTTTTTACAAAACTTATGAGTTATCAAATATTTGATAATTGATACATCAAAGCACATTGTCATGTGCACTTTTGAGAAATATATTCCCCTAGGACTTGATTATTTCACCCTTTTTTGTAGGTCCATCTAAAATTCCATTTGCTGACATCCTGGGCAATGAGAAAAGTGCACGGGGAATCCCTCTTGGAACTGATGCACATCATACATCAACTGATTCTAGCTTGTTTTCTAGTTCATTGCCTGTCCTTCCGCATGAGAAGCGTAAGCATGAGCTAGGAGTTTCTTTCCAAATAGATGTGTTTTTAGTTACTTCAAAATGATTTCTTAGATTTCTTTCCTTTCATGTGCAGTAAATTTTAATGAGTCTGATCAAAGTGGTCAATCGGTTGATGATGGCTTCCCTAGATCAAAGGAAACATATTTAGAAGATGAAAATAACGACCCACTTGAAGATATTGAACTGAGTCCAATAGGAAGCTTTCTTCCTGGTGATGAAGATGAGCTCTTAGCTGGCCTTATGGATGATTTTGATCTTAATGGGTTGCCTACTCAGCTCGAGGACTTGGATGATGATTTCTTTGGAAGTGGAGGGGGATTAGAAATAGAGCCTGAGCCTCTAGAGAATCTCGGGAATGGTGTGTTGGGGTTAAGTATGTCCGATGGTATTAGTGGAAGCAACATTGCTCATTTTGGGTTTACAAATAGTGTCGGGGCTGTTAGTGGCGAACACCCGTATGGAGAGCATCCTTCAAGGACATTATTTGTTCGGAATATCAATAGTAACGTAGAGGACTCTGAACTGAGGTCTCTCTTTGAGGTAGAAATCATTAACCAGATTCCTAATTAGTAATTCTTTGCATCTGTCAGCATATAGCTTTGTTTATTTGCTTGATGGTTTATGATGCTTGAAGCTTACTGTCTACTACTTAATTTACTTTATATATTTATTTATTATCTTTGAGAATTTTCTTGGGTGGGGGGTGGTTGGGAGATGTGTTGCATTGAGAATCTGAGATGATCTAGTGTGTATCAATTTGGGTGCTAAGCATACTACATGAGATTTATTTTATGTATTCATTGTCAAAAGACAATGAATACATAAATAAATTAAAAAGTCGAAATAAAAGGCTAGATTTATCTCAGTGGATTAATGTTAGGTGAAATATTCATTAGTTTGGTAACTTTTATGAGATGATCTCATGGTATATTTCCTAGTTGATAAAATTTAGGTGAAGTCATTTAACAAGACAACAATATTCACCATTATTTTCAATACCTTCTTGTGTGAATATGAGGATTTTTATCCTGATAGTATTTTTCCTGAAGTTGGACTGCCATGTCAATGTGTTATGTTTATAAATTTCTAAAGTTTCACGTTAATCTGATGCTGTCATGCACAACATGCTATTATTATTAGAACCACCAATCAAATTATGTACTGACAGTGAGAATGTTGGTTTTGCTTCTCTAAATAAACTTTTACGCGACATAGGTATTCTCGTAGTTGTACTGCCTAAGTTGTGTAAGTTCTGCATCATTGATCATTATAATCCATATAGGATATTTCCTTTCGAGTTCAGTTGTTCATGAATTGTTTTTTCCCACTTTTTTTGTTTACCTGTTGAATAAGTTACACAAATAATGACAAAATAATTGTTAAATTTTGAATTCAAGTTACTAAATCACTTGTTGATGTTAAGGATGACGTGTTGCTGCCAACTTAGAAATTAGACTTAGATATGTCCTCATGTACTTGATGTCAGCTAATCTTCCAAGCCTCGTCTACCTAGAATTATTAGATTGGGATGGTAAACATGCCGATTTAGCCCCAGTATTATGATTCTTGGTGGTATATTTACTTTTTTATTCTGTTTCAGACTGTTCTTATTTTTCCCCATCTTTTCATGAGTTATTAGTACTATATTTCTTTTTTGGGGAACGAAGAAGTATCTGTTTTTGATATTCGAATGCAAATACCAATTTATTACATAACTATAATTTTTAATTTCTTCCTAATAGCAATATGGAGATATTAGAACTCTCTATACAGCATGCAAGCACAGAGGATTTGTGATGATATCTTACTATGATATCAGAGCTGCTCGCACTGCTATGCGCACATTGCAGAACAAGCCCTTAAGACGAAGAAAACTGGATATTCATTTTTCAATTCCCAAGGTCTGAACCGAGATATCCCTTCTTCAATAATATGACACTGCTGAATAAATGACAACTATTTGATATTATTTCTTGCTACATCCAGGATAACCCATCGGAGAAAGATGTTAATCAAGGAACTCTCGTGGTCTTTAATTTGGATGCATCGGTGTCCAACGATGACCTCCGTCTAATATTTGGTGCTTATGGAGAAGTTAAGGAGGTGAGAATTTCTTACCCTTATCTGGTTGTCATTGTTATTTCTGTTGCATTTATTTATAGTAGCTTCCCTAGGAATTCTTCATCTTCTGTTGGCTGGGCTACATTAGTTTTCTTTTTTATAAAATGTAGATCAGGGAAACACCCCACAAACGACATCACAAGTTCATTGAGTTTTATGATGTTAGAGCTGCAGATGCAGCACTCAAGGCTTTAAATAGAAGTGACATCGCTGGTAAGCGGATAAAACTTGAACCCAGCCGGCCTGGTGGAGCCCGTCGGAGGTACAATTCATATTTCATATTTTAAATGTTGATATTGGAGTGAATCTCTTTCATATGTCATTTTTCTGTTTTTTTTGGACAATTAATTGCACTTAACCTCCTGTCATTGTCCTCGTTCTTACTGGTTTGGTAATTTACAAGCATAATAAATGGATCATTGTCAACTTCCACGTGTAGCTCTCCTTCTCTCAAATATAATATAATTGGGATAAGAGGAAGTATCATAAATTGGGTCCTGTCATTTGTATTTTAGTTAAAAAATGTGAAAATCATTAAATTGCTGATGCATTTAGCTCTGCTGAAGCTCCATATCTGACTGGAAAAAGAATGCTTTATAGGGCATCTGCTTCACAATACTTGTTTCAGTTTTTTGTTTTCGATTATCTGTTTTTTCTTTTCTGGTAAGATAGAAAGTGCACGTGAAACTGCACACATATTAGGTAACATTAAGGGAAATGTTGATTACCTTGAATAACAGTGCTGCTTAGCTGTATGGTAGAATTTTTTAGAGAATTTTAGCATGCTCGGGCTTCGAAAATTACTGGGTGTTGAACACACTCATCAAAGTAATGCAGTCTTCCTATGTAGTTGGATTTTGGATGTTGGTAGTTTGGATTAAACAAAAAGTTTGCTCCAATCGTGTCATTATTTTGGGGATCTTGGTAGAAGAATTAGCTCCCAAGTCCTTGGACTTTTTGTCCTAGAAATCTGCTACATTTAAATCAAATTTGATATATCACTTGCTCCTGTTGGTTTATCTTTTTTTTCCCTGGTCAATTAGGCTTCATCCTTTTGTCACAATTCATTTCATTTAGATGGATAGTTCATTGCAAGTCACGTGCTAGTTGAAAGAGCAATAAATGAGTTTTTTTCTGCTATTCTTGTATAGCTTAATGCTGCAACTGAATCAAGAGCAAGAACAAGATGAAGCTCTATCTTTCCACCATCAAGTTGGTTCGCCTGTAGCCAACTCTCCTCCAGGTACGTTGTGGATGATCTACATTAAAATAGTGATCACTTGCTAATCGTATGTCTATAATCATGGCTCCAGTGTTTGCACTTTCAGGTAGCTGGGCAAATTTTGGAAGTCCGGTTGATCACAATTCATTTCCTGATTATAGTCGGTCACCAGTTTTAGGGAACCTCAGCCCTGTTGGAAGTAACCACTTGCCTGGCTTGGCCTCTATCCTTCCATCCCAGGTTTCAAATCCCGTCAAGATTGCACCAATTGGTAAAGACCCTGGGAGGATAAGTCATATGAACCAGGTAATTACTAAGGCTAATGCAGCACAAGGAGCGGCTTATCAGCAGCATTATTCCGTTCCTGATTCTAAGTTCAGTTCAAGTCCTGGACCCGTGTCATCATTTGGTGATTACAAGTCATCTAGCATTGGGACGCTTTCTGGTCCTCAGTTTCTATGGGGAAGTCCTTCTATTCACTCCAGGTATGTTTGGTATGAGTACTGGACTGCACTTTAGAGGATAACAAACGACATTTTAACTTTTTATTCTTTAATCTTGCACAGTAGTGTCCAATCCAACATGCCAAACGCGCCATCAGATCGCATGAATTCTTCTCCTTGGTCATCGTCGTTGAAGGGACCTATGTTTGCATCCAGTGGACAAAGAACTAGTTATTCTTATCACAATGGGCATGGCTCATTTCTGGGTTCACATCATGTTGGATCCGCTCCATCTGGTATTCAACTAGAAAGGCATTTTGGTTTTTTTCCAGAGTCACCAGAATCATCCCACATAAATCGAGCTGCATTTGGATCCACGAATTTAGGCCGCAACAATGGGAATCATGCGATCAATATGGTTGCCCAGGGGGCTCTGAACATGGGCGTCGCTTTTACAGGAAATTTTTCTGAAGGTGGTTCTCCGAGTTCCAGGATGATGCCAATGTCCAGAAATTCTCCCATATTTTTGGGAACTGGTTCTTATGGGGGCATGGGAGCAACTGGCAACGATGGATTGATGGACCGTTATCGAAATAGAAGGGCTGACAGTGGAAGCCAGATGGAAGACAGAAGGCAATATCAACTTGAGTTGGAAAAGATCGTCAATGGGGAAGATAGTAGGACTACTTTGATGATTAAAAATATCCCCAACAAGTATGAACTGATAGCAATTTAAATATCCATTTTGTTTTGAAACTACGGATTCTTTTTATTTTTATTTTCCTTATTTGAAGGTACACCTCGAAGATGCTACTTGACGCTATTGATGAAACTCACAAGGGTACATATGATTTCCTCTATCTGCCAATTGATTTTAAGGTGAGTTTACAGTGGAGTAAAATTGTGTACTTTTGTGCTAACTCACCCTTTTGTTAATTTATATCAACTCCTACTGCCCAGAATAAGTGCAATGTGGGGTATGCCTTCATCAACATGGTGTCTCCTTCACACATCATCACCTTCTACGAGGTTTGAGTTTCTTCCCTTTGTCCCTTTCCTTGGGGTATCACCTCAGGATAATAAAATGCGAGCAACTAATGTTAAAGCTCGGGAACATTTTACAACTGCTATTCTCTAATCACCCTCGCAAGCCACGTTATCATAGATTTTGTTTCTTGAAAACTCTGGAGGTCTGTTCAATGGCAAATGGACTTGTCACATGTAAATCTGTGCAGGCATTTAATGGGAAGAGATGGGAGAAGTTCAATAGCGAAAAGGTTGCTTCCTTGGCATATGCGAGAATCCAGGGACAGTCTGCTCTTGTTTCACACTTCCAGAATTCAAGTTTAATGAATGAAGACAAACGGTGCCGACCAATTCTCTTCCAGTCAGAAGGTCAAGGGATTGATGATCTGGTATGTGACACAAGTTACAATCTTTTTCTCACTTCATGACTTAATAACCTTAAGATCTCTCATTTTCTAACCAAGTTAAAGTGAGTAGAAATTTGTACTTGTAATAAATTTTATCATGTTTTCTAGTTATAGAGTTTTATTTACCCATTATTTCTCAAACTGTATCTGAAGGAAATAGTTTTTGGTGGCTTTTCCTATTTTCATTCACTTTACATTTTGATCTCTCAACAATAATATAGAATTTGTGAACTTCTGGTTCCTTATTTTTTGAATTTCTGCTAACATGTGTTTATTATCATTTGATAATCTGATTTAAAAGGATTTTTGGGTCTCTCAGGAACCTAGACATACCAGTAATCTAAACATCTTTATACGTCAGCCGGACGGATCTTATATTGGGGATTCTCTGGACAGCCCAAAGAGTAATCCAGATGAGTAGCCAGAGAAAGTCGACCACAAACTTAAAGTGGATGACTCCAAACTAGAATTGGTGGACAGTAAGTGCTAACTTTTGTACAGCTTTTATGTGTATTAGTTTATTGTATTACCAGTGAGTTCGTACATATGAAATATTCATTTACAAGAGAGCGTCCGCTTTTCATGATGGATACTCCGTATTGTCTTCGAAGAAATAATTGACAGGGCATAGGGAGTGTTCTGTTTATATGCATACCGGCAAATGATTATTAACAGGGCGAGGTGATCAGGGTGAAGCATCAACTGCAATGTGACGTTCTCAGCTGTCGTCTGCTTTGCTCAATCTTTGTGAATTCTCTCGTTTTTATTTTTATTCACTTTTTTGTCCAGTTCTTGTGACTGCAGTCTTACCAAATGTATAGTAGTTTATAGAGCTGGGGGAGAGTCAGAAACATGTATATAAGGGACTACAAACAGGCCCTGCAGGTTGTGCATGTACTGTGGTCTTGTACACAGGGAACTGTGTATTTGTTAAATGAATTTACAATACTGATTTTAATCCTTACCGTATCTTTTCTGTCTCTCATTTACGTAATACAATTTCTCGTTAGTATACGTTGTGCTAGCTATGAGTGGAGCTTAGGAGCATAGTGCTCGTCTTGTTGGAGATTCATGGTAACTCAATTTGTGTATTAGTTGAATATTTTGCAGAATTTTAGCAACTTTAGCATGCATATCAGCAAATGCAAATTTTTCGACCTTGCTTTTGTATTTTTTCCAATATGTCCTATTGATTGCTTGAAATATGTCCGAGAAAAATTTGCGAGAAATTTTTGGAAAATACATAGTTAGTAAAGATTCACAGTAAACTTCAATGGGACATTTCTTGAAACAATAACACAGTTGATCTAGTCGCCAATGGACAGGATTCAGCCGTTTCGACTTTGTTAAATTGCCAATAAGGTAGGCTGTTCCTGTAATGGACTGGGTGAGAATCCAGTTTCCCAGTTTTAGGAACCTCAACAGTTCTTCAATATGATAAATAAGAGTCACAACAACGACAATCTTTTATTTAGTTATTAAGGAAACTCAAAATAATGGAAATCCCACAACATATTTAGAAGTAGAATGGTAATATCTGCTAATGTTCACACCTTTCTTCCCATTTTCCATTATGAAAGAATCCTCTTGAAATCATTAGATTTGGAGAGCGTCGGCTATGGATCCCGCAAGACTCAAAACTTCGAATGGAGCTTTGTTGCCTATGGCTTTCACAGTGTATGGGCATGAATCCGTTGTCCAAAAGTAGGTGAACGCCTTCTCCGCACCTTCTCAATGTAATATATTGATCGAAATAAGAAACTGAAAAAGTGTGTGTGTGGGTGGGGTGGGGTGAAAAGCAAAAAATTACCATCATTCTTGTGAACAAACCGCTCCCATGACCGCTTTGGAAACACAGCATGGGTGACATAGGCACTCACTTTAGCTGCACCATGAGCTGCCAATACTTTCTGAAACACCAAAAGTGTAAAATACCAGATAAAAGAAACAGCAACATTTTAGTCATGCACAAACTAAGGATTAGATGCCTTTTTAAAATTGATTGTGATGGTATTGGCTGCTGAATGCAAATCCACATTCTCATCACACTATTGTCTTCAAGTGGAACTATAAATATACAACACATTTGTAACAGACAAATGAACAATTCCTCGAACAGGTTTCCAGTTTCAAACGTGCATAATTGTTGTTACCATATATCACATCCACGTGATCATATGCGTTGTCTATCTTCATGAATTTTCAGTTATACAGGACATGCAACTTTTCTTTTAGGTTCCTATCATCATATCGTTGTTTGTATGGTGGGGTGGGGTGGAAGGGTGCAAACACAGTTCTGTCAGACACAGTTGGTAGAACGTATCAAACAGATCAATGGAACCGTCTTTACTCTCTATGATAGCTTTAGCATTCTTTTTCATATGACTCAAGAGCCAAGGAACTTCACACGAAATTAAAAAATGAAATGCGACACCCAGATAATTGAGAATCCAGTGTGAAACTATTTGTACTACGTACGAGGCGAGCAAGACAATCATAACTGCTAAAAGAAGTAATCTGATAACTCCAATTTTACTTTGCAGAATCATTAGCTAATCTAAATTTGCAGAAGACGTGCGAAGATTGACTTCTTCAGACCAATTCTATCCAAAGAACAAAAATTAGTACTTTCAAATTCATAGATCTTGCAAATTTAAAGGGGGAGAAAGACAAGAAGGAACACCTGACATTCAATTAGGGTTCCACCAGATTGCACCAAATCATCGACAATGACAACATGACAACCAGCACAATCACCCTCTTTTAACCTAACTATTCTTTTGTCCCCTTCACGAACTTTGGTGCAAACCACCTGCCGATGGATTGTATCAAATATCTGACAAAATACATATAAAGCATAAGATAATAGCAAATCAAAAAATTATAATAACTAACCATGGGAAAATGATCTAATAGCTTGTGGAATCGTTTCCAAGCTCCATCATCTGGAAATGCAACAACTATCTGGGAGGAAAATTAAATTAAGGAAATAAGACACATCAAGTATTTTGCTATAAAATCATTAGCAACTTCGAAAAGAAAATTGTTAACACCATCATAGAGCAAAAATACTCACCTTATCAGATTCCGGAAGTTGGTGAAGGCGTTGCTTCAGAAGTGGAATCCCAGTCTCGAACAAAGGCAAAAGAGTGTCCCCAAAATAAAATCTTTCCTGTAGAAAATGAGAGAAGCAAAAGTAGGAACGAGTTGACAAAAAAACTCTCACGAGATAAACACATTTCAACAAATTGAATTGGAATTGATTTTGATATAAATTTAAAAACAGAAGAACAAATGACAGCATTTAATTAGCCAGACGCCGAACACTAATCAGCGTGTTTCACTAGAGTATCAGTATGTTCCATGAGAACAATAACATAATTAAATTGATAATGTTCATTGGGAAATAAGAAAGTGCACTGTTCTTCATTATTTCTGAAAGCATCATAGGACCTATATATGTTTGTTAACCAAATTGGGACTAAATCAGTAACAGTGCAAGTACACTTCAGCTGAAACTTCTAACTTTACGGTCTCTACAATATAATTCCATGACCTCATACTTTCTTTAGTCCTTTTTCTTTTTCTTTTGTAAAAATACTAGCTTTACTGTTAATCTAACTACTAAACCATAAACTCATGTCAACCCAATATAGCAGTAGGTGTTGTTTACAACATCGCAATGTCAGAAGAGGAAAGAGGACTGAAATTCAAAGAATAATAATTAGGAAAAAAAATGTAAAGATCCAGCCAGTAACTTCTCAACTGAGTAACACAAATAAAGAAATTACCACGAATGTAAGAGAGAGTAACCTGCAAAGCATGTATATCATAGACAACTAAACTGGTTGGACCACCCCTTGATATAGGAACACTTGATAGCATTCTAGCCAAGGTAAATGCAGTTGCAACATCCCCTTCCTCTTCCATTCTTTCAAACGAGCCAGTTGGAAAGAAAGGCAACACCAAAGTAAACGAGGCAGTGAACAGTCTTGGAAGTGCATAAATTACCGAAAGCTGTTCAAAGATGACTGCAGGTGAGCTGAAAGATGCTAGAAAGGCAACATGCTGTCCTCGGATATCTTGTGCATTGTTAATGAAAAGATTTGGAAACCCATCATCGAAACTCCTGTTATATATATCAATCTTCATCTTCAGATAAATTATCAACATGCATAAACGTTGCAAGCAGTTTTCAAAGCTCTTAATGAAATGATTGAGATAAGATAAGCATAGACGACAAGAAATTGTCACTAAAATGCTGAGTAAAAGGATGGAGAGGAAAGATAACAGAATCATTTGTTTACTAACCCAATAATCATTTCTCAGTCAATGTAAAAGCAATCAGACGTTAGTCAATTACGCTTCACAACCAAACTATGAAAATTTTAACTCAAAAAGAAATTCATAAATTACTATTATATCTTGTTTCTCATTAATCTACACATTCGCCTTAATAGTCAGCATCAGTACAACAACATAGAGCTGCATATATAAACAAAATCTCCTCGCTTCCAAACCAAAAAAAAAAAAAGAGAGGCAATTATCTTCTCCTAAAAAATTGGGAAAATGGGATTTGAGTTGACTTCGAAATTACGAACTTGTTGGAGAGAAAAATACAACCGGTATACGCAAGCAACCACATGTAAAATTCAGAAAATTCAAGCTAGTTTCCATTACAGTGAAGTAAAGCAAGCAAATTTCAAGAATGACAAAAAACAATTAATGAAACAAAAACGGCCCACTTTATGGGATGAAAAGAGAAAAGATTGCAAACCCGTAAAAAATAAAACAGACATTTATACATATACAAATAATTTCAAGGGGTCACCTCCAGTTAATGGATTGTAACTGAATGAGGTCCGACTGAGCAGCGACTTTGCGTGCCAATTCTTCAGCTTCGACGCAGTGGAAAAGCAGGACTTGCTTCTTCTTTGGCTTCTCCATTTCTCTCTCTCTATTTCTCTCTATTTCTACCTTCTCCGTGTATTCAATTCTCAAAATGCTGCGAATTTTTAGGGTCTTTTTGCACCAAGACCCACGCTTTCGACTCTATTCGCCAGGCCTCGGTGGCTGGTGGGTCTCTCTCTTTTTAAATGGTTCCCCATGTCGTTAAAAAAGAGAAAATTGTACCATTCTCTTCGCATTATTGGGAAAGTCTGTTTTTGAAGGTTTGAAATGAAAAATGACTTCTTTGAGAAATTTTTGTCAAAAAAGTCCTTTTATAGTAGTTATATGCACAATTAATTTATTATTATTAAATACAATGAAGGTGCTCAAACCTTTGACATTTTGACATTAATGTATCTAACTTTTTTTTCGTCATATTTTTATTATTAACTTTCAATTAATTTTCACGACGATTTTTGCCTAAATATTCTGTTAATGTACATTGAAATGAGGAAAAAATATTTTGTTAAACTTTTGTATTTATGATCTATTTTGCTTATTTGAAAATACAAAAAATAGACAAATTTTTTTACATCCTCCTAATTAATTTTTTGGATATAAATCATCATCAAAAACAAAGATATGACATGCAAATTAATAGGCTGGTGATATGAATGCGACAAAAGAAAGTTAAGGATATAAATACAAAAATTAGCTATAATTAGAAATTTTTATAGCAATTAAAATGTAGCGTTGTTAACAAATAATGTGGTGTGAATATTACATTTATTTATTTAACGAATAATAAAATGTCAAGTACATCCTCGTTAAAAAAATGTCTACACCAATGCTTATTGTTATGAGTTTGTCTAAACTAACTCTCAAAAGTAATTGCGTCTAGTTAACACGTATTATGAGCCTACAAGCTATTTTTTTCTCCTTTCGTTCCGTTTAAAATGTATTTCTTATTCATCTTCATATAACACATAAAAATTCATAAGATCATTTTACACTTGTAATTTACATGGAGTTCGTGTGTGCACCACCTAATTAGTAGACGACTACGTAGGTTATTTGTCTCTTTGTCATGTAGAGGCCTCTCTTGTTTCTACGCGCTTCACCAGATAGCGACATGGCAATATGATTTGCAAACTTCGCATTATGACGATATCATTGTGTATCTCGTAGAGTCTTTGCAAAAATATGAGCATTTGGCCAAGCCTCACCCTATGCCGAACCTTCCATAGGATCAAAGGAAGTGGCAAGTCTCATTGGGTTTGGCAGACGAAGGCATGTTGGTGAGGCTCTGTATCTTTAGTTCCTAGTATTTGTGTTCGGTTAGTTTTGGCGGTTGGAGCGTGGGAACACGAATTTATTTGATACGGAAACTGCAAAGTCAATCCCTAAATATCCACCTAGAATCTTGCGCAAACAAGAGAAGATTTGAAATAATAACTGCCAAAAATGGTATTATGATTTTAAGGAAAGAATATCACAATGCCAACTACTCAATCAATGATTGTGCGACATGTGTTCAATTAGGCTAGTAATAAGATATTTGACCTAATTTAACCTAAATTCATCTATAAATACATACTATTGGGTTCAAATAAAAGGTATGCAATTTAAAACATTAGCCAAAACTCTGTCCATTTTATTTCTCCCACATCCAATATTTTCATTGTTCTTATATTTTACGATAATTGGCTTGATCGTCAAAGTGCAAACAATTGACGGCCATTTTTTTTTTGGAACAGTGATCTTTGCATGCTAATAGTATTTGAGTGTGAAGGTATCGTAAAGATTTTAAGGTTTACAGATTGACGTCGTCTATGGAAATTATATACTATATTAACCACGAGTTAAACGTGAGCAAAAGTCCCAAAACCCGTACCAAATCTAAAACGATGAGTGCAGGTGTGAATGGAATAGAGGAAACTTCATGAAGGATGTCAAAAAATCCCGTGATGGATGTGGTCGCTTCATTAAATCCGTCGCTTTACCTGGAAAAAAACGAGGCGGCATGGCAACCAACATGTGGCAGATGATAGAGGAGAATGCAACCATGCCCAACATTCTGGAGGAGGACCAAAGATGTCCCAATTTAGGAAGAGGGAAACTTGTAGACTACATCAACGTGTATGAGACGAAGATGGTAATGCAAAATGCCACTCCTATCCTAAAATGTAAGAACTTCTATCTTACCCTCACTTCGGGCATGAAGTGATGGTACAATAAGATGAAGCAACAATTGATTAACGCATTCACAAAAAATTGATCTGATTCTTTCCCCAAATTATATTGATAGAGAGTCACTCAAGATTTATTTCAAAAGGTTTAGCAAAGAGCTCATCAACATTGAGAGTGTATTTGATAAGAAGGCCATCGATGCTCTCTAGTCAGGGCTCTAGATAGAAACTCTCTTCTGGAGAGACGTAGGCAACAAAAATCCTGCCTCCTACAACTAGTTGGTAGAAATGATAAAGAATGAGATCCCACTGAGGAAACGATTACCTTGGTCATAGAATTTGGAGAATAACCACGTGTAGGAAGAAAGTACATGGAATTCCATTGTAGACACTAAATCTCATCATTATGGGGTCCTGGGTCATCCTATCCTTAAATGACTTATATGCCGTTATGTCAATACATTTGGCAATAAAATTCCTGACTACAATGAACTCCATTGGGAAAGTCACCTCATGGGACAAGGAGGCAAACCACACCATTATGATAGATGTAGAGATGGGAGAGCCTTTGGAGGAAGAAATCGTTGCTAGCATGACCGAGGCTGTAGAGAAAATGATCATGGACGAGAGTTTGGATTCTTGGATATGAGATTCTAAATTGCAAGCAACACTGATTGAAGAAATTAAAACTTTTTTCGTTGACTCAAATGAAGAAACAAGAGTACTTAAGATAATGGTATGTCGAAGGAAATGAAGGAAAAGATGAAGCAATTCTTGAAAGCTAATCTTGATGCATTCTGGCATGGTGGGAATTGACCCCGCGATCGATTTTAGAGAAGTGTCCCTTGAATTCAAAAAGGTGTGCGGCTCTAAAAGAGGAGGTCAACAAATTGGTTGCCAACAGGTTTATCAGAGAAGAAATATACCCAAATAGGTTTCGAATCTGGTACTTGTGAAGAAAAACAATGGAAAATGGATAACGTGCATCGACTTCTTGACATGAACCAAGCTTGTTCGAAAGATAGTTTTTCTCTATCTCGGATAGACCAACTCATCAATACAATTGCTCGCCATAAAATTTTGAGTTTTATGGATTCTTGTTTCAAATATAACTAGATTCCAATGTTTGGTCCAGACGAAAATCACACTTTCTTCATAACAGATAGGGCCTTTACTACTAAAATGTCATGTTGTTCGACCTGAAGAAGGTCGGAACCACATATCACAAGCTTGTCAACAAGATGTTTCCAAAAAATAAAAAGGCAAAACCATAAATGTTTACGTGGATAACATGCTAGTTGTCTGAAAGACGAAGACCATATGATGCACTTGGAGAAGGTGATTCAAATTTTGAAGAAGTAGAGAATGAAATTGAACCCATTGAAATGTTCATTCAGAGTAGCCTCTGGAAATTATCTTGGCTACATTTTCAACCAGCAAGGCATTGAGGTCAACCTAAAAAAAAATCAAGGCACTAATAGACATAAGGTTTGTTATCCATACAAAAAAAAAGTACAAAGTTTGACCGACAAGATCAGTGTCCTCAATTGTTTTGTGAATTGTGTGGTCTCCGAGAGGTCATTAATACAATTTAGAGTGTGTTCATTTTGCACTCGAGAGAGAGAATTAACTACTTTATGGGAATTGTGTTGGAAATTTGTTTAAGAATTCGAGGTGGCTAAGTGTTTAAAATAACTAAAGTGACTTCGTGTCAACTTCTGCCAAATATTCAGACTTGACCTAATCCGTTTAGGCAAAATAGTTTGCCACTTCGCCGCTTCGGGACATCGAAACAGGGATCAACCTGCTCGGTCAAGTCGAGGGGACAGCGCCATTCGTGGGGGCTCGGGGACAATGCCCTCGAAAGAGAATTCAGATTTCTCTGTATGTGTTGAAGGGTATATTTGGCATATCGAAACTAATATCGGATGAATGAAAAATTACGGAGAAGGACAAAATTAGGTCGATTTTTGACCATGCGATCGCATGAGTATTTTATCATGCGATCGCAACTTGCTGAATTTTTCAGCAGAATGTTTTTAGATCCTACCATGCGATCGCAGTGGACAAAGCCATGCGATTACATGGTCTTAACGATCAGACGCATTATTTTGAACTGTTGCACAATTTAACTCCACACCACTTCGTTCCCAACTCTTCTTCATCTATAAAAAGGATCTTAGGGACGTCCTTTTCATACATCAATGATATGTAAACATAAATTTCATTCTATCTTCTTCTCCTTAACCAAATTCTTGTATCTTGTTGCATAAATTCTGGTTTTTCATTTCATTTTCATATTAGAGTACAAAGTTATAATTTTGGTTCGCTGTGCTTGTGTTTTGAAGTGCTACAAACACAAACACAAGTGATAGTCGTTGTATCTTGGGAGTTGATTGCCATAAACCATAGGCACCGTTGTGGGAAAAATTCAACTTTGTTGACCTATGGTTAACTTTAAATCTTAATGTTTTGATTATAACAAATAAATTAGTTGTGTTTACTAACAATTTCATTTTCAAATAATATTCAAAGCCCTATAAATCGAGCTCTCATGCAATGTCAAGATCAAGTCAAAATCAATACAAGAGTTCAAGTATTTCAATATCCGAAATTCAAGATTCGAAGATCAAGATCGAAGAACAGATTTGTAGATAAAATTGTAAAGGTATTAACTCTTTGATGTTTAGCAATTCAATGAATGAAAGCTCAAAAATATGTTTATGCACAAAACGTATGTCATTATCACTTGCATAACATATTTTTACTAAAGCCAAAAATCAATTTTTCAAAACTGTGGAAACGGTCAATCCGTTTGATAAACCGGTTCAACCGGTCGACTGTTTGAATGAACCGTTCGACTGTCTGACTGTCACTTTCTAAAAAGTGTCTATTATGATTTTTTGCAGTTCTAATAGCTAGTTCTGATCATTTGACCGATCGACCGTTTGGTCATCTGTTTCAACAGAAAGTGACAAAAATTCATCTCTATAAATACCACTTCATTTATTATCATTCCACAACACTTACAAGAGTATTTATAAAGAGAATCATATTGAAAAACTTCAAAGCTTTATTGCAATTATTTATATTCAATATCATTCATTGAAAAATTTTATTTGATCAAATCAAACTTTTGATTCATCATTCTCAACAAAGTTTTCTCCTAACACTTGAGCTTTCCTCATCTATTGCTATTCAATTAAGTATTAGTCTCTTTTAGAACTAAACTTGTATTTATTATTCATCAAGAGAGAAATACTCAAATCAATCTTTTTACATTTTTTGGGTCATATTGAGGTCCTTTGAAAGCTCAATATTGTATAAGGATCGGTGCTCATTGTTTGTAAGTCACTGGATACATTGTAAGGGTTTGGATTGTACCATAAGTCAATCAAAATTGTGGAAATGCCGTGCTCGTGTTGGAGAGCTTGGTAACGGAGAACGTAGATCATTGGTTGGATCGAACCTCCATAAAAATATCGTTTGCACTCTCTCTTCTCTTTTACTCATTTATATTGTATGGATTAATTTTTATTTCTTAAAAATATCATACTTTGAGAATATTTTTTAAAAAAGTTTAAGAAAACCAATTAACCCCCTCTTGATTAGTTATTCTTGGACTATCAATTGGTATCAAAGTAAAGTGCTCATTTTTTTAATTATACAATCTTGAGTTATGGCTAACTAAAATATTCAAAGTCTTGAGAGACACTCTACAAATCGTCCTCCCTTTTTTAATGGCACACACTACAATTATTAGAAAACTAGAATGATGATTTACATTCAATCTATTGATTATAACATTTGGGAAGTCATTGAGTTTGGTCCATATGTGCCAATAAAAATTATTAAAGTTGATGATAAATCGGACCAAAATATTCCTAAGCCTAGAGAAGAATATGATGAAGAGGATAAAAGAAAATTATCCTTGAATGCTAGAGCCAAAAACCTACTCTATTGTACTTTAGATAAAAATGAGTTTAATCGTATTAGCACATCTGATTCCGTATTTGATATTTGGCATGCATTAGAGACAACTCATTTAGGTACTAACAAGGTTAAAGAAATTAAGACAAATCTATTGACAAAAGATTTTGAAAACTTCTTTATGAAGCAAGATGAACCTATTGTTGATATGATTACTCGCTTTACCGACATTATTAATGGCCTTAAAGGTTTTAATCAAAAGTTTACTAACGGTGAACTTGTAAGTAAAATGCTTAGGTCTCTTTTGGAAGATTGGAACTCTTTGAGGATGTTGATAGAGAATACAAAAAATGTCAACACTTATCCATTGGAGGAGCTATATAGAACATTGATGACATATGAGCTCAACAATGCCGAAACAAAGGAGAAAACAAGAAGAAGCAAAGAAGAGATGAAGGAGCCTCCCAAGAGGCAAGTTGCATTGAAATCGACAAATGGTGAAGGATCCTCCAACACAAACATGAGTGATGAAGAACTTGACGACCTAGTACTTCTTGTCAAGAAATGGAGAGGATTTAAAAACAATAGGCGATTTCAAAAGAATGATGATAAAGGTGAAGAGAAAAACAAAAAGATCATATACTATGATTGTGACAAACCCGGTCATAAGAGGACCGAATGTCCAAACAAAAAGAAGTTCACCAAAAAGAAAGCTCTTCAAGCTACATGGGACGATAGTGATGAAGATGATCTCGAAGAAGATAAAGTTCAAGAAGAAATCGCCAACATGTGCTTCATGACTATTGAGGATGAGGTAAGTACAAATAACAATGACTCGTACATTGACTTATCTACTTCTTATGATGAAATTCTTAAGGAATTTAAAAAACTTATTTCAAAATACTCTATTCTTAACAATAAACACTCATTATTGAAAAATATAGTCAAGAAACTCTTTATTGTACAAAAAGACTTTGAAAAGAAAAATGATGATCATAAATCCTTAATAAAAGAAAATGTTTTATTGAAAGAAAAAGTGGTTGATTTAATAAGAAAAATTTTGAATTAATGCTTGGTGAGCAAAAATGTGTGTTCAACAAAGGGTGAATTGGATATAAACCTCTCTTGAAACAAAAATCATTTGAAACCATATTTGTGAAATCATCTAATTTTTCTCAATAAAACACAATATGTAGTTTTTGCAAAAAAATTGGTCATGTTGCTTATAATTGTTCAACTAAAAAGAGACTATACTTTGAAAAGAAACACAAGTGGATAAAAGAATCCACAAACACTAACTATCAATGACCCAAACTTATGTGAGTACCAAAAATAAAAAATCAAAATTATTTTTGTAGGTACCACGAAAGGTCAAGAGCAATTGGTTCTTGGATAGTGGTTGTTCAAAACACATGACGGGGGATCGATCATTACTATCAAGTCTCAAAAGAAAAGATGGAGGTCATGTGACTTTTGGAGACAAGGCTAAAGGAAAAATCATAGGCATTGGAAATATTGGTAATCATTCCTCTCCTTCCATTGAAAATGTTTTATTAGTTGATAACCTTAAACATAACTTGCTTAGTATAAGTCAATTAAGTGATAAATGATATCTCATTAAATTTGATTCTTCCAAATGCCTCATTGAGGATGCTATATCTAAAGAGATATTGTTCATGGGGAGCCGAAGTAAGGATGTTTACATCATAACTATTGAATTTGAACTTAAAAAGAAATAAAATGTCTTTCAAGTATAAATGATGATTCTTGGTTATGGCATAGGAGATTAGGCCATGTTAGCATGGACTTACTTTCAAAAATCTCCAAAAATAGCTTTGTAAAAGGTTTACCAAATATAAAGTTTGAAATAGATAAAATGATGCTTGTCAATCTGGAAAACAAGTAAAGAGTTCTTTCAAACTTAAACAACACTCTTCTACTTCAAGACCTTTACAACTTCTCCACATGGACTTATTTAGATCCTCTAGAACCGCTAGTTTAAGTGGAAAACATTATGTATTTGTTATTGTTGATAATTTTTCAAGATTTACTTGGGTCATTTTCTTGAATTTAAAAGATGAAGCTTTAAATGCATTTAAACATTTTTGCAAAAGATTCCAAAATGAAAAAGGATATACCATTACCACAATTAGGAGTGATCATGGTGGAAAATTTGAAAATATAGCTTTTGATGAGTTTTGCAAATCAAATGGATATGAACATAATTTCTCGGCTCGTAGAACTCTTCAACAAAATAGTGTAGTAGAAAAGAAAAATCGAACATTGCAAAAAATAGCTCGGACCATGTTGAATGAAAATAGTTTATCAAAATATTTTTGGGCCGAAGCTGTCAATACTTCATGCTATATCTTAAATAGAGTTTTGGTTAGTTGAAAGAAAATCAAAACTCCATATGAGCTTTGAAAAAATAGAATTCTCAATATTGGATATTTTAAAGTTTTTGGGTGTAAATACTTTATATTAAACACAAAAGAAAATTTGAAAAAATTTGATCTAAAATTCGATGTTGGAATTTTTCTTGGATATTCATCTACTAGCAAAGCTTTTAGAGTTTTTAACAAAAGAACTTTAGTAGTTGAAGAATCTATGCATGTGGTCTTTGATGAAACTAACTCCATTGAACAAGAAAAAGTCATTGATGATGAAGATTTGGAAATCCCATTTGAACAACTAAGTGTTCAAAATCAAGACAAAGGAAATCCAAATAACATTGACATTGAACATGAGAAGTAAACAATTATGCAACAAAATGAAGAAGAACCTCATGAGGATCTCAACATTTCATCATTACCTAAAGAATGGAGGTTTGTCCTTTCTCACCCAAAAGATCTTATCATTGGTGATCCATCAAAAGGGGTAAGCACAAGAAATTCTTCTAGAAATTTTCATAACAATTGTGCCTTTCTTTCACAAATCGAGCCAAAGAATTTTAAATAAGCTGAGTTTGATGAATTTTAGATTCTAGCTATGCAAGATAAAAAAAATCAATTTGAAAGAAATCATGTTTGAGATTTAGTTGCTAGACCAAATTGACAAATCGTAATTGGCACAAAATGGGTTTTTCGAAACAAATGAGATGAAAATAGTATAATTGTGCGTAACAAAGTTAGATTAATGGTTCAAGGTTACAATCAAGAAGAAGGCATTTATTTCAAGAACTTTTGCACCAGTTGTTAGATTAGAATCAATTCGCATGCTTCTTGCTTTTGCTTGTCATAAGAAATTTACTCTCTTTCAAATGGATGTCAAAAGTGCATTCTTGATGGAGTCATTCAAGAAGAAGTTTTTGTTGAGCAATCGCCCAGTTTTAAAAACCATAAGTATCCGGACAAAGTTTTCAAACTTAGAAAAGCCCTTTACGGATTAAAGCAAGCTCCTAGAGCATGGTATGAGAGATTAAGTAAATTTCTCTTATCAAATGACATTTTAATGGGTAAGGCGGATACAACACTATTTATAAAAACTAAAAAGAATGATATGATTGTTGTTCAAATTTATGTTGACGATATTATTTTTGGTGCTACTAACATTTCCCTATGTGAAGAATTTTCTAAGTGTATGAACAGATAATTTGAGATGAGTATGATGGGTAAACTCAAGTTCTTTCTTTGGCTTCAAATCAAACAAACTAATGATGGAATATTCATTAGTCAAACCAAGTATATCTTGGATATGCTCAAAAAGTTTGAAATGGAAGAATTGAAGCCAATGAATATTCTAATGAGCTTATCAATCAAATTAGATAAAGATGAGCAAGTTACTTCTGTTGATATAACAAAATATCGAGGTATGATCGGATCTCTTCTTTATTTAACCGCTAGTAGGCCCGATATTATGTTTAGTGTATGCTTATGTGCTAGATATCAATCTAATCCTAAGAATTCTCATCTTAGTGCCGTAAAGCGCATTTTTCATTATCTTAGTGGAACTAGATCCTTAGGTCTTTGGTATCCTAAAGAAACTCATTTTGATTTACTTAGTTTTTTGGATGTCGATTGGGCCGGTTGCACAATTGACCGTAAAAGTACTAGCGGAACTTGCCACTTCCTAGGCTTTGCCTTAGTTTCTTGGTTTAGTAAGAAACAAAATTTCGTTGCCTTGTCAACCGCCGAAGCCGAGTATATCTCTGCCGCTAGTTGTTGTGCTCAAATCCTATGGATGAAACAAACTCTAAATGACTATCACCTATCTTTTGAAAAAGTTCCCATCATATGTGATAATACTAGTGCCATAAATTTATCCAAGAATCCCGTTTTGTATTCTCGAACCAAGCATATTGAGATCAGACATCATTTTCTTTGAGACCATGCACAAAAGGGAGATATAACTTTGGAGTTTGTAAACACTGAAAAATAATTAGCCGATATTCTCACAAAACCATTAGCACTTGAAAGATTTTCATATATTCGAAGAAATCTTAGGATAATTGATGAATGTGAAGTATGTGGCTAATTCTTCATGAATGATATATTTGATTGAATTTTATATGACAAACATGTTTTAAAATTATTTGACAAAGGACCAAATCAATGATTTCGGTAAAAATTTTGCAAAATTGTCCAACCGGATGACCGTTCTTTACAACAGACATCCGTTTGAAGGTAAACGGATGAACCATTATGCATTTAGATCATCATCTGGTTGAACAGAGATTTATGAAAAAATCAAAAAGTTCATCCGGTCGACCGCTTCATGAAACGGTCGTCCGTTTGTGCTCAAACAGATGGACTCCTCCTCATCCGTCTTTGCATCCGTTTAAACAGAAAGTTTTAAAATTTTGATAAGTTCAAACGGTTGACCGCTTAGTCAAATGGTCATCTAGTTGAATTAAAACGGATGACTGCTAAGTCATCCGCCTCTTCATCTGTTTGAACAGAAAGTTCATTTTTCAAAATTCAAGTTCAAACGGTCAACCGTATCAGCGGAAATCAGGGTTTTATCCTCAGAATTTTTCAAAATTCTTCATTCTTTCTTTGTGCGAACATACGGTTTTCTCTTCCAATATCTCCCCATTCATCAAATCTCCTTCCAATCTTCTAAATTTCCACTCATAATCAAAAACCCATATCCTTGTCCTTCCAAAAATCGAACAATCCCCAATTTTTGTCCACAAAATCATCAAAATCCATCCCAAACGGACGAACTAAAACCTAGTCTCTAAAACTCGTTTACATCACAATGCCTCAGGTCAAAATGGCTGCCAAGTATTCTAGGAGAGAAAGGCTACCATCATCATCATCCTCCTCCGAAGAGGACCCTCAAACGAAACAGTTTGACCGTTGTCCCGTCCTCATAGATAAGAATGTCAACCTTGCCTCTTTCCCCCACGATGCACCTTCATTTAACATTGAAAACCTTTTCATGGGTATGGGTTGGGTTCCTATTCTTACCCTAAGTGATAGAGTTTATCCCTCAATTGTCAAAGATTTTTACACCAATATGATTTTCTCTCCAGGATCGGGTATTACGTGTCTTCTTAGAGACAAACGAATTAAGATCACTCAAGAACTTATTCGTTCCACTCTTCATCTTGAGGATGTGGTATTCGTCTCTATACCATTAAAACAATTCCTTACACTAACGAATACAATCCAGTCGATGCTTGTTGTCGCGTCACCGGCAAGCACTTTGAGGCTGCCGTATGTCTAAGTACGAATCAACTCACTCTTCCGTGTCGTGTCCTACACAACATCATCACCCATATCATTGTTCCTTAGAAGGGTCATTTAGATGAGGTCAATCATAATGATGTCTTCCTTCTCGACTCTATCCTCCGTGGGTGCAAACTAGACTTTTCATATATTATGATACAGCATATAAACTGCGTTCTTAGTGGCACTAGGGCTAAGGCAATTCCCTATGGCATGATCCTCACTAAAATCTTTCAACACTATGATGTTTCTTTTTGTGATTCGGTCGCCCTTCTTCCTAAAGCCACCGATACCATCAACATCCTCACTCTCAAACGAATGAAAATTGTCAAAGAAAACGGACAATGGGTGGCGAAGTCTAAAGGGTTTGATGATGAGTCGGGACCCTCCACGTTACCATTCGAGGGTGAAGATATGAATGTTGATGAAGATGAGCCGCCGTCTCGACCACGATCACATCGGCCGTCGTCCTCCACCTCCGGCTTCAACGAGGACCATTTTAATTTCCTAAATGGACGGATCGCCTAGCTTACATCTTCGGTCGAGGTCTACACAATACGGTGGAAGACCTACGCCATACCATGAGGACTCTCCAACATTCGGTTGACGGCATGACTACATTGCTTCAAGCCCCCCCCCATTCCCGTCTTGATGCCGTGCTTCATCCGCATCCTCCATCGGAGAACTAGCTTCGTTTTTCTTTTTAGTTTGTGTGTTTTTGAAACAATGCATTGTTCTAGTATTTCATTTATGCCATCTAGAACTATGATTGTCTTTACCTTTCCCGTTTATAAATGAATGGCATAATTCAAGTTTTATCAATAATTGTTTTCACCTTAATGTTTCGATTATGCCTTTTTGTTTATGCCAAAAGGAGAAAAATATGTGATGTGATGAATTTGATGAATGTAATGATACATATGAATATGTGATGAACATTTGACAAAACAACTTGGACATTTGGTATGTGATGAAATCGGATATTTGTCAAATAATGTAATACAAAATGGTATCATGTAATACAAATTCATTAAAGAAAGGAGAAATATATTTGCCTCAATTTATCTTATGACCTCTATTCTCACATTGTTTGTCATAATCAAAAAGGGGGAAATTGTTGACCTATGGTTAACTTTAAAACTTAATGTTTTGGTTATAACAAACAAATTAGTTGTGTTTAGTAACAATCTCATTTTCAAATAATATTCAAAACGCTATAAATCGAGCTCTCATGCAATGTCAAGATCAAGTCAAAATCAATACAAGAGTTCAAGTATCTCAATATCCAAAATTCAAGAATCGAAGATCAAAATCGAAGAACAGATTTGTAGATAAAATTGTAAAGGTATTAACTCTTTGATGTTTAGCAATTCAATGAATGAAAGCTCAAAAATATTTCTATGCACAAAACGTATGTCATTATCACTTGCATAACATATTTTTACCAAAGCCAAAAATCAAATTTTCAAAACTATGGAAACGGTAAATCCATTTGATAAACCAGTCGTTTGAATGAACCGATCGAACGTCTGACTGTCACTTTTTAAAAAGTGTTCGTTCTGATTTTTGTAGTTCCAACAGCTGGTTCTGACTATCTGACCGATCGACCGTTTGATCATCCGTTTCAACAGAAAGTGACAAAAATTCATCTCTATAAATACCACTTTATTTATTATCATTCCACAACACTTACAAGAGCATTTATAGAGAAAATCATATTGAAAAATTTCAAAGCTTTATTGCATTTATATATATTCAATATTATTCATTGAAAAACTTTGTTTGATCAAATCAAACTTTTGATTTATTATTCTCAACAAAGTTTTCTCCTAACACTTGAGCTTTTCTCATCTATTACTATTCATTAAAGTGTTAGTCTCTCTTAGAACTAAACTTGTATTTATCATTCATCAAGAAAAAAAATACTCAAATTAATCTCTTTATATTTTTTGGGTCATATTGAGATCCCTTGAAAGTTCAATATTGTATAAAGTTTGGTGCTCCTTGTTTGTAAGTCACTGAATACATTGCAAATGTTTGGATTGTACCATAAGTCAATCAAAATAGTGGAAAGGTCGTGATCGTGTTGGAGAGCTTGGTAACGGAGGACGTAGATTATTGGTTGGATCGAACCTCCATAAAAATATCGTTTGCACTCTCTCTTCCCTGTTACTCACTTATATTGTGCTTATATTTTTTGTAGATTAATTTTTATTTCTTAAATATCATACTTTGAGAATATTTTTCGAAAAAGTTTAAGAAAACCAATTCACCCCTCTCTCCTTGGTTAGTTATTCTTGGGCTATCAGACTTAAAGACAAAGTGTTCAACACTTACCTCGACTTTGCCATTACTTTTATTTTCTTGCTATAAATTTGTTCTTTGAGGTCACTTTACACAAAATTCACCCAACAATCTTAAGTCGAATTTCTGTATTTTGTTGCAAGTGATATCTCTTGGATTTGGTTTATCTTCTGTTTTACGTAAACATAAATGAATACAGTTGTTAATACTAATACTAATTCGAAAGATACTTCGAATGTGGGAACTTATAAAGGAAGTATTCCTACCGGTGTGATTCATCTGGTTGTGGCTCTCCATACTACTGTTCATTTAAACTCTGTTCCACATGGGAAAAAACTGGAGAAGTTTATTGGGGTTGAATTCAAAAGATGGCATCAGAAAATGCTATTCTATCTCATAACCCTCAACTTGGCGAAATTCTTAAATGAAGATCCTCCCGCCATACAAAAAAGAGAAAACAATTGGGCATCATTGATTACTTTGGAAGCCTGGAAACATTCAGATTTTCTATGTAAGAATTACATTCTGAATGGTTTGGACAATACCTTATACAACGTGTATTGTTCCAAGAAATCTGCAAAGGATTTATGGGAATCTTTGGAAAGGAAATACAGGACTGAAGATGCTGGAACAAAGAAGTTCATCGTGGAAAAGTTCTTGGACTACAAGATGGTAGATTCAAAGACAGTCATCAGTCAAGTGCAAGAGTTGCAGATTATACTCCATGACATTCACGCGGAGAATATGTCTCTAAGTGAATCATTTCAAGTGGCTACAATTATCGAAAAACTTCCATCCATGTGGAGGGACTTCAAGAACTATCTCAAGCATAAGCATAAGAAGATGAACATTGAAGAATTTGTGGTCCGACTAAGGATTGAAGAAGACAACCAAAGTTCAAACAAGCGTGTTGGAAATAACATACTACAATCAAAGGAAAATGTGGTGGAATCCAACAATAACAAAGGAAAGAAGAGAAAGTATTTTGTTGAACCTACAAAGAAGAATGCAAAGAAGTTCAAAGACAACTGCTATAATTGTGGAAAGGCTGGACATCGCTCCGTCGATTGTCGAAAACAAAAGAAGCAAACCCAAGTGAATAGAGTCGAATCTGATGCCATATCAAATAACATATCTGATATGAACTTATCGACGGTTGTTTCAGAATGCAACAATGTTGGAAATCCCATGGAATGGTGGGTTGATACGGGTGCAACCCGTCACATATGTGCTCGATAAAGAAATGTTCACATTATACACTCCAACTGAGGAAAAAAAACTGTTTATGGAGAACTCCTCGACATTAAAAGTGGAAGGACAAGGCAAAGTGATTGAAGATGACATCGGGAAAGGAACTTAGCCTCAACAATGTTCTTCACGTATCGGATATTCGCAAGAACCTTGTGTCAGGTTCTTTGTTAAGCAAGAATGGCTTTAAGTTAGTCTTTGTTTCGAATAAGTTTGTACTTATCAAGAATAACATGTATGTAGGTAAAGGCTATGTAAAAGATGGACTATTTAAAATGAATGTCCTAACTGTTGTACCGAAAAATATAAGGAATAAAACGTCATATTCCGTTTATATTCTTGAGTCATCTAATTTATGGCACCATAGATTAGGACATGCAAACTTTAATTCAATACGCAAGTTAATGAATTTAAGTTTACTTCCGAATATGTATTTTATTAATGGAAAATGCGAAACATGTGTAGAGGCAAAAGTGGACAAAACACATTTTCATTCGGTTGAACAAACCACAATACCTTTAGAACTAATTCACACAGATGTGTGTGATTTAAAGTTCGTACAAAGAAGAGGTGGTAAAAAGTATTTCATCACATTTATAGATAATTGTACAAGGCACTGTTACGTATACTTGTTGAAAAGCAAAGATGAAGCTTTGGAAGTGTTCAAACACTACAAAATCGAAGTTGAAAATCAATTTGAAAAACGAATAAAAATGATTCATAGTGATAGATGTAGAGAATACGTTGTACCATTTGAAGAGTTTTGTTCAGAATCTGGAATCATTCATCAAACTACTACACCATATTCACATCAATTTAATGGGATTGCTGAACGCAAGAATCGAACACTAAATGAAATGATGAATGCAATGCTAATTAGTTCGGGCTTACCTCAAATCTTGTGGAGGGAAGCCATACTTTCTGTAAATCATATTCTAAATAAAATACTACATAAAAAAAAAGGTTGAATCACCTTACGAATTATGGAAATGTCAGAAATCTTCATACAAATATCTCAAAGTGTGGGAGTGCTTAACAAAAGTACAAATATCCAAATCTAAACAAGTTAGGATTGGACCAAAGACAATTGATTGTGTCTTTGTTGGATATGCAATCAATAGTAGTGCATATCGATTCTTGGTTCATAAATTTGAACTACTTGATGTACATGAAGATACGATTATTGAATCAAGAAATGCGGTCTTCTTTGAAGACAACTTTCCTTGTAAAAAAAATAAAGTAAGTTCAATTAAACGAACTTATGATAACTTACACAGAAATGACGAGAATCTTCAAATAAATGAAGAATCGAGATGTAGTAAAAGACAACAAATTCATAAGACATTCAGTCCAGAATTTGTAACCAATTCCAAGGACATTTGATGAATCAATGTCCTCTCCCGAAGCTCCTTTTTGAAAAGAAGCTGTACGTAACGAAATTGAATCCATCATGAGTAACTATACTTGGGAATTGGTTGAACTCCCTTCAGGAAACAAAGCTCTAGGCTGCAAATGGATATTCAAAAGAAAATTGAAGTCGGATGGATTAATAGATAAATACAAGGCTAGATTAGTAGTCAAAGGGTATAGACAAAAGGAAGGATTTGATTTCTTTGATACTTATTCACTAGTGACAAGAATCACGTCTATACGTGTCTTGATTGCAATCGCGACATTACATAATCTTGAAATACATCAAATAGATGTTAAAACTGCGTTTCTAAACGGTGAATTAGAAGAATAAATCTACATGAAACAACCCAAAGGGTTTGTTGCACCAAAAAATGAAAAGAAGGTGTGTAAACTTGTAAAATCATTGTATGGATTAAAACAAGTAACGAAGCAATGGCATGAAAAGTTTGATAAAACTATGTTGTCAAATGGCTTCAAAATCAATGAATGTGACAAGTGTGTCTACATTAAAAACATACCTAACGAATATGTAACCATATGCCTATATGTTGACGATATGATAATTATAGAAAATAACTCAAAAGTTATTTCTTCAACTAAGAAAATGTTAACAAAACATTTTGACATGAAGGATATAGGAGTGATGGATGTAATATTAGGGATTAAAATCTCTAAAACATCCGATGGTTTGTCATTATCTCAATCACATTATGTTGAGACTATACTTAAGAAGTTTAAGGCGTATGATGACAAACCAGTTAAGTCACCAGTTGACTTAGGTATACACTTAGTCAAGAATACTGGTGAGCTCGTATCTCAATTGGAATATTCACGTCTCATAGACAGTTTGATGTACATTACCAACTGCACAAGACCAGATATAGCATACATAGTCAACAAGTTGAGTAGATTCGCTAGTAATCCATGTGTTGAACATTGGAAGGCGTTACACCGAGTTCTTAGATACTTAAGACACATAGTTGAATATGGATTACACTACTTAAGATATCCCGCAGTGTTAGAAGGATATACCGATACAAATTGGATATCTGACACTAAGGATTCAAAATTTACAAGTGGTTATATATTTACCATTGGAGGTGGAGCCGTGTCCTGGAAGTCTTCTAAGGAAATATGTATATCTCGATCTGCAATAGAATATGAGTTTATTGCCTTAGACAAAGCTGGAGAAGAAGCAGAATGGCTTCGTAATTTCCTTGAAGAAATTCTATGTTGGAAAAAGCCGGTTTCTGCAATTAACATACATTGCGATAATTAGTCGGCAATAGTAAGGGCACAAAACAGTATGTATAATGGTAAGTCTCGACATATCCATCGGAGATATAATACAATTAAACAATTAATATCAAATGGTATAATCTCTATTAATTATGTGAAGTCAAAAGAAAATTTGGCTGATCCTTTTACGAAAGGACTTGCAAGAGATCAAGTATACTATCACTCAAGGAGAATGGGCCTAAAGCCTATTGAATAGAATTACTATGACGAAAACCCAACCTTGTAGATTGGAGATCCCAAATTCTTGGTTCAATGGGACAACTAAGTTATAAAAGATTCGAGAATAAAGCACTTATTCCCATTCTCAAAATTTGAAGTGCTATGTCAAATATGTATAAGGATAAGTATACATATATACTTTTAATGATTCAAAACCTTGAAATAGAAAGTTAAGAGATCACCTATATAAGTGTGAAGTGGGGCCGCTTCTATGAGAATTCGAGGCTTAATTCTCTTAGAGCACTTATGAAACCAAGAGTTGTTCAGGGCCAAAATGGACATAACCATGATAACCGAATTGGTTAGATAAGTTATGGTGTTGGTACAATTGTTTGGGTTTACATGAACGGCTGGATGGTTCAAAAAGATCGCGTTCACCAACTAGCCTAGTAAATTGGATTGTATTCAACTAAAGAAGGTACAAAGCCACAAGCCACCTACCTTGATGCTATGACTTGTCACATGTACTCCATTTGTTAGAGTCTGCATTTCATTTCCATCTCATTTGCATCGTGTTTTGCATATCAAAGAATTTCCATTCATGTAGGAGATTGTTGGAAATTAGTTTAAGAATTTGAGAAATTGACTAAGTGTTTACAACTAAAGTGACTTCGTGTCAACTTCGGTCAAATATTCAGACCCGACCTAATCCGTTTAGGCAAAATAGTTTGTCACTTCGTTGCTTCAGGGCGTCAAAATAGAGATCAACCTGCCCGATCAGGTCGAAGAGCAGCGCTCCTCGTGGGGGCTCGGGAGCAACGCCCCCTGAAAGAGAATTCAGATTTCTCTGCATGTGTTGAATGTTATATTTGGTATCTCGAAACTAATATCAGATGAATGACAAATTACGGAGAAGGACAAAATAGGGTCAATTTTTGACCATGCGATCGTATGGGTGTTTTATTATGCGATCGTAACTTGCTGGATTTTCCAACAAAATGTTTTTAGGTCCTATCACGCGATCGTAGTGGACAAGCCATGCGATCGCATGGTCTTAATGATCAGACATGTCATTTTGAACTGTTGCACAATTTGGCTCCACACCACTTTGTTCCCAACTCTTCTTTATCTATAAAAAGAATCTTAGGGACGTCTTTTTCATACAGCAATGATATGCAAACATAAATTTCATTCTATCTTCTTCTCCTTAACCAAATTATTGCATTTTGTTGCATAAATTCTGATTTTTCATTTCATTTTCATATTGGAGTACAAAGCCATAATTTTGGTTCGCTGTGCTTGTGTTTTGAAGTGCTGCAAATATAAGTGATAGTCGTTGTATCTTGGGAGTTGATTGCCATAAACCGTAGGCCCCATTGCGGGGCAAATTCGACTTAAGGATAAAGTGTTTAACACTTGTCTTGACTTTGCCATTACTTTTATTTCCTTGATATAAATTTGTTCTTTGAGGTCACTTTACACAAAATTCACCAAACAAATTGATTCGATCTACTGAAAATAGGTAGGATGTTAAAATGCAAATTATTGAGTTAATTAGATGAAGATTCAGTGAAATTGGGATTCCCAATACTTTAATCATCCAATTTTTCTCAAACATTACTTTTACTTGTTTAATTTTTTTTTTTCATTTCAAATAGAATTTTAATCAAAATCGGTCAATTTGTGTTTATGGCTTTCTAATTGAATTAGCTTCTTGTTCATTTGATTACAAATAGAACAATCATCGTGGATCGACACTTGTTATCACTTTATTACTTGCTCTAGCCACCGTATACTTGCAGGAACAAATTTACATGAACAAAGAGCATGACTATTCCAAGTAGTCATTTTGCTCTTGAGCCACGGGTGAGTTCCTTTGATCAACGACAGTTGCAGCGATGGTTTAGCTCTATTAGGTTTCAACATACATACTCTCCCAAGTGGTGGCCTCGCTGCCCACTAGCCTCTCACTTGGAACCATAGAAGGTAAGTTCGGTACGAACAAAACTCTCTATATCATTGAAGCAAATCCTAACTCTGGAAGGGTGGCATGTAAAATATGTCGGGCTATAGTTATACTCTCAAACAATGAGGAGGTATCCACAACCTTGCCTCGGATTTTAGTGTTAGTTTTAAACTCTTATGACATGCGATTTTGGGAATTTGCATGTTGTGATATCATTTTTGTTGATGGTGGGTGGCTAGAAATGGTGTGTTTTTTTGTGTGTTGACCGAAAAAGCCTAAGGTGCCCGAAAACCCAAAAGATGGAGCAAAAGAACGAATAAATTTTGATTAGGTTAAGAGAAGTACTTAGAAGGCTGGTGGCTGAAATTCCTCCTAAAGTTTGTCGGAAGCAATCAAAATCCTGGAAAGTAGGAAGGTATTTTCTCACTGGCAAGTTGAAGATTTTATTCCAAAAGTGAAATGTGAAACTCCAAATGATTCATTTTATAAGTTCAATCTTGCAAAGATTTGGGCCGTAGAATTTTAAGAATTGATCTTACCCCTTGACCAGTGAAGCAATCCACGCCTTTGAATGTAAAGAGGCGAGAATTTCACACTTAACTTTAATGGCACTAATGCACCACACTTCCCATGCGAGTCTCAAAAATTCACTTGTCTCGTTCGCAGACTTGGTTGTCACTGATTCATTTGCTACAATATCAAATATTATTCAACTGGTTGAAGTTAACCCACCACTAAAATCTTTGACATGCGCTCGCTTCTTCAAACTATGTGTCGAACTCCTTCTGAGCAGTCCTTTAAATATTTTTCAGGCCTCAAAGAGTGCTCCTCTTTATATAGTGAAATTGAGGATAATGTCTTGCATCAATTTGGTGGCTTTAACTTTTATACCATCCTCATTTTTCCTACATGATCTAACACTCTGATGTATATGGCCGAATCACGTAGTTCTAGAAATTTTGAAATTTGGGCATGTGGTTCTTTATTTGCAATCCCATTGGACACATACATATTCTTCATCATCCCTATCACATCTGGCCCCAACTGAAAATTGTTCAATCTAAAAGTAAGAGGTGCAATACTGGAATGATTGCTTGGGCAAGGTAGAATCACGAGTTCCCCAAACAGTTTGTCATCTTCATCAATTTCCATAATTGACAAAAATCTATTTTGTAGATAAGCAACTCTAGGCGATCTAGTTTGATTCTCTAAATTCTCGACTCAGGACAATCTAGCTTGATTCTATAGATCAACAATGTCTTCGTTCATCATAACATGTTGCTTATCATCGTTCTTTTTTTTTCTCGTGGTCGCCGATTGAATGTACAATCAATGTTTATATCAGCAGAAACTAAATCCTCAAGGTTCGAGCGTGTCATGTACAAAACAGAAGATACCTGAAAGAGAAAAAGAAGAAAAATAAAAGAATCAAATACAAGATATATCTATTCTGAATTGGTGGAAAAATCTAAAAGAGAAATTAGTTTTTACTAAACTAATATCCAAACTAAGAATTGACAATCTAAGAATTTGAGAAAACTTAATGATTTAAAAGTGTTAGGACTCACGATTTTACCATAGTTATCGTGTTTAACTCCATCTACCGAGCTATGAAAATTATTTCATCCGTGTTGACAATCGAATTTATCTAAACTGTTTGACAATCTTTCTTGAGTAAAATCAAACTTACTTCAATGAATAAATCCACTATATTTCTAAGTGCATTCAATCGCAAGAAAATCAATAAACGATCGTCCAAATTATAGAAGTGTATGTCTGTTTTTTATGTAAATTTATGATTTTTACCGTTAGTACTAAATTAATTTTTTACCTCTCTGTTTCAACACAAATTTTACAAACAATTCATAAACTGGTCATGAAAAGCAATTAAATCCACGATAAAAATTCAACACAAAATCATAATTAGAATCAAAACTCGAACAATAAAATTAAACAATTAAACCATGCCACATCATTCGTCTCAAATAAGGAAATTTAGCCACTTATCATTCTACAATATAAATCCACAAAATTGTATGAAAATAAAAAAATCACCAAGAATTAATGGAGAAAAGATTGACTTGATGAAAATCCCACATTGAACCTTGAAGCGCGAACCCTAATTTTCACTTCGAAATCTCCGTCTTCAATCTCGAATCAATAAGGGAGTGTTCTCTTTACCATTTTTAACCTATTTTTCGTTTTCTGTTTTTGAAAATAGTGAAAACTTGTTTACTTACCCATTTTCGAAAATGCATTTTCTAAAACACCCAAAAAAATTACAAAGGAAACGGAAAATGATGATTTTATCATTTTCCACGTTTTCTTCACAAAACGCGGTTAAGTTCCAAAACGCCAAAAGCGTTTTAGAAATGAGGTCTGCGGTTCGAATCACCATGGCGGCTTTTTTTTTTGTAATTAACATTTTAGGCTGGGCATGAAAAATGATGATTTAGTCATTTTTCGCAATTTTTATACAAAACGTGGCTCCTTTCCAATACGGCCAGAATGCGTGGTTTTGCTGAAGGTGGTCAGTGGTTCAAATCACCATGGCGGCCTTTTTTTAATTCCAAGTTTTAAATTGTTTTTAGTTTCAAGTTTTTAATTGTTTTTAATTCCAAATAATTCTAAATTTTTAATTGTTTTTAATTTCAACAATAATTATTTTTAATTGTTTTTAATTTTAAGTAATTCAAAGTTTTTAATCAATAATTGTTTGAATAAAGTATTCTAAAAATATTCTAAAAAATTTCAAGTAAACGTGTTTTCGAGTTTTTTGTTTTGAGAAACAATTTTTGAAAATTCCAAAAAGAACGTATTTTCATAAATTCAAAACAAACACTCAAAACACAAAACTTAAGATGAATTCAAAACTCAAACCACAAAACTGAAATGCAAAGAGAACTTCACCTAATTCTCCACCCGAAACCTTAGGTGGTGTTCTCTTTGCGTTTGAATTTTGTGTTTTGAGTTTTGAATTTATTTTGTATTTTGTATTTTGAGTGTTTGTTTTGAGATTTTTGAAAATGCGTTCTTTTTAGAATTTTCGAAAATTGTTTTTGAAAACAGAAATCTCAAAAATGCGTTTACTTGAAATTTTTTGGAAATTATTTTATATAATATTTTATTCAAAAAATTTAATTATTGAATAAATTGTAATAGTTTAATAGTACTATAGTATGCAAATTCTTATAAAATAGATTACATAATTCAAATACATTTGTCCACATCAAAATAGTTTCATGCTAAAACAATTGAATAGTTTAATGTCAATACACTATGTAAACAAACAAAATACAAAATATTTGAGTACGAATCATGTACGATTCCTTGAATAGTCATTCTACATTTGTGTAGCAATTTCATCACTAACTTGTCCCATTTGAGCTGTTTGACTAGTATCAAAATGTATGACTTCTTGATCTTGACTTGACTCTGATATATCTTGAAATACTATATTCTCTCCAGAATACTCAGCGAACAATGTATCTAAAGCATGCTCTTGTCGAATAAAGTTGTGTATTGCGCAACATGCGGTAGGGATTTGTCTTTGCCTAGGGAGTGGATAATTAGTAATCAATTTCAAAATAGGAAATCTTGCTTTTAAAATACCAATGCACCGTTCAATAATGTTACGACACGATGAATGTCTATAGTTGAAAAGTTCTTCCTTCTCACGTAGTCTTCCTCGTCCAACGTAATCACGCAGATGATATCTTTGACCTCTATAAGGGGCAAGAAAACCAGGCATGTTTGGATATCCAGAATCAACAAGGTAAAATTGATCTACACAACAACAAATTGGGTACATACAATAATATTGATCAAACAAGGTAAAACTTTGATATATAATCAAACAAATGACAGTGTTATCAATTGTTTACAATGAAAAGTACATAAATAGAATTTTTTTTGTAATCCTAGTATAGTTTGAAAATATAAGTACAAACTAATGACAATTGAGTTCTAAACGAAAAAAATAAAATAAATTTTTTTTTGAAACATTCCCATTTTCCCCATCATTATGCCTAGGCGATCGCCCAGGTTTGGCCAGAACGATTCTGTAATCAGATGGTGGACTTGGGCGATCACCTAATGTTTTGCCTAGGCGATCGCACAAGTGTTGCCTGGGCAATCACCCAGGTTAGGCCAAAAGCTTTCTGGTGCACAAATATAGACTTGGGTGATCGCCCAGGACAATGTTTTTGTCTCCCGCTTTTGATCCTTAATTTTGAGTGAAAAGTACCAAAGGTCCATCAAACGTTAGAACATCATTTGACACTTTTTACTATTTTAAGCATATTCGACAAATAATTGTAAGTAGTTTAAGAATATATCTCCCCATGGCATTGGAAAGTTGTTCGAGCTTTTCGTCACAGTGTCTACGAATACTCGCAAATCATTAGCAGTACATTCCCAGCTAGAATACACAAATGAGAATATCATATCGAAATCACATACCAACATCACATTTTGTGTAATATTTATTTTCCTTCCATGAAAAGATGTTTGTCTCGACGCAGGTGCCCAAGTCGCAACATGTGTTCTATCTATTGCACCTACACAATCCTTGAAGAAAGGATATTTGTGCAAGATCCACTCATGCACAACATCTTGATTTTTCGGGTGAATTATCTCTGTGCCAAATGAACAAATAGCCCTTAAAACTCGTTTAAACCATTTGTGTATGGTGTTATTGGAATGCTGAAACTAATCACCAATTATACTGTATCGTGTAGTGTGCCCTACAATCATAAGGAACATAGCAACACCCTCTTCGACACTCACTTTTTTTCCATCTGTCAACAACCATTTCTCTTTCAAAGTGTTACAAAAATTCATAAAAACATATTTATGCATACGAAAGTTACGGTAGCACACGTCCGGATGTCCATTAAGAATTTCTAGCATGTACATTTTCCTAGTGAGCAATGATGTTCTTCAAGGTGTCCTACTGATAGTGCTTCCCGTGTTGGCAACGAAGCAGTTAAGCATCATTAAATATCCAAAATCTTCATCATAATCATCCTTAAATACCAATTCGTCATCACTCAATAATTCATCATTCAACATATCGGTACTCAAATTATCAACCAGATTTGATAAACTTGCCATCCTGTGAACCAATTTCTACAATCAATAATTATCTTAAGCAATTTCAACATGATATCAATAACCATTCATTTCAACGTCTACAAAATTATCAATAGCAATGTCAACATTGATATCATGTACCAATTATTTCAATAACAACAAATTCAACATAAATGAAAACAGCGTTTGAGTCATAGTGCAAAAAAAAAAAAAGCTCAGTAGTCAACAACACAGAATCTTTCACAGTACAACATAATGTAGAACTCAAAACAACTTTGATAAAATTAAAGCAGTTCTAAGATATGTCATCTCCTAGCTTTTGTCATCTTGACAAATGACACTCTGAAATTGGGATCCTTAAAAGCCTTTAACGCTTTCAAATAAACTTCATTAGAAACTCCTTCCATATTATTTAAGAGGTCCAGACAAACAATATTTGAATAAGGATCTGGACTGCTAGCTTCATTATCCGATTGATTGTATGATTTTCCTTGAATCTTTGAAAGTTTTTCTTTTAGATATAGTGATCGAAGTTCAATTTCTTCATTCTTCAAACTAACAGTAGATGATCATTGCGCCATGCAAGCCTCGAGCTTATCACTTTTACTTATCTTAAGTTCTTTACGTCTGTGTTCGCTTGATGTACCAATTTCGTGAGCCTACGAGTTTTTGGAACCTCGTCGCCGTCATCATCGAGGGTTTCAACATGTACATGCACGTCCCCGTTCAAAAAATCATCTTCTAGCTGTCTTTCTTCCTCTAAGTTGGCCGAAAGTTGAGTGGATGCATTGCCCAATCCTCTAGTAGCTGTAGTGTCACTAAATATCTCCCCAAGATGTGGGAGTGCTTACATCCTTCCCTCTTGAAAATTTTGTAATCCAACTTGTTAATCTAACATTGAAAAACGAAGCGACATCATAAGTACGTGCATCAACAAAGGGATAAACAATTAATATGAACAAAAATCATTAATAAACATATATACCGTATAAAAGTGTTGCCAAACTTCCTCTGCAGCATTAACTTTGTTGGTAATTGGATCCCAAGTAACACCGATATGTCCCAAAAGCTCAGAGAACATACGATGAACCTTACGTAAGCCATTCCATTTTCCCTTTAATCTCTCTACACCGTAATCCATTTTTGTTTTAGCATTCATGGTTGCATTGATCCTCCCCCATTCGACTTTCGTGAATGTAGAACATTGCAATGCATTTGATTTTACTTTCTCGTAAAGTATTTCGATAAAAGAGTGTTCGTTCTCATCAGACCACGACATGGGTTCTTTAATTTTAACTCTGTGACCACCTATATTCTATATTGAAGATTACAAGAAGGAAACAATTATGTTTAAATAATGCATACCAATTTATTTTTACCTATTTCTATGAACAAGTATATTAAATATGCCATAAGGGCACAACCTATATTCGCGTGGATATACAGAACACATGTTGGTTCTAATTTGAGCCAGAAAAGGATATTTGAGCAACAACAAAAGAAAAAGAGAAACAAATAGTATAAGACACAATAAGTTCGAAATACCACACCAACATATATCAGGTGATACAGTGAGAATAAGAAAATCACAGAAATTGATCTACTGAAGTTCTCAATTTGAAGAACAGGGAAACAAAAGCAAAAGGGAAACAAAGATTGCTGCAATAAGAAAATTAATTAGCAACTTTTAATTACTATGAAGTGCTCAAGTTGTAGACAACGAATGAGAGATTATATGTGTTCAGTGCACCTATTTGAACTAACGGATATCAGAACATATATGACGGATGAATATCACAAAAAATTAGACTAATAAAGCAATTCACTACAATATAAATTGGTGTTCATACGGCTGGTGGAAGAAGCAAGTAGAGCAAGATTTGAATTAAGAGTAAAAAACACATTGAGCTGAATTCATATTTGAGTACGACACAAATCTGGTTTTGTTTTACTACAATAGCAAAACATGAACCCACTTTGAATCTGATTTTACTACAACAGTAAAAACAAAATTTTACCACATAAATCCCAAATCTCAAAACCCTAAGTCAAGTAACCACAAAACCAGATTCAAACATCAATTTAAACAAGAGAAAAATATAAATACTGACCTAATTCGAATTAACAACGAAGAACTTGATGCCTGTAGTTCATGTTAAGAAGGTTACAAGTGAAAATAAGAGGAGAGATGGACGGGAAATAGGAAAATAGAGAAGATAAAAGAAAAAATCATACCTTGGCAAGGGGAGAGATTTCTGTTCCGCAGATGAAAGGAGTAAAGGCAGAGAAGGTGTATAATGGATGAAGAAAAAAATTGTTGGAGAGAAAAAAATCAAAGTGCTAGAAGGGTGAATCGAATCCAAGACCACTTTAATGAAAATGACCCATTTCCCGCGTTTTCTCCATTTTGGAAGGTGGGCTCATTTTGTTCACAAAATGACCAAAACGGTTTATATGTCATTTTCCATTTCCTTTCTAAATTTTTGGGATGTTTTTGAAAATGGGTTTCTGGAAATGGGTAAGTAAACACGTTTTCACTATTTTGAGAAATTGAAAACAGAAAACGGGTTGAAAATGGGAAAGAGAATAGGGCCTTAGATTTTGATGTATAGAATGGCTTTTTTCTCTTGAAGACTGCATCCCACAATGACTCATACGCTAAGTATATGTAGGGTACCCAAGAGTCTTAAATTTTGTGCTTCAAACATGCTAAAAGTACCCGTAAAAACATTAGAATTCGAGTCAAAGTCGGACTTAAGTGATCATTGTGCACGCGTACTGTAGGTTTATCAATATCAGGGGCCTAGCGTGTGCGCGCATCATGTGGCACGTGCATGCGATGTAGGGTCATCATGTCAAGGATTGATGCGCATGCGCTCGCTGCCTTTCGTCGTCCTTGCAACCCAACTTCAAACACGGATAGTCTTTGATATACAACTCGGATTCGCAATTCGTAAATTGCGTTGATCTCTAAATTCGATGATTTTTGTGATGCCATAATATATACATAGTGAAAATCCATAAATATTACGATTCTCTAAATGGTTCATTCATTCCGTAGTTTAACACCAATTTTCGCTCCGTTCTTAGCCAATATGTTTTATAAGCTCGGGTTTGTTCCCAAGGCCTAAAAACATGATAAAAATCAATAGATATTCAAGAAAATAACTAGAAATTATATGACAAATAGACCATACATAAGTGTATAAAGTACACTTATTAGCCACCCGACCATTGATTCTTGGAATCGCACGCTAACAGTGTTTGAATATATATATATATATATATAGGTAAAATACAAATGGATAGGGAAATAGCAAGTAGGTAAAATACAAATGGAAAGGGAGGTAGCAAATGATATATTGACAGCGAAATAATTCAAATTTTAAATTCAACAAATCAAATTCTAAATATTCAAATTTTACTCCCTCCCAAATGACCCAAGTTGTAGCAAATGTGAACAAATAGCTGAAAGAAAGGAAAAATTCTACATTTAAATCCCAAGCGTCGACTAATATAGACAAGCTTCTTTAAAGATATTTTAAAACAAAACTATTTATTTATTTATTTTGATAACCTATTTTGGTTCTTCGAGAGACTCTACTAGGAGGTAGTAATCTTTTTTAGATTATTCTGACGAAATTATTGCATTATCATATATTTCAAGGATAATAAATAAATTTTTTTAAAAGAAATATATATTTCATGCGTGTAGTAGACTATTTGTAACAAATAGAACGTCTACATCCATTACGCTCAATTTCATTTCTCGAATTGATGAGTTTAGAGTAAGTTGGGTTTTCTCTTCAAGAACTATCTTACTCTCGAGCTCGAAGTTTTTTATATAATAATAATTGTTCATTTAAAATTGTAAGTTTACAGTGTCAAAGACGAATATAATGAACGCGAGTCTTGTGTCAATTCCACAAAGATTGAGTACTTATATTTGATATCACTTATTCTTAGTTATAATTGAAGAAAAGTAAATGCACGATTTGTTTGATCATTGGATTTTTGCTAAAAAACTAACTAAATAAACTAAAAAGCACTTTGAAACTTTGGAGAAGATTCAAATTTGAATAGGCACTAGAACATCGATTTTACTTTATTTATTCATTTTAATTCAAATATTATCCCTAAATTATTCAACAGGCTATCGGATAAAGTTAAATATAATTCTACTTATGAACATCCTATGAAAGTTTCGAATAAATACAAATGCATTTAGAATAACCAGACATCATTCAAATGTCGTATAGACTATCACTACAAGAAAAAGAGCCTATTGCAATTGACAGAATACGTTGCAAAAGAGATATGGCAACGTTCAGCCGCACCTTGCGTTGCTTGATATTGCCGAAAGGTCTTTATCTATGCCCGTTGCCAAACAAAAGATGCATGTTGCCATTTTCTTTTCAGCAACGCACTTACTACTTTTAACAACGATTATTATACGTTGTATTTAGTAATCTTTTAACAACGTTTGTTGCTCGCTGTCATTTATATTTTTAACAACGTTCACTATTCGTTGTCATTTATTTTTAGTAACATTCTTATGATCGTTGTCATTTATTTTTAGCAACGTTCTCTGTACGTTGTTATTTATTTTTTGCAATGTTCGGCTGTACCTTGTCGTTACCTTTGACAACAACATTTTGCATGTTGTGTGTTTTTTTATTATTTTGAAACATATTATATATATATATATATATATATATATATATATATATATATATATATATATTCTGTATATTTACTTTCCCAATCATTTAAATACAAATTACATTCTAGATATAATAAAACTCAATTCATATACCATATCAACCATTAACTGAAATTTATACAATATTAATGAAATTTTTCATCCAAACTATGGCCCACAAGTTGTTTTAAACATACAAAAATTGAACCAAATCTAGCAAAATAGACATGTCCTAGAAGTTTCTTACAATGTTGTGCATTTAATCTACAAAAATCTAGCAAAACAATCTTGATAACTAACACCCCGAATCAACGAATCCGTAACGTCAAACATTTATTGTTCGAAGATTCAAGTTCATGATCCTGACTAATCACCAATGTCCAAACAGAGATTGCTACAAAAGAGAAACAAGACTATTTATATTACTCATACCAGATAGAAGATTTGAAAATCACTTTTTTTTTTTTTTTTTTTTTTTCAAAAAGAAATGATAGGTATTATTAATAGCTAGAGTGTGCATATTAAGGGGACAAGCAACCTACGAAAGTTTGAACAATAGGAATTAAATTATACAAATTAGATAAGGAAATAGGCACTCTACTTAGATAAAAATTTGTTGACACAGTGAAGTCATAAAGATTACTAGTCATAAAGTTTTATAATTAACCATAAATCTAATTCAACTTATCCACTTCCAGTTGAAAACTAACTTATGTTGAAGATTGGATTAAATTTATTCCGTTGGATGTGAGATTAGAGGGCCTCTATGCCTGTTAGACCATAAATATTGCAATAACCATGGTTCATTTATCACTGCAATATGGAGGCTTCACATATGCTCCAATTAGAATGATTGATCATTACACCATCCAGAAAATATCAGACTTCAGAAATGAAACTATCGGTCATTTTCAAAATAAGATCCAAACCATAATCCAGTTGTCAAGAAAATAGTGGATGTTTAATGATGGCAGGAGGAGAAAAATCTAAAAAAGCTGGTATCCAAAAGATTCATAAACATAATACCAGCTCATATGTGCGCAAGAAGATGAGAAGGCAATACAAGAAAACTTCCTATAGTGCTTCACAAGTATTTATTCCTAGTTACAATACCTGAAAGTATGATTGGGACCGAGGTACTTTAGTTGGGTCAGAAGAATGTTTTGTTCCTTTATGGTGTTCGTTAGTCTTGTTTTCAGATTCTTTGCTAACAGCTTGAGTTTCAACCTTAGATTCCTATGCTGATGGGGCCTCAAGGGGCAATGCATCCTGCAGTCGACTTCGGTGCTTATGATCAGGGTCCAAATGATCTTAATCCAAATCGGTGTCAGTAGGTGGTTTTTTAGTTGCTGGTTTACCATCCCTCCTAGATCTCTTAGGACTAGCAGGATGCAAGGGGGGAATGGATCATGTTGTTGGACGTTTATTTAACCACCACTCAAAACCTTTTTCATCGTGACTGACTTATTTACTGTGTTCAAAACGGAAATGTTTGGTAAGGTAGACTAAATATTGAATTCAATAGTGAGTACAAATCTCATAAAGTGCCCGTCGATTTTAGATAGAGGTGCAAACTAGAGGGATAACCGTATCAACCTATGCCCTTTTCAACCCAGATGGGCTTTTGTGTCTAGTCTAACAGGACTCACATTCATTGTGCGTCATGAAATATTTCATGACTCAAATGCAAAACACAAGCCAGAGCATGGTGAGTAATGTGTGTACCACAAAAGGATCGATGGTTCCCATCTTCAGGAATCACCTAATTCTCGTGTTTTGTAACTATTAGGCAATTAACAGTCAGGCCAACCCCAGTTGCATAATTTGAAGCAGTTTGGAGGAATTATTTAATCACAGGCCTTTTCACATTAAATGGAGATCATAATCTGCAACTTCAAAAATCAACATCTACTACCAATTTCAATATGCCGGAAAATAAGAACCAAATAAATCACAAACAAAAAACACTCATCAGATTTTCAAGAATATATACATGCTTGACATTGTTAGCAGAAAAGAAATACTAGGTAGATATGAAACATCCACATATTTATACCAAGTAGAAACAGATAACATTAAATTAGAAAAGAGTTCAAGACAATGAGCCTCAAGTCTCTCAACTCACGTACATATTTGGGAAATATGAGAAACCATAAAATCCCAGTATGTAATATAAAGTGATGAGGACTAACAAAAGTTAATGAACCATAAATTAGCAAGAGAAATAGCTAAGATATTGAAGAAATTCCTAAGATCACATACCAAAAAAGAACCTAATCCATTCATCAATCCTCAAAATCTATAATCTCATCTATATTTTCGTCTTTCATTCTCCAATATAAACCTATCAAAATAGCATCACATAGCAGATTAGAGATGGAAAGACAGATAATCAAATCAGATGTGGATATTCACAATGAGATACTAAATAAGAACTTTCCAAGTAAATTTACCTTCGTCAAATAATTTTAATAATGCTCTTTGGCCAAGCAACTGTACTTCCCAAGGCTTCCTAAGAACTCGAATATCATCTGTAGGTTTATATAAGTTTAAATTTGCCATGTAGACATCTTCAACCCAAACCTTCCAACAGTCTCGTCCAAGAGGCATGTGGTGCACCTTTGCACTTGGGTTTGTTGATGCAATCTTCCCTTCTGCTACAATTTCTTCCTCATCAAACTTGTACCAATGCAATAGTTGACAACGTGTATTTTCCATTTGAGCATTGCCTACTTGAATACCACTTGCTTGTTGTGACTACAAATTGACAGTAAAATGATAATATCCTTCTTTAATTTGCTAGACATAATCTAAATTTATATTAAATAAACAACTATCATAGTAAGACACAAAAACCTGAGTAAATGAATGTGAACTTCTAGCCCCTGCATTCTTGTTTTGATTCTGTAAAATGATACAAAAATGAAAAGATAATTCTACAGATGAAGTTATATTTACCTAAATTATCGTAGTATATATACAATGGTAAAAGTTTGTACCTGTTGACATAGCTTGAGAAGCACTTCAACCTTTTCTTCTAGTGCTCCCATCCTTTGTGATTGATTTTGCAATTGGCTTTCAAGTTCTCTCACTCTCTCGTTACTTTGAATTTGTGCACTCACTTTTGAAGGTGTAGCGCCAAATCCAAGTCCCCTAACCCTTCCACGGCGTTCAGGATCTAAAATTCAAGCAATAGCATCATCGCAAAAGGCCTTTTTTGTTGTTGAGATGTTGCAAAAGGCCTTTTTTGTTGTTGTGTATAACAGTACATCTCTATCCTTTCGGAATCTAAGTTATTCGTTATTACGAGCAATCACACACATATCATATCTCGGTATCAATATGGTGCTCAAACAATCAATTTATTGGCTAAATAAAAAAAAATCAAAACCATAACGAATAATCATTCACAAATTTGTACTAGACGTAAAAAATGAGAAATTGAATTACAGCTTCAAAAGTGCAAATTACATCGCCGTCCTAGCAATTAGGAGTTTAGCTACACATATTTGAATTGAATAAACACAATACATAAAAGAATGCCATCACCCTAATAGAGAAAAATGAAGAAAACAAATAGGAGTTGATGAGCTTCGATCGTCAAGTAAAAAATGCAACAAATATTGTGTTTTTTCTACTGCAAAGTTATGTGGCTAAATATTTTTCTTTCCAAAAAGGTTTCTTTTATGAAGTACAAGAGTTCTCCTATATATAGGTACAAATTAGGGTGTAAAAATCGTGTACAAATTGGCCCAAAATACCCCAAAATATCTTACCAAAATTAGAATTCGTATGCTGAATGAGAGGTTCCACAACAAAATAGAGTGCTCGAGCGGATATATGCTCATATTTCTGCCTCATTGGCCTCGCTCAAGTGGGTGAAGACCATAAGCCAAAATCATGATTTTTATCCTTGTTGTCTTTTCCAGCCTTTGGATGCGACTTATTCAACTCGAATATTCTATTTTCACTCCAAAACAATATGTTTATTCTCGTTTTTCTCTCATTTTCCTCAATATACTCCGCTTTCAAGGTTTCGTTCTAAAACACAAAAATGAACTAAAAATCAACAACAATCAACTCCGAGAACACAATCAAAAGTCATCGTAAAAAGATGAAGATAACAATATAAATTACACTTGTTGGGGAAAATAGTTCACTAGACCTTTGTTTACTTGCAAGAACAATCGACAGGGCACATATTAATACTATTCAACTCCACAAAGGTAACACCAAGTTAAAGGACAAACTAAGAAGGACCAATTTCACCAAAGAAATATAAGAGAGTGAAGGGGCTGCAATTTCACTAAGAAAAAGAATGGTTGAAGTTCTGCCTTTTGGTTTTGGCCGAAGAAGACTCTGACTTCAATTCACGTGTGGTATATTTTGACTGTATGTTTTCTGCCCAAACCAACTAATATATATGTATAATATATGTGTATATATGGTAATATATATTAATGTATATGGTATAATATAATAACCCATAATATATTATACCCCAAATCGGGTCAAACACACTGGGTTACTGAGCAACGACCCAAAGGTACATTAAAACCTCCAAGTGACCCACACACGTCCTTCATTAATTTGGGCTGACACATTGTGAAGTGGACTATATAATTATCTTTCAATCCTGGACTCAAAGCCTATAAAGATATAATAGGTCTATTAATCATCACTGCTCCGAGTTTATTTGAGATCACAAAAATTTTAACAACCTCCACCTTGATCCAAATATACCTGCAAACCAAAATAAAAATAGTTTAGTAGTTGTTTAAAAAAGGATTCCAAACAAATTGGAAATTTACATACCTTTACCGAAGTTTAGAAGTGTCAGCCAACTTCTAAACTTTACCATTGTGAGCACCTTAGTGCCCATATTTGCAATGTTATAAACCTTCAAATACCTAAGCAACGACTTTAATGTTTCCCAATATTTGGGACCGGGATCAAACATGTACCTACTTAAAACACTAACAGTAAAGGCCAAGACTGGCCTAGTGCAAATTATCAAGTACATAATGGAGCCAATAACATTTGAGTAGGAGTTTTTACTCATAAACTCTTTTTTCTTATCCTGTTCCTCAGACAAGATAAATTGGTTACCAAGAGGCACATAAGTGGGTTTGCAATTAACAATGCCAAATTTCTTCAAAATTTTAAGCACATAAGGAGTTTGATACACAAAGAAGCATGAATTTGACCCATCTCTATCAATCTTCATACCAAGGAACCTTCTAGAATGTCCTAGATATTTCATGTAAAATTCTTTACTTAATCCAACACTTATATTGTTTACCACTTTCATGTTAGGCCTATCCAATAACATGTCATCCACATAAAGTAACAAATACACACAATCATCATTTGTGCTGTGGTGCAAGTAATACAAGCAATTATCAAACTCATTTATCTTGTAACCAATATAAAAAACATGTGAATCAAATATTCTATACCACTATCCTTTGGCTATTAGCCTAGCCTCGTATCTCACAGACTCACTTTCAGTGGTTTCCTCTTTCACCTCATAAACCCATTTGCATCCCACTATGGATTTATCCTTAGGTTTATGAACTAAATCCCAAGTTTGATTTCTAATAAGAGAACTCATCTCTCCTTTCATGTACTAAACCATTTTAAGGACTTCTTACTCTTTATAACCTCCATATAGGTATTTGGCTCCTTAGCAACTAGTTTATGATAACTAGCATAGGCTATAATGAAGTCGGATAGTTTTTGGGGTTCCTACATGGTCTCCTCTCTCTATCTATGTCCAATTGATAATCAGCCAAAGGATTTTGGTCAACGGGATTCTCCTCTAGCACATCATTGTTACCTTATACATCTATGTTCTGCTGATTTTGATGTGTGTTATTCTTCACCTCACTAAGGGTGATGGAGATGTGGGTACTCACTTTCTCCACCTCAACTAGGGACTCTTTCCTAATGGGTTCTTGCTGTTTTTACTCTCTAAACAAGGCATATCTGACTCATTAAAAATGACATCCTGACTAATGATGATTTTCACACCTTTTTGGCTCCTATCCCACAACCTACACCCCTTATCACCCTCTGGGTATCTTAAGAAAACACATTTCCTAGTCTTGGGATCTAATTTTCCTCACTCGATGAAAGAAAAAAGACGTGGTCAAAAGTCTTAAGTATGGAATAAACATTTACCATACCATTTTTCATAAGGTGTAACACCATGTAAAACAATAAAATGAGTCATATTAGTCAAATAGCAAGCAGCCATAACAGCTTCACCCCAAAATGATTTAGGCATACCAAAACTCAACATCATACATCTAACCTTATCAAGCAAAGTACGATTCATCCTTTCAGCAACCCCATTTTGTTGGAGAGTGTAAGGCACTGTTTTATGTTTAGTAATGCCACACTCATTACACAAATTATCAAAGTCAGCATTGCAGAATTCAAGACCATTATTATTACGCAAATATTTTATCTTTTACCTGTTTGATTCTTTACTTGAACTATTCAATTTTTAAATTTAATGAAAGTTTCACTTTTATCTTTCAATAGATAAACTCACACACGTCTGGAGAAATCATCAATAATAGACAAAAAATATTTGTTACCACCAAAAGTGAGATTGCTCCCGGGACCCCACAAATCAGTATGAATGTATTCTAACATTCTACTTGTCTTGTGTGCTAGATGAAAACGACATCCTACGATGTTTTTCAAGCACACAATGATCACAAAATGGGATGTCAGACACCCGATCCTTACCAAACACACCTTTGTCGTTAAGGAACTTAAGTCACTTAACACTAACATGAGCTAACCTATTGTGCCACATTTGTGTGTGATCAGTGTCAATGGAAGAGATAGTGGAATTTAGACCACTCATCACTTCAGCATGTGTAATATATATGCTATTTCTCCTAGTAGCTTTAAAAGCTCTAAGTGCACCCTTATACATTCTAATAATGCTATCACCAAGCCTACGCATGAAACCTGTACTCTCTAACTCCCCTATAGAAATCAAATTCCTACCCATATGTGAAACATATTTGACTTCTCTTAATGTATGCACAAAGACACTGTCAAATTTAACAGTTACATTACCAACACCAGTAATTCTATAAGCAACTCCATCACATGCTACATGTCCATGATCTGCCTCATCCAAATGATCAAATCAAAATTTATTAGATGTGACATGAAAAGATGCACCGGAGTCAAGAATCCACTTATGTAGATGGGAGTTCATAGACAGGTTAATCTCACCAGGCTCAGAATTTAAAAGCATGTAAACCTCACTAGACTCATCATTAGAGGTCACTACATTTGTTTCTCTCTGATCTTCTCCTCTCTGTTTGTTCTTCTCTTTATAACAGTCACTAATGAAATGTCCTATTTTTCCATACCCGTAAGATTTCTTTTCTTTTGTCCTCCTATGTGACTTAGAACAACTTCTACCCTTTCTATTGCTACCACTATTTTGCCCACATCCACTTTCACTCTCATCCACCGACTAAGGTCTACCCTCACAAATGGACTTTACCATTTTTTCTCTCATTTTTCTCGAACTTCAATTTTCTCTTTCCTTACTTTTTAAAGAGTCTATGACAATGTCAGATGTAAAGGTCTCCCTCCCATACTTAATTACATTCTTGACTTCCTTATATGAATTAGGAATGGTATTTAACAAAATTATAGCTTTATTAATTTCAGGGACTATTTCACCATAATTTATAATAATCTTGCACAAGCTTATTAAAAACATCAAGATTTTCATCCAAATCCCTTAAGGGATCAATTTTGAAGGTGAAAAAATTTCAAGGAGATAAATTTTATTTGGAGTAGATTGGATTGGATTAAAAAGCTCTTCTAATTTTTTCCAAAGCTTTTATGTGGAATCAAATTTTCTAACTTTTCGCAAAACATGGTCTGATAAATACAATATAATAGAAGTGTAAGCAAGTTTATCAAAATTCTTTTTCTGATCCTCAGTAACATTAAGACCATAAGAATTATCAATAACTTTTGAAACTTTTTGCTGAACCAAAATACCTTTTATTTTCTGTTGCCAAATAGAAAAATCACTTTTACTAGTAAAGACACTCAAGTCAAAACGATGTGTAGACATCTCAAAAAATAAGAATACACACCAACAAGCACCTCAAGATAATCACGCAGAAAAACTTAAATGCCTCAATATACACCATTTTAGATTCTCAAGGTATCGTGAGATTCGCGATCTCAGATCAAGAGAATTGTCAAACAGATAAAGTCCAGGTGACAGTTCTAAATAATAATGCACAAAAAATAAAGTATCGCAAATAATTAGCACCAAAACAAAAGCTAACACAAGTCATAATAATGGGCACGTAAATTTCTAAAGTCACTAGCAACAGACAATGGTTACCCCCACAAGGTAATCTCAAACCTAATGGTCACCCCCACACAATGACCTGCTAGTTCATGTAAAAGATTAGCCAATTTACCAGAGCGGACCAAATCTGACGGTCCGTATTAAATAGGAGAGATGCGAAACAAATTAAAGGAATTCCAGCAACCACACGAGCTGGAAAAACCATGAAGGTTTTGCAAATGCCAAATACGTTCACTATCGAACCGCTGTCCAAGCTGTTCGGACCACCAAAAATATAACTGAGTAGCATAGAAGGTCATAAATAGAACGAGGATCACAACGCCGCCATCTACTCGCTGGAATACCCTTGCACGCACCCCACAAGCTGCTGGAAGAAATCTACAGTCAAAGTTCACGAATCGCCTCTGTTGCCCCACGCGTCGCACTGTCAGCTCCGCCTTGACATCAGGAGCCGAAATAAGGTCTTCGTTCACAAAGATGACGTCTGTTTTGGCTAGAAAATGGATTGACAGATTCGGGTAGATTTGTACTTCTTCTTCTTTGTTAATCTGACAACCCAAAATTAATTTTCTTGCACTACGAATGCCACCAAGGCTTTGATACCAATTGTTGGGGAAAATAATTCACCGAATCTTTGTTTACTTGCAAGAACAATCGACAGGACTCAGATTAATACTGTCCAACTTCACAAAGGTAACACCAAGTTAAAGGACAAACTAAAAAGGATCAATTTCACCAAAGAAATATAAGAGAGGAATGGGCTACAATTTCACTAAGAAAAAGAATGGCTGAAGTTTTGCCTTTTGGTTTTGGTGAAGAAGACTCTGACTTCAATTCACGTGTAGTATATTTTGGGTGTATGTTTTTGCCCAAACTAACTATATATATATATATATATATATATATATATATATATATATATATATATATATGTGTGTGTGTGTGTGTGTGTGTGTGTGGTAATATATATTAATGTATATGGTATAATATAATAACCTATAATATATTATATCCCAAATATATATATTATACCTTAAACCTAGCTGTCCCATTTTAAACCGGGTCAGACATATTGGGTCACTGAGCAACGACCCAAAGGTACATTAAAACTTCCAAGTGACACACACACATCCTTTATTAATTTGGACTGACACATTGTAGAGTGGACTATACAATTATCTTTCAATCTTGGATTCAAAGCCTATGAAGATATAACGGGTCTATTAATCATACTGCCCCGGGTTTATTTGAGATCACAAAAATCCCAACAACACTTATCAATAATCCTACTAATAAACATCTTTTGGTCTCAAATACTTACATTTTGGATAGTAACAAAACTGAATACTACCAAAAGTCTTTGTAAAAAGATCGAGATAACCATATAAATTACACTTATCAATAATCCTACTAATAAACATCTTTTAGTCTCAAATACTTACATTTTAGATAGTAAAAAAACTGACTAACCTTTGAAGGATACTCAAACTTCTACATCTTTCTTCTCAATATTTGTTAAGTAACTCCAAATATATATATTTATTTGACATTCTCACTGGTAAATAACTTCAAGAGTAACCTTGCGATATCCAATGTATGATGCCATGTTTGAATTGAAATTGAAATACTAATTCAAGTTCTTCCCTTTAGAATTAGATTGAATAAGATTCGAAGAATTTTCATGAGCTAGAAGCCAAGTGTGAAGACACCTAAATTTTCGGTAATTTTTTTTTAATCTCTACTTCAGGTCTACTAAAGGCTTTTAGTAGCCTCAAGATATAATAGAAAACCAACTTTTGAAGGATTCTAGTATCATTCTATTGAACACAGAGCATGTATCTCTGTCTTTGCTTCAGGTCTGAAAGCTTTTAGTAGCCTCGAGTTGAGTTAGAAATCAGCTTCTGGTTGATACTAGTATCCTTATATCGTTTACAGAGTAGACATGTCTATGTCCATTTTTAAGTTTATTAGCTTTACTCTTAATACTCAAATTAAAACTATAATTTAGGATCCTTAGGTTTTTAAAACCGAGGCAATAAATAAAACTTTAAAAATGTAGATGACAGAATTCAAAATCTTGAATATATAAATTTAAACATAAATATAGTAAATAAGATTCCTATTTCTTTAAGTAAATCGGGTTCCTATACTTTACAAAATCATGTATCCCCATTCTCGTCAAAAAAAAAAAAACATTGTCCAATATAAGGAAATCTACAAAATAGATTGTACCAAAAAAAAATAAGGATCATACTTCATGTGATGAAATATAGAGTTCTCAAGTACTCTAATGTCATCATGTTATATGGAGACCGTTTTATAACTCATTTCTTTTATGTATACTCCGGGCCATAACGAATAGTGGGTCCAAACGTCCCTTTTCGTGATGATATGATACTCTCTTCCATCATTTGACGTCTTTCCCACATTTTCACTACCTCGGTATATCTTCTATCTATTTTCTACAAAAGTCATAAAACGACTTATATGTTGCGAAGCTTAGCGAGTAAAGCGACAAATAAGTCACATAGAATAAGAACATTTTATCATTTAATTCATGCATTTCAAGAATACTTTGTTCAGAATCATCTTACCTCTTAACTTTAACTTATAGTTTTATATAGGCTAAATAGGAATGAACACATGAGCAACCAATTACATAGGAGACAAATCATCTTCATATTGATCACCATAGTTATATACATGTAAGGAAAACAAAAGGCTGCACTTGACAAAAATCTACATTCTTGAAATGAGAATTTAGTTCACATAATTCACTTATGAACCAAATACATACCCGTATGTTGAATGCATATGAAACTGATTTTATCTTGTCTTTGGACCCGTCCCATAAATAGAAACTTGTACACTGAGCGCTCAAACATTGTGCTTAAAATAGCATTAAGGTCACCATACTTTCTTAGAGCAATTCTTTGCTCATTGGGATCCCAATAGCTCTATGGCCTTTAACTTCTCAAACAACCCTTGTGGCCAGGAGCTTATGAATGGCCCTAGTGGCCTTAACTTTCATATGACCCTTGTGTTCGGTGACCTTACTGATTGGACCCTATAGTCCATGGGGTACTTAACACCCCATTGGTGTACATCTATTTAGGGAACTTAGTGATTTATCATAATCTATTTTATTCTTGCATAGACATAAGTTAAAAACTTTTTAATGATCATGATTACATATAAAATCTCAAATCTTGTCAAGTATGTTTTCAATTCAACTCTTTAACAAAAACATAAGAATCATGCTTGAATGAAAACAAGAAATAGAATGTAACACATGTATAATTTCCACACGTTGTTCCTGTGAGAGGGCTACTTGAAGTATGAATCTAGGAAACACTTTGAATATTAACATCAAAACATCTTACTGCAGCTTATCATTTAATTTAACAATCATAAGGAAAGCCAATATCCATTCTAAGGGTAATTCTAAAATCAAATAAGGCACCTGCTTGAGCATATAGTACATGCAACGAGAAAGCCTTTGTAAAAATTTACTTAACAGAATGAATGGATTAAACTAGAATCAAGACTTGAACCATAATTACATGCCATTTACTCACATAATTTCTTGATCTCAAATAAGATAAACTAAAGTTGCTCGAAAGTAAAAATATTCAATTTAATTAATACCAACAGTTAAATTAAAATGACATGAAACTTTGGAGCTAGAAAACATTAAATTTCTATGATTGGTTATAAGAATTCAGATGAAGAAATATTATTGCTGATGGTAAAACGCAATGAATTACATACATGTAAGGCAAATAGCTAACTTTTTAGAACCTTAAAAATTTCTGAATTTGATTACCCATTTTGAATGAGTGAAAACATTGTTTTAAAGTAAGAAATAATACTGCTGAAATGCTACAAATCAGAAAACAAGTGCAAGAAACAATATACTATAAATGATAGAAACTAGTAAGTAATTGCAAGAACACAATTGCTCTAATTTCTAGAAAGAGATGAAGAAATTGCTAGAATATCATTGGTAAAGGAAGATAATTAAAGAAATTTTCTTGATTCTAACATAGGTAGAGCAGAATTCTAAAAATTCAACATAAACATCAATTAATTAAACATAACTAAGGGGTAGAAATGAACATATTATGAATTGCTGCAGAAATGTTTCTTAAGAATGAACACATAGTGCAAATAATCACTTTACTCACCTTAACTTACCTTGGCTGTGTTTTTCTAACTGTTGGGATTCTCTATTCATAGAGAAAGCTAGAGGTGCATTAGATGGTGTTTGGTCTTACTTATTTTCATGCTTTTACTTATTTAATATTTGATTGTCCCCATTTCGGTTATTTTACACTTAATGTGTACGAATATAATATCGTACTATTGAATTAATTTATTTTTGTATTTTAAGTTTTGCCAAACATCTCCTAAATGGTCATGATTAAATTTGGACATGTGTCACCAAATTTATTTTTATAATAGAAAAATAGACAGATTTTTCATTTTGAGATGCAATGTTCAGGTCAACATTTGAGAGTTCCTAACGAGACCCAAACCAAGAGAACTTTATACCATTGTGAGGTTCTAGTTACGAGCTTCGTAACGCACACACATGCAACATGAATGGATCATCCAACTGCTCATACGATTCACCTAAAGTGGGCTGCTTGACCACAGAATTTTTACACTTGCAAATTTTCCAGATTTTCTAAAATTTCATTCGACTTTGGCTCGACTTTCTATGCTTATCCCAACCCAAAAAGTCTATAAATTTGATACCAAAATGAAGGTCTCGATATGAACTACGAGGTGATATAACATGCATTGCCTACTGTCAGCGATTTTATGTGGTTAATATTCTGCAAGTGTACGGATCGCACAAGTAATAAAGTGAATTATGAATCCAAGTATCGTACTCATAACAATTTAGATAATTCAATGCGAATCTGTTAACATTGGAAGTTTGTTTCTTAAACTACTGAAAGTATTAACTAAAAATAATAAATAATTGTAATTCAAGCAAATAAGAAATTAAATTAGATAAGAATAATTTTAACTTTAAAAAATAAAGGAAAAGAAAAGCGCACTAGGATCCCGAATTCACTTATACCAATTCTCTTTAACATGAACCGTTGAATTTGATAACATGATTTAATTATGAATATCAATATTTCTAATTTGTTTAACAATCTCTCTTGTAGAATCAAATATATTCCTATATGTGACCCTACTATATCTCTATGACGGATGCGAACATACAAAAATGTATTAGAATTTATGAATACTTAAAAATCACGTAAAGCATAGCGGTATATTTCTATCTCCTATCGGACTCTACGATAATTGATACTATGTATAACATATTTTCAATCTCTTGATTGTAAAACAAGCCACAAGAATCATACAATTATTGCACACATAATTGTAGGTGAAGAGAAATCAATATCAATTATTCAAAATTAAAACCATGTTTAAATATAAAAAACTAGGTTCAAAGAATTAAAGGATCATAATACAAGTTTCATCATGATCCGAGCACTAAAATAATCTAGCCTAGCATACTGAGAAGAAAAAAAATAAAAGAAAAATAAAATATAGAAGCCATCACCCGGATATGAAGAAAACTTGAAAGAGAAAAAATATTGATTTTGATATTCGTTGAATTTTTGAAAAAGTAATTCTTGATCTTCGTTTCTTGTTTTTCTCCCCAAATCGGCTTTAATCCGTCTCTAAATCAGCTCCTTGTTATGAGTTAATAACTCATATTGATAGTTCCATAATAATGCCCAAAAAAGATCCCAAAATATTACTAAAATGGTGGCCTAAAAGGTTTCATAGTTGGAGTTGAACTCAAAAAGGAAACAAAAATCCGCATCTGCCAAAATTACACTAGGCGATCACCAGGCCAACCAAAAAGCTCTCTGTTGCCAAAAATACGTACCAGGCGATTGCCGAGCTCAACGTTTTCCTCTGCGGTGGCTGTTTTTCAAATAGCCATAACTTTTTGTAGAAACTCTAAATTGAGATTCGAAAAAAGTGTTGGACTCGTAATTAAATTATCTTTCCAATGATATATCATTTGACTTGTGGAGATTTTAATACAAAAAGTTGTGCTCGAATTTCTCCACATACTTCGGTAGGTAGTTTCTCAATTCGGTTATTTAGCTTTCTCGGTATTTGATCCTTTGATTCAACTATTATTTATCACTCCAATACACCTTAAACTTATTAATTTTTTCTTCTTCCTCATCTTCCAATATTTGGCTTTTGATATTCACTTCAAAAACTCAACTTATTTTTATTTACTCATCGATTTCACCAAATTGTTACTCTTTTTGTCCATTCTTCTCCAATTGCTTATAAACGGGTCCAAAACTAAAATAGAAAGAATAGAACACTAAATTAAGTATAAAATCAATAATATAACGGGATAAAAACTTAATTTAGAGGTCCGAATAAGTGCATAAAATGTACTTATCAAACACCCCCAAACTAAATATTTGTTCGTCCTCGAACAAAAATAAAATTAAACTACAAATTTAAACTAAACTAAAAGAATTACAGGAAGATAGTTTGTGTTAAATTTCTTACCATATGCCTCAAGTTCGAAAATAAAGCAACACTTTTAGAAATATATTAAACAACACAATTATTAAATTTTTACTTATCCGATACTCGACTTTTTGTGAGTGTCTGGATAGCCATATATTGAACTTTTACTTGTATCAGACCACGACCAATATTGTGTTGTTATTATTTTAGTAATCCCGAACCCTTTTGTATTCATTTATTCTTCACACATCTCGTAAATTATTACACTTCTAAAAATTTTCTCTCTAATCATGAGGTGTTCTAGCAAATTTTGTTCCTACTGGTCAGCACAATGCTTTTTTCAAATAAAGTGCTAAATATTAGAAACTAGTATTCTTAGAACTAGGATGGTAAGTGATTTCTAAATTCTCATCTTCAATCTTTGTGGTATCAATCCTTACCTAGCACCTTCAAACTCTTTTTATTTTATTTAATTAAATTAAACAGTCATACATCACATATACTTCTCTTTCACAAGCTTTCGATGTGACCATTGTAGCGAGCTTTGTACCGATGACTCTCAAGTCAGATGACTATAGGACACCAAATTTTAAAATATCATAACAGACTTAATTGCTCGAATCCCACAAGCTATAAGAGAAGTAAAGATGTAAAAAAATTTTTTTTTAATTTTTAATAATGACCCATGTAGCAAGATTTAGGCCGATGACTCCCAAGTCAAATGACCTTAGGGTACCAAATTTCAAAATATCTTAACAGGCTTAATTATTCGAGTCAAATATTTTATTCTTATTTATTAGCAGTGAGTAGTGCTCGATTTAGATTCTTTTACTACTACCTATTCAATCAAAGATGAGACCCAGAAAATTCAAATCATCAAAATTCTCAGAATACATGTACTAACTTTAACACTCCAAAACTGTTCTCAAACAATTTGGTTACTAGCCTAAGGATTTAGGAACGTAATTTTTACAATAATACTAAGTCAACAATATCAACCCATACATTCAAGTTATGTTCCCAATAAATGATAAGTCAATAGTGGCTATGTGTTTCATTAATCTTGTCTAACATGGATAAGTATTCAGGTAAAAGCACGTGTTCAAGTGTTGTCTAATATCTTAACTAAAAACGTACTCAACTTCAAACAAATCTCGTCATTGACAGTAAAATGTTCAACAATAAATTTTTTAAATAAAAAAATGAAATAATAATTTTTTTTTTATAAAAATGAAAATTACAGTTATAGAGACCCGAGAAATAAGCAATTTCAAAATTCATTAAGTACCCTGATACTTAACTCACCTCCAAACTAAAACATTACATTGTCCCAAATGTAATAACAAAATAAAGAAAATAAAAGAAGAAAAAGATTAGTTACTCTTCAGAGATAGATATAGAGAAGATGGGTTTGACTGGCTGAATGTCCGGTTGAAGTGGACTCAGATGTAGTGCTGCGACTCTTGGTCAAAAGATGATGTCATAAATATTATCCAAGCAGCTCGCAAAGTGGGACATTATGTGATTGACATTGTGAGACTTTATAAGTGCGTTAAACAATAAATAAAATAAAAACTAATGAATTATTTAAATTACCTAAAACTACTACATACAAAGCAAGCAAATAAAAGAGTTAGAAAATGGGTTGCCTCCCATTAAGCGCTTATTTATAGTCATTAGCTTGATTTATTGTTTAGTTGCTTTACGACACTCTAAATAGTGCTTTGGAGGACTTGCTTTGCTTGCATCTTTTGACTTTGCACCATTTTTCGTTATAACCTCAAAAATTTGAATTTATGCTCCTCATAAAAATAGGATTTTAGTGTAGCACCTTGCTCGAACACAACTACGAAAACTTCAACTTCCTCATCGACCTTGCTCACAAAATCAATTTTAGAAAAAAGATGAGAGTTGGAAAATTGCTTGTCTAACTTGTGCTTTTGTAATCTTTGAGGAGATGGGATCGGGAGCTCATATGGTTTGATAGGAACGGTTGCCTTATCATGTGGTGTAACTAAACTCTCTTCAATATATGTTGTCTACTCAGTCTGTTCCACGTGTTCCTCATCAGTGGACGATACATTTTCTTTATTAACAACTGGCCTCTTTACATGAATTTTTGGTAATTGAACCCCACATCTGGTAGTAACAGCTGTAACACTTTCCTTGGGATTTACCTCTGTATTTCCTAGCAACGTACCTGGTACTCTGGCTGATATAGCAACTGTCATCTAACTCATATGTATTTCCAAATTTTTTATTGAAGCGCCTTGATTTTGAAAATTGATCTTTGTCTGTCTCATGAACTGATCAGTTTTTTGGATGAATTTACCGAGAATGTCTTCTTGTGAAGTTCTCTTTTCTGGTTGCTAAAACTGAGGACCTTGTGGTCTGATATTATTGTAATTATCCTTCCAAGAGAAATTTGGATGATCTCAATGAATTCTCCAACAAGTATGTTGTCTTCATCAATCTCAGAAGTAGCCTCATATCTCACTATATTAGCATGTTGCATTACAAGAAAATCTCCAAAAAAACATGTTGTTCTTATCAATTTCAGAAGTAGCTTCATATCTCGCTATATTGGCATGCTTCATTGCAAGAAAATCTCCAAAAAGCATGTTGTCCTCATTGATCTTCTGGTCTTCCATCTTGTGTTGTGGTCTGAAACGAGACAAGTTGAACATTGAAATAAACTATATATATATATATATATATATATATATATATATATATCATCGTCTTCACTTTCATCTTCTTTATCATCTTTATCATCGTCTTTATATATCTAAAATTACTTCCGGCGATGAGTTATAAATTCTTTTACAATATGGGGTTGAAGTTGTAAAATAGTCTTTACTATATGGGGTTGAAGTTGAATTTTTCCTTCTCCTATGATTATTCCTAGAAATTCTATTTTTGTTTATTTATTTCTATTTTCTTTTTACTAATTATTAAACCATTTTCTATAAATTTATTTAAAACAATTTCTAAATGCTTTATATGATCTTTTGATTTTTGCTATGTACCAAAATATCATCAATATATACACAAACAAATGGTAAAGAATTAAAAATAGAATCCATTTTTCTTTGAAATATAGATGGAGCATTCTTTAAACCAAATGGCATAACAATCCACTCAAAATGACCTTATGTGTTGTAAAAGTCATCCATGGAATAGAATCTTTATGCATTTTAATTTGCCAAAATCCTGATTTACAGTCAAATTTTGAAAAGATCTTGCTATTTTGTATTTTATTTAAAATCATGTCTTTATCTGGTATTTTATATCCATCTTCTATAGTATTATCATTTAGTCTTTTAAAATTTATAACCATTCTAGCTTTTCCTCGTTTGATTTCACTATGATTTCTAACCATAAAAGCTGCTGATCTATGCCGACTAGTAGAAGGTCTTATTACTTTTAATTCTAACAATTCTTTAATCTGAATTTTAAAGTCTTCTATATCTTTATTAGTATGTTTTATCTCTGCGGTCCTAATCTTTATATTTTCATTTATGAATAGCGAGAGGCACTGGGATAGCATTCCATTTGCGCAAGTAATAAGAGGTTCCATGTTAATAACTCAATCTATTTTTAGAAAATCTATTCTATTACCTTCATTGATAATAGCGAAAAATATTGGACGTATGTTACTACCGCAACTTCACGAATGGTATGAGGATTTACAGGAATGGAATAGGAGATACATATTAAATGTACCTATAATGGTGTTCAATTATCCAAAGCAATTTTCGCAAAATTGGTTGATGAGACGGTATTCGAGATAAAAATCTTATTTCCTTTCTGCTCGAAACCAGCACAGATCTAAACTGCGATTCTCTCATAAAGATCTAATAATGAAAAGAAAAAAAAAAAAATGATTTTTGTTTTTAATAGCAGTTTGGGGAATGGAAACCGAACTTCCTTTTGGTTCTCCCTAAAAGCGACCCTCCTTCTTTGAACCCATTTTTAAGGAACTCGAAAAAAAAAATTGAAAAATTTAAAAGAAATATTTTCTACTTCTAAAAATTTTAGAAGGAAAAATAAAATTACTTGAAAAGTTTCAAGAGAAACAAAAATGGGTTATCAAAAGTGTCATTTTTAAAAAAAAAAAAAAAAGAACTCTTAAAAATAAATCCAATTCTCTTATTTCGATCAAAAGAAGTAGAAGTATATGAATCGAGTGAAACTAAAAAGAAAAGGTCCCATAATCGGCAATCGGATGATTCACAAATCATGTAGTCAAATTGCATCTCCATGTTGGACAAATTCTTTATTGAGCGAGAAAAAAAAAATGAAGGATCCATTGCTAGAACAAATAGAATTAGAAATCAAATAGAAAGAATTGCAAAAGAGAAAAATAAAGTAACTCCGAGAAATAAATATTAGTCTTAACAAAACAAGTTATAATGCTAAAAGATTAGAAAAATGGCAAATATTAAAAAGAAGAAATGCTCGATTAATCGTAAATTACCCCTTTTATAAAATTATTCATTGAAAGAATATACACAAATATATTTTTATCTATCGTTAATAATCCTCGAATAAAGGAAAAATTATTTCTTGAATAAACAAAAAAAATTATGAATAAATCCATTTAAAATAATGAAACAAATCAAGAAATAATTAAAAAATAAAAATCCAATTAAGTTTACTTCGACTATAAAAAAGCCACTTTATAATATTAGAAAGACTTATAGCCACTTTATAATATTAGTAAGACAAATTCACATATTTTTTATGACTTATCCTACTTGTCACAAGCATATGTATTTTACAAATTATCACAAACTCAAGTTATTAACTTGTATAAATTTAAAGTCGTTCTTCAATATCAAGGAATCCCTTTTTTTTCTTAAGCACGAAATAAAGGATTCTTTTGAAACACAAGGAATAGTTCATTCTAAATTAAGGGATAATGAGACTTCCAAGTTCTAAAATGAATCAATGGAAAAAGCGGTTAAGAGGGCATTATCAATACGATTTATCTCGGATCGGATGGTCTAGATTAATACCACAACAATGGCGAAATAGAGTTCATCAACGTCGTATGGTTAAAAGGAAAAATTTAAGCAAATGGAATTCATATGAAAAAGACCAATTAATTGACTACAAAAACAAAATATTTTTGAAGTCTATTCATTATTGAATCAAAAGATAATTTTCAAACATACTATAAATATGATCTTTTATCATATAAATCTTTCAATTATGAAAATAAAAGGACTCGTTTATTTCTAGATCGCCGTTTCAAGGAAATAAGAACCAAGAGATTTCTTATAATTACAACACATATAAAGACACTTTTTTGATATCTTTGAGGAGTATCCCTATCAATAATTATCTAGGAAAAGTCGATATTCTATATATGGAAAAAACTCCCGATAGAAAATATTTGGATTGGAAAATTCTCAATTTTGATCTTAGACAAAAAGTCGATATTGAGGACCGGATCACGATCGATGCCAATAGTAATCAAAAGACTCAGATTGTTACTAATAATTATCAAATAATTGATAAAAAAATATTTTTTATCTTATGATTCCGAAATGAATTCACCAAACTCCCCAAAGTATTTTTGGATTGGATGGGGATGAATGAAAAAATACTAAAGCGTCCCATATCGAATACGCAACTTTGGTTCTTCCCGAATTTTTTTGTTACTTTATAATGCATATAAAAGCGAAACCTTGGTTTATACCAAACAAATTACTTCTTTTAAATTTGAATAGTAATGAAAATAGTAATGAAAATCAAAATAAAAGATTAATAAAAAGCAAAAAGAAAGTTTTTGATACCATCGAATAAAAAATAAAGAATCGAAATCAAGAAGAAAAAAAAACCACAAGCGAGGGGATCTTGGATCCGTTCTTTCAAACCAACAAAATATATTGAAGAAGATTATGCAAGATCGGACATGAAAAAGATAAAAGAAAAACAATACAAAAGCAACATGGAAGCAGAACTAGATTTGTTCTGAACCGTTATTTGCTTTTTCAATTGAGATGGGACGATACTTTGAATCAAAGAATGATCAATAATATTAAGGTATATTGCCTCCTGCTTAGACTAATAGATCCAAGAAAAATTTCTATATCCTCGATTCAAAGGGAGAAATGAGTTTGGATATAATCTTTGATTCGGAAGAATTTAACTCTTCCGTAATTGATGAAAAGGGGAATATTGATTATCGAACCCATTCGTCTATCCGTAAAAAAAACGACGGACAATTTATTATGTATCAAACCATAGATATTTCGTTGGTTCATAAGAGTAAGCACCAAACTAATCAAAGATACCGAGAACAAAGATATGTTGCTAAGAATAATTTTGATGAATCTATTCCACCACATGAAAGAATAACAGGAAATAGAGACAAAAATCATTTGGATTTGCTTGTTCACGAAAATATTTTATCGTTTAGGCGTCGTAGAAAATTCGAGAATTCTAATTTGTTTCAATTCAAGAAATAGGAATGATGTAGATAAAAATCTGTATTTTTGCTTGAGAAGAATAGCGACCCAAGTTCTAGATGACGGTAATCACCTTGATAGAGAGAAAAATCAATTAATGAAATTTAAGTTCTTTCTTTGGCCTAATTATCGATTAGAAGATTTAGCTTGTATGAATCGCTATTGGTTTGATACCAATAATGGCGATCGTTTAAATTATGTTAAGGATACATTTGTATCCACGATTGAAAATTCGTTGATAGTACATTTTCCTATATATCCTCTACTATATAGGATATATGAAAGCAAATAAATATACACATCACGTCACATCTGTCTTACATTTCATTCGAATATCCAATACTAAATGAATAATGTATCAATTCGATCAAGAAATGAATCAACAGAACCTTCTTCATTTTAGGTCTAAATTCTTCGCTTTTGTGAATACGAAAATGTGCCAATCCTTTTCTATCCCTATCTAAATCAATTGAAAATTGGATTGATTCATTGAATTGAAAAAATTAGGAATTCATAAAGAAATTTGGATTAAATTATTGTATATACCACATTCAAATGAATGACATTATTATTCTTGATCGGTAAAATCCATATTTGTAAAAAGGAGAGGGAAATTTTTATGGTAAGAAATTCATTCATTTCGGTTATTTCTCAAAAATAAAGCGAAGAAAAGCAGAGAGGTCTGTTGAATTTCAAGTATTCGGTTTCACCACTAAGATAAGGAGACTTACTTCACATTTGGAATTGCACAAAAAGACTATTCATCTCGAGAGAGGTTTGCGAAAATTTTGGGAAAACGTCAGCGACTATCTGGCTTATTTGTCATCAAAAAAAAAAATAAGTACGTTATAAAGAATTAATTGGTCGAGTTGGATATTCGAGAGACAAAAACTCGTTAATTTGAAGAGTGATATCATTTGAACTTATTCGTTTCAATTTTGATGAACTTCTTTTACTTTCGACAATTCATGGAAGAATGACTCGGTAAAAACTTATGATTGCACCAACTACAAGAAAAGACCTCATGATAGTCAATATGGGTCCTCACCACCCATCAATGCATGGTGTTCTTCGACTTATCGTTACTCTCGACGGTGAAGATGTTATTGTTGTGAACCAATATTGGGTTATTTACACGGAGGAATGGAGAAAATTGCGGAAAATCGAACAATTATACAATATTTGCCTTATGTAACACGTTGGGATTATTTAGCTACTATGTTCACGAGAGCAATAACCGTAAATGGACCTGAACAACTAGGCAATATTCAAGTACCTAAAAGGGCTAGCTATATCGAGCCATTATGTTGGAGTTAAGTCGTATAGCTTCCCATTTGTTATGGCTTGGCCCTTTTTATGGCGAGATATTGGGGCACAGACCCCTTTCTTCTATATTTTTCGAGAACGAGAATTGATATATGACCTATTCGAAGCTGCCACCCGGTATCACGAATGATGCATAATTATTTTCGTATCGGAGGAATAGTCTGCTTGATCTACCTCATGGATGGATAGATAAATGTTTGGATTTTTGCGATTATTTTTTAACGGGGGTTCTTTGAATATCAAAAGCTTATTACACGGAATCCTATTTTTTAGAAGCGAGTTGAGGCGTAGGCATTATTGGAGGAGAAGAAGCACTAAATTGGGGTTTATCGGGACCAATGCTAGGAGCTTACGGAATACAATGGGACCTTCGTAAAGTGGATCATTATGAGTGTTACGGACGAATTTGATTGGGAGGTTCAATGGCAAAAAGAAGGGGATTCATTAGCTCGTTATTTAGTACGAATCGGTGAAATGAGAATCCATAAAATTATCCAACAGTGCTGGAAGGAATTCTGGGAGGCCCTTTGAGAATTTAGAATTAAGCGTTTGATAGAATAAAAGATCTTGAATGGAATGATTTTGAATATCGATTTATTAGTAAAAACCTTCTCCAACTTTTGAATTGTCCAAACAAGAACTTTATGTAAGAGTCGAAGCACCAAAAGGAGAATTGGGGATTTTTCGATAGGAGATCGAGTGTTTTTCCTTGGGATGGAAAATTCGCCCACGGGTTTTATCAACTTATCGTTACTCTCGACGGTGAAGATGTTATTGTTGTGAACCAATATTGGGTTATTTACAGAGGAATGGAGAAAATTGCGGAAAATCGAACAATTATACAATATTTGCCTTATGTAACACGTTGGGATTATTTAGCTACTATGTTCATGAAGCAATAACCGTAAATGGACACGAACAACTAGGCAATATTCAAGTACCTAAAAGGGCTAGCTATATCGAGCCATTATGTTGGAGTTAAGTCGTATAGCTTCCCATTTGTTATGGCTTGGCCCTTTTATGGCGATATTGGGGCACGAGACCCTTTCTTCTATATTTTTCGAGCGAGAATTGATATATGACCTATTCAAGCTGCCACCGGTATCACGAATGATGCATAATTATTTTCGTATCGGAGGAATAGGCTGCCGATCTACCTCATGGATGGATAGATAAATGTTTGGATTTTTGCGATTATTTTTTAACGAGGGTTCTTTGAATATCAAAAGCTTATTACACGGAATCCTATTTTTTTAGAGCGAGTTGAGGGCGTAGGCATTATTGGAGGAGAAGAAGCACTAAATTGGGGTTTATCGGGACCAATGCTAGGAGCTTACGGAATACAATGGGACCTTCGTAAAGTGGATCATTATGAGTGTTACGACGAATTTGATTGGGAGGTTCAATGGCAAAAGAAGGGATTCATTAGCTCGTTATTTAGTACGAATCGGTGAAATGATGAGAATCCATAAAAATTATCCAATGAGCTCTGGAAGGAATTCGGGGAGGCCCTTTGAGAATTTAGAATTCGACGTTTTGATAGAATAAAAGATCTTTGAATGGAATGATTTTGAATATCGATTTATTAGTAAAAACCTTCTCCAACTTTTGAATTGTCCAAACAAGAACTTTATGTAAGAGTGAAGCACCAAAAGGAGAATTGGGGATTTTTTCGATAGGAGATCGAGTGTTTTCCTTGGGATGGAAAATTAAGCCCACCGGGTTTTATCAACTTGCAAATTCTTACTCGAGTTAGTTAAAAGAATGAAATTGGCTGATATTATGATGATACTAGGTAGTATAGATATCATTATGGGAGAAGTTGATCGTTGAAATGATAATTGATAATACAATGAACTACAAGTATCCATTCTTTTCCAGTTGGAATTCTTAAAAGAAATCTATGGGATCATATGGTTGCTTGTCCCTATTTTTCTTGTTGTATTAGGAATCACACTAGGCGTACTAGTAATTGTTTGGTTAGAAAGAGAAATATCGCATGGAAACAACAACGTATTGGACACGAATCTACTGGCCCCTTGGGAATTTCGCAAGCTCTAGCGAGATGGCACAAAACTACTTTTCAAAGAGAATCTTTTTCCATCTAGAGGGATACTCGTTTATTCGATGTCGGACCATCCATAGTGATCATATCCATTTTACTAAGTTATTGATAATTCCTTTTGGTTATCGCCTTATTCTAGCCGATCTTAGTATTGATGTTTTTTATGGATCGTTGTTTCAAGTCTTGCTCCCGTTGGACTTCTTATGTCGGGATATGGATCAAATAATAAATATTCCTTTTAGGTGGTTTAAGAGTGCTTTGCTCAATCAATTAGTTATGAAATACCATTAACTCTATGTGTATTATCAATCTCTACGTGTGATTCGGTGAGACATAAAATTTCCCTATTTCTTTTCTTTCTAGTAAGAAAGTTAAATGAGTTGAATATATAATATATTTTTTCTTTTTTTATTCATCATTCGGGTTGATGATCTAAACCGAGATAGTTATATGAGTGAAAATAAAGCGGCTTTTTAATTTGCGAGTTAAAGGGATTGAATCTCATTTCCTATGTACAAGAATGAAATGAAAGTAAATATAAGCGATCGAGGCTGTTTACCCCAAGATTGGTTGATTAGTCATCATGGCTTGAAGCGGGTTCAAAAGATCAAGCTGTATGGAGTTTTACTATCTATTAACATAGATGTATTACCATAATGGAAGGTTAAGTGGATGGTTAGGAAGACCAAGATACACAAAGGATTAGTAATGGAGATTCTGTAAATTATCCAACAGGATATTTACGTACCTAAAAGGAATTCAAATTGGGGCTTTAAGTTGGTAGAAACGATTAAGAAGTACTCCCCACGATTTCGATCCGTAGTATGTTCCTATCCCTTTGATTAAGTAAATAACTATCAAGAACGAAGCGATCTTTTACTTTGGTAATGTCCCCTTTTACGAAAAGTTCGAAAACTAAATAAAGTTCGAATTAGTGTTAAAATAATTGAAAAAGAACGAAAACTAAATTTCCAAAGAACGACGCCAAAAACATGTCAGGGATTTTATGTGTTTAATATTTCGTAAGTGTAAGGATCGCGCAAGTAATAAAGTTGATTATGAGTCCAATTATCGTACCCACAATAATTTAGATAATTCAATGTCAATTATACTAACATTAACCGAATCTGTTAACTTTGGAAGTTTGTTTTTAAACTACTAAAAGTATTAACTAAAAATAATAAATAATTATAATTCAAGCAAATAAGAAATTAAATTATATAAGAATAATTTTAACTTTGAAAAATAAAGGAAAAGAAAAGTGCACTAGAATCCCGAATTCACTTATACCAATTCTCTTTAACTCTAATCGTTGAATTTGATAACTTGATTTAATTATGAAGATCAATATTCCTAATTTTTTTAACAATCTCTCTCGAGCAGAATTAAACATATTCCTATATGTGACCCGACTATATCTTTGTGACGGATGCGAACATACAAGAATGCATTAGAATTTGTGAATACTTAAAGATCACGTAAAGTATAGCAGTATATCTCTATCTCCTATCGGACTCTACGACAATTGATACTATGTATAAACTATTTTCAACTCTCGATTGTAAAACAAGCCACAAAAATCATACAACTATTGTGTACATAATTATAGATGATGAAGAAATGAATATCAATTATTTAAAATTAAAACCATGTTTAAATATAAAAAACTAAGTTCAAAGAATTAAAGGATCATAATACAAGTTTCATCATAATCCGAGCACTAAAATAATCTAGCCTAGCATACTAATAAGAAGAAAATAAAAAGAAAAAATAAAATATACAAGCCATCACCGGATATGAAGAAAACTTGAAAGAGAAAAAATCTTGATCTTGATCTTCATTGAATTCTTGAAAGAGTAATTCTTGATCTTCGTTTTTGTTTTCTTCTTGTTTTTCTTGTCAAATCGGCTTTAATCCGGCTCTAAATCGGCTCATTGTTATGAGTTAATAACTCATATTTATAGTTCCATAATTGAGCCCAAAAAAGATCCCAAAATATTACTGAAATCCGCGTCTGCCAAAAAGTTTCCTAGTTGGAATTGAACTCAAAAAAGAAACAAAAATCCGAGTCTGTAAAAATTACACTAGGCGATTGTCCAGGCCAACGAAAAAGCTCTTTGTTGCCAAAAATACATGCCGGGCGATCGCTCAACTCAACGTTTTCTCTGCAGTAGCTATTTTTCAAATGGTCATAACTTCTTGTAGGAAACTCCAAATTGAGATCCGTAAAAAGTTTTGGACTCATAATTCAATTATATTTCTAATGATATATCATTTGCCTTTTGGAGATTTTAATACCAAAAGTTGTGCTCAAATTTCCTACATGCTTCGATAGGTAGTTTCTCAATTCGATTCTTTGACTTTCCGGTGTTTGATCATTTGCTTCAACTATTATTTATCACTCCAATACACTTTAAACTTACTGATTTTATCTTCTTCCTCATCTTCCAATGTTTAGCTCTTGATATTCACTTCAGAAATCAACTTATTTTTATTTACTTATCGATTTCATTAAATTGTTGCTCTTTTTGTCCATTCTTCTTCAATTGCTTGTAAACGGGTCCAAAACTGAAATAGCAAGAATAATACACTAAATTAAGTATAAAATCAATAATATGACGAGATAAAAACTTAGTTTAAGTGCACAAAATGCTCCCAAATATTATTCCAAATTTCTAGATTTCCAAATTTTTGGTCCTGCTCCCAACTATTAAAGTACAATTAATTTGGTCTTAATATTCCAACTTCAATTTCTTCTAATTTGGTTCTTAAAACTTAATTGACACATTTTTTCTACTTTTTACATTTTACATTATTGTAATTCTTCAATTCTTAAAGAAATTAATCATTTGAACTTGAAGTAAGCTTTTATTTATACGATAGAAAATTTAGACATGAAATTTTTAGGACATTTTGCCAAGCACTAGGCATGATCGATTCCCTTTTGTTTGGCGGTGGGAAGGGAAGGATGATGACATGAAGATCGTCGTATGACTATTACTCTTTAAGACGAGAGAAAACCAATGAAAATATATTTGACCGCTCTCTCGAGGTACAAATCTCCCGAGGTACATATGGATGGCCCTTCGGGTTCTTAGTGATACACTCTTCTTCTCGAATTTTTTTAGAACACACTCTCACCTTAAGTTAAGTAGTTGAAACTTCAGTGTAACAAAGTTCTAAAAGCGTGATGAATAATGATAAAAAGTAAGTATTGATCTAATCATGTCTAAAAGCATAGTATAAAAATCAATTTGGACGTCGGGTCGACTCGTAAATCGGTGAACCTGTTAGTTTTACTGGTCCGATTATCTAAATTAACCAAACAAGAGATTGACTCACAAAAAAAAAAAAAAAAAAATTGACCTGGTAAAATCGGTCAACCCGAGACTCAAAATTACCGATTGAGCAGTTTATTAATAATTTTAATTTTTGATGGTTTACCTTTCACTCAAAAACCTATCTACGGCTTGTCAAATGAATATGTTGTTACTTACATGTTATTGCATCTGAAACAATATGGATTGTTAAATGTCCACTTTATTGACTATATTTTGACAATTGCTAAGTTTACAAATATATTGTTTTGAGTAATGAAATGATGTATAATTCAAACTTACTAGTGACTTTTTTGTATTTATAAAAAGTTTACATTATTTACCACTGGGAAATTGGTGTAAATGGTCACTAACTTTTGCTCTTATTGTGCAAATGGTTCTTAACCTTTTATTTTTTGTAGAGTGGGTTCTAAACTATCTATTTAAATGCACAATTAGTCCTTAATTGACAAAAAAGACAAATATGCCTTTATTTTTATTTAGAAATTTTTTTAATTGGATTTCCTAACTTTTGTAAAAAGTACAAATGTGTCCGATACTTTTATTTAAAAAAAAATTAAAAAAAACTAACAAATTGATAATATACTAAATTATTTTGTATATTTTACGAACTATTATAAAATAATTAAAATTTAAGCTCATAATTATTAACAAACGTGCTAATTAAAATTATTTTATTATTATTAAATAATCATTAAAATTTAAACTTTTTAATTTTATCATTACAACATAAAAAAAAAATAACTTTGTCACAAACTTAATAATCAAATATTATTATTTTATTGAGCTATTCATTTATTAACTACAAATATTAGCGCTCAAATTGTATTTTTCATATTTTAATTTATCGTTTTATTATCGTTCAAAAATAAAGAACATAAAATGTGTAAATTAATTTTTGATAGTATTTTTATTTTAAAAAATCACAATAAAATTGGTTCATTGTCATAAAATTATATACGCCATTTTGTTATTTATTTAACTTTTTCACATCACATGACAATTACATATACCTAAAGTGCAATAATTTTATATTTTTCTCTTATGAAAAATTTATTTGACACGACTATAGTGATATATTTAATAAGCTAAATTAAATATTGTTTAATAAATGTATCGGACTTATTTGCACATTTTACATATGTTAGAAATCTAATTGTAATTTTTGAAGGAATAATGCATCAAAAGTCCCCCAACGTTTCAAAATCCTTGGGGATATGCCTATAATCTAAAAAAATAGCACCATATATCCTCAAATTATGAAAAACTTGGCGTGGTAGGTCCTTTATGACCAAATTGCCCATCACTTTAAATAACCCAAAAAAGAAAAAAACAAGAAAAAAAAATAATTAAAAACTAACCATATGTACCTCAAAAAATAAAAAGTAAAAAATGTACCCAAAAAAAATAAAAAGTACCAACTAGGTCATCTTTCCAAAAGTTCTAAATAATAAAGAAAGGCGAACAGAAGTTCAAATTTCCACATTGCTTGAATACCAAACTTCAAATTCTTTAATTTAGAAAGCATTAAATACTAACAGTGTATTGTAGTTGGAGAACAAGGCTTTGAAAGAGTTTTCAGATCTATGATGACATGAAAGATTGTACTAGTATGTCAAGAGCCCTAATTAGCTTTCATCATAGTGCATTTCTATTTAAGGGAAGTTCTAGGTCAAGAATGCATGAACTTAACAAGAACCTTTTGGTTGCTCCCCACATCCTACCGTACAGAGGCCCCAGCTTTCTTCAAGAATTTGGAGACATAACCTCCGCAGGCCACACTTGAATCCCATGGAAGGTATATCTTGAACCCGTTAGCACCACCTTGATGAGCCCACTTCCAACCACCTAGTTCCATTCCCTCAACAGTTAGTCCAATTGATAGATTATAGATACATAGGTCCTATTTATGTTCTTGTGGTGCCTAAAACTGGCTGCCAATGTGTTACATCCTTGTTTCAAGACAAATGTATTACATCCTTGTTTCAAGACAGGACAAAATACTTATATCCATAATGTGAATTCCTTAAGGAACCATCTCTAGCATAGTCCAACTCAGTGACAAGGAGAGAAGGGATTGATGTGAGACAGTGCAGGAACAATATAGTGCATAGTCCAACTCCGGTGAATTTGGTACAATACAGATTTTAGGACTTTTTGGAGAATATGACATATTTGTTACTTTTTTATTTTTTTGGGTTACATTTTTTACTTTTTATTTTTTTTGGTACATATGGTTAGTTTTCAATTATGTTTTTCTTTTTTCTTGTTTTTTCTTTTTTGTTTATTTAAAAAAAATGGCAATTTGGTCATAAAGGACCTACAATGCCAAGCTTTTCATACATTGGAGATGTGTGATGCTATTTTTTAAGGTTAGGGACATATCTCCAACGATTTTGAAACGTTAAGAACTTTTGATGCAATTATCCCATTTTAATTAAAATTAAGGGTATTTTTGTCCTTTTTATCAAATAAGGACCAATTGCGCACCTAAATGGATAGGTTAGGAACCACTCCACCAAAAATGAAAGGTTAGGGATTATTTGCACACTATTGACATACGTTATGGACCATTTACGCCAATTTTCCTTTACTATTTTACAAGTAATTATTGTTATGTTATATTGTATGTTCAAAATTATAAAAAATATACAAAACTGAAATTGATCTGTTGGTTCAATCGTCAACATATGGTTGAAATAGTGACTCGATAACCTATTTTTTGTTGTTCAGGATATTATTACTATGTCTAAAAGTCTATTTTCATTTTTACAATTAATAAACCGATACATCTTAACACCACTAATGTCGACTAATTGAACCATTATTCTTATGAACTAAACACATTGATAGTCACCAATTTAGGTGGTATCACAATTTTATTAAATAATAAATACTCATTTCGTCAAAAAAAAAAAAAAAGATTTACTTCTATTTTCACACAGATTAAAAAAATATAGTTATTATAATTGTAACAATAAATTTTACTAACGTTTTTTTTCTAATGAACTTCTATATTAATCACCGATCGTAGAGAGATTTATTTCGCTATAAGTATAGAAAATGTACTTCTTTGTCCGTCACTACGTTTTAATCATCTCAAACTAAAACTTATATCTCTCTCTCTCAATTCCTTCATTCTCCATATTCTTCTCATTTTTATTAAAATCAAACCCCATCAAACAATCTCTCTCTCTCTCTCTCTCTCTCTCATTATACTCAACCCCTCAATCCATTAAAATCTTCTACGGTCGAATTCCACCGTAGAAAAAGAAATAATATACTAGTATTATTAGTCTATTAAAACAAGTTCATATTTCAATAATAACAGGATAAATTAAATAAAAATAAATCAACTATATTGACTGGCATGAGATAGATGGGGAAAAAAATCGACGGAAGGAGTTTAAGATAATCACGACTGATCATAACTAGCACCACTCTATTGCTCATGCACATTTGTACCTATCAAGAAGTCAGTTTTTACTCGTCCAATTGGACGCATACAGCAACAGTGATAGAAACTACCTACCTCAAAAAAACACACACACACACACACACACACATCAACAATAGCTGCTAGGGACACAATTTGATTGTGATTTATACAAAGGATTTTATGGATTTGAAGATCAGAACCCCTTCTAGGCGGCAAAAACTTCTTTCAACTTCTGGTGAGTTCTGAGATTAGCTCCGCAACTCATCCCCGTGAGAAAGAAATTAAACACCGTGATAAAGTAACTTATGGATAATAAGAGAAAGATGTGACAAGAACATCTAAAATTTGATTTTTGGCTATTTCTAAATCACGATATGTATCTAGTTTTCACGTACACACGGAGACCCACGTGTTTTTTCTTTGTTATGGGGCTGGGGAGGCTAATTGCTTTCCTTATTATGTTCTATGATGATTTCTAAGTTACTTTTTATATCATCAATATATGTTATTCCAGGATTCCAGATTTTTTGGTCTAGTATGTACTGGGAAGCTCCATGTTAACATGTGTAAAAATTTATTAAAAGTGATATCTATATACTGTGTGGATTCCTACAAATGATGGTTTACATAATGAATGTGTCTTATATGGGCGTATGACCCAATTTTTGGGTTGTGTCTTCAGTTATGATTAATGTTATTTGCCCTAATCGGCATGGTAAGTATTATGGTCTACTCAATATCAGAAACTGATAAGCTCTGGATATTTAAAATACAGATTACTCTGATTTTGTCAACGAGACTGATTTTATTAAGTTGCATTGTCTTTTATGTGTTTATTTTTGGAATTGGAGATGATGTTACTTGGAGAAATTGACAAGCTCTGGATATTTTAAATACAGATTACTCAGATTTTGTTAATGAGACTGATTTTATTTGTAGAGTTGCATTGTCTTTTATCTGTTTAGTTTTGGAATTGGAGATGATGTTACTCGGAGAATTAATAAAGTTTGATTGGGTTTAAGTGAAAGAGCACATCTATGGTTTTGTGTGATTGACGAATTCTTATAAGATTGAACTGAAAATTCTATAGAAGTATAATCAAATCAGCTATTGTAGTCTTTAATGACACCATCTACAAAAATGAAGTATTTGAGTATAGATGAAATGACAATGTTATGATGGATCAGGTTAAATCTATAAGAGGTAGAATAAGAGATGAGCACATATGTGAGTGGTTAAGATAGCTTTCATTGAAGCAATTTTGCTGAGACTAGATTGAAATGGTTTGGCTAAATTCAAAGATGGCCGCTGGATGCAGCAGTTAGGAATATTAATAAAACAAGTATTGATGGTACACCTAGAGCAAGAGGTCTACCTAACCTCCAATGGAATAGGATAGTTTAAAGGATTTGAGCCTTTGTAGTTTAACTTTGAAAATGGAACTCGATTGAGCAAATAGATGAAGAAGATCCGCGTATCAACCCCAGGCTCTGTTAAGATTTATTTTTGTGGCAAATTTCCTATGAAAAAAAATAGTCCGTTTTTAACATAGTGCAAGCAACTGAGAATGACTTAATCAATCAATATCCACAATATGGAGTCGTACGTAAGTTGAGAGACATAATTGTGCTCAAAGGAAGAACCTTAAATTGAATATTTGACTATGATTTAATATAATCAACACGAGCGAAAAGTAAATATTTAATTTTGGGGGTGGTGGACTAAGACCTGATGCGTAATATAGATATGTGAAGAGAATTTTTTTTTTTCTTTTTACTCCACTTTTTATGCTTAGCAAGTTCATTTGTGGCAAAAGTTTGCTAATTTTGTGCTCTATATTGTGAAGTGAAATGGTTGAAAGGACTTATTTGCACAATTATGTTTTTCTTCCTCTTAAATTTTGAGTTAAAGTGGGAGCCAGATGCTTTTTCGTGCAATTTTTCTATTTAGCCTGAGAATCACATATTTTTCTATTTAGCCTGAGTTTCTTCACATTTTTTTTGAACTCCATGGCCCTTCACTTTTATTTGATTGGAAAAAATGGGACAATTATCTTATGTATTCCTGACATTTACATTTAGTGTTATAGAATGTATCTAGTAATTTACTTCACCTACCCTCCCCGTCCCCCCACCAAAAAAATAAAATAAAATAAAATTAGAATGATGAAGAAGTATGTTTAGTTAATTAGTTGTTATAATTCTTAATGGATTTGGAGGTGTGTAATTTACCTTCCTTTTTTTCCTTTTTATTTTTTTCTTGTTTCAAGCTTCGATGTTGTTAATGCTGGGGAAATTTCGGGTACACTTTCTAGCTCCTTACTGTTAGAAGGAAGAGCAACGAGCTTGGCAACCAAGAATTGTCCCTGATCAAGGAGCAATGACATGAAGAAAGAAGAGAATAAAAAACATCAACTTTCCAGAGATTCAATGCTGGGTGGCGAATTATGGGCAGATGGGCTAATTTGTGCTTTTGAATTTGTCCGAGGCCATAGGAACACCTATGGCTCGAGGTCTAAGTTAGATATCCAGTCTTCAGAACCAACTATTGTCAAGGCACGAAAGAAGACCATATCTAAATGCGAAACAACTGATCGTTTGCCCCAATATTCCAGTGAAAACAATTTTGAAGAGCCGTCTCTCATAGAATCAGGAACCACCGACAATCAGGATTACCATTTAGGCTGCTTTCATCCTCAGGAAAGATCTCCTGGCAATTGCTGGATACCTATAGGCTGGGCCAGAATTTCTGAACTACTTCAGACGGTTCATGTTAATGCTGTTTGGGACTTGCAAGATATTGAATTCACAGATGAGGAAGATGAGATGACTGTTGCAGATGTTGCAGCTCCCTATCGGGAACGCTCCACAGGACCAACTTGGTGGTGCCATGTGGATGCAAGTCACCCAGTTATCTGTACATGGTTGAGCAATGCTCAGTGGTTACACCCTGCAATAAGCATAGCCTTGAGAGATGAAAGTAAGCTGATCAGTGAGCGTATGAAGCACCTCTTATATGAGGTACTGATCTTGTATGATCTTTTTTTAATGTGTTTGATGGCTACTATTCAGCTTTAACGTGGAGAATTTTTTTTACGTACTTCACATAGATAGAACTGAGATGTCGTCACCATGGGAAGTGGCTTCAGGACTTTCTTTCTTTCACGTGCAGTATTGTTTCGTTGAAAATTTTCCCCATTTTTATTTTTTGAAGAGGTGAGGGATGGGAGTTAGAAAGGGGCGGCAGAGTCTTAGGGTTTTGAAAGATAGTAACAAGATACTATGGCTAGCACCTAGGGTCCTTCTCGAAATATTTTATTTGATCAAAATTGTCTCGTAGGATGGTAATTATGACAGGACTTTACTATGCTATGCTGTAAACAGTAAAGTGCTGCAGAGTGAATGGCAGCATGGGAAAACAGGTTGTCCTCCGAGAATTAAGTCTGATTGGGAACCTTGATATGTTGGTTAATCTTGGTCTACAATGTATACTAATTGTGGTAAAACGGTGATGGTTAAAAATGGCGAATGCGGACACTGAAAACTTGATGCCCTATGTGTAAAGAATAGTAGAATAATGCCATGGCAAGATTGATGTAATTGGTGGCATTTAAAAACCTGCCTCATTTTGATGATATGAAAAGTTTCATTGGTATATTACGCTGCTTGAGTGAGTATTATAGAAAATCATCGTTCAGTTCATTGGTGTTTTGAATTCTTCAACCTTTTTGTTTTTTTGAAAATCTTTATTAAAATAATTTGTACATCAATTGGCATAGGCAGGATTATGTCAACATAGGTGTATGTATCCTTAGGCTTCAAATGTTGCCTGATAATGCCTTGAAGTTACGTACTTAAAAAGTAGATGTCATGTTAGAAAGATTAGATTTTTTATAGAGGAGAGCATAGGAGGATTCTTCCCAGTTTTTTTAGATGAAAGGAGAACTCATGAGAACATGTAAAGGCAGGAGAATAGTAGTGATGGAAAGGTCAGAAGCTCATGAATAGTACTGAACAATTCACAAAACTAAGTTAATAGATGAGCAACCAAGATAAAGAGTGTAGGGAGCAAGATAAGATCTAGCCGAATATTTGTTATCTCTTTAATTGTTTCCATTGTGGAGTGAGATGTTGGGGGGTTATATAGAGCATAGGATATTGCATTTTTTCTTCTTTTGGAATTCTGCGCTGGGGGAAATATTTTTTAGTCATTGCAAAAAGTAGATGCTATTATGTTAATCACGGTGGTCACCTGAATCATACTCCTTCCACTAGGGTTCTGAATATAATCCTTAGAACAAGTACTCTTCTTTTACCAGATTTTCTAGAAAAAAATAAAAGAACTCATTCCCATTTGTTTGTTTTCAACAAATAGAAGCCTGTTATAAGAGAATTGCATTTGTGAACAGGTTCCTGTGAGGGTTGCTGGTGGACTATTGTTTGAGCTATTAGGGCAGTCGCTAGGCGATTCTGTTGTTGAAGATGATATCCCTGTTGTTATACGATCTTGGCAAGAACAAAACTTTTTGTTGACAGCATTGCATATTAAAGGGTCTTCATCAAAAGCTAATGTTTTAGGTGTCTCCGAAGTCCAGGTTTGTCAATTATTAGATACATAGTTTAGCCACAGCTTGCGTTTTAATATCCAATGAGTTAATGTTTAAATTTGCTTTACTTCATTTTTTGATGTAGTAATTTAGTGGTCTGTTCGAATCAGGAACTGCTTGCTGCTGGAGGTAATAATGTACCACAGACAAGTCACGAGGTTATAGCCCTTCTAGCTTGTCGTCTTGCCCGCTGGGATGACAGGTGACAAATTTTCTCTGTTGTTTTTGCTAGTAATGTAACCAATTATGATGCTCTGTTTTCACTTGATTTAAGATAGAGCATCTCCAATCTTCAAATAAATGACAAATTTTCATTAAGCTTAAAGGATTCCCAAGTTTTATTGGGAATAAGCTTAGTTTGTTGTTGCTAGCTTAACAATTGCTCAAAATCAAACTACCTATATTCTCAGTAGGGATAAAAACTTCTTCTAAATTCTTCTTCATTTGAAGAAGTTATCTGTCTTATATTCCTTCATGGGTGGTCTCATTGAAAGCATATTTACTGACAAGCGAATGTTGTGTGGCATTGGCCTGGATATCTGTTTCATCTACCTGCTTATTTCATGCTTATGTCTGGAAGACATCTTTCTAAAAGTTTATGATGAGCTTTCTCGAGAATGTATCTGTCCGAGTAACTTTCGTTGTATTTTGATTTGTTAACTCACGAACTACTAAAAAATTTTGGGTCCTTAAAAATCTTCACTTCTTCAGAAATCTTTCTGGGAACGAAGGGAGGGAGGAAGGGAAGTGATATGCAGCTCTAATATGCTGGGAAAATTAGTACTTTATGAAGTTTAAGAAAACTGATCCTAATAATGCCATAATATGAGATACATAGGGTTTTTTTTAATCCTTTTCAGCTCACTCAATTTGTGGAATATAACTCCAAGCAATTGTTAACAACCCAGGTCAATTTTGCCGAGGTTGGGTGAGCTAAATATGAAGTGGTCATGCTGTGATAAAGTGATTTCTGTTTGATCTGGTGAATTGGTTCATAAATTTACAAAATGCTGGTAATTTTCCACTATACTTTTCATCTCATTCCTTACTTTAGCTGCAGCAGCTTACATCCCTCCTCTCTTAGGGGGACTGTTTCCTCTTTTATCTTGAATTATTATGTTCCTTATCTTATTTTTTAGTTATTACATATTCATTTCGTCGGCAAGTATATTCCTTTGTCAAGATGCATGAGCGTCAATGCATCAGTTAGCAAGTGAAAATCTTATGTTGGAGCTCTAACTTATGACCTGAGTCTATCCTTGAAATCCATATGATATAGGTAATTGTTTTTTTATTTTTTTATTAATGTACTCTATACATAATGTTCCTAGGTTATTTCGCAAATACATATTTGGGGTGGCAGATGAAATCGAATTGAAGTTCATGGACAGGTGCTTTTTCCCTTTCTAGACCTCGAAAATTTCCACTTTTACAGTGCTCAATTTTGTCAACTTACTGATCATCGTAGAAGTGTTCTTGATTTTCTATAGGAGAACTCAAGAGGACATGCATTTGTTTGGTATAATTTTGAACCATGAAATTAGAAGCCTATCAACCCAGGTAAATTTTCTTGGTTGCATGAAAAGTAAATTTTCCTGGTGGTGAGGATACTCAGCTTTTGTTTGGATTTTATATTAAATTGCTTCTTTTTCCTTTTCTGTTTCTGACTGTCATGGATGAATCCATTAATTTCAAAACAGATATGTACTTTGACACTGACGAGTAGATTGGGATGGTTAATCTGTTGTTGAATAATTCATTTTTGGAAGATTATCTGAGAACTAATATCAAAATCACTACTGTGACATTGATGCTTTTGATATTCTGGCACAGAAGAGTGGTCACTGAAGTTTAGTTGCGGTTAGTTTGATCACATGAATCACTATGAAAAGAAGGAAATAAAAAATGACTGATTGATTACCACTTGAATCAGAGATGCACCAGTATCGTCACATGTTCTAGTGTACGAGAGTTGTTTCAATATCATTTTATGTTTGATGATATGCTGCATTGATCTTACTGATTGTTTTGCAGTAATGACAACTGAAACTTCTATGAAGGTTATATTTTTTACTGTTAACAAGCTTTAATCTTTCAATTGAATTCTTACAAATTGGAATTATTTGCCTCTGTGATGCTAATAACTTTCTTTTTAGCTCGAATGTTTAGTATTTTTTGAAATTTATTTCTGGCGACAAATTCGAGCATCTCCCTGGTTTTTTTGTTACTTTCTTTTTTGTTTCTAAACAATTTTTCATATCACATGATTCTTTTTAACTGAATACTTCTCTGGCTACACTGTAAAAATGAATTGATGCTGATCTGTTTTCTTACAGGTTATAAGAGTGAAATGGTCTTTACATGCGAGGGAGGAGATCATGTTTGAACTTCTCCAACATGTAAGGGGGAATGCAGCAAGGAGTTTGCTTGAAGGAATAAGAAAGAGTACAAGGGCAATGATTCAGGAGCAAGAAGCTGTTCGTGGTCGCTTGTTTACTATACAAGATGTCATGCAGAGTACTGTCCGTGCATGGTTACAGGTGTCATAAGTTTCCCTGTACTCTTTTAAGTAAATTGACAGTTTCTTGTGAAAGATATAGCTAAAGCAGATGATGTTTTTACAATTATAGAAGGTTTACTTGTTGGTTGTTTATTCCACAATTGAGATAAAAATTTAAGAAGTAATGGAACAAAAGGTATTGCCTGATTTTGAAAGTCTTTGTTCCCATCACCTGAATCCTGGTCGTTTTGAAAATAATCGTTCAGTGAATATGTAGAAAATTGCTGCACTTGTTAAGCTGCAGGAAGAGAGCATTTGTATTCTTTTGTTTTAGAATATCTAATAGCTTCATGTTGAACTGATTAGAATAGGATGAATTGTTTCACAATAAGGCTGGCCTATATTATTTTGAGAATGATTCAACTGATCGATCCATATGAAAAAGTTATCTGAAAATGGATGTACTGATAGTTTACGTGAGATAGATAGGTTTGGACCTGTTAGTTATGAGTCCAAGCTCTATCTTGCAACCAACTTATGACAGACCCTTTATACTATGGCCATTATTGCAAAAAATATCCTTTTGCTTCTCAAGCTTGAGGATAGTGAAGTTCCTTTTGAAGTGCTACATGAATGTTAATCATGTAGTCACTGAAAAATTTGGAAGGAAATTTAGAAAACACACCCTCAGCAAAGGGTGTTATTACACTTCACCTACCATATGTCCAGAAATTACAATATACATACTCTTATTTGATGTACAGCAACAATTAACATATTATGTTAAGTATTCGTCAAAGAAAAGTAGATAAACTTGCACCCATTAAGAATGATCCATACGTAACAAAATACCCATATTTCTAAATTACAAATCACACCTTGCATGCAATGTCCTGAAACACTTTACTTTTCATAATTTGGGAAATTATGGTATCAATCTTTAATATCCCAAATTACAACTAAATGACCAACAACCACAATTACCTTCATTAGCTACCAGGATCATTACTTACAAAATGATATCATTCAACTCAAAGTAGCACAAAATGAATTTGTTACTGCAATTCATTAGCATTTGTTGATTATTCTTTAATGTAGACATAATATAATATGTTACCTCACATTGAGTAGCAGTATGTCTGGATATCTTGTATGTGAAGTGTTATAACACCTCTTTATACCTTACATGCCTTGTCAATTTCTCCTGTTCATTTATATGGTAGGGTTACTTTAGTCATTTGACTAATATTTGCTAGTTATAGTGTGCAGCTTGTAATTTTCAAATATATAGCATGTGAAGTGTAATAATACTCTTTATACAACTTGTGCTTTTTGAACTTCCCAATTTGTTACTTTGGTGAATGATGCATGGTAGAGAACTCTAGTCACTATGTGTGTGTTTCGAAATATTTTGCATGCCAAAATGGGAAATTGTTTTAGAGTGCCATATTGAGAATATTAACATAGCATCGGACTAGAATGTCATATTGATATATTGGTTATTTATGAGAACCAAAAAGTTTAGTGATTGAGGAAGATCAGGAGATTTAGTACGAGATGGTTAATATTGATGCACAAACCTCGTATTAGTTTCCACGGGAGAAGACTTGTTACGTTCAAGATGAAATTTATAGAAAAAATGGGGAAGGCAGAAACAAGTATGGATTAAACTGTGGGAAAGATAAGACCGATACAGAAAACCTGCTTGAGTGGAACTAATGTCTCAAGTTTTCCCAGCCAAGCTATAGTAATTGATATTATATGGAAGTTAAATGCATTTTCATGTTAGATATTTATCAGCTTCATTTGTTGGTCTAAGTCATAAACTCCATAGTTTATTCTGGCTCTTGAGCTTGGTGGATGCACTCTGTTTACATAACTTTGACCCTCATATATGTTGGTCAGCACTCGGTGAGCATATCTGTGGGTTGGGCTTGGAACCGAGCACCCGATGCAGTGTCTCTGTAACAGAGATACAGTTCTGTAATCTATCCAGAGTAGGGTTCCCATGTATTTAAGGCATTTCGTCTCTGCTCAATTTTAAATACCGGAATTCATTAATCATAAGTACCCTCTGCTACATATGTTGATAAGGCAGAGGTTCGGAATGGAGAAATAGATAAGCACGAGTTAACAGTTAAAACTTCAAATGCTAGAAGATTCACACAATGGCATGAAGTTACCAGGCACATTATATAAATTTTCAATTGCACTTGTTCATGCATGATGAATACATAATCTGCGCTTGAAGTGCGTGAAGAGATATGCTTCTCCAACCTTTAATTCTATTCCTGGATTATTTTTATTGACAAAAAATAATTAATTTTTTTTATCCATGCTATTTACTGCATTTTATTCCAATGAATTATGGAGTTCATGCTGATCCAAAAAAAAAATTCTAACTTCCCTCCAAAAAATTGAATGCAGGACCAGAGCCTACAGGTGCAACATAACCTGGGAGTTTTCGGGGGCTGTGGCCTTGTTCTTTCTATCATCACTGGACTCTTCGGAATAAATGTGGACGGAGTGCCTGGAGCCGAAGAGTCCCCATATGCATTTGCTCTATTTTCCGGTGCGCTCTTCCTGTTAGGAGTTGTGCTAATAGCAATTGGGCTGATCTATCTGGGACTTAAAAAGCCACAAATTGAAGAGAAGGTTGAAGTGAGGAAATTGGAGCTTCAAGACCTTGTAAGGATGTTTCAGCATGAAGCAGAGTCTCATGCCCAAGTCAGAAAAACTACTTCACAGAATGGTGAAAATTTTGTACTTACCAACTGAAAATATTAAGATGTATTTGCAGTAAATCTTCTTCCGCTTAATTGCTCCTTCTATAATATTTTAATGAATTATTCGACATCTATTTGTCTAACCTGTTAGCCAAATGTAATCGATGAGTGCTGAAAAGATTGAGTCCAAAGAGGTATCTCTTCTTGCGTGTGATCACTCTCATTATTCCGTTTAATCTTGTTCTATGTCCAAATTGACAGCTGTTGTATTAGTTGTTCTGCAGTGAGAAGAACTTGTTCCGGCTCGGCTAATCCGATAGCAGATTCCAGAGGCTGCCACCTTTGGAACCAACGAAGCAAATGCATGAATTGTAAGGACACTAATTCAACGAGAAAAAAAACTGTCTCCAAACAATTGATTTTGCATTTTATGAGGGTTTTATGCTACAGGAGATTGTGATTCTTATTTTTGTGCCCAACTCTGAACGTGGTTGTACAATAGTTTGCATTTATGGCATGTTTGATACGTAGTACTACAAAATAACTTGTTTTTATTTTTTTTCTCGATCCTATGACCTGTTCATTGTTGTCATGTTGAATATGAAATCATTTGGGACATATCGCTTGTGCTTTTTTTCTTGGTTTGCTTTTTCCTATTCTCAATTCTCATGTGGGAAATGAAACATCAATTATGGGAAGTTTTGATGCTAAAACATGAACAATATGTACTAGACTACATTGTCTGAAGAAATTAATTAGAAGGATGCAATTAATCCAAGCTAAAATCCTGAAAATTTTGAATATGATGAGCAACTTTTCTGTGCCATCAATGGATCATAACCTATATATAAATTAACTACTTCACTCCTATACACAACCAGGAGGCATCTTCTTGGTATAAGAAGAATCAATGACATTAGCACACAGAGAAGTTGCAACTCCATGTCCATTGTAAGCCAAATTTATGTTTATAAACTCAATTTTTCGACACGGTACTTTTTTGCTGCACTCTAAATTCACTGCAACCTTTGAACTCGAAGTGCCCCAAATGTTTTTGAATGTCACATTCTTTATCTGAACATCAGATGTCGATTGACCCTACAATTCAGAAACATAAATGCCATTAACAAACATATTGTAGTAATATGATAGAATGTTCGGAAAGTTCAACTGGACAACATTTTATCCATTTTCTTGTCCAACATGCTCTTAAAGGGGAAAAAAAAAAAATTATCGCAAAAGGGAGTTTGTTCTTGCCTCTGGAATGCAAGGGGCACGTGGGCAATATTCCTGATCAATAAAAATAGGGTTGCTAGCATTTTTCATGAAAATGTCCTCAAATTTCATATCAGAAGCCAAACTTTTTAAAGATGGTGACCATGTTTTGATTCTCACACCATTTTCAGTCCCTGCAAAGGTGCAATTTCTAATGTGTATTCCTTGTACATAATCATTCTCATGGTCTCGCCAAGGCTTCCAATACTAATGCCATGTCCAGGCCCACAAAAAACATCGAATATGTCGATATTTTGACTGCCTGCAATCATGGCTATGCAATCGTCACCGGTTCCAATGGTCGACCGAGAGATCTGGATTTTTCGAGAGCTACCTATATGGATGCCATCAGTGTTGGGGCTGTTGGATGGTGCCATTATTTTAACGTCGCTGATGTTCATGTTATTGCATGCAAAAATGCTGAAATGTGCATTTTTGCTGTTGATTGATCGTAGATGATGTACTCTTGAATTGTTCACAAAGTCGAACCTTAATGTCTGCAAAGAATTCATGAATACAAAAGGATTATTTGAGGTTAAAATTACATGTATTCATATCAAATAATGTATAGGATGAACTTACAGCTGGGAGAGGTGGACATTGAGAATTCTGGGCACAATCATTATAGCCCCAAGCAGCAGATCCTTGGCCATCCAAAGATCCACCACCTTTAACTGTCAAATTATTGAGATACCGGAAACCGATCCATGTGTCAGTGAAGAACTTGGAACTATCGGTCGGGGCCTTAAGAGTCCCTTTAATTAGAAAGGCCATCGAACCCTTGCACGGTCCTTGGAAGGTCACCGATTCCAACAAAAACGTCGTGGGTGGGATTAAAACCCTACTTCTCCCACCATATTCACATGCATATTTCCATGCTTTCAGAAATGCCTAATTCAAACAAATGAATAAAATCATTAAATCGAGACTTTAAAGACTTTTAAGCTTTTAAAAAGTTTAGTATGATTCAATGTAGACTTTTTAAAATCTTTAAAAAGTATTACAGTATTCAATTGAGCTTTTTGAGACTTTTAAAAAGTCTTTAAAATCACAGTATTGAAAGATTCAATTAAAACTTTGTATTTAGCCTCTATCTTACATAAGATTCAAATTAATTGAGAAGACTTCACAGAGATTCTTTATTTACTGGTGACTTTTAGAGACTTTTGGAGACTTTTTAGTGAAAAGATATATATAAGAAATCTAAAAAAAGTCTCTCATCTATTGTGAGATTTGTGAAGACTTGAGTTCCCCCAAAATAAAGAACGTTCATTTTTTTTTCATTTCTAGTTTTTCGTATCTTTCATCGGACAATAGTTTTTAAATAAAAATAAAACTAAAATATTAAATAAGAAATAAACTAAAATTTTGTTTATACTACTATGTACTATCCACCCCGTCTACACTCACCTGAGAATTATCAGTCTTTCCATCTGCAACTGCTCCATAATTCATCACATTGAAGAACTTTTTGGTAAAGCAATATCACTAGCTTCAAAAACACAAAAAAACAAGAACAATATTGTAAGAACAATTCCGAGGCCAGAACTCAATGCCATTTCTCTTAATTCTTGCTTTCTGCAAACAGCAGATCTTTGAATTAGGTATATACTTTTTCTTGGTCCATATCATGTTCATATGCATATGGATTTAATCAGTTAATGCTAATTATAGGGTGATTAGTTCATTATTTCCTTGTATATATAATAATTATTGATATTAATTGATCTCCCTTTTTATATCTCGTTTGATGCAGTTCTAAATTAACCATGTGATTGAAACATGTATGTACTGCATGAATTTGATTAATTTCTTGCTGCTTTACACACAATTTCCTCTGTATATAGAAGATTTGGAGACGAAAAGAATGAAAAATAAAATTTAAATTAATTAAGAAGAGATTTTTGAGTTTTCAACGGTCATATATTTAATTATTTTCAAGTTTGTAAAAATGGAATATAATTAAATCTACCTAAGAATCTTAATTAGTTTGGTAAATTAATTAAGACGATTCATTCAAGATTATGCTTTTTCTACTCATTTGGTATCTTTGAAAAGATTCTAACTCAAATTTCACTTTATTAAAAAAATACAAAACCAGTCATAATTAATTAATAATATTTGATAATAATGTAGAAATTATCCGATTCTTTTCATTTGTAATGGATTTAATTTATATATATATATACACACACACATGAACAAATAAATAATACTATATTGAATAATGGCTAGACCACTTTTTGAATTTTTAATTCGAGATTTTTTTTTGAAATTTGTTGAAGGATGTACAATATTTTAATTTCCGTTACGAAAAGATTGTGAATGAATGATTTCATTGAAACTGTTACGTGTACAATTTTCAAATGAATTTTTTGCTCAGGGCGGGTGGGCGCAATTTCAATTCAAATATCGAGTATGTATTTGCTTACGGAACAATATTTGATTAATATTTGATTAATAATAAAGTTTGATTTCCAAACAATTACAAACCCTCACAACCACTTATTAGAGTCTAATACCTACTCCTTGAAGACGAGTCTCGAGAGGAAGCAAATTATTAAACAAAAGTTGAGTGCGACTCCTTGACTTTTGTAATTAATTTGACTTTGTGGAAGCTATCTTCATCAATGAAATTTCAAATGGTCACTCAACTTTAATTTTATTTTATATTTCACTACTCTATCACGTTTTGTCACCTATCGATCTTCAAATTGACATAAATTGCATAGTTGGCAGTCATACGATAATTGATCTTACACTTAATCTATACACGACTCTATAAAAATGAAAACGTAAAAGAAGAGATATAACAATGTCTTCATATTAAAATTTTATAAAAATAATTTCTTTTATTTTAAAACTTTTATGATGGTATATTGGTAAATTGGTATGCCACATAGTGATTACATGCAAAATCCATTGCAGTAACAATTTTTATCAAGTTGGGAAATAATTTAGTGAAATTTGACAAGGTCTTGTTTATTTTATCCAAAAAAAATCCATTTTTTCTTTCATACAATTTTTGACTTTTCAACTCTTTTACACTACCAAAACCTTTGAAAAGTCAACAAGTAACAAAAAATTTATTTTTTCCCCAAAAATCTCTACCGAACAAACCCTAAATTAAAGTTCAAAAATGTAATATGAAACTAAATTGGAGTTAACCTCAAGGGTTAATAATTTTAGTATTCATAATCTCGATTCTTTCAACTCTTTTATTTTTATAGGGTTCGCTGATATTTAGATATTTTTCATGTCTCATACTTACAAACACGTAAAATAAGTCACTTCAAACACGCTCAAAATTTCATTAAACGTCTCCTAATCTACAAAATAGGTGGTTATCTTTTAGCATAGCTACAAGAAAGTGATTTCACTCGAGTCAATAATAATATTTTGAAGATGATGTAAAATTTGGCCCGTTTTAGTACTTGGATGATCAAATCGATGTCAGTTCATATGAGACCACATTATATTGTTGATACTGTTTGGGGACCTAACTAAAACCTGCCTTTGGTTGACTAAAACTCTTTAAAAAAGATACCAATACTGTGCTTTTAATCACAAATGTCAACAATCTCATGCTATTCGTACATAACCCATTGTTTTTCTTTTTCACTTGTAACACAAGAAAATATAAATAAACAAATAAAAGGTGCCACGCATGATTTTGTATAGTATGAACGTTTTTGATTCGACAGGTCGAGACAATAATCACATGATGTATATCAAAAGTATCATTGCAAAATTTGAATGATTCCACTGAATAATGGAATGATTTTGATGTATATATAATTTTTTAAAGATTAATTATATCATATATTATCGAACTTTATACTCTGTTTTATTTATATTATCAAACTTTCATTCGTTTCATTTATACCACCAAATTTTAAAATTAATTTCACATAAACCACTTTGTTAACCAATTGTTCATTGTTTTCTGACATGACACTAACAGATTGTTAATTTACTAATGTATCTCGCCACGTGTGAAAGTGTTGTCTACGTGTATGAAATTTAAAATAAAAATACATTTTCAACATTAGGTAAACGACTTTGGGCCTAAGGGTTGTCGAAATGGTTCATGCAAAAACGTATTTTAAAATACGATTGACATCAAATGTGTATTATTATTTTGAACTTCATACACGTGGACAATATTTTCATACGTGGTGAAATACATCAATCAATGAATGATGGTTAACAAAGTGGTTTAACTAAAAATAATTTTAAAGTTTGGTGGTATAATTGAAATGAATTAAAATTCAATAGTATAAATAGTATAAAAGAGTATAAAATAGTATAAAATTCAATAGTATATGATATGATTAACCCACATTTGAAAATTCAAGGGAACTCGTTAATTTGATAAGAAAATTGAACCCCAATCAACATTTGATAAAGTAAATAAATTTGACTACCACATGACAAGGCAAATTGATAATATATTTTAAATAAATAAACATGTTTCATCTATTGGCGGAGCTAAGGAGGGATTTGGGGTCCTGAGCCCACAAATTTTCAGATTTTTTTTAATTAAAAAAATTACTTAAGACTTGTTATAATTTTTTAAAATTTTTATATTTAATTATATGAGCTAGACGAGTCAAATTGACGACAAAGTAAATTTTTAATTAAATTAACATTTGAAAACGAAAACGAAATGAGAATATTAAATCTAATTCTAGCAGTCATCTTCGACTTATTATTTTGAACTCGTCATTTAACGGTTTTTCAATCCGAAAAATAGATTGTGCAGCAAAAATTTTTGACTGCCCCAAAAAAAATATCTGACTCCGCCACTGGTCTCATCTCTAATAGTTTTAATTTTTAGATGAGATAATTTAACAATTCTCGATTCATGGATGTATAATTAAGTAAAAGTGATGGACAGATGTATAGGGATTATATGCTCGACCAAAAGGTTTTGAGGATCCAAGCAAACCAGCTTATGTGCCCTTTATGCTCACAAATAGGCTCCACGTTGATCGTCTTCAATAGAGCTTAACACGCTCTAGTATTTCATAATTTAGATTATTTTTCTATCTCAATGATGGTATGGCTTCCACTTGTTGGTCTATGTCGACGATATCTTAGTAGTTTGTAATGACAGTGCAAAAGTTTGTAGTTGGATCTCAACCATAACTTTTATTTGGAAAATGTTGCTAAAAAGATGACTTATTTGGATAGTACTTTAGAAGAATCTTTGAGATGATGAAGAAGCTTGAGAAGGAACTTGTAATATATAATCTTTAAATTGGCTTGTTACAAAAGACAGAGTGCTCAGTAGACTCTCTTATATACCTCTCAACAATCAAAATAAATTTATCTCCCAACTATCTACTAATATCCACTAAATACTCTTTAATACAAGACAATTTTAGATAGTGTATTATTTTAAAGCAATGACTTATTCTAGAACATAGACTATTCTAGATATGGATACATGGACTAACTTAATTACAATAATTGACAAGTCCAAGCCAAATCAATAATTGGTTCAAACCAAGTTTATTTCATAGCACGCCCCCTTAATTAAACTTGATTTGGTCACTCTAAGTAATCTTGGCTTGGATAAAACTTCATGCTTCAATGATTTGATGAATATCTCCACTACTTGATCTTAAGTCTTCACATACTTCAACTCTACTTCCTTTCTTACTATGCTTTCTATTGTGAAGTGATACCTTGCATCGATGCGCTTGCTTCGATAATGGAACACGTGATTATTTGCTAATGCAATTACTGATTTGTTGTCAACAAAAATCTCCATGGGTTCTTCTTGTGTCATGTTGAGCTCTTTGATTAAATTTCTTAGCCAAATCCCATGGCAAATGTATGAAGTTGTGGCAATATAATCTGCTTCACAAGAAAAAAGTGTGACAATTGATTGCTTTTTTGAACTCCATGTGAAAACGGTATCTCTCATGAAAAATTTAAATCTCGTTATGCTTTTTCTTTCATCCAAGTTACCGACCCAGTCGCTATTACTATATCCAACAAGTTTGAAATGATTAGATGATAAATAAAGTAAACCACAATCAATGGTATCTTTGATGTAATGAAGAATCCTATTCACAGCCTTTATGGGGATAACGGTTGGTGATTCTATGTAATGGCTAACAAGGCCAACTCCATAGAGAATGTCGAGCTTTGTGCATGTCAAATACCACAAGCTTCCAACAAGAATCTTGAAATTTGTAGGATTAACCTTTTCTTCATCATCAATTCTTGACAACTTAATCCCACAATCAACGGGTGTGTTTATCGGCTTGGAAAGCATCTCTTTTGCATAGCTTTCTTGAGAAATAAAAATGCTTTCATCACTTTGTTTCACTTTTATGCTAAGATAGTACGCCATCAATCCAAAATCGAACATTTGGAATTCTTTTGTCATACTCCTCTTGAATTTTCGAACATAATTGGATTATTTCCTGTGAAGATCAAATCATCAACGTATAAGCATACTATCAATATATCTCTATTTTTGTTCACCTTGGCATACATAACATATTCACGTGGATACTTTTGAAATCATTATCTTGAAAATACTTATCAATTTGACTATACCATGCTATCGATGCTTGTTTTAATCCATATAAAATATTATTCAAATTTAAGACTTTATTTTCTTTTCCTTTCACTTATAGCCGAGTGATTGTTTAACATTTTCTTCAAGATATCTATTTAGAAAAGAATATTTAGCATCCATTTGAAGAATTTTTAATTTATTTTGAGCAGCCAAAAAAATAATCAATCTTATAGTTTCTAAGAGAGCAGCTGGAGCATATACATCATCATAGTCAATGCCGAGTCTCTGATTTTATCATTTGACAACCAATTGTGCTTTGTATCTTTTGACTTCTCATTTAGCTTTTTTTTTTCTTTAGACACCCATTTCACTTCAATTGTATTTTGATCTTTCGGATGTGTTGTTAGCTATCATGTATCATTCTTCAAGATTGCTATAATTTCTTTATCCATGGCTTCTCGCCATTTCGTGCTTTGCACCGCTTCTTCGAAACCTATTGGCTCAAAATCCGCAAGGAGATAAACAAAAGTATTAGTTCATTTTGATTTTCGATTACCTCATATAGTTCTTATAAGCTCCTTGTCCATGGTCTCCTTAGTTGTGTGCTTGAGCTTAAACCTCCACTTGGTAAATGTCAACGAGGGCTAGCTTTTGGTGAATGAGATGGAGTTTTATGCTCTTGCATATCTTCTCTTGCTTACTCTACTTCCCTTTCTTGTTCCTCTTCCCTCTTCAATAACCGAAAGAAAATCATACTCATCTTCTTGAGTGCCCCATCTCCATGAATCTTCTTCACTAAATTTAACATCTCGACTAGTGGTGACCTTTTTGGTCGTTGGATTATAGAACTTGTATCATTTAGATGTTGAATCATAGCCAATAAAGAGGAATTTTTCACTTTTTATCATCGAGCTTAAATCTCTTTTGGTCAGGTACATGAGCATAGGCATTGCTTCCGAAGACTTTGAATTGTGAGATGCCGAGCTTGCTTTCACTTCATGCTTCTTGAGGTGTTATTTCCAAACATTTCTAGTTGGAGATTGGTTGAGCAAATAAGCAGCACAATCCACCACTTCAGTCTAGTATTCTTTTGGAAACCTTTTGCTTTTTAACATGCTTCGGACCAAGTTGAGAATGGTTCAATTTTTCCTTTCGACAACATCATTTTGTTGAGGGGATCTTAGACCGTTAGAAGTCGACGAATTCCATTATCTTCACAAAATTTGTCAAATTCCCTTGAAGTAAATTCTCCTTCTCGATCGGATCTCAAAACTTTAATTTTGAGGTTACTTTGCCTTTCAACAAGTGATTTAAATTACTTGAAAACACCAAACACCTCGAATGGATTGAATCCGTTAGCGGCCAAACCTAACCTGACATTCCGGATCTCACTTACGAACAATGGATGTTTCATGTCAAAATTCCTCTATGCCTTTCCGTCAACGGGATGTTGCATTTCATCATCATCCCTAGACATTCATATACTGTGCCACCGTATGAGACTCGCAGTATCCTTCGTCGTGAACATACGTTTTCGTCTGGGGGCCAAGGAAAAATAGCGCAACACCTTATGCGGAACATTTTTCCCGTTCACTTTCTCAAAAGTGTGCACCCAACGATTTTCCTGGCAAATCAGACTTGTTTGTCTACCTACATGCTGATAAGTATATTTTGTGCACTTATTTTGACCTTTAAACTAAGTATTTATCTCGTCATATAATTGATTTTCTACTTAATCTAGTTTATTATTGTTTTTATTTCAGTTTTGGACTTGTCCTTAAGAAATTAGAGAAGAATGGATGAAAAGATCAATAAATCGGAAGATATTTCAAAAGTATGAAGATCCAATTGCACTTGATTGAAAGTTGAAGGATCAAATTGGAGGTTGTAGAAAATTGTAGGATTAAAGAAGACAATATGAAATTGAGAGGACTAAAATGATCAAGATCCAAAGCTTGAAGACCAAATTGGAGGTTATAAAAAGTGAATGACAAAAATCGCAAAAACAAAGAAAAAAACAAAGATGGGCGATCTAGCTGGGCGAGCGCCCAGCATCACCAAACAAAAACAGAACGCATTGGAGGTTACCTGGGCAATCGCCCGGGAAAGCACTGGGCGATCGCCCAGTGTTAAATTTGTTGCGGGTTTTTATTTTCCTTTTTAGTTCTAATCTAATTAGGAAATCTTTTTGCCCACGAATTTTGTAATATTTTAGAATCTTTTGGGGCACAATTGAGGATAGTATATATATGAGTTATATTCTCATAATCAAGTGTTTAATTTTTGGAGAAAAAAAGAAGACGGCAAGAAACAAGGAAGAAGAATTACTTGGTGAAGAAGAGTTTTTGGAAGATTTCTTCTCCTTCAATCCATGCCGAGTTCTATCAATTCTGTTATTTTAATATAATTATGTTCTTCTAATTTTCTTGAACCAAGGTAGATGATGAAACCTTGTTTAAACAAAGTGATTATTTTGTTATTCGTAGCTTTAACTTTCATGGTTCGTTCTTGTTAGATTAATTAAATAAAATTTCTTTCATCTTAAATATCATGTATTCTTGATTGTTAGAAATTGATTTAATTAATTCGTGCTTGATGCTTAAACGTGTTCTATTAATTTCTTTTGATTTTTCGTTATCTTTTTATCGATTTTGGATATATAAAAATGCTTAGGAAATCTTTGATTCTTTGTTTTTTTTTAATTGAACTTGATACAAAAAATGCTTAAGTAATTTATGATTGAAGCAAAGATAAGCCTATATTGGATTTTCTTCTTTTGGATATAATTGATAAATATCTTGAGACGACAATTGATTGATTTCGAGTTGTCGTTTGTTTTTCGAGAATTAATCAATAATTAGATAATTGCTAAGTTAAACAATAGTAGATTCTGAAACTTTGATACTTTAAACAACTTGAATTTTCAACTCAACTTTTTAGCATAATTAATTAGTCTTTAAGTTAAATTATTTCAACTAAATTCATTTTGACCCAACTAGCCTAGAATAATAGTTAATTCAGATTAATTTAGACTTTTTTCATTGCAGTCTCTGTGGGATCGACCTTGTTACTATTTTTCTATATTCCAATAGATTCATACACTTGTGAATTAATTAAAATTTGACATCACATGCTCATCCCAAAACAATGCACAGTCATTCTTGCAGGCGTGAATGAATTTGTAACCCAAACCAAGCTTCATCATCTTCTTCTTAGCTTCGTAGTAGGAGTCCACCAGGTTTATGTTTGAGAAAGCTAACTTCAACAATATCAAAAGATCATCGATAAACTTGTTTGTTCATTTGTTCACAACCTTAATATGCATCAACTTTACTAAAACATTTAGGGACAAAAATGATGAAACTCCCAAGTATAGTTCTGAATGTAGAGCCTCAAATAATTCGTCATAGTAACCATCAATGCTTGTACCAGCATGCTCATCACCGACTACACCGTTCATGACATCCATCATCTCATCCTCTACACCAGCTCGCTCATTCTATCTATACACATTAGCAGTCTGAACCTCGGTCTCGCCATGATATATCCAGGTTATATAACTCTCCGCAAAACTATTACGAAATATGTAATCATCAACAATTTTCAATGGATGTGTGAGACCGTTTAAACATTTTTTATACGGACATTTAATCATTCCCCTGTTATTTATGTATGGCCTCGCCACGTTTATAAATACTTTCAAACTCTTCCAAAAATCTGCAGATTTTGTGCGATTTCTAATTGTTGTCCAACTTTTATCAATATCCATACTAAGAAAATACTATATTTTCACAAATACATTAAGAATAATAGATGGAGATAGAGATGGAGATGAAGATGAAGAATTGTAAAGAAGATGATTATGGAGAAAAACGATGGACTTGAAAATATTTAGGCTGACGAAAATAAAAATATTGCAGACATACAGTATACAAATGCAGGGACGGTGAGCCAAAAAAGGAGAACTTATAGCGGCAACATATGTCGTCCCCATAGACCAATATGTCATCGCTACAGATCACATTACATATTACGAGAAAATTAATCACTCACGTGACTGACAAATAATTAATAACTCTATTGCAACGACATTTGTCGCCGTTATAGATAAGAATTGGATGCCAAATTTCCCGCCAATCTTGATATAGGTCTATAGCGACGACATGTGTCATCGCAATAGACCACATTACACGTAACGAGGAAAATCATGATTCACGTGAATGAGAACATCATCTACAAATATATTGCGACAACATATGTCGTCGCTATTGGAACAACAAAATGGCAAAATTTGTTCCCGCCTTTTGTAAAGTAATTAGCGACGACATAAAAAGATGTCGTTATAAATTACGAATAATAGAGAGGACTTGTTAAATATAGCGACGACATTTTCACATTATAGCGACAAGAATACTTTGTCGTCTCTATTGTCCTGTACTAATAGAGTCAACTATTTGTCATCGCAATTTGTGTCTCCGCTATAGATACAATTTCTTGTAGTGCAACTACCTATAGCCTTCACTTTAAGCCATCTAATCACTTGTCGCTTTGAAGGGTTCGCTTACACAAATTAAGCTAGCAATTTGGATGACCTAAGGTCCACAAGTGGCTCCTGTATATATCTTGAAGACAATAATTCAAAGGAGCTCCAGGAACCAAAAAGTTGTAGCTAGGTGTTGCACTAAGTTTGAAAAATATATATATATATATATAGAGCCTAGGCTCAAGTTTCTACTAATATTGTTTAATTACAACATTCGCTCACTAAGTTTGGGATACACATTCCTCGACAATCAGTTCTTTGGTGTCACAATATGGGTGTAAGTTCCTTAGTTGCCAATCTCATATTCCATTCGTGGATAAAGCACATTAAAATAGATCGATGTTCATTTTGTTCGTGCAAAACTTTTAGTGAAGAGTTGAAAGTTAGGCACGTCTTTGCAGATTTTCAAGTTTCAAACGCCTTGACAGAGTTTGAGTTCCACTTGATTAGCTGAATGTGACTCAGTCTCCTTAGCTTGAGGGAGGATGTTAGATTGTTAGTACTACATGAGATATTTATGTCAGCAGATACATGTTTGCTGAGTTGTGTATTTAGCTATAAATTAGCATGATAAATGACAATGGTTGTACGCACTTGCTAGTAAGCTCCTTTTATGAATCATTTTTTCTCGGTGTAAAATGGACAAGTGGAAATTCTTAATTGTCTAATATGGTACCTATCCATCGAAGCTCAAATTTTGAGCTGCTGATTGAAACTGTTCCAAGACATGCTTGATTGAAACTCGGCTTTGTTGATTGTGTTCGAAACTCGATTAGACTCCATGCTAATCCCAACACCAAAATAGTATATTACAATGTTCTCTGGAAATGCAGTATGTTTACAAGATTTACCAAATTGTCTCGCAATTAAGAGAGCTTATATATACTAGGAGAATAATAATAAACAAAACTATAACGCCTTAAAAAACAAGAGGAACAATTAATGCAAGAAAAATGATTTTAACCATATATTTATCTGCTTTGTAATGTAAGTCTCCAAATCTTGACATTTTTCTTTACCCCCCTCCATGGCTGTTTAAGACAAAATCCCATCTCTAACAACTTAAGCTTTACATGAGATGGTTATCAACATGATACCGGAGCTGCAGACAAATGTCCAAGTTTCCTTGCCGGACAATTTATGAAATGTTAACATAAATGCGGCCTGCACATTAATTAGGGAGCGTGTTAAAGATAAATCGAAATAAGTAAATGCATCCCTTCTCAACGACTTAACCTTTCAGAAGAGTGGTTAAAAAGTAGTTTCATTCAAAGTAGTTCTTTCTTTGACAATGACATCAAGAAGAAGATAATTGCATTCAATGCTCACCTTAAATCAAATAATTCATCGTGCAAGTTTAGATAAAATAAGTACACAATACACTGAGAGAAAGAGAGAATTCATGGCTCCTGCTTGTGAACAAATGAGGGAAACATGTCGTGCATAAAGTTATATTCAGGAAGTTGGAGGTGCTGCTGAGGATTAATGTTATTATAATACATGGAATTTGGGTGGTTTTGGTTACTTGTTGGAAGCATTTGAGAAAGGATGTAGTCCTGGGGAAAACTCGATATTGGGGGTGGCAGCGAAGATGACAACATGGCGGTGGCCTGGCCGCGAAGCATGGCGGGACTGTGGTGGTTGTGCTGGCCTTCATAGGTGGTGATCACCACTGATGGATCTTGAAATGATCTTTCAATTCTTTTCTTCACAGTACACTTCTGTGTGGTACATCTATAATAACTCCTACAATATATCACAACAATTAATGAGGATTGGATTACTGTAATTAATTAATCAGATTACATCCTTCTCTACATTAACATCCATTGTTGAGATATATTACCTAATTATTATCAAAAGTTTTAGGCATCATAAAATCAAAATTTTCATTAAGCAACAAACTTGAAAAATAAGTTAATTTGATACTAATCAATTATTTTGCATTGTACTGCAGGTGCAAAAATTATCATGTGCTGGAAATTAAAGATTTATAATAACCTTGGAAAAGGGCTATTTTTCACTGCTTTCTGGCCATATTTCCTCCATCTGTAACCATCTTCAAGATTATCAATTTCACTCTTTGTCATGAAGGCAAATCGAGGTTCTCTTTTCTTTTTCTCCCCTTTCTTTTTTGATTTGTTCCTGAAAAATAATTAATCAAGTCATGAGTTCTGAATAATTGATTCCATGAACTAGAATTAATTTTAATTCAACCCCAATAACTATATAATCAGCACAAAATCTCTCAAACATTGAAAACAAAAATGACAGTTCTTGAGAAAATTAGGGTTTCGTTTCATATATATATATAGTGTCAATTTCAATCAAGATATGAAAAGAGAGCATACAATTAAGCACACAATTGATTTAATAAGGAGAAAGTAAGTAGAAAATATATAAAACCATCCTACTATTATGTATAATTATTGAATAATTGAAAATTTGCAAGGACTAAAAAAGTCCACCTTGATAGTAATTAGTTATCCTAAATGTCAAAAAAATCAAGAACAAAACCCCCAAAAACCTACACTTTTTTAGACTTTTCATCTCCATCTTCACACACTTTTTTCTGCAGATCTTCCTTGCTCTTGGAAGATTCCTCTTCACCTCCGGCCGCAGAAGAATACGACGACTCAGCAGAATTGGGAGTCAATGGATTTTCATTCCCTGCTGGCTCTCCAACACTGATATTTTTCTTTGAATTACAACTATGATTTGCAGGATAATGAACAGCATGAGATGATGAACAAGAAATGTCAAAAGCACTTGATAGAGTGTTGTAATCAACTGTTTCATGCAAGCAATCAGTGAAGCTCATATGAGAAGGATCAAATCCAACAGGGTTTGATCCCACAAACCCTGACACCATATTGAGATCATGATGAAAAGAATTGTAGGGTTGATAAGGATACTTGTTTTGATCATCAGACATAGAGGAAAAATATGAAGAAGATTATAGGAATGGAGAAAAAATTATTGACAAGTTGCAGAAAGATCTTTGTTTTACTGTGTGCTATAGCTAGAGATAGCTTTGGTTAGCTTTTTGGCATGCTTTTTCTTTCTTTTCTTTCCTTAATTTCTAGAGAGAGATTGATGACTTGAATGCTACATGCTTTGATAATTGATTATTAGTATGGAATACAACTTTTCTTGACCTTTTTGTTATAGTAGGCTAGTGCATGTTTGGCTATAGCTAAAAGTTTTACTTATAATTAAGTGCTCGTTTGATTTTTCTATAAGTCAACTTTTTAGTAGATTTTGATAAAAGTTAATGAAATGTGTAATTGAAAAATTGATAAAAATTGTGGATCTCATTAAATGTGTCGTTAAAGACTTTAGCTATTTAACAAAAATTTAAGCAAAACCAAATAAAGGCTAATAGTTTGTTCAAATTCACTTAAATTTTTGTTAAAAAGCTTAAATAAAAGTCAACAATTAATTTTAACCACACATTTTATTGACCCACAATTTATTACAATTTTTCAACTACGCATTTCAACAATTTTTATCAATTTTTTCAAAAGATCTGATTTTAATCAAAATGAAATACACCCTAAATATCTAAATTTTAAGAGTAATTCTACGTAATACCATGGGTGCTTAACACCAGTTAGGTGGCATGGACTCCATTGACTACATGACACGTGAAGTTGGAATGTATTTTGATTCACTTGACACAGTAAAATTTACTACCGCCTAGATTGGCGTTTAGTACCCATAGTACATGGCACTATTCAAATTTTGAAATAAATAATTTGTTATCCTTTTTAAAATTGAAAATAAAAATAGTTGCACGTTTTGATAGTAATTTTTAATTACTTTATTATTAAAATAAATAACTTTTTACTTAACGTAAGAAGAAAACTCTTTTATTGAAGAGGATATTTTAAGCTTAGCCAAACAAGATACTAGGCTATTTCTCTTTTATTGGAGAGAAGAAAACTCAACTTGGTAATTTGAGACATAATGGCAAGAGATATAGTTCTAATTAAAGTTTTTTTTTTTTATAATTAGGGAGTTAGGTAAGACTCCACTAAATTATTTGATCACATACAATTATTAATTATACAAACTATTAGTTTAGTAATTCAAAAATAGTATCCCAAAATACATATTTAAAAGTTTAATTTGATTGAAAAGCATATTTCTATAATATTTCATCAAATAAAAAATATTTTTTTTGTCCTTATCAAAATATTTAAAATGCCAAATTTAGCAAGAGAAAAGGAAAGATTGAATCTTTATATTCTTTCATGCACTTGGAATATAAAAGTAATTTTTACGCGGATCTTAAAATTCCATTCTCCAAGACTAGCTCAGTTCGAAAAGACAATAAATAAGAAGCATCGGCTTAAGGCAATCAAGCCATATGCTCCCATTAGCTTGATATGGTCATTTTAGTGCTCACTGATATATATTTTTGATTTACGCTATTGAAAATTAATATTTTATTATGAAAAATAAGGGAATGTGTGTGTGTGTGTATATATATATATTATTTCTATCTAATTTTGAAGCTTCTGTTAATTAAAATGTTAAAAAGTAGAAAATATAAATTAAAAAATTGAACTTAAGATAAAAGTGTTTTATTTTTGACTTTTTATAAAATTTGTAATATTATATATCGAATGCATAATCAGTAAATATCTTTCATCTAGACGAACTACTAATCACGAATTCAAATAAATAATAAAATAATCTCAAAAACATGGTTGAACTAAAGTTAAAGTCAAAAAATATGTTTTATTTTATTTCAAAAAAATTTAAAAACTTTAAAATAATCATGCTTTTAAAACAGTTCTTTTATTAGAACACTAAACACATAGTGGAGGGGTCAAAAAAATATATGTCCGAAGAAGAAGGCTGACACACGTATCAAGGGTCGGGCACCGTTTTTTGACCGTAACTGACAATGACTTTGCACGTGCGAAGATTTCATACTTGTTAAACTGTTTCCAGCTCATGTCAGTCCACGTCATCAACGTTACCTCCGAATTTCATGGCGAACTTTATTTCTTAATAGCTTGACTGGTCAACGTTTTCTTTTGTGAACAGCGAATACAACACGGATAACACATGAAATATGTTTTGTAATAAAGATGTTTCTGCTTAATTTTATACTAAATTTAGTATTTACACTTATTTTAAAAAGTATTTATTGTCGTATATTTTGTTATAATATCAATAAAATTTATTATTTTGTGTTAAAAAACTTTAAAGTTCGCCATTGGATTTGGTATAGAGAATTATATGTCGCTTTTGTGCTAATTTTCAACTTCTTACTATATATGTATATCAAATAATAGTTATTTTCTTGTGAACTCTATACATTAGTCGATTTTTTCGTATATTTCTGGTATTTGTTATTGACCTTACATCTCTAGTCGTGATAACATTGAATCCATTATTGTCCATATTTAACTATAATATGTAAACATAGTAACAAATCGAATGAAATGATAAAAAATATTTATGCATTCGATTTCAAATTTTTCAAAAATATGTCCTTAATTGTAACGTTTTTTGTCTAATTGCCCTTTTGTTTCAAACTATCGCGGTGGTGAAAAAAGTCAAAATTGGGTAACACATATGGGCAAGATAGTGTTTGGCGTATTTAATGGGGGAGGTGTTTTCAATTTGAATGTAATAAGGTTTCCACTATTTTCACCAAGGGGAAAAAGATTTAAATGTTATTTCAAATAGATTCTTATGTGGGTTATATGATACTTAACTGTATTAAATAAATATAATAAATAAATAATATTTTGCACAATCTATTATAAATTATAGAGAATAATATAAGAAAATAGAGAGAAATTGTATATTTTATTATAATAATGGACCAATATATATAGAATTTCAAACACTTGTAGACTAAGTAAGAACATATCTTTACAACATATTTTTTCATATTTTACAATGACTTTTGATTACCATTACAATAATTGTCTCGTTAAAAATATTGTTTGGTAAAAATTCAATGATACAAAAATACAAAATGAATGAAAAAATAATTATCAAAAATTTGAAATAATCAAATACCGCCTCATTAAAACATTGTCAGAAAAACTCAATAGGACAAAACCCGAACGAATGAAAAGAATATAGATACTCTTCCGATTTCAATCAATGAAATCTTTGTATCGAAAGTTATTCATATCTTGTGTGTCAATGTCTTCAATGCACCATCTTTTTAAAACTTGTATAAAACAATTCTAGTGAAATGTATACCATGTTATAATCTCTAAGTAATATCATCTTCATACACTATCTTTGGTTGACTTAGTCAACGTAATTGTCTGATATAATTATATTAAAAACATAGTTCTTGTTATTGTTCCCTTCAGGGGTCTCGCATACAATTCGCAACACACAATAGTATAACTATAGAATTATGTTAAAGATAAATGTATTGTAAGTTATGGACATCAATAACTATAATATTTATAAAACTTCTCATTGGATGTCATTTACACATGTCTTGTTAAAACTTTACTACAAAAAACCTTGTGGAAAAAATCATAGTCAAGGAAAAAGAGTACATTGTTCATTTGAATACGTTACGAAAGTTGTCTTATTAAAAACCTTTTAAGAAAAAATCAATGGGACAAAACATCGATCAAAGAAAAGAGTACAAGACGTATTTACTCCCCCTCATTATAATATCACTCCAATTCTATACTTTGATCTATTAAATTTTCGAAACGTTGAATTATATGCTTTAGACATATTAAATCTTCCAAGAATTTATATACGTAGTATTATTAATCATGTCGGTTGGTTATAACAAACTTCATTATCGCATATCAAGTGTCATGTATTGATAGGTTAACAAGATATCGACTTATGATTGCTTTACACAAGCATTTACAAAATTCATGATATTAAGAGTCGTGCATTACATGTTACGATTCATTTTCAACATTTCGGATACTTGAACCTCTTACGAGATTTTATAATTATTTATGTCTATATACTCTCCAAGAGTATACGCTCCTCAAAAAACCATCTTTACAATTAACTCTATTTTTTAATTTAAAGATTTTTGGAATCAAATGTCACAACGCTTCAGCGTGTCATTAATTACGGATATAATGTTAATGGATTATCCTTTAAGGACGTCAATATAAATTAGAGCATTCTGACTAGTATATGAGATTTGGTTTAATCTCTTTAGTCAATAAATGCATCTATCAATTGTATGACTTACAAATAAATTATATGTCGAACTTATGGTTCGTATTATCTCGTGTAAGGATCTAAAAAAATAATATGCTACATTTTCATGTATTCTTTCCAACTACTCAATTCTCTTCCTTAATGTTGAGAAAACTATCTTATCAAAATGACAATCGGCAAACCCTGTTATAAAATATCACCGATCAGGATTTAAAATATTTTATAAGGGTTAAATTAAACATGTTTTCACAACATTTTTTTAATGTTCATCTCAATGCACTATAGTTGACCAATTTTACATATATTACAGTATTAATCTATCAAAAATCAATAAATGGATAATATTATACTCTGACCATAAGTGATGCGAGCCATAGATCTTTGTTACATTTGACTCAAACTAAAGACCATATTGAAGGTATATCGAAGGCTAATGGAAGATTAGAAGATCAAAATGAGCATGAAACAAAATTTGGAGGTCAAAGCGAGAGCCAAAAAAATGGCTTGGGCTAACCTTGGGCGATCGCCCAATGCCACTTTTTTGGCAAAATTCAATTGGCTAAGCCTAGGCAATTGCCAGTGCCTTTTCGGTGGAAACCGAATTTTTGAATTTTAAGTCATTTTTCGATTAGAACTCTATTTTTATTAGTTTTAATTATATTTTCGAATTAGACTAGGTTTTCATTAATTTTTACTATTTAAGTACTTCATATTGTATAAAATTCAGAACTTTAACTTTGATTTTTTTGAGAGATTAATTAAAAGTGAGGATTCACTTTTCTTCCGTGTTCTTAATTGAACTAACCTAAAATTTATCAAAGACTTCGCAAATCTTTGTGGCGTTGATAACATTGGTTCTTTGATTCAAGTAATCATCGGGTCAAGTTCTTGCGACCAGATTTTAGCTTTCTTGGGGTTCATATCAATCTTGGCTGTGGATTCTGAGATTCAATTCTTCACGGGTTCGCATCAGTTGGTATCATGAGTTGGTATCAGAGATTTGGCTCTAAAATCAAGTTTTATCTTTTATTTTTTTGTTTCTATCGATTCATCTTGAATCATATCTAAAAAAAAAAATCTATTCTCGCACCAAGAACATTAAAGAATTGTTTGAGCATGATCCATTGAGGCACAAAGCTAATTCTTTTCTATTTGTTGCCTTGTGATGATATTTTTTAGTTTCTTGTGTTGGGTCACAAAGTTAAAAAAAATGAAAATTCAAGAAACGTAGTTCTTTGAGAATTTTTGTGTTATAATTGGCAAAAAAACACACATTCCATATTATCATCCGGTGTTTAAGTATTCAAATCTTATTCTTTTTGTAATTTTCTTCTTGATCGTTCTCATTATATTTTATTTCCTTATTCTTATTCTTGAATGTTGTAGAGACCGAATTTCTGATTGAGTTTAGTTAGTTCCTTAGAAAACTTGGCAAGAAAAACAAAGAGAGGTAAAAGGCAAGAATGGTGAGATTATTATCGAGAAAAAGTCAAATAGAGTGAAACACGAGTGTAACACGTGAGGTTAAATTTTTCTTTCAATCTTAATTTCTATTTTTGTATCCCAAAATGTCGATAATGAAGAAACAATACCTAGGGAAGAGAATAACCAATTCTTTTACGTTAAAAGTCATACAACAACAATTTGAACGGATGAACATGGTGTTTGATGAGATGGGAGATAGTAATAAAAAATGATGGGTAGGATTGATAGGCATGATACGATGATTACAACATTACTAAGGGAGCAACAACACGGGATCCCTAATGTTAGGAGACAAGATAGGCGTGATCATAACCCTATGGCTGAATTTGAGGATGACGATCATCATAATTATGGTGATGAGATGGGTAGAATGAGGCGTAGAGGAGATAGGCGTGAAAGGCCTGATGTCAAATTTTAAATAACTCGCAAGTGTACGAATCTATTAGAATATAGAAAAGTAGTAACGAGGTCGATCCCACAGAGACTGCAATGAAGAAAGTCTAATTTAATCCGAATTAACTAATATTCTAAGCTATTTGGGTCGAAAGAAGTTTGGTTGAAATAATATAACTTAAGACTAAATAATTATGCGAAAAAGTTGAGTTGAAAATTCAAAGTGTTTTAAAGTACTAAGGTTTCAGAATCCACCATTGTTTAACTCAGCAATTATCCAGTTATTGATTAATTCTCAAAAACAAAAGACAATTCGAAAAAAATCAATTGTCGTCTCAAAATATTTATCACTTATATCCAAAAGAACAAAATCCAATATAAGTTCTCCTTATGCTTCAAACTTAAATTACTTAAGCGTTGTCCGTATCAAATTCAATGAAAAGAAAACAAATAATCAAAGGTTTTCTAAGCATTCTATGTATCACAAATCGATAAAAAGATAACGGAAAATTAAAAGAAATTAATAGAACGTGTTTAAGCACCAAGCACGAATTAATTAAATCTATTTCTAACAATCAAGAATACATGATATTTAAGATGAAAGAGATTTTATCTAATTAATTCAACAAGAACAAACCATGAAAGTTAAAGCTCTAAAACGGAATTAAATGAATAACAAAATAATCACTTTGCTAAAAACAAGGTTTCTTTGTCTACCTTGGCTCAAGAACAATAGAAGAACATAATTAAATTAAAAGCAAAATAATTGATAGAACCCGACATGGATTAAGGAGAGAAAATCTTTCAAAAACTATTAATCGCCAAGTAGTTATCTTCTCTTGTTTCCTTTGTCTTCCTCCTAATTCGACTCTCAAAATTCCTCCTTGTTATGAGTTAATAACTCATGTTTATACTACCCTAATTGTGCCCCAAAAGATCTCAAAAGTTACTAAATCCAGCGGGCCAAAAGTTACCTAACTAGATTAGGACTCAAAAAAGAAAGAAAATTCGCGGACAAAAATAACTTTGGGTGATCGCCTGTGCCACCGCTTTTGCTCTCTACTTTTGGTTGGTAATGATGGGCGCTCGCCCCTAACGGGCGATCGCCCAACTTGTTTCTTTTGAGTCTTTGCAGTTTGGTCTTTTTAATTTTCACATCATTCCATTTGGACCTTCAACTTTAGGTCTTTGTCATTTTAGTCCTCAAACTTCAATATTGTCTTCTTCAATCCTCCAACTTTCTGTAATCTCTATCTTTGATCCTTCAAGTTTTCGATTGAGTGCAATTGAGTCCCGGACTTCGAGACACCTTCCAATTTATCGCTTTTTCATCCATTCTTCTCTATTTGCTATTAAACAGGTCCAAAACTGAAATATAAAGAATAACACAATAAATTTTAAAAAAACTATAAAATGATGTGATAAAAGCTTAGTTTAAAGGACTAAACAATTGCATAAAATGCACTTATCAAGGCCACCTCGAGGAGGAGATTATAGAGGCCAAGACGGGATAGATAGAAACCTTGAGAATATTAAAATGAAAATCCATTCCTTCCAAGGTAAGAATAACCCTTAAACCTATCTAGAATGAGAAATGTGGATGGAATTAATCTCTAATTTCCATAACTATTCGGAGGAGAAGAATGTCAAATTAGCAGTAATTGAGTTCACTGAATATGCTATCATGTGGTGGAATCAATTGATGACTAATAGGAGGAGAAATCATGAGATATCTATAGAAACTTGGGGTGATTTAAAAGCTCTCTTGAGGAAGAGATTTGTACCTAGCCATTACTATAGGGACCTCTATCAAAAATTGCAGAGCCTTCTTCAATGTTCAAATAGTATAGAAGATTACCATAAGGAGATGGAGATGGCTATGATTAGAGCTAATGTTGAGGACGATAGGGAGGTCACTTTAGCCAGATTTTTTTAGTGGGGTTAAATAGGGATATAGCCAATATAGTTGAATTACAACATTATGTGGAGTTGGATGACATGGTGCACATGGCTATGAAGGTAGAGAGTCAATTGAAAAGAAAAGGGACAGCAATGTTTTTTTCAGAATCTAACCCTCATTGGAAACCAAAGTGAGATAGTATTGATGTGAGTAATAGGGTTGTTTCAAAGAGGGAGACCGGACCACCTAAGGGAAAAGAGGATGTCACTAGCAACAATAGACTCAAGTTAGATTTCCAACCTCCAAAGAATATGGATATCAAATATTTTAAATGTTTGAGATCTGGGCACATTGCATCACAATGCCCAAACAAAAAGGTAATGATTTTGCGTGATAATGGAGAAGTGGAGACTGAGGATGATAGTGATAGTGATGAGATGCTTGAGTTCGAGGATGTTGGTGTAGAGTACCATGTAGACGGTGAAATCCTATTTGCGAGGCATGCTCTTCATGCCCAAATTAAAGTAAAGGATTTAGATATACAAGATACGAAAACAATGGAGGAAAAAATTCAACAAATGCTTTTGCTAGTACACAAAGAATACCACCTTGTACTACAAAAAACTAACCAATCCCTCCCCAATTTGGCTATTTCTTTACTGCAGGAATTGGAGGACGTATCTTCAGAGGAGATGTCTAGTAGGTTATCACATTTTCAAGACATTGCACATCAACTTCACTTTGTACCTGGAGCTGTTCTTCCAAAACGACCAACCTATAAAAGCAATCCAGATAAGACGAATGAGCTTCAAAGACATCAAATTAAAGCCAACAAAGTTCGCAGATTTATCTTTGAGCTGGTGATTGGGTTTTGGTGCATATGAAGATGAAAGGTGATCTTTATCTCTTTGATGCGGTGATGATTCGAGGCTCGAATCCTTTTGAGGAAAGAGAGAATGATGCGATCTATGCGAGCCATGGACCTTTGTTATATTTGACTCAAAATATAGACCATATTGAAGGTATATTGGAGGCTAATGGAAGATTGGAGGACCAAAATGAGCATGAAACGAAGTTTGAAGGTCAAAACACGGGAGCCAAAAAAATGGCCTGGGTGATCGCCCAAGGCCACTTTAGCTAAGCTCGTGCGATCGCCTGTGCCTTTTCGGTGGAAATCAATTTTTGAATTTGAAGTCCTTTTTCAATTACAACTCTATTTTTATTAGTTTTTAGTTATATTTTTGAATTAGACTAAATTTTCATTAATTTTTACTATTTAAGCACTTCGTATTATATACAATTCAAAACTTTAACTTTGATTTTTTGAGAGATTAATTAAAAGTAAGGATTCACTTTTTCCTGTGTTCTTAATTGAACTAATCTTAAACTTATCAAAGACTTTCGCAAATCTTTGTGTCGTTCATAACTTTGGTTCTTTGATTCAAGTAATCATCGGGTCAAGTTCTTACGATCAAATTTTAGCTTCTTTGGGGTTCATATCAATCTTGTCCGTGGGTTTAGAGATTCAATTATTAGCGGTTCGCATCAATAAGCTAACTATATGGAGAATAACTTTGATGTTGGCATGATGCGTATAAGTGTTGTTGCATATAAAATAACATTCTTTAGAATGGAAAAAAAAAAGGAAAGCATTTTGTTCTCAATAATAATAGTTTAGAAATTAATTGGAAACATTTAACAAATAATAGAATTAAATTATTTATGATCATCTCAACTAGCATTTATTAAAAGTTTAAGATTTGGCCTCACTATCATTAACAAGACACGCCGTCTTAATTGTATAATCTGAAAATTATGCTCATAATTTAAAAGTTGAGTAAATAATCTTGCAAACTTCAAGTTGCGAATATATAATTACACCATACAATCATATAATAGATATATGTATGAGATACAATTAATATCTAGATGATCGACAAGCATGGAGGGTGAAGGGCCACATATATCACCTCAAAAATCTTACGGTTTTCAATAGATATTGAATAATAGAAGAAAATAGAGAGAAATTGTATATTTTATTATAATGATGGACCAATATATATAAGATTTCAAAACTTGTAGACTAAGTAAGAAATATCTAAATATGGTCATCAATATTATTTTTCATATTTTACAACATTCTCCTTTTGATAACCATTAGTACAATAATTGTCTCGTTAAAAAAATTGTTTGGTAAAAATTCAATGATACAAAAATACAAAACGAATGAAAAAAATAATTATCGAAAAATTTGAAGTAATCAAATACTGCCTCATTAAACATTGTCAGAAAAACTCAATAGGACAAAACCTGAACGAATGAAAAAGAATACAGATACTCCTCCTGATTTCAATCAATGAAATCTTTGTATCGAGCTATTCATATCTTATGTGTCAACGTCTTCAATGCACCATCTTTTTAAAACTTGTATAAAACAATTCTAGTGAAATGTATATCATGTTATAATCTCTAAGTAATATCATCTTCATATTACTATCTTTGGTTGACTTAGTCAACGAATTGTCTCGATATAATTATATTAAAACATAGATCTTGTTATTGTTTCCTCTGAGTCTCGCATACAATTCGCAACACACAATAGTATAACTATAGAATTATGTTAAAGATAAATGTATTGTAAGTTATGGACATCAATAACTATAATATTTATAAAACTTCTCATTGGATGTCATTTACACATGTCTTGTTAAAACTTTACTACAAAAAACCTTGTGGAAAAAATCACAGTCAAGAAAAAAGAGTACATTGTTCATTTGAATACGTTACGAAAGTTGTCTTATTAAAAATCTTTTAAGAAAAATTCAATGGGACAAAACATCGATCAAATAAAAGAGTACAAGACGTATTTACTCCCCCTCATTATAAGATCACTCCATATCTATACTTTGATCGATTAAATTTTCGAAACGTTGAACTATATGCTTTAGACATATTAAATCTTCCAAGAATTTATATACATAGTATTATTAATCATGTCAGTTGGTTATAACAAACTTCATTATACGCATATCAAGTGTCATGTATTGATAGGTTAACAAGATATTGACTTATGATTGCTTTACACAAGCATTTGCAAAATTCATGATATTAAGAGTCGTGCATTACATGTTACGATTCATTTTCAACATTTCAGATACTTGAACCTCTTCTGGGATTTTATAATTATTTATGCCTATATACTCTCCAAGAGTATACGCCTCTTCAAAAAAACCATCTTTACAATTAACTCTAGTTTTTAATTTAAAGATTTTTGGAATCAAATGTCACAACGCTTCAGGCGTGTCATTAATTTACCAGATATAATGTTAATAGATTATCCTTTAAGGACGTCAATATAAATTAGAGCATTTACAGCTAGTATATGAGATTTGGTTTAATCTCTTTAGTCAATAAATGCATCTATCAATTGTATGACTTACAAATAAATTATATGTCGAACTTATGGTTCAGTATTATCTCGTGTAAGGATCTAAAAATAATATGCTACATTTTCATGTATTCTTTCCAACTACTCAATTCTCTTCCTTAATGTTGAGAAAACTATCTTATCAAAATGACAATCAATAAAACCTCATTATAAAATATCACCGATCGAGGATTTAAAATATTTTATAAGGGTTAAATTAAACATGTTTTCACAACATTTTTTTAATGTTCATTTCAATGCACTATAGTTGACCAATTTTACATATATTACAGTATTAATCTATCAAAAATCAATAAATGGATAATATTATGCTCTGACCATAAGTGATGCGATCCATGCGAGCCATAGATCTTTGTTACATTTGACTCAAACTAAAGACCATATTGAAGGTTTATCGAAAGCTAATAGAAGATTGGAGGATCAAAATGAGCATGAAACAAAATTTGGAGGTCAAAACGCGAGAGCCAATAAAATGGCTTGGGCTAACCTTGGGCGATCGCCCAATCCACTTTTTGGCAGCAAAATTCAATTGGCTAGGCCTAGGCGATTGCCCAGGCCTTTTCGGGTGGAAATCCGAATTTTTTGAATTTTAAGTCATTTTTCGATTAGAACTCTATTTTATTAGTTTTTAATTATATTTTCGAATTAGACTAGGTTTTCATTAATTTTTACTATTTAAGTACTTCATATTGTATAAAATTTGAACTTTAACTTTGATTTTTTGAGAGATTAATTAAAAGTGAGGATTCACTTTTCTTAGTGTTCTTAATTTGAACTAACCTAAAATTTATCAAAGACTTCGCAAATCTTTGTGGCGTTGATAACATTGGTTCTTTGATTCAAGTAATCATCGAGTCAAGTTCTTGCGACTAGATTTTAGCTTTCTTGGGGTTCATATCAATCTTGGTTTGTGGGTTCCGAGATTCAATTCTTCGCGGGTTCGCATTAGTTGGTATCATGAGTTGGTATCAGAGATTTTGCTCTAAAATCAAGTTCTATCTTTTATTTTTTTTGTTTCTATCAGATTCATCTTGAATCATATCTAAAAAAAAAAATCTATTCTCGCACCAAGAACATTAAAGAATTGTTTGAGCATGATCCATTGAGGCACAAAGCTAATTCTTTTCTATTTGTTGCCTTGTGATAATTTTTTAGTTTCTTGTATTGGGTCACAAAAGTTAAAAAAAAATGAAAATTCAAGAAACGTAGTTCTTTGAGAATTTTTTGTGTTATAATTGGCAAAAAAACACACATTCCATATTATCATCCGGTGTTTAAGTATTCAAATCTTATTCTTTTTGTAATTTTCTTCTTGATCGTTCTCATTGTATTTTATTTCCTTATTCTTGTTCTTGAATGTTGCAGAGACCGAATTTCTGATTGAGTTTGGTTAGTTCCTTAGAAAACTTGGCAAAAAACAAAGAGAGGTAAAAGGCAAGAGTGGTGAGATTATTATCGAGACAAAGCCAAATAGAGTGAAACACGAGTGTAAACACGTGAGGTTAAATTTTTCTTTCAATCTTAATTTCTATTTTTGTATCTCAAAATGTCTAATAATGAAGAAACAATACCTAGGGAAGAGAATAACCAATTCTTTCTGTTAAAAGTCATACAACAACAATTTGAACGGATGAACATGGTGTTTGATGAGATGGGAGATAGTAATAAAAAAATGATGGGTAGGATTGATAGGCATGATACGATGATTACAACATTACTAAGGGAGCAACAACACGGGATCCCTAATGTTAGGAGACAAGATAGGCGTGATCATAACCCTATGGCTGAATTTGAGGATGACGATCATTATAATTATGGTGATGAGATGGGTAGAATGAGGCGAGAGGAGATAGGCGTGAAAGGCCTGATGTCAAATTTTAAATAACTCGCAAGTGTACGAATCTATTAGAATATAGAAAAGTAGTAACGAGGTCGATCCCACAGAGACTGCAATGAAGAAAGTCTAATTTAATCCGAATTAACTATTATTCTAGGCTATTTGGGTCGAAAGAAGTTTGGTTGAAATAATATAACTTAAAGACTAAATAATTATGCGAAAAAGTTGAGTTGAAAATTCAAAGTGTTTTAAAGTACCAAGGTTTCAGAATCCACCATTGTTTAACTCAGCAATTATCCAGTTATTGATTAATTCTCAAAAACAAAAGACAATTCGAAATCAATCAATTGTCGTCTCAAGATATTTATCACTTATATCCAAAAGAACAAAATCCAATATAGGTTCTCCTTATGCTTCCAACTTAAATTACTTAAGCGTTCTCCGTATCAAATTCAATGAAAAGAAAACAAATAATCAAAGGTTTCCTAAGCATTCTATGTATCCCAAATCGATAAAAAGATAACGGAAAATTAAAAGAAATTAATAGAATGTGTTTAAGCACCAAACACGAATTAATTAAATCTATTTCTAACAATCAAGAATACATGATATTTAATATGAAAGAAATTTTATCTAATTAATTCAACAAGAACAAACCATGAAAGTTAAAGCTCTAAAACGGAATTAAATGAATAACAAAATAATCACTTTGCTAAAACAAGGTTTCTTTGTCTACCTTGGCTCAAGAACAATAGAAGAACATAATTAAATTAAAAGCAAAATAATTGATAGAACCCGACATGGATTAAAGGAGAAGAAATCTTTCAAAAACTATTAATCGCCAAGTAGTTATCTTCTCTTGTTTCCTCTGTCTTCCTCCTAATTCAGCTCCTCAAAACTTCCTCCTTGTTATGAGTTAATAACTCATGTTTATACTACCCTAATTGTGCCCCAAAAGATCTCAAAAAGTTACTAAATCCGCGGGCCAAAAGTTACCTAACTAGATTAGGACTCAAAAAGAAAGAAAATTCGCGGACAAAAATAACACTGGGTGATCACGCAGCCACCGCTTTTGCTCTCTACTTTTGGTTGGTAATGATGGGCGCTCGCCCAACCCAAGCGATCGCCCAACTTTTTTTTGAGTCTTTGCGGTTTGGTCCTTTTAATTTTCACATCATTCCATTTGGACCTTCAACTTTAGGTCTTTGTCATTTTAGTCCTCAAACTTCAATATTGTCTTCTTCAATCCTCAAACTTTTTACGTAATCTCTATCTTTGATCCTTCAAGTTTTCGATTGAGTGCAATTGAGTCCCCGGACTTCTGAGACACCTTCCAATTTATCGCTTTTTTATCCATTCTTCTCTATTTGCTATTAAACAGGTCCAAAACTGAAATATAAAGAATAACACAATAAATTAAAAAAAAAGCTATAAAATGACGTGATAAAAGCTTAGTTTAAAGGCCTAAACAATTGCATAAAATGCACTTATCAAGGCCACCTCGAAGAGGAGATTCTAGAGGCCAAGACGGAATAGATAGAAACCTTGAGAATATTAAAATGAAAATCCATTCCTTCCAAGGTAAGAATAACCCTTAAACCTATCTAGAATGGGAAATGTGAATGGAATTAATCTCCAATTTCCATAACTATTCGGAGGAGAAGAATGTCAAATTAGCAGTAATTGAGTTCACTGAATATGCTATCATGTGGTGGGATCAATTGATGACTAATAGGAGGAGAAATCATGAGATACCTATAGAAACTTGGGGTGATTTAAAAGCTCTCTTGAGGAAGAGATTTGTACCTAGCCATTACTATAGGGAGCTCTATCAAAAATTGCAGAGCCTTAGTCAATGTTCAAATAGTATAGAAGATTAGCATAAGGAGATGGAGATGGCTATGATTAGAGCTAATGTTGAGGAGGATAGGGAGGCCACTTTAGCTAGATTTTTTTAGTGGGGTTAAATAGGGTTATAGCCAATATAGTTGAATTGCAGCATTATGTAGAGTTGGATGACATGGTGCACATGGCTATGAAGGTAGAGAGTCAATTGAAAAGAAAATGGACAGCTATGTTTTTTTCAGAATCTAACCCTCATTGGAAACCAAAGTGAGATAGTATTGATGTGAGTAATAGGGTTGTTTCAAATAGGGAGACCGGACCACCTAAGGGAAAAGAGGATGTCACTAGCAACAATAAACTCAAGTTAGATTTCCAACCTCCAAAGAATATGGATATCAAATATTTTAAATGTTTGAGATCCGGGCACATTGCATCACAATGCCCAAACAAAAAGGTAATGATTTTGCGTGATAATGGAGAAGTGGAGACCGAAGATGATAGTGATAGTGATGAGATGCTTGAGTTCGAGGATGTTGGTGTAGAGTACCATGTAGACGGTGAAATTATTTATGCGAGGCATGCTTTTCATGCCCAAATTAAAGTAAAGGATTTAGATATACAAGAAACGACAACAATGGAGGAAAAATTCAACAAATGCTTTTGCTAGTACACAAAGAATACCACCTTGTACTACAAAAACTAACCAATCCCTCCCCAATTTGGCTATTTCTTTACTGCAGGAATTGGAGGACGTATCTTCAGAAGAGATGTCTAGTAGGTTATCACATTTTCAAGACATTGCACATCAACTTCACTTTGTACCTGGAGTTGTTCTTCCAAAACGACCAACCTATAGAAGCAATCCAGATAAGACGAATGAGCTTCAAAGACATCAAATTAAAGCCAAAAAAGTTCGCAGATTTATCTTTGAGCCTGGTGATTGGGTTTTGGTGCATATGAAGATGAAAGGTGATCTTTATCCCTTTGATGCCGGTGATGATTCGAGCTCGAATCCTTTTGAGGAAAGAGGGGATGATGCGATCTATGCAAGCCATGGACCTTTGTTATATTTTACACAAAATATAGACCATATTGAAGGTATATTGGAGGCTAATAGAAGATTGGAGGACCAAAATGAGCATGAAATGAAGTTTGAAGGTCAAAAAACGGAGCCAAAAAAATGGCCTTTTCGAGCCTTTTGGAAATCTGAATTTTTTGAATTTGAAGTCCTTTTTCAATTACAACTCTATTTTTATTAGTTTTTAGTTATATTTTCGAATTAGACTAAATTTTCATTAATTTTTACTATTTAAGCACTTCGTATTATATACAATTCAAAACTTTAACTTTGATTTTTTTGAGAGATTAATTAAAAGTAAGGATTCACTTTTTTCCTGTGTTCTTAATTGAACTAATCTTAAACTTATCAAAGACTTCGCAAATCTTTGTGTCGTTCATAACTTTGGTTCTTTGATTCAAGTAATCATCGGGTCAAGTTCTTACGATCAAATTTTAGCTTCTTTGGGGTTCATATCAATCTTGTCTGTGGGTTCCGAGATTCAATTATTAGCGGGTTCGCATCAATAAGCTAACTATATGGAGAATAACTTTGATGTTGGCATGATGCGTATAAGTGTTGCTGCATATAAAATAACATTCTTTAGAATGGAAAAAAAAAGGAAAGCATTTTGTTCTCAATAATAATAGTTTAGAAATTAATTGGAAACATTTAACAAATAATAGAACTAAATTATTTATGATCATCTCAACTAGCATTTATTAAAAGTTTAAGATTTGGCCTCACTATCATTAACAAGACACGCCTGCGTCTTAATTGTATAATAACGAAAATTATGCTCATAATTTAAAAGTTGAGTAAATAATCTTGCAAACTTCAAGTTGCGAATATATAATTACACCATACAATCATATAATAGATATATGTATGAGATACAAATAATATCTAGATGATCAGCATGGAGGGTGAAGGGGCCACATATATCACCTCAAAAATCTTCTGGTTTTCAATAGATATTCGCAACATATTGATTCGAAATGGTTTAACCGGTAATGCCAATCAATAAAATTTTGAATTATTGAACTCCGATTCAATACAATATAGCAAGTCCGTCTTTTCTCTAAGACAAATAATTCAACACCTAAATCGTAGACTTGACTGTTGATAAGCAAATTGATTTAATAAACTAGATCAAATCAAATAAACAAAAAGATGTGATACCCTAGAAACAAAGTTCTTTACGTGACAAGAATGACGAATTGAACTAAATTTCATAAAATCTTCATATCAATCATATCCTTTTATACGATTATGTGATATGATATTCTTCGAGAATTATCACATCTGAAATAGTGAAACGTTGAAGTTGTACTTCTTTGATAGTTTCAATACTCTAATTTATTACACAACATTAATATTCTGAAATTGTAAAGTTGTGATTCTTTAAGAGCAACAACACAAATTTTTTCTAAAATATTGATATGTACAAATTTATACTTCTTAAAAAACAATCATATAATATTCGTTTAATTAAGATGTGATCTTCATGAGCAATAACAAAATATTCTTCTAGAATATTTATATACTTAGGTTATGTTTTTTTTCTTTCAAAAATAACAACACAATATTCTTCTAAAATATAATTAATAGAATTGTAAAATTGTGTTTGTTCAAAAAAACACAATTAAAAATAAATCTTATAATGTACGCTCATCAGAACAATAACATAATATTCTTATAGAATATTGATATGTATAAAGTTTATGATTCTTCAAGAGCTATAAAATGATATTCTTCAAGATTATCAACATAATATTTGTTCAAAAATATATTTTTCAAGAACAATACTGTTGGAAAAATATTTTTCACTTTTTATATCTTGGCTAACTTAATAAATATAACTGATTTTTAATAATAAAAGAGCATGTCAACGTTTGCATTTTTTACTAGTCTGGTTAACGCCATGATTCGACTCACTAGGTTGATAAGTTTAATTATTTTTCGAGATGAGTAAAAAAGCTACGATTTTATTCTGTTTCTATACTTGATATATTCTGATCTCATGAATATTATTGACAGCTCCTTTTGTAGGTTAAAGAATCTTTTCTTATTCTTTTAGATTTGTTTAGGAAGGAAATATTTAGTTTCCTAAATTCTTTCCTTCTACAAATCTAAGAATATCTTTCTATATTCTTTCCTACTAATTTTCTCACCATTCTTGTTGCATATTTTTAGGTAAGAAATAATTCTTAAATTGATTTCTACTTCAACTATAAGTAAGAGTAGAAATCAATAAGGAATTAATACTTTGAAATATAATTTTTGGTCTTGGATTCTCTAAGCAAAATCGGCCGAATTCATTGGTGGAAAACAAGACTCGATGCTTCATTGATTCAACTTTCAAAACAAAAATGTTTTCTTCAAACTCATTAAAGAATCAAGAACTAATTGGTGCTCAACGAACAATTCCATATCTTGTTTAAACTACTTGACATGAAGTTAAAACGGAGGTTCTTAATCCAAGTGGTGGTTGCGGTCAAGTACAATAGAGAAGTGGCGATAAAGTCAAGACCGGTGGATTTAATTCCACTTCATCAACAAGTCAGAAGAAGAAGTATCATAGGGAATTGATCTATTTTCTTTTGATTGTTATTTTGTTAATTTTACGAAATTACAAAAACCGATACTATTATATTTTTGAACAAGATTATTAGTTGATTGTTTTTATCCATGGCATGGGGGCCCGTGGATGTTTCTTTTAGGGGTTTACCATGTTACATCTTGTGTTCATATTTTATCCTTTAATTTTCGCACTTGACAAGATTAGGTAAATGAACACTGTTGTGCAAGTTAAAACTGTTATCTCTATATCTTGCCAGTTCTGACTACGTTATGTCCACTGCTTGTTTAATTAAGATTAAAATTTATTTTTAATTTAATTAATCTAGGTTTTAGAACTTTCAATTGGTATCAGAGCGGGTACACTTTTTAAGTGCAATCTAAAGAAACATAGATAAGGGCAGTGCCCCGTTTAGATCACTTGTTTTAGATGGTACTAATTATGCCTATTGGAAAATTAGAAGTCATGTTTATATCCAATTCCTTGATAAAAAAGCTTGTCACTCTATTGTCCATGGCTATAAAACTCCCACCATTATTAAAAATGGTTTAGAAAGAGAGAAAAAGGCAGACGAATGGGCTACAACTAATTTTAATTATACTAATTGGAATTCTAACGCTTTAAATGCCATATTCTCTTTCGTAAACTCTAATCAATTTCGTTTGATTTCTACTTGTCAGATTGCAAAAGATGCTTGGGACATCTTACGAATTGCTCACGAATGAACCACTATGGTCAAGTCATCCAAGCTTCAAATTCTGACTCTAGAGTTTGAACAACTAACCATGAGAAACGATGAACAATTCAAAGATTTCTATGCAAAACTCAAATGACATCACCAATATCGCTTATACTTTGGGAAAGAAATATTTGGAGAGCAAAATTATAAAAAAAATTATCAGATCCTTGTCTGATCGTTTTCATTCTAAAGTAACTGCAATTGGTAAGGAGATTGAGAATATGAGAGTTGAAGAATTGGTGGAATCATTGATGACATATGAGCTACATCTACAAAGGAGAAAGAAATAAAAGGGATCTAGTATTGTCTTCAAAATTAAAAATTATGAAGACGAGGTTTATCGAGAGAAGAGCGAAACAAATAAAAATATGGCCATGCTCACCAAACAATTCAAAAATTTCTAAAAGAAAATCGAAAGGGAAAGAACTTAAATACCTCTCTCCAACAAAAGAAGAGATTTCCGATCAACACAAAACAAAACCCCACTACCTCTATGAATAGATCTAACAATCGAATTCAATGCCATGAGTGTGAGGGTTTTGGTCACATAGCCTCTGAATGTGCAAATACTTTAAAGAAATCTCATACCAAGAAGGCCGTGAATATCACTTGGAGTGAAGATGATGAAAAAGATTCGAGATGAGGACGGGGGACGGGGACAGGGGCGGGACACGTAACCATTGTTGATCGTGTAACGTCCTTAATCGTGAACTTAACTCTCGATCGATTCCGTGCAAAACTTGATTGCGAGTTCGACTCCTTGGCGATAACATATGAAGAACCGGTCCAGGTATCGTTAAGCGCAGCAGTATGAATAAAAAATTACAAGATGAACAGGAGAAAAACTTGTCTACTCAAGTCATGATAGAATTTTTGGAAGATGACAAGGCTGAAATTGATTCTCAAAATAATATTCTTATCACATCTTAAAAAAGAAGAATGACCAAATTGTAACCTTCTTGATGAATTAAAAGTTTCAAAAGAAAGGATCAAGCAATTAACAATTGGAGCCTCTCGTTTAAGTTAAATCCTAAGCTATGGAAGAACTCCAAACATCAAAGAAGGTTTGAGATATGTTGGAAAAGGTGAAAGAAAAGATGGGAATCAGATCAACTTCATCAAAGAAACAAAGTCTGCTGTATTTCAAACAAAACTGCTCCCATCACCGTCAGAACTACGGCTGATGTGCTTATGCAAGTTCTGACCAATGCCAAGACTCAAAAACAGTCATGACCATCAGGTATACAACTAATACAAAGAGGTAAATCAAAGTACTTTGTAAAATGTTATATCTGTGGTAATTTAGGACACGACTCCTTTCATTGTTTGTTTAGTAAAACTTGGACTAATAGACAAATGAGACACCTTAGCAACACTAAAGTAAGACAAATTTGGGTCAAAAAGGGTGATTTAAATTGTTATATGGTTGATGTTGCCTATAGATCGTTTATTCCTAACTCTTGGTATTTTGACAGTGGTTGTTCTAGATATATGACTGGTAATCGATCTTATCTAACTAACTACAAAAGTCATGAAGGTGGTCTGGTTACTTTTGGTGATGGAGCACACGATAAAATTAAAGGTGTAGGCACTATTCTAATTGATGGTTTCTCCCCGTTAAAAGAAGTTCTTTTTGTTGTAGGTTTATAAGCTAACCTGATTAGTATAGGCCAACTCTGTGATGATAAACACTTGGTTATGTTCTCAAAAAATTCTTGTAAAGTCTTGAAGTATGATGGTAGTTGTATTCTATATGGTACTAGATCCAATGATAAATATTATCTTCTTGACACCAAAATTACTTATCATATTTCAAAGACTGACTCAACTGAGTTGTGGCACAAACGATTGGGACATTTAAACTATAGTGATCTGTTGAGACTGACAAAATTGAATACAGTACGAGATGTTCTTAAGCTTACTGAAAATCTTAAGGATTGTGTAGTTCGTGCCTAAAAGGTAAGCAAACCAAAAGCACTCTCAAACAAGGTAAGTTTCTTACTACAACTCATATATTAGAATTACTTCACATAGATTTGATGGAACCTATTCAAACCGAAAGTATTGGGGCAAGAAATATATTTTTATTTGCGTTGATGATTTTTCTAGATATACTTGGGTAGATTTCTTGAGAGAAAAATCGATGTTTTTGAAAGATTCAAATTTTGTACCTAAAATTAACAATGTAGAAAAATATTTTGAATAAATGAAAATATTAAGGATTAGAAGTGATCATGGGAGAGAGTTTGAAAATGCTAATTTCTCTATTTTCTGTGATCAAAATGGTATTTTTCATGAATTCTATACACCCAAAACTCCTGAACAAAATGGTGTTGTGGAAAGAAAAAATATGTCTCTACAAAAGATGGCTAGAGTTATGCTAAATAGTAAGAAGCTCCCTGTTAAATTATGGCTGAAACTATTAATACTGTTTGTTATATTTTGAATCGTGTGTCTTTGAGAATAGGAACCACTCAAACTCCTTATAAAATCTGGAAAGGAAGAAAACCGAATCTCAAATATTTCCATATCTTTGGTAGCAAATGCTATGTGTTAAATGATCGAGAATACTTAAAGTGATGAGGGAGTGTTTATTGGTTATTTTGAGAATAGTCGTGCTTACAGAATTTATAACATGCGTACTCAGACTATTATTGAATCAATCAGTGTAAAAATTGATAATACTGATGACTTTTCATCTTATTCACAAGAGCTTAATATTTAGATCTTGGAAGAACAGGTTGCTGGACATCAACCTACTCAAGACCATCATGTACCTGCACCAGACAGTGATACATAGAAAGAACATCCAGCATCAAGTTATCATGTCTCTGTCCCTGCTCCAGGAAGTTCTGACGCACCATATACAAATAACGAACAGGACATGAAAAGGCAACCTCCTTCTTGGATTTAGAAAGTACACCCATTGGACAATGTTCTCTCAGATTCTAGAGACGGCATGATGACTCGGAGGAAGCTTGCTAATGAACTTGGAAATGTTTGCTACACTTCACAAATTGAACCCAAAAATATAAATGAAGCCATTATTGATGAAAATTGGGTTCTAGCCATGCATGAAGAGCTAGCTCAATTTGATAGAAATGAAGTGTGGGAACTTGTACCTAGGCCAAAGGACACAAATGTGATCGGGACAAAGTAGATATTCAAAAATAAATCAGATGAACATGACAACATAGTCAGAAACAAGGCACGCTTGGTTGCACAGGGATACACTCAACTAGAAGGAGTGGATTTTGATGAAACATTTGCACCTGTGGCTCGAATTGAATCTATTAGACTCTTACTATCAGTGGCATGTCAAATGAGGTTCAAGCTGTACCAAATAGATGTCAAAAGTGCCTTTCTGAATGAAATTCTTAATGAAGAAGTCTATGTTGAGCGACTAAGAGATTTGTTGATCCTTATTTTTCCGACCATGTGTTCAGACTCAAAAAGGCTGCATGACGGACTAAAGCAAGCCCCCACGAGCTTGGTATGAACGATTAACTATGTTCTTGTTGGAACAGGATACAAGAGATGAGGAGCTGACAAAACGTTATTCATCAAATATTTTAAAAGCTGGATTAATTGTTGCACAAATCTCGTCGATGACATTGTGTTTGGTTCTTCACTAGAAAAAAATCCAAGGAATTTGCAACACTTATGCAAAATGAATTCGAAATGAGTATGGTTGGTGAACTAAATTTATTTTTAGGTTTGCAGATCAAACAGGTTGGATCAGGAATTTTCATCTCCCAGGCCAAGTATGCTAAAAATCTTGTAAAGAAGTTCGGCTTTGAATAGACCAAATCAGTCAGAACTCCCATGGCCATGTCCTTGAAAATTTCCAGAGATGACCAGGGAAAGGAGGTTGACTCCAGCTTGTACAGAAGCATGATAGGGAGTTTGTTGTACCTGACTGCAAGCCGTCCTGACATATCATTCAGTATTGGAGTTTGTGCACGTTATCAAGCTAAACCAAAAGAATCACATATTGCGGTAGTAAAGCGAATTATTCGTTATATTAACTATACTTCTGATTATGGTTTATGGTATACTAATGATACTACCTCTCATCTTACAGGATACACTGATGCTGACTGGGCTGGAAACATGGATGATAGGAAAAGCACGAGTGGAGGATGTTTCTACATTGGTAACAATCTCATTGCATGGTTAAGTAAGAAACAAAACTCTATTTTGTTATCTAATGCGTGTCGAGTATATTGCGTGGGTAGTTGTTGCACTCGACTACTTTGGATGAAACAAATGCTATGTGATTATGGTATTAATCGGGACTGTTATTATATTCTGTGATAACACTAGTGCTATCAATATTTCTAAAAATCATGTTCAGCACTCTATGACCAAACATATTGATATTAGACATCATTTTATTAGAAATTTGGTCTAAGAAAAAGTTATTACTTTGGAACATATTCGATCGAGTATCAGTTGACTGTTTTGTTCACCAAAACCTTAAATTCTGTTAGATTTGAGACTCTACGGAAGGCCGTGGGCATTTGCTTGATGCATTAGTTTTTTTTAAAAGAAATTTTTTTTTAGAAGTAGTGTTTTTCTTTTTGTTTGATTTTATCATGTGTGTTTGTTTGTATTTGCTTATTTTTTATTTTATTTTATATAAAAAAAAGGATGAGAAGAATGAGTTTTCTTGCAAATAGCATATGATATAAATGTATGATTGGTCTATGTATTTTGAGATTTACTTGGATTAACCAATCAGTATGGTATGCTCATTATACTTATGGTAAAATATGCTCAGATAAAGCACACTTTGAGAACATATTGACTTGTTTGATTGTACCTTACTACTAACTAGATTGTTATCTTTAAAGTAATTTCGTATTTTGTTGTGACCTATGGTCAGTATCTATGTCTCTCGGCACCATAGTATGTTGTTGTGTTAAACAAACAATTTCATGGAGGAGAGGGCTACCACCATAAATGTGTGCAGCCGTCCTTGATAATGAACATAAATCATGTAGAAAAGGGCTACCTTTATGGCTGTGAGAAAGTCAACTCCACGATCTTATAAATTCAAGTGCTTTGACAAAACAAAACAAAAGAATATATATATATATATATATATATATATATATATATATATATATATATATATATATATATATATATATATAAATAAAGTCAACACTACGAGTACTCAAAAGAAAAATTGATATGGTACTCATGTACCGCACGCTCATATTTTTTACTCAAAGAGATATGTTCGGAGATGATGACTGTTTGAAATACATCTCAAGATCGATCTTCTTGACAATGTTCAATTTGGCTTAGTGGGACAAGTTATGATTGATTAATCCGGTATGTCCTATCACACACTCACGTTATAAATCGACCAATTAATTGAATCTAATGATGCATATATATCCGATTGGAAGATTTAGGTTGATTTTGATATTTTTGGGTGATTGTATAATTTGTAGAACTATGAAATTTGCCCATAAATAAACGATTCAATTTTATTTCATCAAATATTCTCATTATTTTTGAGTGAGTGATATCTTGTGTGGGCCTTTTCGTAGAAATTTCAATCAATGATCTAATTTTAGCAAAGACAATCGACTTTAATCGAGAAAAATCTGGATGAATTTTTAATTTATGGAATCCAATCATATTTTGTTCTGATCTTCTTATTTTCCTAATTTAAAAATTCTGTTTTCCATAAATTAGCATCTTAGGCAGTTTAATTTTAATTCAAAATTGACATATCTGATTAAGGAAGGTTTCGTTGTCAATAACTGTCATTAATCAGTTTATTTTTGGTAAACTGCTTTCTACACGTCCCAAATTAACTGCTTCCCTCTTGTGCAATTTTGAAAAATTTCCTCTTTTAAACCGTGATTTAGGGTTGTATTCTTCATCTTCTCACATTTGATTCTCAATTGCTTAAACATCAAATTCTCTCTTGCATTTGATTCTAGGGTTGTGTTAAGTTCTTTATTTCAGATTCAAACAATGACGAAAACCAAGATGCCAAAATCAAAGAAAAATGTTGGTGGTTCTTCCAAGAACATTGTTGATCTGTCGGTTTGTCTCTTTGAAAGCGCAATAGGGCTACAAATGTCAGCCGGCAAGGACTCTCCGACAAAGTGCAAGAAGATGGGAACCCTCAAGTTCAGACCCGGACACTTCTCTAGCAATAGTTGCATCTCAGGCTGACCAATCGACGGACATTGTTGCATATCAACCACCGGTTAGCCACTCTAAAACTCAGCCCCGTCCAACCTCTAACGACCCAATCACCTTTCTGAGCAAGAAAGTTACCTTAAGTGCTCTAGACCCAGATGAAGAAGGGGATGAGGATGATGAATCTACGGATGGCAGTGGGTCTGACAATGCAGTGGGTGACCATGAGGTCTGATAATGCTGAAATTGAAGAGAAAGTTCGTGAGGATGAAGGGGCTGGTGATGAGGAGTCTGAACAGCCTCCCCCATTCGTAGAAGGTTCAAGTAAGCCCCCCTCTCAAAAATTTGATTCTAATTTTGATGTTGCCCTTGATGAATCTTCAGAATCTACTCCGCCACCTCCTCCAACAAAAAAGGCCACAAGGGCTGAGAAAGGGAAAGGTAAAATCGTTGATGTTGCTAAAAAGCCCACGCCTGCTGGTCAAAATAGGCCTATCACTACCTCAGGGGGTGCCTACAGAGTACTGCATACTCCTAGTTCAGACTCCCAAATATTCAGACTTGACACATTAACTAGAGGTAGACACTCTGTTAACCCCTCAATTATTGTTTTCTATCGGAGAGTGCTAAGAGTCTGTTTATGTCATTTACCATCTACCGTAAGTTCATCATTGAGTGCAAGGTTGCAATTGCCGAATTTAGTTCGTTTGGTTTGGTTGAAATTGTTGATTTTTACAACTTACATAATCTGTTAAGTTTTTCTGGGCCGTTCAATGAAACTCTGGTCAAGGAATTTATGGCCAATGTTCCAAAGAATCTGGACAAGGCTGGAAATGAATTCAGGTGGAAGGTTTATGTCTGAAGAAGACATGTTACCTTCAGTCTTAACTCCCTCAGGGACTGGCTTGGGGTGACCACTATGGCTGTCACAAGTGACGAAGAATTGACCAATGGCAGTATTGCGCAAGAAATGACTGGCTCTACCTGGCCGAAATCAGGAGAACTGACTGCTTCTCGGCTACTGCCCAAATACAAAATTCTTCACCGGATTCTTATCAACAATATCGATTCATTAACTCATCGATCTGACATTTCAGAGGACAGGGCTGTTATGCTATACAAGTTAGGGATGAGGATGCCAGCTGATTGGGTCAAAATAGTTTTTGATAGAATTGTTTATGAAGGGTCAATGAGGGCCAAGCAGTACAGGCTACCGCATCCAGCTCTGATCCATCACTTTCTTGTTCATCAAGAAGTGCCTGCAATGGATTCAGACCACTTCTCTGAGGACATTCTATCGCTAGGTGTTCATGAGTTTACAAATTTGGGTAGCGCACCGCATCCCACTCTCAGAGTTCTCCAAGCATTTTCTATCATCGTTGGACCATTCTGGACGTCTGGATGCACTGGAAACTCAGTTGGGGCTGGTTCGAACACAAGTAGATCAAATTTTTGCCCAAACCAAAGGTTTTTCTGATGATCTTACTTTCATGCGTAGGGTGTTGGGTAAACTGGAATTTCTGGGCGATGAGCATATAAAATCTACATTCTGAATAGTTACTCCAGAATTCTTTGCACATCCTGGAGATCCAATGAAGATTCCGACTTCCGATCCCGTTGTTGAGACAACTGCTGCCCCAGCCACTGCACCTATCGCTGATGATCCTCCAACTGATGCTCCTTCAGATACCCATGCTCGCAGAAGAGTTGCAAATGCATCTGCTTCCTGGTACAAAGAAGCCCAGATCCTTCCGACACTAACTATTCTCAGTTCTAACTTTTAACCTTCTAACTATTTGGCTATGGATGACTGTTTTAACTCTTAAATTCTGCTTTATTTTCCTTCAAACACTGCTTTACTTTTGTTTTTTCTCTTCCTTTGGCGTTCCTCTTACAAAAGGGAGAGTAGTAGTAATTTTTAATTTTTGTGGTTGTTAGGTTTTTCTTGATATGGACACTTTGTTGGTTAAACTTTAATAGTAGTATTTTTAGATTTATGGTAGTTTGATCATTACACTTAGATGATATCTTGCTAAGGGAGAGCAATATTAAAGTTATGGCTATTGTGTGTGGTATTTACATATGTTGTTAACTTCTTTACAGGAGTTCTTGGTTTACACACTAAGGGGGAGCCATAACTCTTATATGTTGATGCTCATGGGTTCTTTACTTATTCACACACATCACACTTACATTGAAAATTCGATAGTTATGTGTTTGTAATTAAGCAACGCCAAAGGGGAAAATTGTTGGAAAAATATGTGTCATATTTTTCACTTTTTATATCTTGGCTAACTTAATAAATATAACTGATTTTTAATTATAAAAGAGCAGGTCAATGTTTGCGTTTTTTACTATGCAGTTAACATGATTCTCGCTTGATGGGTTGATAAGCGGATTATTTTTTCAGATCAGTAAAAGCTGGATTTTATTCTGTTTCTATACTTGATATATTCTGATCTCATGAATATTATTGACAGCTTCTTTTGTAGGTTAAAGAATCTTTTCTTATTCTTTTAGATTTGTTTAGGAAGAAAATATTTAGTTTCCTAAATTCTTTCCTTCTACAAATCTAAGAATATCTTTCTATATTTTTTCCTACTAATTTTCTTACCATTCTTGTTGCATATTTTTAGGTAAGAAATAATTTCTAAATTGATTTCTACTTCAACTATAAGTAAGAATGGAAATCAATAAGGAATTAATGCTTTGAAATATAATTTTTGGTCTTGGATTCTCTAAGCAAAATCGGCCAAATTCATTAGTGGAAAACAAAACCCGATGCTTCATTGATTCAACTTTCAAAGTAAAAAGGTTTTCTTCAAACTCATTGAAGAATCAAGAGCTAATTGGTGCTCAACGAACAATTCCATATCTTGTTTAAGCTACTTGGCGTGAAGTTAAGAACAAGAGTTCTTAATCCAAGTGGTGGTTGCGGTCAAGTACAATAGGAAAGTGGTGATAAAGTCAAGACCGGTGAGTTTGATTCCACTTCATCAACAAGTCAAAAGAAGAAGTATCATAGGGAGTTGATCTGTTTTCTTTTGATTGTTATTTTATTAATTTTGCAAAATTACAAAAATCGATACTATTGTATTTTTGAACAAGATTATTAGTGGATTGTTTTTACCCATGGCATGGGGGTCCGTTGATATTTCCTTTAGGGGTTTACCACATTACATCTTATGTTCATAATTTATCCTTTAATTTTTGAACTTGACAAGATTAGGTAAACGAACACTATTTTGCTAGTCAGAACTGTTATCTCTATATCTTGCCAGTTCTGACTATGTTCTGTCCATTGCTTGTTTAATTAAGATTAAAATTTATTTTTAATTTAATTAATCTAAGTTTTACAACTCTCAAACACAATATTTCAAAGAGTATTGGTATATATAAGAAAAAAATGTTTCTTTAGGAACATTAACTAATATTCTTTTATGTGAAGTTGGACTACTAAAAAACAACAAAACAATAGTCTTCAAGAATGCTATTATGTAACACTAAACATATTCAAAAATATATTTCTATCATTAATTAATATAGACAACTATATAATCAAATAGAATAATATATATATCAATTTCTTTCGTAGGCACAATAATCAATGTCAACATGACATAAATTGTATGTTTTTCTTCCGGGATAAGCATTCATTCATAATTTATGCATATATATCACAATTTTTTTTCATCACTTAATTAAGTGGTATAGTATTCTTCAAGACATGTGCTTATTCAAGAGCATAATAAATAATTATTTAAATTAATACTTCTTCAAGGGCAATAGCTCAATATTTTTCTAAAATATTGAAATTGTTGTGACATGTTTTTCAGAAGCAACTAAAATTATGTCAGAATATGAATATAATGTTTTGCTTCTTCAGGAGCAACACCATATTATTAATTTAGAATATTGAAATGTGTAGGAATTTGTGCTTCATGTCAGCGATTTTATATCTTAAATAATTCCGCAATTGCACGGATCGCTCAAGTAATAAAGTAGATTTTGAGTCCAAGTATCGTTCCCACGAAGATTTAGATAGTTCAGTTCAATTATACTAACCTTAACCGAATCTAAAGAACTTTGGATGTTTGTATGATTAAGAACTAATTAAAGTATAAACTAAAATTAATTAACTAATTAAAATTCAAACAACTAAAAATTAGATTAATAAAGATTACTTTAAAATTGAGAAAGAAGAGTACTAGGATCCCAAATCCGTTTATAATCGTTAATTCCTCTATCTTGATTCTTGGTCTTGACAAATTACATCAGTTATGAAGATCAATATCTCTAAATTGTTCAACAGTTTCTTTCGAATAAAGTTAAACCTATTCATATGCATGACTCGACTATATTTCTATGACGAATGCGAATACAAATGAAAGCATTAAATTTCTATGGATAATTAAAGTTCACCTAAAAGCATAGCGGTATATTTCTATCCCCATCGGACTTTAAGATAATTAAAATATTGTCTAGCCCGCTTTCGATCTTTCGATAGTAAAACAAACCACAACACTCATACAATTATTGCGCATATAATTGTAGATTCATATAATTCAAAATTAATTATTCAAAACTATCATGAAATAAATTGTCAAAACCAAGTCTCAAGATGGAAGAATTTAGATTACAAACTTCATCGTAATCTTAGCACAAAATAAACTAGCCTAACATACTAATAATAAGAGAAGAAAGAGAAAAGAAACTATGGAATTCATAACCCGGAACTAAGAAATCTTGATCTTGATCTTGATCTTCGTTCTTGGATAGATGAATCTTGGTCTTCCGTTTTGTGTTTCTTGTAATGTTCTCTTCCCCCAAAACTCAACAAAAAAAACCACCTTTGATATGAGTTAATAACTCATATATATACTTACCTAATTGTGCCCTAGAAGATCCCAAAAATTCATTAAAATCGTGTCCCAAAGGTTTCCTAAGTGTATCGGGACTCAAAAGGAAAGAAAATTACGTTTCGCTGAAAATACATGGGAGATCACCCAGTGCAAACCGGGAGATCGCCTGTGCATGATGTTTTACATTCGCATTGTTGGTGAAGGTGTTGGGCGATCGTCCAGATTTAAGCTGGGCGATCGCCCAGCTTACATCAAGCTTTCTCTCGCTGCTGTTTTCAAATGGCCATAACTTCTTGTAGGAAACTCCAAATTGAGATCCGTAAAAAGTGTTGGACTCGTAATTCAATTATCTTTCCAATGATATATCATTTGTATTTTGGAGATTTCTATATCAAAAGTTGTGCTCGAATTTCCCCACATGTTGCTGTAGGTAGTTTCTCAATTCGGTTCTTTAGCTTTCTGGTGTTTGATCCATTGATTCAACTCTTCATTGTCACTCCAAAACACCTTAAACTTATTGATTTTATCTTCTTCCTCATGCTCCAATGTTTGGCTCTTAATATTCACTTCAAAAACTCCATTTACTTGTCGAATTCACCAAGTTGTTGCTCTTTCCGTCCATTCTTCTCCAATTGCTATTAAACAGGTCCAAAACTGAAATATGAAGATTAAAACACAAAATTAAGTAATAATTCAATAAAATGACGGAATAAAAGCTTAGTTTAAAGGTCCGAATAAGTGCACAAAATGCACTTATCAAACACCCCCAAACTAAACCTTTGTTCGTCCTCGAACAAAAATAAAAATAAACTAGAACTTTAAACTAAGCTAAAAGAGTTAACAGAATGTAGTTAATGTTAAATTTCTTACCAAATGCCTCAAGTTTGAAAAATAAAGTAACACGTTTAGAAAGAGATCAAACAACACAAAATATTTTCACTTATCCAATGCCCGACCCTTAGTGAGTGTGTGATTAGCCAAAAGTTGACTTTACACATGTATTAGACCACGACCAATATTGTGTTGTTGATATTTTTACAACCCCGAACCCTTTGTAGTCATTTATTCCTTACACCTCTAAGTAAATTATCACACTTCTAAAGCTTTTCTCTCCAATCCCGAGGTGTTCTAGCAAATTTGGTTCCTATTGATTAACACAATGCTTTTTTCAAATAGAGTGGTAAAAATTAGAAACTTGTATTCCTAGAACTAGGATGGTGAGTGATTTCTAAATTCTCATCTTCAGTCTCTTAAGTTCTAATCTAGCAATCCTTACCGAGCATCTTTAGCACTTTTTATTTATTTTACTCATAAAAATGATCTTACATCTTGTGCAATACTTCTCTCATACTAGCTTTCTATGTGACCCTTGTAGCGAACTTTGGGCCGATGACTCCCAAGTCAGATGACCATAGGGCACCAGGTTTTGAAATACCCTAACAGGCTTAATTGCTCGAGTCCCACAGGCTATAAGAGAAGCAAAGATGTACAAATTTTTTTTTTTTTTTGGACTCATGTAACGAGCTTTGGGTCGATGACTCCCAAGTCGATGACTTTAGGGCACCAGTTTTGAAATACCCTAACAGCTTAATTGCTCGAGTCGATATTTTGTTTTATTTATTCAAAGAAGAAGTAGTGCTCGGTTTAGATTTCTTTACTATAACCTATTCAACCAAAGATGAGATCCAAAAAATCCAAACCATCAAAATTCTACAAAAACATGTACTAACTTTAACACCCCCAAACTGTTCTCAAACAGTTTGGTTACTAGTCTAAGAATTTAGGAACGGAATTTTTCACAATGATCTAAGTCAATAATATCAACACATACACTCAAGTCATGTTTTCAATAAGTGATAAGTCAACAGTGGCTACGTGCTTCAAATCTAGTCTAACATGGATAAGTGTTCAGGTAAAAGCATGAATTAAAGTGTTGTCTAATATTCTAACTAAAAACGCACTTAAATTCAAACAAGTATTATCATTGGCGGTAAGATATTCAACAATAGCTAAATTTTTTTTTTTTTTTTTTTGAAAGACGAAAAAATATTTTATTTTATTTTTTTTTTTTTTAAAAAACGAAATTTAAAAAAAATGGCAATTATATAGACATGAATAATAAACAAATTCAAAATAATGAAGTATTCTGATACTTAACCCACCCCCCAACTAAAACATTACATTGTCCCCAATGTAATAACCAAATAAAGCAAATAGAGGAGGGAAAAGGTCACATTACTCCCGTAAATAGATATGAAGAAGATGGATCCGGGTGGTGAAGGTCCCGGTTGAAGTGGAATCGAGATATGGAGTGGGACTCTTGCAAAGTGGGACATCCTGCGATTGACATAGTGAAGCTTTTAAGGGCATTAAATAATAAATAAAAAAAACTAATAAATTAATTAAACTGATTAAAACTACTATAACATAAAGTAAGTAAATAAAAGGGTTAGAAAATGGGTTGCCTCCCATTAAGCGCTTATTTATAGTCATTAGCTTGACTTATTGTCTGATTGCTCACGGCACTCTAAATAGTGCTTTTGAGGACTTGCTTTGCTTGCATCTATTGACTTTGCGCCATTTTTCATTTATCCTCAAAATTTTGAATTTGTGATCCCCATAAAAATAAGATTTTAGTGTAGCACATTGCTCGAACACAACTACGAAAATTTCAACTTCTTCATCGACCTTGATCACAAAATCAATTTTAGAAGAGATAGAAGAGTTGGAGAATTGCTTGTCTAACTCGGGCTTTTGTAATCTCCGAGGAAGTGGGATCGGAGGCTCATATGGTTTGATAGGAACGGTAGACGTAATCTGTAGTGTATCTGAACTCTCTTTAATATCTGATGTCTGCTCAGTTTGTTTCACATGCTCTTCATCGATGGGACGGTATCTTTTCTTTATTTGCAATTGGCATCTTTACATGGATTTCTAGTAATTGAACTTCACTTTTGGTAGTAACAATTGTGTAACACTTTCATTGGGATTCACCTCTGCATTAATTGGCAAAGTACGGTGCTCGCTCGATAAAGCAATTGCCATCGACCCATTTGTGTCTCAAGATTCTTGATTGCAGCGCCTTGATTTTGAATATTAACGCCTTGATTTTGAATATTAGTATCGCTCTTGTGCATGAACTATTCGGTTCTCTCTATGAATTTATCAGTTTTCTCGATAAATTTATTGATTGAGTCTTCTAATGATGTATTCTTTTCTGGCTGCTGAAACTGTGGTCTGAAATTATTCTGATTATCTTTCCAAGAGAAATTTGGATGGTTTCGCCACCTTGGATTATATGTGTTGGAGTACGGGTTATTTTGTTGGCGCTGACCACCTTGAATGTAATCGACCTGTTCAGGCTGTAGTGATAGAATAGGACATTCTGATGTGTAGTGATTTGCCCCCACACTCTTCACAAGTTGATTTCTTCATTTGCATCACATGGACTGATTGTAACATGTTCTCCACTTTGTGTGCCAAAGAATTTATTTTTGCAGATAGCACCGTGATAATGTCTACTTCCTCATTAATCTCTTTAGCTCTTTGCATTGCGATAAAATCTCCAACGAGCATGTTGTCTTCATCGATCTCGTAAATTGCGCAATATCTCATGACATTAGCCTTCTGCATTGCGATAAAATCTCCAACGAGCATGTTGTCTTCATTGATCTCGAAATTGCGTCATATCTCATGACATTAGCCTTGTGTATTGCAAAGAAATCTCCAACAAGCATGTTATCCTCATCAATGCTAGATTGGCTCGATGATCCGTGGAGTCAAAAAGTCTCCAACTAGCATATTGTCTTCATTGATCTCCGGTATTCCATCTTGTGTTGTGGTCGAAAAAAAAACAAATTGAAACTGAAATAAACTAAAAATAATAATAATAAAATTAAATAAATAAAGTTCGAATTAGTGCCAATATAAGCGAAAAGAACTAAAACTAAATCCCAAAGAACGGCGCCAAAAACTTGTCAACGATTTTATATCTTAAATAATTCCGCAAGTGCACGGATCGCTCAAGTAATAAAGTAGATTTTGAGTCCAAGTATCGTTCCCACGAAAATTTAGATAGTTGGTTCAATTATACTAACCTTAACCGAATCTAAAGAACTTTGGATGTTTGTATGATTAAGAACTAATTAAAGTATAAACTAAAATTAATTAACTAATTAAAATTCAAACAACTAAAAATTAGATTAATAAAGATTACTTTAAAATTGAGAAAGAAGAGTACTAGGATCCCAAATCCGTTTATAATCGTTAATTCCTCTATCTTGATTCTTGGTCTTGACAAATTACATCAGTTATGAAGATCAATATCTCTAGATTGTTCAACAGTTTCTTTCGAATAAAGTTAAACCTATTCATATGCATGACTCGACTATATTTCTATGACGAATGGGAATACAAATGAAAGCATTAAATTTCTATGGATAATTAAAGTTCACCTAAAGCATAGCGGTATATTTCTATCCCCTATCGGACTTTAAGATAATTAAAATATTGTCTAGCCTGCTTTCGATCTTTCGATAGTAAAACAAACCACAACACTCATACAATTATTGCGCATATAATTGTAGATTCATATAATTCAAAATTAATTATTCAAAACTATCGTGAAATAAATTGTCAAAAACCAAGTCTCAAGATGGAAGAATTTAGATTACAAACTTCATCGTAATCTTAGCACAAAATAAACTAGCCTAACATACTAATAATAAGAGAAGAAAGAGAAGAAGAAACTATGGAATTCATAACCCGGAACGAAGAAATCTTGATCTTGATCTTGATCTTCGTTCTTGGATAGATGAATCTTGGTCTTCCGTTTTGTGTTTCTTGTAATGTTCTCTTCCCCCAAAACTCAACAAAAAAAACCACCTTTGATATGAGTTAATAACTCATATATATACTTACCTAATTGTGCCCTAGAAGATCCTAAAAATTCATTAAAATCGTGTTCCAAAGGTTTCCTAAGTGTATCAGGACTCAAAAAGGAAAGAAAATTACGTTTCTGCCGAAAATACACTGGGAGATCGCCCAGTGCAAACCCGGGAGATCGCCCAGGCATGATGTTTTACATTCTGCTGTTGGCTGAAGGTGTTGGGCGATCGCCCAGATTTAAGCCTGGGCGATCGCCCAGCTTACACTGTTTCCTCTGCGGCGGCTGTTTTTCAAATGGCCATAACTTCTTGTAGGAAACTCCAAATTGAGATCCGTAAAAAGTGTTGGACTCGTAATTCAATTATCTTTCCAATGATATATCATTTGTATTTTGGAGATTTCTATATCAAAAGTTGTGCTCGAATTTCCCCACATGTTGCTGTAGGTAGTTTCTCAATTCGGTTCTTTAGCTTTCTGGTGTTTGATCCATTGATTCAACTCTTCATTGTCACTCCAAAACACCTTAAACTTATTGATTTTATCTTCTTCCTCATGCTCCAATGTTTGGCTCTTAATATTCACTTCAAAAACTCCATTTACTTGTCGAATTCACCAAGTTGTTGCTCTTTCCGTCCATTCTTCTCCAATTGCTATTAAACAGGTCCAAAACTGAAATATGAAGATTAAAACACAAAATTAAGTAATAATTCAATAAAATGACGGAATAAAAGCTTAGTTTAAAGGTCCGAATAAGTGCACAAAATGCACTTATCACTTCATGAGCAATATTATAATATATTTATAAGATATTAAATTTATAAAATTACGTACTTTGAGAACAAATAATATTCTACTAGAATACTAATATTATATTGTGCTACTTTAGGAGCAACAACGGATTGTTTTTTAGGAATATTAGATTATATAAAAAATTACTCATCATGAGCAAAAACATAATAGATGTTTAAATCTTATACATTTATACTATTCGGGAGTAAATAATATTTTAATAGAATATTGATATTTGTAAAGTTTGTTTCTTTCAAAATATTATACAATATTCTTCTATGATATTGATTATTAGTAATAGACAATTCTCCAAAAATAACAATATAATTTTCTTCAATAATGTTGATACAAAAAAATTATGTTTCTTCGGGAGCAATAACTCAATATTCTTCTGATTTTAATTTAAATTTGTATGTCATGCTATTTAGGGACAAGTAACATTCTTCCAGAATTTTAACATAATGTTGTGCTCTTTAGGAATATTAACATATTTATCAAACTTAGACTTGTATAAAGTTAATCTTCAAAACTAACATAATATTCATCTAGAATATTGATTTGTATAAAATTTTGATTTCTTCATAAATAACCAAAAAAAAAAAAATTCTTCTTCAATTTTTATGTAATTATGGTATATTTCTTCAAGAACATCAACATAATTTTATATTTTTCAAAAGCATTTAATTTGTTAAAATAAAATATTTAACCGATCAAAATTTCACAAATCATGTAAAATCAATCTTAGAAAATATAATCAAAAGATTGGTAAGAATAAACTTACTTGGAATAGGAAAATAGTCATTTTTTGAAACTAGTACCAATTTAAAATTCGCTACTGTTTATGTACTAATTTCTCATGAATAAACCGTAGGATCTTGTTATTAACCGTTGGATTTGAATAATAATGAGTTTTAAACTTGCTGTCCAAATTTTAAGAAGATCGGATTATGGACTATTGAGATATAAATGTTTGATCATGCTATTTACGCAGAGATTTATCACTAATGAACCATCGATCTCGATTTTAATCGTTGAAGTTGAAGAATGAATTTTAAACTTGTTGTCCAAATTTCACAAAGATTAGACCACGAAACTTTGAGAATCAATATTTGATCTAAGTTGTGCAAGTTGTCTAGATTCTGCAAAACTATTGCTCTCGAATTTTCTCTCTATTTGGGTGAGCTTCTTCGTACTAATAATGTGTTATAAATTAGAGAGAATAATAGAAGAGAATAGAGAAAAAATGTATATTTCGTTATAATGATGGATCCATATATATATGGTTTTCAAACACTTGTAGACTAAGTAAGAAATATTTAAATATGGTCATAAATATTGTTTTCTATATTTTACAACATAATCTATCTAGTTTGTATTAGGAATAATTGTATATTTAGACCCCAACCTTTAAAAAACGTTGGAGATATACTCATAACCTTTAAAAATAGCATACACATCCCCATCGTTTGAAAAACATTGACATGGCAGGCCCTTTATTATGAAATTGTCATTCCCTTTAAATAATAATAATAAACAAAAATCAAGAAAAAAGAATAAAATGATTGAAGACTAACCAAATGTACCCAAAAAAATAAAAAGTAATAAAGAGGTCATCTTTTTTATCAAACCTCAAAATCCACCACCATCTCCAAAAATCCAAAATCTCCCCAAAATTTCTGAATTCTGACAACTCTACAAAAAGCAGAACCCATTACTCAATTATTCCACCCAAATCGACCGCCACCCAAATCAGATCAGATTTTTCTAATTAGTATTTATTAATGAGGGTCAAAGCATTCAAATCGGTTGCTTTTGGATTCGCATTAAATCTGCTTTTGTTATTCAGAATCGCAAAAAATCTCTATTGTTGTTACCGTGTAACTCTGACTCTTCCATCATCTATTGTCCTCGCTATACCAGTACAAGTATACCGTCATTACAATCGGTGCCGTGTACATTGGATGCCAAGCACTCTGCTAATGTGCGATGCTCGATTTGTTCGAAATTGTTGCCAACACGATTGAGCGTCATCCGCCAATACCTTGTTGGCGTGGTGACGCTGGTTTTGATCGCAATGGACCTGAGTGAAAACTTACTCGAGATTGCATCTCAAAGTGTTTGTCGTGGCTTCATTTTTTTGTGCCAAATCTCTCCATATCTGATTCTCTACGCATCGAGACTTCACTCTCTCTTCCAACGCCCAATTTAATTTTCCAATTTTGTCAATTTCATCTTCTTTTGCTTTCAGTTTCTTCATTATGTTGCCTTCAACAGTTGCCACGATTCTCCGCGAATATATCTTTAGTCTCTCTTCAATTTCCTTCCTCACTTTCTCAGACTGTTACAAATGATCGAGTTAAAGGTAAATTCATTTAAAATTTATATCAGATTACAATAAAAAAGCATATCGAGATAATTAAATATCTTACCTATTGAGCAATGAACCAATCGATCTCTAATTGTTGATTTGATTTAGTTTGAAGAAGATTTTTCTCTCATTTTTTTGGAGTTTGAAAAAAAAAAGAAAAAAAAAAAAAAGAAAGAAAGAGGGTCACTTTGTTAATTTTTATTTTTTTTGGGTAAATTTAGTTATTTTTCAATCAATTTTTTTTTCTTATTTTTTTTTTTGTTTATTTAAAGGAAATGGCAATTTCGTCATAAATGACCTACCATACTATGTTTTTCAAAATTTGGAGATGTCTGGTACTATTTTTAAAGATTATGGAGTATATCCCCAATATTTTTGAAAGATTGGAAATCAAATATACAATAATTCAATTGTATTAAATTAAACTTTTGCTTATAATATATCGTGTTAATATTAAATTAATATTCATGTTAATCAAAATTTTGGAGATTATACTACCATTACGAGCCTCATTTAATTTTTGATAGTCAAATTTCATGAAGGAAAATTATGTAATCACGAAGAACTTAAATTTCAGTTTGGGCCAAAATGTCGAGGGAAAGATCAAAGAGGCCCAAGTAAAACATGGGTTGCACCTTGGCATTAGACTAGCCCAACCTAACCAGAAAAATTATTTTATGGCATATAAAAATCATTAAATTTTTTTTTTTACTTATGGTAAGATATAAATCCATAATTTTTCTCAATACTTTGATATTTATTTTCAATTAAATTTGTTTGCACCTTTTCATGGAGTTTGAAACTCAATTTAAAAGGTCATATAAGTTTGGAGAAATTACTTATAAATCACTTGATTTGTTTCAAATTAGGTCAAAATATTTTTTTAAATTGCCATTAAATCATACAATTTCAGTCATATTTCAATTGATTTAATTAATTATTAATTAGAATTAAATCCGATTTAAACTTTAACGCAGCAACGCACGTGGCTACCATCTTCTCCCGCTCCTCCCGTCGACTATTCCACCTCGTCGCGTCAGCGTTTCATGACTTGCCGCCTTCCACCCAAACTTTTTCCACTATATATTTTCGTGAGTGATAATAATAGATACACAGTTATTTTCTATTGTTTTTCTTCTCAATCATGTAAAAGATAAAATTTTAAACTTTATTAGCATGCTATTGTTATCAGATAATGACGGTAATTTTGAGAAGTATTGGGTAGTTCGTGGATTGCAAAATTTTGAAAACAAATGCTTCTTGAATGTCATTTTGTAGGTGAATTCAATTTTATGAATGGTTTTTCATATTTTTCTTGAATTAAATTGTTTTTTTGTTGGAGTTATTGTTTTTGATATATAAGAACACAATTGTTTTGTAATCATTTTTTGGTCGAATAAAATGAAAAAAATATTTGTTTCACATACATCAACATTTTTATGTGTTTCAAGATGTTAGTGTCACACATTCATGTGTATTTTTTTTATAATGTCTTATATAAAATAGTATCTTAATAAAACAGTATCACAAAATAGTATCACAAATAATATCTTGCATTGCAGTATCAAAAATAGTATCTTGTTAAGAATCATATTTCAGCATTTTAATATAACAGTATTACAGATAAAAGTATTTTAATATTTTAATATCAGAAGCACATTGTAATATTAATATAACATGCACATTAGTATCAGTATCTTTGTAAACAATTATAGTATTACACACTCAAAATAAAAAATTTCAATACAACAAAAGAACAATATCATAATAAAATTATTTTAATATAACAGTATCATAGAAAACAGTATCAGAAGTATATTTGTATCAATATCATAATAACATTATCAAAGATAACAATATCGTATGGTTAAAGATAGCAAATGTAACAATATCAGAAGCACATGCTTAGATGAGCACAAATGTTATATTTTAACAGAAAACCATATCACAGTATCTAAATAAAATAATATAATAATATATTAATATAATAATATTTTAATAAATCAGCATTATAGATAAAAGTATCTCAATATTGTATGCATTGTGGAGATCTCTATATCAATATTGGCACTCTAGTTTCTCTACGTGTTCGGTGCGTTGGTTCCCAATTATTGACTCCACATCCCTAGTTTCACTTCGAAACCTCGTTTATGGTATTTTTTAGCCCCAATGGACCCCGTTTTGTTAGTATTTGACCCTAAATGATTTATAAGATGATCCTAGGTGGTTATGTGAAATGTAATGTTGGTGCAATATACGTTGAATATACTATTGTCACTAAATATTTGAATACGAAATGAGTAGTCCAACTATGACGTTGTTACTAATATACATGAATTTTTATTGAAATATTGTCATATGACATTATGACTTATAAACAATGCACAAGATATACTATGGGATTCATGTGCACGTGCATTGCATGGACCTGAAAGAAATGGTTTCTTCATAATTTGTAAAGGAAGAGATAACAAGAATTAAAAGAGATGATAACACTAAATATAGTAGAATTGCCATACGGGTGTACCATACTATTCTCGCGTTCGGATATATATATATATACCGCTTGATGCTCTCGATGGTCATTAAAGGTAGCCGATGATAGAGTGTTGGTGGTCCATGGTATCAAGAGGTCCCTTGGTGGCCTTAGGACTGTGAATTGACACGACGAGCAATGTTTACATACGTCAGATCTAATTTGTATATGTTATATTTTCCATTGCACTATCCTGAGTTTTGGTGGGCAACGATGGATACAATCATGATCTCCCGAGTGTTGGTGGGCAACAAATCCACATGCATTGGATCGCATACTTGTTATTGACCATATTGATATTTTAGCTCATACGGTACATCGTAGTGGGATTCGAGGCCCAAGATCAGGGTTTGGAAAAACTATCCCAACTGAGCTAGCACATTTGCCATTTGAGCACTGATTGTACTTAGACTTTGCCTGATCTCTTCTAACTCAGCATGTCGTTGCCAGTAGTTGCGGTCTTGGTTTGCCAAAATCATCTGAAGGTAGTCTCTATCTGAGTGAATCTTTGTGCGTTATCTGCCGCACTATCCAGGTGAAACTCCCGAAGTGCTTCAATGTTGGCACCAAAGTTTGTACTTGCTCTAGCTCGATGCCTACGAGGCCTCTCTATTGCCTCACCAGCTTCTTTCGTACAGCCTAATGGATACGACAATCTTGAGCAATTGAATTCTTTAGAGTGGTTTTGGTAATAGGGACCAAGACACTAATATCAACTTTGGTATCCTTTATATGCACATCAAGTACTTTGTACAATCTTGAAATAAGCCTCGGAAAGACGAGCTTTCCTTTCTTGTAAGCACATTCGTTGGCTAAATGAACCAGATCAAAAATATGGCACCCTACATTTAGCTGATGTCCATTTGCCAACCAATAAATCAACTGAGCTCGATCCTTGTTGATGGTAGTCAAATGTGTGATAGGGTCAATTGGAGCCAATGAATAAATATAGAAACATAATCAGCTTCATATCTCCGTGAATGACCGTGTTATCTAGTGGCCAACCCTATGGATGTCTTAAACATTGTTCATACAAGACCTCGACTACCTGCTCCCAATCATCAATGTGTTGTAATTTGATTATTGCTTCAATTTCATAATAACAATTAATTACTTCCATGCTAAAAGGGACCCAAACTCCTCTCACATATGTTTGGTGAGGATGAGACTCATTTATCATCTCGATGTCTGGATTATAGTTAGCAAAGAACTTTTTTTCAACCTTAGGATATATATCGTGAGGTTTTGCACAAAAGCTCTCCAACCATTGTTCTGCACAGTAGTAGCCAATATAGAGTTAGAGAAATTTGATATTTGACCTCTCTTTCAAAAAGAAAAGTCAACTTTTCAAAGATTTCGAATCTAGCATTCTCCGTCTCCGTTGGAAACTCATTTGGAGTTGAAGATGAAGACTCTTGGCGAGACCTCTTTTTAAAAAAATTCAAAGACAAAGCAATTCTCTTGCCGTTGTCTTTTGATGATTTTCTTGCATTCTTCATACAAGAGGCATGTTGTGAGCTCGTGTCAAGTACGTACTAAAGAAACATCGCATTGTTTAGTCCGTGCAATCAAAAGTCCTAACCATGTATTAGTAGATATCAAGGTATCAAGGTATTGTAATGATCAACATCACACACTTTCCTATGTTAAAACTTGATAATTGTGTGCTAAATTCATACCCATATGCAACTCAAACTTATTACACTCTACAACTCTCCCAAGCCCTATCAAAGAACTAATAAAATTCATTGAAGCATTTTGTCAAACATATGGTAGGTGGTTGAAAATTTAAGCCAAGTTGGTGGCTCAAGGGTACACTCACTCAAGAGTATGGGCTTTATTGTGAAGAAACCTTATCACCAGTAGCAAAGTTCAGTTCGAACCCTTATTGCTGTTGCTGCCGCTAGAGAAAAAGCTCTTCTTTTCTTCTTCTTGAATGGTAGTCTTCTGCGACAATGACATTTATTACTTTTTATGGTGGAGATGAGACATTTGGGGTTGTGGAAGCAACAGACCCGTGCTGATGTGGCATTTGACATTGTTATTGATTCTTCTCGTGAAGACATGACATTCATTCGATGAAGCAGATTCTATGGTATATTCTCCTACTTTTTAGTAAGAATCATAACATTGGAACCATAATCGTAACTCAAAAATTAAAGGTATCAAAACACAAGCAATCTTTCGTATACTCTATAAAAATCCCAACCTCCTTAATTCCAAAACAAGTAGAAATATATCAATTTAAATATCAAAAAAATCCTAAAATAGAGGGTTGAGCCAATTTACCTTGATTTTTTGTCACCGGGTCGACCCAAAAGCCATAATATCTCAAAACGAAGCTACAATAGAAAAACTCTTTTTTATTCCTTTGTTTCGAACTTCATCAAGAACATCATTCTACCTCTCCCTCATTACAAACAAAAATGTGGGGCTGCGCTCCAGTTGTACACTTCCTCCGTTCTACGAACTCTTGTTGATTCTGAATCTTTGCTCGTGAAGGAACCGGACTTTTGACAAGCTAGCCTTTTTTTATGCACTGCTTTCCTTTCCTGTAAGGAAAATGAACTTTGCTCCTCTGGGCGCTAGGCGCCCCCGTGGTTTGCGAGAAGGAAAAAAGACTCATCATTTGTTGCATCTGGTACGAGATGATAAAGAGAGAGCTTCGTTTATTGATGAACAGATGATTGGTTCAATACAATCGAAGAAATTTTCAAACAAAAGAAGAGTTTTTGAAGAAATGAGAAAACAAAGCAATGCCAAAAGCTTCGCTTATCGATGCAATGAAGATAAGCTTTTGGCAGGAGAGAAAACAAAGCAATCGCAAGTTCTCGACCCTTCTGCTCAAAATTTCTTTGATTGTATCGCACCCCTTGCAAAATCAAATCATATTCCACAAGATCCTATATATGCTATACACCATCGCGAACAAAGTTCATTTTCCTTTCAGGGAAAGAATGGAACAATGTTTCGCTTTATTGGATGCTTCGGATCCCGTATAACAAGCAAGCTCTTTACCCTCAAATTCAAACATGTTGGAGCAAAATGCTACCTCGCTCTGTTGTTACGTAGCAATACAAGCCTATTATGTTGTTTTGACAACGATTTTTCTTTTTCTTTTCACTCTGGACAAGAACACTAGTCGACAAGGAAAACTAGTAGGCCAAGTGTGTCGTTCCTAATGGAAAGATTATAGAATTGTAATGATTAAAAAGAAAACTACAAGTTAATATTCTCTCATATCTTCTCCCATTTAATAGACTAGTTAGACACGCGATGCGTTGCACGTGCTTTTGTAATCATATTGTTAATTTTTAATATTTTAATATTTTTATTTTTTAATTGTCATTAATTAAAATGTTAAAGTAGCAATTGCAATAAAGATAAAAAAAAATATGATTGTTAATTTTTTCCATTCATTTTTTTCAAAATCCATTTCTCATTTCTTTCATCTACATAAAAAAAAAAAAAATCGAGATCGTCTTTTCACTTTCATATTTAATTTAATATATTAAATATTTACAAATTTGAAATGTACATTTAATAAATTGTTAAAAATTTAATATACGATAATAATGAACAATAAAAGAATAACAAATAAATATTAAAAGATAATTGCATTCATTTAAGTACATTTACAATTAGAGATGAGTTTTATATGGTGATAATACCAACAATAACTTGAACTCAATTAAGACCTTTTGGTGATTTAAACTTTGATGATAGACGAACCATTGATATCAAATCTTATAGTATTAATGATCTTCAGGACTGCATTTTACGAAGAATAAAATTAATAATTACTAATTTTATTGTGAGAAAATATAATGATTGACTACATAATATTGTACATTTGTTGGAGTAGTAGTTCATTGTAAACAATATTATTTGTATATGTTCTCTTTTTATTATACGTGTTTGATTTGACGACGTAAATGAAATGTCATAAATATAAGTAAGAAACAAAAATTAAAGAAGTGTCAATACTTGTTTATGTTGTAAGAATATTGTTGACAGACAGAATAAGAATATTGTTGACGGATAGAAGTAAGATGAGAAGAACGTTCTATATATATAAATTAAATTAAATTAAAAATGAAAAAAGTTCACACGTTAGTTCTAAACTATAATATATGTTTAGTGGATTTTAAAGATTTTGAAAAAAATTGATAAAATATGTGGTTGAAAATTTGATAAAAGTTGTAGGTTTCACAAAAATATGTAGTTGAAAATGAATTTGAGAAAAAAGAATTTAAAAAAAAAGAACTGAACCAAACGTGCTCGTAATTAATGTAATCTAATGTATTAAAAATAATTTTGTTTATCTCCATTTCAGTTTTGACAACTATGATTTGAATTTTAATGCGGTAATAAACAAAGTTACAATTTTTCTCATTTATTTTTATTTTTTTACTCATTTCTCATTCATAAATAAAAAATAAAATTGAGATCATCTTTTCACCTTCATATTTAATTTAATAGGTTAAATGTTTGAAAAATTTAATTGTATATTTAGTACATTATTGAAAATTTAATGTACAAAAAAAATGAACAATGAAAGAATAATAAATAAAATATTAAAAATAATTATACATTAATGACTAAAGGTGAACATGAAATTTTAAAAAATTTATAAGGGTAAAATAGTCTAAAAATATTTCTCCATTTAAACCCCTTTTAGAAGTAGTATAGATAAGCGTAAAATGGTCTAAAAATGTTTCTCCAATTAAGCCTCTTTTAAAAGTAGTATAAATGTACTATTTAATATTTACTTAATATTTATTAGTTTCGACTTATCAATAATAAATATTTTATGATATTTCAATATTTTATTTTATTTTATTATGCATGAAGTAACTATACATAAAACTATTATGTAAAGTTATAATTAATTAAAATTTAGTAAAAACTTTGGTACAATGAATATGATCCCAACAAAATAAATAACTTCTAACATTATAGACAGAGAGAGACAGTAATCTACTCTTCATTAATCTGCATTGACATACTTTAATCAACGTAGAATGCAAATACACTACAACAATTACCCTTAAAACCGGTTTGTAAGATAAATTGCTCAATGTATCCACGCGATGAGAAATGAGAAACTTAAGAGTAATCGTTACAAAAACCTGCTATACGATCCGAATATACAGAGTCCATCTTCAAGTTTCGAAGGGACCCCGACCCGCTATATGATCTGAATATACAATTGAGCTTTTCGATATTTAGTCCATCTTCAAGTTTCAAAGGGACAAATCTTTCCACTGACTCGGCAATGCCAATTTGAATATTTGAAGGAGTATCATTTTCTTAGACTGATCAAGCTTGTTTACACCATATCCCCTGTAAACACCAAGCTTCAGAGCTTGTTTTCCCTCTTCGACAGCTTTCTTCCTCAAAGAAAAATGTAAATGCGTCCACTGGGTATCCGTATCTGTTTCACTTGTCTTGCTTTCAGACATCTCACCATCCTTTGGTGACAAATCCGCAGCATCATCCAGCATGTCCTTTGATTGTTGATGGCTTTCGTTGGCATCTTCATTATCATATTTTTGAGCCAACTCCTCCTTCAATTGTGGATTGCTTTCGTTGGCATCTACATTATCATGTTTTCGACTATTACCACTGTTACAATTGGAACTTGCGTTTCCCCACCATCTATAAGTGACAGTTGATAAGCCATTTGATGGAAATCCATATTTAAATTCATCCAAGCTGTCTAAATTCCCTTTCGTCACATTTGAGCTGTGCATGTTGTGAGAATTTTCAATCCGGAATTTGGGCATTTCCTGCTGAGCACCAGCACGTTTATTCTGGAGCTGAGATACTCTACATGCAGGGCAACAAAACCAAAAAAGAAGATGAAAACGAAATGAAAAGAAACATGAGAAAAATTTGAGAGAATAAAGAAAAATATACATTCAAGTAATCGTAAAAACAAAAGAAAGATGAAAAATAGCCTTGTTTACCTCATTCTAGCCTTCAAGCACAACCTCATTTATTGGACATCGAGATCAAAATAAAAGAATCTAATGTACGTAAATTTTACCAAGGCAAGACATGAAAGAGTCTACAATCACAAATGTGTCTGCACCCTAAAACTGGATTTTCAGTAAGTTTCCGTGACTTTCAGCAATTTTAAACCAATGTTGCAACAGAAGATTATGCATTGCCACAACTTCCCATGATAAATAATATAAACTGTTTCTATTTCTGATGATTCAAAACAAAAATAAAAACAAAAACAAAAACAACAAGAACTGCTGTATGAAGATGCATAAAGTTTTTAGAGTAATTTTAACTTGAGACACAGCTTTTGCAGTAACCATATGCAGGTCATGTGAGACGTAAAATAAGCTAGTAAATATGCATGAGTTTTGCAGTTAAAGGAATTATAAGAATTCATGGAACTTCCAATAAGAGACGAAACAATTTCAAAGATAAAATCTGAAAGTGTACATGACCCTTTTTTTTCCTTTCTCTCGCTGAAAGCACTCATTTCAGAAAACTAATGATGGCTAAGTGACTTGAATAACATTTTAGACACATGATCCATAAGATATAATCTTTTCTGTCTCGAGGCATAGTAGCAACTGATATTGGACTGTAGACTGACACCCTATCAAAGACTAGAGTGGCTAGTTACCTTGGACGAAGTTGTTATATACACAATTACTTGACTGCCATTACTGACATGCATACATTGTGGAGCTTTTCTGTTTTATAAATATAATCTGCAGAGCATACTGTTCCAATGAACTAATCACATGCCATGTTACCCTATTATTGCAATAAAATTAACGAGGCAAAAACTCATTAACACAAAATTGGAAGAAAAGAAAAGTTAATTTTCTTCATAGGGAACACATGGAGTAAAGCATACATATAGAGTTGACTATTAACAAACCACCTTGAATAACAACTTTTAATCAAACATCAATAGCATCTCTAGGTTATTCCTTGTTCACGTAAAGAAAATTTGAATTACAGATCATAGTTTTTCCTTTGAATAGATTCATGCCATTAACATTTAAACATTTAGTAAGTGTCTAAGACAACAATGAATTAAAGCTTACAAAGATAATGATATGGGTGAACTTGACAAGGCTTACATAGATGATGATATGGGTGAACTTGACAAAGCATCATTCTTCGGTCCTGCAACTTTTGGCAATTCAGCAAGTTGCTTGCTTTTTTCTATTGCAGCATCCTTCTTAATTTCTTCAATACTCTTTCCAGATAGAAACTAATATACCAAATAGATTTGAAATGGAAATGAGCTAGTTTATATGGGTGGGGAAGTACAAAAGTACAATCATGATGACGGAAAATGTTCTCCCCCACCTAGTGGAGAGCTTATTTTGCCCATTTGGACAAGTGTCCAAATGGGATTGAAGGAGGAAAAGTGAAAAAGTGAATCACCTTTTCCTCCTCCAATCCCATTTGGACAAGTGTCCAAATGGACAAAATAAACTCCCCACTAGGTGGAGGAGAACAGCTCTGTCATTATGACATGGGAAATGACAATACACTCTCTCTCTCTCTCGCAAAAGAGCAAATATGCAATTACTAGATGCTGTTAAATCTTGCCAAGAAAATAACTACACTACATAGCAATCAACATTGACATATCAAATTCAATGCCGGAACTGCTGCTTTAAATTACATGCAGTCATAGTGACCAAAATGTGTAGTCTGATAGTCTCTCTAAAGTTGGCCAATCAACATTTTGAAAAATGGGACTTTCTCCAGTTTAAGAGATGCTAGAATGATAACTTAAATAAGACTGCTACATGCTGATTTTTTCTCTGAGTAGACTATAATGTTTTTTTAGCATATACTTGCACTACGATTCATATAATAACAAATCCCCCCACCCCCGAAAAAAAAAAACAAGGGAAAAAGAAAAGAAAAAGGAGAAGGTACCCTCAAACAAAACAAAAACCATGACACATATTCTTCGACATCAAATCGCGGCAGGTTCAATCATCAAATAGAAGGATTCTGTTGGGTCCATCGTATATTATAATTGACTTCCTAGCCCTTTCAACATCATCCTTGAAACAAAATCCAGCTGTCCTTTAAACTGTTTCATTCTCTCTAACCCATGCAAATGTTCTTGCACACTCACAACAAAACAAAAATCATACGACACATATTCTTAGACATCAAATCGCAGCTGGTTCAATCACCAAATAGAAGGATTCAGTTGGGTCCATCGTATCGTATAATTGACTTCCTAGCCCTTTCGACATCCTTAAAAAAAATCCCACTGTCCTTTAAACTGTTTCATTCTCTCTAATCCATGCAAATGTTCTCGCACACTCCCAACAAAACAAAAATCATATGACACATATTCTTAGACATCAAATCGCGGCTGGTTCAATCACCAAATAGAAGGATTCAGTTGGGTCCATTGTATCATATAATTGACTTCCTAGCCCTATCGTCATCAACCTTGAAACAAAATCCAGCTGTCCTTTAAACTGTTTCATCCTCTCTAACCCATGCAAATGTTATCGCACACTCGCAACAAAGTCCTCCACCATATTTGGGTCCATGGGAACCTAATGCCTCACTCATCAAATTGAATATAAAGTAGAAATGTGGAAATTTCAAACTCTATAAAATTCATAAAACAAAGCCACATCATACAGAATCTAAAATTCTCATTTCGGTCCATACACTTGTGATAATGACTCTTGTTTTGATAAAAGTCAATCTTTTGTACATGTAATAAATTATACATTCATTCTATATGCTAATTCTTACATTTCTATAAGTACAATTTGTTTTTATTTTTCTTGGCCTTCATACTTATATATTCCTAAAGTTTTTTCACAAGTTTAGAGGGCAAATTTTAAATTTTATATAATACAATTATAAAAACAGCAATGGATTCGCAAGGAAGTAAGTTGTCAGTCAAATATATTAGTTTTAGAACTCAATGACTTACAGACGAAATTTCTGTCTGAAAATAATAAAATGAACAAAAAAAATTGTACTTTATACCGAAGGAAAGCCAGATTCTATCAAAATGTTTAAAGCACCGGGTTTACCAGCAGATTATATCCATTGGTTAATGACAATTGACAAGTTTCTGGTAGTAAAAAATCAAGTTTTAAAGAAATATCCTCTAAAGTCTTTCCTCTTAGCACCCAATTCCAGTTAGATTATAAGCAATCTCATTTTGTTCCCTTCTATTACAAAATGTGAATTACACATTTACCTGACACGAACCTTACCTCCATATAAACAAGGTCGCACACATTATCACGGCTCCATATTGTTAAAAGCCTGCTCTACTGCCTCATAAGAAAGAAAAAGAAAGACCATAAAAAGAAAGCATCCACTCGAGATCCAGCCCAACTTATCCTCTAGTACCCCAAAAAAATGCCTGGTGAAACTAAAAGAGAAAGTAGGATAGATATATACTTTGATTACATCACTCTCCAAGTAATCACTCATGTTACAGTTCAAACTTCACATTTCAGGATAAATTACAAATAATTGGAATTATACCTACCTGTCGGTATGGCCACCTCACAAGACCATTTTCGTAACATAGCTTCTTCAGGACACTAGGACAAACTCCTGCAGAATGAAAATCACATTAGTTTCCTGAACTCTATTGAAACAAACACCTATAATAAAAATAGATAAGGAAAAGACAATTGCATGCTACTAGCAATCAGCAATTGACCCGAGTAAATTAAGAGAAAATCATATTAGGAATTTTCTAGCATTGATGAATAAGTGTATAGTGGCATATTTTATCACATAAATTGGACATACATTATCAATCCTAGCCCTCTACCAGAAAGTCCACCAAGAATTGTAAGATGTAAGAACCATTAGAGGGCCACACCCTTGCAGCATGCAAGTGCCAGTATAACATTAACAGTCTATCTACTGGGGTTAACAACTTGACTTACATGTTTAGAGTTCACTCTTTCTTGCTGCAAGATAGATCATCTTATTAAATTACTCTTATTTCCCTCTATCCTTTCATTTGATTAAAAATGTTATTCTACATAATTAGTCAGCTTACTAATTGCTACATCTTCAAGTGTCTTACACAATAATTAAAATGTGGATCATAAACTAAAATTAGACATCGCAGTATCCATTTTGATTCACAATTCAAACATAAATAATGAATAATAATATAATCTCAAAAAATATTAACCTAATAAACAAGAATCACTAAAAATTCAGCCTTTTTTAAAATAAAAAACATCGCAATGAAAAAAAAAAAAAAATCACCGCGTCATCGAAAAAAAAATAAAAAAAAATTGCGAATATACACACCACAATTATTCACAACTCCTTACATAAAAATATGCATAATATGTGTATTTGAGAGAGGGGGTGGTAACTTACCAAGGGAATCAGCAGCATCGGAGAGTGGGAGAGAAAAAAAATTAGAGACGTCGTCGTATGAAGGAGAGTTGGCGTCGGAAACTGAGTTCGAGTTCGGATTCGGATTCGGATTCGGGTTCGGGTGTAAGTTCGGGATCGGACTTCGGTTGGTATACAAAGTAGGGTTTGGGGTTTGCACAGTACCCATTGGCGGTGGCTATGGGCTCAGAATCGTTGGTGGGAGACTGGGGATGGCTACCCTGGCAGCTGATCTAGAGCTTGATTTAACAATAACCAAGTTTTTGCCTAAGCTTTTCAAAACGGTCCCACTTTTAACATTAAAGTTAGTCAAATATAAATTGGTTTTCAAATGTTATAATAAGTACAATTAAGATTAAATAACAATTTTGATAAATTAAACGGTAAGTTAAATTACTCATAAAAAAGTTCACCATAATAAGTACAATTAAGATAAATAAGTTATTTTGATCAATTAAAATAAGTAAATTACATATTTTGCAACTCATAAATTGTTTTAAAATAAGTTATTTTTTCTAAGAAGCACTAGTGTGCATATCACATTAATAGTGTGTTTGGAATGACTTTTTTGAGATCTAAATATTTTATAGAAAAAGATTTAAAATATAATAAATACTTTTAGACTAAAAATAAAACTTTTGACTAAAAAATAAAAAACTGTTTTAAAGAAGTTCAAATTTTGAAACTTTTCTAAAAAGTTGGAATGAACTTTTTGAGATCGAATTACATTTTGAACTTAAAAAACAAAATTATCATTTAGCATCTATAACATATAGTTGTCTTATGGTAAATTATTTTGAATAAAGACTTTTGGCTAAAAATAGCTTAAAAAAAATGTTTTAAAGAAGTTCAAATTTTGAGCTTTTCTAAAAAGTTCTAATTGAACTTTTACTAGATATTGTAATTACATTTAATGAACTTAAAAATTAACAAAACTATCATTAGAGCATCTATAACTCTTAGCTATATTTAAATTGGAAGATCTTTAAGATTTTAAAGAGCGTCTATAAATTTAAAGAAGAATTTTTTTTTAAATATTCCAACAACCTCTTTATCTATGCTCTTCATTTTACTTATTCCAAAAAATTTAATATCTTTTCACCTTTTCTATTTTTTTCATATCATAATTTGTATATATTATTTAATTAAAGTCAATATATCAAATATTGAAAATTAAAATTGTTTCAATACATTTAATAATAGAGAGATGATAGAGCCAAATCCACTCTTTAAATTAAAATGTTAAATTGGAGAGTCTATTGGAGCAGAAATTTAAGATTTGACTCTTTAAATTAAATAGCATAATATGTTTAAAAAGTTTGTTGGAGATTTTCTTAATACATAAAAAAAAAATATTAATTTATTTACCACATTAATTACTTATAAAAAATTGTCAATTTATTTATTTATATAAAGTGAAAAATATATATTTGCGTGTTAAATAATAATATAATAAAAATTACATATAATATGTTTGATTTATATATTTAATTGATTTTAAGTAATATAATATATACTAAAATTTTATGTTATTATAAGTAATATATTAATTTTAATAGGTATTACAGGATGTAAAAAATAATATTTTGAGATATATAATAATTAATAATTGTTTAGTCAAATATACTAAAATAATTGTGTAATTATAATTAAATTAATATATTAATTTTAATAATTGTTATATGATTTAAAAAATAATATGAGATTTATCTTCGCTCAGACTAACTGGCCTTACTTATTCAATGAAGAAATTGGAGCTTCGAAAAGCACTATTAAAAGGAAGAACCTTGACCCTGTTGACCTATGGTTAACTTTAAACCTTAATGTTTTGATTATTACAAACAAATTGGTTATGTTTTCTAACATTCTATTTTCAAGCAAAATTAAAGCGCTACAAATCGAACTCCCATGCAATGACAAGTTCAAAGTCAAAATCAATACAAGAGTTCAAGAATCTCAAGATCCACCGAAATTCAAGATTCGAAGATCAAGATTGAAGAATAGATTTTTAGATAAAATTGTAAAGGTATTAACTCTTTAATTCTTAGCAATTAAATGAACGAAAGCTCAAAAATATGTTTTATCACTTACATAAAAATTAGTTTAATCAAAGCCAAAAATCGATTTTCAAAAGCGTGGAAGCGGACAATCCGTTTGGCAAACCGGTTGATCCGGTCGACCGCTTACCTTGAATTGGTCGACCGTTTGAAACGTCTTTTTCAAAAAGTGTCCGATTCGATTTTTGCGGTTCAACGCTAGTTTCGACTAATCGACCGAATCGACCGTTTGGTCATCCGTTTGGTCAGAAAGTGACGAAAATTCATCTCTATAAATACCACTTCATTTACTATCATTCAACAACACTTACAAGAGCATTTATAGAGAGAATCATATTGAAAAACATCATTCAAAGCTTCATTGCATTTATATCTTCAATATCTCTATTTGAAAAACTTTGTTTGATTAAATCAAACTTTTGGTTCATCTTTCTCAACAAAGTTTCTTCTAACACTTGAGATTTCCTCATCCATTGCTATTCATTAAAGTGTTAGTCTCTCTTAGAACTAAACTTGTATCTATCATTCATCTAGAGAGAAATACTCAAATCAATCTCCTTACTTATTTGGGTCATATTGAGGTCCCTTGAAAAACTCAATATTATATAAGGATCGGTGCTCCTTGCTTGTAAGTCACCGGATACATTGTAAGGGTTTGGATTGCACCATAAGTCAATCAAAATAGTGAAAAGGCCGTGCTTGTGTTGGAGAGCTTGGTAACGGGAGACGTAGATCATTGGTTGGATCGAACCTCCATAAAAATCGTTTGCACTCTCTCTTCTCTTTTATTTACTTATATTGTGCTTATATTTTTATGAATCTATTTTTATCTCTTAAATATCATTTTTGAGAATATTTTTCGAAAAAGTTTGAGAAAACCAATTCACCCCCCTCTTGGTTAGTTATTCTTGGGCTATCAATTGGTATCGAGCGAGGTGCTCATTTTTTAGATTACACAATCTTGAGTAATGGCTAACCAAAATTTTCAAAACCTTGAGGGTCACTCTACAAATCGTCCTCCTTCTTTAATGGCTCCCACTACAATTATTGGAAAACTAGAATGATGATTTATATTCAATCAATTGATTATAACATTTGAGAAGTCGTCGAGTTTGGTCCATATGTACCTACAAAAATTGTCAAAGTTGATGATAAACCGGACCAAACTATGTCTAAGCCTAGAGAAGAATATGATGAAGAGGACAAAAGAAAATTGTCTTTAAATGCTACTTTATTGTGCTTTAGACAAAAATGAGTTTAATCGTATTAGCACATGTGATTCGCATATGATATTTGGCATGCATTAGAGATAACTCACTTAGGTACCAACAAGGTTAAAGAAACCAAAATAAATCTTTTGACAAAAGATTTCGAAAATTTCTTTATGAAACAAGATGAACCTATTGTTGATATGATTACTCGTTTCACCGATATTATTAATGGCCTTAAGGGCTTTGATCGAAAATTTACTAACGGTGAACTTGTGAGCAAAATGCTTAGGTCTTTATCGGAAGATTGGAACTCCTTGAGGATGTTAATAGAGAATACAAAAGATATCAACACTTATCCATTGGAGGAGCTATATGGAACATTGATGACATATGAGCTCAATAATGCCGAAACAAAAGAGAAAACAAGGAGAAGCAAAGAAGAGATGAAGGAGCTTCCCAAGAAGCAAATTGCTTTGAAATCAACAAATAATGAAGGATCATCCAACACAAACATGAGTGATGAAGAACTTGATGACTTAGTTCTTCTTGTCAAGAAATGGAGAGGATTTCAAACAATAGGCGATTTCAAAAGAAAGAAGACAAAAGTGAAGAAAAGAACAAAAGATTATATGCTATGATTGTGACAAACCCGGTCACAAGAGGACCGAATGCCCAAACAAGAAGAAGTTCAACAAAAGAAGGCACTTCAAGCTACATGGGATGATAGTGATGAAGATGATGAAATTCAAGAGGAAATCGCTAATATGTGCTTCATGGCTATTGAGGATGAGGTACCACAAAAGGTCAAGAGCAATTGGTTCTTGGATAGTGGTTGTTCGAAACATATGACGGGAGATCGATCATTACTATCAAATTTCAAAAGAAAAGATTGAGGTCATGTGACTTTTGGAGACAATGCCAAAGGAAAAATCATAGGCATTGGAAATATTGGTAATCGTTCTTCTCCCTCCATTGAAAATGTTTTATTAGTTGATAACCTCAAACATAACTTACTTAGTATAAGTCAATTGTGTGATAAAGGTTATCTCATTAAATTTGATTCTTCCAATTGCCTCATTGGGGATGCTATATCTAAAGAGGTATTGTTCATGGGGAGCCGAAGCAAAGATGTTTACATCATATCTATTGAATTTGAACTTGAAAAGGAAATAAAATATTTTTCAAGTATAAAGGATGATTCTTGGCTATGGCATAGGAGATTAGGTCATGTTAGCATGGACTTACTTTCAAAAATCTCCAAAATAACTTTATGAAAGGGTTGCCAAATATAAAGTTTGAAAAGATAAAATTTGTGATGCTTGTCAATTTGGAAAACAAGTAAAGAGTTCTTTCAAACTTAAACAACACTCTTTACTTCAAGACCTTTACAACTTCTCCACATGGACTTATTTGGACCCTCTAGAACCGCTAGTTTAAGTGGAAAATATTATGTATTTGTTATTGTTGATGATTTTTCAAGATTTACTTGGGTCATTTTTTTTGAATTTAAAAGATGAAGCCTTAAATGCATTTAAACATTTTTGCAAAAGAGTTCAAAATGAAAAGGATACACCATTACCACAATTAGGAGTGATCATGGTAGAGAATTTGAAAATATAGCATTTGATGAGTTTTGCAAATCCAATGGATATGAACGTAATTTTTCGGCTCCTAGAACTCCTCAACAAAATGGTGTAGTAGAAAGGAAGAATCGAACATTGCAAGAAATGGCTCGGACCATGTTGAATGAAAATAATTTACCAAAATACTTTTGGGTCAAGCCGTAAACACTTCATGTTATATCTTAAATAGAGTTTTGGTAAGTCGAAAGAAACCAAAACTCCATATGAGCTTTGGAAAATAGAATTCCTAATATCGGATATTTTAAAGTTTTTAGTTGTAAGTGCTTTATTTTAAACACAAAAGAAAATTTGATCCAAAATTCGATATTGAAATTTTTCTTGGATATTCATCTACTAGTAAAGCTTTTAGAGTTTTCAACAAAAGAACTTTAGTAGTTGAAGAATATATGCATGTTGTTTTTATGAAACTAACTCCTCTATACAAGAAAAAGTTATTGATGATGAAGATTTGAAATCCCATTTGAACAACTAAGTGTTCAAAATCAAGACAAAGGAATCCAAATAACATTAAAAGTCAACATGAGGAGGAAACAAGTATGCAACAAAATGATGAAGAACCTCATGAAGATCTCAACACTTCATCATTACCAAAAGAATGGAGGTTTGTCCCATCTCACCCAAAAGATCTCATCATTGGTGATCCATCAAAAGGGTAAGCACAAGAAATTCTTCTAGAAATTTTCATAACAATTGTGCATTTCTTTCTCAAATTGAGCCAAAGAACTTTAAAGAAGCCGAGTTTGATGAATTTTGGATCCTAGCTATGCAAGATGAACTAAATCAATTTGAAAGAAATCATGTTTGGGATTTAGTTGCTAGACCAAATTCACAAACCGTAATTGGCACAAAATAGGTTTTTGAAACAAAGCGAGATGAAAATGGTATAATTGTGCGTAACAAAGCTAGATTAGTGGCTCAAGGTTACAATCAAGAAGAAGGCATTGATTTGAAGAAACTTTTGCCCGGTTGCTAGATTAGAATCAATTCGCATGCTTCTTGCTTTTGCTTGTCATAAGAATTTTACTTTATTTCAAATGGATGTCAAAGTGCATTCTTGAATGGAGTCATTCAAGAAGAAGTTTTTGTTGAGCAACCACCGAGGTTTTAAAAATCATAAGTATCCGGACAAAGTTTTTAAACTTAGAAAAGCTCTTTACGGTTTAAAACAAGCTCCTAGAGCATGGTATGAGAGATTGAGTAAATTTCTCTTATCAAATGGTTTTTAATGAGTAAAGCGGATACTACATTATTTATAAAAACCAAAAGAATGATATGATAGTTGTTCAAATTTATGTTGACGATATCATTTTTGGTGCTACTAACATTTTCTTATGTGAAGAATTTTCTAAGTGCATGAGTAGGAAATTTGAGATGAGCATGATGGGTGAACTCAAGTTCTTTCTTGGTCACCAAATCAAACAAACCAATGATGGAATATTCATTAGTCAAACTAAGTATATCTTGGATATGCTCAAAAAGTTTGAAATGGAAGAGTTGAAGCCAATGAACACTCCAATGAGCTCATCAATCAAACTAGATAAAGACAAGCAAGGTACTTTCGTTGATGTAACAAAATATCGAGGTATGATCGGATCCCTTCTTTATTTAACCGCTAGTAGACCCGATATTATGTTTAGTGTATACTTATGTGCTAGATATCAATCGAATCCTAAGAATTCCCATCTTAGTGCCAGAAACGCATTTTCCGTTATCTTAGTGGAACTAGATCTTTAGGTCTTTGGTATCCCAAAGAAACTCATTTTGATTTACTTAGCTATTCGGATGTCGATTGGGCTGGTTGCACAATTGATCGTGAAAAAGTACTAGTGGAACGTGCCATTTTCTAGGCTTTGCTTTAGTTTCATGGTTTAGTAAGAAACAAAATTCCGTTGCCTTGTCAATCGCCGAAGCCGAGTATATCTCCGCCGCTAGTTGTTGTGCTCAAATCCTATGGATGAAGCAAACTCTAAATGATTATCACATTTCATTTGAAAAAGTTCATATTATGTGTGATAATACAAGTGCGATCAACTTATCTAAAATCCCGTTTTGCATTCTCGTACCAAACACATTGAGATTAGACATCACTTTTTACGAGACCATGCACAAAAGGGAGATATAACTTTGGAGTTTGTAAACACCGAAAAACAATTGGCCGATATTCTCACAAAACCTTTAGCACTCGAAAGATTTTCTTACATTCGACGAAGTTTAGGTATAATTGATGAATGTGAAATATGTGGCTAAATCTTTATGTTTCCTATGATTGATTGCATTTTATATGACAAAAATGTTTTAAAATCATTTGTCAAAGGATCAAATCAATGATTTTTATAAAAATTTTGACAAACTGTCCAAGCGGACGACCGTTTATTAAACGGACGTCCGTTTTTCATCAAACGGATGAACAATTGTTCAAATCCGTTTGATCATCCAAATCTAACCGTAGATTTTTACAAAATTAAAAATTTTAAGCGGTCAACCATTTCATTTGAGCGGACGTCCAGTATTATTTTTAAGCGGATGACCGCATATCATCCATCGATCATCCATCCGAGCAGAGAGTTTGAACATCAAAAATTCGGTCAAGCGGTCGGTAGTCTCGGTGTTCCGGTCGTCAAAGTCTTAGCGAAAATCAGGGTTTTAAGTTGGAAATTTTTCAAATTTCTTCATTCCAACTTCGCTTGCGAACTTACGGTTTTACTCCCAATCTCTTCCCATTCATCAAATCTCTAAAATTCTTCAAATTAGTGCGTAAAATCAAAAACCCATATCAAATCCACGCTCAAAACCGCAAAATCTCCAAATTTTATCCACGAATTCGTGAAAATCTACCCAAACGGACGAACTCAAGCCCTAGATTCAACTCATCCGTTTTCAACACAATGTCACGGGTCAAAATGGCTGCCAAAGCGTCCTAGGAAGAAAAGACAACCATCTCCATCTTCCTCCTCCTCCGAAGAAGATCCTCAATCAAGCGAATAGAACGAAGTCCCGTCCTCATAGGTAAGAATGTCGATCTTGCCTCTTTCACACACGATGCACCATCTTTCAATGTTGAAAATCTTTTCATGGGTATGGGGTGGGTTCCTATTCTTACTCTCAATGAAAATGTCTACCCCCATTGTCAAAGAATTTTACAAAAACATGGTTTATTCTCCGACGCGTCGGGTATTTCTTCCTTTGTTCGAAACAAGCGAATTAAGATCACTCAAGATCTTATTCGTTCCATTTTTCATCTTGAGGATGGTGGTATCGCGTCTATATACCACCAAAACAATTCCTCACACCGCCAAGCACGATCCGGTCAACGCATGTTGTAACGTCACCGGCAAGCATTTTGAGGCTGTCGTACGTCTTGGTATCAACTCACTCTTCCATGTCGTGTCCTCCATAATATCATCGCCCACATTATTGTCCCTCGAAAGGGTCATTTGGATGAAGTTAACCATTTCGATGTTTTGTGCTCGACTCATCCTCCGAGGGCGTAAGCTCAATTTTCATATATTATGATCCAACACATGCACTACGTTCTTAGCGGGAATAGATCTAAAAGGCGCTTCCCTACGGCATGATTCTCACTAAAATTTTCCAACACTTCGACATCTCATTCCGTGATACGGTGACCCTCCTTCCTAAAGCCACCGACACCATCAATGTTCTTACGCTCAAGCGAATGAGGATTTTCAAAGAAAATGGTCGGTGGGTTGCAAAGTCAAAGGGGTTTGATGAAGAGTCGGGACCTCCACTCTACCTTCGAGGGGAAGATATTGTGAAGATGCTCCTCCATCCCTCCGCTGCAAAGATCACAAAGGCCGTCGTCCTCCACCTCCGCCACAGCGAAGACCAATTCACTTTACTACATGGACGGATCGACTCACTTACTTCTTGATCGAGGGTCTACACCATACCATGGGGACTCTCTCCAGCACTCGGTTCTGAAACATGACGACATTGCTCCGAGATCTTCATTCCGTCCGGATGCCGTGCTTCCTCCATGGCCCGCCAGAGCCTTAGTTTATTTCCTTTTTTTTTGTTGTTTTGTATCTATGTTTTGGAAACGAATTCTAATGTTCTAGCTTTCCTTTATGGAACTATGCTTGTTTTTAACTTTTAAGTTTATCAATGAATGGCATATGTTGTTTCATTTAGGGGGAATATGTTTTTTTTAAAACCTTAATGTTTTATCTTTTGCCTTTTTGTTTATGCCAAAAGGGAGAAAATAAATATGTGATGAAATATGTTATGTTATGTATGTGGAATTTGAAAATAAATGTGATGTGTAGAATTTGAAAATATATGTGATGTGTATGTATGTAGAATTTGAAAATATATGTGATGTGACAATTGGCAAATCAAATGAAATTGATATCATGTAATACAAATTCATCAAATCATGTTTACTTGAATTTGGAAATGGGAATATACATGATTAATTCTATTTTATTATTCTATATTCTCACATTGTTTGTCATAATCAAAAGGGGAAATTGTTGACCTATGGTTAACTTTAAACCTTAATGTTTTGATTATTACAAACAAATTTGTTATGTTTTCTAACATTCTATTTTCAAGCAAAATTCAAAAGCGCTACAAATCGAACTCCCATGCAATGACAAGTTCAAAGTCAAAATCAATACAAGAGTTCAAGAATCTCAAGATCCACGAAATTCAAGATTAGAAGATCAAGATTGAGAATAGATTTTTAGATAAAATTGTAAAGGTATTAACTCTTTAATCCTTAGCAATTAAATGAACGAAAGCTCAAAAATATGTTTTATCACTTGCATAAAAATTAGTTTGATCAAAGCCAAAATCGATTTTCAAAAGCGTGGAAGCGGACAATCCGTTTGGCAAACCGGTTGATCCGGTCGATCGTTTACCTTGAACCGGTCGACCGTTTGAAACGTCTTTTTTCAAAAAGTGTCCGTTCTGATTTTTTGCAGTTCAACGGCTAGTTCTGACCAATCTGACCGGTCGACCGTTTGGTCATCCGTTTGGTCAGAAAGTGACGAAAATTCATCTCTATAAATACCACTTCATTTACTATCATTCAACAACACTTACAAGAGCATTTATAGAGAGAATCATATTGAAAAACATCATTCAAAGCTTCATTGCATTTATATCTTCAATATCTCTATTTGAAAAACTTTTTTTGATTAAATCAAACTTTTGGTTCATCTTTCTCAACAAAGTTTTCTTCTAACACTTGAGATTTCCTCATCCATTGCTATTCATTAAAGTGTTAGTCTCTCTTAGAACTAAACTTGTATCTATCATTCATCTAGAGAGAAATACTCAAATCAATCTCCTTACTTATTTGGGTCATATTGAGGTCCCTTGAAAAGCTTAATATTGTATAAGGATCGGTGCTCCTTGCTTGTAAGTCACCGGATACATTGTAAGGGTTTGGATTGCACCATAAGTCAATCAAAATAGTGGAAAGGCCGTGCTCGTGTTGAGAGAGCTTGGTAACGGGGACGTAGATCATTGGTTGGATCGAACCTCCATAAAAATCGTTTGCACTCTCTTCTCTTTTATTTACTTATATTGTGCTTATATTTTTGTGAATCTATTTTTATCTCTTAAATATCATTTTGAGAATATTTTTGAAAAATTTTGAGAAAACCAATTCACCCCTCTTGGTTAGTTATTCTTGGGCTATCGGACCCCTCTTCGTTCTATAATAATTAATTATTGTTTTGTCAAATAAATATAAATTATTCAAAAATAATTTTATAATTATGCAAGCAAACACTCAGTTTAATATTCAGTGCACTTTTTGAATTCATATAGTCAACAGTTTTTTAACAAAAATTCTACTGTCAAAAGTTCTACTACAAAAAACTGTACTGCTAAAAACTCTACTCACAACAGCTGTACCAAACTGACTCTAACTCAAAAAGTAAATCTAGTAAGCTACAAATTTTGATATACATATAATCAACCTCTCTAGCAAATTGCCATTTTTTCGAGGCTCTTTACGTATATCTATACAACATCTAAAAAGCTCTAAAAGGAGAAACATTTTTGGACCAAAATATCATTCCTTGTATTTTAGATTTTCCAACTTGTCCTTAATTAATTTAAAATGCTTATAAATTTGATTCAATTAAATCTTAATTAAGGCCTTTAAAATTCTTCAACTATTCATCTATCCCACCTTTTTATTTCATAATTTGAATATAATTAATTGGAAATAATTTGTGTTAATTAGATGGTTACGTGGAATGTAAGAATGTCACAATATCAAGATGGAACGTCGTGAATTTTTAAGGCTATGTTATTGAACAAGAAGGCTATTTAAATGTTGAATATCGTATTTAAATGTAAGAACGGTTTTTAAGGCTAGAAAGCTCTTTGATGCATTATCAATCTCACATACAATACAGAAAAAGTTTTTCACTTACTAAAATTTCGTACGAAAATCTTCTCAGTTGGTTTTGTGGTAATCAATCAAGTGTTAATGTATTGAGAATATGTGAAGATACGCTTATCCATGATTATGTTCCGTACAAATATAACTTTTACCGATTGATTTTCATTTTATGCAAAGATAACAATTTTGATGAAGCTTGTTTTGCGTGTGACTTGATGCTTAAAAGAATAAATTTTGAAAGCAAGCTTATACAGAGGTTTATTACGTAGGCACGCTAGACAAATGAACAGTGTGAGAAAGCTGAGTTTAGTTCTTGTGGAAGTTACTTGGACACGGAGCCGTAACTTCAGACTTAAATCTCTTTTAGACATGTGGTAATTAGATTTCATATATTCATGTTGTTTTATTTTAGTACTATGCTTTCAAATTAATATATAGTCTCTATAGATGGAAACTAAGCTTATGCTACCAATTATACTCTATTTTTTTTCCCAGACAAAAGGCACAATAATCTTATTCGTAGTTCCGATAATATCCTTAACGCATTAAATCTAAGTTAAAAGTAAATCTCCTTAGCGGATTTTCGAATTTCATTACCACAGTCCTGTCCAACTGTCTTAATCGACCAACACCCTTTGTGGGATCTAGGTTAGTGCGCAATTGGGTACCGTAACTCTACTTTCTACTTTCAGTTCATCTCACATCGCCAATTTTGTTTACCAAAGTGGCCCACTTGGAGCTCTCACTTCTTTAATTTTTGTTTATTACTTACATTTATGATGTGTTGATTTACATCGTCAAATCAGACACGCCTAACAAAAAAAATATTTTTTACAAAGAGCTACTACTCCAACAAATGTACAATATTATGTAGTCAATCATTACATTCTTTCATTAAAATTATTAATTATTAATTTTACTCTTCATAAAATACAGTCTTGTAAATCTCTATTAATACATCATTAATTCCATAAGATTTGATATAAAAGTTGTGAATAATCAAAACTCAAATAATAGTATTATCACCATATAAAACTCATTTCTGATTGCAATTGTACATCTATGAATGTAAATAAAATATCAACATTCATCATTATAACATCGAACAATACAATACAACATGTTATCAAGAACCGTGTTGTTTTAAATTGCTACAATATTTAAATAATAAAAATTAAAAAATAATTTTTTTTGAAAATATTAAAAATTGACAATATTATTACAAAAGTACGTACAACGCACGCGTGTCTAACTAGTAGTTTATAAAGGACTGACTTAGAAAAAATTAGAGAACATTTTGAAAAAATACAGTTAAAATATGGTTTATTACATATTAAATGCCGTATTAATTACCCTCAAAGTTACACGTTAAAAAGGCAATAAATATATAGAAAAATAATTACAAAGCTCAAACGAACCCTACCCGACAAATCCAAATTAGAAATCAAAACAAATTTCTTCCCAACAAGTCTAAATTTGAAATCAAAATCGATTTCTTCAAGATTGCTACAAGGAAATTTATATCCGTTTCTTCAATTTTGCAAAAAAAAAAAAGAATTCAATGGAGATTTCCATCCAATTTCTATTTCCAGGAAATATGAATTTTTTTTATTCACTTCATAATTATTAATTTTTTCAGATTGTAACTTTTCAAAGTGTAAATTTTCACATTTCAATATTAATTTGCTCAAGGATTCAAAATTCATTCTCCAAATATCCCTGATTTTTTCAGATAACATTCCTTTCATTCTCCAAATACCACTATAAGTCTGTTTGTTTCAATCGCCCTCGCCTTCGCCTTCGTAGCATTTTGTTTTTCCAAAATGCACAATCGATCAAATGACAACTGTACAATTAATTTTCTTTCGATTCTTGATTTTATGTGACCATAACGTTTTTTTAAGTCGTGAGCTGACAACATATACTTTAAAAAAACTAAAAATTGTAAACTCATTAACATTAAAAATCGTTAGATATTAAAACAATTTCTAAAACATATAAATATTAATCGGAAGAATAGACACAAGAATTGCAAACCCATAAATTATTATTAGAAAAAGAGAAATTATCTCACAAAGTTGAGGATTCGTTTTAATTATAGAGGAGCATCGCCTTCGCCGTCTCACTCTGTATTGAGCGAGAGTGTGAGACAGGCGACAATGTTTATATTGTGTATTTGAGCAAATATCGATTGAGAATTTGAGATTTAAGTATTTAGAATTGCGTCAATTGAGTTTGGATTTAGGGGTGGTGTGTTTTGGATTTTTGGTTTGGATCTTGGACTCTTGTCTTTGGTGCAGAATGGTGTTGGGTTAGAGTGAATAAATTGTAAAAAAAAAAAAAAATTATAAAAAATGACAAATTCGATTCCAAGTTGGATACTCGTTCAAAAACCAAGAAATGACAAAAGAAAAATTATTTTATTTACACAATAATTTTTTTTAAAATAAATTAATCGACGTGTAATCAACGGCATGTCGGTGTCGGTACTTTTTTAAAAATTGCGTGTCGACTTTACGTGTCATATCAGACTTGCGTATCCGTATCGGTGTATCATAGCTCTCCATCTGGGGGTAAAAATAAAAACTGTCGACTCTCACTAAAACTCTGTTTTCGAAATCATTAGTTTTGGTTCATGCAAACCGTCAACAATTTAGTTTTGAAAGAAACCAAGCCATTACAAAATGAGTTCTACGCGATACAATAGGTTGTGGGGATACAATCCATCACAGGAAAATAGGTTAAGTAGCACCCTAGTTGAAAAAAAAAAAAAAGCACAGGATAGAAAGGCACTGGTTCAATGGCCAAAAGTGCTATAGCCAGTCATTACACTTTCAACCCTATAAATACCAAATTTCAAAGAAATTGAAATGAAGTAATAAATTCCAAAAGAACTTCACTGTGTATAAAACATACAGTTTCCCTAACAAAACATCAACAAAATATTATTTCTGCCAGATCTAAAAACCCATGAAAAAAAATTTGGAAGAATTAGTTTTGTCTGAGCATAGACGTGCAAGAATTTGGGTACCAAGATTTAAGAATTTGAAGGAGAAAAGAGCAAAGTTATATATAATTCGCCAATGCATGCTACTTTGTTCGAGGAAAATTTAGAATAGATTTACTGATTTATAGGTCTGGGCATCGAGTGGATCGGTCCCTATATTTCAATATCCAGAACCACCCATTACACTTTGGGTATTTCATAAATAGAATCGTTCGGTTCCACGTAATTATTGAAACCAAACACAAACCAGAACCAACGGTTCGAGTTCGGGTTTAGTTCTACCCATAACGTTTCTTTTAAACCGTGAGCTGACAATATACTTTGAAACATATATATATTAACCGGATGAATAGACACTAGAATAGCAAACCCATAAATTAGGATTAGAAAAAGAGAAATTATCTTTCAAAGTTAAGGATTCATTTTAGTTATATAGGAGCATCGTCTTCGCCGTTTCACTCTGTTTTGAGTGAGGGTGCGAGACAGAAGACAATGTTTGTATTGTGTATCTGAGAAAGTATCGATTGAGAATTTGAATATTTGAATATTTGGAATTGCGTCGATTGAGTTTGGATTTGGGGATGATGCGTTTTGGACTTTTGGTTTGGATCTTGGACTCTTGGCTTTGGTACAGTGGTGTTGGGTTAGAGTGAATAAATTGTTAAAAAATAAAAAATTTATAAAAAATGACATATTTGGTTCTAAGTCAGGTACACACGATACTAGTTTAAAAACCAAGAACCGACCTAGACCCGTTGGTTATTGGTTCTCGATTCTAGACAGGAACCTTCGATTTCGGTTCTAGAGGTACAATTTTGATTAAAATGCCCATTCCTAATTCCAACGACGTAGTCAAAATCATAGCATGCTTGGCCACCAAGTTACTATCTTATTAACTCTAAGGCCCACAAAAATTTGTGGACACAAATAAGCCAATTAAAGCCACAATTTAAAGTAAATGTTTGTTTGGTGGAGTTTAAAAGTAGTTTTTTGAAAAATTTTGAAAATTTTGATAAAATGTGTGGTTAAAAAAATGATAGAAGTTGTGGTCATGGATTAATGTTTGGTTAAGCAATTGTCGTCTGAATTGTCTAGAAATTGTCTAGAAATTTTTTCTAGACAATTCAGACGACAATTGCTCAATCAGACATTAATCCACAGACCTAGACTTTTTTTTTTTTCTTCTTTTTTTTTTTGCTTCCACATTCTTCTTCTCCAACCAGACATTAATCCAAGAACTAAATTTCTTCAAACAATTTTTGAGCAATTATATTCAATATATTTTCAATTCTAAAAACAACTAAACTAATTAAGCACAAAATTTATTGAATTTTTGTAACTGTCGGGTGACAATAGAATTTTTTTTCTTTCTTTCTTTCTTTTTAAGCGACGGTTGAATGACCAAAAAAATAAACGATAGTTGAACTGTCTTTGGGCAAAAGGGTATCCATGATTATTTGCACTCAAAGGCAGATGGGAGGGGATTCGGGCCCCAAGACCCCCCAACTTTTTGAAAAATATATATTTTTTAATTTTTTTTAATATAATAACCAACCAAAACAAAAAATACTAAAACCCAAACCCAACAATGAATGAATTAAGAGCTAATTTGCTCATATACCTACTTTTAAAAAAAAAATCAAAATATACTCTATTTTAAATCTTATTAATATATACCCTAAACAAGAAAAACTTAATGAAAAATACCTCTTTTATATTGAACAAATATTTACCAAACCCTAATTCTAATTTTTACTTAAGAAAAACCCTGAAGCACTATCTCCTCCCTAATCCGCCGCGGAAGCAGCTGCGATGGTGAAGTATTCAAGAGAGCCCGATAATCCCACCAAATCCTGCAAGGCCAAAGGATCTGATCTCCGAGTTCATTTTAAGAACACAAGGGAGACAACTCATGCCATCAGAAAGTTGCCCCTAACAAAAGCCAAAAGGTATTTAGAGGATGTATTGGCCCACAAGTTGGCCATACCCTTCACTCGCTTCTGTGGATGTGTTGGGTGAACTGCTCAGGTGAAGAACATGCATTCTAATGGATGGGGGCGCTGGCCTATCAAATCCGCTACTTTCATCTTAGATTTATTGAAGAATGCTGAAAGTAATGCTAAGGTTAAAGGTTTGGATGTGGATGCACTCTACATTTCTCACATTCAGGTCAACCAGGCTCGAAAGCAAAGGCGCCGCACATACCATGCTCATGGAAAAATAAACCCTTATATGTCATCTCCTTGCCACATTGAATTGATTCTATCCGAGAAGGAAGAGTCCGTGAAAAAGGAGCCCGAGTTACAGTTGACAACTAGCAAGTCTAAGAAGGCTTGAGATTGAACTTGAACCAGATATTGCTCAAGTTTAATGGATGATCAATTAGTGTTTAAGCTTCTTTTGAAACCTAGCTATTTGATTTTTTTGTTGTTGGAGACAAGTTTCATTATTTTAACAAATATTTCTATTTTAGAGAATTTTGGATTCATTCCTCAGTTGTTCATGCTTCTATATAATGCTTTGTTTGGTTTAAATTATATAGTAACACATGTATTACCAGTGTAAAAATTATTGATTTTAATAAAAATGATGAAGTAACATATACGTTAGTCGTGTGTGTTGGTGGTGGTAACACTTGTGTTATCATAATTTAAAATATGGTAACACATTTCTGGTGGATGTGATTATAGTTGTGAATGGTGGTAGCAGATTTGAACTTGATAGTTGTGGTGCTAGTGTTGGTATATGACTAGTGGTAGTAGTGGTAGAAGGCGATTGGTAATAGTAACATATACGTTACCAGTGTAAAAAATTAATGATTTTAATGAAAATGATGAAGTAATATATACGTTACTCGTGTAAAAATGTTGTTTTAGAAAAAAATTTTAAATATGAATTTTAAATGAAAATAATGTATTTTCTTAAAAACTATAAAAAGAAGATAAATTATAAATTATTGGTTTTAATGAAGACGATGAAATAACATATAGTAACACATATGTTACCAGTGTAAAAATTATTGATTTTAATAAAAATGATGAAGTAACATATACATTACTCGTGTGTGTTAGTGGTGGTAACACTTGTGTTATCCTAATTTAAAATATGGTAACACATGTGTTACTACATTTTGTGGTAGATGTGATTATAGTTGTGGATGGTTGTAGCGAATTTGAACCCGATAGTGCTAGTGCTGGTGCTGGTATAAGACGAGTGGTAGTAGTGGTAGAAGACGATTGGTAATAGTAACATATATATTACCAGTGTAAAAATTAATGATTTTAATAAAAATGATGAAATAACATATACGATACTCGTGTAAAAATGTTGTTTTCAAAAAAATATTGAAATATGAATTTAAAATGAAAATAATGTATTTTCTTAAAAACTATAGAAAGAAGATAAATTATTAATTATTAATTTTAATAGAGACGAGGAAATAACATATAGTAACATATATGTTACCCTTGTAAAAAAGTTGTTTTTAAATAAAAAATTTGAAATATTGATTTTAAATGAAGCTAATGTATTTTTAAAAAAATTATAAAAGGATATAAATTGTAAAATATTGATTTTAATGAAAATGATGAAGTAACACATATGGTAACACATATGTTATACGTGTTGAAATCTATTTTCAAATGAAAATTTAAAATTTTGATTTTAAATGAAAATAATATATTTTTAAAAAAATTATACAAAGAGAGAAATTGTAAAAATTGATTTTAATAAAAAAAATGAGGAAGTAACATATAGTTACCCATGTAAAAATATTGTTTTTCAATGAAAAATTGAAATATTAATTTTAAATGAAAATAATATATTTTAAAAAAAATAATAAAATGAGTAAATTATAAAGTATTGATTTCAATGAAAACGATGAAGTAACACATGTGTTACTCATGTAAGAATATTGTTTTTCAAATGAAAATATTGATTTTATGAAAATAATGTATTTTTAAACAATTATCAAAGAAAATAAATTGTAAAATAAAATAATAATAATAATAATAATAATAATAATAATAATAATAATATTATTATTATTATTATTATTATTATTATTATTATTATTATTATTATTATTATATTTGAAATAATATACAAATATGATATTTTAGGTAAAAATAATATAATTTTAGATGATGAAAAACTAAAATGTTAATTTTAAAAAAAAAAAAATTAATATAATTTTAGACAATGAAAAACTAAAATATAGATTTTAAATAATGTATTTTTATTAAATAATAAAATATTAATTTTAATGAAATGATGTATTTTTTTAAAATTAAACCATGAAAATGAGGTATTTTTTGAAGAATTAAAAAAATAGATAGTTTTCAACTTTTTCACAAAAAGTAGGGCTCTTGTCAAGTTTGACCATGAATTAAACAAATAAAGCCCAACAAAAGTCCAATAAAATTAATTAATTAATTTAAGATTACTTCTTCTTCTTCTTCTTCTTCACAGATACAGCTCGCATTCACGTCTTCAATCTTTAACACACAAAAATTGATTGCGATTTCATCTTTAGTATTTTTCACTTAAGCTAGAGATTTTTTTAGGGATGGCAATTTATCCGCCCCGCCCGGACAATCGGGTATTCGGGGCGGGGAAAATTCTCCGAGGCGGGTTCGGGGTAGCCCCGCCCCGAAATACTTTTTATTTTTAATATTTTTAATTTTGAAAATAATAGTTACAAAAAAAAATTAAAAAAAATAAATAAACGGAGCAGCAAGCGGGCGGTAGAGCCGCCCGCCCGATTAAGCGGGAAGCAGGCGGGTATGGGAGGGATCAAAATTCCCCAATGGGGAGGGGACGAGGAGGGCCGCCCACCTGCCGACCCGCCCATTGCCATCCCTAGATTTTTTTCTTCTTGCTATAGAATAACATTAATTTTACGAAATAAATTATAGCTCGAGTTCAAGTCGAGATTCTTTTGTTGTCGGCGGGTTCTCAAATTAGAAGAAGAAACATAGTCTAAGAAAACATATTGAAAAATTTAGTAGTGCACACAAACTAGCTCAAATTAAGTTTGAATCGTTCAATAACCAAGAAGAAAGTATTGAGGCTAGTCTTTTCAAACAATCACAACGAACACAAAGTGAGTGTCAAATATGTTTAATTGCATCAATCGATTGTGTTTTGATACCTTCTTGTAAGTTTTTTAAAGATTATAACTTATAAAAAAATATTAGATTCTCATATGATCATAGAAATAATGCCAACTGCTATATGTTGTCTCACGCTATCAATAGTGGCACGCCTCGATTTGATACGCCTACCTCACCTACGTTTGGCTCAGCATTTTCGCCTCATTGGTCTCATAAGTTCACCTCTTACAGATAGACAGCAATAATCCAACTATCATTAGGTTAGCCAGACGACAACTCAAAGACTGACAATCACTACCAACAATTGAAAGATGAAACATCTCTCATTAACTCCTAATAATGAGGGAGGTGAAATGACACATGCCATGAAGAGCTATTAAAGGTCATAACTGCATGTTACTTATATAAATAGAGGCCAACCCCCAAAGTAAAAATACAACACATATACTCAATATTGTTATTCTGCATATTTGAGTTTAATCAAGTACTGATTATCACACCGGAGTAGACACAGGAGAAAGAAACTCGACCACATTTTGCAGATCTCCACCACTGTAGCAGCTTTACTCAGAGAAGGAGAAAAATTGTATCATCATAATAAAAAGGCCTCAGTAAATGTGGTTTGAGAAAAAAAAAAAAAAAATTGGGGGCAACCCCCGTAAGAGGGGTTTTCTCTCTCCCGACCCACTCATTTGCCATATTCTGACTCTGCTCCTGTTTGAGGACTCTCTCAATTTAAAATATTTGGCTCTGCCATTGTTTGTACCAATAAATTGCTATTTTTACAAATATATACTACATCTAAAAGGTCCTAAAAGGGAGAAATATTTTTGGACTATTCTATCCTTACAAACTTTTTAAATTTTCATATTTACTCTTAGTATTCATTAATGTAAAGTTATCTTTTAATATTTTATTTATTACTCTTTTATTGGTCATCATTATTGTACATTAAATTTTTAACAATTTATTAAATGTACACTTAATTTTTAAAATATTTAATCTATTAAATTAAATATAAAGGTGACAAGTTGGTCTCGATTTTTTTTTTCCTGGCATTACGTAGATGAAATGAATGAATAGGAAAAATTTTAACTTTGTTTATTACTACACTAAAATTCTATTTATGGTTGTCAAAACTAAAATGTAGATAAAAAGATTATTTTTAATACATTAGATTACAGTGATCATAAACATGTTTGGTTCAGTTTTTTTAAACTGTTTTTTTTTTCTCAAACTCATTTTTAACCACATATTTTGTGAAACCCATAACTTTTATTAATTTTTCAACCATACATTTTAATAATTTTTTTCAAAATTTCCCAAATGATTACTTTTAAACATCACCAAATATATACTATTATTCAGAACTAATGTTTGAAACTTTTTAAAATTTTAATTTAATTTATTTTATTAATATATATAGAACATCATCTTCTTCTATCCCTTAACAATATTTTCACAACATAAGCAAGCATTGACAATTTTTTAATTTTTGTTTCTCACTTAAATTTTTGACATTTTCATTTATGTCCTCAAATTCGACACGTATAATAAAAAGAGAACATGCACAAATAATATTTTTTTTACAAGGAATTACTACTCCAACAAATGTACAATATTATGTAGTCAATCATTACATTTTTTCACAATAAAATTGGTAATTATTAATTTTATTCTTCGTAAAATGCAGTGCCCTAGAGATTATTAAATTCCATAAAATTTGTTATTAATTGTTCGTCAATCTTCAAAACTTAAATCACCGAAAGGTCTTCACTGGGTTCAAGTTATTGATGGTATTATCACCATATAAAACTTATATATGATTTTAATTGTACTTCCATAAATACAATTATTTTTTAATAATTTATTTATTACTCTTTTATTGTTCATCATTATTGTACATTAAATTTTTAAAATTTATTAAATGTACAATTAAATTTTTTAAACATTCAATATATTAATTTAATTATGAATGTGAAAATATGATCTCAATTTTTATTTTTTTTGGACTACGAGATTAAATGAATGAGAAATTGGTTTTTATAAATGAATTGAAAAAGTTGCAACATTGTTTATTACCTCATTAACATTTAAATAATGATTGTCAAAAGTGAAATGGAGATGAAAATATTATTTTTAATATATGTTGAAATTTATTTATTTTTACAAAAATAAAATAACAAAATAGGAAAAAAAATTAAAATTAATGACATAGATTGAGAATTTTAATCTATTTTGATTTAAATTTATTTTTTTATTTAAATAATCAATAAGGGCTTGAATTATTTTTTTAGTATTAGAATTTTCATTTTTTTTAGAATATTTGTTTATATAAATTTTGTTTTCCTTGTTTTGAGTGTTTTCCCTGTTTTCAATGAAAACGTCAAAAATATTTTTGAGTTTTGTGTTATAAATTTAATTTTGTTTGTGAAAATAAATTTTCAACAATATTCTCAAAACATAGGCAAACATTGACACTTTTTTCATTTTTTTTTCTTACGTACATTTATGATATTTTCATTTAAATTAGACACACTTTACAAAAAAAGAACACACGATGAATATTGTTTACAAGAAACTACTATTCCAACAAAAATAAAATATTATGTAGTCAATCATTAAATTCTCTCACAATGAAATCAATAATTATTAATTTTATTATTCTTAAAATGTAGCCTTAGAATATATTATTAATACATCATTAATTCTATAAGATTTGAAGTTAAATGTTCGTCAATCATCAAAGCTCAAATCACCAAAAATCTTCAATAGGTTCAAGTTACTATTTGTTACTACTTCTATGAATATTAATTAATTTTCAATATCGAACAATACAATACAACATGTTATTAAGAACAGGTTTTTTTTTATCTTATTGCAATTGTTGATTTAACATTTTAATTATTAATAATAAAAAATAAAAATTTTGAAAATATTAAATTTTGACAATATTATTATGAAAACACGTACACAACAGCGTGTCAAGAAAGCATCTCCACCCGACTCTTTAAACATAAGATTCTCTCTATTTTAAAGAGCCCAAACTTGAAAATTATAGTTCAACGGACTCTCTAAATTAACTTTTCAAAATAGAGTGGGTTTGGCTCTCCACATTTGGAGAGCCAAACCCACTCTTTATAATTAAATTCATTCAAACGGTTTCAATTTCCAATACACCAAATAATGATTAAATTAATTAGTGTATACAAAATAAAATTAAAAAATAGAATAAAATCATATAATAATTAGGAGAGAGGCATGTTAAAAGAAAATATATGAAAAGATAATAAATATTTATTGGAAGAAGTAAAATAAAGAGATTGTTGGAGCACTTAAAAAATTTTACTCTCTAAATTTATAGACGCTCTTTAAAATGTCAAATATCTTTCTTTATAAATAAAGAGTCTATTGGAGATGCTCTAACTAGTGTTAATAAAAGTTACTATTTTTCAAAAGATCTTAGATTTCTAAATTCTCTTTTATATTATTGATGGTACCAAAATTTGTTTCCGCTACAGCAGCAACAAATTGTACATTAATGTCAATATTACATCCCCATTGAACTCGTGAATACAAAGCAACGGCAGTATTTGGAGTACTCACTCTTTAATTTATAATAATATACCAAGAACAAAAATTAACTCACTACCATTATCGTATTAAACAAAATTATATTAATATTTTTAATACACATAATACAACAGCATCCCATGCTGAAGCCTGAAGGAGAAGCGAAATGCACGAAAAAATTGTCAATATGCAAACCAGAGGAACATATAAAAATAAAAAATAAAAAATTATATATTAGGCCAATCTACCGAGACTCACATATAAAAACGGTAAATTCGAGGTTCTTTTATTATATGTTAAATTTTGGAAGAGTCAAATTAAAATTCAAGTATATAAATTTATTATAAGAATGAAACGCACACAAATTTTTTGTAGTGTATTTTTATACAAATTTTTTTGACACCCCCAGCATAAATATATACTTCATTCGTCCCATAAAGATATATTTAATTATTTATTTTTATTTGTTTCAAATTATAATCTATTTTTCTTGTTGAGAGTATAGTTGATTTCTTAATTTTTAAATATGCCCATAATTAATGTGTCTTATTATCAACAAATATGAATTACCATTATTCAATGTACGGATATTTTAAGAAAATTGTAATGTTCCAACAAAATTAATTAATTAATTTTTTTACTTTGTGTGAAAATAGAAGTAAATTTATCTTTGTGGGACGGAAGGAGTAATATATTTGAGTTCAAAGCATGAAACGTTGTGTAGTGTAGTAAATGCCAAACATAAATTTTGTAAAAATTAACATGAAAATATGTCAATACATTATTACAATCGTAGCCTACGCGTTTTCATACTTTGAAAACGTCGTATAATTATATTTTATCAATATTGTCAAACGACTTGGTTGTTTGTCTATGAATTAAGAAGGGAAAAAAAGAGTTCAAGGGACATTGAAACCATAATATAATTTTATCAAATTTTGCAATTCTGAAGATGAAGAAATTGGTAAAATAATTGAAGTTGGCTAAACCAATTGACTATATAAAACCTATGAAATCTCAAATAAAGTCCAAACAAATAAGGAAAATAAATCAAAACCAAACACAGAATTTAAAAGATGAATAAAGAGAACTGGCCAGATTCAATAAATAATAAATTTTGAAATGATGAAGATAGTTAGTAGAAAGAAAAGATATAAAGAAATCAATATAAGTCTAGGCTTTCATGTAGATTTTCTTTGTTAAACTTTTAGCTATTTGCTATTCTTCGGAGAGGAAGCTGTTTTTTGCTTGATAGAAAGTCCAACCCCAGGGGAGTTTACTCAACCCATTCCCTAGTCTCTCGCACTGCTCAATTAAGTGTGCGATCGATTCAACTATCACCTTATCTCAAATGTTGTGATTGGAATTGGTAGTAGAAAAAAAATCAAAATATTGATCAACAAATTTGAAAGACAAAGAAAGAAATTGGAGAATATCAGAGTGGAGATAAAATGAAATGAATAAATCAACTAGACATAAAGTTGAGTCTTTGTCTAGATTGTGAATTCTTAAGGGAGGATTGTCACATTTTTATAGATTGGCCCATTATATTAATCAGTTAGGATTGGCCCATTTTTTGGGGGTTCTTAATGTGAGTCTATTTTTATTTTTATTAGTCCTAGAATAATGGCACATTAAAGATAATATTAAAAAAAAATAGAAAAAAAAAATATACGAAATATGTGTAACCCCACATGACACCATCTAGGTACGCCTCTGAGTAAATGGATCGACTTTAAAATGCATCAAGTGAATTTTTTTGCATCAAATCTTTCCATAGAAAAGGAAATGTATTAAAATTACTAAAATTGTGAGATCTTTTCCATTTCAAAACACTCGCACTTCTTTGGTTACTAATGTGGGCATGTGCAATGCACGTGATATATCCATAATTATGAACATAATAGTGTGTATTATAAAAAAAATTGTAATCACATACTACATTTGGAATCACAATTAATTATTTGAAACACTATGTAAACACCAAAAATTGAAATCACATATATGCAGATAGAGAGATTGACTTTAACCATAACTCTTGACTAGTAGTTCATGATAATATACATAATTAACATGGAGAATAATAAACTTATAAAGAGTACTAGTCAAATGCACGTGCAAGGCACGTGTTGTATTTTAATTAAGTATTTAATAGTGTAGTTATTTTTAGTGAGTTTCTTAATTATTTTTCACTTATAAGAGACTAAGTAAAACATACATTAAAACTTATTGAAAAATATACGTATAATTTAAGTGATAGATGATATAGCCTCAATTGATATTTAACACGAATGTTCTTCATTTTTAGATGATATAATTCATGGTGTGTAGTTTACTAACATAATTGATTAATATAAATCCTAGAACTAAATACTTCAATTATGATCTCGCAATATTATTCTACTGGTTTGAAGTTTAAACTTATTCAATATTCCTTCTCATTATAACCCGACTTTGTAAATTATTTTAATTTTATTTTATTTATTCTAATGTATCAAACATTAAAAAAAAGTTTAAATCACACGAGTGTCGTGAGATATTTATAAGATTTCTTGTGAATTTACGGTAATAAGTAGTAAAAATTCTTATTATAGATTAGCACAAGTTGTTAATTAGTGATTTTATTTTCTTGGCATATTGGATAGGGTTGTATTCATGGATATATTTTTTTTTCTCTACTATTGTAACTTTCTATCTTGAGAATAGTATTCTTCATCTCATTTCTTGCATAGTGCAAGATCTTGTGCTTGTAGGTAAATCTTCTTGGACTTAATTGTAATTTGATTCGATGAATCGTCGAAAAAATGAACTAAAACTATGTATTTCTTGTAATCTTGATCATTGTGTTGCTAACTTAAAATAAGTAATTAATTGAAGGATAATTGTTTCAATTACAAATAATTTTGAAGTTCAAAGTGGGGTTGTTTGGTATATGTTACTTGGCCTAAGAGGCCAAACCTAGAGCTTAATATATATATATATGTGTGTAACTGAATTTTGTTTCAATGGTTTAAATTATTAAGCATTTGGATAGCTTCTTCAAAAATTGATTGGGTATAAAAACTAATAAACATATTTGCAAAAATTTTCGGCAATTTTTCGAATAACATGAATATAGTCGGAAGGAAGACGAACAAGACGACCAAAGGAAGAAAAGAAAAATAAAAAAATGTTGGAAAAAAAATTAGGGCAGAAAAAGATCTATAATTGAAAAAAAATAAAAAGGAACAAAGGATAAGAAAGAGAGTTCCATTCACTCTTTTAATATATAGGGATTAAGTGTTGGATGCAAATAAGCAATTGACATTTCATTCCCTCTTCCCAAATGTAAGTAAATCTATCTTTAATTAATGTTACACTACACCAATTTCGAACCCCAAATTGATATATTACTATATTTGAATGTGGAGCACAAACCAAACATAGGTTTAGCACAACTAATATTTTCATTACTCATACGGTCATATCAAAATTAAGTATTCCCTCTCTTTAAATAATGTAAAATTTATATGAATAACCTATTCAATTTCCTTCTCTTTTCTTCCAAAAATGATAATTATTATTGTAATTAATAGTTCAAATCCACAAACAATTTTATTTGATGAATGGATATAGGAATGTTGATAGGTTCAAATAATTTAACCCCAAGGATTACATTTCATAGAATCTGTACAGGTGCTTTTGTGCATACTCTAGCCGACCTCCATGCCCATCATATATCACAAAATGTGCCGAACTAAAAATCTCAAAAAAAAAAAACCAAAATACATTAATGTCAATATTACATCCCCATTGAACTCATGAATACAAAGCAACAACAATATTTATTTGGAGTAATCGCACATTAATTTATAATAAAATACCAAGAACAAAATTAACTCACTACCAATATTGTATTAAACAAAATTATATTAATATTTTTAATACACATAATACAACAGCACCCCATGCTAAAGGAGAAGCGAGAAAAGCACGAAAAAAGGCACACACATATATGTATTTAGAGTTTCAATACGAACTACAATCTGAATAAAATACACTTTTTTGATGAAGAAGGAAATATTGGGTGATTGAGTGGAAGTTTGGTGCAGCTTATTGGGTATAGATACTTACTCAAAATCACCGACCTGGACCTTTGAGAAATTCAACAATTCACCCAAGAAGCTTGGATTTGTGGAGTCTCAGCAAAATATATATGGCTGCTAACATTACCTAATTAGGTATGATTCCTGCTAACATCTGGGGGTGGTGACAAACTGGCATAATTTTCTATCATATTTTCATCTAAATTAAGTCGACAACATGGTTAATTCATATCCCTTCAATTTAAAGCATTTATTTTCATTGATCTTTTATATTCAACTCGAAAATTTGTCAAAACTATTAGTACATACTTTTTCAAGAAACCATATTAACCACTCAAAAAGAAGACGCAATTGACTCAAAAAAAAAAAAAAAAAAATTCTGCAAAAGTAGTGTTCATATAATCAAGATTACTAAAAAAGTATCAAATTCTTACAATTAAAAAGAATTGCAGGTTAATACTAACTCATGAACCCTAGAACAAATCTAAAAACTAAATTCAATATGAATACAAAAATTATATATCTATACTAACCCTTTAGCCCTAGAACTCAAAATTTCCACTGCCCAAAAACCCTAATCGAACTCTCCAATTATCATTCAATTAATTTCTCGTCTAATCACATTAACATCAGTTGTAGAAAGGAGGGTGGTTCAGATTCATATGCAATCCTTGTACTATGGCTTCTTCTCTCAGATCCTCCAACTGTTTTTCCAAGGACGTGAGTTCATTCAAATTCCGGCACCCTTCGAGTTCGACATCCATCTTCTCCAACTCTAGCATCAAATTGCTGGTTGGAATTGCATTACCAACAGCGCCAGCATCACAACCTCCTCCACTCATGGCGGTTCCAGCGGCTGAAATTCCACCGACGGCATCAATCAAGGAGAGATCGCCGTGAGTATAGGGACGATTTGCGGGTGAAAACACGACAAGGGCAATGGAAGTCCCAGTCTTGAATTGAAGCTCTTGAGCCTTCTTGAACAGGCCCTTACGTCTCTTGGAGAAAGTCACCATTTTTGAAGATTGTTTGGTGATTTTCTTGATTTCGATTTTCTTCTTCCCAGTACGAGTACCAGTTCCCATCTCTCTCAATGATCAACAGGAGATTGCTTAACACAGAAGGCGAAGAAGATCTATCAAATTCAATCCGAAAACCCTGAATAAGGATTAAGGGAGGGAGGGAATTTGAGGATTTGGCGCTCAACGTCTACTTTTTTATTTGAACAACGTAGTCAAACTCAGATTATGCTTTGCCAGAAGTTATACTATCTAATTTCTAAAGGCCCACCAAAATGTTGTGGACACAAATAAGCCCATTAAAGCCCAATTGAAAATAAGGAGGGATATTTACACCCACTACTTACAAATATTAAAATAATTTAAATCTAACAACTTAACTTATTTATTTCAAAAATACTACATAATTAATATTATATTAAATAATAAAATAATGAATTAAAATTAAATAACTATTTCACGTGAATTCACTCAAATTTGTTTTTGAGTCCATGATTATTTGCACAATAAATCCTTCATCTTTATAAAATTTTCACTTTAGTCCCTATACTTCGTCTTTCATTTCAATTTTGTCTTTTTTATTTGCAACCCAAGTCCTTCAACTTTTAAATTTGTACAAGTTGGTCCCCATATTTATACTTTTATATCAATTTAGTCCTTTGTATCCTTTATTTGATCTGAGACGTTACAAATGATATTTTGTATAATTGAATATATTACATATTATATTATGTTATTTTACATATCGTATTCTTGAATTTGTATTTTGATCGGACGATGTTACACGTATATTCTACAAATGATGAAATCAATAGTTTTATTTGTTAAATTTAACATTGTGTTTCATATCTATATCATCTTATAAATGAACTTATTGAAGTTTTTAGTTGTTGATAACAGGTTATAACAATTTCATTTAGTATCGCAATACTTACTACAAACGTTACAAATCTTATCACAGTATCGTTGTTTGATACAAATGTTCAAATAATATTTCAGATCACCGAATATGTTCTGATTATATTATGTTATTTTACACAATACACGTATACGTGAATTAATATTTTGTATCACCGATATTTTATATTTCAATTTATGAATGCGATTGTTACAAAATATCATTTGTAAAATTTGTATCAAACATTGATCACACAATATCATTTGTAACATATGTATCAAATAGTGATACTATAAAGGACTAAATTGATATAAAAGTATAAATATGGGGACCAACTTGTACAAATTTAAAAGTTGAAGGACTTGGGTTGCAAATAAAAAGGACGAAATTGAAATGAAAGATGAAATATAGGGACTAAAGTGAAAATTTTATAAAGATGAAGGACTTATTGTGCAAATAAGTAAGGACTCAAATACAAATTTAAGTAAATTCACGTGGAAATATATATTTTGTAGTATAGATTTAATTTTAATTTATTATTTTATTAATTAATATAATTTTAAGAATGTAGTATTTTTAGAATAAATATGTTAAATTGATAAAATTAGAATTATTTTAAAAAGTGGTTTATTTATGAAAAGATCCCTTGTTTATGTAGCTTATCTTTATGACCCTTAATACTTATAAGTTAGGATCTTGTTTGCCAATTGCCAAACATGCCCTCATTTTTTAAATAGGATCTTGTTTGCCAAACAACTTATTTTTATCAACTCTTTTTGAAATTTCGGAATAATTTTGTTGATTTTCAATTTTTAAATTGAAGAAATAAATATATAACAATAAATCAACACTTTCCCACCAAATTCTTGCTTATTAATTACTTCAAAAATCTATCTAATGAAAAATCACTAATAACTTATGTTAATCTATAATAAGCATTTTTACTACTTATTATTGCAAGTTCGCAAGTAATCTTGTGCATATCTTATAATACTCGTGTGATCTAAACTTTTTTGAATGTTTGATTAAGATAACAAAATTAAATTGATAAATTAAAAAAATTTACAAAGTCAAGTCATAATGAAAAAAAAAAATAGAACAAGTTTAAATTTGAAAGTAGCATAATAATCTTTTCGAAGTATCCAATTATATAAAGTGCAATAATCAATTATGTCAGGAAACTACATACCACTCATCACATCATCTAAAAGTGAAGAATATTTATGTTAAAGATCAATCGAAAGTATATCACTCACTCTTAAATAATACATATTTTTTCTAACAAATTTTAATACATATTTTACTTAATCTTTCATAACTAAACAAATAATTAAGAAACTCACAAATAATGACTACGCTACTAAATACTTAATTAAAATATAACATTTGCTTTGCACGTGGACTTCACTAGTATTCTTTAAAAAGTGAGACAACTTATTAAGAGTTGTTATTATGGTAAACTAAAAGTCTTTTTTCTTTTGTTAGGTCAAAGAAAACCAAGAAAAATAAAAAATAAAGAGACCAAATAAATTGATGAAAGAAAAAACACGAATAAAGAAAAAATAAAAACTCAAGGCGCAAAGAGTTTGACTATAAATTCAAGCAAAAATTTCGATAAATTTTTTTTTCTTATCTCTAAAATTAAGTAATATAATCTAGAAATTCTAATTAAAGTTTAATTTCATGTGTTTATAATATTTTGCAAATAAAATACACCAAACCAAGTGAAATCGCAATTTATCAACGGGGAGGTTCTTATCTAGCATGATACAGCAAGTAATTGTCATTCCATTATCTGCTTTGACATACTTTTAATCAACTCAGAATGCAAATACATAAAGAAAAGTAGCTTTAATCTACAACAATCACTAGAGGTGGCAAATGGGTGCGTTAGCCCAATTGACCCGATGGGAGAATTGTTCCAAGCCAAATTGATCCTGTTTTTATTGGACCGTCCCACCGTGCCGATCCATTTTGCCACCTCTAACAATCACCCTTAAAACGGATTTAAAGAGAAAGGTGCTCAACATACTTGTATGCCTACAAGCAGGTTCCAGGTGTGTTGAACTTAGATATAGTTACAAACTTCTAAAACCTGCTATGTGATCCGAATATACAATTGAGCATCAGTATCCAAGTTAGAGAACAAAAAAAAATTCGTGCCTTACGATGTGCAGTCCATCTTCAAGTTTTAGAGGGACAAACCTTTCCACTGACTCGGCAATGATGATTTGAATATTTGACGGAGTACCATTTTCTTAGACTGATCAAGCTTGTTTACACCATATTCCCTGTAAACACCAAGCTTCAGAGCTTGTTTTCCCTCTTCGACAGCTTTCTTCCTCAAAGCAGAAAGTAAAAGTGCCCACTGATCGTCCGTATCTGTTTCATTTGTCTTGCTTTCGGACATCTCCCCGTCCTTTGGTGACAAATCCGCAGCATCATCCACCAAGTCCTCCTTTGTTTGTTGATTGCTTTCTTTGGCATCTTCATTAACATTTTTTTCACTATCACCGCCATTACAATTGGCATTTGTGTTTCCCCACCATCTATATCTGACAGTCGATAAGCCGTTTGATGGAAATCCATATTTAAATTCATCCAAGCTGTCTAAATTCCCTTTAATCACATTTGAGCTCTGCATATTCTGAGAATATTCAACTCGGAATTTGGGCATTTCCCGCAGAGCACCAGGATTTTTGTTCTGGATCTGGGACACTCTATATGCAGGGCAAACAAGAAAAAAAAATCATAAAACCAAAAGAAAAAACAAAATGGTCTACGTGTACCTCACACTTGTCTTTGAACATAACCTCATTTATTGGACATCAAGATCAAAATAAAAGAATCTAATGTAGGTAAACTTTACGAAGGCAAGGCACAAAAGAGTCCACAATCACAAATGTTTATGCACCCTAAAACTCGATTTACAACAAGTTTCCATGTAACACCCCGAATTTTCGTTACTAGCCGTTGAATTGAAATTTAGAACTTAATTGCACAATATAAAAGTTTGGAGACCCAATTTGATCGTGGAAAATAGTTTTAGACCATGATGCAATTTCTACAAAAGTAGATTTTTGGTACTGCTGTACCTGATTTTAGGAAAAATGGGGAATTGTGGTTATTGATGTTTTGGCATGACCTAGATTTTTCCCTTCATGATTTAAGGGTGTAAGTGTTTTAAAATATATATTATTTAATACATGAAACTACGTTTTATGTGTAAAGAAAATTATGTAATATGTTATGTTGACATCTTATATATTTATATATATGGTAAACTTTTCAAATTAAAACTATAAAAGAATTTGAATAAATTATCACAATAAATTACGATATACACAAAAATAGGAAACATATTCTTATTACAATATAATGTTAAAATTATGTTATGTTGAACGTATTTTCTTTAAAAATATGCTTGTTATGAATAATGTTGAATCATGATTATTTTTATAATCATGATTTAAGTTATTTGAGTTTATTTTAAGTTTTATCGACACTTGGGTCGTTAAGGATTTGGGTCGTAACATTCCATGTCTTTCAGCCATTTCAAATCAATGTCTCAACAGAAGATTATGCATTGCCATGACATCCCCTAATAAATAATATAAACTGTTTCTATTTCGATGATCCAAAACAAACAAAAACAAGAACTGCTGTATGAAGCTGCATAAAAGTTTTGAAGAATAATTTCAATGCGAGACAGCCTTATCAGTCAAAACATACAGGCCGTATGAGATCTAAAATAAGCCAGTAAATATGCATGAGTTGTGCAGTTTAAGAAATTATATGAATTTGTGTAACTTCGAGTAAGAGATGAAACAAATTTCAAAGATACAATCTGAGAAGTGTCCATGGCTTCTTTTCCTTTTTCTTGTTGAAAAGCACACATTTCAGAAAACAATGATGGATAAGTGACTTGAAATAATATTTTAGACATGTGACCCATAAAACTTTTATCTTTTCTCTTTCAAGGCAAGGAAGAAATTGTTATTGGACTGTAGACTGACATCTAACCTAGTTATTTTTAAACTGAAGGTTCGCTATCAAAGACTATAGTGGCTAGTTCCTTGGACAAAGTTGTTACATACACAATTACTTGACTGCCATTGCTGGCATGCATATATTTTGGAGCTCTTCTGTTTTATGAATATAATTGACAGAGCATACTGTTCACGCGCCATGTTACAATAAAATTAACTCATTGACACAAAACGGGAAGAAAAGAAAAGAAAAGTTAATTTTGTTCACAGGGAACACATGGAATAAAGCATATATAAGAGTTGACTATTAACTAACCACCTTGAATAACTTTTAATCAAACATCAATAGCATCCCAAGGTTATTCTTTGTCGTTGCATATAATTTACATCTAGAATTTTGAATTAAAGATCACAGATTTTCCTAGGAATAGATTCATGCCGTTAACATTTAAACATTAAGTGTCCAAGACAACAACGAATAAAAGCTTAAAAATATAATGATACGGGTGAACCTGCCAGATAAATGTGAAAATGAATAAAGACTTACATAGATGATGATATGGGTGAACTTGACAAAGCATCATTCTTCGGTCCTGCAACTTTTGGCAATTCAGCAAGTTGTTTGGTTTTTTCTATTGCAGCATCCTTCTTAATTTCTTCAATGCTCTTTCCAGAAAGAAACTAATATACCAAATTTGAAATGGAAATGAGCTAGTTTACATGGGTGGGGAAGCAGAAAAGGATAATCATTAATAATGATTCATTATGACATTGGAAATGACAATACTGTTTATCTCTCTCACAAAAGATGCAATTACTAGATGCTGTTAAATCTAGCCAAGAGAAATACCACACTACTTGGCAATCAACCTTCATATATCAAATTCAATGCTGGAACTGCAGCTTTTAAGAGCCCGTTTGATGTGGATTATAAACTGGTTTATTTGACCAAAATGGTTTATTTGACCAATTTTGGTAAAAAATATCATGCTACAAGGCAAAAATTTTGGTCAAATAAACCGTTTTTGGTCAAATAAACCATTTTGGTCAAATAAACTAGTTTATAATCCACACCAAATGGGCTCTAAATTTCATAGAGACAGTTTAACAACCTGAAATGTGTAGTTTGATTGTCCTCTAAAGTTGGCCAATCAACATTTAAAATAAATGGGATTTTCTCCAGTTTGATACATGCTAGAATGATAATTTATATAAGAGCGTTAGAGAATTACATGCTGAGATTTTTGTATAAGTAGACTATAATGGTTTTCAGCACATATTCGCACTATAAAAAGGAACACAAAAAAGGAGAAAGTATAACTCTATGACATATTTTTAGACATCAAACCACGGCTGGTTCAACCACCAAAAAGAAGGATTCAGTTTGGTCCATTTGCATCGAATAATTGACTTTCTTCCTACCCCTTTCATCATCAGAACCGAAACAAAATCCAACTGTCCTTTAAACTTTTTCATCCTCTCTAACCAATGCCAATGTTCTAATACACTCACAACAAAGTCCTGCACCACATTTGGATCCATGGGAACTAATGCCTTGTTCATTGAGTTGAGTATAAAGAGGGACACATCCTCCACAAAATCCAACTGTCCTTCATACTTGAATATTTTTAAAGTTTTTTTACAAGTTTAATGCACAAATTTCTAATTTTATGTAGTATAATAATAAAAACAGCAATGGTTTAAAAGGAAGTAAGTTGTCAGTCATATATATTTAGTTTTAAAACACAACAGATTACAGACAGAATTCCTGTCCGAAAATAATAAAATGAAAAACATTTTTTCTACTTTATACGGAAGGAAAGAAATAATCTGTCAACAATGTTTAAAGACGCCATGTTTACCAGCGGATTATATCCACTGGTTAATAGCAAGTTTCAGGTAATAAAGCTATTCAATTTGCGTAAATAAATATCATCTATATCTTTCCTCTTAGCACCTAATTCCAGTCAGATTATAAGCAATTTCATTTTGTCCCGCTACTATTACAAACTTTGAATTACATACATGCACAGTAACCTCGCTTCACCTCCATATAAACAACTTGCGTACACTATCATGACTCGATACTGTTAAAAAGATACACCATGAAAGGAAATCATCAGCTCTAAATCCTGTTCAACTTGTGATCTAGGACAGTCAAACACTGAAAAGATTCATTTTTTTTTAAATCTATTTAAGCTCTCTAATTACATTTTACGCTACTGTAGTAAAACGACAATTAGTAGACGTCGCACATGTAGCATTAGGGATGGACATGTGTTGGGATGGTTCGGTTTTGAGCCCAATCCAAAATCGAACCGATCACATCAATTTGATCATGGTTCAAACCGAACCAACCCGTTTTGCACGTGTAAACAGACTCTAACCAAACCATCCCAACACATGGCATATTGCACTATTGAGTATTGATCAAAAAATCTAATAACTTCATAAACTTTAAATTGTAAATGTCAATGGTCCATTGTTAAATTGTAATTTTAAAGCCCATTTTATTATATATAATAAATATCACTAAGAAATATTAAACAATTAAAAGAAATACTACAAAATAAGAAAAAACAAAACAATTTAAGGGATGAGATGAGAGGTATGCTAACTCTACTTAAAAATCAATAGAGAAAAACTTTCAAAAAATTGAAAAATAATATACCATAAATGTCGTTCGTTTTTTATACAGGTTGTATAAATAACTTGCGTACACTATCATGACTCAATACTGTTAAAAAGAGACTGTGAAAAGAAATCATCAACTCCAAATCCAGTCCAACTTATGCTCTAAGATGGTCAGACCCAGAAAAGAATCCCAGCAAAACCACTCTCGGATGGGTAAACTTAGAAAAGAAAGTGAGACAAATCTATACTTACTCTTGATTACATCACTATCCAAGTAATCACTCGTGTTAATGCCATGATGCATTTCAAACTTCACAGTGCATACAATAATCTTACATTTTTTGTTACCTTGATCCTTCATCAAATACAAAAGGAAATAAAGGGGAAAAGGAAGAAAAATGGAGTAGGATTGAGATGCAGCTAATTGAAGATATCTTTTGTCGTGTTCCATCAAGTATTTGAATATTAGAAATCAAAAGTGAACTACAGCAATTCTAGATTTTAGAAGTGCCAAAAAAACAGTGTGAAATTGATCTTTGCAATTCTTCTTCAGAAACTTCTTGCAATTGCTGAAAATAACACTAGGATGATTGTACAACTTGGACAAATTTGGGGATGGCCGTTGAAAAACAAATTACAAATAAGAGGAATTATTCCTACCTTTCGATATGGCCACCTCACAAGACCATTTTCGTAACATAGCTTCTTCAGGACACTAGGACAAACACCTGCTCAATGAAAATCACAGTAGTTTACTGAACTTCATCAAAAGAAACACCTACAATAAAAATGAATAGGAAAAGACGATTGCTTGCAACTAGATATCAGCAATAGACCAGAGTATATTCCGTGACAATCATGAAAGGAATTTTCTAACTTTGGCGAATAAGGGAGTAGTGGCATATTGCCGCACATTTAAATTGGACGTACACTATCAATCCTAGCCCTCTGCCAAAAAGTCCACCAAGAATGGCCAGAACCATTAGAGGTTCACAACTTGCGAGTATTACATTAGACGGCCATAACAATTCATCATAAATGTTCAGGCTCTTGATAGCAGCAAGACAGAGCAACTGTTTAAACTACTATTTTCCACTTTATCCTTTCATTTTGGTTAAAAATGTTACTCTACATACATATTCAAATTGCCAATTGCAACAATTTCAAGTTTTTTTCACAATTAATTAAAATGTGGATCATTAGGCCCAAATTATACATGGCAGTATCCATTTTGCTTCACCATTCATACATACATAAATAATGAATAATAATATAATCTCAAGAATATTAACCCAATAAATTAGCATCCCTAAGATCCAGCCCTTTTTGAGAATCGCCACAGTTGAATACAAAACAATCGCAAAGTAAATTTTCTTCCTCGCATCGTCAAAAAATAAAAAGATTACGAATATACTCACTACAATACATAAAAAGACATGCATTATAAATGTATGTACACGAGAGGGAAGAACTTACCAAGGGAATCAGCGGCATCGGAGAGTGGGAGAGAGAATAACTTGGAAACGGCGTCGTATGAAGGAGATTTGGCATCGGAAACTGAGTTCGGGTTCGGGTACGGGTTCGGATTCGGATTCTGACTTCGGTTGGGATACAGGGTCGGGTTTGGGGTTTGAAGAGTACCCATTAGTAGTTGCAGAGAATTGAGTGGGATGGTACCCTAGCAGCCAATTAAAAGCGAAGGATTTTTTTTTCTTTTTTTCTTTTTATAATTAAATGTGTGTAACATTTTATTAATAGCAAAATAAACAAAGTACTACTCTCGATAAGTTCAACAGGACCTCCAAGCCTCTAACTAATACAAAGAATATTTTACTACATGTAAAAGAGAGGAACATACGTGAAAGTGATTTCATATAATTTAGTCATACTCTTCGACATCATGCGCCGATGATAAAATTTATGAGGTTCATCAGCTTTCATATTTATTGCTTGCTGGTGAACGACATATAGTCTCTTACATTCGATCTGATCCGGACTTGCGACGGTCAATTTCTTGATTGAGTGTACAATTTTCGAAACTCACAATCCATTTCATCCTCTATTTTATCTCACTTTACTTTCTTGATTTTTTGTACTATATATTTGTGCTATATATAATTGACAATCCACCTCCACACCTCTTTAATCATTAGATCTTGACACAATACCACACGCCAAATTTTTTCTTTTCTCATTTGTTTCTATACATGCTGCGTAATTTACTCATTATATATTTTACGCATTTTGAGGTTTGAAAATGTAATGTTGAGAATGTAGGATATATTTGTACACAACGAATGCAATATTATTTTATCTATTCTTGGTGAAATACCATTACTTTAGTAAAGAATTTAAGTGTGTCATCTTTTAGTGCAAACATAATCATTTTTTATATTCTTTAAAAAATAATAATAATACAAATATTTCAGGCCTAGCAATATCAAAAAAGGCTAATTGCTAATAGCTCTATCGTTATCAATTCATCCTTCGAAGGAGTTCATCATCTAAAAACAAGGTGAGCCTCTCACATTATACTTATTGTAGAATTATGTTGATATCCATTTAGATATATTAGTGATGATATATGATTTTCTCCTTCTCCTACAGCACTGGCGGATGACGGTAGTGGAGACACCGCAAAGGTGGTAGGGCTTCTTCCCGTGGTCACTCGGTGTGATAATCAGTAAATGATTAAAACCGATATGCGAGAATAATCATATAAAGTGTATAAGAATTGTCTTCTTCTTTACACGGGGGTTGGCCTCTATTTATAGGGATGGCTGCGGTTATTGATGATGGGTGTCCTTCATCTCCTAATTTAGTAAAGGTATCCTTTCATCTTCCTCGTTTGATAACGGGTGTCCTTCATCTCCTTCATTATTAGGAGTTAATGAGAAATGTTTCATCTTCCCAATAATTGGTGGTAATCGTCATTCCATAGGTTGCCCGTCTAGCTAGTTTGATGATAGTTGGGTTGTGCAGTCTATTTGTCAGAAGTGTGCTCATGATACCAACGAGGTGGACAAGCTGGTGAGGCAGGCGAGTCGTTGAGGCGGGTGTGTCACCATAGATAAATAACATACATCAACTGTCATTATTTATATCATCATAAGCCCCTCTACTTCCCATAGACTACTTTTCACATACTGTTGTCAATGGAAAGTAGAAATAATCTACTGCACCTGTTATTCTCTAACTTCTTCAAACAGAAGCTCATCGCCTTGTTTTTCAATGGTGGCTATCACCTTGATTTTTAAATAGTGGCTACTGCTTTGATTTTTAAATATAGACTCATCGCCTTATTTTTCTGATAGAGGCTCATCACCTTGTTTATCGGGTAGAGGCTCATCGCCTTGTTTTTCGGACAGAGGCTCATCGCCTTGATAGGCTCATTGCCTTGTTTTTCTAACAGAGGCTCATCGCCTTGTTTATAGGGTAGGGGCTCATCGCCTTGATTTTTAATCAGAGGCTCATCGTCTTGATTTTTAAACATAGGCTCATCGCCTTGATTTTCAGATAGAGGCTCATCGCCTTGATTTTTAAAGAAATGCTCATCGCCTTAATTTTTAAACATAGGCTCATCGCCTTGATTTTTAGATAGAGGCTCATCGCCTTAATTTTCAATGGTGGCTATTGCCTTAATTTTTAAATATAGGCCCATCGCCTTATTTTTAAATATAGGCTCATCGTCTTGATTTTTGGATATAGGCTCATTGGCCTTATTTCTCGAACGATGTGATTGTTCTTATTTCGGGCGACTTACCTTATAAGCCCCTCTACTTTTCATAGACTACTTTTCACATATTGTTGTCAATGGGAAGTAGAAATAATCTACCGCACTTGCTCATCAATTTTTTTTCTTTTTTTCCGGCCGAGGTCACCCGCCCGCTTAGTGAGCTCACCTAAATTTTTTTTTTTTTCGGCCGAGGTCACCGCCCACTGGAGGTCACCCGCCTCACTGGGCGAGGTCGCCTAAAAATTTTTTTTTTTCTCTGGCCGAGGTCACCGCCCGCTTGGAGGTCACCCGCCTAGTGAGCTCGCCTAAAATAATTTTTTTTTTCTGGCCCAGGTCACCGCCCGCCTAGTGAGCTTGCCTAATTTTTTTTTCTTTTTAGCTCGGCTCTGGGTGAGCTTGCTGCAGTTGACTTGCCTCGGCCTAGGCGATGTTGCCTCGTATTGGGTGAGCTTGCCTCTATTATTTTGAGGTTCGGGCTCATCCCGAATTTTTCTTTGTTAGACTCATGTTTATTTCGATCTTTTATACTCTTGGTAATGAGATATGCTTCTTGACGTCTACATACTTATCATGCATCGTATTCAACGGATTTTTGAGAGTGACATCTTGAAATGATGACTTCTAGTTCCACTCATCATGGCGTTGGATTCTGCAGCAGTACATCTGCAGATCTTTGATTCGAGTTGCTTTATTGAGCAAGGCAATAAAATCTTTTAGATTCGTCCTTGTCCTGTGTCAATTGCATAAGACTGATGGCAGTTTTCTTAACACGTTTGCTGCTGGCAAAATGGGTAGCAAAACTCTTGGAAAAATCGTCAAATGTACGGATCGATTTTGGGAGAAGAGTGGCTACCCAGGTCCTTGGCCTCGCGCCTAAGCGTTGGAGGAAAAGCCCTGCACATAATCGCATCTGGGGTAGCTTGCAACCTCATCAAGTCAACAAAAGCCACGAGGTGATCGGCGGGATCGGAGGATCCATCATACTTCTCCATCTTTGGTCGCTTAAAGTCTCGTGGCAAGGGGATTGCTATCACTTCTAGGAAAAAAGGGTCTTCTTCCAGCACCATGGATTGTTGCTTACTACTTTTATTGGACATAGCCTCAGCTATTTGGCGACCCATCATTTCTTCTAATCTCTGTTCTGTGCTTAACCTTTGGTGTCTCAACCGACTTAGGCGTGGGCATCCATGATGGTTGCCCTGTATGGATTTGGGCCGAAGTCAATGAATAGAAATGGGGTGCGGAAGGTGGAGCTAAAGAAGCTGAAGCCTGAGTGGGAGCCGTTGGTGGTGTTTCCATTGTTGGAAAGTTAGAATCTGGGATGAGCCTTTAGCAGTGAGGGCCCTATCGGTGGATGGCTAGGACATCTGGGCGAGCCCACAGTAATGAAGATCTTCTACCGCGGAGGGTTAGGACCTGCGGTAGTGAGAAACCGCATGCGTTCCGATCTTGGAGTAGAGCCGTTAAGGCCGCCACCGAACTTGCGGTCGTTGCGAGTTGAGTGGCGAGGCAAAGTCTTGTGGTGGGTGATTAGTGGCAAGCATTGGACTAGGTGCCTACATCCCGAGCAGGTCAGTGGATCGGTTACATTCCTAGCACTTACGGTTCGAGCTATAACTTCTTGTGTGGTTTCCTACAGACGGCGCCAATTGATGATATATGATTTTCTCCTCCTCCAGAACGCGGTGGCGGCGATGGTGGAGACATGCAAAAGGTGGCGGGGCTTCTTCTCCCGTGGCCACTCCGGTGTGATAATCAGTAAATGATTAAAACCAGATATGCAGAATAATCATATAAAGTGTATAAGAATTGTCTCTTCTCTTTTACCTGGGGGTTGGCCTCTATTTATAGGGATGACCTGCAGTTATTGATGATGGGTGTCCCTTCATCTCCCTCATTTGGTAAGGGTATCCTTTCATCTTCCTCGTTTGATAACGGGTGTCCCTTCATCTCCTCATTATTAGGAGTTAATGAGGGATGTTTCATCTTCCCAATAACGGGTAACTGTCATTCCATAGGTTGCCCGCCTAGCTAATCTGATGATAGTTGGGTTGTGCAGTCTATTTGTCAGAAGTGTGCTCATGATACCAACGAGGTGGGCAAGGTGGTGAGGCAAAGTAGTCGTTGAGGCCGGCGTGTCACCATAGATAAATAACATACATCAAATGTCATTATTTATATCATCAATTAGTTTTTCCTTCATTCTATTGTTTAAGACGGACTAGCTTTAACTATTTTCTTTTTTTCCTCTTCATGTTTAACAATATACAAGGGCTAATGTGAACATAGAAATATTAGACAAGATTGTATCTGAAAAGAGTTACCTTGTATCAACGTCAGTATATACGTCCTCCTACAAGGAATGAGATGAATGAAATAAGATATATTCCAAGTTTATTTTATGAGGTTTATTGTTAATATTTAACTTTGCATTTAATCTCATCGATCTTTTCCTTCATAATGGAAGTATAATTATTCTATTAAACTAATCCTTGTAGAAAGAACAACACTTCTTCTTAGGGGGTGGGCATGGGTCGGTTTTCGACCCAACCCGATACGAAAAAAAAATTGAAAAAAATGGGCCCGAAATCGACTGGAAGCAATTCGGGTCGGTTAGGGTTTTCGGTTTTGGGCTTGGCTAAAGAATTAAAAAAATCAAGTCAGTTTCGGGTCGGATCAATTTGTCGGTCTGTTGAATTTTTTGCCCAGCCCTACTTCTTCTGGCTAAAGAAGAATCTCAAGATAAAGATTCGACACCAATCTTTTCGGTACATGTGCTTCACCATCTGCAACATCGGATGTTGATTTTGATGAAATGTATATGTGTATGTGTTGTGTGTGAAGGGGTTTAATGCTGTCAATTAAAGCATAGGATAGAAGTACTACTATTTCATTATACATTGTAATGATTGCTTACTACCACAATTTTGATGCAAACTATTGCGATGACAAGGCTTATGTATAGTTAAGGGATTTTACATGATGTATGGATGCAACTATATAATTCGTGAAATATCGGAAGAATAAGTATTCTTATAGTGTTCAGCAAACAAGCTGGCGAAACTTAGAGATGTGGTATACAAAGCAAACTTATGTTGTGGTTTCTCAACTCCAGGGTGTGCTTGTTGAATTACATGAAGCCGTTGTGCTTTAAATGTAGCAAAAAAAAAAAAAAGTAGTAAATATGAATAAAATAAATTGTAAGTGCATTTAGAGTCATAATACAAAATTGAACCTTAATGAGATTCATTTGCATTCTCTGGTTCAAACATCACACCAACTTGCCAAGATTCTTTTAGATCCTCTCATTTGCCAATAACTTCCTCCCCATAGCTGATTGCTCCACGTCACCAATTGAGGCCAATATGCTCGATAACTATATAAGATCACTCGAGTTCTTTCTTAGCAAGATGTTTATCTCCACTATTAGAAAATTAAGAAATTAAGGTTCCGTTTGAAATTAATTAAAATTTTGCTAAAAAATTGAAGTCAAAGTCAATAATCAATTTTTACCACACATTTCATTCGCCTATAACTTTTTATAAATTTTCAATCACACATTTTATAAACTTTTACAAAAATCTGATTTTAATCAAAATCAAACACACCATAACTATACTCTCAATAAAGAAAGTAGACTATAATTTGGGACGAGTGAATAAAAAAAGTAAGCATATTTCTATAGAACGGATGGAGAAACATTTATATCACAAATTTTATATTTCATTTTATTATACACTAATTAATAAAAAAAAAAAATTGAAGTTGACAAAAATAAAACATAAATTATTATACAATTTTCTGCTTTTGCACATACATTATTCTAATCCAAAAAAATAATTAAGTTTACAGCAAACTTTTTTTTCCAATGCACCTTTGCATCTTTTGGAATAAGATTAAAACAAACAATACCTAAATCTATATTTTTTCTGATCGAAAAATTTTGTTTCTTGAAATTGGGCAATAGTTCTACAGAGTTGTCGTTCTTCTACTGTTTCTTCCATAATTCTTTGGACAATCAGTTCTGTGTGTAGATGTAAATGTTGAAACCTGATGCAATAAGCTCATGTTGATCTCTCTTTTATTTATTTAGATTTAGATTGTACATTCCATAGGAAAGCAGCTACACATAACTTCAATTTATCTAGATTTATATTCAATCTTTCCAAAATTTCTGGTTCTGAGATTCTTCATAGAGTATATATCATATATCAAAGTTCTATTTATTATTTTTCTTTTTCATAAATTCAAATCTACCATTCGTATTTACACTTACTTTTATATATATTTACAAATTACTAAACCATCTGTTTATTTATCCATGTAGTTATCTCAATAATATGATCGGACACCCAAGGAAATCATCGCAGAAAAAAGTTTTGCAAAAACGTTATATCAGTTCCGGACTTTGGGTTTTTCAAAGTTCAGACAAACTATATATTTAGCTCGCATTAAGTTTAGGACCCAGAATACTAAAAATGTCCTTATGAAATAAATAGAGTAGAATGCACACAGGGACCATTTGTGCAAAAAAAATCAGAACTACCATTTAAATCTAATGGAATTGGACGGAAAGGACCATTGTTGCAAAAAACGTTTGAAATAGGGGCTACACTGCCAAAAATAAAAAGATAGGTCATCAACCTGCAGTAAGTGAAAACGAAAGGGACCATTTGTGAAAAAAAGTTTAAATCTAATGGAATTGGACGAAAATGACCATTGTTGCTAAAAACATTTGAAATAGGGGTTACACTGCCAAAAATAAAAAAGATAAGTCATCAACCTGCAGTAAGTGAAAACGATAAGGACCATTTGTGCAAAAAAGCCATTAATAAAATGTGAAACGGTTTTAATCTCTATATCCCTATTATTATCTAAACTATATTATAAGAGTGAATAAGGGTACTGTTCATAAGCCGTCTAAGCTATCGTCCTCAGAGGACGAATACGATGCTGTTTTGGTCCATTTTTCCACACGCCCTACGCTACATTTTTCTACTTACCGTCTCTTTCAGTTTCTCTCTCTTCGTTTTTCTTTCTTCTTATTTCTCTTTCTTCTTCCCTCTTTCCTTTTCCATTTTTCTTGATTCATTTGGAGATCTGGCAGGTATATATATATTTTTTATTTCTGGTTGGTTTTCCTGCTTGGGAATGGTGGTTTTTTGTCTGTGTAGTTGTTTTATTTTTATTTTTTGCCGTTATTTGCTCTATAATTTAGACTTTCAACCATCAATCTATAGATATTTTGGGTATTTTGTACTTGTTCTTGGTTTTCCTGCTTGGAGACGGCGATTTAATTTTGTGTAGGTGTTTTTTGCTTTCCTTCTTGTTGTTCTTCGCTCTATACTTTAGACTTACAACCATCAATGTAGAGTGATTTTGGGTTTTTGGTACTAATTCGAGCTTGTTGCTTTTTCGTGTGTGGCTCTAATGACTTGCGAGCTCTACTTTGTCATTCGGCTCGATGTTTTCCCCGGTATCAAACATTGACTCCAAACATTGAACTTCTTCGTTCTCTTATTCTTCATCTTCTTCTTAATCAATCATGTCGTATTCATATTTACAGATCATTTGTATACTCCTCCATCTAACATCTTGTGGGATTATCTCAAAATTCTTTGAAAATTCAACCGATCTAAATTAGTTCATAATGATTTTGAATTTGTCTTAGTGATAGTTATAAATGAATGTTGGCGTTCTGGATTATTTAGATGGCTGTTATTTTTATAATCTAATATTATAACTGAAATGAATGTTGATGGTCTCATTTTGTAGATGTTTTTTTTTATGTTTGCAAGAATTGTGGTTATAAATCTCTGAAAGGAAACTTTAGAAAAAAAATAATAAACACTGACTCTATAAGAATTTCATACAAGTGTAGTGAACGTACTCGATAATCTATTTTTCGTTCACAATTTATGTTGATAAATATTGATCGAGGTGCAATTGCCAGTAGTGAAACATTAGATGTTTGTTAGAGTTATTGTTTCTTACGGCATGTGTTATATATTTATAGGGAAAGAATTCATGTCGATGAATGATGATGATCGTTATGAGGATGCGTTCAGAAAGAAAGAACTAAAAAATAAAAGGCGTCGTGAGTTATATGCTCAAACTCAACGGAAAAAATATATGCAACAACCACAAGGTGATTGTAATAGTAGTTTGTTGGTTGATGAGGAAGGTAACATATTTATTTACAATTTATGTTGATAAATATTGACCGAGGTGCAATTGTCAGTAGTGAAACATTAGATGTTTGTTAGAGTTATTGTTTCTTACGGTATGTGTTATGTATTTATAGGGAAAGAATTTATGTCGATGAATGATGATGATCGTTATGAGGATGCGTTCAGAAAGAAAGAACTAAAAAATAAAAGGCATCGTGAGTTATAAGCTCAATCTCAACAGGAAAAAAATATGCAACAACTACAAAGTGATTGTAATAGTAGTTTGTTGGTTGATGAGGAAGTTAACATATTTATTTAATTATAATGCAATATGAGAATTTCTTTGTTCTTTTTCATTAGTTGATATTAATCAATGAATGTTGATGGTATGGTTTTTTATATGGTTGTTTGCTGGGTAAGTCTTGAAGATGATTAATGAACGATGGTGTTATGAATTTTTTAGATAGTTTTTTTTTGAATAATCTATTTGCAAGAATTGTGGTTATAAAGTTTTGAAAGGAAAGTTTAAAAAATAAATATAGATTAACTCTATAAGATTTTCATACGAGTGTAGTGAACATAGTTGATATTATATTTTGGGTTGATAATCTATGTTGATAAATATTGATTGAGGTGGAGTTGCAAGTAGTGATACATTAGGTGTTTGTTAGAGTTATTATTTTTTTATGGTATGTGTTATGTATTTATAGGGAAATAATTCATGCCGATGAACGCGGATGATCGTTATGAGAATGCCTTCAGAAAGAAAGAACTAAAAAATAAAAGGCGTCGTGAGTTATATGCTCAATCTTAACGGAAAAAAAATATGCAACAACCACACAGTGATTGTAATAGTAGTTTGTTGGTTGATTAGAACATGATGTCTCGAAATACGCAACGTAGAGAAGTAAGTGCAACAAAGACGAAACAACGTGCACATGAAATTTAAGGAGAGAATAGATAAATACGACAGAGGAAGTCTATGTGCTTCGTAGGAGTTTCAAGTATGTGTTTTGACCCAATTATGTGTATTCAATAATTAGTGCTTTAGTGTTGTCGATAAAAATGTTCATTGTTCTTTTATATATATATTGTACATTATTTTGTACTAAAAATTTATTATTATTATTATATTATATTATATTATGTGCAGTGTTCGTAACGTATGGAAACGATTTTTTATATTTCTCTTTTTGAAAATATATGCAATAGGTGCTCCATCTGCTTTCGATCATGATATCACTGTAGGAGATGAAAAATTACCTACATATGGAGTTGTGTCCAAGTCTCGAGAATGTATGTATAGGTAGTTTTAACAACTTTATACGTAGGCGTAGTGTTTTGAAGAACTCAAAAGAAAATGACTTATCGAGCAATCTTTCGATCCTTGACAATGTTTCTATTACATCGTTTTTATTAAGATTGCCAACAATTTGCATTTATTGTGAAGCTAAACATTTCCAGAATGAAAGTAAAGGATTTCGTTGTTTGTATGGAAAAATTAGACTTCATAATGTTGATGTTCCTGAGGAGTTACATACATCGTTTACGTCAACGTCAACTGAATCTAAGGAATTCAAAACGTATGTTAGAACGTACAATAGTAATTTTGCGTTCACATCTTTTGATATTAAGTATGATCATAATTTATGCAAAAGAAATAAGGATATTTATACTTTAGAGTGCAGGGGCAAATATCTCATTATATCAATGAAATTTTACCATTGGATTGCCATCCTTCTTATTTGCAATTGTATTTTTATGATACAAAAAATGAGTTGAACAATCGTCTTCATATTTCAAATAGACTATCTAAGGATATATTGCAAAAATTGATGGATATTTTAGACGTCAATTCTTACTCTAGGTTTTTTAGGAGTCTCAATAATGTTCCTGACTTAGAAACACATACGTTGAGAATAAGATCGATCCCTGGGCATGATCAACGAGTGTATAATGCTCCATCGGCTTCACAAGTATCTGCGCTTTGGGTTGAAGAAAATCCATCTTCAAATATAAGAATGCGGGATATATTAATCCATTGTCATTCAGGTGGCACGCATAAAGTACATTATTATTTTGGGTGTTATGATTCTCTTCAGTACCCGTTGTTATTTCCTCGTGGTGAAACATGTTGGCACGAAGTCAAATGGTCAACAGAGTGATGAAAATATTGGTGGTGATTGTTCATTTAATATTAACCATATTCGTTTTGTTGAAGAACTAATTGAAAACGAAACAATGGGTGAGTGATGTCTTTAATTTGTGTATATTCTATTTTTTTTTTTTTTTTCTTACTAATTTCTTTATTACTATGTTTTTTTTAGTTATGAAGAAAAAGAAGAAAAGATTACAAGTTTCTTGTCGGGAGTATTATTGTTATAAATTACAGGTTAGATATTCTGGTAAATCTATTTTGTTACATGCAGGTCGCCTTTTACAATAGTATATATTTGACATGTATGTTAAAGTCGAAACTTCTAGACTAGATTATTTTAAAAATAATCAGACTGAAATACGTGCAGAGCTTTATCAAGAAATTATTGATAGTATACAGGTGTGTGTAAGTAGAGATGATCAAATTGGTCGACGAATTGTTTTGCCTTCTTCTTTTACTGGTGGCCCAAGGGATATGCATAAAAGATATATAGATGCAATGGCATTGGTCCAAAAATTTGGTAAGCCGGATATATTTTTGACAATTACTTGCAATCCAAATTGGCTTGAAATTAAGGAAGAGTTGAGATATAATGATGAAATTCAAAATCGACCTGATTTGCTTGCACATATTTTTAGAGCAAAGTTGGAAGAACTAAAAAATGATCTGTTGAAAAAACAAATCTGTGGGCCTATTGTTGCATACATATATGTGATAGAATTTCAAAAGAGATGACTTCTACATGCTCACTTTTTATTAATATTACGACGGGATAAAAAATTAGTTTCTATTGATTTAATTGATAAAATTGTGTGTGTTGAGATTTTAGATAAAGACAGATATCCTCATTTACATTCAATTGTTTTAAAACATATAATGCATGGTCCATGTGGTACCCTAAATGCTAATAATGTTTGCATGCAACCAAATGGTGTTTGTAGAAGTAAGTACCCAAAAGAACATACATCTGAGACTTCTTGTGGCGATGATACATATCCGAGATATAGACGTCGAAATAATAACACAAGAGTAAAGATTAGGGGCCAACTGTTAGATAATATATGGATTGTACCATATAGTTCGTATTTAGTTGCAAAATTTGATTGCCACATTAATGTAGAAATTTGTTCAACTGTCAAGGCTGTCAAATATTTATATAAATATGTTTATAAAGGACACAATCGAATAGCTCTTTCTATGGATACCGATAAAGATGTTGAAGTTATTGATGAAATTAAGAAATTTCAGTCAACTAGATGGATTTCTCCACCATAAGCTATTTGGAGAATTTTTGGATTCACTTTGTTTGAAATGCGTCCATCGGTTATTTCACTACAATTGCATTTATCAGATAGTCAATTAGTCACGTATCGAAAATTTGATGACCTTCAAAAGGTTATTGCTGGAGATAGTGCACAAAAAACGATGTTAACTGAATACTTTAGAATGAATATTATAGATGAAACTGCAAAGACACTTTTGTACAGAGAATTTCCTCAATATTTTGTTTGGGATAGTAAGGAAAAATGTTGAGCTTCTAGAAAAAAAGGAGATGTTATTGGAAGGATTGTGGCTGCCAATCCATCAGAAGGTGAGAGGTATTACTTGAGAGTCTTGTTAAATCATATAAGAGGATCAACTTCTTTTGAAAGTCTAAAGATTGTCAATGGGGTTTCAGTTACTTCATTTCGTGAGGCTGCAGTTTTACACGGCCTGTTAAGCGAAAATAATAGTTGTGAACTTTGTTTGCAAGAAGCTTCATCATATCAAATGCCTTGTTCGTTGAGACGTTTATTTGCTACTATTTTGGTATATTGTACTCCGAGTGATTCCAGCTTATTTATGAAATAAATTTAAGCGTTTCCTTTATGAAGATTATATACAATATAGTACATCTTGTAAAGAAGTAGAGATGAAGGCACTATGGTGTATTATTAGTTTATTGTTAGAACCAATTGGGAAAGATATCAATGACTTTAAGTTAGTGCCTTATGATGTAAATTTAAGAGAAGATGAGATGTTGGCTCATATCATAGGTGAACAATTACAGATTCCAATTTCTCAAACTGATTTGGCCTCTACTCTACACTTAATCAAGAACAACAATTTGCTTATAATGCAAAATAATGGAGAAAAATTTTAGTGGTTTGAATGGCTTGTTTGTTATTGATGGTCTAGGTGGGACAGGAACAACCTATCTATATCGAGCATTGCTGGTGGTTTTAAGACCAAAAAATCTTATTGGTTTGGCGACAACATCTTCTGGAGTTGCTGTTGCGTTATTACCAGGTGATAGAACCGCTCATTTGATGTTTAAAATGCCTCTAAATGTAGGTTGTGATGTTGGGTGCTCAGTAAGTAAACAATCTGCTCTTGCTAATTTGTTTAGAATTTCAAAATTAATTATATGGGATGAAGCTCCGATGGTTAATCGTTGTGTAGTTGAATCATTAGATAAAATGTTACAAGATATTAATGATTGTTGTTTGCCATTTGGTGGTAAGTAGGGGTGGGCAAAAATCGACCCAAACTGGTCGACCCGATCGACCCAACCCAACCCGACCGGTTTGGGTCGGTTTTGAGATTATATGGGTTGGGTTCGGGTTGGAATTATCATAATTTTATCGGGTTGGGTCGGGTTCCGGGTTGGATCATGCGACCCGACCCGACCCGACCCGACCCCGACCCACCACCCGTGTGTACATTTAAAAAAAAAAATTGTTCAAAGAAATGAGCATAAAACCCTCAGCAATCAACACCTTCTTCATTTTTCACTTTTCTCTTCACTTCATTTTGCCCTAATTTTTCCCTCAGCCGACCTGTTTGATTTCACTTCATATCTTCCCTTAATTCTCCCATCATTTTTTTTTCACTCACGCACGATATGCAGGTGACCCACGCCAGAAAGCAAGAGTATCTCTCTCCACTCTGCGCTACCGCCATCGACTCTCCACCGGTGAAGAAACCCATAGTCGACCCGTCTTCTACTCATGCTTGCAGACCCACGAGACCCATGCACCGACGCAGCACGAGCTCTATAAACTGTAAAGTGCTTCAAATGGAAGTATTTTACTTTATCATGAACTGGCCATAATGTCTTCCACTAATTATTTTTTACCATATTAATGTTTTTCGTGAACAAACCTGAACTTATTGGAACTTGGAAGTAATGCTTGATTTGTTGTAGTATTATTTTGTTTTGCTGCTTGATCATGAATCATGATTGTGTATTCTTTAATTTTTTTCAAAATTAGGATTTGTTTTTCTGTGTGGAAATTATTTGGCCGCCTTTTAATTCAAATTTTCCTTTTCTTTTTTCTTTTATTGAAGCAGAGAAGCAAATTGTGCAAATTGGCTCAAGCTCAAACCGCCAACACGACCCAACCCGACCAAAGCCTGTTCGGGTCGGTTTGGGTCGGGTTAAAATCCGTGGGCGGTTTGGGTTGGGTTGGTTTCTCACCAAACCGATTTTCTTGGGTTGGGTTCGGGTTGGGCGCAAAACCGACCCAACCCAACCCATCCCATGCCCAGCCCTAGTGGTAAGATTGTCGTTTTAAAAGGGGGATTTTCGTTAAGTCTTACATGTTGTTCAAAAGGGAAAACAAGAAGATATAATGAATGCAAGTTTGCGTTATTCTCATCTTTGGCCACATTTCACCAAAATACAATTAACTCAAAATATGAGAGCAAGATTAGATCCTTTGTTTTCAGAATTGTTCCTACGGATAGGTAATGGGATTGAGGAAAAATGTACTTGTGATATGATCAAGCTATTACTAGAGCTAACAATATCTTTTGAAAATGAAATATTGTCTTTAACAAAATTGATCAGCATTGTATTTCCTGACTTAGATCATTATGTGAACAATTTAGAATTTATGATTAACCGTGTTATTTTAACTCCTAAAAATGAATGTGTTGATTATATAAATAACATATTGTTGGAAAAATTTCAGGCAATGCTTTTACTTATTATAGTTTTGATGAGGCGATAGATGACACTCAGCATACTCTACAAGAAGATTTCTTGAATACTTTGACTCCAAATGAAATTCCACCACATGAACTTAAATTGAAAAGAGATTGTCCTGTTATTTTGCTTCAAAACATTAACCCTTCTGAAGGTTTGTATAATGAAACTAGATTAATATGTCGATCATTTGAAAGAAATGTAGTTAATGCTGAAATCGCTGTTGGAGAGTATTCTGGAAAAAGAGTTTTTCTACCTAGAATTCCTTTCATTCCACTTTCTGGTGATCAAAATCCATTGCCTTTCAAAAGGACTCAATTTCCTATTTATCCATGTTTTGCTATGAAAATAAATAAGTCTCAAGGACAGACACTAAACTTCGTTGGATTATATCTTCCAGAGCCAATGTTTTCTCATGGTCAGTTATACGTTGCCTTGTCAAGCGCACAAACGAGCAAATCTATCAAAGTTTTGATTAAACCTACTGTAAAATGTAAATCTCATGAAAGTGCACAAAAAATATTGTTTACCGTGAACTCCTTGCATTTATTAACTCATTTTGAATTTACAGATTGCCACATTTTATTCTTGCACTCTTCTGGTTGTATTTTAACATATATATAGTATCATGTTGATTTTAGATTAACTATCACTATGACTTTAGTTGAACTCATTACAGATTGTTGAAACAAAAATGCTTTTCAATTGATTATAGATTGTCTATCCTTGACACTCTAGTTGAACTGATTACAGGTAATTTTTACTGCTTCAAATGATGTTATACTATGTATTGAATGCAAATTTCATGACAACTTTGTATAAAATTAATTGTCTACTTACATATATAAAAATGATTTGTGCCCATAGTAAGAATTATAGAAACTGGGATGTCACGTTTCTTCATTTCTCTGTTTTAGGAAAAGTTAATATTATATGACTTTCGTATTTCTCCATATTTATTTATTATATATTTAATTATTCATCTAATTAAATTTGAAATAATGGTTTATTCTTTTTGAGCACTAGTATTATCTAAACATATGCATATTCTATTGTGTATTACAAGAGTTTCATGAAATTATAGATATAAAATAATTAATATCTTATGTGAGTTCTTATATATTCATAAAATATGAACTTTATTTTTTTATTTTTATTTTTTGTGTATTGTTGTCTCAACTATATTATAAGAGCAATGAATGGGGCGCACTGTTCATACCACATGGTCCTACAATGACGAAAACAATGTCGTTTTCATCAGTCTTTCAGTTGGTTCTTTCCTCTTTCTTTCTTCAATCCATTTCATTTGCTCTCTCTCTCCTATTCTCTGTCTCCATATATGAGCAATCGTTTGTTCTCTCTCCCCGATTATCTCTCTCCCTCATTCATCTGCAAAAGGTCTCCATTCTCAAGTTCGCGGATCCATCTCCAATCATTTGTTCTCTCTCCCCGATTCTCTCTCTCCCTCATTCATCTGCAAACGATCTACATTCTGAAGTTTGCGGATCTGGAGAAAACGTCGTCCCTACCGTCTTGTGGTCTAAACTTTGTCGTCATATTTGGAAGCCTAGCGATTGTGGCATGGATCAACGTCTTGATCTAGGGCTTTGTTACTCCATGCTCTATAATCTATTTATGGTTTGTTTTCATCTTTGGTCTCTCATCTTCTCTTGCAATTTAAAAAGAATTTATGCAAAAAAATTATTACAATTCTTCGATATTTTTCTCTTATTATGTTCTTATCTAATTATATATACTATGTAATTTCTTTCATTTTGCAGATATTTCTTGTACTTTATTGTATAGTTAGTTTCATTATTTAGTCGTTCAATTTTATTTTCCATATAATTTGAAAGAGTGGTTCGTTCTTCTATACGAAATTGTTGTCTAATCATATGCATATGCTATTGTGTATTACATGAATTTCATGAAATTATAAAAAAAAATTGGACATCCAGTGATCAACAACGGTTGTGACTTCGGATTCTGAAATATGAATATGGTGGATCTCATAGTTCGGCAGCACAATCTCCATGTAAGTATTCGAAAAGTACTGTGAAAAAGATTTTCAGCAATTGGCACTATATTTCCAAATATTCAAGTTCCAGATGGGTATGACAAAGACTTTGAATCAATAAGCACAATGATGCTTAGGTGAAAAAGAAGCATGGGTTAACTAATCGCTATTATCGTTCTGACAACATAAGGTCTAAAGCTCTGCGTTCCATTGGAATTATCCGCAGTATATGTTGCAACCACAAGCAACGATATCATCTAAACATACGCCGATTAGATTTGAAGAATTTACTTGGTACACAGCTTTCCTTACACTCCAACAATTTGTTTGTTTTCAATATCCCCAATTTTCAGCCCTTCCTTTCTGCCATTCATGGGCATTTCTTTGTTTCCCAATCAGATGTTTGGATTTAGGCACATGTTTTTGTGTATAAGTGCGTTTAAAGTTTCATCTTGTTTAAATAAATAGCATGTCTCTTAATTTGTACACATGATTTATTTAAATATATAAGGTCAAATACATCTAATGGGGTTGATGTTTGTAAATTTAGAAGTGTAGATGTTAACTTTACTTTCAGGTATATAGTTGGACTGTACCATACATATAGTGGTGCCTAAATTTAATCGCAGCATGTATACTTGGGATAAAGTGTTAGCCACTTGTACACCACTACCTTCCATCTATTGTGCTGATTTTAAGTGTAATAAAGTACTAGCTACATATTTAGTTTTCCTTATTTTATGGGCTAAGGACATACTACCATGTACAATCACCTAAACTCACTTTTGGTTACTGCTTGGCCTCAGTGCTGTGTCATGGGTAAAGTCTATCAAAAGCCTACATCTCAGTCTATTTAAAGTTATTAAATAGAGCACCCATCACTCATCTCTCTCTCTCTCTCTCTCTCTCTCTCTATATATATATATATATATATATATATATATATATATATATATATATATATATATATATATATATATATATATATATATAGCACCCATTTGCATAATCTCTCTCTCTCATCTCTCTCTCTCTCTCTCTATGTATATATATATATATACCTCTTGCCTCTGTTTGCATAATAAAACAAAAATGCACTGCATACCAATTGCTGACAATACGATTTTTGTATGGTGCACAGGATCTTGTATAGCCTCTATATATATTTCATTTAAGTGTTGGCTCTTGGAAAAGATAACACTTATTGCATTCATCATCCACACTTTAGTGTTACAACTTCCCACTGCTTTCAGTTCGAAGAGATCCACCTCACAATAATTTTCAAAGTATGTTCCTATCTCCTCTTCTGTTATTATTTAGTTAATATTAGAACTAAGATGACTATCTATGTATTTCATTCATGTTAGTTTGCATTCAAACTCTTTGTTCTCTTAACTTTCTCTCTCTCAATATATATATTAGTCCATGTATTTTCCTATCCAATATTTTTTCCCTTGTATTCAACTATTAAATTCGGGCATTTTCTGTATTTCATATATATAGTTCCCAGTGGTTAATTGTATAGTTTTCTATCAATCAATGACGTACAGGAACACAATGTGTGCTCAACCCAAGCTTATTCCTGAAATAGTCCTGGCCAGAGCTCTTGGACAGCAAAAGTAGTAGTGGCTGAGAAAAATATTGCAAGAACAACACATCGTAGTCTAGTTAAATATGAAACCATGGTTCTTGTTGATCCACAGGTATGATACAGTTTTTTAAGTTAACAATGGCAAACAAATAGTTTACATTGTCTATTCCTTGTTACCTATAACAATAAGCTCAGTTCCAATTGAACATTAGTACACAAAATTTGTAGCTTTGTGTATTTCTTCACACCTGTAATTGTGAAACATGAAGCCAACAAATTAAACATAAAAATAGAGTATACATACATTGCAAGATAAGCAACAGAGATGATGTATGAATGCCACAAAAAATGATGTAAGTATTAGTTACTAAATTCTTTGTTGAATTTATAGCTCTAGTATACTATGTTGTTACTCTATATAGGGAAATACAGTCCATGCTACATTATACAACAGTGACATTACGGCGTTCCAAAACACGCTCATTTTGTCCAAGGCTTATCTCATAACTAATGCAACGGTGAGACACACAGACCCAAAATATAGAGCAACTGCAGGACCAGTTCAATGGACAATAAATGGTAGAACTAGAATAGAAGAAATAGATGAGAACCATGACGCTCTGGTCTTTTCAACTTATAACTTGGTGACCTTTGATGGTCTTCAGGAGTATATGGACAGCAAAAATGATATTGATATTCTCTTGTAAAATTAAAGAAATTCTACATTGATTTTAGACTACTGTTTCTGTCATCTGTCATCTGTTGCTGGTTAATCTTTTTTCACCATACTGTAATTTTTTTAATTTCATCTCTTAGCTCTTCTGGGACTTGCGTTGGGAGTTCTGTCCAGAAAGGTTGTGCAGACCAAAAATGGAACAGAATCTCACATCCAAGAAGTCGTGTTGATAAACAAAAGGTTTGCTCATGTTATTTCTTCCTGTGGTCATTATTCAACACTGTCTATATTCGAGACTTGTTAATCTTACATGTATTTACTTGTTGGTAGATTTGAAACTTTGATGCTAAAAATGTGGGACAAATTTGTGGAGGGTGAGTGTAAGAAAATATCCGAAATAATCAATGAAATGCCAGTCATCCTTGAAAAAAATTTAAGAGTTTCATCTTTTAATAGTAACGTCTTTGGTCCTAATTGAATACCACAAACCATGCACTATCAATGCATTGTAATAACACATCAAGGGCATTTTTAATGGCAATTGTTACAGGGATGGTAGTATCAACAAAGAGTAATAGCTCCGTCCTCATCAATTCTTTGTTCGAAGGAGTTCATCACTTGAGAATATGGTAGGCATTACTCATTTTACTTTTCATCAATGTGCGTTTATGTTCTTATCAATCCATTCATTAAACCTTTAATATAATCTTCAATAATAGTTAACTCGTTTTCCATTTCTTGATGTTTTTGTTGTTGGATGACATTGTACTAGGACTGCTGATAATATAGAACGATTAGATGAGATAGTGTCTCAAAAAAGTTATCTTGAATCATCAATGTTCGTAAAGGTGTATCCTCCCGCGAAGCACAAGATATGCAAGATCAAAGACATTCCAGTGTTGTTATCTGAGGTATTATATTAGAAAAGAGACTTTCCAAATCTCCTCCTCAATGTCTATATTTATATACTAACTATAGTGACTGCACAATCCTTGTAGAAGGATCAACATTTTTTCTGGCTCATGGGTAGTTTGATAATTGAAATTCTAGAGCAGTCGTTTTGGTACATGTGTTGTAGCATCTGTAACAAATCATCCCATGTTGACTATGACAAAGTGTATCAATGCTTGTATTGCAAATGCGACGGTGCAAGAGGAATACCGCGATACAACTAACCAATCATTGATGCTTCATTACTTCTAATAGCAGCTCACTTTGAGATTCTGTGCATTTCATCATTGTTATGAACTATGAAACTATAATGATATTATAAAACCACATATGTTTTTTTAAAATATTGCAGCGCAAAGGCTTACGTACAGATTAAAGATTACACAGGATGTATTGATGCGACTATAATGGGAGAAATGGCAGAAGCTTTCTTGAGATCTACAGCAATGACATTCATAAATCTTACAACCCTGGTAAACAAAATAGCCTTTCTTATATGATCTGTGTCATCCATTGTATTAAAGTATTGCTAACTACGTTTGCAATCTTGTACCATAGGACAATCAATCTTTTATACAGGCCATCCGCACTTCAGTTGACGAAGAACAAATTTTATATTATAGAGAGACCAAAAAAGATGCAGAAAGAACCATAGTGAAGTATGTTATTGTTTACATGTTTGACCCAGTGACTGAGCTTGATGAACCCCTGGATCCAAGGAATGCAGCAAACAACAGCATCGAATCCCAGCCTGAACACATATCACGTACCAATAAAGGGAAGCAGATCGTTAAACCAGTGAAGCGAGCCTTATTCTCCCGAGAGATTCTGACAGTAGCCAAGGTGAAGAAAACGGGATGCCTTCAGCCACAACCATCTTCACTCACTCAAGTAGAGATAGAGGTTCTGCTATTGTCACGTCTTCTAGTGAAGAAGACAACGTGCCTCCTTCAAATAAGTAACTATCTGTGAGAGGGCATATCCTTAGTACTAATATTTGTTGCTCTTTTATTTTTACTACCCGCGCACCAAAGCTGTTCCTTTTGTGGTTTTCATAAGTGTGGTAGCACAACCATATTTATGAGAACTGACTTATGTCGTGACAAATATGTTAGAAGGTATTTATTTTATCGACAAAATTTGCACTATCGTTTTTATATTTAGAACAGCAGGTGACGTGAAGTTTGTATCTTCAAACAATTTGTTTTGTAGAATGATTATGGTATGAATGAATATTTTAACTTAGACAATGTGCATTTTTTTTTTTTTTTACTAATTAGAGGTACAACATTAATAGTTATTAACAACTAATTGAATAGATTGTATAATAGAATGTGGAAATATTGTACCCTCTATCAATTATTAACAATTTCTTAGGTTTGCCGATCTTTAATGGTAGTTGTCAATTTTTTTGCTTATCACAACAACCTATGAAGATTTTCTTTGAACAATTGGGAGTCTATCTTCTTGTGACATACTTGACTAATGACATGGGAGATTTATAATAATCGGACAAGGCCACATTGTTACTTACCTTTGGAATCCTGAGATTTACCAAGTGTAGTTAAAATTTTAAATTGGATTTTGATTAACTTTGAGAATTTCTAAATGCCTTCTATCATGGTTTCTTGTTACTGGGTTATTATGAATGTCCTTGGCTCCCATCTAATTTATAGGTGAAGCAATGGCCATAGCAGTGCAACCTGCCGTTGAAGCTCCAGTAAAAATAAAAACTTTCATCCAAGCAAAAGCGAGTGGTTGTGACTGGTATGGGTGTGGATATGCCAATTAGTCATGATCCAGATATGTTTTACAATAACCTGCTTGAAGGAGTTCATGTCATTAGTGAGATATAGGCGTTTGATTGTTCCCAATTTCCAAACAGTATGACTACAGGGTGATCATTGTCATTCTATTGTTCAATCTGAACATTATATTTACCCATAGATGTTCATTAAAATCAGGGTTATCATTGTCATTATTATTAACTATTAACATTATTAATAATCCAATTATCTATATATAATTGGTACAGATAAATAAGAACCAAACATTTGTAAATTTCAAACAACATAGATTAACGATGTATTTGGTTTATTGAAATGTTTCAAATAAATGTTCTCAAAGAGAATTATGCAGTACAATACAAAAGGTTCAAATTTGCATTTAAAGGGAACTACCATAATCAAAACACCTTAACAATAAATACAAAATAAAACTTACACACAAAAATTTCCTAAAAATTATCTTTTGCAGTGTATTTTCTAAATTTGAAACTCGTCTACATCACTTGAAATTATATACACTACTTACTATTTATATCTCCACTCGACCCTTCTCCTTCATATTGGGCTTAAGATATTTGAAAACGTTGACTCATCTTCTTCATTTCCATGTTACCAGAAGCATTCAATTCAAACACTGTACATCAATACAAACACCAAGATTGTTTGTAATCTCCAAAATCAAATCAGCCGCACCAAATCACCAAATTCGAGGGCCGTTTATTAAGGAATACGGACACCAAATATGCAGCTAATCAAAAAAAGTACAGACTCCCCAGAAAAAGCATATTTTCTTCTCCTAATCTGCCTCTTCAGTACTCGATTAACTTTCAATTCAACAAGCAGACATACTTTATTAGACACCCATACTCTCTTCCTATCATTTGTACGACTAATTCATATTTTCAGTTTGGTTGTATGCACAGGTACGTACATTACCCTAATTTTATTTAATGTCAAGTCATTACTATTCCTACGTTTTTCCAATATTATATGGTAATAGTCTGGTAATTTTTATTATTATAAGTACAAATGACTTGTGTATATATCTATATAAATAAAGATATATTTTAGGTGCCCGGGTATCAATTCAGTAGGTACATTTGTCTGCTACTCAATCCCACAAAAATATATTGTTCTGATCTATTTTCATTCCTAAGTATGTGCTTTTTTTTTTTTTTTTTTTTTTGAGTTAGCTGTTTGCTTAATTTGTGTTACATGTACATATGATTTTCAGTGTAAACAACTTTTCTTATTTGTTGGCCTTTGTTTTTGTTTAATACAGAACAATCTTGTTGTTGTTTCAGTTTATCAGCATTCAAACCATGTATTCTATGGTGCAATACCATGGTAAAGCAATTAGTTTGTCTTCATCATTATTGAAATTTCCAGGATTGTGATTTTCTAAACTTTGTACACTGCATTTGTGAAACTTGTATTCAATATTATGATATTGTCTCACATTTAAAAAAAATTCATAGTACGCACATTTGGTGTTACCTGAGAAGATTAAACAATGTAATCTAAATTCTACTCACCCCCTTTACTTGAACCAAATAGAAAGCCAAATATTCAGTCATAGAACAGATTTGGTGCTAGCTAACAAGTATTGGTACTGATACTGTTGAATATATCCATGGGACCACAGAAGAAACAACAATTGTGACATCTCAGATGATATTATCTACAGCAAAATCATGATCATTTGGTAAAATTGTAATTCTTCAGACTCAACGTACACCTTCCCCATTTTTTTTAGTCAACAAATTGTATTCTCTCCAAACCACACTACATCATGAAATAGTAATTTCTTACTAAATATCAACCACTATTTCATGCTGTAGATCTGTAAGCTTGCATTACCAATAAATATATGCAAATAACTTCATTTTGGAATATCTAAAATGCCATACAAAATCACTAATCTAAGTTTGTGCTTTGTAGCTTACATTCTGACTTTGGTTGTATAATGTAGAATTTTTGTTACTTGTACATTGATTAGGGGTAGACACATCGGTGAATGAAGAAGTACATGACAAACTTCATCTACATAGAGGTGTTGGCATTGTCATAATGAAGACTTCATTTACCGCATACTATTTTTTGTCAACTCCAATCTTGTTCAAAGTTTAAGTAGATTTCCTGATCACAGGCTACCCATGGAAGCCTCTATATATGCTTCATCTATGTTTACATATGTTGTTCTCTTCTTATAAACATAGATAATAATAATAATCGAGGTGCTGACCAAAAATATTTTAAATTTTAATGTTGAAGAATGCCTGATTTTGATTAACACAGTGACCTCATACAATTACTAAACCACCTGCTTTCAAATAATGTCATGCAGCTGTTGTGATGGCTGATGGATATAAGTTTATATCATATATTGGTATTCGACAAAGACAATGGACATCCAAAGTGGTGGTTGCAGGAAAATGTGTTCCAAAAACATCGCAGGACAAAAGACTAAGATACCAGAATTTAATCCTCGTTGATCTACATGTTGATGTAATTTTCAATCTTTGACTTGCTTTTGCATTCATGTTTTATATATGGTTTATTATATTGTAGCTTCTGTTTTAGTAAGGCATAACTTAAAAAATGTATAGAGTCATATCATTCAAGTATATTCATCAAACATGTTTGTTTCATATCCAAGCTTTCTTTGTAAAATCAGGGAATTCAAGTACAATGCACAATCTATAATAGTGACATTGCTGCATTCCAAATTACCTTGATGTAATTGTAGCTTCTGTTTTACTAGGGTATAAGTCAGAAAATGAATACAGTCATATTACTCAAGTATATTCATCAAACATGTTTGTTTCATATCCAAGCTATCTTTGTAAAATCAGGAGACTCAAGTACAATGCACAATCTATAATAGTGACATTGCTGCATTTCAAAATACCTTGATATGGTCGAAGACGTATCTCATATCAAATGCAACCGTGAAATTAATGGAACAAAAATACAGAGATTCTATAGGACCCATCCAATGGACAATAAATGGACGGACAAAGGTGCAGCCTATTGATGATGATCATTGCGATTTACTATTTTCAACTTATCGCCTTGTGTCTTTCAACAATCTACAAAAGCACATGGATAGCAAGAGTGAAATTGGTACTCTTTTACTCATTATATTTGTATATAACACCGTCAACATTAAATAGTTTGCTCATAACTATACTAGACAACTTGAATCAGAATTTTTTTACATCTAATTGTATACTCATGGTTCATTTATCCTAGGTGTTGTGATTGATGTTCTGCCAAAAAAAATTGTCCAAACAAAGTATGAGAGGGAATCCTGCTTACAAGAAATTGTGCTCATCAATGAAAAATCAGTACAATGTCTATTATATTGATCACAGGTTTTCAAATCATGATATAGTTATACCTCTAAGTATTAATTTTTCATGTCCAACATATTTGAGACAACGTTCTTGATGGCGTGGGATGTATTTGTGGTCAACGAATGCAAGACTGTCACAGCTATGGTCGGTGCAGCTCATGTTATTCTTGCAAGAAATCTTAGGGTGTCATCTTTCAATGGTAAAATTCCTCTTTGTCAACTATGTGCTATGCTTCTCTATCCAGAGTATGCTCAAAATTTTCGTAATTCTTTTAATTGTCTCAGAATTTTCTAGGGCTGAGAGTATGTACTAAAGGAAACAGTTCAATCCATGTTAATCCTTCTTTCAGACAAGTTCAATATTTGCAGTCCTGGTAAGTTTTTGTCAACAAACAGATCAAAGATTGCACTTCTTATATTTAATTTCCATTTCTCCAGTTTTATCTTTACAAAGAGTCAAACTCTACTAATGTCTTATATCTAGCCTCTTGACATGTCAACAACTAGGGTGGACGACAATCTAGAAATTTTAGAAACCGTGATATCAAGAAAAAATTATCTCAGCTCAAGGATAGCTCCAATATATCCTCCACCTTCTAATAAGATTGTCCACTTAAAAGATATTCCACATCTGTTCACTAAGGTATATCATTAATTTTCAAGATTTCATTCAATAAATAAGTGATCTTATTCTTACAATGCCTTTAATAAGTTTGTTGAATTGGTACTTGTAGAAAGCCCAGTAGTTCTTTTGGCTTAAGGGAAGAGTTCATGTGAACAACAACAATCAGCCATTTTGGTATATGTGTTGCAGTGACTATAACAAAAGTTCGAGTGTTGGCTTTGATAAAGTATACCAATGCATTTATTGCAAGTATGATTGTGTGAAAGGAACACCAATGTACTACTGCTAGAAGTTATTCTCGTACTATTGGGTGAATAAACTAGAGTCTTTTGACTACGTACAAGATTACTTCTCTAACATTCTTCTTTCACTGATTACAGACATTTTAAATACAAACAACACAGGGCAAAGGTTCGTGTACAAGTAGAAGATCACTCAGGCTACGTGAGTGTAAATATGATTGGAAAAACAGCGAAAACTTTTTTACAGTGCTCAGGACAAAAGCTTATGCAGATCGCAGAATTAGTATAGAAAAAAAATTATTTTACATGATTAAAACTTATTCCAATAATTGAGAGTATTAATAACTATGGTATATTTCATATTGCAGGAGAATCACGACATATTAAACGACATTCGTGCTTCGACCACGGAAGAGCACATGTTATAATCTAAAGGTTATCAACAACAACAAGAAAACAGCGGCCCTGAAGTACGATGTTATATTTATGCTCGAGCCAATACTTGACATCAACACAGCTCTAGATATTGGAGAGAATTCAGTTCGTAGTGTCATGGTGGAAGTGAAGAGTGCATATCGTACATGCATCAACAAACAACCCATTTAAGTATATGCTCTGCCTGTGTTATCACCAACAGATCCCATATCTGGCAAACAGAATGCAAAACATACATGCTTTAAAATCAACACAGTCATTGCCTCTCGGAATATTGCAGATCTCCGCCTCGTTGCAAACATCGCCAATCAAAGTGATGTGCTTTTTGCAGATTATTAATGGCAAAGCTCAGTGGAGTCAGACCAAAAATAGTGTCCCTTGGTCCTAAATTTTTGTATCTTGCATCCATGTGTATCATCTTGTTATCTTATTAGTGTGCAAAAGTAGCTCTCTTGCTTGAAAAGCAATAGCCCTGCATTTTGTGCTTGTGTCTTTTGTAAATAACTTATATATATATATATATATATATATATATATATATATATATATATATATATATATATAGTTCAAGTTAAAAAAAATTGGGTTACCTTCAAGCAATTGTGTTTTTCTTTTGGATATTAAAAAAGGTACGTGTTCCAAAACTATTGTATCTTCGAGTGAAAAGTGTACATGTGAAAGGCTGAAAACACATGATCAACCAAAGCTATCTTCCACTAGCATAAGCACATGCATCGGATATGCATTAGAAATGTTTAAAATATATTTATGCTTTAATTTCAATAAATTTGGAAGTTTTGGCACTTTCTTCTTTGGCATAGAGAAATTTTCTCACTATTGAATTGTTTTGACAAACAAACTGAGTACAAAAGTATTAAGTATAAATTTTTATTTCTTGTTTCTACTTCTGCAATTTGCTATAAGATGAAGTGTGTATTTGATAAAGCTTTTTGAAGCCCAAAAGAATTTAAATAGCAAATTTTGAGTGCAGGTATAATAAAGTTTGAATCTATGTTTTGATTTTGCAGGAAAATCTTTATGGGAAATCAATTATAGTTGCTGATGGGGAAAATGGTTTAGGAATGACGATAAAATACTGTAAAAGCTCGGTCTTCTGATATGGCATTTTTAGTTCTCTGCAGCATAAAAAAATTGTTCTTCATGAAAAAGTTAGAAAATAAATGACTAGCAAGAGATTACTGAATCGTCGATACTACCTAATTATTAATGCTAAGTGCATAGTGCAATGGCTGTTAATGGCATAATGTTATAAAAATGCTAATAACATTATTTTATTGGATAATTGAAGTTTGATTTTGATGAATTTAATCATCTTAAAATTGTGGGTATGGAAATGAGGTTTCAATAATACACATGGATGCTTTGTTTATATATAGATCGCAAACTAGCAGAGAGCAGAGGGTCCGTGGGAGACGAGGACCCCCAAATTTTGACATCTCTCTCTTTTTTCTTTTTTCTTTTTATTTTTAATATGCTATTTAAGTTTGATCTAATATCAATTTAATGGATGACAAATGAACTTATTAATCAAATATCAATTTAATATTAGGCAATTGGACTCATTGGCCTAATAAAATTAATAAAACAAAATTACAAATGATTGGCTCTTCCTCAAATTTTAGTGCACGTTCACCCATCTGAAATATGAATATCACATTACATGCTCTTCAATCCATGGGTACATTCTTTAAGATAAAGAGAATATTAAAAATAAGTCATTTTTTTTATAAATAAAAATTAATAAAAACACTTTGCTTGTGAATGCATAACATGTTCAATTGATTTTTTTTTTCTTTTTTTCTTTTGAGATTGAGTAATATTTAATTTCATTTGTGTACAGGGTCTTCTTATTTTTGAGGATAATTTTGTAGAAGGCAACGTGAACAAGAAGAGTTCGATATTTGTTTCTTTTGTGGTCTTATTTTAGAAAATGCAAATTAGTAGTCTAAGTTATATGTCTAGAAGAAAAGCTAACATATCCATGCGAAATTAGATCAAACAATGATATAAGTGAGTTTGTTTATCTATTTGTGTATAATATAGAGTATAAATAAAATAAAGTATGAAAACTCGTAAGAACCGTTTGTAAAATGAATCATCACTATTATGAGAGTATTGACTTATAATCTTATTTCAAAAATGATCCAGACCGACCCGATTCAATTCATGTTGAGTTAAGTTGCCTTTCTGCTGTTAATTTGCCCGTACTTATGTGTCAACATCAATTTAAGCAAAAATCAAACAACTATTCACATTTTTACTTATGCACATACTTTTCTTTTTATTCAAAATTTATAACTACAATTGAAATCATATTGTCTTTTATCATTTATATATGTCACAAACAATAAAAATCTAATTATACAAAAAAAAATTCACTTTACTAGCACATTGATGCCCAAGGGAAAAAAAATAAAGATAAATTAACTAAAATTCTTTCCATATATCAAACAATATATTACATGACAAAAACTGCAAAATCAATTAATAAACATATTCACATTCACAAAACGCACAATAATTAATATGTCATCCACATGACATAAAATAGTTAAAATTCTTTCCCTGCATCAAACAACAAATTACGTGCCAAAAACCATAATTTCAATTCATAGATCCATCCATAATACCTACAATGACTACACATACCAAAAAAATAACTAATATTCTTTTACCATATCAAATAACAAGCTACATGACACAAATTAGAAGTTAAATTAATAAATCCATTTACATTCAACAAACGTAAAATCAATAGCTAAATTCAATTCACATTGCCACAAATTATTCCCTCCTTTCATATTGATTCTAAACCAAAATACTAAATTCCAAACAGCTTCACTATATAAATGCCACAGACGTAAACATTCACTATAACTAAAAATCACGAACTTATTTGCATTTGAGCTTTTGCAGGTATCATTACTTTCCTTCTAATTTTTACCAAACAATGTGCATATATTCAATCTTTCTAACGCATTAGTATATACAATATTTATTTACAATTTCCTTTCTATCAAAATATGATCAACAATTGAAATTTATTTTTTTGTGTAATTGTAAGGTCTATCTTCTAATATTCATATTAATAACTATTCATTATCGTCTTAGCTTATTTTCTTTTTAGAGTTCATGATGGCCGATACCAATGATGGAGCCGTAATCGTAAAGCCATGGACGATGAATAAATGGCAAATCTATCGAAGACATGACCGAGAATAACATCCGTGTTGACAACTGCAGGATCAATCTCAAACGGCGTTGAAAGAGACAAGGATATCTAATCAGCAATTTTTAACCATTGTATGATTATAGAGGACACTCTGGCTTGGCCCTCGTTGAATTTTCAAGAGATATTGAAGGATTAAAATCTGCCTTCCTATTTGACATTTCGTTTGTAGAAAAGGTAAAAGGAAAAACAGAATGGAAGGAAGCATCAAAACAAACATATGAACTTTTTACATGGATGGCATACGAAGAAGACTACAACAAAAGCGATATAGTGGGGTGTAACTTAACCAACGGTAGAGATCTCACATCAATACCAAATATCCAAATGCAAGAAGCAAGACATTATAGAATGGTTCTCTATAATCTCCGAGAAAGTCTACATTCAATAGCCCAAAACATACATCGTTCAAAATTTGTTTCGAGAGTTCAAATTCTAATCCAAATGGTGGACAAACATGAGGTTTTACTAATGTCTCTATCTTTGTCCATCAGTTATTATAAATGTGATATTAAATTATCCACATTTTAAGAGTTTTACAAAACATTTCGTGTATGATTAAAATAACAGGAAAGTATAGAAAATTTCGCATCCATGAATTTCGAGCTTCTGGACGTGGTAGATGACGGTCTTGCAATACAATCTAAATTACAAAGATTGAAAATCTACATCGACGAACTATATACTACAATTAATGATTAAACAAAAATTCTATATATTATCATTATATAAATTAAATAAATGTATTCTCGATGAACTTTAATTTTTGTTCGATATGTTTGTTAGTAAGTTTTACATTTATGAATAATAATTATTGTTCTTCGTATACATTTTACCGTTAATTACACAAATCATACAAGTTGTTTAATAAATAAATGGGTAATCGTTTTTCCATAAATACATTAATAATTGTTTCATATCTTGTACACTATACTTTATTTCAATATAGATAATCAATTTATATTATTATTGTCAAATTTAGTACTCTACCACGTGCAACGCACGTGCATTTACTAGTTGTATATCCCTATAAATTAAAAGAGTGAAATGGGTGTGGCACTATTCATAAGAATGCGTGCCTAGCTATTATTTTATTTTTATTTTTTTAACTTTTCCCTATTTCCTATCATTTGTTTCATTTTCATTTTTTTTCAATTGTAGATTTTTTCAACTCAATTTTTTTTCCCAACGTTTTGTCATTTTTCTCATATTCCTTTAATCGTCTTGTTCGTCTTCCTTTCGACTTTATTCATGCCTTTCGAAAAATTGCTCAAAATTTTTGCAGAAGTTTTTATTATTTTAGATACCTAATCAAATATTGTTTTTGTTCTTCTCCAAATAGAAGGTATCCAAATTCTTAATAACTTAAATTATTGAAACAAAATTCAGTTTCCCCTCCCCAACACACACACACACACACACACATATTAGGCTCTAGGTTCGGCTTCTTAGGTCGAAACATAGTAACATATATCAATCAACTCACTTTGAACTTTAAAATCATTTGTAATCGAAACAACTTTTCTTCAATTAATTACTTATATTAAGTTAGCAACACAGTTATCAAGATTACAATAAATTCATTTTTTAAATTCATTTTTTCTGTCGATTACCGACTCAAATTACAATTAAGTCCTAAAAAATTTACCCATAAGTACAAAATCTTGCACTATTCCCTATATATCCCTATGAGTGAATTGGGTGTAGACACTATTCATAGGAATGCGTGCTTAGCTATTATTCTCTCTTTTTTTTTTTTTAACTTTTCCCTATTTCCTATTCTTTATTTCCTTTTCATTTTTTTTTTCAATTGTAGATTTTTTCAGCTCAATTTTTCCAACGTTTCGTCATTTTTCTCGTCTCCCTTTAGTCATCTTGTTCGTCTTCCTTCCGACTTTAGTCATGCCTTTCGAAAAATCTCCCAAAATTTTTGCAATTATTTTTATTATTTTGGATACAAAATCAAATATTGTTTTTATTTTTCTCCAAATAAAAACTATCCAAATTCCTAATAACTTAAATTATTGAAACAAAATTCAGTTCCCCACACACACACACACATGCACACACATATATATATTAGGCTATCTGTTCGGCCTCTTAGGCCGAGATGTAGTAACATATATCAAGCAACCCACTTTGAACTTCAAAATCATTTGCAATCGAAACAATTTTTCTTCAATTAATTACTTATATTAAGTTAGCAACACAGTGATCAAAATTACAAGAAATACATATTTTAATTTTTTTTTGTCGATTATTGAATCAAATTACAATTAAGTCCAAGAAAATTTACTCATAAGCACAAATCTTGCACTGTGCAAGAAAAAAGATAAAGAGAATACTACTCTTAAGGTAGAAAGTTACAATAGTAGATAAATAAAATATATCCATGAGAACAATCATGTCCAATATACCAAAAAATAAAATTACTAATTTACAACTTATGTTAATCTATAATAAGCATTTTTACTACTTATTACAGCAAGTTCATAAAAAATCTTATGCATATCTCACGACACTCGTGTGATTTAAACTTTTTAATGTTTGATACATTGGAGTGAATAAAATTAAATTAAAAAATTGAAATAATTTACAAAGTCGGGTCATAATGAGAAGAAATATGGAATACATTTAAACTTTAAAGCAACAGAATAATCTTGTGATATCATAATTGAAGTATTCAGTTCTATGATTTGTATTAATCAATTATGTTAATAGACTACACACCATTCATTACATCATCTAAAAATGAAAAACGTTCTTGTTAAAGATCAATTGAAGCTATATTACCCACCTTTAAATAATACGTACTTTTCTCAATAAATTTTAATATATGTTTTACTTAGTATTTCAATAATGAAAAAATAATTAAAATACTCACTAACAATGACCACACTATTAAATATTTAATTAAAATACAACACGTGCCTTTCACTAATATAATTTTACTATATATATATATATATATATATATATATATATATATATATTAAAAGAGGGAATTGAGTTGGGCACTATTCATAGGAATGCGTGCCCAACTATTTTTTTTTTTTTTTTTTTTTTACTTTTCTCTATTTTCCATCAACTCTTTTCTTTTCTTTTTTTTTTCAATTGTAGATTTTTTAGAACCAATTTTTTCCAATGTTTCTCTATTTTTCTTATCTTTCTTTGGTCGTCTTGTTCGTCTTCCTTCCGATTTTAGTCATGTTTTTCAAAAAATCGTCCAAATTTTTTGTAGATGTTTTTATTATTTTGAATATCCAATTAAATATTGTTTTTGTTTTTCTTCAATTATAAACTATCCAAATTCCTAATAACTTAAACTATTGAAACAAAATTAAGTTCCACATATATATATTAGGCTCTAGATTCACCTCTTCAGGCCGAGACATAGTAACATATATCAAGCAACTCACTTTGAGCTTTCAAAATCATTTGCAATCGAAATAACTTTTTTTTTTAATTAATTACTTATATTAAGTTAGCAATACAATGATCAAGATTACAAGAAATACATAGTTTTAATTCATTTTTTATGTCGATTACTAAATCAAATTACAATTAAGAGCCCGTTTGACAGAGATTATAAATTAGTTTATTCAAAGTTTATTTGACCAATATTAGTTTATTTAAGTTCAAATTGTTGATTTTTTTCATGTTAAAATGGGTTGAAAAAAAATTATTGAAAAAAATAGTTTATAATCTTTGTCAAACAAGCTCTAAGTCCAAGAAAATTCACCCACAAGCACAAAATCTTGCACTATGCAAGAAAAAAGAGAAAGAAAATACTACTCTCAATATAGAAAGTTACAATAGTAGAGAAAAAAATATATCCATGAGTACAATCCTATCTAATATACCAAGAAAATAAAATCACTAATTAACAACTTATACTAATCTATAATAAGCATTTTACTACTTATTACCGCAAGTTCACAAGAAATCTTATGCATATCTCACGACACTCGTGTGATTTAAACTTTTTTTAATGTTAGATACATTAGAATGGATAAAATTAAATTGAAAAATTAAAATAATTTAAAAAGCTGGGTAATAATGAGAAAAAATGTAGAATAAGTTTAACATTTAAAGCAACAGAATAATCTTATGAGATCATAATTGAAGTATTTAGTTTTACAATTTGTATTAATCAATTAAGTTAGTGAACTATACACCATTCATTACATCATCTAAAAATAATAACGTTCTTGTTAAAGATCAATTGAAGTTATATCACCCACTTTTAAATAATACGTAATTTTCTCAATATGTTTTAATATATGTTTTACTCAGTCTTTTATAAGTAAAAAAATAAGTAAAAAATTCACTAACAATGATCATACTGTTAAATACTTAATTAAAATACAACACGTGCAAGGCACGTGAATTTCACTAGTTATTAAAAAAAAAAAAAAATCCTTCGCTTTTAATTGGCTGCTCTAGGGGTACCTTTCCCCTCAACTCAATTCTCTGCAACCACCAATAGGTACTCTTCAAACCCCAAACCCGACCCTGTATCCCAACCGAAGTCCGAATCCGAATCCGAATCCGAACTCAGTTTCCGATGCCAAATCTCCTTCATACGACGCCGTTTCCAAGATATTCTCTCTCCCACTCTCCGATGCCGCTGATTCCCTTGGTAAGTTCCTCCCTCTCGTGTATACATACATTTATAATGCATGTCTTTATGTTTTGTGGTGAGTATATTCGTAATCTTTTTATTTTTTGACGATGCGAGGAAGAAAATTTACTTTGCGATTGTTTTGTATTCAACTGTGGCGATTCTCAAAAAAAGGCTGGATCTTAGGGATGCTAATTTATTAGGTTAATATTCTTGAGATTATATTATTATTCATTATTTATGTATGAATGGTGAAGCAAAATGGATACTGCCATGTATAATTTGGGCCTAATGATCCACATTTTAACTAATTGTGAAAAAAACTTGAAAAAGTACTTGAAATTGTTGCAATTGGCAATTTGAATATGTATGTAGAGTAACATTTTTAACCAAAATGAAAGGATAAAGTGGAAAATAGTTGTTTAAACAGTTGCTCTGTCTTGCTGCAATCAAGAGCCTGAACATTTATGATGAATTGTTATGGCCGTCTAATGTAATACTCGCAAGTTGTGGCCCTCTAATGGTTCTAGCCATTCTTGGTGGACTTTTTGGCAGAGGGCTAGGATTGATAGTGTACGTCCAATTTAAATGTGCGGTCTATTGCTGATATCTAGTTGCAAGCAGTTGTCTTTTCCTATTCATTTTCATTGAGCAGGTGTTTGTCCTAGTGTCCTGAAGAAGCTATGTTACGAAAATGGTCTTGTGAGGTGGCCGTATCGAAAGGTAGGAATAATTCCTCTTATTTGTAATTTGTTTTTCAACAGCCATCCCCAAATTTGTCCAAGTTGTACAATCATCCTAGTGTTATTTTCAGCAATTGCAAGAAGTTTCTGAAGAAGAATTGCAAAGATCAATTTCACACTGTTTTTTTGGCACTTCTAAAATCTAGAATTGCTGTAGTTCACTTTGATTTCTAATATTGAAATACTTGATGGAACACAGACAAAAGATATCTTCAATTAGCTGCATCTCAATCCTACTCCATTTTTCTTCCTTTTCTCCTTTATTTCCTTTTGTATTTGATGAAGGATCAAGGTAACAAAAAAATGTAAAAATTATTGTATGCACTGTGAAGTTTGAAATGCATCAGGGCATTAACACGAGTGATTACTTGGATAGTGATGTAATCAATAGTAAGTATAGATCTGTCTCACTTTCTTTTTTCTGAGTTTACCCATCTGAGAGTTGTTTTGCTGGGCATCTTTTCTGGGTCTGACGTTCTAGAGCTAAGTTGGACTGAATTCGGAGCTGATGATTTCTTTTCAGTCTCTTTTTAACAGTATCGAGTCATGATAGTGTACGCAAGTTGTTTATTCAATCTGTATACAATACTGAACGACATTTATGGTATGTTATTTTTCAATTTTTGAAAGTTTTTCTCTATTGATTTTTAAGCAAAGTTAGAGACCTCTTGTCTTATCCCTTAAATTGTTTTGTTTTTTCTTATTTTGTAGTATTTCTTTTAATTGTTTAATATTTTTTAGTGATACGTCTCAAGAACCTTCTTCTCTTAGGAAATGGTTTAGAACTCCTTTTCTCGATTTTGAATTTTCTAACATGGTGCTTCTTTTCCTGGACATGAGCGGGATTTGGTCGGTCGTGTGACTTGATTTTTAACTCGGGCGCACAAGCCTTTTCGAGTTTCTTACCGTAGTATGGATATCCGTGAGGAAAGCCTTTTGGTTGCAAAGTTTTTTGAGAGTTCTAAGAACCATGTTATGAAGTTCACCAAAGGATGTAGTACCAAGAAATTGTCCTTTCATTTCAATCATCCTTAAGATTTCTTGTCCAAGGGGCTGAGGTATGGATTCAAGATAAGCCTGTTTGATGTTTGGATCATCCATTCCTCCTATCATATAATAACGTTTGGCAGCATTTTGAAAGTGCTTGTCTAGATCCTTAGGATTGTAAGAACAACATTTGAGTTTGAAGAACTCTTCTCTGGCAATATCTTTCAAATGATCTGGTTTTCCACAGAATTCCCAATATAAAGCATTTATGAACTGTTTGACTGTAGGAGTATTAAGATATTGCAACTGCCTGTATTGTCCAAGAGAATCATACCAATCTCTAAGGAAACCAGTGAGACGGGCAAGAAAAGACTTGATGACGGTAGCATGTGTCATGAGGGGCTTTTGGAGCTCGGCAGAACACCAGGCTTGCATTTCTTGGAATCGGTCCTCCATTTGAAAAGGGGATATCGTCAAGAGTAAATTTAACAAGAGAACCACCAAACCAAAAGATAATCCTGGTCCCATGACATTAGGAGGGTGGTCCGCTTCGTCTTCCGAGATAGCGATGGGTTCGACTCTATCATCCTTTCTGTCGTTGGCCTTTCATTATGTTGAGCTGTAGATTCTTCTCTGCTTGTTTGAGCCTCATTTGCCATGTAAAAAGGGGGTTGACTGGATGATTCATCAGATGATGTCCCATCAAGAGGTTGGCTAGATGACTCATCAGAAGATCCATTGTGACTTGTATTAGAATCTGCAGTCATGGTTAAAATAGGGGTAGAAGCAGTCTCTTGTTTGTGGGTCCTTTCTAGGAATTCAGAGATGGGATTTTTGATCATGAGCTGCGGTTGTTTTTCTGGATTTGGAGAAGGATCTCTGGGTTTTGTTTGTGTTTTGGGTGGTTTAGGCCTTTTGAGTTTCCTTTTCCATTCTTCTGATGAGAAGAGAGTTCTAAGAGAACCTGGAGGGTTGTAATACATCGGACCATAAGTTTGGGAGATATTATGAGGATAGGTTGGGATGAAAGACGAGGATGGTGGTATAAAAGGATTATTTTCAATGGAATTGAAATTTGGTGTTTGAGGCACGAGTTCTCTTTCTTGGTTATCAAAAGGAGTCTCACGGAGAGAAGATCCATGATTTCATTGGAGACTTCTTCAATTCTTTGTCTGTAGGCCTCAAGCGGGGTGAGAAAGGCTTGAGTCTCATTGTTGTAAAGCCTTTTCAATTCTTTTGTCGACTTTGGTCAATCTTTGGAGAAGCTTGTTCTCTGGCGTGTAGCATTTTCGGATTGCCAATTCAAGACCTTTTCACCGGGATAATCGGCAATGAGATCCATCAGGAGATCTGGTAGTAGGATTTTTGACCTTCCAAGAATGAGTGGATAAACCCTTATCAAAATTTGACAAAGGAGGAAAATCTTCTGGTGGAGGAGGATGAAACATATAAGTGGGCAGAGGATCCGGGTCTTGGCTTTGGTTGTCAATCCAATCCTATTTTTATGCCACTGGTAATGATCATCATAATCATCATCATCGTCCATCCAAGAGGGAATGATCGATCATCGATTATAGGAGGAGGAGTATAAGTGACATAATAGTCAAACTTTCAGACGGTTCTCCAAGTAACCCAACATGTGGGGATTTTGTTCATATTCCATTTGTAACTTATGTTGGTCGGATCCGGGTTTCTCGCTATTTTGATCGATTTCTTTGTACACCTTTTGCAAAAACAAACATCCCAAAAGATGTGTCCTTCATGTGATTGGACATAGATGGGTTTCCATAAGCAAGAGTCGAAGGCATAAATAGGGATATTGTCCTCGCTTTAGTAAAAGCGTGTTGAGTGGGAAAGCAAGGTGGTCTTTTCTCGGATGGGTTCCTTTTTGAAATGATCTCGACTTGTCCTTTTGGAATTTCTTACGAAATGATGGGTCGATGGATTGAATAGGTTGAGAATTTTGGAATTCGGTGATTACGTTTCATAGGAAGTAAGCCGGTGTCGAGGAATTAACTTAAGGAGTACATTCACCGGGAATCATCTCAGAACATAAGTGCAACTTGGATGATCTGTCTCCATCTCAGAGGAATATAGCATCTTGATTGATTGAGGAGTGACAAAATCGAGTGAATGATTTTGTACTCGATAAACCATCCGATAATGAAGAGTTGATCCATAAGTGAGTCCTGTAGGAATAGCACCAATGATCCGGACACGGATATTAAGAGCCGACAAGAGTCGTGGATCAATAATAGGCATGTTGAAATTTGGAAACATTGTGACCAAGACATTCCAAACATTTAAAGTAGTTTCAATAAAGTCTTAGATACAAGCATGCCGATAATCAAAGATATCTAGTATCAAGAAGAGCCATTCTTGCAACAAAGATGGGAAGACCTTTCCTTCTATGAAGCGAGCAAAGAAGAGCAAAACGGACAAACACCAAAATAGAGATGAGTGTATCCTTCGCAAGCCAAACTTTGGGTAAATGAGAAGGTAACTCAAGAGTTATAAACCGCTTCCTTTTCGATTCTTGGGGTAGAAGATTTGGTCAAATTTAGAAGACCGAACGTACTCTTTTATCCGGGTTTTAGGCGAAGAGATGAGAGTTTTAACAGATTTAGAAATGAAATTTCTAGGCTTAGCATAAGCATGGTATGGGTTTAAAAGAGGTAAGCTGGTAACATGGGTTTTATCAGTTTCAGGAAGATGAGTAATCTCATAGAGGCCATCAATCTTGGATGCATTAGATTTTCGGAAGGAAGAAGATTGAAGATCTAGAGATTCGAAAGACATGATGAAAAGATCTTCTTCTAAATCTAATTCAGCACAAGATGATATGAAACTGGATCCATAGAAATAAGAGGCACTGTTTGGCTTTGATACCATAATAGCGTGATATACCAGTTACAGAGTAATTCACGTTAAAGGGCCACACAATTCATCAAAGGGCCACGACTATTGGAATTACAGAGAACAGATATACCACGCCATAATGGATCAATGATCTGTGGAGCATATTTCTGATACAGAGGATCCTCCCAAGGGAGGCAACTGCAGAGCATACTTGCTACCACGAAGCTTATTTCTATTTCACCATTCTCATACTATCTTGTTATCGTTAGAAATAGAAGAAGAAGGAAGAAGCTTAGAAACACATGATGTACAAACACTCACAAACGTTTTATTGAGAGAACAACTGATGATCTACAATGGAATACAATCCTCCTTATATAGATGGAGGAGAGATGAGATGACGGAATCACAAGGACAAACAATGGCAAGATCGACAAACATAAAGTAAAAAGCGATCGACATAAAGTAAAAGTGGTCGACATCTTGTGAGACATAAAGTAAAGGTTGATGACATAATCTGAGACTCTTGATAGAAAGTAAAGACCCGTGAAACTTTAATAAAGGGAATCGCTTTTCCTTCTTTTTATGGTGTACCAAGATTGGCGACTTGTGTGGGGAGTCCGAATCGTCGAATTTGAGGTAAACCCCATTGTTTCCATCATGGTAAATTTTCAACTTTTCGTTCATTGTCCCGCATTTGATCCATAATTATTTCAATGTTATACGGATTATTAGGTCGTTCAATAGAGTCTTCGCTCAGAACCGAAGAAATGTTTGGATATTCATTCATCATGTATTGTGTAACTCCAAGTTGGTGAGGCGTGATAATAGGTTCGAGATCGTGATTTGGAAGCGATTCTTGAGGACTTGTGAGAGGAGACCCCGTGATATTGTCGTGGAGCATTTTCCAAAGTCTTTCTCTGTGTTCTTGGCCTTCTGGAGTGTTTTCACCATATTTGGATGTAACTCTCAAGCTTTGAGTAGGTCTTCCTAAGTATAACTGAGACCATGAAACATCAAAATTATCAGAATCTGGTCGAGTAAGATGATAATAGTTATACTTAGGATAACTTTTCTTCATGTGAACTTCAATGTCTTCTTGGAGATGTTTTGCATAGGAAATGGGTAGAGTTTCCCATGGAGCATCATCGTCGATGTTGGGCGGTTACGGAGGGATAGTTTGATTGACTTCTGCTATTTTCCTTTGGAATGTCCTGAACTCTATAGGATAACCTTCCCAATCTTTGTGGAGATTATAAGGCAAGACTGTATAATCACGAACATGCGAAAAATGGGTATAATATCCTTCTTCTGTGAAATAACCCTGTCGATCGAAGATAATAATAACATGGACATTTCATTTGAAGTTTCGGATGTCTTTGAATTTTCCATGTAAATATGAAACTTTTCCATCCAATGTTTTCTTTGGATGAAACCATTCCAAGAACTTCTTTGCATGGTGATTTGGTTCGGGATAGAGCCTGGGGTAAGTCTTCCACATGTCATAATCAAGTCGGGAGCCGGTAGCCATGGCTTTGACATTGAAAGTAAAGCAACTTTATGAAGCTCGAGAAGATACCATAGAAAACACGTAATTTCTTTTGAGAAGGCCCGTTGAAGTCACATCGGGGTTGAAGAAGAAGAGGTTGAGAAATGGGTAATCGAGGTGGAATCCCAAACCTCCAAAATGTGAATTCCATGCTTACGGATGACTAACGACCGGTATTTGAGCATAAGTTCTTTAGACCCAGGGTTTTAAGGATTTTGTCTTTTATGAGGTTGTGAATTTCTGGGGAAATTATTCATGTTCGGATAGACTTGTGTGGTGCGGAAGAAAAAGAGGTTTTGAGGATGAGGGTTCATCATACGGATAATGGGTATCGGTTTTGTGTTGAGTATTTGGGCTTAGAGTGCGGATAAAAGGTGCAGGAGAAGGTTGTTATGGCCTTTTATGTGTTTGACTTCAAAGTCAAAATTTGTAAACCATTCGACCCATCTCGGGGAGTTGGGAGTTTGGTATCATACATTTGAAACTCAAACATCTTAGGGAATGCGAGACATGTCCATCTCAACCAAGAAGTGATATCGATAAGATGAAATTGAAACTTTCAATTTCTCTTTAACCGCCGAGAATCTCCTTGAAGGTGGAGTGGTAGTGTTTTCGAACCGAGAGAATGATCCGCTTTTGTATCTACATATGCTTCTTTTACCTTCTTTTTCTTCAAGCAAAGCACGCCCAAGATAGGTCATCGGCATTTGTGCGCAAAATTCTTTTGCCATTGGTAGGGATAGACAATCTTTGCGGTGTGGACCTTTGCTTGATTTCTTTGGATAGCCTTAGTTTGTTCTTCCGACCGAGGTGGAGCATTCTTCTTTAGCATATTCTCAGAATGGCTTGATAACTGTGGATAGATGGTCAATGAAGTCAGCCATGTAGTTGACAATTCTGAGGAACTGTTGTACTTCTTTCTTTGAGAGATTAGAATCAGAGAATTTCAATAGCTCTTGGCCAACATGAGGTTGTAAAGAATCTTGGCCATTTTGATATGCATTCCAAGAAAGTTGATTTCATTGACTCAATGCATCTTCTTCCGGGCTAGCATTACCCGTGGGTTTTGGTGAGATCATAGAATTCTGATAGCAGCTGGGAATGTGAGGTATCATCTGAGGAGAAGAGGAAGATATCATCAATGTACACCAGAGCAGATTTCATGATAGGATGGTAGATTCGAGTAATAGTCTTCTGAAAGAGTGATGAAGCTGCTTTTAAACCAAACGGCATAACGGTCCACTGAAAATGAGCATTTGGAATACAGAAACCTGTTTTATGCCTTTCTTCTGGAAGAATTCCTATTTGTCAAAAACCTGCTTTTAGATCAAATTTAGAAAAGATTTAGCAAAGCAGATAGATTAGCAAAAAAGCGCCTTCTGTTTGGTAGAGGAAACTTGTCATCCGTAAGAAAATGATTGATGGTTTATAATCAATAACAAGTCTCATTTTTCCTCGCACTTGTTCGACTCTTTTGTTAACATAAAATGCTTGGCAAGCCCACCGAGAATTGGTGGGTTCAATGAGTCCTTGACTGTAGATTAGCCAATTACACTCTGGTTGCAAGTTGGAGATGTTACGGACTCATTCCCATGTGGTAGCTTTTTGTCGGATTAATGTCTTCATTTAACTTGAGCGGAAGAGAAACAAAGAAATCAATTTTTCCATAAAGGATTTGTGCATTTAGTGAGAAAGTCTATGTGAGATTCTGCACAACAATCTCGAATCAGTTGTTCCTTGAGAGAGTTTATAGATGCCAAGGAAAAATATGTGGTTGGGCGGATGTAAGGTAGGAAGTGGGATTTATATTGGAGACCATTTGATTTTGGAATGATTTTTTTTTGCCCAAAGTTGTTGTATGATGTCAAAACCAATAACAATGTCTTTTTTCGGGAGAGATGAACCAAGGAGTTTGTAGGAAATGGAGTAGTTTGGGAAGAACTGAATGTTGACAGGTTTGCTAATGATTTCTGTGGAGAAATATTCATTATTCTTTGCTTGAAAAATTTGTCTCATGAGGTTTCCACATGGATGATGGGAGGACATTTGGATTTAGGATGGAACATGTCGCTCTGTGTCAAATAGACCAATGCAGCGATGATTGGTCTATCATATTTGCACAGGAAGATTTTGATTTCAATCATAGATGAGAGGCTCGGATCGATGACTTGTAGACCATAGCATTCATCGGGATCACTTTGGAAGAATTGGGTGTGTCACTTGTCTGTTTTCTTCAAGAACAAAATAGTATCGGAAGATTGTTCATCTTGTTACGAAAAATAGATTCAAGGTCCGCCTCGTCGTCTAGGTTTGTAGAAAAGATAAATTTGCTTGAAGATTTTGGCCTTTTTTCTGCATTTTGGATGATCTTTGGCAAAATGACCCTTTTTTGTTCGCCATCTGAAACAATGATCTCCCTTCTTGTTAGAAAATTTCAAATCTGAAGAACCTTCTTCTCTTAGGAAATGGTTTAGAACTCCTTTTTACGATTTTGAATTTTCTAACATGGTGCTTCTTTTTCCTGGACATGAGCAGGATTTGTGGTCGACAAGACTTGATTTTTAACTCGGGCGTTCATGCCTTTTCGAGTTTCTTACCGTAGTATGGATATCGTGAGGAAAGCCTTTTGGTTGCAAAGTTTTTTGAGAGTTCTAAGAACCATGTTATGAAGTTCACCAAAGGATGTAGTACCAAGAAATTGTCCTTTCATTTCAATCATCCTTGGGTTTCTTGTCGAGGGTGAGGTATGGATTCAAGATAAGCTGTTTGATGTTTGGATCATCTATTCCTCCTATCATATAATAACGTCTGGCAAGATTTTGAAAGTGCTTGTCTAGATCCTTAGGATTGTAAGAACAACATTTGAGTTTGAAGAACTCTTCCGCAATATCTTTCAAATGATCCGGTTTTCCATGAATTTCCAATATAAAGCATTTATGAACTGTTCGATTGTAGGAGTATTAAGATATTGCAACTATCTCGTATTGTCCAAGAGAATCATACCAATCTCTAAGGAAACCAGTGAGGCCAGGCAAGAAAAGAACGATGATGACGGTAGCATGTGTCATGAGGGGCTTTTGGAGCTCGGCAGAACACCAGGCTTGCATTTCTTGGAATCTGGTCCTCCATTTGGAAGGGGGGATATCGTCAAGAGTAAATTTAATAGTAGAATCACTAGCAGAAGATAATCCTGGTCCCATGACATTAGGAGGCCTGGTCTGCTCGTCTTCTGAGATAGCAGTGGGTTCTTCAACGGTGGGTTCGACTCTATCATCCTTTTACGTCGTTGGCTTTCATTATGTTGAACTGTAGATTCTTCTCTCGCTTGTTTGAGCCTCATTTGCCATGTAAAAAGGGGTTGATTGGATGATTCATTAGATGATGTCCCATCAAGAAGTTGGCTAGATGACTATTCATCGAAGATCCATTGTGACTTGTATTAGAATCTGCGGTCATGGTTAAAATAGGGTAGAAGCGATCTCTCTTGTTTGTGGGTCCTTTCTAGGAATTCGAGAGATGGGATTTTTGATCATGAGTCATGCGGTTGTTTTCCGGATTTGGAGAAGGATCTACGGGTTTTGTTTGTGTTTTGGGTGGTTTAGGCCTTTTGAGTTTCCTTTCCCATTCTTCCGATGAGAAGAGAGTTCTAAGAGAGCTGGAGGGTTTAGAATACATCGGATCATAAGTTTGGGAGATATTATGAGGATAGGTTGGGATGAAAGGCGAGGATGGTGGTATAAAAGGATTATTTTCAATGGAATTGAAATTTGGTGTTTGAGGAACACGAGTTCTCTTTCTTGGTTATCAAAGGAGTCTCTTGAGAGAAGATCCATGATTTCATTGGAGACTTCTTCAATTCTTTGTCTCTGAGGCCTCAAGCGGGGTGAGTAAGGCTCGAGTCATTGTTGTAAAAGCACTTTTCAATTCTTTCTTCGACTTTGGTCAATCTTCCGGAGAAGCTTGTTCTCACGTGTAGCATTTTCAGATTGCCAATTCAAGACCTTTTCAGCTGGGGATAACTGGCTAACAGATCCATCAGGAGATCTCGTAGTAGGATTTTTGACCTTCCAAGAATGAGTGGATAAACCCTTATCAAAATTTGACAAAGGAGGAAAATCTTCTGGTGGAGGAGGATGAAACATATAAGTGGGTAGAGGATCTGGGTCTTGGCTTTGGCTGTCAATCCAATCCCATTTTTTATGCCACTGGTAATGATCATCATAATCATCATCATCTGTCCATCCAGTAGGAATGATCTGATCATCAGTCATAGGAGGAGGAGTATAAGTGACATAATAGTCAAACTTTTCAGACAGTTCTCCAAGTAACCCAACATGTGGAGATTTTTGTTCATATTCCATTTGTAACTTATGTTGGCTGGATCTGGGTTTCCTGCTATTTTGATCAGATTTCTTTGTACACCTTTTGCAAAAACAAACATCCTAAAAGATGTGTCCTTCTTGTAATTGGACATAGATGGGTTTCCCATAAGAGTCGAAGGCATAAATAGGGATATTGTCCTCGGCTTTAGTAAAAGCGTGTTGAGTGGAAAAGCAAGGTGGTCTTTTCTGGATGGGTTGGATCAATAATAGGCATGTTGAAATTTGGAAACATTGTGACCAAGACTGTTCCAGCATTTAAAGTAGTTTCAACAGTGTCGATACAATCATGCGATAATCAAGATATCTAGTATCAAGAAGAGCCATTCTTGCAAATGAGAGGGAAGACATTTCCTTCCATGAGCGATGAAGAGAGCAAAGCAGATGACACCAAAATGGAGATGAGTGTATCCATACGCAAGCGAACTTTGGGTAAATGAGAAGGTAACTCAAGAGTTATAAAGCTGCTCCTTTTCGGTTGCAGGTGTAGAAGATCTTTGGTCAAATTTAGAGGGTGAACGTACTCTTTTATCCGAGTTTTAGATGAAGAGATGAGAGTTTTATGATTTAGAAATGAAATTTCTAGGCTTAGCATAAACATGGTATGGGTTTAAAAGAGGTAAGGTGGTAACATGGGTTTTATCGGTTTCAGGAAGATGAGTAATCTCATAGAGGCCATCAATCTTGGATGCATTAGATTTTCGGAAGGAAGAAGATTGGAGATCTAGAGATTCGAAAGACATGATGGAAAGATCTTCTTCTAAATCTAATTCAGCACAAGATGATATGAAACTCGATCCATAGAAATAAGAGGCACTGTTTGGCTTTGATACCATAATAGCGTGATACACCGATTCTGAGTAATTCATTGTATAGGGCCACACAATTCATCAAAGGGCCACGACTATTGGAATTACAGAGAACGAGATATACCAGCGCCATAATGGATCAATGATCATGGAGCATATTTACGTCATGAGAGGATCCTCCCGAGGAGGCAAGCTGCGAGCATACTTGCTACCACGAAGCTTATTTCTATTTCACCATTCTCATACTATCTTGTTATCGTTAGAAATAGAAGAAGAAGGAAGAAGCTTAGAAACACATAATGTACACATAAAAGGCCATAACAACCTTCTCCCGGACCTTTTATCCGGACTAAGCCCAAATACTCAGTCACAAAACCGATACCCATTATCTGTATGATGAACCCTCATCCTCAAAACCCTCTTCTTCTTCCAGACCACACAAGTCTATCCAGAACATGGATAATTTCCCCCCAGAAATTCACAACCTCATAAAAGACAAAACCCTTAAAATCCGGGTCTAAAGAACTTATGCTCAAATACCAGTCATTAGTCATCCAGAAGCATGGGATTCACATTTTTGGAGGTTTGGGATTCCACACGATTACCCATTTCTCAACCTCTTCTTCTTCAACAGACGAGACTTCAATGGGCATTCTCAAAAAATTTCATGTTTTCTATGGTATCTTCTTGAGCTTCATAAAGTTGCTTTACATTTCAATGCCGAAGCCATGGCTACCTGGCTCCCAGAACTTGATTATGACATGTGGAAGACTTACACTGAGCTCTATCCTGAACCAAACTGCCATGCAAAGAAGTTCTTGGAATGGTTTCATCCAGTAAAATATTGGATGGAAAAGTTTCATATTTACATGGGAAAATTCAAAGACATCCGAACTTCAGTCAGAAATGTCCATGTTATTATTATCTTCGATCGACAGGGTTATTTCACATAAGAAGGATATTATACCCATTTTTCGCATGTTCGTGATTATACAGTCTTGCCTTATAATCTCCACAAAGATTGGGAAGGTTATCCTATAGAGTTCAGGACATTCCAAAGGAAAATGGCAGAAGTCCATCAAACTATCCCTCCAGAAATCTGGTCCAACATTGACGATGATGCTCCATGGGAAACTCTACCCATTCCCTATGCAAAACGTCTCGAAGAAGACATTGAAGTTCACATGAAGAAAAGTTATCCTAAGTATAACTATTATCATCTTCCTCCACCAGATTACGATAATTTTGATGTTTCATTGTACCGTTATACTTAGGAAGACCTACTCAAAGCTTGGGAGTTACATCCAAATATGGTGAAAACACTCAGGAAGGCGAGAACACGAGAAAGACTTTGGAAAATGCTCCACGATAATATCATAGGGTCTCCTCTCACAAGTCCTCAAGAATCTGCTTCCAGTCCACAGTCTGAACTTATTATCACGTCTCACCAACTTGGAGTTACACAATACATGATGAATGAATATCCAAACATTTCTTCAGTTCCTGAGCCAAGACCTATTGAACCTGACCCTAATAATCCAGACAACATTGAAATAATTATGGATCAAATGTGGGACAATGAACGAAAAGTTGAAAATTTACCATGGTGGAAACAACAGGGTTTACCCTCAGATTCTGACGATTCAGACTCCCCTGCACAAGCTGCCAATCTTGGTACACCATGAAAAGAAGGAAAAGCAGATTCCCTTTTATTAAAGTTTCACGGGTCTTTACTTTCTGTCAAGAGTCTGTATTTTGTCTGTCAGCTTTTACTTTATGTTAGTCAGCTTTTACTTTATGTCAGTCTGCTTTTACTTTATGTCACAAGTTATGTCGATCGACTTTTACTTTATGTCAGTCTGCTTTTACTTTATGTCATCGGTCTTTGCCAATTGTTTGTCCTTGTGATTCCGCCTGTCTGTCTCCTCCATCTATATAAGGAGGATTGTATTCCATTGTAGATCATCGTTGTTCTTTGAGAGAGTTTATAGATGCCAAGGAAAAATATGTGGTTGGGCGGATGTAAGGTAGGTAGTGGGATTTATACTGGAGACCATTTGATTTTAGAATGACTCTTTTTGCCCAAAGTTGTTGTATGATGTCAAAACCAATAACAATGTCTTTTCCTGGGAGAGATGAACCAAGGAGTTTGTGGGAAATGGAGCAGTTTGGGAAGAACTGAATGTTGACAGGTTTGCTAATGATTTCTGTGGAGAAATATTCATTATTTCTTTGCTTGAAAAATTTATGCATGTGAGGTTTCTACATGGATGATGGGAGGACATTTGGATTTAGGATGGAATATCTTTGCTCTGTGTCAAATAGGCCAAACAACGATGATTGGTCTATCATATTTGCCTGGGAAGATTTTGATTTCAATCATAGGTACCGAGAGGCTCAGATCGATGACTTGTAGACCATAGCATTCATCGGGATCACTGGAAGAATTATGCACGTGTCACTTGTCCTGTTTTCTTCAAGAACAAAAATAGTATCGGAAGATTGTTCATCTTGTTCTGAAAAAATAGATTCAAGGTCTGCCTCGTCGTCTAGGTTTGTAGCAGCATAAATTTGCTTGAGGATTTTGGCCTTTTTCTGTTTTGGACAGTCTTTGGCAAAATGACCCTTTTGACCGCATATGAAACAGCGATCTCCCTTCTTGTTAGAAAATTTTCGTCTGAAGAACCTTCTTCTCTTAGGAAATGGTTTAGAACTCCTTTTTCGATTTTGAATTTTCTAACATGGTGCTTCTTTTCCACGGACATGAGCGGGATTTGTGGTCGTGACCAAGACTTGATTTTTAACTCGGGCGTTCACAAGCCTTTTCGAGTTTCTTACGTAGTATGGATATCGTGAGGAAAGCTTTTTGGTTGCAAAGTTTTTTGAGAGTTCTAAGAACCATGTTATGAAGTTCACCAAAGGATGTAGTACCAAGAAATTGTCCTTTCATTTCAATCATCCTTAAGGTTTCTTGTCGAGGGGTGAGGTATGGATTCAAGATAAGCTCTGTTTGATGTTTGGATCATCCATTCCTCCTATCATATAATAACGTCTGGTGACATTTTGAAAGTGCTTGTCTAGATCCTTAGGATTGTAAGAACAACATTTGAGTTTGAAGAATTCTTCTCTCCGCAATATTTTTCAAATGATCGGTTTTCATGAATTCTCAATATAAAGCATTTATGAATTTGTTTGTTGTAGGAGTATTAAGATATTGCAAGTATATGCATATTGTCCAAGAAGAATCATACCAATCTCTAAGGAAACCGGTGAGGACAGGCAAAAAAAGACTTGATGGCGGTAGCATGTGTCATGAGGGGCTTTTGGAGCTCGGTAGAACACCAGGCTTGCATTTCTTGGAATCTGGTCCTCCATTTGAAAGGGGGGATATCGTCAAGAGTAAATTTAACAGTAGAACCACTAGCAGAAGATAATCCTGGTCCCATGACATTAGGAGGGCTGCTCTGCTCGTCTTCTGAGATAGCAGTGGGTTCTTCAACAGTGGGTTCAGCTCTATCTGTCCTTTTTGTCGTTGGCCTTTCATTATGTTGAGCTGTAGATTCTTCTCTGCTTGTTTGAGCCTCATTTGCCATGTAAAAATGGGGTTGGTTGGATGATTCATCGGATGATGTCCCATCGAGAGGTTGGCTAGATGACTCATGGAAGATCCATTGTGACTTGTATTAGAATATGCGATCATGGTTAAAATAGGGTAGTAAAGCGATCTCTTGTTTGTGGGTCCTTTCTAGGAATTCGAGAGATGGGATTTTTGATCATGAAGCTGCGGTTGTTTTTCCGGATTTGGAGAAGGATCTCGGGTTTTGTTTGTGTTTTGGGTGGTTTAGGCCTTTTGAGTTTCCTTTCCCATTCTTCGACGAGAAGAGAGTTCTAAGAAGAAGCTGGAAGGTTCGTAATACATCGGACCATAAGTTTGGGAGATATTATGAGGATAGGTTGGGATGAAAGGCGAGGATGGTGGTATAAAAGGATTATTTTCAATGGAATTGAAATTTGGTGTTTGAGAACACGAGTTCTCTTTCTTGGTTATCAAAAGGAGTCTCACGGAGAGAAGATCCGTGATTTCATTGGAGACTTCTTCAATTCTTTGTCTCTGAGGCCTCAAGCGGGGTGAGTAAGGCTTGAGTCTGTTGTTGTAAAGCCTTTTCAATTCTTTTGTCGACTTTGGTCAATCTTACGGAGAAGCTTTGTTAGCAGCGTGTAGCATTTCAGATTGTCAATTCAAGACCTTTTCATTTGGGGATAAGCGGCTAATGAGATCCATCGGAGATCCGGTAGTAGGATTTTGACCTTCGAGAATGAGTGGATAAACCCTTATCAAAATTTGATAAAGGAGGAAAATCTTCGGTGGAGGAGGATGAAACATATAAGTGGGTAGAGGATGCGGGTCTTGGCTTTGTTTGTCAATCCAATCCCATTTTTATGCCACATTGGTAATGATCATCATAATCATCATCATCATCCATCCAGTAAGAATGATCGATCATCGATCGTAGGCGGAGGAGTATAAGTGACATAATAGTCAAACTTTTGCAGACGGTTCTCCAAGTAACCCAACATGTGGAGATTTTTGTTCATATTCCATTTGTAACTTATGTTGGTTTGGATCTGGATTTCTGCTATTTTGATCGATTTCTTTGTACACCTTTTGCAAAACAAACATCCCAAAAGATGTGTCCTTCATGTGATTGGACATAGATGGGTTTCCCATAAGAGTCGAAGGCATAAATAGGGATATTGTCCTCGGCTTTAGTAAAAGCGTGTTAAGTGGGAAAGCAAGGTGGTCTTTTCTGGATGGGTTCCTTTTTGAACATGATCTCGACTTGTCCTTTAGAATTTCTTCTGAAATAATGGGTTGTGGACTGAATAGGTTGAGAATTTTTGGAATTCGGTGATTACATTCATTGGAAGTAAGCCAGGTGTCAGGAATTAACTTAAGGAGTTCATTCATGGGAATCATCTAGGAACATAAGTGCAACTTGGATGATCTGTCTCCATCTGCAGGAATATAGCATCTTCGGATTGATTGAGAGTGACAAAATCGAGTGAATGATTTTGTACTCGATAAACCATCGATAATGAAGAGTTGATCCATAAGTGAGTCACTCAGGAATAGCACCAATGATGCGGACTGGATTTTAAGAGACACAAGGCTGTGGATCAATAATAGGCATGTTGAAATTTGGAAACATTGTGACCAAGGCTGTTCCGACATTTAAAGTAGTTTCAACGGTCTTGGATACAAGTATCTTCGATAATCGGCATATCTAGTATTAAGAAGAGCCATTCTTGCAACTTGATGGGAAGACCTTTCCTTCCATGAGCGATGAAGAGCAAAGCAGACGACACCAAAATGGAGATGCATGTATCATACGCAAGCCGAACTTTGGGTAAATGAGAAGGTAACTCAAGAGTTATAAAGCTGCTCCTTTTCGATTCTTGCGGGTGAAGATCTTTGGTCAAATTTAGAGGACTGAACGTACTCTTTTATCCGGGTTTTAGGCGAAGAGATGAGAGTTTAATGATTTAGAAATGAAATTTCTAGGCTTAGCATAAGCATGGTATGGGTTTAAAAGAGGTAAAAGGTAGTATGAGGGTTTTATCAGTTTCGGGAAGATGAGTAATCTCATAGAGGCCATCAATCTTGGATGCATTAGATTTTCGGAAGGAAGAAGATTGGAGATCTAGAGATTGAAAGACATGATGAAAAGATCTTCTTCTAAATCTAATTCAAAGACAAGATGATATATGGCTGGATCCGTAGAAATAAGAGGCTTTGTTTGGCTTTGATACCATAATAGCGTGATACACCGATTCTGAGTAATTCACGGTAAAGGGCCACACAATTCATCAAAGGGCCACGACTATTGGAATTACAGAGAAACGAGATATACCACGCCATAATGGATCAATGATCGTGGAGCATATTTCGTCTGAGAGGATCCTCCCAAGGAGGCAAGCTGCGAGCATACTTGCTACCACGAAGCTTATTTCTATTTCACCATTCTCATACTATCTTGTTATCCTTAGAAATAGAAGAAGAATGAAGAAGCTTAGAAACACATGATGTACAAACACTCACAAGCGTTTTATTGAGAGAACAAGCTGATGATCTACAATGGAATACAATCCTCCTTATATAGATGGAGGAGGCAGATGGACCATTGACTTACAATTTTAAGTTTATATAGTTATTAGATTTTTGGGTCAATAGTGCAATATGCCATTTGGGCCCAAGTCCAAACCTTAAATCGAACCAACCTAGTGTTGGTCGGTTCGGTTTGAGTCTGTTTACATGTGCAAAACGGGTTGGTTTGGTTGAACCATGATCAAATTAATGTGATCAGTTTGATTTTGAGTTGGGCTCAAAACCGAACACCATCCCAACACATGTCCATCCCCAATGCTACATGTGTGACGTATACTAATTGTCGTTTTACTACAGTATCGTAAAATGTAATTAGAGAGCTCAAATAGATTTTAAAAAAAAAAAAACTAAGATCATTTTCTCCATTGAATTATGAACACAGTAATTATTTAAACACTAATTTTAAAGTCAAACACATATATGATTTTCTTATGGTGATTATATACACACTCAATTTTTTGTTAACCACATCACATTTTAATTGCAATCAAAGTTTTTAACTATTGTTCATTTTCGTATTTTTGTCCGCGACTATTTTTTATCACAATCTTATTATCAACTTATTAATTTGCACATATATTTGTTTTTGATGATGATTTATGTCCAACAAATTAATTAGGAGGGTGCAAATTTTTTTTTTTTTTACCTCTCATATTTTTAAATAAACAAAATAAACAACAAATACAAAATATTTTCCCCTCATTTCCATGTATATTAGCAGAATATTTGGAAAAAAATAATCACTCAGATACAATATGTGAAAATTAACTTAAAGTTAATGAAAAAATGGGACGAAAAGAAGTTGGAGATATAACTATCAAAATGTTAAATATTGAGAGATTTTCATTATAATTAAAATGTAGTGTAAATAATAAAAACTGTAATATAAATATAATTACCAAATTTTTTACCAACTTCTTTAAATTATGAAAATACTAAATTTTCCTTCTAGAAATAACATTTTTAATTTTAACATTCGATCGTTTTTTCCCCTCATATCCTAAACAAATAAATTCATTGTTTTCTTATTAATCACATAATCTATAAATTCACTAGTTGATTTCATCATATTTATATATGTGAATTTGTATGAATAAATGTTGTAACATAATATAATTATCAAAACAAAAAATTTCAATTTTTTTTAAAAATAAAATAAAAAATCAGTAAACAAATATCCATAGATACATTTTAATAGAACGTAAAAACCAATTGAAGTAATGACACCTTGACCGCTATTTCCCTTCTTTGTGATGATTTTGCCTGGATTAATATGTTAATCCGAAAAGCCAAATGTAAATTAATACTATGGTTAAGGGCATTATTAGCAAGAGGGAAAAAATATTAGGACAAAATTGTCAATCAAATATACATTTTTATGGGGTAATTATATTCACACTTCAGTTTTTATTTATTGCACTGAAAGTTCCCAACTTTTTTGTAGTATTTTTATTTTAAACCTTCTATTAATTAGTACGTCTTGTCTTTGATGAAGATTTATGTTCATATATTATGTTAGCTTGCTTTAAAATTAGGGATAAATATTTTGTCGAATTTTTGCATTATTTATTTTTGCTAATTTAAAACTAATAAGAATAAATAAGTATTTTATGCCCTCCCGAGAGATTATTTGAACATAAACCTTCATTGGAGACATCGTCTGTTAATTAATGGAAGATTGAAGAGAAGAATGCGACGAATTTTTTTTTAGGAAATACAATAAGAAGATATTGCTGGAAACATTCAATACAATTAAAATGTGGTACAATTAAAACAAAAAAAAAAAAAAAAACAATTGTGACGTCAATATAATCATCATTTCATATATTATTGATGTTGTTGATTAAGTAGTATGATTTTGTTAAAAAAAACAAAAAAATTATTTAAAAATGAGGGCATGTTTGGCAAACAAAATCCTAACTTATAAGTATTAAGGGTCATAAAGATAAGCTACATAAATAATCTCTTCCTTACTTTCAATTGGGGCTTTAATGGGCTTATTTGTGTCCACAACATTTTGGTGGGCTTAGTAGTAGTATAACTTCTGGCAAAGCATAATCTGAGTTTGACTACGTTGTTCAAATAAAAAAGTAGACGTTGAGCGCTAAATCCTCACGTTGAGCGCCAAATCCTCAAATTCCCTCCCATCCTTATTCAGGGTTTTCGGATTGAATTTGATAGATCTTTGCCTTCTGTGTTAAGCAATCTCCTGTTGATCATTGAGAGAGATGGGAACTGGTACTCGTACTGGGAAGAAGAAAATCGAAATCAAGAAAATCACCAAACAATCTTCAAAAATGGTGACTTTCTCCAAGAGACGTAAGGGCCTGTTCAAGAAGGCTCAAGAGCTTCAATCCAAGACTGGGACTTCCATTGCTCTTGTTGTGTTGTCACCCGCAAATCGTCCCTATACTCACGGTGATCTCTCCTTAATTGATGCCGTCGGTGGAATTTCAGCCGCTGGAACCGCCATGAGTGGAGGAGTTTGTGATGCTGGCGCTGTTGGTAATTCAATTCCAACCAGCAATTTGATGCTAGAGTTGGAGAAGATGGATGTCGAACTCGAAGGGTGCCGGAATTTGAATGAACTCACGTCCTTGGAAAAACAGTTGGAGGATCTGAGAGAAGAAGCCATATTACAAGGATTGCATATGAGTCTGAACCACCCTCCTTTCTACAACTGATTCTAATGTGATTAGACGAGAAATTAATTGAATGATTATTGGAGAGTTCGATTAGGGTTTTTGGGAAGTGGAAATTTTGAGTTCTAGGGCTAAAGGGTTAGTATTGATATATAATTTTTGTATTCATATTGAATTTAGTTTTTAGATTTGTTCTAGGGTTCATGAGTTAGTATTAACCTGCAATTCTTTTTAATTGTAAGAATTTGATACTTTTTAGTAATCTTGATTATATGAACACTACTTTTGCAGATTTTTTTTTTTTTTTTTTTTGGAGCCAATTGCATCTTCTTTTTGAGTGGTTAATATGGTTTCTTGAAAAAGTATGTACTAATAGTTTTGACAAATTTTCGAGTTGAATATGAAAGATCAATGAAAATAGATGCTTTAAATTGAAGGGATATAAATAAATCATGTCGTTGACTTAATTCAAATGAAAATTGATGGTAAATTATGCCAGCTTGTCGCTACCCTAGACGTTAGCAGGGATCATACCTAATTAGTTAATGTTAGCAGCCATATTTTGCTGAGACTCCACAAATCCGAGCTTCTTGGATCAGGTCAGGGATTTTGAGTAAGTACCTATACCCAATAAGCTGCACCAAACTTCCACTCACTCACCCAATATTTATTTTTTCTTTGTCAAAAGTGTATTTTATTCAGATTTTAGCTCCTATTGAAACACACACTCTCTCTCTCTATGTGTGCGTGCGCTCATGCGCCCCTTTCATTCTTATAATTAATAGTTTTAAATTAACTTTTCCAAAATTTAACATATAATAAAGGAGCCTCGAATTTACAGTTTTTATATGTGATTCTAGGTAGATTGGTCTAATATGTAATTTTATATATATATGTTCTTCTGGTTTGCACAATGGCATTTTTTTTGTGCTTTTCCTTCTCCTTGAGCATGGGATGCTGATATTGGTAGTGATTTAATTTTGTTCTTGGTCTTTTATTATAAATTAAAGTGCGATTACGCCAAATAAATAATGTTGTTGCTTTGTATTTATGAGTTTAATGGGGATGTAATATTGACATTAATGTACAATTTGCTGCTGTTTTTATATTTTATTTTATTTTCTTTACTTTTCTAGAAGAAGGCAATTAATTAGAAAATTTAGAGAAATCTTTGGTAATAATGATAGCAAATTAATCTATATCTATACTACTTCTAAAAAGGGCTTAAATGGAGGAATATTTTTGGACCATTTTAATCTTATAAATTTTTTAAAATTCCATATTCACCTGTAGTCATTAATGTATAATTATTTTTTAATATTTTATTTATTACTCTTTTATTGTTCATCTTTATTTCACATTAAATTTTCAACAATTTACTAAATTTATAATTAAAATTTTTAAATATTTAATCTATTAAATTAAATTTGAAGGTGAAAAGATGATCTCAATTTTTTTTTTTTTTTTTTTTTTTTTTTTGCATTAAGTAGATAAAAGGAATGAGAAATGAGTAAAAATAAAAATGAATGAGGAAAATTATAACTTTGTTTAGTACCGTATTAAAATTCAAATCATAGTTTTCAAAAGCGAAATGGAATTAAAAGATTACGAGTGATTACAGTATGTTTGGTTCGGTTCTTTTTTTTAAATTTTTTTTTCCCAAATTCATTTTCAACTACATATTTTTGTGGGACTTACAACTTTTATCAATTTTTCAACCACATATTTTACCAATTTTTTTCAAAATCTTTAAACCCCCACCAAACATATACTATAGTTTAAAATTTACGTGTGAAACTTTTTTCTTTTTTAATTTAATTTAATTTAATTTATATATACAACGTTCTTCTTATCTAACTTCTGTCCGTCAACAATATTCTTACTCTGTTCGTCAATAATATTCTTATAACATGGATAAATATTTACAACTCTTTAATTTTTGTTTCTTACTCACATTTATGACATTCAATTTACGTCGTCAAATTAAACACGTCTAATAAAAAGAGAACATACACAAAGAATATTGTTCACAAGGAACTACTACTCCAACAAGTGTACAATATTATGTAGTCAATCATTACAATTTTTCATAATACAATTAATAATTAATAATTTTATTCTTCGTAAAATGCAGCCCTGGAGATCATTAATACTATAAGATTTGATATCAATAGTTTGCAATCATCGAAGTTTAAATCACCAAAAGGTCTTAATTGAGTTCAAGTTATTGTTTGTATTATCACCATATAAAACTCATCTCTAATTATAATTGTACTTAAATAAATGCAATTATCTTTTAATATTTATTTGTTACTATTTTATTGTTCATTATTATCGTACATTAAATTTTTAACAATTTATTAAATGTACATTTAAAATTTGTAAATACTTAATATATTAAATTAAATATGAAGGTGAAAACAAAATCTCAATTTTTTTACCTTACGTAGATGAAAGAAGTTAGAAATGGATTTTGAAAAAAATGAATGGGAAAATTGGAAATTTTTTAATTATCGAATTAAAATTCAAATCATGGAGATGAAAAGATTGTTTTGAATACATTAGATTACAATAATTATAATTGACAACTAATAAATGATTTTTTTTTAATTTTTAATTTAATTAATAATACATCGAATAGCGTTTAATAAAAAAGAGAATATATACAAATAATATTGTTCTGAGGAGTAACTACTCTAACAAATGTACAATATTATATAGTCAATCATTACATTCTCTCCAATAAAATTAATAATTAATAATTTTTTAAGTAAAATACAACCCTAAAGATCTCTATTAATACATCATTAATTTCATACAATTTGATATCGATGGTTGAAATCGATCATTAAAAGCTCAAATTACCAAAAGCTATTCATTTGAATTAAAGTTACTATTTGTATTCTACTTATATAAAATTCATCTTTGATTGCAATTATACTTTATAAATATAAATAAAATATCAACATCAAACAATACAAAACAACGTGTTATCAACAACCATATTTTTTTTTATCTTTATTACAATTCTTACTTTAACATTTTAATTATTAACAATTAAAAGATAAAATTTTGAAAATATTAAAAATTAATAATATGATTCTAAAAGCGCGAACGCAATATGTGGCGATGTTAATACTAAGTGTGAGAAAAGTAACATCACAAGCAAACTTGTTTGTTTTATATTTTGATGTTGTCTGGTAATAAAAATTTTAGATTTGTTATTTTCTTTCCATAAGAACATGTTTGCTAAGCCTATACATAGGTAAATCCTTTGTAAATTGCAAAATTTACGAAGTTACAATATGAAGTTCTGATTTTTCGATTAAAACTCAAAGTTCTGATTTTTTTTTTTCAGGCGGAAATTTCCATGTAGCAATCTTGAAGAAACCGGTTTTCATTTCAAATTTAGATTTGTCGGCAAGTATTTGTTTTGATTTCTAATTTGGATTTGTGGGGTAGGGTTCGTGTGACTTTTGGAATTAATTTTCTATTTATTGCCTTTTTTTTTAACGTGTAACTTTGGGGGCAATTAATACGGCATTTAATGTGTAATAAACCGTATTTGGATTTTAACTTATTTTTAATCGTATTTTTCAAAATTAATTGCACTAAATAATTGAATTATATATAGTAGTTAGTAGAGTTGGTAAATGGGTGAGTTACGTTTTTGAAACCTGGGTGGCCAGGTCCAACCCAAAGTGTTGTGTGGCCATAAATATCTTGGCCAAAGCCCATTGGGCCAACCCAATCTTTATTTCTTTTACTTTACAATCTAATATATTCATCATATCTGATCTTAGATAAATTTATATAATATATATTTTAAGATTTTTAAAGAGTTTAATTTATAAAATTGGGACTTTCATGTATTAGTCAATAGATAAACATAAATTTTATTTCAAAATAATAATGTTTTTTTGGTTAATTGTAAACTACTTCTTGACATATGATTCTAAAACATAAATAGTAAAAGCATGATGCACAGGAAGCGTAGAGCGAGTTAGTAAAATCGAGTGGCGTGGGGAGAAATTACATGGCAGCGTAGGTTCGATTCCCGTATGGGACACATTTTCACTGAAAATATTGTGGGGAGTGCTGTCATGGGGGTTGGCTGTTGGCTCTCTCCTCAGTGTACTCTACCACTCATGCGTCCCTCGATTCTACAACTGCGTAGTCGAGGGGCCTCGGACGGGTGGGAGGCTTCGCGCAAGACTTTCCCTTATCGAGAAATAGTAAAAGCATGATAGTCTTATTGTTTTGAGATATAAGCATGTTTGGCTTAAATTAAAAAATTTACTTATAAGTAAATTTAAAATAAATAATTTACTTGTTACACCAAAGATAATTTGGATTGAAATTTGAATTAAACTAAATTTTAATTAAATCTAAACAATTTTATGTTGGAGCTTGGAATTCTTAGACTAATGTTTCAAAAAAGACAATTTAAATTAGAGATTTGAACTTAGACTATTTTGGATTGTGTATTATGGTTATTTATAAAATGAGTGATTAGTATCGAAAGCAAAAATAATAATAATAATAATAATAATAATAATAATAACAACAATAATATTGGGTTATATTTAGAGAGGTTGAGCATGAGTCAGCTCAACTCAAAATTTGGACTACCCTGGTTTTGCTAACTCTAGTGGTTAGTGATAAATAGCTACAAAAAAATTTTGGTCTAAATTACTGGAATTGCTGGAATGATGCAGATAGATAAAGATAGTCAGCTCTAAATTATTGAAACTGCTTGTTGTTGTAATTTGTTTTAATTATCCCTCACAAATCAAATGCTATATTATGCACGGTGACATTTTTATCAAGATTTTGCTACCCATGATTTAGGGATATTTTCATAAATAAACCACTTTATAAAATAATATTAATTTTATCAACTCAACAAATTTATTCTAAAAATACTACATTCTTAAAATTATATTAATTAATAAAATAATAAATTAAAATCAAATCTATACCACAAAATATATATCTCCATGTGAATTCAATTAAATTTGCATTTGAGTTCTTGATTATTTGTACAATAAATCCTTCATCTTTATAAAATTTTCACTTTAGTCTCTATACTTCTTCTTTCATTTCAATTTCGTCATCTTTTATTTGCAACCTAAGTCCTTCAACTTTTAAAGTTTTGCAACTTAATTCCCATATTTATACTTTTATACCAATTTAGTCCTTTATAGTATCACTATTTGATACATATGTTACAAATGATATTGTTTATCGATGTTTGATCAAATGTTACAAATGATATTTTTGTAACAATCGTGTTACAAATTGAAATATAAAATATCAATGATACAAAATATTAATTCATATAACATGTATTGTGTAAAATAACATAATATAATCTATAACATATTCAAATGATACAAAATATGATTTTGTAACATTTATATGATTGCGATACTAAAGCGAGAAATTGTTACAAGCTGTTACATAATTTGTAACATACGTAACATCGGTGATCTGAGAATACTTAATTCAGTATAACGTGTGATGTGTAAAATATAATATAATATAATATATAACATATTCGGTGATACAAAATATCATTTGTAACATTTGTATCAAATAGTGATACAAAAGACTAAATTGATATAAAAGTATAAATATGGGGACGGTGTAATATCTACAAATTGTTGGGCATTTTAGCACAAATAGTCCCCATCTTTTGTACTTATTGTGAGTTAAGAACCTATTTTTTCATTTTTGACAATGTAGTCCCTATTTCAAACCTTTTTTGCGACAATGGTTATTTTCATCCAATTTCGTCAAATTAACCGTTAATCTGGTTTTTTTGCACAAATGGTTCCCGTGTGTATTCCACACTCTATATTTCATAAGGACATTTTTGATATTCTACTGTTCATAATAAAATTTGTAGCAGAGATCCTAAATTTAAGAAAAAAATAGAAAGAAAATAATTGAAAAAAGTACTCATCCTCTCCTCCCCTCCCCTCCCCTCCCCTGTTATGCAAAAAAAATACTTTTCTTCTCCATTTTTTTACTATAGAAGACAATGACGAAGAAGATGAACTTCCTGCTGATCTCAACAAACCCTTCTTCATTTTATTGGTTTCAAATCCAAATCCAAATGACTACTGTTTGGCCTTCCATTTTCTAAAATTCGCTTTTTTTTCAAACTCATTTTCAACTATACGTTCCATGGAAACTACAACTTTTATAGACTTTTCAACTACACATTTCATCAACTTTTATTAAAATCTCTTAAAAATGTAATTTTTATCCACACCAAACATGCAATATGTTATTAATTCTCAGCCACATGACAATGAAAATATTTTCAATGCCATTCATACTTCAACTCCTAAAGAACACATTTTATATCTAAAAGGTATCAGCAACAACATAAAAGCCAACAATCTAAAGTACAATGTTATCTTTATCCTCAATCCGATATCAGAAGAAGAACATGCAAGCTCACAAAACACATCAACGATTTCATTCACTTCCAGAATGATACAAATTCTCTCTCCTTGCAAATATCACCGAAGAAGATGATTCTCTTTCTAAAAATCCATAACTCCATACTTCAAGAGAGGAAGTCTACAAATAGTATTTTGTTCTACCTATTTTTGGTTAAGACGTCTGTCAATGTCCTCCTTCTTCATTGCTATTATGATGAAGTAATGATCTAAGTTAAAAATGATTAGCTTATTTTGTAATGAAGGTAATTTGGGAACACCTTTTTTTGTCAACAAAATATTAATTATCTTTTATATGTACAAGAATATTCTTTTGATTAGGTTGTATTGTGAACAATCCAAAGGTTAATTATGTATTTCAGATCTTATCACTAATGTGTTCATTTTGGTCTCTTCATGATTTGTGATGTAGAAGAGATTCTAGTTCTTTAGTTGTGATTTCACAGTTTATGTAGAGATTGCAAAAACCCGCCTCCGCCCCGCCCGCCTGTTAGTAATCAGATCGGGGATGAGGATCATGGTCCCAGCCATCCCCATCCCCGAATATTTTTATTTTATTTTATTTTTATGTTTTTAAATTTAAATCGTATTAAATAGGGATTTTTCAATTCCTGCCCCGATTTCCATCCTGCCTCTCAAAAATATCTGACGAGGTAGGAATGGTAATGACTGTCCAGACCTGGCCCCACCCGTCCGTTGCCATCCCTAAGTTCATACATTTTTCATCTTTTATCTAGACCCTAAAATATAGGGAACGCCAAGAATGATTCAAGAGCAAAAGAATCTTGGTTAATTTTTCGTATATAAATGGTTTACCATATATAAAAACTGAAAATGAGCATTTCACAATAGTAGGAAATCAAATCTTGTTAAAATTTCACATTCTAATTCAATACCATACTGAAATACAACAACTCGAATTGAATAGAGGGCATACAATTGTATTCAAGCCACAAGCAATACCACTATCTTCAAACACTAAAACTCAAAAAGAGTTTTACATTTTTATAAGAATAAAACTGTTAGCAAATTTTTATACTTGACATAGTATCACACAAATCAAATTAACAACATATCTTATGTTATGTAAGAAAAGCATTTGTTCAATGTACTCTTCCTGGCCAAATCTCTCACTGAGTCCACATAGAACAATCCAAGGAGCACTTTCTTCTGTTATTAGATCTGGTTCGCTCTTTTGCAACATGTATGTATCTCATAAATATTGGCTTTAAAACAATTTAGAGCCTCCACTTCAATTAATTTCTAAGATGGTGCCAAATTGATGACCCAATATTCTTCAATTGCTGTGTAAATGGGATCTTAGACACATTCTTACAGTGATAATTAATATGCCTAATTCTAAATGTATGTATCAATTCATGGAGACATAGTTGCTGTCAATTGAATAGTTTTGTTGATAGACTAACATAATATAGTTTTATTATTTTCTAAAAAGCGTAAAGCCAAGTTAGGCGTGAAGGTCGAACTTCAAGTTTTTCAGACTTAGGCGATGTCTAGACTATGGCGAGATAAGGGTGAGGCGTAGCTAGGCGTCGAGACCGAGTTTCAAGCTTAGGCGCCGTCTATACGAATTTTTTAAAACAGTGTTTGAAACTACAATTTTATTTTAATTTAACTTTGATTTAATCGTAAACTATTCGTAGGACCTTCATTCACAATTCTAAATACTGAAAGGGTAGTTATATTTACACTACAAGTTGTTATAAGCGTACCACATTTTAATTGTACTTAAGATCCTCAACTTTTGTTCATTGTTGCAATTATGTTCTTAACTTTTTGTCATCGAATTCTTATCTTCAACTTTCATTAATTAGCACATTTAATCATTAATGATGGTTTCTGTCGAGATATTTTATTTACATGCTTTAAAATGAGGAAAAATATTTTATCGCACTTTTGTATCTATTGTTTTTTTTTTTAAAAGTATGATAAACAAATAAGTCTTTTTACGAATTCTCAACAAATGTTTTAGATGGAAACTATTATCAAACACAAGATATGCTAATTTATGAAAAGTTGATAATAATAATGTGATAAAAAAAAGTTAGGGACATGAGTGCTATAATGTTTATAAATTAAAGATGTTAAATATAATTAAAATGTGATGTAAAAAATAAAAAATATTGTGCGAATATAATTACCAATACTGAAATTCATTATACGATACTAAATACTTAATTACGATTCTATCCCATGCAACACTATCACTAGTATTTATGTCCAATTACTTCTATGTACATTTTTCATTTATTTTTGGTACATGTGGGAATGGTAAGATGTCGAGGGGAGGGGGAGTAGTACGTTGCTTTTAAGTTTTAACACGTTATACTCAGCTAGGTACAACAACAACTGCGATCGGTACATTGAATCGTCGGATCAGCAGTAAGATTAGAAACAATAAATTGTACCACCACCTTCCGCCCTGCACACTGGCATAGATCATGGCTTCTTCTGCTATTCCAAGATCCCCACTCCAACGCCTATCTACCTTCAAAAACTCGCCGTCCGCTGCCAATTCCACTACGACCACCGCCACCGGAAATGCCAATTCCACTCCCACCACGGTTCCTACTTCAGCACGCCTCCCCCTATGCCATCCGCCCTAGACACTTTCACCTCTGACCCAATTTTCTCTGCTTTCCTCTCCCCGGATTTCAATCCCGCCAAATTCTCCTCCGCTGTTCTATCCTCCGGCTCCGCAGCCTCCCGTATCGAAAAGCTCCAGGAAGGCCTCCGCCTCCTCGACAACCAGCTCCGCCACGAGGTCCTCTCCCGACACCAGGACCTCCTCTACCAGCTCTCATCCCTCAAGGCCTCTGAATCATCCCTCTCCTCTCTCCGCTCCTCACTATCTTCTCTCCAGTCCTCGCTCCGCCAAGCACGTTCTGAGCTCTCCGATCCCCACCGCGTCATCGCCGCTCAGACCCTCCAGCTCAATAATTTACACTCTACCTCTCTCCTTCTCCAGTCCACACTTCGTACCCTTCGACTGGTTCAGAAGCTCCAGAATCTTGTTAATTCCCAACCCGACCCCGAAAAATGGGATCTTTCTAAGGCAGCGCAGTTGCATTTTGAAATCTTGACGCTGTATAATGAGTCCCATTTATCGGGGATTGATGCGATTGATTCGGAGTTAAAATGGGTAATTGAGACTGGGTCAAAAATTCGAGCTGAGGGGATGAAAGTATTGGAGAAGGGATTGGAGAATTTGAACCAGGCGGAGGTGGGATTAGGGTTGCAAGTATTTTATAACTTGGGAGAATTGAGGGGGACTGTGGATGGGTTGGTAAGTAAGTATAAGCAAATGGGGTTGAAGAGTGTAAGTAATGCATTGGATATGAAGGCAATTTCTGGTGGTGGGGGGTACGGGGTTGGGATGCCAGGTGGGGTGCAGAGGCACGGTACACCGCAGATTGGGAGTGGAGGAAAGGCGAAGGAAGCACTTTGGCAGAGGATGAGTGGTTGTATGGACCAGTTGCATTCGATTGTTGTTGCAGTTTGGCACTTGCAGAGGGTGTTGTCTAAGAAGCGTGATCCATTTACGCATGTTCTATTGCTCGATGAGGTCATGAAGGTGCGTGGATTGAGTGTGGTTTTGGTAGTTCCTTCTCGGTAGAACGAGGAGTTATTATGAATTTTCTGTTAAAATTTTAGTTGATTTCTTGGACTTGTTTATTTAATTAATGGTGATGAGTATTGACAACATGATTTAGGATCAACTATGCTATGATGGACCTGTAATATGGGATGCATTTTGCTGTCTTTGGAACCACTGGATGAATAAACTCAAGGGTTACTTTTAACTTAACACAAGTTTCGTAGATCTCAACAAGTGATGATGAAGATATCAGAGAAATCCACCATAAATTTGATGAACCAAAATGGATGTTTATAAGAATAAGTGGGTTGCATACCAACCTGATTTGTTTTGAGTAGATTTATAGTTCAATTTCAGTTAGATGTAAGGTTAAACTTCTCAAGAGCTCAAAATTGATGTTATAAAGATGTAGGTATTCAAGTGCTTCTCAAACTCTTCCTTTTGGGGTCAATGAAAAGAAAATTGCAAGATATGATTATATTACACATTTTTAGTTGAAGTAGAGATTGGTTTCAAGGATATTATGATCATGTCCATGGATATTTCTAAATGATTATCACATATAATCTTCTTTATCAGTTTTTTTTTTTTTTTAAACAGTTGCTCTGTAGTTAAGTAATTATTTCAAACTTACTAGATGGTCCTTCAACTGTTTACTTGATCAAATATCTTGGTTGAACATGATTAGTTAATGTTTACTTTGTAATAGAAGAGAATTGTTGGTTTAGTTAATCATACTTCTGCTACCTGTAATGCATAGCAGTTATAAGCATGTCCTTGCAAGGGAGTCAACCAAGCGGTATTGCAGAATTTATGATATGTCAGCTCGTCTAGGGCTTAGCAATGTAGTGCAGGGTCTATTCTAATGCACTGTGTATGAGTTGCAACTTTTCAGTTGGTAGGCTCTCGGTACTCTCTTTCTGAAGATTTTTCACTGCGCCAGTAACATCCTTTAACCACATGTTCTGCTGGTCGACACCCGATCTAAGATACATCCTTTGACCAAATGTTCTGCAGTTTGACACCCGATCTAAGATACCTATGCTTAGTCATCATTCTCGGCCTGACCACGGAAGCAACAATCACTAGGTAGATCATTGTTAGATCACAAAATTTAATTAAATATACATTTAAACAATAATGATAATTCATAAATTTAACCATAACTCTAAAAGTTTTGGCCTCTCACAAATTAAAAGTCTATTACCAAAAGTAAAGTAGTATAGTGATAAAAAGATAAAAAATCAAAAATCAAATATTCTTCTTTTTTTTTCCAAACAAAATCGACGATATATTTTAAATTTTCGTTTTCTTTCATGCTTGCTTAATATTTTTGTAGTCATATCTATATTATTTCTTACATACGTACTGAAAGTTCAAAAGGTACTATTTTAATTCTTTCACTAATATATATTAACTTTGTGGTCCACTTTGCTCAATACAGAAACATACTGTAGTGCGCTGTGCTGCAACCATCTGCTCTTTGGCATCAGTTGTAGCTCCCCTCTGATTTTCCAGTTTCTCTTGAACATCCTTTCATCACTACACAAATTTCTCGATTTTAACCGTCTTGCTTGATTTTGAATGACCTTTGGGGGGCCAAAATTTAGGTGCATCGTGAAATTTCTCACTTCAATCAAATTTCAGTATCTCTCGGTTTACCTTCAATGAATGAAATGTACGACTTACCTTCTAAGATTCAATAGTTCTTTTGAGATTGTCCAAAATTTGACCCTTGTTTTCAAAAGTACATGAGACTTGTGCCTTTAAGCATTCATTAGGAGCCTTAGAGCTTACCATTTGAGTATCATTTGTCAAGTTTTGTTTATTTTACTTTTTTCATACTTGGCTATTTCATTTTGTAAGCCGATTTTGAATGAGCTTTGGGGTTAACCAAGCTTATGTCTCCCATTTACACTCCGAGTATTAAAAACCAACTTATGCAATGGGTTTCCCTGGCCAATTGTGTTGTTGGACTTCTTGTTTCTCTTCACTTTTCTTTTGCTAACTTTGAATTTATTAACGATGTCAATTCCTCTATTAGCTGCTTACATCTGCTCATGTTTCCTCAGGAAGGTGATCCCATGTTAACTGACCGTGTTTGGGAAGCTTTAGTCAAGTCTTTTGCAAGTCAAATGAAGTCTGTTTTCACTGCATCAAGCTTTGTCAAGGAGATATTTACTGCAGGGTATCCAAAGCTATTGTCTACGATTGAGAACCTCCTTGAAAGAATTTCACGTGATACTGATGTCAAAGGAGTTCCACCAGCTCTCAGTTTAGAAGGAAAGGAACAAATGATAGCTGCCATTGAGATTTTTCAGACGGCGTTTCTGGGTCTCTGCTTGAGTCGACTTTCTGATCTTGTTAATTCTGTATTTAACATGTCAAGCCGTGGAACTGTTCCCTCAAAAGAACATATCTCAAGGATTATATCACGCATTCAGGAAGAAATTGAAGCTGTGCAGATGGATGCACGTTTGACTCTTCTTGTCTTACGTGAAATCAGCAAAGTTTTGCTTTTGCTCGCAGAAAGAGCTGAATATCAGGTGCCCTTTTTTTCACCTTCTAAATGCCTCCTATTTTACCCCCTAGAAATCCATTCCATGCACGTGTTTTAGAAGTGTTTGGTTTAAAGAAAGTCATTTCTTTATTTTTTGTTAGTTGCATATGATTAGGGCATAAACTTTTCCAGACACCTTAACAACAACTTTTAGTGCTTAGCTTCTAGTATTTATCTTGCACACATTATCCTCATATGGAATCTTCTTATTTGAATTTGCTTTGGTTTAACAGTATATTTCTGCCCCTCTCTAAATCATAATCTGGCATTCTTTGTTTTGGACATCTGTCTTGAGCCTCATCTTTAATAATCAGTGACCAATATCATTTGATTTCATAGTAATGAATTTATGCATTGCCATTACACCCCTGCAACCACCTCACCTGAAAAGAAAAGAAAAATCTTCTCGTGTTGTTCTCATTCTATAATTTATACCAGTCTGAGAGATTAATTGTTCCATTAGAAGTTTGGAATGATTTAGAGGAGGTTTCGGTTGCAGGTTGTGTTCTAACTTCTAATAACACTAGGGAAGATGACAAGTCATTCTTGTTTAGGAAAGAGCAAATGAGGTTATTTGTGAATCATGATATTATGCTAATTACTTTTAGTTTAATGTCTGGGAAATAACCTTCTTAAGAAGTTTCGTAAATAAATGAATTCTCATGGCTTTGATTTGTAACCCCTCAATATATAACTTCTAATCTCTATTCAATCTGAGAAGTACTTTTTTGATGGCAGATATCGACTGGCCCTGAAGCACGCCAAATAACTGGTCCTGCTACTCCGTTGCAGATCAAGAACTTTACATTAAGTCAGCATCTGCAAGAGATCCATGCACGTGTAACATCGATGATAGCAAGACTGCCGACTGTTGCTTCAGATATTCTATCCCCTGCTCTTGGAACAATATATGGTGTTGCCTGTGATTCAGTGACACCCTTATTTCAAGCGATGCTTGATCATCTTGAGGCCTGCATCTTGCAAATTCATGATCAGAATTTTGGTACTCTCAGCATGGATGCTGCTATGGATAACAATGCATCACCTTACATGGAAGAATTGCAGAAGAGCATTCTTCATTTTCGGACTGAATTTCTCTCCAGGCTTTTACCTTCTTCTGGAGCTATCTCTGCAGGAGCAGAAACTATATGCACAAGGCTTGTAAGGACCATAGCATCTCGGGTTTTAATATTTTTTATTAGACATGCTTCACTTGTTAGACCGTTATCAGAATCGGGGAAGCTGAGAATGGCTAGGGACATGGCTGAACTTGAATTGGCAGTAGGCCAAAACTTGTTTCCTGTAGAACAACTTGGAGCACCATATCGGGCCCTTCGAGCATTTCGGCCCGTTATTTTCTTGGAAACATCTCAAATGGGAGACTCACCGCTTCTTCAAGATCTTCCACCAAGTGTCATACTTCATCATCTCTATTCACGGGGCCCCGAAGATTTGCAGTCACCTCTGCAAAGGAACAAGCTTACACCTGTCCAATATTCACTGTGGATGGATTCTCAAGGGGAGGATCAAATTTGGAGAGGCATCAAATCAACTTTGGTTGATTATGCTGCAAAGGTAAGGGCCAGAGGAGACAAGGAGTTCAGCCCTGTTTACTCTCTGATGCTGAAACTGGGGGCCTCACTAACAGGGAATGAATCATAACCTTGTCAATTGACATTTAGTTCAAGCAAAATAATCTGTCCATAAATCTTCGCCTCCAGATTTGCCTTCAAAATATCACTATAGGCGGTGGTACACTCTCATCATCTGTTTGTCTTTTACTTACTATACCTCATTTTATTGTGCGATTTTGTTTCAGGAATCATGTTCTTGATTCTTTCATTTGTAACACCATTGTCCTTAAAATGATCAAACAAAATGATATGGTAGATAGTTTAAGTTCTACAAAATCCATTCATCATTAAGTCACATGTATCTTAAGAGCTGTTGTTTTCCCTCCGTCTGAAGTCAGAATATTGTTTTCTATATCTCCGCAGCATTTCAAGGGTAATCCAGCATTTAATATGTTGGACATATACAAATGGCCGATGATCTATTGCACTTGTTTGCATTTATTGGACTAGAAATGAACCGTGTTGATCAACTAGAACTTGCATTATTTTCTTTTTCTATTTTTTGTCCCTCCTTTTTAGCCTATAGTTTTGTACTTCTGTTTGAAACTTAAAACAGACCTGAATGAAAGATCAGAATAACTCCTTGAGGTGACACTACCTCAGAATGCAACTCAAGTTAAAGAATTGGTCAACAGTGCCTTGCGTTTTCCAAAAGGTAGGATATTTCGGTGATTACAGTGAAAACAGAACAAATGTTTGGCTTATTTTCTGTTACACTTCATATGCTTGTTTGGAATATTGGACGGAATTATGGAATTGGAGATGTGCAAAGTTTTTCTATTGTTTTGTCCAGTAAAACATGTCCTAGAGGCATTGTATAGCATAATTTGTTAGGGTGTGAATGGGGGGATGTTTTGTTGGGTGTTCCCTGTTAGCAACACACTATATTGAGTCTTGGGTGTAGTGAAAGCGGGCAGGGGTTAGTCTATATGTACTTCATAAGCAACAATGGCTTGTAGGTGCATGTATGTTTCGAGAAGTAAGCAAGATTTTCACTCTATTGGGGAAGGTGGATAAAGAGTTAGATGTGATAATTGAATTTGAATAAGAACTTGGAATATATGATACCTAAAAGAAAATCCTTAGAACTAGTAGATATATAACACATTGGTAGGGAGTCCGCATTGCTTGTAAACAAGAGGTGAAATGGATAGGAGAAAAGACGAGGAATGAGGAAAAACAGGATAAATTTTGTTATGCGGATCAGGGAAAAAACAAAAAGGGGTATGGATAATCAATAAACCAAGTTTCAAAATGAGAGAGGATAAGATTAATTTGTTACACATAGATTAAGAGAAAAGTCGATAAGTAATATGAATACAGTTAGATTAAGAGAAAAGTGACATCTTAATAGAGAGAGAGAGAGAGAGAGAGAGAGAGATTAAGTAAAATATCATGACCTGTTGCAGAGAAGTTAATTTCAGTGGACATTTAACTAGATGAAGTGCTGAATTGAAAGAAGTGGCTAAAATGAATTCACTCTATCAATCTCAAATTCATTGAGAATAATGTTTAACTCGTCACAATTCTTAACTACTAAAGTGGTCCAAATCACCTGAGGCTCATGGGAATGGCTTTACCAGGTCAGAAGAACAACATTGACTATGGAGTGTAGAGAGATTTAAGAGACACCGTATCTTTAACTAGGAACACATTTCTTGCTCTAAAATCTCTAAAAAATGGTGAATTAAGATTTTCTGATGAACTTTTTATTTTGGTGCAAATCTTCCCGTGATCTAGTACTAGTTTACATAATTGCGATGAGTAAGGGTAGAAGGTGATCTGGTGGCGAAATGAGTTAGACTCATACGATTGTGAACCTTAACCATACGATTGTGAACCTTAACCAACGACCATGTATTTGGGCTTATTTTTATCCCTGAATGATTTAAGAAGCATCTTTCATTCTGATACACTTTTTATTTTGATGTTATTTATTAATTTCTATCTGCTGTCACATTAATTCTCGACTGGCGAAGTGCACAGAATTGTTGCTACAATAAGTCTTCTCAAATAACTATTCTGATATCTGATGCTGAAATCAGGAATGGAGGCTAGTGTGTGTGTCAGATGTAATGTCTCGATCATTTTCATTCTGATAATGATGTATACCTATATCAACTTAAATGTTTGTGTTTGTCAGGCAGGATTTCCCTGGACCAATTCTATTTTTTTTTCATGGATTTATCTTATATTATTTCCTGGAATAGTTAAAACTAAATTCTTGATAATTACTACTGTTATTTCTATGTTTTTCGGTGTGCAAATATGAGCAGATTTGAGTTGAGCAACACATGGAATGATCCTATGTACCACATAATCCTATCCCGGTTGATCATAAAACTGTGTAAGCCATTTACTTTGTGCTCTCTCTCTCTCTCACGCGCGCACAGTTTTGATGCAACTGTTGTGCTGGTGAAGAAGAAGACGAGCTAGAGAATTGTTAGTTGCGTGCCTTTGCTGTTAGTCTATTCTTGTATAATAGTTTTTAATTATTCGACCTCGTGTCATTTTCTCCTACGCTTGACTTCGTGAACTGACATAAACCAAAAAAAATGGAAAAGAATACCAGACATTCATGTAATAACAAATCTTGGCATATTGCTGATATTTTTCAGACATTCTACTCTCTCACACTCACGCGCGCTTGCAGAATAAACACCATTTTCAGCATATTTCTGTCTTGTAACCCCAGTTGTATATTACAACCTCCCCACCTCCATTTAGTATTCTTCGAAGGAGGTGGAAGTTGACAAATCCAAGGCCAAACTAGGTTTTCCAGACAGCAACATGGGGAAGAAACCTAAGTCCACTCAAGTTCCCATGAAAATACCTAGGAAGAACAACAAGAAACAAATCACCAGTTTATTAAAGATTTTGAGGCCCAAAGTTTATATTACTGACTCTTCAAATTTCAAGACTCTTGTTCAACAACTGACTGGTAATGGAAATTCTACACTACTCTCATCTCCATCTCCATCTCCATCTCCTTCTATATCACAACCTGTAGACATAATCCAAGATCATGCATATCAAGAAAATAGCTGGGATTTGTCGTTCGATTCATCGTGTTTCAGTACTCCATTAGAAAGCTCCCCGGATTTACGAATACCAGAAACATTGGATAGCAACAACATGGAGTTTTCAGAGTCCCTGCTGTTGGAGATGGATCCAGTTTCGTATAATTATGATGCATGTTATGCCATGATTCAGCAAGAGGTCTGTGTTTATGATTATAGTTTCTCTGGCTTCATATGATTATATATATGTATGTATATACACGCGCACACTTGGTTCAAGAATCATTAGCGAAGGGCTGTGTTGTGCGTAGTTATATGGATATATGCTATGATTCTATCACAGTCATGTATAAACAGTTATAAGGAATGTGTGTACTCTCGAATTATGTTGAACTATATATATGTACATTTTATATATGGTACAATTGAATTGAATGTGTAAATTGTTAAGTGCACGATATTGAGCCAAGAAACTCGATTGGCCACTCTCCTATGTGCCAATCACTAGCGCAAAAATCATCGTTTAAAAAAAATGTATATTCTTTATCATCTTTTTGTGTATTTTTACGAGAATTTCATCCCTTCCTACCATTTTTTGGTAATACAATTTAAGGAATATGAAATCCACAAATTATGATTGTAATAGAAATCCTTTTGGTTCAAAATGAACAATTTGAGGTATTCAAATGAAGAAAATATCCACAATTGAATTTCCATATAGTCTCATTGATGATATTAATCAATATTTTAGCTTATAATTAATTTGGATTCACGTGTTTAGCTTGTAGCTAGGAAACAATTACATCCCAACATTGTTTTGATCAAAATTGATCCTTTTTTTTTTTTTTTTTTTTAAATAAAAGCTCATTCACATTCTTTGTTTGCAAATTCATTGACCTATAATCATACTTAATTTACTAAAACGATAATTTTTATAATCAAAACGACATAAATACACGAAAGATGGGCTATTTTCCCCACGTGCAATTTATGAAAACATACGATTTATTTAATAATAGAAAACATTGCGAAGGCATTGCAGCAAGGGACTCCATGGCCCAATGGATAAGGCGCTGGTCTACGAAACCAGAGATTCTGGGTTCGATCCCCAGTGGAGTCGTCAATATTAAGTTTTATTTTTCTTCTGCTAGACTCTTTTTTTTTTCCCCCTCTCATTTCTAGAAACACACAACATATTCAAAAATGTTGAGCAGGGTATCTCGTGAAGGGATAAATAATTGAATATACATTCAGAAAGATAGAGACGAACATGCAAAAACTTAATTATAAGTACGTCGGATAAAATCATAAAACAAAAATAGTTGTCTTTTCCTTTATTCCCTTTAGTAACATCTTGTTATTGACCCTTATTTTCTGTTTCTTGTTGAGTTGGTAAACTATACAAGGACTTAAGTTGCCTACTGATCAACTTGCTATTACTGAGAGCCATTCGCAATTCCAAGTCGTCCGACCACCATTGCTCCAAACCATGCGCCTCGACAAACTTCTGCTTTTCTTTTGACGACACAAAAAGCTTTGCACCAAACTGTATATTTCTCGGTTTTAAATTTTCCTTGTCAGCAGCAGCAGCAGCAGCATTGCTGCCTTCTGATTCATCCGAGTTAGTATAGTCACAACAAATGTAGTCGCTATTGTTTACATACAAATGAGGTATCCATTGCTTTGATCCCAGTGTGATAGATTTTATCCCCTTGTCACTGGTTGCCTGAGTTTCAATGCTCGAAGGAAGCATTGACTTGAACCTCTTCCAAACGACCTCAGCTTTTTCCCCGATGTTTCTCAAACTCATAGCTAATGAAACCGAGGGAGGATTGAACAAATGTGCCTCCACATATATTCCTTGCCGGGCTAATGCTTTTCCAACTTGGAGAGCAAAACCAGCCCCTAAAGAATGTCCTGCAATACATACATTGCTGCTTCCATGCTTGTCAGCAATCGATTTCAGTGCCTTGAAAGTGCAACTAAATCTGACTGATCCCTTCAAACTTTCCCAAGCTAGGAAACGAAGATCATCCTCAATATCACGTCTAATTGTGGGGCCTTTAAGAAGTGTCCCTCGAAGTGCTAAAACAGCCCTTGGCGCGCCATTAGGTCGAAGCAGTACAAAATCGGTCAAAGCTGCAACCCGATCCCATTCAAGTATTGCCCCAAATATCGATCCATCTCTTTCGTCAATAAGAGTTTCAGCCAGTTTGTACTTAAAGGGTATCCACCATTTTGGAGCAAGAGAGTTTTCGTCACTTCTGTTTTCTTGTCTGTCAAGTTCAAGCAAGTAAACTGCTTGTATAAAACAAGCAATCACTGTCCTTTTATAATTACCATCTTTCCTGTAAATGCAATTTACTCAAATCTTGTCAGTATTTTTGTACTCTTCAAATACAAAACCAAATCCAGTTAAAACTACAAAACATCAAGCTATAATTATAGATTCTACATTCAATACTTTCAAACGCAAAGAGCAGAATTCGCTATACGGAACAAAATTCTTTAACAAAAATTATACAGGAGATGCATAAATTTATCTTGAGAAAACATAACATTTGGCATCGTATAGAGAAACAGTTTTCAGATTGTACTTGAAATATTCAGAATTGTAGAAAAATCATGGCTTCATGATTTGTTTCGACAACATATGTTTCAACCAAACAGCACCAATGTACATCAATAAAAGTTTGTATGGTACCCAAATTCAAAACTTATCCGTGATGTGATTGATCATATATTCAGAATTAGATAGTTAAAAGAAGTCCATCAAATAGATCTGCCAATTCCTATTTGATTACACACTTCACCTTCCTTCTTTTGCAGATCATCAACTACAATCAAATTTAAATTAGGAACATAAAATGCATCTTAATAACTAGAATACAAATCCAACCATTCGATTCTAAGGTGGGATTAAAACTAAACACACACAAAAATCTTGGCCATATACATAAATTCAATGATAAACCCTTATCTTAAATCAACATAAAATCAAGAACTAATTGAAGGTACAAACCTTGGCCACTTACATAAATTCAATTATAAACCCTTATCTTAAATCAACATAAAATCAAGAACTAGTTGAAGATACAAACATTCATTGGCATATATATAATACTAACAGAGACACATTAGATGAGAAGATAAGAAAAATGGGGAGATGGGCACTGACCAACTGGAGTTGATGAGGTCTTTCCAATTAGGAGTAGAAACATTTCGAGGTCCAGACACATGGAATGCATAAGGATGATGAGGATCTTCAGACTCCAACTCTGTTTTTGCCTTTTGATTTTGATTTTGGTTTTGGTTTTGGTTTTGATCTTCTTCTATTTCCACCACCTGCAAAACTTCATTATTCAACTCCTCTGCGCCTCTCTTCCCCATTTCTCTCTTTACACATAAAACCCTCAACTCCAAACTAGAAAAAGAAAGAAAAAAAAAGGTCCTGAAATGAAGTGAACCCAGAAGAAGAAAAGAGAGAAATGAATGGAAAATGGGGGAGGTTTCAGATTATGCCATCGGATTCTAAGAATTTATTATAATTTAATGCTAATATCTGACTTTTTTGAAAACATCTGCTTTTTGTTTTCTTTAAAAATTAAATGGAGGGGGGGATGCTAACGGTCATATTTTGTCTCCCTAACGTTAGCCATACTTTGTTGGGGTGGTTTTTATCTGGATTCTATTAAGATACCAATTGACAAGATACCTTCCTATTGAGAATAATATTTTGGTCTTGAAAAAATATACTGCTATCTATAATAATTTTGTAATAAAAGTACTCTTGTTGTAATTACGGTGTTCAAGATTGATATATTACGTGCTTATTCTAATTAAAAAATATAAATATTTGTTATTGTAAAAGGTGAATATGTCACCCGCCTATTTAAAAAGGTAAATATGTGCATTTGAAAAAGGTTAAAGATGGAAATGTCAAAATTCGAAGGTTGCAAATCTAGAGTAGTGATATAATACTAACAGTGGACACTAATTATAGTGTCTACTGTCTACGTGGCATCACCATATTAGTCATTTTTTAAAAAATTCAAAAAAGTTGTCAACAACTTTTTAAAAAAGAACTAAATGTAGTTATCTTCTACGTGGACGACAAGACTATAATTAGTCGCCAACACTGTAAAGTCTTATATATCACTACTCTACAAATCTATTCTCATGTATCACAAAAGGTTGAGAACCACTGTTACAATTTTTCTTATATAAATTAGAGGAAATCGGACAAAATATGAAATATCCACTTTTCACTGCCCACTTTGAAATATAGTCATTTTTATTTTTTGATCAAACTAGTGTTGTACCCGTGCGATGCACGAGAGGTGTAATCACAAAAAATAATTTCTATAGTTATCTATGAAAGTTAATTAGTTATAATAAAATAATCTTGAAAATGTAATATTTTAAATTTTAATTAGTATTGAAAAATTCGTGCATTTTTTTGTACCAAAATAAAGATAAGATTAATTAATTAAATTAATTAAATATTTTAAATATAGATATTTAAATTAAAATGCATTGAATAATTAATTTTGTAATGATAACTAAATTAGAAGGTAGATGGAGGGACTCCAATTGAAAAACTACAAAATCAGACGGCTATTAAACGCAGTATTAAGAATGAACATTTAATACTATTAAAAAAATTCATTTATGAAAACGGAAAAAAAAAAAAGAAATTCTAAATATAGAAGTATTTAAGCAGGAAAATCAAATTTTGACGATACTTCTGAAAAATCCATGCATTTTTTTTTTAAATTTTAATTACTATTACTTCTACATTGGAAAAAATAATTTCTCTTTCATCTATCTTCTCCGTAAATAAACTTTCTAGAAATCTATTGACTACACTACTAATACAACTTTATTTATTCTATTTTCTTATTACACAAAATTATATATTTTTACCCAATATTTATATTCAATTTCTTTTTCTACAAAGCTTCCTCCCATAAAAGTAAAAGACCATCCACAACAAAAACCAATGAATCACATTCATTCTTTAACTTTTTTTAAATTGTAAAATAATAAAAAACTAAAAATTCCAAATTAAAATGAATAAGAATAATAACTAACATCAAAAGTCATTTGACTAATTTTTTGTTTATTTATTATTCATTGAACAGAATTTGTCAATTAGAAATATGACTCTCGAAATTTTTATTTTTAATTTGTAAAAAATTCAAATTAAGTATTTTATATAATTTTCAACCCATTATTAATTCAATAAAATTATTATTTATTCATTTCAAGTTGACCAAACACTAAATTTTAATTAGTATTAAACTCATGCATACGTTGACCAAAACGAAGATAATTAATTAATTAAATTAAATTAATTAGATATTTAAAATATAGATAATTAAATTTAAAACGAATTGAAAAATTAATTTTTACAATGATAGCAAAACTTTGAAAATATGAATTTTGACTTATTTTTCTTTCACTTTGCATTGATGTCTTTTATAATAATCTTGAAAATGCAATATTTTAAATGTGAACTCTTAAATCGTGTCATAATGGTGTTTTAGTTGCATACAACTTTTCTAATAGTCATATAACTATTCAATCTATTCGAAACATGTTTGGCTATTTTCTTATGTATGTTACTTTTTTTGTTGTTGTTGTTGTTTTTTTTTTTTTTTTTTTTTGAAAAGTTATAAAGTAAGGATTAAAGAAAATTGAATAACACATTTAAACTATGACAAAAGTTTAAATGTAATAGTTTAAATGTGATTTCTTAAATTTTAATTAGCATTGAAAAACTCATGCATATTTTGACCAAAATGAAGATAAGATTAATTAATTATTAAGTAATTAAATTAAATTATTTAAGTATTTAAAATATGGATAATTAAATTAAAATGCATTGGAAAATTAATTTTTGCAATAATAACAAAACTTTAAAAATATCGACTTGGGTTTATTTTTCTTTTAATGCGCGTTGATTGTTTTCATAATAATCTTGAAAATAATCTTAAACATGCGATATCTTAAATCTTAATTAGTATTGAAAAATCCATGCATTTTTTTGTACTAAAACAAAGATAAGATTAATTAATTAAATATTTTAAATATAGATAATTAAATTAAAATGCATTGGATGATTAATTTTGTAATTATAACAAAACTAAATTAGTTTTTGTAATGATAACTAAATTAGAAGGTAAATAAAGAGACTCTAATTGAAAAACTACAAAATCGGATAATTTATTAAATACGATTATTAAGAATGAACATTTAATCTTTATTAAAAAATCCATTTATGGAAATTCTAAAAAAAAAAAAATAATAAATTTAAATAGGAAAGTATTTAGGCGGGAAAATAAATTTTTGACTTTTTTCTTTTTTTATATATATATAGATAGATATAGATATAGATTGCCAATTTTCAAACAAAGTGACTGAATTACCCTTAAGAAATCATCTAAATTCCAATTTTCTACTATTTGGGTGTATATCTATTTCACAAAAAAACCAATGTGTCTCTTTATATCTCTTTCCCATTACCACCACTAAATTTTACCATTGTTGCCGAAATCAATCCCACTGCATATTTATGCCACCTTTGCCTCCGCTGCCATCGTGGCCGCATATATTTTTGTGAAAAAAACAAAGTTCCATCTTTCAAGTAAGTCCCCCCCCCCTCTCCCCCTTTTCTATTTTCTTAGTCCTATGTTAGTAATTAAATTTATGTGATGAATCTTATCGTATTGTTGTTAATAATGTTTTGAATTTTGAAGTCTTCGTGTATTATGTTGAAAAAAATTGTTATTGTGTGATTTATTTGTTGATTGTTGTTGTGGGGAATTTTTTTATTTTTGTTAACAAATTCTTTTTTGCTAGTTCATTTTGTTGTTTCCTGTGGGCATGTTATTGTATCGTACACATTGTGACTTGTGTTGAGTTGAGAATATACACCATTCAGGGATCAAATTTGAAGTAGAATATTTAGTGGGGAAATAGATAGTTGAAACTGAAGATTTCGACAGTGCATTGTGGATGCACTGGAAATTTTGACAATATTTTGAATGGTTTGTCGAAAATGATGATATAGTTCCAATGTGAAAAATTCTTAAGCATTACTTTTTTGTGTTTCAATTTCTGTTTTGAGACTATATTTTAATATTGTTGAAAATGCGTTTGGTTTATCATTCTGAAAAAAGAAGACTGGAAAAAATGTTCTGTTTGAAATTTTGAGAAATTGTTTTATTTAATGAATTTGATTATTCAGTAAAATAAAATAATTTTATGATAATATATGATAAAACAATATATACATTTTAAAGTTAATGAATCTTACAAATTTTCTTTTACAAAAATAAAATATAAACAAATAATAAATTAAAAAATAAAAATTAATGACGTGGACTAAAAATATTAATAATTTTTCATCAAAATTAATTTTTTAAATTTTTTTATTTAAATAATCAATAAGGGATTGAATATTTTTAGTATTTAGAATTTCATTTTTTTAGAATTTTTAATATTTTAGAATTTTATTATTAAAATTTTATTATTTTTTATAATTTTTTTTTTAGATTTTTTTTATAATTTTTTTTTTTAAGAATTTAGATATTTTTTAGAATTTTTGTTTATATAATTTTTTATTTAAATAAATTTTTGTTTTTTTAAATTTTTATTTTTTAAATTTTTTTTATTTTTTAAGAATTTTACTTTTTAGAATTTTTATTTTTAGAATTTTTTATTTTTAGAATTTTTATTTTTTAAGAATTTAGAATTTTGTTTTTTTTTTATAATTTTATATTTTTAAATTTTTTGTTTATATAAATTTTTATTTAAATAAATTTTGTTTTCTTTTGTTTGGAGTGTTTTTCGTGTTTTCATTTAAAACACTCAAAACGTCAAAAACCTGTTTTGAGTTTTGTGTTATAAATTTAACTTTTTTTTGAAAATAAATTTTAAAAACAACATAGTAAACAAGTTTTGGGTGTTTTGTAAAATTGAAAATTGAAAACAGTAAAGAGAATATGCCCTTAGCTTTTTCTGAGTTTGAATGTCGTCTAGAATTGTGATCAGGAAAACATGTTTGCGAAATGTAATAAATTCATGTGATTCTTAGTCATGCTTGTTTTTTATGTGAGTTGATAAAAATTTGATGTTTATTTTGTAGATATATCTTCACTTTAAAATACCAGAGGATAGCTCAATTATTGTTGAGAACGATCCCAAGACAAGACTTTGCAACACTCATATTCTCCACGTAATGCTGTTGGGTTGGAGTCTAGCTCTACGGAAGTGAGGGGGGCACAAGGCATACGTCATCTCTCGATTAGGGAAAGGGGCACGCACAAAATCCAGGAAAAGATTTGCCCTTCTTCTCTTCAGATTATGCACGGACGGCCGCATCAAATTTGGGCAGGGTGACGAAGCATAGCTAGAAGGCCTCTAAGTCTCTGGACGAGTTGGGACCTCGGACGACTAAATGTCAACGATCATGTGTCGCCTAACCAGATAGGAGATATCCTTATCTGCCGCCTCTTCGATGATCTTCATCTTCATCTCCACCTCCACCTCTGAGGCTCTCGCCTCTATAAGGCCTTCAGATCAAAACATTCAACCAAAAAAAAAAGGGGAAGAGAATTGTAAAAGAATTTCACGGAATATAAGTATTGGAAAAGGAAACTGAGCGACCTACAGAATAGCGTTGAGTAAAAGCTAAATTGACGCCCTTGATCAGATGGCTGCAAGACCTCTGCTCTCTCCCCAAACTTCTGGTGATCTGCATTTCTCTTAATAGCCGAGCTGATCTCCACAAAAAGATGACATGTTAAGAGCAAATCATAAGGTTAAAATATGAGCCGAACATAAAAAAGATAACGCTAACAGACTAAGGTACTTACACATCCTATGGTAGTGAGTAAGGACAATGTAATTCCTTTCAAAGTACTCCAGTCGAACTGTCGCGGACGAAGAAGAATTTGCCATTCTATTTCTTCACGGACAATGGGGGTATCGACCACTATAGATCTGTTAGTGTTCGCCTTAACACTGGTGTAATACCACCCTGAATCATTCATGTTATCCATGAAGAGGTAGAGTGAACTAAATTCATCCACACTCAGCTCAGAGAACCCCAACCTCTTCCATATCAGCACACACCCAAACAAAGTTCATCAACCGTGTGGGAAAAGCTAGGTCGGAGCTATTTTTGAGGTCATCAAGAACTTCATAATAATAGAGGGAAATGGCAACCTCAGCCTGGTGGCCAAAATGGCAGGGTTCACTGCCACACAATCCTCATGAGGCTCACACGCTCCATCATCAGCTAAAGGTATGAAAACTATAAAATATCAAGAACAAAATAGGCGATATGCCAACCTTCTAGCTTCTTCCTAGTCACTTGGGACTCTATGGTCAGGCAACTCCAGCTCATCCCATTACCATCCTCATCATCGCCAACACGGCCTGAACCGGTGGCCTAGTCATCTTCATCAACCTCGTCTTTTAAACTCCCAGTCTAAAGCATGTTACAATATCCATCTACGAGTTCAACTGGCCTATACCCTTGGGGTCTCTAATTGAAATAGGGGTCGGACTCAATATTTTCTCTACATCCAAGGTAGAACTAGGTGTTGTTGACATATGGTTAACTTCATCCTTAATGTTTTGATTATAACAAACAATTGATCATCTTGTTTTACCAACAATTGTCTTTAAAATGTTTATAATTTTCAAAAAATTCAAACAAATCATCGTCAAAAGATCATGACCAAGAATACACTACAAATCGGATGGTCAAGATCAAGATCAACATCAATCATCCAAGACAAGAGTTGAAGATTTAAAATTCAATAAAGACCGAAGATTAGATTTTTTAGATCAAATGTAAAATATTAATACTTTGATCTTTAACATTAAATGATAAAAGCTCAAAAATAATTTTATGTTCAAAAACCATGTTAATATCATTTGCATAAAATATTTTGAAGATTTTATTTTTAAAAAGCAAAGATCTGGTCAACTGAAACTCAATTCGGTCGATCGAATTTCTTAAACCGATCAAATGATAGGTCAACCGATTAGACGTCAATTTCCAAAAAATATAACCGTTCTGATTCTGACTTCATACTGTTCAAACAGCTTTTTTTTTGTCATCCGAACTTTTGTAGGTCGATTATTCATCATCCGATTAGATAGAAAGTTATGAAAATTGCTCTTTATCATTTGCCTTTCATTCATTATCATTTTATATAGTCGCTAGAGCATAAAGAGAGAAAATTATCTTGAAAAAAATCATTTAAACTTTCATTGCTTTTACATCTTCTAAATTATTCATTGAAAAATTTTGATTGATTAAATCAAAATTTTAAATCATTATCTTCATAAATAACATTGATCTTTTCATCTATTGCTAATTATTATTCATCATCCGATTAGATAGAAAGTTCTAAAAATTGCTCTTTATCATTTGCCTTTCATTCATTATCATTTTACACAGTCGCTAGAGCATAAAGAGAGAAAATTATCTTGAAAAAAATCATTTAAACTTTCATTGCTTTTACATCTTCTAAATTATTCATTGAAAATTTTTGATTGATTAAATCAAAATTTTAAATCATTATCTTCATCAAATTTTTTTCTAACACTTGAGCTTTTCATCTATTGCTAATTATTAAAGTGTTAGTTTCTCTTGGTAGTTAACTTGTATATATCATTTATTAAGAGAAAAAATTATTGTAAATCAACTTCTTCATATTTTTGGGGTCATATTGAGGTTCCGTAAAGCTCAATATTGTATAAGAATTGGTGGTCCTTGTTCGAAATTACTGGAAGCTTTGTAAGGATTTTGATTGCACCATAAGTCAATCAATATATTGGAAATGTCATGTTCGTGATGGAGAGCTTGGTAACGGGAGACATAGATCATTAGTTTGGATCGAACATCTATAAACATATCATTTGTAATCTCTCTACCTTTTTATTTATTTACATTGTGCTTATATTTATTACTTGATTAATCTCCATCTTTTAAGTTATTCTTTTGAGATTGCTTTTTGAAAAAGTTTGTAAAAACCAATTCACCCTCTCTTGGTTAGTTGTTCTTAGGTTATCAGGTCTTCCATAAGCCTCCAAGATTTCTCCTTGCCATTACTATTACTCTACATTCAAACCTCCGAATTCATCATGAAATATTTAAGACCTAAATAAGACGGATTGAAGAAAAATGCTCTAGACAATCTCACCCAAAAGTAGAAGAAAATAAGGCGAATGAGAATGAAAAATGAATTTTCGAGGAGTAAAATGGCAATGAAAAAGAACCTTCAGATTTTCTTTTTAAATCTTGGCCATTGAAATAGAAGAAGTGAATTTAAAAAATCAAATTGACGACCTAGATTACATGTATCCAAACAATGCCATTTTCAAAAAGCTATCCCAATAATACTCATATTTAGTGGAATCTTACATAATTCTCTGCGATTACACCACGTGTCTTCAATCTCCTAAGGTTCTGCCATGTGTCGTCAATCCACAAAAGCGTGTATACAGTTGTCTTGCACATGCAAATAAAGGGTTAGCTACAAATCACGTACCAATTAAGCTAAGGTCCGGTCTCACCATAAGCAAAAATCGAACATTAAGGGACAAGTTGTAGACACCGATCTGATATACCACGTCCGATTGGACTTTGCTTCTATTGACTTAGTCTAAATGTTCTATTTATTGAAACTAATCAAGTAGAACAATTGGACACTCCAAGCTAAATGATGGGGTCGAATTTGAACAAGGAAGACGTTAGAAGAAAACGTTATCATGATATATCAAGGGAAGTTCTCCATATTGATGGTGGAGCCTCACATACCAACCAATCAAGGGATTGAAAAGAAAAGACATGTCTTAGAGCTAGGGGCATAGGATCATCATGACTCTGCTATAGCCGAACTCACCAACCAATCAAAATGCACCCTAGGAGTGGTTGCACAAGTCCCCAAATCAAAGTATTATAGCTTGACAAGACCAATATAGTTGCTCATAATCCAATTTTGCCTATATAAAGGGGATAACCAGGGAAAGAAATGGGATAAAAACCAAAAAGAAAAGAGAGAGAGAGAGAGAAAAATAACCCCTAAAAAGGCCATTAGTATTGCTCCAGCCTAAAATCCCTAGACATTATTATAGTCTCTTAGCTTTGTACAATATTTTGTTCAATTTACCTTATATTTGATCCAAAAAAGTGCCATGTCATTTTTGACATAAACAAAAAATATCTAGGATTGATGCGCCGCATAGATAGAAAACATGAAAACGTACAAAGTGCATATCAATGAAAAATGCCAAGGATTGAAGCTCTACGTAGATAGTAGCGCACTATGATAAGTTGCTGGTCGACTACAACAAGAAAGCAGATAAAGGTCAAGTTTTGCCAACAATCACAAATTTGTTGCGACAAATAATAGTTTAGAGACAGGTCCAAGACAACGAGAGACACAAGTAACATAAGGACTGATGACAATAGGAGACACAAGTGACATAATGACTGATGACAACAAAAGAAACAAGTAATATAAGGACTGGCAACAACGAGAGACATGACGTGGAAGGAGGTCACAATTTCACAAGAGATAACATACATGTGACGGGATTGGCGATTCAAATCCCTCGGCTTACATGGTTGGTAGTTGCATAACGCAACCCCTACACTAGAGCTGGACGTGGACGTGATAAGAATTCAAAGACAAAAAAAGCCACAACTTGATGTCGTTCCCATTCTAAGTGATATTCACCTAGACCAGGAGAACACGGTTAGGGATTGATTAAAAAGAAAAAAAATGAGATAAGATGTATTGCGACATCCACTTATTCATTAGTTGTAGCTTCTTTGATTTGTGTGGACATTAACTTATTACATTTTACCTTTATTGCAATAGTGACCCATAAATTTGGAGTTTCACCAAAGCTAGATTTAAAGACGTCGCAAACAAAAACTATTAGTTAACGTCAGATGAAGCCGGCAAAAATATTTTGTTCATATGTTTGTGATTTTGTTACGTTGGAGTCGTATGTGTGTAGAACGGGTTTACATTAGGTGGCTAATGTATAGGAGATTCCACTTCCATGCCAACCTCAACATTTTCGATCCCTTCTAAATGTTGTTCTCGCACGTCGTTCACCCAACCATCTTCAACACATATTGGTCTCGCCAAAGCATCAAACAGTTATGACAATGTTGTACAACCCTTGGAAGAAGAAGGATGCAAAGTGCAGTTTGTTTGTGAAATGAAAAGTACGACTTCAAATCCTCATCATCAAGTAGGTCAGCAGGTAGAAAATTCATAGACGAGACTTTGAATTTCAACATAATCGTGGTCATCTTGTCATTGACATTTAGTCTAGTCTTCAATTTACGAACAAGTTCTGCAAAACTGATATAGTTGGCACTTCATTTTACATTGTACTTGTGCCACCCCATTTCCATTCATTGTCTATATTCCTATACTCTCTATAGAGCTCACTTTTTTGGCCATATCTAAAATAGACACCAAACAAATGATATGTCGACAATTCTTAGTTATATCGAATTCTACCGTTCACCCAAAATAATAGTGTTGACGTTGGAATCTGCACTATCCATGTGTCAACAGATCTCCAATCACTCATCTGCCAACATTTATGTTACCTGAACACTAGGACGGCCGTTAGACACCAAAATCACTGGGCAAAAAGGGTCCAACAATTGTTGGTACTCGACGATCAAGTCAACTATCGGTATATAGGATAATATACGGGGAATAAAAACAATTGGTGTGGGAGGAACAAGCAGGCAGATATTTGAGCGGAGTTTAATGGTGAGAATAATGCGTATTTTTGAATAATCGGAATCCTTGTATTTATAGATGCAGAGTCCTAATTATTCTGTGTAAGCAATCAATTAAAACTCTGATTGGATTCTCCTTCCTTATAGGATAAAGGGTAATTGAACATGAACACAGTCTCCTATATTTTGGTCCTTATCTAATTGGATCTCCAATATTGTGTTGCCTAATTATTGGGAGATTAGTATTTTTTTTCTTTGTAAAATTCTTATGGCAATCAAACACAATCTTTCTTTAATTACTTATATGGTTATATCTATCAGATTACGAGAATGCGAAGACCAGCGAAACGCTGTAGATTGGTCAGGAATATCGAGGCCTTTCATGGGCTTCACTGTGATGACTTCAAGAGTGCTAAGATGTTCGATGTGTCTTCGATGCTTTCTGAGAATTTACGAGGCCCTTGTTGAGTCCCCAAGGCCTTCGCCGGGTCTATAGGACTTTTGCTGGACCTTTGATGAAATTAAGATCTTACTAGAATTTGGTGGTAACAAATACTAGGCTACTTTAGCTTTTTAAACAAAATATAATCTTCATAACAAAGAACTTCATACTCAACATTCCAAAAGAATTTCTAATAATTTTTTAAAATAAACACCATTTACAAAAAAATAAAATAAAAAATATCACTATAGATGTTAATCATGTTATTAACATCAAAAAGTTATTAACTTATATTTCAAATAACTTAATTATCTAAAAACTTACCTTCTTAAAATTACATTTATAAAAAATAATAAGATTTCCTTACCTTCAAAAATAATAACTTCAAGTTCAACTTACAATCTTACATTTATGTTTAACAAACATCAACAAATTAATTGCTAACTGGATTAAAACCTTGTGTTCTTAAGTGATAGTTCAATCATGAAAAAATATTGTAAAAATGAGAAATATTTTATAATTATGAGCCAATTGATATTATCTTGGATATAATTATAAGATCCACTTTGATTCTCTTAGAAGTTATTGTGTTTAGTCTCAAAATATGTGCACCAACATTCAAGTAGTATAAAATTTTAAGTACACAAAAAAGTAATCAATTGATATAATAATATATTTATCTATACTACATCTTAAAGGCCCTAAAAAGAGAAATATTATTGGACTATTCTACCATTACAAATTTTTTAAATTTTCATGTTTACCCTTAGTGTTCATTAATGTACAATTGATTTTAATATTTTATTTATTATTCTTTTATTGTTCATCATTAGTTTACATTAAATTTTTAAAAATTTATTAAATGTACAATTAAAATTTTTAAATCTATTAAATTAAATAAAAAGGTGAAAAGATGATCTCAATTTTTTTTTTTTTTGCATTACGTAAATGAAAAGAAGGAGAAATGAGTTTAAAAAAATGGATGAGTAAAGTTGTAACCTTATTTAATACTGCATTAAAATTTAAATCATAGTTGTCAAAACTGACATGGAGATGAAAAGTTTATTTTAATTTTAATATATATATATATATATATATATATATATATTTTTTTAATCTTACTTATGCCCCTCAACAATATATATATATATATATATATATATATATATATATATATTATATATATATATTACATTTTATTATCTTACTTTATACCCCTCATTTATATCTCACAATATATATATATATAACATTTTTGTCATATTACTTATACACCAACAATATTCTCACAATATAGATAGCATTGAAGTTTTTTTTTTTTTTTCTTCTTACTTACATTTATGTTTTTTCGTTTATTTTGTCAATCATTACATTCCCTCAAATAAAATTAGTAATTATTGTTTTTATTCTTAATCAAACAAAATATGTTAGCCTACATCATCAATTCCATAAAATTTTGATTATTAATTTTATTTTTAATAAAATCATCACATCATCAAAATAAGATTTGATAAAGCTCGATTATAAATTTGTTCAAATCACTAAAAACTTCTTGATGGGTTATTCTTGCATATAAAACCATATAAAACGATGCAATTGTATTTCATAAATATAAATAAAATATCAACGTTCTTCATTATAACATCAAACAACACAATACAATATGTTATCAAGAATCGTATTGTTTTATTTAGGTAATTAGCACGTTTCGTCTCTATCCTTTGGGTATATTGCGCAAATCGTCCCTATCGTTTGAACTTTGACATTTGAGTCCTTAAATCACCCATTCTTTGCGCAAATCGTCCCCATCGTCCAAATCTGTCAATTTTTGCCGTTAAATCTTTGCGCAAAAGGTCCCTACAGTGCACTCCCTCAATTTTTTAAGGACAATTTTGTCAAATCATAAATTCTACTGTTCCCCCACAACTACCACCAAGAAACCCACACTTCCAGCACCCTAACCAACTACCACCATCACCACCAGCCACCACCGTCAAGGGAAAGAGAGGGCCTAGCAGATCGAATATTGAGTATCTTCATAACAGCGATGGATGCAATACCCGTACAGTTCCAAAAGCCCATCTCCAATTTATACAATACATAGTCCAACGAACCCATGGGCGGCGACAACGATGGATAATTCTAACTATTTGAAGAGAACTTAGACAAAGGAGATGGAACTTGACATGCTTCCCCATTCATTAAAGTTCCAGGACGAGGCACGGGGGACAACGTTCTTCTTATAGATGCAATCAGAACTCCTTTAAAAAATCCTATTTTCCCCACAATTTGCTATCTCATCAAAACACCCCAATATCACATATACTAAAAATAGCACTCAGTTTCAGCCGATTCATGGTAAGCTTTACAATCTTGTATATATCAAACTAAAAAGGTAAATTGAAAATGGCGATAACTTGGCCCAACTTCAAACTAGTCAATACCTTTGCACGACTTCAAACTTACACAAACCAGACCAAAAGCCAAAAAATCTTCTTTACACATGATTCCTTTCCAAAATCAGAATTATAGTTTCTCTCTATGCTGTATTCAAAGAATTTAATAAACACTTCACATACATTCACACTTAAGTCATTATCTTCATTCTCCAAATTCTTTATTGGATATGGGCTTTTGGAACTGTGCGCGTATTGCACCATTCATTGTCATATGAAAATGCTCAATAGTCGATCCGTCAGCTCTCCCTTTCCCTTGAGGGTGGTGGCTGGTGGTGATCGTGGAAGTTGGTTAGGGTCTTTGGAAGTGTTGGTTTCTTGGTGGTAGTTGTGGAAGAACGATAGAATTTATGATTTGATAAAATTGTCCTTAAAAAATTGAGAAATTGCACTGTAGGGATCTTTTGCACAAAGATTTAATGGCAAAAATCGATGATTTTGGACGGTGAGGGATGATTTGTGCAAAGAATGGGTGATTTAAGGACCAAAATACCAAAGTTCAAACGATATGAACGATTTCATAATGATGTAATCAAAGAATAAAAACAAAGCGTGTTAATTACTCTTTTATTTACTTTAACATTTTAATACTTAACAAATAAAAATTAAAAAAAAAAAATTAAAAATTTACAATATTATTATAAAAACACGTACAACGCACTCGTGTCAAACTAGTCTTTCCAAAAAGGACTATTTTCACAAATATTTTCAAAAGTGAATATATTTCCAAACCATCTCCCCTCCTATTACAAATTTCCCTAAAAATTAATAAAATCAATTCTTAATAAAGTGATTTGCCCACTTGTGATGGCTGCTTGAGGAAGTTACTGGACCCACAGGTAATATATGTGGAGGATCTAATTTCTTGAACTCAGATTAAAATTGAGGCAGCCGTTTGTCGAATTATTAGCGAGTGAAATGGAAACCCGAAAGCTTCCAACTATAGAACAAGAAGATCCCAGAACACCAAAATTATCCCATGGCACTGAATTTTGGCACTGCTTCTCTACACCCAAAAGCTCTTTCACTTAAAATTCAAACTAAAAAACATCCCTTCAAGCTCTATGAAACTCCGACTCCATCTCCACCTTCTTTGAAAGCTGCTGCTTTGTCTGAAGGAACTGAGAGTAGTCTCACAGAGGAGGAATCCCCTGCTTATTCTGGTATTTTTGTATTTCTTAATATTGTTTGAATCTTTTTATTTAGTTGATATTTGTTTTATTTTTAAGGAAGACCCATAAATTTTTTGCATGAATAATGATGTTAACAACCTTGGATTGCTAGTGTTTAGATAGTGTTTAGTGCTTGATTTTAATGATTTTGTACTTTTGTTATATGCACTTTATAAATAAGTGTGAGCATATATGGTGTCCCAATAGAATTAATTAGGCAAGGAGTTTATAGGAGTTCACAGTCTTCTTAAATCAAACATAGGTTATGCTGCCCATATTAAGCAATCAAAATGGACAATAAACTACACTTCATAAGCATTTTAGGTGTTAATGATGAAGATGTAATCTTAAGAGACAAGTCCCAAGATTTTAGTGATAGATCACTTCATAATCTTTATTTTTTAATGCTGTAACTGTGTTGAGAATCAAATAGATACTATGATATCTAGTAGATTAGGATGTTGAAAGTTAACCTACATAGTAGAGCTTAAGCTTTTAGACAAGGCGATTATAGAGATCCATTGCAATAAATGGTGAAAAGAAAAGGATTTCATCAGCACAATACATTTAAGATGGCATATTGATAATTGTTAAACTGTTAATAAAATGCTCCATCCTAATGTTAGGAATTAGGCCCTAATTCCAATACATAGAGCAATAATGAACGAAACAAAAGGTAGAATGCACACATAGAGAGAGATATTTACAGTGGCTTACTACGTTCAGTCGCTCCTGTGGAATTTTTACTATAACTGAAAAGATGTATACAATGGAGATCTCACATATGTCTATCTTTTCTCACAGACTAAAAAAAACACCCCAAATTCTTTTATATAGTGTAGGAAGCTTGGGCGACCCAATACTGAGAGATAATTGCCCAATATAAATTTTTAATTTACGTACAACTAATCTCCACGCAATCCAACACCTAAATTTTAAATGATACGTGGGATATGGGTCATTCCAAATGACATTCCCTTGTCATGAAGTCCAACAGTAACCAAGAAAAAGGGAGGTGTAAGTAAATTTTGATGACAATACATGATCATCACTTATCAGGATAGAGGACATAAATGCTGTTTGGGCATTAGATTATATGTCTAAATGCTATTAAAAAATTGAGGTTAAAACACACAAATATCGGAATTGCAGTTTTAATTTATGGCTTTATGATTGCGGATATCCATGTGCTTCCTTTGAAAACAAATCAAACCAATAAAAGCTGTATTACAGACCTTCTCAAGCTCTCCTGTATTCCATTCCTTTCTTATAGAAACTTATTTTTATGTATCTGACCAATGTCTTTCTAATACCCTTTCGATTTAAGGGTCGTCGTCTTCTGCTCGTGTGCAACTGGATCTGTTGGAGCAACTCACTTCTGGTGGCTCCTCTGTTAATGGTATTGCCCAGTTTGGATTATAACATAATAAAATTTAGTTTTCCCTTTACTTTTCCTTCTTCCCAAGAGGAAGATATTCTATTTCTAGTAAACATGACCTCTGCTAGATAATTTTGTTTAATACTTGACAGGTTATGAGAGTGATGGTAGCTCTGGTAGGCTGAGCTCTGATAGACTGACTATACGTGATCAACTTGCCAATTTGGTTGGGGACCGTGATGATGATTTCAGCATTCCACTGGGTAAAAGTTTGAAGAAGTTTAGTCCCAAATTCTTAACTATTTCGCAGAGGAGAAATATCAAAAGACAGGCTTACTTGAATGAAGTGTCTCAGAGGAATGATTCAGTTTTCTTTGCCACTATCGGTGCATTTGTCCTTTTTCCACCTCTTATCATTTTAGGAATTGCTATTGCAACTGGATATGTGCAGCTATTTCCATGAGATAAACTCTGTACATATTGTAGAGAAATCACAGTTCCTTGTATTGATATAATCAGATTAGTCTTAACATTCAAAGGGAACATTTTTGGATATACAGATCCATTATGACTATTGCATGTGCCAATAATTTTGGGTCCATTAGTAGTTTGATATTACGAAATTTTTGCAAAGGTTAGTTTTTGCATTTTTCATCTTTTATCTGTTACAATGTGAAAATGACAGAACTTTGAGATCTTGACGAGCCACTTAGGGCAAAATCTTCCTTCTTCGGACAATGATTTGATTGCCTGCATTTTACGTAAAAGAAAAGATAAACCATGAACTGATAGTATTTGAAATTTATTTCCAAGACAAATGCAAAATAATTAGGAACTGTCCAGTCCATTGTGTTGCAGTGTGATGCTTGGTTATATTCTCAACAGGGCTGGGGTGATGTTTCTTTCAGCTTGGATCTTGGAGACATTTCTTGATCAGTGGGTTGTACTGCTTCATTGCATAAAATGACTCCCTGCATCTTTATGTAGTGCCATTTCTCTTGGAGTAGGTAGAAGAAGATTATGAGAGAGATCTGAGCAGTGAAAATAATGGTCCAAGCCCTTACACTTTTTGATGTTTTTCTATGGTAGGCTTGTAAACCTGTATACACATTGACTACTCCCAATAAAGAAACAGTAATCCCCAGTAGCCAGTGAAACATAGACCAAATACCCCTCCCTTTTCTTCCCCTGCACACAAAGAACAGACAATGTTAAAGGCGAAATTTAGATAACTAATTTGTCCCATCTTTAGCAATTTAAGTTTTTGGATCATTTGGTTTAACATAGTACTAAAGCACACAAAGGTCGTGCGTTCAAGCTTCGTCATCACCTATTTAATAAATTTGTGTACGTGTTAGGCCTTCGATGAAAAAATGAATCCTTTACCTGTGTGGTCGTAAGATGCCAATCAATGCTTGCGACCATATGATACCATATAGGGCCAAACCTATTCTCTGGTGATAATTGTTGAAAGAGTTGTCAAAGTATTTTATTGATCTGATCGCTTTCTTGTTGCAAGGAGGAGGACTGAAAGACTCTGCAGAAAGTCATAGTGAATGGATAATAGGCGTTAGTTAACAAGATTCAGGTAATATGTTTAGACATTAGACTAGCCCAAAAAAAAAACATTAACGGTTTATTTGGTATGCTTGACCACACAGTAATGGATAGGATTAATGGAGAAAAAGAAGTTAAATCTCATCTTTAATCTTGTGTAGTGTTGATGCCTATTACTGCGTATCAAACATGGCCTAAAAGAAAAGAAGAGGCATTACATCATGATAATAATCATTCTTATACATTGCTTTGGTAATAAAAGCAATTTAGTCATCAATAACTTATCATGTGATTTAGTACCTAACATCATAAATATAATAATATCCATCTAATAAACTAAGTTTCAAGCTGAAATAAAATCTATGTGACACTGTAGGGATTGTTTATCGTGCAAAGAAACAAAAGAACATTATCAGAAATTTATGGACACAAAAAAAAAAAAAGACTTCCATTTGTAATCAAAATTTTCAATTGAATTAATAAGAGGATAGGAGAAAAGACTTGCCTGTATAATAGCATGAATGTAGAATATGATTCTTTTCCTTATTCTGGAGTCCTCTCTGTTTGACATCCTCACTATAAGTATACCAACTGGCATTAAGAAACCAACAGAAGCCCAGAGGAGGAACCCATGGACTTTAATCTCAAATAACAATTGAGAAGTTATCTGAAATTTAAGACACAATCAGTTGATTAATTCTTGAAATCTGGGATTAAACCTTGAAAAAATTGCTGAATATATGCATAATAACTTATGGATTTGTACACTTTTGACATGCTTCGTATTTCGGACTGGATAACTCCAGAAATTTTCTCTGTTATCATGTGCAGTGGTGTCTGCAGTGGTGTCTAGTACTACATAGCTTGTGTTGAACAAATTGTGCCTTAAAAAGTAAATTACCTCATGAACCTTGTGTGTGTTTCTCGAATGGATATTATTGGGTTTTGCATGTTCTTGCGATGAGCCGACAAATGGTAGAAGATTAAGGACAACAAAACCTGCTGGAATGGCAAAAGCCACCAGTTTTGTTGATTCCATGTTTCAATCTAATACAAATAAGAACAAGAACAACCAACTGCAGAAGTACTTATTTTGCTCTTTCTCATTGAATAAATAGTAATTTAAGTTGGCTCAGCACATTGTTTCCTTCCATGGAAATCCCTTTCTTTCTCTCTTATCTTTTAATCCTAATCTAACAGAAAATTCATCATAACTTGCTTACATGAAAAGTTGCAGTTTTACTTTTTTCTAAGCAGCATCTTGTGTCTGTTTATAAAGCCAAAGTAGAATGATTTGATTAATATTGTTTGGTGACTTGCATTCATTTTGATGGCTTTGGTTTCAACAAATTGGGGGTGGGGGTAGGGATGGGAGTCAGTGTAGGGGTCCATGACAGGCTTTTGGTTTTGATGGAGAGCATATGTAGAATTCCAGTGTATAAGGATAATAGGATAGCCAGGGTGTAATTGAGAAATGGAAAAAAGTATGCACAAAATGTACCGTTTCCGATTTTGTTATTTTCTTCTCTAGCCTTTAATTGCTTTGCAAGATGTGAAGTGGATGGTGTTGCTCTTGCTTTTGCAAGGCACGTATTTTTGCATTATATTGACTTGATGCGTTTTGGAGACTTTCCGAGCTTCATTGTTGATAGCGCACTTGTTGATTTAGCGACTGCATAAAACTTTTCTTTTGGGTTTTCAATTTTTATTTTTATTTGTTAAGAAAGTATCGAATTTAACTTTCGAGCGTTGAAGTCTAACCCTAGTTTCTTTTACCTTGGTTTCAAGCAAGATTAATATCTGCATGGTGTCTTTGTTATATACGTCGAAGATAAAATTTAGTAAATATATTTGTCTTTCTTTTTACTAGTATAAATTTTAGATACGATGGTTCATGATAGTAATTAAAGATTTTGAATTAACAAATTTAGAAGTGATTGAGAAAAAGTTATAAATGGCCCCCTCCACCATCAAATACTGCATTTGAGTCCCAATTGTCATGATGATTACTTGGATCCTACATGCTTGATTGATAATTGTATATTCTAAAAAGCTCGTAGTTCATTTTCTCTTGCATGGATCTGAAACATAAATATTAACTTTTTCAAAGAAAAATGTTGATAATCTTTTGAAGCAACTTGGTATTCAATTTAGAATGTTGGCGTCATTTGTCCTTATCATTCATTGAATATATGGCTAGTTTTGCGCTGATGAATTTAAATCCAACATGATACAATGGGCAAGAGTGAAAATTCATACATAGTAGAGGCTATTCGTAGACTCTAAAGACCCATGGATGCCTTTGATATGTTGGACAAATCTTACAAGAAACCGGTGCTAAGTAGAAGATGAAGTTGGAGTTTATTGTAGGAATTTCAAAAATGAAGAACTCGACTCCAAGTCACGTTACAAAGTTTCTTTCTTTAAAACTTTATTGATAGACCAATATCTTCTCTATAATTATTGTGAGTTTTATACTAAAATAAATAGATCAAAATTGCACCAAAACTCAAGAAGAAACTAATATTGCCGTGAGAAAAACAAAACAGGGGGGAAAAATTGGAACTTCTTTTTCGGCAAAGGCAAGCAAATATGCTGTATTTTTCTTGTTCTTTATATTTGATATTGCCCTACATATTTAAACAAAAAACTACAGATCTCTTTGCTAACATCATCCCTTGATTTTTATTTAATGCAAGTCTAAATCATGCCTATTATATAGAGGATGCTACAAAGACTAAATTGCTGAAATTTGATTATAAAATAGTCGTATGAGCACACTTGTTACTCTAGAAAATTTGACTTGGAGTTTTAATAAAAGCTTCAAACTCTTTCATTCTCTTCCTTGAAGCTTTTAGATAATACTCCAACTTAATGCTTCACTTCTTCAAAATGACCTTTGGAAAAGGATTTGTGAACAAATCAGCTAATTGCATATCAGATGGACAATATTGGAGATGAACTTCTCCTTTTTTCTCAGTTGATCTAATTGCATGAAAATTTACCTTAATATGCTTAGTTCTCCCATGGTTGACTGAGTTTTTGACCACATCAATTGCAGATTGGTTATCCACCATGATTGTAGTAGGATTAATTTGAACTTGATGCAAATCATTCAAAATTTTCCTCAACCAAATGGCTTGATACACAATTGTTGCTGCTTCAATATATTCCGCCCAAACAGTTGATTGAGCCACCACTTCTTGCTTTTTTGAATTCCAACAAAATGCACCTGATCCAAATGTAAACAAGTAATCAGAAGTGCTTTTCATATCATCAATAGAACCAGCCCAATCACTGTCTTGAATATGGAATCAAATATGAGCCAACTCCTCTTTCAAAGTTAATCCCATGACTGATAATCCCTAGATGTATCTAAAGACTCTTTTTTTTTTAATCATAAATGTAAATATTGTATAGATCAAAAGAAACTGTACATGTACGCTGGGCATCCCCAGGAATACAGAACTAAGAAACAAAATCTAAAGAAGCACCTGAAGAAGGTACTGAACAATAGAAAGTGAAAAGGAAGACAAATACACTGGACATCCCTAGGATAGCGAAAGAAATCAACAAGTACACTAGGCATCCCCAGGCAAATAAAAGGAAAGCAAAGGCAAACTTAGCCAGACAAAGCGAGAGACTCATAGTGAATCAAAACATTAGGATACAAAGTAAACATTATTTTGTATACTTGTGTTTTGATTCGCCTAATAAGACTCTCAGGAACTCCCTTGAGATCCTCAAAAATCCATTTATTCCTTGTCATCCATAAATAGTAAATTGTGGTGGCGAGAGCAACTCTTTTGGCCTTAGCTTGCCAACCGGTGCCACGTCTCTCTTTTTTGATCCATTTCAAAAAACTAGCGATGGTGGACATGGATCTATGAATGCCAAGCCATTCTCTAATATTCCTCCAAACGGTGTTACTAAAACGACATTCAAAAATAAGTGAGCTACCGATTCTTGACTCCCCGGCATAAGATACATTCCCGATCAGTATTCAAGTGAACTAGTCTATCTTTGGTGAGTAATTTTGCCTTTGTAGTTAACTAAAGGATAAATGACTGTTTTGCGGAATACATGCCTTCCAAACATCAGAGCCCAAATCATCTTCGTTACCTTGTGGCGGTAGAAGAAATCATAACCTTCGTCGAGAGCCCACCAAGTCCCCAAATTTCCACCGTGACATATAGTGGGAGATGATGCGATAACAATCTAGTCCTGATGGCGTAATCCATTTTAGCGATGGAGAGTTCATTTTTGTGGAATGGCACTCCAAACTGACTTTCCTTGAAGGTAGAACTGGTTAACCCATTGAACCCATAAAGTATCCTTCTTGAGATGAATATTCCACAACGCGTTTTAGCAAGCAAAATTGTATTAGCAAGAGTGAAGTTGGCGAAACCCAGTCCACCTTCTACGCCCGGTAAGCAAACTTCGTTCCAAGCAACCAACGGTTTCTTGTGACCCCAAAGGAATTTTTACAAAGGCTCAAAATTCTTGCAACAACGGCGGCCGGAATAGGAAAGATGGACAACCAAAACATTCAACTCCTGAAGTACGGCCCTAATTAGTTCCGCTCTTCCTAAGATAAGATAACGAAATGCTAGTCCATAAATTAATGTATGTAGCCAACTTATCAATAAGCGGAGCAAAATGCATGACTTTAAGCCTTTGAGCAGCAAGCGGAATACCGAGTAGCGGAATGGCATATAACCGCTCGGAAAGGAGCGGATCCCGGGTGATTTCATCTAACTCCGACCCCAAATTCTGCCAGTATACAATGTTGATTTCAACGCGATGGCTCTCAGCCCCGATGAATTTCCAAATTTATTAAGGCATTCTATAACAATAGAGACCGAAGTTGGATCACCACGAGAAAAAAGCATTAGGTCGTCCGCAAAGGCCAAGTGTGTAATCTTTAGAAGACCGCACTTCAGGTGATAATTAAAATCATTATTGTCAGTTGAAAGCGCCAACAATCTAGAAAAATAATCCATGCAAAGAACGAATAAGAAAGGTGATAGAGGATCACCTTGCCGAAGACCCCGCTTTCCTTTGAAGAAGCCCACAAGGTTTCCATTTATAGCAATGGAGAAGGAAGTTGTAGTGACGCATTGCATGATCCACCATATAAAGATGACACGAAATTGTAACCCTTCCAAAACAGCCTGTAAGAATCCCCAATTAAGTGAATCATATGCTTTCCGAAGATCAATTTTCAATATACATCTTGGAGAGACACGCTTTCGGATGTATTGTCGAAGAAGTTCCTGTGCTAAATGAATATTTTCAGCCATAGCTCGTCCCTCCACAAAAGTCGACTGCGCTCGGTTGACTAAGCAATCCATTAACGGTGCCAAACGAGAAGCAAGGAACTTGGCAATAATTTTGTACACCACATTGCAACACGAGATCGGCCTAAAGTCCCCAACCGAAGGAGCATGGTTCGTTTTCGAAATAAGAGCAATGACAGTATGTTTCAACTGTTTCAACAATGCGGACGATGAGAAAAACTCAGCCACTGTCCCACAAATGTTGTCCCCCACCGTGTTCCATGATTTTTTGAAGAAACAAGAGGAATACCCATCCGGTCCGGGTGATTTATCATCCTCAATCTGAAATAAAGCAGCTTTAATTTCCTGTGTAGAGAATAGTTTAATAAGTTCAGCCCCCTGATCAACGAAAACTGACGGCCCGTTAGCAAAAATCGCTGCATCCGGCTGAACACAACCCTCTGCCATCCCCAGCAGATTTGTATAAAACTGGATGAATGCTTCAGCAGCCACTTCGTTTCTCGATTTAGTCAAATTTCCGTCCTAATTAATGACTGAAGAAATATGGTTTCTCTTCGTGTTTCTTTTCACCATCGCATGAAAGAACTTTGTGCATTTATCACTGCTCATAAGGTACTTACATTTGGCTTGTTGAAAGAAAAAGCTTCTCTCGGATTCAGATAGAAAACATGCTTTCTTTCTCAAGCTCGCTACTTGCTATTGCAAAAGTAGACTAGACGGCTGGTCATGTAAAGAAAGTTGGGCTGAAGACAGATTATCTCTAGAAGCGGCTGCCCTCTCAGCTATATGAGAAAAATCCCTTTTGTTGAGCAATTTAAGCAGCCCCATGAGTTCATTCAACTTCGCACAAAGGACATATTGCTTATACCCAAATGCATTCGACCCCAATTTTCATCAACCATCTCACTGAAGGCCTGGTGTTGGAACCACATATTAAAGAATTTGAAGTTTCTACTCATCTTTTGATGGGATTCAAAAAGCAACACAATATAGGGAAAATGATCCGAATAGCAACCTAGTGGCAAAAAATTAGCCTCTGCTAAAAACCCCTCAAGTTGCCATAAATTATTAACCATTGCCCGATCCAATTTAGACCAAATCGAGAAATTGTTCCATGTATGGAAGCAACCAGTGGATTTCAGTGTTTGAGATGGGTTTGTCATAAACCTTGAAAGTAGACTTGGTGTTCATTGCAACTGGAGTATCAATTGGTTTGTTGTGTTGTATGTTAAACCTTTTCAAAATATCAGAAGCATACTTTTGCTGAGAAATAAAAATTTTATCTTCATTTTGATCAATTTCAACACCTAGGAAGTACTTCATTTTCCCCAAATTTGTCATCTCAAATTCTTTTTTTAACTCATGATCAAAATATTCAATATGCTCCATGCTACTTCCTGTGATTAGTAAATCATCAACATACAATGAAATGATCAAAATATGAGAGTTCTTATCTATTCTAACATAGAGTGTGTGTTCACTCTCACTCCTCTCGAATCCATTATTACGTAGATAACCATCTATTCTGCTATACCAAGCTATTGGGACATGCTTCAAACCATGTAAGGCCTTGTTGAGCTTACACACATAATCAGGATTGGAACTTGAGTAAAAACATTCAGGTTGTTCAACAAATACTACCTCTTCTAACTCTCCATTGAGAAAAGCTGATTTTACATCTAATTGGCATATTTTCCATCTTTTTTTAGCTACTAATGCAAATAACAACCTTATTGTATTATGTTGTGCAACTGGTGCAAATGTTTCAAAGTAGTCAAAACCACTTTCTTGAGAAAAACCTCTTGCCACAAGTCTTGCTTTATACTTGTAGATTGAGCTATTTGGATTTACTTTAGCTTTGTAAATCCACTTCACTCCAATCACTTTTTGATTTGTTGGTCTTGGCACCAACTCCAGTCTGATTTTTGCGAATCATCTTCATTTCATCCTCCATAGCCTCAATCCATTTAGGATATATTTTGTTGCTTCTTCATAGCCGTTTGGCTCAATAATTGCCATGTAACACCTCTCATAAACATCACTCAAATGTTTAGTTCCTTTAAGAGGTGGGCTAGAACTTGAAGATGTCTCTGGTGGACCTGCATTTGAGGAACTTGACTCTGAAATAGGTTGCTGAATTTCAAAATCAGAATTGGAAGTGTTCTGCTGCATCATAAATGGAAAATGGATAGATTGTTGTTGTGGCTTGACATTCTCCCAATTCCACTTGGCATTTTCATCAACTTTCACATCTCTAGAAACTACATTTTCTCTATTTCTAGATTGTACAATTTATAGCCTTTTTATTGAGAACTATAGTCAAGAAAAATTCATATCACAGCTTTGTTGTCCAACCTCCTTCTCTTTTGATATGGAACATGAATATAGCACAAAGAACGAAACACTTTTAGATGTTTTGTTGTAGGTTTAATCCCTGACCATGCCTCAATTGGTGTCTTGTCCTTCATTGCCTTCGTTGAGAGTCTATTCTGCAAATAAACTGAAGTATACACTGCTTCAGCCCAAATTTTGTTTGGCAACTCTTTCTCAGCTAGCATGCACTTGGCCATCTCCATGATTAATCTATTTTTTATTTATGCTACTTCATTTTGCTATGGAGTATAAAAAATAGTGAGCTGATGATAGACTCCATTTTCTTCACAAAATTGATCAAAGTTTCTTGAAGTGTACTCCTTGCCATTGTTTGATCTGAGAGTCTGAATTTTACATCCAGATTTTGCTTCCACAAGAGCTTTAAATTTCTTAAAGACATAAAAGACATCTGACTTGCTTCTCATGAAATACACCTAACACATTCTAGTTAAATCATCAATAAAGAGCATAAAATACAAGTTTTAATTCGAGAGAAGTCGTTTTCATATGACCATAAATATCTGTATGCACAAGTTGTAATTTTTGTGTTGCTCTCCATGTACTATATGTAGGAAATGACTCTCTATGCATTTTACCCAAGTTACAACTTTACATTCTCCTCAAGGCTCTAAAATTCGAGGCAAGCCCCTCACCATACCATATGAATGTAGATACGCTAATGACTTATAATTAAAATGACCATATCTTTTATGCCACAAGCTAGACTTATCAAGATCAACTTTGGATACAATTGCAACTACACTTTGCCAATGAATGCTAAAACTTTTGTTCTTCATAGCTATGCATGATATCTCAACATCAAGTGGATCAAACACTTTACATACAAGATTTCTAAAGTGCAATGAATAACCCTTTTGAAGCATTTGACCAACACTTAATAGATTTGAACTTAAACTAGGTACTAATAAAACATCATCATTGTACATCGTTCCTTTCTTTGTCTGGACAGCAATGGTGCCTATTCCTGTGATAAATTCTCCATTTTACATTTCGATGATTGCTTTGACATCTGAATTTATCTTGCAAATAATATGCTCCATGCTAGTCATATGATTTGTACAACCAATGTCAATGAACCATACATCTTTATCATTCATATCAGCAATATGAATGCAACAAACAAGTGATTTCCATCATTCTTTTCACGTGCAAGAGCAGCTTGTTGATTTTTATACCCCCTCGGTGTTGTTGTGTTGTTTGGTTATGTGATTTATCTCTACAAAACTTCCCTAAGTGGCCATATTTTTTACAAAATCTGCATTGCTTGTTTTTCTAGCAATATTTCTCAGTATGATTGGTTTTGTGGCAAACTCCACAAGGTGGATAGCTTTCTCCTCTCCCTTTGTTGTTTCTTTGTTGGCTAATGCTTTCTCCTCTCATTTTTCTATCATAATGCTTTTTTTCATCACACCCTTTTGAGTATTTCTGCTTGTGCTTTGTAGCAAAAGCTCTTTCAATTGAAACATTAGATCTTGCAAATTGTCTTTGCTCATAAGCCAACAAAGCACTTGTAAGCTTAGTTAAAGAGAGACTTGACAAGTCATTTGTGTGCTCTATGGCTGTTGAACTGCATCAAATCTCTTAGGTAGAGTGATTAACACCTTTTGAACCACTTTCTTGTCTAATATTTCTTCTCCATTCAACTTAGAGTTGATTAACAACATCTAAACTCTTGAAGTGTAGTCTTTAACCATCTTAACTTGTTTCATCCTGAGATTCTCAAACTCTCTGCTTAAGGCTTGAAGCATTATAGCTCTTATATTCTTTGAGCCTTTGAACTCTTATTCAAGCTTATCCTAAGCTTCCTTTGATGTAGTCACAGCCACTATTCTGGGGAAAAATAGTTTCAGACACAGCTGAGTGTAAAAATGAAAATCCCTTCACATTCTTTACAGATTGTTCCTTTTGTTGCTTTAGTTGTGCCACTGTATAGTTAACATAAGCTTCTGGTGGTTTATAACCATGCTCAATCACTTCCCATAGATTGTGTGCCATCAAGAAATCCTTCATTCTAACAGACCAAAACTCATAGTTTTCTTCTCCAAACACAGCTGGTGCTAGAAGTGAGGATACGTTGGATCCTACCATTTTGCTTCTTTTCACAGGCCTTTAAGATCAATGGAAGCTCTGATATCAAATGTGAGTTTTTATACTAAAATAAATAGAACGAAATTGCATTACAATTCAAGAAGAAACTAATATTACGGCAAGAAAAGCAGAATAATGGAAAAAAAATTGGAACTTTTTTCCAGCAAAGGCAGGCAAACATGCTGTATTTTTCTTGTTTTTTATATATGATATTGGCCTACATATTCAAACAAAAAAACTACAGATCTCTTTGCTAACATCATCCCTTAATTTTCATTTAATGCAAGTCTAAATCATGCTTATTATATAGAGGATATTACAAAGACTAAATAACTAAAATTTGATTACAAAATAGTCATATCAGCACACTTTTGCAGTCTCCCACACGCTTTGTTACTGTAGAAAATTTGACTTGGAGTTTTGATAAAAGCTTTAAACCCTTTCAATTATTGGCATCAATATTTTTTAAATACTTTATTCTACTTACCAGTTACAACATTGTCTCGTAGCATTTGATTAGGTGTATATTGTATAATATTCTTTCCATACTAAGTCCCACATATTTTGCATATATCTACAGCTTGATCAATGAATTGTGCAATTCATATTCTCCATTATATAGTTGTGTTTAGTTATTTTCCTCCATTATATTTCAGACGGAAAAAAAAAATGTCTCCAGAATATGATGGAATTTGATTATGTCGACTGTGATTGTGTACTAATGAAGACAACTTGAACATAAAGGAAAAATAAAGCCATATATTTAAGGTCTATATTCTGTCTTTCCAGAATAACAAAATCTTGTCGCACATTTTCCAATAAGTTGCAACCATCGATACGTGTCTCTTAAACTTGAAATACATCAAAGAAATCGGGATTAAAATAGCAAAAATATAGTTATGGATGAAAAGTCTCCATTAGTGTTACTTAGTGGCCCGCGTGAGTCAGGCAGGCAGCAAGGAGCGTGCTACCAAAGCAAAAAGTTAGCACATGTGTCGTCGCATGGTCCTTGAATGCTGGCCAAGATATCGGCCAACTACATTGTGTCCGTATGATCTGCGAAATGTTCTATTTTCTTGACATGTGTTTCCATCTTTGATTCAAAGTCCAAATGTCTGACTGACATTCTTTTGAAAATTTTCTAAAGATCCTCTACTATTTTCAAAATGAATGAAGTTTTGATAAATCTCTCGTATAAGCTTTACAAAACTTATGCATAAATGAAGGTGTCTTATGGACTTCAACTTTCACCTAGTGAAAATATTTCAAATGTCAACCAATGTGACGTGGTAGACATGATATGAACCCATGTCCTTATAGGGCTAGCCGAAAACACTTCATGTATAGGTTTTCATATCTTATGTGGTCATATGAATTGACACGTGAATAGGCTATGCATCCCTTATCCTGAATTTTGATGAATGTTTTAAGTAGTTAGTCAAACCACTTTAGAGGGGCACTATCTTGAACATTCATATAGGTAGACTTATCAAGAATACTTACGTAATTAAAGTATTTCAATAGAATATATAAGTTTATTCAAAGTTAAGCAACTTCACCTTTTCTTTTCTTATTATTTGTACCAAGCACATTTTCTTCGGGACAAGGTTTATAGTCCTTGCAATCACTCGTATGATATACTTTGCTCAAAACTCAAGATCTTGATGTTTCAAGTGTTGGATCGTGTTTGCATCATTGGTGATTAGTTGTTGACTTCCATCCCATCCTCCTTTGATGTTTTTCTTAAATCCCTTACAAGGCATTTTATCAAAGTTCTCATATCATAGTAACTCGATCTCTTTGTACATATACTTTTATTGTTCAAGTGCAATGAACAATACGAACAATATTTGATATATATCTTTCTAATGCTTATTCTTTCACTGCACATTATAAACACAAATACCAACTAGAATCCATATCCTCGTATTCGTGCACAATAAGAATAACACTTTAAGTTTATTTGTCAATGCATTTTACATGTTATCTTTATAGTAAAAGATTATTCTAACTATTTATATGGATTAAATAAGAATGCTATAAAGAAAAAAGAACAAGTAGAAACTTTATTGATAATATTCATAAATGAACATAAACTTATACATGAATAATTTTCCAATAAACACTCCACTCTTTGGCAATACTAGTTTATTGGACTTAATGTCAAATCTAGAACCCAAACTTATTAAGTAGGGTTTTCAATACATTTGAGCCACAAAATTTACATTGTCATGTTGTTTTTGCTTCTTCAAAAGTCGACAATTCCTTTTATAGAGTCCATGTTTACCACTATTGTAGCAATTCCCTTTCTTCCTTTTAGACTAGAATACGATCTAACATGCTTCAAAACATCTAAACAGCACTTAGATCAATGCGCAAAGGGATCGAAGATTACCTCTCGCCATTGTCGTCTTTCTCGTTTGGTTCTTGATATATGTTGTGAAAATAACGTGATTGCAAATGTACAATATCGTTAACAAGTAATAAAGTAGACTTTTTGAGTCTGGATTATCGTTCCACGAAGACTATCTCATTTAGATACTAGTTAAATTAATCAAAGTGCTAGTCTATTGTAAATAATTTAAAATAAATTGAGTTGAAAGATTTATGCTAAAACTTTGGATTTTTCGAAAATAATAATAAAGAAAAAATCAAGAATTAATAAAATATGATGGTTAAAGCTTTTGGACAAACGAATTCACCTAGTTATCATCTCTAATTTCTCCTCTCAAGATTTATTCCTAAAATTGTTTTTGGTCGAATTTACAAATTTAACCTAATTTACCTCTCTAGAGTTCAAATTAGTCCTATCTAATTAAATCAACTTAGGCAGTCAGAATAGTTTTTAATTAGATGCATTAAATCTCCTAAGAATTTAATTCAAGACCGTGATAATAATAAAAGCGTATTTCTACCTTTTATTCAATTGCCAGATTTTACTACGTGGTCTAGATTAATAATTTACCTCTCGATTCATTACAATCCACAAATCAATGACAAATAATGGCCAATTATCTCAAGCATTAAGAAAAGAAGTAAAATCAAATACATAAATAATTTATATATTAAAATTTGAGATTCGAAATTAAAGAATTAAACTTAGGCTACATCGTTCATCCAAACATTAAATCTAGCTATTCATGACTCGGGAGAAAGAAAAGATGAAGAGAATTGAAGACATAACCGGATCTTGAAAATAATAGAGGAAGAAGCGTTGAATATCTTGCACCAAGAAATCTTTGTCTTCGAGCTCCAATCTTCAATTCCGCCTTTGTTCTTCGTCTCTTGGTATCTCTCTCTCTCTCTCTCAACATGATTTTTACCATATTTAATGACCCTTAATTATGAGTGTATAAGTCCTATTTATAGGTTTCTCAAGATGATCTAAAAGATCCCTCAAAATCCTAAAAATCGTGGACTAAAAGTTTTCCAATTGCATTGGGACTCAAAAATGAAAGCGGGAAATAATCGGGACGGGTGCGGGTCGGGCGGGTATAAGAAAATCTCCATTTATCGCCCGTTTAATTAATTAATTATATTATTTTTATTTTTACATACAATTTAAATTTTAAAATATAAAATAAAATAAAATAAAACGCCGGAGACATTTTCGGGTAGGCGGGGCGGGGATCATGATCCCGCCGCTCGCCGCCCCGCCCGCCCGAGTTTAGTAATCGGGGAGGGCTAAAGGGCCTCGATAGCGGCTTGGGCGGTTTTTTTTGCCATCCCTATATTGGGACTCAAAAAATGAAACAAAATAATCGCTCGGTCAAATTTGGGCATTTGCCGGGCGATCTTTTTCTTCATATTTGCGGTGTGGTGGATCTCTTTTTCAACTTTTTGATTGTAGTCATTTTAGTCCTCGATTTCTTCTTATATTTCAATTTAGTCCTCTTTTATTAGCAACTGGTCCTTCAACTATTAGAGGTTTGCAAGTTGATCCCCATCTCCAAGTTTTCGTACACTTTCGGTCCTTTTTCGCCTATTTTGCTTTGTTTTCTCCAATTCCTTCGAACTTGGGTTTTGACTGAAATAATTAAATTAACTCATAATTAAGTAAAAAATCACTTAAGAGCACTTACAATTGTCCATTTTTGATAGTCTAGATAAGTGTAAAATCACACTTATCAATATAGAGTTTCTCTTGGTTTTGGCGCTTCTAAGCCCTCATAACACCCCACATGATAGTATATGATAAAGAAGAAATGGTGCTTGAGCTTAGGAACCAAACCTTGTATTTATGCACGTCCTCCCATCAGGAACGTCCATCCGTTACCAAAGGAATCTTATCTAAAACCTACGATATTTGACTTCTCTCTTTTCCTTGAGATGTTTCCAATGCGCTTCAAGGGTTCTCGAGTTCAGGAGAGGGGAGGACAGAGAAGATACCATCTAAGAAGGATAGGTAAAGCGGTCGGCTGTTAACTGACTGGTTGTAGGTTCAAATCCTACATGGGGAGAATTTGGCGATAAGAATCCTTCTTAGATAAAGTATAAAGAGCCACTCCTTCAAAGAAAATGTTAAGGACTCGGTGTAGAACTCAGGGACCATCTTTTGACCCCACCCTAGCCCATCTTTCTCGATCTCTTAGTGACCTACGGATCAATAGATGATAAGTACAATTTTGTACTTATCCGGGCTCATAAAAGGGATAATTGTGAGTACTCTTATTGGTTTTCAGTATAATTGTGTGTTGTTTTTGTTCATTATAGGATAATAATCAAATTCAAGTATCAATCGGCGAAAAGATGAAGAAGAGTGCAAATGGAAGGATATGGGACTTAATTGCAAAGATAAATAGACTTGAAAGGCTTAGCATGCAAATACCAAAGAGAAAACGCAGGAAATCACAAGAAACAACCATGCGATCGCATGGTTATTACATGTTGCGATCGCACGGAGCCAAATTCAACAATGAACGTAAATGGGTAAAGCAATGCAATCGCGATTACGAACCATGCGATCGCAAAGGGCATAACCCGCACCCGTTTTTGTGCTTTTTCGATGGGATTAGAACTCTACAACTCCAAGATAAAACAACAACTTAAACACACGTCTTATAGGGTTGGAGAACATTATAAATAAGGCGAGATAATAGGCGAGCAGAGGGAGGCGAATTTTGGGAACAAGATAGAAGAGGAGAATCGAAGATCAAGGCGCGGGATTGAAGATTCTTGATCGTAGTCACAGGTTGTATTTATTTCTTCTTCTTTTTCTTTCGCCAGATCATGATGAAGTCAATTATTGTCATAATTGACGAAATCATGTCAAACTAATTACTTTTTTTAGGATGAACGATGAAGCCTCATGATTTTTAATTAATTAGAAGTTTTTCTATTTTAGTAATTAATTGCTTTTGGATTGATTATTCTTTATGTAGTTTTTCTATTATTTTAATGCCTGATCACCATTAGAATATATTGTGATCTATATTGAAGTCGAGAGATTCAATATAGATTAAGCACGTGGTATTGAATAACATAGGGTCCAATAATAGATAGAGATTACTATTATACTTTATGAAATCTATTTAGGTGTTCTTGAGATTTTAATGCATGTGTTTATGTTCGAAGCTTAATTAGAGATAATGAAGTTCGCATAACATATAGAATTGATTGACCATCGAAAGAGGCTTTTGATTAATTTAGGATCACCGATTTTCAATCTATGGTAATTATAAGCTAAAACGGTTAAACGGATATTTGATTAAGGAAAGTGTTGGTGGATTCGCAAATTCTAGTGTTAGTAGATCTTGAATTCATTCTCACTATTTTAAAGTTAATTGTTTGATTTTAGTTTTAATTAAAATAGTATAGTATCACAAAAACCAAATTGAATCTGTGTTTTCATATTGTTAGAATCTAGGTTATAAATTAATAGGTTAAATTGATATCTAGTTTTCGTGAGTTCGACACTTCATTCATCACTTTATTACTTGTACACGATCCGTCCACTTGCGGAATTTAAATCGTACAACAAGTTTTTGGCGCCGTTGCCGGGGACTAGTTTTATTAATTGCTACGTTTATTTATAATTTGGCTTTTAACAATTCTTTATAATATTATTTATTTTTATTTTATTGTATTTTATTTTTATTTTTATTTATATTTTCAATTCTTCGTGATACTGCTGAATTTTATCTATTTTCTAAACTTTCAGGTGTTAAGTGTGTGTACGCCGTACAAAAGATCTTGATATATTTGATTTAGATCCAGAAATTAAACGGAGCTTTCACCGACGACAACTTGAAAAACGAGAAAAGAAAGACAGCAAAAAGACACAATAGTAGACAATCAAGTACATGATCAGATAAATAATCAAGCACCAATAGCTCGACCAGTTGAAGTTAGTGAACGAGATATTCTTATGGGTGAGTATATGATGTCACCGATTATTGAGAATCGGTCCAGCATAGTCTATCCGCCTTATGGACACGATAACTTTCAGTTGAGGCCAGATGTGATGAATTTGTTTTCGAACAATCTGCCGTTCTATGGGATGACAGATGAAAATCCTCACTACCACATTTCTCGCTTCGATGAATACTGTGAAAATTTCAAATACCACGGTGTTAATGAAGAGGCGCTTAAAATGAGGCTATTTTCACACACACTAAAGGATAAAGTTAGAGAATGGTTAGATTCTCTACCGTCTGGGAGCATTACTATTTGGGCAGATCTGATCCAGAAATTTACACTGAAATATTTTCCTCCAGCCAGAGTAAACATACTGAAGTATGAAATTTTCAATTTCCAACAATACGAGTTGGAAAATTTTTACGAGGCATGGGAAAGATTCAAACAATCTGCTCCAAAGTGTCCAAGTCATGGTTTCCTTTAGCAACTCGAATCATTATTTCTACTCCGGACTAGCTACAACCGATCGTTCTTGATAGATTACGCAGCGGTGGCTCTATCCATAATAGATCCGGCCGACCTTTACGATCTATTTGAAACCATGAGGAACAGTTTATTATATGGCCGTAAAGAGGATTGCGAGAAGAAAGCGGAGGAATACGAAGTGAACACTAATTCACCTGTAATCTGGCAAAATTGATGCATTGGCAAAGCGGATGGAAGCAATGAAATATTCTCATTCAGCCAATATGGTTCAGATGTCTCCACCAATTTGTGTAACATGGGGGACAAACTATCAATCTTCAGAGTGTCCATTGACAAAAGTTGATATGCCATCACTTGACCAAGCTGCATATGCTCAGAACTTTCGTGGTGATGCAGAATAATCCATACTCACAGACTTACAATCCAGGATGGAGAAATCATCCAAACTTCTCCTATGGCAATAACCAAAACATTCAAAATCAGCCAAATCAGGGAAGACCCCAGGAAAGAGAAGAAGGATTAGAAGAGACAGTAGCTAAATTGTCAAAACGCATGGAATCTGCGATAAAGGAAATGCAAAAAAGGATGATGTCTCGATAAAGAATATGGAGAATCAGTTGGACAGTTGGCTAAACTCATAACCGAACGACAACCAGCACATGGCCAAGCAATACAGAGGTCAACCCTAAAGAGCAAGTCAATGCAATCACCACGAGAAGCGGATTTGAATTGCGAGAGATTCATGTGACTAGACCGGTGTAGAAAAGAAAAGCATGTCCAACAAAGAGAGAGAAAACAAACCGGATATAAAATTTGCACAAGAAAAATGGAACTCTCCACCAGATTATATTCCACCACCGTTTCGTCCCTCCAATTCCATTTCCTCAAAGGTTGCGAAAACATAAGCTAGACCAGCAATTCAAAAAATTCTTGGATGTTTTCAAAAAGCTGCACATCAATATACCTTTCGCCGATGCCTTAGCTCAAATGCCCAGCTATGCTAAATTCATGAAAGACATTCTTTCAAACAAAAGGAAGTTGGAGGAGTATGAAACAGTCGCGCTAACTGAAGAATGCAGTGCCATCTTGCAAAACAAGCTACCACCGAAATTAAAAGATCCAGGGAGTTTTAATATTCCTTGCATTATTGGTAGTTTATTTTTGATAGAGCTTTATGTGATTTGGGTCGACCTTTCTTGGCTCTTTGGTCGGGCAAGAATTGACGCTCAAAAAAAGAGAACTTATCTTTGAGAGTGAATGATGAGCACGTTACATTCAATGTGTTTAAAGCAATTAAATTTTCAAGTTCTCAAGATTCTGTTTCGAGATTGATGCCATTGACCGTAGAGGCGAGAGAGTTTAGATGATAAAGTTGTTACCCAACATCAAGATGTACCACTTAGAGAAGAAGAGTATGTGCGAGAAGAGGAATTCCATCCGTCTTCTGTGACCAAAGCTGATGAGGAGGCTGAAATTTTCTTAGTTGAATTCGAGCATGGTGGCAAAACAAAATCATATCAATATGATAAGGGAAAAATCAAGCTTTGGAAGGTAAACAAAAATGGTTCCAAAGTCGATCAAAGCAAGAAAAGCAAGGCCTCCAAATATCTATTCAAAGTGTCTTGAGCGATCATCACGACAAAGTCAAGCTAATGACTTTAATGAAGCACTCAATGGGAGGCAGCCCATTTTTCTACCCTTTTATTTACTTAAATTTCGTATTATTTCAATTTTAGGATTTCAATTGACAATTTGCACGTTTTAGGTTTTTAGGATTTAAAGTAGGTTTTTAATTCTTAGGTTTGGAGGCTACAATCATCATCATCTTGCATAATCACGTTGTTCAATTATTTTAAATTTATATTTAAAAAAAATTTAATTTCGTTTTTCTTTAAAAAAAAAATTTAATAAGTTCTTTTTTTTTCTTTTCTTTTTTGGGTTACAACCTTCAGTTGGTGGATGACATTCAAACAAAGATTTGTCGACCAACCCATGTCTGATTTCTCCTCCGGTGATCTTATCACACCTTTTCTCTCGGCACCATCGGATCTATCTCGTGGAAGTCTCTAATCTTTTGATTTTAAATGTTACATTGGGGACAATGTTTCTTTCAAGTTTGGGGGTAAGGACTAAAATGAAAAATTTGCTTGATTCGATAATTGATAATTGATAATTGATAATTGATTTTTAATTTATTTTCGTTTAAAAAAAAATTATTTGTTTGTTTGCATATTTATGTGATATGAATAGTCTTGCCGGCTAATGATGCAATTTTTTATTTAATTATTTCACTTTAATCCATGACTTGTGAACAAATTATTACTATTGGTTAAATGTGAGACTATTTGACCATATTTGATATTGTGTTGTGTCGGCCAGTTAAGATAATTTTTAGCTATGTTGGTACACTTAAGTTGAAAATAATAGGATACCCTGTTTAAACCTAAAAATCATCCGTATTTCGAACAAATAACCAATATAGTGAGAAAGTGTGGTAATTAAACTATGATAGTGGCTATCTAGGTTATGATTGATTCCATGTATGTTGAAAATTTATGTGGAGCACTTTAGACCAGTTAGAGGAAACTAAGTAATGACCAAATGTTAGGAATCTAATCCTCACGTATGAACTTATTGCACGCAAGGAACAAAAATTATTATTATTATTGCTTAACTCTTTTCGTAGCCTAATTGACTTGAGTGAAAAGGTCCGTAGGGGGTTTCTCAAACCTGATGCCCTAAGGTTCGAAAGACCTGGGAGTAATCGACCTCAAGCTCGTTACAAGAGTCATTTAGAAAGCTTAATGGACTGAGTTTTGCACCTTATTAATATCTTATAACTCCTTTCGTAGCCTATTTGACTCGAGTGAAAAGGTCCGTAGGAGTTTCTCAAAACCTGATGCCCTAAGGTTCGAAAGACCTGGGAGTCATCAACCTCAAGCTCGTTACATGAGTCATTTAGAAAGTTTAATGGATTGAGTTTTGCACATAAGATCTATATATTTTTAAAAAAAAATTATTATTTATTTATTTAAATTTAATTTTTATTTCTGTCCAAAAAAAAAAAACAAAAAAAAATCATTTGCAAAGTAAATTTGGGGATTAGATAACTAATGAGTTTAACTTATTTAGTAGAAACTTTCTGTTCGAGAGTGCTCATAAATTGAAGAATCTTCATATACTTAGGTTATCATGATTATTAGTTTTCTCAACGACCTCGAGCAAGAAAATAATGCGAAGTTTAACCTTTGAACTAAAATCTCGAAATTTGAGAGAAAAATTATTTTGGGGAAGTGTACTTTATGAGAGGAAAAGGAAAAGTTGACCAAGTGGTTGGACTATCACTACCGTAGAATTTAAGTGGATCGTATTAACTGTTCTCACACACATATCAATTATGGTTTAAGTAGAATCACGTTTGCAATAGTAAGACCTGGATACTCGTCATGAATTATAAGTTGTTACAAAAGAACGGCAAGCTATTTATAATATAACTATTTTTATTATTTTTATTAGTACGTGCATGATTGTTTGTAGCTAGTTTATTCGAGGACGAATAATAGTTCAAGTTTGGGAGTATTTGATAAGTACAATTTTGTACTTATCTGGGCTCACAAAAAGGGATAATTGTGAGTACTCTTATTGGTTTCGAAGATAATTGTGTGTTGTTTTTGTTCATTATAGGATAATAATCAAATTCAAGTATCAATCTGACGAAAAGATGAAGAGGAGTGCAAATGGAAGGATATGGGACTTAATTGCAAAGATAAAGAGACTTGAAAGGATTAGCATGCAAATACCAAAGAGAAAATGCGGGAAATCACAAGAAACAACCATGCGATCACATGGTTATTACAGGCTGCGATCGCACAGAGCCAAATTCAACAGCAGAACGTAAATGGGTAAAGCCATGCGATCGCACGGTTTTGAACTATGCGATCGCAAGGGCATAACGGGCACCCGTTTTGACAGTTTTCTGATGGGATTAGAACTCTACAACTCTAAGATAAAACAACAACTTAAACACACGTCTTAGAGGGTTGGAGAACATTATAAATAAGGCAGATAATAGCCAGAACGGAGGGAAACGAATTTTGGGAACAAGATAGAAGAGGAGAATCGAAGATCAAGACACGGAATTGAAGATTATTCAGCTAGAGTCACGGGTTGTATTTATTTCTTCTTCTTTTTCTTTCACCGGATCATGATGAAGTCAATTATTGTCATAATTGACGAAACCATGTCCGACTAATTTACTTTTTTTAGGATGAACGATGAAACCTCATGATTTTTAATTAATTAATTAAAATTTTTTCCGTTTAGTAATTAATTACTTTTGGGTTGATTATTCTTTATGTAGTTTTTCTATTATTTTAATGCCTGATCACCATTAGAATATATTGTGATCTATATTGAAGTCGAGAGATTCAATATAGATTAAGCACGTGGTATTGAATAACATAGGGTCCAATAATAGATAGATATTACTATTATGCTTTATGAAATCCATTTAGGTGTTCTTGAGATTTTAATGCATGTGTTTATGTTCGAAGCTTAATTAGAGATAATGAAGTTCGCATAACATATAGAATTGATTAACCATCGAGAGAGGCTTTCGATTAATTTAGGATCACCGATTTTCAATCTATGGTAATTATAAGCTAAAACGGTTAAACGGATATTTGATTAAGGAAAGTGTTGGTGGATTCGCAAATCCTAGTGTTAGTAGATCTTGAATTCGTTCTCACTATTTTAAAGTTAATTGTTTGATAATTTAGTTTTAATTAAAATAGTATAGAATCACAAAAACTAAATTGAATCTGTGTTTTCATATTGTTAGAATTTAGGTTATAAATTAATAGATTAAATTGATATCTAGTCTTCGTGGGTTCGACACTTCATTCATCACTTTATTACTTGTAAACGATTCATCTACTTGCGAGATTTAAATCGCACAACAATAGACTTAGCCGATTTGTTTAGCACAATCAATGAGGAAGTAACTAAAGACACATTAAGAGGTTTGTAACTCGAAGGCATGTTAAGAGGTTTGAAATTTAAGGTACATTAAGAGGTTTGAAACGTTTGGACCATAAAAAAGAAAAACAAAAAATATTTATAGTGCGCGTGTGCCAGATCCTTGAATGCTGGGCAACATTTTGGTCAGCTATATTTGTGTCCCGTCTAATTCTCGTGATGTCCTATAGCTCTTTATATGTATTTCCATCTTTAATTCAAAGTCCAATATCCAATTAACATTCTTTTGAAAATTCTCCAACGCGATATACTCGAAGTTGTCTTTGAACCAATTTTCCTCATCATTCTCAAATTTGAATGAATAATAATACTACTTTTCCGAGTATAAATGCTTATCTTAGCAAAACTCGAAGTGAAGGCTTCAAGCCAGTGCAATTTTGACTGAAATCTACCATTTTCGGAGGTCAAACAAGCAATTTTTCACTTTGTGGACATTTGCTTATTTTATTTTGTGTTGTTTTTATTTGGTCAGTTGATTTATAATGTAATTAATCTAAGGATTCGATACAAAGGTGGCTACATTTTTACATTTTTACTACACATGTTGAAATCAACATAATTATCTTCGAGAGTTTTCTCGATATTCATTATAACCCTCGATATTCATTATAACCAACGAGTATTTAATAGTTTATTATTTCATTTTTCGTAGCATCACTGCACCAGAAAACCTAAAAATCGATGTAGAAGTTAATATCATCCTTTTCTATCAGCAAATAATCTCTACTTGTTAAAAGTATATTGTGTTTGGTAGTTTGTAAGAGCTGCCATAGAAAAGAGTAGAAGAAAACGAAATGTATATTTACCCATGTTTGGCTAAGCTTAAATGAGCTGCCATAGAAAAGAGTAGAAGAAAACGAAATGTATATTTACCCATGTTTGGCTAAGTTTAAATTATAATTTAAGCTTATCAAATATACTTTTTATCCACACATTTCTTAGGACTCACAGCTTACTCTCCACTTATTATCTACTCATTCCATAAACACTCAAAAACTAATTTTAGCACTGTCAAACATGTCAGATTGGTATTGGTATTCAGTGGCATAGTAATCATTTTATTAACTCATAACAATATCAAAAACCTTAATATATAATCAGCCCAGAGAGTTACATGAAGAACAAAAGACAGTAGCAGCTTCCAACAAATTATATGATTCTTCACTCAGTTTGAAGTTGCATAAGGTGAATCTTCATATTTTCCTTCCCACCTGCAATTCCATTTGGATGGAAGAATGGAAATATCAGTTACATTGCAGTAAACGAATCATAAGGCGAGAAGATGATGGAAAAGTTACAAGTAGCAACTCAGAGGGAGGCATACTAACCTAGAATCTTCTCTCATCGGAATCTTGAGCTCCCAATCCTCTTCGAATGGCTGGAACACGAGGTTCACTTTCTCGGCTTCCACTGTTTCCAGGGTTGATGGTTCCCACTGTAGTAATGTTGAAGGGAAGGGGGAAGAAAGAGAATAACTGAATAAGGTGGTTATCATATGGAAATTTGAGTTGTGCAGTTGATACAATAGTCGTTTTGGTTTGTTTGTGTGGTCTTGTAATTTCTTGTCGTTTTTTTACTCGACCTAGTTTTCAGAAAATTTCGTACATGGAGAAACATTCAATGTGGCCAGTTTCAATTTTAACAAGTTAGCAGCACGAACTCCTTATGACAAACAAAAAGCCAAAAGGGTTTCGCTCTTTTCTTGCAGTTTTCATCAGCCACCCAAATTAACTTTTAAGTCTAATTTCAAGCACGAAAGACTCCAATTTGGAAAAGGACGTGTCAACATGGGCAGAAGCCTACACACGCGTGCGCACACACAGATAGAGAGAGGGAGCGTACTTTGGTAGAGTTATCCTTGTCAATTGTGGCAGCTCTGATACCCTAAGGAAAGTTAAAAATGGCACGTTTAAAGATAGATTAAGAATACTGTGAAATTGATCTATGCATCACACTTGGAAAAAGTAAATTTGTTTTGATATTACCTCATAAACATCACCAGATATTACGGTCCGAAGAATATTCATTGTGAGCCTGAACTCTTTCTTTAGGGATTCCGACAGCATTTGTTTCCTTCCTTCACGAATCTGAAAGTATTTATAAAGCGTACATCATTGGGGACAAGAGTCAGTGAAAACTTTTACACTCTGAAGACTATGACTAGTAGGAGGCCTAGAAAAAAGTAGGATTAGAAGAAAAGGTTTAATAGAAAACATGAATGCAACCTAATTATTATATGCAATACAAAAACAAAGAAAGAAAAAAACACTAGGCCTTGTCTCAACAAAAAATAGATAGGCTACATGAATCTTTTTCCACCACTTTTTCGATCAACCACTACATCTATTGAAAGATATAATGAAATCAATTTTTTTTGCAACCATACCAGTCCACGTTTAAGTTTGTATAGCTTGTTCTACTGGATCGCATTGCTCTTCCGAACGCTACTTTCTTTAGGTCTAAGCAAGAAAAGCACTAACCCCCTAAACCGTCATTTCCCGAATTTATAATCAATTGATGCTAGTTATGTGCTGTCATTTCTTATTTAATATAATTTAGTACTAGTTACTCCCATCTTCACATCCTCACCTATGCTATTTTCAATTTTTGAACAATAATAACTAAGGGAAAAAGAAACAGGATTTGCTCTTGTTCCCCAATATTTAAATCCTTGGACGCAACAGTGCTATATTCAAAAATTTGTTGTCTTCTTCAGCCTGAATAAAAAATGATTGGATACTATAATACATCACAAATTATTCCACAATGAACAAAGTACATATTATTTCTGCAGAAAAGAATGACACCAAGAAAATCATTACCGACTGAAATGTTATCTTTAACGCAGTTGGTGATGATCTCTTTAGGCTTTGAAGGACTGCAGCTATCCAATCATTTTCTTCTTTGGTTGCCTCAGCATCCTGAATCAGATGCACATGTCAATCTGTTAATTTCATAGGATATGTAAAGCTCTAATGCATGATTCCCATACAATAGTAATCACTCACAAGTGATGTTATGATATCTTCCACAGTATCCTTTGAAAAACACTCGTCGATTGTTGCCCTCCTGCGTGAAAACTTAAACATATAAATCCTGTGAATTTTTGAAAATAGAAAATGCACTTTCATTAAATTACACATTACTTGTTTAGGACACTTTCTTCATCGATCTGAATATTTATAGAGAATTCCTCGATGGCAGATTTGACAGCATTCTCTTCACCGCTATTCAAGCTTATCAGACGCTTCTCTAGCTCAAGTAATTTCTAATGCATGGAAAATGTCATTTATGAGATTAATAAGCCATATATTTAAGAAAAATAGTATCCAAAAATCTCTAAATTTCATGTTGCCAACAAGTTTCAATATCTATTAGAAAAGTATTCCACTCCAGATGTGATTAAATGAATATTATAAAGACGAGCATAACTTGCATTGCACCTATTTGTTCACTGTTAGTAGCAGGAAAATAAAAAAATCTTACTTAAAACAGGCACACCTAAATCACTGCCAAAATTCTGAGTGATAGAGCGGGGACATGATGAAGCAAAAATATTGGCGACTGCCTATAGATGCCTAGTGAATGAAACTGCACTTTTGTTCACACAGAACTTTATAATCTGACACATGCACATATGGTGGACTGTTCCTAGAAATTCAGGAGAAGATTTACCCTTATTTTTCATTATACCTTGTGGCATACAAGCACGTCAAATCCAACACTTTGGTCATATATATAAATTAGCGACCAACTACAAATAAAATTATTTCAACTCTCATAACATGTGCAATGAAAAAAAAAAAAAAAAAAAAAACGTTTAAACTCTCATAAAGTGGCAGTGGATTCAACTAAAAAATTTCACCTCATAACATACTCAATTTAGAGTATAAAGTCAGACTTTGAACCCAAAAATGTGACTATATGTGAATGCATGTGCATGCTTTTCCTTGGAAGTAGTCATCAGCATCTAGGATACCAGCATATTACCTCAGAAGGGACAAAATGAGTAGCAAGTCCTGCTACAATCAATTCTTTACCATTCAGCCTTGCCCCAGTTAAGCCCAAAAATTCCCCTGCATACGTGTATGGAACAAGCCAGTTTTTGGTTACTCTATGATAACATGTGAGAAAGAAGACGTCTTCATGAAGAATAAATAGTGGAAAAAGAATTTATTTTTACTTTTTTGGGGGGACATTTCTCAATTCGGCTTACCTAGATGCCCAGAGAGGCGGGAAAGAATGTATGAAAAGCCACAGTCAGTATGAAAGCCAATACTTGCTTCGGGAGTCGCAAAAACCTAACATAAATCATTGATGAGATGATCACCTCAGGAAGACATAGTAGATTGATTGCAGACTAGACTATAGCCTTTTAGACCCGAAAGATCAAAATCCCAATAAAAGCAAGAAGTATCTGTACTAACAGTCTTTTCCGTGACAACAGCGAACTTCATTGGAACCATCAAGGATGCACCTCCACCCATAGAAATTCCATGAACTAGAGCAACCTGACAAGGTCATTACAGATAGTAACTCTCACAGCATGGGCTCTGCAAATTGTCAAAAACATTTGATTCCCTTAGTGTAAAGATCGCAAGTCACCGATGTATGTTATGATCATACCTGTGTTTTCTTATATGTATGGATGTGGTAACAAAGCCAATACATTCTATAAACCACTTCAAGACATGAATCCTCTGACAAACAATATAATGGACTGTTAAGGGAACTTTCACATTGGTAAACAGATCAAATTCTTCTACGATAAATTACTTACTTGACATCCTTCCATCATAGAACATTTTCAAATCCCCACCAGCAGAAAAGGCACGTCCAGCTCCCTAAGAAACATGAGCAACTTGCAGCTTAACTACCGAGGAAATTCTAGAGATAAACAGTTGCATAGACGTTACTGATCATTCATCAAACAACATAGCATGAGTTCTAGCTCCAAGTTATACCTTGATTAGTATGAGTTCTGCATCATCATCTTTTTCCCATTTTTCCAGGTACTCAGCTAGCAAAGAAACCTTTTAAAAAAAAAATTGGGATGTCCCTTCATCACAGAAAGAAAAAGAAAAAAGTACAATATGGAGTCTATTCCTTTAACATACCACTTTAGATGAAATAACATTCAATCGCCGGGGCTGGTTCAAGGTGATCAATCTCACATGGCCAATTTTCTCACCGAGAACAACCTAAGAAACAAATTTAGTCAACCACCGGGCATCAATTTAGGAGGCATCGTTAAAATGGTACTTACTGAAAGTAAATGCATCAGAATGCAAAAGATTATGGAGAGTTACCAATCTGTTCCCTCTTACATTCTGAGAAACAGAAATTTAGACTGAAATTACCTCTTCATCTGAGGTTACAACCTCTTTTGCCATCAGAATATTAATCTTTTTAGCCCAAGATTTTACAAGCAACACTACAATCAGCCAATAAAAGAAAATTCAGTGAAAGCAGCAACCCAAAATTGAGAACACGAATGAATTAATTCATATTTTGTGAATTATGTAACTCTAAATCTGTAATAAATATTCAATGTAAAAGTAAAATAAAATAAAATGATTCCATATAATGTCATGCCAATAGTGAACAGAAACAGAATAACGAAGATTGAAACTTTAACAGTTAAATGCGCAAAAAACAAGAAACTTGTGAAAAATTACAATGGGATTCTACCCATCAAGAAAATGTTTCACTTTCTTGAAAAAAAGGGGCATCTAATAAGTGATAAGCAAAGGAAAATGAAGTTCAAGTAATCTCGATCACTAAAGAGAGAGAGTAAGAAGTTCACTTACAAGAACAGGAAAGAATTTGATTATCCTCAGTGACAGAACCAGAGAGAGGGTATACGGAAATTGAGCATTTGATTTTGAAGAAAGGTTTATGTTGCAGTGGGTGTGGGTGGTAAGTTTGGTTGGTGAGTTGGTATTCTTAGAGAGAGAGAGAGAGAGAGAGAGAATGAATTTCCTCCATCTACCTACCACGTTTTAATTTTTAATTTTTTTATATAATTTATCTTCATTGAGATTTATGCTTATTTTTTTTTATATAATTTATCTTCATTGAAATGTATGCAATATTTTTTTTATTTAAATTTTTATAATTTATCTTTATCGAAATGTGTATTAATTATTATTTATTTATTTTATATAATTTATCTACATCCTCTTTTTTGTACATGTAAATCAGGAGCGGACTCAGGATTCTGGTTCAGTGGAGGCGGTAAAGATTTATGTAAAAAATAATTTAAAATAAGACAATAATGATAATTCAAAATAAAGTATTTTTTTTTTATATATAATTTTTCTTTACGACTTTTCATAAGTTGAAAACACCGTATAATAGTCTTATTATCAATTTCATTAATACACCTTTTACAACATACATAACTAAACCATTTTCTATTCAAGAACTAGAAAAAAATACTTTCCGGACGAATTTGCTAAAAAATAGTTTATTTTGTTTTTATCTTTGTTCATGTATATTTTTATACCCCCACTGCATGGCCATGGAAGAAACAAAATTTTTTTGATGGTCGAGACGAAGCTAGGATTCTGGTCCAGTGTGGGCAAAATTTAAGCACATGAACAAAATATTGATATAACTTCAACATGTTAGAGATAGAAGCCCCAACTACATACTTGATTCGCCTCCAACGCTATATAAAAAAAACTTAAAATAAAACTAAATCTGACATATTTAGGAAAAAAAAAAAAAAAGAACAAAAACTCTGATAAATCATTTCTATATTCTTCAATTTTAACCCTCTTTACCAAATTATACAATTATTATATTAAAGAGAAATAAATTTGGAGATTTATTCATGTAATTACCTTATTTATAAATTTCTCAAAGTTGAGAACCACAAATAAAATTTAGAATTTAAAATACACTCTCTCTTCTTCTTCTTCTTCTTCTTCTTCTCTCTCTCTCTCTCTCTCTCTCTCTCTCACACACACACACACACACACCTTCAGACTCTGTAAGTTTTATATATACATATACTGATATACATACACACAGAATTCTCACAGCATATAGAACTATAGAAGAAGAAAAATTGATCAAACCCAGTGGGGGCGACCGCCCCCACTGGTCCCTGAGTGGGTCCGCCCCTGATGTAAATTACAATTTTTTTAATCCACAACTTTATTAGAGATGATTTTATATCTGCCTCCATATTACACATGTACAACAATCCACATTGTTGCACATCTCCAATACATTCTATAGATTTCCATCTATGTGGCACAAATATTGAAAGACTTCTGATATAAGTAATATTAATATCTAATAAATAGATATTTAAATTCAAATTTGGTCTTCAATACATTTTATAGATTGCTATCTATGTGTGTTTTAATTTTTTTTATAAATCAAATCAAAATTACATTTAAATATGTATAGAAAATTTAAATATACATAAGAAATCTAAATTTTATTGAATCAGCATGTCTAAGAGCATCTCCAATGCAACTTTGGATTTCATTAAGAAATGTTACACGTCACCATAAATTGCTTGCATGGTAAAAAAAAAAAAATGAAGGATGTCTAGCACACTGTCTACATTTGGACAGTGTAGTAGACATCCTCCATTTATTTATTTTTTAATTAATGTCGATCGAAATGTGTGCTATATTTCTTTTATTTAATTTTTTAATCCATTCGTCCACAAAGATATGCTCGTTTCTTTTTTCACACAAATTAAGAAATCTTATTTAATGTAATTGAAATTATAAACTTTTCACACACTATTCCTATTATACCCCCATTTAATATTAGTCATTCATGAATCTAATAAATTTAAATGATATTAAGTTACAATTGGAATGCAAATGAAATTGAATTGCATTGCATTGAAACAATAATGAAATTAATTGTTGATTTTATTATTAGGGGATGGGTGTTTTTTAGGCAATATGAAATTCATTGAATACCTATTAAGTAAATATGTGAATAAATTTATGTAATTTCCCATTATAATTGGAATATGTAAGTTTATTTAGGTTGATAACAATGTAAATTAAATAAGGATATATTAGGAAAAATAAAAATTTAATACACCATCTATAAAGTAAGTGATCTATAATTTGGGACAAATAAATAAGGAAAACGAGCATATATTTATGTGACGGATGGAGTATAATTTATCTTTATCGAAATATGTGTTAATCATAATTTATTTAATGTTTTATAATTTATCTGTCATTGTCTCTTGCACACGTGAACCACAATTTTTCAATCCACGGATGCTCTTCTCTCCGTCTCCATTTTATATGCCATAAATACAATAATTCACATTGTTGCATTGGAGATGCTCTAACGGAACTTCTGAATTTAGACGGAGCTCTTTAACATTATCTATTTTTTTTTCCTGCTATGTCAGCTTAATATAATCTTTAATATCTTGCATTGAAGAAGAATTTTCTTAGACATTGTCTATTATACTTATGTGAAAAAAAAAAAAATATAACAATCCACATACCATCTCCAATACAACCATGGACACTGACGGAGCTTGAGGGGGTCCCACGGAAGACCTGGACCCCCCACTTTTTTGGAAATTTTTTTGTTAATGTTTTAATATGTAATTTAACTTTGACCTAATATCAATTTAATGGATGGCAATTAAATCCATTCACCTAATATCAATCTAATGTAACACAATTGGATCTATTGGCTTGATAAAATTAATAATACAAAATTACAAATAATTGGCCAATTCTTCAAATGATAATGTAAAATTAATAAAGGCACTTTGCTTGTTAATAATATCGTGTTCAATTGATTTTTTTTTTTTCCTTTCAAGCTTGAGTAATATTTAATTTTAGATTTTCCTATTTTGGAGAATAATTTTATAGAAGGCAACGTGAATTAGAAGAGTTTGACTAGTTTTAGATCTTAAATATTTTTTTGCAATGACTTCTTGTAAGTTTTTTAAAAACTATGACTTATAAAAAAAATATTAGATTCTCATAAACATGAGTTCAGTAATTGTGGTTTGATAAAAAAAAAATTTGGGCTCCCCTACCCGGCCCCATCCTATAGTGGACTCCCCAACTTAAAATGTTTAGCTCCGCCACTGACCATGGATTGCACTAAAGGTATGTCACATTATCTCAAAATGCTTACATGACAAGAAAAAAAGTAGATGATGTATAGCACACCGATATGCTAGACATCCTCTATTTATTCTTTTATGATTTATGTCATTGAAATATGTGTTAAGCATCTTTTATTTAATTTTTTATAATTTATCTACATTCTCTCTCTTGTACAATTGCATTATAATTTTCTTAATCCACATATCAATTGGAGATGCTCTTCTCTATGTCTTCATTTTACTTGTTTCCAATGCAATTGTGAATTGTTAAAAAAATGGTAATTAGTACAAAACGTTCCTACCTATTGAGTATTGTGCATAACGTCCATACTTTCTAAATTTTGACATTTTCACCCTCACCTAGTCAATTTCTTGCGCAAAACGTCATTCCGTCCAAAAAGTTGCCGTTAACTCACCTTACCAACACGATTCGTGATACAACTTGATGGTAAATTAGTCCAGCAATATTTTTTCATCTCCAATTTCAGTGCTAGGTCCGGGAGATTCAGAAGAAGGAACAGGTAGACCAACCAGCTTAGAAGCCGGAGCCGGAGCCGGAGCAGGAGCTGGTGAATGGTGAATGGTGAATGATGCTTCTTGCCCTTCTTCTTACTTGGAGCCAGAGCACTGGACGGAGTATGGGTGGGTGGTAAAAAAAATGAAGACGTTGAAGGGGTATTGTACTTCTTGTTTGGAACCGAGTTGGAGGAGAAGATTCAATTTGTGGTGGTGCCGCTCGGTGTTGATATTGGAGAATAGATTGGAGCTAGCATTGTCGTGGAAAGACCCTTTGGCCGGAGAGATGGGGGAAGCCGGTTGGCGCCAAGTGGAGCTTGTGTAGAAGCAGATCGGTGGATGGCTCGGCTGGGGGGAGGCAGGAGCATGAGTAGAAAAAGTGGGCGGCAAGCTTATTGGCGCGAGACAATGGAGCCGCAATGGAAACAATAGGCGGCGACACTGGAGCCGTAGTGGAAACGAACTGAGACGAGCTTACCGGCGCGAACAATGGAGTAGGATTGGAAGCAGATGGTGGCAAGATTACTGGATTTGACACCGAACCGGTATGTAAAACAGTGTATGGAGAATTTACCGGCGCTGAAATTGGAGCTGTAAAAAATGTTGTTGGACTAATTTACTCTCAAGTTGTATCATGAATTGTGTTGGTAAGATGAGTTAACGGCAGCTTTTTGGACGAAATGACATTTTGCTCAAGAAATTGAGTAGGTGAAAGTGAAAATGTCAAATTTTAGAAGGTACGGACGTTTTGCACATTAACCTCAATAGGTATGGACGTTTTATGCTAATTACCCTTAAAAAATGTCACAAACAAAATAGACAATGTTTAACAAAATTCATCTATAATACAAGTTGTCAAGAACTCTGTCAAGCTGATGTGGCAAAGAAAAAATAGACAATGTCTAGACCCCGTCTAAATTGAGAAACTCCTTTAGACATGCTTACTCGACAAATTTAAATTTTCTATATATATTTAAAAGTAATTTTGTTTTTATTTTAATAAAATAAAATACACTTAGATAGCAATTTATAAAATATATTAGAGATCAAATTTGAACTTGAATGTTTATTCATTACACATCAATACCACATAGATTAAAATGTTTTCAACTTTTGTACTACCTAAATTGCAATCATAGAATGTATTGGAGATGCTCTTAACAATTGCCCAATCAATGCTATTGGATGACTCTATATGTACGACTTTTAAGATTAAATGTCAAGTCTCTACTAGTAATATTAACTATTTTTTATAGTTTAGCTTAAATTATAATTTAAATTGGTTAAAAATATTTTTTATTTATACATTTTGTAGGATTAATAATTTACTATTCATTTATTATCTATATATTTCATATAACTCATAATTTATAAATACTTAAAAAATAATTTCAACAATATCAACAAATACTAAGATTATGTTAATACTTGACCGAATTTTTTATAGTACAAAGGTATAGGCCCTAGTTCATCACGTCCATGTTTGACAAAATTAAACAAGTTGGTACAACATGTGTACGCCTTTTTTTGGAGAATGCGTGAAATTCCATGGATCCAATTATCTTTTTTTTTTTTTTTTTTTTAAACATGTACGGACGTCAGCCAATACTTGGTGTCGTCTAACATGATACAGGCATTGTGAATCAGGCTTTGTAGCCCAGTCAATTGTTCATGTAAGTTTGGCTCAAACAAAAGCCTACTTACAATATCTGGAATAAGATTTAAGCAGGTCGTCTAAACCAACCATTTAATCCCCTGTTGTCTAATTTATTATTATAGAAATAGACATTTAACGAGCTTGGAGTCAACTCCCGGAGTTAGTGAGCTCTTGAGGATACCCATCTGACCAAGAAGCTAAGCAACTCGGAGCTCTGATGCAACTAAGAGGAGATTGGAGTTATAGAGGATGAGTTCCTACAACTATGGACATTTTGATCATGACTCCCTTCACCTCTGACATCTTGGAGGTTGCTCTGCTAGAGAAGTTCAAAATGTCATTGATAGACCCTTATGGCAGAACTATCAATAAATAGACTATCCTCAGATCTTTCGATCAAAAATGCAACTCCACAAGGATACCAACCCTATCATGTAGAGAGCATTGTCAACAACCTTTAAGAGTAGGGTGCTTCCTCAACTATCAACCTATCATGTAAAGAGCATTGTCAACAACCTTTAAGAGTAGGGCGCTTCCTCAATTATCAAGTAAATTACTGTTGTTTATCTTCACTACACATTTCATAATGCGTAAGAGAAGGAGGGATTGATTCAAAGAAGGAATGGGAGCATACCGAACTTATAGATATCACAGGAGATCACCACTCAGAGTCAAAAAGTTCAGGGGGAAGGGCGGGGGCAGCAAACAGGGACGGTGAGAAAGCAAATTAAGCATTCAATACCCAGCTCCACCTAAACGAGCAAGTACACTTTCTTTATATTGTACTTATCCCGAGGGAGAGCCAGGCCTATAGTCCACTTGGACATGATGACGTGCCCTAATCCAGGTGAATTATCAAAATCATGTAAGCAAGCAATCTGAAGCAGTGCTTGGAGCATGATTTAAGTCACATTAGGGGTAAAAGGAACGAAGTTTTGAACACACACATCAGGTTTCCAGTTAAAAGGAACAAAGTTTTGAACACATACACATAAGGTTTCCAGTTAAATTGGATGAAACCAAAGTTAAAACAAGGCACGCACTTTTAGTTAAAAAGGTTGATTCCCATTCAGAGGAAAACATCAGTTCATACAACAGAACAAATATTCGGCTTTCAGAACCCTCCTGCATGAAGTTCAAAGTTATCCAAGAAAATGGGGCAGTTATTTAGCTGCACTTCCTTTAGCTGCAATGTTCCTCCATTTATCCTTAAGATCAGCTGGCGTACGAGTTCCATGAAACACATGCCGACCAAATTCCAAGACCTTCCTCCAAGGAATATTTTTGTTTGCCTGGGCTGAGAATTTCTCTACTCCTTCCTGTGAACACCAAAAAAAAGTTCAAGGCCAAAGAAATATATAACCTACTCATTTGGCATTATGGTGTAATAGGATAGCCTTTGGCAGAAGGTGATACTTGAGAAACATGCCCTAATTAAAGCACTTTTGGCCAAGCGTTCTAAAAGGCATCTAGTGAATGACAGCAGAATATGTCAATTAAGAAGCATAAAAAGAGAGAGAACATAATGAAAGCTGTAATCCATGTTAGACATTTTTTCCTCAGACCTCCATGATCCAATAACCGCAAAATAAATGTTATTGAATATTAAAAAATCACAAGAGTTGTATACTTGGTCGATCGTTAAAGAAGAAGAAAACAAGATAACAATTGAATCCTTTTCCCTTTATTTTTTTTTCCCCTCTTATACCAATTACCCAACTCAAATCTGATTTCTAATTTGTCCCAAAAATTATTCCGTATATCTCCTTCATTTCTCTTCCAAAGGAATGCAAGTATCTTATGATGAAACATAGTAGCACGTGCAAAAAAAGGCAGAGAAAACAACCTACATCAACAAGGGATTTTCATAAAAGTTGGGATGGACACAGATCCTGAGATTCACTTATACATTCCATAAAGTTACAATAAGCAAAATCAAAAGTACAAGAGGGTGACAAGATGAACATCAATGTGTGGTGCAACTCTTTTCTTCAGGGGGTCTTTTCAAACTATAAGCCGAGTGCACTCGCATGGCAAGCAATGAAGAACGTAGGTTTCCAATCAATAGATAAACCAATTAAAACAGTCCAATATCTTAACCAAGAATTTACGTAATAAAAAGTCAAAATGAAAGTAAAATCATAATAAATGATAAATGAGTTAACTCCACAAACTTGTACCCGAAGCATTTCCTCCTCTTCCTCCGTCCATAGCAATTTCTTACGTCTGTCATTAGGAAAAGGATCTTTAGGACTGCATAGAATGGAAGGAAAGTCAAATACTCCCACTCTCCCAGAATAAATCCTATTCATATGCATGAATTTGAGAACATTCTTGAGTGGATTAGTTTACTCACGATTTGGCCAAGGGCAGTTCAATGAGTCTCGAGCTTCTGGAGGCATATTTTACTTTGTTGATTCCGAGATTAGAAGATGACCTCCGGGATGATCTCCTTGGAGAATCAGCACCTGGAGACTTTTTTTTATTCATATCATTTCGTTTGACATCTTTACTTCGCGTTGAAATAAGCTCAGACTCCCTGCATATTGATTTATTAGTTTCCACTCCTCTCTTAGATCTTGAATGCGCCTGCACTAAGGGGACTTTACCAGTGAACTTAGCAGAAGTTTCCTGTCCCTCATCCTGCATCTTTTCTTCTGCACTGCTGATTATATGTTCTTCTTGCTTCTCAATGTTATCCAGTTTTCTTCTAGATGGAATTATTGTCTCTTGTACTTCAGTGCTATCATTCATGTCGACATCTTCTTTATAACCTTCAGAACTACCACTCAATACATCATTTTGGTTGTCTAACCTTGAAGCATCAGCACCTTTAGATGGTGAAGGAGACTGTTTTTTATTCACATCACTTTGTTTGACACGCTTACTTCGCATTGAAATGACCTCAGACTCCCTGCATATTGAATCGTTCGTTTCGACTCCTCTCTTAGCTCTTGAATGCGCCCGCACTAAGGGGACTTCACCACTGGGGGCTGCTGAATTTTCCTTTACCTCTTCCTGCATCTTTTCTTCTTCTGCACTGCATCTTTTCTCCTCATCCTGCATCTTTTCTTCTGCGCTGCTGATTATATGTTCTTCTTGCATCTCAATGTTATCCAGTTTTCTTCTGGATGTAATTATTGTCTCTTGTACTTCAGTGCTATCATTCTTGTGGACAACTTCTTTATAACCTTCAGAGCTACCACTCAATACATCATTTTGGTTGTCTAACCTTGAAGCATCAGCACCTTTAGATGGTGAAGGAGACTGTTTTTTATTCACATCACTTCGTTTGACACGCTTACTTCGCATTGAAATGACCTCAGACTCCCTGCATATTGAATCGTTTGTTAAAACTCCTCTCTTAGCTCTTGAATGTGCCCGCACTAAGGGGACTTCACCACTTGGTGCTGAATTTTCCTTCACCTCTTCCTGCATCTTTTCTTCTTCTGCACTACCATTTCTATGTTCTTGCCTCTCGACATTATCCGGTTTTCTTCTGGATGGAATTGTTGTATCTTGTGCATAAGTGCTATCCTTCTTGTGGGTATCTTCTTTATGACCTTCAGAGCTACCAGTCAATTCATCATTTTGGCTATCATTTTGGCTGTCTAATATTGATGCATCAGCTCCTTTACATGGTGAAGGGCTTCTAGTACATTCATAAGAAATTCCTTTGGCTTGTGGTTCCTCCTCAAGTTGAATAGGTTGATCGTAAACTATATCAGTGTCCTTATTGCTATTGCAGCAAATTGTCTTATTTACATTTCCATTGAGCCTTTTCACTTCAGCTCTCTCCTTTTTTTCCACCTGTTTGGTACCACCTATCATTTCTTCATCGATAAAGATCGATAAAGCTTTCTTTTTAGACATAGCATTCTCCCTTGCTTGACATGATTCTGCAACAGCTTTCCTGTACAAACAATAGGGGCAATAGAAGAGGCCCCTTTCATCAAATCTAGCTGGACATCCCATGCAAATTTCATGAACAGCTATAGGACAGCCGTTTTCACTACAAACTAACAGCTTCCCACCTTTGTCGCATTTTATGCAGGATTCTCTTTCTGACCAACCCATTCCCAGAATTCTTCTAGATCATTCCTCGAGTTCTTAGAACTTTTTGAAGCCAACAATTTTCTTTGTGGTTAATGAATACATTACATCGTTGTCCAATATCACCACAACATAGATTAATGGCACCGGCATTGACCTTGTGAACTGTTCCCACTCACGAAAAGTCTGAAAACCATTTTGAGAATAACAAGAGTCTACATCAGAAGCAACGCTGAGATGAATTAAACTACAATAATAGACTAGGAGATCCTTCCCCCGTTCTAAATCATATTTTAGCAATTATAAGAGTGAAAATGTGAAGTTTAACTGGCAACTAGAATCAGAATCAGTAAAAGGAAATATGGCCAATTCTAGAAACTTGAACTGAAGAACATTAATAAAACAAATAGACTGTCAGACAGCTGAAAATGGAAAAGCTGTAGAAGACAATATGTTACAAACCTCCATAAAACATTTCAGTCCTGGTCTAGTGTAGCCATTGAAATAGAGGATCCAGAACTTCTTACCATTCAACTTCTATGTATAAAAGCCATTTTTTCTTGTTTTAATTATTAAGCTTGAATTTATATTTAGCCAAACATATTTAAAATACCGGTGTTACTTTTTCCTAATTCCAAATCAAATCCCCAAACTCCATGGTATCAAACACAGGACAACACTGCTTTTGAAGGCATGAAATTGGGGTTTCAGAACTGCATTTACATGGATGAAACTATTTTTTCCCTAATAGCAATTTTCCAAAAACCAATTGCGTATTAACCAACTTTCATAATAGTTATAAATAAGAAGGAACATTCCCGACTTCATCCTCCCCCGCCCCCAAAAAAAAAAAAAAAAAAAGAAGAAGAAGAAATATTTGAACGAATATCAAATTTATCAGCTAAATTGAAAACATTTTTAACTACATTGCAAATACATGCTCATGTCAGTACATGCAAAAACACACAAAAACATGTATGAGAAAGAAATTTTGAGCGCTACCATGAGCTCAAAATTTTATAACTTGCACATTTCAAAATTTTAAATAGTTTTAAGAAATTACCTCGGGATTTAGGAGCCCTGAACGAACCTTCAACGAATCAACGGTTAACTTTGGATTTGATTATCAACTTTTTGTAGAATTTTTCAGTAGATTTCAAAATTTAGGGTTTTTAACCGTGATTAACATGTGATGTCAATTCTAACATACGAAAGACTGAAAAGTCGCTGAATGCCGATTTGGGAATCACTCATTTTACTTCAAAATTATATATTAAAAAGGCTATCGAAGTATTCATATAACGAATTTAGATTTTAGGGGGTTAACATAAAATTGAAAATGCTTTTGAGTAATTATTTTATCATATTTTATTTAACAAATTTGATTATTCAATAAAGTAAAGGGATTTTGGCGCAAATGGTCCCTAGCCTTTGTCTTTAGTGGAGAATTGGTTCCTAACGTTTATCTTTTGACATACAAATCTCTAACCTATATATTTTGATACAAAATTGATCTTTATAAAATGAAAAAGATAAATATGCTATTAGTTTTAATTAGAAGAAATTGTACGTGGGTTTTTAATCATTACAAAATGTGCAAATAGGTCCAATACTTTTATTTTTTTATAAAAAAAAAAAACTAAGGAATTTTGGCGCAAATGGTCCCTAACTTTTTCCCTTATGTGGAATTGGTCTTTAACATTTATTTTTTGGCATATAAGTCTATAACCTACGTGTTTTGGTGCAAAATGGTCCTTATGGGATGAAAAAGATAAATATGCCCTTAATTTTAATTAGAAGAAATTGTATGTGGATTTCTAATCATTACAAAATGTGCAAATAGGTCCAATACTTTTATTTTTTATAAAAAAATTAAAGAAAACTAATGATTTTTTTTTTTTGGGAATTAACACTTTAGTAATAAACATGTCAAATGAAATTATTATTTTTATTATTAAGTAATTATATTATTTAAATTTAAACTTTTATTTTATTGTTGTATAAAAAAATAACTTTGTTACAAACTCGATGTTTAAATACTTTTATTTAATTGAGTTATATGTTTATTAACTACAAATATTAGAAATCTAACTATATTTTTCATATTTTAATTGATCGTTTTATTTTCGTTCAAAAATAAAACACATAATGTGTAAATTAATTTTTATTAATATTTTTATGTTAAATAAAGTTTTTATTTAATTTTTATTTAAATAAAATATTATTACACAACTTGAACTAATCTTATTACATTTTTATATAAATTATAACATTAATAAAAAGGGCAGAATATGGAAAAAGTTCAAAATAGCAATAGTTGAAATTGAAAATGCTTGACCGAAAACTCTAACAACCTATGACCAATGAATTTGAACTTTCACAATTTTAACATGAAAACATGGATAATTAAACTTACATGTAACAGGTTTGATCATTTCAACACCTATCGACATAATTTACATAAAATTTCAGTCACTACCACATCGATCATGCCGCTGCCAAACCATTAAATCTAGTAAATAAAATAATTTGGAACGTGAGCATTCAAAAAAAAAAAAAAAAAACTCAATAGTATGTACACACTCTATTGAAAAAATTATATACCCACAATCACATGTCAAATAAAAATTATACACGACATGTCAAATAAAAATAAAATTGTTATTATATTTTTATTAAATAAAAATTATTACACAACTTGAATTAATCTTATTATATTTTTATTTAACATAAAAATACTAATAAAAATTAATTTACTCATTATGTGTTTTATTTTTGAACGAAAATAAAACGATAAATTAAAATATGAAGAATATAGTTGGATCTCTAATATTTGTAGTTAATAAACATATAACTCAATTAAATAAAAGTATTTGAACATTAAATTTTTGACAAAGTTATTTTTTTTATACAATAATAAAATAAAATTTTAAATTTTAAATAATATAATTACTTAATAATAAAAATAATAATTTTATTTGACATGTATATTAATAAAGTGTTAAATCCAAAAAAAAACTCATAAGTTTTCTTTAATTTTTTATAAAAAATAAAAGTATTTGACCTATTTGTACATTTTGTAATGATTAAGAATCCACAAAAAAAAAATTTCTAATTAAAACTAAGGACATATTTGTCTTTTTCATCCCATAAAGACTAATTTCGTACTAAAATACATAGATTAGGGACTTGTAGGCCAAAAAATAAACATTAGAGACCAATTCCACACTAAGTACAAATGTTATGGACCATTTGCACCAAAATTCCTTAGTCTTCTTTAATTTTTTAAAAAAAAATAAAAGTATTGGACATATTTGCACATTTTGTAATGATTAGAAATCTACATACAATTTCTTTCAATTAAAACTAAGTGCATATTTGCCTTTTTCATTTCATAAGGACTAATTTCGCACTAAAACATATAAGTTAGGGATTTGTATGTCAAAAGATAAATGTTAAGGACCAATTTCATACTAAAGACAAAGTTTAGGGACCATTTACGCGCAAATCCCTAAAGTAAAAATAGCACAAAACAGATTTCGTGTCCTATACTTACCCTTTTCTTTCCACTTTGAAATCCCATGTAAAAAGTCGTTTCCTATCATTGTATTTTCACATTTCATCAAACCCAGTTCAGAAATAACCGATTCTGCGATTGAAATCTTCTTCTTCTTTGATAATGAATTGGGTAATCTTAAAAGTGAGCGAAAATTAAGGTTTCTGATCGTTAAGTGAGGGTAGAGAACATCATCTTGGGCTACAAAACCGGTTCTTTTCGTAATCGATTTTGTAAATTACAGTTGTTAGAGAGTATTGTTCGGTGAGACCGCGGCCGTAGTGGATCCCCGCGCCCGGTGCATTCAAGAGCGTCGATTTGCATTCACGGAGGGGCCGAGGATGCTAGGATTTTCCCGGCACCACCATACCCGTAATCCCATTCAAAATTGTCCGTTCCCGAGTCGTTGACGTCGGATTCTCCACATCGGACGATGAAGTAGGCCCACGGAGAATATCTTCCTTATCTTCTTGCCTCTTGACTCCAAGTAAGTAAGGGTGAAAATGCCAAAATTTTGAAGATAGGGACGTTTTCCACAATACCCTCAATAGGTATGGACGTTTTGTGCTATTTACCCTTTATATTAATATATGGAATTTTGGTGCAAATGGTCCCTAAAGTATGCATTTAGTGCAATTTTGGTCCCTAACTTTTATTTTTGGCTAAAATTTTCTAACCTATGCATTTGGTTGCAAAACTAGTCTCTATAGGCGGAATCCGTCCAATTGTGCCGTTAGTTGGGTGCATACACTGCAATCTCCATTAATACGCACCCAACTAACGGTACAATTGGACGGATTCCGTCAATAGAGACCAGTTTTACGACCAAATACATAGGTTAGGAATCTTCTAACAAAAAATAAAAGGTTATGGATCAAAACTGTACTAAGTGCATACATTATGGACCATTTGTGCCAAAATCCCTTAATATATTACCAAGTAACATATATATATATATTTAAAACGTTGGTCTTATAATTTTTTTTTATTACAAAAATAAAATACAAATAAATAATAAATTGACTTGACAATAAATAATAAAAAAAACAAATAATTTATTTTAAATTTTTTATCTAAATAACAGGTAAGACTTGAATTTTTTTTTTTTTTTCAGAATTTATCTTTTTATATTTTTTACTTAAACACTTATTTTCCTGGTTTGACTTTTAAATTTTTTTATCAAATTTTAAACTATCTAAAATAAAATTTAATTAAATTATAAAAATTAGTTAAATAACTTTATTGTCAAATTTTAAAAATTTAGATTAAAATTAGATAAAAAAAACTGTGGTCAAAAGTCAATAATTAATTTTAACCATATATTTTATGGTAGTTATAACGTTTATCAACTTTTGAACCACACATTTTATCGATATTTTATTAAAATTTGCTAAAAATCTCCGTAAAACAAGCTCTATTAATTCATTAAACGGCTTTGAAAGTTTTATATTCGAAACATTATTACTTATTTAATGAGTTAATTTCACCATTGGTTGCTCAAGCTTGTCCAAAATTTCAAATTTAATGGTCACCGAAGTTATTAACCATTTCACAATTGGTCACTTATTTATTAAAACTACCGTATAATCTAATGCGACATTCGTTAAGTGTCAAAGTCAACTAAAAACTATCAATTCCTCCGCCAATGACAATTCATTGCACTAAAATTCTGATTGTTGAAAAAATTCACGAATGCATGTCGTTTAACCTAACCTTAAACCACATTACAGCAATCACTTAGGTGAAAATCTGGTTTTTTGAAAAGAATTTTGTGCTTATTTTATTCAATAAATCAAAATCCCACATGTTGGGGAGTTAACAAATACCACATCAAATTATACTTTATATTTTGTAATTGAGTGACTAGTTATGAAGATTTAGCTATTATAACTTTAGTGACTAATATGGTAGGGATATTTAACGACAAATTTGAAATTCTACATAAATTTAAGTTACAATTAGAGCTAGTAAAATGGGCCAACCTAGATAGCCCGAAATGCGGGCTAGGTTGGCCCACTGAAAAATTCAGCCTAGAAAAAATTGGACCCGTTTGGCGGGCCTATTATTCCGTTGGGCCAATTGGCCTCAGTCAGGGCTGGCTTGAATTTTTTTGCCGGCCCACTACTTTTTTTCCCATTCACTCCAACTCTCCAAGGCCCAACTCCCGTGATGTCCAAAGCGTGATAAACTGATAATCCTAACTTCAGCTTTCCATAAATTCAATTGTTATCAATTTCACTTCATTTCCTCAATTCAAGCTTCAATTCATCGAAATCATCCCCAAAACCCATTAACCAATCTTGCCAGGTCCATTTATTTTCTTCCGTAACCAGCGAGTGCAAAATTTGAGTCCAATAAATTAACTGTGAAGAGCAAAAAACAATCGGTAAATTTTGTATTTCTTTTTTTTTTTTTTAGAATTTGTGAGTTGTGTACTTTTTTATGCGAAGTGGAAAAGCTTGAATTTTCGTTTTGAATTTTAAGGTGATTATTTGACAAATTGTTGGTTAGTATTTGTGTAATGTTAGTATTAATATGAATTGCGTAAATGTATTGTTACTTGTTTAGAGAATTGCTTTTAGATAATAATTTAATGTGCAAATGTAGGATTTTCATTTCTACTTCCATACATCACCCAATAATCCCTGAGGTAATAAACTCTTCTTTTGTTTTCTAAAAATTTGCCTTTTGCTTGCTTTTTTTGTTTAATTTTCTGACACAATTCGACTTAATGTTGAAAGTTTGACTCCATGCATTACCCAATCATCCTTGACCCAAATGCTTCAAATGTGGAAAGATCTGAAAATAAATGATGAAGAAGGAGGTTTAGATACGATTGAAATTTATGTATTTTGAAAATGTTCATGAGCATTCTCTTGACAATGTATTTGGATTTATCTTGGATTTACTTTTTGAATTGTACTTTCTGTACTTTCCTTTTCATCCCTCAACTTGGAGTTAAAAAAATTTTATATTTTGGTATGTTCTTGGTGGGTTTTCTGATATTTCTGATATTGTGATTTTGTTATTAGGCACTTTTTCTGATTCAACTCCCATTAAAAATCTTGCTCGATTTATTTGAAAATGGGTCTTTTATTTTCACATTTTGTGTAGACTTTCAACTCACGTTGTTTATTATCAATTGACAGTGCTAGCTTCATTCACATTTGTGCGACTTAATTTACCGATCAATGTGATTGATGTTCTCTTCATCTATGATATCTATCAATATGAATCTGCACGCTTGGAGCATGTGGGTCTTTTTCTAAAATAGAATGTTATATTTCTATTGAAGAAAAAATAATAATAATGAATTTGCATTCTGAAGGATTGAATCCAATAAGTTATTATTTAAACTATGACCTTTATTATCGAGTTGGCACTGATTTGTATATTATTGTGAAATGGGACGTTATTGAATTTCTGCAGATGTTCTTTTCTTGATTGTTTAGATTTTACTGTTTGAAGAATTTTTTATTTCTGGAATTTTAAGATTTTGGGAAATTGAGGATATTCATTCACCAAGTCTAATTTAGGAATGTATTTATCATTCTCTTGTGCAAACAACAATCAAACTGAAGTTTAAGATTTATACGTAAATACGGGTATCATTTTAATATAAATGCATGATGATTGGTGGTTTTAGCTAACTCTGGGGCCTTGTAATCTCGGTTGGAATTTTAAGTAAATACGATTGTCTTTATTTGTATAAATGAGTTATGCAATAATTTGTTGGTTGCGGGAAACATGTCTTTGTGATATTCTTGAGCTCAGAGGCTAGAGTGTCATTGAATGAAGCGAATGGACCAGGTTTAAACTACTTAAATTCTATAATTTCTTGTTTGATTTGTCGGTTTTCCAAAAAGGAAAGAAGATGTATATTCTTCTAAATACTTAAAACTATATTTCATAATATTTTTCTGTGTTGAAGAAAGGCTTAGTTCTGTGTTGTGAAATTATGAAATTATTTGTATTGTAGAGTTACAGTTATGAATTTCAATCCTGAATTTATCAACGATGAATTAGAAATTTTGAAAACTCTCAATATTATTGCTAGTAGTAGTAGGAATAATGATAGTGTTGAATCCTCCAAGAAAAAAGCTAAGCTTAACTCTTCTGTCGTTTGGAATTATTTTGAAAAGATTGGTATGAAAGATAGGAAAGAAAACTGTAAATGTACAGATTGTAAGAAAGTATATGGTTGTCAACCAGCATGGGGGACTTCTCTCCTATTCTGCCATATTCCAAAGTGTCCATTGATTTCTAGATGTATGGATGCTAGGATATTGAGGTTAGGAAACTTGATCAGAAGGCTTATCAAGATGCACTTGCTAAATGTATTATAATGCATGATTTACCTTTTTAGCTATGCTGAGTTTAATGTGGTTTGGGGAGTGAACAAAGTATTAAATCTTGAATTCAAACATGTTTGAAGAAACACCACCAAGTTTGATTGTTGGAATACGGACTTGATTGAAAAGACCAAACTAAGGACAAAGTTAGCTAATATTCCTAGTAGAGTATGTTTAACCTCTGATGTATGGTCTATCATAACAACTCAGGGTTATATGACTATGATTGTTCATTTTGTTGATGATAATTGGAAGTTGAATAGTAAATTGCTTGCTTTTTGTGAGTTGGATCGTTCACATACATGGCTTGAATTATCAGAGAAAGCAGTTAAAGTCCTAAAGATTGGGAGATAGATACGAAAATATTTTTTTCACATTGGATAATGCCGCTTCCAATGATAGCATGCAAAATTTGTTGAAAGAAAGACTTAAGTTGCAAAATGGCTTGTTGTACAATGGTGAATTTTTTCACATAAGATGTTGTGCACATATCTTGAACTTCATAGTTCAAGAGGGTTTGAAAGTAGCTAGTGATGATTTGTATAAAATCAGAGAAAATGTCAAGTATGTGAAGGCTTCAGAAGGGAGGTAGAAACAATTTAAAAGATGTATTCAAGAAATGTACTTAGATGACATGGGTAGTTTCTTGAAGTTGGATGTGTCGATAAGATAGAATACTACCTACATGATGCTTGAAAGTACAATTAAATATTGCCATGCTTTCAATAGTTTGACTTACAATGATAGAAATTACATGCATTGACCATCTAATGAGGAATGGAAAAGAGCGTAGAAGATGTGTGCTTTCTTGGCCCATTTTTTCAAATTACCAACTTGATATCCGGGTCATCTTTCCATACTTCCAACTTGTATTTCATGCAAGTTTACACTATAGGGATGAAATTGAATCGGAATTTGAATAGTGAAGACGAGGTGATCAAAGATATGGTAACAAGAAGGTAAAATTTGATAAGTATTAGAGTGACTATTGTCTAGTTCTTGCACTAGGGTGTGTTCTTGATTCCAGCACGAAGTTGAAGTTCTTGAGCTTTTGCTATATGGGAATGTATTGCGTTGTATACTTTCTTTTTTGAATATATAAAGAATGGAATATCAAACTAAATTGCTTCACACGATATGAGTCATATGACTCAATCTTCTCTACATTGGCCAATGACTATGGGAGGAAATAGAATAAGCTCATTGCCATCTATATGTGAAGTTAGTTTAGGGATTAGATAATTATGCCACATATTAGTTATTATTTTATTTTCAAGTATCAATGTAGTTTGCATTTTATTTATATGCTTGTAAAATTTTAGGAGTTTGAAGAAGAAATGAACCAAGAGACTAGAAATAATGACAAGTCTCAACTTGATACTTACTTGTAAGCAAAGATTATGGGTAATGATAAGAACTTTGATGTTTTTCAATGTTGGAAGATGAATAAACATCGATTCTCCGATCTTGCAATTATGGCTTGTGATATTTTAAGTATTCCAATCACAACGGTAGCTTCAAAATCTATTTTTAGTAATGGTGGTCGTATTTTGAACAAGTGTAGAAGTTGCATACTTCCTAAAAATGTGCAAGCCCTCATTTGTACTTGTAATTGGGTACATGGTTTCGAAGAAATTGAACCTTCTGGTAATAATAATTATAGAATTACTAATGTAATGATCTTCTTTTTTTTATTTGCAATCTATTTGATTTCTCTTGTATTGTGAATTGCAGATGCAGATGGACTAGTTCTAGATGATACAACTTTCTCAGACTCAAATATCATTCCTGATGATGATGGTTTTATTGATAGTTAGTTCAGTATTTGTTCTAAAATTATTGTATATGAGGACTTGGTATTCTCTTCTTTTCATTCGTCGTTCTAAGGAATATAGTTATTGACTTAATCCTATAAACGTGTACAAAGTAAAGAATACTTTGCCTTAGAGTAGAATAGCTGGTCGACCATGAGCAAAATAAATTTATATATCTTGTACGATTGCTTGAGCTTGAGGGAATGGACTGTTAATGTGCCACATTTGGATTTAGCTTCAATAAATGTGCATTTAATCATGTGTTTATCAATAGGAACAATGTATCGCCCTCCTTCCCCTCATATTCTCTCTTTCTATCTCTTTAGCAATGAGAATCTCGAGTTTGTAAATCTTGTTTGATAGCTAGAACTTGAGAGAGTGTGTTGTTTCTGATGCACACGTCTTTTTATTCAATAGTTGTGTGTATTTGTTCACAATGTGTTTACACGAGTTGTTAATTCTTCCTCTCTCTCTCTCTCATGTGCACGTATAATATTGATATAAGTTGAATGAAGGTAGATTTGTGGAGGAGGTAGAGATGGAAAGGGACAATTGAGGACTTGCTTCAAATCATGTATTGGGCATTATCCAACTGTGATTTAGGTTCCATTTAAGTCATTCTAACATTAGTTTACTGTTGAATTTGAATTTCTCATGATTTATTGCTATTACGGGCAATAGTATGCAAGTAATTTTTAGTGTTGTTGTACATGATCTTTAACAATCTGTAATTATACGGTGGAATCATGTTAGTTGAGCTCTATAACATAGATATTTTTGTGTAAAAATTGAGTGATATATTTCCTTGTTTGTACATGATCTTTAACAATCTGTAATTATACGGTGGAATCATGTTAGTTGAGCTCTATAACATAGATATTTTTGTGTAAAAATTGAGTGATATATTTCCTTGTTTTTTGAGTTCTATATGGTGGAATCATGCTAGTTGATTTTGAGCCTCGTCGTTGCAATCTGTAATTAGATATTTGAGTTTATTTTTTGTTCCAAGTTAAGTGTACAATGTTCGCCTAAGCATTTGAAATGATACCTTGGATAAGAACATGGTTACTAGTTTGTTGGTTTGGCTATTCAGCCATGAATTAACCAATTTGAAACCAAGTTTAGGTTGTCCAGTCTTCCGATCGTCAGCAAAATCAGGTCTATGGCCTAATTTGGAAAAGAAAAAAAAAACAAAAGATATGTAAAAAAAAATTTGTGTCATGGCTGGCTGTTATGTAAAAAAAAATTTGTGTCATGGCTAGCCAATTGGCGTAGTGGTCTAAAACCGGGCTGATCTGGCCCAACAATTTACTGGCCCGTTTGAAAGTTTCATGTATGGCCCATCAATTTCAGGCCGGCGGCCGGGCAGCCCATTTGCCTCCTCTAGTTATAATGAGTGAAATTAACTCCTTATTAAATTCCAATTATTTAAACATTATAATCATTATTACCTTCATTTATTGTATATGAAGAATATCATCTCCAAAAGACTATTTAAAAGTAAGATGCTTTTTATGTTAAAGAATAAATGCTTAAAATAAAATGTCAATATACTATCTATTTTAACTTTTAAAAATAGAGACTTGCCCTCGATTTGTATTTTAAATAAAATATTAGAAAGAAAAGTAATAAATGTTTATTAAAAAAAGTAAAATGGAGAGTCAAAATAAAGAATTTCTTGGAGTGTAAATTTTACTCATTGAATTTAAATATGCTCTTTTATCTATACTACATTAAAAGGCCTGAAAATGAGAGACGTTTTTTTGACTAAAATATCTTTACTCATATTTTAGATTTTCCAATTTACTCTTGATTAATTTAAAAAGTCTTTAAAATTGGTTCAATTAAATCTTAATTAATTAAAGTTTTTAAAATTCTTCACTAATACATCTATATCTAACAATTAAATTTTAATTAATTAAGACCATTAAAATTCTTCACATATACATCTATCTACATCTAAAATGCCTTAAAAGGGAGAATTTTTAAACCAAAATATCCTCACTCATATTTTAAAATTTTTAATTTACCATTGATTAATTTAAAAAGCCTTTAAAATTGGTTTAATTAAATCTTAAGTAATTAAGACTTTTAAAATTCTTCACATATACATCTATATTTAACAATTAAATCTTAATTAATTAAGACCTTTAAAATACTCCACCTATATATATATCTACATTTAAAAGGCTCTAAAAGGGATAAACATTTTTGGACCAAAATATCCGCACTCATATTTTAAAATTTTCAATTTACCCTTGATTAATTTAAAAAGCCTTTAAAATTGGTTAAATTGAATCTTAATTAAGTAAGACCTTTAAATTTTTTCACCTATACATCTATATCTAACAATTAAATATTAATTAATCAAGGTTTTTAAAATACTTCACATATACATCTATCTACATCTAAAATGCCCTAAAAAGGAAATCATTTTTAGATTAAAATATCATCATTCATACTTTAGATTTTTCAATTTACCCTTGATTAATTTAAAAAATCTTTAAAATTGGTTCAATTAAATATTAATTAATTAAGACATTTAAAATTCTCCACATATGCATCTACACACACCACTTCATTTTATAAATTGGATATAATTAATTAGAAACACTAGCCTCCAACTCTAATCATCACAGGTAACTCCAATTCACTATTGTATCAATTTATTCATGGATCGGATGCTTTTCGCAACAGTAGATTTAATATCGTAAATAAAATTGTGAATGAACTATGGATCGTGAAAACAATAATGGGAAATTAATGTGTACTTATTAGGTAAAGCCTTGAATCGTTATTACCACAAACTAGTGCGTCACCCGTGCGATGCACGAATATTGTAATAAAAGAAGTAAATTCATAAACATTGAGATTAGAAATTTCATTTGATTTAAAAAGAATTAATGAGATTTTTATAAAAGCATACGAAATAAGTATCATATAATTGTCAAAAAAATTAAACTGATGTGCCACTATTACAAATTTTGGAAAACTTCATTGAAAACAACATTTGTCATTGAATTGTCTTATCCGCCATCCCTATCGCAAATCAAAATTTTCAACCCTTTGCGATTTGTAACTCTAGACACAACAACATATAATTGACCATCGCCAAAAACAGGTTTTTCAAATCTGAGACCAACATGAGATAGCGATTGACCACGGCTTTTGTTGATTTTCATTGCGTATTTAATTTGACATTCGCCGGATACTTCCTTAGTCTTTGGCACATCTCTACCAACTACCTCTCCTATAATGTCTGAGTGCATCAAATTAAACAAAAAATGAAAAAAACAAATAAGAAAATGGATTTAAGAAATTCATTTTTTTAATACATAAGCAAACTAAAAACATGCAGGAAAAATTAAATTCGAAAAAAAGTATTACCGAACAACTCAGTTTTGTTAACATTTGTTGCATTCAGAATATCATTGAAAGACTTGAAGACATAGATATGCTTTGAAAAATTGTCATCGAAGATCCCAAAAACGTGAGTCTTAGTCAGGAAGTTAATTTTGTACTTATGAGACGTAGAGTTGAATGGCAAGTCGTTGGTGCCAACAACGAAATGCCGAATTACGTATAAATGTCCTTCTTTGATCAATGGATTATACGTCTTTATCAGAGAACTCTTAATAGTCCCATGTACCCGGTCACCCTACATTAAAGCTTACAATAATTTCTTTCAATTGTAGTATAAATGGAAAAATAATAAAAAATAAAAAAAATCACAAAGTAACTATAAAACCATACAAACAATGTTATGCTTAGTCAATCATTATGAACTTCCTTTAGCGTTAACTCAAAACTAAAATTGAGATGGAAGTAAATTTAAGAATTGATGTTTAAGGATTTTAAACTAACTATAAAACCATACAAACAATGTTATGCTTAGTCCATCATTATGAACTTCCTTTAACGTTAACTCAAAACTATAATCAAGATGGAAGTAAATTAAAAAATTAATGTTTAAGGATTTTAAACTAACTTCCAGCAGTAATGAATTCAAAGGTTTCAGATTGCCTTTTAAGACCAATAAAGATTTCCTTCGTATTTGCTAGTGAACTGACATCTTGATGCTAAGGAAACCTATTAATTTTGGTTCTCAATTTGACATCAACTGGGCAACATAAGATAACGGAGTTGCTATGCATTACCAAAGGCTGAAATGCCTATGTTTTTCTTCTAATCCCCAAGGCTTGAAAATCCAAAGGCCCATGGTTTAAATTGAAAGAGGGAAGCCGATAAAACCTTAAATTCACTTTCCAAGTTAGCAACAACATTGTATCAGGTCTCAAGTACAGGAACACGGTTTGGAAAACAGGCATCAATGGTTCTTTACCATCTATTACTTGTGTTTGTTAATCTGTTAATTTACAATCAGATATTTCAAGTTTGCATTATTATTTTCACAAACCTTGTCTTGATTGATGACATTAAGAAAATGATCGAAACTTTCAGTCCTCAGTCAGAGCCTTACACACATGAAATGCCCGGGGTGGGAAGGGGAGGGGCAACGGAGTTGCTATGCATTACCAATATGTTACACTTACAAACACATTATACTTTCAATTCAGTTAAATATCAAATACCCTTAATTGACTTCACTAATTTTGTCCGACTAAAAAAAAAAAAGTACATGTAACACTAACGTAAAACAAAATTGAAAAAGTGATAATAAACTCACCTCTTTGTCATGTGAAACAAAGTCTAAGCTGAACACTTCCTTCGGATTTGTGTACCTCATCTGCTCGTATACTCTGACAACGTGTACCTTAATTGTCCAGCTAGTTTTCGTGGTGTCGATATCTCGCACAAGATCAAATATCGGCACCATCTACACTTATGTTATTGCAAACGAAGCCTTTGACGCGGCAGAAATGTTAGTGCAATGGATAAGATAAATGAAGGGACTCCAATGGAAAAATAAAGTGTGAATGGAGAAATATTAAAAGAATTTATAGATAGAATATAAGGTAAATGAAGGGACTCCAATGGAAAAATAAAATAGCTGGAAAAAAAAGAAGAGAAAGTTTGTATTTGGACGGCATACGAATGTAGGAGAGAACAAACCACAACCATGAACTTAATGTTGAAGAAAATTTGTTATAATAGATGCCTTGTTTTTGTACCATTTAACATAGGCCAATACATTTAACATTTATTTGGTATTAAAAAAATCATTTCAAATTTAACATTTAAATACAGATGCTAATCGGGAAGTTAATGAATACATATGCCAATCAGGAACTTAATGTTGAAGAAAACTTGCTTGTTATAATGGACGTCTAATTTTTGTACCATTTTACATAGGCCAATACATTTAACATTTAATTGGTATTAAAAAAATCATTTCACATTTAACATTTAAAAAAGTATTACCGAACTTAATCAGGAACTTAATGCTGAGAAAACCTGTTAATTCTTGGGACTTTCCCTTGTAGTGAATACAGATTTAAAAACATGTATTGTACCAGGAACCAACATGTATTGTACAATTTAACATTTGCTGGCAATTTAAAATTTTCATTTCACATTTAACATTTAATGGCTGTTCAAAAATCAATTCTCGGAAACTGAGAAATAAAAACAGAATTTATTCATTTCACATTTAACATTTAATGGCTGTTCAAAAATCAATTCTCGGAAACTGAGAAATAAAAACAGAATTTCTAAATCGGGAAGTACATTTGGGTGGGAAAATGGATTTGGGAAAATATATATATATATATATATATATATATATATATATATATATATAGATGACATAATTATCTTGAAATAGATATTGATATTGGTAGCTCAGTAGTCGCCACTGCATTTTGCGCTTGGCTTTGGGGTGCATTACGGTATTAACGGTGGACATGAGTTTTTTGGTGGAGTCGCAGTTGGGGGAGGAATTGTCGGAGAGATTGTTTGGTAATGTCAGAATTTATCAAATGGATATGGATTCTGAAATATTTGTTGATAATATCGTGCCATCAAAGAAAGTTTTACCATGCGAAGATGAAAGTGAAAATGAAGATGAATAATGAGTTTTATTGTAAATTTTATCATTAGTAAGTTTATGATTTTTTTCAATCATGGTGAAAATTGAGGGTAAAATTGAAAACTTTTAAACACTTTACATATCTGCAATTTTGTATACCTTATATCGAAGACACGTAGCTCTAATAGATACATAATTCTTAGAATAAATGATTTTTACAAAACTAACATCACCACACGGTGTGATGAAGAAGCAAGTGAATAAAGTTGTAAATGGAACTTTTATTTATGCCTTAACTTTTATACACGAAAGATAGATGTACAAAGCAAGGATATGTGTTACCAATTATTCTTGGCTTATCAACACATCCTTTTATGTGGAAATGTCAATTTTAGTTTCTTTATGTTTTAAATTTCAATATAAAAGTTTAAAATGATATATATGTTTGGACTATTATTTTTAAATTGAAATGATTTCCTTACAATCTGTTAATATTAAAATGTGATGGTACTTGAAGTTTTTAAGGTTTTTACAAGAATTTTATATAAAAACGACGTTAATATATCAAGTGTACCTATATTAACAAAAATCAACTTCAAGCAAAAAAAAAAACAAAACAAAACAAAACAAAGACTGATTTCAAGTTCAAATGGCTGGCAATCAGATGAAGTATAAACTCAAAACTTTAATTCTTGAAAAACTATAATTTACTTGCTTATTGCCCTCTCGGCCTTCTTTTTAGAAGTTCATGATCAATCATAATCAGCATTCCATTGTTTTTCTTGAATTTTCAAGCAAATTGTTAATTACTGTAATTTTTTAATCCAAATGACGTGACGTACTAATTGATGGTTGGATATATAAAATAAAGAAATAGCTAACGAATTTTTATCATTTAAAAATTTCAACAAAAATTAAATAAATTCACAACATTATTACAAAATCTTAATTAGTTATGTATAAAATAGTCTTATAAATAAAGAAGTCCTTAGAGATATAAGACAAGTTACGCTCTCTTAAAGCACTTGTCGTTGTATGAGGTATTTAAGTAGATCTTGTTCGCGGTTGTTTTAATCTTTGAGTAGCCATTTTTTTATATCACTAAATTTACCTCTCTCATTTGTCTGATTTGCGAATCAAAGGCCAATAAAAGATGAGATCAATAACAACTTGAACAATCAGATCATATAGGACTTGTCCAATCAAATTGCTTATTTTTGTGAACTAATATTTTATTCTATTTTATCAAATTAGTATAAATTTATTAAAATTTAAAACCTAAACTAACAATGATATTTGTATGTTTGTCACAGTAGGCAAAGATTCCAGGACGGTTTCAACAGCATCGTAGTGCTTGATATGGCGTCTTGCTACTTGCCCGTATCGGAGCAAGCATAGGTAGAGACAGCAGAGTCAAAGGTAAGGTGGTGTTTTGGAAGTTCATGCCCATTAGCAGAAGTGGTGAAGGAGGTGGACATCTTTTTGACTTATTGTTGGCAAGCGGAAAGTTTGTTAGAGCATCTCAAATGCAACACCTTCTAAAAAAATGTGTCAAGAGAGAAAAAAAAAAAATAAGGAAAGAGAGTGTGGAAAGAAGAAAGAGAAGGAAAAATAGATGAGAGAGATGGACACAATTTAATGAAAAAATGGATGGAAGATGTCTAATATGATATCTAAAACTAGACGAAATGTTGGACGGCTTTCTACAATAAATGCTGCCATATTAGTTTTGTCCTTTCCACCTCATCGCCACATCAGTTGGACCTTGTTGCATTGAAGATGCTCTAATGCATCTCAAATCCTACACTTTCTAAAAAAATCTAGGTGGCAGGAGAGAGAAAAGAAATGAAGAGAGAGAGAGAAAGAGTTTAGAAAGAGGAAAGAGAAGGAAAAATATATGAGAGAGATAGACACAATTTAATGAAAAAATTGGTAAAAAAAATGTCTAACAGGATGTCTAAAACTAGACGGCCTGTTGGACGGCATTCTACAATAAATACTGCTACATCAATTTTGTTCATTCTACCTAATCGCCACGTTAGCTGGACATTGTTGCATTGGAGATGCTCTAACTACCATTATTTATAAGTATTTATAAGTTAGTCAAACATTATTTTTTATCACACATTTCGTATGACCCATGACTTTTATCTACATTTTAACTACACATTCCATAAAACTCATGCTTATAATCTACAAAATCTTTACCTAACATACCCTAAGTAATAATCACCAAATGAATATAAATTCAACAACTATGAGCAAATTTAGGTTTGTTTGATTTTACTTAAAAAGTAAAATTTTAATTTTAACCGCACATTTTATAGGACCTATAACTTTTATCAACTTTAAACCACACATTTCATCAATTTTTATCAAAAATATGCTAAAAATTTGATTTTTAACAAAATCAAACAGTCACTCAATAATTTGATTCAAAATCATATAACGTAAGTATATAAAAAGAAGACAAACTATTATATAGTGATGTTGCTATTTCATCATGCAAGCTCGTAAAAGAAAAATAATTAAATAAAAAAAATGTTATTTATAGAATTTTAATAACAAAATTAGTGGTGATCTAACATAATTATAATGAGCAAAGTTTCTTGTACTTGAATGAAGTGAATGATCAAAGGATATATACTTGAAGGAGAAAGAAGGTTTTTTTTTTAGAGAATTGAACATGTTGTGAAACTTTTTAAGTTGATCGTACTTTGTCTTGTGTGTCTAATTTACTTGTGCCATATTTTGAGAAGAATAATGTTATGTAACACAAATTTATGTGGCACTAAAGTCTATTGTTTAAATTTAAGGATGTGTTTGATTGCAAGTGGAAAATTTGGGTGGAAAGAAAATATTTTTCATAGAAATGAATTACCAAGAAATTATGGGTTGAAAAAGGTTAACAAATTTTCCATGGAAAATAAATTCTCCTATCCCACAAAGAAAATATTTTCCTTTAAAACAAGGAAAATGTGGTCAAAAGTGGAAAACTTGATCTAGATTCCTCTGTTTGACCTTAAGCGTGATGCTTTGCCAATGGTTGGTACTCATGCTTCTAAGGCATGATCTCCCCGGTGGAATAACTTCGCTCATTAATTGGTGTTATGACCTCGCGTGATTTGAGCTCGAGTTCTGTCATGACCTAAGCTTAGTCTTTTCTTAGTTTCATTAACCTTCTGGACTTTGGTCACAATCATCCATTAATTCCACATTGATTTGGTGAATTTCTACATGCTATATTAGTCTTCGATGCAACAACTCTTCTAGCAACGAGGATTAATTAAAAGGTGATTATAGTTGTACTATAATCTATCACCGACCATAGGAAGATTTACTCTGCTACAAGCACAAAAAAAGTACTTCTTTGTTCGTCACTACGTCCCCATCTTCTCAAACCAAAACTTATATTTCTCTCTCTCAATTTATCAATTTCTCCATATTCTTCTCCATATTTATCAAAATCAAACTCTCCTCAAACAAAACTCTCTCTCTCTCTCTCTCAATCCATTAAAATCATCTACGGTCGGATTCCACCGTAAAAAAAACGGTATACTAGTTATAAGTACACTACATTTTAATTGTACTTAAGGTCTTTAACCTTTGTTAAATATGGTAATTATGCTCTTAACTTATTTTCGTCGAATTATTATATTCAACTTTCATTAATTAGCACATTTCATCTTTAATTACAGTATGTGTCAAGATATTTTGTTTACGTATTTTGAATTGAGAAAAATATTTTGTTGTACTTTTGTATTTATTGTTTCTTTTAAAAAAATATGATGGGCAAATAAGTTATTTTACGAATTCCCAATAAATATTTTGGACAAAAATTATTATCAAACACAAAATGTGCTAATTAATAAAAAGTTGAAGATAAAATTGTGATAAAAAAAGTTGGGAACACAAGTGCTATAATATTTAAAGATTTAAGGACATTAAGTATAATTAAAATTTGGTGGGAAAAAAAAGGTGCGGTGAGAATATAATTAACCATAATTAAAACTTTTATTTAACGGCAAGTAATTCAATACTTATATGCTAAAATTGAATACTCCGACAATGAAGTTTCATCTCACACAAATGAACCTGTGAATGACAATAACGACTTTAACTGCCTCTTTCTGCGTAGACCATCCCTTCTTTAACATCCCTGCGCAAACCTCGCACTAATAACAAAGAAAAAAAAATTCAAATCAAAGAAACTGACACACAAGAAAACGAAGCCAAGAAATTTCGACGAATTTTATGATGGTTTGAATATCCGCCCATTAAATCTCCACTTTCTTCATACTGTTTGACAATTCATACTATGGGTATGTCGGCTGTAGCAGCAGTAGTTGACTTCCCAATTGGTAAGTGTTTAGCCCCTAAACCATCCCTATCCGCTTGTCTTTTGTGGGTAAGAGTGGAATTCCCTGGGGAAAACGTAGTAGGCTGATTCTTGATTTTGTTATTTTATTTCGTTATTTCCAAGATTTTCAATCCATTTGTCTGTTTATGGGTTCTTGTTATTAATGTTTGTGTTCTATCAAGATTGATTTACGTTTTTTTTTTGTAATTTGTTAGGATTTGAGTTTTGAATAATTTTCTCGGCGGTTGTGCGGTGGTTGAGCGGCGGAGCGGTTATGCCCTTGTTTGGAAATGGGAACATGGTTTGTTCTTCTCTATTTGCAACAGCAATTGTAGTGGATGGCTAATAACCATTCACACATGTCAGGGATCAATTCTCATATTGAGGTGAATTTTATTTTTTTTAATGTTTTCCCTTCAGTAATTTCCCCTTTTTCCTCGTGCTTGGTTATTGAATACCGAGTAATAAATCATTTTATATTCTGTGGCGGAATTGGAAAAGTATCTAGGGGTGCTCAGTGCAGAAGAAATGGTGTTTAAGGAAATACCAGATATTACTAGGAATAAATATACTGTTTAATCATCAGTAAATGGATGAAATTTTGCAGAGTATGGTATATGCCAACTATTATAGCATATTTAATTTCCTTGCAAAGTTTTACCTAGAAACTATTGTTTTGTGTAATTTTAGATGGGTGGTCCTTTACAACAACTTGAGATACTTATGCTAGATACTCATTACTTCTTTGCTTCACCATTCATTATATATTAAGAAATATTTTGTTCGTTGGGTTCCCGATTGCCTTCAATAGTTAAAACCAGTTACAGTCCACAATCAACTGTGATCAACAATAGTGATAATAATTGATAACGAAACCATTTCTCAGATATTTAATGGCTCAATAAATATGAGATGGTGGTAATGCAGGTATAATGATTTTCTTTTGATATTTTGGAATATGAATTTTCTGTTTCTTTTTGGAGGATAATTATATCTGATGAAGAATGGTTCAACAGATGGGATCATTAGATGGAAGATCAGTAATGGAGCTTGAAGATGAGAGCCTCGTCAGCCCTCGGCCAATGGATAGAAAGACAAGCTCTTTGGATGTAGTTCCTCACAGATCTTTCTTTAATGTTGGAACGGAAGAGTTTGGTTGTAAATATATATTAAATAGCACACTAAACAGTATTAAGATCGTTTTGTTTTCCAGCAAATTGAACTTGCTGGCATCTTGTGGCCCTTTAGCAATAGTAGTTGATAAACTAACCAACCATCACGTGAGTTGCAATTTTATTCTGGCTGCAAGGTCTTTCAACATACAAGATGTATTTATTTTTCTCATGTAGTTTTCACTTCAGGGATGGGTATTCTTTCTAAGCTTATTAGGCATCATTCCTCTGGCAGAACGTTTGGGCTGGGCTACAGAGTAAGATTCTAAACATCTCAAATATAAATGTGTGGCGTCAGTAGAAGGATAGGTGTAGAGGCATATTTATGACAATTAATATACGTCGAACGATTTCTACTGTTTTTGGCAAATGCTTGCTCCTCATTTTTCAACTAAGGAGTGGAAGATCTATTTTGCTATTAAGGCACACGGACTTGTGAGCAATGGAACTTTGTCAAAGATACCCAAAAACAAAAATGTATTTTATTTATTTATTTTTTACTTTTCAAGAGAAAGATTGATTTATATTGAGTGCATTTAGGTTTGCATTATTGCTTGTACTTAGCTTGCACAATACAGTTCTCTATTATTTTTCGCTTTTTGTTGGATTTATTGATGATAAGTCGATATGACTTTTGAGTTTTCTCTTAATGTAGGCAGCTGGCTTTCTACACTGGACCCACAGGTTTTTCTTCAACTTCCTCAAATCCTCATTATGATTTATCGGTTCTTCAAATGCCTTCAGTTTCATCTAATTGAAACCATTATTTATCAGACTTTGAATCTCTACATTTACGTCTCTTATTTGATGGTTTGTATTGTCTCACATTGTAAGTCTATTAGTTAGTTATCCCCTTTGTTCTCATATGAATATTTAAACCCACTTTGTACATTGCAAGTATCTCAATTTGAGTGATAGTCTTAAGGAGCCATCTTTCTCTGCGAGGCTTTAGTATTTCATTCTCACTTGGTATAAATGTTTTGTGAGTATTCTGAGCATGGAATTGAGTTCTTAGTACTCTTTTATAGTCTTCTCTGTTGAGTTATAAAATTCTTCCTCGCATCCGCCTGGATGTAGGCCAAGTAACAAACCACGTAAATTCCATTTGTTCCATATTAGTTCAACAAAGGTTGTTTAAAGCGCTAAAGGGTTAAGAGGATTTGCCAAAACCAATGCCCAAAGATGGAGAAGGCAATCTCTTGGAGCGGGCAGATTGTGTAGTTTAGTTGTCACTGTCAAATGAGGTGCTACATGTGATTTCTATGAAATGTCGGCTGCTGCGTCATGGCTTAAGTTGGACGGTGTATACATGACGAAATCCCCTCCAGCAGATTGTATTTGAAAGAACATTTATATACCCATCAGATGACAGAATATGCACCTATTAAATCTCATCTAGACGAGTTTAATATGATTATTCTGAATGTGTAAGTGTGAAAGTCGACGATTAGAATCGACTTTAATTTTGTCGTGCTCTCTACCTCCCTCATTACGATCATTTTGCTGACATGATTCTGTATGTGGAAAAAATACAATTTTTTTATGGTAGATGTTAAGCCATCTTTATACTCTATAGATCAGAAGAAAAAGTTATGGAAAAATGGGGTAATAGCTTATGAGCGCGAATGATTTAGTTGTAAGATGAAGGGTAAAAGAAAATAACTCAGTGATTAGAGACAAGTTTAGATCTAATTCAACTCTAAAAGGCTAAAATTAAATGCAACTATTGTCACAAAGTTTACCTTTGAAAAATTGATTGTCCGTACTCATCGATGAAAGGGAACATATTGGTAAATCTTTAGATGTTAGTGACGCGACTATTGTGGACTTGTGGTTTACGATATTTTATATAATGTCGAAACTATGTTAACTGTATATGTTGGTTGCTTATGCAGTTGGGGGTCTTTTAAATGCTACATTTGGAAATGCAACAGAGTTGATAATATCAATGCATGCAATGAAAAGTGGTATGTTACGCGTTGTTCAGCAATCGTTATTGGGATCAATTCTTTCCAACATGCTGTTGGTCCTTGGTTGTGCATTTTTTAGTGGTGGAATTGTGCATTGTAGCAAGGAGCAGGTGTTTAACAAGGTAGGTGAAATGACCTGTCATTATGGTTTTTCCATTCTGGAAGAGATGAACTTCTTGAAAGTTTTTCGCTGTTGTTCAACTCTCTTACATTATGGTTAACTAAATACAAGGACACTTTTTATATCATGTTATAGGCATCTGCAGTGATGAATTCGGGATTACTATTGATGGCAGTGATGGGTCTCTTATTCCCAGCTGTTCTCCACTTCACGCACACTGAGTTGCATTTTGGAAAGTCCGAGCTCTTGCTTTCAAGGTTTAGTAGTTGCATTATGCTTATAGCATATGGTGCATACCTTTTTTTCCAGCTAACAAACGAAAAGAACCTCTATGCCCCTATAAATGAGGTTGGTCACTTTCACATTGTTCTCTACACTGTTTGTTTTGTCGAATGCATTCCTTCCTCTTCTTTTAATTTCACGGGGACATGAGTGTTGTAGTGCATCATGAATCTGAATTTAATTTTTATTGTCTTTTAACTTCTTCAAGGTTCATTTATGATATATGTTAGAATAAGGACTGCTTCAACCTATAATCACAAAGCTCCTCCGTGCAGCTGATTGTTCTATATATTTCATAATAAATTAGGAAGGACAATATTTGCTTCTTCTAGCTTACGTGTGATATTTTATGGTATAGCTTAACACCAATTACCAAGTTTCTTGTTTATGATATCGAACTCGAGATTCCGCCCTTCTTCTATTGTAGCACCTCTGATGAAGTTCTACAGTATGAGGACCAGAGTCGATTTTGTGGCATAAATTTTTTGCATTTTTTCTTTTCCGAATAAAGTTTATCTCAAGTTTAAGCATTTCTCAGTCTGTTAAGCATACTGGATTTGTTTATAGTTGGTATAACTGGAAAACAATGCAAATTCAGGAAGAGACTCCGATGGATGGGAGCTCAGATGATGATGAACCTCCAGAGATCTCAAAGTGGGAATCTATTACATGGTTATTTATACTGACTTCTCTGATATCTGTCCTGTCAGAATACCTGGTTAATGCCATTGAGGTAACTTTTTTAATAACGTAACTTTTTGGTTATTATGTTAACAAATGTGACGACTTAGATTTTTTCCATGGAATATTCACAAGGTATTCACCGGAAAAGGAAGTACCTATTCTGTCTGCACTAATTGCCACTTATTCTATCATTGAGCAATGTGTGTTGTTGTTTGGTTGCATCACCTCCACTGGAAATGTTCCAACATAAATCGTATATGCCCCCTCCCTATCTATTCCGTATGTGCCCCCCACCCTGACCCCATCACCCAAAATTTCGTTACCAAGATATTGTTATGTAAATTATGGTAAAGATGGTTACTTTTCAGGGGGCATCTGTTGCAATGAACATTCCAGTGGCATTTATAAGTGTCATACTGCTCCCAATTGTTGGGAATGCAGCGGAACATGCAGGCGCTATAATGTTTGCAGTGAAAGACAAACTTGTACGTGTTTATTTTTCTGTCTTTATAACATAATTACGGGTAAGATCATTGTTTCTAATTGCTTTGTTCATGATCAGGACATTTCTTTGGGAGTGGCAATAGGCTCATCAACTCAAATAGCAATGTTTGGGGTATGTTTTGAATAAATAAATATGCAAGCCATTGAATGACCATTTTTAGAATCTGATGTTTACAAGCTTAAATCTTAATCATGTTACCAGATTCTTGCTTGCCCCAAGCATGCTAAACAGGCTTGAAGGCCATGTGTGGTATAAAGCAAGGATAAATTTTTCCCACCGTTTCTAAAAGCAACATGTTAATATGATGAATTGAATCATAGTAATTTAACTCTATTATAGATTGCAGTTCTAGTGGAGTCAACGTTTTCCAGAAATTCTATATGGACACATTTTGAAGACCCAACCAATTATTGGCTTGATGGCTGATGCTACAAACTTACTTTATATGCCTGCAAGATGGTGCATGGATGGTTGTCTTATAATTATTGTCTTGTGTGGAATAAATAATTGGAAGACAAGCTAATTTGATGGCAATTATCAGTTTTCCCTTTCTGGTGAAGTGATTGAAAGCTTATACATCCTGTGAATTTCAATAAGGTTTCCTTGAGCAATATGTACGTGAATGGGACGGCACATTCATCTAAGTATTCATGCGGCCTTTATTTTTTTTCCCATAATAACTTAATTTCCTGAGAAATATTCATATAATGCCCTTCTCTGGGCATACAATGTGGATTTTCTGGCAGAACTTTGCTTTCAGAATATCGTTATTGCCACCATGTTTCAAAAGTCATTTAGCGCTTGTTTGGTGGATCTTTTTAGCGGATTTTGATAAAAAGTTAATGAAATGTATGGTTGAAAAATTGATAAAAATTGTGGGTCCCATGAAATGTGTGGTTAAAATTAATTGTTGACTTTGACTTCAGCTTTTTAGTAGATTTTTAAGTTGTACCAAACAAGCTTTAATCCCACTTGCATCTCCCTCCCTCTCTCTCTATCCCCATCTGTCTACTTCTGTAAGTTTTAATTTTGGGGAACTTCTAGCAGTTTTCTGGAGAATTCAACTCAACCTTCTTATCCCTCCCCATCTTTTCACCCCCATCTGCACCTAGGATCTTTGAAGAAACGTTGGTTCAAACATTTAGAAGATTACTCTTTGGTTCAAAAAGTAGTTTAACAATAACGCCAGTGTTGGAAAATTCTGTGTGTATTTTAAGTTGTTTCTTAAACATTCCTTTTGTTTTGTTAATTATTTTGCATTGTCTGTGATTACCCCCAAATACCTGTTGTGGTGTTGCAATAACTACAGATCCCCTTCTGCGTGGTTGTTGGATGGATCATGGGGCATCCTATGGACTTGAATTTTCAACTTTTCGAGACAGCTACACTCTTTATGACTGTTCTTGTAGTGGCCTTCATGCTGCAGGTGAGTTCGCGAGATGCATGTTTCTCAGTTGTTTGTCAATAAGAGTACAGCCCTTTTTTTCGTGTTGGCTTGATTGATAAGATGGATTAAACAATCTGGACAATGTTAAATAATGAAAAGACTATAGTGTCTAGTACAATCTAATTCTGCATTCCAAACATGCACGATGCAAATTCATGCAGTCTTCTCTTTTCCTAATGGTTGACTTTTCTTGTTTGGTTTCATGTCTGCAGGAGGGAACATCGAATTACTTCAAAGGGCTGATGCTCCTTCTCTGCTATCTGATAGTTGCTGCAAGTTTCTTTGTACATCTAGATCCTAAATCTATACGCAAGTTCCTTGCTACTCTTCCTTCCATTCCTTCTGTTTACATACTTTATTAACTTGTTACTTTAGCCACTATTTAAACAACCCCATCCCCACCCCACCCCACCCCACCCCACCCCAAAAAAGGAAAAATAAAAAAGAGAAGAAACAACTGATTTGATTGCATATAACAAGCTGTCATTGTCTACCACTCTATCTTTATCCACTTCCTTGCATTCATAACTATGTGTTAACGTCAATATTTGCAAAGACCCCGAATTTTTCTTTGTTTGCATTGTAATGAATATCATTCTACTGGATGTTTTATTTACCTCTTTACACAAAATGAGATAATCTTAGAGTTTAGTCCTATCATAAACATCTGCATTTCTCCATGAGTTTGATTCTTGAGTTATAACATGCTGGAAATGTCATTCTGCAGAGGACAAACCCAAAACGAATTCATAACGTACAGCTCAGTCATGCTGATTTACGAAAATCCAGACCGGTTTAGTGAAAGAAGAAACGAGTTGTGGCAGTGGAAGAGATGTATAAAAGTTCATCATCCTAGAGCAGTTACATGTAGCTTATTATGGATCATCCATAATCTCAGTTTTGACTTATATACTAATGCAATGGGTTGCTTTAAGAAATTAAATTCTGTATTAAGAGTATAGAGGTACAACTGATGCCTTGTAAAGAAAAGAAATTTTTTTTTGTTCTTTTGTTGAGGACAGAGGGTGAACTTTTCTACTGACATGTAATTGTGAATTTGTAAAGTATACATATATTTAGAGCATGTTAAGACCAGTTTTTTTTTAACTCTTTTTTTCCCAAATTCATTTTTAACCACATATTTTGTACGACCCACGACTTTTATTAACTTTTCAACCATAAATTTTATAATTTTTTTCAAAATCTATTAAAAAACTACCTTGAAACCCCACCAAACATACACTTAATTCTTATTTAATAATGGGAAAAAGGGTATTTTGTTTTCGAAATTCGAAATCAGTTTTCTTTTATCTTCATTTGTCACTTTTTTTTGTTAGTTTTATTTCAGAGAAATAGATAGTCTCATTGGCACCTTTCCTTGTTCCCCTAACCATGTGTAAATTCTGTTCAGGGAAAGATTGGAAAAGTTTTGCACCAGTAATTCAACATAATTGGGGATCAATCTAAATAATTGGCATGACATAGTATCATTGAGAATTCATATGATGTTTTCTCTTACATGGTTTCTTTGTGAGCATAATCTTCAATGATCCTAGGTTTCAGCACAACAAATAGTGCAGAAAATCTTGGCATTGCAAGCAAAAATGCAACAGATGTGTTTAGTATAAGAGCATCTCCAATGCAACAATGTCAAGGTATAATATCTAGTACTTTTTTTTGACAAATGGCCAAATAGTGCTTATGTGGCATAATTAATGTTAGAAGGTTTTAGCACAATGTCTAATTCTAGACATTGTTCTTGACAATGTCCATCATTAATTTAATAATCTCTATCAAATCAATGCATTTTTCTCTCTTTTCTTTTTTCTAAAAAGATAATAATAATTTGCTACATTTGCACAATGAACATTGTTGTATTGGAGAAGTTTTTTGATATAATGTCAATGTCTTTTGCCACATATACATATTAGACATTGTTGCATTAGAAATACTCTTATAGACTAAATAGACACGACTAGAAATTAGGGGCAACATCAATAAATGACACGTGTATTAGAGTTCATATAATTAAACTTGAGAAAATTTTATATTGATTGTCAACTTACCGCAACCCTTTTCCTTTATCCAGGTCTAAGATCTATGAAAAACATATCCATAATTAAGATTAAACAACGTGAGACGTGATAAAACTTGTCAATTGTCTGTGTTGGAAAATTAGTGCATTATTTATATTCTGACAATTTAATCATGTGCATGCAAACGAGTAAAATGACAACTTACAGAAATATTGAAAAATGAAGAATTAGATTCGGTTGATGCAAGAGTTTGACTCTTTCTCCTTAAGATGACATTGCCCCGCAAAGGTACTTACAGTTTTACGGTACACGTCTCCCAAGATACAACGACCACTTTTCGTAATAGTAGCACTCCAAATTACGAGAACAACGAACCGAACAACATTTTGTTCTCTCTTTAAATAAAAACTGGACTTGAACTTTATCCCGAAATTGTTTTTATACTAAAATGATCTATGCAAAAAGTATAGAGACATTTGGTTGAAAAATGAAGTGATTTAATTTTCAATCATAAGGGGTCTATTGATAATATCTGAAAAGTTGTGTATCAAAAGACACAACTTTATAAAAAGGCACGTCAAAAAGACATGTCTTGTTGAAAAAACACATGTCCAAAAGACATATATATAAGATGAAAAGATGTGACTCCTAAAAAATAACATGTCCAAAAAAGACACGATTTTTCATCCAAATGGATTCTACAATATTCTGCAATATTCTAATCCCATTTTTCAACAAAATTTGTGTATTTAAGCGATTCACTTTGTGTAATTTCTCATTCACCTGAAATTAGTTCGAGCAACTAAATATACTATGTTAATCTACTCGCGTAGTAGAACACGTTTGGCCTTACAAATCTCGTACTCAACTAACGGGCTTAAATAATTGGTCAAAGTTGGTCAAAACCAACATTACTAAATTTTCAACAATCCCCCACATGAATGAAAATGAATATAGACGACTATGCAAACACTAAAAGAGAGTACAAGCGGAAAGCTATTGCATCAGAATATATGGCTTCTAGCTTTGAACCTTCCTTATTAGAATACTATCAGATTTACTTGGCTAATCAGTAAACACGGTGTCTTGAACTGTTCAGTCATTGGTGTAAACCAAGACAATAGTACCTACACAATAACCTCCCTAACACATTGGGTTCTCACGATTGTGTTCATTTTGGCACTGAACAATTTTTGAGTTTCATAAGTGCTTTAGAGAATTCAAGCCTTGTAACATTCTCATAGAAGCGGCCCCACTTTACACTTACATAGATGATCTCCTATTAAGAGCATTGTGTCATACTCCACTTGGTTTATCCAAGCTATAAGAATCATTAAAAGTTATAACTTAACCTTATACACTATGCAAAGAGCACTTTTCCTTACAATAGAAATGGGTAGGAGATAACTCCTAAGTGCGTAACTGAATCTTCATAACTTAGTTGTCCCATGGAACCAAGATCTTAGGATCTCCAGTCAACAAGGTTGGGTTGCTTGTAATGACTCATGTTTAGTAGGCTTTATATCTCATTTTATTTGATACGCATTATACTTGATCTCTGGGTAAACTTTTAGTAAGCGGATCTGCGATATTCTCCTTTGACTTTATATAATCAATGGAGATTACACAATTTGAGATCAAATGCTTAATGGTATTATGTCTTCGACGTATATGTCGAGACCTACCATTATATATACTATTTGTGCTCTTTCGATAGTCAACTGACTATCACAATGCATACTATATTGCAAGCATTGGCTTAAGCCAACACGGAATGTCCTATAAGAAATTACGAAGTCGTTCTGCTTCCTTTCTAGCTTTATTTAAAGCTATGAACTCATATTCCATCGTGAATCGAGCTATACACATTGCTTTGAGGACTTTTAAGAAATTTTAAATAGATCATACTTCATTCTTACTTTATTTAAAGCTCAAAAATTCAGATTCTATAACGATCTTCCAATACTCAAGTTAATTGGATGATTTCCAAGAAACAAATGCACTCTCAATAGTAAAACATATTTACTAGTAGATTTTGATTGCATTGGATATCCAATTTATAACATCGTACGATTTTCAAGTTTAACAAGAGATTCATCACATTGCAATTCAACATTTCAATGTTGTTTCAATATTTCAATACTCTAATTTGAAGAAAACAACATTATCTCCCACAAATCTTGGAATAAATTTGAACTTAAATTGAAGATATAATGCAAACAACAATTTCACCCCTACAAATTTGAGTAGATTGTTCTTAGCAACATAAATTCGTCAATATCATGAAGCACAAGCAGTACATTCATATTAAACAACCCATTAGCTAAGTATCCCTTGCTCACGTACATCCCATTTTTGGTAAGTACATATTTTCAAACTCAAAAAGTAGTCTGAACCCGTCCTTGTCCTTGCTCGATAATAAACCATAAATCAAATTCTTATGAATCTCTGGAACATATGGAACAATAACTAGGGTTACTTATTTTTCCGAAGTCACTTTCAACACTATTTTGCGTAGTCCAATGATATCTAAAGTAGAAGAGTTTTCCATATAGAGTTGCGTTCCAATGATCAAAGTGTAAGATGAAAACATCTTTTTGTCAACACAAACATGACAAGCAATGTCCGTGTCAATATACCAAGCTCATGTTATCTATTATATTGGTTTCAAACACCATTGCCGATAGCATTACATCTGACATCTTATTAGACAATTTGTCTTCCTCACGCTAGAATCTCGCTAGATTCAAAGTCGTGAGATAAAACAATAATTTTTGTTAGCATCAACTGAAATCCACTCATGTTAAAGAAATATCGAACACGTAAAAGAAATCTATTATTTATTTATAAGTAGAAACTTAACTTATACAATAAATACTAAGATAATAATCTGGACTTCTTGAAACAAGCAGAATGTTATAGACCCAGAAATTAGACTAATTAAAATGCACAAAATGTAATTAGAAATAACATCAGACTTATATATGTTGAATAATCAATTTATCATATAATCTAATATTTGCATAGACAAGAACATGCAATATAACTTGTATTAATAACATGGGGACTTCTTTTGCAAATTAGATCAAATTCTTAACCATTTGCATGTAAAGAGAAGTTTTTTATTAAATCAATTCTGTATTGAATAACATGCACAAATTTTATTGATACACAATAGAAATACGATTTAAAAATTCCAAAATCATGATCAATTTCAGAAATAAGATTACAACATTTGATACTTATATTGCACTATCAGATTATTTGAATACCGAATCTAAACAAAATTTTAACATTGATTCATGCAGTAAAACAGAATATAAAATGCACACAAAAAAGTTCGTCTTAAGATTTTTGGAAAATTAGTGCATTATTTATATTTTGACAATTTAATCACATGCATGCAAACGAGTAAAATGACGACTTACAGAAATATCAAAAAATGACGACTTACAGAAATATCGAAAAATGAAGAATTAGATTCGTCTAGGCAAGAGTTTGATTCTTTCTCCTTAAGACGAAAATGCTCTGCACAAGTGCTTATGATTTTATGGTACACGTCTCCCAAGATACAATGATCACTTCTCGTAATAGTAGCACTCCAAATTATGAGAACAATGAACCTAATAACATTTTATTCTCTCTTTAAAAAAACTGGACTTGAACTTTATGCCGAAATTATTTCTATATTAAAATGATCTATGCAAAAAGTGTAGAGACATTTGGTTGAAAAATGAAGTGATTTAATTTCCTACAAAATGAAATGATCTATGCAAAAGACATGTTTGTTGAAAAAGCACATGTCCAAAAGACATGTCTCTAAGATGAAAAGATGTAACTGTTAAAAAATGATATGTCTCAAAAAGACACGACTTTTCATCCAAATGGATTATAGAATATTCCGCAATATTCTAATCCCATTTTTGAACAAAATTCGTGTATTTAAACGATTCACTTTGTGCCTTAATTTTTCATTCACTCAAAATTGGTTCAAGTAACTAAATATATTTGTTAATCTATTCGCGTAGTAGAACACGTTTAGTCTTACAAATTTTGTACTCAACTAACGGGCTCCGCTTAAATAATTGGTCAAAATTGATCAAAATCAACATTAGTAAACAAATTTCCAACATTGTCATGTCTATTCTATTCAATCTAACTTAACAAACATGTTGATCAAGTCTATAGAATAAACCAATTAATATGCCTGGTTCCACAGCCATTTATGGGTGAAAATTCCAAGCTTGCACAGCTTTGTTTTAAATTAAAAAAAGCCCTATTGCAACATGCTGATGCAACAAACTTGTAGGTTAAGGTTTAGATTACCAGTCCAGTTGTGTGTAAATCCATTTGTTAAAGCAGCCTATTATGTATTTTCAAGTCAACGATGAATACAATGCATCACATTGCTTGAACAATAAGTTATTAGTTCTGTACAAAAGAGTCCATTGGTATTGCCATTTTATTTTTTATTTATTTTTTAACACTAAATTGTTGAAAATTAGTGATCCTAATTATATATCACCGAGTGCAATAATATCACAAAAGAAATTTAGTACACAAGAACACATAATTTTATAGAAGTTCATATTAAGTGATTCACAATAATAAAAGAGAAAATTACAAGAGAAATCGCACACCCTTAAATTCTCAGTATTTTATTTTTCTCTAACTTCTCTCTCTCGTGTGCAAACTCTGCAAAAAACAATAATTAAACTTCACAACTTATTAGAAATAATTTGTATTATTATTAATGTCCGACAGATGCAAACCGCAAGTGATATTGAAACAAACACAATCAGTCATATTCCTAGTTTAAGTCGAGTTAAATTGACGTGCCCTATGTAACAAACACAATCAGTCTAAAATATTCCTAGTTTAAGTCGAGTTAAACTTGACATGTGGCCCACATGCCCTATGTAATGAAACTGCAAAGAGTTGTAAATTGTGTTGAAAGTGCAATTGTACAGACAGAAGCTTCCACTAAAATGCTAGCGTTTTTCTAATCTAATCATAGAAGAAAACAAAAATTCATAAAAGACAAACACGCTTTCGGTCAATACAAGTAAAGTGAACATGTATATATATGTTTACTATCTGGTGCACACTCCTCTTAAACTCATCCTCTTTTGAGGATGAAAATGGTGGCACTTGGCAGGCTTGATGGACAAGCCTAGTAAGAATGGTGGTGCTGTAGATAATTCTGCTGGCGGTGGCAGCGCGAGCTTGTGGAGGAGACGGTGGTTGCGGCAGGCAGGGGGCGGTGGGCGGGGCGGCGGAAGTCATTAGTTGAACGATGAAAGTTGATCTCAGGGCTGGTTAATGGAGTATGCATTTTTAGTATAATTATATTTGTTAAATGATGTTAATTAGTACTATTTTTAGGAAACATATGATTTAATCAAGTTCGTTGTTATATATGTTTAATTCCCTCCAAATGAAATGAATTTTGTGTTGTTTTTACCGTAATGTGATATATCTTCTTTTATTTATTCATTTGTCCATTTATTTTGTGGTTGTGGATTTGGAGTATTGTTGGTCACTTTTGGTTGAGTTTCTTGGAGATGGCTTACAACTAGAAAAATGGTAAACCAACGTGGTATTATTAATATGGCATTGTGGATTGGGAAACAACGTAAGAAACACACGATCGAGACTTAAACGCGATTAAATCAAAGTTCCGACAAAAGCTCTATCTCTATAGAAAAGCACACGACACAATAATAGCTACCAAACTCGCATATGCCTATGATTAGTCGTAAGTATTGTTGAATTATAAGACCTCAAGCCAGTGTTATAGAAGGTGGCTTTTTTGTACAGATGGTTCTTATCTTTTGTATTTACTGTGGGTTGAGGACATATCCTTCTATTTTTTACAATGACATCTTTATTTCAAATTTTGTTGACGAAAATGGTCATTTCCGTCTATTTCCATCACATTTAACTATTTGTTCCAGTTTTTTTTTTTTTTGTGCACAAATGGTCTCTGCGTGCATTCCACTATTTATTTCAAAAGGACATTTTTAGCATTACACTGTTCATAAAAAAATTTACAGAAGAGGTCATAAACTTAAGAAAAAAAAAAAAAAAAAAAAAAGGAGAATATAACTAAAAAAATAATAATTCTTGTTCCCCACCCCACCACACCCCATCCCATCCCGATCAGACCAGTTACCCTGTAGCTGCAGAGTATGGAGCAGAAAATTCTTGACAATGTCCCCTTCTCAAGAATGCAAGAGCCGAGGGGACAAAATCTCGAATCAAGACTTGATCATAGTTAAGTGGTTGCTTATCAGCTGGATCAATAGCTGCGACAGTCCCCACCGGGTTTCCACAATAATTCACAACAGCTTCACGAAGCAATTTCCAAGCCTCCTTTTCCACCTCAAACACCTCTCTCTCATCTCATGGGTCGATTTCAAAATCCTCGACCCACTTAATCCCTCATTAATAGACTCATCTATATTTACATTCGAACCATCGTTTATCTCTACCTTATATTCCTTTCCTTTTCTCTCATCTGTTCTCAGTAAATCTTGATTCTCCTATATTGTCTCCATCACTAAAGGCTTTACATTGAAACCACCTTGATTAAAAATATTCTCAAAGCTATTTTCCTTAACTTGGGATTCAACAGAAGTTGAATGGCTCCAAAAATTTGATGCCACATTGGCTATAATACCAAGAAATCTATTATTTTTTTCCACCCAATTAGTTGGAAAAGCTTCAGATTGAATCCAATTCAAATCCGATTTGAGTTGATTATACTCTTGGAACCTAAAATCTTATTGCTATGAGTAGTGTGAACTCTTTTTAAACGACTCAACTTTGACCGTTTCGATGAATAATAGCTAGATAAATGACGAGATATAGGAAATGGGCGTCGAAAACTGGATGAATTTTTACAATTTATCCATATTCTACAACCAGTCCCAACCCCACATTTTAATTTAAAGAGGACATTGAAATGACTGAGAGAACACTATCATCTGCATGAATTGGAGGGGAAGGAGAGGGCTGGGATGGTTGGGAGTGGAGTAGTGGGGAGGAGAGAAGAGTATTTATTATAATTATTTTCTTTATTTCTTCTCCTCTTAAGTTTAGGGCTTCTTCTGCAAATTTTTATTTTTATGAACAGTGGAATGTCAAAATTGCATTTATGAAATAAAAAGTGTTGAATGCACATGAGAATCATTTGTGCTAAAAAGTCGGAATTAACAGTTAAATGTAACGGAAATTGACAAAAATGACAATTTTCGCTAATAAAGTTTAAAATAAGGACACCATTGCTAAAAATAAAAAGATATGTCTTCAACCTGCACTAAGTACAAAAGACTAAACAATAGTTGTTGATGTTTGTTTTAAGGGAATCCAACAAGGTACAGACAAACAAGCTTGGTATAGTTGCAAATAGAAACCAACACAACAATGTAAATTCGATAGAGACCAACTTAGTTTAATGTCTAACTCGAAAATAGTGTATGTCACATTCCAATAGGGTATGTCATTTATCAAAAATTCAAGAACAAGATAAAACTTTATCAGACACAGAAGACTACGCTTATCTAAAACTTAAGAGATGTGATGGCATACTAGTTTTGTAAAAAGTTCTATCCAATATCCTCTTGCTCCTATACAAAGGCCTTTGTCATTCCAATCTATGATAAAATTTTGTAATTTAAGGTTAAAGATTATCTGTATTATCGTTTTGTACAAGTTTAATATGTTTGGAATATTACAGAATAATATGCTTGAATTTAGTTCAAGTATATTTATGATTGAATAAATAATGAGGAATAAATTAATATATATTATTATTACTTTTAAACAACAATTGGGGGGCTATTTACAATAAAAAGGTGATTGATTTGAAAAGACGTGGAAATAGCTTCAATTCATAAAATAGGGACATTGAATTAAATAAGGAGTTTTTTGGGGTGGGGGTGGTTTGGGTGTGAGGGACCAACATTCAATTTGAAGATTGACTTTGTACTTATCCATATTTTTATCCTGTTTTTCATGGAAGTATTGAAAATATCCATAACTTCATGGTTAAAAGGTTCAGGTAATTTTCTGATGAATTTTTCTGTCAAACTTTTCCAATCTGTAACTAGACAGATATAGAAATATTTTGAAAATTCACAAATATATTTTTCGAAATGACACATGTCACATATAGAAATTTTTTCCAAGTGGTTTAGCGCGTCTGCAACTTCAATTGTAGACCTTGTACTTTTTAAAGCTTTGTATGTTTGGCCTGTAAACTGTTTGTATATTTGCCCCACAATTCTTTTGATGAATTGAGGGATGTCACCTTGAGTCTCTTGCTAGATAGCATTCTTTGCTTCATAAGTAATTGTCTTCAAGAAAGCTTTGACGTTTCCTCTGGTACTTGCACAAACGTAATTCTAGGAGTTTGTCTCACTTACGATTTTTTCTTTATTTATAATCATGGAAATCATGATATGATTGTACCAATCTTCTATAAGTCTTTCTGGGTCTAGAATGCAATCTAGATCTAGAATAACTAGCTTTGAACTTGCTTCTTAGGTTTGAACTCTGATTGCCAGAAAGCAGGTTCTTCGTCTTTATTTGTATTGGTCTGGGAGTGTAATCTCCTATGGGTCTTTTTCCATCTTCTTTAGGGTTTTGCGATGGTCCTGTTTCATAGTCCATATGTTCATGTTCTATTTTGGGATCTCTGATTTCTATTCCCTTGGTTGGCTCCCTATTGGGGTAAAATCTTTCATGGATTGTGATTTCCTCATCTAAACTGTTATCAAAATTGTGTTGTTCTATAGGTTCTGAGTTATTAGACTCGTTTCCTACAGATTTGGCTGTAAGGATTGTCTCACTGTTTCCTACGTTGACTTTTTTAACAATGAAAACTATTTGTTCCAATTCAGTGTCTTCAAAGGCTAGGAGGACATTTAGGAGTTCTAAGTCTGGGATGTTTCGTAGATATGTTCTAAGCTTTTTCTAAAGCCCGTCATTCTGGATCATCAAATTCGAATTTTCCATTTTTCACATTTTTTTGATTTTCTAAAGTTTTGGGTATATCCCTCTTCTTTCAAAAATACCAAAAGTTGTCCTTTTGGTAGAGGTTGAAGGTTGGTTTTTAACACCAGCTATAATAATGGCTGAATGTTGATCTATGGCTTTTTCAGTTTTGTGTTCAAAATTCTTAAGGATTTCCTTAAGATCTTCTATATTGTCTTTCAAGTTTTTGATTTCTCTTATTATGTCTGCAATAGACATAACTTATTTTATCAACAAAACATTATCCATTTCATTGACAGTTTCACTCAACTGTCTTAAATGTCTTTCCTGACTGCTCTCTCAGTTTCTCTTCTACCTGTTTCCATCGAATGTTTGGTTTTTGTCTCATGGAACTGGTTTTTATTAAAAGAGGTTTTTGCTCTTTTACTAAAGTCCCGTCTTGGTTAAGATCCATCTCAACAGATCTTCTGGATGGTTGAACTAACCAATCAAATTCTGTTTCTTTATGTTCTAGATAGTCAGAAAATAAAGGATCAATTTTTATACATTTAGGTTCTTTTGACTATGGTCATATTGTGTTAGTTATGTATATCATAACTAACAAGGTAGGATATTGAGAAAGGTACATTGTTGTTTTTGACTAAATTTGATCTTCCATATTTATGTACCAAAGATAGAATTCCGTCAAAATATTGGTCATGTAAACTGACCAAAAGTCTTGGATGAGCTGTGAAAATAAGTTTTCTACATGCTAGGTTTCCGTTAAGGGATCCTAAGCATCCTTCTTTTGGGTTTTGTATTCTTTCATCAATCAAACTCATAGTAATGGGCTGATCAATTTTGTCTAAAAGTGTGCTACAGATTTGAATCCTAATAGCTCCTATTGTAACCCAATAAAGGTTTTTGTTGTCATCAAGGTCAATATTTTGTTTGGCCTTATTGATGTCTTGTTTGGTAAGTAAGGGGATTCCCATTTTACCGTAGGTATGTTGCACATGTATGGCGAATTCTTTCTGAGAAACACCATAGTATATATGTCTATTTCTATTAACAAATCTGTTGATGAAGTTTGGTTGAACAAAAACTTCGCTTAGCTGAATAATCAAGTTAGTTTTACAAATCTTTGCAAGTTTTTTGTCTAAAATAAAAATTCCTTTTGAAAAGTTTCCTTTTGATTCGTTTTGTTCAAAAATTTCAATAACATCTGTATTTACAATATTATCGCTTTTGATTCGTTTTGTTCAAAAATTTCAATAACATCTGTATTTACAATATTATCGCTTTGTATATTCATGATGTATGATGTTGCAAAGCAAAATGTAGGATAAAATCATTTATCTCATTCTTAAATTCATTCATACTTTTTTCTTTTCTTTCTTTCATCTTAATTCTGATACTGTGATGAACATGTATAAACATCAAATAATATTGATACTCTTTATAGTATTTATAAAGGTTGTATTTATTTGTAAAAGTACTGATGTAAGCATTACATATTCTACAAGTAATCATGTTGAATGGTGATGTAAAGCATAATGAAGTACGAATGTATATACACAATTGTTGTAATTATTAAAATGTAAATCCATTTTGTTTTTTGCAAATTTATTGCAATTCTATGTACTCCAACAGTGCACATATAAGTATATCTGTAATAATGGTAAGTATACATACTGTAATGATGTACAAATGTGATAATGTATTCATTACATAAATGACAATTAATTATTTGTATTGTAAATAATCAAGGCTCTGATACCAATTTTTGCGTGTGTGTATGCAAAGTTGCGGATTAAGGATGTAATTAATATGTATATAATCAAGACAATAGATGCCATTGAATCAACATGTATCTCAAGAGCAGAAATAAACAAAACCTTCTTTCTGTAGTTAATTGGATGTTCCTTCTTGCGCTTTCTGTCCAAACAATTCTGCCTCACCACTCTAGCTGATCTGGGTTTCTCCTTTAGGCCACCTGCCTTGGATACTCCTGTAGATCTTTGCCTGTATGGATCCTTACAGTACATTTTTTGAACATATGAAAACTTTGGAGAAGTAGAAGAATTCAATACATAAAAAGTATTTTATTCAAGAAGGCTTGAGAATTTCAAACTTATTTAGATACAATGTCTTTGATCTAAAGGATATACTGTCTTTGAGGTGTTAGCCTCGACACATGATAAATTTTACAAAATGTTTTTAAGAAAAACACTGTCCGAAAAACTCTATCTGTCTTCAAGATTTCTTTTGGTTTATAAAGATGTGTAGAAAGATTCCTTCCTTCTAGCTATTCTCCACTTGTTTCTGCTTTTACCGAAAGTAAAAGATATGTCTGCCATCCAAAATCTCCTTTTGCAAAAGTTGTCTGAAGTTGCTTTGCCTTGTTGTCTTTCATTTGTCAACCTAATAAAGTAAAACTTTACTTTATTAAAGCAAACAGTGATGTGTCAATCCGATTGGTATGAGTCACCAACTTCACTGTTGTAGGATTCCACTTTTGATAATTCTTCATCAATCTTTTTTTCCACAGCTTTTGCTTTATCATTTTCTTTTGAAAGTTTTCCTTTTGTTGAGCTGGCGTTTTCACACCATGTACACAGGTGGTCTTTTCCCAAACTTTGTTTCAAATATTTGCACAACTGTCCAGAATAACTGTTAGGGCAATTAAACTCTTCATAGAAGACTTTCTCGAAATTGCAAATAGTTTTTATGCCTTCTTTGGAAATGAGGACACTCATTTTGCTAGTCACCAAGATATAATCAGAAGCATGATTAACTTTATCTTGGATTCTCCATCAATTGATCTCAATTCTATTAAATTCTTTGGAAGGATACGCCTATCTTTTCTTCCATAATGTCTGTATCATCTTCGACTGGTACTCCTTCAATTGGCTCATCCAAAAATGCCTCTTTCACTGTCTTGATTTGAATGTCATGATAGCCCTTAAAGAGAATATTATCTTTATTCCAAAATGGAATAGTGCTGTTGATTTTTAACATTAGATGGAGATCTTGGTCTTTAATAACATATTTTACAAAGTCTTTCAATGACTGGTATAATATGTCATCAACCAATTTTATCCCCTCAAGGTCTTTACCAGGAATAATCAATTTGACTAATCTACAATGGAAAGCTGTTTTCACCAAATTTGGTTCTGCTCCTTCTATAAAGATGAAACGGCCAAATTTTTTGTCAAAAGTACCAAAATAATTTCTTTCAGGTGCAGAAGCACCAATGATTCTTGCTTCTTCTTCAAGATGAAGAAATTCTTGAAGATGAATAATAGATATGGTTGGTTCTTCTCTCTGGTGATGGATTTTTCCTAACCTTTTGAACATGTCAGGAATAATTTCAGGAGTGGTTTGGGTTGCTTCTTTATAAGACCTAAATCTTAGATATGGGAACTGTGGCCTGTTCTGGAAAGATGGTAGTCTAGGCTTAGTTCTGATAGAATGTTGTTGGTAATTGGGCCTGAGGTTAAGATGACTCTAGTCCAAAATTTGTTTGTAATGTATTGGGTTTATACCTTTGGACTCATAATTTTCATGAAAAGCTTGTTGGGCTTCATAAAAGGTTTTGAAACTTTTGTGTTTGTATGGCTTGTGATTGACTATAGGTTCAAATTCAGTCCAACTTGTGTAAAAGCCTTTTTCTGGACCGTCAAAGATAACGTAATATTTCTTTCCTGCCAATGAAGTTCCAACTCCAACAAGTGGTGAAGGTTCTTGTTTCTTTGGGCTTGGAATACCCTTTAGTTCGTTAGAACAATTTGTCTATACTTTTTCTGAGTTTGGAATACCTTGATGTTCGTTAGAACATTGAGCTTGCATATGCTCATCTATATTTTCATTAAGCTTTGCCGTTACTGTCAATTTCTCCCCTTTTTTTTGAGGATTTCTACAAGAGTCTGGCAAGTTTTTTCTCCAAAATTTGTAGTTTTTGTTGTCTTGTAGATATTTCTATTTTTTCCATTTCGATTTGTAACTCCAAGTCTTCTATTTGATCCTGGATGTCTGTCATTTTTACCTGCAAAATGATAATTCTCATGTTAGCGAATCTGCTAAAGAATTATCTTTTCATTTAATAATTTCAATATCAAGATCATAATGGCTGAACCACATCTGCCATCTTATGAGTCTACCTTGTTTGTAGGCTGGATGTACCTGACATTTTAAAAATAATTTACAAGTTGTAGAATCAGGTCTAATAAGAAATTTATTAGAAATGATATAAATCTAAACTTAGTAATTGCTTTTTTCATAGCAAGCATTTCTTTATCATTGATATGATAATTCTTTTTAGCATCTGTAAAAGTTCCTGAAGAATAAGTGCAAAGCTTTTCTTCATTGTCTTGTTCGTCTAAAGCTTTAAGAACTGCTTCCCAGTAATCCTGTGAGGCATTTGTTTCTATTATCATTTTATCATCTTTATGAGGATGATATAGATGTGGTAGAATTTTGAGTTTGTTTTTGATTTTCTGGATGTAAAGAGAATCTTATTTTGTCCAGTTCCACCTGTAATTTTTTTTTTTCCAGCTTTTTATATAAATGATTTCTCATCTTAGCGAGATCCTGTATGAAAGATTCTGCATAGGTTAGGCAACCTAAGAATCTCATAAGTTGTTTTTTGTCCTGAATTTCATTTGGAAATTCCTGTATATGAGTGAGGATATGTGGCTTCAATTGCTTAAAACCGTAAGCAATTTCTAATCCAATATATCTAATCTTTTCTTTAAATAGTTCTGCTTTCTTCTTAGATAGGACGATCCCTTCTTTAAGAATAGCCTGCAAAACCTGTAAAAACATGTTTCTCATGCTCTTTTTCAGAATATGTCACCAATGTAAACACAACAAAATTTATTAAATAGTTTAAAAGTGTTATCCATGTGTCTTTGAAATATGCCAGGGGCTTGTTTTAATCCAAACGGAACTACTGTCCATTGAAAGTGTCCTTGAGGACAACTAAAGGTTGTTAAAGGTTTAGTGTTTTCTTCAAATCTTACTTGATGAAAACCTGATTTGCAATCAAAGGATGAAAAAATCTTTTTCCCTTTAATTAATTGTAATAGGCTTTGCATATTTGGTAAAATATTTCCATCAGCTTTTGTTACCTTGTTCAGCTGGGAATAATCTATGACCATTCTCGCTTTACCTCTTCTTTTTTCTGCATCTTTCCTGACCAAGAAAGCTGGAGAAAAGAAAGGTGATTTGCTTGGCTCAATTACTTGTAGATCAAGTAATTATTTGATCTGGATGGAGAATTCTTCTCTGCCTTTTGGACTGTATGCCATAGCCTTGGCTCTTATAATTTTTCCTTTGCATTCTTCAAGTAATTCAATTTTTGCCGTGAATTTTCCTTTGTTGATGCATGGATCTAAAGGATTTTCAGAGCAACATTTGTCAAGAATGTTAGCAATTTTTTCTCTTGCTGTATTTATCTTGAAGGTTTCGAGTTCATTAGAAGTAATGAAAATATACGAATTTTTTGCAATATTCTCCCTCTCAAAATGAGTAAAATTCTTTTTTATATTATCAATTTTTAAAGTTTCTAAAAAATTTTGTTTGAAAGAATTGAAAGCAACAACTTTTCTTTTCTTTGCAATCCAAAGTCTATTTTTGTTTAAAGTAAAACTGACATAATCAATTTTTTGAATAAATGGATGATATAACTGGTAAAAGTTATTTTCAATGATAAAATCAATACCAGTTTCAAGATGGTAAGTTGTTGGGATTTTAAAATAAAAGGTTTTTAAAATACAATTATGATGTCCACAAATAGCAACATCAAGATTTTTAACAATTTTTGAAGATTTTATTTCAGAATTGTCTACAATCTTTAAATTTAAATTTTTTTCAGATTGTACCCAAAAATGTTCAGTTATAACCCATTTACTAGATGTACAAACTGATACACATGTTTTAATGTATGCATGAATTGAAAACTTTCTATATCCTCCAAAACTTAATTTGATAGGAATGTAGATAGAGTTCGGGTTAGTGATATTCTTACCACTCATCTTCGGAGGATTCTGTGCATGATTCGAAATCTGAATCTGTTGTTAGGTAGTATAGAGATTTTGTATCACTTGGATCTTCAATAGGATAGAATCCTTGTCTTTCAAATGTCTCAAGAAGTTTAATTCTGTCTTCATTTCCAATTCTTGCTCAACATTTATTTGCATAATGTCCTGATTCATTGCACAACCAACATTTGTAATTCTTTTTCTTTTGTGGGCAGAATTTCTTTTTGTTGTCTCTTGGATCTTTGTCGTTTTTCTTTCCCTTCTTAGGATTCTTACTGTATCTCTTGAAGTATATCTTTCTTTTGAAGTATGCATTTGTTTGTATTTTCTCGAACTTATAGCTCTTTCTTTTGGCTTCCTTTTATCCGCCTTTTTCGTGAATACAAATTGGGGTGGGGGTGGGGGTGGGGTGGGGTTGTTCCTCTAATGCGTGCCGAGCATTATGTGTTGCCCGGTCGGGGCACACATAATCCCTCCCTATACAAAGGCTTCTGTCATTCCATTCTATGATAAAATTTATTAGTTTATTGAAGTTGTAACAAATACAAAAGACTATACTTACCTAACATTTAAGAGATGTGATGTGATGTGATGGCTTACTAATCTTGAAAATGGGTTATTTTTTATTGCTCATCATATGTGAGAAAATTTATTAATTTATTGAAAATTTGATTGCAATAATAAACTAATTTGATGATCAGAGTGGAACCAACCACACCTATTTTTAATGATTAAACTCACTCATCAACGTTTGTTTCGAAAAATTTTTATTCAGTATCAATTATCTTCATGAGTATTGTAGACTTTTCTATTTTCTATTTTTTTTTACCAAAATATAAGTTAATTACATTCTAAATAGATTCAACAAAACACATTAGTCATTTAAGTTTTAAAAAAAAAACATATTATTTAGTAATATGCATGTCATGTCTAGTTTACTTTTCATGGATCATAATTATATTTTTTGTGAAAGGACCGTCAAACGAAGCCCCTGATTGTTGGAGCTGAAAATCATATTTTTATCAAATCTTGATAAATTAAAATTGAAAATGGAGAATAAAATATTATGAAAAGTGCGCCCTTATCAATGATCTTGACAACTTCAAACTACTATATTCCATAATATATTTTGGAAGGATGATTATATTCACACTATATTTTATTATAAATATTTTATATTTTAATTGAATAAAAAGTATTTAATTTATATTTATTGTCACATTTATGTCATTAACTTTTTTTCATCAATTTATTATATTTAACATTCTATTAATTAACAAAACTTGTTTCTACTAGCGATTTTCATTTAAAAATTCAATTAGTGTGAATATTTAATTGAAATTTTGTAGTTATTTATTTATTTTTGCTTATTTAAATATACAAGGGAAAAAGGAGTTTTTGTGTTCTTTCTTAATGAAATTTTTGGACGAGAACTGTTATCAGATACAATATGTGTTAATTAATTGAAGGTTGATGATAAGAATGCGATAAAAAAAATATTAGAGACATAAATATAATAATAATTAAAGGTTATGGACCTTTTATGCAATTTAAATGTGGTGCATTTATAGAAAAATGTAGTGTGAATACATTTAGTCATTTTGGAATCAATTTTTGTCCTTCCTATGAAGGAAAAAAGATAAAAAAAAAAAAAAAAAAAAGCCCTCTACAATTTTGACCTAATAATGCAAACAGATGTATAGAAGTCATATTTGTGAGGTTCTTTTGGAACTCCAGAAACTATACACACATATTACATTGGAAGAGATGGAAGGATCTTTGTATTTCTACTAAGGAGGGTGGACTGGGCTTTAAGAGACTGGAGGATCTTGTTGATACATTCTCCCTAAAGCTCTGGTGGTTATTTAGATCTCAGCGGTCATTATGGACTCAGTTTTTACTGAGTAAGTATTGTCACGGTACCCATCCATTGCTGGCTACTGTTTCTTACTATGCTTCAGCTATATGGAAGAGGCAGAAGCACATAAGCCCATAGGCGGAGACACACATTGCTTGGTAGTCAGGGCGTGGGCATATATTCTTTTGGCATGACTGCTAGATGGGCGAGTCTACATTAGCTGATCAACACCCACACTTGACACATTCTTCTGTCTAGGTTAGAGACTTATTTGATGATACTAGATGGAACATTGACAGACTTCTTCAACTAGTACCATATATTATTATTGAGGAGATAGGAAACATTCCTATCACTGTTGAGTTGTAGATCAGATTATGTGGAAGGATACTTCGGATGGTAGATTTACTACCAAATCTGCATGGCAGCTAGTTCGCATGGGGCATACTATTCAGGATGAATACAACATGATTTAGAGTTCTAGTATCTTGACAACTGTCTATTTCTTCTGCTAGAGACTATAGCAAGGTCTTATCCCAGTTGATGTTGTGATTCAGAGATAGATTGGGAGTCATATGGCTTCTTGTTGTCAGTGTTGCTCGGCTATTAAGACTATTCAACATTTATTTATTGACAGCTATATTGCTGACCAAGTTTGGCGCAACTTTTCTAATATTTTTCATATAACCCTTCAATTGATGGAGGGTTTTCAGTATTGCTTTCAGTTTAACGTTTCTCGGGTCAATTTGTCAAGTAGGGTCATATTCGCACGATAATTCCTCTTTTGATTCTCTGGTTTATTTGGACTGCGAGGAATTGTACGAAGTACCGGGATATCTCTATGGAGCCGAGACGGATCATCTAGAGAGTATACCATACTATCTCCCTACTAAATACAAGCCATTTATTTCGAGTTATTCATTGGCGAGGGAATATGGATATTGCTTCTCTTTTTGGTATCTTCCTTACTACTCTATCTCTCACTCCTCCTATTTTGGTTCATTGGTGTACTCCACCAGTGGAATCTTACAAGGTCAACAATGATGATGCTTCAAATGGGGATTTACGAGTGGATGGAAAATTATTAGGAATTCATCATGTCAGTGTGTTCTTGCCTTCTTATCTTCATTTGGCGAGTGCCCTATTTTGGAGGCCGAGCTTAGGGCTATTTTTGATGGTATCATTCTTGTTCAGAGGATTGTACTCTCAGATTTATGGATTGAGGCCGACTTTACTTTAGCCAGTCACTGCATCACTAGAGGTGGAGGACCTTGGTCTATTCAGGCAACTCTTCACCACATCAGACATCTCATTACTTCAACCGTAATACTATTTCTCATATTTATCGCTAGGGAAACTAGGTGACTGACTTAGTTACTTCAGAGGATTGGGATCGTCGTTGCTATTTCGAGTACAGCATTCATGACTTACCGCAACGCTACCGCAGCTTAATTCAGATTGATAGACATGGGCTTACAGTTAGGGGTCTATATAATTTTTTTAGGACTTATTGTTTGAGAAGTAGTACCTCTTTATTTATTGCTTTATTATTTATTTATTTATTTGTTTGCTTTATCTCTTATGATTGGAGGTCAGGTTTTATGCCCCTCTCATGTATTTATTATGAGTTATTTAAATATGCATGGTTGGAGTATCCGAACCCTCCAATCTTTTTTTGATGGAGGCCTGAGAATCACATTGAGGATGGGGTGTTGACAAAAAAAAAAGAAGTCATTTTGCTCAATTTGGGTGGGGGGCATTTAGTGTTCCGTGATAGGTTTGTTGAATGAGTCATCAAATTGGACACATATTTTGCTGACCAGTAGTCCAACTTTGGACTTCAAAAATCAATTTTCTGATAAAATCACTTTCAAATAAGAAAAAATGATTATATTTTTGTAATATTTATTTTTCTAATCAAAACCAGCACAACTCACAATGTGCTCAACTCAACATTAATGTGCTCTCTACAAGATATGATCTGCTCAAACTTGGGAGGTGGATTTGAAGTATGTCCCATAAGCAAGATGGGTGAATTTGCCCCAAAGTTTTATGAGATATAACGCACTTCACCAACTTTTATACTGTCTTTGTTTATAAATCTAGGTCATTCACTCGGAAGTAAAAAAATATTCATTCAAGTTATCAGAATTGTCTGATTACTCGTCCATGTATGTCAGGTGACCAATTTATAGAATTTTGGATTGTTTCAATCCAATTAAATTGACTTACACTACTAAATTGATAGTTTGAGGACCTTAGTGCTACAAAAATTGAATGGAGAACTAAGTGCAACAATGGTATAGTTTCGGGATTGCAAGTAAAACTTTTCTTAATTTAAGAAGAATACGCATTTCTCTCCCCACATATATGCTAAGTACTTTTTTATCTTTTGGGAATTTAGAAATGTGGCAAAAAAAAAAAAAAAAAATGAGGTGGATTAATGAAAATATTTGTAAAAGGATAATTATATTAACATTATATTTTTTTGTTTACTTCACCATATTTTCATTGCAATAAATGTCTTTAATTTTTGTTCATTGTCGCACTTATGTTAATTTTTTAGTCGTATTCTTACCCTTAACCTTCTATTAATTAGCACATCTTATTCCTAATGATGGTTTCTGTCCAAATATTTAGTGTTGAATTTTTTTATTTAATTTTTTTTTGCTTATTTGAAAATATGATGGGCATATAAGTCTTTTTATACTCTCATAACAGATTTTTTAATCATAAACAAGATGTGTTAATTAAAAGAAGGTTAATGATAAGAATACAATAAAAAATATTTGGGACATAAGTGCAATGGAACTTTATTGCAATTAAATTATGGTGTAGTAAAGAAAATTTGTTGTGTGAATATAGTTACTCTTTGTAAAAATGACTAGTTTTAGATGCAAAATATGAAATATACACTTTTTGTGTAGTGATTTTGTAGTTTTTGAAAGTTCATGCAAACATCTCAAGACTAATACAATCACTTCAAAGAAAAGTTATTAAAGTGGATCTTGCAATTACACCATAATGTAATATCAATTAGCTCATAATCACAAGATATATCTCATTTTATAATACTAGTTAGACAAGCGTGCGTTGCACGTACTTTTGTAATTATATTGTTAATTTTTAATATTTTAATATTTTATATTTTTTAATTGTTAATAATTAAAATGTTAAAATAGCAATTGCAATAAAGATTAAAAAAATATAGTGTACAATTACAATCAAAGATGAGTTTTATATAGTAGTACTATGAATAGTAACTTGAATTCAATTAAGAGCTTTTGTTGATTTGAGCTTTGATGATTGACGAACTATTGATATCAAATCGTATGGAATTAATGATGTATTAATAGGGATCTTCAGGGTTGTATTTTATGGGAAAAAAATTAACAATTATTAATTTTATTAGAGAGAATGTAATTATTGACTATATAATATTGTACATTTGTTAGAGTAGTGACTCTTTGTATACAATATTATTTGTGTATGTTCTCTTTTTATTAAGAGCGTCTGATTTGACGATGTAAATAAAAACAACATAAATGTAAGTAAGAAACAAAAACTAAAAAATTGTCAACGTCTTCTCTCTCTCTCTCTCTCTCTCTCTCTCTATATATATATATATATATATATATATATATAATTTTATTGTGAGAAAATGTAATAATTGACTACATAATATTGTAAATTTGTTGGAGTAGTAGTAGTTCCTTATGAACAATATTCTTTGTGTATGTTCTCTTTTTATTAGACATTTTAGATCTGACGACGTAAATGAAACGTCATAAATGTGAATAAGAAACAAAAATTAAAAAAGTGTCAATATTTGTCTATATTGTAAGAATATTGTTGACGGACAGAAGTTAGATGAGAAGAACATTCTATATATATTAATTAAATTAAATTAAATAAAAAATAAAAAAAAGTTTCACACGTTAATTCTAAACTATAGTATATGTTTTGTGGGGTTTAAAGATTTTGAAAAAAAATTGGTAAAATGTATGGATGAAAAGTTGATAAAATTTGTAGTTCCCACAAAATATATAGTTGAAAATGAATTTGAGAAAAAAAGAATTAAAAAAAATCTAAACCAAACATGCTCGTAATTGAGATCGTCTTTTCACCTTTATATTTAATTTAATATATTAAATATTTACAATTTTTAAATGTACATATAATAAATTGTTAAAAATTTAATGTATAATAATAATGAACAGTAAAAGAGTAACAAATAAATATTAAAATATAAATGTATTCATTTAAGTACAATTACAATTAGAGATGAGTTTTATATGGTGATAATACCAACAATAACTTGAACCTAATTAAGACCTTTTGGTGATTTAAACTTTGATAATTGACGAATCATTGATATCAAATCTTATAGTGTTAATAATCTCCAGAGCTGCATTTTACGATGAATAAAATTAATAAGTACTAATTTTATGGTGAGAAATGTAATGATTGACTACGTAATATATTGTACATTTGTTAGAGTAGTAGTAGTTTCTTGTGAACAATATTCTTTGTGTATGTTCTCTTTTTATTAGACATATTAGATTTGATGACGTAAATGAAATGTCATAAATGTGAGTAATAAACAAAAATTAAAGACGTGTCAATATGTGTCTATGTTGTAATAATATTGTTGACAGACGGATGTAAGATGAGAAGAACGTTATATATATATATATATATATATATATATATATATATATATATATATATTAATTAAATTAAATTAAATTAAAAATGAAAAAAGTTTCACACATTAGTTCTAAACTATAGTATATGTTTGGTGGGGTTTAAAGATTTTGAAAAAAAATTGGTAAAATGTATGGATGAAAAGTTGATAAAGTTGTAGGTCCGACAAAATATGTAGTTGAAAATGAATATGAGAAAAAAAGAATTAAAAAAAAAAAAAAATCTGAACCAAACATGCTCATAATCAATATAATCTAATGTATTAAAAATATTTTTTTTATCTCTATTTCAATTTTGACAACTATGATTTGAATTTTAATACGGTAATAAAAAAAGTTACAATTTTTCTCATTCATTTTTTGTTGTTGTTGAAACTCATTTCTCATTCCTTTTTATCTACTTAATGCAAAAAAAAAAAAACAAAAAAAACAATTGAGATCATCTTTTCACCTTCATATTTAATTTAATTGATTAAATGTTTAAAAATTTTAATCGTATATTTGGTATATTGTTGAAAATTTAATGTACAATAAGGATGAACAATAAAAGAGTAATAATTAAAGTATTAAAAAATAATTATACATTAATGAATACTAAAGGTGAATATGAAATTTTAAAAAATTTGTAAGGGTAGAATAGTTTAAAAATGTGTCTCTATTTAAGCCTCTTTTAGATTAGTATAAATATAGATTTGTTCATGATTGAACTATCACTTAAGAACATAAAGCTTGAATCCAATTAGCATTTTATCTCTTGATGTTTGTTAAACATATATGTAAGATTGCAAGTTGGAATTTGAACTATTGATATTCGAAGTTATTATTCGAAAGTAAGGAAGTCATATTACTTTTTTATAAATTTGATTTTAAGAATGTATAAGCTTATTTGTGTCCAAGAACAGCTCAACTTTGAAAAATCGTAGAATTCAACATTTTTCAGGCTTTTTGCATGTCAAAATTGACAATTAAACATAGAAATTGACAGATAATGCAAATTGTCGAATTTTGAGGGTGAACTATCGATTTGTAACATAAACACATGTCAATTTTAAAAAATAGACAGTTCAAATCCAAACTATCTAAAAAATCAATACTTCAAATTCAATGTCTAAAAACCGACAAATTGAATTCAAATTGTTTAGAAAATCGACTATTAGATTTTTTCCAGATTGTTTGAATACGAACTTTTGTAATACATGTGACGACTATGTTGTATCCTTATGTCAAAAAGTCGTAAACTCCTATTCGAATAGCATTAACTGTAATGCATATCTTGATCATTTTGTTAATGTTTATAATTAATTTTATTATTACGAATTGCATAAGCACCACTATAAAAAATATAAACTCATATCATTCAATAACGTACAATATATACAAAAGACATTAAAAAAAAAAAAAAGAACAAACACACCGAACACACAAGACATAAGTAGTGCAGCTAATATTAATGAAAAATCATAAGCCTTCGCCGACACCCGACTCCTCGCTGGATTGGCCTGCCTCCTCCTCATTAGAGCTAATTACGAATACTGGAGGCAGTGTAAACACATCTTTATTTTGGTCATTAAAATTCTGCAATACGACATTGATATAGTGAACGAAACTGATTGTGTGATTTATCCTTCAAAGTTCAAACCTCCGTTCTTATGTGGAGAGATCTATCTACAAAATAAAATATCAAAATATTTTCTTTTATCATAAAAAAAAAACTAGCATATCAAAGATCGCATTATATTTAGTACATTTTGAAAAAACATTTTCTCCGATCATAATTTTAAACGACAAACATTCAACATTAGAAAATCATAAAATTTGACATTTATGCCGAGGAGTTATGCAATTCAATTTTAAAAGATCATAGAATTCGACACTTTCAAACTTTTTGACTGTCAAAATTGATAATTAAGCATGAAAATCGACATATCATAAAAATTGTCGAATTTGAAGCTGAATTGTCGATTTATGACAACCACACATGTCGATTTGGAAAAATAGACAATTTAGATTCGAACTATCTAAAAAAAGAAATAGTTCCGATTCAAACTATCTAGAAATTCGACAGTTAGACGTGAACTGTCTATTTTTTTTTCATGTTGTTCAAATGTAAACTGTCTGCAATGCATAGAACTTGAAAACCTGTTATATGGTTATCAAACAAAGTTGCTTGAATCTTGTTCTTCTGTGTAAAATTGGCAATTAAGAAATGGCAAATATATTAATAATTTATCAGTTACACTTATATGGAAAAAATTCTTTCATCACCATACGAAAAGAAAAATATTTTTAAGAATATACATGAGGTCCTACAGAATTAGATTATAATATCTCATTGAGCCATTTTGGCTTGTCCTTGCAGATGTTTTTTTCAGACGATAACTTTCGCTGTCTAATTTTTATCTTTATCTGTTGGAGAGATTTCAGGGATGAGCTTATATTTGGTGTCCATCTTTTTGCTGCAACAAAAGAAAGATAAATGAAAAAAGCATAATAACATGTTAGCAATTCAATTAAATAGGAAAAAAACTCAAATGTAGTATAGAATAATACAAAATATAGTGCACAGATAAAAATAATAAGATTGAGAAATAAAAAGAGAAGAAGGAAGATTTTTTTTCTTGAAGAAACAAAAGAAGAATGCTTAACTTTGCAAGAAGAAATATGAGAAGTAGGTGTTGAGGTTTTGAAATGCATTTCAAGAAGTTAAACCCAGAACAATTATGTGTGTTGAAAACTCTTTGGAAATAACATGCATATTTATTTGGAGTATAAAATGTGCAAAAGATAGAATAGTTGATGATGGAGTTAGGTATGACTTTTTGTGTACAAACAGCTCGAAAATAAGAGAATAGTACATTTTACTTTTTTAAAAATAAAGCATGCACATGTGAAGAATAAGTAATGGAAAAAAGCTATAGTAAAAAAATATATTTTTGTTTTTGAGTTGAAAATATGGATAAGATAGGGATGTGAACAAATTTGGGTATGGTCATAGAACTATTTGGAAATCTGCAGATTTTTTTTTTTTAAGAAAAAATATGGAAAAGGTAGAAAAGTGGACAAATTTGGGTATGGTCTTGTAGTACATAAAGCCTAAAAATTAGGGAGTGGTACAAATTGGCTTTTAGAATACAATACTATTAAATTTCCTAAAGAGTCATCCAAACAACAACTGCAACCCAAATACCGCAGAGTACCCCTCCAATAAGGCTCCAATTTCATTTTCTTATTCTCCTGAGCCCTCTTCGCCAACCCAAAATCACCAATTTTCACTCTAAACTCAGAAACTCGTGCTCTCCCCCCATTATGAACAAGTAAAATATTATTGGGTTTTAAATCACAATGAACATAACCAATGCCATGAATATGATTTAACCATTGAAGTATAGACCTTGCATATACCCTAACCTCGAATTTAGGCAATCTATTGCCACCCAATTTCTTGATCATATCCGCTAATGTTCTACAAGAACAGTACTCCCAAAGTAGATTATACACCATCATACCATTCTCCCCGATTGTCGTCTCTTCACCGAAACACCTAATTATATTAGGAAAACCTCCATCTCCTTCTGAATTGAACCAGAAACAAGAACCTCGACAGATTTTACAGCCATGACAGAAGGCAAATAGCTGTATTTTGATTTGGAATTCTTCAAAGTAGCTAAATAAACACGCCCCAAACCCCATTTTCCTATCATTGCACTCCTAAACCATGCAATCCCATGTCCATATTTAAGTAAACCCTTCTGTTGAACATCTTCTTTTCCCTTCCCTTCCCTTCCCTTCCCTTCCATTGTACATTCCCCTATATATCCTCTATACATATTTCTTGAATTTTCTTAAAATTGGATCAAATACAAACCTGAATATGCAACTTCAAATGGTCGAATTGGAGGTTTTTGAGAAGTAATGCACAACCCTATTAGTTTATTGAATTTTTTTTTTTTTTTGGGGGCTATATGGGTTAACAATTTAAAGAAGATTTACTTTAGGGCTTAAATAATAGCAATTTAGAGAGGATTTTTCCCGAAGAATTATAGTGTGCTTGTTACAAACTTCAAAGCATTGTGTAGAGCAACCTGAAACAAGGAAGATAGAAGTCCTCCCACCTAACTTAAATATAAATATCAAAATTAAAATTTTCAAGAGTGATAACAGAAGTATGAAACAAAAAATAAAAAGAGGCGAAGCACATGAAAGCTCACAATCTTTGACAATTCGAATGGAAGTTCAACATATATTTTCCTCCCTCTATCTTGCTTATCATCAATTGAACAAGTTTCATGACAAGCTCCGTCGTACAAGAACCTTAGAAATTTGATAACTCAATGGAAGAAAGAAAGATAGAATCTTAATGTAATATAATAGATAGACTATGATAGAAAAGAATACTATATATAATTCATAACAATACATCCATTTAATGATATATCATTGAAGAGAGAACTTCAAAGTAAACGACATTTTTGGTACAAGTAGAATGTTCTTGGTTGTTAGACAATGGCTTAACAAGACCTTTAATACATTTACTTGTTTTTGCTCTTGATAATGCATCATATGGTTGTCCATGTGAGAATACTGGTTGTGGAAAATACAATCCTACAAAATCTAATGTCTGTCCTTGGAATTTATTAATTGTTATTGCAAAACACAGACGAATTGGAAAAACAGTGTTCATTTAAAAGAAAATGCAGATCTATCACTTTCAAGTGGAATAAAAGGAATGCGAGGAATGAATACTCTATTTCCTTTGTGTTTTCCAGTAGCAATCTCTGCATCAATTACATTTCTTTGAAAGTTTTGACAAACTAATCTTGTTCCATTGCAAAGTCCTTCAATAGGATTAATATTTTGGAGTAATATTACATGACAATTATTTTTAGTAGTAATTCATGTAGTGGTATACCATTTGAGGTCAAAGTATTGAAAAAATCTTCTTGTATTGATCGATCGGACTCATCCAATGATTCATCAAAGCTATAGTAGCATGACCTGGAAAAAGCTGAATGAGTATATTATTGATTTCATCATGTTCATTTTTAGGTGCTAAAATAACTCGATTAATCATATACTCAAGGTTTTGAGCATAGTTAGATATATGATGAAATACAATCTCAATCAATTTTTTTAATGAACTAATGTCTTTGTCATAATCTATAGTCATATCCTGCCATTGCTTAATCATACCATAAGAATGTTGTGTTTATGTTCCATTGCCAATTCGAAGCAAATATTCACAGAACAATGGATCCAAAATAGCTCGCATATTTTGAACTAATTTAATTTTTGTAAAAAATGGCCATAGGTTTGAGTTCACAAAACTTGAAGCTATTATATCATTTTTATTCCCTCGTTGAACAGTGGTAAGATTTGTCGAAAATATCCTTCAAGAACAATTAATTTTCCACCAAATGGTAAATCATTTTCATTTACGTCTCTTAACATTTTATCTAGAACTTCTACAACTTGGAAATTTATCATTGGAGCTTCATGCCATATTATCAATTTTGTAGTCCTAAATAAATCAGCAATAGCAGACTGTTTAGTAACTCAACAAAAAGAACCACTGTGGATTTCTAGTGGAATCCTAAATCTTGAATGGACCGTTCTACCTTCTAGTAATAGACTTGCAGCCACTCCTGATGATGCAGTTGCTAACACAATTTCTTTTTTGGATCTAACAGCTGGAAGCAATGCACGATACAAAAAAATTTCCCCAGTCCTGCCAGGACCATCAACAAAAAACATACCACTTACATTACTAAATACTTTTTTAAGATAGCATTATAAGCATTTTTTGCTCTTGATTAAGCTTGTATGCACAAGAAATTTCATCTTCAGAAACCAGTATTGCTAATTCTTCATTAACCATTCTTGTAAACATTTCAGCTTTTGGAATATTCACATCAAAATCAACTAACTCATATTCATTTAAAGATCTTCCTAATGGTTCTAAAAATGAATTTATAGACTTCAATGCTTTTACTTCTGTATGATGGCAATGGAATCCTTTTCGTATGTAATCTTCAATCATAAATTGTCTAAATTGGTTCCATAATTGTTTAGGATTATTAGGAGAACAGAATACCAAAATAGTAGAAAACAAACGACATAATGAGTGTGGCATTTGGTAAGTACAAGCTTCTTGTAAACACAATTCACAATCATTATCGCCATGAAGCAAATCTCGCAACAAAGTAGCTTCACGAAATGATTCCACAAGTAACTCATTTACGTATTTTAGACTTTGAAAAGACTTTGGTCCTCTAACATGGTTTAACAAGAGACGAATGTAGTATCTCTCACCTTGAATAGGATTTGCTGTTGCAATTCTAACAATGACAACAACATTTTTCCTTCTAGTCCAATACTTGCTTTGTTTGTTCCACAAAAAATGTTCAGGAAACTCTTTGTAGATCAATTTTCTAGCATCGTCATCTACAACATTCATTGCAAAAAATTCAGTAAGCATTGTTTTCTAGTCATTGTTTTCTGGTTATAATCTCTATTAATAACCGTTTCTAAATCGTAAGAATCTTTATATGTAACAAATTGGTTATTTTCAAGGCGTAGTTGCAACAAAACAAGCTGGTCTCATCGATTACATAGTAAATGCATAAATTCTCCATGTTGCTTCTAGTGGAGATATCCATCTTGCATACTGAAATTTTTTAATTTCATCAATATAACTATCATCAGAAATAGTAAAGTTTATTTTGTCATGTCTTTTGTAAACATATTTATATAAATATTTAACAGCTTTAATAGTGGAACACTTTTCTATATTAATGTGGCAATTAAATTTAGCTAAAACTATGGATTATAAAGGACAACCCATCTATTATCGAGTAAATGTTTTCTAACATTAACTTTTCTATTATTATTTATTCTTCTATATCTTGGGTAAGAATTTTCGTCAAATAAAGTATATGAGTTGTATTCTTTTGAGAATTGATATTTACAGGGTTCAAGATATTGCATACAAACATTAGTTGGATTCAGTGAACCACAAGGACTATGTATCATATGTTTGGCAACCAATGCATGTAAATGAGGATATTTAGTAACATTAGAAATTTCAGCGGAAACAATTTTATCTGACCTCAAGAGTAATAATTTTAAAACCAGATTTCAAAATTAATAAAAAGTGAGCATGTGGTAAGCATCTTTTTTGGAACTCTATCACATAAATAAATACAGCAACTGGTCCAAACAATTTTTTTTCTCAATAGATCGTGTTTCAATTCTTCTAATTTTGCTCTAAAAATATGCGAAGTTAAATCAGGTCTATTTCGTACTTCATCACATGGATATAACTCTCGTTTGAATTCAGGCCAATTTGTGTTACATGTTATTGTTAAAAAAATGTCAGGTTTACCAAATCTTTGTACTAATGCCATCGCATCATTAAATATTTTTTGCATATCCCTAGGACCACCATTGAATGACGATAGAAAAACAATTCTCTTACCAATCCTTGCCCCTCTACGTTCACCGGTTTCTAAACTATCAACAATCTCTTTATATAACTCAGCACATATTTTCGATTGGTTGTTGCGGAAGTAATCTAACTTAGAGGTCTCAACTTTAATATACATATCAACCACATATTGTTGTAAAAGACGACCTGCATGTAACAATATTGAATTATCGAGCAATTTTACTTGTAATTTACATTAGTAATATTCACGGCATGAAACTAGCGCTCTTTTACGTTTGCTTTGTAGAACTGAAAATGCAACAAACAAAACAAAGTTAAATTATAAAAAACAATATTGAATATATATGAGAGAAGAACAAAATAATTCAGAATCAACCTATTGTTTCATTGTTTATTAGTTCTTGAGCGGAGCTGGCAGAACTTGCATCAACTAACATGCCATTTGTAGAATTTTTTTGGTGTGCATGATTTCCTTGAATTTTTTAATGCCTTTGTGCCATCCACTATCACCATAAGGGAACAATAAAGGATATTGAAGAGAATCGTAACATCCGAAAAAATAATGTACTTTATATTTATTTCCCGAGTGACCAAAAATAGCTATATCACGAATTTCAATATTTGCCAATGACTCATCATCAGCCCAAATTGCAGCAACTTGTGATACTAATGGAGCATTAAAAACTCTTTAGCCCATGTTTGGATCACATGTAATCGTTATTTTATGATTTTCCAAATTAGGGACATCACTCAAGCTACGAAAGATTTTGGCGTATAGGTTAATTTGTAAAATATCAATCAATTTTTCTACAATATTTCGGGACAATTTACTAGAAATTTCTAAGTGATGATTTATCTCATTTTCAGTATTATAAAAATATAGTTGTAAATACGAAGGACGACAATCTATTGGAGTTAGATCACTAATGTAATGATATACATGTCTTTGTACTCTAAATGTGTATATTCTTTTATTTTTTTGCAAAGATTTTTGTCATACTTAACTCCGAATGACGTAAAAGAAAAATTACTATTGTAATTTCGAATGTACATTATGAATTCTAGTGATTCCTCATACATGGAAGTAAAAATATGATGCAATACTTCAAGAGTTTTATTGTTTTTTAACTTAATAGAACCATCACTATTATGAAATTTTCTAGCTCTACAAAAAGAGCAATTTTTTGGCAGTGGCAAAATATAAGATTCAGTTGAAATGTCTTGTAAAATATTATTCATCGTACCTGAATCATTCATGTGTATGTTTTATGTCACATCTTCATACAATTTGAAAGGAAATTGTTCTTCACCATTTCTCTCAAATAAACCAAATACACATATATGTAACAGAAATAAAATTAGACATGTAAAGGAGGCAAAAAAATGGAAAACAAATATACTGACAAGCTATTTTATTGCTTACCACAACGATCAACATCATCATTATTGTGATTAGACGTGGTTGGGATGTCATTGTAGGACACATCACCTGAAAATACAATTTTGAACTTTAAATAATTAACTAATGCCTAAGAGGAACGCAACAACTAAAAAAGCATAGATGCTGAATTTAGGTATAACGAATTTTGGTCATAGCTAATACCATTAGAAACTGTATCAACAATGTCTTTATGGTTCAACTGCTTCATCCTTAATTGTTTTGAAAGGTTGCCACATTTTTCGTTTCGTTGAGAATGCCTCTCTTTTCGCCGCCTGTCACGCAATTCCCCAGCCTCTTTATGTATTTCCTTCTTATATGTGTTTCGTGCTTCTTTCGTCTGAGCATACAACTCACATCGACGTTTGTTCTGTAGTTGTTTCTTCGTTAACAATGTTGGCTTACAAACTTTAGAACAACTTTCAACAATATTCATTTGGAAAAACAGCAAATAACTACATTACAAGGAAAACAACAAAGTAATATATGCATTATTTAGTAGAAAGAGAGAAGAAACAACCGAATGTACCTAAATCAATACATATACGAAGTGAAAAGTAACAACAAGGCAACATGTCTTTAATATATAAACTAGGATTCTTTGACATATAAAATGAGGAAGTCATGTAGCCAAATAAGAAAATCACAAGAAAAAACAAATAAAAGTCGACTCCAAATTACCTAACATACACTGTGATAAAAACAAATAGCTCTGCAGATATTGTAATACACAAAGATACCTTAAGGTAAATAATTCATTTCTATTTTGAGAAAGGAAAAACTTGTTAAGTTGTGGAGCGTAATTAATGTCTTACGTGGAGTATGTCACGAGGATTGATATTTAATTAGGGGATCGTCATTAGGATTAGAGTTAATATATTGAATTACTGCAGCGATTGAAGAACATGACATAGTCTCATATTGAGAGGCAAACTTGTATAAATATTGTGTGTTTTGTGTCTTTCTTTTATTAGTCTATTTTCCCTTTATTGCTCTCAATATAATTGAATTAGGGTTGCTAAATCGTAAGAAAATGCACCACATGTGCTGAAAGAAGAAAAAATACGTATCTATTGTTAAACGATCAATTAAATTGGCATAAATGTATGAGAGAATGGACTTTTGCAGCTGATATGAATGTACAATTATCTAAACTCGAGAGGCGTTATAATAAGCATAATAAGTTTCAAAACCAAAATGATTAAATGACTTATTTTGAACCTAACAACTTAATGTCATTCAATATGTGTAATAAGCGAATATTTTAACCCAATCGTATTCTAGATAAATTACAAACTCATTATTTAAGGCAACAATTCAATTCACAAGCAATAATAAAATCTTACTGTGATTGTTTTTGTATCTATATCATCTTGTCTCCCCATTTTTTATGACATCTTGTTTCTCTTTTTGTTTAGTTCTAGTTTCCTAATCATAAAAGAATACACACAATTTCTTTACAACGTACACATTTTCAAATCATAAATAATCTAACATGTTCATAAAATCATAAGTGTGATCTTTCATAAGCGTCAAAATAAATAAAACATTATAACACATTAGAAAAACTTAAAAGTCAACGAAATTAGCCATACATCTTTTGTTCTATTTTTTTTTTACTTCATAGAATATATCTATTCAAGAATATGAAAAAAAAAAAAAAAAAAAATCCTCATCAAATCGCCATAAAAGCTCAATACAGGAAAAATCGGATATCCATACAATGCATTTTAAAATAGATCTTTTGATTTGTTAATACTTGGAAAAATTTAAAACTAACTAACGAATCACAATTTTGAAGTTTAAGTACATATAATGATCAAATCAATATCAATAAATCTACAACCTCCAGATATTTTAAAAGAGTATTTCAGTTGCAGATCCTAATAATGTATATATCAACTATGAAATTTATAAATATACAACTACTTGGTTAGCCCATCTTCGGAGGTAACTAAGTAACAAAACACCATTGTCCCACCCGAGATCTTCAAATTTTATATGTAACCCAAATTTCAGACTGTCTCCTATGAATCTACAATTTAATTGTTCCAAAAGTTAACTAAGGCACATGCAACCCATATTAATCACATATAACTAAACGCAAATTAACATTTTGTTTTTAACAGTCAAAACAATTTTCAGCATATTTTAAGTATTGAATCCAACATGAAGAAAAAGATGTCTTTTAACCAATAAAAATGAAAATTAAAGAGTAATTTGTATGCGACAAAAGCAAAAATAAAATAAAATAAAATCTGCACTTAATCAAAATTTAAACCAATCATCATGAGCATGTTCTTTCTTCTCTTTTCAATAGACCTCATTATGCATTGATTCCATTATATGTAGAAAATCGATTACAAATCTAACAAATAGATCTGCAAAGAAGTGCTAAAAATCACTGACAAAAATCACTTACCAAACAATAAAATCTGCAAATGGGTGAATCGATCATAGACCAGGTGTTGGACTACCCACTCTCATGAAATCTGCCTTTTTCCCCCCTCGGTTATAGCTGCTGCACTTTGTGCATAGATCAGATTTGGGTTTTGTAAATTTGAATTAGGATCTTGCTTTGATTCGGTTCGTTTTCTTGCCAAATTTATTCTTTTGTGGCTGAGTGAAATAACGTAGAAGTCATAAACAAAAGAGGGTTGGTAAGAAATCTGGAAGAAGACATTGGGCACAAAATTATAGTGCTCTAAATGATATACAAAAGTACAACGTTTAAACAAGAAATAAAAAAAAAGGAAAAAAATTGATAAAAAATGGAAGACAGCCACATCTCAAACCGACACGTGGCAAGGTTGAAATGGCAATTTGGTCAAAACTCTCAAAGAGTGGCCATATATCAAACGGTGGCTAGATTGACATTACAATTTTTTATAAGTGCATTATATTTTAATTGCACTTAAGGTCTTCAACATTTGTTTATTGTACGTAGCACTTATGTTCTTAACATTTTTTCGTCGAAATCTATTTTCAACTTCCATTAATTAGCACATCTCATCCGTAATAATCGTTTGTGTCAAGATATTCTGTGTGCGTGCTTTGAAATGAAAACAAAAAATTTGTTACCTTTGTATTTATTATTTTTAAATATAAATGATGGGCAAATAAGTCGTCTTAAGCCCTCCCAACAAATATTTTTGGACATAAACCATTATCAGATACAAGATGTACTGATTAATAAAAAATTGAAGGTAAAAATGAGATAAAAAAAAAAGTTAAAAACAGGAATGTTACAATAATCAAAGATTGATGACGTTAATTGCAATTAAAATTTTGTTTCTTTTGACTTTTCTAGAATGTTTGTTTTTTTTAGTATTTTAGATTTTATTTTTTATAGAAATTTATTCTTTTAGATTTTTTTTTTTTTGTAGAATTGAATTTTTTCAGAATTTTTATTTAAACATTTATTTATCATATTTGGAGTGTTTTGGTATTTTCACTTGAAAATATTGAAAACGTCTGTTTTTTGTTTTATGTTTTAAGTTTAGTTTTATCTTCAAAAATAATATATTAAATAAATTTTAAATATTTTACAAAATTGAAAAGTGAAAATAGCTGAAGAACGTCAAAGGGAGAATAGGGTAAGAGTTTATTAAATGTACGAATATATTAAATCATTAAAAAATGTGTGGAGATAAAAAAAAATTACTTCGACGTCAGCAATAAAACAAACAAAATACAATCAAATAAACGGTGTCCCCCAGATTCCGGAATCACCTAGGGCAAAGCCTCCTCCTTCCTCCTTTTCCCATTCCCCACCCACCCACCCACCCCCACCAGTTACAGTAGCGTTATTACTATTATGCCCCCAAGCATGGCAACTGAAACTTCCACAAACAGTCACGGTGCCGAACAACTCAAGCTCCTAGCAAATGAAGCCTTCAAAGGTAACCACTTTATGATAAAGATTTTTATGTTTGCACATTTCTGTTATAATACGGAGTAGACATTTTGTTTGGTGTTAATGTAAATATTGTTTTTTTTTTCTTTCAGCGCATAAGTATTCTCAGGCTATTGATTTATATACACAAGCGATAGAAATGAATAGTGTGAATGCGGTGTACTGGGCTAACCGTGCATTCGCTCACTCCAAATTGGAAGAGTATGGCAGTGCAATACAGGATGCTACTAAAGCTATTGAAATCGACCCTAAATATTCCAAGGCTAGTTTTTATGTTTCTAAATTTGGTAGAGGAAAAACGAGTTCTTTTCTGTGTTCTGTTTGTTTCCGGAGACGTTTATTAACTGATGCTGGTGAATTGATTTTCTTATAGGGTTATTATAGACGCGGCGCAGCATATATGGCAATGGGAAAGTTTAAGATGGCACTCAAGGATTTTCAACAAGTAGGTTTTCATCTATAGTTATGACTTATGTCCTTGTGTGTTGTCATGGTTCCCATTGCAAGTTATGGAGCTTGTTTCACATCGGAAGTATGAGCTTTGGGTGTGTGATATATAAGCCTTGGCACCCTTTCTTTAATAGTTAGCTTTTGAGGGTGAGTTTGCATGTTGTAACAATGGTATCAAAGAAGACACTACCACGTCTCCAGGTTGCAATCGAACGGCGCGGATGGTGATGCCGGCATAGCAGTGTTTGTCCAGGACTAGCCGGCTAGTGCAAAGCCAGTTCGATGTGGGCGCAGGGATCGCGGAGCGTGGTGGTTTGTCATGTTTCCAAAGTTATGGGGCTTGTTCGATATTGAAAGTATGAACTTTGGTCGTGTAATTTATAACCTTGGGCACCCTTATCTTAATAGCTAGCTTTTGAGGTTGAGTTTTACCCAAGAGGTTGAAACATATGTGTAGTTTTTATGTATCTTTTACATGCCTTTTGGAGTTACTCTGATTGTGCTATTGTAGAAAGTTTTGGTCTTTTTCCACTTTAATCTATTAAATTACAAGACCCTGTTTCATCTGAAGTAGTAAAGAATACCTGTTCCCACATGTTTGTATTTCAAAGTTATGGTTGTAATGAAACAAACAATCGAGAAACAAAAAGGAAATATTAGTTTCCAGTACCTCACCCCACGGATGCAGCTTGACTACTCCCAATCTCCTAATGGCCTTACCACCAACATCGCTTATTCCTTCCACAGGGAATTCAATACCAGCTTCGCCACGACTCGAGCTAAGAGCAGCGGCTGTCCATTATACTCGTTCCTCTTGTTGCCTGATATAGAGAAGAAGGCCTCAAGCACAACCATTGATCTATTGTACCAATTTGGTGGTGGCTAAAACCTCTAGGCTACATGTTCGCTCGGGTCTAATTATAGGCCGAATTAACCATATGCATTTAAGATGAGGTTGCAATTTAGACATTGTGTTAAATGGAAAAAATTGTGGTACCTCTGAATTGTCTGGTTGAATTGTTTGAGAGGCAAATGAAGGGTTTGCTGAACACGATGTGGACTTCACATTAGTGGGAGCAAAAATCAAATTAAGCAGTGAAAATTAGACACCTTGAAAGAGTGAATAACTTTGTGCCTTGCTCATTCATGAGAATATTAGAGTTAACGTGACTTTTCTTTTTGATTGCCACGGAGGATGTAACTTCTATTATAATTCTAGAAACATTTGAGACGCATGGAGTTGTAAAGCAACCACGAGCAAAATAACTGTGAGCCTTTGGATACAATGCTTTGCAACTTATGTGTTTGAAATGTTAACATAGAGTTGGGAGACTCCAACACTGTAACAATAGAGATCACGAGAATGATAAATTAGTTTGCCCAGAACTGGGATTTTCATTAGTAGTTATCCATATAGTATTTTTAAAGTTATATATGTTTTTGGACAAAATCATTACTATGTATCATCACTAACATAAAACTGCATATAAATATGCACTCATGTATACTTTTTAATGCAATGCAAAATTTGTCCTAGCCATGTCTGATATGTGAAGCTAGTATATTTCTTTTGAATGATTAATGAAACAAACCGTGCAATTGAATTCACAGACTTGGGGGAATTGCACAGACTGGGGGCGGCTGAAGCACTTTGTTAAATATTTTGATATAATTAGAAGTTACATAAATGTTTTTGAGCTTTCGTTACTGATTGAGGGGTTTTTGAGGCTGTCCAATGTTTGTTGTTTATCAAGCTTGCAATCTCATGTTATTTATCCATAGATTTTCCCACAATGCCAATGATGATGAAGACAGATTGGGAAATGACAGAATTAACGTGGTGGTCAAATTGAGTATTATTATCATGAATTAGAGTTTCCATGCAGCATATCTGATGTATGACATATTTTGACTCTGGATGTGTGATTTTTACGGTTTCACTCGTCCTAGTTGACAATATATCGATATGTGGTAAAGTGTCTTAATATTTCTTGCTCGAGATCTTGAGTTATAAATCTATTCCTTTCAATCTGGCCTTTCACTTATGAGCTTAATTGCACACAGAAACCCTTGCCTATTCTAATAATATGTTATTCTTCGGTATGGCTAAACTTTAGAAAAGAATATCTAGTTTAGGTGAAGAACCATTTTGTTTGGTGCATCTCTTCTGGAAAATTACTATACAGAGGTTCAGTCTGTTGGTTTATTAGCATTATGGTAATTTATCCACCTCGTTACTATTTTTGACTTGAATTCACTTTTGAAGTTCAACTCACCTTTAAGAGTCTGGTACTCTGGTTCTATTTATTTGGTGACGTTTCTGTGCTTGATTGTCCTGGGAAGCAATACATATGATCATCTGTCCAATCAAAAGTTTCCAGTGTGCTGATGAATAGTTTTTTTTTTTTTTTTTGGTTTATTTAGGTCAAGAAAATATGTCCGAATGACCCTGATGCTGCCAAGAAATTGAAAGCATGTGAAAAAGCTGTGATGAAGCTAAAATTTGAAGAAGCTATTGCTGTACCTGAATCAGAAAGACGTTCAATAGCTGATTCAATTGATTATCGTGCCATAGGTATGCAATCCTTATTATTTCCTTTTGTAGTTATTTGTTCCTAGCTTTCGAAAAGGTTTAGCTATTTCTGTCGGTGGACTATGTTTTTCCTTTTCACCAGCTCTGGTATAGTTGTATTAAATTACTCAATTAAATTTCTCGTGATTGTTAGATTTCCCACTGTGTTTGTTTACTGTCTGGAAATTTGTTTAAATGCATGAATGGCATGAGATATGCAGTTGCCTCATACTTTCATCTGGTCTTGCGAATGTTTTTTTATTTTTAATGCAAATTTTTCTGTGATGAAGTGATATTTACACTTGACAAGAAGGCCTTGCGGGTTCCTAAGTGCATCATGCCAACATTTTGCTAAAAACATTATCCCCTGAAATTATAAATCTGTTCATCATTACTGTTTTTTACTCTTATTGGGATTGAAGCATCTTATGGTTATTGAGGCGGTCTCTGGAAAATGGTAATTTGTTTGATGGTGGGGAGTGAGAATGGGCCAAGACATCTAGGAATATTCATCCAGTGACCAGTAAATAATGACATGGATAGCTTGTTATTAGAGTATGATTCAAATGCATGAGGATATATTTGAATGCATGCAGATATATACAAAATGATTTCTCCATATTCTGCATTGAGGGATAAAATTGACTCTCTTCTCTGGTCTTGCACATCAACTAAAGCTAATGGAAGGAATTTTAATAATAAAAGGTTTAACACTTAAGGATCTTGTAGTGGTATTGTCATTGTGAATATAACTATTTAGGATCTTATATGTTTTGGGGTCCTTGGAGGTGGTAATGAACAGAGGATCAACCAATTGAGTTTTATATGTTGTTTCTGGCAATAGAATTTAAAGAACCACTTGCCCACGCAGTATACTTCTGATTGCATATATTGACCATAAACCTGCTATTATAAATGGGAGGTCTCTTTTTTCTAAAAAGTGCAATGTTGCTTGGTATACCATTGAATATAGTAAATAGTAAACTATCGAAATTTCCTTATGGATTAGCATTGGTGGTTGTTCAACTATAGTTCATCTTTTATGGACTTAAGGAAACCGCAACAAAGGTTCTTCCCTATGTACATCTAGACGTATGAGTTATCTTTAGTTTGTTCCTTTTTGGTTTCATATTGAGTTTCAATTTGTTAGGAAATTTGTTCTAGAACATGTGGTGTGGGCCTGTGGGGTAAGCACTGTTTTAAAAAACTTCATGTGGGGCTTTCACAAAATGCCTCGAATCCCGCCCCTCAAGTGTCATTTGTGAGACTTGTGCCTCAATTTACTGAGACACACATTTGCCTCGCTCATATGTCTGTTGAACCTTCACAAACTGGAACCACATCTTGAGGATAAGCTCCTTAACAGCCTTATGCTTTTATTCCTAAGTATAGTCTACCATTCTGCACTAACATGGTCTAGAAGATGGAATATTAAAGCTTTGCTTTGCTGAATGTCAACAGTTATCTCTAACTTTTATGTCAACTCTTGTTATTAATTTAAATGTCTTATGTGGAATCGACACCAGAGTTTGAGCTGGCTGTTCTCATCAAAATCATGAACAAATGAATAAGTTGTTTTTTTTTTCCTGTTCTCTCGGTCTTCGTTTGTATCTAGTGTGCATATCAATACTGCTTTTTTTGCTTTTCCATGCATGATATCCTTCACTGACCTTGCAAGTTTCATTTTAACAACTTAGTTTGAAAATGAGATGAGTGGTTTCCACACTTTCAATACTGGCTTTGCTGACATTTGGCGAGTCAGTTGATTGTCATTGAAATCTCAATTATTAGTGAAGAAATAACAATCTGCAATAACACAGCCACAGTTTACTGAAATACCTTTACTTCTCTCTGTCAAGGTTAATAGGTCTAGTAACTTAATTTGGATAGAACAAAGAGCTTGCACATTAATGATGTTGATATTCTGTTTTACCTTTAGATGTGGAACCACAATATGCTGGTGCAAGAATAGAAGACGATGTTGTTACTTTGGATTTTGTGAAGAAATTGATGGATGATTTCAAGAATCAGAAGTGCTTACACAAACGGTACAGGCTGAAAGCTCAGTAGTTTGTTTAATGATGCAATTTGTTTTATACTATAATTTAAAATTTTAATGTAGTTATACTATAATTTAAAATTTTAATGTAGTTATTCTGCAGTGATACATATGGTACAATATAAATTTTAGTACCCCAATGGAGATACAATTTACAACAGCCCTCGAGGGAGAGTTAGAAAGGGTGAGGGTGGGGGTGGGTCCTATTGGCTTATGCAGTGCCTGGATGTTTCATGAAGTTAGGTAATGAAGTTAGTCCAAGAAAATAGAACGAGAAAAGAAATTTGGAATATAAAGACATTTAACAAAGAGATCCTTAGACCTAGTAGATAAGATTTGTAGGAGAGTCAACATAACTTGCACACAATATGTGAAATGGGTTGGAGAGAAAGTGTGAACAGGTAAGGAAACATAGATATTGGATAATCATCCATCCAAGTTTAAAAGTTGAGGTGGGAGGGATTCAAAAGGGGATGGGATTATATGAGTTTGCCTTAGATTAATAGAGATTAGGTATTAACAGGTATGCTCCACAGATAGGATTAGATAAGGCAGTAAAACTACAACTTCGGGAAGATATGGATTGGTTGATAAAGGTAATACTTTGTTATGATAAGATGTTTATCTACGGAGATTTCAATGGTTATTTGGGAAAAGTTAAGTCTGGATGTGAAAGATCATTTGGAGATTTTGGCTTTGAGGACCAAAATGAAGAATATAACTCTATGATGGACTTTGCCGTGACTTGTGATTTAGTGCTAGAGAATGCTTGCTTCAAGAAAAGAGACCTAAATTCTAGATTCAAGCAATAGTATAGTCAAATCTATGTCCATCCGTACAAGGATGATGTATACGACAATGTGCAAGGGTTACAAGGTTATTTTCGGTGAGAGTCTCACTACATAGCTTAGGCTAGTAACTACACAAAATTGAAAAGAAAGAGAAATTAAGTTCTACGAAACAAGATGTTGGGAAATTTAGGCTGAAATAAAAATAACTTTGAAGGATGTAGTTTTGAACGAAGGAAAATGGTGTATAGATGAAGATAGTATCTTGATGTGGAATGAGATAGTAAATTGCATTGTGAACTTAGCACATGTTTTGTGTTGCTTAAATTATAATTTCAGTTAAACATATTTTTTATTCACACATTTTATAGGATCCACAACTTACAACCAACTTTTGATTCACACATTCACCAACAATTTATAATTTCAGCACTTAAAAAATAATTTCAGCACTATCAAACATACGCTTAGCAAAGAAAATATTAATATGGTCTAAAGATAGAAGCCTACTTAATATGGCAATATGGTGGTGGAGCAAGAACATTCCTAGAACCAAATATTGGAAGAAAGCTTTTTACAAGATATTGTGTGACAAATGAAAAGGAGACATATAATCTAAGCTGACGTAAGTTTATTAAGAATGAAACTCATAAGATTTCTTTTATAGTAACCATACAACAACAATTTGGAAGGATTCCGTTGACATTATTTAATCATGGGCATTATGGGATCTTGGAAAATTTATTTTCATATAAAATGAATTATACATGACAATCTTGGTGTCGGAATTGAGGGGGACTATGTAGAGGGCGAGAACAAGAAAAGCAGCGGATTGGATCGAATCTTTGTTGAAGTATGAAAATACCTAGGCAAAGTGGATATTTTGTGGTAGATGAACTTATTAAATGTGATCTTAAAGTGTAAAAAGATGCTTACTAGACGGTGGAAGAGTTTTATAACCATTATTTATAGGAATATAATGGTTGTTCAAGATTGTAGAAACTACTTATGAATAAAGCTCACGGGTTATTTATATAATTATTGCCTATTGGAGAGAGTGATTTAAGAATAGATTAAGGTGTAATTCGAAGTCTTGGAACACTAGTTTATTTTTATGTACTATTATGTAGTTTGACTATTGATGAAGAAGTCGCTCAGATATGTCTTTTATTTATTTTGATAAAGCATATGATAGGGTTCTTGGAGAAGTTTGGTGATGAGTGCTTGAGAAAAAGGAATCGCCATCTGATATATCTATGTTAGCTATGTGAGAGGTATTAGTCATGAATGCAAGATGTAGCAGGGTAGTACCAGATGAGTTTTTTGTTTCATTACACCTGCATCGTGGTTCTGCTTTATGAACTTATCTTTCTGATGAGTTTACCAGACATTGTGAGAAAGATACTGGAGAAGAAAACTCTAAAACACTGAAGATTTCTTATTATAATTCGTTCTGTTATAGTACACAAAAAGACCTAGATATTCTGGTCAGGAAGTATCCCAACAAACTAGGAAACAAATTAGCAATAAATCAAAAAATAAATACAGAATAATAAAAACCTGATTTTATTTCTAAAAGACAAGGATTGACTAAATCAATCCTTGATTGCCTCTTATTCTCTCGGATCTCGGTTGATTTTCAACACATTCAATATAAGCCCCCCTAATAATGTTGTACTGGTTGAGGACATGATTTTCTTTGATAAGATTAGGAAGGGATAAATCGTAAGAGGAAATTTTAGAGCAATACTTTTGATCCAAGGGTTCATGTTAGCTTGAGCTAAGATAGAAAACATGGAATGCTTTTTAATCATTGAAAAATCAGAAATAAGGATGTGGGGCCAGACTAGTAGATCCTGTTGTCTCAATCTCAAGGAACACGTGTTTTATGTTGTAGATTCAATTATTAATAGGGAAGGCAAAATTGAATAGGATATAATAGATAGGATGCAGGCAACAGGGGATTGGATGACTACAGGGATTATATGTGATTGAAGGTACCTACCCAGTTAAAAGGTTAGTTCTATAGACATTTCATATATCAACCGTGCTTTATAGTGTTGATTGTCTATAAAAGGATTATAGTTGAAATGAGGATGTTAAGATACATGTTTGACCTCATTAAAATGGATAAAGTAACAACTGAGGATATGCACCAATAAGGGGAGGTGATACCAACCGAGAACAAATTAACTGAAGAACAATTGAGATGGTTGGGACATGTTCAGTGTTGACATCAACTTGTTTGCAACATCAATATAATCCTAGTAAACAAGCTACAGGATGGATACAAAGACCAAAATAAACATGGCCTGATGTGGTTGCAAAATGTTTAATTTTCCTAGATGTTGTCAAAAGAAGTTTCTCTAAATTGAATGAAATGGGGAAAAGGGTTCATGTAGCCGATTCCAAATATATTGAGAATAAGACTTAGTTTTTGTTGTTGTATATTTATTTAAAGAAATTTATATTTCAATCTGAATGTTAGTTTTTATGATGTAGATACGCATATCAGATTGTTTTGCAAACAAGAGAAATGTTGCAACCATTGCCGTCTCTTGTCGATATTAATGTTCCTACTGGGAAGCACTTCACTGTATGTGGTGATGTACATGGCCAGGTAAAATTGATTCCTTGATTGGATGTCATTGAAGAATCTTGTCATCATCAGCGTTCACTCTTAGTTTGCCACCCCATCATAGAGAACTTATCGTCTCTTAGCAAACATATATATGTGTGTATGCAGTGTTCAGCAAACATCTTTGCATTATTATTGGGCTGTCTCTGGTGTTGGAAGTATTGTTTATATGAGAGTGGAGGAACAATATTAAAGTACTAAGCAAGTAAATGAATCTCTGGGTATTTCCAGGTGTATTGAGGCATGAGTCAGTTCTCTTTTTCATTTGGGTTCTATAGAAGGTGCAATTCAATTAGTCATATTTTTCTGCAATGGACAAACATTGTGTGCTTTCCACTGGTAGCTAATATTCCCAAAATGTAAGCATAAAAAGAATATGTACGAATATTTAGAGACATAATTCTTAGGAGTGTACTGTGGTTGGCAGTGTCTACAGCTTATGGCTAGATTGTCTAGACCATTTCTTTTTTATCTCTTCTGCTGTTCCATTAGTAATTAATTTTGTTGGTTATTTGGTTTGATTCCAGCTTACTGACCATTGCTTTTGTATTTTATGTACTCAACTGTGTATTACCAATTTTTATCTTAGTACCCATTGTTACATGGTTGCAGTTCTATGATTTATTAAATATTTTTGAGCTCAATGGACTTCCTTCCGAAGATAATCCATATCTGTTCAATGGAGACTTTGTGGATAGGGGTTCTTTCTCTTTAGAGGTCATACTCACGCTGTTTGCATTCAAGTGCATGTCTCCATCAGGTGATCCCTCCTTTACTTTTAGTTTTGATATTCTTCTCATGCGTACTTCTAGTGGTTGCACTAGTAAAATTACACACCGAATAAAATATTAAAATGTTATATATTTTTATAAAAGAAATTATGTCCTTCTCAATTGAAAAGAAACTGGAATGTATAGTGTTCAAACTTTGTAATTAGGTTCCCAGTTATATTTAGTTTTGATCTCACTGTTCAAATTTCACTATTTGTTCTTTTAATGCGTTGTACTTGGTCATTTTTGAGTTAAATGGCAGTTTGACACAGTTGCCTAGCATTTTCATTTAAAAAATGGCATGAAGTGGTGAAATTCCTAGAAGGTCTTAACATCTTGTCATTTTTCCACTTTTCTATCCCGTGAGCTAAAATTCAGTGTTTATGCATCTCTTGAGCTGCAAGTTCTATTGGTTGGTTGTACTATTAAATTATCTTGTTCCATATGTACAAGTGATCTAGCCTTGCAGCCTTTCTCAAATGAAGCACTGCTTCTTATCACCTTCTTAAAACTTTCAGCTATATATCTTGCTCGAGGAAATCATGAAAGCAAGAGCATGAACAAAATATATGGTTTCGAGGGTGAGGTCAAGTCCAAATTAAGTGATAAATTTGTGGAACTCTTTGCGGAAGTGTTCTGTTGTCTACCTTTAGCGCATGTGATAAACGAGAAAGTTTTTGTGGTTCACGGAGGCCTTTTCAGTGTTGATGGTGTGAAACTCTCTGACATAAGAAAAATTGATCGGTTCTGTGAGCCTCCTGAAGAGGGTAAGCAAACTCAGTTATTTATTTCGTATGTTCATTTTGCTTCTCCAGTTACTGCTGCCTTATTATTCTAGAAGGGTGTTTATTTGTAAATTGTCCAGTTATCAGAAAATTCATCTTATCTCCATTTTTTTTTTTAATTCTGTAAAAATTTGTTGCAAGGATGTTTTACCTTTTCTCTGTAACAAATATGATTTATGAATGCAGCACGTAAATGTTAACTGATACTTGCCACCATTTCTCATTTTGTCTATGTATGTTAAAAAGAGTGCTATACAGGTACTGTAAAAATTTGTTGCAAGGATGATTTTCCGTTTTTTAGCAAGAAATATGATTTATGAATGCAGCTTGTAAATGTTAACTGATACTTGCTGCCGTCTCTCATTTTGTCCAAGTATGTTAAACAGATTGCTATTAAGGTCCTGTTTGTTCTTTTAGCAATCAAACAAAGATGCTTTCGATATTCTCTCTTGTTGATTAGTAGTTCTTAAGGTGATACTAGCTAATTCTTGGGCTTTCATATCAGGGTTTTTAAGCCTGGGTTTTTATAGTAAAAAAAGCAGCTGGATAGCTAGAACCTTAAAGGGTGTGTCTGGATTAATCTCTCTTTTCATTTAGTCAGAACCTGGTAACTAGCATAAACATTAAAGACAGAAACCTGGTAACTAGCATAAACATTTAAGCTTGTTTAATTCAAATGTTAAAATACATGTCAAGGGTTTTGCGATTTGTGTACTAGAATCACAAGTTATGTGTCTAGGTGCAAGAAATTCTGCTAACTGTGGTTTTTCTTGTGTAATAATCTTAAAATTGTAGTTGCCTGTGTCTTTAATAACCCATCCCCCTCCCCCTTTCTCTACATGGGGGGGAGAGATGTAGGAATTTTAGAATGTTAAGCCAATTATGAGAGATGCTAAGAGGGAGGATAAACTGAGATCACTACAGTAAAGGAGATTGTTCCATCTAAATGAATTCTTTATTATATCACAGTGGTTATTAGTAGTGCCAAACTAACTTAATAATCTCATTGATCTAAAAAACCTGCCTAAGCTTCGCCTAGGTGGCACGCCTGACCACATCTCACGTCTCACTGTCGCCTTGCTCTTGTCTCGCTCTTACCTAGGACTCGCCTAGGTCCGAAAAGCTTGAAGTTCGACCTCCACGCCTAGCCACACTTTACGCTTTATACAACATTGAATAATCTCATATGTATTGTCAAGCATCTTATCCCGCAGGGATCACAAGTTATAGACCAGGCTAGGCTTACCTTGAGAACTAATAGTGTTTCTTCTGCAATATCAACCCAATACTAGCTTCCGAGTATTCTAGGTTTTCTGTAACTCATTTAGAGAAGAGTGGAAATGTGCTAGAAAGCTAATTGGCATTTTGAAAGAGATGTCCACTTTTGATATTTTCAATCAAAATTCTGAAGTAGCCCCACCTCAATCTGTACCCCCACAGAAGGGTTCCTGCCGCACCCACCCCCCCCAAAAAAAAAAAAGAGAGAGAGAGAAATATTAACAATCAAATAATACCTGATTACAATACTAAATCGCCTTTGGTTGGTGTGCAGTGATTTTGTTACATCCTTTGGATTCTTAGGATGGCTCTTCTCACTTTTGTATTGTCTTTTGTCTCCTATTATTTTCCTGATAGAATCGGGATGATGCATTGTGAACAGTACAACTAAGTCTGATATTTTATCTTCACGACACATTGACTCTTTTAGCTACAAACTATTTTTGTACGAGGTTGCAGTAGTGTTAATTTGAAACTTAAAAGAGAAGAGTTTGCATGTTGCAGTCTTAACCGAAATCAGTTGAAGTACTTTAACTTTGCAGACCTTGTCATCTGGAAATCGGCTTGGGATTGATTTCCTTATATTTGTCTTTGGGCGTGGTCTAAGGGTTTTATGTGGCAAATTCTACATGGTTACTTTTCATGATGTGATATTTTCTCCATTTCAGTATTAAATCCTGTGAAGTTTGATCAAACCATATGTTTGACCTTCTTCAAGATGATCACTTGTGCTGATAGCTTGACAAAGCTTAGCTGACATTTAGAAAGAATTAAGCTTTCTGAAGGATGTTATGTCATGACTAGATCTGTACCAGGAATGATTTGTGCTGGTCAACCTCATGTATTCTTGTTTGATGCCAACCAGGGTTGATGTGCGAATTGCTGTGGAGTGATCCACAACCTCAACTTGGGAGGGGACCCAGCAAACGTGGTGTTGGTCTTTCATTTGGTGCAGATGTAACTAAAAGATTTTTGCAGGATAACAAGCTAGGTAATTTTATCTATTATTTATATGATTAGCAGTCTTGTATTTTACTTTCTGTTTTAAATGTCTCATGTTTTTATATTCAAAACATAAGTGGTTCGGCAACATGTTCTTATTTACAGATTTAGTAGTAAGGTCACACGAAGTGAAAGATGAAGGTTATGAGATTGAGCATGATGGTAAACTTATTACTGTGTTTTCTGCTCCGAATTATTGTGATCAGGTAATATGATTATCACTTTTTTTGTAGTATGCATAATGCCTGTCTTATATATTTGATGCCAATGTCGATGAATTATATTTTCAATGTTGAACCTCAACCATGCTCATAAAATGTTTGACAGTTGGTATATTCATTCCATTGAGCTTTTCGACGTTTTCGTTCATTAGTTGTTTGTCTTAACTAAGACCAGTTTTCCGACATTTTTTTAATTGGAGGCAGTAATACCTGTGCTGATTTCTTCCTCTCGTTTAATTTTCCAGAAAGAGACAAAAATGAAAGGAAACTTAAATTGTGATGTAAATTCAAATTGCATCAAATTGAGTGTGATCGTACATATGTAATTCAGTAATACTTCTTATGGAAAGTAAACATTCTGCATCGTGCTCCTGTGTTTCTTGTATGAACTAGTACCTTTGAATGCAAAATAAGTAATGATATCCAATGCTCTCTGTCCATTTATCACGATCGTAGGGATTTCTCCTCTAGAGTGCTCCTGTGTTTCTAGTATGAACTAGTACCTTTGAATGCAAAATTAATAATGATATCCAATGCTCTCTGTCCATTTATCACGATCGTAGTGATTTCTCCTCTACAGGTCCCAAAAAACACATATACGTCTGTCTTCATTCTTCATTGTCAAAATCGATTTTTCTCCTTCATATCTCTTCCCATATCTCCTCTCTTCTTCAAATTTCTGTCTCCTCAAATCAAATTCTCAAATCCATCTTCTTTTCATCTACTTACGGTTGAATCCCACCGCGAAAAAGCGGTATATACTAGTGAACTTGTAAGAACAGGATACAGTCTGCACTTGTATTAAACATATATGCTAATTGCTTAGTTTTTCAGTTGTGTAATTTACAAGATTTATATCATGAGGAGTTTCATTTTGTGCCTTTCACCGGAATGCCGGGAAAGAAATATTATACTAGAATCTATTTTTCTTGTACTTTCTTTGTGAATCTTAATGCTAAACAACGATTTTAGCAATGTTCAATGATTTAAAGTCTACACAATTAATTCTAACCAATGACCAGTAGAGTTTAAGTTTGAAACTTCATGGCTAAACATTAATTCTACTTTACTCAATGCAGATGGGAAATAAGGGTGCATTTATTCGTTTTGAAGCCCCTGATCTGAAGCCAAATATTGTCACTTTTACAGCAGTGGTTAGTACCTGTCCCCTCTTTCCCTTCTTTTTTTTTTTTTTTTTTTTTTTTTTTTGGGAGGTCGGGATTTTGACATCTACGCATTTAATAATAAATAATATTTTAGATGTCTCGTTCTGATGTTGAAGTTATTGATAAATTGCAGCCACACCCTGATGTCAAGCCAATGGCATATGCGAATAACTTCCTTCAAATGTTCTCGTAATGCATACACCTAACTTGAACCGCTGTGCTGTTTTAACTACACAAAAGTGCAATGTGGTCGTGTAAGGCTGAAGAAGAGTTTATGTACGACACGATAAACAAGTTAACACATATATTTGTAACTTGTGAATTGCCCTTGTGTGGACTTGAAAATTTAGATTATGCTGTAAAAATACTCTCAAGTAACATTGTGTTCAATGAAATGGCTCTTAAATTGTATTCATATTTATTTTACTGCACGAAATTGTTGTGATTCTCATATGCTGTGAATACTTCAAATGTTGTCAATAATTAATCCACTAACTTCCAATTCTGTCTCTCTCTTAGAGTTGATTTGGGATTGCTGGAGACAAATGTACTTGTAAGCATATTTTGGTGCTTATAAGTTCGGGTTTTGAAAATCAAACTCAGATATATATGTTGGAAGAAAATGCTTACTTCGAAAATAAGTTGATGGGTTGAGTAAAGAAATCGTCAAAAAATCATTGAATTTAGTGAAAATGCACTTTCCAAGTTCAGATATGAAAAATAAAATAACGAAAAAGAAAAGAAAAAGAAAAAGAAAATAGGAAACAAAATCCAGTCTTCAGGTAGAGAAGGTGCAATGAAGTTTGGACAAGAATTTTGAACCCTCAACTCAAGTCATAGCTCCAATTACTTCAACAGTTGCTTTCATGTAGTCATTGCTAACAAGTCTGATAAAGAGAAACATGCCCCCACCCCCTACCCCTCAAATTTTGTATATTTTTTACACTACCTTGGCTTCAATTTCTGAATCAAAATCATGACCCCACCCATCATATCAATCACATCTTCGCACAACTCATTTCTCTCTCTCTCTCTCTCTCACACACACACACACACACACACACACAGAGGCATGGAACCAATTCTAAAGCTACACAATTAAGCACTCCTCTTCACTTGTTCACGTACCTCAACACAAAATGTGCTGTTCATTCTCATGCTTCTCTCTTCCACTGCTGCAGCTGCTGATTTCTTTTCTTTTAATCTCTTCTGTCTCCACAAATCAAAATGCAAGAAAAAACCATACCGACAAGAATCTGTTTCCTAGTAACATGAATGCACTCGAACTCGAAACCTTGTTCAAGATTATGGAGTCTATGTCCAATGATCAAAACTGGAGAATTTCACACCCAAACCCATGTAATCCAGGTTCTTCTTGGCTAGGAATTGAGTGCAAAACAGGAATTGACAACCATTTTCATGTCACCAGGCTTGATTTTGGCACCCCACCAAATCCAACTTGCAAGAACAAAGCCACATTTCCTTCAGAAATTTTTGAACTCCCAAATCTTGAATCCATTTTCATTTTCCAATGTTTCACTCACACCTCTACAGCAATTTCTTTTCCTGAAAACAAGATTTCCAGTTCCTCCTTACAGCAGCTTAGTTTGAGAGCTAATCCTGCCCTTATGGGCTCAATCCCGCCTCATATTTCTTCTCTTAAATCTCTTCAAATCCTCACATTGTCACAAAACAGGTTAACAGACCGAATCCCGGTAGAAATTTTCAGTTTGAATTCTCTTTTACACCTTGATTTGAGTTATAACATGCTCACAGGCATGATCCCATTTCAAATTGGCAATCTCAGGAGCCTTTTAGGCCTGGATTTGAGCTATAACAGGCTGAAAGGGCCAATACCTGCCTCAATTGGCCAGCTTTTGGTTCTTCAAAAGCTGGATTTTAGCTCTAATTCACTCACTGGAAGCATTCCAGACAGTATTAAGCAGCTGAATTCTTTAATTTTCTTGGCATTAAGCAACAACAAATTAGGCGGGAGGTTTCCGAGCGGCCTGACGGACCTGCAAAATCTGCAGTACTTCATAATGGATGACAATCCAATGTTCAGACAATTGCCCCTGGAATTTGGTCATCTCAGAAAATTGCAAGAACTCAGGCTTGCCAATTCTGGATACTCTGGCACAATCCCTCCAATTTACTCACAGCTCGCGAATCTAAGCGCTCTTTCGTTGCAAAACAACCGATTAACGGGTGAAATCCCGACCGGGTTTGGCAATCTGTCTCATATATATCATCTGAACTTGAGCAGAAACTTTCTGTTTGGTGTTGTGCCTTTCAATTCAAGTTTCTTGAGAAGGCTTGGCAGGAATTTGGATCTTAGTAGCAATCCAGGGCTGTGTTTGAGTCCTTCAGAAGCATTTGGTGTCACTGTTGGAATTGATGTTTGTGGAAGTAACAAAACTGCATCTTCTATCAGGCCATTGAAGAAATCTGAAGCTCCATTTCAAGGCCCTAAACCATTTATTCTTACCATTTTTGGGTTTTTCTAGCATTGCATCAAATATTGTTTTCTGTTTAGTGGTTTCCTTATGTTTTCTTATAATTAGACTAATGTCTATATTGTGATTTTTAAGTGAAAATATCTATTTGAGCTGCAAATTTAATGGTAACTCTCTTTCTGTTGATCAAAATGTCTGGTTTAGCTTAAATAAAATTAACTTATTAAAAGTGATTTTAAGTTACTTTTAAGCTAAACTAAGCCAAAGATCTGATGGAGCAAGTCCTGCAATGCCAGATGAAAGGATTTCACTATGCAGTTCCAAAATAATGCAGTCTCAAGTCATCAGTACCAAATGTACAATGAATGAAGCATTCATTCATTCTATTTTAATTTTTTGACTCTTCTCTGATCCCAAGAGGGGTCCCAAGTTTTGGCATTGTAATTTATGGTAGGGACTATGTCTGAGGTGGTAACTTTTAGAGTGATAAAATAAGCCATGCACAGGCAAATTACAGAGGATTTTATGCAGTGAAATCTTAGTGCTTTTCTGTTCAGATTTTAATTTGCTAAAAAATTGTGGCTAAAAAGTCATAATTAATTTTAACTACTGCATTTGATGTGATCCACAATTTTATCAACTATTTATTCACCACATATTTCATCAATTTTTTTAATCAAAATATTCTAAAAAGCTCTATCAAACAAGCTCAATTATGTAGAAAAGTTTTATAGTCAAAGCGATAGGTCAACTTGACGGGTTGGGAGAGTCGAGGCCTCTACTCTCCCAATCTTCTTATAAACTCTATAGATTTGTTTCTTACAATAACTTTCTTTCAAATCGCTCTCTCCACTATTGTATTATGATTAAATGTTTAAATATATCATTAATTTTATATTATTCTGAATAAAATTTCCTCATTAAAAATTGTCCAAAATGTTTCTTTTCAGATTTGATAAAATATAACAAAGAAAAATGGATTTACTTTCTGTGAGAATGTCTCAAGCTCACTCCCACTGCTCTGTGAATCTGTGATATGGGAATTTTCAGTTCACTGTCTGATCAACTTTGATCTCTTTTGAATCAGAGACATAGTCTTGATTAAAAAGAAAAATATGATACAAAGAGTTAACTGCAAGAAGAAGAAAAAAGCGGGATTTTTAGAATCCAACTACACCAGTCGGTTCAATAGATAAAATCAAAAATAAGTTAAGTAATAAACCAAAAAACGAAAATTTACTCATTAAAATAACTTAACAATTGGCAAGTTCATTACCAAAACTGTTGGTTCACGCTATAATTTTATTTTTATTTATTTATTTAATTCTTTTTATCGACAGTACAATTCTATGACCTTTTAACTCTTTATCTTTTCTAGGTCAATGTCTCGACTGATTTTTAAAATGTTGGATCTCCTACAATAAAAAAAAAAAAAAAAAAACAAATGGGATTTGTTAGAATTTGCAAGTGTGTGTTGTCTATGAACTGATGAAACAAGACATTCAGAGTGACTGAGCACAAGGACACTTGGGAGTCTCGAGCTGGATCCCACTTCTTTATCTTCCAATTCAAATTTAGTAATTTACTTTTCTAATTCACTCACTGGAAGCATTCCAGACAGTATTAAGCAGCTGAATTCTTTAATTTTCTTGGCATTAAGCAACAACAAATTAGGCGGGAGGTTTCCGAGCGGCCTGACGGACCTGCAAAATCTGCAGTACTTCATAATGGATGACAATCCAATGTTCAGACAATTGCCCTGGAATTTGGTCATCTCAGAAAATTGCAAGAACTCAGGCTTGCCAATTCTGGATACTCTGGCACAATCCTCCAATTTACTCACAGCTCGCGAATCTAAGCGCTCTTTCGTTGCAAAACAACCGATTAACGGGTGAAATCCCGACCGGGTTTGGCAATCTGTCTCATATATATCATCTGAACTTGAGCAGAAACTTTCTGTTTGGTGTTGTGCCTTTCAATTCAAGTTTCTTGAGAAGGCTTGGCAGGAATTTGGATCTTAGTAGCAATCCAGGGCTGTGTTTGAGTCCTTCAGAAGCATTTGGTGTCACTGTTGGAATTGATGTTTGTGGAAGTAACAAAACTGCATCTTCTATCAGGCCATTGAAGAAATCTGAAGCTCCATTTCAAGGCCCTAAACCATTTATTCTTACCATTTTTTGGGTTTTTCTAGCATTGCATCAAATATTGTTTTCTGTTTAGTGGTTTCCTTATGTTTTCTTATAATTAGACTAATGTCTATATTGTGATTTTTTAAGTGAAAAATATCTATTTGAGCTGCAAATTTAATGGTAACTCTCTTTCTGTTGATCAAAATGTCTGGTTTAGCTTAAATAAAATTAACTTATTAAAAGTGATTTTAAGTTACTTTTAAGCTAAACTAAGCCAAAGATCTGATGGAGCAAGTCCTGCAATGCCAGATGAAAGGATTTCACTATGCAGTTCCAAAATAATGCAGTCTCAAGTCATCAGTACCAAATGTACAATGAATGAAGCATTCATTCATTCTATTTTATTTTTGACTCTTCTCTGATCCCAAGAGGGTCCCAAGTTTTGGCATTGTAATTTATGGTAGGGACTATGTCTGAGGTGGTAACTTTTAGAGTGATAAAATAAGCCATGCACAGGCAAATTACAGAGGATTTTGTGCAGTGAAATCTTAGTGCTTTTCTGTTCAGATTTTAATTTGCTAAAAAAATTGTGGCTAAAAGTCTATAATTAATTTTAACTACACATTTGATGTGATCCACAATTTTTATCAACTATTTATTCACTACATATTTCATCAATGTTTTTTTAATCAAAATATTCTAAAAAGCTCTATCAAACAAGCTCAATTATGTAGAAAAGTTTTATAGTCAAAGCGATAGGTCAACTTGACGGGTTGGGAGAGTCGAGGCCTCTACTCTCCCAATCTTCTTATAAACTCTATAGATTTGTTTCTTACAATAACTTTCTTTCAAATCGCTCGCTCCACTATTGTATTATGATTAAATGTTTAAATATATCATTAATTTTATATTATTCTGAATAAAATTTCCTCATTAAAAATTGTCCAAAATGTTTCTTTTTCAGATTTGATAAAATATAACAAAGAAAAATGGATTTACTTTCTGTGAGAATGTCTCAAGCTCACTCCCACTGCTCTGTGAATCTGTGATATGGGAATTTTCAGTTCACTGTCTGATCAACTTTGATCTCTTTTGAATCAGAGACATAGTCTTGATTAAAAAAGAAAAATATGATACAAAGAGTTAACTGCAAGAAGAAGAAAAAAGTGGGATTTTTTAGAATCCAACTACACCAGTCGGTTCAATAGATAAAATCAAAAATAAGTGTAATAAACCAAAAACGAAAATTTACTCATTAAAATAACTTATCAATTGGCAAGTTCATTACCAAAACTGTTGGTTCACGCTATAATTTTTATTTTTATTTATTTATTTAATTCTTTTTATTGACAGTACAATTCTATGACCTTTTAACTCTTTATCTTTTCTAGATCAATGTCTCGACTGATTTTTAAAATGTTGGATCTCCTACAATAAAGTAAAAAAAAAAAAAAAAAAAAAAACAAATGGGATTTGTTAGACTTTGCAAGTGTGTGTTGTCTATGAACTGATGAAACAAGACATTCAGAGTGACTGAGCACAAGGACACTTGGGAGTCTCGAGCTGGATCCCACTTCTTTATCTTCCAATTCAAATTTAGTAATTTACTTTTACTTTTCTTACATGTGCTGTCTTATTTATGGTACTAAAATTACTCCTCTTGCAGCCTTGTCTCATAGTTTCCCTTCACCCATTAAAAACTTTTTTTCTAGTTTATAAGTGATAAGTCATTTTCCTACATGCCTGAAAACTTTTTCTGTTGTCATTCTTACACCATGGAAAATGTTCACCTCCACCTAGTAGAGAACTTATTTTGCCAATTTGGACACTTGTCATTTTTCACTTTTTCCTCCTCCAATTCTATTTTGACAAGTGTCCAAATTGGCAAAATAAGCTCTCCACTAAGTGGAGGTGAACAGCTCTGCTTAAACCATTAGCCACAAATGATAATGGTGATAGTAAGGGAAAAAAAATGATTAATGACATATCATTATCCTCGTAATGATACTTTTTATGACATGTTTATTATGATGTATTAGTCATGATTAAACCAGAGATCTGGACTAGTTTCTCCTCGAATGGGTGAGTAGTGGTGGTCTAGCGTCGGCGGTGGGGTGGTCTCACGCTTTTACCCCTGTAATTTCAAGCTTTTATTTTTGGGTGAGAAAACGCGTAAATTGCACTTGATATAGACAATGGAGAACATATACATATTTTATCATCAACGACCTATGATGCAATTTTTTCAAACATTGAGAATGTTCGGTGTTATTTTTAAAGATTATGAGAACATCTCTTGCTTTTTCGAAAGATTGAAGATCAAATATGCTATTTTAAATAATGAATTAGATTTTAACTTCAATTTCTTTCTTGATCTCCAAATTTCAAATTCTCGATACTTCAAGAAATATAAGTTGAACTTGAACTTCTCAAAGTATTTAGCACGGAGGATGACCGAATTATATGTGGTATAGTATCGAGTACAGTAAATTTCACCTTAAGGTACTTTCCAAACAAGCCGTTGTATTCCATGGGAATAAATTTTCTGCTCACCTTTTTAGGAGAATCTGAACATGTTTTTCCCCTCTTGAAGAGGACAACTGCACTATTTGGAATTTGGACCAAAAAAAAAAAAAAAAAAACAGCCGACTGCCTAAAGATGAGCAACTTTAGAAGAATTGTGAAAAATGATAAAATCAATTTATAAATTTCGACAAATTGTTAACTTTTCTTGCAAAATAAATAAATAAATAAATATTGCAAGATATTAATAATTCAAAAAAAAAAAAAAAAAATTTAAGGAGACCATTCAATTTTTTTTTATATCTTAATTAGAATCTTGAACATAGGAGAACCTATTTGTTTCAAAACACAATTATTTGCTAGTCTCAATAGGGTTCTCTGAACCTTTATAGATTAGCCAGTTATTTCATACATTAAATAATTGATGCCCTAAACATGTAGATAGGCCTGGTCAGAAAGACATGGGAAAATAGCATCATAGGCAATTTCGTCTTATAACGTCGAGCTATATTTCATACACAAGATTAAACATGATTGAAGGCAAAGTTTTAAAAATATGCTTATAAGTACATTTTAAAATAAATAAACTTGTACGTTGGTTGAAGTTATAGTATGTTACTTATTTTGAAATTAATTCCAAATTTGACGATTTCATATGAACTATTTAGACTTGTGTAGCGAAGAGCTTTGCACGATAGGACGTTTCGATCAGAAGTGGACTTTTGGTAAGTACTTTGGTTTACTAATAAGTAAATAGATGGAAACATACATAAACATGACCTTAGAAGTAAGTTTAAGTAACTTTAAAGCCTAATCAGACATCCTACTAGTCTAGTCCAATCCTATTCAATTCAGTCTTATCTAATTGAGTCGAGTCCAGTATACGATAGCATGTCAAAGAGAATAAGAACCCTTTTCCTCTTCTGTAAAAGGAGGAGAACAACTAGAAAACAAAGGCTAAAGTCCTATTCTTTTTCCAATTAGAGAGTGGGGTGTAATATTCACTCAATCACTTGTCATGCACCATATTAACTATCATTTACTATTTTCATGTTGTAAATTCATTGAGTGGTCAATCCTCAACAACAGTTGTGTCCACTTTTTGTAGTTTGTACCCAAACAAGGTTGTTTGAAATCAAAGTACCCCTGGAAAATGCACCTCAGAGGGAAAGGAAAATGTGTTTTCTTTGGAGAAAAGGGCAAAAACAGTTTCAAAATAGAGGGTCAATAGTGACATAAATAAGAAAGCAAATGCTATCACTTTATTGCATCTATACATGCCCCAAACAATTAATGGAAAATTTTCGACAGAACCTCACGTGGGGTGACTTGTACTTTGTGTTTAGTACTGTAGTATTGCTTTATTGCCTTGTTGCTTTCTCTTGTGCTGTGTTGGGGTCAAGGAAAATATTTTTTTGGACACGATTTTAATGTAATGTCTATTGTCGTGTGATCGTAATGTATGTAAAAATTCATGTAATTAGAGGTGTTAAAATATAGTGAATTGTCTAGGCTTGAGACGGCAAGTGCCAAGTTTAAGCATTGCCTAGATACGGCATGCCCCTATAGTTGTATTGCGGCAGTCCCATTGCTCATGGACATAGGATGAACTAAACATAACGAATAGCGAAAATTGAAACATTCTTTTACTGCGTCACTTGTGACTTAAATTGAATATGCACAATTTACATGATTCAATTTATTTCTTCAATCTTTTACACAAATCCACGAATTATTTATAGTTTTGTAAAGAGGAAACTTCACTATGTTGACAGCTGCTGAATCATTGTTGACCTCAAAATTTGCATGATTCAACTGTGAACATATTTTTGTCACCTCCTTGTCTACCTATCTATTACCCATACACTAGAGGTGTCAAGACGGGCGGACCGACCGAACACCCAAGATCAGCCCACCCGTCTCAACCACGGACCACAGGCCAATCAGGTGAACAAGCAGACGGACGGGTCAAGCGGGCAAGGAGGGTGAACCGCGGGCCCGGCGGTTCGGCCCAATCTGTAATATTAAAAAAAAATTAAAATTCAAAAGGCATCGCGTCGGCCGGTGTCACATTTCTGACGGTCAGTGTTGTTGTTTCTTTGACCAAAAGCGTGACCTACTAGGCTTCGCTATATAATAATATATTATTATATACTATATAATATTTAAAAAAAAAAAAAAAAAAGAAAATGGTAAAGGCTAAAAGCGACTGTTGGGCTGCGCAACCCGATGGTGCGGGGCTTTTTGAACGCGGGCCGTTCGAAACTTTATCAAGCGGGCCGGACCCGAATTGACACCTTTACCCATATGGGCCGCGATTCAATTCGGTTCGTCCGTATGTATGAATAATTTTTTTTTTTGAAATTACTAAAAAAAATTAGCAACTTAATGAACTTATTTTTTTAAAAATTAAAGTTAAATAAAAGCAACCTACTGGCTACTACAAATGCAGGCTGCTTTTAGCCTTTTACCATTTTCTTTTTTTATTTTTTTTTTATATTATATAGTATATAATAATATTATATTAATATATAGACGATGAAATTCGCTTTTGGTCAGCAAAAGACACTTATTCAGCTGGCAATTGTCACATTTGCATTTAAGGCGAGAGAGCCTATGCGCTGAATTTTAATATTTTTTTAATAATATGGGCCAGCGGTTAAAGCGGTTAACTGCTAGCCCGTTGGGGGTTGAACCGCCTAGGCCCGCGATTCAACCTCCTTGGCCCGCGGCCCGCCCGTTTAGTTCACGGGTTGGCCCGCGGTCCCGGGTTGAGGTGGGTGGACCGATGAAGGTTTGGCCTGCCCGTCCGTTTTGACACCTTTACATATGGGCTCGACCCGTATGGACCAATGGGCGGGCCGGGCTCGTGAAAAAAATTCGATGGCCGAGCTGACCCGGCCCGCAACCTGCAGTGGTGCGGGCTTTTTCGAACGCGGGCCGTTACTGGGCTTTATCCGAGGCGGGCCGGCTGACCCAGATTGAAACCTCTACTACACACTATGATACCGCTAGGAGGCCAAGGCCGCCGTTCCAGAAAAAGATCCGACTACTGTTGCACTCCCATAGTCAAGTCAACTGTTGGAAAATAAAATATAATTGAGTGTACGAGAAATAGGTGAGTAGGAATTTGGCTAGGGGTTTGATATCATACCTTATGACTACGGAATGTTGTGTATATATAGATGAATGGGGCACGTGAATCAAGATGGACTATTGAAAAATGTGTTGTCTCGACCCACCATAAAATCCAAACTAGACCCAAACCAATAACAAGACCAACATGATCTGATATGGCCCAACTAGATTGACAGCACTAATGCCCACTTAGCTAATGTTAGGCCCTATCCCATCACATGCACGTCGCGTAATATATTTGTATAACATTAGTCCTTTAAGTATGAGTCGTACATTTATGTGCAGGTCAAACTTAGAAGAAAAGTAGAAGTAAGAACGAAAAGCTTGCAAAATGCGTCGGGTATATTAAGACTCATGACAAACTTTGAAATTGTAGGTTGTCCTCAACTAGGCGAGGGCTTACAAATTGCCTCTGAAATATAAGCCGACCTCAAATGATTGAAGACTTACAAACTGCCTATAAAATGCAAGCCGGCCTCAAATAGAGTGAGGACATACGAACTGTCTCCAAATGTAAGCTAGCCTCAAATAGATGAACACTTGCGAATAGCCTCCAAGATATGAGGCGACCTCAAACAGGTGAGGACTTAAAGATCGCCTCTGAATTATGAGACGACTTCAAATGATTGAGGACTTACGAATAGCATATGAGCCAACCTCAAACAGGTAAAGACTTACGCATCGCCTCTGAAATATGAGCCAACCTCAAAAGCATACTTATGAATTGCCTCTGAAATATGAGACGGTCATTAGAATATGGAGGCAGGGGCTTAGAAGTTGGCCTTAGATAGACAAGGCTTCACAATTAGCCTTAGAAATATAACACGAGGATTTACGAGCCAACCTCGAAGAGACGAGGTTTACGGCTAGCATTGGAAGATAGCTAACACAACATGATTTACTAAAATTTTGGCAACATCTTCCTAGTAATATGGACTAAACCAACATGAAAAGCAACATAAATTCCCAAACACTTCTACACAAAACAAAATGGGCACCACCAAACTCATACTAATCAAATAAAATATAGGTGATACAATTACTTTGACTTATTTCACAAAACAGCTTAAACAATGCATGATTTTACATAAGCAATAGTGAAGTCATCTAATTTTATATATGATGTGATCATGTACATCGCAAATAATATGTTGGCATAACCTAAGACATAATATGAAATAACATGTGTTGGCATTAATGAAACATATAGAAGGTGTTGTCGCAAATTATGAGTTAGCAGTAATAATAAAGTACCAGTAAAATACTAATATAACACTAGTCCCCCAAATTTGAGCTTATTATTCATGTTAGGCATCAGACTTTATCAAAGTCATTCGATGGTTCTACGAGGTGGCAATCAGCTCATCTTGGATCTTTTTTTTGTTAAGGCAACATGCTTCGATTGTTGCCACTAACATTAATGACGTTTAACTTCGTTTACCTTGTACGCGCATTTTTCTTTTCACTTCCTTTTCATTTGGTGAACTTACTTTACTTGATAATTTATTTTACGTGGTGGCATCCTTAATTCTAGTTCGTTGACCTTACACGCTTACTTGCAAGCATGGACTATGATTACGGGCCATCGATCTTTCGCACTTGTTCTCAAACATCGATTGTGATTACGGGTCATCGATTTTACACATTAATTGCAAGCATCGACCATGATTCTAGGTCGTCGGTCTTACGTACTTATTCTCAAGCATCATCGGTATGCCTTGAGTCGTCGATTTTTTGTATTTATTTGCAAGCATCGACCGTGATTACGGTTGTCAATCTTACGTACTTGTTCTCGATCATCATTTGTAATTTTGGGTGATCGATTCAACACATTTAGTCATGCTAAGCATCAACCGTGATTATGGGTCGTCGATCTTACATGTTCTCAAGCATCGACTATAATTTTGGGTCGTCAGTCTCGCTATTCTCTAATTTTTAAATGGAGTTTTACAAGTGAGATAAGGTAAGCGGAGATGAACTTTGGTATATCTCAAGCTCTCCCATTGGGTTGAATCAAGCAGAGTCGGCTTGGACGGATTCTGAGGCGCCCCTTTTAGTAGGCACGCGACTCTCTTGTCAAGAGTTTTAGAACAAGATCATCTCACACATCGAGGCATGTGAAGTAAATGGGGTTTGCTCGAAATTGGATAATAGATGTGGGAGCTTTGCATTTTTCCTTGTGCTTTCGGGGGCTTAGAGCTTGCCTTGAAGAATAAGAGCATTACGAGCTAGCTTCGGATGTCGAGGACTCATGGGTTCGTCTTCAATATTAAGTAGGTTACAAGGCGATTCGATGTGTGAAGGCTTATGGGCTTGTCTTCAATAATAAGATAATTCTGAGCTAGTCCGATGGCGAGGACTCCACCGTAGAGCGGGATTTAGAGCGTGCCTTGGAGAATAGTAGAGCGACGAGCCGCACCTCGGATATACAAGGACTTGTGCATTATGCCTTCGATAATAAGAAAATCGTGAGCTAGCCTCAGCGCACAACGTCTGCGATGACTTATGGGCTCGCTTTCAATAATAATTAACCCACAAGCTAGCCTCGTCGATGCGATGACTTATGGGCTCACCTTTAATAATAAGAAGATTACAAGTTGGGGCTCGGCTTGAATAATTGGAAGCCTTATGAGCTGGCCTCATATGAGCGAGGACTTGAAGCTTGTCTCAATAATAAGGAAATTGTGAGCAAGGGTTCACCTTCAATAATTGGAGGCCTTACTAGCTAGCCTCAAATGCGCGAGGGCTTATAGCTTGCCTTAACAATAAGCATTAATAGATAGAAACTTCGAAATAAGGCAAATTCAGGCTGGGCATTTTGTAGAACAGTCACAAATTTGATTTTTCTATGCAACTTGTATCCACACCAACCACAAGATCAAATTCAAGGAGAACAACAATCAGATTTTAGTGGCATGCTGTGAGGGCTTGATTAGAAGAGCTGGAGACAATGCGAAGATAACCAAAGGAACCAAGATACTACCTTGAAATGACTAATTAAAGATTCTGAACAACTTCTCAATGGCATTTATATCAATTGATTCCAAGTAGATGACATTAAAATGTCCTCTTCAACCCAATTGACCTCCAAGTGGATCACACTAAAATACGCTATTTAATCTAATTAATCCCTAGGTAGATCACATTAAAAATATGATATTAATCCAATTAATCCTCTAGTAGATTATGTTATGGAAGCTGACCAACCTGAGGTAAGTAGTTTTATTAAATGGAAGTAGAATTTTAAACAATGCATTTTGTCAAATGCCTTACGTGCATATTCATAGTTGAAGTTTCTTTGGCTAAATCTACACATAAGCTGGTGGAAAATGCTTCTCAAAATTCAAGAAGTTTCCTTGAAGGTTAAAGCATCTCATTGCAGGCATCACGAAATCATCACTTTCTTGTTGCATTAAGAAATCATGATTTAGGACAAGAAAGAAAAGGGCGACGCCTTAGTATTACCTGGCTCCAGGAGGTGCGATTTATACAAATAAAGAAATTAGTGATTCTGACCAAGTGATGATGCCCTCGTTATTTATTGGTATTGCCAATAACTTAATCCATCATGCTCATAAAGAAAATCCTCGCCACATAGCCAGCTGCTCGTGGCGGGCAATGGTAGCTGGGTTACTGATTATTGAAGCTATCGCTGCTTCGACAGCTCCCACGGGAGGTTGTTGAGAGGAGAAGGATGACAGCCGAGCCCATTTTGTAAGGAGAATTTCGTTCAAGCATTTTGTCGAGCACCTTGCTTGCAAACTCTTCCTCCTTGTCTATCATTCAAAACCCAGCTCCGTACCACTGTTATACAAGGTCGTTTGAACTTCTGAAGGTTTTTTGTTAAGGCAACATGCTTTCGATTGTTGCCACTAACATTAATGACGCTTAACTTCGTTTACCTTGTACGCGCATTTTTCTTCTCACTTCCTTTTCATTTGGTGAACTTACTTTACTTGATAATTTATTTTACGTGGTGGCATCCTTAATTCTAGTTCGTTGACCTTACACGCTTACTTGCAAGCATGGACTATGATTCTGGGCCATCGATCTTTCGCACTTGTTCTCAAACATCGATTGTGATTCTGGGTCATCGATTTTACACATTAATTCGCAAGCATCGACCATGATTCTAGGTCGTCGGTCTTACGTACTTATTCTCAAGCATCGACTGTACACTGAGTCGTCGATTTTTTGTATTTATTTGCAAGCATCGACTGTGATTCTGGTTGTCAATCTTACGTACTTGTTCTCAATCATCGACTGTAATTTTGGGTGATCGACTCAACACATTTAGTCGCAAGCATCAACCGTGATTATGGGTCGTCGATCTTACATGTTCTCAAGCATCGACTATAATTTTGGGTCGTCGAGTCTGCTATTCTCTAATTTTTAAATGGAGTTTTACAAGTGAGATAAGGTAAGCGGAGATAAACTTTGGTATATCTCAAGCTCTCCCATTGGGTTGAATCAAAGCAGTCGACTTGGACAAAGGTTCAGGGCCCTTTGTAAGGCACGCGACTCTCTTGTCAAGAGTTTTAGAACAAGATCATCTCACATATCGAGGCATGTGAAGTAAATGGGGTTTGCTCGAGCTGGATAATAGATGTAGGGAGCTTTGCATTTTTCCCTTGTGCTTTCCAGGGCTTAGAGCTTGCCTTGAAGAATAAGAGCATTACGAGCTAGCCTCAGATATGCGAGGACTCATGGGTTCGTCTTCAATATTAAGTAGGTTACAAGCCAGTCGATGTGTGAAGGCTTATGGGCTTGTCTTCAATAATAAGATAATTACGAGCTAGTCCTGATAAGCGAGGACTTACCGTAAGAGCGGGGATTTAGAGCGTGCCTTGGAGAATAGTAGAACGACGAGCCAGCCTCAGATATACAAGGACTTGTGCATTATGCCTTCGATAATAAGAAAATCGCGAGCTAGCCTCAACGTACAACGTGCGATGACTTATGGGCTCGCTTTCAATAATAATTAACCCACAAGCTAGCCTCGACGTGCGATGACTTATGGGCTCACCTTTAATAATAAGAAGATTACAAGTTGGGGCTCGGCTTGAATAATTGGAAGCCTTATGAGCTGGCCTCATATGAGCGAGGACTTGAAGCTTGTCTCAATAATAAGGAAATTGTGAGCAAGGGTTCACCTTCAATAATTGGAGGCCTTACTAGCTAGCCTCAAATGCTTGAGGGCTTATAGCTTGCCTTAACAATAAGCATTAATAGATAGAAACTTGAAATAAGGCAAATTCAGGCTGGGCATTTTGTAGAACAGTCACAAATTTGATTTTTCTATGCAACTTGTATCCACACCAACCACAAGATCAAATTCAAGGAGAACAACAATCAGATTTTAGTGGCATGCTGTGAGGGCTTGATTAGAAGAGCTGGAGACAATGCGAAGATAACCAAAGGAACCAAGATACTACCTTGAAATGACTAATTAAAGATTCTGAACAACTTCTCAATGGCATTTATATCAATTGATTCCAAGTAGATGACATTAAAATGTCCTCTTCAACCCAATTGACCTCCAAGTGGATCACACTAAAATACGCTATTTAATCTAATTAATCCCTAGGTAGATCACATTAAAATATGATATTAATCCAATTAATCCTCTAGTAGATTATGTTATGGAAGCTGACCAACCTGAGGTAAGTAGTTTTATTAAATGGAAGTAGAATTTTAAACAATGCATTTTGTCAAATGCCTTACGTGCATATTCATAGTTGAAGTTTCTTTGGCTAAATCTACACATAAGCTGGTGGAAAATGCTTCTCAAAATTCAAGAAGTTTCCTTGAAGGTTAAAGCATCTCATTGCAGGCATCACGAAATCATCACTTTCTTGTTGCATTAAGAAATCATGATTTAGGACAAGAAAGAAAAGGGCGACGCCTTAGTATTACCTGGCTCCAGGAGGTGCGATTTATACAAATAAAGAAATTAGTGATTCTGACCAAGTGATGATGCCCTCGTTATTTATTGGTATTGCCAATAACTTAATCCATCATGCTCATAAAAGAAAAATCCTCGCCACATAGCCAGCTGCTCGTGGCGGGCAATGGTAGCTGGGTTACTGATTATTGAAGCTATCGCTGCTTCGACAGCTCCCACGGGAGGTTGTTGAGAGGGAGAAGGATGACAGCCGAGCCCATTTTGTAAGGAGAATTTCGTTCAAGCATTTTGTCGAGCACCTTGCTTGCAAACTCTTCCTCCCTTGTCTATCATTCAAAACCCAGCTCCGTACCACTGTTATACAAGGTCGTTTGAACTTCTGAAGGTTGATTAAGGGTTATCGAGTTCTAGGAAAATAGAAGAAGATGAGTCTCAAAGAATGGCGCTCAAGATAACGGCCATGGGGTTGCGCTAGTGTCCATGGCTACCTGCGGTTGATAGCTGTTGCGGAGGTCTGCAGTTGACTTAATGGTTGCTGCCGAAAGCTCGACGGCAATGACTGAAGATTGAAACCGCATCCTTTTTCCACTCTTTTTTGGTGGTTGGTTCTTCTCTCAATCTGGACATCAAAAAAACCTTAAAAAATTGTTTTGAGTGGCCAAAATACCCTAGCTTCCAGTGACCGTTTTCGCGCCGGTTTTCTCACCTTTGATGCCGGAAAAAATCTTTTTTCCAGGTCTACTTTTAGGGGTTACAAAAGGTCGTCTTCTTCCTTGTTTTTCGGGATTTTGTTAAGTTTTTTAATGTAGCATTCTATTAACCTCAAATTTTGTATTGTCAACAAATCCTGATTACTTCTTGTGTTACTTGTACACAATGACATTGTTAGGAGGCAAAAGTTGTCGTTTCAGAAAAAGTCTGACAATCTATTTCATTTTAACGGTGAAATAAACTGTACAAAAAATAGAATATAGTTTGATTCTAGAGAAATGGTGAATTTGAGTAAGTTTGATTTCGATACAAAGAAATGCAGTGTATATATAGGAAAATGGGGTGTGTGTACAAAGGTAGGCTATTGAAAAATGTGTTGTTCTAACCCATCATAAAGAGCGATCGATCTAACGCCCACATGGCAAGGCGTTATAAAAATCTTCTTGCGTGCGATGCAGAAGCGGCGTGCACTGACGATGATAAGTGTGACTTTGCATCGCCGTCCCACATCGCCGCCACATCAAGATGGGCATTTCCACGTTTTACATAGTGGGCGTTAGATCGCCACTCCCATCATAAATTCCAAATTAGGCCAGAGCCCATGAGACGATCGACACGATCTCATCTGGACCAATTCAACTAACCCACTTTTACCCAGTTTAATAATGTAGAGCTCTGGTATATATACCACGTAACATATTAGTAGGGCTGGCAAATTAATCAACCCGACCCGAATCGACTCGGGTCGGTTTGAGTCGATTTTTTGACAAATTTGAATCGTTTTTTTACCCACCCCGGTTTTTTGACCCAACCCAAAACCGACTTAATTTAATTTTTTAAAAAAACTAAACTTTAATCAGATTCGAAACCGAAAATCCGAACCAACTTCGAGTCAGTTTTGATTTGGGTCGAAACCCGACCCGACCCACCCCTGCCCACTCCTACATATTAGTATATAACACAACGTCGCCTAAACTTCAATTTGTCTCAATTTTATCATCCAACATATATTTTTATTTTAGTTTAATAATCTCTGCTAAATGTGTGCAATTAAGGTAGTAATATCTTGCCAAAGTCATAAGCAATGATCTTCCTTCAATTCAAGTTCAACTAACCCCCAGTGGATTCAGCCCAATGGTACCTTGGTCCAATCTTTAATCAACCTTAATTTGATCCCACAATAAGAAGAATGGGCTGGGTCAAAAGCTTAGACCCATTTTCTGAAAAAGGGTGGCCCAATTTTGTGACCCGATCCATATGATATGTCTTGTTTATCAAGAAATTGCATTCCATGAGTTATTCCGTGGGATATTTACACCCACTACTTACAAATATTAAAATAAATCTAAATCTAACAATTAACTTATTTATTTTAAAAATACTATATAATTAATATTATATTAAATAATAAAATAATGAATTAAAATTAAATAACTATTTCCACGTGAATTCACTCAAATTTGTTTTGAGTCCTTAATTATTTGCACTATAAGTCCTTCATCTTTATAAAATTTTCACTTTAGTCCCTATACTTCGTCTTTCATTTCAATTTTGTCCTTTTTATTTGTAACCCAAGTCCTTCAACTTTTAAATTTGTACAAGTTGGTCCCCATATTTATACTTTTATATCAATTTAGTCCTTTGTATCATTTATTTGATCTGACGTTATAAAATGATATTTTGTATCATTGAATATGTTACATATTATATTATGTTATTTTACATATCACGTATTACGTAAATTGGTATTTTCATATCACCGATGTTACACGATGTTCAAATGATAAAATCAATAGTTTTATTTGTTAAATTTAACATTGTGTTTCATATCTATATCATACTATATAACGAACTTATTGAAGTTTAGAGTTGATTTTGAACAGTAACAATTTCATTTAGTAGCATTAACTGTTATAAACGTTACAAATCTTATTGTGTATCGTTGTTTGATACAAATGTTCTGAAATAATATTTTGTATCATCGAATATGTTATGATTATATTATATTATTTTACACAATACACGTATACGTGAATTAATATTTTGTATCACCGATATTTTATATTTCAATTTGTAATACGATTGTTACAAAATATCGTTTGTAACATTTGTATCAAACATCGATACACAATATCATTTTATAATATATGTATCAAATGGTGATACTATAAAGGACTAAACCCGATATAAAAGTATAAATATGGAGACCAACTTGTACAAATTTAAAAGTTGAAGGACTTGGGTTACAAATAAAAAGGACTAAATTGAAATGAAAGATGAAATATAGGGACTAAAGTGAAAATTTTATAAAGATGAAGGACTTATTGTGCAAATAATTAAGGACTCAAATGCAAATTTAAGTAAATTCACGTGGAAATATATATTTTGTAGTATAGATTTAATTTTAATTTATTATTTTATTAATTAATATAATTTTAAGAATGTAGTATTTTTAGAATAAATTTGTTAAGTTGATAAAATTAGAATTATTTTTAAAAAGTGGTTTATTTATGAAAAGATCCCTTATTCCGTCGGTCAAATTTAGGTTTAAGTTGGTCAAATATAATTTGTATCTATACATTTGTTAGGACCTACAACTTTGATTCACTTTTTTATCTAAATATTTCGCAAGATTCACTATTTATAATTTAAAATTTTACCAAACAAGCACTTAAATTCCTGTCACCTTGCCATTCCTTTCCTTGTGGACAGATTGAATAGCTTCATCTTTGGTTGCCTTTGGGTAACCTCCATTCATTCTTTATATTCAATGTGATTATTACAACATATTGTGCTATTCATAGTGTTTAGTTTGGTAGAAAAAATAATACATTGAAATGGAGTTACTTTGAATTAAGAACCAAGTTCTCGTGTTTAATGAAGAAACAAGAACCAAATCACTATCTTATTCCTTCTTCATTTTCATTTTTAATATATATATAATATTTTTCTCGTAGATAATCTAGTTATAATGCACCCTCACATATCTAATATAGACCAGCATGGTCGATTTTGAGATTTTCGAGGACATGGGGCGAATTCTATAAATTAGACTCTCGATTCGCCCCAAATTGTAGTATGCATTCAAAATCCACAAGTCTTTTACGGAATTAATTGTTAACTTAAAAAAAAAAAAAAAGTAAACATTGGTCAGAGTAATAAATATGGGCTCTCTTCGATTTTGGACTATATTTGCACAAAGGGTAATTGGCACAGAGCGTCCCTACTTTTTGAAGTGATTGTGCAAATCATCCATACGTATGAAATTTTGACATTTTACTCTCAAATCTACATTTTCTTACGTAAAATATCATTTTAAGTCCATTGCCATCTAAAAAGCTCAGTTAAATTTGATTTTCAATACGACTCGTACCAATTTGAAATGGTATTTTTCGTCCACACATATAAAATAGGGCGGGGGCGGCCACAGCCTAAGCGGCCAGCAACCGCCTAGGGCCCCCGACCATGCAGGCCCAATTTTGGCCTTGCACAACCATTTTCAAAGGTATGGATGTTTCTGCCTACCAATTACTATTTGCACAAATAATTTTTTAGAGGCCAACTTCATAATCACAAATAATAATTTTTTTTAAATAAAAATAGGCTCCCTTCAATTTTTGAGTTTAAAGCGGTTGTTTTACCTCGCCTAGTGGCTAGGCCCAAAACATGCCTCATAGACCAAGTTTTAAGTTATCAAGTCTAAAAGAAACATAATCAGAAAGAACAAGACACATTACTTATATTTTTCAATTGAAATTTGGGGTTATATTCTCGGTTTTTCTATTAAAGGATAAAAATAAATTGTGTTAGCATCCAACGAGGTAATTTTTAATTTGTTGTCTAATCGAAATTTCGTGGTTTTAAGCAAATTTATATTGGTAAATTCAAGGTTCGGTCAATGTTTGGCATTTATAGGCTCTAAAGTTATATGATTAGAATTTAATTCAATTAAAGAGGCATTTTAGAGCTTGGGAAAAGACCAACATACCTTACAAATTGCAAAAAGTTAATTTAATGATATTGCTTTATTGTGATACCATTTTGTTGCGATAGTGTTTTATTGTGATATCGCTTTTGTATGATATTGTTTTATTGTGGATACTGCTTTTTATTTATATAATGTACATTGATATATTTATATCATGTTTTTATTTTTGACATCTTTGCTTTATTACGACAATGTTTAAACATATGATCTTGTAATACTAATGGGAGCATTTTAAAAACAAAGATTACTTCAATGCATTAAAATATATTGTACTTAGTTTTATATATGATAATTGCTTTATATAGATAATGCTGCTATGATACACTAATACAATGATTTTATCTTTGATACTGCTTTTATTATGATAATATTTCAACATATGATACCGCTTTTAATCTATGATAATGTTATTGAATACAAACAGTATCAATTGTCTTATATCGCTAATCGGAACATTTTAAGAACAATATAATTACTTCAACTAATACAACATCTATGTAATCTAACGCGTTTTAATTTATGATAATATTATTTGAACGCAAACAGTGATTTCAATGGCCTTGTACTACTAATGGAGCATTTTAAGAACAATATAATTACTTCAACCAAAGAAAGATGATCTATGATACTGCTTTTTATTTAGATAAAGTGATATGGTATACTTATACCATATTTTTATCTTTGATACTATTTTATTGTGATAATGTTTCAACATATGATATTGTTATTTAATATATGATATTGTTATTTTATTGGGTTGTAGTTTGCGCATGTGATGCACCTTTTTACAAGATATTTTCATGTAAGATACTAATATATTAAGATACATTTATCTCTGTAGATCTTTGTTTTAGTATGTATGATCATCGTTTTCGACAAGAAAAAATTAAAGATTATTATTTTAAGCTAAAGAGGCGACTTCAAACGGCTAGAATTCATCGTGACACAGCGGTAGCGGTTGATTAGTCTTGACCGGCTCGTCAGAACCATTCCGAAAAACATATTATAATAAAAAATTCGAGAGTTATGTGAATTCTATGCTCATTTCTATTACGAGCATCATTTTCTATACTACGATATCGAACAACACATACGCACTAATTAACAACACAAAGAATATTCTAATGGCCAACTTTCGCCATAGCAATGTCCACATCGAACTTTTCATTCCTACATAAATTCAAGCTGCTATTTACAACAACAAATCATAGCAACTCTACATGAATTCATTAAAACAAATCTTCCTTATAAAGTTTTCTATAATACAATGTCAAGGATACAAATGTGTTTTATGATAATCGTTTCATATACTACAAAAGATTCTCAAACCTATCTAAAGAATATCATAAATGCATCAAAAGCTAATCAATATGCCCACTTCTGGGGAATTGGTGACATGTTTACCTTTGTAAATTAACGGAGGGTGATTTCACTTAAATTCTCCCCGCAATTATAAAAGCTCATCTAATTTGCACGTAAAGTGCAAGAATATATCCATAGATGTCCATATTCAGGAGGTACAATTCATGGGAACCATCATCATCAATGGGTTATCCATTTATACAACCGAATTTCGATTAACAGCAAGCAAGAGATTTCCCATTGAACACACATTAAGAGAGTAAAATGCTCCCTTAGTTTATTTCTCTACAATTAAAGCTGAAGTTTTCATATTCTATCGTTATCGTCAAGATCCACGCCACCGCAATTATTTCAACATAGAGAGGTTTACCAGTTTACTAAAGCAAAAAAAAAAACCTCATGAACTCTAATAAAAAATTGAAGGGACCCTCGTAATTACGGTTATCGGAATTTACACGTGAAACGGTTTATAACAAAATTTTATTTATTCTTGATTACAATCGGAGGCGCAGTGGATTATGCTTTAAATTACGTAGGATTGCGAGGTATGATGCTGCTCCACGATGTGTTATACGGTATACATACTCACTACGTGCTATGAAGCGAACATGCCGATCTTCTTTGTCAACACGAAAGCTAATTGTCAACTCACTTTCTTTTACAATTGCAAAATTTCATTTATAAATGAAAATTTGTTATTAAAGCTTTATTTTGTTGTTGTGGTGGCGGGCTATGGCTGGACGGTGATGGGAGTAATGCTAAGGGTAGTAATGTTTGTAGTAAATATGAATCACATAAGATAATTTTGGGATTAATATGAAAAATTGTTGAAAAGTATGACTTATTTACAATTTTGAAAATTATTTTGACCTTTATTTGAAATAAGTTACTTGCAGTATCGACTTTGTGCACTTTCCCAATTTATATTTCTTGTGGTGCATGTGAAAGTGTTTGTTGTACGTGTTTAATTATAATTTAAAGTGGTGAAATTCACCATTCATGAGTTAAATTATTTCGTGTTTGTAATGATTTCATCCATAATACATTTTTTAGCCAGAGCGTCACCATTCTTACCATTTATTCACCATGAGATGGTCCACAAATCACTATTTTCACTATTTTGATAAATTTTGTTTTTTTTTTTTTTAAATAAAGATCAACCTATTTAAATATGAAATAAGTCTAAATAGAAAATAAATTCAAATCTAACATACATTATCCATCTTAATCTAGTTATTAAATTATAGACTATGCAATTTTCTTTTTAAATATCATTTTAGACATTTTTATCTTGAATAAAAACGATTTTCCAAATTGTTAGGATTTGAAAAATAAATAAAAGGGCAAAGAATAAAGAACATAAAGATTTATATAGTCCTATAAAAAATAATGATTTTTGTTTATAATAGATTAGTCCTATATATAATAACACAATGAAAATTTTCTAATTATAATGAAACTATAAGGCAAAATTTTGAAAAACACCCTTAATTAAGAAAATACAAATATTGTATACCTTTCGGAAGCGCGCCAGAACCCTGAGGGGGGGCCACCCCCCCTTCCAACCCCCCACACGGCGACCTTCAGCGCTGAAGGTCGATCCAGCGTTCACTCTGCATAGCGCAACATATTAGGCTCCACATCTTAACACAAATTTTAATCATTTTTTAATTGTCTCTCAAAAATTTATAATTTAAAAATATCTCAATATATTAAGGGCCCCATTTTAATTTTCGCCTAAGGCCCCCCAAATTTCAGGGCCGGCCCTGAATAGGGCATGCTCATCGCCAACTAGAACAATGATGACGTCCTTGCCATTGAGAAACGTACCGCCATCCAAAAAGCTCCGTTAAGTCTGACAATGCGGAGCTTATGTTGGAAAATGATGACGTCCTTGCAATTGAGAACGAACTGCCATGATTGTGAGGAGGAGTTAGAAGAGTAGCGTTTGGCGAGGAAATTGTTAGTGGTAGCGCGGATTTCAGAAAAGTCGTAAATTTGAGAGTTTTTGGGCTGCTTATCCAGTAGGTTGGACAATGAGGTGCAGCTCGAGAAGGAAATGGTGCCGACGGAAGTGTAAAGGAGGTAACTGGAACGAGACCCGGAGGCGAAGCTGCTGGTTGAAGGATCAGAAAGCCAACTCGAGGGTTTTGGAATCGGATTTTGTGGAGAGTTTCATGATGGCTTTTCCCTTTCCAATTTCGATGATTTCCTCGGAGTTCTTAAGGATGAATTATGGGTTGGATTAGGGTTTACAATGAGTTCTGATGCTTTGATCGCCATTGAGAATGGATTGCCATCCATTGTGAACGAAATTAATTTGGAAAGAAAGTGTGTGGACGAAATTATCCTTCCAAATTAATATGAGTCGTGTTGAAGATCAGATTTAACGAAGCTTTTTTATGGTAATGGACGGAAATGATGTTTTGCACAAGAAAATGTGGTTTTGAGGGTGAAAATGCCAAAATTTCATACGTATGGATGATTTGCACAATTACTTCAAAAGGTATGAATGTTTTGTGCCAATTACCATTTGCACAAATAATTTTTTTTAGGCCAACTTCAATAATCACAAATAATAATTTTTTTAAATAAAAATAGGCTCCCTTCAATTTTGAGTTTAAAGCGATTGTCTTACTCGTCTAGGCAGCTAGGCCCAAAACATGCCTGTAGACCAAGTTTTAAGTTATCAAGTCTAAAAGAAACATAATTCGTAAAGAACAAGACACATTACTTATATTTTTCAATTGAAATTTGGGGGTTATATTCTGGGTTTTTCTATTAAAGGGATAAAAATAAATTGTGTTAGCATCCAACTCAGGTAATTTTTAATTTGTTGTCTAATCGAAATTTCTGTGTTTTAAGCAAATTTATATGGGTAAATTCAAGGTCGGTCAATGTTTTGGTACTTATAGGCTCTAAAGTCATATGATTAAAACTTAATTCAATTAAAGTTACATTTTAGAGCTAAAAGACCAACATACCTTACAATTGCAAAAAAAGGCTAATTTAATGATATTGTTTTATTGTGATACCATTTTGTTGTGATAGTGTTTTATTGTGATATCGTTTTGTATGATATTGTTTTTTTGTGATACTGTTTTATTTAGATAATGTACATTGATATATTTATATCATGCTTTTATTTTTTATACTGTTTTATTATGACAATGTTTAAACATATGATCTTGTACTACTAATGGAGCATTTTAAAAACAGTATTACTTCAACCATTAAAATATCTTGTACTTAGTTTTATATATGATACTGTTTTATATAGATAATGTGCTATGATACACTAATACAATGATTTTATCTTTGATACTGTTTTATTATGATAATGTTTCAACATATGATACTGTTTTAATCTATAATAATGTTATTGAATGCAAACAGTATCAATTGTCTTATACTGCTAATGGAACATTTTAAGAACAATATAATTACTTCAACTAATACAACATCTATGATACTGTTTTAATCTATGATAATATTATTGAATGCAAACAGTATCAATGGTCTTGTACTCCTAATGGAGCATTTTAAGAACAAAATAATTACTTTAACCAGTAAAGATGATCTATGATACTGTTTTTATTTAGATAAAGTGATATGATATACTTATACCATATTTTTATCTTTGATACTATTTTATTGTGATAATGTTTCAACATATGATATTGTTATTTAATATATGATATTGATATTTTATTGAGTTGTAGTTTGTGTATGTGATACTGTTTTATTAAGATATTTTCATGTAAGATACTAATATATTAAGATACATTTATCTGTAATACTGTTTTAGTATGTATGATATTGTTTTGACAAGAAAAATTAAAGATTATTATTTTAAGCTAAAGAGACGACTTCAAACGGCTAAAATTCATCGTACACAATAGCGAAGCGACTAGTCTTAACCGGCTCGTCGTAACCATTCCGAAAACATATTATAATAAAAATTCTGAGTACGTATGTGAATTCTATGCTCATTTCTATTATGATACTGTTTTTCTATACTACAGTATCAAACAACACACATGACTAATTAACAACACAAAGAATATTCTAATGGCCAACTTTCGTCATAGCAATGTCCACATCGAACTTTTTCATTCCTACATAAATTCAAGCTGCTATTTACAACAACAAATCATAGCAACTCTACATAAATTTATTAAACAAATCTTCCTTAATGTTTTCTATAATACAATATCATGATACAAATGTGTTTATGATACTGTTTCTCATACCACAAAGATCAAACCCATCTAAAGAATATCATAAATGCATCAAAAGCTAATCAATATGCCCACTTCTAGAGATTTAACATGTTTACCTTGTAAATTAACAAAGAAATTGATTTCATCAGATGCCCCACAATTATAAAAGCTCATCTAATTTGCACATAAAGTGCAAGATTATGTCCATGATGTCCACATTCAGATTGCAATTCATGGGAACCATCATCACGAAGCATCCATTTATACAACCGAATCTTCAGATTAATAGCAGCAAGAAGTTTCCCATTGAACACATTAAGAGACTAAAATGCTCCCTTAGTTTATTTCTCTGCAATTAGCTGAAGTTTTTCATATTCTACTGTAAAAATCAGTATCCCGCCCTGCAATTAATTCAACATAGAGAAAAGTTTACAATTGCTAAAGCAAAAAAAACATAACAGAACTCTAACAAAAATTGAATGGAACCCACATAATTCTGCTATCGAAATTTCACAGCAAAATGGTTTATAACAAAATTTTGCCTATTCTTGATTACAATCGGAAAACATGATGGATTATACTTTAAATTACAGATTGCGAAGGTATGAGTCTGCTCCTGATGGCATATACGGCATGCATGTTCACCAAGTGCGATAGAGCGAATATGAATCTTCTTAATGTCATCAATGGTGCCAATTGTCAACTCACCTACTTTTACAATTGCAAGGCTGTTGACAAATGAAAATTTCATATTAAAGCTTTATTTTGTTGTTGTGGCGGCGGCGGCGGCTTCATGCTGTAATGCAATGCGATGGCGACGGTGATGGGAGCAATGCCAAGGGTAATGTTTGTAGCAAATATGAATCACATAGATAATTTTGGGATTAATATGAAAAATTGTTGAAAAGTATGACTTATTTACAATTTTGAAAATTATTTTGACCTAATTTGAAATAAGTTACTTGCATGTGACTTTTATGCAATTTTCCCAATTTATATTTCTTGGTGCATATGAAAGTGTTTGTTGTCCGTGCTTAAATTATAATTTAAAGGGTTAATTACACTAATGATTCCAATTATTTCAGGTTTGTAACGATTTCATCCATATTCTATTTTTTAGCAGATATCATCACTATTTTTCTATTTATTCTCACAGATGGTCCCCAAATCACTATTTTCACTATTTTCACTATTTTGATAAAATTTTGACAATTTTGCCCCTTGACTTAAATAAATTAAAATGATAGGAAAAAAATACAATGAAAGCATTGCAATTGGACCCTTAACCTTTTCAAAAGTACAAATAAATCCTAAACTATTTTATTTTATTCAGATAAGTGTTCTTCCCCAACTCAAAATGATCATCTTTTCCCACCCACCCACATATTTTCATCGCGAACCTTTTATGCTCCATGTTCATCGTAATATTATCTTATCATTTGGTTCAACAATTTTTTGGCCCATATTCGTGACGTAGCAGTTAAATCATGTCAATAAATCCGATGAATTGTAGCTTTTCATCATCGAGGATCAACACGTATCTATGAGCTTGCTTTATTGTGAAGACTAAATACACTTGCACCAATAAAAAAAAAAGATGACTGAATCTGTTAATTGCTAGATGCTAGATGCATACAGATACAATGCTCTATCATGTATTCACCTTTCTAGGGGTCATTTTGCCATGCTTCCACAGAGATTTAATTAAAGAGGATCTCAAGATTATTTTCCAAATGAGTTCAAAGTTAAACATTTCCTGGAAAATACTATACTTGTCCGATAAAACTACTTAGAACGGTAGGTCACCAAAAGAGCATACCAATAGAAGCATATGCTATGGCTTGGGAGAAATGTCTTTGCTGGTTGAGTTCTCGTTGTTGGTTGAGTTCAAGGAAACCTTGAGGTGAGAGGGGCATTATGGAACTTAATGATTGGACCCAGATAATTGCCTTTGTAACTTGTATTTTGAAGCAAACATGTGGCTAAATGAGTATACAGGGGGACTCCTGGTCTACCAATTGAGGGCAACTAGTGAGGGTGGGTGGAAAAGATGATTCTTTTGAGTTAAGAAAAATACTTATCTAAATAAAATAAAATAATTTAAGATTTATTTGTACTTTTGAAAAAGTTGAGGGTCCAATTACAATGCTTTTATTGTATTTTTTTCCCATCATTTTAATTTATTTAAGTCAAAGGGCAAAATTGTTAGAATAGTGAAAAATAGTGATTTGGGGATCATATGTGAGAATAACTAGAAGAAGTGAGGATGATGTCTGTAAAAAAAAAAAGAATGTAGATGAAATCGTTACAAATCTGGGGACTATTAGTGTAATTAATCCTAATTTAAATTAGGTAAATATTTTTTATCTATATATTTCGTAGGATCCACAACTTATAACTCACTTATTATCTTCATATTCAATAAAATCCACAATTTATAAACACTTAAAAAATATTTTCAGCACCACCAAACACACTTCAAGATGTTTGAATTCACAAGTCTTCTTTCAGTATTTCTTGACGAGACAACTGATAATTTCTACGTACGACTTCATAAAGTGTAGAATTATGAAACAAGCACCTATTGAAACCTCAATTCGTCATGTGATTCAAGATCATACTTCAGAGCCTTGAATGTTCACTTTTTTAATAGTCACAAAGACTGTGTTGTTACCCTTTGCAAAATGTGTAATTATTAATAATATTTAATTTAGTGTATTAAATATATCATTGAACTCGTATTAATTAAATTTTTTATAAGAGAAAACATGTTAAATTATTGGACTTTAAGTATATATAATTGCTATGCGATGTGAAAAATTAAATAAAAATTAATTTAAATAAACAACAAAACGACGTATATAGTTTTAAGAAATCGAACAAATTTTATTACGTTTTTATTTAACATAAAAATACTAATAAAAATTAATTTACAAACGATGTGTTCTTTCTTTTCGAATGATAATAAGATAATAAATTAAAATATGAAGCATACAGTTGGAACTATTATATTTATAATCAATAAGCGAATAACTCAATTAAATAAAAGTATTTGATGATCAAATTTGTGACAATTTTTTTTTATTATAACCATAAAATTAAAGTATATAATATTAATAATAATATAATATAATAATAAAATTTAGAAATTTATTTAACACGTTTGTTAATAATTATGAGCTTAAATTTTAATTATTTTATAATAGTTAATAAAATAACAAAACAAATTACGTATATAATCAATTTGCTCAATAGAATCTTAATAAAAAATAAAATAAAAAAGAACTCATTATTTTATTTTAATTTTTTATACAAAATGAAAGTACTAGATTCATTTGCACTTTTTGCAAAGGTTGAAAAATCGATTGTAATTTTTTCTAATTAAAATTAAGAGTATATTAGTCTTTTCATCAAATAATGATCATTTACGCACTAAAACACATAGATTAAGAACGTTCGTGCGAAAAGAAACAAATATTATTGACCATTTACGCACTGAAGATAAAGGTTGAAGACCATTTACACTAAATTCCCTAATAATAATGATAATGCAACTCAACTTAATTTATAGATAATTAATCCAACAAATCCATATATGCTAGACGTCAAGTATAAATTTAAAGTTGCATGTCAATCTTATATTTTAATAATTGATGTTTGGTGATCCCTTCAATTAAATTCAGAGTCTCCATTACAACGATATAAAATTTATAATTAATATTTAAAAAGATAAATAATAAACATAGAGTGCTAGAAGGCTTCAGAAACAATTAAGTCAAAAGTTATATATTTATATAATTAATCAAGCTCATGCCTAAAAACATCTTCAACACAATATAGATTGTTGTCGTGTGTCAAGTAAAACATGGATTAAAGAGAGAAGCATTTCCAATGAATGTGGATGGGAGAAATTTGTGGCCCACGTGTACAAAAGAAAAGATGTAGAGATAAAATAAAAATAAATTATAAAAAATTAAATAGAGAAAAATTACATGGCATGAAATTTGTCTATCAAAGGATTGCAAATCATAATATCGACTGTGTGAGTGTCAAACGTTGTAATATGCAGCGATGCAATTTTCATAATCTTCACATGATTCAAGCATAAAATAAGTAGAGTTTCATATATGTAATACAATATTCTAAAAATGTAAAGCTTGGGTGAGCGACGCCGTAAGTTCAAAACTTTTCAAGATAGATTTAAACGTGAAGCATGGAAGCCGAAACTCACGCTTAAGCAATCTTTTTAAAACATATGTCCTACATATGTGAAGAATATTTTTACTGTAAGTCCATTTTTACATATAGACCATCGAATACTTGTTTTTTGACGGGTGAGATCGTAATAAAGTTTTTAGCTTACCTAATTTTTTCTAATTGTTCTTCTATGAATTTTAGTCCATCTTTGACAATTAAATAAAAATATGACAGACACAACAAACATGAAATAATATATAACCAAATTTGAGATTTAATTGATTAATTAATTTTTCTATGACTAATGATGTTGGACGTAGTATTGTCAAAAGTAAAACTAAGAATTCTATTTTTGCAATTAAATTCTCGAATAATGTTCATTAAAACACTAAAAATATTAATTCAATTATGAGGTAATCAATTACTTTAAAGGAAATAGTTTTTTTATGCATGATTCATTGTTTATCTATGTAGTGTGCAGTGCAAACTATGTATCTTTTATGATGGATTATAAATTTGACGTTAATGATAAAACATCAATATATTTATTTACTCTAATAAAAATATTTTATAAAAAACTAAATGAAGATAAATTACATATCCTTTTGTACATGGCTTTGCTTATGTCAAACTTACAAATATCCAAATATTAAGGTAAGTCACATTGTCTTTTTCTTCTTTTTTAGGGGAAAATTGACAATTTCTCTAATATAAAATTAAAAATTGAAAAATAATTTGGTGTTTAAATAAATTTGAAAAAGCATGTTTGATAAATACCCTAATATAAAATTACTAAAATATGTTTGATATGCATTATTGAAATAGACTAGATAATACAAGACTAGATTTTATTTTATTTATCTTTTATAAGTACTGTTTAATCAGTAAGATTTAGTTAAAAAGTGACACAATATATGACTTTTTAATGCAAGACAAATAGCAAAACAAATAGAAATAGTTAATAATTAAAATTTAGCCAAACGTGCTATATAAAAAAAAAGTAAAAAATGTTCTATTAAAAAAAATCAAAATTATATTGTGTGACACTTTAATTAAAAAGTTATAAAACATGTCACTTTCTAATAAATAATCTTAATTCAATCTAACACAACAAAAAATAAAAGTAATTAAATATTACTTTAACTAATTCTTATAAACACATTATAAACTTAACCAAAGACGTTCTATTAAAATGTCAAATTACATAATGTGATATTTTAATTAAAAAGTGACATATCATGTGATTTTCTATTGCAGAACAAGCAACGCCCAAATTCAAAAATTTGAAACGCTAAAACATTCATTTCCGTCTAAATTATGTAACGAAAAATAATTCAATTGGCAGTCTTTTAACATTGACAAAACACAACCATTTACTATCACTAACGAATTATAAAATATCCGTTGAAACAAACATTTAATCAAATTATTTTCTTAAAACTAAAAGTTCACTTTAGCAATCTCAAAAGAACATCCAAGGCCCAACACACTACAAACTTCCACCATCCGACCGCATACTTCAATCTAAAAATATGTAAAAATTAACGGAATAAATATTTCGATATATACTTAATAAGATACGCACATATTCAATTTATGTAGTATAAATGTAAATATAGCATTCCATACCACGTTGGTGTCAAGCATCCGTAGTAGAACAAAAAACCCAACTCACATTTTTAAGGGGTTAATCTCAAAAAAATAACATCATATATATTATGGAATACCATTCAGTCAAGGTATGTTTATATAAATCTATGAACTTACTAACATAAACTTAACTTAACTACTTTGCACATAAAATATATCTTACATTAAATTTTTAAAATTATAACATTGAAGCTTTGAAAAGAAACTTGATAATCCTTTCGCTTTTTAGCACTTTCTTATTTACTTCTTTAATTCTTAGAAGAAATCAATCTCGCGCACAATTTGTGTACTTTGGAATATGAAAATGGAAAAAAAAAAAAATGGTGAGAGTGGGGGGGGGGGGAGAGAGAGATGACTAACCTTTAGAGAAAATAAGAGATAAAAACTTATTTTTCTCCTAATAATCAATCATATGTGAAAATGAAAAGTTTAAAGCCACTTAAGTGCTTTAAGAATTTGATTTAAACTCCCACCCTTCCATATCCCCACTCAACATCAACCAAAACTTTTCATATCATCCATGACTCTTCATGTGCTGCAGGAACCCGTCCCCTCATCGAGTGAAAAGTTCTCAAATAGTCCCTTAGACGCGTAGAAACTAAGCCTCGAAAAGAAACAAAAAAATCAATATTTGACCTTCTTATCGATATCAGAAAAATGCAAAACATAAACAATTGGAAATCTTACGTTTGTAATATTTATTTTTCATATCTTAACGTTTGAAAATTTGAACTGGCTCAGACTGTCTTGGATTGTTTCGAAAATCCCGAACAACCTTCAAAAATATTGAAAATAAATTATAATATTCACCTCTCACATTAGAAATATTATTTAAGAGTAGAAACTTTATTTCAACTTTCAAGATTCATCCACAGGCAAAATGACAATATTGTACTTAGTGCCCGAAACATCCTGGACTTACTGAAAAACTCATCTAATGCTTTTCTAAAGCGTATATATTTCTAATCGTACTTATTATTACTTCCTCGATCATATTTAACTTAAATTGAGAAGTTTTAAAATTTTGTATTTGGTCCTCGAAATTTCAAAATTTTCTAATTTATGGGATATTTCTGGAAAGAAAAAAAAAAAGCTAACAGTTAAAATTTAGCCAAACACGCTATGTGGAAATAAGCCAAAGATATTGTGTTAAAAATCTCAAATTATACTATATATGACATTTTAATTAAAAAGTGATAAAGTATGTCATTTCTAATGAATTATCTTAATTCACATCTAATACAACAAGAAATAAAAGTAAGAGCAATAGATGAGTTTAATTGGTTCTTATAAGCACATTGTAAGTTTTGTTAAAGATGTTCGGTTAAAAATAAAATTAAACGGTGTGATCTTTTAATTAAAAAGCAAAGGAGCATGCAACTTTTAATGCAGAACACATAGCAAAATAAAACAAAAACGAAAGAGTTTTTGTACATTTTATCTTCAAACTCTCAAAAAAGTCAGAGATATGTCCCTAAGCAATTTTATCTGCACCATTCATCTCCAGTCTTGCAGAAAGTTGCATAGTTCATACTTTTCATCTAGTTTGGGGGTTATAATCGTATAAACTAACATATTTGCCCTATTTAAATACACAAAAATAAAAGAAAACAACCAAACAAAAAAAAAAAAAAAAAAAAAAAGAAGGCAAAATTGCAAAAGAAGTCCTAAACCTTTTTAAAAATATAAATATATCTCACTTAAAACAATTACAAACATATTAATTAAAAAGAAAATAAAAGAAAATAATTTTTTAAAAAGGAAACATTTGTCTTATCCAATCAATCTCAACCATCCATCCCAAATCCCAATCCACCATAGCCAAAAATACAATCGTGCGCGGTGGTAGAGAATGCGGCAAATGTTTAAATTAAAATCAAAATAAAAATTTTGGTGGTAGTTATTTGGATCATTTTAGAATTCGTCGAATAAGGTCACACTTGAAATTGGATCAAGACATTGGACCCATTAACCAAATGGCCATTTTGTGCGGGGCTAGAAATATCTTGGCTCAAATGAGCCCATTGGGCTAACACGGTTTTAATTTAATTTTATTTTCTTTTTTTATATTTTTTTATACAATCTAATACATTGTATCAAATACAATCTTAGATAAACTTATACAATATATATTTTGAGATTTTTAAGAAGATTAATTTATAAAATTGGACTCTCATGTATTTGTCAATACATAAATATCAATTTTCTTTCAAAATAATAATATTTTTTTGGTTAATTGTAAACTATTTCTTGACACATTTTTTTAAAAATATAAATAGTAAAAGCATGCTAGTCTTATTGCTTTGAGATATTAGCATGTTTGGCTTAAATTAAAAAGTTTACTTATAAGTAATTTAAAATAAATAATTTACTTGTCACACCAAACATAATTTGGATTGAAACTTGAATTAAACTAAATTTTAATTAAATCTAAATAATTTTATGTAGGAGTTTGGAATTTTGGATTAATGTTTAAAAAAAAGACAATTTAAGTTGAAGACTTGAGCTTATGCCATTTTAGATTGATATTATTTGAATTATATTGTGCTATTTACAAAATTTGTGAGTAATAGTGTTAAGAAGAGAAAAAAAAAATTGCGGCTTGACTAGCCGTGGGCTAGCCTATATAGGCTGGGTTTTGTTTGGACAAAGACCAACCCAACCCAAAATCTGGGCTATATGGGCGGCCCATGGGCCACGCCCAATTTTTCCACCTCTACACAGTGGTACCGCCCCCACATTAAAAAAAATATTAACTAAATTATTTTTGTATATTTTATGATCTATCATAAAATAACTAAAATTTAAACTCATAGTTATTAACAAACATATTAATTAAAATTATTTTATTATTATTAAGTAATCATATTATTTAAATTTTTAACTTTAATTTTATCGTTACAACATAAAAAAAAAAATAACTTTGTCATAAACTTGATGCTCAAATTTTATTTAATTGAGTTATTCGTTTATTAACTACAAATATTAGAGTTCAAATTGTATTCTTCATCATTTTTTTATCATTCAAAAATAAATAACACATAATGTGTAAATTAATTTTTGATAGTATTTTTATGTTCAAAAAACGTAAAAAAAATTAGTTCAACTTCATAAAATTATATACGTCATTTATTTATTTATTTAACTTAATTTATATTCAAGGTTTTCACATCATATAGCAATTACGTATACCTAAAGAGCAATAATTTTACAATTTTCTCTCATGAAAAATTTAATTGACACGACTATAGTGATATATTTAACATGTTAAATTAAATAATATTTAATAAATATATCGAACCTATTTGCATATTTTTTGAATGTTAGAAATCCAATTGCAATTTTCATTAATTAAACATAGGATATTTTTGTCCTTTTCATCAAATAAAGACCATTTTGCATCAAAATATATAGGTTGGAGAGTGTTGTGCCAATAAACAAAAGTTAGGGTAGAGGTGGCAATGGACCGAGTCGAGTTGGCTCGATCCGTTACCAAGCGAGCTCGGCTCGTCCAAAAAAATAGGGCTCAATTCGGCCCACGAGCTTGGCTCGATTTTTTTAATTATTTTTATATTATTTCAGATAGTTTTAAAATAAAAAAGAAAGAAAGTGTGAGAAATTTTTTCTGTTAAAAATTCAAAGTTGAAAACCCTCCTCCTTTTTTCGGACTTGGGACCAACTACTTTAAACGTAAGCATAGTTAAAATTAAACATGAACAAGTTGTTACGTATACAATTTTTTGTTAAAATAAGAAAAATAAAATATCAAATATGTATGCAAATAATACTTACTACAAATTCAAGTATTCCATATTCAAATTTTAAGTTCTTTGGACATCATTTTGCCCACTTTATTTTGGATTCGAAGTTCGACGTCATCCCAATCCTTAGACACAATAAACCTTCTAATATGTTGGCTTTAAGTCTTGACCTAAAATCAGATAGAACTCCCGCCACCTATACTAAAAGTAGATTCCGATGCTAAAGTGGATATCGGAGGTGTTCATAAATCACGTGCTATATTTGAAAGGATTGGGTATACGTTGATTTTGTCTCCATATTGTAGTATATCAAAAAAAAAAAATATCTTTCATCATCTAAAATACTAAGCATGTCATGCGCGAAATACCTAGCTAACTCTAAAGGTGTATTACTAGAACAAGAAAGGGAAGAAGTAGAGAAGAACCACTATAATGTTGACCACCCCTATGTGAACTAACGTAACTCCATAAGTCAATGTTATCAGTTGATGACGAACTATATGTTTGAACAAAGGGTCATATGACGTTCTTACTTGCCTTTTTAGCATAGACCTCATATATTTGACATAAAGTTTGTTCTAAATTACTACACGTTAGTAGATTTTCGTACGTTAATTTTTGTGAAATTGCCATTATTATTAGTCTATAATCCATAATAAATGCTAATAGAATAACATAAGCAACTTTTCCCAATATTTTCTAAATTTAGTCTCCATCACAAATATAATATTAGAAAAAGAGCAAAATCTTTATACCTATTAAAATTGTTAGCAATATAATAGAAATGATTTAAAACTAGTAGAGTACTCGGATAATATACACCTGAACATACATTTGTTACATCGAAAAAAACTTTCAAAATTTTCTAACATGAGCACATATTTTCTAGTAATATGTTTGCAAATCAAAATTTGGTCATGTGAGTGTCGACCGTTATAATATGCAGTAATGCAATATTCGTACCCTTCACAAGATTCAAGCATGAGATATATTAAATTCTACCTATGGCCAACATCAGTGCAAAAATATTTTTCTTGTAGCCCATTTGCAACACATAGACCAGCAAAAATTTGTTTTCTTGCTAGTGAGATCGTAATATAATTAATAGCGTATCTAATTTTTTCTAATTGAATTGTTATGAATTTTTATCAATCTTTCACAATTAAATTAAAGACATGGCATACACAACGAATGTGATATAAAATACTATCAAATTTTGGATTAAAATGTTGCAATAATTTGTCAATTACTATATTGTTGGGCCTGCATTGTCAAAAGTAAAACTACGAATCTTCGTTTCAAAATAAAATTCACGTAACACACCCAATAAAACATGAAAAAATATTAACTACATTATGAAGATAGTCAATTTGTTTAAACGCTATTTTTTTTTATGTATTATTCAATTACTATCAATGTAGCGTGCAGTTGTAGTATATATCATTTTTTGTTATTACTTGTCCATAAGTCTGAAGTGCAAGATAAAACACACTTGTAATTATTAAGATCGGTTATAATAGAATCTTTTTTTTTATTATATAAAATAATAGTGACTTTACGAAGAGTATTTTCTAGCAACAGAAATATACCTTGGTTGAAGATATTTTTGGATGAAATTCGTGAAATGAGGATTTTACACTAAGCTTAGTGGAAACTCGGCATTTGCCACCAATTGCGGCAATCATTCGCGTCTCATGCCCTCTTGTTATACCCAATTGTTTAGATTGGGAGTGCTACTAGAGTTGGCTCAGAGAGATCCAAACTGGAGTTATGCCTGATTTGATTCCAAAGTTCTGTGTTTGAACTGACACTTTTCGAAGTGTTTGTTTAGATGGATCGTGCCTATTTCCTTTTGCCAAACTAACTTCTCTTTACAGTGTTTATATTGTGCTTTGTGCTCAAAGACTCCGTCTATTAGTTTACCAGCGGGCACCAACTCAAAATCCTACCAGCACATAGCCTTTTGTTTGGTGGCTTTTCGTTTAGTGTTAGAAGCAGGTTATGTTGGTGTGTGACATCTTCTTGAATATCTTCAAATCAAAGTGATACTTCCAAACTCATCAACAATATCGTTTGGAATTGGAATGTTATTAAGACCACTGAAATTATCATTACTTCGATTCTTGGCCATTTGGAACAAAATAATAAAGAGAATAGTAGAAGATGTAGTAGAAATGTAGAAAATAGTAGAATAAGTGGAAAATTAAAACTTAAAAATATAGATTAATATTTAGATAATAAGATTTGAGATAAATAATTATAAACTAATATTGAGAGATAATGAAATTTGAGAATTGTTGTTGAATTGAGTATATAATAGATTGAAAGATTGAAGTGTGAAAAAAATGAGTTTAGAAGGGGATGGTATTTATAGGAAAAAATATCTGAATTTGAAAAAAAAAATAAAAATAAAAACAACGTGCAACGATCACAAGCCAAATTGTTATTCAACGAGCCCGTGGGCAATGCCCACGAGCCCTCACACGAGTCGGCTCGTGGGAATGCCTAGGAGCCAAGACGAGTAGGTCGGTTGGGCTGGCCCACGAGCCGACTCGTCTTTTTGCCAAGTCAAATAGGTTCGACCCTTTTTTTTGAGCTCGGCCCTAGCTTAGACGAGCCCAAGCCCATTATGGGCCGAGCTTTGATGGGTCGAGCCGGTTAGCCCACGAGCCGTTCGACTCATTTGCCACCCCTAGGTTAGAGACCATTTTTGCGTTAAGAGCAAAGATTATGGACCATTTGCGCCAATCTTCCTATCTTTTTTATATGATATTTTTATGTTTGTTATTTATTTATTTTTTTAGATTTATTCTGGCACACAGTTTCGAGTTATGACTCCACCCTGACAAAACATGTTCAACACACCATATTTTTGTTTCATTTTTCCATTATAACAATCAATAATCTCCACACAATGTATAAATGTTCAAGATTTTTATCTTTAAGTAGGAAAATAATATCTACCCACCCAGCTAGAAACTACCTATGGAGATCATCTAAGTGAATAAAAATCAACCATAAAAAACCCCGTAATCATAGAGCATAAACTAGATTATTTATGAAATATAAAATAAAATTTGCACACAAAATAATTTGATACAGGTCTCCATAATAGATCAAACCCTTGATTTTCTTGGAGGAAAACAAGAAGTATGCAGGCACCAAAGCAACGCCAAATCACCAATATATAATTGGCCTTATGATGTAATATGGGAGAATGAATTTATTTAGAGAGCTATCTAATCAAGAAAGAATGCTAATATATATAAAACATAAAAATCAAATCTTGACAATATAAACAAACAAGATAGTGATAATCTTGGTGTTTAAAATTCCAATAATAATTATTTTCTGGAGAAAGATCAAAGATATCATACTTGAGACCAGAAAAGAGTTTTGGTGGTGGTGCAGTAGGTTGGTTTGGGGAAGATACGGTTTCATTTTTTTTGTGGGTTTTTAAAAATTATTCCTTTCAAGGTGGGGTGGTATCGTTTTCGACGGTGTGATTGTGTTTGTGGTGGTGGTGGCAGGGACGGACCCATGATTGTAGTTCAGTAGGGGCGATACAAAATTACGTAAAAAATAATTTTAAATAAGACAACAACGATAATATTCAAAAATCAAAATGAAGTATTTTTTTTTTCACAATTGTTCCTTACGGCTTCTCATACTTTGAAAACGCCGTATAATGGTCTCATTATCAATTTCATTAAATAAATATTTTTCAACTTACACAACTAAGTTATCATTCATCCATTGGTCTGCAATCTGATTAAGCAGTCAATTCTTCACAATGTTTATAGCAGAAAAAATACTCTTTCAACTGTAGTAGTAGCAACCAAAAGAGTTAATCCCAAAGTTACATGCATATAAACTAATGGGTACACTTTTTTTTTTTCGTCACAACCAATTTTAGTGCAAGTTTACTAAGTCCTTGCACTTCTCCAAACTCCTTGCTAGAACGCATATAAACAATATATTTTCGAAGCGATCATCAAGTGCCATGAGTTGCACTTTTGAAAAATCTTCTGGATAATACTTTGCAAGATGAATTAATTTTTCCTTGTTAAAAGCAGAGAATGAATCATCGAAGCATAAACATGCTAAACAAAGAAGTAACTATGATCAATTAACTCTTGAAGTTGCATATCAATGACAACATAAAATGAATCCACACGAAAGTGATGAAAATTTGTCATTTCTTCAGTATTATGTCGTGAGCGACCTGGGCATATAAACACACTATCCATATCGAGAACATCAATATTATGCTTTTGACAAAAAGAAACTACTTTATTCAAAAAAAATCCCACTCATTGTCCATCATCTCTTGGAGTCTTTGTTTGCATGTTGTCACTAAACTCATGGTATTTACAATATCCTGATCTTTCCTTTGTAATGCCTTAGACAATTCATTTGAAATCCTTAAGATGGTTCTCATTAGATGTAGATTAACTAAAAACTCAAATGATTGCATTGAGTCCAATAAATTATCCGCCTCACATCTTTGTTCACGTGTTGATCCGTCAACATAAATCATTTCAATGACATCAATTATAGGTGAGAACATCAAAATCAAACTAATCAAAGTACGATAATGCGATCCCCAACGTGTATCACCAAAACATGTAATAGTACTTTGTCGATTAAGACCCCATTCACTTGAAATCTCACCATTAATGAGTGCTTTAGAAATTATGGATTCTTGTTTTGCTCGAAGAATATCACAATGCTTAGAAGAAGCTCCAACAATATTCACCACACTAGAAACCAAATTAAAGAGTGATTGGACTTTCTTGTGCTTCTCTGCTACAGCTACAAGAGCCAACTGAAGTTGGTGAGCAAAACAATGAACACAAATTGTACTTTGATTTTCTTTAAAAATAAGTGCTTTGAGACCATTGAACTCACATTGCATATTACTAGCCCTATCATAACCTTTGTCATCGCAATCTAGATATACTCAACCCATATCTTGAAAATAATTCATAATCAAGAGCAAAACAAGCAAAAGTGCAAAACTCATTTAATATCCAAGTGCAAAAATAACTATCAAAAAATAAATAATAAGATTAAAAAAAAAGAGGGAGCAATAAAAATTACAAAAAATTTGCTTCTTCAATATGTTGTTGTTCTTCTTAGTTTTTCCAAAATGTCGATTTGAGTTGGAACTTGGGATCGCACTTTCACAAACTCACAGTCGTAGTAGTAAGAAGGTAAGGACTATTGCTGGGGTTTGACTCCAATATTTAGGATTAATTGGGGTGTTATTTGGGTTGGGTTTTCAAAGAAATTAAAACCATGACTTCATTGGATTTAGGCTTGAATTGTAGACTATGAAAGAAACACCACAAATCTAAAAATTTGATGAAATCTAGTGGAGGCAATTGCACCCACTGGATCCTTAATGGGTCTGCCCCTGGGTGGTGGTTGGACGTGGGTGAAGATGGGTGAGGTTGGTCGGGGAAGATGAAATGTTTTCTTTTAATTTTCTTTGTTAATATATTTTTAATTGTTTAAGTGGAATCTATTTTTAATTTTTAAAAATGTTTGTGACTCTTTCTGCAATTTTTTCTTTATTTTTTTTTGGGACGGTAATGGACTAAGCCTAGCAGGCTCGGCCCATTGCCACACGAGTCGAGCAGCCCGACATTTTTTTTTTTTTTTAATAAGCAAAATTTTGTGAGCATATTGAATTTTTTTAAATGAAATACAATGCTAGAAATTTAAAAATTGAAACCCTCATCTATTTTTCGTGATTGGGAACGTCTAATTTTAATATAGGTGGAGTTAAAATTGTACACGAACAAATTGTTACGTGTACAATTTTTTGTAAACAGTAGGAAAAATTAAAGGAATTTATGCAAACAATACTTGCAAATCATGAAGTCGAATATTCAAATTCTTCAGCTATTATTTGGTCCACTTTATCTTGGATCCGAAGCTCTGTCTCCTCTTAATCCTTTAGATAAATTAAACTTTTTAGTATGTCTTCTTTAAGTCTTGATCTGTAATTAGACAAAACTCTACTAACTGCACTAAAAGCATACTCTTATGCTATAGTAGATATCGGATGTGTTAGTAAATCATGTGATATAATATAAAAATTGAGTATTGGTGCTCGATCTGTCTCCACCACCCAAATATATCAACAATATTTATCTCTTCCTCATCTAACATACTAAGCATGTCACGAGCAAAATACCTAGCTAACTCTAACGGTATGTTATTTGTACATGTTCCTACATTCGTAGCTCGAGAAATGGAAGAAGAAGAACTATCAGAATGTTGAGTTTTCTAATAGAACTAAGGTAACTCCATAAATCGTTGAGTCATCGGTACAAGGGGTCGTCTAACGTTCTTACTGGCCTTTTCGACGGATATCTCAAACATCTCACATAAACTTTTTTCTAGATTATCATACGTTAGTGGATTTCTATAAGTTAATTTATTCGATATTGTCAATACAATATCTTTTGTATCCTCTAAATTTAATCTAGGGTTCATTATTGACGCTAACAAAAACATGTAATTGCTTATAATATTTCCTAAATTTAGCCTCAATTGCTATTATAATATTACAAAAAATGAGAATTGATTTATACCTATTAAAATTGTTAACAATTAATAAAAATGATTGAGAACTAGTGAACTGATTAATATACGTTTGAACATACATTCGTAGCGTCGACAAAAATTTCAAAAAAAATTCTCGTGGTATGTAATTTGCCAAGTTGATGATTACAAATCATACTTTGTACCGTGTGAGTGTCAATCATTGTAATATGCAGTGATGTAATTTTCATAATCTTCACATGATTCAAGCATAAAATAAGTAAAGTTTCATATATGGCTTACATCTGTGAAGAATGTTTTTACTATAAGTCAATGTTCTACACATAGACCATCGAATATTTGTTTTTTGATGAGTGATATCGTAATAAAGTTTATAATATACCTAATTTTTTTCCAACTGCTCTTCTATGAATTTTAGTCTATCTTTGACAATTAAATTTAAAATATGACATACACAACGAACATAAAATAATATGCCACCAAAATTGAGATTTAATCGATTAACTAATTTTTTTGTGACTATATTGTTGGGTGTATCGTTGTCAAAAGTAAAACTACAAATTCTATTTTCGCAATTAAATTCTCGAATGATGCTCATTAAAATATTAATTCCATCACGAGAGTAATCAATTAATCTAAAAGAAATAATTTGTTTTATACACGATGCATTGTCTATATATATATAGTGTGCTCTAGCAGCTATGTATCTTTTATGGTTATTACCTGACCATAAGTCCGACGCAAATGATATAACAACAGTATATTTATTTAAATAAGCTATTAAACATTCTTTCTTTTTATTGTATAAGCTAATAGTGTCTAAAGGAAAATTGCTTCTAGAATATAGTTTGTACCTAGGTTGGACATACCTTTGTATGAGGTTGGTAAAGTGAAGCTTTCCACTACACTAAGTGAAAACTCACCATTTGCTAAGAACATCGTCATGACTTCGAGGTGCAAGTTTTCTTGAGAATAGACATAGTTGTTTAGATTCAGATTAGAAATGAAGGTTGCATCTGGAGATCTGAAATGGAGTTGCTCCTGACCGTATATGAGCAGACACTTTGGATAGTGTCTGTTTAGATGGGACGTGCCCCCACTATTTTTTCATGAGAACTTCTTTTTGCAGTGTTTAAACACTCCTTTGTACTATGTTTGTCTGCGTGCTATTGTACGAGTGAGCACTATATTGAAATATTTCCAACACACAACTTTTTATTTTTTGGCTCGTCGTTTAGTGCTCGAATTGCTTATTGTATTGGTACGTGTTTCTAAATTTTCTTCAATACCATCCAAATCAATTGGATTTGTACTCTCATAATCATCACTCATTCTACAAAAATTGAAATATCGTTGAGATCTACGAAATTATAATATATTTGGTGAGCAGTTTTTGGAGTGTAATTTATTTGGAATAAAAAGAGGTAGTAGAAATGTAGAATAAAGAGAATGTATACTAGAATTGGATTAAAATAAGTCAAATGAGCAAATTTAGAGACAATATAATTTTAGATTGCACAATAAATGAGCTAATATGAAGATTGTAATACGTAGAGATTGAGAAGGTAGAGAATCATGGAAAAATTGAAGTGGAGAGTGGGTTTATATAGGTTTAGTTTTATGACCACTTAAAAAATAAAATTTGTGGGGACCAAAACGATCATTTTTGTGATTGTTTGAAATCACCAACGATCAGAAAGTGGTTGGCTTGGCCTACGAGCCATTAAACAAGCTGGCTCATCTTATTTATGAGCGGAGCAAGCTCGGCTTGTAAAATTTCATTGTGGGGCTCAGCCTGGGTTTGGCCTCGTCCCTAAACGGCCTGAGCCCCCATGGGCCGAGCCTAAACGGGTCCAGCTGCTCGACCCATTTTCCACTCTTACTTTTAGTTTTGTTGCTTTTATTAATTTTTATTTATTTAAAGAGGAAAATATATCATTTTATGTTATTATAACGCCCAAACTAGATGGAAAAGACGAACTTTGCTACTTTCTTAAAGATTGGAGATGAATGGTTCCAACAAAATTGTTTAGGGGCTAATAATTAAAAATAGTCAATCATGCTCCATTGTCTTTCTTCATCAATTCGTAGCGCAATAGCCACCGCCACCACCCAAATTGAAACTGTGAATTTGTAGTCAAAGTGAAACCTAAAAGAAACTTGAAAGTTGCATCAACTTGAAGATCATTGTCATCATTTCTAATGAATTCTAGTACCCTCCATGTAGCCACAAATTATTCATTTTGTTTTGTTTTCTCCCCCAAATAAGAAACAACAAAAGCAATTAATTAAAGAAAGAAAAGATATCGATAAAATCATTCGATTTATGCTTTAAAAGAAAAAGATTCAAACAAGAACAAAAAGAAATATATCTAAACACTGTTAATGAGATTGTGCATCATTGTTCTCGGCTTCTTGGCCTACATTGTTGGATAAAAACTTTGTATCTATGGTGAATTTTCATAAATTTTGCAATCAATTACAACCCAAATTTCACAGGGTCTTGCCCAGAAGAATAGAGAATTTTAGAAAATAATACAACGGAGTATATTTTGTAAACCTCCGAAGGTAGTGATCGACGGAGTAGTGGTGATAAATGTTGTAGTGATAATTTTGTTAGGGATTTGGTGGAGGCTGAATCTCATCTTGTTTGGTATTGAGACTCAATCTTATTTTGTATTAATTTCAAGTTAAAATAGTAAAATACAATGTAAGGTGGTCGGAAGAGGCAACAAACAAGTTACCCCCCTTTTTTTTTTTTGAACGGATTCCTCCTAGTTCATTAGTTCAAGTGGAATCAAATACTTGTAATGCCTCACTTTTCGAATGTAGATCAATGATATATTCTAAGATTGATATTATTTTTTACTTAAGATGTTAGTAGACAATATTTTTCAATTTGAGAATCTAATTCCCCAATTTCGTGGTCTAATTCCCCAATTTCTTTTATTTAAAAATACCGATTGTGCCATTCAAACTAAGGATAGTTTCACCAAATACTATAAAAAATAAAAGAATTTAACAAATACTGTTTTACTTTTTTAATTATAAAAATATTATTTTCACTTTTTGTAACATTTGCTACATTTTTTACAAAAATATGTGTTACATTTGTTTACATAAAATGTGTTACATATGTTACACACATTTCACCATTGCCACCACCACTATTTGTAACAAATTGTGTTATATTTGTAACACACATTGTTATACCATCGTTGTCATACCGTCAGTACTAATAACAAACTGTGTTACACTTGTAACACACAATGTTATGTTGTTGACATCACTACCACCACCGACGTCCACCACAAACCACTGCAAAACTAGTTATCACATACCACAAAACCACCGCACACTTCACCAATACCAACACCACTATTGTTACCTATTTCCACTACCACAACCACTACAAACCACCAAAAATCAGATTTGACACTAGATCTGCACCTCCACATTAAATTTGACATCACCACATTCCATTCTTTTTCGTAACCGCTGCCACCATCCACTCGAACCTTCAGCCATTAATGTCACCACCACCACCAGTTTCTGGCACCACCACACTCAAGTCACCACCAAACTCACGACAATAAACAAAAAATGAGGAACAATTTTACACCTATGTCTACCTCAGTCAATTGCCATCATCACCATCATCTCCACTCTTGTCACAATAGCCATTTGCCATCTCCGTCTATGTTGCTTAGACTCCAACCATCCTCCATCGTCGTCACCTCATTTTAGCATCACAAGCACAAATCTTCTCAAACAGAGTTGAAATTATGTTTTATTTTTTTTCCTCCGTCTTTGAGATTTTTGGTAGGGTTTAAGATCTCTCGGTTGATGTGGACATGGTGGCAATTGGGTGGTGACGGTTGATGTGGTGGTGGTCAAAAGTCGTTGACAGTTGGTCATGGTAGAGTGGGTATTGTTTTTAGGATTTGGAGTAAGAATCTAGTTTGCATAGGTCTTTTAGGGTTTGGAAACTTTGGACAATATATTTGGAATTTAAAATATTGAACAATAATTGTGTAATTTTAATATAAAATAAAGTATGTGACAAAATTATCACTTCAAACCAATCAATGGACTTTCAGACCCGATAAAAAGTTGGGCAAAATTCTTGCTCAATACAGAACCCAAATCATCTTCTTAGACCTAATTGTTCATCCTTGTTTTCCTATGCACTTAATAAAATTTCACAGAAGTACAACAACGGCTAGGGTTTGGTTGGATGTGGTTTCTAGGTTTTGGTGTTATGGTTTAGGTTGGTTTTAAGTGCGTGATTTATGGTAGAGATGGTGATGGTTTTAGATCTAGTGATAAGGACCAGTGTCGGATGACTGTGAAAGCAACGACGGCTAGGGTTTGGTTGAATGTGGTTTCCGGTTCTGGGTGGTATGGATTAGCTTGATTTTGGTGCGTGATTTATGGTAGAGATGGTGATGGTTTTCAGATATGATGGGAGTGGTAATTCGCGGTGATGGTGGCAGCGTGAAGATCTAGTCGCGATGATGATCGTGGTTTATGTTAATGGTGGTTTATGGTAGAGGCAAACGATGGTGGTCTCTAGGTGGTGGTTGTGGTGATGGTTAGGAAGGCAAAAAAACCCTCCGCCCGGATCCAATTCGCCCGCCTCCCTATCCACACCCCACCCCACCCCGCCGCGAGAGTAATAGGGCGGGTTTGGGGTAGAATTTTCGCGCCGGGAGGCAACCCCCCCCATGACTGCCCCCTCAAATTTTATTTTATTTTTATTTTTTAAAAAATCATAAAATATGGTAGAAATTATAATTTTCACTATAAATGGACTAAAAAAGAATCGAACTCGGGTTGAAACTTATGAACTACCAACGTTAACCACTACACCACAACCCAAATCTTATAATTTTTTTTTTATTTGGTACAAATATTTAAAAATTTGTGTTTTTTTTTTTTAATTATTTTTTCAGTTTAACAAAAAAAAAATTAACCGGGGAGGTTGTCGAGTCAAAGGGCCGCTCCGTCCCGAACCCGTCCCATTGCCATCCCTAGTGATGGTGATACAAATGGTGGTGGGTGGTGCAACACGGTATGTTATAAGTGCAGGTAGCATCGACGGTGAAACACAATATGTTACAAGTGGCGAAGGCGTAACACTACATATTACAAATGTAACACAATTTGTTACAAAGTAGTTGTGGTGGGCAACAACGACGACGGCGATGGTCATGGTGGCTACGATGGTGATGGTAGTTTTGGCGTCAATGATGGTGTCGACAGTGTAAATATGTGGCAAAATATGCATGAATAGTGTGTTACAAAGCGTAGTGTACAAGAAAAAACAGTATTTTAGTTAAAAAGAAAAAAAATGTTGGACACTAATTTGAGGAATAGTTTATTTTTTTAGACTATTTGTAAAACTTTCCCTTATAATTTATATATCCCATAAATTTAAGTTTTATTTAACTTATTTGCAATACTAATTAAGAATAAAAATTAACGTTTTTGGTTAACTAGAAAAAAGTTGAGACATAAATGCGTGCAACATGAAGTGAGTTCTTGTAGAGAGGGTGATTTTATTTTCCTCATTCTCCAACCGGACGAAATAAGGTTACTTGGCTCTTATCAAATTTATTTCATTTAAATGTGATGTGCGAAATTGTAATTTTATTCAACGTATTTGGAAGATATTTAATAATCTAACATTTACTTATAGTTATATTTATATATTTATTTAAAAAACATATTGTAATATTTGCATGCATTTTTTACATAGTAGGGTTTTTTTTTGGGGGGGGGGTAGCAAAATATTGCTATGAAGTCAACTATACATAATATAATTATCTAATTAATATTACATACCATCAATTCTTCTTGTCTCGATTAATTAAAAATTGTTTTTTTCAAAGATTAGTACTAAGGGTTTGTGATAAATTTTCAAACCAAACTACTTAAAGCGGTTTGAAATTTTTCCAAACCAAACCAAACCAAATCAAGCCACTTTTGTGGTTTGGTTGGGTTTAAAAACCAGCGGTTTAGTAAAAAAACAAAAAACATATATCAAACGAGTTAAATCATAAATATTAGTTTACAATATTAAGATAAAACATAAATATTAATATCAATAAAAGACAAAAAATATATTAGCATCACTGCAAACCAAAACAAGATATTCCAAACCAGAATTCTACATTTTCAAATCTAATAATTATAATTCAACAACATGATAGTAAAAGTTTAAAGTAACCTCTTAATCAATATTAAATGTCACAACATTTCTAGTTGTAACACATGACTCATTTTCTGCATAAAGATAAGAATATAACAAATGTCATTAATTATAATTAAATGATTTATAACCAGTAATAAAAGAAAATGAATATAAATATCAAATACGATAATACATTTTGTAGCTTTATCTGAATCATCCAATGACTCTACTTCATCCAAATATTGACGAATCACTATAGGTTCCTTGTTACTATGCAACCAATTCTTAGTGTAAATCACCGCCTCAACTATATTTGCACTCAACGAACTTCTAAATCAATCAAGAATCTGAACCACTAGTAGAGAATGGAGACTCAGAAGTAACTCTTGATATTAGAATGACTAACAAATCTTTGGCAATTTGGGAGACAATCTTGTACTTATTTGCATTCAATTTTCACTAAAGTAATATATCGAAAAGCTCCTTGGTCAAATATTCACAACGATCATTTAAGTAATCCACCAAATTATTGTTTTCAGCTTGAGCTTCTCAAACAAGTCTACCTTTAAAAATTGATTGAATGAGTTTGGAAACACCCAAAAGAGCTTGTGAAGGACTTGTGCTACCAGATTGAGTAGCATCCTTTGATAGAACTAATGATGGAGTTATCATTTCTTTATAACATCCACAAATCTAACAAAAAAATAAACTAAATCACTAGAATTAAAATATAAAACTACATTGAATTACAGATCGAATCACTCCTCAAAACCAATAAAAAGTTTGGTGAAAGAAAATTAGAATATGGTGGTTGTTTAGACGAAAGCGATTCATGAGTTTCGGGAGCAGCGGTAAGGATCGAGAAGAAACTGTAGAGAGAGAAACGATAATATGGATTATGGATGAGTTTTAATTGGGTTAGGTATTTGGTTTAATTGAGTTGAGTCTAATATTGATAATGAATATATTTAGTTTTAATTGAGATTTTTGATTAATTTATTTTTATTTTAAACGGTTTGAAAAAATTGAAATTTAAACCAAACCATTCAAAGCGATTTGGTTCGGTTTAAAACCAAAACGTTGACGGATCTACGTGGACCAAATCAATGGTTTAGAAAAAGTAGTTTCGATTTGATTTTGCGGTTTAACGATTTCGTTGTTCAGCCTGAATTAGTACTCTCTTTTCGATTTTCCAACTCAAAAAGAAATAAATTAATATTAGATACTAAGCATGGTTAATTCCTTAAACAGAATCATAAAATCCCCAAAATTTAAATAAAAAAACCCTAACATTGTATATGGTTTTTTGGGAATGTGGGAAACTACGTATTATCCAAATTCAACTAAAAACACTGTCGTTATCCGATTTCATAATCAATTTACCATTGTTATTGTGCATCCCAAGGCGCATAATTAAATTTTCCCACGCGCAGTCCGATCACGCGACCCTTTTTTCCCGTCCGATTAACTTCTATCATTTTTCTCATCAGAGCTGATGCATTTTTATTTTAATAATAAATATTATCCTTATGTCAATACGGGCCCACCAATGAACTGAATTTAAGGTATTTAAATAGTTTTATAAGATTTTCTAGCATAATAAATACGGATTTATGTACATGGAATAATGTTATTTATCACTGTGATTAATAATTAATAGTTTAAGTGATAATTAAGTGGTATTAATTGATATAATATTTTAAATGTAAAAATATTAATTTCATTTAAAATAACATGGTAAATTAATAACACTTAATTTTTGTATAGACTACTAATAATTAGGGATGACAAAATATCTCGTTTCAAATTCGCCTCATCTTGTCCTATTAGGTAAATCGGGACGGGGACGAAGATCATAGTCCCTGTCTTGAATTTGTTGAATTTGTTCCGAATCTTTTTATTTAATTTTAAAATCTAAGTCGTATTTAAAAAGTAAAAAAATAATATTAAAAAATAATCAATTAATTAATCGGAACATTAAATAGGAATATTTTAGTTCTCACCCCCCGTCTCGATCATGTCCCGACCTTTCAAATATATCCGAAAAAACAAAAATGGTAATGGTCATCCCAGTCCTACTTCATCCTATTGTCATTTTCAGTTGTGATAGTGTAAATAATTATTTGTTCCATCAACACTTTTATTAGTCAATTTGTATTTAATTGAGTTACCCGATTTTAAAAATTACTTAAAATTAGTTCAACAGATGCATAATTCAAATTCTAACCTTTCTCATTACTGCTTTATTAATTTATAAGGATTGATGATGTGTTTGTTTTACAAGTTTAGATAATTTATAAGCTCTCCACCTTGTTTAATGAGGTAGCACGAGTTAAACGTGTTACTAATTTCTGTTTTATAATTCGATATTGATGGAAGACACCCAACAAGAAAATACCTTCCACCACTAGTCCTCGCTAATACGTTTGGTTAAGCTCTAATGGCAATCAAAGTTACTTATAAATAATTTTAATTTGCCAAACATGTTTTTCCCAAAAAAAAAGCAGCTTTCATAACAGTTATTGCTTAGAAAAATAAGTTCCTTAATTATTGGTGAGTCGTAGATTAGTTAAAAACAACTCATTTATCAAATATAAACTTACTTCTTAAATATATTTTATTTCAAAATACGTAAAGTGAACTTATTTCTTTCTCAAAAAGTTAAATTGTGTAAGTATATAATACTACTATATTTAACACCAGTCTATGTGACAGATGATTCATTCATTGTTTAATGAATCAAAATACATCTCAATTATCTTGCACAATGGGCCGGCCTTATTGTACAATGATATACTCGACCCTGTCGCTATCTAGACTGATGATAAGTAGTGATGGCAACAGGCGGATCAGGCCTAATCCAATCCGCCCCGCAATAATCATAGGAGATTCAAATCCGCCTCGCGATTCACCATTTTTCGGGACGGATCGGATACGGATCGGGGCGGATCAGAGCCCTAATTTGTATACTGATCCATTTTTTTTTGAATAATTTTTTTTTAGCTAACTCCAACTACCTCTAAATTGTAATTTAAGCCCAAAATTTTCATCTATTTATTATTTAATCATATTTTTTTTTTCAAACGGGGCAGATGGATCGGATAAGGCCTGATCCGCCTTGATCCACCTCACTGATCTCCAAATCAGGAATTTTTCGCTCCATTCGAATCGCGTATTCATCGGGGTCGGGGCGGATCAGATATTTTTGCCATCCCTAATGATAAGTACATACTGTTATTTAGAGTGGTGATATAATACCCACTATAGGCACTAATTATAGTACCCGATGTCTACGTGGCATCTTTGTAAGAATTAATGTCCAAGGTCCAAATAGTTGGGTGGGACTTAATTCCTTATTGGACAAATTAATTAATTAGATTAATTAATTGGTGGGTTTGTTGATGGGTTCTAGTTGGACTAGAACTGGGCTGGGTTAGTTAGCCCACCTATATATACAAGGCCACAACAGATTAATTATATGATTGTTTTACATTACTTGCTTATTTGGTAAAAGACAATGATCAACTTCTCCCAAAAGGTTCCGCTTTCATCTGTTCTTGATCGTGGAAGTCCAGATCTGTTCTTGCTGTGTGGATCACCATTGGAGGCTGGACATCTGGACAGCTGTGGTATTGAAGATCGCACATCTAACCAATCAGATAATCAGATATCACGATATTCATCAAAGGTAAACTTCTATCACGAATTCTCTCTAAGTGCAAGGTTGATCCAGGCTTATAGGAATTGAACTTTTAATTTCATTTGTGCATGTATACCTCGATTCCTTACGGTGGTATCGAGCTCACCTTGTAACTTGTTTGAATTCGTTAAAGCTATCTTGATGAATAGTACAATAATTGTTATTATGATATTAATTTGATTTGAGATTTGTGATTAAAATAACTTTGTGAATTTATTTTAAAATTAAAATCTGAATTTGATTTGGATTTCAATGGAGCGAGATAAATGACTAAAGCGCCGCCTCGATGGAAGCGCAACCGGTGGCGGGTCGGACGCCGGTTGTTGCAATGATTCTTCTTGGTCGTAGAAACGAGCAATGGTTCTTCTTTGATCAGCGGCGGCATTCTTTGCTCATGGAGCGAGCAATTGTTTTTCTTTGTTCGCGGTTGCGCCTCTTTCCCTTTTCTCCCCTTTCGACGGGGGCGTCGGCAAAGCTTTAAAATAAACAAATTCATAAATTAAAAGGGGTTCTTCGTTCGATGGCGGCGCGGATCAAGCGAAGAACACGCGCGCTTGTTGCTAGAAGTAGCAATGGTTGTGAGCGTTTTATCGAGCAATGACAAAAGCTGGCATTCGACCTAAACCGGCGGTGGCGCCGGTGTTGGACACCCGGCGCGACCACCGCCGGTGGTGATCCGTTATTGGCGGCGCCGTCGCAGCAAGCGCGCGCTATATTAGAACCGCAGAAACCCTAAAGGGTTTCTGCGTTTTATGTCGATGGGAAGAGGGCTTCCTATGCAATTTTGAAATTGCATGGGAAGCCCCTAATTCAAAAAGAATTTAGTTGGGGCTTCTTGCAATTTGAGAAATTGGAAAGGAAGCACTCCTTTGTTTAAAAATTTTTAAGGGCGATTATGCAATTTTAGAAATTGCAAATTAAGCCCTCAAACTTTAAAAGAAAATAGGGTCTCAAATACAATTTTAATTTTTTTTTGGAAAAATTGTAATTAGTAATTATTTTAATATTGGTCAAATATTCAAAATTAAATAAAATCGTTTTTAAACTATATTTTGAATTTCTGACCAGATTAAATTTTTTCCTTATTATTTTATAAAATTGTAATTTTGACCCTATACAAATATCGTCTTCAATTTAGATTATGACTTTAAATTGAAAGATAAAATAAATTTTGAAATTTTCCATTATGAATAAAATTAATTGATTAATTGGATTAATTGATTATTTTTATTGTTAGAAAAATTAATTAATTAATTAGATTAATTATTTAATTCCGTCTAGTCCGTTCCAAAATGTCTAAAAGGTTTAGACTTATACTGTCAAAGCTACAAATTTAGAAATTAATATATATTTAATATTAGATATTAATATGAATGTTTAGTGGATGATTATGGACTCGACCCATGTGATTGGTTGTATGGTTAATTATTCTGTTGCTTATTGGTTGGGCTGCATGAGCCTATTATTTAATTAAATGGGCTGCATGAGCCTATTATTTATTTAATTAGATTTTCGAGTTATTTATTTATTATGGGCTGCGTGTCCATTGATCGAGAACTGCGTGCCAACTAGTATAGGATACGAGGTTGCGGAGGAAGATGGAGATGATTGCATTTAGCATTCGATGAGCGAATGCAGCGTCCCTTAGGAATTGACCAACTAATCTTCTTTTTGACTCAAGAAGATTAGATAGATAAAGTCCATAATCATCCACGCTTATTATTATGTATGATTTATTGCATGTTAGATGTTAATTAATATATATACATAATTATGATGAGACAAACCCCTCTTTATCAAAAATATTAAATTAAGTATTAAATGGTTAATACAACGTGCCTTCTATTGTTATAGTGAAAAACCGAGTCCATTATCGATGTCGGTTTGTTGAGTCACTCAAAATTTTGCTCGCTCATGGATATGTTTATTACTATGAAACATTTGATGTTTACGAACAATGGGTTGAATTTAACTAAAATTTTATTTTTGTTGAGTCACCAAGAAAATAGAATTTTAGGGGGCACAATCAAGTAAACACATAAGATGTGTGCGACAATAAGTTGTCTACTTGATGATCTAGGAGTCACATAGAGATGTGATTGATAGAAGTATCTACGGATGTTTTACTAGAATTTGTTGAGTCACTCGAGGTTCTAATAAAACAAAGGGATCCTAGCCCAGCTGGGAATCGACCGGTTCTATTGATTAATGTTTGAGGGTCATTAATTCAATTTAAGCGATTGGGAGTACAATTAATTTAATACAAGTCCATAATTAAATTAATTTTCTATATTTAATTAATTTTACGGCTTGTTATTTGATATTGAATCATGAGTAACCACATGAATTTGAGAGGCATATTGGATGCCAACAAACTTCAAGGGCCAAATTTTACGGATTGGCACATAATTTGAGAATTGTTCTCAAGCATGAAAAAATTGGATATGTCGTTGAGCAACCTATGGGAAGCTCCCCTCGAGGAGGCTACGGCGGGAGGAAGTTGAGCTTATAATAAACACGGCGATGGCGAAAATCTTGCAACATGTGTGATGCTTGCGGCTATGTCACTGAGTTACAAAAGCGCGACGAGGGTATGGATGCTTATACCATTATAATTCATCTCAAAGAGTTGTATGATGAGCGATCGCACTTTGAGCGGTATGAGACATCCAAAAAGTTATCTGAGATGTATGATGGCGAAGGATCTTGATCGTGCTCATGTCTTGAAAATGATTGGTTATATTGAAAAAATAAACCAATTGGGTTATGCCATGGACCACAGTGAGTATTGACTTGGTTCTCTGGTCCTGCACGATAGCTTTTCATGAGTTCATCATGAACTTCAACATGAATAAGATTGATGTACCACCCATGCGAGTTCTTTGAACATGCTAAAGGCTATTGAGCCCAATATAAACAAAGGAAGGGACAAATTTTGGCTATTGATACCTCTAAGGGCACTAAGAGGAAATCAAAAGGACCTTTCGAGAAAAGGATCCAAGAAGGCCAAATCTGCTGGAAAAAGCAGATCAAAGCGAGACAAGACAAAATCCAAGTCGATGATCCTTGTTTTCCTTTGTGGAAACAAAGGACATTGGAAGAGGAGGCGCAAGGCGTACCTCGCTACCTTGAAGGAAAGAAGTCTCTTGAGGCTTCTACTTGGTATCTTTTTCATTGAAATTAATTTATCTACTCCTTGACTTCTTGGGTATTAGATCTGGGATGTGGATCTCATATTTGCACAAATATGCAGGGGCTAAAAACGATGAATTCTTGCAAAGGGAGAAGTAGACCTACGCGTTGGGAATGGAGCAAGAGTTCTTTGCCTTGTTTGTAGGGACATACTTTTTTACCGTTGCCTTGAACTGTTTTAGAATTAAGAGGCGCTATTACATTCTGCTATTACTAAGAACATCATTTCTATTTCATGTTTGGACATGGATGGTTTTTCATTAAGATTAAGGATAAGCGTTGTTCTTTATATCTTGATGATGTGTTTTATGGATGTGGGAATTTTTTTTTAATGGCATCTATATTCTAGACTTGGAATGTCCTATAATGAGTATAGACAACAAAAGACATAAAGGCGATAAGGTTAACAACTCATACCTTTGGCATTGCGAGACTAGGTCATATAAATGAAAAACGCATCACCAAGTTACATAAAGATGGATACTTGGATTCAAATGATTATGAATCATTTGATAGATGTGAGTCATGCCTAATGGGCAAAATGACCAAGACCCCATTTCTTGGAAAAGAGTCGTGGTGCGAGACATTTTGGGACTAGTACATCTTGATGTATGTGGACCAATGTCTCTGAGATGCTAGAGGTGGCTTTTCTTACTTCATCACGTTCTGAGATGACCATTCTAGATATGGTTTCATCTATTTGATGAAATTCAACCACGAAGCCTTTGAAAAGTTCAAGGAATTCAAGCAAGAAGTAGAAAGGCAAAGCGGAAAAAGTATTCTAACACTTAGATCGATCGAGGTGGAGAATATTTGAAGGGTGAGTTTTAGACCATCTAAAAGAGAATGGGATTCTCATGGTGGACTCCACCGTATACACCACAACTAAATGGTGTATCGAGAAAGGAGAAACCGCACCTTGCTAGATATGGTGCGATCAATGATGAGCTTGCAGATTCTCCCAAAATCGTTTTGGGGATATGCATAACACCTTGCATGTCACACACTAAATCGTGTCCCATCTAAATCGGTCGATAAAACTCCATACGAGTTATGGAAAGGAAAAAGGCCCAATCTTTCATACATAAAGATTTGGGGCTGCGACGCTTATATGTGAGCGTGTAGAATCGAGACAAGCTAGAAGCTAAATCGATAAATGTTTATTTGTGGGGTATCAAAAGAAGCTGTTGGATACTATTTCTACAATCCCATCGAGATGAAGGTCATCATATCGAAACATGCTATATTCTTAGAGAAAGAGTTCATTCTAAGAGAGGCGGTGGGAGCAAAGTAGATCTTGAAGAAGTTCAACAAACCACTAATAAAATCGACCAATTAGATGAATCAATGGGTGAGCACGCATTTGATGAGGCATGATTGAAAATGGGGAACCTTTAGTCTCAGAGGGACACTGACTCTCTCTGAAAGTCGAGTAGGGTCATTCGTCCTCCTAGGAGATACGATCTCTTAATTACCAATGATGCATTGCTAATCGAGGAAGATGAACCCGCTACTTACGCAGAATCGAAGTCAAATGTTGACTCAAAGAGATGGCGAGGAAGCCATGGAATGCGAAATGAACTCCATGTATGAAAACAAGGTTTGGACCTTGATTGACCCGCTGAAGGGTAAAACCAATAAGGCGTAAATGGGTTTACAAGAAAAAGGTCGACATGGATGGTAATGTTCATACTTACAAGGCAAGATTGGTTGCGAAGGGTTACAAGCAAAGACAAGGAATTGACTTTGTGAAACTTTCTCACCGGTAGCCATGTCTAAATCAATTCGGATTACGCTTGCAATAGCGGCATATTATGACTATGAGATATGGCAAATGGATGTTAAAACCGCATTCCTTAATGGGAATCTTAGTGAGGATGTGTACATGACACAACGAAGGTTTTGAATCTCTGAGCCAAACAAGATATGCAAGCTACATAAATCCATATATGGATTAAAGCAAGCCTCTCGGGCTGGAATCTTCGTTTTGATGAGACAATCAAAATGTTTGATTTTATCAAAAATGAAGATGAACCATGTGTGTATAAAAGGTTAGTGGGAGTAAAGTCGTATTTCTAATTTTGTATGTGGATGACATACTATTATTAGGAAAGCGATGTCCCAATGCTAAAATCGATAAAATTGTGGTTATCCAAAATTTCTCCATGAAAGATATGGGAGGCAGCATACATTTCTGGAATAAAGATCTATAGAGATAGATCTAAGAGATTGCTCGGCCTATCTCAATCTCGTACATAGATAAAGTCTTGAGAAGATTTAGTATGGAAGAGTCCAAGAGAGGACTACGTCCTATCGGGCATGGGATCTATCTCTCAAAAGAGATGTGTCCAAAGACACAAATTGAAAAGGATCGCATGGATAGAATTCCTTATGCATCGACAATAGGATCTATCATGTATGCCATGCTATGTACTCGACCGGATGTTTCGTATGCTTTGAGTGTCACAAGCGGGTTCCAAGCGAACCTGGCGAGAAACATTGGATTGCGATCAAGAACATCCTTAAGTACTTAAGAAGGACTAAAGATATGTTCTTGGTGTATGGAGGAAATGAACTTAGAGTTCAAGGTTATGCCGATGCCGACTTTCGATCGATAAAGGCGATAGCAAATCTCAATCTGGATATGCATTTACTCTAAATGGTGGTGCGATCGGTTGGAAAAGTTCCAAACAAGAAGCATTGCGATTCAACTCTGAGCGAAGAATATATCTTTGCTTGAGCGAGCGTGAAGCGATACGGATCAAGAAGTTCATTTGAAACTTGAGTAGTTCCTAGCATTGTTGATCCAATATCTTTGTATTGCGATAACAATGGAGCCATCGCACAAGCGAAGGAACCCGGTGTCTCATCAACGATCCAAGCATATATTGAGGCGATATCATCTCATTGGGGAGATAATCACGAGAAATGACATAAAGATAGAAAGAGTCCCAACCGATGACAATGTAGTGAGATCCTTTGACAAAGCCGTTGTCCCAAAGACAAGCATGATAGTCATGCTAAATCTATTGGTATTAGATACATGAGTGATTGGATCTAGTTTGTATGGGACGTTTTATATACTCTTTGTTAGACATCGAAGTGTATGAATAATTTTATTAATTAAATATTTTGTCTACATTTTAATGGCGAGATCTATTATTATTTAAATTTTATTATTGTTATTTAAAATAATAGAGTCAGAAGAAAAGTTCATAGTAACTTGTTAATCACAAGGTGTTGTGATTGTGAGATACAAGTTATAAATAACTTATTCTTGAAATATCCTAGTCATAGTAATAATGAGATACGGATATCATTATTGCGGATAGACTAACATGTGTTGCATTTCTTTTAAAGAAAGTAGTTGATCTCACGAGCTAAGATGTAGAGGGACATCGAATGAACACATGAATGCATTGTTATGAGAACATGACATTGGATGATCCGCCTAGAGATTCCACATGGATAACTATCAGCGTCGATTGGTAAATCTCTAATCTTGTGGTTGTGGATTTGGTCCTTTGACTTGAGGACATCATAGAATCTTATATGAGGACCATTGTGCTTTGGCGGCGTTTGATGGGGCTCGAAGATTTGAGTCACCGGGGAAGGCGTCGTGCGGGTATAGTGAGAATCATATGAAGGTTGTGAGTGTCAATATGAGGATTCGTCACTCCCGGAAAGTAGGAGATTATAACACGCATTTTGCCCACTTAAGTTGATATAAATTTCCTCGGCCGGGGTGGAGTTATGAGTTGAAAATGTTTCAATCATAACTAGATTAGATCAACGAAGAGTTGAGGTGAATAACATAATTGGTTGAAATGAGATTGGTTGATCCATATCTCTTAACCAATTGGGTTATATTGATGAAGGATTATATTTCCACGGTGGCAAGTACATATATTGGTTACGTCATACCACATGACATTTTCCTTCACATGGATTGCCTTGACACATTGCTAGATGTCAATCTTGGACGGCGAAGTGAATTGATCGATCTTGGTGAATCGATTAGAATATCACTGCGTTTGCCATCGTGAAAGGGAACCTAATGGGTCACACACATAAAGTGAGAATTGAGCATCTGGAATTGGACCTTGTCCAAGTGGGAGATTGTAGAATTAATGTCGAGGTCCAAATAGTTGGGTGGACTTAATTCCTTATTGGACCAAATTAATTAATTAGATTAATTAATTGGGCCCGTTTGTTGATGGGTTCTAGTTGGACTAGAAGCAGGGCTGAGGTTAGCCCTACCTATATATCTGAGCCACAACAGATTAATTATAATGATTGTTTTACATTACTTGCTTTGCCTTTGGTAAAAGACAACCCAATCAACTTCTCCCAAAAGGTTCGCTTTCATCCGTTTCTTGATCGTGGAAGTCCGGATACGTTCTTCTTTGTGTGGATCACCATTGGAGGTTTGGACATCCGGACAAATTTGTATTGAAGATCGCACATCTAACCAATCGAGATAATCGGATATCACGATATTCATCAAAGGTAAACTTCTATCACGAATTCTCTCTAAGTGCGAGGTTGATCCGGGAACATAGGAATTGAACTTTTAATTTCATTTGTGCGTGTATCGCCGATTCCTTACAATCACCACATTAGTCATATTTTAAAAGATTAAAAAGTTATCGATAATTTTTTAAAAAGTGGCAAATGTGAGTGATCTTCTACGTGAGCGATGGACACCATAATCAGTGTCCACTTTAAACACCAAATCAACTTATTGGTGCTTGTGCTACGTGGTATTAGTCTTTATTGATTGGATAATGGATAATGAATCAGTCAAGTGTACTGTCACCTTCGGGCACCAGTTGCTAAACACCAGCCAAGCACGTAACATTATTTTAAGTAACATAATAAATTCCCATACCGAGAATAGGCGGAGCATTTTCACTGCAAATTAATTCACACGCACCTATACATATATAGAAGCAACCGAAGCTCGCTTTTCTCCATCCCCAATAGGCCAATACGATCAGCAAAAGGAAAAAAAAGGTTGCATTGATTCAATACAAGAGTGAAAAGGGAAGAAAAATGGAAAATTTTGATCCAAAATTAGCTTGGGGCCGCTTGGCAGTTCTCTCTTCTCACCTTTCGGTTTCAGTTAATCCACACGATCCCGTTTCTTCGGGGATTCTCCAACCTTCGAGCTGCTCCGCTGTCGTGGCGCCACCGTCGAATCTGAAAGGCTTGTTGACTATAATTGATGAGCGCACCGGTGAACGGTACAAGGTTCAGGTCTCCGAAGAAGGCACCATCAAGGCCACCGACTTAAAAAAGGTAATTGAAAATTGAATTTTTTGTTATTATTTGGAAAGTAATTAAAAATTAGTGGAATTGAACAACACAAGTGAATTGGATAAATGTTCGTCGAATTACTATTTATTGGTGAAATCTGCATGTTCTTTTTTGAAGATTCTGATGTAAGAGAATATTGCAGATAACAACAGGTAAGAATGACAAGGGGCTCAAGCTTTATGATCCGGGGTATCTTAACACGGCTCCTGTTCGGTCGTCAATTTGTTATATTGATGGAGATGAAGGGATTCTTAGATACAGAGGTTACCCAATTGAGGAGCTGGCTGAGGGGAGTTCCTTTTTGGAAGTGGCCTATCTTTTAAGTAAGTTTTACTACTGTACTTCAGTTTCAGTTCTTATACCGTCCAATTTGTATTTTTGTACACCATTTGAAATCTGATAACATGGGTGTTTGGCTGCTTCATTTACTGTTTGCGTCTCTTTATGTTTCATTCGAATCATCTCGAGTGGTCTCTGCCAAGCTTGCTCACGATGTTTTGTGAAATTAATGGATCTATATTCTATAATGTTATTTGTAGTTCCTCTTGATTGACATTGGATATGATCTGCATGTTTAAAAATTATAACGTTGATGAATATATGCGAATTTAGTACTCGAATGTTTGCTTGCTCCATATGATTGGCTTATACATCAATTCAGTTTTCTACTTGATTGATTTTCTTGTTTTCCAACATTATAATGTTGATTCATCTGCCCATTTGATGGCAGTGTACGGGAACTTACCATCCGAAAATCAGTTGGCTGATTGGGAGTTTGCTGTTTCACAGCATTCTGCCGTACCACAAGGAATATTGGTATGCTCTTCTTCATTTCCCAGCATAAGTTTCTGAATTTTTCTCAGTGACAGTAGTGGGATTTTGAGTCTTGAGCCAAGTACAAAAATTTTCTGACAAGGAATATTGGTATGCTCTTCTTAATTATGCGACAATTGCTCTAGCTGGATTTTTCTTCTTAAACATCACATCAGATTTGAAATAATTACTGAAAAGAGATATCAACTTCAGTCCGATGGGACCTGCATTGCTTGTTAAAATTGCCTTCACCTTACTTGGATGACATATTTGTGCTCAATAAAATCTTTTGAAACCTCACGTTTTGTTAGCAACACCTTCAGATATATTATATAAAGCATTAAATACATTGTTTTCATTTTAATACTCTTGATATTCCATCAGTCTGCTATTGTATTGAATATTGAATGATAATATCTGGTCAATGTTTCAATTTCACTTACATGAAGTCCTACAGTGTTTATTATGAGTTCCTGGAAATATATGCAAGTATTTTCATGTTCCGGATAAATGATAACTTTTTATAGAGGTTTATAGATCATGTTAATAGTTTCCATTCAAATTGACACAAAATAAACATCCTCTCCTCCTCTGAGCATCTGCTTCTAATTCTAAATAAAGTTATGAATTTGAAACTGCGGGAAAAAAGAAAGAATAAGTGCGAGGTTCCATATTTTTAAGTGTTTGACATACTTACATTCACCAGTGAATATCAGGTGTTCACCACTAAGCCCCAGGATTATCTGCGACTGTTTGGTGGTCTCTGATCTGTAGTTTCCGTGGAGTAAATGACCTGATAGTCCCCAGCTATTGGCTGGTGTTGTTAGTGACTGCCTCATGGTTGTCAACACTAGAGGGTGGTGGTTTTCAATGACTGCACAGTTGTTATATACAACTGGAAGGTTGTCGCCAGCGATTGTATGGCAGTTGCTGGCGACTGCCAGGTATTCATTGACTGCCTATTGGTGGCTGGCTGCAGGTGGTTGTGTTGGCGGCAGGTGTTGTTTTGATGGGGGTGTTTATGGAAAATATTTTCCCATCTCCAAAAGCATATAACATTTTCCTCCAAATTGACAGTTTTTTTGTTTACTAGGAAATTTTTCCTACAGCAATTATTTTGGCACATCAAATAAGAAATGTTTCCCACGAAACAAATGGAACCTAAATTCGTGAATGTCTGATAGAAATAGTGATTCACATTAGTTCTTTTCATTCATATGCTTTTGATTTTATGAATCACGGTTGTTATTTTTCCTGCTTTTGATTATGGCAATACTCCATTAGGATTGATAAGCCTCAATCCAACTTCTTTGAGTAATTCAAGGTAAACCATCAAAATTCCTGAATGCATTTTGATTCTGTTCTGCAGGATATTATACAGGCGATGCCCCATGATGCTCACCCAATGGGTGTTCTTGTCAGTGCAATGAGTGCTCTTTCAGTGTTTCATCCTGATGCCAATCCAGCTTTAAGGGTAAGCCAGTTGTTTAATAATTTTAATTTCTGACAATTCCCCTCATCCTTTGAATCTTAGTTTTGATACTGGATTCCCTTGTGCCTTGGTGGTTGAGGAAGTCAATTTTGGATCTGCCTATACTCAAGATGCCAATCCCACTCTTGGACTCTGCACTTTTTTTCCCCATCTCAAATTCTCACGCCTCCAACTTCTATGGGATAGGAAGACAGTCCACTTTACTGGCCTTTAGTTATACGAAATGCTATGGCACTAATTCAAGCTACCAAAAGTCAGTAGCATCAAGATTTTGAAATATTGTCTTTTATGAACATTTGCTTTACATCTTTTAAGTTGCTTGTGTTCCTTCAGAAAGAAAGCTGACTACCCATGATGGCCGTGTCTCCACTTGAGTAGATAATTAATTTTTTCTTGTTATGACGTGGTGCTACATTCTGAAGAATGGTAGATGCCCATATCGATCTTGATCATTTCGTTCCTTTTTCTTGCAGGGCCAAGACATTTACAAGTCCAAACAAGTGAGAGATAAACAAGTAGTGCGCATACTCGGAAAGGTTGTTTCCTTTTCTTCTTTAAACACGTGTCAAGTTATTGAATATTTGCTTCTGAATCTTGTATTTTTGGTTCAACTTATTATTACTTCCAAGGAGAGCAGTACCAAGAAGTGTTTTAATTTTATTTGCAGGCCCCAACAATTGCTGCGGCAGCTTATTTGAGGATGGCAGGAAGGCCACCTGTTCTTCCATCCAGCAATCTTTCATACTCAGAGAACTTCTTATATATGCTTGATTCATTGTAAGATCTGTTTCCTGATTTTTTATTTCTTTTCTTTCCTAATAACTATGTAAATACAACTATGAGAATATTTTTTAGTTCACTGGAGTAGCTTTCTATGTTTATCTTACTTTTCAAGATGAGGAACAATTGTGAATCATATTTACTTCATCATGGAAACACAGTAACTATACTTGATCAATTACCTTTCTCAGACTGAGTTACCATGCTACTATAGTTGAAAATTGGGCTGCTATTTTAATTAAAGGGTTTTTGTTACTAAATACACAGGGGCAATAGGTCTTATAAACCCAATCCTCGACTAGCTCGTGCTCTCGACATTCTTTTCATATTACATGCAGAACATGAAATGAATTGTTCCACAGCAGCTGCTCGACACCTTGCTTCAAGGTAATATCTTATTTTTTGCTTGAAGAGAAAAAAATATTTGAATTGTTCCTTACCTGAATCTGCATCTGCAGTGGTGTTGATGTATACACGGCCCTTGCTGGAGCAGTTGGAGCTCTGTATGGTCCTCTTCATGGTGGAGCAAATGAGGTACTCAGCATTTTAGCATGTGTGAACCTGCTCTTGTGACATTTTAGGTCCACCAATTGGACACCGAGAAGTTTTTTAGTTCAACTACACACTTTTATACCTTGCAATTGTTATTGTTATGAGAAGCATTCATCTAAAGTTTTTTTGTGTGTATATTATAGGCCGTGCTTAAGATGTTGAGTGAGATTGGAAGTATTGACAAGATACCGGAATTCATCGAGGGCGTGAAGAATAGGTTGGTATCCTTCTGTTGCAGCTATCTATTTTATGGTTATGAAAATGCTCCTACTCATGGTCTAACTCCTTCATGTGTTGTAAATTCCATTTCCTCAAGGAAGCGTAAGATGTCTGGGTTTGGGCACCGTGTCTACAAAAATTATGATCCCAGAGCAAAGGTCATCAAGAAACTTGCGGAAGAAGTATTTTCCATTGTTGGCCGAGATCCTCTTATAGAGGTAGGTTTGTGTCTATTTAAATGAATTTAAATGTACTGTACTTGAAGTGTTTGGATTATATGGAGAAAGTGATTGAGCCTTGAAATAAGTTGCCAGTGTTAAAAAAGAATGCCGTGAAATCACTAAAGAAATCAATGTAGCAAATGAAAATGAATGTGCAGGAATACAACTTTCCCTCTGTGGAGATAGAAAGAGATTGAAATCAGGGTATCATAAAATGTTTAGAAGAAAAGCTCGCTTTGAAAAGGCTCAATATGGTTTGACCTGTTTGCAAATTTTGAGGTTAATAAAGATGAACAACTTGACAAGTATCTTAAAGTGATAGCCTACAACTAAATGCCCAATCCCCTGAAAACAAAAGCCTGCTGCCCCTCGCTCCTGGTATCTTCTTGATGGATGCATTAAGGACAAAAGGAGGATTGGCCTCCTATAAAAGGCAAAGAAATTGTTGGATGAGGGGGATTGGGATTTCCTTGTATGGGCCTGGTCAATGATTTTGATTTTAAATAGAATATTGGACCATTGACCCATTACCTTTGGTCTCGCAAACTCTCAGTGGGGAAAATAATGGTCCTGTGGGGGTGTGGGCTCTTGACAAGGGAGTTGGATCAGAATATAAATGACTGTTATTACAATTTAAGCATGTTAATGGTTCTGATAGCAGAGTAAAGATGGATCTTTGGTTAAACCATTTTGCATGCTTAGCTTCTTGTTATGCTGCTGCTGCTGCTTCAAAGTGCTGGCTCTGCTCAATTCATGACTAGTTCTTTATATGCTGCATACAGACACATCTACCTATGGCTGTGCATGATCCATTTTTATAAGGACGTCGATTTCACACCTGCTGCTGGTCAATGGGTTTTATTTCTATTGTGCAAGAATCTAAATTCTATGATGTTAACAGACACCCTTATTTGACACTTAAAAATACAAAGGCTACTTCTTTAAAAGTCCTCAATTAACCTTTTTGATATTTTTTATTTTTTGTGTTTTAATGAAACTACTATTCCAAATGCTTCTACTTTGGCTGAATCAATCTCATGCCATTCGCAGGTGGCCATAGCTTTGGAGAAGGCTGCATTATCCGATGAGTATTTTGTAAAGAGGAAGTTGTATCCAAATGTTGACTTCTATTCTGGGTTAATTTATAGGTACACAGAATGTCATTGTGCCTGCTTGCTTGCTTTCTTTTTTTTATTGAAGGGGTAGGGGGAAAGGGTTAAAATCTTTTACTCTCAAGTTTGAGAGTTATCATGAAATTCGTTTGAACTTGTATTACTGTATTTCAGGGCTATAGGTTTTCCCAGCGAGTTCTTCCCCGTTTTGTTTGCAATCCCTCGAATGGCTGGCTATCTGTCTCACTGGCGAGAGTCTTTGGATGATCCCGATACCAAGATTATGAGACCAGCACAGGTTATTTTTATAATCTTCTGTTCCTTTCCCATTTACTTGTATAAATTAATACATCCCAATGTTTTCTCCCCTATAGATAGCTATGAACTAAATTAGGCTATGCCCTTGATTTCTTGATGAAACATTTTCGTTGATCCGGTGAGCTTTGTTAGTGTAAAGGAAAATTTGATTCTATTGGTAGCTGATGGAACACAAAACAAACCCCAATTCTCTTTTCCGATTCGTATTTTTACCCTTTATATATATAAGAGCAATATTAGTGTTGGGGGGAAAATGTAGGGGGGAAAATTTAGATATTGCACATTAATTGAAATAAAGTGCTAAATTTTAACACCATATATTATTTTTCATTCTTTGATTTTTAAGCCGATACTTTGAGACGGTTTATATTGTTTTTATTTTTTTTTTTAATCTATGCTGGTATATATATACCACACGTCTCCTAACTCATATTACCTGCAAACTTTATTCTTTTTCACTCTTATTTTCATAAGCTAGTTAATATAAACCACAAATACCTCATCTTATCATCTGGAAATCTTATCCTCATTCTCATCTCCTATCTCATTTTATCCAAAAAATTTATCCTCAATCTCCTACCTCATCTTATCCGAAAATCTTATATTCATTCTCAAAAATCATACATCTCCTAGTTTATAAGTATCTTATCATCTCACCAATCGTTCAGCCTCATCATTTAACATGGAGGAAGATCCTTGCAACGAGATGGTTACTTAAATAGTAATCGAAGATGAAGAAGACGAATTGGAGTTTCAAATAGTGATGGAGGCAATTTAGGTCACTTGTTGACAACATGAGATCAAGGAGTTCAAGTACTCGTCAATATAAAGATCGTGGTTGAGAAGCATGTTATCCTCAATTCATGAAGGACTATTTCTGTCCATGTCCTATTTATAATCAAAAAGAATTTCGAACTTGATTTCGAATGAGCCGTTCCTTGTTCGAGTGCATACTCGTGATGATGTAAATTCAAAACCTATTTTTGTCAAGAACGTGATGCATTTGGCCGTGAAGGATTTTCACTTTATCAAAAAATTACCGCGGCATTAAGACAACTTACATACAGTGAGGCTGTAAATAGGAGAGATGAATACTTTCGAATGAGCAAGAGCACTACCATGATTTTTTTGAAGAGGTTCAGTGCAGCCATGATACGAAATATCTAGAGCTCTCAGTACCTTCGAGCACCTAATAATGCGGATCTTGATATGCTTTTTCGCAAAGGATATTATCGAGGTTTCCTTGACATGCTTCATAGCTTAGATTGTATGCATTGAGAATGGAAGAATTGTTCATCGGCATTCGCAGGTCAGTACACTGGGCGCAAGAGAAGTCAACCATTATCTTAGAGGCGGTGGCATCATACGATACTTGATGTGAAGAATTCAAGATTGTTGTTTTACAAGATTGTGGGGATAAAGAATTTAAAATGCAAATAAAATGAGAGATTGAAGATTTCGATGTAAAGAATTACAGTGAAATATGTGGGTATTTGTAGAAAATTTGTACTACTTTTTCCCTCCAATATAGCCGTTGAAAATGTTGTAAAAAAATAAAAAATTCACTCCATTTCTTCTTTCGGTTCACAATAGCCGTTGGAAGACAATTTATGCACATTAATCCATTAGATGACAATAGTTGGCTTAGCATGAATAAAAAATAAAACAAAAACAATTGAAATCTGTAAACATGGGACAACATTTAGCCCCTAATTCCCATTTCCCCCCTCCCAACACCCTACACTAAATTGTGAAAGTGGAAAAATGAGGGGGAAAAAACCCAAATTCTATACTAAAAATGCTGTTACAAATTTCAACCCCTGTTTTTGTTCCATTTTTTATTCATGCCAAGCCAATTATTTTTTCATCCAGTGGGTTAATGTTCATGAATTTTGTCTTCCAACAGCTACTGAAAGAAGAAATGAAGTGAATTTTTTATTTTTTTACAGCTTTTTCAACGGCTATAAAAAAAATAGCTATATTGGAAGAAAAAAATAGTACAAATTTCTTATAAATACCTACATGTTTCACTATAATTCTTTACATCAAAATCTTCAATCTCTCATTTTATTCGCATTCTTTTTTCCCACAATCTTGTAAAAAACAATCTTGAATTCTTTACATCTAGTATCGTATGATGCCACCATTTCTAGGATAATGGTTGGCCTTCTTTTGCTCCCAGAATATTGACATGCGAATGTCGATGGACAATTCTTCCATTTCCAATGCATGCAATCTAAGCTGGCAAGCATGCTAGGAAACTCGATGATTTCCTTTGCAAAGAAGCCTATCAAGATCCGCACTATTAGGTGCTCTAAGGTATTGAGAGCTGTAGGTATTTCGCACGACTGCGCAGAACTTCTTCAAAGAAATCATGACAGTGTTCTTGCTCGTTTGAAGGTACTCGTCTCTCCTATTTGCAGCCTCATCGTATGTAAGTTGTCTTAATGCCACGGTAATTTTTTGATATGGTGAAAATCCTTCACGGCCAAATGCATCATGTTCTTTGACGAAATGTGGTTATGAATTTACAACATCATGGAATATGTCGCTCGAATAAGGACGGCTCATTTGAAATCGAGTTCGAATTTACTTTTGATTAAAAATAGGGTGTGGACAGAAGTAGTCCTTCATGAGTTGATGACCTGCTTCTCGACCACGATCTTTATATTGACGAGTACTTGAATTCTCTGACCTCATGTTGCCAACCAGTGAGCTAGATTGACCCATCACCATTTGAAACTCCATATCGTCTTCTTCATCTTTGATTACCATTTGAGTAGTCATCTTGTTGAAATGATCTTCTCCCGCGTTGAATGATGAGGCTGAAAGATTGGTGAAATGATAAGATATTTATAAACTAGGAGATGTATGATTTTTGAGGATGAATATAAGATGAGGTAGGAGATGGAATGATAAGATTTTTGAATAAGATGAGATAGGAGATGAGAATGAGGATAAGATTTTTGAATAATAAGATGAGGTATTTGTGGTTTATATAAACTAGCTTATGAAAATAAGAGTGAAGGAGGATAAGGTTTGCTGATAATATGAGATAGGAGACGTGTGGTTTATATATACTAGCACAGATAAAAAAATAGAAACAATATAAACCATCCAAAGTATCGGCTTAAATATCAAAGAATGAAAAATAATATATGGTGTTTAAAATTTAGCACTTTGTTTCAATTAATGTGCAGTTCAAAAAACCCAGAAATGTATATCTAAATTTTCCCCAGATTTTCCCCTGCACATTATTTGAGAATATGTTTTTCCCCTTACATTTTTTCTCCAACACTAATATTGCTCTAAACATGTTCCATTCCCCCCCAATTTTGGCTTTATTCCCCCGCAACACCCTACATTAAATTGTGAAAGTGGAAAATTGAGGGGAAAAAAATCCAAATTTGGGTTTTTTCCCTTACACTAAAAATCACTGTTGTAAAAAGTCTGCCTAAGCTCTGTCTAGTCTTGAAGCGTGGCTTCCACGCCTAGCCACACCTCACACTTTGCCCTCGCCTTGTCCTTATCTCGCTCTCGTCTAGGTCTCGCCTATGCTCGAAAAGTTGAAGCTCGGCTCCCATGCTTTACGCTTTTTAGAATATTGCTAAAAATGCTTTAAAGGTACCCAAAGCGGGAAATGGGTTTTGTCAGGCCTAAAGTTAAACTGTCACTGCAATTTTTTCCTTGCATTGGTAAAAGGAATGGTATTATGTAATTCTGCTTCATCTTTATCTTTGTTTCGTATTCCAGGTATACACTGGTGTATGGTTGCGGCAATATATGCCACTGAAAGAACGGATGGTGTCAACTGAAGTAGATAAACTCGGTCAAGTGTCTGTCTCTAATGCCACCAGGAGGCGTCTCGCGGGATCTGATGCCTAGGCTCTTGTATCATCTACATCAGATTGTCCAATTCACAATGGCCAGAAGGCAAGTAATAAATTTTACAGGGCTTAGGGCGCTGCATACAAGTAAAAACATGTAATTGTTGAATTCAAACAATATTTGTTTGTTGACGACTGAGCTGTAATAATAATGTGCATGTGGATGGTTCCCTTTTTCACTAGGTAAACGAACTTCTGGTCACATCAGGCTTTTATACGCCATTTGAACAACTTTTTGAGTTCATTCTCCATGTATGGCTATAATTCTAATTTCCAGAAATCTAGCTGAATGAAGTTCTTTTATTCATGCTGATTTCATGTTGATCTATAAACATGTTAGTTGACTGACTCGTTAGTAGTTACAGAAGAGATATATTTGACGTTTGTAGCGAGTAAAACTCACTTTTTAGTCTCTTGAAAGGTTGGAATTAAAAGGGTGATGCAACGAATTTCATTTAGGAAAGGAGATTCAAATGACATTATCTTTTATTCTAAGAACTTATCCCAATTTCGTTCTAACTGGTAGGGTTCATAATAGAGAAACCTGAAAACAAGGAAAACTTATGGATGATAAGAACTTGATTGTAATAAAGCTTCTTTAAGAAACTTGAACTTCTTTTGAAACTTGGAAAAAAACTTTTTTTTTTTTTTTTTCCTTTTCCTTTATCTTTCTAAACTTGGTGTTGTTGTGTATGCTTGTGTGGGTATAGAGGATGAATTGATGTATTCTACGTTAAGAAGTATTTGGGGGTTTTTGGGAGATTTTTCTTATATTTTTCTATTATTATAAATACCAAAGAACATATAATTTTCTTATAATAACTTGTAAAAAGTATTCCCTCATGAATGCGAGTCCAAATCCCTTAACTTCCACGCTACTTTCCGTGTTCTCCTCCCTTTTTGTCAAATCTTGATTCATTTTCTTGTCCCTATGTCATTACCCACAAAAATACTCTTCAAGACTGGTTTTTTATGTTTGTACTGAAATTGGTCATTCTTGTATTCAACACTTTAAGCCCCGTATGCCCAAATTGTGTGCTTCAAGGGACATGTTAAGCTCAAAACTCATCCAAAATTCATACAAAGCCATATTTAAATAAACTTGAAAATAACACTTTTATATAACATTTGATGTTTCCCAAGTATTCGTGAAATCACTTTATCGGCTTTATCGATAAAGTCTGTTGATATAATTTAAAGTTTTATTTTATCGATTAGATTTGTCCTAATACTCTTTATAAGAGGAAAGTTTTATGTCGACTTAATACATGTGTGAATGTCGAACTTTAAACTAAGAGAAAAGTGTACAATACATTAAACTCCACACAACAAACATCTGCGCACATTCATCTATATATATTTCCACCACAATTTCTTACATGCACGCTATCCACACAAATGCATAGGTTTTTTTATTATTCAGGTTAGATTGTTGATTAAATCTGTACATGCACTAGTTTCAAGAAGAGGAATGATATGTAACGCCAGTCTACACGTGTATTGGTATTAAATAATAAATCTAACAATATATGAAAATATGAAATTCATTTAATTCGACCTACCATTTATGCTACATACCATTATTCCTAAAAAATATTGTGCGCTCACGTGCGAAAAACCTACTAAAGATTTGCACGATAGATTAGGAAATATTGCAGTTGGGTCCCCATCGTTTAAAAGAATATATTTTGGTCCTCAGTCATTATTTCATTGTTGTTGAAGATAAATGTGCTAAGCACAAATAATTTAAATAAAAAAAATAAATGAAAGTGAAATTAAATTAAAAACTGCATCTCCTCCCAGCTCCCCAAGTTTGGGGTTTGGAGGAGCTAATTAATTTTCCTTCTTTTATTTATTTTATTTTAATCAAAATTAAAGGCGTAATTGACTTTTTAACAAACTTTTTGAATGAAAATTTTTCATCGGAACTACTTATGCAATAATAGTGAAATATTATAAGTGGATAATAATGTTTTTGATAATCTAATTATATATCTGATATAAAAATTCTTGACAAAATTTTAACGTGTCATTAATTTATTACTTGTTCATTCTCAACGGCCCATAAAAAGTGATTCAATTTTTTTCATCGGATCCGGTAGAGATCAAGGATCTTGTGTTGAATGCTCGACTTTAGCATTCTTGTTAGGTTTTCTCTTCCACTTTATGGTAAATGGTTCCATAATGCCCAATAGCCGCACTTGACATCGATTTTGGATGGGATGCTATTAGAATATGTGTCCCTTATCAACGGTAATGTTTGTCTACTAAACTGTTGTATCAATATTTCCATTAGTCAAACTATCAGACATAAATTAATTGACTCGATTGCAACAAAATGAAGTCTAGTGATTCAAATAAAAAATTTATTAATTTATTACTTGTTCATTCTCAACGAGCCCATAAGAAGTGATTCAATTTTTGCATCGGATCCCAGAAGAGACCAAGGATCTTGTGTTTAATGCTGGACTTTAGCATTCTGGTTAGGTTTTTCTCTTCCACTTTATGGTAAATGGTTCCATAATGCCAATACTAGTGTGCACTTGACATCGATTTTGGATGGGATGCTATTAGAATATGCATCCCTTATCAACGGTAATATTTGTATACTAAACTGTTGTATTAGTATTTCCATTAGTCAAACTATCATACATAAATTAATTGACTCGATTGCAACAAAATGAAGTCCAGTGATTCAAATAAAAAATTTCTTGACTGTAAATTAATTAATTTATTACTTGTTCATTCTCAACGAGCCCATAAGAAGTGATTCAATTTTTTGCATCGGATCCCAGAAGAGACCAAGGATCTTGTGTTTAATGCTCGACTTTAGCATTCTTGTTAGGTTTTTCTCTTCCACTTTATGGTAAATGGTTCCATAATGCCAATACTAGTGTGCACTTGACATCGATGTTGGATGGGATGATATTAGAATATGCATCCCTTATCAATGGTAATATTTGTCTACTAAACTATTGTATCAGTATTTCCATTAGTCAAACTATCATACATAAATTAATTGACTCAATTGCAACAAAATGAAGTCTAGTGATTCAAATAAAAAATTTCTCGACTGTAAACAGCACGACTCCATACTATTGAACAAGGTCAATGAGATCAATAAAGAAAGACGCATGATAACAATTGTTAGTCATTATATCCACTACAATATATTAAACAAAAAAAAAAAAAAAAAAAAAAAATCTTAAAGAAAAAGGATTGAGAACACTTGATCAGAAACCGTTCAATCATCAATGTAAAATCTTGAAAAAACTGATTTATGTTTCATGGGATATCTTGGAAAGGAGTATTCCTACATATTCGGTTACCATCCACCGCTAAACTATTATTCTCAAAAATATTTTGCCAGTGTAGAATGAAATTCAAACATTTTTAGTAAGGACAAACAAAATTATGATAAAATCAAAATTTGAAAACAGAGTTTTTTTGGAAAAAAATGAGTTTTTTTTGTTTTTTTTTTTCGGTGAAAAGTAAAAAAGTTGAAAAGTCAAAAATTGAGAAGGAAAAAATGGGTTTTTTTGGATCAAGGACATCGAAAATTTTTCCCGGTGATCGTGCTTGAGATTTTCTCAGGACATAATTCTGGCCGGTCAAATTTGAGACTATGGTAAATAAACAAGAGGAAAAATTGAATCAAAATACATATTGGGTTTTGATGCTTGTAAGAACATAATATTACATTCTTGCTTACTAGAAAGAAATAATTGAAGATTCAATGAGGCCTTGTTGAGTCTCATTTAGTGAGTTTGGACGATGAAGAGGCTGCAAATCTGGAACTAACAACTGGTTTCTTCATGGGAGCAACACTGGGGAACAAGCAAGAGATGGCATGATGAGGAATGGCAATGATATATATAGAGTACTGTATTCTTGCATATGGTTACTGAAATTAGTACCTATGGTTCCTCTGCACTACTTTACTCTTCATAGCTGCTAAATTTTTGACTTCTCGGCTGCAGAAGAGAGTAAGAAATTACAGGGCTGGACTTGGATCAATTTCTTTTCTTGACGAAAAATTTACCAGAAAGAGTCTTGACGAAAATTGTTTCAAGCATGTTATTAAGACTAAAATCACACTGCACAAGTATACTGCGGGAAGCATTAGTAGGTGACGGGAGAATGCTGGAGTGGTGACTATGAATCTTCAGATTGCATTTTATGTGATGGTCAACAAGTGCAGGCACATGCAGTCACCAACAGAATATACAAATTTGATCAAGTCATATTGTGGATCCAACAGAAATTTTGCTTTGACTAGCCAGTTCCAAATATTGATGCATGCTCCTCCCCCCTTCCCCCAGCCTATTCATGCACAAAATTTCATGAAGGAAGAACTGTGCAACTAGATGTAGACACAAAAGTCGATATATTTGAAGTTATGATGATATTTAGAATAAAAAATAATCTAGGAAATCGACTTGAGACCCGTTTGATGAGAGATTGAGTTTATAAATTTTGGTTTATTTGATATTGGTTTATTTGAGTTTTGACTTTTCATAAATACCAAAAGTCAAAAAATTACTGAAAAAACCAAAATGGGTTTATAATCTTTGTATGGTCGAATAAAAATGTACTTACTTTTATATCAATACCAACCATATGGTCCATATGTTTGCAAGCATGCAAAACATTATGACATGAAACCTAGAGTTCCAGAAATAAGTACATACAACATGTTATAGATTTGAGGTACCTGTTGAGGAATTCTAGCTTTGCCTTCTTCATCAGGCCACTTTTTGTGTTGCAAATGTTGCTAGCATTTACACCTACATATGTTTTAGTTACACCGTGAGACAATTAGATTAACATCTTCACACTAGAATATTTCATGCATTTTAATACCTAGATAATTGGATTGGTAATTTAATCACATGAAGATCAGAATGAAATAAGTACCTCCATAGAAGGTTCTTTTCCTGCTTGAAGGTGGAACCTTTGTGCACACCTGAACTTGTCGGCTTTGTTTCCCTACAAAGCAAAGTAATCAATATCATAGTTTTCACAACCGACCCTGTCATTGATGCGGTCATAGCACTGGGTCAATGGGTCATTGGTTCAACCGGTGGGTCATTCTCGGATCACAAATCTAAGAAAATTTTTTTAACATTGAAATATGAAAAATAAATATTTAATAAGTTTAAAATGTCATAAGTAAATTATTATAAAAATTAAAAAAAAATCTCAAATATTTTCTTATTTATTTTAAATCAATCAAAGAGATATGATGAGTTTTTCTTCTTTCTTACATTTTATTATTTTTATTGTTGTGTGTATTATATCCCAATCTTTCATTTCTTTTTTATTAACTTGATTCTCTACATGTTATTTTACGATTTTTGCTGTTCATGTTTTCCTTACCATGCTTATATTATATTTTTTTTTCTCTTATACATGAGAATCTTTTCTTCGTTTAACATAATATGTTTTCTTAAAATTCTCCGTCACACCCTCCTATATGCATTTATAATATATTTACGGAAATTTAAATAAGCACCATAACAATATAACATTTTAAATTTGCATTGATTCAATCAATTATTAAATTCACATGTAACATATGATATAATAATTTTTTAAATAATTTATATTTATAAATTAGGAAAAACATGAAATTATTTCAGAGCAACAGTACAATTATATATATGTGGAGTGGGTTGTATTACCAATAACTAGAGTTGGCACAGTTGACCGGCGGGTTCAATCATCTACTCCATAACAAAACAATAACTAGCAATGCATAAGGTTCAATAATTTACTCTAACGAACCATAAATTTTTTAATGAAATGCACTTTGAACCAGGGGTTACATCGAACCAGATCACTGGTTCAACCCTCAACCAATCCAGTTCTTGGCCAGTTCACTTGCTATTCGGTCCCATACGCCAGGTTTCCGGTAGAACCGGCTAGTTCGGTCCAGTTTTTAAAACTATGGTCAGTATGTCCAAGTTTGGCCCAACAAGTATTCATTATAGCAGCTCAACTTTTAGATATGGAGATTCAAATGGAAATGCTGGTATGCAATATGCTCATTATGTATTCTAACAAGTATGGCAATTTTACTAAACATTGTTTAAACAAACTATTTGAGACTTACACGTCTCGAATCGCGCCTCATGTGAGGCTTTCAAAAACTCCTCAAATCTCGCACCTTTAGTGCCATTTTGAGGCTTACGCCTCAAGACGACAAAAATGTTTGTTCATTTGTCGAGTATTTTCAAGACATTTATTTATTGGCCTTAGTTTTTTAGGCTATTTCTTTATAACCTAAAATGTTTTACAGGTCGTTCTACTTTCCTTTTTCTACCTACATGGAAGGAAAAAACGGAAGGAGGATACACCGATGCAAGTGGAAGATGATCCAAAGAATGAGAAGAAATTTATAGTGACGAAGGAAACGTTGATGATTCTCTTAAAAATCATTTAGTAGTGTGTAGTAATAGATTATAATTTGTTACGTGATTACTAATTTGAGAACTTATTATTTTTCTATTTTGTTGATCATTTATTTGCAGGTTATACTCATAATTTCGACAATAAGTTTCAAATAGATTTTTTAAGATGACTTATGGTCTATTATGATTTATGAGCATAATTTTTATTTTTATATCTTTTGAATTATTTTATTGGTTTGTCTTGAGGCTCACGCTTAAAATGCTTTAGTACCGATTAAGCATTTTTTAACATTGTCACTAAGGACACGGTTTCACCACAAATATATTTGCATGCTATATTTTCTCAATAAACACTGAACTAAAGTCATGGGAGTAGACTTTTAGATGGAAAAAAAAAAGCTTCAAACGGTAGGACTGAAGACATGAAATTCAACTACACAAAATGACGGAGCTAAGAAAGTTGGATTTACTAGAGATGATATCGCTCATACTATAGAAGATCAATTTGACTTGAGGAATGCATCTGACTGGAATGCAATGTATACCCATAAAATTCAAAATGGCAATAAGACCAAGTAATTGTATCCAATGTTCAGCAAATTAAGAAACATCATACAAACGTAGCAAGAGAGTAGGCCTCCGCACAACTGTATGGTCATTCCATTTGACCTCAAGATCATACGTTCAATTTTCAGAAACAGCCTTCCTGCTTGCAGGGCTAAGGCTGCATGCATCCACCTTTCCGCAGACCCACAATGGCAGGACCCTAATGACTGCTATGCCCTCTTCTTAGAGAAAAAAGATAAGAATGGCTCAGACGAGATTACAGTAGTATGTAACACAGAAATGAAAAGAGGATAACGATCAATATCCACTTTCAGATTCTTAATGAATCTCCCCGTAAAAAGGGATATTTAAAGTGGAAATACTTATCCATGCCTCCACGCACTCCAGGACATTTCAGTATTATTTTAGGCAAAGGAAAGCACATCACACTTCCAATACAACACCAGAAATTAACATGATTACTAGTAATTATAATCGCCAAGGTACATTAAAGAAGCATGCAACCAAATGAAGACACCTGCAGCTTGTCAGTCAATATCCATAACAAATAATATATATACTTACTAGCATCTTCTTTTTGATACAGCTGCCTTAATCGGTCAATTGATTTTTGTTGTGCCTCTTCTATGTCCTTTGATTTTGCCTGGGGTTTAGTAACATTCAGGTAAAATATTACACCAAAGTGAGGAACGTCACTAATACAGATAGAAAAAAGAGGGAAAAGGGGAATCACCTCATACAATTGTTTCCATTTAAAGGTTACTTTATTCTTTCTCATCCTCTCAACCACAACATTGGTGTTATTAGCACCAAATTGGCGCTCGTAAAATTTATTCCATAATTTATCTGTTACCGGGCTAAGATCTGTACCCTGCAGTAACACAGAAAGATATTCATTATTCAACATAATATTCAATTATTAAAATGATTTTATATTTTAAAATGGAAAGAACAAATACAAACGTCTTACTTCTGTACAATCCTCGATGTGCATCAATTGATCAAGTGTACAATGGGGTAAAATTCGCTCTAAAAGATGAAAGTCTGTTTCTCCAACGTCTCCCAGATACCTAACATTATCTATGGCCACCTGAACACATAAGTCAACTAATGACGGTACTCTCTGCATCCTCATTGCAGTTCTTTCAAGAATGTATTTTGTTCTGATATGCTTCTGATATGCTTTTGAGCCTTTGTGAAACCTGTGATAACTGGCATTATGAAAGAGGGAAAACCTAATCAGCATTTGCAAATATTTGTGAAACTACAAAAACCAATCAGAAGGTCCATTGCATAAAGATTGTAGCAGTTTTTTCTACATTCTAAGAGGCATATGCATCCTCATTGCAATTTTTGGTATAATGTTACTGTGTTGTGTTAAGAACTGGCTTTATGGAAAAGAAAATGAAAAAAAAAAGAAATCATCTTTTACAAATCATTATGACACTCTATAAGAATAAACAAGTTGCTCCATAGCATAAAGCTCTTTAACAGTTTGTGTTTCTACTGCATTTTTTTCTGACTAGTTTAGTACACATCAGCATTAATTCATATCAATTTTCAGATGCCATATTCAACAAATGTATCCCACTAAACCTCACTTTCAGTTCCTACCAACTAGTATACACCGCCCGCCCGCGGTAGGATCTGACCACAGGGAGGGTGCAGGGATGATTTATTTCGATTTCCAACATATGAATTTTGCAAAAGAGAACACATAGTAGAGGAGAGGAGATTTGAGATGATGAATTGTTAATTTGGAGAAGACATCTATACTCCTCTTTTTTTTTTTGTGAGCAGCGAAAACCTCTCTTAAGTTAGGTGATAAAGCACAGCATAGGAATTAAAAGTTCAAATTCTTCAATTCTTCAGAAAACAAAGGAATATAGCACCAAAGCCACAATATTACAGAACTGTATTACTGTATACACATACACAAACTCACGAATAATCAATCTCCATAAAATTTCAACTACTTCAACATTATCTCAAAGTCAAAACTCAGATCACCCAAATAATATCCATTCCAACAAATCAATTATATCACGGTACATGAGTACATCATATCAATTAATTCCGAAATAATTAAGGAGCTCACCTTGGCGTGATCGGAGAGGGATATCGAGGACACGATGAAGCAGAAAGAACCTGATGACTTTATTTATACATACCGACGTATATGTGTACGTAATTGTATGTATCTTTGTAATTTATACAAATCTATATAAAGTAGGATCCTGAAAGAATTTTTTTTTGATTTTTCCCTAAATTGGGATGATGAGGAATTATTGCAGTTGCGATAGATGCAGATGAAACATCTAAACGCAACAAATTACTGTTTGGTTTTGTTTTAACTTTTATGGGAAGTTGAGTCCTTAACCTTTCTTTCAGTGCAAACAAGGTACCCAATATTTGTTTCTTAGCGAGAACGTTCCTATTTTATGTATTTAATTTTAATTAAGAAAAATTGTAGTTAAGTCTTAACTTTTGTAAAAAGTTCAAATGAGTCTCGTATCTTTATTTTTAATTTTTATAAAAAAAATTAAAAGAAAGTAACAAGTTATTTTTTTTCATTTTGAATTAACTTTGTTGACCAATTTAATAATATGTATAAATTATTCAAAATAATTTTACGAATTATTATGAAATAACTTAAATTTAAGCTCATAATTAATTAACTAACATGTTCAAAAAAAATTATTAGGTTTATTATTAAGCAATTATACTATTTAAAATATTCAACTTTTATTTTTTGATTATAACAAAAACAAATTTATATCAAGAATTTAATATTCAAATACTTTTATTTAATTGAGATATTCGTTTATTAGTTATAAATATTAGAACTCAAATTTTATTTTTCATATCTTAAAGTATGATAATTTAATTAATTTTTTTTTTCTTTCTGAAAAGTTTAATTGATATGAATATAATAGTATATTTAGTACGTTAAATTAAATATTATTAAATAAAAGTATGTGACCTATTTGTATATTTTGTAGAAGTTATGAACATAATTACAATTTTTTCTAATTAAAATGAGGGGATATTAATTATTTTTTAAAAAGGACCATGTTGTTGTAAAATTATAGATAATAATGAATGACTATTTAGTTGTATCTAGATGTCTATGTAGTTATTTATTTACTTTAGAAGAGTGTATTCTAATAAGGTTGTAACTCTCTTTAGAACCTTATAAATAAGGATCATTGTTATAATAAATTTATAGACTTGAGTTTTGACTCTCTCTATTCTCTTCTCTTTTTTTTTTTACTTTTTTCAGTTTCATAACACGTTATCAGCACGATGCTTTAACCAACTGAGTAAATTAACGTGATTTTTCTTTAAAAAATAAAATATTGGTAGAAAATTAGTTGGAATCCAATCTACGTTTTCTGGATCATCAATTGGTGGAAGAACCGGCATCATCCCCTGGTTCATGGACCATAATAATTTTGGTGCCAATTACGAAGTTCAATTTCTTCATATCTCTTTATCTCTCTTTAACTTATGTGGGTTTTATATTATAGTGAGAAGTTAATCCATGTGGTGGAATTCTGATCATATAATCAAAGTTCAAAAAACATATGTTGTAAATTTGCTAGTATAAAATTAATCAACATTGTTATTTTTCTTTCATTAATAATTCTTTTAAAAGGTTCTTTTTCCTTTAATTGAATATTTTAATTATGTATAAGTGTTGTTCAGTGCATGCATTAACTTATAGTGAATAGTTTACATGTGATTACAATTGCCTATTATTTTGACTACAAATATAATTCTTTTAAATGTATATGCACTATTATTTTCATGTTTAGTAATGTATTATCAATTCTTAAACAAGATTAATTGTTTGTTGTGTTTTTTTTCAAAAGAAGTTAAATTTCAAAAATTTAGTAATATTCCAGAAAAATATTACATTGTTGTTTTTCTCAAATATCAACTATAACATACACACACACACACACACACACACACACACACACACACACACATATATATATATATATATATATATATATATATATATATATTCTAGAAGAATATATTGTTGCACTCGAAGAACGTAATTTATAAAGTTTATAATTAAGCTATTGTTTCTGAAGATCAAATATTTACTTCAAAATAATGATTTGTTATCTCTTCTGAAGAAGCACAATGTTATAATATTCTGACAAAATATTAATTGCTCCTAAAAGGCATTACATTACAATTTAAATATTCTAGAAAAATATTGAACTATTGTTCTTGAAGTAGAAGTAGCAGTAGTTTTTACTGTTCAATAAACTATTATCTTATTTTCTATCTATTCTTTCATACGTAGTTATGAATACAAGTTAGTATGAAAATATTTTGGGAAGCCTTCAAATTTTGAATAACATTTTTTTATTTGTTTTAATTGTGTTTTTCATGAAGAAACACAATTTTACAATTCTATTAGTATTCCAGAAGAATATTGTATTTATATCACAACCTAATATATAAATATTCTAGAAGAATATTTTACTTTTGCTTCAGAATAAGCAAAACTTTATATTATATTAATCGCTCCCGAAGAGTCTAATTTTATAAGATATAATATTCTATAAGAATATTATAATATTGTTCATAAAGAATAAATCTTTACTCCAGAATTAAGTTAATATTTTAAAATAATTTGTTGTTGCTCCTGAAGTAGCATAATATTATATTAATATTCGAATCGAATATTACTTGTTATCAAATATTGTAATTTTATAAGATCTACTATTTTATAAAATATTGTATTAATACTCCTGAAGAAGTATGACGTTATAAATATTAATATTTTAAAAGAAAATGATATTGTTGTTTCTGAAGAAACACAAAGTATGGAAAATATTTTAAAAGAATATTGTGTTGTTGCTCCTGAACAAGCATAACTTAATTAAACGAATATTATATCACTGCTTTTGAAAAAGCATAAATTTATACATATCAATATTCTAGAAAAAATATCGTGTTGTTGCTCTTGAAGAAGCAAAACTTTACAATTTTAGAATATCAATATTGTGTAATATTAGAGTGTTGATACTCTTAAAGAAGTACTATATATAAACCAGTAGACATTCACTAAGTAAAATTAGGACTGAATTCTCTGCATTTCTGAAAATTATTTAAGGTGATTTATGGGATCCCATCACCCTCCATGTTGACTATCTATATTTGTATCTAATAGATACATATATTAGATGATTGTATGTTGTTATTATTCGCAACTTAAAGTTTGCGATATTACTTACTCAAATTTTAAATTATGAGCATAATTTTCAGATTATTCAAATTAGACGGTGGTATGTCTTGTCAATGCTAGTGAGTGTGTGTCTTGTCAATACTAGTGAGTCTAAATCTCAAATTTTTAATAAATGTTAGTTGAGATGATGTTAAATGGTTTAACAATATTATTTGTTAACACCTCCAATTAAATTCTAAACCATTACTATTGAGAACAAAGTGCTTCCCATTTTTATCTAGGGAATGTTATTTTATATGCAAAAACACTTATACGCATCATGTTAATATTAAAGTTATCCCCGCTATAGTTGGCTTATAGCCAGAGCCTAATATTACCCATCTAATAATTTTTGATAGTGCAATATATGTACAATCGGTCCACTATAGTGCACTGAGATGACTTTGAAAAATGTTGAGAATACATGTTTAGTATGGAAAATATCTTAAGTCCTAACTTGTGATATTTTATAATATGGTTTTCGAATGTCATTTTGATAAGATAGTTTTCTCAACATTAGGGGAGAGAAATTAAGTAGCTAGAAAGAATACTTGAAAATGCAGTATATTATATTTTCTAGATCCTTGCACAAGACAATATGAATCAGAAGTTCGACAAATAACTTATTTGTAAGTTATACATTTGACAGATACATTTACTGACCAAAGAGATTAAATCAAATCTCATATACCAGCTCTAAATGCTCCAATTTATATTAGCGTCATTGAAAGACAATCCATTAACATTATATCAGGTAAATTAATGACACGCCTGAAGCGTGGTGACATTTGATTCCAAAAAATTCTCAAATAAAAAATAGAGCTAATTATTATAAAGATGGTCATATTGAGGAGGTGTATACTCTTGGAGTATATATAGACATAACTAATTATAAAACCCCAGAAGAGGTTCAGCTAACTGAATAATAAAACGAAAAGATCTCGTTAAGTTATGTCATTATGAGAAAGAAATAGATTCAAAAATAAATGTTGTTGACAATATTTTTGTACATAATGAAACGCTTCATATTATAAAATGTAGCGAGAATATTGAAATAAATATGTCAAAGAATAAATTGGCCAAATAAAAGGATGCAATCCAAGTAAATTGAACTGACTAGAGAAACATGAAGTTTCTGGACATATAGTCCGAATACCTAAAGGTTGTAATGCACGACTTTTAACATTATAAATTTTGCAAAGGCTTATGTAAAGCAATAATAAGTTGATATCTTGTTAGTTTGTTAATGCATGACATATATGCATATAATGAATATTGTTATAACCAACTCATCTGGTATGACTAATAAAACAATGTATATAAATCTCTGGAGGATTTAATATACCTGAAGCATATAGTTCAACTTTTCGAGAACTTAATCGATCGAAGTACAGACCTAAAGTGATATTATGATGAAGGGGAGTAAATATGCGTTGTACTCTTTTCCTTGACCAAGGTTTTGTCCCATTGGGTTTTCCTAGCAATGTTTTTAACGAGACAACTTTAATGGCGTATTAAAGAATTATGTACTCTTTTTCTTTCACTAGGATTTTTGCCCACCGAATTTTTTTCTACTAAGGTTTTAACGAGGCATATGCTTTCTGTAAATAACATACAATTGGAAGTGGTATAAATATTATAGTTATGGATGTCCATAACCTACAAAATATTTTATCCTCATCATAACCCTATGGTTATACTCCCGTGTATTATAAATTGTATATGAGACCTCTGAAGGGAATAATAACAAGATCTATTTTTAATATAATTGCATCAGACCATCATGTTGATTACAAAGATAGTGTATGAAGATGATATTGGTTGATGTTATAACATGGAGCACATTTCACCAGAATTGTTTTATACAAATTTTAACAAGATGGCGACATTAAAGACATTGATGCACAAGATATAGATAGCTCGGTACAAGTTTTATTTACATTGATTGAAATCAGTTGGAGTAGCTGTACTCTTTTTCCTTCGCTCGGGTTTTGTCCCTTTGGATTTTTCGACAAAGGTTTTAATGAGGCGACATTTGAGTACTCAATTTTTGATAATTTTTTCTTTCTATTGGTATTTTTGTCCCATTGAAGTTTTTGCCAAACAACGAAGCAGTTATTATGTAATAAGTCATTCAAAGAGGAGTGTTGTAAAATTATAGATAATAATGAATAACTATTTAGTTGTATCTAGATGTCTATGGAGTTATCTATTTACTATAGAAGAGTGTATTCTAATAAGGTTGTAACTCTCTTTGAAACCTTATAAATAAAGGTCATTGTTATAATAAATTTATAGATTTGAGTTTTGACTCTCTCTATTCTCTTCTTTTTTTTCTCTACTTTTCTAGTTTCATAACACATGCATATAAGTTAATGGGTAATCATCACCATAAGGTGGGGAGAAATTATAAAGGCTACATTACACGCGTGTTCTGTGACCTTTATAATTCTTACCCATAATTTAATTACGTTTGTGCTAAGAAATAATTGTCCGCGGTCATTTCCACCTTATGGAAAAGAATCATTTGCCTCAAATTCCTTTTGTTTATTTTGGGTTTTCTGCATTGATTGATAGGGCCACTTGCCATGGGCCAATAAGAGGCCAATATGAGGATAGGAAAAGTGATAATTTTGTCGCATACTACTAAAATTTTACAATTATTTTTTAATATTTTAAATTTTAAATATAAAAATTATTATAAATGACACACATTTTTTTTATAAAAAATATAACAAACGTAACAAAGGTAACAACAAGTGTTACAAAAGTAAAAATATTATTTTTAGAATAAAAAAAGTTAGATAATATTTTTTAAATTATTTTATATTTTGTAATGTATGATGAAACTATCCCATAGGAAAATAGACATGAATAGTGCTAATATTGGGTTAAACTTTTTGGTACTTTCCATTTTATTACAGGATTTTGCGAGCTGTTCCAACCACTGTTGGATGTGATTCCAAGAGCCGAACGAGAATGAATACCACACAGAAGAGTCAAGACCAGGCTCCCTAATGGAATGTTTAACCGTAGATTCAGTTATTCAGCTTGTCAAAATATCAAAATTGCTATCTAAAATAAGAGTAATGCTATTTATAATTGTGCACTATCAGTAGTAGGTCTACGTAGCATTACTCTTAAAATAAAAGGTTCTTTTTAGTTTTTTCGTTACGGGTTGAGTAAGAATTCACGTGTTCTATTTTGGCCCCTACGAGGTGATCAGAACTATATTTTCTACCATGTTGGTAGTTTGTACTTTCTTGACTCCATTTTGACTACAAAAAAGACTCCATTAAATAATTTTTATTTGATCATACAATTTTTCAAATTTTTGTCTGGTGAAAAAGCATCAAGGAGGATCTCGTTTCGGTCCATCCTCCGTGGATCCAAGCACTCAAAAATATCATAAAAGATAATCGAGATCACATATGGTTCTATTCATACAATACTTAAAAAAGCACATTATATTTAAACTCAAAAACATATTGTTCTTTTACACACTACAAGAAGGCATATAAAGAAAAGACAATTAATAATTGAATGAAAAAAGTATTAAAGGAGTTCTTAATGTTTGAGTAAGAGAAATAACCACGGTGTTTCGAAGTAAGCATTTTTCGTATTTTTTTTTCTTTTTTAACGGTATGCACCTATTCAAAAGCACATTATATTTAATACTTCTGGGCCCAAATAATTTTAGCGCTTTCTTTTGTTGATTATTTATGTGAGGTAGTCATTATTCTTCACCATTGTCAATTCTATCTAAAGATGGGTGCGGTCCAATTTAGTTCGATTTTGAAAAGAATCAAATTGAACTAGGAACCACTGTGTATCTTGTAAATAGAAACACCAGTTCCAACTTGAGTTATAGAACCAAACCAGAAACAAACTATTCAGTTCGATTCCATAAATATAGTTTTCAAAGTTGTTTATTTGTAACTGATTTTATTCTCCTTTTTTGAAATTACACAATAATCTAAAAAATCATAATATTTAAACTTTAACTTAGAGTATGTTTGTCAATACTTAAAAATACTTATAAGTTGGTCAAACATTATTTTTATCCACACATTTTGTAGGACCCACAATTTTTATCCACTTTTTAACTACATATTCTATAGGACCCGACACCGACACGCTGTCGACACATCGATTAATTTTTTTTTAAAAATTTTATAGTGTAAAGAAAATAAAAATTTTATGCTTATTTCATAAAAAACAAATACTAAAAAAATGATTGACTCATTTTAATATAAATAAACAAATAATTGGCCAATTTAAAATGTTGACTAGACCATAAGGATTGGTCTATTTTTTTAAACCCTAAAAAAATATCCGATGAAGTGTCCGATATGTGTCTAGCATCGACACGCCGGTGCTGGTGGCATATCCGTGCTTCTTAGATTCTCAAGGGAGTCGACGCAGAAAAGTTCACGAAGTGGATCAGTGAATAAAAGATAAAAGCAAGGTTTTTGGTGTTCCATTATTAAATGTATACACACTTGATATGTAGTGGCAATGGATATGGATCCAATGATGCCTGTAATGCGCTAGTCCCTTTTCTCATGAAGACATGAAATGGTGGTCGACCTTCGATGCATTCTATTGTTTCTTAGAGTTGTATGGGGCAGAGTTTTGTGGTTCGAGTGGAATGCGTGTATACTCAAAGTAGGCCGATGCTGGAGTGAAGTGGAGTTTCATTCTGTACGATCCATCAATATTGCTGCATATAACACAACATCAAGCACTATCACTTCTTCAGTTTCAAAAGACAACTAAATATATATGTAATCCCTTGACTGGTATAATCCTCATTCTCAATTTCAGAGTTTTATGTCTTTCAACTGAATATTGTGCTTAATGTTTAGTTGCTCTTGTATATTTGTGTGCTTCTTTGTGTGAACAACTTGAAAATTAGAATGAAAGGAATGAAAAATGAAAGTCTATCCCATTTCATTAATCATTAGTCATTAGATTGAAGTACATATTTTTGTTCACTTCATATTTGTTTTTGCTTTCTGGTTTAAATATAGGTCTTTATGTCAGATGTATTGAGATGTTATCAAAATTCCCTTGCATTTTGTAGGGTTTTAAAAATGTTGATCCTATCAGAGGGTGCCATCACCTTCAAAAGACTGTCATTAGCTGATTGTATCGTAGAATCATGTTGAAAGACCAGCAACTATGATGCACTAATACGGATACGCGTGTCCGATACAACACAAATCGGATACGTCGACACGTGATTTTTGAAAAACTACCGACACCGACATGTCGTCAACACGTCGATTAATTTTTCACATGCGACTTTTTAAAACTACCTAAACCGACACCGATATTGACACTGACACGCTGTCACACGTCGATTATTTTTTTTTTTTTCAAATTTTATAGTGTAAAGAAAATAAAAATGTCTATACTTATGTCATAAAAAACAAATACTCAAAATGATTGACTTATTTTAATATTAATTAAAAATAATAATTGGCCCATTTAAAATGTTAACTAGATCATAACGATTGATCTATTTTTTCTAAACCCTAAACAAATACCCAACAAAGTGTCCGACACCTACACGCCGGTGCTGGTGGCGTATCCGTGCATCTTAGACCAGCAATATACATTACTTGCAGTGATATATTTCCAGGTCCAAACAAACATAGGTTGACAAAAATACGACTTCAATAATGCTCGGGATATCATCACCCGCTTATTTCATTCATTTGCTTTGTCGGCAATGCTTCCGCTTTGCAGATGTGACAAACATTTTTCTGCAACAGTCACTTCGTTATGCAATCCACGTGATATTCATGTCCACAACAAAGCATTCCATCTCTCTCGTTTTCTTCATATTCAACTTGGCACACCACACAAATTTCGGGCTCTTCGTCATTCTCGTATGCCACTTTGAGATTACCACAATATCTTGTATTCAAATTCAAATGTTGCACAATAGTTTCTTTCGAGAAAGCAGTTTAGTTAGGGCGATGAGAAGAATTGGCCTCGGTAGATAAATTTGACCTCAAACGTGAGACGCATTCAAATTCACTCCATATAAATGTCTCTTCATTTAGACTCCAACTCCAGTAATGCTGGTCAATTTGTGTTGTTGATCTTGTACGCGCGTGATATAATGGAACACTGAAAACATTACCTTCTTGATCCAAGACGGTAATTAGTCGAGGGGCAGCGTGAAAATTTAGGACAAAAGGTGGGATGAATCGTTGTAAAAATGACTACTTTTTTGTGTGACGAAGATTTAAGATAGTTGAGACTCATAAAATAGCTTATAAGAAAAGCTATCAGTCTAAAAATTGACAGATCAATTTGAAAATCGACATATTCGTCCAAAAATATCTAAATTTGAAAAAACAAATTTAAAAATTAAATCGACAATAAGGGTAAAAAATTCAATAGATAGAAAAAAAAAAATTTGTAAAAAAATCGACAATAAGGGCACAAAACGGAAAAAAAAATTCCCCCAAAATCGACGATAAGGGTAAAAAATCGAACTTTAAAAAAAAAGGGGCTAAAATTGACAAAAATTTTCTCCCAAAAAATAGACAATAAGGGTAAAAAATCGATAATTACAAAAAAAAAAAAAAAAAAAAAAAAATTTGACAACAAAGAAAATCGACAAATTTTTTTTTTCTTCAAAATCGACAATAAGGGCAAAATTACATCGACAAATAGGCAAATAAATCGACGTTGTGGTCAAAAGTTGACAAAAAAAATCGACAAATTTGCCTAAAATTTTTTTTTCGACATCGACAACATTTCTTTCCATTTTTGTCCATGATATCGACAAAATTGGCGCCCATTTTGTCGATGTCGATAAAATGGACGGTCATTTTGTCGATGATATCGACGTCATTTTGTGTCTGTTTTCGACCAAATGTAACCAATTTCATTTTTTTTACAACAAAATATACCAACAAATTAGATCTACAAAATTTGTAAATTAAACTCGATGTCTAATACAATCTACTAATATACAAATTAAATAAAAAAAAGTACCCAACAACATAAAATATATCGACAAAAAATAGAGACACAATATATCAAATCTACAACAAAAATACACTAATTTTTTCAACTGATTCAAATGGCTCAAAAGCTGATTCCCCAATTAATTTATGATTAATAGCTTATAATTGATTATAAAAATTTCAAATCGATAGGCTTTTTCAATTGGCTCAAAAACCAATGATAGATCTACCAATTTAGCTTATAAAGCGGATAACATAATTTAAATTCTCGTCGAATAAGATTAAAACAAAAAAGTTCTACACTTAAAAGAATTGAGGACTTGAATGTGTATCAAATTTAGAAGTTCAAATATCATTGTGATAATAATATACATTTTTTCCATGTAATTAATGGAGTTCATATACAGGTGTAAAATGGGTTCCGAACACTACTTTACAAGCATTAGCAGCAAAACTCAGTTTCAAGATTCATAGCAGCCTATAATTATGATCTCATCACTTTTTCTCAATTGAAAAATGAAAACAACAATAAGCTGAATAATTTAAGAAATTCCCTCATTTTTCAATTCTCTTAAAGAATATTTCTCTCCAATAATCTTGTATTTTTTTTTCTTCATTTGGAAATTTTGGACAATCTCAAATTGCTTTTCAGGAATCACCATTGAAGGTTCGTTTTTAATGAAAGAAGGTTTACTTTTTTATTAGTTCTTTCTTGATAAAAAAAAAAAAAAAAATGCATTCAATGACTCAGTGGTGTCAAAATGGATACAGCATCCATGGTCCACGATTATCCACGTACCCTACTAAAAACCCGGATCAAAACCAACCTGACTTGGTTTAGGCTAGTTCACGAGTTGGTCCACCATAATAAACATGTCATGCTGGGTTTCATTGTCTAGCCCGACAACTCATGAGGATTTCTTTGGTTAGCTCAATTTATTAAAAAAGGTAAAGATACAAATAAATTATAAGAGTTGTCGGGGGTCATATACCATTACCAGTAAATTCTAGTTCTAAATTGTTCTTTATATTCACAAATAATTTAGCACGAAACACATCAATAAAAACATTCATAAATTTCAATTATAACTTAATTTTAAATTGTATCAAATTCTTAAAATAAAAAAAAAAAAAAAAAAACGATGTGTTAAATAAACCTAACTTGCAATATTGGTGGGTTTGTGGGTCTGGTCTTCAAATTTGAAAGATGGGCTAGTTCAATTCCACAATGGACCTGAATTTGGTCTAGATGTAGGTTTTTCTTAAAATTGAGCTCGTGAAATTTGTTTATTGAGTTTGTTTAATTTATGGGGGTGTTATTTCTTTAAGTGTTTGGAATTTGGATTTTGATATATTGTATAGCTAAGAGATTGCCGAGAAAAAAGATTCACATAGTTGAATAGAGTTTTGGTGTTTCATAGTAAAATATATATAGATTCAATAATCATGATAGTGGACGGTCCCAATGGTAGCTATAATGTGCGAAAAGAGCCCATTTCTCGTGAAGACATATTAGATGCTGGACGAATTCTATTGTATATTGGAGTTATACGGTTTGAAATTTTTAAGTTGTTAGAGAAGTGTCATTGTATTAATTTAAATCTTGTTTAACTATGTAATTCCTTAACAAGGTGCAACCCCTTACCTCAATTTTTTTGAGGAGTTAGAAAATACTATGATTGCTCTGTTGCTTTCTATTTTTAAAATTCTTTCTTTCTTTTTTTTATTCATTGAAGAAAAGCAAATGAAAGACTTTCATAAAAATTCTCGTAGAATTCCAAATAATGAATCAGAGCACATGGAGCCATTTCCTTAATCTACTTTTTATGAAGTGTTGTTCTAGTGTATTTTGTGTGTTTCAATGTAAAATATTGGAAAATTTGAATCACCTTGGTCCTTAGTCACCTATGGAAGTTTAACATTGTACTTTATTATATTTTTAACATATCACCGATGGAATAATTTGTGTAAATTAAGATTTGCATGGTTTTAATATTAGCTACGTACTGGTCAATTTTTAAATGTTATTTTATTGCTAAAGGGATTTGGTATCGTTGCTTTTAATTTTTACTTCTTGATGTATCGATAGAATTTTATTAAGAAATTACATTCCTTAAAATATTGATACTTTTAAGAATAAATTATACTTACAGTCTCATATTTTCAAATTTGTAATAATTTCATCTCTATTTTATTTTAATCGCGTCTTATCCCCAACATTTCAGCAATTATCGTACAAAAGTCCCTTTTGACGATTTTGCTCCTAACTTAAATAAACTAAAACATCAATAACAGAAAAATAAAATAAAAAAATTGTAGTTGGAGAACCTAACATTTTCAAAAGTGCAAATAAATCCTGAATCTTTTATTTATTTTTTATTGTTCTTCACTTCAAATAATAAAAAATATACTGCCAAGTCCCTATGTCCCTCAGCATAAGTGCGCTGAAGGGACATTTAGAATTTGGACAGATTTTGTGCTAAAGTCCGTTAGTAGACTAAAAGTCAAGACGGTGGTTTAAATTTGACTAATTTAACAAAGGCAAAATCGCCTCATCACATTCAATTATTTTAAACAATTAAAAAAAAAAAGAAAACAATAAAAAAGCATCTTCTTCTTCCCAAATCCACCCTGCCCCCAACCGGGGGAATTTCTTCCCCCAGTTTCGCCCAAACTCTGGTCAGTTTTTGTTACTGTTACTAAATGTTATTGCTTTGAGATTTTGATTTCGTTCGTGGATACAACTTGTGATAGTTTCTTTATTTTTTTTTCCCCTTAAGAAGTGATGTTGGTTGAAATAATTAAAATTGGAATGTGAAAAATAAAACAAATAAATGCACTAGTCAAGTTCAAAACTAGATCGCTGTGTTAAAAAGTGTCATGGTCTTGAATGCCAGGATAAAGCCAACACGAACCTATATTGAAATATAACTTGATGCAAACTTATGTAAAAATAAACTATATAGAGGCCCAACCAAGCACAAGCCAAGCCAAGTCTAAAGAATTTTAAGCGTGCTGGGCAAGGTCTGTCACGCTTAAAAATGAATTTATCACATAATATATTTTGTTATTCTAAAATAAAATAATTACATGTATTTCTAATTTGCTAAAATAGGGAGGTGGGGGGTGGAATGGGTAAAGAAAACCAAAAAAGCTCAGGTGACGTACTAGGCTAATTTGAAAACATTCCCTCCCGATTTTGCTTCCCAAAATGACCCTTCTTGAAGTAAAATAACAATTTTGCAATTTTCAAAAATGTTGTGTACAATTGGATTTTTTAAAAAAATCAGCCTTTTTTGGTATAATATATGTGAGGGATTTAGTTTACCATAATATTTCTAATTTAGTCCAAACAACATTAATTTCTCTCCCTTTTGCTTACTATATTTTATACTATATGATGAAATTTTATATAAACTTTCGATGGGTGCCCGTTCTTCTTTTGTATCATTCATAAAATAAATCAACATTAGAAAACTCAATATAAAATAAAACTCACTAGCTCGATAAGATCTGCATTTCTAACTCGAGAATGGCAAGGTTTTCAATATTGTTGTTGTTTATGGGAAGGTTTTGGGAGATGGGAGAGGAAACTAGATGGTACGTTATCCACCAAGCTCGGCTCGTCCCCATAATTGATGCAGGCTCGTGGGCCGAACGAGCTGAGCGGCCTACGAGCTTGGCTCGGGTTTTTTTTTTTTTTGAATATTATTTTGGAGAATTGTAAAAATAAAAAAGAAATAAAGTATGAGAAGTTTTTTTGTTAAAACTAAAAAGTTGAAAACCCTCCACATTTTTTCGGACTTGGGACCTGCTACTTTGAACGTATGCGGAGTTCAAATTGTATATGAACAAGTTGTTATGTGTACAATTTTTTGTTAAAATAAGACGAATGAAATATCAATATTTACGCAAATAATACAAATTCAAGTATTTTATATTCAAATCTTCAAGTTATTCAGACAACATTCTGATTACTTTATCTTGGATTCAAAGTTTGGCATCATCCCAATTATAACGTCCCAAAAATTTCATATCTAAATTTTATTGTATATTAATTATATTAATATACTTCAAGTTCAAAAGATCAATTTCTTTAAGAATTGAAAATTTTCAATGGTATATGATGTAAAACGTAGAAAAAAAATGTGTAAATTAAGTTTTAAGGACCAAATTAGAGAAAATTTGAAGTTGGAATGTTAGGACCAAATTAGTCATACTTGGATAGTTGAAGGCTGGACCAAAATCTGGAAATTTGGAAAATTTGAATAAACTATAGTTTTGCCATTGTGTTCGAGCCTAATTTATAAGCATTCCATGAATAGTACAATAAAGTATGGGTGATGCATGTCATATCACCTCGAAGTTCATGTCGAAACCTTCGTTTTGGTATCAAATTTATAGACTTTTCGAGTCGGGATAAGCACAAAAAGTCGAACCAAAGTTGAACCAAAGTTAAGTGAAATTTTAGAAAATCTGGAAAATTAGTATAAAATTCTATTGTCGAGTAGCCTACTTTGAGTGAGTCGTACGAGCAGCCGAATGATCGGTTCATGTTGCACGCGCATGTGTTACGAAGCTTGTAACTAAAACTTCGCAATAATATAAAGTTCTCTTGGTTTGAATCTCGTTAGGACCCTCCAATATTATCCCGAACATGGCATCTCAACATGAAAAACTGCCTATTTTTCTGTTAAATTAATGAATTTAGGGACACTTGTCAAAAAGTAATTATGACTACTTAGGGGCTGTTTGGTAGAACTTAAAATCGAAAAATAAATTAATTCAATATCACGATACTTTATTCATATGAAATAACGAAATTTGGACAATTAAACATTAAATAAGTGAAAGCACGGAAATAAGTAAAACCAAACATGACCCTTAAAACTCTCTATAAATAGAGAACTTCAGCCAAAGAAATAAAATCACAGCAAAAAGGTAAAATAAGGTGAGCAAAACATTTATTTGTTTATATGTTCATTTTGTTCATAAGTAAGAAAACATTGTGCAATAATTCATAAGTTAATCATGTTTATTCTTTAAAGTTATTTTTAATTAATGGTTGTTTATGTTGGATTTTAGAATTCTGCTCTACCCATGTCGGAATCAAGAAAATTTCCTTAATTATCTTTCTTATCAAAGATATTCGAGCAATATTTTCCATCTCTTGTCCAGCAAATACAACAACTATGTTATTGCAATCACTCACTACTTTCCATCATTTACAGTAGGTTGCTTCTTGCACTTGTTTTTTGATTTCCAGCATTCTAGCACTATGGTTTCTCATTCTAACATGATGTTTTCACTTATTCAAAAGGAGTAAATGAAATCCAGTTTTATATCATTTGAAATTTGCTATACTTTGAGTTTATTCTTGAAATTTTAGTTTCCAGCAGTATAGTTCCTTATTCTAACATACAGTTTTCATTTATGCATAATGAGTGAATCAATTCCAAGAAGTTTTAAGGTTCTAAAAGGATAGATTAGTGCTTTATATGTATTTAAATCATGAAGTTTTATTACCAATAGCAGTAAGTTTTTATTGGGTTGAATTTTTATAACCAATTAAAGAAATATAATGTTTTCAAATGTTCCAAAGTTTCATATGCCTTTAATTTAACTTTTAGTGGTAGTTAAATTGAATATTTTTACTTTGAACAACTTTAATCTATCTTATTTGAGATCAAGAAATTTATGTGAATAAATGGTATGTAATTATAGTTCAAGTCTTGATTCCATTCATTCTCTTAAGTAAATTTTTACAAAGGCTTTCACTTTGCATGTACTATATGTTTAAGAAAGTGCTTATTTAATTTTAGAATTACTCTTAGAATGGATATTGGCCTTCCTTATGATTGTTAAATTATATGATTATAAGGATGTTGAAATTCAAAGTGGTTCTTGAATTCGTGCTTCTGGTAGCCTCTGCTGTAGTAAGATGTTTTGATGTTGAAATTCAAAGTATTTCCTGAATTCGTACATCTAGTAGCTATCTCACAAGAACAATATGTGGAAGTTATACATGTGTTATATTTCTTGTTTTCATTCAAGCATAATTCTTATGTCTTTGTTAAAAAGTTGAAATGAAAGCATGCTTGAAAATATTTGAGATGATATATGTAATCATGATCTTTAAAGAGACTTAATTCATGTGCTAGACAAGAATAAAATGGATCATGATTAATAACTAAGTTCTCTAAATAGATGTACACCAATGGGGGTTGAATGCCTCATGGACCATAGGGTCCAATCATTAAGGTCACCAGCCACAAGGGCCATAAGAAAGTTAAGGCCACAAGGGCCTTTTATAAGCTCCTAGCCACAAGGGCTGTTTGAGGAGTTAAGGCCATAGAGCTTTTGGGATCCCAATGAGCAAAGAATTGCTCAAAGAAAGTATGGTGACATTAGTGTTATTTTAAGCACAATGTTTGAGCGCTTGGTGTACAAGTTTCTATGTATGGGATGGGTCCAAAGACAAGATAAAATTTGGTTGCATATGCATTCTATATTTAGTTATATAATGGATTCATAGATGAATTATGTTCTTACTTCGAGAATGTAGATCTTATTAAAAGCAGCCTCATGTTTTCTGCACATATGTATATAAATGTGATGATTAATATGAAGATGATGTTTCCTTATGTTATTGGATGATTATGTGTTGAATTTCATTTAAGCACATATGCGATTAAAGGTTAAGAAGTAGTATTCATGAATTGTATAAATTAAATGATAACATATTCTCATCCTATATGCTTTAATTGTTGTTTTACTCGCTAAGTTTCACAGCTTATAAGTTGTTTTATGACTTTTGTAGAAAATGGATCGAGTATACACTGATGTGGTAAGGACTTGGAGTAGAACGTCAAATGATGGACACGAGTATCTTGTTGTCACCAAGAGGGACGTATGGACTCATTACCCCATTATGGCCAAATTTATATATAAAGGAAAGAATGTACCAAACGGTTTGCATCAACCATGCTACAACGTTAGAACATTTGAGAACTCTTGTGTTCATTTCATGAAAAATGATCGGTTATAGTATTTAAATCTATTTTGTAATTTCCTTGGTATTATCATAACAACATATAAGGATGAATAGAAAAGAATGATACTGTTTTGTTGTGATAGAAATCGGGATACTTAATTGTGTGAAGTATAGAAACCTGATATATGTAAAGAAAGGAAATCTTGTTACTACGCTTATGTCGATTTAAATTTTTAAGATTTTGGAATTCCGTTATTTACATTCTCAAAGTTTTACTTCTGGTTTTAGTTTTAAAATTTTAAAGATTGTATGTCATAAGTTTAATTCGAATACTAAGAGTTAAAATAATAAACTTTAAAATGGACTTAGACATATCTAATTTTGGGAACGACATATGGATACTACTATCAATCAGAAACCGTTTTCTAACTCAACTCGAGGTTACTAGAATCCTTCAGACCTGAAGCAGAGACAAAAATATATGCTCTGTGTTCAACAGAAGGATATTAAAATCTTTTAAAAATTTGTTTTCTAGTTTAGCTTGAGGCTATTAAAAGCCTTCAGCACACCTGAAGTAAAGATTAAAAAAAAAAATTTTTTTTTACCGAAAATCTAGAGGTCGTCATACCAATCCTTCAGACACAGAGCTTTCTAATATGTCGGCTTTAAGTCTTGACATGAAATCATACAAAACCTTGCCACATGTACTAAAAGCAGTCTCCGATGCTACAGTTGATACCAGATGTGTTAGTAGATTGCGTATTATACTTGAAAGAATTGGGTATTGACATTTATTTTGGCTTCACCATTGTAGTATATCAAAAAAATATCTCTCTTCATCATCTAAAATACTTAGTATGGCGTGCGCGAAATACCTAGCTAACCATAAAGGTGTATCACTAAAACGGAAAAGGAAAGAAGTAGAAGATGAACTACTATCATGTTGACTAACTCTAACTGAACTAAGGTAACTCCATAAGTCATTATCGTCAAGTGATGACGAAGCATGTGTTAGAACAAGGGGTTGTATGATGTTCCTACCGACTTTTTCAGCGTAAACCTCATACATTTGACATAAAGTTTTTTCTAAATTATTATACCTTAGTGGATTTCCGTATGCTAATTTCTGTGAAATAGCCATTATGGTTACTTTCGTACCCTCTATGTTAAGTTTAGGATCCATAATAGATGCTAATGGGAATAACATAGGCAACTATTCTCAATATTTCCTAAATTTAGCTTCCATTACATATATAATATTAGAAAAAATAGACAAATCCTTGTACCTATTAACATTGTTAACAATAAAATAGAAATGATTGAGAACTAGTGGAGTAGTTGAATAATATACACTTGAACATGCATTTGTTGCGTTGAAAAAAAACATAATTTTCTAACATGAACACATGTTTTCTAGTCATATGTTTGCAAATCATATTCTTGGTCGTGTGAGCGTCGGCCATTATAATAAACAGTAATGCAATTTTCGTATCCTTCATAAGATTCAAGCATGATATATGTTGAATTCCACATAAGGCCTACATCAATGAAAAAATATTTTTCTTGAAATCTATTTTCAACACATAAAGCAGTAAAAACTTGTTTTCTAGTTGGTGAGACCATAATATAATTAATAGCATATCTTATTTTTTGTAATTGTACATCTTTGAATTTTAACCTAGCTTTACAATTAAATTAAAAACATGACATATACAACGAATGTGAAATAAAATACCATCAAATTTTGGATGGAAATGCTGACTTAATTTTTCAATTACTATATTGTTGGGGTCGATATTGTCAAAAGTAAAACTACGAATCTTTGTTTCATAATTAAATTCACGTAAAACACCTAGTAAAGCATGAAAAATATTAACTCCATTATGAGGATAGTTAATTGTTCTAAACGCTATTACTTTTTTATGTATTATCTAGTGTTTATCAATGTAGTGTGCAGTTGCAGCTATATATCGAGGAGATCCAAACTGGAGTTGTGTTTGATTTGATTCCAATCCCCCGTGTTTGTACACACACTTTTGAAGTGTCTGTTTAGATGGGTCCTGCATATCTCCTTTTGCCACACTAACTACTCTTTACAAAGTTTATAATGTGTTTTGTGCTCAGAGACTCCGTTTATTAGTTTATTAGTGGGTACCAACTCAAAATGCTGCCATCACCTAGCCTTTTATTTTTTGGCTTTTTATTTAGTGCTAGAATCGATGGTTGTATTTGTATTTGTGTCGACATATTCTTGAATGTCATCCAAATCAATTGAATCAGTGCTACATCCAAACTCATCAACAATATCGCGAGGAATTGAAATGTCATTAAGACCATTGAAATCATCATCACTTTGATTGTACGCCGTTTTGAATAAATTATAAGAGAAGAGTAGAATATGTAGTAGAAATTTAGAAATGTAGTAGAAGAAGTAAAAAATTAGAAATATAGACTAATATTGAGATTTGAGATAAATAATTATAAACTAATATTGATATTTGAGAAATGTGTTTGAATTTGAGTATATAATTGATTAAGAGATTGAAGTGTAAAAAAAATGAGTTTAGAGGGAGGTATTTATAGGAAAAAAATTTTGAAATTGAAAAAAGAAAAGAAAAGAATTCAGCAAGCATCAAATCGTACCTTAAAAAAGCGACTGTTTGAAGCTTGCTCAAACGGTAACTTTTTTGTGACTGTTGGATGGATCATCCAACGGTCACAAAAAAGTGTCCGTTTTACCACGAGTCACAAGCTGCTGCTCACGAGCCTTGACGAACCAGCTCGTCTTTTTGTTGAGTCAAACAAGCTCAGCCTTTTTGTTTTGGGCTCAGCCCAAGCTCGGGCTCGTCCCACGACAAGCTTGAGCTTATTATCGGCCGAGCCTAGATGGGCCGAGCCGGCGAGCCCACAAGCCGCTCAGCCCATTTTTCACCTCTATCCTTAGTTGTGTTTGTTGTTATGGTTTTGTTACGCTGCAACATGTCTAATCTCTTTTCTTCTCTTTTTATGTTATTTTCTTTTGCCTTTTATACATATTTCTCTTTAATATGAAAGTGAGGGTATGTGTTTGTTGTTATTGTTGTTACGGTTTTATTCCGCTCCAACAATATGTCTGTTCTCTCTTTTCTTCTCTTTTTATGTTATTTTCATTTGTTTTTTATAAATATATTTTTTAATATGAAAGTGAGGGTATAATCAGTGGCGAAGCAATGGATTTTTTGTTTGGGTGGGCAAAAATTAAGTAGCTAAATTTTTTTGAAATAATATAACACTAGAAAATATTTCGACATATTACTACAATTGTTGCCTACACGTTATATTTCATAACTGAAATTCGTAGTCCATGATATGTAGGAAGTTGTGCAACATCAATTTTATCCTTAATATCCATTTCATTCCGAACAACATCACTCTCAATCTGAACATAACTTTCATCTCGAACAATACCACTTTCAACCTAAATATATATTTCTTCCTGTACAACACCACTTTCAACCCAAATATCGCTTTCCTTTCGAATTAACCCGCTAACACTGCTTTCATCAATATTTTTCTCTTGAATAACAAGTGGAGTTTTCCTTTTATAAAATCTCTCCGTAATTGTTGACATTGAATTCAATAATATTTAAATAAGCAATAAAATAGGTTGTGAAGAGACACAACAATCTAATAATAAGACGATAAGGCAACAAAATAGACTAACAAGACACAACAATCCAATATTATTATAATAAGTGGATAAGGCAATAAAATTTAGTCAGCAAGGCAATAACAATCATCCAACAATACCATAAAACCCTAAATAAAAGGAATAAGCCAACCCGTTGAATTAGGTCGTCTAAAAATTTAATCTTTTGACGTGTAGTACCAATTATATCATACATTCATAGTTTTGAAATTGGGCAAGAGAAATGAATTGCCATTATATTTACCCGCAATCTTTTATGATACTATAGTTGTCAAGTGAAAGAAAATCACATGACATATTATTGAATGGTGTCTCTAATGGCCATTGTCGTCGCCTCATTATTCTATGATTGACTTGAATTTTTCTTCAAACTAAAGTTTTTCTTCATCTTCTTTCTTAGAAAAGAAATGTTGCGTCAATTTTAGTGCTCATAATAATGTAGTTGAATTATACATAGGGTCTTGCAGAAGAAGAGTTTTGTTGGGAAGAAACTGAAACAAAAACAAAGGACACCAAGACAAAGACGGTGACAGCTTGTGTTTTATTTAGTGAAAAATCATATTATAGAACTTACGAATTGAATGTGAGAAATTACCACAAACGCACAATCCCATAAATTTGTGGCTTCATGATAACTTGGGAGAAATTTTTTTGGGCGTTCCTTGAGAAGTAAATGGAAGTGGATCTATGGTAATTGGCTTTTCAGAAGATACTAAGTACCAGATGTATCGAGTTACTATATAATGTACAAATATGAGAATATTTAACTTGGCCAGTTTGTATCGTGCACACTATCTTGCTCCTCCCCGAAGGGTAGAAAAGCATATGGTTGAACCAGTTCTTCAAATTTGCCCGGATTGAAAACCAGAGGATCTTGGAAATACTGTCCATCATAATGTATTCCATATGTAGTCCACAGCACCTACGCATGACCACAAGAAGAATGGTCTTTTTAGTTTCTCTGTTATTTCCTATTAAATGATTTCTCTTGTATTACAGTTTAGTATACATAATACTGAAGTTTGTTACCTTCCACCCTCGTAGAATCATGTAATCATCCTATTCTATATCTCGATTGCTTTTCTAAAGGACCCCAAAATGGGCAGGAAAATCCTCAAGCTCTCGGGAGCAACTTACGAGGTACACTTCATCTTTTCGTGTCTAACGTAAGAATTTCATTCAGTTTTTTGCTGCTGATTATATCATTATGTTCTGGTAGATGATAAGAAAATCAACACAAACATGAATTTCCATAATAATCACAGCGATAAATCTAAATACATGGAAATGTAGAACACGATACCTTGAAGGGGGTAGAATAGCAACTTGGAAGATACCCAATGTCAGCGATTTTATGTGTTTAATATTCGCAAGTGTACGGATCGCACAAGTAATAAATTGGATTATGAGTCCAAGTATCGTATCCATAGAGATTTAGATAGTTCAATTTCACTTAAATTAACCTTAATTGAATCTAATAAAATTTGAAAAATTGATGATTAAGAACTAATTAGAATAATAAACTAAGAACAATTAACTAATTATAATTCAAACAAATAAGAGATTAAATTAAAGAAGAATTACTTTAAAATTAGAAAATAAAAGAAAAGCGTACTAGAATCCCAAATCTACTTATACCAATTCCCTTTAACCCAAACCATTGAATTTAATAACATGATTTAATTATGAAGATCAATATTCCTAATTTGTTTAACAATCTCTCTCGAGTAGAATTAAACCTATCCCTATATGTGACCCGATTATATCTCTATGACGAATGCGAACATACAAGAATGCATTAGAATTTGTGAATACTTAAAGATCACGTAAAGCATAGTAGTATATCTCTATCCCCTATCGGACTCTACGATAATTGATACTATGTATAACCTATTTTTCATCTCTCGAAGGTAAAACAAGCCACAAGAATCATACAACTATTGCGCATATAATTGTAGATAAAGAGAAAATCAATATTAATTATTCAAAAATTATAACATGCTTAAATATCAAAACTAGGTTCGAAGAATTAAAGGATCATGATACAAGTTTCATCATGATCCTAGCACTAAAAGAATTAACCTAACATACTAAGAAAAAGAAAATAAAAAGAAAAATAAAATATGGAAGCCATCATTCGGATATGAAGAAAACTTGAAAGAGAAGAAATCTTGAATTTGATCTTCGTTGAATTCTTGGAAGGATAAATCTTGATCTTCGTTCTTGATTCATCTCTTGTTTTTCTTTCTAAATTGGCTCTAATCCGGCTCCCAAATTATGAGTTAATAACTAATATTTATAGTTACTTAATTGTTACCCAAAAAGATCCCAAAATATTACAAAATTCGTGGGCCAAAAAGTTTTCTAATCGGATTAGAACTCAAAAAGGAAAATAAAAATCCATGATAAAATTAACCTTTGGGCATTTTTGTTTTCAAACGGCAACTTCTTGTAGAAAGCTCCAAATTGAGATCCGTAAAAAGTAGTGGACTCGTAATTTGATTATATTTCCAATGGTATATCATTTACTCGTTGATTTCACCAAATTGTTGCTCTTTCTGTCAATTCTTCTCCAATTACTTATAAACGGGTCCAAAATTGAAATAGGAAGAATAATACAATAAATTAAGTAAAAATTCAATAAAATGACGAGATAAAAGCTTAGTTTAAAGGTCCGAATAAGTGCACAAAATGCACTTATTACCCAACATCCTAAATGTCATTGCAAGGGCAAAAGAAAGATTACCATCTGCTGCAAACACTAACAAAACCACATTATTTATAACCTCTGCCTCAATAATTTCTCCGTGGATAAGTGCTGCTACTAAACCAGAAAGTAGAATTTCGTTCCTTTTCCTTCTATTTGGTTTTTCTTATGATATCTCCCAACATTTTTTCAATCTCCTCTCTTTCCCTCTTCGTGATTGAAAATTTGGAACCCAGAAAACAAATAGGGAGAGCATATATCCCTTCCAACACCCTCTCAAACGTTTACAACGTCTCCTGTTTCACTTGAATTCCAAGCAAGCATTCGAGCACAGTGGTAAATGTCAAAACTTTGTTAGATGATACAGGCTAATTTTTGTTGGCGGAAATTATGTGAAAATGACTCCAATGCAAGAAAACCGAAAATGGATGAAATGAGAGTCGAGGCAAGTGTTGAACACTTTGTCCTTAAGTCAATTTACCCGTGCTTGGTGCTTATGGTTATGGCAATCAACTCACGAGATACAACGACTTCTTACTTATGTTTGAAGCACTTCAAAACACAAGCACAACAAACTAAAATTAGTTTTGTACTCCAAAATGATGAAATAAATGAAACCAGAATTTTTTATGCAACTAATGCAATAAAATTTGGTAGAGGATATGAATATATGAGTTTAAAAGTTTTGCATATCAGTTCTCTGTCAAAAAGGATGTCCAGAGGTCCTAAATATAGCAAATGATCGGTTGAAAACGAAATTGTGTGGAGCCAATTCGTGCAACACTTCAAAAGGACATGTCTGTTCGCGTAAACCTATGCGATTGCATGGTTTTACCATGCTGCGATCGCATAGAGCATTTTTGAAAACAGAACTTAATCCAGTTTCACCATGTGATTGCAAGGCTTTGTCTCTTGCGATCATATGGAAGGACCCAAAAACGTTTTGCTTAAAAATTCAGTCAGTTGCGATCGTAGGGTAAAATACCCATGCGATCGCATGGTCAAAACTTGACCCAAATTTGTCATTTTCCGTAATTTCTTATTCATTCGATATTGGTTTCGAGATGCCAAAAATACCCTTAAACACATGCAGAAAAATTATTCTCTTTCCTTGAAGCGGCGAAGTGGCAAAATATTTTGGTATAATGGAACAGTGGTGCAACAATATATTGTAATAGTAATCATATGCACCTCACAAGGTGGAGAATAATCATGCGTGGTCTCGATTAGGTCCAATCATTTACGTAGAATATAGTTGTTTTTTAATTATGCTTAAATTATAATTTAAATTGATTAATTTAATCAAATATATTTTGTAGGACCCACAATTCACTATTAACTTATTATCCACATATTCTATAATAATGTCAAACAAACAAATAGACATACATAGACACACACACACACACACATATACACCATTGATTGGAGGATAGACGATTCCAATTTCGAGAGGATTGCACATCCAAAAATGCTTGATGATGATGGATCCTACGAAATGTGTGGATAAAAAGTGGGTCATCTGAAAAATATGGATAAAAATAAAGTTTGACCAATTTATAAATATTTAGAAGTACTAACAAACATACTCTAAATTAAGAGTTCCTAGTCAAGCTCCCATTAACCAAAGAACAGTTTTTAAGTATATATATTTTTAAAAAAAAATTATATATATATATATATATATATATATATATATATATATATATATATATATTTGGTTTAAAAAAAAAAAAATTAGCTTCCGTCTAAAATTGGAACATGGTATAAATTGTTGCACCATTGTTCCATTATACCAAATCAGTCGATCTCATTACTCGAAGCGTGTAAGTGGCAAACTATTTTGCCTAAACGGATTGGGTCGGTTTGTATATTTTGGCCAAGTTGACACGAAGTCACTTAGTCAATTTCTCGAATTCTTTAAACCAATTTCCAACAATTTTTTCCCCCCTTGCCAATATTTCCCATGTGCGCTTCAACTGTTTTGCAAATTTTAGCCACCGACCTCTAGCTTGATACAATTTAGGCAAGTAGCCACAATCCCACGAAGGCTTAGGTGTTCATTGCCTTGTTTCTCCATTATAGAGTCCTTTCCCATGAGCTTGACAGATGAAGTAGGCCATGAACATAGCACCAACTTGAATTCATTAGACAAGAACAACTTGATGGCTTCAGGTCTATTTAACACCACTTTAGGCGACCCCATAAGCCTCGTTTTAAATGTTGTGCCATATTTTTGAATCTGGGGCTAAACAAAATCTTTAAATAATTTGTTCTTTCTTTGAGCTTTGTAGAAATCTATGGTTTCTCAAATCAGGAAAATTCTTCCTTGTGGTACTTTTTTCATGCTTCTACGCTTACCACTATAGTTGGCAAACGGCCCATCCAGCCACCCAAATTGACCCGCCCAGCCCATCAAAGACGAGCCAAACTTGAAACTAGCCCAAGTGGGCCTAGCCCGGTTTTTTGCCGGGCCAACACATCCTAGCTCATCGGGCCAACCCGACCATAATTTTATTTATTTTATTTTTTTAAATAAATCTTTTTTTACTAGAAAGAGAAACAATGCATATTTTATGAAAAATGTGTGTTATAAAATAATGTATATATAAGTCCGTATTCCTCTTGTTAATGAGAAATTAAGTTGAGTATTGACAAGAAGATATTCAACTATATAAAGTGCCAATAATTCAACATAATTTTAATGTTGTAACTGCGTGCATATATACTCATATGTAGGCTCGATTTTGTTCGACATAGTTATTTAATTGAATATGATTGTTTATAAATTATTTAATTCAATATAGTTATTTAATTGAATAGACTCATATATAAATTATTTAATTCGACATAGTTATTTAATTCAACATAGTTATTTGTATATACTCATATATAGGCTCGTGCATATAATTCAATATAGTTATTTAATTGTTCGTACCAAACTTCAACTCAAATTCTTAGAAGATTAGTGTCAATGAGTAAAAAAATAATAATTTGGGCCAGCTAAGGCCGAGCCATATAGGCCAAGTTTTGTTTGGACCAAAATTTAACGGGCCAGCCCGACCGAAAATCTGGGTTATACGGGCTGGCCAGTCGGGCTAGGTCGGTTTTGCCACCTCTACTTACCACTCCTATAATGTGTTAAGTTAATGGCCAAACTGATTGTCAGATATATTGAAAAAAGACAAATAAATAGGAAAATTCATTTGAAGATCCATTGATGATGACGATAAAAAGATTGAGAGTGTATTTTCTGCCTTTACTCATTAGAAAGTTGGGTATTTTCTGCCTTTATCATTAGATGAGCGAATAGTGTAGCTCATGCAATAGCTCAAAAGGCCATTGTAACCCTCCGTGACTCGATTTGGACTGAGAACTTTTTCCTAGTTTCATTCTTGATATTATAATTTCTAATCAACGTGATGGGATTTTCTTTTTCCGTAAAAAATCAATATAAGAAAGATTGAAATAGAAAAACTATTTAGTCAATCCAATACAATATTAACACAATTTACAATACAGTTAGTGTTAATGTTCAAGAAAGAATTCAATTTCTCGTGCCAACGATATATAAGTTCTCCTTATTTTTCCCCCATTTTTCAAATCAGCCAATGCCTATTTATATGCAACACTCTGGGGTCTTTTGTCATTTTTATGATTAGACCCTTTTAATCATTTGATTCACGAATATTTTTATATTTCAATTCTTAAGGTTCCTCAATTTTACCTTTTTTATGATTTTTAGGGAATGAATGACATGTAGTCAAGAATATTATGTTCGATATGGCGCACTAATAATAAAATTGGGCTGTCAGAATCTGTTCTAAAAGTTAGGAAACCTCGGCCTTAAAAAACCTAATGTTGTATAGGCTTTGTTCAAGTTGATTTACCCCAAGTGTTACTGCTGTTTATTCTCTTCCAAACGAAGCTAAATTCCACGATTGTCGAGGCTTATCTTATGCCGACGAATAACCCACATTCCTAACACGTAGGCATCTGGTTAGACCATTGGATAAACCATTAACCTCATGCCAGCTGTGCCCTTAGCCTTATATTGCGTCCAAGTAGGATGTGTACACTTTTATATATAACATTAGTACCCCAAATCCAAGCCTCATATTCATATGAGTTAAAGGATTTCCAGATGTTTGAAATTTGAAATCAATGCTTTACCTGTTTATAATATCCTTTTGTTATGAGGCATTAGGCCGAGCGGTAATCGATGCTTGGAAATGCAGCAAGTTACACCTCTTTGTTCTGTGGCATTATGCGCAATAGAGCCAAAGTTGAGCTATGAAAGATTTAAGCGGAGATTGAAGCTAAAACAAGAATGAAATTTGCTCTATGGCATTATAGCATGCAGAGCCAAAGTTGAAAGCTGTACTTTTAAAGATTTGGCTTATTTCTTCTCCGAGGCACTTTGCCGACCAGTGGCTAAAGCTGAGAATTTTTGTCCCTCATGTCCGACCTCATATTCGTACGAGGAGATGGACTTCACAGAGGTAAACACGTGAACTTTCTGAACAGGTTTCTTTTTTTGGTTTGTTGAGAATAGAGAGGCATGGCAGACGACTTTCATAGCTGTCATAAAGGCGTGGAATTGTGTATCCGATACTTCACATTTTCTGATGCAATGATTACAGCAGTCTTATTGAAACATGTAACAGAGCGTGCATCTATAAGATACGAGCTTGATGCGCATGAAGAATCTGGGTCGTACATTTAAAGTGAAATCTGGCGTTCTTCTGAATTCTAAGGCACAGATTATGTTTTGAAAGTAACGCAGGTTAGACACTTTTTTCCCTTCCTTTTCTTGAATTTTGTAGCTTACATTACTTAGTGTCATATTTTCTTCCCCAACAAGAATGTTGCCTCATGAAACCTTTGTTCGGCAAATGGAAGAGTCTATTGAGACTAGTGAGGGATTATTGAACTTCCTTCGAGTTAGATTTCAGCAAAAACTTAAAGATATCAGTATTAGCAATAATGGAGGAAGAAATATTTTCTGGCATGCTCTTTCATTCATTCAATAGAAGTTTTATACAATGTATGGATAACAGATTTTTGCCTTGTCCTTCTACACTAGCTAATAACTATTTTACACGTATCAAACAATCTAACAAAGTTCCTAAATTCTAGGAAATGCATGAGGTATGTTGCAGCAACCAATCTGCAGAATATATATTCAATATCAGTCCCTGATCTTTCCTTTTCAATCACAGTGGTCCCTGATCAATTGTTTACTGTTATTTAACATCATCCCTCAAGCTGGAGGGGACTTTAGTCACTCCAAGCTTGCTTTTCAAATAATTGAATCTTGAATGAGATAAAGGTTTAGTCATTAAATCTGCTATTTGATCAAAGGATGGAATATATTTAATTTCCAACTCTTTCTCCAACACTTTGTTTCTAACAAAATGAATATCCAATTCAATGTGTTTTGTGCAAGCACGAAACACTGGATTTGATGCAAGAGCACTAGCACTTTGATTGTCACACCATAGCACTGATTTTCTTCTTGAGTAAGTTTGATTTCCCCAAACAAATACTGCAGCCAAGAAATCTCAGATGTAGCTTGAGCTAAGGCCCTATACTCAGATTCTGTACTCGACCTTGGCACAACATGTTGTTTCTTAGATGACCATGCCACTAAGTTACCACCAAGATATATACAATATCCTACAGTTGGTCTTCTATCATCAGGACAAGAGGCCCAATCAGCATCAGCAAAGCCTCTCATATCAGTCTTCTCACTTCTTTTGATCCATAATCCTTGTTTGAGAGTGCCCTTAAGATATCTGAAGATTCTTTTTACAGCTTTCCAATGTATATCAGTGGGACAATGCAAGAACTGACTCATTTTATTTACTGCAAAAGATATATCAGGCCTAGTGTAACATAGGTACTGCAGTCCCCCTATTGCACTTCTGTATCTGCTTGGATCATTCAGTGGTTGTCCATCTTCTTTAGACAAGATCTTCCCAATAGCCATTGGTGTTTCTGATGGATTCAAGTTTTCATAATCAATTCTCTTCAATAGTTCTAAAATATACTGAGTTTGTGTCAAGTGCATACCAGCATCATGTCTGTGTACTTCAATTCCTAGAAATTGATGTAATGCTCCTATGTCTTTTAGTGCAAACCTCTTGTTCAACTTCTGTATGAACTCTTGAATTACTTGCATTATTATTCTCAGTTACTACAATATCATCAACATATATCAAGGTAAAGATAACAGTCTTATCCTTCAGTAGAAAAAATAGTGAAGTGTCAGTTTTTGATTGTTTGAAATCCCAATCCAGAAGTACCCCCTTCAAGCTTTCATACCAAGCCCTAGGTGCTTGTCTCAATCCATACAAGGCTTTGTCAAGTTTGCAGATGTGTGAAGGTTTGTCTTTATCAGTAAAACCCTCCAGTTGAACCATGTATACTTCTTCCTCTAACTTTCCATTTAGAAATGCATTATTGATATCCACTTACCTTACTTCCCAATCTCTTGAAATAGCTAATGATAGAATTACCCTTAATGTTGAAGCTTTGATTACTGGACTGAAGGTTTCGTGGAAGTCTACACCGGAGTTTGTAAAATCCTTTTAACAACTAATCTTGTTTGTTGTGCCTTTCCACATTGCCTTCTGAATCATACTTCAGTTTAAATATCCATTTGTTGCCAATGATTTTATAGTCATCTGAAAATGGTACAAGTCTCCATGTTTTTTTCTTAATCAGTGCATCATACTCAGCCTTCATGGCAGCCTTCCATTTATCACTTAACATGGCTTCTTTCACACTGTTTGGTTCTAGATCTCTGTCTTCACTGGTCATCTTAGTATCCAATTGTTTACTAATATAAGCTTTTGGTTTGAATATACCTGCCTTTTCTCTAGTTATCATAGGATGCTGTCTGTCACTTAAAATAGTACCTATGTTTTCATCAACTGTTTGGTTGGGTTCAGTGTCCATTTCTTGCACTATTGTTCCAGAATTATCACATTCTAAAGGCACTTGATGATTGGACTCATCAATTGAAGAATCATCAGCAGGTTGAGTAGCATTCTGAAGTTCTATATCAGTTGAATATGAGTGGACATCTTCAGAGTTGTGATGAGGATAGAAAGGTAGATTGCAAAGAATGACATCTGGTTTGTTGTTAACTGGTGAAGTCTTTTTGTTCAAAAAACTAGACTCAAAAGGAAAGATTAATTCATCAAAGATCACATGTCTAGACACATAGATTTTTCCAGTAGAGCTAAGGCATTTGTATCCCTTGTGCTGGCCACTAAACCCAAGGAATACACACCTTGTTGAGTGAAAACTAAATTTGTTCTTTTGATAGGGTCTAAGACAAGGATAACAGACAAATCCAAAAATTTTAAGGGATCTGTAATCAACATTTTTTGTATACTATTTCAAAAAGAGATTTTTCATTTAATATAGGAGTGGGTAGTCTATTTATGATAAAACTGGCTATTTGAAATGCTTCCCACCAGTAGTGTAGAGGCATATTTGCTTGTGCAAGTAAGGTCAGTCCCATCTCAGTGATATGTCTGTGTTTTCTCTCGGCTCTACCATTCTAGGCTGAGATATAAGGACATGAGTATCTTAGGTCTATTCCATGGTGAGCAGCAAGGTTTTTAAGTGATCTGTATTCACCTCCAAAATCAGATTGAAGTGTTTTGATTTTTCTGTCAAATTTATTCTCAACAAGATTTTTGAATTGGGTAAAAACACTAAGGACCTCAGACTTAGCTCTAAGTGGATAAATCCATGTGAATCTACTATGATCTTCAAGGAATATAATGTAATATCTCGAAGCCATTTGTTGAAGTTATGGGTCTTTGGACCCCAAACATCGGTGTGAAGAAGTTCAAGTGGCTGAGTGGCATGTGATTTAGGCAGTTGTAAGGCAAGGACCGAGATTTACCAAATTGACAAGATTCACGAAAACTTTAGATTTATTAGAGCGAAATTTCCATTCTGAGTTTGGCAATCTTTGACATTACATTATCGAGATAGATGTCCTAATCTTCTATGCCAAGTACTCCATTCTTTTCTTGACTTTTGTGACTCACTAGGACTAGATTACGTGACAAAACAAGCGCTTTCGGAGATATTTGAGTGGCTAGGCTCTTTTGGAGAGAAAGACTCTTTAATTTGATTTGGAAGATTCAAGCGATATAGTCCTTCATTTAGCTTCCCTTCCAGCATGATATTCTTCGTTTGATTGTCCTTCACAAAGCAACGATTGGAGTGAAATTCCATAAACACATTATTATCAGATGTAATCTTAGAGACACTCATCAAATTCTTTTTAATGTCACGGACAATCATCATATTTTTCAACATAAGCAATTTATTGTCTAAAGCGAGAAATTGAGTGCATCCAATATGTGAGAAATTCAAAGATTTACCATCTCCTATTGTTAGTGTATTTTTACCACCATATTCTTTAGTAGTTTGGAGATTGTCCATGCTCCCAGTTACATGGTGACTTGCACCAGTGTCTGCAAACCATGATGTGTCAGCAACTGTGTTTGGAGATGCAATATAAATTTGAAGGAGAGTTATTTCATGAACCGAGTTGGTCTACTTCCCATGTATCTTTCATCATATCTGTTGTAGCATTTTTCGGCTGAATGGTTACTCAATCCACAGATCTGACAGTTCTCTTTCTTTTCGTTTTGCCTATAATTTCTGCCTCTTCCTCTACCATTTCCTCTGTGATAAGATCCTCTTCCTACATATCCAGTTCTACCACCTCTGTAGCTATTGGTTTTGTGAACAAAATTCACCGAGTAATTAGCCATGTTCAGGGAACTCATTCCAGTTTTAATGGTGTTCAGATGTTCAAGTCTACTCTCATAGGTCATAAGGACTGATTGAAGTTCATGCCAGGATATTGATTCTTTGCTGCTAATTTGAACCACTATAGGTGTATAATAATCATCAAGTCCAGATAAAATTTGTGTGACTAAATTAGTTTGGGAGATTACCTTCCCTGCAATCTCCGGATTGTCAGCCAAATGTTTGATTGTACTCAGGTACTGGTCTATGCTCATAGCTCATTTCCTCGTCCTTTGAAGTTCACTGGTGAGGAAAATTATCCTTGATCTGTTCATTATCCCATAGCTTACTTGAGCTAGTAGATCCCATGACTCTCATGGCAATCTCTGGTGACATTGAAGAGTACAACCAGCCCATCAATAGCTGATCAGTAGTCATCCATTTGTTGTACTCTGGGTTCTGATTCATCTCAGCAAAGACTATGGCATTTTCTTCAGTCTGAAATTTAGTGGTTTGAACTACAATGAATTCTGGTGGACACACCTTTGTCCCCAGAATGAATCCTTCAAGGTTGTGACCACGAATGATGGGCATCACCATGTTCTTCCATAGCAAGAAGTTGTTTTTGTCTAGTTTTACTGCTGGTGTTTGGGTAAGATTCACTCCAAATGGTGAAGAATGGTTACCTCCCAACAATGGAGATACCACAGAACTTGAGGCTGAATTATGTGTTGAATTGGTGTTAGCCATGTAAGGCTCTGATACCAAGTTAGATTTCAGCAAAAACTTAAAGATATCAATATTAGCAACAATGGAGGAAGAAATATTTTTTGGCATGCTCTTTCATTCATTCAATGGAAGTTTTATACAATGCATGGATAACAGATTTTTGCCTTGTCATTCTACACTAGCTAATAACTATTTTACACGTATCAAACAATCTAACAAAGTTCCTAAATTCTAGGAAATGCATGAGGTCTGTTGCAGCAACCAATCTGCAGAGTATATATTCAATATCAGTCCCTGATCTATCCTTTTCAATCACAGTGGTCCCTGATCAATTGTTTACTGTTATTTAACACTTCATCTAGTGCGACTCCATTAATTGTCATATCTAGGAAAGCTGTTCATCCTTGTGGTGCAGTTTTAGAGAGTGACAATATTGTTGCCATAGTAGTGAATGGGGAACATGCATTTAGGAACTGGACCATAGACCGGGATGGTATCGGATTGCTTGACGATGGATGGAGGTATGCACGAGGTGGTTAGGGTGAAGTTGGTGGCGATGAAAAGGCCAAATTAGTACCTAACCCCCCCAATTATATTATGCAGTTGATAGTGCTATAGATATTCTTTTACTAAAAATCAAAAATATCAACTACTTTAACCCACCATAGTACCATCCACCTAATAGTTTTCATTCTAATTATATACTAAATTATTTCTATAATCTAATCCGATGCGCCAAACACAATATGATTATTATTAAAAGATTCATTAATTTACATGCATATTTTTATCATTAAAATATTACCATATGAAATAAAACAACACGTAATATTTCTATTAATAAATATTTAATTACCTTATATTTACTTACCTTATTCATTCTTTATCTTGTTTGTAGAATTGTATTTGTAGCAGAATACCATATATATAATATTCCTATTCTAGGTAGAATTCGTTTCTTTTTAGGTTTCTATTATATATATATATATATATATATATATATATATATATATATATATATATATATATATATATATATATATATATATATATATATATCTTGTAACCTCATTCATTATTCTATTCAATCATTATTCTATTGAATCAATACAGAGAATTATTTCTCTACACATTACATCAATATACAGAGAGAATTATTTCTCCACATATATTTTCTCTCATATTTTACATGGTATCAAAGCGACAATTATGAGCAACGATGTTTGTCACAAACGATGATAAAAAAAACTATAGAAGCGACGATTGCCCAATCGGATCCCATGGCTCTACAGCAATCCAATCATCCCGGCTTAATCTCCGTTTCTAAACCACTTGATGGAAACAATTATGGCACAAATACCATAGAGACGACGATTGTCCAATCGGATCCCATGGCTCTACAACAATCCGATCATCCCGGCTTCATCCTCGTTTCTAAACCACTTGATGGAAACAATTATGGCACAAATATACGATGATTGCCCAGTCGGATCCCATGGCTCTACAGCAATTCGATCATCTCGGCTTCATCCTCGTTTCTGAACCACTTAATGGAAACAATTATGGCACAAACACCAACACCATAGAGACAACGATTGCCCAATCGGATCTCATGGCTCTACAGCAATCTGATCATGAAGGGCAACATTCAATCAATTCAATCAATTGGAGATCGAACCGAAATGGTGACAATCGGCCAACCGAAAATCGGTCGGACCGGTCGATCGATTCGTCCAACCGATCAATCGTTTCGACCGGAACAGGGCAGAAATAATGCACCCACTGTAGGATGACTGGTCACATTATTGATACCTGCTATTTCATCCATGACTTCTCTCCAGGGCACAAGTTTCATGGAAAGGACGTGAAGCCACGAAACAAACGCTTCACAAACACTACTACCGCTTCTACACTTGATCCAAAGGAAGGCAGAGTAACGACCTATGTTCCATGCAACAATCAGATTGCAAATTTATTTACTAAAGCACTGGACAAGGAAGCATTTCACAAATTCACTCGCAAGTTGGACACTCTTGACATACATGCTCCAACTTGAGGGGGAGTATTAACAAATATTTAATTACCTTATATTTACTTACCTTATTCATTCTTTACTTTGTTGGTAAAATTGTATTTGTAGCAGGATACCATATATATATTATTCCTATTCTAGGTGGAATTCCTTTTCTTATTAGGTTTCTATTAGTGTGTATATATATATATATATCTTGTAACCTCATTCAGTATTCTATTCAATCATTATTCAATTGAATCAATACAGAAAATTATTTTTCTACACATTACATCAATATACAGAGATAATTATTTCTATACATATATTTTCTCTCATATTTTACAATTTCATTGGTCAATATCTCCAATTAAATATACGTATACATCAAGTGTTAAATATAGTACTTTAAATGCATGTATTGGACCTAAGCTATTTTGGGTTGGACTTGTATGAACACGGGCTACACACACACACACACACACACAACTTAGGCCATGTTCGGTAGCCAATTTTTTCCAAAAATCCCTATTTTTTTTACCTACAATTTTTAACTTTTCAACCTTTTTACACTACAAAAAAGTTTGAAAAGAAAATAAAGTACTAAAAAAACCTATTCTTTTTCAAAAAAAACTACACCTAACATGCCCTTGATATAAGATAAAAACTCACGAGATCGATAAGACGTGCATTTCTAACTCAAGAATGGCAAAGTTTTGAATATTGTTGTAGTATATGGGAGGGTTTTGGGAGATGGGAGAGGAAAACTAGATGGTACGCAAGAAGGCAAGTGATGCAACAATGATTAGATTTATTGATATGTGAGAATTGTAAGTCTACTAATGGACTGTGGTTCGAAAATGAGTTAGAGACCAACTAGCATACGAGCACCTAGCTAGTTACAATTCTATGACAGTGGTTTGAATGAGGACAAATTTGGAATGTATACTACTCCAGTATGTAACAAACTAATATTACATCTTGAAAATGATTCTAAACTCAAAAAAATAAAAACAAGAATAACATTTATTTAACGTTGTAACAGAATGAATTATTGAGAATTGGAATTTGATGACAAAATTACAATATACAAATTTGAACTATGTATATATGTTGTTCATAAACAACTTGAAAATATTACATAAAAAAATTTCCAAAATAATCTGCAGATTTCCGTTTGACATTGTATTCACCACACTCTTCTGTGCTTCGTTGGCAATGCTTCGGCTTTGCAGATGGGGCAAACATTTTTCCGCAACAGCCATGTCGTTATGCAATCCACGTGATATTCATGTCCACAACGAAGCATTCCAACTCTCTCGTTTTCTTCATATTCACTTTGGCACACCACACAAATTTCGGGCTCGTCTGCCACTTTGACATTAACAAAATTTCTTGTCTTCAAATGTTGCACAATAGTTTCTTCTGATAAAACAGTTTGGTTAGGGCGATGAGAAGAATTGGACTCGGTAGATGAATTCGACCTCAAATGTGCGACATAGTCAGTTTCATCCCATAAAATCGTCTCTTCAATTTGTGTTGTTGTTCTTGTACGTGAAGGAGGTGCATGATATGTAGGAACCCTGAAAACATTACCTTGTTGATCCAAGATGGTAATTAGTTGAGGGAATTGAGGGGCTGGGTGAAAATTTAGGATGAATCGTTGATACGCAAAACCTCTTCGAATTCTTGGAGCAAAGTAAGCCATGATTTGTCTTTGACAGAAAATTATTGTTGAGACAAATATTGCTTAAAGTCTTAACAATAACGTAGGATTATTGCCTGGTATTTATAGAGGTAAGATTTGATGAGTTTCCTTAATGGCTTTCTTAAAATATGGCAAGTTTTTGGATTTATACTATTCCTAGTGAATTCTAGTTCTAAATCGTTTTTTTTTATAGATTTTGTTTCCAAAAAGACCCTTCTTGAAGTAAAATAACAATTTTGCCGTTTCCAAAAAATAGCCGCCTAAGAGTTGTGTACTGGCAAGTGACAACGGTCTAATTGGAATTTTTTAAAAGAATCGGCCTCTTAATTGAGGGATTTAGTTTACAATAATATTTCTAATTTAGTCCAAACAACATTAATTTGGTAGGTTAACACAATAACAATCATATTCCTAATTTAATCCAAACCTGGTCCAAAACCAATCCGACTCAATTTAGGCTGGTTCAGGAGTTGGTCTGCCATAATGAACAAGTCATGCTGGGATTCATTATCTAGCCCGACAACCCCTGAAGACCGCTTTGATTAGTCCAATTTATTAAAATAAAATTAAAGGTAAAAATAAATAAAAAGAGTTGTCAAGGTCATCTACTATTACTAGTATATTCTAGTTCTAAATTGTTTTTGACACCCTTAAATACAATTAGACTAATATTTTTAAGAAATAGATTCATGGTGGGATCCAAAATTCAAAATTTTATAGAATTGGATATGGGGTCTTATTTCTTTGAGTGTTTGGAATTTGGACTTTGATATTATTGTATAGCTAAGAGATTGCCGAGACAAAAATATTCACATAGTTGAATAGACTTTTAGTGTTTCATAAAAAAATATGTATAGATTGAGAAATCATGACAGTGGATGGTTCCAATGGTGGCTATAATGCACGAGAAGAGCCCCTTTCTCGTAAAGACATATTAAATACTGGACGAATTCTATTGTATTTTAGAATTACACGATTTGAAATTTCTTAAGTTGTTAGAGAATTGTCATTGTATTAATTTAAATCTTTGTTTAACTATGTAATTCCTTAAAAAGGTGCAACCCCTACATTTTTTTTTTTTTTTTTTTTTTTTTTGAGGATTTAAAAAATACTATAATTGCTCCTATGCTTTCTATTTTTAAATTGTTTATTTTTTTATTCATTGAAGAAAAGCAAATGAAATATATTTATATTAATTCTCCTAGAATCCCAAATAATGAATGAGAGCACATGGAGCCATCACCTTAATCTACTTTTTATGAATTGTTGTTCTATTGTATTTTGTGTGTTTCAATGTACAACATTGGAAAATTTTGAATCACCTTGGTCCTTAGTTACCGATTGAAGTTTAACATTGTACTTTATTATATTTTTAACATATCACCGATGGGATAATTTGTGTAAATTAAGATTTGCATAGTTTAAACATTAGCTACGTAATTGTCAGTTTTTAAATATTATTTTATTGCTAAAGGGATATGTTATTGTTGCTTTTTAATTTTTACTTCTTGATATACTGATAGAATTTTATTAAGAAATTACATTCCTTAAAATATTGATACTTTTAAGAATAAATTATATTCACAATCTCATCTTTTCAAATAAGTTATAATTTCATCTCTATTTTATTTTAATCGCACATATTATCACAACATTTCAACAATTTGTACAAAAGTCCCTTTTAACGATTTTACCCTAACTTAAATAAACTAAAACAACAAAAACAACCAAAAAAAAAAAAAAAAAATTGTAGTTGGAATGTGGAAAATAAAGCAAATAACACTACAAGAAAGGAGGTCAATAGTGGCGACATAAGTTGTCGCTGAAAGATTCATAGTCGTCCCTTTAAATGTATAAAGACAACAAAGTCGTTGCTAAATATCGCCGCAATAGTTTAGTGTCTTTAGATTAATAGCGACGACAACTTCGTCGCAAAATTGTCGTGGTCTATATCTCAAAAATAGATAAAAAGGGACGACAATGTCGTCGCCAAAGTCGTCGCTGTAATGTGAAATAGTAGCGACGTGAAATACGTCGCTATTATATCATCACTATATGTCATTCTAATATAGAGACGACTTTGTCGTCACTAAAACGAATTGATTTGTTTTTATACAGCGACGACAATATCGTCGCTATAAACAATTTGAATTTTTTTTACAATATTTTTTTTTTCAAATAATTGAACTAATGTATAAAAAATTCTAAAAATCTATACTCTCTAAACCCTCGTCGTCGCAACGACAAATTGAGTCCTAGGTACTACAGGCTTTACCAGATTGAGGAAAAAATTGGAACAGCGGCTTACAGATTAAATTTGCCCACTTAAAAAAAAAAAAAAAGAATAATGCTATTTGTACATATTGGTTTACAGATCCAATTACAGATGTTAATGTGGCAAAAAGTTGTAATTACCAATTTACCCATGTCCAATTTTCCCCATTTGTCCACAGTCCACACTTTATCCAGCCGTGGAGAGAGAAAATGAAACAATTTCTTGTTCACTTTTAGGGAGATAGCTGGTGGTAGGGAAAGTGAGAGCCGGTGGTCGCCGGTGGTAACTTTGTCGCCGGGAATAGAAAATTCGTCACTGCACCGACTGACCCATACTCTACTTCCTTGTCTTCGTTCAAAAGAAAAGCTCGTAAAAAGAGAGAGAAAACCCAAAATCTCCACACCACCTCATTCTCTACGACTCTTCAACTTTCATCTCCGGCGAAATTGACGTCAACGATTCACACAAATGTAGCCGGTTGAGCTCCGCCCCTCCACCAGTCCACCCAAGTGATACTTCTATTTTCCGACAGTTTTCAAGCTTGAAGTGTTAACATAGTCGAAAAATAGTGTTCATCCACTTAACATGCTGGCTTGCAAAACTCAGTAAATTTTGGATGGTATTTCATATCTTCCACAATATATAAAGCAAGTTTTCTGTTGATTTCAAACCACTGAGATCCCTTCCCCCACTAGGTGATGTTAACCTCAAGTAACATTTTCTCACTGTAGCGTCCTCTCCCGTGAGGTCCTGGATCATCAAATGCATCAAGAATTTATAGTTAAAGGCTAATATTTTTTTGTTAAACACTTTGATTTTCATTAACAAGACTGGCCACTTTAGTCTCTGTATTTAAAAATGCTTCCTCGAGCAATTTGATAGTACAGGAAGCATCATCATTGTCGTTAATTAGTAATTCAGGATCCTATAGATTATTGGTAACAATTAGCAGAATTGATCAAGAAAGTAGAACCAAATAGAAACCAACAATAGAGGACAACAAGAGTACACATTAAAATAAGCAAAAAATAGATGAAGCCTACTGTAGTATCAGACACTTGAAAGGAAACATGTGATTTTCCTTTTACCACTCCTTTTATGTTTGGAGGCTTTGTTCTCCTTTCTAGTGTCTGCTGCTTCATTTGGCTTTACCTGAGATGAAAATAAGCAAAAAATAATGAATAAAATGAGTCTTGTAATTGGACCCCCATATCTGAACTCATGAAGCTTTTATTCAGGTTAGTGCAAGAATTCTAACCAGGTTGATTTTCACGTCACTTGAACACAATCATTTCCTAGTTTCCTGTTACTGGTTCCTATTACTAAAACATCACAGTGATTAATTTTAAGTCTTAACATATTGTAGTCAGATTATTTTCATGCTAAATGTACATTTGCTTTTGAACGAAGAAATATTCACAAAAAAAAAAAAAAAAAAAACGAAAAAAACAGCAATTTTCACCAACTTTTGCTTTTGAACGAAGATGTGGGTCAGTTGAATCATTAACGGAGTTTATGTTTCTGGCGACCACCAGCTCCCAACCATATAATCGGACCGTCATTGAGAAGTGGAAACTTGTTTTGAGATTTTATGTTCTCTCTCTCCCATTTTGGTCTGGTTTTGTGTGAAGATGAGTGGTGATAGCATTTTTCTTTCTTTTGAGTATTGACTTGCCACATAAGCATTCTGTACACAAATCTGTACAACTTTATGTACAAGTAGCATGACCCAAAAAAAAATGAGAAATGCTACTTGTACAGAAATTTTCTACAGAATAGCTTACAGATGCTGACTTGGCATATTTCTCTCCGTCTGGCATTTATTTCCATTCAAAAGAAGAAAAACCCTTCCTTTTTCTCTCTAAAAAATATGGAAGCTATCTCTGCTTCCAAGTGGTTATTGCTCTCTACGTTGTTGATTTCAGCTGTTTCTTGGTTCATTTTGCCGTAATCCATGATTTAAATATGAAAGACTATGATTTAAAATCAATTTGATCTCGCCTGTGAAGTTGCAGATTATGGTCCCTTTTAAATCCTTTATTGCAGATCTCATACACAAATCTGTTGGTTGCCAACAAAGTTCTCGGTGATAAAGATATTACTTCTGCATCTGGATCTGAAAAACAACTAGAAGAAATGACAAAAATTCTCTATGTTGTTCATTTTTTTCATCTGGGCTTCACAATTTTTTTTTCTTAGATAATTTATGGAGGTTCTATTTACCAGGCGGCATTCTAGGAAGATTTCTTCTTTTCTTTATGGGTACTGTTGTTACTGGTTCATCTGGTATTTGATTTTTAAAAGTAGAAACTGTGGCTTCTGCATATGGTGAGGAATAGTGAATTATTACCATGGTTTCTTGCACAAAACTCGGTTGAAAAGGATGAACTAAGACAAGGGTATAATAGTCATTTAAAATATGCCAACTCAGCATCTGTAAACTATTCTGTAGGAAATTTCTGTACAAATAGCATTTCTCTGTGGTTGATTCTTTTGACTACTAATTGTTGCCGATAAGGATGCAATTTAAGGTATATCCAATTTTCTTCTTGAAACTACCTCTCTGTTGTATTTCTATCAGTATATAACTTCATCCTAGCCCTTGCTTGAGCCAAATTCTCCTTTAATATCTGATCCATCTTGTACCTTTCTTGCAGCATTTCCTCTACAGTGGCCACATTAGTATGCTAATAAGGGCCTATGGCCAATTGAGGGGGGAAAATCCCACACAAAGCCTCAAAGGGTGTCATCCTTAGCAGCGTGGTAGGTAGTATTATTATTAGACCACCATTCAGCCATTGTAATCCATCCAGCCTATGCCTTAGGTTTATGGTGAGTCATGCACCTGAGATACATTTCAAGACACTAATTTAGCCTCTCTGTTTGTCCATCAGTTTGTGGATGCTAGGCTGAACTAAGGTGCAAGGTAGTCCCCATTAATTTGACCAACTCCTAGTGAAGACTTTATCTCTATCAGAGATAATACTCTAAGGCAATCCATGGAGTTTGTATATGTGGTTTAAGAACTTCTGAGCTAGAGAAATGATGAGAAAGGATAAGGAAATGTCCATATTTAGTAAACCTATCCACCACCACTAGGAGTATATCCTTTCGTTTGGACTTAGGTAATCCTTCAATGAAGTCCATTGATATATGACTCATGGAATGTTGGGGCTCTGGCAATGGTTGAAGTAATCCGAGGTATGGCACGTGTTTATCTTTGCATTTCTGACAAACCTCACATTGTAAGACCTTTTTCCTAATTTCTTGAGTCATGCCAGTCTAGTAGAAGTGGAGTTTAGCTTTAAGGATGATGGCGTTGCACCACTGAATGTCCATCTTCTTGTGAGTCATGTATGCTTTTGATTAATTTCTGCCTTATCTCCTTCCCCTTGCCAATATATAACTTCCCTTTGTACTTAAGAAGCCCATTCTTGTATTGGTAATCAGTGTTATCATCAGTATTGGAACCAGTTCTTAGCACTGAAACTTGGATGATTTCTTCATCTACTGTAATTCCTTCATAGCTTCCTACAACCTCTTACACCCAAGCTGGAATAGGTTGAGTTATTGCTATACATTCTCCTTCATCAACTCCCTTCCTAGATAGTGTATCAGCTACCACATTCTCCACTCCTTTCTTGTATTGTATCTCATAATTAAGTCCCAACAACTTAGTTAACCATTTCTATTGTAAAGGGATAGTTATCTTTCGTTATAGCAGAAATTTTAGGGACTGGTGATTTATCTTAATAATGAAGTGATGTCCCTCTAGGTAATGCCTCCACTTAACTACTGCAGTCACCAAGGCCAGCAACTCCTTCTCATAAATTGATAGCCCCATATTTCTTGGACCAATGGCCTCCCCTTTTGCATGTAGACTGCCCCAAGACCTCCATAGCAAGCATCAGTTTCTCTTAAGAATGGTTGATCAAAATCAGATAAGGCCAACACAGGGGTGGAACTTATAGCTAACCTGAGGTTGTTAAAGGCTACCTCTGCAGCTTCATTCCATGCAAAGTTGTTTTTCTTCAATAACTCAGTAAGTGGCCTAGCTAAGGTCCCATATCCATTGACAAACTTCTGTTATATCCAGTTAACCCCATAAGGCCCCTCAAGTGTTTGATGTTAACTGGTCTAGGCCATAACTGCATAGCTCCAATTTTTTTAGGATTAGCTGCCATTCCATCCTGGTTGATTATATGACCAAAGTATTTCACCTTAATTTGCCCAAAAGTACATTTACTCCATTTAGCGAATAATCGATTCTCCTTCAAATTTTTCAAAATGACCTCAATATGCTCACAATGGCTCCGTCTATGCTATAAATCAATATGTCATCAAATAAAAGCAATACAAACTTCATCAGTTGATCGGGAAAACTTGTTCATCAGGCCTTGGAAAGTAGCGGGGGCATTTGTAAGCCCAAAGGTCATGACCCTAAATTCATATTAACATTGGTGAGTTCTGAATGCAATTTTGTAAATGTCTTTAGAATTCACTCTAATTTGATGATATCCAGCCTTCAAGTCAATTTTGGAAAAATACTTAGCCTCATGTAGCTCATCAATCAATTTATCTATCAAGGGCATGGAAAACTTATCCTTCACTATTAGGTTGTTGAGTAGCCTATAATCCACACATAACTTCCAAGTTCCACCCTTCTTTTTGACCAATAATACAAGTGAGGCAAAGGGACTAGAACTCGGCTGGATGATGCATGTGTCTAACATCTCGTTCACCAACCTTTCTACTTTAGTCTTTTGAATAAATGGGCACCTATAGGGCCTAAGCTTGAAGGGTCGAGCTCCCTCCTTGAGGACAATCTGGTGTTCATGGCTCCTAATAGGAGGTAACCCTTTGGTTCTTCAAATACATCAGTGAATGCCTCTAAAATGAGTCTAACTTATCTGGGAATATCTTTCATTTCTCCTTCTGTAATAGTATACAACTGTCCCATAACCCCATGTTCCTATTGGCTCAATAATCTATGCAAATCCTTTCCACTAATCATTTCTTAACTACCATCAGTCTTCTCAATGCTAAGTATTATTTCTTTATTATCAATCAAGAATTTGATATATCCTTTGATGAAGTCAAAAGTGATAGGGCCAAATTGGCTGAGCCAATTCACCCCAAGGACCATGTCACTTTCCCTAACTTGAGTAACCTGAGTCCATATTGAAATTATAGCCCCTCCATCTGCTAAACTAGGGGTTTGTACACAGCCTTGCTTTCCAATTGCTGCCCATTAGCTACAGTTACTGTCAATCTCTTATAGGGATCAGTTGGAATTCATAAATCATGCAATAATCTTTCATCAATGAAACTACGGGTGCTTCCGCTGTCTATTAAGATAGATACCCTCATTTGTTTGATCTTCCCTATGGTTTTATGTCTCAGGTTACCCATCAAGGCACTAATTGATATATGCATTAATTCTTATCATTCTTCATCAGCCACTTCTCCCTCCTCATTTTCACACACTTCTTCATTACTCTCATCATCTTCCTCTTCAACTACTATGAAGTTAAGCATCATATTCTTGCATATGTGTCCCAGGGTGTACTTCTTATCACGCCTAAAACAGAGGCCTAGGGATCTTTTGTTTTGTATGTCAGTGGGAGTGATGGTTTGGTATTTGGTATGTGATTGGGTAAAATTCAAGGGGTTGGGTTTGGAGTTCTGCTTAGTAGTTTCATGGGTTTTTTGAGTTGAATTGAAAGGTTTAGAGGTTTTACTTGTCTTGTTTAGGGCAGCTATGGTAGTCTCTTGAAGAGGGGCTATTTCAAAAGCTTGTGTCAAGAAAGTAGGTTTGATTATCTTTACCATGGACTTGATTTCTCCCTTCAATCCACTGGTGAAGATGCTAATATAGTAGGAGTCTGGTAAATTGGGTAAGGCTAACATTGCTTAGTATTTGAGATGTTCAAATTTCTCCATATATCCTGCAACTCCTCCAAACTGCCTAATTTTGCTAAATGTCTCCACAACCTCCTCACTTGTATTTTCTGCAAACCTCCTACATAATTTAGTTGCCATTAAGCCCCAATTAGCATTAGGATAACTAGACAAGAACCAATGAAACCAGGTATCAGCTCTTCCCTTCAAATACATTTCAACAATTCCTAGCTTCATGGCCTCAAGTATTTGATGGATCTGAAAATACTTGTTAGCTTTCCTAACCCATTCTCTAGGATTTTTCCCTCCAAACTCTGGGAAATCTATCTTGGAGAGTTTAGTATTCCACCTTCCATCATATGTTCCCCTACTCATTCTCCCCTCACCACCAGACCTCATGGACACATCTCCTCCCTCATTGCTACATCCACTATTAGTCTCTTCAAGCTGTTTATCTTTGCTCACACTTAGCTTAGCCAACATGACTACAATGGAATCATATTTTTCATTCATTTCTAGCATATAATTTTCAATTCTTTCTTGCTTCCTACACAATGTTTTAAGAGCCTTTTTTGATGAATCTGCCTTACCAAATATGAGTGTTACCCAAGTCACTAACATCTTTGTCTAACCTCTTCCAATGATCTTCACTAGACTTTTGGCTTGTTTCCATTTAGTCTACCAGGAACAACTGCTCTGATACCAATTGGAATGGTAGAACCCAATTAATTGATGAATCGAGCTCAACCACTATCCACATAAACACATCTGAGCTGGGAACTCAATTTCCAGCTCAATTATGTAATTACAGAAACAAAATAAGAATGAGATAAGAGTTTAAGAAGTAAAATTATATAGAAGGAAGAAGAAGAATTCAAATTATAGCAACAAACATTACAAATCATCTCATTTCTCCAATTTCAGCTGCTTTTATAAGCAGTTACATAAAAACGCGTTTCCACGAAAGACAATTAATAAAACTAAAAAGTAATTCTGGACTTAAAGCAAAATGACGACGCAACAACTTGGTTGGGATGGTGTTGTTTTCTTTTCAAATTTCTGTTATTTCTGTTGGTCATCTTCCTCAGTTCCTTTCCAATTCCAGCCGCGGAGCTTGATTCTAACACTCACTGATAAGTGATAAATGAAGGCTCAAAGCTGGATACTTGGATTGGAGAATATGATTGGAGAATAGAGGGAGATTTGTATTGGACAGAATTTGAATTGGATTGGGTCTACCATATTTTTTGGATTGTGATAGAAGAGGGAACATGCTTCGAACTGGGCCTCAGATTGGTTGAATTTTTTAGGGGTTTTTTTAGAAATAACTAAAATAAATAAAATATTTTTTAAAATACTGTCGTTTTTTTTTTTATTCTAAAAATACTGTTTTTTTTTTGTAACACTTGTTGTTACATTTGTTATTTTAGTTATAATAAATGTATTACATTTGTTATTAATTTGCATAACAAATATAACAACAAATATTACAAAAAAAAAAAGCGATATTTTAGAATAAAAAAGTTAAATAATATTTTTAAAATTATTATATATTTTGTAGTCTATGGTGAAATTATCACAATTTTTTATTTTCTTTTTAAAAAAGGGGGGCTAACAAAAAATGGAACCCTTTGATTCTGGGTCTGAGGTGCGGGCCTCACTCACTCGCCTTGGCCCAAGATCGGCTCTGCTTTTAATAAAGTTTGTGTTAAGTTTTGTGTTGAGCATAATAGTGTTGGATGGATGATTATACTTTGTTTATTTAATAAGTTAATATTGAGTTTTTCTCCCAATTTCTTGTAAAAAATTTAGTATTTTGAAGTTTTGATTTTTTAAATTTGTGAGTATTTAATGTCCTTTGTTGTGTTTGTTGGTATGGTTTTGTTCCGCTACAATAACATGTCCATTCTCTTTTCTTCTCTTTTTATTTTATTTTCTTTTGCTTTTTATACATATTTTTCTTTAATACAATTTTTTAGTATTTTGTTTTATCATTAAATTTTACCTTAAAGGTTCAAGATTCCCTAACATTTTCCTTTGTTGACTTCGCAACTAATTTCCATTTAAAAGAATTTCTCAAACAATTAGGATTCCTAAAATCAAGAAAAGATGTAGTCTTAATCCGAGTAGGAAAGACTGAATGCCTTGAATTCTCACTAGTCTACGTAACAATGTTTTCGCATTAAATTATAGGTCTAATGAAATGCGAGGATATAAGAACATTTCCAATGTAACAATGTGGATTGTTGTACACGTGGTAAGTAAAATAGAGACAGATAGAAGAGTATCTTCAATAAAGTTGTGGATTGAGAAAATTATGGTCCAACTATATTAGAGTGTAAATGTTGATAAATTATAAAAAAAATTAAATAAAAGATAATTAGAACACATTTTGATGAAGATAAATTATAAAAAAATTAAATAAAATAGGCTTAACACATATTTCGATAGATATTTATTATAAAAAAAATAAATAGAAGATATCTAGCACACCGTCCAAATGTGGACAGTGTGCTAGACATTCTCCATTTTTTCTTGTCATGTAGGTATTTTAAGATAATGTGACACACTTTTAGTCAGGACCAGCCCTTGGGCTAGCCCCAACCATTCAGGGCCCAAAATTTTTGACCCATTTTTATTTATTTTTAAAATTAGCCTATTTACATGCGAAATGAGCCTAAATAGAAAACAAATCCAAATCTAACCTACATTATCTACCTTAATATAGTCTTTAAATTATAGATCGTGCAATTTTTCATTTTTCGAAAACTTTATCTTGAATCAAAATGATTTTCCTATTTGTTAGGATTGGAGCAATAAATAAAAAGGCGAAAAATAAACAACGCAGGGACTTATAACCCAATGAAAGTTCACTAGTTATAATGAAATACTATGACAACTTAACTACAAAGACAAAATTTTGAAAAACATATACCGTATACCTTTCGATCTGCGTGCTCAACTCAGCTCCATGTAGTACAATAAATTAGGCTTCACAGCTTAACACAAATTTCAACCATTTTTTTATTTAGTGAAGTAGAAGAAAAAGTACTTTTTTTTAGCTTGTAAGTCTGTCAAAAATTACATTTTAAAACATCTCAATTTATTAAAGGATAATTTGCTCTTTTGGTCCCCAACCTTTCAAATCTGTAACAAATCTACTCCCAATCAATTTTTTTAGCACCAGGCATCCTCAACCTTTGAATTAATTACAAATCAGGTCCCCAATCACAGTTTCTATTAAAATCTTCTGTTATGTCACTAGCGTGTATCTCACGTGCTTTTATCCATCAACTAAAGTGTTTGAGAACTTAAGGCAAATTATATATATATTAACACACACACATTCTTAGCTTGTGTGGACTTTAATTCATCCTAAATTTGCTTATGTGTTCTTCTTCTTCTTCTTCCATCCTCAAATATGGAAGAAAGGGTATGTAGGTATGGAAATCGCATGGTTCTGAAAACATCATGGACGGATATAAACTTGGGTAGGAGATTTTTTGTCTGTGAGGAATAGTGCTTCATACCTTGAATTTTATGATTTAAGCACTTGAAATCATAAATTTTTTGTGTAGAAAAATCATTATGGTTGATTTGCATGGTATGACCCTCATATTTGTGATCGGACAAAGCAAGTGATACCCAGATTGTTGAATTCTAGGCGAAGAGATGAAACAAAAATAAACTAGTTAGAAGCACATGTTAAGAGACTGGAAGCAGAGATGAAAAAGCTAGAAACACATATCAAGTGCATGTAAGGAGAAAAGATAGAACAAGAAGCAATAACAAATTGTAAGGTGTTGGTTGAAAAAAGAAAATTCAAATGAGTTATTCTTGGATTTACTTAGTTGTAATTGAGATTTATTCTAGTTTGGATTTCATGGTAGGGCTATGGCCAAATTTGTAAACCCATTGTAATTATTGTGTTTAGTGGAATATTTTCAAGATTGTTGGCTTATTATGTTGGTTTTTGCAAATCAAGTTATTTCGTCAATATCTTTCTTTAACATCCAATCCAAACATGTATGGTACATGGTATGCTACTACTAGTGAACGTTGAGGACCAATTTTGCAACAACATTTTAAATGTTGAGGACGTCAATTGCAAAAATTCTTCAATGTTGAGGACGAAGAATGCAACTATTTGTAAAGGTTGGGGATGTATCATGCAACAATATGTAAAGGTTGGGGATCTGATTTGTCAAACGTTTGTTTCACGAATTATGTGTATATACTCCTCTTCTCACTACATTAGATTTGCAAAACAAATGAAAGTATTTTGATTCAACACGTCTCACTACATTAGATTTCTAATTAGAATTTGATTCAACACTTTCAAACAAATGGAAGAAATGAAGACATTCATCACATTCATTCAAAACATGACAATTACATTCAAAACATTTTTACTAGATTTGCAAAACAACTTCACACCATCCCAAGACTCCAAAATCCCAAAACAATCCCCTCTGATCATCATCCCAGCCAAAAGACCAACCCCCATACCATCTCCAACATTATTTCTTGGCTCTAATGGCTGATGATGATGTCATCAAAATCCAGAAAAAGCGAGATGTGGGACCATTTGAAAAAGAGTTTCTTTTGTTGGAAGAGTAATAAAGCTTGATTCTTGGCTTTTGGGGTGTCAAACTGAAACCTTCCATGACCTCTGGACTTTCAGTTATTGTACTCTCCTCCATGTCTATGGCGATTAAAAAATGAGAGAGAGAGAGAGAGAGAGAGAGAGAGAGAGAGAGAGAGAAGGGTTTAGAAATTTTGGGTAAACACAAAAGTAAATTTGTGAGGAATTAAATGTGTATGTATTAAAGTCAGACGCATTGGTTGATGGATAAAAGTGCATGGGATTCACACTAGTGACATAACGGCAGATTTTAACGGAAACTATGATTGGGGACCTAATTTGCAATTAATTCAAAGGTTAGGGATACCTGGTGCTAAAAAAATTGGTTGGGGGTAAATTTGTTACAGATTTGAAAAGTTGGAGACCAAAAGTGCAAATTACCCTTTATTAAATGCCCCATTTAAATTTTCACCTAAGGCCCCCAAAATCTCAGGATCGGTCCTGTTTTTAATGTAATCTACGGTTGCATTGGAGATGCTCTAAGACTCATTTTATTAGACCTGTCATTTAATACAACATATACTAATGATTATCATTAGTTATGATAAATAGTATTACTCATTACCTTACCGCCACATTCTTACAAAAAGTTGTAGCCTACGTTTTCGCACCATTAATTACTTCTTTTGCCATAAATTCTCTACTTTTAATCTCTTTTAGAGATTGTTTGATTTCACTTAAAATTTTGCAAAAAAACTGAAGTTAAACTCATCAATTAATTTGAACCAATTTATTTTGTGGAGCCACAATTTTTCAACCACACATTTCATCAATTTTTACAAAAAAACTGATTTTAATAAAAATCAAACACACTTTTACTCGTATTATAATGCTAATTATATGCAACTAATGCAAGAAAACTACATGGATGATCATTGACCTTATGTGTATCGTTTTAACTTGCAGCCCATCTATTCTCCTTCAACTTATGTGCCTCGTCCTATACAAGGGCATTCGTTTCAAACATCGCTTGGTTCAGATAATGACATTGTCATATTTAACTTGCTCAGATAGTTGCACCTCTTCCTATATATAAGTAAGGGAAGAAAGTGAGGGATACTTGAGGCATTCGGATTAAACATCCATTGGTTCACATGGCCATGTTCTGCATTGTCAATGTTTAAGATATTTTTTTAGAGCAATTATATTCATACTACACATTTTATATGTTGAACTACATTTTAATTGTACTTAAGATCTTTAATCTTTGCTCATTGTAGCACTAATGTCCCTAACATTTTTTGTTGTATATTTGTCCTCAACATTTCATTAATAGCACTTCTTGTCTTTTATAATTGTTTATTTCTAAAAATCCGTTGGGATGGTGTAAAACAATTTATTTGCTCATCATATATAAAAAATAATAATAAATACAAAAGTACGACAAATATTTTTCCTTCATGTATAACTACCCATTTTTTTATTCGTCTAGGTTATGTTATTATTTCTATTAGAATCCCAATACATTGGAAATAATAGATCATATTAGAGAAACTCGATATAAGATTAAAACTCACAAGAATGATAAGACTTGATTTTATAAATCAAGAATGACAAAATTTTGATATTGTTGTTGTTTGTGGTGGGTTAAGGGAGAAGGGAGAAGGGAGAAGGGAGAAGGCAAGTGATGTAACTATTACTATATTTATTGATACTAGAAACCATCAAAAGCAGGACATGATTCCACTGGGATAGGTGGCAGACGAAACAAGACTAAGCGCAAAGGGGACAAGGCAAATGTGGAAGAGGATAGCTTATTCATTTTTATTGTCAATTATATGGTTTTTATTTTAATATTTATTGTTTATTTTATTTATGATGACGTATTAATCACTTCTATAATAGATGAATGACTTGGTTGCAATTTTAAATTAAGTCTTCTATTAAGGATTGGAAGATCATAGTGTTAGCCCGTATAGGTGGGGCCTAGGCTCTGTATAAGCTTGAAGTTCGATTTCGACGCCTAGCCACGCCTCACACCTTGTCCTCGCATTTCCATTGTCTCGCCTTCCCTAGATCTCCCTTAGGCTTGAAAAGTTTGAAGTTTAACCTCCACGCCTAGCAACACTTTACATTTTTTAAAACATTGATTATGCTTAGTTTATTGAATAATAGAATATTGTGGTTTTCTCTCAATTTCTTATTAGAAAATTTTACTATTTTGCATTCTATAATTTTTCAATTCACGGGTTTTCAATATATTTTTAGTTGTGTTCTAGCTATCGTTGTACAACAAATCCTCTCTTTTTTGTCTTGTTATGTTATTTTCTTCTCTTTTTACACAAATAATTTATTTTATACGAAAGTGAGGTTACAACAATCTTTTTCAACGAATAGTTATAATCAGGTGTGTTAGTACATGATAATTTGGATTTTGGTTGACGAATATAGGGAAGGCAATGGGAAAGGACGTGGTAGGCGGGGTGGGAACTAAAATATCACCGTTTACTTATTTGTTTAATTTTTAATATTTTTTGAATACGATTTAAATTGTAAAATATAAAATAAAAATAATAGTCGATGCAGGTACAAACCGGAGACCATGTTCCCCTTCCTAGTTCCTCAACAAGGCGGGGCGGGGCCGGGCCGGGCGGGCGAATAATTTTGTCATTCCGAACGGAAAACGTTTAAAAAAGAAACCATGTGCTAATAAAATACAAGTTTGGGCATTGAAATTCCAATAATATTTTATTAGAGACACAAGTATTAAGAGGGGATATTTTTATAAATAAACCAATTTTTGAAAATAATTCCAATTTTATTAACTTAACAAATTTATTCTAAAAATATTACCTTCTTAAAATTATATTAATTAATAAAATAATAAATTAAAATCAAATCTATACCTCAAAACATATTTCTATGTGAAATTTGCTTCTTGAGTCATTGATTATTTACACGATAAGTCTTTCATCTTTATAACATTTTCACTTTAGTCCTTATACTTCTTCTTTCATTTCAATTTCATCCTCTTTTATTTGCAACATAAGTCCTTTAACTTTTAGATTTTTGCAAGTTAATCTCCATATTTATACTTTTATATCAATTTAGTTTTTTATAGTATCACTATTTGATACATATGTTACAAATGATATTGTGTATCAATATTTGATACAAATATTACAAATGATATTTTGGGCCGAAGCGAATGAGGCAACCGCTTATGGCCAAAAATCGATTGGGGCCCATTTTTATTAAAAAAAAAAAATTATGATTAATGAAGTTGCCCAACAAAAAAAAAAAATTGTGCAAAAATTTGAAGCCCACAAAGCAAAGAAAGCCACATTCCATGAGGATCAAGACTATTCTTAGGTAGTGGCCCAAAATCGAAATGACTATTTAAAAAAAAAAAAAAATTGAAGTTTAACCCACCAATAGCTCTGCCCATGACTTGCCAAACTTTGTCTTGGGGGCCTAATTTTTGAAGTTCGCCTCGAACCCCGAAAATGTTAGAACCGATCCTGATTTAAGTGTACCAAGATTGGGGAATGTGATTGTAAATTTTTCTTGTAATCTCTTCCAAAATTCTCCACTAAATATTTGGCAACAACCCTTTAATTACTGGCCGTGAATGAAGGATGAGGAGATTTGCTCTTTTTTTAAGATTTTTTTTTTTTAATTAAATAATTTATGTTTTAACCCTTTACTAGGGTGGACATAGTTCCATTTGGTATTGTTCTCAAGAGAAACCACCGGGAATAAATGGTTATTTTCTTGGTATTGTTCTCAAGAGAACCGAACCACAACTGGGAATAAATGGTTATTTTCTAATAGAACCATTGGTTCTATCTAAAATTATAGAACCGAATTAGAACCAAACCAAATGGTTGTTTGATTTGGTTCATTTCTATAACCAAAAATTTTAAAATAATGATATAAATTACAATACAAATTTATGTCATTAAAGATTAATTGATTTTGATTTGAAAGAGAAATTATAGATTTTGTGGTAGTAATTGATTTAAAATTAATTGATTTTGTGTTAAAAAATTAAGAAAATTGGCAAATTATTTGAGTGGATCAGGCAATCAAGCAACACTATTAATTGTTAAAATTTAAAAATTAATAATAAATTAGAACCGGTTCCGATTCTTGATTTTGGGTCTAGAACCAAAATCGGTCGATTCTCGATTTTAGGAACCGTTTGATAATTATGTAGAACCAAAACGAATCGGTCTGTTTTGGTTCGGATATGTGGAACTAAAACGGACCGGTCTGTTTTGGTTCGGTTCGATTGATTTATGTTCTTTTCCACCCCTACATCGTAAGGAAGCTAAAGTAGACCTCGAGCTCTGGGATCAAAACAAAGTAATCTACACCTACGTTTCTCGAGCTGCTGAACTTCTATCATTGTATACTCGATATGTTAGAAGGAGCAAAATCAATAGGTACCGGAGTTGTTACAATTGCTTTAGCTTCTAAAAAGTGAACCATGCAACAGTCAAGTGATTTTTTTAAAAATTATTAAAAAATTAAAGTTAAAGTCAACAATGAATTTTAACCACACATTTTATTGAATCCATAATTTTTATTAACTTATCAACTACATATTTCATCAACTTTTATCAAAATCTATTAAATTACTGATTTTTAGCAAAATCAAATGAGCACGATATATCAGAACTATTTTCCATATAAAAGAAGTCTTAAACAACTAAGATACCCAAAATCAAGAAAATTAGTAATCAAAATCCCATAAAAGTAGTTATTGCCTTATTTGGTACCAACCCATTCTTTATAAATTGCAGTAGGCGTATGTCATATCACCATTGATCACTTTTTTTGCCATAAATTATCCACTTTCAAGCTCTTGTACTTGTATTAATTCTGTAATGCTTCTACATAATTTCCTTCGGATTGAACTGACATCCTTTACGGTTGTTGTTGTTGCTGAAACCTTCTTCTCAGTTCCTTCAATAAAAGTTCTAACAATAATATAAATCAAACTAAGAAAGTAGAACAAATAAAGAGAAAGAATAACTAATCTTATTAAGCAAACGGGATAACCAATCTTATTAAGCAAATGTGATAATAAAATAATATATACAACTCGTATTTATATTAATGCAAACCCTAACCTATATAAAGTAAAACACTCTATTATTAATGCTAATACAACTCTACCATATATAATATACTACTAGTATAACTCTAACATCCCCTCTCAAACTCACGATACTACAATAAGAAGTGGCGAGAGTTTGCCAAGCAAGAAGCGAAAACAATGGACATGATAGGACTTCGTGAAAAAGACAGCAAGCTGCAACGATACAAAAGGTAAGGAAATAGTGTTATGTTCAAGATGGTGACGAATGAGATGACAATCAATCTCAATATGCTTCATTCGCTCATGGAACACAGAGTTGTAGGATATCTGAATAACACTCTTATTATTACAATACATAGGAGTTGGAGAGGAAAGACGAACACCCATGTCTGCAAGTAACCAACGCAACCATACAATCTTAGTAGTAGTGGACGTCATAGCACGATACTCTATTTTAGTAGAAGAACAGAAAACAATAATATGCTTCTTACTCTTCCAAGAGATAAGTTAATCACTCAAAAATAGACAAAAAATAGTATTATAGAAAGAAGAGAAGATGTGAGAGAAGAAGAAGAGAAAGTTAAGGAGAATAGAAGAAAGGGATATAAAGTGGAGACCAAAATTCCAGATTAACTTGACAAATTATCAAATTTCAAACTAACTGGACCAAATTCCAGATACTTGGACAAAATATCAAATATCAAATACCAAATTTCAGATTAACCGAAAACAAAACCAACCAAATTTCAGAACAGAACAACTGGACAAATTCCAAATTCTAAACTAACTTGGACATAAATACTCCAAACAAACCAAATGATCCAAGTAATTTCTAGATGAGTGGCACAAGGCCACTCGCTGGAGAACGGAAGCGATTTCAAATTTAAACCAAATCGAATCAAACTTGCTCTGATACCTTGTGAAAATTCTAACAATAATATAAATCAAACTAAGAAGAGAATAACAAAGAAGGAGAAAGAAGAATCAATCTTATTAAACAAACGGGATAACCAATCTTATTAAGCAAATGGGATAATAAAATAATAGATACAACTCGTATTTATACTAATACAAATCCTAACCTATATAAGGTAAAACACTCTATTATTAATGATAATACAACTCTACCATATATAATATACTACTAGTATAATTCTAACTCCTTCTTCCATGGATGATTATATACCAGAAAACTACATGGATGATTCGTGGGAAGAAATTGAGAGGTCCTTGAGGCATTCGGATGAACCATTGCTTGAACATGACATCATAATTTCTAATATTGAATGGTTTGATGGTAGTGGCCAAACTGGTCGCTCAGAAGAAACAATTCAAAAGCAGTTGAAAACAGGAAATTTCGTTAATATCAAAGTTGAAAATGCCATCAATGAAGGTCAAGAAATTTGTGTCGTGTGTCAATATGAATACGAAGAAAGTGACAAAGTTGGAAGCCTTGTGTGTGGACACGAATACCATGTTGATTGCATAAAATAGTGGATGTCTCGAAAAACTGTTTGCCCCATCTGCAAAGCCAAAGCATTCTTAGCTCATTCTTTAGGAATTGCTGAAAAATGTACATAAGATGACTCTGTTATTTCTTAAAGTACTCGATTTTTGGTATTTGAATTTTTTTCTTTTAAAATCCATTGTTCTATATTTTTCACTCATTCTTCCCTTTGAGAATTCTATGATAGTATTTGTTGGATATAATAATTATTTGGCAAAGTTAATTATAAATGGAGTAGTAATTTTTATAAGGGACAATTTTTGTAGAACTAGAAGAGTGGAACTTAATTGATAAATTTAAAACTTGGAGAAGGGAGAAAGGTAATTTTTAAACAAGGAACTTTGACTTTTCAATATATTTTGTTGGCACCATTTACAATAGCATACATTGAGCCTATTTATAGGCTTCATGTGGCGGTGCTAGATCGTTCTATTTTTATTTTTTTTACAATGTCTAGACAATTCTAAAAATATTTTACTAGATATTTGTTTAGACTACTCGGATAATTCTACACAAATATCTCATACTTGTGTATTTTTAATTCTAGATAATTTTGATTCTTTCTAGAACCCTCTAGAAATATGCAACAATTTTCAATATTCATCATTGGTGCATATTTCGGTGACTCCAATCATGTTTCTTAGCTGCTCGAATTTTTCTATTGGCAATGCTTTAGTGAAAATGTCTGCTAGTTGTTCTTCGATCTTACACTGCTTGAGTTCAATTTCTTTATTTGCTTCTGCTTCTCTAATGAAGTGAGACTTGATGCCAATGTGATTAGTTCTATTGTGGAAAATAGGATTCTTTGCCATCGCTATTGCAGGCTTGCTTTCGCAGTAGATCTCTGTAGCTTCCTTTTATGGCTTTCCAATGTCTTCCAGTGTGCACTTTAGTCATATAGCTTGGCATGTAGCTAACGTCTACCGTTGCTTGCTTTGTAGATGCCCAAGAAAATATTCTTTTTGGGATGTGAGTTGGCCACGTAGTTCTTTGTTGGTAAGTATCTTGCTAGTGTGCTACATGAATCTTGATAGTAGACATGTTGCGTACATATTATATTTCTTTGTAGATGTCCAAGAAAATATTCTTATGCCTTTTCATGTCGTCCCATTTTGAACTTCGATCCTACCCTTATCTCGATGTCTATGCCTAAGTGTATCTCGAATGTGATCATCATGTCTTTCTTGAAGTCTCAAATCATCTCATCGCTATTACCTGTGTAGATTAGATCATCAACGTATAGAGGGACGATAATAGTATTCTTTGTTCTTTCGTCGGTCTTGATGTATAGTGTTGGTTTATTTATGCTCCTCATGAATCCTTGCTCGTTGAAATAGTTATCTATCCTATTGTACCAAGCTCGTGGAGATTGCTTCAACTCGTATAATGCCTTCTTGATGAATCCTTGCTCGATGAAATAGTTCTTGAAGATAACCATTGAGGAATGCTAACTTCACATCTAACTAGTAGATTTTCCATTTTTTCTGTGCGGCTAGTGCTATCAATGCTCGTATTGTGTCGAGTCGTGCTACTGGTGCAAATGTCTGGTCATAGTCGATGGTGTACTGCTGTAAGTATCCTTTTATGAGATTCAGGGATTGAGTCGTCGTGTTGTATTGATTTTTCTGTTGTAGCTTGAACTAGTGATCTTGGTTGATTAATCTATGTTCTTCTTCTTGTTGCGTTAATATCAGAAAGTTGATACATTTTCTTTCGATTTATGTCTCCCAATTGTATATTGCATCTTCGTCGAACTGGACATCCCGCTGATGATTAGCTTCTTTGTTCTCAAGCTATATACTCGATATCCTTTTGATTAATTACTATAGCCTAAGAAGATTCCTTTTGCGCTCTTTTGCTTCAGTTTGCTCCTTTTCTCATGTGAAATGTGAGCGTAGCAAATGCATCCAAAGACTCTGATATGATTTGCTGATGGTTTTTGTCCACTCCAAACTTCTATTGGCGTCTTGTTTTTGACAACTCTGGTTGGACATCTGTTAAGTAGGTAGACTGTAGTGTATACAGCTTCGGCCCAAAATGCCTTTGGAAATCCCTTCTCCATTAGCATAGCTCTTGCCGTCTCCATCACGGTTTTGTTTATCCTTTTTGATACGCCATTTTGTTCTGAAGCATAGCCAACTGTGAGTTGGCATTGAATGCCTTCATCTTCGCAGAACTTGTTGAATTATTTAGAGTTGTATTCTTTGCCTCTATCACTCCTTAGCAGCTTTATGTAGTGACCACTTTGCTTTTTGATGTAGACTTTGAACTTCTTGAAGATGTCGAATAGTTGTGATCGATCGTGTAAGAAACAAACCCACGTCATTCTGGTGTAATCATCAATGAAGAGGATGAAGGATCTGCATTGATCATTTGATGGAGTACGCATTGGACCGCAGATGTTTGTGTGGACAAGCTCTAGCGGTGTCCTAGCTCTCTAGGCTTTTCCAAACGAGAAGGGTCGGCGATGTTGTTTCCCAAGCAGACATCCTTCGCTGGTGTCATTCATCTCTTTTATTGTTGGTAGATCTCTCACCATGTTCTTCTGTTGAACTATCCCCAACCCATGGAAGTTGAAGTAGCCGAACCTTTTGTGCCATAACCATGACTCGTCTACTTGTGCCAATTGCATATCTCCATTGGATAGGAAAAACCTGTTTTCTTTCATTTTTATGTTTGCAATTTCGAGGGATTTATATTGTGCAAGGAATTTTCTTCAAAATGCAAAGCGTAACATTTCTCGATCATTTGACCAACACTCAATAAATTTTGAGCTACGTTTAAAATTAAGAGAACTTCACTTATATATCTTTTTCCCTTTTTAGTATTAACAGCAATAGTACCTTTTCTTATTGCTTCTACATATTCACCATTTCTAATTTTCACTTTGTTTTTATTTTATCAATGTGACAGAAAATAGTTTCATCTTTTGTCATATGATTACTGCACCCACTGTCTAGTACAGGGGTGATCTAACCCCACCCTGGGGAAACCTTATAACCCAATTCTTTGATTTGGCAAGGTCGATGGGTTAAAATTTCTACCTAGACAAAAACATTGTCCAAAACAAACACCCCCAACCCACCCATTTCGGTGCTTACTCTCTCCTCTCCCCCTCGGTTTTTCTCCCAAATCGTGCCCTAAAAATCTCCCACCCCATCGCCACCACCGGGGAACGCCATAGCCACCGCCCGACTGCATGTTGTGGGGCTTCCTTCAGGATGACCCTCTCGACCTGTGGGGCTTCCTCGCTGTGGGCCTTCCTTCGTGCTGTAAATCCCACCATTTACGCCGCCGTTGACTCGCACTGTGGGGTTTCCTTCGTGGACAGCCCTCTCATGTTGTGGGGCTTCCTCATTGTGGGCTTTCCTTGTTGTGTAAATCCCACCATTTGCGTTGAACGAACAAGATTGAAACCACCATTTTCGCCGTGAAAATGCCATTTTCGCCGTGACCCACCATTTCCGTCGTGAAAACACCATTTCTGTCGTGAAAATGCCATTTCTGCCGTGACCCACTGTTTGTGTCGTGACCCACGGTAATGATTGTTTGGGGATTAACACTGGTAAAAGCTGATAGTATGTTCACAACAATTGAAATTCATCATTGTTGATTGTTGCAAAATTAGATGCAATGAGACAGGGATTAGACAGGGAGTTGGGTGTATATTAAAAAATTGAAAATTATCATTGTTTAATTTTTCAAAATTATCTACAATGGGATTAACATTAAGTGGATGTAATCAGTACATTTGTATTGAAAGTGGTTTATTCATTGTTTATTTCAAAATTAGATGCAATGGGATTAAGATTTTGATGTAATTTCAGAAATTGCTATTCATCAATGTTTATTATATCTAGTGGCTGCAACTGGATACAGAATGAGTGGCGGTATCGATAATTGATTTTTTCTTATGTTTATTGTTTCAGAATTCGCGCAATGGAATCACAAAGTGCAGACAATATGTATACTCCTCAAGTTTCAGTTCAGCGTATCCCTGCAACTGGACAAGAATTTCAATCACATGAGACAGCATACACTTTCTACAATAATTATGCTCGGGAGGCTGGATTTAGTACACGAATAGAGAACAGTAAAAAGAATAAGATAACCGATGAGACGTACTGGAAAATGTTTGTATGTTCGAATGAGGGGAAGACTGAAGATAAATATCGAGGAAAATTAAAGACTCACTGCATGCGCGTCTTTGGGGAAAGAAAGCGTGGACAAACACGAGTTGGGCGTGGTGCTAGATTAAGTGTAGTCAAGCAACAAGCAGATGACGGATGTGGATAGTTAACAACTTTATCGAAGAACACAATCATGCACTTACTACTCCTAGTCGAGTTCATTTGTTGAGATCTCCCGGACGGTGTCGACTACAAAGAAAGCACTTACTCAACAATTTTCTCGATGCTAATATACCAACATGCCAGCAATTAAGGCTTATGGAGATAGATTACGGTGGTCCATCATCGATTGGGTGTGTGAAGAGATATTAGGAACTATGAAAGAAACCTTCGAGAAGAGCAAATGGGTCATGACGTTGAAACATTGATAGAGCATTTCACATTTGAGAAAGAGAAAAATCGAACTTCTACTTCGACTACGAGATAGACTTAAGCAAATAAGTTGAATCGTTGTTATTGGGCGATCTTTGAATCTATACGGTCTTATCGTTGTTTTGGGGATCTTTGTTGTTTTCGACACAACATATAACACCAATAGGTACTCAATGATCTTCGCCTTTTGTAGGGGTAAATCATCATGGTCGACTGTTGTGTTTGGGTGTGGATTTTTGAGCGACGTAAACGACCGAGTCATTTTTGTGTGGTTGTTGTCGAAGTTCATGGAGTCCAACTCCAATCATGCTCCCCGTTGATTATTAATGCGATCGGGATGCCGCAATTGCGAAGGCAATATCAATAGTCCCGCCGATGACATTCCATAGGTTTTGCATCCGCACATTCTAAATAAGTTTTCGAGAGAAAATTAACGCTATGGTGTACAATGAAGCGTTACCATAGGTTAGTTAACATTATCAAAAATTCGAGACGCGCCGGCTGAATTTGAGGAAGCAGTGGAATGATGCTATGGTAAATACAGCTTACATTGTAATGAATGGCTACAATCGATGTATGATATCAGGGGTCGGTGGGTGCCATCATATGTTAAGCACATATTCGATCTTTGGAATGTCTAGCGACCAACGATCCGAAAGTGGTCACTCATTTCTAAAGAAGTACGTGAATAAGAAGAACTCACCGATGGGATTCATTACTAGGTTCAATAGGGCACTTACTCATAAACGCCACGAAGAACTAGTTTCTAACCATGTTGATCTAAATGAACAACCCCGCTTGATGTCCAGTCTTGTGATGGAACACCAAATGGTTGAAATCTACCAGAAGAAGGTGTTCATGTTGTTTCAGACAGAAGTTGATAAGAGTAATGTATACATTTGCTCGAAGAGATCAACTTTCATCGGTGGAAAATCTTACAGTGTGCAGAGATATGAAGCTGGCAAAATTGTTGATCGGCCACGTGAGGTTACATATTTCACGGAAAATGACTACGTATCATGCAGTTATCGAACTTTCGAGTTTGAAGGTTATCCATGTCGCCACATGGTATGTTTTTTGAAGAAAAAACAAGTTCTTTTACTTCCATAAAAATATATACTTCGACGTTGGACAAAGAATGCCAAAATGGGTAATGTCTGCGACACTAATGCACCTTCCAACATGGATGACTCATCTATCCAATCTTTAATGGGCCGACATGGGTTGTTATCACACAAGGCATCTATGTTAGTAGTTAAGTCGACCTTAATAGATGCCCGTAGTATGTTTCTATTAGATGAGTTTGAAAGGTTGAATTTGAGAGTCGACCAAATTGACAATGGTGGAAATGTCAGAACAAAGAAGTCCGACTCTAAAAGTCGTGAGGTCCAACAAGAGATACAAGATCTAATCTTTGTTCGAGCAAAGGGATGTGAAAAACGATTGAAGTCTTCAAAAGAGAAAGCGATCTCAAAATGAGTAGACAATGTTCAATTTGTGGAGCAAATGGACATGACAAAAGAACTTGCTAGAGATTTAATGATAGGGAACCGTGAATATTAATTTTGCTTTACCATTAATTTATGAAACTACTATATTTATACTAATATCGTTATTTTTTAGATCACATGTACCAACCATACCCGAGCACCATCATGAAATACCGACCGCAAGGTAGTTGGGAGAGGACGCCACTTTCACATCAAATGCTTTTAGTTCGACAAGTGATGCAATGAATTTTAGATTTGGTTTATAGAAAATCTTTTGTATCTGTTTACCTTATGTCATTCAAACAATCCTATCGTGTGTATTTTATTAGCCAATGTTTCTATTTTTGTGTATTTGGAACAATGAATTGTTAGCGATTTTATATGATTTTTCGTATGTGGAATGATCATGTTTGCTAATATATTGTCATCTTGATCGTGGTACACATAACAACATCTGCAATAAAAATTGTATGAACGATTATGCATGAATGATTATCATTAAAAATTACACCAACATATTCATTACAAAAAACACAAGTACGGCGATGCATGAAATAATTACAACATCTACGCAATTGTAACCCCTGTTTCTAAAACGCCGACAAGACTGAACTTTATTTTCTAGCTTATCTACTTTCTCTAGTAAGCTCTGCACATTACACTTCAGTTCATCAAATTCTGAACGTGTTTGTTCAGTTCTTGCAAACTGCGATCCAAAGTTCGATTCAACCTCGTCGTCCCAAATAAAGGCACCGCACATGATACCATCCTTCAATAATATAATAGCATTCCAGTCAATCCAATTAAACAATCCAAACAATACAAATTAAAACTCAATTACCTTCACACTATGACATCTCCAATATCGACGAGTGTGGGTTCCTTTTCGAGTGTGAGGTATGTATCTTCATATACCCACCACATCTACATCTAAGTCGTGCACGGATAACATTTCCACTAGAAGAAGACATCGATCCTTACCTATCTCGTTATTCGATTGTCACAACAATATCACAAGAATACAAATAAGATCCACATGCAAAATTATTTTACAAATTGACATATTCATTGGAGGTTCGGATCATGTTTTCGGTCTACATTCATTAGCACCGCCATGGTTGCAAAACACCGGTTGCATGAACGTATGGGCTACCCCATCGCTCATGCCATCCGGCCGCTAAGCCAAGATCTGGGGACTGATTTGTGTAGTTGCGAATTCCAACAATCACAACAAGTCAACAACATTGATCATCACGGCCCCTTCATCAAATTATCGGGCCCGATCTACTACTCAAATTAGCATCATATCCCTATCTCCTCTCCCTCATACAATAAACCGAACAAATCATTGGGTTAGATGGAGATCGAGACATAATTCTACTTCATAAATCAGGCAACATTGATGAATCAACCAACAATACTCCTAATCATCCCAAGTTATCACAATTATTCATAAATCATCACAAATTCATCACGAATTTCAGATTGGATGAAAACGCCATTTCAATACCAAAATTGTAAAATTAATAAGTACAAAAATTATCACAAATTTAGAGAAAATTTCTGATTCAATTGAAATCATTGGGTAGGAAACCGCATCTCACACACTCTCGGATAACTGTACAAAAATTATCGATACGTAAACACAAGCAATGGGTCACGCCGGAAATGGTGGTTTCGGTCTTGCGAAGTTCGGCAAGCAAATGGTGGGATTAATAAATAGCGAAGGAAGGCCCACGTGAAGGAAGCCCCACAACATGAGAGGGTCTGTCCGAAGGAAGCCCCCAAGACGAGTCAGCGGGCGGCGCAAATGGTGGGATTTACTGAGCGAAGGAAGGCCCACGAGGAAGTCCCCAACATGAGAGGGTTGTCCACGAAGGAAGCCCCACAACATGAGTCGTGGCGGTGGCTATGGCGTTCGTCGTGATGGCGATGGGGTGGGGGATTTTTAGGGCACGATTTGGGGAAAGAACCGAGAGGAAGAGGAGAGAGTAAGCACCGAAATGGATGGGTTGGGGGTGTTTGTTTTGGACAATGTTTTTTTGTCTAGGTGGAAATTTTAACCCAGTCAGCCTTGCCAAATTAGCAATTGGAGTTATAAGGTTTCCCCACAGTGAGGGTTAGATCACCCCTGCTGTCTAGTAACCATATATCATTTTTATCTTTATTTATATTTTGGGAGACATGAAAAAGATAATTTTCTTTTTTTTCTTTTGTAAAATTAGCCTGATGATTTTTTTTTAGACGACGATCTTTTTCAATATGCCCAATTCTTTTACAATTTTTACATTGTTTATCTTTATACCAACAATCTTTCTCTAAATGATTTTTTCTTTTGCAGATTCCACGTGGAGGAAGATCATTTTTATTTTCAAATTGTTTATTTTGATTTAGTTTATTTTTAAAATTTTCTTTTAATTTTCTGGCACCACCTTTTGATTTTTGAGACTGCATATTTATTTTAGACGAAAATGCATTTTCTATAAAAAAAATTATTTCGCCTACTTAGTCTTTTTTCTTGCGCTTCAAGAGAGCCCATTAATTTATTGGATGATAACTTTTTTATATCTTTAGATTCTTCAATAGCAGAAATTACCAAATCATATTTATCAGTGCAACTTATAAGTATTTTTTTCTAGAATTTTCTTATCATCTATTTTTTCTCCATAAGCACTCATTTGATTTACCAATTCTTTTATTCTAGAATAGTATTCTTTAGCGGACTCATTATCTTTCATTTCAAGATTTTCGAATTCTCTTCTAAAAGATTGTAGTTTGACAGTGCGTTCATTTTTTGATCCATGACACTCCTCCTACAACGTATCCCACACTTCTTTAGCTGTTGACGCTCCCATTATTCGTGGAATGATTTTGTCTGCCATAGCTTGTTGAAGAGCAAATAGTGCTTGGGAATCTTTTTGTTGAGTTTCTTCAAGCACCTTCATTTGAGTAGTCGTTAAAGTGGAAGTCTCTTCAGGGTCATTGAATCCCTCTTCAACAACTTTCCACAAATTTAGAGATCTAAAATAGGTCCTCATTTTGATGGACCAAAAATCATAGTTTTCTCCATTGAATATTGGAAGCGGGACGGCTGAACGACCATTTTCCATCATTATTTTTTACTACGCCCGATAGGTGATCGAGTCGGGCTCGATACCACTGATAGTATTTGTTGGATAGGATAATTATTTGGTAGAGTTGGTCCGAAATAGAGTAGTAATTTTTATATGTGACAATTTTTGTAGAACAAGAAGAGTGGGACTTAATTCATAAATTAGAAAAGTTGGAGGAGAGAGAAAGGCAATTTAAAAAAAAAAAAAAAAGAACTTGGACTTTTCAATTTTTCAATATATTTTGTTGGCATCATTTATAATTGCATACATTGAGCCTATTTATAGGTTTCATGTGGCTAGAGATGACAAAAATATCTCGATTCATCTCAAACTCGATGGATACCCGATACGAATGGAGCGAAAAAATCTCGATCTGCAGATCGGCAAGGCGGATAGGATCATGTCCGCCCCGATCCGATCCGCCCTATTTGAAAAATAAAGAAAGAAAAATATAGAAAAAAGTAGTAAGCGGTAATGTTTGTTTAATTTTTGAATGACAATTGACCAAAAAAAATTATATACTGATTAATTTGCGGATCAAAGCGAAAACCGCTTCGCCCCAAAACCGATCCATCCCGAGAAATGGCAGATCAATCTGCGAATTTAGATCTTCTAAAATTGATCCGGGGAGGATACAGATCAGGCTGATTCGATTCGAATCTGCCCAGTTGCCATCACTACATGTGATGGTGCTAGATCATTCTATATATATATATATATATATATACACACACACACACACAATAGGTAAACAGTCAAAAAATATTTTACTAAATATTTGTTGAAAGTGCTCTAGATAATTCTATACAAATATCTCATACATATTTATTTTTAATTCTAGATAATTTTGGTCCATTCGAGAACTCTCTAAATATGCAACAATTTTCAATATAATTGTTAGTGTTTTGAAAAACAAATTCAAGATTTTATGCATGGAAAAGCACACAGATAAATGCAAACCTTCATTTAAACAGCATAAATTAAGTAAAAGGAAAATATTGGGAAGCCAAGAAAACTAAACGAAATCAATAGCTTTTCTTAGACTCGGCCCGAAATTCCTGAATCCGCGAATGAAGTTAGAATAGTGATTTTCTTGACAGTCTACAAGTATTACTTTTCATGCTTTTGCGTAGCAGTAAGTTAGATTTAGGTTACAAGCGAATGGATGTTACAGAATGATTTCTGTAAATAAAAGTGATATGCAAATACAATTATTTGTTAAGACGAGCTAGATACTAAAAAACACGATCTCTTTAAACGGCCTTTCGGTAATGAGCACTATCACTTGGACATGACCATCCCACATCATTGAAGAGATCTAATTCCTGCCATGAATTCTTCAAAGTGTTTTACCCTTCTCAAAAGATCAAGGTCGATCGGCATTGCACATCTCAGGGGAATCATGCTTGTTTACTCACTCGTTGACTCGCACACATGTCAAACTCATTGGTTCGTGTATCAAGACAGGCCGATGATGTTTTCATTAATTAAGAACAAAAGTTAAGGCCTCGAAGATAATTAAATACCGTCCTAATCTCAATCATAAACGAAATGAAGAAATTTGGTAATTAACATCAAAGCGGAAAATGCCATCAATGAAGGTCCAAAATTTTGTGTCGCGTGTCAATGTGAATACGAAAAAAATGAGAAAGTTTGCATAAAAAAGTAAATCAGATTACTCCCAAAACGAATTCTATACGTGGATTATCAAACTGATATGTGAAGCAAACAAATACATAATTTCAAAAGGATACTAAAATCTAATAGAAGATTCAAGCTCTGTTTTAATTTTATGACCAAGAAACGAAAGAAGACAATTGTAGCCATTTAATGTTAAATCTTTTATGCTACTATTGTCTTGTGCATGAAAAATAACATCTTTTATGCAACGTTGTAACAGAATTCGAACCATGTTCAATGAAGTCGAAAAATATTATTGAGAATTGGAATTTTACATCAAGAGAACTCTATGTATATATGTTCATATACAACTTGAACTACAAGAAAGAAAGAAAATATTACACATAACAAAATTTTCAAAATAATCTGCAGATTTCCTTGTTAAGTTGTATTCATCACCCGCTTCTTTCATTCGTCGGCAATGCCACGGCTTTGCAGATGGGGCAAACATTTTTCTGTAACAGCCACTTCGTTATGCAATCCACATGATATTCGTGTCCACAACAAAGGATTCCAACTTTCTCGTTTTCTTCATATTCACCTTGGCACACCACACAAATATCGGGCTCTTCGTCATTCTCGTTTGCTACTTTGATATTAACACACTTTCTTGTCTTCAAATGTTTCACAATAGTTTCTTCCGAGAAAACAGTTTGGCTAGGGCGATGAGAAGAATTGGCCTCGGTAGATGAATTCGACCTCAAATGTGCGATATAGTCTAATTCATTCCATATAATCGTCTCTTCAATTTGTGTTGTTGATCTTGTACGTGAAGAAGGTGCAAGATATGAAGGAACCCAGCCGAAAATATTACTTTCTTGATCCAAGATGGTACTTACTCGAGGTCGAGGGGCAGCATTGTAAACAGCGTGAAAATTTGGGACAAAAGGAAAGTGGGCCATGATTTTTGTTAAAAGAAAATAATTGTTGAGAACAAATAATAACGTAGGATTAGTGCCCCTTTTATAGAGATAATTAAGGAAGATATAAAATATGGTAATTAATAAGATTTGATGATTTTACTTAAACCCAATTGGAAAAGGAAATTAATTGATGGAACTGAATAGGATTGATTGAAATTAATGGATGGTAAGTTTTTAAAAGGATCGATCCTTCTTCAAGTAAAATAATGATTTTGCCATTTTCAAATAAGGATTGAATGAAATTAATGGATGGTAAGTTGTGTACTGGGCACGTACGGCCTAATTGAATTTTTGGATAATCTATAATATTTTAATCCTTTTTTTTTTTTTTTTGCATGAAATAAAAAAGAAAAAGAGATCATTTGGTATTATAATTGGGTTAATTAATTATATAATACACCATCGAATTTTTACCATGTTTAATTTATACTACCAGACTTTAATTCATTTCATTTATACCATCAAACTTTAAAATTAGTTTAAGTTAACTCACTTCGCTAACCAGTCGTTCATTATTTTCTAACGTGACACTACCGGGTCGTTAATTAGCTGATGCATCTCACACGTGTGAAAATGTTGTCCACGTATTTAAAGTTTAAAATAAAAATACGTTTTTGACATCAATTAAACGACTTTAGGCTCAAGGATTGTCAAAATGGTTGATACAAAAATATATTTTCAAACACGACTTTGACATCAAAAGCATATTTTCATTTTGAACTTCATACACGTGAACTATACTTTCACATGTGGCGCGATACATCATTCAATTAACGGCCCATTAATGTCACGTCAAAATTTCTGTCAAACAATGAACGACTGGTTAACGAAGTAGTTTAACTGAAAGTAATTTTAAAGTTCGGTGGTATAAATAAAATTGAGTATAAAATTCAGTAGTATATGATATAATTAACCCTATTATATTTTGAAATGGCTCTATTCTTTGAAAATTAAGACAAGTTCTCGAGAAGTATGAATTATTGGGGAATCAATATTTTCAAATGTTCATTTAATTTTTATTTTTTTTTAACATATCAAAATTAACAATGTGATCTCAATTTATTTTCTTTTTTTTGGCTAGGCTCTTAACAAGATTCATGGGTACAACATTCACAATATAGGATAACAACGATTTTAATGTGTTCTCATCTGCATCTAACTAATTGAATTGGAGACATGTTTATGGAAGGACTAGTATTTGCTCTAGGCAATGATCTAGCCATCTCCACAATCATATCCGATTTGTTATACCACAGTTCAAGCAGTGTCGATCTAGCCATTTTGATCAACTGCAGGGGCCATCTTAATGAAAATATCAGAGTTACTTGGGTCTTTTCCTTCTTTAGATTGTGTATTTGTTCGATGAGAAGTGAATAGTGTAGCTCACACAATAGCTCAGAAGGCCATTCGAAACAGACTCAATTTGTACTCAAAATTTTCCTAGTTTCATTATTGATGTTGTAATTTCTAATTAATGTGAGTGAGATTTTCTTTTTCCGGTAAAAAAGAAAAAATAGAAAGATTGAAATAGAAAAACTACTTACCCATCCAATACAATAATAAGAAAATTTACGCTACAATTAGTGTTGACGTTCAATTTCTCGCACCAACAGTATCGAAGTTCTTATTTTTTTCCCCCCATTTTTCAAATCAGCCAAAGCCTATTTATAGGCAATGCTCATGGTCTTTTTGTCATTTTTATGATTTATAAGACCCTTTTAATAATTTGATTCAAGAATATTGTTATATTTCAATTCTCAATGTTCCTCAATGTTAGTATTTTTCTTATTTTTAGAGAATGAATGACGTGTAGTTACGAATGTTCTGTTTGATATGGCACACTAATATTGAAATTGGGATGACAGACCCACACTAAAATTTAGTAAGCCCCATTCGTATCCTAGGTACATATCCAAGGCTATATATAGGTTTTTTCAAGTTGATTTATTCCAAGAGTTACTTCTGTTTATTCTCCTTCAAAATTTTAACCCGACTGTTGAGGCCTATCTTAAGCCGACGAGTAACCCACATTCCTGACACGTAGGCATCTAGTTGGACACGGACTCCTTGGTCCATGTTTCAAGACGGGTCGAATGCGGAGCCCGAAAGCCAACACCGAAGGACATTCGTATTTCATAGTCTGAGGTGAAATTTTTGAATTTATGAAAAATGTACAATTGGTATAGCATTTGCCTACGATATTTTCATAAATCAAGAATGAAATTTGAGAGTTCAAAGACAACCAAATACTGTCATAGTCTCAACAATAAATGAAAATAATAAATTTTATTAGCATCAAAGCAAAAAATGCCATCAATGAAGGTCCAAAAATTGTGTCGTGTGTGGACATGAATATCATATTGATTACATAAAAAAGTAGGTCAAATTCCTCCCAATCATCAGCAAGCCATGTTATTTCCTTAATTTTGGGTTTCATTTAATAATAATTGTTGGTACTAAAAGGATGTTACAAAACGAATTATATCCCTGGATATGAGGATAATAAAACTGATATGTGAAGAACAAATTAAAAAAAAAAAAAAAAAAAAATTCAAAAGGATACATAAAATCTAATAGAAGATTCATTAGAGCTTCAAGTTCTGTTTTCTTCCGATGATCTTTCTTTTTATGACCAATTTGTGTCAAATCTTTTTTATTTTTTCTCTTCATTTCTTTTTACATATATAATTTTTTTTTTCTACGTACGTGAAGCTACTATCTTTTCAATAAATTATAATCATGAATACATGATCATTTGAGTTTGCTTGATAAAAAATAGAGATGGCAACTAAATAGGGAGGGGCCGAACGATCCTCCTGGTCACCCTAAATTTTTATGAGTGGGGGTAGGGCGGGACGGAGGGATGGAAGCGGATAATTTTGTCATTCCTAACCAAAAAAAAATGTTTAAAAAAGAAAATATAAGTTCTGGGGATTGAAATTTCAAGAATATTTTATTGGAGACCCAAGATTGGGGACTGTGATTGTAAATTTTTCTTGTAATCTCTTCCAAAATTCTGCACTAAATAGCAACAACCCTTCACTTGTGGAGGTGGCGAGAATGAAGGATGAGGAGATTTGCTCTTTTTTTATTTATTCATTTTTAAATTAAAATTGTTTATGTTTTACCCAATTTACTTCTTGTGAAAGTCAAGTGATTTTTTAAGAGTAAAATTAATTAGAACGGTTTTAGCGAGGATTTGAGTGCTAAATTGTAAAGAACTCAAATGCAACGAAGTAATAAATTGGCATGCCAATTGCCACACAACTATTACATAAAAGATCAGTTGTGATATAGCTGTCAATTACAATTTATATTAATTTGAGAAACAGTGGGTGGGGAAGTAATAAAATTTAAGATTAAAATTGAAATTCAGTGACCTAATTAAAATTAAATATAAATTTAATAATTCAATAAAATTTCATTAAAAATTTAGTAATCGTAGCCTAACCGTAGTCGACCAATTTATTTTAGTTAAATTACAAAGTCCCATTATTAATTTAAAGAATTATTTATTATGTAAAAAAAATTGTTTATTTATTATTCTGTTGTATCATAAACTATTTTCTATATAAAAGACTCCTTAAACCATTAGGATAGCCCAAAATCAAGAAAATTAATAATCCAAATTCCAGCTAAAGTTCATCTTTTATCTAAATAACTCCGCTATTAAGATAAGTAACTACTCAATCTTTGAATTCATATTTATCACATGTTTGAGATGCTTAAATTATAATTTTAACTGGTCAAACTGGTCATACATAATTTTTATCCACATGTCATAAGACGTACAACTTACAATCCACTTTTTATTCACTTATTCACCAACAACTTATAATATAAGCACTTAAAAAATAATTTTAGTACTACTAAACATGCGCGTAAACTATTAAAGTTGACGGTTTCAACAAAATGACCTAGGGATATTAAACTTCAATAACTAGTAATATAAGGAAACAATTTCAATGACAATTTTGAAATTTTTTGAAAACTTTAGTGACCATTGCTAAAATTAACCCTTTAAAATTAAAAATTAAACATTAAAGATCAATGAGCTAATTGAAAGTAAATTAAAATTTATTTTTCAATAAAAATATTAAAATGTAATGACTAATTAAAACTTCATTAAAAGTTTAATGATCGCAGCCGAACTCCGTGATATCTTTCATAGGTCCTTATATTTTGGACAGTTTTGAGACGTCAAAATAGAATTTGATATATTTTCTTAATAAGACATTTTATAAATTAAATCACAAAGTCTTATCATATCTCTCCACTCCCATTATTAATTTAAAGAATTATTTATTATGCATCCCTCTACTATTATGTTCTATCAGAAACTATTTTTCATATAAAAGAACTCTAAACCAATTAGGATACCCAAAATCAATAAAATTAATAATCCAAATCCAAGTAAACTAGTTATTGCCCTATTTGGTACCAACCCATTCTTATAAATTGAATAGGCGTATGTTATCTCACTATTAATTACTTTTTTTGCCATAAATTTTCTGCTTTTAATCTCTTGTACTCGTATTAAGTCTGTAAAGCATCTGCATAATTTCCTTCGAATTGAGCTAACATCCGTTACGGTCATTGTTGTTGCTGATACCTTGATCTCGTTTCCTTCTTCCATGGATGATTATATACAAGAAAACTACATGGATGATCCGTGGGAAGAAAGTGAGAGTGAAAACGATGAACAGTTCGATGGTAGTTGCCAAATTGGTTACTCAGAAGAAACAATTCAGAAGTACTTGAAAACAAGAAATTTCGTTAATGTCAAAGTTGAAAATTCCATCAATGAAAGTCCAGAAATTTGTGTCGTGTGTCAATGTGAATACGAAGAAAATGACAAAGTTGGAAGCCTTGTTTGTGGACACGAATGCCATGTTGATTGCATAAAAAAGTGGCTGTCTCAAGAAAAAAAGTGCCCCATCTGCAGAGCCAGAGCATTCTCGGTGGTGGAGCTGAGGGGGGTCTACGGGGAGAACTGGACCTTCGAACGTTCTGGGTCACCATTATTTGATTTTATTCGTGCATTTTTTAATTTATTTATAATAGGCACTTTAATTATGTTTGGCGTAAAATGAATTTAATGGAAGGCATCATTGGCCCAATATCAATTTTTTTGCTGTTAATTTTAGGACCTCCAACTTAAAATGTCTAGCTCCGCTACGCAAAAAAAGAATGCAAGAAATGGGCATTTTCAACGCATTATTTAGGACTTACTAAAAAATTGTACATAACACTATTGTTTTTTATAGTACTCGATTTTTGGTATTTAAATTGGTTCCCTTTTAAGGTCTGTTGTTTTATATTTTTCATTCATTATTCCTTTTAGAAGTCTAAAATTGTTAGAAGATTTAGTGTTTTGGATGACCAAATTCAAGATTTTATGTACAGAAAAGCATAAAAATAAATGGAAACCTTCTTTTACCAGATAAAAAAGGGGAAAAACTTGGGAAGCCAAGAAAACTAAACGAAATCAGTAGCTTTACAGAAGGATTTCTGTAAATAAAACTGATATGCGAAGAAAAATATTTGTTTAAGACCAGCTAGAAACTAAAAAACATGATCTCTTTAAATAACGAGCACTATCACTTGGACATGACCAATTGACCATCCCATATCATAGAAGAGATCTAATTCCTGCCATAAATTCTTCAAAGTGATATATTCTTGAATTGTGTCTCTGATGGCCTTAATCGTCCCCTTATTAATCTAAGACTATTAAAATTTCTTCGATATACAAAAGAATCATGTATCTATTAGGTATCCAGGTTCTTAGAAAGAAATTTTGTGTCAAATTTAGTGCTCTTAATCATGTTAATTGAATTATAGATGCTGCCAAGGCAGTGTAGACACTTGCTGAAGACTACGTTTTGTTGGGAGGACATTAAGAAAAACTAACGATGGATGTTTCCCGAGCCAAAGACAGTAAATCAGCAGCAAATACATTCAACTGTTTGCATCTTATTTAGTGAAAAATCGTAGTATAAAACACTTATGAATTGAATTCAAGAAAAATATTACAAGTGTACAATCCCATGAACTAGTTGCATCATGCTAACTTGGGCTAAATTTTTATGGGCATTCCCTGAGAAGGAAATGGAAGTGGATCTATGGTAATTGTCTCTTCAGGAGATACTCAAGGCCATTCGTATCGAGTTACTACATAATGTACAAATATGAAGATATTTAACTTGGCCAGTTGGTATCCGGCACACAATCTTGGTCCTCCACCGAATGGTAGAAAAGCATATGGTTGAACCGATTCTTCATATCTGCCCGGATTGAAAGATAGAGGATCTTGAAAATACACTTCGTCATAATGTGTTCCGTATGTAGTCCATAGCACCTGCATATACAAACCAGTTTGTCTGTTATTTTCTGATTACATGATTTATCTTGTATTTTAAATTTGTTACCTTCCACCCTCTTGGAATCGTGTAACCATCATACTCTATATCGTCGATTGCTTTTCTAAAGGACCTGAAAAAGGGAGGGAAAATCCTCATGCTCTCATGAGCAACTTGCCACGTATACTTCATCTTTTTCGTGTCTTCATATGTAAGAACTTCATTCGGTCTTTTGCTTCTTAGTATATCATCATGTTCTGCCAGATGATAAGAAAATCAAAACGAGCATGAATTAGCGATAATAAGTACAAAAGTAAATCTGAATGCGCAGAGATGTAGAATGTGATACCTTGAAGGAGGGTAGAATAGCAATTGGGATGATGCCCCAACATCCTGAATGTCATGGCAATGGCAAAAGAAGTAGTATCATGTGCTGCAAACACTAACAAAACCACATTATCTATAACCTCTGCCTCACTAATTTCACCACGAATAAGTGCTGCCACTAGTCGAGAAAGTAGAATCCGTCTCCTTCTCCTTCTCCTCCTATCAGGCTTTCCATTTCCTTCCTGTTACTCCTTATAATATCTCCCAACATCTTTTCTATCTCCTCTCTTGCCCTCTTTGCGCTTGAAAATTTGGAGCCGGGAAAACTAACAGGGAGAGCAAATACCCCTTCCAACACCCTCTCAAACGTTTCCAGCATGCCCTGTTTCACTTCAATTCCAAGCAAGCATTCGAGCACAATGGTAAATGTCAAAACTTTTGTTAGATGATACAGGCTAACTTTTTCACGCCCGTGCCAATATTTTACCATGTGCGCTTCAACTGTTTTGCAAATTTTAGGCACCAGAGCCTCTAGGCCAGCAGAATTAAGGCTAGTAGCCACAATCCCACGAAGGCACCGGTGTGCCTCGCCTTGTTTCTCCATTATAGAGTCCTTTCCCATGAGCTGGACAGATGAAGTAGGCCATGAACTTATTACCAACTTGAATTCATTAGACAAGAAGAACTTGTTGGCTTCAGCTCCATTTACCACCACTGTAGGTGACCCCATAAGCCTCGTTCTGAATGTTTTACCGTATTTTTGAATCCGGGGCTGAACAAAATCCTCGAATAATCTGTTCTTCCTTTGAGCCTTGCAGAAATCTATGGTTTCCCCGATCCAGGGAATTCCCATTTGCCCTGGTGGAACTTTCTTCTTGCTTTTATGCTTACCACTCCTGTAATGTGTCAAGAAAATGGCAAAACTGAAGGCAAGAAATATTGAAAAAGACAAATAAACAAGAAAATTCATTTCAAGATCCACAGATAATGACAAGAAAAAGATTGACAGAGAAATGAAAGTTTGAGTATTTTCTGCCTTTACTCATCAGATAAGCTGCTATATATACTATGCATGATCATGTACGAAATTCCTATATAATTAATCACAAAAAGTCAACCTCTTTGATTACTTGGAAAAAGTCAGCCAATCGTGTGGTCACAATTATTCCATTCATTGTATTATTTGTAGAATCTACCAATGAAATATTTAACAGAAAATCATATGCATTGCATGTGCTTTCTGCATGCCAATCTTTTGTGCATCACCTAATCAGTACTACACTTGATCATCATAAATCATCTGAAGGATAGTATAAGCTGGATTTAAAACTACTTGGGCGGCATATTAGTCAAACACTATTAAAATTCTTAATCAGCACAGTATGTCAGTATCCCTACATATCTGGTTGGCTGAATAATTAACTGTGTTAGAGCTTCAATTGGAACTCATATGCCTGGCATGGAACTGGAATCTTCTCTATCAACAATGATCCTTAGGACTATAAGGGGTCGTTTGATAGTGTAGATGCATGGTACTCGACATTATTAAAGACTAAAAAAAGAAGTTACGATCTTGTTCTTTGTAATGTTGATTCTATTATAATATTGTATATCAAACACGTCCCAATTGGAAATGAAGCATATAGGTCACTGGTTATGTAAGTGATTCAATATGCAGGAGTGGTTGAATTAACCCTTATAGTGAACTTTTCGTAAGATTCAAACTTAAATAAAATTTTGACCATCTATCAAAGAAAAAATAAGGAACGGATCGTGCACAGTTCTCAAGAAATTCTTCGATATGTCAGGGGCGAGGCAGATGACTGAAGACTAAGTACAAATTGGGTGATCAATATTGGTTTCTGCCCATATATTTTTATGGCATCTTTATGCATTATTAAAACTGGGAATGCCTTAAGTTTAAAGATTTGTAAAGTCTAAAAAGCAGTTGACAATATAGCCATTTAACGTTAAATCTTTTATGGTACCATTGTCTTGTGCAAGAAAATAACATCTTGACAATACATTTGCAACGTTGTAACAGAATTCGAACCATGTTCAATGAAGTCGAAAAATATTATTGAGAATTGGAATTTTACATCCAGAGAACTTTATGTATATAAGTTCATATACAACTTGAACTACAAGAAAGAAAGAAAATTTTACATAACATAATTTCAAAAATAATCTGGAAGATTTCCCCTTTCAATTGTATTCATCACCCGCTTCTTTCATTCCCGTGCTTCGTCGGCAATGCTTCGGCTTTACAGATGGGGCAAACATTTTTCTGTAACAGCCACTTCGTTATGCAATCCACGTGATAGTCATGTCCACAACGAAGGATTCCAACTTTCTCGTTTTCTTCATATTCACCTTGGCACACCACACAAATTTCGGGCTCTTCGTCATTCACGTTTGCCACTTTGACATTAACACAATTTCTTGTCTTCAAATGTTTCACAATAGTTTCTTCCGAGAAAACAGTTTGGCTAAGGCGATGAGAAGAATTGGCCTCGGTAGATGAATTCGACCTCAAATGTGCGATATAGTCAAATTCATTCCATATAATCGTCTCTTCAATTTGTGTTGTTGATCTTGTACGTGAAGAAGGTGCATGGTATGAAGGAACCCTGCTGAAAACATTACCTTCTTGATCATATAATGATTTTTGGATAACACAATAAAACAGCATTACTCCAAAAACAATCATATAATGATTTTTGGATAATCTTTAATATTTTAATATTTTTTCTTGTTGCATGAAATAAAAATAAAACGAGATCATTCGGTGTTATAATTTGATATGTCTCTATTCTTCGCAAATTAAGACAAGTTCTCAAGAAGTATGAATTATTTGTTGAGAATTAAGACTAATTCATTTATCGCCCACAAAATCTTTGTTCAGAGAAAAATAACAAAACATAAAAAAGATAAAAGATAAAGAAAGATTTATCAACTGTTAAAGCTTTCACTATATGAAAAATCGTTATAATCATATAGATTTTACTCACCCAAATTCTCCAAGTATCTTAAAAAAATAATATCTCAAGATTTACCACACCTACCAATTTCTACTCTTTATACAATTCACAAAGAGAACAAGAAAAACAACTAGAATGCTAAGCTTACAATTTTTCTTTCAAAAACTCTCAAATAACATAACAAAAGAGAATAAACCATGACCCCCACGGGCATGGCGCAGATGGTAAAGCAAGAGGGTTCTCTACGAAGTATTGAATGTTCGAATCCCCGCAACATGTAGAATGCAACATTTAATGTTAGAGGACAACATTTAAAAAATATGTTTGAAGGCAGATGTCCATTGTGAGGAGAACTGTCGAATGTTCGACCCAAGTGTGTATAATCTGTGACCGCATTCTGATTTACCTAGTTGGCGAACCAGGGGGAAGGCCACCACTCATTAAAATTAGTCAGGCGAAGCTTGGACACCTGAGTCATAAATAAAAATAAAAATAAAAAAAAAAAGAAAAACCATGTCAATATATAGTTAACGTATGACCTAAATTTCTTCCATGTTTCGACTGCCAATGTGTCCAAGATTTGAAAACTTGTTCAATTTTAGTCAACAAATATAATATCATATCATATCATATATTTTTCTTTTCAACAATTGGTGCTTCTTTTGATTTTGACAAGTTTTGAGAAAATATCCCAACAATCTCCACTTTGACAAAAAAGAGTCAAAACTCAATCATCTCTTCTGCAACTCTTTATCTCAATTCTTAAACAAAATCGATAAACTTTGACAATCTCAATTCTCAACACAGAATTAACATACTCCACTATATAAGTATAATCACTTAGAATTAACGAATTCTAAGAATTTCATCCACACATGTCGAATAAATTTTCTGAAATATTATGGTGCAACTCTCTTACTTGGCCTACCCTGAAATTCATCAGACATCGACATCAATTTCACCATACACCTTACATTAATATCAAGTCAATACTCATGTGTAAACATGTAGACCCGCTATTAATAAGACATCTTTTATCGTAACAACTAGTGCATGTCATAAGTATGTAAATATTTACTCAAGCGACATCATCGTCTCCTATAAAGAGAGACATATTGTCCATATCGATTTCGAACGAGTTATTTGAGTCGATTCACCCTTTGGATGCTTTTTCTTCACGTGACCAGGTTGTCCACAGTTCCAACTAAATACTTTCATTTTCATGTAGTTATTCTTCTTTCATTTTTCAGCAACAAGTAACGAGTTTTCTAATGAAATATTACTTCCACCACTCAACCTTCTTTCTTCTGAAATTAATTTACTTGTAACTTTTTCAAAACTTACAGTTTCTTTCACATACATCAAAATTGGTTTGATGTTGATCATAGAAAGATGGAATAGATCGGATGAGTCTTAACGCTTTATCCTCATCATCAGTTTTAACTCCAATAACCTCTAGTTTAGAAACGATCACATTGAGAACACTCAAGTGGTCAGAATTTTTATACATGCATTTATTCGCAAAGAATGAAAGTGTTCATTCAAGTACATCCAATTTGAAAGACTCTTTGTTTGATTCAACTATTCAAGTTTTTTTTCAAAATTCCTTTGCAACAAATATTCTATGAATATTTGCAAGAACATTTTTGGCTAATAGAGGCGATATCGTGCTTGCGACTTTCAAATCCAAGTAACGAAACAGAAAACATATATAAAAGATAGAGAAAGATTTACGGAATTTCAAAGTTTTCACTATATGAAAAATCGTTACAATCATATAGATTTTACTCATTCAAATTCTCCAAGTATCTTAAGAAAAATAATATTCTAATCTTTACTACACCGACCAATTTTAACTCTTTGTATAACCCACAAACAAAACAAGAAAAACAACTAAGATGCTAGGCTTACAATTTTTTTTGAAAAATCCTCAAGTCACATAATAAAATAGAATAGACATGTCAATTTATAATTAATGTATGACCAAGGGTGGAGCCAAGAACTTTTCTTTGGGTGGGCAAAAATTAAGTAGCAAATTTTTTTGAAATAATATAACACTAATGAAAATATTTAGATACATTACTGCAATTGTTCCATATACGTGTTTTCATACTTTAAAAATGTTGTATAATTATATCATTATCAATTTTGTGAAATATATCATTCTTAATATATACAATCAAACTGTCATTCAACCATTGATTTATTTCCATCAATTATTTTCTCTTCAATATCAAATGGAACTTTCTTTTTATAAAATCTCTCCATAACCGTTGACATTAAATTCAATAATATTTAAATAAGTAAAAAAATATGTCGGCAAGGCATAACAATTTAATAATAAATCAACAAGGTAACAAAATAGGCTGACAAGGTACGACAATTCAATAATATTACAATAAACAGATAAAATAATAAATTAAGCTGGCAATATAACAAGCATCCAACAATTTCATATACATATAAACTATTATCAATTACAATTAGCAAATATACAAATTCTAAAGAAAAAAAAACGAAACTAAAATATACCAAAACAATATAAACATTAAAATTTACATAAATTTTAGGACTAATTTAGGAAGAAATTGCCTAGGTTTAAGTTGATCTCTTTTTAGCTAGGCGTCGCTCCATTTGAAAAGATGAACACAAAAGGAGCAAACTAAACAGGTAAACCTCATCTCCTAGACCATCGAGCAAGCTAACTAGGTTAGTCAATGATTTAAGGATGATTTTGGCTTATTATAGCTTTAATTAGAAGAAAAGAATGAAAATTACAATCGATTAGAGGCGCGGTTATCCAGAGAGCAGAGAGAAGATAATTGAATAGATGATATCAATTGGACTTAGAGACTTGGTGTTCAACGATAGCCACGATATAAATTAAAACTTGGGGCTTAGACCAATTGCGAAAAAGTTAGAGAATTTGAAACTTGAATTAAAACAATTTAGATTGAGACTTGCCTTAGTTTATTTTGGACTAATTTATATTATTGGATTTGGGATTGTGCCAGTTTGGAATTAGGCTTGAACAATTTTTTAAATCTTTGCGGGGTCAATTGACCCCCTTTTGTCCCTTGGTGGCTCGCCCCTACGTATGACCTAAATTTTTCCAAGTTTCGATTGTCAAAATGTCCAAAATTTGGAAATTTGTTCAATTTTAGTCACCAAATAAAATATAATATTATTTCATATCATATGTTTTTCTTTTCAACAATTGGTGCATCTTTTGATTTTGACAAGTTTGAAAAAATATCCCAACATCATTTGGGAGATCAATATGTTCAAATGTTCATTTAATTTGTTTATTTTTAACATATCAAAATCAATGTAATCTCAATTCTTTTTTCTAGGCTCATAACAAGATTCATGGGTAGAACATTCACATTATAGGATAACAACGACTTTGATGTGTTCTCTTATCTGCATCTAAGTAATTGCATTGGAGACAAGTTTATGGAAGGACTGGTATTTGCCTGGGGCAAATGGGCAATGATCTAGCCATCTCCACAATCATATCCAATTGTTATACCGCAGTTCAAGCACTGTTGGTCCAACCATTTGGATCAAATGAAGGGGCCATCTTAATGAAAATATCAGAGTTGCGTGTCTTTTCCTTCTCTAAACTGTGTATTTGTTCGATGAGAAGCGAATAGTGTAGCTCACGCAATAGCTCAAAAAGCCATTGTAACGAGACTCGATTTGTACTCAAAAATTTCCTAGTTTCATTATTGATATTGTAATTTCTAATCAATGTAAGTGGGATTTTCTTTTTCCGGAAAATATACATATATATATTGAAATAGATTGAAGTTCTTTTTTTTTTTTCCCCATTTTTCAAATCAGCCAAATGCTCAGGGTCTTTTTGTAATTTTTATGATTAGACCCTTTTAATAATTTGATCCAAGAATATTTTTATATTTCAATTCTCAATGTACCTCATTTTTTCCATTTTTCTTTTAGAGAGTGAATGACGTGTAGTTAGGAATGTTTATTCTCCTTCAAATGAGGCTACAAATTCTACCTCGGCTGTTGAGGCCTATCTTAAGCCGACAAGTAACCCACATTCCTAACACGTAAGCATCAGGTTGGACCATCCGATAAACCATTAACCTTAAGCCAACTGCACCCTTAACTTTACATTGCGTCCAATTAGGATATGTACATTTTTATATATAACATTAGTCCCTCAAATCCAAGCTCTCATATTCATATAAGGCAAAGGATTTTCAGATTTTTTAATTTAAAATTAAGGCTTCAACTATTTATAATATCCTTTTGTTCCGAGGCATTATGGCGAGCAGAAATCGAAGCTTGGAAATGCATCAAGATTTGGCATCTTCTTTTCTCTGAGGCACCAAGTTTGCTTTGTAGCATTAATTATAGCTAGCCGAGCCGAAGTTGAAAGGTGTACTTTTAAAGATTGGACTTCTTCCGTTCCTTCTCCAAGGCACTTTGCGATCGGAGGATGAAGCTAAAATATCGTAATGGCATCGAATCGTATATCCGATAGTTCACATTTTCTGATGAAGCATGTGAAGAGCGTGCTGCGCCTGAGGCACATGAAGAATCTGGGCAGTAAATTTAAAATGAAATCTAAGGCGCAGATTATGTTTCGAACTTGGAGTTCAGATTTAACCCAAGTGGGTCCAACAAGGGGAATTTGGTCCTTCAAATCTATTAAATAGCAAATAACATACCCTTATTGTTCGACAAGTAGAAGAGTGCATTGAGAGTAGTGATGACAAAGATACCTCCTTCGTCTAGTGCGACACCGTTATTTGTTCTAGTCGTTCAACCTTGTGGGACAGTCTTGGAGAGTGACAATTAATATTTTTGCCGTACTGAGTGGGGACCATTTAATTTTATTTTTTTTAAAAAAAAACCAATTTTCCGACGTGACAAAAATTAAATAAATAGCGTCTACGCCACCCTAGCTTAATTAACGATGACATGTGACTACTAAAAGTTGATCAGTATTAACAAAATGACTTTTGTTGTAAGGATATCAAATTTCGGTTAGCTAGTTGTGTAACTGAAACAATTTCGATGGTAATTTTGAATTTTTTTTGTAAACTTTAGTGATATTCTTTGAAATTAATCCTTTAATATTTTTATGACTAGACGTAGTGATAAGTGGACATACCAACTTTCTGAAGAATTTTTTTTTAATTTTTTAATTTTTTTTAATTTAATAACCAACCAAAACAAAAAAAATGCTAAAGCCCAAACCAAACAATAAATAAACTAAACAAATTAAACCCAACAAAAGTCCAACTAAATTAATTCATCAAAGATCACTTCTTCTTCTTCACAGACACATCTACACAAAAAAAAATTGATTGCGATTTCATCTTTAGTCTTTTTCACTAAAGCTTGAGATTTAGAACATTAATTCCAAGAAACAAATTCTAGCTCGTGTTCAAATCGTAATTTTTTTGTTGTCGGCAGGTTCTCAAATTGGAAGAAGAGATATAGTCTCAAAAAACATATTGAAAAATTTGGTAGTACACAAAACCTAGCTTGGATTAAGTTAAAATAATTCAATAACCAAGAATAAATTATTGAGGCTAGTCTTTTCAAGCAATCAGAATAAACACGAAGTGAGTATCGAATACGTCTAACTATATCAATCAATTGTGTTCAATATCTTCTTGTCAGTTTTTTAAAGATTATGACTTATAAAATAAAATTTTAGATTCTCATAAAAATAGGCTTAATAATTATGGTTTAAGAAAATAAAAATTCGAGGGGCGCTGACCCCGAACCCCCAAGAGGAGTTCCCTCCCCTCTCGGTCCACCCTTATTTGAGGATCCCCCAATTTAAAATGTATGACTCCACCACTGAAGAAACAACATGTGGTTGAAAGATAAAATTTTCAGTGACCAAATTGAAAGTAAATTAAAAATTATTTTTCAATAAAAAAATTAAAATTTAATGACCAAAATTAAAAGTTTAGAGGCTGTTCTCTTGCCCATTTTCAACCCATTTTTCATTTTGTGTTTTTGGAAATAGTGAAAACGTGTTCTCTTATATCATTGTTTTGGGCGTTTCCTTTAGAAAACGCGGCGATTGCCAAAACGGCCAAAATGCGGGTTTTGACCGTGAAGGTCTGCGTTTCGATTCTTAGTTCCAGCATATTTTTTTTTTTCATTTTACGCTGGAAAAAATACTTATAATTTAACCATTTTTCGCGTTTTTTTATGAAATGCGGTTTCTTACCCAAGTGGCCAGGCACGCGATTTATTTGTTGGTGGTCAGGGTTCAATTCTACACTCTTTTCCAAATGTTTTTAATTTTTTTTTAAGTGTTTTTAAATGTTTTTAATTCCATAATTAAATGTTTTTAATTGTTTTTAATGGTTTTTAAATATTTTTAATTCCATAATTAAATATTTTTAATGGTTTTTAATTATTTTTAATAGTTTTTAAATATTTTTAATTCCATAATTAAATGTTTTAATTGTTTTTAAATGTTTTTGATTCTATAATTATATGTTTTTAATTATTTTTAAATGTTTTTAATTTCCATAATTAAATGTTTTTAATTGTTTTTAATTGTGTTTAAATGTTTTTAATTCTAAGTTTAAATTTTTTTAAATGTTTTTAATTAATAAATATTTTTAATTCCAAATAATTAATTGTTTTCAATTGTTTTTAATTCCAACAATAATTGTTTTTAATTAATAATTATTTTTAATTCAAAGTAAGTCCAAATTTCAAAAAAAAATTCAAAGAAACGCGTTTTCGAGTTTTCTGTTTTCAAAAATAATTTTCGAAAATTCTAAAAAGAATGTATTTTCAAAAATCTCAAAACAAACACTCAAAACACAAAACACAAAATGAATTCAAAACTCAAAACACAAAATAGAAACGCAAAGAGAACACAACCTTAGTGATCGCAGCCGAATTCCGTGATAGCGTTCATAAGTCCTCATATTGTGGACAGTTTTGAGACGTCAAAATAGATTTGATATATTTTATAAATTAAATTACAAACTCTGATCATATCCATCTACTACCATTATTAATTTAAAGAATTATTTATTATGCATCCCTCTACTATTATGTTCTATCAGAAACTATTTTTCATATAAAAGAACTCTAAACCAATTAGGATACCCAAAATCAAGAAAATTAATAATCCAAATCCAAGTAAACTACTTATTGCCTTAATTGGTACCAACCCATTCTTATAAATTGAAATAGGCGTATGTCATCTCACTATTAATTACTTTTTTTGCCATAAATTATCTGCTTTTAATCTCTTCTACTCGTATTAATTCTGTAAAGCATCTGCATAATTTCCTTCGAATTGAGCTGACATCCGTTACGGTCATTGTTGTTGCTGATACCTTCATCTCGGTTCCTTCTTCCATGGATGATTATATACAAGAAAACTACATGGATGATCCATGGGAAGAAATTGAGAGTGAAGACGATGAATGGTTCGATGATAGTAACCAAATTGGTTACTCAGAAGAAACAATTCAAAAGCACTTGAAAACAAGAAATTTTGTTAATGTCAAAGTTGAAAATTCCATCAATGGAAGTCAAGAAATTTGTGTCGTGTGTCAATGTGAATACGAAGAAGGTGACAAAGTTGGAAGCCTTATTTGTGGACACGAATACCATGTTGATTGCATAAAACAGTGGCTGTCTCAAGATATTGATTGCCCCATCTGCAGAGCCCAAGCATTCTCGGCGCCTGGGGAGGAGTTGAGGGGGATCCGGCGACTTTCTTGGACACAATTATTGGTTTTTATTTGTTTATTTTTTAATTTATTTACATCATGCAATTCAATGGCAAAAAAGTTTGGCTGGCCCAATATCAATTTTTTTGCATATATAGGACCCCAACTTAATTCATTATTTAGGATTTGCTGAAAAATGTACATAACACACTGTTGTTTCTTAAAGTACTCAGATTTTTGGTATTTGAATTTGTTCCCTTTTAAGCTCTGTCGTTCTATATTTTTCATTCATTAAGTCTAAAATTGCTAGAAGATTTAGTGTTTTGGATAACCAAACTCAAGATTTCATGTACAGAAAAGCATGCAAATAAATGGAAACCTTCTTTTACCAAATAAAAAAGGGGATAAAACTAACAGCAGCAATTAAGTAAAAGGAAAATCTTGGGAAGCCAAGAAAACTAAACAAAATCAGTAGCTTTTCTTAGAAGATTCATTAGAGCTTCAAGCTCTGTTTTCTTCGGAGGATCTTTCTTTTTATGACCATTTAATGTCAAAATCTTTTGTGCTACCATTGTCTTGTGCATGAAAATAACATGATGATATATTCTTGAATTGTGTCTGATGGCCTTAATCGTCGCCTTATTATTCTAAATCTCGATTAAATTTCTTCGGACCAAAGTTTATCTTCATGGTTGCACAACGATATACAAAAGAATCATGTATCTATCAGGTATCCAGGTTCTTAGAAAGAAATCTTGTGTCAAATTTAGTGCTCTTAATCATGTTAATTGAATTATAGACGCTGCCAAGGCAGTGTAGACACTTGCTGAAGACTCGTTTTGTTGGGAGGAAATTAAGAAAAATTAACGAAGGACATTTCCCGAGCCAAAGACAGTAAATCAGCAGCAAATACATTCAACTGTTTGCATCTTATTTAGTGAAAAATCGTAGTATAACACTCATGAATTGAATTCAAGAAAAATACTACAAGTGTACAATCCCATGAACTAGTGGTATCATGTTAACTTGGGAGAAACTTTTATGGGCATTCCTTGAGAAGGAAATGGAAGTGGATCTATGGTTATTGACTCTTCAGGAGATACTAAAGACCAGTTGTATCGAGTTACTACATAATGTACAAATATGAGGATATTTAACTTGGCCAGTTGGTATCCGGCACACAATCTTGGTCCTCCACCGAATGGTAGAAAAGCATATGGTTGAACCGATTCTTCAAATCTGCCCGGATTGAAAGATAGAGGATCTTGAAAATACTCTTCGTCATAATGTGTTCCGTATGTAGTCCACAGCACCTGCATATACAAACCAGTTTGTCTGTTATTTTCTGATTACATGATTTATCTTGTATTCTAAATTTGTTACCTTCCACCCTCTTGGAATCGTGTAACCATCATACTCTATATCGTCGATTGCTTTTCTAAAGGACCCGAAAATGGGAGGGAAAATCCTCATGCTCTCACGAGCAACTTGCCACGTATACTTCATCTTTTTCGTGTCTTCATATGTAAGAACTTCATTCGGTCTTTTGCTTCTTAGTATATCATCATGTTCTGCCAGATGATAAGAAAATCAAAACATGCATGAATTAGCTATAATAAGTACAAAAGTAAATCTGAATGCGCAGAGATGTAGAATGTGATACCTTCAAGGAGGGTAGAATAGCAATTGGGATGATGCCCCAACATCCTGAATGTCATGGCAATGGCAAAAGAAGTAGTATCATGTGCTGCAAACACTAACAAAACCACATTATCTATAACCTCTGCCTCACTAATTTCACCACGAATAAGTGCTGCTACTAGTCGAGAAAGTAGAATCCCGTCTCCTTCTCCTTCTCCTCCTATCAGGCTTTCCATTTCCTTCCTGTTACTCCTTATAATATCTCCCAACATCTTTTCTATCTCCTCTCTTGCCCTCTTTGCGCTTGAAAATTTGGAGCTGGGAAAACTAACAGGGAGAGCAAATACCCCTTCCAACACCCTCTCAAACGTTTCCAGCATGCCCTGTTTCACTTCAATTCCAAGCAAGCATTCGAGCACAATGGTAAATGTCAAAACTTTTGTTAGATGATACAGGCTAACTTTTTCACGCCCGTGCCAATATTTTACCATGTGCGCTTCAACTGTTTTGCAAATTTTAGGCACCAGAGCCTCTAGGCCAGCAGAATTAAGGCTAGTAGCCACATCCCACGAAGGCACCGGTGTGCCTCGCCTTGTTTCTCCATTATAGAGTCCTTTCCCATGAGCTGGACAGATGAAGTAGGCCATGAACTTATTACCAACTTGAATTCATTAGACAAGAAGAACTTGTTGGCTTCAGCTCCATTTACCACCACTGTAGGTGACCCCAAAAGCCTTGTTTTGAATGTTTTACCGTAATTTTGAATCCGGGGCTGAACAAAATCCTCAAATAATCTGTTCTTCCTTTGAGCTTTGCAGAAATCTAAGGTTTCACCGATCCAGGAATTCCATTTGCCCTGGTGGAACTTTCTTCTTGCTTTTATGCTTACCACTCCTGTAATGTGTCAAGAAAATGGCAAAACTGAAGGCAAGAAATATTGAAAAGACAAATAAACAAGAAAATTCATTTCAAGATCCACAGATAATGACAAGAAAAAGATTGACAGAGAAATGAAAGTTTGAGTATTTTCTGCCTTTACTCATCAGATAAGCTGCTATATGTACTGTGCATGATCATGTATGAAATTCCTATATAATTAATCACAAAAAGTCAACCTCTTTGATTACTTGGAAAAAGTCAGCCAATCGTGTGGTCACAATTATTCCATTCAGTGTATTATTTGTAGAATCTACCAATGAAATATTTAACAGAAAATCATATGCATTGCATGTGCTTTCTGCATACCAATCTTTTGTGCATCACCTAATCAGTACTACACTTGATCATCATAAATCATCTGAAGGATAGAATATGCAGGATTTAAAACTACTTGGGCGGCATATTAGTCAAACACTATTAAAATTCTTAATCAGCACAGTATGTCAGTATCCCTACATATCTGGTTGGCTGAATAATTAACTGTGTTAAAGCTTCAATAGGAACTCATATGCCTGGCATGGAACTGGAATCTTCTCTATCAACAATGATCCTTAAGACTATAAGGGGTCGTTTGATAGTGTAGATGCATGGTACTCGACATTATTAAAGACTAAAAAGAAGAAGTTATGATCTTGTTCTTTGTAATGTTCATTCTATTATAATATTGTATATCAAACATGTCCCAATGGGAAATGAAGCATATCCGTCACTGGTTATGTAAGAGTAGTTGAATTAACCCTTATAGTGAACTTTTCGGTAAGATTCAAACTTAAATAAAAATTTACCATCTATCAAAGAAAAAATGAGGAACGGATCGTGCACAGTTCTCAAGAAATTCTTCGATATGTCCGGGCGAGGCAGATGACTGAAGACTAAGTACAAATTGGGCGATCAATATTGGTTTCTGCCCATATATTTTTATGGCATCTTTATGCATTATTAAAACTGGGAATGCCTTAAGTTTAAAGATTTTTAGGACTAAATTGAAAATCGGTCATTACTTTTTATATAAATTGTGATTAATTTTTTTAATAGATATATTTTGAATCAATAGTTTTTAGAAGATTTAATAAAATATTATATTTTAGAACAAATTAAATTTTTTAGACCAAAAATAAGAACAACTTACATAAAGGAAATTCATAAATAAAGAAAGAGCAAAAGATTTCACGATTAAAGATATATATGAAGAATTTGTTTAATACCATGTGACTAAATACTCGATCCTTTAATAAAATCTGAACAATTAAGATATCTTGATTATAGCTAATTCTTTATATTTATGATATTTTTTGATGTCAAGATTTATCATTTATAATTTCTAAGAATATATATTCCAAGTCTTGATTATTAAGATAGTCTAGATAGTTAGAAATGCTAACATGAATTTGAGGAATTGGGAATAGAAAAACTAAGACGAATGCCAACATGTTTGATCATTAGTGAAAATCGTTAAAAAATATAAAATTAAGAAAAAAAATATACAAGTTACATCCATGACTAGTTGATCTGAGACATTGGATTTTATGGCATTCCTAGAGAAAGATGATTAATAAGTAAGATGAATTTTCACTTGACAGTGACCAACATGCACATCATGATATGAGGATGGAAAAATCTAGTAAGATTTCATACACAGGTTGACAGTTATCTAATCAAATGGTTAATGGACTGAAACAAATGTTCTATTTCTCATGATTAATTGAAATATGTTTTCTTAATACATGGATTAATATCGATTTAATAACCATTCTGTTTAATTCTGATAGAAAATCTTCCTCATCTTTGTTTTTGACTATAAATTCATTGCTTTTAAACTTGTAACTCCTCTTAAGTTAACATATAACTCAGTATATATCATTTCTAGACCTAAGAGAAAACATATTGGATTTAGCAATATCCTATGTAATTAAATGTCTAAGAGTAAGATTAGCATGAATATCAAACACATGTACGAATGAGAATTGACGAATCGACATCAATTTTAACACATACCTTGCATTAATATCAAGTCAATACTCATGTGTAAACATGTAGACCCGCTATTAATAAGACATCTTTTATCGTAACAACTAGTGCATGTCATAAGTATGTAAATATTTACTCAAGCGACATCATCGTCTCTTATAAAGAGAGACATATTGTCCATATCTGATTTCGAGCAGTTAGTTGAGTCTGCTTCACCCTTTGGACAGTTTTTTGTTCACGTGACCAAGTTGTCCACAGTTCCAACTAAATACTTTCCTTTTCATGTAGTTATTCTTCTTTTCATTTTCGGCAACAAATGTGAGTTTTCGATGAAATATTACTTCCACCACTCAACCTTCTTTTTCTTCGAAATTAATTTACTTGTAATTTTTTCAAAACTCACAGCTTTTTTTTCACATACATCAAAATTGGTTTGATGTTGATCATAGAAGGATGGAATAGACCAGATGAGTCTTAACGCTTTATCCTCATCATCAATTTTAACTCCAATAATCTCCAGTTTAGAAACGATCCCATTGAGAACACTCAAGTGGTCAGAATTTTTATGCATTCATTTATTCGCAAAGAAAGAAAGTGTTCATTCAAGTACAACCAATTTGAAAGACTCTTTATTTGATTCAACTGTTCAAGTTTTTTTCAAAATTCCTTTGCAGCAAATATATGAATATTTGCAAGAACATTTTTGGCTAACAAAGACGTATCGTACTTGCACCTTTCAAATCCAAGTAACGAAACAGAAAAAATATATAAAAGATAGAGAAAGATTTACGGAATTTCAAAGTTTTCATTATATGAAAAATCGTTACAATCATATAGATTTTACTCATCCAAATTCTCCAATTATCTTAAGAAAAATAATATTCTAATCTTTACTACACCTACCAATTTTAACTCTTTGTACAACTCACAAACAGAACAAGAAAAACAACTAGGATGCTAGGCTTACAATTTTTTTTAAAAATCCTCAAGTCACATAATAAAATAGAATAGACATGTCAATTTATAATTAACGTATGATCAGGGGTAGAGCCAAGAACTTTTCTTTGGATGGGCAAAAATTAAGTAGCAAATTTTTTTGAAATAATATAACACTAATGAAAATATTTAGATACATTATTGCAATTGTTCCATATACGTGTTTTCATACTTTAAAAATGTTGTATAATTATATCATTATCAATTTCGTGAAATATATCATTCTCAATATATACAATCAAACTGTCATTCAACCATTGATTTATTTCCATCAGTATTTTTCTCTTCAATATCAAATGGAACTTTCTTTTTATAAAATCTCTCCATAACCGTTGACATTAAATTCAATAATATTTAAATAAGTAACAAAATATGTCGGCAAGGCATAACAATTTAATAATAAATCAACAAGGCAACAAAATAGGCTGACAAGGTACGACAATTCAATAATATTATAATAAACAGATAAAACAATAAATTAAGCTGGCAATACAACAAGCATCCAACAATTTCTTGTACATATAAACTATTATCAATTACAATTAGCAAATATACAAATTAGAAGAAAAAAAAACGAAACTAAAATATACAAAAACAATATAAACATTAAAATTTACATAAATTTTAGGACTAATTTAGGAAGAAATTGCCTAGGTTTAGGTCGATCTCTCTTTTTAGCTAGACGTCGTTCCATTTGAAAAGATGAACACAAAGGGAGCAAACTAAAACGGTATACCCTCATCTCCTAGACCATCTGCGAGCAAGCTAACTAGGTTAACAGATTTATGGATGATTTTGGCTTATTACAGCTTTAATTAGAAGAAATAGAATGAAAATTACAGCTTTAATTAGAAGAAATAGAATGAAAATTACAATCAAATATGGGTGTACTTAACATGTCTCATTTACTCTAGGGCAAGTGGGAGATTTGTTGGGTTATGTTTGCCCGTCGAGTAAATTATTTGTACTGTGACATTTTGAAATAAAATTAACAAATTGATTGATATATTTATTATGTTATTTTGAGTTTACTTTTATCCATAAGTCGATTTGATATTACAAATTGAGTGTTTAAGTTGTTAAACACGGAAAGATTCAATATGTAATTCGATCTACAATTATCGATTCATGATCGGTAAATAAATATGGATAATTTATTTTGATAAGATCGTCTCGATTTTATTAATGTCTATCTTTGACTTTAGAAATAAAATTGAGAATATATTTAGAATGTATTGAGCGGGACCATGTGAAATTAATTTGTGACATTGACGAGACAAATTTAATTTCACTTGACTATCGTGACATGGGATCTTAATCACGAGCGGATAATGAACTTTGGTTACTAGCTTGAAGTTCTTTGAGGTGTCAATGAGTGAGATCAAATTGCGATCAATATCTCGATACTTTGGGAATTAGAGTGAACTAACGAGGAACATATATTCGTAATATGGAATCCAGTCACCTTTAAGGTATGATCAAGATCTCATTTGGTTCTTCTAGTGTGCGAGTTTAATCGAGCTCGATGAGTTCGACATTGATTGTTGAATTCAATGATGTGATGTAATCACATCAAATTGTTAGATAGAAGATGAGAGTTGAGAATCATGAATATTCGAATAAGGACATTTTGGTCATTTTACTTATTACGAATATTCGAGTTGATCGACGAGGGGTAACATGTAAGATCGATAAGTCGGAGGATATAATTATTGATTGTTGCTTGAGAATTTCAATTAGACTAAGAGTGCGATCTTGTTCTTTTAGTGGAATAGAACTCGATTAATAAATTATTTTGGACCGATCAAGAGTTGACCGAGTCAAAATTAATTTATTAGAGCTTAGTTTAATTGGGTCCGATCAAGTCCCCTCGGTGGCTCCAATATATAGAGCTAAATAGACTTATTATCTATTTTCAATGTGCTGAAATGGGCACAGGTTATGGTATTAGGGTTGGTAGGGTTTTGGGTGTGGGTAGATTATAAATAGTCGACAAGATTGTTTTCTATACAACCTAAACCTAGAGGCGGGACACACACTAAAGTGTGAAGTGTGTTTTTCCCGACAAAGAAAACCCTAACCCTAGTATAACCTACAACCAAAGAGGTGACCACACACCGGTATAGCCACTCTTGGAGAACACTGGGAATGCTTGAGGTTTGAAGCTTTGGAAGATTAAAGAACACTTTGTTGATAGGAATTTCAGTAAATCACGCTACAAGGGTAATTCTTTCAACATCTATATGTTCTTACGATTTTATTTAATCCCGATTGAATGCACGAAATAAATCATATCTTGTGGAGGATGCTTGATCATCACAGAAAATTAATTTTTGTGATGTCTAAATCCCGGTATCAAACAATTGGTATCGGAGCCAAGGTTTTAATTTTATTTCGTGTATTTAGGATTGAATAAAATTGTCTTTTAATGCATGTGTTAGTATGGAGCGGTGTTAGGGTTTATGTGATTTATTGTTATTAGATTGATTGATTTTAATTGTATTTTTGAACAATTTATGGCCTTAGAATTTTTGGTGAAAAATTGTATCGTTTTTAATCGAGTCTTGTAACAAAGGGGGTGGATTACGACTCCATGTTTCCCCTTTGATTTTAATTTATTGAGTATTGTATTAGAAATTTATTTTAATTGTATTCTTGCACAAATTAAAATATGAGGACCGATTTCACTTTTGCCCAAGAGTTGAAGATCCTTTCTTCGCAATTTACATAAGAGGACCGGACTTCATCTTCTTCATTTAGTGGAGGGCACTGGCTGCAAATATCCATTTTGCTAGTTTTGTGAATCTATTCGATCCTCCTCGCATGGCATCTCTTGTGGATGTTGTCCCCGGTTTTGGCAACCACCATCGGTCACCATAATGGCCGAAAAATCGACCGCAAGCCTTCGCTGGCGAAAAAAAAAAGGGGAGAGGAAGCATTTAGCTGGACTGTCTTGATTGACCGTATTCTTGATTCAACCGGATAAGCTGCCCGGTGAAATTTGGAGATTGGCGAGCAAGGGGCGCAGATCAGCTGGAATTGGGCCGGGTCACGCGAATTTACAGGTGACTTTTGGATCCAGGTCGTGGTCATTTATTTTAATTTGGGCGGGTTCGAGCTCCATTGGTCGGTCACTACTGAATTGAATTGGACACTTGCAAATGGAAATTGAAGAATTGGGCGGCTTGTGGCTCAATTGGATCTTTAATTTATTTGTAATTTTGTGTCTAGGTTTGGGCCATAAATTTGTTCTATTTATTTTATTATCGCTTTATTGCTTTAATTTAATTGTGATTAAATGTCATTCATAGAACATGCCATATAGATCACATTACACCGCTCTAAGTACTATTACATCATGCATTGTATATAATATTTATTTTCTTTTCTAATTTTATTAGATTAGAAAGATTAAATATTTTGAATTAATAATTGGACAAATTTTAAAAGTTAAAATTGGTTAGAAATTATTAATTGAAAAAATCAAACAATATAAAAATATTAAGTAGGTGAGGAGCACTTTTTATGTGAACACACGGCCTCCCTTATTAGCCCATTAGTAAGAATAGGTGTATGCCTCGTGCTAATTTTATTGGCCTCCCTATGGGAGGGGGCTGACTGTTTTTCGGTTACTAGATTGGGTCCAATAGGGTGATAATTTTTTTAGTGTTAATTAATCACGATTGCCCCATAGGTAACGTAATTAATTTAAAACTTAAAATTATCATATATAGGGGTTACACACTTAAATCAAAAACATCGTGGGGACTTCCTATAGAATATCCAAACGATGTTATTGATGGCCTAAATACTCTGATACTAAATTAATATTGCATGAGATGCTAGATATATTGAATTTAGTGGGAGGTCCCACTTTAGTCAGAATCACACTATCTTCTCCTATAGAGAGATGTGTTTAAGATTTTGGGGTTTTAGGTATTCGCCATATAGAAGTAGTTCTTGGGTCTACTCGTGCATTTTATGCATCATATATGAAATCATTATTTTATATGTAGCTCATTTCAATTTTTAATTTTATTTCGAGGAAAAATGTCGAGCAATTCACCGCCTATGATTTTGACCAAAACCAACTAGTATGAGAGAATTATATTATTTGGAAACGTAATTTGATGATTGTCCTCACCGCCGAGAAGCATAAGTTCGTGTTAATCGAACCCCGCCCCGATGAACTTACCAAAGCGGTCTCTGATTTGCTCGAAGGGTCGCATATGAGAAGTGGATCCAATCTAATGAGATGGCTCTCTTTGTTACATTTTGGGATCTATCTCAAATGTGTTGCAGTAAACATCGAATATGGAAACCGCTACTCGGATTATGGGCGATCTTGAAATGTTTGAGCACCGGGACGTCCAGCCCGTCAGCCGCCATTAGGACTATAATGAACATGCGCATGAAACCAAGCACGCCGTGAGAGATCATATGCTTGCATTGATTGCTCGCTTTAACGTGGCCCGAGGTTTTAGAAATTTGAAATCAAATCGGAGACTCGGTTGACATGGCTTTAGAAACTCTCCGAGATGTTCTCTCGATTCAAAGTTAATTATAACATGAACAAGTCGAGCATGTCCCCCGATCGAGGTGATGAAGGAGCTCCAAAATGTTGAAATTGTTCTTAAGACCAAAAGTGGTGATGCTTTCTTTGTTTTTCCGCTTTGGATCATCCTCTTCCAAGCCGAAAGGCAAAGGAGGCAATAAGAGGAAGAAATCCAACACGAAAAACCCATGTAAAGCAGTTAAAAAGGCAAAGCCGATGATAAGCCTAAAAGAAAGTGTTTTCATTGTGGACGGAAGGGTCATTGGAAGAGGCGCGAGAATACCTAGCTTCCAAAAAGCCGGGTAATGGTGAGTTATCTTTTATTGAGTCATGTTTGGTGGTTGATTCTCTTCGATTCTCGGATTGTAGATTCGGAGCCACTAATCATGTTTGCAATTGTTTGCGGGGTTCCGTGTAACTGTGGAACTCAATGCGGGAACCCGACTCTCAAAGTTGGCACAGGAGCGATGGTGTCTACAAGAGCTATTGGAAATGTTTATCTTTATTTTAGAAATAAAAGACATTTGGTTTTAAAGAATTGTTATTATGTTCCGAGATATTACCCGAAATTTGATTTCGGTTGCTTTGTTATTTAGACAAGGATATTTTGTCCGATTTTCACTTTTTAGGTGGATATTACTCTAAATAAAGCCCTTATCTGTAGGGGACATTTGAATGATGATTTATATGTTTTAAAACCTCTTGATAGCTCATTGTACCACATCGAATCTAATAAACGCATTAAACTATCTTCTACTAATGAGACTTACTTGTGACACTTGAGACTTGGTCATATTAACCTTAATAGGATCCAAAGACTCGTGAGGGATGGTCCTTTAAGTGACTTAAAGATGGAGTCCCTATCGGTTTCTGAATCCCCATTTGGAAGGAAAAATGACCAAGAGGTCCTTTACATCAAAAGGACATAGGGCCAAAGAAGTTTTGGAATTAGTACACTCACGATGTATGTGGGCCAATTAGTGTCCGAGGCTAGAGGTGGGTATGAGTACTTCATCACTTTACCGATGACTACTCTAGATATGGTTATGTTTACCTAATGGCTCATAAGTCCGAAGCTTTTGAAAAGTTCAAAGAATTCGAATTGAAGCGGAGAAGCAATTAGGTAAGAGCATTAAAATACTTCGATCGGATCGGTGGAGAGTATCTATCCCACGACTTTAGATCATACACATGCCGGAAAATGGGATTTTATCCCAACCGAGTGCACCAGAACACCCCAATGTAATGGTGTCTCGAGAAAGGAGAAACGGGACCTTGTTGGACATGGTCGGATCAATGCTTGGCTTCTCAACACTTACTACATCCTTTTGGGGATATGCAATACAAACCGCAATATACTTGTTGAATATGGTTCCATCTAAGTCATCCCCTAAGACACCCACGGAATTGTGGAATGGGCGTAAGCCTAATCTAAGACATATCGGGATATTGGGATGTCCAAAGACATGTGCTTAAGGGAAAGGCAGATAAGATGGAATCAAGATCGAGTTGTGCATTTTGTAGGATATCCTAAGAGGACAAGAGGATATTACTTCTATAGCCCTCGGGACAAGAAGGTTTTGTAAGCACAAATGCAACCTTCTTAGAGGATAGATATATAGAAGAACGTGAATCCAAGAGTAAGGTTCTTTTGGAAGAAATGAAGGAAACGTTCCCACTCATCCACTCTAGAGATCCCATTTGAACCTACTCAACATGAATTCACGCTCTACCATTGATGATACATCGATGCAGTGGAGAGAAATGGAGGTTCCACCTACCATACCCTCTTGGTCAGAGGCACCGATATGTCGGGGGATCAAGTCCTGCTGTTCACCACCACATGAGACCCGAACTCAAGGCGAGAAGGACATGGTGGAGGAGAAACAATAGTAGAACAATCACAAATTCCAATCAATGGGAACTTCCACAACTTAGGCGTAGTGAGAGAGTCATTCGACGACCTCTCAGGTACTTGCTATATGGAGAGTCTTTCGAGGCGGTCTCCACCGAGCAAGAAGAGGATCCCACTTCATTTAAGGAAGCTATGGATTATGTAGACGCCGACCATTGGAAGAGTGCCATGGATTCGAAATGAAATCTATGTACACTAACTCGATGCAGGAAATTGTAGATGTACCAAATGGGGTAAAACACCGTAGGGTGCAAATAGATCTACAAGAGAAGAGAGAGTGAGCGGAAGGTGAAAACCTTTAAAAGCTAGATTGGTTGCTAAGGGTTTTACCCAAAGAAAAGGTATCGATTACGAGGAAACCTTCTCTCCCGTGGCCATGTTTAAGTCTATAAGAATCCTCTTATCCATTGCAAAATTTCATTTTGATTATGAGGTGTGGCAAATGGATGTCAAGACAAGATTCCTTAATGGAAGTCTTGATGAGAGCATCTATATGATGCAACCGAGACAGTTTTATCCAAAATGGTCAAAAGCATAAAGTATGCAAACCGAATAGGTCCATATATGGACTTAAGCAGCGTCTAGGTCCCGGAACATCGATTCGATCAAACTATCAAGACTTATGATTTTGATCAAAATCTCGATGAACCTTGTGTCTACAAGAGGATTAAAGACAACAAGGTGATTTTTCTCATACTATATGTTGATGATATCCTACCATTGGGAATGACGAGGAGCATTGACTTCGATTAAGCTTTGGTTGGCACAACAGTTTGATATGAAGGACTTGGGAGAAGCCAATTATGTTCTAGGTATTTAGATCCTTCCGGGATAGAAAGAACAGAAGAATCGCTCTATCCCAAGCTTCATATATTGATAAAATATTGGTGAGATTTGCAATGCAAAATACCAAGAAAGGTCAAATGCCTTTCAGACATGGAATTCACTTATCACGGGAGCACTGTCCTAAGACTCCTAGTGAGGTGGAATACATGAAACAGGTTCCTTATGCCTCGGCTGTAGGAAGTCTCATGTATGCTATGCTATGCACTCGACCAGATATTTGCTACGCTGTTGGGATTGTCAGTAGATATCAGTCAAATCCAAGACCGGAGCACTGGACTGCTGTTAAGCATATTCTCAAGTATCTTCGTAGAACAAGAGATTATATCTTTGGTCTATTCGACTCGATTTAGTGCTTACGGGTTATCACGATTCTCGATTTTCGGCCGATAGGGACTCTCGCAAGTCCACATCAGGGTCTGTGTTCACATTGGGTGGCGGTGCCGTTGTTTGGAGGAGCATCAAGCAGTCTTGTATTGCTAATTCCACCATGGAGGCAGAATATGTGGCAGCTTATGAAGCAACCAAAGAAGCGGTATGGCTAAGGAAGTTTTTGCTAGACCTTGAGGTGGTTCCTTTGGCATCACAGGCCATCACTCTATACTGTGATAACAGTGGAGCGGTGGCAAATACAAAAGAGCCCAGAAGCCATCAACGTGGGAAACACATTGAACGAAAATACCACCTAGTTAGAGATATTGTTCAACGAGGAGATGCTACAGTGTGCAAGATTGCATCTGCAGAAAATCTTGCTGACCCCTTTACCAAAAACTTACCAGCTAGAAGTTTTGAGGGGCATATTGAAAATATGGGTGTACTTAACATGTCTCATTTACTCTAGGGCAAGTGGGAGATTTGTTGGGTTATGTTTGCCCATCGAGTAAATTATTTGTACTCGTGACATTTTGAAATAAAATTAACAAATTGATTGATATATTTATTATGTTATTTTGAGTTTACTTTTATCCATAGGTCGATTTGATATTACAAATTGAGTGTTTAAGTTGTTAAACACGAGAAAGATTCAATATGTAATTCGATCTACAATTATCGATTCGCGATCGATAAATAAATATGGATAATTTATTTTGATAAGATCGTCTCGATTTTATTAATGTCTATCTTTGACTTTGGAAATAAAATTGAGAATACATTTAGAATGTATTGAGCGGGACCATGTGAAATTAATTTGTGACATTGACCGAGACAAATTTAATTTCACTTGACTATCGTACATGGGATCTTAATCTGAGCGGATAATAAACTTTGGTTACTAGCTTGAAGTTCTTTGAGGTGTCAATGAGTGAGATCAAATTGTTGATCAATTTCTCGATACTTTGGGAATTAGAGTGAACTAACGAGGAACATATATTCGTAATATGGAATCAAGTCACCTTTAAGGTATGATCGAGATCTCACATTTGGTTCTTCTAGTGTACGAGTTTAATCTGAGCTCGAAGAGTTCGACATTGATTGTTGAATTCAATGATGTGATGTAATCACATCAAACTGTTAGATAGAAGATGAGAGTTGAGAATCGTGAATATTCGAATAAGGGCATTTTGGTCATTTTACTTATTCTAAATATTCGAGTTGATCGACGGGGTAACATGTAAGATCGATAAGTCGGAGGATATAATTATTGATTGTTGCTTGATAATTTCAATTAGACTAAGAGTGATCTTGTTCTTTTAGTGGAATAGAACACGATTAATAAATTATTTTGACTAATCAAGAGTTGACCGAGTCAAAATTAATTTATTAGAGCTTAGTTTAATTGGGTCCGATCAAGTCCCCTCAATTGGCTCCAATATATAGAGCTAAATAGACTTATTATCTATTTTGGGTGCGTGAGAAATGGGCACAGGTTATGGTATTAGGGTTGGTAGGGTTTTGGAGTGTAGGTAGATTATAAATATGCGATAAGAATGCTTTTTATACAACCTAAACCTAGAGGCGGGTCACACACTAAAGTGTGAAGTGTGTGTTTTCTCGACAAAGAAAACCCTAACCCTAGTATAACCTACAACAAAAAGAGGTGACCACACACCGGTATAGCTACTCTTGGAGAACACTGGGGAAGGCTTGAGGATTTGAAGCTTTGGAAGATTAAAGAACACTGTTGATAGGAATTTCGTAAATCACGCTACAAGGGTAATTCTTTCAACATCTATATGTTCTTACAGTTTTATTTAATCCAGTTGAATGCACGAAATAAATCATATCTTGTGGAGGGATGTTTGATCATCACAGAAAATTAATTTTTGTAATGTCTAAATCCCAGTATCCAACAGTATTTGTTTGGGGCAATGATCTAGCCATCTCCACAATCATATCCAATTGTTATACCGCAGTTCAAGCACTGTCGGTCCAACCATTTGGATCAAATGAAGGGGCCATCTTAATGAAAATATCGAGTTGCGTGTCTTTTCCTTCTCTAAATTGTGTATTTGTTCGATGAGAAGCGAATAGTGTAGCTCACGCAATAGCTCAAAAAGCCATTGTAACGAGACTCGATTTGTACTCAAAAATTTCCTTGTTTCATTATTGATATTGTAACTTATAATCAATGTAAGTGGGATTTTCTTTTTCCGTAAATATATATATATATATATATAAAATATAAAGATTGAAATAGCCAAAAACTACTTACCCATCCAATACAATAATAAGACAATGTACAATACAATTAGTGTTGACAATCAAGAATGAAATCAATTTCTCGCACCAACAGTATTGAAGTTCTTAAGCCGACGACGAGTAACCCACATTCCTAACACGTAGGCATCTGGTTGGACCATCAGATAAACCATTAACCTTATGCCAACTGCGCCCTTAGCTTTACATTGCGTCCAATTAGGATATGTACATTTTTATATATAACACTAGTCCCTCAAATCCAAGCTCTCATATTCATATAAGGCAAAGGATTTTCAGATTTTTTAGTTTAAAATTAAGGCTTCAACTATTTATAATATCCTTTTGTTCCGAGGCATTATGGCGAGAAGAAATCGAAGCTTTGAAATGCATCAAGATTTAGCTTCTTCTTTTCTCTGAGGCACCATGCATGCCGAGTGGAGACTAAAGCTAAATTAAACAAGAATGAAGTTTGCTCTGTAGCATTAATTATAGCTAGCCGAGCCAAAGTTGAAAGGTGTACTTTTAAAGATTGGACTTCTTCCGTTCCTTCTCCAAGGCACTTTGCGATCGGAGGATGAAGCTAAAATATCGTAATGGCATCGAATCGTATATCCGATAGTTCACATTTTCTGATGAAGTATGTGAAGAGCGTGCTGCGCTTGAGGCACATGAAGAATCTGGGCAGTACATTTAAAATGAAATCTAAGGCGCAGATTGTGTTTCGAATTTGGAGTTCAGATTTAACCCAAGTGGATCCAACAAGGGGAATTTGGTCCTTCAAATCTATTAAATAGCAAATAACATACCCTTATTGTTCGACAAGTAGAAGAGTGCATTGAGAGTAGTGATGACAAAGATACCTCCTTCGTCTAGTGCGACACCGTTATTTGTTCTAGTCGTTCAACCATGTGGGACAGTCTTGGAGAGTGACAATTAATATTTTTGCCGTACTGAGTGGGGACCATTTAATTTTATTTTTTAAAAAAAAAAACAATTTTCCGACATGACAAAAATAAATAAATAGCATCTATGCCACCTAGCAGTTAACAGTGACACATAGACTACTAAAGTTGACGGTATTAACAAAATGACATTTGTTGTAAGGATATCAAATTTCAGTGGCTAGTTGTGTAACGAAACAATTTCAGTGGTAATTTTGAATTTTTTTTGTAAACTTTAGTGATCGCTGCTGAAATTAATCCTTTAATATTTTTATGACTAGACGTAGTGATAAGTGGACATACCAACTTTCGAAGAATTTTTTTATTTTTAATTTTTTTTAATTTAATAACCAACCAAAAAAAAAAAAAATCTGCTAAAGTCCAAACCCAACAATAAATGAACTAAACAAATTAAACCCAACAAAAGTCCAACAAAATTAATTCATCAAAGATCACTTCTTCTTCTTCACAGACACAGCTACACGAAAAAATTGATTGCGATTTCATCTTCAGCCTTTTTCACTGAAGGTTGAGATTTTTTTCTTCTTGCTATGGTAGAACATTAATTCCAAGAAACAAATTCTAGCTCGTGTTCAAATCGTAATTTTTTTGTTGTCGGTAGGTTCTCAAATTGGAAGAAGAGATATAGTCTCAAAAAACATATTGAAAATTTTGGTAGTACACACAACTTAGCTTGGATTAAGTTAAAATCATTCAATAACCAAGAATAAATTATTGAAGCTAGTCTTTTCAAGCAATCACAACAAACACGAAGTGAGTATCGAATACGTCTAACTATATCAATCGATTGTATTCGATATCTTCTTGTCAGTTTTTTAAAGATTATGACTTATAAAAAAAAATTTAAATTCTCATAAAAATAGGCTTAATAATTGTGGTTTAAGAAAATAAAAATTCGAGAGGGTCTTGACCGAACCCCGAGAGGAGTTCCCTCCCCTCGGGCACCCTTGTTTGAGGATCCCCCAATTTAAAATGTATGGCTCCACCACTGAAGAAACAACATGTGGTTGAAAGATAAAATTTTCAGTGACCAAATTGAAAGTAAATTAAAAATTATTTTTCAATAAAAAAATTAAAATTTAATGACCAAAATTAAAAGTTTAGAGGTTGTTCCCTTGCCCATTTTCAACCAATTTTCCATTTTGTGTTTTTGGAAATAGTGAAAACTAGATCTCTTTGCCATTTTCGAAAATGCATTTTTCAAAACACTAAAAAAATTATCAAAGGAAACGGAAAATGACAATATCATTGTTTTGGGCGTTTCCTTTAGAAAACGCGGTGATTGCCAAAACGGCCAAAATGTGCGTTTTGGCCGTGGAGGTCTGCGTTTCGATTCTTAGTTCCAGTATTTTTTTTTTCTATTTTACGCTGGGAAAAATACTTATAATTTAATCATTTTTCGTGTTTTGTTAATGAAATGCGGTTTCTTACCCAAGTGGCTGTGCACGCGATTTATTTGTTGGTGGTCGTGGTTCAATTCTACACTCTTTTCCAAATGTTTTTAATTTTTTTTAAGTATTTTTAAATGTTTTTAATTCTATAATTAAATGTTTTTAATTGTTTTTAATAGTTTTTAAATATTTTTAATTCCATAATTAAATGTTTTTAATGGTTTTGAATTATTTTTAATGGTTTTTAAATGTTTTTAATTCCATAATTAAATGTTTTAATTGTTTTTATATGTTTTTAATTCTATAATTATATGTTTTTAATTCTTTTTTAATGTTTTTAATTGTTTTTAATTGTTTTTAAATGTTTTTAATTCCATAATTAAATGTTTTTAATTGTTTTTAATTGTGTTTAAATATTTTTAATTCTAAGTTTAAATTGTTTTTAAATATTTTTTATTCCAAATAATTAATTGTTTTTAATTGTTTTTAATTGTTTTTAATTCCAACAATAATTGTTTTTAATTAATAATTATTTTTAATTCAAAGTAAGTCCAAATTTCAAAAAAAAATCAAAGAAACGCATTTTCGAGTTTTCTGTTTTTAAAAACAATTTTCGAAAATTTCAAAAAGAACGCATTTTCAAAAATCTCAAAACAAACACTCAAAACACAAAACACAAAATGAATTCAAAACTCAAAACACAAAATAGAAACGCAACAAGATCACTACCTTAGTGATCGCAGCCAAATTCCGTGATAGCGTTCATAAGTCCTCATATTGTGAACAGTTTTGAGACGTCAAAATAGATTTGATATATTTTATAAATTAAATTACAAACTCTGATCATATCCATCTACTACCATTATTAATTTAAAGAATTATTTATTATGCATCCCTCTACTATTATGTTCTATCAGAAACTATTTTTCATATAAAAGAACTCTAAACCAATTAGGATACCCAAAATCAAGAAAATTAATAATCCAAATCCAAGTAAACTACTTATTGCCTTAATTGGTACCAACCCATTCTTATAAATTGAAATAGGCGTATGTCATCTCACTATTAATTACTTTTTTGCCATAAATTATCTGCTTTTAATCTCTTCTACTCGTATTAATTCTGTAAAGCATCCGCATAATTTCCTTCGAATTGAGCTGACATCCGTTACGGTCATTGTTGTTGCTGATACCTTCATCTCGGTTCCTTCTTCCATGGATGATTATATACAAGAAAACTACATGGATGATCCATGGGAAGAAATTGAGAGTGAAGATGATGAATGGTTCGATGATAGTAACCAAATTGGTTACTCAGAAGAAACAATTCAAAAGCACTTGAAAACAAGAAATTTTGTTAATGTCAAAGTTGAAAATTCCATCAATGGAAGTCAAGAAATTTGTGTCGTGTGTCAATGTGAATACAAAGAAGGTGACAAAGTTGGAAGCCTTATTTGTGGACACGAATACCATGTTGATTGCATAAAACAGTGGCTGTCTCAAGATATTGATTGCCCCATCTGCAGAGCCCAAGCATTCTCGGCGCCTGGGGAGGAGTTGAGGGGGATCCGGCGACTTTCTTGGACACAATTATTGGTTTTTATTTGTTTATTTTTTAATTTATTTACATCATGCAATTCAATGGCAAAAAAGTTTGGCTGGCCCAATATCAATTTTTTTGCATATATAGGACCCCCAACTTAATTCATTATTTAGGATTTGCTGAAAAATGTACATAACACACTGTTGTTTCTTAAAGTACTCAGATTTTTGGTATTTGAATTTGTTCCCTTTTAAGCTCTGTCGTTCTATATTTTTCATTCATTAAGTCTAAAATTGCTAGAAGATTTAGTGTTTTGGATAACCAAATTCAAGATTTCATGTACAGAAAAGCATACAAATAAATGGAAACCTTCTTTTACCAAATAAAAAAGGGGATAAAACTAACAGCAGCAATTAAGTAAAAGGAAAATCTTGGGAAGCCAAGAAAACTAAACAAAATCAGTAGCTTTTCTTAGAAGATTCATTAGAGCTTCAAGCTCTGTTTTCTTCGGAGGATCTTTCTTTTTATGACCATTTAATGTCAAAATCTTTTGTGCTACCATTGTCTTGTGCATGAAAATAACATGATGATATATTCTTGAATTGTGTCTGTTGGCCTTAATCGTCGCCTTATTATTCTAAATCTCGATTAAAATTTCTTGGACCAAAGTTTATCTTCATGGTTGCACAACGATATACAAAAGAATCATGTATCTATCAGGTATCCAGGTTCTTAGAAAGAAATCTTGTGTCAAATTTAGTGCTCTTAATCATGTTAATTGAATTATAGACGCTTGCTGAAGACTCGTTTTGTTGGGAGGAAATTAAGAAAAATTAACGAAGGACATTTCCCGAGCCAAAGACAGTAAATCAGCAGCAAATACATTCAACTGTTTGCATCTTATTTAGTGAAAAATCGTAGTATAACACTTATGAATTGAATTCAAGAAAAATACTACAAGTGTACAATCCCATGAACTAGTGGTATCATGTTAACTTGGGAGAAACTTTTATGGGCATTCCTTGAGAAGGAAATGGAAGTGGATCTATGGTTATTGACTCTTCAGGAGATACTAAAGACCAGTTGTATCGAAAGTTACTACATAATGTACAAATATGAGGATATTTAACTTGGCCAGTTGGTATCCGCACACAATCTTGGTCCTCCACCGAATGGTAGAAAAGCATATGGTTGAACCGATTCTTCAAATCTGCCCGGATTGAAAGATAGAGGATCTTGAAAATACTCTTCGTCATAATGTGTTCCGTATGTAGTCCACAGCACCTGCATATACAAACCAGTTTGTCTGTTATTTTCTGATTACACGATTTATCTTGTATTCTAAATTTGTTACCTTCCACCCTCTTGGAATCGTGTAACCATCATACTCTATATCGTCGATTGCTTTTCTAAAGGACCCAAAATGGGAGGAAAATCCTCATGCTCTCACGAGCAACTTGCCACGTATACTTCATCTTTTTCGTGTCTTCATATGTAAGAACTTCATTCGGTCTTTTGCTTCTTAGTATATCATCATGTTCTGCCAGATGATAAGAAAATCAAAACATGCATGAATTAGCTATAATAAGTACAAAAGTAAATCTGAATGCGCAGAGATGTAGAATGTGATACCTTGAAGGAGGGTAGAATAGCAATTGGGATGATGCCCCAACATCCTGAATGTCATGGCAATGGCAAAAGAAGTAGTATCATGTGCTGCAAACACTAACAAAACCACATTATCTATAACCTCTGCCTCACTAATTTCACCACGAATAAGTGCTGCTACTAGTCGAGAAAGTAGAATCCCGTCTCCTTCTCCTTCTCCTCCTATCAGGCTTTCCATTTCCTTCCTGTTACTCCTTATAATATCTCCCAACATCTTTTCTATCTCCTCTCTTGCCCTCTTTGCGCTTGAAAATTTGGAGCCGGGAAAACTAACAGGGAGAGCAAATACCCCTTCCAACACCCTCTCAAACGTTTCCAGCATGCCCTGTTTCACTTCAATTCCAAGCAAGCATTCGAGCACAATGGTAAATGTCAAAACTTTTGTTAGATGATACAGGCTAACTTTTTCATGCCCGTGCCAATATTTTACCATGTGCGCTTCAACTGTTTTGCAAATTTTAGGCACCAGAGCCTCTAGGCCAGCAGAATTAAGGCTAGTAGCCACAATCCCACGAAGGCACCGGTGTGCCTCGCCTTGTTTCTCCATTATAGAGTCCTTTCCCATGAGCTGGACAGATGAAGTAGGCCATGAACTTATTACCAACTTGAATTCATTAGACAAGAAGAACTTGTTGGCTTCAGCTCCATTTACCACCACTGTAGGTGACCCCATAAGCCTTGTTTTGAATGTTTTACCGTATTTTTGAATCCGGGGCTGAACAAAATCCTCGAATAATCTGTTCTTCCTTTGAGCTTTGCAGAAATCTATGGTTTCACCGATCCATGGAATTCCCATTTGCCCTGGTGGAACTTTCTTCTTGCTTTTATGCTTACCACTCCTGTAAAGTGTGAAGAAAATGGCAAAACTGAAGGCAAGCAATATTGAAAAAGATAAATAAATAAGAAAATTCATTTCAAGATCCACAGATAATGACAAGAAAAAGATAAGACAGAGAAATGAAAGTTTGAGTATTTTCTGCCTTTACTCATTAGATAAGCTGCTATATATACTATGCATGATCATGTATGAAATTCCTATATAATTAATCACAAAAGTCAACCTCTTTGATTACTTGGAAAAAGTCAGCCAATCGTGTGGTCACAATTATTCCATTCAGTGTATTATTTGTAGAATCTACCAATGAAATATTTAACAGAAAATCATATGCATTGCATGTGCTTTCTGCATACCAATCTTTTGTACATAACCTAATCAATACTACACTTGATCATCATAAATCATCTGAAGGATAGAATATGCAGGATTTAAAACTGCCTGGGCGGCATATTAGTCAAACACTAATAAAATTTTTAATCAGCACAGTATCCCTACATATCTGGTTAGCTGAATAATTTACTGTGTTAAAGCTTAAACTGGAACTCATATGTCTGGCATGGAACTGGAATCTTCTCTTTCAACAATGATCATTAGGACTATAAGGGGTCGTTCGGTAATGTAGATGCATGGTACTCGACATTATTAAAGACCAAAAAGAAGTTACGATCTTGTTCTTTGTAATGTTGAGTCTATTCTTGTATATCAAACATGTCCCAACAGGAAATGATGCATATAGGTCATTGGTCATGTAAGTGATTCAATATGTAGGAGTGGTTGAATTAACCCTTATAGTGAACTTTTCGGTAAGATTCAAACTTAAATAAAATTTTGACTATCTATCAAAGAAAAAAGAAAGGACGGATTGTGCACAGTTCTAGAGAAATTCTTCGATGCATCCGGGGCGAGGCAGATGACTGAAGACCAAGTACAAATTGGGTGATCAATATTGGTTTCTGCCCATATATTTTTATGGCATCTTTATGCATTATTAAAACTGGGAATGCCTTAAGTTTAAAGACTAGTAAGGACTAAAAAAGCAGTTGACCAATGAGAAGTTAAGTGACATCACAAAATGTGTTGGACATACAGCACATGATGGAAGGGATCTGTATGGATATTTTCAAATCTGACAACAAGGTTCAAGCTAAGGGTATATCATGGATGGCGCCGGGGGGTGGGGGTGGCGGGATGCTGACTATGACAGTAATGCTCGCAAACCTTAAAAAATTGCATGCACCGACCAAATCCTGGAAGAGTATGAAGGTTGAATCTGAATTGATACCTTCATCCCTTTATTTTTCCACTCTGTCCCGAAAAATATAAGATCGATTAAAAATTTGCTTATAGTGGTGATTTTTATTAGCGAGATGTTGACTTTGATTTGAATTATGCAAAAGCTTTTTTACTTATTTTCTTCTCTCACTATGACCGACTTTCGTCTCTGTTGGACGAGTCGGTCTCTTAAGAATCAAAGTCTTGTTATAGGCTATTATGAAAGATGACACATTATGTATTTATGCAACAAGCAACACTATTACTAATTAACGTTGGATAGGGTTTTTCCGGTGCCCAATGAAGGAAATGTCCAAGCATTCCTTCATACATATATATGTGTACATATGTGATTGTCTTATTGTGACATGACTTACGACTTAACGTGGTGACATAAATTAATATTGGAGAGAACGAGAAAATTAATGTTCACTAAAGATTGACTTGAACAATGAGTTTGAACAAGAAGTTCATGTCGACAACTAAAGATTGTAGAGCTAATGTCATATTGAGCTCACGTGGTTGTCACTCCTGAACCGTATTAGAGATTGCTTCAAAGTAGGATTTTTGGCACAACAATATTTAATTTCTTTATCTAGAACAAAAATTATTACTATCATTAATATGAACGATAAAATAGATTTGATTGTTGATAAAAATTATTTCATCACGAGGTTATCAACAATTTTAATTGGTTGAGGACAAATCAACATTAAACTTTTATTGAAAGAGCTTTTCTATAACATTTGATTGCAAGCATTGAATTTGGGTGGAAAGAAAACGAATTTCATGGAATTGAATTGTCAAGAACTTGTCAGTTAGAAAATAGATAGAAAAAAAAGTAAATTTTACCTAGAAAATAAAACATCATCCCCCCTAAAAAAACGTTTTCTGACTTTTCAAGGAAAATGAGATCATTTTATGTAGAAATGAGAAAATGTTTTACCTGAGAAAAAATGATCATCGAACACCCTTGTAGTTGGAAAATAGGTGGAAAAAAAAAATTCATGAAAAAATGTGACTATCAAACTTATTGACTGAAAAATAGATGAAAAAAGACTTTTTCCATAGAAAAATGCTTACAATCAAACGCAACCTTACTTCAAAAAAGAAAAAGATATAAGATTCTCTGAGTGAGGTTGAGCAAAAGAAGTCTCAAGTACTAGTCTTATTATTGCTAAATTATCAAGACTTTTAAATTAAGAACAAAAAATCTCGTAACTTTTATTAAACAAATTTATGATTAAACAGAATCATATTAGACTTTATGGATCCTAGAAATGTAAAATTGGATTAATTACGTCACGGGCACAACAATTTTATCTATTAAACACCGTCGGTTGGTTGCATCTCGGAACATGTCTCCAACCGAGATACAAGATTTATTTTGACATTGCCCTTGCCATACAAAGGAAATTACTCAAGGATGGCAAAATACTCTGTCCTCGATCCAATTTGAGTTCGACCCGCCTTTGCTCAGTTTTAAATCTTTTTATTTTATTTTATTTTTATGTTTAAAATTTAAAATATAATTATAAAAATAAAAAATAATATTAAAAAATTACCAATAAATAAAAATATTTTAATCTCCAACTTGAACCACTCCGTTGCCATCTTTAATTACTTCACTATGTCAAGAGAGGAAAAAAAATATATAATAATAATAATAATTACTTGAGCCAGAAGGATTTTTGGCGAGAGGATTATTCATAAACTGAACTGATAGGATTAATAGCATGTTTGAGGATACTTAAGTTGATCAAACTTCATTTTTATTAATAGATTCCATATGATCAACTCAACTACTTATAAAAAAAAAACATTTATTAAACAAGCAATAAATTATAAAGCGTATGGACGTAGGCCTATAAAGACATAACCTGTTTGGTTGGTAGATAACATTGTTTGTCTAGATAAAAATTATCTAAATAATAATTAGCATGATAACAAATTTATCTTTATTTTATTTGGTTGAGAATGAAAAAAATCACTGTTATAAAGTCAGTTTATGTAATTAAAAAAAAAAAATCAACCCTTATTTTAATTAAACAAAAAAAACTAAATTAATTAAAATAAATATAAAAAAAGAGAGAGAGAAATGGGTAGAGCAACAAGGTGGTGACAATTGTCCTTTGGGTATAGATATTCTAAAATACATTTGTTCGTCTTTTTTAAAAAAAGTAAATAAATTATTATCCGGATAAAAAATTGTCCACCTCTTTTCGAAAACAAAACTTATCCTCATTCTTGCCTAAATTTTTCCAAATAAAAATGTATTCAAACATCAATTTCACTCAAACAAGATAAGAACCAAATATCAAAATGAAGATAAAGGAAATGCACAAACATTGAAATTTGACCAAATGACTGAAGCAGAAATAAAACCCCCATGCGGGCTCTTTTAAATTTTTGTTTTTTGGTTAATCTTAAAACAAAATAAAATTAAAGAGCCTGCATGGGACATGGGAACGAAAAGCCAGGTCAGTTCCGGTCTACCTTTCGAGACAGGCCAATCTACCTTTAGTCCTTTAGAATCCTACTTGTACATGATTCGCAAGCTCGTGTAACTTCAATGGAACCAATGAAAAGTGGCAAAAGGGTCATGTTATGTAATTTGAATGGACAACTTACTAGCAATCAAATGGGGTCTGATATCTTGCAGAAACTCCATACATTCATTTTCCACCATGAGAGGAAAAAGGATCTGTTTACAAAAACAAAAAACACTAGTCAAAAGAGGGTCATTGACAGAGATGAAAGCCCAGAATCCCAACGCCTTTTATGGATGCTGCTATTTACTCCGTTTTACCTTATGGCTCCTTCACCTACTCCTCTGATGGCCATTAGTTGCATTCAATTCAAGCAGTCATTGATCTGATGAAAGTTAGATCATAACCAGAAAATTGAAACACAGCTTGAACAAACTGTTTCAACCAGCCAACTTGAGTCCATACCAATGGGATTTCAAGAATAAGTCTATTTTCATATTTTCATTCCAAATTCTATGAATTCTCAGAAAGGTTCATGTCAGATTTTGGATGCAAGTCACACCTTGTATAAAAACTTCCTCTCAGGGCAAACACAGCACCAAATTATTCATTCATGATTACATTGTATCAAAAATATGCTATGGAGGAACTTCATAATCCGACAGAAACATCAACAAAGAACTCTATAATTGTAAAAGCAAATTAAATGAAAGGTACCACTAGTGTTTAGGGTGGTTATACTCCAAACATGTTGAAAAATCGTGTAAAAAATTATGTGATGTGAGAGATTATTGCTCACTCATACTTTCAGTTTCTGTGATACTTCTAAGCACTTTGGCAAGTACAATTTATCTATCTTTAGGTCATGAAATGAATAAAATGGCGAAGAAAAACACAGGCAATCAATCTACTCTTCTGACCTAACACCTAACCTCTTACAAATCCCAACTTCTATTTTTAGTCCATGTACCACCTAAAGTAGGATACTAGCTAGCTCATACAAATGAAACGTATGCACATGGGCCAATGAGCTTAAAGATACGGGCAATAATGAGACTATAAAACCATTGTATCTTAATATCTGGCACTGTGAGATTTAAATGAAAGCTTAAATGCACCTGAGACATTCAATAATCAAGTACGTTTACAGCTACTTACATTTATTTCAGTCTGATGACTCTATATACACACCTTCTTTGCATCATTCCCATTACTGAAAACTTGTTCTTACAGTTGTTCTTCCAGTTGATTCTTCTTGTTGGTTTCTCTTGAAGCCGACAAAGATGGAGACGAAGCAATGTAAGCTGGCATCATTGCTCTTGTGGGCTACTGCGGCTGCATTGCATTCTCAAAACATGGTCATTCCTGTCTGGTCTGCAGCCACCTTTGAGGATCAAAAGAGCTATTACTCTCCAGACCCAAATTCAGGAACTCCTCCCACAGGTTTCTATTCCCATCTCACACACATTCACAACTCTCCACGCACTCCCTCCAACATGCTGAATCACATCCCATATAATGCTCCTGTTCTTGCTACACGTTTTTGCAGTCCATTTTCAGAGCTATCAGTATATACTGCCTCAAGTTCTTTAGAAGATCAAACTAGTTCTCATGAAACTCTCTCTACAACTCATAAGAAACGAAAACTAAAAGAACGTGATAAGCTATAGCTAACTGCTGCTCAGTTCCAGTGGTAAAATGTGATGTTACAGACCATGTCACCGTTTAACTTGCCTAAAAAATAAAAAAAAAAAAAAAAGATATACATACAAATATAAACAGGAATCATCATGACTGGAAAAGGAATAGACCAGAAAAAGATCTGACCTTAATACTACACATTTGTTGCTCACGGGTTCTTTATGATATTATAGTTTTAACTGTTAAGATGTAACAATTTTGTCACACATAGAAAGAAGTAATAGAGATAGAGCAAGTGTTCAAGTAAAATTGTCTTTCTCGTAGAATTATATGGTGGTTAACATCTTTATTTCTGGTCACAGATTCACACTCACCTCCATCACATGGCTCAGGAGGACATAGAAGCCCAACACCCTCACATGGAACACATTCTCATGGAGGAGGCAGCAGCAGCTACAGGGACAGACCACAGTCAACTGTAGTAACCCTCCAAGTGGATGGCACCACCATGCTACTCCATCAACTCTTAGAGGAGGCGGTGGTGGATACCATCACTCCCCTCTGACCTCTACACCAAGTATACCCAGCACTCCCTCACCAACAGTAGTAAGTCCACCAACAACTCCAAGCACCCCTAGTATCTCAGTACCGTACCATTTCCATTTCATCCATACTCACTGCCTTTTACTTCCATGTAAGTACAAATCTTCATATGAGAATAGACCGGTAACTGAGTACTATTACATAGAGGTTTAAAAATCAATAAAACATTTTGCGCTTGTAAACTGCAGTTACTGGAGGACACACCCGGGATTGATATGGGGCTTGTTTGGCTGGTGCGGAACAGTTGGACAAGCATTTGGTTTTACTAGCCTATCTGGGTTTGGGCACATATGAACTTGCTACAGGCTCTTTCGAACACTAGAACAGATGGCATTGGAGAGCTCTACAGGGAAGGCACAGCTGCTTTGCTCAACTCCATGGTACATAGGAGGTTCCCATACACAACCAAACAAGTCAGAGACATTTTCACTGCAACATTGCAGCAGCTCAAGCACAGCTCTTCAAGCTGGCTAACGAGGGTAGAATGAAGCCCCAAGCCTGAAGACCAGTCAATTTTTTTATATAACAGTCAGTTCATGTCCAATCAGTTTGATTTATGCTGCATTTTTTTTCTAAGGTGCTTCAAGATGGGATGCTTAATTTAGTTCACTGTAATGTTACAGAAGAAGATTGATACCAGCTATATGGTTTATCAGTAATATTACCAGTTTTGCTTTACATGCCACACTGTCACTTCCCTCAGTTTTCTTTTCATCTTTCCTGTTTTCGTTTTTTAAGAAATGATTAAGGGGGAAAGAAAAAGAATTGGTAATGGAGATATTGCCTTGGTACATTTAGTAAACATAAAATTGACATAATTCATAACATCTGTTACCACAATCAGGGGCAGATATTCATCAACCACAAGGGGAGTAAATACCCTTTTTCTTTTCAAATAAATTTTGATTTTTCCTTTATTTCCTGGGAAAGAAGCGTGCCACATACATATCTCATAACATTATCCTCACACACCATCTAATACCATAGCATAAATTCGGCAAATGGCACCTTATCCCGGTGCGCCCTTTTTGAAATGTGGAGTTAACCCAAACCCTGCCCCATAAACATATTAGTTTATATTACTAAACATATGAAGAGTAGAGCATTGAAGGGAAAACAATTTGCCACAATAGTAGTGAATAAGACGTCACATTATTAATATCTTAGTATCTCTACAATGAAGACAGTGGATAGTAACACTCCGCTTCAATTTTCATAATCATGAGATTGATATTTCTCTATCCGCGTATATCCTGACCTGTGACTAGCCAACAATTTTTAAAAGAAAACAAGAGACAGTGGCCTTCACAAATTCTGACAAGGGCATCCACTAAAAAAGTACAACATGCAATTTTATTCTTCAACTGCAGGGAATCTAGTCTTTTCAACTGACGCAATTACTTACCATGTCAACTAGGGCATACCAATGACGAGAATATCCCATCAGATAAGTTAAATAAACCTTGGACATGTTATAGCAATACAGAGTTCTCACAGCATCTGCAGGTTCGATGTTAAAACCAGAATCTAAAAATACAAAATATCAGCTGGTTTAGCATAACAGAAAATGAAGTTGAAAACAAAGGCAAAATGGGGATTATGCTAAACCAAGAGAGTAAACCTGACATAGCAGATGCCCTGCTAGACATGTTAAAAGCTGTTTGTGTTAGTAGTAGAACTTAACTCAGTTTGAGATAAAATAAGCTTGGTGCAACTAGTGTATTATCATATTTTCCACTTTCAAGCATCGTACTGAATCACAAACGGCATCTCTAGTGGCTTTGATTAATAGAAGACAATTTTCTTCCAGAAATAAACGAAATTACAAAGGAAGTGCTATAATGTCTATAAGAACCTTCTTGTTGCAAGAAAACTGACCAAGTAGGCTATGAGAAGGAAATTAAGCCACGTGAGTTATAGTCACTGGATATAAAGTAAATTTTGGTACAGCATGAAACTAGGGATATCAGGACATCATTTCATGTTTGATCAAATTTTGTCCTACTACATGCATGATAAATATCAACTAAAGAGGAACACGTGGAAATTATGTTATACAAGAAGCAGAATCCAGTTTGAGAGACGGCATATAACATATTCAGGGGGCTTTCATCCCTTTAATTTATAAGCATCACGTGCACTGGGCAGTAAGACTATCTAACTCCATTTAGTTCAACTGAACTCCAAACAACAGAGTTTATCTCGAATATGTACTGTTATATTTCCACAACAACAAATAGAAGAATGGAAAAGAAAGGGATTGACATATATTGAGCTTTTAGACCTTCTAATTGAATAGCAAACGGTACATTTCAATGGGAAGGTGCCATTTGAATTCTATGTCCTTTCTCCTTTTGGGAATTCTATATCATACTTGTATTTTTATGACTATTTTTGACTCCTAAATAGAAGAAATGGACAATTACTGTTGTATGAAATGCATCCTGTCATTAAATTTAATGGTTTGACAAGTCGGGAGTTAAAAAATTCTGATGGGTAGAGATACCATGCACCATCCTACATTTTCTCTATCATGTTTTCAGTTGGAATACAATGCAATCTCTGAATTCTCTTTTAACTGAAGATGGTTAGACTTGAACCTTCATCCATGGTTAACAGCATGACAGCGGCCATGAGAGAAAAAACTTTTTAAGTTGGAGAGAGTGAAACTGCTTATTGAGCTACAACAATAAAAGGACAAAGCATGATTCTTCACGTGCTATTTGTGCTAACGTCTCAGATATTCAATTCACTATTCAGTAAACATTCCAATGCAGTCCCCTTATCATATAATGTGATAAAAGAAATACTTGAATGGCAAGTCAAAAGTAGCCCAATAGACATGCAGAGTAATATAAAGAGATCTTGATAGTAATGATAGTATAATTGGATTAAAGGGACCCAGGAATTTCCAGCAGGAGCTAAATAAGGAAAAGCTTCACACCGATCTCATCCACTCAGAACATATAGCAAAAAGTATAGCTAGAACACTCTTGAGTCTTGAGGACAAGCAAGTAGACCAAGCACCTGATGCAATGTAGATTCTTTTCCAATGATATGAATCCCACTTGAAACTCGCCAGATTGGACAGATAGATTGAATATGCAATGTGTATCCACTGCTATTCAAACTTCGGAGCATTCTACAGAGTTAGCTTTAATACGTCACTTTCTGGTTTTGCAGTTGTTCTGATTGAAACACTGTCAATGACATTCTCCCAGGATTAAAAAAGGGAGAATTTCACCATGCCAAGTGCTAATCATTTCAGAAGAGAGTCAAACCAGTCAAAAATTTGCTGAGACTGCAAGCTAGTCATTTCATGATAAGCAAATGCAAGATTCATTTCCTCCTGAATGTGATTAACCAATGATTTATCTGGAAGAAGAATATCTCTCTCCTCAAGAGCTGTTTTCCAAGGTATTGCACGCCCATCATCTCTCATATAACCATTTTTGTCAATGAATCCCTTTTCCTTAAACAAATCGAACAACTTTCTCGAGAGGGTTAGATCAAGACCTGGGATTCTGTTAGCAAAGAAATCAGGTGTCAAGGGGAATTCCATGCATTTAATTTCTGCAACATCAACGCCTTTCTCCCTCAGAACTATTAAGTACTTTTCTATCCTCCGCCTCCTAGTTTCATCATTGGGCATGTGCACAAAAAGTATAGGTGGGTAATCCTTTGTAGTTTCCATGTGACCCAACACCCCTTCAGCAATCATTAGAGTAATACCTCTGAATCTCATATCCGTGGCAAGCACCGAGACAAAATATCCGCCCGAGGAGGCACCCAATGCAAAAAGAGGCAGCTTATCAAGATTTTGTTTCATGACCCAACTCTCGATGATGTCTTTAACAATCTGTCTTTCTTCCCCAAGTGACCAGCATCTTCCAGCACTTGATATGACAAGGACAGCGAACTTTCTAGCCAAAGCATGCAGCACGATGAGCCTCTCTTCAGGTAAACCAACACAGTTTGAGCACTTGGGTGACTTATCCCAAAAATTAGCTGCTCTACCATTACAACCATGTGCCAAGAAGAGCACTGCTTTAGGCGAGTCGGGTATCTGCCATATAAAATCAGTCCCATTCCTGAACTCTACAGTTGGGTCTAATTGAACCACAGAATCAAAGCTATTCCATTTTTGGTCCAAAATCTCAGACATCGAACTGGATTTATCTGCACTTTTTACAAACAACGTCAATGCTACCACTATTAGAAGCAGCAATGCAACCAAAACTGGTAATCGAGCATTTGATGAACTGCTGGACTGCTTCAATAATCTTTTCCCACGTCTAAACATGGCTGGAAAACATAAAATGCAACACCATCATTTCCTCCCAACAAAATTTTGCAATAAGTCGAGAAAACAATAGAAAACCCAAAAAAACATGCTAAAATGCTGGCTAATGTTCAGGTTTTTTCGGACAACTCTTCATGGGTAACAAAAGCAGGATCTCTACTTTGCAGTGGAGAAATAAAATCCACATTCAACCCTATAAAAAAATTTCCTTCACAAGTTTAAATGGTTTGGAATTGGGGCTATTGAATTCAAACTTGAGTTCCCTTATCCAATTGACAAAATTAAGCTCATTTATCCTCATTATAACTAAAACTATATGTAAAATGAATGGGGAAAAGGAAATGCTTAAAATTATAATTTCCTAGGCTTGAAGGATATTGTGAAATTCATCCAGGCTATAATAATTGACAGAGCAAATAAAAGGCATCCACGCCCAAATAGTAAATTCAGAATTAAAAAGTACCTGGAACCGTTAATTAATCAAATTAATTATGCTAAAATAGCCTAGCAGATCCAGATCAAACAATGTTGCGATGTTTTAATCTGGTTTTGCTGTGCGGGAATTTTGGCTGTGTAAGCAGGGATTATGGTGATGTGTAGTTGGGCTGGACTGGGCGGGCTCAGTACGGGCGCCTTATGGGCTGAGCATGGTCCACACTTTTCGTTATCAGGCCCAACTCATCGAGAAACTGTAGAAAATTAGGACCTCCATCTATTTTTTTTCAAAATACTGAACATAAATTTTTGGATGGCATCTTCACGTGGCGGTAGCAACTACGAACACAAAAGTTAAAGCATGAGACATTTTTTTTACATCATCTGGTATATTCAATCATTAAGCGATCTCCAAGCTGGAAATGGCAGTAAGCAGTATGTGTTTGGGCGTACATCTCTCATACATTGTAATATTTTGAACAATACAATAATATGAATCTTCCTTTATCTTTGCAAATAGCGCGATGTTATTGCACGTAGATTTTTGTCCACTTGGAATTGATTGCATGTGTACATGTCTTTTCTTCAATATTCACCACATATGAGACTACAAATATCATTGACTTGGTATATTATTGAACTCAGCCGATGCACGTGCAAATAATGCCAAGAAAATAATGTATTAATAAACTCACGACAGATAAATCATGCTTTAGCAACATTTAACTCAACTAACAAAAGAAGATTGCGCTATGTCACTTTTTATTCGGAAAGTGACAACATATATCACTTTTTAGATAACATATTTTCATCACAATAACAATCCGGATATAATAAGTTTCAAAATCATATACCTTCTACCGATATGTAATTATAAATAGAGCACATGACGATCTGAAATCAAGATCATGCAAATCTATAATAAGAAAGTGACACACTGCATCACTTTACCTAGAAAGTATTGACACTCTGTCCTTTTTATTGATGACAACCTATGTCACTTTTTTAGATAAGCAATTGGTATACCACTTTATACCCAAGAAAGTGGACTGGCTACTATGTCACTTTTTATTAGAAAGCGTATGTATTATGTCACTTTTTTAGATAAGCATATTTTCATTACAATAACAATCGGATATAATAAGATTTCAAAATCATAAACCTTCTCTTGATATGTAATTATAATTAGAATCATAGATCTATATGAAATCCAGTCATGCTACTTTTATAGTAAGAAAGTGACCGCACATGTCACTTTTTACTAGAAGAGTGACACGCTACCACATCTTTTCAAAACACACTAATATCCTCTTTGTTGTTTACATGGTGTTTCATTACAATAACATTCTAGCATATAAATGATATTAGGTTCATACTGTAATTATGAAATCCTTTATTTCCTAATTAATATGTTTCAAAAATATGTATTCTAACATATTTATAAAGGAAATGTGTTATTTTCAAGGACCAAAACATATCATTCTATAATACATTGAGCATATATCATTAATTTCAAAAGACGTCATTGTACTTTTTTCATTTCACACCATCTCTCATAATCTATATTCTCTCTCGACTAAATAAAAAAATCCTCGTTCGATCTCTTATCGATTATCGAGAAAAGTCATCAAATTCCTTCAAATCTCAAACTTTTACCAGTAAGGTAAGTACGCATCTATTGAATTCATTATTTTCTACTTAATATTAAAAAAAAAAAAAAAAATCATTTTCGGTTCACTCATTTCATAGAATCTTATATTTCTTTATATTGTTTTGATGCTATTTTCAGATAGTTAGTTATGGATGGCATCTTCACGTGGCGGTAGCAACTCTGAACACAAAAGTTAAAGCATGAGACATTTTTTTACGGGGAAGAAAAATTGACGTTGTAGTAAGTTCAAAAATAGGCCCGTGAAGAAAAGTATACTATATCGATGCTGAAAGAAAAAAAAAATGTAAATTTTTGGACATTTTATTAATATTTTCGTTCTCTCTTTATTTCTATGTGTTTCTTTGAGTTCAAATATTTGGGTAAACCTTGTATTTTTCATTCAGAAGTATTTATTTATTTTCTGCATCTGCATGTAATAGTTCTTCTTTAAAATTTCATATTTTATTAAGTAGAATATACTGGGGGTGTGGAAATTAGGTTTAAGGAGCTGCACGATAATTGAAAAATGTTGAATTTGTAACTTGTAAGAAAGAAAAGCAATCGAATTCATGGTTATATGTAAGTCTTCACGATTAGTGTCCACATTTTTGTTAATTCATCAAATTACTAATTTAATAGGAAAATTGTCTATTAGTCACTTGAACGCGTTACTTGTTTTAAATTAAATCAAAATATTTTTTAAAAATTGTGATTAAGTCATTTTTTTCAACAATATTTTAAATTAATTCCAAAATCACCCATGTGAACCATATTTTCCATCGATGTATTTCTACCACCTCCTAACGACCTCCTCCTCCACTTTCGACGACATCCGTGAGTGCTTCTTCACTTTCTTCCTCTTTAATTTGAGAGTGCGCAGAACCAAACCAAATTAAGAGTCCATAGTTCTAGCAACATCTTGATCTTTTTGCTGGCGTTTCAAATTTATCCGGTTTCGCGACTTTTCTTTCATGCGCATATTGCGTCAAATAAGTTTCTAAACGAAATAAAAGATTGCCGTCACTTATTATTTCTTTCACTTTCGCCATATTAGAAAATAGAAATAATAAAAATGAATGATAGAAATTTATACGAATGAACTATTTTTCTCCTGAATCTAAAAGTTATGAGAATGTAACAAGAAATATTGTTTTCGCTCTTTCATATGAACAATTTTATTGCTGAATTTAATAGTAAGGAAAGGTATCAACTCTATTAAAATCTTTGTACTTGATTCCAGCTTCTCGGGCCAATCCCTCAAGGACCTTACGTGAAGGGATAACCAGGCCTACACAGAAGTTATGGAAGGGGTTTGTATATATCATGATGTTTTCTACATACTCATAATTGCTGGACATATGTGCAGCCTCAACCTGTAATTAAGTATCAATTATTCATGCATGTTTATGAAGGGAATGTGGGGGAGGCCATAGACGAACACATCAAAAGAATCAAAAGTACAAAGTACATCATTTTGTTTAATAGACCACAAAGAGCTTTCTTTCTTCTCCAGTTCCACGTGCGATGATTTTGCTGCTGTAAATAGCAGTTTGATACTGTATTATAGCAAACAGCTTGATATTGTATCAAGTATAACAGAAATGAGTATAGAATTTGCATGCGTGCTTAGAATTTTTATTATAATATATTTTCATAATGGTCTCGATGAGTCGATCAAGACATATAATAGATTTTAGCCGTTTGAAGTCTCTTTAGCTTAAAATGACAATCTTTAATTTTTCTTGTCAAAATAGTATCATACATACTAAAACATTATCACAGATAAATGTAACTTAATATATTAGTATCATAAATAAAAATATCTTCATAAAATAGTATCGCATACACAAACTACAATCCAATAAAATAACGGTATCATATATTAAATAACAGTATCATAAGTTGAAATATTATCATAATAAAACAGTATCAAAGATAAAAACATAGTATAAACATATCATATCACTTTATCTAAATAAAACAGTATCATAGATCTGTTTTACTGGTTGAAGTAATTATATTGTTCTTAAAATACTCCATTAGTAGTACAAGACCATTGATACTGTTTGCATTCAATAACATTATCATATATTAAAACAATTATATTAAAGTTTTACTAGTTGAAATAATTATATTGTTCTTAAAATACTCCATTAGTAGTATAAGATCATTGATACTGTTTGCATTCAATAACATTATCATAAATTAAAACAGTATCATATGTTGAAACATTATCATAATAAAACAATATCAAAAATAAAAATATTGTGTAAGTGTATCATAGCACATTATCTATATAAAACAGTATCATAGAAAAAACTGTATCATATATAAAACTAAGCACAAGATATTTTAATGGTTTAAGTAATGATATTATTCTTAAAATACTTCATTAGTAGTACAAGATCATATGTTTAAACATTGTCAAAATAAAACAGTATCAAAGATAAAAGCATGGTATAAATATTCCAATGTACATTATCTAAATAAAACAGTATCATGGATAAAACAGTATCATACAAAACAGTATCACAATAAAACAGTATCATTAAATAGGTTTTTTTTTTTTTTGCAATTGTAAGAGTATGTTGGTATTTTAGTTCTAAAATATGACTTTAATTGAATTAAGTTTTGACTATATGACTTTAGAGTCCATAAGTGCCAAAACAGTGACCGATCTAGAAGTTACCCAATTTAATATTATCCCTCCAAATTGTTAATTTATGTTGGTATTCTTCTTTAGCAACTTTCCAAAAATAGAGGTAAATAGAACAAAATGGAGAATTAGAGCTTAATTGGAGTTGATCGGATATTTGAAGATTGACTTGATGGCACAGGAGTGATAAAAACCACTAAGATAGCCATTGGAAGAATTTCAAAAGTTTCGAAAGTGAAATTAACATACAAAAAGTTTGAGGACAGATTTGCATACTTCTAAAACTTGAGAATGACCAAAATCAGAAGACTAACAAAGTTTGAAGTGCTTAAAAGTTTTGGGGTGAATGTTGAAGAAGTTTGGAACAAAAAGGACCAAATTGGGTAACATTTAAAGATTGAGAGACAAAGCTACAAGAAAACATAAATGTGAGTTGACCATAGAGATGGCAAAAAAATCCGTCATGCTCCTAATGGGGTGGGAAATCCTCGCCTCGATTACTAAACAAGGCTGGGACGAGAATCATGGTCCCCACCCCAAATTCTCGAATCTACCCCGAATATTTTTATTTTATTTTAATTTATTTTTATGTTTTAAAATTTAAATTGTGCGTAAAAAAAATTAAAAAATATATTAATAATTAATTAATTAATTAAATGGAGTTATAAATGAGAATTTTTCTATACCCGACCCGACCCTCATCCCACCTCCCAAAAATCCTTGACGAGGTAGGGATAGTAATGGCCGCCCTGGCCTCACCCAGTCCCGCTCGTTTAAAAGAGATTTGAGACTACACAACCAATTAACAACAAATTTGGACGGAATCCATCCATATGGACTAGTTTTACACCCAATGTCATATGTTAGGGATCTTCTAGCAAAAATAAAAGTTAGGGACCAAAAAAATATTAAGAGCATACATTATGGACCATTTGCACCAAAATTTCTTAATTTTAACCACACATTTCATAAAAGACAACTTTTATCAACTTTTCAACCACGCAATTTTATTAGTTTTTATTAGAATTTGTTAAAAAATTGATTTTTATCAAAAACCAAATAGACACTTAGATGACAGTGTTGGACGTGATTAGGGATGAGGCAGGTGCGGTACTAGTGGTCTATGCTGCCAAGATGGATGGCACTCTAGTATTGGCTTTAATACCCCTATTTCAAATGTTTTTGGCGAAATGGTCCTTTTCAACAATTTCCATCCAAATCACCGTGAAATTTGACGGTGGAAGAATTTTTTTTATTTATAAAAGGCTTATTTGCACAAATGGTCCCGACTTTTGTAAAGAAAAATTTGCGACAAAAGTCCCTAATATTTTAGAAAGTGTTGAAAAGTCCCATAACCTTCTAATCCTAACACATATGACCTAAACTTTTTGACAATTTACCCCTAACTTAAATAAATTAAAATAACTCACAAACCTTTTCAAAAATACAAATAAGTCCTAAATCTTTTTTTTTTTTACATATTTACACTTAAAATAATAAAAAGTGTGTCATCAAGTCCCAAAACTTTTAATTTTGTTCACCAAAATGATATTTAAAAATGTGTTTGATTAAAATTAGATTTTTTTTTAGTAAAAAGTGATTGAAAAATTGTGTGACCATAAAATGTGTGGTTAAAATTAATCGTTAACTTTGACTTTAGTTTTTTAACAAAATCAAAATTGAAAACAAGCATTTCTTAGAGTCTCTGTGATTTTGTCAGGTGGTACATTAATTAACAAAAAACTATACATAATCAAAATTTGACTAATTTAAAATTTTAATTTATTTTCCATATCAATTACTAGAGGTGGCAAGATGGGTCACCCGAGATAACTTTGGTCTCTAAGTCGGGTTGGTCCGATAAAAGTTGATTCGATAAAATTAGGTTAATTTAGTCGGCATAACTGCTTAATCGGTGGCTCGATAATTTTTTTTTACAAGTCCCCTACCCCACACTTCAAACACCCCACCTCCGGCTGCCACATTTCACGGGGAGGGAGGGAGGGAGGGAGGGTGGGGTGTTTGAAGTGTGGGGGTAGGATTTGGACAAAAAAAAAATTATCGGACCGGCCCGGTTGACTAGTTTTATCGGACTAAATTGACCTAATTTTATTTAATCAATTTTTATTAGACCGACCTAGCCCTCAAAATTTCGCAGGCAGGGGCTATATGCAGGCCATTTTACCACCTCTAGTAATTGATATGAAAAATAAATTAAAATTTTAAATTGGTCAAATTTTGATCATGAGTATAATTTTTTGTTAATTAATGTGCACCATTGACACAATCTGTAGAGACTCTAAGAGCTCGCTTATTTTCAATTTTGATTTTGTTAAAAAGTTAATATCAAAGTCAACAATTAATTTTTAACCGCATTTTATGGTCCCACAATTTTTCAATTACTTTTACTAAAATATCGATTTAATCAAACACATTTTAAATATCATTTTGGTGAACAAAATTAAAAGTTTTTTTGATGACACACTTTTATTATTTTAAGTGTAAATCAGAAAAAAAAAAGATTTAAGACTTATTTGTATTTTTGAAAGGTTTGTGTTATTTTAATTTATTTAAGTTAGGGTAAAATTGTCAAAAAGTTTAGGGTCATATGTGTTAGGATTAGAAGGTTATGGGACTTTTCAACACTTTCTAAAATATTAGGGCTTTAATTTACAGTTGACAATGGGATCCAAATTCAACTCAGCCGAAACTGATGCATTGAGAGTGTGATACAAAAGTTGGGATGGCAATTCAACCCTAATGCGCTATCTCTATGGGGACTTGTCCTAAACGGAGCGGGGAATCCCTAATCAGAGAAATAGGGGGGTGGGGGGGTGGGGTGGGGGAGGGAGGGAGGGAGGGGCAAAAGTCCTCGACCTGGACCCACCCCAATTCAATTAAATATTTTTTTTAATTATTATTATAATTATAATTATAAAAGTTTATAAATAGAAATATATATTAAAAAAAAAGAACTAATGGGTTAAATACATATATTAATTAGAAGACCACAAATACACTTCATGGCCCATCGAAATGTAAAATCTATTATTTATTTAAAAAATAATTTTGCTACATATTTGATTTTCTATTAAAATTCCACAATTATTTTTCAATATTTTAAATTTCAAAAATAACAAAAATAAAAATGTAATACACATTTTTTATAAGAAATATAACAAACGTAACAAATGTAACAAGTATTGCAAAAAATAAAAACAATATTTTTATAATAAAAAAAAAGTCAGATAGTATTTTCTAAATTATTTTATATTTTGTGGTGTATAGTGAAACTATTCCTTTATTTAATAATATATTGGTCCACCACTCCATTTTATATGCTTATTGTTCAACGCACTTATTAAAAGAATTCGATGTGTGATTCATTATATACATTTACTCTTTAACTATTGAGACTTTACTAAGATATTATATTTTATTCCACATCAAAAATTATACTTCATATTAAAAAAGAATTGTTTATAAATAATATAATTTTGTTATATTTTTTAAATATATTAATATTCAAGTGTTTTCTTTTTAATAATTCAATTTAATGTTTAAAATCAAAAAAAAAAAAAACGAAAAAATGAACAGGTGAGGGGAGTTCCCCCCCCACATCCACCTCCGCCTTAAGCGGGGATCGAGACAGAAAACTCCCTGGCTTGGCATGGCCGGGCGGGGATGGGTATGGGGAGGGACGCTCTATCCTCGACCCACTCTATTGTCATCACTATACAAAGGCTGGAGAGGAACAATACTTTAGTTCTCAATGTTTTCTTATTTTCTTACAATAATAGCATTATTAGAGAGGACAGAGTGTGTGCGTGTCTTGTATATTCCCAAGTGACCCATAATCCTGTATATTTTGCTTGATGAATGTTCACTGTGTTCTTATTTTTATTTCGTCATATGTTCGTGACAACTTGAATTAGTGATTGTTTGATCTAATTTTAAAATTAATTTTTCAATCACGAATAGTTTATTTGACCAAAATTTTACCTTTATAACACGACATATTTGATCATTTTGTATTAAAAAACTAGTTTTTAAACTAGACCAAACAAGTACTTAATATAAAATTATCTGATGACCTTAAAAATAAGGGTAATTATATTTTCACTATAATTTTTGTTTGTTGCAAAATATTTTAATTGTAAAGAAGATTTTCAACTTTTGTTGATTGTCACACTTATGTCTTTAACTTTTTTTTGTAGTACTCTTATCATCAACTTTTTATTAATTAATAATTCTTGTTTTATGTGGAGATTTCTATTCAAAAAATTTGTTATGACTACATAAAAAGACTTATTTGTCCTTATATTTTTAAATAAACAAAAGAAAAACAATAAATACAAAAATTTAACAAATCTATTTTCATTACAAAGCATGCTAATAGAAATTTGAACACAAACAGAGACAAAAATGTGCTTAACTAATTGAAGATAAAGAATAAGAATGCGACAAAAAAAAAAAAAAATGAAATGAATGTAATAATAAGCAAAAGTTAATAATTTTTATTTTAATTAAAATATAGTGTATCAAATAAAAATTATAGTTTGGATATAATTATTAAAAATAAATGAGTGAGTTGTGTATCAATATATTCAAAAACCATGTCAATTGGATCTAGATGGTAATATTACACTACTGAATAAAAAGTATAATGCTATTTATCACACTGGTGATTATCATCAGTTGTAACTGTATTGACATTAAATGATAGACCGAGTAAAAACATAATATTATTTATCATTACTGGTGATTATCACCTTATTATTAAATGATAGATATAATAAAATATAAAAATATAAAACTTATTTTATTAAATGTGTCATTTAATGTCATAAATTGATAATTATTATCAATGATAATAAATAGTATTACTCGAGCAAAACAGTAGCGTGAAAAGTGAAAGTCAGGCAATGTAAGGTAATAAAACTATTTTTGAATCAAAGTGATGCTATTCTCTTGAAATTTTGCAACAAAAAAAAAAAATGTTATTCTCTAGAAAGTATTATCTTTTTACATAAGTGAATTTTGGTTTTTTTTTTTTTTTTTTTATCAATTAATCACTATACTTCATTAATTAAAATATCAATCTGAACAAAATGAAAAATACTATTTAACACTAGTGATAACATTAGTATTAGTATTAGTTTAGGTGGTAGTACGACAATTGTTATATTATTTAATCACGATCGAATTGAGTTTTTTATGTTAAGAGAAAAAAAAGTACTTAAATGTTCATGTATCACTATGTCTTTAATTTCTCCCCTTACAAAATCATCTCTTCCAAAATTTGATGACCGTTTCAATCAATCTGCTTGATTCGATCATCTTCATCAACCGATCATCTCCAAAATCTGCTCACATCATCAATCCATCTCTCCCAATCGATCATCTTCCTCCACCGATCATCTCCGAAATCTATTCACTGTCAATCCATTATTATAATAGAGCTTATGATCATATCCTACCACAAAAAAAAAAAAAAAAAGGTATACTAGTAAATAAAAATATATATCAATTTTGTTGAATAATGTATCCGTGGTTCCAATTATTACTCTTATAAAAGGCGATATTGATTGAAAGGAAATTTACAAATTACATTTTAAGAAGATTAGGGGCAATTTTCTTTGTCATTTTCAATCCGTTTTAGTTTTTATTTTTGAAAATAGTGAAAACGTGTTTACTTATCCATTTTCGAAAATGCATTTTCCAAAACACCAAAAAAATTTACAAAGGAAACAGAAAATGGCGATTTAGTCGTTTTCCGTGTTTTCTTTATAAATGCAGCTCATTTCCAAAATTGTCAAAACGCGCGTTTTCTAAAGGTGGTTTGCGTTTCGAATTTCAATGGCGGCCTTTTTTTTTAATTAACATTTTAGGCTGGATATGAAAAATGATGATCTAGTCATTTTCCGCATTTTCTATACAAAATGCAGCTCATTTCTAAAGTGGCAAAAACTTTAGAAATTTGAAGGTGATTGAGTTTTGAATCACAATGGCGGCTTTTTTTTTTTTAATTACAAGTTTTTAATTATTTTTAATTTCAATAATAAATGTCAACAATAATTGTTTTTAATTTCAAGTAATTTCAAAACTTTTAATTGTTTTTAATTTCAACAATAATTATTTTTAATTTCAAATAATTTCAAATTTTTAACCAATAATTGTTTAAATAAAATATTCTAAAAATATTCTAAAAATTTCAATTAAAGGCGTTTTTGAATTTTATGTTTTGATAAGTTTTCAAAAATTCCAAAAAAAATATATTTTCATCAATCTCAAAACATACTCAAAATACAAAATCAAAAATGAATTCAAAATTCGCAAAAACACAACTTCAGTAATTTAAAAAGGAATTTAACTTAGGACCCAACCAATAAACCCTGCCCTAAATAGGATTGCTTCACCTTCACCCGAATCACCCCCGCTGTTTCCACAAGAAACTCTGCTACCCATTCGGAAACTGCAGCGAATCTAAACAGAAACCACATTTTGGTAAGCCAATTTGATGGTCATTTAATTCGAAATATTGAATGACCCGGAGAGTTCCTTTTAGCAATTTGCGTTTTTAATAGATTTTCTGCTTTAATTTGTTGTAAAATTTTGAATTTAGATGAATTATTTATAACCCTGGAGTGATAGTGTGTGTACGGTCGCTTCTTGGTTGATGAAGAGAGAATAGAAAATGAAGTTGTTGTTTTCATATGCCATATCTGTATGTAGATATTATAGTTCTAAAGCTGCTTCTTTCAATCAAACAAAATGGGGTAAAAGTAATTATTTCAAGAACAAGACCAAGAAAAGTGGAAATGATACTCCTAAAAGGCCTAGAATCAAGTGGACTGATGAACAAGAGCATGTTTTGGATGCTATTTCAAATGGGAAGTCTGTTTTTATTACTGGGTCTGCGGGGACAGGAAAAACTTTTGTACTTGAGCATGCTATTAAGAGACTTAAGAAAATTCATGGTCGTTCTAAGGTTTATGTGACGGCCTCCACGGGTGTTGCTGCTCTTTCCCTTAAAGGACAAACCCTTCATTCGTTTGCTGGAGTTGGCCTTGGTGATGCAGATCGTGCAAGTTTAGTAGAAAGGGTGCTTTTGGATAGAAGGGCTAAACAGAGGTGGAAGAGTGTTAAGGCGTTGGTTATCGATGAAATAAGCATGGTTGATGCTGAATTCTTTGAAAGTCTTGAATATATTGCCCAGATTTTGCGAAATGAAGAAGGGGTGAGTGAGAATAGGATTTGGGGCGGAATACAACTGGTTGTGAGTGGAGACTTTTTTCAGTTACCACCAGTTCACAAGAAAAAGAAGAAGGGTGCAAAGGAGTATGCTTTTGAAGCTGATTGTTGGAATGCAAGTTTCAATATGCAAATTGAGCTTACTACAATATTCAGGCAAGCAGATGATAAGACACTCATCAAACTCCTCCTGGGAATAAGAAAAGGGGAGACCGATCCTGGGGATTTGGAGCTTTTGGAAGGATGTTGCTCGGGAGATGAGCCGGATCCTTCAGCTGTACGGCTATACCCAAGGATTGAAGATGTAAACAAGGTGAACAAGATGAAAATGGAGAGCTTAAATGAGAAGATTATTGTTTACAGGGCTGTTGATTTGGGTGAGGATCCATGGAAAAGGCAGCTTAAGCATGGGATTGCACCTGATGAGCTAGAACTTTGTATAGGTGCTAGGGTGATGCTGACTAAAAATAAAAATCCATGGCGCAAACTTGTGAATGGTGCCACTGGTAGAGTTATAGATTTCCGCAAGGTTTCTCATCAACATGAAATATGTAAAATGTGTGATGGTGGCAGTATTTTACCAGTTGTGGAATTCGACTCTGGCTTGAAAATGGATGTTGAGCCAGAAATATGGGCTGTCATGGATGGGGACAAAGTTGTTGCCACACGAAGGCAGATTCCTCTCATACTGTCATGGGCTTTAAGCATTCACAAGTGCCAGGGAATGACTCTTGACAGCCTTCATACGGATCTCAAGCGCGTTTTTGACTTCGGGATGGTCTATGTTGCACTTTCACGTGTAAGACGCCTAAGAGACCTTCATTTGTCAGGTTTGAATCACTCAAAGATCAAGGCACATCCAAAAGTTTTGCAGTTCTATTCTAGTTTTTCTGGTGAGCAGGATGAGGATTCTATAGCTGATAAGAATTAAATTTTGTAGCATAAATTTGCTCAATTGTTCTGTTAAGATGATCAGTCAGACCAAAATATCACAGTTCTTGAATCAAGTTTCATTATCAACAAGAGCATAGCATTATACATCATCTTGATTACGCTATATTTGAGGGAACAGAATATTCATGTGAAAATTTAATGATGTTCCAGGTTATGGCCTCAAGGCCGTCAACTAGCTCATGAATAGAAAATTGCAACACTTTGCTTACAATCTTATGCATCTACTCAATATTTGCTAACGATGAAGGAAGCTTCATCTTTTTGTGTGCTCGAAGCTGAAATTTAATTGGAATAGATCATTTACGGGTATTGTAATACTCTTTAATCCTCTTTGTATTTGAACTATGAGCTACCCTTCCCATGAAACATGTGTTGTTATTCACTGAATCTGGATTTTGCATCGTTATTGAATTTCCAGTTACTGTTTTCGCTTAGATAACTGCATGTTGGTCTTGACCCACTCTGCTATCCCACAACTCCATTTTCTTCCCAATCTGGAACACTTATAATTATTGGCATAGTTGAAAAAACTGTGATTAGCTTCGCGTTGTGGCTATAGAGTAGTTATATATATGACCTGAAATACCTTCTCGATAGCAGTTAGGTCTAGAGGGATGTTACAATCTTTACATTCATGCATAATTTCCGTAATAAGATTAGCAGCATGGTTAACAATAAAAGCCAGTTAGCATCGATCCTTCTTTCATGTGTTCCAACCTCATTTTTGTTGCTTTCTCTTAGCCTAAAAGTTGCTATAAAAGAAAGTAGAAAGAACTTGAACTCTTAGTTGCTATTTAGTGCAATAAGTGTCCCAAGCTGAACTATAATGCCAAGTTCGCTTAGGGTTGTAAATGGCATATGCCTTGATGATATATTGGAGAGTTATAACATCTGAATTTTTCTTCATGGTGTACTCGTGTTCGAATTGGGTTTGAAGCTAAACTTCTCCTCAAGAGGAGATGCAAGCGATTTGGGTGAGATCAACAATGTCAACTCTTTTATTAAGGATCATATAATCCCACTATTTGGGGACTGCAAACACTCATTTCTTGTTTATTATTCTAACATATAGCAGTTCAAAAGAAAAGAAATATACCAATATCAAACTGCAATCTTGATACATATGTAAATTACAAAGGGAAAAAAATCAGTTTTCAAAAAGAAGCCAAAATTCATTCTGTAATGTACAAATGCAAATTTAGAGGGAAAAAATTACGAGTTCATCTTGCTGAAAAATTCAAAAGATTCCACATTTCAAGAAATAATTCCTCATCCAATAGTTGAGTGTGACGAACCACTTCTCGATTTAGAATTATCCAACTTCAAGATGGCCTCAAACTTCTGGAGATATTTAAGTGCCTTCACCTGCAAAAAGACAGATGTGAAGTGATTCCTTTTTCATTCATTGCTAAATCTACATGAATATCCAAAGGAATTAGATCTTTAGCAACCACATATTTTTCATTCTTGTATTTCAGACCACTTTCCCAGGAAAATCATGTATTATCTGTACATCTTACAAACTGAACTATGCATCACAATCTACATCAAGAATCCCATCTAAGCATAAAACCACTAAATACCACCAGTGATCAAGGTCCTCATGTGAAGAGACTGAACTTTAATGTAATGTGCCATCACCTTCACTAAGAGGCTCCTCACAGTTGAAACCATGAAAAACACAAACTAGATGAAAGTCCTGGTAGTCCAGCAAGAATATCAGTTCATATGCTAGAATCCTTCGTCCAGACCTTTTTATTCCCCAAACTCATACTTCGTAACCTTGACTCTAATAGATATGCCTATAATCTTATCAAAGAACGTACGGATATCGGGCTATATTAAAAAAATTTGGGTGAAATGTCATGTCCTTAATCATACATCTCAGTCATTATGCCCATGCTATGACATGCTCTAATAGTGTCTGTTCGTCAAGCTTTTATCGATATCAAGAGGAAAATGAGGGAGAGGGAGAGAGAGATTTCACACCTTCCAACGTCTTTTATGAACAAGATGGTTGTTAATTTCATCCAGCTTGAGAATTATTTCACTGAAAGTAGGTCTCTTGTAGGGTTTCTCGTTCCAACAATCCTCTATTAACCTGTTCAGATGTCATAAACCTGGTAAACAATCACCATCCTATTGGGTATGTAAAGAAAATTGGAAGACTATCTCAGTTTATTAGATGCAAAGAGTAATCATCAACTTTAAGGATGCAGCAACTGAACAGGCAAGTGAACAAATGCAAATGCAAACAACTCAAATCTGACAACACGGAATTCTTGGCATTTGTAGTTATTCTTTGTATGGGAAAAGTAGCAAGAAACTCTTCAGTATAGGGCAGCAGGGGGAGGAATTAAATCTGAAATAGGCATCCAAAAGTTCTCTCTCAAACAACTACCAGGTCTTCAATATCTTGAGTTGATCTAACAAACATTCATATTGAAACCAAAATATCAGAGATTTATTTGTGGAGAGCTCCAACTAACACTAACCGTCAATTTTTTCCCTCAAAAATCTAAATCATTAACTATGTATTCTGACTTCACATCAATAGACCAAGGAAAGCATACAGTACCATGTCAACTTGAAGTTTTACAAGCATCCACAATCACAAGTGATGAGGTAAAGGAGCTAAAACTAAGATTCAGGTACTAGAACTGAGGAAAATCTGTTTTAGAATTTGGATGGTATCCATATGTAAGATTTGAATTTTAGTGGGTAAAAATTCACCACCTTCTTTTGGTTGGCATTTTTGAAATAAAAAAAAATGCAATCAATCCCAATCCTAAATCTGAGCTTTTAATACAGAACTTCCCATTTCTACAAGTTATGGATCATGTATTCAACTTAGACAGACAATAAGGAAGAAGTACATGAAATGAAATTTCCTTATTTATCTCCAACCTAAGATTTGGAAATCATTAATGTATAAATCAAAATCAAAATCCAAAGCCTGAAATCAACTAAATTCCAGCGGCCAAGTTGTTAGGACTAAACAAAGAGGGGAATCGCTTATGAAGCACTGACACAGAAGGATAGAGAAATTTGATCAGTCGAAAAATTGAATGATGTTCGAGTTTTATTAACCATTAAGAGAGAATGATTCTGCTTTAAGCAAACACAGAAAATTACTAAGTCTAACTAGAAAAATCTCAAGATAAAATATAGAGATGAAAAGAGATGCAGTGCTCCATGACAGATTGGATTGCACTTAAAAACGAAAAGAAAAGAAATGCAGTCTCATTGTACCTTTACCATACAGATTAGTCATTAAGCGATTGAGAACAAAAGCTACCATTTGGTCAAAGGGTTCTAATCATGATGTTATGAAAAACTAGGACGAAGACATGCATTCCAGAAGTAATCAAATCAGCCTCTATTTCATTCCTTTCCAACCACATTATCAAACAAACTTTTCCTTTAGGGTTGTATAAAAAATTTAAAAATTAAAACTTCATTTCCAGAGCACAGGACAGAATCTACATTTAAAACTGGAAATCATTAGAGCGCATATTATATGTAAATCCATCTCAGATGTATTGAAAACTGAATAAACTTCAGAGGCTTACTCTCGCAGTCCATGAGCATAAAGCTTCACTGGAGCTCTAAAAGGAGGGCGCTCATTTGCAACATATGCTTTGGCGACCTCAATTTCTTGCCTTTTAGGAAATGGTTGACAACCTTCTATCATCTGTGGACCAACATTGATAAGAAAAACAGTTGTCATGCCAACACTGTTCATAGAGAGATCTTTATCACACATTGGTGAGTTTATGCATGACAAGTGCAAAACAACTTAAAAAACCCTCCAGTTACCTGATAAAGATGGGGAAAAGAGGAAAAGAAAACTGAGCCAGTATATTTCAAAAAAGTGTGTATAATTAATATAAACCAATCACTAGTCTGTATACCATATTTTTATTCTATTTTCTCTGCACTAAATCACCTTAAGTTGTTACACTAGCCTACCTTCCTAGTTCTCTGTCCTCTATCTGCCAATAAACCATTCTTTCTCCTCAATAAAGAATTTCAAAAGGAATTCTAATTCAATCACTGTCTTTGACAAAATGGCATAGTTAAATACAGAAATTCATGACAAGCTTTGATGTATGACAAACTGATAGTACCAAAATAAACTAAATACCATCCAAGTTGTTCTTCAGTTTAAACAGATTTTCTCTAGGCATGTAACTATTTCTTGGCTGTGGGATGGATTCTAATCAACCTGATAGAATACAGGCAATTCTACTACAGCTGCACAGATATTGTTATCCTGTATGCATGAATTTCCCATGTTTTCAGCACTAAAAATCTAATGAAATCATCTACTCAGGTCCTACGCATTCTTCATATCCCTCTACCGAAATTCGAGTGGATCTTATCCAAAGAGAACATCATACTAACTTACAGAAGATCATAACAATTAACATATTCATTACCATCATGACCCAAAATGCTCAAAATGTGTTAATTTCAAGAGATACGTATAATATTTTGTTCTCAATCTATTTCAATTATGTCCAAAGTCACAAGATCATTTCAGCTGATGCGTTTATTTGGATATAGAGGGCCCAAAAAATTATGCAAAAAATCTGAAAAAGGCAGGATAACATAAAAATGTTATGAACATAATATTTAAGGGATTCCCTAACGTTTCAAAATCGTTGGGGATATGCCCCTAACCTAAAAAAATAGCACCACCCTACGAAGCACGGACACGCCACCGACGGTGATGTGTCCGTGTCCAACACGTATCGGACACGAATACGTCGCCGACACGATCGCTTCATTCTAGGTCGTTTAAAAAAAAAAAAAAAAAAAAAAAGCGAAAAAATAACCTTTTGAAGACTTATGTAAGTGGGTTTTCATTTAATTTCATTTTTATGCGCTTCTCAAGCGTCAATTTGCACTTTTCCGTGAGATAAGCAAGCGTGTGTATTTTTGGTGTGAAACCCAATTTTGGAACAGAGGAACGGGAAGAAGACTGCAAATGAACTGAAATTTCTACTGGACATATTAATTTATTGATAAAGTTCAATTTTGCCATCAACTAATGACAAAGTACAATTTTCAAATAACTATGTACAAACCACTTGAAAACCCATTGACAAAGTACAATTTTACCCTCAACTAATGGCGTATACAACAAGCTTCACCTTTTTTAAGAATTAAGTCATCCCATTCCCAATTTCCCATATACTTTTTTGAGAACCAACATTAAAAAAAAGAACACGCACAAAACCAACCGGAAAAAAAAAAAGGAAAGGAAACCTTCAATTCCTTCATTTGCAATCTTCATTTGAAAAATTCAAAGTGTCCCACTTCAAACAAAATACGGATAATATCATTCTTATATATTTAATGTTGAGTTTGATTTATATTTGAGTACAATCAAATAAGTATACAAATTTGAAATTTTTATTTGCTAAAAAAAAAAAAATCAATGTGTCGGTGGCGTGTCGGTGTCGGTATTTTTTTGAAAATTGCGTGTCGACGTATCCGACACGTATCGTGTCGGACACGCATATCCGTATTCGTGCATCATAGGCACCACCCATCCCCAACGTATGAAAAACTTGGCGTGGTAGGTCTTTTATGACCAAATTACCCTTTTTTTTAAATAAACAAAAAAAGAAAAAAAAACATAATTGAAAACTAACCATATGTACCCCAAAAATTAAAAAATAATAAATATACCCAAAAAAAAAAAGTAACAAATATTGGTCATTTTCTTTAAAAAGTCCTAAAATTTTATTGTATCAAATTCATAGAAAAAAAAGAGTGGGAGTTTGATGAAGAGAATAGCGAGTTTTAAAATACATTCAAGTAATCAATATCGAAAAAAGAAAACAAAATGTACAAATAATAAAAGATTCTTACAAATTACAATTAAATGGGAGGCCGAGATAAGAAACGAAAAAAACATAATAACCTGAAAGACCTAATTTTATATGATTAAAAGAACAGTACTAAATAATAATAAAAAATTGACCACTCGACCATTTTCTATTGCTTGACCAAACAACAGAAACAAAAACACATTAAGAAAGACCTAATTTTATATGATTAATACAGTACTAAATAATAATAAAAATAACTGCAAGTGGAGTTTATATATCAACAAATAGGATTAAAAAATGGAAAGAAGCATTTACCTCCTGTAATATCAATCCAAATGAAAAGACATCCACCTTTGTATCATATTCCTCATTTTAAAAACTTCTGGAGCCACATAACGCCCTGGGTTGACAAAAACGATCCATTTTAATAACAGTCCAATATATTGCTGTGCTTGATCACTTCAAAGAGAAATTCCTCTAATACATACAACTTGTCTATAAAAGTGAATACAAGAAATCTAAGCAGTTATCAGGAAATTAACAATCTCATCCTAGAAGCAACAACATACAAATGCCTGAATGGGAATTTTTTTCCACGTGCATGGATAATAAGAGATTTTTTTGCAGGGCGAGTATCGCAGTTGAAAGAAAGTAAAGTCTGTACAGCATCTGTACAGCATCAACAAAGTATTAAAGAAAATAAAAATGTTAGCTGTGCTAATTGAGGCAGGTGCCCAAATCTCCCAAATTTTACTCATCAATTCTATATGCGATTGAAAAACAAGTCAAAATATATTGCTCCCTACAAATTAGATACTTACAAGAAGTCTGTTGGCAAGCCACAGGTCTATCTTCTTTAATTGATTTTGCAACTTTTATCAGCTTGCTTAGTCCAAAGTCTGCAACTTTTAGATGGCCAGAATCATCCCGGAGTATGTTCCTGTTTTCATTCTCATTCTATTCAAATAGATTCTAGAGATTCTACACACACTTCAGCATAAGAAAAGAGCTCATAATTGACTGTGAATCAATCACATTCAAAGAGAGGAAACATACGAAGGCTCAAGATCCCGATGAATTATTGCTTCGGGCTTATGCTCATGCAAGTAGTTCATTCCTCTGCAGTACATACAAAATATATAAATGAACATACAAAGAGAAAGTAAATGCATATACCATTTACAGTGTGAATCAAATAACTGCATCATGTTGTATTCAAATGTGTCAATCATGTTCTCTCTCCATAAAATGTGTGTGCTCTTCCCATCAGTATTTTAGCCAATCGCATTTCATACTTGCTGTGAGGAATCCTAGAGCATGACTCAGTTCAATATATAAATTAAAGTTAAATTAACCGTAAGAATTAAAGAATGACAAATACTAATATACAAATAAATAAATAGCCTAAGGGTCTTTTCTTTACGTTACTTATGCATAGCATTTTCTGAAGCGTCATCATAAAATAATAGGCTATTGCTTTCAACAGCAAGTGATGATAAACAAATTCAAGCACCTGCCGATCACAACACGTGAGGGAACATTTGCATGAGTTTAAAATAATAGCCAATGAACTAACCTAGCAATATCCAGAGCAAACTTAATAGCCATTGTCAGCTTTAAGGCACCCCTTCGTTTCAAGTATGCACAAAGATCTCCCTGTACATCAATTAAGAGTCTATATCAACAGAACTGAGTAGTCTAAGGATATTTACAATCAATTAAATCTTATTGACCACAAAGATATTCCCCAAACATTTAGCAGTTTCAAATACTAAATTTTACCCTCTAATAGTACACAAACAAACAAGATATTTATGACTTTTTTCCAAATGCAACCCATTTGAAATCGTCTGCAACAAAAGAAAAAATAATAATAATTCGTTTCTAGCAGAAATGAAGAAGATTTAAGATAGCAAGTACCAGTGAACAATAGTAAAGTTAAGAGTTCAAAATTAAACTGAAAAGTACCTTGGGTAGATATTCCGTGACAATCATCATCGGTGTACTTTGTGTTACAGCACCGAGAAACTGGACAACATTGGGGTGGCGTATCTTCTGAAGTAAAGCAAGCTCATCCCTGAATGCCTTTCTGTACAAACCACCAAAAGAACCCAGTCAAATCAGAGATTATAAGCAATTACTAACACAATTAGATGGGAAGATAAAAGATCAACAGAAGTAAATTCATGCATAGCATATGACCAACCCACACTTTGTCTTCATCTGTGAACAATTCCTCGCCAAATTTCTTAACGGCAACTTGAATTCCACGCCATGATGCAAGACAAAATGTTCCCTACAGCACATTTTATACAAAAAAATTACAGAAGTTATGGAAAGAATTATAGTTAACATCATCTTCCCACTTTGTCCCTCATTCCTAGCAGTTCAAATAAATGCTAGAAAATGGTCGGAAACTTAGAGTCCTCTTTGGAATGATGAAAATGTCTCCAATTACTAAGTGCACAAGCATCTGACAACATAAGTTTGAAAAAGCAACTCATGGCAAGATCTTAATTATGAATTGATAATGCTTTTAGGAAAGGAGTGAACAGTTTACAGAAAGGTTCGTGTAAAAAAAAAATACAGCCAGCTTAACATCACCAATTTTGATTTCAGATACAGGATGAATTTTACCTTGGTTATCTCCACACTGTCTGTAAAATCGAGCTCTCTCATGTCAATTTCATACTCAGGAACTTCACGAGCATTTTGGACATGCATGGGAGCCACCTAAAAGAAAAGGAATAGGAAACTCTGATGTTGACACCTTGAGACAGTACATACTATTGCAAAGACAGTTGTTTCATTAATGAAACGAACAAGCAAAACAAAAAAAATCAACCAACATTACATGCTTGATAAGACACGTGACACTTACAGGAGGTCTTGCACCATGTGCCTCCAAAAGCTTGATAACGTCATTATTTTTGTAGTAGATTGCATCTGCAAGAGGCTATTTAATCAAACCTTGTCAATACCATATCTACTAATAGCTCAGTGAGAACATTGAGACCTTGAAACAACACTACAAAAATTTACAAATTAGAAAACAAGCTAGACAAAAGCAAATTCCATTTCGTATTGCATCCATGGTGCATATGACACTTACTACCACTTGGCTTCCCAAATCCATCCAACTACAGACAAGTCATTGAATTAGATAGAGTAGCAGAAATCATTCTGCTGCATGATGTTTCAAGAGAAAAGGCAATATTGCTGACTGATAATCAAGACAAAATTTAATTTACATCACAAAACAGGCAAGAGAAATTTGTCCAGGCATCACACCGCAAGAGCACATTATGCTCAATACAGCAACTTCTGAATTCATTGTAACGGAGTTGCCAAAAACATTTACCCACACTAATGTCACAATCAGTGTTTCTGGATTTAGATTTTGTGTCTCATATTCGAACGTGGTAAAAAAAAATCGTTAAGACAGGTTTTTATGAACTTCCTGGTGCAACAGGTGAAAGGCTATTTGAAATTCTGTCCATATGTAGCATCAAAGTTGGTGTCTCTCACGAATTACAGAAAATTTTCCAACACTTTCCATTACATTACAAAAAATTACCAATCGTGTCAAACTCAGACTGATACAAAAAAAAAAAAAATCGAACCAAAGATCATGCTAAAAAATATTCCTTTCCAAGAAATGGAAATCGGACTTTCATGCATCATAGCTACGCAATCAGATTTAATGGAAAACTTGTGGCTGATGAATGACCACGCTAAAAATATTCCTTTCAACAAAAAAATGGAAATAAGACTTTCATGCATCACATTCACAGCCACCCAATAAGATTACACGGATAACTTATGATGAATGATGAACAATCAGCAAACCTCTGTAAATTCTAATTTTTGTATCTCAATAAATTAAAATCACAAAAAAAGTATACAAAATATTAGAATAAGTTTGCATTCTGCTGCTATATTTTTCCCTTTTCAAATACATGACTCAGACTCTTAATAAATAGAAGAACAGCTTCGAATCTCTCAAGTCTCAACCACTAAATTAATATGAAATAAGATTAAAAATTCGACTTCACTACTCATTAACCCCCAATGGCCTTATCCCCCTCTTTCTATCTCTTAATTATTCGAGTTTTACCCTCGTAAAACCATAACTTCTAATATTAGACTCGTCCAAATTATTATTCACAGTAACAATGTACAAAATAAATCACTTGCCTGCTTGGGAGTTTTTTTTTCACCGATTTTGACCGATTTTGGATAGTACCGTTTATGAAGAGTTAAATAAACCGGTGTTTATTAGTTTTTTAGAGCACCGTTTTGGGCGGTTTATCTTTCTATCTCTTAATTATTCGAGTTTTACCCTCGTAAAACCATAACTTCTAATATTAGACACGTCCAAATTATTATTCACGGTAACAATGATTCTTTAAAAAATTTTAGAATCATTGCGTAATAAACTCATCAATTTACAAAATTCTTTAAAAAAGTATTGAGCTGCAAATTTTCTTTATTTACAGGCTATCAGGCTTCACGTCTCGAAACACACTGAAAAGTTAACGCTTTTATAAATTTTCTCCAAATTAATTAATTCACGATATATTAACGAATATGACTTTTTTTACCCATTAATTATAAAGGCATACCGTGCTACCCCACCGGTCTTCGACGTCGACTTCCGCGCCACGGCGGAGGAGCAGGTCGATAACATCAGTGCGGCCCTGACAAGCCGCCACGTGTAGGGCGGTGCGTTCATCGATATCCTTGAAATTCACGTCAGTACCTGAGTCCAACAGCTCTTGAATTCCTTCCAAATCGCCTTCGTTTGCTAAGTACATCAGCCGTACGCCCGAATCTATCACTTCACCTGGTCCGCCCGATCCGGAGACGTCGTCGTTTTCAGGGGCACCGGCACCGGAAGATTGCTTACCCAGTGTGAAACGTGACTGTGACTTTGACTCCATTCAGGGAAATCGGGGAAAACAAATGTGTGAATTTAGAGAGAGAAAGAATTAGGAGGATTTGGGTTTGGTGAGAGAGTATACAACTTGCATGTAAAGCTTTTGGAGGGTTATGAATAATGACGTTATCTCTCTTATTTTTTATTCCATTTTTTAGGGTTATGAATAAGAGCTCGTTTGACATATATTATAAACTTAATTTATAAATTATATTAGTTTATTTGAGTTGAAATTGTTGACTTTTCAAATCAATTGAACGTAAAATAACAAAAAATTTCTTTCTATTTTAAATGGATATTTTATTAATTAAGAGTAATATGATATTCTGTATAAAAGTAGATTAAAAATCAAAAATAACTATATGAAATAAACTAATTTTGAATTCCATTTTGAGGGTTATGAATAAGTGTCAAGTGGCATTCTGTTCATCACTTGGACTAGTGGCTCATTTTTTGAGGGTGTTATATAGAATTTGTGGATAAAGAATATATTTTCAAAAATATAAAGAATGATTAGATATAGAAGTCGAATTTCAAATTTTTCAAGTCAAAATAAAGTCTAGACAAGAACGAAGTAAGGTGACACGATGAGTGGTTAGGTGTGGTGGCCATGCCTCACACATAAGCAAGTTTTTTTAAAACAGTGACGAAATATAGATAAAAATAATAGTTGACATTCTTATAAGTGCTTATAAAAATTATCAAACATACTCAAAAGTTAATCAATTACCACAAAATCAATGTAATTGTCAAAAAAAAAATTAAAAAATTAATAGAACGCGTAATTGAAAAATTTACTAAAATTGTAGATCTTATATCACAATATTTTAATAGATTTAATCTTTTAATAAAACAAGCAGTTTGTCTTGTACCCCCTCACCAACTCTAATATTCAAAACAAAGAAAATTTGACATAAGTTGATCCAGTTTACAAGTTTGTTTCGTGCTGCTCATCCAATTGTTTATTTATATTCTTATTAATCAAACCATTATGTGACATAATCGTCGTGATCTAAACTAATGACCAGTCTCACCTACCTATAATAAGCAATGACGTATTACGTGTTTCACTTTAAATCAACAATGAGTTAACCAAACAAATTGAAGAGTATCTCTAATCTAATACGATAGATTGTATTAAAAAATATATAACGTTAACTTAAAATGCTTATATAGCAATAATAAAAAAGTGGAGGATGTTTAGCACATCGACAGTGTAGTAAACATCCTCTATTTATTTATTTTTATCATTTATGTCAATCGAAACGTGTGTTAAGCATCTTTTATTTAATTTTTATAATTTATTTCTATTGCAATATGTGTTAATAATTTTTTATTTAATTTTTTATAAATTATCTACATTCTCTTGTGCAATTAAACCATAATTTTTCAAATCTACGATCTTATTGGAGATGTTTTTCTTTCCGTCTCTATTTTTATTTTCCACATGTACAACTAGCGTGGGACAAAACCCGACCTAATTCGACTCAACCTGACCGATTTGGATCGATTTTTCAACGTATTTGGGATGAGTTCGATTTCAGGTAAAAACACTAGTCGGGTTGGGTTAGGTTAAGAGTCGGGTATAATAATCTGACCCGACCGGATCGGACCCAATCCAATTGAAACAAAAATTAACGTGAACAGCCCATATGACAAGCCCTAAATGTGGTAACTTTAGAACATTGAAGATGCAAAATAGAAATAAAAGGACAATTTTTCTATTTGCGTTTCAGTTTTTAGTTTTGAATTTTAAATTTACTTTCAATTTTTCAGTTTTGAATGTCTGTTTTAAGATTGTTGAAAACGCTTTTGATTTGTATTGTAAAAAACTATTTCTAAAAATAGAAAACAAGTTATATTTGAAATTTTGAGAAATTGTTTTATGACATTTATTATATTAATTTTATTATTTAGTAAAATAGAACAATTTTATATTTATATATTATCAAGTAATATATACATTTCAAAGATAGTGGATTTTACAATATTTTATTTTTTACTACAAAAATAAAATACAAATAAATAATAAATCGACAAAATAGGAAATTAAAAAAAAACGTAGACTTAGAAATTTAATCTATTTTCATTTAAATAAAATTTAAATTTTATATTGAATTGTTTTTTTAGTATTTTAGAATTTTAATTTTTTTTCACTGAAAATTTTATAATTTTTATTATTTATTTTTTAAGCATTTAGAATTTTTTTTGTTTTTTTTAAATTTATTTTTTTAGATTTTTTAATTAAGGGTGTGTTTGATTTTGATTAAAATCAGATTTTTTGATAAAAATTGATAAAAGTTGTTGAAATGTGTGGTTGAAAAGTTTTGGGACCATGAAAGGTGTGATTAAAATTAATTGTTGACTTTAGTTTTTTAGCAAAATTAATAGTGAAAACAAACAGGGCCTAAATAAAAAAAAAATTCCCGTGTTTTGAGTTTTGTGTTATAAATTTAATTTTTTTTTTAAAATGTATTTTAAAAAATATGAAAATAAATAAGTTTTGGATATTTTAAAAAATTGAAACCCTAATTTCTGATTTGAAAAATCGAACTGGGCTTTTGTTCTTGTATTGATGTGTGAGAAAATAAGTAGAGACAAAAAAAAAAAAAAAAAACACTTGCTTCAGTAATTGTCTGTTTTGGATGGACAGAAACAGGGAAAAGAGGGCAACCCAGGATACTTTAAAAAATCTTGAGGTCAGATTTCTTGTTAAGAGAAGAGGGAAATGGTTCTTCAGCCAGTTTCTCCATGTTTGTGCTTTCTTTGAGCAATTTGTAGCTGATTCTCATCTGCTTATGGCTTTTTTTATTTCTCCTCTTTCAGCTTTTTTTCCCACTTCGCTTTTTCTCTTTTTTAATGATCAAAGGAGCAAAAATTGTTAAAATTATTATTTGGGCATAGGCCCAAACCGATCGAATCTTGGTTTGATTTGTTTGAGTTGGGTTGGATTGAGTCGAGTTCCAATCTATTGGCCAGTTGGATTGGGAACAATTCTCAACAAATCGAAAGTATTGGGTTGAATTTGGGTTTGGTTCAAAACCGATCCGACCCAACTCACGCCCATCCATATATACAACAATCCACATTATTATATTGAAAATGCTCTAATTCCTCATTTCCACAAAGATGGACTTACTCTCATTTTCACACATAATAAGAAAATCTAATCAATATTTTACAATTTTTTCTAATATACATCTACATTAAACATTTGTAGTTCATATTTGTTGATAACAAAAAATATTAAGGGTATGTTTGATTTTGATTAAAATCAGATTTTTTATAAAATTTGATAAAAGTTGGTAAAATGTGTAGTGAAAAGTTGTGGACCCATGAAATGTGTGGTTAAAATTAAATGTTGACTTTGACTTTAACTTTTTAGCAAAATTTTAATTGTTTACAAACAAAACTTTAAGAACATATTAATAAATTAACTATACTCTCAACAAATAATATAGACTTAATTTGTGATAAATGAATAAAAAATTAAATATATCTTTGTGAGACAAATAAAGTACTATTACTTTCTGCTAACTTATGATGTCAACAAAATTTTGTTAAAAAAGTTAAACAAAAAAAAAATGGATATCTTTAATATCACCGGAATGATTATTCTTGCCCGATGGGTCTACATCCATCCCTGAATGTCGTCGGATATTGTTAACTTCCTTGCCATTTTTGTAATTGTCACCTGTAATCCGCGCAAGTGTGTCCGCACCCCCTCTGAGTGGACGAGAAAGAAAGGATTTCTTGGAGCAACCAGACCCAAGAGTCAACTTTCCCGTATGAGCATTCGGTACACGTATCAGTCCGTGGAAGAGTGAAAGGGTCACCACTACTGAGGATCTCCCCCCTAATCTTAGATAGGTCGTCTGAGGGTTCGCTGCGGTTCGTTGTTGTGCTTACACACTAAGCTACCCTTTTCCAAAAGCTCCACGAAACCACCTACCACTAGTCTTCGGTCGGAGGGGTTTGTTGAACAAAAACGCAGAGGACGCGGCTCCCGCAAAGGGAAGCCCAACGAATGTCAGATGCGGTGGTTATCCATAGTGCTCTATTTGAAATGCTGTGTGGTGGCCCTCATGCGAGTACGGAAGGTAAGTTTGATAAAGACTGAATTCACTCCGGAATCCAATCGCCCTAACCAGAGGAGGCTTGTCTAGGTCTTTATGGGCATGTTGAAAGACTTTATTATATCCATCTAGTCCTTGCTTGCTGGTCATATGTATCAAACGAATTTCGAGATGGACACATTATCAAAGATCTTTTAGGTGCACATATTCCTCTGGGGAGAGGGGCGAATGGGACGCGGTAAGCTACGTGTCCGGTGCACGGATAACTGTCTTAAGTCCACAAAACTGACTTACTTGGGGCAACCTTTCGGCCACTCAATGACCTATAACGCTAGTCACTACTTTCCTAATCACAAGTGGTAAGATTCCAATGAATGAAAGTGCCTCTTAGCTAGTTTACAGGCTTAAGAAAAAAGGAAGAAAATAACAATCACTATCATAACTCCAAGAGTGAATTGTCCTTAAATGCCCGACAGGCTGACATAGCTTTCTCGGGAGCCTCTGGAAGGGTCGGGTTAATCTCATGATACTTAAGGAGCAGGGCATCGTATCCCAGGGGTTCAACTAATACAACATAAAGCGGGTCTAGATTTTAGGTTATTAAAAAAAAAGAAAATCACTACCTTCCTATTTGCTGCTAAAAACAAATTGAGGAAGAGGTTTTTGTTAAGATAAATACAACTTCTATGTATTTCCCATCGCATTTTTATAAGGAACGTACTCCTTACCTGCATTAAATATCGTTCATAAAATCTAAGATATCTAAAAAGTGAAAGGGTAATTATATTAATACCCACGATTTTTTATTATTGCACCATATTTTTGTTACACCAAATGCCTTCAACATTTACTCATTATTGCATTTGTGTTCTCATCTTTTTTTCCGTTGCATTCTTTATCTTCGATCTTCTATTAATTAACACATCTGGTGTCTAATAACTTTATTTTTTTTCAAAAAACAAATATGTTAAGGCGTAAAAAACAACTCAGCATAAGAGAACCTGTCAATCACAGTAGGGTAACTGCCTCCCCTTTCAATGCAACAGATGCAAAAGACAACTTACAAGAGAGCCTATCCTTCAAATTAAACCACAACACGATGTGAAGCTACATTCATAGAGTAATCATATGCAATGCTAATTGCATAATTCCGATGTAGTAACTTCAATGTCGACCGGAAAACTTACTCGAACAAGAGCAATGGCTTAATAATTAGATATAGAAACATTGACCAACTTAATCTAGCTCTTATAGCGATAGTAGGTTTGATCAAAGTATAATCAGTTTCCCACTGCACGAATTAAACAGACAAAAAAAGAAGAAAAAAAGAAAGAGCTATACGTAAGATTGCAAAATGTAACTGGAGGAGGAAAAATGAAAAGGACACAACAAGAATGAAACAGCTAAATCGTAATTTTACTGCTACTGAAACCTCTAGCCTCCGAGAAACTGAGAAGTGCTTAGTGACGATCTGAAACACTCTTTGACATGCTGCCGCAAGATTTTCAATACCACAGACAGGGTTTCTTCCTTCAGCCAAGCATGATTGCCAGAAGCAATTCTTTTAATCTATCTTCACTGATGAGAACAGGTAATGGACAAAGTAGAATGATGTAAGGAAACCAATGGTACCGGTAGAAAGCATGATTGCAATTGCCATTATCAGTGAGTAGCCAAGATAAAGTGTTGCTGACACAGGACCACTCAAACTTCGGAGGTCGAAAACCAGATAATTGATGGAGTACAAGAACACGTAGAGGGCAACTGAACCTGATGCATAGAATGCTTTCCACCACCACATCCAATCCTCAACACAAAGATGCATGTAAGTGAGGACAACAGAAACTTCAGCACAGACAATAACCAACAATGTAAAGACCACAAGCAGGAACCCAAAGACGTAATAGAACCTTCCAAGCCAGATACTAGATAGGATGAAGAAAAGCTCAATAAAGAGGGTTCCAAATGGAAGAGTTCCAGCACCAAGAACAAGAAGCCATGATGGGTATTTGTGTGGAGGAATCTCTCTAGGGATCTGATTAGTACGGACAGGGTATTCAATAGGCTCAGCTCGGGTGCCTAAGAGACCTCCCAAGAGGGTAAGTGGCACCGAAATGCAGAACCATAGAGACAAGAGCACAAAATATAAGGAAATGGGAATAGCACCAGTACTCTTGCTACCCCAAAGGATGAAATTCAACACAGTCAGAATAACAAAAACAATTCCAGGAAAGAAGCATGCTATAGACCAAGAAACAGATCTCCAACCTTCAAATGATCCTTTGATGGTCCTCCACATGCGAACACCAACATAACCAGCTGCAATTCCCAAGAAAAGATAAAGCAGTATCATCCCTGTTAACAGCATACCTCGTGAAGCTGGTGACATGAATCCAAGAGCTGCAAAAACAATAGTTACAACTGCCATCCCAGTAATCTGAACTCCATCCGCAACCATCACACAAAGTAGCTTTGAATGATTTGGTTCTCTAAAGACATCACCAACCACAAGTTTCCATCCAGAAAGCTCCTCATTCATCTGTGCCTGAGCTTCTTTGTCCAACTCCTCATACCTCGCCAAATCCCTTCTCACTGTTCTCAAAAAGATGACAAAAACAATGCCAGCCAAGAAGAAGATCACCATCAATGAATTAAGAATTGAGAACCAGTGCACACGTGCACCTTCCATCTTCAGATAAGCATCCCATCGAGATGGCCATCTAACATTGCTTTTCAAAAACTCAACCTCATATGTAAATGATACTCTCTCTCGCTCCCTTATAATTTGAGAATTTTCAAGCTCCTGCGGACAGTTTACAGTTGTAATATTGTCGTACACGTGGAGTTTTGTCATTTTTTCGGGGTCATATTTTACACTGCAAGGGACAACCTCAAAACCTACAATCTCATAACCAGAAGCCTTCTTCTTATCAGCTTCTGAAATGACACCCATACCTTCTTCCCCAGTTCCAATTATCTCCACGCCAGCTCCTTCGTATTCGTGAATGAAAACCTTGAATTTGAGATGGTTGATGATGTAATCATCATTACTGCCCGGTGGAGTGTATCCAACTGGAAATCCAGTCCATTGAATTTTAACTCCATTTTGGTTGGTAAATCTCATAACAGGTAAATTGTCCAATATCATGTTCACTTGATACAGATCATGAGTTCTCTGCTTCAAAAGCTTTACCTCATTCTCACTCAATGGATGAGTAGTGCAGAGGTAAACGGACTCATTGACATTCATCCGGAAACGGTACGGAGAATTGTCTATCTGATCTCCCATGAGTAGTTCTCCAAGATTCTCAGCACTTTTCTTTATACCTCCTTGAGGCTTGCAGTATGGAAGACTGTAATAGCTAAAAGGAAGCTCGGTTTCAATTGAGGTCAAGGAATTCACTTTAGCATATATTTCGTCCACATTTGAGTACGTATGCATGTAGCTTCCAGGGAGATAAAACCCATTGCAGGTTTGCAATATCAGAGCCAAGAACAATAAAGCAGCCAAATATTTCGTTCTGGAAATCAAAGATGGCGCCATTCAGTAGAATGGAAGACAAAGCAAAGCAAATCCAAACTGCTTAATCTAGGCTACAATTGATGGCATACAAAGAACCAATCCTGCAAAGAGAACATTTAGCTTCAGTTTTTAAGTTACAACTTCGGGTTCAAGAAATGCATATTATAAACAATGGCATGATAAAGGGAGTTTCTTTTCTTCAATCAATTAGTGGAAAGATGTCTACATTTAAACCCCCAAAAATATTGGTTGCTTTTCCAACGCATACTACAGATCCATCTACCATTTACAATCTCCTCACTAATGGATGCTAGTTAGTTATAAGCTGTGAGGGACGAATATGGATATATAATGAAACAGAATGTAATAGTACAATACATAGCGGAAGCCTTTTATAGAACTATTACAACTTTGTCTTTATCTTTGTCTTTGTCCAAAGTGCATATATTTCATGCAATATCCATTGTCCATGCACGTGCACCCAGACATAAATAACTGCTTATTCGTTTTCCCATCGATGGAAAATCCCATTGTTCAACAGGAAATAGGCACAAATCTACTATCAGTTCGACTCTAAAAAATCTAGTCCCCTTGCTCCTTTGTAAGTAACTAAGAAAATGGATTGATCAGAATTAGCTGTTAGGTTGATTTTATCAAATAATACTCTACATGGAAACGTAAAATCTAAAAAGAAAAGTGATATTTGTCGTACATCAAACAAAACACAGATACACTAATCAATTCAGGAATCAGTTAACGAGAATGACATTCGCTGGTGGGCACTCAACTAAAAAATTGTCTGGCAACAATCATTGGAATTGTTTGTCTTCATCCAAAAATTAAAGCTACAAATTGTCTTTTCCTTGGTGATATAACACGCTATTTTACTTATTATTATTATGTAATGATTGAAGAACATTAATGTATGTCAAACATGGTACCGCTGGAAAGTTTTATGATATCAAAAAATTAGATTTATATAGTAAGTCATTCCAAAAAGTTGACAAATAGACCGTTCGACCTAATTAATGTGGCAATACCAATACGACAAATGGAGTAATATACATTAACTCGATATCCTACAAACCACAAATCAATGGAAATAGCCAATCATTATCTTGACCGTCTTTTCCAACTTATTCAAAAGTGTATCAACTAAATTACAATCAGAAAATGTTTGAATATTTTAACCACTTCCGTGCAGACACTTGCAGGTCTACAATTAATCATGCGGCAACTATTTAATAATTAGATACACACAAGAAAGGTAAAATTGAAAGGATAATTCAAATTTTAATAATGTTAATCGCCAAAATACGAATCAAATATGTTTTAAGATCACTTATTCTTCCCACCCAAACCCAACAATGAAAACACATCACTGTAATTGTATCCTCAATGAATCAAATCAAATACACCTCGTACTCAAAAGAACTTGAAAGAAAAATGAAATTATTTCACTAACATCATCAGTCCAAACACTGATCTACGATAGCTAAGAAATGAAAACACCCAGACTGAACTTCCACAGAAATTCAACAACTAATACTTCAAATCTAGGGTTTTAACGTCACAATAGAAAAAATACATCAAAAAGAAACTGAACGGAGAGAAAATCTTCAATTCGAAAAAATCACAAATAATAGAACCGACAATAACAAACTAAAATAACACCTAAATCAAATTTCAATTAACGTACATCAATAACTCTACACAGACAAACAATTGGAAAGCGAAATTTATTATAAAAACAACAAAATTAAATCGTAAATACGTCTGAGATTAGGAACTGCGCACAGAACATACCTTTGGTGGATCTGGAACTGCTATGGATCGGACTTCGGTTAAACACGGAGTTTTCTAGAATCTAAGGGCGGTGAAATGTGTGTGGGTGTGAGAGATTTGTATAGAACGGAACAATGCTATATCGCGTGATACGAAGTTCAGATTTAGATCTCAGGACTAAAATTACTACACTTTGATGCTATTCCACGCTTTATGGGCTTGGGTGGCTATATAGATGCATTAAAGGTATTAACTTTTATTTATTGTCAAAGTCGTCTCTCTTACCTTTTTTTTTTTTTTTTCATCTTATTTTTATTTTCAATTTTCATTAATTAGTATTCCTAATACATTTCTGTCTAAAGTTTTTGTTAAACGAATGTATAATTACTTATTCCTTTCTCGTATTTTTAAATAAATAAAAAATAAAAATATAATTAATTAAAAGTTCAAAATAAGAATACAATAAAAAAATTAGAGACATAAATATGAAATAAATAAAATTAAAACCTTTAACACAATTAAAATTTAGTGTATTAAAATAAAAATGATAGAATTATTTGATAAAATATATCCTCACCATATTTTTCTATAAGTTCATTATATTTAAATATGATGTATGAAATAATTCTTTGGGAATATGTAATTAATTTGCATATTAAATTTACAACATTATTATTCTTCATGGATAAAACTTCAAAGTGAGTAATGATATAGCACCCATGGTGGGTAATAATTATGGTACCCCTACTTAATACGTGACATCACTATATTGGTCACTTTTTAAAAAGTTTAAAAAGTTATAAACAATTTTTTAAAAAGTAACTAATTTGGTGATACGCCACGTGTCAATGGTCTATATTATTATCCATCCATGGAGTCTTATATCATCTTTCAAAGTTCAATTTCCTGCTTTGTTGAGTAATGCGCACTAATACAATTTACATTTTATGTAAAATCACTTTTTTGGTATTGGATACAACTAGTTACATTTTTTGTAAAATCAACTTTTTGGTATTGGATACATTCAGGTTATTATACTAATTAATATTGTCACGTCCCAATCCCACGTGGCGCTTCACGTGGGCAAGATCAAAGTCAAACTTGTTTAGTAAGCTATCACCTTTTTCTCCGAGGCTGTTCTTCGTGCCGAGAAGGTTTGGGAAGAGATAGATAAGATGAAGAGGCTATTCTTTTTGTCGAAGAAGTTTGGGAAGAGAAGGTTGGACAGGCAAAGCGGTCCAAGACCGATCCTGATTGCGTGTTGATGAAGCATCCTCTAACACTCTGCAGTCGGACACGAAGAGGCGATGAGACTGACCGCCAACGCGAACTTGTCGCGGTCATAACCCCTTTAGCATGCGGCTGAAAGGGACACCTTCATTAAACCACTGACACGACACTTGGGATGTGACAATAAAACCCCTAAGATTAAGCCACGTGTCATACATCGAATGGTGGTCGACCAAGTGGGATTTACCTATAAATACCAGATCTATTTCTACAAGAAATGGATGTTAAAAAATATAACTCTCACACACACAAGAAAACAAAGTCATCTATGCTAATTGTTCTCTAAGTACTCATAACCACTTGGAAAATTGTTAGTTATGGGCCCTCAAACCACTACCTCTACCACAACATGTTCATCTCAATCATTACTATCACTACCACTATGTTCCAAGTGTTCGAGGCGTATCTATGTGGTTGGATGTACTACATGGCAATCCAAGTGAGCAAGGACTTTACACGTAGGAAGATGAGGTGTGGGGTTCCTGTTGGTCGCCATTTTTAGAGGTCAACAGATTGGCGCCGTATGTGGGAAACCACACAATTTAAACACGAGTGAAGCGTGATTAAAAACCTAAACCTCCTTGAACAAAGGAGCCTCCTTGAAAAAGTGACAAACTAACCCATCAAGAGAATAATGAGTGGTAGCAACGAAGACAATAATCTAGTGAGAGCCAGGCCTATCGTGAATGAAAACACTGCGGTGGCAAAGGAGACGAGAGAGCCCCATGGAGGAGGCGTCCGAGGAGAGCTCCCACCAACCGAGAGAAAGAGAAATGAGAACCATGATATTTGCCGTGAGGTGGTGGTCCAAAGACCACGCCTTGATGCTGAGGTTACATCGGTGATGAATAGGCGAAGGAAAAATTAATCCCATGGATCCGACCTGGACATTCCCAACGAGGAACAAGAGATAAAAAGCAGTCACCCCCTTGACCCCCAAGTGAAAGAAGAGGCCTTCCAGACCAAAACTTACATGGAAGGGGCCTGCTCCCCCTAGAGGTGAGTGGAGGCCTCAACCCGTAATGTCAGCTAGCATTTTCGAACGATTAGGAGGATGTGGACCCAGAAATGGGCCCCAAGAGAGCCTCCCGATGAGAGAAGCAGTCTCAGAGCTCGCTTAAGAATAAGCGGAAAAGAAAAGTAAGAGAGGTCGTGACCCGGGATGAATTCGAATTTGGGCCACATCCACCCCATCAGCCTTATTATCAGTAGCACCAATACTATGGGAGTGACCAACAGGCTCAGCACCTCTCCCAATCCCCACTAGAGATAAAAGTTGGAGGAAAAGTCCTGAGGCCGATAAGGTCATTTGAGATAGATCACACGAGAATCTCCCATTCTCAGCGGGAATCAGGAATGCGTCCATGCCCCCCTCTCTCTCTCTCTCTCACGAATTCTGCATGCCAAATATTGTCCCATACACGGGCAATGGGGACCTTTTGGACCATGTGAACACCTACAAAATAGAGATGAGCCTCCGAGGAGCTTCCCCAGCCTTAAAGTGTAGGGCTTTCCACCTTACCCTAACTAGATGAGCAAAGAGGTGGTATAATAAGATCGCCACCGGCGGTATCTCCAGCTAGCCAGAATTGAAGAAAATATTCCTTAATTACTTTTCGTCGGAGAGGTCAAGCTCAGCCCCGGTACAAGGCCTCCATGACATGAGACAAGCAGCAGGCGAGCCGCTACAGAGCTACCTTAGCCGGTTTAATAAAGAAATGCTCTTTTGTGAAAGAGATGATTGAACATGAACCTCCCGTTCTGGAGGGAGGTCCGCAACAAAAATCCAAACACCTTAAACCAATTGGTAGAAATGATCACGGAGAAGATCACTAATTGGCTAAATATGATCGAGGCTAATGCAGGCCCCACCACCAACAAATTCAACGATGGAGAGACTATCCATCTGACTCAAATTCTGGGATAAGCTACGTAGTCTATGCACAAGAGGGCCTACTACCTCTCCACTTAGCCCCAGGTGCTTTAGGCTCACCGCCAGATTTTATACTTACGGTATGGCCTCTCAGACGTATTACGAGGCGAGGACCAATGAGCCACCGATGCCTCCTCCCTATAAGGAGGTACCTGCAAGCTACTGTCAGGTCCACTGGAGCTATGGCCATAACACAGAAGAGTGTCAAGAGATAGAAAACTTGGCAAATAAGATAGAAGTGAATGCTTGGGCCAGCGCAGGTGCAGGTTGGATTAAAAGCATGGGGACCGACCTCCGATGAGGCCCATAGGCCATAAACAACAAAGGCAGCATAATTCCAAAAGCCCAGCGCGGTTGCCTTAGTTAGAAGGAGGCTTGGAACAACGCCTGATCAAAAGCCCCAACAAGGCTCCTCATTCGAGAAATTGATACCATCTACGGGAGACTCTACTTGGGAGGCCAGACGTGGAATGCTAAAAAAAGCTACATGAAAGAGGCCGAAGGAAAGTTGATCAACAGCCATCCTTCAGGGTCGAAGAAAGTAGACCCAATCACATTCACAGAGGAGGACATGAAGGATGTCTACTATTCCCACTGTGACGCCCTAGTGGTATGGGCAATAGTGGCGATAAACGGGTTGGGGAGGATGCTCGTGGACAATGGAAACTCCATGAACGTCATCTTTGTAAGCACATATGAGTAGATGAACATAGAAACCCCAATTGGTCTTTCTCCAGAGCCTCTTTACGACTTTACGGATGATTGCATTATCCCGAAAGGGGTAGTGCGCCTGGCCGTTACGATAGAAGAAGAGTCTCTGGCCACCCACACCTTCATGGAATTTTTGGTGGTGGACAGAAGGTCTGCCTACCATGGCATCCTAGGCTGGCTAGCCTTAAAAAAACTTTGGGCCATGACATATATTCACCTCCTCTGCTTGAAGTTCTCCATTAATGGAGGTATAGCCACGGTGAAAGGCAATTGGCCAAAGGTTAGAAAATGTTATAGAAACGATTTGTGAAAGGTAAAAAAGAAGGAAGCCAACATGTCATTCCTAGATGTCGAGATGACAGAAGCCTCGAAAGAAGCACCAGAGGATGTCACAATGGAAGAAGCGACCTCACTTGAGGACATCGACCCCAAGGTAACGGGAGTAGACTCTTAGACCTCGCCAGTGGAGGAGCTAGAAAACTTCCCGCTGACCCGTAGATCAACCATGAGGCTCCAAGTAGGAAACGACCTCCTTGAAGAGCCCAAAAAGGCTTTGAAAAAATTCATCTATTGTAACCTCAATGTTTTCTCTTAGAAGCACGAAGATATGGTGGAAATTGACCCAACGGTGAGTTGTTCCAGACTCAATGTCGATCCTAAGTTTCCATCGAATTGACAGAAGAGAAGGCTCCTGAATCTGGAAAAGTATGAGGCCTTAAAAGAGGAGGTAGGAAAGCTTTTGCAAAGAAACTTCATCTGAGAGGCCACGCTTTCCTAAGTGGGTTTCCAATCCAGTTCTAGTGAAAAAGTTGAACAGTAAGTTGAGAATTTGTATAGATTTCTCCAATCTAACCAAGCCTGTCCTAAGGACAGCTTTCCACTGCCTCGGATTGACCAGTTGGTGGACGCCACTTCGGGGCACGAACTCCTGAGCTTCATGGATGCCTACTCAAGCTATAACCAAATCTTTATATACTCCCCAGACGAGGAGCACACGTCATTTGGGACGGATAAGAGTCTATACTGCTACAAAGTTATACCCTTTGGCTTGAAAAACGTCGGGACAACCTACCAAAGGCTTGTCAACAAGATGTTCGCTGACTAGCTTGGTTATACCTTGGAGATCTACATGGATGACATGCGGGTTAAAAGCTTGAAAGCCGATGACCATGTGTTGCACCTGGAAAAGACTTTCAAGATCTTCAAAGCTTATAAAATGAGGCTTAATCTCCTGAAGTGCGTCTTCGGGGTTGCTTCTGAAACGTTCCTAGGTTACATGGTCAACCAAATGGGCATCGAGGCCAACCCAAAAAAGATCAAGGCATTGATCGAAATGAAGTCGCCCAGGAGGCCGAAAGATATGCAGTGCCTCATCGGAAGAATGGCAGCCTTCAACGGGTTTGTCTCAAAAGCAACGGACAAGTGTCTGCTTTTCTTCATAACCTTGAAATGAAGTAACAAGTTTGAATGGACTACGGAATGCAAGGCTACGTTCTAGGCCCTTAAGAAAAACCTCGGTCATGCTCTCATGCTATGTAAGCCAAAGTTATGAGAGACTTTACTACTATACTTAGCGGTTTATCAGAATCAATAAGCTCGGTTCTGGTCTGAGAAGAGGAGAATCAACTACCTATTTACTATACCTATTTACTAGGTAAGCAAGTCCGTCCTGGGAGCAGAGACGGGCTACCCCGATATGGAAAAAGTTAGCATTATCACTCATCACCACTTCTAGAAAGTTGAGGCCCTACTTTTTGGCCCACATCATCTATGTTCTCACCAACTTTTTCCTGAGGCAGGTCGTGCAAAAGCCGTCTACCTCGGGGGGCTGTTGAAATGGGAGAAAAATGGTTTCCTGACTGTCATTTTGATAAGATAGTTTTCTCAACATTATGGAAAAAAAATTAAGTAGTTAAAAGAATACATGAAAATGCATCATATTATATTTTTTAGATTATCGCACAATGACAATATGAACTAGAAGTTTAACAAATAACCTATTTGTAAGTTATACAATTGACATATGTATTTACATACCAAAGAGATTAACCAAGTCTCGTATATCAGCTGTAAATGCTCCAAAATTCATATTGACGTCCTGGAAAGACAATTCATTAACATTATATCTGGTAAATTTAATGACACGTCTGAAACGTGGTGACATTTGATTCCAAGATAAAAATACTCAAAAGACAAATTGAGCAAATAGTAAAGATGGTCCCATTGAGGAGTCGTATACTCTTTGAGAGTATATTGACATAACTAATTCTAAAATCCCAAAAGTGGTTCAGCTAACTGAAATAATAAAATAAAGAGATCTCAATAAGTTATGTTGTTATGCAAAAAGAAATAGAATTGAACAATGTATTTATAATACAATATTGTGTACAATATTGTGAACGCAAGCGATAATCTTGAATAATAATATGTCGAAGAATGTTGACGTAAAAATGATTGGCCAAAATAAAAAGAAGCAATCCAAGCAAAATTGAACTTACTAAAAACCTAAAGTTTTTAGATTTGCAGTACGGTGTAAAGCCAATAATACTTATGCGAAAAGGAAATAAGAAAAATAAAGTCGTAAGATATAATATACAACTTTTGCAAAAGATTTATATATGACATGAATAATAATACTATGTAGGTAAATGTCAAGAGCAAGCAGAACAGCCAACCAGTTAGGGAAGAATAAAGAAGATAAGTAACCAACTTACCTAACTTTTGAAATGGTGGAAACGACGTCGTTGAAGGAAAGAATGAAGAAAACTGAAACGATGTCGTTTGATTAAAAAGAGGTGACATCGTATTGGGCTATTATAGAAACTAGTATTAGTTTACGTCTTTTGAAATCGTGCTTTCCATTTTTTAGCACCTTTGTGACTGTATATAAAATGCAGCTGGAGAAGACGATGACATATGATTTGTTTGATGATTTGCTGTATTCCGAATCCATTTTCTTCTTCAATTATAATTATACTTAATATCTTCTTAAAATCCTCTTCACATTCTATTTTTGTTTCTTAAATTGTGAAATTGAGCTTGACATTGAATTCCCAGCTCAATTTTCTTACTTCGTGGTTGAGCTCCATTCTTCCAACAATTAAGTTTATACCATTACAATTGGTACCAGAGCAGTTCTCCGGGAAAACGAAATGGAAACAAGGCGAAAAACAAGTAAAGATCATTGGAAAAGGCTAGACAGGGATATTAGTGACTTGGGTATAGCTTTTGCCCTCCTATCTGGTAAGGCAAATTCTTCGGAAAAAACTTTGAAAACATTATGTGGGAAACAGGAAAGAATTGAAAATTATATGCATGACATGAATGAAAATTATGATTCTATTGTGGCAATGTTAGCTAAGATGAGTGTGTCTAAAGATAAGCAAGTAGAAGGAACTAATAATGGGTCTGGCTATGAAGAGATGGGTGCATCCATGAGGTATGGGGTTAATGGGAGGATAAATAGAGGAACTATGATATAAGGATGAATACTAAGCTACCTAAGATAGACTTTCCACGGTTTGGGGAGAGAATCCCAGAAAGTGGGTGAGAAAAGCAAATAAATATTTTTTGCTTCACCACATTCCAGAAGCATTGAAGATAGGAATTGTTGAAATGTACTTAAAAGGTAGAGAAAATATTTGGTTCCACGGATTCCTATTTAGTTATCCTAATGCTACTTGGGGTCTGATGGCAACTAAATTGTGTAGAAGGTTTGCAGAAAACACATGAGAGGAAGTGGTGGAGACATTTAGCAAGACCAGAGCAGTTTGGAGGGGAGTAATTGAATATATGGAGAAGTTTGAAGTCCTCAAATCCCAAGCTATGCTAGTCTTACCTAATCTACCAGAATCCTACTATATTATTATCTTCACCAGTGGCTTAAAAGGATAAATTAAATACATGATAAAGATAATTAAGCATACTTCCTTAACACAAGCTTTTGAAATATCCATTATTCAAGAAACTACAATTGCTACTTTAAACAAATCCAATAAATCCCAAAAGCCTCTCAATGCAACTCAAAAGACCAATGAAACCTCTAACCAAAACTCCAAAACCCCACTCCTGACCAATAAACGAAATCCACTGAAATATCAGACCATCACCCCTACTGATATACAAAATAAAAGGGCATTGGGACTCTGTTTCAAGTGTGATGAGAAGTATACATTTGAACATATCTGTAAAAATATGATGCTTAATTTCATAGTAGTGGGGGAGAATGATGACAAGAATGAGAAAGAAAATGTGCTGCATATATCCATAAGTTCCTTAATGGGCATTGTGAGGCACAAAACAAACAGAATACTATGGATGATTAGAAAGATGAGTATATCTATTTTAATAGACAGTTGAAGCACTCACAACTTCATTGATGAGAGTCTGATTCATGAACTGAGGTAGACCACTAACCCCAACTAGGTTATGACAGTGATAGTGGCTAATGATCAGAAGTTAAAAAGTAAGGCTGTATGTCAACCATTGATTTGGAAAATAGAAAGATTGGAGTTCTAGTTTAGTCTCAGATCTCTAAAATTGGGGAAGCGACATGATCTTGGAGTGAACTAGTTGAGTCAATTTGGCCCCATCACATTTGATTTCATTAAGAGATACATCAAATTTGTGTAATTAATAAGAGAACATTCTAAGCAGTGATGAGTTTGGGAACAGAATAGAGATGATCGATGGATTGGACTTGCACAAATTGATAGGTCCATATGAGTATGGAATTATGGGACAAGTATATACCATAAAAGAAGAATGACTGACAGAGACCCCATGTGAACTCCAACTATTTCTAGAGGAGTTCACTGATGTATTTGAAAATCCTAGAGGATTACCCCTATCATAAGTCCTGAGCATCAGATAATGCTGAAAGAATGGGCCCAGCCCTTTAGGCTTAGCCCTTGTAGGTGCCCATTCATACAAAAATCTGAAGTGGAAATGTTAGTTAAAGAGATGCTGGACACATGCATAAATTAACAGCTCATTTGTATTACGTGCATTGCTGGTCAAGAAGAATGATGGTACATGGATTTTCTATGTTGATTATAGGCATTTAAATACATTGACAATAAAGGATAAATACCCTATGCCACTAATAGATGAATTAATTGATGAGCTTCATGGGGGCTAAATACTTCTCCAAGATTGATTTGAAGACTGGATATCATCAAATTAGGGTGAAAGCCGAGGACATTCATAAAACTGCATTGAGGATCCATCAAGGCTTATATGAGTTCAATGTCATGTCTTTTGGACTGACTAATGCCCCAGTAACCTTCCAAAGCCTAATGAACAATGTGTTTCAAGAACAACTTAGAAAGCTTATGTTGGTCTTCTTTGATGACATATTGGTTTACAACTTCGATATGGGAAGTCACTATGATCACCTGGCCATAACATTGAAGATTCTGATGGAACACCAGTTTTATGCTAAATTGAGCAAATGCTCATTTGGGCAAACTCATGTAGAATATCTTGGGCATATAATCAGTCAGGAGCCTCTAGCAGCTGACCTAAAGAATATTGAGACAATGCAGGTATGGCCCAAGCCTACAAATATCAAACACCTGAGAGGATTCTTGGGTTTAACTGGGTATTACAGGAAGTTTGCCAAGGGATATGGAACCTTATCCAAGCCTCTATACCAGTTCTAACTCTGCTTGACTTTAATCAACCTTTTGTTGTGGAAACTGATGCTTGTTATGGGGGACTAGATGCAGTTCTAATGCAAAATAAAAGGCCTCTAGCTTACATCAACAAAGCTATTGGATAGAAGAACTTGGAAATGTCAATTTATGAGAATGAACTGCTAGCCTTGGTGACTACAGTGGTTAAATGGAGATATTACTTGGAGGGTCACCATTTTATCATCAAAACGGACCATCAGTCCCTAAAATTTTTGCTAGAGTAGACAATAACCACCACCTACAACAGAATTGGCTAACTAAACTCTTTGGGGCTTGACAATGAAATTTAATACAAAAAGGAAATAGAAAATGTAGTAAATGATGTCCTCTCTAAGAAAGTAAAAGGTGGATGAGAATGTATTGAAATCACTCAGCTAATACCCACTTGGGTACAAGAAGTGATGTACAGTTATGAAGATAATGCCTTGGCCAAGGAGAAAATTCAGACAGCAATGCTCAACATTGAGAGTAACTCTGATTATGAGTATAAAAATGGACTCTTCAAATACAAGGAAAAACTCTATATTGGCAGTGGCAATGAAATTAGACAGAAGTTCATCAGGAGTATTCATGACTCACAAGATGGATGACATTCTAGGGTGCAAGCTAGCATACCAAGGGCCAAGCTGAATTTCTACTGGCCTGGGATGACTCAGGAAATCAGAAAAGAGGTATTACAGTGTGGCACTTGCCAGAAATGAACCACAACACTCATCGAGTCATATATCTATAGATTTCATTGAGGGATTACCTAAGTCCAAAGACAGAGATACCATCTTAGTAGTAGTGGATAGATACACTAAGTATGGTCATTTTATTCATCTTTTACATCCATTTTCTACAAAACAAGTGGCACGAAAATTTCTAGATTATATCTACAAACTTTATGGGCTGCCACATAGCATTATCTCTAACAGGGATAAGATATTCACTAGTGTTTTTTGGAAAGTTTTGTTTAAACTTAAGAAAACTCAAATGCAATTCAGCTCAGCCTACCATCCCCAAACTGATGGGCAAACTGAGAGACTTGACCAGTATTTGGAGATGTATTTTAGATGCATGACACATCATAAACCCTAAGGCATGGGCTGAGTGGATCACCTTATCTAAATGGTGGTATAACACTACATGCCACACTGATATTAGGAGAAACCCTTTGAGGCTTTATATGGAATACCATCCCCACGGTTAGCCATGGGCCCTTATCAATAAACCAATCTTGTTTCACTTGAAGTGATGTTGCAAGCCAAGTATTAGATAGATCAAAAATTGAAGGAACATATAGCCCAGGCCATAGGGACGGGACGGGACGGGACGGGACGGGACGGGACATGCATTACCATTCCTGCCCCATCAGGGATTTTGGAAGGTGGGAATCAAGCTGGAATGGTATAAAAAAAAATACCCATTTATTGCTCCGTTTAATTAATTAATTAATTTTTAATATATTTATTTTTATTTTTTTACATAAAATTTAAATTTTAAAATATAAAAATAAAATAAAATAAAAATATTCGAGGCGGAGACCATGATCCCTGTCCCCGCTCCGTGTAGTAATCCAGGCGGGACAAGTCGGTGGCGGATTTTTTTGCCATCTCTACCAGGCCAAAGTTGGGATGAAGTTATGTGTGTGTGAGAGAGAGAGAGAGAGAGAGAGAGGGTTCCAAGAAGGGGAATGGGTATACCTCAAGCTATATCCCTATCATCAACAATCTGTAGTCAAGAGGATCCACCACAAACTGAGTCCTAGATACTATGGTCCATATTAGGTTGAGAAGGAAATAAGAGTTGTGGATTATAAGCCGACTCTTCCTAGTTATGCAAAAATCCATCATGTGTTCTATGTATCGTTACTAAAGCAGAAAATTGGGGACAGAGAGGTGGCAATAGAGCAGTTACCAATCAACTTAGGAGGTAATGAACCTAAACAACCAGAGGCAATTCTGCAGACTAAAATTTTTAAGAAAGGAAATGGGGTTGGGACTCACTGGTTGATTAAGTGGGCAGGACAACCAACGGATGAGGCCACATGGGAAGATGCATAACACATTATGAAGGAGTATACTAATTTTAAACCTTGGGGACAAGATTTATCTAAGCCTGGGGGTTGATTAAGTGGTCAGGACAACCAACAGATGAGGCCACATAGCAACAGATTGTTGGTCGAAAATATCCTGTCGGTGGCGACCATTAGGCCCGAATTTTTTTTTTTAGTAGTGACAGTTGTACTATCATTTTCATAGTCGTCTTCAAAGACATTTCTTCCTCATTCAACTAGACATCAAACGAAACTCCTATAACAAATTTTTTGCAACCATATTCAAAAAAATTCAATAGGAGTTATATCTAAAAACAAGCTCAAACTAATTTATCACAAATATTTAGATTTTTTTTGTTCTTTTGTAACCCAAATTAATCTATCTAAAAACTAATTTACTTGAGTTTGGTGGTGGCTTGCAGTGGCGTGACGCGTGAGTTTAATTTTTTTTTGGTGGAATCTTGTTGTATATCTTATTTTTGTAGAATTATATTTGGCTGGATTGTAATAGGATATGTTACGATTTTAGGTAGTTGATTGAAGGCATTTTTGTCCAAACTAAATACAAATGACCATTATTTTAAGGGTGGTTATATTCACACTACAATTTATTATAACCGCTCTACATTTTTATTGTAATTAAGATCTTCAACTTTTGTTTATTGTTGTAATTATGTTCTTAACTTTTTGTCATCAAATTCTTATCTTCAACTTTCATTAATTAGCACATTTCATCATTAATGATGATTTGTGTCAAAATATTTTGTTTACGTGCTTTGAAATGAAGAAAAATATTTTATCGTACTTTTATATCTGTTGTTTTTTTAAAAATATGACAGACAAATAAGTTTTTTTACGAATTTTCAACAAATATTTTAGACGAAAACCGTTATCAAACACAAAATGTGCTAATTAATGAAAAGTTGAGGATACAAATATGATTAAAAAAGTTGGGGACCTAAATGCTATAATGTTCATAAATTAAAGATGTTAAATATAATTAAAATATGGTACAAAAAATAAAATGTATTGTTTAAATATAATTACCCTTAATCTAATTGTTTTCAAAATCTGCCATATTTCAAAATGACTACCAATGTTTCCTATAATTTCCTCTCATTTTTTAGTTTTTTTTTTTTTACAATTAATTGCTTCCAATTCTGTTGTTCATAAAATATTCTCTTTTAACTTGTTATAAGTGAATTTTTTTTCCATAAAGTAACCATGTTGAAATAATTTTCAATTTTTTTGATGCATTATTTCCCCATCTCTTGGTTAATGCATATTTGATTTTATTGAAATTATTTTTTAAATGTTTATAAATTGTAGATTTTATGAAATATATAAATAATAAATGAATAATAAATTATAGATAAAATATATTTAACCAATTTCTTCAAGTTAAATTATATTTTAATCTTTGCCAAATAAGTTATTAGCCTTTATTGGACTCTTGTTAATAAAGATGTGACAACATGTTGACAATTACATGACAATCATATATATACAATAATTTAAGATATTTTATTCAGAATTATAATGGTGTAGTTTGATTCTTATGTAAATTTATTTAGCTTTTATTGGGTAAAAAAATTCGTATGATAAAACCTCACTTATCGACTGAAATATTTTTAATATTTTATACTAACCTGTGAACTAGATAAAGGAAATAATATTTTATTTCATTTGGTATGGTAGTCACAGAGTTAAATATTTGAATTGTTACTGATTTTTTCAAATGTTGGTGGGGTGGGGGTGGGGTGGGGTGGGGGGGGGGGGTGGGGTGGGGGGGGGGTGGGTGATCATGGGGTTTTATCATTTTATTTATTTGTTTTTATTTTATTCTTTTTTTTACATTTTAAATTTTATTATTTATTTTAGAATTGATAAATTTTCTCCTACTATTAAATAAAAGTGTAAACCACGTGCAAAACTAACGAACTTTTGAAAAGATTCCGTCTAAAAATACCATCTGTGCACCTAAATACGTAAGTTTAAGACCTCTCGGTCAAAAATAAAAAATTAGAGACTAAAAACACACAAGTAACATAAATTAGGGATCATTGTGCCAATTTTTCTTTACAACTTCTTCTTAAATTGTACTATTCATCCTCAACACTTCAAGGTAGTGGACCTACACCAACCTTTTTTTTTTTTTTTTTGTCTAGTTTTGTTTTCAATCTATGAAAAATTAACAAAGTTTCTGTCCAAAAATCTGTTAAATTGATGTAAAGTGACAATATTTTACTCTTTAACTTAAATAAACAAAATTAAATTAAAAATAAAGTAACAACAAAAAAATAAGCAAAAGACCAAAAAAAAGAAAGAAAGAAAGAAAGAAAAAGTCTCCCACCCAACCACTCCTCCCCACTCACATTTATCATATCGACAAAATCGAGAGTTTTTGAACCGCCGACAACCACGAAACCAAGAATAAACCACCCAAGGGTTTTCCTTTTCATTTTTGCCGAATGAAAAATTCCTAGTGGTGTGATTTATCCCTACGATTTTACTCATATGTTGACGACAAAAACAAGAGAAAAATCTCCAATTTTCCGCCAATAGGGAAAATGGGGGGTAGGAGACCTTTTGTTTTCCTTTAATTTTTTGAGGTATTTTGCCAAATTTTTTATTTATTCTTTTTGTGTTGGTTACTTAATTTTCTTTTTATTTTTTTAAGTTAAAGAGTAGGATTGTCATTTTTTTTTACCAGTTTAACAAAATTTTGAACAAAAACCGTCTGTAAGGATTGAGTCAGGTAATTTTATCAAAGGCTGGGGTTTATCCAAGGCTGGGGATACAAATCAGAAAAAAAAAATATTAAGGATAGGTCTATTACTTTGTTCAAAAGTTTGGGACAAATAGTGAAATTTACCCTTTATCTACAAATAAATATTTTTTAGAAAAAATTACAACAAACATCCTCAATCTTTAGAAAATAGGAGGGATTCATCCAAATGGATGATTTTCATCCATTCTTCCATTATTCAACACATTTGACTTGCAAACCCATATAAAAAAAGGGCAAAATTATTATTATATTATTCTTAATTAAAATATTGAAACAATGACAATGAAAAATTCGTAAAAAAAAAAAAAAAAATGAAGAAAGTTAAACAAAAAACATAAGAAAAACGTAATTTTTAAAGGTTAGACATCTAGTAGTCTAGAAAAAAAGGTTGGAGAGAAAATAAAATCAAAGTTGGAGACCTTTGCCGTAATTTATGCTATTTTTTAATATGATAGATTACACTATTCTTCCCCAACATTTAAGCAAAGCAGCACCCTGACCTGACCTTTTTTGGGTCCAGAATATTTGAGAAACGAGCAAACTTAGTTCTTATGGACGGTTTTCCGTCCAAAAATTGCTAAATTTGTGTAAACTGATAATCTTATCTGTAACTTAAATAAAGAAAATAAAGCAACCAAAACAGAGAAAAAAAAAAAAAAAAAACCGAAATAAAGAATAAATAAAAATTCAAAAATACCAAAAAAAAATAATAAAAGGAAAATTTTTTTCTACCCCACCCCAATTTTCCATGCCGATAGAAACTGGGTTGGCGGTTGCGAAACCATGAGGGAATCTCCCAGTTTATGCGGGTAGGAAAAATGGAGGTGGGGTTAGGGGTGGGCAAGAGACTTTTGCTTATTTTTATTTGTTTTTTTTTGCATTTGCATTTTTTTTTTTTGGGTTTATATAAGTTAGAGAGTAAGATTGTCATTTTACATAAATTTAATAGATTTTGGATGGAAAGTTTTTGAGGGATTGAATTTGCAAATTTCTCAAAGGTTGGGCTGGCAAAACCGACTAAAAAGATTCGAGGTAGGTCTAATATTTTTCTCAAAAGTTGAGAGAAAAATAGTGTATTTTGTTATAAACTACTAATTTTTTTCAACCAGATTAAGAATAATAGGCGAGAATCGAGAAAGCTATGTATTTCATTTGTTTTATAATAATGGACTCATATATATAGCGAGAGAACGATAATACATCTAAACATGCCAAAATGCAATAAAGTGATATATTTATGCAAGTTACTAATTACGTGAAACTTTTGATTTTCTTACCGAGTCATTAGAGCAGAAGAATGAACAATTGCAAAAGCAGTAAAAATGCATTTCTACCAAGATGAAACATCACGTAAGGGAAAACAAGTGAAAATCAAAAGAATCTCTTGCAACTCCATTCTCCAAAGATTCATCGGATGATAAAACCTTCCTATTTAATTTGAAGTCACAACTCAAAGGTGGACAACTTTGCCTTCCCTTCTTACATGACATAATTCAGGTCTTAGATATTAAAGTAATCTAAAGAAATCCAAATGCACGTTAAGTGATTATCCACACTTTCTTCTCCAAAAGCTAAGCAGATCAATAAAATTATGACTTATTATATGTTCAAGAAAGTCCAGTTATATTTTGAAAGCTTATCCTGATCAGTTTAACTAATCAAACCGTGTTTGTATGCAAGCTTAAAATAAAGCATGTTTGTATTGCAAACTTTGAATCTTGAAATTGGGATAAGCTATTTGAGGGATTATGATGATCTGAGATAGACTCCAGTGTGATTTATACCACGTACTTGGAATTACCCATGCACCGAAATCCCAACAAGATCAAATCATAATTTTCCACCACTTTTGAAGATATAGAAGCGACATGCACAATCCTTATCGTTTTCAATGTGAAGTTCTAATTACCAATAGAAGTGTCGATAAAAAGTAATTTGAGTCTTTAAAAATGTGTACCAAAAGATTTAAATTAGAGTCTTCTTATCCATTTTCCAATTCAAAAATAAATAAATCACCTTCATAACCTTGTTTAGGAATCATAAGAACATGTAGATACCCACAAAGCAATTTATTCAACTTATACAATTTGTTGCATACAGCTGGTAGCTTACTAAATTGAAAAAATATTATAGAAACTTCAGTGTTGTTGATTATGCACTCCACTCCATCTGCACCTACACTTACACAACACCAACCATAATCTGGTAACTAATCAAACGATCAACAAATGACTAATCGGGATATGTTTCTCATCAAAAGCCTCACACATACTTTTGTTAAATGGGTGCACAAAACTTGATTCTAAGACCTTTATAGAAACTCTTAGGGATGCTCGCACAAGGACTCAATTCTCATTAGGACGTTAAATGTGAATAGCAAAAGCAAATATGTTTCAAAAATAGTGGAGCTGCTTGGTAAGTTAAATGTTCATCTTCTTGGTCAAGGGGAAAAAATGATATTTTCATTAAATGTCACTTAACAACCCATATATCAAAAACCCACAAGTGAAATGTTATCTTTTAATTGAAAAGCAAAAAAAAAAAAAAAAAGCAAACCCAAAAAAAAAAAAAAGCAATATGAGCAAAAACCAATGTCAACCAATAGATATTGATAATCATTTTAACCTGCCAAAAATCAAATAATACAAGTTTATTCATCAAACACGAAAATATGAATCAATTAAATCACCTATGAGAACACTAACGAAAATCAAGTCCCATAACACAAAAGAAAAATTCTATAAATTTACCGTATGAAAGATTTAGTTTTGGTTCAAAAGAATATATATATATATATATATATTTCTTTGACGATTTACTTAGTAAATAGAAAACACGAAACTCACAAAAGCAGGTGGAGGCATTTACTTAGATTAGATCCATATAGAGTTCAATTCCCCACCCCAATGTCCACATTCCTATCTTTCGTTAAATGTGATAAACCACAACTAACAAATTATGAATAATATGCGGTACATTGGAGAAGGAAAAAAGGGCCAACGAGAGTGATGAGATGATGACAATCCACAAGACAAGTTCATTCAAGACCTTCTCTTCAATTCTCCTAACTCGAACCACCCACAATAACAATTGCATGAACTTGGTTTGGGAGAATTGTTTAGAGCTAATAACAATGGCGTCTTCATCTAAAGACTGTCCATTTTAAATGCCTCTTGCCCTCCACATGACAATTAGCTTCCTCGCATTATGTTTTGTTTTTTGTGGTTATGTGGGTGGCACTGGCAATAGAGGTGGGATTTGAGCTGTTTTTTTATATATTTTTAAACTAACCCCAAATTAAAAGCCCTGTAGATTTGATCTGTGGATAACTATAAAAGCCTTGTAGAATTCCAATCATCGTCCAAAGCATATTAAAAAGGGCAAACGAGAATATATATATATAGCTTTTGTTAAAGTAAATTTCGCCTATTTGCACTAAGAATTCAACATAGTGTTACATGTACCCAGAAGTTGAAAATGGTGACTTGACGCAACCAGTGTCACCAAGGAACTAAAACTCCGAAGGAGAAGGTATACCGTGCAATACACTTTGGTATACAAATCAAGAAAAATTAAATGGAAGACATAAATTAATTCTTCATGTTTCTAGTTAAAATATCCAAATCCAAACACGAGAAACCCTATATACTGTAGCAGCGATTCAAAATTTCAAATTAAACTTAAAACTTCAATATAAAAAAAAAAAATTCGTGTTCATACAATATTAGACGACAGTTTCAATGGTTTTGCATAGATTATGTTAGAAATCTTTAAATATGCATAATCAATATTATTTTTCATATTTTACAACACTCCCCTTTAATTACCATTAGAAATTAATAAAACATAATATTGCAAAAAATTGACCCGTGTTGGAAAAATCCAATAGGACAAAAATACCAATAGAAGGAAAAAATTATCAAAAATTTGGAGTAATCAAATGCTGTTTCATTAAAACCTTGTTAGGAAAACATTGTTTTGCTTTTTTTTTTTAGGGGGGGGGTATATAAGTTAGAGAGTAAGATTGTCATTTCACATAAATTTAATAGATTTTTGGATTGGAAAGTTTCATAGGGATTGAATTTGCAATTTTTTCAAAGGTTGGGACAATAGAAGGGAAAAAAAAAACCGAAACTAAAAAGATTCGAGTTAGAGAGTAAAGTCTTCTATTTTTCTCAAAGGTTGGGAGAAAAATAGTGTATTTTGTTATAAATTAGAGAGAATAATAGACGAGAATCGAGAGAAACTATGTATTTCATTATAATAATGTATATATATATATATATATATATATATATATATATATATATGGTTTCAAATACATGTAGATTAGGTTAGAAATCTTTAAATATGGTAATCAATATTGTTTTTTATATTTTACAACACTCCCCATTTGATGACCATTAGTACAATAATTGTTACATTAAAAAAATTATTTAGAAAAACCCAATAGGACAAAAATACCAACAGAAGGAAAAAAAATTATCAAAAATTTGGAGTAATCAAATGCTGTTTCATTAAAACTTTGTCTCATTAAAACCTTGTCAGGAAAATATTGTTTTGCTTTTTTTTTTTTTGGGGGGGTTATATAAGTTAGAGAGTAAGATTGTCATTTTACATAAATTTAATAGATTTTTGGATGGAAAGTTTCTGTAGGGATTGAATTTGCAAATTTCTCAAAGGTTGGCGATGAAACCAACTAAAAATATTTGAGGTAGGTCCTCTATTTTTATCAAAGGTTGGGAGAAAAATAGTGCATTTTGTTATAAACTAGAGAGAATAATAGACAAGAATCGAGAGAAACTATTTATTTTATTATAATAATGGATCCATATATATATGGTTCCAAATACATGTAGATTAGGTTAGAAATCTTTAAATATGGTAATCAATATTGTTTTCCATATTTTACAACACTCCCTATTTGATGACCATTAGTACAATAACTGTTACGTTAAAAAAATTGTTTGAAAAACCCAATGGGATAAAAATACCAATAGAAGGAAAAAAAATTATCAAAAATTTGGAGTAATCAAATGTTGTCTTATTAAAACCTTGTCAGGAAAATTCAGTGGGACAAAATCTAAGTGAAGGAAAAAGAGTACGGCTACTCCTCCTGATTTTAATCAATGAAAAAAGCTTGTATTGAGCTATCCATATCTTGTACGTCAATGTTTTCAATACCGCCATCTTTTTAAAACTTGTATAAAACAATTCTAGTGAAATGAGCTCTATGTTATAACCTCCAAGCAATATCATATTCATACAATATCTCTGGTTGACTGTAGTCAGCATAATGGTCTGATACAATTATCTTGTTGTTGTTCATCTTCAGGAGTCTCATATACAAATTATAACACACGGGAGTATAACCATAGTTATAATATTATTACCACTTCCAATTGGATGTCATTTACAGAAAAAATATGCCTCATTAAAACCTTACTAGGAAAAACTATGTGGGAAAAAATCTTAGGAGGGTGTTCTCAATTTAGATTTAAATAGATTTTAGAAATCCATGTAATTTTTGGTGTCCCCAACTCAGATTTTAATAGATTCAATTGAAATTTAGGTGTCATCAACTCAGATTTAAATAGATTCTTTAGAAATTTAAGTGTTCCCAATTCCAAGTGGATTTCTAAAAATTTTATTAATTAGACGATTTAAACAGATTTGCATAGATTTCGAGCTCATAAATATGAATACCAAATTCTTTAGGAATTCTATCCCCATCTCTCAAATTTTCAATCCAACTTTTCTCTTACGTATCTCTTCCTCTCGCCTCTCTCCTTAATTTGTGCTATAAGTTTTTGTAGTAAACTCTTATTTTTTATTTTCAATTTATATTAGCATGAAAATTTATTGAATTTTTTATTTTTTATTTTAATATTTTTTTGAACAAATGTCAAACACCGTCTTTAAAATTTCATTCTTGATACTCCATGACCATTCATTGAATCAAACAATTGGGTTGAAAAGTATAAATAATTTATTGGTAAATATTAATTAGATAATTAATCTAATACCATATATGTCAATTAGATATTGGATTGTAAAATCAATATAACACTAAAAATTCTTTTTTGAACTTGAAAAGATTTACTGCGACACATGTAAATTATTTTTTTAAGCCATAAAATAACTTTATGTACAAGATGGTTAAAAAGCTGATTTTGGAAGAGAATGAATCTTAAATATCCATCATATAGTTTCGGATATGAAAGGAAAAATTTTGTAAAAAAAGACAAGTAGAAAGAGAGTTAAAACTAAAACTTTATTCCAATTTTTTTTCCCTCAAGAAGCCTTTCTCTTTAATCAATTTTTTTAATTAAAAAATGAGGAAATTGATAATAGTAATGTGAATCTCTCCCAAACAATGGATCTAATTGCACTTTGAGCTCGGAGACGACATATGACTTATTTATTAGTTTATTTCCTTTGAGTTTAGCTGACACAACTGTCGAATTGGTATAACTCTTAATCCATCGAATCATTCACCTCTTTGATTGAAAAAAGTTTTTACTTCTTTATATTTCAAGAATTTTTTTTCCTTTCCAAATTCTACTCATAATATTTATTTATGTGGGACAATCATTTGAACTATTTAGAATAAAAACAATGTAAAATTGCTATTTTTAATAAAAATATCACAAATCCATGAAAATTTGTAGAAATCCATAAGAATATGTTGAAATTTATAATATAGAATTATGTTGAAATCTTATAAATTATGTAGAATTCTATTCAAATATATGAATCCATTTAAATTTATAAATATTAATAAATCTTTTAAAAATCGAGTTGAGGACACTCTCCTTAATAAAGGAAAAATAGTACATAATTCATTTAATACGCCATGAAAATTGTCTCATTAAAAAGCTTGTTAAGAAAACTCAATGAGAAAACTTTTGTCAAGGAAAAGAGTACAACGCATGTTTCCTCCTCTTCATTATAATATCACTTCAGATCTGAACTTTGATTGATTGAGTTCTAGAAAAGTTGAACTATATGCTTCAGATATATTAAATCCTCCAGATATTTATATACATAGTTTTATTAGTCATGTCAGATGAGTTGGTTATAACAATATTCATTATATGCATATATGTCATGCATTGACAGGCTAACAAGTTTTCGACTTATGATTGTTTTACATAAACCTTTGCGAAATTCATAATGTTAAAAGTCATGCATTATATGTTATGACTTCATATTTTCATTTTCTTTTCGCATAAGTATACACCTTTAAGTGCTTAGACTATAGGTCTAGAAATTTCAGGTTTCTCTAGTCAGTTCAATTTACTTAGATTACATCTTTTTATTTGGTTAATTAATTCTTTGACAGATTTCTTTCAATATCCTCGCCACCTTTCATAATATGAAGCGCTTTATTATGTACAAAAGTTTTGTTAACAACATTTCTTTTTTGAATATATTTCTTTCTCATAACAACATGACTTAACGAGATCTTTTTATTTTATTATTTCAGCACTGAACCTTTTATGGGATTATATAATTAGTTATGTCTATATACTCTCCAATAGTATACACCTTCTCAATATGACCATCTTTATAATTGACTCCATTTTTAATTTGAGAATTTTTTGGAATCAAATGTCACCATATTTTAGGCGCGTCATTAATTTACCAGATATAATGTTAATGGATTGTCCTTCAAAAACGTCAATATAAGGTATATGAGACTTGATTTAATCTCTTTGGTCAGTAAATATATATGTCAATTGTATAACTTACAAATAAGTTATTTGTCGAACTTCTAGTTCGTATTGTCTTGTGCAAGGATTTAGAAAACATAATATGCTGCATTTTTATGTATTCTTTCCAGCTACTTAATTTCTCTCCTCTAATATTGAGAAAACTGTCTTATCAAAATGACATTCGAAAAACTATATTATAAAATATCACCCGTTAGAACTTAAGATATTTTATAATGTTTCAAAATAAACATGTATTCTCAACAATTTTTAATGCCCGTCTTAGTTTATGGTGGACCGATTTATATATATATATTGCACTATTAAAAATTATTATATGTGTAATATTAGTCTCTGACCATAAGGCAATCATAACGGGGGTAACTTTGATATTTGCATGATGTGTATAAGTATTTTTCATATAAAATAGCATTCCCTAGATAAAAATGGGAAGCGTTTTATTCTCAATAGTAATGGTTTAGAATTTAATTGGAAGCGTTGAAAAATAGCATTGCTAAACTATTTAACATCGTCTCAACTAATATTTATTAAAAGTTTGAGATTTAGACTCACTAATATTGACAAGACACATCACCGTGTTGGTTGTATAATCTGAAAAATATGCTCATCATTTAAATTTTGAGCAAATAATCTCACAAACTTTAAGTTACAAATAATAACACTATACAATTATCTAGAAGATGTACCTATTAGATACAAATAATATATAGATGGTCAACATGGAGGGTGATGGGCCCTCATAAATCACCCTAAATTATTTTCAGAAATATAGAGAATTCAGTTCCGATTTTACTTAATGAACGTCTACTAAACCATGAGAAAAAGCATATAGAATTCATTATATTAAAAAATCTTCTAATTTTCAATAGATATTCTCATTAATAATTCACATCATATTGATCCGGGATTATTTAACCGGTAATGCCAATCAATAAAATTTTTAGGGCATTGAACTTCTGGTTTAATATAGTACTTGTTTAATTGTACCAATATTTGTGTAGTACAAACTAAAAGAAATGAATAACATAAATTTTGTTTCATCATTCTTGTCTTTTTCTTTCAGAAATTCATGATGCATATATGTACAATAGATATGTGACTATTGTCGCCATATCTGAAATCTAAATGATCTAAATATATCAAAAAATAAAATTTCTTGGATTAATGAACTTCGAGTTCACGACAATACTTAATTCAATAATCTTAAAATATTACTTTTTTGAAAGCAAGTAATATTCTACTAAAGTAGAATATGAACATAATATACAATTATACTTCTTTAGGTGCAACAACAAATATTCTTCTAAAATATTTATAGGCTTATGTTCTATATATATTTTTTTTTCAAAAACAACAATATAATATTCTTCTAGAATATTAATAAAATTGTATAATTGTGTTTGTTCAGAAAAATAATAATTCAAAATAAATATTATAATGTATGCTCATCAGGAGCAATAATACAATATTCCTATAAAATATTGATATGTATAAAGTTTATGATTCTTTAAAAACCACAACGTGATATTCTTCAAGAGTATCAACACAATATTTGTTCAAAAATATATTTTTCAAGAACAACACAATATCTCCAACAATATTGGTATATATAAGAAATAATATTTCTTCGAGAACATTAACTAAATATTCTCCTAGAATATTGATGTATTTAAATTTGTGCATTCTAATAGAAAACATCACAATATTCTATTAGAACATTAATTTATGCAGTAAAACTGCGATTCTCAAAAGAAACAAAACAATGATTCTAGATGTTAGATCTTATACATTGTGCTCTTCGAAAGTTATATACCTTAATAATAAATCTAACAAATTACGCTCCTTGGGAGCAAATGTATTGTACTGAAATATTAATATAATATAAAGTTGGACTTCTTCTGGAAGACAAATATTCTTCTAGAATATTAATTAGTATAAATTGATAATTTTGAGGAATACTAACAAAATATTATTTTAAATATTGATATGTAATAATTAATAATATTCAAGCAATACTTGTCTGCTACTTATCAATACAGAAAAATATATAATCAAAGATGATAGCAAATAGAATACTAGATGAATGATCTACTTCTCCCCATAGTGGGGAGGAGTAGATCATACCTCTGGAATACTAACATTCGTTCATGAACAGAAATTTTAAATAACTCAATTGACTTCATATTCATGTACATAATTTAAATTTTACTGCTATTCATGTAGTGATTTATCACGAATGAACCGTCGGATCTTAATTATAGTTGTTGGATTTCAAGAACAATGAGTTTTGAAGGACTATCCAAATTTCACAATGATCGGACCACGGAGTGTTGAGATATCAATTAGGGGTGGGCATCCAAACTGCCAAATCGCTCAAACCGACCAAATCGAACCGAATCGGGTCGGTTTGGTTTGATTTTTCACACCTGGCAGTTTGGTTTGGTTTACTAATTTAAAAAATATATTCGGGTTGATTTGGTTTCGGTTTGTAGCAAATAAACCAAACAAAACCGCTGAAAAACTAAACCGAGAAAAACACACATGAAATTCAACCCAAGTGGCCCAACCCAACAACCCAGCCCAATCCATTTAACGTATCAATATGTCCACATATCCAATTCTCCAAATAACAGTGTCCACCCTAGATTTAATCACAGTCAAATTATATTTTCCTTCTCTATTTCATCATCTCATTCTCATCGTCGCCGAAATCGCCGTTTCCTTCTCCATTTCATCATCTCCTTCTCATCGACTGCGTAGTTTTCATTTTCCATTTCATCATTTCTACTATCTTCATCAATTTCAGTTCATACTTCATAGTATTAAAGCGAAGCGACTGCGAACTGCGAAGTGCTCGCTGCTTCATCAGCTTCAGTCCATTAATCTATCTCTGAAGGTAAAGGCAACGCTGGCTGCTATTTTTTTTTTATCTAAGCTCCAAGCCCCAATTCAAAGACCTAGGGTTCCTCATTTTGATTGGCCTCCATCTTCGACCCATAATTTCTCTATCCTCAGCTCGTTACTACTACAATTTCTCAATTTGAAGGTATGAATTTTCATTTTGTCAAGAAGTATTAATCCAATCCATGTGTAAGCTGAATAATTTTGATTAAGTGTTGTGTCTGCTGAATAAATTTTGTGGAAGTCTTGTGTTGTACTTCTGAAATTGTTGTTTATGTAATCTAAAATTCATATTGTGTATTAGTAGATACAAATGAATTTTCATTTGTCGAGAAGTATTAATCCAATTTTTTTTTTCTGAGAATACAAATACAAGTCCAAAACATTCAAGCCCAAACTGCCTAAACAAAACCGAACCAAATCAAGATTGGTCGGTTAAGTTTGGATCGGTTTTATCCAACGAGGCAGTTTGGTTCGGTTTCAGTTAATAGTCAAACCAAATTGGTCTGTTTGGTTTCGATTTGGGCCCAAAAACGAACTAATCCAACCCATGTCCACAATTTTTGATCGCAGCTGCGTAGGCTGCCCATATTCTGCAATTTTTTTAAACTAACTCTCGAATTTCTCTCTATTTTGAATGGGCTCTATCTTATTGATAACGTGTTATAAATTAGAAAAAATAATAGACGAAAATAAAGAGAAAATATGTATTTCATTATAATAATGGATTCATATATATATGATTTTAAATATATATAGATTAGGTAAAAAAACTTTAAATATAGTTATCAATATTTTCATATTTTACAAAGAACAAAGAACAAAGAACAAAGAACAAAAAGCTAAAATTATAATTAAAATTAAAAAGAAAAATGAAACTACACAGAGTCTTCACCAGGGTTTTTTATTTTTTTGATCGTAAGCCTTCACCAGGGTTTTTAGTTCTAAGGACACAGTACATACACAATCGAAGCTTCCACTGCTCCTTTCTTCCCGTCGCAGTCGTATTTCTCTCTGGTCAGTTTCTCTCTCCCTCGTATATGAATGCACTTAAACTAATGAAAATCTGCCTTGTTTTGTAAAACCCTAATAATCAGATGATAAATTTTAAAGTTACTGCTGTAATAATTTTTTTTGGTAATTTGATGTTGATGGTGTGTGAATTCTACATATTAATGTCTGTATATGCATTCATAATGCCCTCTTTATGTTTACCCCTTTGATTGTTGAGTTTTCTGGCGTGTGTATTCTAGAAAGAGAAGGATCTTTGGATAGTTTGATGTTAACTTTCTTTTTGTATTTTGACAAATGGTTATAATTTTCAGACAACAAAGAAGTTTACTTCCAAGTTGCTGAATTTACAGGTTTAGACTTAAAATCTCGTGATTGAAATGGGTTTTTCTCGAGGTGTGAAGCGTCCGATTGAAATGCTCTGTAAGAGGCTCAATAGTCCTGTTAATTCCGGCCACACTTACTCTACTGGTCTAGTGTACAGGGAAATCTCGTGTACCGGATTTTCTGAAAATAAAGCTATAGATTCTTCCAATTATTCCAATCCAATCTGTGGTTTTGGAATCTTCTTTTCCCGGAGTTACTCCTCCCAAGCATCTGCACCTGAACAAATAAATCTTATAAAGCAGCTTAGGGAGAGAACAAGCGCTCCCATTAAAGATGTCAAGTCTGCTCTTATTGCCTGCGACTGGGATATTGGCAAGTCTACAATTTTCCCATTTTCGTTTTTGAATTTTTGATTTTTGATTTTTGGCTTGTTTGCATTAGTATTAATTGATTATGAGTTGTATTGGATGACTACAGGGGCTGCACAAACGGACTTGAGAAAAAGAGGGGTTGTTCTTGCATCAAAAAAGTCTTCTCGAATTGCGGCAGAGGGCGTGCTTGCACTGGCACAGAACAAAGAGAAGACTGTTGTTGTTGAACTCAATTGTGAAACAGACTTTGTTGCTAGGAATGAAATTTTTCAGTTCACGGTCAGTGCTACATTTATATCTCAACCCCATACCCGGCACACACCAGGAATAGATGGTGTTATTTGAGCTACATGAAAATTTATAGTCAGTTGGGAGTTGGGAACAGTATCTTCAGATTTGGCAGCACATCAAATGCTTTTGTTTAAATATTTTGGTGATGTTTATTGATTCTGTACAAATTTTAATTTATGTAGGCCTTATCTTTGGCAAAGTCAGCTTTGTTGCTTGAAGGTTCTAAACAGTCTTATCTTACTGTGCCTGTTGGACCTGAGTGTCTGGAGGTGAGCAGTATTAATTGTTTATCTCCATAAAAAGCTATCCAATAATGTCTACTCAATCAGTCCCGTATAGTTTGTCTTGCTTTCATTACCTTTAAATTTTCTATATCATGATTATTCTTGGCTTTTACATCCTTAGGTATTAAGTATGCATTTCTCTGTCAACCTCTTTGGATCCTACATGCTCTTTCTAGTGACAGGATGCAAATTGGTTTCTTCATTCTTATGCCTCATCGCAGCTTTAATCGAAGTTCTTGTAAAGGCTCTGATGATTTTTTTTGGGTTTTACAGGATTTGAAGATGAATCTTGACCATCCTAAGTTAAAGGGAGAGAAAACAGTTCAAAATGCAATTACAGAACTAGCTGCAATGATGGGAGAGAATGTCAGACTTGGAGGGGGTTTCACAATGTATGCGCCATCATACGGTGTCTTGTCTACTTATCTTCACCAGAGCTCCCAACCAGGTAATGCAGCTTCCAAATTCTTTATGCGGTTGACACTACAAGTCTTGCATGCATGGAAAACCCAATCATAACCTTTGAATTTGTTGCCATGAAAAGATATTTTTAGCTACTTATATGGATCTTGCTGGCTCTTTATTGGAGATCCAGGTGTAGGACGTATTGCAGGACTTCTATCACTCGAGGTAGAGGATCATGATGCTCCAATGGATGCTGTCCAGCGTGTTGGATCAGAATTAGCAATGCATGTGGTGGCTGCAAAGCCACTGTTCTTGGCGAAGGAAGATGTTTCTTCTGATGCATTAGGCCACGAGCGTGAGATTCTCAAGTCTCAGGTACTTACTTTATTTTGAAAGTTCTAAAATTTGAAAATTTAATTACAATTGCATCTCATCAAGATCCAAAGTGGCAGTATTAGTGTTATTTAGGAGTCCGACGACATCCAACATTGCATTTAAAAAAGAATACTAAAGAAATGAGCATATGTTTACCCCACCTCTACGTTTTATAATGTGGTATAAATCTTTTATTTCTTCTTGACACTGTGGTCACTATCTTCAATAATCCTCAACACCAAATCTTGGTTTTTAGTATTTTTATTAACTTTTTCTTTCAATTCAAACTCACTTGCCAAACCCCTTAAAAGGGGTGCAAGAAGAAAAATGCCTTGATATATGAGGATGGTATTATTTTTGTTAATATCTTCGTCTAACAGCGCTCTTGTCTGTCTATTGTTACACCTGTGACAATATGTACTTCCATTGATATAAACTCTTACTATTTGTTGCTCCTTATGTCCAGGCAGAAAGTACGGGGAAGTCTCAGATGGCCATAGATAAAATTGTTGAAGGCCGTTTAAGAAAGTATTTCGAGGAAGTAGTTCTAATGGAGCAAAAGTTTGTCGTGGATGACACTTTAAATATAAAGGTATGATCTCAGCTATGCCATTGCCTGTAAATTTCATTTTTTGTCTTTAGCTTTATATTTGTTGTATTTGACATAATGTAGCCGAACTTGATATTTATCTTTATAGCAAATTTGTCCCTTTTCCTTTTTTGGAAGTAGTTTTTGGAAATGAGCCATCTGCCAAGTAATGTGAAACCACCAAAGTTATAAATTGAGGGTGAAGGAGTTAAATACCTGATTTTGGGAGGGGGCAAACAATTTGCATTGAACAATAAGAACAAATTCTTTGTTATTTTTTTTTTCCTTACAGGCTTGGTAGTACTTGAAACACTCGAGTTTTGAACTAGGTGTAATTGTAAAAGACTACGGCACTTTCAATTCCAACAGAAACTTAGGTGATGGTTTTCAAATCGATGCAAGAAAATATAATAAACTGTAACTATATTGAAGTTTTTCCAGTTAATGATACTTACTACCTGTTGTGGTTGGCCTTGTTACCACCTGTGGTCCTGTTGTGTTAGATTCAACTGCTTTTATAAAGTTGTATCATGCAGTTAGTTTATAGAGTACCCGGTTCCAATTGACGTTTTTGCACATTCTTGCAGACTATATTGAATAATGTATCCAAGGAAGTGGGATCACCTGTGAAGATTGGAAACTTTCTAAGAATGGAAGTTGGGGAAGGACTTAGAAGGTAAATGTTTCATAATGTTCATTACTTCATAACCATTCTTCTTGCTGGATTTTACCTGCATGGAGTTCGTTGTAATTCAGTTTTATGTTTTTGTGCTTCCCTATGTCATATGCTCTTAGTGTGGCTTATTTAATATTTGCTCGAATGCAAGAAGCATTGTGATGTAAGGTATTAATGTAAATTGACTTGTCCTGCAATATACTAATGCTGGAAAAATGTTCAGGCAGTTCCAGTAAATGGTATCGCCTTCAAATTGGAATCCCTCCTTCACTCTCTTCTCTAATTCACAATTACTGTAATTTCATAGCATGGCATTGTTGGAAATTGGAACTTTATATTCCATTCCTTATCAGAAAAGGGGACGGAGTTATATTTCTTATGTACAAATTGATTGATCTATATGTTTTGTAGTTTATTCAGTACATAAATAGAGTAGCAAGAACGAGATGTATTTGACCTATAACAGGTTTCTTGTTGTTTGAATTTTGGTGGGTTGTATAAGCATACTTCATTTAATGTAATGTCCAAAATTAATAACGACAATCCTTTTTATATATATTTTGTTATGCCATTAGATAACTCGCATGGGAAAAAAAAACAAAATGTGGTTTAAAGTGAGGTCCTTTATGATTTTGGATAAAATATGGCCTACCTCTCTAGAATATTGAACCTCACTTGTCCTCAGTTTGTTACATTTCTTTAATCTGCCTTTCCTCCATTGTAATAACTGCTTTCTGAGTTATTATTTTCATTACCTTATTCCTACATTTATTAACTACTCGTGCAGGCTTGAAGCTTCCAGTAAAACTGAACCTCTGGCTGAGGCTGCTTAGAACTAGGTAATGTGTCCCATGATAAGATCTGGATGTTATATATCACCTGGAGACAATTTTTAGCCAGTTAACTTTTTCTTGTGTGCACGCGCAAGTACTGGCACTTAAAATTGAGGCCTCAATGTGATGGATGGTTGATGGCTTCAGAACCAAATTTTGATTGTACTACTTTATTGTAGTCTGGATAATAACTAGAACACAAATAATAATGCTAATTGTTGTCTACTTATTTATTTTGGTGTAACATTCCAGTATAATTGACACTGCCAAGATTGCTCCTTGAAATTTTGATACGAAATTGTGTAACTCTCGTTTTCATGACTACCACATGCATTGTATTTATGATTTTACAGAATTGGAGCTTAATGAGACTGGAAGGGCAATAGAACTAACAATCCTTTTGCACTTTGTACAGTCAAAGCATGACATGCATTTGTTTCACTATTCATCGTTTTGATTTCACAAAAATCTGCAATTGGAAGTTTCACATAGCTAGTGATTGTGTGTTCTGGGGGTGGGGGATGGAGTGGTTTTTCCCAGCCATTGGTTACCTAATTAATGTAGTGATGATAGAGTCCAAAATGCATGAAGCCTTTTACTGAACTTTGAGCAGCGATGTAGTCTGGAAGTCCTAAACATTATCTTTTGTTATAGTTTACAGATGGGATGATGGAGATTCCGCACAGGAGGTTACCAATCTGAGCAGGTGTTTTTCTACCAATTTAGTGGAATATGAGGCCTGTTAAGACGGCGTGCACAGAATCAGCCAAATGGTACAGTAGGTTTTGAAATGGACCGACCCTGTCATCTGACCTTGTCCAAAGTAACCCAAGATTGCCAACATAGCCAATCTTCCATTCTTCACCTCCTTCGACTTCAAATATGGATTTCTCGTCTTTTCCGATCTCCATAGGCTTGAGAAAGGGGCCAACAGGTATGCTGGGTCACTCGAGCCTCTCAACCCTCTCTAAACCCAATAAGTATTGCTACGCCATGAACCTTGACTTGGCCCAGTCCTGATATCTCCTGTGCTCAGCAAATCCCATAAGAGCCATTTCGAGAACGAATAGGGTATAGGATTCAGCCCGGTAGTTATATGTTCCGTCTGGAGGAATGACTCCAGTCCTGAACCATGGGAGGGCAGTTTCAACCTTTCAGGTGGAATTAGACCAGGCTTTCCAAGAATCTCAGGTGCAATGGCTCCTGCGTCATCATGGCAAAACTTTCATTGATGATTTTTTTTAGGCTAGTCATTTAGGCTCAAAGACTCCTCCGGTACATTTAGGATCTGAGAGTCGCAATGGATTGAATCCGCAGTCACAATGGAGGCTGAAAGGTTTAGTATGGTTCAAGCCATTAGGTTTCAATCGTTGTGTATTTTGCTATTTCCATTAAACCATATTTTGATCTTTAGTTCTTTAAAGGAAGGCGAGTAATTACTTGCCATCCAAGTAGGAGAGACTCTGCTTGGAAGCTGACAGGTATCACTAAAAGAAGTAAGTAGGGACTTGGCAGTTAAAAATGGTGCGTTTAGGCTTATCTGGGGGTGTGTAACCTTTTCCATCAAACTGACTAAGTTAATGACTTTGCCAGTTATATGCGGACTACCTGCACCTGGACAAGATGGTGAGTGGTTAGGAGTTGTATGTGATATTTACTTGGCAGTTAAAAATGGTGCGTTTAGGCTTATCTGGGGTGTGTAACCTTGAGCAGGAATTTCCATCAAACTGACTAAGTTAATGACTTTGCCAGTTATATGCGGACTGCCTGCACCTGGACAAGATGGTGAGTGGTTAGGAGTTGTATGTGATACTAGTTAAGAATACGTGCGTTGACGTGATTTTGTAATAATATTATGATTTTTTATTTTAAAATTATCGATGAATATAACACTTAAAATTTTCAATTATAAGTTCATCAATGATTATGACCAACTAAGGAATTATATTTAAACTTGGTAAAACATGTGGTTCATTAAAAAATACATGGCATGCGTGAATATTAAGTTTGAAAGATTATTGATACTCTTTTAATTATATTTTAAGTATATCTAATAGCATATCAGAAAAGGAAACTTTCTTTTATGAAAACTAGTATCAAATTCTAAAATACATAAAAATAGTAGATATAAGTATAACACAATTTTTCATTGATTTTCTGTATTTATATCATTACAAACAGCACACGAAAACAAAATATTTAGCCTTTTTAAGTAATTATTTCTTAGAAAAAAGAATCTCAAATTTTTTTGACATAAGATAAAGAAGAATTTTTTATTGCAATATCCATTCAATTTTAATGCACCCATAAATTAAGGAGTTTTTTTTTTTTTTTTTTTTGTTCTCTTCATGCATTATTTTCCGTAATTCCATCTGAAATATTATTAAATTTCAAGAAAATTCAAAACAACCAGATATTTGGACAATGATTTAACTCATCACATAAAATTACTTATTATGCGAGATTTACCTTCACCTTATCATACATAACATGACTCACTTTATCCAAATTATGCCTTTCTCACCACTTTGCTTGAAAGAGTTAGAAGTAACACCAATTCTCTTTGTTCTAACTCATTTTTCTACAATAAACATACGTTTAATTGCTTACAAAATGATATAAAATATCATTCGAGCTTAAATCTATTTGTTATCAAGACTACCACAATAATTAATATTTTTACATCGAACAAATATTCTAAATCAAGAAAAAAAGATATAGAAATCAATATTTAAAATCAATATTACCATCATATATATTCTTAAAATTAGTGAATCATTCATGGAAAATTAACACATCAATTATTACCACATTACTATCAAACTAATTATCAAAGATTAAAAATCATCATTGCGAGAAAAAAAATATTTTTGGCATAATAAAAAACAAAGACGAATAACAAAGGAAGAAAGTATGAAACAATAATAAGAAAGTCGAAATGCAAAGCCAAATTCATCTTGTTTTGTTATGTTGATGAAGGAATTTGCTTAAATTCTCGTGCATGATAAGATTGACTTTTTGATTGTTTACAATTAAAGATAATAATATCAATATATTAAAAATTTTATTAGTATATTTTTATTTATTTTCATTAATTACAATATATATAATAGAATTTAAAGAGACAAATCACTTTCAATGATCAAAATGAAATATTTATATAGTATTAAATAGTTTATATTAAAGCTAAAATAAATTATATTAATTGAAAGATGATTTTAGAAATTATAAGTTATTTGAGGGGCAATATCGTCCATAAATGTTTCTACCATATTTGGAACAGAGGAAGAAAGTATGAATCAATAATAAGAAAGTCTAAATGCAAAGTCAAATTCATCTTGTTTTGTTATGTTGATGAATAAATTTGCTTAAATACTCTGCGTAAATAAGATTTGATTTCTTGATTGTTTACAATTAAATATGATAATTTCAATATATTAAAAATTTTATTAGTATATTTTTATTTATTTTCATTAATTACAATATATAATGGAATTTAAAGAGATAAATCACTTTTAATAATCAAAATACAATATTTATATAGTATTAAATAGTTTAATATAAAGCCAAAATAAATTATATTAATTGAAAGATGATTTTAGGAATTATAAATTATTTGAGTGGCAATATCGTCCAAAAATGTTTCTCCCTTTAAGGGACTTTTAGAATTAGTATAGATTATTATATTAATGAGTCTCTTCTTCTATATTTTGGACATTACTCCATGGAACAATATACTATTGAAATATAGAACAATTGAAATTTTAGATCAAAATATTTTGTATGGATGGTATAAATTGCTCAAACTAGAATTCTTAAATAGCAAACGATCAGTTTAGATATTCATGATCAAAAAATATTAATTCTCTTTCGGATAAACTCTAAGGCTTGCTTGGGAGTTTTTTTCAACCGGTTTTGACTGATTTTAGGTGGTGCCGTCTATAAAATGTTGAGAAAATCGGTGCTTGTTAGTTTTTTGGAGTTCGGTTTTCAACAATTTTTAAATTGTTCAAAATCGGTGTAGTGTAATTTAAAGCATATTTCATTCCCAACCTTTTAAATTGGTTGATTTTTTGTTGTTCTTTAAAATTTCTTTCTGTTTTACTCCATTTCAAACAATTATTTTTAAAACTATCTTAAACTTAATATTTGTAAAAATAAAAGAACATATGCAAAAGAAAAAAACAAATGCAAGAATATAAATTTAATTTTATATTTTCAATAATAGGTGGATATATAAAAATTTAAATTATTATTATTATTATTATTATTTTTTTTTTATATATATATGGGTATGTATCTAATTTGATTCTCTTAAAATTTTTTTTTAGAATAGTTAGATAATAAGTTTAAAAAAGATAGATTCGATCATTTAAAAAACTGCTACTTAAAATTATCCAAAATTGTTTCACTCATAAACGCCTAAAATTGATACTTTAAAAATTCTCATAATTGGCCAAGCGGACCCTAAAATGAGAAGGAAGAAGGGGAGCTATTTACGTTTGGGATCACGTATATATATTTCGCTTCTCCGACATCTTATTGAGTTTTTTCTTCATTGTTTTGCAAAAAACTGTTCTACGGTAGTAAAGTCTCGTCTTATGTGTTAGTCGAAGTGACAATAGTCACATTGAGTCCTCAAATATGTTCGAAGTTCAATAAACGACCAAGCATCTATTGTCTCTTGCTCACCTGGCACGATGATACGATGCTTTCTTTTATAAGTCGAAACAATTTCTCTCTATTGGTTCGATTTCGAGACAAGCTGAACCTTTAAGACTAAAATACAATTTCTTTTATAGCTGATTTCCTCCTTTGTTTGGCGGGGCCCGGGGGGCATGGGTGTGGGTTTGGGCCTATCGGATTGAGGAGACGTATGATTTTTAAGTAACCAGATAAAGTTACGAATCTTCTTGTCAAATAATATTGGCACAAATTTTATTACCATTACTGGGATAATGCATCATTTCGTTTGGGATGGGGGGGTGGATTGGTACATTTTTATTGGACAATAATCTGATCAGAGGTGACATTTTTTTTTTGAAATAAAGATATGATAATGACATTTTTTATATATATATATCCGTGGCAGTATATAAATTTGGATAGATTCAAAAGAAGAACATTCTCAAGCTCGTCTTATTATACTTATTTTTTAAGTTTGGCCAAATTCATCACCCATTTTATTAAACTATTTTAACGATTCTTCTTTTCATTTAAATGTATTCTTTCGTATTATTTACCTAATACATGTAAATATTTTTTCAACGAGATAATAATATTTGTATATGTAAAAAATGCTTAACGTAGTATCACTTTTGATCAATATGGTGAACTTTGAAAAAATTAGAAAATTGCAAATTATATAGATATCAATTAGTCATTTTAACCACCGAAAGTTTCAGATTCCGTTCTGGTGGTCACGTTAGTTAGCTTGCTAATTAGTTGAATGAATCGTGAGTTATCTGTGCAATGGTTAATGCATAAAGAGATAATATGAGCAAATAAGAATATGTTTGGTACAGTTTTTTGTAGATTATAAGTATTGAGTTTTACGTATTGTGTGGATTTTACAAAATATATAGATAAAAATAATGTTTGATCAACTTATAAGTACTTATAAATACTAACAAACATGTTTTAAATTATTCTCAATGACCTTGGTTCCCTTGCTATATTGCGTCGGCACAAGCTCAAACCTCTTTGCTTGACAATTGATATGCATTGTTGAGATGTTTTAACTCGACAATATTTTATAATCGTCTTGATATAAGTATATTAAGTTGACATCTTTTGTCTTAAATTTTATATCGAGCTAGAGTTATGACGTTCATGATCAACTTTGGTATGTTAGGTCAATGTGTTCTGGACTATGATGTAATTTAAAGTATATTAGCATTAGATATATCAACTTGTACTAGGTATTCAATTATTCATATTATACAATCTCAAGAAGTCAAGTAACTACTCCACGAAAATAATTGCATCCTTAATTCACTCACCATGTTGAATGTGACTTTTAGTAAGTGGGATAAAATATTGAATAATGTTATTCACAGTCGCTTATTATCGTAGTCAGTTTATGTGGTATTATTCAATTAGAATAATTATTTACTCTAATTAAGTAATGTTATTTATAGTCTTAACAAGAGTGAATAATTACTCCAATTGAATAATGTCATGTAGATTGACTGCAGAGCGACTATAAATATAATTATTCTTAAATATTAGATGATAATGTATTTTCCTGAATTTTTAAATGTCAAATCTATGTGTCACTCCCTAAATTTTTTGAAATTAACCATAGCCACTAATATGGACTTTTTAGGTTATCATTTATTATCATTGCCCTCTAATATGGACTTTTTATAAATGCTCACCAACTAATTAGCCTCTATCGGAAAAAAGAAATAAAGTTAAATGATTTTACGAAGAAAAGAATAAAGTAATTATTCACCACCGTATGTAAAACAAATGTAATAAAAGAATAATTACTAAAGTATTTATTTTTCGGGTCAGTCAAATAAGATCTTTTACTATTTTTCTATCGATGTCTTTTTAAAGTCAATCTTGACATTAAGCTCAATAAGTAAAGTTGAATTTAAACTATAATAATGAAGTAAATTAAATGAAATAACAACTAGTAGAATAGAGAAGCGGTTGTAAATTATAAGAAGTTTGTTTGATTGTTTAAAAAAGTTTTTCAACAAAAATGGTCAAATATGTCATGTTAGGAAGGCAAAAATACAAATAAACCAATGTTGAAAAACTAGTTTAAAAACTAGATCAAACAAGCACTCAATTAAATTGAAATAAATAAGAAAACAAGAATTTTGTGGTTTAAAGATGTAAATGAAATTTAGTGCATTTATTTTGTTTTCTCTTAGTCATAATAATTGTTTAATCCTTTCTTTGAAAAATTAAAAGAGTGATTTTTATTGCAATAGACTAAATTGGGATAAAATTTCATACTCTTGAATCATGTGAAATATGAGAACTTATCCCAATCAGGAACGAGTTAGTTAAGGGCATGTAGACTAGTGACTATTTAAAAGGGCAAAGGGTTGGCAAAGTGAGAATTTGAAAAAGTTGGGTCGATAGAGGATGTCTTTACTCAAGCGATGTCACAAAAGAAGAACGAAACAAAGTAAAAGGTTGGGGTGAGGGAAAAAATTGAGTCAATTAGGTTGATGATCAGGAGAAGGAAAACGAAATAGGATTTGATTGAAAAAGAAGTAAGGCTATTGATACCATGACCAATCACCATTAATAGATCAAATTTGCGATATTTATTTCACTCGAGATTGGATCTCTCTACCAAGTGTTATGCCCGGTGGCTTTAGGGGATTATTCACGTTTGGCATATACTTGTTTTGATCGAGATCTTTGGAAATGATAATGTACTACAGTTCAACGGAAAATTTTAGGGAAGTCGCAATGGAACATATTTTTTCTAACATTCCATCAACCTTTATATGAAGTTTTGAGTTTAGTTTGTTCAAGTGAAAAGAACTTCCCCTTTTACCATCGATATCCCAAGAGTTCTCCCGCTCGACCCGAGAGGAAGTATAGTCAAGATCCAACTCATTATATGCCGCTTTTCACTGTTTTGCCTAAAGATTTAAATTGACACAAATAAATAAATAAATTTATTTATATTATGATTGCTATATATCTTTCACGTATATATTGTATTTGTTTTTTATTTATTAAAAACTTGGTACTTAAATTTTGCTATCACAATGATTTTATTTAAAAATTTAAATTACTAAAAATATATTTATTTTATTGTAAATATCTTCAACAATTTATACTTTCGTGAATTAGAAGTTTGAATTTTGAAAACGACACTGTTTGCCGACACGGCATATCCCATCTTGCATCGCGTGGAATTTATTCTCTGCATGAGATTTACGAAATAACTGTACCACAGAATTTGGAAATTTTTTAAGGAAGGTCACTCAACTTTCATAGTTATTTTCTGTTAATAATTTAACTTCAATTTATTTCAATTTAATCACCTAACTTTTATTTTTGTTTCAATTTAACCATTGCATCTATAATGATTTGTAATCAAGTCAACGATATCTGTGCCCCATTCCTTTAGCCAGGTCAAAAATTCCACCGGCCTGTCACAAATTGTAAAAAGAATAGTCAAATTGAAATAAAAGTATTAATTGAGTGATCAATTTAAACAAAAATATAAGTTAAGTGTACAAGTTTATTGAGCCAATTGTAGAAACTGCAGTTGCACCAGATCTCCGCCATTGCGTTTCCTCCTGTCTGCCACGTCTTATACAGGTGTTCGACACGTAGTATTAAGTATTAACCGCCAGTCAGGGCTCCAAGTTTTGAAATAAAAAATAATAATTTTATTCCCCAAAGAGTCATCTTCAAATCTGAATCTGTAAAAAAGGGTAGAAAAAAATCTCGTATTTTGGGCGGTGTCGTTATTTTCGCCGCATTACTTACCCTGTACGACATCGTTTAAACCGCCGGGAAAACTCAACACCATAAAATTTATATATATCTATGGATATTGGATACGAACGTAATTAATGAATGAGCATGCTTGTGACTTTGATAGCCGTATATCTATATATGGACGTTTCTATATACATAATTCATACTGTGAAGTTTTGAATTAATTCTGGAAGATGGGTAGTATATTGGAGGCAACGCTAATTCATCATGTTTGCATTGTGCTGGTTTTGCTATGGTTACTTAATTCTTTCAACTGTTGCCACCCAATTGCTTACTTTCTTTCACTAATCTATCTCTATCTGGTGAGTAATTTTATTAATCTTCAGTTGTTTTATGATCTTACTTTTTTTGGATAAGTAGTATATTTCTAGAATTTTGTAAGGATTCGGGTTATTTTTGTGTTGAATTTGAAGGTCCATGATTTGTATGAGACGAGATTGAGAAGGAAACTGCAGTTTGAGGAGAGAAGACAATCCGATCAAAAACGGGTACACAATTTCTCTTTATTGGGTTTTCTCAGTTTATTATCTGTCTTTTTCCTTCAATTTTTCCCTCCTCTAGTTGATGAATGAATAACTTGCAACTTTTTTAAAGCAATTATCAACAAGTCGTTGACCCCTGACTGGTTTGTTTTGTGTGTGTGTGTGTGTGTGTGTGTGTGTTGTGGGGGGTGGGGGTGGGGGTGATTCCATAGAGAAATAAGTGAATAAAGGAAAGAAGAAAAAGAGTTGTCAATTTGAAGTTTTCGGGCTTTGATTTTTTTGTCCGTGCATGCTCTTTATCAATGGTGGGGCATTGTTGATTTTTTTCCCCCTCTTTTTCATCTTCATGGGAGCTAACTAGCATTTTAGTAGATCCATGGAAATGGAAGGCTTTTGAGTCTCTGTATTTCCTTTTTTATAGGTGCTCTCGGATTCGGAAACTGTGAGGTGGTTGAACCATGCTATTGAAAAGATCTGGCTTGTCTGTGTGGAAGAGATAGTTTCTCAGAAAATTCTTCTCCCAATTTTTCCATGGTTCTTACAAAAATATAAACCTTGGACCGTGGTATGAGTTAAAAATACAGTTAAATTTGGTGATCTTTTAATTGCTTGCCTAAGTCATTTCTGGAAGACTTCAGTGCTGGATTAGTTTACATTTTCTGTTCTATGTTGTGTTTTTTTAGTTTAACTGTTTTGATTTCAGTTAATGAGAATCATATTTTGCATGTATGCAGAAGGATGCTGTGGTTCAGCATTTGTACTTGGGAAGATCCCCGCCTATATTCACTGAAATGAGGGTGCTTCCAGAATCCAATGGCGATGATCACTTGGTATGCTAGGGTCACTAGAAACAGTGATCTGAGTGCACATACAGTGGCATTTCAACTATACACGCATACAATCTCTGAGACAGCAATTTTAACATATATACCCTAACTGCAGGTATTGGAATTGGGAATGAATTTTCTTACTGCAGATGATATGAGTGCAATAATTGCCGTGAAACTGACGAAAAGATTGGGTTTAGGAATGCGTGCAAAGATGCATTTGTTAGGCATGCACGTTGAAGGAAAGGTAAGTAAAAAGTTATATCACGTAGTAAATAATGCTTCAGTCAGAGTTTCAAGTTCTATATATCGTTTAGAAAAGTTTACGAGTCATATGTTACTTCTCATGAAATTTAGAATTATATTACATATTAAATTGATCGAAAGTATATTTTTTCTAGATGACAAATCCATTATATTTTTGTTTCTTGTTTGGAAATTGAATTGTATTATTTGCAAAAATTAGTCATCCAAGGTTATACATATATTGTAGTATTTGACATTTTGTAACCAGTGTTGTTAATTGTAAGAAGTTTTCTCCTGTAGCTTTAGTGAGATAATGAGTATATGCCTTATGTGTATTTGAAGCCATTGATTGCCAACCAGTGGCGATATATACATACTTGATGAATTGACAAAAGTACAACTGATTTTGGAGGAAGATTTATGCAGCCTCTCTTGTAGGTCTTGATTGGGGTGAAGTTCCTTCCCCACTGGCCCTTTCTAGGGCGTTTGCGGATATGCTTTGCGGAGCCACCATATTTTCAGATGACTGTGAAGCCTATATTCTCTCACGGCCTTGATGTTACAGAACTTCCTGGGATAGCTGGATGGATAGTAAGTACATGCTATGATTACCACAATAAAATCCTTCTCTCTCTCTCTCTCTTCATCCACTGTTAACCCCAAACCCTTCTCATGAAAATACAACGATGAATAAAAAATTCTTCTTTTCTCTTTGTTGTCTGTCTGCCTAATTATTTGCATATTTTTGGTTTTTTTTTATTAGGATAATCTTCTGGCCCTTGTCTTCGAGCAAACTCTAGTGCAGGTGAGATTATTAGCTTAGTTCATAGTAGAAACATTTAGCTTATCATGTATGTTCATTTTTCTATGTTTAATTGTTTTTATGATAATGTGTTTTTTGTATTCCTCTTCAAATCAGATTAGGCATAAGCACCATGTAGGTTTGATATGCAAGAAGCTTTCCATAAAATGCTTTTGTAGGCTAATTCTTTGTCGTTTTGCAGCCCAATATGCTGGTGGTTAATGTTGAGAAATTCGCTTCACCTCAACCAGGTTTTAACTTTTACTTAATATCACAATTTCAAATTATTTGTTGCAAGGATTTGGGTTTTATTTGTATTTTCAAATCTAGTACGAGTTCATATGAGTCATGTAAGTCCTGCTCTATATAAAGTAACTTTGCTTCACTAGACACTAACCAATTAAGTGATGATATGATTTGTCAATAGCCAATCAGGGAGAGTGTAGGTCAGTTAATAGAAACTTTACAATTGTCCTTGGGAGAGAGTAATAGATCCCAGATGTGTGACTGCACTGAGAACTCATTATTCTGAACTAGAAAGACCGTTCTCGAAAATGAAAGACAGAGCTCTGAATACAAGTGAAAGTAACATTTTTATCCATATTTCAATAGTTTCTACCAGAGTTTGGGTTGATTAAGGTCAAGCATAAATGTTGTTCAATTCAGTCTCGTTGGGGTCTTAAATGGACCTTGTAGTTGGGTTATGAGATTAATGAAAAGATGGGAGGAAGGCCGTAATGAAAAGAATGATTATTAACACAAAAGGCGCGATTGAATCAATACTAGAATTAATTACAAGAAAAGTGGGTGTATTGTAGTTGAATCAAGATAAGATTTTTGCATGTGTTTGGTGAATAATTAATTTTTATGCTATTTTTACATGATGCACATCCCCATTTGCTCCATATTGTGAGATTCACTTCTAATTTCAAACAAATTTGGAGATGTGTTTATGGGTTTCTTTGTGTGTTCCTTACGTTCCGAATCTTCACAATAATTTGAGAGGAAATGTTCCCAGATGCTATTACTTGTCCGTTTTGTATACCATAGGAATTCACTTAACAAAACCTCGTCAAAATGTAACATTCCTGACGCCCCATGAGAGTGAAAATTAAATTCCACGACTCTCGTGTTACAGGACTATAGAGGAAAGCTGACCAGTTTCTTGTCTGTTTACAAATAGGATTTGTCTATTGGTGGACATAGATACTCGGGTTCTTAAACCTTATGTTTTGCGATTATAATCCCACAAGTGGACGGATCGTTTACAAGTAATAAAGTGATAAATAAAGTGTCGAACCCACGAGAACTAGATACTAATTTAACTAATTAATTTCACAACTTAAATTTTAACAATGTAAAGAAACACAGATTCAATAATGTAAAGAAATACAGATTCAATTTTTGTTTGTGTGACTCTAAACTAATTTAATTATCTTAATTAAATTGAAATTAATAATAAGCAACTTTGAAAGATGAGAACGAATTAAAGTTTACCAACACTAGAATTCACAAATCCACCGACACGTTTTATAATCAATTATCTGTTAATCACTTTTTAGCTTTTAATTACCTTAGATTGAAAATCGACATTTTTAAATTAATCGAAAGCCTCTCTCGATGGTCAATCAATTCTATATGTTATGCGAACCTAATTATCTCTAATTAAGCTTCGAACATAAACACATGCATTAAAATCTCAAGAACGCTTAAATGAATTTCATAAAGCATAATAGTAATCTCTATCTATTATTGGACCCTATGTTATTCAATACCACGTGCTAAATCTATATTGAATCTCTCGACTTCAATATAGATCACAATATATTCTAATGGTGATCAAGCATTAAAATAATATAGAAACTGAATAAAGAATAATCAACCCACGGGCAATTAATTACTAAAAAGGAAAAACTTCTAATTAATTAAAAACGCGAGGTTTCATCGTTCATCTTAGATAAAGTAAATTAGCCGGACATGATTTCGTCAATTATTGCAATAATTGAGTTCATCATGGTCCGGAGAAAGAAAAAAACAAAAAGTAAAATAAAACCCGTGATTTCGGTTCGATGATCTTCGATTCGTGCGCTTGATCTTCGTTTTTACTTTGTATCTTGTTCTCAAAATTCGTCTCCACACTGCGGCTATTATATCGCCTTTTATAATGCTCTCTAAAGACTCCAAGACGTGATTTAGGTATTTCAATCAATATGGACTTCGTAGAGTTCTAAATCCATTAGGAAGCGCCGAAGTGTTTGCGATATAACGCTTGATCGCACAGCTTATGTCTTTGCGATCGCGTATGGCACGCCAATTAACATTCTCTTTAATTTACGGAAGTTTTGCGATCGCGACTTGTAGTAACCATGCGATCGCGTGGTTGTATCTTGTGACTTCGCATTTTTTCTTTAGTATTTGCTTGCTAAGTCCTCGAGGTCTCTTTGTATGTTCAATTTAGTCATCTTTTTTTTTTGTTTGCTCTCTTTTCATCCGATTAACACTTGAATTTGATTATTTCCTAATTTAAACAAAAACAACACACAATTATACCGAAAATAAAATAGGAGTACTCATAATTATCCCTTTTAGAAGTTCGAGATAAGTACAAAATTGTACTTATCGGATACCTCAAACTTGAACTTTTATTCGTCCTCGAATAAACTAACTAAAAATAATCATACACTTAATGAAATAAGTAATAACTGATTCACAATATAAATAGTCTTGCTCGTTCTTGTTTGACTTTTGCAAAAAGAAAAACTTATAATTAATTAGCGAGTGTTAGGGTATTACTATTGCAAATGTGATTATACTCAAACCATACTTGAGATGTGTGAGATCCGTTAATCGATCAACTTAAATTCTATGGTGGTGATAGTCCAACCACTTGGTCAACTTTTCCTTTCCTCTCAGTAAAGTACACTTCTCTCCAAAATAATTATTTTCTCTCAAATTTGAAATTTTGGTTCAAAGGTTAAACTTAGCATTATTTTTTTTGCTCAAGTGGTTGAGAAAACTAATAATCGTGACAACCTAAGTATATGAAGTTTTTCTCCAATTTATGAGCACTCTCAACCAGAAAGTTTCTACTTAAATAAGTAAAATCCATTAGTTATCTAATTCTCAAATTTACTTTCAGAAAGGACTTTTTTTCGGGACGAAATAAAAATTAAATTTAAATAAATAAATAATAATTTTTTTAAATATATAGATCTTATGTACAAAACTCAATCCATTAAGCTTTCTAAATGACTCATATAACGAGCTTGAGGTCGATGACTCCCGTGTCTTTCGAACTTTAAGGTATCGAGTTTTGAGAAACCCCATGGACCTTTTACTCGGGTCAAATAAAGGTATGAAATGAGTTATAAGATATTAATAAGGTGCAAAACTCAATCCATTAAGCTTTCTAAATGACTCGTATAACGAGCTTGAGGTCGATGACACCAGGTCTTTCGAACCTTAGGGGCATCGGTTTTGAGAAATCCTACGGACCTTTTCACCAAGTCAATTAAGGCTACGAAAAGAGTTAAGCAATAATAATAATAATTTTTGTTCTTGCATGCAATAAGTTCATAAGTATGTGAGGATTAGATTCCTAACATTCGATCATTACTTAGTTTTCTCTAACTTGTCTAAAGTGCTTCACACAAATTTTCAATATACATGGAATTAATCATAACCTAGATAGCCACTATCACAGTTTAATTACCACACTTTCTCACTATATTGGTTATTTGTTCGAGATACGGATGATTTTTAGGTTTAAACAGGGTATTCTATTATTTTCAACTTAAGTGCACCAACATAGCTAAAAATCATCTTAACTGGCCGACACAATACAATATCAAACATGGTCAAATAGTCTCACATTTAACCAATAGTAATAATTTGTTCACAAGTCATGGATTAAAGCGAAATAATTAAATAAAAAGTTGCATCATTAGCCGGTAAGACTATTCATATCACATACATATGTAAACAAATAAATATAATTATTTTTAACGAAAATAAATTAAAAATCAAATATCAATTATCAATTATTGAATCAAGCAAATTTTTCATTTTAGTCCATTACCCCCAAACTTGAAAGAAACATTGTCCCTAATGTAAAATTTAAAATCAAAAGATTAGAGACTTCCTTGAGATAGATCTGATGGTGTCGGGAGAAAAGGTGTGATAAGATCAACTGGAAGAGAAATCTGTACAGGTTGGTCGACAAATTTTTGTTTGAATGTCATCCAGGTAGCCTGCAGGTTGTAACCCTCCTATTGAGCGCTTCTTTAAAGTCATTAGCTTGACTTTGTCGTGATGATCGCTCAAGACACTTTGAATAGATCTTTAGAGGACTTGCTTTTCTTGCTTTGATCGACTTTGGAACCATTTTTGTTTACCTTCCAGAGCTTGATTTTTTCCTTAACATATTGATATGATTTTGTTTTGCCACCATGCTCGAATTCAACTATGAAAATTTCAGCCTCCTCATCAGCTTTGATCACAGAAGACAGATGAAATTCCTCTTTCTGCACATACTCTTCTTCTCTAAGTGGCACATCTTGATGTTGGGTAACAACTTTATCATCTAAACTCCCCGCCTTTTGGTTGATGGCATTAGTCTCAAACAGAATCTTGAGAACTTGGAAATTTAATTGCTTTAAACACATTGAATGTAACGTGCTCATCATTCACTTTCAAAGATAAGTTTTTTTTTTTTTGAGCGTCAATTCTTCGCTCGACTAGTAGCCAAGAAAGGTCGACCAAAATGAGTAGTACATCTCTGTCTTCGCACATATCCGAATAATAAAATCGCAGAGAATATGAACTTGCCCACTTTCACCAATATGTCTTCAACTATTCTCCCCAGCATTTGATTGTTCTATCTCGCAAGGCTGCATATTCTTGTTGTTGGCTTTGCTTCTCCTAAACCGAGCCGCTTAAAAATAGAGTAAGACATTAAATTCACACTAGCACCCAAATCATATATAAAAGCTTTATTAAAAAAATGAACTACCAATAGTGTAAGGAATATTAAAACTCCCTGGATCTTTTAATTTCAGCGGTAGCTTGTTTTGCAATATAGCATTTGCATTCCTCGATTAACTTGATCGTTTCATGCTCTTCCAACTTCTTTTGTTTGAAAGAATGTCTTTTATGAATTTAGCATAGCTAGACATTGAGCTAATGACATCGTGAAAAGGTATGTTGATGTGAAGTTTTTGAATACATCCAAGAATGTTTTGAATTCTTTGGTCTAGCTTATGTTGTCGTAGTCTTTGAGGAAATGAAATTGGAGGACGTGGCCGGTGGTGGAATATAAGTTGGTGGAGAGTTCTAGTTTTCTTGTGCAACTTTTTGTATCCGGTTTGTTTTCTCTCTTTGTTGGATGTTTCTTTTCTACACTGGTCTAGTCACATGAATCTCTGCGATTCAAATTCGCTTCTCGTGGTAATTGCATTGACTTGCTCTTTTGGGTTGACCTCTATATTGCTTCGCCATGTGCACGGTTGTCGCTCGGTCAGCGATTTTTAGCAGTTCAACCGCCTAATCGATTTTCTACATTCTTTATCGCACATCTTGTCTTTTCTCGCATCTCTTTAACGCAAATTCCATACGTATGCGCGGTTTCTTCTAATCCTCCTTTTCTCTTATGGTCTCCTTTGATTTGGTGGATTCTCGAATATTTTGAGTGTTGTCGTATACGAGAAGTTTGGATGATTTCTCCATCCCGAATTGTAAGTCCGTGAATACGAATTATTACTCACATTCTTTGAAAGTTCCGAGTATATGCAACTTGTTCGAGGACATATCAACTTTTGTTAATGACACTCAAGATCGATGGTTTGCCCGCATGTTACACAAATGGTGGGGACATCTCGAACCATATTGGTCGAATGAGAATATTTCATTGTTTCCATCCGCTTTTGCTAATCGCATCAATTTTCGCTAATACATGCGAATTTGTGTCCACTTCGCCTAATCCAGCTTGCTTTCTTACGCAATTCTCTTTCGCCACATAATAAATTGTTCACTCATAGTTTCATATAGATCATAAAGGTTACCGGCGGATCTATTTTGGATAGAGCCACTGCCGCAGTAATCGGCTGAAGAACAACCTGGTTGGAGCTAGTCCGAGTAAAAATAATGATTACGAATCGCTAAGGAAAACTATGACTTGGACACTTTTTAAAGCGGTTGCTTGAATCTTTTCCACGCCTCGTGAAAATTTTCCGACTCGATTGTTGAAGGCGGAAATTTCATATTTCGATCTGTTTACTCTGTGGGAGGAAAATATTTCAAGATAAATTTTAGATCATATCTCGACCAAGTAGGGATACTCCCGGTGGTAGAGAATCTAGCCATTCTCTAGCTTTATCCTTCAATGTATGTGGAAAGAGCACTCATCTTGGCCGCTTCTTCATTAACACCGTGGTATTTGAAATTTCACGGTATTCATCAAGCGAGAAATATAGTAATGAGGATTTTCATCGTCATCCTATAAAGCGGCAGATTGTTGAAAATAAATTCATCACATCGGCCTCAACCGGAAGTTGTCGTGTCCATAAAGCGGATATATTATACTAGACCGATTTTTAACAATCGGTGGCATTATATATTTACTATAAGAATATCTCGCTCATTAACTTCAACAATTCGGGCTATTGGTGCTTGATTATTTACGCCATCCTGCGGTAATGGATTCTCGGATTCGGTTATCCTCCATTGTGTCTTTCTGCTATTGTTTCTTTTCTTTTTTTTTCACGTTGTCGTCGGTGAAAGCTCCGTTCAATTTCTAGATCTAAATCAAATAGACCAAGATCTATTGTACGGCGCATACACACTTAACACCTGAAAATTTAGAAAACAGATACAATTCAGCAGTATCACGAAGAATTGAAAATATAAATAAAAATAAATAATACTAAAAGGAATTGTTAAAAGCCAAATTATAAATTAACGTAGCAATTAATAAAATTAGTCCCAAGAACGGCAACGGCGCCACAAATTTGTTGTGCGATTATAATCCCGCAAGTGGACGGATCGTTTACAAGTAATAAAGTTATAAATAAAGTGTCGAAACCACGAGGATTAGATACTAATTTAACTAATTAATTTCACAACTTAAATTTTAACAATGTAAAGAAACACAGATTCAATAATGTAAAGAAACACAGATTTAATTTTTGTTCGTGTGACTCTAAACTAATTTAACTATCTTAATTAAATTGAAATTAATAATAAGCAACTTTGAAAGATGAGAACGAATTAAAGTTTACCAACACTAGGATTCACAAATCCACCGACACGTTTTATAATCAATTATCTGTTAATCACTTTTTAGCTTTTAATTACCTTAGATGGAAAATCGGCGTTCCTAAATTAATCGAAAGTCTCTCTCGATGGTCAATCAATTCTATATGTTATGCGAACCTACTTATCTCTAATTAAGCTTGAACATAAACACATGCATTAAAATCTCAAGAACGCTTTAAATAGATTTCATAAAGCATAATAGTAATCTCTATCTATTATTGGACCTTATGTTATTCAATACCACGTGCTAATTCAATACCACGTGCTAAATCTATATTGAATCTCTCGACTTCAATATAGATCACAATATATTCTAATGGTGATCAAGCATTAAAATAATATAGAAACCGAATAAAGAATAATCAACCCACGGGCAATTAATTACTAAAAGGAAAACTTCTAATTAATTAAAATGCGAGGTTTCATCGTTCATCCTAGATAAAGTAAATTAGCGGACATGATTTCGTCAATTATTGTAATAATTGAGTTCATCATGGTCAGGAGAAAAAAAAACAAAAAGTAAAATAAAACCCGTGATCTCGGCTCGATGATCTTCAATTCCGCGCCTAGATCTTCGTTCTTGCTTTTGTATCTTGTTCCCAAAATTCGTCTCCAAAATTTCGGCTATTATCTCGCTTTTATAATGCTCTCTAAAGACTCCAAGACGTGATTTAGGTATCTCAATCAATATGGACTTCGTAGAGTTCTAAATCCATTAGGAAGCGCCAAAGTGTTCATGATATAACACTGCGATTGCAGAAGCTTATGCCTTGCGATCGCATAATACGACAATTAACATTCTAATTTACGGAGGTCTTGCGATCGCGACTTGTAGTAACCATGCGATCTCATGGTTGTATCTTGTGACTTTCTGCGTTTTTTTCTTTGGTATTTGTTTGCTAAGTCCTTCAGGTCTCTTTGTATGTTCAATTTAGTCCCCTTTTCTTTCTATTTGCTCTCTTTTCATCCGATTAACACTTGAATTTGATTATTTCCTAATTTGAACAAAAACAACACACAATTATACCGAAAATAAAATAGGAGTACTCATAATTATCCCTTCTTGTAAGTTCAGATAAATACAAAATTGTACTTATCACCTTACCACACATTAGGAAGCAATTATGAACAATTTCCACCAAGAGCAATTGGCACTATCTGGTAATCATGTACGCCAAATTTAAATCTGTTACTTGGCATATATAAGTGAAACCAATCAAATCGAAAGTGTTGACAAATTTTTTTATTTTTTCCTGCATGAATAACCTGTAATTAACTTCCAATTTGAACCCAAAAGATGTTTGAAAGCCCATCAAAAAACCGTTTTGAATTCCAGGTGTTTTATTTGGAGTTCCCAACTTCCTTCTCTTTTGTTCAGTTACTAGACAGCAAATGTCTTCAATAAATGCACAATTGCTATGTTTTCTTGTCAGTACATGTTAAAATGAATAGGATTAGATTTGGATCTGAGATCAAATTGAATAAGAGTGTGGGTACTCAATACAAGAGTTCACTTTTTCTTTCTTTCTTTCTTTTCTTTTTTTTTCAAATTTAATGTTTTTCCTTCACTTTATTTGTTCGCTGTCACATGTTAGAAAATTGGTTCTCTATTGATGCCAAGGAGCCTATTGCCTATGCCATAGTGGAAGTTCTTGAAGCAGCTGACATGAAGCCATCAGACTTAAATGGTTAGTTTGAAGTACTCTGATAATTATATGCCTGTAATTTTTGTGATTTTAACTGGCAGTGATTCTCAGGGTTGGCTGATCCATATGTGAAGGGACAGCTTGGCCCTTACAGATTTCGGACCAAGATTCAGAAGAAAAATTTATCTCCAAAATGGCATGAGGAATTCAAGATCCCTATCTGTTCATGGGAATCACCAAATGTGCTCATCATCGAAGTTCGTGATAAGGACCGTTTATTTGACGACATATTGGGGTGTGTTCTTTGTCACTTCTATATATACACTGAATCATGCATGAAAATTTTGGACGTTTTGTTTCTTAATGAAGATTCTTTTAATGCTATAAAGGGGCTTATGCTTTTTATTTCCCCAAGTACCTGTGGTGTCTCCTCTCCCCTGTATGATATTGTTCTATCTTGGATCCATTCTTATTCATTTTACTTATAGACATTAATTTTGCAATTAGAAAAGCTGCTTCAGCTCAGTTCATCTCTGGAAGCCTGTGCTTTTGCTTATCTGTTCCCTTATCCTGGAGGATCCTGGATAAAGTTAAATGACATAATTATTCATTTATTCCAAAGAGTGTTTCAATATCGTAACTGGTTTTTGTAATCTCTAAGATCCAGTGTGTTTTTACATGCCGAGAGAGTAGAGATTATGATAACAACTAAAGCTTTATAGTGTCTTTGGAAAGGCTTTTTTGAGGTCTAAAAGCACTTCTTAAATAGCAGAAGTGCTTTTGGTTATATTTATGGTTGTTTGGCTAAAGTTAATAAGTACTTTTTGACTAAAAAATAAGCTTAAAAAACTGTTTTAGAGAAGTTCAAAGTCTAAATTTTGAGCTTCTCTAAAATGCTCTAATTGAGCATTTATGGAAAGTTGTAATTACATTTAATGAACTTAAAAGTTAATAAAACTATCATTAATACATAAAAAAAATATAAATTTATTTACCACATTAATATGTTAATTTATTTACTACATTAATTACTTATAAAAATTGTCACTTCATGTGTTTATATAAAGTGAAAAGTGAAAAATATATATTGGCGTTTTAAATAATATAATACAAATTAGACATAATATGTTTGAGGTTAAATAATTAATTAATTTCAAGTAATATAATATATACTATAATAATTATGTTATTACAAGTAATATATTAATTTTAATAGTTATTATAGGATATAAAAAAAATTATTTATTTAAAAATAATAATATGAGATGTATAATAATTAATTATTGTTTAGTCAAATATACTAAAATAATTTGTGTAATTACAATTAAATTAATATATTAATTTTAATAATTATTATAGAATATAAAAATATATATTTATTTTAAAAAATTAATATGAGACATAATAATTAATTATTATTTAGTCAAATAAATATATTGTTTATATTTATACAAAAGTACTTTTATAGTCATGTTACCAAACATTCAATTTAATATTCAGAACACTTTTTGAATTCATATCTAAACAATCAACAATTTTTTAACAAAAGTTATACTGCTAAAAGCTCTACTACCAAAAATTCTAATACTAAAGTTCTACTCACAACAGCTGTGCCAAACACACCCTTACTGTTTTATTTTGACTTTTCACAGAAGCTACTGCTCAAAAGTTCCAATTTCTTTGTACTGTTTTTGCATCTACTTAAAACTAATTATGCAAATGATGCAGAGATTGTTCTGTAAACATCAATGATCTTAAGGATGGCCAGAGGCGTGACATGTGGTTGTCCCTTGAGAACATAAAAATGGGAAGATTGCATCTTGCAGTAACTGTGTCCAAAGGCAATACAAAGGTATCTTTTGTTTATGTGTGTATAACAAATGAAAACAATGCAAATGCTTAGATGCCTGATACTTCCTTTGAAGGTCATACCCTATTGCTCTTGATTCTGAGACACTAAATACTGGCAAGTGTTTGTTTATCTTAAAACTGGAGTTGCAAGCATATCGAGAGAAAATGGTTGATATTTATTTGACATGATGTTAAATAGGTACATTTCCTGGAGCTTACACACATAATTAATTGGCTAATCACTTACAATTTTTGTTAATAATGAATATAATTTTTCAATTAGTAAATGATGAAGTCTATGATCAGAATAAATGTTATAGTTTTACTTTATTTCCTAAACAATTGTGGTTCTTTTTCTATTTCGTTGGATTAAACATAAAAAGAGAAATATATAGAAGATGAAAATGAATTTCGTTGTGTGCTCACATGTCACAGGTATAAATAGGTATGAAACTGTCTCTGCACGTGGTTGCAGAGGGGCTGGACTGTAGGTTTAAAAAAGAGAAGTAGAAGAAAAGTTAGCTGCTGGTGCTGTTCTCTAAAGGGAGTAAAATAATAGATGCAAATAAAAGAGTTTATTCAATATTACTAGATTGTTAGTATCCTGTTATATCAAACTAAGCTCAAGTGTCTTATTTTCATTATTTAATGAGTCCTCTGTTAAAATGGAGATTTACTGTAGCCCTAGGGGAATGATTTGGTAAGAACCAATTTGATTCTTTCACTTCTGAATCCCAAACAATTCGATTAGAATTCAGTACACAAGGATTTAAGGTATCAAATTACGAGAAATAAGAAAGATATGATATGTTACCGAACAATATTGTTAGTGTCTTTTATACATGTTAAAGTTTATTTAGACTACTATTTTTCTTAATCGGATATTTTCAGTTGTGTTTATTGAGTTCCCACTTTTTATATGGCATATTATTTTTAAGACAATGTGTCAACTAAGGACCTTTTGTTTTGATTTAATAAATAAATATAGAATAGTCTGTCACATTAAGCTTCAATATGTTTTTTCCTTAAAAAAGATAAAATACTTGTTTAATTTAATCATTTTACCATAATTTGTTCTTCGTACCTGGAAGCTTGTCAAGGAAATATGTTTGAAGGTTAGATTGGGGGATGTCATCGGACGTGCATAAATTGGGAAAATGACTTGCATGCCAACCGTGAGATCCTTAGTTTCATTACCAGAAATTTGCTTCTAACTTCTATTCAAAGTTCATTGTTCAAAACCAACAAATTGTATTTATATTTTTGAAGTTATGGGAGCAAAAATTAGTTGTTAAGTGCTAGCTTACAGCATTATTTTCCAACAGAATCTGATGGTGCCAAACTGCCAATGATCAAGCTATTAGAACTTTGGAGATGAGATGAAAATGTGAGATGTAGTTAGCTTTTCGAGCAGATGACAACCAGAATTTGCTGGTCAATGAGTCCTTGTCTGAAGCATATACTTTCATATGCTAGAGACATTGTAAATATATGAATTGTGGCATTGACCATGCATATGTTGATCTGTGAAATTAATGTGGAAGGTTAATTTTGAGATATTGAAGCATACTGCTCTGTACCTGATTGCTCATAGAATATAGTGGACAGCCATAATTAGGGTGTGGCACAGGCCACAGGGTACTTGATCTGGAATGAAATGGGCTTTAAAGTGCTAGCATGCAATGTTGTTTTACATTTAAGTATATTGTCCAAATGGATGATGCAGTTTGACTTTTGAGATGCTGAAGTCATTGATTATTTGCAGGGTGCAGAAAATACACGTGACGCAGAAGGTTTTGACAATGAGCAGAAGAGAAATTCAGTCGCAGCTGATGCTGCTCAGAGAGGCTCCTCATTTAAATCATCTGAGAAGTCCCCAAAAGTTGTGGACAAGTTTGAGCCGATTGACATTCAAGGGCAACGGGAGACTGGGATTTGGATTCATCAGCCAGGTAGTGAGGTTGCACAAGTGTGGGAGCCACGGAAGGGGAAGATTAGACACCTTGATACTCATCACCTTGATGGACAAGCTCAGGCTGAGGGTGGCGATCAATTGGCTCCCGAGGATCGAACTCCAGTAGCGCTGACGAAAGTGTGGATGCTAATAAACCACATTCAACAAATCCAATTCGGAAGGGCTTAAGAAAGCTCAGCTCGGTGTTCCACAGGAGCCCACGAACCGAGGAGAAATCCAAGTGTCTCGTAGAGCCTGAGTCTGTATCTTCTCCGTACGCTAATATTAAGGCATTAAATGACAAGGAAATTGGCGTGAAATTGATAGTAGATGATACCATTGCTACTCCATATTCTGCAAAGGCTCCAAAAGATGATGAGAAAGAGAATCGGGAACGAAGTGGGCAGGAAAGCTCACAACAAGGGCATGCGAAGGATATGGCTAAGGGCATTTTGAAGCATGCTGGAAAAAGCTTGAAATATGCACTTTCGCAGAAAGAAAGAAGAAAGTCTAGAACTGACTCGGGCTCGACACCATCAGATAACGACACTGCTTCGCAGTATGATTCTTCTGATGAATCGTCTCTTCCATCATCAACGGATGTCCCACTTGGGGTTACTAATTTAGTTATTCCAGGTTCAGTTGTTTCTAGTGCAGAGTCTCGTTCTGGCGATAATTCTTTCAAGACCAAGGACAATATGATTCAGACTGAAGCCCTTCGGTACTAATTCTTTCAAGGATGACATCATTCAGACTCGAAATGAGGCTGCAGAATATAGTACCGAACAGAAAACCAAAGTCATTCCAGAAGATTCTGAGACGATAAACTGATAATAAGCAATCTGCAAGATCGAACTGGTTAAGTTGCAGATATGAAGGAGTGGATAAATAGAACATTTTGAAAAGGTTTGTGCAGAAACATGTTTGGATTGAAATGTGCCTTAGGTAATATAGGTTTTTTCCTGTTGGTACACTTTTAGCAGATTGTATATATCGTTTTGGTGTTGTATCTGGTGTATATGGTGTTCTATAAGAAGCGGTTTGTGCAGTAATTGTACATGTTGCTCACAACTTTGTAAATTTGTGCACTTTGGGGGAACTTGTATTGTATTTGTGTCTCTTTCAACTTTCAATTTGGCATTGCAATAAGCAAATGGGATTATCACTTTATTACCTACATAATCTATTTTCATTGGGAATTTGACGAAAATGTCCCTAACCTTTTCCCTTGTTGTGAAAATGGTCCCTAATGTTTATTTTTGGCACAAAAGTCTATAATTTATGTGTTTTAGTGCGCAAAATTTTTATTTGATGAAAAAGACAAATATACTCTTAGTTTTAATTAGAGATAATTGTATTTGGATTTCTAACATTTACAAAATGTGCAAATAATTTCGGTACATTTATTAAATAATATTTAATTTTACATACTAAATATATTATTATAGTTGTGTGAATTAAATTTTTCATAAAAAAAAATATAAAATTATTGTACTTTAAATATATGTAATTGATATGTATATGTAATTGAAATGTGATGTGAAAATTTAAAATAAAAATTAAGTTAAATAAATAATAAGATGATGTATATAATTTTAGAGTAATGATGTTTGTGCATAAGATACAAATCTAATTACAGATGGTGAGGTGGCTTTAATATATAATGACGAAAATACCACTGTACAATTTTTCCCATTTATTCTCAAATTTCAGCATGGAAAGAGTGAACCACAATGACCCATTTCATTTCACTTTCTGGTCGTCGATTTTCACTCTTGGGAGAGAGCTTGTCGTCGATGAAATCATTGTTGCCGGTAACAGAAGATTCATCACTGAACCGACTGACACTCACATTGTACTCTCTTACCTTGTAAAAAAAGAGGAATAAAATCGTCAAATCCCAACACCATCACATTATCTAGTGCTCTTCAACCTTCATATTTGGCGAAATTGAGGTTAACGATTCACACAAGTATGTCAAGTGTCATGAATTGTGGATTTGAAAATAGTCACTGATTTTAACAATTTTTGAAAATAGTCACTAATTTTAACAATCGTTTCAATTTGGTCACTGTGTTAAATCGGTTAATATGACAACTTTTACCTCTCATTTAATTGATGGTATTTTGACGTTCTTGGAGGTTGTGGGTACTTCTAAAAATATGGAAGCAAAAAAGTAAAACAAAAAGATTGATTAGGAAAAAAATCCAGTTTCAAAGCTATACACAGATGGAGTTTGCACATCTTAGAACGACTTATTTGTTTGATATTCATTTTTTAAGTAGATGAGCAACTGGGGAAAATATAAAACAGGGTCATATATCTATGTTGTGAGTGAGATTGAGTCGATGAATCAGAAATAAAGGAAGGATTTGGCTGGTGAGAAATACGTAACCGTGGTCTTTTGTCTTTGTTGCTAGTGGAAGTTTAATCGATTGGCCCTACTTGAACACTATTTTGGGATAGGAGATTATATTCACAACTTGGTCTCGATTTCGATACAGATAAATTATTCGATTGAAATTGATCCACTCCATAACCGCCCGGGTTCTTTCTTCATCATCTGCAACCAATATAAAAACAAATTGCGTGTTAACAGATTAGCAGGAAAAAAAACATTGTAATGGCAGACATTGACCTCCAACATATGTATAAACATAATGTAATGACCTCAAAAAAATCGAATGTTTGCCGATTCAATGGACATTTTTCCCGATTTTGGATAATGAACAAATGATTACCGCCCTTACACTAAAAAATCAAAACGATAAATGTTAACCATCTCTTTTTTTTTTCTGTGTTTCCTCTATTACACCCATAAATCAAACATTGTTAGTTTCCCCATTTCTAACAAACAGTTGATCAGTTGCATAGAGGAAAAATATTCGATTTTTTGCAAATCAATTTACAATAAGCTGGAACCAACGAGTCATTGTGATGGATTTTGCTGGAGACGATGAACGACCAAGCACTGGAGAACAATGTTGCCGGTGGGTGGTCATAATTTTGAGATTTTTCGACTGTAGTCCTTTCTCTTTTTGGTTGAAAGATAATCTGTAGGATAAAAGGTTATATCAATTTCAATTTCATCAACAAAATATCGTGAGAAAATAGTTTACTTTATCGTGATATTTTCACCTCTAAAATGTCGCCATACAAGCACCTGTAACCAGATCTGCAACTCCTTGTAACCCCTTATGTACATGCAACATTACTCATAATTTTATGACATTGAACCAATCTTATTATATTTTTATTTAACATAAAAATACTAATAAAAATTAATTTATACATTATGTATTGTTTATTTTTGAACGATAATAAAATAATAAATTAAAATATGAAGAATATAGTTGGATACGATTTTGTTCTAATGCTCATCGTGGACATTAGATCATGTCCCTAGTTGGACGGTAAACATATAGCTTAATTGAATAAAAGTATTTGAACATCAAATTTGTGACATTTTATACGTTATAATGATAAAATAAAGTTTAAATTTTAAATAATGTAATTACTTAATAATAAAAATACTAATTTTATTTGACATGTTTATTAATAATATACAATATAATTTAGTATATTATCATTTGGTCAATAAAGTGTTAATTAAAAAAAAAACTCATTAATTTTGTTTAATTTTTTATAAAAAAATAAAAGTTTGCATCCGTTTGCATTTTTTGCAAATGTTATTAATTCAACTAGAATTTTCTCTTATTAAAGTTAAGGGTATATTAATCTTTCATCAAACAATGACTAATTACGTATTAAAACACATATGTTAGAAAGTTTTGTGCCAAAAAAATAAAAGTTAGAGATCATTTCCATACTTGGACCAAAGGTTAAGAATTATTTGTGCCAAAATCCCATTTTAGTTAGGACAAAATACCAAACATAAGTTCTTGTTAATGGCATTGGTCAATTACCGTTTGAATCACGCTATCACGTAAAAATATTGAACATCACAATATTAAGCTTTTATTCATCCGATCACAATATTAAGCTTTTATAGATCCAGTTGCAGAGTCAATTTTGGTGCTTGGCCTGCTCACAAAATACATAGAACACTCGTATAGATGCGGGTTGGGGGGTTCAGAAAGTCATGAGAGACGGGGGCGGAATTAAGAATTTTTATAGACCTGGATTATTCTTTGAAAAAAAAAATTGACTTCAAGATCGGATCAGAATTAAAAAAAAATTATACTATTTTTTTTTTACACTATAAAAAACAATTCGAAATGAGATCGGGCTATAGTCCGGTCCCACCCTGATGAGAGAGGTTAAGCAGTGGCAGAGTTAGACATTTTAAGTTGGAGGGTCCTCAAACAAGGGTGCGCCGAGAGGACGAACCCTCTTTGCCCCCGAATTTTTTTTCTCTCAAACTACAATTACTGAATCCATTGATGTGAGAATCTAATGTTTTTTTATAAGTCATAATATTTAAAAAGCTTACAAGAAGATGTCGAACACAATCGATTGATGCAGTTAGACAATATTCGATACTCACTTCGTATTTGTTCTGATTGCTTGAAAATACTAATCTCAATACTTTATTCTTAGTTATTGAATGATTTTAACTTAATCCGAGCTAGGTTGTGTGCACTACTAAAATTTCTAATATGTTTTCTGATACTACGTTTCTTCTTCCAATTTGAGAACCCACCTACAACAAAAGAATCACAACTTGAACTCGAGTTAAAATTTGTTTCGTGGAATTAATGTTTCACCATAGCAAGAAGAAAAAAAATCTACACCTTAAGTGGAAAAGGCTGAAGATGAAATTGCAATCAATTTTTTTGTGTCAAAGGCTGAAGACGTGAATATGAATTGTGTATTTGAAGAAGAAGAAGTGATATTAGATAAATCAATTTTGTGGAGTTTTATTTGTTTAGTTCATTTATTGTTGGGTTTGGACAGTTGGACTCTAGTATTTTTTTTGTTTTGGTTAGTTATTAAATTTTAAAAAAAAAATCATAAATTTGCAAAGAGGGAAAAGCAAATCAGAATCAATAATCACTCGTTTCTAACTTACATCAACATCTGGTTGTTCATTAGAAAGACGCACAATTTATTGTCCATGCTAAAGATTAGGGACGCGTTTGCTCCATGCTAAAGATTGGGGACTATTTATGCAAATTTTTTCGAAAAGAACGTGTAACACAAAACTTTTACTTTTTTAAAATCAGAATAACAAAAGAAACAAACAAATCTCGAATCGTAAAACGGAAAACGAAATCTCGAATATTGTTCTGCGTCTCGTATATGGATATGCTCTTTATTATTTATGCATCTAATCTAATAATATATGTTTGTGGAAAATTGGAAATGATTGTTAATTAATTAATGAGCCTGCATGTGACTTTGATGGCCATCAAATGCATGTTTGTATATTACATAGTTGATCTTGTAAAGTGTTGATTTCAATTTGGAAGATGGGTAGTATAATGGAGGTGACAATAATTCATCATGTCTGCATAGTGCTGGTTTTGATGTGGTTACTTAATTCTTTCAACTGTTGCCACCCAGTTGCCTATTTTCTTTCCCTCGTATATCTCTATCAGGTGAGTTTCATTAATCTATTGAGTATAGACAATATGTTGTTTTAGCGATCTTGGAAAGTATTTGAATTTGTAAAAAAATTGATTATGTTGAATTTGAAGGTCCATGAGTTTTATGTGATGAGATTGAGAAGGAAAGTGCAGTTTGAGGAGAGAAGACAATCCAATCAAAAACGGGTAAACAATTTTTACTGGGTTTCTCAGTTTATTATTATCTGTCTTTTTTCTTCAATTTCTTCTTCATCTAGTTTTTAATTCAGTAGAGAAAGAAGTGAATAAAGGAAAAGAACAAAAAATAAAAAGAGAAAATTGAATTTATCTGATTTGATCTTTTTGTCTGTGCATACTCTTTATTGATGGTGGGGCATTGTTGAATAATTATATTTTTGTTGTTTCTTCGTGAGAGTTTAAGCTTTATTTTGGTAGATCCATGTAAATGGAACGCTCTTTAGTATTTGTATTTCCTATTTTAGGTGCTTTCGGAATTTGAAACTGTGAGGTGGTTGAACTATGCTATTGAAAAGATCTGGCTTGTCTGCGTGGAAGAGATAGTTTCTCAGAAAATTCTTCTCCCAATTCTTCCATGGTTCTTGCAAAAATATAAACCTTGGACTGTGGTATGAGTTATTTTGGTGATCATTTAATTGCTTATTGACTTCATTTCTGGAAGAGTTCAATGTTGGATTACACTTACATTTTCTGTTTTATGTTGTGTTATGGTTCCGATTTCAATTAATGAAAATCATACATTGCATGTATTTAGAATGATGCGGTGGTTCAGCATTTGTACTTGGGAAGATCCCCACCTATATTCACCGAAATGAGGGTGCTTCGAGAATCCAATGGCGACGATCACTTGGTATGCCAGGATCACTAGAAACAGTTATCTGTGTACATAGAGTGCCTTTTGAGCTTTTTTAGTGCATATACTCTGGTACATCAACTTTAATGTATATCCACTAACTGCAGGTGTTAGAATTGGGAATGAATTTTCGTACTGCAGATGATATGAACGCAAAACTTGCTGTGGAAGTGAGGAAAACATTGGGTTTAGGAATGCATGCAAAGTTGCATTTGCTAGGCATGCATGTTGAAGGAAAGGTAAGTGGAAGTTACATCATGTATAAACAATGCTTCAATCATTGCATCAGGCTCTATATAATGTTTGAAAAGTTTATGACCATGTCGATTCTCATGATATTTAGAATTAATATTACATAATAATTTTGTCGAAAATATATCTCTTTTAGATGATAAATTTAACTTTTGTTGCCTGTTTGGATTTTGAAATATATAATTTGCCAAATTAGTCATCTTAGATTATACAAATCTTTATAGTATTTGACATTTTGTAACCATCTTTGTCCAAATTTCAGAACATTTCAACTGTAGCTTTAGTGAGATAACGAGTATCTGCCTTATTTGTATTCAAGGCCATTGAATATAACCAGTGGGGAATGTTTACCTACCCGACGAATTGACACAGCTGACTTCAGAGGAAGATTTATGCACTCTCTCTCTTGTAGGTCTTGATTGGGGTGAAGTTCATTAGCAAGTGGCCCTTTCTGGGGCGTTTGCGTGTATGCTTTGCTGAGCCACCATATTTTCAGATGACTGTGAAGCCTATATTCTCTCATGGCCTTGATGTTACAGAACTTCCTGGGATAGCTGGATGGCTAGTAAGTACATGTTATGATTACCACAATAAAAAACCATTCCCTCTCTATTTATCCACAGTCTAACCCCGAACCTATTCCCCTAAAAAAAAATAATGAATAAAATATTCCTTCTTTCTCTATGCGTCTATCTACCTAATTATATGCATATATTTGTTTTCTTGATTAGGATAATCTTCTGGCTCTTGCCTTCATGCAAACTCTAGTGCAGGTCAGATTATTAGCTCAGTTCCTTGTATAAACAACTAGCTTATCATTTTTGTTATTTTTTTACTTTTAGTTGTTTTTAGCATACGGTGTATCCATTTTCCTATTCAAATCAAATTACCAGCACCGTGTAGTTTTGAGATGCAAGAAGCATTCCATAAATTGCTTTTGCAGGCTAATTCTTTGTCATATTTCAGCCCAATATGCTGGTGGTTGATGTTGAGAAATTCGCTTCACCTCAACAAGGTTTTAACTTTTACTTAATATTTGATTTTCAAATTCTTTGTTGCAAGGAGTTGGGTTTTATTTGTTGATATTATTTTCAAATCTAGTATGAGTTCATATGAGTCAGGTAAGTTCTGTTTTAGGTAAAAACAACCTTGCTTCCAAGATACTAACCAATTAAGTGATAATATGATCTGTCAATAGCCAATCAGGTAGAGTCTAGGTCTCTCAATAGAAACTTTACAATTGTCCTTGGGAGAGAGTCTAAATAATCCCAGATGTATGACTGCACTGAAGAACTCATTATTCTGAACTAGCAAGACCAGTCTTGACAATGAAAGATGAACCACTGAATACAAGCAAAACTATCACATTTTTATCCATATTTCAATAGTTTCTAGTGGAGTTGATTAAGGTCAAGCATATATATTGTTCAATTTAAACTCATGAAAACTGGCAGAAGATCTAAATGGAACTTGTCTTGCCTTTCTTGGGGTCTCAAATTTATTAGAGTTAACCATGTGCCAAATAGAGCTCTGATTTAAATCTGGAGAAGACAATCAGTTCAATTATTTGGAATTAGTTGCCTATAAATGGGGATTCAAGTGTTCTCATATCAAATTTTAAATACAGCATCAATTAGAAAAGAGGTAACAGCATAAAAGAATTATTTTTTCTGAAGCAATGAAGGAGGAGCATGAGATGAAACATTTGTATGGAGAATAAATGCCTCAGATTGATTGCTTTTGCATATTGTTGATGGTGTAATGGTGAACTAGAGTAGCTTGAAATCAATGTTCTAGAGTAAGGATCCACTTCTGTCATTGATTTGAATCATGGATGTGTGGACTGGAAGTAGCGGTCAAGAGGCTTGGAGTACTTAATGATACAAATTTAGAGAGCTGCGAAATTTCGCAAGGATTTTCTTAGATCTTAACCAAGTCTTTTTAGTTGGGTTATGAGGTCATTGAAAGATGGTAGGAGAGCATTAAAGAATACAATGAGTATTAACAAAAAAGGCTGATTGAATCAACATAAGAATTAAATTAACTCCGTTGTATGCACACACGCAGACACACACGCACAGAGATTGCAAAAAAAGTGGGTGTATAGTAGTTCATGCAAAATAAGATGTTTGCATGTGTTTGTTGAAGCAATAGTTTATTACACTATTTACATGGAGTCGAGATCTGCTATGCCGGCTTGGCTGTGTCCTTGGTTTTCCTGCCTGTCCCCACCAATAAAATTTAGACACCTCACTACAATTTTGAGTTGTCAAAATTTAACTCAAAATTTTAGTGAAATACAAACATTTATGTTTTCTTTTACATGATGAACTCTGTCCACTAAATTTTTGACACCTCAAAATTTTAGTGGTGGGACTGTCAAGCCGAGAAAACAAATCTGAACTCATTTACATGATATGCATCCCCATCTGCTATTGTCAAATTCACTTCTAATTTCAAACAAATTTGGAGATGTGTTTATAGGTTTCTTTGCTTGGTATAATCTCACAAGAGATAGAGCAATAGGCAATTTACAATCTGCTTCCTTGTAGGATTTAATTTCTAATTTCCTTTTCTAGTGCATTCATCTCCAAAAGGTTTTATTTTGAAGACTTGCCAAGTTTGGATACCCATTTTAAGGGAAAGAAACTAGGTTTTATTTTGAAGTATTTTCTTGTATTTTGTTTTATTCCCTCATTCACTAGGGATCTCCCGTCTGTTTACAAATAGGAAATGTCTATTGATGGATATAGATACTTGGGTTCCTATACCTTACCACTCATTAGGAAGCAATTATGAACAATTTCCCCTGATAGTAACCGACACCATCTGGTCATCATGTATCATAAATTTAAATCTGTTACCTGATCACTGCGGCATTTATAAGTGAAACCAACCAAATCAAAATGGTTGATGACTTTTTTTTGTCTGCATCTGAATCACATGTGAATGATCGTGTCCAATTTGCACTCTAAAAGATTTTGAAACCCCAGGAAAATAAATTTTGAATTTCAGGTGTTTTCTTTGGGGGTTCCCAATAACATTCTCTTTTATTCAAGTTACTCTGACAACAAATGTCAGTGATAAATGCAAAATTTGTATGTTAACTTCTTGTCAGTATATGTCAAACTCAATGGGATTAGATTTGAGTCGGCATCAAATTGAAAAATAATGTGGGTACTCAACACCATAGCGTTTGAATTTTTTTTGCTAAATTTAATGTCTTTCCTTGCACTTTATTGATTTGTCTCTTATATATTAGAAAATTTGTTCACCATTGATGCCGAGGAGCCTGTTGCCTATGCTATAGTGGAAGTTCTTGAAGCAACTGACATGAATCCATCAGAGTTAAATGGTTAGTTTGAAGTACTCCGATAGTTATATTATATGCCAAATTTTTGTGATTGTAACTGGTGGTGATTTTCAGGGTTGGCTGATCCATATGTGAAGGGACAGCTTAGCCCTCATAGATTTTGTACTAAGACTCGGAAGAAAATTTTGGCTCCAAAATGGCACGAGGAATTCCGGATTCCTATCACTACATGGGAATCACCAAATGTGCTCATCATCGAAGTTCGTGACAAGGACCATTTTGTTGACGACGTATTGGGGTGTGTTCTTGCTAGTTCCTAATATATACTCGGCCATGCATGTCATTTTCTGGACTTTATGTTTCTTAACAAAGATTTGATCTTTTACTGCTATAAAGTGGGCTTATGCTTTTTATTTCCCTAAGTACCTGTGGTGTCTCCCACTTAAGATATTTTTGTCTAGGATCTTTTCTTATTCATTTTACATACAGACGTTAGTTTTGCAATTACAAAAGCTACTTCACCCCTGTTCATCTCTGGAAGCTTATGCTTTCGCTTGTCCCTAAGGATGTTTGGCCGTGCTTAAAAGCGGCTCTTTTAGCTGCTTTTCTTGGTAGTGTGTTGAGCAGTGCTTAAAAGCATAGGCTGCCAAGAAAAGCAGCTTTTAAGCATAGTCAAATATCTTCATAATTAATCCAAAGACTTGTTTTTTGAAATCATAAATCTTATTACTCTATTGATGAAGGAAAATTGTCATGCTTTCTAATTGGCGAGTCCAAGCCTCTTTCAATTAATTTTTGTAATCTCTAACATCTAACACGATACTGTGTTTGATACAAGTATTGGTTGCGTTTTATGGTTTCTTATTATCTTATTATTGTCATTTTACATGCCTAGAGAGTAGAAATTCTGATAAAAACAAAGCTTCACTGCTTTGTTTCAACTTTTCGCAGAAGCTACTGTTCTGAGTTTCCATTTTCTTTGTACTGTTTTTGTATTTACTTTAAACTAATTAAGAAAATGGTCTAGATATTGTTCTGTAAACATCAATGATCTTAAGGATGGCAAGAGGCATGACATGTGGTTGTTCCTTGAGAATGTAAAAAGCGGAAGATTGCATCTTGCGGTAACTGTGTCTGAATGCAGTGCAAAGGTATCTTTTGTTTATTTATGTGTACGGGAAATAAATGCTATGCACATGCTTAGATCCTGGTACTTCCTTTGATGGTCACACTTTATTTTCTGATGATTCTGAACCATAAATAATGGCAGGTGTATATATATTTTTAAAACTGGAGTTGCAAACATATTGAGAGAAAATGGTTCATATTCATTTCGTGTGACGTTGAATAATTATAATTTTGGAGCTTACACGGACAGTAAATTGTCTATTCGCTTACACTGTCAATCATGGAAATAAGTTTTGCAATTAATAAATGATGAAGTCTTGGGATCAGAATAAATAATATTGCTTCTACTTGCAACATCTCCAAAAGATTTGCGGCGCATTTTCTATTTCATTGGATTAAAATGTATAAATAGAAATAAATAAAATAGGAAATTGGATTCCATCATTTCCTCCTACTTATCTACTGTTATATATGGGAATTTGTAACTCTCTGGGCACGTGTGTGAATGCTAGTGTCTTGTCTCATACATGAATTATCATATATATGTAGTAGTGGTTGCAGAGGGACTGGTGAAGATTGTAGGTTTAATAAAGATAAGGAAAAGTTGGTTGCTGGTGCTGTGCTGTAAATGAAGTGAAATAATAGATGCAAATAGCAGAGTTTATTCAATATTACTACTATTTTATCGAACAGAGCTTAAATACTCTTATTTGCATTATTTAACCAGCATTTAATAAACTAAATATTTGATTAAATTATGAAAAAAGAAAGAAAGAATGAGAGGATATGCTACTGGACAATATTCCCAGAGATCCTTAATACATCTTAGATTTGTTTAGACTACTATTCTTCTCAATCCGATCTTCTCAATTGTGTTTATTACATTCCCACGTTTTTATATGGTGAATTATTTCAAGCCAGATTGTTAACTAAGAGCCTTTTCTTTTGATTTAATACTTAGAGAATGGTTACGGATGAGTTTGAGCCAATTGACATCGAAGGGCAATGGGATACTGGGATTTGGATTCATCATCCGCGTAGAGAGTTTGTACCAGTGTGGGAGCCACGGAAGGGGAAGAGTAGGCACCTTGAAATTCATCACCTTGATGGTCGTCAAGTTCAGGGTGGGGCTGGTGATTTAAATGGCTATCCACCATCGACCTCCAGACCAAATGGCGGAAGTAGCACTGATGGAAGTGTGGATGCTAATAAACCGCAGTCATTGAATCCAATTTGGAAGGGCATACGAAAGCTCTTGGTGTTTCACAGGTGTACAAGAGCCAAGGACATATCCAATTGTCTTGTTGAGCTCAAACCATCTCCACAAGATAGTATTAGTGCGTTAAATAACAAGGAAATTGGCTTGAAATTGGAAATAGAGGAAACCATTGCTGCTCCATATTCTGAAAAGGCTCCAAAAGATGATGAGAAAGAGAATAGAGAAGGAAGTGGGCCAGAAAGTCCACACCGGGAGCATGTGAAGGATACGGCTGAGAGCATTTTGAAACATGCTGGGAAAAGCTTGAAGCATGAACTTCCACTGAAAGAATCAAGAAAGTTTAAAGCTGAATTGGGATTGACTCCTAACAACATTGCTTTGCAGTATGAGTCTTCCGATGACTCATCTCTTTCATCAGCAACGGATGTCCCACTTGAGGTTACTGGGTTAGTTGTTTCAGGATCGGTTGTTTCTAGTGCAGCATCTCATCCTGGCAATGACTCTGTCAAGTCTAAGGACGATATCAATCAGACAGAAGCCCTTTCTGGTACTAATTCTTTCAAGTCTAAGGATGATATCATTCATATTCAAAATGAGCCTGCAGTAGGTAATATGTAAGAAGTAACGAAAGTCATTCCAGAAGAGTCTGAGACGATAAACTGATAACCAATCTGAAATAATGAAATGCTAGAACATTTTGAAATATGCCTTCGCCAATCATAAATGTGTTTGTTGTACACTTTTAGCAGATTGTAAATATGTTTGGGTGTTGTGTCAGGTGTATATGGTGTTCTATTCGACATATTTAAGCAGAAGTTTTTACTTTGGAGAAGTTTGTGCAGTATTTGTACATGTTACTTACAACTTTGTAAACTAGCAAGTTTGGGGATGATTATTTCTTAGAACTATCGACAATAATCTTACTTATTTCTCTAATTGCAGTTCTTCGGGAAGAAGGGAAATAAAGAGAAAATGTTAGTGGAGACAAACAAAAAGAAAAATGTAGTAAGAGGGCAATTGACAGTACAATGCATTGACTGTCATTAAGCCTTCTTTCAACAAGATTCAAGGAAACAACATTGTGCCGGTAAAAGGTATATTTCCCACTCTACACATAGTAACAAAAGCATACTAGATTCATCTTTTATTCTAGCAGAATGTTGTTTCCTTGAATCTTGTTGAAAGAAGGCTGTAATGACAGAAAATGCAATGTACTGTCAGTATTTTACCAGATGTTTTCTTAGAAAGATGATATAAGATTTCACTACGTGGTGGGTAATAATTATAGATGATTGACGATGAACATATTGCATTAGTTACTTTTAAAAAGTTTTTCAACTTTTAAAAAAGAACTAATAATGTCGCGTGTCAATGTTGCACTATAATTCTTTCCCACCATTACTATGTTTTCTTAATACAGTGGCCACAACCATGAAACCTATCTTTTGATAAATTTGACATTTTCAAATTTCAACTGCTATATGGTTTTTGGTCATTACTCTATTTTCTTAATACAGTGGCCACAACCATGAAACCTATCTTTTGATAAATTTGACGTTTTCAAATTTCAACTGTTATATGGTTTTTGGCATCCCATTTGCACTAGGAAATAACAAAACCGTTACATGACCTTAGGTTTACGTGCCAATTCTTGGAAATATTGCGACGTCTGTTTGAAAAACTGAAAAATCAACACCTTCGGACAACACTGATTCGGATTATATTTTTACAAACAGGCAGGCATATAAATTCTCTACATATCAGTCTCCAGAGAGAGTGAAAGGGGGAACATGTGCTTGTCAAATGTTGGATTGAGATCTCAGACACTGCTTGTTCAAATTTCAGACACACATCTGTCGACTACCTCAGTGGGACACATAGCAATAGTTAAGCAATGTCGACTATCCAAGAACATACATTGAAGAACTCGCTTCCATATTTCCATTTTTGGCACAAATCCATGCATTACCATTTGCCTCAATGCCCAATCTATGCATGGTATCGACAACTTGTAAGACTCATAGCTTGGTATTGCCCCTTTGTGAGCCATCTTCTTCATAAAATCCTTTGCTTCGAAAAACCTCTTGGCATCAAGCAAACAATACAAAACCTCTTGATAAGTCCCCGAATTTGGATCACACCCTTTAAACATCATCCTGTCAAAAGCTCAATCCCCTTTTCAACTCTCCCGGCCTTCCTGAGCCCCGAAATCAATGTATTAAACACAATGGTTTCTGGCTCCACGCCCTCCCTTTCCAACAAATTAAAAGCTTCATCAACGCAAAGCATTATAGTCGAAAAGGTAGTTACATTAGGCCTACATTTTTGCTTTACATTAGGCCTACATTTTTGCTTAGGAAATTCATCGAGCACAGAAAAGGCAGCTTCAATCTGCCCACACCCACACAACCCTCTAGTAATGATATTCAAACAACACCCAAATCCGAAGCTCCCATGTAAACCTCATGAACAACATCAAATTGCTTTGTTGACATCAGCAAACTTAACACAAAATTAAAGGATTTCACACTTGGCCAACATTTATAATTAGGCATATCAAAAAGGGTCTCAATAGCCCGGTTTATTCTCCCAGCCGAGCCGAGTGCCCATAAATCTTGATCACATTACGGAAAACTCGTCAGAAAGCCTGCATTTCCTCTCAATTTTAATTATTTGCACGAGGGTTTCAATCCCATTAAAGTTATTGGCGCTTGTTGATGACAGTCATTTAAAGGGCTTCGTTGGGTTAGTAGTCTTTGCGGTCCGAAGTTTGAGTAGAGAGGGACTGAGGGAGTGTCAAACATGGGTCCTTGAGATTTTCGAATATCTTGATGACTTCAGATGGGCTTAACCAGTCTAACTATTGAGTCCAAGCCTCTTACAACTAGTTTTTGCAATCTCTAACATACCATGTGTATTAATACATTACTATGTTCAATACAAGAATCTATAGCGTTTATATTTTAGTTTCTTATTATTGTCATATTACACATCTACAGAATCGACATTCTAATAAGAGCAAAAGCTTCATTGCTTTTTCAACTTCTCACGGAAGCTACTGTTATGAGCTTCTGTTTTCTTTGTACTATTTTTGTATTGAGAAATGCTACTTGTACAGATTTTTTGTACAGATTGGTGTACAGTCGCTGACATGGCATTTTCCTGGTTTGAAATATTAAAATATCGTGAGATTATATATTGTAATATATCATGATATATTGGATTTAAAAAGTTGCCCTAATCATAAATACACATAGGCGGGAACTATGCTGAGAAGATAAAACAGAGGCAAAAATGAATCTTCTTTCCATCTTTCTCCGGCAAAAAAGACCCTTATTTTCTCTTCTCTTTTCTTCGATGCTAACAATCCCTCGTCTATTTTCTTCTCTTCGATGATTCACACATGTACGTGTATTTTTTTTGGTTTGTCAATGCCATATGTTATTTCATGAAGCCGAGAAATCTAATTTTTTTCGTCTTCGAATTTTTTTCTTTGTTTGGGTCTTGAGTGATAAATTGTTGTTCTATTTTCAAATGTCGTATTTTTATCGAATAGGTTATTTAGGAAAAAAATAATAACTTCAATTTTTGCTGCACCGATATTTGTTATTCGATTGGGCATTTAGTATATGTGCTAAAATGTTATTCGTTTTTTGTAATGCCGTATTTCTATCCAGAAAATTGTGTTTCATATTCTGATGATCAGACACTAAATTTGGATGTTGAAATGTTGAGAGATTCTGATAATGAGATGGTAAGGGAAAATGTGAACAAATTGAATGATGAAATTTTAGGCGAAGGTAGTTTGATTGTGCCTGAGGTTGGGATGAAATTTAAAGACGATGAAGAAGTATTTGAATTTTATAAAATGTATGCTTATAATGTAGGTTTTCCAGTTAGAAAAAGAAATTCAAAGAAAGGTGACGATGGGATTGTAAGGTACGTGACATATACATGTAGTTGAGAAGGCCGAAGAACTAGTACCACAAGCACGTCTTTAAAGCTTCAACCAACCATTCAAATAGGATATGACAGTGAGTTTAGAGATTTGTGGAATTTGGCGAATTAACTCACTCCATCTTGAACATAATCATAAAACTAGTCCTTCGAAATCTAGGTTGTACCGATGCAATCGAGAACTAAGTGCACATGTGAAACGAAAGCTTGAAGTAGATGATATAGCTGGAATTCCATTGCACAAAAGTTTTAATTCGACTGTTGTTAAAGCTGGTGGGTATGAGAAGATGACTTGTGTCGAAAAGGATTGTAGAAATTATATTGACAAAGTGAAGTGATTAAGACTTGGGGAAGGCGATGCTCCTGCAATAAAAGCTTACTTTTCCAAAATGCAATCACATTGTCTTGGTTTTTACTTTAGTATAGATTTGGATGAAGAGTCTCGATTGAAGAACGTATTTTGGGCAGATAATAGGTGTAGACAGGCATATAAAAAATTCGGTGATGTAGTTACTTTTGATACCACATACTTGACTAATAAGTATGACATGCCGTTTGCCCCTTTTGTTGGAGTAAATCATCATGGACAATCAACATTGCTTGGTTGTGGTTTAGTTTCTAACGAAGATACGGAGACTTTTGTTTGGCTATTTAGGACATGGCTTCAATGCATGGATGACCAGCATCCCAATGGAATTATTACGGATCAAGATAGGACAATGCAAAATGTAATTCAAATTGTTTCTCCTAATACGAAGCATAGATGGTATTTGTAGCATATACTGAAGAAGTTACCTAAGAAATTTGGTAACCATAGTCATAAGGGTTATATACTTTCTGCTATCCATGCTGTAGTTTATGATTCACAAAGACCAGAAGAATTTGAACAGGGTTGGAGTGAGATGATTCGATTGTATACATTGCAGGAGAATGATTGGTTGTATGGACTTTATAAAGATAGAAGCCGTTGGGTTCCACGTTTCTTGAAAACTAGTTTTTGGGCAGGGATGTCCACTACTCAACATAGTGAGAGTATGAATATATTTTTCGATGGTTATGTGCATGCGAAAACATCACTTAAGCAATTTGTTGAACAATATGAGCGTGCATTGCGGAGTAAAGTGGAAAAGAAGTTTCAAGCGAATTTTAGGTCATTTTCACAAATGGTCCCATGTGCAACAAAATATGACATGGAGAAGCAATTTCAAGAAGTATACACAATATCAAAGTTCAGAGAATTTCAAGAAGAGTTTACTGCAAAAGTGTATTGCGAGGTAATCTCTTCTCAAGATGATTTTTTGGGAATGAAATATGAGGTTTGAGAGGATATCATTTTCAACGAGGGAGTGAAAAAAAAATTCGATTTCATTAGAGGGTGAAATTCAATTTGTATGTAGTTGTCATTTGTTTGAGTTTAGAGGAATAATTTGCAAACATGCTATCTCGGTGTTGATCCGCAATGATGTCAAGATAGTTCCCGATACTTATATATTGAGGAGATGGATGAGAGATGTGAGTAGACTTCACACGAGGGTAAAAATAAATTATGATGGTTGGATTACTACTCCTGGACAGTTAAGGTATGATCAAATGTGTATTGCATTTGCAAAAGTGGCAGATTTGGTGGCAGATGACGAAGAACGAACTCGGGAAATTATGGAGTGGATTGAATTTTTTTGTCTATATCGTAATCGAGACAAACATGTGGAATTAATAACATTGCAGCAGAAAAGAATTGTATCGGAAACATTGTGAATCCAACTTACAAGAAAACAAAGGGAGCTCCTAAGAAATTACGCAGAAAAAGTCATTTGGAAACAATCTCGAGAAAAGCTAAGGTATGCCTTCAAATATATACTTTGTAAAACATTTTGTCATGTCAACTAATATACGACACATAGGTGCATTCAAAATCAAGCAAGTCCAGTAGCTCGAGCCACAAGAATAGAGAAGATATCGGTGCTCTCACTCAACCATCCCAGCAATCACTGCCCTCTCTTCCTTATTCAATTCCGTCACCAGTAAGTAATGCTAATTTCGGAGTGTTGTTACTTTTATTTGTAAGAATGTATTCAGCAAAAATTCAATTAATCATACGTATTTTTGTTTCGTTCACATATGCATGGATCTAACTATCAACATTAGAGCTCGTCAATTGCAGTTAACTTGTTGCATAGGTATGGGTTGAATCCACAACCAATGGAAGCTGCTACTCCCGGATCAATGGAGGATTGTAATAGTCAAACTATCAATAGGTTGTAGCATGTAATTTGTATTATTTCATAACATTTTGAATGGATTGAATGGTGGATATTGCATGAATTAAATTTGAACTCAACTGATGTGAATGGTGGATATTGTATGAATGAAATTTGAATTCAGGTGATTTTAGTGCATACAATTTCAACTGGTTTCAGAATGGCCTGGGCAATCGCCCATGCTTATTCTGGGCCATCGCCCAGTAGAGCCCATTTGGGTTCTGCAAAAAGCAGAACCCAATTGGGTGATTGCCCAGTAGGCCAATTTCAATTTTTTTTTCATGATTTTTCATGATTTCAATTGTAGAACTCAGTTGATTTTTACATGATTTTTTTTTTTTTCATTATTTTGGCTAATTTTTGACATAACATAATCTGAAAGTTAGTGTTATAGTTGGCAGATTATACACAGCTGCATGGACTTGTACTAGTTTCATATGAAGCAAATTATACAAAGATGGAATGACTTTTAATTCAGTTGCTAAAATTCAGTTGCTTTACAGACATCATTCATTCTACAATTCCAAGTGAGGCACTTCATACATAGAACTAAACGGGTCATTCGGCAAAGCAATTACTAAACAAAACGTCCATACTAAATTACAAGATACCACTCAAATACAAGTTTGCAAAACTACCATTAACAGACTTCCTATAACACAATGCATTCAATGATCTCCGGTCGGGCCCTTTCTTTTCCGGTTCTCTTCCGCAATATCTTTTCCCTTTCGAATTGTTACGTTGATGGATATCTCTACGTCTTCTTCTTCGGATATCCGGGCAAACATTTTGAATATACGCGATAGATTTTCAGTTTGAACAGGGTCATCCACATATGCAGCCGAAGATACTCCACTTGAATCACCTTCATATCGAACAGATTTTTGAATTGGCGACACATCGCTCCACTTGAAATAACCACAATTACTAGTACAGCAAAAGAATAATCTCCTTAAGTTAACCGTTCTCTTCTCCACCTCCATCCATTTCACGAAGCCCTCTCCACATACCGGACATCGATGTTTATTCGGACATTCCCACAAGTTGTGACCTGGCCGTCTGCAACTGTGACAGATTCCTTTGTTCTTTCCTATCATATCTATGCTGTTTCATTCACAAATGTACATGAATTACCAACAACATACAGATTTCTTGGTCTACATTTGTGCATAATATGTACTATTTACGGCATCATAAATATTACATATGTGTGCAAGAAGTAATCTAATTCATAATTTTTCATATACAATTTATTCAGTACACAGATATTCAAGAACATAAATGAACCATAACCTGCAAATCAAATACTTATTTCAAAATTACAAATATTCAAATATTCGAAAATTCATACTATGTGAACCCAACTCTTTCAAAACCGAATTATTCATAAACAACTTTTTTTTAACCCAATTGTTACAAATGAATTTTACCTCATTTCGTCAGAATCTAGATAATCAAGAACCCTAATAATGTCAAAGATTTGACGATTAAGACGGATTTTTTTCAACCCATGAAATTTAACTTACCTGTGCAAGTGGTTTAGTGATTTCGTCGGAGACCACAACTCAACGGAGAAATAGCCAGTGACTTTCTCTCTCCACGAATGGAGACCACAGCCGAATGGAGAAAGGGCCAGAGAAATAGAGTTGAACTTTCTCTCTCCACAATGTATATTATTGTCTTGAAAGAGATTATGATTTTGTTAAGGGCAAATTGGTTATTTACCATTAATGCCACGTCAGCGACTGTACACCAATCTGTACAAGTAGCATTTCCCAATTTATTTAGACTACTATTTTTCTCAATCCGATCTTCTCAATTGTGCTTATTACATTCCCATATTTTTATTTCGCAAGTTATTTTAAGATAAATTGTTAACCTTTTGTTTTGATTTGATACATAAAGAATAGTTACACATGAGTTTAAGCCAATTGACTCGAGCGATAAACTAATAACCAATCAGAAGTAGTTAAGTCGCAGCTTTGTTGAAGATATCAAGGAGTGGATAAATGGTTAGAACATTTTAAAAGATTGTGCACAAACATGTTTGGATTGAAATGTGCCTTTGGCAATCACAAACTTATTTGTTGTTGTACACTTTAAGCAGATTGTAAATGTGTTTGGTGCAGATGATGTTCTACATGACTTATTTTAGCAGAAGTTTGTGCAGTATTTGTACGTGTTGCTCACAAGTTTGTACATTTGTAAATTTGGGAAGCACTGTATATACATAACTTTCAACTTTCTATCAAATGGGATGATCCCTTTGTATTGTATTGTTATTTTGCTCGCAGCAAACGTTAATTCTTGCTAATAGCTTTCGTCATGTGGCACGTGAATCACATTATCATATACAAATGTGAGTTTTGTATAGACTTAAAGACGCTGCAATATACAAACTCATGTATTCTAGTAAAATACAATAAGTTGAAGAGGGAAAAGGCAAACCGAAATCAATGACTGGGCTAGTAATTCTACATCCTTGAAACCTCTTCGTCGAATCCTTCGAATCAGAACCATCCTCTTGCAGATCAGTTTCAGCAGCACAGCCATGTCGCAGAACTCCAGCAAATACAAAGTGCTATCTCAATTCGAAGCCCACAAACCACGAAACCCATCTTTTGCTAATTTTGATATTTAACCAAGGTTTTCTGCATCTCATTTGAACTAGGAAGAAATAAAAACTGTTTCATGGCCTTACGTTTCTGTCATAATCTGTTTCCTTCATTCCTGGACTTGTAGGAAGAAATATATTCCTTTTTTTTCAGTAGGAAGGTGCAAACAATAGGCATACAACATCAGCTAGTTCAGTGTAATTTCAATCAAAGTTGAATTGAGATCTTTGCATACAACATCAGCTAGTTCAGTGTAATTTCAATCAAAGTTGAATTGAGATCTTTGATCTTCTGAACAGAAAGACTGTATTTGTCGGCACTCTTTGTATGGATATATCTCCCCTCAATTGTTTCGATATTGCACCTTGAGCAATGAATGTGTTCAACAAAACTTGTTTCTGCTGCTGCTGCAGAGTCCAGACACAGATCTCTCGATTACTTTGATAGGACACATAGCAATAGTGAAACAATGCGACGAGTTTAATGTTTGCATGAGACTAATTCTCAAAGATTTCTTCATACGAAATATGATAACAATTAGCAATACGACTATCCAAGAACACGCACTGAAGAACTCGCTTCCATATCCCCATTTTAGGCACAAATCCATGCTTCACCATTTGCCTCAATCCCCAATCTACATTTTCCACAAGATTTTCACTACAAAAACCATTAATCACCAACTTGTAAGACTCATAGCTCGGAATCACGCCTTTGTCAGTCATCTTCTTCGTAAAATCCTTTGCATCAACAAACCTCTTGGCATCAAGCAAACAATACAAAACCTCTTGATAAGTCCCCGAATTGGGATCACACCCTTTAAGCATCATCCTGTCAAAAAGCTCAATCCCCTCTTCAACTCTCCCTCGTTTTCTGAGCCCCAAAATCAAGATATTAAACACTATTGTATCTGGCTCCACACCCTCCCTTTCCATCCTTTCCAACAAATTAAAGGCTTCATCAATGCAACCACGTTCGCAAAAGCCATGAATCATAGTCGAAAAGGTACGAACATTAGGCCTACATTTTTGCTTAGGAAATTCATCGAGCACAGAAAAGGCAGCTTCCATCTGCCCACAACCACACAGCCCTTTAATAATGATATTCAAACTACAAGCATCAATCTCCACACCGAGCTTTGAAGCTCCCATGTAAACCTCGTGCACAACATCAAAGTGCTTTGTTGACACCAGTAAATTCAACACAAAATTAAAGGTTTTCACGCTTGGCCAGCATTTATAATTAGGCATATCGAAAAGGGTCTCAATGGCACTATTTATTCTCCCACCCAAGTGCCCATAAATCTTGATCACATTGCGGAAAAACTCATCGGAAAGCCTGCATTTCCTCTCAAGCTTGATTCTTTGCATGAGGGTTTCAATCCCATCAAAGTTATTGGCAATTGCAAGCTTGTCGATGACAGTCATATAAAGCGCTTCATTAGGTTTGTAGTCTTTGCGGTCTGAAATTTGAGTAAAGAGAGGAAGTGTCAAATTTGGGTCTTTGAGGTTTTCAAAAATCTTGACAACTTCAGATGGGCTCAACCAGTCTTTGCGGCTGAAAATATTTGGGTTCAAATCAAGATTATCAGGGTTTTGGAGTGATCTGGATGAGGAGAATTGACGAAAATGTGAAAAATTTAGTCTTTGGAGACTAGTTGAGGAAACCAGTGAATTTTGGAAGATGGGTCGGTGGATTTTGGGTATAATAACAAGAAAGGGATACCAAATCATTGCTTTTATGATGAATAAGTAATCAATTACTTATTATTTGCGTCTACTCTTCCCGTGGAAACTTTCACCATCCAAAATATTTATCCCCTTTAAATGATTCTCAGCCATCAAATTTACAGTCCAGGCTGCAGTAAACATGAAAAAATAAGATATATTATATTTCTCCAAATGGTACCCTAGGAGAAGAGATGAGGTCTGCTGCTACAAGCTAAATTAGACCATGGCTTAACCTAGAATTACCATACACTTACCTGTCACAGAAGCAACCCATCTTCGCTGTTCCTTTTTCAAATTCAGAGTAGTCTCATATAAGATAAAAAGAAAAAACAGACCCACACAAATTAGAGTATAACCACACACTCTTCTCGAGCTTAACCGAAGAATGTGACATATGGAAATGGTGGATGTTAGTGAGGTTCAATAAGCGTTAATCAGGGAAAATTAACACTCCAGACTACACTTGAATCTTTTGACCATGCTTTCTCATAGGCACAACAAGCAGCAGATCCTACCTGGACACATCATGTGCGTTATAAGACTTCAAAGGTCATTTTAATATGTAAAAAAGCTAAATTGATCTACATGAACTTTTTATATAAAATAGCAATAAATTAAACCTTGTAATGGATATAGAGAGCGCGAATCAGATTTTTTTTTAGCAAAATCAGTGGTTTTACGCATCTCAGACACTCGGCACAGGCACAAAATTGGCTGCACCAGGAGATACATCTGGATACTGAAAAAACCCATCATCAGTACCTGTTATAGTTCATCATCTTCCTACCTCCATCCATCTATTCTACTTGAAATAATTGAAATAAGAACATGTTTGGTAAAGATTTTTATAGATTAAAAGCAGTAGTTCCTAAGAAATGATAAAAAAGGTGGGTAAAAGTTGTGGTCGTGTCCAAATGTGATAAAAATGATGTTTGACTTATAAGTGCTTATAAGCAATAGCAAACATCCTCCAAAATTGACTTCTTTTTTTCGAACATGAAGTGAATGCATCCTTCTTAGCTATAACTATACAATAATATAGTAAAACACAATCTATGCACTCAGATGAGTAAGGAATTTAAGCATCATATCCAAGCCACTAATTTTGACTGCCTGCAGAAACAAAGCTGGGTAATCAAATGGCCGCGGATCTGAAAGCCATACTCTTTCCTCATGGTCACGCTCTATAGGCTTGTGAGTTGAAATATTTAAAACCCCAAAGGATAAGAACAAAGAATGGAAGGAAGCGTAAAAAAGTAGAAAGTAAGATGTTAAAATCCAGCAGATTATTGTGGAGAATTCCCAATTGGCTTCGATTATGGTTTTGAATTAGGAGCAAGAGGAAGAACTCACCTGGTAGGTGAAGAGCATTATTTAGGGTAAACTCCATTGCGCCGCCGTGCCCTTTCTGTTTGATAGCTTTTGCTGTATTATAAGCGGGAAAACATCGGGTCCGGAATAGCGATTGGAGATGGACCGGGTCGCTCTATGCACGACTGTTGAACCCTTTATTTGGTCCGATCCAAATGGTCAATAGTTGTCTTTTATTTACATATTGTTTGGCTAAGGTAAAAATACTAGTATACCGCTTTTTTTTTTGCGGTGAAATTCAACCGTAGAGAATTTTAATAGATTGAGGAGTTGAGAAAAATGAGGAAGAGAGAGTTTTGTTTGAGGAGAATTTGATTTTGATGAATATGGAGAAAAACATGGAGAAATTGAGAGAGATATATATAGATTTTGGTTTGAGATGATGAACACATAATGACGAACAACTAATTACTTTTTTTTATGTTTGTAGTGAAGTAAACATCTCTACGGTCGGTGACTAGTATACCGATTTCCCGCGGTGAATTTGACCGTAGTTTATGATTTAAATTTAATGACAATTTAAATATGTAGCAGATAAAGAAAAAGGTAGATTTAAGAATTTGATTTGAGGATAAGGAATTTAAAAAACATGAGAGGTATGATGGAGAAAAATTAATTTTGAAAATGATGTAGCAGATGAAGAATAAGATGGATTTGAAAATTTGATTTGAGGATATCGAATTTGAAGAATATAGGAGATAGAGAAAAATTAATTTTGAGAATGAAGATGAAGACACATTGTATATGTGTTTTTTTGGCCCAACAGAGAAGAAACTCCCTACGGTCGTGATAAGGGATAATTACACAAATACGCTATATTCTCTATAGAAATTGAGATTTATACACAAAAATAAAAAATTATAAGAATACCAAATTTGAAGAATATTATATGAATTATAGTGGACTATTAAAGAAGTAAAGAACCCTTAAATTATGTATTGTTACCATTCAAATTATTATTTAATCATTTTCAATTAAAGTATCTTATCACATAATATCATCTCAAATTTAAAATTCAAAAAATGAAATCTCTACATCATCAACATATCAAAATAGAACTCGTTTGATGTATAAAATATATATTCCTGCACACACACAAATGGAACACATTGGATTAGCGTGTGAAATGATCTAAGGATTCTCTACTAATCTCAAATTAAATAAACAATGTTTAAATAAATTGAAACAATTTCATATCAATCAAATGGTGAATTTCAAATAGTAGTGTACATATTTTACAAATTTCACGTCATATATAAAAATATTTTTAACATTAAATTATCCATTGTATTTGATCTGATAAAATATCAATTTTCAGTCACAACAACATTAAACAATGCACATTAGGCAAAATGGCAACAAAGAATAATAACATTGTAAATTACGAATTTGAGATAACAATATGTAAATCGTAATAAGATAAATTAACAAGCATGAAAATATATGTTGTTTGAGATTTAATGAATTGGTTTGATCTATACACGTCCATTATATCGAAATGTTCGTATTTTTATCACATTAGCATTAATAAAGAACCAACAATTATCATATTACTGACACAAAAAACAATTAACAACTAGTGTTTGACAAAAAAGTGCACATGATAATAAAACAATAATGAACAGAACATGAATGTTTTTTAGATGCCCACAAAACTAAAATTTGATTTATTTTGTTAATGACCAAAAAAATATTCAATAAATATTAAGTAACTTAAATTTATCGTGTTTTATGTGAAATGAACTTCATTCACAAAATAACCCAAATTATTTTGAAAAGGGGCACCAAAATGTTGTTATTTTTTTTGGATCGAAAAAAGCAAATCTTAAAGGGACACCAAAATCTTATGTGAAATGAACTTCATTCACAAAATAACCCTAATTATTTTGAAAAGGGGCACCAAAATGTTGTTATTTTTTTTTTATCGAAAAAGCAAATCTTAAAGAAAAAGATAATATGCATAGCATTAAAAAAAAAAAAAGAATTTACCTTTTCTCTTACGGGAACTGACATGGTAAACTTCTTCTTCAATGTTTGAGAAAACTTTTTCTTCTTTATGGCTGAATTATTTCGTCTTTCGTTGCTTTTACATCTGAATTTGTTTGACACTGAAGATAAATAATTTAGCTTCTTCAAGCCATTGTGAAGATTTCTCCTTCTACGGTTACAGATCCAAAAAGAAATTTGGAAATAATGGACTATGTGTTGGAAAAAGAGATAATTTAGTAATTAAGCTTTAGTCACTCCACTATTTATGGAATGATTAAATTTGATTCCTGAATAATATGTTGAAATCGGTATTAATTGATATTAAATAACAATTTTTTTTATCGAGAGTATAATTAGTGTATTTGTAGTATTATTAAAAGGAAAAAATTAATGTAGTATAAATTAAATTTTTAAAAAATGTAGGTGGAGGATATAATTTTCTCAAAATATAATTTGAATTGATCTTATATTTTTTTATCTACATATTTTATAGGACATGTTGTGAAAGAACAAAAAATAATATTTTCTTTTGAATAATATTCTATTAAATTAGGAGACACTACTTTATACAAAAGATTTCCTACAATAACACTAACCTCTTCTAGGTAGTCTAGGTATAAAAGGCAACTAAATAAATATACAACTAATAAAATATATTTGTCAATGAAAGGTCAGATATCATTGACCTCAAGTTGGAGAATGAATGTCAAGAATTTCCAACTTGTGCATCATAGTTGAGAAAGCTTCATTTCCTAATGGCTTGGTGAATACATCCGCAAGATGATTTGTTGAAACAACATGTTTGGTTACAATTGAACCATCTTGTATTTTGTCACGAATAAAATGGCAATCTATCTCCATATGTCTGATTCTTTCATGGAAAACGGAATTGGTTGCTATATGTAAGGTGATTGAGTTATCAAAATATAATAATGCTGGTTTTCGATGCAATATTCTCAAATATATCAATAATGAGCGTAGCATAATTCACAGCATGTACCTATCATGGCTTTATATTCAGCTTCTGCTGAGGAAAGAGATACGGTATTTTGCTTTTGTCTACCAGGAAATAAGAGAAGATTCCAGAAAAACATAGTAACATGTAGTGGATCTACGAGATATTGAACAACCAACCCAATCCGAATCAGAAAAAGCTCGCAAAGATAAAACATTATGAGAAGGAAAAAACAAACTTTGTCATGGACTACTTTTCAAATAACGCAACACACGCAAGGCAGCTCCAATGTGTGGTTTGCATGGTGCATGCATAAAATTGCTTAACATATGGACTGAATAAGTAATACATGGTTGGTAATAGTCAAATAAATTAGGCGTCCAGTAAGTCGCCTATACTGGGATGGATCTTTAAGCAATTCACCTGAATCTGATAGCTTTATGGTTTGCTCCTTGGGAAAGTTCATAGGTTTAGCACCCAAATATCCACCATCTTTTAAAATTTCCAAAGTATATTTTCGTTGCTAATGGAAATACCTTGCTTTGAACGAGAAACTTAGATGCCCAGATACTTCAAATCACCCAAATCTTTAATCCAAAAATGACTTTGCATAAATTGCTTGAGAGTTAATACGGCATTGACATCATTACCCGTAATAAGAACGTCATCAACATATATCAACAAAACTGTAAAAGATTTACCTTCTCGACATTTAAATAACGAGTAATCTGCTTTGAATTGAACAAATCCCAACAGCTTAGATAGTTGTAGAGAAATTAGCAAACCATTGTCGGAAAGCTTGCTTTAAGCTATATAACGACTTGTGAAGGCGACACACTAGATTATCCTCTTGTCGCTGAAGACTAGGGAATGGAGACAAAAAAATTTCTTCATGGAGATCACCATAAAGAAAAGCGTTGGTGAAGAGACCAATTATGGGCAGCTGCTAAAGCCAATAAACAACAAATAGTAATCATTTTAGCAATGGAAGAAAAGGTCTCATGGTAATCTATACCTTCTAGCTGTGTGTAATCTTTCGCAACCAAACGTGCTTTGAAACACTTAATAGTGCCATCTGAGTGTCGTTTGATTTTATAAACCCAATGACAACTAATAGGCTTCTAACCAGGAAGAAGAGAATAGATGGACCAGGTGTGGTTGGCGTCTAAAGTGGCCAATTAAGATTGCATTGCTTCTTGCCAATGGGGATAAGAAGCTGCTTCGGTATAAGATGTAGGCTCAATATATTGACTGACAATAGCACTAATGGAAGAATGTTGTGGTGAGTAACAATGATAAGAGACAAAATTGCAAAAGGGATATTGAGTACCTTTTTGTGGACCTGATGACAAAGGCGGTAATGGTTAGGAGACGTCACTTGGTTGCAGACATAATCACGTAAAGCCGTGGGATGGTGATGAGATCACTGATAACGACGTAAAATGGGTTTGGGATGGGGACTAGTAAGTGATGGCTAAGTGATGGCTAAGGAAAAATTGGATTCAGTGGTGAGGGTTGTTGGACTAGTGAAGAATGATTGGATACAAAAGGAGGAATCACAGGGGTTGAATTTAAGGAAGTGGATGGAATGGACTCGTGTGGAAAAATAGTTTTATGAAAAACAACATCACGACTAGTTAACATTTTGTGGGTGGCAAGATCATAGAGCTTGTAAGCTTTCTTCCCAACTAAATAGCCAAGAAAAATACAATGTTTGGCTCGAGGAGTGAATTTATGGGGGACGTGCACATCAGTAGCATATGTAAGACACCTAAAAACTTGAAAATGGGAATAAGAATGAAGCTTGCCATAAAGTCGTTCAAAAAGAGTTTGGCGAGAAATAAGTGGTATGGGCAAACGATTAATTATATGAATATCAGTGAAAACACATTCTGCCTAAAAATATAAAGGAAAATAGGCTTGAAAACGAAAATTTCGAGTTGACACAAGAATATGGCGATGCTTGCGCTCTACAACCCTATTTTGTTGAGGGGTATAGATACAAGAATGTTGATAAGTGGTTATTTTTTGTTTAAAAAATTCCTGCATAGAGAAGAATTCTCCACCATTATCAACCTGGATATTGGCTATAGAAACATAGAATTGTGTTTGGACAAATGATAAAAAAAAAATTGACAAATAAATGTTGTGTTTCACTTTTGTGATGCATAAAAAATACCCATGCGAATCTAGAATAATCATCCACAATATCCAAAAAATATTTCACACCAGAAAGAGATGCAATTTTGTAGGGGTCCCAAATGTCACAATTGATTAATTCAAAAGGTCTAACGGACTAAATTGAACTTACAGAAAAAAGAAGTTGGCTTTGTTTAGCAAGTGCGCAAACATCACAAGCATTATTAGACTCGAAAGAAAAATTTAACAAATGGCTTGCCATAAAATTTAATCTAGAGAAAGACAAATGTTCCCATCAGTGATGCCGCATAGTGATGGATGAGGTGACCCAAGAACTGGGTGAACGAAAAGAAATGGTTGCTGCGGATGGAGATTGAGATTTTGGCTTCTCTGATGCTAACGTAACCAAGTAATAAAGTCCGTCTCATTGTTAATCGTTGTCCTCGTCATCAAGTCCTGCAAAATATACCAATGAGGGAAGAAGTTTACCGAGCAATTGAGATCTTTGGTAACTCGACTCACAGACATTAAATTCACCTTAAAAGATAGCACACCAAGTACATTTTTTAAAGTAGCAGCGGGATAAAAAGGTAAATTTTCAATAGATGTAATCAGAACCTGTTCTCTACTTGGCATAACAACTGGTAGCAAAAGGATGTTCTTACCGTTGTTTGCAAGCAAAGTTGGAGATGAAGTAATGTGTTCTGTTGCACCACTGTCGATAATTAATTGATAGAGGCGCAACAATGTTTGTAACAAACCTAAAGAAGCATAAGGAGAAATAGCTTTAGGATTGGTGGATTGTGTTGTCCCTTTACCATGCATGATAGATAGGATGTGTTGGATTTGCAAATCAGAGAGCCCATTTGTCACCGATGGCACTTCCTGCATCATTGTACCCATAAGCGGAAGCGGAGGCAGTGGGTCTTGCAGCTACTGACCGCCTTGTCGCTGCACCACAAGTCTGCAGATAATAAAAAAAAAAATTATGCCATGGCCCCAGTCCATTTTAAACCACGGTCCAGTCTTGTGTTAAACTGTCTGACTATGTTAAAGTGGGCTTGAATTTTTTAATTTGTTGCACATTCCAATATCATTTTAATTTGTCATTTCATTAAGTATAGAATTACAATATAATTGTATATAACACTATTAAAAGGGTTTAAATATTTTGTGCATCGACTACATATCATAGTTTTAGATAAAATAGATATAGATTCTATTATATAACAATTTTTGTGCATCGACTACATAACAATTTTTGTTGAGAGAGACCTTATTAATAAAATAGATATAGATTCTATTATAGAATAATTCGCAGTAGTAAAAAATCGTCGGCACAACTTTCTTTAACTAGTTTTAGATCTTGAATATTTTTGTGCAATGTCTTCTTGAAAGATTTTTTAAGATTATGACTTATTTGAAAACATTAGATTTTCATAAAAATTGGCTCAATAATCGTGATTTGAGGGGGTAAAAAATCAAGGGTGCTGCTCTCGAGCCCCCGTGAGGAAAGGTTTTCCCATCTTCCATTCGGCCCACCCTTTTGCCATATTATGGTTCCGTCCTTGATTGTACCCTCATTCACATTGTTGACTGAAGGCTACCCTCATTCACATTGTTGACTGAAGGCTGGCGTCTATTGTTGCACTTAAAATGAGTGCTTTATTGATTGGACATGTTTGATGCATGTTTAGGGTGTTCTCGTAGGGTACCCATTTAGCTTTCAGCATGTTTCTCGCACATGATGGTCGTTGTCACAATAAGAGCAATGCACATGTTTTCGATTATATGAGTTGGAATGATTAGAAAAACTTTTTCCAAGTCCAATAGCCAAAGCAAGCAGTTCAGCCCTTCGAATAAACCATGGCTAAGTTATCCATCGTCTCACGTGTAGTCCCCAGGCTTGGTTGCTTCTCTTCTTGTACAATGGAAGAGTAAGCTTTGGCAACATCATGTAGTGGATTCATTAATAGAATTTGCCCTCGAATTGCACTGTAGGACTCATTAATTCCCATGAGAAAATACATCAATCTGCATCTCTTATGGTCCACCCAACAAGAGCAAACGGTGTCATTATAGGATTCTAGTTCATTTTTTTAGGCTTATGTAATAAGCCTCAACAGCCATCTGATCTTGAGCAAGACAAGCATTGTCCCTCTCAATCTAAAAAATTTGAGGGACATTGCTTTGAAAAAATGATCCCGAAGGTCTTCCTATACCTCATGGAAGGTGGTCGAAAAAATGACGCTACATGCAATATCGTGTGTGAGTGAATTGAGAATCCAAAAGATGATCATATTGTTGCATTTTCTCCACGAAGCATAGTCGTTTGGTTTAGCTGTGGCAGACGGCATTGTGGTGGTCCCGTCTGTGAAACCTACCTTGGATTTGGCGTTCAAAGAAATTGTCATGGCTCTACACCATGTCGAATAATTATCCCCATTGATGGTTTGAAAACAAGCACCATTCACCATTCCTAGATTATCAGAATGACGAATAAAATATGGATTTGCAGCATCAAGTTTGCCTCCATTCAAAGGTTGCTCGTTTGCCATGATAATGGAAAATGACGACAAAAATGAAGGCTAAAGAAAGGTGGCAGAGAGCTAGGGTATCGTTCTCTGCTCTAATACCATATGAAAGAGAAAAGGATATTCGCCTTTGAATAATATTCTATTGAATTAGTAGATGCTGCTTTATACAAGAGACTTCCTACAAATTATGCTAATCTATTCTAGGTAATCTAGGTATAAAGGCAACTAAATAAATATACAACTAATACAATATATTTGTCAATGCATGGTCGGATATTTTTTCAATGAAAGGCCAGATATCATTGACCTTCTCAACACCTATAATTTACTATTCACTTATTATTTATACATTCCATAAAATCCATAATTCATAAACACTTAAAAAATAATTTCAACACTACCAATCATGCACAAAAAAATTATTTAGGCTCGAAAGATACGTTCCTTCATTCATTTTCACACATTTTTTTAATAATCTTACATTTTTCCTCCCAACAATTGCAACCCTTTAAAAAATCACATGTCCAAATGTTATAAACATGACTTTCATTTTTGCAAATTTATTTAATTTTTTTTAGAACTCTTCTCCTTAAATTCTACAAATATTCTCTTTTTAAATCATGTCAAATTTGTCTTCTTGTTTGGTTTACAAATCAAAAGTTATGTTCGTCAGTTCTTTTGTGACGATGGTGCTAAGTCGTTTAGAACAAAATCCGTTCTATCCAAAGAGGCAATTGCTCGAAGACCTTTGGCACTGGAGAACAAAATTATCTTAAATACATAACGTGAAATGTTAATCTAGGATTTTAAAAATAATTGTACGATAAGTTAAATTGAGTTTTTGTTGGTTAATTCAATTAATATGCATGTTTGCCTCTATGATTAAATTTTATAGTAAATTCTTAGTATTGTATGAACTACAATCTTAAGACATATTTTTGCATACACCGTGAATGTTTATAACAACTTTTTTCTACTGCAATATGTTCATGCTATGTTTTATTGAGTGTCTACATTTCCAACATAAATGTGTGCAAGGGACATAACATGTAGCCACAATTGGAAATGCACAGAATGTGATAGTTAATGGTAAGTGAAACACTTTGGAATTTTTCTGCAAGTTTTGGGGATTTTTAGAGTTTTTTTGGAATTTTAAAATGATTTTATTTTATTTGAAATTTTTTAATTTGTAATTGCAGGTTTTACCTAGGTCAAAACTATAATTATGAAAAATAAAAAATTGCACCTAAGTCCCTGGACCTTCCCTACAAATAAGAGATGTGTGTTTTATTTTCAAAAAATTAGAAGCTACCTCCTCTTCTATAAAAAAGTATTTTTTTAAGAACTTTTAAATTATAAAAAATAAAAAAAGATAGGAAAAACAACATTTAACCATTTGTTTTACACAATTGGAGAACCTCTCTTAGGTTTTGCTACTAAGGGGTCGACCCCCCAAGCTTGAAGGCATTGGGGTCGACCCTTTGCCTTGGTGATCGACACCCCTAGTCTCCTAAAATAGAGGGTCAACTCTACCTTTCCTTTCGCATTCAGACCCTGTTTTGATGTTTTAACACATCGTGGACCATAGTTTAGGTACGTTAGTCGAGATATGCTATATTTTGATGTTGACTAATGTACAAATATATTATTTATGTAGATTCAGACGTTGTTATATTCTAACGAAGTAAATATGGATAATTTCAACTACAAGACAGAACATTTTGATCATTATGATTAAGTGCTTACTTGTAATTTATTGTTGTTACATACTATTGTTATGTAACTATGTTGTGCATTGTGAGTATACTGGAGAGTCGGACTAAACTCCCACGACATACGTTGCACGTATTAGCATTCATATGGAAAACATTAATAATTATTGTGAATGTGAATGTGAATTAGTGATGGCAATGGGGCGAATTCAGATTGGATCGGCCTGATCCTCTCCACAATAATTCAAAAAGATCCAAATCTACGGATTGATCTGCCATTTCTCAGGACGAAGCAAATCTGGGTTGGAGTTGATCAAAGCAGTGATCCGCAACTTATCTGTGTTTTTTTTTTTGGGCAATTGTCATTCAAAAAAATTAAACAAATATTGAAACAAACTTTAATACTTTACTATAGGACGTCTTTTATATAATAAAATTCAATTTTTTTTTTCCAAATTGGGCAGATCGGATCAGAAAACACATGATCCGATCCGACCCACCAAACACTACCACAGTCCGTCCCACTTACTCGCAGATCGGAAATTTTTTGCTCTACTCAAAGAGGGTATCCATCGGATTTTGGACGTATCAGATATTTTTGTCGTCTTTAATGTGAATCCCGTTATAGTTTACTATTTTTGTGCCGGATATATATACCTCTTGAGACGTCCGACGGTCATTAAATGTGTCAATGATAGGGTGTTTGTAATTGTTTATGACTTCAAATCCCTATAGAAATTATTGTTATTATTATTATATAAAGAAACTAAATAGAGATAGGATCGTTGAACTCTCAAAAGATAATAGAATAAATGACCTAAATCAACAAACAACAAGCTTAGGGATTTACCCTAGACGACTAGGGGCGTGTTTTAATGCTCTCCTAACCAAGGGAGCAACCCCTCTTTCTTCTTTTTAGCCTTCTTTCTTGCATCTCCTTAGATTCCTATTGATAAAAATATGAAATTGCTTCCTTGGTGCAAAACCCTAGCATTATCATATTAATTTACACTATTTTTATTTGTACTTATTATAGTAGATAAATTAAGTCCTCCATCTTTCTTTGGAGCCAATAGAGAAATCAAATCACACTCACAAGAGGGCAATGGTGATGGCGAAATTCATCACTAGTGGTTGTGGAATGAGGTGACAGCGATGGCGGCAAGAAATTTCAAATGGAACCTCGAATTCATCGGAGATGGTGGTGGAGGCGACTTGAGATTTCATATTCAAGACAATATTTGATATGGAGATTGATCGATGGTGGTCATGGTAGGTGTAGCAGCGACGGCGCAGCAACAACAGTGGCTCGTAAACTCCAATCGACCTCCGGCATTGCAAAAATCTACGCCACTGAGGTCGTAAATCACGAAGATTTGCGCTATCTAGTTGACGACACATAGATCTAAGAGACCGAGGTTGGAGATCATCACGATAGTGGTTGGTGGCAACGGTGTAAGTCACTGGAGGTGGTGGTTTTGGTGTAAGGGCTTGAAAGATTGAAGAGATAAAATTATGCACTAGTTTTTTGTATTTTGTGTTTGGAATGCTAAATAAATATTTTTTTAAAAAATTTTATACAATATAAAAACGTGGTATTTTAAAAAATATTATTTAGATGTAGGGTAAAAACTAAAAAAATTAAAAAAGAAGTATTTTTTTAACTTTTAGATTAAAAAAAACGCATATGACATGATTATCACTTTAAAAAAGTAAATTCAAAATTAAATAAGGCCAATAGTCGTGTCTTTTATTTAGAAAAGACTTTTTGTCCAAGAGGTATGTCCCATCTTCCATTAGTTGTCTTTCTTCACACCCTTTTATAATAAGGGTGTGTTTGATTGCTAGCAAGAAATTTGGATGGAAAGAAAATGAATTTCATGGAAAAGAATTGTCAAGAAATTATTGATTGGAAAATAAGACAAATTTTCCATGGAAAATAAAACCTCTTCCCCCCCTAAGAAAATATTTTCCTTGAAAATAAGGAAATGTGGCCAAAACAAGAAAAATGAGAAAAGATTTTACATGGAAAAAAAAAAGGTTGCAATCAAACAAAATAAGGAAAATAGGAAGGAAAATATTTTTTCCATGGAAAATCTTGTGCAATCAAATATGTCAGTTGTAAAATAGATGGAAAAAAGACATTTTCCATAGAAAATTTTGCCAAATCAAACACAGCCTAATTCTATATTTTTCCTCCCAACAATTGTATGTTGATTAAATAAAGTAATTTGTGTATTAAAACTAATAAGTATATAATTAGCAAAAATTAAATAGATAGAGTTAGAAATGGTTGGCTTTAGAGAGTCGCAAAAGTCGCTGTCCTAAAGTCGTGTGGCCTTCCCTTCGTGCGGGTATTGTCAGCACTACACGGCTCCAAGATAAAATCCTTTTAGCTTACAGTCGATTCTCCTTCTATGGGCACGACCAAAGGGAGATAAGAACGAGCCTTTTAACTAGTTGCCAAAACAAGAAAATAAGTATAGTGTAGATAGTATTTTTTTCTAATCTTGTTGTCTTGTGTTGTGTCCAAAAACATGAAAACTACACACCTTTTATAGTAGAAAATCAACCCCTACTTTGATGAAAATTTATGTCATTCAAATTGGTTTTAATCATGAAATTAAGGAGTTTTTGAATTTGTTTAAAAAACTGAAAATTAAAACTAAAACTGAAATTAAATCAAATTAATTTGGATGTTTAAATCTTTAGATTACAACAGTACCCCCTACAAGACTTAAACATTTAAATAAAACAAAACAACAATATATATATATATATATATATATATATATATATATATATAGTAGAAGGACAACAAGGTTGGCTTGACCTACTATTCAATCTCAGCCAGGACCACCAAATCGGGACACACACTCCTTGGGCGACCAACGCCCAGAGACTCTAGAATAGGACAAGGCCTTACCAACTAAGAGGACCGATCGCTTGAAGAAGGGATCTCACTTTGCTTACTTTGGCTTGAACTTGGCTCTGATACCAGATTGGACGCGGAATGGACATGAGTAAATTTGAGTGGGGGATCACACATTTCTGAGAGGTATTGTTCTTTGTTTGGAAACATTTGGTCAGGGAAATGGGAGAGGAAATGTTTGGCTCGGAGAAACTCGATGCGATTGTTCATGATCTTGGCTTTCAGATTTCTTTGTTCTTTTGTAGAAAACCTTTCAATTCTTTCTTGAGAAGGAGTAAACAGATAAAGAAATAATTGTTCTAATAATTGTAAATCATTCTTTTGAAAAACGAATTCATGAAAGAATTCAACAGAACAACAGAAAAGATTTGAAACATCCATATTTGATTAATTGAAATACATAGACATAATTGAAACAAAGCAATATACAAGATAGTAAAAGCTTTGGAGAGAAATTGCAAGATACAATTGAAAAACACACTCTGAGAATTACAAAGAAGAATACATCTTTAAATAAACAAAGTCTGCCTTGGATGCTTGGGAGAATCTGCTTTTCTTGATGGACGAGTCACCTTTTGTCGGCCATGTTTGAATAATTCACTGAACTGTTCAACTTTTGACATTTTCGAAGAAAGAATCTGCTTTAACTGTATACTTTTGAAAAGCTTGTCAGAGACGTCACTGTTGATGATTGAAATGTTTGAATCTTTGAATTTTGGCCAAATCCACAGTTTTTCCCTACATGATTGTAGAGTAATGATAAAGGGAAATGCTAAGATTCAAAGAAATCAACATTGACACCCAGGCAATCATCTTCGTTGAGATCAAATTCCAGGTCGGGTTCTTCATCGGATCCGAGGGCAGAACCCTTGCTTGATTCAGCCTTTGCCATGGAAGCAGCTTTGTGTGCAAGAACAGCAAAGACCTCAGGGTCAGAACATTGAGCCATTTGTGCCATAATTTTTGATTTTTCGGACAGGAAATCACTTTGAGATGAGGCTGGAGCCTTAGATTTTAATTGCTGATTGATCCATGATTGTACCGCTTTGGAGCATGCATTTGAGTCATTAAATTTATCCCACCATTTTATCTTACAGTGGCGACGGATAGATTTGTAGATAAAAGGTTCATTTGAGGTTGGGAGAACTTGGAATTCCCAACAAAAGATCCAGGCGATTTTGAAAATTTGGCAATATTGGAAGATGAGACTTTCATTTTGGACCAGGTTGATAGGGTTTGATTTGAAGAGGTTAAAGCCTTCAGAAATGCGGCTGGGAAAGATTTCTTCAGAGGCACCAAAGAAATGCCACCAGGATTGGAACCAGACCGGGAATTTCTTGGGGCAATTTTGATCAAAAAGAACAAACCATGAATGGCTTGAAAGGCGAAAAAAAAAACATTGTGCCATGCCTTGATATAATCGAGATACGTGAATTGAGACCTTTGACCATTTTTTAAGGAGAAAACCTTTGGTTCCCAAAGTTCTTGTCCCCAGACGGAAGGAGAAAAAACCTGGAGAATCTTGATTTTTGAAAAATCGATCCAGTGAACATTTGGCTTGTTTGGAGTATGAGAAACAATTGCAGATTTAGTAACCTTGAGAATGGTTTCGTACCTCATCATTGATTGATGAAGAGATTGAGGAATGTAGTAGAATTCATTGAGAACATGGTATTTTTGATCAATGAAATTGAGCGGATCATCGTCTTTGAGGAAAGGGGGAAAGATTCTTGAAAAACATTCATCAAGAGAGGGGTATTTAGCCCACTCATTCTCGAAATCGAAAACATGAATTGTTGAGGGTTTGGAAAAATATTGGTTTTTCAGGGTATTGATTTCGGGAAGTTTGCCTGATCCGGGAGTAGTATCAGGTTTGAGGATATTAACAAAGCTTGCTGGAGTTTTGGTTTGAGAGGGAAGGGTTCCAAGAACGGTAAAAGGGTTTGAAGTTCCGGTGGAATGTTTGGATTTTTGAGAAGACAAAATTCTTGAAGAAGAACTGGAACTTTCAAGGAGGTAATCCTCAGGGTTCTTCCCTTTGGGGAGAGGCTTCTTGGACATTTTCTCTTGTAAAAATTCTCTGGTAAGATAATCTGGAAGAGAGTTATCCTCGCCTTTTATAAACTCAATTGAGAAATCAAAACAAGATAAAATTGCTTGCCACCTGGCAAAGATTTGTTTAGACACAAGATTTTTGACATCTTTTTGTAGTACATCTTTTGACGCTTTACAGTCTGTTCTGACAAGAAAAGATTTATTGATAAGGTCGTCCTGAAACTTTGAAATACATAAAACAATAGATAAACATTCCTTTTTGAAAGTAGAATAGTTTTTTTGCGGGCCAAGCCAGATACCTGAATGAAAACGAACAAGTTGTTCTTTTCTTTGATTAATTGATTGTTTGAGTATACCTCCATAGCCGATATCAGATGCATCTGTTTCAACAATAAGGAAGGCTTTTGGGTTAACAATATTGAGGCATGGAAGGGTTTTGACCTTTTCTTTGACAAGTTTGACTGCTTGGGTATGCTTATCAGACCATTCAGGGGAAACTTTCCTAAGCCTTTGATAAAGAGGTTCACAAATTTGCCTAATGTTTGGAATAAAATCAGAAATATAATTGACACATCCAAGAAATCTTTGAAGACTTGTTTTTTCTAAGATCTGATCAGGAAATTTGGACGCAAACTCAAGGCTTCGTTTGATCGGGGTAATTGTTCCTCTAAAAATTTCGTGACCTAAGAACTTGATCCTAGTTTGACAGAGGACAATTTTCTTTTCTGAGACGGCTAAGCCATTTCTTCTAGCGATTGAAAGAAAGATTTGAAGATGCTTAAGATGTTGTTCGATACTATTGGAGTAGATAAGAACATCGTCAATATAAACGATGGAGAAATTCTGATAAGGATTGAAAATATCGTTCATAATTTTTTGAAATTCAGAAGGAGCATTTTTGAGGCCAAAGGGCATCACATTCCATTCATACTGACCGAATGGGACATTGAAGGCGGTTTTGTATCTATCTTTTTCATTTATTTGAATTTGCCAGAATCCTGATTTAAGGTCAAATTTTGAAAAGATAACAGCATCATTTAATCTATTGAGGAGATCGTTCTTTTGAGGCATAGGATACCTAATCCATTGAAGGTCTCAATTCACATATCTCGATTATATCAAGGCATGGCACAATGTTTTTTATTTTCGCCCTTCAAGCCATTCATGGTTTGTTCTTTTTGATCAAAATTGCCCCAAGAAATTCCCGGTCTGGTTCCAATCCTGGTGGCATTTCTTTGGTGCCTCTGAAGAAATCTTTCCCAGCCGCATTTCTGAAGGCTTTAACCTCTTCAAATCAAACCCTATCAACCTGGTCCAAAATGAAAGTCTCCTCTTCCAATATTGCCAAATTTTCAAAATCGCCTGGATCTTTTGTTGGGAATTCCAAGTTCTCCCGACCTCAAATGAACCTTTTTTCTACAAATCTATCCGTCGCCACTGTAAGATAAAATGGTGGGATAAATTCAATGACTCAAATGCATGCTCCAAAGCGGTACAATCATGGATCAATCAAGACAATTAAAATCTAAGGCTCCGAATTTCATCTCAAAGTAATTTCCTGTCCGAAAAATCAAAAATTATGGCACAAATGGCTCAATGTTCTGACCCTGAGGTCTATATATATATATATATATATATATATATATATATATATAATGGCAACATTATACTGTGCAATAGGTATAAGTGTCTTCAGGACTTAAACCTCACTTAGTGATGACAATTTTTATTTGAAGGAGCCATAATGGACTAAGCCTTGAATTATGTCCCTTTGTCCAAAATTCAATTGTCCCACACACAGTATTGAATTAGACTCAGTTCATAGCGGGTAGCTCTGTTAATGGCCATGCGCTCTTATCTTGATTCTAGTAAGAGTCTCTAAGGAATAGCCCAATCCCATAGCAACGGCCTCATGGCGACTTTTACATAGGTGAGTCCTCCAAGGGCACGTGTGACCTGCACCTCGCGAGAGTATTCCCGCCTCGGTACTCATTCAGGGTTAAAACCTTCCTAACATCACATAATATAGCACTATCACCATATGGATGAGTACAAATAATATAGTGCTATCTTAAGTCACACAATACAGGTTGTTTCTACCCATTGAACCTTCTTCGTAGGATCTCCAATCACAAAGGTTGGGTTACTCCCGTAGGTGACTCCCTTGTGGGCTTAAGCCCATCCCCCTCGATGATTCATCAACACCTTTTTTGTGTAAACCATTTGTTAAGTTGTCTGCCAAATTCTTCTCAAATCTTACAAAATTTAGAGAAATCACACTTCTCTTTAATAAGGCCTTAACTGACTTATATCTTGCTTGTATATGTTTATTTACCTTCTTATTCGAATGAGATTGATTTACAAGTTCTAATACAGTTTTACAGTCACAATGTATAGAGATAGTTGGAATTGGTTTACTTATTAAAGGTACGTCTAGTAACAGATCTCTTAACCATTCAGCATTGATACAAGTAGTATCTAATGCTATTAATTCCGATTCTAGAGTACTTCTCGATATAATAGTTTGTCTTTTTGAACCCCAACATATAGCTACACCACCTAACATAAATACATATCCAATAGTAGACTTGATATCCACATTGTCAGTTATCCAATTTGCATCACTATATCCTTCAACCACATTTGGAAAATTTTTATAACATATAGAATAATCTAATGTACCTCGAAGATATTTAAGAACTCTTTCTAGTGCATACCAATGTTCCTTATTTGGATTGTTCGTATACATACTAAGTCTCCCAATAGCAAATGATATATCTGGTCTTGTCCTATTTGCTATATACAAGAAAGACCCAATTAATTGAGAATACTTTAACTGTGAAACTGGTTCACTTAAATTCTTTTTCAAGTGCACATTTGAATCATATGGAGTAAATACTTGCTTAATATCATAATACCCAAACTTTTTTAATATTTTCTCGATAGCACTTGACTGATTCAATAGAATTCCTTCAGACGTTTTCCTTAATTCCATTCCTAAAATTATATGAGCTTCTCCCAAATCTTTCATCTCAAAATTTTTAGACAAATATTTCTTCACATCATTAACAACACTTATATTTGTCCCAAACATTAATATGTCATCTACATATAAACAAAGTATCACATACTCATTATTATATTCCTTGCAATACACACACTTGTCATGTCCATTGATCTTAAATCCATATCCTAGTAACTTTGTTGAATTTTTCATGCCATTGTTTAGGAGCTTGTTTTAACCCATCTAATGACTTCATCAATTTACATACCTTATGTTCTTGTCCTTTAACTTTATAACTCTCTGGTTGATCCATATATATTTCTTCATTTAAGTCGCCATTCAAAAATGCAGTCTAAACATCAATTTGATAAATAATCAACTTATGAACACTAGCTAAAGCTAACATAGTCCTAATAGTAGTTATTCTAGCAACAAGAGAATATGTATCAAAATAATCAACACCTTCACTTTGAGTGAATCCCTTTGCTACTAACCTAGCTTTATATTTATCAATATTACCATCAGGTTTCAACTTCTTCTTGAATACCCACTTACATCCTATAGCCTTACTTCCTTAAGGTAAATCACATAAAACTCAAGTATTATTTTGTATAATTGATTCATATTCATCATTGATAGCTTCTTTCCAATAAGGTGCATCTATAGATGACATAACATCTTTAATATTTTAGGTTCACCTTCAACTAAATATGTGAAGAATTCTTCTCCGAAACTTTTCTCCGTTATATTTCTTTTACTTCTCCTAAGTTCAGGTTCAGCTTCTAAGGATGAACTAGATGGAGTATTATTTAAAATCATATTCTTAGATGTAGATGGTTCACTTGGAATCCTAGTCTTAAAAAGAAAAATATTTTCAAAATAGGTAGCATCCCTAGCTTCTATAATAGTATTATTCGAAATACTACTAATTTCAGAGTTTACAATTAAAAAACGATTCGCGGAACTATTGAGCATATCCTATAAAGACATCATCTACATTTTTCGGTCCTATTTTCTTCTTTTTAGGATTAGGTATAATAACTTTAGCTAAGCACCCCGACACTTTCATGAAACCTAACCTAGGAAACTTCTTTTTCCATAACTCATATGGAGTTTTAACACTGTCTTTAACAGTCACTCGATTCAATATATAACAAGAAGCTAGAACAGCTTCACCCCATAAATTCTCGGGTGCTCCAGAATTTATTAACATAGTATTAACCATGTCCATTAAAATTCTATTCTTCCTTTCAACAACCCCATTAGATTGCGGTGAATAAGGAGGTGTAACTTCATGAATTATACAATTATCTTCACAAAAAACATTAAGTTCATACGCAGTATACTCTCCTCCTCTATCAGATCTTAAGACTTTTATCTTACTCTCTAATTGATTTTCAACCTCAGCTTTATAGATTTTGAACTTATCAAAGACTTCATCCTTAATCTTTAATAGATAAACATAACAATACTTAGAATGATCATCTATAAAAGTTACAAAATACTTATTCCCAGCTCTAGTTGGAGACCTATTAGAATCACAAACATCACTATGAATCAACTCTAAAAGATTTGTGTTTCTTTGAACCAATTTATAAGGTTTTTTATTTTGTTTAGCTTGTACACAAACTTCACACTTTTTATTATCAACTTGAGCTTTTGGAATCAAATTTAGATCCATTAATCTCTTGATCTTCTTATGACTAACATGTCCCAATCTTTTATGCCACAAACAACTAGATTCAATATTAAGAACAATAGAAGAATTTTGATAATTTTCCTCAACAACATTCAGCTTAAACAATCCATCACTAATATAACATTTTCCACTAAATACATCATTCTTGGTTATTACAATTTTATTCGACTCCATTACAATCTTAAAACCTTTCTGAATAAGATAAGATCTACTAACTAAATTTTTTCTAACTTCAGGAACATGCCGAACTTGATCTAAAACCAAAGTCTTTCCAGAAGTCATTTTAAGCTCAATTCTTCCAATTCCCAATACACGAGCAATCGTATCATTTCTCAAAGTTACGCTTCATCCACTTGAAGTCTGATAAGATTTAAACAAACTTTTATCAAAACAAACATGGATATTTGCTCCAGAATCTAACCACCAATCATTACTTTTATAAGTAAAATTGACTAAAGGAATTAATGATTCACACCTAATAGAGGGTTCACCGTCTTCCAACATATTCACTTGATCTTTTTGAGATTTAGACTTAGCCTTGTACTCCTTGTTTTCCTGAAGTAACAGTCTTGCGCCACGTGATTCGTCCTTCCGCACACAAAACATGGCTTTGATTCTCCTTTCCCTTTGCCTTTATCATCCCTAGTGTAATAATTCTTTGGTTGGAAATTTTTCTTATTACGGTGAAAGTTCTTTTTGAACCTAATATTTGGAGACTTAAACTGTTTTGAAGTATTAGCAGAATTTTTAGAATTTTCAACCAAGTTTGCCTTAGCCTTCATCCCATCACCTTGGCTTAAAACCTTTCTATGTTGTTCTTCTACTCTCAAAGAATTAAATACTTGGTTTAATGTCATAATCCATTGCTTATGTCTTAGACATTTAGCAAAGTCCGACCAAGAGGGTGGAAGTATATCTATAAGGCACGACACCTTATAATCTTCACTAAAATTTGACCATTTCTCTTCCACAAGTCGTAACAAATATTGAAATTCATGAATTTGTTCATTAATAGATTTTCCATCAACCATAAAATATTTATTAAAGGTTGATGCATTAAACCTATTTACGCCCGCATCATCAATTCCATATTCATCATCTAAAGTTTTCCAAAGCTCTTTAGAACTAATGATAATTTGATAAATATCATAAAGCCTATCGAAAAAAGCACTAAGAATTCGATTATGACAATGGAATTCTATTTGTTCGAAGTTAAACCATGATGTGGACACTCCACCTTTATTGGTTTCTTCTATGGCAGAAATTAACCCAAGAACAGTCAACTAATATTTCATTTGTTTTTGCCATCTCTTAAAGTTTTTTCCATCAAAATTTTCAGGCTTAGATCTAATTGTATCTTCACAAGATGCCATTTTTTTACACTAGGAATTACTAAGGTAAAGATGAGAAAACTGTATCGATATAAGTTTGTCAATATAACAGTTAATTTAGTCAAAGTAATGTGTGTAACAACAATAATAAATATCACAATTAAGCAAATAAACTATTTAGTTAAATTAAAATTAAAGTTTCAAATAAAAGTCATAACATCCACTATGAAGTTAAAGAACAATTCTAAATGGCAAATAAATACAAATAAAACATCTTTAAAACAGAATGTAATTTTTTTTTATTATTATTATATTTTAAGAAACTAATAATTAAAACCAATTTGTTACTTTTGTATTATATTTATTGTAAATCCAATACGTACAAACACTAAGTTAAATAATAAAATAAACTTAATAACAAACTCTCTTCTTTTCAAATATTGTGCCAATAATTTGAAATTAAAATTGATAACACAATTAATTCAAAGTTAGATAAAAATGATTGTAGAACTTTTCAACACCAAGTTTTTTTAAAATAGAAATATTTGCTCAAATTACAATATTGACAAGAGTGCAGTTAGAGGTGGGCAAAAAAACTGCGAACCTGCAACCCGACCCGTCGGGTCGGTTTGGGTAGGTTTTTTACGCGAAAATCAGGTCGGTTCGGGTTCAAAATTGCAATTTAACTTATCGGGTTGGTTCGGGTCGGGTTTAGCTTCAAACCCGACCCGAAACTGACCCGATAATTAATTCTTAATTTCTGTAAAAAAAAAAAAAATTTGAAACTGAATCAAAACGCTGCAAAGTGCCAAATAACTTACAAAGAAAAGCCCAACCCAAGGCCCAAACCACAAAACCAATCAATTCATTAATTACCCAAACCAATTCTAATTGTAATTCCTCAGTACTCCTCTGACTTTCATCCCTCCGCAGTCTGCAGCGAACCCTAGCTCCAGTCACTCACTCACACACAGTCACAACCATCGCCGTATTGTGTTCGTTCTCTCCTCCATTTTCTCAGAAATCCAACGGCCAACACTAGTTCTCGCCCAATCACGCCAACTCAAACCAGAAAATAGAAATAGCGGATATGGACCGAGGTTAGTTTCGTGATAAACTTTTTTTTTTTTTTGCTTAATCCGATTTTTTTATGTTCAAATAATCAAATCTGTTTTCTTTTATTGTTAATCCGTTTCTTTCTTTGTGCTAATCTGTTATTAATTTTTGTTTACAATACGTATTGTAATTAGTGATATTCTGTATTTTTTTTATATAATCCCTTTTTTGTTGAGTTCTAAACTGTTTTTTTATTTGTTTATAATACGTGATTATTTAGTTTGTCATAATATTTTTGTTTCTTTGGTTATAAATTTATAATCTGTTTTCACAATCTTTTTTTTTTGTCTAAATTACGTTTTTTTTGTGTTGTTCTAATATTGTTTTTTTTTTTTGTTATAATATCTTTTTTTTTTTCATTTTTTGTTTGTTCAAATTGGATTATTATTATTTTGTCATAATCTATTTTTGTTATATTCCTGGATTGGAGTTGTCATAATCTGTTTTTGTGTGTGTTTATAATATGTTTTTTGTTTATAATCTATTTTTGTGTGTGTTTATAATCTGTTTTTATGTTTAATATGCAGATTTAAATTGTCACAATTTGTTTTCATTTTTTGTTTATAGTCTATTTTTTGTTTAACAAGCAGATTTTAATATGGACATGGACATGGACATGGACATGGACATGGACGGGGAATTTCAATCCACTGGTCCAACTCCGTCAACAACAAACACAGGTACAAGTCCTACAAATATTCCTCCACTTCCACCAACGACTTTAGGGAAAAAAAGTTCTAGGAAAACTTCGGAAGTTTGGGATCATTTTACAATAATAGGAAATCCAAATGCAGAAGATGTTAGGTATGAGTGTAAATATTGTGGACAGTCTTATGCTTGTGGAGCTAAGAAGTGTGGGACAAGTACTTTGAGGGCGCATTTGACTAGTCATTGTAAGAGATATTCGGGAAGAGTTGAGGACAAACGGCAAAAAATCTTAAGTTTTGATAAGAGAGAAGATGGTGGTGGGAGTAATCTTATGGCTATTGGATTTAGCAAGGAAGCATGTAGACTTGCATGTGCTAAGATGGTGATTATTGATGAACTACCTTTTAGCTTTGTTGAAGGAAGTGGATTTAGACACTTTTGTAGTGTAGTATGTCCTAGGTTTGAACCTCCATCTCGTAGAACTGTTGTTAGAGATATTTACCAACTATTTTTGGATAAAAGATTGAAGTTGAGAAATATCTTTACCACCCAACGACAAAGAGTTTTCCTTACTACAAATACTTGGACATCTATTTAGAACGTAAATTACATGTCTCTCACTGTCCATTTTGTTGACTCTGATTGGATGATTCAGAAGAGAATTTTGAATTTTTGTGTGATTTCTAATCACAAGGGTGAAACAATTTGGAAGTTAATTGAAAATTGCTTACAAGAATTGGGCATTGATAGGGTGTTCACAATTACGGTGGACAATGCTAGTGCAAATGAAACGGCAATTTCATATTTGAGACGAAAAATATTGGGTTGGGGCATTGATAGCTGTGTTTTGGATGGCAAATATTTGTACATGAGGTGTTGTGCACATATTGTGAATTTGATAGTGTGTGAGGGACTGAATGAAGCACACGATTCAATAATTAGTATTCACAATGCAGTTAAGTATGTTAAATCTTCACCTGCGAGATACGAAAAATTAAAAGAATGTGCAACGAAAGAAAAGATTGAATCAAAATCAATTGTATTTCTAGATATGCCTACGAGGTGGAATTCTACCTATTTGATGTTAGAGACTGCTTTGAAGTATCATAAAGATTTTGAGCGGTTAGAAGAAGATGATGGACATTTCTTAGCCTATTTTCGGGAAAATGATGGGGGTAGAAGAAGGGGTGGACCTCCTTCAATACGTGATTGGAAAAATGCATCAATTTTTGTAAAATTCCTTAATATTTTTTATGATGTTACTTTAAAATTTAGTACTTCATTAAATGTTAGCTCCAATGTGTATCTTCATGAAGTATGTTCACTTGTAGCCGATTTAGATGGTTGGAGATCAAGTGGAGATTCTTTTTTAAGTGAAATGGCTAATAACATGAAACGTAAGTTTGACAAGTATTGGGGAAGATGGACAATGTAAACCAAATGTTGTTGATTGCTACGGTGCTTGATCCAAGATACAAATTGGATTACATTGAGTACAATTTTTGTGATATCTATAACGATGACGTTGTTGGTCGTGCCATGACTGAAGGGGTAAAGAATAATTTGATGGCTATTTATGATTGGTATGTTCAGTTTGAAGGAAATACTCAGAGCGGTGAAGACACTAGGGATGTCGATTCTACAAGTAGATTTTCTTCTGCAAGTCATGTCAGTACCACTTCTAGTGGGTCAATTGTTCGTATGTCGAAGTTCAAGGAAAAATTTGCCACAAAAGACTCAGTTGAACTAAAAAATGACATGGAAATGTACTTGTCAGAAGCTCGTGAGGACGTAGACATTAAGGACTTTGATGTCCTCAATTGGTGGAGGGTGTATGGAAACAAGTACACTACCTTGTCCAAACTTGCAAAAGATGTGTTGGCAATTCAGATGTTTACAGTGGCTTCAGAGAGTGCTTTTAGTACTAGAGGAAGAATCCTCGATCTTTTTCGTAGTTCTTTAACTCCGAAGATGGTTGAAGTTTTGATTAGCACACAAAATTGGCTCAAATCTACTCCAAGTGAAGAAAAATTTTATGTGGAAGATGTGGAGTATTACAACAAATTGGGTGAAGGTTAATAACCATTACATATTTACATTATTTTTGTTACTTATATGTTTTTGTATATTCACTTATTGATTGTTCAATTTTTGTTTTCGATTTTATAGAGCTTTCGGAGTCAATCACAAAGAATAAAGAGTCCAGCAACGAGAACTGATTTATGCATGTGTTGAATGTTTTAGGTAAGTGATATTTCCTTATGCCTTTACTATTTTATATTGTAAAGTTATTTCATTTCCAATCTCTAATTAAATAATGAATGATTTATTAATTTCGTGTGATCTTTTGTTCCCAATGTAGGTTGGGAAAATATCACTGTTTTTGGAAGTGAATTACCATTGGATTATTGATTTGTCATTGAAGAGAAGAATGTTGTAAACTTGTAATTCTCAAAATTGTAAACTTACTATTTTTTGTTTTGGATAACTGTAATATTTTTACTTTTATTCATTTATTGTGTGTTGGATAACTGTAATATTTTATTTTAGTTGCTTTATTTGTGCTTCATTTAGATTTATGAATGCGATTATGTGGTGGTGTTTTACTCTATGAAACAGGTAATTTGGAATTAATCTTACGTTGTGGGCTTGTTGTTGCTATTGAACAGGGTCAAATATATTGAAATTGATTTGTTTATTATGAAATGTGTAAATTGTAATGTGTATTGTTGGTATATGCAACACAGCAACATATTTGCCTTTTGGTATATGCAACATATTTATTTTAGGTATATTTTTTTACAAAATTGGCCAACTTATTGTTACAAATCGAATTAAGACGAAATTTAGAAACAGTATAGAATGACAGACGGTAAAAAAAAAAAAAAATCCTGACCCGCAAAACCGACCCGAACTGACCCGAATCGGGTCGGTTCGATTCAGTTTCCACGGACCAATTTGGTCGGTTTGGTTTGGAAATCTTCCAAACCCACCAAGTCGGTTTGGGGCTCGGGTTGGGCCCGAACCCAACCCAACCCAACCCAACCCAACCCGACCCGTGCCCAGCCCTAAGTGCAATATAGTAAAAGAAAGTTTATATAAGTTTTCACAATATAAAAATTCATGAACTAAAGCAATTAAACATTTTCCAACATTCTAAAATTGATAACTTATCTAAAAATGAATTTTACTGCACAAATTATTTCACACGACTTTAGATTGTTCATTAAATTTAGTAATTTGTGTAATAAAACTAATTAGTATATAATTAACAGAAATTAAATAGATAGAGTTAGAAATGGTTGGCCTTAGAGAGTCGCGAAAGTCGCTGTCCTAAAATCATGTGGCCTTCCCTTCATGCGGGTATTGTTAGCACTACACGGCTCCAAGATAAAACTCTTTTAGCTTACATTCGATTCTCCTTCTATGGGCACGACCAAAGGGAAATAAGAACGAGCCTTTTAACTAGTTACCAAAACAAGAAAATAAGTATAGTGTAGAGATTATTTTTTCTAATCTTGTTGTCTTGTGTTGTGTCCAAAAACATGAAAACTACACACCTTTTATAGTAGAAAATCAACCCCTACTTTGATGAAAATTTATGTCATTCAAATTAGTTTTAATTATGAATTTAAGGAGTTTTTGAATTTGTTTAAAAAACTGAAAATTAAAACTAAAACTGAAATTAAATCAAATTAACTTGGATGTTTAAATCTTTAGGTTACAACATTGTAACCCTTTCAAAAGCCAGGACATTTAAACGAACGGTCACGTCCAATTATTATAAATAGGGCATTCTTCTTTGCAAATCAATTTAATTTTTTTAAGAATTATTCTCCTTAAATTCTACAAATATTATCTTCCTAAATTATGTCAAACACGTCTCTTGTTTAGTTTACAAATCAAAAGTTCTATTCGTCGATTTCTTTGTGACGGCGGTGCTAACGTTTTTGAAGTGAAATGTGTTCCACCTATAAAGACAATTGCTCGAAAACCTTTGACAATAGGGAACAAAATTATAAAGAACGTTAGGCTTAGAGTTTTTTTAAAAAAAAATTGTACGACAAGTTAAATTAAAATTTTCTTAATTAATCCAATTAATATGCATGTTTGTCTGTATAATTAGATTGTATATTCTAACTACTGCGTAAATTACAATACCTTTTCTTTTTCTAAAAGGACAAAGACCTTAATTGCGACAAGTCCACAAGAACAACCAATTATTAACTTAGCCCGACCTACTCTAAGAGGTTGGTTGTGAATTTTAGATATTTTAATTGCATGTAAAAAAGGACTCAATAAACTAGTGACCCATTAATTCAAAATAAAACCACATGCGGTGATTTAAACGTCTATAGGGCAATTGATGTCTTAAAATTTTGATTGTTATTAGCCTCCCTTGTCATTTGTACGATGACACCTATTTTGATCCAATGCTTTTGCAACCACTATTAATTTCTTGTTTTGGGTATCGCATTGAATGATACAAATTTGGCATGAACATTATAATAAGTAAGATTTTGATTCCTTTTTTTCTTTAATAATATCACGTACTATTTAATTTACCTTATCAAACATGTTATTAGTACATAATAATAGTAAGAAGTTATAAGTCACCGCCTTAAAAATTTTTTACCCCCACTCACTATAAAATGACATTTACGTCTGTCTTCAATGTTGAAAAAAAAATTAATATATCCTCAAATATCTCATTCTCATCTTTCTTCACAATTTTTCAAAACTTTCCACTCGACCTAGTTCATTTCTCATTATTCTTCAATACGAACAAATTTCTACGATCGAATTCTACCAGGTAAACAATATACTAGTGTATAATAATAGTAAGAAGTGTAAGACTCAATAGTTTTTTGAATTTTCATTCAATTGTTTTTCATTTTTAGAGAAAATCCTATAAATTAAGCTTTCTAAAATTCTTTAGCAATTGAGTTTAATATCTAATCACTAATTAGGACTCTTTTATCAATTTTAGTGAATTATAACATTAAAGAAAAGAAAAAAGAAAAAAACCAACATTATTTATTTATTTATTATTATATTTGTCTTTTACATTCCGCCTCGTGGATGTGAGGAGGGATATTTCATCATATACTATAAAAAATAAAAGAATTTAAAAAATATTATTTCACTTTTTTTATTCTAAAAATATTGTTTTTATTTTTATAACACTTGTTGTTACATTTGTTACATTTGTTATAAAAAAAAATGTGTTACATTTGTTACATTTATTACATTTGCAATTTAAAATGTTGAAAAGTAATTGTAAAATTTAATCACGACTGTAAGAAGAAAAATGTACTTAAACGTAACGACATCTTCAATTTCTCCATTCAAAAAATCATCTCCTCCAACATTTGTTGATCGCTTCAATCAATTTCTTTCAACCGATCATCTCTAAAATCTACTCACCTTTCTAATTGACTAAAATCTACTCACCTCTCCAATTGATCTTCCTAAATCGATCATCTTCCTCCACCAATCATATCCAAAATCTGCTCACCGTCTCAATCCATCATCATGATAGAGCATGTGGTCAGATCCCACTGCAAAAAAACGGTATACTAATATAAAATTAATTATGTGGCAAAATTAAGCACATGTTTAAAAGTGCTTAAATTAAAATTTAAACATACTTTTTATCCATATATTTCATAGGACCTACAACTTATGACCCATTTTTATTTACAAATTCACCAACAACTTATAATATAAGCACTTAAAAATAATTACATCGTTACCAAACATGTGCTAATTACAAAGTAATGCAAGTGGCTATTGACCGTGGGCCGTCTTAAATTTCAAGATTAGAAGTCCAGAGGACCACAGCCTACACCCGTCAAAACCCAAGTCCGGTCTGGATCACCTTCGGTTCGTTTTCCTCCAATTACGTCCAGTGCCCCATTTCCTACGTGATGTGCACTCATATCGTGCGTGGAGAGCAAGCAACAACATACATAAAGATGGCGCTTTTAGTTCAAATTGGATAGACAGTCAATGGTACGGTACCTCGAAGGAAATCCCCAATTTGTCCAAAAGTTCCATTTATTTTTGGGGGTCATAAACCCTAATAAACTCCATTTTAATTTACTGCACACATTTCATTTCAGATTCAGAGGAAGAACAACAATGGAGAACAACAACAGCGAAACCCCTCCCTCTGAGCCCATGCAATCACTCTCCATTTCCCCTGAACCCTCCTCCCAGTAATTCCGTTCTCTCTCTCTCTCTCTCTCTCTCTCTCTCTCTCTCTCTCTCTCTCTCTCTATATGTATGTGTGTGTGTGTGTGTGTGTGTTTAGTTTTTGTTGAATTTTATTTTGAACTGTTGAAACCATGAAATGGGTATCTTTTTCGTTGTATGTTTTGTTTTTCATTAGGAATGAAGTTCATGATATATATTGAATTGTTGAATGGAATATAGGATGAGCTTGGACGAAAGGTTTGAGTCAATAAGGAGCATTGGTGAAGAGTGTATACAAGAGGATGAATTGAAGAGACTCTTGGCTAACAAGCCAGAGCCCATTTGCTATGATGGGTTCGAACCGTCAGGCCGGATGCACATTGCTCAGGTCTCTTGACTCTTTTTCTCTTCTATTTTGACTGAAAAATTCGTAATTTTATTAGTCATTTGGGCACTGATAAGTTTCCCCAACATGCTAGTTTTATTTATTTTTGTAGAATAGGGGACGATGGTGGATTCAGTTGATTGCATCATACTCGAATTAAGTTTGGGAAATTAGATATGCTGTAATGTTTATGTGCACATTTTTTTAATGAAGTTCTTTGCTTTTTTATATTTTTGTATTTTGTTTGGTGTTGGAGAGTCTGGAAATGTGATTGTTAACAATTATTCGATTAAGTCAAATTGTCTTAGTTTAATATACTGATTCTTGGGTGGTATTCTATTTTAATTTTAAATTCAGTATTTTTGTATTTTGTTTGGTGTTGGAGAGTCTGGAAATGTGATGGTTATCAATTATTCGATTATGTCAAATTGTCTTAGTTTAATATACTGATTCTTGGGTGGTATTCTATTTTACTTTAAAATTCAGTATTTTTGTATTTTGTTTGGTGTTGGAGAGTCTGGAAATCTGATGGTATCAATTATTCGATTATGTAAAATTGTCTTAGTTTAATATACTGATTCTTGGGTGGTATTCTATTTCATGTGATTCCCCATTCCACAATGAAATTATATAATAAGTAAACTGTCAGTGCAATTTAATAGGAGAGACTAATATATCCTGTTTACAAGTTGCATCCCATGCTTCAAATGATGGTTGTTTCCAAATAACTATGGGAAGATATCCTGTAGTTGTTCTGGAGGAACACGACTATGTAGACACTCTTTTGAATGATCTCTTATTGGGCCAGTCGTGTTTGCTGGGCAGGGAGTTATGAAAGCAATTAATGTCAACAAACTGACTTCTGCTGGCTGCAAAGTTAAAATTTGGATTGCAGATTGGTTTGCACAGCTAAATAACAAAATGGGGGGTGACTTGAAGAAAATCCAAGTTATAGGACAGTATCTGATTGAGATATGGAAAGCTGTAGGGATGAATCTTGAAGGAGGTCAGGTAGAATTTCTTTGGTCTTCTGAGGAGATCAACACTAGGGCTCACGAATACTGGCCTCTTGTAATGGACATTGCTAGAAGGAACAAACTTCCTAGGATAGTGAGGTATACATTTATTTACAGTTTTTCTTATTGAATATGCGATCTTTGAGAATATAAGACATTACATTTTTTCTTCTTTTGTGGTCTAATTAGGTGTTGTCAAATTATGGGTCGCTCTGAGCAAGATGAATTATCAGCAGCCCAGATTTTCTACCCGTGCATGCAGTGTGCTGATATATTTTTTCTTAAGGTGACCTTTGACTTAAGCCACGAACATTGTTCAAATACTTTTGCTACTTGGATCAATTTGTGAGTATCGTTCAGTTTGCTTGAATACATATTAGCCAATAATTTTTATGTTACGATGGCACCCCATGAGAAGTGCATCTTATGTGGTTTTGCAATTTATGAGTTGTTTCCATCTAACAACTTCGTTGAGTAATTCTAGAGGCTATTGAATTCTATGGCTACTTGGTAGCATGTTCTGTCTTTCTCAAGTGCACAATTGACTTTGTGGTTGCATTATCTTTCAGCATAGTTGATATCTATTTAATACAATGTCTGGTATAAATTTAATATGTATCATGCATGCGGTCTGTACACTCTCAATCAGATAGCTCAATTTATGTAGGCCATTTTTCCATCAATTCGTTCAATTTGGGAAATCGATATTTTAAGATATGCATTTCTACTCAAATTGTCCATTGGAACAATATCTTATTTGGTCCTTGTGTGATAGTATTGTCTTTATATGCATTATGGTGTGATTGCCCAGTTAACCTTCTTCAATAAGAGAAATGTTTGGTTGAATGCAATTGTTCTAATAAGTATGAATTGGACTTCACAAATATGATTTATCCAAACAGGCCGACATCTGTCAGTTGGGCATGGACCAACGCAAAGTGAATGTACTTGCTAGAGAGTACTGTGATGACATAAAGAGAAAAAACAAGCCCATAATATTGTCCCACCGTAAGCATCCTTTAGACTTCAAACTGCACATGCTAGTTGACATTTTACTTTAGTTAATATTCACAGTTATTTCCTGGTTACTTTTGCATACAGATATGCTCCCTGGTTTACAAGAAGGTCAAGAGAAGATGTCAAAGAGTGATCCGTCATCTTCCATCTACATGGAGGATGAAGAGGTATTACCTCATTCAAGAAAGGGAAATGATCAATAGTTTGTGAAACTTGTTCATTTGAGAGTTGATCAGTACCTGAGCTTAGTCTTATTTTTTAACAATGTACATCTGAATTTGTAGTTTTGTTGCTTCAGTCAATGTGATAATAGCGTGTCCACAGGCTGAAGTGAATGTGAAGATAAAAAAAGCATTCTGCCCTCCAAAGGTGGTAGAAAAAAATCCATGCCTTGAGTACATCAAGTACATTATTTTCCCATGGTTTAATGAGTTCAATGTTGAGCGAAATGCGGATAATGGTGGTGACAAGTGAGTTTGATTTCTGTTCTTTTAAAATGCTTTCCATTTCCTCTGTTTTATTTATGTAGTAGTATTTGACCTGATGAGTAAATCTGGTTGTTTAATATTCTTTGCATTTTATAATTTTATTCATAAACAAAGTCCCAATGAATAACTTGCTCCATTGTCATTTTTAGTATGTTTCTCTGCCATGATATACTACTGTGGTCACACTAATTTAGTGTTGTGTGATTTTAATATATTTGGTATTTCTTATCTCAGGACCTTCAGGAATTTTGAGGAACTAGTATCTGATTATGAAAGTGGGGAATTGCATCCTGCGGACCTCAAACCCGCTCTAGCGAAAGCAATTAACCAGATACTACAGGTACTTGATATAATCGTGCCTGAACTACTATCTTCTAGTCATGTGTAAGTTTTGTTTTCCGTGATTGGAATTTTGTATTCCAATAACAAGCACGAGAGAGGAGCATATTCTTCAACATACAATAAAATCGGCTTGCAATATGAATTACTAATATACACTTATATGGTTATGGAATTTCTTGATCATCATATATGCCATGTTAGAGCACATATATTTGGAGACATTGTTGTCTTGGTATAAAATTGATATATTTGATATTAAAAGTCATCACTAGTGTCATTTGTTTCTTTTAAAGATACACGCGCTTTGTTTCTTAGGTGTCACGATACTGAAGTAAGCATCCACAGTCGGTAATTTGTTGCCAAAACAAAAGGAAAATAGTTGAATGATTTTTACTTTACCATGGAAACCAGCTGTTATCAGAAAAAGAAATGAAAAAAATAATAATGTTGGTACAATTATTTGAGATACGTACGCATAAAAATGTAAGAACTTTAGGTCCCCATTCCTATTTTTAACTGATGGTTTGAAGAATGTTTAGAGTTTTCCTCCTCATGTATTGAGACGATTCATTAAATCTGTACGAAGTGCAGCCATGTTGGCCTGCCACTTTAAGTAACTTATGTTGTTTATGGGATACCAAAAATTCTACTGCAAATAAAATCTAGCAAAACTACATGCAAACGATCATGCAGAATAAAATGAGATCGAACTTACAATTATCCATAAAGTATTCTGAGAATAAGCCAAGCCAATTGAATTCACTCTCTCTCCTTAAGTCAATTTTGCTCCCCTAGTGCCGAAGGTCTTCGAGGAATTTGCCTCCTAGGACAGAATGGATGTCGTTCCAAAGGACTTTCACCGTCGTTCCAAAGGAACCGGTGAACAAAACTTCTGATTTACAGACCAAACAAGAAGACACATTTGACAGGATTTTGGAGGAGAATATTTACAGAATTAGGGATAAATATTCTGAAAATTGATCAAATGGCAAACTAGAATGCCCTATATTAGCTTTTGGATATAGCCATTCATCCAAAAGCGATGGCCTTCCAAAAGGTTGCAACACTTGGGAATGAAAGGTAGGATTATTAAATGAAAAGGTGCAAAAGTAAAAAGAACACAACACTTGGATCCTTTTAAAATAAAAGACACATTAATTGAACAACAAATTTCAGTTTCATCCTTCTTTTTCATCCTTTCATTTCATTCAAGAATGGAGACAATTTTTCCATTCAACCTTTTTCATTTTCCAACACCTTATCCATGTTAGAAGAGACTTTACTCACATTTTGTCACTGTAATTCGATTCACACACACACACCCCGCTTGAGCATGTTCTACTCACCCAGATCCTTTGGTTATATAAATTTTAGTTGTTTACAAGTGTCAAATAGTTTCATATCACAGATGCTCCCCTTTTTGCACCTACCTCAACCCCAAGCCGACTCTAGAGCCTGGGTTTTTGTACAAATTTCATTGACCCGCATCATATATTTGCATGTGTGTGTTGAATAATGATATCATGATAGGATGGTGATTTGGTTTACTTCTACATGTACAAGTGTCTTCAATCTTCATACATGGCTTGAAGTCTAAATACTGTTATTCCACTTATTTATTCATATATTGTGAAAATAAGTGGCAGTTTGCATTGCATGTGATATCACAGATCTGTTTTCTTTCTTTCGTTTTGTTTTCGGGTTTGTGAGAGGAATATACCAACTAGTAGAAGACACTTCAAAAACTTTGAAGCCTTGATATTTCACTTCACTGTTGTCCGACTTTGAGATGGTGATGCATGCATCTAGCCAAAGGATTTCTTGGACCCTTCTGTGTATGCAGTAGAATATTTCTTCTTCTCTATCAATTGCTTCTGATTAATTCATCTATGTCTTCGGTGTGCAGCCTGTAAGAGATCATTTCAAGAATGATCCAAAGGCCAAAGAGCTAGTGAAACGGGTGAAGGTATGTATTTTTGCCTTTTGTCTACATTGAAAGGAATGGACTGCAGGCGCACACGCGCACACAACTTCAAAAAGGATAGTTGAAACAGTTATTTTGTTATTCATCTTGAAAGGTCCAAAGAAGCTTGCACTTGCTTGCTAAGCTATGCTTGTTTAGGCTTTTAGGCAGTTTAGTTCTCAGTACTCCCCATTTTTAGTGCACGTCTTCATGTCTCTATCATTGATGTTCTCAATGTTTTTGTATCATCCAGAGCTACAAGGTAACCAGATGATGTGGAGTGGAATCAAACAGGATGATATACGAGAAGTGCTCTTTGAAAGATGCTACTGCATTGTGAGCTATTATTGAAGTTCAAAAGATTATGAAAAACGATTTGTTTTGTACCGTTTGAGATTCTTCACGTTATTTCCAGCTATTTTATTTCGTGGATTTTGTTAGTTGATAACAAAATATATTATGTACTACGAAGATAAATCATAAATCTGAATAAAATGCTATTTTTCTAAACTTCCCTCTCCATCGGCCCAAACACCCAGTTGTTTAGGTCAGTCGAGTTCTACGTTTCTTGAGCACTATTTTCCTTGCACTATATGCAGACTTTATGTTGTTATTGCAGTCAATGCAAATATGATTGGTATATATTCTCATTCTCTTTTAAATTTATTTTCCATCTTATCACAAATATTAACAAAGATGTCATTTGAATAATGTACTTACACACACCTTTGAATTAGATTCATCATTTAACAGGAAGATGAATGTTAATTCAAGCTGCTAATTCATTTGTTGATCATAAAAGTAGAAGTGAATCCTCCTAGATTATCGAAGAGATATACGATCAAATGTTTTTCTAGTGTCTTCTGTAGTCTTATTCAATACATCATGGCAAAAATAAGAAAAAATGGTACAAAACGCCCTTATGCAAAACATCCTTTTCAAATTTTTGCAATTATACCCTTTCCCTATTCATCTAGTGCGCAAATTATCATTTTTAACATAATCCGTAAATTATTGCCGTTAAAAAGTCACGTGAAATTAAACAAAATAAAATTCGAGGGCAAAATAGTCCATCTAAAATTCAATATGTAAGGAATGATTGTTGCTATAAATAATATAAACACAGAAATTAGTTATGTCAAAAATATATTACATTAAGCTATTTCGTAAATGGAACCATTCGAGTCTATTTGCTGGAAGTGAACCCGAAGCCAAATTATCGATTTTGGTTCTATTCATAATTTTTTTTTTAAACTGAAAGATGACATCATGTTTTGGAAAAAACTTAAAAATTGCAAACCCACGAATTAGGATTAGGAAAAAGGAAATCGCCTCTCGAAATTGAGACTCGTCACGATTACAGAGGAGATGCGCCTTCGCCGTTGCATTGTGCATTGAGCGAGAGATGAGTAAGAGTGCGAGAAAGATGAGAGTACTTGTATTGTGTATATAAATGAAGATCGATTGAGAATTTGAGATTTGAGTATTTGAAATAGGGTCAATTTAGTTTGAGTTTAGAGGTAGTGAATTTGGGCTATTGGTTTATGTCTTGAACAGTTCAACTATTGTGTTTAGTGCCGCGGTGTCAGGTCAGGTCGGGTCGGGTCGGGTCGGGTTGGGTCGGACTAAATAAATTGTAAAAAATAAAAAAAAACTTATAAAAAAAAGACAAATTCGGTTCCAAAGTCCGGTACCCAATGTTTAGATTCCTAATATTTCTTTTTTAGAATCGGACTAGAACCTCTGGTTCTAATTAAAATGCCCACCTCTAATTTCAAGAGATCCGAGACACATTGTTCGGTCAAACTAGATAAATAGCTCACAATCACCTAATTCATGTAAAAGCAGAGCATGTTTGGAAGTGATGAACCTATTTTTTAAGTACTTATAAGTTGTGTGTCCTATAAAATGTGTGGATAATAAGTTAGTAGCAAGTTGAAAGTCATACAAAATATGTGGATAAAAAATATATTTGACCAACTTAAATTATAATTTAAGCTTCACCAAACATGATAGAAAATGGTAAATTGAGAAGACAATATATGAGAAAAAATTGCTAAGTTGAAGTATTCAAATTGGTTTTTATGTTTATATTATTTTGACAGCAATCATTCTTGACTAGATCTATTGAATTTCGACGGAATTAGTCTCTACATATGATATTGGATGGATCATTTTGCCTTCAATTTTATTTTATTTAATTTCACGTGATTGTTTAATGGTAATAATGGACGTATTCTGTTAAAAATGATGATTTGTGTACTAGATTGGTAGGTAAAGAAGGTAATTCTTAAGATTTGAAAGATAGAAATGATTTGTACATTGAGTATATACGTTTAGATACGTTTTGCCATTTTCCCGCAAAAATATCCCAAAATGTCCTTTTCATGTAGTTCTTGTCAGTGCTACAGAAACCTTCTTAAAAACAACCAAAACCATAGTCTTGAAATTTAAGTTTATTTGGTTAAGGAAAAATGAGGTCCATTCACAAGGATTAATAATTTGTTTCACTATTAACTCCTGACATCAAAATTTAGATGATCTCAAAGAACGAACTAAATATGTACACATTCAACAAATATCAGACTCATGAAATGGCATTAAGAACAACCATTTAGTGGCATTCTCAATAACATCGATGATTCAAGTTTGTTTAGTACTTTGAACTAGATAATGTTGGACAAGATTAAAAATGAGATTTATTTTATTTTTTTAAATAGAGCTGGGTTGTTAAAGTACACATTATAAATTCAAGAGAGTCTAGTGTGAGTTAGCTTGGCGTGATTTTTTAGTTGTCTTGTGTCTCCTTGGCACGATTAATTTGGCAAGACTATTCGGTAAGTCATCGCCTGTGGGTACATCGCTTGAAATATTGGTTTAACATAATTGTTTATAGTGAGAAAAATATATATTAGAGAAAAGAAGTAGAATTATAATCTCTATAAAGTAATACTCGATAAATTAATAACTTTTACTAAATAATCAAATTCTTCAGTCTTGACTCGAACAAAAGGGATAAATTAATAAGATAATATTTTTTTTTAAAACGTCTGTATAAATATGTGATCCCAATCATATTGTAAATTAATAATTTGTCAAAAAATATAAATATAATTAACTATGACACTCCCACATCAATTAATACTATTTATGAATAATTCAATACATACCTTGAACGATGTAATGATTAATCAATGTTTATTAATTTAGTTGATCAGTGTTCAATGTCTCTTTAGTTGATCAATGTTCATTAATTGGTTAACTAGTATTAAGTATTAACATAAAATTATAAATACACTCTACAAATTAATAAATTATTAATTTATCGATAAAATAATAACCTCTTTTAATTAATAATTTTGTTCGATTCCGATGCTATTAATTTATAGAGGTTATACTCTACGTTTCTTCATGAACTTGCATTTGTGTATTACCAAAATGTCTAATTGATGTCACCAAATATGATTTTCTCAACTCGATTAGTAAATATTTTAGGGAAAATTGTCTAAAAGTCACCTGCAATTGACTTGTTTCAAATTAGATCAAAACAAATTTCAAAATTGTCAATAAATCATACTCTTCATCAAATTTTCATATTCATTCCAAAATTATCCTTGTGATCCATATTTCCCATACACGCCGCCGCCGCCGCCGCCACCGCCACCACCACCACCACCACCGCCGCCACTGCCACCACTGTTGTCGGCGCCATCGTCGACGCCGCCGAGTCAATAGAACATTCCGAGATCTTATTCAGATCTGAATGATCTGAATCCATCATATTAGAATTTGGCTCGGCACCAAAACTTTCTTTCTTGGTGGTGAACTGAACTTGGAGGCTGCAGAAATCGTTGGAGACATGAAATTCTTTGAATGCCTTCTTGTATTTGTATTTGGCGGGCTAGTTAGTAGTTTGATTCTTGTTATGTGTTGCTGTGTTCCCATTGTCAACTTCTATGTACTAAAGTGCTGTCAACTTCTATGTACCAAGGTGCTGCAATGCTTTAGTTTTCAATAATTTAATTGATGATACCTGGTAACGCATGTTGTTGAGAAAGTTGCGAAAGGAGAATTGGATTCTAGTTTTGCTATTGTCTGACCTCCAGGATATCATGCAAAATCTAGTAATAAGTTGGAACTTAGTCGATTTCTTGTTAAGTACAATAATCTGTAGATCAAATGTTGAACTGGAGTTGTCTCAGTCCTGGAGTGTCTATATGGATGATTTGTTTGATGAATTTATATAGGAATGATAATGTATTATAGTAAACAGTATCATAATAAAACAATATCATAGAATATAGTATCATTATATTAGTTGTGGCCATGATTTGCAGTTTGATATTATATTATAGAAAAGTTAATACTGTATTATAGAATATCAGATTGATACTGTATTAAGTTGGCAATTAAATTATTTCTTTGTATTGTTAATTAGTTACGTGTGTTATTTGATACTGTATTATACAAAACAGTATCACGTAAAACAGTATCAATGAGTATAAAATTCGCATACGTGCTCATGATTTTTATTATAACATGTTTTCGGAATGGTCTCGACGAGACGGTCAAGACTAGTAGCTTTGCCACTGCGTACGATAGATTTTATCCGTTTGAAGTCGTCTCTTTAATTTAAAATGACAATCTTTAATTTTTCTTGTCAAAACAATATCATACATCTTCTAAAACAGTATCACAGATAAATGTATTTTAATATATTAGTATCATACATGAAAATATTTTAATAAAACACTATCATAGGTTGAAACATTATCTTAATAAAACAGTATCAAAGATAAAAGTATGGTATAAGTTCACCAATGTACATTATCTAAATAAAAACAGTATCATAGATTAAACAGTATCAAAGTATACTAATGCACATTACCTAAATAAAACAATATCATGGATTAAAACAATATCATAGACAAAACTAAGATATTGAAACAGTATCATATGTTGAAACCTTGTCATAATTAAACAATATCAAAGATAAAAATATTGTATCATAAATAAAACCCATTGCACATAGATTCAAACAATATTAAAGATAAAACAGTATCATGGATTAAACAGTATCAAAGTATAATAATGCACATTACCTAAAACAGTATCATGGATTAAAACAGTATCATAGACAAAACTAAGAGATTGAAATATTGTCATCAGAGATAAAACTAAGAGATTGAAACAATATCATAGGTTGAAACTTTGTCATAATATTTCACTATCATTAGAAATAAGGAACAAATTCGGCAAGTAGAAATAATACCATAGATCGAAAGAGTATCAAGTATTTTGCATTATACTCTTAGACAACCTTGTCGTAATTAAACAATATTAAAGATAAAACTAAGAGATTAAAACAGTATCTTATGTTGAAACTTTGTCATAACATTTCAGTATCATTAGAAGAAAAAAAAATTCGACAAATAGAAACAGTATCATAGATCAAAAGAGTATCAAACATTTTGCAATCATGGGTTGAAACATTATCATAATAAATCAATATCAAAGATAAAAATATGGTGTAAGTGTACCATAACACATTATATATATAAAACAGTACTATAGACAAAATAGTATCACAACAAAATAATATTATGGCAAAATAGTATCACAACAAAACAATATCACAATTAGCGTTTTTTTTACAATTAAGGATATGTCGGTCTTTTAGCTCTAAAATGTGACTTTAATTGAATTAAGTTTTGATCATATGACTTTATAGTCCATAAGTGCCAAAATAGTGATCGGCTTTGAATTTACCCAATATTTTATTGAATGATGTTTTGCACTTTAGATATAATTTGTCCATAAATGAAAATTGTTATCTAAAAAAATAATGGCATTGTGCTTGACACTTAAAACATGTATAATGCAACAATGTAGATTATTGTATACAGGGGCAGAGGGGAAACCCCCAACTTTGGATTTTTTTTTTAATTCACTAAACAAAGAAGGCCCAAAATAAATAACCTAAGTGTTAATTTTACCATACACCACAAAATATAAAATAATTTAAAAAATACTATCTAACCTTTTTTATTCTAAAAATACTGTTTTTTTATTTTTGTAACACTTGTTGTTACATTTGTTATTAACATGTTGTTACATTTATTATTTTTTTTGACCATACACCACAAAATATAAAATAATTTAAAAAAAACTATCAAACTTTTTTTTATTCTAAAAATACTGTTTTTTATTTTTGTAACACTTGTTGTTACGTTTGTTATTAACATGTTGTTACATTTGTTATGATTGTTAATAACAAATATAACACATTTATTGTAATTAAAATAACAAATGTAACAAAAAGTGTTATAAAAATTGAAAATATTATTTTTATAATAAAAAAATATGACAATATCTTAAGAATTTTTTTATTTATTGTGGTTATTTGTGAAAAGACCCCATAACCTAAACAAAGATAAATAACCTAAACAAAGAAAACCCAAAAATGAATTCTTATTCATCTTCTTCTACCATTGGATTTCACGTTTTCTATTCTGTGAAATTCAAACCACGATTCACGCACGTTAGGCGGCAGCAAGAATTATGTCGTCTGAGTTCTTATGTCGAATTGAAAAGTCCAATCACCATAAAAAAAATATTATATTCTCATAAAAATAAGCCTAGTAATTATAGTTTGAGAAAAAAAGTTTTGGTGGCACTGCCCTCGAACCCTCGAGAGAGAGGTTCCCCTCCTCCGCTCTTATTTTAGAACCCCCAAACTTAAAATGTCTGATTCCACTATTAATTGCATATGTGACAAATAAAATAGAGAGGAGCGAAGAGCATCTCTAATAAAAATGTAGATTGAAAATTTTGTAGTCCACATGCAAAAGAAAAAATAGTAAATAAATTATAAAAAATTAAATAAAAGATAACTAACACAAAATTTTATAAAAATAAATTTTATAAAATTAAATAAAAGAGGTTTACCACAAATCTTTTAAATTAAGGTGACGTTGGACACAAAGGACTGCAACAACCACTTGAAATTCAAAAAACTCTAACAAGTATACACTTTACAATGAAGGGCAACTATATGTTGCCCGAATTCGGGCACTGCCGAGAGTTGGGCAGTGCCCGAATTCGGACAGGACATATACACTCTTACAATGAAATCTATTCATTCCTTTTTTGTTTACAGAAGTTCTCACAAATTGCTCAACTCATAGAGGTCTCTAATGAGTGTCTTCGGTTGTCAATTATTAAGTTAAATTGCATACATCATGCCCAACTTTTAACATATTTTGTACTTGTATTAATTTTTGGCATCTTTATTTTTAACGCAACCATCACACTTTCAGTCCAATTTTTCAGTTAAGTGTAAAAAGACAGTTCTACCTATATCAATACAAACAAAAATAATTAGAAAAGGAAAAAAAGGAAAAGGAAAAAAAAAAAAAAGGTCGAAAATGAGTAAATGACTTTGGGAAAATTTTTTTATAAAAAAACTGGTCCAAACAAATTATTAGCTAAGGTTGGGGACTGTAATTGCAATTTAACCTTAATATTTCTACTTTGACGAGGCTATTTTCTGGAAATTTTGTACCCCTTCTCCAATTTGCCTAAAACCTATCGGAGCGCTGCTTATCTTAAAGATCCCAACCCTGCCTCCCAAATTTTTGTGGCAGATTGAATTTTTTAGTTATTGATTCACCCAAAAACGACGAGTTGTTAAGGTAATTTTACTGAAAGTTAGAACCTGACTTTAATTTATGTGAAAATAGTATTTTTTTTTTCATATTTATTGTGCATTACATTAGAATCCTCTCTCTAATTTCTGTAGAAGTTGTATCTTTTTCGCTGTTTCATATTTGTTTCACGTTACATTAAAATCCGTGCTTAATATCTGTAGAAACAGTATGTTTTTGGTGGTTTCGTATTGATTTTGCATTACACTGGAACCCTTTCATTAATTCTGTAGATACAGTATCTTTTTTTGCTGTTTCATGTTTGTTTTGCAATACGTTAAAACCCTTTCTTTAATTTCTACAGAAACAATATCTTTTTCGCTGTTTTATGTGTTTTGCATTTTTATTGCTTATAGTTTGGGATTTGGGATTTTTTCTGTTTTCGAGGAAGTGCATGATATAATTATCTGATGAGAATGCATAATTTTTAGTGGTGACATTTTCTTTTAAGATACTGGTGTCTATGTTAACTTTTGAAGAATTATTGTTTTGAAGGCTGTAGTTTTTTGGATTCGTTATTACTCTTGGCGATCCAGTCTGAATTTCTGCTGACAAAAAGTAGAGATGGGAGAGAGAAAGGTCTTGAACAAATACTACCCGCCGGACTTCGACCCGGCAAAGATTCCACGGCGGAGGCAGCCAAAGAATCAACAAATTAAAGTTCGTATGATGCTTCCCATGAGCATCCGCTGTGGCACTTGCGGGAATTACATTTATAAGGGTACGAAATTTAATTCCCGCAAGGAAGATGTCATGGGAGAGGTAAATGCAAATACATACATACTACTTTTAAGTTGGTTTAATTGATTGTTTTGAATAATGAGTTGTTGTTTGATTTGATTTCGTACTGCACAGAATTTTGTATGGGTCTCTGGAATCCTCGAATTTCAGCTTTTTATGATTTGGTCATTATTTTTTGAAGTCCCTGAGGACTCTGGAAATTTGGATTTTTATTTAATAGATATTTTCCTATTAAACTGGATTGGTTTTCTTTTGATATTGGTTAAAGGTAGTAGGTCACATTTGGCTTTGTAGGTTTGTGAGGCCTCTGGATGTTTTTTAAATTGATTTTATCATTTGGGTAAGGGTTCTTGTTAAGTTTTATTTTAAGAAATTAGCAGTGGTTAGGCTTTCCTGTTACTGTATTTTGAGTTCTCTGAAAAGTATGCAATTCTTGTTTACTTTTTAAGTTTTTAGTAATGGGTTGTTATTCTATTTTTGTTATGAATAATGGATAGTGCTCAAAATCTTGTATTATTGGATTTCAGGGACTTTGAACTAGATAGAATTTTGATTTTCAATATCTATTCTTAGTTTAGCTTTAACTATTTTGTTTGATTTTTGTGGTCATAGGAAGTTGTTACAATTTCTTGTCATTGTTTTGTAGAGGCCCACGAGAAGAAGGAAACTCTAGACTAAGATAATTATTTAGATTGTATTTGCATCCTTGTGATAAACAGCAATCATTTTATCACATTTCTTAAATTGTTTCCTAACTTTGCATATTCTGGCTTATAGAATTTGGTATGGTGATCATGATATCATATCAATTTTGAGGCGCTTATGGAATCAGGAGTTTTCCTTCCCTTAGTTGAACAGAGCAAATTGTTTGTCTCTCTGTTCACTAACTGTTCCATTGTTTCTTTTGCACCTTCCAATTCCCACAATATAACTGTAGTTTTCTGTATGCATATTTAAACTTCATCTTCGCCTAGTTTATGATGTCACGATCTTTTCAGTTCTAATTAAATATGGAGTTGCTAATAAGTATGATTTATGTGTAATAAATTTTGAATGAACTAATAAACTTTGACCCTCGTATAACTAATTTATGAACCTTTATGGCTAGACCACTTTTGGAGTCCTGTAGTTGTCCCTTCTGATTTAATTTCAGTGATACTTCAAGGGTTTGGCTTCTTGGTTTATGTGCTGTTTTATTGCACTTAAAGAAAATTACAAAGTCTCTCCTGAAGTATCTGATAACCGTTTCTAGTTTCAAAAATTACTTAGACACTCCCTCAAGTTTGTTTTGTACAACTGATTCCTCCTTTTACCATTTTTAACGATCTTTTCCACGAATAACTGACATGGTGGGAATTTTTTGCACTTGGCATGCTGCTTTAGTTTTATGTCATATTTCTTGAAACCTTTTTACATTTAAAGGTGATTGTACTATAACACCCTTTTTATTTCTATTCAATGCAGTAGTGCGTTTGCCATTTTCTTCCATTAATGAACATGGTAATGAGTCTGAATCCTCAATTTGTTGTACCAGATAGATTGTAGAAGCTTTTGTATTTTGGAAGGTTGGAATCTTTATAATGGTCAATAATCATTATTCTACTATAGCTAAGAATTATGTTAGTTTTGGGTATGTTTTTTCTTGTACTCTTTTTTGAACAAAAAATATACTCTTATGACTTCTTGTTATTTAACTATTTTTACCATGTTACATATATCTGCAGACCTACCTGGGAATCCAAATTTTCAGGTTCTATTTCAAATGCACTAAATGCTCAGCTGAAATAACATTCAAGACGGATCCACAGAATTCTGATTATATCGTTGAGTCCGGTGCAAGTAGAAATTTTGAACCTTGGCGTGCAGAGGATGAGGTGAATAATATTTTAATCGTTTTGAGTACCCTTACATATTCATGTAAAGCCTTTATTCTTTTTTGCACGTACTTGGTTGAGGTTTCACTAATTGTTATTTCCTTCTTGACAGGTAATAGACGAAGAGACAAAGAAAAGGAATGCTGAAGAGATGGGAGATGCCATGAAATCATTGGAGAATAGAACTTTGGACTCAAAGAGAGAAATGGATATCCTTGCTGCTTTAGATGAAATGAAGTCTATGAAGGTGATCATTTTATAAAGTGATGTGCTCATGTTATTGGTTTCTAATCACTTCTTGATACTTGTTTTCCCTTTTTGGGTCTTTTTAACCCATGATTTAGCTCATATTATTTTCCTTTCCTTTTTCAGTCCAGACATGCAACTGTGAGTGTAGATGCAATGCTTGAAGCTTTGCAACGCTCAAATGAGGCAAAGGTGAGATGCTAATGCTAGCCTAGAAGATGTGCTCTTTCACATCTCTCTCTTTCAAGCACTGTGTTTTTGCTTAGGGAGCTGGGAGATGTTTCATTATTACTTATCAGTCATCTGAAGTATGATGTCTGAGTATTTATGTCATAGTTCTAATTTGTTAAACTTACTGCATTGATGGATGCTACTGTGGTGGTTATATTGCTGCCCTCAGAGTGATTGTAGAAAATACAAAACCTAGCTGGTCTGCTCATGAGACTTATTTCTGAATGCCGTTTCCTTAATTTTAGAGTCACATTTAGTCAGTTAACTGGGTAAAGCTAGCCATACTAAAGTGATTTTGGAGTTTTTACTTAATACTAATTAGGATCCAACCCACAAACTAACCCTTATTAGGATCATAACGGGAAAAATGGAAGATGAAAAACCTAATTTTATGAAAACACATTTTTTATTACAATTTCAAAATTATGCAGAAGTATGTCCATAACAATATTTGAAGCATTTGTCTTGGTATTGTGGTATATTGTGAAGATTTTTTCCATTTTCATTTGAGCTTTGACTAGCAAATATGTGATCTGTATTGTGGTATATTGTGAAGATTTTTTCCATTTTCATTTGAGCTTTGACTAGCAAATATGTGATCTTTCTGCATACATGTACGACTAATGCCTACCTTGAGTCCTATTATAATTTGGACTTTTGTTCTGATAGGAAAGGAAGTTGGAAGAAGAGGATGAAGCTCTTATAAAGTCAGTGTTCAAGGTGGGCATCTTTCGTCAAATTCTTATCATTATTGTTTATATTTATTATTATTATTTTGTGTCTTTGTGTATTTGTTCATGTTGGGTTGATTAGTGCAATTATTTATATAGGGACCACGAGAGCATGCTATTATACGAAGGATTGATGATGACGATATTGATGATGATGATGATGAAGATTTGCCCATGTTTTCATTTGACAAAGGAGGAACACCTGCTGATCATTTGAAGGTTCAGTATTTTTCTTGGCCATCTGTTGGAGTTTTGCCTTCTTAAATTCTCTGATTCTCCTTTCACTCAAATGAACTGGGTGAAGGAAAACCTATGAATGCTAAATTGAGGTAAAATACGTATTTCCTAGTAAAAAGTGTTGAGGAAAACACATTCCTGGTTCCCCGAGTGCTCAGAACTTTTGGAGTAAGGAAGTAAGGAATAATTATAATGACAACAAACAGTTAAATATCAGGTTGTCCTTGCCCTCAATTTATTTATTTCCTTCATAGTGTTGTGAAACAAAATGGATTCTAAATGTGTAAATATTGGTGTTTCTCTATTTGAAATTGTCAATGTTGATTGTACTTTTTTGCTTGAACTTTTGGCATAAATGGAGTAATGCCGATCATAAAAAAATATGCCATAGCGACTTTGATCTATTTCATATCGTACATAACATACACCAGAATTTGAATGCTATCAAGCTGTAAATTTCAAAGACACTTTTAATCTGCTGATTGCTATGTGGCTGCTATTCTAATCTAACTGCATTTAATATTATTTGGTTTCTCATATAAAAGAGAACACAAACATTAGTCCTGTTACAGGATCTGGACAACCTGTAGACAAGGAATTAAAATATCTCTGCTGATCTATGATACATGAATGGGAGAGAAACATATATACAATCCCCTTATCTTAACCTTATGTTGGAACTCTTTTATTGTTAAAACTAACTTTAGTAAATCTAGAAATTTTGGGTCAAGAACGAGTTAAATACATGGTAACTGTTTTCACTTTCGTTATGCCTGATGGGATTTCTCTATCAAACTTATGTGCATGACATGAATGTTAAACATTGAATTTGAAATGTCTACTGAAACAGGAAAATGTTAGTGAGCACCCCGTTTTTTTAATTTTTTTTACAATTTTGTTCTAGTTCTAGTTCATTCTTAAATCTCAAGGGACAGTTTAAACCGTGTGCTTGAGTAATGGAGACATCTATATCATTCACTTATTTATCTACTTTTTATTTAAATACTATTGGAAATCTCAGTGGGGCGAACCTGTGTACTTGTATTCTTGTTGACGAGAAAGGGGAACAAGTACCTGCACTCAGTGATTGCTGCCAGAAAGTGTTCCAAAAACTTCAGACGTACAAGTTATCCAGCAAAAAGTTACAGAAGATATAAAAATAAATCATGTGCTATATCCAGTTTCATTTGCTTGCTGTACCCCTATTCATTTGTTTCTCTCTTTTTGTTTGAGGGAGGTGTGATGGAAGATAAGGTAGGGTGGAGAACGCTTCAAACACGTCAAGTCCATTTCATTTTTCCTAAAGGAGATAAGGGTGCTGCTGGTGTTGGTTGGTTATTATGTAGCCATGGCATGGGGGTTGAGAATTGTTGCACGTATCTGATTCTCTTTGAAAGACATGGGTTACATGCCACATCCACACACTAAATTTTATTTTACTATTAGTAAAATTAAAATACAAACCAATTTTATAACCTCTAAACCAGTTAGCATGGGCCCTCGAAGCACTGGGATTGATGTAGCATGAGCTTTAGTTCCTGAATCAACTAGTTATGTCAATTCTTTTGATCTCATTATAAATTTGCTTGATTTATGGGCATTCTCTGAGAAGCATTTATATAAGCCTTCTTGTATATTGAGTTGAGCACTCAGTGCATTTTCTTGTTATGCAGAGGAGAAAGGTATCTGAAGAACCTTGTAATCCAACAGATTCTTTGACGAAAGGCACTGATCTTGACTGCTCCAACAGTAGGGGTTTGTAACTTAACCTCAAGTTCCATTTTAAAATATAATTTATTTATTTTATCTCCTCTGTTCCATGTTGTATTTGTAAATAATCACCTGGCCTCTTCTCTCTCTATTGAAAAATGATAAAAATGCAGGTACAGATAATGTTAAATGCTATATGTTTTCTGAAACACTGAACAAACAATCATTGTGGTTATTGCAGATAGTATGCAGGGTTCTGGGGCTTCTGATAGTGGTAAATTCATTTTCAAGTCGTCATCGTTCACAGTTTCTATTCTAAAGAAACCACTTCCCGATTCCAATGGTAACAAGCCAGAGAAGGAGGAGCCTAAGAATCAGGAGGCAGGACCCACCACTGTTGCAAGCAGTGGATTACAATCATTATGCCAACAATACGGAAGTGATGAAGACGATTGATAGCAAGAAAGAATTGTAAGTTGATATCTGTGTTCTTTTAATGTTTCCTGGACTAAGCATTGGAGCTGACCAATGGTCTGTTGTTTATTTCAATTGATATCTCCACTCCAGAAAAGCATGTATTGCTGCTTCCCGTGGTTTTTAAAAAAGGTCGCTAGCGTTAATCAAGATGCACGAGCTTCAATTGGGACCAGAGTATGTGGCTCCTCTGAACCTTGAGAGCTTATTCCATGTTCAGAAATGGTTTGTTGAACTCTCACGTAAAGCTTTTCATCCTTTCTTCTCGTTCTGTGTCAAAGATATGCAAACTACACAGATCTGGCAACCAAACCTGATGAACAGCCTGTAATTTCATTCTACTGTATGCTGGATATCTTATGGATTTGTCTATGAACTCAATTTTAAAGCACATATGCAAATTGTTGTTCTTGATTCCGATGTCAGTAATAAGTTAATAGATTTTGCAACAGAATCCTATTGACCAAAGTCAGATTTTGGCGGCAGAGCAAGTAGCTTGCTGGATAGAACACAGATTATCTGCTTGACAATGTGTAAAATTATGCTTGTAATTTTGAGAAGATAATGAAGAATGTTCTTTCTTCTTCGACGCTTCAATGGATACTAATTTTTTTGCCATGCTAGTAAAATGAACAATGCACAAACAAATTCTTCTCCAATGCAATTTGACAATGCCTGTGTGTAGTTGATGGTGCTAAAGAAAAAAACTCTAGAAGTTCTATCTAGATTCAGAAGTTTTTCAACACGTTTTGCATCTCAACATAATCTACCACATTAACGAATACCCATACCTCATGCATTTTTGATATGGTTAGTGAGTGAAGACTTCAAATTACATAAGAGGGCATACCAGAGCCCTTAATTAATACATAATGGTAAGTAACCATTTTCCCCTAAGCGAGAAACGTCAATGATAAAGCATCCAGTTTCTACTTCTGGCCCTTCTTTTTCCACAGGTCAACAATTCTAATGCCAGAACCTTTCCTCTTTCCACCACCAAGAACATCGTCCAGATCATCAACCAGTCCTTGTGAATCCAAATCTACTGGTTTGAAGACGTTGCCAATGTGCGTATCCATGGATCCACGCCGCTCGGAAATTCTTCTGCCATTCGTCTCCACATCCCCAGCTAGAACCGATGCTGCAGCATCAGCTGCCTTTCGCCATTGCTCGGTTATTACCTGAAGCTTCTTCATTTCAGTTTCTAATTCCTCTTTTGCATTTTTAGCAGCTTCTAGTTTCTCATTTAACTGGACAGTACTGCTTTTACTCCTTTCTAGTTCTTGTTCAACTTGATTCAATCTTGAAGTTATTTCATCTCCCTTCAATCCAACTGATGATATCTCCTGCAACTTTTCGTTTAGCTGATTCTTTAAGCTCTCGTTTTCTTCACGAAATACTTCTAATTCTTTTTCCTTCTCCTCCAACCTTGCCTTTAGCAACTTTAGTTCATCATTCCTCAAAGACAACTCATATAATGATGGCTTTTCCGGCTCCGATGTGGCTGGTGATTCGGTTGATAAACCCGCAGATTTTGGTTTGAGTTCTACTTGATCAGATGGAGGGCTCAGTTCAGTCATCCGTTCCATAGTTATTTTCTCGACTGGAACTTCAAAAACATCAGTTTCCTGCTTGTTTTCATCAGATGTTTCATGAGCAATATTGTTGTCCATTTCATTTGATTCTTGGGTTTGAACTGCAATGGAGTCGTTTTCTTGGATATTCAACGGCTCAAGGATCACTTGCTGTTTCTTTGTTTTCTTCTCAACTTGTTTCTGAGTTGCGTTCTTCGAAACATTACCTAAGGCTAATTGGTCCTTCAGACTTTTGAGCTCCTCCTGTGCTTGGCCAAGGTGGGATTCCAGATCAGCAATACGCGTTCCAAGTTTCTTTTGATTTGCAGGTTCAGATTGGGCGCCTCGTGGGGGTTGACCATCTGCTAGTTTCCGGCTCCTGTCAGTTCTTAATCGATGGTGTAGCGGGTCAGAATTTGAGGTAAATGTCCTCAGATGAGGTGGACCTCGGGTAGATTTTTTTTGATGCATTTCTGCTACCCTATTCCAAATAATGTGATTTGATCAAAACAAGAAAGTAAAATTCACAACTGCAAAATCAAGATTCTGATTGTGAAACTACCTCGATCTTTGCATTTGATCAACTTAAAAGATAACTAACTGATGTAACTGTGATGTGACTACGCAAGCTTTGATCTGAAAATAATAAAAGTAGGATGAGAAATCAGGATGTAGTTAAAAACAGAATATTGGATTCAGGGACAGTGTGTGAATTTTATTTACACGTTGAATAACAAAAGTAGAACAGTTTATCCCTTCACCTTTGATGGAGAAAATTGAATTTCACGTATGAAATCTTTACACATCACTTTTACACTATAATCGGGAGAAGGGCAAAGTCTTTAAGAGATACATTTCACATATGCATGAAAATCTTTCATTACAGTGTCAAGTCTTACTGAAAATACAGACAGCATAAATGGCTAAAAATCACAGGGATCTATCGAACAGCAGCAACAGTAAGGAACAAGAATTCCACGTTCCTTTATTCTAATGTTTTTCTGAAAACTGATATAATTCCAGCTCGAGTAAATCTAGCTCTTCAATCAACATTATTACTCTGTGTGGCTCATTACCTAAAACAGTCAATCTTCCATTCCTTCCAACATAGATTCGACCACACGCCCAATTTCAAAGTTTCCTCCTAAGAGAGATCAAGTAAAGCATATATGAGAACTGGTATTCAGAACCTTTTATCTGTGTTGATGTCCAAAAGCACAATGTAGGGAAGTAAAGGGAGAATACCATGCAAGTCTTGTAGTAGATGATGAATACTCAATACATAACTCCTCACTAACTTTCTATATACAAATCTTGGCACTAAAACTTAGCCCATAAATTAAAATTTACAACTTTTTCTCAAGGGAATTGTAATTAACAAGTCATCAAACAATCAAATACTACAATTTTACGCTAAGTTTCATTCTGTACCTCAATTAATATTTATTAGTTAAAAGCACATACAATGGCTTCATATTCATTGAAGAAACCATTGTTGACACTCTGCTAAGCTTCACATATTTGGTATTCGTAAACACATACAACAACAAACTAAACCTTGTTTACTTGGGCCCATTACTAGATCTAATGGAGCTTCCAAATCAATTGAATCTTTCAGTACTGTAAACAAGTAAATATGCAAAATTCAAGAACGTATGCATTCTTTACATTTAGCCCCTTCAAATTTAGTGCTCAATTTGTTGAAACTGAATCTTCTAGATTTTTTAAACGCATTAAGATCCAATTTCATTATTTAATTATCTCCATTAGATGGGAATACACAGACTGACACACACACACACACACAAAGGGAAAGAACGAAATGAAGAAAGAAAAAAGATGAAAAGGCCTTAAAGGGCAAAGATCAAAATTCTCAAATTTAGAAATAATTAGATTAATTTTAACTGGGATCTTTCTTCATATTTTGAAAGTTTTACCTTTTCATCTAAAGAACACACAGAACATATACAGAAAATGCAAGGCAAAATACTGCACGCAGACACACACAAAAAAAAAAAAAAAAAAAGAAGATCTCAGAGATAATACTTTTCTTAATTGTAAAATGTAAAAAAAAAAAACAAAAAGAAAATACTTTATGGAGAACCCATTGTCAAAAACACCATAAAGTTCGTAAATCGAGAATGTTCATGTAAAGTAAGTTCTTCCTTAAATCAAAATCGCAGAAGAAATATCAGAGAATGAAGAAATACCTGCATAAAAATGAGAAAAAATGGCTTTGGCTCAGCCGTTGAAGGCATTTATAGAGGCATGCGTGTATGTATATATATTGACAGCTCTTCTTTGGGCCAAAGAGCGAAGGTTTTCAAGTGCGAAAATTTGAATTGAAAAGACACACACTGAGAGAGAGAGTTTGAAAAGGAAAAAGACAGTAAAAAAGAGAGAGACAGTAGGGTCGTCCAAGTTTGGTTTTCCAATATTCATTAAACATTTCTACTGTTTTACTTCTACGTGTCCCTTCTTTTCCACTATGGTCTAGTTTGATCTAGTTGTCAGAATAAATATATCTAATCGAATATCATCGAGAATTATAGTGATGTAGTAGGTGCCAAGGCAGGTGGGCTGATCGGACTTGTATCGGCCTACCTATTTCAATTCAAAATTGCGGGCTGGTTCGTGAACTGAGCAGACTGTTCACGGCTTGGGCCGTTCGACCTTTAACCGCTAACCTGTTTTTATTTTTTTTTTTATTTAAAAAAGGTAGAAAATTCAAACTTTCATATTTGAAATGATATTTAAAAAAAATAAAATAACAGACAGCCGTTTAAAGTGAAAGATGTGACAGATGCGCGATGTTTTAGTCTTTAAATATATATATAAAAAATAGAAATTGAATTAAAAAATTAATAAATGTGAATTTATCATTGTTATTTATTTTTTATTTAGTAACTTAATACATTTTTTTATTATATATTTAAACATTTTTTTTTTGAATTACAATAAGTAATTAAATTTTTTAGTAATTTTAAAAATAAATAATTTTTTATTCATACGGGTCGAACTGGGCCGAACTGCGACCCACATGGGCTCGACCCGGATGGGCTGACAGGTGGGCCGGGCTTGTGTTCAATTTTTGTGGGCTGTGTTGACCCGGCTCGCAACCCGTTGTGGCGCGGGCTTTTTCTAATGCAGGCTGTTACCGGACTTTATCGGAGGTGGGCATAACCCGGATTGACACCTCTATGTAGTATCACAAGCCAGACTAGTGATATAACACTTAAAGTGGGCACTAATTATGATGCTTATTGTCCACGTGGCACCACTACATTGATTACTATTTAAAAAGTTCAAAAAAGTTGTCAATAACTTTTTAAAAAATGGTCAATATAGTGGTGCCACGTGGAAAGTTGGCACCATAATTAATGCACAATATGAATGCTATATCACTACTCTCACAAGCCAATGCTCTATTTATAGTATATTTGATAAAAAAAATTGTAGATTATAAATAGTAGTTATTAAAGCATGTGTGTAGATAAAATGTAGATAAAAGTAGTAGATCTTATGAAATATGTAGATAAAAATAATATTTTAATTAACTTTTAAGTACTTATAAGCACACACAAACATATGTTGTTTGCCCAATTGATATTGCATTTGTAAATATTTATTATGATTACTCAAACTTTTAAACTTTTACTTACGTCACTTAGGATTCTCTTCTGTAACTCTCGTAAGTTATTATAGAGATAGTTGATATTCGAAAATTTGTGTAATACTTTTTGGTGTTCGTCAATCAAAGAATAAACTATTTTAAATACTTTCAAATTTTTAGTTAACTTCTTTAATGCCTGAGAGTATGAAGAAAGTAGTCTAACGAAGCATACTAGTGTTCTATAGTGCCTCATTTGTGCTATGAAAAGGGTGCCCTGTGACACATGGAGCGACCCGTGTTTGGTAACAGGTCTTTTTTAAAGGCTGATTTTTGGTTTTGGATAACAATCCTGATTCTTGAACTTCTATCTCCATGCAATTTGATCGTTTGGATGATTGGATGAATACGCTTAAAAATTATAAAATATTAATTATATTCACACTACAATTTTTATTATATACATTATATTTTAATTGCAATAAAGGCCCTCCAACTTTTGATATTTTGATACTTATGTCTTTAACATTTTTTTTGTCGCATTTTTATTATTAACTTTAAATAATTTTCACATCTTATCTCTAATAACGATTTTTATCTAAATATTCTACTAATATGCATTGAAATGAGGATTGTATTTGTTATTTATTTTGCTTATTCAAAAAATACGAGAGGAAAAACATCTTTTTATGCCCTCATAATAACTTTTTAGACAAACCATCATCAAAGACAAAGATAAGATGTGAAAATTAATAGGTGAATGATAAGAATGTGATAAAGAACAATTGAGAATATAAATACGAAAATAGCAATAATTTGAGACCTTCATTACAATTAAAATATGATGTGATTATCAAAAAATATTGTGTGAATATAACTGTCTATTATAAAACTTATAATATTAATATTTTTGACAATTTAAATATTACATAATTGGATATGGTTCGAAGCGCCTCCAAAATCAATTTCTTGTTATTCCGATGATCTGAAAATGAAACGGGGAACTCTTCATCGATTTATTTTTCAGTGCAGTGACTAGGGTTGAAGTTCAGCTAGAGCGAACGTTGACTGGTCAACGGACATATATTGACCGTTGACCAGTCAACGACCGATACTTGTGAAAAAATAATGTGAAAATAATGACCAGTCAACGGCCGATGCTTGTGAAAATAATGCTCAGTTGTTGAATGCTCCATCTAGTTGTATTGTTTGAAAACTGCACTGTCTTCAATTGTTGCACCCAAAACACTCGTGGACTATAGGTTTAGATCCAACTGCAAAATAGGAATAACTTCAACATGTTAGAGATATAAGTCTCAACCACAAACTTGATTCACCTCCAACACCACATAAGAAAAAGCTTAATATAAAGTCAAATCTATGACAAATATATAAAAAAAAGAGAGCAAAAGCTTTGATAAATGCTTTCGATATTCTTTAATTTTGAACCCCCCCCTCCCCCCCCTTTTCAAATTATGCAATTATTATATTAAAGAGAAATAATAAATCCATACTTAGAGATTTATTTATTCAATTGTCTTATTTTTTAATTTTTCAAAGTTCAGGACCACAAATGAAATTTTAAATTTAAAATACACATTCTCTCTCTCTCTCTCTCTTCAACCCATTAATCTGTGTCTGGAAACGCTGTTTGCCAGATTAAATTTTTTGACCACCAAATAAATGTATTATTATATTCCATGAATTTCTGACCAAAACTAAAAAGGCTGCCATTTTCCAATTCTGGAACCGCAATTGTTGACTACAACTTTTATTACATGGACAACATTACCCTTGACATCATTACCGTTGAGAATATCCACTGTGCAATATAAGGGATAGTAAGGTAATTTCGATTAATTATTTTGAATGGCATTTTCTCTTTTTAATTCTGCATTTGCAGATTTGCAGATGCTAGTGGGTCCTACGGCTCTAAATAGTTAACAAGGAAATAGCAAAATCAGTTCATTTAAGCGATTCCAGACATACACTAACTATAAGTTTTATATATACATGTACATATACATACACGCAGATGCAGAATGCATACAGGAAGGAAAAAAAATTGATGAAACCCAGTGGGGGCGACCGCTCCTGATAGCCAGCACTATTTTTTCGTGAAATTTCAACACGGACGGACGCGAGGTCTCGCTATGTTGTAAATCCGCCCATGCTTCAGCGTGAAAGTTAGATGTTGAAGGAGAAAAAATGACAATATGAAGAAAAAAAATGTGTAGAGTAATTGTGAGATTTTTTGATATCTTACTTGACTCAAATTTTGAGGTATTTATAGGTAAGGGGTTTCACTCTCAAGCGCAAGACAATTTTCTCCCACCTGCTAGGTAGTCGTTGCCTACATACTTGCAGTTATTGTCCACGTACTAGCAGTTTTCAACAGTTTGTCAGTTGAATTCGGGACGTGAGACGTTTGATTTCTCTTCAAAGTAACCATCATGTGAAATATTCTATAGGTTACCTGTATATGTTGGTTGACTGACTATCTATCACTGCGGCTAGTCTACTGGCTAGTCGCGTAAGGTAATCGATTGACTACCACCTACATAGAGTGTTCACTGAGTCTAATTGAATTTGAGTCTAGTCCATTTCTAGTATAGTATCATTAGCCCCTCTACCTCTTGAGGATTCTCATCATTAAGAGGTAGCAAAATTTCCTATATTTCTTTAAATAATTCTATCACTTTAAGCATAATTTTTTTAAAATTATTGTTGATATGTTGTATCTCTTATCCTCGTCTTTTTCAATTATCACAATGAGTTTGGATCGCGTTAATAATTCAATCACATATGGAATTTCAATTTTTTAAAGGTAAAATTCCCTCCAAAAAGCACCTTTATATAAAGGAGAGGTGATGGGTCTATCACTTTCACTTTTCCCTCATTCCAAATTCTAGTGTCTTTCTCTTCCTTTCTTATTTTTTTAAAATCCTTTTTTTTTTGAGGTAATCCTTCAACCCTTCTTATTTTTTTTAAATGCATAGAGTTAGTAAATTCTTTCGATAGTCAAGAAAATACTTCATCGTCCTCAAACTTTTGTGCGAGTCGGGGGGGAGGGGGAGGTCCTATTTGAGTGTTGACCGACCATCCGCTCCCTTGGAAAACAGTCGATCGACCACTCCCATTTGGGACGGTCAATCGTCCCTTTGGGAGCATTCGGTCGACTGTTTCCTTCTGGACGATCGGTTATCCCATTGGGAGCAGTCGATCGCCTGATCCCTTAGGGGAGGTCAACTACCTCATTGGGAGCAGTCGATCTACTATCTCCTTGGAAGCGGTCATCAGTCATCCTTCGGTCAGGACGGTCGGCGGCCATGTTCATAATCATGTTGAAATTGAGAGAAGTCCGGTTGGTAACATTGTAACATTTGAAATTCCCAAAGCATGTATTTTTATAGTTTACAAAAAAAATTGTACAAGATGCTTGAGAAATTCATCCTCTATGGTGATTATGTGTATAGAGCTTCACTTCTCACCGAGCAACTTTCTGAGTCTGACCCTCATGAGATAGCCACGTACAAGGATAGCATGGATGGAGGTTTAAGGTTTCTGCTCCACCACCTCTTTATCACTATTTTTAATGAATTTTAGTTTACGTCTATTCAATTGAATCCAAATTCTTGGAGACTTGCTTTGTACCCTCTACAGGTGTTTGTCTAAACATATAGAGCCTAGCGTAGACCTATTTAAGCGTGTATTAAAGCTGCATCACCTACCACAATGTAACATTTATGTCTACCTTACTTCGAAAATTAACATGCAAGTGCCTCGCTATAAAAATTCTAACCGTGGGTGGAAGTCTCGATTCTTCTTTGTTCGACCTGCCAAGGGCCAATTTTCTTTACTACCAAATGGAGACATCTCCAAGTTCGCTAGTTCAATAGCCCTTTTGATGTGACCCCTCTTTTAGAAAGCCAAGTTAAAATATTGGAGTGGCTAGACCCTCCCACTTCTAGGCTGAGCGACTTGTTAATGGAGGAAAATATGTTATCCGTGAGGCTCTTCAAGCCTACTGGTAGGTTTTGTACTCATATTTTGCCTTGACGTCTTTGTTTGTTTTTATTTATTTATGATGGTTTTAACGAGCTTTGTTTTCATACATGAATGAAATTCAGTCTGGCAGGTGTGCTTAGCTCTCTACTCCTTGCTACCAATGACGAGGAGCCTTCTTTTCCCAGGCATGCCAAGAGAAGAAAAATAGCGATCAAAGCAAAAAGAAAGGCATGCGACAAAAATACCTTAGTGTTTGCTGATGGGCCTATGGAGGACAACCATCTTGACTTGCCTAGGGACGTTGACCCGATGCGGATGGATGGTGACCACACTGTTGGAGATATATTTACAAATATTATCAAAAGTTGACCTATTTCCTATCCACCATTAATATTTAGACACATTTCAAAATTTTCCTAAATAAGATAACATTTTTCACTAATATTATTAAATTTTAATTTGTAATATCTTAACTTGTACTTTTATCTCAGTCAAATAACTTAATTTAAGCCCATTACCTTATTAAATGGAACAATGATATGGATGGTAACGAGATGTAAATAAATCAAATGTAGTTACAAATCATTGGTCGTTAATTCAGTACTTCTATTCGCCAAATTAAAGGATTTAGACGAAAAAATTTAATCAAAACAAATTATAAACTTTTTAATTCACTTGTGATAAAATAAAGTTGATTAAACTACTTAAAAGGTTGAAGTCTAATTTCATCAAATTACTTGAATTGGGACCGTGCTTTATTGTTCATAATTAACTATTTTATTTTTATATTACCGAAAATAATAATATCGCAAAGAAAAATACTATTTGTACATCTTTTTTGACTGAATCAATTACAAATGCTGAATTGGTGTTTTTTCATGAAGTCAAAATATCGCAAAAAATGATTATAACAAAATATCACGATATTTTGAATCAAAAATTAAAAATGAAAAGTCCATTTCTTCTGCCAAAAGCATAGAAAGTACGTAATATTAAAAATATCCAAAAATTGAATCCACCACTAGCGACATATTTATTCTCCATCGTTTCCATCATCACCGGAGAATTCGACAACAATGGCTGTCATAGGTAAAGCTTGGGTCCCGTTCTTTGTTAGATTGGTGTTAAACTCGATTGGTTCCGTTTATTGTTCGAAAACAACTTTTTATGCTCAACATTTACGCTGAAACTCTGGCTCTTGATGATCCTTTGTTGTGATTTTAATTTGAACACGGTGGTGACTCAAAATAATATTATTGAAATGTTATTTTTTTTGCTCCAACTTTCACGATGTTATATGTTTAATTGTTTTTTTTTTCAAATTTCGTATTTTGTGTCCAGGAAATCAAATTCCATCTTCCGAAAATGAGGCAGTGAATAGAAATGTATTAGGGGTGGATGGTAAAAATTTGGAAGATTTTGATAATGAGACAGTAAGGGATAGTCGTTCTGGATTAAATGATGAAATGTGTGAAGAAAATAGTGAGATTGAGCCTAAGGTTGGGATAAAGTTTAAGGGCGATAACGAATTATTTGAATTTTACAAAAGTTATGCTTATCGTCTAGGTTTTCCAGTTAGAAAAAGAAATTCGAAGAAGGGTGATGGTATGGTTGTAAGATATGTGACCTTTATATGTAGTCGAGAAGGCTGAAGAACTAGTACTACAAGCACTTCTTTGAAGCCTCAACCAACCATTCAAACGGGGTGTAAAGCTAGGATGACAGTGTGTTTAGAGGTTTGTGGAACATGGCGAATTAACACAATTTATATTGAACATAATCATAAAACAAGTTCTTCCAAATCTATGTTGTATCGATGCAATTGAGAACTGGGTGCACATGTGAAACAGATGCTCAAAGTATGTGATATAGCTGGAATTCTATTACACAAAAGTTATAGTTGTTATTGAAGCAGGTGGATATGAAAATATGACATGTGTAAAAAAGGATTGTAAAAACTACATTGAAAACGTTAGGCGGTTAAAACTTGGATAATGAGATGCTATTGCAATACAAGCTTACTTTTTGAAAATGCAAACACATTGTCCTGGTTTTTACTTTAGTATGAATTTGGACGAAGAGTGTGGACAAACATATAAGGAGTTCGGCGATGTTGTCACCTTCGATACCACATACCTGACTAATAAGTACGACATGCCGTTCGTCCCTTTCGTTGACAATCGACATTGCTTGGATGTAATTTAGAGTCCAATGAGGATACCGGAACTTTTGTTTGGCTATTTAGGACATGGCTTGAATTCATGCATGATCAATCTCCCAATGGAATAATTACCGATCAAGATAGGGCTAACAAAATACAATTCAAATCGTTTTTCCAAATACGAAGCATAGATGGTGTTTGTAGCATATATTGAAGAAATTACCTTAAAATTTTGGCAACCATTTGCATAAGGGTTTCATACTTTCGGATGTACACGAAGTAGTTTATGAATCACAAAGTCCTCAAGATTTTGAACATGGTTGGAGATCAATGATTGATATGTATAAATTGTATGAGAATAATTGGTTGTTTGGATTATATAGAGACTGAGGCCGTTGGGTTCCATGTTTCTTGAAAACTAGTTTTTGGGTTGGGATGTCAACAATGCAACGAAGTAAAAGTATGTATGCCTTTTTCAATAGGTATGTCCATGCAAAAACCTCGTTAAAGTAATTTGTTGAACAATATGAGTGAGCATTGAGGAATAAAGTGGAAAAAGAGTTCCAAGTAGATTTGAAGTCATTTTCACAAATGGTACCATGTGCAACAAAGTATGAAATGTAGAAGCAATTACACAATTTCAAAATTTAGAGAATTTCAAAAAGAGTTCACAGGAAAGATATATTGTGAAATTATCTCTACACAAGAGAGATGTTTGGGAATGAGGTTTGAGGTACAAGAGGATATCATATTGAATGAAGGAGTTAAGAAAAAAATATTTACGGTTTTGTTTCAAAGAGAGAAATGTCAAACTGTTTGCAAGCATGTTATCTCTGTATTGATTCGTAATGATTTCAGAACACTTCTTGAGACGAATATCTTGAGGAGATGGAGGCGAGATGTAAGTAGACCTCACACGAAGGTCACAATCAATTATGATGGTTGGATCAGTACTCATAGGTAGTTAAGATATGATGAAATGTGTCATCCATTTGCTAAGGTAGCAGACTTGGCAGTGGATGATGAAGAACGAACCTGGAAGATAATGGAGTAGCTCGAATGTCATTCGAATATTTTGTCTATGTCGAAATTGAGACCAAGTTGTGGAAGTAATCTTCATTGCCAGAGTAGTGTTCAAGTAACATCTGATTGCAAAAGAAGTGGATAAAACTGCAAGCGTAAACATTTTGGATCCAAATTACTCGAAAGCAAAGGGAGCCCTGAAGAAACTTCGTAGAAGAGGCCAATTGGAAATGAGCTCGAGGAAAGCAAATGTGTGTTTTAATCTATGTTTTAATTTTATTATAGCAGCATATAGTGTTCACATGTTCGAATATAATGATTGAACCTTTGGATGATGTACAAGTATGTTCGAAATCAAACAAAGGCAAGAGTCCGAGACAAAGTACTACACAATAAGTTGCAACCTTCATTCAAGCATCACAAGAAGCACAATATCCCGTGTCGACTCTCCTTTCTTACTCACAACACATACTAGTAAGCTTGTTGTTACATCATAAACTTCGAAATCAATAAAAGGCCATCTAATGATTGAACCTTTTTTTTGCAGGATCACACTATCAACCTTGGAGTTCTACATATGGAGTGAATTTGGTGCATACGTATGAGATTGATCAACCATTCATGCCAACCTATTCAAAGGGTCAACGTCCCGTGCAAGACGATGTGGTCGAAATAATGGATGAGGGCAATATTGAAACAAAGAATAGGATTAACATGTAATAGGATTGCATCTTGACTTACTCAAATTTGGACTCTGTTGTTCATGTCTTATGCATCTAATGTATTTTGATTGATTAATTTATGTATTTGTAACATCTCTGTTTTCGAAATCTGTTGTCGATAATATCTATTTGATTTGTTAATTGCTGTTTCTGTTTTTGAAACATGCTGTTGATATGAGGAATGTGCTGCAATATGGTGTTTATGGCTTCAATTTGCTGTTGATAATTTCTGTTTCAGAACCAGCAACTTTTTTGGAATATGCTGTTTATGGCACCATCAATGGGATCCCAAAACTGATAACCATCAATGTAATCTGCTAGGATTTGCTGTTGATAATCTGCTGTTTATGGCACCTTCATTTTGTTCTCATTTTCCAAGTGAACCAGCATATTGCCATCATTTCAAGGAAGCACTTTGCAAAAATATAGATAAACAAGTAGCATCATAAGCACAACTCAAAGAGAACTGATAAATTCAAAGTTTCAACAATTATAAGCACAACACTTTTGATCACAACTCAAAGTTTCAACTAAATGATAAATTTATAAAAGAGAATACATTCATAAAAGCTAAATTGTACATGAAATTTACGCAAAGGATTTTCAATCTTCAAGTACATCTCAAATATAAAGTCAACACTTGAATTAACTAACTCTAATGTTCAATTGCCTTCACTGTTGTAATTGTGTTATTCTTGCCACTTTCATTTTCCATTATCTTCCGCATTTCCTTTACCCATGCAAATAGTTACGTTGAGTAATATCTCCATATTTTCTTCTTCTGATATACGAGCAAAAACTTTGAATATGTGAGATAAATCTTCAATTTTGTCTTTGGCCGCAGCTTTATCCAATGAAACGCCTCTTGATCTACCTTCAACATAAATCCCAATGGATTGACTTCCAACCCACTTAAAATATCCACAGTTGCTACTGCAACAAAAAAATAGCTTCTCTTTCTTCACAATATTCTTCTCCACATCCATCCATTTTACAAAGCCCACTCTATAGACTGGGCATCGTTGCTTTTTTGGACATTCCGGCAAGTAGTTCCTTGCCGTCTACAACTATAACAAATTCCTTGTTTTTTTCCAACCATTCCAAAAGTCTGTTGCATCCACAATTGGACACCAATTAGAAACAATCTAATTTACCATGTGACAACAATAAACTTAAACAACAACAAGTTTATACAGTGCTTTACTCTCGAGGCAGAATTCATAGGCATTAATTCTGAAAATTAGCAAGCAATTAAAGTGTTAATAGATTACTTTTTGTTAACAAGTTAATCTTATTGAAACTTTGAGGACAAATTAAGAGTGGATTTAAATTTGACAGTTAGTATTATTTAAATTAAAAGTGGCTTTTAATTAGTTAACTGCTACTCGCTAGAGGAAATCCTAAATTGTCAACCATGCATTACTGTAAAACATCAATGTATTGGCTTGAGGTAATACTAAGATTCAGCTAACCCTAATTAGAAAATGGAGCTTGTAAAAATCAAGAACCCAAAAAAAATTCAAAATGATGACATACTTACCGGTGGGGATTTGGAGTTCGCTGGAGATGCGAATGAGCCGCCGGTGGATATTTGGAAAAAGAATCGAGTTGCAAATGGGAGCTGAAATATCTCCCCCGACACTGAGAAATGAAATTTCTCTCCAAATCCGTGCAAAAGTTGGGAAAGTAAGACAATGGTATAATGGTCATTTAGGAAAAACCGCCAACTCAGCATTTGTAAGTGGTTCGGTCAAGGAAGATGTACAAGTAGCATTTCTCTATTGCAAAAAGAAAAATAGGTGCACAAGAACACGCAAGTTTTATAGATATTTACCTCAATGTGAGATTACGTCTTCTCCTGCCGCTGTAGTAATTCACTATAACAGAAGATCGGTAATTTACAAAAGAAATCGACACCCTCAAACTCTTGGTGTTTTATTTTCTCTAACCTGTCTCTCGTTTTGCTTGATGATAAATAAACCTTAATGACAGCTTTCTATTTATAAAAAAAATTAGGACAATCAAAATTACAAGTTGAAATTCTTAAACTATCCATAATGAAAATTTGGATTTGGGGCTCCACCCTCTACACCTCTGGGAGGGGTTTTCCGTCCCCTTCCAACCCCCACATCGACCTTACCGCGAAGATCGACCCGTGTACATGTTGCGAAAAAATAATTAGGTTACACAACTTAACATATATTTGTTAATTATTATATTCAATCTTGTGTAATTGAGTGCACCGAGCATCCTCAATATTCTTACAATTATTAAGAGAAGATTAGCATATGGATGGATTGATAATAATATAATCTCATCATTAAAATAAAAAGGTAGGGTAGATAAATTTGAAAAAAATAAAAGTAGATGAGTTTTCATATATTGAGAAGACATTGCATGTGAAGCTTAAATGTAAATCCAACTACTCTGAAGGACCACCTTATTATTTTGTTATCCTACTTCAATTCATTCCCACTTGTTGGTTCTTACGTTTGATCAAATTTGGAGGCCAAGAATCATATTTTTTATCAATGTGTAAAATTTCGACAGCTTGTTGTTATTGTTGTTATTATTAGTTATTGACGATGCTTATCTATTTTCAACAAGAAACTTCTTTTACATAAAACGAGTCTATTTATCGAAATAGAGCTATAACTAATTACTATTTTAGGCAATTACCAATTATTTGTTGTTGGTCTCGGACTTCTTCAAACTTGTCCGATAATTTGAAAAAAAAAAGGAAGAAAATTTTGTTCTTCTAAAATTTAAACAAGCATTGAAATGAATGATTATAAGTCTAACAGGTCTAAATTACGAAATCTCGGTCCAATCTACCGAGTATGATTTTTTCATAAAAACGTACTTATTTTGAAAGCTAAGACGAAAAATATCATTCTTTTTAATTATTTTTTGTCAAAGTAACAAATTTTTATCAAAATTGATATGATGTCTATTTTACCCTTGTTGAAAATAGTTTACTTTTCAAGTCAAAGCGATGAGTCAATTCTGCCGAATCATGCAAGCCCTCAACTTTCTTAATTTGACCTCTACGAATAAGTTTATGGGAAATCTATGTTGTACATGTTATCTTGATCTTTATGACTTCTTCTTATTTCTAGTGTACAATTAGTTTAGGTAAAATTCAAAAAATTATTAAGATATAAAATATTCAATTTTTAACGGACAAATTTTTTGAAAGTTAAATAGACAATTTTGAATTATTAATAAATGACTAAATAAAGAAGTGGATATTACACCCACTACTTACAAATATTAAAATAATTCTAAATCTAACAACTTAATTTATTTATTCCAAAAATACTACATAATTAATATTATATTAAATAATAAAATAATGAATTAAAATTAAATAACTATTTCCACGCGAATTCACTCAAATTTGTGTTTGAGTCCTTGATTATTTGTACAATAAGTCCTTCATCTTTATAAAATTTTCTTTAGTCCCTATACTTCATCTTTCATTTCAATTTCATCCTTTTTTATTTGCAACTCAAGTCCTTCAACTTTTAAATTTGTACAAGTTGGTCCCCATATTTATACTTTTATATCAATTTAGTCCTTTGTATCACTATTTGATATGGATATTTACAAATGATATTTTGTATCACTTGAATATGTTACATATTATATTATGTTATTTTACACATCACATGTTACATGAATTGGTATTTTTAGATCATCGATGTTACGTATATGTTACAAATGATGAAATCAATAGTTTTATTTGTTAAATTTAACATTGTGTTTCATATCTATATCATACTATAACGAACTTATTGAAGTTTAGAGTTGATTTTGAAATTGTAATAGTTGTAACAATTTCTCGTTTAAGAACGCAATCATTACAAATATTACAAATCATATCACATGATCATTTGTTTGATCTGAAAACGTTACAAATAATATTTTGTATCATTTGAATATGTTCTGATTATATTATGTTATTTTTACAATACGTATTACGTGAATTAATATTTTTAGATCATCGATATTTTATATTTCAATTTTGAATATGATTGTTACAAAATATCATTTGTAACATTGATCAAACATTGATACACGATATCATTTGTAAATATGTATCAAATAGTGATAGTATAAAGGACTAAATTGATATAAAAGTATAAATATGGGGACCAACTTGTACAAATTTAAAAGTTGAAGGACTTGGATTGCAAATAAAAAAGGACGAAATTGAAATGAAAGAGGAAGTATATGGACTAAAGTGAAAATTTTATAAAGATGAAGGACTTATTGTGCAAATAATAAAGGACTTAAATGCAAATTTAAGTGAATTCATGTGGAAATATATATATTTTGTGGTTTAGATTTTATTTTAATTTATTATTTTATTAATTAATATAATTTTAAGAATGTAGTATTTTTAGAATAAATTTGTTAAGTTGATAAAATTAGAATTATTTTTAAAAAGTGGTTTATTTATGAAAAAATTCCAATAAAGAAGGTGTCCTGTAAGAAAATTCTAAAAGAGAGTATGGACATGTTCCAATGGAGGAAGCCCAAATTACTAACTCAAATGAGTATGGACGAATTGACATATATAGTACTAAATGGAGTCAAAATTAGTTTTAGGCTTTTATCAATTTTTATCCTCTCACTTTTACTATGTGTCAATGGCTTCGGTGAAATTGATTGATGTTACATAAATGTGTTGTCTTTTTAGACCAATCAATTACAGTAGACTCTACTAATATATAGACTGGTAATTATCATCAGTAGTGATAAATGATAAATATCATTACTCATTCTTTAACTCCACTTTTTCACGTCGGCCATCTCACTTATAACACCGTAAATGTTTATCATGAAAGGTAAGTTTTTCAATTTTGTTATTCAACTTGATAGGCCAAAAAGTCTAAGAATTCTTTCGTAACAAGATGTTCGAAATGCAGAATGCAAAATTAATAGACTTGTCATAATTCGATCATGCAAAAACCCCTAATACAACTGTATGCATCGTCTTCTAATCGAGATATAGCAACAATATGACAATCGAAATTTTGATCATTTTTATTTGTTTTGATACGTTTTGTAGCTAACTTCTTGACTGCATGTAGAGAGTACCATTAGTAGAGACTATTAAATTCTTTACATTTTTGATCAATTTTCAATATTTTTGGATAATGAAATTAATTAAAATTCGATAAATTATTTAAATTATTAATTCAACTACAATAATTTCTCGATGAAAATAACCACATAATTGAATAGGCCTCTCTTGTTGCTCTATCTTGTTAATCTTTTTTCTTTTTTTTGAATCATTCCTTTGAATAGTTTTGTGCTGTTCGATGGCATCGTTTAGTTCTTGCGAAGCTTATTGGTGCGCAGTTGAAGACAATAACCTTCGAACATCATGTAATGCTGCAAAATTCACAGTTAACAAAAGTCGTTGCCAGGAAATATTTGTCGCTTACATGTGATCTTTCACGTTATGGTTAAAATTGAGTTCCAGATAACTCCTAGTAACAATTGAAAAATACCTAATGCTTTGTATTATCAGATGTTGTGGCCTTTCTTTGAAAATATATATATATATATATATATATATATATATATATATATATATAAGTGTAGCCGATGTTAGTAGTTGAGTTATTGTGTTCATTATCAGATGTCGTGGCCTTTCTTTGAATACTAGCGGTGATTGCTAGGAGTTTATGAACTAGTTCCTTTAAATGAACAATTGAATCTCAATAGTAATTGAGACTATTGAGATTCTCGACCTTCGTGTTGTCCCTTAACCTGTAACTTTCAACATATTTCATTATCAACAAGTATCTACCAGTCAATTGTGATTAATATAATTAGTTGTGATGTTGTCCATGTAGACTTACTTTTGCAATAGTAGAGTCGAATCAGTTGTGTTATGTCCCTTAACTCGGTGAGGTTCAATGGCAGCTAGAGTTTAATTTCTCGACAATTATCCATCACGTAAATATGTCATACTTGCATAGTTATTTGGACATATACTACGAATATGCATAACAAAGCAATCAAAAATTACCCAAAACATGTTTTTTTGACCCTATAGTCGAAAGTGTCTACTATAGAGTCGAGATGCTTTATTATATTGAGAAGGCATCCGTGTTACCGTATATCAAAATCCCGCCTACGCATCGATGGAGAAAAAAAAAAAAAAAAATATCTCTTTTCATCTGCTGCTTATTTAGACAAATTAATATGACATCATTATTATCTACTTTCTTGATTCTTGTTTGCTAAATTAAGACCATAACCTACACAACATATTAATACATCAATGTTTATAGAATATAAATTAAGTCATTCCAATTCACTGAAAGCAAAAGTAATTAGCATGAACTACATAAGAAACAGTCTACAAAACCCTAAAATTCTGCAACAAATTTTTTCTAAAATTCATGGAGAAGAAGCTTTTTCATAGTCGGCCAGGTCGTAAGTGATTACCGACTATAACTTCGTCAATAGAATATAATCAAGTCAAACCAATTCCTTATAACAGTGAATTCAAAACAAAATAAAAATGAATTGCATGAATCCTGGATTAAAAATAAAATAAAATTTTGAAACCCTAAAATTCTGAAAAGATTTTTGCAAACCCTTATTGAACTAATTAACTAAATGATGAACACATGTTCTTTAAAGTAAACTACCATGTTGTCCAAAATCACCATAAGGAAAAATGAAATTACCATTACCATTACCATAATTACCATAATCATAGTTACTAATCTGGTTTTGATTATTCACCAATATATCATCCCAAGAACATGGTTCCATGGTCTGATTCAATCCAGTTATGGGAGCACCAGCAGGCAATGAATTCGAATTCTGTAACAGCATAAAATCATTGGCTCTCATGTTAACATTTTTCATCAATTCTTCCAAAGCCGCCAAGTAAAGTTCGAGTTCATCCAGTTCAAGGCCATCCACGGCCGCGTCCCACCAGAACACATCACCACCGGTGTCCACCTTTTTCGCCTCGTCTATCGCCTCCTTCCGCTTCTTCTCCACCTCCAACTCCTTGGAAACATGCGAATAATGCTGGTTGTAGTCCGGTGTGTTGGGGAAGCTATTGTCTACGATCGCCTGAGAGTTGGAATCAGAACTGCTGCTTCCGTTCAGAAAGCGTTCGATTATGGAATCGACGTTAGGATGGCCAAAAGCAAACACGCGTTTGCCTAAGGAGTGGACGATAATGGCGATTTCTGCTCCACTGAGTATGCACAGTTCACTGGCTTTCTTGAAAAGTCCGACTCGGCGCTTGGAGAAGGTGACTTGCCTATTGCTCAGATTTTCAATTTTCTTGATTTCAATTTTTTTCCGGCCTTGAGTTGTCTTCTTCACCACGCCATTGATACTCCCGTTCATCTCCATATTGATGATTCACAGAAATTCAAGAAACTGGAGTTTGGAAATTAACTTCAACTATAAAAAGAGAGTTTAACTAACAGAGAACAAGAAAAGGACATTTAACAGAAATTATTGATTTGCTTAATATAACTCGATGATTTAATGCTTGAATCAAGGGAAATTTTGGAAAAGGAAATCAATTATTATACTAATTGATTCACTCTGTATTTTGTAATCTAATTATATATTGATGTAATAAATACAAGTGAAGATTCCCTTTTCACAAGGGAAAATTTCCTCCCATAAAGCCTTATGTTTTTTCCCAATGGCTTGCTTTGGTTATGGATATTTTTTAAAGTACTCGTTTTAAGCGCTTATGAGGGGTCTATTTTTGAGTGATTTTTAGTAGCGATTTTTAATATAGTCGAACCCATGCTTGTGAGTTTATTATCCAACTGTTCTAATTTTTTTTTTTAAAAAGAATAAAATAATATATATACCCATATATTAAAAAAAAAAAAGTATGTATAAATAATATAAAATATATATGCATGTCACTTCTTACAATTCAATATGGTTTTACACAGTTTTTCCAATCCTTTTCTATTGTGTATGGACCAACTCTTTGGGCTAATTTTTTTTTCTTTTTCCTATTTCGCTCATTAATTACTTAGAGTAAAATTTATCAAAAGCTCATATTTGAGTAATCAATATCTGAAAATGAATATTTAATAGATAATGGTGAATTCCACATATTCAATGTATAAATGAATATACATTAAATAGATATCTTAGTATAAATCGGTCTTGGGATCCCCCCCCTCTCTCTCTCTCTCTCTCTCTCTCTCTCTCTCTCTCTCTATATATATATATATATATATATATATATATATATATATATATATATATATATATATATATATCCTTACAATACTATAAGAGCCTTAATTCTTTTAATGTAGTTTTTTTCGTCCAACACGACACCGTTTTGACAATGAAATAGCCGCAATTTTTGACCTTTGTATTTTTTTTTTTTTTAAATTGGTACTTTGGCTTTGGTTTGTCGAGTTACTCGACAAACATAACTTGACAAACCAAATATTAGTATTGGCCATTTTTAGAGCTGCATTCAATTGATTGGAGCCAAAAGCACAGAATACCATCACTCGGTAACCATCATTTGAGTTAATTAGTTTTATTTACATTGCTTAATAATTCATGGCAATGTCTTAGACTGTGCCACATAATTTAGAGAATGGTTAATGAAGATTATTACAAGAAAATTGCAAATTAGAGTGGCATCAATCTGCAATACAAAGTTTTTCCAGAAAGTTGTTTCAGCTTAATAGCCAATTACACAGTAATTTAGCTTTGGAATTGGAAGTTGTGCAATTAAAAGCAAATGCACATATGCTAATTTTTGTGTATGCCTGCAAATTAATTATTTTTTTAATCTCATGGAAATTGAAACTGTTGTCATATGTAAGTGAGATTCATTTGCCAACATCAGTATACAAAATGAGCGCGCATTCACGTAGGGAATACTTCATTTAACTATAATTTATCTACATCAATTATAGTTTATATTATTGTTGCTTTTAATAAGAGAAAAAACGAAAAAAAAAGTAACCAATTCTCGGCAACCATTACTCGGCAACCAACTTGGTTGCTTGTAGGTAATCTCTCTCTCTCTCTCTCTCTCTCTCTCTCTATATATATATATATATATATATATATATATATATATATATATATATATATATATTGTGCTTTAATTTTGTTATTGTAGGGAATGAGTAATATATATATACATAATATGTATATATACATTACGATTTGGGAAATACACATCTTTGAGGATTTGTTTTTCGAGAGATCTTGTGATGAAAAGATCCAACTACAACATAAGACCTATGGATGTATGCTTAAAGCATTATCCAAAGAAGGCAGAGTGAATGATGCAATTGGGCTGTAGAAGGAAAATTTCAGTAAATGAGAGTTATTATAATACATTTATGAATGTTCTTTGCAAAGAAAGTCTGTAGGAGGAAATTAGCAAATTGTTGGTTGATATGTTAAGAAGAGTTTCATCATCTTTTGCAGAACTTTCTCGAATATATTAATAGACGATTGTCTTTGAAGATCAATGAGGAGAAGCAGAAGACCTTGTGAATGTAATGCTTGATAAAGGGCGTTCTCAGGATTTATTTTCATGTGGTTCTTTGGAAACGTTCAAATATTAGTTTTTAATATAGTTAAAATGCCAACCTTGGAAGTTAACATTTTTTTCTAAAGTTTGGACAAGAAAAAAAATCTTGTTGAGTGAAAAAAATTGGAAAAAGACAAAGGAAATATGTTAAAAAAAAAAAAATTCTGTGAACAGTAAAAATCTGGGCAATGAAAAAACCCATATTAAATTTTTTTTTTTTTTTTGAACAGTGTTCATTGCCGAGATTCCTCGGCAATGAACACTGTTCACAAAATTTTTTTTAATTTTTAAATATGGGTGTTTTTCATTGTCGAAAATCTCGGCAATGAACAGTGTTTTACTGTTCATTAGGAATTTTTTTTTTTTTTTTTACAATATTTTTTTTCTTTAATTTTTTTTTATTTTACACCTATTCATTCAGCAACTCAGCAATGAACCAAAGAATTTTTTTTTTGTATTACATATGTGTGCATTTTAAAAAAAAAAAATTCGTGAACAGTAAACATTTTTTTTTTTTTGTAATACATATGTATGAATTAAAAAATAAAAAAAAAGTAACATTAATTTGTCATTGTAAATAATTTTTTTTTTTTTTTTTTTTTTTGTATTATATATGTGTGGGTTTTAAAATATATATATATATATATATTTCGTGTCACAGAATGTGTGAGTTTTAAAAAAAAAAAAATTTAACAGTAAAAGTCTCGGCAATGAACAGTGTTTTAATGTTCATTAATTTTTTTTTTTTTGGTTCATTGCCGAGATTCCTCGGCAATGGTTCATTAATTTTTTTTTTTTTTGGGGCAATGAGCGATTGTCTTGTTCATTGTTATTATTTTTTTTTTGGGTTCATTGCCGAGATGAACAGTGTTTTACTGTTCATTAATTTTTTTTTTTTTTTTGTGTTCATTCTCGAGATTCCTCGGCAATGCACTGTTCATTGCCGAGATTAAGAGTGTTTTACTGTTCATTATTATTATTATTATTATTATTATTATTATTATTATTATTATTATTATTTTTGGTTTTGGTTTATTGAGATTCCTCGGCAATGCCTTCGCTCATTCGCCGAGAATTCTCGGCAATGAAGCGATGATTCTTGTTCATTAATTTTTTTTTTTTTTACAAATTTTTTTTTCTTTAATTTATTCTTAACAATGAACATTGAACATTAAGCTATTTTTAATTTTTATTTTATTTTAGGAATAATTGTATAAAAGGTTCGTATCGTTTCAACCTAAAACTTTTCACTACATTTTTCACAAACGTGCAACGCACGTGGCCAAAACTAGTATATATATATGACTCTAAAATAGTACAATAGCACATAAAACAAATTAGGGCATGTTCTATTTGCGTTTCACTTTTCAATTTTGAGTTTTGAATTCATTTTTACTTTTTGTTTTGAAAGTCTATTTTAGTATTGTTGAAAACGCGTTTGGTTTGTCATTCTGAAAAAACTATTTTTGAAAATACAAAACTGAAAAACACGTTCTATTTGAAATTTTGAGAAATTGTTTTATATCATTTTATTCAATGAATTTGATTCTTCAATAAAATAGAACAAATTTATGCTAATATATCATAAAATAATATATACATTTTAAAGTTGCTGAATCTTCCAATATTTTTTTTTTTTACAAAAATAAAATACAAACAAATAATAAACTAACAAAATAAAAATTAATGACGTGAATTTAGAATTTTAATCGATTTTCATTTAAATTAATTTTTAAATTTTTTTTATTTAAATGACCAATAAGGGCTTGAATTATTTTTTAGATTCATTTTTATAGAATGAAAAAAAATCAGAATTTTTATTTTTTAAATTTTTTAAATTTTTTAAGATTTTAGAATTTTATATTTTAGAATTATTGTTTATATAAATTTTGTTTTAACTTTTTTAGATTTTTTACGTTTTTAGATTTTTTTTTTTAGTATTTAAATTTTTTTTTTAATTTTTTAAGAATTTAGAATTTTATTTTTTTTAGAATTTTTGTTTATATAAATTTTTATTTAAATAAATTTTGTTTTAAATTTTTTTTGAACTTTTATTTTTTTGAATTTTATTTTTTAAGAATTAAGAATTTTATTTTATTTTTATAATTTTATATTTTTAGAATTTATTTTTATATAAATTTTGTTTTCTTTGTTTTGAGTGTTTTCCTTGTTTTAACTGAAAACACTCAAAATGTCAAAAATCTTGTTTTGAGTTTTGTATTATAAATTTAACACCGTTTTCGAAAATGAAATTTCAAAACAATATAGTAAACAAGTTTTGGGTGTTTTGCAAAATTGAAAACTGGGAAAAATGCCCTTATTGTTTAGAGAGAAACGAATTTTGGTCCATCAAAAACTTCAACTGAAAACTCATTTTTGAGGTAGTTTTACTTAATTTTTTATTGCGATTTTGAAATGAAGTTTCAAAAAATTATGATGTTATTTGAATGTAATGTTATTTGAATGTCATGCAAACTTATTTATGAAAGAACTTATGATAGTGATTGAAAGTAATCACTTTAAAATGTTTGTGATTGAAAGAAATCACATATGATGATGATGTTATGTCGTGTCGGAATGTGCGTTAAAAGAAGAAGAATCAAGTATGTATTTTAAGTTTATAGTAGATTTGGAAATAATTATTTCATATAGGGTAAAATTAGAAGAAAAATTAAAAAACAGCTAAAAACCACTGATTTGGGGGTTAAGAAATATATCGCAAATTACAATACACTGGTTTTTGGGTGGTTTAAAAAACTAGTGTCCCAAAAAACTAACAAACACCGATATTTCTAACATTTCATAAACTGTATTATCCAAAAACGGTCAAATTCAGTGGGAAAAAAAAAAACCCAAGTCAATATTAGTAAGCAAAAGGGGTGCTTCAGCTAGTTTTGTATAATTTTAAAATATTTAGTTTAAATGTTTACCAACTTTATATATAAAGTAGCAAAAGGGTTAACAAGAACTACATTTTATTCTAAAGCATAAGATGAAATGATGTATACAATGAAACTAGCTAGGAATGCTCTCTAGCCACACACTATTCAAAAAATCTAAACAAGCATGCTTTGCTAGGGTGTGAGCAGTTTTATTCGCGATGCCTGAAACAGAGGAACGTAGATTTGATATGCAACAAAAAATAACCTCTGCTGGTGCATGAAAGCTAGATTTCTGCACTAATTCCACCGTTTTGCTACAGTCCGATTCCAACGCCGATATGTGGAGACCATGTACAACGAGGAAGGATGGCATGGCAATGTGTTCTCCCATGAAAGGTGAAACATTACATCGGATGGATTTTGTAGAAATTGCTACCATTGTAATTTGTGGAAATTGAAGGACAATGCTATAGTGTGTGCTTTTCAATTTACTTATCTATCTGCAGTGGAGCCAAGAATTTTTTTTATCGGGCTAAAATTTTTTGTTGGAAATATTTCCATTGAATTATGTGGCGCTCAAAGTATATTATTCGACTGAGTTGCACTCTTATTGCTTTGTCTAATGTTAGTTTAGTTTAGTTTAGCTCAAAAACTAGCAAAAGTGTAAGTTTAAGAGTGTTTGATAAGTGTAATTTTTACACTTATCCGTGCTTTTTTTCTTGTGCATTTTTTGGTTGCATTATAGGATGGATCACATACTTGGGACTAGTGTGGACAAAGGATGAGAAAATGTGGTGAGTTGAGTAGATGATGCGATTATCCACAAAATGAGCATGGAACAGGCTAGAAAGGAAAAGGGAAAAGCGACCAAGTTCTAAGCGTGAGCGTGACTCATGGAGCACATGGCAAAATGAAAATAACACAATGTATTGTAGAGCGTGCGGTGCCTAGAAAGGGAAATCTAGCGCACACGGTGCGTGGTTGTCATGCATGCGACAACTGCAGGGCAAACATACGGCGTGTGACAACTGCGAAAATCAAATCCTATTGGATTCGATGTTGCATATTGAGGGGTATTCTCGGGACTTTTTGGTACAAAATTCGAGGTAAAAGGGATACACTGTAAATATCTCAAGTCTTAGACTTGAGAGGAGTTACCGAATCTTACATTGAGATATATGGAACACAAGAAAGCTCTCGAGTTTAGGGATGGTAAAAAAACCAACCCGACCTTCCCCGTCTTGCCCCTCCCCGTTAGTAATTAGAGTGGTCTCCACCCCAAATTATTTTATTTTTATGTGTTTAAAATTTAAATCGTATTTAAAAAAATAAAAATTAATATTAAAAATTAATTAATTAATTAAACAGAACGATAAATAGAGATTTTTCAATTTTCGCTCTGCCTCCCAAAAATCTCTAACAGGGCAGAGATGGTAATGTTCGTTCCACCCTATTGACATCTCTACTTGGGTTAGGGTTTCAAATTGAAAAGCGAAGATATGAAGATCAAGCTGGAATTGTTGGAGTTCGAGTTGCGAACGTCAATTGTTCTACTTCATGTTTATTTATTTTTTCTTCAAAACTTGATGATGTATTTTAAATTTATTTTGTATTCTTGCAAGATGATGAGTAGCAAAATTTGTAGTTTGGACGAACTATCTAGCCTAGTTTTGGTGGTTTAATTTCATTTTTCGAGTTTTGACATGCAAATTTTTTTATCATTGCTCTTAATGCTTTTATATATTCTTGGCCGGACTTCATGTTTTGTGAACCATATTGAAATTGAGAGGTAAAATACGTATTTTATCACTTTCGATAAAAATTATAAATTTGGATAAGAGATAGAGAAATACTTATATAATTTGTGCAATCGTTTCTTCTTGTGATTTAATGTACTTATATTTGTCATGATTTACATAGAGATTTAACAAAGTTATATGTAGTGTAAACTTAATTTGTTATAGGACACAGACAAATGTATTTTATACGCTTATTTATGCTTGTAAATTTATTATATATTTTCTATATGAGCAGTTTTCTATTTAAGCCCATGTTTGGGCATGTTTAAATTATAATTTCAGCTGGTTAAACTAGTCAAATATACTTTTTATCCACACATTTTATAAGATCTACAACTTACAACTCATTTTTTAACCACACATTCACCAACAACTTATATTAGAAGTACTTAAAAATAATTTCAGCACTACCAAACATGCGCTAAATGAGTTCAATTATTGTATAAGTAGGTACAAAATCCAATTTAGATGAATTTGGAACAAAAAATAAGAGTTTGAGTCTTAATTGACACTTAATCAGATGGTACAGACATAAGTTAAAACTATTATAAAGTAATTGTGGTGAATTCAAAAGTTTTGGGAGCAAGAATCAGTATTTGAAAAGTTTGGGGACTAATTTGCACATTTTAAAAATTTGGAAGGCCACTTTGGAAGATTTTAAAAGGGCGACGACCAATTAGAATGCATTTGGAAGCTTTTGGATTGAATCGAGAAGATTTAAAGAAGAAATGACCAAAACCGTACATCAGAAGTCAAATTGGAGACCAAATTGTAATTTTTAAAAAAAGGTCACACCTAGGCAGCACAATGCATTGTACGACCTAGGTGCAGTTGTGTATACTTACTGGAGGTCATACCTAGGTAGCATAATGCTTTGTGCAACCTAGGTGCGACCTGTGATGAAGGAAAGTCATAAGTGCGGTTTTCTAAAGTTAAGTGGGATTAGGACTTTTTTGAGACACAACTTTGAAGACTTCTTAAGGACTATAAAGAGACCTTTTCTAGGTCTTTTGAAAGTGTTACGCAATTGAAGAAAAAAATAGAGATCAAAAGTAAGAGAAAGAGGAATTCTTGGACAACATTCATTAAGTGCAATTGGAAATTTTGGATTAATTCAAGATTAAGGGTTGTATGTATTCTTCTTCTTTTTCTTCCGGTTCATGAATTCTTCTATTAATATCGCTATATTCATAGGAATCATATCCGGCTAAATCTTTTATATCTAGGATAAACGATGAAACCTCACTTTTTTTTTTATTAATTAGAAGTTATTTATTTTTGTAAATTTATTGATTATGGTTTGATTATTTATTATTCACTGTTTCCGTTTTGATGTTTGATCGCCATTAAAATATTTTATGGTCTAATTGCTTTTGAGAGATTCAATTTAGATGAACACATGGTAATAAATAACATAGAGTCCAATAATAGATAGAAATTACTATTATACTTTATGAAATCTTTCTAGATGATCGTTGTGATTAAATGCATACCTTTGTGTTCAAAATTTAACTAAAGATGATTAGGTTCATATAGAGGTATAGAATTGATTGATTGTCGAGAGAGACTTTTGAATATATTAGGATCATCGATATTTGACCTAGGACAATAATATACAAAGACGAGTAATTGATAATTAATTGTTGAAACGTGTATGTGGATTCGTAAATCCTAGTGCTAGTAAAACTCGAATTTGTTCTTAAAATTACTTTTGATTTCGTGATAATTTAGATTTAATTAAACTCGAGTAGAATAACTTTAAGATTGAATTTATAAACGAATCTGTGTTCTTATCTTGTTAAAACTCGAAGTATACATTAATTGGTTAATTGATAGCTAGTACTATGGGTTCGACACTCTTCACATCATTATCGTACTTGTTAACGATCCGTCCACTTGCGGGATTAAAATCTACAACAAGTTTTTAGCGTCGTTGCTATGGACTAGTTTTATTAATTTCTACGTTAATTGATAATTTAGTTTCAACAAATAATTATTTATTTATTTTATTTTTATTCTCCTTCTCAATTCTTTGTGTAACTACTGAATTTCAGCTATTTTTTAAAGTTTCAGGTATCGATTATGTATACGCCGTGCAAAAGATAAAGATCTATTTGATTTCGATCTAGAAATCGAACGGAATTTTCACCAACGACAACGTGAACAACGAGAAGAGAAAAAACATCAAAGTGATACAATGGACAAAAACTACCGGGTCCGTGATCCACCATCTGCAGATTTGAGAAATATTCTTGCACATGTGGCTCGACCAGTTAAAGTTATTGAACGAGATATTCTTATAGGCATATATTGCCCTCGATTGTTGAGAATTGGTCCAGCATAATTTACCCACATTTTGGACTCGAGAACTTTCAGTTAAGATAAGATGTAGTTAATTTGTTTTCGAACAATCTATCGTTCTATGGGAGAACCGACAAAAATTCTCACTATCATCTTTCTCGTTTCATGGAATACTGTGAAAACTTCAAATATCACGGTGTTAATGAAGAAGCACTTAGGATGATACTCTTCCCACACACTCTGAAGAATAAGGCTATAGAATGGTTAGATTCTCTACCATTGAGAAGCATCATTACTTGGACATATTTGGTCCAGAAATTCACTCAGAAATATTTTCCTCCGGCCAGAGTAAACAGACTGAAGTATGAAATATCAAAATTTCAACAATCTGACTTGAAAAATTTCCACGAAACGTGGGAAAGATTTAAAGAACTGCTCAGAAAGTGTCCAAGTCATGATTTTCCTTTAACAGCTAAAATCATTATTTCTATTCTGGATTAGTTCTGAACAATTGTTCTTCAGTAAATTCTGCAGCAGGTGGCTCTATCCAAAATAGATCCGTTGGAGATCTTCACGACTTGTATGAGATGATGAGTGAATAGTTTGTAATGTGGCCAGACGGATCGTAAAAGAAAGTAACATGAATGCATAGGGTGGAAATCAATTCACAATTGCTGGCCCAAATTGATTTATTAGCACGGAAGATGGAATCATTAAAGCACTCCCAATCCGCTAATATGGTTCATCTATCTATCCCAGTATGTGCAACATGTGGGGTGAATCATCAATCATCGAAGTGTCTTTTAACCACCGCTGATATGTTATCACATGAGCAAGCGGCATACGCTCGTAACTTTCAAACAAAAATAAAATAATCCATACTCACATGCCTACAATCCGGGATAGAGAAATCATCCAAACTTGTCATATATAAATAATCAAAACATTCAAAATCGCCAAATGGGGAAGATCCAAGGAAAAGGAAGGATGATGAGAATAGGCATTCAATAAATTATCAAAATGAATGGAATCTGAATTCAAGGAAGTGCGAGAAAAGGCAGGATATCTCAATAAAGAATGTAGAAAATTAGATTGGACAATTTGCTAAACTATTGACTAAGCGACAACCAGGCACATGGCCAAGCAACACTGATGTAAATCTAAAAGAAAATGTAAATACAATTACTACGAGAAGCGGAATTGAGTTGTCAGAAATTTTTGTAAAGAAATCAGGTGTAGAAAAAGAAACTATGTACAACAAAGAAAGAGAAAACAAATCCAATAAATTCGAAGAAGCAGTTGAACAAGAAAAAGAGAACTCTCCACCGATTATATTCCATCACTGGTTAAGACTTACGTTCCTCCAATTCCATTTCTCCAGTGATTGCACAGACATAAATTGGACAAGCAGTTTGAGAAGTTCTTGGATGTATTCAAGAAGCTTCACATAAACATATCGTTCCCCGATGTCTTAGCTCAAATGCAAATAAGAGAAATTTAGAAGATTATGAAACCATGATGTCGACCGAGGAATACAAATACCACATTGCAAAACAAGTTACCACCAAAACTAAAAGATCCAAGAAGTTTCACTATTCCATGCATTATTGGCAGTTTATTCTTTGATAAAGCTCTATGTGATTTGGGTTCTAGTATTAACTTAATGCCTTATTCTATTTTCAAGTAGCTCGGTTTGGAAAAAGCAAAGCCAACAACAATATTGTTGCATCTTGCAGATCGGTCTGTCAAACATCCACAGGAGATCGTTGAACACATATTAGTGAGAGTGGACAAGTTCATATTCCCTGCTGCTTTTATTATTTTAGATATGTGTGAAGAGAGGGATGTACCATCTATTTTGGGTCGACCATTCTTAGCTACTGCCGAGCATTGATTGATGTGCAAAAATGGCAATTAATGCTGAGGTTGAATGATGAACATATTACATTCAATGTGTTTAAAGTAACTAAATTTTCGAGCTCTTCAAATTTTTGTTTCTAGATTGATGTCATTGACCAAGAGGTAACTAACACTTTTTCATTGGAAAACTTGTCAAACTCGATGGAACACATGCCAATCATTAAAATAAGGAGTGACGAACAATCGTCCGAGATTTTAGATGATAAATCGATCATCCAACCTGAAGAAGCACCAACTAGAGAAGAAGAGCATATGGAGAAAAAGAAGTTGTCTCTAAATGAGTAAAATGAAAAAGTAACATTTAATAATGTTGCACTGTCAATCAATTCTCCGACTTCTATCTTTCTTCTAAAATTGATTCTGTGATCAAAACTGATGAGGAAGTTGAAGTTTTCATAGTTGAGTTCGAGAAAGGGGTGAAATATAAAATCATATTTTTATAAGAAGGGAAAAATCAAATTCGGAGAGATAAAAAAAATGGTGCAAAGTCAAGCGATACAAGTAAAGCAAGTCCTCCAAAGACCTATACAAAGTGTCATGAAACGATTGTTGTATAAAGTCAAGCTAATGACTTTAATAAAATGCTTATTGGGAGGCAACCCAATTTTCTATCCCTTTCCTCATCTATTTTTTTTTTTTTTTTTGTTTACTAACTAGTTTATTTCTTTATTTTTAGCTTATGATAAATTTTAACACCTTTTAGCTTCTTTTTTTCTTAGGATTTTTGATCAATTTAAATTGAGGTCACCGTAATCCGTTTTTCAGATTTTTCTTGGACAACATGAAGTTTATGGTGTAATGAGATGGTGGTTAAAATTTGGGGTCAATGATAGAATTAACTTGAAACCTAATGATAGAATTATATTCCCCATAAATGAAACAAAAGATGCATTAACTTTCATTGATAACATCAAACTTAAAAACAAGCATAGTTTGACCCAAAAAAAAAAAACACAAACATAATATGTATTAATTAAAATTGATTCCAAAATCACATAAACTAAAACTAGAAATACTAGTTCTCTGGCGGAGGAGGCGAAGGGAACATTATGTCAAACCGAGAGTGAAATGTCTATTGCGTTGCTAGCACTTGTTGTAGCAACGATGTCAAACCGACAACCAATTGTTGTAGACCTCCCACTGTGATTTGCAAGTCGTCCACCGTAGAAGTGAGCGAGTCAATCTATCTATTGAGAAGATTATAGTGGTCTTCAGTCAAGGAGAAACGGGATGTCAAGGATGACAGCATATGAGAGCTCGATACATCACTAGGATGAGACGGAGAAGGTGAATCCTCTTCATCATCATCATCTTCATCCATCGCCTCACCTCCTTCAAACGATAACGTGGAAAGCCCCGACTCCGCATCAAAACCTTTTGTCTTAGCAACCCATTGCCCATTTTCTTTTACAATTTTCATTCGTTTGAGGATATGAATATTGATAGTGTCGGTGGGTTTTGTATTAATGACGACCTCATCACGCAAAGAAATCTCAAAGTGTCAAAATATTTTGGTAAGGATCATCCAATATGGTAATGCCGTAATTCTATGGGCGCGACAAATGGTGTTCATGTGGTTTAACATAATAAACAGAAAATCAATTTTTCGACCGACTAAGAATGAGTCGAGAAGGAAGAGGTCGAAAAGAGTTACCTCATCTAGATGAGCTTTCCTAGGGACGATTATATGGGCATTGATGTTATGTAAGACTCGATAAGATAGAGTGAGTTGATTGGAACTTAGTCTTACGTCATTTTCAAAGGGTTTGCCGGTGACTCGACTACAAGCTTCTATATGATTGTAACCTTCAAAATGAGGAGCAATTTTTTGGCAATAGATTTGATTGTCACAATCCTCAAGTTCAAGAATGGAACGAATGAGGGTTCGAATAATTTTCATTCTTTTTTTTCTTGAGCGTGCAAGAAATATCGACCCAAGTATAAATTATATCTTGGTAAAAGGCTTTCAAGAGATTCGGGTAGGCTTTTTCATCGAGGGTAATGATTGAAACCCAATCCATAGAAACAAAAAAATCCTCGATATGAAAAGAAGGGCATCATAAGTAAAAGAAGCGAGATCGACATTTTTACCTATGAGAATGGGGCATTTGTCGACACGATTTTCTAGCAATGAATCATCATTGGAAGATGGTGATGGTAGTCTTTCTCTCCTTGGTCGTTTGCTTGCCATTTTTGCTTGAGGTATTTTGGCGAAAGTCGGATATGTAGGTTCTAGGTTTCGGATGTTCGATTTAGGGAATAGCTTTTGTGATTTGGTGGATGAAAATTAGGAATTTTTCGAAATTTTGAATGTGGGTGAAATGGGTTTTTTGTTTTAACTGAAAATTTTGAAAATTTTGAGTTCGATTTGTGAATGAAGAAGGATTTTAAGAAAGAAGATGGAAGAAATATGAAACAGAAATGAAGAATATGAAGGATTTCAAACTTTAAAACGTCATTTTTTGTTGAAGCGGTCGATCGCTTGACAATCCAAATGGTCGACTGATTAAATCTTTGATTTTATGTAAAAAAATCCCTGAACAGATGGATGAGGTAATGGTCAACCGCTTTGAATTGAAACGGCCGTCTGGCAAAATGTGATCAATTAAACCAAAATTCTCTGAACAGAGGGACGATCAAACGATCGTCCGACTTGGCAAATGGACAACCTACTGGGCAGATTTAATAAAAGTTTCAATTGATTATCATCATAAAGACTAGCATTTAAGTTTTAGCCACACACTTCACATTCGTCAATTATGCCTAAATTTCTTCAAATATACGAGAATCTTTTAAGTGCTAATGGTTTTATGAGAATGTCGGCCAATTATTTTTCTGTATTCACAAACTCTAAAATTATATCTCCCTTTTGTGCATGATCTCGTAAGAAATGATATCTAATCTCAATGTGCTTGGTTCGAGAATGCAAAACGGGATTTTTAGACAAATTTATAGCACTAGTGTTATCACACATGATAAATACATTTTCAAATGATAAGTGATAATCACTTAGAGTTTGCTTCAGAATTTGAGCACAACAACTAACGGCTGAGATATAGTTGACTTCGACGATATATAAAGCAACAAAATTTTGTTTCTTACTAAACTATGATACTAGTGCAAAGCCTAGAAAGTGACAAGTTCTGCTAGTACTTTTATGGTCAATTGTGCAATCGGTCCAATTGGCATCCAAGTAGCTAAGTAGATCGATATGAGTACCCTTAGGATACCAAAGACCTAGAGATCTAGTGCCATTAAGATATCTAAAAATGCGTTTTACGGCACTAAAATGAGAGTTCTTAGGATTAGATTGATATCTTACACATAAACACACACTAAACATAATATCGGGTCTACTAGCGGTTTAATAAAGAAGGGATCTGATCATACTTCGATATTTAGTTTTGTCTACGGGAGTACCTTGATCATATTTATCTAATTTGATTGATGAGCTCATTAGAGTATTCATTGGTTTCAGCATATCCATGATATACTTGGTTTGACTAATGAATATTCCATCATTATTTTGTTTGATTTGGAGTCCAAGAAAGAACTTGAGTTCTCCCATCATACTCATCTCAAATTCCTTGCTCATACACTTAGAAAATTTTTCGCAAAGTAAAATGTTAGTGGCACAAAAAATGATATTATCAACATAAATTTTACAACAATCATATCATTCTTTTTAGTTTTTATAAAAAGAGTAGTATCTGCTTTACCCATTAAAAAACTATTTGATAAAAAGAATTTGCTCAATCTTTTGTACCAAGCTCTAGGAGCTTGATTTAATCCATAAAGAGCTTTTTTAAGTTTGAAGAGTTTGTCTGGATATTTATGATTTTTGAAATCGGGAGGTTGCTCAACAAATACTCCTTCTTGAATAACATCATTCAAAAATACACTTTTGACATCCATTTAAAAAAGAGTAAAAATTTTGTGACAAGCAAAAGCAAGAAGCATGCGAATTGAATCTAATTTAGCAAATGGTGCAAAAGTTTCTTCAAAGTCTATACATTTTTCTTGATTGTAACCTTGAGCACTAGTCTAGCTTTGTTACGCACAATTATGTCATTTTCATCTCATTTATTTCGAAAAACCCATTTTGTACCAATAACGGTTTGAAAATTTGGTCTGCAACTAAATCTCAAACATGATTTCTTTCAAATTGATTTAGTTAATCTTGCATAGCTAGAATCCAAAATTCATCGAACTCCGCTTCTTTGAAATTCTTTGGTTCAATTTGTGAAAGAAATGCACAATTGTTAAGAAAGTTCCTAGTAGAATTTCTAGTACTTACATATTTGGATGGATCTCCAATAATGAATCTTTTGGATGAGAAGGGACAAACCTCCATTCTTTGGATAGAGATGGAATATTTTGTTCTTCAAGATATTCTACCTCATTTTGTTGCATGGTTGTTTCTTTCTTACGTTGATTTTCAACATTGTTGGAATTTTCCTAATCTTGATTTTGAATACTTAGTTGTTCAAACGGAATTTTCAAATCTACATCATCTTCAACGTTTTTCTCATGTTCAAAAGAGTTAGTCTCATCAAATACAACTTGCATGGATTCTTCAATCACCAAGGTTCTTTTGTTAAAAACTCTATAAGCCTTACTAGTAGATGAATATCCAATAAAAATTCCAATATCAGATTTTGAATCAAAATTTTCAAAAAATTTCTTTTGTATTTAGTATGACACATTTACAAACAACAATGTTAAAATATCCTATATTGAGAACTCTATTTTTTCAAAGTTCATATGGAGTTTTAGTTTTCTTTCAACTAACTAAAACTCTATTCAAAATGTAACATGAAGTATTAATGGTTTCGGCCCAAAAATACTTTGGTAATTTATTTTCATTTAACATAGTCCGAACTATTTTTTGTAATGTACGATTCTTCCTTTCTATTACACCATTTTGTTGAGGAGTTCTAAAAGCCGAAAAATTATGTTAATATCCATTTAATTTACAAAACTCATCAAATACAATGTTTCCAAATTCTCCACCGTGATCACTTCTAATTGTGGTAATGGTGTATCTTTTTTCATTTTGAACATTTTTGCAAAAGTGTTTAAATGCATTTAAGGCCCCATCTTTTATATTTTAAAATATGACCCAAGTAAATCTTGAAAAATCATCAACGATAACAAATGCATTGTGTTTACCACTTAAACTCGTGGTTCTAGAGGGTCCAAATAAATCCATGTAAAGAAGTTGTAAAGGTCTTGTAGTAGAAGAGTGTTGTTTGAGTTTAAAAGAACTCTTACTTTTTTTCTAAATTGATAAACATCACAAATTTTAATTTTGACAACCTTTAACAAAGCAATTTTTAGAAATTTTGGAAAGTAAGTCAATGTTAACATGACATAATCTTCTATGCCATAGCCAAGTGTCATCTTTTATACTTAATAAGCATTTTATCACTCTTTCAAGCTCAAATTCAATGTTTATGATATATCCTTACTTCGGCTTCCTATGAACATTATCTCCTTAGATATAGCATCATCAATGAGACATTTAGTAGAATCAAAATTAATGAGACAACATTTATCACATAATTGACTTATAATAAACAAGTTATATTTGAGATTATCAACTAATAGAACATTTTGAATAGAAAGAGATAAATAGTTACTGATATTTCCAATTCTTATGATTTTTCTTTTAGTATTATCTCCAAAAGTGACATGACCTCTATCATTTCTTTTGACGCTAGATAGCAATGTTTGATCATCGATCATACGTTTTGAGCAACCACTATCTAAGAACCAATTACTCTTCATTTTCCTTGGTGCCTACAAAAATTATTTCAATTTTTAATCTTTGGTACCCACATAACTTTGGGTCCTTGATAGTTAGTGTTAGTATAAGTTTCTTTTACCCACTTATGTTTGTTTTCAAAGTGTAGCATCTTTTTTATTAGACAATTAAATGCAACATGACCAAATTTCTTACAAAAGCTACATGTCACATTTTGGTGAGAGGAATTGGATGATTTGATAAAAATATTTTCAAAAGATTTTTGTTTGAAGAATGGTTTGTATCTAATACATCATTTATCAAAAACACATTTTTGTTCACAAAGCATTAATTCAAAAAAATTATTCACTTCGATAAATTTGTGAACAATGTTTGTCAAGTCTACAATTTTTTCCTTTAAAGAAAGATTTTATTTAATTAAGAGATTTTGATTATTCTTTTCTTTTTCAAAATCTTTTTGTGCTACTAAAAATTTCTTAACTACCTTTTTCAAAAAAGAATATTTCTTATTAAGAGTTGAGTACTTTGTAACAAGTTTTTCAAAATTTTCAAGGATTTCATCATAAGAGGTAGATAAATCATTATATGAATCATTGTTATTTAGACTTACCTCATTTTCAATGGCCATGAAGTACATGTTGGCAATTTCCTCTTGATTTTCATCTTCTTCATGGTATTTTTCATCACTATCATCCCAAGTTGCTTGTAGTGCTTTCTTCTGGGTAAATTTCTTCTTGTTTGAATATTCAGTTCTTTTGTGACCGAGTTTGTCACAATCATAGTAAACAATCTTCTTACTCTTCTCTTTACCTTTTTTTTCTTTTTTTTTTTGGAATCGGCGATTGTTGCAGAAACATTTCCATTTCTTGACAAGAAGAACTAGATCATCAAGTTCTTCATCACTCATGTTCATACTTGAGGAGTCTTCATCATTTGTTAATTTTAAAGCAATTTGTCGCTTTGGAGGCTTCTTCATTTCTTTTTTGCTCTTTCTTGTCTTCTCATTTGTCTTAGCATTGTTTAACTCATAAGGCATCGATGTTGTATAGAGCTCCTCCAATAGATATGTGTTGACATATTTTGTATTTGCAATGAACATCCTCAATGAGTTTTAATCTTCCGAGAGAGACCTAAGCATTTTACTTACAAGTTCACCGTTAGTATATTTTCGATCAAAGTCTTTAAGGCCATTAATAATATCGATGAAACGAGTAATCGTATCCACAATAGATTCATTTTTCTTCATAAAGAAATTCTCAAAATCTTTTGTTAAAAGATTTATCTTAGTTTCTTTTACTTTGTTAATACCTAAGTGAGTGATTTCTAAAGCATGACAAATGTCGTAAGCTGAATTACATGTGCTAATATGATTAAATTCATTTTTATCTAAAGCACAATAAAGTAAATTTTTGACTCTAGCATTTAGAGATAATTTTCTTTTGTCTTCTTCATCATATTCCTCTCTAGGTTTTGAAACGGTTTGGTCCAATTTATCATCAACTTTAATAATTTTTGTTGGCACATAAGGACCAAATTCAATGACTTCCCAATTGTTATAATCTGTTGATTGAATATATATCATCATTCTAGTTTTCCAATAAGAGTGAGTACCATTAAATAAGGGATGACGATTTGTAGAATGCCCCTCAAGATTTTAAATATTATGGTTAGCCATTACTCAAAATTGTAAAAGTCTTATTTTTAAAATGAGCACTTTGTACTGATACCAATTGATAACCCAATAACAACTAACCAAGAGGGGTGTGAATTGTTTTTACAAACTTTTTCGAAAAATAATCTCAAAATAAGAAACTTAAAAGATGTAAATTAATCAAGTAAAAATACAAGCACTATATAAGCAAATAATAGGGTAGAGAGAGTACAAACGATATTTTTATGGAGGTTCGATCCAATCAATGATCTACATCCCTCGTTACCAATCTCTCCGTCATGAGCATCGACCTTTCCACTATTTTGATTGACTTATGGTACAATCAAAACTCTTTACAATGCTTCTGGTGACTTATAATCAAGGAGCACTGATCCTTATACAATATTGAGCTTTACAGGACCTCAATATAACCCAAATATATAAAGAAGTTGATTTAAGATAGTATTTCTCTCTTAATGAATGATAGATACAAGTTAAGTACCAAGATAAACTAACACTTCAATAATTAGCAATAGATGAAAAGCTCAAGTGTTAGAAAGAAACTTTGATGAGGATGAAGATTCAAAAGTTTAATTTGATCAATCAAAAATTTTCAATGAATGATTTAGAAGATGTAGATGCAATAAATTTTGAATGATTTTTCTCAAGATAATTCTCTCTTTTAATGCTCTTATGAATGTATATGAATGATAATAAATAAAGGACAATATATAAAGATCAATTTTTAGAACTTTCTATCCATTTGGATGATCAATCGGTCGACCTACAACATTTCGGATGACCAAAAATAATCGTTGGAACAGTAAAAATCAGAACGGTCATAATTTTTGAAAAACTGATGTGCAATCAATCGACCTATAAGTTGAGTCGATCGATCGAACTGCTTTTAGGTTGATAGGATCCTATGACTTTAAAAAAATGTCCAAAAATATTTTACGCAGTTGATATTAATAAAGATTTTGGTTCATAAAAATATATTTGAGCTTTTATCATGTTGCTAAAGATCAAAGAGTTAATATCTTTACATTTGATCTAAAAATCTAACATTCGATCTTGAAATTTGATTCTTGAACTCTTGCATTGAATGATTGACTTTGATCTTTACTTCTTTGAGAGTTCGATTTGTAATATAGTCTTGATCTTGATGATGATTGATTTCAACATTTTGAAGATTACTTAAAACCAAATCGTTAGTAAACAAGATAAATTTATTTTTCATGATCAAAACATTAAGGTTAAAATCAACCATAAGTCAACACAAAAGACTTGGCACTAGTTTTATCTTATACCTCTCTCTGTAATCTTTTTGACTCGAGTAATAAAGCCTGTAAGGGTTTTAAAAATTTGGTGCTCTAAGGTTTGCAAAATCTAGAAGTCATCGATTTAAAGCTCGTTATGAGGGTCATCTATAAAACTTAAGGGGACTGAGGTTTACACATAAGATCGTAAAAAAATAAAAAAATAAATTGCCAAAGCCAGCAAGAAGGGTCCTTTGCGGAGTTAACATGAGGATTTAGATAACTAATGAGTTTGAATTGTATAATTGAACCGTGAAGGTTGGAGTACTTAAATCTAAGGAGAATCATCATAGATCTAAGTATTACTTTTATTGATTAGACCCAACCAAATTTGAGAGGAAAAATAATGAGAATTAACATCCTAGGTGGGAGATTCAAAAAAAAAAAAGAGAGAGAAAAGTTTGACCATTAAGGGTTGGAAAGGAACGAACTTAGAACTTATGACAATGGGTGTGACTATACACACACACACACCGGCCAAACATTGGATAAGTTAAAAATTAGTTTTGGTAGAATTATTTATAAACTTTTCATGAATTGGTTGAACAGTTCCAAATCCTGAAGCAAATACAACATGCTATCTAACAAATTTAGTTTTTTTTTCTATTTTTTTTTCTTTTGTGTGTTTTGAGTTGATAATCTTGTTCGAGATGAACAAGAGTTTAAGTTTGGGGGTGTTTGATAAGTGTATTTTATACGTCTATTTATGCTTGTAAACTTATTATATATTCACTATATGAGCAGATTTCTATTTAAATGAGTTCAATTATTGTATACGTAGGTACAAAATCCAATTTGGATGAGTTTGGAACGAAAAAGAAGATTTTGAGACTTAATTGACGCTTAATTAGATGGTACAGACATAAGTTGAAACTATTATAAAGCAACTGTGGTGAATTCAAAAGTTTCAAGAGCAAGAATTGGAATTCAAAAGTTCGGGGACTAATTTGCACATTTTTGAGTATTTGGAAGGCCACTTTGGAAGATTTTAGAAGGGAAAAGACCAATTAGAATCCATTTGGAAGCTTTTAGATTGAATCGAGAATATTTAAAGAATAAAATAACAAAACTGTATATCAGAAGCCAAATTGGGGACCAAATTGTAAGTTTTAGAAAAAGGTCACACTTAGGTAGCATAATGCATTGTGCAACCTAGGTGCGGTTGTGTAAACTTATTGGAAGTCATATCTAGGTAGCTGAATGTATTGTGCGACCTACGCTGAAGGAAAATCATAAGTGCGATTTTCTAAAGTTAAGTGGGATTGGGATTCTTTTAAGACACAACTTTGAAGACTTCCCAAAGACTATGAAGAGACCTCTTCTAGTTATTTTGAAATGGTTACGTAATTGAAGAAAAAAATAGAGATCAAGAGCAAGGAAAGAGGAATTCTTGGACAACATTCATCAAGTGCAATAAAATTTTTTGGATTAATTCAAGATTAATGGTTGTATCTATTCTTCTTCTTTTTCTTCCGGTTCATGAATTCTTTTATTAATATCTCTATATTAATAGAATCATGTCCAGCTAAATCTTTTATATCTAAGGATAAACGATGAAACCTCGTGTTTTTTATTAATTAGAAGTTATTTATTTTCGTAAATTTATTGATTCTGGTTTGATTATTTAGTATTCATTATTTTCGTTTTTTATGTTTGATCGCTATTAAAATATTTTTGTGGTCTAGATTTCTTTCGAGAGATTCAATTTAGATGAGCACGTGGTAATAAATAACATAGGATCCAATAATAGATAAAGATTACTATTGTACTTTATGAAATCTTTCTAGATGATTGTTGTGATTAAATGCATACCTTTATGTTCAAAATTTAACTAGAGATGATTTGGTTCATATAGAGGTATATAATTGATTGACCGTCGAGAAGACTTTTGATTATATTAGGATCATCGATTTTGGACATAGGGCAATAATTTACGAAGACGAGGAATGAAAAATTGGCGCAAATGGTCCCTAACCTTTGTCATTATTGTGCAATGGTCCATAACCTTTATTTTTTGGTGCAGCAACCCCTAACCTATGTATTTTGGTGCACAATTGGTCTTTATTTGATAAAAAAGACAAATATACTCTTATTTTTATTTAGAAAATTTTTTAATTGAATTCCTAACCTTTGTAAAAAGTACAAATGAGTCCGATACTTTTATTTTTTATAAAAAAATTAAAAAAAACTAACAAATTGATAATATACTAAATTAATTTGTATATTTTACGAACTATTATAAAATAACTAAATTTTAAGATCATAATTATTAACAAACGTGTTAATTAAATTATTTTATTATTATTAAGTAATCATTAAGAAAAGTAACTTTGCAACAAACTTGATACTCAAATATTATTATTTCATCGAGCTATTCGTTTATTAACTACAAATATTAGAGTTCAAATTGTATTCTTTATATTTTAATTTATCGTTTTAGTATCGTTCAAAAATAAAGAACACAAAATGTATGAATTAATTTTTGTTAGTATAAAATTTATCGTTCACTTGATGACCATTGGGGGCAAGCAGTTGGTAGAGCGGATCACGGAAACCCATCCAGAGTAGAATATTTCGTTCCTTCAATAGGCTCCTATCGAGGCTCCGATGACGGACATCCTTCCAGAAAAGGCCGATGATCAAATCCCCCCACCTGTTGTGGAGGAAAGCCCGCAATGTGCCGACCCTTAGAGAAGCGGCGGGGCATCTGAACTTAGAATCTTGTCATTCTCTTTTGCGTATGTTCCAGAATTAACTGTCAAATTTGTTTTCCTAACGTATCCCTGTTCCAGCATTTAATTTCATGAATGATTGTACATGGAGAGCAGCTTCTAAAATCTATGAATCACTCCGTTGGGTATTAACGGCGCTAACTTTTGGCAGAATCTGAAGAGTTAGCATCTTTAATGTCCCGGTAAGTGGGGAGGCAGCACAGTTGTGTGGCGTTCCAAATGTCCCTAGGATAGTCGTATTTATTGCCTTGTGCCAAGTTCCCATGCAGCCTTTGTATATATAACAACAATAAGACTAAGGGCCCTTCATGTGCTCCTCACGTATGCGCAACTCCAGTAAGTTACGTGAATTAGCTTTCAGCGGCATAATTATTCTTGAGTCGTGTGACCATAGCTATGGAGGTATGAATAAAGAAACGGCGTCCAGAATGCCCACCAATTGGAGAATCAACATTCAGAGGACCAAATGCCCGGCTAATCAACGTTCAGAGGACCAAACGTCTGGGAGGGAGGGAGGGAGGGGAGGGGGGGGAAGAGAGAGAGAGGGGTTTGAGCCTAGTAGCCTTAGCCTGACCATGCCCTGAACGGTGCATCTTTGATTCGGGTTATGGGGCTGGGAGCCATCTGTCAAAAGGTGTCAACAGTATTTTTTGAGCAATGTGGCCTAATTAGTCACCAAATCAACTCGTCTTGATTTTGGGAGACTCTCGATCATGGTGAAACCATATCTCCATCTCCTGATGATGTTCGGGATGACGAAGACCAGTGAATAGACTCAGTAGATCCAATATCCCAACATGTACCGACCCAAAGAGGCGGTGGTGTAGTAGGCTAATGACATGCTTATTCATTTATGCCTTGTATTCGAATTACGTTGAATAAAATACGATTGCACCAAGATTTTCATGGTTGTTTCGTTTGTGTGGATTGCTTGTGGTACCTGGGCTTCGGACTTCTTTGACATCGTGTGGCGCCAACGAAGCCACATGAACAATTTTGGAGTCACCAAATATGCCTCGACCGACAGTGTATATTGCACATCGTGGGACTTCGACAGCTGGCGAAGAACAGCCAATGCCGGCGTGCCATCCTGAAGTTCTGGCGTTCGGCCCCGCCTTCGCCTCCACGCAATCGTGAGGCATATGGGACAAGACGTCCTCGCCTACCTTGCGTGGCTCTCGCTCTTTACGTTTCCACGTAGGGTAGGCGTTGGTGGTGTTACCATGCATTGCCGTTCGTACAATTCACGAGGGGTGTATCCCATGCGCCCTTTACATCTTCCTAAGGTTTATTTGATGTGCATTCACTCATTCCCCACGTGTTTGTTTATCCGACTGTTAGTCTTCTGCCGCGCTTATATATGCATTTGCAGGTCTTTACTTTATTTTTCCCACCTTTGCTCTCCTACTGTCGTATTCAGATCCTGGTTGTTGCTAGCTATGTCGGGCTTTTATTTTTTCAGTGTCCCAAAGCTTAATATAAGGTGTAGAGGGGTTGTGGAGGATATCTCCTCCACCTCCAGTACTTTCTGCAGCGTCTGATCCAGGGGTTAATGTTTTGCAAACGCCGGAGATAATGGTGGGTAGCCATTCTTTTATTCCTCTAGCACCGGAGGTGACATCGGAAGTGCCTTCCGTTTCATTTCTCACGAGACCCGTGCCTTCGTCGGGAAGCGCTAGACAATCGGGTAAGAGAAAGGTCGGCACCAATAGCGGAGAGGAGGCACTCCGGGTCCCCACTCCTCCTCCTCTTGGCAAGTATGAATATATCAACATTGAGTCTCGCCGGGACAAGCTGGACCCAACGGTCTTAGGAAAACTACTACCCCCAACTGCCAAAGCGGCGGCATCAGTTCACAAGTATTGGACTTCCGCCTTTGGGAGGGCGGCAGATAACACGAAATTGATAGAGTTGTTGAAATTGGCTGAAATGTATACCTCCCGCAGTCACGTGCTTAACTGCGAGTTGTACAAATTGTTGGAGATGAATTTTGACGAATTGGGCTCTACTACTGGGAGAGATGAGGATGTTGAAGCGCTGCCCGTAGAAAACAAAGATCTTCAGGAACAACTCGTATTATCCAAAGACGCGAGGGCTCGTGCAACGTATGATATCACTAAAGCCAGGACAATCCAGATGGCATGTGTCGATGCCCAGAAAAAGGCTGAGTCGCAGCTGAAATCTTGTCAAACATGATTCATGCCAAAGACAAAGAACTGACCGAGGCACTGAATGAGTTGTCGAAGGCCCAGTGTCTATTGGCTAAACTCGAGGTCTCTGGTTATGCCAAACCCCAGGGCCCAACTAGGACGTAAGAGTCTTGCATTTTCTCATTAGTGTTGTCTTTCGGTTTTGAGACTATAAAGCTCCTCGCGATGCACATTATTATGTAAATTGTTTTATCCAGCCACATAGGCCAACGAAAATCCATTATCTTTGTTTGTTTTAAATGCGCGTTGAATATTTATCCAGCGAGTTTACAGAGTTGGCCGTGAACCACACTCCCTCGCTGCAGAATTGCTTTTACTTGTTTGAATGCACGTTTAATGTTTACCCAGCGAGTTGACAGAGTTGGCCGTGAACCACTCTCTCTCGCTGTTGAATTGCTTTTACTTACTTGATTACGCGTTGAATGTTTACCCAGTGAGTTGGCCGCGAACCACACTCTCTCGCTGCCGAATTGCTTTTACTTGTTTGAATGCGCGTTTAATGTTTACCCAGCGAGTTGACAGAGTTGGCCGCGAACCACACTCCCTCACTGTCAAATTATTTTTACTTGCTTGATTACGCGTTGAATGTTTACCCAGTGGGTTGACAGAGTTGGCCGTGAACCACACTCTCTCGCAGCCGAATTACTTTTACTTGCTATAGCATGACAGGGAGCCATCTTGTTTCGTGAAACAATGAACTTTATTAAAAAAAAATACGGTGTCTAATGACGCCAGAAACAATGCTTGAAAATTGAGGAGTGCAAAATAAAACTACTGATGGTATGGTCGCTGATGGGCGACAGTCCAGGGATGCCTTGTCTCCCTTCCTTCCGAGTCTTCCAATCTGTAGTTCCGGGTCGGATTTTTTCGATTATCTTGTAAGGGCCTTCCAAGGTGGGCCCGAGGGTTCTAACTCCCACATCTCTATTAGCCTGGAATACCTTCTTCAAGACGAAGTCATTAGCTCGAAAACTCCTTCTCTTGACCTTGGAGTTGTAGTATCTAGCCATTTTCCTTTGATAGACCGCGAGACGAAGCTGCGAGTCTGTATGTCTTTCGTCCAGCAAGTCCAGGTTCGCCCTGCGTAGATCGTCGTTTGTTACTTCATCGAAGTGCTAGTGCCTGGGAGAGGATATCCCTACTTCGACTGGGATCATCGTCTCCGCTCTGTACGCCATGGCAAAAGGGGTTTCGCCCGTCGCCGTCCAAGAAGTAGTTCGGTAAGACCATAGAGTCTCGGGTAATTCTTCAGCCCATCCTCCTTTGGCGGATTCTAGTATCCTTTTAAGGGTTTGCTTGATGATCTTGTTCACAGCTTCGACTTGGCCATTAGACTGTGGATAGTAGGGGGTGGAGAAGTCCCTCCGTATACCCAGATCCTCACAGTTTGTGTTGAACTTCCTTCGGACGAACTGCGTGCCGTTGTCAAAAACAAGAAAGTAGGGGATTCCGAAGCGACAGATGATGTTTTTCCAGACAGACTTCCACGTATTTTTCTTTGTGATCTTGCTTCGCACCACTTGGTGAAGTAATCCATTGCTACGACCACGAATTTGACCCCACCCATTCCAGTCGGGAGGGAATCTATGATGTCGATTTCCCACTTGGCAAAAGGCCAAGGACTGGTGACCAGGGTTAGGTTCTGAGCTGGGAGCTTCGGTACAGTGGCGAATTTCTGGCACCTGTCGCACTTCTTCGCGTAATTATGGGAATCTTTCTTAATGGTTGGCCAATAGAACTCCTGCTTCATGGCTTTCTGTACCAGGGCCATTCCTTCTGAATGGTTACCGCAAATCTCCTCGTGTATCTCTTTTATCACGTACACTGCTTCCTCCTGTGTCAAACAGCGTAGAAGGGGTGGCTAAAGCCCCTATTATATAGGATCTCGTCTTTTAGTACGAACTTCGCGTTGTACTTCTTGTCTTTCGCTTGGAAGTACTTGGCCAGTCAAGTATGCGATAATCTCCTTCATCCACCTAGGAGATTCAGATATTGTCATGGTAGTACGTGCGTGAGACTCGTCGATGGAGGACCGGTTGAGCTTTTCAACCGGGATGGCCTTCATCAAGTCGGAGTCTCTGCTGTTTGCCAATTTCGAGTGGGCCTCCACATAACCATTTTCCATTCGAGGAATCTACAGGAGTTCGTATGCCTCAAAGTGGGACAACAGGTCCTTGGCCTTTGTCAGGTATGCCACCATGGACTGTTCGCAGGCAGCGAAGGTCCCGTTGACTTGACTAACGACCAGCTGCGAATCACTGTTAATCTGGAGTTTTCTTGCCTTCATCTCTCGTGCCAGCCTCAAGCCTGCAAGGAGCACCTCGTATTCTGCAGCGTTGTTTGAGGCTTTGAACTCCAGGCGAAGCGCGTAGTTGAGATTGTGGCCATCAGGGCTGACTAGCAAAATCCCAGCTCCAGCTCCGGCCTCGTCCGAGGATCCGTCAACATGTAACTTTCATGTTGGTACATCCTGGGGTCGGACCTCAAGCAAACCCTTAGGGATATGGGCGAATTCAGCCACAAAATCTGCTAAAGCCTGTCCTTTTATAGAGGGTCTTGACTTGTAGGAGATATCAAACTGATTGAGTTTGACTGACCATTTCATTAGCCTTCCTGAAGTGTCCAGCCTTTGGAGTATCTATCTCAGAGCGAGGTTCGTCTAGACATCGATGCTATGAGACTAGAAGTATGGCCAGAGTTTTCGAGAGGCGATAATCAAAGACAAGGTGAGCTTTTCCATGTCTGGCTATCTCGTCTCCATATCCTGGAGGGCTTTGCTTAAGTAGACAGGAAGCTGCATGGGGCCTTCTTCTCGGATTAAGATCAAACTTACTGTCTTTTCAGACATGGCGAGGTAAATGAGCAACGTTCTCTATTCTTTGGTTTGGACAGCAGCGGGGCCTTCCTGAGAAGGATCTTGAGGTCTTGAAAGGTCTTCTCGCACTCTTCGGTCCATTCAAACCTCTTTCTTCCTTTGATGGTCTGAAAGAAGGGCTGGCAACGATCTATTGCCTTGGATATGAATCGGTTTAGGGCCGCTAACCTTCCTGTCAAGCTCTGAACTTTCTTTGGGGAAGATGGTGACCGCATCTCGATGAGTGCCTTAATCTTCTCGGGATTAGCTTCTATCCTGTATTAGTTGACCATGTAACCGAGGAACTTCCCAGATGCGACTTCGAAGGCGCACTTCAGGGGTTGAGCTTCATGCGGTATTCACTGAGGACTCCGAACATTCTTCTCAAGTGCCATATATGGTCCTCGGTGCTCACGCTTTTCACGAGCATATCGTCGACGTACACCTCCATTGTATTCTCAATCTGTCCTGCGAACATGCGATTTACCAACTGCTGATATGTGGCTCCTGTGTTCTTCAAGCCAAAGGGCATCATCCTATAACAGTACAACCCTCAGTCCGTGATGAACGAAGTGTGATCCTCGTCTCTTACAAACATCAGGATTTGGTTGTAACTCGAGTAGGCATCTATGAAACTAAGTAGCTTATGGCCGGCAGTCGCGTCGACCAACTGGTCGATGCACAGTAGCGGGAAGCTATCTTTGGGACACGCTTGGTTTAAGTTTGAGAAGTCTATGCATACTCTCCACTTCTTGGTGCTCTTTCTTACCAGCACTGGGTTAGATACCCATTGGGGATAAACTGCTTCCCTGATGAACCCGTTGGCTAACAGCTTGTCGACCTCTTCCTTAAGAGCGCCGTACCTCTCAGCACTCAAAGGTCTTCTCTTTTGTATCTTGGAGCGCACTTTTGGATCTACCTTTAGGGCGTGCCACAGATGGGGTGATCCCCACCATGTCACTGTACTTCCACGCGAAGATATTAGTATTCTCCTGCATGAACTGTTTCAATTCCTCATTCATCTTATCCTCGAGTTTTTTTCCACCTGCAATACCTGGGTCGGTTCTGATGGATTTACCAGAAATGCTTCCAGCTCCTCGACCGGGGAGGCGAGAGAGTTCGAGCCTATGATCCGAGGGTCTAGGCCCTCGTCGAGCATCATTTCCTCGTCCATCTTTTCGTGGTCAACGTCCATTGGCTCTGAATGTATGGTCATCACTACCAGGGCGAGATCCTCGCGCTTCGCCACTTTTCATAATGCGTTCATATAGCATGCCCTTGCCTTTGTCTGATTGCCACGAATCTTGGCGACCCCTTCTGGTGTCGAGAACTTCATGGCCAAGTGGTGTATGGACGTGACCGCCAGCAAATCCTTCAATGCAAGCCTTTCGAGGACTCCATGGTAGGCGGAGCGGGTATCTACTATCAAAAATTCCATGAACTTTCTGAGGTGGTACGGGGTTTCTCCGAAGTCCACCGCGAGGATAATCCTTTCTCGCGGGACAAGGCTATCTCTCGTGAAATTGAATAGTGGCTCTGAAATGGCTGTTAGTTCATGATCCACGTCTATTTGATCGAAGGCACTGCCGAAAAAATATTCACGGCGCTTCTATCATTGTCCAACATCCGTCTTAGTCTATTCCTATCGACGACCGTACAGACTACCAGGGCGTCGCAGTAAGGATAGTGTATACTGGTCTCGTCTTCCCCAGTGAACGAGATTTGTGGTGCTCTTGATCGGTGTCCATGGACCTGCCAACTCTCCATGGGCTCTTCTCTTGCTGCATTCGCATAGTTTCACTGTGAGTTCATAGTCGGGCCGGTCCCCGCCTTGAGGCGCGAAGAGACACCGTGCCTCGAGCCCAAATGTAGAGGGGCCCAAAATGGAAAAAAAAATTGATCAACCCCAAAAAAAAAAAAAAAAAATTATCACTCAAAAAAAGTCTCTCTGAAGATTTCACCCAAAAATTATCAATTATCACCCAAAAATTTATCATTGACTCCTCAACCACAAGGCCTAGTTCAAATTTCGGTCAAATGTCCAATGTCCATTTTAGTGAATCTTCTCTGTGAAGACTCTACGTGAATAGTACATTAGTACGTGATCGGTGATCCCAGTCCCAGCTTCTCTGATTGCTGATTAGTGATTCTATTTCCATTTTCCGCCTCAGTGCTATTGCCATTTGCCTCATTGCCTGAATCTTCATTCTTCACCGTGAAGAGTCTAAAGACTTCACTGTGAGTCTGTGATTCTTCTGTGAATGGTGAACGTGAATACCGTCATCTCAACTCAATTGCGAGCAGCCAGAAGCAAAGATCGAGGTGCAAGCAAGAGCGCAATGTATGCACAGTGCTGTGATTGCTCGACTCAACCTCGTCGGAAAGTGGAAAGAAAGCTAGCCAATTAATTTTTTTTTATATATTTTCAGTTTTTGTTCCTAAATCCTAAGTTCTTTTCAAGAAGATGAATTTTGTTGTTGGTTTTGGTCCTTTTGGACATTTTGGATTTTTGGTTAACTCAAAAATCAGAATCAGAAGTCAGAAAAATAAGCGAAAATTTGCCAAACTTCTCCAGGTCCTCCAGGAGAATACCTTGCGATCGCATGGGATTGTTACGAGCGATCGCATGGTTTCTATCCATTACGTTCTACCTCAGAAAAGTCAGACTTGCGATCGCAGATTTGGATTACCATGCGATCGCATTGGCTTAATACGTGCGATCACATGGTTCGTAGAAATTACATTCTGCCTCAGAAATGTCAAACTTGAGATCGCATATTTTGATTACCATGCGATCGCATGGTTAGCTGTTGTGATGTCCTGCGCCAATTTCTGTGATAATACTGTATGAGGAGCATATGCGTTGCATGACTAGTTGGATTGAATTGGAAAGCAGGCTTCGAACAAAAAATACCATTGATAAAAGTGTACAATTGGTGATCAATGAAGAAAGAGAACATTGGAGACAAGTGTTAACGAGGATCATCGCTATTGTGAAAAGACTTGCCAAAAATACATTGGCACTACGAGGAGATGATGAGCACCTTTATGCTAAGAACAATGGTCTCTTTTTGCAAATGATAGAAATGGTTGCTGAGTTTGATCCAGTAATACAAGAGCACATTCGGCGTGCTAAAGTGCGTGAGATTCATTATACATATCTCGGTAAAAAAATACAAAATGAACTGATTTAGATGTTGGCAGGTGAGGTGAGAAGTTCAATTATTAAGAAAGCTAAACATGCAAAATATTTCTCAGTCATACTTGATTGTACTCCAGATGCAAGTCACGAGGAGCAAATGTCTCTAGTAATACGATGTGTGGATGATTCAGCAAACGCACCAATGATACAAGAGAATTAGCTTGCATTTTTGAAGGTAGATGATACAACAGGACTTGGACTTTCAAATGAGCTTAAAAATGTTTTAACCAATCTTGAGCTTGATATTGATGATATTAGAGGACGAGGATATGACAATGGATCTAATATGAGTGGAAGGCACAAAGTGTGCAAAAAGAGTAATTGAAATTAATACTCCTTTCTATACTCCATGTGGTCGTCATAGTCTTAATCGACATTATGTGATATGGCGAAGTGTTGTCCTAAAGCTACGTATTTCTTCGGAGTAATACAACGCATCTACATATTATTCTCTTATTCTACCAAGAGATGGAAAATTTTCAAAGATAAGGTGGAAGGTTTGACGGTGAAGCCATTGTCACAAACACGTTGAGAAAGTCATGTTGAAAGTGTCCGACCAATTAAAGAGCAAACTGCACAAATAAGAGACGCTTTACTGGAATTGGTAGATATTAGTGAAGATCCTAAAATAAAGAGTGAAGCTGAGTCCTTAGCAACATATGAACTTGAAAATTTTGAATTCTTGCTTGGCATGGTGATATGGTACAAGTTGTTGCATGCAATCAATCTTGTAAGTAAATTTCTTCAAGCGAAAATGTAGATATTGATTGTGCTATCAACCTCTTAAAAGACTTGTTTCCTTTCTCGATGATTATAGAGAAAGCTGGATTTTCTATTGTCATGGATGAAGCAAAAAAAAATTGCGGTGAAATGGGAATTGAAACTCTATTTTGGAAAAAAGCATACTATTCAAAGGAAGAAACAGTTTGATGAAAGTGGCAATGATGAGATCAAGCAATCAACTAAAGAATCTTTTAGAATTGATTACTTCCTCTTTATAATTGATCAAGCTCGATCTTCACTCCAAACTCGATTTGAACAATTCAAACAATATGAAGAGACCTTTGGATTTTTGTTTAATTTGGAAAGGTTACAGAGTGTAAGTATTGGAAGTTTGTTGGAATCTTGCATGAATCTTGAGAAGTATCTCGAACATAATGGTTGTTTAGACATTAATGGAGATGATTTATGTTCTGAGCTGACAGTCTTGAGGTGTTATTTACCAAGTGAAACCAAGAGAGCAATTGAAGTACTACAACATTTAAAGACATTGAATGGTTGTTTCCCAAATACTTATATTGCTTATAAAATTTTGCTAACCATACCGGTTACAGTTGCATCTGCAGAAAGAAGTTTCTCTAAGTTGAAGTTGACCAAGACGTATCTCCGTTCATCTATGTAACAAAAGATTGAATGGATTGGCTATGTTATCAATTGAGAAAGAAATAGTTGAACAACTAGATTATTCAAATTTGATTAATATTTTTGCTTCTAAAACTGCAAGACGGGTTGTATTTAAGTGATCATTTAGAACACTTTTAATACTATTACTTTATTATAATATAAATATTTTGTATAATATATTTTGTTTGTCGTTTTATTGTTGAGTTTTAAGTTAACATTAGTTTTGTAAAAATCTTATGAATTTTAAGGGCATGTTCGGTTTAGTTTTTTTGAGTATTTTATTAACTTTTCAAATTTTTTTGTAGTGTAAAAAAGTTGAAAAGTCAAAAATTGTAGACAAAAAAATGGAAAAATGGCTACCGAACATGCGCTATATGTATAATATAATTTGCGACTCATAAGGGGGCCCAATTTTCGAAGTTCGCCTCAAGCTCTAAAAATTACAGGACCGGACCTGTTCATAGTGTGCCCTCCGACATAGGGCTCTCCTATGATCGTGTTTATTTCTTGGACCGCGGGGAAAGGAGAGAGAGGGAGGAGGGTCTCTCGGGCCCTTCTGCCCTCGGTGGGTCCCTGTTTCTGTCATTCCTTCCATCATTGCGGCGAGGTCCATCGTCCTGGCGTCGAGAAGGAGGTCTTCACCCTTAGTTGGACGGCCTTCGACGTCTTTACGCGGGCCGATTTCCCTCTCCTTGTCTGTGGTTTCTGTGATTGATCAGTTTTCTTATGACTGGGCAGTCCTCCATGTCGTGTACCCTAGTCCTGTGTATGCGACAGAACATGGGTGGTACTGTTGCCAGTAAGGTGGCCACCACAGACGTTTTAGGATAGGAGGGAGTGAGCATGTGAAGTCCAGTTATGACTGAGCTTGTGAAGTCCAGGAGGGAGTGAGCATGTGAAGTCCAGTTACGAGTGCGTCCAAGGCTTTTTCATCGGTCACAGTTTCGATTTTGTTGATAACGTTACTGAATCTCTTGAAATAGCTCTTGACTATTTCTCCTTCCTTCTGTTGGATGTCATTGAGCTGGGCAATGTCAGCTATCATCGTCTGATTGCCAATGAAAGTATTGATGAACTCTTTTTTGAGTTGAGGCCAGCTCTGGATGCTCTCCGACTTCAGCTTATTGTACCACCTCTTTGCGTCGGATATGAGTGTGGTATGGAAATTTTGACACTTTACTGCAGGGGATTGACCTTGGAGCTTCATCTTGTATGTATTAATGTGATCCGTGGGGTCGCCTCTCTCGTTATATTAGTCCATAAGAGGCATTCGAAAGTTCGCAGGTATCTTCATGGCTTTCATGTAATCAATGAACGGGAGGTTCTCGTCGTCTTTGTCCTCATAGCATTCTAGCCTCTCCTTCTCCTCCTTAGGTCTCGTGTAGCTTTGTTTCGGGCCCTTCTCTTTCTCTGTACGGGCCTCGCTGCGTTCACTACGCCTGTTGTGTACTGGCAGGGGCGGTGCTATGGAAGATCCCACCCCAGCCTGTCAAACACTCTAGCAGTAAGAACGGGCCAGTTCTCTCGCGCCGGAGAAGGTCTCCTCCTCGGGTCATCCTGTGAGGGTTTCTGAACGAGGTTCCGAAGGTTCCGACCGTTTGAAACGGTTGGGTCATCTTGAGTTCGACAACTTTCCATTGAGCCGGACCGTGAGGGGCTCCTCTGGGCACGACTTCGCTTGGGTCTGTGTTGGAAGGATTGATTCTCCAACAGTTCAAGCGCTGCCTTCATCCGGGCGTTGTCTAGCCTCAGGTCCTGGTTCTCCTGTTCAACCGTTCGCTTCTGCCGTTGTCTTCTTCTCTTGGGACGGGTTACGTTCTGTAGGTCCTGAACGCTCTCCTACCGCAGGTCAATATGGTTGGATTCGACTTCCTCTTCCATGAAATGTTCGGTTGCCATGCTCTTCCTGGTAGAAAACATGTTTTTACCACAAATTTTTAGCTGTGTAACGTCTTTCGTTTCCTAGAGACGGCGCCAATCTGTTGACGTCAGAACCTGCAACGTCCACATGTCAACAGATCTTTAGTCACTCCTTTGCCAACCTGTATGTTACCTGCACACTCGGACAATCGTTAGGCACCAAGATCTCCAGAGAAAAATGGTCCGGCGATCGTTAGTATTTCAACGATCAAGTCAATTTCTGGTATAAGAATAATACACACGGGGGAAGGTGGGACGAAAGTAATTGGGTGTGAGAGGGACAAGTAGATAGAAATTTGAGTAGAGTTTAAGGTGAAATTTTAAGTGCAAAAGGAGCATACATTGGAATAACCGGAGACGTTGTATTTATAGCGCAAGAGTCCTGATTGATTTAAGAAACAAATCAATCAGATACCCAATCAGATCCTCTTTCCTTATGGGATATGAATCATTCATTGTCAAGGCAATCTCCAAAGTTATCTACCTTATTTTAGTTTACCACGTTGTCTAATTTTTAGGAGATTACGATTTGATTTCCTTGTGAGGATCCATGCGCCAATCCAACGCAATCTGTCTTCAATTATCACTCTGGTCATTTTAGAATATCGTGTTGCCTGCTAGTTATAGTTGATACGAAGTCTGGTGAGGCCTTATGGGTCAACCGTGAATGTAGAGACCCTCAATGGGCCTTGCGATATTCTAGTTCAAGAAGGCTAAGATGTCTGATGGGCCTCTGAGGCCCCTTTTGAATTTACGAGGCCCTTGCTGGGCCTATATGGGGCTCCCGTCGGACCTTTGCTGACGTGGAAGTCTTATCAAAATCGAGTGGTAACAGGGTTGATGGTTGATAAGGCTAACAGTCACTTATTTACATGATCTAGTTTAAGTGTCCGGCAGTGGTTGGAAAAAACTATTCATACACACATGGAGAATGTCTTTGTTTTAAATAATTTCATTGAATTACGTGCTTAAACTCATACATATTTTGAGGCACTCAAAATATATTATTCGTCTGAGTTTGTACTCTTATACGAAGAGGGTAAAGAGAATACACCATTAACTACAAAGAGTGTAAGGAATTAAGAAGCTTAGAAACTTATTTCCTTTCTTGTCTGTTGAGACACAAAATCATGCAGAGTCAAGAAGTCAAGCGGGACGGCATCTACCTACAATAGGAATAGGATGTAGCACATAAGAGGCTCTTATAATCGATCTAGATGCCTAGAAAAGGATGCACAGTACAGTCTAATCAGTCCCAGCTTCCAATTGTGCATTTTTTTTTTTTTTGATACCCAGGTATTCCAGTTCCAATTGTGCATTTTCATCGTAGAAAAGGATGTAGTTTTCTTTCTTTCCTAGTAGAGTCATATTTTGAGGAGGAATGTTCCCATTTTAGAAAAATTGGCTTTGTCACGATGTCTTAGATTCCTTTAACTAATGCAATTATTGCTGATGATGAGCAGCGTAGCAAGAGTACCAATTCAAAAATGCATTTCCATTTCCCAAGTTACATGTCATTCATTAGTAAATAGATATTAGTATATTTGAACATTTTCCACATAAATTTGACCCAAAAAATCGTATGGATAAAAAATATAAATTTCAGATTAAAATTAGACTCGACTTAATTTTTACATATAGAACCATTATTTTTGACACGTACATAATAACATTTATTATATAATAACGTCTATTAGTTTGCTTTGACACTTTTAACAGTGACAAGTAAGATTTTACGTTTGTTTTTCTAACTGAGTGACTATTTGTCAAACAATTATAAAATTCAAGGATGAATAAAGTAAGAAAATTACTTTAATAACTATTTTATTTTATTTTATAAACTTCAAAAATAACTCCTTTTCAATTGCATGGAACTACTTTACAAATTTGAAGGTTAACACCGACACAAATAAAATCTTTTTTCAGATATCTTCTTGCCTAAAATGTGACCCTAGTCGGAATTGGACATGTTTGTGTAGCAAGAGAGACTTTTCCTATCAAATAATTGGGAGTTAATTTCACAAATGGTCAGTGAGGTTTAAGTGAAATTTTAAATTGGTCATTCAAATATCTTTGTAAATTGTGACTCATTTAGCTATTAAAATTAAATAATGTTAAATAATTGACCACTCATTTAGCGACATCCACTCCAGACCCAACACTGACCCGTTAAAATTTGACACCGGCTAACGATCGTTGTACTCCATGCTGTAAATTACATAACTTCAAAATAATTTGCGTTTCTTATGAGAAATAACTTCAACGTCGGTCTAAAAATTCTAAATGCCTCTCCTCCTTAACTGTAGTCCTATTTTTCATTGTAAAAAAGTAGTGACATAGATAAAACATGAGGGCCAGCTGGGAGGATCCATAGCTTTGAGCCTTTGATGGTCATAGTTGACATGAAGGTTTAAAAGCTAACATGAAGTTAATCATTTATGTAACATAAGTTAATTTTAGTGATTAAATTGATCACAAAAATATTTTAATGACCAATTTAAAATTTTGCTTGAACTTCAGTGACTATTGGTGAATCAACTCAATAATTGGACGTAGTGGGTATTGCAATTGAATACATTCCAACATAATCTTTGAAATGGTCCACCTTTATTTTCCCCTTGGAGTTTTCTTTAGATGTTCAGTCAATGTCGTCCTCTATTACATAAAGTGGACCGCGATGTATTTATGTTTGTGCACTTAGGTCCAATATTTAGTTTAGCACAAAATTTTGAATTGATAAAATAATTAATAAATTTTTCCACTTATTTCTTCGCTTTAATAGTGTCTAATCATATTCAATTTAGTAAATTAAACATATTCATCAATCCAATTTAATATTTTTTTTTTAATCAAGTCACGACCATTATGGGTGAATCATTAGTTTGGTCGATAATTGAGTCTCCGCATATTTTTGAAGTAACAATAAGATGTAGCCTAGATTGATAACTAAGGATTATAGCAAATGATACAACTAACTAGATTGTCCAATCATATGCACCGACTTTGATCTCAAATATTTTTATTTGTTAAATATGATCTGTCTTTAAGGACTTGCTTCGAACTTTTCTTTGTTGTGGAGACTTAAGCGAGACAAATCATTGTACTAATTAATTAGTTGGACCCTTTAATTTATATTAGTTTTGCGCTAATTTTGAGTCATGAATAAAAGTTGGATACGTTGATTTGGAACCCAAATAAAGTACAAAAGCAAGCAAATTAAGTGCCAACAAATCAATATTATTCAAACATTAGAGACGAACATCAAGCTGCATGGCTTGTAGGTAGAAAATAAACAACAAAAATTAAACTTAGTTCTTATTTAGAAGCATATATAATCTTGATACCACCAATGGTCACATCACCAGCTCGTGGCACCAAACTCACTAAGATTGCATCATCATCTTCAACATCCAAATCCTCCAACAGCTCTGTTAATCCAAGCCTAATCGATGGCTTCACCTTAACAGGTCCTTTATGTCTATGTGGTACCTGTGCAAAGGTGCCCACGTACTCCGACTTGTCCAATTCATCGATCTTATCGTCTTCATCGTTCACAAAAATATCGAACTTCACAAACTTAGTCGTGTCCACTTCTATCTTTTCAATTACCAATAATTCCTCTTCTTTGTCCTTGTCCGTTTGTTTCCTCGATTTCTTCGGCCGAGGGACGAGAATTTTCACGATTTTGTCTAAGGTCAGCGGGAACTTAACCTCGGCTGCCGTCGGAGCACCGGAAGTGGTTGCCACTCTTGACTTTTGTACACGGGCTTGTGGCCTGGATTTGAGCCATGGAATGTCCACTTTTTGAAAAACATATCCCATTTTTTCAGTGGACAAAGTGTCCGAAACTTTAACACGCACTAATTGTGCATTTTCATCGTAGAATACGAAACTCGCATTCAACCAATCCTTATCGGTGAAATCCTTAGTATTTGAGCCTCTTAGATCTCGCCATATCTTCCACATCCGGTCCACGTTTGCGTGGTGGCTATAGAACAATGAATCTCGACCAGCCGAGTAAAAGTTGCCTAGATTCTCTAGACTAGGCTGCCTCGGGTCTCCAACCCACACATGGACCGCGGTGTGAGAGCCACGCTCCGAAGTTCCGGGCCCCGGGTTGACCGCGTCTCCTGCACGAAAAGGTTGTCCCATAAAATCCTCGATGACCTGAACATTACGAATCATTTCGCTATACATTATGTTCAAATTGTTGGCCACCGTTTGCAATGGAGTATTTCCGCTGTCTGTACCATTGTACCCGAGATCAATTATACTCGTAAGATGATTCTGGTTACGTTTTTCGTCGTATATGGCCGCCTTCGAGTCGTTAAACATGGGTGGAATAGTCATACCCTTTGGATTATCCCAATTCCAAAATGGCAGACCAAAAGTGGGATCTCCAATCAATTTGCCCAAGATTCTTTCATAAAAATACAAGTACCATCTGTGGAAAGGAAAGAATAGCCAACAATTGTGAACTTGAATGTCCAAATCTTGGAACCCTACTTGATCATATGCACCATTGCAATAAGCACAATGGATGTTGGCTTGTTGCGTGTAATTACGTGGATCATCGGCCGGAAGTGCCTTCATGAGTTCAATGGCTTTGTTATACTTGGCTATGTATTCCTTAGTGACCAAATGTGCAGCCGGTCTGAACCGCATGACAGTCGGTCTAGGAAGCTGGTAATCAATAATCTTGTTGGTTACAGGGGGACAACAATTGTAGTCCAATTGTTGCCCTGTGTTTAAGTTTGTAGCAGGACCACATTTGCTAAGATCAGGTGGCTGTATCGGGGCTGCGAGTGCCTGGGGATTGGATGTTAGCTGGGTTGCACTATATAGGCCTCCCAAGCCAAGAAGCAAATTTCTCCTTTCAAAGCTTGGTGCATTTTGGTCATCATCATTTGTTGCATTGCACGACACGTGAAAACGTTGCGTACGCTTAACAATGGATGGCTTGCAAGAGAAAGGTGAAGAAGAGGAGGTGGTGGTGGTGACGACGGGAACAGCCCATGAACATGAGAGGGACGACATAGGTTGTATTTAAGTTAGAGATTTGTATGGTGCATTATTGCATGAATGCATGTCTCTGTATTTATAATGGATTTTAGTCCTCCACATGTTCTGTTTTTATCACTCAACTTGCGACACGTAGTTTTATTCATTTCTCCAGAAACAAAAAAGGGTACAATTATTGTGGGGTTGTCCAGCAAAACGAGCTTTGAAATTTAGAGCACGTTTACCATTTATTTATACTTTAGTCCATTATTACTGGTGATCGTGTGAGGTGGAAAATTGGGTCCAACATTACCTATTCTCGATAAGTCGAGTAAGAGCATCAGATACTAGATTTGGTCGGTTGTAGTCCATTAGATATTTGGATAAAATTATATAATTTAAATTATTAAATTAAATTGATAAATATGTTTTGAATGAATACGACTTTTAAATTTAAATTTCGATCAAACATGTAGATCAACTAACTTGAGAAAATCTGATGACTAAATTAACCTTTTTAGACCAAGCTTGAAGAACCCAAGATTTCTCCTCCAATTTCTAATCCACATCAATGGAAGCCTCACTCCCTTTTTTAAAAATTTTTTCTGTCCACTGGAAAAAAAGAAAAATGCCCCTAAATGTTTTGCAATCAATATTGCAAAGTTGGTATCCCAACTATAAACCAATAGTTGGACCTTTTTAGAAGTAAAATTTTTGTTAAACTCTTTTTTTTTCTCAAACTCATTTTCAACTACATATTTTATGAGATCTAAAATTTTACTAACTTTTCAACCATACATTTCACTAACTTTATTCAAAATCTCTTAAAAACCTATTTTTATACTCCACCAAACAAACACTAATTTTCAAGGAATTTGGAATGGTCCCTAATCTTTGTCATTAGTGCAGAAATGGTCCTTCATATTTATTTGTTTGCATGAACGTTCCAAACTTATATGTTTTGGTGCACAATTGATCCTTATTTGATGAAAAAGACCAATATACCCTTAATTTTATTTAGAAAAAATTACAATTGAGTTCTTAACTTTTACAAAATGTGCAAATGGATCTAGTAACTTCATTTCTTTTGTAACAATTAAAGTAAACTAATGAGTTCATTTTTTTTTTTATTGAATTAAGACTTTATTGACCATATTGACAATATATAAAAATTATTTTGTATATTTTAAGAACTATTATGAAAGGATAATTAGCACATTTAGTCCATAATATTTTCTCTCATTGTGCAAAGCGTCTTTATCATTTGAATTTTGGCATTTGAGTCCCTAAATAAATATTTTTTTTTGAGAAAAGATTCCTGTCGTCCATATCCGTTAACATTTATCGTTAAAATTATCAAAAGAGTTCATTACCGCAAATAAATTAAACGATAAGGATGATTTGCACAAAAAAATAGTAAACAATATGGACGTTTTGTGCACACAAATATTTAAAGCCAGATTTTGAGTCTTCTTCTTCCAATAACTATAAAATTCCACACAAACAAATAAAATCACATATATTGTAATATTACCCTTAAACATAGTGAAAAAAAATCATACACATTACAAGAACTTAACACATCCAAACAAATGTATGCAACCATTATACGCATTTTTTGCGTAATATATTTTGCAAACAATAGGAACAAAGTGTATCACAGTGGCAATAGCACCTGGTTTGCTTAGATCCAGGAATGCGTATGGAGAACAATTATTGAATTTACAGAAAAAGAAGAAATTGTTCAATTTTAGAACATGGTATTTAGCTTTGTTGGTATACATTTGTTTGGATGTATTATGTTCTTATAATGTGTATGAGTTTCCTTCACTATGTTTAAGTGTAATGTTACAACATATGTGATTCTATCTATTTGTGTGAAATTTTATAGTTAATGGAAGAAAAATACCCAAAATCTGACTTTAAATATACCCAAGGGGAGGACCCACCACCGGTTGGTGAATAGAATAGTTGTGGGTGTGGGTGTGGGTGTGGGTGTGGGTGTGGGTGTGGGTGTGGGTGTGGGTGTGCGTGTGCGTGTGCGTGTGGGGTGAAGACGATTTTTTTTCTTCCTTTATTGGTTTTGTTTTTGTTTTTTTTTTTGTTTCTTTTTTAAAAAAATTATTTTAAATATTAGAATATGAAAATATTATTTTGTCTTTGTTAAATTGATCAAATTTAGGTTACGGACTTGACTTTTTGTTAACTAACATACCTTTGAACGTAATCCGTCCAGACTCCAGAGGTCATGTCGACGCGCATATACTGTAGGACATATGCGCCATGATTAAAAAGTTTGGGACTTGATGATCCATGTTTTATTATTTTAATTAAAATACGTAAAAAATAGAAGGTTTAGATTTTATTTGTACTTTTGAAAAGGTTAGGGACCCCAACTACAATTTTTTTTATTGTGTTTTCCTTTTTTTTACTATTATAATTAATTGAAGTCTGGGAAAAATCGTCAAAATGGACCATGTGTGCAAATTAATGAAATGTTGGGATGATATGTGGAAAAAAATTTGAATGTGGATAAAATTGCTATAAACCTGAAAGATGGGTAATGTGAGTGTAATTTATCCTAAGTATTATTAAATAAAGATACTTGACCCATTTACAAAAATTAGTCACTTTTCTAATTAAAATAAAGGGTACATTGATCTTTTACGAAATAATGACAAATTGCACACCAAAACACATAGGTTAGGAATGCCCATGCCAAAAAACAAACATTACAAACTATTTTTTAGGACAAAAGATTAATGACCATTTGTACTAAATTCTCTAATTTTCATGTGCTCATCCAATATAATAAACCAAATAATTGGGCCAAGAAATTACAAAACCAACTATCAACGCTATTATACAATAACATACTTATTAGTAAAAGCTTGAATTTTCTTGGTTAGATAGCAGCATATATAAAGCATGTTTTTAGAGTTTATAAACACTTATAAACTGGTTAAACATCATTTTTATTCACATTCAATAATATTTAAATTTTTTATCCACACATTTTGTAAGGCATACTGTTTATAATCTACAAATGTTTTTACCAAACAAGTGCATAATCTTGAGACCACCAGTGGTGACATCATTCAATAATATTTAAATTTTTATCCACACATTTTGTAAGGCATCATTGTTTATAATCTACAAATTGCAACTTTGATTTTGGCACCAAAAGTCCTTGACTACATCATCATCTCCGACCTTCCCTAACAGTTCCGTTATTGCGTAGCTAAGCATTAGCTTTATCTTTTTAGATTATTTATGTTTATGTGCAAACCTGTCCAAATGTCCCTGCGAACTGGGCATGTTAACTTTATCAACACCTTCACCTTCATCATTCACAAAAACATCGAACTTAACAAATTTCATTGTGTCAACCTCAATCCTTTCAATCACAAGATATTTCTCTTATTATTCCTTGTCTTGTTGTTTTCTTGATTTCTTAGCCCTCAAAACAACAATTATATTTCTCTTATTATTCCTTGTCTTGTTGTTTTCTTGATTTCTTAGCCCTCAAAACAACAATTGTGACAACTTTGTCTAATGTCACAGAAAACTGGTGGCGACTGTTATCGGAGCAGTAATAGTGGTTGCCACTTTGGACTTTTATAGACGAACCTTAGGTCTGCAACTAAGCCATGGTTTGTCAATTTCTTGAAAAACTCATTCCATTTTCTCATTGGACACAGTGTCACAAACTTTAACACGTACTAATTATTGATTTTCATCGTAGAATAGGAATTTGAAATTTAACTAATCTGGGTGAGTTAAATCCTTAGTTTTTGAGCCTCTTTGGTTTTGCCATATTGTCCAAAAACCAGACCAGGCATCGTCTGGGTAAAAAGATGACATATATAGGTTCGGGACGTTAAGTTTTGGACTATTAATCTGAACCCTATTTAGCTTACAATCTTTGTAACGATCCGACGCCGATTTTCTCTACAAAGTAGTATCAGAGCCTTAGTGGCATTTTTGTGGTGGAAGAAAAATATTTTGGGCTGTCGGATAAATGAAGAAGACGAAAAATTGAACATGCTTGTCCTATTTTCAACCAAAACCAGACATCGTCTGGACAAAAAGAAGCTAGATTCAATTTTGGGACATCATGGCGAAGCTCCCAGTACATGGTGTTGACTCTCAAACGACATCGCATGTATATCTCTTTTCAATGCGTACGGGTGCATGTGGGGTTCATTTGGTGACTACTTGACGACGAAAATCTTTTGTTGCTGTTTGTGACGTTCTTTGGTGGTCCATTCCATCACTGATAGTTCGAACAGTCCGGATAGCGGATTGGTAGTAGAAGCGTTTGGTGTTTTTAACCTTCGTGGTTGTTTTAAGCTTTTGTGGTTGCTTTTGCTGTTGTTTTTATAATCCAAGGGCGAATAGTGTGTGGCCCTAGTGTTTTGCATCTTTCTGAATTAAAACAAACCAGCACATTGGTCTATTATGGTAAATTGGCTGATCTCATTTATATTCATGTACTAGCAGGTCATTGTATGGGGTGACTATTAGGTTTGGAGATTACCGTGTGGGGGTAACCTTCCCATGTTGCTAAAATTTAGGAATTATTTGCCTATTAACTGTGATATCATCGTGCTTGGTTTTTTGAATTTTTGTAAGTTCTATTTTTGGTTGTATTTTTTAATTTGTTAGAATTATCACCTAGACATTACCCGTATCTACCATTCCTTTGATATGAGATCACAAGTCTTACGAAACCCTGAAAATCTAGAATGGTGTATATATTGGCCTTAGGACTTATTCTGTGTGTTTGTTTTTTGATTATTGTTTTTTATGTGTGTCTTATTTGTTAAGATGGCCATGCATCATTTTGGCTTAGGTGTATTCAATGGAAAATGTGATTTTTCTATTTGGCAACAAAAAATGAAAGGTATTTTGGTACAACAAAAAATTTCAAAAGCCATTAATAATTCATTTTCTGCTGCCCTAAATGAAGAACTAAAAAAAGAATATGATGAACTTGCGTATACCTTTGTTATCTTGCATATATCTGATTTTGTTTTGCATAAAGTTGGTAAACATGATTCTACTGAAAGACTTTAAAAAAAAAATTGGAAGGACTTTATTTGACACAATCTACCCCTAACAAACTTTTTTACTAGAAAGTTTCTAAATTTCAAAATTGATCCCTTAAAGGATTTAGATGAAAATCTTAATATTTTCAATAAACTTGTTCAAGACATTACAAATTGTGGTAAAAAGGTTCCTGGAGAGTATAAAGCTATATTCATTTTGAATGCCATTCTTAATATATATAAAAGAAGTCAAGAATATAATCAAATATGGGAGGGAGACCTTTACACCCGATATTGTCATTGATTCCTCAAAGAGTAATGAGATGGAGATGAAAGCTGAAATAAACAAGAGAAAAATGAAGAGATTCACCTAATGAGGGTATGCCTCAAACTAGGAATAGAGAGAGGCAAAACAGAGGTGGCAAGAAAAGAGTAGAGGTCGCTCTAGGTTATAGAGGAAGGCAAAATGGAAGAAATGTTATAGATGTGAGAAAATTGGACATTTCATAAGTGATTGTTATAAAGAGAAAAAAAAAGAGTTCAGAGAAGAAAAGATCAGAGTGGGGCATATGTAGTGTCCTCTATAGATAAACCTAGTGAGGTTTACATTCTATTAAATTTTGAACCCAGTGAAATTAACTGTCTATGAACTTTCATATTTATGAGTGGATTCTTGACTCGAGTGCATTTTTTCATATCATATCTAATAAACATTGGTTTGTTCATTTGCATGAGTCTGATTATGGACATGTTGTTGCATAGGGTGGTGTTGCTTATAAAATCACTAGTATTGGTAATATGACTATTAAATTGACAGTGGCTTTGTGCATACATTAAGAGAAATCAGATACATTCTATATATAAGTAGAAATTTGATTTTTGTAGGGGAGTTAGAGAGTATAGGTTTCAATGGTGGGCTTGGTGATAGAGTGATTAAAATGTGTAAGTATAACTGCTCAATTGATACTAGCATTCAACATAAGTCTCTTTTAAGGGGGAGGTCAAGTTACAAAAAAAATTAAAAAAATGCGCGTTTCTCCTCCAAGTCTTTCCCCCAGGGGCTATTCCGTAGACAGCACCGTTAGCTTACGTATTGTCTACTAAAGATTCGACTCCAAACTAGATTTCTTTTGGGTCCCCAACTATTCGAACACTTGACCTCCTCCTTAAGAAAGACTTATGTTGAATGCTGATACCAATTGGACAACCTCCAGTAGGTAGTACGTAAGCTAACGATGTACGGAATAGCCTCTGAGCGAAAGGCTTGTATGTGAAAGTCCGTAGTCGTTACAATACAAGCCATGTTACCACACCTGTAATTTCAAGCAATTAATATAGAATAAAAAATCTAATGACAAGTCGTTACAATTGTAGGTTAATGATATGCTTAGCATATTCTATAACAAAAATGTCGCAATCAAATCAATACCGATTAAAACAAAATTAAAACACAGAATAAGAAAAACCAAAAAAAGAAAATGCCAATAAGGCTAGATGGAAATGTATAATTCAAATAAAGGAAAAGTCTAGAACATAGATTATCAGAAGTGATTGCCCAATTATCAATGATGAAAAGAAGACCCCTGACTCCTTTTGTAAACATCAAATTCTACTAAAAATATAAATATAAGAATATGGACTATTGGGTGGTCACTAAATTTCAAATGTCAAGTTGCTCTAGCTATCAAATGACCACATAGACATCATTGGTTATATTTGGTGTTTCTCAAGTGGGTCGGCCCTATGGTTCTAAGACAAGTAAAAAAATCCAACTCAAAGTTAGATCTTTAACTATTAATGAAGCAAGCTCATTCAAAAAATTACCTTTGCATTCACACAAATGTTATATGCAAAAGATATCTTCTGGTAATTTTCTTAAAGGAAAAGTGTAGAACATAGAAGTTTTTACTTAATTTGAAGAGTACATTAAAATATAGATTCACCAAAGCTTCACAATACTTCAAAAAAAAAAAAATATAAATAGCTTCAATAGCACAACATAAATATTTATAATAAGTCAAGTGCCAAACTGAGTTGGGATACATATTGCCTTCGATCACTTAATCACTTATCAATCAACACATAGCATGTGTTTCTTTCAATATACCAATACAACCACCAAAAGGAAAACTGAAAAATATAAATAAATAAATTGAAACAAAGAACAAACAGTTTCATACTAACCCATTTTCTTGTTGAGGCAAATGTTGAATGATATTAACATCTAGCGGTTCAATGCGTTATTTGACATCAAACAGATTACTCTTCCAAGAACCAATTTTCACCAACAATATGTGGGATAATCACAACAAATGCTTGAACATCTTCACAAACTGTCTATCCTTTATGCAAAAACTATAAGAGTTATATATGTTTAAACACCTCTTCTTCAAGTCAAAATGTCCAAGAATCCAATGGGCATGAACCTCCATCATAATTGGCATCAAGACGTGGTCAAAATCACGTCAAGGAGTCTTATAGTGCATATAGTCACCCAATGGGTACTCAAGCAAAGTTACCTCATCAGCAATGACATTATCATCGTATGAGATGACTTTAAAGATTTTTCTGGTCAAGGATCCAAACAAGCAATATGTTGTAGTTACCCATAAGTTTATCGCATTGCTGTATCTCACCATCTTCCTCAGATAATAGAACCACACATCTATATGCTGTAAAAACAATATTTTAAGTGTAAAACATAATTAAAATAGTAAAAAATATTAAAGGCAAACATATTTTTAAGGAAAAAATGTTACAAAGTAGAAAATGAAATAAAATTACCGTGTTCTAATGTAGCCTCATTTTTGCACAAGTCATGAAACCATTGTTTCTCAAATATTGTAATTGGATCAAAATTGAATGCGGGGACAATTTTCTCTGCTATTTTTATAAACATATTTCCTCTACAAATTATAATTGAAATGTAAAATACAAAAAACTATATAAAATTCTTGTAAGCATGAAATAGTAAATTGTCTTACATTTTATTAGGCATATATCCTTCATGATACCATTTCTCAAAAATGGCAATGTCAACAACACCAGGTACTAAAAAGCTCGTCTCAAATGTACATAATTCAAAATGACTTTTCGGTACATCATCTGACGAAGATCCATAATTAAGCAAATATGGTGATTGCAGCGAAGTATTGGGTTTATGAGGTCTTTTTGTTGGCAGCTCGGCGTATTCTAATTAGCAATGATTATGGTATATCATTATGTAAACCTAAATAGATATAAAGAATTACATATTAAACCATAAAGCTTTATATCATTACAACTGTGATATATTTTATAAAATATAGAAAAGTATACATTTTTTTGATCTATTGCTTTTGTCTTGTGCGCCTCGTCAATTGCATTATCCACATCCACCAACACTTTATCTGTATAAAATGAACAATTGGACAACGAGAAAAAAGATCATATGAAGTAAAATCATTGCCAAGATCAAAACTAGTCAAGTTATCCTCACAAAGTGGTTGCTATTTTTCTAAAATTGTACATTCATTTTCATGAACCTTTCAATGAAGGCATGTAACACAAGTTAACAGAAAATTTTGATGAAAATGATGTAAAATATGTAGTGCTTATAAGACCAAAAAAAAAAAAAAAGTTGACTACTTAAAGCACATACCTTAAAGTCCAAAACACCAACTTACTTGCATTTTTCCACAATACCATTTTTCTTGTCAATGATTTCCACAAATTCATTTACTTTTGGACTCTCAAATTTTGTCTCCTCATTGTCAAAATTTCCCACAAATTCATTTTCATTTAAACTCTTAAAATCTGACCCATTCTCATCAACCTTTAACAGAAAAATTTAATTAAACTTAACAAATCCATAAAATTATTACACCCAGATGTGACATCCCAATAAATTTTCCAATAACATAATTTGTAAAACTTTCAATATTTCGATGAATTATTAGTCCCTAGACACGAGATAAAATACTCAATGGAAAAACTATAATAATTGAGTCTTATACTCATATTACCGAATGACATAAACATTAAAAAAATACTTTATTATCCAATATATCTTCTTCACTAACAACCAATTGCCTTTTTGACCTTTGGACTTAATATTTGTTTAAATTTTCAATGTCTCATTTCTCAAGCCAGCAATCATGGATTCAACACCTGTTTGAATGACCTCATTTCATGCAACATTTGTTCTTGCTTTATTTGTACATCTGCTAAACGATTGAGGATGTCTTCATTGTAACGGCTCTTGGAATTCTAACAAAAACAATCAAGACAAACAAATAAAAAAACATAATTATTACACATTGGTTCTAGCATATTAACTATAATAACCAGTGATTACAATAAAAAAATATAACTACAAATTAATAAGATTAAAATATAACATCTTTCTCTTTCGATTCAACCGCATTAAAGAGTTCAACCAATTCATTGTACATTGGTGCAGCACTTAATTTTTTCCTTTGTCATGCTAGAGGGTCCACAACATCTTTGTTGTTATCATGAGTAGGAGCTACAGATGCCCCTTCAAACATTTGAATAAAATGTGGTGCCGCATTCTCCTCTTCACATGTCTCAAAAGTTTTAGCTTTCACAGTTAAATATATATATGTCAAAAACTATAAATATAAACATGTATTATTAAAAAAAAAGACAAAATATAATAAACATACTTCGAAAGAGTCAAACATGTTGTCCTCCAATTGAGATGACATTATGCGCTTATCAGTTGTCCAATTAATTATCCGAGGCTAAGAACCACAAACATTCTAGCATATTATCCCATATAATGGCAATGTCTCATAAATCCACACTTGGAAGGCAATTGGGAAGCCACATAACCTATATGTGATTACCTCTTCATCATCAGCCTTAGTGTTCAATGCGGACTTCAAATAACTGAATGTCGTGTAGAATAATTTCTTCTCCCATTGAAAATTGTCCAATTAATCTAAATCAACAAGTCTCATGGTTGAATCTGATACTTGTTTTGCATACTTAGTTGTAAAGAGTTAAGATCATAGCAGATAAAGAATTCCTAATTTGACAACATCTTCATCATTGATGCTATTAAGCAAATTGAGGAAAACACTTTCAACATCATTTTTGTACACATAACGCAGATGACTGAAATATAGTGTTTTGAGTGATATTGAAGCCAATAAATGATTTGAAATATCACTACTCCCATGCACTTTAGTCCTGTGACTAAGCAAAACTCCTCCATTGATAATCTTACGTGCTTCTCACCAATTCTAAACCACATTCATTGTAATTCGGTTGCTTAACATGTTGCAATCTAATGTCTTTTATATTTAAGAACAACCCAAAACAAGTTTCTTTAAATAGTTGTTCTTGAGATTCTTTCAATTTAGCATTCAACTTTCCTAAGACATCAATTTTTAGTACTACCATGATCCTACCAACGTGTCAACTTTTGCGATCTATGCGGTAGTCTCTATCCTATAAAATTAACAAGAAAATGAAGTAATAAACATACACATTCATTTATGTAAAACTGAATGTTGAAATAAATTTTCAAAAACAAGCATCTCGTAACGCATTATTAAAAATTATAAACATAACAAAATATGACAAATGTAACAAGTTATGTTATTTCAAAATCACAAATATAACAAGTAATGCTATGTATAAATGTAACAAGTTCTATAATTTAAAAATAACATATTTAACAAATATAACAAATTATATTATTTCAAAAATATCTAATCATAATCATTAAATGTATTAAAAACTCGTATAACTCTTTCTTATCACCTATTGAATACCTTCTTTTCTTTTGGTTTTTGAAAATAAATATATCAACAGGCACGATTAACTCTGGTTAGAATCCATTTTAGTCATACTTGCATAAAACTCTTTTGAAAATGTAACAAGTCACCTTATTTTCTTTTGGTTTTTCAAAATAAATAAATAAATATGCACGATTAACTGTGGTTAAAATCTAGTGCGGCCATACTTGCATAGTGTAATAAGTTATGTTATTACAAATGTAACAAAATTAACAAGTTGTGATATTTCAAAAAACATTGAATCATAATCCACAAATTAACAAGTCGTGTTATTTCGATATAGCAAATGTAAAACATATTTAACAAATGTAACAAGTTATGTTATTTAAAAAATATCTAATCATAATCCTTAAATGTATTAAAAACTAATATAACTTTTTCTTATCACCTAGTGAACTTCATCTCTTTTGGTTTTTAAAAATAAATAAATGAATAGGCACGATTAAATGTGGTTAGAATCCATTTCAGCCATACTTGCATAAAACTCTTCGAAAAATATAACTAGTCGCCTTCTTTTCTTTTGGTTTTTTTAAAATATAATAAATAAATAAGCACGATTAACTGTGGTTAAAATCCAGTTCAACCAAAACATGTTAATGATTGGAATGCCCAAACCACCATAAACAAAAACTGATTTATACATGTGATAAATATGTGTAAAATAATTTCTCTCAAATAATTTCCCAAAAAAAGTAGTATGAACTTGTCATGATGCCCAAAATTATTTCATATATATTGCCTCTTAAATATGTTCCCCGTGATATCTTTTCAAAACAATGCCTACATTTTAAGTAGTCACATTTATCAAGTGCCTACAAGTACACGATGCCATTACCTAAACAGTGAAATGTATTGAATACACAACAGATAAGAGAAGATTGCTACCATCAACACGCAACATATATGGAATAACAATCAGTGCCATGTAAGATTTATTAGCCCCACTACGTGCAACAAAGCTATCTCGCTATATATATATATCAGCTGCAGACCATGGGAAGCAAATCAACGAAACACATCAATCAAAAAATTCATATAAGGCATGCAGACCATGTGGACACACATCAACGAAAAAATTAAAATGTATACTCCTCGGTTAGAATTAGAATAAAATGTATTTCACAAGGAATATTTAAAAAAAAATGACAAGAGCACAACATGTGCTTCGTATTGCCTATTAATTTCTTTCTTTTTCTTGGATGGTGACTCCTCCGGTATGATTTCTCTACTCCTTTTCTCACTCTTCTTATCCTTAACTTCGGGTGCATTTTTGCTTGGACGAATAGAGTTACACGATGGCTAGAAGAGTCCATATGTTCAATAACATCAATTGGAGACTTGTTCTTTGATGCTGAATTGTGAGACGACGATATAATTCTGCATAATTTCACACTAAAATCTTAATGGCTTTCTTTCTTCTAGAAATCGCTCATGTATTTAGATTAAGTGTTCCAACTTTCATAACTTTATTGATAATAGAATATGCTTCTGCAATGGGAAGAACGTCTCGAGGTGAGACAAATACTTATCATCATTCAATGCAACTTATTTATTCACATGAGATGACACAATTCGACCCTCTACAGTGTAGGAAAATGGGACTCCAAGAAGATACTCAAATGTAACTATTATGATCGAAACGACCATCTCATTGATTGTTGTTTCTACTTGCATGGATTTCTAGTTAGTTGGTCACATTTCATGGCAAGGACATTTATCATGGAAATGAATTTCATAAATAAGGTCATTAGTTCAAGTGTAACTTATTATATAACTCATCGTGCTCATTCAAATACATAATACATAACACATAATGTCATTAAAATCTATTATATGTTCCATCATCATAGAAATTGTTATATTGCAACAATGTACACAACGTTAGGCACAAAATTATTCACACGGATCCATCATAAAAATTGTAAAATAGCAATAATTCACACTATGGTAGGCAAAAAAAATTATTCACTCAAATAACCTAATTCACACTACTATGGGCAAAGTAAAAATTTTCACTAAAATAACCCATTGTAGAAAAATGCAAAATATTGCATAAATGTATAAGTAACAAAACCTTAATGCATTTGAACATTGCAAAAATGTGTAATATAGACAACATATTATAAAATTGAAAAGTTCATTCACATGTGGTTCATAGGGCTGAACTTCTTTTTTTTTTTCTATGAACTACATGTTTGGGCCAAGTTTTCTAAATTATTCTCACCAAGCTTATGCTCTCGGGGCAAGTTTTTGCAGACAGTGGCAACAAAGACTATTTCTAACCTAAAAACATTGCAAAATCATGGTTAATTAATCTAATTCAAAAAAAAAAAATTGGTAAAATTCAAGAAAAACAATAGATTGTTAGTTTCGGTTTAGGGTTTAGGGTTTTTCAGAAGAGGATGTATCTATGTTTTGTGAAAATTTACAACGAATCGATCGAAATTCGGGAGTGAAATTAGGAGATTTTAAATTTGGGAGTGAAATTAGGAGATTCTCATTATGCAAACGCGATTTGGGTCCATTCTGACGAGTGAAATTAGGCCGATGTTCTAAATTTGGGAGTGAAATTGCCGATGTATTTAGGTTATCGGTAGATAATGTGGGCTTCTATAGTTGGACTGTTATTAATATTATATTTGAGCTTTTTTACTGTTTTGTTAATCTTATATTTGGAATTTTTTGAAAACATTATTTCTTAAATAAAAAAAAACTTGAATAATAAAATTGGAATTTGTAAAATAATTGAAGTAAGAAGTATAATTTTCACTTATAATTTAAGTTACTTAAATTGGTTAAACATATTTTTTATCCACAAATATCGTAGGACCACAATTTACTATATATTTATTATTTACACATTCCATATGATCTATAATTTATAAGTATTTAAAAATAATTTTATCATCATCAAACATGCGCTATTGGATGACTTGCCAAAGAAAGGCAAAAAGGAAGAGGTGGTGGTGAGGACCATGAAATTCTATCTTTAATTTTTATTTATTTTTTTATCATTTTCTGCAATTCTATCTTTCATTGGACTGAATTTAATGGATGAGTGGTGTACAATTTCTGTCACATGCAACACGTACTGAATTTAATGGAGCGGTTTGCAATTTCAGTCATATACAGCGTAACATCCTATGAACTAGCGAAAAGAATCTAACTGGACCACATTTGCATGTGACCACATTTAACTGGACCACATTTGAATTAAACTTAACAGAGAAGTTCAAGTCAGATGAGAATTTTGAATATTATGAACATAAGACAACTTTGTGTAGTTTAAGTAAATACTATGTTGTGTGTGTTCAGTGTTTAGAATGAATCCGTATCTCATATATGGTATATAAGATTTATTGATTTAATTTCATTTGCATTTAATAATTAATAGAATTGTATAGAAATTCCTTTATTTAGTTAATTGGTTACCTAAATTATAGAAACCTTCCTAATATGATGAGAAGTTGTGGGAAATTGCTATACGAAATTAGGCAAATTCTATGCTCAACAGTATGAATCGCATGTGTCGAAATGAAGTTTGATCTTTGATTTACGCTCGAAAATGGGTGGCATAAAAGAATAGAGCGTCCATCGACTCTCTTTAAAATATTTCAATAAGTACTATAAGATCGAGTTTTTAAAGATGGAATTATATGATGGAAAATTTCAGTCCACAAAAGAAAACAATCTTTTAAACAAGAAACATTTAAATTTTGTTTGTATAGGATTTTTTGAAGTCTGAAAGTTTCTGGTGGTAGTGTGAATCATTTTTTTTTTTTTTTTTTTAAAATTTGAAATGATATTAGATTAATAGGTTTCTTTTCTAATAAAAAAGGTTGAACCCAGGAAAAAAAAAAAAAGGAACAAAAATCCATTAGCGAAAAAATTAAAGTTGAAGTTGATTGTTTTATAACTTGTTTCAGTCCCTTCACGTGGTATGACTTGTTTCAGTCCCTTCACGTAAATGTTCCAGGAATTTTGCTAGGTTTATCCAGTGGATTTTGAAAGAAGGATATCAATCTATCTTTATTCACATGTTTTATTTGTTTGACTCAGAAGCATTCGTAACTTAATATTATGTTCACGCGATAATATTCTATCTTTTCAAGAGCACTACCTTGTATGAATTAGCGCTTCGCACCTTGGTAGGGTATGAATTTGATTTCATCGGTGGTCAGTAGCGGAGCCAGACATTTTAAGTTGGGGTCCCCTATGGGTAGGGGCGGGCTGCCTCCCAATTTTTTTTTTCCTCAAACCACAATTAATGAGTACATTTTTATGAGAATCTAATGTTTTTTATAAGTCATAATCTTTAAAAAGTTTACAAGAAGTCATTGCCCAAAAAAATTCAAGATCTAAAATTAGTCAAATTCTTCTTATTCACGTTGCCTTCTATAAAATTATCTTCCAATATAGGAAGATCCGGTTCACAAATGAAATTAAATATTACTCAAGTTCAAAAGAAAAAGAAAAAAAATCAATTGAATACGATATATATTAACAAGCAAAATACTTTTATTAATTTTGTATTATCATTTAAGGAATGAGCTAATCATTTGTAATTTTATATTATTGATTTTATTAGGCCAATAAGTTCAATTATCTTACATTAAATTTGATATAGGTGAATAGATTCAATTGTGATCCATTAAATTAATATTAAGTCAAAGTTAAATTGCATATTAAAAATAAAAAAAAAAATACCAAAAATTGTTGTATATACAAACGCATGAGTTCATGCATTGCACCATCACCTTTCTTGCCCATTTCGTCTCTTTAATGTTGGCCGCTACCTCCACCCCCACACAACATAGTAATGTGCATAACATTAAAATTTTCTACGACTTGAATGTCGGAGGACTTCTGTTAGAAAAATTCAACTGTTTTAAACATATATTCTTTTACAGGTCAATTCTCAAAACTTATTACAATGGAGATTCTTGCGCATCTCAATTGACGACTGATTTTAACGTCGATACATACTATTTGATTTTTTTTCTTAATGAAGAAATCAAATTTGCATGACAATATTTTTTTTAATCTAAATATATCGTTATAATTTAATTGAATTCAGTGAGAATATTTCAACTCATGTTTTGGATATCCCAAGTATTGTGGTCCAGTTAGAAGAGTAGACAAATATGTCACTCGTGGCTGCTAGAGCTTGACAAGCACAAAATGCAGCGAATTATTTGCATGTGTTTATTAATATTTATAAATTAGTTAAATATATTTTTATTTATAAATTTTGTAGGATTTATAATTTTATTTTTATCTATACATTCTACAAGACTTATTTCTTATAATCCACAAAAAATTTACCTAACACCAAATTAAATTCAAATGTCTTGAAACTCCTATGTAGTGTTCTCTTTGCGTTTAAGTTTTGTGTTTTGAGTTTTGAATTCATTTTGTATTTTGTGTTTTTAGTGTTTGTTTTGAGATTTTTGAAAATACGTTCTTTTTGGTATTTTCGAAAATTATTTCTGAAAACAGAAATCTCGAAAACGCGTTTACTTGAAATTTTTTAGAATTTTGGACTTATTTGGAATTAAAAAAATTATTAATTAAAAACAATTAAAAACAATTATTGTTGGAATTAAAAACATTTAAAAACAATTATTGTTGGAATTAAAAATATTTAAAACCAATTAAAAACATTTAAAAACAATGAAAATTTTGGAATTATTTGGAATTAAAAATAATTAAAAAAATATATATTTGAAATTAAAAACAATTATATTTGAAATTATTTGGAATTAAAAACAATTTAAAACAATTATATTAATTCATAACAATTAAAAAGGAGCCGTGCATGCTGAGAATTGAACAACTGACCAACAAAAAGGAAATCGCACGTCTTGTCAATTTGAAAAAGAGCTGCATTTTGTAAAGAAAACGCGCAAAATGATTAAATCATTATTATTTTTCCCGAAGTAAAATGAACAAAAAAAAAAAAATGCGGAAGCTAGACTCGAAACGTTAACCTCCACGGCTAAAACGCGCGTTTTGGCCATTTTGGAAAATATCGAGTCTTGTAAAAAAAATGCGAAAATGGATAAAATGTCGTTTTCTATTTTCTTTACAATTTTTTGTGTGTTTTAAAAAATACATTTTCAGAAATTTCAATGAAAACACATTTTAACTATTTACAAAAATACAAAACAAAAAATGGGTTGAAAACATCAAAGATAACGTGGCCCTATATTCTTTTTGCTAGTTCATATAATATTAGTACATGAGTTGCATGTGAGTGAAATTGTATGCCACTCATCCATTAAACTCAATACTTGGAAGAGAAATTGGTATAAATTGTCCCTAATATTTACCTTCAGTGTGGAAATACAATCCAATGTTTATTTTTTGACACAATAATCTCTAATCTATGTGTTTTAATACGCAATTGATCTTTATTGGATGAAAAAAACAAATATACTTTTAGTTTTAATTAGAAAAAATTGTAATCGAATTTCTAAAATTTATAAAAAGTACAAATGAGTCTGGGTCATTTATTAAATAATATTTAATTTAATATATTAAATATATCATTAAAGACGTGTCAATTAAATTTTTCATAAGAAACAAATATAAAATTATTGTGTTTTTAAATATATGTAATTCTTATGTGCTGCGAAAAGCCTGAATAAAAATTAAGTTGAATAAATAATAAAATGACGTATATAATTTTATATGAACCAATCTTATTATATTTTTTCTTTAACATAAAATACTAATACAGATTAATTTATACATCATGTGTTCTTTATTTTTGAACGATAATAAAACGATTAATTAAAATATGAAAAATAGAACTGGAGCTCTAATATTTGTAGTTAATAAACAAATAGTTCAATTAAATAAAAGTATTTGAGCATCAAGTTTGTGATAATTTTTTTTTTATGTTGTAACGATAAAATAAAAGTTTAAATTTTAAATAAAAAAATAATTTTATTTAACATATCTGTTAATAATTATGAGCTTAAATTTTAGTTATTTTATAAAATAATTTAGTATATTATCAATTTGGTTAATAAAGTGTTAATTTTTTTTTAAAAAAAGAACTCGTTAGTTTTCTTTAATTTTTTATAAAAAAATAAAAGTATCGGAACCTATTTGTACTTTTTACAAATGTTAGAAATCCAATTACAATTTTCTTTAATTAAAACTATTATATTTGCATTTTTTATCAAATAAGGACCTTACGCACTAAAACACATATGTTGGAGATTTTTGTGCTAAAAAATAAAAGTTGGGAACTATTTTTGTACTAATTACAAAGGTTAGGGACCATTTGTGCAATTTCTCTACTTTGAAAGATAGAATTGCACAAAATGGTCAAAATAATTTAAAGATAGAATTTCATGGTTAATCCCCAATATATACTGACGTAACAATCGTGGTCACCACAATCACTACCACCTCTTCATTTTTGCCTTTGTCGGGAAAACAGGTGGTTGTTCGTTTTTTGAGCATTAATTTTGTGTGATTTTTAAACCACCCAAATCAGTATAGTACAATTTGATATGTATTTTTCAACCTTCAAATCGATAATTTTTAACCGTTTTTCAAATTATCTTTCAATTTTACCCTCTCTAAAATAATTATTTCTAAATCTACCATAAATCTAAAATACATACTTCAATATTCTTCATATTCTCTCCAAACGCACAATTTGCAACTTCTCTCCAAACAATAATTTTTTTATTTGCTATTGAATTGTTTTTGAAATTTTCTGCAATCGAACATATATTTATATTTAAATTTTATATACTTCATATTGTTTATACGTATCTACATTTTTTAATATATGATTATATATATAATTTATTCTTTTAAAAAAAATTTAGAACCACTGAATAATAAACTCTTAAGTATAGGTTTAACTGTTTTAAAAATATCTATTAAAACCACTCAAAACTGGACCACTCTTAAATGTCCAAAACTAATACTTTAAAAAATCATCATAACTGATACTCAATGTCCGTTTGGATAGATTTTAGACCCTAGCTTTTGATTGTCAATAGATCAGAAGTTGTTTTAAGCATTTGGTAAATTTAAAAAAAGTGATTATAAAAGAATATGTAATATTTGGCAGCAGATTTTAAGAAGCAGCAAAAGAATAACTTTTCAAATTCTACTTTTAGATTATATATAATCAAAATATCAATTTTAACCTTAATTAATTAAATTAATTCCTTTTGTGTCCTGAGTTTATTAGAACTTCAATAATAAAACATCCATTAAAGATAATTAAATTTATTTGATATTTTTCTTATTATATGATAAGAGAGAAATTGAGAAACTTAATTCATGCAAGTCTAATGCATAAAAGAATAATTATAATTTAATTGATTTTTTACTATATGACTACTTTTATTTTGTAATTTTTATAAATTTTGAAATTTAATAGATGTTTATTATTTTGATTTTAAAATAATTTTGGTGAATGTGTTATCTTGAAAAAATATTTGATAATATTACATATTTTTATAAAAATATAAATGAGTTTTACAACACTACTCATAATAAAAAAAAAACAGAAGAATATTATTATAATCAATGTCCGTTTTAATAATTTTATACAGTCATGATAATAAATCACTTTTGATTTACCAAACGTTCAATACTGATTTTAAAATATACATCAATTTTGAAACAAGAATTCACAAAATACTTATCTGATTCTTCCTATATTTGATTATTTCTGAAGCACAGTAAAATCTGATTATCTTAAAAATACAAAGCAATATCAAACTAAGCATAAGCGTGCACCTTACTTTCACGTGTAGTGCAATGCCACAAACGGTGACCAAAATTTGAATACCACTCACCAAAATGTAGCAAATTCTTAAGGAACGTTTCAAATAAGAAATTTGCTTCTTGGGTTGGGAGGGCTATAGGGTACTGCATGAGCAACACAAAATTCATTTGGCAAACATTTCTCAATACCTTTTGTAGTTACTAATCTAAGATCCTAGGTAGGATAAGCTTGAACACTCTTTGACTTGGCCAATGTGGCTTATTTGTCAAAGAGAATTAAACAAGTCGATAATAGAAGATAACAAAAGAAAATATCATCATTAGATGATGTGTTTTTATTGACGACAGTATTTCACAAACTACCCAATTAGAAAGTTGAAATGACAACTTATGCCACAGGGCTAAGATCTAAAACTATCATGACTCCGCTGTAGTCGATCTCACCAACCAATAAAATTGTATCATAAGAGCATCTATATTAAATGTGTTAATTTTAATTAGTTAAATATTACTACAAACAATAAAGTGGATGCTAATTGACATATCTGTATGTTAAATTTTGTTAGTTTGGCTATCACATTAAATTAGTCAAATTTAGCTACTCAACCTTTTATTTAATGAACACATCTATTGTAGATGTTCTAAGGTCTTGCACAATTCTCAAGATCGGAGGACTTAGTTTGACAAGACTACAGCGGTTTCTTCTGATAAGGGGAAAGTTCAGCCAAGCCCCACACCTGCTGTGTCGCCCCTTCACCAAGGCGGGTTCAGTAAATCGATGGATGTGACGCAGTGGCGAGGGACGAGAGAGAGAGCCAACACGCCAACCTCCGCGATGACTCCCCACAATATTTCAAGAAAAATCTACCTCACATGGGAATCGAGCACTGCGTTGTCGGAAGATTTTCCTCACGTCACATCGTGCCTACTAATTGCCTATCACGCCCCGGAGACTGGAGCGGTTTCTTACATCCTACTTTCTTATATAAAGGGATAAGTAGATAAAGAAAAATGACACAACAACTCAGCCTAAAAACTCTCTCGCACCTACTCCGAACTAAAATATTTTTACTATTGTGACCTTTCAATTTTATAACACTTTTCTAATAAATACTATTGAAAGTTGATCAAAGAAGAACATGTCATTTTTTGAACATCAACACCTTCCGACGTATACATGATTATATAGAAACTCAATTTGTTCTTTAGATTTTGTTAACTTAAATGTATTCTTTAATTGAATGATTTGATTTTCAAATTGTGTTTCCTTATTTTGTTAAGTCAACTTTGAAATTAATCAATCGATTAGAGTCGCTTTTAGTACGACGGTTGTTGTGAGTAATACTTTTTTCAATAATTTTTTTTTTAGTAGTAGAACTTTTTAAAAAGTGTTATTATTTCAAATGTTTTGACATTCTTACAAACATTCATGGGACAGATGATATCTGAATTTCACGCATCTTTTGCAAATGGTCTCATAACTTTCACTTGTCAAAATCTAGTCCTCCAACTCTTTTGTATTCACCCACTAATCCAAAGCTAAGATTATGACATTGTGCATGTCATTGTTGACCCAAAATGAATCCACAATTATCAAATTGCCCCCATTTATGTTGAAAGTGGCAGTTTTGGAATTTATTGAAAGTTTGAGTAATGTCAATTAATGTGTTCCTGCAACTTCTAAAATGGTAGGACCCATAAAGTTGATTTCTCTTGGACCATTTGCATATGGATTTTATCAAGATAAAAAGAAAAATCAATATCAGACACACTTTTGATCTTCGTCTCCATCTCTCTCTGTTTCTCACACCGCGTTCGGGACTCCACCGACAGCTAACTTAGTCCTCAATCTTCAATTGTGAGACTGGTGTATGGAACCTGGTAGCCGTAGCTCAAATCGTTAAACCGAACTGATCCGATCAAAACCAATTCGGTTCGGATCGATTTAATGAACCCGACTTGGTCGTTTTTGGTTTGAAAATTATCCAACCCGACCCGTGTCCACTCCTAAATATAACGGGTTAAATACAATAAAAGTGGGGACTAAATTTTGCAATTGAAAGATCAGGACTATTTGCAAGCAACGAATAAAGGTTGGGAACCAACAAAATTTTAATCCAAATTGAAATAAAGACTATCATCTTTATTTTCAGTCAATCCATTGTTATACTTTGTAAATTGAAATAAAGATTTTGAGAAAGGGAATCATTCTTCCCACTTATGAATTTGACAAATGATTAAGGATCTTAATTTAAATTAATCTACCAGACCATATCAATTAGAATCTTTAAATTTTTTTATATCTACATTCAAAACATCTCAATAAAAATTTTAATACATCTAGACGTTTAGAATAGTTGAAATTAAAGATCATGATTATTTATTAAATATATTTTCAAATATTGGTAATTACGGTCTCCATGAAAAAATACAAAACTCATTTTTACTAAAACAACAAATGAGAGTAGGAATTCTATATTTGCTTATGATATTAAATTAAATTAAATCCCTTAAAACTTCTAACTTGAAATTTTTCATTATTAATTCATAAAATATATACATATGCTGCACGTGGAGTAAATTTTACACCACCAATCCATTAAGAAGTACATGGAAAGATAGAATTGTACTAAATGGTAAAAAGCAAGTAGGGTAAAATTTCATGGTGAAAATTCCCTAATATACATACGTATGAGTTCATGCAATGGACTTTCACTTTTTATCAGTGTTTTAAAAAGAGTAGAGTGTAATTAGATGTAAATATCAAATTTTAAACTTTTCGAATTTAAACAAAGATGAAGCGAGACGTGGAAAAACGTTTTCTTATTTTTAATATTATCTTAAATATTAAAAAAAAAAAAAAAAAAAAATTTAAACAAAAAAAAAGTCTGCCTAAGTGTGATTAAGCGAGACTAGGCATGTGTTTTTTATTAAAAAATATAGTTGATCACTTAATTACACGTCAATGTCTTAAGCGAGACGTGAAAATCACGCTTCGCGTCTACACGTATTTTTTACAACACTGCCTTTTCATATACAATTATATATAACCAAAATATGGATATTGATCTATCTGCCGGTGGGCGTTGTTATAATTCACTGGGAACATTAATCATGCATTTATCAGACGAGTGTAAATCTCGACTTTACACTCGTGCGATAAACGCACGACAAACGATCCCCAGATATTATAACAATACCCACCTGAAGCATTAGAACGAGACTCACCAAAATTTATGCCAATTTCGTCTCTTTCATGTTCACCGCCACCTACTCTTCCTTTTTGCCTTTCTCCAGTGGGCAGTCCATCCAAAGGGCACTATTCATTTCCACTTGTTGTGCAATGCCACAAATGTTGACCAAAATAAGAAGAGCAAATTACATCCAAGGTCTCCATCTTTTCAGTTTGTCATAATTTCCCCCATTCAATTTTAATTACATATATCATCCCCAACTTTTTAAGTAATTCATGTAAATAATTATTCTTAACAATTTTGCTATCTAACTTAATAAACTAGAAAGCAACAACGAAAAATAAAATGAGAAAACTACAATTGGGATATCTAATCTTGTCAAAGTGCAAATGCGTGCCCAAAATCCCCACCCATTCACCTGCGCCAAAGCCCCCAAGACCCCGGCCCAACCCGCTCACTACCACTAACATCACCCTTTATGGAAAAAAGAATTAAAAAATGAAAAAAGAAAAGACTTTATCTTCTCCCACCCTCCTCTACCACCAAGCTCTGACACCCCTCCCAAATCACATTACTACTCTCAGCCACCACCTAAAGCCAATCGTTGGCGGTCGTTGTCACCATCTCCACCGTCAAAACAAATCACTGTCGTAAACAACACCCAATCCATCACCACCGACAGGGACGGAACCACCAAAGAACAAAGAAGGTCAAATGACCCGTAAAGATTTTGAAAATAGTCCAAATCCAAAAATATAAATTAGTCTAAAATAGTCCAAGTTCAAATCCCAACCCAATTGTTTTAATTCAAGTTTCAGCCCAAATTGTTTTAATTCAAGTTTCAGTCCAAATTAGCTCAAGTCCCAAGGTTTAATTCATATCAGCTGCTGAATACCCAAGTCCTTAAGCTCAATTAATATCATCTATTCAATTGTCTTCTCAACAGATAACTACGCCCTAATTCGGTTGTAATTTTCACTATATTTCTTCAAATTAAAGTTACAATAAGTCAAAATCAGCCATAAATTCATTAACACATGTGCCCAGCTTGCAAAGGGACTAGGAGATGAGGGCTTAGCTTGCTCTCTTCGTAGTCATTCTTTCAAAGAGAACGGCGTCCAGCTGAAAAAAGAGACCAACCCAGACCCATGTAATTTCTTCATCCTCACCTTTTAGATTTAGACTAACTGGCTAAAGAATAGTCGAATAGAGCTTGAGGAGGAAAAAGACGCTCCAGACGAAGATGACAAGATTTTATAATAAATCTAGAATAGTTTTTGAGTGACAAAAAACTAACAGCACCGATTGCTCATCATTTTAAATTTTAATAAAATTAATTTTTCATATTTTTTTATTGAAATTAATATTTGAATATTGACTTGAAATTACGTGATAACCACGTTGGAAGTGTGTCGTTTCACAAAATTGATAATGATATAATTACACAACATTTTCAAAATATGAAAATGCGTAAAGAACAATTGTTGTAAAGTATCGAAATATTTTCATTAGTGTTATATTGTTCTAAAACATTTTTGCTACTTAAATTTATACCCACTAAAAAAAATTCCTGGCACCACTACTGACTACATAAACGAGAATTTATAAGTTCGTGAATTTGAGAATGGACCAAATACAAAAAGACTCAACTCGTCTAACTAAAATAAAGGTCAAAAAAAAAATCCAAATGCACTATGAAATGAAAAGAAAACCTAATAGTTGGCAGACCCGAGGGCAATAGGATATTCTACAAATGTTATCGCGAAAGTAAGTGTTGAAAATTGGCGCGAGAATTAGCCAGAAAATAAAAAATTTCTTTAATTCAATAAACCAGGATCTTTGCTAGACGTTCATGTGTTTATTATAATTAAAAACTAATGATTTAGTATTATACCTGAATCGATAAACGATATTAGTCTTCAATCTGATTCACGAACTTCCTACTTTTGATTCACGAACTTGGTGCTCCCAACGTTCAAGTCTTCTATGGTATTCTCTAAGTATAGATTACACCGACATGTGAGCACCTTTTAATTAAATCAAAAATCTAATTTTTGGATTGGCCTGATTTAGAAAAATCGAGAAGATAAAATTCAAGTCAAACAAGACTTAATAATTTTTCTCTCTTCTCTTTTCTTAATTAATCGAATTAATTTATGTCACAGCAATGTGATATAAATACGGTAAGTGTTCTGATTGCAAACAATGACAAGAGTCCTAATTGCATTCAAGTCCAATTAGTTTAGGATTGATTTAATTATACATGTAATCCTTGAACTTATATCACAATTACAATCAAGTCCAAAACTTTTATAGTAACTATGATTAAGCTCAAAACTTTATAGAACTACAACAGGACCTGTTCGGACATATGTTTTCTAAGCTCCAATAATTAGATTCTGTCTAGTCGACCCTAGACCCCTCGATCTAATTATTAATCTCTTTGTTTTTTTTTTACTAAAGGCAATAGACTGCACTCTCAGAATATATAAGATTAGAGAAGCTGTAATACTTTTCTCTGACCTACCGTATATATATTTCATCCATGTCTAAGATCCGATAATTAGGTATGAGCATAAATGATCGTTTTGCCCTTTTAATTATTCTCACTAACTTTAAGTTACATTTTCTTCAATTGTCCTATGAATCAATTCACAGATGTCGAAGTTTAGCCGTCACTAAATACTGAGCTCAGATTTATAACTGTTAAACAGAAAATACTTAAGTTGTCACTGGACCCATTTTTCAGGACGACAGTTTCCAACACGAATTCGTGCTTCACTCATTCTCAAGCTCCCAACTCACCGAGATATTTGATCAACTAAATTGATCTCACCTATTTATGAATCAAAGAACCATCAAACTAATAAAAAAATATGTACAACCCTGTCAAGGGATTTAGATGAAAATACCCGGTTATCAAGTGGAATTTAATTATTCGCATGGTTATGCTATATAATTAAATTCGACAAGTTGTCCGTTCAATACACTCTAAGTGTACTAGTGTCATCATTAATTCATTTCTGCGATAAGAACAAATCACAAACCCGAATGATTAAATAGTCAATATGTAGCCTTCTGGTACAAGGCGTCAAACTCTTATACATTAGTTGTGAACAATTTTATTGATGATCAAAATATAAGTTGTGTCACACTATGCTTCTCAACGCAAACACCCAACTTATATTATCACAAGTAATTATTAACACTTTATTTACATGCTCAATATCAAATAAATCCAATAATAATAAATAAATACAAATCAAAATTTTATTCAATATAAAATTGTCATTTCATTAAAGCAAAATTATACTATTTAAACATACAACCAAACAATAGGTTCCAAAATCATGTACGAAAGGCTGTATATCCATCTCCATAAATAAGAAAGATTCATTGAATTGTCATATCAAGTTTCATCATTTTATTCATTTAAGAACAAACAAAGAATGTACATGTTCAAATCATTGTCCCATGTATTTAAAAAGAATTCAATTTCCAAGAAAAAATATTTTCGTTGATCAGATTTAATGATAAATGGATATCATTTATTCAATTTCCTCAAACAAAATCAAGTCGATTTAGATCATTTTTTAAAACTAATAATCAGTCAAAATTGAGTTCAAATAATATCACAAAGAAGTCGAGTCAAGTGACTAACCCGCCCAAAAACCGACCCTTTATATATATATATATATATATAAATATATATATATATATATATATATGGGGAGGAGATACCTATATATATATATATATATAATTCAATCTTATATTTTATATTTAACTTAAAAAATATAAAATATTAAAACATAATCGTTCAGTCCCTAAATTTCAAAATTAAAGTATGTTGCGAGTGCTTATAAGTACTTATAATTCTGTCAAACATTATTTTTATCCACACATTTCGTATGACCCACAAAATTTATCTACATATTTCGTAGGATCCACTGCATATAATCTACAAAAATCTTTACCAAACATACTCTCGTTCAAGGGCGGATTTGGTAAAAAAACAATTCTTAGTAACAGCCCGTGCGAAATTTTTTTTTCAATAGTAGCCCGGGCTCAAAAAATTCCTAGATCCGCCCCTACTCTCGTCTCTCTCAAAATTTCCTTCTCCACTCCAACCCTCGCAATTAAATCGCCGACACGGCCGCCACTCTCTATCAGCCATCTACATCTCGCCTTTTGTTTCATCCATGGGCGTCTTCTTATCACCATTACAAATGGAGTTAGGTAAGTTCATATCGTTTATCAAATTTGTTCTTTTTCTCAAAATTAGTAGTTTGATTGTTTTTGCGTCGGTCCAAATTGATTAATTCAGCAAACACAAGTCTTGAGTCAGAGTGTCTAAATATACTTTGTCCTTTTTTTATTAGTTGTGACCCGCACTCAGATTTGAGATATGCTCATTAATTTTCATGAAATTTGTTACACCTCATTTTACGTTGTCTAGGAAAAAGGCTCGTCAAAGATTATTTGACTTATGTGTCTAGTGAAAGCATGAAACCTATGGATCAACTTGTGGACCACTTGAGTTTGACTTCGTTTTGTTCTTTTGCTTTCGATGCTCAATTAGAGACTTGGCGAAAGGGTCAAAGCTTGGCCGACACACTATTTACTAATAATAGAACATCTCTTGGACCACATGATGAATCTCCACGTGGCAGAGTTAGTTGCAAGAACTCATGTGGAGATAAGCTGTTACAAAATCAGTTAAGAAGGATGGTTGGAGCAATGGATTGTGGCTACGTGTCATAGAATATTCGAGAATCGTGAAGCTTCCAATAAAGTGGCAACACGTGGCAATGTAAAGGAAAAATACCAAAAATTCCTGAAGCTGAAACGTCTATAAATTAATTTTATAAATAGCTTGCTCCTAGGATTCTCAATTCTTAGGCAGCAATCAGACAAGCGTTGAATTATTCTTTTGAGTGAGAAAGTGAGTAAAGATTTGTTGGCTTCAATTATTTGGGTCAACAAAATTAATTTGTAATTCCTGTCATTCGTGAAATTAGTTTAAATTTCCTACTTTTGATTTCAATTTGTAACCTTGTTTGTAAGGTATTTCTTTTCAAATTAGATTAGTGATTTCAGTTTTTCAAATGGGGAGGGGATATATTGTATTTCAATAGGTGAATATTGATTATGTATAAGCTATGAGTTACATGGTCTGGGCATTGAGTTTCATCGCAGAATGTGGTGGAACTTGAAAGGAAATGGACAAAATTTCAGTTTTATACTTTGTTGCTTCCAGTCTTGCCAATGTTTAAGTTTTCAACCTGAGCTTGAATTGAATTGTACTTCACATAGATGATTAAGTTCTCAACCTACAAATGTTATGGTTAAGAAAGGTATAATCAATTTTGAAAGTGTGGAGATTTTAATATGGATATAGACGATAAACTTCAATCTATTGGTGGAACCCCATAATATCAAATACATATACAGATGCTGCAACTATTCCTCAACTATTCCTCTACTTCCACCATCATCTTTAGGAAAGAGAAAAAGTTCTAGGAAATTTTGGATGAGTGGGATCATTTCACAATAGTAAGAGACCCAAATGCGGAAGATGTGAGGTGTGAGTGCAAATATTCTGGTAGTCTTATGCTTGTGGGGCTGAGAAGTGTTAGACAAGTACTTTAAGGGCTCATTTGATTAGTCATTATAAGAGGTATCCTAGAAGAGTTGAAGACAAAAAGCAGACAATCTTAAGTTTTGATAAATGAGATGAGGGTGGTGGAAGTAATCTTATGGATATTGGGTTTAACAAGGAAGCGTGTAGACTTGCATCTGCTAAAATGGTAATTATTGATGAACTAGTTTTGTTGAAGGAATGGGATTTACACACTTTTTTGCAGCGTAGCATGTCCTAAGTTTGATCATCCATCTCGTAGAACTATTGTTAGAGATATTAACCAACTATATTTGTATTAGAAATTGAAGTTGAGAAATATCCTTACCATCCAACGGCAAAGAGTTTCATTTACTATAGATACATGGACATCCATTCAGAATATAAATTATATGTCTCACAGCCCATTTCATTGACTCTGACTGGATGCTTCAAAAAAAAAAAATGAATTTTTGTGTGATATCTAATTACAAAGGTGAAACTATTGAGAAGGTAATTGAAAATTGTTTGCAGGATGGGACATTGATAAGATGTTCACAATTACGAGTGACAATGCTAGTGCTAATGAAACTTCTATTTCATATCTTAGGATGAAGATGATGGGATAGTTATGTGTTGGATGACGAATATTTGCACATGAGATGTTGTGCACATATTGTTAACTTGATAGTGTGCAATGGACTGAAAGAAGCACATGATTCAATAATCAGTATCAGCAGTGTAGTGAAGTATGTGAAATTTTCGCTTGCTAGATACCAAAAATTGAAAGAGTATGTGACTAAAGAAAAGATTGAATCATAATCACTTGTATTTATGGATACGAAAAATTGAAGGAGTGTGTGAAATTTCATTTATTTGATGTTGGAGGCCGCTTTGAAGTATCAGAAAGCTTTTGAGCGGTTAGAAGGGGATATGGACATTACTTAGGCTATTTTTCGGGATGATGGGAGTAGAAGAATGTGTGGACCTCTATCAATAAGTGATTGAAAAAATGCATCGATTTTCGTTAAATTCCTTAAAGGTTTTTATGATGTCACTTTAATGTTCAGTATTTCATTACATGTTAGCTCCACAATGTATCTCCATGAAGTATGTTCACTTGTAGTCGATTTAGAATATTAAAGATCAAGTGGAGATTATCTTTTAAGTGAAATTGCTACTAACATGAAGAGAAAATTCAACAAGTATTGGAAGAAGATGGACAATGTCAACCGTGGACTTGAGCTGTGAAATTAAGTCAAGAGACGGGCGAAAATTAATAAAGTTAATTATATAAATCAATGTAAAACACAATAATACAAAAATGACATACATTATAATTGTTCCTTGCGATTTTTCATACTTTGGTATCGTTGTACAATGAGTTCATTATCAATCTTTAAAAATATATCTTTCTCTACATAAACAATGATGCTATCATTCATCCACTGATCACCCATTCGATTGCGCAATCTATCCTTCACAATTTTCATTGCAGAAAATACTCTTTCAACTCAGAGTAGAGCAACCGGTAGAATTAGCGCTAAAGTCAACAGTTTGTAAACCAATGGATAAACTTTACTTTTCTTTGTCATGACTAACTTCTCTGCAAGATCACTAAGGCCATTCAACCCTTCAAACATTTTGTTAGAGCGCATATCAAAAATATAAGTCTCAAGTTGATCATTAAGTATGAAGAGATCCACTTTAGAAAAATCTTCTGGATAAAACTCAGCAAATTTAATCAAGCTTTTCTTGTCAAAAGAAGAGAATAAATTTTCTGGACATAAACAAGCTACACAAAGGAGCAACTCTGTATTTACCTCCGAGAAACGATCATTCAACTCCTGAAGTTGTAAATCGATAACAGAGTAGAACAAATCTACACGGTAATGATGTAAATTTGTCATTTCTGGAGGATTACGTTGTGGACGACCACGAAGTGCACGACGTACAAACATATCATCCATGATGGGAATATCAATGTAATGCTGCCGACAAAAAGAATATACTTCTTCCACAAAAGAATCCCACCCATTATCTCTCATAATTTGAAGTCGATGTTTGCACATTTTCACCAATTGCATTGCATTTACAATATCTTGATCTTTCCTTTGTAATGCCTTTGACAATTCATTTGAAATCCCCAAGATACTTCTCATCAAGTGTAGATTAAATGCAAAATCAAATGAGTGTATAGACTCCAATAAATTAGTTGCTTCACTTCTTTGATCACAAGTACTAGATTCATCTTCAAAAATCAATTCAAGTACATCACTAACAGCAGAGAACATAGCAAGCACGCTGACCAAAGAGTTATAATGGGACCCCCACCGTGTATCACCAGAACGCTGAAGGGTAGTTTCTTGATTAAGTCCCCGTCCACTTACAATCTCACCTTTCTCCAATGCCTCAATAATGAAGTCTGATTGTTTTCTCGAAGAAGATCACAACGTTTAGAATATGCTCCAACAGTATTCTGATTGTTTTCTCGAAGAAGATCACAACGTTTAGAATATGCTCCAACAGTATTTACCACATCACCAACCACACGAAAGAAATTAGTAATCGGAATATTCTTCTTTGCCACTGCTACAAGAGCTAGTTGGAGTTGATGAGCAAAACAATGAATATAAAAGGCACATGGATTCTCTTTTAAAATGAGTGCTTTCAGACCATTAAATTTACCTTGCATATTACTTGCCCCATCATAACCTTGTCCTCTCAATCTAGACATACTCAAGTTATATCTAGAAAATATCTTATCAATTGCAGCCTTAAGCGAGAGAGCTGTAGTACTTGTAACATGTTCAATCCCTATGAAACGTTCATTTATATGTCCACTACTGTCCACATAACGTAAAACAATTGACATTTGCTCCTTTGTGGATACATCACGAGATTCATCAACTAGAATAGAAAATAATGAATCACCAATATCTTTAATAATAACATTGATTGTTTCAGCAGCACAAGCACTTACTATATCCTTCTGGACATCAGGCGATGTCAATTTGCAATTTTTAGGAGCATTTTTCAAGCATACAGCATTAATATCATCGTTATGATCACCCGTAAATTGCAATTGGACTAAAAAGTTACCCGGATTGAGAGAATTGTCGATTCATCATTACCCGAAATGAATGCCCTTGTCGTAGTAGAACTCGAACACAATCAATTGATGCATTAAGACGGATACTATATTCATTTCGTACTTGTTTGGACTGTTTGAAGAAAACTGATTCAATGTGTTGCTCTTGATTCATTAAAGTTTCACACTTCATACGAGCTTGATTATGTGCACTATCATGCCCTCCAACATGAGTATGAAGCCTTTTTTTATCTTTCCAATAGGTGAATCCTTCACCAACAAAAGAATCGCCTCCTCCTTGTTTTCCACTATTTGTTTTGAAAAGATAACAATACAAACAATATGCAGCATCTTTTTCTATACTATACTCCAACCAACTAGCAAACTCTTTAAACCAAGAAGAACTAAAACGTCTAGAATCTTTTCCAAATGGTCTTTTTGGAAATTCATGATCTTGAGGTTGACAAGGACCCTTTTGCATATATGCCCTTCGAACTTGATCTCGAATATTAACATTATAATTCAAAATTGGTATCCTTAGTCCAGAATCAGTGGGAAGTTGTGCAACATCAAAATCCGTTTGATTTGATATCTCCCCATCAACGTTTTCCACAAAAGATTTTCTTTTGAAGAATCTCTCCATTGTCTTGTCACACTAAAATAAATACATAAGTGATAATTAGTCGCGTGAACAAGTAGGCAAGTGACAAATTACAATTCGGTGGAAATTCCGAAGAAGTCAAGAATCAAATTACTATTTCTCACTTAATGATGCAATTGCAAATTCCAGTAAACAAAATCCATTAAATTAAAGCATTAAAATCAGAAAATGCATTAAAACAGAAAATGCACATTGGTTGATTACTTAATTTAACAATCAGAAATGGTATTTAAGCATTTAACAAAGCCAAACTTGTAATTGGACACAAACATTTCAAATAAAAATTTAAAATGGTCTTATGCAATTCAAAATTTTCATGTCTCAAGAAAATAAAACCACAAGAATCATCTAAATTCACAAAAGAAAAGAAAAAAAAAATCAATCTTTCGACCTCAACCGATCATGGATCATGGATTGCTAAATCTGAAATAAAAAAAATTGAACCATACCTTCTTGTTCTTGATCTTCAAAACTAATTGATTTTCAATGATTAACGGGTAGAAATTAGGTTTTGCGAATTGTGATGGAGAAGATTTCTATTTCACAAAGACCGTATCGCCACGTAACGCCATGCAAAGAAAAGCCAAAAAGGAATTAGCAGTGGATGGTCTCAAGTCCGATGGATAAATTTGATTGGGGTATATCCCGTATATGTATTGGAGTGGATCACCATCGTGGATCATGGACCATTTATAATTGATGGACAAATTCTTTTTCTTTATGGGCCATTTTAATGGCCCATTTATAGTTACACTTTTTTTTTTATATTGGGCCAATATTTTTTTTTTGTCCAAAGTCCAATTTGCCGCGACTGGACTCCATTAGCCTCCGTCCATGATGTCAACCAAATGTTGTTGGTTGCTACCGTGCTTGATCCAAGATACAAAGTAGATTACATTAAGTATTATTTTTGTGATATTTATAAGTGATGAAGGAGTTGCTTGTACCATGACTCAAACATTGAAGGACAATTTAGCATCTATTTATGATTGGTATGTGAAGTTTGAATGAAGTACTCAAAGTAGTCAAGGGTTGAGAGATGTGGATTCCACAAGTGGGTTTTCTTCTGCAAGTTATGTCATTTCCACTTCTAATGCGTCTTCTGGTCGTATTTCTAAGTTTAAAGAAAAACAAGCAGTAAAAGATTCAATTTATATAAGAAATAGCATGGAAATGTACTTGTTGGATGCTTGTAAAGATATAGAGAACAATGAGTTTGATGTCATTAATTGGTGGAGGGTACATGGAGACGAGTATAGTACATTGTCTAAAATTGTAAAAGATATGTTGACAATTCTAGTGTCTAGAGTGCTTGCAGTACATGAGGAAGAATCCTTGATTCTTTTCGTAGTTCTTTAACCACTAGGATGATTGAGGTTTTGGTTTATACCCAAAATTGGTTCAAATCTACTCCAACCGAAGAAAATTTCTACATGGAGGATATTGAGTATTATAACAAATTGGAATAATGTAATTAATTATTTTCATTAATTATGTTAATTATATGAGTTTCAATTTCATTTATTATTTATTCAATTATTATTTTTGTTTTGTAGATCCTTTTGGAATCAATGAAAAAGAATGAAGACTCCAGCAACAAGAAGCGATTCATGCATTTTCTAAGTTTTTAAAGTAAGTAATATTTCTTTATGGCTTTACTGTTTTCAAATATAAATATATTGCTTTTATAATGTCTATGTAGATATGACTTCTTCATTATGTAATTTTGTTCCCAATATAAGTTGAAAAAATGCATCGGTTTCTTACTTAGTAATTACCATTTGGATAGTGATTCGCAATGAAGTAATCACTATTGTAATTCTCGTAGTTGTTAACTTACTATTTTTGTTGGATAAGTATTACATTTATACTTTTGTAACTTGATATGTAACCTTAATAGACAATGTAATAAATATGTTGCTTGTTTGGTTTAATGAGATTTGGTTTGAACATGTTCTTATTAGACTTTTTTTTTTTTTTGCCTAACTTGTGTTGATCAGGTCCATGGACAATATATATTTTGTTTTCCTTTTTTTTTTTTTTTTTGTTTTAACAATTTTTGCTCTTTTACAATGTCTACTTAATTTTGCATTTTTATACATTTGATGTTTGGTTGTTATTACACTTTTTTTTTTCTCTAATTTGTGTTGAACAGGTCATGGACAATGTGTATTTCGTTTCTATTTATTTTTATTTTTTTGGTTCAATTTGCTTTATTATAAATTTATAATGACCCACAAAAATTTAGTTTTACCATAGATCACAAAATATAAAATAATTTTAAAAATACTATCTAACTTTTTTATTCTAAAAATACTGTTTTTATTTTTGTAACATTTGCTACATTTGTTACATTTTTTATAAATAAAAATGTGTTAATTTTAGAATTTTTATATAAAATATATGGCAAAATTATCACATTTTTATTATCAAATGGTGTAATAAACTGTTTTACATACAAAATTGATTTTTTTTTTTTTTTTTTTTTTGTGGGGGCGCAAAACAATATAGGTTACTTCTAATGCTAAATACAAAATTGAACATTAAAAGTCCAAACCGACTTAATAATATGGAAATCAGGCCAGAAAATAAAATATTAAAAATAAGTATTTTTTTTTTTTTTTTGAGGGGGGTGGGGTGGTTAAAGCCCAAACCAAACTCAACCGACTAGGTTGGACACCACGCAACTCGATCCACGGCCACCCCTAGGTGGGTATTTATTTTATTTAACTCTTTTTTTTTTTTCTTTCTTTGTCTCTTTTTTATATTTAATATTTTCATCAAGTGATATTGAGGCTGTTGGGTTGTATGCCCAAATAGTATAATTTTACTGTGATGAAATGACAATTTATGTTGAATAAAACTTTGGTTTGTATTCATTTATTATTATTGCATTTGTTTAATATTGAGTATGTAAATAAAGTATCAATGATCACTTGTAATAATATAAGTTGAATGTTTGCGTTGAAAAGTACAGTATGACACAACTTATATTTTGATCATCAATAAAATTGTTCACAACTGATGTATATGTGTTGGCGCCTTGTAACGGAAGGTTGTAGGGTTGACTATTTAATCATTCGGATTTGTGATTTGTCCTTATCGCAGAAATAGATTAATTGTGACACTAGTTCACTTGGAGTGTATTGAACAGACCACGTGTCGAATTTAATTATATAGCATGACCGTGCGAATAATTGCATTCCACTTGATCACCGGGTATATCATCTAAATCCCTTGACAGAATTGTGTATATCTTTTTTTGTTAGTTTGATAGTTCTTTGATTCACCAATGAGTGAAATCAATTTAGTTGATCAAATATCTCGGTGAGTTGAGAGCTTGAGAATAAGCGAAGTAGAGAACACGAATTCGTGTCAAGAACTGTCGCCCTGAAAAATAAGTCGAGTGACAACTTAAATATTTTCTGTTGAACGGTTATAAATCTGAGCTCAGTGTTTAGTGACGGCTAAACTTCAACATCTGTGAATTAGTTCACATGACCGTTGAAGAAAATGTAATTAAAGTTAATGAGAATAATTAGAAGAGAAAAACAGTCATTTATGTTCATACCTAATTATCAGATCTCAGACAAAAATGATTATATATATATATATATATATATATATATAGTGGTCAGAGAAAAGTATTACAGTTTCTGTAATCTTATATATTCTGAGAGTGTAGTCTCTTGCCTTTAATGGAAAAAACAAAAGACTAATAATTAGATCGAGCAGTCTAGGGTCGACTAGACAGTTTAATTATTAGAGCTTGGAAAATATATGTCTTGATAGGCCCTGTGGTAGCTCTATAAAGTCTTAGACTTAATCATAGTTACTATGAAAGTTTTAAACTTGACTCTAATTATGATATAAGTTTAAAGATTACATGTGTAATTAAATCAATCTTAAACTAATTGGACTTAGATACAATCAAGACACTTGTCGTTGTTTGCAGTCAGAACGCTTGCTGTATTTATATCACATTGCTTGTGACATAAATAATTGGAACAATTAAGAAAAAGAAGAGAGAAAATTCTGAAGTCTTTGTTTGACTTGAATTTTAGTTTTTTCGTTTTCTAGATCTGACCAGTCCATAAATTAGTTTTTTTATTAAATTAAAAAGTGCCCACATGCCGATATAATTTATACTTGGAGAATACCATAGAAGGCTTGAACGTTGGGGAGCACCAAGTTCGTGAATCAAAAACAGCAAGTTCGTGAATCAGATCAAGATCTAATATTGTATATCAATTCAGATATAATACTAATTTATTAGTATTTAATTATAATAAACACGTGAACACCTAGCAAAGATCCTGATTTTATTGAATTAAAGAAATTTTTATTTTCTGACTAATTTTCTTACTCAACTAACTCATCATTTTTGTCAGCGAGTAAACACAAAAGAGTTGGAAGACTAAATATTTTGACAAGTGAAAGTTATGAGATCATTTTGCAAAAGATGTGTGACATATATTGAACAAGTTTTAAACAAAATAAGGAAAACACAATTTTAAAATCAAATCATTCAATCAAAGAATACATTTAAGCTAACAAAATATAAAGAACAAATTGAGTTCCTATATAATAATGTTTATGACGAAACATGTTGATGTTCAAAAAAATGATGTGTCGTTGTTTGATCAACATTCAAGAGTATTTATCAAAAAAGTGTTATAAAATTAAGAAGTTGCAATAGTACAAAAATATTTAGTTCAGAGTACGTGAGAGAATTTTTAGGCCGAGCCGTTGGGTGCTGTCCTTTCTCTACTTATCGCCTTATATAAACAAGCAAACTGGCCCCCAGAACATAGCTCAGTGGTTGAAAAGGCGAGAGTAAAGTAGTCTCAACTTCGCTGGTAGCTGCAGTGTAGAGATTTGAGTCCTGTCTTTAGTATGAATTTAACCCCTTGTAAGCACGATTAAAAAACAGCTCTCAACCTTGCTCCACTGAGGCACATCCTGCGATTTACATCCTCCACCAAAGCGTAGGAGCGGTGGGGCTCTCAAGGTTGGAGTTCAACTTTTTTTTTTTAAACAAGCAAACTGTAAGAAATCGTTCTAGTCTTGTCAAGCTACAGTCCTCCATTCTCGGGACTTGTGCAAACCCATATAATGCAATTTGATTGGTTAGTAAGATCAGTTGCACTAGAGTCATGGTAGTTTTTGGTAGTAGCCCTTTGGCCTAAGCTGTCATTTCAACTTCCTGATTGGTTAATTTGGAAAGTGCTGCCGTCAATGAAAAACACGTCATCTACGATGCCATGATAATATTTTCTTTTGTTGTCTCCTAACACTATGTCAAAGAGTACCCAAACTTATCCAACGTGAGAACTCAAATCGGAGACTACAAAAAGTATTGAGGAATGTTTGCCTATGTAAAGTATGACTTGGGGTTTGGAAACTTGTTACTCATTTCAAGTTTCAAGTTCTCTTCAAATTGTAGGTAATTTTGCTGTGATGTTCGCCAAAGCTTGAGCTTCGACAGGCAATTATGTCTTGTTATCTTCTCAGACAAGAGCCTATCTAGCGCCGAGCGAAGATATTACTAGGTAAAAGGTACTTCTCTTTGGAGTTCACGTGTCCATTGAAACTTCTTACCTCCTCTTATGTTCTTGAAGGATGCCTTCATCATCTATGATTCTTCAAACAAATGGGCTTAAGCTATATTAACATAACATTTTCAATTCTATAAAAGAAACTGCTTTGTGCAAAAGTACCAGATAATACATTTAAAGCAAATCTGAATTCCTTGCAGAACTAATTAAATGTGCATTGAGATGGAAAAACTGAAGACATGTCAATATACAGCAAATGCATTTGCTGTATATTTCCTTGACAGCAAATGAAATTGAACTAGATCAAAAATGGATTTGAGATGAACCTCAGTCGACAAGTAATTTCCTTGACAAAAGAATGAACAACTATTGAGTCGAGAATATGTACATTACTCTTGTACTTACCTGAGACTGCCAAGTCTATATTCCTGTCCTGCAGCTGTAAGAATACAACTGGTGGCCAATCTCGTTCTACCTGAAATGGAATCCAAAAACCAAATACAAATTCAAATGTGCATATTCTCACGTCGAATGAAAGCCCCACATCCTCGATATTAAACAAATAATTCTCGCTGAGGATTCTCATCGCTATTGTCACTGTAATCAATTACAAGACGTACAATCAATTAAATCCAGACTGAAAGCACTCGGTATAAAGCTAGAAACTATGCACCACCACTGATCAATAAGAGGGTACCTGAATGGTTGGAAATCTAATCGCCAAACAACCTTCATTCACTAGAATCATTTTCACCGTTTTCCAAGTGTACATTTATATTCAAGGAAAGAACAAATTTTCTCATGCTGTCTTTGAATTTATGGAGGAGAAATCAAGGTGAGGCAGGGGTGTAAATTGGTAAGCAATTCCTCTATACCTTAGCTAGTTCCATGCAACACCTGGTGCACTTGTCCTGGCTCGAGCCTCAGCCAGTGAAACAGCCATGGCTAGCATCATCTGCTCCTCAAAACTCTCTGGAATGATGGTTCCTGCAACAGGTAAGCTACACTCACCCCCATCTTGTTGGGGGACTGCAGCAGAAACTGCATAGCTGGTTCCAACTTCAGTCACCTCCGATCTATGATCGACCCATTCTCCACAATCCCCGGGCATTGCCAACTGACTATCAGGTGATGCAACAATGGCACTTTCTGCAGGAAAGTAATTTTCTGATTCTTGTTCCTGGTTGGAAAAACTGCTACAGCCAGGCATGCTATACGTAGACATGTGGCCACCATAATTACTGGAGGACTCTCCTCCAGTCTGTTGATGCTCGGCTAGGGCTGCTATTGCGCAAGCAAGGCTGCCAGAAGGAGTTGGCGAGGAAACGGCCACCGGGGCCATCAATGCTGAGACACTGGTCACACTACGATCTTCTCCTGTGTATTCTTCTGATGCAGCTGCTTCACTATAGGGCAGATTTTGATGCCTGCCACTCTCCTGTCATTACATGTGCACAATAAACAGGTACCCATTATCTACTATTCAACAAAAGGTCGGAGTAGAAAATTAAAGGTCAAACTTGCCAACATTATAAAAGAAACTGAAAATAATACCATAGGGTAAGATATATGCACTGATGCTCTAGCAATGTTTGAGACTGTTCAAGACGTTAGTACCTCATAGGGTCCCAAATTTAGAACAAATACAAATGTGTTCAGATTTTAAAGCTTGCAAATAGATGAGAGACAACATAAAGTTAAATCATGCTAATAAGAACATTTTACTAGGTTTTTAGCAACATCAAGATTGACAAAACCAAATAATCTTTCCAAGTAAAGTTTACCGAAGGCTGTGAATTTTCTGAGTCCAACCATGAATAAAAATGCCTGATTTTGCAAAAAAGTACCTGAATAGACAGCCAAATGGCTTCCATAACCATTATGTCCTCAAGATCCAGGTCAAAATCGTCTTCCCTGCATTAGAAGATAGAATAAGGGCATCAGATGAAGGACATGACACCCAAGTTTATTATAAAAATCACACGAATAGCAATTGCTAATCCAGTTATCAATATAACTTTCTAAACTTTTATCTATAAATTTCTAAAACACATTTGCTATCTATTCTACAGAATGATTTTTCTATTTGAGAAAATATGGAAGACATTTAAAATCTAAGCAAGCACTCGAAGCTGATCTAATTTACAAGATGTTTGGGAGTGCTTATAAGCTAGTCAAACGTCATTTTTATCCACATATTTCGTAGGACCACAACTTTTATCCCCATTTTATCTACACATTCCGTAAAACCCACTACTTATAATCTACAAAAAACTTTACCAAACAAGCACTTAAATAAAAGATACCAAGAATTTTGCAATGGAGATTTAGTTTGCAATTATCATTTTATTTATGGACTAAATACCACTAATTACTGTAATGTCCTTTACAACTAGGTCCAAACTGGTTAACTGAGTTATAACTTAAAACCAATTATTCTCACTTATCAATTAGCACCTAGGACTGCCAACATTAATGCCACAACCATATGCGGGTGACGTAGAACGTAACAAGAAAGGAGAAGGGATAGAAGAAGAAAAGGATAGGAAGAAAAATATATATTCTTTGATTCAATAATAATAATGTCATTAAAATGAAAAACCTAACTCCTTTTTTATAGAACATAGTCTTTAACTCCAAAAAACTTTTAATCAATAACAATGAACAAAACAAAATACTTATCTGATTATACTAAAACAAAATTATATCCGATAAAATGAGAAAATCTAATATAACTGAATAGAAAATCTATAAAAATCTAATTCCTACTTGTTTGACCCAGAATAGACCTTTAGTCATTTCCCATCATTTCCCATGAAGTTAAAGACTATTATTCTATAAAAAGGACTTATGTTTGTCACTTTAACGACGACATTATTATTATTATTGAATCAAAGAATATATATTTTTCCTCGTCTCCTTTTCTTCTTTTCTTCTCTCCCTTTCGTTTCTTGTTACATTCTACGTGAGCACGAGTTTTAGAGAGTAATAGGAAGAGGATTGTTATGTTCCACAACAAGCCCATGTCAATAGAGCCAACGAAGAAATGGACAATTAATTTATAAGTAAATGTTTCCCAAAAATATTAACAAATGAGCATAAATATTCTCTACCTCTCTTAGCCACCTATATAGTCCATAACATTCTTTGAACAATTGTAAGATTTTAACAAGGTTTTCATTTTTGAGAAAAACTAAAGATCATATAAAAGTTAATTTCTATACATCAGTATTTTTTAAATGAAGATGGAAGCATATATTAGAATTATGAAAATTCTCGCCCTTGGAGGAATAAATATAAAATAATTTCGATATTGGTGGACATCAAATCCTCATAAATTATTCGTACCTACTGTAGTGTTTACAAATGGATTAGAGAATCTTTTGTCCTGGATAATTGACAAGTGCAAGAGAACAAGTTTTTTTACCAGAATTGGCACTACTATGAAGAAGAAAGCAATGGAAAATACTAATAAGATTTGGTATAAAATTTGAGTCAAGAAATGTAGTTGAATAAATTACAGAGTAGTGTCTCGTTAAAAAGACGACAAATTTGTACTATAATTACAGGGGGATGAAATAGTCATACCATTCTCCAAACCAGCTCTCAATTACTATCCTTTTCTCCTCCAAGTGAGTTGTTTTATCAAATTATAGTTCAAATTTCATCAGATTGGTTTCAAGATTGCCTAAAAATATTCAAGTTTATAAGCTTAATACTACAATCAATAAATTCATATTCAATGTCAATATGTTTCTTCCACCATTTGATTTCACAATTTCAGAATTAATTCTCCTTTATACAATTATTTCATTTGTAACGTTCAACTGTTCAGCATAAATATCAATTGACTGTTCAAATAGCAACGTTTTACATTCTATCACTTGTTCACTGAATACAAAATTAATTATGACATAATATAATGAAATGCATATAAAATAAAACAATATAAGAGATTTGAAGAAACAAAATTTAAGGACAGCAAGGAATGGTAGTTAAGAGCTGAGTGGCTCTTTGGCCCTCTTTCTTGCGTTATTTACTTGAGGTTTGAATCTATTTTTCGCGCAAACGGATGTCCAACTAAGGAACACATTCACAAAACTACATAACTTTTTCCATCTTAATTTGATCTCTAACAGATTTAATATCAATGGCACCTCGTAATCTGCTATTTCATATAACTTTCACCACTTTGTGATTTTATTCATTTCTCTTTTGTTTGCCCATTCTACACATGAATTTGGCCAGTAATTTAGTGTCCACTAGTAAACATTTCGGTTCCTTAAGGTCCATATGTAATTTGAGGTAGAATATTAAATTGGTTCTCTTTATTTTCTTGACGACATAAGTAAGCATCTTCAGGCTCCTCGTCTGGAATGCATTATAAATTCCAAGTAGCATTATCTTCTTTCCGAAGTTGACTTGCTGCTCCCAGCTGACGTTTTCTGTTATGGGAAGTCTTCCCTGAAGCCGGTTTATGTCGATAGATTTTTTGGGCTCTTGACATCCATGTATACCAAGGAATTACTAACTTATTCGTATAATTATTCACAAGTGGCCACATATACACAGACTTTTATTGTAATCATAAACCAACTCAAAATCATCATGCCAAACTCAATACACCAGTAATATAGTCATTTTTTCGAGGTTCAAGAGGAAGGAGAGGAACCACTGTTTAATGGAAATTTTACAAGAGTATGGTCACCAGGCAATTCCCCCACTAAAATGAAGAACTCAAAATGCAATTCTTAATTGATGTTTGTAGTCCTTCAAAACATCTTTTGATAGACATGAATACTTGCCGCTCACACTGTGGAGAGACATGTCAAGAACAAGATCCATGTCATGCACCAAACCAAAATCCTTCTTTCATTGTTAATCGAACCAAAAACCTCTAAACCCAACAATGCAGAGGAAGGAAAGGATATGAATGCAAGTTTTAGGACAAGAGATGGTGGAGAGCCAAGGACTTTTAGACAGATAGCAAACTTCATCACAGTTACGGCCATTCCATGGCAGGATTAGACCACTGCAGGGACTCAATGATGCTCGTCTGTATTTTGTTTTCGGCTAAGAATTGATTTGTGCATGCTTATGCTTACCTACACACCAAAATTGATGTTGTCTTTAGGCTAATGAACTATAAGAACCAGTTCCCCACATTTCCCAAGGGAAAAAAATGGCATTAGCTTTAGGTTATTATCAAACTGTCAACGCATTTGTTGCTATGTCATTTGAAGCTTCTCCATGTGGTTGCTGGAATTAAATTGCAAACGCCTAGATGTTAGAATTACCCAACACTTGCAACCTATAGATAGGATTGCACCACGACATCCTAAAGGAGCGTCAAAAGCTCCTGAACATTCACTGGGGTTAACTTCATTAATAAGAAAGGTAACAGCTACAAATTAGGAAAGAAAATATCCACTATAGAAAGTTAAATTACGCATACAAGAATTTATGACAGTTCAGCCACTAGAATTTTCAAGGGGAAAAGAAAAATATAATGGGCAGTAAAAGATCAATCATCAGCCTCCGGTTAGCTTTACCCCAAGGATACCGATGGGCTTTCTAGTAATGAATTTTGAAATTTCCATTGAGAACCCATGACACTTGGATTGGTATAGAATCACAACCGGAAGACAAAGGTAACATAACGCAAGAACTGCTTTAATGACTGAACAAATCAGGTAACTCACGGGAAAGGGGGCATCATTATAACCCAGTCACATACTATATATCTAGACTAAGAAGCGCAGACACTCCTCCGCCACCGGCGTGTCAGTGTCGGACATGTATCGGACACTTCGTCGGATATTTGTTTAGAGGATTTAGAAAAAATATGTCAATATTTATGGGTCAGTCAAAATTTTAAATGGGCTAATTATTTATTTGTTAATGTTAAAATGAGTCAATCATGTTTTGGTATTGTTTTTTATGCAATAAGTATAGAAATTTTTATTTTCTTTAGGCTATAAAATTAAAAAAATTTAATCGACATATCGACGGCGTGTCGGTGTCGGTACTTTTTCGAAAATTGCGTGTCGATGTATCCGATACGTGTCGTATCGGACACCCGTATCCATATCGGTGCATCATAGTATCTAGATGCACCCCAATCTAACAGTAAACAAAATAGAGAACCTACTGCAACTAAATGTCTAGGCAAACTCCTACAAATGTATTCTTCTCTAATAAAATATTAATAACTAATAATATAGGAAGATACTTTTACTTCAAATTAGCATTTTCTAGAGATAATTATCATGTAAAAAAATAGCCACTAGTCGACAGCCACATCTTTCTAGACAGTGTGGTCTTCACACAACATATAAATGCATAGAACCAAAACAGTAAATGATTTAAACAGCAAGTTGACAACAAAAAAAGTTAAATACCTATTTTGCCTTGGACGTAAAGGTGGTCCCATTGCTGAAGCAGCAAAGGACTCCTGAGTGGTGACAATTTCCTCACCTTCTACAGCAGAAGCAAAAGATGGTGCTGCAATGGAAAGGAAATAAGTGAATGGTCAAAAACACAGCAAGCAAACCTACAGGTGTTAACTCAGTCTCATGTCATATACCTGCTGTTGAGCAATGGTCAACCTCACTTGGTCCTCTAATACTGCTTGAAGAACTAATTTCTCTCCGATTCAGTATTCTCTCCTCTTCATCCTGAAGTTCTTTCTGCCTCATCCTTATTTTGGCTTCTATAACACGTTGTTCTTCCTGCAGATGTAAATTATGAGAATAAAGTTCAATTTGGTATTCAGAACGCCATCTGAGATATCTTAACAAAGAAAGATAAAAGAAATAGTCAGGATAAATCATTCATACAATTTGCTCCAAGCCTTTCTCCTCCTTTGTCTTAACGCCTCGATACTCCACAGCATAATTTGAGGTTTTACAGAAAGGACATCTTTTAAGGTTAAGGTAAGCATAAAAAAGTTTGAAAACCTTAAACAGCAATAACAACACACAATAGACGGGGGAGCATGTGATGATGAGCAAGTGCATACACTCACACATACACACATGCATAATCATATTGATCCAATCGAAACTAAAATATGTTGACAAACCAACTGAATGAAATCAAGGATACTGTGTAGGCCGGGCAGAGTTAGGGGTTTTCATCTGCAAAAAACACTCTGGAACATAGAAACAAGTCAAAAGAATCATTAGACTGAGAACCAATGTATTCAATGATTTAATCGTATAGAATACTACAAAGATTATCAATGACATTAAGAACTAGAGAGTGGAAATCATACCTGTACAAATGCCTTTCATGCAACATCTCGACCGATTTAGACTTGGATAGTACTGAAAACATGCAACATAAAAGAAAATATTGAGAGAAGGGTATATTTGGTGGGGAAAATGTGACACGACTATGAGCTCTCATGCAAGAATACAACCTTGCTTTCTTGATTCCAACACTACTACAATTATCTTTGTTCTAGTCCAGAAAGTGGATAAGAGCCAAGCCTCAATTGTGGCATAACCAAAATACAAACAAATATTTGGTCGCTCAATGTTTCACTCCCAATTGTGAACAAATTCTAATAAACACATTTCCATTCCAGATTGTCATTTAGCATAATTAGCAGGCTAAACTAACTTTTAAATAACGGTTCAATTATTTCCTATATCCCACTCTTTTAACTATTTTGCCAAAGTAACTTCCTTTTCATTTTTTGATTACTAGGAGACAACATATCAAAACCCCATTAAGATCAGTCGAAAAAGGTGAATACATAAACAAGCAAATTAAAAAAACACTCACTAACCAAATTTACTTAAAGAACCAAGAAAATTCAGTGATAGCATAAACAATCAAAGAAAAAACCTGAGAAACAGACCAAGAGGCAATCAGGACATCCCTCGAGATCACAGCAAAAAAAAAAACTAGTGAACCAAATTTGCTTTTAAACAACCAAGAATGTCCAATGATAGTATAAACAACCAAAAACAAGAAATGCAGAAAGAATAGACCAAGAAGCAAATGGGACATTCCTCAATATCACAGCAAAAATACCCATGAACCAAATTTACTTTTAAACAACCAAGTCAAAAAACAAGAAATGAAGAAAAAGCTTGAGAAACAGACCAAGAAGCAAATGGGACATTCCTCAAGATCACAGCCACATTCATCATCACCAGGGTAACAAGGTGCCAGCTTTGAGTCAAGAATGAGTTTTCTAAGCTTCTTATGGTCCACATCTTTGTGTTGGTACAACCCCTGAGGCTTAGTGTACTTCTCGTCCACCACTTGCTTCCTCCTCCCCAATTTATTCCCCATATTGGAAAAACAAACTCCAATTTTCAGTTTCTTATCGTTCTCAAGGGAAAATTCTATTTTTCACAATATTTACAAGATCTTATCACAGTCTGAGAACAAGAAAGTCTGGAATTTGCAATAGAACACATGGAAATGTCCTGCAAAACAACGAAATTAAGACAAAAACCATTACTTTCCATAAAAACAACATAGGCCCACTAAATTTCTTCAAGAAAAAATATATCCCATCAAAAGAAATTGAATTAATACTCGAGGGAGCTGAACCTTGAAATGAAATCTTGGAAAAAACCAAAATTTTCAGGAGTTTTCAGAGAAAAAAAGCACGGGAATCGATTTCTTTTTTATACATGAATGTATATGTGCGTTATGGAGAGAGAAGACGGAGAGATGAACAGAGGGGAAGAGGAAACAAGATCAGAACTTTCTCTCTGTTGATATCTGTGTATTTTTGGATATACATCTATAAATATAGGCTAGCGGACTGTTTGTATATGTATGTATTTATCTATTCTATTTATTTAAATTATGTGATAATTCATTTATGCGACCGTCTGTTTGTTCATCAGAGACGGAATGTTTTAGGTAAAAAGATTGTCAAGCGCTGTAGAATTCAAACTTAGGGTTAGAATTTAAATTCAATAGAAGGTAAATATTATGAAATAGAGTGAATATCGAACAAAGAGAATACGTTGGTATCGTTGGAAATGGAATCCGAAAAATACTTTAACGAAAAGTGATGAATGGCAGAAAAGAGACAGAGATTATGAGAGGAGATTTGAGTAGATGAACAAATGTTACACAAATATGTTGGTGAAAAGTGAAGGTAAACGTATGTTTTTTTATTTGTCGCAAGTATAAGTGAAAATCTTGATACGGTGGGTAAAAAATCAATGGAAACATTAATTCAAAAAATAATTAATGGGTCAAAAGTAGAACTTGAAGATGGGTAAAATCGAATTGGAGAAGTTTTCAAGTGAACGGTTGATTCTTTAGTTTTTAACTTGTTTTTTCATTTTCAAGTTTTATTATTTGATTCTTAGATCAATTTATAGATTTTTCGGTCGAACTGATCCGTGCAATTCGATCAATTCGATCCTTAAAGATATTGTCGTGAACATAAAAAAAGATTAACACAAAAATACTTTGGAAGTAGCAATTAATAAGAAAATAAGAAAATGACAAAGGTTGAATGTTTGTTTAATTATAATTAAGATAAGATTAAGAAACCTATGGAAAGAAGCAAGGATGGTGATGGTAGAGTGCTGGAGCCGGAAGGAATGCCTTTTGAAGTGGAAAGGCATACGCACCAATCACCAATCTGATGCGTGTCTGTAACGCTTCAATACTAAATTTTTTGTATTAAATTTAGAGGTTTAAGAGTATGTTTAAAAGTGTTTATAAATACATATAAGTTGATTAAATATTATTTTTAATTTTATCTATATATTTTGTAGGATTTATAACTTATATCTATACATTCCGTAGGACTTAAAAAATAACTTACCTAAATTCTATGCGACGCATAGATATTGTTTTATAAATTTATATGTGTATTCGAACGAGAGAGTTTTGTGCATTAAAAAAAAAAAGAAAATTTGTAATTTTTGTCTCCAATTTTTTTAATCAACCAATTTTTATAATATCAGACATCTCAACTTTTCAATTAATTCTAAATCACGTCCCTATTGACAGATAATGACGAAATTGCCCTTCTCTTTAAATAAACGAAAATTAAAGAAAGTTAAAAACAACAAAAAAATAAGAAAAAATTGCAAAAAAAGTCCAATAATTTTTCAAAAAGTACAAAGTATTTTCTTCCTCCCACCCCATCATAGTCATCATTTTCACACTACCACCACCTTCACGCAGCCGCCACAATCTTTCAATGTGTCATTAATGGCATATTTAAGATGGAGAAAAGTTCGTCCCCCTTAAATCTGCCATTAAATATTCTACATTTGCACTACAACTAAAAATGGTGACGTGTGTTTCTTTTTCTGACTTCTTCAAGAATTGAAGTCATTTCTGGTGGCACTTCCAATTATTTATAAAGGGCATAACACCACATTTTTTTGCTATACCAATTCCACTTTCATATTATATTATTAAAAACTTTCAAGCTATAGATTTTTGAAAAATGCTTTGATTTTCATTGCATTTTCACTATATTCTAAGATTCTTGAAAATGTAGTATTGCCTCCGAAACTTCCACCGGAAGTTCTAGAAGAAGAAATTGAAGTTTCCGATGAGGACTTGCAATTCATGAACGAAAATGTGGACTATGTAGGATTGATGTCAGATTTGGACACTCGTTTAATCACCAAGTAAGGCTTTTTAAAAATATTTTTCTAATGGATTTGAATTTAAATTTCCTACTGCTACTAGATTTTAATGCTTTTGCGTCTTTTGTTGTGTTTTGTTAATGGAGAGTTTTTCATAAACATGTCGAAAAATAAATTTCTTGCCTACCAGTCAAAAGAGGAAATAATTAATCGGTAATTGGACTAAGATCACACATTTTGCCACCAAATTTCTTTGATTTTAGGTCTCATCTCCATATTTGTAGTTACCACCTCATATCATGTTTTAGGTCCCATTTCTATGTTCAAATCTTCATTCTTATCTAAAGTGTGAATAGGGTAGGATGTGTGAGAGATAAGTTACTTTGTACTGTTTGAAAAGTTATGATACTTTTTTTTGCAATTTTTTTTCTTATTATTTTGTTGTTTTTAGCTTTCTTATATTTTTGTTTATTTAAAGAAGATGACAAATCCGTTATTATCTATCAATAGGGACGTGATTTATAATTAATTGAAAGATTGAGGATGTATGGTGTTTTAGAAATTGGTTGGAGATAGATTAGTAATATATTGAAAATGTTGTGAACGAAAATTGCAAATTTTATACACACAAAAAAAGAGATAGAGATTGATGATAAATATTTTTCTCCTTCCTCGAACGCGGTGGCGACAGTCGTGGAAACCTGTAAAATAGTAGTGGGGCTTCTATTATCTGTGACTACTTTGGTGTGATAATCAGTATATGATTAAATCAGATATACAGAATAGCAATGTAAAGAATAATCAAGTTAGTTTTTACCTGAGAGTTGACTTCTATTTATAAGGGTGGGCTGCAATTACAGCCTTTAATAGTCTTTAATGACAGGTGTGATTTCATCTCCTTCATTGCTAGGTGTTAATGAGGGACATTGCATCTTCTCAATCGACAGTGGTAACTGTCATTTTGTGGGTCGTCTGTCTGATTAACTCAACGATGTCTGATTAACTCAACGATAGTTGGTTTATTGTTGTACGCTTGTCAGATGTGAGCTATGAGACTGTTGGGATGGGCGAGCCGGTGAGGCGAGCGAATCGTTAAGACAGGTGTGTCAGGATGTGCCACTATTAGTAGACAACATATAACAATTGTCATCGTTTCTATCTTGAAAGAGGATTTTGCTTTAAAAAATAAAGAGTGAGAGGATTATTTATAAATAAATGTAAATATAAATATTAATGTGATAGTTTGATTACACTTATCCAACACTTGTTGGACAAACCGGAGTGTAAAGTAAGATACTAACGAACTTTCTACAAAACGTCATATTTTATTCTAGACGTCTTATCATTATAGTTAACTAGTATATAACCCGTGCGAAGCACCGCACTTTTTTTTATGATAGTGATTTTATAATATTCTAACAGTATATTGTTTATTTATTTCATTCAAATAAAAAAAATATCATATAAATAATATTTGATTACTTATTGATATTGAAAAAATAATAATATAGCTAATCCAGATTTTGAAACACCTATTTGAAAAATCACGTTTGTGGTTGAACTGAAGCGGGCCTTGAATGGTATGAATTTAATTTTGAAATTATAATATGTAGTTTATTAGTTTAACCAACTTATTATTTTTAATCAATAAATCAGATCATTTGATAATATAACACAATTATATGTTTTTCGTGTATTTATTTAGTTATTTATTTTTGAAACTGCGACCTATTTAAATCCACTATGGGAAGCATAAAAAATTTGTAAGGAAAATAAATCTATTTTTGGAAAACTATTGCATTATTGTCAATACTTCTCGTGCATTGATGTTTCATTTTTTTGAAAACATAACTTATCTAAATTTCTCAACCGATATAAATTAAAAAATATGAAAAGTTGTTGCATTTATCATATATAATATTAAATGTTACAATTCGTTTTTTTGCAAGAAAAGAGAAAAAATAAATAAATAAACAATCAATATGTGAAACTAATTAAAGAATCTGAAATTTTTTTGTATTTATCGTATATAATATTAAATGTTACACATATTGATTGTTTATTAAATGTTGCAAGAAAAAAAATGGCGAGAAAATGTGTGCATAAAATTTTCGACGATTATCCTATTATAATATATATAGTATATGAGGTGTGAGTAAAATAAAACTAAAACTCAGTGACTAATTTGAAAAAATGAATGAAAATTAATGACCAAAATTGAAAAAAGCTATAAGTTGGATAACTATCAATGTTTCAACCCGTGTGCGCGTGTCTAAGGGTCCATATACTCAGCCAGTTTCCAATATTTCTCTAGGTAAATTTCAACTGGGGTCCTCAACCTTTTGTTAGTGTGGAATTTTTGAAATTGCATAAGAAGGTCCAATGTTTTAAAATTCAAAGAGACTATATGTGCAATTTCAAAAATTGCACAGCAAGTCCTTTGTTTTTAAAAGGAAAAATAGAGTCTTAAATACAATTTTGATTTTTTCATAAAATTGTAATTATTAAAAATTTTAATGCTGGTCAAACATTCCATATTGACTAAAATTCTTTTTAAATCCTATTTTAAATTTTTGACGGATAAAATTTTGACTTTTACTTTAAAAATTTTCAATTTTGATCTTATACTATTTTAATTCTCAATTTAGGGTTTGACTTTAAATCGAGAGATAAAATAAAATTATTCAAAAATATCCCATTTTGTATAATTCTCTCATCAATCCCCAATTTATCATTTATTGTACTGATGTACTCAATCTTTTAAAATTGCACATATATCTCCAAGTAATAAAAAACGTTTGTTTGATCATTAAATGGTAACGTAACATTAATGTGCTTTCATATTGAAAGGATAAAAATATCCAAAAATATTTCATTTATTACAAAACAATCAAAACGATGATTTCAACTTTCATTTAGAAATCTCTCGACATCACGTACGTAAGTATTACGTGACCATATATATAACATTTAAATAAATATTTTTGGTTAGCCCATAAATAATAAGTTGGAAAATAAGTGTAACTAAAAATTTACTCAATTTCCCAACAAAAGGTGGTGTTTGGTCCACCAGCCAACCACTTAGATTGGGAGAGTGACACAGGTTTGTACTTGGTATATTATATGTTGCACTCCCGCCGCCTAATGAAACCTAACCATAATAATCTCCAATGCACTTACAAATAGCCATGATCTCATACTGCACCACACTACAAAACCTAACTTCAATTTGTTTATTTTTAATGTGTTCTCACTTTAACTAATAATTATTTATGCCTTTCGTTAACTTGAAGGATGCTCCTAACATTTCTACGTATTCGTAGATTACGTACACGTTACTGATTTGTTTATTAAACTCTGTTTGGTGTAATTTTTTAGCATATTTTAATAAAAAATAAATTAATAAAATACATAATCGAAAAGTTATTGAGAGTTGTGGGTCCTATTAAATGTGTAGTTAAAATTAATTGTTGACTTTGACTTTAACTTTTTATCAGATTTTTATACTCTGCTAAACAAGCTCTAAGGGTGTGTTTGATTCACAAATTTTCCATGGAAAATGTCACTCCATGTAAAATCTTGTCAAATCCATGGCTTTTATTTTCCCACTTTCTTGTTTGATTGGCACATGAAAAATCTAATACATTTTCTAAGTGACAACCATTTAAAAGCGATATATTTGCCTTGTTTCTTGGAAAATATTTTCTTGGCTAGATAGTGGAATTGATTTTCCCAAAACTACATGGAAAATATTTTCATTTTCTACCTTTTTTCCATGCTACCAATCAAACACACCCTAAGTTAAATTGAATTGGATAGACGGTATTAATAAAGCTGTGTTACCAAATGTGCAATTATTGAACTATATTTTTTATTTTTTGTTACAAATAATTTTTAAATGTTGTATAAATACAAAATTAAGTACATTTATATTTATTACCAGGAATTAGATACACCTAATTTGCGTCAAATGAAATATTCTTTTGTTTAGTGTGTAATGTAGCAGTTGCCAAAGTTGTTGGAACCATTTATCTTGTTCAAATCTTCATATAGAGTTAAATTTAATTTTTTAGAAACTAATTATGGTTGTAAATTTCATAATTGTTGTACCAATTTCTTAGTTGGATATGACATGTGTGGACACACAATGGACTTCGATTGGGATGATGTAACTTAATGTAACCGCGACTTATGTAGATAACTAAGGTGATGCACAACTTTTAGAGATGAAGGAATTTCCTAGCCGAACCATTAATCGAACATGCATTTTTTCGGTTTAACCACTAGACTTCGGCTTAAATATATAGGGGTCGACAAACCTGAATACTTTCTAATATCTACCAAGTATGTACTACATGCATAGTTGCTATAAGTTATAATGACAAATGAGGGTCTCCATCGCTACATTTGCCTCTTTCTAGTGGTCGAGTAATCTAACTGGTTGTAAGAGTCCACATCATCAATAACCACTACTAAAAATTTGACCATTGGAGACGGTTATTAACCGTCCCCAATATTAGATACCCCGTCCCCAATATATATTGGGGACTATAACTGCAACCGTCCCTGTTAGAAGTATTGCGGATACCATCAGATATTTGCATATACAATATGGTAGACAACTAATACAATGAATTGCTGATTCCACAAAATAACAAGAGGATAGAGATAGAGAAAAACAGAACTTTTACACAATGATTTTAGAATATTAAAAAGAAAAAAAATTATGAGTATGTTCTAAAGGAGTATATAGCCTTGTTCAGTTGAATGACTATTGATAAGGTTTGCACACTTGAGCCTTTTTCTCTATAGATTAAATTTAAATGCCCACCTCTTTCTCAGTAAGTTGTGCAAAGTAACATACAGGCTTTTGCTCGAGATCAAGTGGAGTGGCAAAAAGAGTATTGTAGTCAACCCAAATTTATTGGAAATAAAGTTAGCAACTTGCAAGACAAAGAATATAGGCACTTTCTTTGATGCTCTAAAAGTGGAATTTAAAGCACAATAAGAGGGCCATTTCTTAAAGATTCAAACTGATGTCAAAAGTGTCCTTCTTAAAAGCTTATATAGGCTTATACATACGGCGCACATAGAGCCATGTATAGAAGTTGAAAAACAACTATTAAACACATCGTTTCATCGGAGTAAGATACCCCTGTAGTTTTTCATTATCACATATAACCTCCCCATTGCTTCTATTAAACACCTCATCTCATCGGAGTAAGATACTTACTTTTTTCCACCTTATCAAATCAGACACCTACCTTCTCCCAACCATTATTCCTGATATACATCTTAAGAAAATTTGCACCTGCCAATTTAAAGTTTTAAAGAAGAAATGGACAGATTATGCAATTTGATTTCTACAAAAATGTTGTTTTTTCTTCATTTTTTTCCAGTCATGAAGTTTATGTTGAATTGAAGGGAATACATAATAAAATTACTATTAAAATATAAAAAATAATAACCATTCCATATCCACAAAATATGTAACAATTCTAAACATATACATATTCCGATTTCAAGTCAATATAATATCCACCTAAATTCAATTTATAAATCCAAACTAACAACTCAATCTCTTCACAATCTTAAAATCGTATAAATTTTACGCTATCAACCTATTAGTCTATCATAATCTTCTTCCATTCCGTTAGCTAGGATCTTTGTACTTGAAAGAAGAAATTCTATCTTCAAAAGTTAGTTGATCAACTATAGATGTTTTTATGTTCATAATGAATTGCCAAAATTACATTCACCCAAAAATTAACAAATTAGAATAAATTTGGAACAATGAATAAGAAATAATTGAAACGGATTACAAAAAATAAAGTGAGAAAGGTACCACAAGATCAGATCATATCATGCACCTTCAGAGGCAAAGTTCACACCTGTTAAGAAATCTTGATCTAGAGTTAGTCCTGCCTATAAATACAAAGACACAACTGATTTAATCATAAAAGAGTTGATCTTTATTACTTGCTAGTACAAGCAAAAGACAACCCAATACAATTACTCCCAAAAATGTTCTACTTTCATTTGTTCTTGATCGTAGAAGTCCATATATGTTCTTGCTATGTGGATTACCATTGGAGGTTGGACAATTAGACAGCCGTGGTATTGAAGATCGAACCTCCAACTAATTAGATAATTAGATTTCACGGTGTTCATCAAATGTAAACTTCTATCACGAATTCTATCTAAGTACAATGTTGATCCGACTTATAGAAATTGTAGATTTAATTTCTAATGTGCATGTATACCTCAATTTTTACATCCGGCACCTACTGGTGCAGGCTATCATCTGATTTTTACGTAATATCTCTAAGCTATGTGATTTGATGGTAGATTATGTTAGATTGAAAGGTCACTTGATCATCACTCTATCAACTTTGTAAGTAGATGACTTTCCGCTTGAGAATTATATAATCATTGAACATTTTTTTCTCATGTTCGACTAATACCTAAGACCTAAGATTGAGCATCAAAAAATAAGAATGCAACAAGATTTTATTCTCAAGTTTATGGGACTTGTTCTTGATTATTAGCTAAAATTAAACCTGTGTGCACAAGTTTAAAGTTGTGCCACCAGTTTGGATATTTTAATGGTCTGATTGAATTTTTTCTCTAACCACATAAAAATTATTTCAGTGTTTTGTTTGTTCATGGAAGACTAGATTTGCTACAATATGTAATGTTGCTTCATTCAGACCACACTAGTATTGTATTTCACTCACAAAGAAACAATGAACAAAAATTTGAAAAGCACGAATTTCAAGGCAAAAAGGGGGTATTCGATGACTCAATAAGACCATTACACCATAAAGTTCTTGATAAGTACAATTTTGTACTTATACGAGTTCACAAAAGGGACGATTATGAGGACTCTTACTTATTTTCAATTTAATTGCATGTTGTTTTCTTGTTATTTTAGGAAATAATCAAAGTCAAGAGTCGAATTGGCGAAAAGAGACCAAACGGAATAAAAAAAGACTCAAACCGCTAAGAAAAGATATTTCAGGGGCTCAGCATGCAAATATTAAAGGAAGAAAACCAGATCTGCAGCCAAGTTAACCATGCAATCGCATGGTTAAACACGTCTGCGATCGCAAGGTGGACCAAAAATCAGCAGAATGCAAAACGATTGAACCATGCGATCGCAGGTATACCATGCAATCGCAAGGGCATAACGGGCACCAGTTTTGGCGTTTCCTAATAGGATTAGAATTCTACAACTCCAACTCGAATTCAACTACCTAGCACACGTCTTGGAGTCTTTAGAGAGCATTATAAAAGTCAGATAATAGCCAGAACAAAAGGAAGACGAATTTTGAGAACAAGATACAAGAGAAGAATCGAAGATCAAGGCACGGGATTGAAGATTCGTCAGTAGGAGTCACGGGTTGTATTTATTCTTTCTTCTTTTTCTTTCACGGATCATGATGAAGTCCATTATTGTCATAATTGACGAAATCATGTCAATCACGTCCGGCTAATTTACTTATTTCTAGGATAAATGATGAAACATCGAGTTTTTAATTAATTATAAGTTTTTCTTTTTTAGTAATTGATTACTCTTGGGTTGATTATTCTTTATTGAGTTTTTATATTATTTTAATGCTTGATCACCAATAGAATATATTGTGATCTATATTGAAGTCGAGAGATTCAATATAGATTAAGCACGTGGTATTGAATAACATAGGGTCCAATAATAGATAGAGATTACTATTATGCTCTATGAAATCCATGTAGGTGTTCTTGAGATTTTAATGCATGTGTTTATGTTCGAAGTTTAATTAGAGATAATTAGGTTCGCATAATATATAGAATTGATTGACCATCGAGAGAGGTTTTTGATTAATTTAGGAACGCCGATTTTCAATTCAAGGTAATTAAAAGCTAAAAAGTGATTAACGGATAATTGATTATAAAACGTGTAGGTGGATTTGTAAATCCTAATGTTGGTAAAATTCGAATTCGTTCTCATCTTTCAAAGTTGCTTATTGTTATTTTCAATTTAATTAAAATAGTTAAATTAGTTTAGAGTCACATATCAAAATTAAATATGTGTTTCATTTTATTGTTAGAATTTGAATTATAAATTAATTGGTTAAATTAATATATGGTCCTCGTGGGTTCGACACTCTACACATCATTATATTACTTGTAAACGATCCGTCCACTTGTGGGATTATAACCGCACAACAAATTTTTAGCGCCGTTGTCGGGGACTAGTTTTATTAATTGCTACGTTTATTTATAATTTGACTTTTAACAATTCTTTATAGTATTATTTATTTTTATTTTATTGTATTGTATTTTATTTTTATTTTTATTTTTTATTTTTTTAATTTTTCGTGATACTCACCGAATTTTATTTGTTCTTTAAATTTTCGGTGTTAAAATGTATGTGTTGTACAAAGGATCTTGATCTATTTGATTTAGATCCGAGAATTGAACGGAGTTTTCACCAAGCGACAACGTGAAAAACAAGAAAAGAAAAGATGACAAAAAGACAAAATGGCGTAACACTAAGTCCGTAATCCTTTACTGCGGATGTGAGAAATAATCAGCACCAATAGCTCGACCCGGTTGAAGTTAGTGAGCGAGATATTCTTATGGGTGAGTATATGATGCCACCGATTGTTGAGAATCGGTCCAAAGATATTCTATCCGCCTTATGGACACGATAACTTCTAGTTAAGACCGGATGTGATGAATTTGTTCTCGAACAATTTGTCGTTCTATAGGATGACAGATGAAAATCCTCATTACCATATTTCTCGCTTCGATGAATACTGTGGAAATTTTAAATACCACGGTGTTAATGAAGAGGCGCTTAAAATGAGGCTATTTCCACACACAATGAAGGATAAAGCTAGAGAATGGTTAGATTCTCTACCAACTGGGAGCATTACTACTTGGGCAGATCTGATCCAAAAATTTACATTTGAAATATTTTCTCTAGCAGTAAGCAGATCAAGTATGAAATTTCCAATTTCCAATTTCCAACAATTTGAGTTGGAAAATTTTCACGAAGCATGAGAAAGATTCAAACAACTGCTCCGAAAGTGTCCAAGTCATGATTTTCCTTTAGCAACTCAGAATCATTATTTCTACTCTGGACTAGCTACAGCCAGTCGTTCTTCAGTAAATTCTGCAGCAGGTGGCTCTATCCAAAATAGATCCACCGATGACCTTTACGATCTATTTGAAACCATGAGTGAACAGTTTATTATGTGGCGTAAAAGAGGATTGCGTAGAAGGAAGCATAGGAATACAGCGAAGTGAACACTAATTCACTTGAACTAGCAAAAATTGATGCATTGGCAAAGTAGATGGAAGCAAAGAAATATTCTCAGTCAGCCAATATAGTTCGGGATGTCCTTGCCAATATGTGTAACTTATGGGCAAACCATCATCATCGAATGTCCTTTAACCAAAGTTGATATGTCATCACTTGACCAAGCGCATATGCTCGTAACTTTCGGTGACAATGAGAATAATCCATACTCACAGACCTACAATCCTGGATGGAGAAATCATCCAAATTTCTCATATGGCACTATACAAAATATTCAAAATTCATCAAATCGTGGAAGACCCGGAAAGAGAATGAGGATTAGAGGATACAGTTGCTAAATTGTCGAACGCATGGAGTCTCTGCGCTAAAGGAGATGCAAAAAGGGATGATGTCTCGATAAAGAATATGGAGAATCAGTTAGGCGCGGTTGGCTAAGCTGTTAACCGAGCGACAACCGTGCACATGGCCAAGCAATACAGAGGTCAACCCAAAAGAGCAAGTCAATGCAATCACCACGAAGCGGATTTGAATTGCAGAGATTCATGTGACTAGACCAGTGTCTAGAAAAGGAAATTGTGTCCGGATGCAAAAGTTGCACAAGAAAACTGGAACTCTCCACCAGCTTATATTCCACTACCGGCTTACGTCCCTCCAATTCTATTTCTTCAAAGACTACGACAACATAAGCTAGACCAACAATTCAAAAAATTCTTGGATGTATTCAAAAAGCTTCACATCAACATACCTTTCGCCGATGCATTAGTTCAAATGCCTAGCTATGCTAAATTCATGAAAGACATTCTTTCAAATAAAAGGAAGTTGGAGGAGCATGAAACAGTCGTGCTAACTGAGGAATGCAGTGCCATATTGCAAAACAAACTACCGTCGAAATTAAAAGATCCAGGAAGTTTTAATATTTCTTGCACTATTGGTAGTTTATTTTTTGATAAAGATTTATGTGATTTGAGTGCTAGTGTGAATTTAATGCCTTACTCTATTTTTAAGCATTTCGGTTTAGGAGAAGCAAAGCCAACAAGAATACTGCTGCAGACTTGAGATAGAACAATCAAACGCCCAAGGAGAATAGTTGAAGACATATTGGTGAAAGTGGGCAAGTTCATATTCGGTCTTGATTTTATTATTCGGATATGTGCGAAGATAGGGATGTACCACTCATTTTGGGTTGAACTTTCTTGCCTACTAGTCAGCAAGAATTGATGTTCAAAAAGAGAACTTATGCTGAAAGTGAATGACGAACATATTATATTCAATGTGTTCAAAGCAATTAAATTTTCAAGCTCTCAAGATTCTGTTTGAGATTGATGCCATTGACTGCAATGCGGGGAGTTTAGATGATAAAGTTGTTACCCAACATCAAGATGCACCACTTAGAGAAGAAAGTATGTATGTAAAGAGGAATTCCATATGTCTTACGTTATCAAAGGCGATGAGGAGGTGAAATTTTCGTAGTTGAATTCGAGCATGGTGGCAAAACAAAATCATATCAATATGATAAGGGAAAAATCAAGCTCGGAAGATAAACAAAAATAGTTCGAAGTCAATCAAAGCAAGAAAAGCAAGTCCTCCAAAGATCTATTCAAAGTGTTTTTGAGCGATCACCACGACTAAGTCAAGCTATTGACTTTAAAGAAGCGCTCAATGGGAGGCAACCCATTTTTCTACCCTTTTATTTAAATTTTCGTATTTTTTCGGTTTTAGGATTTCAATTGAGAATTTGCAAGTTTTAGGCTCTTAGAATTTTAAAGTAGGCTTTCAATTCTTAGGTTTTGAGGCTACAATCATCGTCATCTTGCATAAGCACGTTTTTCAATTATTTTAAATTTAAAAAAAAAAAAAAAATTGGGTTCAGAAATTTTGTACCATGCGATCGCATGGTATATCCTCTACGATCGCATGGCCTAGGCGTAAAACTTTTCGTCCAGATTTTATATTCTTCGCGATCGCGATTCATCCGAAAAAAATTATTTATTTTATAATTATTAATAAGTTCTTCTTTCTTTTCTTTTTAGGGTTACAACCTGCAGGCTGATTGGATGACATTCAAACAAAGATTTGCCGACCAATCTGGACAGATTTCTCCTCTAGTTGATCTTATCACACTTTTTCTTCCAGCACCATCTGATCTACCTTAGGAAAGTCTCGATCTTTTGATGTTAATTTTTACATTGAGGACAATGTATATTTCAAGTTTGGGGGTGATGGGCTAAAATAAAAAATTTGCTTTATTCGATAATTGATAATTGATATTTGATTTTTAATTTTTTTCGTTTATAAAAAAAATTATACTTATTTTTTGCATATTTATGTGGTATGAATAGTCTTGTCGGCTAATGATGCAACTTTTTATTTAATTATTTTGCTTTAATCCATGACTTGTGAACAAATTATTACTATTGGTTAAATATGAGACTATTTAACCATGTTTGATATTGTGTTGTGTTGGCCAGTTGAGATGATTTTTAGCTATGTTGGTGCACTTAAGTTGAAAACAATAGGATACCCTGTTTAAACTTAAAAATCATCCGTATCTCGAACAAGTAACCAATATAGTGAGAAAGTGTGGTAATTAAACTGTGATAGTGGCTATCTAGGCTATGATTGATTCCATGTGTGTTGAAAATTTGTGTGGAGCACTTTAGACCAGTTAAAGGAAACTAAGTAATGACCGAATGTTAGAAATCTAATCCTCACGCATGAACTTATTACATGCAAGGAATAAAATTATTATTATTATTGCTTAACTCTTTTCGTAGCCTAATTGACTTGAGTGAAAAGGTCCGTAGGGTTTCTCAAACACGATGCCCTAAGGTTCGAAAGACACCGGGAGTCATCGACTTCAAGCTCGTTACATGAGTCATTTAGAAAGCTTAATGGACTGAGTTTTGCACCTTATTAATATCTTATAACTCCTTTCGTTGCCTATTTGACTCGAGTGAAAAGGTCCGTAGGGGTTTCTCAAAATCTAATGCCCTAAGGTTCGAAAGACCTGGGAGTCATCGACCTCAAGCTCGTTACATGAGTAATTTAGAAAGCTTAATGGATTGAGTTTTGCACATAAGATCTATTTTATGTATATATATATATATATAAATTTATTATTTATTTATTTAAATTTAATTTTTATTTACGTCGATGAAAAAAAAATCCTTTGCAAAGTAAATTTGGAGATTAGATAACTAATGTGTTTGACTTACTTATTAGAAACTTTACGGTCCAAAGTGCTCATAAGTTGGAGAATCTTCATATACTTAGATTGTCACGATTATTAGTTTTCTCAACCGACCTTGAGCAAGAAAATAATGAGCGCTAAGTTTAACCTTTGAACCATAATCTCTGGAATTGAAAGAAAAATCATTTTGAGAGGAAGTGTACCTTTACGAGAGGGAAAGGAAAAGTTGACCAAGTGGTTGGACTATCACCACCATAGAATATAAGTTGATCAGATTAACTACTCTCACACACATATCAAGTATCGGTTAAGTAGAATCACGTTTGCAATAGTATCACCTGAACACTCGTCATGAATTATAAGTTTTTATTATTTACAAAAGCTGAAGCAAGAACGGCAAGCTATTTATATTATGAATTGTGTTACTGCTTATTCTATCATTATATGCATGATTTTTTTAGCTAGTTTATTCGAAGACGAATAAAAGTTCAAGTTTGGGGGTATTTGATAAGTACAATTTTGTACTTATCTGAGTTTACAAAAAGGGACGATTATGAATACTTTTACTTATTTTCAGTTTAATTGCATGTTGTTTTCTTGTTATTTTAGGAAATAATCAAAGTCAAGAGTCGAATTGGTGAAAGAGACCAAACGGAAGAAAAAAGGACTCAAACTGCTAAGAAAAGATACTTCAGGGGCTCAGCATGCAAATATTAAAGGAAGAAAACCGGATCTGCAGCCAAGTTAACCATGCGATCGCATGGTTAGGTGGACTAAAAATCATCATAATGCAAAATGATTGAACCATGCGATCGCATGTAATTATACCATGCGATCACAAGGGCATAACGGGCACTAGTTTTGGCAGTTTCCTAATAGGATTAGAATTCTACAACTCCAACTCGAATTCAACTACTTAGCACACGTCTTGGAGTCTTTAGAGAGCATTATAAAAGCCAGATAATAACCAGAACAAAAGGGAGACGAATTTTGGGAACAAGATACAAGAGGAGAATCAAGATCAAGGTGCAGGATTGAAGATCACAACCGAGTCACGGGTTGTATTTATTCTTTCTTCTTTTCTTTTCCCGGATCATGATGAAGTCCATTATTGTCATAATTTACGAAATCATGTCCAGCTAATTTACTTATTTCTAGGATGAACGATGAAACTTTGTATTTTTAATTAATTAGAAGTTTTTTTTCAGTAATTGATTGCTCTTGAGTTGATTATTCTTTATTCGCTTTTTATATTATTTTAATGCTTGATCACCATTAGAATATATTGTGATCTATATTGAAGTTGAGAGATTCAATATAGATTAAGCACGTGGTATTGAATAACATATGGTCTAATAATAGATAGAAATTACTATTATGCTCTATGAAATCCATGTAGGTGTTCTTGAGATTTTAATGCATGTGTTTATGTTCGAAGTTTAATTAGAGATAATTAGGTTCGCATAACATATAGAATTGATTAACCATCGAGAGAGGCTTTTGATTAATTTAGGAACGCCGATTTTCAATCCAAGGTAATTAAAAGCTAAAAAGTGATTAACGGACAATTGATTATAAAAACGTGTAGGTGGATTTATGAATCCTAATGTTGGTAAAATTCAAATTCGTTCTCATCTTTCAAAGTTGCTTATTGTTATTTTCAATTTAATTAAAATAGTTAAATTATTTTAGAGTCACATATCAAAATTAAATATGTGTTTCATTTTATTGTTAGAATTTGAATTATAAATTAATTGGTTAAATTAATATCTGGTCCTCTTGGGTTCGACACTCTACACATCATTATATTACTTGTAAACGATCCGTCCACTTGCGGGATTATAATAGCACAACAGTTACAAGAAAAATAGGAACAAACTCTTAGATTTTTTCTGTATTTTATATTGTGTATAGATGAGTTACAATATATAGACTGTGTTGAAAATATATTATAATATCAAAGATTGATATTATAAGGGAACAAATATATTCAAATATATTGTAACATATTACTTTTCTTCTTTTTTGAAATTTTATTTCTCTTTTATACAAATATATTGTAACATATTACATTGTGATATTTGAGGACCCTAGAATACCAACCCATTATGGTGCTCGTTATTTCTTTACTATTGTTGATGATTTTACCCGTTGTACTTTGGTCTATCTCATGTGTCATAAATCTGACACACAAACATTGCTTAAGTCATTTATTGCATATGTTGAAACACAATTCCATCACAAAGTTAAATTTCTATGCATACTTTCTTTAGTGACCATGGAATTATTTTTCAACGTTCCTGCTATTCCACCCCAACAAAATGGGATAGTAGAACATAAACATATACATATCCTTTAAACTGCACGAGCTTTACACTTTCAATCTCATATGCCATTGAATTTTTGGGACGAATGTGTTTTAACATCTGTCTAACAAAATTAACTATATTCTCACTCCATTCTTATCGAGCCTCGTACCTTATGACAAATTATTTGGTCACAGACTCTAATATACACATCTACGTACATTTAGATGTTTAGCCTATGTAACTAATCTTCATCCACGACAAAAATTTGATGTTCGGGCACAAAATGTGTTTTTATTGGTTATCCTTTTGGGCAAAAAAGTATACAAGTTATATGACCTTAATTCAAAACAAATTTTTACAAGTCGAGATGTCACATTTCATGAAAACATTTTCTCTCACCTAAAGAAGTAACCTAGTCTTGATCCAACACCCATCACTTAAACAGATCACCCATGTCTTGATATTGGGCCAGGGCTGATATAAAGAGAACCCAACCCCTACATAATGACAAATGAACCTTAGCTAGACATTCCTGATAGCATTAGGCCAGAACAGCCATTCCAGATAGTGCTGTCAATCTAGAACAATACACTGAAATTGTCTGATCTGATGAACTTGTTGCTTCTTCAGCACCTTTACAACATTCCAGTCACGTTCGAGTCCTATTGTCTAAGCTCCATGATTATGTCTTCCCTACCGTTATGTCACTCCCTACGCATTCCTCGATCTCTGATCCTAATACAATGTATCCTCTTTCTAATTACTTGTCATATTGAAGACTATCTTACCTATATCAATCTTTTATTACAAATTGTCTTCTACTTTGGAACTTAATAATTATACAGAGGCCTCGAAAAGTCCTGTACGACACCAGGCCATAGATGAGAAACTTCAGGCTCTTGAAGCCAATGACACGTGGACACTTTCTCCTTTGCCAGTTGGTAAGGTACCCATTGGATGTCGGTGGGTTTATAAAATTAAACGAAAATCCAATGGGAGTATCGAGCGTTACAAAGCTCGTTTGGTTGCTAAGGGCTATACTCAACTGGAAGGTATTACTACCATGGCATCTTTTCTCCAACTGCTAAACATGTTACTTTTTCTGCTGTTTACTTGCTTTTGCTGCTGCTCACTCATGGTCCATTTATTAACTCGATGTTCATAATGCCTTCCTTCATAGTGATCTCATGGAGAAAATCTATGTGCTTCCACCGCCTGGTCTTCGGTGACAATAAGAGAATTTAGCGTGTTACCTCAACAAATCACTTTATAGGTTGAAGCAAGCCTCTCATCAATGGTTCTTCAATCTCACAAGCCATGAAATATGCCAGTTATGTTCAACCCAAAGTAGACACTCGTTTTTTACTAAGAGAAAGGGAGAATCGATAACTATGCTACTTATCTATGTCGACGACATAGTAATAACAGAGAATGATTTGACAACAATCAGTGAACTAAAAAGTATTTAAATATCAAGTTTCGTATCAAAGACCTTGGTGATTTAAAATTTTTGTTTTGGGAGTCAAGGTGGCACACTCGAAACAAGGTATTTTCATTTCACAAAGAAAATATCTTTTGGATATTCTAAATGATGTTAGGTTTCTAGGATCGCGACCTACAAACTTTTCTATGAAACAAAATCTTAAATTGTTTTATGATGATTGTGATCCATTGGATGATTTGACCAAGTATAGAAGATTGGTTGGTCAATTGATATATATCACTATTATATGGCCAAACAGTACATATTATGTTCATTTATTGAGTAGATTTATCAGTCTCTCCTAAAGCCTAAAGCCTCATTATGAGCTGCATTACGAATCTTGAAGTATCTAAAAGGCACATCGGGACAAGGCATGATGTTCTCTTTCCAAAATACATTGAAGTTGAAAGCATATTGTGACTCTGGTGGACAAGATGTCCAACTACTCAGTGTTCAACAACTGGCTATTGTGTTTTCCTTGAAAATTGTCTTATTTCATGGAAAAGCAAAGTTTAGAAAATTGTATCCTTATCATCTATTGAAGCCAAGTACAGATCCATGGAAGCAACATGTTGTGAGCTTACATGGCTGCAAAACCTTTTTCGAGACATTCAAATTCGAGTTCAAGAGCCAACTACTTTGTTCTGCGATAATCATGCTACTCTTCATATTGCAGCAAACCCAGTGTTTCGTGACGAACAAGACACATCAAGATTGATTGTCACTTTGTTCAAAATAAAATTATGGAAGGAAAAATCATAAAAAAGTTTGTTCCATCCATATTACAACTTGCTGACATATTTACTAAAGCTATCGGGAAGGAAAGATTTCATTCTCAATATTAGGTGTATGTCAAACAAACTAGACCACTGAACAACGACTCAATAAGACCGTTAATTCTCTAAGTGACCTATTAAATCATTTGGCCCTTCTTTGTTATTTGGACTGACACATTGTAGATTGGTCTTTAAATATCTTCAATTATGAGCTCAAAATCTATGAAAATTTACCACCTTTCTCATCACAACTCCGAGGTTTATTTGAAATCAAAACTCAACAAAATGAATTTACCCAAAGGATAATGAGTATCTTTAATAGACTACAACATTGAAGAAGGTGTGAGTTTGGGTGTAGCAGCATGATTTGTGGGCAATGGAAATTTTTATCCAAAGAGCTAGCTGATATATGCAAGCTCATCTTCTCAACACAAGCTGTCTTGGTTGAATTTGAGGTAAACTAGATGAGATGGTTTCTACTACAATTACATGATCAATGTTTGTGGGTGGTGAAGTTTCAAGATTAGGATGCTCTCTAGTAGTTTGTGGTTTAGAGATGGTGATTGGTTAGGTGATGTTAAAGGCAAAACCGTCGACTCATTGTCATTGTTTCGTTTATAGTAGTGAAAGAAATTTATCTTCACGAAAAATAACACCTCAACTCATAAAAATCTATTTAGTTTCCAAATCTTAAGACTTTATAAGCCTTTTGACCCGATGGATATCCAAGGAAAATACATTTTTGAGCACGTTGGTCAAATTTGTTGTTGGACTATACAATAGTGGCAAAACACAACATCCAAAAACTCACAAATGATTATAGGGCAAACTTGACAAAAGCCCTATATTTTGTAAAAATGTGAAAATTACTTCCTTTTTTAATTTTTCAAAAAATACCCCATTTTCATGAAAATCAATCTTTTATAATTTATCTCTTTTTATAATTTAATAAAAAATACACTATTTTCATTTAAAATCCACATATTTCAATTTTTTCTTATCTAAAATTATATTATTTTTATCTAAAAATATATTATTTTTATCAAAAAAATATCATATTTGTATACTATTTCAAATAAAGTAGTAACTACAATAATATTTTACAATTTACTTATCTTGATAATTTTTTTTTTCAATACATTATTTTCAATTAAAATTAATAATTTAATTCTTTTATTTGAAAAACTACACGAGTAACATATACTTTATCATTTTCATTAAAATCAATATTTTACAATATATCTCATTTTATAATTTTTTAAAAAAAAGACATTATTTTCATTTAAAATTAAATTTTTAATTTTTTTTTAATTAAAAACAACATTTTTACACATGTAATATATGTGTTATCACTTATCATGGGTTACCATTTGTTAGTTGCTCATTTTCATAAAAATCAACATTTTAAAATTTATCTATTTTTATAATTTGTTTAAAAATAAATTAATTCCATTTAAAATCGATATTCTAACTTTTCATACTTCATCATTTTCATTAATAACAATATTTTACAATTTACCTCATTTTATAATTTATTAAAAAATATATTTTTTTTTACATTTAAAATCAAATTTTTATTTTTTAATTTAAAAAAATATTTTTACACGGAAAATATGTGTTATTATATGTTATCATATGTTACTTCCTCATTTTCATTCAAATCAATATTTTAAAATTTATCTCCTTTTAAAATTTGTTTAAAATAATTTCAATTTCATTTAAAACCAATGTTCTAAATTTTTTATTGAAAACAACATTTTTACATGAGTACGTTACTTTCCTATTTTCATTAAAATCAATATTTTACAATTTATCGCTTTTTACAATTTGTTTAAAGATACATTAATTTAATTTACAATTCAAAACAATATTTTTACATGGGTAACATGTGTGTTACCAATTGTATTACAATATGTCAACAGGTCCTACCGAATCACACAAAAGAGGTCACACATACAACAAGTCCTACCTAAACTCTATAGAGAGAGGTTACCCATTGTACCCGAAAAGTGAGGTGCTACCTAACCTCTACGAAGATGGTCCTACTCAGGAGGTCTACCTCAATATAAGAGTCCTACCTCGATACCTAACCTAACCTCCACGAGGAGGTCCAATCTAACCCCAAAGAAGGACACTCGTCCGAGGAGGTCGTGCTACCTAATCTCGGATCCTACCCAACCTCCACGATGAGGGACACTATCCTTCAAGAGGTCCTACGTTCAAGAGGTCATATATGTATCGGGTTCAACCTCGATATTTTAGGTCATACCCAACCTCCACGAGGAAGGTCCTACCTAACATCCACAAATAGGGGCTCGAGGATGTGTTTTAATGGAGCATCATCATTGCAATGTCATGTCATTATTTCAGCTTTTATTGTGCTGCCTCTTCATCTCACTTCTATAAATAGAGTATAAATAGAGTGAAATAGGGCTCATTTGGGACTCTTACCTTCACATTTTCTTCATTTCAATTGATATGCCACTTGTCAACCAAAGATACAGATTGTCAGTAGTATCACATCGACTACGTGTGCACACATACAAAAGATGAAAACTACCTAGAACTTTGGTACGAACTGAAGGCCACCCATGACTGAAGTTAAGAAGCGGGGCTGGGGGGGGGGGAAGGGGGGGCAATTATTGATATCCAATTCGATTTGTTACATCAGCTAAGTAATTCTTCACCGGCGCTACAAGAGCATGTCGGACATCATCCCAATGAGGGTCTTACTCCAGGTCAGACCTTATTCATATCTAGGTCTTACTCCAAGTTGGACCTCATTCTCAGGCTGGTCTTACTCCAGGTCGGACCTCATTTCCAAGCGTGCCTTACTTCCCAGGTTGGACCTCATCACAATGAGGGTCTTACCCCAAGTCGGATTTCATCCCAAGACGGGTCTTACTCTAGGTCGGACCTCATCCCAATAAGGGTCTTACTCCAGGTCGGACCTCATTCCCATCCAGATCTTACTCCAGGTCGGAGATCATTCCCATCCAGGTCTTACGGTTAAGCTCACGTCACCAGTATGGCACGTCTTCTCACGTGTCAGACGTCAGATCAGCCGCCCATCACAGAGATGTCACTTCACATTGAATTTTCATAAATGAGATGTCTTGTAAGCATTAAATGCCTAGCTTAGCATTAAATACATGTAATATCACATATTTTCCTATAAATAGGAGACACAAATGTCCAACAGTTTGGACATTCAGCGGCTGATAATAAACATCATACTTGAAAAGAGCTTACAAACATGTCTCTTGTTACAATTCTCGTATCTAGTTCAGTTCGGCCACGTCCAACCTAAATTTTTAACATTAAGTTGACTTAGGAAGTGTAGCATCATTTTCCAACATCAACAGTTTGGCGCTAGAAAGAGGGTCCCCTAAAAAGGCTCTCCATATTCCGAAGCTCACCAAAAAAGATTAGCCTTTGAGCTCCACAAAGTGAATCTCTTCCCTCACACATAAACACTTTATCTCTAAAACACATTCAACATGAGTCATAGCCATGACTCAAGAACTCACAACCATGGAAGAAAAGGGAGTCAACATATTGATTTCCTACTAGGCTTCCACCAAAGACATTTCAGAGAAACCTCAGCTCCAACCTATGTCCCGTAAGGAAAGCAATCCTACAAACTTTGGAGTACCTAACTCACGTTATCGAATGGCTTGAAAAGAATCAAGCCACCACTAGATGCATCTCAAACTCACAAGTAGTCGCTAACTTTCGAAACCGACCAAGATCGGCTAACCAACGAGAGCTAAACCTTAAAGAGAACTTTGAGGACACAAAATAGCTTCGATGACACCGTAGCTCAACTCACTACTAGTAAAGAAAAGAAGAACTAGAGAGCATCTCGATCAAAACTATCAAGAGTCCAATGATCACCCAACTTGAGCCCATGCTCACCACGAAGAAGTCAATTTCAACTGGATAGACGAAATCGTCCAATTTTTTAAGGATGGTAGGGTATCCCCAGATAATGCATAGACCAGAAATCATCGACAACATCCTATTCAAAAGAAGTTTTTCACTTCCACTACTCAAATGTTTAAGAGAAGAAGAAGCGCAAACACCCTCAAAGAAAGTTCATGAAGGAGTATGTGGCAATCATGCTGGGGGCAATCACTAGCACTTAAAACTTTGAGGTAGGGATACTTCTAGCCATCACTGAATAAGGACTCTATCAAGTTTGTCCAAAATGTGACAAGTGCGGAGGTTAGCCCCCATTACCGGATCTCTCCCGTAAGAGCCGACCTCGAGTCCTTAGCCCATGGCCTTTTTCAAAATAGATGATTGATCTAATCGATCCAAAGCCCACGAGAAAAGACGAGACCAAACTCACCATAGTCACGCCGATCGCTATACCAAATGAGCGGAAGCGAACCATTGGCGAGTTGAGGTTGTTTGGTGAAGAAATGAAAATAATCAAACATACCTCAAGACGCAATGGATGAACTCGCGGTGTCTGCGGATGTAAGAACTTCTCGAATATACATTGGTCTTATCATACGACTTGCCACTCTAGCATGGGAGGCGTCTTTCTCACTAGCCTTCGTTAGTAGAGCCCGAGGTGGGAAGGTCCTTAAAAAATTACCACAATCTTGAAGAATGGGGCTTACTAGCTCCAAAACATAGAGAGCTTCATATTCCCGCACTCTTGGAACATCTACAAAGTTAGTAAATCTAACCAACGTCCAAACCGAGGATGTGACCAACGCCACGAACCTTTAAACACAAAGGTCCCACGGCACCGAACCCACGCCAATCGGTGTAAGTGATGCGGCTGCCGACATTAGCTCAAGAAGCCAACGTCTGAATCGAGGGTGTGACCCTAGGTCACGAACATCCGGACACAAAGGTCCCACACAATTTCGAGACTCAGCGGGATAAGCGTAAATCTTTGGCCGCCGATATCACTCAAGAAGCTAATGTCCGAATCGAAGATGTGACCAAGGTCATAATCTTTGGACACAAAGGTCCCATCTCTGATTTTGGACCTCGCGGGGCAGCGTAAATGTCGCTACCGCTAACATTAGCTCAAGAAGACAACGTCCAAACTGAGGATGTGACCAAGGTCACGAACCTTTGGATACAAAGGTCCCACACACGACTTAGACTAAGCTAAAAACAGCGTAAATCTATTGTCGACATTAGCTCAAGAAGCCAATGTCCCAATCGAGGATGTGACCAAGGTCACGAACCTCTGGACACAAAGGTCCCACGCAGCTTGGACCCACGTCGGACAGCGTAAATGCTGCGCTGCCAACATCAGCTCAAAAAATCAACGTCTGAACTGAAGATGTGACCAAGGTCACAAACCTCTAGATATGAAGGTCCCGTTGAATGACATAAATCTTTGCCTTGCCGCCACGCCGACCCACGATCAAAAATAAATGCCGTCGCCAACATCGATCAAAAATCAACGGATGTGACCAAGATCACAAACCTCTAGACACAAAGGTCCCACACAACTCGGACTCCACTTCGGACATCATATGTGTTGTGGTCTGACATAAGTCTAAGAAGGTTGACTTAACAATGAAAACTTATAAATGGCCTCCGCCAAAAGTATAGAGCTCAGCCTTGAAGCCAAAAAAAATTATGAAACAAGTCCTATGTGCACACCTTCAGTGAACAACTCTGGTCTTGAACAAGCTAGAGCTTTAAAAAGTAAGATCATCAAAAGTTAGGTCCGAAGTTAGAGATCAAACCGTCAAAGTTTGAGCTCATCCTTCAAGAACTTGACATCTCAGTCCGGATACCAATTAACTCATCTATGGTGAAGAAGTAAACCTTCTCCTGGTTAGCCAAGTGCGCATCCGAGGACACGAACTCGGCCACAACTTCTTCTTTATCCACCGACCTCTCTAAGACATTTCTCGGGAGGTCTCGCTTGGCTCCTTTCTAATGAAGTCTCCATCTTGATTTCATCTTCTTCTCTTCTTCCATTTGGCGTGCAAAGCCTGGAGCTCGGACTCATTCGCATCAAGCTCTTCCTCTTTTCTCTCCAATTTCTCTACGACTTGTGAATGGAGCCTCATTTTCTCATCCAAGTCGGCTAGAGCCTTCCTATCTTCTTCCTTCATCATCCGGAATTCTGCCAAGTAATGTTATATCAGCTATGTGAGAATCTTCAGAATGGATCGAGCCATAGTACGAACTAAAGGCCACCCCTAATCGAAGTCAAGAGTAGTAGGACCTGAAGGGGTTTTCTTAGGAAGGTCTTACCCCTTCGTGTCCCACTTGAATCACAAGAAGGAGGTCCCACCAATCACAAGAAGAAGGTCCCACCGAATCACACGAAGGAGGTCCTACATACAAAAGGTCCTACCCAACCTTTATGGAGAAGGGGTTCCTTAATCGGAGAAGTTCTACTCCTTCGGGTCTTACCGAATCACACGAAAGAGGTCCTACATACAACAGGTCCTACCCAAACTCTATAGAGAGGGAGTTCCATCGTCAGAGAGGTCCTACCACCTTCAGGTCCTACCCAACTCCCAAGAGTGAGGTGCTACATAACCTCTACGAAGATGGACACTATCATCTAGGAGGTCTTACCTCAATATATCAAGTCCTATCTCGATATATCAGGTCCTGCCTAACCTCCACGAGGGAGGTCCAATCTAACCTTCACAAAGAAGGACACTATCGTCCAAGAGGTCCTACCTCAATATATCAGGTGCTACCTTGATATCTCAGGTCCTATCCAACCACGATGGAGGTTCTACCTAACTTTCATGAAGAGGGACACTATCGTTCAAGAGGTCCTACCTCAATATATCGAGTTCTAGAGCATCATCATTGCACCATCATGTCATTATTGCAGCTTTTATTGTGCTGCCTCTTCATCTCACTTTTCTATAAATAGAGTGAAATAGGGCTCATTTGGGACTCTTACCTTCACACTTTCTTCATTTCAATTGATATGCCACTTATCAACCAAAGATACAGATTGTCAGTAGTATCACATCGACTATGTGTGCACACATAAAACAGATCAAAACGGCCAGGAGCTATGGTACGAACTGAAGGCCACCCATGACTGAAGTCAAGAGCAAGCCTTGGGGAGTAATTATTGATATCCAATTCGATTTGTTACATTAGCTAAGTAATTCTTCACCGGCGCTACAAGAGTAGGTCGGACCTCATTCCAATGAGGGTCTTACTCCAGGTCAGACCTCATTCCAATGCGGGTCTTACTCCAGGTCGGACCACATTCATATCTAGGTCTTATTCCAAGTCGGACCTCATTCCCAGAAGGGTCTTACTCCAAGTTGGACCTCCTCATTCCAGGTGGGCCTTACTCCTAGGTCGGACCTCATCCCAATGCGGGTAGGTTGGACCTCATCCCAATGCGGGTCTTACTTCATGTCGTATATCATTCCTATCCAAGTCTTACTCCAAGTCGAACCTCATTCCCATCCAGGTCTTACTCCAAGTCGGAGATAATTCCCATCTAGGTCTTACGGTTAAGCTCACGTCACCAGTATGGTACGTCTTCTCACGTGTCAGACGTCAGATCAGCCGCCCATCACAGATATGTCACTTCACATTGAATTTCCATAAATGAGATGTCTTGTAAGCATTAAATGCCTAGCTTGGTATTAAATGCATTTAATCATCACATATTTTTCTATAAATATGAGACATAAATGTCCAACAGTTCGGACATTCAGTGGCTGATAATAAACAGCATACTCGAAAAGAGCTTACAAACATGTCCCCTGTTATAATTGTCGTATCTAGTTCATTTTGACCACGTCCAACCTCAATTCTTAACATTAAGTTGGCTTGGGAAGTGCAGCATCATTTTCCAACATCAACAAAATAAATATTCTAATTTTTCTATAAAAATACATTATTTCATTTATAATCAATATTCTAATTTTTCAATTGAAAACTATATTTTTACACGGGTCATATATGTATTACTATATGTTACTTTTTTATTTTAATTAAAATCAATATTTTACAATTTATCTCCTTTTATAATTATATAAAAAAATACACTATTTTCATTTAAAATTAATTTTTCATTTTTTCATTCAATAACAAATATTTTTACACATATAACATATGTGTTACGTAAACTTTTCTTCATTTCATTAAAATTAATATTTAACAAAATTTTCTTTTATAATTTGTTTAAAAATACATTAGTTTCATTTAAAACCAATATTCTAATTTTTCAATTGTAAACAACATTTTTATGGGTAACACACGTGTTACAATATGTTACTTCTTCATTTTAAATAAAATTAATATTTTACAATTTTTCGTATTTTATAATTTTTTAAACAATAAATTATTTTCATTTAAAATCAAATTTTCAAATTTTCATTTGAAAGGTAATATATGTGTTACAATATATTACTTCCTCATTTTTATTAAAATAATATTTTAAAATTTATCTCATTTTATAATTTGTTTAAAAATATATTATTTTATTTAAAATCAATGTTCTAATTTTTCAATTGAAAACCGCACTTTAACACGGGTAATAAGTGTGTTACAATATGTGTTACTATATATTAGTTACTCACTTTCATTAAAAATTAATATTTTACAACTTATCTTTATAAATTTTAAAAAATACATTAGTTTTATTTAAAATTAAATTTTCAATTTTTTCATTTAAAAACAATATTTTTACTCAAGTAACGTGTTACCATATGTTACTTCCTCATTTTTATTAAAATCAATCCGTTTATAATTTGTTTAAAACTACATTAATTTTATTTAAAATTAATATTCTAATTTTTCATTTGAAAACAATATTTTTATACGAGTAACATACATGTTACCATATGTTACTTCATCATTTTTATTAAATTCAATATTTTGTAATTTTATCCTTTTATAATTTGTTTAAAAATGCATTAATTTTATTTTAAATCAATTAATTTTTAATTGAAAACAACATTTTTACACGGGTACCATATGTATTACCATATGTTATTTCCTCATTTTCATTAAAATCAATATTTTAAAATTAATCTTCTTTTATATTTTGTTTAAAAATACGTTAATTTCATTTAAAATCAATATTCTAACTTTTCAATTGAAAACAACAGTTGTAAGGGTAACATATGTGTTACCATATGTTACTTCTTCATTTTCATTATAATTAATATTTTAAAATTTATCTCCTTTTATAATTTGTTTGAAAATACATTAATTTCATTTACAATCAAAGGATAATTGCATATTTGGTCCTCAACCTTTCAAAATATTTAAAGATATAACCTTAACCTCTAAAAATAGCTCCATACATCCTCAACGTTTGAAAAAATAGACATGTTATGTCCTTTATGAAGAAATTGTCCTTCATTTTAAATAGACATAAAAAAATAATTAAAAAATAACCAAATGTACCCCCAAAAAGTAAAAAATAACAAAAAGATCATCTTCTCTATCAAACCTAAAAAATCTAAAATCCAAAATCCACCAATACCCCAAAACCTAAATTTTACCATCACCACCACCACCACCACCACCACCAAAAAACTCTACCCTGCCTCACCTTGTCACTCATATATATACATTACAACCAATTGTTGGAGTTTTGAGATCAGGACACACAATCGAGGCCAGGGAAAATGCTACAGCTACATTGTTTAGTCTCTCTGTTGTTCATGACTATAAAAACAAATAGCAGAAGAAGATGGGGCAATTAATATACCATATTAATTATAAGTTCTCAGGTAAGAAAACATGCACAAAAAGATAAGCAGCCTCATCTTTTCTTTCTACAGCATTCCAAAGGCCAAAATTCAATAAAATAAGGAAAATTGGCTCAAAACGTCCCTAATGTATAGATCCGATGTGCAAATCATTCTTACCCTTCAAATTTTGACAATTACATCCCTCACATATCCATGTAGTGCACAAATCATCCTTTTAAACGGAATCCATCCAATATTTCGTTAAACCTTTGGAATTTTGGTGCAAATAGTCCCTAACTTTTGTCCTTAGTGTGGAATTGGTCACTAATGTTTATGTTTTGGCAAACAAGTCCCTAACTTATGTGTTTTAGTGCGAAATTGGTCCTTATGGAATGAAAAAGATAAATATACCCTTATTTTAATTAGAAGAAATTGTATGTGAATTCTTAATCATTACAAAATGTGCAAATAAGTCGAATAATTTTATTTTTTATAAAAAAATGTAAAAAAACTAATGAGTTTTTTTTTTTTGAATTAACACTTTAGTAATAAACATGTTAAATAAAATTATTATTTTTATTATTAAGTAATAAATATATTATTTAAAATTAAAACTTTTATTTTATTGTTGTATAAAAAAAATAACTTTGTCACAAACATGATGTTCAAATATTTTTATTTAATTGATTTATATGTTTATTAACAAGTATTGGAATTTTGAGAAAATGGTTAATGGTTCTTTATTTGGCTTTTTAAACATAATAATTGTTATCCATAAGTTTTAAATAAACACAAAATAGTTGTGTCAACCCCAAAATTATGTCTAATTTTTTTTTTTTGTATTCTGTCCAGTAGGATATTAAGAAGTGGATAAAAGGGTATCAGTACCTTCATACGCATAAAGGATATTAGTTCTTTGGTTCATTCATAAAATGGAGTGAATCATATTTGTAATAGTTTTTTTGACATTTTCTTTTAGGAAAAACAATTAGAAATAATTAGAGACTACATCTGTAGATCGTCCTTTCTCTTTTGTTTTGGATTCGTCTTATCTTTGGCATATAAAACGGGTACACTTAGTAATAGTAAAACCAAAGGATAAAACATGATAAATTAGACATAGCAGAAGAGAAAAATAGGTAAATCTATAGATCGTTACACAAAACATGGGCTTAAGTAAATGATAGAAAGGCATCACTTATAACTTTGTTCTAACATGGCTCATGACAAATCATTACGTCTCATTAGTAACCCATATATCCTAAGCCCATAATATTTTAACAAAATAAAGGTTCTTATATTTTAAAGACGAGTTCGTTAAGCTATTACATTTCATAAAAGCGAGTTGTAAGATACTCCATAGTCCAATAGTTATATACATCTACAAAAAGGTAGGTGACTTCATATTTTTGCAGCTTGGGTTGATGGGGATAGGAAGACCATACATTTATCTTGATAATCAAATGGTATTCTTGGCCATCAGAAGCTATTTCACACCTTTGCCCCATGACTTTAAAGAAATATCGATCCATTTCTTACAAGAGTCATAAAAAGACTATGAATAGTGACATTCAATGAGTAACATATAGTGCATGAGTGATATTGCATATAAATATATATTTTATTTTTCTTAGCGCTTTTCTCCTAAGCAATATTATACATCGAGTGCTCAAATTAAGCATTCTTTGTGCATATGCACGATGGCCAAACTTCTTTGGACCTTTAGTGTCCTTTTATGGGCTACTTTTGCCATTGACCATAGTTGATCAACTCTTGGGACTCTTACCATCCCTTTATAGGCTACTTTTGCTCTTAGCCGTTCTTTAATCGGACCATGTATCCTTGTATGGGTCGCTCTAAATCTTAGCCATATTTGATCAACTCTTTCTTTTTTGACCATTACCGTCCATGTATGGTGTACAAATAGGTTTGGAGAACTTATTGTGTTATAAAACAACTTATCTTTGTGTATATGTAGACTTTTTTTCTCGTTTCAAGTTGAGCTTATATAACACAAAATAATTTTTCATTTTCATTCTCCATTCTTGTTGAATAAATGATAAATAAGCTCAAGATACTCATAATATCTCATATCTTTATTTATACATCAAACTCATCAACATAAGTCATTTTGAGCACATAAGAGCACATATGATTTATGCACATATATGCATACTTATGTTGTTACACATAAGACAAATAACGTAGTTTACTCACAACATCTTATATCTTTACTTGAATCAATCTCATCGACATAACTCCTTTTGGAGTACATAAAATTTGTGAAATATGTACTTATCGTGTTGTATATAAGGCAAATAATGTAGTTTACTCACAACATTTTATATTTTTACTTAAATCAATCTCATCGACATAACTCATTTTAGAGCACATAAAATTTGTAAAATATATTTTTATCGTGTTGCACATAAGGCAAATATCGTAGTTTACTCACAACTTGTTATGGTTAATCTTGATACACCTGAAAATAAAAAGGGTCATATATATCAAAATCTTGTAGAAGGTGAACATTTCTTGAATCTTTAGGTAGGGGTAACATGACCCTGCAGAAACGGGTCTCAGGCCTTAATGGTGCAGAGATTTTGGGGTACTGATACCCTATTGTAAAAGTGAATACAGGGTACCAATACCTTCCGGGACAGAGAGGTATGAAGATTATTTTTATTTTGAAAACTAAGTTCTCAGCCTCTGTGATCTGACTTTCTCTACCATGAAACCTGAGGTTTTTGGTCCACTTTTGCTACTGCCCATTTTGGGGCCTTGAGGCTCGGGTGTGGAGATTTCTCTATTAAATTAGGGGACCTCCACACCTAGCTCTTTCATTTCAAAATTTTAAATCTTGACTCACCTCTTCTCTTAGATATATTTTTCTCCTCTTAAGTGGATTTTTTCCTTCTTCTTTAAGTGTTAGAGAGTGTGTGAATAAAAAAAAAAGTGTTATGATGATTATAATAAGAAGAAAGGGCAAGTTGTTGCCTTAATTTGAAAGGTATTTATAGGAAGAATCCAACTATCTCCTCATAATTACTTCTATTCTCATTGGGCCACTTGTAAAGTTTGTTGGATTTAGTTAAGATTTTCTCTTGGCCTTCAAGTAATACTTTTTTATTTTTCCATAGTTTTTGTAGGGTGAAATAGGGACACTAGGAGTGGCATCTTGTGGACAAATCTCTGCATAAAATCTTTATTAGCCCACCTGCCAATTGTTTAATATAAAAATTGGCAGATATTTTACTTCTTGGGCCCATTTTTAGGTTGTGTTTTGAAGGTCGATGCTTGCTTATTTTTCAACAATATACCATCTCGAAGATCTTCACAATGCACTTTGAATCATAAAAAACAGACTACCACAGTGATTATGACACTATTCTAAAAATGGTTACCTCAACATAGTTTGCTATAATTTGCTAATTGTCTTCTTTTTTTTTTTCATTTTCTAGGACACTTTTGGCGTTAACCTTTGGGGCTGATTTCTTGATTGAAAGTATGTGTATTTGGTACCATTTCTAAGGCCTCGTCATGTACTTTGCAACACTGTAAGAGTCGTAAAATTTTGACCAATATAGAATTCGTACGATCGCACCAAAGATAGCTGCTTCACTTACCCAAAATCATTAACAGTTGAACTTGTTAAACCTTGGATGTTTCATCCACGGAGTTAAGTATTTCAACAGCCACTGGCACCTTCTAGGACAATCTTTTAGAACCCATGAGCTCATTTTTTTCCGTATTTTTACTAGTTTTTTTACCCTTTGAAGCAGTTAATGTGGTTTTGAGCAGTTTTTGCTACTTTGTTTAGTTTTCTTTGTATTGATCATCGAGTACGGTATGCCCCAATGCATTGATCTTTGTTGATATCGTATTTTCTCCTTGATTGATTCAAGAAAATACTCGCAGAAACTCGCAGTTGACAGGATGAAAAACGTGTTCGTTTCGCATCAACTTCAATTTTTTCATTGCTAAACCACCCGATCTGTTGGATGAAGAAGCGTAGGTTATAACATTCTTTGAAATTTCTTTGTGTTTGCCTTTGAAATTCAACTTCTTTCCTTTTGTACCAGATGCTGGACTTGAACCCAAAAAGGGTTCTTTTGGAATTTTGAAATCATTCTTGGGGATATTTTTTGTTAGATTTGTGGGGCTTTTTGAAAGAAAAAAGTTCATTTTCATGGATATTTTGGCTGGTTTTAGGGTTGTTAATGGAAGGTTCTATTGCATCTGATAGGGTTCTGAACTGGCATGAAGTGAAAGAAAAGGAAAAATAATTGTGTTTATGAAATGATTAATCTCCATGGATTTGTATTCAAATTAAACAGTTGTGATTTTGGAAGTGCATTTTAAAGTGGATTTGGGATTTTTGGAGATAGTGGTGGATTTTGAATTTTGAGGTTTGATAAAGAAGATGACTTTTTTCTTACTTTTTATTTTTTTAGGGTACATTTCTTACTTTTTATTTTTTGGGTACATTTGGTTAGTTTTCAATCATTTTTTCTTTTCTTTTTTTGGTTTATTTAAATGAAGTGCAATTTCGTCATAAATTACCTATCATGTCAAGTTTTTCAAACGTTGGAGATTTCTGGTACTATTTTTAAAGGTTAGAGATATATCTCCAACGTTTTTGAAAGGTTGGAGACCAAATATGCAATTATCCCTATTTAAATTATGGTGACACATGTTTTACACTAATTTAAATTAGAGTAATTTGCACTTTTGGTCCCCAACCTTTGCAATTTGTTACTAATCTACTATCAACTAATTTTTATAGTACCAAACATCCCCAAGTTTTCATTTAATTGCAAATCACGTTTTTATTGACAGATTTTGATAAATTTGCCCTCATATTTAGATAAACAAAAATAATAAAAAAGCTAAAAACAACAAAAAATGAAAAAAAATTGTAAATGAAGTCCCATAACTTTTTAAAAGTATAAAGTAATTTCATTCTCCACCAACCCTATCTCATCCCACCATTGCCACAACCTCGACACCACCGCCACCACACCACAACCACCACTGCCACTTTCACCGCCACCACACCAATGCCACAACCTCCATGCCACTAAACACTTACATCACCAAAAAAAAAAAAAAAATCATCTTCTCCAAAAACTTACCCCACCCAACAATCTTCTCCTCAAATAGAACTTAGTCATCAACTCCTCTATCCCACCACCGCAACTGTTCTTTTCAACACTCAATTTCTACCTTAACAGATCTATATCATTCTCTGGTTCTCTATTTAGAGTTTCTAATTTTTCCTACTCCTGCCTTTCGGTCCTCAAACCGTGCCTACCTCCAAATTTTCCCAACTGTAGCCACTGATCTTGGGAATGTAATCTCATCAAAAACCCTCTCCAACTCCTCCATGAATGTGGCTCATCCACGCTCCATCGTGAAGACTTTAAGCCAGAATGCCAATGCGATGTAATTGGAGTTCTTGAAAACATCTTGAGAATAAGATTTGAAGAAGAGTGGGATGAAGACCAGGACTCCTACTTTTCTAGGTGCAAATCTTGCATGGAGAGCAATGAATTTTGTATGTTTAATTCGGCCATTCGTTTGTTTTCCATCTCAAACAAGAATCAAACAATGGCGGCAATGGTTGTGGTGTGGTGGCGATGATATAGAGTGTTGTGGCTATGGTGGGAGGTGGGGTTGGATGAGGTGGAGTTGATAGATAAATAAGTTACTTTGTACTTTTTAAAAGTTATGAGACTTTATTTGTAATTTTCTTTCATTTTTGTTGTTTTTAGTCTTTTTTATTTTATTTTATCTAAAGATGAGGAAAAATTCGTCAAAATCTATTAATAGAGACATGATTTATAATTAAATGAAAGGTTGAAAATGTATGGTGTTATAAAAATAAGTTGATAGTAAATTAGTAACAAACTGCAAATTACTCTTTTAATTAATATAACACATATGTTACTTGTACAATAACATATGTTACCACCACATCTTTACCCACCGCCACCGCTACTAATTTAAATTACGATTACACATGTTTTACCCTTATTAAATTATAATAACACATATGTTACTTTAATTTAAATTATTGTAACACATGTGTCACCACAACTATCATATTTCCCACCACCTCGAAGCTCCAAAACCACCAACAACACTGCTCCACCACCGCCACCGCCGCCACTACTTCACCACAACAATTAATTTAAATTACAGTAACAAATGCGTTACCCTCATTTAAATTATGGTAACATATGTATTCCTTGTAGGATAATACATATGTTGCCACCACCATTAAACTGGACAATAGCTTCCTTTATGTAAAAACTTCTTTTATAAAAAAACTCAAAATCTCTTTGTAAGTTGCTAATATTCAACCACCACCATGACCACTCCAACACCAATTCCATAACTTTCTTTATTTTATACATTCCAAATTAGAACCAAATGAAAATTGAGGAATTTGTCCATTTTCAAATCCATTATCATAATTGTACGAAGGCAATTCTTCACCCCGTTCACGTCTAATTCTCCAATTTCACCGTCCACACCATCAATTGTAACTATAAACAAAATAATTTGTTTCAAATTGAGATTCAAAATCATCATAATATTTGAAAGAAGGAAAAGAATAATAATATTTAATCGGAGAACAATTTAGTCTTGTTTCCACCTAGCAATCAACGTCCAACAGGGTACAAGCCAATTCCAACATGCTAGCTAATGATAGCTCAAGAATAACTAACCAAAAGAGAAGAGAAGAGGGAGAGGGAGGGGGAGAGGGTTTTTCAAACTTTTTTTTTAAAATATTCTCAAAATAAGAAATTTTAGAAATAAAAATTAATCCACAAAAATATAAGCACAATGTAAATAAATAAAAGGGTAGAGAGAGTGCAAATAATATTTTTATGGAGGTTCGATCTAACCAATAATCTACGTCCTCCGTTACCAAGCTCTCCAACACGAGCACGACATTTTCACTATTTTGATTGACTTATGATGCAATTCAAACCCTTACAATGTATCCGTGACTTACAAACAAAGAACACCGATCCTTATACAATATTGAGATTTCAAGGACCTCAATACGACCCAAAGATATAAAGAAATAGATTTGAGAATGTATTTCTCTCTTAGTGAATGGTAAATACAAGTTTGGTTTTAAGAGAGACTAACACTTTAATGAATATCAATAGATGAGAAAGCTCAAGTGTTAGAAGAAAACTTTGTTGATAATGATGAATCAAAAATTTGATTTGATCAAGCAAAATTTTTTTTCAATAAGAGATATTGAAGATATAAATGAAATAAAGCTTTGATTGAATTTTCTCAATATGATTCTCTCTATAAATGCTCTTGTAAGTATTGTTGAATGATAATAAATAAATAAGTATTTATAGAGATCAATTTTCGTTCACTTTCTGTTGAGACATATGACCAAATGGTCGACCGGTCAAACGGTCAGAACTAGCCGTTGGAACAAAAAAAATCAGAACAAACATTTTTTGGAAAGTGACAGTCAGACGGTCGACCGGTTCAACCGGTTCATCAAACGGATGATCGTTTCCACAGTTTTGAAAAATTAATTTTTGGCTTTGATAAAAATATTTTATGCAAGTGATAATGACATACGTTTTGTGCATAAAAATATTTTTTAGCTTTCATTCATTTAATTGCTAAAGATCAAATAATTAATACATTTACAATTTTATCTAAAAATCTATTCTTCGATATTGATCTTCGAATCTTGAATTTCGGATCTTGAGATACTTGAACTCTTGTATTGATTTTGACTTGCTTTTGACATTGCATGAGAGTTCGATTTTTAACGCTTTGAATATTACTTGAAAATAGATTGTTAGAAAATACAACTATTTTGTTTGTTATAAACAAAATATTAAGGTTTAAAGTTAACTATAGATCAACAACTAAGTGCTAGACTGTTAGAGAGGTACTCAAAACTCAATGAAATGCTAGCAATGCTTGATTCATCCTTACAATTTGATCCAATAGCTGATTAATTTTCTGCAAATGGATGCAAGGATTATAAAATATCATAATGCGGCTTAATTAGTGATTTTTCAAATTTGATGGAGATTTTTCACAAACAGTTTGAAAGTGATGGACCAAACCTCATCTTATTTTCAATATATTTATTACATTGAAAATAATAATAATAAAAAACAGTACTAAATAGAAAAAAATTGACCATAAATGTAAAAAAATCTATTAATCATTTTTTTTTTAATGAAATTCATAATTCTTCAAGTAATGCAGTAAATAATTAGTATAATTTTGTTGACCAAACACTCAATTGGTATTTTAAAAGTGATTTAATTAGTAATTTATATATTAATAACATTCAAACCGAAGAACAAGTACCAATTTAAGTAAATTTATATTGAAACCAATAGAAGGGGAAGTGAAAATAAAGCATGAATTTCAAACACAAATAAAACATAAACATTGAGTTACCTAAATCTTTGAATATATTCCTCTTTCTCCCTTTATCCAATTTAGGCAACTCTTAGGTATTCAAACCTGGAAAATCTATCTCTTTCAGAGTTTAGAGTATTGCATATCGAATCAAAGAAAATTAATTCAAAATTCAATGCAAAAGTAGATTTATGCGGCGGAGGTTACACATCGCACATATATGTGCAAGAGAGGTTGCAGATCATCACAATGGTGGTTGGCACCGAGTGGTGCGAATCATCAATATTGGCAGATGAAGAAATTAGGATGAAAAAAATTGAATGATTTGAATTGTACTTGATTTGAGATTTTGAGTTGCAATTGATTCAGAGATTTTTTAGAAGAACGGATTCAAGGGTGTGGGTTTATGTTGGTTGGAGTGCGTTGGAATAAATATGTTTTTACATATTAACCCTTGTAATTTTAGGGCAAATTCATTAACATAATTATTAAAAGAGAGTATATACTAAAAAATAAAATTTGAGGGTATATATCAATTTTTTTTTCCAGAAAAAGGGATATTGGAGTTAATTTTCTCATGAGTATAAGTAGGAGCCCAATTATTAAGAACTTCACTTTGAAAGGAGAGGTACGGTTAATGAGATAAACAGTGAGTATAATCTCTCCCCAAAAGCTTAATGGAAGATGGGATTGAAATCTCAAGGCTCTAGCCATATTTAAGATATGGCATTGTTTAAATTCTACAATGCCATTTTGTTAGGGTGTAGATGCATAAGAAATCCCATGGTCACCCAAAAAAAAAAAAAAAAAAAAAAAAAATTCTCTAATTGAATAAAATTCACTCCTACTATCAACCTAAATTTATTTAAACTTTCGATTAAAATGAATTTGAATGAAAGAAAAAAATGACTTTATATGAACTTGTGTTTCTGATTTAAGATGCATGAGAATTATTCACATGGGCCTAGAAAAATCATCCATTATGGTTAAAAAAAAAAAAAAAAAAAAAAAAAAACAAAACAAAAGAGCACTTGATGAGTGGAGACTCGAGAAGCTCAATGGGACAAACATCACAAGTTTTATTAGGACAAATAGAAATTTCAGGATATAAATCTACAAGATGCTTCATGTGATGTATGGATGGATATGACCTAAACGTCGGTTGCCAAAGGTCATGCTGTGAAGCAATGATGTTGGCTCTTGGAGTAGGTGGAATCATTGGTGTTGAAGTGTTGGGAGATAGATAGTAGACACTAGATACCATATATGTTGTTTAGAATTTGATCTCCTTCACCTATTGGAAAAAATTATTTTGTCTACTAGACACTTGTTCAGTGGACATTAGAAAGTAAAAAGTGTTTGACACTATAGTCAAATACTCAATCAATTCCCTCCACTAGGTGGAGGAGAACAGCCATGTATGTTGCTTTCCCAAACCAATTATTTTTTAGGTTGTCAAGTTGTGTAAAAAAAAAAAAAAAAAAAGTGATTTTGCAATTCATATTGCATTCAAAATATTCTAGTTATGTCAGATTGCGAATGTGGAATATTTATAATTGTGTTCTCACTTCTCGATTTCATACATAACTCAATTCTAAGACATTGACCCATATAAGGAGGGAGGGCAACAGTGTTTGATTTCTTGGCAACAAATAATTTTAAATTTATAGTTAAAGCAATTTTAACAACATCTAATATTAAGGAACCTAGCCTAGCTTATAACACCAAACACTTGTATCCATTTATGGATTGTGGAGATTAGAGCCGGCAAACGGATCGACTCGGACAACACTTGAAACTAGTCTAGACCAATCTAGCCTAGTTTTGTGTAAGCTAGCATATCGAGCCAATCCGGTCATAATTTTTAATTAGAAATATAAACATAATTTTTTTAACAAAATTTAAAAATATTTGTTTATAAAAAAAGATAAACAATATATCTTTTATGTTAAAAATATGTGTTATAAATTAAAAATAAAATTTATAAAATAATTTATATATAACTCTTTATGAAAAAAAATAGGAGCTTTTAAATATGCCAAAAACTCATTTCATTTAGTCCTCCTAGATTTCCATAAACAATTCATTCTTTATTATAGTCTAGATAGTTTTGTTCTAATGTATACAAAGCTATACGGGCTAGACCGATTGCCACCTCCAATGGGGATAGCATATGAAACTTTCCAACTTGGAGCTTCATGTCATACATTTGGCTATTTCAAGTTCGTGTGTTACACTTGTATCTTCAATTTGGAGCTTCCACCATAAAAGGTCTTTATGACGGTTTGATACGCAATTATCGTGTAAAAGATCGTAGTAATTTCGGATTTGGGCAAATTGTCATGGTGAAAACAAATATTTTTTTGTGGCCTAGTGTCTTTAATTTAAGTTTTTTGACATGGGCAGATTCATATGGAAGGCTGAAATATTTTTTAGACCAAACTAGTATATAAAAAATAAAATTTCTATATAAAAATCTGTTTTTCAGGAAAATAAAATGAAATTCTATATATACTAAAACAATTTGTTGAGCCAAAGTGTAGTGCAATGTACCAACCTCGTTCTCCTATCCACGGTGGGCAAGAATTATCTTGCCCATCGTCATCGCTGCATCAACATGGCCCCTCACCATGAACATTGTTATAAGGGTAATGCTATTTGTACAATTTGGGTTCTGATTGGTGTCTGAGGGGGTGTGGCGTGGCAAATTGCATTAAATGACCCAATTACTTTTGACGCGGCAAAATGCATTAAATGACCAAGGATATCACGATACTTTGAATTGCAATATATCATGATATTTTGCTTTAAATGTGAAATGAACAATATGCTATAATCCTAATCCAAAGGGAAGGAGATTGGAAGAACATACAAGCATGACTTTCTCCTCCAACAAAAAGCACGCTTGTTGTCTTCTCCGACCAAAAGCACGCGACTATTTTCTCCGACCAAAAGCACGATGATTGACACAAGTATATTATTTTTTCCAGCAATTTATTAGGCAATATAGGAAAAATCAAATTTTGTTCTTCTTTGATATTTGTTCTTGATTGGGACTTGAGTGATATAATATTTTCGATTTTCAAATATCGTATTTTAATTCAAAATGCTATGTAGGAAAATTAGTATCTCATTTTTATTTTTTTTTGCTTCTCCGATTTTTGTTGTTCGATTGGGCATTTAGTATATCTCATTAAATTGTTTATCATTTTTTTTTATGATTTTTTTTTATCCAGATGAGATTGCATACGTGCATGCTTTAAATTTGGATGACGAATTTTTGGGAGAATCGATAATGAGATGGTAAGGGAAAATGTGAACATATTGACTGATGAAATCTTAGGAGAAGATAGTTCGATTGTGCCTGAGGTTGGAATGAAATTTAAAGACGAGAATGAAGTATTTGAATTTTATAAAAGGGATGCTTATAATATAGGTTTTCCAGTTAGGAAAAGGAATTCGAAAAAGGGAGATGATGAGATTGTGAGGTATGTGACCTTTACGTGTAGTCGAGAAGGTTGAAGAACTAGTACCACAAGCACGTCTTTAAAACCGCAACCAACCATTCAAACAGGGTGTAAAGCTAGGTTGGCAGCGAGTTTAGAGATTTGTGGAATATGGCGAATTAACACACTCCATCTTGAACATAATCATAAAACTAGTCATTCGAAATCTAGGTTGTACCGATGTAATCGAGAACTTAGTGCACGTATGAAAGCATAAGCTTGAAGTAGATGATATATTTGGAATTCCATTACACAAAAGTTATAACTCGGCTGTTGTTGAAGTAGGTGGATATGAGAAGATGAAATGTGTCGAAAATGATTGTAGAAACTATATTGAAAGAGTTAGGCGATTAAGGTTTGGGGAAGGAGATGTTGCTGCAATACAAGCTTACTTTTCCAAAATGCAATCACATTGTCCTGGTTTTTACTTTAGTATGGATTTGGATGAAGAGTCTCGATTGAAGAATGTGTTTTGGGCAGATAATAGGTGTAGACAGGCATATAAGGAATTCGGCGATGTAGTCACTTTCGATACCACCTACTTGACTAATAAGTACGACATGCCGTTCGCCCCTTTTGTTGGAGTGAATCATCACGGACAATCAATATTGCTTGGATGTGGATTAGTTTCTAATGAGGATACAGAGACTTTTGTTTGGCTATTTAGGACATGGCTTCAATGGATGACCAGGCTCCGAATGGACTAATTACGGATCAAGACAGGGCTATGCAAAATGCAATTGAAATTGTTTTTCCAAATACAAAGCATAGATGGTGTTTGTGACATATAATGAAGAAGTTACCTGAGAAATTTGGCAACCACATTCATAAGGGTTCTATACTTTCTGCTGTTCATTATGTAGTTTATGATTCACAATGTCCTGAACAATTTGAACATGGTTGGAGTGTCATGATTCAATTGTATACATTGCAGGAGAATGATTGGTTGAATGGACTTTATAAAGATAGAAGTCGTTGGGTTCCATGTTTCTTGAGAACTAGGTTTTGGGCTGCGATGTCCACAACTCAACGTAGTGAGAGTATTAATGCATTTTTTGATAGGTATGTGCATGCGAAAACATCGCTTAAGCAATTTGTTGAACAATATGAGCGTGCATTGCGGAGTAAAGTAGAGAAGGAGTTTCAAGTGGATTTTAAGTCATTTTCACAAATGGTCCCATGTGCAACTAAGTATGATATGGAGAAGCAATTTTAATCAGTTTACACTCAATCAAAGTTCAGGGAATTTCAAGAAGAGTTTACTGCGAAAGTGTATTGCAAGGTAATCTCTTCTCAAGATGATTGTATGGGAACGAAATATGAGGTTCGAGAGGATATCATTTTCAACGAGGAATGAAGAAAAAAATATTTTCGGTTTCATTACGGAGAGACAAACTTCATTTCGTTGTAGTTGTCATTTATTTGAGTTTAGAGGAATAATTTGCAAACATGCTATCTCGTGTTGATCCTTAATGATGTTACAATAATTCCCGATACGTATATTTTAAGGAGATGGAGGAGAGATGTGAGTAGACTTCACACGAGGGTAAAAATAAATTATGATGGTTGGATTACTACCCCTAGCCAGTTAAGGTATGATCGATTGTGTATTGCATTTTCCAAAGTATAAGCGGTTGGTCGCATGAGATGACGAAGAACGAACTCGGGAGCTTATGGGTGGATCGAATGTCAATCGAATGAGTTGTCCATATCGAAATCTAGACAAACTTGTGGAAGCAATATCCATTCCCAACGAAGTGTTGCAACCAAAACATATTCGATCCAATGCACTTGAAAACAAAAGGGGCGCCTTGAAGAAATTACGTAGAAAAGCCATTTGGAAGCGGTTTCGAGGAAATCTAAAAGGTAAACATAGTCAATTTTATCATTTTCTAATGATTTCTCATGTTAACTTATATATTCTATTGCACGGTAGTTAAAACATTAAGCAAGTCCAAGAGCTCGAGACAAAAGAATAGAGAAGAGACCGATGCTTTCACTCAACCATCTCAACAATCACAATACCCCGTAAGTAATGCCTATTTAAGACTTTGTGGTACTTTTTTTTTAGCATGTAGTATTGAACGCAATTTTATTTACTCATATACTTTGTTTCTTTTACAGATGCATGAAGCTCACCATCAACAGTGTAGCCCTTCTTTTGGAGTTAACTTGACGCCTACGTATGTGCTAGATAGTGGTTCGATGCCATTTTATCAGTTGAATCGACACCCCATCGAATATGCAACTCTCGGATCAATGGAAGATTGTAATAGTGAAACAATGAATATGTTTAACATGTAATGCGTATTGTTTAATAACATTTCCCATGGATTCAATGATACCATTTTTAACTTCATTTCATATAACCGTGTTCAGACATTATATGTGTTATGATTTGAGTATTTTAATTCTGCATGTTTAAGCCAAACAAACTGATTTTATGGTATTTAACACAGCAGGTGCACTACACAATTTCTGGTGATTTTGTGAATACTGGACGGATGCCGTTGAAATCAATGATATTCTGCAAAATTTCTACTGGGCGTTCGCCCAAGTTAAAAAATTCGCCTCTGTACTTCACACTTGAGGCTGGGCGTTTGCCCAAACTTCAAGTGGGTGCTCACCCGGATAAATTTCTAAATACATTTTCTTTGAATTTTTTCACGACCAGATTTCACTTTGTTATCAACAATACTACATGAAATCAACAAATTCATATAGACGCTAAAACATTTGAAATAGGGCTAAACTGCCAAAAATAAAAAGATAGGTCCTCAACCCGCAATAAGTGCAAAATTCAGGGACCATTTGTGCAAATAAGCCATTTTGTAATGGATACATATATACATACAGACAACTATATACATTTGAGGGTGGTTGGTGATTGACGGGGTGGGGTGGCGTGGGGTGGGGTGGGGAGGAAATGACTGAAAGTGGTCAGGGCAGGGGTGGGTGGCGTGGGGTGGGATGAATTGTTTAAAAAAATTGCTGACGTGTCACCTTGCCATGTGGCTCATTTTTGTTGACGGGGCATGCCACGCAGACAGTGGGCAAGATAATTCTTGCCCACTGTGGGCAGGAGAACGGGCTGGTGCCCGCAATGTATCCACCCCCTCTCTCTCTCTCTCTCTCTCTCTCTCTCTCTCTCTTCTCGGTACTTGCATGAGAGGTAACATTACCATGGCCCGTGGCCTTCCACCGCTCCATAGAAAGACTCTTTTTGTATTTTAATTTCGCATGTTTAAGCCAAACAAACCGATTTTATGGTATTTAACACAGCGGGTGCACTACACAATTTACGGTGATTTTGTGAATCTTTGGACGGATCGTTGAAATCAATGATATTCTGCAAAATTTCTCTTTGGGCGTTCACCAAGTTAAAAAATTCGCCTCTCATTACACTTGAGGTTTGGTTGTCCAAACTTCAAGTCGGGTGCTCACCCGAGATAAATTTCTAAATACATTTTCTTTGAATTTTTTCCCGACTGATTTCACTTTGTTATCAAGCAATACTACATGAAATCAACAAATTCATATATGACCCATACATGAACTCAAAGAATAATACAAGGGTTTTTAATGGGTGGGAGAAACCGACATCAATTTTTTATGGGTTGGAGAAATCCGTCAAATTTTTATGGGTTGTTGGAAAAATAAAGTAGAAGATGATGACGGGTTTGAATATCGGGTTAAAAATAGATGAATGTTGGTGAAAGAATGGGTTGATCGAGAGAGAGATTCTTGAACACTCGAGTGTTCGAGGTTTTTTAAGCCAGCTGCGGATGGAACTCGGTTATGGAGAGCATATGTGCAAATGTTGGATCTGGCATGGCCGATGATGGCGAGCAACTCTTGAATGCAAAAATGGTGGTGGAGGAGATTGGAATTGGGGTGAGGGGTTGAGACTCGATGGTTCTATGAATGGGTTTGTGAAGTGGGAGAAATTGGTAAAAGAGTTGATGGAGGGAGAGATGGGGAAGGAGTTGCAGAAGAAGGTACAGTGACGGTCCGGCGAAAGCTTTCTTCTCTGGAGACCAAATTATCTTTTCTCTCTCCATGATATTATTGAGGGAATGAAACAGATGCTGTTGAAGTCAAAAGAAAATGTTAAGGAGGAGTAATTAGGTCATTTAATGCAATTTGCCACGTCACACCACTGTACACCAATCTGTAATCCAAATTGTACAAATAGCATTACCCTTGTTATAATGCCCACCGAGATACTTATCCTACCCTCACTGTTTTGATTTCTGCATGGTCATAAATTTGAACCAAAAATATGCCTTGTACTGCAGTAAATTTCAAACAGTAATAAGAATATTCTTTGGGAAAACAAAACTGTCCTCTTCTTGTTCTTATATTGTTAAATTATTTCATTCAAATTATGTTCATATCCAAGTCCTCCTAGATTTCCATAAACAATTCAAACATACAATTCAAAGAAACTTTTAAAATCTGAAAAATAAAAAATAAAAAACAGAGAAGCGGACACAGTTATACACGTACAATAATCAAATTATTTGAATTTTTAAGTCAAATTAATGTGAAATTATATATTGTAGCTATTCACAAAATGAGTGATTAGTGTGAAAAAAAAAAAAAATTATTGCGGGCCAATCCGGTCCAAGCCATATAGGCCCAGTTTTGTTCGGACTAGCATTTAAACGGATCAGTCCAACCCAAAATGCAGGCTATACGGGCTAGACCGATTGCCACCTCCAATTGGGATAGCATATGAAACTTTCCAACTTGGAGCTTCATGTCATACATTTGGCTCTTTCAAGTTCGTGTGTTACACTTGTATCTTCAATTTGGAGCTTCCACCATAAAAGGTCTTTATGACGGTTTGATACACAATTATCGTGTAAAAGATCGTAGTAATTTTGGATTTGGACAAATTGTCATGGTGAAAACAAATATTTTTTTGTGGCGTAGTGTCTTTAATTTAAGTTTTTTGACAGGGGCGGATTCATACGGAAGGCTGAAATATTTTTTTAGACCAAACTAGTATATAAAAAAAGTAAAATTTCTATATAAAAAATCTGCTCTTTTTTATTTCGAGTTAATTGACTACAAATTTATTCATTTAAAAAACAGCTCGAATCCATGGCACAAATTTAGGTGAGAATTGCCAAATGTATTATCTGTGATTCTGTATAAAAGTATACACACACAGAGAAAAAAAAAAAAAAAAAAAAAAACCTCAAACCAAACAATCAATGGAGCATTGAGGAAGAATATATATATATATATGAGAAAAAACAAGAAAATAAATAAATATACAGGATCTTGTTATTCTGCACAAAGCCTATAAAGTTCATCAAGTGATGGCAACTCCTTAAGCATCCTATCAAATTCCTTAAACGACATTCCACGCGGCAAAACAGGCGGAGCAACGGTGGAAATTTCACTCCTCGGCGGGTGTTTGGCTGCGGAAAATGACTCCGCCGTCGGCACCACCGAATCTTTTCCGGTGAGTTTCTGAACAACAGATTTGAAGCTCATGGCATCAGTTTCCACATATTGGGTGTTGATTATAACCACCTTTACGGGCTCTCTATTGAATCTTGACATATTATATATATATAAGCTCGAGAGTTATCAAGATGCTTAAAAGACTACGGCGGAAGTTGCTTAATGATGGTGGTGGCTTCTGGTGGGTGTTCTGATTACTGATTACTGAATTGAAGTGATGGATTATATTTATAATGGTGGCCTGGTGGGTGTGGGATCGTACGGTTATGAACTGGATGAAATAAGTTGACCATATTGATTTAAGCAGTCTAGAAGGACCTTAGATCCAGTCAAGGCACGCAATTGGGAAAAATCTTGCTCCTTACGTTGGAGGAAATTGCATGATTTTATGATTATTTTGACATTGGCTTGCGTAAAAAGTAAAACTTTGTATAAGTTTATAATTGTGTTCTTACTTTTAATGTCATACATATAACTCAATTCTAAAAGCATCTCCAATGGGACACTATTTTGACATTCCAAATGTTCTCCAACCGTGTTATAAAATAGTACGTCATTTTGGTGTCATGAACAATGTTGCGTCAAATTTTGGCGCATCAATGTTCATTTGAGTGTAAAATTTAGAATTTTTATTTTATATTAACTTTGTTATTTTCCTTTTATATTTTTATATTATTTTTATTAACATAATAAATTATAATCGAGTAATAAATAATAATAATGAATACATTGAAATAAAAAATTAGTATTAAATGAAATTAGTATATTTTATGTTTGTTTTTTAAACGTTTATATGTTATATATAAAAAAAAAAATTTGTGATTTTAAATGTTTTATTTTGTTAATTGTGATATTAAATATAATGCATTTTTTTTTTTTTAATAAATGAAATATTTTAGGTAATTAAATTAGATTTTTAATTTATAAATTTAAGTAGAAATAAAATATGTAATTAAATAATTTTTAAAATAAATTAATTGTTGAAAATTAAAAAATAAGGAAAGAAAATGTATACTGTTCATTTGGTGTAATAAATTAGAGATGACGGGTGTGTTTGATTTTAATTAAAATCGGATTTTTTGATAAAAGTTGATAAAAATTGTTGAAGTGTGTAGTTGAAAAGTTATGGGACCATGAAATATATTGTTAAAATTAATTGTTGAATTTGATTTTAAATTTTTTAAGAACATTAATATTGAAAATAAACGGACTCTAAATAAAATAGTTTAAAAGTTGTACTATTGTGATGTAAAAATTATATTGATTTAAAAATCTTAGTCGAACAATAATTCTCGATGAACTAAAAAAAATATACACATTCGTCAAATTCTTAGAAACATCTCAACCAACAAACCATGTTCCTACTTCATGATACCCATTTTGGGACATGAAATTATCAGTTTTTAAGTTAAGTTAAAGTGTCAAAAACCTAGTACTTGGAAAAAAAAAAAAAAAAAATCTTGTCAAATCGATGTGTTTTATTTTTAAATATGATGTAAGAAAGAAGAGGTGGAAAATATTTATTTTATTAACATTGAAAAAGATGGGTCCCTTTTTCTGCTCACGTTGAATTGTTGACGACATAGTGATTACGTGTCCATGCAGCTATCCCACACACATATATTCTTTGGTTGATTAGGACTCTACTTGAACGCCTTGAAAAATATTCTCAAGAACTTTATTTTACTTTTTTTTTGATTCAAGCGTGGAAGGTATAGACGAGTTGATTTAAAATTTAAAACGATTTCTTGGAAAAATTTTCTTTTAGATAAGTGGAATTGATTTTAAAACTACATGGAAAATATTTTCGATTTTCCACCCTTTTACGCTACCAATCAAACACACCCTTAAAGTGTCAAAAACCTAGTACTTTCAAAAAAAAAAAAAAAAAAAAAAAAATAAAAAAGTAATTAAATATGATGTAAGAAAGAAGAGGTCAATTATTTATTTTATTAACATTGAAAAAGATGGGTCCCTTTACCTGCTCACGTTGAATTGTTGACGACATAGTGATTACGTGTATGCATGCCCATCACATATATTCTTTGGTTGTAGGACTCTACTTGAACGCCTTGAAATATTCTTAAGAACTTTCCATTTATTTTAATTTATATTTTTATATCTATCAATTTAGTTAGTTGATGTTTGGCGTCTAGCAACAAAAATTAGTCGATCGTTGTTCGATTCAATCGAAAAAGAAAAATTGTCTAAAATTTGGTTTGTATTAATCTTGTCTAAAACGCTCAACAATTAGTCTCGTCGAAAATAATTCAAAATCGAACTTAAATCTAGATGTTGAATATATTAAATCAATTTATTTTAATATTTTCAAAGAATATCTTCATTGTAAGCAGTGAATCCTAATAAATGTGTAAATAATAATAAGTAAATAGTAAATTGTAGTTTTTATAAATATATAGATAAAAAATATATTTGATCAGCTTAAAAAAAAGTTTTGCCAAACATGTAACAATAATAGATAATAAGAAAACTAAAAAATAAAGCACAATTCTCAACGTTGTTTTTCAAATATTTTTACTTTTTTTAAATCGCCATATGATTACTTGTACGGCATTTCACTCCAATTTATTTGCACGTGATTCAAAGTGGGTCCCATATAATTGAAAACTCACCGGTTTTTTTCACCTTTTCTCCCTTATGGTGTGAGCAGATACAGAGAATTGCGACTTCACCACCCTTTATGAATTCAAAATTGGACCGAATATTTCGATCAAAAAAAAAAAAAATTGGACCGAATATTGTGAAGCAAAGTCAACAAGTATTAAACAAAGTTGATTTTTATTTTTTTTAATACTTTTTCTTCAATTTTATTAATGTTAGAAGAAAAATAATATTATAGGGACGGTTTCTCCTATTGATAAATTTGACAATTAATTACGATTTTTAAATTTAGTTAATTTAATATTTTAGATCTATTAGAATATTTAAAATTCTTATACTTTTATTCAAATATATTCTAATAAAGATTTTAATACATCTAGACGGCTAGATTAATTAAAATTAAGAAATGTGGTTATTTGTCAAATATATTGGTAGGTACAATAGTCTCTTTATAGTATAACGGGGTTTGTATGTGTTAACAGACTGGTAATGGGAAATGATATGTTAATTAATGTTTATAAATATTTATAAGTTAATTTAACATTATTTTTATCTACACATTTTGTACGATCTACAATTTTTACCTATTTTTAATCTACATATTTTATATGACTCATTACTTATAATTTATAAAAATATTTACTAAACATAATTAAAATCTTGTTTGTATGATGTTAAACAAGCATTTGACTAATGTCCCATTTGTAGCAAGAAAAAATCAAAGAAAATTTCTGCTTAATATTAAAACTCAATTTCTAATTCACTAATTGCGTTTTGTTTTTCGTCAAGCGAGGCTCTGTTAAACTCGTGTTGGACCAGGAAAGATATTGGGTCCAACTTTCGATCAAAAAAAAAAAAAGATATTGGGTCCAACTTGTCTAATGTTTTGCTTTTTTATTATTTTTGAAAAAATAAAAATAATAAAAAATAAAAATAATGAAAAAAAGACAGATTGTCCACAATCTAGATTAGACAGTTGACATGTAAGGCTGCCTTCATGCACAGTTGCCTAGCCAAGATTTAGACCCCGTGTGAAAAGAAGATGTATACACACCAATTATGATCTCCTGTTCATAATAGGCAAAAATTAAGTTGCCCATTGTCTAAGTGGCTTGCCATGTCATTCAAAATTTGCTAAATAAACTATGACCACCTCATTCACTAAATTGGGTCACAAAACTTCACCCCACACCACACCACAGAGAACCCGAAATCCACCCCCAGAGACCCCACCCCATTGATAGGAAACCCACCAATGCCAAACCACCACCCCCACCAACGCAGAACCACCACCTCCACGTCAAATGTTCAGGAAACAAATATATCTCCACGTAAGAAGAGATATGAGATGGAGAAGCCAGAAAAAGAATTCAATAAATTTTTAATTATTTTTGACATTACCTAAAAACATCAACCCAAGCTCAAAAGTTTTCTCCAATTCAAATGCCAGTAAATCTATAATAAATCTAATTAGATCCAACAATCATTTGATTCATCTCATCAATCTAAATCCTCCGCCTCCTCTCTCTTTCGGCGTAGTCGTTACAGATATATCTCCAAGTCGGACTACTACCATGCCAGATTCACTTGTAGCGGCCAACTCTTCCACCTTCTCTCTCTTTAGCCGCCGACTATGAAGGAAAAACAACCAATTGGAAGTGGCCTTGGACAAGCTATGGCCACAAAAATACTGCTCGGAGTAGTAAACAATAAGCTCGTTAGCGTGGTGGTGGATTTGGAAGATGAGAGTGGGGAGCTTTAGGGCAGCGATCTGGGAGAGAGGAGAGAAGACTTTAGGGTACGGTAGGATAGGGTGAGGTAGGGTAAAATAGGGAGTATGAGGTTTTGTGGCCCAATTTAGTGAAATAGGTGGCCATAACTTATTTGACAAATTTTAGGTGAAGTGGCAGCTACCTAGGCGATGGTAGCACAATTGTTGCCCACTGTAGGCAGGAGATCAGGGCTCGTATATACACACACTCAAAAAACAAGAAATGGAAAGTGAATGAGAAATTAGCAAATTAGAAATGGTTTATAGATGACAACAAGACATGGAAGCCCTCTCTGTCCCCAGTCCCTCTGCCTATCAAGGATTCTAATGCCCCTACCTTGTCCCCACCCCTGCTCTTGCCCCAATTCTGTTTACGGAAAGGTGGATCGGGGATCCCCATTCCCTCTCATAATTCTCTATTTAATTAATTTAGAAGAATATTTATCTAATATTATAAGTTTTTTAAAAATATTAATTATATATCTCTATTCACTAATATCCTTAAAATCTCTGCACGACCAAACAATCAAATATTATACCTGAAACAATAAACTAACACGTTGCGGAGAAATGTATATTTACAAGTTTTATCTGTAACATATATCCTTAGTTTGGAGGGAGGAAAAGTCCACGAGATTGAAACTTTTTCTGTCCATGATTGCCTCGCTAGACTCTTTTCCAATTTTTCACTAGCATACTTCAAACACCAAACTCCCATAATCATGCTCATTGTTCGACCGATCGTTGATAACTAAAGGCCACAAACCTAGACCAACTTATACTTCACCATATAAATTACTATATGGTACAAAAACAAAGGTAAGACAACATTATGCTCTGACCATAAGTTAAGAATAGTGGGATAATTTTGATGTTAACATGATACATATAAGTGTCGGTGCATATAAAATAACATTTTCTAGAAAAAATAGAAAGTATTTTGTTCTCAATAATAATATTTTAGAAATTAATTGGAGGCGTTTAACAAATAATATTGCTAAACTATTTATCACCATATCAACTAGCATTTATTAACAGTTTGAGATTTAGGCTCACTAGCATTAAAAAGAAACACGTCTTGATTGTATAATATGAAAATTTATGCCCATAATTTAAAATTTGAACAAGTAATCTCGCAAACTTCAAGTTGTGAATTATAAAACCATACAATCATCTAATAAATATATCTATTAAATACAAATAATATCTAGATTGTCAATATGGAGAATGACAGAGCCCCTATACATCACCCTAAATAATTTTCAGACAAATAGAGAATTCAGTTCTGATTTTAGCTAATGAAAGCCTACTAGTTTATATACCACGAGAACAAGTAACACGTGATGATTCATTCTATTGAAAATATTCTGATTTTTCAATAGATGTTCTCATTAATTATTCGCATCATATAGATCCGAGATGGTCTAGTCGGTAATGCCAATCAATAAAATTTTGAGTTATTGAACATATGGTTCAATACAAATATAGTAAGTCCGTCTTTTCTCTAAGACAAAAAATTCAACAACTAAATCCTTGATTTGATTGTTGATAAGTAATTGATTTAATAAAATAGATTAAATCAAATACACAAAATGATATGATGTCCTAGAAAAAAAGTTCATTGCCTGACAAAAATGGCGAATTGAACTAAATTTTATAAAATTATTGTATTAATCACATGATCCTCTTATAAGATTATGTGATATCATATTATTCGAAAGTTATCATATCTGAAATATTGAAACGTTGAAGTTGTACTTATTTGAGAGTATCAATATTCTATTATTATACAATATTAATATTTTAAAATTGTAAAATTGTTCTTCTTCAAGAGCAACAACACAATATTTTTTTAGAATATTGATATGCACAAATTTATGCTTATTTAAAAGTAATCATATAATATTAGTTTAATTAAGTTGTGCTTCTTAAGAAACAACATAATATTTTTCGAGAATATTTCTTTACTTTGTGTTTCTTTAGGAACAACAATATTATTTTCTTTTAGAATATTGATATTCATAAGAATATACAAATAATTTTTATTCTTTAGAACGAACTCAATATTTTTCTAAAACATTAACATGTATAAATTTTATACTCTACGGAACAATAACATAATATTTTTATAAAATATTAGATATTATAAAATTATGCCATTCGAGAGCAATAACTGAATATTAAATCTTACAAAATTACGCCATTCAAGAGTAAGTAATATTCTACTGGAATATAATGTTGTGCTATTTCAGGATCAACAACAGATTATTATTTAGGAATATTAAATTATATAAGAATTTACTCATTAGGATCTTATACAATTATGCTATTCGGGAGCAAGTAATATTTCTAATAGATTATTGATTTTGCAAAGTTGTGTTTTTTACAAAAAAATTATACAATATTCTTCTAGAATATTGATTATTAGTAATAGACAATTCTTCAAGGATAATGAAACAATTTTCTTCAATAATATTGATACAAAAAAATTATACTTCTTCGAGAGCAATAATTCAATATTCTTTTTGAATATTAAATTTGTAATATCACACTATTTAAAAACATGTAATATTCTTCTAGAATATTAATAAACTTGTGTTTCTTCTTCAAGAAAATCACAATTTAAAAAATCTTAAAAAGTTGTGCTATTGAAGAGCAATAATACAATATTTTTCTAGAATATTGATTTGTATAAATTGATATTTCTTCAGGAATAATAACAAAATATTATTTTGAATATTGATATGTAATAATTAATAATATTCAAATAATATTTGTCTACCATTTATCAATATAGAAAAAAAGTATACTCAAAGAAGATAGCGAAGAGAATACTAATATTTGTCTATGAACAGAAAATAAAGATCATTTTGTTAACTCAATTAATTTCATCTCCATATGCACTTGAAATTGAAACATAGTAATTGAATAAAAATGAGTTTTTAGATCTTATATCTTTTGAATTCAATTACCAATTCAAATTCGTTACTGTCCACGTAACAATTTTTCACGAATGAACCATTGGATCTTGATATTAACCGTTGGATTTGAAGAACAATGAATTCTGAACTTGAGGAAATTATACCCTATACTAGACTTTTTAAAAAACATTATGATATTCCAAATATTGTAATTTAATCTTAAAAATACTGATATTATCTTATATTTTATAATATATTAAATTAAAGTGGTTTGATAAATATGAAAATCAGTTTTATCAACGTTTCTACAATATAGCTCTCAAAATTAAAGATGAATTCCTAAATTGCAGCCATTTTCTATTTTTGAATAGAGCCCCAAAATCGCAAATGTCTTCAGTATAACCGATTTTTCATCCATTATGTAATTGTAAAAACCCTAAAACACATTGAAATCCATTGTTGTTTTGTTGGGAGATTGAGCTCAGAAATCGAAGAATGAAAATAGCAGTAATGGATACCTTAAATCCAAGGGTTACACGGTCCATAACCAAAGTTGAGTCACCGATTATGATGAAGGTGAAGGTTATTTGTTTGGATACACCAAGCGGCGCTCGCATAGCTTGCTTGAAGTCAAAAAATGTGTCGTCGGCTCAAGAAAACTGATCTGATTGTGAAGATTCTAGTCGCTGACGCATCAAATATTCAACCAAAAAAATCAAAGTCTAGTACAACGAAATCAAATAATTGTGGATTTATGTGTTACAATTGATAGTACCATATATATTACAAATTGTAACAAATGTGCTCGTGTGATTTCTGATTATTGCCATATTATATCAACTGATTGTGTAGGATTATTGACACCTTGCTACAAATGTTATGTATCATGACGTGCTATAACTATTATTATCACGTGCTTTATTATTTATAGTACGAATTGTTACAAATGTCATATTGTTGAGATTTTTGGGTCTTGCTATGTTATGTTAATTGATTGCATTGTGATAGTTTGTGACAAATGATATGTAACATGAAGTAATACAAATGTTAGGTATCATGAAGTGCTGCAATGTTATTATCATGAACTTTACTATATGTAGCACGAGTTGTTACAAATGTGATTTTGTTGAGATTTTTGTTTCATGCCACGTTATGTTAACTGATTGTGTTGATGCTTATAAGTGGTTAATGACCCAGAATTTTGTTTTTGAAGAGAAGGACTTTTTTCCCCAAACATATATATCAAAGTTATATTTGGATGATTAAAGAGTTATCCCATAATTAAAGATTCTACAATCTTGGATTACAACGATTCTCTATTAATTAGCTCAATTATGGTATATAATGTAATTAAAAAATAACATTACTGATTAAAAAAAGAAGAAGACATACCCAATATATTTGAAATTTATGGTACATATATATTTTTATCTAATTAATTTCAAATAGTAGCCTATTTGTGTAAAATTTCCTTTGAACTTGCTTTTCAAATTTCACGAAGATCGAACCGTAGACTATTGAGATATCAACGTTTGATCATAGCTGCATAGACTCCCAGATTCTATGAATTTTCTAAACTACTGCTCTCGAATTTTCTCTCTATTTTGAGATAGCTTATTCGTGCTGATAATGTGTTATAAACTAGAGAGAATAATAGAAGAGAATACAGACAAACTGTGTATTTAGGGTTCCAAAGACTTGCAGGGTAAGTAGCACATATCTAAATATGGCAATCAATATTGTTTTCCATAATTTTACAACAATTTTGTATATTTTTAATAGTGATAATTATGCCAAATACCACTTTTTCTTTTAAAAGTTAAAAAATATTTTAATTCTTTAATTTTTACCCTACATCTAAATAACAATATTTTTTTTAAAAAAAAACCTCTTTTTTATATTATATAAACATTTTTAAAAAATTATTTAATACGATGGACCGCTACGCCCCCACTACCGTCGTTGACCGTGGCCGTCTAGCAGCTCCAATAACTCTTACCGTCATCACCTATCACTACCTAGCCCATCTAATTCGAAATTCTTAGATCTACACCCTCCCACCATTATCTCCCACACCATTCAACTAGAAAAGATGCACACACCATCGCTGTCGCCTTATAACGCCTATGTCACCATCAACTCCTATTCCGTTACCTTTGTCGTCCACCACCATTGCTGCATTCTCATTCATTTACACTCACATATCAGATGTTTAAACAAAGACCATTATGCTATCATTTTCTATATATCTTGTTCTTGTTTCGCACATTATAGTTGATGTATCTCACTCTTTCTATATATATAACACACATACACATTCACATACACATACACGGCAGTTTAAATGATTTCTATTATAATTTTATTGTTCAACTAGAAGGCTTATGGGTTTTGCTGATTTGGTGATGATGGATTTCGATGGTTACCAATATTTGATTATAAAAAATTGATTCATTTTTTACTGGCAAGAATGAGGGACTAAGAAATGCAAAGAAAAAGTTGACTATGGAATGCATTTTTCTACTGGAAAAAATATCAGGATTATTAAATATTTGATTAAAAGAAATTGATGTATTATTTATTGTTCAACAGATTTGAGAATTTATAGTGGGAAATTGATGCCAAGGGATTGGTTTGTTTGAAAATTCATGATGGAATAAATTTTAGGTGGTTTTTGGTAGGTTTGGTGATTGTGGACTCTTTTAGGCTTTTAAGCATTTTAGATAGGAGGAGGCGTAGTTGGATTTTGCAATTTATTTGGTGGGATTCATTTCATTTTTTTTTCTTGTTTTTGATGGTGGTTTTGCCGTTGGTTATTGATGGTTTTGGCTGCTATTTTTGCGTGTTGTGATGGTACTTTATGGTGGTGAGGGATTTGAACCCAATTGTGGTGGTGGTGGTGGTGGTGGTGGTGGTGGATAACAAAGAAAAACTCGTGTTACCATACAAGTAACACAAGTTTATGGTTGTGGATGGTAGTGGCACATCTGAACCAGGTTGTCGTGGTGGTGGTGGATAACAAGGTGAAACGCGTGTTGCCCTACAAGTAACACGTGTTACCCCCGACTGTGGTGGAAGTAATTATGGTTGTGGATGGTGGTGGTGTAGCTGTGCAGTCGTGGTAACACGTGTTACCCTACAAGTAACACATGTGTTACCCTTAATTTAATTAAAATTGGGTAGGTTGTTGCATTGACAAATATAACGGGTTGTTGAAGGTAATGATTTTTGGGGTGGTGGTGGTGGGGAAAAGATAGTGGTGATGGTAACACGTGTTATCCCATAAGTAACACATGTGAAACTGTAATTTATATTAGTTGTGGTGGTGGAGTAGTGTTGACAGTGAAGAAATATGGTGGTGGTAGTAACACACGTGTTACTCTAATTTAATATACGATAATACCCATGTTACCCCTGTTGTGGTGAAGTGATTATTGTTGTGGATGGTGCTAGCGAATTTGAAACCGGTTGTGGTTGTGGTTGTGGTGATCATGGAAATAAGGCGAGTGGTAATGGTAGAAGACTATTGGTCATGGTAACACATATATTACCTGTGTAAAAATATTATTTTCAAATGAAAATTTGAAATATTAGTTTTAAATTAAATTAATTTATTTTTTAAAATTTTTATAAAGAGATAAATTATAAAATATTGACTTTAATAAAAATGAGGAATTAATTAGGGTAACATATTATAACCGTGTAATAATGTTGTTTTCAAATGAAAAATTGAAATATTGATTTTAAATAAAAATAATATATTTTTACAAAAATATGAAATATTAGTTTTAGTAAAAACGAGTAAGTAACAAATGGTAGTGCGTATAGTAACACATATGTTACTCGGATAAAAATGTTATTTTCAAATGAAAAATTGAAAAAATTATTTTAAATAAGAATAATTTATTTTCTAAAAAAATATGAAATGAGATAAATTATAAAATATTAATTTTAATGAAAATGAGAAAGTAACATATAGTAACGCAATTGGTAATATATGTTATCTAGGTGAAAATATTATTTTCGAATGAAAAATTGAATTAATAAATTTTAAATGAAAATTATGTGTTTAAAAAAAATTATAAATATATTTATTTTAATGAAAATGAAGTACTTTTTAAAAGTTTTTAAAGAAAATAAGGTAATTTTTAAAAAAATAAAAAAGAGGGTATTTTTTACAAAATGTAGACTCTTGTCAATTTTGCCCTTTTTAATATTTTTTGTTATAATTTATTAACATTCGAAGAGGAATTATATAGGAAAATCGGTGTAAATGGTCCATAATCTTTACCATCATTGCGAAATGGTCCCCAACATTTTTTTTTGCACAAAAGTCTTTAACTTATGTATTTTAGTGCGCAAATGTCCTTATTTTATGATAAAGACAAATATGCCCTTAATTTTAATTAGAGAACATTGCAGTTGAAGTTCTAACATTTGCAAAAGGTGCAAATGAGTCTGGTATATTTGTTAAATAATATTTAATTTAACATATAAAATATATTACTATAATCGTGTCAATTAAATTTTTCATAAGAAAAAATTATAAAATTATTGTACTTTAAGTATATGTAATTATTATGTGATGTGAAAAATTTGAATAAATATAAAATAAATAAATAAATAAATAAATACTAATAAAAATTAATTTACACATTATGTGTTTTTATTTTGAACGAAATAAACGATAAATTAAAATATGAAGAATACAATTGGAGTTCTAATATTTGTAGTTAATAAACGAATAGCTCAATTAAATAAAAAATATTTGACATCAAATTTGTGACAAAGTTATTTTTCTTTTATTTTATAACGATAAAAAAATTTAAATTTTAAATGATATCATACTTAATAATAAAAAGATAATTTTATTTAACATATTTGTTAATAATTATGAACTTAAATTTTAGTTATTTTATAATAGTTCGTAAAATATACAAAACAATTTAGTATATTATCAATTTGATAAATAAAGTGTTACTAAAAAAAAAAAAAGAACTCGTTAGTATTTTTATATATATATAAAAAATAAAATTATCGGACTCATTTGTACTTTTTGCAAAGGTAAAAAATATAATTACAATTTTCTCTAATTAAAACTAAGAGCATATTTGTCTTTTTCATCAAATAAAAACTAACTAAATATGAAAACACATAGTAATTGGAGATTATGTGACAAAAAACATTAAGGATCATTTTCACACTGAGGACAAACGTTAGAGACCATTTGCTCCAATTCCCATATATTATAATGTGGGGGTATGTGCGTCAATACATATTTGACAGTGTTGAAATTATTGTTTAATTACTTATAAGTTGTAGATTCTAAGAAATGTATAGATAATAAGTGAGCAATAAGTCGTACTTCTCATAAAATGTGTGAGTAAGAAATATGTTTGACCAGTTTAAACAGCTTAAATTATAATTTAAACTTTGCCAATCAAGTTGTTAGTACTTGCTTAACTAAGCTTAATTTATAATTTAAGCTAATTAAATTAATCAAACGTACTTTTTATCCACTTATTTAGTATGATTCACAATTTACTATCTATTTATTATTTATAGATTCCATAAAATTAAAAGTACTTAATATTAATTTCACTACTGTCAAACACACACGTGAGAGAGAGAAAAATGCAAGTCGAGTATTTGTTATGATGATGATGTGTTTTCAACTTTTTAGATAGGGAGAAGTCAAGATTAAATGGTCAAACATACGATAAATGAGTTGTCTTAACAGACTTCTAATGGGAACGATAAAATCTTGTTTGTACGATGGTGAAAGCTCCTTGAGAAACAAGCAACTGATGTCCCATTTGTAGAAAGAAAAAATCAAATAAAAATTCTGCTTATTATTAAAACTCAATTTCTAAATGCGTTTTTTGGTCAAGCGAGGCCATGTTAAACTCGTGTTGGACCAGGCGGCAAGCTACTGGGTCCAAGTTTTCTAAATGTTTTGCTTTATTTTTTATTTTTTTGGGAAAAAATAAAAATAATGAGACGGGTTGTCCATAATCTGGACTGGACGGTTGACATGTAAGGTTGCCCTCGAGCACAGTTGCCTAGCCGAGATTTACACTCTGTGGAAAGAACATGTACACACTCCAAAAACAAGAAATGGAATTAGCTGATCAAAAATGACTTAGGGATGACAACTGGACAGAGTGGCTCTCTTGTCCCCCGCCCAGTCAAAGATTCTAGGGAGGCGGGTCGGGGATCCCCCTCCCCCTCTTCTAACACGTTATGGAGAAAGTTACATTCACAAGTTTTATCTGTACCCTACATCCTTAGTTTGGGGGGAGGAGAAGTTCACGGGATTAAAACCTTTCCCGTCCAGGATTGCCTCGCTAGACTCTGTTTCTAATTTTTCACTAGCATACTACTTCAAACACAAAACTTGCCTACTCGTGCTCATTGTTCGACCTATCCTTGAAACTGAATTCCACAAACCTAGACCAAACCTATACTTTACCATATAAATAACTGTGGTACAAAGACTAAAGTAGGACAACATTACGCTACTGATTAAATATCAAATGGTGTTGTAGCAGGAAAACTATCCACCCAAGACCACCAGTACAGCACCAAGATAGTGTTATATGATTTATCATAGTAAAAGTACCGAAGAATTGAACCATCCCAGTAAAATTTGATCAGTTGAAGGTCAAGAGTTATATCAGTCGATAGAAAAGTTAGTGTTGCCAGGAAATGGGAAAAACCGAAACAGGGGCAATTTCACCACCCCTTCAACTAGAAGAAAGTCTCTTCCAAGAGGATTAACACCAACTTTCTTCAAGATTCTGGACTCAAATGATCAGCTTACTGCATTCCTGGGGATGGAACTCGTGGTCTCACAGGTGTCTTTGAAGGGCTTACCCTACAATATTATCAAACCTGTTAAAAGTAAAAGAGAAGCTATCGACTTGACAAAGATCTAGCAGCAACCAATAACTTGTACCTGATGCGTTGAGATCCCAAAATTTCGCCACAGCAATCAAGGGCGAGTATCGCACTCTCAGCCTGTGAAAGTAAATAGCTTCATAATTTTTTTTTTTTTTTTTTTTTCAAATTGCATGCTGTAAAATAAGTACAAAAATTAAATCCACTTTTAACTGACTTCTCATTTTCTCGATGCATACGCTGATATATATATATATATAAGCTGCACTTGAATAATCAAGCAAGTATTATCTATAATGCATCCTGAAGTCTTAACAGGTCAACAATATGTAAAATTCATAAAGTCGGTTATTTGTTCTAATGAATGAATGCTGACAAAGGAGAAATGTGCTTTTTATCCTATTCTTGAGTCTATCTTAAATCAGTAAAAGAATTCTTCAGTAATTGATTATCCCTCTCCTCATGTCATGAGGTCTGTTCTTCCAATAATTTTGCACAAGTGCAACCTAAAAGGAAAGATGCTATAGTGCATGATTGCATGCCATATTCCTGGGCCACAAACACATCTGCATTGACTGAGTAGAGGAAATCTTATTGGCAGCATTCTCTCAGCCTTCAAAGGTATGTAAAAGGAAATAGCAGTCTTGTAATATTTGTGAATGAGGTGAACAATGAAAATATTATTCCTCCTCAATGAATCTTTACATTTTGATTGACGCAACCAATAGAATTCTGCCAGCTCACTTAGAAACCACAGGGAAACTCAGGGTGGTTTTAAGAAGCCCCCTTTCACTCCAAATGTGCTTAGACGTTAACGCATGTTTCTTCATGGTCCAATGTTTGTTCTAAAAGGTCTTTGTATCCATGCCAAAGAACCAGCCACAGGATGAACAGGTATAGAGAGCTTGTCCCCCATCCCCCACCTGATCTAAAGAATGCTGGTTAGAGAAAACTAATGTCAGACTGTCATCCAGTTAATTTTTCTACCTGCATATGCTCACACACGTCTAAAAATTGATGAGCAGTTACGCAGTAGTAATTTCAGTATAAATAAGCATACCATGGAAAACTCAACAAAAGCAATCCGTGTTGAGTGCATGTGATCCCCCAAGAGCCTCAGGCGAGAAACCTACAATACAGAGATTTATTTGGTCAATAAACAATTCCAAGCCAACAATAAGAAAATCCAACCCAATGTTTCAAATTTTAGGCACACCTCACCACATCTTGTTTCAAAGAAATTCTTAACATCAGCCTGGGAAACCTGCTCAAGACAAAATTCATCACACGGACATATTTAAAGTCATTTATCTTCTAACTTATGCACGAGTAAAAGAATGCAATCGCCAGTGGATTATTCATCAGATAAAACAGCAAGTAGCAGTAGATAAGCATAAGCAAAAACATTATCATATTAAACCATAAAAAAGACAAGCTGTACATACCCTCTTATCAATATTGGTACAGTAGATTGTCCTGGCACACATCTCCCGTTCGTCTTCTGACTATTGGTAAAAATTCGGCATAGATAATCAAACCAAATTGATATAATAGAGAAATCAGATACTAAATGGGAAGAAATAACTGGAGGGACAGAAGCATGTTAAGCAATTATTTCAATAATATTAGGAAAGCTGGAGATTTGTTCATACCCTGGGAAGGAATGTAGGATTCACAGGAAGAATGGCAGTTTTAGAAGGTAACACCTTAACAGGAGAGAAACCTAACAGTGTCCCACAAAGGCTAAGAGACGCTCGAGCAGAATCTGTTGATTTTAGTTTGCCATGGAAAACTCAGGTTTCAAATATCAGACAAGCATTAAGCATTGATAAAAAGAACAATGGAAAAAGAAATCTGACTTACACTCGTCCGAAAATTCTACAAAAGCAAAGCGAAGACGGGAGTGTGCATCGCCACAAATTCGACAATCAACAACCTAACGAGTAAGAGGAGACAGAAGGAGAAGCAAAAGTCAATATTATTATAGTATACAGCAATTTGATGCTCAAGTGTTTCAGTTCCATTCACCAAAAATCACGGAGGAGAATATTGTTCTTGGCAAAGAGAAGGGGAAAGTTGCTTATCATGTTGGAAAAAATTCCACGAATCAACAGATAAAATATTAAGGACCAAAGAACAGAATATTTACTTCTGTAATGTGTACAAATTTGGGTGATTAAACAGCACCATTATATTAACTAAAATACCCTAAAGTATATTCCACCCAGGTTGCAAGCTACTTTCATATTATCTAGAACTTAATGAATACAGAAAATAAACCAAGTCACCAACACATCAAATGTTATATGAACATAAAAGGTGAAACTAAGAAGCACAGACAGGGGGACATGACATCAATTTTTTCAGAGAAGTCGGGGCCATAGCACATAAGGACCGAGTTTGTCAACCAAAAATTCTTTGAAACTAAAGAAATTGAAAAATGAATATTAGAGTTAATTATAGTTAAAATGGTAGATAAAGAATAACTAGGATTTAACAGAGAAAATTCCAGGTATCAAACAATGACACGTCATAGAAGGTAGTAGCACAAGTCAGTGGTAATCAGTCTCTTTAATTTCTTTTTTTCTACCCTGTCTAATATCGTTTTCCTCTTTTATCCTCCTCAAACCCTAAAGTTGGTCATGTTGTTATCCAACCCCTTTTCCATAATTGCATTTGGTCCAAAAGGCGTCCGCAAGCCTTTCCTCAGATTGCAGTGTCCCAAAAAGAAAAAACAAAAACATATTTTAAGAGCAAGCCCCGCATGTCCAACAAATGTTCGAAGACTCTGAACGTGTCTAAGAGAATGAGTCACGGTGAACCATATCCACAGATTCTCAAGCCAAGAAGAATCTGTGCTTCCTAGACCACAAACTGATGATGATCATCAACAAACACTTAGCAAAACACGACGAATAAAACAATATTGCTCGGACATATTCTCAATAATAAGATGACCATCAATGGTAAATGGTGATACAATGGGAGAGTTATTACAGGTACTATTGCACCAATCTCTTAAAGACAGAAATATACTTAAATGTTTATATGTACCATGAAGGAAAGAACAAGGAAAGATGTAGGAAGATACTGAACCATATTGTTATCATGCTTGAGTCAATTAGCAAAACCCACCCAAAACTCATAATCGAGGAATGTAAACAGACCCCTAATTTCTTCTTCTCCAAACGAGACACCAGATGCCGCTTGGTCTTCTATCAACCACGTGTCTTCTGGTCTTCTACCAAACAGCTGCCGTCTAGTCTCGCATGGATAAATCTACAGACATCATCACAACCTACATCGTCACCACATTCTTCATTGTTCAAACAGACCAACCTGTACTCTTATTTTTTTTTTTTCAATTGGACATTGACAAGGATTCGTCTACTTTGCCATAATTCAGGTTTGTCTCTCTTGATTTTCTTTTTGTTACGATTAGTGATAATGTGTCGGAGCTGTGTCATCGGCGTGTCTACCATCTATTTGGAACCAAAAAGAAAAAGAGGACACTCCACTTGACATGCCTGACACGTGTCCAACACTTGTCAGTGTAAATTACGTGTAGGACACTAACACTTCGCTTCGGTGGTTTCGGTGCTTCTTAGCGTAGCACCACTAGCATGTATTCATCCATTAAACAATTCTTACTTCTTTTTACTCATGCAATCAACAATGCACCTTTGGAAAATAAAGAGTTAGTCAATAAATGTTTTGGGACAGTGAAAAGACTTTGGAATAGTTAATGAGTTTTTGAAAATAGTTTTGACTATCTAGAAGCAGAAAAACTCATTAAATGTAGTAAGTATGTTATTAGTATAAATAGAGTCAAGTATGCAGCTTTGTAATCAGTTTTTCAGAATTAATATTGTTAAAAGTTTATGTAGAACTTTCTTTATAGGTTTTTTTCCTTAAGAAATCTTGATTCTAACGGTGTTTGGAGTATATTTAATTCATGTTTCTTCATTTGGTTTACATTAAGTGGTATCAGAGCTTGCCATTACTACATATTAATAACTAGACAAGGAAATAATGGAGTTGCTGTAGGAGTTTCCAGGGAGGAATTTCAATATCTGCAGCAACATATAACTCAATTGTGCTCTAGATTGGAGTAAGCTGGTATCTTGGGTGTCACTTTTCTTTCTGGGGAGCAAACCAACAATTATCAGCCTAGAAATAAGAGAAATTGACCCGCAGTGGAGCAATACCAACAAGCATAAGAGGATTCTTCAGATGAGGAAGAACATATCTTTTTGCAGAGGAAACCAACATTTAATCACAACCTGAATCGTGACAGAGAGCTAAACATTAGAATGGAGATTCCAAAATTTTCAGGAGGAGAAGAACCAGAAGAAGTCTTGGATTGGCTGAATGAGGTGGAAAGAATTTTTGAATTTCTCGACTTGCCAGACACAAAAAATGTCAAGCTTGTAGCCATTAAGTTAAAGCCTAAAGGAGTATGCATCATCTTGGTGGCAACAAGTGAAAATGACGAGGATTCAATGAGGAAAGGATAAAATATTGAGCTGGGCAAAGATGCAGTGGCTGATTCGAAGTCAATTCGTACCGTTAAATTATGAAGGACTCCTATTTCAGAAATATCAATCTCTTCAGCAAGGCCTACGATCTGTTCAGGAGTACACTAATGAGTTTTACAAGATGAGAACAAGAGTGCAACTATCTGAAACTAAAGTGAAAGTTATTCATCATTATTTGATGGGATTGAAGCCAAGTATTAGAAGGTTGGTCGAGTTGCAGCCCTGTTGGACACTAGCTAGTGCTGTAGAGTTAGCATTGAAGATGGAAAATCAACAGAAATATCCAACAGCCAACCAGTTCAGAGCATGGCATGTCACAGTCAATCTCAAATCAACAAAGACAGAACAAATTTGAAGCAAAAGTTAGAAGAAATAGCTGATGATATGCAGCCACAAGTTCGAACTCAAGGTCAGATGTGTAATACAACAAAAAAAATACTTCTGGAGGCAATAGCAGCTCATCTCAGCCTTCAGGACAAATAATTATATGTTATAAATATAGAAAAAGGGGCACAAATCCTTTGAATGCAGAAAACAAGCCAACAATTTGCTGCTTAACGAAGAAGAAGTTGAAACGGAAGATTTTGATGAAACAAAAAAGCATGACTGTGAACGGTCGCTAGAATTTGCAGAAGATGAAGTCACATAAGGAGATGATGGCCTTCCAAACCTGGTTATACAACATGCAACGCTAGCCCCCAAGTTAAAAGGTAACTTGCAACGGAATAACATTTTCAAAACAAAATGTTCATCAAATGGAAGACTCTGCACTGTTATCATTGATGAAGGGAGCTGCGAAAACCTTGTTTCCAAGGAGATGGTCTCCAAGCTGAATCTAGAGATGCTTCCACAACCAAGGGCCTATCACATTGCTTGGTTTGAAAAGGGAGGAGATGTGAAGATTACACATCAGTGTCTTGTTCCCTTTTCAATTAGGAAGAACTATTTAGACAAGGTTTTGCGCAATATAGTGGAAATGGAGGCATGTCACATGCTCTTAGGGAGGCCATGGCAGTACGATAATAAGACGGTGCATCATGGAGAAAAGAACACATATGCTTTTTACAAAGATGGAGTCAAAGTGGTACTTGCCCCAATGAAAGAGGAAGATTGTTGTCAATACTAAGTCAAAAGTAGAACATTGAACTCATATTTAAGTGCTCAATGCTTTCTAAATGAGGCTGGGGCTAGTGGAGTTGCATTTGTGTTACTAAGGAAATTGTGAAAAACCATCAAGAAATATCATCAGAAATGAAGGCTGTGATGAAAGAATTTATTGAAGTATTTCCTGATGATTTGCCGAATGAATTGCCTCCAAAAAGAAGCATTCAACATCACATTGGTTTAGTACCCGGAGCAAGCCTACCAAATCTGCCCCATTATAGGATGTCACCAAGAGAGCACGAAGAACTTCATAAGCGAGTTGAAGAATTACTACAGAAGGGCTTTATAAGAGAATCTATGAGTCCATACACAGTTCCAACACTTTTGACTCCAAAGAAAGATGAAACATGGAGGATGTGCATTGACAATCGTGCAATGAACAAATTTACGGTGAGATATCGCTTTCCAATTTCCAATTCCAAGATTAGATGATATGTTACATGGGGCCAAAGTGTTTTAAAAAATTGATCTAAAAAGTTGCTATAATCAAATTAGAATTCGTGAGGGAGATGAATGAAAAACCTCTTTCAAAACAAAAGATGGGCTTTATGAATGGAATGTGATGCCATTTGGTTTGTCCAATGCTCCTAGCATCTTCATGCGACTGGTGAATCATGTTTTGAAGCCTTTTATTGGAAAGTTTGTGGTTGTGTTTTTTGATGATATACTAATATACAGCCCCTCGAGAGAATCTCATTTACATCACCTAAATAAAGTATTAGAAGTTCTCAAAAAAGAAAATCTTCATGCCAATACGAAGATGTGCAGATTTTTAACAGATTCATTGCTCTTTCTGGGATATGAGGTTAGCGCTGATGGAATAAAGGTTGATGACAGCAAGGTTGAAGCTATTAGATGCTCGCCAACTCCAAGAACAGTGGGAGAGGTTAGAAGTTTCCATGGTTTAGCTTCATTTTACCGGCGCTTCATCAAGAATTTTAGTACTATAAGTGACCCTATGAGTGACTGCATGGAAAGAGAAAGGTTTCAATGGAATTAAAAGGCTGAAAACAGTTTTAACAAAGTCAAGCAGTTGTTGAGTTCTGCACCTGTTTTAGTGTTGCTAGATTTTAATAAAACTTTTCAAGTTGAATGTGATGTTTCTAAAATTGGGGTTGGGGCAGTTCTAAGTCAAAAAGGCGGGGCAAATATCATTCTGCAGCAAGAAAATGACACAAGGCGGAGGTATAACACTTTTGATCACGAATTTTATACAACTTTTCAGGTACTTAAACATTGAGAGCATTATTTGTTGCACCAAGAGTTTATATTGTATTCATATCATGAGGCCTTATAGCATCTCAACAGCCAACAAACAGAAGTTAAACAAGAGGCATGCACGTTGGGTAACATTCTTGGAGCGATTCAACTTCGTCATAAAACACAAGTTTGGAGTAAGCAACGAGGCGGCAGATGCATTAAGTAGAAGTATTATGCTACTGACTAGTATGGTTGCAACTATCTAAGGATTTGACTCCTTCAAAGATTTATATCCTTCGGATCCTTTCTTTGGGCCAAATGGAAAAACTGCACTAACTAACGAGGGAAAATGTGAATATCTGATCTACGACGGTTTCTTATTAAAGAAAACCAGCTTTGTGTTCCAAATTGCTCGTTGAAGGAGAAAATTACACAAGATATGCACGAAGGAGGATTAAGTGGACACTTTAGGCAAGTTAAGACACTTGCAATGGTTGAACAAAAGTTCTTTTTGCCAAAAATAAGGAAAGAAGTGCATTATTTTGTCAAGAGATGTCATACTTGTCAAGAATCTAAGGGCTAAGTACAAAATATTGGTTATTACACTTCATTTTCCTTTCAAGCAGCTCCTTGGGAAGACGTAAGCATGGACTTCCTGGTAGGGCTGCCAAGAACTCAGATTCCATCTTTGTAGTGGCTGATATATTCTCAAAGATGGTGCATTTCATTTGCTGCAAGAGGACAATCGATGCCACTAACATTGCATATTTGTACTTCCGAGAAATTGTACGCTTGCATGGGATTCCAAAGTCAATCACCTCATATCGGGATTCAAAATTTCTATCTCATTTCTAGAGGAGATTATGGAAGAAAGTTGGAACTAAACTTCAGTATAGTACTTCCTATAATCCCCAAACAGGCAGAAAAACTGAAGTCATCAATAGAAGCTTGGAAAATCTACTACGATACTTGGTCGGAGATAATCTTAAACAATGGGAAACTGTTATAGCACAAGCTGAATTTGCTTATAACTATTCAAAGAATTGGACTACGGGGATGAGTCCTTTTGAGATTGTTTATGGGAAGCAATCAGTACATTTCTATGACTTAATTCCCTTGCCACAAATGAGGAAGAGTCATTTGAAGGGTGTAATCATAGCTGAGAAAATGCAGAGGCTACATGAGGAAATTAAGTTGAAAATTGAAGAATCAAATATTAGATACAAGAAGTATGCAGATTTTAAGTGACGATCTAAAGTTTTCAAAGAGGGAGATATGGTAATGGTTTACCTACGCAAAGAAAGATTTCTAGCAGGTTCGTATTCCAAGCTAAGCAAAAAGAAGATTGGTCCATACAAGATCATCAAAAAATTGGGGAAAATGCTTATCAAGTGGATTTACCTAAGCATATGGGTATTGACTCAACATTTAATGTCTCAGATCTTTATGAGTTGAAGACAAAAACGATGTTGAACTCGAGGACGAGTTTCTTCTTGGAGAGGAATTGATGCGGTCAACAAAGCACCTTTGGAAAATAAATAGTTAGTCAATAAATGTTTTGGGATAGTGTAGTTTAATGAGTCTTTGGAAATAGTTTTGACTATCTAGAAGCATGACTTCTCATTAAATGTAGTTAAGCATGACTATCTAGAAGCATGACGCCAAGTATGCAACTTTGTAATATGTTTTTCAAAATTAATATTATTAAAAGTTTATGTACAACCTCTTTAAAGGTTCTTTTTCCAAATATTTTCCTTAAGAAATCTTGACTCCAATGGTGTTTGGAGTATATTTAATTCATGTTTCTTCATTTGTTTTACATTAATTACTAACTTGCTTATTTGAATTCTCTCAAACCAATTGATCAACTCATATCGTGGGAGATCAAACCTATCATCTGGTAGGGAATCAAAGATATTGGTAATAATGCTTCAAACGTATACTTAGGAACTCACAAAACTAAATTTTCAGAAAAGATTTCAAATGAAAATCAAAGCCTTTCAACACAGCATCATTGTTTTCTAATCCTACAGGCATAGCAACCAACAACATACTAAAATGGTATCTTTTGGTTAGTCTTTATTTAGTGCTACATTCCTATAAATTAAGTGTATCCAAAAATACAACAAGAAGTGCTTGATTATGAAAAGGAGAGGGAGGAGAGCCAACCCATGTGTATAGAGACACACATCCACACATCCACACAAAAATATGTTAGAGAGAATATGTAGCTCTTGTAAATGTCTATTTGTTGGTAGAGCGTGCAACCAAAGGTACTATACATGGATATGGTCACATAAGCAACCTCGGGACATGGGGATAGAACCGGTCGGTGCAAGTCTTTTTGTCATTACCACTTTATGAGAAGCATTGCCACTTGGATATAGAAAATATGTTCACCTATTATATATGAAAAATATATATTGTATATTTAGGATAGAAATATTGTGTACCATATATGATATTGTGAATACCATATGAGGATTGGAAGATATCTATAAAAAGAGAACACCTCTCGATTGAGAGGCAACTATTCAGAGCAGAAATCGTGTATTTTGACGAAGCAGGAAAACGCATATCTATCTCATTCTCCCGACAATTGTTAGGTGGCTTGTGGTATCCATTAAGACTAAGGGACACCCGCTAGAATGAAGAAAATTTCAAATACAAGTATTATTCAGATATGACGGTATCAACTATCAAGGCATCACAACATGATGAATCAAGACTGCATGCATCATACATAACAAGGAGTACATTGTTCCACAACACGGCCATTACTTTAAATCTGATTATTGACGCACGTTTTTCAGGTTACGATACCACATCACTAAATTGTTTCACGTTACAGTACTGCACCATTTCAGTTTACAGTACCGCACACTAAATTTTTTAGACCTTAATCTTCATTATGCATAACATAAACTTTTTTGATATTTTACACTTGATCAATTTCAGAATGAAACCATATTCTACAACATATGGTCAGAACTTCTTATGTATGGTCTAGCAATGGCTATGAATTTTGAAAAATGTAACATCTTCAAACTATCAGTAAATTATGGTCACAGAAAATAATCCCAAAAGCTGGGTACAAGGAAATCAAGTACTAGGCATGCAGGTAGAACAATTCATATATAATATATCTGAGCACAGTAACTTACTTGCCCATAGGCGCTGAATAAGGCAGCAAGCCGCTCTTCAGTGACCTTATTTGACAAGGTGAGAAACTATATTAATATGTATTCTGAAAGGATAAATTAAGATAAGCAAAGTTTGTTGCTGTTTACTTACATTGTGATCAATGTCAGAGACATAGACTGTTCGCCTAATACTATCTTCTCTTTGAGCTCTAAAAGTTCTAACACCCATTCTCCTCCTGCCCTGGTTGTTGTTATTTCTTCTCTGAGAAAACATGAGAATATGGATCTTAGGGCGTGCAATATATAAATGCTCAAAACATCAACCCAATGGAATTGAATGGAATTAGACAGTTTCCGAAACTCTGTAACTATAACATTTGAAGAATGCCAATTCAGACCAACGTAATTACAACACTCGAAAACAAGAAGTTAAAGTCAAATAATAGTATTGACACTAACTATGCAACCATCTGAATATTGATAATGGTAACAGATTTTATATTACAAGATTAAATTGTCTGATAAGCAAATGTTGGGCACCAAGCGTTCCATTAATAATCAGATATGTGTATACACTAACCTCCGCGTGCAATAAACCTAGAAATAGATTGTCAATGACCAAGATGAAGATCTGGTTTTGAATTATCCACGTCGAACGCATAAAACGAACACCAACATTAAAATGATAAACTGAACTCAGTGGACTATCTAGCCCACTCAATGTCAAATGACCAGTGTTTGATAAACCAAGTGTAGCAATCCATTTCTTGAAAAACCGAAACGTTGAAAATTCATTAAAAGATAGAAGTGTGTGCCATTTTCAAGATTGGGTCAAATTTGCCTTAACTGACACTATGAATAGATTTTAAATGCAAAAGCATTAATTTCATCTCCACAAATAGAATAGGGAAACAGCTGGGAATCATCTTCTCACATTGATAAATCCTAAAAGCATTTATTCATTACCATTAGAGCTAAGAAACTGATTGCTCTATTTATGAGAAGTCATGTCTCAAAAGTTCATATCCATAAAAATGAACTATCGACAATCATTTCTTATAGTATGAATTTAAAGATATGTTTTTGGATTAAAATACAGCTGCATATTTTGTTCTTCTTTCAATGTAAACACATTTTAGTTCCCACCTACAAACTAACAATACGATGCGTATATGCATAGATCGTCATTCGTCAAAATTCCAATACCACATACCTAAAAAACAAAGATGTAAAAGTCCCACAATTTATCCACCAAATAACAGGCAGAATCCACCACTAATTATATGAACTAATTTTTCTCGGACCAAGGAATTCTACTATTTTGGGTAAGTACCAAATCTGCAGACGAGAAAAATGTGAAAAGCACACTAAAAATTTACTTTTATATCACTGCGAACACATTCCAGTTCCCACCTACAAACTAAAAAATCGACCCATATATGCATAGATCGTCAGAATTCCAATACCACTGACCAAAAAGAAGATGGAAAGTCCCACAATATATCCACCAAATAACAGACAGAATCCACCGTAAATACTATGAACTAAATTATCTCAAACCGAGGAGTTTTTATTTTGTTTTTGGTAAATATCAAATCAGAGAAATGTGAAACGAATATTAAGAATTCATTTCTATATCACATGCAGAAGCCCAAACAAAAAATAATACATCAATGAAAGCATCAAAAGAATTACATAGTATAATCAATCAATTCAAAAATGAACGTGGTAAATATCAATCAAATGGAAAACTGAGTTTATACCCTACGATTTATTGGGGAACCATCAATGCCCAAGTTCTTATCAGCTAGCACAAAATTGTTGGCCCCCATCTGGCCTTGATAATACGAGGAAGGAAAGAATTCCTTGGCCAGGGGATTCAACTTGAGTTTCTTCAGCATGTCAACAATATCCTTCATTTGCAATTCTGATTTTGAATCTGAATCAGAGTCCTTAACACCACCAGCTACATCCCATTTCCCAGACTCCTTAGGATTGGAATTAGCCTTTTGTTCGGTGCTGTTTTCACTGTCAGTGTCTGTGTTTTTAGGTGATGAAACAGCAACAGGAGCAGGGGACTCCATTTCCACAACTGCTGTCTCAACAGACATTTCAGTATCAGCAGCCATGAAATCAGAAAAAATCCTAAACAAACAGAAAAGCCCAAAACTTTACTAAATTAACAGAAATTTTATCAAGAAAAAATCAAGAATTCTGACTCAAATGTATTAAAACTCCAATCTTTTAATGTTCTCCTCTTGAAAAAAACCCAATCTTTATTATCTCTATACAAATATAGAGATCAATCAAGAAAGGGATTTTTCTCTCTTTCAGATTTAGATGATCTCTCAACGTAATCCAAGCGGATTCTCACTGTGTATGTAATAATACAAATATACAATATAGAGGGAAGGTCTATAACCAAAAAAACATTGGTGAAAAAGGTAGAAAATTAATGATGAGAGATTAAAAAGTGAAATGCGAAAATTTTCAAGGTTCTTCTAAACCAATTTCAATCGCAAGTGGCAGTGGTTTTTGGTTGTGGTTTATGGACGGAACCTTGGGCTTTCCCTACCCTTCTTTATGTTCTTGTTTAGGAAAGAGAGAGAAATTGCCTATTATGCATTAATAATTATTTTATATAAATTGCCTATTATGCATATATATATATATATGTAGAGATGCTAACGCAAGACAGTTTGGCTTTTGTTTTGTTTGTTATTTTCTATGATAATGGGATATGGAATCCATAAATCATAACTGCCTCTCTTTGTTGGGATTTGCAATCTTTACTACTTTATCTATTCATTTGTTCATTTCTTTCCCTCTATCTATTTAGTTTATTTTTAAAAGTATTGAAATTAATTTTTAAGTATTTACCAGTATATATTGCTTATCTATAGTGGGATCCGACCGAATAATTATAATTCAAATTCAACAAATGGATTTTGCAAAATAGAGAATAAGAAAGTGGAGGAGAGGAAATTTGAAAAGATGAGTTCTTTTTAACTTTGATTTTGATGAAGACAGAAGTATATGATTTTTTTGTATCAGTAGGAGTGAAAAATTTCCTGCGGTCGTTGATAAATTATGAGTGTTATAGAACATGTGAATAATATGTAGATAAAAAATATGTATGACATGTTAGTCAAACTAACTATTAGCCAACAGTTGAGCTACATGTTAATTATAATTTAATTTTTCCTTAAATTTAAGAGAAATAAGACTGAAATTCCTACCATTGCACATTAGTACATTTGGCCTCTCAACTTGTGTTTTGAAACGCATTTGTTCTTGCTCATTCTTTCGTTTTGATGCTATTGTCTTGCTTTGTTTCATCAATGTTCCATAGCTCATTGTCCCAAAACTTTTCCCAGTCCTCTGTTACAAGTGCTTCTTCTTCCTTTGGAATGGTGTTTGCTATTTTGTTTTTGTTTTTGTGTTTTCCCCATTTTTCTTGCTGCTGATTTTGGTTGAATTATCTCTAAAAGTGAGAGTTTAGCTAATCTGGTGTTATCATCTCGAAGATCTCGTCTCTAAAAAAATTCCCTTTGGCATGGGAAGTTTTCCACTAGTTTAGCGTCCCCTACTAGGGATGGCAACGGTCGCCCCCCCGCCCCCCGAAATTTTGCCAGCCGCCCTTGCCCGCCCATGAAGCGGCAGGCGGGCGGGCGGCCTTTTGACCCGACCAACCGCCCCCACGAATTTTTTTTTTTTTTTTTTTTTTTTATAAAGCGGAAAAAATAATTAAAAATAATTAATTTTTTTAAAAAAATATTTGTAGCAAACAAAACAAAAAAAAAAAATTCAAGAATGGGATTAAGGTGTAATGATTAAGATTTATAATTTCAAACCCGAGTTCGATTCTTCTTTGGTCCATTTTCAACAAAGTTTTAATTTATATTCTATTTTATGATTTTAAAAAAAAAAAAAAAAAAAAAAAATTTGGTGGGGGGCGGGTCAAGGGCGGGCGGCCTCGCCTCGCATGAACTCATGGGAAAAACTCCGCCGACCCGACCTATTACCCGAATAAGCGGAATAAGCGGGCGGGGCGGGCAGGGCGGAAGGGCGGGCGGGTTCGGGTCGCGGTTTTTTGCCATCCCTATCCCCTACACCGCTAAACTCCTTCGGTTTTGGGCATTCCAACCTTGAAGCTACTTAGGTCATGCTAGCACTGCTAGCATAGGTCCTCATATCCCACCATAACTTTGCATCACCTTGATGCTCCTTCGTCCATAAAGTTGGCATTGCATAGCATAAATCACATCCATCACCTTTTGTCTCAAAGATGGTAATGCATTTATTCCGTGCTACCTCGACGTCTTGCACTTCCTCCTCGGATGCTGATATCTTGCATGCATTAAAAAATTCCAAGCAAGTGAGCTTCCATAGTTTCAAAGTCTTGCTTGACCTTATCAAGTTACTCATCCATCGTCGCCGTACATATTCAATATTTTCTTTTAATGCAACGATATTGCTAGTTTGTCACGTGGTGCATTCTTCTTATTACCATGAGTTGGGATGACCTTCTGCCCGTGGTCTATCACATCTGCGCTGTTTGATTCGTCACTGTCGTTTGTATCATGACAATCTTTGCCAGCACAATCCCTTATTATATTGACCAAAATCAATTACCACTTGTCACATACATGACTCTTCCAAGTTTATTATGGCACTTAGTGTTATTCACCTTTTGAAATAAAAAAGAGATACTTCATATTACATGAACAAGAAACAAAAATTAAGGAAATTGTAGAATTAAAATTGAAGAAGAAAGTGCAAACCGAGGGCTCAGACGCGTGTACAGGTTTCCTTAAAAACAGTTTCGCCCCTCACCAGTAGGTTATGAACGTCTGTCTCCCAGGATACAACGGTAGAACTGATTATACTAGCGAACCGACCTACTGTCCGAACTATATCACCTCTAAAAGAAAACTTAGAGAAACATAAAGGAAGAGAGAAAATGCTTGAATTGTTGTGTAAAGAATGATGAAAATGGACATCCTTATATAGGCCTTAGAGTGACCTTCCAATTCTAAATCCATCATTAACAAGAGAGTTACTAAAGTTACAAAATATGAAATGATGAGAAGATGGAAGGTCTCAAACAAATGAAGAGTTTAAACTTTTCATTCACTTATTTTCTAACAATTCCCCCATGAATGAAAAATTGAAAGAGACACGGAAGACTTGGTGATAAAGTTCAACGTCTGAATCCTGCATAGGATAGGTGGGTGTTACCCTTTGAACCTTCCATTATGAAAGCATATTTACTTTACTAGCTGATCAGTAGATGCGATGTTCTTGAACTGTTCTGCCTTTTGTGTAAACGATGATATACTTCACATAGATATCTTCTTGACATAGTTCAGTTCTCATTGTTATGTTCATTTATGGCCGTGAACATATGCCTGGTTCTGCGAGAGTTTTTAAGAATTGCGCCTCACACAATTCTCTTAGAAGCGGCCCCACTTCTCTCTCACATGGGTGATTTCTTATTAAGAGTAGCCCACTCTACTCCGCGCGTAAGAATCATTAAAAGCTTATTGCTTATCATTTCCTCTACGGCATCACTGTTTAATCATAGGAATGGGTAGGAGAGAACTCCCACAGTGATCTAATTAAGTATTTACAATTAGGTTGTCCCTTTGAACCTAGATCTTGGGATCTCCAGTCAACTAGGTTGAGTTTCCATTGTATTAACTTATTCTTTCAAAGGCTTAAGTCTCATTCCTTTTGACGACTTTTCAACTAACTCTCTATTCAAACTTTTAGTTAGTGGATCCGCAATATTATCCTTTGACTTCACATAGTCAGTAGAGATAACTCCAGTTGAGAGTAGTTGTCTAATGGTATTATGTCTACGACGTATGTGTCTAGACTTACCATTATACATGTTACTCTGTGCCCTACCAATTGCAGATTGACTATCACAATGTATGCAAATTGCTGGCACAGGCTTTGACCATCTAGGAATATCCTCTAAGAAGTGACGTAACCACTCAGCCTCTTCACCACACTTGTCCAAGGCTATAAACTCATATTCCATAGTGGATCTGGCTATAACCGTCTGTTTAGAAGATTTCCATGATATAGCTGCACCTCCTAGTGTGAACACAAATCTACTTGTAGACTTTGAGTCTTTTATATCAGATATCCAATTAGCGTCACTGTATCCTTCAATAACTGCCGGATATCTAGTATAGTGCAGCCCATAATCACGAGTATATCTCAAATACTTTAGTATTCTTATTATTCCTTTCCAGTGGTCAGCCCCTGGATTACTCGTGTATTTACTTAATTTGCCAACTGTGTAGGCTATGTCTAGTCTTGTATAACTTATTAAGTACATCAGACTTCCAATAATTCTAGAGTATTCTACTTGAGAGATACTCTCGCCTCATTCTTTGATAGATCTTGTTGGTATCTATCGATTGTTCTAGCCATGCCGTAATCATCCTTGTTAAATTTATCAAGAATTTTGTCCACATAGTGTGATTGACTTAGGACAATTTTCCTCGATGTTCTTGAAATTTTAATTCCAAGTATCACATCCGCTAAGCCCATATCCTTCATGTCAAATCTTGAATTTAACATGTCTTTAGTAGATTTAATCATCTTATCGTTACTTTCAACAATAAGCATGTCATCAACGTAAAGACATAAAATGACATAGCCATTTTCAGTGTCTTTGATATAAACGCATTTATCGCACTCGTTGATTTTAAATCCACATTCCATCATGACATAATCAAACTTTTCAAGCCATTGTTTTGGAGCTTGTTTCAAGCCATACAATGACTTCACCAATTTACAGACTTTGTTCTTTTGCCCTGGAGTAGAAAAATCCTCAGGTTGTTCCATGTAGATTTCTTCATCTAAATCTCCATTTAGAAAGCAGTTTTCACATCCATTTGATGTACTTCGAGATTCTGTAAAGATGTAACTGCAAGTATCATCCTAATGGATGTTATTCTCGTTACTGGAGAATATGTATCAAAGTAATCAAGGCCTTCTCGTTGTCTGTATTCTTTTATAACAAGCCTTGCCTTATACTTTTTGATTGTTCCATTTGCTTTCATTTTCTTCTTGAAAATCTATTTGTAGCCTAGTGGTTTGCTTCCTAGAGGAAGATCCACTAGCTCCCATATATGGTTTTGCAGAATAGAATTTATCTCACTTTTAATTGCCTTTTTCCATTGAGGTCCTTCCAAAGAGTTTACAGCTTCTTTGAAGCTTTGAGGTTCAGTTTCTAGCATATAAGTCAGAAAATCAGGACCATAAGATTTTTCTGTCCTTTCTCGTTTGCTACATCTTGGTTCAATCTCAACTTCATCTTCTACTTCTTGGTCCTGACTATTCTCAATCATAGTCTCATATGTCTGTTTAGAAAAGATCGCTTCTTCTTTGGACTTGTATGAAAATACATGTTCAAAGAATGATGCATTTCTCGATTCCATTATCGTGTTTTTGTGTATATCAGAAATTTTTTGAATCAAATACAAGAAATCGATAAGCACTACTGTTATGTGCATATCCGATAAATATGCAATCAACAGTTTTTGGTCCTATTTTCACCTTCTTTGGTGTAGGTACCGCCACTTTGGTAAGACACCTCCACACTCGTAAGTATTTGTAGGAAGGTTTTCTTCCTTTCAATAACTCGTAGGGGCTCTTATTTTCTTTCTTCCAAGGCACCTTATTTAAAAGGTAATTAGCTGATAACACAGCTTCTCCCCACATGTTGAGGTAATCTAGAACTTAACAACATTGCATTCATCATTTCTTTCAATGTTCTATTTTTCCGTTCAGCAACACCATTTTGTTGAGGTGAATAAGGTCTTTGTTGTTTCATATTTAATTCCGTGTTGTGCATGAGACCACAAATGGTGATTCATATTCACCACATCTATCACTTCTCAACACTTTGATCTTCTTGTTGAGTTGATTTTCAATTTCATTCTTATAGAGAACAAATTTCTCTATAGTTTCGTATTTACTTTTAAGCAAATACACAAAATAATATTTTGTGCTATCATCAATAAAAGTAATAAAATATTTGTTGCCTCCCTTGTTTGTCTGATTTTAAATCACATACATCGGTGTGAATTAAATCAAGTGGTTCGATTTTTTTTTCAATAGATTGAAATGATGACCTTGTCAATTTTGCCTCAACACAAGTTTCACACTTATGTTTATTATCAATTTGGAATGTAGGTATGCAATTCAAGTTAATTAGTCACGCAAAGTGTCACAATTAACATGTCCTAGTCTACTATGCCACAAATTGGAAGACTCAAGCAAGTAAACGGAAGAGTTTTCATTTTATTCATTTTGGCTTAATAGCCATAACATTGAGCTTAAAGAGCCCATCATTTACATAACCCTTTCCTACAAACATTTTGAGACTTAGACAAAATAACTTTGTCTCGACTCAAACACACCACGAAATCCATGCTTGTTCAGCAATGAGTCGGATACCAAATTCTTGCGAATCTCCGACACATATAGCACGTTGTTTGAGTCGACTCTTTCCCATACGTCATCTTTAGAACCACCTTTCCATGGCCCTTGATTTGAGAGGTTCTTTGAATTTTCCATATCTGACTTTTCTCCATCTGTTTCTTCAAAACCACTAAACATCTCCTTGTCGGAGTAAACATGTCGTAGCACCGGTGTCAATCCACCATTCTCTTGGATTTGATCCCACAGATTCACTTGAAATGAGACAAAGAATGAGGTTCATTTCGAGACACATCATGAGTGATGTCATCAACCATATTGGCTTCTTTCTTGTTGTTCCTCTTGGTAACTTTGACTCCAACGATCATGACCTACTACATCGCGGTTGTAGCATTTTCAAGAAATTTCTTCTTGACACACCTTCTTCGGGTCTCATCTTTAGCCCTTTTCCAAACTTGTTTTTGTTCGTCTTAGAACTTTGAACATGCTCCACAACGTTAGCTTTGGCTATTGGAGGATTGAACCCCTTCTTTTCCGAACCTTTGTTGTCTTCTTCAATTCGAAGTCGAACAATCAGTTCTTCAATGTTCATTTCCTTTCGCTTGTGTTTCAGGTAATTCTTGAAATCTTTCCAAGCAGGAGGCAGCTTTTCAATCACGACATGAATCTCGTGCAAGATTACTTGAAGTTCTTGTACTTGACTGATTACTTTTGAGTCCACTATTTTATAATCCAGGAAGCGGCCGACAATAAATTTCTTAGCCCCTGCATCCTTGGTTTTATATTTACGGTCTAGAGACTCCCACAATTCCTTCGCCATTTTTATTGTACTATACACGTTGTATAGTGAATCTGCCAAGTCATTCATGACATAATTCCGGCATAGGAAATCAGAATGTTTCCAAGCTTCAACAGCACTGACAGCTTGTATGTCTCCTCTCTCCTGTTTGAGTTTCGGAGCATGTTTAGTCAAGAATCTCGCAAGATTCAAAGTGGTAAGATAAAATAGCATTTTCTACTGCTACCTTTTGAAATTCAATCTATTGAACTTATCCGATTTTTCTCCATGATTAACTGAAACAGTTACATGACCAGTTGGAGCTATAGTTTGGGTCACAGCAAAACTTGGCACTTGTGCCACAGTCTGGTTCATAGATGGACTTGGCACAGTAGCTACAGTTTGGTTTTCAATAGCCACAACTTGAGGAATTGGATCAGTTGTCATTTTCTGAAACAAGAGAATAATTTTAGTTCCACTTTTAAAATAAACAGAATAAACAAATCTGTTTTTCAGTTTAGTTACACTTGCATTTATGAAATTAACTCATTTCTTTTCGTCTTGTTGATTTGAATAACACGCAACTAAAAGGCTTCCAGGTGAGGAGGGGGGTTGGGTCACAATTGGACCACTTAAATCCCAAGCTCTCCTTAGACAGTTTAGGTCCTTTTGACAAAGCCTTCCAGTTTTGCGAATACCCAAATCAAGAAAACTTCAACCAAACTAGTTTCATTCGTATGTAATTCACTCAGCTTTATAAATCAACTAGTTTCATACGTATGTATCTCACTGTTTTACATGTAATATAAGTTTATCAAGAATCTGTTTTAAGATTGTTATTCACCTTTTGAAATAAAAAAGAGAAACTTCATATTACATGAACAAGAAACAAAAATTAAAGAAATTGCAGAATTAAAATTGAAGAAGAAAGTGCAAACCGATGCCTGTACGTGTACAATTTCCTTAAAACAGATTCGTCCCCTACCGTAGGTTATGAACGTCTGTCTCCCAGGATACAATGGTAGAACTGGTTATACCAGCGAACCGACCTACTGCCCGAACTATATCACCTCTAAAAGAAAACTTAGAGAAACAGAAAGGAAGAGAGAAAATGCTTGAATTGTTGTGTAAAGAATGATGAAAATGGACATCCTTATATAGGCCTTAGAGTGACCTTCCAATTCTAAATCCATCATTAACAAGAGAGTTACTAAAGTTACAAAATATGAAAGGATGAGAAGATGGAAGGTCTCAAACAAATGAAGAGTTTAAACTTTTCACTTATTTTCTAACACTTAGCTCCTCAATTACCTCCTCAATTTGATGGCACACTCGAAAATATTCTAAGGTAAAGAAGGATAAATCAGCAAGTAATGCAATATAGAACTTAAAGAGAAATATACAACTTGTATATTAAAACTCTCAAAGCTATTACAATGCTCACACTCTTACTGGTTGCTGACTTAGTTAAGCTCAAGCTCTTTTAGCTTGGTTACAAACAAGGTCTCCTTGGCCTATTTATACTCCCACCTCATTTAAATGGTTGATCTCGATTGATTCTATCCTACATTGGATATTAATTTTGAAGATTATTTTACAACATGTTTACATAGAACATTCTAGCAAGGTTTCCACTATAACCTTCTAGTTAACTTCTATATGTTTCCTACACTTTCTCTACATAGAATGTTAGAAAATGTTGTCTTCCACATTTGATTTAGTGAAGTGCAATTGGTCTATACAATCTTTTTATTTCCATCCCATATCTTTGTTGAAGAGTTTGGTATTAATTGTCAATTTGCACAGCTTGCCCACTCTTGCTCATGCTTCATCTTCCATTTTAATTTGCACTTATTTTTCCTACAACATTATTGAGTCATCTTTCAAAAGCTTTCTATAGAATATTCTAGAATGTTGCTTCTTCACATTGCTTCATACATCTCTACAACATTTTAATTAAAATCTTCCTCAGAAGAATAATCTCTTACCCATGGTGGATAGGAGATCATTTGTTGATGTGGGCTAACGTGGGAGTGCCATATCAGTTCACACAACACACAATTGTGTGTGGACACAAATATATTTACACACAGTGGGCAAATGATCTCCTTCCCACCATGGGTAGTAGATCATTCTCCATCTTCCCCAACCTCTTTCATTGGACATTCCAAAATCAAGTCTTTTCCACAAAGACTCTGCACAATTTCTAGAATGTTTTAGACGTCTTTTCTCATTTTTCGTCAATTGTACATGTTGTCCTTCTACACTGCATGCTAGTTTTATCTTCAGTTGCGTCCCTCAAGTCTAGCCTTCGGCCCCACCTTGGTGTTGCACTGCTTAGCCTTCTGACCCTGGCTGGGGTGGTCTCATTGCCTTGTCTATGACTCCTCACCTCACGCACTCCTTGGGCGTGCTTGGGTGCAAGTTTTAGCTGCAATTGAGAGTCTTTAATTGTGGCAGTTTTGTTTTAGTTGAGCTTGGTTGTCTCATCACCCTGTCTTTCGCCCATAATTTGAGGGCCGATTTTGATTTTTAAAGAATTTGATCTTCAACTTTGGAAAATGTTCTCACCCAAAGAATTGGCAAGAACAAAAGATAGTTTGTGGACAATGTTTCAACTAATTTTGTCACCCTCTATTCATCAGTGTACAATTTTTCAATATTCAATTTATGTTTCTTAACTTGTACCCTGGATTAGTCTGGGCTCTTACCCTAAAATAACAAAATTAAGGAAAAATGTGTATTAGAATGCATATATAGTATAAGTTAGATTACCAACAAAAAAATTAACACAAAACAATTGAATCGTGCGTAAACAAGAAGCAATAATAGCATCAAGACAAATGAATAAACGATACAAGGAATACATAAAGCAAGTCATAAAGAAACGGGGGTGGTGGTGGTGGTGGTGGTGGTGGTGGTGGTGGTGAAATGGGGTGCTTGTGGTGGTGGAAACAAGGGTAGCAGTGGTGGAGGGATGTGGTGCCACCGATGGATTATTCAAGATGATATTTTTAAATTTTTTAATTATTTTCATTTTATGTAAAAGAAGGGTCCAATCTTTTTAGCAGACAAATTGACTTTTGATAGTCAAATTGACGGTATCCATCCATTATGGACTCTAATACTTTGAAGGTAAAATGCTAGGGACCTAAGTCTCCGTCTCCCATAAATTGGGGACCCTTTATGCAATTATTCTTACAATTTATTATTAGTTATACCATACTACAATGAATTAGTGAATCAGATAAAAAAAATAAATTATTTTAGAATGCTTTTTAGCAATGTTTTGCAATTGTTGTCTTGCACTTTGATAGTTTGATTTAAAAATAGAGCAAGATCAAATTCTTATCTTTTTTTATTATAAGAAATTAATCTTTAATTCAAGGTAGCTCACAAAGTGAAAAATCAATAATTATTAAGTAGAAATATAAAGTAAAAAATAAATCATTTTTATCATTTTAGTTGCAGCTAATTTTTGGTTTGAAACTTAGAATACAAGATTGTTTAAAATTAAGAAAAATACACTATTTAGTTGCCATTTTATCATTTGTTTGGATGCACTTATAAATATTGGACCCACTATTTTTGTGGCTCAAAATAAACTAAGAATAATTTTATTTATAGTAATCGACTAGTATAGCAAGTCTATATGGTAACTACGTGGTATTAAATTAATTGATAAGTCATTTTGAATGTCATCCAAAACTCTACATTTAAGATGATATATTAATTAATACCACATAAATGGATTACGGTAGTCGCTGACTATGAATATCATTATATTACATGGTAGCTTACATTCTATCTACTTTTTAAAAAATAACTTTTAAACATGGTAAAAAAGTCAATGTGTTGGGATGGCATATATTAAAGGAAAAATTTATTGCCTACAATATTATTTTGTTTCTATGCATGCAATATTTGGTTAATAAATAAAGACCATGCCTTAGAGATTAATGTTATTTTTGTGGATCATTAGCATATTATGATGGTTAATATATGGCTAATTAATAGGGCGTGGAAAGAACAAAAGCGCCTTTGACAATGACTACGATGTAAGCTCGATTTTAATAGTATTTGATATTTTGAATCGCTTTATGTTGTCACTTCGTTAATATATATCTAATTCTGTATGTATATTATTCACACGAAAATAAAATTTAAATAAATAAATTTAATAATTTAAACTTTTAAATGCGTGGTTTAATATAATATTATATGTTATGCCACTGCCTAAATTAGGCGTATGCTTGGTTTTTATTACGAGATTATAATTTAAATTTTTAGATAACGTAGATCAATAATTAATTTTGACAAATTAATTTCTCTGTTTTTTTTTTCCTTTCTTTCTGTTAAAATAATTTAACGAGTCTAGCATTATTAGTTATACAAAACGACTCCTTTTAAAAAATTTCAAACCACGAACTGAAGAGAGTAAAATTATTTAAAAGTAAATAATAAGCTTCGTCAATAAAAAGTGCGAGATTTTTTTTTTCTTAAAAAAAAAAAAAATAGAAATATTAACACATCAATATTATTATGCATTAAAATAGAATTTCCATTGTATGAGAATATTTGAGTTTAAAGCTTCACTTTCTCTGTTCTTTTCTTGGCTTTTTTTTATTTGAAAAAGATTCAAAGTTAGAACGAGTGGACCTCTAAAAAGGCATCATATTCTTTGGAATATAGAGCTGATTTGTTGAATTATACACCCGACAATCATTCTATTAGTGGCCAATCGTGCTCGGACTACAAGTCGCGAGACTAGAAGTGCAAATCAAGCATTGATATGAGTCGATACTAATTTTTTTTTTTTATTACACTACTTTTTCGTTACACTTAAAATCTTTAATCTTTGTTTATTATCATATTTGTATCTCTACTTTTTTTTTTTCCCCTTGTGCATTCTTATCTTCAATTTTCTATTCAAATATTCTATTAACGTGTATTGAAATGAGGAGTAAAATATTATGCTGTATTTTTTGCTTATTTAAATGTATGGGTGACAAATAAGTCTTTTTATACCCTTCTAATATACTTTTTGGATGAAAACCGTCATCATGTATAAGATATGTTAATTAATAAAAAATTGATGATGAGAATACAGAACAAAAATTTAGAAACCTTTATTGCAATTAAAAAGTAATGAGACAAAAGAAAATGTGGTGACATGTGACAACATAACCTAAAAAAATAAAAAAAGTACATAAGAAAAAAGATGGTTTGCCTGACTGAGACAAGCCTGGTCGAGTCGGGCGAACCGATTTTATGCCTCAAAATAAGGATTTTTCACTCGTGTTAAGGCACAAGAATCGGGATGAAAATTTCTAGTCCTATGGTGTGATGAAGTTAGTCTTGGTAAAATAGGGGCGTAATTTAAATAAAAATTTTCAAAAAAGACAATAAGATAGAAATATTAAAAATAGTATATTATTTGATATATTACAATTTTTACCTATGATTTTTCATACTCCCAAATAGTTGTTTAACGATAAGATTGTACTTGCCACCTTATTTTAAACAAATCGAAGCATTCTGTTCAACCCAAGTTAGTCAAAATCACTCCAAATTGGTGATGTTAGATAATATAAATTGAATGTAGTTGAGGCACAGAATATAACTTGTATAACTATTGTGTATGATATTTACAAAGGAAATGACCTATTTATATGAAACAAAAGATTCTATGTAAATTAACCAATCAAACAACTAAGGAAATAGTATGAGGAAATCCGGAAAATATCATGAACACTATCTTGACGACTTTTTGATTACTTTATTAGGTTCATGCATAAAACAATTAACTATTCAAATGTACAACTCATGAAGTAATATATTAATAGCATGTTTAATATATGGAATTGAATAGGATTAACGAAAAAATCTGTACAATACAGTTAAAACCTTATCCGTGCTGTTCAATATTGTCTACCAACCATGTCCTAGATCTTTTTTTTTTCTTTCACAATGTTAAAAAACTTGGACTATTAATCCTTTGAACGCCAATAGAAACATTTATTGAAAGTGTCAAAATATTTTGTTAGAGAAGTCTAATAGAAAATTTATTTTCAGAGGTACAATTTAAGACATAACACGATGTCATCATTAATTTGTCCTGATGCAAATATATAGAGATACATGTATATATATATATATATATATATATATATATATATATATATATATATATATATATATACATTAATCAAAAAGAAAAAATTCGATGTATGGTACTTAGTAATTATTTTTCAAGAATCCAATGGGGCGCTTCACCCCATCGCTGCCCCCCCATGTTGGCTCCGCCAGTGCTTGGTCCGATGGCTTACAGAAATTAAATCAGTGTTCATAGATAGACTTGAACAAAACTCAATTGACTCAATTATCACTTAAAAAGAGTCAACAGTTTGAACATAATCAAATTAAAAAACAAATTGAGTCGAGCTTGAACTATTTATTTCGAATCACATTAACTAAACATGTTTAACTCAATGCTTGACTCGACATGACTTAATTTTATACATAAATGTTTTCAAATATTTCTAACCTAAAGGTAGAATCTACACCAAAAACTTGCATACCATTACTGAAATGGGCTTCAAAGAATAGGAAATAGTAAGTAGCCTAAAGTATACCTACTGCGAGAATATGTGGGTCACTAAATCCACTTGACATATGTCCAAATATAGTTTATTGAGTGTGGACCGTTAGATGAAATATATGGATGAGATCTTTATAGGATTATATATATATTCTAGGTTTTCTTATTTTCTAGGTCAGAATAGAGAGTGAAGAAAAGTGAGGAGCCGTCTTTTATTCCTTTCTCAAAAAGTGAGATTGGACTGACTGTTTAAAAGTCTTGGTCATCTCCGGTGGGTTAGTTGGTGAACAAATTGGATTGCCGTTCCCTTGGTTGCATTGTAGTGTTCTTTATGGCAAGAATCTAAGCCCACTAGTTTAACCAAGAACAAATGAGCAACAAAAGAGAGTTTTTCTTGTATTTTTAACATTCAAACGAGATTGTAATATTTTGTTAATGTTATCAATCTCAACAAATGGTATCAGAGCCTAGGTTATTGATCTAAACGTGTGAAAAAATCAAGAAAAGTTGGTGGGTCGAAAATTGGAACCGGATCTAAAAAGATTCAAATGCAGAGAGTTCAAACCAAGATTCGGCGGTGGCGCGAGGGCGGCGTAAAATCCAGTGGAAGTCGCTTCTTCCGCGTGTGGTGGGCGCGAGAGCTTTTTTTTTTCGGCGTGGTTTGTGCGCGAATACTCATCTTTCTGAGACGCACAACCTGATAGTTTGGTGGTTGCGCGTGGGCTCCGGCAGTGGAGCGTACAGAGACATCAGGCAGCGCGTGAACGTGTATCCTACGTTTTCCGACAGATTCGTTTGAAGTAGACCCTCTGCTGGTGTTATCTGGCTTATTTTTTATCCTCTGCTAGAGTTACTTTGTTGGTGGAACAACTGTGGCCTTGGAACGCGTGGAAATTCGTTTTGTCTCTCCTATAAATACGGACAACATATTTGTCTGCCGAGTTTTCATTTTCTTGAACCCTCTCAGTTAGTTTTACATTTTGTCAATTTTAATTGAGCTAAAAACAAACTAGGTGGCTAGAGCCTATAACTCCTTAGTATAATTTGTGGCTTCATTATCTTGTGTGTTGATAAACTGTGTTTGCGTGTCATCTTAGTTAGTAATTTGAAAATGGTTTGGTTCTAGGTTTGCATTTGTGTGAGTAAAGTTTTTATAAAATTTTTCAAAATTATTCTCATTAATGAATGATTTTCCATCCATGGGTTCAAGGGTTGAATTATCACAATTCGATGGAAAGGGTGATTATTCAATTTGGAAACAAAAATGAAAGCTATTCTGGTTCAACAAAGGGGTTATAAAGCCCTTAATGATCCAGAGAAATTTTCTGATGTATTAAAAGTTAAACTTGATCAAATTGAGGAGATGAATGAAATTGTATACAGTTCTATAATATTGCACTTATCTGATAATATTGTTAGACGAGTTGATGATGCTAAGACTGCTAGAGAATTGTGGGAAGCTATTGACAAGTTATTTTGACAAAAACTTTGCCAAATAGGATTTATGTGCTAGAAAAACTTTTCAGTTTTAAAATGGACTCGGGGAAGGATCTTGAATCTAATCTGAGTGATTTTAGCAAAATTGTCAAAAGCTTGACCCACAATGATAAGAAATTTAACGATGAGGATCTAGTTGTTATACTTTTGAATTTTCTTCCTGATTCTTATAGAGAAGTTAGGAATGCGATTAAGTATGCTAGAGATGTTTTGACTCAAGCTATTGTGATAGATGCTTTGAGATCAAAGGATTTAGAAGTCAAAAAAGAGTATAGGGGAAGCACTAGAGAGGAGAGTTTGTTCATTAGAGGTGAAATGAGAGAGAACAATTACTAGGGAAAGAAAGGCAGACGAAAATCTAAGGGTAGGTCTAAGTCTAGGGATAAAAGGAATAAGAAATGTTACCATTGTGGAAAGTTAGGACATTTCAAAAAAGATTGCTATGAGCTTAAGACAAAAACAAAGCAACAACAGAATGAAGATCAAAATGTTGCTGCTGTTGGGGATGCTCTAGATGGTTTACATGTTATGACTGTGTTTGATGGTGAGATTGACCATAAATGGATATTAGACTCAGGTACCACCTTTCATTTGTGTCCTGTGAGGTCTTGGTTTTATAACTATAGAGAAATTGAACCTAGGAAAGTATACATGGGGATAACAATTCACAAACAGTTGAAGGAATATGTGACATTGCTATTAGGATGCATGATGGCATTGTCCGACCCCTTCTTGGTGTTAGGTATATCCCAAACCTTAAGAGAAATCTAGTTTCCTTAGGAGTTCTTGAAGATGAAGGTTGTATGTTCAAATCTGATTTTGGTACTTTAAAGATTCTTAAAGGTTCTCTAGTAGTTATGAAAAGTCCCAAGAGAAATGAGTTGTATTACCTTCAAGGTGAAGCTTTACATGCCAAAGATTCAGGATTGGTTTCAATTAATACTGATATATCAGATCTATGGCATGGGAAGATGGGACACATTGGGAACAAGGGACTAAAATATCTTAGTGACTAGAATTTACTAGGTAAAGACATTGTTGTACATTTGAGCTTTTGTGAGACGCGTGTTCTAGGAAAGTCACACAGAGTCAGCTTTGAGATAGGTCAGCACAGCACTAAGAGACCATTAGATTATATTCATGCAGATTTGTGGGGTCCAGAAAAACACCCTACACATGGTGGGAACAGATTTTTCCTATCCATTGTTGATGACTATTTTAGAAAGGTTTGGATTTTCCCACTTAAGTCAAAATCTGAAACTTTTAGCAAGTTTAAGTCCTGGCATACCTTAGTTAAAAATCAAGTGGGAAAAAGTGTAAAAACTCTTAGGACAGACAATGGTTTAGAGTTTTGCAACTTTGAATTTGATGAGTTTTGCAAAGAGAGAGGTATCACGAGACATAGGACTGTGAGAAATACCCCCCAAGAAAATGGAGTGGCTGAGAGGATGAATCGGACTTTAATGAATAAAGTTAGATGTATGTTGATTAGTTCAGGGTTGGCCAAAGGTTTTTGGGCTAAAGCCTTATGTATTGCGACTTATTTGATAAATAGGTCTCCTTCTAGTTCTGTTAACTTCAAAACGCCCTAAGAGTTGTCGTCTGGAAAATCTCTAGATTTGTCACATATTAGAGTGTTTGGGTGTGCTGCTTATGCACATTAGGTTGAGGATAAGTTAGACCCTAGGGCTACTAAGTGTGTCATGTTAGGATACCCAGAAGGTGTCAAGGGGTGTAGATTGTGGGTTTTAGGTGTTAAGGGTATTAAGATAATTAACAGTAGAGATGTGAAGTTTAATGAGTTTGATATGCCTTGCCTAAAAACTTCAGACAATCAGGTTAAACAAAGTGGGAAGGGGAATGTTTTACTGGGAAGAAGATTCAAACTGAGGTGAAGAGATTAGATGTTAATAAAGAGGTTAGAGAACCTGAACAAATTGATTCTCAAGTTGAAACTGAACAAGAAGAAGTCTTAGAACATTCTGAACTATAAATTCCTGAAACTGTGATCCCTAACCAAGGACAACTTGTAGATACTAATTTGAGAAATTATCAATTAGTGAGAGATAGGGAGAGAAGATAGGTAAGACCAAATTTGAAATACATTTCTTCAAATTTGATGGAGTTTGTCCTAGTTTCAGGTGAAGCCTTAGAGTCAGTTGAACCTTTTTCTTATGAAGAAGCTGTTAACTGTAAAAATTCTGAAAATTGGAAGAAGGCTATGAGAGACGAGATCAATTCCTTAGGCAAGAATGATACTTGGAAGTTGGTTGAGAGACCAAAGAATCAAAAGGTAGTCCATTGTAAATGGATCTACAAGTTGAAGGAAGAAGTAGAACCTAATGGCCCTTTAAGATACAAAGTTAGGTTGGTAGCCAAGGGATTTACTTAGAGAGAGGGGATTGATTATAATGAGGTGTTTTTCTCGGTGATTAAGTATAAGACTATCATGTTAGTATTGGCATTAGTTGTCCAATTCAATTGGGAATTAGAGCAACTAGATGTTAAGACTGCTTTTCTTCATGGAGAGTTAGATGAGGTCATTTACATGTCTCAACCTCAAGGTTTTAAGGTGAAAGGGAAGTTTGAGCTTGTGTGCTTGCTTAACAAGTCCTTATATGGTCTTAAGCAGAGTCTTAGGCAATGGTATAAACGTTTTGATGCTTATGTGCTTAAAATTAGTTTCAGAAGGAGTGAATTTGACATGCTTATATTATAATAACACTAAGATAGGCTGTGTGGTTTTATTTGTTGTTATATGTTGATGACATGTTGCTTGCTAGTAGTAGTAAAGCTGATATCATAAAAATGAAAAATCTTTTGAAATCTAAATTTGACATGAAAGCCTTATGATGTGCAAGAAAAATTCTTGGTATGGTTATTAAAAGGAATATGGCTGAAAATAGGTTGACTATTAATCAAGAGCCTTATTTGGAAAAGGTAATAACCAAATTTGGTGTGAAAATGTATCATTAGCTGCACACATGATTTTATCATCTGCTCAATGCCCTAAAACAGAAGAAGAAAAACAGGAAATGAGTAATGTCCCCTATGCTAATGCCATTGGTTCTGTAATGTATTCTATGATTACCACTAGACATGACCTAGCTTATGCAATTAGTTTCTTGAGTAGGTTTATGTCTAACCCAGGTAAATATCATTGGATTGCTCTTAAATGGTTGTTGAGATACCTAGCTGGGACAATTAAAAGGGAGTTAGTGTTCGAAAAGATGAGTGATAAGTTTGAGCTTAAGGGTTATGTAGATTCTGACTCTACAGGGGATAAAGATAAGAGGAAATCTACCACTTCTTACTTCTTCACGTTAGGTGATAATTGTATCACTTAGAAGTCACAGTTGCAACCTTTAGTTACACTCTCTAGCACTGAAGCTGAATATGTTGTACTAACTGAAGCCTTTAAAGAATGCATGTGGCTGAAAGGCCTTTTATATGAATTAAACTTCTTGAATGAAAATGCCATGATGTTTACTGATAATCAAAGTGCTTTAATGCTATGTAAAAATCCTGTGTATCATGAAAGATCTAAGCATATTGAGGTGAAATATCATTTCATTAGGGAGAAGTTAGCTTCTGGTGAATTTAAATTGCTTAAAATTACAACTGATGATAACCCTGCACATGTTGGAACCAAAGTACTTGCTGCTGGTAAGTTTAATAAGTGCATATCAATGTTGAATATTGATACGGGTTAACTTATGTGACAGGTACTTGCTGCAGTGGAGGATTGGTGAAGCAGGTTCCAGGCTGGAGTGGACGATGATGATGAAATAAGACAACAAAGGATAGCACTTGTAGCCAGGGAACTTGGTAGTCGATTTGTGATCCAAGGTGAAGTTTGTGAGAATATGTGGGTCACTAAATCCACTTGGCACATGTCCATTAGACAATATGGTTTATTGAGTGTGGACCGTTAGATGAAATGGATGGATGAGATCTTTATAGGATTATATATATATATATATATATATATATATATATATATATATTCTAGGTTTTCTTATTTTCTAGGTCAGAATAGAGAGTAAAGAAAAGGAGCCGTCTTTAATTCTTTTCTCAAAAAGTAAGATTGGACTGAGTGTTTAAAAGTCTTTATCATCTCCGGTGGGTTGGCTGGTGAGCAAATCTGATTGTCGTTCCCTTGGTTGCATTGCAGTGTTCGCAAGAATTTGAGCCAACAAGTTTAACCAAGAACAAAATAGCAACAAAAAAGAATTTTTCCTTATTTTTAACATTCAAACGAGATTGTAATATTTTGTTAATATTATCAATCTCAACACCTACAAATAGCAAATGCTTACCAGTACAAAATCTAATAAAGCATGTAAAACTTCATAGATCAGGGTTATGATTAATCAACAAGAATGCATATGCCAACATGTACACACAACCACAGCATGTAAAAGAGACTAATTACAGTGAAGAAGTATATATCAGCTTTACAAAGACCATATATGATATATCTCAGAAGTCGCAATCCTAACACGAAATCGTGCCAACGTAATGTGTTAGAAGAAATATACAGAAATAATTTAATATATTCAATAATTAAATGAAAAACAAAACACCACGTACAGAAAAATTGAAATTAACAATTAAAGAGAGAACAAATTTAAGCAAACTAATGTCTTTATAAACACAATGTCCTTAAAACATATACGCTCCCTCACTATAGGTGTTTGAGGATAACCGAGCGTCTGTCTCTCACGTTATGGTGGAACCAGTGGCAAGTTTAACACAAAGCTTCTACTCCAACGAACCGAGAAGTAAGAGAGCAGTATGAAATTCGTGTGTCTAACTGCAAAAAATTCGGACTTGTTATATAAGCTCCCATGTGACGTTTCCACTCCATAAATATGGCAGTTTCACGTGTTACATGATCAATACCTCATTTAATTCCAACTATTTCTAATTCTACTTTGAGCTTCAATTTCTCATTCCCTGGGCATCATTTCGGGCAAGTAAATATATGAATTTGATATTTGCACGGAGGAAAATATGAATACATTTTTATCTTCCACAATAAAGAAACAAGTCCCACACAAAATTATGTCCAAATATGACATTACTCTAAAATTTTCCAACACATTGTACATCTTCAAGCCAGATATCCAGTCCAACAGAAAAATAACCTTGCCACTTGATATAGCTGTCACGAAAAATATCCCAACAAATTGAGGATAGTCGACAACAGCCAAACAGAAATACTATCAATAAATTTTGTAGAGTTTTCCTCTCTAAATTCTTCATGGTATGAGAGCCAAATCTGAACAAGTCCATACTCAAATGGTAAAGTACGGAATGGCCTCAGTCTTAGTTTCCAATCTTAGAGATTACTTCTAGTCAAGAAAATGTAGTTCCAACTCAGGCTGGCAGTTCTGAAGCAGCAGTTCTACCTGTTATTTGGCCCAAGCTGGACGATCAAAACTATATGCAGTGGTCGCAGTCAGTCATGATGTACGTGGGAAGAGCAAGGATGACTACCACACTGGAACTGCTGTTGCTCCATCCACAACAGGAGAGGATGAAGACCATGGTGTGAACATTGCCGGAGACCTGGACACACAGAGCAAACCCGCTGGGTTTTAAACGGCAAACCACTTGATTGGAAACCCCGCGAAAGCCGTGGCTATATGGCTGCTGGAGAAGGACAATCAGCATCTGAGACAACCCTTTTCAGCAAAGAACAACTGGAACTTCTCCAAAAGATGTTCAACCGGCCACCACCTCCATTGCAGCCTTCCTACAGGGTCTAAAATTGGAACTGGTTCAGTAACTCAAACAGGACTTGGAATTATGTGGAACGATTGGGAATGCTAAGGAGTGTGTGGGGGCTCTATCTCCTCCAGTTTTCTCATAATCCTGAAAGACAAACTCAAACAGCAAGGGGTGTCATTTCCTGCTTTTTCTGCTATGTCCAATAATGAAAGTGCTATTATGTTACGGCACTATACATTAGGTCACCCAAATTTTTTGAGAAAACTGTTTCCATCTTTATTCAATAATGTTAATGCCAATATTTTGCAAAAAAAAAAAAAAAAAAAAAAAACCAGAAATACAAGAAAAAAATAGGAAGCAATCCAGTGAGAAAGAGATCTTAACAAAGGAAAAAGAAGGAAGAAATTTCTTTTCAATACAAAGGCTAGAGATAAAAACATCAAATTGTTAAGATTACATCAACTTAATTAATGATAAAAACAGATTGATGCGAACACTTCTACTTTGATCATAACCCTGCTAGTTTTGGTTATATTGGCCCAAAAAATTACATAAAATCCGTGTGCAGATTCAATAACTACAAGAATAAATCTAAGATTATATCGTAGACATATATGGCATCATTTTAAGATTCCATAAGAGGCTCATGCAGCATGCATTGCGAAAAGCATGACTTTAAAATTGATGGAAACATTGTAGCCCATGTATTGTATTCACCATGTTGGGAACACCATTAATACCTATATGGCTTGAATCCAGTCACCAGACAAAGAGGAGGGAAGAAAGGTAGAAGACAGTAAAGAACATTTGGACCCCATTCACTAAAAGTTCATAGGAAATACCGAGACTAACTAATGATCGAGCTATTTTGGCACCATATAGAACATCACATATCTTATGAAAACTTTATAGCTACACTAAGTAAATCTAAGAGCGAAGGAAAGACCTTTACATCATCCGAACAACCAAATTTATTGTATTCATATAGACAGACAGAATAAAGTATAATATGTTCAACTGTGACAAGAAGAAAGCTATAATCCTATAAATAAAACCAGATTCTACATATTAGTCTAAGATTGTACATGTTGTCGTGGATTTTTTTCCAATCACAAGGAAAATTGAAAGCTGTTGATTTGAGAGGTGCCTGTGAGAAAGGAATTACAATCTAAAACAACCCAGAAGTATACTACATTTCATTACAAAGCATCAGAAAGAAATACAATTTATCAAATAACTGTTATATTTTCTAATGTCACTCTTGTTTGATACACATAATGTTTGATAAAGCAAAAGTTGTAATAGGTTCGTTACTATCCTAATCAACTTAAAAATTCAACATAAATCATTGGCTCCTAAAAATCTTAATTGAAAATACAACACAGTTTGAGGAAGTGTACAGAGCTGAAATGGTACCATAGAGATTTTGGAGCTTGAAACTGGACCTCAAACTAGATCTAACCCCTGCTACTGCAGATGTTACTGACAGAGCTTCTCAACAGCAGCTACAATCTGCTGTGGTTGAACCACAGTCAATTCCTCCAAAATCCCTGCATAAGGTGTAGGCACATCCTGTGAGGAAAGGCAAACAACTGGTGCTTCCAAATAGTCATGGAAATTTTCATTTATTGCTGCCATAATGCTTGCCCCAATACCACCTGTTTGCATGCACTCTTCAACATGAGCACCCGGTGAGTTTTCTTCACAGAATTTCCTATGGTGTGGAGATCAAACGGTTTCAGAGACCTAATATCAATGACCTCCGGATCATAGCCTTTGTTGACAAGAGTCTTGGCAGCTTGCATCACATGGTATCTCATCCGAGAGTATGTTAAAATTGTAATATGCTCCCCAGGCCTCACCATCTCTGCCTCTTCAAGTGATAATACATACTCTTCATCAGGAATTCTCTCCTTGAGGTCATAAAGAAGCACATGCTCGAAAAGGACCACAGGGTTCTCACTACGGATTGCAGCCTTCATCAGACCCTTGGCATTATAAGGGGTTGAACATGCAACCATCTGGATTCCAGGAATTGACTGAAAGTAAGACTCAAGCCTCTGTGAATGCTCTGGCCCATATTGGTGTCCAACCCCTCCAGGTCCTCGGATTACTGTTGGAATTGTAAACTGCCCACCAGAGGTGTAGTGTAACATGCCACAGTTGTTAGATATTTGGTTGGAAGCCAATAGAAAAAATCCCATGAACATGCCCTCAACGACGGGTCTTAGACCTGTCATGGCTGCCCCAACAGCCATGCTGGTAATTCTCAGCAATGGGGGGATCAAGCACCCTAAGATCTCCATATTTTTCAGCAAGACCCTTCGTGACCTTGTGTGAGCCTCCACGGAGGCTTATATCTTCACCAAAGACACAAACCCGAGGATCTTTTTCCATTTCTTCTTCTAGTCCTTCTCTAAGGGCGTCAAACAAAAAGATTTCATGCCTGAATATGTGAAATAATTATCTGAGACCTTTCCATTATTTACACATATGAGTTAAAATCTTCAGAAGAAAGAAAAACAGCTTTTGAAACATTGGTCTCACAGCAAGTTTTAGAAGATATTACCAAAAATTGCAATAAAAAATTCTCAACTGGTGTCATACAGCTCATTTCTCAATCACGTCATAGTTGCAATATTTGAAATCGTACGAATATTATGTCTTTGCTTATTCAATAGAAAAAAAGATGAACTTCAATCAAAACAGCGTCCTCCTTCCATGGGGAAAAAACTGAATAGAGTGAAGAAACACAAGTTGTAGAAAAAAACTCCACAATAGCCAGTTATGCATTATGCCAGTGATTTAATACTTCACATAATATCTTTGCCTATCCAGCTTGCTCAAATTACAATTTAGAACTAACACATTTGCTAAAGAACAAAATTAGTGTCTCTTTATGGTACCTTGTTACTGTAACAATGTTGGAGACAAGTTGTGCCACCCTTTTTTGAGTGTAAATAAATTTGACTTTCTTGTTAAAGAAAGAGAGCTACCATTATATATCCTTCAAGATTCCTTGTATCTTTCTTGTTTCATGATGAAAGATTACCATTATATATCTATACACTCCTTGACAAGTTTCCTTAAAGTGATACTACTGTTTCTGGTACAGAAGTTCCTAAGAAAATGGAAAATGCCCTTTGTGCCCACATGTTTGAATTTGAGAATGAAAACATTTCTTTCTTCTTACATTTTCACTTGACCACTTAGTGAAAAAAATAGTTCGTTCACTCCAAATAGCATGCTAAGATCTACTTCTATAGTATTCTTTTCGCCAAAATACTTGACCCTGGACGTAGAAAGTACCAGTATTCTCTCATTTAGAATGACGCATAAACAAATATAATAGACCACCAATGTAATCCAAATAGAACCTTAAATTAGATACGATACAAGTTGACTGAAATAAGGTAAATAAGGAACTTGTCAAGTACTATTAAATAGGTACGGGTCCCAAACATCCATGGGAAAAGTAGTTCAAGTAAATTCAAAGGTAGAAATAATAAAGTCAGAAGGCTCCCAAAGCTTCCTAATCAATCCAAATTATTTTATTCAGTTAATAACCTATTTAGCCAAATGAGAAGGCTCCAAAATCTTCCTAATGGACTAATATATTCACATGCAATAGACGATGCAAATGGTCACATACAAAAGACGATGCAAATGGTTATAATTAAAACCATACTCCTATTACATTAAACCATCAATCCCCCAGCCCGTCTTCCTAAAGTAGGGAGTGTTAATCATTAGAACTCATGGCTAAAAGAGTATATTACAATATAAGCAGTATAGTTTGTACTATTCTGTTTGCTTACTAACGATATAGTCCTCATTGACATGCTATCTCCAAGTCTATATCTACTTTCAGAATTTCCATGTCAACTGGCTCTTCTAGTATCGCAAGGGTGACTCTTAACTCTACGCCATACCTCACTACAAGTACCTGCTAGTAGTCATTCCATGGAAATTACATTCCAAATTCACGTGCCGTGCTTCTTGCACTACGTAGATCACCATTATAAGTATGCTTTGCTATCAAGGAACTGTCAATTATAGACATCATGGAGATTACAAAAATAAGATATTATGATTTAGTTTGCATTTATGCTCCTAAGTATCATAACACGGTTGCTCTGTCTACTCGCTTCTAGACTAAATTCCAAAATTCCACACGGATCAACAGATAGCTTTATATCTATTGCTTAGTACTGCAATAGAATTCACTGTAAATTCAAATTTAAGCTCAGATACTGGGAGTTATTGATAAGTGTATTTTATACGCTTATTTATACTTGTAAACTTATTATATATTCACCATATGAACATATTTCTATTTAAATGAATTTAATTATTGTATACGTAGGTACAAAACTTAATTTGGATGAGTTTGGAATGAAAAAGAAGAGTTTGAAGCTTTAATTGACGCTTACTGTAGTGAATTAAAAAATTTCGAGAGCAAAAATCAGATTTCTAAAAGTTTGGGGACTAATTTGCACAATTTAAAATAGTTGGAAGGACACTTTGGAAGACTTTAGAAGGGTGAGGACCAATTAGAATGTATTTGAAAATTTTTGGATTGAATTGAGAAGATTTAAAAAAGAAAGGACCAAAACCGTACATTAGAAGCCAAATCAGGGACCAAATTGTAAGTTTTCAAAACTTATGTCACACACAGGCGAGACGACCTAGGTGCGGTAGTAAAAACTTACTGGAGGTCACACCTAGGTAGCAGAATGCATTGTGCGACCTAGGTGCGATCTACGCTGAAGGAAAGCTTTAAATGTGGTTTTCAAAAGTTAAGTGGGACTATGACTCTTTTAAGACGTGATTTTGAAGACTTTCCAAGGACTATAAATAGACTTCTTCTAGGTCTTTTGAAGAGGGTTATGCAATTGCAATTGAAGAGGGTTATGCAATTGAAGAGACATAGAGATCAAGAGCAAGGAAAAGAAAAATTCTTGGACAACATTCATCGGTGCAATTGGAGATCTTGGATTAATTCAAGATTAAGGGTTGTATATATTCTTCTTCTTTTTCTTCCGGTTCATGAATTTTTTTATTAATATCACTATATTCATAAGAATCATGTCCGGCTAAATCTTTTATTGCTAGGATGAACGATGAAATTTTGTATTTTTAATTAATTAGAAGTTTTTCGTTTTTAGTAATTAATTGCTTGTGGATTGATTATTCTTTATTCATTTTTTCTAATGTTTTAATGCTTGATAATATTTTGTGATCTATATTGAAGTCGAGAGATTCAATATAAACAAAGCAAATGGTATTGAATAACATAAGGTCCAGTAATAAATAGAAATTAATATTATGCTTTGTGAAATCCGGTTAGGTATTCTTGTGAATTCAATGCATATTTTTATGTTCGAAACTTAATTAGAGATAATTAAGTTTGCATATCGATATAAAATTAATTGACTATCGAGAGAAACTTTTGATTATTATAGGATCATCGATTTTCAATCGAAGGTAATTATAAGCTAAAGCGATTAACAGATAATTGATTAAGAGGAATGTGTACGTGGATTCGTAAATCCTAGTGTTGGTACAATTCGAATTCATTCTTAAAAATTACTTTTGATTGCGAGATAATTAGTTTTAATTTAACATAAGTAGAATAATTTTAGAATTAAAATCACAAAATGAATTTGTGTTGTTTTATTGTTAAAACTCGAATTATAAATTAATAGGTTAATTGGTAACTAGTCCTCGTGAGTTTGACACTCTATTTCTCATTTTATTACTTGTAACGACCCGTCCACTTGCGGGATTAAAATCAACAATAGTTATCATGTCTGCTTCCAGTCTGCTGCTCCAAGCAACATCACTTTTCAGTGGATGAAATGCCCCTTTAATATCCCAAAATTACATAGATAGAAGGAAAAGTAAATCCCAACTCAAACACAATATGTTAAGACCAGACATTCTTGGCTCTGATTCACATCGCATACAACAAGGCGCCCTAAACGTGAATTTTGGACTATGCAAAATAATTGTTAGTGAAAGCCAATGGCTTCAACATCACAGGCCACAATCATGATTTGCAATCAAAATGTGGACCAAATAAGTGGAAATACACAGATGGAAGTACACTGAAACGAGCACAGAATATCATTGAGAATTTTACCCAGATTTTGAAGGTGCTGTAGCAGAGCTATCGGCCTGTGCCTGAAGAACCCCACAGATAACGCAATAAACAGCAATTTGAGAAGAGCAGCAGATTTTCAACATTATAAAATATCGAATAAAAAGAAAAAAGAACACCATGAGGGTAAAGTAAAACACTGACAGCGACTGCTTTGGTTGTGGCCCTTCCTGACTTGCACTTCCTGTAAAATATTTGAGAAAATATATGTGGATTCTCTATATATTGATGTAATGTGTATAATGAATGAGGTTACAATATATATATATATATATATATATATATATATATATATATATATATAGACTAATAGAAATCTAATAAAAAAAAGAATATAAAAAAAAAGAGTTCTACCTAGAATAAGAATATTACATATATGGTATCCTACTACATGGTATTCTAATGTAAATAATACTCCCCATCATGTTGGAGCATGTATGATAAAAGTGCCCAACTTGTGAGTGAAATTGTGAAATGCCTCATTCTCCAATGCTTTAGTAAATAAATCCGCAATCTGATTGTTGTTTGGAACATAGGCAGTCTTGATATCTCCCTTATCAATTCGTTCACGAACAATATGACAATCTATTTCAATGTGTTTTGTTCTTTCATGGTATACTGGATTAGCGGCAATGTGCATTACTGCTTGATTACCACAATATAATATTGCTGCTTGTGGATGATCTACACATAAGTCTGTCAGCAATTGTCTCAACCATATAAGCTCACATGTAATGGAAGCCATTGCCCTATACTCAGCTTTTGCTGAAGATTTGGACACAGTCGTTTGTTTCTTGCTTTTCCATGATATAAGTGCCTTTTCTAAAAATACACAATATCTTGTAACTGACTGTCGTGTAGTAATATCTCCGACCCAATCTGCATCATAAAATCCTGCTAGCTGCAATTTTCCATTTGATGGGAAATATAATCCTTGTCTTGGTGCCCCTTTCAAGTATCAGAGCAATCGATGAATTACATCAAGATGGGGTTGTCTAGGTGTCTGCATAAACTAACTAAGTGTATGGACTGAATATAAGATCTTTGGTCTGGTAATGGTGAGATAAATGAGCTTTCCTACCAACCGTCGATAGTATGTGGGATCTTTCAATAACTTTCCATCAGTCAAATTAAATTTCAATGACTGCTCCATAGGAAATGCTGCAGGTTTTGATCCAAGTAATCCGGCTTCTTGAAGAATGTCAAGAGTATACTTCCTTTGGTTTATTGAAATCTCTGATCTTGAGCGAGTAATTTCTATTCCAAGAAAGTATTTTAATGTGCCAAGGTCCTTCAACTTGAATTGAGATGCAAGGAATGTTTTTGTAGTAGAGATTGCTTCTCTATTGTTTCTTGTAACAATCATATCATCCACATATAATAGAACTGCCGTAAATGAATTACCATTGACTTTTGTAAAAAGTGAGTAATCTGCATGTGACTATTTGAACTCAAACTGAATAATAGCAGATACAAATTTTTGAAACCAAGAACGAGATGCCTGTTTCAATCCATATAAAGATTTATGAAATCAACATACAACTGGTGTCTCCTCCTGTTGACGAAATTCAAGAAGGGGAGCCATATAGACTTCTTCATCAAGATCACCATGAAGAAAGGTATTGTGTACATCCATCTGATGAAGCGTCCAGTCACGAATAGAGGCGATAGCAAGTAAGCATCTGACTGTAGTTAACTTTGCAACTAGAGCGAAAGTTTCATTATAATCAATCCCTTCTTATTGTGTAAACCTCTTCACCACTAACTGTACTTTGTATTGTTCAACTGTAATGTCAGAATGAAATTTAATTTTGAACACCCACTTACAACCAATAGGATGAGAACTTGGAGGAAGCGGTATAAGTGACCAAGTATTGTTTTCTTCCAAGGCACGAATTTCATCATTCATGGCACCGACCCATTTGGGATCCTAACATGCTGCCTCATATGTAGCTGGCTCTGGCTCAATGATATGAAAAATATTATATGTAAAAGCACGATGAATAGAAGAAAGGTTACTATATGATACATACCTTGATATAGGGTGTCGAGTGTTGGATTTGACTGGAAGAGACCCGTCTTGAGTAGGTAGAGTATGATTGATATAGTAATCTTTCAGGTGAAATAGGGTTTGAATTGATCTTGTGGATCGTCTAAGTTGGTCATCTGGAGGGTGAGAAGAGGTAGGTGGATCAGTAGTGGTTGGACACTGCTCAACCGGTCGACTGTTTAAGCTCTCTGTTGAACCAGATGAGGTAACCGGTCGACCGGTGGATCGACCGATTAGGCTCTTTGTTGAAATGGATGAGTAAACCGGTCGATCGTCTGGTCGACCGGTTGGTCCGGATGATAGTTCGGGATCTTCAGGCAAGTTATCCGTTTCTACTATGTGTTGGTCCTGAGGGTTTGTGAAATATGGTGTTTCAACATCTAGAGGCATAGATTGTGGCAATGGGATGGAGTTGGTTTCATCATGTTGTTGGGAAGTGTATAAAAATATATTTTCATGGAACACAACGTCTCGGGATACTACTAGCTTTTTGTCGGTTAGGTCATATAAGGTATATGATTTTTGTCCTAAGGAGTATCTAAGGAACACATACCGTTTGGCTTGTGTGTCAAATTTATGGCTGGGTCTAAGGTTGGTGGCAAATCATAGGCAATCATAGACACGTAAATGGAAATAAGATGGTAGTTTCTTGTGCAATCTTTCGTAGGGTGTTTTGTGTAAGAGCAATGGTGAAGGTATCCGGTTGATAAGGTAACAAGCTGTTTTGATATGTTCCCTCCAAAATTTTAACGGAAGATTGGCTTGAAATTTAATGGCACGAGCCACATTAAGGAGGTGGCGGTGTTTTCTCTCTACCACTCCATTTTGTTGAGGGGTAAAAGGATATGATCTATGAAAAATGGTACCATTTTTATCTAAGAATGTTTGCAAGGATAATAACTCTTGGCCATTGTCAGATCTCAGAGTTTTTATAGTCAGGTTGTGTTGAGTTTTAACCCAAGAAAAAAAATTTTTAATTATGCTTTGAGTTTCAGATTTGTGACGCATGAGGTGTACCCAAGTATAACGAGAAAAGTCATCAGCAATTGTAAGAAAATATCTAGCACCAGAATAAGAATAAATCTTATGAGGTCCCCAAATATCACAATAAATCAAATCAAATGGTTTATTGCTAGATATTTGACTGACTTTAAAAGGTAGTCTAGATTGTTTTTCCAGATGACAAATATCACAAATATCGTGGGAATCAAAATTAATACCTAAGATACTTTGTGCTAGGAATTGAAGAGGTGAGGCTGAAGGGTGTCCAAGACGTTTATGCCATAGGTTGGTTGATTCACTAGTAGTATGATGTATTTGTGGTTTTTGTGAAAGGTAATATAAGCCGTTACTCTGCTTTCCCAAGCCAATCGTTTTCTTCGTAGTCAAATCCTTCATGACACCAAAATCAGGAAAAAATGTCACATAGCAACCTAACTCTCTAGTAAGTTTACTGATAGATAATAGATTAACTTTGAATTTGGGAACATGAAGCACATTATCAACAGTCATATTATTTTCAAAGTTAATTGTACCAATGGATTTAATAAGAGCATGACTCCCATTCGGTAATTGCACAGTTTTGTGCATTGGCATGAATTTATTCTCAAGAATCCCATCCTTCGTCACATGGTCAGTGGCCCTGCTATCAATAATCCATGAATTACTCAAAGGGGTAGTAGAGAGATTGATACCTGAGGTGTTAACACAAGGCTTGTCATTACCCGACTTGTTGTTTAGAAGTGTCATAATCTGTTCATATTCCTTGGTTGTGAGCGTTTTGCCTTCCTTTGGGTCAAGTGTAGAAGCGGTAGTAGTGTTTGTGAAGCGTTTGTTTCGTGGCTTCACGTCTTTTCCATGAAACTTGTGCCCTGGAGGGAAGCCATGGATGAAATAGCAGGTATCAACGATGTGGCCAATCATCCTGCAGTAGGTGCACCGTTTCTGTCCAAATTTCGTCGAAACGGTCGACCATAATGGTGAACGGTCGACCGGTTCGACCGATCGTTATTTTTTCAGTTCGATCTCCAATTGATTGAATGTTGTCTTTCATGATCGGATTGCTGTAGAGCCATGTGATCTGATTGGGCAATCGTCGCTTCTATGATTTTTTTTATTATCGTTTGTGCGAAGCATCGTCGCTCTAATACCATGTAAAATATGAGAGAAAATACATGTGGAGAAATAATTCTCTCTGTATATTGATGTAATGTGTATAATGAATGGGGTTACAAGATATATATAGACTAATAGAAATCTAGTAAGAAAAGGAATATAAGAAAAAGAGTTCTACCTAGAATAAGAATATTACTTATATGGTATCCTACTACATGGTATTCTAATGTAAATAGAATTCTAATACTTCCCATGGATCCAACCAAAAATTGACCTTCCATCCGATCTGATTACTGACAAAAACAACAGAAAAATTAACCTCACCAAGCAAAGGAAAGTTAATAGTTGTGCTCCTTCAGTAAACGAATACAATTAAAAACACATCCAATCTTGAATTTCCATGATCATGGAATTAAGCCAAGAAAAAGGAAAAAAGAAGCTGCATTTATTCAGCTAAGCTTCGAAAACCATTATTTGGCTTGGTTATTAACCCACGAATCAAAATTTGATCTTTTTATCGTTTCAATAATTCCTTGATTCTAAAGGAACACAAAATAAAAATAATAATTGTGATTTTACATTTATTTGGACCATGGACAATTATAAGTATTTTTGAGTGATTTTCTACTTAATTGTGTGTTGATTTAGTTGTTTTAGTCAAAATCCGAGTTCGGATGGAATTAGAGAAAAACAACCCAGAATTAGAGAAAAACAACCCAAAATAGGAGAAAAGGGACTGAAGGCGTACGAAGACTTAGATATGAGGACCAATTTGGAATCATCCAAAAGTTTAAGGACTTAGGTTGCAAATAAAAGAGAACTAAATTGAAATGAAAGAAAAAATAGAGGACTAAAGAGAACAAAATCAAAAGCTAAAGGACATTGGATGCAAATAAAAGCACTAAAGAGGACAAATTATCAACAAGCATGAAATGGGGACCAAATACAATATACATCAAAGATTGGAGGACTATGTCTTCAATTTTGTATTGGAATCAAATTTGGCAAAATTTTTACTGTTATCGCGGCAATTCGTGGAAATCACGTCTGGGCTTATTTTGGCTTATTTTTAATTCCAGTCAGGATTCTTTTCGTCTTTTCATGTACATGAATTGTAAAATTAGTAAAACACTATATAAAGACCCAACCTAGGTAAAAAAAGAGGTGGTTAATTCTTGGGAGAACACAAGAGAAGACGGAGAAAAGAACGGCGAAGAAAATGAAGAACGACCAAGATTAAGAAAATTGGAACGTGGAGATCAAGATATCTTAGTACAAGAGATTCAACATCTTTTTCTCTTTTATTCAAAATCCGGTTATGTATTCAAATCTTTTAACGCTTTCTTTCTCCCGAATCATGATTAGCTAGATTTAAAGTTTGGATAAACGATGTAGCCTAGTTTAATTCTTTAATTTCGAATATCAAATTTTGACTTATAAATTATTTAAGTATTTAATTTTACTTCTTCTCTTAATGCTTGGAATAACTGGCCATTATTTCATTGATCTTGTAGATTGTAGTGAATTGAGAAGCATATTATTAATATAGACCACGTAGTAAAATTCGACAATTGGATAAAAGGTAGAGATAGAATTTTATTATTGCTGTGGTCTGAATTAAATTCTTAGGAGAATTAATGCATCTAATTAAGAACCATTCTAATTGCCTAAGTTGACTTAATTAGATATGACTAATTTGAACTTGAGAGAGGTAAATTAGGTTAAATTCGTGAATTCAACCGAATACAATTTTAGGAACAAATCTTGAGAGGATGAATTAGAGATGACAACTAGGTGAATTCGTTTGTCCAAACGATTTAACTATCATTCTTTTCTAAATTGTTGATTTTCGCTTTCACATACGTTTTTATATTATTTCTTTAAATTCATAGTTCTACTTTAAATATTCAAATCAAATTACTTTAAATTGTTTTAAATAAATTAGCATTAAGATTAATTTAACTAGTATCTTAATAAGATAGTTTTCGTGAAAACGATATTCCGGACTCAATAGGTCCACATTATTACTTATTTGCGATATTGTATACTTTCAATCACAATATTTTCTCACAACAAAAAGTAACTAAAATAAATCTGTAATAATTATGAAGGGGGAGTGATGAAACCTGGAAGAGAGCGAATAGAGGAGATAGAGAATTTATTGGAGTGATACAAGGAGGCAATTGATGCTGATGCTACTCCAATTGCTTGCAACATGGTAGATAAACCATCTTTCTGTTGCAATGGTAGCCATGTCTATCTAAAACCCTCTCTCTGTTGCAATGCTAGCCATGTCTATCTAAAACCCTCTCTCTGTTTAATTATTTATGCAAAATGCAAGTCTGTAGAAGTGTAAAAATGAGGAATTGGGAGAGATTGCATAAGCCTATAAATTTAGAGAAGAGAAGGTATTCGGGAAGAAAGAGAGAGCTGGCGTAGAGAAAGAGAAGTTGGCAAAGAAACCAAACCAAAGAGGGATATGTCTTTGTGGCAAAGAAACCAAACCAAAGAGGGATACATTTTTGTGGCAAAGAAACCAAAGAGGGACACGTCTTTGTGGCAAACCAAGTCCAACTATACTGAACTAAAAGTAGGTCTCTATCTTTATTGTTGCCTACCAGTTATACGGAACTGAAAATACATTTCTGTCTATTTCACTGGAACACCAAATAAAATAAACTCACTCTAGAACTCCATCTAAATTTAGACGGACTTCTAGACAGAGTCACTCAGTAAATTTAAATCTAATTCAATATTTTATTAAAAAAAAGTTAAACGAAAGAAATAAAATTGAACACTCGCCAATTTAAAAAAAATTAACCCCACATAAGCAGTAATATTAGTTCTAGACGAAATTTATTGGAGATGAATTTTTAATTTGACCGTCTATTCAATAGATGTAGTAGCATATGGATCGAAAATCCGTCTATTTTACATATCCCGTAGACTTCAATAGAAAGAGTGCATTGAAGATGTTCTAAGTTTCTCAACATTTTGCGCCCAAATTAATGCTTCAAATCCCTGTAGCATTTTCGTTTAAAAAAAGAAGAAAAGAGAATATAATTTTTTTTTATTGTAGTGTCTAGTTATCGCACTATTTTAAAAAGTTTGTCTAGGCTGCCTAGGCTCTATGTCTAGCCACGCCTCACGCTTCACACTCGTCTCGCTTTCATCTCGGCCTAAAAAATTTGAAACTCGGTCTCCACGCCTAGCTACGATTTCTGCCTTTTAAAACACTGTTATCGAATATTAAATATAGTAGTTGCACTTTCTTATAGTCTCAATTAAACTCATCATCAAAAATTACTTAGACCGACCAAACTATGCCCATCCTTGTATCTGATAACGCTACTCGACCCTTCTTCAATAACTTCAGTTGCAACTAAGACTCGAGTGATTGGATGTACAAGTAGGCAATGACACCATGATATACCTTCAGAGACAACTTAGTCTCTTGCTCTTCAGATTTTGGAGAGTACCTGCATCTAGAATTCTAATGTTTGAGATCAGTCACGAATAGGGTTATAAAACTGGAGAGGAGGGGTTTGGGTCCCGAGCATTTTTGGTGGATTAGGCAATCTACAGAAAGACGTGGCTTAGCACAGTCGTGCTAGGTTGGGATGCCACAGAGCCCAAAAAGATTTTTGTTCTTACTTTTATTGTTTTCTCTCCTCATCCTTCACCACAATATAGGTATTTTGGGTGTGAGGTACAAGAGAACGATGCGAAATTATCTATTGTTGTCGAAAAATCAACTAAAACAATCAAAAGAAGAAAAATAGAAAATGAAGTATAAGATAATGAAGTGAGATATGCGGCTTGCAAATCTTCTTAAGACAGATTTCACATTTATAGCACCGGAATAACTGGTCGTCTACCTCCCAAAATATAAAGCTTCTTCAAAATTAATGCATCATATTATTAACTACGACGAGCAAACCAACCTTGATTGTACTCTTCTTAATGAGTGATTGAACACTAAAAACTCTTAAAATCTTGGACACTAATTGCTGGGATTTAAAACTCAAAAATAATTTGAAAATTATTTTGACTGAATTTGGAAAGAGAATGATTTAGAAATCAATTATATTTGAATTGATTTGGGATTAAAAAAATGGAATGAAATGAGTTCAATTTATAGATGTTAATGTTGTCTACAATTGGTGCACATTTTAGTACAGATCGATCTAGCTAGACCATTAGATCACACCATTTCAGATTGGGACACGATCTGGTGTTCTAGATTGCACCCTATTTGAAAGTCCATGACACTTTAGTATGTACCTATTGCACTTGAAAAGTTGCACCTAGTCATCGCACCATTTGAAGACTTTAATCCAATTTATACATACAAATTATTAAATAACTTTTTAATTCCAACAATCCTCACATGAATGAAAGAAGTCAACTTAAAACACGAAAGACAAAGAAAAGTACCACCTGAAAGACAACGCTTCATGATAGATAGCTCTCGCTTAAAACCTTCCTTACTAAAAATATATCGGACTCACTTGGCTAATAGTTTTGAACTATTCAGACATTAGATGTAATACATTTTTTCTTGTAGTGTTCATTATTGTAAGCAGCACTTATTTGAATCATAGAAATAGATAGTAGTTATACTCCTAAGTGCTTCTCATTGAATATTCATGACCACCTATTGAACCTAGTCTGTAGGATCTCTATATGCTAGGAAAGGTTTCCATTAAGATGACTCTTTATATTTAGGCTTTAAACCCATTTAGATAACCCATTTGTGAACAGATAAGCTAAGTTATCATTTGTCTTAACAAAATAAATTGATATTCTTCCATTTGAGAGTAAATGCTTAACAGAATTGTGTCTGCGACATATATGTCTTGACTTACCATTCTACACAAATTTTTCTACTCTACACAACAAAAAAATATCGATTTTGTGACAAAAAAATATTATCGCATGAATATAATTTTTGTTGCAAAAATAATTTAACGACAACAAGATGTTTGCTGCATGCATTTTTGCGTTATATGAGTCACATAATGTATTCTACAACAACTTTCAGTCATTCATTGCATAAGAAAATTCGCAATATTATTTGTTTGACGCAGATGATATGAAATAGCAACAACATATTCGTCACCATAATGTCGTTGCAATACATATATGTTGCAAAAAATTAAAAGATCGACAAGTCAATTTGTCGCTACGATTATTCCAAAAAAGTTTTTGCAAGGAAAAATATTTGTTGCGAAAACTATTTTAAAGGTATAAAGTTTGTTACTCATTTTGATGGAGATTTTCTTTTTCTCGAGCTCGGTCCCGCATCTTGTGTTGGTTTCTTTGCTCTCGACATTGTACCTATCAAGCAAAAAGAATAAGATGTTACAATCAAGAAGAATTCAATAAGTAAAAGAGACGTGGCATGACAAGCACATGCTATGTTCCTTGCCTCAAAAGTGGTGGGAGCATGGTGGACGGGGGTGGATGCCGTGTGTGTGTAAAGTGTGGTGCTATGTAAAGACCGACATTGGTGTGAAAATGCATGGAAACCAATAAAGGATATGATCAAATGTCCTAAGGAAACAAGCAAAGTGAAAATTGTGGGTGAATCATTTTATCAAACACTTGGTGGGCATTTTCTAAAACTAGTGTATGAAAATAACATGGAGAAGGCTCTAAACCCAAAATTTTTCCCGAGCAAACACCAAATCAACAACTACACAAACATCCAAACCAAGAATCAAAAGCCCAACCTCATCAAAGAAACAAATATAAAGGAAAGAAAATATAAATCCGATGCAAATACACAATTTATAACATTCAAAAAAATTTAGCCATGTTACCTTGAGTTGTTGGAAGTAAGAGAAACTTGGTAAAGATGGAGAGATAAATAAAAGCACTCATTTTACTTGATGTCGAATTGAATATGTGAAATGCAAGAAAAGTGGAGGACAAGAATTTGGAGCTAAAATACATTTGGGCAAATGAAACACCCGTGAGGTTTAAAACCCCACGGGTTCTATCTGCTCGGGCGGACAGGAACGCCCCCAAAAGGGTGTTTCTACTCGCTCGAGTGGACAGTTTGTTCGCTTGAGCAGACAGAAAGCCATCTTTTTTTTTATATATAAAATATACCTACACTAAATGGAGTGCAACAATCAAATACTATGCTATAGATGGTGAGAACCAAAACCAAAGGTTTGCACACAAATCAAAGGTAATCAAATGACCTACTAATAAAATTGAACTTAAAACGATGATGTAAGAAAACGAGTGAATAAATAAAAAGGATTAGAAGTTGGGTTGCCTCCTAAGTAGCGCTTGTTTAAAGTCATTAACTTGACTTTGTCGAGTCTTTCACTCCAGGTTAGTAAGATGGACAATGAATTCTTCATTGGAGATATCCGCTTTCCGATAAGTCTTTAACCTTTGCCCGTTCACTTTGAACATTTTAGTACCATCTAGTAGGGGTGAACACGGTTCGGTTTGGGCGGTTTGTGGTAAATTTTCAAACCAAACCACTTAAAGCGGTTTAGAATTTTTCCAAACCAAACCAAACCACTTCACTTTCGAAACCAAACCAAACCAAACCACTTTTTGCAGTTTGGTTCGGTTCAAAACCACGGTTTAGCAAAAAAAAAAAAAAACTTATATTGAACAAGTTAAATCATAAATATTAGTCTACAATCTCACGATACAACATAAATATTAGGACCAATACAAGACAAGACAAAAAATATATTAGCATCAATGCCAACTAAAACAAGATATTACATAACAGAGTTCTACACTTTCACTTCTAATTCTTATAATGCAACAACATAATAGCAATAGTTTAGAATAACCTCTTAGTCGATATTAATTGGCGCAACATCTCCAGTTGTAACACATGATTCATTCTCTGCATAAAATAAGAATATAGCATATGTATTCATTAATTATAATTAAATTATATAAAACTAGTAATAAAAGAAAATAAATAGAATTATCAAATACGATAATACCTTCAGTAGCTTTCTCTGAATCATTTAATGCCTCTACTTCATCCAAATATTAACGAATCACTATAGGTTCTTTGTTACTATGCAACCAATTCTTAGTGCAAATCACCGCCTCAACCATCTTTGCACTCAACGAACTTCTAAATGAATCAAGAATCTGACCACTAGTAGAGAATGCAGACTCAGAAGCAACTGTCGATATTTGAATGGCTAACACATCTTTGGCAATTTGGGAGACAATCTTGTACTTATTTGCATTCAATTTCCACCAAAGTAATATATCGAAAGGTTCATTGGTCAAATCCTCACAACGATCATTTAAGTAATCCACCAAATCATTCTTCTCAGCCTGAGCTTCTCGTTCAAGTTTAGCTTTAAAAATTGATGGAATGGGTTTGGAAATACTCAAAGGAGTTTGCAAAGAACTTGGGCTACCAGATTGAGTACCCTCATGTGATGGATTCATCATTTCCTTATAACATCCATATAACCTGTGAAGTGTGTTTTCAACTTTCTTGCACAACATGTTTGTAATTTGTACATCATAAATAAGTTCAAACCCAACTTTAAGCAATTCCATCTTGTACCTGGGATCAAGAACTGTTGTGATGAATAATAATTGATTAAACTTTTCAAGATTACCCCAATACTTATCATATTTTTTTCTCATACTAATTGCCATGGATCCCATCAAACTATTTGGCTCTTTAGCTAATGCTTTTAACTTCCCATGAATTTCACATATTTCTTGAAAGAAAGTGTTGGACGTTACATATAAAGAGCCACTAATTTTCAAAGTCATATCATAGAAAGTCTTCAAAAATTTGACAAATACTTCCGCTTGATCCCAATCGGCATGCGTTGGTGGTCCATCTATATTTCTCCCATTAGATCTTTCTTCATCAAAGTATTTTGTATAGTTTGCATCACTTTCCAAAACATCAAATGCATTTTTAAACTTTATTGCAGCCTGTAGCATCATGTAGGTGGAATTCCATCTAGTTGACACGTCCAAACATAACAAACCTCGAGACTCAATATTTGCATCCTTGCAACTCTCTCGAAATCTTTTTAGTCGTGCTGGGGAAGATCTAGCATACCGTACGGCATTACGGATAGATGAAATAGCATGACTAATTTCTTTTAAACCATCACAAACTATAAGATTGAGAATGTGAGCACAACACCTCATATGAACCATTTCTCCACCAAGGACTAGACCATGCTTCTTATCTAGAAAACTACTCTTCAATTTCAGTATTGCTACGTCATTGGATGAGGCATTATCAACGGTCACGCAGAAAATCTTATTAATTCCCCAATCATGAAGACAAGAAATCAACTCCTTTCCTACCATATCACCCTTATGACTAGGGACTTGGATGAAACTTATGATTCGTTTTTGAAGTCTCCAATCATCATCAACCCAATGAGCAATCAAACACAAGTAACTAACATTTTGTATCGATATCCAACAGTCAGTAGTCAAACAAACCCTATGTTTACTTAATTCTTTCCTCAATTTATTCTTCTCATCAAGGAACAAACGATATATATCCCTCGCAACTGTCATCCTTGAAGGAAAATCAGAAGTTGGGAAAAAAATACCTTGTGTAACACTGATAAGTGCGTTTTATGTACTTATTTTGGCCTTTTAATTAATCATTTATTTCGTCAAATAGTTGCTTTTCTACTTAATCTAGTTTATTATTATTTTATTTCAGTTTTGGACTTGTTGGTGAACAATTGGAGAAGTTTGGGCAAAAGAGCAATGATTTAGAAGATATCTCATAAGTTCGAGGACTTAATTGCACTCAACCCAAAGTTTAGAGACCAAGCGGAGATAATGTAAAGTTGAAGGACCAAATTTGATGTTATAAAAAGTTGGAGGATTGAAATGACCAAGACCCAAAGTTGAAGGACCAATGTGGGATTGTTGAAACAAAAGGACCGGATTGCAAATTAACATAAATTACAAGTTGGGCACTCGCCCAGATTTAGGCCGGGCGGCCTTGACACTTGGAGAAAAGGAGGAGAGAGCAAACACGGTGCTGGGCGATCGCCTTGAGGCCATTTTCATTGCAGATTTTGTTTTTATTTTCTTTCCTTTTTTGAGTCCCAATTCCACTAGGAAACGTTTTAGACGATTTTTTTAGGTCTTCTTGGGATATTTTGGGGCACAACTAGGGTATTATATATAGGAGATACATTCTCATAACAAAGGTTGAATTTTTGGGGAGCAAATCAAGAGAAGACGGAAGAGAACAAGAGAACAAGACCTCCTCGACTATCAAGACTTCTTCGAAGATTTCTTCTCCTTCAATCCATGCCGGGTTTTATCAATTCTTTTCTTTTTAGTTTAATCATGTTCTTCTAAATTTCTTTAGCCAAGGTAGACGATGAAACCTTGTTTTAATTAAGTAATTATTTCATTATTCGTTTAATTCTTTTTTAGGGCTTTAACGTTCATGGTTCGTTCTTAACTAGATTAATTAAATATAATTTCTTTCATCTTAAATATCATGTATTTTTGATAGTTAGATATTAGTTTAATTAATCCATGCTTGATGCTTAAATAAGTTTTATTAATTGCTTTTGATTTTTCATCTTCTTTTATTCTTATTGGGATACATAGAATGCTTAGGTAATCTTTGATTCTTTGTCTTCTTTCAATGGAATTTGATATGAAAAATGCTTAAGTAATTTATGTTTGAAGCATAAGGGGAGCCTATATTTGATTTTCTTCTTTTGGACTTAATTGATAAATCTTTAGGGACGACAATAGATTGATTTCGTGTTGTCGTATGTGTTTTCTTTGGGAATTAATGAATGATTAGATGATTGCTAAGTTAGACAATGGTGGATTCCGAAACCTTGGTGTTTTACACTTCTTGATTATTCAATCTCATCATTTTCGCATAATTAGTTAGTCTTTAAATTAAATAATTTCAACAAAACTCTTTTCGACTCAACTAGCCTAGAATAACAGTTAATTTGGATTAAATTACACCTTCCTCATAGCAGTCTCTGTGGAATCGACCTCGTTTTTACTTATCTATATTCCAGTAGATTCGTACACTTGCGAGTTAATTAAAATTTGACATCAAGTTTTTGGGCAGCGTTCGGGACCTGCGTCTGAAGGTTAATTTAATTTTAGTTAATTTTATTCTTGACTAGTTATAATTTAGGATTTTATTTATTTTATTTTATTTTTTTTGTTTTTATTTTCTATTTAAAAAAAAAAGAAAAGAAACATGGACGATGAAATTAAGGAGAGACCTTTTAGTGACTATTTTAGTCCATTGGCTAATTTGAGCACCTCTTGCATACAATACCCACAAGTAATCTGCTAGGAATTTTGAGCTAAAACCGAGTGTTCTTAATTGTCTTCCATCTTTCTATGGTTTAGATAGTGAAGAACCCTACAATCATCTCACGGATTTTTATGCTGTATGTGAAACATTTAAATATGAGAATGTGTCTCCTGATAATGTTAAACTCCGTCTATTTCCCTTTTCTCTGAAAGATAGATCTAGAGCATAGTTTAATACGTTACCTGCTAATAGTATTACTTCTTGGGAACAAATGGTCGCTAAATTTCTGAATAAATACTTTCCTGTTCACAAAACTAATGCTATTCGTAGGGAAATTTCAGAGTTTGTGCAGAGAGACGAGGAACCATTCTATGAAACTTGGGAGAGATTCAACGGGCTTCTTATGAAATGTCCACATCACGGCTATGAAAAATGGCATTTATGCCAATATTTTTTGGAAGGCTTGCTATCGCATATTCAAGAATGGTTGATGGCCACTAGCGGGGGAGAGCTCATGTCTATGAATGCTACAGAGATTTGGAGCTTCTTTCAAAAGCAAGTGACAATTCACAAATGAGTCGATCCTCTAGAACCCGAACCAAAGAAGAGGGGATTTATGAGATTCGCAGCGGTGAACCTAGCTCGATAATCAAAGAAGTCCAATGCATGATAGAAGACATTTCTCATAAATTGACCTCATTTGATGACCAATAGTCCTCTGAGCCGGAAGCATGTCTTGAGCAAGCTAATGCCCTCAACATGATGAGGAAACCTCCTTACAATCCTCACTCCAACACCTATAACCCAGGTTGGAAGGACCACTCCAATTTTTCTTGGTCACAGGGTGTTCAACAGGATAATCTGATGAGTCGAGCCCCTCGGTGAGCTACTCAACAATTCAATCACAATTTTTCACAGCCAAAACCATGGGAGGAGGCAATTCAAAAATTGTCAAAAGCTACACAAGCTGCGCTAGAACACCAGAACCACACAATTACTGAGTTTAAGAATGAAGTACGCGCTAGCCAGAACTCACAGGCACAATCCATCTCCAATCTTGAAAACATGATGGGACAACTTGCTTCATCGGTCAACGGTTGGCAACAACCATTGAGAAAAGAAAGTTTCCTAGTCACCATTTCCTAATCCTAAAGGAGTGCAACATGAAGAGGCTAAATCAATCATGACTTTTTGCGACGTGAAAGCTGTTTGACAACAAAGTGGACATCTCAAAGCAAACCACTTCTCAACCACTTTCTCGTGTCTTTGTTCCAAGCGATGATTCAATCCAAGAAGCTCCCAAAGAGGACAATGAGCCATCTTACATTCCAAAAGTCCCATATCCTCGGAGGCTCACAAAGGTAAAAAGCAGGTAATTCTATCAATGATATGATGGAAATCTTCAAGCGGTAAGTGTGAATATTCCATTACTTGATGCTATTAAACAAGTACGCCTATGCTAAATTCTTGAAAGATCTATGTACAACAAAGAGACAACTACATATCATAAAAGGTATTTTTAAGCTGAACACGTTAGCTCTATAATTCAAAGCAACACTCCTCCGAAATTTAAAGATCCGGGTTGTCCTACTATCTCATGCATCTTAGGAAACATATAAATTGAGAAAGCTTTGCTAGATTTAGGAGCTAGTGTTAATCTTCTTCCTAATTCGTGTATATGCAACTTGGACTAGGCGAGTTAAAACCAACATCTATGATTTTACAACTTCTTGATAGATCTATGAAAGTACCCCAGGAATTGTAGAGGATGTTTTGATACTGAGGTTGACAAGTTTTATTTTCCTGTTGATTTTGTTGTACTTGATACTCAAACGATGCGAGACTCTACAAAACATATTCACCGTAATTTTTGGTCGTCCTTTTACGGCAACATCTAATGCTATCATTAATTGCGGGGAATGGAGTTATGCAACTATCCTTTGGCAACATGACAAGAGGGCGAATATTTTAATGTCAACGAGCTACCACATGATAATGAGGATGTTGGCGATGTGGACATGATAGAAGTATTAGATGATGATTGTCTTGCTTATACTAATTGTGATGATGCGTTAAACATGTGCTTAACTCATTTGGGTTCTTATTTTGATGTTGATAGTGGTATAGAAGAGGTGAATATTTTGTTTGGATCTGCTTTTGTCATGGGTACAATTGAATGAAGCAGAGATAATTGAGCCACTTCCAACAAGTGCCAAAGTCGGTGGGTGCAAGCAAAGCGAGGTCCTCCAAAGCATTATTCGGTGTCTGCCGTAAGGCAATCGGACAATAAGTCAAGCTAATGACTATAAATAAGCGCTTAATGGGAGGCAACCCATTTTCTTACCCTTTATTTACTTGCTTTATATGTAGTAGTTTTAGATAGTTTAAATAATTTATTAGTTTTATTTTATTTATTGCACTTATTAGGTCTCACCTTGTCGCGTAGGATGTCCCACTTTGCGAGCCGCTTGGATATTATGTAAGCAATCGTCTTTTGACCAAGGGTCCCGCACTACTTCTCCACTACATACTAGGCGGATCCTTCTTCTCCACATCTTTCTCTTGGGAGTGGCGATCTTTTCCTCCTTCTCTTTGCTTTATTTTATGCTTACATTGAGGACAATGTAAGGTTTTGTTTGGGGGTGGGTTATAAAGTATCATGTTACTTTAGTACTTTTGAATTTGCTTATCACTCTTGTCTCTATAAATGAAATACTTTTGAAAAAAGAAAAAAAAAATTTGTTTAGTTGTCTTATTCTTTGTTGAATATCTTATCGTCAATGATGATATCTCGTTCAAAATTGAGCACATTTTTAGTCGACTATTAGACAACACTTGAACTCATTCTTTTATCGATTACTTATCTATGTTAGACACGATTAAGGAAGCACATAGCCACTATTGACTTATCGTTGATTGGAGACATGACTTGAGTGTTTGTGTTGATATTATTGTTGAGTATCATGATAAAAAATTCCGTTAGAGTTTGTTATACTGCTTTGATAAATTGAACAATAATTGTTATTGGTATATTATTTAATTTGAGTTTTGACAGTAATAGTAAAATTTGTGAATTTTTGTTTTGAAAAAGATAAGTCTAAAATTGGATTTTGCATTTGATCGGAACAGGTCAAGCAAGCTAGAAATCGGATCGGTAATTGGTGATGGTGCTTTGTAAGCTACTGTCGCCGACTGGTGGTGTCTGACAGGTGGCAGCAAATACCACGCACCCGCTACAATTTTGGTGTTGTTCAAAGCTTAACAGGTGGTCATGCAAACACCAACCACGCCCGAGAGATGTGTTGGCGGTGGTGGCACAAACGACGGTGCCTTGTAGAAACCTTATAGGTTTCTGTGTTTTTGTTGATTGGAGATGGGGACCTCTTTGTAATTTCTGAAATTGTATGGGAACACCTAATTTCAAAAGTTTTAGATAGGCCTTCTAAGAAATTTCAGTAATTGTGTATGAAGGACTCTTTTTAGTAAAAATAGAGAGGGGTCTTTTATACAATTTTAGAAATTGCATTGAAGGACCCACTGTTATAATATTTTAAAGAATGACTGTGCAATTTTAGAAATTACACATTAAGTACTCAAACTTTGAAAGAAAAGAAAAACAGGTCTAAAATGTAATTTAAAATTTTTTAAAAAATTGTAATTATTTTATTTTTAATACTAGTCAAATGTTCATTATTGACAAAAATTCTTTTTAAACCATGATTTAAATTTTTTTATCGGATTAAATTTTGATTTTACTTTATAAAATTACAATTTTGACCTATACAAATTTTATCTTCAATTTAGGACATGAATTTAAATTGGTAGATAAAATAAAATTTGAAAATCTCCTTTATAAATAAAATTAATTGATTAATTTGATTAATTATTTAATTCCGCCTAGTTCGTTTTGAAATGTCTTAAATGTTTAGACTTACATTGTCAAAGGTGAAAATTTAGAAATTAATATATTTTTTAATATTAGATATTAAAATGGAGGTTTAGTGGATGATTATGTACCCGACCCATGTGATTGGTTGTATGGTTAGTTATTTTCGTTGATTGTTGGTTGGGTCAGCGAGCTTATTATTTAATTAAATGGGTCTGCGAGCCTATTATTTATTTAATCAAGTTTTTGAGCTCCTTATTTAATATGGGCTTACGTGCCAACTAGGATATGATACATGTTGTAGTTGGACCACAAAGAATCAACTAGTATATGATACAAGTTACACCAGGAGATTGAAATGATTGCATATAGCATTCGATGATCGAATGCAACGTTCCCTAAAAATTGATCGACTAGTCTTCCTTTTGGCTTAGGAAGACTAGATAGATAAAGTCCATAATCGTCCACAGTTATTATTATGTATGATTGATTGCATGCTAGATGTTAGTTAATATACATAAATGTGATGAGACAAACTACTCTTTATCAAAATATTAAATTCGTATTAAATAGTTAATACAACGTACCTTCCATTGTTATAGTGAAAAACCAGAGTCTATTATTGATATCAGTTTCTTGAGTCGCTCAAGGATGCTCGCTCATAGATATGTTTATTACTATAAAACATTCGATGTTTTTTAACAATAGGTCGAATTTAATTAGAATTTTACTTTTTGTTGAGTCACTCAAAGAAATAAAATTTTAGGGGTGCAATCAAGTAAACATATAAGACATGTGTGACAATAAGTTGTCTACTTGATGATCGAGGAGTCACATAGAGATGTGATTGATAATAGTATCTTCATGGATGTTTTATTAGGGCTTGTTGAGTCGCTCAAGGTTTTAATAAAATAAAAGGGATCCTAGCCCATTGGGAATCTAATTGTTCTATTGATTAATATTTGAGGGTCATTAATTTAATTTAAACAGTGGGAGTATAATTAATTTAATATAAGTTCATGTTAAATTAATTTTCTACATTAATTTAATTGTTCTATCTTGTTATTTAATTGTTGAATCATGAGTAATTATATGAGTTTGAGAGGCATATTGGATGCTAACAAACATACCGGACCAATATTTTGGGCTGGCACTGCAATCTGAGAATTGTTCTCAAACATGAAAAAAAATTGAATATGTCATTGAACAAAAATTAATATTGGAAGCTCCTATTGAAGAGGTTACGTCAGAGAACGTGCATAATTACAATAAACATATTGACGATAATAATACTGCAACATGTGATGCTTGCAATTTGCACTGAGTTAGAAAAGCAACACGATATTATGGATGCTTATACCAATATATATCATTTCAAGGAGTTGAATGATGAACATTTGTGGACTAAACGGTATGAGATATCCAAAATGTTATACATAGGTATGATGGTAAAATGATCTTCAATCAGTGCTCATTTGCTAAAGATGATTGGTTTTATTGAAAAATTAAACCAATTGGTTTTTATCATGGACCATGAGATGAGTGTTGACTTAGTTCTATAGTTCCTACCTAATAGCTTTTGTAGTTCATTATGAACTTCAACATGAATAAAATTCAGTGTACCCTACCTGAGTTGCTAAACATGCTGAAAACTGTCAAGCCCAAGAGAATGAGCAAATTTTAGCCATTGACACAATGAGCAAATTTTAGCCATTGACACATCTAAGTGTACTAAGAGGAAATCTAAAAGGACCTTTCAGAAAGGATTAAAAAGGCCAAATCTGTTGAAAAACAGTTAAAGCAGACAAAGATAAATCCAAGTCTGATGATCCGTGTTTTCACTATGAAAACAAATGGCACTAGAAAAGGAATTGCAAGGTATAAAAGAGATAAAACTAACAACTCATATCTTTGGTATTGGTCATATAAATGAAAATGCATCACAAAGTTACATAAAGATGGATACTTGGATTCAAATGACTATGAATCATTTGATAAGTGTGGATCATACTCGTTGGGCAAAATGACCTAGACCTTGTTTTTGAAAGGGAGTCAAAGTTGCAGACAATTTGGGTCTTATACATACTGATGTATATGGACAAATATCTACACATGCTAGAGGTAGCTTTTTTTTTTTTACTTCATCACACTTTGCATATGACCATTCTATACATGGTTTCATCTACTTGATAGAATTCAAGAGTGAAGAGCTTGAAAAGTTCAAGAAATTCAAGCAAGAAGTAGAAATGCAAATTGAGAAAAATATTCTAACACTTAGATCTGATCAAGGTGAAGAATATTTAATGGGTGGGTTTTTAGACTATCTAAGAGAGAATGAGATTCTCTCACAATAGACTCCACTGTATACACCACAACAAAATAGTGTATCTAAAACAAGAAATCGCACCTTACTTGATATGGTGTGATCAATAGTAAGCCACGCAATTCTTCCAAAATTGTTTTGGAGATATGCACTCAACACTGCATGTCACACATTAAACCGTGTCCTATCTAAATTGGTCAATAAAACTCCATACGAGTTATGGAAAGGAAAAAAGATATGATCTTTCATACATGAAGGTTTGTTGCTATGAAACTTATATGGAGCGTATTGAATCGAACAAGCTAGGAGCTAAGTCTAATAAATGTTTATTTGTGGAGTATCCCAAGGAAACTACAAGATATTAATTCTACAATCTCATCAAGATGAAGGTTATCATATAGAAATATGTTGTATTCTTATATAAGATAGTGGGAGCAAAGTAGATCATGAAGAGTTTCAAGAAACCACAAATGAAATTGACCAATTAGATGATCCAATGGCCGAGTTTGCATCTAATGAGGCACAGATTGGGAAAGGAGAAATGCTAGTTCCCAAGGACACACCAACTCCACGTAAGTCAACCAGGGTCATTTGTTCTCATCAGAGACACGATATCCTGATTACTAGTAATGTATTACTAATCGAGGAAGATGAACCAACTACTTATACAGAATCTAAGTCAAGTGTTGACTCAAAGAGATGGCAGGAAGCCATGGAATCCGAGATGAACTCCATATACAAAAACGATGTTTAGATCTTGGTTGACTCGCCTGAAGAGGTAAAACCTATAGGTTGTAAATTGGTTTACAAGAAAAAGGTTGGCATGAATGGTAATGTTCACACTTATAAGGCAAGATTGATTGTGAAGGGTTACAAGCTAAGAGAATGAATTGACTTTGACGTAACTTTCTCACCAGTCATGTTTAAATCAATTCAGATTCTACTTGCGATAGTAGCATACCATGACTTTGAGATCTAGCAAATAGATGTCAAAACCGCATTCCTTAACGGGAATCTTAGTGAGGATGTGTATATGACACAACTTGAAAGTTTTGAATCCACATAGTAAAAAAAGGTACGCAAACTGCAGTGATCCATATATGGATTAAAGCAAGCTCTGGAATCTTCGTTTTGATTAGACAATCATAATGTTTGATTTTTTTATCAAGAATGAAGATGAACCATGTGTGTATAAGAAGGTTAGTAGGAGTAAAGTTGTGTTTCTAATTTTGTATGTGGATGACATACTATTATTAGGAAACAATGTCCCGATGCTAAAATCAGTAAAATTGTGGTTATCCAAAAATTTCTCTATGAAGGATATGAGAGAGGCAGCGTACATTCTCAGCATAAAGATTTATAGAGATAGATCTAATAGAATGCTTAGCCTATCTCAATCTACATACATAGATAAAATCTTGAGAAGATTTAGTATGGAAGAGACAAAGAGAAGACTCGGTCCTACTGGGCATGAGATCTATCTCTCAAAAGAGTGACTGAAAACACAGATTGTGGGAGATCACATAGATATGATTCTTTATGCATCAACAATAGGATCCATCATATATGCCATGTTATGTACTCGACCAGATGTTTCATATGCTTTGAGTGTCACAAGTAGGTTCCAAACGAACCTTGGTGAGAAATATTATATCACGGTCAAGAACATTCCTAAGTACTTAAGAATGACTAAAAACATGTTCTTGATATATGGAGAATATGAACTCAAAATTCAAGGATATGCCGATGCCAGCTTTTTATCTGATAAAGATGATAACAAATTCTAATATGGATATGTATTTACTCTAACTGGTGGTGCGATCAGTTGGACAAGTTCCAAACAAGATACGACCGTTGATTCAATTACAAAAGTGGAATATACAGCTGCTTCATAAGTATCAAAGAAAACAATATCGATCAAGAAGTTCATTACTGAACATGGAATAGTTCCTAGCATTGTTGTTCCAATATCTTGTATTGGGATAACAATGGAGCCATCATACAAGCAAAGGAACCCATGTCTCATCAATGATCTCTCTCTCTCTCTCTCTCTCTCTCTCTATATATATATATATATATATATATATATATATATATGTATTGTTGTTCCAATATCTTGTATTGTGATAACAATAGAGCCATCGTACAAGCGAAGGAACCCAGGTCTCATCAATGATCTATATATATATATATACAAGCGAAGAAACCCCGGTCTCATCAATGATATATATATTGAGGCAGTATCATCTCATCAGGGAGATAATCCTAAAAAAATGACATAAAGATAGAACAGGCCCTAACATATGATAATGTAGCATATCCTTTGACAAAGTTGTTGTCCCAGCACAAACATGATGGTCATGCTAAATTTGATGGTGTTAAGATACTTGGGTGATTGGATCTAGTTTGTATGGGACATTTTGTGATATACTCTTTGTTAGACATTGATGTGTATGAACAAATTGATTAATTAAATGATTGTCTACATAATAGAGTCCGAAGAAAAGTTTATAGTAACTTGTTAATCACAAGGTGTTGTGATTGTGAGATACAAGTGATAAATAACTTATTTTTGAAATATCCCTAGTCATAATAATAATGAGATATAAATATTATTGTTGCATATAGACTAGTATGTGTTGCATTTTTTTTTAAAGAAAATAGCTGATCTCACAAGCTAAGATGTAGAGGGACATCTAAATGAACACATGAATACATTGTTATGAGAACATGATATTGTATGAACCACCTAGAGATTCCACATAGATAACTATCCAAGCGTCAGTGGTAAATATCTAATGCGCAATAGTGGATTTGGTCTTTTGACTTGAGGACATCATAGAATTTTATATGAGGACCGCTATATTTTGGCGAGCGCTTGATGGAGCTCTAAGATTATGAGTCACTAGGATGACGTCATACGAGTATAGTGAGAATCATATAAAGGTTGTCAATATGAGGATTCATCACTCTTGAAAAGTAGAAGATTATAACCTAAATTTTTCTCACTTAAGTTGATATAAATTTCCTCGGTTGGGGTGGAGTTATGAGTTGAAAATGTTTCAATCATAACTGTATTAGATCAACGAAGAGTTGATGTGAATAATATAATTGGTAGAAATGAGACTGGCGATGATCCATGGGTTATATTGATGAAGAGATTATATTTTCACGGCAACTACACATATATTCATTCTATCATACCACATGACATTTTCCTTCACATAGATTTTCTTGACACATTGCTAGATGTCAATCTTGGATGACGACATGAATTGATCAATCTAGGTGAATCGAGAAGAATATCATTGTGTTTGACATCGTGAATGGAAACCTAAAGGGTCACACATAAAAGGCAAGAATTGAACATCTAGAGTTGGATCTTATCCAAGTGGGAGATTGTAAGAATTAATGTCCAAGATACAATTAGTTGGGTTGAACTTAATTACTTATTCGACCAAATTAATTAATTAGATTTATTAATTGGATTCGTTAGTTGTGAGCTAACAAAGTTCTAGTAAGACTAAAACACACAATTCTAGTAGGACTAGAATTAGGGTTAGTGCAACCTATAAATAATAGGGTCACAACAGTTTATGAGATTAAAAGAATCAAGTGAATTTGTTTTTATTACTTGCTAGCACAATCAAGAGACAGAATCCAATACAATTATTCTCATAGTTCCGCTTTCATTTGTTCTTGATCATGGAAGTCCAGATATGTTCTTGTTGTGTAGATTAACATTAGAGGCTGGACAATTGGATAGCTGTGGTTTTAAAGATTGTACATCTAACTAATGAGATAATCAGATTCTACGGTGTTTATTGAGGTAAACTTCTATCACGAATTCTATCTGAGTACGAGATTGATCGGCTTATAGGAATTGTAAATTTAATTGATGTTGTGCATGTATACGTCAATTCCTTACTGTAGGCAGCCCAAACTCAGTCCATTTCAGTCCACTTTTCAACCAAGAAAACTGCCCTTACAGATCAGCCATCTACCCATTTGACCCTCCCTCATGAAGTAAAAAACTGCCCCACAACTTCTCCACTTTTTCCTCAATTCTCAGCCATCTAACCACCTGCTCTTTGCCTCCAAAATGTCCCCGATTTTGGCCCCTTTAACCCCATTTTCTCCTCACTTTTCAGCCACCAAAATCAACTATATTTTCCTTCCAAATTATCCCAAGAAGTTCCCAATTTTCGGCCCCCATAAATCCATTTATTCCCTTCATCCAGGAACAACAAAAAACTCCAGAAATTCTCTCATTTGCACCCCAGTTTTAGCCCCAAAATTCTAGCACTTCTCCCCATTTTTGCACTCAAATATTCAGCCACAAAATTTCCAGAAAATCACTCTAATCTCCTATCATTTCTCAGCCAATTTAGTAGACATATCTCTAATCGTTTGTCCCTCAAAATTCGGCCAGCAGCCTTGCTTATTCTTCACAACATTTTTAAGCATAAGTCCACTTATTTACCCTCCCATTTCCATCCATCAATAGCCTCTATTTCCACAAGAAAATTCAGTCCATATAACTCATACTTGACAGCCCATAATAGTCCCGATTTTCCTCTCCATTTTCTCTCTTTAAATTTTCCTACAACACTTGAATTTGTAATTAAAAAGGAAGGTGCATCCACATTTCATCTACCAATTCAACTTCAACAAAAAATCTAAACTTTCAAGGTCTTTTAATACTACATAAATTATGATTTCATGAAAGTTTAGTTGAGAAAATATTACATACGTACTTTATATGCCATATTAAATGATTTTATGTCGTCATTTCCATGTTGGATGTATATAATATATCTAGCATGATTAGGGCAATTTTATGATGGAACATATGTCGGTGATTGAAGGTAATCACCTATTTATGTTGGTGATTGAAAGTAATCTCCTATTTATGTTAGTGATTCAAGGTAATTATTTAAGAATTTATGTGGTGCCGACTACTAATTTTATGTTGTTCCTTAAGAATGTTATGGCGTTTGGCATGTCATTTATGATTGTGCATAAATTTTTCATATGTATGTATAATTATTACTAAGTGTTTCTATTGAAATGGTCACGCCCCAAAATTATTTACTCTTCAGATTGATGGACTTAGCAATAGTGCAACGGCGTAAAGTGGCAATAGAAAAGAAAATGATTTATGTTTATGTTTCAACATCAATATAATCGATCTTTATGTAAATTAAAGTAGTGTTTGAATATGTTTAAGATTTTGTAAATTTGAAGAAACCCCAAATTTATGTTCAGTTTGCCGTTCGGAAAATTAAATTTGAAATTAGAGCTTTATATATTGAAGTTTCAATGTTGTGCCCCTGATTTCAAAATATCATAACTTCTTGTATAATGTGAAATTTTGAGTGAAATCAGTGGATTTTGATATATTTATAAGTTTTATGTTAGTAGGATTTGGAATTACTTTAAAATCACGTCGTTTGAATTTACTATGACCACTTTCCTGGGCAGCGTCAATTATATCCGAGACAGTTTTTCAGGTTACTTTGGCCACATTTTTGTCATATCATATTACTTGGTTATGGTCTAGATTTTTGATATGTTGTACCCTAAGGTTTCAATTACCTACATTTCAAAAATCATAATTTTAAGAGCATGTTTATTTGGTCAAATAAATATTGGCAACATCTAGTGTTGCCTGTAAAATCTTGAAGTTTTGGAAGTCCTTTTGAGTTTTCCTTGTGCGCTTGCTATTTTTTTTTATACTGGAAATTAAATTTAGAGTTGTCGATTATATTTCTAGATTTTAAGTGACCTGTGTTAAGATAAATTTAAGTCACAATATTTTCCATAAAACATTTAAGAATGTCGCACCAATATGTGAGAGGCGGAAATTAAATTTAGAGTTGTCCACTTATATTTCTAGACTTTCCTTTTTTATTGTGTAGTTATTACACAATCTTTTCTTTTAGGACTATTGTAACCCACAAATAAGGTCTTCTACCTTGTTAATGAGGTAACACAGTTGATCATTCAACCAAAAGTTATGTCCCAGTTTAGAAGAATATTATTCCATGGTTCCATAAACTTCATGCTATCCCAAATCCACCAAATCAAAGAATTCCATCGTCGTTAAAATCTCATTGAAATGTACTCACTGCAATCAAACAGGTCATACCAAAAATCGTTGCTTTGAGTTAGTTGGATATCCAGACTGGTGGGACCCAACTCATCATCGAAATGCTAGTAGACCATCTACGACATCACTTGCTCAAACAAAAGAAGATGTTGGTCCATCTACTTCATCAGCACTGGAAACCACTATTGGAGAAGGTAAAGTTTTTAATATTTCTGCACCTGTTTTGAATAATCCATGGATAATTTCAATCCATGGATAATTGATTCTGGTGCCACTGATCATATGACATTTGATGTGAATCAAGTCTTTAATCTGAAACCCTCATCTAGAAACTATGTCTCTACAGTTCTTGGGAAGGGTCATCCCATCTTACTAAAACGTTACATCTTGATTCTCAGACATTTGGTACCATCCTTGAACTATAATCTTCTCTCTGTTTCACAAATCACCAATACCTTGTCTTGTGTGGTTAGGATGAGGTAAAACTTGATGTGGCGGAAATATCAAATGACAAAGTAAGAGAACCTGAAAGCAGTGGTCAAAACTTGGGCGCACTAGATGAATTGGATTCTAGTGGTCAATGCTTGATATAAGTGGTAATGAACACGTAAAACTATGAAATAGGTCGAGTTGCAGTCTCTCGAGTAATATACCAAACCAATTGTTAGTGAAGATATTTCTCGAGTCGTCTAAAAGATGAGCTACCACAACGTCTCACAAGAGGTATTCCAAAACCAACTTATGAACCTGAATTGTCTAGTAAAGTAAGATATCCCATGAACCATTATGTGTCTACACATCAATTGTCAAAAACAAATTAGTCATTTGTAAATCAATTATCTACTGTATCTATTCCTAACAGTGTGCAGGAAGCCTTAACCGATCCAAGGTGGAAAGCCGTAATTAATGAAGAGATGGCTTCCTTACAAAAGAACCAAACATGGGAGCTTGTGGATCTTCCTACGCAAAAGAAAACAGTTGGATGTCGATGGATCTTTTCTATAAAGCACAAAGCTGATGGTACAATTGAACGCTTCAAAGCAAGATTGGTGGCAAAGGGGTATACCAGACTTATGGAATTGAACACACTGAAACCTTTGCACCCGTAGCAAAAATGAACACAGTCCGAGTCTTGTTATCCTTGGCTGCAAATTTTGGATGGCCTCTATAGCAGTTTGATGTGAAGAACCCATTTTTACATGGAGAACTATATGAAAAAGTCTACATGGATCTTTCCCCAAGATGCACGGTGACAGAAAAGCAAAGCCACAAGGTGTGTAGACTGAAGAAATCATTGTATGGTCTAAAGCAGGCTCCCAAGGCCTAGTTTTTTGGAAGATTCACAAAGTCTATGGTATCCTTTGGTTATCATCAATGCAATTCAGATCACACTTTGTTCTTGAAGAAACAAAACGGTAAAATTAATGCACTTATTGTTTATGTTGATGATATGGTGGTAACAGGAAATGATCCAGTTGAAAGGAAGGCTCTACAAGAATACTTCTCCAAAGAATTTGAAATGAAAGACTTAGGCCCCTTAAAGTACTTCCTAGGAATAGAAGTATCTCGATCTCAAAAAGGTATTTTCTTGTTCCAAAGAAAATATGCTTTAGATCTTTTAAAGGAAATTGGGATGTCTGCATGTCAACCAGCAAATACACCGATCGAGGAAGGATTGAAATTACGAATGTAAGCTGATCAAGTTCCAGTTGACAAAGAGAGATACCATAGACTTGTCGGCAGACTGATGTACTTAGCCCACACAAGACCGGATCTTGCATATGCTTTGAGCATCGTCAGTCAATTTATGCATAATCCAGGTGAACAGCATATGAATGCAGTCATACGAATTTTGAGATACTTGAAATCAGCCCCAGGGAAAGGAATTCTATTTTCTAGAAAAACAGATGAACAAACCATCGATGTATACACCGGCGATCTTTGTTGGGTGGAGATAAAATGACATTCGATCTACTTCAGGGTATTTTACCTTTGTAGGTGGAAATCTTGTCTCTTGGAGGAGCAAGAAACAAAGTGTGGTCGCCCGTTCAAGTGGTGAAGCGGAGCTACGAGGAATGGCTCTTGGCGTTTGTGAAGGCTTGTGGATGAAATTACTTCTTCAGAATTTAGGTTATTCATCAAATACACCTATTCGACTGTACTGTGATAACAAGTCTGCTCATGATATGGCCCATAACCCGGTTCATCATGATCGAACAAAACATGATGAGATTGATCGTTTTTTCATCAAAGAGAAATTGGAGGAAAAAAGTCTAGAGCTACCAGAAATCCGATCAGAAGACCAATTGGCAGATATTCTCACCAAAGCAGTTTCAACTCGCATACTTTCAAAATTTGTGGACAAGCTGGGCATGATAGACATCTATGCACCAACTTGAGGGGGAGTGTTGAAATATCAATTAGTGATTTACATAAATCATTTAGAATCAATTAGTGATTCTATTTATGAAAATATCGTGGTATTATTCTATTTGATATTTTTTTTAATGTATGAGATTACTTTCCTTTATAGTTGATTGTGTAGTTATTACACAATCTTTCCTTTTTAGGACTATTGTAACCCCATAAATAAGGCCTTCTACCTTGTAATAATTCATTCAATTGAATCAATCTGAGATTTACAGTTCCCCACGCTTTGGCACAATTGCTCTTGCATTTGCTGATCTTTTATTGTCCTTCCACTGTTTTGTTAGACATCTATTTGGCTTTTAACGATCTTTTTATTCTTCTAGCGAAGGATATGCCTATAGATCTTATTCTTCCCCCACCAATGTGTTGTATATTAAACTTTTATGTTGGTTTTCCAGTATAATTTTTTTTGTCCTTTTTAAACAATTTAATAAATTTTCTTGAACATTTCCAATTTCATCTTTTTCTGAATTTTGTTCGGAATAATAATTTTGATCCTTAAAACTTAAATTAAGGGGTGATTTTGAAACTCTATGTTACGCTTATCTTACATAAACGTTGACCTTAAAACAGAGATGATTCGACGTTGATGGAATATCAGAACTCTCTTTAAAGTTGTAGAATATCAATAACTTGAATTTTGTGTTTAACAAATTAATAATAAAGCATGTTTAATTTTTGGAAGCCCTTTATATGAGAGGGTCTAATAATTAAATGACAAATGTTTACTGATTGACAACAAAAAACTAAAACTAATGCTCATGTTTACTAAATGATTTGAATATGTCAAATCTCTCTCGAAAGATGTGAATCATTTTCCGCCACAATATGTTGATATCGATGCTTAATTTATTTGAGTCCGACTAACAAGTTAAAAATGAATTTCGAAGGTAATTTAAGGGTACTAATGCCAAATAAATAGTTACTTTTAAGTAAAAGGTGAACTTCAATAATATGAAACAAAAAGGAAACAGATCTTGAAAAACTTTTAAGAACCTGACCACCATCCATTTCATTTCATCAGAACATATTCAAAGAAACAACAAAAGGTCATATGCATTACATCAAGGAAGGGGAAAAGAAAAACACTGTTATACTAACAACAATGGATGTCCACCCAACATGCACAGTCCAAAAGCATGTAATAATTTAAAGTTTGAAATGCAACAATGCAGAGACGTCATTAAGCCCTTTAGTCTGATTGTAGTCCGTATACTCCTTCAAGGTAAATGCACGATATTTAGGCATGTTCTCTTCTGATAACAACTCCTTAATTGGTGCATAGAGCTTTGAGGATGCCCTGGGACCCGTTGTAAAGAAGCTTCCTACCGATATTCTAGGACCAACACGGTTTGACAAAACTCTGTGTTCAACGCTTTTGTATTTATCATTTGACATAATCTATAATTTTCAAGATCAGCAAAGTTAATGTTAGCATGAGTACAAGAATTATAAAAAAATTATAAAACTGAAATTGCACTAATAATTGTTTCCCAACACACCTCCTATTCTTATTAATTACGCTTTCAACCAAAACATGAAAAATCAAAAGGTTATCTTATTCAAAAACCCAATTATGATGTCCCTTTCTTAAGACAATCGCAAAGACATATTTTTAGAAGCCAGCTCGAATGAAGATTAGGTATGATCTTTATACATACCTTGTGTCATAGAAGTTGATGGTCACAAGTACTTTATGTACTTTTTTGAAAAGATTAGTCTTGGATCTAGTGCCGCACGTGAACATTGAAACACTTAACCTTGCAAGTTTAAATGAAATGGCACAAAAAGGTTGACTCTAAATTTATTGAAAATAAGACTTAGTTTATTGTTGTTATTTTTGTATAGATATGGATCAAGTCTTTTTCATAAAATGGGGGATGGGAGATTGGGAGGAAGTGTATGATGACAAAATTAAGGACTTGCCTGTAAATAATCTCCAATATTCACAATCAAAGCTCCTGGTGTTGGAGGAATATCAACCCACTGGTTTTGATGAAGTACTTGAAGGCCTCCTATTTGATCTTGCAGTAGCACTGTTAAGAAACTATTATCAGAATGCTTGCCTGCACCAATTGTGAGTTCAGGCTCAGGACATGGAGGATAGTAATGGGAGAGCATTGCAAGCCCCTCTGCACATTCCATGTCTAAGAGATGGTTTGGATTGAGCCCAAGACCCTCTGAAAGAAGTTTGAATAAAGTGCATCCCAATCCCATTATTTGCTTTGAATATTTCATTTGAATTTCTCTGCAAACATAGGCAAATTACGATATAAAGTTGAAAATCAATTTAAATAAATCGGGTTAATTTCATCGGCGGTCACTCAATCACTTAATTTTAATTTGTTTGGGTTGAACTTTAATTTAGTTTCAAATTATACCACTCCGTCACATTCCCCAGCGCATAGTCCCCAAACTAACTAATATTGCTTATTTGGTAGCCAACATAATAGTTATTCCGTGTAATCAGGACCGTCCTGTGAGTTTTCGGGCCTGAGGCGAACTTCATAAATTGGGCCATATGGACCCCAAATCGTAGTATGCATTCAAAATTCATAAAAATTTTATAGAACTAATTGTTAACTTAAAACTCAATAATAAAACGGCAACCAAAATATAATATACAAAATATTTAGGTTATAATCAAATAATAAAGTCAAAAACATTCCAAAAGGAAAAAATAGTAAGAATTCAAAGTGCTAAAAAATTAGTAATAAAATATTTCAACCATCTTACAATTAGTGTCAATATAAGAATTCAACACGCTATTATAAGAATTCGTTGGTATTTATCAAATGAAAAGTTTAAAATAGTTTTCTTATGACAGATTAGTAACCTTGTAATTTTAAATCAATCAATATTGTTGCTCTATTCATGTTGTCTATTAAAAATACTAGATACTCAAGCTACCAAAAAGAACAGAAAAAGAAGCATTTTTAAATATTTTGTTGTCTCAATTACAAGGAACAAGATCCTAAATCTAGATCTTGACAAGGGGTACAAAACAAAATTAATTCTATAACTACTATGAATTAATTATCTAGCATAAAATCGAAAATAATCAAAATTTGAAAAACCACTTATCATTTACACAAGAACAAAAATACAACCATAAAAATGATCAAAAAGAGCATAAATTAAATTCTAAGCTTTTTAAACCAAATATCAAAACACTAAAATCAGTTATTACAACAATAAACAAAAGAAAAAAAATTTCAAAACTTGGAACAAGAATCAAAGGGGTTTAAATTGTATATTAGAAGCCATCGATATTAGCTAAATACTTAGTTTTGAGAACAAAACCATGGACATTCTTTGTTTTGTAGCAATTGACTTAAATATTCTAGAATTTAGAATTAATTTGTGAATTATGAAATGAGTGAATAGGCGAAAGATTTACATAGGCTGGGAAATGAAAATTGGGAAAATTGAGAATTTGGGACGCAAATCAAAATTTAGGGGCATGGTTTTGGGTCGTGCCATTAGTTGGCCCAAATAAATAATTTATACTTTTTAGTGGGCTGGGTTTGGTCTAACTATTAAAAAATCCAAACTTTTGGGCCCCCTTTATTTTTGGGCATGGGGCAAATGCCCCATCTGCCTAATAGCAGAACCGGCCATGCATGTAATCCCGGCATATAGCATGCCAACTTACTATTCCACGATGTCATAAAAGTGCTACAATAAAAATAAAAAAAAATAAAAAAAAAAAAAAAGGAAAAAAGAAAATTTCGAACAAAAACACCATTATCCTCGGTGCAAAGTCAAACAAATGCACTAGTGGACACAGGTGCATAGTCAAACTTCCTCTTAAGCGAATATGATATTTAAAGTTACTTTTTCTACAATCAAAATTTACTTTACAGGAAAGTCACTTTTAATCATAGCACTAAGCAAAATAATATATGTGCAACATGTAGAACATACATACCGGAAAGCTGCAGGCAACTCCTCAGGCTTTGGGGGATTAGGAGACATCATGCAGAAGACTGTATCCCTCCATTTAGCTGCTATCCCAGTAAACAAGTCAAAGTTGGTGTTATACACAACCGGTTTAGTACCATCCCGGGTATAATACTGCTTCTTAATCTCATTATCCTGATCAAAGAATCTGCACACACCATTTTTAATCTCCTCCATGTCACTTTCTGGTAAACCATGATTAACCACTTGAAAGAAACCCCATGTCTCCGATGCATCTCGGATCTTGTCTACTATCTCCTTGTACTTGATCGGATCTTTATCGACCCCATCAAGGTCCATCGTCGGAATACTGAATCCAATATTCCTAGGAGTTGTGGTGACCCTGTCTGGACTATCTTGTGGCTGAATGAATATACGAGGTACCTTGGTGATTCTAGAATCCACGAGTCCTTTAACACCAGATTTAGTTTCATCAAAAGCTTTTAATTCACTGAGCCGATCGTATGGCTTGGATTCAGTGTTGTTTTCACTCCCCATTTTTTTTTCCTTTTTCTCAGTGTAGGTATCAATTGGAGTTTCTTGGGGTGGTACTGAAAAGTCTCGTAAGTCAAGCACTATCAAGAACTGATTTCACCTAGCATTTTATAAAATTCATCAAGATTTGTTGCAACATGCAATTTGAAGTACAAATTATTTGTGAGAGAGAAGATAAAATATTTGAACCATTATTGCAATTTCCTATCATGTGTTAGGTGGGAAATTTCCTATCATTTGGAGGGCCATTCAAAGAAAAAGTTTGCATATGCTGCCTCTATTATATAATTCCCAGCGTGATACAAGATCCAACTATTAGGCAATAACAAAAATCAAAATTAAGGATATATATAATGATTAACGTGATATATATATATATAAATTGATCTTTTTCATTAAATAATAATATATATATAGAATTGCTAGAGGATGCGAAAATTTTAATTTGAAATGTTTGTGCAAAAATTTGGAAAATTGAATTGAGCATAAATTTAAGGTCAACCCGCAGCAAGCAAAACGCGGTTTAAATAATTGGAAAGATCGGTTTGCTGTGATTTGGGCAAAAAAGCAAACCGCCCGGCCTTTTTAAAATTATATCAGTTTGTAAGTCGGAGATTTTTCCATCCTTTCACGTGCAAGAGTTTCAATATGAGGTTGAGACAATATAATGACATTTTGTTTTAAAAAAACAATGACTAAGAAATAAGAAGAAAAAAGTGAACAAGACTTTTTAATGATTTCATTTGCTTTCGAGTCCATGTTGGTTCTATCAAATCTTGTTTTTAATTAATGATGTTCTTCTGGATTTATTATGAAATTAAGTCATTGTAAAAATCTTCTATAAACTTTTTAGACTTGTTTTAATTAAAGATTCTTTAATTTTATAGACTTATGTAAATTTTCATTAAGGACATGTTTTATTAATTTTAAAAAATATATAAGCGAAAATTTTAATTAAATTGGATTTTTAAATAATAAGATATATATATGTATTCAATTATTAAAAATTGTATAGACTTTTATAAGTGAGTGGCTTTTGTGGAATTCGTTAAGTGACTTATATGGATTTATTAGAAATTAACAAAAATCTTCTATAAACTTCTTTAGACTTTCATTAAAGATTTTTATAGGCTTGTGTAAACTTTCATTAAGGACTTTTATGTTTTAAAAAAATATTAAGCTAAATTTTTATATAATATAATATTATTGTTAACAACTTCTCGTATTTCCAAATCATCCACATGCCATGTGATTAAGATTCCAAAGTAATAATTTTTTCATATTTTTTAATGACATGAAAAATATGATTTATTACTATGGAATCTTAATCACATGGCATGTATATATATATATATATATATATATATATATATATATAAAATTAAGCCACCTTAACAAATAACTTAAATAAAAAAAATTAATAATGTCCAATAATTTTTTTTTTTTTTTTTTGCAATTTGGTAAATCTTTTTGAAATTCAATACAAATATTTAAAAATCATATTATTCCAATCCCAATCTCATTTAGGCCATTTCAAATCAATCTAAATCCAAATGTATTCATGAGCATTATATCAATCAATTAACAAGAAGTGGGAGGGAGAGAAATTTGACATTTTAATTAACTATTCAAAATGGACTCAAGAAGCAAAATGATTCCAAGACAAAACACGTGATTTCAATGATAATTTTTTGAGGACAAACATGTGACATCAAATAAAATCCAGACTATTATGCATTGAAAAAAATCCATAAATGCACAATTGTCGTAATTAGAAAGCAAAATTACAATCATGAGAATTCATTCAACAAAAAATCGATTGATTGATTTTTTATTTTTTTTTTTATAAAAAGTCATATTATTCAATCAAGAAAAGCGCACACTGAAAAATAGTAAAATCAGATTTTGCATAAATTAGAAAATGGTGTATCTAGAACAAATAAAATCAATTTTTTACAGGAATAGAAGCTATAAAAGAAAATAGTAGTTTTTTTTTTATTTTGGGGCTCTAGAGTCTTTACAAATCTCATGGGTATACGAGAGATTTTCTTTGAGATTTTCTATTTATACTTTTCACCAAAAAGTCTCCAAAAATTAGTAAGTAGGTCCTTAAAATCATTATTAATTTGAATACCCACAACTTATAAAAACTTCTAAAAGTTTTAATTCAATACCCTATGACTTTTCTATTAATTACACCAATACTTTCAAATAGTCTTAAAAGGTCTATATTGAATACCCTAAATTTTTAAATCCTTAAAAGTTCTTAAAAGTCCTAATTTGAATACACCCCCTAGATTTCTTTTTTTCTTTTTGGACTTAATTGACAAACCTCTAAGATTACAACAGATTGATTTTGAGTTATCGTATGATTTTGAAAATTGATCAAAGATTATTGCTAAATTAAACAACGGTAGATTAAGAAACCTTGGTAATTTAAACTATTTGATTCTTCAACTTAACTTTCTAGCAATAGTTGAATTAGTCTTTAATTTAGATTATTTCAAACAAACTTCTTTCGATTAAAGTAGCCTAGAATAATAGTTAATTCGAATTAAATTAGACTTTCTTCATTGCAGTCCATGTAGGATCGACATCGTTGCTACTTTTCTATATTACAATAGATTCGTGAGCTCGCGAGTTATTTGAACTTTGACAACAAGTTTTGACGTCGTTGGCGTAGACTATGTCAGAAAGTTACTTGGTCTTGGTTAATTTAATTTTTGACTAGTTATAATTTAAGGCTTTATTTCTTTGAATAAAAAAAAAAAAAAAAAACAAGACAAACAATGCATGCTAGGTCGTAGGTCTTTAGCATTTGACTTAGAAATTGAACGCACTTTCCACAATAGAAAGCAAGCCACTAAATTAGATAAAATTGAAAGAATCGAAGTAATAATCACGATGGGTGATAAATATGAAGAAAGGCCTTTTAGAGACTTTTTAGTCCATTAGCTAATTTGAGTACATCGTGCATCCAATACCCACAAGTAGTTGCTAGGAATTTTGAACTAAAACCAAGTGTGCTTAATTGTCTTATATGTTTCTATGGTTTGGATAGTGAAGAGCTATATAATCATTTGACATATTTCTATATTGTATGTGAGACATTTAAATGTGAGAATGTTTATCCTAATGATGTTAAAATTCGCACGTTTCCTTTATCTATTATGGATAGAATTAGATCATGATTCAATACAATACATGTCAATATATAGTATTACATCTTGAGAACAAATTGTTGCTAAATTTTTTAATAAATATTTTCATGTTCATAAAACTAATGCTACTCGTAGGGATATTTCAGAGTGTGAAGAAGGATGAAGAACTATTTTATGAAACATGGGAGAGATTTAATGGGCTGCTTATCAAACATCCTCATCACGGCTATAAAAAATGGCACTTGTGACAATATTATTTGGAGGGATTACTATAACATATTCAAGAGTGGCTGATGGCTAAAAAATGGTGGAGAGCTCATGTCCAAAAATGCAAAAGAAATTTGGAGCTTCTTTTAAAAGCAAGCTGATAATTCACAACGATGGAGTCGAACTTCTAGGACTGAAGGAAAGAAAATGGAAACCTACGAGATTCGAAGTTGTGAACCTAGTTCAGAGATTAAAGAGGTCAAAGGTATGATAAAAGTATTTCTCGCGAGTTAGCCTCATTGACATCTACCAAGTCTACTCAACCAAATGCACATTCTAATCTAGTAAATTCCCTCAACATGATGAAGAAACCATCATAGAACCCCTACCCAAACATATATAATCTAGGATGGAGAGATCACCCTAATTTTTCATTGTCACGATTCTCAACAGAATGTTGCAACATGTCAAACTCCTTAGCAAAATCCTAGACAACTTATTCAAAACTCTACACAACCACAACCATGGTAGGAGACATTTCAAAAGTTCGCAAAATCTACGCAAGCTACATTGGAACAATAGAATCATACCATCGAGGAGTTTTCAAAATGAAAATAACTACACAAAACACACAAGCATAATCCATTTCTAATTTGGAAAAATATGATGGGATAGCTCACCTTGTCAGTACAAAAGTTGTCAACAACCATTGAAGAAGAAGGAATAAGAAGAGGAGGCAGAAAAAGAAAAAGAAGATGAAGAAGAAGAAATGAGAATTAGAAGATGAGGATGAAGAGTATAAAATGAAAGGGATCAAAAGTCAATAAGTATCTCTTATGAAAAATATGAAGCAAAGTAAAGGGTTGCAAAAATGTGTTCTCGCTACATATGGTGCACGTACAACAAAGAAAAAGTTTGAAAAAAAAAAGAGAGAAAATGCTCAATAATAATAGTCTTAAAATCTCTATGGTTCTCGCTCATACTTTATTTGTCCACTTATATAATTCCTTGATTAGCCTTGTCCCAAGCTGTTACAACCAAATAAAAAGTCCTTCTTTGAGTTTAGAGAGCAAAAGCCTAAAATCAATGCCAACACTATGGGTTGTAGCGGGTAGTGATATTTGGGAGAAAAAAAAATAGCTTTACTTGTCTACTAATATTCGAGATGTATTCATTTTTTTTTTCACTTCTAAATCATGGACAAGTTTCTTTTACACGCACATCTTGGGTGTGAGTGTGGAATACCATTTTTATTCAATGTCACCCACTTTACCATATTATGTGAGCAACACACAAATTGGGTCTATGTCCTTTTGAGAGTAATGTTCCTACATACATATTGGAAATTGTTTGGTCACTATCGCTTTGATAGATAATCTAATTGCACAAGTCTATTAACTCATATACATGAATTGATGGATGTGAGAGTGATATTATTCCAACTCTTTGATAATGCTTGTCTTTTTATCCGTTAATTGTTATTAGTTTGATTGATGAAATCAATGTATAGTGCCTTAAATTTTTTTAAAGAATAAGACGAATAAATAGTATTTTTATCTCTATTTTTTGTTCGAGGACTAGCAAAATCTAGGTTTGCTGGGTGTTTGATGAGCGCGATTTCACTATAAATTTTACTTGCTTATCTTATTTTGTTAGTAATTCTTTATTGATAAAAGTACTAATTAATTTTTTATTTGAGCATAAATTATTTTTATGCCATGGTCAAACCACGGTTGATTGCGGCCACTTGGAAAAACTCGATTTGCTACAGTTTGGGCTACAACTTGCCAGAATTTTTTTTTCTAGTTTTATGTCGGGGGTTTTCTGTCCTTTTACGTGCAAGAGTTTCAATACGAGGTTGGGACGACAGCTAAGAAACAAGAAAAAAATTACGTGCACATGAAAGGATGATAAAACCTTGTTTAAACGAAGTGATTATTAAATCTTTTGTTTTTGATATAATTAAGTTATTCTAATTTTCTTGAGCCAAGGTAGATGATGAAACCTTGTTTAAATGAAGCGTTTATCTTGTTATCCTTTTAATTTCGTTTTCAAGCTTAAACATTTATGGTTTGTTCTTGTTGAATTAATTATAAGAATATTCTTCTATCTTAAATATCATGTATTTTTTTATAGTAAGAAATTGTTTGATTAATATGTGTGCTTGGTGTTTGAACGTGTTCTATTAATTTCTTTTGATTTTTCGTTATCCTGTTATATAGGATGCTTAGAATACAAAAACTTTGATTCTTTGTTTTCTTTGAATTGAATTTATATGAGAAATTCTTAAGTAATTTAAGATCGAATCAAAGCGGAATCGATATTAGATTTTCTTCTTTGATAAATCTTTAAAACGACAATAGATTGATTTTGAGTTATCATACGATTTTGAAAATTGATTGATAATTGGATAATTGCTAAATTAAACAATGATGGATTCTGAAACTTTGATAATTTAAACCACTTGATTCTTCAACTTAATTTTCTAACAATAGTTTAATTAGTTTTTAATTTAAATTCTTTCAAACCAACTTCGTTCGACTCAACTAGTTTAGAACAACATTTAATTCGGATGAAATTAGACTTTTAATAAGTGCATTTTGTACACTTATTCAAGCTTTTAAACTAAACTTTCATTCTGTTATTTTATTAATTTTTTATTTAATTTATTGTATTTTTCTTTCTATTTCAGTTTTGGACTTGTTTAATAGTGAATGGAGAAGAATGGATGAAAATATCAATAAATTGGAAGATATTTCGAAAGTATGAGGATCAAATTATACTCAATTAGAACTTGAAGGACTATTTTGGAGGCTATTGAAAGTTTTGAGGACTAAAATTATAAAAATTCAAAGTTGGAGGACCAAAGACACATATTTGAAGTGTTAAGCTAGGCGAGGCCATCGCCAAGCACATTCGATCAACAGCAGAGAGCATTTTGCATCGCCAAGGCGATCGCCCAGTCTAAAGTCTCCGCAGATTTTTTTTGGTTAAGTTTTCGTAATTGTCTTCGAACAAAGTGCTAAAATAAAATCATATTTTGATGAGGAGTGCAAATTCAAATTTTTGAGGATAAACGAAAAATAGTGCAAAGTCAATAGATGCAATCAAAGCAAGTCATCCAAAGCACTATTTAAAGTGCCAGTAAAATGATAGTTACAAAGTCAAGTTAACGACTTTAAACAAGTGCTTAATGGGAGGCAACCCATTTTAATATTCTTATTAATTAATTTAGGTTAAATAATGCATTAGTTTTTATTTCATTTATTGTTTATTACACTTATAACGCCTCACTATGTCAACCACAAGATGTCCCATTTTACGAGTCGCGTGGATAAAATCTATAACATCATATTTCGACCATGAGTCCATCCCACTTCAATCCACTTCTACTAGTCCGTCTCATCAGTCTAGACCATCTTTTCCACATCTACCTCCGGAGATTAACTGATGTCTTTCCTCTTTTATTTACTTATTTTTGCTATTATATTAGGGACAATGTAATGTTTTAGTTTGGAGGTGGGTTAAGTATCAAGATACTTAATTGATGAATTTTAATTTTGCTTATTATTCAGGTATGTATAATTGAAATATTTATTTTTAAAAAAAATATTTGTCTAGTTATTGTTGAAAAGCTTTCAGCCAATGATTATAGTATTTGTTTGAAATTAAGTACATTTTCAGTTAGAATATTGAACAACACTTAAATTGTGTTTTTTTATGAATACTTATCCATGTTAGACTAGATTAACAGAGCACATAGCCATTGTTAACTTATCACTTATATATGGACATGACTTGAGTGTATATATACGATTATGTATTGATATTATTGACCTAGAATTATTGTGAAAAACTCCGTTCCTAAATCCTTAGACTAGTAATCAAACTGTTTGAGAACAGTTTGGAGGTGTTAAAGTTAGTATATATATTCATAGAATTTTGATAGTTTGGATTTTCTAGGTCTCATCTTTGGTTGAATAGGTTGTAGTCAAGGAATCTAAACCGGGCAATACTCACTGTTGAATAAAATAAAATGTTTGACTCGAGCAATTAAGTTTGTTAGGGTATTTGAAAACCTGGTGCCCTATGGTCATCTGACTTAGGAGTTATCTGCCCAATGCTCACTACATGGGTGACATAAAAAACTTATGGGAGAGAAGTATTGCACACACGATATAAGATTGTGTACATTAGTTAAATAAAATAAAAAGAGTTAAATGTGCTTGGTAAAGATTGCTAGGTTAGGACCTCACATATTGGAGATGAGACTTTAGAAATCGCTCACTATTCTAGTTCTAAATATACAAGTTTCTAATTTTTACCACTTTATTTGAAAAAGTATTGTATTAATCAATATGAATCAAATTCGCTAGAACACCTCGTGATTGAGAGAAAAACATTAGAAATGTGATATTTTACGAGAATTATAAGGAACAAATAATTACAAAGGGTTCAGGATTATAAAAATATCAACAACACAATATTGGTTGTAGTCTGATATACGTATAAGTTCTATATATGGCTATTCACACACTCACAAAAGGTCGAACGTCAAATAAATGAAAAAATTTATATGTTGTGTTGTTTAATATATTTCTAAAATTGTTGCTTTATATTAGAACCTTGGGCATTTGGTAAGAAATTTAATATTAACTATGTTTTTGGTAGTTTTCTTAGCTTAGTTTAAATTTATATTCTAGTTTGGGGGTGTTTGATAAGTGCATTTTGCGCAATTATTCGAGCCTTTAAACTAAGCTTTTATTTTGTTATTTTATTAATTTTCTACTAAATTTATTGTATTTTCTTTTCTATTTCAGTTTTGGACTTGTTTAATAGCAAGTGGAGAAGAATAGATGAAAATAGCAATAAATTGGAAGATATTTCAGAAGTATGAGGATCAAATTATATTCAATTGGAACTTGAAGGACCATTTTGGAGGCTATTGAAAGGTTTGTGGACTAAAATAATCAAAATCTAAAGTTAGAGGACCAAAGGCACAGATTTGAAGTGTTAAGCTAGGCATGCAATCGCCCATGTTTAAAGATGGGCGATTGCCCACTACCTTCAGTCAACATTAGAGAGCATTTTGCATCGCTGGGGCGATCGTTCAATGTAAATTATCCGCGGATTTTTTTTTTGTTTCCTTTTAGACTTCGACTCCAATTAGGAAATTTTTTGGGGGTGAATTTTATAATATTTTGGGGATCTTTTGGGCACCATTAGGGAACTATAAATATGTGTTATTAACTCATAATTTATAGGCCGATATTTGGGAGAAAAACAAGAAACGAAGACCAAGATCGTCTTTTTCAAGTTCTTCCTATCCGGGTGATGACTTCTATATTTTATTTTATTTTTCATTTTCTTCTTCTTAGTATGGTATGCTAAATTCTTTTAGTGCTAAGATGATGATGAAACTTGTATCATGAACATTTAATTCTTTGAACTTGAGTTTTTTATATTCAAGCATGTTTTTTATTTTGAATAAATGATATTGCTTTCTTCTTCTCTATAACTATATGTGCAATAGTTGTATGAGTCTTGTGACTTATTTTACCATCGAAAGATTAAAAATAAGTTAAACAAAGTATCAATTATCGTAGAGTCCGATATGGGGATAGAGATATACTTCTATACTTTATGTGATCTTTAAGTGTTCACAAATTTTTTAATGCATTTGTGTGTGTGTGTGTGTGTGTGTGTGTGTGTGTGTGTGTGTGTGTGTGTGTATATATATATATATATATATATATATATATATATATATATGTTATAGATATAATAGAGATATAGTCGGGTCACATATAGGGATATGTGTAATTCTACTCGAGAGAGATTGTTAAACATATTAGGAATATTGATCTTCATAATTAATTTGTTTTATTAAATTCAACAGTTCAAGTTAGGGGATTGGTATAAGTGGAATCGAGATCCTACTACGCTTTTCTTTTCCAAAATTAAAGTAAATCTTATGTAATTTAATCTCTTATTTGTTTGAATTATAATTATTTATTATTTTTAATTAATATTTTAATTAGTTTAAGAAACAAACTTTCAAAAGTAATTTGATTTGGTTAAAGTTATTATAATTGAGATTGAATTATCTAAATCTCTGTAGGTAACAAACTTGCAGAATATTAAACATAAAAATAGCTAACAACTTTCTTTATTACAACTCATGTACTGGGATCGACATCATTACTACTTTTCTTTATTCAAATAGATTCATACACTTACAAATTATTTAAAATTTGACAATACTCATATATATCTAAATCATTTTTCCTCTATCAAAACTCAAGAGATAATTTTTATTATTATTATTTAATGACATTAAAATTAGATTTGAATATTTATTTTCTGCTCACTACGGTACCCTACACGAGTTTCATTATTTTATTGGTGAGTGGTTAAAGATAATTATTTTTTAATTTTTTAATTATGTGGCCGATTTTATTCAACTTTGAAGATTCCGGTTGTTATTTCCACGTCGTGAAATCTCTTATTATATAACAACATAACTAATGTCCATTTTATTTGAATGATTGGCATATGCCAAAATGTCGCGTTACTAATGTGAATCATTTTTATATAGAATATGTTTGGACTCATAAGTTAGAAATGAATTTTGAAGGTGGTTTGTACGGTATTTAAAAAAAAAAAAAAAAAATATTGCCAGTGGGGTTCCAATACGAAGGTTGTAACTTTGCACTCACGTTGTGAAAATTTTGAACCTTATTTTTTTTTTTTTATTTTATGATTACAAATCCAACAATCTCCCACTTATTCAAATAAAATAAAAAAATCTCACAAGTAAACGATTTTTGTAAATATTGTTGAAAATATGAAAATATCATGGTATTATTCTATTTGACATTTTCCTAATGTATGAGATTACTTTCTTTTATAGTTGATTGTGTGGTTATTACACAATCTTTCTTTTTAGGACTATTGTAACCCTATAAATAAGGTATTCTACATTGTAATAAGTATTCAATCATTATTAAATTGAATCAATACAGAGAATTATTTCTCTACACATATACAAAGAATTATTTCTCCACACATATTTTATCTCATATTTTACATGGTATCAGAACAACGATTCTGAGCAATGATGTATGGCACAAACACCATAGAAGCGACGATTACCAATCGAATCCCATTGCTCTACAGCAATCCAATCATCTTAGCTTAATCCTCGTTTCTAAACCACTTGATGGAAAAAATTATGGACAATTATGCCATAGAAGTTTCTATTTCATCCATGATACAAACACCATAGAAGCAAAGATTGTCCAATCGGATCTCATGGCTCTACAGCAATCCGATCATCCCAACTTAATCCTCATCTCTAAACCACTTGATGGAAATAATTATGGACAATTATGCAATAGAAGTTTCTATTTCATCCATAGCTTTCCTCCAGGGAACAAGTTTCATGGGAAGGACATGAAACCACGAAACAAACACTTCACAAACACTGCTACCGCTTCTACACTTGACCCAAAAAAAGGAAAAACGCTCACATCCAAAGAATACGAGCAAATCATGACACTTCTAAATAACAAGACGGGTAATGATAAGTCTTATGTTAACATCTCAACGATTGGCTTGGAAAGACAGAGTAATGACCTATATTACATTTCACAAAGACCACAAATACATCATACTACCATTGGATCAATTTAATTTTCAAACTCAATTTGGTTTCTACAACACCATGTTTAGTTTGATGGAGGATGTTGAAGATATGAAAATATCGTGGTATTATTTTATTTGATATTTTCCTAATATATGAGATTACTTTCTTTTATAGTTGATTGTGTGGTTATTACACAATTTTTCCTTTTAGGACTATTGTAACCCTATAAATAAGGTCTTCTAAATTGTAATAAGTATTCAATCATTATTAAATTGAATCAATACAGAGAATTATTTCTCTACAGAGAATAATTTCTCCACACATATACAGAGAATTATTTCTCCACACATATTTTATCTCATATTTTACATTTAAATATAGTAATGTATCTTTATATTTGAACATTATCTTAGTGCAAGTATTACAAAGTAATTGTTGAAATTTCAGGTAGCTAAAAGCTTTGAACCAATTATTCTTTATGACAATACTAGTGACACCACGCGCGGAAAACACTATAGTGCTTTATGTTCATCTCAATTTTCACTCAGCGCATTTTATGACCTTGCGCTTATCCGTTTTCATGAACTTTTAGAAACAAACTCTAATTTTGTTTTACGGCGGCATCACCTCGAAGTTCATATTGGTGAAGTTCTTCCAGTATCTTCTTTCAATTGAAATAGTTGTATCTTGTAGTAAACCTCACTAAGAGTTTATAGAACTCAACCCTTCGACTGTAACAACTAGCACTTAACCATCTAGGATATGGCATTTTAAATTAAGCGTTTGTAAACGATTCAATTATGATGACTTGTTTGTAGCATTTGAACTTAAAATTACTCATTTCGTAAAGTTAGGTAGGGTTGCCGTTATTGGCGAATTTTCAATAATGGAGTTTCATTCCCATCCTCTCAATGTTGATCTTACGTACTTATAAGTTTTGTACGGAGACTTTCTCTTTTTTAAAGTATAATACTACCCCCACAACTTCGGGAATAGGTTTGAATCTTTAGTTGTCAATTTTATCCCCACATTCTGGAGAAGATTCGAACTAATCGATTCTTTTAAGTTTCTATTCTTTCACTCAACTTAAAGAAATGGGTTTTTTCAATTGTCATTTGTTCGGAACAAATTTGTTCAAGTGATGGAGAAAAATCACATTTATGGGATAAACTCATACCTTAGTTCGGTTATTTTGTATATTAATACTTACAGAATTTTTGTTGAATAAGAAAGTAATCAATTATATGTTTTGAACATATTTTTCAAAACGTCTCATATATGTCACATTGATCACTTCAAAAAAATTTCTAAGTAAATGCATTGACAGAAAACTCGTTAAGAAAGTAAATGCATTAAGAACATCTCACCAAGTAGCATTACTCATTTGATCAACACTACGAAATAATTTATTTTCAAATAAACCAGACTTAAGTGCCTTGGTGTTCAATCTCTGCCAGTTGGAAATTGGTTATTAAATAAGATTGTTTGACCCACTTTTGACCAATTATTTGAGTGGGTCTCATTAACGTAGTATATTAAATTCTCAAAAAAATGTTTGGGTGAATGAAAAATTAAAGTCAGAGTAAGCCACTTAAACATAGAAAAATTGGAATTAAAATTGGTGGAAAAACATAAAATATCAATTCTACATTGGAAAATTAGAAGTATTTTGTTTACTTTAAAAAACTCAAGTTGAACACTTGGGTTGGGTTTGGGCCCTTATGGGTACCAATAGTCTTTGCAAAGGAGATGACCTACATGTTAGTGGGTTGGACAAAACCCACCGCGCGTGCTGCCAACCAGTCGGGCTCCTCGAGCACAGGTCGTTGATCGTAGATTAGTTTACCTTCCAAAATTATCACAATTTCTCCACGTGTCCTTGGCTTCTAGAAAACACAGACTTCTTAAAAACACAACTTTTCAACAGTTGTGTCTTTTGGGAATAAACGCCCCCAGTTTGTGGATTTATTTATTCAAAATCTCTCCTGCAATATAATATCCTCTTCTTCCCTGTACTTTTTTGCTTCTCCATTTAAGTCCCTAATATTATATTCTGTATATTTGAGATACTTCTTTTCGGTTCAGAGAGATTAAATATTGTTAGGTTCGTTGGTCTTGTAATTTGGAGTACTACTATTATAAGGCATGGTCGTTGTATCTTGAGAAACAAGTACCGAAGAACCGTCAGTACAAGTGCGCATTATCGTGTTAAGGAGAAATAGTCGAACTCTTGCCTCGGCCAATTCAATTTCTCTATATTTTTTTCTATTTTATTTCTAAATAAGTCAAAACTCTGTCCAAATTTCTGCACTTATATAATTTTATAATCCAACATTGCATTGGTAGCCATTTAATATTTTAATCAATGGGTTGTGGCTACCAAGATGATTAATTTTAGCCACATCAAGTATCCGAAATGCATTTCATCTAAAAGGCTTAATTACATTTCTCCATCGTTGCATTTCAAACTGTAAATTATACCCTGCTTTTGGACTGTGTAAGTTGGGATGACTTTACATTGGTATCAGTTTAACGGTATTTTTGCTTGTGTTTGCTTTTGGTTTTCTTGTTGACAAGGTATAATATTACATTAGGAGAATGTCCGCCCACTTTTAAAAAATTGTGCAGGTATCAAGCCTTTGAGCTTTGATAAACAATAAATCAGGTCCCTACGTTGAGGAGCGTGTTAAGAAACTATTTAAATAAATAATTTTGTCTCCTCTTTAACAATTTAGGCTCTTTGGTGAGGTGGTTCGACGCTATTTTCATTCATTCGATGCAAGCAACAGTGTGGCCTAACTTATTATTTCACCATGCAGTGGATTTGGAGATATATTTGATACTATGTAACGCCCCGGGATTTTTCAACATGAAGGGTCACTAAAATAATCTCTGAACATATGTGACGACTCCAAATAATGTTCCCATGCCCTTGAATGGTTTTTAAACTATAACTTTTGCGGAAAATAACAAGTGCGTAAGGGAAAAAGGATTTTACTTCAAATTTTCATGGTTTTACCTATACCATGATAGGTGCCGCCACAATTTATTTGACAATTCAAACGAACTCCAAAAATTCCAATTTTTTACTGTAGATACTTTAGACTATAGACTTCAACATGTTACAAATTCAAATCTTAGTTACATCGTTTGGTAGGTGAAAATGATAGCCGAAGTTGCTTGAAAAACTGACCCGGGTGTCTTAAGGCAGCCTGCTAAAACGTTCATAATAAATTCATATGATAGAATTTTTGAGTGATTCTAATTTCTGTTATTAGACCACATATATGGCTTTTCATAGCCACTGATTTCACTCAAAAAATCCAACCTTACAAATTTTTATGAGTTTTCAAAGTAGAGGCAGAAAGCTGAAATTTTGAGACAGCATCTCGAACGCAGATTTTTGGTTCGGGCAGATTGATTCCAAAATTATTTTGAAATAGAAAACCAACTCAGATTTAAGTGAAATTCATATAGAAATTAGAAAACATATAAAATTATATCATAACAAAAATTTGGCTCCTGGAAGTGATGTTCGGGACATCAAATTATTTTTCTCTCATCACGAACTCTGATTTCGAGTACAATTCAATGCAATGTATCAAAATTGTCATAAATAATTCTACGAACCTTAGAATAACGTGATTTCAAGTCTAGGTCATAGATAACTCATAAAGAGACGTTTTCCAATTGAAATCACATTATAAAATCCTCAACGAATTTTTGAAGTTGAGGAACAGATTCTGAGATTTGGACAGCAACTCAGTAATTTCATAAACGTGCTTACACATTTTGGTAAAACTTACGAACACGTAAAATGCATAAATTTAAGCATAATCAGTATTTAAACATATCCTTAACTTGAACATAATAAACGAAATTTAAATTAGTGGTTTTATGCCCAAGCACTTGCCATTCATACCGAGCCACTACACCGCCTTCGAATAATATAGGGGGGAGTATCTCAAAGAAACACTCAGTAAGGCTGCACACGTTAAGCAAAATTAATTAACCGATGATCAATCGATTTACTAAGGGTTCCAATGAGCCTCTACGACCACCGGGTATCATAATTCTTTTGTTCTGATGAGCCTCTACGACCACCAATAATTTTCATGAATAACACAACATTTAACATGTAAACTCAAAGAATTAAACGTGCTTAACTTTAACGACTTAGTGCAAGAATCCCCTACCTCTTAAACTTGGAGATTTGGTACACTTCCAGGCTGATTACCCAAAATTTTCAGTGAGCCTCTAGTCTATTTTTTTTTTTCTGAATGACTTTCAAATGAGGTATGTACTGTGTGTTCTATGAGATGGCTAGGAAAGAAAAAAATGAAGAAATAAATAGTATGTATAAGAAAGACCAATGCCAATTCACATAATATACAAAACTACCAATCACAACACACCTTGATGAAAAGTCAAGCGGATTAATATGATTTGAACTTTAAATAACATAAAATATATTTCTCTAATTGAAAACCCATATTTTATGCAAATGATGGCCGCTTAGACATTGGAGAGAAATAAAATAAATGTTTAAAATAATAGCTTGAATAATACAATTCTTTGAGTTAGCATAACTTTAAATTAACTTGATCAGAATTAATTTTTCTTGGGTCCAACACACGCGATTTAAATCAAATGATCAAACAAGCCCAATATTGATATATTTTTATCTGACCTTACCACACTTAAATATTTGGTCGAAACTTATGTTAAATAAAAAATAAAAGAACGAATAGGAAAGAAGATCGTTTCACAAAACGTAAGCGGACTATGCTATCCCATTAACTTATGGCCTTTAACGTGGCTGACAAAAAGCAATGCAATTCAACTAATAGATGAATTGTCAATTAAAATAGTTTATTCATCATTTACAAAGAAAATTACTAGACAAGTGCGGGCAACATTTTATGTGACCAAATAATTAAATTTGAAATTTAAAAAAAAAAATGTCGTTGCGATGCAGCGAACTAATTATATTTATTTTCAAACTTTAAATTAAAATTTCCACGTAAAATTATGCAAATTTTCCAATCGCTACAGACTATTTCATCCAACAAATGAGCGGCTTCATCAAAGTAGTAAAGGAGTTATATGTAGAGATTGCATCAAAGTAGTAAAGATGTGTATTTTTTGCACATCTTTGTGTTTGCACACACAAGAAGTAGAGCCGGCTTATGGTATTAGGTGACTTAGGCGATCGCCTAAGGCACCGACTTAGAGAAGGACCTCGATTTTTCAAAATTACTTGTAATTTTTTTTAACATGTAATATTTTTTATTGTTTTTAATTTTCATTAGTTTTCTCATTTCAATGAAACGACATTTTGATGGATAAGAGGAATTTTTTATTTCTTAAAAAAAAAAAAAAGTCTTGAAAAGGCCCCTTAAAAAGTTTTCATCTAAGGCCCCTGAATGCCTTGAGCCGGCTCTCACAAGCAGTAGTTGAATATATTATGAGTACAGATGTCACACCATCTCTTCACCGGATCTTTTTAACCAAGTTGGTCTAATTGGTGTTGCTTATTGATAAGTACAATTTTGTACTTACTGGAGCTCATAAAAATGGACGATTATGAGCACTCTTACATGTTTTCAGTACTGTTTTATTATCATTTTAGGATGTTATCAAATTCAAGTGTCGATCTAACGAAAATAGAGTAAACAGAAGAAAAATGGACTTAATTGAACAACCAAAAAAACTTGAGGGGCTTGTCATACAAATATCAAAGAAAGCAATTCAAGAAATGCATCCAAGCTAACCATGCGATCACATGGTTAACCATGGCTGCGGTCGCAAGCCACCAAGTTTTTGTGCCGAACCTTATTTCAAAAAACCATGCAATTGCATGGGTATATTTCGGGCACATGTTAAGTTGTTTCCTAATGGAAATAGAACTGTACCAAGTCCAGAATAAAACAACTACCTAAAACAAGTTTTGAAAAGTTCGGGGAGGAATATAAAAGGCAGAATAGAGCACATATCGCGGGAGACGAATTTTGGGAAGAAATATACAAGAGAAGAATCGAAGATCAAGAAACAGTTCGAAGATTCTTGGGCCAAAATCACGGATTGTATTATTAATTTTTTCTTTCTCTTCCGAACATGATTAATACAATTCTTGTATTATTTTACGAAATCATGTCCGGCTAAATTACTTATTGATAGGATGAACGATGAAACCTCATGTTTTTAATTAATTAGAAGTTTTTCCATTTTAATAATTAATTTCTTCTAGATTGATTATTTTTTATTCATTTTTTCTAATGTTTTAATGTTTTAATGCTTGATCACCATTAGAATGTTTTTGATCTTTATTGAAGTCGAGAGATTCAATATAAATAAGCACGTAGTTTTGAATAATATATAGTCCAATAATAGATAGAAATTACTATTATGCCTTATAAAATCCGTTTAGATGTTCTTGTGATTTAAATGCATATTTTTATGTTTGAAACTTAAATAGAGATAATTAGGTTCGCATATTGATATAGAATTGATTGACCATCCAGAGAGGTTTTTGATTATTATAGGATCACCGATTTTCAATCTAAGGTAATTATAAGCTAAATGAATTAAATGGACAATTGATTAAGAAAAGTGTAGGTGGATTCGCAAATCCTAGCTAGTGTTAGTAAAACTCGAATTCGTTCTCACAAATTTACTTTGATTACTTGATAAATTAGATTTAATTAATCACAAGTAGAATAGTTTTAGAATTAAAATCTTAAAAGAATTCTGTGTTCTTATATTGTTAAAATTCGAAGTATAAATTAATTGGTTAATTGATAATTAGTCATCGTGGGTTTGACACTCTACACATCACTTTATTACTTGTTAACGATCCGTCCACTTGCGAGATCAAAATCTACAACACTTATATGCATAGATGGTCTTAGGCAACCATGTTTTCAATTTCAAGTTGACTGCTCGAAATATGTACAATGTACAGCTTTGACATGTTTGCTTTAGCCCCAGTGTTTTGGTTTTGGAACTGTTGCTTATTAGGGGCACTCGCTATGTTCTTGTCCTGTTGATCATAGGATGGAATGACAAATTCATACCAGATGGATCTCCTTAATGAGCAAGTTAAGATGCTTCCTGGAGAGATTGCATTAGGTACCAGTACCCTGAAGCGACTGGTACAGCAATTTGGAAATGATCCTGAGAGTTCGAAAACTCGAGTGTGGCTACATTCATCTGCTCAAAACTATATAGTTTATGTAATATAGTCGATTTAATTCTGTCACAATATTTTCCATAAACATCATGATATCTTGCATTGCGACATTACATTCCCTTCTAGTGCACTGGCCTCTTGTTGAATTCTGCACCAAGATGTGATAGGAGTTTCCCATGCTTTGGCACAATTGCATTTACATTTGCTGATATTTTATTGTCCTTCTTAGAGGTGGAAAATGGGCCGAGCTTGAGCTTGGGCCGAGCCTGTTTGGCTTGACAAAAAGTCGAGCAGGCTCGTGGGCCAGCCCAACGAGCCAGCTCTTCAGCTCTTAAAAGGGCTCGTGGTACAACGGTCGCTTTTTTGTGACCATTTGATGTTGATTTTTTTTTTTTTGTACTTTTTTTTCAATTCCTATAAATACTCCCTCTAAACTCATTTTTTTACACATTAATCTCTGAATCTATTATACATTCAAATTCAACAATAATTATCAAATCTCATTATCTCTTAATATTAGTTTATAATTATTTATCTCAAATCTCATTTTCTCACTATCTCAATATTAGTCTATATTTCTAATTTTCTACTTCTTCTACTACATTTCTAAATTTATACTACATCCTCTACTCTTCTCTATATAATTTATTTAAAATGGCATACAATTGAAGTGATTATAATTTCAGTGGTCTTAATGACATTCCAATTTCTCGCGATATTATTAATGAGTTTGGTAGTACTAATCCGATTGATTTGCACTGATGTAGGCCATATGTGGAATTCAATATATCTCATGCGTGAATCTGGTGAAGGGTGCGAAGATTGTATTACTGCATATTATAACGATAGACACTCACACGGCTCAAAATTTGATTTACAAACATATGACTAGAAAATATGTGTACATGTTAGAAAATTTTTGAAATTTTTTCGACGCAACAAATGCATGTTCAGGTGTATATTATCTGACTACTCCACTAGTGTTCAGTCATTTCTATTATATTGCTAACAATTTTAATAATTATAAGGATTTTGCTAATTTTTTTTTTAATATTGTATATGTGATGGAGGCTAAATTTAGAAAATATTGGAAGAGTTGCCTATGTTATTTCTATTAATATATATTATGGACCCCATACTTATTAGAGGGTACGAAAGTAACAATAATGACAATTTCATAAAAATTAATGTACGGAAATCCACTTATGGTAATTTAGAAAATAAACTTTATGTCAAATGCATGGGGTCTACACTGAAAAGGCAGGTAGGAACGTCATACGATTCCATGTTCCAACACATGCTTCGTTATCACTCGACGATAATGACTTATGAAGTTAACTTAGTTTAGTTACGGGTAGTCAACATGATAGTGGTTCTTCTTCTGCTTATTTCCTTTCCCGTTCTATTGATACAACTTTAGAGTTAGCTAAGTATTTTGTGCACGACATGCTAAGCATTTTAGATGATAAAGAGAAATTTTTTGATATATTATGATGGTGGAGACAAAATGAACATCAATACTCAATTCTTTCAAGTATGGCACGCGATCTACTAACACATCTGGTATCAATTGTAGAATCGTAGTGGCATGATTCTGTCTGATTTGAGGTCAAAATTTAAAACCAACATATTAGAAAGGTTATTGTATCTAAAGGATTGAGACGATGCCGAACTTCGAATCCAAGATAAAGTGGACAAAATGATGTATCAAGAACTTGAAGATTTGAATACAGAATACTTGAATTTGTAGTAAGTATTATTTGCGTAAATATTTTATATTTATTCGTCTTATTTTAACAAAATAATTGTACATGTAATTTGTTCGTATACAATTTTAACTTTACCTGCATTCAAAGTAGCATATCCCCAAGCCTGAAAAAATGATGAAGGTTTTCAACTTTTAAGTTTTATCAGAAAAAATTTCTCACACTTTATTTCTTTTTTATTTTTGAATTCTCCGAAACAATATTAAAAAAAAGAGCCGAGCTCGTGGGTTGCTCTGCTCAGCTCGTTCAGTACACATGCTAATGGGCCAAACCGAACATCAATTATAGGGCCAAGCCGAGCCATTGCCACCTCTAGTCCTTCTATTGTTGTATTAGATATCTATTTGGCATTTAACAATCCTTCTATTCTTCTAGCGAAGGATATGCCCATAGATCTTATTCTTCCCCAACCATTGTGTTGTACATTAAACTTTTAGGTTGGCTTTCCAGTAGAATTTTTTTGGGTAATTAGTACATTTAGTCCCTATCCTTTGAGTCTATTATGCAAATCATCCCTATCATTTGAATTTTGGCATTTGGGTCTTTAAATCCACCATTCTTTGCGTAAAAGATCCCCATCGTCCAAATTTGCCAACTTTTGCCGTTAAATTAACGCGTACAGTGCACTCCCTCAATTTCTGAAGGACAATTTCATCAAATCACAATTTATACTGTTCCCCTCAACAAATACACATACAGAGTTACACACACAAAATTTGTTCAAGGACAAATGATTAGGAAGTGAGGATGAAGGATGAGACGCTAGAGGAGCTAAAGCGAGTGGCTAAGAAGCGAGTGGCCGGCCCTAGCCCTAGGCGGCTAGGCAACCACCTAGGGCCCCCTGCCATGCAAGGCCCAATTTGGCCCAAATTTTTTTTTTTTTTTTTTTTACATAAAGATAATCCTATTTAAATGTGAAATAAGTCTAAATAGAAAATAAATTCAAATCTAACATACATTATCCATCTTAATCTAGTTATTAAATTGTAGACCGTGCAATTTTCTCTTTAAACCTCATTTTAGACATTTTTATCTTGAATAAAAATGATTTTCCAAATTGTTAGGATTTGAAACATAAATAAAAGGGCAAAGAATAAAGAACACAAGAATTTATATAGTCCTATAAAAAATGATAATTTTTGTTTACAATAGATTAGTCATATATATAATAACATAATGAAAGTTTTTAATTATAATGAAACTCTAAGGCAAAATTTCGAAAAACACCCTTGCTTAAGAAAATACAAATACTGTTTACCTTTCGGGGGCGCTGCCCTAAGCCCCCGGGAGGGGAGCCACCTGCCACCCTTCCAACCCCCACCTGCAATTTCGATCCGCCCTCTGCGTAGCGCAACATATTAGGCTCCACGTCTTAACACAAATTCCAATCATTTTTTAATTGTCTCTCAAAAATTTATAATTTAAAAACATCTCAATATATTAAAGGGCCCCATTTTAATTTTCGCTTAAGGCCCCCCAAATCTCAGGGCCGGCCCTGAAGAAGCTACAGCAGCAAAGCATCTCAAAGGTGGTTCTGGAGAGTGCGAGGGAGGTTAGGAGGCTGGCAAAGGAGGATTATCAGGCTAGAACTACTCTAGCTCTTCTCGGCGTCATTCCACCGCTCGTCGCTTTCCCACCTATCACTCTCAGGTCGTCGCTCTCTATGCTTTGCTCAACCTCACAATTGCAAATGATACGTCAGTTCCTTTTACTCATTAATTGCGTTTATGAACTTTTTTATTCCAGTTTTTGGATATTGTTCTATTGATTTAAATTTTACACCAATCTTTTTTCCTCAGAAATAAAGCAGCCATTGTCAGAGCAAGGGCTCTACATAAAATGTTAAAGCTCATTCAGTCTCCAAATGGGTCGTCTAATCAAGCTGAGAGGATATGGATACAAGTGAGAGGATCCTCTCTATTCTTCAACACTTCCTCCTCATTCTCCTAGCACTGATCCTCAAATTAAGAACCATATTCTTAAGTAAAAATTAAGCTCGGTTTAGGTCGTGCCTGATGACTCGGACCGGCAGAGAAGGTGGCGAAGCGTCATGGATTAGTGGAATTTGAGCTTCTTGGAGAGAGAAATACTTAAAGAGAGAGAGTGATGGGGATGAAGAAGAAGACGTAGTAACTCTATGTGTGTGTGTGGGGGGGTGAAGGAAAAGTATAATTTGTGATTTGACAAAATTGCCCTTCAGAAATTGAGAAAGTGCATTTTACGCGTTAATTTACCGGTAAAAGTTGACAGATTTGGACGGTAGGGACCTTTTGCGCAAAGAATGGTAGATTTAAGGACCAAATGTCAAAATTCAAACGATATGGACGATTTGTGCAATAGACTCAAAGGATATGGATGAAATGTGCTAATTACCCATGTTTTTTCCTATTTTTTTTAAAAAAATAATAAATTTTCTTGAACATTTCCAATTTCATCTTTTTCTGAATTTTGTTCGGAATAATAATTTTAATCCTAAGAACTCAAGTTAAGGGGTTATTTTGAAACTCTAGGTTATGCTTATCATACATTAAAGTTTACCTTCAAACAGAGATGATTCGGCATTTATGGAATAAGATTTAGAACTCTCTTTAAAGTTGTGGAATATCAAGAACCTGAATTTTGTGTTTAACAAAATAATAAGCCATTTTTAACTTTAGATGCCCTATGAGAGGGTATATTGGTTGCTCCTTTGGAAAATTTGAAGTCACATGGTTATATGTTCCTTGCTGCAATTTTTGAGATAAATGAAAATATGAATGTTCTAAACTGTTTCCCTGTGTTTTAACGCACTGATTGAGAACTTAGATAGTGAGATCTAAGAAAAGAAAAAACAAATGGGAGTTTTAGAACAGCCCATTGTTGAGAATGGTGAAGGTTCAGTTGCTAAGCATCATTTGTTGGGATGCAGCAGGTCATCTAATTCATTCACAAAAGAATTACATTCTGCAATTTTATGATTATCTTATTGAGTAATTGCTAGACATTTCTGTTGTTAAACTTCATTTTTTACGAAAGGCAGTCATGAAATTGGGGGCCCACAGTAGGGAGAAAGGTTTTGAGCTAGAGTTTTCTTCTTTTCTTGTTCTTCCTTTCACCTCCCTCTTGCGGCATTTCTAGTATTATGATTTACCTGCTGAAAATGTACGTTTTGTGATTTGCTTATCCTTCCCCAAATTCCCCCTACCAACCAGAAGAAAAAGAAGCTATGCATTCATATTGTTAAGCATATTTGATTGTACAAATACAGATTATATTCGGGGACAATCGTATACTCCAGGAACAACTGCAGAACAAGGTTAAGAATAAAGTCTAATGTAGCGACCGGGAAATTTTTCGTTATTTAATTTCATGAAAATAAAAATTTTAACTCTTGGCGTCGCTACAAAATTTCTATTGCTATTTAAAATATTTTAGTCACGTTAATTGTTGCATGTGTTTGCCTTAAATTTTATTTGACGAATATGATCAGTTTTTTTCTATAAAACCAACTTGCACACCTTCCATTGAGCCATTAACACCCCACCTACTGCAAGAAAACCCGCCACCTCCAGCCCCATTCCTACCCCTAAACTTTAGCCATTTTTCTACTTCAAACTCTAGCCGAACCAACCCATTTTTCCCTGAAGAAAACTATTCCATTCAGTCCCCATTTTGGCCCTTAAGCCCCCCAGTCTCCCCTCATTAATCAGCCACAAAGATCACAGGTTTCTCCCTCCAAGATTGCACTTCATTTCGGCTAGCATTTCCCCAATTTAATCTCCCGTTTCAGCCCCCTTAAGTCCCATTTCTCTACTCATTTTTCAATCTAAATACTTTAAGTTTTAGTTCACTTTTCTCTCCACATTCCATCCCCTGAAGTCCCATATTTCCCCTCAAGTTTTCCAAGCATAAAAAAAATGACAGCAATCCCTCCTTATTCCCTTCCCAATTTCGGCCAGCCCCAGCAGTCCATTGTTTTGCACCAACATTCCCCCCCTTCTCCCTTCAACATTGTATAATCAATAGCCTTTTTGCTTCAGTTTTGCTCTCTTTTCAGCCTTCATTCTCGGCCCCTGCAGCAAACAAATTGACTTCAAATTTCATCCACTCTCCTTCCCAAAATTTCCAGCAACTTAGTTCTGTTTTTCCCTCCATATTGTTGGCCAGTAATCCTTTCCTTTTACCTCCTTTTATACCCCGCACTATAACACTAGAATTTGGAAATCAAAAATGTAAAGTCACGGAGATAATTTGAGGAAAAGGGACAGCCAATTTATTCCACATTTCTACTTAACAAAAACATCGATTTTGCAAGGTAGATTCCTATACTACTTAAAACATGTTTCACGGAATTTTATTTTGAAAAAATGATATGTAAATTATATGCCATGTTGTATGTTGAATGTTTAAGATAGAATATTATGATAATGATTGAAGTTAATCACTTAAGTATGTTAAGGTAATCACTTATGAATTATGTGGTGCCACTTACCAAAATATGTTGTTCCTATGTATGATTAAAATTATGGTACGTCGCATATTAATTTCGTATAATTTTCTCTTATGTTATAATTGCTACTGAGTTTTTTTTTTTTTTTTAAATGCTCGCCCCAAAATTATTTACTCTTCAGATTGATATAATTGGCACCGGTGTAGTGACGTAGAGTAGCGACCGTAAAAGAAAAGATGTAGTTTTATATTCTTTATGTTTTGACGTCGATATAATCGAGCCTTTATTTATGTAAATTAAAGTACCATGTAAATACAATGTTTGAACATGTTTTGAGATTGTAGGTTGGAAGGAAAAACCCGAATTTATGTTTAAGTCAACGCTTTGGAATTTAATTTTGAGATTTATAGTCTTGTGTATTAAGATTTCAGCTTTGTGCCCGTCTTTGAAATACCTTTACATTCTGTGTACTCTGAATTTTTGAGTCAAATTAGTGGAGTTTGATATATTTATAAGTTATCTATTAGCAGAATTTGGAATCACCCTAAAAGCAAGTCGTATGGATTTATTAAGACCATTTTATCGGACAGCATTAGTTATACCCAGGATAGATTTTCAGCAACTTTGGCTACGTTTTTCTCATATCAAACTACATGGCAAAGGTCTGGATTTTTGGTATGTTGTATTCTAGGGTGTTAAATATTTACATTTCAAAATTCGTAAATTTTCAAGAATGTTCGGTTGGTCAAATAATTGTTGGCGCCATCTAGTGTTGACGGTAAAATTGTAAAATTTTGAAGATTTTGAAGTCCTTATGAGTTTTTCTTGTGCACTCGTTAATTTTTCGTTGCAATTAAATTTAAAAACCACTCATGAGCTCGTGGGAAACTTCATTTGGAGTCATCAATTATTATTTTAAGATTTTTAAGTGACCCTCCGGGTTAAGAATATCTTGGCGTTACATTTAATCTTCAACTTATATTTCCTGTGAGAAGTTCTCTTGTCTGCTATATTTACTTCGTTGTTCTGCTTTTGTTAATTATACGTTGATCGTCCTATCATTATTATCAGTGTGCTGAAAACAAGGAATTGCAAGAGAAATCTTTGCCTAGAATAGCACATAGCTTCAGCATCTATCAACAAACCATCATCCTCGTCCAGACAGAGTCTATCTGATGAACATGCTGACGAATTGAGAAAGAAAATGCAATCTCATGTAAACCGCTGAGACCTGTTAACTTTGAGATCCATGGTTGTAATTTAATTGGTATATAAAAGCACATGATGTCTCATATTCTTATGTGAAAGTGGCATATGTTTTTGCTTATGGTTGTTTAATATTTATTATTTTATTTTTAAATATACTGTCAATGTATTGTTCCAAAACAACATGGTTGTTGCACAAAAAGGAGATAATAGTATGTTTTTGCTTTTGGTATTTCAATTTGACAAATGATGTTTCTGCTGCAAGCAGGAAATTGAGAATGAGAAACGGAAGCTAGAACATGTTCAGATTTTAGAGGTGAATAGTGGATTGCATGTACAAAATAAAAAATTGTCTAAGGAACTAGCCTCTCCTGCTGCAGTTATACTAAAGAATTTAGCAGTTGAAGTTACCAGGCTATCATTACATAATCCAAAAAATGAAAAAGAATTACAAGCTACTCGTGAGATGATGAACGCTAAAAATGGTGGTAATCGCAGATTCGATGATGGCAAAGGCCTTCTTGCGGAGGACGGCTCAATGGTCGGGCAAATGATGTTTTTGAAGTGTTCCATGATGACTTTGAATCTTGGAATCTTGATCCCGATGATTTAAAAATGGAATTGCAAGTAAGAAACAAAGAGGAATTTCTCTTGTGGATGCCTTGGCTGAGGATGAGCTTTTCGAAGATGTGTACTGGCAAAATGTTGATCATGAGGCCAAGAAGAGGGAGATGGCTCTGGAGAATGATTTGGCAAACATGTTGGTTTTCGTTGCTCAGCTAAAGAAAGATGGGAGTGTTAACCCAGAATCAAAGATTAATGAGAGGCAGAATGATGACAGAGATCGTACAAATGATCTATGTGAGAATGTGGGTCACTAAATCCACTTGGCCCAATTCTATTGGGCAATATGGTGTGTCTTGTGTGGACCGTTAGATGTAATGGATGGTTGAGATCATTTTAGGGTTTTATATAAGTATTATCATTGTCTTTCATCTAGGTTAGAACATAGAGGGAAGAAAAGTGAGGAGCCGTCTTTCATTCTGTTCTCAAAAGTGAGATTGGACTGAGTGTTTAAAATTCTTAGTCATATCCGGTGGGTTTTAGTTGGTGAACATCCGATTGTCGTTCCCTTGGTTGCATTGCAGTGTTCTTTGTGGCAAGAATCTGAGCCCACAAGTTAAACCAAGAACGAATGAGCAACAAAGGCGTATTTTTCTTGTATTTTTCATGTTGAATCGAGATTGTAATACTTTGTAATTGTTTTCAATCTCAACAAATGGTATCAAAGCCTAAAACATTGATCTAGGGGTGTGAAAAATCAAGAAAAGTTTGTGGGTCAAAAAGTGGAACCGGATTTGCGAAGTTTCAAAATTACCCGAGACTTCAAATCAAGATTCCGGCCAAACCACTCATCGTCCGAAAAATCTGAGACCATATATGGGTTCACGGCAACGAGGCGAACAAAGCCCACCGGCGTGTACGGCGCGTGGAGTCTCCGGCGGTGGTGCGTGAGGCGCGTAAAAATTCGGCTAGCAGCTGCTTTCTCCGGCGCGTGTGGGCGCGTCCCAGCTCCGTTTTACGCGTGGCTTGCGTCAGACTACTCCCTTTGTTGAGACGCACAATCTGGTAGTCCGGCGGTTGTGCGTAGGCTCCGGCAGAGGCACGTACAGTGGATTCAGGCAGCGCGTGTGCGTGCATCCAAGGTTTTTCGGCGGAAGTTTCTGGAGCAAATTGTTTACTAGCTATTTCTGACCTTCTGGTGGTATTGCTTTGTTGGTTGAGCAACGATGCAGCAGATTGGTTGTTCAAGCATTGCCTTGGAAAGCAAAGAAATTCGTTTCGTCTCTCCTATAAATACGGACAATGATTTGTCCACGAGTTTGAATTTCTTGAACCCCTCTTAGTTAATTTTATATTACATCAATTTTAATTGAGGTAAAACAAACTAGGTGGCTAGAGCCTACAACTCCTTAGTATAATTTGTTGCTTTATTGTCTTGTGTGTTGATAAACCGTGTTTGCATGTCATCTTAGTTAGTAATTTGGAAAAATGGTTGTGTTACGTGTTTGCATCTCGTGTGAGTAAGTTTTATAAAACTTTTTCAAAAATTCTCATTCATGGATGATTTTCCATCCATGGGTTCTAGGGTTGAATTATCACAATTCGATAGAAAGGGTGATTATTCAATTTGGAAACAAAAATGAGAGCTATTCTGGTTCAACAAAGGGTTTCTAAAGCCCTTGATGATCCAGAAAATTTTTCTGATGCATTAAAAGCTAAACCTGATCAAATTGAGGAGATGAATGAAATTGCATACAGTTCTATAATATTGCACTTATCTCGATAATATTGTTAGACAAGTTGATGATGCTAAGGCGCTAGAGAATTGTGGGAAGCTCTTGACAAGTTATTTTTGACAAAAACTTTGCCAAATAGGATTTATTTGCTAGAAAAACTTTTCAGTTTTAAAATGGACTCGGGGAAGGATCTTGAATCCAATCTGAGTGATTTTAGCAAAATTGTCAAAAGTTTGGCCCACAATGATAAGAAATTTGACGATGAAGATCTAGCTGTTATATTTTTGAATTCTCTTCCTGATTCTTATAGAGATGTTAGAAATGCGATTAAGTATGCTAGAAATGTTTTGACTCAAGCTATTGTGATAGATGCTTTGAGATCAAAGGACTTAGAAGTCAAAAAAGAGTCTAGGGGAAGCACTAGGGAGGAAAGTTTGTTTATTAGATGGAGAAATGAAATGAGAGGAGAGAACAATTACCAGGGTAAGAAGGGCAGAGGAAAATCTAAGGGTAGGTCTAAGTCTAGGGATAAAGGCAATAAGAAATGTTACCATTGTGGGAAGTTGACATTTCAAGAAAGATTGCTATGAGCTTAAGAGAAAATCGAAGCAACATCAGAATGAAGATCAAAATGTTCTTTCTTTGTTGGGACGCCCTAGATGGTTTACATGTTATGACCGTGTCTCGATGGTGAGATTGACCATGAGTGGATATTAGACTCGGTGCCACCTTTCATTTGTGTCTGTGAGGTCTTGGTTTTATAACTATAGAGAAATTGAACCTAGGAAAGTATACATGGGGGATAACAATTCTCAAACAGTTGAAGGAATAGGTGACATTGCTATTAGGATGCATGATGGCATTGTCCGACCACTTCTTGGTGTTAGGTATGTCCCAAACCTTAAGAGAAATCTAGTTTCATTAGGTGTTCTTGAAGATGAGGGCTGTATGTTCAAATCTGATTTTGGTACTTTAAAGATTCTTAAAGGTTCTCTAGTAGTTATGAAAGGTCCCAAGAGGAATGGGTTGTATTACCTTCAAGGTGAAGCCTTACATGCCAAAGATTCAGGATTGGTTTCAATCAATGATGATAGATCAGATATATGGCATAGGAGGATGGGACACATTGGGAATAAGGGGCTAAAATATCTTAGTGACCAGGATTTACTAGGTAAAGACACTGTTGCACCTTTAAGCTTTTGCGAGACGTGTGTTCTAGGAAAGTCACACAGAGTTAGCTTTGAGATAGGTCAACACAGCACTAAGAGACCATTAGATTACATTCATGCAGAGATTTGTGGGGTCCGGAAAAACACCCTACTCAAGGTGGGAACAGTTTTTCCTATCCATTGTTGATGACTACTCTAGAAAAGTTTGGGTTTTCCCACTTAAGTCAAAATCTGAAACTTTTAGCAAGTTTAAGTCTGGCATACCTTAGTCGAAAAAAATCAAGTAGGAAAAGGTGTAAAACTCTTGGGGACAGATAATGGTTTAGAGTTTTGCAACTTTGAATTTGATGAGTTTTGCAAAGAGAGAGGTATCACTAGGCATAGGACTGTGAGAAATACTTCCCAACAAAATGGAGTGGCCGAGAGGATGAATCAGACTTTAATAAATAAAGTCAGATGTATATTGATTAGTTCGAGGTTGGCCAAAGGTTTTGGTCAAGCCTTATGTACTACGACTTATTTGATAAATAGGTCACCTTCTAGTTCTCGTTAACTTCAAAACGCCCCGAGGAGTTGTGGTGCGAAAAATCTCCGCATTTGTCACACATTAGAGTGTTTGGGTGTGTTTGCTTATGCACATCGGGTTGAGGGTAAGTTAGACCCTAGGGCTACTAAGTGTGTCATGTTAGGATACGGAGGGTGTCGAGGGGTATAGATTGTGGGTTTTAGGAGTTAAGGGTATTAAGATAATTAATGAAGAAAGATGTGAAGTTTAATGAGCTTGATATGCCTTGCCTAAAAACCCGGACAATCAAAGTTAAACAAAGTGGAGAAGGAGAATCTTCTCTTGGGAAGAAGATTCAGACTGAGGTGAAAAGATTTGATGTTAACTGGAGGTTAGAGAACCGAACAAATTGATCCTCAAGATGAGACTGAACAAGAAGAAGTCTTAGAACAACCTGAACTAGAAATTCTTGAAACTGTGATCCCTAACCAAGAACAACTTGAAGATACTAATTTGAGAGATTATCAATTAGTGAGAGATAGGGAGAGAAGACAGGTAAGACCAAATTTGAAGTACACTTCTTCAAATTTAATGGACTTTGTCCTAGTTTCAGGTGAAGTTTTAGAGTCGATTGAACTTTGTTTCTTATGAAGAAGCGGTTAACTGTAAAAATTCTAAAAATTGGAAGAAGGCTATGAGAGAGGAGATTCATTCCTTAGGCAAGAATGATACTTGGAAGTTGGTTAAAAGACCAAAGAATCAAAAGGTAGTCCATTGTAAATGGATCTACAAGTTGGAGGAAGAAGTAGAACCAAATGACTCTTTAAGATACAAAGCTAGGTTGGTAGCTAAGGGATTTACTCAGAGAGAGGGGATTGATTATAATGAGGTTTTTTCCCCGGTGATTAAGTATAAGACTATCAGGTTAGTATTAGCCTTAGTTGTCCAATTCAATTGGGAATTAGAGCAACTAGATGTTAAGACTGCTTTTCTTCATGGAGAGTTAGATGAGGGCATTTACATGTCTCAACCTCAAGACTTTGAGGTGAAAGAGAAGTTTGAGCTTGTGTGCTTGCTTAACAAATCATTGTATCGTCTTAAGCAGAGTCCTAGGCAATGGTGTAAACGTTTTGATGCTTATGTGCTTAAAATTGGTTTCAAAAAGAGTGAATTTGATGCATGCTTATATTATAATAACACTAAGATAGGCTGTGAGGTTTATTTGTTGTTATATGTTGATGACATGTTGCTTGCTAGTAGTAGTAAAGCTGATATCATAAAAATGAAAAACCTTTTGAAATCTGAATTTGACATGAAAGACTTAGGATGTGCAAGAAAAATTCTTGGTATGGTTATTAAAAGGAATAGGGCTGAAAATAGGTTGACTATTAATCAAAAGTCTTATTTGGAAAAGGTAATAACCAAATTTGGTATGAAATTTGCTAAGTCTGTCAATATACCATTAGCTGCACACATGATTTTATCATCTGCTCAATGCCCTAAAATTGAAGAAGAAAAACAGGAAATGAGTAGTGTCCCCTATGCTAATGCCATTGGTTCTGTAATATATTCGATGATTACCACTAGACCTGACATAGCTTATGTAGTTAGTCTCTTGAGTAGGTTTATGTCTAACCCAGGTAAACATCATTGGATTGCTCTTAAATGGTTGTTGAGATACCTAGCTGGGATAGTTAAAAGGGGGTTAGTATTCGAAAGGAGGAGTGATAAGCTTGAGCTTAAGGGTTATGTAGATTCTGACTTTGCAGGGGATAAAGATCAGAGGAAATCTACCACTTCTTACCTTCACGTTAGGTGATAATTGTATCACTTGGAAATCACAGTTGCAACCTTTAGTTACACTCTCCAGCACTGAAGCTGAATATGTTGCATTAACTGAAGCCTTTAAAGAATGCATGTGGCTGAAAGGCCTTTTATGTGAATTGAACTTCTTGAATGAAAATGACATGATCTTTACTGATAGTCAAAGTGCTCTAATGCTATGTAAAAATCCTATGTATCATGAAAGATCTAAGCATATTGAGGTGAAATACCATTTCATCAGGGAGAAGTTAGCTTCTGGTGAATTTAAACTGCTTAAAATTGCAACTGATGATAACCCTGCAGATGTTGGAACCAAAGTACATCTGCAGGAACCAAAGTACTTGCTGCTGGTAAGTTTAATAAGTGCATATCAATGTTGAATATTGATACGGGTTAACTTATGTGACAGGTACTTGCTACAGTAGAGGATTGGTGAAGCAGGTACCGGGCTGGAGTGGGCGATGATGATGAAATAAGACCACAAAAAGGATAGCACTTGTAGCCAGGGAACTTGGTAGTGGATTTGTGAACCAAGGTGAAGTTTGTGAGAATGTGGATCACTAAATCCACTTTGCCCAATTCTATTGGGCAATATGGTGTGTCTTGTGTGGGCCGTTAGATGTAATGGATGGTTGAGATCATTTTAGGGTTTTATATAAGTATTATCATTGTCTTTAATCTAGGTCAGAACATAGAGGGAAGAAAAGTGAGGAGCCGTCTTTCATTCTGTTTTCAAAAGTGAGATTGGACTGAGTGTTTAAAATTCTTAGTCATCTCCGGTGGGTTTTAGTTGGTGAACATCCGATTGCCGTTCCCTTGGTTGCATTGCAGTGTTCTTTGTGGCAAGAATCTGAGCCCACAAGTTAAACCAAGAACGAAGGAGCAACAAAGGCGTATTTTTCTTGTATTTTTCATGTTGAATCGAGATTGTAATACTTTGTAATTGTTTTCAATCTCAACAATCTAAAATTGGATGATACAGACATTAAGGATCCAATCCTCAAAGGTAGGCAAGCTCAAGATCGATCATACAACCCAAGTTTCCGACATTTCCAAAGAAGAATCTCTCGTTGTCCACTTGAAGGTAAATTAATGCTCACTCTCTCTAGATGTGCATTTTGATGTTTATTTGTGTCTTCTTTATTTGCATCTTAATTTCCTTGTATTTTTAGCTTTCTTCATTTATTTCATATTAGTGTCCCTAAGATCCGATAGACATATTTATCGATAGTCTTTGCTTCTTTGGAAATCTATTTTATAATTTATTATGTGTTGTATTTTCATTCTACATAACTACTCAATTACGACTCTACCACATGCACGCGTACAAGTATTCACAGTCTTGATTATGAATCTTGTTGTAGAAACTATATATTGCAAGTGCACAATATAGAAAACAAGTAATAAAGTGGACCTATTGAGTCCGGATTATCGTTCTCACGAAGATTATCATATATAGATAGTAGCTCAATTAATCTTAATCCTAATTTATTTAAAACTCTTTGAATTAAGTTGATTTGAAGATTTAAACTATAATTATTAATTCTAGAAAATAGTGTGAATGCAAAAGTGAAGAATTTATCAAGTATATTTATTAAAAGATTTGGAATACAAAATCGAATCTGAATAAAAGATGAGAAGAAGTTGAATATCTTGCACCAAGAACTCTTCATCTTCACGTCCTAATCTTTAAAGTCTTAGTCATTCTTCCTCTCCTCTTCTTTTTTGCTCTCTATTTTCTCCTTTGATTCTTGTACATGGTATCTCCCTTGTTTTAAATATAATCCTTCTTTATAACTCAAAAATCCTAATTAAGTGTAGAATACTTGTCCCAAAAGAATTACCAAATTAGAGTTTGACTAAAATAAGAAAACTAGAATTCTGGTTACGAATTGTGCTTAAGTCCCAGATTATTTGCACAAAAAGTCCTTCAACTTTTGGATGTTTGCAAGTTGGTCCCCATTTCCAAGTCTTTGTGCGCTTTCAGTTCTTTTTCGCCTATTTTGCTTTGTTTTTCTCCAATTCCATCCGAACTTGAGTTTTGACCTAAAGCAATCAAATCAACACACAATTAAGTAGAAACTCACTTAAGAGTACTTACAATCGTCCACTTTAAATAATCCAGATAAATGTGAAACGACACTTATCAAATCTTTCTTCAAGATAATCAGTTATTTATTTCCTATCTATAAGTTAAAATGTACTTATTATCACAGTACCCCTCTTTTAGTGTCAAAATAAACAGCTCTTTTACATATAAGACAAAGAAAAATGATATATGTAAGCTTGCCCCAAACATGTGAAACACTGGTGTAGTGAACAATTATAAATCAAGAAGGGTCACTTAACAAAATGACAAAATATTTTTTAGTCGCTCTTTATTGATGATTTATCAAGAATCATTATTGTAGATAATAAATTGTCTTAGGCCATCTCCAATCCATATCTTCAAATTAGTGCAACTTTTGCACCAAAATAGTGCAACTTTCACACCAAATCCAAATGTCATCTCCAACCCATTGCTTCAAATTTTGCACCAAATAAATAAATTGTACATTCTCTTTCCTTATTTTTTTAATTCTCAACAATTAATTTATTTCAAAAATTATTTAATTATATATTGTATTTATATTAATTATTACTCAATATCACAATTAACAAAATAAAATATTTAACATCACAAAATAAAAATTAAAAAAAAAACATAAATTCACTTAAATCACTAAACTAATATAATGATAAGAAACAAAGGATATAGAGGGAATAACAATTTTTTGTATTGTAAGTATGAGGGCAAAATGGGAATAAATGTTTCACACCATTCATCTCTATATCTACAGTGCTGCGCCATATATGGCGCAGCACTGTTCAAATCTTCATTTTGGCGTCTTCATATGGCGCTGGGTTGGAGAAGAAATTGACTCCATTTTGGCGATTCACGCCAAAATGGAGTCTCGGTTGGAGATGCTCTTATACAATGGTTGTTACTAATATATCTGTTTGAAATTATTTGAGTCACAGCAAATCACAGAAAAAATTAACAACCAATCCCTGTTTATGATATTTTGAAACCAGAACCAACTTGAAAGAGACTGTTTACTGAATGATTCGCATATGTCAAAATCTCTCACGAAAAATGTAAAACATTCTGTTACAATATCTTTGATAACGATGCTTAATTTATTTGAGTCTCACTATCAAGTTAAAAATGAATTTAGGCAATTTTAGTGTACTAATGCCAAATAAATAGTTATTTTTAAGTAAATGTTGAACTTCAATAATATGAAACAAAATGGAAACAAATCTTGAAAAAATTTTAACAATCTGACCACAATCCATTTCATTTCATCAGAACATATTCAAAGAAACAACAAAAAGGCATATGCATTACATCAAGGAGGGGGTAAAACAAAAACACTGTTATATTGACACCAAAAGGATGGAATAATTTAAAGTTTGAAATGCAACAATGGAGAGATGCCATTGAGCCCTTTAGTCCGAGAGTGATCCGAATACTCCTTCACGGTAAACCCGCGATATTTAGGCGTATTCTCTTCTGATAACAACTCCTGAATTGGTGCATAGAGCTTTGAGGTTGGCCTGGGGCCTGTTGTAAAGAAGCTTGCTACTGATATTCTAGGACCAAGACGGTTTGACAAAACTCTGTGTTCAATGCTTTTGTATTTATCATTTGACATAATCTATAATTTTCAAGATGAGCAAGTTAATGTTAGCATGAGTACAAGTATTATAAAAAATTTATAAAACTGATAATTGACTCCAAATTTATCTAAAATAAGACTTAATTTGTAGTAGTTGTTGTTGTATATATATCGATTAACTTCTTTCTATTGGGAGGAAGTGTATGATGGCTAAATTAAAGACTTGCCTGTAAAAAATCTCCAATATTCACAATCAAAGCTCCTGGTGTTGGAGGAATATCAACCCACTGGTTTTCATGAAGTACTTGAAGGCCTCCTATTTGATCTTGCAGTAGCACTGTCAAGAAACTATTATCAGAATGCTTGCCTGCACCAATTGTGAGTTCAGGCTCAGGACAAGGAGGATAGTACTGGAAGATCATTGCAAGCCCCTCTGCACATTCCATGTCTAACAGATGGTTTGGTTTGAGCCCAAGACACTCTGAAAGAAGTTTGAATAAAGTGCATCCCAGTCCCATTATCTGCTTTGAATATTTCATCTGAATTTCTCTGCAAGCACAGGCAAATTAAGTTATAAAGTTGAAGACAATTTAAACAATGGGGTTAATTTCATCAGCGGTCACTCCATCATTTAACTTTAATTTGTCTCAATTTTATGGGTGGACTTTAATTTAGTTACAAATTACACCACTGCGAGCTGATGCGGACAATATTATCTTCGTCTCCCTCTCCAATTACCCTCACTATCCCCAACCACTGCCACCACCTCTACCCCAAAACTACCTTCTTCTTGTTCCTTCCAAGCGCTATCTACCATCCACAAATGATATCAGGCCTAATATAAAAAAATAAATTATTCTTGCACGTGAACAACTGCAGCGAACACACAGTTTAAAGAAATAAATTTGTCTTCCCTCCCTTTATGCACTTTTTTGAGATGGTTCACCACTATCACGCTCCAGTATTGACGGAGGAACACAGACCCACAAATGCACTAGCGTACACAGATGCAGAGTCAAACTTACTCTTAAGTTAATATGATATTTAAAGTTACTTTTTCTACTAATAAAAACTTACTTTTTCTGAAAAGTAACTTTTAATCACAGCACGTAAGCAAAAATAATATCTGTGCAACTTATAGAACATACATACCGGCAAGCTGCAGGCAATTCCTCAGGCTTTGGAGGATTGGGAGACATCATGCAGTATACTGTATCCCTCCAGTTAGCTGCTATCCCAGTAAACAAATTAAAGTTGGAGTTATACACAACCGGTTTAGAAGCATCTCGCGTATAATACTGCTTCCTAATCTCATTATCCTGATCAAAGAATCTGCTTACACCATTTTTAATCTCCTCCATGTCACTTTCTGGTATACCATGATTAACCACTTGAAAGAAACCCCATGTCTCCGATGCATCTCCGATCTTGTCTACTATATACTTGTACTTGATCGGATCTTTATCGACCCCATCAAGATCAATGATAGGAATACTTAATCCGATATTTCTAGGAGTAGTGGTGACCCTATCTGGACTATCTTGTGGCTGAATGAATATACGAGGTACCTTGGTGATTCCAGAATTGACGAGTCCTTTAACACCAGATTTGGTTTCATCAAAAGCTTTTAATTCACTGAGCCGATCGTATGGCTTGGTTTCAGATTTGTTTTCACTCCCCATTTTTTTTCCTTTTTCTCAGTGTATGTATCAATTGGAGTTTCATGGGATGTTACTGAAAACTCTCGTAAGTCAAGCACTATCAAGAACTGATTTCACCCAGCATTTTATCATCAAGATGTGTTGGCAGCAACATGCAATTTTAAAGTACAAATTATTTGTGAAAGATAAAATAAAATATTTGAACCATTCTTGCAATTTCCTATCATGTGCAGGTGGGTAAGCTCTAAAAAATACTATCTTATTCATTTGGAGGGCCATTCAAAGAAAATGTTTGCATATGCTGTCTCTATTATATAATTCCCAACGTGAAACAAGATCCACCTATTAGGCAATAACAAAGATTAAAATTAAGGATATATATATTGATATTTTTCATCAAATAATGACTAATTGCGTACTAAAATACGTAGGTTAAGGATGTACGAAAAAATTGAAGTAGGGACGAAGTTGAAAAATTCTGAAACCTTGAGGACCAAATGTGTAAAAATTTGGAAAATGGAAATTTGAGCATAAATTCTCAGTATGCCACGGTCAAACCGCTGCAAGCAAACCACGGTTGACTACGGCCACTTGGAGAAATGCTGTGGTTTGGGCTACGGCAAGCAAACCGCATGTTCGGCCTTTTTTTATATTATTATCAATTTTATGTCGGGGATTTTTCTATCCTTTCATGTGCAAGAGTTTTAATACGAGGTTGAGACTATATGAGGACATTTTGTAGGTCATAGAAAGAGAGGAACGATGGCTATGAAATAAGAAGAAAAATCACATGGCGAACATGACTTTTTTGACGATTTCTTCTACTCTAGTCCATGTCGAGTTGTATCAAATCTTTTGTTTTTAGTTTAATTATGTTCTTCTAATTTTCCCGAGCCAAGGTAGACGATGAAACATTGTTTAAACAAAGTGATTATCTTGTTAAGCTTTTAATTACATTTTCGAGCTTAAACTTTGATTCTTCATTCTTGTTAGATTAATTAAATGTCTATTCTTTAATTTTAAATATCATGTATTCTTTTATAGTTACAAATTAGTTAATTAATTCATGCTTGGTTCTTGAACATGTTCTATTAATTTCTTTTGATTTTCTGTTGTCTTGTTATCTATTTGGGGATACATAGAATTGCTTAAGATGTGAATACTTTGATTCTTTGTTTTCTTTCAATTGAGTTTAATATGGGAAACACTTAGATATATATTACTATTATGCTTTATGAAATCTTTCTAAATGATTGTTGTCATTAAATGCATACCTTTGTGTTCGAAATTTAACTAGAGATGGTTAGGTTCATATAGAGATATAGAATTGATTGACCGTCAAGAGATATTTTTTATTATATTAAGATCATCGATTTTCAACCTAGGGCAATAATTTGTGAAGACGAGTAATTAATAATTAAATGTTGAAACGTGTATGTGGATTCGTGAATCCTAGTGCTAGTAAAACTTAAATTTGTTCTTAAATTACTTTTGATTGTGTGATAACTTAGATTTAGTTAAACTCAAGTAGAATAACTTTAGAATTGAAATTATAAACGAATATGCGTTTTTATCTTGTTAAAACTTGAAGTATACATTAATTGGTTAATTGATAGCTAGTCTTCGTAGGTTCGACACTCTTCACATCACTTTATTACTTGTAACCGATCCGTCCACTTGTGGGATTAAAAGCTACAACAAAATTTTAGAACCGTTGTCGGGGATTAGTTTTATTAATTACTACATTAATTGTTAATTTAGTTTTAACAAATATTTTTTATTTTTTTATTTTGTTTATCTTCCTTCTCAGTTCTTTGTGTAAACGCTGAATTTCTGCTATTTTCTAAAGTTTCAGGTGTTGATTGTGTATGCATCGTGCAAAAGATCTTGATCTATTTGATTTTGACCTAGAAATCGAACGGAGCTTTCATCAATAACAACGTGAACACTGCAAAAAGAAAAAAAATAGCAAATATCCACAATAGAGGACAACAACTAGGTCCGTGATCCACCTCCTGCGGATATGAGAAATATTCTTGGACTTGTGGCTCAACTAGTTGAAGTTAATGAATGAGATATTCTTATGGGTGATTATATGATACCCCCGATTGTTGAGAATTGGTCCAGCATAATTTACCCACATTTTGAACTCGAGAACTTTCAATTAATACCAGATGTGATTACTTTGTTCTCAAACAATCTATCATTCTATGTGAGAACAGACGAAAATCCTCACTATCATCTTTCTCGCTTCATGGAATACTGTAGAAATTTTAAATATCACGGTGTTAATGAAGAAGCACTTAGGATGAAACTCTTTCCACACACTTTGAAAGATAAGGCTAGAGAATGGTTAGATATTCTACCATCTGGAAGCATACTACTTAGACAGACTTGGTCTAGAAATTCACTCTGAAATACTTCCATCTGGCCAGAGTAAATAGACTAAAGCATGATATATCAAATTTTCAACAATCTGACCTAGAAAATTTCTACGAAGCGTGGGAAAGATTCAAGGAGCTGCTCAGAAAGTGCATAAGTCATGGTTTTCCGTTAGCAGCTCAAAATCATTATTTCTACTTTGGATTAGCTCTGAATAGTCATTCTTCAGTATATTCTGCAACAGGTGGCTCTATTCAAAATAGATCCACCGGCGACCTTCACGACTTGTATGAGATAATGAGTGAACAGTTTGTTATGTAGCCAAACATAGGCTCCCAAAAGAAAACAACAGGAATGCACGAGGTGGAAATCAATTTACTACTAATGGCCAAAATTGATTCATTGGCAAAGCAGATAGAATGATTAAAGCACTTCCAATCCACTAAATGGTTCATCTATCTATCCCAGTATGTGTAACGTGTAGGGCCAATCATCAATCATCAGAGTGTCCTTTAACCACTGAGCAAGCGGCATATGCTCAGAACTTTCAACGACAACAAAAATAATCTATACTCACAGACCTACAATCCAGGGTGGAAAAATCATCCAAACTTCTCATATGGAAATAATCAAAACATTCAAAATCCACAAAATCAAGGAAGTACAGAAAAGACAAGATGTCTCGATAAAGAATGTAGAAAATTAGATTGCGTAGTTGGCTAAATTATTGACCGAGCAACAACTAGGCAAATGGACAAGCAATACCAAGGTCAATCCAAAATAGCATGTAAATGCAATTATTATGATAAGAAGAGTTGAATTACTAGAAATTCATGTGAAAAGACCGGGTGTAGAAAAGAAAACTGTGTCCAGTAAAAAGAGAAATCCAAAGAAGTAGTTGAGTAAGAAATAGAAAACTCTCCACTAGATTATATTCCTCCACCTGGTCAAGGCTAACGTTCTTCCAATTCCATTTTCCCAGTGGTTGCGCAAATATAAGCTGGACAAGCAGTTTGAGAAGTTCTTGGATATATTCAATAAGCTTCACATTTATACCATTCGCCAACGCCTTAGCTCAAATGCCTAGCTATGCTAAATTCATGAAGGAGATCCTTTCAACTAAGAGAAAGCTAGAGGAGCATGCAACCATGATGTTGACTGAGGAATGCAGCGCCATATTGCAAAACAAGCTACCACCAAAACTAAAAGATCTAAGGAGTTTCACTATTTACTGCACTATTGGTAGTTTATTCTTTGATAAAGTTCTATGTGATTTGAGTGCTAGTATTAACTTAATGCATTATTCTATTTTCATGCAGCTCGGTTTGGGAGAAGAAAAGCCAACAACGATATCGTTGCAGCTTGTTGATCGGTCCGTCAAACAGCTACATTGGATCGGTGAAGACACATTAGTAAAAGTGGACAAGATCATATTCCCTGCTGATTTTAACATTTTGGATATGTGCGAATATAAGGATGTGCCACTTATTTTGGGTCGACCCTTCTTGGCTACTCGAGGGGCATTGATTGACGTGTAAAAATGGCAACTAATGCTGAGGTTGAATGATGAAAGTATTACATTTAATGTGTTTAAAGCAACTAAATTTTTGAGCACTTTAGATTCCTGTTTCCAGATTGGTGTCATCGACCAGAGGTAACCAATATTTTCACAATGGAAAACCCGTCAAACCCGATGGACACACAAGCCAATCATTAAAACAAGGAGTGATGAACAATTGTCCGAGATTTTAGATGATAGATCGGTAATTCAACTTGAAGAGAAGACTATGTGGATAAGAAGAAGTTGTCCCTAAATGAGCAAAATGAAAAAGTGACTTTTAGTAATGTTTCACCTATTAATCAATTCTCTCACTTTCATATTTCTTCTAAAATTGATTTTGTGATCAAAGCTGATGAGGAAGTTGAAGTTTTCATAGTTGAGTTCGAGTAGGGTGGTAAAATAAAATCATATTTTTATGAGAATGGAAAAATCAAATTCTTGAAGATAAACGAATAATGGTGTAAAGTCAATCGATGCAAGCAAAGCAAGTCCTTCAAATACCTATTCAAAGTGTCATGAAACGATTGTTGCATAAAGTCAAGCTAATGACCTTAAAGAAGCGCTTATTGGGAGGCAACCCAAGTTTCCATCCTTTTCCTTAACTATTTTTATTTCTTTTTTGTTTTTCATTTATTAGTTTATTTCTTTATTTTTAGCTTATGATAAATTTTTACACCTTTTATCTTTTTTTTTTTCTCCTTAGGATCTTCAATCAATTTTAACTGAGGTCACTGTAGTCCGATTTCCAGAGTTTTCTTGGACAGCATGAAGTTTATAGTGTAATGAGATAATGATTAAAATTTGGCGACAATCGGAGTTCGTTTGTCCCAAATTCTACATGTTCCTTCACCACCTCCAAATTCTACATGTTCCTTCACCACCTCCAGATGATATATGAGCAGAAAATAGTCAAATTTCACCATGCCTCCATGAGAAGTATAGTAAACTCTTTTCATTTATTTCTTTTCTTTACATTAAGACAATGTAGTCTGTAAGTTGGAGGGGTGTACTTTGTTTATATGTGTTGCTTTTATTTTGAAGAAACTTTGGATGAACTAATGTGAATGGGTGTAAGCTTCGATCCTCAAAAACACCTAGTGCCGACTACACTGATAGACACGATTTGTTGAGGACACATGAAAAGTGTATTTTATACGCTTTTTTATGCTTGTAAACTTATTATTTATTCAATAAATGAGCATATTTCTATTTAAATAAGTTTAATTATTATGTACATAGGTACAAAACCCAATTTGGATGAGTTTGGAGCGAAAAGAAGAGTTTGGGGCTTAATTGAAGCTTAATCGGATGGCATAGACATAAGTTGAAACTATTATAAAGCAATGTGGTGAATTCAAAAGTTTCGGGAGCAAGAATCATATTTCTAAAAGTTTGGAGACTATTTTGCACATTTTTGAATAGTTGAAAGGCCACTTTGGAAGACTTTAGAAGGGTGATGACCAATTAGAATGCTTTTGGAAGCTTTTGGATTGAATCAAGAAGATGTAAAGAAGAAAGGACCAAAATCGTACATCATAAGCCAAATTGGAGACCAAATTGTAAGTTTTCAAAAAATGTCACACTTAGGTAGCACAATGCACTTTTCGACCTAGATGCGGTAGTGAAAACTTATTGGAGGTTGACTACCTAGGTGCGGTAGTGAAAACTTACTGGAGGTCACAACAAGGTAGTAGAATGCATCGTGCTACCTAGGTGAGACATAGATGCGACCTAGGTGCTACCTACGCTGAACGAAAGTCAAAAGTGTGTTTTTCTAAAGTTAAGTAGGATGAGGACTCTTTTAAGACACAACTTTGATGACTTCCCAAGGACTATAAAGAGGCATCTTCTAGGTTTGTTGAAGGGGTTACGCAATTGAAGAGAGATAGAGATCAATAGCAAGAAAAGGGAGAATTCCTGGACAACATTCATTACGAAGATTTTGGATTAATTCAAGATTAAGGGTTGTATCTATTCATTTTCTTTTTCTTTTGGATCATGAATTCTTTCATTATTATCGCTATATTCATATGAATCATGTCCGACTAAATCGTTTATATCTAGGATAAACGATGAAACCTCATGTTTTTTATTAATTAGAAGTTATTTGTTTTTGTAATTTATTGATTCTGGTTTGATTATTTATTATTTCCGTTTTGATGGTTGATCTCCATTAAAATATTTTTGTGATCTAAATTTCTTTTGAGATTTCTTTTGAGAGATTCAATTTAGATGAGCACGTGGTAATAAATAACATAGGGGTATTAGTGGCGACATATGTACAATAGGGACGACAATATGTCGCCGCTATTGTCGAGGACTACATTTACTCTTAGTTGATGATAGTCACATCAGTTCTCGTACATATGTTCAGTAGTCGACGACACGACAGTTATCCTTTTCCTTATTTTTGACTCGTCCATTTGCTCTCCGGACCAGGTCCTCTCAATTGCCAGCTTTTAGACAAAATATAGTATTTTGGTGACCAATATTTATCTATATATTTCCATTATCGTCTCTTACTTTATGTGATTTTTTTATTTTATATACTTTATTGCACTTTAATAAACCGTAGAAAACCATTTGAAGATTAGTTTGTAAACCACACATGTCCTAATCTTGAACAATTTGTGTTTTACAAAATAATCTTTGAATTGTCCCATTTTTGGACAATTTTTCATTAATTTGTGAATTACGAATGTGTTACCAATATTTGTTCCTGTTATCGCTTATATTTTTGCGTGTAGATTTCAACAGTGTGTTCCTTTTATTCTCCAGGTGTGGACTATATATAATATAGATCGTACACTTAAGAGAATATGGAGAGATACTGCCCAAAAGTACACGTGAAAAAGAGGCAATAACAAGAATGAGGTAACATATTCGTAATTCACAAATCAATGACGAATGGTTTAGAGCTCTTACATATTAATTAGTATTGGAGTGATAAGGCGGAGTTAATAGGACATTCTCACGTCATATGAATATTTCAATTAATATTTGTTTGTGTTATTGTAGTGCAATAGAAATGGAAATTGATAAGAGTTGGAACACGATTAGGAATTGCGGTAAGTCTATAGAGTTTTGGAATGGTTTGCAAGCCTTTATTAAAATGGTGAGGCCACTTGCAAATGATTGGGGGTTTATTCTTTGTTAGTGCAGAAGATGTTTGAATAGGAAAGTGCAATTAGTGGATGATGTCGAGGCTCACATATTTAATTTTGGTTTCTTGGAGACTTATGATAAAATGATTCATCATTGAGAGAATCAGAACGAGCATGCGTACTCGCCTGTACATAATCAAGGGAAAGATAAGAAGATGGATGTTCTGAACGATATAGTGGAAGATGACCTGACCGATAATGATCACTATTACGACGAATTGTTTGAGGCCATGCATTTAGAATTATACCATGGAGTTTCGTCTTTCTCTTTGTTAAATTTTTTAGTGAAATTGATGCTTTTGAAAGTTTTGAATAAGTGAACAAGTAAGTCAGTCGATGAACTGCTGAAGTTTTTGAAGTTTGGGTGCTATGAAATAAATCTTGTCGACTCTCATTATGAAGTTAAAAAGCTAATGGTAAAGTTGGGTCAAGGGTACGAATTTATTCATGGTTGCAAGAATGATTGTGCACTGTTTTGGAAGGAACACGCCTTTAGAAAAATTTGTCCAGTCTATTTAGAAAGTCATTGGAAACATGTAGCTAGGAAAGATTATGGAAAGAATGTTCCGCATAAAGTGTTGCATTATTTTCCATTGGCCCCTAGACTTAAACGTTTGTTCGCCACAATGGCTACTGCGAAACTCATGAGGTGTCACAGTATAGGTTAGGAAAAAGACGCGAATGAGATGAATCATCTCGTAGATGGGAAGAAGTGGCGAGAATTCGATAATAATCACCCTGAATTCGCCTGTGAAATATAGAATGTCCGATTGGGTTTGGCTGTTAACGAATTTAATCCTTTTGGCAACACAAGCCTGTCTTATAGCATGTGGCATGTGGTTATGACAAATTACAACATGCCACCTTGGCAGTGCATGAAAACAGAATACTTAATGCTAACTCTCTTGATCCCCAGTCCTAAATCACCATGCAAGGACATGGATGTATTTTTATGACCATTAGTTGATGAGTTGAAAGAGCTGTGAAATGTTGGTTTTGATACACGAGATGTGGGAATTAATAATGATGTATTCAGAATACGCACAGCACTGTTGTGGACAATTAATGATTTTCCTGCGAAGAGTAGTCTATCCAGGTGGAGCGGTCAGTTTTATAATGGATGTCCAACTTGCAACGATTAGATACCGTCAACGCGAGTAATTGGTAAGACTACTTATGTCAGTCATCGACGTTTCTTGTCGACTCGTCATCCTTGGCGTATGAACACTGAATTTAATGGGTTAACAGAGAGACAGTAGCCTGCACCGATTGACTAGTGCAGACATACTGGAATAGTTGAGCCATGTCTGAAGCATGACTCCAGGAAAGCACCGTAGCTATGTGGGTGTTAAAAGAAAGAGTTGTGCAAATGAACTAAATTGGAGAAAGAATAGCATATTCTACGATTTACCTTACTGGTCGACTATTGAGTTGAAACATAATATTGACGTTATGCATGTGGAGAAAAATTTCTGTGACAGCTTACTCAGTACAATACTGGATGATCCTCACAAATCAAAACATACAGTGAATGCGAGGCGTGATTTGATGAACTTAGGAATCATAAAGGAGTTGAACTTGTATCAATATGGGACAAAGTTGATGAAGCCTGCTACAGAATACACATTGACGACTGTTGACTGTCGAAAGTTTTGTAATTTCATCAAATTGATTAAATTTTCGAATAGTTTTGCATCAAATTTGACAAATATTTTAACTCTTAGTGATAACCAACTCCAAGGTTTTAAGTGACATGATTGCCACGTTATCATGCAACGGTTGTTATCTGTTGACTGTCGAGCGTATTTTAATAAGTTAATTTCGTCCACAATAATTGAACTATGTACTTTCTTCAAACAGTTGTGTGCAAGGTCATTGAAGGTCAGCGATATTGTTAAGGCTTAGGAGCAGCTAGTAATTATCCTATGCAAGCTTAACGAATATTTCTCTTGGCATTTTTTTATATCATGATTCACCTTGTGATGCATTTTCCTGAAGAAGCAATACTTGGTGGACCCGTTTACATTATGTATCCTTTCGAGAGATACATTAAGAAGGTCAAGGACTTTGTGAGGAATCAAGCAAAACCCGAGGGCTTTGTAATTGAAGGCTAAATTGTGGACGAAGCTCTGACATTCTGTTCGCATTATTTTGATGACGTAGAGACGAGATTCAACCATGTGGACAAGAATGACGATGTAAGTGTTCTGGAAAGGCAGCTCTCAGTTTTTGAATCACAGTGTTGGCCGATGGGAAAAATGATTTCAACAGTCCTTCCAATTGATGTTTGGAATCAAGCAGAGTTTCACATCCTCAACAGCTCTCATGAAATTGAAGCCTACGTGAACTAAGTACACATTTATAATCAATGTCATCACTTAGTCCTTTTTTGTAATGTAATTAGTAGGACATATATATTTTTGTTTCAAAAATGAACACAAGCAGGAGCTGCACCTACATGGATGCACAAATATTAACCGAGCTCATAGAAATGAGTTCGTGCTTGGTTTTATATTAAGGTAATCAATTAATCAAGTTCTTGCATGCATATGTTATTTTAATTATTTTCTAAGATTCAACTATAAATATTATAGATTTATGCTATGCACCAAAAGAATTCTCCTGAGTTAACTCGAGAGTTACTATCTTTGGCTTCTCGATCAAACTCACATGTTAATTAATACACAGCATGTGTTGTAAACGGAGTTCGGTTTTTGACGCATGATCGTGATAATCAGCAGAAAACTCAAAACAGTGGTGTGACTGTGTCAGGGACTAAGGGTGACATTTTTTACGGTCAGCTGCAGGAGATATTGGAACTTTCTTATCTGAATGGGTTTTCAGTTGTTTAGTTTAGATGCAAGTGGTTTAAGTGCAATGGCAAGAGGATTGTAACATGAAACAATATTACTTGTATTGACATAAGTGCAAAGTCATTCAAGGATGATCAATTCATATTTTCTTCTCAAGCGATTTTTTTTTTTTTTTTACAATATTGAAAATCCTTCTCGTGGTGCCAACTGGCGAGTTGTACAAGAAGTCAATCATCGAAGAGCATGAGATATTTTAGAAAACGTCTTGACTAAGATAGATTAGTTGCACGATAACAACTCATCCAACTTCTCTCTCTTCGTTGATCTTGGTAGTTTAGATCAAGTAAGAGCTTGTTTGATAAGGATTTTAATGGGTTTTTTAATTTCCATTTTTTGACTTTTAGAGAAAATGACTAAAATAACCTTTTGTTTTTCAAGGTAGCCGTAATATTTGACTAGAAAATGGGGTTATTTTGGTCATTTTTTCTTAAAAGTCAAAAAATGAAAAACTAAAAACCCATTAAAATCTATACCAAACAAGCACTAAATTTACAATGGGATGATGGAGAAACATTTCAAGTTACTCAAGAAAACAAGAGGACATCGTCTTCAAATGTTAGTGGAGATGCATCATTCATCAATGATTACACTGACAATGATGATACATTGGAAGACTGCACAATAATGTAGACGAAGACGATGATGGCATAGAGGGTCGTAGATATATTTGTATAACAACGACTAATTGGCACTGCTATTTTTCTTCAGGATTTTAATCCAGAGTCCGTTTTCTCTTTTCAAGAGTTCAGCCCTATTTTCTCTATTAACATTGAACGGTGCCGCCTCTACTCCCAATCTCTGTCGTCGACCACAACCACCGCCTCTGCTCTCAAAATCTCTGTCAATCACAACTGAGGCCATCGCTCACATATCTGTCAACCACTGCTATCGACCACAACCGCCGCCTCTTCTGCTCTCCGTCAAACATCGTCGCCGCCTCTTGTCTATGAGTTAACTAGTATGTTTGGCTAATCTTTAACTTCACTTTATCTTCTTCTGCCTCTTCTTCTGTGTTAACTTGATTGTTTGGCTAAACTTAAATGTTGATATTTTTGCATATCAACTGAACTTGCATTTTGGAAATGCGTTTTCTCTCAACTTACACTTTCAACAATGCTAACTCTTTGCTGGATCGTTGGATTACAAGTGATAAATCTGAACCGTTGATTTTGTGTATATAAGAGCCATTCTCTTTTGTTTCTAGGTTACAACTGAATACTGTTGCTCTCCATTTTTCAGCTGCGCTCTCTGATTCTTCTCCTTCATCTCCTTCTTCCTTTATTTAGTTTTTCTCTGAGTGAAAAACGTGTGGAAAGATGGTATTCTGTTCAGATAGGTGAACAGTAACTTGGGGTTGTTCTGTGGTGAAGTTAGGGCTAAAATCTTTGTATCCCTATATCGGTTTTTGCATAATTTTTTTTTGTATTCACACATTTTTGTCGATTACTTTAATATATTGTTTATTATTATTAATTTTTAATATAATGTTTATAATTATCAATTTTTAATATATTGTTTATTATTCTAAATTTTAAAAAAAAAATCAAATTATTATAGTAGAGGTGACAAATAGTCGTCAGTAATCAATATGTAGTACATACAACAAGTCGTTGCTATAATGACCAGAGTATCCACAATTTCCCGACTCTTTATATCGATGAATTGTCGTCTCTATTGAATTTAAATTCAATAGCAATGCCGTATTGTCGTCTCAAATGAATAGTTACTTCTAACCAATATCCACGACATTTTGTAACGACTATGTTGTCACAAAAAATAATACCAATGACTTTTGACCCTATTGGTCGTCGTTGTTGTATACTTTTCTTGTAGTGATAAATGAATCTGACATCAAATGAAATCCAGACTCTTATGCATTGAAAAAATTCATAAATGCACAATTGTCGTAATTAGAAAGCAAAACTACTTGTTACAATCATGAGAACTTATTCGACAAAAAATCGATTGATTTAAAATCACGTTATTCAATCAAGAAAAGCACATACAGGAAAATAGTAAATTCAAATTTCACATAAATTGTAAATTCATATTTTACATTGTTGGGTATTTGTTGCCAAACAACCTCAAAAGGCGATGATGATTTAAGGTTAATTTCATAGGCGTTGGCCGAGGATTGAAATTAAAGAAAAAAAAAACGACAACACTTAGTGAATCCAATTAAAGCTCGACCCAAAACTTAGCGGGCCATTTAGGAGTGGCTTATCTTGTAGTTGCTCAATGGCCCACTCTATTTAATAGGCCCAAATATATTGTTTTATACGGTCTTTGGTATCATTGGGCTTTTGGCCCAATTGAGATAACCTAATCCTATAATGCATTGCTGGGACTCATTTCTATTCTCATTCCAGAAAACAAAAGATGAGCCTGGAGAGTGAGAGAGTGAGATACGGTGCTCCTTCTTCCTTCTTCACTGGCTGCCATTGTTGTTTTGGTTTCTCTAGATAGAGTTAGTTCTTTGTGAGCTTATCTATTTGGGAAAATAGAGGTGTTCTTGGGTCGAGCTTTTTTTAGGTTTCTAGTGTTGTTTAAGCTTCAAATCTGAGCCTAAACGTTTTGGTGATTGATATTTACAACAAATTGGTATCAGAGCTGAATTTAGTGTCCTTGGGTGTGAAAAATTTCATCAAAAGTTGAAGAAACCGGAAAGCTTCAAAACTGTCCAGAATTTGTATATTTTTTCAAAAACTGAGACTTCTAGTAGTTTTTCCAGCCAAACCAGAAGTCCATTGCGTGAAAGGAGACCATGTTCGAACTCCTGACAGTGAGGCGCTCCTGACCGTTCGGCACGTGTGGCGTGTGAGGCACTGTAGTGGAGGCGCGTGGGGAACGTGCACGGACTATTCGGTTGCGCGTGTGGGCGCGTGGAGGATTTTTTTATTTCCAACCAAAAAGACAGTTTACTCCTTGCTGTTTTTGGGTCGTTTTGGCGGTGTTGGTTTTGTCACCGGTGTAGTGTGCAAATAATCGGACGTTTTTACCCTTAAGGTGCGTTTAGCGGGTTCGTTCCGTTGCTGTGTTGCTGAGTTACTGTTGCTGTGTTGCTGCTGCACTATGGTGTAAAAAAATTTTTTGCATCTCTCCTAGAATACGAACATCAGATTTGTTCGCTCTGGTATCGTATTCTAACCATTTATTTTTCCACAATAGAGATCATCGTGTGGGGTGCTCATTAGGATTGGGGTTACCGTGTGGGGTAACCATTGCCTGTTGTTAGACCTAGGATCATATTTGCTATAATTGTTTACTGGTTATTTTTGTTCGGTTGATTTAAGTTTTGCATAACTTATTGTGTGAAAATTGCTTTAGTGAGAAATTTTTGTTGAATTATCTCTATTGTTGCAAAATTTGGACCTTTTAGTAGCTTTGTGAAAATTGTGTGTTTTTGTATTTTTTGGTTGATTTGAGTCCTAAAAATGACAACTCACAATTTTGAATTGGCTGTTTTTAATGGAAAGGGAGATTTTTCAATTTGGCAACAAAAGATGAAAGGGATTTTGATACAACAAAAAGTTTCAAAAGCTATAGATGGTAATTTTTCTATAGATTTCACTAAAGAACAAAAGGAAGATTCAGATGAACTTGCTTACTCTGCCATAATATTACACTTATCAGATGTTGTTTTGAGAAAAGTTGATAAACATGATACCACAAAAGAACTTTAGAAAAAGTTAGAGGAACTTTATTTGGTTAAATCTATTCCAAATAAACTTTTCTTGTTAGAGAGATTTTTCGGCTTTAAAATGGATCAATCAAAGGATCTAGATGACAATGTGGATGTTTTTAACAAACTTGTTCAAGATATTGTTAATTGTGGTGAAAAGGTGTCTGAAGAGTATAAGGCCGTAATATTGCTTAATTCTATTCCTGATATTTACAACAAATTGGTGAAAATACAATTAAGTATAGTAGAGACACTTTAACACCTGAGATTGTCATTGACTCCCTTAGAAGTAAGGAGATGGAGATGAAAGCTGAAAAATATAATAAGAAAAGTGGTGAAATTCACATGATGAGGGGTAGAACTCAGTTTAGGCAAATTGGTAGCCCACACTATCAAAGCAGCAGTGAGTCTAGTAATAATGGGGGTAAAAAGAAGAGCAAGAGTTGGTCTAGATCTAAATCTAGAGCGAAAGTTAAAAAATGTTATGGTTGTGGTAACACTGGGCATTTTATAAAAGATTGCCACAAAGCGAAGAACAAACAAACCAGTAAGGGGAGAGATGAAGTGAATGTTATGTCCTCTTCTAATTCTGATCAGGGTGAAGTCTATGTGTTAATTAATTCTGTTGTTGATACTGCTGAATTGAATCTAACTGCCAAGTCTCGTTTGTATGAGTGGGTACTTGATTCTGGTGCATCTTTTCATGTGACATCTCATAAAGATTGGTTTGAAAATTTGCATGAATCTGATGATGGGCATGTTGTTTTGTGTGACAACTCGCTTATATCTTTATTCTTTGGGATTGGTGATGTTACCTTAAAGTTTGACATGTGTTTTGTGTATACTTTGAATGATGTTAGATTTATTCCTGAATTGAGTAGGAATTTGATTTCAGTAGGACAACTAGAAAAAATTGGCTTTATTGGTAAAATTGGAAATGGAATGCTAAAATTGATGAAGGGTGCTCTCGTTACTTGTAAAGGAACGAGAATGAATGATATATATATCACTACTGGAGAAGTGATAAGAGGTTTAGATTCCTCAATTTCTTCTACCAAAGTTGATCACACACATAAATGGCACAATAGACTTGCATTATGTGAGTATTAAGGGCTTAAGCTCCTTAATGATAAAAAATGTTTTTGGTAAAGATTGTGCATCCGATTTGCTTTTCGTGATCATTGTGTGCTTGGTAAGCATCATAAGTTGTCTTTCTCTACGGGTGTTCACAAAACTAAAAGAATTCTTGAGTATGTGCATTCGGACTTGTGGGGTCCTTCTAGCAATCTTACTTCGAGTGGAAATAGATATTTCTTGTCTATCATTGATGATTATTCGAGGAAAGTGTGGGTTTATCTTTTAAAAGATAAGTCTGATACTTTTCATAATTTTAATAATTGGAAAAGACAAGTTGAAAATCTAACTGGTAAAAAGATTAAGTTCTTGAGAACCGATAATGGATTAGAGTTTTGTAACACTGAATTTGATAACATGTGTAAAGAAAGTGGTATAACTAGGCATAAGACAGTTCCTCACACTCCCCAACAGAATGGGGTAGCAGAAAGGATGAACAGGACTTTACTTGATAAAGTAAGATGCATGATGTTGAGTTCTGGTGTGCCAAAATCTTTTTAGGGTGAAACTGTTATGACTGCTTGTTATTTGGTTAATTTGACTCCGTCTATGGCTTTAAATGGTGATACTCCTCATGAAAAATGGTCTGGTAAGCTTTCTGATTATTCTGTGCTTAAAACTTTTGGTTGTGCTGCTTTTTCTCATTAGAGTGAGGGAAAACTAGAACCTAGAGCTAAGAAATGTGTTTTTCTAGGTTACCCTGAGGGAGTTAAAGGGTATAGGTTGTGGGATAGAAGCCAAAAGGGGGTTAAGATCATTTTGAGTCGAGATATCACGTTTAATGAGGCTGAAATGCCATGTTTAGGGGCTGGTTCTGAAACTTTGAGCGAGAAAAATCAGCTTGAGGTGGAGTTAGAAAAAATTAGTACACATGTCCCCATCACCTCTAGCGAGGTGGAGACTTAAATTCTACAACCTGAGGAAGAGGGTGAAGATGTAGTGATAGAAGAGCATCCTGTTGAAGAAGATCCTTTAGTGGATTATCAATTAGCTAGAGATAGAGAGAGAAGGCAGGCAAGAGAACCTAGGAGGTTTGGATATGAGTCCGAGTTAGCCTTTGCCCATGCTAGTTATGAAGAGTTAACTGATAGAGAGCCAGATACTTTTGAGGAGGCGATGAGGAGTGAACAATCGGAAGAGTGGTTAAAAGCAATGAAAGAGGAAATGAGTTCCTTAGCAAATAATCAAACTTGAGAGTTAGTACCTAAACCTAAAAATAAGTCAACAGTTGATTGTAAGTGGATTTTTAAGGTTAAGGAGGGTACTTGTACAGCTGAACCGTTAAGGTTTAAGGCTAGGTTAGTTGCTAAAGGTTACACACAGAAAGAGGGAGTTGATTATAATGAGATTTTTTCACCTGTTGTTAAGTACACTACTATTAGGGTCATGCTTGCATTAGTTGCATACTTTGACTGGGAACTTGAACAATTTGATGTTAAAACTGCTTTTTTGCATGGTGAACTTGATGAACAAATCTTTATGAATCAACCTAAAGGTTTTAAAGACAAACAAAAACTGGATTATGTGTGTTTCCTTAAAAGATCTTTGTATGATTTGAAACAATCACCTAGACAATGGTATAAAAGATTTGACTCTTTTGTATTATCTATAGGATTTCAAAGAAGTAAGTTTGATCATTGCTTATATCACCAACATAATGAAACTAGTAATCACTATGTGTTTTTATTGTTATATGTTGATGATATGCTCTTAATTGGTTCATCTTCTAAATAGATATGCAAGATAAAAACAACTTTGAATGGTGAATTTGACATGAAAGATCTAGGAAAAGCTAAAAGAATCCTAGGTATGGAAATTGAAAGAGACATATCAAATTCTACGTTGTTTTTGCATCAAACTCCTTACATTTTGAAAGTGTTAAAAAGATTTGACATGCATGAATGTAAACCGGTTACATTGCCTTTAGCTAATCACATTGTGTTAACTAAAGATCAAGCTCCTTGTAATGAGGAAGAAATTGAATACATGAGTAAATTCCTTATTCTAATGTGATAGGTTCTATTATGTATTTAATGGTGTGTACTAGACCGGATTTAGCTTATGCTATAAGTGCCCTTAGTAGGTTCATGTCTAATCCGGGTCCTAGTCATTGGGAGGCCTTGAAGTGGCTCCTTAGATATTTGAGAGGGATGAGTAATGTAGGTCTAATGTTTGGTCGTAGTAAGGAAGGAGTGAAATTGAAGGGTTTTGTAGATGCGGACTATGCGGGGGATAGGGATAACAGGAAGTCTACTTCCTCTTATGTGTTTACTTTGTCTAATTCTTGCATTAGTTGGAAGTCTCAATTACAACACATAGTTGCTTTATCCACTACCGAATCCGAATATATTGCTACCATCAAGCAATTAAAGAAGCTTTGTGGCTTAGGGATTGCTAAGTGAACTTTGTGTTTTGAATGATGATGTGGTAGTATATTCGGATAGTCAATCTTCAATACATTTGTGCAAAAATCCTGTTTTTCATGAACGTATCAAACATATTGATATTAGACTACATTTTATTAGAGATATTGTGTCACAAGAAATGATAAAACTTGAGAAAGTGTTTACACAATATAATCCCTCAGATATGGGCACTAAGGTGTTGCCCTTGGTGAAGTTTAGAAGTTGCTTGGATCTTCTAAACATCGGTGGAGGTAAATAAATTCCAATTTTATTGGTTCCCCTTTTGGAGTTGTCACTAATGAGTGACATTTTTCTTTTGTAGGTGAAGGTGCTAAGGATGAGAGACAAGGAAGTGCTACTTTATTGTTCAAGAGTTCTTTGGCACCAAGGTGGAGGTTTGTTGGGTATTTGTTGCCAAACAACCTCAAAAGGCGATGATGATTTAAGGTTAATTTCATAGGCGTTGGCCGAGGATTGAAATTAAAGAAAAAAAAAGGACAACACTTAGTGAATCTAATTAAAGCTCGACCCAAAACTTAGCGGGCCATTTAGGAGCGGCTTATCTTGTAGTTGCTCAATGGCCCACTCTATTTAATAGGCCCAAATATATTGTTTTATATGGTCTTTGGTATCATTGGGCTTGTGGCCCAATTGAGATAACCTAATCCTATAATGCATTGCTAGGACTCATTTCTATTCTCATTCCAGAAAACAAAAGCTGAGCCTGGAGAGTGAGAGAGTGAGATACGGCGCTCCTTCTTCCTTCTTCACTGGCTGCCATTGTTGTTTTGGTTTCTCTAGATTGAGTTAGTTCTTTGTGAGCTTATCTATTTGGGAAAATAGAGGTGTTCTTGGGTCGAGCTTTTTTGAGGTTTCTAGTGTTGTTTAAGCTTCAAATCTGAGCCTAAACGTTTTGGTGATTGATATTTACAACATACATAAATTAGAAAATGCCGTATCTAGAACAAGTAAAATCAATTTTTTACTCGAAGAGATACGATAAAAGAAAAGAGTAGTTCTTTATTTGGGGACTTTAGAGTCTCCACAAATCTCATTGGTATACAAGAGATTTTCTTTGAGATTTTCTATTTATACTTTTCACCAAAAAGTCTCCAAAAGTTTAGTAAGTAGAGAATTCCCTTAAAGTCATTATTAATTTGAATACCCATGAGTTATAGAGACTTCTAAAAGTTTTAATTTAATACTCCGTGACTGTTAAAGATTTTTTTAAAGTCTCTAAAAGTCTCTATTGAATACACATAAATTTAAAAGGTGTACATTGAATACCCTAAACTTTTAAATCCTTAAAAATTCTTAAAAGTCCCAATTTGAATACACCTTCTAGATTTTTTTTGGGCTTAATTAATAAACCTTTAAGACGACAATAAATTGATTTTGAGTTATCGTACAATTTTGGGAATTGATCAAAGATAAATGCCAAGTTAAAACGAAGGATTCAGAAACATTGGTAATTTAAACCATTTGATTCTTCAACTTAACTTTTAGCAATAGTTGAATTAGTCTTTAATTTAAATTATTTCTAACAAACTTCTTTCGACTCAACTAGCCTAAAATAATAGTTAATTTGGATTCAAATTAAACTTTCTTCATTGCAGTCCATGTGGGATCGACATTGTTGCTACTTTTCTATATTCCAATAGATTCGTGAGCTTGCGAGTTATTTAAAATTTGATAATAAGTGTTTGACGTCATTGTCGTGGACTGCGTCGAAAAGTTAATTTGGTCTTGGTTAATTTAATTTTTGACTAGTTATAGTTTAGGTTTTATTTCTTTGAATAAAAAAAAACAAGACAGATAGTGCATGCTAGGTCATAGGTCTTTAGTACTTGACTTCGAACCTATAGACAGTAAAATTGAACGCACTTTCCACTATAGAAAACAAGCCACTAAATTAGATAAAAATGAAAGAACCGAATTAATAATCACGATGGGTGATGAAATTGAAGAGAGGCCTTTTAGGGACTCTTTTATTCCATTAGCTAATTTGAGCACGTCGTGCACTAATACCTAAAAGTAGCTGCTAGGAATTTTGAGCTAAAACTAAGTGTACTTAATTGTCTTCCATGTTTCTATGGTTTGGATAGTGAAGAGCCCTATAATCATCTGATAGATTCCTATGTTGTATGTGAGACATTTAAATGTGAAAATGTTTATCCTAATAATGTTAAAGTCCGTCTATTTTCTTTCTCTCTAATAGATGGAGTTAAAGTTAGATTATTGTTCAATACAATATCTGCCAATAGTATTACATCTTAGGAACAAATATTTTCTAATATTTTTAATAAATATTTTCATGTTCATAAGACTAATGCTACTCGTAGGGATAAATTAGAGTTTGTGTAGAAGGACAAGGAACCATTTTATGGAACATGGGAGAGATTTAATGGGCTGCTTATCAAACGTCCACATCACGTATAAGAAAAATGGCACTTATGCTAATATATTTTGGAGAGATTACTATCACATATTCAAGAGTGGCTAATGGCCAAAAGTGGTGGAGAGCTCATGTATAAAAATGCAACAAAAATGTGGAGCTCTTTTTAAAAGCAGGTTGACAATTCACAACACTGAGTCCATCTTCTAGGACTCAAGGAAAGGTAAGGAGAACCTACAAGATTCGAAACTGTGAACCTAGTTCAAAGATTAAAGAGGTCAAAGGTATGATAGAAGATATTTCCCTCGAGTTAGCCTTATTGACATCTACCAAGTCCACTGAACCAGATGGACATTTTGATCAAGTAAATTTTCTGAACATTATGAAGAAACCATCATACAACCCTTACCCAAACACATATAATCCAGGATGGAGAGACAACCCCAATTTTTCATGGTTCTCAACAGAATGTTGCAACATGTCAAACTCCTCAGCAAAATCCTAGACAGCTTATTCAAAACTCTACACAACCACAACCATGGAAGGAGGCATTTCAAAAGTTGGTAAAATCTACGCAAGCAGCATTGGAACAACAGAATCATACCGTCGCAGAGTTTCAAAATAAAATAAGGACTATACAAAACTCACAAGCACAATCTATTTCTAATTTGAAAAATATGATGGGATAGCTTGCCTCGTCGATACAACAGTTGGCAACAACCAATGAAGAAGAAGGAAGAAGAAAGGGAGGCAAAAACAGAAAATTAAGATGAGGATGAAGAGTATAAAGTGAGAATGATCAAAGTCAATAAGTATCTCTTATGGAAAATATGAAGGAAAAAAAAAAGAGTTCAAAAATGTGCTCGGAATACATATGGTGCACGTACAAAAAAGGGAAAAGAAGGTATTTAGAAAAAGTTTGAAAAAAAAAAAAAGGGGGAGAAAAGGCACAATAACCTAAGTCTTAAAATATCTATTGTTCTCACTCATACTTTTTTATCCACTTATCCAATTCTTTGATTAGTCGTGTCCCGAGCCATTACAACCAAATAAAAAGTTCTTCTAGATTTTAGAGAGCAAAAGCTGAAGTCGATGCTAGCACTATGAGTTGTAGGGGGTAGTGATATTTGAGGGGAAAAATGGCTTTACTTGTCTACTAATATCCGAGAGATTATTCTTTCACTTCTAAATCATGGACAAGTTTCCTTTACATGCACATCTTCGGTGTGAAAGTGGGATACCATTTTTATTCAATGCCGCTTACTTTACAATATTATGTGAGCAACACACAAATTGTGTCTATGTCCCTCTGAGAGTAATGTTCCTACATACATATTGTGAGATTTGGGAATTGACATGGTGTTCTTGGAAATTGTTTGGTCATTGTCGCTTTGATAGCTAATCTAATTGCACAAGTCTATTAACTGATATGTGTGAATTGATGGATGTGAGAATGATATTTCTCCAACTCTTTGAAAATGCTTGTATTGTTATCCATTAATTGTTATTAGTTTGATTGATGAAATGAATGCATAGTGCCTTAATTTAAAAATAATAATAATAATAAGAGGAATAAGTAGTATTTTTATCTCTATTTTTTTGCCCGAGTACTAGCAAAATCTAGATTTTGGGGTGTTTGATGAGCTCAATTTCACTATAAATTTCACTTGCTTATCTTTTTTTGTTAGTAGTTCTTCCTTGATAAAAGTACTAATTAATGTCTTATTTAGATTATGACCAATTGTGAACGATTATGAAGATTCGGGGACCAAGGTGGAAGTTTTTGAAAGTGTGAGATCAAGTTTAAAATTGGAGTAAAAAGGACTAAATTGGTATGAAAACACGAAGTAGGGACCAATGAAAAATTCTGAAACCTTGAGGACCAAACATGAAAAATCTGGAAAATGGAAATTTGAGCATAAATTCTTTGTATGCCGCGGTCAAACTGTGATTGATTGCGGCCACTTGGAAAAATCCGGTTTGCTACGGTTTGGGCCGCGGTCCGTCGAACTTTTTTTTTTTTTTTTTTTTTCAATTTTAAGTCGGGGATTTTTTAAATCTTTTACATGCAATAATTTCAATACGAGGTTGGGACGGAGCCTAAGGAACAAGAAGAAAAATTTCGTGCACGTGAAAGGACGATGAAACCTTATTTAAACGAAGTGATTATCAAGTCTTTTGTTTTTTATTTAGTTAAGTTTTTCTAATTTTCTTGAGTCAAGGTAGACGATGAAACCCTGTTTAAACAAAGTGGTTATCTTGTTATCCTTTTAACTTCATTTTCAAGCTTAAACATTTATACTTCGTTCTGGTTGGATTAATTAAAGAATATTCTTTCATCTTAAAGATCATGTATTTTGATTTAGTTAGAAATTGACTGATTAATTTGTGCTTGTGTTTGAACGTGTTCTATTAATTTCTTTTGATTTTTCGTTATTTTGTTATCGAATTGAGGATACATAGGATGCTTATGATACAAAAACTTTGATTCTTTGTTTTCTTTGAATTTAGTTTAATACGGGAAACGCTTAACTAATTTAAGATGGAAACAAAGGGGAATCGATATTATATTTTCTTTTCTTGAATTTAATTGATAAATCTTTAAGACGGCAATAGATTGATTTCAAGTTGTCGTATGCTTTTGAAAATTGATCAATAATTGGATAATTACTAAATAGATTCTGAAACCTTGGTAATTTAAACCACTTGATTCTTCAACTTAACTTTCTAACAATAATTAGTCTTTAATTTAAATTTTTTCAAACAAACTTCTTTTAACTCAACTAATTTAGAATAACAGTTAATTTGGATAAAATTAGAATTTCTTCATTACAGTTCATTTTTTTGACAACACTCACAGAAATTAGATTTGAAGATTTTTTTTCTGCTCACGCTGCCACGGTACCCTACACGAGTTCATTATTATTCTGGTGAGTGGTTAAAGATAATTATTTTTTAATTTTTTAATTATGTGGCCGATTTTATTCAACTTTGAAGATTCCGATTGTTATTTCCACGTCATGAAATCTCTTATTATATAACAACATAACTAATGTCCATTTTATTTAATGATTGGCATATGCCAAAATGCCGCGTTACAAATGTGAATCATTTTTATATAAGTTAGAAATGAATTTTGAAGGTGGTTTGTAGGGTACTTAAAAAAAATAAAAAATTGCAAAGTAACTTTGTACTCACGTTGTGAGAATATTGAACCTTTTTTTTTTATTTGATTACAAATCCAACAATCTCCCACTTATTCAAATAAAATAAAAAAATCTCAAAAGTAAACGATTTTTGTGAATATAGTAACGTATCTTTAGATTTGAACATTATCTTAGTGTAAGTATTACAAAGTAATTGTTGAAATTTCAAGTAGCTAAAAGCTTTGAACCAGTTATTCCTTATGACAATACTAGTGACACCACGCGCGGAAAACACTATAGTGCTCTTATGTTCATCTCAATTTTCACTCAGCGCATTTTATGACCTTGTGCTTATATGTTTTCATGAACTTTTAGAAAGAAACTCTAATTTTGTTTTACGGCGGCATCACCTCGAAGTTCATATTGGTGAAGTTCTTCCAGTATCTTCTTTCAATTGAAATAGTTGTATCTTGTAGTAAACCTCACTAAGAGTTTATAGAACTCAACCCTTCGACTGTAACAACTAGCACTTAACCATCTAGGATATGGCATTTTAAATTAAGCGTTTGTAAACGATTCAATTATGATGACTTGTTTGTAGCATTTGAACTTAAAATTACTCATTTCGTAAAGTTAGGTAGGGTTGCCGTTATTGGCAAATTTTCAATAATGGAGTTTCATTCCCATCCTCTCAATGTTGATCTTACGCACTTATAAGTTTTGTACGGAGACTTTCTCTTTTTAAAGTATAATACTACCCCACAACAACGGGAATAGGTTTGAATCTTTAGTTGTCAATTTTATCCCCACATTCTGGAGAAGATTCGAACTAATCGATTCTTTTAAGTTTCTATTCTTTCACTCAACTGAAAGAAATGGGTTTTTTCAATTGTCATTTGTTCGGAACAAATTTGTTCAAGTGATGGAGAAAAATCACATTTATGGGATAAACTCATACCTTAGTTCGGTTATTTTGTATATTAATACTTACAGAATTTTTGTTGAATAAGAAAGTAATCAATTATATGTTTTGAACATATTTTTCAAAACGTCTCATATATGTCACATTGATCACTTCAAAAAAATTTCTAAGTAAATGCATTGACAGAAAACTCGTTAAGAAAGTAAATGCATTAAGAACATCTCACCAAGTAGCATTACTCATTTGATCAACACTACGAAATAATTTATTTTCAAATAAACCAGACTTAAGTGCCTTGGTGTCCATTCAATCTCTGCCAGTTGGAAATCGGTTATTAAATAAGATGGTTTGACCCACTTTTGACCATTATTTGAGTGGATCTCGTTAACGTAGTATATTAAATTCTCAAAAAAAAGTTTCGGGTGAATGAAAAATTAAAGTAAGAGTAAGCCACTTAAACATAGAAAAATTGGAATTAAAATTGGTGGAAAAACATAAAATATCAATTCTACGTCGGAAAATTAGAAGTATTTTGTTTACTTTAAAAAACTCAAGTTGAACACTTGGGTTGGGTTTGGGCCCTTATGGGTACCAATAGTCTTTAGAAAGGAGATGACCCACGTGTTAGTGAGTTGGGCAAAACCCACCGCGCATGCCGCCAACCGGTCAGGCTCAAGCACAGGTCGTTGGTCGTAGATTAGTTTACCTTCCAAAATCATAACAATTTCTCCACGTGTCCTCGGCTTCTAGAAAACTGACAAACCTCTTAAAAACACAACTTTTCAGCAGTTGTGTGTTTTTGGAATAAACGCCCCCAGTTCGTGGATTTATTTATTCAAAATCTCTCCTGCAATATAATATCCTCTTCTTCCCTGTACTTTTTTGCTTCTCCATTTAAGTCCCTAATATTATACTCTGTATATTTGAGATACTTCTTTTCGGTTCAGAGAGATTAAACATTGGTAGGTTCGTTGGTCTTGTAATTTGGAGTACTACTATTATAAGACGTGGTCGTTGTATCTTGAGAAACGAGTGCCGAAGGAGAAATAGTCGAAATCTTGCCTCGGCCAATTCAATTTCTCTATATTTTTTTCTATTTTATTTCCAAATAGGTCAAAACTCTGTCCAAATTTCTGCACTTAATTATATAATTTTATAATCCAACATTGCATTGGTAGCCATTTAATATTTTAATCAATGGGTTGTGGCTACCAAGATGATTATCTTTTAAGTAAATGCACCATTTACTTTCTCTCCTTAGAGAATCAATTGGATCCATTAATTTTAGCCACATCAAGTATCAACGACGCAGTCCCCCTCCGAAATGCATTTCATCTAAAAGGCTTAATTACATTTCTCCATCGTTGCATTTCAAACTGTAAATTATACCCTGCTTTTGGACTGTGTAAGTTGGAATGACTTTACATTGGTATCAGTTTAACGGTATTTTTGCTTGTGTTTGCTTTTGGTTTACTTGTTGACAAGGTATAATATCACATTAGGAGAATGTCGGCCCACTTTTAAAAATTTGTGTAGGTATCAAGCCTTTGAGCTTTGATAAACAATAAATCAGGTCCCTACGTTGAGGAGCGTGTTAAGAAACTATTTAAATAAATAATTTTGTCTCCTCTTTAACAATTTAGGCTCTTTGGCGAGGTGGTTCGACGCTATTTTCATTCATTCGATGCAAGCAACAGTGTGGCCTAACTTATTATTTCACCATGCATGCAGTGGATTTGGAGATATATTTGATGTAGACTATTTCATCCAACAAATGAGCGGCTTCATCAAAGTAGTAAAGGAGTTGCGTGTAGAGATTGCATCAAAGTACTAAAGATGTGTACTTTTTCCACATATGTGTGTTTGCACACACAAGTAGTAGAGCTGGCTCATGGTATTAGGTGACTTAGGCGATCGCCTAAGGCACAAACTTAGAGAAGGACACCAATTTTTTAAAATTACTTTTAATTTATTTTTAATATTTTTTATTGTTTTAAATTTTCATTAGTTTTCTCATTTCAATGAAATGACATTTTGATGGATAAGAGGAATTTTTTATTTTCTTATAAAAAAAAGTCTTGAAAAGGCCCCTTAAAAAATGTTTTCATCTAAGGCCCCCAAATCCCTTGAGCTGGCTCTCACAGGCAATAGTTGAATATATTATGAGTACAGATATCACACCATCTCTTCACGGATCTTTTGAACCAAGTTGGTCTAATTGGTGTTGCTTATTGATAAGTACAATTTTGTACTTATTGGAGCTCACAAAAAAGGACGATTATGAGTACTCTTACATGTTTTCAGCACTGTTTTATTATCATTTTAGGATGTTATCAAATTCAAGTGTCGATCTAACGAAAAGAGAGCAAATTGAAGAAAAATGGACTTAATTGAACAGACAAAAAGACTTGAGGAGCTTGTCATGCAAATGTCAAAGAAAGCAATTCAAGAACTGCGTCCAAGGTAACCATATCAAAGAAAGCAATTCAAGAACTGCGTCCAAGGTAACCATGTGATCGCATGGTTAACCAAGGCTGCGATCGCAAGCCACCAAGTTTTTCTATAGAACCTTATTTGACAGAACCATGTAATCGCATTGGTATATTTCGGGCAGCTGTCTAAGATAAAACAACTACCTAAAACACGTTTTGAAGAGTTCGGGGAGGAATATAAAAGGTAGAATAGAGCATATATTACGAGAGACGAATTTTGAGAAGAAATATACAAGAGAAGAATCGAAGATCAAGAAACAGATTGAAGATTCTCGGGCCGAAATCACGGGTTGTATTCTTAATTTCTTCTTTTTCACGGGTTGTATTCTTAATTTCTTCTTTTTCTTCCGGAACATGATTAATATAATTCTTGTATTATTTTACGAAATCATGTCCGACTAAATTACTTATTGATAGGATGAACGATGAAACCTCGCGTTTTTAATTAATTAGAAGTTTTTTCGTTTTAGTAATTAATTTCTTCTTGATTGATTATTTTTTATTCATTTTTTCTAATGTTTTAATGCTTGAACACCATTAGAATGTTTTGTGATCTTTATTGAAGTCGAGAGATACAATATAGATAAGCAAGTGGTTTTGAATAACATAGGATCCAATAATAGCTAGAAATTATTATTATGCCTTATGAAATCCAATTAGATATTCTTGTGATTTAAATGCATATTTTTATGTTCGAAAATTAATTAAAGGTAATTAGGTTCGCATATCGATATAGAATTGATTGACCATCGAGAGAGGCTTTTGATTATTATAGAATCACCGATTTTCAATCCAAGGTAATTATAAGCTAAAGGAATTAAATGGATAATTGATTAAGAAAAGTTTATGTGGATTTGCAAATCCTAGCTAGTGTTAGTAAAACTTGAATTCGTTTTCACAAATTTACTTTGATTACTTGATAATTTAGATTTAATTAAACACAAGTAGAATAGTTTTAGAATTAAAATCTTAAAAGAAATCTGTGTTATTATATTGTTAAAACTCGAACTATTTAATTGGTTAATTGATAATTAGTCATCGTAGGTTCGACACTCTACACATCACTTTATTACTTGTTAACGATCCGTCCACTTGCGGGATCAAAATCTACAACACTTATATGCACAAATGGTCTTAGGCAACCATGTTTTCACATTTCAAGTTGACTGCTCGAAATATGCACAATGTACAGCTTTGACATGTTTGCTTTAGCCCCCAGTGTTTTGGTTTTGGAACTGTTGCTTATTAGAGGCACTCGCTATGATCTTGTCCTGTTGATCACAGGATGGAATGACAATGTCAGACCAGATGGATCTCCTTAATGAGCAAGTTAAGATGCTTCCATTAGGCACCAATACCCTGAAGCGACTGGTAGAGCAATTTGGAAATTATCATGAGAGTTCAAAAACTCGAGTGTGGTTACATTCATCTGCTGAAAACTATACAGTTTATGTAATATAGTTGATTTAGTTGTTTCACAATATATTCCATAAACATCGTGATATCTTGCATTGCGACATTACATTCCCTTCTAGTGCACCGGCCTCTTGTTGAATGCTGCACCAAGATGTGATAGGAGTTTCGCATGCTTTGGCACAATTGCATTTACATTTGCTGATCTTTTATTGTCCTTCTTAGAGGTGGAAAATGGGCTGAGCTGGCGAGCGAGCTTGATCTTGGGCCGAGCCTGTTTGGTTCGACAAAAATTTGAGCCGGCTTGTGGGCCAGACCCAACGAGCCAGCTCGTCAGCTCTTAAAAGGGCTCGTGGTACAACGGTCTCTTTTTTGTGACCATTTGATGTTGAATTCCATTTTTTATTTTGTATTTTTTTTTCAATTCCTATAAATACTCTTCTAAACTCATTTTTTCACACATTAATCTCTCAATCTATTATATATTCAAACAGTCCTGATCTACTACCCACCATGGGAGTTCTTATAACTCCCACTGGACAAGACAAGTGTCCAGTGGGGGATTGGACAAGCAAAAGTGATTCACATTAAATATCCATTGCTTGTCCAATCCTCCACTTGACACTTGTCTAGTGGGGGGGGGGGGGAGGAGGGGGGTTATGAGAACTCCCTATGGTGGGGAGTAGATCAGGACTGTATATTCAAATTCAACAATAATTATCAAATCTCATTATCTCTCAATATTAGTTTATAATTATTTATCTCAAATCTCATTTTCTCACTATCTCAATATTAGTCTATATTTCTAATTTTCTACTTCTTCTACTACATTTCTAAATTTATACTACATCTTCTACTCTTCTCTATATAATTTATTAAAAATGGCATATAATTGAAGTGATGATAATTTCAGTGGTCTTAATGACATTCCAATTTCTCGCGATATTATTAATGAGTTTGGTAGTACTAATCCGATTAATTTGAATGATATTCAAGAAGATGTCGACACACATACAAATACAACCACTGGTTCAGACGAAAAGCCCAAAAATAAAAGCTAGGTGCTGGCAGCGTTTTGAGTTGGTGCCCACTGGTAAACTAATAGACAGAGTCCTTGCGCATAAAGTACAGTGTAAATACTGTAAAGAGAAGTTAATGTAGCAAAAGGGGATATGCACAACCTATCTAAACAGACGCTTCAAAAAAGTGTGTGTTCAAACATGGAAGGTTGAAATCAAATCAGACACAACTCCAGTTTGGATCTCCCAGAGCCGACTCCAATGGTACTTTCGATCTAAATAATTGGATATATTCCCAAGACAGCATGTGCCGCGAAGGAATGCCGCAATTGGTGACAAGGCCTAGTTTCCATTGAGTTTGGTGGAAAATCCCAATTTCACGAACTTTATACAAAAATATCTCCATCAAGGTATGTATCTGTTGCTAGAAATACTCTTCAGAAAGACTCCGTTGTTTTATTTAATAAAAAGAAAGAATCTATTATAAGTGATATTAATAATTATAATGGCGTTTTATTTTTACTTCGGACTTATGGGCCGATAATAACCAAAAAGGATATATGGCTGCAAGTGCACACTATATTGATAAACACTAGATAATGCATAAAAAAGTAATAGCGTTTAGAACAATATACTTTCCTCGTAATGGAGTTAATCGTTTTCATGTTTTATTGGGTGTTTTACGTGAATTTAATTGTAAAACAAAGATTCGTAGTTTTACTTTTGACAATGCCGGCCTCAACAATATAATAATTGAAAATTTAATTCAACACTTCCATCCAAATTTTAATGGTATTTTATTTCACATTTATTGTGTATGTCATGTTTTTAATTTAATTCTGAAAGATGGGTTAAAATTCATAGATGTACAATTACAAAAAATTAGATACGCTATTAATTATATTATGGTCTCACCTACTAGAAAACTACTGCTCTATGAATTGACAATGTACTTCAAGAAAAATGTTTTTGAACTGATGTAGGCCATAGGTGGAATTCAATATACTTCATGCTTGAATCTTGTGAAGGGTGTGAAAATTACATTATTGCATATTATCACGATCGACACTCACATGAATCAGAATTTTATTTACAAATATATGACTAGAAAATATGTGTTCATGTTAGAAAATTTTTGAAATTTTTTCGACGCAACAAATGCATGTTCAGGTGTATATTATCTGACTACTTCATTAGTTCTCAATCATTTTTATTATATTGCTAACAATTTTAATAATTATAAGGATTTTGCTTTTTTTTTTTTTTTAATATTGTATATGTGATGGAGACTAAATTTAGAAAATATTGGAAGAGTTGCCTATGTTATTTCTATTAATATCTATTATGGATCCCAGACTTATTAGAGGGTACAAAAGTAACCATAATGACAATTTCACAAAAATTAATGTACGGAAATCCACTAACGTATGGTAATTTAGAAAAAAAAAGTTTATGTCAAATGTATGGAGTCTACTCTGAAAAGGCAGGTAGGAACGTCATACGATTCCATGTTCCAACACATGCTTCGTCATCACTTGACGATAATGACTTATGGAGTTACCTTAGTTTAGTTAGGGGTAGTCAACATGCACTAAAAAAAATCGTGGCTTCATAAACTGATTTTCCGGTGCTGAAACCACGATATTCGTGCCTAATAGTCGCTACCAACGAACTATTTGCAACGGAATTTCTGTTGCTATTTTGAGGGTCGCTGAAAGTTACCAACGAAATTTCCGTTGGTGATCTTCACAAACGAAATTTCCGTTGGTAAAAGCGTGTGCCATAACCTATAGAATTTCCGTTGGTAATGTCCCTACACTTTTACCAACGGAAATTCTGTTGATAACTTTCAACGACCCTCAAAATAGCAACGGAAATGACAAGCACTATCACCAACGAAAATTCTGTAGGTAATATCCAACGCCTTTACCTACGGAAATTCCGTAGATAATAGTACAAATGTTTAATAATTAAAAAAATTAATTTTATATACTTGGTGGACCCTTGACCTGACTTGCCAATTATGGGCTTGAAACTCGACCCACCCGACTCAATCCACTAAGCTTTGTCAAGTATTTTTATTATTTTAATAATTTAGAATGGACGTAGTGAGATTGGAACCTTTGACCTAAGAGTTGTGAAGTTACAACCAAACCATTGGAGACAAATGAATTATTGTAATTATATTTGTTTTTATAATATATATTAGTTCAATGAGCAACATTTTCTATAATTGCTTATAAAGTAAAAAATAAATATTAGTGAAAAATCAAATTCCACATTGTGTTAACACTTAAACATAAAATATCACATTGCTCGAAAAAAATTTATATCTGTACAAACTATATGAAATGATGATAAACATTATTTGCTTTCACATTTTAAACACGAAATGCCCAGCTAAATGGATGTCGTACAATAGGTAAACTACTCCACCTATGTTTTCTTCGCACGTGATTATAGTTTGAATCTTTTTTATTTTTATAATTGCATAACTTCGTTGTAGAAAATTCGAATGTTAAATGAATGAAACTTAATTTACGACTATTCCTTAAGTGATTAACCTTCAACTCCATATAGTTGAATCATTTTTCATTTTCAAAATTTGATTTACATTACTCATGAAAAATATGCGGGTAACAATATTTACTTTTCACCAACATACTTTCCGTAGCTCAATGGTTGAAATATTAATATCACATACGGATTATTTGTAGGTGATAGGTCGAAAGATTTTTTCGACTTATGAATTACTCTTCACATAAATTTCTGGTAGGTGAATAATTGAATTGCGTTTTTTTAATTTTCAAAATTGATTAGTATCATCTACAGAGCATCCGTAGGTAATAAAAATCAATTTTCACCTCCGTAGGTGAAAGGTCGAAATATTTTTTGGTCTTCAAAATTGATTAATATCACCTACATAATTTCCGTAGGTAATATGATTTACTCTTCACCAATGGATATTCCGTAAGTGAAAGGTCAAAATATTTTTTGGTCTTCAAAATTGATTGATATCACCTACGGAAATTCCGTAGGTAATATGATTCACTCTTCATCAACGGATATTCCGTTGGTGAAAGGTCGAAATATTTTTTGGTTTTTAAAATTCATTAATATCACCAACGGAATTTTTGTAGGTAATATGATTCACTCTTCACCAACGGATATTCCGTTTGCGAAAAGTCGAAATATTTTTTGGTTTTCAAAATTAATTAATATCACCAACGGAATTTTTCGTTTGTGAAAGGTCGAAATATTTTTTAGGTTTTAAAATTAATTAATATCACAAACGGAATTTCTGTAGGTAATATGATTTCACTCTTCACCAACAGATATTCCATTGGTAAAAGGTCGAAATATTTTTTGGTCTTCAAAATTGATTAATATCACCTACGAAAATTCGTAGGTAATATGATTCACTCTTCACCAACAGATATTCCGTTGGTGAAAGGTCGAAATATTTTTTAGTTTTTAAAATTCATTAATATCACCAACGGAATTTTTGTAGGTAATATGATTCACTCTTCACCAACGGATATTCCGTTTGTGAAAGGTCGAAATATTTTTTAGTTTTTAAAATTAATTAATATCACAAACGGAATTTCTGTAGGTAATATGATTTCACTCTTCACCAACAGATATTCCGTTGGTAAAAGGTCGAAATATTTTTTGGTCTTCAAAATTGATTAATATCACCTACGAAAATTCTGTAGGTAATATGATACACTCCTCACCAACGGATATTTCATTGGTGAAAGGTCGAAATATTTTTTAGTTTTTAAAATTCATTAATAGCACCAACAGAATTTTTGTAGGTAATATGATTCACTCTTCACCAACGGATATTCCGTTGGTGGAAGGTCGAAATATTTTTTATTTTTCAAAATTAATTAATATCACCAACGGAATTTTCGTAGGTAATAAGAATCACTCTTCACCAACGGATATTCCGTTAGTGAAAGATAAAAATTCGTTGGTGAAAAACTATTACCTTTGCCAATGAAAAAATTGTTGCTGATTACCGTAGGTGAAAGGTCATCACTTTTACCAACGGATAATCCGTTGCTGATTACCAACGGAAATAATCCGTTCGTAAATTTCCGTTGGTGAAAAGGGGATTTTTAGTAGTGATGATAGTGGTTCTTCTTCTACTTCTTTCATTTCCCGTTCTATTGATACAACTTTAGAGTTAGCTATGTATTTCGTGCACAACATGCTAAGCATTTTAGATGATGAAGATTGAATTTTTTTGATATACTATGATGGTGGAGACAAAATGAACGTCAATACTCAATTCTTTCAAGTATGGCACACGATCTACTAACACATCGGGTATCAATTGTAGAATCGGAGTCTGTTTTTAGTACAGGTGGCAGGATTCGGTCTGATTTCAGGTCAAAATTTAAAACCAACATATTAGAAAGGTTACTGCATCTGAAGGACTAAGACGATGCCGAACTTCGGATCCAAGATAAAGTGGACAAAATGATGTCTCAAGAACTTGAAGATTTGAATACAGAATACTTGAATGTGTAGTAAATATTATTTGCATAAATATTTTATATTTCATTCGTCTTATTTAAACAAAATAATTGTACACGTAACAATTTGTTCATATACAATTTTAACTCTACCTGCATTCAAAGTAGCATGTCCCAAGCCCGGAAAAAGGATGAGGGTTTTCAACTTTTAAGTTTTAACAGAAAAAATTTCTCATACTTTATTTCTTTTTTATTTTTGAATTCTCCAAAACAATATTAAAAAAAAAACGAGCCCAGTTCGTGGGTCGCTCGGCTCAGCTTGTTCAGCACACAAGCTAATGGGACGAACCGAACATCAATTATAGGGCCGAGCTGAGATTGATGGGTGGCCGAGCCGAGCCATTGCCACCTCTAGTCCTTCTACTGTTGTATTAGACATCTATTTGGCTTTTAACGATCCTTCTATTCTTCTAGCGAAGGATATGCCCATAGATCTTATTCTTCTCCCACCATTGTGTTGTACATTAAACTTTTAGGTTGGCTTTCCAGTAGAATGTTTTTTGGGTAATATGCAAATGTCGTCCTTATCCTTTGAGTCTATTGCGCAAATCATCCCTATCATTTGAATTTTGGCTTTTGGGCCACAATTCTTTGCGCAAAAGATCCATACCGTCCAAATCATCAACTTTGTCGTTAAATTAACGCAGCATGTCTGGGTGCACTCTCTCAATTTCTGAAGGACAATTTCATCAAATCAAAATTTATTCTGTTCCTCAACACACACACATATAGAGTTACAGACACATAATTTCTTCAGGGACAAATGATGAGGAAGTGAGGATGAAGGATGAGACGCTAGAGGAACTGAAGCTGCTAAGAAGCTACAGCAGCAAAACAACTCAAAGGTGGTTCTGGAGGGTGTGAGGGAGGTTAGGAGGCTGGCAAAGGAGGATTATCAGGCCATAACTACTCTAGCTCTTCTCGGCGTCATTCTGCCGCTCGTCGCTTTGCTCGATCCCGGGGATCCCACCTATCACTCTTAGGTCGCCGCTCTCTATGCTTTGCTCAACCTCGCCATTGCAAATGATGCGTCAGTTCCTTTTACTCATCAATTGCATTTATGAACTTTTTGATTCCCATTTCTGGATATCGTTCTGTTGATTCAAATTTTACACCAATATTTTTTCCTCAAAAATAAAGCAGCCATTGTCAGAGCAAGGGCTTTACATAAAATGCTAAAGCTCATTCAGTCTCCAAACGGGTCATCTAATTAAGCTGACAGGATATGGATACAAGTGAGAGGATCTTCTCTATTCTTCAACACTTCCTCCTCATTCTCCTAGCACTCGGGGCAAACCTCTAATTAAACAGAAAAAATCCCTAACATTGAAATTAACTCACAATAAGAAACAGATTTGAGATTGTCCAAATCCTCAAATTAAGAACCATATTCTTAAGTAAAAATTAAGCTCGGTTTAGGTCGTGCCTGATGACCCGGACCCGGTAGAGAAGGTGGCGAAGCGTCATGGATTAGTGAAATTTGAGCTTCTTAGAGAGAGAAATACTTAAAGAGAGAGTGATGGGGATAAAGAAGAAGAGGCTATAACTCTCTCTCTGTGTGTGTGTGTGTGTGTGTTGAAGGAATAGTATAATTTATGATTTGACAAAATTGCCCTTCAAAAATTGAGATAGTGCACTGTACGCATTATTTTAATGGCAAAAGTTGACAGATTTGGACGATAGGGACCTTTTGTGCAATGAATGGTAGATTTAAGGACCAAATGTCAAAATTTAAACGATAGGGACAATTTGCTCAATAAACTCAAAGGATAGGGACGAAATGTGCTAATTACCCATGTTTTTTCCTATTTTTTAAAAAAATAATAATAAATTTTCTTGAACATTTCCAATTTCATCTTTTTCTGAATTTTGTTCGGAATAATAATTTTAATCCTAAGAACTCAAATTAAGGGGTTATTTTGAAACTCTAGGTTATACTTATCATACATTAAAGTTTACCTTCAAACAGAGATGATTCGGCATTTATGGAATAAGATTTAGAACTCTCTTTAAAGTTGTGGAATATCAAGAACCTGAATTTTGTGTTTAACAAAATAATAAGCCATGTTTAACTTTAGATGCCCTATAAGAGGGTATATTGGTTGCTCCTTTGGAAAATTTGAAGTCACATGGTTATATGTTCCTTGCCGCAATTTTTGAGATAAATGAAAATATGAATGTTCTAAACCGTTTCCCTGTGTTTTAACGCACTGATTGAGAACTTAGATAGTGAGATCTAAGAAAAGAAAAAACAAATGGGAGTTTTAGAACAGCCCATTGTTGAGAATGGTGAAGGTTCAGTTGCTAAGCATCATTTGTTGAGATGCAGCAGGTCATCTAATTCATTCACATAAGAATTACATTCTGCAATTTTATGATTATCTTATTGAGTAATTGCTAGACATTTCTGTTGTTAAACTTCATTTTTTCTTGTTCTTCCTTTCACCTCCCTCTTGCGGCATTACTATTATGATTTTGCGGGTTAGACGGCATTTCAATTATGATTTACCTGCTGAAAATGTACGTTGTGTGATTGTATATTGTTAAGCATATTTGATTGTACAAATACAGATTATATTTGGGGACAATCGTATACTCCAGGAACAACTGCAGAACAAGGTAAAGAATAAAGTCTAATGTAGCGACTAGGAAATTTTTCGTCATTCAATTTCATAAAAATAAAAATTTTAACTCTTGGTGTCGCTACGAAGTTTCTATTACTATTTAAAATATTTTAGTCACGTTAATTGTTGCACGTGTTTGCCTTAAATTTTATTTGACAAATATGATCAGTTTTTTCTATAAAACCAACTTGCATACCTTCCATTAAGCCATTAACACCCCACCTACTGCAAGAAAAACCGCCACCTCCAGCCCCATTCCTCCCTCTAAACTTCAGCCATTTTCTACTTCAATCTCTATCCGAACCAACCCATTTTTCCCTGAAGAAAACTGCTCCATTCAGTCCCCATTTTGGCCATTAAGTCCCCCACTCTCCCCTCATTAATCAGCCACAATGATCACAGGTTTCTCCCTCCAAGATTGCACTTCATTTCAGCTAGCATTTCCCCAATTTCATCTCCCGTTTCGGCCCCCTTAAGTCCCATTTCTCTACTAATTTTTCAATCTAAATACTTTTGTTTTAGTTCACTTTTCTCTCCACATTTCAGCCCCTGAAGTCCCATATTTCCCCTCAAATTTTCCAAGCATAAAAAATATCACAGCAATCCCTCCTTATTCCCTTCCCAATTTCAGCCAGCCCCAGCAGTCCATTGTTTTGCACCAACATTACCCCCTTCTCCCTTCAACATTGTATAATCAATAGCCTTTTTGCTTCAGCTTTGCTCTCTTTTCAGCCTTCATTCTCGGTCCCTGCAGCAAACAAATTGACTTCAAATTTCAGCCACTCTCCTACCCAAAATTTCCTGCAACTTAATTCTGTTTTTCCCTCCATTGTTGGCCAGTAATCCTTTCCTTTTACAGACTTTTATACCCCGCACTATAACACTAGAATTTGGAAATCAAAAAGGCAAAGTCACGGAGTTAATTTGAGGAAAAGGGACAGCCAATTTATTCCACATTTCAACTTAACAAAAACTTCGATTTTGCAAGGTAGTTTCCTATACTACTTAAAACATGTTTCGTGGAATTTTATTTTGAAAAAATGATATATAAATTATATGCCATGTTGAATGTTTAAGATAGAATATTATGATAGTGATTGAAGTTAATCACTTAAGTATGTTAAGGTAATCACTTATGAATTATGTGGTGCCGATTACTAAAATATGTTGTTCCTATGTATGATTAAAAGTATGGCATGTCGCATATTAATTTCGTATAATTTTCTCTTATGTTGGTATAATTGCTACTAAGTTTTTTTTTTTTTAAATGCTCACACCAAAATTATTTACTCTTCAGATTGATATAATTGGCGCTGGTGCAACGACATATAGTAGCGACCGTAAAAGAAAAGATGTAGTTTTATATTTTTTATGTTTTGGAGTCGATATAATCGTGCCTTTATTTATGTAAATTAAAGTACCATGTAAATACAATGTTTGAACATGTTTTGAGATTGTAGGTTGGAAGGAAAAACCCGAATTTATGTTTAAGTCAACGCTTTGGAATTTAATTTTGAGATTTATAGTCCTGTGTATTAAGATTTCAGCTTTGTGCCCGTCTTTGAAATACCATTATATTTTGTGTACTTCGAATTTTTGAGTCAAATTAGTGGAGTTTGATATATTTATAAGTTATCTATTAGCAGAATTTGGAATCACCCTAAAAGCAAGTCGCATGGATTTATTATGACCATTTTACAGGACAGCATCAGTTATACCCGGGACATATTTTCAAGCAACTTTGGCTACATTTTTCTCATATCAAACTACATGGCAAAGGTCTAGATTTTTGGTATGTTGTATTCTAGGGTGTTAAATATTTACATTTCAAAATTCATAAATTTTCAAGAACGTTTGGTTGGTCAAATAATTGTTGGCGCCATGTAGTGTTGATGGTAAAATTGTAAAATTTTGAAGATTTTGAAGTCCTTATGAGTTTTCTTGCGCACTCGTTAATTTTCCGCTGCAATTAAATTTAAAAACCACTCATGGGCTCATGGGAAACTTCATTTGGAGTCATCAATTATTATTTTAAGATTTTTAAGTGACACTCCAGGTTAAGAATATCATGGCGTTACATTTAATCTTCAACTTATATTTCCTGTGAGAAGTTCTTTTTGTTGGAAAATAAGTGAATGAAAAGTTTAAACTCTTCATTTGTTTGAGACTTTCCATCTTCTCATCCTTTCATATTTTGTAACTTTAGTAACTCTCTTGTTAATGATGGATTTGGAATTGGAAGGTCATTCTTATGCCTATATAAACAAGTCATTTTTTCTCATTTCAACACAACAATTCAAGCATTTTCTCTCTTCCTTTTGTTCCTCCAAGTTTTCTTTTAGAGGTGATAAAGTTTGGGCAGTAGGTCGGTTCGCTGGTATAACCAGTTCTACCGTTGTATCCTGGGAGACAGACGTTCATAACCTACGGTAGGGGACAAATTTGTTTTAAGAAAACTGTACACGTATAGGTCTCGGTTTGCACTTTCTTCTTCAATTTTAATTCTGCAATTTCCTTAATTTTTTGTTTCTTGTTCATGTAATATGAAGTTTCTCTTTTTTATTTCAAAAGATGAATAACAATCTTAAAACAGATTTTTGATAAACTTATATTACATGTAAAATAGTGAAATACATACGTATGAAACTAGTTGATTTATAATGCTGAGTGAATTACATACGTATGAAACTAGTTTGGTTGGAGTTTTCTTGATTTGTGTATTCGCAAAACTGAAAGGCTTTGTCAAAAGGACCTAAACTGTCTAAGGAGAGCTTGGGATTTAAGTAGTCCAATTGTGACCCCCCCCCCCCTCTCACCTGGAAGCCTTTTAGTTGCGTGTTATTCAAATCAACAAGACAAAAAGAAATTGGTTAACATTTGTTTTTGGGATTAGATTTTCCATAATTTCATATTTGCAAGTGTAACTAAACCGAAAAAAGATTTGTTTATTACATTTATTTTAAAAGTGGAACTAAATTTATTCTCTTGTTTCAAAAAATGACAACTGATCCAATTACTCAAGTTGTGGCTACTGAAAACCAAACTGTGGCTACTGTGCCAAGTCCATCTGTGAACCAGACTATAGCACAAGTGCCAAGTTTTGATGTGACGCAAACTATGGCTCCAACTAGTCATGTAACTGTTCTAGTTAATCATGGAGAAAAACTGGAGAAGTTCAATGGATTGAATTTCAAAAGGTGGCAGCAGAAAATGCTATTTTATCTGACCACCTTGAATCTTGCGAGATTCTTGACTGAAGATGCTCCGAAACTCAAACAGGGAGAATGAGACATACAAGCTGTCAGCGCTGTTGAAGCTTGGAAACATTCTGATTTCCTATGCCAGACTTATGTCATGAATGGCTTGGCATATTCACTATACAACGTGTATAGTACAATGAAAACGGAGAAGGAATTGTGGGAGTCTCTAGACCGTAAATATAAAACCGAGGATGCAGAGGCTAAGAAATTTATTGTCGGCCGCTTACTGGATTATAAAATGGTGGACTCAAAAATTGTAATCAATCAAGTACAAGAACTTCAAGTAATCTTGCACGAGATTCATGCCGAGGGGATGGTTTTAAGTGAAACTTTCCATGTGGCGGCAATGATTGAAAAGTCGCCTCCGACTTGGAAAGATTTCAAGAATCACCAAGCACAAGCGAAAGGAAATGAACATGAAGAACCGATTGTTCAACTTGAATTGAAGAAGACAACAAAGGTTCGGAAAAGAAGGGCTCAATCCTCCAATGGCCAAAGCTAACGTTGTGGAGCATGGTCAAAGTTCTAAGACGAACAAAAACAAGTTTGGAAAAGGGCCAAAGAAGGGACCGAAAGGAGGTGTGTCCAAGAAGAAATTTTTTGGAAAATGCTACAACTGTGACAGAGTAGGTCACAGATCGTTGGAGTGCAGGTTACCGAAGAGGAACAACAAGAAAGAAGCCAATATGGTTGATGACATCACTCATGATGTATGTCTCGAAATAAACCTCTCATTCTTTGTCATTTCTGAAGTGAATCTGGTGGGATCAAATCCAAGAGAATGGTGGATTGACACTGGTGCTACCCGACATGTTTGCTCCGACAAGGAGATGTTTAGTGGTTTTGAAGAAAAAGATGGAGAAAAGCTATATATGGGAAATTCAGCAACCTCTGAAATCAAGGGCCATGGAAAGGTGGTTCTAAAGATGACATCTGGGAAAGAGCTGACTCTAAACAACGTGCTCTATGTGCCAGAGATTCACAAGAATTTGGTATCCGGCTCGCTGTTGAACAAGCATGGATTTCGTATGGTGTTTGAGTCAGACAAAGTCATTTTGTCTAAGTCTGGAATGTTTGTAGGAAATGGTTATGTAAGTGATGGGCTCTTTAAGCTCAATGTTATGGCTATTAAGCCAAAAATGAATAAAATGAAAAACTCTTTCGTTTACTTGCTTGAGTCTTCTAATTTGTGGCATGGTAGACTAGGACATGTTAATTACGACACTTTGCGTTGACTAATTAACTTGAATTGCATACCTACATTCCAATTTGATAATAAACATAAGTGTGAAACTTGTGTTGAAGCAAAATTGACAAGGTCATCATTTCAATATGTTGAAAGAAAAACTGAACCACTTGATTTAATTCACACCGATGTATGTGATTTAAAATCTGTACAAACAAGGGGAGGCAACAAATATTTTATTACTTTTATTGATGATAGCACAAAATATTGTTTTGTGTATTTGCTTAAAAGTAAAGACGAAGCTATAGAAAAATTTGTTCTCTATAAGAATGAAATTGAAAATCAACTCAATAAGAACATCAAAGTGTTGACAAGTGATAGAGGTGGTGAATATGAATCACCATTTGCTGAATTCTGTGCACAACACGGAATTAAACATGAAACAACAAAGACCTTATTCACCTCAACAAAATGGTGTTGTTTGAACAAAAAAATAGAACATTGAAAGAAATGATGAATGCAATGTTGTTAAGTTCTGGATTACCTCAGAACATGTGGGGAGAAGCTGTGTTATCAGCTAATTACCTTTTAAATAAAGTGCCTCAGAAGAAAGAAGATAAGAGTCCCTACAAGTTATTGAAAGGAAGAAAACCTTCCTACAAATACTTATGAGTGTGGGGGTGTCTTGTCTAAGTGGCGGTACCTACACCAAAGAAGGTGAAAATAGGACCAAAAACTGTTGATTGCATATTTATCGGATATGCACATAACAGTAGTGCTTATCGATTTCTTGTGTTTGATTCAAAAATTTCTGATATACACAAAAACACGATAATGGAATCGAGAAATGCATCATTCTTTGAACATGTATTTCCATACAAGTCCAAAGAAGAAGCGAGCTCTTCTAAACGGACATATGAGACTATGATTGAGAATAGTCAGGACCAAGAAGTAGAAGAGGAAGTTGAGATTGAACCAAGATGTAGTAAACGAGAAAGGACAGAAAAATCTTATGGTCCTGATTTTCTGACTTATATGCTAGAAACTGAACCTCAAAGCTTTAAAGAAGCTGTAAACTCTTCGGAAGGACCTTAGTGGAAAGAGGCAATTAAAAGTAAGATAGATTCTATTTTGAAAAACTATACATTGGAGCTAGTGGATCTTCCTCCAGGAAGCAAACCACTAGGCTACAAATGGATTTTCAAGAAGAAAATGAAAGCAGATGGAACAATTGAAAAGTATAAGGCTTGTTATAAAAGGATACAAACAACGAGAAGGCCTTGATTACTTTGACACATATTCTCCAGTAACGAGAATAACATCAATTAGGTTGATACTTGCAATTGCATCTTTGCGGAATCTCGAAGTACATCAAATGGATATGAAAACTGCATTTCTAAATGGAGATTTAGATGAAAAAATCTACATGGAACAATCTGAGGGTTTTTCTGCTCCAGGGCAAGAGAACAAAGTCTGTAAATTGGTGAAGTCATTGTATGGCTTGAAACAAGCTCCAAAACAATGGCATGAAAAGTTTGATCACGTCATGATTGAATGTGGATTTAAAATCAAAGAGTGCGATAAATGTGTTTATATCAAAGACACTGAAAATGGCTATGTCATTTTATGTCTTTACGTTGATGACATGCTTATTGTTGGAAGCAACGATAACATGATTAAATCTACTAAAGACATGTTAAATTCAAGATTTGACATGAAGGATATGGGTTTAGCAGATGTGATACTTGGAATTAAAATTTCAAGAACATCAGAGGGAATTGTCCTATGTCAATCAAACTATGTGGACAAAATTCTTGAAAAATTTAACAAGGATGATTCTGTCATGGCTAAAACACTGATAGATACCAGTCAGCATCTATCAAAGAACAAAGGCGAGAGTATCTCTCAATTAGAATACTCTAGAATTATTGGAAGTCGATGTACTTAATGAGTTGTACAAGACCGGACATAGCCTCACAGGTTAGCAAACCGAGTAGATACACGAGTAATCCGAGAGCGACTAATCGGAAAGGAATAATAAGAATACTAAGGTATTTGAGATATACTCGTGATTATGGGCTGCATTATACTAGATATCCAAATAGTTCTTGAAAGATCTGATGGACGCTAATTGGATATCTCGATATAAAAGACTCAAAATCTACAAGTGGATTTGTGTTCACTTTGGGAGGTGCGACTATATCATGGAAATCTTCTAAACAGACGGTTATAGCTAGATCCACTATGGAATCTGAGTTTATAGCTTTGGATAAGTGTGGTGAGGAGGTTGAGTGGTTACGTCACTTCCTAGAGGATATTCCTAGATGGTCAAAGCTGTGGCCAGCAATTTGTATACATTGTGATAGTCAATCTGCAATTGGTAGGGCACAGAGTAACATGTATAATGGTAAGTCTAGACACATACGTCGTAGACATAATACCATAAGACAACTACTCTCAACTGGAGTTATCTCTATTGACTATGTGAAGTCAAAGGATAATATTGCGGATCCACTAACTAAATGTTTGAATAGAGAGTTAGTTGAAAAGTCGTCGAAAGGAATGAGACTTAAGCCTTTGAAAGAATAAGTTAATACAATGGAAACCCAACCTAGTTGACTAGAGATCCCAAGATCTAGGTTCAAAGGGACAACCTAATTGTAAATACTTAATTAGATCACTATGGGGGTTCTCTCCTTCCCATTCCTATGATAAACAGTGATACCTGTAGAGGAAAGGATAAGCAATAGGCTTTTAATGATTCTTACGAGTGGAGTAGAACGGGCTATTCTTAATTAAGAAATCACCTATGTGAGAGAGAAGTGGGGCCACTTCTAAGAGAATTGTGTGAGGCGTAATTCTTAAAAACTCTCGCAGAACCAGGCATATGTTCACGGCCATAAATGAACATAACAATGAGAACTGAACTATGTCAGGAAGAATTCTGTGTGAGGTATATTATCGTTTACACAAACGGCAGAACAGTTCAAGGACATCGCGTCTACTGATCAGCTAGTAAAGTAAATATACTTTCATAAGGGAAGGTTCAAAGGGTAACACCTACCTATCCTATGCAGGATTCAGACGTTGAACTTTATCACCAAGTCTTCCGTGTTTCTTTCAATTTTTTCATTCATGTGGGAGATTGTTGGAAAATAAGTGAATGAAAAGTTTAAACTCTTCATTTGTTTGAGACCTTCCATCTTCTCATCATTTCATATTTTGTAACTTTAGTAACTCTCTTGTTAATGATGGATTTGGAATTGGAAGGTCATTCTTATGCCTATATAAACAAGTCATTTTTCCTCATTTCAACACAACAATTCAAGCATTTTCTCTCTTTCTTTTGTTCCTCCAAGTTTTTTTTTAGAGGTGATAAAGTTCAAGCAGTAGGTCGGTTCGCTAGTATAACCAGTTCTACCGTTGTATCCTGGGAGACAGACGTTCATAACCTACGGTAGGAGACGAATCTGTTTTAAGGAAACTGTACACATACAGGCCTCGGTTTGCACTTTCTTCTTCAATTTTAATTCTGCAATTTCCTTAATTTTTTGTTTCTTGTTCATTGTTGAGAAAATAATGTGATTGCAAGTGCACAATATCGTTAACAAGTAATAAAGTGGACTTTTTGAGTCCGGATTATCGTTCCCACGAAGACTATCTTATTTAGATATTAGTTAAATTAATTAAAGTGCTAGTCTATTGACAACAATGTAAAATCAATTGAGTTGAAAGATTTAAGCTAGAACTTTAGATTTTTCAAAAGTAATAATAAGGAAAACTATCAATAATTAATAAAATATGATGGTTGAAGCATTTGGACAAACGAATTCACCTAGTTGTCATCTCTAATTCCTCCTCTCAAAATTTATTCCTAAAGTTGTATTCGGTTGAATTCACAAATTTAACCTAGTTTACCTCTCTCGAGTTCAAATTAGTCCTATCTAATTAAGTCAACTTAGGCAGTCAGAATGGTCATTAATTAGATGCATTAAATCTCCTAAGAATTCAATTCAAGACCGTGACAATAACAAAAGCGTATCTCTACCTTTTATCCAATTGCCAGATTTTACTACGTGGTCTAGATTAATAATTTACCTCTCGGTTCATTACAATCCACAAATCAATGACAAATAATGGCCAATTATCTCAAGCATTAAGAAAAGAAGTAAAATCAAATACTTAATCAATTTATAAATCAAAACTTGAGGTTCGAAATTAAAGAATTAAACTTAGGTTACATCGTTCATCCAAACATTAAATCTAGCTATTCATGACTCGGGAGAAAGAAAAGATGAAGAGAAGGAAAGACATAACCGGATCTTGAAAATAATAGAGGAAGAGACGTTGACTATCTTGCACCAAGAAATCTTTGTCTTCAAGCTCCAATCTTCAATTCCGCCTTTGTTCTTCGTCTCTTTGTATCTCTCTCTCTATATGATTTTTACAAGATTTAACGACCCCCTTCTTGACCTAGATTAGGTCCTTATATAGTCACAAAACTTTTCAGATTGTATTTAATTTGAAAAGGACCAAAACGCCCTTAGTTTAGGTTAGGAAAATTCGGACTTTCCTATGCGCGGGCATGGTCCGGTCATGATATGCAAACGCCATGACCCAAGCAAGAAAGTCGTCATGGTTTGTCAGCTAGCCACCATGATTTGCAAATCATGGTTGGACATGACAAGCAATGATTCTTTGTTTCTTGTCATGGTTCACCATGATTAGCAAACCATGTTGGACCGTGGTTAACTACTTCCCTCTTATTGCAATTTGGTCCTTCCACTTTCAGTTGTTTGCGTTTTAGTCCTTGAATTTCTTCTTTCATTTCACTTTGGTCCCCTTTTATTTGCAACCCAGGTCCTTCAACTTTTGGAGGTTTGCAAGTTGATCCCCATCTCCAAGTTTTCGTATACTTTTAGTCCTTTTCGCCTATTTTGCTTTGTTTTTCTCCAATTCCATCCGATCTTGGGTTTTGACCTGAAATAATTAAATCAACATATAATTAAGTAAAAAAAATCACTTAAGAGCACTTACAATAGTCCACTTTTAATGGTCTAGATAAGTGTAAAATAACACTTATCATTCATGTAATATGAAGTTTCTCTTTTTTATTTCAAAAGATGAATAACACTTTTGTCTGCTATATTTACTTCTTTGTTCTGCTTTTGTTAATTATACGTTGATCGTCCTATCATTATTATAAGTGTGCTGAAAACAAGGAATTGCAAGAGAATTTTTTTCCTAGAATAGCACATAGCTTCAGCATCTGTCGACAAACCGTCATCCTCGTCCAGACAGAGTCTATCTGATGAACATGCTGACGAATTGAGAAAGAAAATGCAATCTCATGTAAACCGCTGATACCTGTTAACTTTGAGATCCATGGTTGTAGTTTAATTGGTATATAAAAGCACATGATGTCTCATATTCTTATGTGGAAGTGGCACATGTTTTTGCTCATGGTTGTTTAGTATTTATTATTTTATATTTAAATGTACTGGCAATGTATTGTTCCAAAACAATGTTGCACAAAAAGGAGATAATAGTATGTTTTTGCTTTTGGTATTTCAATTTGACAAATGATGTTTCTGCTGCAAGCAGGAAATTGAGAATGAGAAACGGAAGCTAGAACATGTTCAGATTTTAGAGGTGAATAGTGGATTGCATGTACAAAATAAAAATTTGTCTGAGGAAGCCTCTTATGCTAAGGAACTAACCTCTCCTGCTGCAGTTATACTAAAGAATTTAGCAGTTGAAGTTACCAGGCTATCATTACATAATCCAAAAATTGTAAAAGAATTACAAGCTGCTCGTGAGATGATGAACACTAAAAATGGTGGTAATCGCAGATTCAATGATGGCCAAAGGCCTTCTCGCGGAGGACAGCTCAATGGTCGAGCAAATGATGTTTTTGGAGTGTTCCGTTATGACTTTGAATCTTGGAACCTTGATCCCGACGATTTAAAAATGGAATTGCAAGTAAGAAACAAAGAGAAATTGCTCTTGTGGATGGCTGAGGAAGAGCTTTTCGAAGATGAGTACTGGAAAAATGTTGTTGAGGCCAAGAAGAGGGAGATGGCTCTGGAGAATGATTTGGCAAACATGTTGGTTTTCGTTGCTCAGCTAAAGAAAGATGGGAGTGTTAACCCAGAATCAAAGATTAATGAGAGGCATAATGATGACAGAGATCGTACAAATGATCTAAAATTGGATGATACAGACATTAAGGATCCAATCCTCAAAGGTAGGCAAGCTCAAGATCGATCATACAACCCAAGTTTCCGACATTTCCAAAGAAGAATCTCTCGTTGTCCACTTGAAGGTAAATTAATGCTCACTCTCTCTAGATGTGCATTTTGATGTTTATTTGTGTCTTCTTTATTTGCATCTTAATTTCCTTGTATTTTTAGCTTTCTTCATTTATTTCATATTAGTGTCCCTAAGATCCGATAGACATATTACTGATAGTGCTGCTTCTTTGGAACTCTATTTTATTATTTATTATGTGTTGTATTTTCAGTTTTGTCGTCTATTATAGTTGTTGATACTCGTGAGGTTTTATAATTGCAAGTATTATTAATTGTATGATTGGTTTATTCTATTCTTTGCTACATACACAATTTCATCTACAATCTCAGTTATTTTCGCAACCATATTTTGACATTTCTACTATTTAATTGCAAGATATTCATTTCTATATACGATGTTGAATCAAAATTCCAAATACTAATATTCATTCTACACAACTACTCAATTACGACTCTACCACATACAACGTACAAGTACTCATGAGTCTTGATTATGAATCTTGTTGTAGAAACTATATATTGCAAGTCCACAATATAGAAAACAAGTAATAAAGTGGACCTATTGAATCCGGATTATCGTTCTCATGAAGACTATCATATATAGATAGTAGCTCAATTAATCTTAATCCTAATTTATTTAAAACTCTTTGAATTAAGTTGATTTGAAGATTTAAACTATAATTATTAATTCTAAAAAATAGTGTGAATACAAAAGTCAAGAATTTATCAAGTATATTTATTAAAGATTTGGACTCACGAATTCAGTATAGTTGTCATTTCTAATTTCTCATCTTAAGATTTATTCCTAATGTTCTATTCAGTCGAATTCACGAATTTAACCTAATTTACCTCTCTCAATTTCAAATTAGTCTTATCTAATTAAGTCAACTCACTATATCTCTATGTCAATTCAGAATAATCATTAATTCGATGCATTAAATCTCCTAGAATTCAATTTAAAACCACAACAATAACAAAAGCGTATCTTTAACTTTTATCCAATTACCAGATTTTACTACGTGGTCTAGATTAATAACTTACATCTCGATTTGTTACAATCCACAATTCAATGAAAAATAATGACTAATTATTTCAAGCGTTAAGAAAAAAATTAAAATCAATACGTAATTAATTTATAAGCAAAATTTGAGAATTGAAATTAAAGAATCTAAACTAGATTAGATTGTTCATCCAAAATTTAGATTTAGCTACTCATAATTCAGTAGAAAGAAAAGATGAAAAGTTTGGAATACAAAATCAAATCTAAATAAAAGATAAGAAGAAGTTGAATATCTTGCACGAAGAACTCTTCGTCTTCACGTCCCAATCTTTAAAGTCTTAGTCATTGTTCCTCTCCTCTTCTTTTTTGCTCTCTATTTTCTCCTTTGATTCTTGTACATGGTATCTCCCTTATTTTAAATCGTAATCCTTCTTTATAACTCAAAAATCCTAATTTAGTGTAGAAGACTTGTCCCAAAAGATTACCAAATTGGAGTTTGACTAAAATAAGGAAACTAGAATTTTGGTCACGAATTGCGCTTAACTCCTTGATTATTTTCACAAAAAGTCCTTCAAATTTTGGATGTTTGCAAGTTGGTCCCCATTTCCAAGTCTTCGTGCGCTTTCAATTCTTTTTCGCCTATTTTGCTTTGTTTTTCTCCAATTCCATCCGAACTTGAGTTTTGACCTAAAGCAATCAAATCAACACACAATTAAGTAGAAACTCACTTAAGAGTACTTACAATCATTCACTTTAAATAATCCAGATAAATGTGAAACGACACTTATCAAATCTCTCTTCAAGATAATCAGTTATTTATTTCCTATCTATAAGTTAAAATGTACTTATTATCACAGTACCCCTCTTTTAGTGTCAAAATAAACAGCTCTTTTACATATAAGACAAAGAAAAATGATATATGTAAGCTTGCCCCAAACATGTGAAACACTGGTGTAGTGAACAATTATAAATCAAGAAGGGTCACTTAACAAAATGACAAAATATTTTTTAGTCGCTCTTTATTGATGATTTAATAAATTTTGTCTTATACAATGGTTGTTACTAATATATCTGTTTGAAATTATTTGAGTCACAGCTAATCACAGAAAAAATTAACAACCAATCCCTGTTTATGATATTTTGAAACCAGAACCAACTTGAAAGAGACTGTTTACTGAATGATTCCCATATGTCAAAATCTCTCACGAAAAATGTAAAACATTCTGTTACAATATGTTTGATATCGATGCTTAATTTATTTGAGTCTCACTATCAAGTTAAAAATGATTTGAGTCTCACTATCAAGTTAAAAATGAATTTAGGCAATTTTAGTGTACTAATGCCAAATAAATAGTTATTTTTAAGTAAATGTTGAACTTCAATAATATGAAACAAAATGGAAACAAATCTTGAAAAAATTTTAACAATCTGACCACAATCCATTTCATTTCATCAGAACATATTCAAAGAAACAACAAAAAGGCATATGCATTACATCAAGGAGGGGGTAAAACAAAAACACTGTTATATTAATACCAAAAGGATGGAATAATTTAAAGTTTGAAATGCAACAATGGAGAGACGCCATTAAGCCCTTTAGTCCGAAAGTGATCCGTATACTCCTTCACGGTAAACCCGCGATATTTAGGCGTATTCTCTTCTGATAACAACTCTTGAATTGGTGCATACAGCTTTGAGGATGGCCTGGGGCCTGTTGTAAAGAAGCTTGCTACTGATATTCTAGGACCAAGACGGTTTGACAAAACTCTGTGTTCAATGCTTTTGTATTTATCATTTGACATCATCTATAATTTTCAAGATGAGCAAAGTAAATGTTAGCATGAGAAAGAATTATAAAAAATTTATAAAACTGAAATTGCACTAAAAAACTGTTGATGTAATCCACTCCAAATTTATCGAAAATAAGAATAATTAGTAGTAGTAGTAGTTGTTGTTGTTGTTGTATATATTTCGATTAACTTCTTTGTATAGGGAGGAAGTGTATGATGACTAAATTAAAGACTTGCCTGTAAAAAATCTCCAATATTCACAATCAAAGCTCCTGGTGTTGGAGGAATATCAACCCACTGGTTTTCATGAAGTACTTGAAGGCCTCCTATTTGATCTTGCAGTAGCACTGTCAAGAAACTATTATCAGAATGCTTTCCTGCACCAATTGTGAGTTCAGGCTCAGGACATGGAGGATAGTACTGGATGATCATTGCAAGCCCCTCTGCACATTCCAAGTCTAACAGATGGTTTGGTTTGAGCCCAAGACCCTCTGAAAGAAGTTTGAATAAAGTGCATCCCAATCCCATTATTTGCTTTGAATATTTCATTTGAATTTCTCTGCAAATTGTGTTATAAAGTTGAAAATCAATTTAAACAAATTGGGTTAATTTCATCGGCAGTCACTCCATCAATTAACTTTAATTTGTCTCTGCAAACACAGGCAAATTATACCAGGCCAAAGATAAATAAATAAATTATGCTTGCAAGTTGCACATGAACAGATACATCGAAGACAGTTTAAAGAAATAAATTTGACTTCTCTTTAACCCTTTAAGCACTTATTCGAGATTGTTCACCACTATCACGCTCCAGCTTCGACGGAGGAACACAGACCCACAAATGCACTTGCGGACACAGATGCAGACTTACTCTTAATTTAATATCTGCGCAACATATAGAACATACATACCGGCAAGCTGCAGGCAATTCCTCAGGCTTTGGAGGATTGGGAGACATCATGCAGTAGACTGTATCCCTCCAGTTAGCTGCTATCCCAGTAAACAAATCAAAGTTGGTGTTATACACAACCGGTTTAGTAGCATCCCGGGTATAATACTGCTTCCTAATCTCATTATCCTGATCAAAGAATCTGCTTACACCATTTTTAATCTCCTCCATGTCACTTTCTGGTATACCATGATTAACCACTTGAAAGAAACCCCATGTCTCCGATGCATCTCGGATCTTGTCTACTATATCCTTGTACTTGATCGGATCTTTGTCGATCCCATCAAGATCAATGAGTGGAATACTTAATCCGATATTTCTAGGAGTAGTGGTGACCCTGTCTGGACTATCTTGTGGCTGAATGAATATACGTGGTACCTTGGTGATTCCAGAATCGACGAGTCCTTTAACACCAGATTTGGTTTCATCAAAAGCTTTTAATTCACTGAGCCGATCGTATGGCTTGGTTTCAGATTTGTTTTCACTCCCCATTTTTTCCCTTTTTATCAGTGTATGTATCAATTGGAGTTTCTTGGGATGTTACTGAAAACTCTCGTAAGTCAAGCACTATCAAGAACTGATTTCACCCAGCATTTTATCATCAAGATGTGTTGACAGCAACATGCAATTTTAAAGTACAAATTATTTGTGAAAGAGAAGATAAAATATTTGAACCATTCTTGCAATTTCCAATTTGTGAACGTGGGTAAGAAAAATACTATCTTATTATTTGGGGGCAATTCAAAGAAAAAGTTTGCAAATGCTGCCTCTATTATATAATTCCCAACGTGAAACAAGATCCACCTATTCATCAATGATTAATATGATATATTGTACTAAATTAAACTAAATTAAACACTTAGGTTAAGGATGTACGAAAAAATTGAATTAGGTATGAAATTGAAAAATTCTGAAACCTTGAGGACCAAATGTGCAAAAATTTGGAAAATGGAAATTTCAGCATAAATTCTCTGTATGCCACGGTCAAACCGCTGCAAGCAAACCACGGTTGACTACGGCCACTTGAAAAAATGCTGTGGTTTGGGCTACGGCAAGTGAACCGCCTATTCGGCCTTTTTTTATATTATTATCAATTTTAAGTTGGGGATTTTTCTATCCTTTCATGTGCAAGAGTTTCAATATGAGGTTGAGACTATATAAGGACATTTTTTAGGTCATAGAAAGAGAGGAACGATGGCTATGAAATAAGAAGAAAAATCACATGGCGAACATGACTTTTTTGACGATTTCTTCTACTCTAGTCGATGTCGAGTTGTATCAAATCTTTTGTTTTTTGTTTAATTATGTTCTTCTAATTTTCTCGAACAAGGTAGACAAAGAAACATTGTTTAAACAAAGTGATTATCTTGTTATCCTTTTAATTACGTTTTCGAGCATAAACTTTGATTCTTCATTCTTGTTAGATTAATTAAATGAATATTCTTTAATCTTAAATATCATGTATTCTTTTATAGCCATGAACGCTTCGGTGGCCAAACGCTTGAGCTCCTTGTCGAGCGCCCGGGCTGCCGGGGCATCCCTCTTATCGAACGACCTTCTCATCTCGGGTGCCCCGACGTCACGCCTCCCCTTTCCTACGACCTTTTTCGGCGATCCGGTTGGGCGAGCCCCCCTCCCGCTTGTGGACGCAATAGACAGGCGTGCGACTGAAGGCATTTGGTTCACTTCTCCCACACCCTCGGCTGATGGAGATGATGAAGAGGATGATGATGACTTACCCTGGATACTTGGATTTGTCCGGGCATCCGACCGATTCTGCGAGTCATCGTGTCCGGATGACATTACTACCCTCCTCAATTCTAGAAGAAGATAACCCTATTATCGCCAGAGGGCAAATTAAGAATTCAAGAAATAAAAACGAAAGCAGACTACAAAGCAAATCACAGCAACTCTCGCAGCGCTTACCTTGGTATTACTGTCAGAACAATGCACACGCTTCGAAGTTTCTTGATTATCGACGGAGCATTCCACAAAACTCACAAAATGCGCAGAAGCAAGAAGAAATCATAGAGGAAGGAGGCACCAAGCTTTATAGATTGAGGCACTTTAATCCCCACCACCCAAACTCCAACCGTTACACCCAAACCGTTGATCAGTGGACGCGTGTTCAAAATAGGGCAGCAGGCGAAAAACGGAACTCTAAGCGTTTATTGAAACATGGATACGCGCCTCACGCGCACCCCCATTGTCCCATCACGCGCCATTAGTATTAAATGCACACACCCTCTCACTCATGATTGCCTGGCCACCGGATTGACAACTTTGATTGACAGAATCACACCAACCACGAACACGTCACCAAATGTCTAATCACTTGAAGCCCTCACCCGTCATAAATATTCGGCTTCAGACTTGAGGAACTGTATTGAGTAAGTTCAATCTATACTGAGTAAGCAAATCAACGCACAAAGACCACACTTCGCGAAATTCGCCTTCGGCAAACTTTTTTCAAAAATTTATTTTCTTCTCTTACTTCCAAAGTCCCACGACTACTATAAATAATAGGCTTGGACTTGGGGAACTATTGTTACCACCTGATTTTGGTAGGGCCTCCACGTCAGCAAAGGCCCAGTGAAAGTCCCATATAGGCCCAATTCAGGCCTCGCTAAAGCCTTATAGGCCCAACAATGACCTTCTAGAGTCATAAAAGTCCCATAGAACCGGCGAAGGCCTCGGAGGCCCAGCAAGGACATCGTAAAATCTCAGAAGGCCTTGGAGGTCCATCGGGCATCATAACATCCCTGAATCAAAGTGTTGCGAAGCCCTTGAACGTCCTCAACACTTGCGGTGACCCATAAAGCCTCACCGGGCTTCGTATTTATTGTAACTAACAGACATCATTATATTTTGGGATGACCAGATAAGTAATTAAAGGCAGATTGCATTAGATTGACACACGGATCCTCACAAGGAAACCAAATCTCAATCTCCTAAAGATTAGGCAATGTGATGAATTCAAATAAGGACGGTAATCTAGGAGATTGCCTTGACAGCCGATCATCCCTATCCCATAAGGAAGGAGGATCCGATTAGATATCTAATTGATTGTTTTCTAAATCAATTAGAACTCTTGTGCTATAAATACAGCGTTTTCAGTTATTCTAAGGTACGCTCTTTTTATGCTTGAATTTCACCTCTAAATTCTATTCAAATCTCTGTCTGCTTGTCCCTCCCACACCCCATTGCTTTCACCCCCGTATATTCTTTTATAGACCGACAGTTGACTTGATCGTCGAGTACCAACGATCGTCGGACCCTTTTTCCCGGAGATCTTGGTGCCTAACGATTGTCCGAGTGTACATGTAACATATAGGTTGGCAGGGGAGTGACTGGAGATCTGTTGACACGTGGGCGGCGTAATTTTTGTTATTATTTAAATGACATTGAAATTAGATTTGAAGATTTTTTTTTTCTGCTCACGCTGCCACAGTACCCTACACGAGTTCATTATAATACTGGTAAGTGGTTAAAGATAATTATTTTTTAATTTTTTAATTTTTAATTATGTGGCCGATTTTATTCAACTTTGAAGATTCCGGTTGTTATTTCCACATCATGAAATCTCTTATTATATAACAACATAACTAATGTCCATTTTATTTGAATGATTGGCATATGCCAAAATGTGAATCATTTTTATATAGAATATGTTTGGACACATAAGTTATAAATGAATTTTGAAGGTGGTTTGTAGGGTACTTAAAAAGAAAATAAATAAATAAATTGCCAGTGGGGTTCCAATACGAAGGTTGTAACTTTGCACTCACGTTGTGAGAATTTTGAACCTTATTTTTTTTTTTTTTTAATTACAAATCCAACAATCTCCCACTTGTTCAAATAAAATAAAAAAAATCTCAAAAGTAAACAATTTTTGTGAGTAAAAAAATTTAGATTTGAACATTATCTTAGTTTAAGTATTACAAAGTAATTGTTGAAATTTCAGGTAGCTAAAAGCTTTGAACCAATTATTCCTTATGACAATACTAGTGACACCACGCTCAGAAAACACTATAGTGCTCTTATGTTCATCTCAATTTTCACTCAGCGCATTTATGACCTTGCGCTTATCCGTTTTCATGAACTTTTAGAAAGAAACTCTAATTTTGTTTTACGGCGGCACCACATCAAAATTCATATTGGTGAAGTTCTTCTAGTATCTTCTTTCAATTGAAATAGTTGTATCTTGTAGTAAACCTCACTAAGAGTTTATAAAACTCAACCTTTCGGCTGTAACAACTAGCACTTAACCATCTAGGATATGGCATTTTAAATTAAGTGTTTGTAAACGATCCAATTAGAATGACTTGTTTGTAGAATTTGAACTTAAAATTACTCATTTCGTAAAGTTAGGTAGGGTTGTCGTTATTGGCAAATTTTCAATAATGGAGTTTCATTCTCATCCTCTCGATGTTGTTCTTACGTACTTATAAGTTTTGTACGGAGACTTTCTCTTTTAAAGTATAATAACCCCCCCCCCCCCCAACTTCAGGAATAGGTGAATCTATAGTTGTCAATTCTACCCCCACATTTTGGAGAAGATTCGAACTTATCGATTCTTTTAAGTTTCTATTCTTTCACTCAACTGAAAGAAATGGGTTTTTTCAATTCTCATTTGTTCAAGTGATGGAGAAAAATCACATTTATGGGATAAACTCATACCTTAGTTCGGTTATTTTGTATATTAATACTTCTAGAATTTTAATTGAATAAGAAAGTAATCAATTCTATGTTTTGAACAAACTTTTCAAAACGTCTCATATATGTCACATTGATCACTTCAAAATTTTTTCTAAGTAAATGCATTGACAGAAAACTCGTTAAGAAAGTAAATGCATTAAGAACATCTCACCAAGTAGATTACTCATTTGATCAACACTACGAAATAATTTATTTTCAAATAAACCAGACTTAAGTGCCTTGGTGTCCATTCAATCTCTGCCAGTTGGAAATTGGTTATTAAATAAGATAGTTTGACCCACTTTTGACTAATTATTTGAGTAGGTCTTGTTAACATAGTATATTAAATTCTCAAAAAAAAATTTCACGTGAATGAAAAATTAAAGTCTGAGTAAGCCACTTAAACATAGAAAAATTGGAATTAAAATTGGTGGAAAACCATAAAATATCTATTCTATGTTGGAAAATTAGAAGCATTTTGTTCACTTTAAAAAACTCAAGTTGAACACTTGGGTTTGGACCTCTATGAGTACCAATAGTCTTTGGAAAGGAGATGACTTGCGTGTTAGTGGGTTGGGCAAAATCCACCGTGCGTGCCGCCAACCGGTCGGGCTCAAGCACAGGTCGTTGGTCGTGGATTAGTTTACCTTCCAAAATTATTGCGATTTCTCCACGTGTCCTCGGCTTCTAGAAAACTGACAGACCTCTTAAAAACACAACTTTTCAGCAGTTGTGTCTTTTGGGAATAAAGGCCTCCGGTTCGTGGATTTATTTATTCAAAATCTGTCCTGCAATATAATATCCTCTTCTTCCCTTTACTTTTTTGTCTTCTCCATTTAAGTCCCTAATATTATATTCTGCATATTTGAGATCCTTCTTTTCGGTTCAGAGAGATTAAAGTCTTGTAATTTAGAGTACTACTATTATAAGGCGTGGTCGTTGTAACCTGAGAAACGAGTGCCGAAGAACCGTCAATACTAGTGCACATTATCATGTTAAGGAGAAATAGCCAAACTCTTGCCTCGCCCAATTCAATTTCTATATATTTTTTTCTATTTTATTTCCAAATAAGTCAAAACTCTGTCCAAATTTCTGCACTTATATAATTTTATAATCCAACACTGCATTGGTAGCCATTTAATATTTTAATCAATGGGTTGTGGCCACCAAGATGATTATCTTTTAAGTAAATGCACTATATACTTTCTCTCCTTAGAGAATCAATTGGATCCATTAATTTTAGCCACATCAAGTATCCGAAATGCATTTCATCTGAAAGGCTTAATTACATTTCTCCATCGTTGCATTGCAAACTGTAAATTATACCCTGCTTTTGACTGTGTAAGTTGGGATGACTTTACATTGGTATCAGTTTAACGGTATTTCTGCTTGTGTTTGCTTTTGGTTTTCTTGTTGACAAGGTATAAGATCACATTAGGAGAATGTCCGCCCACTTTTAAAAAATTGTGCAGGTATCAAGCCTTTGAGCTTTGATAAACAATAAATCAGGTCCCTACGTTGAGGAGCGAGTTAAGAAACTATTTAAATAAATAATTTTGTCTCTTCTTTAACAATTTAGGCTCTTTGGCGAGGTGGTTCGACGCTATTTTCATTCATTCGATGCAAGCAACAGTGTGGCCTAACTTATTATTTCACCATGCAGTGGATTTGGAGATACATTTGATACTATGTAACGCCCCTGGATTTTTCAATCTCGAGGGTCACTAAAATAATCTCTGAACATATGTGACGACTCCAAATAATGTTTCCCTGCCCTTGAAGGGTTTTGAAACTATAACTTTTGCGGAAAATAACGAGTGCGTAAGGGAAAAAGGATTTTACTTCAAATTTTCATGGTTTTACCTATACCATGATAGGTGCCGTCACAATTTATTTGACAATTCAAACGAACTCCAAAAATTCCAATTTTTACTGTAGATACTTTAGACTATAGACTTCAACATGTTAAAAATTCAAACTTTAGTTACATCGTTTGGTAGGTGAAAATGATAGTCGAATTTGCTTGAAAAACTGACCCGGTGTCTTAAGGCAGCCCGCTAAAACATTCATAATAAATTCATATAATGGAATTTTTAAGTGATTCTAATTTCCGTTATTAGACCACATATAGGGCTTTCCATAGCCACCGATTTCACTCAAAAACTCCAACTTTACAAAGAGTTATGAATTTTCAAAGTAGAGGCAGAAAGCTGAAATTTTGAGACAGCATCTCGAAGGCAGATTTTAGGTTCGGGCAGATTGATTCCAAAATTATTTTGAAATAGAAAACCAACTCGGATTTAGGTGAAATTCATATAGAAATTAGAAAACATATAAAATTATATCATAGCAAAAATTTGGCTCCTGAAGGTGACGTTCGGGACATCAAATTATTTTTCTCTCCTCACGAACTCTGATTTCGTGTACAATTCAATGCAATGTATCAAAATTGTCATAAATAATTCTACGAACCTCAGAATAACGTGATTTCAAGTCTAGGTCATAGATAACTCATAAAGAGACGTTTTACAATTGAAATCACATTAAAATTTACAGTATAAAATCCTCAACGAATTTTTGAAGTTGAGGAACAGATTCTGAGATTTGGACAGCAACTCAGTAATTTCATAAACGTGCTTACACATTTTGGTAATACTTACGAACACGTAAAATGCATAAATTTAAGCATAATCAGTATTTAAACATATCCTTAACTTGAACATAATAAATGAAATTTAAATTAGTGGTTTTATGCCCGAGCACTTGCCATTCATACCGAGCCACCACACCGCCTTCGAATAATCTGAAATTTTGTTAATATAGGGGGGAGTATCTCAAAGAAACACTCAGTAAGGCTGCACACGTTAAGCGAAATTAATTATATCAGTATGTATCACTTCATCATACAAGCAAACCGATGATCAATCGATTTACTAAGGGTTCCGATGAGCCTCTACGATCACCAGTAATTTTCATGAATAACACAACATTTAACATGTAAACTCGAAGAATTAAACGTGCTTATCTTTAATGACTTAGTGCAAGAATCCCCTACCTCTTAAACTTGGAGATTGGGTACACTTCCAGGCTGATTACCCAAAATTTTCAGTGAACCTCTAGTCTATTTTTTTTTTTTTTTTTTCTGAATGACTTTCAAATGAGGTATGTACTGTGTGTTCTATTTGATTTTTTTTCCTCTTGCTACTGGAGATGGCTAGGAAAGAAAAAAATGAAGAAATAAATAGTATGTAAAAGTAAAATTGGTGTGAGGGCCGAGAGAGGGGAGGAACGTGGAGTGAAGACGTGGGGAGTTATGCTAGATGAGGGTTATCTGAGGATAACTGGTTGGGGTATTGAGGAGAAAAACAAATCTTGGGAAAAGGCTGCTCGTGAGGAGAAAATGTGGTGATTTACATATAAGAAAGACCAATGCCAATTCACATAATATACAAAACTACCAATCACAACACACCTTGATGAAAAGTCAAATGGATTAATATGATTTGAACTTTAAATAACATAAAATATATTTCTCTAATTGAAAACCCATATTTTATGCAAATGATGGCCGTTTAGACATTGGAGAGAAACAAAATAAATGTTTAAAATAATAGCTTGAATAATACAATTCTTTGAGTCGGCATAACTTAAAATTAACTTGATCAGAATTAATTTTTCTTGGGCCCAACACACGAGATTTAAATCAAACTATCCAACGAGCCCAACATTGATATACTTTTATCTGATCTTACCACACTTAAATATTTGGTTGAAACTTATGTTAAATAAAAAAATAAAAGAACGAATAGGAAAGAAGACCGTTTCACAAAACGTAAGCGGACTGTGCTATCCCATTAACTTATGGCCTTTAATGTGGCTGACAAAGCAATGCAATTCAACTAATATATGAATTGTCAATTAAAATAGTTTATTCATCATTTAAAAAGAAAATTACTAGACAAGTGCGGGCAACATTTTATGTGACCAAATAATTAAATTTTAAATTTTAAAAAAAAATGTCGTTGCGATGCAGCGAACTAATTGAATTTATTTTCAAACTTTAAATTAAAATTTCTACGTAAAATTTTGCAAATTTTCCAATCGCTACATACTATTTCATCCAACAAATGAGCGGCTTCATCAAAGTAGTAAAGGAGTTGCCTGTAGAGATTGCATCAAAGTAGTAAAGATGTGTATTTTTTGCACATCTTTGTGTTTGCACACACAAGTAGTAGAGCCGGCTTATGGTATTAGGTGACTTAGGCGAACGCCTAAGGCGCCGACTTAGAGAAGGACCCCGATTTTTTAAAATTACTTGTAATTTTTTTTAACATGTAATATTTTTTATTGTTTTTAATTTTCATTAGTTTTCTCATTTCAATGAAACGACATTTTGATGGATAAGAGGAATTTTTTATTTCTTATAAAAAAAAGTCTTGAAAAGGCCCCTTAAAAAGATTTCATCTACGGCCCCCGAATGCCTTGAGCCGGCTCTCACGAGCAGTAGTTGAATATATTATGAATATTACATATATCACACCATCTCTTCACCGGATCTTTTTAACCAAGTTGGTCTAATTGGTGTTGCTTATTGATAAGTACAATTTTGTACTTATTGGAGTTTACAAAAATGGACGATTATAAGTACTCTTACATGTTTTCAGCACTGTTTTATTATCATTTCAGGTTGTTATCAAATTCAAGTGTCGATCTAACGAAAATAGAGCAAACAGAAGAAAAATGGACTTAATTAAACAAACAGAAAGACTTGAGGGGCTTGTCATACAAATATCAAAGAAAGCAATTCAAGAAATGCGTCCAAGGTAACCATGCGATTGCATGGTAAACCATAGCTGCGATCGCTAGCCACCAAGTATTTCTGCACAACCTTATTTCACAAAACCATGCGATTGCATGGGTATATTTCTAGCAGCTATTAAGTTGTTTCCTGATGGAAATAGAACTCTACCAAGTCTAGGATAAAACAACTATCTAAAACACATTTTGAAGAGTTCGGGGAGGAATATAAAAGGCATAATAGAGCATATATTGTGGGAGATGAATTTTGGGAAGAAATATACAAGAGAAGAATCGAAGATCAAGAAACAGATCAAAGATTCTTAGGCCGAAATTACGGGTTGTATTATTAATTTCTTCTTTTTCTTCTGGAACATGATTAATACAATTCTTGTATTATTTTACGAAATCATGTCCGGCTAAATTATTTATTGGTAGGATGAACGATGAAACCTCATGTTTTTAATTAATTAGAAGTTTTTTCATTTTAGTAATTAATTTCTTCTAGATTGATTATTTTTTATTCATTTTTTCTAATGTTTTAATGCTTGATCACCATTAGAATGTTTTTTTATCTTTATTGAAGTCGAGAGATTTAATATAGATAAGCACGTAGTTTTAAATAACATAGGGTTCAATAATAGATAGAAATTACTATTATGCTTTATGAAATCCGGTTAGATGTTCTTGTGATTTAAATGCATATTTTTATGTTCAAAACTTAATTAGAGATAACTAGGTTCGCATATCGATATAGAATTGATTGACCATCGAGAGAGGTTTTTGATTACTATAGCATCACCGATTTTCAATCCAAGGTAATTATAAGCTAAATGAATTAAATGGATAATTGATTAAGAAAAGTGTAGGTGGATTCGCAAATCCTAGCTAGTGTTAGTAAAACTCGAATTCGTTCTCACAAATTTACTTTGATTACTTGATAATTTAGATTTAATTAATCACAAGTAGAATAGTTTTAGAATTAAAATCTTAAAAGAATTCTGTGTTCTTATATTGTTAAAATTCGAACTATAAATTAATTGATTAATTGATAATTAGTTCTCGTAGGTTCGACACTCTACACATCACTTTATTACTTGTTAACGATCCGTCCACTTGCGGAATCAAAATCTACAACACTTATATGCACAGATGGTCTTAGGCAACCATGTTTTCACATTTCAAGTTGACTGCTCGAAATATGTACAATGTACATCTTTGACATGTTTGCTTTAGCCCCAGTGTTTTGGTTTTGGAACTGTTGCTTATTAGGGGCACTCGCTATGTTCTTGTCGTGTTGATATAGGATGGAATGATAATGTCAGACCAGATGGATCTCCTTAATGAGCAAGTTAAGATGCTTCCGGAGAGATTGCATTAGGTACCCAGTACTCAAGCGATCGGTAGAGCAATTTGGAAATGATCCCGAGAGTTCGAAAACTTGAGTGTGGCTACATTCATCTGCTGAAAACTATATAGTTTATGTAATATAGTCGATTTAGTTACATGCAATATTCTCCATAAACATCATGATATCTTGCATTGCGACATTACATTCCCTTCTAGTGTGCTGGCCTCTTCTTTGAATCTCGCACCAAGATGTGATAAGAGTTTCCCATGCTTTGGCACAATTGCATTTACATTCTTGATCTTTTATTGTCCTTCTTAGAGGTGGAAAATGGGCCGAGCTTGAGCTTGGGCCGAGCCTGTTTGGCTTGACAAAAAGTCGAGCAGGCTCATGGGCCAGCCCAACGAGCCAACTCGTCAGCTCTTAAAAGGGCTCGTGGTACAACGGTCGCTTTTTTGTGACCATTTGATGTTGATTTGATTTTTTTTTTCCAATCTCTGAATCTATTATATATTCAAATTCAACAATAATTATCAAATCTCATTATCTCTTAATATTAGTTTATAATTATTTATCTCAAATCTCATTTTCTCACTATCTCAATATTAGTCTATATTTCTAATTTTCTACTTCTTCTACTATATTTCTAAATTTATACTACATCCTCTACTCTTCTCTATATAATTTATTAAAAATGGCATACAATTGAAGTGATTATGATTTCAGTGGTCTTAATGACATTCTAATTTCTCGCGATATTATTAATGAGTTTGGTAGTACTAATCCGATTGATTTGCACCGATGTAGGCCATATGTGGAATTCAATATATCTCAAGCGTGAATCTTGTGAAAGGTGCGAAAATTGCATTACTGCATATTATAACGATAGACACTCACACGGCTCAGAATTTGATTTACAAACATATGACTAGAAAATATGTGTTCATGTTAGAAAATTTTTGAAATTTTTTCGACGCAACAAATGCATGTTGAGGTGTATAATATCTGACTACTTCCCTAGTGTTCAATCACTTCTATTATATTGCCAACAATTTTAATTATTATAATGATTTTGCTAATTTTTTTTTTTTAATATTGTATATGTGATGGAGGCTAAATTTAGAAAATATTGGAAGAGTTGCCTATGTTATTTCTATTAATATCTATTATGGATCTCATACTTATTAGAGGGTACGAAAGTAACAATAATGACAATTTCATAAAAATTAATGTACGAAAATCTACTAACGTATGGTAATTTAGAAAATAAACTTTATGTCAAATGTATGGGGTCTACACTGAAAAGGCAGGTAGGAACGTCATACGATTCCATGTTCCAACACATGCTTCGTCTTCACTTGACGATAATGACTTATGAAGTTAACTTAGTTTAGTTACGGGTAGTCAACATGATAGTGGTTCTTCTTCTGCTTATTTCCTTTCCCGTTCTATTGATACAACTTTAGAGTTAGCTAGGTATTTTGTGCACGACATGCTAAGCATTTTAAATGATGAAGAGAGAAATTTTTTGATATATTACGATGGTGGAGACAAAATGAACATCAATACTCAATTCTTTCAAGTATGGTACGCGATCTACTAACACATCCGGTATCAATCAGAGAATCAGAGTGGCATGATTACGTCTCGATTTTAGGTCAAAATTTAAAACCAACATATTAGAAAGGTTATTGTATCTAAAGGATTGAGACGATGCCGAACATCGGAGGCCAAGATAAAGTGGACAAAATGATGTCTCAAGAACTTGAAGATTTGAATACAGAATACTTGAATTTGTAGTAAGTATTATTTGCGTAAATATTTTATATTTCATTCGTCTTATTTTAACAAAATAATTGTACACGTAATTTGTTCATATACAATTTTAACTCCACCTGCATTCAAAGTAGCATATCCACAAGCCCGAAAAAAGAATGAGGGTTTTCAACTTTTAAGTTTTATCAGAAAAAATTTCTCATACTTTATTTCTTTTTTATTTTTAAATTCTCCGAAACAATATTAAAAAAAGAGCCGAGCTCGTAGGTCGCTCTGCTCAGTTCGTTCAGTACACAAGCTAATGGGCCGAACCAAACATCAATTACAGGGCCAAGCCGAGCCATTGCCACCTCTAGTCCTTCTACTGTTGTATTAGATATCTATTTGGCATTTAACGATCCTTCTATTCTTCTAGCGAAGGATATGCCCATAGATCTTATTCTTCCCCAACCATTGTGTTGTACATTAAACTTTTAGGTTGGCTTTCCAGTAGATTTTTTTTGGGTAATTAGCACATTTAGTCCCTATCCTTTGAGTCTATTGCGCAAATCATCCCTATCATTTGAATTTTGGCGTTTGGGTCTTTAAATCCACCATTCTTTGCGTAAAAGATCTCTATCGTCCAAATCTGCCAACTTTTGCCTTTAAATTAACGCATACAGTGCACTCTCTCAATTTCTGAAGGACAATTTCATCAAATCACAACTTATATTGCTCCCTTAACAAACACACATACAGAGTTACAGACACATAATTTCTTCAGGGACAAATGATAAGGAAGTGAGGATGAAGGATGAGACTCTAGAGGAGCTGAAGCGAGTGGCTAAGAAGCTACAGCAGCAAAGCAGCTCAAAGGAGGTTCTGGAGGGTGCGAGGGAGGTTAGGAGGCTGGCAAAGGAGGATTATCAGGCCAGAACTACTCTAGCTCTTCTCGGCGTCATTCCACCGCTCGTCGCTTTCCCACCTATCACTCTCAGGTCGCCGCTCTCTATGCTTTGCTCAACCTCACAATTGCAAATGATGCGTCAGTTCCTTTTACTCATTAATTGCGTTTATGAACTTTTTTATTCCAGTTTCTAGATATTTTTCTGTTGATTTAAATTTTACACCAATCTTTTTTCCTCAGAAATAAAGCAGCCATTGTCAGAGCAAGGGCTTTACATAAAATGTTAAAACTCATTCAGTCTCCAAATGGGTCGTCTAATCAAGCTGAGAGGATATGGATACAAGTGAGAGGATCCTCTCTATTCTTCAACACTTCCTCCTCATTCTCCTAGCACTCGGACCAAACCTCTAATTAAACAGAAAAAATCCCTAACATTGAAATTAACCGACAATCAGAAACATTTTGAGATTGTCTGATCCTCAAATTAAGAACCATATTCTTAAGTAAACATTAAGCTCGTTTAGGTCGTGCCTCATGACTCGGACTGGCAGAGAAGGTGGCGAAGCGTCATGGATTAGTGGAATTTGAGCTTCTTAGAGAGAGAAATACTTAAAGAGAGAGTGATGGGAATGAAGAAGAAGAGGCTATAACTCTCTCTCTCTCTCTCTGTGTGTGTGTGTGTGTGTGTGTTTGTGTGTGTTTTGAAGGAATAGTATAATTTATGATTTGACAAAATTGTCCTTCAAAAATTGAGATAGTGCACTGTACGCGTTATTTTAATGGCAAAAGTTGACAGATTTGGACAGTAGGGACCTTTTGTGCAATGAATGGTGGATTTAAGGACCAAATGTCAAAATTTAAACGATAGGGACAATTTGCTCAATAAACTCAAAGGATAGAGACGAAATGTGCTAGTTACCCATGTTTTTTCCTAGTTTTAAAAAAAATAATAATAAATTTTCTTGAACATTTCTAATTTCATCTTTTTCTGAATTTTGTTCGGAATAATAATTTTAATCCTAAAAACTCAAATTAAGGGGTTCTTTTGAAACTCTGGGTTATGCTTATCATACGTTAAAGTTTACCTTCAAACAGAGATGATTCGGCATTTATGGAATAAGATTTAGAATTCTCTTTAAAGTTGTGGAATATCAAGAACCTGAATTTTGTGTTTAACAAAATAATAAGCCATGTTTAACTTTAGATGCATGCCCTATGAGAGGGTATATTGGTTTCTCCTTGAGAAAATTTGAAGTCTCATGGTTATATGTTCCTTGCTGCAATTTTTGAGATAAATGAAAATATGAATGTTCTAAACTGTTTCCCTGTGTTTTAACGCACTGATTGAGAATTTAGATAGTGAGATCTAAGAAAAGAAAAAACAAATGGGAGTTTTAGAACAGCCCATTGTTGAGAATGGTGAAGGTTCAGTTGCTAAACATCATTTGTTGAGATGCAGCAGGTCATGTAATTCATTCACAAATGAATTACATTCTGCAATGATTATGATATTGAGTAATTGCTAGATATTTCTGTTGTTAAACTTCATTTTTTACAACAGACAGTCATGAAATTGATGGCCCACAGTAGTGAGAAAGGTTTTGAGCTAGAGTTTTCTTCTTTCCTTGTTCTTCCTTTCACCACCTTCTTGCGGCATTTCTATTATGATTTTGCGGGTTAGATGGCATTTCTATTATGATTTACCTGCTGAAAATGTACGTTGTGTGATTTGCTTATCCTTCCTCAAATTCCCCCTACCAACCAGGAAAAAAAAACCTATGTATTCATATTGTTAAGCATATTTGATTGTACAAATACAGATTATATTCGGGGACAATCGTATACTCCAAGAACAACTGCAGAACAAGGTTAAGAATAAAGTCTAATGTAGCGACCGGGAAATTTTTCGTCATTTAATTTCATGAAAATAAAAAAATTTAACTCTTGTCGTCGCTACAAAGTTTCTATTGCTATTTAAAATATTTTAGTCACGTTAATTGTTTCATGTGTTTGCCTTAAATTTTATTTGACGAATATGATCAGTTTTTTCTATAAAACCAACTTGCACACCTTCCATTGAGCCATTAACACCCCACCTACTACAAGAAAAACCGCCACCTCCAGCCCCATTCCTACCCTAAACTTTAGCCATTTTTGTACTTCAAACTCTAGCCGAACAACCCCATTTTTCCCTGAAGAAAACTGCTCCATTCAGTCCCCATTTTGGCCCTTAAGTCCCCCACTCTCCCCTCATTAATCAGCCACAAAGATCACAGGTTTCTCCCTCCAAGATTGCACTTCATTTCGGCTAGCATTTCCCCAATTTCATCTCCCGTTTCGGCCCCCTTAAGTCCCATTTCTCTACTCATTTTTCAATCTAAATACTTTAATTTTTAGTTCACTTTTCTCTCCACATTCCATCCCCTGAAGTCCCATATTTCCCCTCAAGTTTTCCAAGCATTAAAAAAATGACAGCAATCCCTCCTTATTCCCTTCCCAATTTCGGCCAGCCCCAGCAGTCCATTGTTTTGCACCAACATTCCCCCCTCCTCCCTTCAACATTGTATAATCAATAGCCTTTTTGCTTCAGCTTTGCTCTCTTTGCAGCCTTCATTCTCGGCCCCTGCAGCAAACAAATTGACTTCAAATTTCAGCCACTCTCCTTCCCAAAATTTCCAGCAACTTAGTTATGTTTTTCCCTCCATATTGTTGGCCAGTAATCTTTTCCTTTTACCTCCTTTTATACCCCGCACTATAACACTAGAATTTGGAAATCAAAAAGGTAAAGTCACGGAGATAATTTGAGGAAAAGGGACAGCCAATTTATTCCACATTTCAACTTAACAAAAACATTCAATTTTGCAAGGTAGTTTCCTATACTACTTTAAACATGTTTCACAGAATTTTATTTTGAAAAAATGATATGTAAATTATATGTCATGTTGTTGAATGTTTAAAATAGAATATTATGATAGTGATTGAAGTTAATCACTTAAGTATGTTAAGGTAATCACTTATGAATTATGTGGTGCCAGTTACCAAAATATGTTGTTCCTATGTATGATTAGAATTATGGCTAGTCGCATATTAATTTCGTATAATTTTCTCTTATGTTGGTATAATTGCTACTGAGTTTTTTTTTTTTTTTTTAAAATGCTCACCCCAAAATTATTTACTCTTCAGATTGATATAATTGGCACTGGTGTAGTGACGTAGAGTAGCGACCATAAAAGAAAAGATGTAGTTTTATATTCTTTATGTTTTGACGTCGATATAATCGAGCCTTTATTTATGTAAATTAAAGTACCATGTAAATACAATGTTTGAACATGTTTTGAGATTGTAGGTTGGAAGGAAAAACCCGAATTTATGTTTAACTCAACGCTTTGGAATTTAATTTTGAGATTTATAGTCTTGTGTATTAAGATTTCAGCTTTGTGCCCGTCTTCGAAATACCATTACATTATGTGTACTTCAAATTTTTGAGTCAAATTAGTGGAGTTTGTGTTGGCGTGCAGAAATAAAAGCCCATTTAAGGAGCCCAAAAAGAGGCCCAGATGAATTTATCTATGGGCCCAAGACATTGCCCAAGTTTATTAAACGCCCTAGATTTGGACGAACCCAAAGAAGGTACCCAGTTGAATCTACAGGCCCAGGATGTCACCCAAGCATATAGGCCCAGGATTTGGGTGAATGGAATGATTATTCACCTTGTGAAGTAACTGTTATTAAACAGTTTTTTTATTTATGTTATCAAATCCCCACATCTCGCATTCCAAGAAGTTACAAACGGTTGAATCATAAATAGTAGTGGTGTGCGATAAATTAGCCATTATGGAGGGAGTGGGTAGTTATTGGACGATGAGCAGTTTTAATGCAAGATTGAAGGAAACCGTTTAGTAAAGTATAAAAGAAAGAAGATTGAACGGAAAAGAAGATCAATCACTCTCAAAAATAGAGAAATATGTAATTTCATTTCCTTTCAGTTCTAAGCATTTATTTGCATTGTATTCCAGTGTGCTTGTGCTCCTTGGAGGCGTTTTGTTTCGTCCTTTCATCTTTCCTTGTAGTTGTAATCTTCATAAATAAAACATCCCTTGTTAGGACTTTGTCTCAAAAGGTTTAGTGTCCCTTATACATCGTCTGAATCTTTTTAATTGTTAGCAAAGTTCATTTATGCGCTACACAATTTGGCACGCCCGATGGGACCTTTGGTGTTAGAAGATACAGGAAGTGAAATAATATGCCTCATAAAAATTCAGATAAGGAGCCAGCAAACCAACGAGTCCAGTCTGTGATCGAGCGATATGAGGAACAGCAGAATACTCCAAGAGCAAAGGGACAGAATCAAAGCCGTTATGAACCAATGACAGAATTGAGTCCACACACCATGCGCGCATTGCTTGGTGAACTCACACAAGACGTCGTTGGACAGGTAAGTCTGTAAAATGTTCATGATATGGAAAAGTTTATCCAAAATGAGAATGTACACTATGACAACATGGCCAAACAATTAGGCACTTTAAACGAACTTATGAATAAGTTAGTGGGCCAGATATGCCAACCAAATTTGCCCAGTATAGGAAATCATTTTCAAGCCGAACGATCATGGGGCATAACTCTCCAATCTTGACTCCAAATCAGGGAATAGAAACGCCTTTTATACCGTCAACGTCGAATGCAGGAGGAGGCGGAATAGCAAATTCAGGTCATAATAATGGGTCATCTAACTTGGGGGTAGCCCGAATGCAAGAGTAAATATCCAAAATATTGGACAAAATGCCACGCGCGTTAACGATGGGGCAAATGTTCAAGTGAATGGCAATAATGCTTTAAATAATGGTAATTTTGCCACAAATCCAGGGCCAAATAATAGGCCTCAAATGATGCCACCTGTAAACCAACCTATAGGTGTCCCATATGATCCCAATGTGGTTTTGAGAAACCAAATCGCAGAGATAATGCAAGATCAGATGGCCTTTGGGATGCATCCTTTTATTAGGCCGACCTATAGGAAGCCATATCCCGATTGGATAAACCAAGCATACCCATGGCCTAGAGGATATAAAGTGCCAGAATTCTCATTATTCACTGGCTTGGGAGAGGTTTCGACGTTGGAACATATAGGGCGATTTATATTACAATGTGGCGAAGTAACGGATTATCACAAAATGAGGTTGTTTCCTAGTTCGTTAACAGGAATAGCTTTCTCATGGTTCATTAATTTGCCAGCAAAATCTATTCAGACATGGCAACAATTGGAACAATTGTTTCATGCTCAATTTTATAAAACTAAGTCCGAAGTTACTTTGACCGAATTGGCGAATTTACGTCAAATGCCAACTGAATGGGCAGAAGTTTTTCTTCAAAGGTTTAAAACTGCTAGGAGCAAATGTTTTGTACCTTTACCTAAAAAGGAATTTGTTAAAATTGCTCAAAGTTGTATAAGTTTTGATTTAAAGAGAAGTTTCAGGATAAGGAGTTTTCTGACGTTTTTCAATTAACGGCCAATGTGATTAGGTATGAACGTTTAATAAGAGAAGAGGAACAAATGAAAAATTTTAGTAAATGGACTTATTATAGAGGCCCGAACTTTGACGTTCAGTCTGAACATTATGATCAGACTGAAATATGTCTGGCCGAATTGGTTAAAGGAGACGCGTATGCTTGTCCTTTGGTGATCAACTCGGGAATAACAGTAAAAAATGAGCCTATGAGAGATACAAACAAAAAGGCTAGAGTGTTTTCGTTTGATATAACCAAAGCTGATACCATATTTGATAGATTGTATAAAGACAAACAAATAAAATTGAGTGATAAGCACAAATTGCCAAATCCTGAGAAAATTAAGGATAAAAAATATTGTAAATGGCACAATGCATGGTCTCATACAACGAATAATTGTTTGGTTTTCCGTCATGTGTTACAGGATGCTATCGAATTAGGGCGAATCACTTTTGAAGCTAAGAAGAAGATGGCAGTGGATGAGAATCCTTTTCCGCGGCCACTTGGAGTGAATATGATAACTGGTTTCAAAAGTGGTTTACCTAAGTTCAAATTGGTAGTAGATAACGGAGACGAGGATCCTGAACAACATCCTAGTGTATTTGAACGTCTCAAAGAAAAAGAAGTTAAAAGAGACGAAAGAGTTTTGTGTGCTAGATGTAGCAGAGAAATAAATGAGAATGTAGAAAAAACAGGAGTATGGGGACGTCAACATCGTCCTAACATGGTCCCAAATTTAGAGCCTATTCAAAGGCGAAATGTACCATTTTATGGAAGGCCTCCTTTCGAGAGGCAATTCAGACCGATGCACGACGGTAGAACGTTCAGACCACAACCTCGTCAATCAAATGTATGGCATTCATTCCAATATAGTGCAGGAAGGGTGATACCCTTTGATGAAATGACCAGGACGCAACAAATGCGTCATCAGAGGAATTATGGACGAATAATGAGGCAAAAACAGGGAATAGTACGTCCTAAAATGCCTGATTTATCCAAGGCAACTAATAAAGAAGGTCTCAAAGATGAGAAAGAAGATGATATAGACGATTAGATGGAAGGATTACCAGAAAGTTCTTCTGGTAGGTTGAAATTTGAACGACGTAAGAAAGATGAAAATGAGGACATTCCAGGGCAATCCATTACCATTCAATTTGGTACATTGCCCCCAGTCTTGGCTAATAATTATTTATTGGCCAACGAGTTTAAAAGTAAAGAAGATGAGGAGACAAAGAAAGATGATAAGGAAGAAGCATACACGTTGGAATGCGGAGAAGGAATTGGTCAAACATCTCGAAACATATGTGAGGAAGAAGAAGATGATGGTATGATTGATATTGAAGAAGAAATTGACATGGAGACGGAAAGAAGAAGAAGGGGAGTCTCATACAACAATCTATTGAAACAATTGTATTAAGAAGGTGTTCGAGAAGTGGATTTGTTGGGTGAATCATCTGGGTGATCCTTTGATTATTACGTATTATATGGGACACCTAAGAGAAAAGTGAAGGTACCACGCTTTGAAAAATATGGATCACCTCCAACGATATTGCCACCCCCAACAGGTTAGGTAAGTGGAGAGGAGATACAAGAGGAGAGCGATATAAAAGTTCAAAAGGTAAAAACAGAATATCAGTGTGAAATGTTGCACGTAAATTTGGTGCAGGAAGTTGACTCAAGAGAAGACAAGCAAGAAGTAGAGATAGAGGCATCCGAAAAAGTCATTTTTAGGAGGCCAACAGTAAACTTAACTAAACACCTAAGACCGTTATATGTGAAAGCTTTAGTCAATGGCATTCCAGTAGCTAAAGTTCTCATTGACAACGAGGCAGCTATAAATACCATCCCATCCAGGATGATAAAGAAATTTGCAAAGACAGAAAGTGATTTGATCCCAACAGAAGTCATTCTCACAAGCTTTAATGGAGGAGCAACTTCAGCCAAAAGGGTAATGCCATTAGACATAATGGTGGGAACTATTACTAAAACTATGGTGTTATTTGTAATAGACGGTCCTACTAGCTACAATGTACTATTAGGGAGAGATTGGATTCATGGAAATCGTTGTATACCTTCATCGCTCCATTAGTGTCTAGTTTTCTGGAATGATAAAGGTGAAGTAGAGGTTGTACAGGCAGATCATAGGCCTTTTGTCACAGAAGCAAACTTAGTGGAGAGGTTCATGTATGAAAATTATGGACCTGTTAGGGTAGTCCAAGAAGGGGAAGAAACTCGAATTGTCGCGCAAAGCGAAGAATCATTCTTAGTAGACACATTTACTGAAATGTTAGATCAAATGAGGCCAAACATAGTGGCCCTTAAAGAGCCAGTAATTGGCAAAAAGGCAATCAATAAATGTTAAAGAATATGGCCAACCCTCAGGCCGTCAAAGCCAATTTAGTGGCTTTCAATAAAGAGTGTAAAGAAAAAATGAAAGAAGAAGCGGCTTTAGAGATACTGAAGAACAAATCAGCAGTGTTTGAGTTAGAGCAAAATATCAGCCGAGAAATTAATAAGGTGGATTGTTTGGAAAAAGAAGTGATGACTACAAAAAATCTGGACGATGATGTGATGGGGGTCATGAAACTCGGGCACGCTCAAGCACAAGATTCTTTGGTAAAAGTGAACATTGGAGATGGACGAGAAGATCGCCCAACATTCGTCAATTAAATGCTTAGCAAAGAAGTAAGTGAACAGTTAATTGCTTTGTCAAAAGAATACAAAGATTGTTTTGCTTGGGAATATGAACACATATGCCTGGTTTAGATAAAAATTTGGTAGAACATAGGTTACCAACCAAATCACATTTTAAACCTCATAAACAGCCCTCTAGGCGTTTTGCCCCTAATGTATTACCCGAAATAAAGAAAGAAATAGAACGATTGTTAAAGGCATGTTTTATGAGGACAGCCAGATATGTTGAACGGTTATCCAATATCATGCATGTGCTGAAGAAAAATGGTAATATTAGGGTTTGCATAGATTTCAGAAATTTGAATTTAGCAATGCCTAAAGATGAGTATCTAATGCCAACGGTAGATTTTTTAGTTGATTCAACTGCCGGACATGTAATGTATTCTGTTATGGACGGATATTCAGGAGCTGAGGAAGATGTGCACAAAACTACCTTTAGATGTCCGGGTGCTTTGGGATGTTTTGAATGGGTAGTTATGCCTTTTGGTTAAAAACGTGCAGGAGCCACTTATCAAAGGGCAATGAATTTGATTTTTCATGACATGATAGGCGAATTTGTTGAAGTTTATGTTGACGATATAGTGGTCAAATCCCTTAAAGAAGAAGATCATTTTCAACAATTGAAATGTTCATTTGAACAAATGAGACAATATAAATTAAAATTAAACCCGTTGAAATACGCATTTGGTGTTAATGCAGGGAATTTCTTGGGTTTTTTGGTGCATAAAAGAAGAATTGAACTTGATAAAAATAAAGCAAAAGCCATTTTAGAGGCTAAACCACCTAGTAACAAGAGAGAATTGCAAAGATTCCTAGGTCAAGTGAACTTTTTACGACGTTTCATCTCTAATTGTACAGGGCGAACGAAAGCTTTTTCGCCTCTTTTGAAGTTGAAAAATCAGGACGAATTCGTCTAGAGTGAAGAGCATCAAAAGGCTTTTCACAACCTGAAGACATATTTATCAAATCCACCAGTGCTAGTTTAACCTACCCAAGGACAGCCAATGAAAGTATACATGTCGACTGAACAAGAATCAATAGCTAGACTAGTCGCCCAAGATGATCAATTTGGAGAAGAAAGGGCGATATATTATCTTAGTAGACGACTAACAAAATGTGAATGTAATTATTCTACTATTGAAAAATTATGTCTTGCTCTATATTTTACATGTACTAAATTAAGAGCTTACTTACGGCCTGTGACCATTTCTTTAATTTCCAAAGTGAATTTAGTTAAGTACATGTTCTTTCGTCCTATTTTACATCAAAGGATTGGTCTTTGGACTTTAGCACTATCAGAATTTGAAATACAGTACATACCCCAAAAAGCTGTTAAAAATCAAGCATTGGCTAATTTTCTAGCCGATCATCCATGTTTAGACGTACCTAAAGAGATTGAATTAGAAGTCGATTCGTTCGAATTAAAACCTTGGGTTTTATACTTTGACGGGTCGAAAACTGCTGGAGGTGCAGGAGTAGAGGTAGTGCTAATAAATCCATTGGGGATTTACTACAAATTCGTGAAATGTGTACCAATAATCAAGCTGAGTACGAAGCATTGATTGTGGGGTTAGAGTTACTGTTGGAGTTGGGGATGAAAAATGTACTCATCAGGGGTGATTCCCAATTGGTGATTTATCAATTGATTGGCGATTTTAAGTGCCAAAGTAATTTTGTCATAAGCCAATATGACATCGCTCAGAAGCTATTAGAAGAATTTGACCAAGTAGTGCTTCAATATGTTAATAGAGTATATAACGATTTAGCAAATAAACTGGCCCAAATGGCTTCGGGTTATTCAAAAATACTAAATGAAGACTCTACTTGTGAATATGGAGTGATATTGCCCGTAGTACAACGAAGGGCGAAAAAGATTGATGTACATTGTATACAAAATGGAGACGCAATAGATTGGAGAGAAGAAATACGAAGGTTCCTGAAGGAACCTAATAAGAAGAATGATAGGAAAGTGAAATTACGCTCATTGAATTATGTGCTGATAGATGAAGAATTATATAAGAAACGCTCAGATGGTGTGCTATTAAAATGCATAAACTTACAAGAGGCTAAAGTAATTATGGTCGAAGTGCATGAAGGAATATGCGGAGCACATCAAGCTAGCCAAAAGATTAGGTGGTTAATTGTTAGGAGTGGGTATTTTTGGCCTAAGATGGGCGAATTGTGTGTTCAATATGCTGAGAGTTGTTTAGAATGTCAAAAACATGGCCCGATCCAAAGAATGCCAGCAAGAGAAATGGCACCTATTATTAAGCCTTGGCCATTTAAAGGTTGGGCGATAGATCTGATAGGGAAAATTTATCCTCCATTGTCCAAAAAACACACTTTTGTAATAGTCGCCACAGATTTTTTCACTAAATAGGTAGAAGTGATACCTTTAAAGGAGATCTCTCAAGGAAATGTTATAGAATTCATTCGTGATCACATCATATATAGATTTGGGACACCCCAAACTTTAATGATGGATCATGGAACTTCTTTAAATGAGAATCAAGTGAAAGAGTTTTTGAGCGAATTTGGAATCAAATTGGTGAATTCTACACCTTATTACGCCCAAACTAATGGCCAAGCAGAATCTTCTAATAAAATTTTGAAAAATATCATAAGAAAAATGATAAGTGAAAATGCCAGAGGTTGGCATGAGTGTTTGAATAGAGCGTTATGGGCTTATAGAACTTCTCCACGATCAAGCACTAAGGTGACTCATTTCCATCTTACTTATGGGCAAGAGACGGTATTGCCTATGGAGATTAATGTACAATCAATTAGAATACACTTACAAAATAGCGTAAGTGACGACGAACATACAGAATTACTTGTTCAAAATTTATTGGAATTGGACGAATTGAAGTTAAACGTCCTGGATAGATTGCAAATTCAAAAAAGAAAAATGGCTTCATATTACAACAAAAAGGTCATATCCAAGTGTTTCAGTGTAGATGATTTAGTTTGGAAGACAATACTCCATTTGGATAGCAATAGTCCAAAGTATGGAAAATGGTCACCAAATTGGGAAGGACCATACAGAGTGAGGAATGTGTTACCAAATGGAGCATACCATTTAGAGGATTTGGATGGTACAAGGCACATGAGGTTCATTAATGGCAAATATTTAAAGAAATATGTTCCATCAGTTTGGGATTTTGAACGATTAGGAATTTGAATCTAATGGATACAGTTCTACAAGTAAACAAACTACTCATCTCATTAATAAAGTTGGTTGCCATAACACATGTTGGCTCAGTGAGCCAGACTTTTAAAGTTGGGGGTCCTTTATGGGGTAGGTCGGGGAGGCGAAGCCCTCATAGTTCGGGGCGGCGGCGCTACCAAATTTTTTTTTCTCAAACCATAATTACTGAGCTCATTTTTATGAAAATAATATTTTTTTATAAGTCATAGTTTTTAAAAAGCTTACAAGAAGTAATTGTACAAAAATATTTAAGATCTAAAATTAGTCAAACTCTTCTTATTCACGTTGCCTTCTATAAAATTATCTTCCAAAATAGGAAGATCCGATTTACAAATGAAATTAAATATTACTCAAGTTCAAAAGAAAAAAAAAATCAATTGAACACGATATGTATTAACAAGCAAAATGCATTTATTAATTTTGTATTATCATTTGAGGAATGGGTCAATCATTTGTAATTTTGTAATCCCATATCAATTTCATATCTCCAGAAATATAAGATTTTACTAGAAAGAGGGACTCCCCATTGCTAATTTGTTGTTAGTCTGTTATGTTACGCGGGGAACATGATATAGAGAATCGTCAAATCGATTCTTCGATCCGAATTTTGTAGAAGATGAGGAAGTGATTTAATTTTTTTTTATTTGCGTATTCCGAAATAAGGGTTGAACTGCTGAAGTTTTACTGATTGTGTATTTGCAATTGCGTTTCTGACTATCAGATTGAAGAAGAAGTATGAATTGGGCTTTTGGTTGGTTGGGTAATTGGAATTTGGGTTGGGTAATATTTGTTGGGTTTACAGCATTGTTTGAGTATTTTATAGCTTGGGCCATTTTCTTATGTTTTGGTTTGGGCTTATAGTTATCACTTAAAAAAAAATTAAATTTAAATAAAAAAAAAAGGTTTGAGAATTTGGGGGTCTGGGCACCCCAAGGACCCTCCCTCCGCCTAATCGTGTTGTACGCCATTACAAAATGTGATAAAGCAAAATGAAGAAAGGAATCGTCCTACAAAAGATTAAGACATTAACATCTTAATTACAGCTTTTTTCCAAATAGAACGCAGTTGCTCTCTAAGCTTTTCCCATTCGTCACGCTGGTCAACAGAAGCAGTGGATAGTTCAGCCATGATTCTTTCATCAACTTCTGGACTTGAGTAACGCTCAAGCAAAGATCTAGCTCGTTCAACTTCCTGGGAGGCATTGCATTTCTTAGCAGCCAATCTGGCCTTACAGTTGTCCATCTTTGCCTGTATTTCCTTCATCTGAGCAGCCAAACTCATCATCAAAGAGTCTTCAACCATGACATCAGAAGAGATCTCATTTAAGTTGCTTTTAGCTTTATCAATTTCTTGATGTAGAGACTCTTTTTCGTTCACAGCATTGATATATTGGGTCTTCTTTGCTTTGAGTTCCACATTTCTAGCCAGCAGCGCACTTATCTCTTGATGGATGATCTTCAAAGATAACTTGAAGTCAGTTGAAAGTTTGAGTGAAGGAAGCTCAAGTGCTTGAGCCATTTGATTGCTTAGATGCTCAAATTTGTCCCGTTGGCTGGTAGCACTGGGGTTTACTATATCCATGTCCAGGAAAGAGGTGTACTAAAGTACTGCTTGCTTGAGAATGTTCATATTTTCTATAGAAAACACAGCAGATGCAATAGAAGGACGAATGGCCGAGGAAGAACGAGCAGTTTGATTAGCCTTAACTTGTTCCCAAGATGTAAATAAATTCTGGATGGAGCGAAAAATGGCATCAGCGTCCTGTAAAGATAATGCAATTACTTAGCATCCTCATTACAGTAAACAACATGTTAAAGAGGATGAGATGAAGGTTACCTCATGAACTGACTCATCAGTAACTTTGGAAGAGGAATGAGGAAGTATGCCACTGGATGATTTGACTGCTTGTGAAGATTCATCCTTTGTCTGGGCGTGTTGGTTCTTGCACAAATGGCAAATCAATTGGTATTTCTGCAAAGGAACAAGCAATGGTAGATTCTTGACCAGTGATGCAATTAAAAGAAGATATCATAAATATATGCATATATTACCGTCTGATTCCACGCTTGGAGGAAAAACACCTTGAAAAGGTGAAGACTCTCCAACTGGCTGGGCGATTGAAGTTTCTAGATCTTCAAGTTCATTCTCAGGTAAAATTGCCTCATTGGATGGCACAGATGGGGGAGGAATTGAAAGACTAGGCGAGGTAGAATCTTTTAAAGGAGAAGTAGAACCCCTCTGATTCGGTAAGCAAGCAAGACATCAATATCTACATTGATTTTTTCATTATTAAGTAAGGAGAAATCATACTCTCAGAATACCTTTCTTCTAGTCAAGGGAGGAGCATCATCATCGTCATCACTATTATCATCAAGTCGATCTGATGAATCTAAGGCTGGCCATTTACGGCTGGATGCACCTCTTATGACTCGGATCTGGCAGGCGGTGGAGGCGGGTGAGCGAAGCTGCTGCGAACGTCTAGTATGGATTGTTGAAGATTTTGAAAGAGAAAAGAAAGGCGCGGGATGTTTAATTGATATAGGCACAGCAGGAATGGAAGTGGAAATAGAAGAAATGGAAATCTTAGAAGACCCTGACCCCTCAAATAGATGAAAAGCATGGTTGACATTAGTGGTAAATAACCTACGTTTCATAGAAGGCCAAAATTGTTCAAAAAGAGGGTGAACGACAATAGTAGGATTAAATGGAGCCAAAGAAAACCCAGTCATCAAAGAAGCATTGCGGGCATCAATGGCTTGTGCTTCTACCTTGGTGATGGTATGAAAGCGCTCCTGGAAATTCTTTGAGTAACAAGAGGGGATGGGCCAAGCTTGGCCGAAGCCAAGTTGACGGGCTAAGAATTGGGGAGCATAGACTTCAACCCCAGCCTTAGCATTTGTGCCGGTCAAGATGTCATGGAATAATTCTCGCCCAATTAGGTATTGAGCCCAAACGGGCAGGACAGCACTTACTTCATTTAAAGTAAGAGGAGGTTGTACATAAATGGAAATTTGATGAACTCAAAAAGAAAAGAAGGAGGGAATTGAATTCAAATTATAAAAGAATGTGAAGACGTCCCTATTAGACATATCAACAGGGGCTAATTGGTTGATGACCAGCGCGTAACATCTAACTGACCGAGGAGGCGTTGAAAGAGTACCTAACTATGGGAAATATGCTCTCAACCACAGCTGAGCGAGCCAAAGAGGCCCACTACCAGTAGGAGATGCATTAGTTCTAAGCTGATACTGAAGGTAAGCCATACCTCTATAAAAAGCGGCCAAAAATAAGGAACAAAAGATCAAAGAGCTGCCATGTGCCAGTTCATGGGCAATGGGCAAATAGGCCATGGAGGGTTTAAGACTAGGCACACAAAGAATATACCTATACAGCCAAACCTAAAGGAAAGTCACACGCTCTGCATGAGTAGGTTCATTGCCAAAATTGTCATAGAGCTCTTGCATGCCTGAATAGGAGTCAGTGTACTTCTTGTCAAACTTTGGAGCAACGGAAGATATCAGAATGGCAGGAGAAATAGTGTTGCCCAAAGGTGGGAGGTTAACTAAGGCACCAACATCCCTCAAGGTAATTGACATTGGGCCAAGAGGGAAAATGAAGGTATTATACTCAGAAGACCAAAAACTTAAAGCAATTGGAAAAAGTACAGGATCATAGAGTGGGGGACGTGTAGCAATTTCCAAAAGGTCGGAAATCTTAGCACGATCAAAAATTGCTTTCGTGGTGCTGTGTTTTATCATACGTGCATGCCAAAGACGGAAAGTGGTATCAGCTTTGGGCCAGGTATGAATACTTTTTTCACGAATTGGTTTTAAAGAAAAGGGGTCCAAGAAAGGAGGTTCTTGGGTGCAAGGGAAGAGTTGGGCCACAGCTACTCGCCCAATAGAATCTGCATCTTTAAACGATAGACCCAGATAGAACTCATTCAAATCAGGTCTATATGGTAAAAGGCATGATGGGTTTACATAAGGTCTGGTCAAGAGTTCTTGGAAATCTTCGAAGCTAATACGATTCTCTGAAGAATTCTTTGAAGTAGCCATTTACCGCGAATTGCAAATTTTCAAGGATGGTGAAAGTTTGAGTGCTTGAATATGAATCAAGAAGAAGATGAACAGTGTTCTTTTATAGAAGAAAGAAGAGGCAGTGATGTGATGGGGACAGAACGTGGTTATTGGTGCAATATAGTGGCGTGTTTTTTCTTTTGGGTTTATATAAGTCGTGCTTTTTTAGGATATAGAAATTGAAACGCCATTAAATTTTACAGAAAATAAAGCGCCACTAAGTGAATATGGCCAATTAATACGTGATATTAATCCAGCCATATTGGGGGATAACTGTTCGTGTTCAGAAATAAAAGCCCATTTAAGGAGCCCAAAAAGAGGCCTAGGTGAATTTATCTATGGGCCCAAGACGTTGCCCAAGTTTATTAAAGCCCAAAGAAGGTACCCAGTTGAATCTACAGGCCCAGGATGTCACCCAAGCATATAGGCCCAGGATAGATGTCACCCAGGCCTAGTGAACGCCCAGGATTTGGGCGAATGGAACGATTATTCACCTTGTGAAGTAACTATTATTAAACGGTTATTTTATTTCTGTTATCAAATCCCCACGTCTCACAATCCAAAAGTTACAAACGGTTGAATCATAAACCGCAGTGGTGTGCGATAAATTAGCCATTATGGAGGGAGTGGGTAGTTATTGGGCGATGAGCAGTTTTAATGTAAGATTGAAGGAAACCGTTTGGTAAAGTATAAAAGAAAGAAGATTGAACGGAAAAGAAGATCAATCACTCTCAAAAACAGAGAAATATGTAATTTCATTTCCTTTCAGTTCTAAGCATTTATTTGCATTGTATTCTAGTGTGCTTGTGCTCCTTGGAGGCGTTTTGTTTCGTCCTTTCATCTTTCCTTGTAGTTGTAATCTTCATAAATAAAACACCCCTTGTTGGGACTTTGTCTCAAAAGGTTTAGCGTCCCTTACACATCGTCTGAATCTTTTTAATTGTTAGCAAAGTTCATTTCTGCGCTAAACAGTTTGATATATTTATAAGTTATCTATTAGCAGAATTTGGAATCACCCTAAAAGCAAGTCGTATGGATTTATTAAGACCATTTTATCGGGCAGCATTAGTTATACCCAGGACAGATTTTCAAGCAACTTTGGCTATGTTTTTCTCATATCAAACTACATGGAAAAGGTCTGGATTTTTGGTATGTTGTATTCTAGGGTGTTAAATATTTACATTTCAAAATTCATAAATTTTCAAGAACGTTTGGTTGGTCAAATAATTGTTGACGCCGTCTAGTGTTGACGGTAAAATTGTAAAATTTTGAAGATTTTGAAGTCCTTGTGAGTTTTTCTTGTGCACTCGTTAATTTTCCGTTGCAATTAAATCTAAAAACCACTCATGGGCTCATGGGAAACCTCATTTGGAGTCATCAATTATTATTTTAAGATTTTTAAGTGACCCTCCGGGTTAAGAATATCTTGGCGTTACATTTAATCTTCAACTTATATTTCCTGTGAGAAGTTCTTTTGTCTGCTATATTTACATCTTTGTTCTGCTTTTGTTAATTATACGTTGATCGTCCTATCATTATTATCAGTGTGCTGAAAACAAGGAATTGCAAGAGAAATTTTTGCCTAGAATAGCACATAGCTTCAGCATCTGTCGACAAACCATCATCCTCTTCCAGACAGAGTCTATCTGATGAACATGCTGACGAATTGAGAAAGAAAATGCAATCTCATGTAAACCGCTGAGACCTGTTAACTTTGAGATCCATGGTTGTATTTTAATTGGTATATAAAAGCACATGATGTCTCATATTCATATGTGGAAGTGTCACATGTTTTTGCTCATGGTTGTTTAATATTTATTATTTTATTTTTAAATATACTGGCAATGTATTGTTCCAAAACAACATGGTTGTTGCACAAAAAGGAGATAATAGTATGTTTTTGCTTTTGGTATTTCAATTTGACAAATGATGTTTCTGCTGCAAGCAGGAAACTGAGAATGAGAAACGGAAGCTAGAACATGTTCAGATTTTAGAGGTGAATAGTGGATTGCATGTACAAAATAAAAAATTGTCTAAGGAACTAGCCTCTCCTGCTGCAGTTATACTAATGAATTTAGCAGTTGAAGTTACCAGGCTATCATTACATAATCCAAAAAATGAAAAAGAATTACAAGCTATTCGTGAGATGATGAACGCTAAAAATGGTGGTAATCGCAGATTCAATGATGGCCAAAGGCCTTCTCGCGGAGGACGGCTCAATGGTCGGGCAAATGATGTTTTTGAAGTGTTCCATGATGACTTTGAATCTTGGAATCTTGATCCCAATGATTTAAAAATGGAATTGCAAGTAAGAAACAAAGAGGAATTTCTCTTGTGGATGCCTTGGCTGAGGATGAGCTTTTCGAAGATGTGTACTGGAAAAATGTTGATCATGAGGCCAAGAAGAGGGAGATGGCTCTGGAGAATGATTTGGCAAACATGTTGGTTTTCGTTGCTCAGCTAAAGAAAGATAGGAGTGTTAACCCAGAATCAAAGATTAATGAGAGGCAGAATGATGACAGAGATCGTACAAATGATCTAAAATTGGATGATACAGACATTAAGGATCCAATCCTCAAAGGTAGGCAAGCTCAAGATCGATCATACAACCCAAGTTTCCGACATTTCCAAAGAAGAATCTCTCGTTGTCCACTTGAAGGTAAATTAATGCTCACTCTCTCTAGATGTGCATTTTGATGTTTATTTGTGTCTTCTTTATTTGCATCTTAATTTCCTTGTATTTTTAGCTTTCTTCATTTATTTCATATTAGTGTCCCTAAGATCCGATAGACATATTACTGATAGTACTGCTTCTTTGGAAATCTATTTTATAATTTATTATGTGTTGTATTTTCATTCTACACAACTACTCAATTACGACTCTACCACATGCAACGTACAAGTATTCACAGTCTTGATTATGAATCTTGTTGTAGAAACTATATATTGCAAGTGCACAATATAGAAAACAAGTAATAAAGTGGACCTATTGAGTCCGGATTATCGTTCTCACGAAGATTATCATATATAGATAGTAGCTCAATTAATCTTAATCCTAATTTATTTAAAACTCTTTGAATTAAGTTGATTTGAAGATTTAAACTATAATTATTAATTCTAGAAAATAGTGTGAATGCAAAAGTCAAGAATTTATCAAGTATATTTATTAAAAGATTTGGAATACAAAATCGGAATCTGAATAAAAGATGAGAAGAAGTTGAATATCTTGCACCAAGAACTCTTCATCTGCGCGTCCTAATCTTTAAAGTCTTAGTCATTCTTCCTCTCCTCTTCTTTTTTGCTCTCTATTTTCTCCTTTGATTCTTGTACATGGTATCTCCCTTGTTTTAAATCATAATCCTTCTTTATAACTCAAAAATCATAATTAAGTGTAGAAGACTTGTCCCAAAAGAATTATCAAATTAGAGTTTGACTAAAATAAGAAAACTAAAATTCTGGTCACGAGTTGTGCTTAAGTCCCAGATTATTTGCACAAAAAGTCCTTCAACTTTTGGATGTTTGCAAGTTGGTCCCCATTTCCAAGTCTTCGTGCGCTTTCAGTTCTTTTTCGCCTATTTTTCTTTTTTTTTCTCCAATTCCATCCGAACTTGAGTTTTGACCTAAAGCAATCAAATCAACACACAATTAAGTAGAAATTCACTTAAGAGTACTTACAATCGTCCACTTTAGATAATCCAGATAAGTGTGAAACGACACTTATCAAATCTCTCTTCAACATAATCAGTTATTTATTTCCTATCTATAAGTTAAAAAGTACTTATTATCACAGTACCCCTCTTCTAGTGTCAAAATAAACAGCTCTTTTACATATAAGACAGAAAAATGATATATGTAAGCTTGCCCCAAACATGTGAAACACTGGTGTAGTGAACAATTATAAATCAAGAAGGGTCACTTAACAAAATGACAAATATTTTTTAGTCGCTCTTTATTGATGATTTAATAAATTTTGTCTTATACAATGGTTGTTACTAATATATCTGTTTGAAATTATTTGAGTCACAGCTAATCACAGAAAAAATTAACAACCAATCCCTGTTTATGATATTTTGAAACCAGAACCAACTTGAAAGAGACTGTTTACTGAATGATTCGCATATGTCAAAATCTCTCACGAAAAATATAAAACATTCTGTTACAATATGTTTGATATCGATGCTTAATTTATTTGAGTCTCACTATCAAGTTAAAAATGAATTTAGGCAATTTTAGTGTACTAATGCCAAATAAATAGTTATTTTTAAGTAAATGTTGAACTTCAATAATATGAAACAAAATGGAAACAAATCTTGAAAAATTTTTAACAATCTGACCACAATCCATTTCATTTCATCAGAACATATTCAAAGAAACAACAAAAAGGCATATGCATTACATCAAGGAGGGGGTAAAACAAAAACACTGTTATATTAATACCAAAAGGATGGAATAATTTAAAGTTTGAAATGCAACAATGGAGAGACGCCATTAAGCCCTTTAGTCCGAAAGTGATCCGTATACTCCTTCACGGTAAACGCGCGATATTTAGGCGTATTCTCTTCTGATAACAACTCTTGAATTGGTGCATAGAGCTTTGAGGATGGCCTGGGGCCTGTTGTAAAGAAGCTTGCTACTGATATTCTAGGACCAAGACGGTTTGACAAAACTCTGTGTTCAATGCTTTTGTATTTATCGTTTGACATCATCTATAATTTTCAAGATGAGCAAAGTTAATGTTAGCATGAGTACAAGAATTATAAAAAATTTATAAAACTGAAATTGCACTAAAAAATTGTTGATGTAATTGACTCCAAATTTATCGAAAATAAGACTTAATTTGTAGTACTTGTTGTTGTTGTATATATATCGATTAACTTCTTTCTATTGGGAAGAACTGTATGATGGCTAAATTAAAGACTTGCCTGTAAAAAATCTCCAATATTCACAATCAAAGCTCCTGGTGTTGGAGGAATATCAACCCACTGGTTTTCATGAAGTACTTGAAGGCCTCCTATTTGATCTTGCAGTAGCACTGTCAAGAAACTATTATCAGAATGCTTGCCTGCACCAATTGTGAGTTCAGGCTCAGGACAAGGAGGATAGTACTGGAAGATCATTGCAAGCCCCTTTGCACATTCCAAGTCTAACAGATGGTTTGGTTTCAGCCCAAGACCCTCTGAAAGAAGTTTGAATAAAGTGCATCCCAGTCCCATTATCTGCTTTGAATAATTCATCTGAATTTCTCTGCAAGCACAGGCAAATTAAGTTATAAAGTTGAAGACAATTTAAACAAATGGGGTTAATTTCATCAGCGGTCACTCCATCTGTCCATCATTTAACTTCAATTTGTCTCAATTTTATGAGTGTACAAATTACACCACTGCGAGCTGATGCGAACAATATTATCTTCGTCTCCCTCTCCAATTACCCTCACTATCCCCACCCACTGCCACCACCACTACCCCACAACTACCTTCTTCTTGTTCCTTCCAAGCCCTATCTACCATCCACAAATGATATCAGGCCTAATATAAAAAAATAAATTATTCTTGCACGTGAACAACTGCAGCGAACACACAGTTTAAAGAAATAAATTTGTCTTCCCTCCCTTTAAGCACTTTTTTGAGATGGTTCACCACTATCACGCTCCAGTATTGACAGAGGAACACAGACCCACAAATGCACTAGCGTACACAGATGCAGAGTCAAACTTACTCTTAAGTTAGTAATATATTTAAAGTTACTTTTTCTACTAACAAAAACTTACTTTTTCTTGAAAAGTAACTTCTAATCACAGCACGTAAGCAAAAATAATATCTGTGCAACTTGTAGAACATACGTACCGGCAAGCTGCAGGCAATTCCTCAGGCTTTGGAGGATTGGGAGACATCATGCAGTAGACTGTATCCCTCCAGTTAGCTGCTATCCCAGTAAACAAATCAAAGTTGGTGTTATACACAACCGGTTTGGTAGCATCCCGGGTATAATACTGCTTCCTAATCTCATTATCCTGATCAAAGAATCTGCTTACACCATTTTTAATCTCCTCCATGTCACTTTCTGGTATACCATGATTAACCACTTGAAAGAAACCCCATGTCTCCGATGCATCTCGGATCTTGTCTACTATCTCCTTGTACTTGATGGGATCTTTATCGACCCCATCAAGGTCAATGATCGGAATACTTAATCCGATATTTCTAGGAGTAGTGGTGACCCTGTCTGGACTATCTTGTGGCTGAATGAATATATGAGGTACCTTGGTGATTCCAGAATCGACGAGTCCCTTAACACCAGATTTGGTTTCATCAAAAGCTTTTAATTCACTAAGCCGATCGTATGGTTTGGTTTCAGATTTGTTTTCACTCCCCATTTTTTTTCTCCTTTTTCTCAGTGTATGTATCAATTGGAGTTTCTTGGGATGTTACTGAAAACTCTCGTAAGTCAAGTACTATCAAGTATCAAGAACTGATTTCACCCAGCATTTCATAAAATTCATCAAGATTATTTGACACCAACATGCAATTTTAAAGAACAAATTATTTGTGAGAAAGATAAAATATATGAATCATCCTTGCAATTTCCTATCATGTGTTAGGTGTGTAAGCTCCAAAAAGTACTATCTTATTCATATGGCGGGCCATTCAAAGTACAAGCTCCAAAAAGTACTATCTTATTCATATGGCGGGCCATTCAAAGTACAAGTTTGCATATGCATGACACGTCCCGTCTTGAGTAACACTAGTAGACCCAGAACACGACGTGTGCCAATGATGGATACAAGTTATACACTGAACCCACCATCAAGGCTACTACAATTACAACTCATTAATTTGGACTTATTTTTAAGAAAAATTTGGTATTCTCTTCCCTGTAATTTGTACTAACCAACCTGAAATACTATACGACATATCCCAACAATAATATTTACAACTAAATGGGAACATTTGCCCCTCCAATACCCACAACAAAACAACGTGATAGAGACTAGCCGAATTGTAAAACTTTTACTATTTAATAACAAAACTATACATATGGGTACAAAATACGTAGTGAGCCCACCTAGCTATTTACAAGTAATGCAAAATAATATCAAAAAATGAACATGTATCCCCAAAATAATAAATACATGCTCCATGAGATGAGTCATACAAACTAGCTGTGTAATGTGGCTCTGACTCCAAAATCAAAAGCTTTATCTTCAAAAGCTACCCAAATTTCAACTGCTTCGTGATAAACAAAATGTTTCAAAAGAAATGAGTTGATAGGCTTAGTGAGTGGAGATTTTCAAAAATAATTATACTTTCTAATTTATACATTATCATAATCGAGTTTAACCTCGGTTAATCATTCTTCTCATATCAATTAGAATGATAGAAAAATCATATATTTTAGTAAACATCTTAACAACGAATAATATAATAAATTGTAACATACTAAATTGACAAATCAACATCTTATCATCATCACTGTACCATCATCATCTCGGAGTCCATAATCTCATAATATGGCCATATATAGCAAAATCTCACCAAAATGTAACCAATATATATAATCTGAACATACGTACATAGACTGTCTCAAAGGGCTAAACATTCTAGTACACGGCCATGACCCCTCAATGTATGGTACATGGCCAAGACCCCTTAGTGCATAATACATAGTCAAGACCCCTCAGTGCACTAATACATGACCAAGACCCCTCAGTGTACTAGAATAATCAATAAATTGATCGGATATTTTATTTTATTTTATTTTTTGGTAGATTTAATCATCATCTCAATTCATAAGCAATTTCACAATCCTTAGGATTTACAAGATAACATAATTCAATAAGCACTTACAAGAATTCACGTAATTTAACATTTAGTTAGTGAAAACCACGTGATATAATACCATATAATTGAAACCTAAATTTTCAAAAAAAAAAATACGAAATTTTCCACTCACTAAGTATAAAATATATGAATAACCACTGCGCACTAATTCGGTTGGTAGGCCGTCCTGATGTCTACGTCACCTCCTGAGATGGCAAAAGTATAATCTCGATCAATACTCAAGTTTGACCGTATTAAAATTTTGTTGAAAATAGCATTTGACATCCAGAATTTTGTCCCTAGCCATTAGATATGAATTTAAGACTTTATGAAAGTTTAGGAATCTAGTGGTGATTGGTAAGTAGTTGAAGGACCTCTGTACAATTTTCCAAAACAAAAAAATAATTTTTGGGAGGGTGCTACAGTACCCTATATATATATATATATATATATATATATATATATATATATATATATATATATATATATATATATATATATTATGTTCATTAGGTTATATCTCTATTAAAGGTAAAGGAAAATTTATCTATGTGTATATATGTAAATACGAAAGAAATATATATGATTGAAAGTTGATTGAAATTAGTTTGAAATTATATCACTATTTTGGTACAAACATGGAATGAAGTGTGTGTATAATGAGGAAGACAATTTTCTTACATTTCACGAAATTAAGGGGGGACAAACAATTATTCTTTACCATATTTAAGTGATATGATTTGGCCTAACCCTACACTATTTAAAGGCACCAAAGCGCATGACAATCAACATTTTTTTCGTTATCTTTGATTATCCTCGCGCAAGGTAAGTGTGTATATATGCTTAATTGTAAGTATACAGTTTTTTTTATGTATTTCTTTGACTATGGTCCATGTTATGTAAGAATGGACCGGAGTTTAAAAGTGCTGCACACGAAAACTGGCACCATCTAAGCTTGGTCTAATTTTCGTGTCTCCCTATGTAAGTATGAATCTTTCCGTTGAAATATATATGTATGAATTAATTATACTTGAATGCTTATTAGGATTAATTCTCATCCCTCTTATGTTTTTTTATTTCAGATAATTGATGATTCGAGACTGTTGGCACAGGGTAGCATACGGCTGTGGAGATTCTCTTTCAAGAAATAAGAATATAAATAAATTGCCCGTGTGGCTAATTTCATGTTTTCTCTCTCTTTTAGAATTTTAAGACTTTAAATTGTTAAGACATGCTTTCTTTTAAAAAAAATTAAATTATTTGATTTTATTGTTTGGAAGATTTATGGTTAAGATAAATGTTTTACTTATTAATTCATTATGATTATATTCCTTGATTTGTTATTTGAGTCCCCACAAATAATTTTAAAGTACGTTTGGTGACACTCAAATCTTTAAGAATTCGGGTCGTCACATAGCAACTAATTCCTCTTTTCTCCATCTCCTTTATTGCAACTTAACACAATAAGATTAATGCTTGAATCATTAGTGATTTTAATTTTCTCTATTTAACTACACATTACACTGCCATCAACATTTATTCCTTCCCTTTTCTAAATCAAATTAATCACAGTAAGGCTTTTGCTAATATTATCTCCCCATCTGAATGGGCATATAAATCTGCCCAAATATATATATAAATTTCCCAATTCCATTTCCGGCTAATGTCTTCACCACAAGCACAAATCCATATTGTCCCTAAATTCTCATTCTTTAATCTCAATGAATTCGGACCCTTTTTACCTTAAAGATATCATTTCCTTCTCTAATACTCCATTACATGATGCATAATAGAAAGAAAATAGTGGAACAATGAATTCACCAAAATTCATCTCTACCTCAAGCCTTGACTTTCAATTTTAACTCAAACTACATGTAAACTTTCTGCCATCTACTTTCTTTTGTAATTGTTTTTCTAATTTCACCAAATTGTCAACAATTAAAGAAAGGCTCTACAAAATGAAAATTTCCCAACTTACCTTGAGGCCCGAACTTTATAGGAAGCTTAAAAGGCGGCTGCCTCATGCCCAAAATATTTGAGGGCCCATAGATTTTGAAAAAACGTATATATTTGTTTTTGTTTATTTCAAAGCATAGATCTAAGACAACCCAAGTCCACAACTAACCAAAAAAACTTATCAAATTAAAAAGTCAACTCCGAAATCCATCTTCTCCTCAATTTGAAAGTTAAAACCTTTCAAAGTTGGAACCACCAACCTCCCTCTCCAATCTGCAAAAATCCACTCCCATAGGTCACGTCAAATCAACATAGTTATTAGAGTTGTAAGCATTATCTCTCTTTTACTCATTCTATTTCATTTTAGATAATTTATGTAATTTATGAGTTAACCTATTACATTTTTTGGTAATGATTGAACCAATTGAATTGATTAAGGTAGACTTGATTTTGTCATTTCTTGTTAACATCATATTTTGCATGAGTGAATTTTTTTCCATCAAATATGTCTATATGCTGATTAAATTATTGCAAAATTAGTTATGATAAAAAAAATCATAAAAAATTGGTTTGGTAAAAATCCAGTGGGACAAAAATACCAAACGAAGAAAAAATAATAATTATAAAAAATTTAGAGTAATCCATTGCTGCCTCATTAAAAAACTTTGTCAGAAAAACCCATTGGGATAAAGCCTGAACGAAGAAAAAAGAGTACAGCTACTCCTCCTAATTTCAATCAATGTTATAACTTCTAAGCAATGTTATCTTCATACACTATCTCTAGTTAACTGTACTCAGCATGATAGTCAGATGCAATTATATTAAAAATAGATCTTTTTGTTGCTCCCTACAAGGGTCTTGTATACAATTTGTAACACCAGAGAGTATAACCATAGAGTGATGTTGAGAGTAAATGTATTGTATGTTATGGATATCCATAACTCTAGTATTTTTAACACTTCTCATTGGATGTCCTTTACACAAAGAATATGTCTCATTAAAAATTTTCTAGGAAAAACCATGTGGAAAAAATTCCAGTCAAGGAAAAATAGTACAATATTCTTTTGGATACACTATGAAAGTTGTCTTATTAAAAACCATGCCAGAAAAATCTAATAGGACAAAACCTTAGCCAAGGAAAAAAGAATATAACACGTATTTACTCACCCTCATGATAATATCACTTGAGATCAGTAATTTGATCAACAAAAAATTGAACTATATGCTTCAAGCATATTAAATCCTCCAGGAATTTATATACATAGTAGTCATGCCAAATAAGCTGGTTATAACCATATTCATTATACACATATCAAGTGTCATGCATTGACAAGCAAACAAGATATCGACTTGTGATTGCTTCATAAGACTTTACAAAATTCATAATATTAAGAGTCATGCATTACATGTTATGACTTCATTATTTTTTTCATTTTCTTTTCGCATTAGTATACACCTTTAGATTTTTGGACGGTAGGTCCGGAAACTTCAAGTTTCTCTTAGAAGTTCAATTTATTTGGATTGTACCTTTTTATTTGGTCAATTAATTATTTGATAGATTTTCTTCAATATCATCGCTACCTTTCATAATGTAGTGCTACATTATGTACAAAAGTGTTGTCAACAATATTTTCTATTTTATTCCATTATTTTCCCATCATAACTTATTGAGATCTCTTCATTTTCATTATTTTAGATACGTGAACCTCTTCTAGAATTTTACAATTAGTTATGTTCATATACTCTCCAAGAGTATACGCCTCCTCAATAGACCATCTTTACTATTTGCTCCATTTTTCTTTTGATAATTTTTATTTTAGAGTCAAATATCATCAAGCTTCAAGTGTGCCATTAAATTTACTAGATATAAAATTAATGGATTGTCTTTCCAGGACGTCAATATAAATTGGAGCATTTACAACTGGTATATGAGATCTATTTAATCTCTTTGATTAGTAAATGCATTTGTCAATTGTATAACTTACAAATAAATTATCTATCGAACTTTTGGTTCGTATTGTCTTGTGCAATGATCTAGAAAACATAATATGTAGCATTTTCATTTATTCTTTCCAACTACTTAATTTCTCTCCTAATGTTGAGAAAATTGTCTTATCAAAATGACAGTCGAAAACCCGTGTTATAAAATATCATCCATTAGAATTTAAGATATTTTATAATGGTTCAAACTAAACATATATTCTCAACATTCTTTAATTTCCATCTCAATGCATTATTGTAGACCGATTGTGTATATATTGCACTATCAAAAATCATTAGATGGATAAAATTGTGCTCTGACCATGAGCTAACTATAGCGGGGATAACTTTGATGTTGGCATAATGTATATAAGTGTTGCTGTATAAAACATTCTTTAAAAAAAATGAGAAGCATTTTGTTCTCAATAATAATGGTTTAGAAATTAATTGGAGGCGTTTAACAAATAATAGTGTTAAATCATTTATCATCATCTCAACTAGTATTTATTAAAAGTTTGAGATTTAGGCTCACTAGCATTAACAAGAAATATGTCTTGATGGTATAATCTGAAAATTATGCTCATAATTTAAAATTAAGTAAGTAATCGCACAAACTTCAATTTGCGAATATAAAATAATATCATACAATCATTTAGTAGATGTATCTATTAGATACAAATAATATCTAGATGGTCAACATGGAGGGTGGCGGGGCTCCATACATTATCCTAAATAATTTCAGAAATATATAGAATTCAGTATCAAGTTTAGCTAGTGAAAGCCTACTGATTTATATACAATTAGAACAAGCATCAACCATCACGTTAGAATTCATTATATTGAAAAAATCTTCTGATTTTCAATAGATATTCTCATTAATAATTCATATCATATTAATTCAGGATGGTCTAACTGGTAATGTCAATCAATAAAATTTTGAAGTATTGAACTTCTTGTTCAATACAATTTAGCAAGTACATTTCTCATTTATTTGGGGAACGACTTTATTTTCCTTTCCTAACATGAATGGGGAAATGAATGTGAGAATTGTCTTATACTTCTGTAAGGCTATCAATACTCCAATATTACACAACATTAATAACATTTTAAAATTGTAAAGTTGTGCTTCTTCAAATGCAACAACACAATATTGTTCTAAAAGATTGATATTTATGCTTTTTCAAGAGCAATCATATAATATTCGTTGAATTAAGTTGTGCTTGTTTAGGAGCAACAACACAATATTCTTCTAAATTAAATATTTCTATACTTAGTGTTTGTTCAATAACAACAATATCATTTTCTTTTAGAATATTGATATATTCAAGACGTTATATTTTTTCAAAAGTATTAATCCAATATTTTTATAAAATATTAGATGTTATAAAATTACACTCTTCGTGAACAATATCTTAATATTAAATTTTACAAAATTATACTATTCGAGAGCAAGTAATATTATATTCAAATATTAATATAATGTTGTGCTACTTTACGAACAACATATTGTTATTTAGGAATATTAGATTATACAAGAATTTATTCATCAGGAGAAAAACATATAATAGATATTTAGAGTTTATACAATTATACTCTGCGAGAGCAAATAATATTCTAATAGAATATTTATATTTGCAAAGTTGTATTTCTTTCAAAATATTATAGAATATTTTTCTAGAATATAGATTATTAGTAATAGACAATTTTTCAAGAATAACGATATAATTTTCTTCAATAATATCGATACGAGAAAATTATGTTTCTTCGACAACAATAACTTAATATTCTTTGAAATATTAATTTTGTAATGTCACGCTATTTAGTAACAAGTTACATTCTCGTAGAATATTAATATAATATTGTGCTCTTCAGATGCATTAACATATTTATCAAACTAATACTTGTATAAATTTAATCTTCAAGAGTAACAACATATTCTTTTAGATCATTGATTTGTATAAAATTTTGATTTCTTCAGAAATAATCAAAAAAATATTCTTCTTGAATATTTATGTAGCTGTGTTGTGTTTTTTCAAGAACAACAACACAATTTTGCTTCTTTAAAAGTATTTGATTTGTTAAAACAAAAATTTAACCGATAAAAAAAATTCACAAATCACGTAAATCCAATCTTACAAAATATAATCAAAAGATTTGTAAGAATAAATTTACTTGGAATAGGAAAATAGTCATTTGTTGAAAGTAATACAAATTCAAAATTTTCTAATATTTACATAGCAATTTCTGAGAAATGAACTGTTGGATCTTGATATTAGCCGTTGGATTTGAAGAAAAATGTCTTCATGGTATAATCTAAAAATTATGCTCATAATTTAAAATTAAGGAAGTAATCTCACAAACTTCAATTTGTGAATATAATATAACATCATACAATCATCTAGTAGATGTATCTATTAGATACAAATAATATCTAGATAGTCAACATGGAGGGTGGCAGGGCTCTATACATTACCCTAAATAATTTCAGAAATATATAGAATTGAGTATCTAGTTTAGATAGTGAAAGCCTACTGGTTTATATACAATGAGAACAAGCATCAAGCATCACGTTAGAATTCATTATATTGAAAAAAAAAATTCTGATTTTCAATAGATATTCTCATTAATAATTCATATCATATTAATTCGAGATGGTCTAACTCGTAATGTCAATCAATAAAATTTTGAGGTATTGAACTTCTTGTTCAATACAATTTAGCAAGTATATTTCTCATTTATTTGGGGAACGAGTTTATTTTTCTTTTCTCACATGAATGGGGAAATGAAGGTGAGAATTGTCTTGTACTTCTGTAAGGCTATCAATACTCTAATATTACACAACATTAATAATATTCTAAAATTGTAAAGTTGTGCTTCTTCAAATGCAACAACACAATATTGTTCTAAAAGATTGATATTTATGCTTTTTCAAGAGCAATCATATAATATTCGTTGAATTAAGTTGTGCTTGTTTAGGAGCAACAACACAATATTCTTCTAAATTAAATATTTCTATACTTAGTGTTTGTTCAATAACAACAATATCATTTTCTTTTAGAATATTGATATATTCAAGACGTTATATTTTTTCAGAAGTATTAATCCAATATTTTTATAAAATATTAGATGTTATAAAATTACACTCTTCGTGAGCAATATCTTAATATTAAATTTTACAAAACTACACTCTTCGAGAACAAATAATATTATATTCAAATATTAATATAATATTGTGCTTCTTTATGAACAACAACATATTGTTATTTAGGAATATTAGATTATATAAGAATTTACTTATCAGGAGAAAAACATATAGTAGATATTTAGATCTTATATAATTATGCTCTGCGAGAGCAAATAATATTCTAATAGAATATTTATATTTGCAAAGTTGTATTTCTTTCAAAATATTATAGAATATTTTCTAGAATATTGATTCTTAGTAACAAACAATTTTTCAAGAATAACGATATAATTTTTTTCAATAATATCGATACAAGAAAATTATGTTTCTTCGACAACAATAACTCAATATTCTTTGAAATATTATTTTGTAATGTCACGCTATTTAGTAACAAGTTACATTCTTGTAGAATATTATTATAATATTGTACTCTTCAGAAGCATTAGCATATTTATTAAACTTACACTTGTATAAATTTAATCTTCAAGACTAACAACATATTCTTTTAGATCATTGATTTGTATAAAATTTTGATTTCTTCAAGAATAACCAAACAAATATTCTTCTTGAATATTTGCGTAGTTGTGTTGTGTTTTTTCAAGAAGAACAACACAATTTTGCTTCTTTAAAAGTATTTAATTTGTTAAAACAAAAATTTAACCGATAAAAAAAATTTACAAATCACGTAAATCCAATCTTACAAAATATAATCAAAAGATTTGTAAGAATTAACTTACTTAGAATAGGAAAATAGTCATTTGTTGAAAGTAGTACCAGTTCAAAATACATAGCAATTTCTGAGAAATGAACCGTTGAATCTTGATATTAGCCGTTGGATTTGAAGAAAAATGAGTTTTGAAATTTCTATCAAAATTTCAAAACGAACGGACCACGAAATGTTGAGATATCAACATTTGATCACGGACGCACAAGGTATCTAGATTGTGCGAATTTTCCAACTTTTGCTCTCAAATTTTCTCTCTATTTTGGACGAACTTCTTCGTGGTGACAACGTGTTATAAACTAGAGAGAATAGAGAGAAATTGTGTATTTCATTATAATAATGGACCCATATATATAGGGTGTCAAAGACATGTTGGCTAAGTAAAAAATATCTAAATATAGTCATTATATTGTTTTCCATATTTTACTAAATATTGATCATTTTCATCAAATAAGAAATAATTGAGCACCAAAACATATATATTAGAGACATTCGTGCCAATAAACAAACGTTAAGCACTATTTTTGCACTTAGAGCAAATATTAGAGATTATTTGCACCAAATTTCTTAAAAGTATATAATAATCAATATATATTTTACAAATTTTGTGACTTGAGAACCAACTTCAAAGAGAACTATTTAGGACTTATTGTCATACTAAATAATTGGTCCATAGTTTAAAAATAAAATAAAAAATTGAAATTACAATTTGGAATATCAGTCGATGCAATTGTTGGCACATAACTTTTAAAAAAGGAATAAATTTATTTATTTATATCTATATTTTCGACTTGTTCCCTCACATATATCTAAATTATTTTTCCTTTATCAAAAACTCTAGAGATAATATATTTTATTATTATTAAATGACATTGAAATTAGATTTCAATATTTCTTTTTTCTGCCACGGTATCCGACACGTGTTCATTATTATATTGGTAAGTCATTAAAGATAATTATATTTGAAAGTTGTTTGTCTGCATCCATCTTGGATAAATTCGAAAAAGTCAGCATTATGGGGCCAATTTTATTCAGCTAGCTTTGAAGATTCCGGTAGTCATTTCCATGTCATGAAATCTCTCATTATATAACAACAAAGCTAATGTCCATTTTTACTTAGTGATTGGCATATGCCAAAATGTCGCGTCAACTTAGAATCATTTTTATATAGAATACTAGTGTATGCACGTAAATTATCTATAATAATGTACTTAATAGTGTCACCGATATTTTTTCACATTATTTTAACTTCTTATGAAATGTACTAGAGAAACTTTTGTAATCATAAAGCAACTTTAGAGATGATTCTAAATAAGACATGTAGCAAATTAGAATGCTACTTATTAGGTGAACTTTTTTTCCTTACTTGCATATGGATATGGCTAACCGTTTCTTTCGTGATTTTCCACCATATATATAAGTGGCTCTCTAATTTCAAAGTAAAAACAATTGGGAAGACGAATATGTACTATGCAATTTGGTACTATTGCATTGCTACCTCTTATGTGAATATGGTATGTGACATATTGCAGTGTAGTGCTACGAGGTTATCACTTGATTAGGCCATATGCTTACCAAAGATAGATACATGTGGATGAAGAAAACATATATTACTCTGGAATTGGTTTTTAATTTTTGAATGAGGTAAGACAAAAGGTGATCTTATAAGGCCAAAAATAATAAAAGACGTTATTGCTCAAAGGGGAAACAATACAAATTAAATAGAAGATACTATGGGTCAAAGAGGAAATAATACATATTCTAATTTGAAGTAGGAACATTACTATTCACCATATTGGTTGGACTTAAGCAAAAGATAATTCCATTACATACTTTAGAAAAGTGTCGGCCATTTTTCTAATGACAGCACGAACAAATCCTTCAAAAGATTATAGTTGTGTTAGGCTTAAACATTCAACAAAACAAAAGTTATCTTGTTGTTTTTTGCAACAAAATAATTTGAGTTGTTGATTAAAGTAATAGTCTGACTCACGAAACTAGTTCAATGGAGGTGCATCATCTGTGCATTACAATAAGTAGACAAGATGCAAATTAAAATAAAGAAAGACACCATAAGAAAGTCAAAAATCACTTTTTGCCAATGATGTCTTTGTCCAGCATTTGGATCATGGCTCATGAACATCGAAGTCATCATATTTGCTGGTGTGAGCAAGTGTTTGAATTTCACTATCAGAAAATGAATCAAGGAAAGCATCATCATCATCGTACATTTTTCTTCTTTTTTGTTTTGATCAAACTCGATTGTTGGAATAAAGAGAGCTCGTCGGACTAGAATAGCAATATATTTACTCTTTTCTTCAATGGGGATTTCATTTATAGTAGTCGAAAGGATTCTCAACAGAATTGCTTTTTGTGTTTGTAGCTATCTCTAGGACAGATATTGGATGAAGGATGAACACAACTTCATACTTGATTTGGCCGACTTTTGGGCCTGTGGTCAAGGCCTTTACATATAAGATGTAACCTTCACAACTTCATTAGTTGCATTACGTACAACTTGAAGAATACTTGAATTTGCAACCTATAGAAATAAAAATTTTATTATTAACAGAATTAGTATGTGCAAAAGAAAAAAAAAAAAAAAAAAAACATATGGAGCTATTTTTGAGTATTGTTCATACCTCTTACATTAATTTGTAAAATTTCTCCGCACATTCACCGATGATGATTGCATTGATGACCCAGTCAAATTCCTTAATTCTACGTAGGCTCTAGCCCTAAAAATTAGAATGAAAAAACTGTGTAAGTAATATAAAAATAACTAAAATAACACTGCAAAAAAGATAATTGTTAGAGGCATTGTAAGGAATGAAAATATTTGAAAAATAAATTAATTTACCTTGTTGTGGCCCTTGTTTGTGGACACTTGCAATAAATGCACTCGTATACTTCATTCAAATTGACACTTGATACTTTGTTACAGTTATTGCATGCCATGTACCATAGTGATTGTCTTAGAGGTCTGATGATACTAATAGTTACTTTTACCCGGAAAAACTTTTGTTGAATCATTAGATATGAAGATGAATTAATAAACAAAGTTATCCAAAGTAATAAGAGATGATGTGGGGAAATGAATAAGGCCAAAAATGTATCTTTGATTGAATGAGTTAAGTAACATCAATAATTTACCACGAATAGCAAGTCCTAAATGTTTTGAATTTATGTGTACTTGTTTTCTGCTAGAACCAACAAGTTTGATGATGAGAATCGAAGATACGATTTCTTGGATATAATATTATCTAGTCTTTCCATATGGTTATCAATCCTTGTATTGAATTATTATTGAGAAAAAAATGGTTAGTAAAGAACTCATTTTTTGTAATAATATAAACGGTAGCATACAAGAAATATAACAGTGAATATTTACCAAGATTTGAGCTGTAGAACTTGATCGAACCGAGGATTAATTAATATAGAGTTGTTTCTTTTTGTGGAAATAGATAATCTTAAAAGAAATGTGGTTATTATTTTATTATATTTTTTCTCAGACATGGATAAAAATGATATACCTATGTAATAGTTGTTTATCTTACCATTAAATGACGTTACTTTTAAATGTTTGCCTAGAATGACAGGTATTTGTTTAGGACACTTGTGATTGTGTTGCATTCATTATCCACCAAATTTCCCACATTCTAAGCACTACAATTTCAAACATGCAAATGTTTTTAAATGCATAAGATATGTAAAAATATGAGAGAAAATATATGTGGAGAAATAATTCTTTGTATTGATTTAATTGAATGGATTGAATTGTATAAGAGTACAAGGTATATATACTAATAAGAAAAGAATTCTATCTAAAATAGAAATATTACATACATGATATCTTACTACAAATACAATTCTATCAACAAAGTAAATAATAAATATGATAAGTAAATATTTGTTAATACTCCCCCTCAAGTTGGAGCACGTATGTCAAAAGTGCCCAACTTGCAAGTGAAACTGTGAAATGCATCCTTACCCAGTGCTTTAGTAAATAAATCTACAATCTGATTGCTGCTTGGGACATAGGCAGTCTTGATCTCTCATTTAACGATTCGTTCACGAACAATATGACAATCTATTTCAATGTGCTTTGTCCTCTCATGATATACTGGATTAGCCGCAATATGTATTGCTGCTTAATTGTCACAATATAAGGTTGCTGCTTGTAGGTGATCCACACATAAGTCTGTCACCAATTGTCTCAACCATGTAAGCTCACAAGTAATGGAAGCTATCGCCCTATACTCTGCTTCTACTGAAGATTTAGACACAGTTGTTTGCTTCTTACTTTTTAATGATATAAGCACCTTTCCCAAAAATATATAATATCTTGTAACTGACCGTCGTGTAGTAATATCTCCAGCCCAATCTAATCACAAAATTCTGCTAGCTGCAATTTTCCACTTGATGGGAAATATAATCCTTGTCCTGGTGTCCCTTTCAAGTATCGGAGCAATCGGTGAACTGTATCAAGATGGGTTGCCTAGGTGCCTGCATGAATTGACTGAGTGTATTGACCGAATATGAGATTTCTGGCCTAGTAATGGTGAGATAAATGAGCTTCTCTACTAACCATCGATAATATGTGGGATCTTTCAAAAACTTTTCATCTGTCAAATTAAATTTTAATGACTGCTCTATGGAAAATGCTGCAGGTTTTGCTCCAACCCTGCCTCTTGAAGAATGTCAAGAGTATACTTCCTTTGATTTATTGAAATCCCTGATCTTGAACGAGCAATTTCTACTCCAAGAAAGTATTTTAATGTGCCAAGGTCCTTCAACTTGAATTGAGATGCAAGGAATGTCTTTGTAGAAGAAATTTCTTCTTTATCATTTTCTGTGACGATCATATCATCCACATATAATAAAATAGCTGTAAATAAATCACCACTGACCTTGGTAAAGAGTGAGTAATCTGCATATGACTGTTTGAACCCAAACTGAATAACAGCAAATACAAATTTTTGAAACCAAGAACGAGATGCTTGTTTTAATCCATATAAAGATTTATAGAGTCGACATACAAGTGACTCCCCCCGTCGACGAAATCTAGGTGGAGGAGTCATATAGACCTATTCATTAAGATCACTATGAAGAAATGCATTTTATACATCCATCTGATGAAGTGTCTAGTTGTGAATAGAGGCAATAGTAAGTAAGCATCTGACTGTTGTTAACTTTGCAACTGGAGCGAAAGTTTCATTATAATCAATCCCTTCTCGTTGTGTAAACTCCTTTGCCACCAGCCGTGCTTTGTATCGTTCAACTGTACCGTCAGAATGAAATTTGACCTTGAACACCCACTTACTACCAATAAGATGATGACCCGGAGAAAGCGAGACAAGGAACCAAGTATTATTTTCTTCTAAGGCACGAATTTCATCGTTCATAACAGCTACCCATTTGGGAACTTGGCATGCTGCCTCATATGTTGCTAGCTCAATGATGCGAGAAACATTGTATGTAAAAGTACGATGAATGGAAGAAAGATTACTATATGATACATACCTTGATATAGGATGTCGAATACTGGATTTGACCAGAAGAGACCCGGCTTGAGTAGGCAGAGCATGATTGACATAGTAATCTTTCAGGCGAACTGGGGTTTGAACTAATCTTGTGGAACGTCGAATTTGTTCATTTGGTACTACAGGAGGTTGATCTGGCTGGCTGTCAGGTGAAGGTGAGGAAAACTGCTCAATCGGTCAACCGGTAGGTGAAGACGGTCGACCGTTTGAGCTCTCTGTTGAAACGGATGAGGAAGTCGACCGGTTATGTTCTCTGTTGGAATGGATGAACTATCCGGTCGATCGGTTGACCCGTGTGCGGGACCTTCAGGCAAGCTATCTGTTTCTGCTATATGTTGGTCATCAAGGTAAGTTAAATGTGGCATTTCAACATCCAGGGGCATAGATTGGGACAACGGGATGGAGTTGGTTTCATCATTTTGCTGGGAGGCGTATGGAAATATGGTTTCATGGAACACGATGTCTCGGGACACCACTAACTTTCTGTCGGTTAAGTCATATAAGAGGTATCCTTTTTCTCCTGGGAGTATCCGAGAAATACACATCGTCTGGCTCGTGTGTCAAATTTATGGTTGGGTTTGAGATTGGTGGCAAAACACAGGCAACCATCGACACGTAAATGGGAATAAGGTAGTGGTTTCTTATGCAATTGTTCGTATGGAGTTTTGTGTGAGAGCTATGGTGAAGGTATCCGATTGATAAGGTAACAAACTGTCTGGATATGTTCTCCCCAAAATTTTAACGAGAGATTGGTTTGAAATCTAATGGCACGAGCCACATTAAGGAGGTGACAGTGTTTTCTCTCTACTACTCTATTTTGTTGAGGGGTATAAGGGCATGATCGATAAAAAATGGTACCATTTTCATCTAGGAATGTTTGCAAGGATAAGAACTTTTGACTATTGTCAGACCGTAGGACTTTTATAGTCAGGTTGTGTTGAGTTTTAACCCAAGCAAAGAAATTCTTAATTATGCCTGGAGTTTCAAATTTGTGACGCATAAGGTGTACCCAAGTATAGTGAGAGAAATCATCAACGATTGTAAGGAAATATCTAGCACTAGAATAAGAATAAATTCCATGAGGTCCCCAGATATCACAATGAATCAAATCGAATGGTTTATTGCTAGAAATTTGGCTAACTTTAAAGGATATTCTAGATTGTTTTGCCAAATGACAAACATCACAAATATCGTGGGAATCAAAACTAATATCTAAGACACTTTGTGCTAGGAATTGAAGAGGTGAGGCTGAAGGGTGTCCAAGACGTCTATGCCACAGATTGGTTGATCCAGTGGCAGTATGATGTATTTGCGGCCTTTGTGAAAGATAATATAGGTCGTTGCTCTGCCTTCCCAAGCCAATCGTCTTCTTTGTAGTCAAATCCTGCATGACACAAAAATCAGAGGAAAATGTCACATAGCAACCTAACCCTCTAGTAAGTTTACTAATACATAAGAGATTAACTTTGAAGTTGGGAACATAAAGCACATTATCAACAGTCATATTATTCCCTAAGTTAACGGCACCAATAGATTTAATAAGCGCATGACCCCTATCCGGTAATTGAACAGTTTTGTGCTTTGGCATAGATTTATTCTCAACGATCTCATCCTTCGTCACATGGTCAGTGGCCCCCGCTATCAATAATTTATAAATTACTTAAAGAAGTAGTAGAAGAATTGATACCTGAGGTATTAATATGAGACTTATCATTACCCGTCTTCCTGTATAGACGTGTCATGATCTGCTCGTATTCCTTGGCTGTGAGGGTTTTTCCTTCCTTTGGGTTAGATGTAGAAGCGACGGCAGTGTTTGTGAAGCGTTTGTTTCGTGGCTTCATGTCCTTCCCATGAAACTTGTGCCCTGGAGGGAAGCCGTGGATGAAATAGTAGGTATCAACAATGTGGCCAATCATCCCCACAGTGGGCGCACTGTTTCTATCCAGTTTTCGTCAAAACGGTAGACCGATAGGATGAACCGGTCGACCGATTGGGTCGATTGTCACTTTTCTGATTCGATTTCTCCCAATTGATTGAATGTTGCCCTTCACGATCTGTTGCAACCTCAACTTGTCTTTTATGTTGCATTAAAATAGCGTGGACTTTTCTAGTATCTGGGAATGGGCTCATCATAAGTATGTTTCCACGAACTATGGAATAAGAATCATCCAACTCCATCAGGAATTGCATGGCCTTCCCCTTCTCATCCCTTTCAGCCAGTCCCTTAAGATTTCCACAAGTGCATCCAATTGGGTTGTGATAAGAACCCAATTCATCCCATAGTCCTTTTAATTTGGTGTAATAAGCTGACACCGATTGATTTCCTTGTCGATGCTCAGTAATTTTTTGGCGAATCTGATATATTTGTGCATCATTACCTTGAGAAAATCGATCTCGTAAGTCGTTCTATACTTCTGTGGTAGATTCAGAGTATATGATACTTTCAACAATATCTGGATGTACTGAATTAAGTATCCATGATAGTACCATATGATTACTCCATTCCCAAATAGAATACTTATCATCTTCTGCTTCTGGCACTTTAATCTTTCCATCAACAAAGCCAATTTTATTCTTGGCAATGAGGGCAATTCTCATAGCCCTACTCCATTGTCCATAATTATTTCCATCAAGTGGTTTAGAAACGAGGATTAGGCCGAGATGATCGGATTGCTATAGAGCCATGGGATCCGATTAGGCAATCGTCGTTTCTATAGTTTTTGTGCCAAACATCGTTGCTCAGAATCGTCGCTTTGATACCATGTAAAAATATGAGAGAAAATATATGTGGAGAAATAATTCTTTGTATTGATTTAATTGAATTATATAAGAGTACAATGTATATATACTAATAGGAATAGAATTCTACCTAAAATAGAAATATTACGTACATGATATCTTACTACAAATGCAATTTTACCAACAAGGTAAATAATAAATATGGTAAGTAAATATTTGTTAATAAGATACAAAACAAACAAAGTACATGAGGGTAAATATAATTTATTAAAATTTAAGAAAAAAAATGAGAAGTGTATCATTGATAAGACTAATCTCTTGAACTGTTGATTGACCTCAACAGAACATTTAAATTTGCCTTTTAGGAAGCATGTCTATAACTATTGCAAGAATACCTGAAGTTAATTAATTTGAATAACAAATTATATTAATTTATGTATTTTGATTTAGAAGAATATAAATATTGTATCTACATCTAGGCAGGATAAGTTTTAGAAAATACAGATTTTTGAATTTGAATCCATGTGTTTCTGAAGCTTGTCAAATGGCACGAATTGGTATGTTAAGGAAAGAAGAGTTGCGTGGCTTTCCTGAATTTCATTGATTCTTGTTAGCCATGCGATTATCCATTGCACATCACCGGCAAAAGATCAATATTTGTGCCTTGTATGCATTCGACAGTAAACATGTTTTGGATAGCAGTAGTTTATTGTGAAATGTCGTTATATTGTTATCGTATATTGTCGCTTGAACTTTATTACCCTATGCAAGTTAATAACATAAAAAGTATTAAAGGTTATACAAACATGTAGATTATTTAGGTAAATGATGGAGTTATGATTTGGTTATGTGAGAATTATAATAACTACAACGGATTGAATTATATTCTAGAAAACCTGCAGATTTGGTTATATATATAAGAAAAATATATACCTCAAGACAAGGGCGAAGCCAGGAATCAATGTTGGATGAGGCAAAAATTTCTAAAAAGTTAATGTACGAACAAAAGTCATATTCAACAGAAAAAATTACAATACGGCATTACAATATGCCTTATCTATTGAAGGTGAATATTACAACCAATTATAATGATTATACCAGCGTTCCTGAAACCGACGTTTCTGCTTTCCACATTGTTTACTCGGATACTCCAAAAGTTTTGGATGATAAGGTCCAGCCTTTAGATATGCCCGTCTAATCTGATCTCGTTCATTAACTGGATATTCACATATTTGCTTCCTTTTTTCCGGATCTCTTTCAATACAAGTAGATGGTTCCAAATCAAAATTAGAAGATGAATGGAGTTCCATTTCAGGAGATGTGATTGGAAGATGAGGCAAAGTAGAAATTGAACTACCCTCAGATGAATCTCTTTTTTTAAAGAAAGATAACAACGTTTTTCCTTTCTTGGCAGAAGGTTGTTCTATTTTAAAATCTAAAATTACAAAAAATAAAATCAATATCCCAGTCAACTATCTAACAATTCAACAATATTCAACATATTCAATATCTAACCAATCAACTATCGAACACCAAATCCAATAATTCAACCCATTCTCCAATGTAAACACAATTCAAGGTCAAAAAAGACAAACGAAGTTTCTGTCCTACGTAGCTTGTTGCAGCGTCAAATTGATTGTAACTTGGAGTTGGAGCAATCAAGCGCAAGCCTATATATAGTATCAACAACAAATGTTAAGCCTCAAGTTTAAATTACATATTGTAATTAATAGTTAGTGAATTAAGCATCGGATTGTTGCGAAGGGAATACGACACCCCCTCTTTCGCAGATGCATTTTTTGGATTCTCTAAAGTTGTTTTTCAAAACCATTAAGGTCAATTGAAGTTGACACTCTGTTAACAGATTTTGACCGCAACAAAACCCAATTTCATGTTTATGTATGAAAAAAAAAAAGAGAAACCTAATCAGTAATCACAAACCTAATTGAAAGTTTGAAACCAACTTCCTGCTCTTGCTGCCATAGCTTTTTTTAACAAAATTGAATGTGGGATAAAAAAACCAACCTCCTCCTACGAAATTCAATGAATAAAATACAAAAATAATAAAAATAAAAAATGCATAAAGTACCGGACTGCAAAATGCCAAATCTAATTACCAAATATATATATATATATATATACACATGATACATTTTTAATTTCTTATTCAATAAACACAATAAATTCAAAATAATTTAAACATTCTTTTCACAAAATAAAATTTTACAATTTCTGTAAAAAAAAAAAAAAAAAAAAAAATTACTAACTTACCACTCTTGACTCTTCTTATATGGCGAAATCTCTTTTACAATGTGGGTAACGGGTTGGGGATCTAGAATAAGGTTTCTAACTTTTTTATTTATTTTTTATTTTGTAGATACCAATTGATGGGAAGAAAAGAGGCAGAGAAGAAATGCACAGATAACGCGGAGACGAAGAAGACGCTGAAGAAGAAAAGGAAAAGAGGATAAATTGATTTGTGTTAATTAGTTAATTGGATTTGGGGTTAGTATTTGGGCTTGGGAAGTTGGACTTATAACAATTACATTTGGATTTGGCCCATTTGGGCTTTATTTAATTTTTTTAATTTTATACTCATTGTGGTTAACTAATAAAGTTAACTATATTTTATATAGATGTTTAGGTATGCATTTATCTAAATTTGTACACGTGTCATTATATAAAGGATATGAGTTTCTAATACACCATTCTTGCTTACTTAAATCATTAATGAAAATAAGGACAGTACATCATCATCACCTATAGGTTTAGTATGGTTCACATATTTTTTTTTTTTTTTTTTTTTGATACCGGATATCCAGGTTTAAATGGACTATGTCTTGACAATCGTATATGGTTCACATATTTGAATATATAAAGCATTGTGTAAAGCACAAAAATTTGTACCCTTGGCTTCAAGTCCAATTTTCTGCAAATGAAGAGCCCATGGGTTTCGCACCCTTGCCGTGTTCTGAATCTCCGACATTAGTGTTTATTGAAATTCTTTTTTTCTTCGTTTTGAGATTTGAATTCCAAAAATGGGATTGGGAAGATGACCATTCAGAGGTGAACAATTTTTATAGGCGCATATAATTGCAGATTTTGCAATGCCTGCAAGCTTTTTCAAGTGGTTTAATTACACTAATTGCCACCGAACTTTACACATATGGTCATTTATACCACGAAACTTTAAAGCTTGTTTCAGTTATACCATTACGTTAGTTAGTCAACCATCAATGTTCTAACAGAAAATCCTACATGGCATTAATCTTCCGTTAATTCGCTTATGTAACCCGTCATGTGAGATTGAGTTACTTACACCAATTGTCACCAAACTTTACACTTAGTGTCACTTGTACTATTGAACTTCATACCATTTCATTTACATCACTAAACTTTAAACTCCGTTTCAATTATACTACTATATTAGTTGACCGACCATGGAAGACCACTACACAGTATGGATTTGACAATTTGTTGCATTTTTATACTTTATAGCTTTTATATATTTTATTTACTCATGGTTTGTCAGTTTTGTTTTTTTTTATTGAAATATAATCTTGCTTGTTCATTACCATTTTTTAGTCATAAAATACAAGATACGAACTATTTTATTCTAATTTTATATTGAATAAGAAATATGTATATGAAATTGTTTTAGCGAATCTCATGTAGTTATATTAGAACATTATAGCGACTAAAAAATGATAATCAACAAACGTGATTATATTTCGATTAAAAAAAGCATGAAACTAACAAACTAATATAAAATAAGATATATAAAGCTAAAATCGCAACAAATGGTCTAATCCATATTATGTAGTGGTCTCCCATGGTCGGCCAACTAACATGGTACTATAATCGAAACAAAGTTTAAAATTTAGTGATGCAAATGAAATGATATAAAGTTCAGTAGTATATGTCACACTAAGTGTAAATTTCGGCGGCAATTGGTGTAAGTAATTCAATCTTATGTGGCGGATTATATCAGTGAACTAACGGAACATTAACGCCACGTAGGATTTTCTATTAAAACATGGATGGTTGACTAATGTAATGATATAACTGAAATATGTTTTAAAGTTTGGTGAGGTAAATGAAATATTTTAAAGTTCAGTTGTATAAGTGACACTAAGTATAAAGTTCGATGTCAATTAGTGTAATTAACCCTTCTTCAAGTTTCCTATAAGTCTACACCCGTTTATTTGGCAATAGCTATTGACATATCAAAATTTAAAATTCTCTGTGTATGTATAATAATCACTGTAAACGTTAATTTACACCAATGTCTTCAATTTATTTTCTTAGTGTTGAGCTCGTCTTCAACCAATTTAATCTTTAATTATTATTTTTATAATTGCACGACGACAAATATTTGTTAAATTATTCATAGTCATTGCAGGTTCGGGTTTATGAAGTTAAGTTTAATTTCTAAACTTTAAATTAAATAAAAATAAGAAGTCAGGCACATTTTTCATGAGAACTATGTGAACAATTTAATGAGGAAACAAATTGTACAATATGAATGAAAAATTGAAAATTAACTTTCTTTATAAATGTGTATTTAAAAGTACAATTATTAAAATGTTTACCGAAATAATCTTCTCTATATTGGTTTACTTTTATACAATGTTTTAGGCTTTTTAAAACGTATTTTCAATAATCAGACCTTCAAAACAGAAAAGTGAAACGTAAACCAAACCCGCCTTAAAGTTTTATCTTTTCATTATGTCTCCACGCTTTCGATAATAGCGACTCTTAGTCATAACTCTCTTTATATATACACTAATTTTTACTATGTGCGTTACACGTCCGTGAAAAATATAGGGATAAGTTTTAGGTTAAATATCTAAGGCTGTGTTTGATTGCAAGTGAAAAATTTGGATGGATAGAAAATATTTTCCATAGAAATGAATTACCAATAAATTATGGGTTGGTAAGGGTTAACAAATTTTCCATAGAAAATAAATTCTAATATCCCACAAAGAAAATATTTTCCTTGAAAACAAGGAAAATGTGGCCAAAAGTGGGAAAATGAGAAAAAAAATTCCATGAAAAAAAAAAGGTTGCAATCAAACACAACAAGAAAAATAGGTGGGAAAATTCCTTTTCCATGGAAAATTTTTGGCAATCAAACAAACAAGTTAGAAAATAGGTGGAAAAAATCCATTTTCCATGGAAAATTTAAGCCAATCAAACACACCCTAATTGAAATGACAAATTTCTGGTATTTGTGGGTTTTGTGCACAAAATTATCTCCCACAATTTATATAAATATTCTAGAGGTTTGAGGAAATTAGATAACAAAGATCTAGTACATGAAGGAGGAAAGTGAAAAAATAATTATTTATATTGCTATATAATATTTACTTTGAAATAAAAAAAAATTATTTAAAATTTATAGAAATGTATAGAAATGAAAGTAAATTATGAAAGAAGATAACCAAATTCTACTTGAATAATAAATGAAGTTTAACAAATATGAAAGAAGACCAAAAATAAAAAATCAACATGTAAACATGTTTTCGAGTATGGTTGTTGAGTTAACGATATATATATATATATATATATATTATTGTACTCGACAAATATTTAAATTTTTGTTGTCTTTTTTATTTTCTCTTATTTAATTTTGTTTGAAACTTATTTAGTTATTATACGATTCGCTTAACAATTTTTTTTTTCCCGACAACGTTTTGTTTTCTTCCAATAACTTGAATAATAATTTAACTATAACTAATACAAAAGGAAAAAAAAAAGAAAAAAAACTAAACAAAATAAAAAAAATTTTAAGGTTGTCGAGTTACCTTGACAACATACTCAACAACCAATGATGTCAAGTCAACTCTACATCAATGATGATTTTTTTATTTTTGTTTTTTTATTACTCTACAAAATTGGTTTTTTTTTTTTTTTTTTTTGCCAGTTTAAAATTTTTTTTTTCTAAACCTGTTTATTTACAAAAAGAATATGGGTCAAATTTTTGTAATATATATAAATAAAATTAACATAAACAAAACAAATTAAAAAATTAAAAATTATCATCATTAGCCATGTTGTGATATATGGTTGTGAAGTTACTGGTCAATTTTTTTGTTAGTTTTTTTTTTTTTTTTTTTACTTTCTGTTTAATTTTGTTTGAAGCATGGTTGATTAAATGAAATTTTACAAATACGGAAAAAAAAATTTAAAAAAATCTTATGGTGCGTTTGATTGCAATACATTTTTCATGATAAAAACATTTTTCACATTTTTCCATGGAAAACACTTTTTCTCACTTATTTTTCAATTATGCGTTTGATTGATTGTAGTAAAACGTTTTCTTATTTACGTTAAAAATGCAATATTTTATTTTTATTGTTTAATTGTTTTTATCACAGTGAGTTGTTGCTCAAGAATTTTTTTTTTTTTTCACAATGTTTAATTTTTTCCCTAGTAACTTGTACTAAACTAAAATTTAACAATTTATTTTGTCTTATATCTAGTTCATTGTTATAGGAAATCCTTCAACAGATTTTATTTTTTTTAGACAAAATTTCTTTTGTTTTCCAATAAGTCGACACATTAATAAAATAAATTTAACAAATAAAAAAATAAAATAAACTCGACAACCCGTTTGAATTTTTTTTTTCTTTTTGTTAGTGTTGTCGAGCAACTCGACAACACTAAGCCATTGGATTTTTTTTTTTTATGGTGCCTTTTAATTTTTTTTTATTCTTTATTCATTTATTGTAGTGTGTGCAAATTAATCCATTTGACAACAAATTTTTTTCTTTAATTTATTTTTCTTATTTTTTTCCTTTTAACCTAATTTTTATTCAATTTTTTACTACTTTTTTTTATTTTACCTTTTAAGTTTACAAATTATTCTAAATAAATGCTATTAATTTTTTCTTTTTACTATTCACACATTCGTCCAAATTAAAAGTTGTAGGACTTCATTTATAACCATGGCGAGATAAGCATTTTTTAGAATAATAGGTAATAAGTAATTCGGTAAAAATAAATTATAATTTGCTTATGAGATAAAATAAAAAAAATTAATAAAAAAAATTTAATGAAAATGTGTAAAATAAAAACAAATAAGGAAAAAAAAAACTAAAGGAAAAAAAAGTTATGAAAAAAATTAGAAAAAGACAAACAAAATGGGCTAAAAGCGAGTACACTCTCGAAGTCGGCACATGAGTGGTAGTGATTGCAAGATCCATTGGATGTGTTTATCCTTATTTTGAAAATATTAAAAATATTTAATTCTGAATAATTGTTATTTTGTCCTGAATATTACTCAGAACATAGTTATCGTTTCTTTACTGTCAGTTGATATTTTACGATTTACGGTTAACATGAAAGAGAATAATGTCCCTATCTATAAGGGCTAAAAGGTTTGCATATTTTAAATCCTATTATTTGCTGATTGCATCCCACCACTCAAAACCATAAAAGGCAAAAATTGTCTCTTGCTACTGCAAGTGAGACTCTTGTGGCAACTTCGCTTGTGACATATTAATTCAAATAGGATTCAAATACTTGTGAAGGATGGTCCTTTAAGTGATTTAAGGGTGTAATTATTTCCAACTTGTGAATTTTTTTGGAGGGTAAGATGATCGAGAGGTCCTTTTTTACTAAAGGAAATAGAACCAAAGAAGTTTTGGAATTAATGCATTATAACATATAGCACACAGGCTAATGACAAATAAAACCAAATAGAACCATTAATGCATTATGGCAAAAAGAACCAAAGAAGATCTGGGTTTACTTCATCACGAGAGTAAACCTTTGCCAACGTTGAAACAAAAGGGATAAAATACTGATCGCAATCTGTTGTTGCTGAAACCATCCCGATCTTCTCCCATGATTTTGTTAATATATTGTGCATAAAAATTTCTCCATCTTCGTCCACCTTTATTCCTTAGAAGAAGAAGCAGCCTTTTGCCATCAAATAATATTGTAAAACCATTCTTGTAGTCATTATTTCCTGTTCTACTTATGTTTCCAATTTCATGTTGAATTTTCCACGTTATATGATCATAAACATATATGATAGTCGTAGATTTAAAAGGACAGACAAATACTAACGAACCTTCAACTCCTCCAAACCATATTTCATATCTGAACCTCTTACCAGAGATTAACTTGAATGGCTCTTGAATGATTCTAGCCCGACTCTTTTCCACGTTGAAAGCAAGAATACTTCCATCTTCTCTAAGCCAATGTAGAGTGTCATTCAAGTAAACAGGTTGAGTATTTGTTTTCACAAACTCACTTAATTCGCAAACAAAATCTTCTTCATTGCTTTCTTTCCAATGGCTCGAACAACTTGTAAATGTTGTGAATTTGCACAATTGATTCTGTTGGAAACTGGCACGAGAATTAGTCAGAAAATTAAATTTTTCTTTAATTCAATAAAACCAGGATTATTGCTAGGCGTTCACGTATTTATTATAATTAAAATACTAATAGATTAGTATTATACTTGAATCGATAAACGATATTAGTATGGATCTGATTCACGAGCTTGCTGCTTCTGATTCACGAACTTGGTGCTCCCAACGTTCAAGTCTTCTATGGTATTCTCCAAGTCTGAATTACACCGGCGTGTGGGCACCTTTTAATTAAATCAAAAGACTAATTTCTAGACTGGTCAGATCTAGAAAACTAAGAAGCTAAATTTCTTCTCTTTTCTAACTAATCGAATGTTCGAATTAATTTATGTCACAAGCAATGTGATATAAACAAGGCAAGCGTTCTGATTGCAAACAACGACAAGAGTCCTAATTGCATCTAAGTCCAATTAATTTAAGATTGATTTAATTACACGTGTAATTCCTGAATTTATAACACAATTACAATTAAGTCCAAAACTTTTATAGTAACTGTGATTAAGCCCAAAACTTTATAGAGCTACCACAGAGACCTGATCGGACAATATTTCCAAGCTCCAATAATTAGATTCCATCTAGTCGACCCAAGATCCTCAATCTAATTATTAGTCTTTTACTTTTTTCACTAAAAGCAAGAGACTGCACTCTCGGAATATATAAAATTATAGAAGCTGTAATACTTTCCTCTAACCTACCGTATATATATTTCATCCTTGTCTGAGATCCGATAATTAGGTATGAGCATAAATGACCGTTTTACCCTTCTAATTATTCTCACTAACTTTAAGTTATATTTTATTCAACAGTACTATGAACTAATTCACAGATGTCGAAGTTTAGCCGTCGCTAAACACTGAGCTCAGATTTATAACCGTTTAACAGAAAATACTTAAGTTGTCACTCGACCTATTTTTCAGGGCGACAGTTCCCGACACAAATTCGTGTTATCTACTTCGCTCATTCTCAAGCTCCTTACTCACCGAGATATTTGATCAACTAAATTGATCTCACTCATTGGTGAATCAAAGAACTATCAAACTAACAAAAAGACATACAATCTTGTCAAGAGATTTAGATGAAATATCTGGTGATCAAGTGGAATTTAATTATTCGCACGATCATGCTATATAATTAAATTCAACACACGGTCCGTTCAATACACTTCAAGTGTACTAGTGTCACCATTAATCCATTTCTGCGATAAGGACAAATTGCAAATCCGAATGATTAAATAGTCAACACTATAACCTTCCGGTACAAGGTGTCAACCCTTATACATTAGTTGTGAACAATTTTATTGATGATCAAAATATAAGTTGTGTCACACTATACTTCTCAACGCAAGCATCCAACTTATATTATCACAAGTGATCATTGGCACTTTATTTACATACTTAATATTAAACAAATGCAATAATAATAAATGAATACAAACCAAAGTTTTATTCAATATAAAATTGTCATTTCATCACAGCAAAATTATACTATTTCGGCATACTACCCAACAATTCTCTTACTTGCCCTAGAGTATAATCTTAAAATACATATACCCCAATGGCAAAAAGTTAACCAGCATATAGTTCATTGTTCTCCGAAGGTACTTAAGGATATGCTTTACAGTCACCCATTGTTCTAGTCCGTCTAGACTAATAACGAGTTATCATACCAATAGCATAACAAACATGAGACTACTCATTGCAAATGCATAAAGTATTCTATTCATGTCACCTATCTCTTCAGGAGTTTCTTTAGGAATGCTCCTTAGATAGTTAGATTCTATGTCTGAATGGCAAATTGCCTTTCTTAGAATCTCGCATGGCAATCTGACAAGCATCTTGTCAATATATATAGCTCGGGACAAAACTACCAGCTTGTTCTATTCGATCTCTTAAGATCTGAATCTCTAGAACACATCTATCTTTGTCCAAAACCTTCATATGAAAAACGTTGGGCCAACCATGCTTTCGTAGACAATAACATTCCTACATCATTTCCTATGAGTAGAATATCATCCACATAAAGCACCAAAAAAATTACCTTTTTGTCTTATATCTTCTTATAGCACAGGGTTCGTCGAAGTTCTGATCAACATCATATGTCTTAATCACCTCGTCGAATCTTTTGTTCCAAGATCTTGATGCCTGCTTCAGTCCATAAATGGACCGTTGCAGCTTGCACACTTTAGATTCATGACCACGTTCTACGAACCCATCTGGTTGTACCATATAGATACATTCTTCAAGATGACCATTAAGAAAAGCCGTCTTGACATCCATTTGCCACACCTCATAATCATAATAAGCTGCAGTGGATAAGAGAATCCGGATAGATTTGAGCATAGCTACAGGCGAGAAGGTTTTCTCGTAATCGATACCTTCTCTTTGGGTAAAACCCTTAGCCACTAGCATTACTTTGAAGGTTTCCACCTTCCCATCTACTCCTCTCTTTCTTTTGTAGATCCACTTGCACCCGATGGATTTTATCCCTTTTGGTGCATCTACAAATTACCAGACTTGATTAGAATGCATAGATTCTATCTCAGTGTTCATAGCTAGTCTCCAAAATCTGCATCCACATCGTTTATAACCTTCTTATATGAATTCAGATCATCTACTTGTTTTGCAGAGATCGCCTGTTTGGATTCTCTGACAAACAAGTACCTAGACGGTTTTCTGATGACCCTTTGAATTTTCCTAAGGGGCGGTGGATCTTGAACCGTGGCTTCATTTGGAATTGTAACATTTTCATCAATGTTAGTATCACCTTCAGGTGATACAATTACCTCATCACTACCTTGAACATTTTCTTGATCCATGGGATTAGATTATGAATCATTTCTCCCACTCAGATAACGTTTCCTAGGTATTTGCGATACCATGGGTTGTCTGTCACTAGGTTGTGTTCCAGGAATTGATGAGTTGGGATTATTCTCACTCATTTCTTCCAAAACATTCCTACTCTTGGACTGACGTTCATTAATATATTTATCCTCCAGGAAGGTTCTATTTGTACTGACAAAAACCTTCCTATCTAGAGGACTATAAAAATAGTATCCCCTGGTACTTTTAGGGTATCCTACAAACAGGCATATTTCTGATCTAGACTCCAACTTTTCTGTCTTTTCTTTCAGCACATGATCCGGACATTCTCAAATTTGGATGTGACGCAAATTTGGTTTGCGCTCATTCTATATTTCCAGGAGAGTCTTAGGAACAGATTTAGATGGAACTAGGTTAAGAATATAAGCGGCTGTCTCCAGTGCATATTCCCAAAATGAGATAGGTAGAGTTGAAAACCTCATCATTGACCTAACCATATCTAACAATGTCCTGTTTATTCTTTCTAAAAACGTCGTTCTGTTGGGGTGTACCAGGCGCACTCAATTGAGAAACTATACCATTTTCTGTTAAGTAGTCCCTAAATTCTCCCGAGAGATATTCGCCACCTCGATCTGATCGAAATGTCTTTATACTTTTACTCAAATGTTTCTCGACCTTAGTCTGATATGCTGTAAATTTTTCAAAAGCCTCTGACTTTCGAATCATCAGGTAAATGTATCCGAATGTAGAGTAATCATATGTAAAGGTGATTAAATACTCAAATCTCCTTCTCATTGGTGTACTCATATGTCCACATACATCAGAATGAACTAGTTCTAATACTTCTTTGGCTCTATGTCCCTTCACTAAAAAAGACCTTTTGGTCATCTTACCCTCTAAACAAGAATCACAGACCGGCAATGGTTTGACCTCAATTGAGTTGAGGGGACCATCCTTTGCCAGTCTTTGTATCCTGTTATAGTTTATGTGTCCAAGCCTAAGATGCCATAGTTAAGTATCACTAGTATGGTATGTATTTTGTTTATTATGGTTTGCAGAAGTGTTATTAATTTCATTTGTGGAATAGTTTAATATATAAAAACCATTCATCAAATATCCGGCACAAATAGGAGTTTTATTCATCAAAATGTAAAGCGCTTTATTAGGCGCAAAATCAAGAGAATAACCATGTCCTATTAAACAAGAAATGGAAATCAAATCCTGCTTCATCTGCGGGACATAATAACAGTCTTTAAGAATTAAGCGCCTACCACTACTAAAATAAAAATAAACTACTCCTACAGCTCTCGCCGAAACTACTGCTCGTGTGCCGACTTTGATAGTAAACTAGCCTTCATTGAGTTTTCTGCTCTCCTGAAGCATCTGCATTGACATGCAAACATATTTAGTAGCTCCAGAATCTACAACCCAGGAATATGTAGAATCAACCACTAAACAAGACTCAGTTACGAAAAACTCAATAGCACTCTGCTACTGTTTAGCTAGTGCTTTGGGACAGTCTTTCTTCCAGTGACCTTTCTCGCCACAGCTGAAACACTTGCCTTTCGGCTTTCCATCTGCTTTGGTCTTTTTGTTGCTTACTGGCTTCTTGCTAGCTCTCTTCCTTTTCTTTCCACCATTGCCTTTCGGCTTGGAATCAGATGAGCTACCAAGTGCTGCATAAGCATTACTACCTTTGGCCTTAAGACCACTTTCCACATTTTACAACTCATTCATCAGCTCAGTCAATGGCATATCCATCTTGTGTAAGTGATAGTCTACAGTAAACTGTGAAAACATATCAGGTAGAGAGTTCAATACCATATCCACCTGAGTATTTTGATCAATAGCTGCACCTAGATTCTCCGCCACATTAAAGTGTCCAATCATGGTTAACATATGGTCATTCACTGGCGTTCCGGGTTTCATACGGATGTTCTGTAAGGTACGAATGACTTCGAACCGAGCTCTCCTACTTTGATGCACAAACATGTCCCTGAGGCTTTTCATTATATCATAAGAGGTCTCAAGATCATACTTTTTTTTGTAACACATTTGACATTGATGCAAAATGTAACAAATGAGCCAACTGTCTGCAGACTACCCACTTATCATAAGCATCCCTCATGTCCTTGCTTGCGATCTCGATTGGGTTGCTCGGGCCAATCTTCTTCAAGCACAAAATCAATTTTTCTCAACAGTGAGAACAATCATTAGGTTACGTTTTCAATCCACATAATTTTCTCCGGTTAATTGGTTTTGTTTTAGGATAACGAAAAATGGACTGAGAAACATTTTGTTGAAAAATAACAAAATTATTGCATATTAATATTGAGTAGCGAATTTAACATATGATGCATGAATGCACATGTAGATCCATAAAACTACAATAATGTAACGACTATTTAATCCTTGTGATCCAACAGGCCTCTCTATAGGAAAGGTCACCGTGTCCACTGATTAAGCTGGGATTCTCCCACCAGATAAATCATATCTTGACAATAAATTTCAAGATAAATTCAGTATCGCTTTATTTGGTCACCAATATCATAAACGAGAACCTCTATAGGAGGTTCGTAGATGATCTCGATTTGAGTGTATAACCTTTGTCTAGATCTCTAAATACTTGAAAAATAATCCCGCCATCTATAGGATGATCTCAAATTATATTATATCTAGACAATCTTACCAAAAAGGAATCCAATCAAACAATCTGAATCACGCAGCCCTCCTATAGGGAGTCCGTTGCGTTACCGGCACGAAGCTAATGCATTCTGTTGCTTATAGATTGACAAAAGGAGACCGTGGGTTTTTATTTAAATAAATACCCGTTCCCACTTAATAATTTAAAATAATAAATTTTAATTTAAATAATTACCAATTGTTCACATAAATTAAATTAACATACAGTTTAATTATTACGGATTTCCCTTTCAAGAAAAATTTAATTTAAATTAAATTAATCGAGAGAAAAACTAATATTTTAAAGATATGCATTCTATTCTAAGTTTCACGAGCGATGCCAAAAATAATTCTATATGACATGATTTACAGAATAATAATATTTTAAACAAATATTTAAAGCATTCATCAGCAATAAATGAACAATTATTTGTGGCTCAAAATAAGATTCAAAAAATAAATTAAATGCTAATTGGGCCCAAACCCAATATTTAAATTTAATTTTCATCTCTAGTCCTTGCTCCAATTGCCAAACAAGTCCAAAAACAATAGAAACCAAACACCCAAGAACTTGAACTTGTTGCCAAACATGTCCAGTTATCCATACAACCAAACATGCGCTATCTAGATAGGCAAACAAGGGTCTTCTATCCAAGTAGCCAAACAAGGGTCTTCTTCCTCCTCAAGGATTTCTTCTTCCCAAACAAGCTCCACCGAAAATACCATGGCCGAACCGAAAGAAGGACCACCGCTGGAGAGACATGCTGCAAATCTCAAAAGAAAAAACAACCGAAGAAGACCACCCCGCGCTGCTGCTGCGCGCAGATCAGTGTCGCGCGCACGGATCCAGAGCTGGATCTGCGCTCGCAGATCCGGCGAGCGCCAGATCTGCGCAGACAGTGGCGCGCTGCCACGCCATTCGCACTAGCTGATCTAGTGAGATCGATTCGCACGAAACAAAGCAAAACAGAGAAGACCACCGCGCAGGGTGGCGCACGGATCTGGCCAGCCTGTGCGCCCTGCCGCTCGCGTCGTGCGCAGATCTTCCAGACTCCTGATCTGTCCTCGGACAGATCATCCGGAGGTGCACCGCAGATCTCCTGTGGTGCGCAAGATCTGCGCTCGAGCAGATCATCCGGTGGCGCGCCAGATCTCCGGTGCACGACTCCGTGCTCGCGCAGATCATCTAGTACGCCGGATCTGGCGCACCAGATCTACTCTCCAGCCGTCGGATCTGGCTGTATGATTTCTCCCCTGTTTTTTTTTTTTTTGGTCTGATTCATCAGTCTTCAATATTACAAAAATAACCATGTCCCAATTTAGAGCTCAAAATTAAATTTATTTTGCAATTAGAAATTAAATCAAGATGATGGAGTCGTAATCCACCGATCTTGTTACAGACTCAAAATAACGAAATACAATAAATAAGTGGGGCCACAAAATAATTGGATCATAGTTTAAAACAATACCAATTATTCAATCAACATATAAACAGATAATCCTAGACATCGCTCGACTAGAACATACAAATATTAGATCTAGACAACATAACAAACACGTGAACGATCTAGACCTCTCTAATACCACTTGTTGAAACTGGCACGAGAATTAGCCAGAAAATTAAATTTTTCTTTAATACAATAAAACCAGGATATTTGCTAGGCGTTACACGTATTTATTATAATTAAAATACTAATAAATTAGTATTATACTTAAATCGATAAATGATATTAGTCTGGATCTGATTTACGAGCTTGCTGCTTCTGATTCACGAACTTGGTGCTCCCAACGTTCAAGCCTTCTATGGTATTTTCCAAGTCTGAATTACAATGCGTGTGGGCAGACCTTTAATTAAATCAAAAGACTAATTTACTGATTTGGTCATGTCTCGAAAACTAAGAAGCTAAATTTCTTCTCTTTTCTAACTAAACGAAAATGTTCGAATTAATTTATGTCACAATCAATATGATATAAATAAGACAAGCGTTCTGATTGCAAACAACGATAAGAGTCCTGATTGCATCCAAGTCTAATTAGTTTAGGATTGATTTAATTACACATGTAATCCCTGAACTTATATCAAAATTACAATTAAGTCCAAAACTTTTATAGTAAGCGTGATTAAGCCCAAAACTTTATAGAGCTACCACAGGGGACACGATCGGACATATATTTTCCAAGCTCCAATAATTAGATTCCGTCTAATCGACCTAGCACCCTCAATCTAATTATTATTAGTTTTGCTTTTTCTACTAAAGGTAAGAGATGACTCTGAAATATATAAAATTACGTGTTCGTAATACTTTCCTCTCGACTCCACTCAGTATATATATTTCATCCTCATCGAGATCCAATAATTAGGTTTGAGCATAAATGACCATTTTGCCCTTCTAATTATTCTCACTAACTTTAAGTTACATTTTTTTCAACGGTCCTATGAACTAATTCACAGATGTCGAAGTTTAGCCGTCGCTAAACACTGAGCTCAAATTTATAACCGTTTAACAGAAAATACATAAGTTGTCACTCGACCCATTTTTCAAGGTGACAGTTCCCGACACAAATTCGTGTTATCTACTTCACTCATTCTCAAGCTCCCAACTCACCGAGATATTTAATCAACTAATTGATCTCACCCATTGGTGAATCAAAGAACCATCAAACTAACGAAAAGATATACACAATCCTGTTAAGAGATTTAGATGAAATATCCGGTGATCAAGTGAAATTTAATTATTCGCACGGTCATGCTATATAATTAAATTCGACACATTGTCCATTCAATACACTCCAAGTGTACTAATGTCACCATTAATCCATTTCTGCGATAAGGACAAATCGCAAACTCGAATGATTAAATAGTCAACACTACAACCTTTCGGTACAAGGCGCCAACCCTTATACATTAGTTGTGAACAATTTTATTGATGATCAAAATATAAGTTGTGTCACACTATACTTCTCGACGCAAGCATCCAACTTATATTATCACAAGTGATCATTGGCACTTTATTTACATACTCAATATTAAACAAATACAATAATAATAAATGAATACAAAGCAAAATTTTATTCAATATAAAATTATTATTTCATCACAGCAAAATTATACTATTTGGGCATACAACCCAACAGATTCTTCGAGCAAGTTTGGTGTTTCTTTACATAAACTTCTACTACTATGTATCTATATGAAATATTTCTTGAATTGACGGCCAACCCAACTGCACCTACATTCCAGCCATCGTGTTTTTCCTGTCGCTCAAGATAGAAATTTTCTCCTGTAACAGGGTTTAACACAGAGTTGATGCTATGTGTAGAGCAAAAAATAACAAGTCCACCACATGAGACTAATTTTGCAATCTGACCAGGACGGATATTAATAATCTCCGGCTTGTTTAGAGTGTGAGAATGGTCTAATCGAAGTTGGTGAAAAATCTGAAAACCTGAATTCGATCTATAAAGAAGGTTACAATTTTTTTTGTTTGATTGAACAAAGTGTTTGTGTTCAAAGCTTTGACTTGAGATATAGGTGTAGAAATCTTTGTTTAGAATCTTGCATCGAACTGCATCTTGGAGGGGCAACCATGAGAACCTCATCGTCGAGTTACTTGACAATGAACAGTAACCATTGTCGAGTTACTGTTCACCAAGTTTTTTTTTTTTTTTTTAAATTTTTGTTTTGTTTTGTTTTGTATGCCAATTTCCTTTGTCTTTAAGAAAAAGTTTCTTTTATATATATATATATATATATATATATATATTAAACAAAAATATATTTTTTACTTATCCTCTACAAACATGTATATTCTGTATTGAAATTTGTTGGTCGTTGAGTAACTCGACAACCACAATATATAGTGCTTTTCTCCACCATTATTGCAATATATCTCCTACTAAGCAAATGATCAGTCCCTTCCAAAATTTAGCTAAATATTGTCCAATTACAGAACAAAGTTTAATATAGGACCAGCAAGTTTTTCTTCCATTCACTGCGATTTTGTGTCCAACATTTTGGCCTCAAGATTGTTCAAAATTAAGACAAATATAGTTGTCGAGTTACATAATTTATTACTGAGAATTCGGAAGAAATGTAAGATTCAGACAAACTTACACATAAATATTTGATTTGAAATTTTCTAAAACTATGGATAAACTAACAGATTTGTTGTATAAATAAGAATGAAGTTCGCCTGTACACAAATCTTTGGTTGTCGAGTTGGCTTGACAACCAACATAGTTGTCGAGCTACTCGGCAACCAACACGGTTGCCGAGCTACTCAACAACCATGGCTAACTCGAATCAATGTATTTGGTGCATAAGAGTCGTCAATAGATCTAACATCTGGAACAAACAACAAATATAGAAGGCCGCAATTAGATAATGAACTAAGGGTACGTTTGGTGTGTGAGTGACTGTCTTAGACATCACAAAAGATAAGATTATAGCTTTTTCTCTTCTTTAGTATTGTCCATTACTCTAGAGTCCACCTTACCAAAAAAAAAAAAAAAAAGAAGCCATAATGATTCAGAATGAAGTTTTTTGAATGGTTTGCTAAATTACCTGAGTCATGTTCGGGGCAAAACCATAGCAATATTTCTAGCATTCATTTTGTTGGATTCCTCTTGTTCGACTACATCGCCCATGAGATCAATAGCCCAGTTGAGCAATGCACTCTCGATCGGTTTCAATTTTGTTTTACGAGATCAATGAATCCTCTTCCATATTGCATTGTAACACTTGTTGCGGGAAAGCCCATCAACACACCATCACGGGAGTTCTCGGAACCTGGGCTTTAATCGGACCACCCAAACAATGGACTTCAATGTTGTCAGCACAATTCATCTGTTGCGTTGGTCCGTAACATGCTCCTCTTGACTATTCTCTGGATTATCCGAAAAATTCCTTCTGCCTATAAAAAATCATTCTAAAAAGTTCAATCTCGAGCCTCCTCCACATTATGTCCAATAACGTTCAACAGAAAACACAAAATAATACAAAATTTTGTCATACCTTTAGACCACTTTGCACGTATAATCTTTCTTGCATCAATAAGAAAATAGTTGGGACACTATTGCCTCTTGTGTCATAAGAGCATTGCATTGATTCTGCTGATACACCAAATACACTTACAACAAAACTTGCTTGACAAGAACAGTCTGAATTATAAGCTTCAATGGAAAGTAGGAAAGACTACAAACACGGCTAAATTCTAAGCTCCAATGGAATGTAAACAATGGCTTCTGTGAAAAGGTAGACAGTGGATGACTCAAGTAGGTAAAAAATTAAATAGTATTTGAAAAACGACGGCGTGTTGGACGAAAAAATTGAACAGTAAAAATTTAAGACTCTTATATTATTGTAAGGATATATAGTGTAGAAGATATAGGTTTATGATAGACCATTCATGCTTACTGAAATATGTACTTAAATAAGAGAAACTTACATGATTGCCCCAAAAATCATGTGAGTTAGTAATACCTTGTTTTCTTTCTTAGCTTTATCATTCTCTCCATTGCTCTAATTTTCTTCACATCACTGTACGTACTCATATATACAAATTTTCATAACTCCATCTTTCACTCATATCAACAGTAAGAGTTCTTCTAATTTCACTCTAGAGAAAGGGGGAGAGAGTGAGAGAAAAGAGGTATATCAGAGGGATTTTCTTCAATGAAGAAACGTGATTGTAAGATTAGAGCAATGCATAAATTACATAGTGTGTACAGAAAAATGAAATTCTTAGAAGAAAATAACAAAATCAGCAGAAAAATGTCCAAGAATTATCCGATCAACAAGAACAAATCAATCACTATTTGGATTTAAAAATACTAATTTTTCAATTTTTACATCATTAAACTAAAAAAAAATTTATTGTTTACCAAATAGAAAAGAGCAATCTCGTATATATATGGAGTACATAACTTACACTTCATTTAACATCGACATCTAATTTGTCTCATGATTTTTAGCAAAATCATTAACAAATATGTAGTGGTCTCATTTAACACTTTATTTAACTAAATGTAATATGTCTCATTAATTTATTTTGCAATTACACTTCATTTAAGATTTGCTTAATTGAATGCCGGTTTAGGGAATTGGTAGGGGTTGTTGCGTTGGGAAAATCATGATTGTGGTTTAGAATTTTCAATTTGATCTAATATTTTCTTTGCCTATGTTAAACTAAGAAAGAATACATGATTGAAACAAAAAAAGAATTAAAACAAAATATTACCTTAGAAGTTTAGATCTGTATATGATTCATGCAATCTCGTGTACTGAAGAAAGAAATGGAAAGGAGATCGGTGGATCACGGTGATGGCCTTTGGCAAAAGCATTGGTATCTTCAAATCCATCACTTGGATAGTCTTAAAGAAAACCGTGAGTTAAAATCATTATATAAAGTTCATACAACAATTAATAGTATAAAATTATTGGCTTTACTACTTTTCTCTCTTACATTTGACAAGTGTTTGGATTGAGTTTGTTGATGTTGGAAAATGGTTTGTATTAATTTCAAACCAACTTAAAGTAAGTGTTGAGGTCGGCTATGACCGTAATGAGTAGCATATAGGTAAATATATGTAGGAAGACCTGATGTAATGAAATATTTGTCTCTGAACTCTAAAAGTATATATACATTTATTCTTTCGACACAAATCTTTATCATATTTTACGTTGAATGATATAAAAGCGAAATTACTATTATATGTTCGAAAAAAAATTGAATTCCAAAAATTATTCTTATGATGATGTAAAAACAGTATGCACTTCATCATGTGCACTATTTATATGCAATTTAATTTTCCCTTTAGACAATGGAAACCTTTGCTTTCCTTTTCAAAATTCTTTGCATTGCAATAAGTGCATATTGTCGAAAATGCTAAAATGTAATCTTCATTATGAATTTTTTGCAAATAAAAAATTTTGCTAGAAGAGGCAATTTATGATGAAGTATTGTACATTGACATCTATTTCTGTAAAATTTTGACCCTCATGCTACCTTTCAAATATTTGTCCTACTATTTCAATTTCATCAAATCCCGCTCGTTTTCCTCCATATTCTTCCTTTATGTTTTCAGAACATAATCAAAACATACTGAACAAAGTAAAATACTATATAAATATAGACCATAAATAAGTTCTATATTAATAAATACTTACATTCTACATCGATACCATCAATTTCTTTACTCTCTGAAATTTCATATGCACTCATATCTCACAAAACCATGCACAGAAATACGAGTATACAATTAAGCAATACACAATAGAAATAGAAATAAATATTCAAATATTTAGTAGTAAATAATATTTCCAAAAAAAAAAACTTTATATACATCTCTTTTGATCATGTCCAATTCAATGTACACATTTTTCTATAATGTTATAAAAATCCAATAGAAACAATTTAAAGTACACATAATGTATTGTAAATGACATGGAATAAATTATTTCTATCTATATTTATAAAATTAAATAAAATGTTATATATACAATGAGGAAAACATTAGATGAATGTTTATATATACTTACTTTATAGACCAAACACACTAGATCCACCACTGTCGGAAGCTCCATGTGTACTAGTAACTAATAAAAGGAACTCAAAAAACAAAAAACATACACTTGAGCAACATACAACAATAATAAATGAAAATCTTAAAATACTCATTAAAAAAGACTTACAAATTCCATTCTCGACAACAAAACATGTAGACCTCCTTCCATCACATCACCATTGTTTCCTTTCATAATACAATTTTCTATGTCACTTACATTGTTTCTCATATATATCAAAAACTAATAAATTGAAACACTCTTTTCTTACAGTGTTTATCTGCTCGCACTATACAAAATGAAAATAGCATAACGTAAAATGACATTCAAGTAACTAAATTATCCTGGGTAATTTTGCTTCTTTTGGATTCTATATTTTATTAATACAACATTAAAATTGCAAGATGAATTTAAATTGAGAATATAGATTATGGTGCTCAAGCAAACCAGAGCAACTCCTAACACGGTTGAAATTATCATTAAAGTGAAACGACGATAACAATTTTATACGTAGAAATCTTGAATTCTATACACAAGTGGAGAAAATTGGAATAAATAAACTCAAATGCCAATCAAACTATGTATATTTGTAAGCTCAAATCTAACAAGCTCCACTGCATTTCTTTGTACTCTTAAAACTCGGTATGATTAGGCTTCATTATATATTTCTAGAATTTTCTTGTGATGAAAATGAACAATACAGGTCTTGAAGTCGCTATTTGGTAGCCTTGATTACACTGGCCTTCAAATGGCTAACTAAAAATTTATGCTTTAATGCATTAAAAGACGTCTCTTAAGTTGATTGAGAGGGAGAAATTCTAATTGTCAATTTGGTGTTACTAACATAGAAAACATTATAAAATGATGCTTCTATTTTATTCTCAATACGAAGACATGTCCTTGTGTTCATTTTCAATTTTAGATTCAATGCTTTCTAGTGAAGAGTATAAAATGATGCTTCTATTTTATTATCAATGCGAAGACATGTCTATGTGTTTGTTTCAGTTTTAGATTCAATGTTTTCTAGAGTTTGTGAAGAGAAACATGGTGTTGTCTTCATAATAGTTGTTTTGTTCATAAAGTTAAGAACAATAACATTGGATTCTAAGCATGCAATGGTTTTTTCCTTCTTCATATTAGATAATGGAAATATGACAGATATAACTCATTTGAGTAGATTTAGTTGGTGATTTGTATGAATTTCTTTGAAGACATAGAAATGCTAAATCCAAACAATTGCAATAATTTAGTTTAACTGTAAAAATTAATAACCTTTGAAACATAGGCTAATACTTGGTTAAGATTCGTAGTCTAAGTTTTTAAGGACTAATCTTCGCAAAGTTTTCCCTATTTTAGTTATATAAAAAAAATTTAAAATTTGATCTTCTTACATTGAACTTTTGAATTAGGTAATAATTAGATTGTGCTCATAAGTGAATGTCCATGGTTACCTAAAATTTGTTTTGTTTTTGTTATAGTCATGTGTGCATAAATAAAGGGAAACAATTATTAAACTTAAGGCATCTTTTCGCTTTCATCAGCCAACAACTTCAAATGCAGTTCTTTTTTTTTTTCTTTTTTTCTTTATGTTTTAGTAGACTTTTGGGTTGTTGGTTGAAAATGTAAATATGAAAGTTGCAACATAAAGATCTGAAATTTGATTGATTATCTACAATAATATTTGCATGTAAAAGTGTAAGAATGCCTCTAAAATATGATATATATATATATATATATATATATATATATATATATATATATATATATATATATATATAAAATCTCATAGCACAGGTGCTTAACTTATGCTAATGGCATGTCTATTAATGGATAATGGTGGATCCCACATATTTAATGTATAAATGAAATATACATTAAATAGACATGTCATGTCATCAGATCTTAACATAAGCTAACACCGGTGCTTAGAGATCATAATATATATATATATATATATATATATATATATATATATATATATATATATATATATATATATATATATATATATATAATATAAGTGTCTATCACATGTTTACTATTCACCTTTCAACCAACACGATGTAGTTTTGGTATTTTACTGTTCTTGGTTTTGTCCAAATCTCACCATTTTTGTAATAACTGCAATTCTTGACTTTTGTGTGTTTGGTGGAATCCCACGTTTTGGTTACACGTTAATGATGTGAACTTGAAAGGTTTTGCTAAACTTCATATTTTTCTAAACTGTAGTTTCTGTTGTCCAACTCAAAAATCTGTTGCACTATATATATTAAGTATTTTTACATAATTTCAGTTGGAGACGATAGCCCTATGGGTTATCTAACCATTGGCTTTGGTTTCACATAATTTTATGTTATATAACTCAAGTTATGGACAATTTTGTAAACTGCGACAGCATGAATCCAAAAAACTGCCTATGATGTTTCGGTGAGCATTTTAGTAAGCCAAAACATGCCGTCAGACTATCAAATTTTGATATGTGATAGCTGCATGAGTATTCTGTGTTTCCTTAAAATTTCATATTGTTCGGTGATCGTTTTTTATGTCAAAAAAGTTTTGTTACTCCACGACAAAGTCTTGATTTTATTTTTTAATTGTAACTTGACAACGTAGTTTCTGTTGTCCAACTCAAAAATCTGATGCACCTTATATATTAAGTATTTTTATATAATTCCAGTTGGAGACGATGGCCCTATGGGTTACCTAACCATTGGCTTTGGTTTCACATAATTTCACGTTGTATAACTCAAGTTATGGATAATTTTGTAAACTGCGACAACATGAATCCGAGAAACTGCCTAGGATGTTTCAGTAAGTATTTTAGTATGCCGAAACATGCCGTCGGACTATCAATTTTTTATATGTGGTAGCTACATGAGTATTCTATGTTTCTTGAAAATTTCATATTGTTTGGTGATCGTTTTCTATATCAAAAAATTTTTGTTACTCCATGACAAAGTCTTGATTTTATTTTTTAATTGTAACTTGACAACGCAGTTTCTGTTGTCCAACTCAAAAATATGCTGCACCTTATATATTAAGTATTTTTATATAATTCTAGTTGGAGACGGTATCTCTATGGGTTACCTAACCATTGGCTTTGGTTTCACATAATTTCATGTTATATAACTCAAGTTATAGACAATTTTGTAAACTGCGACAACATAAATCCAAGAAACTGCTTAGGATGTTTCGGTGAGCATTTTAGTAAGCCGAAACATGCCTTCGGACTATCAAAGTTTGATATGTGGTAGCTACATGAGTATTCTATGTTCTCTGAAAATTTCATATTATTCGGTGATCGTTTTCTATGTCAAAGAAATTTTTGTTACTCCATGATCGGGTGAAGAAATAAGATTGAGCCTTTAGAATAATATTATACTTGTCTAAAGCAACATTGAATCATTTCAGATTCTTCTAATTTCAAAATTAAAGCAGAACCTTCATGATCCACTAGGCCGGCCTTCTTTTAAGTGAAGACTCTCAGGCTTCATAAATTTCATGTTATTTGCAATAGAATTTCAAAAGGAAAAGAAAGGCACTGTATATTGTGGTTGTCGAGTTACTCGACAACCAACAAATTTCAACTATTATATTTAAACTTAATTAAAAATAATACAATCTATACACTGTAAGAGAAAAAGAAAAAAATTATTGTCGAGTAAAATATATATGTAAAAGAAATTTTTTCTGAAGTTCACACTCAACAAGAAAAAAATCTTGTCAAGTGAAAAAAATTAAAAATGGAAAAGTCCACCTTTAAAAAAAAAATCGTGAACAGTAACTCGACGAACTTTGTCGAGTTACTATTCAACTCGACAAACTTTTCCATTTCCTTTGTCTTTTTATATTTTTTTAGTTTTATTTTAATTTGTTTTGAGTGTTGGTAATAGTTTTGTGGCATCGGCATTACTCTGTAGCTTTCATTAGATTCTATCTCAGAGACTACCCACTTTAATAGCATTATAATATCAACTCTACTAGAGGGACTTCTCTTTTGAAAGTCCATGAAGTATTTTGCTAGGTACAAAGGTGTTTTTGAATGTTTCTCCAGCCCTTTTGATTTCATAATCAACAATCATTAATTGTGATGTGAATGATTACTTAGAGAATTCTTCTTCGAGAATATAGTAAGGATTTTAGTTCATATTGGTTTCAGAATGCTAACATAAAAATTACTAATAAGTGCCTTAACACGAACTTGTTTGAACTCATACAATTTATTAAAAATTTAGGCATTACACTAAAAAAAATCAAGACCAATGTTATGTGGGATGCTTGTTGACGTGAGGCTTAGCAAGGGAAACACAAGGTTGTTGCACTTGGATCCAACAGTTGGGGCTTTTGTTAAAAGCGTTCTAAATTTTCAACATTACTTGGATTTTTGTCCAATTGATTTATTTAGTACTTGTATTTGAAAGCTATAAGAAATGACTCAAAACGCTTATGAGTTCAAATTTGATGTTGTGTTTATACTTGATCTAGGTTTTTTTTCTTCAAAAAATAGTCACATAGGTTATACATTAAATTTAAGGAAAAATACAGGTGTCATCCCCTAGCAACTTATATCAAATTCAAAATCAAAATAAATTGTAGAGCCTCAAAACGACTATAGTCATGTTATGGCTAGCAGGTGAATGTTACCAATGCACACAGTCTTGCTCAAAGGGTAAGAATTTACAAAAAATTTGTAGTTGAATATTTTGATTATCGCATATTTGGTGACAATATGCTTTTGGACACGTCTAGTGAGAAAAGATTAATGAAAGGACTAAGGTCCTACAAGATCTTGTTGCAATAAGGTATTTGAAGAAATGTCAATTAGAAGCAGCTTTTAGGTACGAAAATATATACGATTTTTGTAATATACACTAAAGGAATTACATAGTTAATCTCGGCTTGATTGGCAATAAGATATTCAACAAAATGCTAATTGGATCAATTTCTATATAATAAATGCTACTACGACCCTAATAATAATATATCACGTGCATCGCACGTGCTCAAACTAGTATATATATATATAGCCATACCCAAGGAACAAAACCCCTTTCTACCCCAATCGCTCTGCTAGGTTTTCACAACAATCAGTAAATAACACAAAATAGGAAGAAACCACAAATAACACTTGATTTTCTTATAAACAAAAGAAATAGAAAGTAAAAATTCTTAACCCAAATCTGAAAAATGTTAGATAGTTAACTCATATTTGAGCCCTTATATAGAGATTTCGTAAAATCTACAGAGATTTCCTTGCTATTGGTAGCCAATTTCTGAGTCTGGCAATTTTTTTGTCTGGGTCCTACAAGAAATTTGGGAAGATTTGGGAAACATGTTGAAGAGCATATATGATAGAAATGCTTGGTGGAGAGAGAGAAATAAATCTCTAAATTCAATTAAGCAGAGACAAATGCATGAAACGACGTTGTTTTACCTTTAGAGCGGTCAAAACGACATCGTTTTGTTGTCTAGAAAAAATACATAACAGTGTCAAAATATAAATACTGACCCTTCCAAGTCTTTTATATATTGTAGTGATGTTTGGACTCATCAAGATAGAAATGAATTTTAAAGGTAGTTTTAGGGTACTTCTAAAAAAATTTAGCAATCGGGTTACAATACGAAGAATGTAACCTAGCATTCACATCGTGAAGTCACTTATTAAGTTGACTTGCGCACTAGATTCAATTAAGTCCATGTTTGGCGGTGCTGAAATTATTTTTAAGTGCTTGTAAATTGTGGGTTATGGGTGGATAATAAGTGAGTAGTAAGTTTTGAGTCCTACGAAATGTGTGGATAAAAAATATGTTTGACCAATTTGACTAACTTAAATTATAATTTAAGCTAAGGTAAACTAGCAATAAGCTATAGTGTTCGTATTGGATGGTCAATTTCATTCATAGTCAATTTTAACGAAATCTCAATTAGATTACTAAACTTTGATTTGTCTCAATTGGGTTAATAAACTTACTTTCAAATTTCATCACTGTGTCCCCAAACTAATGGAACTTGTTTACTTGGAAACTATATCTTAACTGATGTTCTGCATAATTTCTACTTGGTACCCTAGAAATTAAATGGTAAAATGAAGGTTATGAAGATGTCTTTAGATTAAAATGTTTAAATGATTTTTTTAACACTTTTATGATGTAGTGTAATGGAAAGTTGACATGTAACTCCGTGAACGATCAATTGCGTGTTACATCTTGGTTTTGACGATGATGCCATATCAGCTTGCGGGCCTCCACAAGCTCCACCTAGGCGTTCGCTCAAGTTATGCGTGGTAGTTGCAGCCCCACATGGCACCAGAGATCCTCGCATACTATCGACTATGTTCTACTTAGAGAACCTATGTGGTGGATTTTGTGACTACAGTGAATCCTTCGTCGACAGCCCTCGTACGTCCACGAAGTCCCTCAGAAAGTTCGACATCTTTGGTGAAATCACAGCCACAGTTGAATAGATAATTTGAAAAAAGATTATTCTTGATCAACAATATAATTTCCATAAAGAAACCCATGTTTGACGCAATCATGAAGATTGACAGGGATAATGAGCGAAATGTTAGGAATTAACCTAATCAAATTTCTGCTTGTTTGTCTCTCACACCCAAAAACCTCTTACATAATTCTGTACTGGCAGTTGACTCCACCGTCGGAGTGTCAATAGTCATCGATCTCTTTTTTTAGGTAATCTTTGTGCCTTACGATTGTCCAAGTGTACAGATAACATACAGGCTCACAGAGAAGTGATAGAAGATCTATTGACACATGGATAGTGTATTTTTAGAGTTCAATAGTTTGGCGCCATCTATGGGAATCGAAGTATGTCACACAGCCAAAAAGAATTAGTGGTAAAGTGTGTTTTGATCTCCTACAGGAAATCCATGATAATGGAAAATTCTCAAGAAAGTGTAGAATTCCACAACTACGCTAACAGGGGTAGAGGGACTTACCAGATCTCCAAAATGTGACCAGCCAAAGAAGAACTATCCAACACCAGAAAAATGCGCCAGAACGAGATACCTCAAACTGAATGAAGAAAATGCTCAAATGAGAAACCTAATCGAGAGATTGGGACATTAGCAAGTCCCATTAGGGAGCAAGCGCAACTACAACCAACAAAGCCCTTTGAGATCTGTCTTTGCAAAAAAACCTTCGATCTCATAATGATTCGTTATAACCCACCAGGTGTAACCTCCCGAACCAGTATACAAGGCCATTGGAGGACCAGAAACAAGGAAAAGATTTCCACATACGGGAGAATTGGTCGCGAGATCCTTCAGTGTTTTTGAAGGGCTCGGGGTCAGATCTTCTAGGATGCCCACTCACAATTCCAATAATCATCACAGTAGGAATACAGAGGTCTGTCCAGAAATAAGAGGGGTCCCTCACACCATAGATATCGAATATGAGAACGAGAGATTCGTGTGTTCTTGCGACTTAGATGATGACGACAAAAACATTTCGTTCTCCAAGAACTAAAGGCCAATGAGCTATCGATGGGTTTTAAAATGCCCTAAATGGATAAATACAATGGGTGTGACTACTCCACAAACTACATTAACGTCTACAAGACAAATCTCTAATGATAAATCCCCACGATGAAATGCAGGAATTTCTACACCACAATTGTTTCCAATGCAAAATGTTGGTACAATAAGCTAATACCAAGAGGCATCAGAAATCAGGCCTCAATTGAAACAGAATTCATCAACGCCTTCATAGGCAATCATACGATTGTAGCGAACGTGGCACATCTCAATGATATCAGGCAAAAGGAAGGAAAGTCTCTAAAAAGTTGTTTTTCGTAGGTTTAGTAAAGTGAGCAACAAGATCAAAAACATATGCGATGAAAAGGCATTAGACGCATTGATGATCGGGCTTCAAATGTGAACCATATTTTGGAGAGATGTCCAAAATAGAAAATTGAAAATATATACTTAGCTAGTGAATCTAAACATATACTTAGCTAGTGAATCTTACCTAGAGAGAAATCTACTCAAAGAAAACGATATAAGATAGGGAAAAGGCTAACAAAGACAAGAGAAATCGTTATCGTCGCGATAGCCACTGCTCCCAGGACCTCGCAATGATCATTACAGAAGGTTCAATCAAACTAAAACATGTCCAGAGCAGCTAGTCGCACTACCAATAATTGATTTTCCACCCTCGCAACAGATCTAAGGTTTTTGTGCCCATCCACCAAACTGGGATCATCATACCGAAGAAAGTTTGAATGTGAGAAAATTTATCGATCGTAGTGACTAGCCTCAAGGGACGAAATGTCAGACAACACGGGAGTGGGTAGGCCTCTCAATATCAAATGGGTGTCCCAAACCCAACACCAGGACGACTGTCCCACAATTGTAATATAGACAAAAATAAGCCTACCCAGGCAAGATCGGCCCTTAGGTGCGCCCTAGTCCGTAAGATCAACACGATAATTGGAAGGCCTTATATTGTAGGCAAAAAATGAACGCACAGAAGAACTATACAAAAGTGGCCAAAAAAACTGTTGGAAAGCTGGCAGGTCCATAAACATCGGCCCAAGACTCCACCAATCACATTCACAGAAGAAGATGAGGTCGTAGTCAACTACTTGCATGTGATGCGCTTGTGTTATGCGTTATCATCGTCCGAAACAGGCTTGGTAGGATGTTAATTGACAACAGCAACACAGTAAATACTATTTAAAAGTTCTTTCGATCAGATAGAGATGGACCACGAGCTAACTACGATCCTAAACCCACTGTTACGGGCGATAGCCTCATTCTGTAAGGACTGATAACCCTCGTCATGGAAATGGATGAGTCTCCATGCACCATCAAGAAGTTTACGAAATTCTTAGTGGTGGACGCCTGTTCAGCCATTCATAGGGTCTTCAGTAAGCTCGCACTGAAAGACTTACAGGCCATCATGGCAATATATCATCTGTTGATGAAGTTTCCATCCATACATGGCATCGCAACAATACGAAAAAACTAAAAAAATAGATCTTGTTACATGAATGCCCTTTGAAAAGTTGTACCCCATAGCGAAGCAGGTATCTCTGTTATGATGAATGACGCCTTCATGGTAAGGACTGAAGAAAGCTAGGATAGAGAAAATATGGTCATCCATAAGAGTTTTGACTATCAGATCACCAGCTTGGATTCTTAAACTTCACTATCGGGAGAGCTCGAGACATTTTCCACAGACCCCTCAGATCAAACCAAAATGCTACATATAGGAAGTGCCTTAGAAGAATGAATAAAAGAGAAACTGAAACAGGTCCTACAATCGAATCTAGATGTGTTTGCATGGAAGCATGCCAATACGGTATGTATAGACCCCTCCATTGCATGACATGCCCTAAAAGTGGATTCCAAGGTTCGCTTCAAAATATAAAAAATGAGATCGTTTAACACCGAGAGTTATGCTGCACTCAAGGAAGAAGTTGGAAAGTTGGTGGTAAATGGGTTTATGAGGAAGGCTATGTATCTCCAATGGGTATCCAACCCGGTGCTAGTAAAGAATAGTAACAACAAGTGGAAGATATGCATAGACTTCTCAGACATGAACCATGCATGCCCAAAAGTAGTTTTCTACTTTTCTCCATAAACCAGCTCGTAGACGCCACAGCAGAACACAAGCTACTCAGTTTCATAGATGTGTAGTATGGCTACAACTAGATCTCCATGTTCGCCGGTGACGAAAAGCATACATCTTTCATAACCGATAGTGGGTTTACTGCTACAAGATGATGCCATTTGTCCGGAAGAACGCCGGCACCACTTACTAGCTCCTAGTGAATCGTATGTTTGCAAAATAATATTTTGAAACACTATGGCGGTCTACGTCGATGACATGCTGGAGAAAGCATGAAAGTTGAAGACCACATTTCTCACCTGGATGAGATGTTCAATATCCTATGTAAGTATCAAATGAAATTGAATCCTTTGAAATGTGCCTATGGTGTTGTTTTTGAAAAATTTCTTTAGTACATGGTAAATCAACGAGGCATTGAGTCCAACCCCAAAATAAATTAAAGTGTTGTTAGATATGCAATCCCCATCCTCGCCAAATGAAGTCCAAATGGATGAAGGAGTGTGAGGCTGCCATATAATAGTTGAAAGATCATCTAGGAAAGGCGTAGCGCCCTCTAAACCAAAGTAATGAGAGAGACTAATAATCTACCTAGCCATATCCGCTAAATCCGTTAGTTCGGTGCTAAGCAGAAAAAAAGCTCTACAGTAACTCCTGGTGTACTATGGCAGTAAAGATCTGTACGATGCGGAGACGAGGTACCTTGACATGGAAAATATTGCCATGTTTCTCATCGTTGCATCTAGGAAACTTCAACCAAATTTTCTAGCTCTCAACATCGATGTGCTCACAAACTTCAAATTGAGACAAATATTGCAGAAATCAGATACCTCTGAACATCTAACGAAATCGTCAGTTGAGCTCAGCCAGTTCAATATCATCTACAAGCCCCGATATTCAATCAAAGGCCAAGCTCTCGTTGATTTAGTGGTAGAATTTACACACCTCCTTGAAGAACTATACGTTGACGGATGCTCGGGTGACACTAGAGTCGGTGCGGGTATCTTACTTATTAGTCCCGGAGGACATAACATTAATTGTGTGCTCTTCTTTGACTTCAAGGCCTACAACAACACTATCGAATATGAGGCACTTTTGGTGGGACTGAGGTTGGCGAACGAGATAAAGGCAAGAAGGGTTCCAACACACAGTAACTCACAACTTGTAGTGAGTCAAGTGAATGGAAATTTTGCAGCTAGTGAATGAAGTAATGGACTCCCTACAGCACTTTGAGAAATTCCCACGAACAGAAAACAGCTACGCAGATTCTTCTTCAAAATTGGCAAACTACAGAAATTCGGAGATGATCAATGTTATTCCAGTGGAACAGCTCAAAAAGCCCACTATTGATGACATGCCAGCACCTACAATTCTATGGGTTGAAAAGTCATCGGTGTAGATGAATAAGGTTACAGGTTATTTAACAAACCAAGACTACTGACAAAGGATGAAGCTCGCAAGCTCCGCATAATAACTGCAAAGTTTGTGCTATAAAAGCTAGTGTTATATAAATGAGGATAAAACTCACCCATGCTACAATGTGTAACCGTGAACAAAGCTAAATATATTATGTAGGAAATTCACGAAGGAGTTTGTGATAATAATGTAGGTGGACTAGTCCTTGCCCACAAAGCTGATACTATTGGCCAACTATAAAGAACGATTATCATGACTTTGTAAGGAAATTTCACAAATGCCAGCCATTTACCATCATTCCAAAGCTCCCCGCTCAAGATATCACTCATGTCCCAAGTCCCTGGCCCTTCGCCAAGTAGGGAGTTGATTCATTGGTCCTCTTTCAATCGACAAATAAGGTGTCAACTGTGCAATAGTCGTGGTACACTATTTCACCTAGTGGTGTGAAGTAAAACCCCTCGCTAGGATTACAGAAGCTAACACCTGGAAGTTCGTGTGGAAAAACGTAATATGCTATTTCAGAATTTCACATTCCTTGGTCTCAAACAACGGGACCCAATTTGCAGGAAAGAAATTCAATTCCAATTGCGAAGAACTCAGCATCCAAAGAGACTTCTCCACTTCCTACTACCCCCAATCTAATGGGCAAATTGAATTGATCAACAAGATTATTAACTACATATTGAAAACAAGTTGGATTTAGCCAAATACGAATGGGTGAACGAGCTCTCCAAGGTCATTTGGTTCTACCGGACAACCTATTTGACACCCACTAAGAAAACTCCATTTATCATGGCCTACGGAGCAAATGCAATAATCCTCGTGAAAGTAGGGATGACATCCTAAATGCACTTGAACTTTAACCAAATAACTAACGACAACCTCTATAGAGTAAACCTCGATCTTTAAGACAAAAGACATGCCGAATCTCAGCTTCACTTGGCTGTATATCAAAGAAAAATAGAAAGTTACTACAACTCAAGGTGAACCACAAAAGCTTTTTAAGGTTGGTGATTAGGTCGTCAAAAATGTCTTCTTCACTAACAGGGAAGTAAGAGCTGGAACCTTCGAACCCAACTGGGAAATGTCATACAAGATTACTGCAATAATTCAGTATGGAACCTTCAAGTTAGAAGATTCGAATGGGAAAGAGACAAAGTATCCCTGGAACATCGTACATTTTCGACCGTATTAACACTAGAAAGTTGTATTCATTTGGCATCAGCTTCTTTGTGGGTTGATAGCATGTTTTGTTCCAAGTCCAGAAATATACTTCCAACATCAATTACCTTTGAGTGAATGGCAAAATTTTCAGTTATTATTCTAGTCATTGGATTCAAAATGTAGCGAAGGAGTCTAGTACGTAGCCATCTCCTTAACCTTGCTGGGTAAATTATCTTACATGTACAATGATTCACAACTTAACAAATGCATAATGCAGCAAGAGAGTGTGGTGCATGACCGTCTCATTAATCCCACTGGGTAATATTATTAAAGTGGGTGAATATTATAAACTTGATCAATTTAAATGCAACGAATGAGTGTTGTTCATGGCCGTCTCCTTAATCTCACTGGTAATCTAACGAGGGTGAATATTATAAACTTGATCGATTTGAAAGCAACAATGGAGTATGGTTCACGACCATTTATTTACCTTGCTGAATAATTGGTCTATGCAAACGGGGTCAAGTAACTTGATACAACTAAAGTATAAAATGCAACGCTACAATTGAAAAAGTATTGCAAGCATAGGAGAACATAAAACACTTGGCAAAAGAAAGTTTATTTATTCAAGAAAAAGTATTACAAGGAAGGAAATAAAAACATTAACAAGTCCTAATGCCTCGCTGCCTCATAGGGTCGGCACAAAAAGAGGACCATCTACACTTTTGAGTGGGATGGATTACTGCGCTCGTCGGGTGGTGCAGCCTCTCTGGTAGTGATAGTGTCTGGAGGACCCTGGCCCAGCAGAGGTATCAACCCTGGACAACAAAAAGAAAAGATCTCATTTAGGGTGTTTTTTTCGTAAACTGAACATTCCCAACCTTTATGAAATGAGCAGCGAGGCACGCATACTCACGTGTTGTGGAAAAAAATTATTGTAAGCCTTCAGTGCTCTCACCTCCACCTCAGCTTCAAAAGCTTTGGCCTCAACTAGGTCTGCCTTGGCTTTGTTCAGCTCTTCGGTGATCTCGAACAACCACTTCTCCTTTTAGGCCACCATAGCATCATATTCACGGTTAATGGTGGCTATCGTACTCTCAGCCGCCACTGCATGCTCCTCTGCCATGTTCTTCATATCGACAGCTCTTTCTTCTCCACATCTGCTGCAATCGTTCTTAGTCCCACAATCTTCACCTCTTCGGCAACTGCACTTAGCTTTACCTTGAGAACTATCTTGCTAGCCACCAAGCTCTCGACCTTTGATTGAAGGTCTTCGTTCTTCGAGCCCAATTGGGTGTTCTTCGAAGTCATCACCTTCAAAATTTCAGTAAGTTTCTCAGCCTTAGCATCGACTATCTCCAGCTTACGATAAAAGCCAATGAGAGTGCCGTAAAGTTCATTATTCAGGACAAAGTCGATGGATTTATTCATTGCAGCCAATGTGACTAGCTCCTCGAGCGTCACTTTTTCTGTATCTTTCTCCCGAAGCAGAGACCAGTACTTGTATACGCTCGCCGCTACCACTGTAACCGACGATGGTAGCATCTCCATCAGGTGTTAATCCAGCTTATCGCTCCAAGATATGATATTAATGTAATTAAAACCTTCGACCTTCACTTGAACTAGATGAGCTGGATTAGTATACCTCCTGGTGTCTTTTGTGTGACTGGCCTATATGGCATCTCTTATAAGGGGAATGATCTACTCCCCACCATGGGGAGTAGTTATTAAAACCACGGACACGTGTCCAGTGGCCATTGGACAATGGAAAAGTACTTGAAAATAAAGTCAAGCACTTATCCAATGGCCACCAGACACGTGTCCGGTGGCCTTGATAACTACTCCCATGGTAGGGAGTAGATCATTCCCCTCCCTTATAAACCCACCACCAAGCATTGGGAAAGATCCTCTCTTCTTACCTTTTTTCTCATCCTCGATAATTCTCTTTCATGTAACTTGTTGAGAATGACGAGATAGATGAGGTGAAGGCTCATACGAAGAGGAAGAGACGAGCGACAAATCTCATGGGAATAGCAGAGGCAGGACAGTAGAAAGGAAAACCCCAATATGGATCTCTGCTAAAAGATCCAACAGATTGTCATTGAATGGTCCTTACATCTTCTTTTTCCTGATCCTCGTCATCGTCTATAGCAAATACGAAAATGTTGTTGAAAATGAATTTGGCTGCAAAATAAAAACAAAAAAGTTAATATTTGGAAAAAGAAATAAAAAAATTCATAGTAAAGAAGCAAAACTTACCCATCAATCCAAAACGAAATAAATAGTTGTTATCCTTGAGCAAGTTGCTCAGACTTCTAAACTCAATGTTCAGCCCACGAATCTCAATCCACTTAGCTCTTAACAGAGCTTGCTCTATCTTGGAAGTCGGGAACGTTCCGCAAACTACAAAGACAAGTATAAGGATTAAGTCAAGTGCAAAGAAGGCATACAAAATAGTTTGAACTAAACTCACCAAGTTCTCAAAAAAAAATGAGAAAGAGAAAATTTAACATCCAACATGGGGTCTCTTGGCCTGAATTCCCAATTACCCCCAACAAAGAAGAAAACACCCTTCTAGTTAAGAACTTTTGTTGGGACTGTCAATAGTCGTCCCCATCGCTGCCTTAGCCTCAGAGAAATATTATACCATCTACCCAACCTATAAGGCCAGTTGAGGTCTCAAACACCTTCGACAGCATGTCACCATCGGCCTTTGTTATCTCCTACAGTAGGAAGGCCACCACCATGCCCCCACTCGTTTGGAGTAATCTAAAAAAGGGCAAATTTGAAGTCTCGAAGTGACACGACCCGTTCGAAATCTCCCTAGTAGAACCAAGACATGCCGTGCACCGATAATGGATGCCAGCTAGATGTCGGACCCACCATTAATGCTACTTAGACTTTTCTATATGTTATTGACTTTTCTTTGACTAAAAAAATTTTATAAAAATTTTAAGAACTTCTCTTGTAAAATGGACTAAACCAAACCGAAAAGCAACAAATTCTTAAACACATATATATATATATATATATATATATATATATATATATATATATATATATATATATATATATATATAATATTGGGGTCCACCCGACCTAATATGAATCAATCAAAACTAAAGTATAACCAACATGACCATTTCCACTATCATTTACAAAAGAGCCCAAATGTATAACATTTACATCAAAAGGGCGACAAGCCCATCTACTTCTACATGCCACAAACAATACCAAAATAAAATATACTAAAGCTAGTGGACATGAGACAATTGTGTGATAATGACTTGCTTAACAAAATGCAATCATACAAAATAACAAGGTCAAGTGGCTGTGGTTCTTGCAATTGTAGAATCTCCCAAAAGCTACTCAAATAGCTCAACTGCGTCCTAATAAGAAAAAGAGTGATAAAATACGTCAACTTATAACTCAGTGGGTGAAGAGTTTGCAAATAATTATACTTCTTCCAGTTTATCAATATTTACTGAAATTCTCAATTTTTCTATAATACTTTTAAGCAATAAAGATTAAGAATTCCTTATACTTGATATAAGTAAAATGACTTCAAGCATAGAGGAACTGAGAAATGCTAGTATAACTGTAGTTCTCAAATAAAATGTAATCTAATTAAACTGTAAACTGGAATTTAAAGTCTGAAATTGTATGATCTAATATTTGAATTATGAAAAATGAAATCTATATAGTAATTATTCTGAAATATATAATATTACTACACCAAAAAGGTACCCTGAATAACTAATAATCTATAATCTGTAATCTAAATTCTGAAATCTGGTCATACGCTGAAGAAATAGATTCACACCGGTGCAGAGCGAGTAAATCACCATATCTGGTCATACATTGTGGAAACGAATTCACACCAGTGCAAAGTGAGTAAAATCACCATATCTGGTCACATACTGTGGAAATGAATTCACACCAGTGCAGAGCGGGTAAAATCACCATAAATGGTCATACACTGTGGAAACAAATTCACACCAGTGCAGAGCGAGTAAAATCACCATATCTGATCATATCACTGGAGAAATGAATTCACACCAGTGCAGAGCAGGTAAAATCACCTGGGTACTTTTTGGTGGTTTTTAAAATTAACTTTACTGAAATTCTCATTTATAAAAGCTAACTTGTACTAAAAATCATGCTTGTCCAACACTTACTTGAAAAATAATTTATTTTTGCAATTTATGTAATTTACTAGTAGCACTGAAATAATGAAGCAATTCATATGACTTTACGAACTAATACAATATAATGAAATGCTTATTTTCTGAAAAATATGTTTCCACTCACAGAGTTTGTTTGACCAGAACTAGGTTGGTCGGTATGCGGCACCAACCTCATCGTTACCTCCTGAAATAAAATATAATTTTTTGAATTAATAAATAACCATCCCAAGTAACACTAATAATTAAAAGTGAGACTAAGCTTAACCTACCCATACTTAAGCAAAACTTCTCCATAATTCATTTACTCACTTGATCTGATACTTATTCTAATTGACCACTTTCTTCTTCACTTTACCCTCTATCGCTTACACTTCACCAAGAATAATTTTCTTAACTTTTTTAGTAAAGTCAACAAGCTAGAAACTCATTTCCATTAATTCAATAACATCTAATTCTCTTTAACATTCTCAACCCTTTTTAATCTTCCACAATGCTCATAAATATACTCTTTTACATTACATTCACTTAAAGGACCCAAATAGAAATTATAGGGTTTGCTAAAATCATCATTCTAAACTTTTAACATAAATAAACCAACACAAGCCTTAATATACTTAAAATATCTTAAATATCTAATTAAACACACTAAATCAAGAACCCTAAAATCTCATCAATTAAATCCTTCATTTAACTTGCAAATATAGTTCATATCACTAAAAACAACTTATCTCCTTTCATAATATTCACATTTCAGCCCATAAGCAAAAACCCTAATTATTTAAGCTTTTCTTAAATAAGTAACACTTACCTCTTGATATTGCAAAAGAAATAGACAACCCAAGTCTTAGAATTGATTTTCCGACCACCTCAAGATCCAACCGGCACCTTTCTTCTTCTTCTTCCTTTTTCCTTTTTCCTTTTTATTATTTTTCTTTCTTTCCTTTTCTTTTTCTTCTCTGTTTACAGCGTTCCTCTCTCTTCCTCCCTCCCGAAGTTTCTGAAAAATGGTCCAGAATTTCATTTTAAAAATAGCCCTAATTGCAATTCAAGTCCCCAACTTCTATGATGAGCTATTTAAATCCTTAACTAACCATATTTTACAAAATAGCCCCAAACAAATTTATTTACTTAATTTAAGTCCAAGTTTGACTATTTGACGTAGACTTGACCAAAATTCTATTCACTTTGACTAAATAAATTTTGACTTTGATTAATTTAAAACGGGTCGTAGCATGAAGCACTTCACGAAAAAATAGATGAAGGAGCAGGTGAAGGCCTTGTTGTATTGCTGACACAAATGGCCACAAAGCCTCCGGATGATCATCGGTTCGCTCATGAGAGTGAGTCGCCTAAGCTGGATGGTCACTGGAATGTCATAAGCTTTTGAGATCCATCTCCTCAATCTTGCTTTGGATTATAGATTCTGAATTTGCCGAGGAGATAAGCTCATCATCAAGTTGACAGGCCGCGGGCATCACTATGGCCAGGTCATGGCAGGAGGCCCTCTATTTTGTGGTTTCTTCCTAGCCTTCTGCCCAGCCTAGGCCCTCGCCTTCATCGCCTTACCTCCATGGGCTCTACTAGTTGATACGAGAGGAAAATAAGCAATGGTGGGTTTCTTTTCTACTCCTTCGTCAAGATCAGACGAATAATCAACCTCGCCCATAATCTCAGAATTCGTGCGGAGATCCTCTAATGGGTTTTGTGAATTAGTGCTATCGGAAGACATTTCCTTATAACTAGAAGAGGAAAGAGTAGATGGAACTTTCTAAATTTTGTTGTCGCGAAAATAGTAAATACGGCAGTGGAGAAACAACAGGGACAACAGAAAAGGCTCAAGAGAAAAAGAATGTAGAAAATTATGGCAGCGGTAATGATTGAGTTGTCGTTTCGAATTACAAAATGCACATCTCATCATTACTCACCTCAATGAGGTATCTTTTCAGAATTTAAAACGCACTCTAGCTGGGACAGCACTACATGGAGGCCCACCCACACAACTTCCACAAATACCCAAGTCAAGATCCTCGTCTAACATAAATAAACAAGCCTCAAACTTGGGGGACTATATATCATCACCACCTAAACTTGGCGAGGTCCTCTCAGGAGAAAGGCCCCTCAGGCATTCATCGGACCCTTACATGGCAGTCACAATGGTCTTCATATTCGCTACACAAGTCCCAGTCAGGAAGCATAAAGGCAACAAGTTTTAAAGGCTAAGAATTGTACTCAGATCCTATGCTTAATAAAAATGATAGACTCGGACTTGGGGACTATTGTTACCGTCTGGATTTGGCAAGGATGCCAAATCAGCTTGCAGTCCCAGCAAGGTCCACCTGGGCATTCGATCAAGTTACACGTGACAGCTGCAACCCCACATGACACCCATAAATCCTCGCGCACCATTGGTATAGTCCTTTGTCGACGGCTATCGCTCAGTTGAGGAGATAATGTGAGAAAAGATTATTCTTGATCGACAAGATAACTCCCATAAGGAAACCCCATGTCAGTCTCTAAAAATCAGCAACACGGTATTGAAGATTAACAAGGATAAGTGGCGAAATCTTAGGGATCACGGTAAATTTTTGTGGTCAACCTTATCTTCATAAGGAAAGAAAATCCAATCAAGTAACTAATTGATTGTTGTCCTTAATGCACTAGAGCTCTTCCCTATAAATGTTTGTCTCCTTTTTATTGAAAGGTACAAATTTTTCTCTACCGGTCAAATTTCTGCTTGCTTGTCTCCCTCCACACTTACAAACGCCTTTCACAATTTCGTACCAGCAGTTGACTTGACTGTCGGAGTGATAACAGTCGCCGGTCCCTTTTCTCGGTAATCTTAGTGCCTAACGGTTGTCCAAGTGTGCGTGAACATACATGTCTGATTTGGCTAGAGAAATGGTTAGAGATCTGTTGACACGTGGGTAGTGTGTTTTTGGAGGTCAACAATATGACTATCAATTAAGCAACTTCATGAGAGACAGTAAGGGATGGAGTGGTAAATTTTGAAACTAAAATTGAAGTTTAGTGACGTAATTGAATCAAAATTGTAACAAATTAAAGTTTAGTGGTACAATTGAGATTTTGCCCAAAGTTTAGTGACTGCCATATGCAATTTATAAAGCTTTTCATATTGGTACATAAATTCATAAATCATTAGTGATTTTTTGTGTATTTTTATTTAAATATCCAACTATATTGATCCTGATCCATGGTAGAAAGGCGCAGCATTTTACTGATTTTATTTTAACATATTACACTTCCATGGATGGATCAACAGCATAATGTGACGACTATAATTTTGCAAGACCTCATGCTCATGCATATACTTTCAACAGTTCAGAAAACAATGAACTTCTAAATAATTCAGGTAAAGAAAACATTGCAAGATGAAGATTCTGCTGGCTATATTTTGAAATTTGAAAGAACGAATATACAACGAAGGCATGACGACTCCGGCCATTTTTGAAAACTCTACACATTCTTTGTCATCCAGAAGCTATCGTTTCAAGAATATATAGTGAACCATATAAATAGAAATGAGTTTTTCCAAAGAAAATATAGGCTCGTGAAATCATGAATCAGATGGTGGAACATTAGTCTTCCATAGCTGTTGGCTTACGTTTGAAGCTTATTTCTATAGCCTAGCAGCTGGAAGTGCATGAGGAGCGTCCCACTCGGTCACAATGTGGTTGCGGGTGATCTCCTTTAGAGTACGGCAACCACTCAATGCCATAGTCAGCTCAAATTCGTCGCGCAACATCTGGAGTACTTTTCTAACACCGGCTTCTCCTTCAGCAGCCAATGAGAAAACCACAGGTCTTCCAATCTGAGAGTGAGACCATGAAATGAGTTTCAGTCCGTTATAACGTTTAATCACGAAAAACAGTTACAGATAGAAGAGTGTCAAAATCTTCTATTGAAAATGACTCTCCAAGATTATAAGTACTCTCCTCTACCCTTTTGCAATAGATGTGATTCTTGGCGGTAAAGGACAGAGAATGCAACATTACTCCAAAATTTACGAACTTCAATTAATATATATAACTTTCTGAACAAAATACATAAAAGGTTGTGCCAAAAATATTCCTATCGAAACTTCCATGATTGCCATTATAAAGAAGAATTCTTTCTGATTGTGGTAAGCTAGAAGATAACCTCGGATTGCTGGAGAATTTGAAATGTTTAGGAGCATTCAAGAGAGTAAAATATCAAGAAATAATTCAATGAAGGGGCATATTTAGAGGTTCCATGGCCCGCTTTTGTCGATTGTCTGGGCCAAACACGGGCTGAACTTTTTCATGTCACGCTGGGGAGTCAAGATGTGCTGCCCCAATTTTATGTCCCGTTGGCTGTCTCACCAATAGAAAATGTACACATCATCAAATAAATACAAGTTAATTTTAACAACAAGTGAGAACACATTAAATAATTGTATTTATTTAATAATGTGTACATTTTCTATTAGTGAGACAGCCAAGGAGGCACACAACTGGGACAGTAGATCTGGGCTCCCACGCTAGGTGCCTGCCACATTTTGACAACTCTAGGCAGATTTCAGGAAATCAAGAATTAGTTCTTAACATCCATAATATAATGAGTTACGCCAATTCCGTTGGTATGTTGTACTTACAAAAATACCAGAGGCTCCTAGTCCCAATGCCTTGAAGACATCTGTTCCACGGCGAACCCCTCCGTCCAAGAATACTGGTACGCGGCCTTGTGCAGCTTTCACAACCTGATAATGGATAGGATGATTAGGAAGAACGGAAAAAGAATTTAAGAACAAACCTTGAACAAGCTCATTACCTCTTCCAGAGCCATGATAGTGGCAGGGACATAATCAAGCTGGCGAGCACCGTGATTGGATACAATAATACCAGCTGCTCCATTCTCAAGAGCCAGCTTTGCTGTATTTTCAGGACGAGGACAATGGTAATTATTTTCATCCGTGTCTATATCAAAGAGAAAATGAGTGAAGTGCAAATTATTATGAGTTCTGTTGTTCTTACTGTCCTCAGCAGTGAGTACACCCTTCACCAGGATTGGCAGTGAAGTAATTGTCTGTAGCCACTTCACGTCCTGTGCGCATATTCAGAGAGAAGACTATAAGTTTGCATAGACTTCCTCAAGACTCTCGCTTAGTGAATAAATTACCGACCAAAATGCAGTATATATTTATCTAAAAATCCTTATTCAAGCAAATGGGATGCATTTTTCTGCTAAAAATTAGTCGTAAGTATATTATTCCATTTGTTATGGAATTCTCAATGTTTTTTAGTTGAAGCAAATAGTTTCTGAGATCTTAAAAACCTAAGGAAACTGATATCAGCCAAAGAAACAGAATTGAATGCCTAGATGAAATGAGTAACATACTGCATAAATCACACCCACGACCTTTGAAAGACAACGATTCATAAAAAAAACTTTGAAAGATTCAGGATAGGCAAGTGAATGTACCTTCCAACTTAGAGAACGATCAATTTGACCTGCAACATATGAAGCTAATCCGGAGTCATCAGCCTGCGCCCCAGAGTGCAAGTTAAAACAATGTGTAAACCTCATCAACTGAATCATTGGACAAGCTAAAATATTGATTGATGTGATCTCCACTTACTTTGTCCATTTTCCCAAGATCCAATCCCTCAAAATTCTTCAGTGTCAAAAACGGTGGCAAAGTAAATCTGTACGAGAGTGAAAGAAAAGTTTTATTGAGAGACAATTCCTACTAACCATGGAGTTTAGACAAAGCTGACAAACCCAATGCTGTGCGGATATCGTGAACCTCCACACCAAGGGCTCAAATGATCAGTGGATGACAATAAAAACCACCATGCAATAAGATATGTATCACAAAGGTTTAATTAGTACCACGTGACAAAGTAGGCCACCATGGTCAAATTACACTCAGCAATTACTCACATGAACTCTCTTCACTTTTCCCGTGGTTGAAAAGAAAAATGGGTAATGTATCACATAAGCTCTATTCACAAAAGCTCCATGTGGAGTACAGGCAAATGGGATTCATTTGATCTTCACTTCAAACAATGCACTTAAGGCATTCAAGTATTAATCTTCATTTGATTACCCTATATGTTTTATAAGATTGCAGGAAAAATCTGGTCCTAAGTAGATAGCAAGTTTTCTAGATGGTTGTGCCAAATATGGGGTAAAAATGTAATATTCAAGAGTTTAGGGTCCTATCTTAAATTATCAAAGATAATAAATCGAACCTCAAGTCCACATTACTCACTAGTTAACCTTTGAATAGCTAAAAGGAATTATTAGATCAACTCCAATTAGTTAGGAAACTAAAAAAAATGGCCCTCTTGAGTGGTTTAGTCATGTTATGAGCCACCCAAACATCATGTTATTAGTCTTTAAGTCCTATGATGAACATTCTTAGAATCAAACTTTTGGCTTGTTATAGTTCATCCCCAGCAATTCATACCTGTTTTTGATATCAGCTTCTCTGCGTCCCAACCTTGGGGTATCCACTGTAAGTGCTATAGCCTTGAAACCTGCCCTTTCAGCCCTCCTCACAAGCTGCGCAACGACATTCCGGTCCTTGTAGACCTGGATAAAATGCCAGAGAATTATTACTTACACTATGGCACATAGTTTAATACATGCGTATAAATAGACATATAATCAACGGCAGTGCTCAAAGATAAATTGTAATTGCAACTTCAGTCTTACATAGAGCTGGAAGAATCTAATGCCAGGTCCTGTTGAAGCTACTTCTTCAACGCTAGAGGTCGCCCATGATGACAGTGTCTGAACCATAACTCAAATGAATCAGTAATGAGAAGCATAATTGATATTTATGCTTTAGAAAGTAAGTGAATTGCAAGTCTGCATTGAAATAACCACATGTGGTTGATTTAGAACATAGGAACTTGTTGAAGACAAAATTTAACATACACGTCTCTAACAGCTTTAGCTTTTAGATGAGATGGTTAACACAAATCTGTGTTTTCTCTAGTATTTATCACATTCATGGGGTGTTTATCTATATTTAATTATTGTATCTAGAAATGTCAATAATGTTGAAAGTCCCTTGAATGAATGAAAAATTAGATAAGTACCACATTACTGATGCACACCAATTAGATAAGTACCACATTACTGATGCACACCAATTAATGTTCATGTGAACATCTCCATCTTGTCATTCAGATTCTAGAGTTTACTTAATTAAATGGTCAGAAAATTCAAAATGAACTTGAAATAGGAGCGAAACCAAACCATGATGGTTCCAGCAGCTGATGCAGCTCTAGCTGTTGCATATTCTCCTGCGTAATGGATAAACCACTTCATCAGACAGCCAACTTTTCCTTCAAGACACATTGAAACCAACTTGGCTATTATCTGATTTAGAAGTGAATTACGTATTTCCAGTATAAGAATTGAGCCTTATCAACCAGATGACGACATCACAAAATCAATATTAAAAAGCAAGTTGATATCAGAAAAATCTGGAAATTAGGGACTGGTAACAGATAATAATTTTGCAATTAGACAATTCAGTCTATGCCACGCACAATCGAAGTTATGCAAGTTAAGATGATATGGGAGCAAAAGTACAAAAGTAATAGAACTGAATCAAGTGAATAGCTCCTGTGATGATATATCCCAACACACTAATACGAAACAATAGTTTGGTGATGGTTTCAGAACGTAATAAATTCATCGTAACATAATAGCTCACCCTCGGGGTGAGCCATTTTCTGCATAGCAGTTGGGGCGATCATGATTGGCATCGAAATCTTGAAACCCAAGACACTGGTGCTCATGTCAATCTTGCTCACATCAATAAGAATTCGGGGCCTAAACCTGTTGTTTGCTTGAGCAGCTTGGTTAGAGAGAACTAAGATACAATTACCCGAATAAACACATTTAGGACAACAAATTACAGAAATTTAGCTCTCAATAGCATGAACTTACAGAATTCTTGAAAATGCATTTCTGTTCTCAGCCAGAGTCCACTGGTCCTCTGCACCTGATGCATAGTAATCATACACCATTTTTGGCAACTTTTCCTTGGCAACAGCCTGATACTCGGTAACATTGGTTATCTCCATCGTTTGGATGCTTTTTACGCCTTCCCTCCAAAAATCTTGATCAAACATAGGGCATAAAGAAATCAGAAAATCCATAATCTATTGTTTTTCGAGTTCTAATCTTTTTGGTTCTATAAAACTAACACTACGAAACAACATATTATTGCAATATAAGTGAAGTAATGAGCTGATTCGTTCAGAAAAAACAGTTTCACCGGTTTGATAGAAAGGAGTTGCTCATGTAACGGGCAATTTCCATCAAAAATAAAATAATTTCTCTGGATTGATATGAAAGAGTTGCATATGGAAAGGAAAATTTTCATAAAAGATAAATGGTGTACAAGGTAGGAGTTTGCATTTGATACTCATTGAACCTTAAGAAAAGTTGCAAAAAGAAACGAATTAATTCAAGTTTCACACCGTTGTAAAAGGAGCATTAATTATTGAATCTCCTTCCTCGTCTAAAAGCTTAAATTGTTAAAGAATATTTATTTAAATTATGTCTCCAATACTCTCCCTCTTGTGGAGGCTAGATTCATACTTTTCATCAAAACTGACACCTACTAAACGGCAAGAGTTGAACTCCGGATGCTTGGCCGATTTTGATACCACGTCAAAAGTTTTTAGACGAGATGGTTTAACGTTAACATTATATATCCAAAAGGCAAGTGTTAAATGAAATATGAGACACATGAATTCCAGCGAAAAGACTCAGTCCTAAGAAATCTGATGGAAGAACTACACAAGTCAAGCAGACATTAATTGCATTTAAATGATTTAAACAAGAACCCACGTGTATACATTGAACAATTACGTACACCCACATAAAAAATATCAAATTGTTCCTTAAACTAATCAGAATTCAATAATCAAAACTTGATCACAAATTGGAAAATCATTAGTTCTCAACAAATACCAACTTCAGCCAAGAACCCACATGTATTATTAAGTACATGTTGAAAATTGAAGTATCAAAAATGATGTGTAGAGAGAGAAAGAGAGATCAAGAAGCAGACCTTGAAGTTCAAGAATCAAGACTAATGAGAAGAGTGCATGCAGAAGAAACCCAATTGAGGGCTTCCTAGATAAACTAATGATAAGTTATGGGGGAAAAAGTAATTCAAACAAAAACGGTAATTGAGGATGAAGACAAACGGAGGGAGTGGCAGAAAATTGAAGATGAGTATTTGGCGGTGAGAATTCCAAGCCGAATCCGATTAGGGGCAACTGGGTGGCTCTCTGCCACATGCATCTGTGCTTCATACTCTTTATTTACTATCATCCAAATGTGGACATATTTTTCTAAATATATACAAAAATACTTGTATAATCATATATATTATATCAGTCCTGATCTAGCCCCACTGTGGGAAAACCATATAGTCCCCACTGCCCATTTGGCAGCTGACTTGGCTGCCAAATGGGCAAAAAAAATTTGGGGAAAAAAATTAAAACTCCCCACCCCCAAGCTTACCACGCGACATTTCTCTCTCACCTCCCCCCCGATTTCGCCCAAATCGCCTCTGCCCTAGTTCCGGCCGAGAGAAGACCGTCCACTCTGCCGGAGCGCGTGCCGGTCGTGCCCTAGCTCTCATTTCTCGCGACTCTCTCCGCGACCGCACCCCTGATGCTCCCATCATGGCCGCTCGTCATGACCGCCTCCGGCCTCCGCCGACTCTTTCTCTCTCGCCTTGATCGCTCCCGGTGGTCTTCTCGCTCTCTCGGCTCTTGTTCTAGCCCCCACTGTTGAAGCTCACGAGTTCCCCAAATTTGGTTGTGACCTAGCTCCCTCCCATTTCATCATCTGTCTATCGGTGAAACCCGGTATCGAAAATTTTTTTAAGTATTCAAGGTATAGTGAGATTGGAGAACAACTTGTTTGTTGCCAATCCTAATCGTACCCAATGATTTGTCAAATGGGCAGTGGGGACTATATGATATCATCTGAAATGGTTTATGAATTTGTGATGAATTTGTGATGAATTGGCATGATATTTGTTGTTTTGGTGTGTTGTGGGCTGATTTGTGATGAATTGGGATGATTTGTGATGAGTTGCTTCAAATGGCATGCTCTGGCTGAAGGTTTTTTTTTGTGCCCTATCTTTTATCTTGTCCAATGATTTGCCCCGTTTGTTGTATGAGGGGAGAGGGAGATAGGGTATGTGATGATAATGTGGGGACTAGATCAGGACTGTAAGTCGGTAAACGGGCTGTGATGATCAATTTTGATGATTTTTTTGTGATTGTTGGAATTTTGCAACTACACAAGTAGTCCCGTATTCTTGGCTTGGCATCCCGGATGGCATGACTAAAAGGTTGTAGCTCAGACGTTAATGCAACCGGTGTTTGCGACCATGGCGGTGCTAATGAATGTGTAGGCCGAAAAAATGATCCGAGCCTCTAATGTATATGTTAAATCGTAATCTAATGTATAGCGTATAGAACTTATTGGTATTCTTGTAATATTGGTGTCACCTTCGAATAATGAGATAGGTAAGGATCGATGTCTTCGTCTAGTGGAAATGTTCTCCAACCACGACTTAAATGTAGATGTGGTGCGATATGAAGATTCATACCGTGACTCGAAAGGAATCCACACCGTCGATATTGGAGATGTCATAGTGTGAAGGTAAGTCACTGTTCAAATGTATGTTTTAGATTGTTCAATTGAATTGACTAGAATTATATTATGCTATTGCAGGATGGTGCAATGTGTAGAGGCTTTAGTTGGGCCGACGAGGTTGAATGTAATATTGGATCGCTGTCAGAAGACCGTGAACATACGCGTTTAGAAGTGGATGAATTGGTGAATTTAATAGACAAGGTAGAGAAGCTAGAAGACAAAGTTCGTTCACTCTGACGTTTTAGTCATCATGGCAATACAATTCATGCGCAGATGTTTTATTCATTTCATGTATCGTCGTAATTGTATTTTTTGTAATGAATATGCTTTTCTAAGTTTGTAATCCAATTAAAATAACTTTTTATTTATTAGTAAATGCACATTAACTTTTTCTTATATGATAATTACCAACATGGAATTCATATGTACCATCAGATTCAATTAAAATTTTTGGTAACACCTAACAGATTAATGTAATAGCCGAATGATTCATGTCATTAAATGTTGAAAAATTCATCCGTTCTAACAAAACACAACAATTACCCAGTTGTTAACAAAGTAAACATAAATGCATTGTTGAAATACATAAGGTAGCACATGAATCAATAAACTTGCTACAAATCAAATGTGAAATTCAGATCATCCCTATTCGAATCGCAACCTAATGATGTGAACGTAGCGCCCTCTCTCCGCCTTCCTTGAGGGCCATCATAGTCAAACCGGTTCTAGGGGATGTTTGGTACAGATTGATCTACAAAAATAAATGATATTAGTACAAATTTATTAGTGTCAAATTAATTTCAACAAAGTTTACACTAATGTGCGGTTACCTATTAGTAAATCTCGAAAGGTGTTCTTTTTGTCATGTCCATTTGCTCCACAAACCGAACATTGTCGACTACTTTTAGAGATTGCTTTTCTTTAGAAGACTTCAAGCGTTTTCCACATCCCTTAGCTCGAATCGCATTTGGATCATGTATCACTTGTTCGACCTCCCGCTTTTGGAACTGGATTTGCTAAGTCCGACGTTCCCCCCATTATCGACTTGGTCGATTTTCAAATTCAACATTTCAAACTCATGTAAAAGTACCGTACTTTTGGCATCTGTTAAGGCCGACTTATCCACTAACATAGATGCCTTGTGTGATAACAATCTATGTCGGGCCATTAAAGATTGGATAGATGAGTCGTCCATGTTTGAAGTTGCATTTGTTTCGCAAACAGTACCCAATTTGGCATTCTTTGTCCAACGTCGAAGTATGTATTTATCTGGAAGTAACAGAACTTGTTTTTTTTTCAAAAAACATACCATGTGGCGACATGGATAACCTTCAAACTCGAAAGTGCGACAACTGCAGGACACATAGTCATTGTCCATGTCATACGTAACCTCCCGTTGCCTATCAAAATGTTTCCCAGCTTCATATCTAACCACACTGTATGTTTTCCCACCGATGAAATTTGACCGCTTCGAGCATATGTAAACATTACTCTGATCAACTTCCGTCTGAAACAACAAAAACACCTTCTTCGTGTAGATTTCAACCATCTGCTGTTCCATCATAAGACTGGACATCAAGCGGGGTTTTTCATTCAGATCAACATGGTTAGCTACTAGTTCCTCGTGGCGTTGATGACTCAGTGCCCTATTAAACCTTGTAATGAATGCCATCAATGAGTTGTTTCGCTCACGCACCTCTTAAAAATGCGTAACCACTCTCGGATCGTTGATCGCTAGACATTCTCGTGACCGAATATATGCTTAACATATGATGGCACCCACCCGACCCCGGATGTCATACATCGATTGTAGCCATTCATTGTCATGTAAACTCGTTGTTAGCATTGCTTCGTTCCAACGTTCATCAAATTCAACTGGTGTCTCTGAATTTTTAATAATAGTAACTAAACTGTGATACTGCTCATTGTAGACCATCGCATTGATTTTTTCTGAAAATTTGTTTAGAATGTGCCAGATACAATACATGTGGAATGTCAACGGCATGATTATTGATATGGCCTTCGCAATCGCAGCGTCCTGATCAGTAATAATCAACGGGGGAGCATGATTAGAGATGGCATCCATGAACCTCGATAACAACCAGACAAATGACTCATTGTTTCGTCACCAACAAGCCGCACCCAAATGTAATCGTCGACCATGGTGATTTACCCCAACAAAAGGGGCAAATATCATCGAGTACTTATTCGTGTTATAGGTTGTGTCGAATACCACAAAGATCGCCAAAACAACTATATGACCGAGATAGATTCAAAGATCGACCCAATAACAACGAACAAATTTCCCGACTTCATCTAACTCGTAGTCAAAATAAAAGTTGGGATTTTTTTCTTTCTCAAATGTGAAATGCTCTATAAGTGTTTCAAACGTCATGACCTCTTTGCTCTTCTCGAATGTTTCTTTCATGGTTCCTAATATCTCTCCACACACCCAATCGATGATGGACCTCCTGAATCTATCTCCATGAGCCTTAATTGCTGGCATGTTGGAATATTAGCATCAACAAATTGTTGAGTTAGTGCTTTCTTTGTACTCGACACAGTCCGATGAGATCGTAACAAATGCACTCGACTAGGAGTAGTAAGGGCATGATTGTGTTCTTCGATAAAGTTGTTAACTATCCACATTTGGCCCGTTTGTTGCTTCACCACGGTTAATCTAGCACAACATCCAACTCGTGTTTGCCCGTTTTCTTTCCCCAAAGACGCGCACGTAATCTTTATGTTTTTTCTGATATGTGTCATTTGTTTTCCCTTCCTTCGAACATACAAACAACTTCCAATATGTCTCACCACTAACCTTGTTCTTTTTACTGTTCTCAATTCGTGTACTAAATCCGGCCCCCCTTGCATAATTATTGTAGAAAATGTAGGTCGCCTCATGTGATTCAAATTCTTGTCGATTCTTGAGGACACGTTGAATGTAAACTTGAGGAATATATACGTTGGTTGAACTTTGTGATTCCATTCCTATCAAATACAAACAATAAACACACAAACACCATTATGAATACAAAATTATCGATCATATACATTTTATTAGTTCAACAATGATATTATACAACTACTTCATCCCCATTGCAACAACTTTTCAATCAATAAACAATTATCCTTTCCAATTTGTATAATCTTTTCACATTGCATCTCATAGCACTAGTTCAAATTTATTAATTCAACAATACAATTATACAGCTACTTCATCCCCATTGCAACAACTTTTCAATCAATAAACAATTATCATTTCCAATTTGTATAATTTTTTCACATTGCATCTCATAGCACTAGTACAAAAAAATTACAGTGATGAAATGGGATGACCACGGCAGATAGATAAAATTTCCAAGGTGAGACAGTGGTGTTGCCGGGAGCTAGGGCACAATGGTGAGCTTGTGCGGCAGAGATAACATTCAACGGTGGAGAGTCGGGCATGCAGGAGTTGGGCGAGAGAGTCGAGCCGAAATGTTGCGGGAGCTAGGTCACAACCAATTTGGGGAACTCGTGAGCTTCAACAGCTGGGGCTAGAACAAGAGCCGAGAGAGACGAGCAACAGCGGGGAGGCAGCAGAGAGAGAAGAGTCGAGCAGAGGCCGGAGCGACCCGACGAGCAAAGCGTCATGGAGAGAGTCGCGAGAAATGAGAGCTAGGGCACGACCGATGCTGGCGCCCGGCAGAGTGGACGGTCTTCTCGGCGGAACTAAAGCAGAGGCGATTTGGGGAAATCGGGGAAGAGAGAGAGAAAATGTCCAGACGTGAGTGAGCTTTGGGGGGAGGGGAGTTTTAATTTTTTCCCAAATTTTTTGCCCATTTGGCGCCCAAGTCACCGCCAAATGGGCGATGGGACTATATGGTTTCCCACAGGTGGGGCTAGATCAAGATCAGATATTATATATACGTATATATTGGCAGTAGTTGCTTGCATTCACACAGGCCTTAGATTAGAGGTGACAAAAAAGTTCGTGGGCTCGTAAAAGCTCGACCCAGCTCGGGCTCGGACTCGTCGAGCCACGAGCATGAGCTAGGGCCGAGCTCGGGAAAAAAAAAAGACCGACCCCGCTCGGCTCGGCCAAAAAACAAGCCGGCTCGTTGGGACACGAGCCCACGAGCCGGCTCATTTTTTTTACTTTCAATATTTTCCTATAAATACTCATTTTCTAAACTCATTTTTTCACACTTCAATCTCTTATCTCTCATTCAATTATATACTCAATCCATTAACAATTCTCAAATTACATTCTCTCAATATTAGTGTTCTAATTTATATCTAGTATCTTATTATCTAGATATTACTCTATATAATTTTCTACTTCTGCTAATTCTCTACATTTCCATTTTCTAGTTTCTACGTTCTAGTTCTACTACATCTTCATCTTCTCCTATTTTCTTTATTCTATTATTCCAAATGGCATACAACCAAGTGATGATGATTTCAATGATCTTAATGACATTCCAATTCCAGACGATATTATTGATCAGTTTGATGATAGTACTGATCCAATTGATTTGGAAAATGTTCATGACGACGCTGATACACAAACTACCATTGGCTCTAGCACTAAACGAAAAGCTACCAAACAAAAGGCTATATGCTGGCAGCATTTTCAGTTGGTGTCGACTGGTAAACTAGTAAACGGAGTCCCTGAGTTCAAAGCACAGTGTAAACACTGTCAGGAGAAGTTTGCTTGGCACCAGAGGATAGGCACGACCCATCTAAACAGACACTTCAAAAAGTGTCAATACAAACATAGAGGTTTGGATACAAATCAGGTACAACTCCAGTTTGGATCTCCGGAAGCTGGGTCCAGTAGTCCCGCCCTCAACAACTAGATATACTCACAAGAACTCATGCGACACGAAGGACTGCCGGAATTAATAGCAAATGTTGGGTTTCCACTATACTTGGTGGACAATCCTCATTGGACGTCATTTGTCCAAAAATATCTACAACCAAGGTACGTTAGTATTTCTAGAAATACACTTCGTAAAGATACTATTGTTAGATATAATACTAAGAAAGAAGCTATTATTAATGATATTAATAATTACAACAGTGTTGTGTCTTTTACATCAGACTTATGGACAAGTTGTAACCAAAAAAGGTACATGGTTGCAACTGCACATTATATTGATAATAGTTGGTTAATGCATAAAAAAGTGATAGCATTTAAACAAATAGACTATCCCCATAATGGAAATAATATTTATCAAGTTTTATTAGGTGTGTTACATGAATTTAAATGTGATTCTAAGGCTCGTAGTTTTACATTTGATAATGCAGGCCCAAATAATATAGTAATTGAAAAACTAATGCAACACTGTAATCCACAATTTGATAGTATTTTATTTCATATTCGTTGTGTGTGTCATGTGTTTAATTTAATTGTACAAGATGGTTTAAAATTTATACAACCTCAATTAGAAAAAATTAGATATGCTATTAATTATATTTCGGTTTCATCATAAAAAAACAAGTTTTTGCTGCTATATGTACAGAAAATGGGCTGCAATCAAAATATTTTGCAACTGATGTTGCCAATAGGCGGAATTCAACATATCTTATGCTTGAATTGTGTGAAGGTTATGAAGATTGCATTACTGTCTATTATAATGACCGACACTCACACGGCTCAGAATATGATTTAGAATTACATGATTGGGAAATATGTGGTCATGTTAGAAAATTTTTAAAAGTTTTTTACAACGCAACAAATGCATGTTCTGGTGTTTATTATCCAACTACTCCACTTGTTTTAAATCATTTCTATTATATTGCTAACAATTTTAATAGGTATAAGAATTTTGCTCTTTTTACTAGTATTATACATATTATGGAAGCTAAATTTAGGAAATATTGGGAACAATTGCCTATGTTATTTCCATTAGCATATATCATGGATCATCGACTTAATTTAGAGGGTACAAAAGTCACAATAATGACAATTTCAGATAAATTAACTTATGGAAATCCAGTCACGTGTGCTAATTTAGAACAAACTTTATGTTCTATGTATGAGGTCTATGCTGAAAAGGCCGGTACAAACGTTGTACGACCCCCTAATCCAACATATACTTCGTCATCAACTGATGACATTGACTTATGGAGTTACATCAGTACACATAGAACCACTCAATGTCAACAATTAGTTGGTTCTTCTTCTAATTCTTCCATTCCCCGTTCTAATGATACACATGTAGAGTTAGGTAGGTATTTTGCGTATGATGTGCTTAGTATGTTAGATGACGAGGAGAGAAAAAACTTTGATATACTTAAATGGTGGAGACAACATCAACGTAGTTATCCAATTCTTTCCAAAATGGCACGTGATCTACTAACACCTCCGGTCTCAACTGTAGCATCGGAGGCTGCATTTAGTATAAGTTGCAGGATTTTATCTGATATCAGATCAAGACTCAAAGTCAACATTTTAGAAAGTTTACTGTGTCTAAAGGATTGGGATGATGCAAAATTTCGAATTCAAAATAAAGTGGACAGAATAATGTCCGAAGAACTTAAAATTTTGAATATGGATTAATCATTTTCGTAGTAAGTATTATTTTGCATTAATATTTCTGTATTTGAAGAATTTTCCTTATTTCAATAAAAAATTGTACACGTAACATCTTGTTCGTGTACAATTTTAACTCCGCCTACTTTTAAAGTAGCCGGTCCCAAGCTCGAAAAAAGGAGGAGGGTTTTAAATCTTACATTTTTAACATAAAGGATTTTCGATATGGTATTTCTTTTTTATTTTCAAATTTTAAAAAATGTAAAACACAAAAAAATAGAGGTGGATATTAAATCTTTAATTTTTAACATAAATGATTTTTTATTTCTAATTTCTTTTTTATTTTCAAATTCAAAACAAAAAAAAAAACAAAAACAAAAACATAAGAGTCAAAGATGAGGATTTTAAAAAACATAATCAAGATGATGATTCAATAAAATTTTTAACATAAAGATAAATATTTAATCTTTAACATAAAGATAAAGATAAAGGATTTATTTTAAATATTTACATTTTATTCTTTAACAAAATAAAGAGAATGACTTATTTTCAAATTTTAAACAAAAAAAATAGAGGGCCGAGCCGGCTCAAGCTGGCTCGGCTTGTTCGCCCACGAGCGTGTAACGAACCGAGCCCCTCTTCTGGAGACGAGCCAAGCTCGTGTTTTACGGGCCGAGCCGCATGTCTACCTTAGATACCGAGTGTTGTTTACGAAATCTTTAAAAAAAAAATCACTCTTTCATTTAATAAAGAGATTTTTTTAATAAAATTATTATATAAATTTGTTAAATATAAAATTATTAGGTAACAAAAATAAAACATTTCAATATTAATTTTTTAGTTTTTATATATCATGAAAAATACAAGTAAAACATTGAATTTATGCTTAAAATACTCTTATGTCCTTGTTGACTCATGTGCTACAAGTTTCCCCCTTGACAGAGAAACGTGTTTTTGGTTATTGTTTAAATGCGACTTATGTTAAGGATTGTGGAACGTTTTTAGGGGTTTAATTTGGTCCGTTGGTATGAGGTATTTAATGTTTCTTTGGTCACTGTTCAGATCAGATTAACCATTGACTTTTCTCTCTCCTTTTCACGACTATACTCTCTTTCTCCTTCTTTCCTCTCTCTTCGTCTTCTTTGTGATTCTCTTTGAGAGGAAGAACAATTGTGTTCTTCTATGTGTAAGGAATGAGTGGCGTAGATTCTTTAGAAGTCAATTGTTGATTGACTCCCGAGGTGTAATCTTGCGGTATTTTTTGTATAATATGTAAAAAGTTGTAAAGCATGTGTGGTCTTAGATCTTTGTGATTTCTAATGTACTAAAGCCTTAATCCGCGTAAGTGGAGTTTCAACGAGATGTAGCCAAGTGATTGAGTGAACCCGGGTCCTTTGGACATAAAACCTAGGTGTTCTTTACTATTATATGTCATCTTCTTGAGATCTTTAAGTGTTCTTAAAGAGTTAAGATCCTAAAAAGCATTGTCCAAGCCACTAATAACTTTGAGCAATTTTATATATGCAAATCATCACGAAAGAGATAACCGTAGTTTTGTTCGCTTTCGAATTCTTCTTGACTAGTTAGACTTTGTAAAATAGTTTAATTTATTTGACGAATCAAAAGTAGTAGCAATAGGCAAGGGCGGCTTAACTTAAGGACCTTGGGAGTCTTAGGCAAAATTGTTAAAGGGGCTTTTTCGAGAATATTAAAAAATAAATAAATTAATAGAGATCACTGACGGATAGCTAACGATATTACCATCACAAATTTTGACGAAAATCAAAATGTCAATGATTTGAACAGAATTACTGACACCTATATCGTCAGTGATTATCGACTTACCTCCGTCAGCGATTATTGACGACAACATCATTGGTAATATCAGCAACTACCGAATGTGCTACATTCGCAGGCAAAAGTCGTCGGTTGCATCAACAAAGTTTTTTTTAATATAATTTTTTTAAGTTTTTTATAAGTTACTGGCGGTTAAGTTTATTTTTTTTTTTAATATAATTCTTTAACTATTATTTGTTTCTGACGGAATTTTATGTTAGTATTTAATTTTTTATTTTTATTAACAAAAATTTTGTTGGTAAGTTAAATTTACTAAACTTTTTATATATGTAATATTACTAACTGTAAAGCGTAATCATCAAATTAATTTTTTTAATTGTTCTTTAATTACCAATACTTCTTGACTAATATTAATATTTTTATTTTTTATTACTTTATTTAACAATAGAAATTCTATCTGTCGACTTTTTCACTATCACCCCAGAGTCCTTCGGTGTGAGAACAAAAAAAGTTTGTGACGCTGAATTGGACTATCGATGAATTTACTAAGACAATTTGTTCAAAAGATCACCGACGAAAAACTTTACTACTAATCCTAAACAATAATGTTTAATTATTGTTTTGTTAACTATGGACTTTTTAGTTAATGATGTTTATTACTTTATTTAGTGATAGAATTTTCTTGTTAAATTTATTAAAATAATTCTTTTATTAATGATGGACGGAAAAATCTAATTTAGAGATCTCACCAATAAAATTATTTGGAATGAAGATTTAAAAAATTTGGGGCATTACCTAACTATGGAGCCCTATGTGGGGCAGATATAGGTGGGACTCCCCTTCGCTTGAGTCCCTCGTTGTCCAATTTTTTTTTTTTAGTAGAAAAAAATTGAAAAAACAAATTTCTATGTAGAAATTTTATTTTTTTTATCTATTTGTTCGATCTAAAGTTTTTTTTAACTCATGTCTAGATCCATCTCTAGTTCTATTGAAATGTTTAAATTGTCTAGAGGTTGAACTGACTCTGATTGACAATAGGACAAACGACGGTTTTGAGAAAAAGGCATTTACATGTGAAACTGATTTTGCTTATTATTAGTTTTATTCTTGTACATGGGTTATATTTTGTGGACTCGACAATAGTTTCTATTTTTTTTTTCCTTTTTAGATTTTGTGTTCTTTAAATTGGCCCCCAAAAAAATCCTTCCCAAAAAAGTTCTTAAAATTAACAAAAAGTATTTATATAACACATTATATAATTACAGAGTCTTGTAGAATTATATCTCCTGTACGACTTCAAGATCAGCTCTATTTCTCGCACTTGTTGTACGTTTGAATGCAATTATGAAATTAGAAGCGCAAGAAATTTCATGCCAAAACATCATTCTAGTTTTGGTGACCAAGTCTTTATTTCCATCTTAAAAAAAGTTTGAGTTGTTTCACGTTCAATACAACTTTCAGAAGATTCCCATGCCATGTTTAGAAGACCAACAAATTATTTCAATAATCTAGTCATTGATCATAAGATTTTGAATTTTTAAAGTTTTTATAAGACAATGGACTAGACTTGATAGTCGATATTCGAGCTATACGGGGAAAATTGTAACAAAATTTTAACCGATAATCATTCTAAGTGTAACACGAATTTTAAGAAGAACCATCGTCTTATCAGCCACAAGCCATATTTCCTAACTGAGGAAATTTTTCCTTTCGGCCAGAAATGGCAGCCTAACCAATTGGCATAAGTATTAACTGCCTACCAACTTGCCTACTTGTTACCAAACTTGTAGTATGGGCATGTGATCCTATACGCACTCATGCCTAGGAATGCACAATTTTGTAACTTCTCTAGTTTGTTTATTGATTTTGTCTTTGGTACTTTAAAACAATTATTAATTTCCATATTTTCATTTAATATTCATAGTATATTATTTAACAATAATATATTTGACACAATAGAGTAGATAAGATTACTAAATATGATAATCGATTAATAGCTTCTCGAGTTGCCGCACTTTATATTTATGGTATTATTTTACTTGAATTTAGCTAATGACATGTTTAGTGCAATACACTTAATGAAACTAGATATGACAAATGATTAATATCTTTTTTAATTATATTCAATTTAACGAATCAAACATTCACAGAAGTACGTATTTTTTGTATTGAACTCCTATGTCATTATACTTCTAGTAAATTTACTATCAAGTGTCAATAATGAACATAATTTATTAACTTTTTAAGAAAATGATTTTGTCCGTTAAAAATAATTGATTTTGGTCACCTTTTATGATAGTTTTATGATTAATTCTATAATTATTTTAGATTTTTTTTATTCATAATATCGTAATTCTATAATAAAATCATTTTCTTTGTAATTTATACATAAAAAAGTATACCAAAAAAATCTCATATTCTTTTCAATTTTTATGTCACAATTTCACTCTCAATATATCTATTATTGTAGCTTGCAAGTTTTGTAAGCATGATTAGATAATACTCGATAAATATAAGATTTAAATAAGTTAAAAAAAAAAATTCTTATTATATTGTTGAGTTAAAATTCTTAACAAGGCCTATCAAACATGCACAATGGTTTGGGAAAAGTTAAAAAATGGAGTTAAAAGTATATTTTAAAAAATGATGAAAGACTAATAAACTCTCGAGGAGGGAGGTTCATGAGCACTTATAAAATGATTAAATATTATTTTTATCTATATATTTTGTAGGATCTACAATTTTTATCTATTTTTTATCCACATATTTCGTAAGATCCAGTGCTTATAATCTAAAAAAAAAAAAATTCAAACAGGTGCTAAGAGCCCTCACACCTTTTTAAAGTACCCAATTTTCAATTATCCCAAAAAAATCAAAAGACAGATTATGATTTATGACACTTCAAGAAATGCTAAACCACTCCATATATCTCAATTATCCCCATAATACAAGCCGAGAAATAGAATGTTATTTCATATAATAAATAAATAAATAAATAAATAACCTTCTATATATGAAACTAGTTCACGATTCTACCTTTTTTCTAATTTTCTGATAAGGAGAAAGTCTCGAAGGCGAAGCCTCCCCACCTGTGTCAGAGGCCCCTTGATCAGGCGGGTTGTAAATCGAGGGATGTGCACGAGTGGCAGAGACCCGAGGGAAAGAGCCAACAGGCCAACCTCCATGATAGACCCTCACAATATTTCAGTGAAAATCTGCCCCACAAGAGAATCGAACCTGCGTTGCCGGATGATTTCTCCCCACGTCACCTCAGGTAGTGTTGTCACGAAAGAAGATATGCATGTATAATATTTAATACAGTCAAAATACTTACATTAATTGATAATGGTTGTATAAACAAATTCTTTATTCAATTAATCCAGGTTTGACTAGCTATAGGCCGAGTAGAATGTATCTCACATTTATTTTAAGCAATGTTTGTGTGCTTATAAACACTTATAAGAGCATTTCCAACCGTGCGCTAAAATGGAGTGAAAACACCAAGATAGAGCAAAACACATCTCCAATCGTGCGCCAAATTCCTGCACTATTTTGAGAAGATGAACAATGCTGCCCAAAAAATTATTCCCATTTTACCCTTCTGTGGCTGAAGCAAAAATTTGTTTTTCCTTTTATGTCTTTATTGATTTGGATTTTATTAAATGACAAAAATTAATTATGTTTTACGTTTTTATTTTGGATATTTGTATCTGTCCAATTTTTTTTTATGTTAAATTTTTTTTAAATTGTGATATTGAGTATCGTGCATTTTCTTATTTTTTAAATTAATGCAATAATTATGAAAATTAAATGTTACTTAAAAATTATATATTTAATATAAATACACTATATAATTAAATAATTTTTGAACTAAATTATTGTTAAAAATTAAAAATATAAATATATTTTGAATAGACACTATTCATTTGGGGCAACATTTGAAGTAATGGGTTGGAAATGACATGTGGATTTGGTGTGAAAGTTGCACCATTTTAGTGCAAAAGTTGTATCAATTTGAAGATATGGGTTGGAGATGGCCTAAGCTGATTAAATATTATTTTTATCCACACATTTCATAAGACCAACAATTTTTATCTATTTTTTATCTACACATTCCGTATAACCTATTGTTTATAATATACAAAAATCTATATCAAATATACTCTTAAAGAACATCTTCAATGCAGCAATGTGGATTGTTATACATGTGGCAAGTGAAATAGGATGGAGAAAAGAGCATCTCTAATGGAATTGTGTGTAACGCCCTGAAAATTTCGTATCTTAATTTTATAATTTAGAAAATCTAAATTCGTATTTTCTTAGGAAAAATCTAATGATCCCCAAAAAGTGTTAAGTTTGGTATGCCAATTTCAATAAGTTTATGGAGAAAGTATATAAATTTCATTAGATTAAAGTATTGGAGACATTTTAAGAAAGATATTAAGTTGTGAAAAATGTTTGGGCTTAAACGAATTTAGTCCCATAAATAGAGAATAAGCTGAAGATTCTGGAAAACTTCAAGATAATTACAATTTTGCCACTGTTTCGAACCAACTTTGCAACCATCGTATGTAACGTGCGTTGATCTGTAGCCTATGCATGTTATACCATCACATAGTTCTTATCGAGATGTTTAAATTGATATCAAGTTTGGGTATTTTTAAAGTCGGGACTTGCCTTGAAAGTCGAGCCAAAGTGGTATAGTAAGAATTTATGTAATGCAGAAATTTCACCAAATTTGGCTAAGTATGGAAAGTCAGTCGGGCAGTCATTTTTGAGCTAATTGTACGAGCTATCGACTGACCCATTTCTTTTTCATGTATGCTCGTTGTACAGCTTGAAGTATGAACTTTACTAGGGTATAAAGTTTGACCAAAACAGAGCTCGTCTCGACTCCCAAACGTTGTCCCGAACATGGCTACTTGAAATAAAAAATCTAGGAATTTTTGTAATAAAATATTAGTTGATTGAGACACATGTCATTTTTAATGATTATCACCTTAGGACTTGTTTGGCAATGCTTATCATATTTAAGAATCAATGTCGATTAATATTCGTATAAATAACTGATAAACTAATGAAATAATAAGATAAAATAAGAATAAGTAAGAATTTTCTTAGATAAGCTAAACCAAACATGGCCTTACCCACACTCTATAAATACACCTTCTTTTCTTGCCTTTTTAAACCAAAAATTAAGTAAGGAAACTCTGTTGGAATTCAGAGAGAAAAGAAATGTAAGAATGAAAAGAAAAATTGAAAGGAAACCAATAACTTTTTCTTTCTTCTTTGTGTTTATGAGAAATAGTGTGATGAAACACTAATGTGATGAAACACTAAACTAACAAGAGTTCATCACATCTATTCCAAGATAAGCTAGAAAAGTAGAAATTTTCGTCCAGAAATTCAAAACCCAGACATGCAGAAATTGAGGCCATCGGGTAGCTTGAACAATACGCAGTTTAGATTCTCGTAGCCCCGAATCTGCACTGCTGTCTGGTAGTTTCATTTCCAATTTAATATAATGAGTTTTTGGACAGAAATTCCTCCTTAGCCAAGCCTAAAACATACATTTTCTTTTCTCCTTATTTTTGATGTATTAACTCTTCATAAACTTGTAAAATTTCAGGTCACTAATCCAAAAAAAAAAAGATTTCCTTTGAACTGTGAGTAAAGTTTATGTGTATTGTTGTTTTTATATTGATTATTCTTGTTAGGATCAGAATATATAGCATGAGTTTTATGTTGAATGAATCCCCTCTTGTGATTTACTGTTATCCATCAAATTTCATATCTAAGTGATCATAGATATTGAAATTAATTGCTTATATATATGAGGAATTATAAGTAATAAGATTTGCAGAAATTCAACTTCATGTTTATGACCTTGCATGTCTCCTAAACTTATGTTTCAGTCGATTTTTGATTAGTTCAGAATATGTAGTATATGATGACTTTGAAGTGATGGTTAAAATAATTGTTTATATTTAAATGAAGCCTTATCTTATGTATCATTATTGTGGCTTGTTAGGAAATGTTTAATGTTGAATATTCTATATTCAAGTTGTGCTTATTGAGTCAAGAATGACTTAAAATGTTACTGTAATAGCATGATGAATAGAAAGATGAAGGACTTTTAGATCAATCCCTTGCATGTTGATTGAGATTTACAGTAATATGTTTCTTTGAGAAAGAACTTGAATGAATGATTATGTGAAAGATTTTGAATGATGTTTAGCAATTAAATCTCGTGTTTCCATGTGTTGGATCATGGCATCATTCAAGAAAGAATTCATAATCTTTAAACATTAAAGCAAAAGGTTATGTTTACATAATGATCATGAACAATTAAAGAATACCCTATTTAGGTTGTACACCATGGGAGCAAGTCCCAATTTGAAGGTCACGGGCTATGAGATGCCCATGGGATGAGATGCCCAAAATGAAATGAAAGTACTTGAGCAAAGTGCTCTAAGAGAATGAAAGTACTTTTGAGCATAGAAACTCTAATGATGTTGTGACCTTGTATTTAGCAAAACACTATAAGCACTCGGTGTACGACCCTAATATGGGAAGGGCCCAAAGAAATGAAGAGAGAAAAGAAAGAAAAAATGAAATGAAAAGAAAGAAGAAATGAAAAGTAAGAAAAGAAGAATGAAACCCTTTATGGTTAGTACATGCATAGCATTCCAATGTTTAGCATCCATACTATGCATATTGTATTGATTGCTTGTGAGTGATCATCAAAGACATTTCATGAAACATATATGTTATCAATTGTTTGGAAGTTAATGTGTGATTATTGTCTTCTTCACTTATGTGAGAATTGAGCAACAAGGTTAGAAGGTAAAGTGAAAAATTCCATTCAATTGAAGGTATGAATTATGTACTTTCATGTTTATGTGCTACTTTGCTCACTAAACTTCATTGCTTATAGTCGTTTAATGACTAATGTAGGAAATGGAACGAAACTACCTTGAGGTAATGCATACTTATGAAAGGGCATCGAGAAATGGAGTGGACTTCTATATCATCACGAAGAAAGATGTATGGGTTCATTTTCCGCAATGGCCGGGCTTTTACATAAAGGAAAGATCTTACAAAACGATATATGTCTACAATGCTATTACCTTGAAACCGAATGAGACTCTCTTTTTCATGTACTAGATAACCAAGAGTCTTTGATGGTTGTTTTTGTAGTTTCAAGGATTTTAGTATCCCTTAGTTAATTGTAAACCTTTTAAAGTTGTTAGTGTGAAACGTTTTTGAGCAATAGGTTTATAATGAGTGTCATTTCGACATTTTTGTTATCGGAATGACGGATCATATTTTGAAAGGGAGGGATACTATACTTGTTTTGAAGAAAGTGGAACTTGTAAGAAATCTTTGTGTAATAGCATATATGATGGAAATTTAAAGTACTTTAAGTAATCGAGTATGTGGTGTATCCTTGTACTTTTATTTACAAATGGTTTGTAATGCTTTTAATATCTCCTCTAAGTGTTTTGAGTAATATTGGAGTGATGTATAAATCTTGGAGAAGTTTAAAAAGAATTAAGTTTGAAAAATATTTCTATCAAAGCAGGAGGATACTAATATCTACCTGCAGCTGAGTTTTTAGTTCAGCTGAAGGCTACTAGTAGCCTTTAGCCGAGGGAAAAAAAATTTTTTAAGGAAATTTCAGAGGTCGTCACATTGTGGATTAGGGAAAATTGTGAGCCATACAAGAGAGATGGTATAGATAAATTATAAAACATTAAATAAAGGATACCCATTACACATTTCAATTGAGATAAATTATAAAAAATTAAATAAAAAATGTCTATGATTACTTTTGATAATATAAGTTGCGTTGATAAACATAGTGTGACACAGCCTATATTTTGATCATTGTTTACAACTAATATATGAGGGTTGGATTTCGTAACGAAAGATTGTAGTATTAATTATTTAATCATTCGGGTATGCGGCTTGTCTTTTTATCTTAGAAATTGTTTAATAGTGACACTAGTACACTTGGAGTGTATTAAATGAACCATGTGTCGAATTTAATTCTACAGCATGACAGAGATTAAATTCCACTTGATCACTGGATATTTCATCTAAATCTCTTGGCAATGTTGTGTATATATATTTTTGTTAGTTTGATGGTTATTTGATTCACAAATGGGTGAGATCAATTTGATTGATCAAATATCTCGGTGAATTGAGGACTTGAGAATGAATGAAGTAGAGAACACGAATTTGTATCAAGAATTGTCGCACTGAAAAATAGATCGAGTAACTAATTAAGTTTTTTCTATTGAACGGTTATAAATCTGAACTCAGTGTTTAGCCAGAACTAAATTTCGACATATGTGTATTAATTCACATGACTGTTGAAAAAAATGTAAAGTTAGTGAAAATAATTCAACAAGCAAAACAGTTATTTATGCTCGTACCTAATCATCGAATCTCGAATGAGAATGAATATATATATATATATATATATATATATATATATATATACACTAGTTTTAGTCACGTGTGTTGCACGTAAATATAGAAAAAAAAATTAAGTTTTAAATGTAATTGAAATGACAAAAAAAATATATGAAATTAAAATATTTAAACAAAGTTGAAAAATGTAAAAAATTTAGAGAGAATTGTGTTCAATTTACTTATAAGAAAAAATTAAATAAAATAGTAAAAAATTAAATGAAAATCTATTTTTTACTAAACTCTAAAAAAAACACACCAAAAAAATAATAAATAAAGGTCCAAATACGCTCGACAAACACACACCCAAAATTTAAAAAAATTAAAAAATTAAAAAAGTTAAAATAAGCTTTGATTGTTGAGGGGATGGGTGTGAGTTTGTCGACAAACAAACTCGACAAACAAATATATATAAATAAATAAAAAGTAAAAAAGATCAAAATGGGCTACAATATATTTGGGTGTGTGTTTGTCGAGCTACTTAACAAACACACACCCAAATATTAAAAAAAAAATTAAAAAGGTGAAAATGGGCTATTTTGATTGTTAGGGGAGTGTAAAAATTAAGAAAGATCAAAATGGTCCCATTTTAATTTTTGGCTCGACAAAAACACACCCAAATAAAAAAATAATAATAAAAAAGTTAATGCTCGACATTTTTTTTAAAATACATAAATATAATTTCTCATTTATTCATTTTTTTTTCGTCGAGCTCTAGTTAACAAACTGTCGAGTTATATAACAAACTTTTTAAATTATTTTTTAGAGTTACTCGACAAAACCAAAGTCAAATCTTAAAAAAAAAAAAAAAGCAAAGTCAACAAAAGCTGATTTCTTAAAAATTTAATGCAAATTTGTAAGACAAAATGATGAGATTGGGATGGCCAATGTCAAAAAAAAAGATTGGGATAGATTAGTTACAAATTTGAAAGGTTGGAATCAAAAGCGCAAATTACAAAAAAAAAATGAAAAAATGTCAAATTCAAATTAGACTTTGTCGAGTAAGTCCAAAAAAAATGAAAAAAAATTCTCTAAACTCGACAAAAAAAAAATGAAAAATTGGAAAAAATTGGGTTTTGTCGAGTAACTCGACAAAAACCCAAAAAAAAGGAAAATAAAATTCTTTGACGAGCAACTCGACCCAAAAAAATAAAATTGAAAAAATGGTCAAAATAAACTTTGTTTAGTAACTCGACAAACGACCAAAAAAAAAAGTAAAAAGTTGCTTGACTTTGCTTACGCATTAATCTTATTTAAAAAAAAAATTATAGTACGTGTGTACAATACGTGAAAAATGTAGGAAAAAAATTTAAGTTTTAAATATAATTGAAATGACAAAAAATATAAATGAAATTAAAATATTTAAACAAATTTGAAAAATGTAAAAAATTTAAAGAGAATTGTGTTCAATTTGTTTATAAGAAAAAATAAAATAAATAGTCAAAAATAAAATAAAAATCTATTTGCTACTAAACTCTAAAAAAAAACACACACACCAAAATAATAATAAATAAAGGTCCAAATGTACTCAAAAAATACACACCCAAATTAAAAAAATATATATATATATGTTAGTTTAAAATGGGCTAAAAAACCCATGTTAATTGTTTTGGGGGGGTGTTTGTCAAATACTTGTAGGGGAAGGGGTGGGTGTTTGTCAAATAATATATTTTAAAAAAAAAAAAGTAAAAAAGATCAAAATGGGGTGGGCTTGAAGCCTTTTTTTTTTTTTTTTTATATATATCCAGGTATCCCAGTTTACACTATATATTTTGGTGTGTTTTTGTCGAGAGCAACTGGACAAACACACACTCAAATATTATATATATATATATATATATATATAATATATATATATATATATATATATATATATAATTTCAAAAGGTGAAAATTGGCTATTTTGAGTGTTGGGGGAGTGTAAAAATTAAGAAAGATCAAAATGGTCCCATTTTGATTGTTGGCTCGACATACGTGTACTCAAATAAAAAAATAATAAAAAAAGTTAATGCTCGACATTTATTTTTTAAATACATAAATATAATTTCTCATTTATTCTTTTTTTTTTTGTCGAGCTCCAGTTAACAAACTGTCGAGTTATATAACAAACTTTTTTAATATTTTTTTAGAGTTAACTCGACAAAACTAAAGCCAAATTTTACAAAAAAAAAAAAAAAAAAAAGCAAAGTCAACAAAAGCTGATTTCTTAAAAATTTAATGCAAATTTGTAGGACAAAAAGGTGAGATTGGGATGGCCAATGTAAAAAAAAAAAAAAAAAAGTTGGGGGTAGATTAGTTACAAATTTGAAAGGTTGGGACCAAAAGCACAAATTAAAAAAAATTGAAAAAATGTCAAATTCAAATCGACTTTGTCGAGTTAGTCCAAAAAAAAATCTCTTAACTCGACAAAACAAAACAAAAAATGAATAATTGGACTTTGTAAAAAAAAATTCTTTGTCGAGTAACTTGACCAAAAAAAAAAATTTGAAAAAATGGTCAAAATGTACTTTGTTGAGTAACTCGACAAACGAAAAAAAAAAGTCAAAATTTGCTTGATTTTGCTTACGCATTAATCTTATTAAAAAAAAATTCGAGTACGTGTGTTGCACGGACGTGAAAAATGTAGGGAAAAAATTTAAGTTTTAAATATAATTGAAATGACAAAAAATATATATGAAGTTAAAATATTTAAACAAATTTGAAAAATGTAAAAAGTTTAGAGAGAATTGTGTTCAATTTGCTTATAAGAAAAATTAAATAAAATAGTAAAAAATTAAATGAAAATCTATTTGCTACTAAACTCTAAAGAAAAACCATAAAAATATTAAATAAAAGTCCAAATACGCTCGATAAACACACACCCGAATAAAAAAAATAAAAAAAATTTAAATTAAGTTAAAATGGGCTAAAAAGCCCATTTTAATTGTTTGGGGTGTGTGTTTGTTAAATACACATCCAAATATATAAAAAATTAAAAAAAAATTAAAAATATCAAAATGAGAGCCCATTTTGTTTGACTGTGGGTGTGGGTGTGGGTGTGGGTGTGGGTGTGGGGATAGAGGGAGGGTTTGGGTTTGTCGACAAACTCAAACCCAAATATTAAAACAAAAAAAAAAATTAAAAAGGTAAAAGCATTGTTGGGTGTGTGTGTTTGTCGAGTAGCTCAACAATTGTCGAATAGCTCAACAAACACACACCAAAATATTAAAAAAAAAAAAATTTAAAAAAGTCAAATTGGGCCATTTTGCACCCAAATATATATATTAAAAAATAATTATGAAAGATCAAAATGGTCCCATTTTGATTGTTGGCTCGACAATCACACACTCAAATAAAAAAATAATAAAAAAAATTAAATGCTTGACATTTTTTAAAAAAAAATACATAAATATAATTTCTCATTTGTTCATATTATTTTTTTTTATTTTTTGTCGAAGTCCAGTTAACAAAGTCGAGTTATCTGACAAACTTTTTTATTTTTTCCTTTATTGTATTTTTTTTAGAGTTACTCGACAAAACCAAAGCCAAATCTTAAAAAAAAAAAAAAATAGCAAAGTCAACAAAAACTGATTTTATAAAAATTTAATGCAAATTTGTAGAATAAAAGGGTGAGAGTGGGATGGCCAATGTCCAAAAAAAAAAAGTTGTGGTAGATTAATTACAAATTTGAAAGGTTTGGACCAAAAGTGCAAATTAAAAAAATAAAAAATTGTCAAATTCAAATTGGGCTGTGTCGAGTAACTCGACAAAACCACCCAAAAAAAAATGAAAAAATTCGGCTTTATCGAGTAACTCGACAAAAACCCAAAAAAGGGGAAAAAAATTATTTGTCGAGTAACTCGACCAAAAAAATAAAAAAGTGAAAAAAAATGGTCAAAATGTACTTTGTTGAGTAACTCGACAAACGACCAAAAAAAAGTCAAAAATTGCTTTGCTTTGCTTAAGCATTAATCTTATTTTTAAAAAAAGAATTTTTTGTCGAGTACGTCCATTGCACGTACGTGGAAAATGTATGAAAAAATTGTATGTTTTAAATATAATTGAAATGACAAAAAAAAAATATATGAAATTAAAATATTTAAACAAATTTGAAAAAAGTAAAAAATTTATAGAGAACTGTGTACAATTTGCTTGTAAAAAAATAAAATAAAATAGTAATAAGTTAAATGAAAATATATTTGCTACTAAACTCTAAAAAAAAAAAAAAAAACATACCAAAAAAATAATAAATAAAGGTCCAAATGCGCTCGACAAACACACTGAGAAAAAAAAAATTAAGTTTAGTTAAAATGGGCTAAAAAGCCCATTTTAATTGTTTGGGGTGTGTGTTTGTTAAATACACACCCAAATATATAAAAAACATTTAAAATTTAAAATGTCAAAGTGAGCCCATTTTGTTTGATTTTTTTGGGGAGAGGGGAGCGCCTCTTGTCTAAGGTGTGAGTGCATATTCCATCGTGGTGAGACAATACAGAATATCTCAGAAAGGCAATTCATACATAAAGTAAGGCTTTAAGTTTTGAAATTCTTGTTTATTTTACAACAGTTTGTTTCTATATGATCTATTGTCTATGCATACATTATTTGATCCATGTTTTCAAGCTAAACACTTCTAGACAGTAGATCCTTTGGATCAAATGTTGTAACTAAATAAACTTAAGAGTTTCAGCTCTTATAGCCTTGGAGTGAAATAAAATTTCAATGTTTTAGTTCATTCTTCCTTTCTGATATACTGTCTTGTATGGATCCATTAGAGAGTGCAAATACACCTGCTTTTGAAAAGGCAAAAGCATTGTTGAGGTGGTGTGTGTTTGTCGAGTAGCTCAACAAACACACACCCAAATATAAAAAAAATTAGAAAAGTCAAATTGGACTATATATATATATATATATATATATATATATATATATATATATACTAGTTTTAAAGCCGTGCGTTGCATGTAAGTGACAAATATAGGAAAAAATTTTAGGTTTTAAATGTAATTGAAATGACCAAAAACAAATATGAAATTAAAATTTTTAAACAAATTTGAAAAATGTAACAAATTTAGAGCGAATTGTGTACAATTTGCTCATACACACCAAAAAAATAAATAATTAACAAATAATAAAGAAAGGTCAAAATTTCTTCAAATGTTTTGTCTAATTTTCGCCATTTATTTAAAATATATTGATATTTTTTCTTGAGTACACTTGATATAAAAATTGTAGAATAATGGCATATTTCTTGATTTTTTGATTCCTTTTCATATATGAAATAGAGGATTATGAAAATGTTAATAATTCTTTGAATTGTTACCTTGGGTTTACTCGAAATAGTTTTTCGATAGTTTGTATTAGGGAGTAGCAAGGTGGGACGATTGTAGGCTGGCCGCCGCAAAGCATCTTACGCCCGTGATTTTGGAGCTCGGTGGAAAATGTCCGGTTATAGTCGATACAAACATAAATTTAAAAGTAATGATTTCTTTCATTATCTGTATATTTCCACTTCCAAATTTTTATGGAACCTGAACCAGCATCTGCTGTTTATTTACTGCGTCTTCAAGGTTGCCGCAAGAAGGTTAATTTTAGGCAAGTGGGGCTGTAACAGCGGGCAAACCTAAGAAGAATAGAACAGAAGGGTGGCGACGCTTTACTAACACATGAAAAGGAGCTACTCACAAGACTATCAAGAACAGAGAACAACCAAAAACGAGAAACTATCGAAAGAAATTTCGTAGGTAATATGAAACGGAAGCGCCAACTCTGCCACCACCTCTATATAAACCAGGACTATGGACGGTGGCGGGGCACAAAACAAGCATAGAAAGAAAAACAAAACAAAAAAATATGTTGGTAAGAATGTTATAATTAATAGTTATAAAAAATAAAATATGTTGTTCATTTTTTTCATTTAAAAAAAAAAAAATTAGAAATGTAAAAGCTCACCATAAAATTTAAAAAAAAAAAAAAAAAAAAAAAAATTTCATGAACAAGAACTTTTTCGAAGTTACTATTCACCTCGTAAAAGTTTTGTCGAGTTGAATAGTAACTCGACAAACTTTTTTCAATTTTAAAAAAAAAATTTCATGAAAAGAACTTTTTCGAGTTACTATTCACCTCGAAAAAGTTTGTCGAGTTGAATAGTAACTCGACAAACTTTTTCGAATTTTTAAAAAAAAAAAAACTTTTCCATGAGCAAGAACTTTTTCGAGTTACTATTCACCCGAAAAAGTTTGTCGAGTTGAATAGTAACTCGACAAACTTTTTCGAAAAAAAAAAAAAAAAAAAATTTAAATTTTTGTCGAGTTACTCGACAAATTTTTTTTTTTTTTTTTTTTTTAAAGTCGAGTAACTCGACAAAAAAAAAAAAAAATTTTTTTTTTTTTTTTATATAAGTCGAGTTACTCGACAAAAAAAAAAAAAAAATTTTTTTTTTTTTTTTTTTTTTTATATAAATTGAGTTACTCGACAAAAAAAAAAAAAAATTTTTTTTTTTTTTTATTATATAAGTCGAGTTACTCGACAAAAATAAAATAAATTCGAGTTACTCGACAAAAATAAAAAAAATTTTTTTTTTTTTTTTTTTTTTTTTTTTTTTTTATAAATTCGAGTTACTCGACAAAAGTAAATTTTTTTTTTTTTTTAAATATTCGAGTTACTCGACAAAAAAAAAAAAAATTATTTTTTTTTTATTTTTTTTTTTTTTTTTTTAAATTGAGTAACTCGACAAAAGTTTAAATTTTTTTTTTTTAAATTTGAGTTACTCGACAAAAGTAAAAAAAAATATATATATTTTTTTTTTTAAATTTGAGTAACTCGACAAAAGTTAAATTTTTTTTTTTTTTTAAATTGATTAACTCGACACAAGTTAAGGAGGAATTTTTTTTTTTTTTTTTTTAAAATTCGAGTAACTCGACAAAAGTAAGAAAAATTTTTTTTTTTTTTTAAAAATTCAAGTAACTCGACAAAAGTTAAAATTATAAATATATATATATATATATATATATATATATATATATATATATATATATATATATAAATATATATTTTTTAAAAATTCGAGTAAGTCGACAAAATTTTAAAAAAAATTATTTTTTTTTTAAATTGAGTAAGTAACATTTTTAAAAAAAAAAAATTTTTTTTTTTTAAAATTGAGTAACTCGACATAATTTTAAAAAAAAAATTTTTTTTTTTTAAAATTCGAGTGACTCGACAAAATTTAAAAAAAAAAAATGTCGAATAACTCGAGAAATTTAAAAAAATATTTTTTTTTAAAAAATGTCAAAATAAAATTGGGCTACTTTTTAAAAGTTGTAGGACTTCATATACATTTTTATTTTATTTTGTTGTTATTTGTTTTTTTTTTTATTATTTAAAGAGGTGGACAAAATAAAATGTGTAACGAAATTTAAAAGTCGGGGATGGCCAAAGCAAAGGAAAAGGTTATGAGTAAATTTGTTATAAAATGAAAAGAATGTGGACTAAAAGTGCAAATTACAAAAAAAAAAAAAAAAAATTAATGTTTCCCACTTTGTCGAGTTACTCGGCAAAGTGGTCTGATTCTAGGTGGACTTTGGGGTAGCAATTAGGCCAATTTTTTTTGGAGATGAAGGGGTTGAGTTTAGGGCTAGAGATTGGCAGGTTTTTTGGGACTGGAAATGGACGAGTAGGTGTTTAAATGAGCATTCGGTTTTTGAATTAAATTGGTGGAATAAAATAAATTTAATCATATGAGATGGTTTTCCATAAGACGAGATGAATTATGAATTCAATTTAAATCACAAAATAAAATAAGAAACTCATTATTTGCAATAATATAATCCGCATAAAAATAACAAAGGCAAGTGCACGCAACTTTATTGTGACCAAACAATTAAATTTGTGATTTTTAAGAGGTGTTAGAAGCTACGCTGGTGAACTAAATGAATTTATTTTCAAAGTTTAAAATAAGGATTTTAGTCGCGAATGATTAAAATTTTCCGGTCACTACAAAAAATCAACTCCAAAATTTCAGCAAAAGCTCCCATCTTTTCCCTTCAACTTTCGGCTAGCAAGAAGTCCATACACCTTTCTCCATTCACTCCAGTTTTGGTCCATATAATACACCATAATCAGCCGCAAAATATTTTTGATTTCTTCTCCATTTTCCCTCTAGAAACCGCCCTTTATACTCATTTTCACCATTTTACGGTTCTCAATTTCTCTACAAGTCAGCCCCAAACTATCCAAAAAAATCTTCCATTCTATTCCTTCAGATTCAGCCTCTATTCTTCTCTAATATCTTCACTTAAATCTGCCTACAACACACAATATTTACAAACAAAAAAGCAAGCGTACATGAGTATTTTGGGAACAAGCAAAAGAACATTATATTCACCCTTCAACTTCAACATAAAACTTAAATTTCGAGGTTGTTCTATAAGGCATTATTTACATGTAATTATGAAGTTTAACTCGAGAAAATTTTGTGAACACATGTGCCATGTTAATTACTTTGGATGTCACCATGCCTTGTTGGAAGTAATTAATTGATCTATCGTGGTTTGAGCACGTCTATGATGGAACGTTATGTCGGTGATTGAAGGAAATTACTTATAATGTTTAGCGATTGAAGGTAATCACTTAAGAGATATGTGGTGCGGTTACCAAATTTATGTATGATTTTTCACATGCATGTATATTTGCTACAGAGTGTTTCCTTTGAAATGTTATGACACAAAAATATTTACTTTCCATATTAAAAGGATTGGCGGCGGCGCGCGACGATCAAAAATAGCGACAAAAAGGTTCTATGTTTATTATTATTGTGGCATCGATATAATTCAGCCTTTTATTTGTAAATTAGTTTAGTATGTCTTGATTATGTTTAAGTTGTGTAAAATTGAACAACGACGGTAACTTTGGCTATTTTGGCAATACTGAAGTTTATTATGAAATATACCACTTTAAATGGTTGAAATTCCAAATTCTATCCCTGTTTTCAAATTATCATAACCGTGTATACTACGAATATTTGAGTGAATTTAGTGGAATTGGGTAGGATGTTAAGTATTATATTAGTAGAATTTGGAATCATTTCAAAATGACAATGGATGAATTAGTTATATTTGTTTTCCCGAAATTTGTCTTTGGGTGTACTTGAGTTACATTTTAAGACAACTTTGGCTACTTACTTCCATACCAAATGACTTGATAAAATTCTAAACTTTATATATGTTGTACCTAAAGTGTTAAGTGGTCACTGGTGAAACTGAAAAAGGGATGAAAATTCACAAGTTAGATGGTTGTTGGAACATCTAAATATCACTTTTAGAAATGAAAGAGACTATAAAGTGCTTCTTGCGGACCTAAACATCTAGACAGTCATTGCTTTGGTTGTTCATATTAATAATTGTCCCACCTCATTTAGTGAGTGTATGAGGGCATCATCTCCAAAAGAAGCATAAATGGTAACCACAGTAATATTCTGCCGGAAACAACCCTGAAATCGAAGAGCAAGTGCAAGCAATGTCATTGACCCACAACAACTAAAACCAAGGAATGAGAAGTTGAAGACAAACCATTAACTCGACAACCATCATTAAGTGTTTTTACTTAATTCCAGTTGGAGACGATATCCCTATGGGTTACCTAACCATTGGCTTTGGTTTTACATAATTTCATGTTATATAACTAAAGTTATAGACAATTTTGTAAACTGCGACAGCATGAATCCGAGAAACTGCCTTGGATGTTTCGGTGAGCATTTTTGTATGTCGAAACATGTCGTCGGATTATCAAATTTTTATATGTGGTAGCTACATGGGTATTCTACGTTCCCTAAAAATTTCATATTGTTCGGTGATCGTTTTCTATGTCAAATAAATTTTTTTACTCCATGACCGGTAAATTGTTTCTCTAAACTGCACTTTTCGTTGACCAACTCAAAAGTATGCTGCACCTTATATATTAAGTTTTTTACATAATTCCAGTTGGAGACGATAGACCTATGGGTTATCTAACCATTGAATTTGGTTTCACATAATTTCATGTTATATAACTCAAGTTATGGACAATTTTGTAAACTGCGATCCGATGAATCCGAAAAACTGCCTCGGATGTTTCGGTGAGCATTTTAGTAGTCGAAACATGCCGTCGGACTATCAAATTTTGATATGTGGTAGCTAAATGAGTATTCTATATTCCGTAAAATTTCATATTTTTCGGTGATCGTTTTCTATGTCAAACAAATTTTGTTACTCCATGACTGGGTGAAGAAATTTTAGTAACACTGCCCTTATTTTGAAAATTTTATTCACTTGGTCATGGAGTAACAAAAATTCTTTGACATAGAAAACGATCACCGAACATTACGAAATTTTCAGGGGACATAGAATACTCAAGTAGCTACCATATCAAAATTGGTAGTCCGACGGCATGTTTAGGCATACTAAAATACTTACCGCGAAACCTCTTAAGCTGTTTTTCGGATTCATGCCGTCGGCGTCTTAGAATCGATATTATAAACCAATCAAAAATTTTAAGTAGTGTAAATATCTTCTTAAACTTTTGTGGACCTTGGTTTTGTGGTAGTTTTAGTGGATTCCCATGTTTTTTTTTACACGTTAATGATGTGTACTTGAAAGGTTTTGCTAAACTTCATGTTTCTCTAAGATGCAGTTTCTGTTGTCCAACTCAAAAATTTGCTGCACCTTATATATTAAGTATTTTTATGTAATTCCAGTTGGAGACGATAGCCCTATGGGTTATTTAACCATTGGCTTTGGTTTCACATAATTTTATGTTATATAACTCAAGTTATGGACAATTTTGTAAACTGTGACAGTATGAATCCGAGAAACTACGTAGGATGTTTCGTTGAGCATTTTAGTAAGCCGAAACATGCCGTCGAACTATCAAATTTTGATATGTGGTAACTACATGAGTATTTTATATTTCCTAAAATTTTCATATTGTTCGGTGATCGTTTCCTATGTCAAAGGAATTTTTGTTAATCTATGACCAAATGAAGTTTTTTTTTTTTTTTTTTTTTTTTTTTTTGGGTGACTTGTCGAGGAACTCGACAAAGTCACTTAAATATTTTTTGGTGACTTTGTCGTGCAACTCGACAAAGTCCCTTAAATTCTCTCTTTTTTTTTTTTTTTTTGGTGACTTTGTCAACTCGACAAAGTTCATTTTAAATGTTTTTTTTTTTTTTGGTTGTGTGGGCTTGGTTTTTTTGTTTTTTGTAATTTGCACTTTTGGTCCACAACCTTTTAATTTATACCAAATTTTCCCTAATCTTTTTTTTAGCATTGACCATTCCGACTTTGAATTTTGTTGCAAATTTTGTTTTGTCCCCTATTTAAATAAAAAAAATAAAAACTAATAACAACAAAACTTTTTAATAAGATTAATGCTTAATATTATTTTGTCGAGTTACTCAAAAAGTCCAATTTGACAATTTCTTAACTTTTTTTTTTTTGTTGAGTTACACAATAAAGGGAAACGAAAATTGGTTTGACATAGAAAACGATAACCAAAAAATAATAATAAAAAAAATTTCATCATTTACCACTTTGTCGAGTTACTCGACAAAGTGTGGGAAAAAAAAAATTCAAGAACTTTGTTCAGTAACCCGACAAAGTTCAAATTTTTTTTTTAAATTGTTCTTTGGTCCCAACTTTTAAATTTTTAACTAATTGACCCATAATTTTTATTTTTATAATTTTATAATTTGGGTATGTATTTGTCGAGCGTATTTGGACCTTTATTTATTATTTTTTTGGTGTGTTTTTTTTTTCTATAATTTAGTAGCAAATAGATTTTCATTTAATTTTTTACTATTTAATTTTTTTTTCTTATAAGTAAAGTGAACACAAATGAATTTTTGTTAATCCATGAATAAGCGAAGTTTTAATTTTTTTTTTACATTTTTTCCCACTTTGCCTCATAATAACTCGGCAAATTAGTAAAAAAAAAAAAAAAAAATTTAATATTTTGGACTTTACGGAGAAAGTAAAAAGAATAAAAAAAAAAAAAAAAAAAAATTTTGGTGGCTTCCCGAGAAAGCCACCAAAAAAAAAAAAAAAAAAAAAAGACATAAAAAAAAAATTTTGGTGGCTTTCTCGAGTAACTCGAGAAAGCCACCAAAAATATTTTTTTTGTGGCTTTCTCGAGTTACTCGAGAAAGCCACCAATAATTTTTTTTTTTTTTTTTTCTTTGGTTGTGGCTTTCTCGAGAAAGCCTTATTTAAAATTTTTTTTTTTTTTTTTTTTTGGGTTTCTCAAGTAACTCGAGAAAGTCATTTGGAAAAAAAAAATTTTTTTAAAAAATACTAATTTTGCCGAGTTATAAGACAAAGTGGGGAAAAGGTAAAAAAAAAAAAATTTCAAAATTTCACTTAGTCATGTATTAAAAAAATTCATTTGACATAGAAAACGATCACCGAAAAATATGAAATTTTCAAGGAACATAGAATACTCATGTAGCTACCACATATCAAAATTTGATATCTCGACGGCATGTTTTCGCTTACTAAAATGCTTATCAAACATCCCATGAAATAAAGAGGGAAAAATAGGAAAAATCAACAATTAATGATAATGCTTAAACTTTTTGTTTTATGTTATAAACAAATTGTATACATGCAATTTGAAAATAAATTTTTAAGTCGATAACATTTGATTTTTATTTTTTTTTTCTAAATAATTTGATAACATTTTATGTTAAATTTGTTCTATAGATTTGTTGTGTAAACGTTTTATTCCAGGTGTATAATAGATTGACATAATTATTATAATAAATTTGCATTCTCATCGTGTTATCATAATTGTTAAAATAAAATAAAATATAATATATTATAATAATTTAATATATCGATAAGTTATAAGCCACCAAGCGCAACTTTAAAAACAAATGTTTTATTTACAATATATTCATATTAAGTTTTATTCCACAATTATTGACTTCTTATATATTATAGTCAATATATATTCATTTTTCCCTTCATAAGTCATCAAATTTGGTGCTTTTTTATCTCCAGTTGCTATGGGGAACAAATGACGAAATACAATCGATTCCTAAAGGTTTTGGTAAATTTCATTTTCTCTAAAATGCAGTTTTTGTTGTCCAACTTAAATATTTGCTGCAGCTTATACATTACGTATTTTTACATAATTCCAGTTTCAGACAATATCCCTACGGGTTACCTAACCATTGGCTTTGGTTTGACATAATTTCATGTTATATAACTCAAGTTATGGACACTTTTGTAAAGTGCGACAGCATGAATCCGAGAAACTGCCTTGGATGTTTCGGTAAACATTTTAGTGTGTCAAAACATGCCGTCAGATTATCAAATTTTTATATGTGGTAGCTACATGGGCATTCTACGTTCCTTGAAAATTTCATATTGTTCGGTGATCGTTTTCTATGTCAAAAAAATTTTCTTTGCTCCATGATTGGGTGAATTGTTTCTCCAAACTGCACTTTCTGTTGACCAACTCAAAATATGCTGCACCTTATATATTAAGTATTTTTACATAATTCCAGTTGGAAACGATAGCTCTATGGGTTACGTAACCATTGGCTTTGGTTTCACATAAATTCATGGTATATAACTCAAGTTATGGACAATTTTGTAAACTGCGACCGTATGAATCCGAGAAACTGCCTAGGGTGTTACGGTGAGCATTTTAGTCAGTCGAAACATGTCGTCGGACTATCAATTTTTTATATGTGTTAGCTAAATGAGTATTCTATGTTTTCTGAAAATTTCATAATTTTCGGTTATCGTTTTCTATGTCAAACAAATTTTTGTTACTCCATGACCGGGTGAAAGAAATTTTTGTAACACTGCCCTTATTTTGAAAATTTTATTCACCGGTCATGGAGTAACAAAAATTCTTTTGACATAGAAAACGATCACCGAACAATACGAAATTTTCATGGGACATAGAATACTCGGTAGCTACCACATATCAAAATTGGTTGTCCGACGGCATGTTTAGGCATACTAAAATACTCATCGTGAAACCTCCTAGAGCGCTTTTTCGGATTTATGCCGTCGGCGTGTGCGGAATCGATATTATAAACCAATCAAAAAACTTTAAGTAGTGTAAATATCTTCTTAAACTTTTGTGGACCTTGGTTTTGTGGTAGTTTTAGTGGATTCCCATGTTTTGGTTACACGTTAATGATGTGAACTTGAAAGGTTTTGCTAAACTTCATATTTTTCTAATATGTAGTTTCGTTGTCCAACTCAAAATTTAATGAACCTTATATATTAAGTATTTTTACATATTTCCAGTTGGAGACGATAGCCCTATGGGTTGCCTAACCATTGGCTTTAGTTTTACATAATTTTATGTTATATAACTCAATTTATGGACAATTTTGTAAACCTGTCGACGGCATGAATTAAAAAAACGCCTAGGAGGTTTCGGTGAGCATTTTAGTATGCCTAAACATGCCGTCGGACTACCAATTTTAATATGTGGTAGCTACTTGAGTATTATATGTCCCCTGAAAATTTCGTGATCGTTCGGCGATCGTTTTCTATGTCAAATAATTTTTATCACAAAAAATTTGAGCTAAAAGCCCCACACAAAAAAAAAAATTTATTTCAAAGACTTTGTCAAGAAGAAAAAAAAAAAAAAAAATTCAACTCTTTCCCACTTTGTCGAGTAAGTAAAAAAAAAAAAAAAAAAAATATTTCAAACTCTTTCTCACTTTGTTGAGAAAGCCAAAATAAAAAATGAAAAAAAAAAAAAAAAAAAATTCCAACTTTACCACTTTGTCGAGGAACTCGACAAAATGGCCAAAAAATAATAAAAAAAAAAATTTCATCATTTACCACTTTGTCGAGTTACTCGACAAAGTGTGGAAAAAAAAAATTCAAGAACTTTGTTCAAGAACCGACAAAGTTCAATTTTTTTTTTTAAATTGTTCTTTGGTCCCAACTTTTAAATTTTTAACTAATTGACCCATAATTTTATTTTTATGTCATTGACCATCCCCAATATTTAAATTTTGTTGAAAGTCCAATTTGACCATTTTTTGGATTATTATCAAGTTACTCGACAAATATTTTTTTTTAATAATAAAATTAATATCTTTGGTTTGTCAAGTTATTCAACAATAATTTATTAAAAATAAATTGGTCGAGTTACTCGACATCAATTTTTGACAACTTTGTGTTATCATAATTGTTAAAATAAAATAAAATAAAATATATTATAATAATTTAATATATCGATCGGTTATAAGCCACCAACTCCAACTTTAAAAACAAAAGTTTTATTTACAATAAATTCATATTAAGTTTTATTATAATTATTAATTATACTAAAATTGATTATTTTAATAAAATTTATATAATTAGTATAATAAATTGACATAATTATTATAATAAATTTATTCCAATCGTGTTGTTATAATTGTTAAAATAAAGTATATTATAATAATTTTATATTATATATAATTTATTATACAATGTTATAATAAATGATAGAGTAAAAAAAACTATGGATGTGCTTAAATTATCAAAAAACTCGATAAACTGAAATTTGAGATTGCCGAGTTGCTCAATTATTTATATGAATGTAAAATTAGAATATAGTAAAATAGAATATATATCATATAAATTTAATATATATCATAATCAATTAATACAATATATTTTATTTTAGCAATTAGTATAACAAATTATAACTAAAAATTGTTATAATAAATTTATAGCATAATAAAAGCAATTCTATAGTAATATATTATTAATCAATTATTACATTATTATAATAATCTAGTGATTATAATAAATTTGTTATGACAAATTCATACTAAATAGATTTCATCATAAATTATGAAAATAAATTGTAGTAAAAATTTGTTATAATAATGAATTTTTTGTTAGAATAATTATGTCAAATTATATTACGAAAATAAATGTTTTTTTTAATTAATAGTTGTAATAAGTATTTTAACATAATTTATAATAATATTTATTATAGAAATTATAAGTATATTACATAATTTAAATAGAAAAGAAAACAAAAAAATGAAAAATATGCATTGTTGAAGTTACTCGAGTAACTCGCCAAGCTAAAAATTATGTTTGTCAAATTACTCGATGAAAAATGTGATACAAAAGCAAAAATCATAAAGCAGGAATATTTTCGTGAAATAAATTGAATAAGTAATTATAGATTTCACTTAGTATAATTGATTTCTGAGATATTATAAATAAATGTGTGAATTTATGTAAAATAGTTTTTCTATATATTTGATATTTTGTGGACTTGTGTATATTATATTTTATGTTTCTCTTTATTGTAAAATGTAAAATTTTTATAATATAAAATATATGTATTTAGCATGTAGGTTATAGAGTAACTCGACAAAATTTATTTTCAATTTGTCGAGTTGCTTAAGTAATAAATTGTAAAAGATTGTTTTGTTTTATGATTTAGATTTTATTTTATTTTATAATAGCTATTTTATTATAGCATATTATATTAAGTTATAGAATATGAAATATTATTGATATAAAAGAAGCGATTATTCATTGTAGAGCATAACTTGACAAAGTTAAAATCGAGTTTCGAGTTACTCGAGCCAATAATAAAATGCATAATTTTCATTTTTTAATCTTTTTATTGAAATTATTTAATACATTGACTATTTTATTTAATTTGAATGTTGTAATATTATTATTCGATGAACGTGTTGACATGAAATTTGGATTTGTTAACTTATTTGATAAATGAAGCACATACATATTTGTATTTAATTGATTATTTATTAGGAGATATCAAAATAAAATATATATCATATAAATTTAATATATATCATAATCAATTAATACAATATATTATATATTCTTTTATTATGACTAATTTATCTAGTAACTTGACAAATTCAAATTTGAGATTCATGAGTTGGTTTAAAAATAACATGAAAAAAAAAAAAAATTTAGTGTAGTACATAATTTAAATAAAAAAGTAAACTAAAAATGAACAATATGCATTGTTGAAGTTACTCGAGTAACTCGATAAACCCAAAATCAAGTTTATCGAGTTACTCGATTAAAATTGTGATACGAAATCAATCTATTCAATAGCTCAAGTAGCTCGACAAACTGAAAATCGAGTTGTCGGAGTTACTCGACGAACGAACGAAATTTAAAATTTTCATTATTTTGTTTCCCTTTTTTATGTAAATGATGTCATACATTTAAATAATTTTTTATTCTTATTTAGTGGTGTTATTTTTCAAGAAACTCGTGAGTCTTAAATTTGGATTTGTCGAGTAACTTGATAAATAAAGCATATACAAAATTTTATTTAATGTTTCATTTATTAGAATATAGTAAAATAGAATATATATCATATAAATTTAATATATATCATAATCAATTAATACAATATATTTTACTTTATTTTAGCAAAGTTAGTATAAAAAATATTAGTAACATTATTAGTAAGAATGTTATAATTAATAGTTATAAAAAATAAAATATGTTGTTGATTTTTTTCATTGAAAAAAAAATTAGAAATGTAAAAAAAAAAAAAAAAAAAAAAATTAATTCATGAACAGTAACTTTTTCGAGTTACTATTCACCTCGAAAAAGTTTGTCGAGTTGAATAGTAACTCGACAAACTTTTTCGAATTTTAAAAAAAAAATTTTTTTTTTTTTTGATGAACGATAGCTTTTCGAGTTACTATTCACCTCGCAAAAGTTTGTCGAATTGAATAGTAACTCGACAAACTTTTTCGAATTTTAAAAAAAAAAAAAAAAAAAATTTCTTGATGAACAGTAACTTTTTCGAGTTACTATTCACCTCGCAAAAGTTTGTCGAGTTGAATAGTAACTCGACAAACTTTTTCGAATTTTAAAAAAAAAAAAAAATTTTTTTTTTTTTGATGAACAGTAACTTTTTCTAGTTACTTTTATCGTTCACACTCGAAAAAAGTTTGTCGAGTTGAATAGTAACTCGACAAACTTTTTCAAATTTAAAAAAAAAAAAAAAAAAAAACATGAACAGTAACTTTTTCGAGTTACTATTCACCTCAAAAAAAGTTTGTCGAGTTGAATAGTAACTCGACAAACTTTCTCTCAAAAAAAAAAAAAAAAAAAAAAAAATTTTTTTTTAAAAAAAAATCGAGTAACTCGACAAAAAAAAAATTTTTTTTTTTTTTTTAAAAAAAAAATCGAGTAACTCGACAAAAAAAAAAAAAAATTTTTTTTTTTTTTTTTAAAAAAATCGAGTAACTCGACAAAACTAATTTTTTTTTTTTTTTTTTTTACTCGGTAACTCGAAAAAAAGAAAAATTTTTTTTTTTTTTTTTTTTCGAGTAAACTCGACAAAAAAATTTTTTTTTTTTTTTTTAAGATCGGGTAACTCGACAAAACAAATTTTTTTTTTTTTTTTTTTTTTTTTAAAAATCGAGTAACTCGACAAAAGACAAAATTTTTTTTTTTTTTTTTAAAATCGAGTAACTCGACAAAAGGAAAAAATTTTTTTTTTTTTTTTTTAAAAATCGAGTAACTCGACAAAAAAAAATTAATTTTTTTTTTTTTTTTTTTTTAAAATCGAGTAACTCGACAAAACTTTAAATTTTTTTTTTTTTTTTTTAAAAATCGAGTAACTCGACAAAACTTTAAAAAATTTTTTTTTTTTAAAAATCGAGTAACTCGACAAAAAAAAAAAAAAAAATTTTTTTTTTTTTTTTTTAAATCGAGTAACTCGACAAAACTTTAAATATTTTTTTTTTTAAAATTCGAGTAACTTGACAAAAGTAAAAAAAAATTTAAATCGAGTAACTCGACAAAAGTTTAAAATTTTTTTTTTTTTTTTTCAAATTCGAGTAACTCGACTAAAGTTTAAAAAAAAAAAAATTTATTTTTTAAAAATTCGAGTAACTCAACAACATTTTTAAAAATTTTATTTTATCTTTTGTTTTAAAATTCGAGTAACTCGATAAAAATTTTAAATTTTTTTTTTTTTTAAATTCGAGTAACTCGACATAATTTAAAAAATATATATAAATTTTTATGTTTTTTTAAATTCGAGTAACTTGACAAGATTTAAAAAAATATATATATTTTTTAAAATTTGAGTAACTCTACAAAATTTTTAAAAAAATGTTTTTATTTATTTTTGGCTAGTAACTCAACAAATTTAAAAAAAAAAATTTTTTTTAACATCGAGTAACTCGACAAAATTTAAAAAAAAAAAAAAAAAATTATTTTTATTTTTTGTTTAGTAACTCAACAAATTTAAAAATATATATATATATATATATATATATATATAATTCGAGGAACTCGACAAAATGTAAAAAAAAAAAAAAAAAATGTCGAATAACTCGAGAATTTAAAAACATTTTTTTTTAAAAATGTCAAAAGAAAATTGGGTACTTTTTAAAAGTTGTAGGACTTCATATACATTTTTATTTTATTTTGTTGTTATTTGTTTTTTTTTTTATTATTTAAATAGGTGGACAAAATAAAATTTGTAATGAAATTTAAAAGTCGGGGATGGCCAAAAAAAAAAAAAAGTTATGGGTAAATTTGTTATAAAATAAAAAGAATGTGGGCTAAAAGTGCAAATTACAAAAAAAAAAAAAAAAAATTTAATATTTCCCACTTTGTCGAGTTACTCGGCAAAGTGGGAAAATTAAAATATTTTAATTTTTCCCACTTTGCCGAGTAACTCGACAAAGTGGGATAATAAAAAAAATTCCCCCACTTGCCTACTCGGCAAAGTGGAGGAATTTTTTTTTGTTTTTTTTTTTTTTTGTTTTTATATTTGTCATAAAAAGTCCACCTACCAAAAAAAAAAAAAAAATAAAAAATCTTAAAAGTCACTTTTCCATTGAGGACAAAAAACTTCAAAACTTCATTTAGTCATGGATTAAGAAAAATTCATTTCACGTGAGAAAGCGATCACCGAAAAATATGAAATTTTCAGGGAACATAGAATACTCATGTAGATACCACATATCAAAATTTGATGGATCCGACCGGCATATTTCGAAACTTACTAAAATGCTAACCGAAACATCCTAGTTAGTTTTTCAGATTTATGCTGTCACAGTTTACAAAATTGTCTATAAATTGAGTTATATAACATGAAATTATGTGAAACCAATGCCAATGGTTAGGTAACCCATAGGACTATCGTCTCCAACTGGAATTATGTAAAAATACTTAATATATAAGGTGCAGTAAATGTTTGAGTTGGACAACGAAGCGTATCTTAGAAAAACATGAAGTTTAGCAAAATATTTCAAGTTCACATCATTAACGTGTAACCAAAACATGGGAATCCACTAAAACTACCACAAAACCAAGGTCCAAAAAATTTTAAGAAGATATTTACACTACTTAAAGTTTTTTGATTGGTTTATAATAGCGAATCCGCACGCATGCCAGCGGCATAAATCCGAAAAAAACGACCTAGGAGGTTTCGCGATAAGTATTTTAGTATGCCTAAACATGCCGTCGGACTACTAATTTTTGGTATGTGGTAGCTACCTGAGTATTCTATGTGCCTTGAAAATTTCGTAATGTTCGGTGATCGTTTTCTATGTCAAAATTTTTTGTTACTCCATGACCGGTGAACAAAAATTTCAAAATAAAGAACCTTTGTTACAAAAATTTCTTCACCCGGTCATGGAGTAACAAAATTTGTTTGACATAGAAAAGCGATAACGAAAAATATGAAATTTTCAGAGAACATAGAATACTCATTTAGCTACCACATATCAAAATTTGATAGTCGCCGGCATGTTTCGCTTACTAAAATGCTCACCAAACACCGTAGGCAGTTTCTCGGATTTATGCGGTCACAGTTTACAAAATTGTCCATAACTTGAGTTATATACCATGAAATTATGTGAAATCAAAGCCAATGGTTAGGTAACCCATAGAGCTATCGTCTCCAACTGGAATTATGTAAAAATACTTAATATATAAGGTACAGCATATTTTGAGTTGGTCAACAGAAAGTGCATTTTGAGAAACAATTCACCGGTCATGGAGCAAAAATATTTATTTGACATAGAAAGCGATTACCGAACAATATAAAATTTTCACGGAACGTAGAATACCCATGTAGCTAACACATATAAAAATTTGATAATCCGACGGCATGTTTTGACACACTAAAATGCTCACCGAAACATCACAGACAGTTTCTCGGATTCATGCTATCGCAATTTACAAAATTGTCCATAACTTGAGTTATATAACATGAAATCATGTGAAACCAAAGCCAATGGTTAGGTAACCCATAGAGCTATCGTCTCCAACTGAAATTATGTAAAAATACTTAATATATAAGGTGCAACATATTTTTGAGTTGGTGAACGAAAGACAATTTAGAGAAACAATTCACCCGGTCATGGAGTAAAAAAAATTTATTTGGCGAGAAAGCGATCACCGAACAATATGAAATTTTCAAAGAACGTACAATACCCATGTAGCTACCACATATAAAAATTTTATAGTCCGACGGCATGTTTGGCATACTAAAATGATCACCAAAACATCTAAGTCGGTTTCTCGGATTCATCTTGTCGCGGTTTACAAAAATATCCATACCTTGAGTTATACAACATGAAATTATGTGAAACCAAATCCAATGGTTAGGTAACCCATAGGGATATCGTCTCCAACTGGAATTATGTAAAAATACTTAATGTATAAAGTGCAGCAAATATTTATGTTGAACAAAAAAAACTGCAGTTTAGAGAAAATGAAATTTAGCAAAACCTTTAAGAATCAATTGTATTTCGTCATTTGTTTGTTCTCCAAACAACTGGGGAAAAAAATCACCAAATTTGAGGACTTATTAAGGAACAAATGAATATATATTGACTATAATATATAAGAAGTCAATAATTGCGGCTAAAAGACACTAATATATGTATATTAAAACAAATGAAAGAAAAGAAAAGATGAAGAAGTCAAAAATGCGGCCAAAGATATTAATTTAATATACAAAAGTGTTAAAAGATTAGGACAAAATGGTGAGATTTGGACAAAATTAAGGCTAATACAACATCAAAACGACGTCGTGTTGGTTGAAGGGTGAATAGTAAACATGGCATAGACACTTACTATAGTATATATATATATATATATATATATATATATATATATATATATATATATATATATATATAATAAAATATATTTTGATTGTTGGCTCGACAAACACATATCCAAATAAAAATATAATAAAAAAAATTAAATGCTCTACATTTTTTTAAAAAAATACATAAATATAATTTCTCATTTGTTCATGTTCTTTTTTTTTTTTGTCGAACTCCAGTTAACAAATAGTCGAGTTATCTGACAAATTTTTTTATTTTTTTCTTTATTGTATTTTTTTTAGAGTTACTCGACAAAACCAAAACCAAATCTTTAAAAAAAACAAAATAGCAAAGTCAACAAAAGCTGATTTTATAAAAATTTAATGCAAATTTGTATGACAAAAAGGGTGAGAGTGGAATTATCAATGCTCCAAAAAAAAGTTGGAGTAGATTAGTTACAAATTTGAAATGTTTGTACCAAAAGTGCAAATTAAAAAAATAAAAAATGTCAAATTCAAATTGGGCTGTGTCGAGTAACTCGACAAAACCCCCAAAAAAAATTGAAAAAATTCGACTTTGTCGGGTAACTCGACAAAAACCTAAAAAAGGAAAAAAAAAATATCTTTGTTGAGTAACTCGACCAAAAAAAAAAAAAAAAAGTGAAAAAATGGTCAAAATGTACTTTGTTGAGTAACTGGACAAACGACCAAAGAAAAAGTCAAAAATTGCTTTACTTTGTTTAGGCATTAATTTTATTTTTAAAAAAAGAATTGTTTGTCGAGTACGTCCGTTGCACGTACGTGGAAAATGTATTAAAAAATTGTAAGTTTTAAATATAATTGAATTGACAAAAAAAAATATAAAATTAAAATATTTAAACAAATTTGAAAAATATAAAAAAATTTATAGAGAACTGTGTACAATTTGCTTATAAGAAAAAATAAAATTAAATAGTAAAAAATTAAATGAAAATATATTTGCTACTAAACTCTAAAAAAAACATATCAAAAAAATAATAAATAAAGGTCCAAATGCGCTCTACAAACACACACCAAAAAAACAAAAAAAACAAAAAATTTAAGTGAAGTTAAAATGGGCTAAAAAGCCCATTTGAATTGTTTGGGATGTGTGTTTGTTAAATACACACCCAAATATATTTTAAAAAAATTAAATTAAAATGTCAAAATTGGGCCCATTTTCTTTGATTGTTGGCGGGGTTTGAGTTTGTCGAGTTGCACGACAAACTAAAACCCAAATATTAAAAAAATAAAATTAAAAAGGTAATATAAAAAAAATTAAAAAAAGTCAAATTGGATCATTTTGCCTCCAAATATATATATAAAAAAAAAATTAAGAAAGATCAAAATGGTCCCATTTTGATTGTTGGCTCGACAAATACACACCCAAATAAAAAAATAATAATAATAAAATTAAATGCTCGACATTTTTAAAAAAATACATAAATATAATTTCTCATTTGTTCATATTTTTTTTTTTTTTTTGTCGAACTCCAGTTAACAAACAGTCGAGTTATCTGACAAACTTTTTTATTTTTTTCTTTATTATATTTTTTTTAGAATTACTCGACAAAACCAAAGCCAAATCTTTAAAAAAAAAAAATAGTAAAGTCAACAAAAGCTGATTTTATGAAAATTTAATGCAATGATGGCCAATGCCCCCAAAAAAAGTTGGGGTAGATTAGTTATAAATTTGAAAGGTTTGGACCAAAAGTGCAAATTAAAAAAATGAAAACATATCAAATTCAAATTGGACTGTGTCGAGTAACTCGACAAAAAAAAAAAAAAAAAAAAAAAAATTCAGCTTTGTCAAGTAACTTGACAAAAACCTAAAAAATGGGAAAAAAATTCTTTGTTGAGTAACTCGACCAAAAAAAATAAAAAAGTGAAAAATTGGTCAAAATGTACTTTGTTGAGTAACTCGACAAACTACAAAAAAAAAAAGGTCAAAAATTGCTTTACTTTGCTTAGGCATTAATCTTATTTTTAAAAAAAAGGCATTAATCTTATTTTTAAAAAAAAGAATTGTTTGTCGAGTACGTCCGTTGCACGTACGTGGAAAATGTATTAAAAAATTGTAAGTTTTAAATATAATTGAAATGAGAAAAAAAAATATATGAAATTAAAATATGTAAACAAATTTGAAAAATGTAAAAAATTTATAAAGAACTGTGTACAATTTGCTTATAAGAAAAAATAAAATAAAATAGTAAAAAATTAAATGAAAATATATTTGCTACTAAACTCTTGAAAAAAAACATACCAAAAAAATAATAAATAAATGTCCAAATGCGCACACCAAAACAAAAAACAAAAAAATTTAAGTTAAGTTAAAATGGGCTAAAAAGCCCATTTTAATTTTTTGGGGTGTGTGTTTCTTAAATACACACCCAAATATAAAAAAAAAAAAAAAAAAAAAAATTAAAATGTCAAAATGGACTCCCTTTTGTATGATCGTTTGGGGGGTTTGATTTTGTTGAGTTGCACGACAAACTCAAATCCAAATATTAAAAAAAAAAATTAAAAAAGTAAAAGCATTGTTGGGTGGTGTGTGTTTGTCGAGTAGATCAACAAACACACACCAAAATATAAAAAAAAAAATTTAAAAAGTCAAATTAGCCCATTTTGCATCCAAAATATATATATATATATATATATATATATATATATATATATATAATTTAAGAAAGATCAAAATGGTCTCATTTTGATTGTTGGCTCGACAAATACACACCCAATTAAAAAAAAAAAAAAAAAAATTAAATGCTCGACATTTTTTAAAAAAAATACATAAATATAATTTCTCATTTGTTCATATTCTTTTTTTTTTTTGTCAAACTTCGATTAACAAGCAATGAGTTATCTGACAAACTTTTTTATTTTTCTCTTTATTGTATTTTTTTTAGTATTACTCAACAAAACCAAAGTCAAATCTTTAAAAAAAAAAATAGCAAAGTCAACAAAAGCTGATTTTATAAAAATTTAGTGCAAATTTGTAGGACAAAGGATTGAGAGTGAGATGACCAATGCCCAAAAAAAAAAAAAATTGGAGTAGATTAGTTACAAATTTGAAAGGTCTGGACCAAAAGCGCAAATTAAAAAAATAAAAAAATGTCAAAGGCCGGAGATGGCCAATACTAAAAAATAAGGTAGGGATAAATTTGTTATAAATTGAAAAAGTTGTGGACCAAAAGTGCAAATTACCAAAAAAAAGGGGGGCTAAAAGCCCACACAACTAAAAAAAAAAATCAATCAATAAAAAATTCAATAGGCTAAAAGTCCACAAAAAAAAAAAAAAAATCAAGCAAAAAACTTTGTCAAGTTACTCGACAAAGTCAAATAAAAAAAATCAATGGGCTAAAAGCCCACACCAAAAAAAAAAAAAAAATTCAATCAAAAGACTTTGTCAAGTAATTCGACAAATTCTTCATTTTATTTTTTATTTTTTAATTGTAACTCAACAAATCGTTGTCGAGTTACTCGACAAAGATTTTTTTTTTTTTTTTTGTAACTCGACAAGATCTTAATTTTTTTTAACAAAAAAATAAAATCAAATGACCAATACCCAACACATGTCAACCAAAGAAAAAAAATTCAAAATCAAATCATGTCGAGTAACTCGACAACACTAAAAAAAAAATATCAAATGTCTTTGCCTACTTGAATCAAATACTCTGAATACCTCCAAATTTATCAAAATTAATGATCATTTATTTCTTTTGTCAAAGCTAGACGTACACTTGTAGACATGTTTTACCAAAAATAAGAAATTTGTCAGAGGAATATTATCCAGAATTCAAGTAGGCTCAATCATATTTCTTCATCCGGTTATGGAGTAACAATAATTTCTTTGACATAGAAAATGATCACCGAACAATACGAAATTTTCAGGGGACATAGAATACTCAAGTAGGTACCACATATAAAAAATTGGTAGTCCGACAGCATGTTTCGGCATACTAAAATGCTCATCGAAACCTCCTAAGCAGTTTTTCGGATTCATGCCATCGACGTGCCGGAATCACTATTATAAACCAATCAAAAAACTTTAAGTAGTGTAAATATCTTCTTAAACTTTTGTGGACCTTGGTTTTGTGGTATTTTTGGTGGATTCCCCATGTTTTGGTTACACATTAATGATGTGAACTTGAAAGGTTTTGCTAAACTTCATGTTTCTCTAAACTGTAGTTTCTGTTGTCCAACTAAAAAATCTGCTGCACCTTATATATTAAGTAGTTTTACATAATTCCAGTTGGAGACGATATCCCTATGGGTTACTTAACTATTGGCTTTGGTTTCACATAATTTCATGTTATATAACTTAAGTTATGGACAATTTTGTAAATTGCGACAGCATGAATCCGAGAAAACTGCATAGGATGTTTCGGTGAGCATTTTAGTAAGCCAAAACATGCCGTCAGACTATAAAATTTTGATATGTGATAGCTACATGAGTATTCTATGTTATCTGAAAATTTCATATTGTTCGGTGATCGTTTTCTATATCAAAGAAATTTTTGTTACTCCATGATCGGGTGAAGAAATATGATTGAGAAAGGTTTTGCTAAACTTCATGTTTCTCTAAAGTATAGTTTCTGATGTCCAACTCAAAAATCTGTTGCACCTTATATATTAAGTATTTTTATATAATTCTAGTTGGATACGATAGCCATATGGGTTACCTAACCATTGGCTTTGCTTTCACATAATTTCATGTTATATAACTTAAGTTATGGACAATTTTGTAAACTGCGACATCATGAATCGGAGAAACTGCCTAGGATGTTTCGGTGAGCATTTTAGTATGCCGAAACATGCCGTCGAACTATCAAATTTTGATATGTGGTAGCTACATGAGTATTCTATGGTTCTAAAAATTTCATATTGTTCGGTGATCTTTTTCTATGTCAAATAAATTTTTGTTACTCCATGACCGGGTGATCTTTTTCTATGTCAAATAGTTTTAGTTACTCCATGACCCAGTCATGGAGTAACAAAAATTTCTTTGACATAGAAAACGATCACCGAACAATATGAAATTTTCAGAGAACGTAGAATACTCATGTAGCTACCACATATCAAAATTTGATAGTCCGACGGCATGTTTCGACTTACTAAAATGCTCACCGAAACATCCTAGGCAGTTTCTCCGATTCATGATGTCGCAGTTTACAAAATTGTCCATAACTTGAGTTATATAATATGAAATTATGTGAAAGTAAAGCCAATGGTTATGTGACCCATAGGGATATCGTCTCCAACTGGAATTATGTAAAAATACTTAATATATAAGGTGCAGCAGATTTTTGAGTTAGACAACAGAAACTACAGTTTAGAGAAACATGAAGTTTAACAAAACCTTTCAAGTTCACATCATTAACGTGTAACCAAAACATGGGATTCTACCAAACACACAAAAGTCAAGAATTGCAGCTATTACAAAAATGGTGAGATTTGGACAAAACTAAGAATAGTAAAATACTAAAACTACGTCGTATTGGTTGAAAGGTGAATAGTAAACAGGTGATAGACACTTATATTATAGTAAACAGGTGATAGACATATATATATATATATATTTGTCGATGATGATTTAAAAAAATGTCTTAGGGTGTGTTTGATTTTGATTAAAATCATATTTTTTGTAAAAGTTGATGAAATGTGTGGTTGAAAATTTGTGAATCCACGAAATAAGTGGTTAAAATTAATTGTTGATTTTGACATCAACTTTTTAACAAAATTTTAAGAAAATTCAAACAAGATCTTAATAAATTTGATTCACCAATAGAATTATCACTGTTGAACAAAGTAATATTATATATATAAATAATTTACTAAATTTAAGTTACTGACAAAATCATCAACAAATAAAGTAATAAAAATAAAATGTTAAATACTAAAAGAAAATTCTATTGAGAATAAAATAATACTTATGTGTTGAAAATATCATGAAGAAAAATAAAAAGATATTTGAACTTAACAATCAGTAAATTTTAAAAATTCTAAAAAATATAGAAAAAGTGAACTTTTGTCTGTGCTATCAACAACTTCCACGAGCGAACAAAGCACTGTCAGTGGTTGCTGATATCACCAAAGATGTTTTCATCAATAATCATTGATGGATGTGGGTCGATGATCACTGACAATAAAGCTTGAAGTAATTTCGTTTGAATCACTGACATTGATTTCGTCAAAATCTCTACCAGTTATATCATCGGCCATTAACAATGGAATTTTCGTCAGTGATCATTTGCTCAATTCTTATTTATTATCTATACTACATCTAAAAAGGGCTTAAAGGAAAAAATATTTTTGGACAATTATATCCTTACAAAACTACATCTAAAAGGAGCTTAAACTACAACTAAAAGGGGCTTGAAGGGAGAAATATTTTTGGACAATTATGTCCTTACAAAATCTATACTACTTCTAAAATGAGCTTAAACTATATCTAAAAGAGGCTTGAAGGGATAATTATTTTTGGACAATTATATCATTACAAAATCTATACTACTTCTGAAAGGCCCTAAAAGGGTGAAATAATTTTGAACTATTTTACCACCCTTCCCTCATATTACTTTTTGGACTATTTTACCCTCCCATATTAAATTCAAAAATTCAAAAATATTTCATCTCCCACCATTATTGAACAAAATAAGGAGTTGTATGGGCCTTTGGGCGACTTATCTTCAATTTTTTTTTTAACTACGGAATATAAAGGGTCATATGATGATTATGTAATTCCTAAATATGTATTTAGGATCATAAAAATGGGATTTATGAATTGAGGAGTTAAAAGACTTTTTATTTGTCAATATTGACATCAAACTTTATCAATTTTTTCTCTAGAAAAGCCTTGTGATAATTGACTCCTTTTCCTCTTTACTTTGGCATCAACTTTTCAGATTTTATATGTAAATTTTACAAGTTAGAATTAGAAAGTTTCTCTCAAAATTATCTCATTTTGTCTTTTTCTTTTCACAACATATTACACACACGAATCTCATTTTTCTTTAAGTTTTTAAAAAGAAAGAAAAATGAAAGAAGTGATAATTCAAAGTTGTTGAAGAATAAACAATAAGTTTCATATTTTTCAATCAGTTTTTATATTCAAAAAATTTAAGGTGTACAAGTGGTTATTTCAACTTGATATAATATTTTTCATAAATTTTACACGATGTGCTAATAAACCATTCCATTTGATATGGTTCCATTTGGTCACTTATGAAATGTTATAAAGGAATGTATAGAACTTTTCATTTGATATGATTTGGTCTTTTCGCTATGAAATGTAATAAAGAAATGTTAAAAGTTTTTTCCGTTTGACATGGTTTGGTTGCTCACTATGAAATGTGGTATGAATTGTATAGAACTTTGTATGAATTTTGGAGGGATAGATGACATGTTCAGTACTAGAGATAATTGAATAGGATTAAGAAACAATAACATGTCAAACATTTGTTTATTGGTCAATCAAGTTTAGTGTAGCAAAAATGCCCCTATAGTCTAAGCCAATTGAAATTGGAAATGGTCACAACTCATTGGCATTTGTTTGAAACGGTAGAAGCACGTGTCCAAATGGGAAAAAAGATAGAAAAAAAGAAGATACAAGAAGTAAACAAGATAGAATTTCGATTGGGAAAAATGAACAAAATTCTATTAGTTTAAATATTAACCAACATAATTTACGTGAAAGTAACATGTTTGACATTAATAAATATCCCAGTTTATATTTTCTTCCTTATTATTTAATTGTCTACATTTTAAATTAAGAAAAATTCTGACATTTTTCCACCCATTTGACCTCTAATTCTATATAAGACACGTTTTCTTCATTCTCATTACATCTACCAGTTCTACTATTTTCTTTTAAGTGTCATTACATTTTATTTTCTTATTTAGTCCTCATGGATGAAAATTGTAGCACGCATATGTATAACAGTGGCTTGATTCTCAAGTTGGTTGTAAAGGAGAAGCATTCAAGTTATGAATTTATTTTTCGAGACGTGAAGTATATAAAAAGTGAGTCATAATTTTTCTGTTAGTTCTTAAAAATATTTGTAAGTATCATTCATATAAATAGTAAATGATATATCTTCATACATTTTTATTTCTTGTAATCATAATGTGTATCTATCAAAATGGACTATGTTCATATAGAAATGAAAATGTGGATTGATTGGTGCATATTTATAAAAATTATTTATGTAAAAATAAAAATACGTATACACAACTGTTTTGTTTCTAAAAATGCGTATATGAAAATGCATATTTAAGAAAGCATAATCACGTACTTACCAGAAGCTAGTTCTTAAGGGGCAGTGCAAGAAACAAAACAATATCGTGATCTAAAAGTAAATTAGGAATAAATCTCTTATATAGCTCAAACACAATTGCACGTTTTACAAAACGAAGTATAATTACCAAATGCACAATCACACACAGACCGATGTAGTGATGTCCCTTTAAAAATGTCAAATTGTTTGAATACCACAGAAAAAGCCAAAAGACATTTTTATTAATAAAAAAGAAGAAGAAGAAGAAGAAGAAGAAGAAGATGATGATGATAAATCCAATTGTTAGTTTTCTAAAAAATTGTTGCATTTATCCATATTTGAGTACATTTCGCAAAGTTAAATTAAACAAAAAAAAAAAAAACAATATCCGAACACAGTAAAAAAAAAAAAAAGAAACAAAATTCAAAAGTGCTAATAATTTATAGAAATGATTTTAACAAAAAAAAAATAGGAAACAAATAAATTGTTCGAATAGTACAGAAAAGCCCAAAAGATGGTTTCATACAAAAAAATAAAGATGATGAGTCCAACGTGTTTCTGAAAAGTTGTTGTATTTATCATTTAATATTAAATGTTACACTTCATTTTTTGCTGGAAAATGGGGAAAAATTAATAAACAATCAATGTGTGAAAGCAATTAAAGAATCTGAAATTGTTGCACTTATCATTTATAATATTAAATGTTACAATTCGTTTTTCACAGGAAAATGGAAAAAAATAATCAATGTCTGAAACCATTTAAAGAATCTGAAAAGATGTTGCATTTATCATATATAATATTAAATATTAAACTTTGTTTTTTGCAGGAAAATGAAAAAAATAAATAAATAAATAATCAATGTGTGAAATCAATTAAAGAAAACAGACTCCAATGTAGTATTTATGGTGGAACTTACCAAATCTGGAAAGAAAAAATAGTGGGAAAATATGTGCGTGAAATTTTTTACGGTTATCCTATTATATATAGGGGGGAGATTAAGAAGTATCTGAACACACAGTAAAAGTTAAAAAAAAAAAAAAAAAAAGGAGCAAAATTCAAAAGTACAAATAATTTACAGAAATGATTTTAACAAAAAATAAGAAACAAATAAACTGTTTGAAAACCATATGGAAGCTCAAAAGACGGTTTCATACAAAAAAACGAAAATGATGAGTCCAACGCATTTTTGAAAAGTTGTTGCATTTATCATTTAATATTAAATGTTACACTTCATTTTTTGCGGGAAAAAGAAAAAAAAATAATAATAAACAATCAATGTGTGAAAGTAATTAAAAAATATGAAAAGTTGTTACATTTATCGTATATAATATTAATATTACACTTATTTTTTTTTTTTGCAAGAAAAAAAATAAACAATCAATGTGTGAAATTAATTAAAGAAAATCAACTCATATGCAGCATTTATGGCGGAACTTACCAAATCTAGATAAAAAAAAATGGCGAAAAAATTTGTGCGTGAATTTTCGACGGTTATCTTATTATAATATATATATAGATATAGATAGATATAGATATAGATGGAATCCGAACAAACTCTAAAAATAAAGATATACGGACATTTTAATTTTAGTGAAAATAAAGAGAAAAATACACTCCACAACCTTTGAAGGTTGTCTCAATTTGTCTTTATTTAATTTTATTTGCAGTTATGATCTCCAACCTTTCAATAATTTGGGCATGTAGTCATTTTTTGATAATTTGTCTTCCAACTTAAATAAACTAAAATAGCAAAAATGAAAATGAAGGAAAATTTTGCAATAGAGGTTCCAAAACCTTTCAAATATGTTACTTAAGATTCTAAACTTTCTAATCTTCGCACCTAAGTTCAAAAAATAAATAAAAATAATAAATAAAGAATTATAAAAGATATTTTCTCCAAAATTCTCCTCCCCCACCCCAAATCCACCGGAGGCGCTACCACACTTGGGGGAGGGGGTTTCTCTCCTGATTTCCAACCCAATTAAAAATTTGGCCAGATTTCGTCCTAGTCTTCGCGACCAACTAGGGGGATTTACCACCCCACCCCACCCCACCCCACCCCACCCAAAACTTAAAATCCACTCCCATTATCCTCTCCAATTTTCTTAACAAAAACAAAATACCCAAGAACAGCACAAACTATAGCCACATCATTCCCTTTCTTAATTAAAACCTTAACCACAACCTTAATAATCTCAATCGTCAATTTCTTCCCCTTCACCACCAAACCTATCCTGGGCTTTCAAGTCAAAAGAAAAAGCAAAAGCACTGTAATCCACGTCACTAGAGTCACTGGCACCGTCACAACCACCGATACACACAAAACCGTCCAGCCTGATGCAGTAGTTGACCTAACCATTGTTGATTCATACCAAGGATGTACATAATTTAAAAAATTCCAAGAAAGTGATGGTAATATTGTGTAAACAGATACAAATATGCAAACTCATGTTATTCTTTTGCTCATAAGCTTTATCAGTAACATGGATGAGAATGATTATTCCTTTTCTTTTTCTGCGATTCACTATGGATTGTGCTTGAATTTGATGAACTTTTTATCACGACCGTATGGAGTTTTCTTCACTACGGGAAGAAAAAAGTAGTTAAATGTTCGTGTGTCGCACTATTACTACGTCTTTAATTTCATCTCCTCTAAAATTTACTGTTCAATCATCTTCATCAATCGATCATCTCCAAAAATCTACTCATCTCCTCAATTTATCTCTCTCAATCGACCATCTCTAAAATCTGTTCACTACCTCAATCAATCATCATGATAGAGCATACGATCGGATCCTACTGTAAAGAAAGTAGTATACTAGTTATATCTTTTTGTGTTTGTTTATGGGTGGGTGGGATTCATATGCACTTTTAAAAAAATTAAGAACTCTAACTGCATCTTCTTTTTTTTGGGTTGTTTTAGTTTATTTAAGTTGGAGGGAAAAATTATTATAAATGAACATATGTGTGAATTATTAAAAGGTTGGAGATGATAGATGCGAATAAAATTAAATAGAAACAAAATTACGACAAGCTTCAAATGAAGGAGACTCTGAATGTAGTTTATCCAAAAATAAACTCAACAACTATAACTTTTTTTCTTTGTATTTAACTAGTCTTGCCAAACTTACGAGAAAGAGCCACCATACCATACCATAGCATATGCAGCATTATTTTCCTTAGAAGTCAAAATAAATTGGAGAATTTTGAAATGTCGTCAATAGGGTGGATTTGAAATATGACTAATTTTGAAAATATTTACAAAAATAACTATTTTAGATGTAAAATGGCAAATGTATCGTTTTACGGAAGTGTCCACTTTTGTGTGGTTCAACCTCTACCACACTTTATACTAATAGAATAGTTTCTAAGATAAGCTGTCAAAATGGATTTTATAATTATAAACAAGATAATCCTAATTATCTCATAATTTAAAGATATATCTCATTTTTATAATTTTTTTCTGGTTGTTATTGTGAATTAAGAATACAAGGCTTTAATTCGATTAGCATTGAGAACTTGAAATCTTGATAATCGAAGTTATCATTTAAAGTTGAGGAAATGTTAATACTTTTTTTTATTAATAAATTGAAGTTTGTTAAAAGTATTAAGGGATTTTGGGACAAATGGTTCATAACTTTTGTCCTTGGTATGTAATTGGTCTTTAACATTTATTTTTTGGCAAACAAGTCCCTAACCTATGTATTTTAGTGCAAAATTGGTCCTTACGAGATGAAAAAGACAAATATGCCCTTAGTTTTAATTAGAAGAAATTATATGTAGATTCCTAATCATTACAAAATGTGCAAATATGTCTAATACTTTTATTTTTTATAAAAAAAATTAAAGAAAACTAATGAGTTTTTTTTTTTTTTTTTTAGAATTAACACTTTAGTAATAAATATGTCAAATAAAATTATTATTTTTATTATTAAGTAATTATATTATTTAAAATTTAAACTTTTATTTTATAAAACAATATTAGATTACTTAATTGAATCGCGTGCAGCCCATTGATGTTCAAATACTTTTATTTAATTGAGTTATATGTTTATTAACTACAAATATTAGAGATCCAACTATATTTTTCATATTTTAATTTAATTTATTGTTTTATTTTCGTTCAAAAAAAATGTGTAAATTAATTTTTATTAGTATATTTATGTTAAATAAAAATGTAATAAGATTAATTCAATGTCATAAAATTATATACGTCATTTTGTTATTTATTTAACTTAATTTTTAAAGTAAAGAGGAAAAAATAATTTATCACAATGATTTCTCCCTCTTTAAATAATATAATTACTTAATAATAAAAATAATAATTTTATTTGACATGTTTAGTACTAAAGTGTTAATTCAAAAAAAAACCTCATTAGTTTTCTTTAATTTTTTATAAAAAATAAAAGTATTGGACATATTTGCAAATTTTGTAATGATTAGGAATTCACATACAATTTCTTCTAATTAAAACCAACGGCATATTTGTCATAAGGACCGATTTCACACCAAAACACATAGGGACTTGTTTGCCAACAAATAAACGTTACGGACCAATTCTACACTAAGGGCAAAGGTTAGGGACCATTTGCGCCAAAATCCCAAGTATTAATCTAGTACGTTGAAGATTTGTAGGTTTGAATAGTATTAATATGAGTTGAGATACCAAAGGTGAGTGTCTCAATTTAGATTTGAATAGATTTTAAAAATCCATATAAAATTTGGTGTCTCTAATTCAGATTTTAATAGATTCAATTGAAATTTAGGTGTTCCCAACTCAGATTTTAATAAATTCAATTGAAATTTAGGCATTCTCAATTACTAGCGGATTTCTAATGATTTCATTAATCAGAAGATTTAAACAGATTTGCATGGATTTCGAACTCATAATTATGAATACCAAATTATTTGGAATTCTATTACCATCCCTCAAATTTTCAATCAAACTCTTCTTTTACGCACCTCTTCCCCTCGTCTCTCTCCCCAATTTGTGCCACAAATTTTTGTAGTAAACTCTTATTCTTAATTTTCAATTTATATTAGCATAGAAATTTATTGAATTTTTAATTTTAATTTTTTTAGTACAGTTGTTAAACATCGTCTTTAAAATTTTATTATTGATGCTCCATGACCATTCATTGAACAAAACAATTGGGCTAAAAGTATAAATAATCTATTGGTAAATATTAATTAGATAATTAGTCTAATACGACATAGGACAATTAATTATTGGACGATAAAATCAGTATTGCACTACAAATTCATTTTTAAAGTTGGAAAGATTTAGTTGTGAACTGCGACACATGTAAATTGCCACAAAATAATGTTTTATACAAGATGGTTAAAAAACTGATTTTGGAAGAGAATGAATCATAAATATTCATCATCTAATCTTGGATATGAAAGAGAAAATTTTATTAAAAAAGACAAGTAGAAAGAAAGTGAATTAAAACTTTATTTCAATTTTTTTTAAAAAAATTCAAGCTGAGAAAATTGATAATAGTAATGTGAATCCACCAAACAATGGATCTAATTGCGCTTCGAGCTTAGAGACGACGAATGCCCTATTTATTTGTTTATTCTCTAAGAGTTTAGCTGACACCACTGTCGGATTGGTATACTTCCCAATCCATCGTATTACTCTTTGACTAAAAAGAGTTTTTAGTTCTTATTTCAAGAATTTTTCTCATTCAAAAATTTTACTCAAAATATTTGTTTACGTAGGATAGTCACTTGAACTATTTAGAATAAAAACAATATAAAATTAACAATTTTAATAAAAAGACTACAAATCAATGAAATTCATATAAATCCATAAGAATATATTGAAATTTATAATATAGAATTCTGTTGAAATTTTATAAATTCTATAGAATTCTATTCAAAATCATGAAATTCATTCAAATTTATAAATATTAACAAATCTTTTAAAATTTGAGTTGAATACATCCTTTTAAATTTTAATTAAATCTATTAAAATTTGACTTGAAGACAACAAAATTTATATAAATTTTTAAAATCTATTCAAATCTGACTTGATTTAGTTACGAATTTTCAAAATTTGTCATATTTTAAAAATTGGGTGAAAAAAAAAGGACAATTTTACTAATTTCCTCCAATAAATTCACCAAAATTTCCCCCAAACCAAATATCTCTCTGTTTTGTTTCTATTTTATTTAGAAAGTCGGAGCTTATTTATTAGGAAGAAAACTCATTATAATTCAAGCATTTTCTATCAGGCTCTACTGGAGAATTTGCCCCAGCTATTTAAGCACAGTGCACAGTGCTCACTTCGCGCTCTCCCCGTGGCGGAGAAACCCTTTTCATCCTCTGATTTTTCAGCAATATGTTAGATTTTTGAATATTTGCGTGTGAAATTGACTTACTGGGTAGCAATGGCGGATCGAAATAGTAAATGGGTCAGAGAAGGGTTTGAAACCTACGCCTATATTTTGCTCTATATCGCGCTCTCCAGTGGCCAGATCTTCTTCAACAAGGTACTGATGCTGTTTGCAATTTCTTCTTCAAAAATCTATGATTGTAAAAGTATGAAAGTATTGTAATGACCCTGGTTATAGCTTGCTGTTTAGTGCTTTACATTAATAAGATTAGAGGAAAATTTTGTCTTAAATGTTTGATTTATTAAACCCAGTTAAGCATAATGCAAGCGGGGAACACAAATGTTGGCATACAAAGGAAGAAGTTTAGCACATTGTCTGAATGTCCGATGGTTGTGGCATCATGAATTTGACATTTTCCCTAGCACGGCGTGGTGATATGTGTAAATAGTTGAGAAATCAAATTAAAATTGATTCTATCCATAAGTAGTTTTTTTGTTGTAACTTATTCATTCTAAATCGATTATTACTTACCCATTATTAATTATGGGTGATCATAATTGTTAGAGTAGGATTAATCGAAGTAATTAAGTGACACAAGTCAATAATGTAGGATATTAGTACTGACTAATAACTACATGTTATTGAGATGGAATTGGTGTGTTTACGAAAGCCATCAAATGACACGATGACTCAACTGCAACTAAGGAATATATCTTGACAATTTTGGGAATAGATGTTTACAGATTTTGTCCTCATGCTAAAATTGATTTTGTTGGTGTGAAAGGTAGAGTTGTACCTTGTACAAGTAAAAATGAAAAGTTATAGTTAATTGTGCACCATGGGATTCTTCTCTGTATATTTGTGAATAAAATGGTGATATGTTATACTAGCTAAAGGAAATGCTTGACTGCACTGTACGTTTGTTTTGTTGGCATTTTCTTTTATTCTTCCTCGATGTGTTTATGGAGTCCAGATTTATTGTCCCAAATATATGTCTCCTTAGTTGTTCCCTAATAAAAAATTTACACATTATTAAATAAATATATGAGAGGATGATTATAGACAACATTTAATCTATTCACACTTGCTGTTAAGTTTATTTATTTGATCATGTGTAAAGTTTTTATTGGGGGATAGTTAATGAGACATATATTTGGGACAACAGATTTTGGACTCGTGTTTATGTCATCCAATGCAATAAAGACACTCGTAGTCAAATCAGTATACTTCTGTCCCAAAATAAGAAAATGTACTATCTCTATTATTTGGTGATTACTTCAAGCTTTGTATTAACAATTCTTAGACATTTAATACCCATATATATAAAAGACTAAATTCAGACTTGTGACATTTTGCAGTCCCGTCTTCTGCTGAAATCATTTTTATTTTCTACTTGCCTCTGGGATACTGTAATCATTTTTACTTTCAAGGTTTATAGCCTCTTATTGACCTTTGGAGATCTGTAAACTTTTATGCACCATTGGCTTAGTATTTGTTATTTAGAACATTTACTCTGTATGCAATATATGATCGGAGTGAAGCATTTCAATGTTTAATGCTTCTACCATAGTCTCAGAATGTGTGCTGGGCATGCATGTGAGTGCATGTGCAAGGCATGCTTCTCTGTGTGCCTGGAAGATGTTGCTAGTGATGCAGCTTTAGAACCATTATATTTGCCTTTTTCTTCTGCATTTCTCTTTGTTTCATCGCGTAATAGAGGAAAATAAGTTTAAAATGATGAAAGTAATCAATTACCATTGCCAATTATTGTTCATCGCCATTAGTTTGCATGTTATGGGAAAATAGTTGATGGAAAAATTTATTCACATGCTGATCGACTTCAATATTTTATTAAATGCAGTGGGTTCTGTCGTCAAAGGAAATTAACTTTCCATACCCTCTTGGATTGACCCTACTTCACATGGTCTTCTCCTCTGTATTATGTTTTATGCTTACTAAAGTTCTCAAGGTAATATGGTAAAGTTCATCTTTTGGATGTTGCTATTTATGAATATTGTTTCCAGCTATATATTTATCTGTTTTTTTTGCAGATTATGAAAGTTGAAGAAGGGATGACTTTGGAAATGTGAGTACCCTTTTGTCTGATATTCGAAGTTGCATTTGTTTCTCTGGGATGATAAACCATGTATAGAATGGATAAAATATTCATTAATGGATTGAACATCTTTAGTGCATTAATTGAATGCACAGCCGTCCCCCCCTTTCACTGAGCTAAAAGGAAAAGAATTAAAGGAGGATTTTCAAGCTTGGGATTTGTTGTTTTACTTTTTCCTCATTTCTTTTGAACCTATCCACTTGTTTGCTTGCATTAGGTGTAGTCCTGTATTTTTTTTTCTTTAATCTGATGATTACAAGAATTACTTAACCAATTTGAGTTCTGAATATACAGATATATGTCTTCAGTCATACCTATTGGTGCTATGTTTGCTATGACTCTTTGGCTTGGAAACACTGCTTACCTCTACATATCTGTTTCATTTGCCCAAATGTTGAAAGCAATCAGTAAGTACTACTAGTTTTATTGGTTGAAATTGATATGGCTTGTCTATACCTAATTTTGTAGCAGTGTTACTTTGTCCCTACATAATACTTGTTTTACTAATCTCATTCTTGATGACAATTTTTCAGTGCCAGTTGCTGTTTTTATTCTTGGTGTAGCAGCTGGACTTGAAATGATGAGCTGCAGGATGCTTCTTATAATGTCAGTGATTAGTTTCGGTGTACTGGTAGCTTCATATGGGGAAATAAATATTAGCTGGGTCGGCGTTTTTTATCAAATGGGAGGTGTTGTTGGAGAAGCTTTGAGGCTAATATTTATGGAGATTTTGGTGAAAAGGAAGGGTCTCAAACTAAACCCCATATCTGTGATGTACTATGTTAGCCCCTGCAGGCATGTAATTTATCCTTTAACATTGGAACCTATGTTAATAACATATTTCAAGCTTATAGTCAGTGAAGTAATTATAATTTTGGTTCATTTGTGCAGTGCTATTTGCCTCTTAATTCCATGGATCTTTCTGGAAAAGTCAAAGATGGATGCACAGGGGACATGGAACTTCAAACCTCTTATTCTGACTCTTAATTCTCTTTGTACTTTTGCCCTCAATCTTTCAGTTTTCCTTGTCATCTCGCATACCAGTGCTTTGACTATTCGTGTGGCAGGAGTCGTCAAGGATTGGGTTGTAGTTCTACTATCAGCCATTCTTTTTGCAGATACAAAGCTGACACTTATCAATCTGTTTGGTTATGCAATTGGTAGGTATCTTTTTTCCCTGCAAAGTGTACTCTTATATTATCCCATGTTAGCAAAAATGTAGCATTGTGATGTTTCTCTTAAATGTACCACAAAAAAGCTCAAGTTTCCTTGCATTCATCAGAGGCTTCCATTCTACACTCTGTTTTATGATGTTGTGAAAATCAGTTCTCGTCTTAAGTCAAATTTTAGTGAAGAAGCTAGTGTCACCCAAAAAATGTGACATGCTGATCATTGATAAGAAATTTAAAGAAAAGTATAGCCACATATCAATTCAACTTGAAGTCATTTTGGATGGTATAGTATGATGTGCTGTATAGGCTTGAGAACTTGTTAATTTGTTCATTTTACCTAATAGCTTAGCTTAATTTAGCAGTATTATGGAGTTTTGATTGGTTGTGTACTCAACAAATGGGCAAAAGAATTTATAGTAACTTCTCAAAAGAGATTAGTACACATTAACGCACTGATTAATAAGACTAGCTTTTTATGCAGCTATTGTAGGGGTAGCCGCATACAATAATCACAAGTTGAAAAAGGAAGCTTCTCGAGTTGTCAGTTCAGACGAGCCTGCTCAATCACTCCCATTAGTTTCATCTTCAACTTCAAATAAGTAAAACTGTATAACCAGCAGTTTCACAGGATACCCTGGTTTGTACCGAAACTTCATTTTCTCTAGTTCGCTTCCTCACTCACTGAGGGTGGTGTGTCATCTCAAAAGAGGCGTTTCACTCAGACAAGTGGCATCCTGGTTTTGTGAAGTAATCTTTGTGATATTTTCTGATTTTGTAAGGTTGTTCCAAATTGTTAATCTGTGACAGTAAATGATATGACAAACCACAGCATTTGTGACGACCTCTATATTTTTACTCATAAAGTTTGCACCCACGGGGGCAAAGAATAACCTGGTTAAAATATCCCGGAGCATCTTCAAATTGTATGTATATAAACTATAAAGTAGCTCTTAAAATTGAATTGTGTATTTGCAACAGTTAATTGTAGTAAATGCTTGCTGAGGATTTGGCGATTTGCACTAGTATTTGAGATCTCATGATGAATGCATTGCGTTTTGTCTATACCTGATTAATGCTGTTGCAGAAGGTTAACTTCGTTGTACTTTTTCAAAGCAGATATGTATCAGTTAAAGGTTCTCTTATTTTTCATGTGTAAACTACCTTTCAAAACTTGTCCTTCCTTTCATTTAGACTCTTAAATGAACGGATTTGCCATTCTCTTTAAATAAATAAAAATAACAAAAAATAAAAAAATATTGCAAAAAAAGTTTCATAATTTTTTCAAAGTACAAGTAAATCTACCTAAAATAATTAAATACATATTAAAATAATTAATTTTGAAAAAAATTGATATTATGTTGGTTTGCAGAACTATGTGAAAAAAATTGATAGTATGATAGTTTGCAGATCTATTACCGATAGTGGAAACTTTACTAGTATTCTATCATCTATTTGAAAGAATCAAATCGCGATAGTTTATTTTTGGTTTTTTTGTACAAATGGTTCCTGACTTTTGCACTTACTGCGAGTTGAGGACCTATCGTTTTATTTTTGGCAGTTTAGTCCCTATTTCAAATGTTTTTTGCGGCAATGGTCTGTTTCATCAATTTCTGTCTAATTCTCCATTAAATTTGACGGCGGAAAATTTTGGATTTAAAAAAGTAAAGAAAAATTTGCAGCAAAAGTCTCTAATCTTTCAAAAAGTGTCGAAAAGTCTCATAACCCTCTAATCCTAACACATATGACTCCAAACTTTTTTGCCAATTTTACCTCCAACTTAAATTAATTAAAAAAACTCCTAAACATTTTCAAAAATACAAATAAGTCCTAATTTTTATTTTTTTTTACAGATTTACACTTAAAATAATAAAAAAATGTGTCATCAAGTCTCAAAACTTTTAATTTTGTTCACCAAAATGATATTTAAAATGTGTTTGATTAAAATTAGATTTTTTTGTAAAAGTTGATAAAAGTTGTTGAAATATGTGGTTGAAAAGTTGTGAGACCATAAAATGTGTGATTAAAATTAATTGTTGACTTTGACTTTAGCTTTTTAGCAAAATCAAAATTGAAAACAAATGAATTTCTTCTTAGAGTCTACTGATTTTGTCCAATAGTGCATTAATTAACAAAAAATTATACCCATGATAAAAATTGACCAATTTAAAATTTTAATTTATTTTTTATACCAATTACTAAATAATAATTATAAAAAAAAAAGTTCTTCACAATCTCCAGCCCATTGACCCACCCCCCCCCTTCGCATTTTTTTAATTGGTATGAAAAATAAATTAAAATTTTGAATTGGTCAAATTTTGATCATGTGTATAATTTTTTTGTTAATTAACAAACCACTGGACAAAATTTGTAGAGACTCTAAGAGCCCGTTTGTTTTCAATTTTGATTTTGCTAAAAAGTTAAAGTCAAAGTCAACAATTGATTTTAACCACACATTTATGGTCCCACAACTTTTCAATCACATATTTCAACAACTTTTACCAAAAAATCTGATTTTAATCAAACACATTTTAAATGTCATTTTGGTGAATAAAATTAAAAGTTTTGAGACTTGATGACATATTTTTTATTATTTTAAGTGTAAATCTGTAAAAAAATAAAAATATTTAGGACTTATTTATATTTTTGAAAAGGTTTAGGAGTTATTTTTAATTTATTTAAGTTGGAGGTAAAATTATCAAAAAAGTTTGGGGTCGTATGTGTTAAGATTAGAAGGTTAGGGGACTTTTTCGACACTTTTTGAAAGATTAAGGACTTTTGCTGCAAATTTTTCTTTACTTTTTAAATCTAAAAATTTCCAACGTCAAACTTAACCGAGAATTGGACGGAAATTGATGAAAAGGACCATTTCTGCTAAAAACATTTGAAATAAGGGTTAAACTGCCAAAAATAAAACGATAGGTCTTCAACCTGCAGTAAGTGCAAAAATCGGGGACCATTTGTGCAAAAAAGCCGTTAATTTTTTATAAAGTTGAATTTTATCTTCTTCTTTTTTTTTAATTAATTTTTCTAAGATGATCATCGTCGACTGATGGAAAAGATGAAATGCTTATTTTTTCAAAATTTTGTGTGTGTGTTAGTATGTATTAAACTGTTTTCAATGAGATTTATTTGTACTTTTTAAAAAGTTATGTGACTTTTTTTACAAATTTTCTTAATCTTTTGTTTTTTTATTCTTTTTTTTTTTTTTGTTTATTTAAAGAGGATGACAAATTGTCAAATGGGGGAAATGATGAATTTTGGTATATAATTGAAAAGTTGAGGATGAATTATACTAAAAAAAAAAAAAATTAACGATAAATTTCTTAAAGTTTTCAAAAATTGGGGGATGAAAAGTGAAATATTCCATTATATTATTATCTTCAATGTTCATTAATTATAACTAAAATAAACAATTAATCATTTTAATCATTTATTTTTTAAAAATTATTTTCAGTCATTTATTTATTTTTTTAAATTATAAAATATTTCAATTTGGGATGGGTTTAAAAGAGTAACTCGAAACTGACCCAACCCGAATTGACTACCGTTTTAAAAAACCAAAATCCTACAATAAGACATGAAAAATCAATCAAAATCGACCTGTTTTGTTGGTTTGATAGGTTTGACTTGTCCAAATGCCCATACATGTATACGAATGCGATTGACCCAAAAATGGAACAGAAATGAATTGGTAATTGCATTCACAATTGTATTTGTATATTTACAATATCAGAATTGAAAGAAAAGGTAGCGAACAAAGATGTATAAGACTAGTTGAGTAAACATAGATGGTGATAAATCTAACGTTTGCATCGATATTAAGCAGGACATGTCGCTTGAGTGTCAAAATCAAATTGTGGTTGTTTTTTCCTAGATTATTGAACCAGTGTATGCCCATCCCTCTTTTTATGACAATTTGAGAAAGCCTAAATTTACCGACATGGTTGGAACGAAGTTATAGATGGACATAGATATTTCCGTCTATCTGAAATTTTGCACTTTTATTGGTGTTACTCTAATTATTCCTCAAGACTTTGCGTCTCAGCACAAGCTATGCCAACACCAATTTTTTTTCAAACCTAGTCACGACCATAGGGAGTTTTCTCCACTACGGGAAGAAAAAAGCACGTCTATGTGTCACATTATCACTACGTATTCAATTTCATCTCCTTCAAAATTTATTATTCAATCATCTTTTTCAACAGCCAAAATCTGTTAATTTTCTCAATCCACCCTCTCAATTGATCATTTTCTTCCACCGATCATCTCAAAAATCTATTCACTGCCTCAATCTATTATCATAATAGAGCATGCGGTCGAATTACACCGCAAATAATTAGTAGTATAGGTACATTTACATAGAACATGCAAAGTATCACTCCAAAAGTAAATTGAGGATTCTGTGCCACAAAAATAGGCATAAATGTAATTGAGGTTCAGCGCCTTTCCCAACCCAGAAAAACCCACCAACATTATTTTTTGGCTTCTTTTGCACAAATGGCCCCTATCTTTTACACTTATTGTAGGTTAAAGGCTTATCTTTTTATTTTTGGCAGTGTAACCCATATTTCAAACTTTGTTAGCGACAATGGTCATTTCTGTCCAATTCTGTCAAATTAACCGTTAATTTTGGTTTTTTGTTCACAAATGGTCCCCACGTGTATTCCACACTCTTCATTTCATAAAAGTATTTTTGGTATTTTACTGTTCATAAATAAAAATTTGCAGCAGAAGTCTTAAATTTAAGAAGAAAAAAAAGTACCCCCCCCCCTTTGTTGTTGGGTGATGTTCTCGTTCAGTGACTTGTGATTGCTCAATCATCCGGAAAAAGCTTTATGCAAGGACCTATGAATGATCTCTACCAAATGAAAAATCAGAGAAGCAATCTAACCTTTGGGCCACTCGGCGAGAATTCTATCCTTGAGCATGGCTATAGTGGAGGCCTGCGAATATCGGAAGGGTCCAAAATCACATCCATAGTACAACCTGAACTTGAGCTCCACCAATTCTCTTCGACTTCCGACATTGGATTTCTCCCAAAATTCTGAAATTCTCAAATTCAAAACCAACCACGTTTTCCTCTCAGACCACCAGCTTCAAGCCTCAATTAATTCCAAAATGATTCTCCCTCCTAACCCCACCACCCCACCAGACAAATTATAATTACAATTACAAGATTCCAAAATATTTTACTTGTCATTTTCTTGTCTGGAAAAATCTATAAATAAATTAGTAGAAAGTGAGTAAACCTAGACCGGAGCTTGAAGATGATGAGTATATGTATGCATATGTATGAAATTCTTTTTTATGTTTTCTCATTTTCCGTTTTTATGGAGTTTTATCTTCACTTTTGATTTTCGATTCGGGTCGCCGATAAATTCTGTCAATTACTCCAGCGTCCAGCTTCTTTGTGATCAAGTAAATAATGGTAGGATTGTTTTCACGTGTAAAAGAGGAACGTCTGGTCGGGCACACAAATATAGTTCCATGCTGAATGCTCGTGGCCACACAAGCCGCTAAACGAGAACATCAAGGAGCCAGCAGGGGGGTGGGGTGCATTAGATAAGGTGAGTACTTTTTTATTTTTTAAATTTAAGACTTCTGCTACAAATTTTTATTTATGAATAGTAAAATATTAAAAATGCCTTTACAAAATGAGGAGTATGGAATACATGCGGGGATCCTTTGTGAAAAAAATCAAAACTAACGGTTAATTTGACGGAATTGGATGAAAAGGACCATTGTCGCTAACAAAGTTTGAAATGAGGGTTACATTGCAAAAAATGAAAAGATAGGTCCTCAACTCACAGTAAGTGCAAAAAATAGGGACCATTTGTACAAAAACAAAAGCCTATTACTTTGTGCAAAGTATCATCACCCTTGAATTCTTATCGTCATTTATACACTCTGTTCCCACTCCAAACCTTAAATTTTCACAACAATGGCGAATGACGAGGTTGTTCTTTTGGACACCTACGAAAGTATGTTTGGAATGAGGGTCAGAATTGCCCTAGCGGAGAAGGGTATTCCGTTTGAATACAGGGAGGAGAACTTGCGCAACAAAAGTCCACTACTTCTTGAGATGAACCCAGTTTACAAGAAAATTCCTGTTTTGATTCACAATGGAAAACCCATTTGTGAGTCGCTCATAATTGTGCAGTACATAGATGTGGTCTGGAAGGATAGGCCATTATTGCCTTCTGATCCATACCAGAGAGCTCAAGCTCGATTCTGGGCTGATTATATTGAAAAGGTACAATAAATATATTTTCTTCTTGCTTCTGTGTTATTTCTTTTTAATTTACTTACTATTTTACTAAATGGGTGTCATCAAATTAAGAGCATGTTTCTGTGCTTAAAAGTTAATTTCCAGAAAGCAAGTTATGCTAGAAAAGTAGGCTTTGTTAATTGTTAGTACAAATTGTAATTTCAAAAACAATGTATGTCAAAATAAGTAACTTAAAAAGTAAGTTGGACTTACTTTTAAGTTGCTCTAAATGGACTAAAAATCTAGTTTTCGGTTGATTCTTGTTGTCTGTAAAGGTAATCTTAGTTGTTGAATGTTAAGACTAATTTGTGACCAGTGCTAATGGCCATTTGTTTAGTCTTATCACTACCATATAAGAAGAAAAAAGTACTTAAACGTCCGTCCTTTTTCAATTTCTCCCCCACACAAAATCATTTCCTCCAAAATTTCCTCACCACTTCAATCCTCCCTCCACCGATATCCCAAAAATCTGTTCAACGCCTCAATCCATCATCATAATAGAGCTATAGTTGGATCCCACCGCAAGAAAGCGGTGTACTAGTTGTACACCTAACTAGGGCCTTTTCCCTGTATAGATACATTTCCTTTTGTTCTCGTGAGGTTGTGTGACTAGTGTACATCTAGTTACACAAATTATTTCTTTGTAATTGTACATATACACTGAATATAGTGAGCTAGAACCCTTGGGCTGCATCTTCTACTAATCTAGCACTCTTCTTCTCCAAAAACCGGTCTCTCCCTAAGTTCTTCAGAATGGATCCCAACCGCTTCCTCCCAGACCTTTATTACCTCCTCAAAATTAAACTCAGCAATCCTTCCCTAACTTGAGTCACGCCCTCTATGATTTGGAGGAAACCTTTGATGGTACACTTCTTTGTTGACCCAAATTGCTGGATATTCAACATCATGTCAATGCCAACTATAAGCAATTTCTGAGGGCTCAACTGACTGGTTATCAGCTAGATTTATACTTCCCTTATAGAAAGCAAGATGAGTGCAACTTATGTTGCTGCAAAGGACCAAACACATTGAGATATAAAACGATATCATCCAAGAGAAATATTCAGCAAAGTTTGGTAAATCTTTTCAAACATTCGGAATAACATTTAGCTGATGTCATGACGAAAGCCCTTCGTTCCTCTCGGTTTCTCAATCTACAAATCAAGCACACGGTTATTACAAGACCAAGAGCTTTAGGGGGATGTTAAGACTAATTCGTAATTAGTGCTAATGCCCTTTTGTTTTGTCTTGTTGTTCACCTAGGTAGAGCCTTTTCCTGTACAGTTTCCTTTCCTTTTGTTCTTGTGTGGTTGTGTGACAAGTGTTCAGTTAGTTACACAAATTATTCCTTTGTAATTATAGCTATCCACAGAATATAGTGAGCTAGAACTCTTGAACTGAGTAGCATTCTCTAGCATTCTTCTTCTCGAAAAACCAGTCTCCCTAAATTCTTCACCCTCATATCTACTTTTGAGCAATTTAAATGAGTTCATTCTTTGTATTAAATGCACAATGTAGCTGTAATTAATGCACTGTCGTTCAATATCATGACTCCATGTGCCCTAATTGGGTTGGACTTGAGTTAATTGCCTTGGCAAAATTTTAGCCATGCTTCTATGCTCTGTTCTGCTCTTGTTCATTAAGGTGGCTTAGCAAAACTTTGACCATAACATGACTTTTTAAGCTTTTGCTTATGGCCTCTTATTGACTCTTCTTAGTGTCAAGTGTGGGCCTCATCTAGTCACTTGGCTTAACTTATCAAAATATGATAAAAATGTATTAATTTTAAATGTATGTGCAAAGTTAGCTCTCCCCCAAATTGTAAGGACTTGTAAGTTAGCTCTCCCCTTAATTGTTCCAACAATGCTGTTACCAATCCATACATGATTCATATGATCTCTTGTATAACAGTAGAAAATGGAATTTTCGTAACTTCAGAAATAATAGGAGTTGCCATATAAAATTGTGATAGTATACCATGCGTTGTGTAAATGCAGATATATTTTGCTGGAAGAAAACTATGGACAACGAAGGGAGAAGAGAAAGAATCAGGCAAGAAAGAGTTAATAGAGTGCCTCCAGGTGTTGGAAGGAGAATTGGGAAACAAGCCCTACTTTGGTGGTGAAATCTTTGGGTTTTTAGATGTGGCTTTCATCCCTTACTACTGCTGGTTTTATGCCTATGAGACTTGTGGCAATTTCAGCATTGAGCAATACTGTCCAGAGCTGATTGCATGGGGCAAGAGGTGCATGGAAAGAGAGAGTGTTTCCAAGTCCCTGGCTGATCCTCACAAGGTCTATGAATTTGTACAAATAATGAAGAAGAGGTATGGAATAATGGATTAGTATACATAATATTCCACAAACACTCTTTAATTCGTTTTTTTGGCATTTTCCATGGTGTGTGGAAAAATCCTTTGATTGTAAAGGCTTTTAACTGTCTGCTGAATGTTGTAGACTTCGATGTTGTTACTATGTGGGAGCAGCTCTTGTAAGATTGAATTAGCAAGGTTTCTTTCTTTTAGCTGCTTAACAAAACCACTTCTTACAGTGTATGATCAACATATATACTTGCATATTTCGTTTGAGAATATTGAATATATTCGATTATTGAAGTGTTGCCTGGTGCTTGAAAAACGATGGAAGTGATTTTTTGCTGTCGTACTTAGAATTTTTGCTGTCATACTATATAATCAATGTAGTATACATGGTTTTCAACATATCTTTCTATTCAAATTATTTTTTTTCCTTAATGTTTTCACTTTTCAGTCTGTTTTTCTCATGTCGTCTAAAGTGGGTAAATTTGACAACACAAGGTTGTCCTACCGAGCCTCCTAAGCTTTGCAGCCTCATAATCAGCAAAATCTGGAACCAGATAAACCTTGCAATTTCTTGAACATACCACACTCAGTATTCCATTAACGAGAAGGGGCTAGGTAAAGCTTGAATCCAATTCATAATATATGGAACACCACAATTTTGAATCAGCACATCAAACTTAATGATATTGAGGAGATGAATTTTTCAGTACACACTCCTTGTAATTTTGCGAAATGTGGAACCATATAAACCCAGGAATTTCTTGAATGAACTGCACCCCTTCGTATATGCAAGGAGTCAGATAATGAAAATGGGCTGGAATCCAGTTAGGAGTCTTTTGATGAGAGGATCTAAGCAACTCCTATTACCCTATGCAAGCAACTTGAGACTCTCTATAATCTCGTTCTTACCCTCCTCTGCCTCTTACTTTACCCTTTGCCCATGTTATCTTTCACCTTAAATATGCCAGCTGCATTTTCATGATCTGGAAATGTAAGGTTGTAATAGCAATAAAGTTCCAATTTGCTTTAAAATACAAGTAGCTCTAACATTGTATGTGTCTTAAATTCCTAGCTGTTAATGTGTACAGTATCTCCTAGTTGTGTCAGGAAATTTAATATGAAGCAGAGAAATTGTGAAACTTAATGACAAAAGAAGAAGGGATAGGAAGTTGGGCAAGACACTATTTTGAGAAGTTATTTGAAGGACAGTAATTTCTACTTCATAGTGAAAAAGGCTATTTGGAAATTCTATCTCCACGATACAATGTAAAATTTTTACCTTGAATTGGTGATTATAGGCAGAGAAATGAAGTAGCTGAAATAAAGCAAAAAAGACAGTTATAAGGAATTCTTGCAGGATGATAAACTTTTGAATGTAATGTCATTGGGGGGAAATCCTCATATGATGATACGTGGTAGCATTATTTGCCTCATTCTGTATATTGGTTTGCACTTTAAGGTCAACTGCACGAACCTTCACCTATCAGAAGACTTGCAAAACGGGACTCAATTACTGAGCTTGACCACCGGAAGAAGGTGGTGTCTGACCACTTCAATGGCCAAGTCTGTACTATTGCTATGGTAAGCTTTTGAGTGGAGTTAGATGACTTGGGCAATATGTCTCTACATAGAGGTGGTAGATAACAGATATCCTCAGGTAGTACACTTGTCACATTGCCATGGGACTTGAAGTGAACACTATATTGAGTTACATGTTGGACATGCCACTGTCACTTCACTAGATTTTTAGGGTTAGCTATGCCCTCCTAGATTCTGTCTTGTGTTGCTGTTGGGCATGGTTGTTGAGCGACATCTCTGGTCTTCCCTAATGAGCTGTCTTCTCTCGGCAACAGGACCCGACCTCACCTTCTCAGGCTTGTTGGACTCAGTCTAATTCTCTCAGTCATGGTTTCGACCTCATCCTTCTGGTCTTCCATAATTAGCTGTCTTCTCTCATATGGAACCCAAACCTCATCCTCTTGGAAACAGGATCCGCCTCACCCTCCTAGGCTACTGGACTCGGTCTAATTCTCTCGGTCATGGATTCGACCTCATCCTCTCAACCATGTGCTTGATTTATCATATCAGCTACTAGTGGTCAGCCTCTGGCGATTGTTTACTTTGCCCCTTTGGGAAGTGAGTCCCTCACTATTCCATGCTGTTTTAAGGTATAACATTTTTCTCAAGTCCAAGATGTGCATTTATACGTCTAACAATTGTCCAGGTGATGAAGTCGATTTTTGTCGGGAGACACTGAGGTAGATTTCTGAGCTTTTGGGACTTAGCTCAGCTCACTTTGACTTGTTGAGGAGAGATGACATAGCTTCCGCTAATCATGAGTCCGGCCTCATCGTCTCAACCTATGATGCTCTACCTTTTAGGCTTTGTCTTCTCTGGTTGCTGTGAAGGGGATGAACTGAGTACTTCTCTATTGCATTTCATAGTACCAGGAAGCCTCCTAGACTTCTACTATTATGCCCAATTCTATCTTTTGGTGCTCGGGTGCACATTGTGGTAGCACTTACCATCCGCAATTGTTCTTCGACTTCCTAGCTTCAAGAGCGAGATTTTAATTTACAGCAAATCATTATTTATTTTACCTGATTTTGCTAAATTTCTTAATTAATTGATTGTAATTTATCATTCTTATAGTAAAGATTTTAGAATAGTAAGTAATATTAAAATATAAATTTGATTATGTTGAAATATTTCAACAGTGAATCAAAAACTTGGTGGAAAAATAATTCTCAATTAGTCAAAGCATTTATCAATCATTGACACTTTCCACTTATAAATACTTCTTTCTTAATACATGTAAATTCTTACAATTTTAGTTATCTAAATAATTTATGGAAAAAAATTAGCATACTTTTTAAGCTTTCCAAATAAACATGAATGGAGGGTTACTTTTGTTTTTGGAAGTTGATGGTGCAAGAATATAATATTTTAGAAATTGTCTTGATAGTCGAAGTCGAATTCACGGCTCCAAATATCTTTGACAACCGAACAAACTGCGATAAATTTTTTGACTTATTGTGAAAAATATTACTACAAATTCAATTTGATAAAGATCGAAGTTATCAGAATGATTTGTCCATGAGGAAACAAGAACCTTAGAAGGTATATACAAGAATTACTGTTGATGTAAAGATTATCCAAGGTTGCCAAACCCAATATGCATATACATATCAAAGTCATAAAAGTAGGCAGAACCAAACAAAGATAATTCCAATTCATCCATCCACTAAGGAACTCACCTACTAATTTTCTACATGCAAATCATGACATATCAGACAAATAGAAAAAGAAAACCAATTAATGTTGTTGTACATTTCCATTTGTCAATTTTCATTCCATATTTTAAGGCTCAGAAGCCATGGAAGAGATTGTAATCCTAGTATTTTCATGTCCAATCTTAATCTTTGTCTCTATTCATGAACATACATAGTATAAAGCAACAGATTATTCCATGAAAATTCAACCAATAACAGAAGGAAATGATGAACCAGAAGAAGAAAATGAGGGAAGAACAAGTGGTAGTGCAGTTTCAGAATTTGCACACACACACTCACATGCACATTCACTGTAAAGTAATGGTTGACTCTATTAATTCTTGCTGCTTTGGATTGTGACTTTCACGGTCCATCTCCAGCTTCTTGCCTTGTCAATCAGTCACACACCCTCTTTCAGAGGCTCTCTCTCTCTTTCTCTACAACATGTTTTCTATCATCCTTATCACTTCTCTTTTTCTTCTTTTATTGCTCTTTATATGATTATTCATTTTCCATTCTTTCTTCAAGTCTCATTGGTTTTTCTGTTGTAGTTTTCTTGAACTTGTATTGGAAGATATGCTTTGTGACTTGTTAGGATCATCAGAAATTTTTTATCCCAGTCTTGAAGCAATATAAAAGCAGTCTGCCTATGAATTTCATTAGGAACTGCAGAAATTTATTGATGATTGTCTCTGTATTTGTAAGTAAACTTTCTATTTTTGAGACAGTTTATGTTCTTTCAGTTTGTTATAGTTGTCCTGCCATACCTGAAAGTCTCCTCTTTAAATACACAACAGAATCACTGCCGTGTTCAATTGAAATTTGATACGTCAAAGGGGCGTTTTCCATTTTTGTTTCCCTGAATTCTTTGTTGTTGTTCAACTCCTACTTGCTTGGAAAAACACGACTCCAAATTTATTGGAACCAGGCTTAGTTGTTGGTGTTCGAGTCCTACTCTGTTTGTTTTCTCATAAATGGAAATCCAAAAGCATTTGATTTTTGTATTACTTTTTTGTTGCATAATTGTCTTTGCTCAATCATTAAATGAAGAGGGAAATATTCTCTTGGAGTTCAAAAATTCCCTTATGGACCCTTATCATAATCTTCAAAGCTGGAGTTCTTCTGATTCAAATCCTTGCAATTGGACGGGTATAGGGTGTTTAGCTGATTTTAAGGTAACTTCGATTCGTCTTAATGGCCTCAATTTGTCTGGTTCTTTATCTTCAATCATTTGTAAACTCCCATACTTGGTCGTGATGAATGTGTCAAAAAACTTCATTTCCGGTCCAATTCCTGATGATTTTAATTGTTTTCATAATCTAGAAACTCTAGACATTTGCACAAATAGATTCCATGGAGAATTTCCTACCCAACTTTGCATTGTTACTTCCCTCAGAGAGCTTTATCTGTGTGAGAACTATATATTTGGAGAAATCCCTGAGGAAATTGGCAATCTAACTTTACTTGAGGAGCTTGTTATTTATAGTAACAATCTAACCGGAATAATTCCTTCGTCCATTCGGAAATTGAAAAGGCTTAGGATTATCAGGGCAGGTCGAAATTATTTATCTGGTTCACTTCCTGCGGAAATCACTGAATGTGAGAATTTGGAAGTTCTAGGTTTGGCAGAAAATAGGCTAGAGGGTCCTTTTCCTATTGAGCTGCAAAAACTTAAAAGTCTCACAAGCTTGATTCTTTGGGAAAATCTGTTTTCGGGTGAAATTCCTCCTCAAATAGGTAATTTCACTAGCTTGGAATTACTTGCAGTGCATGCAAATTCATTCACAGGAACCATTCCCAAAGAAATTGGGAAGTTGTCTCAGCTGAGAAGATTGTACATGTACAAGAATCAATTGAATGGAACAATACCACCAGAACTCGGGAATTGTTCAAATGCAGTCGAGATTGATCTTTCTGAAAATCGATTGACAGGAGTTATTCCACACGACTTGGGTCGAATTTCTTTTCTCCGTTTGCTTCATCTTTTCGAGAACCTCCTCCAGGGAAATATACCCAAAGAGCTTGGAAAGTTGAAGCAACTCAAAAAGCTAGATTTGTCCATAAATAATTTGACAGGCTCAATTCCTATTGAGTTTCAAAATCTCACATTCCTTGAGAATTTTCAACTTTTCGACAATAATCTTGAAGGTATCATTCCTCCATTTATTGGGGCTAATAGCAACCTCGCTGTCCTTGACATGTCCATGAATAATCTTGTGGGCAGGATACCAAAACAAATATGCAGGTTTCAGACATTGATTTTTCTTAGCCTTGGATCAAACATGTTGTCAGGGAACATTCCCCATGGCTTAAAAACTTGCAAATCTCTTGAGCATCTAATGCTGGGAGACAATTTTCTTACAGGAAGTCTTTCTATCGAATTCACAAAACTTCAGAACCTTTCAGCACTTGAACTCTATCAAAACCAATTCTCAGGATTAATACCTTCAGAAGTCGGAAATTTTACTACCTTAGAGAGGCTTCTCTTGTCGAATAACCATTTCATCGGCCAAATCCCTCCAGAGATTGGGAAACTTGTAATGCTTGTTGCATTCAACGTATCATCCAACAGGCTCTTTGGAAGCATTCCTCAAGAGTTGGGAAATTGTATAAAGCTCCAGAGGCTTGATCTTAGCAGGAACTGGTTTAGTGGCTCCATTCCAGGAAAACTTGGCATGCTAGTGAATCTGGAATTGCTGAAACTATCTGACAACACCTTCACTGGACCAGTACCTGGAACTTTTGGGGGACTGGCTAGATTGACAGAATTGCAAATGGGTGGAAATTCCTTTTCGGGGAACATTCCAGTCGAGCTAGGTCGACTAACTTCTCTTCAGATTGCTCTCAATATCAGTCATAACAATCTCAGTGGGTCGATTCCAGGAAATTTAGGTAACCTGCAGATGCTAGAATCACTTTATCTGAATGACAACCAGCTTGTTGGTGAAATTCCTAGTTCAATAGGAGCACTAATGAGCCTAAATGTATGCAATCTTTCTAATAATAATCTGGAGGGAACAGTGCCGAACACCCCAGTTTTCCAGAGGATGGACTCCAGCAATTTTGCCGGAAACGATGGATTATGCATATTAGGTTCAAACCGTTGCCATTCATTTCCAGGCCCTTCATCTGCTCCAAATCCTAGCTGGTTGAAGGAAGGTTCTTCGAAAGAAAAAATAATCAGCATTGTTTCACTAACTATCGGCCTGATCTCGTTAACTTTTATTGTGAGTGTTTGTTGGGCTATAAGGCACCGTAAACCTTCTTTCGTTTCACTTGAAGATCAACCGAAACCTGATGTATTGGATGGTTATTACTTTCCGAAAGAAGATTTTACATATATGGACCTTGTTGAAGCCACGGGGAATTTTTCAGACAGTGCTGTCATAGGAAAAGGAGCCTGTGGAACTGTCTACAAGGCTCTAATGAGCAACGGTGAGGTGATTGCAGTTAAAAAGTTGAAATCCCGAGGAGAAGGAGCCAGCTCAGACAACAGTTTTTGTGCTGAAATTTCGACTTTGGGAAAGATTAGGCACAAAAATATTGTGAAACTGTATGGATTTTGCTACCATCAGGACAGCAATCTTATCTTATACGAGTACATGGCGAATGGAAGTCTCGGAGAAGTACTTCATGGGAAGGAGACAGATTGTGTGCTCGATTGGAATGCCCGATACAAAATTGCTCTTGGTGCTGCAGAGGGGTTATGCTATCTGCACAATGACTGTAAGCCTCAAATTATTCATCGCGACATAAAATCAAACAACATTTTGCTAGATGAATATTTTGAGGCACATGTTGGAGATTTTGGATTGGCAAAGTTGATCGACTTCCCCTACTCAAAATCGATGTCAGCTGTTGCTGGTTCATATGGCTACATTGCCCCTGGTAAGAGTATCATTTACAAGATTCTAATTACAGCTTTATTTCCCTATTTGACAACTATCTGAAAAAATCATACGATCAATTACTTGCCTCGTGTATTATACGAATAAAAGATACTGAAGTTCGTGTTCTTTTTTTTTTTAATGTTTGTTTCAGAATACGCTTACACGATGAAAGTGACAGAGAAATGTGATATCTATAGTTTCGGGGTAGTTTTGTTGGAACTGATTACCGGCAGATCTCCTGTCCAACCTCTTGATCACGGAGGAGACCTAGTAACCTGGACGAGAAGATCGATTTCTAAATTAGTAACAACATCTGACATTTATGATCAACGGATTGATCTTAGCGAGAAAAGGACGATCAGGGAAATGTCTTTAGTACTTAAAATTGCAGTGTTCTGCACCAGCACAACTCCTCTCAACAGGCCTACCATGCGCGAAGTCATTGCAATGCTGATTGATGCCAGAGAGTCGGCAAGTGATTCATTACCATCTCCAACATCAGAAACTCCCTTAGAGGAAGATGATTTCTGTTAAGGTACTACAATATGCTCTCTGTCCTCTTTCCTCTCATCTATCAAAAGTAAAACAAAACAAGAAAAGGGGCGCTTTTTAACAAGTTACATAAATGTCATTCGTTTCTATGACTATGAGCTCATCCAATGGACGAGGTTGATATGACAGCACAATGGATTTTAGTTTCTTTTACTTCTTTAATACTGTCGAGTGTTGTCCACATTATCTTACGATATATGGGTAATTCGTCATTCTTGGGTGATTGATATTCAATTTCCAGGTTACATGGAGCTGTAGGGTGTGATTTGAAGAGAAGGGCTTTCACAAGTTTATTTTTCTTCCTAGTTGGATAATGCACCAAGAAACTCTGATCTCCTTAGAGCCTGCACTGCCTGATATGAAGCTGGAAGCCAGAGTAAAAGCACCTGACTCTTAATTGTAATAAATAAAATAGGCTTATCATAATTACCCCATTAGTTCAGAAATAAACATTTTTGCCTATTATTGTATCCCAATGATGCGTTTTGTCTAGTTTTTTCTTAGACGAAGTAGTTTAATGTGGTACCAAAAGCAATAGAATTTTTACCAATTAGATGGAATCGAACCATCTAAAGCATTTTTTGTTAGCAACCCTAAAATAGGGAAATTGGCCGAAATAGCATTCACCAATGTTTTGAAAATTGGACTGGACAAACATTCATACTAAGAAGTTGCTGGTTCACTCAAAAAATTTGTTATTTTATTTTTTAAATTATTGTTTTATCATCTTTTCGAGCTCAGTTCGATTCCATTTTAACCATTAACCCTTAACCCTTTATCTTTTCTGAGTAGATGTCTAACTTGGTTTTCAAAACATTGGAAGAATTAATTTTGTTAGTCCTATTTCTTTTATACTTTTTCATTACTATAAATTTGATCATTTTAGCAAATTTTAGAGAACAAATTCTTTTATATGTTATGCGTTGCACACGTGTTGGTAGTTTTTTATTTATCTCTCTCCTCTTTATCTCACTCGTAAGATCTCGACCCTATCGAAAATTAGCACTAAGGCTCGAAAAATTGCATAGAAAAATATAAAATACGTAAAATATTTACGTTATTTATTGGTCGAGAACATGTATTTTACATAAACAAATTGGACCTTTGAACGTGAAACTTGATTTTTACTAAAATAAATATTAACAAATGTTTGCTCGATGCCAATAAAAAGCAAGTGTTAAGAGCGAGAAAATATTCTAATTTGAAACTTTTTGTGAATATGAGCAACAATTAAAATTGACAATCGAATTCTTGTATTTAGATTTGATTCTTGTAATTTGAGACAAATTGATTCTTGTGTATTTAAAAGTTTAAGTTTATTTAATATAAATTTTTAAATTTTATAAAAATCTTGGAGTATTTAATATAGACTTTTGTAAATTTTAAAAAGTCTTTAAAAATTATTAGACATTTTAAAATCATACAAAAGTCAGGAGTATTAAAAATATGGGTAATTTGTACTTTTGGTCCCCAACCTTTTAAATATGTAACAAATCTATCTCTAACTTTTTTTTTTTAGTGCCAAGCATCTCCAACCTTTGTATTTTGTTGCAAATCATGTAATTTTGACATATTTTGATGGTTTTGTCCTCCTATTTAAATAAACAAAAATACAAAAAAACTAAAAACAACAAAACATAAAAAAATAATTACAAATGAATTTCCATAACTTTTAAAAAATACAAAATAAGTTAATCTTCTCCAAAAGTCCACCCCACCCACCCCACCCCACCCCACCCCACCTAATTAATACCTACCTCATCCTACTCTACCCTATCATATCCCCACCAAATACCAACAATGGAGCACAAAGCGGTCACAAGCTCGACATTGAGTGAGCCACTCCTCGAAGTATATCACCACCAAGACGTTGAATTTATTTTTAAAAATAAATTACGTATAAAAATCTGTAAATGAAAAAACAATGGATGTGAAGCGGGAACTTACTTCGTTCGTTGACCGAATAAGGTTTATGCTCCCCATCAACAAAGAAGTATAGAGTAGGAAATCCACGAACTTCATACTTCTCCATGAGTTCATTCTCCTCCGTGGCATCCACCTTCACGAGTTTCACATTCTTTGCATTCATTTCGATTGGCGAAGAAGAAGAAGCAGCAGCAGCAGCAGCGTACTCCGGGGCCAGAGCCTTGCAATGTCCGCACCATGTCGCGTAAAACTCCACCATCACGTACTTATTTTTATCGACAAAATCACTGAAATTTCCGTCCATCAAAACAACGACGTCCTTCTCATCAATTTTGGTAATCTCATCATCATCTGCCTCCTCGTGACTGAAACTCGATGGGACCTTGAAATCGTCGTAATTCTTGAAGTTTTCATCTTTATTGTCTGAGTATACAACGTCGGAGTAAGGGTATTTTGACACTGAGCAGACGAGTAAGGGTATTTTGACTCTGAGCAGACGTCTTCTTTGGCTTCTTCGAGAAAACTCAGGTCTTCTTCGTCGTCGTCGACGGCGGTGGAGGAGAGAGTCGGTGTAGAGAGGAGAAAGAATAGAATGAGAGAAGCTAGCGTGAGAAGAATGAGTCGGCGCGGCATTTTTTGGGTTTGGAGGAGTGTGTTTGACTAGGGTTGGAGTAGGGGATCTGACTGACTATGATTGGGCTCTACTGTGGGCGTTTATGGAGATGGGTGAGAAAACGTCTTGTTGGTGATATACTCCGAGGAGTGGCTCACTCAATGGCGAGCTTGAGACCCTGGTTGTGCTCCATTGTTGGTGTTTGTTGGGGGTGAGTAGGATAGGGTAGGGTAGGATACGGTGGGGTGGGGTGGGGTGGGGTGGGGTGGAGTGGGGTGGTGGAGAAGATGAACTTATTTTGTATTTTTTAAAAGTTATGGGAGTTCATTTGCAATTAATTTTTTATGTTTTGTTGTTTTCAGCTTTTTTGTATTTTTGTTTATTTAAATAGGAGGGCAAAACCATCAAAATATATCAAAAGGACGTGATCTACAACAAAATACAAAGGTTAGGGATGCCTGGTGCTAAAAAAAAAGTTAGGAATATATTTGTTACATATTTGAAAGATTGGGAGATTAAGTGCAAATTACCCTAAAAATATTAATGACTTTTTATAAAATTCAATATATTAATGTTTAAGTACAATGTACAAATAAAAATTTTATTATTTGTCTCTAATGCATTACTAAAACTTTAAAATACTTTTGATAGTGGTGGCAATGGGTTTGGACTGCTCATCGGCTTGACAGGCATGTGACGCATGTCCAAGCCCATGAGAAAGCAAGCATATGACTAGGGATAACATTTAACCCACGACCCGTCCCGTGCCCCTTTCCCGATCCCATTTTGGGCTACCCTGCCCCTGATAGTGATAATCGAGTAATAGGGACGTGTAAGGGGTAGAGAAATCTGCCTCGTGGCGGGTCCAAGGCAGAGTAGACCAGCCCCACTCCCAATGATTTAATTTAATTATTATTATTATTTTTTTAACAGAAAATCATAAACTTAAAATTTGGAAAACATATTTAGTAGAAAAAGGTCCTTTAAAAGTCGAACTTGGATTGAAATTATGAAATAACAAACATTGGCCACCACACCACAAACTTGATATGCATCTCTTTTGTTTACAAAATGTATTATCACAAATTCATCAATCCTAATTTCTAAATACTAATTCCTATTTCCTAACAATCTAACTTTAGTAATTTATTTCCTCCCTCATATCTCAACGGCAGCCTCAGAAATCAGAATTCATATTCGCAAATTGCAATAGTAAATCATTTCAACCGAATGCCTCCCTCTAATCGATTCTGAACCGACATCGCCAGTCGCATGAAGCTAATGGGTTTTAACTTTTAAAGTAACTTTATTTTCATATGGTAACCAAGGGCTTTCATTTCCAAAGCTAATCCTCCATATTGATTGATGCTTTCTTTCCAAATCTTTCTTTAATTAAGAGGAATAAATTCATTTGCTTTTATATTGATTTTGTTTTGCATATCATGCTTTAAATTTTGTCTACTTTCTATTTGTTCTGAAATCTTATTATACATATATCACCATCTATTTATGATAATCTGATGCTTGTACATCTAAGTAAGAATTTGAACTTTTTGTATTTGAGAAATTTTGACAAGTTTATGATGCATTTGTTTATCTTGTTCACTGTTGCAAATTAAATTAGTTTAAATTGCTTAAAGTGTGTTCTATTTATATACTGAATAGCATAGAACCATTAATTGGTATAACATGTATTCTGAAATTGGTTTACATTTTATATTGTGAATGTAATAATCTGATTGGTGCTTGCTTTTTCTTTTTCCTTTGTCTTTTCTTAATCATAATTTTTTATCGTATTTCAAGATGTCGGAACAAGAGCGTTGTTCAATAAAAAGTACACCTGCTACTCCGCTAGCACCTCACGATAGTTCCACGCCAACGACAACGGCAAAAACTTGTATTCTTCCATCATTTGGAGGAACCGGTCTTGCCTAGGTCTAGTGATTTTGATCTATTAAATTGGTGGAAAGCAAATTCAAACAAATACAATATTTTACAAAAAATTGTAAGCGATATTATGGCCATCCCTATTTTTTCTATTGCTTCTGAGTTTGCATTTAGTACGAGTGTTAGATTTGTGAGTTCACATAGAAGTAGACTTCATCCGAAGACCTTGGAGGCATTAATGTGTGCTCAAAACTGGTTGTGGGCTGACATTCATAGTATAATAAAAAATATTTAGTAGTTTTCATATTTATTATTCTTGACATTTCATTTGTTGTTAACTCGATTTATTTTATTGTTAGAAAACTCTCCCGCATTGTCATCGTACATCGGACGTTGTTCTACTATCACTAAAGAGGAAATTGAGGACGAAGTAATCTTATTTATTTCAAAGTACAATGTTAAAATATAATTACATTATAATACTAATTAATATACGTACTTTTCTTACTCATTATACATGAATTATTGGGATCTGAGTATGTCACAACTATTGAAGGAGAAGAATGAAGATTGTAGATTTCAATTTCAATTTCAATTTAATTTGTTATTGTTGTTGAACTTTGTGAATCGTATATTATTCGAAACCATTTGATTTTTGTTTTGGGTTGTATTGTTTATATTTTTGTTGTACAATTTGACATTATGAAGATGGGACATGTCACAAGTTGTTAGTTATTAGTTTTTATATGGTATGCTCAGATTTATATTCGTTTATTTATTGTGCGAAAGTATATAATCCATCACCACAATTCTTCTATTTCCTATTAAAAAAATACTAAATAAATGAATAATCCAACCTATAAACTCACTCAGTTGCTCCCACAGCATTTAAGATTTAATAATAATAATAATAATAATAATAATAATAATAATAATAATAATAATAATAGGAGCAGTGTGGGTGCACGCCCCACCAATTGGAGGGGCCCGCCCCATTACCGTCCTTACATATGGCCGAGTAGAGCTCAACCCACGAGCCGAGCTCAAATTGCAAACCTCGCAGGTTTCACGAGCTAGCCCATTTTACCAGGGTAATATGCTGCATTTTTGCAACCTATTGGTGTGTAACAGGTGCCTAGGCTGTTGACATTGATTTTAGTGAAAATTAGGGGGTATTTTCTTAAAAGGTAGTCAAACAACTCGTGTTATTTTGAGGTCTAACTTACTCTGCATATCTTTTTAAAGCATCTTTTGTGAAAAAAGTCTATAATACTCTTACTATATTTTGATAATAACTGAAATGTCATTGACACAAAAGACCTAAAAACCTTCAGCGTTAATCTCACTCCGTTAACGACGTGAAGTTGCTAAATTGAAGAAACCCTAATCCCTCCAATATCTCCACTGTAATCTTGGATTTCTTCCTTCATTTTCTATGGCGAAGAGAAAGACTTGCCGCCATTTGTTGTTGCTGTGAAGAAAATTATTTCTCACTCCATTTGTTATTGCAAATTTGTCGTTGGTAATATATTCTTTTCACTTTCATTATTTTATATGTACATGGCATTCTTCTGTGTCTGTTCGAAATGGTTGTTGAGGAATGTATTCATGTGAAATAGTGGAGCTGAGGAAAAAACTGCATTATTTGTTATTTCTAGAATGTTTGAAACTACTTTGGAACGTTTTAAACTACTGTATTCTTGTTGAACAACAGGAGTCGTTTTAAACGACGGTGGTTGTTATAAGATGACCATATGTCGTTTTAAAAAACGAAACACATTTTGAATTACTATTGCAGCGTTATTGCAGCGTAGTTGAGGTTGTTTGAAATATAGTATTTGATTTTTTGAGAAACATTTTTTTTAGATTAAGTAATCAAAGTTTTAATGAATTGCAGGAATGGAGTCACCATTATGGATCGATGTATTTTATTTTGGTGAGTTTGTTAGTGATGATCAAGAAAAGTGGAATTGGAAATGAGGTGATAGTCATGTTGTGGATGGATTTGAAATTATTACTGAGATTTTATATAAAGAGCTGTATGGTAAATTACTGGGCATATGCAATGTTGACTATTCCTTACATGAATTGGAGACATGTGCAATGTTGACTCTTCCTTGCATGAATTGGAGATGAGATTTATTCTACCTGGTGATGCAATGTTTGCAGAGCCAATCTAGATTACATTAGACAAACATGTGCACTGGTATGTAGGTCTCACTAATCAAGGTCAGCCTCGTCCCATTTGTGTAACCCGTGTGAGCAAAGGTCTAGCACTGGTTAATGATAAAATCGATGCAGTCGAATCGGATGAACTCGAGCGTGAAATTGAAACGGAGACATTGTCATCAACAATGTACAATCACAAGAGAATGACTATTGACAAGACTTGGAGATACAATCACAAGGGAATGACTATTGCCATTCAACAATTTATAATCACAAATGTGAACGTAATATATTTGATTTATCGTTATGTCGAATGCAGTTGTCTTTATGTTGTTTATCTTTATTTTGGACTTTAGATATTGTGTTTTTTAGCTGCTTACTATCCCTTCTGTGTGTAAAAAATAACATAACGACACCAGTCATTTTAAACAACCATCGATGTTTAGAACATAACAAGTAGAGTTGTTTTGAACGACCTTAGACGTTTTTGGTAAAGTTGACGAACCAATGAATTGAACATTCTGTGAAACGCATACTATTATTGAAACAACCAACGACGTTTAGTATGTTAGTATAGATGAACATAATAAGTACAGTTGTTTTAAACAACCAATGACGTTTAATATAGAACGACTGCAATTGTTTTAAACAACCAACGACGTTTAGTATAGAACGACTACGGTTGTTTTAAATGCTTATAGACGTTTAAAAAAAACCCTTCGATGATGTACAATCAATTGTACATTACTTCGATCATTGAACTTGATCGTGTCTATCATATAGTTGTACATTATTTCGATCATCGAACTCGACTATGTCGATCAATCAATTGTACATTACTTCGATCGTCGAACTTGATCGTGTCGATCAATCAATTGTATTGTACATTACTTCGATCGTCGAACTCGATCGTGTCAATCAATCAATTGTACATCTCTTCGATTGTCGAACTCGATCGTGTCGATCATATAGTTGTACATTACTTTGATCATCGAACTCGATCGTGTTGATCAATCAATTGTACATTACTTCGATTGTCGAATTCGATAGTGTCGATTAATTAATTGTACATTAATTCGATCGTCAAACTCGATCATGTCGATCATATAGTTGTACATTACTTCGATCATCGAACTCGATCGTGTCGATCAATCAATTGTACATAATTTTGATCTTCGAACTCGATCATGTCGATCAATCAATTGTACATTACTTCGATCGTGTCGATCAATCAATTGTACACTACTTCGATCGTCGAACTCGATCGTGTCGATCATATAGTTGTACATTACTTCGAACTCGATCGTGTCGATCATATAGTTATATATTACTTCGATCGTCAAACTCGATCGTGTAGATCAATCAATTGTATATTACTTCGATCGTCGAACTCAATCGTGTCGATCAATCAATTGTACAATACTTCGATCGTCGAACTCGATCGTGTCGATCAATCAATTGTACATTACTTCGATCGTCGAACTCGATCATGTTGATCAATCAATTGTACATTACTTTGATCGTCGAACTCGATCGTGTCGATCATATAGTTGTCGAACTCTATTTTTGTATTTTCTTCATTCATATTTTTTCCATTATTGATTTACGACCAAAGTTAGCTACCAATTGGACCATTTAAAGTTGAAGGATGCAAAAAAATGGTTCCATGATGTTTTCACTGTGGGAGCTTGGCTTTCAAATGAGGTAAGTGAACTTCTATGTCAACTGTATGCTAATGATGCTTGAGTTAGATGCAACAGAACATTCGACGGAGCTGCCAGAAGGGTTCAACAGTTACCTTGAAGGTGAGTTCCCAAAACATGGTCAGAAGTGGGAGGGGTGCACCCATTTATATTTTCTAGTTTGCAGTCGTAGTCACTGGTATGCTGTCGAGTTGGACATCGCCAAATCGACGATGTTCATATACGATCCAGATAGGAGCTGCTCTACGGATGATCAAATTAGAGCTGACTTGAAGCCTATGACAATGATTCTCTCGATGCTTCTGAAGAAAATCAACATTGTCATCGATGTTCTAGCAATAGAACGGATAACGACAACCTCGAAACAATCCAACTCGTAAGTTTTATATGACATTAAGCAACTGCTCAGCTGCGATCATCTAATTTGTACTATTAATGTCCAACTTCGAAACTGTGTTGCATGGGTGATTGTAGTGTTTACGCCATCAAATACATAGAATTTTTTAGCATCGACAGACAAGCAGAGCTAGTTAACAGATTCCACATGCAGAAGTGGATGAGAAAACTGACTGTTGAATTATACACCCTTGATTGTACCCCATAAAAAACAATTTCTCGTTTGTTTTGTTTTTTTTTATATGCTTTTTGTTCAGTTTAATGATGTTAATATTAGGGTAGGGCAGTTGCAAACGTTGTTTAAGATGTACATTTTAGGCTGATAGCATACAAAAACGACTGCAGTAGTTTATAAACGATGGAAGTAGTTTTAGAACAACAACAGTAGTTCAAAAACATGTGTTGTTGTTTTAAAACTCCTCTATGCATTTTAAAACATCAGTACTCGTTTTAGATTTTCGTGAATTAACTTTGGCATATCCTTTTGTAAGTTTTATGTACTTATGGGATTACGACTTTTGTTGGTTAATTAATATTGTGTTTGGGATTCAATTTGTCATTGAAATTCTACAAAGTTTTCATTTTATGTTATATGTCGTGTTCATTGTTATTACACAGTTTTCACTACAACAATTATTGTGTGAAACTCTAATAAAAAATTGATGTTACTATTATCATTGAAAATTGATTATACATCCATTCAAACAAAACTGTAAAACAAAACCAAAACTTCATCGATGCCAAAATACTAAACAAAAAGTAATATAACCAAACCAACGTAAACATAATTTCTTCACAAAAATACGAAAAGAAAAACTGTAACAACTATTCTAATCAAACTTCACAAGCGACCAACACAAATCCTCTTCTCCCTGACTGCTTACTCCCCTTCCTATGAACCCGACAGCTCAATCTTGTCTTACATCTCATCAGTCTCCAAAAAGCGAGAGTAGACTTCATTAAAATACTCATAAGGGTACAAAAACATGTCAAGCAAAGTTTCTACTTTCCAATGTGCAACAATATTTGGTGGGTATTCTTGAACTTTTCACTGACGTTCATACTTGTCTATCTGTACGTTAACTGTAGCCAATAAAATATGAGGGTTGAAGAAGAAAATATCAAAATGATCTATACCACCAATGAACACTCTTACAACATTGTCAAGGCAGTTTCTATGTGCGAGAGATAGAAGAATTGTGTGGCATTGTAATAATTTCGGTGCCTCCGTATAAGCTAATGAAATTGATGCTCCATGAGGTTGAATTGGTTGGATAAGAGGTCTATTGCCTTTAATCAGTACGATAGAAGTAGACCACAAGAAAATACCAATAGTAGCAAGTAATGATAAAATAATTAAAAAATATACGTACCTTATAGCACATAATAGAGCAGACCAATAGTCATTAACACAGTAGAAAGAGAAAAAACCTCAGTCTAGAGGTGATCAATCGAATTATTCTTTACCAAAAAATTTTAACATAAAGGGGATGTGAAAAGCTTTAGTATCTCATTGGTCATTCGATTTATTTACTGCCATCTGTTCAATTTGATTTATTTACTGCCATATGTTTAAATATTAAAAAATTAGCATGGTCGTTCCAAAACGACAAAACGACGACTGTCGTTCCAAAACGACTACTGTCATTTCAAAACGACGACTGTCGTTCCATGACGAATTAATGCATTTTCACAGATCGTTCTGCACATCTGGGTTTTTCATAAACCACGCCTTTAATAGATATCTAGCATCAGAGGCAATTGCATATGGCTAACATTACCCATGAAGTTCCAACATAGATCAATGATAAACAGTAAAAAAAAAAAAACTTAACATAGCTTCTGGAAAAATCAATAATAAATAAACAGTGTACATTGACTATACAAATTAGTATCATATTCTTCTTTGCGCCTCGAGGATTTACAGGAATGTTGTCGAATTTGAACACTAGTGTCGTTGCAATTTTATCTTTCTTTGAATGGGCCTAACGTCGTAAGAAAATACGGACGTTAAGTGGATGGAGATGAAAGATGATAATTAAAATCACGTTGAAAGTATGGGTAAAATGGAAAAACACAAACTAAACAATTTCTTCCTTTTTCCCCCCCTTAATTTTAGCCAAATGCCTCAAAAGTCTATTGACTCTTTTCAAAGGTTATTTGAGGTGATTCCCATGAAAATTAGGCTTCTTACACCCTCATGTCAAAAAAATTGAAAAAGATGTGCTATTTTAAAAAATAGTTGAGAAATACACTTTACTTAAATTAAAGATTCTATTAGGTTACACAGTAAAAACCCTAACTCCCTTTTCCACTCTCTTCGATTTGGGGCGATTTTTGGCAATTTTGCACCATAAATCTTTGGTTTCTGATAAATATTTGTTGATGTTAACCATTATAAATTAGATCCATGGATGGAGAAGGTGAAAGTAGTGTTCATGAATTAAAAGGGACCAAGAGGAAACATTGTATGGTCGAAGGAACTTCAATGAAAAAGAGAAATCTTAAGGTTAAGCTCGATTTAGTCTTTATTTTTTATGATTTAGTCAATTTTTTTTAATATATATTTTTAAGATTTTTTCTGATATGAAATTTTGTGATATATATATATATATATATATATAACCTAAAAAAAGAACTAGAGGAAACTTAAAAATTTAAAATAATTTTCTGAAATATGGGAGTTCTTTCATCATAAACCATTGGCATTTTCAGAAAATTACTCTAGTGCAAACATGATGACTAAGAAATTTGGATGTCAAATTGACAGATTTTCTATTTTAGTTTTTAGGAGAAGCCAAGACCTTGCATCTAATATCAATCCAGAGATGATGGTGCATACTAAATTTTGAAGAAACGTGAATTTGATTTTAAAAAAGAGTTTATGTCGTATAATTATTATATTACTAGAGGGACTTACATAAATGAGATAATTAATTTTTTTTTATTCACTTGTCCTTACTTTATATCATGGTTTAGTAGAGGTCTTCCTCAAAAATTTTGACAGGAATTTAACTTTGTTGTATAAAAAGTGTGTAAATATGCTATGTGTTGTACAATTAAAGAAACTCTTGTTCCTATAGCATTAATAAATGGTTCAACTCACAGCTTGCTAGTTTTCTCTGTAATGCACTTCGAACAATGGCCAGATCTTATATAATTTCAGACCCTGTGCAAATTCCAATCAAAAGCATTTTTTGTCTATTTCATTTTGGTTATATTCTCTCTCTTTCCCTCTCTTCTAACTCATACAAGATGAGTTGCTGGACTAAAAAAATGAGGAAAGATTTTGATTATTTTAACTTTATGATCATCAACTCAGTGAAGTGACAATGCTAGAACAACAATAGTAAGCCATTTTGATCGATGATCAATTTTGATGTTTGTAGAAGTATTTGAATAGGATTCGAGAGCCTCTATATAGATTGAAAGGACTTCAGATGAAGACATTAATTGTATATGAACTTCTACATGTTTTAATTGTAAACTGTAAAGTAATTGAGAATTGGACTAATTTAATGTTGTGGGCATAGGTTTGTTAACTTGAACTTTTTGGTTTTGACCGGATAAATTATTGGTGCAACATTTTTTTGGCGAGGAAATGACGTGGTTTTGGTCGAATTAGCTTGTATAGCATTTTATAGAAGTGGTTTTGGTCGAATTAGTACTTGTTACTGTTGAGATCAAAGGAAGTGATCTTACGAACGGTTATTTTTAGTGGCTGAAAAGACATTTTAGTGCTATTCTACATGATTACTATTCTTCGAATTTTGATATTTGATATTTTGTTTTTGTTGTTTTTTTGTGTTGATTTAAACAATTCAAACTTGCACTCACCGTAACACCATTTCATAAATTTGATGGAGAACTCAAAATGGTCACTAGCTACATAATATGGCTTTAATATGAATAATAGATGGTAACATATAGTTTGCCTTCAAGTTTTGTTCATTTGTAATTGTGAGGGTTTGTTTGATTTTGCTTTAAAATTGTTAAAAAATTGAAATCAAAGTCAACAATTAATTTTAACCACATATTTTTTGGAACCCACAATTTTTATCACATTTTTAACTACACGTTTCATCAACTTTTTTGGAAATATGCTAAAAATTTGATTTTTAGCTAAAATCATGTGACTTTTATTCAGTGTTTATTACCTGATATTTTGAGGTTTGTATTACTATTTGTCTTATTCTTATTCTTCTCTTTGTGTTTTTTTCTTAGTGGTTGTTATTAAGAATGTCGAATATTTTATTAATTAAATGTTGAATGAGATGCCAAAGACATTCAACATTGTACAAGTTCGGAAAAACTTAGCTACTCAATTGTACATGTACGTCAAGAAAAAGCAAGAAGAGAATTATGATATCGATAATGATTGGGTGGCGAAGGAAAGACAAGTTTGATGTTTGATGATGCAAAGAGGATATTGGAAAATATGTTGACAATATTTTTTATGTGATCTTATGTTTTTGTTTTTGTGATTAATAGCAATAGATCATAACAACAATTTTAGTTGGTTTTACTGTAAATTTTCGTGTATATGATGAATGTAGTTTCTGAAGATGGGATTTAAAGCTAGCTGACAAACAGTGGTAGTTGAGTTTGTCAGGTTTTGTAAGTTTTTTGGTAAGGAAACTTGGTACAAATGATTTTTTTAGAGAAGTGACATGATGTGTCACTTTTTGTTTCAAAAGTAACATACTGTGATTATTTTCCTAAGCTTAATTTATGCTTCTATAAAATTAGACCCAACAATCATTTGCAGAACTAGGTATTCATTTTTCATTTTCAGATTTTGATTTATACTTGCATACATTTAATCATATGCATAATTTTGAACATAAAATTTTACTTTTACTATTAAATGACAATCAACTTTGAAAATGAGATGATATCCAATATTCAATTTGTACAAAAAAAAAAAAATACAGACAAAAACATTATTATCAAAGTGAAATAATTTTATTACACATTGTGTGTGACTTTTAAATTAAGAAATGTCAAAGTACACATTATGTCACTTTTATAAAACAAAATAATCTAAGATATAAAAGCGTACATTATGTCACTTCTTAACTAAAAAGTGACAAAGTATGTCACTTTTCAATGTAGAACCTTAATTAACATCCAACAACAGAAAATAAAATTAAGAGCTAAATATCAGTTTGAAGGTGCTAATATGTACATTGTAAGCTTAGCCAATAACATGTGGTGAGAAGTTTGTGATCCAAAATTATTATGTCACTTTGTATCCATTCTTTTGTCATTTTCTCAGTAAAAAATGACAAAACGCGTCACTTTTCTCAGTAATCCAAAGTGACACTGTGTAAACTTTTTATTAAAAAGTGATACATCATGTCACTTTTTAAATGCACAAAATTAATTCATATCCAGCATAAAAGGAGTAGGGAGTAGTATCAAAATATCAATGAAAAAGGTTTTATAAACTCATGATATCCTAAAGAAAAAGTGTTCTATTAAAGTGTGTGACCTTTCACTTAAAAAGTGACAGAGCATATTATTTTTTTATCCAGCACATTAATTCATATTCAAGACAAATAAATGATACGTTAATATTTGATCATCCTAAATAAGGCAGGTCAATCAATAATGCACAACAAATATGAATTTAGAATACTAAAAAAAAGTGATCTATAGAGAAGTTTATAATCCAAAGTTGTTATGTCACTTTATATCCATTATTCTGTCATTTTATTAGTAAAAGTTATTAGTAAAAGGTGACAGGACATGACAATTTTCTCAGTAATCCAAAGCGATACTGTGTGACATTTTCAAAAAAAAAAAAACAATTTAGAATACAAAAAAAAAAAGTGATCTATAGATAAGTTTATGATCCAAAGTTGTTATGTCACTTTGTATCCATTGTTATGTCATTTTATCAATAAAAAGTGACAAAACATGACACTTTTCTCAGTAATCCAAAGCGACATTGTGTGACATTTTTATTAAAAAGTGACACACTATGTTAAATGCACGAACTTATTCATATCCATCATAAAAAGATTAGATAGTAATATCAAAATATCAATTAAAAAGTTTTTATAAACTCGTTATATCTATAATAAAAAGTGTTATATTAAAAAAAAACTCAAATTAGATTGTGTGTGACCTTTTACTTAAAACGTAATAGAGCATGTGACTTTGTATCCAATACATTAATTCATATTCAAGATAAAAAAATGATTCATTAATGTTTGATTATCTTGAATAAGGCACGTCACTCAATAATGTACAACAAATATCAATTTAGAATACACAAAAAAAGTGATCCATAGAGAAGTTTGTGATCCAAAAGTTGTTAACTCACTTTGTATCCATTGTTCTATCATTTTCTCAGTAAAAAGTGATAGAACGTATCACTTTTCTTGGTAATTCAAAGCGACAATGTGTGACATTTTCATTAAAAAGTGACGCACCATGTCACTTTTAAATGCACAAACTTAATTCATATCCAACATAAAAGAGTAGGGAGTAATATCAAAATATCAATTAAAAAGTTTTTATAAGCTCATTATATACTTAAAAAAAATGTTCTATTAAAAAAAAACTCAAATTGGATTGTGTGTAACCTTTTACTTAAAAAATGACACATCATGTCACTTTCTTATTCATTACATTAATTCATATTCAAGACAAAGAAAATGACACATTAATGTTTAATTATCCTCAATAAGGTACAACACTCAGTAACACACAACAAATATCAATTTAAAACACAAAAAAAATTGATTCATAGAGAAGTTTGTGGTCCAAAGTTATTGGGTCACTTTGTATCCATTGTTGTGTCACTTTCTCAGTAAAAAGTGACATAACGCCTCACTTTTCTCAATAATTCAAAGCATCAATTCATATTCAATTAACATTATAAACGAAATTAAAGATGGAGTAGTACAAGCTGCACAATGAATCAGTTTAAGAAAAAATCTTGAACAACGTATGCTAGATCCACAGCATATCCACGTGGATTGTTTGCTACAAAGTCAATTTTTTGAATGCGAACATATTTTTGTAATTTTATTTTTAATAAAAATTATTAGCCCATCCGGACTACGTAGTGCTCAACTTGGACAGTGTCAGACACAAAGAATTTGGTACAATGACAATCTCGTAAGAACTTAACAATCATCATGGTATATTGAACTATGACAATCATTTTCAAGTGATTAAATTTATACAATAACAGATTAAACATTGAATTCAAGTTTCACATTAATTTATGTGCCCATTAGGGCTAGTGCGATTATTTTCTTAAAAAATTAAGTAACAAATACTATCTAATCACAACGAATTCAAATATTGTTGGAACGAGATGAAACCAAAATTGCCTGATTTTTTTACTGTTTTTCTTCAATTGGAGCCGGGGGATGTAAAATGTAGTCTCATCCATCTACATTTCAATGTTGTTCTTAATAAAATTCAAAAATAGCTTTGCTGGAAATTATAAAGAATCGTCGAAAAAATTTGGAAGAATGTGAAGTTTTGCATGAATTGGAGATATCCAAAGTTTTGGCCAAAAGTTTGAAAGAATGCGGTTGAAAATTTTGAAAGAATTTTGCTTATTTTACTATAAACTTTATTTGTCAATTTTTTCCAATTACAAGGAAGTATATTTTCCCTCTTTTGGAGAATACCATATTTTTAAATTTCTCCTCCTATTTTGGGGGTAATTGTCAAATTTCCCTTGATTTTATTTCTTATTTTTTCTAAAAAAAAAAATTAATAGACTTTGAATAAAAAATGGGTAAATTCAAGGCCGGTCATTGTTTTAGCACTTATGGGCTCTAAAGTCATATGATCAAAACTTAATTCAATTAAAGTCACATTTTAGAGCTAAAAGACCAACATACTCTTACAATTTCAAAAAAAAAAATATTAATTTAATGATACTGTTTTATTGTGACACTGTTTTGTATGATACTGTTTTGTATATGATACTGTTTTATTTAGATAATGTACATTTATATATTTATATTATGCTTTTATCTTTGATGCTATTTTATTATGACAATGTTTAAACATATGATCTTGTACTACTAATAGAGCATTTTAAAAACAGTATCATTACTCCAACCATTAAAACATCTTGTACTTAGTTTTATAAATGAAACTGTTTTGTCTATGATTTTTTTTATAAATAATGTGTTATAGTATACTTACACCATGCTTTTATCTTTGATACTATTTTATTATGATAATGTTTCAACATATGATAATGTTTTAATCTATGATAATGTTATTGAATGCAAACAATATCAATGGTCTTATACTACTAATTGAGTATTTTAAGATCAATATAATTACTTCAACTAATAAAACATCTATGATATTGTTTTAATCCATGATAAATGTTATTGAATGCAAACAGTATCAACGGTCTTTTGGTCTTTTAATACTAATGGAGCATTTTAAGAATGATATAATTACTTCAACCAGTAAAAGAGATCTTTGATACTGTTTTATTTAGATAAAGTGATATGGTATATTTATACCATGTTTTTATTTTTGATACTGTTTTATTATGATAATGTTTCAACCTATGATACTGTTATTTAATCTATGATACTGTTATTTTATTGAGTTGTAATTTGTGTATGTGATACTGTTTTATTAAGATATTTTCATGTATGATACTAATTTTTTAAGATACATTTATCTGTGATACTGTTTTAGTATGTACGATGCTGTTTAGAAAATAAAAATTAAAGATTACCATTTTAAGCTAAAGAGACGACTTCAAAGGCTAAAATCCATCGTACGCAGTGGTAAAGCGACTGGTCTTGACCAACTCGTCAAGACGATTCTGAAAACATATTATAATAAAAATTCTGAGCACGTATATAAATTCTATGCCATTTCTGTTATGATATTATTTTATGTGATACTGTTTTCTATAATACAGTATCAAACAACACACATGACTAATTAAGAACACAGAATAATATAATGGCCAACTTTTGTCATAGCAATGCCCACATCAAACTTTTTCATTCCTACAGAAATTCAAGCTACTATTTACACCAACAAATCATGGCAAACTCTACATAAATTCATCAAACAAATCTTCCTTAATATTTTTTATAATATGGTATCATGATACAAATGTGTTTATGATATTGTTTCTCATACTACAAATATCAAACCCTTCCAATTCTCATATCTACCTCAATTGTGTAATATTTTACACAGAATACCACAATATATATCTACAAATAGGAAATCTTATCATTCTGGAAGAAGTTCATGGTTATTGCTGTACACATATGAGGAAGGCTCCCGATACATTCCTCAGATAGGGGATGAAGTTGTGTATTTGAGACATGCAAATATATACTCTTTAAGTTAGTGTAATTTGAAGGACACGGGCCCTTGGAAAACAATTAAGGGAAACATCAAAGATGTAGAATATTTTAGAGTTGAAGATCTTGAGTATTCAACACATCCAAATTCAGGGGAGAGCTGCTGTAAAATGACGCTTAAATTTGTAGATCCTTCTTCTGATGTGGTGGGCAAATTATTTAAGTTGACACTCCCTAAAGTTACTGGTTTTTTAGATTTTCTTGTTGAGAGAAGCAGGTATGATGCAGCTGTGCAAAGAAACTGGACCTCTCGAGATAAATGTCAAGTCTGGACCTCCTTGTTGATATTCTTATGCATGTTTGGTATGTCGATTGGTGGTGGCAGTGGTGGCGACAGCGGCGGCCAAGGTGGCAGTTGCAGTGCCAAGGACAGTGTGTATGGCAAATATGAATCACATGGATAATTTTGGGATTAATATGAAAAGTTGCTGAAGAATATGACTTATTGACAATTTTTAAAATTGTTTTGACCTAATTTGAAACAAGTCACTTATAAGTGACTTGTAGGCAATTTTCCCAATAAAAATTAAAAGTTTGTGAGCCTGGTCCACCACGGATAGGGCCCATGGGCCGAAACTATCCTCGGTGGCCGTGGATTGATTGCCACCATAGGCTTTCGAAAAAAAAAACGTTTAATACTTTTTTTTTCTTCTATGAACTCTAGAGCTATGATTAGTTAGCAATTTTTTTATGAATAAAAAAATGAATATTTTTCTCCTCTTTAAATGTGATTACTTTTTTCTATCTTCAATATTCTCCTATCCATTTTTCTCTTTCTTATTTTCATTGTTTTCTCCTTTTTCTTAATGAGAAAGAAGATAAAATTGTAATTAAATTTTTATATAATAACTTAGTATTGTTAGTTTATTACTTTATTAATGAATTTTAGGGTGTGTTTGATTTTGATTAAAATCAGATTTTTTGAAAAAGTTGATAAAAATTGATGAAATGTAGAGTTGAAAAGTTGTGGGTCCATGAAATGTGTGGTTAAAATTAATTGTTGACTTTTAACTGTAGCTTTTTAGCAAAAATTTAATTGAAAACAAACGGAGCTTAAACATGTTTTGGTCACGACAAAGATTTATTTTATCACTTTATTTTTAAATTTTTTCCTGAGGTGGTTTTTTTTTTTTTCATCAGTCAATTGTGAAAAGAATTATTTTCTCCTTTTATAATAATAAGCATTGGGTGCCTTTATTTTAGTAAAGTTTATTATTATTTTTTTTATATGATTCAATTATTTAACTTTCTTTGAGTCTCCATAGCGTAATACTTTGACGAGTATATACAAGATTTTTTTAAGGGCTAATTAAACAAATACACTTAAAATCAGGGAATTTTTTTTAAAAAAAATTCAATATAAAAAAGTTTATTAATTAAAAGTTAAAAACCCGTATTAATTACCCTAAAATTCCACAATTAAACACACTATAATACAGAGTAAAATCTCCCAAAGCTCATAAACCTAACCCACGACACAATTCAAATTAGATATCGCACACTGCTTCTTTTTCAATTCTTCCCATCAAATCCAAATTTAGAATCAAGAACAACTTCAATTCTCTTTGTTGCTTCTTCAATTTTGCCAAAGATTAGAACTGTGCATCTCAATTTCTCACGTAATGCGATAAAATTTATTTCTTGTTCATAGTTGTTTATTTTCTTTTCAGTTTTTAACTTTTCAAAAGTGTAAAATTTCATATTTCGGTGTTAATTTCATCTTATATTTCAATTTTATTCTCCAATTGACATTGGATATCAACACACTTTACTTCGAAAAGTTACTTTAATTTTCTTATGAATTTGAGATTTTTGAAGTTGTTATTTGCCTGTCCTGCAATTTTTAAGGTTATTTTCCATATAGATGATTTGCTATAATTTTAAATTATTAGCTACTTTTTTTTTTTTGGTTCTAATTTGATATTTTCCATGCATTATTAAAGATTATTACACATATTGTATCACTTTTTTTTGGGGGGGTCTTGGATATTATGCATTAGAAATTGATATGTTGTGACACCTTTTCATTAAAAGGGTCGCACACAATTGTAAACAATTTTGCTTAAACAATGAGCTTATAAAGTGGGCATGAAACATTATAGAAATTAGATATTCGATTTGGAATCTATGTGGTTACTTTGTAAATTGTGAGCACTTGCAAGGGGACATTTTGGATTGAAGGAATTAGATTTGACGATTAGATGAAAGGAGATTCGGCTTTGAAAATTTGGGTGTCCTGTGCGATAATTTAAAATAGTGCTCTTTTTATTTAATTAAGAAATTTATTAAGAAAAAATAAATTATATTTTAATTTCATTGCAAATATATGACATTTAAATATTTGTTTATTTTTACACATAACTAAATCTTTCATTTATTAATCGACTTCCTTTTTGTAAATCTCTTTAAAATAACTTGTAATAAAAAAAATAAAAAAAACCTCTATTAAGATCACTTGAATAAATCAGTCATGGCCTATCATGTTTCTTTCCATTTGATAAAAAACGAACGTAAAAGTTCGAAAAGAAACACTTGGATAAATTATCTTTAAGATCCTTTTCTAGTGAAAGATTTCTTGTAGGACTGTTTATCACTAACAAATCTCTAGATTTTATGTTAAGATTATCCCAATTTCTTACATCTATGATGTTGATGAGAATGGACTTATTATGAATTAAATCATCTACATCTTCATTAGTATCATTTTTATTAAGAAATTCACCATCAACATCTTCATTTTTATCATTTTCATGAAGTCTCAATTTTTTCTCAACATCTTCATTTTCATCACTTTCATTTTTATCATTTTCAAGTACTTAGTTTACATTTTTGGCTTCTTTAACAATAATCTGTCAAATGCACATTTTAAGATTCTATCAACTCCTTAATTTTTCTTTTTTTCTTTCGTTTTTTAATTACTGATTGTTGTTTTCTAGGATGTATTTTAAACTTTTATGACAAAAATGAAAGTTATGAAAGTAATTAATTAAATAAAAGCCAAAGGATATCACAAAAATTGAAGTATAGCACCTGATTACAGCTTAAACTGGTAAAAGATTTATAAGCTTAATTAAAACTCTTGTTTCCTCAAAAATCCGTGTACCACCAATCAAACACAAATATAGAGAAATTAAAAATACTAAAAGTCATTATATATATATACGAGACTATGAGAAAAAAATCAGAAATTAAGTATGGACGAACAAATCAGAATGTATGTAGATTTAAGTACCTGAAAAATTGCTTATCTTTCGACTATTCATCAACTATAGAATAAATGAGAAAAATAAAGATTGATTGAATATTAAACAACATAAATCTTTAATCTTTTAAAGAGAGTGAAAAAACCCTTTGGCTCTAGCCCTCTTCTTAACGAGATACTTAAAATTATTTTATTTTTTTCATTTTTTTTTTTTTTGCAAACAAACCAAAGAAATCTTCTTGATAACTTGTCGATAAACTCTTCAACTCCCTCTTCTTTTATGGGAATGTTATCACTTATGGATAATTAGTTGCTTTTAATCAATATCAAGGCTTCAAAATATTTCGTTGCCTTAAATAACTATACGTGTTGATAAGTATTGTGGTATATTTGATAAAGCTTATAAATATTCTAATAAAATATTTTAAATTTTTTTGAAGCATCATTTTAATTATTTTGGAAAGCTTATAATAAAAATATATCATAAATTTTTTAAATTAATAAAAATTTAAATATATATGAGCACATATAATTAAAAAAAAAAAATTGGTGCCCTAATGTTGGAAGAGTTGTAATTGACACTAATTTCTATTTTTTTTTTTTTTTTTTTCCAGAATGTAATATCCTAACATGCTGATTTTCTTCAGATTTTGGATACACACTCATATGAAAATTCAACTTAGGGTCGATGGTGATGAGTTAGATAGTGCTAGTCACAATTTTGAGCATTACGTGCTTTGTGAAAATTGACCAGAAAAGACGCTCACAAGATATTTGTAAAAATGTACGAGTCAATTTTCAATTTGTCAAATGTGCATACTTGTAAAAATCATGAGAGCTAGAAAATGACATGATGCGTCAGCTTTTAATTAAAAGGTCACAGACCATGTAATTTATCCTTTTTTTTAAAATTGTTTGTGGAAATCTACGAGCCAATTTTGAATTTACCAAATGTGCATACTTGTGTAAATGATAAGAGCTAGAAAGTAACATGATATGTCACTTTTTAGTCAAAAAGTTATAGACCGTGTAATTTGATTTTTTTTTTCTTCTAATAAAACATCTTTAACTAAATTTACAATGTGCTTATAAAAATATTTTAATCTAATATTCCGTTGTTACTACTTTTTGTTGTGTTATATAAAAATTAAGGTTCTGTATTAAAAAATGATATTCTTTTTAACTTTTTAATTAAAAAGTCACAATTTGAACTTTTTTTAATAGAACATCTTTGCGTAAGGTTATAATATGATTACATGAACTTTATAAACTAATATTTAGTTGATAGTTTTATTTTTTTGTTGTATTAAATGTGAACTAAGGTTCTATACTAAAAAGTGATACACCTTTTCAATTTTTAATTAAAATATCACATTTTGTATAACATGGCTATTTTTTAGTAGATTTCGTTCTTTGCTTGAATGAAAACTCGGTCCAACTTTCCCGAAATTCCCACCGATCATCCCACTAATATATTGCTTTTACTTTTATTTATTTATTTACTTATTTTGTGTGTTTGACACTAATTAAGGTTTTACGTTATAAAATGATACATGTCGCTTTTCAATTAAAAGATCAATTAAGTTATTTATTAAAAAGTCATATAATTTGTCACTTCTTTTGTAAAAGTCACATATCATATTTTTCAACTAATTAAAATTTTAACTGTATTTTTCAAATTAAAAAAAAAAAAAAAATTCCACAGTGGCCCTAATCCCCCCCAATGAAATTCTTTTAAAATCTTTTGAAATAAAGGTATACTAAAGTTCATAAAGATTTATAATAGTTTATGAAAATCTGAAAATTTTATAAAAGTCTTTCATAATTCTTATAAAATCTACAAAAGTCAACTAAAAGTTAGTAAATTTTACAAAAGTCAGTCATTTGAAAACAAAAATTTCATAAAAATATTTGAAAATCTAAATTGAATATACTCTCTTTGGCCTAGAAAGTGTAGAGAGTCAAAGGTCAAAAGAGCAAATTGACGAAAACAAATTGGAAGTAGTACTAAAGATAAAAACATAATTGAATGAGAAAATATAAGGAATTTTGATCGTTGAATAAACATAATAAATTCAATGTAAATAAATAAAATTAGAAGAAATATCATTTAAAAGGAATTTGGGTTTAGATATCCATATATTGTGTTTGGTTCTAATCTTAAGTCAACTTTTGAAATACTCATGTAATGCCTACATCACTCTCATGCAAACAATAGGACATATTGATTTGTAATCTAATTATATCCACATTATAAATTTATAGCCTAATTTTTAATTCTTAAAATTGCGAAAAGAATCAAATTTGGACAAAGTAGATCAGATCAAATTATTCATATTATGTTCGATTAAAGAGAATGCTTTCTTTTATACTAAAAATTCAATTGAATTATAAAGAGAGCAATCTGATTTTTCCTAACAACGTACCGAGTCCAACCACCTCTACTCTTACGCCACAACTTTTAAGCATAGGTCATGTCGAACAAAAAAGCTCTTTTTAGGGGGGAAAAAACAACCAAACGAGGCTTGGTCCCCCTCAATTGGATAAGTTTGAAGGCTAGCATAAAATGGAGATTGTGGCCACATCTTAATGGTCCCATGACTTCTTCCGCTGGCAATTAACCTACCACATTCATTGATATGAATAGTTAGGGGCGGAGTTAGAATTTTTTAGAAAATGACTACTACTTTAAAAAATTAGATTTCAAAAATTGATTTTTTCTAGTTCGATCCCGCCCCTGCATATGTTGAAATGTTCTTTCATTTCACCCTTCCGTATGGGTCTGTGACTATTTTTCAAAGTGAAATTCTATAATCTTTAATGAGATATTATGTTTTATAGTCCCGATCCCAAAGTCCGGGGATAAGAAAAGGTTATTACGTTAGCTGTTAAGTAAACATTTAGCGTGAAACTTTGTCACTATCTTTTAGATTGAATCCAAATAAGGAAACGACAATCCGTATTGGTTTCACAATTTAGATCAATTTGCACTATTTAGTGGTTAATTCTGAAATCACAACATGGTTTTTTAGTACAACCTGCAAAGTTCATCTTAACCTAATTACACCTTTTCAAGGATTCTGAAAGATTTGGAGCAAGTTTAAACAAACGACATGTTCGGTGTAGTTTTTTTGAAAAAAAAAATGGATTTTTTTGGGTACTTTATTGACTTTTCAAATTTTTTTGTAGTGTAAAAATATTGAAAAATCAAAAATTATATGCAAAAAATAGTTTTTTTTTTTAAAAAAAAATGATTATCGAACGTGACCAAAATCTTGGTCCCCCCTTTCAAGAAAACCATGATCGACACGTATGCGTCAAGCTTATTACTATTTTGTTAAAGGACTTGATTGAAAGGGTTGAACATATCTCTTTTAACTGCAAGCCAAATTCATTTTTAACCAGAGACGCCTGACACGTACATTTTTCATAAATACACGACGACAAAAATTGATCTAAAAGACATTTACGTCATGTGATATAAATCTTCTTATTTAAAAGTTTATGATATTAAAAAAGAAATGTTTATATATTTAAATTTAGTTTGGAGGGACAAACTACTTTATTCAAATTTTATCTTTAATGTATAAAGACTTGCGTTTCATCTTAAAATGTCAACTTTGTTAAAAGAAATAGTTTAAACTCTTATATATTGATTATAATTTCAATATGCATGTCATATAAGATAGTGGTTTGTTTGAGCACATCAGTCTTGGAATTCGAATACTGTTTGAATTTTAGACAGATCGAATTACTGGTTTAAAAAATCAACATTATTAAGAGAAGTAGTTTAATTCTTATATATCGCTATAGTCTGGATTTGTCTTCATTCAAAGATGAGGAAACTTGAACCCAGCTTTTGTATTGCCGCCTACAGATGAAAACTCCACGCACTAAATGAACAGTTAATACAAGAAGTAAGAGGCGGCAGTACAGTGCAATGTACAAAGGCAGCAACGTATGAAGCAGGTTACTTTGAATATGACTTCTCCTCCTCCTCCTCCCTATATAAAGTTGGCTGATTTTTACTATTTCTCTGCAACAAATCTTCTTCTTTTTCCAGAAATAAAATGGCCAAAATTCAAAAACTGAGGTTCATAACAGAAGTTGCTCCCCCAAAGTTTATCTCAGTAACAAGGCGTCCTTGGACCAAAATTCTGGATACAATTGATGAAGAAAAGGCTTATGCATCAACCCTTTCAACATCTTTCAACAAAGCCCTTGACCGGGATAGATACCGTGAAATCTCTCCTTTCGACTGAGAAATTTTCAAAGGATTATGAATAAGTAAAGAGTACATGGATTGGATTAGCATGATCTCATTCCTGTTTCTTTGCAGTTTTGTTCACAGCCTGCATTTTCTGGGCAGTGATGTTGAGAAACTTCATGTCACCACGCCTCTTCATCTCCATCTTTTATAAGGGTTGAATGAGTATTTCAGTTCATTTCTAGTTTTATGGCAATTTTTGATTTATGAGAATAAAGATTTGTTCATGCAAGCAGTGAAATTCTCAGTATAAAAATTTGACCTAAAGTCGTGAGTGATAAAATAGCTGTCGGCAGCCTCATTGGCCTTGAAAGCCGCTCGAGGTTGAGCAGCCTAGTAAGCAAGTAGTTGAGCAATCTCTCTACCTTAAGCGAGTTCACAAGGTCCGACCATTTGTGGTCACCGTGGTTGGTCGACTTTGGCCTTTGGTCGACTTTGGCCTAGTGCACAAGGTCCGACCACCCATGACTACAAGAAATTTCAATCTCAACGGCAAATATATTATCGTTCAAACTCCATATATATTTTATCATTAATGATATTCAACGACGAAATAAACTTTGTTGTTGGCTCATCATTGATATATAGTTCAATGAGAAAAAAATTCAACGACCAAAAGCAATGAGGTCGTAGAATTTGTTCATTGTCAACGACAAAATTAATGTTGTCGTTAAATTGAACATGGAACAATCAAATTTTATCATCATTGATTTTAACGACAAAATAGTTGATAAATGAATAATTTATTAACAAAATTTTTTTATTCATTTTGTTGTTAAAAGTAATACTTTTAATGACAAATTTTTTTTCTTGTCATTGAAATTACACTAATTTATTGTTAAAATCACTATCAACAATTTTTTTATTTTTTATTTTTTTAGTGTAGACAATGTTATTATTTGAAACATTTTTAGCAACTAATACAATAAATTATATTTTTTTTCGTAATAAATAAATAAATTGGACTTCAATAACATTCATAACATTTAAACGTCAAAACGAACTGTTAAAATATCAAAGTTAGAATAATAATGTCATAATATTGTCAAACAAGCGTAACTTCAATATCTTATATATACCATAAAAATTATAAACTAGTAGTAATCCCAAAAAAAAAAAAAAAAAAAAGTAAGTAATAGTAATAAAAGATTACCGATATATAAAATTTAAAAAACAATAACATTTGAGTATCTCCATTTAAATTCAATGTTGGTAGTGATGTTTTTGCATAGTTAAAAGATGTCTCGAGAGATGCAGCTTAAAAACTTTTATTTTTCAACTCTACTCAAAGATCTCGAACTTCAATTCGTAAGGTGACATTCTTTAAAAAGTTGCGAACCAATAACATCATCCTCCAACCTCCAATACTTGATTGCACATTTAACTGTGTTAAAGGCATAGAATGTTGGTTTCGTTAAGGAACGTAGAGCCCACCAATGCAAAAAAATTGGGATATTATTCTAATTTGGACATTTAACAATGGTTAATCGCCATTGTTTTGCTTCATGATTCATTTCCATTTTATACAGGAATGTAAATAAGCATTTATAGTGTATGTGCTCTAATTTAGGATCTAAATTAGTTAATGTATTGTCTATATTTTCCCTTGTTGTCAATAATCAAGCCGGCCAGCATGTTCGACAATCCAATGATCTTCTTTACCTTCATCATTTTCGATGTCGTGTACTTGTCACATAGCCTCTAAATGAATGAAGAAAATTACAGCACAAGGATTCGTGCCATGTGTGAAGAAGCAAAATCCCATTTTGCTTTTTGCTTTGAATAGTCAAAGTAAACTTAATGGTTAAGTCTTTTGACTTTGGTAAGAGTTGAATTCAATTTGAATTCTACAATCTTAAGAGTTGAGTTCAATTCAAACACTACTACTTTGAAAAGTTTAAATTCGATTTGAACACAACTTTGACTATTTCAAAGTAATGCTAAGTTTGCTTAGAGGTTAAGAAATGAACTTTATAATTAGGTGAAGAGTTCATAAGTTTTGTAAGCTCATTCTAGAGAGAAAAGAGAGAGGGTTTAGAGAGGAAAAGTTAGGTTTCCCCTAAACATATAAATTGTGTTCTTTTCTTCTTAGAAGAGAGTGTGTTTCTCCTATTACAAGAGAGATTGGTCATTGTTATCTCCTTGTATTTAGAGAGAAGATTGTAATTCTCCTACCATAGTTAAATCCTTCTATTCTTGCCCGTGGTTTTTATCCCAGAATTTAATTGGGAGTTTTCCACGTTAAATTCCTTGTGTCTATTTTTATCTTTATTTTCTAAATTCTACTTTAGTTGCGGTTCGGATCTATCATGTTCAATTTCTTAACAGTGGTATCAGAGCCTTTGGGTTATCGAAAGGAGTGTTCACGTGTATAGTTGAACGGTTACTATTCACGTAAAAACGGTAGAATCGATCCCGGTGAAGGAGAATTTGTGATAAGAAGCCATGGCGACAAAGTTTGATATTGAGAAGTTCAACAGAAGTAATTTCACGTTGTGGAAAATGAAGATAAAGGCGATATTGAGGAAGGACAATTGCTTGGCAGCAATTGAAGATAAGCCCGTAGATGTCACTAATGAAAAGTGGAGTGAGATGGACGGCAACGCAATTGTCGACTTGCATCTAGCACTTGCTGACGGAGTGTTATCTAGCGTGGCGGAAAAGAAAACGGCGAAGGAAATATGGGATACTCTAACAAGACTGTACGAGGCCAAGTCACTTCATAACAAGATCTTCTTAAAAAGAAGACTTTATACTCTAAGAATGGCGGAATCCACATCGGTGACTGACCACATTAACACCATGAATAGTCTATTATCTCAACTTACAATGTTGGGTCATACAATAGAGGCAATTGAGCGTGCGGAACTTCTACTTCAAAGTCTACCCGACTCGTATGATCAACTCATCATCAACTTGACGAACAACGTCCTTACGGACTATCTAGTCTTCGATGAAATTGCAGCCGCTATACTAGAAGAAGAGAGTAGGCGTAAAAACAAGGAAGACAGATACACTAGTTCGTAGAAAGCAGAAGCTTTATCGATGACGAGAGGAAGATCAACAGAACGTGGCCCCAGTGGGAGTCAGAATAGTGGGAGATCAAAATCAGCAAATAAGAAGAATTATAGGTGTTACGGTTGTGAAAGGATAGGACACCTTAAAAGGGATTGCGGGAATAAAAAGAAGAGTGGGGATCCCGAGTCGTCAAATGCTCAGGGATGTGTGGCAAGTACCTCAGATTATGGTAAAGTATTATACGGCGAGGCTTCAATTGTTGCTGAAGACAGAAAGCGGTTAGCTAATGTCTGGCTTATGGACTCAGGAGCAACATGGCATATGACCTCTCAGAGAGAGTGGTTTCATAAATATGAACCTATCTCAGAAGGATCTGTCTATATGGGTGATGATCATCCACTAGAGATCGCTGGTATCGGTACTATCAAAATTAAGATGTTTGATGGTACAGTTCGCACTATTCAGAAGATACAACATGTGAAGGGCTTGAGGAAAAATCTGTTGTCTTGGGGACAATTAGATGACCTCGGATGTGAGATCCGTAGTAAAAATGGGATCATGAAAATTTTCAGAGGCGCGCTTGTGCTTATGCAAGCGGAGAAGATCGAGCCAAAACTATTCATGCTTAAAGGAGAAACAATACAGGAGGCAGATGCATGTGTTGCATCAACCAGCAAAGGAGAAGAGTCTTCAATGATGTGGCATCTCAAACTAGACCATATGTCAGAACAAGGTTTGAAGATTCTCTCCGACAGAAAGTTACTTCCAGGACTCAAATCGGTAAATCTACCTTTTTGTGAGTATTGTATGATTAGTAAGCAGCATATATTAAAATTTGGCAGATCTGGCGCCCGGAGTAAATACATTCTAGACTTGATTCATTCTGATGTTTGGGAATCACCGGACACGTCCGTAGGAGGAGCAAAGTATTTTGTGTCTTTTATAGATGATTACTCCAGAAGATGTTGGGTGTATCCAATTAAGAGAAAATCAGATGTGTTTCCAGTATTCAAGGAATACAAAGCCCGGGTGGAACTTGAATCTGGAAAAAGGATCAAGTGTTTGAGGACAGATAATGGAGGAGAATACACAGATGGCGATTTTCTTACATTTTGTAAGCAAGAGGGTATCGATAGACAGTTCACAATCACATACACTCCTCAACAAAATGGAGTGGCGGAGCGGATGAACAGAACTCTTACAGAAAAGATAAGAGCTATGTGAGAACGGCCGATCTACCCAATTCATTTTGGGCAGAAGTAGCTAAAACCGCTTGTTTTGTGATAAATTGCTCTCCATCAACAGCAATTGAATTGAAGACGCCAATGGAGATGTCAGATTACTCCCGTTTACATTCATTTGGATGTCCTATGTACGTAATGTACAATACCCAAGAAAGAACAAAGTTAGATCCGAAATCCATGAGGTGTATATTCTTGGGATATCCGGCGGTGTGAAGGATATCGCTGTGGGATCCTGCTGCGCCTGGGGTTATCGTTAGCGGGGATGTTGTCTTTGTAGATGATCAACTACAAAGAAAAAGAACAGATGAAAATGATAGCACGACAAAAGAGAGGCCAAAGACTACAACAGTGCAGGTAGAGAATGGTCCAATAAGCGAAGATCTAGTTTTTACGAAGTAGCACCGAGGAGCACGGTACAAGTTCTGTCGAGTCCGAGGCACTAGAAGTTCGTCGGTCAACTCGTGAGAGAAGACCACCGACTTGGCACTTTCGGAGTATGATACTGAGAGCAATATTGCATCTTGTCTTCTAACGAGAGGATGGAGAGCCATCAACTTTCCATGAAGTCGTAAGCGACTCAAATGCGGCTCTATGGATGACAGCAATGCAGGAAGAGATTGAAAGAAAAGCTAGTACCATTACCACATGGAAGAAAAGCTATTGGTAATAAATGGGTCTACAAGATCAAACGAGACATCAATGATCAAGTAGAACGGTATCGTGCACGACTGGTGATAAAAGGATATACTCAGAAAGAAGGTATTGACTTTAACGAAATATTCTCTTCGGTGGTTCGACTTACAACAGTCAGAGTATTCCTAGCTATGTGTGCTACGTTTGATTTACATCTGGAGCAGTTAGATGTTAAAACTGCATTTCTTCATGGAGAACTTAAAGAAGAGATTTATATGCTCCAACTAGAAGGTTTTGCTGAAAAAATCAAGGAGAACTTGGTTTGTAGGTTGAACAAATCTCTGTACGGTCTTAAGCAGGCGCCAAGGTGTTGGTATAAGATATTTGATTTCTTCGTTATTAGCCTTGGGTATAATAGACTCAGTTCAGACCATTGTGTGTACTACAAGAGGTTTGATGGCGATAATGATTACATTATCTTGTTCTTGTACGTGGATGACATGTTGGTAGCAAGCCCCAACAATGATCAAGTCCAAAAATTAAAGGCAGATTGGCTATGGAGTTTGATATGAAGGATTTGGGACCAACAAACAAGATTCTAGGGATGCAAATTCACCGAGACAGAAATAACAGAAAGATTTGGCTCTCTCAGAAGAATTACTTAAAGAAAATCTTGCGACGCTTCAACATGCAAGATTGTAAGCTAATTTCTACCCCATTTCTTGTTAATTTCAAGTTATCCTCAAATATGTGCCCTAACAATGAAGCAGAGAGGATGGAGATGTCTCGAGTATCGTATGCATCAGTAGTGGGAAGTTTAATGTTCGCCATGATATTTTCAAGACCAGACATTGCACAAGCAGTGGGAGCGGTTAGTCGGTATATGATGAATCCTGGTAGAGAGCATTGGGATATAGTAAAGAGGATTCTGAGATATATCAGAGAAACCTCAGATGCTACATTATGTTACGGAGGACCAGATATAACTGTCAGAGGATATGTTGATTCGGATTTTATAGGTGATTTTGATAAGAGAAAATCCACTACAGGCTATGTGTTTGTACTTGCAAGAGGAGCTGTAAGCTGGGTTTCAAAACTGCAAACTGTTGTGGCCTTGTCTACGACAGAGGCAGAATACATGGCAGCTACACAAGCTTGCAAGGAGGTGGTTTGGATTCAAAAGCTATTGGAGGAGCTTGGGCACAAACAAGAGAAAATTCAATTGTTTTGTGATAGTCAGAGTGCCTTGCATATCGCAAGGAATCCAGTTTTTCATTTCAGGACAAAGCATATTGGTGTACAATATCATTTTGTACGAGAAGTAGTGGAAGATGGTAGTGTGGATATGCAAAAGATTCACACCAGTGAGAACCTTGTAGATATTATGACAAAGCCAATCAACACTGATAAGTTTGTATGGTGTAGATCCTGTTTTGGCTTAGCAGAGACGTAAGCAGCATGAAGTGGCAAGAATGCAAAGGAAGGAATGACTACCAAATGTGATTTTGAGTGGGAGATTGCTTTGAATAGTCAAAGTAACTTAATGGTTAAGTCTTTGAATTGGTAAGAGTTTGAATTCAATTTGAATTCTACAACCTTAAGAGTTCAAGTTCAATTCAAATACTACTACTTTGAAGAGTTCAAATTCGATTTGAACACAACTTTGACTATTTCAAAGGCGGCTAAGTTTGCTTAGAGGTTAAGAAATGAACTCTATAAATAGGTGAAGAGTTCATAAGTTTTGTAAGCTCATTCTAGAGAGAAGAGAGAGAGGGTTTAGAGAGGAAAAGTTAGGTTTCTCCTAAACATATAAATTGTGTTCTTTCCTTCCTAGAAGAGAGTGTGTTTCTCCTATTACAAGAGAAATTGTTCATTGTTATCTCCTTGTATTTAGAGAGAAGGTTATAATTCTCCTACCATAGTTAAATCCTTCTATTCTTGCCCGTGGTTTTTATCCCAGAATTTAATTAGGTGTTTTCCATGTTAAATTTCTTGTGTCTATTTTTATCTTTATTTTCTCAATTCTACTTTAGTTGCAGTTCGGATCTATCACGTTCAATTTCTTAACACCATGCTCATGGCTGATTTCAACATTGAGAACAAAGAAGGATTCGTCAACGATACCATTAAACAGGCACCGGATGCTTCCACCACAAAACTCCAACAATGGAGGAGCTGCAATAATCTTGTAAAAGAATGGCTTCATAATTCAATCTCAGAGGACATTGGAGCAAGCATAATATACAACAAAATCAAAAGACCATGAAATTCCTCGTGCATGGGACTTAATGAAGTCTACGCTGCTGTTTGAGGACAGATTCTTTTCTACCGTCAACAAAGCTCATCCCTTATCCTCCAGTACGAAAGGCACAGAGAGGAATATCAAAGGGAGGCACACCACTTGCTGAAGCTTCAACTTTTTCTGTGAAGAACAACTCACAAAACTTTGAGATGGCTTTTACACCCAAAAATCTATTGGAAACTGGCACGAGAATTAGCCAGAAAACACAAAATTTCTTTGATTCATAAAACCAGGATCTTTGCTAGTTGTTCACGTATTTATTATAATTAAAATACTAATGGATTAGTATTATACCTCAATCGATAAACGATATTAGTCTGAATCTGATTCACGAGCTTGCTGCTTCTGATTCACGAACTTAGTGCTCCCAACGTTCAAGCCTTCTATGTTATTCTCCAAGTCTGAATTACACCGGCGTATGGACACCTTTTAATTAATTCAAAAGACTAATTTACGGATTTGGTCGGATCTAGAAAAGCGAGAAACTAAATTTCTTCTCTTTTCTTGATTGAATCAATTGAATGAATTTACATCACAAGCAATGTGATATAAATAACGACAAGTGATCTGATTGCAAACAACGACAAGAGTCCTGATTGCATCCAAGTCTAATTAGTTTAGGATTGATTTAATTACATATGTAATCCCTGAACTTATATCACAATTACAATTAAGTCCAAAACTTTTATAGTAGCTGTGATTAAGCTCAAAACTTTATAGAGCTACCACAGGGACCTGATCGGACATATATTTTTCAAGCTCCATTAATTAGATTCCGTCTAGTCGACCATAGACCCCTCAATCTAATCATTAGTCTTTTGCTTTTTCCACTAAAGGCAAGAGACTGCACTCTCGTAATATATAAAATTACAGAAGCTGTAATACTTTCCTCTGACCTACCGTATATATATTTCATCTCTGTCTGAGATTCGATAATTAGATATGAGCATATTAACCGTTTTGCTCCTCTAATTATTTTCACTAACTTTAAATTACATTTTCTTCAACGGTCCTGTGAACTAATCACAGATGTCGAAGTTTAGCCGTCGCCAAACACTGAGCTCAGATTTATAACCGTTTAACAGAAAATACTTAAGTTGTCACTCGACTCATTTTTCAGATTTAGTTTCGACCACGAAACGAAATCGTTCTCTACTTCGCTCATTCTCAAGCTCCCAATTCACCGAGATATTTGATCAATTAAATTGATCTCACCCATTGGTAAATCAAAGAACCATCAAACTAACGAAAAGATATACACAATCTCGCCGAGGATTTAGATGAAATATTCGGTGATCAAGTGGAACTTAATTATTCGCACGATCGTGCTATATAATTAAATTCGACACATGGTCCGTTCAATACACTCCAAGTGTACTAGTGTCACCATTAATCAATTTCTGCGATAAGGACAAATCGCAAATCCGAATGATTAAATAGTCAACACTACAACCTTCTAGTATCAGGTCTCAACCCTTATACATTGGTTGTGAAAATTTTATTTATGATCAAAATATAAGCTATGTCACACTATGCTTCTCAACACAAGCATCCAACTTATATTATCACTAGTGATCATCGGCACTTTATTTACATGCTCAATACTAAATAAATGCAATAATAATAAATGAAAAGAACAAACTTTTATTTATCATAAAATTATTATTTTATTACAGCAATAAACTATACTATATGGGCATACTACCCAACAATTCTCCCATTTGTCCTAGAGTATATATGTCATGTCTTGCAACCCTATACCTTGCAGATGTCTCCTCGAAACTTTTAACTGGAAGGCTTTTAGTAAATGGGACCGTGAGGTTATCCTCGATAGCAATCATGCTGACAATTTCATCTCCACGACTAACAATCTTTCTTAAGAGATGATATTTCCGTTCTATACGTTTTCCCCTTTGATGACTCCTTGGTTCTTTAGCATTTGCCACTGCCTCATTATTGTTACAGTACAATGTCATATGCTGTGATGATGCAGGCACCACCTCAATGTCCATTAGGAATTTCTTGAGCCATACTGCCTCTTTAACAGCTTCACAAGATGCCACATACTCGACTTCCATGGTGGAATCAGTAATGCATGATTGCTTGATACTTCTCCATATAATGGCTCCACCACCTAGTGTAAACAATGATCCTGATGTGGATTTACGAGAGTCTTTATCAGCTTGAAAATTGGAATCTGTATACCCAACTGGAACAATGTTTGGTGAGGAGTAAACTAGCATATGGTTCCTTGTTCTCCGAAGGTATTTAAAGATATGCTTCTGACCACCCAATGTTTTGGTCCGAGGGGTTAGATTGATAACGACTAATCATACCAACAAAGATAACAAATGTCGGGTCTAGTGCATAGCATAGCATACATGAGACTACCTTCATGGCGACGCATAAGGTATTCTACTCATGCGCTCTATCTCTTCAGGAGTTTTTGGAGATTGCTCCTTAGATAGTTGAATTCTATGTCTGAACGGCAAATTGCCTTTCTTGGAATCTTGCATGGTAAATCTGACAAGAATTTTGTCAATATATGTAGCTTGGGATAATGCTATCAACTTGTTCTTTCGATCCCTTAAGATCTGAATGCCTAGAACATAACTAGCTTCACCCAAATCCTTCATATGAAACTATTGGGCCAACCACGCTTTCGTAGATGATAACATACCTACATCATTTCCTATAAGTAGAATATCATCCACATAAAGTACCAAGAAAATTACCTTTTTGTCATGTATCTTATTATAGACACAGGGTTAGTCTATATGTCTTAATCACCTCGTCGAACTTTTTGTTCAAAGATCTTGATGCTTGCTTCAGACCATAAATGAACCGTTGCAGCTTGCACACTTTAGATTCATGACCACATTCTACGAACCCATCTGGTTTTACCATATAGATACACTATTCAAGATGACCATTAAGAAAAGCCATCTTGACATCCATTTGCCACACCTTATAATCATAATGAGTTGCAATGGATAAAAGAATTCGGATAGATTTGAGCATAGCTACAGGCGAGAAGGTCTCCTCGTAATCGATACCTTCTCTTTGGGTAAAACTCTTAGCCACTAGCCTTGATTTGAAGGTTTCCACCTTCCCATCTACTCCTCTCTTTCTTTTGTAGACCTACTTGCACCCGATGGATTTTATCCCTTTTGGTGCATCTACAAGTTCCAGACTTGATTAGAATGCATAGATTCCATCTCAGTGTTCATAGCTAGTTTCCACAAATCTACATCCATATCGTTTACAGCCTCCTTATATGAATTCGGATCATCTACTTGCTTTACAGAGATTGCCTGTTTGGATTCTCCGACAAACAAGTACCTATGGTTTTCTGATGACCCTTTAACTTTGCCTAAGGGGCGGTGGATCTTGAACTGTGGCTTCATTTGGAATTGTAACATTTTCATCAATATTAATATCACCTTCAGGTGATACAATTACCTCATCACTACCTTGAATATTTTCTTGATCTATGGGATTAGATGATGAATCATTTCTCCCACTCAGATAATGTTCTCTAGGTTTTTGCGATACCATGAGTAGTCTGTCACTAGGTTGTGTTTCAAGAATTGATGAGTTGGGATTACTTCCACTCATTTCTTCTAAAACAGCCTTACTTTTGGACTGACGTTCATTAATATATTTATCCTCTAGGAAGGTTGTATTTGTGCTGACAAAAACATTCATATCTAGAGGACTATAAAAATAGTATCTCCTGGTACCTTTAGGGTATCCCACAAATAGGCATATTTCTGATCTAGACTCCAACTTTATTGTCTTTCCTTTCAGCACATGAGCCGGACATCTCCAAATTCAGATGTGACACAAATTAGATTTGCGCCCATTCCATATTTTCAGAGGAGTCTTGGGAACAGACTTAGATGGAACTAGGTTAAGAATATAAGCGGCTGTCTCCAGTGCATATCTCCAAAATGAGATAGGTAGAGTTGAAAAACTCATCATTGACCTAACCATATCTAACAATGTCCTGTTTCTTCTTTCTGAAACGCCGTTCTATTGGGGTGTACCAGGCGCACTCAGTTGAGAAACTATACCATTTTCTGTTAAGTAGTCCCTGAATTCTCCCGAGAGATATTCGCCACCTCGATTTGATCGAAATGTCTTTATACTTTTACTCAAATGTTTCTCAACCTCAGTCCGATATGCTTTGAATTTCTCAAAAGCCTCCGAATTTCGAGTCATCAGGTAAATGTATCCAAATCTAGAGTAATCATCTATAAAGGTGACAAAATACTCATATCTCCCTCTCATTGGTGTATTCATAGGTCCATATACATCAGAACACCTCTTTGACTCTATGTCCCTTTGCTAAAAAGGACATTTTGGTCATCTTACCTTCCAAACAAGAATCACAGACCGGTAATGGTTCGACCTCAAATGAGTTGAGGGACCATCCTTTGCCGATCTTTGTATTCTTAAGGTTGTTGATGTCCAAGTCTAAGATGCCATAAATAAATATCACTAGTATGGTATGTATTTTGTTTATTATGGTTCTATGTATATTATTAATTTCATTTGTGGAATAGTTTAATATATAAAGACCATTCATCAAATATCCAAGACAAATAGGAGCTTTATTTATCAAAATATAAAGCGCTTTTGTTAGCACAAAATCAAGAGAATAACATTGTCCTATTAAACAAGAAATGGAAATCAAATTCTGCTTCATCTCGTGGGACATAAGAACAGTCCTTAAGAATTAAACGCCTACCACTTTGAAATAAAATAAACTACTCCTCTGACTCTCTTGAAAACTCGCTCATGTGCCGATTGTGATAGTAAACTGGCCTTCATTGAGTTTTCTGCTCTCCTGAAGCACCTGCATTGACATGCAATTATGATTAGTAGCTCCAGAATCTACAACTCAGAAATATGTAGAATCAACCACCAAACAAGACTCAGTTCTGAAAAACTCACCCACACTTTGCTTCTGTTTAGCTAGTACTTTGGGACAGTCTTTCTTCCAGTGACCTTTCTCGCCGCAGCTGAAACACTTGCCTTTCGGCTTTCCATCTGCTTTAGTCTTTTTGTTACTTACTGGCTTCTTGCTAGCTCTCTTCCTTTTCTTTCCGCCTTTGCCTTTCGGCTTGGAACCAGAAGAACTACCAATTGCTGCATAAGCATTACCACCTTTGGCCTTTAGACCACTTTCCACATTTTGCAACTCATTCATTAGCTTAGTCAATGGCATATCCATCTTGTGTAAGTGATAGTCTACAGTAAACTGTGAAAACATATCAGGTAAAGAGTTCAATACCATATCAACCCGAGTATTTGCATCAATGGTTGCACCTGCATTCTCCGCCACATTGAAGTGTCCAATCATGGTTAACATATGGTGGTTCGCTTTGGCGCGCTCGGGTTTCATGGATGTTCTCAAAAGCACGAATGACTTGAATCGAGCTCTCCTACTTTGATGCGTAAACATGTCCTTGAGGCTTTTCATTATGTCATAAGAGGTCTCAAGACTATCATGCTTTTGCTGTAACATATTTGACATTGATGCCAAAATGTAACAGCGAACTAACTTGTCTCTGCAGACTACCCACTTATCATAAGCATTACTCATGTCCTTGCTTGCAGTCTCAGTGGGTTGCTCAGGTCAATCTTCTTCAAGCACAAAATCAATTTTCTCAACGGTGAGAACAATCATTAGGTTATGTTTCCAATCCACATAATTTTTTCCGGTTAGTTGGTTTTGTTTTAGGATAACGGAAAATGGACTGAAAGACATTTTGCTGAAAAATAACAAAATTATTGCATATTAATACTGAGTAGCGAATTTAACATATGATGCATGAATGCACATGTAGATCTATGAAACTACAATAATGTGACGACTACTTAATCCTTGTAATCCAACAGGCCTCTCTATAGGAAAGGTCACCGTGTCTACTGATTAAGCTGGGATTCTCCCACCAGACAAATCATATCTTGATAATAAATGTCTAGATAAATCCAGTATCGCTTTATTTGGTCACCAAGATCATAAACGAGAGCCACTATAGGAGTTTCGTAGATGATCTCGATTTGAGTGTATAACCTTTGTCTAGATCTCCAGATACTTGAAAAATAATCTCGCCATCTATAGAATGATCTCAAATTATATTCTTTCTAGATGATCTTACCAAAAAAGAATCCAATCAAACAACCCGAATTACGCAGCCCTCCTATAGAGAGTCCGTTGCGTTACCGGCACGAGACTAACGTATTCTGTTGCTTATGAATTGACAAAAGGAGACTGTGGATTTATTTAAATAAAAATCCTCTCCCATTCAATATTTTAAAATAATGGATTTTAATTTTAAATAATTACCAACTGTTCACATTAATTAAATTAATATACAGTTTAATTATTACGGATTTTCCTTACAAGAAAAATTTAATTTAAATTAAATTAATCAAGAGAAAACCAATGTTCCAATGAAATGCATTCTATTCTAAGTACCACGAGCGATGCCAAAATTAATTCTATATAACATGATTTACAGAATAATAATATTTCAAACATATATTTAAAGCATACATTAGCAATAAATTTAACAATTATTTGTGGCCCAAAACAAGACTCAAGAGATAAATTAAAAAACTTATTGGATCCAAGCCCAATATTTAATTTACAACTTCAACCCATAACTTTTCTCCAATTGCCAAACAAGCGCTAAGAACATTTGAGACCAAACACCCAGCAACTTGAACTTGTTGCCAAACATGTCCAGCTGTCCTAGTAACCAAACAAAAGTCTTATTCCTCTTAAGGACTTCTTCTTCCCAAACATGCTCCACCGGAAACACCATGGACGGAACCCAATTTCGGCAAGGACCACCGCTCCACAGCAACGGCACAGATCCCGCGAGATCTGCGCGCTGGTCGTGCACACATCTGGCCAGATCTGCGCTCTGCTGCAGCGCGCGGATCCATTGCTCAATCTGCGTGTAGCATCGCGCTGATCCAGCGCTCACAAATTCGACGACCACGGCACCATTGAGCGCAGATCATCTAGTGGTACACCTGATCTGCGCAAGTGCAGATCTCTTGCGAGCTATCGGATCAATCTCCAGTCGCGCACCAGATCCGGTGGAGCGCAACTGATCTGGTGGCACACCAGATTCGACGCCCAGCGCAGATTATCTGGTGTGCCGAATCTGGTGCACCAGATCTGCGCTCGCCAGATCTGGCGCACCACATCTTCACTGGATTGGTGCATACGACGAACCATGTGTTACCGGATCTTCTGGGCCTTTTTTTTTTTGTTCGTTCCTTAGTCTGATCGTCCATCTTCAATCATTCAACAATTACAAAAATTAACTGTCCCAATTTAGGGCTAACAATTTAGATCTATTTTGCAGTTAAAAATAAATCAAGATGATAGAGTCGTAATCCACCGATCTTGTTACAGACTCGAAATAACGAATTACAATAAACAAGTGGGGCCACAAAATAATTGGATCACAGTTTAAAATAATATCAATTATTCAATTAACATATAAACAGATAATCCTAGACATCGCTCGACTAGAACATGCAATTATCAGATCTAGATAATATAATAAACACGTGAACGACCTACACCGCTCTGATACCACTTGTTGGAAACTAGCACGAGAATTAGCCAGAAAACAAAAAAAATCTTTAATTCATAAAACTAAGATCTTTGCTAGTTGTTCACGTATTTATAATTAAAATACTAATGGATTAGTATTATACCTCAATCGATAAACGATATTAGTCTGGATCTGATTCATTAACTTGGTGTTCCCAACGTTCAAGCCTTTTATGGTATTCTCCAAGTCTGAATTACACCGGCGTGTAGGCACCTTTTAATTAATTCAAAAGACTAATTTCTGGACTGGTCAGATCTAGAAAATTGAGAAACTAAATTTCTTCTCTTTTCTTGATTGAATCAATTGGAATGAATTTACATCACAAGCAATATGATATAAATAACGGCAAGTGATCTGATTGCAAACAACGACAAGAGTCCTGATTGCATCCAAGTCTAATTAGTTTAGGATTGATTTAATTACATATGTAATCCATGAACTTATATCACAATTACAATTAAGTATAAAACTTTTATAGTAACTGTGATTAAGCCCAAAACTTTATAGAGCTACCATAGGGACCTGATCGGACATATATTTTCCAAGTTCCAATAATTATATTCTATCTAGTCGACCCTAGATCCCTCAATCTAATCATTAGTCTTTTACTTTTTCCACTAAAGGCAAGAGACTGCACTCTCGGAATATATAAAATTACAGAAGCTGTAATACTTTTCTCTGACCTACTGTATATATATTTTATCTCTATCTGAGATTCAATAATTAGGTATGAGCATAAATGACCGTTTTACCCCTCTAATTATTCTCACTAACTTTAAATTATATTTTCTTCAATGGTCCTGTGAATTAATCACAGATGTCGAAGTTTAGCCATTGCTAAACACTGAGCTCAGATTTATAACCGTTTAACAGAAAATACTTAAGTTGTCACTCGACTCATTTTTCAGGGCGATAGTTCCCGACACGAATTCGTGTTCTCTACTTTGCTCATTCTCAAGCTCCCAACTCACCGAGATATTTGATCAATTAAATTGATCTCACTCATTGGTAAATCAAAGAACCATCAAACTAACGAAAAGATATACACAATCCTGTCAAGGAATTTAGATGAAATATTTGGTGATCAAGTAGAACTTAATTATTCGCACGGTCATGCTATATAATTAAATTCGACATGTGGTCCGTTCAATACACTCCAAGTATACTAGTGTCACCATTAATCAATTTCTGTGATGAGGACAAATCGCAAACCCGAATGATTAAATAGTCAACACTACAACCTTATAGTATAAGGTCCCAACCCTTATACATTGGTTATGAACAATTTTATTTATGATCAAAATATAAACTGTGTCACACTATGCTTCTCAACACAAGCATCCAACTTATATTATCACTAGTGATCATTGACACTTTATTTACATGCTCAATACTAAACAAATGCAATAATAATAAATGAAAAGAACAAACTTTTATTTATCATAAAATTGTTATTTTATTACAGCAAAAAACTATACTATATGGGCATACTACCCAACAAAATCCTCATCTGAAATGTGGAACTTGTGACAAAATTGGGCACACTTCACAGACATGTCGAGCACACTTTAGAAATCGTTTAGTTCACCTTGAAAAAAATATTTTTTTGTATTCTTTTATTCTGTTAAAACATTGCTAAAAACAAAAATAAAAAAATAAGGGATATTTGCACTTTTTGTCATTAACCTTTGCAATATGTTACTAATCTACCCTTAACCATTTTTTTAGCACCATACATCTCTAACCTTTCACTCAAATCACGTCTTTATTTACATATAATGACAGATTTGCTCCAATACTTAAATGAAAAAAAAAGAATAAAAAAAGTATTAAAACAACCAAAAATAAGAAAATATTTTCAAATGAAGATCCATAACTTTTCAAAAAATACAAACTATCTTCTTCCTCCACCAACCCGACCCACACCTGTCCCACCTCATCCCACAACAGCAACCACAGGTCTCTACACCGCCACCGCCACACCACACCACACCACACCACACCACACCACACCACAATCACCACCATTGTCAAATGGCAGAAACAAGGAGGGCATTGATAGAAGCCCTACAATCCAGCATATTTAAAAGAGGAATTTCGTCCCCTTAAATATGCCATTAGATGGCAAATTAAGCACGTTTTTTAGCAAATTTTGATAAAAATTTGGTGAAATATGTAGTTGAAAATTTTTTTGCTGCTTGACTATCTAAGATCGACTAGAAGCCAAAATAGGTGTTGTTTGCTGTATTAAGTGTTCAGCCTCCTTTTCTTTTTAACTTCGATTATCTATGGCCCTAGAGTACAAACATACGAACTCCTAAAGAGCAATTCTACTATAATTCAAATAATCCTTCAAAAACTTATTGATGCTCTCGCTTCTCTATGATGAGGTCATGCTAGCACAAAAGTGAGCATGACTATAAACTTGAGCCCATTTCTTTTTTAACTCATATGTTCTTTGCAACTACTCATTACTTCTAAGCCCATTATCTTCAGGAAAATTGTCCCAATTTTGTTCAAATTCTTCGACTGTTTCTAGATTATATATGCAACCCTCAAGTTCTTTGCAGCATTTTTAAATGTCACAAACATAATCCATGGTAGGCTTCAGGCAATATATCATCAACAACGCTTGAGATAGTTGCAGACTCATATGTAAATATTCTTTTTGGTTTTTTTCCTCCCATAGCCTCCATAAAAGTAGTAAACAATTTTTTCACCATCTAGTAGACTACATCCAAAAAGTGATGTTTGCACATGATGGTTGATGCCGACGATTGATGCACATAATAGTTCATACATGTTTGTATTGGGTAGTATGCCCATATAGTATAGTTTTTTGCTGTAATAAAATAACAATTTTATGATAAATAAAAGTTCGTTCTTTTTATTTGTTATTATTGCGTTTGTTTAGTATTGAGTATGTAAATAAAGTGTCAATGATCACTTGTGATAATATAAGTTGGATGCTTGCGTTGAGAAGTATAGTGTGACACAACTTATATTTTGATCATCAATAAAATTGTTCACAACTAATATATAAAGGGTTGACGCCTTGTACCGGAGGGTTGTAGTGTTGACTATTTAATCATTTGGGTTTGCGATTTGTCTTTATCGCAGAAATGGGTTAATGGTAACACTAGTACACTTGGAGTGTATTAAACGGACCACGTGTCGAATTTAATTACATAGCATGACCGTGCGAATAATTAAGTTCCACTTGATCATTGGATATTTCATCTAAATTTCTTGACAAGATTGTGTATATCTTTCCGTTAGTTTGATGGTTCTTTGATTTACCAATGGGTGAAATCAATTTAATTGATCAAATATCTTGGTGAGTTGGGAGCTTGAGAATGAGCGAAGTAGAGAACACGAATTCGTGTCGAGAACTGTCGCCTTAAAAAATAGGTCGAACGACAACTTAAGTATTTTCTATTGAACGGTTATGAATCTGAGCACAGTGTTTAGCGACGGCTAAACTTCGACATCTGTGAATTAGTTCACATGACCATTGAAGAAAATGTAACTTAAAGTTAATGAGAATAATTAGAGGGACAAAACGGTCATTTATGCTCTTACCTAATTATCGAATCTTAGATGTGGATAATTATATAATATATATATATATATATGATATATATATATATATATATATATATATATATATATATATATATATATATGTATATATACGGTAGGTCGAGGAAAGTATTACGAACACGTAATCTTATATACTTTGAAAGTGCGATCTCTTGCATTTAGTGAAAAAAACCAAAAACTAATAATTAGATCGGACAGTCTAGGGTCGACTAGACAGTCTAATTATTGGAGCTTGAAAAATATATGTCCTGGTGTGTGTGCGTGGTAGCTCTATAAAATTTTGGACTTAATCACAGTTACTAATAAAGTTTTAGACTAGATTGTAATTGTGATATAAGTTTAGGGATTACATGTGTAATTAAATCAATCCTAAGCTAATTGGACTTGGATGTCTTTTCATTGTTTGCAGTCAGGACTCTTGTTATTGGTTGCAATCAAGATGCTTGTTATATTTATATCACATTGCATGTGATGAAAAAAAAATTCCAATTCATTCAGTCAAGAAAAAGAAGAGAGAAAATTCTGAAGTCTTTGTTTGACTCGAATTTTAGTTTCTTAGTTTTCTAGATTTGACTAGTCCAGAAATTAGTTTTTTGATTAAATTAAAAGGTTCTCACACTTCGGTGTAATCTAGACTTAGAGAATACCATAGAAGACTTGGACGTTGGGAGTACTAAGTTCGTGAATCAAAAGCAGCAAGTTCATGAATCAGATCTAGACTAATATCGTTTATCGATTCAGGTATAATACTAATCTATTAGTATTTTAATTATAATAAATACGTGAACATCTAGCAAAGATCCTGGTTTTATTGAATTAAAGAAATATTTTGTTTTCTGGCTAATTCTCGTGCCAGTTTCCAACAAGTGGTATCAGAGCGGTCTAGATCGTTCACGTGTTTGTTAAATTATCTAGATCTGATATTTGTATGTTCTAGTCGAGCGATTTCTAGGATTATCTGTTTATATGTAGATTGAATAATTGGTATTATTTTAAACTGTGATCCAATTATTTTGTGGCCCCACTTGTTTATTATATTTCATTATTTTGAGTCTGTAACAAGATCGATAGATTACGACTCCATCATCTTGATTTAATTTTTAATTACAAAATAGATTTAATTGTGAGCCCTAAATTGGGACTGGTTATTTTTTTAGGGTAATTTGTATCCGCCGTTCCCAACTTTTGAACTTTTGGCACTTTTATCTCTATTCTTTATTTTTTGGCACCCATATCATCAACATTTCTTATTTAGATGGCTGAAGTCTTCAACCTTTGAACGCTTAGCAATTTTATTCTCATTCTTTATTTTTAAGCACCCATATCCTTAATCCTTCTTAATTTGGTGGTTGAAGTCCCCAACCTTTGAACGTTTGGCACTTTTATCCTCATTCTTTATTTTTTTGCACTCATATCCTTAACATTTCTTAATTTGGTGGTTGAAGTCTCCAACCTTTGGACTTTTGTATCATATTTTTTAATTTTTTAATTAAAACTTATGAAAAGTCTATTTAAAGTCAAGTTTTGTGAGTAATTTTATTTATAAATGTTGATTTATTTTAAAAAAAACTTATTTTTACAAATTTTATGATATTTTCTTCATTTTTTTGCACCCATATCTTCATTCTTCATTTTTTTTGCACTCATATCCTCAAATTAAGCAATAATCAAAATATAGTTTTCTAAATAAAACTATTTATCTAAATAATACAATATTCAAAAAACAGGACTGGTCATCGACCCAAAAAAGATAACGGGTCAAATGTCAAAAGGTCGAACCAGGTCGAACCAAAGTCAACTCGGTTTCAATTAAAATTTATTTTTTTGCACTCATATCCCCAAATAGAGCATTAATCAAAATATAGTTATCTAAATAAAACTATTTATCTGAATAATACAATATTCAAAAAAAGGACTGGCCATCGATCTGAAAAAATAACGAATCAATGGTCAAATGGTCAAACCAGGTCGAACCAAGTTCGACCCGATTTCAATTAAAAAAATTAAAAATTAATCTAAAAATCTCATAAAATATTTAAAAATAAGTTTTTTCAAATAAACCAACATTTATAGACAACATTACTCACAAAACTTGGCTATAAATAGACTTTCATAAGTTTCAATTAAAAAATTAAAAAATATGATATAAAAGTTCAAAGGTTGGAGACCACAACCACCAAATTAAGAAATGTTAAGGATATGGGTGCAAAAAAATGAAGAATGAGGATAAAAGTGTCAAACGTTCAAAGGTTGGGGACTTCAACCACCAAATTAAGAAAAGTTGAGGATATGGGTGCCAAAAAATAAAGAATGAGGATAAAAGTGCCAAACGTTCCAAAGTTGGAGACTTCAGCCACCAAAATAAGAAAGGTTGAGGATATGGGTGCCAAAAAATAAAGAATGGGATAAAATTACCAAAAGTTCAAAGGTTGGGGACGACGACTGGAAATTACCCTAAAACTATTTATCTGAATTATACAATATTCAGAAAACAGGACTGACCAAAGATCTGAAAAAAATAACGGGTCAAGGGTCAAAAGGTCGAACTAAGGTCGACCCGGTTTCAATTAAACAAATTAAAAATTAATCTAAAAATCACATAAAATTTTTAAAAATAAGTTTTTTTTAAATAAACCAACATTTATAGACAACATTACTCACAAAACTTGGCTTTAAATAGACTTTTCATAAGTTTTAATTAAAAAATTAAAAAATATGATACAAAAGTCCAAAGGTTTGAGACTTCAACTACCAAATTAAGAAATATTAAGGATATGGGTGTAAAAAAATGAAGAATGAGAATAAAAGTGCCAAACGTTCAAAGGTTGGAGACTTCAGCCACCAAATTAAGAAAGGTTGAGGATATGGGTGCCAAAAAATAAAGAATGAGGATAAAAGTGTCAAACGTTCAAAGGTTGGGGACTTCAGCCACCAAAATAAGAAAGGTTGAGGATATGGATGCCAAAAAATAAAGAATGGAGATAAAAGTGCCAAAAGTTCAAAGATTGGTGACGGCAGCTGCAAATTACTCTTTTTTTTATAATGTTTGAAGATTGACGGTTGGATCGATGAACAAAAAAAAATTAAAAAAATCAGATAGCCAGAGATCTGCACGATGGCGAATTTGGTTAGCCGGAGATCTGTGCTTGCACAGATCTGGTGCGCAAGATTTGGTGCACCGATGATGATGCGAAAAGCACGGATCGTGCGTGCGGCCGCACTCATGCGTTCGCGATCGGTTATCGTTCTTGTCGAGCAACACACATGTCAGATCTGGCGCGCTACAGCAGCGCATGTATCCTCACCGATTAAGCAGGCCGATGAGCGTGCGGTGTCGATCCGTCACTGCTGCGGCGCAGATTCGGCGCTGATCCTCCGGTTGATTTTCCTTTTTGCGACATGTCTCTCTTTGTCGCTCTTCTGGTTTGGCCATGGTGTTTCCGGTGGAGCATGTTTGGGTAGAAGAAATCCTTGAATAGGAAGAAGACTCTTGTTTGGTTACTAGGATAGATGGACATGTTTGGCAACAAGTTCAAGTTGCTAGGTGTTTGGTTTCATTTGTTCTTTGGACTTGTTTGGCAATTGGAGCAAAGTTATGTGCTAAAGTTGTAAATTAAATATTGGACTTGGATCCAATTAGTTTTTTAATTTATTTCTTGAGTCTTGTTTTGGGTAACAAATAAATGTTAATTTATTGCTAATGTATGCTTTAAATATTTGTTTGAAATATTATTATTCTCTAAAATATATAGAATTAATTTTGGCATCACTCGTGTAACTTAGAATAGAATGCATTTCATTAAAATATTGATTTTTCCCTCGATTAATTTAATTTAAATTAAAAAAAATTGAAAGGAAAGTCCATAATAATTAAACTGTATGTTAATTTGATTAATGTGAACAGTTGGTAATTATTTAAAATTAAAATCTATTATTTTAAAATATTGAGTGGGAGAGGGTATTTATTTAAATAAAAATCCACGATCTCCTTTTGTCAATTCATAAGCGACAGAATCCATTAGTCTCGTGCCGGTAACGCAACGGACTCCCTATAGGAGGGCTGCGTGATTCAGGTTGTTTGATTGAATTCTTTTTTTGGTATGATCGTTTAGATAGAATATAATTTGAGATCATCGCATAGATGGTGGGATTATTTTTCAAGTATATGAAGATCTAGACAAAGATTATACACTCAAATCGAGATCATCTACGAACCTTCTATAGAGGCTCTCGTTTATGATCTTGGTGACCATATAAAGCGATACTGGATTTATTTAGATATTTATTGTCAAGATATGATTTGTCTGGTGGAAAAATCCCAGCTTAATTAGTGGACACAGTGACTTTTCCTATAGAGAGGCCTGTTGGATCACAAGGATTAAGTAGTCGTTACATTATTGTAGTTTTATAGATCTACATGTGCATTCATGCATCATATGTTAAATTCGTTACTCAATATTAATATGCAATAATTTTGTTATGTTTCCAGCAAAATGTCTCTCAGTCCATTTTCCGTTATCCTAAAACAAAACCAACTAACCGGGAAAAATTATGTGAATTGGAAATGTAACCTAATGATTGTTCTCACCGTTGAGAAAATTGATATTGTGTTTGAAGAAGATTGGCTTGAGTAATTCACTAAGGCTGCAAGCAAGGACATGAGGGATGTATGATAAGTGAGTAGCTGCAGACAAGTTGGCTCGCTGTTACATTTTGGCATAAATGTCAAATGTGTTACAACAAAAGTATGAAAGTCTTGAGACCTCTTATGACATAATGAAAAGTCTCAAGGACATGTTTGCGCATCAGAGTAGGAGGGCTCGGTTCGAAATAATTTGTACCTTACAGAACATTCGCATGAAACCTGGAACGCCAGTGAAGGACCATATGTTAACCATGATTGGACACTTCAATGTGGCGGAGAATCTAGGTGCAGCTATTGATACAAAAACTCAGATGGATATGGTATTGAACTCTCTACCTGATATGTTTTCACAGTTTACTGTGGACTATTACTTACACAAGATGGATATGCCATTGACTGAGTTGATGAATGAGTTGCAAAATGTGGAAAGTGGTCTTAAGGCCAAAGGTGGTAATACTTATACAATAATTGGTAGCTCCTCTAATTCCAAGCCGAAAGGCATAGGCGGAAAGAAAAGGAATAGAGCTAGCAAGAAGCTAGTAAGCAACAAAAAGACCAAAGCAGATGGAAAGGCAAAAGGCAAGTGTTTCAGCTGCAGCGAGAAAGGTCACTGAAAGAAAGACTGTCCCAAAGCACTAGCTAAACAGAAGCAGAGTGTGGGTGAGTTTTTCATAACTGAGTTTTGTTTGGTGGTTGATTCTACATATTCACGGTTTGTAGATTGCGGAGTTACTAATCATGTTTGCATGTCAATACAAAGTTCTTGAGAGCGAAAACTCAATGAAGGCGAGTTCACTATCACATCGGCAAGACAGAGCGAGAGTTTCGACGAGAGCTGTAGGAGTAGTTTATTTTTTGTTTCATTAGTGGTAGGTGTTTAATTCTTAAATATTGTTATTATGTCCCGCAGATGAAGCGGAATTTGATTTCCATTTCTTGTCTAATAGGACATGGTTATTCTCTTGATTTTGCGCCTAATAAAGCGATTTATATTTTGATGAATAAAGCTCATATTTGTGCTGAATATTTGATGAATGGTCTTTATATATTAAACTATTCCACAAATGAAATTAATAATACTTCTGCAAACCATAATAAACAAAATACATACCATACTAGTAATGCTTATCTATGACATCTTAGGCTTGGACACATCAACTTTAACAGGATACAAAGACTGGCAAAGGATGGTCTCCTCAACTCAATTGAGGTCGAACCATTGCCGGTCTGTGATTTTTGTTTGGAGGGTAAGATGACCAAAATGTCATTTTTAGCGAAAGGACATAGAGCCAAAGAATTATTAGAACTAGTTCATTCTGATGTATGTAGACCTATGAGTACACCTGCGAGAGAGGGCTATGAGTATGTTATCACCTTTACAGATGATTACTCTAGATTCGGATACATTTACCTGATGACTCGAAAGTCAGAGGCTTTTGAAAAATTCAAAGCATATCAGACTCAAGTCGAGAAACTTTGAGTAAAAATATAAAGCTTCGCAGTTTAGCTATCATATTCTAGAAGGGAGACTTGAGCTTTGTTTTCCCTGTTTCCAGACAAAGTGTGCGTGTGTGCTTAGAAAATGCTCCCAATAGAGATAAACTCCCATTGTAGCACTGCCCACTGTACCCATCACTGCCTGTCAAGGCACTATTATGGCCGCCTCCACAAGAAAACTACCATTATCATCCAAAACCTATTATTGGCACATGACCCCAAAATTCCAATCAACATTTCTCCCACCACTGCCATTTCTGCTGCCATGTCAGAACCCCAGCCTCCTCCACCATGCTCAAAACCCCACCAACACTACACTTAAAAGAGGGAAAAAATTTCTATGGTATTGTAATAAATATCTTTGATGTTTCATAATTTATCACTCTGCTGTTCCACAATTGTGATTCAACCTAGTCTCACACCTCACACAAAAAAAAAAAAAAATAAACAATGAAATTCCAGTTTTGGATTTAGTTGGTTTGGGTGCGGGAAGGGCGGTTTAAGGGGTTAGGATGGTGGCGTTCTGATGAGAATAGAAGATTAAATCTATCTCTAACATTTCTCCCTTTCGAAATTTTTAGTTGGAGGAGGATAATACAGCTAATCCTTTCTAAACTTTCAGTTTTGAAGTGGATCTCATTTCAGATAAGCATGCTGCTTTAGCATTTTATGATGGATATCAAGAGCTCATTAATTTTTGCAAACCATCTTCTTAATTTGACATTCTGAAACTTTAAGGATTGGCTGCTTCTTCAAAATCTAAATTCGTTGATTCGTGGAGCATCCACCTTTTTATTTCTTGCAAGTTGTTCGCTGTCCTAAATTCTTTTCTCCTCTGCTAATTATGAGGTCTTGTGGTTTATCTTGATAATTTGCTTAGAAGTCTCATTTATGGAAATCCATGGTAGAGAGCATTTCAAGTGTTTCCTGGAAAGATAATGACCAGGGACACATCTTTCAGGACAGTCAGAAAATAGATTATAGTGGGATTTACATATTGAATTCAAGAGTTTAAAGAAAAACGAATGAAGCTTGAACAAATTCTTAAGCTCATCAATTTTTCAAGTTCACTTTGATCTCAAAACTGCTGGAGCTCGGCTCAGATAAGTTCGTTCAAATTTGACTTGAATTTAATAAATGACTCAGTTTGAACATCTCTTTTAGGGGTGGGCGTCGGGTGGTTCGGTTCGGTTAGTAGAAGAACTGGAACCACCCGTTTATGTTCGGGTATTTTGTAAAAAGAACCGGAACCACCCATTTTCAATCGGAACCGAACCGGATCCAGAACCATTGGTTCCGGTTCGGTTCTGGTTCTACCCGTTTTTTTTTTTTTAATTGTCATTTCAAACTAAATGCACAAATAAACAAATTTTGTAAATTATAGGCACCAAAAAATAGTATGAAAAATATCTAATAATCCAATCATACTCTATGATAATAATTAATAAAATCTACGATACCAGAACTACATCTAATAGCATGAAAAACATCCAATAATCCAACAATATTACATCTAAATAGCATCCAAAAAGTGAACCAAAAACTAAAAATCAACAATAAATAAGTATGTGATAAACAACATAAATAAGTCATTACAAAAAGCTTAACAACCTTCGAAACACAAAAGTAATAAACAAACAACAAACATAGACAAATTTATCTCCATCATCCATTGACCATGACATCGTCTCGTTTGCATCTTCATTCACCTAGTTGTCCACACTACATGGAAAAAAATAAAGTGTGACTATAAAGATATAAAAATATAAATGAATTATATAATGAAATTACTTACCATTATACAGATCATTTAATCAACAATGATTTGATTTGTGTCTTTTCCAAACTCTGCAAAATATAATGAAAATATTATTATTTAAAAAAATGTAAAAAAAAAAATTGAACTTAGCATATCACTAACATGGAATACGAAAAATTGAAAATATTAATCTTAAATATAATTAATCACTGTCTCAATTTTCTCGTAGAACTCCGCCTCTTCAATGCAAACTTCATCTAGATGTACTCTTAAAAGTCTAGATTCTTCCCAGAACCGCTTTTGTGTACAAATTAAAATTTCAACTAGCAGTTTTAGGAGTTAAAGAACTCCTAAATGAATCAAGAATTTGTCCACGGTGCTAAATGCCGACTCGGAAGCAATCAGAGAGACAGGGAATGGCAAGCACATCTTTTGCAATGTCGACAAAATTTTAAATCTTGAACTATTAATCTTCCACCAATATAAAATATCAAAATTAGGATTTGCGGGGTCTTCAGTACTTTCCACCAAATATTTTTGAATCTCATCTTTTTCAACTGAACTAATGTTGTTTTTCATTTTCTTGTACCCCATGTCAACTTTATGAAATGCATCCAAATCATCATCATCATCCGAACCATCAATCAAAATTTCATTATTAGTACTACTCTCACCAATAGCAGCATACCGTACCCTGTATTCATTGTAGAGAGCATACAACAATTTCATCACTTCATTTTCCAAATCATTGACCTTGTTCGCATCATACAAAATGCCTGCGCAATATGTAACATACTCGAATTTGTACCTAGGATCAAGCACAATTGCTAAAATTAACATCTTGTTCATTTTCTCAACCGTATCCCAATACTTGTCAAACTTCACTTTCATATTGCGTGCCATACTACTTAACATACCATCATCTTTATTACTCAATGTTGTGAGCGCATGTTCAATGTTACAAACTTCTTTGAAGTAAAGATTGGAAGTAACATGTAATGACGAACTAAACTTGTAGGTCGAAAAAATCTGATAAAAAATAAAAGGTAACAAATAAATATAAGTGGAAATGTTGAATATAAGTAAACACAAAAAAAAAGTGAATTTTTTCGAATCATTCAATACATACCAGCTGTGGGTGCCACCGTCGACTGGAATGGTGCTGGTATGCTTCACATCTTCTTCTTAATCTCTCTTTATCTCTCTATTTAGCTATTTTGTGCTGAAAAATGGAAGTTAAGGATTTAGATTTGGGAGATTTTAGGGATTTTAGGGTTTCACGGGAGTTTGGACTTTGGAGACTGCACTACTGGAGTCTGGAGTTTTGGTTTTATGTATAAATTGCAAGAATTTACCTTTTTGCCATTGGAAATGTGAATTAAATATTTAAATTATCATACTTTTTCAGTTTTTCTCCCTGATGACCTGATCTATTACTCAATTTTGAAAATGGGCATTATTTATATTTTATTGGACTTGGATAATGTTGGATTCATCACTAATAGGTTGTGTGTTAATTGATTTTTCATTTTGACTTTGAGAGTGATATGTAATGGAGTTAATTTGGTAAAGAATCATATGAAAAGTTAAAAAAAAAATGCAAATCTAAAAATTAATATTTTTTTTTTTCAATTTTATGGTTCTTAACCGGGTATCCGGAACCGGTTCCTAAGAACCGGAACCGATCCAGAACCGCCGGTTCTCGGTTCTTTAGAACCGGATCCAATTATTTAGTGATAGGAACCGGACCGGATCCGCCGGTTCCGGTCCGGTTCCGATTCGGGAACTTCGGTTCCGGATAAAATGCCCACCCCTAATCTCTTTGGACTTATTTTGGGAATTTGGCACAAATGGTCCCTAACCTTTGCCCTCAATGTGAAAATGGTCCCTAACGTTTATTTTTGGCACAGAAGTCCCTAACCTATGTGTTTTGATGGGCAATTGGTCATTATTTGATGAAAAAAAACCAATATGCCATTAGTTTTAAAATTGTATTTGAATTCCTAACATTTACAAAAGGTACAAATAGGTCTGATATATTTATTAAATAATAGTTAATTTTGCATACTAAATATATCATTGTGAATTAAATTTTTCATAAGAGAAAATATGAAATTATTGTGTTTTAAATATATGTAATTGCTATATGATGGGAAAAACTTGAATAAAAATTAAATTAAATAAATAACAAAATGATGTATATATTTTTATGACATTGAACAAATCTTATTATATTTTTATTTAACATAAAAATACTAATAAAAATATATTTACTCATTATGTATTGTTTATTTTTGAACGAAAATAAAACGATTAATTAAAATATGATATGAAGAATACATTTGGATTTCTAATATTTGTAGGTAATAAACATATAGTTCAATTAAATAAAAGAATTTAAGTATCAAGTTTGTTATTTTTTTAATTATAACGATAAAATAAAAGATTAAATTTTAAATAATGTAATTACTTAATAATACAAATAATAATTTTATTTGAAATATTTATTAATAATTATGAGATTAGAATTTATTAGTTATCAATTTGGTCAATAAAGTGTTAATTCAAATTTTTTTTAATTTTTTTATAAAAAATAAAAGTATTGGACCCATTATATAACGTTAGCAACCTAACTGCAATAACTCATTATTACAATTAAGGGTATATTAGTTTTTTTCATCAAACAATGACCAATTACGCATAAAAAAAACATAGGTTAAGAATTTATGTGCTAAAAAATAAACGTTATGGACCATTTCCACAATGAGAGCAAAAGTTAAGGATCCCACTTATTTATGGTATTGAGTGTAACTTGAGCAACCTAAAGGTCAACTTGATTCGGTTCGTTTACACCCTTCATTGGATTTAGCGTATTTTGACAGCGTTGAAATTATTTTTCTAAGTGTTTATAAGTTGTTGATCGTATGAAATATGTGGCTAAAAAGTGAATAGTAAGTGTGGATCTTACGAAATGTGTGGATAAAAATATGTTCGACCTGCTTAAATTATAATTTAAGCATAACTAGACTATTAGGCATTTAGCAAATAAACCCAAGCGGGTTTATAAGCTATCAGTCTTTTTAAAACCTTTTATGCTCTCAAAATGCATGAAATTACAAGAAATACTGTGCTCTATAAGGCTTGAAGTTTTATACTGTTTTGGCCTTTGATCCTACGGTAAACTACTTTTTTGATCTTGATATGATTTTAGTTGATTGTGCATTAAATTTTTTTGACTAATCTCAAGGCCATGTTTGTTTTCACTATTAATTTTGCTAAAAAGCTAAAGTCAAAGTCAACAATTAATTTTAACCACACATTTCATGGCCTCACAACTTTTCAGTTACACATTTCAACAATTTTTTATCAACTTTTACCAAAAAAAATTGATTTTAATTAAAATCAAACACCCCATAAGTATTGTCTTGATATTTGATATTATGCTGATAATATTGTCTTGATATTTGATATTATGCTGCAGTTGTCCAATACAACCATGATGGTCCGAAAGCATAATATCCGTGCATTAGGGATTTCTATCAATAACTATACAAGACGTTGGTCAATGTTTAACATATTTCTGTGGCGTGATTATGTCACGACTCTTCTTTAGAGTACAAGTGATTATATGATCATGTGCACGTTTGGAGTATAAAAGCTTATGTCCATTTTCACTTAAATAAGTTTGCCATCTTTGGTTTGCTTGCCTGTGAAATGTTTCTATGCGCACAAAGTTTGATTTGCAAGGTTACGTTATTGTTGGTAAATATAGATGCAAATAGCTGGTCCACCTGATAAACCTACCTTGTGGAGTGACCTGTATATAGCAATGTTCTAAAATACTCGCTTTGGAGTGCGCCTAGGCACACTTAGGCTTGATGCCTGGTCTTGCCGTCTCGCCCCGCATCGCTCATTTTTGCGCATTAGCCACGCATTGCCACGTTTAGACATGTCTAGGCTCAATGTGCGACATCGCCGCCTCGCCGCGCATTACGTATTTTAGTCTTTAGAACTTTGGTATATAGATTTTAACTAGCTAATGCTGCCCTGGGTATTATATGTATAAACTGCACTGCACCGGTTTGACTGATAGGTTTGTCCTGGAAAACTCCCGGATTAGTCATGAATGGCCCATGATCCACGTGATCTTATATTAAACAAAATGCCGATAAGTTTTTCCACTGTTGGTGTCCTTTGTAGGGCATTTAAAGTTTCTTTCTATTAAATTCTAGTAGAAAACCATGGTCCACTTTGCATTGACTTGGCTTGTGAGTTATGCTAGGCTGTGGAATTTTTTCGCTCAGTGAACAGTCTTTCTTGAGTAGGAATCATTTGAGAAACGTCTTTCTCAAGTAGAGATGATCACTTCCTAGAGATTGCTGACCTGACCTAGCAAGCATTAAATGTCATTAATTGTGGCTCAGCACTCCAATGGCTTGGCTCACGTCCCATCCTCCTTGGCTATGGAGGGCAATTAAGTAGTGACCTACTCTCAACGACGAAGCTGTTGAAAAATATAGACAAGAATATAAAGCATATGAACCCTACATTTATTTTTCCGGCGATGCGTTTTTGGTACAGTACTTAATAACACATAGCAATAGTTTAAAACTGTTTAGTACTACTATCTAATATTTCGTGCCGGACTGTTGAAACCTAGCAAGCAACGGTCGTGATCAAATCTGGAAGGCAGCAATCTCAATCCCTTTGTTATTGTAGGCAATTGGAGCATCATATTTGCTGAATAGCCTGTAGGAGGATATGAGGGAAAGCACTACATAGCAAAGTGTGACTATAAATGTAATTGCAATGGATGCAGTGGCTTTACGGCAGAAACCACCAAATGATCCACATGTTTGGCTCCATGTAATTGAGGCATCCCCTTTATATGCCAAGTACACCACCTCCGTTGATATAGCACCAGCAACCAGGATTAAGTACGTCAGGAGCTGCAGGCATTACAGGAAAATATAACTTTTAAAGAGATCGAGATACCTGCACCTCTTTGTTGTTTGTTTCTGGAAATCGTTGAGCATGTGTGTACCTGATCGAGGAGGAAGAATGTCCAGGCTCGAGACATGGTCGATGGGCGAGGTAAGGCTGCGATGACAGCTGAGAGAAGGGAATAACCAGCACAAATTCCACTTGCATGCACTAAATATCTACAAATACATGAATAAGATCACATAAAACACGAATTTGACAATTTACCAGTAAAAAGTTTTCAAGAATCATTAGTCCATGTAGTAAGAAAATTTTAGCTTATTTTTCTTCTTTAAAACTGTCCAATACTACATAATCTACCTTACCAAACACGTGAATGCAGGTTACCTGAAAGCTCCCAGGTCGGAGTATGAAAGGGAACCAAAGTCATTAGTCTGAGAATCCTTGAGCATGATCACAAGTGCGACCACGCACAGGGCCACAGGCAGGAGGCGGAGCAGCGTCTCCGCCGTGCGCAACCCAGTGCTTCCATTGATTTCATCCTCCCCGGCGATTGGACTCTCTTTCATTCTCTTGTCTCCCATTACAGGAATGTATTCTATCTCTCTCTCTCTCTCTCTCTCTCTCTCTCTCTCTAGGGAAACAGTACAGTATTATAATGAAGAAAGTGAGAGGAGATGATGGGAGTGGTGTGCACTACTTATTAATGAAGTTTGGTTGTGATGAATTAAATTGCCATTAATGGATGCCACACTTTCCCATGCAAGTGTGTGTATGGATAACCCTCTATTTTTATTTTTATTTTATCGAAAATGTAAAAATTATATAGATCAAAATGACTGTACAAGTACTCTAGGCATGCCTAGCAGTACAACTGCGGAAACAAAGAGTAGTAATTACCACGAGGTGGTAAAGTATTACTGGAAATACTAGAAAGAAAACAACTATACAGGGCATCCCCAGGAAAAACCAGAAGCTAGAACAAATACATTGGATATATCCAGGAAAAAGAAAAATCGACTAACAAGACAACGCTAAGGACTCAAAATTGATCAAAACATAAGAATACAAAAAATACATAACTTTGTATACATTTGTTTTGATCATTCTCACTATGCTGTCCACGACGCTCGTAAGGTCTTCAAAAATCCACCGGTTCCTTGCTAGCCAGATGTAGTAGATCGTGGCTCCGAGGGCAGTCCTCTTTGATTTGCTTTGCCAACTAATACCTCTTGCCTCCTTTTTCATCCATTTGAAAGCACTAGCTATGGTAGACATGGATCTACGAATTCCAAGCCAATTTTTTTATTTTATGCCAAACAACGGATGTGAATCGACATTGAAAGAAGAGGTTCTGGGATGATTCCATGGTATGATTACAAAAACACACCTTTGATCAATATCCAAGTACATGATTTTGTCTCTTGTAAGTAATTTGTTCCTTTCACTCAACCAAAGTATGAAGGAATATTTTGGTAGAATGCAAGGTTTCCATACGTCAACGGCCCAAATTTTAGTAGTTCCCTTCATCCGAAAATACTCATAGGCTGTTGCAATTCGAAATTTCTCCCCTAAACTCCAATCCGTCAACCTAGATGCTGCCCTCGGATAAGCAAATCTGGTCCTGATTTTCAGAATGGTTTTGAGCAATGGAGAATCATTTGTTTAATGGAAACTCGTATGTTTGGGAAAATTTTTGAGGTGCTTATTTATTGATTAGAGCTATTCGTGTAGACGTGGAACTTATGTGACCAAAGAAAAATCACCGCTTGCATAAAATGCAATGTTTTAAAAAACATTGCTAGAAGTAGATGTCAAGTTTCAAGTGTTTTATTCTTGGTGAGGACGAAGCGTGAAAAAACATTTTTTTTATTTTTAATATTAAAAAAAAAAGACAAAAAAATTCAAAACAAAAAAAGTCCGAGTCTAGGCGAGACTAAGCACGTGCTTTTTGGTTAAAAAGCACCGTGGACCATTTAATTGCGTGCATATAATCTAAGCGAAACATGGAGGTTGTGCCTTGACGAATTTTTTAAAATACGGCTAAAATGAGGAGGGTTTGCATTCAAAGTCTTGATTATATATTTACAAATCCATAAATGGAGTTGTAAAAAAGGTCGGACCAGCCCCGCTCATCCAAAATAAATAAGCGTGGACACTACCAGGCGTGGCCATGTTGGGATCAGGACATGCTAGGACTGGCAGACCATCAAATCTACGTCAAAACATGGGCAAATGGAAAAAAAAAGGATAAATGCGTATAAAAACGATAAATTACATTTTGAAAAGTGATAAATGTACCAAATTTTTCCATGCCATGGTCAAACAAAACATTAAAAGGAATCACATTTTTGCTGTGATGAGAGCTGATGGGACTTCAACAACTTTTCATCAACAAGTGGTCGATGAATTCATCCGTTATTATGAATTGCTGTTGGGAACCGAGGACAGCTGTGCACCCATTGATCGGCAAATCCTTGAATCTGGTCCGAGGATTCTGCCTCAGCAAGCATCGGATCTCTTAAAATGTTTTTCGACTCAAGACATTAAAGAGGCTTTGTTTGACATTGATGATGATAAATCACCAGGCCCGGATGGGTATTCATCGTTGTTTTTTAAGAAAGCTTGGCACCTGGTTGGAAATGATATCTGTAAGGTAGTATTGGAATTCTTCAGCTCTTCTTCCCTGCTTAAGCAACTTAATCACTCAGTTATTACGCTGGTCCCGAAATCAAATCATGCTCCCTCGGTTGGGGACTACAGACCCATCTCTTGTTGCAATGTGATTTACAAAATCATTTCTAAACTGCTTGCCTCCAGATTGGTTCCAGTGTTGGATTCTATTGTTAATCATTCTCAGTCAACCTTTATTAAAGGAAGAAGCATGGTGGAAAATATTCACTTGGCCCAGGAGCTGCTTAGACAGTATAACAGAAAGAGAATTTCACCTAGATGTATGTTGAAAATTGATCTACGCAAGGCCTATGACTCGGCACATTAGAAGTTTCTTAAAGATGTGTTGGACGGCTTGCTCTTTCCCCCCATCTTTGTTAACTAGATAATGCAATGTGTCTCAACTACTGCCTATTCGATTGCAATTAATGGTAGTGTGTTTGGCTTCTTTAAGGGCAAGAAGGGCCTTAGACAAGGGGACCCTCTTTCTCCTTTCTTATTCGTTTTATGTATGGAGTATTTCTCGAGATTTCTGGGTTCTAAAACGAACAACAGTCACTTCAATTTTCATCCCAGATGTGGACAGCTCAGAATCACACATTTAGCGTTTGCTGATGATCTTATGCTTATGTCGAGAGGGGACCTAATTTCTGTTTCAATTCTTATGGATTGTCTAACAAATTTTGGCAACATTTCTGGGCTAAAGGCTAATTTATTAAAATCATCAATGTATACAGCTGGGATAGCGGACTTGGAATTACAGCAGATTGCAGCTGCTACTGGTTTTCTGTCGGGATCGATGCCTTTTAGATATCTTGGAATCTCTCTTGCTACGGAGAGGTTAAAGGTAATGCATTATAGCCCATTCATTGATAAAGTTTCGACTTACATAAATCTGTGGGCAAGTGCGTCACTGTCTTATGCTGGTCGGGCTGAATTAATTAGAGTTGTCCTTCAAGGAGTCGAGTGTTTTTGGCTATCTATTCTGCCAATTCCAGCTGCTGTTATTCATAGAATTTCTAGCCTATGAAAAAGGTTACTTTGGGGGAATAAAAAGCCGCTTGTTGCATGGAAAGATGTGTGCTTACCAAAAAATGAAGAGGGCTTAGGTTTTCGGCAGATTGCATGTTAGAACACAGTCCTCCTCGCCAAAACTCTTTGGAATATACATATCAAAAAAGATACTTTGTGGATTAAATGGGTTCACCAAACTCACCTTCGGGGCAAATCCGTTTGGGCAGCCATATCCAAAAAGTCAGACTCGCCGCTGTTGAAAAGAATTATAACCATCAGGGATCAGATTATCATGGCCGAAGGCGGGATCGATAATGCTATTTCCAGGGTTTCGCAGTGGAAAATTGGTGCTAACTTTAGCACGTTGGCTGCTTATGATTTCTTCAGATCTAAAAGACAAATCAGAACATGGGTAGCAGACGTTTGGAGGCCGTGTATCACACCGAAACATTCTTTCATCCTTCGATTAAGTACGAAAGGAAAATTACTAACGAGGGACAGAATTCTTCACTTGGATATTGAAACAAACTGCGTTTTCTACCAACATGTTCAGGAATCGGCTGATCATCTCTTTTTCCAGTGCCGGTTTACCTCTTTGGTTTGGTTGCATATTAGACGATGGTTTGGTATCCATAGGACTATGAGTACTATTCTCAGCTCTTTTAAGTGGATTAAAAATAAGTGGATTAAAAAAGAGGCACAGGGAATAGGATGTCAAAGTAAGGCCAAAAGATTAGCATTTGCCGCTACGGTATATCACATTTGGATTGCGAGAAATAGATGGGTTTTTGATAATCTCAAGACTAACCCGACTACTTTAGTTAGGACAATTAAAACACATGTATACAAAATTATGTTTTCTTTGTATTCTAATTTTTTTTATTCATTTTGAGTTCTTAGCCTTAGTTCCTTAACCTTTTGTTTTCACCTGGGTATGCCCAGTATACATGTTTTGTTTGGTTTTTCCAGGGGATGCCTTGTGTATTTTGTTGATTTCAATGGTCTGTTTTCTGCTTAGTATCTTGCATTGGTGCTAATTTTTGTTACGTTATGTACAGTCTCTTTTGATCTAATATACATTTACATTTTCGATAAAAAAAAGAAAAGAAAATATTACACAACCAGATTCCAATTTTTGTAAAATACGGGAGATTCCACTATTGGTTATTTTGGGGAAAAAATTACATTCAATTCAAAATTTCACAAAATCCACTCCTAACAAATATCTATAAAATCAAAAAATATTCAGCAAAAATCAAAATCACAAATTCAAAATAATAATAATAATACCATAGCAAAAGCTAAAATTAAAATTCCAACACCAATTTCTGGAAGAACTCAAAATTGAAGAAAACCTATTACATTCCGGCACTGGTTAAAATTGTTGTAATTAAATCACCGATATATACAATATTGCAATTGTTATAAATAAATCAATTTATTCATTTATATTGACCCAAATAAATTTTAATATTGATGATAGAAACGACAACAGTTACTGTATTTTGTTGGATGATAGTGGCGCGTCCTGGCACTCTCGCCTCAATGATTTGCCCGTCTCATTGGTTTGCCTATTCTAATGGTCTCATAGCTCTCTTCTTGGATCTAGATAGCGGTAGCTCAACCGTCGTTGAATCATTCAGACCACTGATCCACGAAGTCACGGTTATTACCGTCGATTGAAAAAGTAACGTCTCCAATTAACTTCGAATAATGAGAGAAGTAAAATGACACCTGTCAATAAAGACGGTGACACGTGTCCCTCATGTTAATCTATACTAATTCTAAAAGTCCCTTAAAGGGAGAAATATTTTTGGACGATATTGCCCATCAAATAACTTATAATTTTGTAAAATCATCTTTTAATTAATATAATTTATTTTGGCTTTAATTTAAATTATTTAATACTATATAAATATTGTATTTTGACCATTAAAAGTGATTTGTCTCTTTAAATTCCATTATATATTGTAATTAATGAAAATAAATAAAAATATACTAATAAAATTTTTAATATATTGAAATTATTATTTTTAATTGTAAACAATCAAAGAGTTAATCTTATTATGCACGAAAATTTAACTTCATCAATATAACAAAACAAGATGAATTTGGCTTTGCATTTTGACTTTCTTATTATTGATTCATACTTTCTTCCTCTGTTCCAAATACAGGAGAAACATTTATGGACGATATTGCTCCTCAAATAACTTATAATTCCTAAAATCATCTTTCAATTAATATAATTTATTTTGGGTTTAATTTAAACTATTTAATACTATATAAATATTGCATTTTGATCATTGAAAGTGATTTGTCTTTTTAAATTCCATTATATATATTGTAATTAATGAACATAAATAAAAATATATTAATAAATTTTTAATATATTGAAATTATTATATTTAATTGTAAACAATCAAAGTGTTAATCTTATTATGCACGAGAATTTAAGCAAATTTATTCATCAACATAACAAAATAAGATGAATTTGGCTTTGCATTTCGACTTTCTTATTATTGATTCATACTTTCTTCCTTTGTTATTTGTCTTTGTTTTTTATTATGCCAAGATTATTTTTTTCTCGCAATGACGATTTTTCATCTTTGATAATTAGTTTGATACTAATGTGGTAATAATGGATGTGTTAATTTTCCATGAATGATTCACTAATTTTAAGAATATATATGATGATAATATTGATTTTAAATTTTGATTTCTATATCTTTTTTTTTATTTAGAATATTTGTTCGATGTAAAAATGTTAATTATTGTGGTAGTCTTGATAATAAAGGGATTTAAGCTTGAATGATGTTTTATGTCATTTTGTAAGCAATTAAACGTATATTTATTGTGGAAGAACGAGTTAGAACAAGGAGAATTGGTGTTACTCTCTTTGAAGAACGCGGCTGAGGAAGACATAACTTGGATAAAGTGAGTCATGTTATGTATAAGGTGAAGGTAAATCTCGCATAATAAGTGGTTTTATGTGATGAGTTGAAATCATTGTCCAAATATCTGGTTGTTTTGAATTTTCTTGAAATTTAATAATATTTCAAATGAAATTACGGGAAAGAATGCATGAAGAGAACAAAAAAAACCCTTAATTTATGGGTGCATTAAAACTGAATGGATATTGCAATAGAAAATTCTTCTTTATCTTATGTCAAAGAATTTTGAGATTCTTTTTTCTGAGAAATAATTACCTAAAAAGGCTAAATATTTTATTTTCGTGTACTTTTTATAATGATATAAATACAGAAAATTAATGAAAAATTATGTTATACTTATATCTACTATTTTCATGTACTTTAGAATTTGCTACTAATTTTCATAAAAGAAATTTGCCTTTTCTGATATGTTATTAGATATATGCTTTAAAATATAATTAAAAGAGTATCAATAATCTTTCAAACTTAATATTCACGTAATCCATGTATTTTTTTAATGAACCACATGTTTTACCAAGAAGTTTGAATATAATTCCTTAGTTAGTCATAATCATTGATGAATTTATGATTGAAAATGAGTTTTATTTAAGTGTTATATTCATCGATAATTTTAAAATAAAAAAATCATAATATTATTACAAAATCACGTGCAACGCATGTATTCTTAACTAGTCCCTATAAATAGAGGTAAATCCTTTAAGTAAGAGGGACAATTCTCATTTAACACTGCTACTCTGTACAGTTCTCTTTTTATATACATCATTCATCATCTACTAATTATCGCGCCGGAATGGGAACGGGCCGTGTTTTAAAAAACGCGCCTAGGTGAGGCGAAGCGTGACCACCACGCTTCGCTTAGGCCCTAAACTCGCGCTTTTTTGGTCAACTATATTTTTAACTAAAAAGCGCGCGCTTAGGCTCGCTTAGATGCGCGCTTTTTAGTTAAAAACATTTTCATTTCTTTTAAAACTAAGAAAACGTTTTTTCACGCCTCGCTCACGCCTTACCCCCGTCTAGCAACGATTTACGCTTTTTAGAACCTTGAGCACGGGAGACAAGAGCCCAGCCACTTTTTGCAAGTTTCCACCATTGTCACCATCGTACTCGAAGAAGGAGAAAAAATGTTATTATCACTTTGCGCCATCTGTGGGAACTCTGTATAAAAATTCACTGCTCGAACTAAAAGAGTAGAGATTATTATCGCCTCCCTAGGCCCCGTCGGAGATCTTGACACTAAGTCCAACCCCGCCATTCACCATCTGTACCAGGAGTTTGCCCCTGCCACTCAACTTATAGCAGTGCAAGCTCAGGTGATGGCTTTGGTAGCTCAACTAAATTATCGAAACACCATTGTTTTTCAGTCGGCCCAGGCTCCCAATCTTCCACCGGTTGGACCATCACCACTAGGTGCTTCATCCTAGGTTCCTAACCTCTCACCATCGGAACCGACGTCGACAGTGGCTCTACCGTTGGCTTCAGGTTCTTTGGCTCTATCATTTGTGCCCCATGTTTATTTACTGATGTATGGCCTGAACTTTTCACCCTGGGGACAACTGTCAATGGTAGCTCTGCCTATTCTAGGTGTGACACCAATGTTAGGCCTCGAAAAATGGTTAGAAGAAATGATGGTTCGCAAAATAGCATAAGCTATATCTAAGAAAGGTGGCAGGCAACAATCTTTGGTATCAGAAGAAGATCCATTTGTCCCAGGGGTGATGGTTGTTCCCTTGACACGAGACTTTGAAAAGCCAAAGATGGAGAAGTATGACAGGTCCTCTAAACCTGTTGATAACCTCAGGGACTTTGTTGATTTAATGTGGTTACGAGCCACCATCGATGTTATTATGTGCAGGACCTTCTCGCCAACACTTAGGTAGAAGGCAATGGAGTGGGTGGCAACGCTTCCCACAAAATTGATCCATACGTTTGATAACTTTTCTAAGCGATTTGTTGTATACTTTTCCAGCAGCAAGCAGGCTAAGAAGACAGCTATCGAACTGATGCAATTGACCCAGGACGAGGATGAACCACTGAAAGATTTTATTGTCGAGTTCAATAGGGCCACTCTAGGGATTAAAGATCTACAGATGTCTACTGTAGTTATTGCCATGATAAATGAAAATCCCAGTCACCCTTTTAAGATGTCACTCTCCAAGAACCTATGAGTTACTAAGAAGGGAAGATAAGCATGTGGATGCTGAGGAAGCATTTTTCATCACCAAAGGCATGAAGGATCGAAAGGAACATAAGTCTAACAAAAGGAAGACTCAGGACGAGTCCAAACCATGAGATGAGAAAGGCAAGCAGAAAATGAACCATCTAGGCCCCAATTGACATGGTACGGAGAGGGATGCATACAATACTCATTTTCACACATCTAAGACTAATGTCCTGATAGAGATAAGAAATATGAATGAGCTTGCATGGTCCAAAAAGATGTTGGCACCACCATATAAGAGAGATGAGACTAGGTATTGTAAATTCTACCAAGACCATGGACACGATATCGAGGATTGCCAGCAGTTGAAGGAGGAAATAGAAAGACTTATAAAAAAAATACCTCTCAAAGTTCGTGAAGACAGATAAAGCCAGAAAAAAAGAGGTTGAATATCGACAGTCGCCACCTCCTAGAGCTGGTGTTATAAATGTCATAGTGGGTGGCATTGCCTCAAGAGGTGACTCTAATTCAGCACAGAAGAACTATGCATGATCTAGCGGATCTACTTCGATGGACAAAAATGAAACGTTCAATTAAAATATCACCTTCAACGATGAGGACTTGAAAGGCATAACCTATCCGCACGATGATGCTCTGGTAATAGTGGTAGACATTGCAGACTTTGATGTGAAGAGGGTAGTAGTGGACAAGAGTAGTGCAAGTGACGTAATGTCTTGGTGAGTATTTCTAGGATTAAAGATATTTCCCAACAAAATTAGACCAATCACCACTCTACTCCATGGGTTTGGAGGAGCCACTATCGTGCCAAATGGGACGATTGAGCTACTAGTAACTTTGGGCACTTACCCGTGGTGATAATGATAGATTCCTGTTGGTGAAAGCTTCTATGGCTTATAATCAGACCAGCCCCATCCCACTCCATGGGTTTCTTTTACAACTGACAGTTGGACATCGATACAAAATGTTAGTTACTTGTGTTTGACTACTTATTGGGTTGATGGAGACTTCAAAAATGAATCATAAGTTTCATCCAAGTTCCTAGCCATAAGGGTGATATGGTAGGAAAGAAGTTGATTTCTTGTCTTCATGATTGGAAAATTAATAAGATTTTCTACGTGACCGTTGATATTGCCTCATCCAATGACGTAGCAATAGTAAAATTGAATAGTAGTTTTCTAGATAAGAAGCATGGTCTAGTCCTTGGTGGAGAAATGCTTCATATGAGGTGTTGTGCTCACATTCTCAATCTTATAGTTTGTGATGGTTTAAAAGAAATTATTCATGCTATTTCATTTATCTGTAATGCAATTGTAGTACGGTATGCTAGATCTTCCCCAGCACGACTAAAAAAATTTCAAGAGAGTAGCAAGGATGTAAATATTGAGTCTCGAGGTTTGTTGTGTTTAGACGTGTCAACTAGATGGAATTCTACCTACATGATACTACAGGCTGCAATAAAGTTTAAAAAGGCATTTGATGTTTTGGAAAGTGATGCAAACTATACAAAATACTTTGATGAAGAAAGATCTAATGGGAGAAATATAGATGGACCACCAATACTTGCCGATTAGGAGCAAACAGAAGTATTTGTTGAATTTTTGAAGACTTTCTATAATATGACTTTGAAAATTAGTCTTTATATTTAACGTCCAACACTTTCTTTCAACCGTAAAAACTTATCTAGACGCACCTTTAACCCAGAATCAAGGTCTAGGGGCTTGTTAAAAAGATGGCAAAAAGGGGTTTTCCAATAGGTATTAAAAGGAAATTGTCCCACCTCGGACCGAACAAAAAAAATGATTCCTCCAACCGTTGTTGGAATTGGGAAAGTGAGGTAATAACAATCCTACTTTAAGTTGGATATAGGCATAACAGTTGCTCCCGGACACAAGAAACATGTCAAATACACTTTTAAATAGTCTTAGACACGGTTCGATGTCATTTGTTAGACGCAAGTACCAAAAATAAGTTGTTATACACCAAGTGTTCGGAGTCAACTGACCGTGGGTGACGCGAAATTCATTGAAAAAAGAAATGAACAATGGATGAAGGGAAAACCTCAAACCTGTTGTCATGCTCTGATCCTGGGATCCGCTTCTCAACCGTTGGATGATTATCATTTATCCCTATAGATAAAGTGCGATAAGACGGGTCTCTAAGGATACTATCGGATTTGTCATTCGAGGAACCACTTCTAGAAGTAATCGCCATGATAAACATATACACTTCCTTGGCAACACTGCTTTTGTCGAATTACAGAAGAACAAGAACAAAAAAAAAAGAGTAAACTATTGGTAGTATTTCGGTAAGTGCCCAGCATTCCAAGAATTTTTTCGGAATTCACCCTCGCTATTAATGAGCATATAAGTTCATGGAGCGATGACTCCGTCCACATCGTAGGGTCTCAGTTCTCACTCCATCCATAACGTATTTTTTTTGTAGGTCCTGGAGAATTTTGGATTCTTTTTAGTGAAAAGTATAAATAGCAAATCTAAAAAAAAAAATCTTTAGTATATCCATGAGTTTTGTGGAGATTCTAAAGCTCCAAAATAAAGAACTCCTCTTTTCTTTTTATATCTCTTTCAGTAAAAATTTCAGTAAAAATTTGATTTTATTTTTTTTAGATACATCATTTTCTAATTCATGTAAAATCTGAATTTATTATTTTCCTGTGTGTGCTTTTTTTTTTTGTTATAGCATAAAATGTTCTTTTTCAAATCAATTGAGTTTTTGTTTAATGAGTTGTCATGGTTATAATAGATTGTTTTGATTTTTAATTATAACAATTGTGCTTTTATGGATTTTTCCAATGCATGATAGTTTTTATTTTATTTTATATCAAATTTGTTTGTCCTCAAAAAATATCGTTGGATTATGTGTTTGTCTTGGAGAGTCCCGTTGTCCTGCCCCTTTGGAGGGAGAATTACCCATCGCTGACACAGCAAACTCCACATCAGCGATGGGCAATGAAACCTAAATTCTGCATTTGGGCAGCCCAAATTTGGGCTAAATTCATAACAACAGCATTTTCATTCTCTCTCTCCGTCTCCTGCTCGAAAACAGAACTTTGCGATCCATTATATCCAAATGCAAAATTAGATGAAAATGGGAAAAAAACCGACAACGACGGACAACCACCACGCCGAACCACCACCTTCATGTCCCCGATCGAATCTACCATACGTCGAACCTACCAAACGTCGAAAAACACCACCTCCACGTCCCAACCCTACCATTCCCTCTCTTCTCATAGATCTTTCGGACAACCACCAAACGTAGAACCCACCAATGCCGGACAACCACCATCCTTCCAACATCAAACAAGAAAAAAAAATTTAAGAAAATCAGATCTGGCGGCTAGCGACCAACTCATCCTCTCCTTTGTCTATTTTAAGCAATCCACGGTTTGAATTAGAAAAAATCAATACGACAGATGTGGGAGAGAGAGAGAGAGAGAGAAAAAAGAAAAAGAAAAAGAAAAAGAGAAGTTTTAGGCATATGGAAGAGAGGAGAGAGAGTGGTGTGGGGATGATGAGGGTGGGGTGAGCTGCCCAAATGCAGAGTTTGGGTTTCATTACCCATCGTTGAAGTGACAGCTTCGCTGACGTGGAGTTTACCATGTCAGCGATGGGTAATTTATCTCATGCCCCTTAGGTACAAGAGAACGAGACTCTTGTCTTGGAATCACGTTGCTTATTGAGTCTATTTTGAATAGTTAATTAGAATGTCAAATTTCTCTCTCCCACACAAAAATACATTTTCTTTTAATTAATCGATACCTAATTATGAATACATTTAGATTTAGATTGATTAGAAATTGACTACATTTGGATTTAGATTGATTTGAAATTGATTGAGCTAGCCCCCAATACAGCCTCTTCTAGGCATCAAATACGAGCCTAACTTTTGGAATCATTAACCTCGCCAAAACGAATCATATGGTCCGTAGAAACATAGTTTTAATGCAGAGGGACCTCTCAGAGAGGCAACTGCAGAGCATACTTTATGTAAATTACTCTGAAAATTTTCCTTCTATCTAGATATTAACACTTCTTATCTAAGATTAAAAAAGAAAACGATAATGCTTTTAGAAACTCATGATTTAAAACACACTAATAAAATTTTTATTGAACTTTCAATATCTTACAAATGAAATGGATACTCCTTTATATAGGAGAAATCCTTTAACAAGACAAACATGTGCGGGACCTTACAAGTACAATAATTGTAATAATACAGACTTGTGTGACATAAAGTAGACTCTGGACATAAAGATGTAATAATACAGACTCCGTGACATAAAAGCTTGACATAAAATAGACATTAGGGGGTCCTAATGTTGGCAGCTTGTTCGGGAGTGTCAGAATCATCTGAATCAGATGGGAGTCCTTGTTGTTTCTACCATGGCACGTTTTTAGTTTTTAGTTTGTTCTTCCAAATCAGTTCTTCGAGTTTCTCAAGATTGTCTGGATCATTTGGATCAAATTCATCTGGATTTGAGACAGTGGAGATGTTGGAAAATTCGTGCATTATGAATTGAGTAACTTCGAGTTGGTGTGATGTAATGATTAGCTGAAAAATGGTGGTTGATTCTTGTGGAGAGCTAGTCAGAGGGGTGCAATGAATGTTGTCATGGAGCATCTTCCAAAATTTTTCTGTGTTGTTGCCTTTCAGGGGTATTTTCACCATATCTGGATGTTGACCCTAAACTTTGGGTTAGCCTATCCAAGTATAACCGACTTCGGAAAACATCAAAATTATCTAAATCTGGTTGAGGAAGACGATAGTAATTATATCTGGGTGAGACCTTTTTCATGTGAATTTCAATGTCCTGTTGGAGTTTTTTAGCATAGAGCATAGGTAGACATTTCCATGGAGCATCATCATCAATGTTGGGCCATATTTCTGGAAGAATTGTTCAGTTTACTTATACCATTTTCCTTTGAAATATTCAAAATTATTTTGGATACGTTTCCCAATCTTTATGAAGATTAAAAGGTAGGACAGCATAATCATGAACATAGGAGAAATGAGTATATTATCCTATTTCGGTAAAATAACCCTGTCTTTCAAAAATAAGAATAACATAAACATTTCTAACAGAAGTGCGGACATCTTTGAATTTCCCATATAGACATAAAATTTTTTCATCCAATGATGTATGAGATAGAACCATTCAAAGAATTTTTTGGCATTGACGTTTGGTTCAGGATAGAGTTCTGGATAAGTTTTCCAGAGGTCAAGAGTGAGTTCAGGGAGCCAGGTGTCCATATCCTAGGTGTTGAAGCAAATTGATATTTGATGAAGTTGAAGAAGGTACCACAAAAAATACAAAAGCTCTTTTGAGAATTGGAACTGTAGGCAAGCAGGATCAAAAGAGAAGAGGTTTAGGAATGGGTAGTTAGGGTGAAAGCCTAAACCACCAAGAATATGGATTCCATGGTTTTGAATGGCAATGGAATGGTATTTTAGCATGAGTTCTTTTGATCGGGATTTGAGTGTTTTGTTGGATATGAGATTATGGATTTCTGGAGGGAAATTGTCCATGTTTGGATACTTTTCTTAAGATGGAGGATTGGAAGAATGTGGCTTGGAAGAAGAAGGTCTCATCATGCAAATGATAGGAATCGATTGGGTAACTGGTATTTTAGGTCTGGACAGTAAATCTGGGAGAAGGTTATTTTGTCATTTGGTGTGTTCGACTTCAAAATCGAAATTTGAAAACCATTCGGCCCATCTGAGAAGCTGTGAGTTGGGAATTTGTTTTTGTTTGAAATTCAGCATTTTTGGAAATGCAGACATATCAATTTAAATGAAAAAATGATGACCGATGAGGTGAAACTAGAACTTTTCAATGCCTCTTTTGACTGCTAGAATTTCTTTGAAAGTGGAGTGAAAGTGTTTTTCAGCATAAGAAGATGAACCACTTTTATATCTACGGATATTTCTTTTTCTATTTTTTTCTTCACGTAAGAAAGCAGCCCAATATAAGTCACTGGCATCAGTTTGTAAGATCATTTTCCCACAAGTAGGAATGGATAATGCTGGTAGATCGTGAATTCTTTTCTGGATGGCTTGAGTTTGCTCTTCTGACCAAATTCTTGCATTTTTCTTTAACATGTTTTGGAGTGGTTTAATGACTGTGGATAAATGATCAATGAAATCTGCCATATAATTAACAACTCCAAGAAAATGTTGCACTTTTTTCTTTGAGAGATTTAAATCAGGGAATTTCAGTAACTCTTGTCCCACATAAGGTTGTAAGGAGTATTGTCCATCCTTGATATGCATGCCGAGAAAATTGATTTCGAGTACCCCCAATGACCGTCTTTTTCTGAGAGAGCATTACTCCATACTGCTTGGTGAGATTATGAAAATCAGATAGCAACTAGGAATGTGAGGATTCGTCTGGAGAGAACAACAGGATATCATCAATATAATCCAAAGCTGATTTCATGATATGATGATATATTCTGGTGATGGCCTTCTGAAAAAGAGAATGAGCAGTCTTGAGTCCAAATGGCATAACAGTCCATTGATAATGTGCATTTGGAATAAAGAATCCAGTTTTGTGTCTCTCTGTAGGAAGAATACTAAGCTGCCAGAAACCTGCTTTTAAATCAAAATTTGAGAAAATCTTAGCATTAGAAAGATTTGCAAATAAGGCCTTTCTGTTGGCTAGATGAAATTTGTCATCTGCAAGAAAATGGTTAAATAGCTTGTAGTCAATAACAAGCCCCATCTTTCCTCTAACTTGTTCAGCTCTTTTGTTTACATAAAATGCCTAGCATGCCAATTGAGAGTTTGTTGGTTCAATTAGTCCTTCTGCCTGTAATTGGGAGAGTTCTGTGGTTGCAAGTTGGAAGTGTTCTAGACTCATTCATGTATGGCTTGCTTTTGTGGGATTGATGTCTTCATTGAGCTTAAATGGAAGAGATGTGAAAAATTCTGGATTCTTCCACAATGGGTTTGTGCATTTAGAGTAAAATTTGTTTGAGATTCTGCACAACAATCTTTGATTAAAAGTTCAGTGAGGGTATAAAGTGTTGTCATTGAAAAGTAGGTAGTCGGCTGGATGCATGGTAGGAAGTGGAATTTGTATTGAAGACCATTGTGTTTTGGAATGACCCTTTTTGCCTATAGCTGTTGGAGTATATCAAATCCAATGACAATATCTTTCCCAGAGAGAGTAGAACCAAGGAGTTTTTGTGAGATGGAACAATTTGAGAAGAATTGTATGTTGACAGGTTTACTAATGATTTCAGTAGAGAAATATTCATTGTTTACGGCTTGAAAGATTTGTCTGTGAGATTTCCATATAGAAGATGGAAGAACTGTTGGATTTAGAATAGAGTTGGCTGCTCAAGTGTCAAATAGGCCAGCAATAACAATGGGCATGTCATATTTTCCAGGGAAAATTTTAACTTCAATCATGGGTATTGAAAAACTTAGACCAATGAATTGTATCTCATAGCATTCATCAGAATTTTCAGAATCTTCATCGAAATCACTGGGAGTGGGAGATTCAAGACTATCTTCTTCCAATATGAAAACAAGATTGTTCATATTGCTCAGAGAATATGGATTCAAGGTCTGCTTCATTATCAACATGGGTAGTGGCATAAATTTGCTGAAGCTCTTTAGCCCTTTTCAGCTTGGGACAGTTTTTGGCAAAATGTCCCTTTTGTCCACAAATGAAGCAATGATCTCTTTTCTTTTTGGAGAACTTCCATCTGAAAAATCTCCTTTTGCGTGGGAAAGATCCATGGTATTTCTTTTTTTGGAATTTCAATTTCTTGACATTATTTTTCTTTCTTCCTGGACAAGAGCAAGATTTGTCATGGCGGCACTTGATTTTCAATTCGGGCCTTTCACAGGCTTTTTCAAGTTTCTTTTCAATGGTATGGATATCTTTGAGAAAAGCCCTCTGATTACAAAGTTTTTTCAGAGTCCTTTGGACAAGATTATGAAGTTCACCAAAGGATGTGGTGCTTAAGGATTGTACTTTCATTTCAATGATCCGCAAAGTTTCCTGACCAAAGGTTTGTGGAATAGATTCCAAATATGCTTGTTTGATGTTAGGATCATCCATTCCTCCAATGAGATAATAATGTCTGACTGCATTTTGGAAGTGTCTATCAAGATCTTTTAGGTTGTATGAACAACACTTGAGTTTGAAAAATTCTTCACAGGCAAATATCTTTCAAATGATCTTGTTTTCCACAAAATTCCCAGTATAAAGCTCACATGAATCCCTCAACTGTAGGAGCATTGAGATATTGTAATTGGCGATACTAACCAAGAGAATCGAACCAGTCTTTCTAAATCCAGTAAGCCGTGCCAAAAAGAATTTGATGACAATAGAGTGTGTCATATTAGGACGTTATAGTTCAGCAAAGCACCATGCTTGCATTTCTTGAAATCTGGATTTCCATTTATGAGGAGGAACATCGTCAAAAGTGAATTTTAGAGAGGAATTGCTTGGAGATGGAGCGCCTAGACTTACAGGAGCAGGTAAATTTTCAGTTAATTCTTCTTCAGAAACTTCTCCAATAGTTGGTTCCTCTTGGACGAGTCCTTCAGTTGGTTCTTCATCATGTTCCTCATGGATGGGTTCTCCTTGACTGGTTTGAGGATTATTGGCCATGTAAAAAGGGGGTTTCTCTTTATATGACTCCTCAAAGGATTCCCAAGACTCGGTAGAATCGAAGTTGGAATCTCCAGTTATAGGTAAAACAAGAGGAGTAAAAGGAGTTTGTCTTTTAGCTCTCTCAAGAAATTCAGATATTGGATTTTTGATCATTAATTGTTGGTGTTTTTCAAGGTTTTGAGAAAGATCTTTTGGTGGTGTGGGCTTTCTTTGGGGTTTTGGTAACTGTGGTTTACGGAGAGTTCGTTCCCATTATTCAGGTGTGAATAGCACATGAAGAGAACTGGAAAAGTTAGATGAATACATTGGTCCAACTGTCTGTGGAGAAGACTGAAAGTGAGAAGCAGTGATATATGGAGAGGATGGTGGAACTACGGTACTATTTTCTAGGAAGTTGAATTGGGCTTTCAAACTTTTGAGTTCCTTTTCATGATCATCAAACATAAGTCTCCTGTGGAGAAGGTCCATAATGTCATTTGAAACAATCTCAATCATTTGCCTGCAAGCTTCAAGAGGTGTAAGCAAAACTTGAGTTTGTTGCTGTAAAGCATTATCAATTCGTTGTTGACTTTGGTCAAGTTTTTGCAACAATTTGTTTTGCTGTGCAGCATTTTCAGACTACCAATTCAGAACTCGTTCTATGACATAGAGCTGATCAAGAGATTTGTCAGGTGTTTTGGTAGACGGATTTCGTATTTTCCAGAAGTTAGTAGATTGTTCCTTGTCAGAAGGAACCAAATGAGGAAACTTCTCTGGAGAAGGTAGATGATACATGTTGATATAAGAAATTGTAGTAAGTGGATTTATATCATCATTGTCATCCCAATATCATTTTTTGTGCCACCTATTGTGATCCTCATCATCATCTGGCCATCTAGTAGGAACAATCTGATCATTATTAGTTGGAAGAGGGGTGTAAGTGACAAAATAGTCAAACTTTCCAAATGGTTCTCCAAGAAGGCCAACATTTGGAGACTTTTCTTCATAAGCCATCTGTAGTCTTTGTTGACTAGTTTGACTGGCAGACTTTATAGGCTTTGATCATTTTTTGCATTTATGATAGAAACAAACATCCCAATACATATGGCCATCATTAGTTTGGACGTAAACGGGTTTTCCATCAGAATCAAAAGCATAAATAGGAATGTTGGCTTCAGCTTTTGTGAAAGCAAATTAAGTGGGGAAACATGGAGGCTTTTTCTGTGTGGATTCCCTTTTGAACATGATTTCAATCTGGCCATTTAATTTTCTTCAGAAATGATGGGTCGAAGATTGAATGGGTTGAGCATTTTTAGAGGCCTGGTGATGTTGTTCATAACATGTAAGCCGTGTCTGGAATCAATTTAAGTTCATTTCTAGGGATGTTGAATGGGTTGAGCATTTTTAGAGGTCTAGTGATGTTGTTCATAAGATGTAAGCCAAGTGTCTGGAATCAATTTAAAAAGTTCATTTCTAGGGATCTGCCTTAGAACATAGATGCAACTAGGATGATCTGTCTCCATTTGTAAAAAGATGGTATCTTATGTAGCTTAAGGAGTGACAAAATCAAGAGAATGATTTTGTATACGATATACCTATTTGGTAATGGAGAGTTGCGCTATTAGTGATTTCAGTGGGAACTGCACCAACAATTTGCACTTGAATTTTTAGAGCAGACAAAAGTTGGGGATCTGCTATAGGCATGTTAAAGTTGGAAAACATAGCCACCAAAATTGTACCAGCGTTTAAAGTTGTTTCAACAATGCCAATACAAGTATGCTAATTAAATTTGGAAGATTGGACATATTCCTTGACCTGGACTTTTGAAGATGTAATTAAAGTTCGAACAGACTTAGAGATGGATTGTTTTGGTTTTGTATAAGCATGATAAGGATTTAACAGAGGCCAGCTTGTAACAAGGTTTTTTCTGTCTCTGGTATGTGAGTGATTTCATAAAAACCATCGATCCTAGATGCATTAGATTTACGAAAAGAAGATGATAGTTGGTTATCTTGGAAGATAGGATTACCTGTAGGCATGATAAAAATATTTCTTCCTTAATCTTATTCAAAGCAAGTTAATATCTGTTTGAAAGGATAAAGAATGTGAATCTCAAATAAAGTTACCAAATTGCAAGTATTTTTTTAGTAAACATTATTGAAATGTTTTTTTTTTTTTATTTGAGTTATTTTGTAATTTAATTGAAGTGATTTAATTTTTTTTATATTTTGTAAGACATGCAAAATATAAATTACTACTTTAAATTCTTAATTACATTGCGAATGATTTGAATATAAAAGAAGTATTTCAAAATAATAGTACATACTTGAGTAATTTTTTAATTTAATTGAAGTGATTTATTTATTTTTATATTTTGTAAGAACATGCAAAATATAATTTACTATTTTGAATTCTGAATTACATGTGTTGTTAATGATTTGAACATAAGATAAGTATTTCAAAATAATATAACATTAAATAGAAATTTAGTTAAAAGCCTGTTTGACAGAGATTATAAATTAGTTTATAAATCAATTTTTTGTTTATTTGATTAATATTAGTTTATTTAAATTGAAATTGTTGACTTTTCATATTAAAAGTAGGTTGAAAAATCAAAAATATCGGCTGAAAAAAACCAAAATGAGTTTTTAATTTGTATCAAACAAGCTCTAAATAATTTTTTTTAAAAAATAAAAATTTTTATTGGAAATCTATAAAAATCTACAAAAATTTATAGGAGATCTTTATTAATTTTAGCAAATTTATAAAAACTACTTAAAAGTTCACAAATTTCACAAAAATCACCCACCTACAAATATATATTCTCAATTGAATAAATCCTTTTTAAACTCCATTAAACATATATAGGTGTTCTTTTAACAAAACATGCAACTTTCATTTGTTTCATCGAATATGGTTATCAAACTAGCAACCACTTACAATAAAATTAGACCTTCCCATCGTACTATCATCACATTGATTAAAAACATTTAATAAAAAATTCAAATCAAAATTAACAATTAATTTTAACACTCCCAAATTTTCAACAAAAAATCTACTAAAAAGTATTTTTGTACTCTATTTCTCTTGTGGTTTCCTAATATTAATGGATAAAATTCATTACACCTCTTCCTATTGAGGTTAGAAATTGTTGGATCCGTTTTGGGAGAATTATTTTTATTTATCTTCCTCTTCAAATGGAGTTATGCATCATTTAACTTTAATTGTGCTGAAGAAACAATGAACTCCACGAAGAAACAGTAAAATATTTGATAGATTTTTATTACTTTTATATTCAAAATCGGAAAAGCTTATTAAAAAAAGAATTTAATTTCGAGACAAGAAAAAATATAGGGCATTTACCCTTAATTAAAACACAACGGCGATCGTGTAAAACCTCGAGCTGCCCAAATCTACAATCTAGGCCGGGTGAAATTGAGCTCCCACAAATCAATATTTCTAAATGAGAACCCATTGGAACGGCCATTAATCAATTTCCCCCAAAAATTAAAATTCAAAATTATATAAATACGTAGATTCTATACACATAAACAGAGAAGAGCATGTGAGACCTTTCTATGAGCAGAAGAGAATGAGAAACTGAACCACTTTTGCTTAGAATATAGAAAGGGCTCCGATCAATATATGCCCGCAACGGAACCGAGAGGCAATGTAATGGCACTCTCAGTTCTCTCAATGGCAACGTTGAAGAAGAAACCCTAGGGATTTAGCTTGCATTTATAGAGGTTTAGTAGGGATTTGAATTGTCAGTTTTACCCTTTTTCCTGCTGTGGGCCTGTGGCCTTAGCACTGTTGAGAATTGAAAATTAAAGTGCGATAATTGTCTTGTCTTGTGTTGTGGTGTCGTTTTTTTTTTAAATTCATTTTCACATATTTGATGAGACTTTCAAATTTTTAAACATATAGTTTATTAATTTTTATCAAAATCTCTTAAAAACTATTCTTAAACTCCATCAAACAAGCACATGTTATGTATTCGTTAATGTTTTGTGCATAACATTGTTGGAGCTACTAATGATCGTCAAATATGCTTCAAATATATATTGAACAAGATAATTCAATTTTCAATTGAGTAAAAGTAATAATGTTATGATGATTTTGCTCACTTAGAACATTTGTTATTAGTAGATCTACCAAGAATCGATTCAACTTTTTACTTCAATATTATAAAATATACAATTCAACACTATTTAAGTAAAAAATAACTCAAATTTATACATTCTAAACTATGCAATTTGATGATAGTCAAGCAAAAGTAACTTGCGTCCAATCTATCTCTACATAAGATGGGTAACCATTAGTATGTTAAACACATTGTAACTTTTTTCATTGGCAAAGACCCAGTCAAGTTATGCTTAGGTCTTCAAGTCCACAAATGTTAGCGGTTGATGTCAATTCTCGAGTAGTAGACGGTTCCAATTGAGTAATGATAAATTACATTACTCTTCTATTTATTGGGATTATTGTCTAGGATTTATAGTTTATATATTGTTATCTTTGTAATCTTTTCATTAAGTTCAATAAAACATTCACTCTTATTTAACACATGGTATACTTTTCTTAATTTTCGATATGTATGATACTAGGAATAAGAAATGTGGAAAAATTTTATTAGTTATTTTGTCTAATTTTTTTCAATCTAACGTAATAAATATAATGTAATACTCGTTGCATGATAAATGTGATTTTACACTTATATATGCCGTCAAGAGTAGATTATTGTGAGTACTTTTGAGTGTAATTGTATTTAATTATGTGTTGATTTTGTTATTCTAGGTCAAAACTCGAGTTTGGTGGTGTTCGAAGTAAAATTAGCAAAAATGACTAAATTGAAATAACTGTTGAAAATGGGGACCAACTTGCAAATATCCAAACATTTTTAGAACCTGAGATAAAAATATATAAGGGCAAAATTGAAATAACAATTTACGTTAGAGGGATAAATTGACAATGATATAAAGATTAGGGACTTACTATGCAAATAAATGAGGATGAAGAAGCAAAGTGGGGATGAATTTGGCAGCCCATCCATGCAATCGCGGCCCATCCATGCAATCGCAGGTTATTGACCCATACGATCACATGGCTTTCCAAAGTTTCTGATTCAATAGATTGTTTTTCTTTCTTTATTGAAAAATTGGTGCAAATGGTCCCCTAACCTTTCATTTTTGGTGGAGTGGTCCCTAACATATCCATTTATGCGCCAATTAGTTCTTTTGGACTGATTTCGTTTAAAAGTTTCGTTAGTTGTGCGAGTAAGTTAAACTCTTATTTATTTGTCCTTATTGGTGAGAGTAAAATTGTCAAGTGAAATTTCATTTCTTTCTTTCAATGTCATCTTCCTTCCCACCAATACTACCTACACTTACCCGCCAATATATATTGTAGTCATACAGAAGAAAACGTTATTACAGAATTTGGTAGAGAAAATGTATAACAACATTTGTCGCTGTGGGCTACCTTTGGAGCTAAAGACTTCATAAAAGATCTGAACTCTGGTAGATGTTTTCTTACTTACCAGCGAAGACGGGTGAGCTATTATTTGAGATTTTTTTCTAGTAAATGATTATCTTAAAATTTTTCTGATCTTTGAAAATAGTAGATTTAGTTTTGTGATATGTACAAGAAGTAGGTGGTTGTTGGTTGTTTATGTGGTGTGACCAACCCACTTGCCCCAGATGTAAGGATACAATGCCCAAATTGTTGAACTCAAAAAACAGGCTGGGAAAAAAAATGTTCCTCAAGAGCAAGAAAAAAGAATTTCCTTGGAAGATTTGGTTTATGGGTTTTATTTGCGGAGTTGTTGTTATGTGGATGAAGGTTAATGGTTTTTAATGTATTGTAATGTGTATGTCACCTATGTTATAAATGAATAGAAATATTTTCATCTTCTGATTTAGAAATTGACTTGGACTATAGCCAAAATGGTCCTAATTTAGGTGTCATATCATCGGTTTTACAATACAACTTGTTTATTTGTTGAGCGCTAGTCGTCCTAAATCTTTGTAAATAGTAGAGCAAAAGGTCTTAAACCTTTTTTAATTGTTGGCGTAAATGGTGATTAACTGGTGTGCAATTGGTCCCTAACGTATTGGAAAAAAGGTGCAAAAATGGTCCATAACCTATTGGATAAGGTGCGCAATTAGTCCCTAACGTATTGAAAATTAATCACGCGTGGAACCCCTATTCACAGCCAGTCCTGGTATTCAAACAACCATACCAACAATTAGTCATACCAAACATTCAACCTCCAAGTGTGATACAAAAAACAACAAACGAAGAACCAAAACAATGCACTGAACACAAAGTCAAACATTTATACATCATCAACAACCTCCAAGTCTGATACACAGGTAATCAATATTGATTAAAAAATACACATTTTCATTAGTTGTTGTAGCAAAACTGGAGATAGAAAATTGAAAGAACACCAAGTTTTGAGCAATGTACACATGTACAGAAAACAAGTAAAACTGCAAGGTATTCATTTTCAACCAAAAAAAAATGTCCATTTTATATAATAATTGTATCATCAATTCATTCTCCTGCTTGAATTTTTTTGCATGTGATTTTGTTGTGTTCCTCCTTGCCACACTTTCGACATTTCATTATCATTCGGTTATTCTAACTTTGCTTGACGACGCACGTCCTTCATCTGGCTCTATTCGCCTTGCTTTCTTTGGACGACCAGGCATCTTCTTGATCGGTGGTGGTGTCAATGGATGTTGACCAGAGTTTGGCCATAGCTCTAGGCCTGTCATAGGGCATATAGATGGTGAATATGTCCTCAAGTAAGCCCCTTTCTTGTAGCAGTCGCTAATGTACAACATCAAATCGTTCGACATCCTTCTTGATTCCATACTACAAATTACGTGCCCACATGGCACCCCAGAAAGTTGCCAACTCCGACAAGAGTATGTTCACCACTAGGTCTACTGCATTGATGTGACCAGAATAAATGTGTCTGACTTCAAATCTTTTGTCACCCGAGTAAGTTGCATGAAGATACCTATGTTTAAAAAATGAGGAAACACGATACTTTAGATAGTGATGGAAAAAAATAAAATAATTATATGAACTTGAAAAAGTTTGAACTAGATTCATACCGAAGTGCTTTTCTATTTTTCTCAACAATATTTAGAATTCGGGGCCCTACTTCCGTTTTCTATTTTGCAACCTCTTCCTTTTTATTCACCATTCTTGTCATCAAAATAAATTTGATTTGTTCCAACATAGATAGGATTGGCTTCTCCCACGCGTTTACAATGAAGCTGTTGAAGGCTTCACATAAATTATTTCGTACAATATCGCATTTGCTCGATTCTCTAAAGTGAGACCTCGACCATTGGACCGCTGGCTTCACATCTAGCCATTCGTATGCCTTGTTGTTCAATTCTTTCAAAACCTTCATTTCTTTCTTCCACATTGGCACACTTGTAGCTCAGGCTGCATTCCATTATGTGTGCTTCAAGACCATTCTCTTGTGAATCAGTTTGAAATTATTGTACAAGTGTCAAACACAAGTTCTGTGTTCACTTTCCTCGAACAAGGTTCTAACTGACTGAATCAAACACTTCTGTTTGTCTGATATAAATGTCTAGTGAAACAAGACCAATTTTTCCCATTCTCCATATCGACTATAGCATATGCTATCAGGAACATTGCATTGTTTCCATCTATCCCTACTGCACTCAAAAGTTGCCCACCGTACTTCGACTTCAAAAAACATCCGTCCAACCCTATTACCTTTCTGCAACCCCCTAATAATCCTAACTCGCACGCTGCCAAGCATATATAAAGTCGCTTGAATTACTGCACATTCCTCTCCAACACAATAGTACTGCCCTTGTTTGTTGCCTTCAACTATTCACAATAATTATGAAGCAACTTATATTGATCTAGGATGCTCTCTTTGATTTTTTCCAAACACTTGTTTCTTGTCCGATAAAAGGTCCATTTGGAGATGTCAACATTGCAATCTTGATTCACTGTATCCTAAAATTCTCTCATTCGTAAATCAGGGTCACTCCTGAACGTCGATGCATAATTTGTTGCCAATGCATATAAGTTGAACTAACCCTCTTATTGTTGAATGCTGGTTGGCAAGTATGGTCATCTAAGAAACTTTTAATTTCAAAACTTATTGTCACTCCGCACTGTTGCATACAACACAAATGGACATCTCGTATGCTTGCAAATTGTTCTAAATCTCTATTTGTCATTTTTTTCCATCTGAGTGCTCTATTGTTTATAACTATTATAGTTACTAACTGCCTTAATCAATGTACGCTTCGTTTCAAAGACAAGACCTGCAATGAATGAGCAAATAAATTTCAAAAATTTTCCACTTCAATTTCAGCTAATTGCATTAATTGTAAGTTGTACCTTTTTTGAATTGTGGATTGGCCATATCGACGTTAGCATTGAATTCAAACTCTCTAGATCTCTTAGTACTAAGTAATTCTCCATCGCTTCCCAAACTTTCGAGTTCATCATAATCGTCGTACTCATAATCTCTGTCTTGTAATACTTTGTCATACAAGTCGCTTAAACCTATGTTGATATTCACAGTAGGCTGACTTTCATATTCGATACCCTCATTCGTCTCGTAGTCCAAATCAACGAGATTGTCATTTTCACTTGCTCCAATGTGGTCTGAATATTCTATTCGTCCACTCCCATTGCCCTGGTCTTCACATTCCGGCCTCAACTCTTCGTTTCCTGACTATTGAACGAACAACTCTATCAAGTCTTCATCCCACTGCCCCAAACCGTAAACTCCATCAAGTAATTCTTCCCAATTTACACTAGCCCATTCATACTCTTGACATTGTGGCACATAAGCATCTTGACTTTTTAATTCAATTGGAGGCTCATCATCACTAAGAGGCTGACTTTCAGGCTGCATAAACTTGTCCAAATTAGGCTCCCTAATACTATCCATCTCTATAATCTTTTCGATTACTACAATGGTCTTCCATTTTACGGTTGGTGACTCCCAAGACAACACAAATGTTCGAGAATGAGGAACCAAGTAAACTTCCACCAACTTAGAGCTACATATCCCATTAAACATTATCTTCACATCCTCCATATTCTTAATTCTAACCAATCCATTTAATAGCGACGTCCTATCCCTCCTATACAAAACTCCAACCGATAATTTGTAGACAAGATACTTCATAAACCTAGCTACCCTATCCACCGTTAACTTGCTAAATTCATCAACGTCAACGAAGTCCATATATTCCACATTGCCATGCTCATATTTCAAATTATTCGGCTTCAGAAAGAATCTGCCGCCATAATACCACGCAATGGTGAATTGTTTGGTGTTTTCTCATACAAGAATAAATAAAATATTGTCAAGCCCTTAACCAAGTCACAGACAATATAAAGCACATCATGCATTAAAGAACACAGTAGTATTATACAACACTAAAGTGACCCCACACTATATAAACAATATTTATAACTTTTGGAGTAGAGTGAAGACACATGCAAAGCAAATAAAAGTTTTTGAATTTCATAGCGTGGAGTTACCTATAACCCATAACAAATTCACACAAACGATTTAGTCTGGGCAAAGTACTTACCATACACTGGCGCCAGATGTTGTCCTCTTAGTTGTGCAACTATTTTTTTTTTAACTCACAATACCCTGCTTTCTTGAAAATAGCTATGCTTCAAACCTCTCAAATCACGTTTCAATGGCAGTTTCCTCAAATTTCGAAACAAAACCAACTAAATATTGTGATTGGGTCATTGAATAGACAGTTACAACAACATATGTACCACTTTCAATTCTTCAAATTCACGGCAATGGTTTTTTTTCCCTCTTTTTTTGCACTTTCCTTCGGTTTGTTTTTTAGTGCAGTTTGGTTTCTCCTGACATTGAAAGAAATAAATGAAATTTTACTTGACAATTTTACCCCCACCAATAAAGACAAATAAAATGAGAGTTTAACTTACTCGCGCAACTAACGAAATCTGTCCAAAAAGACCAATTGCACACCTAAGTGGATAGTTTAGGAACCACTCCACAAAAAATGAAAGGTTATGGACCATTTGTGCACTATTTTCATACGTTATGGACCATTTACGCCAATTTCCGTTCTTTATTTGTTTGGACTTCTTTGGGACTTTTTTTTTTTTTGGGACGCGAATTGAGGCACGAATTTAGGGTTATTCTTGGCTCTATAAATACACGTTATTAGAAAATAAAAAGAAAGGGGATTGATGGGAGAATTATACAAAATTCTTTACACAATTTTAGAGATATACTTGGAGGAATTTCACATCAAATTATTAAGAGAAAATTACAAGAAATTATTGGAGTTGTGGATGACTTTGAAGTAGAAGACTGTGTCGTCCAATAACATTGAAGAGATTCAAGATTAAAGATTGTGTCAACTTCTATTCTAAATTATTCAGGTTATGTATTCATTTTTTATCTTGTATTTTTGTAATCAAAACATGGTAAGCTAAACACTTGTGGCTAGGATTTTGATGAAACATAATTGATTCTTTAATCCAATAAATTGCTCGTTTTTATTCTTGCTTTTAGGTTAATTGTTTATTATTCCTTAGTCCATTTTGATGATTAGCTATCATTGGAATGTATTATTAATTTACATTGCTTTCGAAAGATTCGGTATAAATTTACATGATAATAATCAATATAGGGTCCTATAATTAATTGTCTATGTCATTGTGCTATATGAAATCGTTATATGGTGATCGTTGTGAATTAATGCTTGCATGCTTATGAGTTCGTAATTTATTTAGAGATAATTATATTCATATATAAATATAGAATCAATTGACCATCGAGAGAGAGGCTATTGATTAAAATTTGATCATTGATTTTTAACATAGGCATCTAAGTTCTTATTTTTGTTGATTGTTTATTATTGAATTAATTATCATCCTAAAATTTAGTTAATTTTAGGATAGTTCTTGGAATTCGTGTTGATGCTGATAGGCAAATAAAAAATGACATTAAATTCAATAGGCATATAGAGATATACTTCTATGCTTAGTGGTATTCTAGATTTATGTTGCGTTCTTTATCTATTCACATCCATCATAGAGATGTAATTGAGTCATACGTGAGAATTTGTTTAATTTGTATTGAGAGAGCAAATTAACATACAAAGAATTTCGATTGTCAACATAAATCAAGAATTGATTGTAAACGGGTAATTGATGGTTAAAGTGGGTTAGGGATGGCAATTTAACTCGCGACCCGCCGCCCGCTTTTAGTTGACCCACCCCAACTAACCGGGTAATAGAGGAAAGTATGGAGCAATGAAGGTCGACCATGGCGGGTGGGTGGGTGCCCCGCCCGCCCCTATTGTTGACTGTTGTAATTTTTTTTTTTTTTAAAATCATAAACTTAAAATTTGAAAAACAAATATAACAGAAATGGGAACTTGAGGTTCGAACTTGGGTGGCACATGTGCATACCTTTTTCCTTAACCACCACACTATAACGTTAATATGATACTTTTTTTGTTTATTAATATATTATAATCAATTTATTAGTTACTTTCATCTATCCTAATATCTAACCCTACGCAGAGATTCATTTCTTAATTCTTATATTCTCTCCTTCTCTTTGTCTTTCTCAGCGGCACTACGGCAGCCGATTTCTTGACTTCTTCATTCCTCATATTTCAGCCACAGAAATCATAAATCTTATTCTCAAATCGCAAAAGTGAATCATTTGAACCGGCAAGTGCAACCTATCTCTAAGCGATTCTAAACCACTGCCACCTTCGATCTGCCACCGTGCCGCCGCCAGTCGCGTGAAGTAGAAGCATTGAATCTGGGTTTTAACTTTAAAGGTTTTGTTGCTTTCTTTGATTATTTCCTTCATATCGAATTCTATTTAAATTTTATTTCCACTTTAATCTCTTTCTGATAATCTGATGTTTTTACTTTGTAGTTTAGAAATTTTAATCTTATACTTTTTGAATTTGGAAAAGTTTAAGCACAGTGATATTTAGTGACAAATTCTTCCAGAGACCACAACATTGAGTCATTGACGACAAGGGATTAGTATAATGTTAAACTATAAATAAATGACAAGGGATTAGTATAATGTTAAACTGTAAATAAATGATAATTAGTGCACTTGACAATGATAATTAATGCATGTGGCCACTTGCTGGATTGTGAAACTGTAAATAAATTAAAGCATTGCTAATTTGCTATCACTTGGCCGCTTGCTGAAATGTCAAATGTTAAATCTTAAATCAATTAAAGCATTGTTTGTTCATCCAATTTTCTTGTACATGATTCAGATTATTGATTGTTTATGCCAAATGGTGACATGGGAGTTAGCTGATTGTTCATTGTTTCATTTGCCTTATTTTAATTATAATTTTGTTTTTATTTTATTTGAAGATGTCGGAACAAGAGCATTGTTCAATAGGAAGTACACCTGCTACTCCGTTAGCACCTCGCGATAGTTTCACGCCATCAACAACAGCAAATACAAGTAATCCTCCATCATTATCGGCGGACCAAAATTTGAATAAAAATTCAATAAGTATAGATTCAGATGGAGAACTTGGTGTTGTGGGTAGAAAAAGAAAGTTGACATCTCACGTATGGGATCATTTTAAGCTCAAAATGATTGATAACAAGATTAAAGCTATTTGTAATTATTATGGAGGAAAGTTGGTGGGTCATAGTAAAAATGGGACAAATCATTTGAAAAAACATCTAGATAGATGTGCACTTCGTAACTGTAAGCAAGCTGATATTAGGTAGGCAATATTGAACCCTACAAAACAAGCGACTGGAAAGGTGGTTATGGGGACTTACCATTTTGATCAAGACCATGCTAGAACGGAATTAGGTAAAATGATTATTTTACATGAATATCCACTTTCTATGGTTGATCATATTGGGTTTAAGAATTTTGTGAAATCTATTCAGCCACTTTTTAAAGTTGTGTCTAGGAATACCATTAAAAATGATATTTTGAAGATTTATGACTTAGAGAAAGTGAAAATGATGAGTGTATTGGAGGAAAACAAGAGTAAAATTGCCGTAACTACGGACTTGTGGACTTCAAACCAAAAAAGGGGTTTCATGGTCATCACTGCACACTTTATTGATGATGCTTGGAGGCTTCAAAGCCGTGTTATGAGGTAAATACTAAACAATTCAAAGTATAATATGTTTTTTTTTTTTGGTAATTTATATATTGTTGTAATTATTTTGTTTGATTTTGTATGTAGGTTCATATATGTTCCTTGTCCACATACGGCAGAATCAATATCTACCACTTTATACGAAAGCTTATTAGATTGGAACATTGATTGTAAGTTATCTACTCTCACTGTTGACAACTGCTCAACGAATGATGCTATGATCAATATCCTTTTAGATAATAAGCTTTCTAGTGATTCTCATTTGGCAAATGGTGATTTCTTTCATATGCGTTGTTGCGCGCATATATTGAATTTAATTGTGAAGGAGGGTTTAGAAAATATTGAGGGAAGTGTTGAAAAAATTTGAGATAGTGTTTCTTTTGGACTTCAACACCAAAAGATGGGAAAATTTTGAGATTATCGCGCTTGACAAAAATTAGTTGTGGTAAAAGTTGGTACTTGATTGTAAGACTATGTGGAATTCTAAATTTGAGATACTTCGCGACGCCATGACTTAAAATTAGTTGTGGTAAAAAGTTGGTACTTGATTGTAAGACTATGTGGAATTCTACATATATTATGCTTCACACTGCTTTAGAGTATATTGATGTTTTTTTTCGTTTGAAGCAAAGAGAAACCCATTATAAGAGTTTGCCTAGTGATCAAGACTGGAAGTTGGCCAAAGAAATTTGTGAAAGGCTAAAGCTATTTTATGTGATAACTGAACTATTTTCTGGAACTAAGTATCCTACAGCGAATCTATTTTTTCCAAAAATTTGTGAAATAAAATTGTCAATCCGTACTTGGACTACTTCTGCTTATTCTGAGATTAGAATGATGGCCTTAAGTATGATGGAAAAATTTGAAAAATATTTGGATGAGATTCATGGAATATTAGCTGTAGCAACTGTTTTAGATCCTAGGTTTAAGATGATGTTGGTTGAGTATTATTTTCCTAGGATCTATGGACATGAACGTGCAACAATTGAAATTGCCAATGTCGGTTTACTTTGTCGAAAGTTGGTAACTCAATATATAGAACAACAAGATTTAAGTGAGAATGTTCCTCAATCTTCATCTTCGTATTCCCATTCTGCAATATCTTCAAGTGTTGGACTATTAGATGAGTTGGAAGATTTTGATTTATTTGTTACCACGAAAGTTAGCACTAGTAATTTGAAATCGGAGCTTGACTTATATTTGGAGGAGCCGGTCTTGTCTAGGTCTAATGATTTTGACCTATTAAATTGGTGGAAAGCAAATTCAAGCAAATACATGACATTACAAAAACTTGCAAGAGATATATTGGTCATCCCTATTTCTCACTGTTGTTTTACGAGTGCGCATTTAGTACAAGTGGTAGATTTGTGAGCCCCCATAGAAGTAGACTTCATCCAAGACTTTGAAGGCATTGATGTGTGCTCAAAAGCGGTTATGGGGTGACATTCATGGTATATAAAAGTATTTAGTATTTTTATTTTCATATTTTTTATTCTTGACATTTATTTGTTGTTAACTCGATTTATTTTATTGTTAGAAAACTCTCCCGCGTTGTCATCGTACACCGGATGTTGTTCTACTATCACTGACGAGGAAATCGAGGGCGAGGTAATCTGATTTATTTCAATATACAAGTTAAAATCTATTTAAAAATCTATTTAAATTATAATATTATTTGATATACGAACTTTTCTTACTCATTATACAGGAATTATTGGGAACCGAGTATGTCACAACTATACATGAAGAAGAATGAAGATTGTCGATTTCAATTTCAATTTCAATTTCATTTGTTATTGTTGTTCAACTTTGTGAATCGTGTATTATTTGAATACATTTGATTTTTGTGTTGGTTTGTAATGTTTATATTTGTTTTGTACAATTTAATATTTTGAAGATTGGACAGGTCACAAGTTGTTAGTTATTAGTTGTTATATTATATATTTGAATTTATATGCTTTTATTTATTGTGCGAAAGTATGTAATATATATTATAATTCTTGTGTTTCCGTTATAAAAACAAATAATCAAACCTATTGTATATAAATTTTTTCACAACTTATACCCTCCAACATTTATATGTATATATATATATATATATATATATATATATATATATATATAAAATAATAATAATAATAATAATAATAGAAGCGTTAGCGGGCGGGGGGGGAGCCTCCCTCCCGCCAATAAGCGGGTCTAGGGGGTAGGCGGGCGCCCTAATGTTTTATGCTTGGTGCGGTATGGGCGGGCGGGCATGGGCGGGCATGACCATGACCCGCCCATTGCCATCCCTAAAGTGGGTCAACAATTATGGATTCAAGATTCTAGTACTTTTTATGATTGGATTAATTCTAGAATTTGTATAATTACTTATTTTAGTAGATAATTAGATTTAGTTAAAATCAAATTTAAATAACTGATTGTGTTTTCTTGAATTAGAGTTAGTATTAATTAAAGTATAATACGTATAATACGTAGGAAATTCAATCATCGTGGATTCAACACTTAACTTCTCATTATATTACTTTTTAACTATTCGTCCACTTGTAGAATTAAAATCGTAAAATATTGTATATTTGGTAAACTGGATTAAGCAATACTAAATCGAACGTGTAAAATATTTGCTTGTAGTCTTGTTAATCAAGCATCCAGATTACAAGAGAAATTGCAAAATTAGGGAGAGAAAAAAAAACATTATAATTCTTATTAGATGTTCAAAGTAGTCATGATCCTAGAAAATAGCCATATTATATTCTAAATGAGACTTTGTTAGTATTATTCATTCCAATATTCATAAAACAATGCAAATCATCATTTCTTTGCAGATCAAATATTGAAGAATATCCTGTAATTAAGCCTGCAGAATCACCCTTATTGATAAATGCAACTCCCATAGCCTGTATCCACAAAACAACATTATTCAGAAATTATCAAAATCATTTTCTCTTTTTTTTAAAAAAAAAATGGAGGTACATATAATAAATTTTTGAGGGTTTTTTTATTTTTTTTATTTTATAAAATCTTACTTGGATCAGTTAATACAACGAGTCCAGAGTTGCCAAAATAGCAGTTCCAATGGTTCCTTCCCCGAGACTGGTAGTAGAGATTCATGGCTACTGAAGCATGGTTAATTAGAATGTCTGGTATAAAGCAAGAGCAACCCTTCTGTAGAACCCTACAATCCACCTGCGAACAAGCGTAGTTAACATTTGCCAACAGAGTGCCTTGATCGGACGAAGGCTTCGCCACGCACCACGTTTTCTGCAACACAACAATATGTTCTTTATAAATTTAGCGTCGACTATTTTTTTCTTGACTAAAAGAAATTATATATAGTATTGCATATCACGTACTTAAATTTACCTGTTCGTTTGCCAATATTAGGTTCCCAACTGTAGAAACATTATTAGGAAATGTTATAACATAATCGGAAGAAATAAAATACAAAAATGCTTTTTTAGGGCGAGGTTCAAACGAGAAAAACCGGGAGTAAAAGAAAATATAGCAAATGTACCTGAAATGAAATAAAAGAGGGAGAGGAAAAGAGAGAGATGAGTTTCTTTAGCCATTGTTGAGTTGTACTTTCTGTAAACTGAAGTTGTACAAGTGAGAGTGATTATGCAGGATGTGTACTTAGGTATATATAGGTAAGAATTAAGATATAGTCAAAGATTTTTAAATAAGAAGAAAGGACAAATGAGATTAACGGCTATAATCCCTCTTATGAGCCGTTAAATGAAATTTTTGTGCAAATGGATATGAAAAGAGCCTAGAGGGCAGACATTTTCAAAGTGGCTCTTGACTTTTTCATTGTTCTTATCTTCCAAATAATTGTGCCAATCAATTGCCTAGTAAAAGTCGGGTCCACATATTTGTTACCGTAGATAGTAATAGTGGATGAGACATGATATGTATCTCTTTATTAATCATATTTAGTGGTGTCTAATTAGTGAAGCAGATCAAATATAATATTGGCGTAAATGAATTAGCCCATGTTCGGTAGTTATTTTTTTTCCAAAAAAATCTATTTCTTTATCCTACAATTTTTAACTTTTCAACATTTTTACACTACAAAAAAGTTTGAAAAATCAATAAAGTACCCAAAAAACTTTTTTTTTCCCAAAAAAATACACTAAACATGCCCTTAGTCTCTATTTGATAATACTAGAAATTCAATAACGTTAAACTAATTAAATTAGGTAATATATTTTTCTTGATCTAGAGTTTACAATATTTTAGTCCAAATTAAGGGAATTATAAATTAATTTAATCATGAACAAGTTTTTGAATCACTTTTCTTGATAATCTGTGTTCTGTTTAATAAAGTTTAAAAGTAGATTTATAAGAAATTTTGAAAAAAAAATTGATAAAATTGTGGGTTCTATAAAATATAATAAAATTAAAGAAAAAAATGAGTGAAATTTTTAATTGTTATGTCTAACCAAAGTACTAAAATATGCCTTTTTGTACCATTACGAGCCTAAAAAGAGACATCATATTTCAAAAATTCCAATAAACATATATTAAGCAGTGGTACTTTTTTACTAATAAAATTCTGGGGTTAACATTCTTTTAAGATTGATTTATTGATTAAGAAGATAACCACGTGAATTCATCCAGTCTAGTTTCAAGTGCCTGAAACTTTTTCCTTTATACTCTCCAATAGAAAATGGCATTTCCAACTTTTTTAAGCTTTAATCTCTACACTTAATTTTTATATTTGACATGATAGATTAAAAAGAGTTATAAATAGATAAATGATTATTATATTCATACTATATTTTTAATTATCTACACCACGTTTTAATTATAATAAAAGTCCCACAATCTTTGACATTTTGACACTTAGGTCATTACTTTTTTCGTCACATTTTTATCATTAACTTTCAATAATTTTTACATTTTTTCTTTGATGACAATTTTTGTCCAAATATTCTACTAATGTGTATTGAAATTAGAGACAAATATTTTGTCAATTTTTTGTATTTATTATTTATTTTGCTTATTTAGAAAATACAAGACGCAAAAAAATATTTTTTGCACCATACTAATTAACTTTTTGGATAGAAACCATCATTAAAGACAAAAATAAGATGTGAAAATTAATAAGTGGGTGATAAAAATGTGATAAAAATAATTGAAGACATAAATACAAAAATAGCAATAGTTTGAAATTTTTATTACAATTAAAAATGCGGTTAACAAAAGATGTGGTGTAAATATAACCACCCATAGAAAATTATATTATATATTTTTTTATTAATCTTTATTCAATTTAACTTACTCGTATACAATGTGAGTTGGTTGCCTAGTGAGGAAATGATAAGAGATTTCTATCACAAACCCTCTTCATCCCAAACATCTCGTAGAGGCAAAGATGCCTACATAGCAGCAACAACACACATGATTCTCTCTTCTCACACCCTCTGCGCATGCATTCCACCATCCCTACAATCACTGCTGCCGCAGCACGAATCAAAGTCCTCCTCCATCACACCTCCTCCGCCACCAACGATAGTGGCAACACCGGATAGGCGCTCATCAGTGACGTGGGCCAGGACTTGTTCGAGGTTATAATGCAGAGAGTTGGCCGTGACCTCATTTGTTTGTGCTAAGTTACGCCATAATTGGTTTTCCATAAAAAGACTCTTGACCCTTTCTTGAAGATTTAAAAAATCATCTTCCCCATTCTCTGCAATTGCTCATCCTTTAGGGGATTAACATATTTTCATACTTGTAACATATATTGTAACATATTTTCGAATTACTTGTAATATGTTATCACTTAGTATTGCAAAAGATTTTGTAATATTGTTCGCAACGCATTAATAATATAGCCATTGCAACTGTTTTCGTAACATTGTTTGCAACAGCTTAATAGCAGATTTTGTTGGCAACAGAATTTGTAACATCAAAGTTGGATCGCAAATTTTAACATCAAGGTTCGTTCGCATCATGTTATTTCCAAAATCATTTTTTTTTTTTTTTTTGGTTGCGAAAGTTATAACAATGCAATTTAAACTTCAAATGAACCGGAATGAAATGAATCTGAATGAAAATAACATCAATTGAGTTATAAATGAAATCGCATCTTTGTAATATCAAGGAAATATTACATAATACAATTCAACGGAAAATGTTTTAAATCCTACCGGAATAATTACACCAGCGCAAACGGTTTTAAATTTGAGTTTATTATCTTCTGTCACGATTTTGTAGAAAGAAGAAGGTGGCCGAAATAAAATGCAATTAACTTTAAAGGAGGATAGGGGTTGAAAAGATTAGGATAGATTACGATATTTAGTCAAATAAAGAATCCTAATGAATATGGTAAATAGAGATAATTATGAAGTATGTTGCATATAATTAAATAGATTTGAAATTAAAAAAGAAAAAAACGCAACCTCATCCAGTATTTATATAATATAATATATGTAACAGTTTTTATATAAATATTAACATAATATGGCTTATTGGTGAAAATTTCCCTTGCCTAGTCTTGAGACATCCATGTCCTTGTTTGATGACCAGAGTTTGTCTTAAGAGGCAGACGGTGCCGAGTCTGGTTCATTGGACATTCGATCCACTTGAAAGTTTAAATTTTTTAATATTTTCAGAAAATTAAGGAGAGTATATTTAATCTAGATTTTTAATATAGATTTTTAAAGATTTTGATTGACTTTTTTAAGTGACTAAATTTTATGAATTTCATTAATTTTTATATTGTTCCATTTATTTGTTGCAAGTAAACTATATAAAAAGTCAATGCAGAAGTTATTAGTTCACTCTACTTTTTCTTTTAGATAAATTATGAGCTTTTAAGTAGCTTGAAAATAAATTCAAAAAATATAGTATGAGAGATTCCTTTTAAAATATTTTCTAATAAAATGAATAGAGAGTAAAATATTAATATTATTTTCATAAAAAATATTGGTAATTAATCGTGGCTATAAGACCTAAAAAAAAAAAAAAAAAATTAGGAAAATATTGAAGAAAAAATACATTGAAAAAAGAGAAAAATATTTTTAAAAATTCAAATAAAAATGTTCATAATTAATATTGGCTCTAGAGTTTGTAAAAGAAAAAAGAAAAAGAAATATTGTATAAAGAAAAAAATTATAGAATGAAAGACTATTTTTGTTCAAAAGTCTTTCAAAGTCTTGGGGATGAATGAAAATGAAATTACGATATCTTTTATTTATACTATGTGCTTTAAAGTTAGTACACATAAAGTCATCAAAAGTATTGGAATGAATGATGAAAAATTATAATATCTTTTATTTATACATTGTGCCTTAAGGTTAATACATATAAAATTTTATAAAAAATATTTTGAATACCCTTAAATTTCGTAGGATTTTAAAAAGTACAAATTGAATATCGTATAACTTCTAAATAATTTTTACAAATCTTTAAAAGTATATATTGAATACCCAAAGACTTTTATATAGTTTAAAAAGTCTAGTCTTAGAGCATAGGTATTAGATGTATTAATTCAACTATTAGTGTCATATGTTCATATTACGGTAAGAGTCAAATTTACTTTTCCTTTGAATGTGTTAGTATATTAATTAAGTGCATTTAATATAGTTAGATAGAGAAGTCAAAAATGGACTGACCCAGTGGGATAGCTTAGATATCTCGAATGCTGAGCCGAGCCGAGCCATCCGAATAAAAAATTGGTCAAGTAAAAACCTGACATATTTGGTCCGTTACAACTAACTCACCGGACCAATCGAGTTGGCCGAATAAAATTTCTTGTCCCAAGTTCTCCACCCCTATTCATCCATCCAACCTCCTACCTAAATAGGGGAGAATTCTCCCCCCTTGTTATTTACTCCGGTTTTCTTGAAACCAGGGTTTCATGACCAGAAGAGTGAGGGATTTCTCCTCCCTGATCAACGGTGGTTTTGTGAAGGAATGGTGCTTTTTGGGGGTGTGAAGTTTTTTTTAATAATTATTTTGAAAAAATAAATTAAAAATTTAAGTTGGATTGGCCCAACAAATACGGGTCCGTTTAAAATTAGGCCAGGCCAATTTTTATGTGGCCGGTCCAATTTCAGGTCAGTCAAGTTAGCCTGTCTGGCCCATTTGTCACATCTTTAGTTAGAGTTAAATAACTCCAATGTCACTATACTTTGCCAAACGTTCCTGGAATGTCACTGTACTTTAAAATGTTCCTAGAATGCCATTGAACTTTTAAAAGTGAATCCACTATGTTACATTATGAAGTGGCATTCCAAAAACGTTTTGTTGAATACATTGTTGATGAAAGGTAAATAAGTATTCATCTGTAACTGACCAAATTTGTTGTCATAATTCGATAAAAATATTTCAAAATTCAGTAATTAAATGTAATAAATGGTAATTTAGTTTTTTTCAACTTCCAAGGACTAAATGTGGTTAAAAATATTAATTTGAGAATTTTATTATAATATTAACTGAAGGACAATATAGGAAATATAAAATATTAATGAGGACGTATTCGTCCAAAAATGTTTCTCCTTTTTCTAGACTTTTAGATGTAGTATAGATATAGATAAGGGTAAATTGCAGCTAGTGTCCCCAATATTTGATTTCATTTGTACTTGTATCATTAATATTTAATTCTTAGCATCCATCACCTCAACTTTTTATATAATTAGCAGCTAATGCCGTTTGTGACCAAAATACCCCCACAACCTTTTATATAATTTACAACATTTTATGTTATTTGATGTCATATTAAAATATTTCACAACCTTTGCATTTGTTTATTGATATAATATTTGATTGTGAAATATTGTAAATATTGTAATATTTGATGCCATATTATATATATTTAAACACCATAATTCATTACCATATTTTGATTCCAATCCAGTTAAGTTTTAATAAAAGAGTTAATTTTAGTCCATAAATATATTATGGTAATGAATTATGGTGTTTATTTTAACAAAACACAATTTATAAATATTTGAATCTTTTAAAATTATATAATTCCAATCCCGCTCGAGTCTTTTCAAAATATTAGTTTTTGGTTCGTACATTGCACATGGTGTATTTATAATATTGTATTTTAATTATTTTCAAGTTATCGTTGTGATAAATTGTATAATTAATTAGGTAACAAAAAATCATTTTTTGTAAACATGAAATTTTACCTTAGACACATTATATTTAAAATTTAATAAGTGTTTCCAATATTTAATATTGAAAATACAAAATTTATTGATAACAATAATACATAAAATAAAATTTTATTTCGATTGGATAATACATTTATTTAGACTGACTAACAATAATATAGTTATTGTGACCTACAAATTTACAATATTTCATAATCAAATATTATATCAATATTCAAATACAAATGTTGTGAAATATTTTAATATGGCATCAAATAGGATAAAATGTTGTAAATTATAAAAAGTTGCAAATGAGGGGTATTTTGGTTAGAAAAGGTATTAACTGCTAATTATATAAAAATTGAAGTGATGAATATTAAGAATTAAATATGAAGTATACAATTATGATTGATAATATGTTTTATCTCTAACACGAATTACATAATTTACCAAAGAATATACCTCAGTATATGAACCTGGACCATAACCTGCCACCTTCCTTGAAGGAGCACCAAAGAATATACCAAACTATAGAAACCTGCCCCCTACCTACCCCACTCCATCCCTGAACCCATTCAAATAAATAAATAAATAAAAAGTTATTTTTTTAATAATATTCAGAAAAGCATTACCAATACAACAAAGTTAGAGACTCAAAATATCTTACAGAAATTGGAAACATATGAGAGTACTATGAGAGCATGCCATGTTATATACATTACAGATAAGCAAGAAAATCTCCACTCCGAGTTTTCAACCATTACACGCTAGAGCACATATATCAATCGAAACCTAAAAATGCTAAGATCGAGAACTCATAGATTCGATTTTGTAGGTTGAACATATATACTAAAGTTCGAAGACATGACATTTAGGCCATGTTCGATAGCCATTTTTCTACTTATAATTTTTAACTTTTTAACTTTTTTACACTACAAAAAAGTTTAAAAAATCAATAAAATATTAAAAAAAACTCATTTTTTTCAAAAAATACACCGAACATGTTCTTAATTTTTCTAATGCAAATTGAAACCTGCTGAGTTGTGATCTGGGTACCGGAGCTAAGCTACAACCTGCATGCAAGTTGCAAGTTGCAAGTTGTGAGTTGTAAAAGACAAGTCGTTGGTCCATTCACATCTGCACATCTACATCTATTCAAACATATTTTGTACAAATTAATACAAATGGGGTCATCAGAACTCTGATTGGACACCTACCAAGTGGACATCCTACCCTCTTCATTAATTTGCAAATTTGGATTCATTAATTTGCAATTTGGATTTATTACATTGAAAAACATGTGTATAAAATAGTAGATAAGTGGCGGAGATTGGGGTGGACCAGACTATGGTTGAGTTCTGCTCTCGAAAAAATTAATTTTTAAAGTTTAAAATTTTTTTCTCGTAGCTGCTGGGTTTTGAAATGTATTTTTTTTTTCTTTTTTTAAGTAGTAGTCTACACTCAAAAAATTCTGATTCCACTTCAGATTATATGTATGTTTGTATCTCACAGTTTTGAATGTTTAGACAATGCTTTAGAGCTTGTTTGATAAAGTTTTGATAAAAAAAAATATTATATTTTAATAAAATTTGAAAAAATGATGGTTGAAAAATTGATAAAAGTTGTAAATTACTTAAATGTGACGTAATTAAAATTAATTGTTAATTTTGAATTCAATTTTTTAAGCTAAACCAAATGAACATTCAATATGGTATTAGAAAAGTCAAATATTATATGCTCAAAATTCACCCCATCAATAAAACAAATTAAGCTCTTTTATTAATTAATTTAGAGTTAACGACATGAATTCGATTTGGTTAATACTAAAACGACCCAAACATACAAATTTACTAATTTTTGAGCAACTATCACTACTTCTAAGACGTTCTAGTGAGATTATAAAATTCTGATGAATAAGAGCGTCACTTTCATTATCCACGAAAAATTCATGTCTGAAAATAATAATAATAATAATTCGATATGCACGTGAATAGTATATATATGGTGAAGATAAGATATAACTATGTATTGTAAATTTAAATTTTTTATAGTGGTTTTCGTTTTTAAAATTCGAAATATAGTCAATATATTTTTCATTTTATTTTTTGTGGTTGAGAGTATAGAAGTCCGAAACATATGATCACAAATAATGGGAAGATATTTTCCCATTGCCTTTATATCTGTGGTGAATGAAATCCGTGTTCCCTTGAAGGAATGGCTTTTGTTAGAGCCATGCATTTGTTTTCTTTATCGAGAGATCTAAATATAATATTTTATTTTATTTTTTCTATTAAAAGATAAAAATAAATTATAGATGAATATAATAAGACAAAATTAGAAATGAGAACGAAAGGTATGAAATATAATAAATGAGATTTGCTAAATAAATAAACATTTTCATATGATGACTATAAATGAACTTTTAGTCTTTAATTTTCTTGATTTGTTGGGAAACACCACAAGTTTTGTTGATTACTCTTCTTTAGTTTGTCAAATGTCAAACTAATTCCTCATTTGGCCAACTTTGTTGGACCTCTTTTTAAAGTTTTAATCGAACTTTTATTTTATACCTTAATATGGCTTTTACTATTAGGGGTGGGGTGGGGGGTGAGTTGAGTTGGGTGGTTTTCGACCCAACCCGACTCAAACCAACAAAAGTTTGATTTGGCAAAAATCAAACAGAACCGACCCGAACCAATTCGAGTTGGTTCAAGTTTTCGGTTTCGGACTAACTAAAGCAATTTTTTTTTTTTCGAAATAAAAAAAAATAGACTCAAACCGACCCGATTCGGTTCACTTCAGTCGGTTTGGTAGTTAATTCGCTCAGTCCTATTTACTATAGAGAATCGGGTAATTCTTAAAAACAAATGAGATTAAAACATAATCAAGTTAATTTTTCCAGAGAGTTAAGGTTTAAAAATTGAACTATATTATGTGAAAGTGTTACATATCGTTAGAGAATTACTTTCAATTTTGTCTTCTTTTAAACTTGAACAAATTAACCCGCTCAAATTCCATGAGTTATTATAATTTTGTCCGCCCCTACGGCAGATTTTCAACGTGATTCGGAAAATCTTAATCAATGGTTGGGTTATATTAATTAAGGATCTGTTTGACAAAAATTTTGAAAAAAAAAAAAAAATTAACATGTTTTGATTGATAAAATGTGTGATTGAAAAGTTAATAAAAATTGTGAATCCCACAAAATGTGTACTTAAAATTAATTATTAACTTTATCTTCAATTTTAACAACTTTTTTAGCTATTCGAGATGAAGGTTACATTAAAAGTTAAAAATTTGAGAGGATCAAATACATATTTCAAAAACTACAAGGGGTCAAAATGGAAAATAAAAAAGAGTAAAATTGAGAAAGTCGCTACCGCCACCGGCCAACTACAACAGACCTACGTATAATTTACTTTTGTACCAAACGGCCGCCCAAACAACAAAATAATTAAAACACGAAAATATCCTCCCCCTATAAAATCAAATCAATTCACCATTTGATCTCTCTCTCTCTCTCTCTCTCTCTCTAATCTCCGATCCACCCCCTCCAGATCTCCAAAATCCTAATACAACAATTTTTTCAAATTTTTATTCTTTGTTCAAATTATATAATAATCTTCAGTGTTTTGTTGAGCAGAAAGGAAAAAATTGTGGACGAATTTTGGAGAATTGGGGGTTGAGCTTCTCGTTTAATTAGCGAAGTAATTAATTTGTTTACTTCAATTTTACATCGGGAAAAATTGTTTCCCTGAGGCCAGAGCTGATTGGATCAAGAAACAGAGACGACGCCGTATCGTATTCTGAACATCTGAGAAACATAAGAAATCATGCAGCATCAAGATCAGCGGAAGAAGGTTCTGTTTATATATATAATATTCATTTCTTCTGTTTGGGGTTTCTTTTTTCTGCTTAAAGCACGTAGATATCTTGTTTTATATATGAGTTCAGGTGGTTAAAGTTTTCAGAGATAGAAATCAGAAGTCTTGATCAGAGAGCTGAGATATTTTGTGAAAGTATTCAACTTGTATGGAGTTTTATTTTTAATTGAATTTATATATTTTTTTTCCATGAGTTGTGTCTTACATTCAGTAGTTTTGGCCATCATTTCACAGGACACGAAAAAACAGAAAAGAAAAGAAAAACTGAAATCTTGGAACTGGATTTTATTTATTTTTGTTTGTTTAGATATAACGATCGCAAATAAGGATTTGATCCAGTGAATAAAATTTGGTAATTTTACCCATGAATATTTGGTTTAATTGATATGGTATATCTGTATTTGGTAGTCAGCCGCTTTACCTTTTGCTTTAAGCTGACTGGTTATTTATGGGATACTGGTGTTTTGGGAGCATTTTCCTTTCTGGCTTGTAATCTGAGAGCCCGAATGCCATCTGTAGATTCTGTATTCTTTACTTCATCATCAGAATCGCTGTCTGCCAAGGTGATGGCAATTTGGATTCCTACCTTTCGATTCTCTTTTGCAAGAAGATAATACGTGGAGCTTGCTTTCCCCACCGCCCCCCAACACCCCTTATCAAACATTTTCTTTATCTCTTTCTTGGCAAGTTGTTGTACTGGATGAAGTACTAATTTTGGGTATTAGAAGTTTTTTATAGTTTACCTTCCTCTTGGGTTTTAGGAATTCTGTTGTGAATAACATAGGTTCTGTCACCTTAGGTTCATGATCTGACCATGTATTACTAATTTTGCAGAGCCCCAAAGAGATGGAGTTTTTTACAGAGCTTGGAGATGCCAACAGATACAAAATTCTAGAAATTATTGGCAAGGGGAGCTATGGAGTTGTTTGTTCAGCCATTGACACACAGACGGGGGAAAAAGTAGCAATAAAGAAGATAAAGGACATTTTTGAGCATAACTCTGATGCTATCCGGATTTTGCGTGAGATTAAGTTGCTTCGGCTTTTGCGCCATCCTGATATTGTTGACATTAAGCGGATCATGCTGCCACCCTCCAGGGGGGATTTCAGAGACATTTACGTTGTCTTCGAGCTTATGGAGTCCGACCTTCATCAAGTCATCAAAGCTAATGATGACTTAACACATGAGCACCACCGGTTTTTTCTTTATCAGATGCTGCGGGCACTGAAATATATGCATACAGGTACCTTCTCAGGTCTCTTTTATTTAGCAGCATTTGCTTGAAAAGATATGCATCACTTGAGAGATTGAATTGCAATCTGGTGGTTCATAGATCAAGATACTGCGCTCAGCACCTGTCCTCATCTTGTTAGCTTCTATTGTGCTGTGTCTACCATTCTGACATTTTCATTTCCTTGATTTCTTGTGTTGATCGTGGAACATTCTAGTTTAAGTGGGGTTATTAGATGGTTTTTATTTCTTATTTAAACATTTTCGGTTTCAGCTAGTGTGTACCATCGAGACCTTAAACCGAAGAATATATTGGCAAATGCCAACTGCAAACTTAAAATATGTGATTTTGGATTAGCAAGAGTGGCCTTCAATGATGCCCCAACAGCTATATTTTGGACGGTATGTCATTCTTTAAACATTTTCTCATATAATTTAATTTGTATTGTCATCCCATTGGCTGGTGATGTGATTTTGGGTATTGTTCTCATTTCTAAAGGTGTGCCTGATTCCTATTCTTTTTCTGACTTTTCTGTCACAAATTACAGGATTATGTTGCTACGAGATGGTATAGGGCTCCTGAGCTGTGTGGATCTTTCTCCTCCAAGGTAACTTTCATGTAACCAGTGCAGCGCTTTCCTCCTTTCTCAATTTAGATCTGAAATGTGCTGGGAGCATGGTTTTGTGTTATTTCATGGATCATAACATCTTTAATTTCATTCATTGCCTGTGTTGGTTTCACAATTATATGTGCATGATGTGGGTCAATAATGTATCTCCACGTAAAATATACTGATGGAATTGACTTATTTATTTCAATACACGATGAATGTATTCAGAGTGCCTTATATGAGTAGTAATTGTAGATTAAAACAATTGTTGTTCAGGGAGGACTATTGAACTCTCTTGGAAGTTGATATTTCTGTTCTTCGAGGTAATTGTGTCAGGTTGCAACATTTCCCTGGGGGGCTTTATTGTGCTGTATCATTTCTTTCTGTTCGTGTAAATCTGTCTCACTAGTGTCGATATGTTGCTTGCAGTATACACCAGCTATTGATATCTGGAGCATTGGCTGCATTTTTGCGGAGGTCTTGACAGGGAAGCCCTTGTTTCCGGGTAAAAGTGTTGTGCATCAGTTGGATTTGATTACTGATCTTCTTGGGTCACCATTGGCAGTTACAATTTCTGGAGTACAGCACATCACCCTCTTTACTTTGTATTTTCATGCTTACTAGTTATGAAGGGACGCCGTCCAAGATATTTGTGTAACTGTCGTATTATGTCATGGATTTAGGTGCGCAATGAGAAGGCAAGAAAATATTTAGCAGAAATGCGGAAGAAGCACCCATTGCCTTTTGCTGAGAAATTTCCCAAGGCAGATCCTGCGTCACTTAATTTATTGAAAAGGTTGTTAGCATTTGATCCAAAGGAACGACCAACTGCTGAAGAGGTACATTTTACCTTAAAACATAGTTGCATTACACTAGCTGCATATATTTGGAATATGCATTACTAGGTGGTGCTTTTCAGTTACATTTTTTTCTCGTATTTATTTGGCGTATTTTTGGTGTATTTGTATTTTAGGCATTGGCGGATCCTTACTTCAAGGGACTGGCTAAAATTGAAAGGGAACCTTCTTGTCAACCAATCTCAAAGTTGGAGTTTGATTTTGAACGGCGAAGAGTGACTAAGGAAGACGTCAGGGAATTGATATTTCGGGAAATACTAGAATACCATCCCCAACTACTGAAGGACTATATGGCAGGAAATAACGACATGAATTTTCTTTATCCTAGGTTTTGAACACTTCCATTCAAGCCTACCCATTTTAATTATAGCTTTAACCTTGTATTACATGAGACTCATGGTATGATGGTTTTTGCACTATGTAGTGCCATTGGTCATTTCAGGAAACAATTTGCCTATCTCGAGGAAAATGGTGGGAAAAGTGGTCCCGTGATTCCTCCTCAGAGAAAGCATGCCTCTCTCCCGAGGTTGGTTAATTTATTTAATTTATGCAATGTGTTGTTTCTCTTATACATATCATCCTTATAAAATAAGTGTGGGGTATGGATTTAACTTTTCCATATTTGTTTCTTTTATTTTTAAATAAAAGAGAGAACTTTGTTGGGCAGAAATTTAGCTTGTATGAAAGAGCTTTCTAACAAATTTTGTTAAAAAGTTGATGAAATGTGTGGTTAAAAAGTTAATAAAAGTTGTGGGTCCCATGAAATGTGTTATTAAAATTAATTATTGATTTTTACCACTACATTTTAGTAGATTTTAATCTTGGACCAAACAAGCACTTAGATATATTTATGGAGATGTGAATGCACTCCTGAGATCAGGAGGAGTTATTGGCCAATTTTATAGCATATTCATTTGTGTTCAAAATCACTTGGTTCTAAATTCTATTCCTGAGAAAACAACTAACACCTACTGATCTCAGAAAGTTCTGACATTGCTTTACATTTGAGCAGGGCCGGCCCTGAGATTTAGGGGACCTTAGGAAAAATTTAAATGGGGTCTTTAATAAATTGAAATGTTTTAAAATGTAAATTTTTGACAGACAATTAAAACTTCGTGCATTCACGGACATATTTTATAATACTTTGCTTAGATCCAAATTAGATTTTCACACAAGTCAAAAAGACTCAAAAACTGTTACACAATAGAGGCACAGAATATAAAAAACAAATAAAGTTCTTCGAATTAAAAACATTTGAAAATGTCAAAGAAAAGAGAATATATAATTAAAAAAAAAAAAAACATACACACAATATATGCAGGAGTGTGTCATGTGTGCATATATATATAAACAGATTTACAAGCCAAAAAATGGTACTTTTTTTTTCTTCTTCCCTGAATTAAAAAATAGTTGGAATTTGGAAAATCGTTTTGACTCAAAATAAAGATTTCTAAAATGAGGTTTAAAGAAAAAATGCAGAGTCTATAATTTAAAGACTAGATTAAAGTAGATAATGTATGTTAGATTTGGACATATTTTAATTTAGGCTCATTTCATGTAAAATTGATTATTTGGGGCATGCATTAAAAGTTGCTATAAAACTGCAAATTGGATTAGTTTCTCCTCAACAGATATAAGTGCTTGGGCAACTAAAGTGCATATTTTTTCGTAATTCCTCACATAAGGATTCAAAAAAAAATCAAGACAACCTGGGAGTCTGCTTCCCTGTCTTCCTGAATTCTCTAACTAGCCTCTCAGTATCTTCTGTTTCCATATATATATAATAACGTTTCACATTGTTTTTACTTGATGCAGGTCTACTGTTAGCTCAAGCACTATACCTCCTAAGACACAACCGAATGTGTCTACATTTGATAATCGTCAAAATACAGAAGAAATGTCCACTGGAGTTGTTTCGGAGGTCATTTCTAGAAATCTATCAAAGGTTTCACAACCGCCACCACAGATGCCCAATGGTATTTTGAATGTTTTCTACAAATTCTCCTTTTCTGTTCTTGTTACTTACTAGCCCCTCACATGATATGAGATTAAGAAGGAATTATGATCTCGCTTCTCATTTAATCACCAAAGATAGCTATACATATTTATCAATGTGGTATTGCAAAGAAGCATGAGGAACAACTGAACAAGTCAAACAGCTATCTGCACTTTCTTCTATTTCTTCTTGGGTAGTTGCAAAAAATTTATAATGTCATGTTCAGTGCATCCACGTAGACTCAGTGAGAGACGTAAGGAGAGGGGATAGGATGTTGTTCGAGGACAAGAGTTCTAGAAGGTGTTAGATCATTTAAAATATTTATTCTAAACAACGCTTGTTGAATTGGTTTATGCAGTGATCGTGTAATGATTTTTATTCCTCCTCCGAATTCTCTTTTTTTGGGGTGGATGGGGGGTCATATATTGATAGGACACCGGATTAGCGCATGTTTGGTAATGTTGAAATTATTTTTTAATTGCTTATATTATAAGTTGTTGGTGAGTGTGTGGATAAAAAGTGGGTTGTAAGTTGTGGGTTCTATGAAATGTGTGGATAAAAAGTATGTTTGACTAATTTGACCAAATGAAATTATAATTAAAGCATTCCTAATCATGCAAGTAACCTTGAAAAATGCTTGTTTTGTTATGACTGCACAAAAGTTTTTAAGCAGTGTACTTACCGGTCCCTTGTAATTGTAGAATCAAAGGTGTAGTATTCATGTTATTGGTTATTTTGTTAAATCTAGCTCAATTCTCTAGATCAAATCAATTGATTAATATTTTGAAATGTATAGTGTCTTTCCATCTTTATAGAATCTTTATAGTGTCTTACCGGTCCCTTGTAATTGTAGAATCAAAGGTGTAGTATTCATGTTATTGGTTATTTTGTTAAATCTAGCTCAATTCTCTAGATCAAATCAATTGATTAATATTTTGAAATGTATAGTGTCTTTCCATCTTTAGTAACATATCCTTTTTCTTTGCAGCCAAGCTAGGAAGAGTGGTAGGGCCAGTTTTACCATATGAGAATGTCAGACGCATCAAGGAGGCCTACGACGGGAGGGTACATGTTCAGAATGCTGTTCTTCCTCAATTGATCTCTCCACATTTCTTTACAACTAACATGGCAAAGAATCAAGATAAGTATCGAACTGAAACTGATATGGAATCATCACAAGTCAAAAAAGAATCTCAGCAATCAATTCCAGTTAAATCAACAAATGGCACGAATACTCCCATTGACAACAAAGTACAGCCTCATCAGCGCTTGCCTCCTAAATTAACTCCAGGAATGAATGTCGACTTAAATAGTAACCTGTATTACCTTACGCACTCAAAGGCAGGCCTATTGAATAGTCAACTTGCTATAAACGTGAAAATGCTTCAAGCCCAATCTCAGTTCAGTGCAGCGGCGCCTGCTGCTCATAGAGATGTTGCTGTTCAGTTTGTACCAACTTAGTAGGAGATCGCCTGAAATGGTATTTCGACAAGGGAGCTTTCGACTCAGATAACCAAGGGTGAGGATGATGAACATCATACAGCACCAATGATGAACAGTGTTTATGGATTGTGGTGTAGTGTGAGAGATTATGCGAATCGTGTGCATGAATCACGAAGAGATTGACACGGTGTCACATAGTACGTCTAGTTTGATTAGGGAAATATTGTGAGAGGAGAGTTAATTTAGTTTATGCAGTAAGTATCGCCCCCTGTAAATTTACAACCATTGTGTTATTAATTTATAAATAAGATATTAACTTTTCATACCCATCTTCCTTACAAATTTGGGGTGCTTCTCTTGTTCTGTGAGATGTTTCAGGGGGTGTGCCTTCTGTGAACATAAGTTATACTCGTTTTAACAGGTTGACACGGTTGTGTCGTGCAAACAAACTCATCAGTCTCAGGTTAACACAGGTTGCATGGCTCAATGGCTGCTCATCTTGCGATCACCAACTGCAGATATATATCCTTTGCAGGCTTGAACAACTAAAATCTTGAGACGCATACTTAGAAGTTAGAACTGAGAGTCATTGGGAGGTCCATTTTCAGTGGAAGTGGTGCTCCTTAGGCCTCCGCTGAAACAAGAATCTTCTTGTGTACATCCCCTTAAATCAAGGTGATAGGATTCGAACCTATAGCACCGTGCATCTAAGAACAGATGCATTGACTAGACTGCACAACACTTCGTCTCTCCATCCCGAAGCATATAGAAGCTCACGTGACCAATCTTGTAAGTTTTGTCATTTCCACATCCAAGAAAAGATGAGTTTAAGGAGAGTTTTTGAAACATTCTAAACATATTAATTGTTACGCTCCAATCCCATCTGGCGTTCCATATAGGTAGGACAATCCCACTTAGGCTCCACGTGGGCACGGTCAAAATCAAATTAACCTAGGTTTGTTTGTGTCAACTCAGAGGACTATTTGTGTCGAGGAGCTTGGACAACCAAGGCTGTCAAAGTCTGACCCTGATTGCGAGGCTATTTGTGTCGAGGAGCTTGGACAACTAAAGCTGTCAAAGTCTGACCCTGATTGCGTGTTAACTTTCTTTCCGACAACTACAAGTAAGATGAAAAGATTGATGGGGACAACCGTAACACGGCTTGTCGCGATCGTAGTCTCTTAAATGGTGAAAAGGACATCCTCATTAATGCCAATGATGTGATGCTCAATATGTGACGCGAAGACTCCAGATTTAGCCACGTGTGTCACACATCGAATAGGAGGATCAATTAGAATTTGCCTATAAATAGCAAGCCCATTTCCACAAGAGATGGGATTAAAAATTAGAACTCTCGTACACGAAAAAAACAATGTCATCTAGACTAATTGTTGCTCAAGTGTTCATATCCACTTGGGAAGTTGTTAATTAGAAACCATCAAACCGTTACTTCAACCACATCGTGTTCCTCCCTCACTCTAGGGCCATATTTGTTTGTTACTAAACTTATCAACATGGTTGAATAAACCATGTGGCGATCTAAGTGTGCAAGAAAATACATATAGAAAAAAAAAGCGTAGAATTCTTGTTGGCAGCCATTTTTAGAAGTCAACATTAACCATTTTTTCTTCGCTTCAGAAAAATAGGATAAAAAATTGATCACACGTCTGCTATGAAACTGTCTTTATGTATCCAATGATTGCTCTCCTTCCATTTTTATCTTAAACCAATTAACCATTTTTTGTTAATGCTTATAAGTGCTAATAAACTAATTAAATATCATTTTTATCTACTTATTTTGTAGAATCAACTACTTTTTATCCACATAAATACACTGCTTATAATCTACAAAAATATTTACGAGGCATACTCTAAACAAATTGTCAATTTTAATGTACATCAAAGTTGTGGATGAATATAAATCAGTACAATTGAATTCCATTCAAAATTTGCAATAGTAAAATTGTAACAAAGTTGACAGTCTCCCTAATCCATATCAAAAATCACTTATTTTAAACTACTAATTAATTGCAATCCTCCTACTTGATTACAAAAAGAACTCAATTCCCACATTCTACCAGATCAAAACACTAAAAATCACCATTTTCTGACCAAAATAACTTCCTCCTATTTCTTGTGCTCCTCCTCTCTAGCCACAATCTTGAACTTCCCCGTTTGTTCTTGCTGCAAAACAAAAACCAAAAAACAGAAAAACAACAGTCAATTCATCAGCATACTTGAAAATCTAGTTGAAATTGTTGAACCACCTCATCTAAAAATTAACCAAAACATTCTTTTTTTTTCATCAAATGTCACAATTTTCATAAATCCATAGCAGAAAACCGGATCCAATGACCATTGTCTAATGTGACTTAAGCTTTTAAATGAGGTGTCCACGAAAAAAGAACTTCATTACCTTTTTCCACAAATCAGTGTGGGTTCTGCAGAAGCCAGCAACAATAGCCCCTTTATTTCTTCCTTCTCTATACTCAATGCACAGCTCTTCTTTCAGTCCACATGTCACGTGGAAGGCCAAAGGACACTTAGGTTCAGAACAATCAATCACACACCCATTTTTAGTCCTGCAAATGTAACATTTCTTTTCCCACCTCCACCTTGGCACCTTAGTACAGTCAATGCCTTCTCTGCCTTCAGGGTCACTGAAGAACACTTCTGGCACAAACAGCGCGCACACAACATGAGCCCACTTGCCATCTTTTGTGGGTTTCAGTGCACCACCAATTGCAGGGCAGAGGCAGCAAGAAAATGCCTTTGGGGTAGCATTTTTCTCTTTCTCCAAGCATTGGGCACAAAACCAATCACCTTCTGGGACACCCTTTGTGAAAGGATGGCCATAACATGTGGTATGAACCATTAAATCACAACCATCACATAGCACAATGGGATCTTTCGGATCCCCGTCTGTGCTATCACATATAGCACACACAATCCCATCATCGTCACTTTCCTCATTGTCTTCTTCTTCTTCGTCTTTATTTTCAACTTCAATATGTTTGACTTCATCATCAATTCCTCCTTGGACATCTTTTTGCCGGTTTTCTTGTTTCTCAGCATCAAGGGATGGAGTGTATTCGACATTGAGGTCAAACGGTTCAATGGCATAAACCCTTTTTTTGGCCGGCAAGCAGTAACCGTAAGTGGTGGTGGTGGAGGAATTGGGTAGAAATGGGGGTGAATCTCGGGATTCCTTCCGCTTTTTGGCCGGAAGGCATAAAGGGGTCTTGAGATTGTCTTTGGATTCCTGGTGTCTATCAATATTACTTTCTTCTAATTCTTGTTGCATCAGCTTGAATCTTTTCAGAGGAGGCAATCCATGAAATCTGCTCTCCATTTCGTGGGTTCGGAGTTTGAAGGTGATGAATTAAGCTGAGAGTGAAGATTTGAAGATAACAATGGTAAATCTTGAAGCTACTATAAAAATTTGGAGGCTTTCAAAGTGGCGGGAATTGAAACTGTGGAAAAAAAAAATTGGTGAAAAGGTTCAAAACTGGCGGTGTGGTTTTCGATTTCATTTGAACAAATTGCTGTAATTTGAATATGATAGGGGAGATTTCTGCAAGGCGGTACAAGAAATTGGAAAAATGTTTCAACTTTTGTTTTGTTTTTTTGGTTTTTGAGGGAGTGTTTGAAATTTGGCGCCAGAACTTAATCTGGATAATTAAGGACTAATTTAGATTAGTACCCCCCTCCCTTTTTTGGTTTTGGAATTATTTGATTAATAAGACCCAAAATTTGATAATAAAAGTAAAGAAATAATAATTTTTTTCAAAAGACAGATGACTCATAAATATAATTAAAGTTTGTCTTGTAGAAAATGCATTGTATAAAGTCACATAGTGATAGAGAGATAAAAGCAAAATTCTAAACTATTTTTTTATTTATTGAAAATTGAAATATATTTAGTATTTTTTTCACTACGTTTATTATTTATCAACATCATTTATGCCTTACTTAAACAAAAATATCATTTGTACCACACTCTTCGGAGCGTTTGCTTATATAATTTAATAGTTATCAAAATCGTTAGAATCGTGTAAATTATAGTTTTCTTTTCAAAATCAATAAAAGTTACATATAATTTATCGTTAGTTATAAATAATAATTAGAAAAAGACATCATACATATGTCATTTCTAGGAGGAACAGGAAAATGTAGGTTAGTGTAGGAATATCAATTTGACCCGTGACTCGCGACCAGTGCGTCGGTCCTGTAATTTTCATCGTCTGAGGCGAACTTCATAAATTGAGCCCCTTTAAAAGGAAAACCCATCATCATTGAAGAGGGAAAAGCTAAAAAAAAAAAAAGAAGGAAAATTGTCAATAAGTCATCTCCACATGACTTGTTTCAAATTAGATCAAAACTTTTTTTTAAATTGTGATTAAGTCATACTTCACAGCAATATTTTATATTAATTTCAAAACCACCCTTTTAACTATATTTTTATTGGCACAATCTTCCAACTCCACAAACGTCCTCCACCTCCGGCGACAACCTCCTCCACCTCCGGTGACCTCCGGCAAGTGCTTCTACGGCGCAGTGTCACTTTTTAATTCCATATAGTAAAATCTGGGTAATGTGATATTGAAATTGTGAAGATATCTAAGCATTCATGGATGAATGAAGGATTTGTGAAAGATTTTGGTGTAGCTAAACTAGTTTTGAGATTGGTTTTAGGCAGTTTTTTTGTGAAGATTTTGGATCAATTTCTAGTTGGGGACTGAATGTTGTTAGCTGTGAAACTATAAAAGTAAATGACAAGTTACTTCATAGAATCCAGATTGAGGTAACAAATTAACGTAAGAATATTGTTATTAATTTCTTTGTTTTAATCTTAATTATTGTATTTGATCATTTTTTCAGGCTAGTGATCTAACGGCTAGCATTGATCTATCCATGCTGCAAGAGAGGCTGACCAATATGATTAACCTGGGTTGAGTATTTTATTAGTTATGTAAACAATGAGCATTTTCCAGTTATGTAAACAATAAGGTAACATCTGTTGTTGATACTGTATTATAGAATAGCAACTTGATATTGTATTAATTTGGCCATTAGATTATTTCTTTGTGTTGTTAATTAGTCATGAAAGTTGTTTGATACTGTATTATACAAAACAGTATCACAACAGAAATGGACATAGAATGCTGTAAATATGAGATTGAATGCTGTAAATATGAGCTTGAATACTCCACTATCTTATGTAAATCGGAGCTTGAATGCTCCACCATCTAATTGCTGTAAATAGGAGCTTGAATGTTCCATAATCTAATGTTTAGTCATGGTATGTTGTTTGATACTATATTATACAAAACAGTATCACAAAAAACAGTATTACAATATAAATGGACATAGAATTCGTATACGTGCTCAGAATTTTTATTATAATATATTTTCGGAATGGTCTCGACGAGACGGTCAAGACAAGTGGCTATGCCACTGCGTAAGATGAATTTTACCCATTTGAAGTCATTTCTTTAGTTTAAAATGACAATCTTTACTTTTTCTTTTCAAAATAGTATCACAAATTCTCTAAAACAGTATCACAGATAACAGGCGAAGTTGGTGCATCATAATCGTTGCTCGAAGAAATGAATTGAATCAGAAATGAATTAACATAGTCATGATGGTTAAATCAGATCAAATACACACAAATAAGCTGCTTTTAAGCTTAACCAAACATACTCAGAAATGAATTGAATAAACAAAATGTAGAAATTATAAATGTTACTTACAGACACTAAAGTGCAAAAATTTACAAAGACCAATAAAAATTTCATGAATCCGGCCGGATATAAAGTTTGATATATTAGTATCATAGTTGAAACATTATCTTAAACAAACAGTATCATATTTGATAGATTAAAGTTCACCAATGTACATTATCTAAATAAAAACAGTATCATGGATTAAACAGTATCAAAGTATACTAATCTACATTACTTAAATAAAATAGTATCATGGATTAAAATATGTTTTAATCCATGATACTGTTTTAATCCATGATATTGTTTAATTATGACAATGTTTGAATCCAGTGATACTGTTTGAATGTCTTAATTTTAATCCATGATACTGTTTTAATGTTTTAGTTTTAATCCATGATACTGTTTTAATGTATAAGTTTTAATCCATGATCTTTGTTTAATTATGGCAAGGTTTGAACACGTGACATCGTTTGAAATCTTAGTTTTTGAATAATCTTAGTTTTAATCCATGATATTGTTTGAATCTATGTAGAATGAATTTTATTTATGATATCGTGCTTTTATCTTTGATAATCGTTTAATTATGACAATGTTTGAACCCGTGATAATATTTGAATGTCTTAGTTTTGTCTATGATACTGTTTTAATTCATGATAATATTTTGTTTAGGTTATGTGCATTAATATAATTTGATACTGTTTTAATACATGTTTTAATCTATGTTACTGTTTTGCATAATACAATATCAAACAAAAAACACGACTAATTAAACAGTATCAAAGATAAAAGTATGATATCATAGTCATGTGTGTTGTTTGATATTGTATTATGCAAAACAAGATCACAAAAAAAAGATATCACAATATAAATGAACATAGAATTTGCACACGTGCTCAGAATTTTTATTATAATATGTTTTCGGAATGGTCTCGACGAGACGGTCAAGACCAGTAGCTTTGTTACTGCGTATGATGGATTTTACTCGTTTGAAGTCGTCTTTTTAGTTTAAAATGGCAATCTTTAATTTTTTTTCTCAAAACAGTATCACAAATCCTCTAAAACGGTATCACGGATAAATGTACATCCTTTTGCTGTAAATTAAAGCTCTTCCAAGGTATCTGAGTCCTTTAAAAGCAAACACATACTATAGAGCAATGCCAAGATGAAGAAAGAAGAACTGCCAATCATTCTCAAGTTAATGGAAAGTCATCTAAAACTATGAACAATGTTTCTAATTCTTCCCTTGAATTAGAACATGTTTGAGATTCAATTAGGACATAGATTCCCATTGGATAGATAAGTATAAATATATAAGGTGTTTTATGGTAGGTAGATGAATTAATCGAGAGAGAATAATATTGTTCTTAAAATATTTCATTAGTAATACAAAATCATAGGTTTAATAAAGATCACAAAAAACAAGATTATCACCACAAAACAAGATCACAATTAGTTTTTTACACAATTAAGGGTATGTTGGTCTTTTAGCTCTAAAATATGACTTTAATTGAATTAAGTTTTGAGCACTTTAGAGCCCATAAGTGCCCAAATAGTGACCGACCCTGAATTTACCCAAAAAAGAATGTACCAAGAAAACCCACAACTTAAATACTAAGAGCAATTTTGTGGTGGATGAATCGCAAAACCCGGATATTTATGAAGAGAAAACCATACAAAAATATTCACCTAAAAGCGGAAAAATGATGTGCTAACATAAATACAAATGACTACAATTTTCATACAGGTAGGTTTTACACTAATAATTTCATGTTGGTTAGCACTTTCACAAGGTAAAAGAGTGAATATGGCACAATAAACAAGTAATACAAAGACGTGCATTGTGAATTTAAAAGGTGCAAAGAAATTAAAACATATTGATAAATGTGTTCCATTTCTTCACCCGCTCAATAGGTGAACAAGTGAGAAACGTTTGACTGCTAATAATCATATCACTTGAAAACTTTAAAATGTACTCGCCTTATAACAAGCTTCAATATCAGATACACAACATCGATCCTCTAAACTATTATTTCTCCAAATCCTCTAAACTGTTATTTCTCCAAATCCTCTAAACTGTTATTTCTCCATATATAAAAAATAAACGAAAAAATGAACTACTACGAATCACTTAAGAGTAAATCCCCAAAGAATGTTATTAAACAACAAATTTTAATTTTGCAAAAACCATTAATTAGAACTTTGTACCTGAATACCAATGTGAACAAGCCCAGAAAAGCAAATAAACCATAAAATTCAATTGTTTAAGCATTTTATTGAGAACAAAAGAAAAATTGACACAATTGGTGTGAAATTGGCTGCATTACAAGAAAGTAAAAAAGAAAAACAAATTCAACAAATTAATAAAACTCATCTAAAGAAACTTACCAAGTGCCCAAAATACCTAAAAAATAAAGATCAATTAACAATTTCTAATTATAACAATATTGAGAAAGAATACAAAATCCATTCACTCAAAAAGATTTATGCGAAACTAGAGTCTACAACAAATCAAATAACAAAGTCAAATATCAAATGACAAATCATGCCACCAAATGACTTTCAATCAAAATTTGCAAATCCTCAAAACACACATTCACCAAAAACCAAAAAAAAAAAAATCCAAATATAAGAGGAAGCTTTTGCTAAAAATTCTGAAACCCCCTTCTCAACTTTTTCCCCAGTGACCAAGCACCACCAATCTAGATCAAATAAGCCCCAAAAATACATCTTTAATAGAATCACTCAAAACCTTACTTTCCAAACCATTTTCAAGAAGCTAAACCCCAGAAATCCAAGATCAAGTAAGAAAGAGGTCAAAAGACATTTTTGATAAAATTTATCAAAACCCAATTCTAAAACCATTTATGGTATCCAAACACCAACATATCCAAGGTCAATTCATACAAAAAGAAAAGAAAACCCATAACACAAAAAAAAAAAAAATAAATAAAATGAAGAAGATAAAGATGCAGACTTTGGTTTTGTGTACCAAATTGTACCTCGAATTTGTTGGCGGAGGTTGTAATTTGGCTATTCTTGCTCCTCTCTAGAGTGTCCATCAGTGATCACGTTCATGTGAAGGTGAAGAGTTAGCTAAAATGGCGTGAAGGCTGAAGAAGCAATGATGGAAGCTTAGCTGCCAGCTGGGAAGGGAAAGCATTATGGACTAAGAGTCTATGACCCAATCAGGCAATCACTTAAGCAATTTTTTTGGGCTGTTCAATCTTTTGTTTAATTTTTGGACTGTTCCAATTTTTTTTTATTTTTTCATTTTGATGCTGTTTTTTTTTTTTTTTCATTTTGGGCCCCTCTACATTTGGGGCTCGAGGCTTGTGCCTCCCGCCTCAAGCGGGGACCGGCTCTGCTTCATGACCCTTCCCGCCCCCGTCCCGGACAATAGGGTAATAGGGGTGGGTTTGGGATAGAGAAATTTGCCCCAGGATGGAGTAGGCCCTCCTCGAACCGGCCCCGGACAGATTTATTTATTTATTTATTTCAAAAAATATGAAACTTTAAAAACAATTTTGCTAAAAATTGGAGTGATGGGAGTTGAACCCAAGTTCAGAAAATGGATTTATAAGCCTTAACCACTGCACCTCAACTTTGACTTTGATTTTTTTTGCTTGTTTAACAAAAATATGATAAATAATTACTTCTTTCTATTATCTATCCCTAACAATTAATCATATTCAATTCATATTCAAACTTTCCCAAACCCTTCCAATTTCCTGTGAAGTCGCCGTCTCTCCCATAACTACAAGCTTTTCATGTTGATTTCTTATAGCTCATATTATATATTCATTAAGATTTCAAGGTTTTGGGTAATGTAATTCTTGAATTTTAGTTTTGTTGGTCTTTAGAAAGATTTCATTCTCTACATTGAAATATCCAAGTTTTGGGATAAATTAATATACTTGTGTTTTTATTTATGTTTTCCTTCTAATCATTCATTTGTATTTTTTACACTCATGATATAAACTTTCTTTGCTTTTACTATCAAGATTAAAATTAGTTCCCCCTATTTTTGTTTTTAGAAAAGCTTGTAGCTCCAGATTTGATTGTTGTTTAAAAAAAAAATTAATCGAGGTAGTGGTGCGCCGCCCCACCCCGCCCCGCCAATTGGCAGGTCTAGGGGCGGGGGGCGCACCTGCGAGGCGGGGTTGACCCGCTACGAATCCGCTCCATTGCTATCCTTAGGCTAGTGGGACTTCCTTTTGCTAGAGTCTCTTATTGGCCCAAAAATATTTTTGTTAGTATAGGAAAAAATAAATTATTTATATAGAAATTTTATTTTTCTTATATATTAATTCGATCTAAATTTTTTTTAACTTTCATCTAAATCCGTCCTTGCATCATTTCACAAAAAAGGTTCTTTTGGACGTAATCACAAAAGACTTTAAATGCCATTAAGAACTTACATGTTGCATCGAATTCATGGGGCCAAGGCTTTTAAGTTTTAACCAGGATCACTTTGGAAAGAATTAGCCAATGGTCTATGCTTGAAGTTTTTCGAGCATTAGTCATCGAGATTAAAGGGCTATTTGCAAAAAAAAAAATGAAAATTTTAATAGATTTTGATAAAAGTTGTAGGTATATGATTAAAATTAATTATTTACTTTGACCTCAATTTTTTAACCTATCCAAAACAATGGCTAATAGCATTATAGGCGGATTTACCTGAAGATAAGGGGGGTCCCAAGCCCCCTCTCACCATTTGAGGCCCAAGAAAGGCCTATTTTTCATTCTCATCTCCATGGCCCTCTCAAATTTTCACTATAATTGATTATTGTTTAAAGCAGTTTGTTCAAATATATACATTGGATTTATATTGACGTTGGAAAATAGCATATTATGATTCAATACTAAACAATATCTTTCAAACACATTAACTTGTTGAAAATTGATTTTGCAAATATCCAATATTGTAATGTACTACACGAGATATAATGTTGAAAAAGCCACTATATTTCATATACAACACTGATAGGATGCCCATCACATTTCATATATTATATTGATTTTGTTTTGATGTATAATTCTTGTTGAAATTTTTTTCCTTATTATTTACGTAGTGCCCCCTTCGAACAAAAGTCTATGTCCGCCACTGAATAGCATGTTTGAGAGTGTTTATAAAGTACTTATAAGCTGATCAACTATCATTTTTATCCACACATTCGTATGATCCATAATTTTTATTCACTTTTTATCTACAAGTTTTGTTAGACATATTACTTATAATTTACAAAAAACTTTATCAAACAAAAGGGTAATTGGCACAAAACGTCCATACTTTTTGAAGTGATTGTGCAAATCATCTCTACCTATGAAATTTTGATATTTTCACTATCAAATCCATATTTACTTGCGCAAAACATCATTTTTGTCCATTGTCATCCAAAAAATTCTGTTAAATCCAATCCTCAACATGACTAATACCACATTTCAAAAGTAATTTCGTCCACACTCATATTTCACATATGTCCCTGCCTTTTATCTAGCAAATCAATTATATGCTTTAAACCGAATGACTATGTGGGGATTGAAGCTAGAAGAAAAATTGAGAAAAGAAAACTGCCAAGAGATGATATTACATACTTGTTGATATACAATTCGATCTGTTACATCAACTAAGTAATTCTTCACCGGTGCAACAAGAGCAGGTCGGATGTCATTCTCATCTAGGTCTTACTCCAGGTCGGACCTCATTTTCAGGCGGGTCTTACTCTAGGTCGGACCTCATCCCTAGCGGGTCTTACTCCAAGTCGAACCTCATCTCCAGGCGGGCCTTACTCCAGGTCGGACTTCATCTCAAACGGGTCTTACTCAGGTCAGACCTCATCCTAAGACGGGCCTTACTCCAGGTCGGACCTCATTCCCATCTCTTACGGTTAAGCTCACGTCACCGGTATGTCACATCTTCTCACGTGTCGGGGACGTCGGATCAACCGCCCATCACAAAGATGTCACTTCACATTGAATTTCCATAAATGAGATGTCTTGTAAGCATTAAATGCCTAGCTTTTGCATTTAATGCATGTAATCATCACATATTTTCCTATAAATAGGAGACATAAATGTCCAACAGTTCGAACATTCAACTGTTTAATAAAAGTACTCTTACAAAGGTTATACAATCAGGTCTTTCTACATATACTTACCTATCTACAACTTATTACAGTTATAACTGACCTCAACACTTATCTTTAAGTTGGCTTAGAAATAATGCAAACCATTTTCTAACGTCAACAGTTTGGCACTAGAAAGAAGGCCCTCCCTATAAAAAGGCTCTCCATTTTCCAGAAATTCACCGAAAAGATCAACTCTTGATCATCATACCTAAACACTTCATCTCTAAAACACATTCAACATGAGTCATAGCCATGACTCAAGAAATCACAACCATGGAAGAAAATGAAGTCAACATATTGATCTCTTACCAGGCTTTCACTGAAGGCATCCCAGAGAAACCTCAGCTCCAACCTGTGCTCCCGAAAAGAAAGCAGTCCTACAAAGATTGGAGTACCTAACTCACGTTATCGAATGGCTTGAAAAGAATCAAGCCACCTCTAAATGCATCTCAAACTCACAAGCAGTCGCCACCAGGAACGGACCTGAATATCGTCGGGCTAAACAACGCCTGGCCGAGCTGGAGGCTAAACAAAAGAAAACTTCGAGGACACAAAATAGCCTTGCTGACGCCGTAGCTTGACTAACTACCAGTGAAGAAAAAGAAGAACTAGAGAGCATCTTGATCAAAAGAATCAACAGTCCAACGATCACCCAACTTGAGCCCATGCTCACCACGCAGAAGTCAATCCCAACTGGATGGACAGAATTGTCCAATTTTTTAAAGATGGTATGGTGTCCTCAGATAGTGCGGAGGCAAGGAAATCATCGACAACATCCTATTCAAAAGAAGCTTTTCACTTCGATTACTCAAATGTTTAAGGGAAGACAAAGCGCAAATATGCCCTCAGCAAAGTTCATAAAGGAGTATGCGACAATCACTGGAGGGCAATCACTAACACATAAAACTCGAGGTAGGGATATTTCTGGCCTTCACTAAATAAGGACTCTATTGAGTTTGTCCAAAAATGTGACACTTGCCAGAGGTTGTCCCTATCACCAGATCTCTCCTAGAAGAGCTGACCTCAGACCTCAGTCCTCAGCCCTCAGCCCATGGCCTTTTTTCAAAATAGATGATTGATCTAATTGGTCCAAAGCCCATGAGAAAAGACGGGACCAAATTCGCCATAGTCAAAGCTGACTACTTCACCAAATGAGCAGAAATAGAACCATTGGCCAAGGTTGAGGTCGTTCGGTGAAGAGCTAAAAATCATCAAACACACACTAAAGACGCGATGAACTCAATGGTGCTTGGGCAGAAGAACTTTCGAATATACTTTGGTTTTATCGCACAACTTGCCACTCTAGCACGAGAGAGACGTCTTTCTCACTAGCCTTCAGAGCCCAGAATTGGGAAGGTCCTTAAAAAATTACCACAGTCTTGAACAATGGGGCTACAAAGTTAGTAAATCTAACCAACGTCCGGCCGAGGATGTGACCAAGGTCATAAACCTCGGACACAAAGGTCCCACTTGATTCGAGACCGACATCAATCAGCATAAGTGCTGCGCTGCCGACATCAGCTCAAGAAGCCAACATCCGAACTGAGGATGTGACCAAGGTCACGTACCTTTGGACAAAAATGTCCTACACAGCTCGGACCCATGTCAATCAGCGTAAGTGTTGCCGCGCGACGACATCACTCAAGAAGCCAATGTCCGAATTGAGGATATGACCAAGGTCACAAACCTCTGGACATAAAGGTCCCACACAGTTCAGACCTACGTCAATCAGCGTAAGTGTTGTGCTGCCGACATCAGCTCAATAAGCTAACGTCCGAACTGAGGATGTGACCAAGGTCATGTACCTTTGGACACAAATGTCCCACATGACTCGGACTATGTCAATCGCGTAAGTGCTACATCGGCGATATCACCAAGAAGCTAACGTCCGAGGCGAGGATGTGACCAAGGTCACAAACCTCACGGACACAAATGTCCCCTGATTCGGACCCATGTTAATCAAAGATAAGTCTTTGACTTGCTGACATCACCAAAAGTCAACGTCCGAGGCGAGGATGTGACCAAGGTCACAAACCTCCGGACACATGTCCCCACACGTTTAGACTCCACTCCAGACATTACAATTGTTGATATCCAATTCGATCATCATATCGCCTAAGTAATTCTTCACTCGCTAAGAAACTTAAGGTCGACCTCATTCCAAGTACGTTCGTAACTAGGTCGGATCTCATCCCTAGTGGAACCTGATCTAGGTCGGACCTCATACCTTAGTGGAACCTGATCTAGGTCGGACCTCATCTCCTGGTAGAATCTGATACAGGTCGGATCTCATTCCTGGTGGAACCTAATCCAGGTCGGACCTCATCTCCTAGTGGGACTTGATCCAGGTCGGACCTCATCCCCTGGTGGGACTTGATCCAGATATGTAAGCTAAAAATGGTCAATCTCAGACCTGGCCTTCAAATTGACATTCCTCTCCAGAAGAAGGAGGATTGAACTTGGAGTTTTTCTTGAGCTCGTCCATCTCGTCCTTCATGAACTGGACATCCCAGTACCGATGCTTCTCCGCAACAGTCTCAATTAGCTCATCCACGACCTCTTTACAGAATCTCGGAGGTCCGCTTGGCTCTTTTCAAATAAAGCCTCCAGCTCGGACTTTTCCATATTCTCTTCTTCCACTTGGCGTGCTAAAGCTTGGAGCTCAGACTCATTCTCAGCAAGCTCTTCTTCTTTTCTCTCCACTTTCTCTACAGCCTCAAAACGGAGCCTCATTTCCTCATCTTGAATGGATCAGAGCATTAGTACGAACTAAAGGTCACCCCTGACCAAAATCAAGAATAGGAGGTCCTACCCAATCTCTATGTGAGGGGTTTTTCGGGGAGGTCCTACCCCTTCAGGTCCTACCGAATCATACGAAGGAGGCCCTACCTACAACAGGTCCTACCAAACTTCTATGGAGAGGGATTTTACTCATCAAGGAGGTCCTACCGCATCACAAAAACGAGGTCCTACCTCTTTAGGTCCTACCGAATCACATGAAGAAGGTCTTACTTACAACAGATCCTACCCAACCTCTATGGAAAAAGAGTTCACTCATCGTGGGAGGTCTACCCATTCAGGTCCTACCAAATCATACAAAGGAGGTCCTACCCAACCTCTATGGAGAAGGGAGTTCACTTATCGGGAGGTCATATCCATTTAGGTGCTACCCAACCTCTATGGAGAAAGGAGTTCACTCATCGGGGAGGTCCTATTTATTCAGTCCTATCGAATCACAAGAAGGAGGTCCAACCCCTTCAGTCATACCGGATCACACGAAGGAGGTCCTACCTACAACCTCTATGGAGGGAGAGTTCACTCATCAAGGAGGTCCTATCTATTCAGGCCCTACCTTGATATATCATGTCCTACCTTACCTCCACGAGGAAGGTCCAACCTAATCTCCATGAAGAAGGACACTATCGTCCAAGAGACCCTACCTCGATATATCATGTCCTACCTAACATCCACGATGGAGGTCCAACCTAATCTCCATGAAGAAGGACACTATCGTCCGTGAGATCCTACTCGATATCTCGGGTCTTACGGTCAAGACTATCACGTTAGCTATGTGTGCACACACAAAACAAATCAAAACGGCCCAAGGCGAAGGCCACCTATGATCAAGTCAGAGAGCATGCCTTGGGGGCCAATTGTTGATATCCAATTCGATCTGTTACATCAACTAACTAATTCTTCACCGGTGCTACAAGAGCAGGTCGGATGTCATTCTCATCTATGTCTTACTCTAGGTCGGACCTCATTTCCAGGAGGGTCTTACTCCAGGTTGGACCTCATCCCCAGGCGGGCCTTACTCCAGGTCGGACTTTATCTCAAGCAGGTCTTACTCCAGGTCGGACCTCATCTCCAGGCGGGCCTTACTCCAGGTCGGACCTCATCCTAAGGTAGGCCTTACTCCAGGTCGGACCTTATTTCCATCTCTTATGGTTAAGCTCACGTCACCAGTATGTCACGTCTTCTCACGTGTCAGATGTCAAATCAGCCGCCCATCACAGAGATGTCACTTCACATTGAATTTTCATAAAGGAGATGTCTTGTAAGCATTAAATGCCTAGCTTGGTATTTAATGCATGTAATCATCACATATTTTCCTATAAATAGGAGACATAAATGTCCAACAATTCGGACATTCAAGCGCTTAATAAAAGCACTCTTACAAAGGTTATACAATCAAGTCTTCTTACATATACTTACCTATCTACCACTCATTACAGGTATAACCAACCTCAACACTTATCTTTAAGTTGGCTTGGAAATAATACAAACTATTTTCTAACGTCAACAATACTGTTAAACATAAAGCGTAAGGAAGGTCATCACCCATATTTTAATGCGAGCTGCTTCACTTCCCACTCATGCCCACTGGCGGATTTACAATGGGAGCAATTGTCCCACTTTGATTTCAAAAGTTTTGTTGTGTTTTAGAAAAAATTTAAATTTTATAATTTTTTTCCCACAACAAAATATGAACTTTAAATTCAAATAGATGCAATGGAAGTTCCCTATCCTAGTGGCAAATCTTATTATTTGTGTTTGGGCAGATTTGGGTTCAAATCCCAACTGCCATGTTATTTTTTCTTTTTATTTTCTTTTGAGAAATTTGTGTAATTAATTTCAAATCTTAAAAATAACTTTTAAATTTCTAATCTTTAGTTTCATTTGTATATTTTGTCTTTTTACATTATTCTATAAACTTGACTGTTAATTTTATCATGTTTTAGAATGATAAAATTGACAAAATACTATGCTAAATAACCGAATGTAATCTTTTAGACCTTAAACGTTTATTTGATTTTCAATTCCAAAATCTGAAAAATTAAACAAAATACCCCTTCTTTTTTTTACGTACAAATCTTGTGAAAATATAGTTGAATTTGTAAAGTTTTGCATAAATAAAATGAGTGGTTTTATTATTTTCTTTAATGACGCTATATCTACCGGCTACTGTTTCGTTGCTTACTGCTATAGACGCTACAAGCTAGTGTAGTGTCGACAGCCACGCTAACCGCCATATTGCCCCACAAGCTAAAATCCATGACTCCGCCCCTGCTCATGACAACCTGATTGGTACTAAGAAGCATACATAAGTATTGTAGTAGAGTCTCCCTTTGTGGAGGCAATCAGGGATGCTCTAGTGTTTACACAGTTTAAAATGCCCAACATTTAAACATACAATGTCAAGAGAGATCATGTGGACTATCTCGACATAAATCAATCCTAAATGGAATTACACGAAGAGTTGGGTGCAATTATATGTGGGGCCTTCTCCATCACTACCAAGGATGGCAAAAATGTGGTAAGTGAATTTGAGGGAAAGGTCAATTTCATAGTCAAGTGAGGTGGACATGTTATCTCTTATGCAGTTCATGGATTAGAAGGCTCACAAAAAACCAAAGGAACAACTTGCGGTTCATGATTCTCACATTATTCTTGATACTCTGAAGGATTACTTGTACCTCTGGCCAAATTATCAAGTAGATAGAATATGAGAAGTTGAACCGTTGATGGATATTATGCACAGAACATCCTACCTTTTATAGTTTTATCTGATTGGAGATCTGACCCAAACATGGTAGTCAGTGCATTCATGGAAAGGGTGAAAATAAATGATTTGGGTGACATCTCAACTTGGCAAGTATACAGAGCAAAGGAGAAGGTACTTGAAAAGATTAGAGAGGGTATTGTGGATCATTACAAAATATTGTGGGATTATTGTGAAATAGGTGTGTAGACAAATTACCTTTGCAATGTTGTATAAGTCATGTTGAGAATCAGACTTAAAGGAGTTTTTTTATGACAATTGACGGAAATGATGTTTTGCGCAAGAAAATATAAATTTGAGGGTGAAAATATCAAATTTCATAGGTAGGAATAATTTGCACAATGACCTCAAAAAGTAAGAACATTTTGTGTCAACTACCTAAACAAGAATTCATCCGCCTTTTTGGGGGCATAATATAGACCAATTTGAATTAATGCTTGGTTGATTTTAATTCCTGCTTGAATTCATGGGCTAGTTATGGTCCAGTTTATCTTTATTTTCAATCTAAGATTCCCGCTTTAAAGTTGTGTTTTTATATTTGGAGCAATTAAGAAATGAGATGTCGTGGACAATTTGACGATTGGGCTGTTACACGTGGACTGTTCATTACTTTTAACTGCCACGTCACCGGGTTTGTCAAGTGAAAGAACCAAAAACTACGAGTAGTACACGCAAATTGGACTGTTCATATAGATTATAAACTGCAAAAGAGTCAGCGTGACATTTTTGTCGAAAAAGTGAAATAAACCATAAAAACTTTATAATCTATTGCTCGCAAATTGAAATACAATGTTGTGATTGCTTTGGATTAAAGTTTAGTGACCTGATTGTAAGTAAGACTAAAAGTTCAGTGAGTGCAGGTGAAATTTACCCAAATAAATAATAATTAAAGTATTTAGAAGTGCAATTCCATTATTGCATATGGTCCAATAAATTTGATTTGTGAATCACAAGAATTGTATTAGAGATTACTAGCTATCTATAATATCGGGCATGGCCCCAATTAAGTAATTTTCAACGGCTATAACTTATAGCCTATAAGCATTAATCACTACAACTCAATGGATAGAAATTGGTCAATGGGTCGTCCACGTGAACTGACCCCACCTGCATATCTTCATTTCGATTGGTGAAGAATAGTTAATTTTTAAATTAAATAATAACTTATAAAAAAGTCACTCTCAACTAGCTACTATCACTTCTCTTATAAGTAGAGGAAGTGATCGTGGCTAAAAAGATATCAAAATTAATGAATGAAAATATATTAAGAACGAGAGAGTTTTTAGCAAATTTAATTTAATAAAAATTTGATAAATTGAAAAGTTAATATAAGTTGTGAGTCCCATAAAATATGTAGTTAAAATTATTTATTAACTTTTGATCACAACTTTTTAACATATTTTAATTTGAACCAAACAAGCTCTAAGATATAAAGACTCGATGAAAAATCAGAATTCCCACCAAATTGAAACTTCAGACTTCTACTTTCAAAGCAAATAATTTTAGTTTTTCCATATAATATGTTGGTATATTGTTTTGTCAATGAGACGTACCTAATGTTAAGATATTTGACACTTATATCATATTTGACAATGTTGAAATTAGTTTTTAAGTGTTTATAAGTTATGGATACTATAATACGTGTAAATAGTAAGTTGTGAGTCATACAAAATCTGTGAATAAAAAATATGTTTGACTAATTTAACTAACTTAAATTATAATTTAAACTTAGGCAAACAAGCACATCGACTACAAAATTCTAAATTCAAGTCTCGGCAATGGTTCAAGCAGGGATGGTTAGAGTTTCGGGGTGGGGTTTGTCCTTTTCAGTTCTTTTTAGTTATTGTTTATATCTATATATATATATTTGTGGTTTTGTTTCCATATATTTCTGTTTTTTTTTTTGGTTTAGCACAAATGGTCCCTCGACTTTTGTAAAAGGAAAATTTAAAAGAAAAGTCCCTAATCTTTCAAAAATGTTGAAAAGTTCCATAACCTTTTAATCCTAACACATAAGACCCCAAATTTTTTGACAATTTTACCCTAACTTAAATAAATTAAAATAACTCATAAACCTTTTCAAAAATACAAATAAGTCCTATATCTTTTATTTTTACATATTTACACTTAAAATAATAAAAGTTTGTCATCAAGTCCCAAAATTTTTAATTTTGTTCACCAAAATGACATTTAAAATGTATTTTGTTAAAATCATTTTTTAGTAAAAGTTGTTGAAATGTGTGGTTGAAAAATTGTGAGACCATAAAATGTGTTGTTAAAATTAATTGTTGACTTTGACTTTAACTTTTAGCAAAATTAAAATTGAAAACAAACATTTCTTAGAGTCTCTACAAATTTTTGTCCAAATGGTCCATTAATGAACAAAAAAATGATACCCATGATCAAAATTTGACCAATTTAAAATTTTAATTTATTTTCATATCAATTACTAGATGTGGCAAAATGAGCCAGTTCAGTGGCCTAGCCCAGATAGCTCGGTCTCTCGGCTGGGCTAATCCAAAAAAATTGATCAAATAAAAATTAGGTCAATTTAGCCTGGTACAACTAGCTAATCGGGTCGGCTTGATAATTTTTTTTTTTGCCCAAGTCCCTACCCTACACTTCAAAAACTTCAAAAAATGATCAAATAAAAACTAGGCGAGCTATTATTTTGTTACTTTTTTTTTACAAAATTATAAGTAATTATTTTAAAAAAATAAGTTAAAAATGTAAGTTGGATCGCCCATTGGCCATGTATTTCAAAATCATTTGGATTGGCCAAACAAATACCAGCCTATGTAAAATTGGGTCAGGATTAGCCCAGTCCAATCTTTTATGTAGTCCGTCTAATTTCAGGTTGGGCCAGTCTATCTAGCCCATTTACCAGCTCTACCAATTACTAAATAATAGTTAAAAAAAAAATTCACAATCTTCAGCCCACCACCACCTTTTTTTAAAATTGGTATAAAAAATAAATTAAAATTTTAAATTGGTCAAATTTTGATCATGGATATAATTTTTTTGTTAATTAATGGACCACTAGACAAAATCTGTAGAGACTCTAAGAGCCCGTTTGTTTTCAATTTTGATTTTGCTAAAAAACTAAAGTCAAAGTCAACAATTAATTTTAACCACACATTTTATAGTCTCACAACTTTTCAACCACACATTTCAACAACTTTTACTAAAAAATCGATTTTAGTCAAGCACATTTTAAATGTCATTTTGGTGAACAAAATTAAAAGTTTTGGGACTTGATGACAATTTTTTTATTATTTTAAGTGTAAATATGTAAAAAATAAAAAGATATAAGGCTTATTTGTATTTTTGAAAAGGTTTATGAGTTATTTTAATTTATTTAAGTTAGGGGTAAATTGTTAAAAAATTTGGGGTCATATGTGTTTTAGATTAAAAGGTTATGGGACTTTTCAACACTTTTGAAAGATTATGGACTTTCTTTTGCAAATTTTCCTTTACAAAAATCAAGGACCATTTGCAAACACGCCTTTTAAATAAAAATTTCTACTAGTCAAATTTCACGGTGATTTGGATGGAAATTCATGAAAAGGACCATTGACGCCAACATTTTTAGATGTAAAGCGTCAAAAAAGACACATTTGCTACAAAAATTGAAGGTTGAAGACAAATTTGATAGCTCTCTCTAATTTTTGCTTGACAAGATGAAAAGAAGGATGAGAAAGTAATAGCCAATGTCCCAACAAGATTGAAGACGAGGTTGCGATTGTTAGACAACAAAATAAATCGTATACTTTTATCTTTGAAAACAACGAAATGAAAATTCTTGCTTGAAAATGGAGTATGGAGTCATAAGAGCATTTTCATTGCTTGCTTCTAGTTTGAATGTCCAATTGATGTGACGATGAGGTGGATGGACAAAATTAATGTAATAAGGCATCATTTATTGTAGAAGGTTGTTCAACGTGATGTTCACTTTTAGGCGATTTGCTGACATTTTCTATAAAAAACGCCACATTGTGTGCCTATCTCTCTCATCTATTTTTCTTTTCCTTTCCTCATTTTCTCTCTCTCTCCTCATTTCATTTCTCTCTCTTACCACATCGACTTTTTACTCATTGTTCTAAAAGCGCCCAACTTCAACTCAGGCTGAGTCCAGAGAAGCTCGACCTCCACACTTAGTCATGCCTCACGTTTCGCCTCTCGTCTTTTCATTTGTTTTGCTTCTCGCGCCAAGTCTTGCTTAAAGCTCGAAAAGCTTGTTTCTCGGCCTCCACGCCTACCACGCTTTACATTTTTTTAATATTGTTTTTATAAGATGTCTAGCATTGAAAATGTTATAATTCACCCTATAATTAATACAAAATCACAAATCTATAACCGTTTATACCATTCTTGCATATCTCGTGAGGATTTTCATTAGCTTTCTTCTAACGGTGAGTAATTGCCAACGGCTAATAACAGTGAAATAATTACATGGCCCACAAATAAAAAACACAAGAATCCAAGCCCAACTGTCGGTGATGCACTGATCCTCACATGAAATTTATTCATGCATGCAAACAATTCTCTTTCTCTTCACATTTTTCTGTAATAATAAAAAATCATATCCTTTTTCCCATACATCATTTTTTCACCATTGCTGCACATTTTCAGAATCCATGGAAGCTTTGTGGAGTTTAGAAGACAAATGGAAGGTATCAACACAAAAGGCTGTTGCATTATTTGCTTGCACTTCTTTTTTACTGATCGGTTTATGCACGGTGGCTGCTTTGAAGAGAAGGTGGGGTAGTAGGAAAGGAACTGTGTATCAAGAACCTTATATTGATGAATCAACCACCACGACATGGGCTGAGCCACCACGACCGGGATGGGGCTCCTCCGTGAAGAAGGCTTTAATGGAATCGGTGAGGTGGAGTGGGAAAAGGAAGCCTACACCATTGCTTGTAAGAGGAAGTTGTGCAGGAGATTTTGGGTGGCAGAGTCATAATTCAACTTCACCTGTTTGGCAAAGGCCAATACTCATGGGTGAAAAGTGTGAGTTACCAAGATTTAGTGGCCTTATACTGTATGATGAAAGAGGAAGGCCACTTGATCAGTGTGAAGAAGGAAACATTGATAAGCAGGTAACATAAAATTTCCCTAGTAGTTAAAATACAATAATTATGTGAATTATAATAATTGATGGCATATTGTTATGTTCGACTAGAGGACGGATCGGCTAGGCCTTGAATGTGGACCCAGCCACACGTGAAATTGGACTAAGTTAATTGGCTTTGGCCTGATTTTACACATGCCATTATTTTGCTAGGCTATCCGACCAGCCTGATCTTAATTTTTAATATATATATATATATATATATATTTTCAAAACAATTGAAAAAAAAAAAGAAATAAAAATAATAATAAAGAGTTTATCTTCTTTCCTTTTTTTTTTCTCTATTAAAAAAAGAAGGGTTCTCCCCGCGACCAGGAGAAAAATTCCTCGTGAAAAACAAGCAGATTTTCTTCTTGGTTTCGAGACCTTGGTCGGGGATTCCGACGGGGTGGAGGGTTTGGGGTGTGGGGATGGGGGCGTCGAAGGGGTGGGACTTTGGGTCAGATTTTTACACAATTTATTACTGGACCAAACCCAAAATAATTGGGCTAGCATGACATTAGTTCGATTGGTCCAGTGGACTAAACATGTCGTGCTAAATAGTCCCGGGTTTTGATTGGGATATATTTTGATTGAGTCGGCCATGTCAAAATCTAGGTTATCTGGACTTGTCTGTCGGCCAATCTATTTTGCCACCTCTATATTCGAAATCGAATGATGCTAAATTATGGTATCTTTCTTAAATATCACAAAAATCAATCAAGAAAAAGAATTGCTATCCTGAATACTCTTTGACTCGATTAATGTTTTCATTCTTAAACTAACACATTCGCTATTGAGGCATGCAAACAGGAGGAAAAGGCTGAAGATGTGAGAACTACACTGAGAGACTTGCTATGATTGCCTATTTGCTCTTGCTTGCTTATTTCTTCCTGTTGGACTTGAGACAGTAATGGGTTTGCCCAATATTTTTGTAAAACTATATGTAAACAATGCGATTAATTATCTTTTAACAATGCGAGTTTTTAATTTATCTGAAGAGTAAAAAAATCTAAATTACGTACCGACTTTTTAATTTCTTTTTCTTTTTCAAGTCAAATACAAAAATGGTTAGAGCATGTTCGGTAGAAGTTTTGACAAAAAAATTGATTTTTTTGGGTTTGACATTTTGGAATTTTCAAAGTTTTTGAACGTGAAATGATTATTTTTTTCTTAATCAACACAATTTCATTTCAAAATAGTAAGAACAATATAGTCATTTCACTTTCAAAAACTCGAAAAGTCAAAATTGTCAAACTAAAAATACTCATTTTTTTGCCCAAAAACTAAATCCAAACAAGCTATTAATAATACACATGACCAAAACTAGGAAATAGGAAGCTTCAAATTGTCACCACCATATTTTGTGAAATCAAGCTACTTCTCAATTACACTGCACACTTATATTGTACATTCCTTCCAGAAAAATAGAGTGGGATAGGAAAAAGTTAGAGTTTAAGACGTCAACGATAAGAAAATTCAACTTATAATCTTTTTAGCTCGAGCACATGAAGAGAAAGAGATAGAATTGTGAAATATCACACACAGAAAATTAACATTCATATTGATGGATATGATATAAATAATAAATGGCTATATTAGCTAGGAGCTAGAAATTTTTTGGGTGGACAAAAATTTAGTAGTCAAATTTTTTTAAAAATAATATATGAAAATATTTCGATACATTACTATAATTGTTCCCTATGCATTTTCATTCTTTAAAAACGTTGTATAATTACATTATTATCAATTTCAAGAAATATCTTTTTCAATAAATACATTCAAACTTTCATTCAACAATTTCATTATCAATAACAATTAGAAAATATACAAATTATGAAGAGAAAAAAAAAAGCCCAGCAAATATACAATTATATTAAAACAATATGGCTGAATTAGTGATTTAAATAGACCGCTAAACTGTGATCAATGCCATTTGTTGGAAATTTGTTTAGTAATATTGGTTTAGACCAACTTTGACCAATTATTTAAGTGAAGCCCGTTAGTTGACTACGAAAATTGTAAGGTCAAACGTGTTCTACTACGTAAATAGATTAACAAAGTATATTTAGTTTCTCGAATCAATTTCGGATGAATGGAAAATTAAGGCCAAAGTAGATCGCTTAAATAAACGAATATTGTTCAAAAATGAGATTAGAATATTGCGGAATATTCTAGAATTCGTTTGAATGAAAAGTCGTGTATTTTTGGATATGTTATTTATTAACAGTTACATCTTTTCAATTTATAGACATAGTCTTTTGGACATGTGCCTTTTCAACAATACACGTCTTTTGGACGTGTTTTTTTATGAAGTTGTGTCTTTTGATACACAACTTTTCAAATTTTATAAATAGGCCCTTATGATTGGAAATCAAATAACTTCACTTTACACAATACATCACAGGACTTTTTGCATAAATCATTTTAGTATAGAAATTATTTCGGCATAAAGTTCAAATCTAGTTTTTATTTAAAGAGAAAACAAAATGCTGTCCGGTTCGTTGTTCTCATAATTTGAAGTGCTCCAATTACAATAAGTGGTCGTTGTATCTTGGGAGACGTGTGTCGATAAACTGTAAGCACCTGTGTCGGGCAATTTCGTCTTAAGGAGAAAGAGTCGAACTTTTGTCTCGATCGAATTCAATTCTTCATTTCTCGATATTCTGTAAGTCGTCAATTTGCTCGTTTGCATACATGATTACATTATCAGAATATAAATATGTACTAATTTTATCAACAATTTTAAGACGAAATTTTCTGTCTGTTTTATTTATATTAAATGCGTGTTGTATACTGTTTAATTTTCTGTGCATGAAAAATTAATTGTTCTGTTAAGTGATCTGTTTACAATTAAGTGCATGCAAATTAAAGTTTCTAGATGCATGCAAATTAATATCTGGTTTAGAATTAAGTGCATATTAAACTGATCTTATCTTAATCCCTATATATTAAAAGAGGCAATTGAGTTGGGCACTATTCATAGGAATGTGTGCCCAACTATCATTCTTTCTTTCTTTTTCTTTTTTTATTTCCTATCTTTTCTTTTCTTTTCTTTTCTTTTTTTCAATTGTAGATTTTTTTAGAACCAATTTTTTTTCACGCCATTTTTCTCGTTTTCTTTTAGTCATTTTGTTCGTCTTTCTTTCAATTTTAGTCATGCTTTTTGAAATCGATCAAATTTTTTGTAGATGTTTTTATTATTTTGGATACCCAATTAAATATTATTTTTGTTTGTCTCTAAATAGAAGCTATCCAAATTCCTGATAACTTAAACTATTGAAACAAAATTTAGTTCCATACATATATTAATGGCTCTAGGTTCGGCCTCTTAGGCCGAGACATAGTAACATATATCAAGCAACCCACTTTGAACTTCAAAATCATTTGCAATCGAAATAACTTTCATTCAATTAATTAATTACTTATATTAAGTTAGCAATACAGTGATCAAGATTATAAGAAATACATAGTTTTAATTCATTTTTTATGTCGATTACTGAATCAAATTATAATTAAATCCAAGAAAATTTACCAACAAGCACAAAATCTTGCACTATGCAAGAAAAAAGATAAAGAGAATATTACTCTCAAGGTAGAAAGTTACAATAGTAAAAAATATATATATCCATGAGTACAATCTTGTCCAATATACCAAGAAAATAAAATCACTAATTAACAACTTATGCTAATCTATAATAAGCATTTTTACTACTTATTACCGCAAGTTCACAAGAAATCTTATGTATATCTCACGACACTCGTGTGATTTAAACTTTTTTTTAATATTTGATACATTATAATGAATAAAATAAAATTGAAAAATTGAAATAATTTACATAGTCGGGTCATAATGAGAAGAAATATTGAATAAGTTTAAAATTTAAAGCAACAAAATAATCTTATGAGATTATAATTGAAGTATTCAGTTTTAGAATTTGTATTAATCAATTATGTTAGTGAACTGCACACCATTCATTACATCATCTAAAAATAAAGAACGTTTTTATTAAAGATCAATTGAAGCTATATCATCCACCTTTAAATAATACATAATTTTTTCAATGAAAAAATAATTAAAAAATTCATTAACAATAACCACGCTATTAAATACTTAATTAAAATGCTATTAAATACTTAATTAAAATACAACACGTGCTTTGCACGTGAATTTCACTAGTATATATAAAAGAAGGATAACCGCCAAAATATTTGCAAAACTTTTCCCTCCAAAGCTTGCCTCAATTCATGAGATAATGTAATAAATAATATTTATAAATCAAAATATAGAAATGCGCGATTCAATATTTTTGAGTTTAAACTTCCAATGTATTCTTAAAACATGTATTAATATATTATTATTTAATTTAGTTAATTAATGTACTTGAAATTTCAATCAATATTAATTACAACTATTCTAGAAAGTGATACTACGTTTTTTTCAAGTTGCTAACATTAGTAATATTCCAATGGTAAACTTGGATTATAGAAATGAAAAAATATTAACATTAAATATAACAATTTACATATTAAATTCTGAAAATCTTATAAATATAACAATTTACATTAAATAAACTTATTAAACTTCTAAAAAACGAAAGGAAAAGATGTCTAGAAATTTATTGTTGTATTGAATGCACGTATATTATTAATATGATAGGAAATTAATGCAATCAGCATCTATACAATTTAGAAAATTAATTTTCAAATTATAATATAAAAATTAGTGGTTTATTTAATTAGCCGCACCAAAAATTAAGCCAAGAGCACTTCTTAAAAATTAGATAATAATAATCAAGCTTTCCCTTAAATTATGTTTGTTTTTTTTTCCACGTTAATTAAGAAATAGTTAAAATTAGTTGCAATTTACAAAAATATATAAATACACAATCGACTATTAAATAGAGATAGAAAAACACATTCATTTGATTTAAATTAATGATACATTTTAAAGTGTGAAATATCAATCAATCTAATAATATTTGTATCGATTATTAAAAAACTTATCTCTACGAATACACGAAAATTATTTTTCAAATTATAATAGAAATATATTAAATAATATCAAAGTTTTTATATTATATTTTATATTATTATTATTATTATTTACTGTGAGTCGAGAAAAAATATAATTAAATCAAATGACAGAATTTTAATATTTTATATTATTAAAATTTAATTAATTTAATTAACTAATTATCCAACTTCATGTAATTAATAATCAGTATTCCAATACAATTTAATCAGGATGAGCTTTCCAATATTTCAATTTTCTATGATACTTGGTAAAATGAATAAAATTATTAATTGACATTTCCAATTACAAAATACACATATTCTAGAACAAGATAAATTCACTTCAGTTATTAGTAATAACAAATTTGAATGCTACATTAATTAATCAATATAAAATTTAGAGTATGTAAATATTACTAATTGTCTACAAATAGAAAAACAATAAATTTGTAGAATATCGTTAATGCAATCTGCATCTTTACAATTTAGAAAATAAATTTTCAAATTATAATATACAAATTAGTGAGTTATTTAATGAGCCTCGCCAAAAATTAATTTATTGTCTCATACGCTATGACTATCATATTCAGGGTTAATATTTCTCCCACGTGAGATTATATCTAAAAAACCAGTTTTTAGTCGTAGACAATTTTATATAGCATTGTCTAGAGTTACAAATCGTACGGAATTGAAAATGTTGATTTGTGATAGGGATAAAGTGTCAATCAATTCGACTACAAACGTGGTTTTCAAAGAGGCGTTTGAAAATATGGATTAACTATGTTTTTTTTTTTTCAATATCAATGTATAATCAAATGTTATTTATATGATACTTTTTTTTTATTTGAATGTAATAAATAAACAATATACTCTAAAAATATTTTAAAATCACAATTATGTAAAACAAGTGTCGTGCATCGCACGGGTGATATACTAGTTACGAATAAATGCAAATTAAGTCTTCTGTTTACGTTTAGTGCATGCAAATTCAATTTCCTCATTACTGTGGTTTTCATCATCTTTTATGCTGTTTCAAGTTTAAGGCCCATTTTAAAGTTGTAAATATATAATTTATTCTGCATTAGATTTTTACAGCAAGAATTTATTGTCTTATATTCAAATCATCCTGGGCATGCATTCAAGCTTGTTCTAATTTAAGTGCATACAATTATTTATTAAAGATAGTATTAAAGTAATCTAAACCCATTTTGTGCACCTCATTTTCTTTGTATGTTTCTGAATTTGTGAAGAAGCATAGATTAAATAAATAATTGTTTCCTTATTACAAGTATATATTAATTCTCGTTTGATATATTTATTTAGCATTATAGTGTGTTTTACTTGTGATTATCTTATTGAAAGGAAATTATTCATTTTTCTTTCGATTAATTATCAATGTTATCTATTTTTTCTATTGTGATACCACTGGTCAATGTTCACAAGAAAAAAATAAGTAAATAAAAGTTCATTATATTGGACCTAAAGAGATCGTGACATAAATTACCGTTAAGTTTTATGACACTAAATTTAACGAGGTTCTAGTGTAAAAATACCCCAATTGAGAAAGACAAATTGTCTAATAAGATGTCGGACGTAATATTCTCGGCAATGGTGTTTGAAACAAATATAATAGATAACATGAGCATGGTGTATCGACACGATGCTACTTGTCATATTTGTGTTGAAAAAAAGATGTTTTTATCTCACATTTCGGTCAATTGAAGACAACCCTTCACGAAAAACTCTTCCACTTTAGAGGTCATTGGCTACACAAATTAGTGCTAAAAATGACCTTGGGAAAATAAGTAACCATAATTGATGTATTACATGTTTCAAAGTTTCCCAAAAAAAAAAAATGTATGTACTTATCAAAAGGATGTACTTGAGCAAGATGTACTTAGCAAATGGATTGTTTAATATGAATGAAATGCTTGTGCTTCTTGATATTGATAAAACTATGTTGCTAAGCACAATTCTACTCAGAATTGTGGGGATATGATTGTTGTTTGTATTATATCCTCAAACTTAAGTTCAGATTTAACTCAAAATTTGTGGGAGATAGTGTTGTTTTCTTCAAATTAGAGTATTGAAATATTGAAACAACATTAAAATGTTGAATTGTATGAATCCCATGTTAAATTTGAAAATCGTACGATGTTGTGAATTGGATATCTAATACAAGGGAATCAAAATCTACTAGTAAATATGTTTTACTATTGAGAGTGCATTTGTTTCTTGAAAATCATTCAATTAACTTGAGTATTGGAAGATCGTGATAAAATCTGAATTTTTGAGCTTTAAATGAAGCAAGAAGGAAGTATGATCTATTCAAAATTTCTTAAAAGTCTTCAAAGCAATGTGTATAGCTCGATTATCGATGAAATCTGAGTTCATAGCATTAAATAAAGCTAGAAAGTAAGCAAAACGACTTTGTAATTTCTTATAGGACATTCCATGTTGGCCTAAGCCGGTGCTTGCAATATAATTTGCATTGCGATAATCAGTTGACTATCGAAAGAGCATAAATAGTATGTATAATGGTAAATCTCGGCATATACGTCGCAGACATAATACCACAAAGCAGTTGATCTCAAATTGGGTAATCTCCATTAATTATATAAATTTAAAAGAGAATATCACGGATCCGCTTACTAAAAGTTTACCAAGAGATCAATACCAAGAGATCAAGTATATCTTTGCGATCGAGTGAAATGGAATTAAAAGCCTACTACGCATGAGTCTTTATAATGGTAAACCAACCTTGTTGACTGGAGATCCCAAGATCTTGGTTCAATGGGACAACTAAATTATGAAGATTCAGTTAAGCACTTGGGAGTTATCTTCTACCCATTTCTATTGTAAGAAAAAGTGATATGTGCAGAGTGTATGAGGTTAAGTAATAACTTTTAATGATTCTTATAGCTTGGATAAACCAAGTGGAGTATGACAGAATGCTCTTAATAAGAGATCACATATGTAAGTGTGAAGTGGGGCCACTTCTATGAGAATGTTTCGAGCTTGATTTTTCTAAAGCACTTATGAAACCCAAGAGTTGTTCAAGGTCAAAATGAACACAACCGTGAGAACCGAAGGTGTCAGGGAGGTTATTGTGTGGGTACTATTGTCTTGGTTTACAACAACGGCTAAATAGTTCAAGACATTGTGTTCACTGATTAGTCAAGTAAATCCGATAGTATTCTACTAAGGAAGGTTCAAAGCCAGAAGCCACTTATCCTGATATAATAGCTTTCCGCTTGTACTCTCTTTTAGTGTCTGCATAGTCATTTGCATTAGTTTTCATTCATGTGGAGAATTGTTGGAAAATTGTTTAGTAATGTTGGTTTAGACCAACTTTGACCAGTTATTTAAGTGGAGCCCGTTTGTTAACTACGAAAATTGTAGGCCAAACGTGTTCTACTACGCAAGTAGATTAACAAAGTATATTTAGTTTCTCGAACCAATTTCGGGTGAGTGAGAAATTAAGATCCAAAGTGAATCGCTTAAATACATGAATATTGTTGAAAAATGAGATTAGAATATTGCAAAATATTCTAGAATCCGTTTGAATAAAAAGTCGTGTATTTTTGGGCATGTCATTTCTTAATAGTCACATCTTTTCAACTTAGAGACATGTCTTTTGGACGTGTGTCTCTTCAACAAGACATGTCTTTTGGACGTGCCTTTTTATGAAGTACACAACTTTTCAAATTTTATAAATGGGCCCCTTATGGTTGGAAATCAAATAACTTCACTTTACACAATATATCACTGCACTTTTTGCATAAATCATTTTAGTATAGAAATTATTTCTGCATAAAGTTCAAGTCTAATTTTCATTTAAAGAGAGAACAAAATGATGTCCGGTTCGTTGTTCTCGTAATTTAGAGTGCTCCTATTATGAGAAGTGATTGTTGTATCTTAGGAGACGTGTGCCAAGAAACCGTAAGCACCTGTGCAGGGCAATTTCGACTTAAGGAGAAATAGTCAAACTCTTGCCTCGACCGAATTTAATTCTTCATTTCTCGATATTTCTGTAAGTTGTCAATTTGCTCGTTTGCATACATGATTAAATTATCAGAATATAAATAATGTACTAATTTTACCAACACATTTATCATTAATTAATTGAGGTAATCTCTCTCCCTTACTAATTTTTTTTAAAGCAATTTCTTTCTTATTGAGTCCAAGATCATCAATGAAAGTAGGAAATTTCCATATCTAGATGTGTATGTGAGTGAGAATAAAATGGTTGATTCTTTTGTGAATTCATTTTCTTTTTATTTTTCTAAGATCTTTCGTTACGAATTCCTTCTTTAAGTAATCAATTGCCATTGAAAGCTCTTTAGGAGTTTCAATAAAATTTAAATCATCTTGAGATATCTAGAAGTCTTCTAGATATCTCAAGATGATTTAAATTTTATGAAAGAAGAGGTTTAGATATCTCAAGATGATTTAAATTTTATTGAAACTCCTAAATTCAATGGCAATTGATTACTTAAAGAAGGAATTCGTAACAAAAGATCTTAGGAAACAAAAAGAAGATGAATTCTCAAAAGAATAAAATGGCTCTAGTTCCAAATCCAACAATATCATATTATATTAGAAAAGAATCAGCTCAAGGCTCAAACATTGGTTTATGTTTTTATGGAGTATCATTTTAGATTATCAATAATCCGCCATGTCCCAAACACTGGTTCATGTTTTTATGGAAAATGAGTTGTAATAATCATGAATGTTAATGGTTGAAGTTAAAATTGAATTATTACCTCACAAAATCTTTAACACAACATCACAAACTCAAAATTACATAACCTTGAATCGTTGTAATAAATTACAATTCTAGAGATTGTGTACTACTCCTCTTGCCCGATGATTTCTAGCCATTGCGTTATGATTAATAATTTCATTGCATTTTCTTCTTGATCAATATTATGTTTGAAATTTGAATTCGCCTTCATCTTCGCTGAAACTTGTCATCAGTATCTTATCTGGTATGAGGTGCATTAATTGTGGACCATCATCCCTAACTATTTTGGTAACAATCCTCTTAATCTGTGCCTCTAAAAAAGTCTAGTAATAATATAATTTTTGATATATAATATAGTAATATTATAATTAATGGCTTGTTCCAGTATTTCTAAAATAAATATATACAAGTAGTGTATATCCTTAACTATACTAAAAGTATGTATGTGTCTTTTACTATTCACAACATCGTCTAAAATGCACCGTTTTGTCCTTTAAATTTTTGTTTTATATATTTCCTTCCTTATTATTTCCTCACACATACTTTACTTCTCATTCTCATTCTCATTCCTTCCCAAACCCTAGATTCGCCCTTGTTCGACGACTTCCACATGTAAAATTTCTGCATCCTTTCTCGATTTATCTCCCTCCATTTTATATGGTCGAATTGTGTTTTTTAACCTTGCATCAAAAAACAATTCACCACACGTGTGTTAAAAAAAAAAGAAGCATCAGCAAGAAGAAATGATTATTAAATAGATACGTTGGTGGGTATTTGAGAAATGAAAATTATAGCATCTATTTTGTAATTTTCCTAATTTTGTCAAGGACATCGACGATTACAGATTTTTGGCCCAATTTTGTCAAATTGGAGTCTCATTTGTCGAGAAGCTCGACAAGATGGGATCCTGTATCCATTTTGTCGAGTTTCTCGATCAAATGGGCAATGTATCCAATTTTTTTTTCCTTTTCTATCTTCTTATTTCCTTCTCTATACCTATTTTTCTTCTCATTTTCTCCCCTTCCTAAACCCTAGATATCGCCACCGCCACTGTGAATATTCAATGTGTTTGACCATACTGATTTTCCCGTTTTCTCTTTTACCCTCTTTCACGTTCATCACTTCTCATTCCCTTTTTTGAAAAATTAGATATTGCTTCAACATTGTCTTGCCGTCTGGAATTTTTGGTGGGCTTCAGCTTCGACCGATAAGATTCCCGCATCCATAGGCCTTAGTACACCTTCTATAAGTAAGGCAAATCCTAACTTATACTTATCTTCCTCGTGATTGCAATTAATGAAAGAAGTTTCCAATTCATTCAATGATATATGTGAGGAATTATTTAGCTACCTCCTACGAAGTCTGTGTTTCGACAACAATTTCAACGTACTCAAATTATTAGGATTGTCATGGAAAAGCAATCTCGTTATTAAACAATATTCTTGCATCCCAAACCTAGCTAATTGTCAATTTACTCTAAACCACACCTCATGTGCTTTATTGGAATGTACTATATTCAAAAGAAATTGATGCACTAATTTTCCATTAAATTGCAATTACATATTTTGCAAATCTTTAAAATATGAAAAACAACTATTCCTAAATTTTGCAAGCTGGTGATTATTATAATTTTGTACAATCACATCTATATATCTTATGTTACTAATTTTTGTAATTTGTTCACCAAATCTAACATTTTCAGCTACAACAAATTCAGATTCCATGTGCAAAAATAAAACAAAATTCATCTAATTATTCATATACATTTATAAAAACAATTATATACACAACAGAGATTCAAACAAAACAATTGATTATACATAAGCGAATTCATCTAGATAAACTAGATATATTTTAAAATTAATTTTTTCAATTCCCATAATACATAAATTATATCCAAGAAAGCATGTTTCCTTAGCTTAGCTGATCGATATTGTTTTCCCTCATATATCACTTATGAAGAATAAGGCCATTAAAAAAATGGCACAATGAAAAATTGAAACAAGATGTAAACAATGGACATAAGATCCAAATTTTAAAATAGCTATTGAAGTTACAAACAATTCCTGCAAGTTTGTGCTCGAGGTACAAATATAGCGCAAAAAAAGGTTAGTTTAATGTATTTTTTAAAGTTTTTCCTATCAGTAGGGGAACAAAATCTAATGGTATTAATCTTTCAATTTACTATCCAATAGGAGGAATTTTAGCTTATATAGTCTTCAAACCTAGTCCATGATAAGATTCACGCGAAAGCGTCTTATTCAAAACCAATGTGTGATTAGTAAAATTTTATTAGTATAGCTAATTAATTAACACGATTTCCACAAAATAATCAAACTAATTAATTTTTATTATTCTGTCAGCTATATTCAAATGGAAAACATCACAGGATTATATTAGTGAAGAAGAAATACAAAAAATGTTTAACACTTACTTTTGAAGGAAAAAATGGGAGAACCTAGCAACTAGCAACTGAACATCTGCTGAAAACCGAGCAACAAACAACAGATCCACTTACACTTTTGGTTCTAGTTGGAAAATTGGAAATATGATTTGAGATTGGGAAATATGGATTGATTTAGTAACAAAAATCGAAGAGAATATTTGTGTATGAGAAATACAATGTAAAGGAAAATAATGTCGGTCAATACATGTCTGTCAAAACCGACATAAATACACCATTTATGTCGGTGTATTTATGTAAGTCACACCGACAACAAATGCATCATTTATGTCGATTTGACTCACATAATTCAAATTTTAAAATTTTTGATTTCCATTCCATTAAAAACAATATATTTTCCTACATTTTTACATCTACTCATTTGTTAAAATGTTACATTAGTTCACACTACATAATATTCAACTTTTCACTCTCGACTATGTAGGAATTTATTAGTTAAATTAATGTTTACAAAATAATTTAAAAATTAGATAGAATAGACGTGTAACGTACGACTAAAACTAGTACCTAAAGAAGTCTTAAAAGAACACTCTGTACTTGGTACATATGCTTTGGAGGAGCTAATGAGTCTTAAAGTTTTTGAAATTGAAGTCAGTGTGGTAATAAAGTGGTAGTGATATGGTGGATCGCACAGATATGACAAGTGACGTGACAATTCTATTGTCAACATGGTAACATGTGTATATATAGATGTAGAGATGGACACCTAAATGGAAGCTAATTCATTTGATTTTAACATCCAAAAAATTAATTCTAAATATTGGTTTACCCTCTTTCCTTCACTAAAAAAATGTACTTTTATTGGATTAATTTCACCAACGACCACTAAAGTTATATTAAAATTACAAAATGGTCATAGAAGTTCAAAAATTTCAGTAGTAATTACTGAAGTTAGAAATTCTTTCATTAATAGTCACTCCATTAAATTTCTAATTTAAAATAGTGACGTGACATGTTGATGTGGTATTTATTTATTGTATGATATTTCATGTACTTTATATAATATTTACTTTAATTTTTATATTTCAATTAATTTTTCAAAAATTACATCTTAGGTCTTTAATTTTTGGGTAAATAGCTTTGGGGTCCCTAACCTTTGGACCTTGTAACGATGGGGTCCCTAACCTTCTATTTTGAACTCACGAGTCCTTAACCTATGAAACGTTAGCACTTTGAAATCCTTTTTGACTAAAAGCATTAGTTTGACCGTTAAATGGTCAAAATCTTGTTGAATAGACCAAATTACCCTTAAATTAAATAATAAAAAAGAAAAGAAAAGAATAATAAAATAAAATTGCAACAAATTAAAATACAAAACAAAAAAATAAGAAAATAAAGAAAAAATTACAATCAAGTCCTCACCTTTACCAACTCGTGTGGCTCCAATCTTCACCTTCACCAACTCCGTGCCGTGAGAAGCACTATTCACCTTCACCAACTCCGGTTCAACCAACTCCGCAGAGAGAAAAACCCCACCCCACCGGAATCCAAAAAACCCACCTTGCAAGCAAATCAAAACCCACCCCCACCGGAATCACCATGGTGAATCTCTCGCGCGGAATCCAAAAACCCACTTGGCGGAATCAAAAAACCCACCCCACAAAGAAATCTCTCTTGCAGTAGCGAACTCGACGCGGTGGCTCGGAACCAGTGTTTCCTTCAAAACCATCAATTTCCGCCAAAAGTTGGTTGAGGTGCATTCATTTTCATCGTTTCCACCACCAATTCCGGTTCTCCTTTGACGCAACATCATCGATTTAATCAACATCACCGACGGTGGCTCGGAACCCAGTGTTCCCTTCACCGACGCCCAACATCATCGATTGAGGGTTGTTGGAATCTACATCGCTGTAGATGGCTGTAAATGGCACAGACGGCGGATCTCGGATCTCGGATCCGCTTTCATCGTAGATGGTCGTAAATGGCCGCTAGTGATAATAATATTAGGGTTGTTGGTTCGGGTGGGAAATTGCAGAAATGGGGTGGCCGCTAGTGAAATTATTTTTGGATGGCGGCGGTGGGGTGGTGGTTCCGATGGGTGGTGGTTGGTTGATGTATTTTGGAGGAGAAGAAGTATTTGGGGTTTAGTTGAAATATTTTATTTTGTTGGTTGGGGTTTTGTTGCAATTTTTATTTTATTATTCTTTTCTTTTCTTTTTTATCATTTAATTTAAGGGTAATTTGGTCTATTCAACAAGATTTTGACCATTTATGATCAAACTAATGATTTTGGTCAAAAAGGACTTCAGTGCTAACGTTTCATAGGTTAAGGACTCGGGAGTTCAAAATAGAAGGTTAGGGACCCCATCGTTACAAGGTCCAAAGGTTAGGGACCCCCAGTGATATTTACCCTTAATTTTTTACATATTTATACTTTGATCCTTAAATTTTTAATTATCTTTCAGTTAAGTTCTCCAAAAATTATATCTTAGGTCCTTCAACTGTTTACATCTTTACACTTTAGTCCTTAAATTTTCAATTATCTTTCAGTTAAGTTCTCTAAAAAATTGTATCTTAGGTCCTTCAACTTTATACATTTTCAAACTTTGATCTTCCAAATATTTGATTTTAGTGGCCAAAATAAGCACAATTTTAGTAGTCAAAATAAATGTACTTTCAATTAAATCTTTGACTTTACACTCGAATTTTCACATAAACGAACAAAATAATATAATTAAATAATAAACTATTTAGTGGTCAAAATAAGTATAAAATTCGTACTTATCACTTAGAGTTGACCACTAAAAGTAGACATTTTAGTAGTCAGAATCTATAATATTATTTTGTTCGTTTAGTTGAAAATTCGAGTGTAAAGTCAAGAATTTAATTGAAAGTGTACTTATTTTGACCACTAAAATTACACTTATTTTTGCCACTAAAATCAAGGATTTGGAGACCAAAGTTTGAAGATGTATAAAGTTGAAGGACCTGAGATGCAATTTTTAGAGGACTTAAATGAAAGATAATTAAAATTCAGAGACCAAATTGTAAAGATATAAAAAGTTGAAGGACCTAAGATGCAATTTTTTGGAGGATTTAATCGAAGATAATCGAAAATTTGAGGACCAAAGTATAAAGATGTAAAAGTTGAAATGACCTAGGGATGGGAAAAAATCCATGAACAGCGACTCGACCCGCCCATCTGGATAATAGGAGAAGGTTTAGGCGAGAAAATTACTGCCTCATGTCATGGTCTGGGGCGCCCCGATCCGCCCCTCCAATTTTATTTTTTTTTTTGAAAAATCATAAAATAGAATAAAAATTATAGTTTTCACTATAAATAGACTAAAGAAGATTCAAACTTGGGTTAAAACTTGTAAAGTACTAAATTACCAATCTTTACCACTACACTATAAGTTCAATCTTATAATTTTTTTATTTTGTTTGGTACTAATATTTAAAAAATAATTATTTATTTTTCGGTTTATAAAAAAAAAAAAAAATTTTCGTGGGATGGTTGGAGGGTCAAAAGATTGACATGCCCCGTTCCGCGAATTTGCGGGTCATGGTCAGGGGGCGGCGATGGGGTGGGGGTGGGCGACCCGTCTCATTGCCATTCCTAAAGTGACCTAAAATACAATTTTAGAAGACTTAAATGAAAGATAATTAAAATTTGGGGACCAAAGTGTAAATATGCAAAAGATTAAGAACCTAAGATGCAATTTTTGAAGAACTTAATTGAAATATAGGAACTAAAATAAATATTATATAAAGTACATGAACTACCATGCGATAAATAAATGTTACATCATCGTGCCACGTCACTATTTTAAATTAGAAATTTAATGGAGTACCATTAGTGACGAATTTCTAATTTCAGTGACCACTATTGAAAATTTTGAACTTCAGTGATCATTTTGTAATTTTAACGTAATTTCAGTGACCGTTGGTGAAATTAACCCGCTTTTATTATTTTAGTTATTTTCGAGTCTGTGAGTTTTCAGTTGTTCACGATAATTCTAGTCTGGCCAATTTTTGGTTCGCATGTCAAGGTCAGTATAATGCTGTATTGATCTTGGAACAATAGCGCTGTGATATACAATTGCTCATTATTCTTTAGCGCAAGACTAATTAATAATAAAATCTTTCTTAAAAAAATTTGTTAAGTATGTACTTCACTTCTTTTAGTTTTTGTTTTATTTTTAAGTGCTTATATTATAAGTTGTTGCTGAATGTGTTGATAAAAAATGAGTTGTAAGTTGCTGGTCATATACGAAATGTGTAAATAAAAAATATATTTAACCAATTTATATTATAATTTAAGCACCCTCAAACAAATGCTAAATATATTTTTATCTACACATTTTGTAAGACTTATAACTTACTATTCACTTATTATATATTTTCATATTTCGTAAGACCTACAACTTATAAGTATTTTAAAAATAATTTCAACACCACTAAAAATGCACTTGGAGCTTCTAAGGTAGAGTTTTTAGGCAAAAAATAGATTTTTCTAGTATGACATATTTGATTTTTCAAAGATTTTAAAGGTGAAATGACAAAATTATATTTATTATTTTGAAATGAAATTGTGTTAATTAAAGACAATTTGGTTATTTCAATTTTAAAATTTTTGAAATGTCAAATATGTCATGTTAGAAAATTCATTTTTGTCCAAAAATTGAAAAACTTGTAACGAACAAGCTCTTAATATGTAACTTTTGTTTTTAAATCTCCTTTAAATGGTTTATTTTATTCGTTGTCGTGATTGATTTGGCAATAAGTGGGAAATGGGGTTGAATGTAATTTTCCAATTATTTTTTCAACACGTTAGTTGTGAGTTGTTGGGGATGGTCAAGAAGAAAAAGTCTCACCGACAGCCTTAAAACGTATGTTGACATTGTTATTATTTTCTAAGATGCTTTTTGATTCACTATCAAAATTAAAATTTGGATTACAATTAAAATCAAAATGAAAAGCACTCTAATCTTTTTTTATTTCCTATCGAAATAATAATTATCCACATTTAACCATAGATTGAAAAATGCATTATTTTTTATTTTTTATTATTAAGTGAATATAAAATTTGACAATCTAATAAACATGATCAATCAATCAAGTTGATCATTTTTGGTCATGTATTTTATTAATTAAGAAAATTTGACTTCTTCATAGATGAAAGACCTCCTTGTCATTGCATATAAAGACCTCATTGCAATGCAATAGCCAATAGGTATATGCCAAGAATGAGGATTAATCTCTACAAGGATGCTGTTTTCTATGCTCTAATTATAACATTCATTGTGTTATCAATAAACTCTTGGTGTCCATTCGGCGAAGCCAGAATGACAAACTTCTATGTGACGAATCAAGGTTAGTTTCAAATTCTACGAGCCTCATTTTAAACACGAGTAAACTTGTTATGTTGAACACCCGCACTCAAGTCGAAGTAACATAGAATACAATAGGATTTTAACAATGTCTTTCCCAATTTTTCCCTTTCTTCTTTGGGTTATGATTTTTCTTCTACCTCTTAATTCTAATGGCAGAAGGTATCCACCACCGCAGCAACAGGGAACTTCCCAGCGGAGGCAATCCTTCTCCGGCAGCAAATATCAATAATCATGTGCATCACTAAATGTTTAGCAAAATCCAGATTATCCATGTAAATTATTTTCAAATGCTATTATTTTAATACAATTTTTCATAGTCTTATGATTATTCCTAATCCTATCCTTGTAATTCAATACGGCGAATCAAACCAAATCAAACCAAACCGACCTTCTTTTATGACCACATAGAAAGCAGATAATTGAAATGCATAGGTAAAACCAATTAACCAATGATGTTGATTCTCTAATCATCATATTCAAATTAATTGAAAAATATTTGAAATTAAAAGAAATCGTTTTTTATGAAAAGTTTCTTATCAATAATTAATAAAATCGTTTCTTTTGCACAATCTGATTCAAAATATCCTTTAAATTTCAAATTCAAATTTCTTAGAAACAAGTCAAACAACATCAATTCACGGAACTAATATCAATAATATAATAATTTCTACTCAAGATAACAATTTGTGTCACCAAAAAACAATATGTTTATGGTTTTGGTCCCATAAATGTGAATATATTATTTTCGATGATATAAATAGTTTATTGTTTTGGCCCCTTAAATTGAGGAAATTTCAGTTTTTTCTCTTCATTATTGGAATTGATATCGAAAGTGACAAATTATGTAAAATAAATTAAATGTCAGTAAACAGTACGAATCGTAAATTTTTAAATGGTGGTTAGTATTTAATAGTGCAATTTCAATTTTCTTAAATAAGTTGATAATGTATCTAATTATCACAATCAAGTGTATTTTTAATGTAGACATTTTAAGATATGAAGGTGGGTGTAAATTAATGTGAATGTATAAGAAGCAAATTTTTAGAAACAATAAAACTTGTTGGAAACCTTCCATCCGAGTGTAGAATAAAATCTCAATCCTACAAAATAAAAGGAAAATAAAAGAATTATACAACCAGTAACATTATAATACCAATGATTCCAAAATATAAAACATAACATAGCGTGTAATCTGTTCTAATATTGTTCAAATATTAGAAATTGATAAGGTAAGAAATACAAAAGAAAAAAAAAAATATTTTGAAATTGATCGTCCAAGCAAATAAGTGGGCGATCGCCCACTTGAGATCAGCAGAAGTAGAATCATTTCTGCTTCTACTGGGCGATCGCCCAAGCTTAATTGACAGTTTTTGAATTCTGGTGCCTTTTCATGATTGTTTGTGTCTTTTCTTGATGGTTTAAACACCATTTCGTGAAATGTTGATAGAAATCTATAAATAGATTATAGATTTCTTATATTAACACAAGAAAAACATCAAATTAAATTGTATTATCCACATATTCTCCCAAATCTCAGATTTTATAAAAAGCTTCTTTGTTCATTTTTTAGGATTTCACTTGTGCTTGTGCAATCTGGTTTGAGACTTATAAATTCACTAAAGCTATTTGCTTAAAGGCCTTTTAGCATCTCATTCAATGAGAGGATGCAAATAACACTTTTAGGATAGCATTCTATGCGATACAAGTTCGGGTGTTCATTGTTTAATTTGCAAATTTTTTTCTTATAAGAGTTCGTGGTGTGTTCATGTCATATCGAAGAATTTTCCAACAATCTAAAAGTGTCAACTTTGATATGGCAATCAAAAGTGAAACAACAATGGCAACAATCAAGTTGTTGAACCAAGAGTTGGTTCGTTTGGACATGTTTGATAGAACCAACTTCATCAAGTGGCAAGACAAGTTGAAGTTCTTATTGACTACATTAAAGATCTTCTATATACTTGATCCCAACTTGCGTGCAATCTTTGAACCGATAGAAGATGATACTGATGAAGTGAGGGCTGAAAGGAAGAAACGCCAAGAAGATGAACTCATTTGTAGGGGTCACATTCTAAATGCACTTTCTGATAGATTATATGATCTCTACACTAACACAACATCGGCAAAGTAGATTTGGGTAGAACTGGAGTACAAATATAAAGCAGAAGAAGAAAGTACTAAGAAATTTCTAATCTAAAAGTATTTTGATTTTAAATTTCTTGATAACATTCCATTGTTGCCTCAACTACATGAACTACAAGTTATTGTCAACAAATTGAGAACAATGAAAATTGAACTTCCTGAACCTTTTCATGTGGGTGCAACCATTGCTAAATTGTCCCCAACTTGGAGAGGTTATAAGAAGAAAATACTTCACAACTCCGAAGATTTTTCATTGGAGAAAGTTCGAAAACATCTCCGAATTGAGGAAGAGTCTAGGACAAGAAATGAGAATGAAAATTCTTATAATGGTACTTCAAAGGCCAATGTCGTGGAGGAAAACAACAAGTCCAAGAAATTCAACAAGTCCAAGAAGAAAAATCCTTCAAGGACGACAACAAATTCAAAAAGAAATTTAAGGAGAATGCTATGTTTGTGGTAAATCCGGACATCAAGAAAATGATTGTTAGAACTGGAAAAAAAAAGGTAAAATTGAGGGCAATGATTCTCTTGAAAATGACAACATTGTTGCTATCGTGAGTGAAATCAATGCTGTTAAGGAAAAGGCTCCGAGATGATGGCATGATACTTGTACCACCATTCATGTTTGCTATGACAAATCATTCTTTAAAACATATCAAGAGGTTGATGATAATCAATAAATTCGAATGGGAAATGAAGGATGCTCCAAAATCATAGGTAAAGGGAGTGTGGAACTTCAATTCACATCCCGAGAAGAAAATTATATTAACTAATGTACTTCACGTGCCAGATATGAATAGAAATCTTGTTAGTGGATACTTATTAGGAAAATCAAGTATTAAAAAATTTTGGATGGGGAAAACTTGTACTATCCCGTAATGGGATTTTTGTGAAAAAAGGCTATTCTACTGAAGGAATAGTCAAGCTATGTACTATTGACAACAATGATAATAAAGTGAATTTTTCTTACTTGTTGTGCTCTATTAATTTATAACGTGAAATATTAGGACGTGAAAGATATTCGTCTTTACATGTGTTGACGTTGGAAAATGGTTTATATTGATTCCAAGCCAACTTAATATTAAAGTAGTGAGGTCGGCTATGACCGTGATGGATAGCAGATATGTAAATGTGTTAGAAGACCTGATTGTATAATCTTTGTAAGAGTGCTTTTATTTTAGCCGTTCAATGTCTGAACTGTTAGACATTTATGTCTCCTATTTATAGGAAGATATGTGATGATTACATGTATTTAATGCCAAGTTGAGCATTAAATGCTTACAAGACATCTCCTTTTTGGATATTTAATGTGAAGTGATGTCTGTATTAATTACGGTGGCTGGTCTGACGTTTGACATTTGGAAAAACGTGCCATTGATGACAATAGCATAGTACTGGTAGACTGCTACTTGACATCCGACCTAAAATAGGTCGGATAAGAACTGATGAGGTAGGAACTCCATAGGTAGAGAGGTCCTCACCATATTGGATAGGTAGGACATTCTGGTAGGACCTTCTTCAATAATTCGATAAGACCTCAATGACGGGCGTAAAGAATCATTGGTTGCCATGAAAGGTCAGGTCTAATGTCTGACATATGAGAAGACATGCCATACTGATGACGTGAGCTTAACCGCAAGACCTGGATGGGAAGTCTTCGACATGGAGTAAGGTTTGAGTGGGAATGAGGTCCGGCCTAAAGTAAGACCTAAGTAGAAATGTGGTCCGACATGGAGTAAAACCTAGATGAAAATGAGGTCCGACCTGGAGTAAGACCCGCCTTGGGATGAGGTCCAACCTGGAGAAAGACACGCCAGGGAATGGGGTCCGACCTGGAGTAAGACCTAGATGGGAATGAAGTCCGACTAGGAGTAAGACTTGCATTGGGATAAGGTCTGACCTGGATTAAGATCCGCCTAGGAATGAGGTCCGACTTGGAGTAAAACCCGTCTTGGGATGAGTTCTGACCTGGAGTAAGACCCGTCTAGGAATGAATGAGACCCACATTGGGGAGTAAGTAAGACCCACATTGGGGTGAGGTCCGACCTGGAGTAAGACTTGCACGAGGATGAGGTTCGACCTGGAGTAAGACCCGCATTGGGATGAGGTTTGACCTGGAGTAAAACCCGCCTGAGAATGACATCCGACCTGCTCTTGTAGCACCAGTGAAGAATTACTTAGTTGATATAACAGATCGAATTGGATATCAACAATTGCCTCTTAAGGCTTGTCATTGACTTCAGTTATGGGTGGCCTTCAATTCATACCATAGTTATGGGCCGTTTTGATCTGTTTCGTGTGTGCACACGTAGCCGACGTGATACTACTAGCAGTCTGTATCTTTGGTTGACAAGTGGCATATCAATTGAAGGTAAGAGTCTCAAATGAGCCCCATTTCTCTCTATTTATAGAGAAGGGAGGTGAAGATGCAGCACAATAAAAGTTGCAATAATGACATGATGGTGCAATGATGATACTCTATTAAAACACATCCTCGAGCCCCTTTTCGTGGATGCTAGGTAGGACCTCCCTCGTTGAGGTTAGGTAGGACTTGAGATATCGAGGTAGCACCTGATATATTGAGATAGGATCTCTTGGAAGATAGTGTCCTTCTTCGTGGAGGATAGGTTGGACTTCCCTCGTAGAGGTTAGGTAGGACCTGAGATATCGAGGTAGCACCTGATATGTTGAGATAGGATCTCTTGGAAGATAGTGTCCTTCTTCATGGAGGTTAGGTTGGACCTCCCTTGTTGAGGTTGGTTAGGACCTGAGATATCGAGGTAGGACCTGATATATCGAGGTAGGACCTGAGATATCGAGGTAGCACTTGATATATTAAGATAGGATCTCTTGGAAGATAAGTGTCCTTCTTCATGGAGGTTAGGTTGGACCTCCCTCGTAGAGGTTAGGTAGGACTTGAGATATCGAGGTAGCACCTGATATATTGAGGTAGGACCTCTTGGACGATAGTGTCTCTCTTCGTTGAGGTAAGGTAGCACCTCACTCTTGGGAGTTAGGTAGGACTTCCCTGGCGATGGAATCTCCTCTCTATAGAGGTTGGGTAGGACTTCCTGCTCTTGACTTTGGTCAGGGTGGCATTTAGTTCGTACTATTGCTCTGATCCATTCTGGATGAGGAAATGAGGCTCCGTTTCTGAGGCCGTAGAGGAACTAGAGAGAAAAGAGGAAGAGCTTGCTGCGAATGAGTTCGAGCTCCAGGCTTTAGCATGCCAAGTGGAAGAAGAGAAGATGAGGAAATCCAAGATGGAAACTTCATTGGAAAGAAGCCAAGCGGACCTCCGAGCTGTCCTAGAGAGGTCGGTGGACAAAGAAGAAGTTGTGGCCGAGTTCAGGTCCTCAGATGCAGACTTGGCCAACCAGGAGAAAGTTTATTTCCTCACCATGGAGGAGCTAATTGGCATCCGGACTGAGATGTCGAGTTCTTGAAGGACGAGCTTAAACTTTGGCGGTTTGATCTATAACTTTTGACCTAGCTTTTGATGATCTTACTTTTTTAAAGCTCCTAGCTTGTTCAATAGTCGAGTTGTTCATTGAAGGTGTGCACATATGACTTGTTTCATAATTTTGTTTGGCTGAGCTCTATACTTTTGGCAGAAGCAATTTCTGAATTTTCATTGTTAAGTCGACCTTCTTAGACTTACGTCGGACCACAACACATATGATGTCCGGAGTGGAGTCCGAGCTATGTGGGACCTTTGTGTCCAAAGATTCGTGACCTTGGTCACATCCCCGAGTTCGACGTTGGCTTCTTGGTACGATGTCACGGCAAAGACTTACGCCGATTGATTGACATGAGTCTGAGCTCTGTGGGACCTTTGTGTCCAAAGGTTCGTGACCTTGGTCACATCCTCAGTTCGGACGTTAGCTTCTTGAGCTAATGTCAACAGCGCATCACTTACGCTGATTGACGTGGGTCTGAGCTGTGTGGGACCTTTGTGTCTAGAGGTTTATGACATTGGTCACATCCTTAGTTCGGATGTTGGTTAGATTTACTAACTTTCTAGCTGTTCCAAGAGTGCGGAAACAGGAAGCCCTCTATGTTCTGGAGCTAGTAAGCCTCATTCTTCAAGACTGTGGTAATTTCTTAAGGACCTTTCCAATTCTGGGCTCTACTCTGGAGGCTAGTAAGAAAGACATCTCTCCCGTGCTAGAGCGGCAAGTTGTGCGATAAGACCAAAGTATATTCAGAAGTTCTTCTGCCCAGGCACCATTGAGTTCATCCAATTGCGTCTTCAGGGTGTGTTTGATATTTTCAGTTCTTCACCGAACGACCTCAACCTTGGCCAATGGTTCTACTTCCGCTCATTTGGTGAAGTAGTCAGCATTGACTATGGCGAATTTGGTCCCGTCTTTTCTCGTGGGCTTTGGACTGATTAGATCAATCATCTATTTTGAAAAAAGGCCATGGGCTGAGGACCAAGGTCAACTATTCTGGGAGAGATCTAGTGATGAGGGCAAACCTCTAGCACTTGTTGTATTTTTAGAAAAACTCGATAAAGTCTTTATTTAGTGATGGCCAGAAGTATCCCTACTTCAAAGTTTTATGTGCTAGTGATTGCTCCCCAGCGTGAGTGCCACATACTCCTTCATGAATTTTGTTGACGGCGTATTTGTGCTTCGTCTTTCCTTAAACATTTGAGTAGTGGAAGTGAAAAGCTTCTTTTGAATAGGATGTTGTCGATGATTTCCTAGTTTACGCACTATATGGGGACACCCTACCTTCCTTAAAAAATTGGATGATTTCGTCCATCCAGTTGGGATTGACTTCTGCATGGTGATCATGGGCTCAAGTTGGGTGATCGTTGGACTGCTGATTCTTTTGATCGAGATGCTCTCTAGTTCTTCTTTTCTTTCACTAGTAGTGATTCGAGCTATGGCGTCAACGAAGCTATTTTGTGTCCTCAAAGCTCTCTTTTGCTTAGCCTCCAGTTTGACTAGGCGTTGTTTAGCCCAACGATCTTCAGGTCAGTTCTGGGTTGGCGACTGCTTGTGAGTTTGAAATGCATCTAAAGGTGGCTTGATTCTTTTCAAGCCAATTGATAACATGAGTTAGGTACTCTAATGTTTGTAGGACTGCTTTCCTTACAGGGGCACAGTGGAGCTAAGATTTCTCTGGGATGTCTTCGGTGAAAGCCTAGTAGGAGATCAATATATTGACCCTCTTTTCTTCCGTGGTTATGAGTTCTTGAGTCATGGCTATGACTCATGTTGAATGTGTTTTAGAGATGAAGTGTTTAGGTGTGGTGGAAGAGATTTACTTTGTGGAAATCAAATGCTAATATTTTTTGGTGAGCTTCTGGAATATGGAGAGCCTTTTTAGGGAGAGCCCTTCCTTCTAGTGCCAAATTGTTGACGTTGGAAAATGGTTTATAATAATTCCAAGCTAACTTAATGTTAAAGTAGTGAGGTCGGCTATGGCAGTGATGGATAGTAGATATGTAAATGTATTGGAAGATCAGATTGTATAATCTTTATAAGAGTGCTTTTATTGCAGCCGTTCAATGTCCAAACTGTTAGACATTTATGTCTCCTATTTATAGGAAGATATGTGATGATTACATGTATTTAATGCCAAGTTGAGCATTTAATACTTACAAGACATCTTTTTTGGACATTTAATATAAAGTGATGTCTGCATTAATTACGACGGCTGATCTGACGTCTGACATTTGAAAAAACGTGCCATTGATAACAATATCATAGTACTGGTTGACTGCTACTTGACGTCCGACCTAAAATAGGTTGGATAAGAACTGATGAGGTAGGACCTCATATGGAAGGACCTCCATAGGTAGGGAGGTCCCTCACCATATTGGATAGGTAGGACCTTCTTCATTAATTCGGTAAGACCTCCACGACAGGTGTGAAGAATCATTGGTTGTCATGAAAGGTTAGGTCTGACGTCTGACATATGAGAAGACATGTCATACTGATGACGTGAGCTTAATCGCAAGACCTGGATAGGAGGTCTTCCGACATGGAGTAAGACTTGAGTGGAAATGAGGTCCGACCTGGAGTAAGACTCATTTGGGAATGATATACAACCTGCTCTTGTAGCGCCGATGAAGAATTACTTAGTTGATATAACATATCGAATTAGATATCAACACATAGAATGTTGAATGATGGTATGATATCTTGTGAAATTAAAAAAAACACACAATAAATGTGAAACTAGTGTTAAATAAAAAATGATTAAAAAATATTTTCATAGTGTAGAGAGATCAACACAGTTACTCGATCTTATTCATTCTGACATATGTGAATTAAATGACATGCTAACTATGTGAGGAAATATATACTTTATAATATTTATAGATGATTTTTCTAGATTTTGTTATGTATACTTTATGAAACTTAAATATGAGGCATTTAATATGTTTAAAGTATACAAAATCGAAATTGAGAATCAACTTGAAAAAAAGATAAAAATTCTTAGAAACGATAGAGGTGGAGAGTACTTCTCTAATGAATTTAATATTTTTTGTGAAAAATATGACATAATACATTAATGTAGTGCTCCTTGAACACCCGAACAAAATAGTTTATTGGGGAAAAAAAATAGGACATTAGTCGAAATGATTAATGCTATGTTATTGCATGATAAATTTTCAAATAATTTGTGGGGTGAAGCATTGTTGACTGCTTGTCATATTAGTAATAGAGTTTCTTCTAAAAAACTTAAAGTTTCTCCTTATGAATTATGGAAATGAAGAAAACCAAACATTGGATACTTTAAAGTATGGAGGTGCCTTGCTTATTACAAGAACATTAACCCTAAAAGAAATAAGTTAGGACATAGAGGCATTAAAAGTGCTTTTGTTGGATATGCTTCAAATAGTAAAGCATATAGGTTACTTGAGTTAGAATATAATGTGATTATAGAATCCCGGGACGTGGAGTTTTTTGAGAATTCGTTAAGTGTTGATGAAATTCATCAAACTCCATTGGAAACTCAAGAGGAGCTTCTAATTTCTAGAGAGTCACTAGAAACATTTTCAAAAAATATTATTGAGTCTAGTGAACTTCGAGGAAGTAAGAGAGTCTGAAAAGAAAATGTATTAGACTAGATGAAATAGATTCTCAACGGATTACCTTATGCTTGAGAGAGGCTAATAGAGAGGACGTTGTAATAACAATTCAATTTGTTCTTCAAGTCGAAAGTGATCCTAAAACCTACAAAGAGGCTATGACTTCTAGATATAGCATTTTTTGGAAAGATGATGTAAATGATGAAATGAATTATATAATGTTCAACAATACATGGGAGATTGTTGATTTACCGGAAGGATCAAAGCCAATTGATTGTAAGTGGGTATTTCGAAAGAAATATAATATTGATGGTTTGATCTAAACTTTTAAAGATAGATTAGTAGCTAAATGCTATAGACAAAAAGAAGGAATAGATTATTTTGACACATATGCACCCATAGCTAGAATTACTTCTATAAGAATTCTTTTCGCATTAGCTTACATTTATGATTTGTGTGTTCATCAAATGAATATTAAAATGGCATTTTTAAATAGAGATTTAGATGAAGAAGTTTACATAGATCAACCGGAAGGTTTCAAACTACACGGTAATGAAGATAAAGTATATAAATTGGTTAAATCTCTATATGGATTAAAACAATCACATAAAAAAATGGCGTGAGAAATTTGATAATACTATCATATCTTATGATTTTGTTCATAACACGGTAGATAAGTGTTTGTATGCTAAAATTAGTGATAAATATGTTGTATTTGTTTGCTTGTATGTAGACGATATGTTGATCATAAGTGATCATATAGACAGTATTATAGAAACAAAGAGGTTTCTATCTTCCATATTTAAAATGAAGGATCTTGGTATAGTAAATACCATATTAGGTATAAAAGTGATTAAGAATAGTGGGGATTTTGCATTATTACAAACACATTATATTGATAATGTGATTAACAAGTTCAAACATTTGAAAATTAAAGAAGCTAACACCCCATTTGATCCTAGTATCAAACTTGAGAAGAATAATGGAAAGACTATTACACAACTTAAATATATATATGTAATTGGTAGTCTCATGTATGTGGTTAAGTGTATGAGATCGGGTATTACGTTTGCTATGAGTAAACTTAGTAGATTTACAAGTAACCCAAGTGCCAAATATTGGAAAGCGATTGGTAGAGTTCTTGGTTACCTCAAAAGGACCAAAAACCTTGGAATACAATATTCTAAGTTTTCGGCTATCTTAGAAGGATATACAGACGCTAGTTGGATATCAAGTATTGGTGAAAATAAATCCACTTCAGGTTGGATCTTCATTCTTTGAGAATGTACCGTTTCTTGGAAGTCTAAGAAACAAACATGCATTAATCACTCAACCATGGAATATGAGTTCGTAGCATCTAACCTGAGAACACTAATACACACAACTAAACATATACAAACAAATAATACATCTTGCAAACCCAAAAAATAACACAAAATAGAAAAATAGCAAAGCATATAACTTTGGAACAAATAATAACTAAATAATACTTCGTGTATCATTATTATACCAAGTAACCAAGAAAGCAAAATATAATAGAACAAGTAGCATTAATATAATGGAGTGTGTAACAACATTACCTTACTTTCACATAAAACTAACTATAATTTTACCAAGATAATACATTATGTAACCTTTTGATGTGAAATAACAATAGTCAGGAATCCATGACATTTAACCTTAGTATTCACGTATAACTCGATAAAAATACATAAAATAACTTCACACTATTTACATTTCACATTCTTTAGTTCATCATCTATTTGAATGCAATAATCTCATACATGGTCTAAACTATTTCTTGTTGCATTTCTTATTTTCTTCCGCAAGTTTCAAAGCTTGTTTGATAAAGCTTTTTAGCAAATTTTGATAAAAAAAATTGATGAAATATATAGTTGAAAATTTAATAAAACTTGTGAGTTCATGAAATGTATGATTAAAATTTAATGTTGACTTTTAACCACAATTTTTTAATCGATTAGAATCTGAACAAAAAAAGTACTAAAACATATTTTGGCAGCTATAAAACAACATGCTAGTCAAAATTGTATGAAATTAATGATTTTGTAATGGAAATTTCTCATTTAAGTAGTATTATGAATTTGTTTTATCCCTATTTTTTTAATCTTTAGACAAAATGAATATCATATTAACTTAAAGTTCACACGAAGCATTTAAGAGGACAACTTTCTCGATGTAGGAACAAACTATGTTAACTCAATAGACATGGAAATAAAAAAATAGTATCACAAAACCTTAAATTAATCACTTGTTTGAAAAAAATGTTGGTAAAATTTGATCAACTTTTCAATTAGTCAAACTTTAATTTTAACTATATACCACAGTTTTTATCAAATTTTCAATTATACATTACACTAACTTCTATCAAAATTTGTTAAAAGCTTTTATTTTTTAAAAGAAAGCATTGTTTGATAAACTCTTATTTTAAAACAAACAAAATAGCATTTAAATTTGGTAAACAAAAGTGATTTATTGATGTAACGGCATTACATTATTAAAAAGAACATTGATTATAGTAATGTTATTTTGTATTATTATTATTATCACAGTGGTAATTTTTTCTTAAAAGTCAAATATTTTTAACAAGACAATGCATTCATTATTATTATTTTAAAATTGTTGTATGTTTCAAAAACAACATTCGAGTGTTTGGTAAACAAAAGTGATTTATTGATGTAACGGTATTACATTATTAAAAAGAACATTGATTATAGTAATGTTATTTTGTATTATTATTATTATCACGAGTGGTAAATTTTTTTTTCATAGTCAAATATTTTTTAACAAGACAATGCATTCATTATTATTATTTTAAAATAAAAATAATAAAAACCTAATAAATTTCAAATTTTATAAAAATTACAAAATAAAAGTATAGTCATATAGTACAACAAAAATTAATTAAATTATATTATTTTTTATGATTCAACTTGCATCAATTCAGTTTCTCAAATGGGTATTAAAATAATTAGTTTAATTAATTAAGGGTAAAATAGATATTTTAATAAAATATAAATAAAAAGTTAAAAGTAAAATCACGAAAATAATTCGCTACATAAAATCGGGTCGGTGAGTCGATTATTTTATAATCACTTTTAAAAATTTTGACAAACACCTAATCAACTTTTGATTGTTTGAGAAAGAAGGCTCCAAAATCAATCTACCGGGGCCTAAATATATTAGATTTTTGGGTCATATATTTGTTTACTTATGGACTCTAAAGTCATATGATCAAAGCTTAATTCAATTAAAGACATATTTTGAGCTAAAAGACCAATATACCCTTAATTGTAAAAAATGCTAATTGTATGGTGATCTTTGTTTTTGGTGATGGATCTTGTTTTTGCGATCTTGTTTTGTTGTATTCTTGCTTTTTTGTGATACTATTTTATTGTGATACTTTTTTTGTGAAATTGTTAAACCTATGATTTTGTACTACTAATGAAACATTTTAAGAATAATAGTATTTTCTTGTTTATTCTCTACTTGATTAATTTGTCTACCTATCATTAAACACCTTATAAATTTATATTTATCTATCCAATGAGAATCTATGTAAAATTGAATTTCAAACATATTCAAATTAGGGAAGAATTAGAAACATTGTTTATAGTTTTAGATGAGAACCCTTTGCATGACTTTCCATTAACTTGAGAATGATTATTATTCTTTCTTCATTTTTAGCAGAGCTCAAGTATATGTTTGCTTTTAAGGGGATATGAAGAACTTTGCGACAAAAGAATGTACATTTATTCGTGATAATTGTTTTAGAGGATTTGTGATACTATTTTGAAATTTTTTTAAAGAATGTCATTTTAAGCTAAAGAGATGACTTCAAAAGGGTAAAATCTTCATCATAAGCAGTGTGGCAAAGTTGGATTTTCAGTGATTTCTAAAACATATTATAAAAAATTTGCAAATTCTATAATCATTTTATTGGCTGGTCTTTCTTGTTTTGCATGTATTGATCAAACATTAAGATTTGATAAAAGGAATTTTAGATGATTTGTGATTTGTTGATGAATTAGACAGATCTAGATTAAAACAAGATTTGTATGACATTACATAAACAAAACATTATCATGGATTAAAACTAAGACATTCAAACAGTATCACATGTTCAAACATTGCCATAATTAAACAATATCAAAGATCACATAGATTCAAACAGTATCACAGGATAAAAACAGTATCATGGATTAAAACGGTATCAAAATATACTAATTACCTAAACAAAACAGTATCATGGATTAAAACAGTATCATAGATTAAAACTAAGACATTCAAACAATATCACATGTTCAAACATTGCCATAATTAAACTCTATCAAAGATCACATATATTAAAACGATTATTAGGATTAAAAGCAGTATCACGGTTAAAGCGGTATCAAAATATATAATTACCTATTTTAAGATTATCATGGATTAACAATGATCATAGATTAAATCTAAGACATTCAAACAATATCACGAGGTTCAAACATTGCCATAATTAAGCAAGATCAAAGATCATATATATATTCAAACAAGATGTCGAGATTAAAGCGATTATCATGGATTAAAACATGTTTCAAATGATAGTGAAATATTATGACAAAGTTTCAACCTATTAAACCTTGCCATAATTAAACAATATCATAGATTAAAACTAAAACATTAAAACAATATCATGGATTAAAACTAAGACATTCAAACATTAGATGATGGAATATTCAAAATTGCTATTTACAACAATTCTATGTCCATTTATATTGAACATCTGATTTTACGTAATCTTGTTTGTATAATATAGTATCAAATAACATATCATGACTAAACATTAGATGATGGAACATTCAAGCTCCTATTTACAACAATTAGATGGTGGAGCATTCAAGCTCCTATTTACATAAGATAGTAGAGTATTCAAGCTCATATTCTGACATTCAAGTTCATATTTACTGAGATTCTATGTCTATTTACATTTATGATCTTGTTTTGTATAATACAATATCAAGTTGCTATTCTATAATACAAGATCAACAACGGATGTTACTTTATTGTTTATATAATTGGAAAATGCTCATTGTTTACATAATCGCTAAAATACTCAACCCAAATACTCAACCCGGGATAATCATATTGGTCACCTCTCTTAAAAGACGGATAGATCGGTGCTAGCTGTTAAGACATTAAAATTAAGATTAAAACAAAGACATTAATAACAATATTCCTCGCTAATTTGTTACTTCAAATGGATTCTATGAAGTAACTTGTCATTTAATAACAACATTGGGTCCCCAACTAGAAATTGATCAAAAATTCACAAAAAAACTACCTAAAAAGTGATATTGTGTCGTAGAAACACTCCGGAGGTCGCCAGAGGTGGAAGCGGTTGTCGCTGGAGGTCACCGGAGGTCATGGGAGGTGGAGGAGGAGGTTGTCATGGGAGGTGGAGGAGGTTTGTGGAGTTGGAAGATTGTGTCGATGAAAAATATGGTTAAAGAGGTGATTTTGGAATTAATATAAAATATTGATGTGAAGTATGACTTAATCACAATTTAAAAAAAAGTTTTGATCTAATTTGAAACAAGTCAATGGAGATGACTTATTGACAATTTTCCTAGATTTTTTAGAATCGAAATAGTGCTGGGCCTAATTTCGTCAAAGTCTTCCTCCCTATTTTCCTCTCCGCTCTTACCTAGCGGTGCACTAGACCCACTGGTGAAAACCACAGGCCCATGTATCGATGGCCCACCCATTAACGGTGTCATGCCCAGCCTCGTTGGTAGATGGCTCGCCTCTAAGTTTAAGGCCTGTGGGCTAGTGCAAAAGTCGTCTTCTCTAGCAAAAGTGCTTCTATTTTCGGCGGCAGATCAGGCGGCGACTCGACGATCGCAACCGGAGGCTGGTATTGTTCTTGTTTGATTGTGCCTGATTTTTTTTTCTTTCATTTGGATCTAGATTTCTCTTTTTTTTTTTTTTGCTGAATTGCTGTAGGTTTTTTTGCTATTTTCCATTTTCATTGGTCCGCTTTTTCTTTCTCTTTATTCTTTGTGCTATCTGTACTTATCTAAACGATATAATCTTGATGGCGATCAATTTATCTTTTTAAATTCTCCTATTATATGCTGTAGATTTCCTTACTGGTGTAAAATTTCTGATATGTATCAAAGATCAGCTCGTAAGTGTGTGGAATTTGTGGATTTTCCTATTTCTGAAATGTAGAACTAGTGCATTTCACATCATTAATCATAGAAATTTAATGTATGGCTGTGAATTAGTAAAAATATATCTTGTAGCTCATGTCTAATGTTCTCCACGAGTTGTCCAAACTGTGTGTTTTTAATGTGATTACAGATAAACTAGATAGATGAGCTGTATGGTCCTTTATGTTTTTACTCCTTCACGCCTTCAAAGAATGAACATACTTATACTTGGGTTATTTGATGAAATGAAGAAACCCTTATGGATCTGTGCTCAAGTTAGGATTTACACATTTCTTTGTTGACAAAATGAAGAGATACTTCTGCTCTGAGAGTGGAATTTCATGCAAGAACATTTGATCTTTACTTGTTTCAGAGTAGTATGCTTCAATACTAATTGTAAGTTTGAGCGGGGAATTATAGGCTCAAATGTTGAGAATGCATTTTGTCTTAGCTTCACGAGGCCCATTTAACTGGGCATTGCACAGCCTATCAGCTGATTCTTGACTATTTTTTCCAGTTCACTGTACTAACACACAAATTGAGAAAATGGGGAGATCAACAGCGACAAAGGATGCCCAAGCACTTTTTCGTTCTCTTCACTCTGCTTATGCTGCTACCCCCACTAATCTCAAGGTTCCTCTCTCTTTCTTAACCTGAACTTGTCTATATATGCATATACACTTTGAGAAACCCAGCTGAGTACTTTCTTTCTTTTCTTTATATGTTATCTCTTTTTTGCAGATCATCGATTTGTACATTGTGTTTGCAGTAGTCACTGCTGTAATTCAGGTATGAGAACTGATGTATTCATCCCCACGTACACACTAACTTCTTATGTGGATCTGCGGTGTACTTGTAAATTAAATTGAACTGATAACTTTATGCCTTTTATCATTTCCTTGTTACACTTTGAATAATTTCATCTGCAGTGGACAAAATTGAATTGATTTAATGTTTATTATGAGTATAATTTGTCTTTTGTAAGTTTTGAATATTTTATTTTGCCTCGTCTTGCAGAGGCAAAATGCCTCAATACCCAATTTAGAAACTATTGGAAAGTTTGATATTAGGATGAGGTACCTTTTATCTTAATATTTTTATTTTTCTTGTTCCTTTCTACCTCTGTAGCTTGTTCCATCCTTTACTTAGAAACTGAACATCTAAAACCGATTCTCAATTTACCTCAACAAAAAGTGACGACCAAGTACAGCTGTAGTTAACATTGTGTTATTTAGTAGTCCTTATGAGATCTAATTTGAAACTGTTTTCAAAATATCGAATGGAATTTTTTTTTTCTTTTATGGCTACCTGCTCATTTAGTAAGGATGGCTATATATTAATTCAGGACTTGTCATCTCAAATAACAGGAATTATTGTTTTAAGCCCTTGTTTGTCATTGCCTCTTCATTGACATAACACATAGTTTGATATTTCTCAGTTGTGTGCTTTGTTTCAAGTAAGATATCCTTATCTTCAGAGTCTCCAACAGCTTGTACCCTCGGTAGCATGACCTTCAATCACTTGAATACATTTTTGGTACTTATCACCTGCTTCAAATTGTCAAAAAGGCATTTTCTTACAGAGGCCATTATAGCAAGGGACTTGGATTTTGTGGAATCATAACTGAGGAAAAAAACAGATCCAGAACAAAGCCAAGATCTGATCCCACAGTTTCTCCCTCCAATAAATAAGACAAAAAAATTGGAAAAGGAAATCCCATGGTGCCCATTTTTTCAATAGAATAGAGGAGGAAATTGTCAAAAGTGATCACTTTTAGGGTGAGAAATTAAAAAATGGAAAAAAAAATTCAAAATTTGCTAAATGTCTCTTTTTTTTCAAAAATCCCAAAATGCCCTCATCCTCTTCCTCATCCATTTCCCACCACCCTCTGTTTGGGACTTTTGCATCCTTGAAAGCAAGATTTTGATAAGATTTGATGAAGGTGTGAAAGATCTAAACCATAAGTTTGAGATTTGTTTTCTTTGATAAAGATCCTAAAACGTGCATTATGGTTGGAGATTGTTGAGTGGTGGAGAAATGATGGCCAGCACCAACGCTGGCCTAGACTGAAGATGATAGAAACCCTAAGTTTGTTATCCTCATCTATGAATTTTTAAAAGAATGGTCATGTTTCAATTAAGGGTAAACTTGCCATTTAAACAAAATGGGCCATTTTTATTAAAAAATTGAAAAGTTGACGTTTTCAATTCTACTACCAAAAATGGCTATTTTGCTAAAAACCCCAAAAGAGCATAGATTATCTTTCTTTGTCCTATACTGGAGGTAGGACTCCACAAGAGGGAGGGATAGAAAAGAATAAATGAATCCACATCAATGTGATTGATTTAATACACGGACACTCCTACTAGGGCGCCGTGTTCGTGTTTGGCACTTATTGTGTCGTGTCGAACACTGACACTCTTCGGACATTATATGAAATGGGTTCAACAAGCCACATGCCATGTTCTAATTTTTATATTTTTTAAATTTCTAACGCTCGAGGGATACTTTATGGGTATTCCTCGGAAAAGTTTTCGACATGGCATATGTCGTGTCCTATATTAAAAAGGATTAAAATAAAGACGTAATTTATAAATTTTAAATTCTAAAGAATTTAAATCGACATGTCTATTTCCGTGTCCTACTGTGTAGATAAATCACGTGTTACTATGTCGTGTCCAAGTTGCATGTCTTTGTAACTTAAATTTCAGATATGGAACTCTAGGTTACCAAATTATTTTAATGTACATTCCACAGATTTATTATTTTTTAGGTTTCAAAATTATTTAAATGTAAATTCCACAAATTCAGTATGCAAGTCGAAGGGTTTTGCATAGCTTTCAAACTCATGTGTCTTCCAGAATGACAGAACCAAGGGTCTTCTAGCTTTCTGTATTTAGCAGTTGACATATTTTCTTCCAACAAATCAGCCCCCTCTGTGTTTGAATCTGTTTTCACAGAAAATTTGCTTTATTTCCCGTCTTTAAATCTTCAACCTTTTCTTTTAGAGCAAAGGGGAAACATGGCTCTTCTCTACCTCTCTTTATTTTTCATTCTCTTCCAATTTTGTTGATGACCAGGTAGTGTACATGGCTATTGTTGGATCATTCCCATTCAACTCCTTTCTTTCTGGGGTACTTTCTTGTGTAGGGACTGCTGTCCTTGCTGGTAAGCTGATGTCTTGATTGATATATAATTACTAGATCTGCAAAACTGATAGTTTGCAACTGATTAATGTCATTCTTTGTGACAGTGTGTCTTCGTATCCAAGTGAACAAGGAAAACAAGGAATTCAAGGTAACCTTTTTTTTGAGAACAAATTCATCCTCCAGTTGATGCAATAATTTTATCATTTATTGGCTGCGTATGGTGGGAGAAAAGTAAAAGGCTTAGCTTAAAAGTACTTTCAAATAACTTTATGTTTTCAATCATGTTTGTATAAGTCACTTTTTTTCTTACTTTCAGAAAAAAAAAACATGGTAACTCTCTCTTACTTAAATAAGTAACTCGCTAATTTTCAACTTTAACCAAAAGTAAATTTATATATTTCAAATTTTACTTATTTACTTGTAAGAGAACTTTTAAAGCTTAGCCAATTATGCTCTTATAATGGTTGCCTTAGTTTTATGACTCTCATTATTGCTTTTGTACTTATTTTGTCCTATACTCCCATGCTGAGTGTAAAATGGAAAGCATGTGGTTGTTCTTTTGGCCTGAGAAATAGCTTGATTTAGGATCTTAGCGATCCGCACGACCTAATTAAATAAGAGTAGCTTAGGTACATGATACTGTTAGCGAAAAACAACCAATTTCACTTCGTTGAAATTTTGATTCTTTTTTCGAGATGAAAAGTTCTCATTCTTCTCCTTTGACCCCTTGTGCCTTGCATTTGCAGGATTTACCTCCGGAACGTGCTTTTGCAGATTTTGTTCTCTGCAATGTGGTGCTTCATTTGGTTATCATGAACTTCCTTGGATAGGTTAGTCCCCTTGGAAAAGAATAAGCGGTTTTCAAGTTTTGATATTTAGGAGAACACAGATTGACATTTGCAAGAAAATTGTCTGTTTATGAGCAACAAAAGTTTATCCTCAAGCTTTAACTGTGTTAATTGTCTTCGTTGTTAATGACATTTGCTCTCCCTGATTTCATGAGGCGGATATGGACAATATAACAAAAATAGATAAATTAAAATCTTGTTTATTCTACTGTCTTTAATACTAAGATTAATATTTTTGTTTGTTGCAATGGGTTCTAAGAGAACAACTTTGTTGAAAATGAGAACAAACATGCTTTTATATTTTTGGCTGCGTAATGCAAACTTCTTTTTGAAAATGATACTTCTACAAATAGAAAAATAAGTCCTCCCTACAATCATAGAACAAATGTTTTATACCTTATTTGTTTAAAGGTTATGTTTGGTTCGATACACCATGACCAAAGTGGTATCAAACAGAGTTAGTTGTACATTTTTATGTTTTCTTTTTATTAATTTTGCTCGTCTAATGTATCAAATATGTACTAAATAAATGAAAACAAACTTTGTTTCTTACGGTAACTGGATGCGGCTTATTTAAATGGCACCAAATCCTGGAGCTAGAATTAATGCGTTTTTAAGTCATCTTTAATGCCACTTTCGATCGATATAGGCTCTTGAGTTACACGATCATCTTTTTTACAATAATCTTATTTTTCGAATAATTTTCAATAATTGATTTTTACGAATTTAAGCTTGTGAAATTCTATAAACACTACTAAATGCCAACTGCGAAACAATTTAATATTCTTTTAAAATTGAATTTGAATTTGTTGCCTCTATCTTCCTGTCCTTTTTCTCAATCAAATTTTGACATGTTACTAAAATTTTGAAGTGACTACATTAAGCCTGTAAAATATAAGATAGAAAATTTCTCACTAAAATTTTGACAAATGATATCTCAAAATTTGATTAATAGAGAGCAGGAAGATGGGAACAACTTTTACTGCTTTTGATGTCAGAATTAGACCCGTTTACATCATTTATTGCTCTTTTGTCCTTTTCTCGAGGCAACAATACATGTATTGTTAAAACCTAGCACTAAAATTAGTCAAATAACAAAAATTTTCTTTAATTCAATAAAATCAAGATCTTTGCTAAGTATTCACATGTTTATTATAACTAAAATACTAATGATTTAGTATTATACTTGAATTGATAAACAATATTTGTCTTCAATCTGATTCACGAACTTCTTGCTTTTGATTCACAAATTTGGTGCTTTCAACATTCAAGTCTTCTATGATATTCTCCAAGTATGGATTACACCGGCGTGTGAACATATTTTAATTGTGGACATATAAAATGTGTAAATAAAAAATATGTTTGATCAATTTAAATTAAAATTAAACTTAGCCAATCGCAGGCTATGTTGTTTCTCTTTTATATGGTTAATAATTAAAAAGATCAATTCATATAACATGCTTTTGGTGCACTTTGCCATGATGTCTTACTCGGAGGCGAAAGTAAAGGGCATATCTGGAGAATTTGGACCCCAAAACTTTTTGGGATTTTTTTATAAAAAATTAATTTATTAATATTTAATTTAATAGTTACAACTTTGATCTGATATCAATTTAATGGAAGTCAATTAGATCTATTGGCCTAATAAAATTGATAATACAAACTTACAAATAATTGACTCATTCCTCATTTCCAGTGCATATCTACCCATTTGAAATCTGAATATCACATTTCTCCTTCCTATTTTCTATACTAAATAAAGCAAAAGTTAGATTATGAAATTTCATTAATTACAAATCACTCAACAAATCATCTTATATTAATTTCCCCCAATTTTTTTAACAAATCTCTAAATTTTACTATAAAATCTTTAATTGTCAGACTACCGAAAAAATCAAAACTCTGAAGCATAAGACAAATTTCATGTTTGTCACTCAATTGGCAAATTCTTTAAGATAAAACAAGTATTTTTTTATTATATAAATAAAAATTAATAAAGACACTTTGCTTGTAAATGTATATCGTATTCAATTGAATTTTTTTTTTTTTATTTGAGTTATATTTATTTTCATTTGTGTACTTGGTCTTTCTATTTTTGGAGGATAATTTTGTAGAAGGCAACGTGAACAATAAGAGTTTATTATTTGTTTCTTTTGTGGGCTTATTTTAAACATTGCACATTAGTAGCCTAAGTCATGTGTTTTTAAGAAAACTCACATATTAATGTGGAATCAAGGTCACGCAATGCTATGAATAAGTTTGTTTATCTATTTGTGTATAATATAATGTATAAAATAAAATAAAGTATGAGAACTCGTAAGAAACGCTTGTAATAAGATATTAAAAATTTCTACCACTATTATGTTGTTTTTAAATTTTTTTGCATGTTAATTTTGGGACTCCAACTCAAAATGTTTAATTCTGCCACTAGCCTTACTATATTGTGTAGTGTTGTATTGTAGAATATAGTTTTTTATGACAAGCCACATAAAATTGAAAGGATGTGTGTTAAATGCATGTCAGGATAACTTTGAACGAACATCGTATGAGTCTCGTTAACTCCGCTTCATAGAAATTGAAGCTAAACTTCCCATCACCAGCGAGGAAGTAATCATCATAGTAATCATCATGGGAGTTGTAAAAGAAAATGAAACCCCACCCCACCCCCACGCAAAGGCACAGAGGTTGGCGAACTATTTGCCTTAAAAAATCTTCTAAAAGTCTAATTCAAAGTTAAAGAGAGGTTGACTAAGCATAAATTATGTAACACCATATTTTTGCTCTAGATAAGAGAACATTAGAATATTTTTTTTGCCACATGGCAAAAGACCAACTGCTATGTAGACTGAAATTGTTAAAAAGTGCAAAATAGAATCAAATAAGAAACAGTTGTTGACAACAACCTCACCAATAATAAAGCAGCAGCGTTTGTTCATTTTGTTTCTCTTGCAAACTTATATCTTTTTTTTTTTTCGACAATTGACTTGACCGAAGAACCACCCCTTGGATGGTTACCTTTGCAAGCTATCGATGCTAAGTGTGAAGGTTCTTCAACATATGGATATGAAAGTGGCAAGGATCTGTTGGCAGCTAAATTCCATCCAGATTTTAAGGTTAAAAGATTGGTGTCGTCTATGGAAATCAAAGATGGTAACCACGAGTGAAAGAAAAGAAAAAAATCCTAAACCATGGAAAATGAGTGAAAATGAAGAACGCTTGAGTGAGAATCGTGAGGGTAGTGATGTTAATAAAAAAAGACAGCATAACGAACAAACAAGTGCATAAGAAAAGGTAGCTATGGATTCACCACCACACGAACAAGCAGAATGTAGCTTCACTGACACATACTGTGTCAGACATGGATGTGAACATGAGGCGCATTTCTAATGAAGATGCTACTGTGAAAGCGATTCTCGAGAGCTTGAGAAATTCCCTAAGTCCCACCTTGGAGTGCAATTGGGAGAGGCGAACATCATAACCTCCATGGAATTGAAGGAAACAACCTCAGAGCTGCGCTAAGCCGCTCTATCTCATAGTGGCCACAAGCACTCCGAAAATCCATTCTGCGATCATGCATATGGCCTGCTGCATGATGGGAGAGATCTGGCATTAACGAGAGCGGAAGCTTGCTAGGTTCTCCATCGTCTTTAATAGGCTCATCGAGGAATTTAATTCATGTTAGAAATTGGTTTAAAGAATTCGAGAAATTGACTAAGTGACTTCGTGTCAACTTGGCCAAAATATACAGACCCGACCCAATCCGTTTAGGCAAAATAGTTTGCCACTTTGCCGCTTCGGAGAAATGGGTATATTTGGTATCTCTGTATGTGTCGAAGGGTATATTTGGTATCTTGAAACCAATATCGAATGAATAAGAAGTGCGAAAAGGACAAAATTTGGGTCAAGTTTTGATCATGCGATCGCATGGGTATTTTACCTTGTGATCGTAACTTCTTGAATTTTTAAGCGAGCGTTTTTGGTCTTACATGCGATCGCATAGTTAAACTGGATTAAGTTTTGTTTTCAAAAATGCACCTTGCGATCGCATATGTTTACGCTGCCGAACAAACATGTCCTTTTGAAGTGTTGCACGATTTGGCTCCACACTATTTCATGTTCAACTGTTCATCAACGTTAAAAAGGCCACTTTGAACGTCCTTTTAGACACATAATTGATATGCAAAGACAACCCTCTCATAGATTCATCTCTTAAACCAAAATTCTTGCATTTGTTGCTTGAAATTCTGGTTTTTCATTTCATTTCATCCTTTGGAGTACAAAACCAATTTTGGTTCGTTGTGCTTGTGTTTTGAAGTGCTACAAATACAAGCAGAAGTCGTTGTATTTTGAGAATCGATTGCCATAAACCGTAGGCACCATCGCGGGGCAAATTTGACTTAAGGACAAAGTGTTCAACACTTGCCTCGACTTGCGTTGGATCCATTTTCATTCGGTTTTTTCTTGCTTTGGAGTCACTTATACAAAATCCGCCAACAATTCACACCACCGGCGAGAATCCAAGTGAAACAATGTTGGAAGTAGGCATAATGCAAGTGGAAGTAGGTGGAGTGAGACATCCCCAAGAGCTTCCATAACAGCTAAGGAAGATTCTTATAACTATCGAGACCAAACTTACGATAACGAGCATGCCCTAGTTAGATCATTTGAACTGGATGATGATGATGGGTGTAACGACCACAAACTTTCTCCTACAAGTCATTTCGCTCAAGGACTATTCCGTGCTCCGTTAACTTACGTATTGTCTCTTAGGAGTTGGGCCCCAAAGTGGATTTGTTTCGAACCCAAGACTTCTACCTTGTAAGGCACTTAAGTTAAATGTTGGTACCAATTGAGTAATTTCTCCAATTGCTATCAACATTCAACATGAATTCCTCTTAAGGTGGAGGTCAATGATTCGAATCGTTGGAGACGCGAAGAAAATCCACTTAAAGGACCAACCCTCAGAGAGACAATACATAAGTTAATCGATATACAGAATGGCCCTGTAAGAAAAGTTTGTAGGAGAAAGTCCGTGATCGTTACAAAAAAGGAGTGTAAAAAAATGCTAAAAAGGTGTTTGACAATTAGATTATTTATTTATTTTCTATTCTAGATTATATTAACAATTATATAGTGTGTTTCCAATTATAAATTAAGTTGACAATTGGATAATTTTTCCCATTTTATATTAAATTGACAATTGTATGTTTATTTATTTTCCATACTAAATAATTGAAATAAAAATTGCATAAATTTTTTCTTTTCTCGTTCGGTATATAGTGGATAGTTTTCTTATTCTAGATTATTCTGCGTTATATTGTCAATCATACAATTGCATGATTTGTTTGCTATTATAAATTTAATATGCAATTGTCAATATAATCAAATTGCTTAAAATTTCTTGCAATTTGATTATGTTAGCAGTAGAATAATTAATTCATTTCATATTCTAAATTAGATTGGTAATAATTCATTCAATTGAGTAATGTCACGTAGAATGAATATCGATAATGAACGACTATGAATAGCATTAAAATATAACATTAGAATATTAATTGCATAATTTGTTTCTTATTCTAGGTTGAATCTTGGATACTTTTTCCTAATCTAGTTTAGATTGGCACTTTGATAATATAGTGGTGTCAAAATTGGGCTAGGTGGTCCAAGTCTGAAACGATCTGCTTTGTTATAAAATCGGATCGAAATTAACTCAGTTCAATATTAACCAGATTGTGAGTTAGTTCACCATAATGAATGGACTGTGCCAACCTTGATTGTTTAGCTCAACGATTCATGAAAATTAGGGATGGCAATGGATCGGCACCGCCCCCGCCCGCGATAATTTAGAGGCGCCATACCGCGCCCGCCCGCTCCGCCCGCCCGCCCGCCCGCCCCTAGATCGCCAATTGGCGGGGCGGGGGGCGCCCATATGTCTCCCGTTGCCCTAGATTTTTTTTTTTGTGTTTTGCACGTAATTGATCACTACTACCCACTACAAAAAAAAAAAAAAAACATCCACTACTATCACTAAAATGAAAAAATTAAAATTTCTGCCAACTAAACCCTAAAATGAAGAATTTCAGCCAACTAATTTAAAAGTGAAATTTGTTCATATTAATTCATGATTTGAAAACGAAAAGCCCTTGGTTACCATTATACCATATGAAACAAAAATTTACCTTAAAAGATAAAACCCAGCTTCACTACTTCTGCGATGTTGCGGTGACGGGTCGACGGCGACGGCGGCGGCGGCGGCGGCGGTTCGGAATCGATTAGAGGGAAGCTCACACCAAGGAATGAGGAGGATTGACTTCTTTGCCGCGGCTGCTGTGCTGAGGGATAGAAAAACAATTGGAAAATGGAAATGGGTAGGGTTTGTGCCTTTGTGGGTTACTGCGTCTGCCACTTGCTTTACTGGTTCAAGAATCAAGAATAGGAATTATTGAATTAGGAAATATTATTAATTTACCAAAAAGGTTGAAGAAGTTGGTAAATGGTAATTGACTAATTGGTATAATATATTATATAAACAAAAATGATGCATATTAATATTGTGGTGTAATGGTTAAGAATTGTTATTTCATTTAGTCAACCAAGGTTCGATTTCAAAAACTCATTTTGCTAAATTGTATTTGATTAAAAAAAAGCGGGCGGGGGCGGGCGGGCGGGTTTCTTTGCCTCGGACCCGCCCCTTTGACCCGATTATCCGGGGCAGGGCGGGGGTCGTGAGTTAAATTGCCATTCCTGATGAAAATTGATCAGACCCGCTTGATTTATTAAAGAAATTATAATATCGAATAAAATCAAAAGAACCGATGTGGTTATAAATACTCGTTTCTCTTCAATATTTTATACACAATCTCTCATATTCTCACGCTATTTCCTAGCTCTCGCACACCCTAACTTTTCACCCTCTCAATTTCTTCATATATACTATATTGTTTTTTTTATATACGATTAAAATATGTTTTTTAGTGTTATTTGAACTATATTATTATTTTAAATTTTAATTAAGCAGGTGTCGACTTACCTAAGAGATAATTAAACTTTAATGATCCATTTACTCTTAGAGACTTGTAAATTTGGAAGACGACTTGTAGCTCAGCAATCCAATGGGTAGGGTTTTTTATTCTTCAAATTTTGATTGTCTTTCTGGATAATTATAGCGACCCATAGGCGTGAAATGTACCTTGTTGGGAGCCTCCAGACTAGGCATGGGCCACATTTTTAGATGGGATGATTCATGCCACAAACGGACTCGAATCAAGTCTAGATGCATGTGGTCAGTTGGGTCTGACCCACCTATTTTGACACTTTAAGATAATTGTTGTAAAATAATAGTTGAGGACTATTTAGCCTTATCATAATATCTAAAAACTAATCATATTTGGTCTAAAAGTCTGTATATTAATTAGATTGTAATTCTCATTAGAATCATATATATAGTCTATCAATATAATAAAAAACACACTACAATAATATTCTCTTACATTATTTTCTCTCGTTTCTCTCAATTTATAACATGTTATCAACACAAAATTCTAGTCAATAAGTTAACAATTAGATATTATTTTCTATTCGGGGACGGGACGGGGGGGGGGGAGGGGCGGGGGTATTGACGGTCGGAGAGTGATTTCAAAAAACCATAAAGAACAAACAAGAGTTTAGTAGACCAAAGTCTACCTTTTCCAAGCCTTGTGTCTGCCCGTTAGGGATGACAAAAAAATCCGTGACCCACGGCCCGCCCGCACCGCCTACTGCCCCTGCCTCAGGATAATAGGGGCGGGTTTGGGCATAATTTTTCTGCCTTATTCATGTGAGTCCGAGGCCGGCCGCCTGAGCCGCCCCTCCTTCCCCTCCATTTTTTATTTATTATTTATTTAAAAAATCATAAAATAGAATAGAAACTATAATTTTCATTATAAATAGACTAAAGAAGATTGAACCCGTGTTGAAACTTATAAACTACCAATCTTAACCACTATACCATAACATCAATCTTATAATTTTTTTGTTTTGTTTGGTACAAATATATAAAAAAAAATTATTTTTTTTTAATTATTTTTTAGTTTTGAAAAAAAAAAAAAAAAGATATTTAATCCGGGCGGTTGGCGGGTCAGAAGGGCGCCCCCAGCCCATCCATGAGCGACGGTGCGGTCATGGCGAGGCGGGCGGGGCCGACCGTCCCATTGCCATCCCTACTACCGGTGTCTCTCTCTTTCTCAAAATAAATAAATTATGTGGATGCTTCCTCTTATTCATGTTATATTATGCTAGATTTTTATTTTAAGTATTTAGTTAGCGATTTTCTTTTAATTAAGAGCATGTTTGGCATAGTTCATTTTAAACTCTTTTTTTTAAAACTCATTTTCAACCATATATTTCATAGGATCTGTAACTTTATCAACTTTTCAACTACATATTTCATGAACTTTTTTAAAAATCTCATAAAAAACTATTTTTAAACTCCATCAAACAGATACTAAATACTAATTAAAAAAATCACTTTCACTTAAATGAATTACTATAATCATGCATAATTGTTGTACAAGGTACAACGTCTGTATTAACTTGCTAATGTGAATTCTGTTGTAGCAGTATAATTGTACGTAAGACCTTTTATTTTACATGTATTATTATTTTACAATTCTATTAATATTCCAGAAATATATCATGTTTATTTTTCAACCTAAACATATAAATATTCTTATAAATATTCTAGAAGAATATTTTGTTGTTCCAAAAAGTACAACTTTACGTTATATTAATATTTCAGTAAAATATTACTTGCTCCAGGACCCTAAAAGCGTAATTTTATAAATCTAATATCTTTAAGAATATTATGATATTGCTCATGAAGAGCAAATCTCTATACAATGCAATATTTTAAAATAATTGGTGTTGCTTGTAAAAAACACAATATTATATTTATATTCTAACAAAATATTATTTGCTCATGAAGAGAATGACATTATATTTTTAATATTTCAGAAGAATATTGAGCAGTGATCTAAATAATATTTTATTGTGCTCTCAAGTAATTATTGGAGTGGTGTATGAGGCACAAAAGGACAAAAAGTCCTTACTTTTTTTGTAGGCCAACCTAAGACTTGCACCGTGGTAACTCCGAGAACCACACTTCTCACTTACTCAATCACACCTCGTTTCATCACCCGGAATCCTATCGCTTCTTACTAAGCAAATTCGAGAGCTCCACCCATCACCCCCTATCACTCGACAACCCAACCATTTTATTTATACATGCCTCAAAAATACCATATCACCTAATTAAATGAAGAAGAAAAAAAATGTATAATTTATGAACTAATGCTTATTTCTTAAGGAAAGTATACAACTCATGTAATGTTGACATTGATTACCGTGACTCATTGATTGGTTGCTATATGATCATACAATATTTAATCATATTATTCAAAAATTAATTGTATTTTCTTTTGTTTCATTGTAGTTACTCAAATGGTGAATAGCACAAAATTTGAGTTTGTTGCACTCGACGTATCAGACAAAAATTACATGTCATGGACCCTTGGTGCCGTGATCTATCTTATCTCAAAGGGTTTGGGAGAGAACGATAAAAGAATGAAAGAAAGAATCCCTACATGATCGTGCAAAATATTTATTTTCCTTCGTCACCATCTCTACGATGGATTGAAAATTGAGCGCCTTAGTGTGAGAAATCCACATGATCTTTGGAAAAATTTTAAAAAAATATTTGACCACCAGGTCCTCTTCCAAAGTCCATTACGATTGGGTGCACCTTAACTTGCAAGATTTTAAAATTATTAGTGAGTACAACTCTGATCTGTTTAAAATATGTTCAAAATTAACTCTTAGTGGAGAAAAAATAACTAATGAAAATATGTTGGAAAAGAATTTTCCCCTTTCCATGCCTCAAATGTGATCCCGCAGAAGCAACATCATGGGCGTGGTTTTAAAAAGTATCCAGAACTCATATCCTATTTGCTAGTTGTTGAACAAAAAGTGAGTTGATGAAAAATCATAGATTATGTCTGACTGCTTCTACAGCATTGCTTGAAGCAAATGATACATCATTGCATGAAACAAATGGTACATCATTGCCTAAAGAAAATATAATATAAAGACATGGACATGGACGTGGACGTGGACGCAAAATAATAGGCAAAGCCATCAGCAACGTGGTATTATTTTTAAGAAGCACAAAGCAAAAGAAAACAGCTGATCCAAAAGGAAGTACGAAGAAAATTGATGTAGATGTGTAATGAAAGGACATTGGTCATATATATATTTATGACAAAGCATGTTGTGGATCTCTACCAAAATCAATCAAGGGAAAAGAAAATGTGGAGACAAATTTTCTTTGATTTTTGATAGTTCAATTAATCTAACTAACTTGGATGTCTCTAATATTTTTTTTTGATCCGAATGTTTGAAATAAATTCCGATCATTTGATCTATTTCATAGGGATGGTGTCTTTGGAAAATATAGATTAGTTTATTTTCAACATTTTAATATTTCATATATGTTTTTTTGCATACATACTTTTTCAAGACAAAAATATTTTTGGACTTAAAATTAACAAAAATAATGTTAATATAATATCAGGTGCATCGAATATTACAGAAGGCTCCAAAAGAGCTAGTATTATCTGACCAAATAATATAGAATTAGGGTTAATTTAAATTAATGACATTGAAGTTTCTAAAAATTTGAAAAGCATCATGAAGTTGCTTCCTTACACTACTAATAACTGAAGTTTGATATCCTTACAACAAATGTCATTTTGTTAACACCGTCAACTTTAGTAGTTTTACATATTCCTGTTAAATGCTACATGGCATTCACAGTGTTTATTTTTTCGCCACATTAGAAAATAAGTTTTTTTTTTTAATTTTTTTTTTGTTTAATGATACATCATTGCATGAAATAAATGGTACATCATTGCCTAAAGAAAATATAATATAAAGACGTGGACGTGGATGTGGACGTGGACGTGGATGCGAAATAATAGGCAAAGCCATCAGCAACGTGGTATTGTTTTTAAGAAGCACAAAGCAAAAGAAAACAACTGATCCAAAAGGAAGTACGAAGAAAATTGATGTAGATGTGTAATGAAAGGACATTGGTCATATATCTATTGTACGACAAAGCATGTTGTGGATCTCTACCAAAATCAATCAAGGGAAAAGAAAATGTGGAGACAAATTTGGCTGATTTTGATAGTTCAATTAATCTAACAAACTTGGACGTCTCTAATTTTTTTTGTTGATCCAAATGAAAATATTGATCATTTGATCGAGATGGTGTGCTGGAAAATATAGATTAGTTTATTTTCAACATTTTAATATTTTCTTGTGATTCAGAAGTTTAGTTTGAAATATGTTTTTATTTTCTTTGAAATTTGAGACTTTAATTTGTGTTATTAAACTATTTCATAGTTGATCAAAGTATTGCTTTAGGGTTAACTCCTTTTGATTATAAACTCGTATTTTTTAAGATACCTATTTGGTCGTGTTTATAATTTCAAGATTAATTGTCATATATGTTTAACTAAAATGCAACTACGCATACTATTTTTCAAGACAAAAAATATTTTTTGGACTTAAAATTAACAAAAAATAATGTTAATATAATATCAGGTGCATCGAATATTACAGAAGGCTCCAAAAGAGCTAGTATTATCTGACCAAATAATATAGAATTAGGGTTAATTTCAGTAGCGATTACTGAAGTTTCTAAAAAATTTGAAAACTGTCACAGAAGTTGCTTCCTTACACTACTAATAACTGAAGTTTGATACCCTTACAACAAAGGTCATTTTGTTAACACCGTCAACTTTAGTAGTTTTACATATTCCTGTTAAATGCTACATGGCATTCACAGTGTTTATTTTTTCGCCACATCAGAAAATAGGTTTTTTGTTTTTGAAATGGTCCGCTAGCATAGAAGGGAAATCCATGTTTAAAAAAAAAAAAAAAGAACAATAACAAATAAGCAAAAACCAATTCCGCAAATGTTGCCTATTTGTCTTAAATATGTACCCGAGCCCCACATCTAATTTACAAGTCGAGAAATAAAACGAGTTGGCTCGTGAGCTAAAGGGGCACAAACGTTCACAAAAGAGACTGTTTTGTTCTCTTGCAATTTTTTTTTAAAAAACAATCACAAAAAAAATGAGCGGGGCGTGGGCTCGACATATGAGGCCCATGAGCCATGGGCCGAATTGAGCATCGGCTCGACTCATCCCTTGTGTCGAGTTGGGCTCGACCCATTGCCACCCTTATGCTGATGCATGTTATATATTTAGTCCATATAAAGCTAGATTACAAATAGATATGTGTTTACATGCGGATGAACATAAATATCATAGAGATCGGTGAAGTAAACTTTGACAACATCTTCAAATCATTATGAAATTATTGAAATCCTTGAAGCAAGTTGGGAATATGTATAGTTGATGAACATGACTCGTTATATCCAAGCATCATGCAGATTAGTTTCAACAAAAGATAGTCCAACAATATTATATGAAGACAATGCAACTTGTATTGTACAACTCAAAAGAGGCTATATCAAAGGAGACATTATTTATCCGAAATTATTCTATAAACATGAGTTTTAGAAGAATAGTGACATCGGTATTTAACAAATTCGTTCAAGTGATAATTTGGCAGACGTATTCACAAAGACATTGTCGTCATCTACATTCAATAAATTGGTACATTAGACAATAGACTCAACGAGCTTAAGTGATTGACATCACGAGGGTAGTTAGTACTTTTTTTCTTTCTTTCAAGTTTTGTCCTATTGGATATTTTTGAAAAGGTTTTAATGAGGCAAAAATTTAATATTTCAAAATTTAAACAATTAATTGTACTCTTTCTCTTCGTTTGATAGTTTTGTCCAATTGAATTTTTATCAAATAATATTTTTAATGAAACAATTATTGTGTAAATAGTCATCAAATTGAGGATGTTGTAAAATAATAGGTATTACCTATTTAGTTTTATCAAGATACTTAAAAATATTCATATTTAGTTTAGAAGTCTATATCTCGATTAGATTGTAATTCTCATTGAATAATCTCTCATATTATTATCTCCCATTTGTCTCAATTTATAACAAAATTATGATGTTAGCTTATTCTAGATTTTACCATTATTGTATAATTTGTTTCCCATTTTAGATTGAATATCTATTTATCACCACTAGTGATTACCACTAATCTATGTGGCATCTTTGTTGGTATTAAATGATAGACCCAACGAAATGTGGGGATATAAAACTCATTTTAGTGGACCTGTCATTTAATGCCACATATACTCGGTGATTATCACCCGTCTATGTGGCAACTATATTGCATTAAATGATAGGACCAATGAAATATGGGAATATGAAACTCATTTTATTAGACTTATCATTTAATGCTATATAGACGAGTGATTATCACCAGTTGTGAGAAATAACATTATTCTTTTGAATAATATTATTTATCATCAGTGATTATCAGCAGTCTATGTGGCAATTGTGAAGGCATTAAATGATAGATCCAATGAAATGTGGAGATATGAAACTTATTTTATTAGATATATCATTTAATGCCATATAGATTAATGATTATCACCGTCTATATGACAACTGTGTTGACATTAAATGATATGCCTAATAAAATATGAAAATATAAAACTCATTTTATTAGACTTATCATTTAATGTCATATAGATGAATGATTATCACCAATTGTGATAAATAATATTACTCTTTTGAATAATGCTATTTATCACCACATGTAATTATCACCAATCTTTGTGGCAAATGTGTTGGCATTAAATGATAGACCCAATGAAATGTGGATATGAAATTTATTTTATTGGATCTATCATTTAATGACACATAGACTAATAATTATCACCCATCTATGTGGCAACTGTGTTGACATTAAATGTGAGAATATAAAACTCATTTTGTTGGACTTATTATTTAATACCACATAAACGGTTGATTATCGCCAGTTATGATAAATAATATTACTCTTTTAAATAATACTATTTATCACTACTAATAATTATCACTAGTCTATATAGCAAATGCGTTGACAATTGCACAATTGTTTTAGAATACATTGTATTGACATTGGAATAATTAATTCATTTCCTATTCTAGATTATACTAACAACTAAATAAGTAATTTGTTGTAAATTAAATCGAAAATTGTATATTTGATTTATTCTGTATTTTAAATTAGAACAACAATTGTATTACTATTCAGATTGATTCAAAATTGGATAATTGATAGTTTAGACTAGACTGGGGATTGGGTAAATATAATTAGTTTTCATTCTAGATTAGATTGACAATTGGTAATTATTTTCCTATATTAGATTAAAATATTAATTGCATAATTTGTTTCTTATTTTAGATTAATTGACAATTGGATTATTTTCCTATTCTGACAAATGGATTTTTTAAATTTCTTATTATAAATTATATTGACAATTGCATAATTTTGTTTCTATTCTAGATTAAATTAATTGAAAATTAGATTATTTTTCTTATTCTTGATTATATTGACAATTAAATAATGTGTAATTAGATTGACACTACATTTTTTGTAATCGCACCACATTTTAATTGCAATAAAGATCTTCAATTATTGCTCATTTTTGCATTTGAATTCTCAATTATTATTATTTTTATCACATTCTTATTATCAACCTATTAATTGCACATCTTATATTTGTCATTGATGATGATTTTTATCCAAAAAGTTAATTAATATGGTGTAAAAAGATTTAATTTTCTCTCAATTTTAAATAAGCAAAATAAAAAAAATATTAAAGTTTGACAAAATATTTGTCCTTATTTTAATGCACATTAGTAGAATATTTGAACAAAAACCGTCATCTAAGATAAGATGTGAAAATAAATTGAAAGCTAATGATAAAAATACGAAAACAAAAAGAGACATAGGTGACAAAATGTCAAAGGTTGGAAGAACTTTCATTGCAATTAAAATATGGTGTAGATAAAAAATATATATATATATATATATAGTGTGATTATAATTACCTTTAAGGGCCCGTTTGACATATGGACAATAGTTTAAGATAGAATTTGATATCCGAATACATTTTTATCCGGATGACAATTTAAGCCACAAATAAAAATAAACTTCGTTCTCAGAAAGAGTATGACAAATTATTTTTATCCAAATAATGATTCACTCATATTTTTAAAATAAGAACGTAGGGATGACATTTTAACTGAATCGAACCTCCCGAATCAGAACCGAAAGTTCCAGTCCGGTACTAAAAAAATAAAATTAGAAATTGGAACAGAGAACCGACCGGGTCTAGGTCGGTTCTTAGTTTTTAATTGGAACCGTTGGTGACTTTGGAACCAAATTTGTTTTTTTATTTTTTACAATTTATTCACAATGACTCAATGACCCAACCCAACATTATTATACCAAAGACAAGAGTCCATTTGTTCAAGTCCCAAACCAAAAGCCCAAAACCCCTAAACCCAAACTTAATTCTAACGTATTTTAGTTAACGAGTTTGCAACTTTTAATATTTTTCAAAACATATTGTCAACTTACGATTTTAAAAGATAATGTTATGTGTCCGGTTTGGATTTGGTTTCAATAATTATGTAGACCCGAATTGTTCCATTTACGAAATACTCAAACTGTAACGGAATGTGGTGGCTCCGCCCCAACATTCAGGTCTAAACGAACGTACTATTTATAATATAAAACAAATCTATTTTTGAAAATCAATACAGTAGAATAATCGCCACCGCCTACCCGCCTACCGCCACCGCCACTTTGCCCGTCTTCGTGGACGCCTCTTCCTGTCTTATCGATCCTTCACTTATATTTTTTATTAATTTTTTTTGTATAATTAAGAATAAAAGCATAATTATCTTTTTTATTAAGAAACTGACTTTTTTCATTCTTATACATAGTTGAACCAAACAGAATATAATACACTTATTATCTAGATAACTTCTATCCACAAACCAAACGAGTCTTAAGTAATTAATATGTTACTTGTTCTAAATATGAAAGCTATAAATTTAATTTGTTTTTCACTTTTATATTACAATTGCATGATGTTTTTATTCTAGATTAGACTGACAATTGAATTGTTTCCTACTCTAAACTATATTTAGTCTCTCACTTTGGAAAGATTTAGCTGTATTTTTGATGACCTAGTCGAGAGAGTATGATACATCGGTGTAAAAGATTGAGTTATATATGTGAGGTTGTTAATAGTAAGGTTTGGCCGGAAAGTGTTCTTGAATCTATCATTAACTCGGGTAGTCGTCTTTTTTGGCAAGGGCATATCGACGTGCATGACCCATCTACACTAGAGCGTTTAATGTTTATAGCTACGTTTGCATTTGGCTTAAGTAGCCAGTGGTCGCTTCCACTATAACGCTCGCCTACCTGAGAGATTGCACATTGGTCAGCAAACAACTTTAGCTTTAATGTCGAAAACCCCGCTTTGATGCTATGTTTTTGTACTTGTACTCTATGTATTAACCGCCTGCCTCAATGTTCGTTGACTTTTTGGTAATGTTACTGAGTTCCTAGGAACGAGCAATGAAGGATTTTGAGCCCCAACGACAAAGGAACCTACCAATTATATATTTGTTCTTTTTTCCCTATGTTGGATGGAATAATAATTGCATAATTTTTTTTAGAATAAAGCTATTTATTACAATTAATAATTTTATGTGGCGTTAAATGATAAGTCCAATAAATTGAGTTATATACCCCTACAATTTATGGGATCTATTATTTAATGCAAGACTGATGATAATCACATCGATAGTAGTGCTAACTTTTGTTTTTTTTTTTTTTTTTAATTCTAGATTAAATTGATATTTGAATAATTAATTTATTTCTTGTTATAGATTAGACAGACAATTTAATAAATAATTTATTTCTTATTTTATACAATATTGGCCATTAAACAGTCTATATTTTTTTTTTCTATTCTAGATTAGACCAACATTTGAATAATTAATTTGTTTTCTAATATCCGTTAAATTCACAATTTGTATAATTTATTTCGTATTCTAAATATCCACGGTATCAACTAGTCTTTACCCTTTACACCCCTCACATCTCTACCTACCCTCTAGTTCGACATTCTTTTTAAGGTAAATTGTAGTTAGTGTCTTCAATTTTTAATTTCATTTGCACTCGTATTCTCAGTATTAAATTTTGACATCCATTACCCCAATCTTTTATATAATTAGCAGCCAATGCCCTCATAGGAGGGCATTGACTGCTAATTATATAAGGACATGAGGGCATTGACTGCTAATTATATAAAATGTTGAGGTGATGGATATCAAAAATTAAATACTGAGGAATACAAGTGCAAATGAAGTCAAAAGTTGGAGACACTAACTACAATTTACCCTTTTTTTTATTAAATTTTACAAAAAATAACTTAGATAATGAATTAAATTTTAATATTAAAAAATTAAAATTTGAAATTGAAATGATTAACTTGTTTACGTCTACGTTTCATCTATTATTATATATATATATATCCGATAAGGAGTTTGATCTCCTACCCACGATCGGTGAGAGATACAATGCCCATTCATGAAGTGACAATCTATCATGGAAGAAATAATGAGTGTGGACCATGAACTTCAATGATAGGATGCCACCTCATGTGTGAGTATTGTATCTCTTTGTTAAGGAAAAAGTCTCGAAGGCGAAACCCCCATCTATGTCAGAGGTCCTTGACTAGGCGGGTGGTAAATCGAGAGATGTGCATGAGTGGCAGGGACCTGAGAGAGAGAGCCAACATGCCTCCCAAGATAGACCACCACAATATTTCAATGAAAATCGCCCCACACGAGAATCGAACTGCGTTGTCGGAAGATTTTCTCGCGTCACCTCAGCGCTTACCAATTCGCTTTATGCCTTGCAGAGGCGACATTGTATCTCTTACCACCATGGATAAGTGATCAAGCCCCTATAAGACAAACTCCTAAAACCAAATAGGGTAATTTGCAGCCTTCGTCCTCAACCTTTGAACTTTTGGCACTTTTATCCTCATTCTTTATTTTTTGGCACCCATATCCTTAACCTCTCTTAATTTGGTGGTGAAGCCCCCAACCTTTGAACGTTTGGCACTTTTATTCTCATTCTTTATTTTTTGGCACCTATATCCTCAACTTTTCTTAATTTGGTGGATGAAGTCCTCAACCTTTGATCGTTTGACACTTTTATCCTTATTCTTCATTTTTTGCACTCGTATCCTCAACATATTTTTTAATTTTTTAATTGAAACTTATGAAAAATCTATTAAAAGCCAAGTTTTGTGAGTAATTTTGTTTATAAATGTTGGTTTATTTAAAAAACTTATTTTAAAAATTTTATGAGATTTTAGATTAATTTTAATTTTTAATTGAAACAAGATTCGACCTTGGTTCGACTCGGTTCGACATTTTGACTCTTGACCTTTTACTTTTTTTGGTCGATGGGATCGATCTCTTCTCGAATATTGTATTATTCGGATAAATAGTTTTATTTAGATAATAATATTTTGATTAATGCTCCATTTGGGGATATGGATGCAAAAAAATAAAAAAATGAGGATATGGGTGCAAAAAATTGAATTTTAATTGAAATCGGGTCGACCTTGGTTCGACCTGGTTCGATATTTTGACCTTTGACCCGTTATCTTTTTCGGGTCGACGGTCAGTCTTGTTTTCTGAATATTGTATTATTCAGATAAATAATTTTATTTAGAAAACTATATTTTGATTAATACTCCATTTGAGGATATGGGTGCAAAAAAATGAAGAATGGAGATATGGGTGCAAAAAATGAAGAATGAAGATATGAGTGCAAAAAAATGAAGAAAATCTCATAAAATTTGTAAAAATAAGTTTTTAAAATAAATCAACATTTATAGACAAAATTATTGATAAAACTTGGCTTTAAATAGACTTTTTATAAGTTTCAATTAAAAAATTAAAAAATATGATACAAAAGTTCAAAGTTGGAGACTTCAGCCACCAAATTAAGAAAAGTTGATGATATGGGTACAAAAAATGAAGAATGAGAATAAAAATGTCAAAAATTAAAGGTTGGGGACTTCCGCCACCAAATTAAGAAAAATTGAAGATATGTGTCAAAAAATAAAGAATGAAGATAAATGTGCCAAAAGTTCAAAGGTTGGAGACGGCGGCTACAAATTACCCAACCAAATATTATATAATTCAAATTTAAATACATAATATATTCAAAAAAAAAAAAATGAAAATCTATTCAAAATTTTCAAAAAAACCATAAAATAAAATGAAACTATTCTATATTTTAAACGCGTGTTGTAAGACCACCGACTCATGAAATGTCAATTTGGTCATTTGACATTCTCCCACGGGATGCCTCTCTTTCTGCGCGATCTTTCATTTGCTTATGACTCTATTAATTCATAATTCATATATATATTACGCTTTTTTGTACAAATGGTCCCTGACTTTTGTACTTACTGCGAGTTAAAGACCCATCGTTTTATTTTTGACAATTTAGCCCATATTTCAAATATTTTGACATAAATGGTCATTTTCATCAATTTCCGTCCAAACGTTGGAAAATTTTGGATTTAAAAAATAAAGAAAAATTTGCAGTAAAAGTTCCTAATCTTTCAAAAAGTATCAAAAATCCCCTAACCTTTTAAACCTAACACATATGACCCCAAATTTTTTTGATAATTTTACCCCCAACTTAAATAAATGAAAAATAACTCCTAAATCTTTTCAAAAATACAAATAAATCTATTTTTTTTTTTTTACAGATTTACACTTAAAATAATACAAAATATGTCATCAAGTTCTCAAAACTTTTAATTTTGTTCACCAAAATGAAATTTAAAATGTGTTTGATTAAAATCAAATTTTTTTGTAAAAGTTGTTGAAATGTGTGGTTGAAAAGTTGTAGGACCATAAAATTTGTCGTTAAAATTAATTATTGACTTTGATTTTAGCTTTTTAGTAAAATTAAAATTGAAAACAAACGGGTTCTTAGATTCTCTACAGATTTTGTCCAGTGGTTCGTTAATTAACAAAAAAATTATACACATGATCAAAATTTGAACAATTTAAAATTTTAATTTATTTTCATACCAATTAAATGAAAATAAATTATTTAAATTGGTATGAAAATAAATTAAAATTTTAAATTGATCAAATTTTGATCATGTGTATAATTTTTTGTTAATTAACCACCACGAACAAAATCTGTAGAGACTCAAGAACCCGCTTTGTTTTCAATTTTGATTTTGCTAAAAACCAAAGTCAAAGTCAATAATTAATTTTAACCACACATTTTATGGTCCTACAACTTTTCAACCAATTTTATCAACTTTTACAAAAAAATCTAATTTTTATCAAACACATTTTAAATGTCATTTTGGTGAACAAAATTAAAAGTTTTGAGAAATTAAAAGTTTTGGGATTTGATGACACTTTTTTTTATTATTTTAAGTGTAAATCTGTAAAAAAAATAAAAAAATTTAGGACTTATTTGTATTTTTGAAAAGGTTTAGGAGTTTTTTTTAATTTATTTAAGTTGGAGGTAAAATTATCAAAAAGATTTGGGGTCATATGTGTTAGGATTAGAAGGTTATGAAACTTTTCGACACTTTTTGAAATATTAGAGACTTTTGCTACAAATTTTTCTTTACTTTTTTAAATTCAAAATTTTCTACAGTCAAATTTAATGGAGAATTGGATGGAAATTGATAAAAAGGACCATTATCGTAAAAAATATTTGAAATAGGGGTTAAACTGTCAAAAATAAAACAATAGGTCCTCAACCCACAGTAAGTACAAAAGTCAGGGACCATTTGTGCAAAAAAGTGATATATATACACACATATAATGATATAATAAATATAAAAGAATCAAAATAGAAAAAGATTTCACGAATCAGAATCAGATATTCTATACAAGTATACAGGAGTTTATGTATATATAGGGGAGAGACTTGCTCGACTCTCCACGCTTATCGCCATTCAGTCACCTCCAAAAGTCTCTACTCTCCACGCTTCTCGCCATTCAGTCACCTCCAATTCTCCCTTCTTTCATCCTTTGGTTTCAATCATTTCTCTCTCTCTCTCTCTCTCTAAATTTCCTCTCTTTCTTATTATTTTCGCTTTATCTGGAGGGGAATTGTTTCCAATTCTCTTTCTTTCTGTTTAATTAGAGTGTTTTTGGTGGTGGATCTTGATCTGGAAATCAAATGTAAGTCAATTTTGAAAATTCATTTTGGTTTTATGCTTATTTTCAGCATAGATTTTACATTTATGATCTGGTTTTTTCCTACATTTATATAAGTTATTTTTGAAAGTCCCTTTTGGTTTCATGCTTCATTTCAGATTTTACATTTATGATCTGGGTCTTTCTTGTATTTGCAAGTTATTTTTTAAAATCCCTTTTGGTTTTATGCTTAGTTTTAGTATAATTTTTGTATTGATGATCTGGGTTTTTCTTAATTATGCTAGATCTGTTCTTACTTTGTGCTTAATTGTCATTATGCCGTATGGCCTCTAGTTGGCATTACTTCATTTGATCCAGATCTACTCATTACACACATGTATATCTATATTTGTACGTAATGGATTCTTAAAGTTAATGATTGTTGATCAGCACTGGAAAGGCTTGATTTGGTGCATATCTGATTGAAAGTGATAGCGTTGAGTGGATTTGTGTTGAATTTTTGAATGTCGGTGCTGCTTATGCAGTTTCCATTAGTTGCTGATTTAGATTGATGGATTGCTGTAGTTTTCCACTTGGCCATGCAGCTTATGCCTTTATATTTCCTATATTTTGCTTAAAGGATTTAGCATGTTCTGTAGTTACCTTTCAAATGGCCACTAAAACAAACATTGAAATATCTTCAGGGATGCAGGATGAGATTTCTATTTTCAAATTTCTACTTTTTGTCATTGAGATTTCAGATTTGTACCATCTTGGTTTACATACAGATGAAGATGAATAGAACCAAAGTTTCATGTATTCCACATTACAAATGGCTTCAGATTATGTAGTATATTTTTAGGCCAAGTACAAAGAGTTATTTAGAGTCTATATTCACTTAATTTGCGTATCTGAAATTGGATATCATGTTCTTTTGCTTGCAGATACTGAGTTATAATGGAAGCATACGCTCCGAAGAATATCCTCATTACAGGGGCTGCTGGATTCATTGCATGCCATGTTGCAAATAGGCTCATCCGAAACTACCCCGATTACAAGATTGTCGTCCTAGACAAACTTGATTACTGCTCGAATCTTAAAAACCTCTTTCCCTCTAAATCTTACCCAAACTTTAAGTTTGTCAAGGGGGATATTGCAAGTGCCGATCTTGTCAACTACCTCCTCATTACTGAGAACATTGACACTATAATGCACTTTGCGGCCCAGACCCACGTTGATAATTCTTTTGGCAACAGTTTTGAGTTCACAAAGAACAACATTTATGGCACTCATGTGCTATTGGAGGCCTGCAAAGTTACTGGCCAGATCAGAAGGTTTATCCATGTAAGCACAGATGAGGTTTACGGAGAGACCGATGAGGATGCTGTTGTTGGAAATCACGAAGCCTCACAACTCCTGCCCACAAACCCATATTCAGCCACAAAAGCTGGGGCTGAAATGCTTGTTATGGCTTATGGTAGATCTTATGGATTGCCTGTGATAACCACTCGAGGAAACAATGTTTATGGTCCCAATCAGTTTCCCGAGAAGTTGATCCCAAAGTTCATCCTTTTAGCCATGAGAGGGAAGCCTCTTCCCATTCACGGGGATGGTTGTAATGTGCGAAGTTATCTTTATTGTGAGGATGTTGCCGAGGCATTTGAAGTCATCCTTCACAGGGGAGAAGTTGGTCATGTTTACAACATCGGAACCAAGAAAGAGAGGAGAGTGATTGACGTTGCCAAAGATATATGCAATCTTTTCAACATGGATCCAGATAAAAGCATTCAGTTTGTCGAGAACAGGCCATTTAATGACCAGAGGTACTTCCTAGATGATCAGAAACTGAAGAATTTAGGCTGGTCTGAGAGGACCTCATGGGAAGAGGGGTTGAAAAAGACCATGGAATGGTATATCAACAACCCTGATTGGTGGGGCGATGTATCTGGAGCACTACTTCCTCACCCCAGAATGCTGATGATGCCTGGTGGAATAGAAAGGCATTTTGATGATGCGGAGAAATGTGATTCTGGAAAGTCAGAATTCAAAGACAAGTCTAATCAGACCGGAACGGGGGCTCCCGCTTCCAAAAGCAATAATTCACTTCAAAAACCACCATACAAGTTTTTGATCTATGGTAGGACTGGGTGGATTGGTGGTTTACTTGGGAAAATGTGTGAGAAACAGGGGATTCCATACGAGTATGGAAAGGGACGCCTGGAGGATCGCTCAAAGCTTTTGGCAGACATCCTCGCTGTTAAGCCTACACATGTTTTTAATGCTGCTGGCGTGACTGGTAGACCCAATGTTGACTGGTGTGAATCTCACAAGACTGAAACAATTCGTACGAATGTATCTGGTACACTCAACTTAGCAGATGTATGCAGAGAGCACGGTCTCCTGATGATGAACTTCGCTACTGGGTGTATATTTGAATATGATGCTGCACACCCTGAAGGTTCTGGCATTGGATTTAAAGAGGAAGACAAACCCAATTTTGCTGGTTCATTCTATTCAAAGACCAAGGCCATGGTAATTCCAGTCCCTTGCCCTTCCCATTGAATTTAATTTTTATTTATTTATACATTTACTTGATAGGTCTGAATCATTATGCATATGATGGTTATTAATACGTACAATTCGTCCTGTCAATCAGGTGGAAGAGCTATTGAAAGAGTATGACAATGTTTGCACACTCAGAGTCAGAATGCCTATTTCTTCAGACCTGAACAACCCACGCAATTTCATTACCAAGATTTCTCGGTATAATAAGGTGGTTAATATTCCCAACAGTATGACCATCTTGGATGAGCTTCTTCCAATTTCAATTGAGATGGCAAAACGGAACCTAAGGGGCATATGGAACTTCACCAACCCAGGTGTTGTCAGCCACAATGAGATCTTGGAGATGTACAAGAAATATATTGATCCAGGTTTCAAATGGGCAAACTTTACAATTGAAGAGCAAGCTAAGGTGATAGTTGCTGCTCGAAGTAACAACGAAATGGATGCCTCCAAGTTGAAGAAAGAGTTTCCTGAATTGCTACCAATCAAGGAATCATTGATCAAGTATGTGTTTGAACCCAACAGGAAAACCCCTGCGGCGTAAGTATTTAGACTATCAACTCGAGGGCTGTTTCCGCATCTCATCTTAGGTGATGAGGTACCAGTTACCTTTGTATGTTATTCAGTTTAATCATTATCAGATATTAGCTTCGGCTCATTTTTGTATTGGTTTTATCTTTCTACAATCTGGATAGTGGTTAGAATTGTTCTTCTAGACATGTCAATTTCCTTTTTGTTCGAATAACGTTGTAGTTTGATAAAACACTGCTCTCTGCGAGCGGCCACATTCATTTTGTTCCACAGTTGTTAGTTGTCCTCCGGCAGTGTGCTGCTGTGGTGTTGACTTTCGAAATCTATTAAATGATTTTGTTTGGATTTCTCCGTGTGTTCGCAAGTTTGTTCGATGGAGAAATCAGGTACATTTATGCTAGTGAGTTCAAGGACCTATTTTACCTGTTTTTCCTCTGGATGGTCTTTCTTTCGTGAACCCCGAGTTCATTCGAAGAAGGTATGGAAGTTGAGCCTCTATTGTGTTTTCTTGCTGTTATTGCCCAAATATTCTTATGCTTTTTGTGTTGGTTTACTCCGTGTTTATTCTTATGCCTTATGACTCCTAAGCCCACATTAGTTGTGCCTTTTGATGCCTAGACTTGCATTATTCTTGTCTTTTGGCGCTTGGACCTACATCAGGCAGTCAAAATAAGGTCGACCACTTTTTTCAACGTGACGCCTCATGGCAATCTTAGGGAATTTATTCAAATTGAGACTTTTAAGGGTTTTTTAAGAGTCTCTAAAAATATTGGTGTATTCAATATGAGACTTTTAGATATTTTAAAAAAGTCTTTAAAAGTCACAAGTACGAGTAGTATTCAAATTGAGAATAACTTTTAAAGATTCTCTACTTATCAAACTTTTGGAGGAATTTGGAGACTTTTTGGTGGATAGCAAATCTAAAAAAAAAAAGATCTCTTGTATAATGTAAGATTTGTGAAGATTCCAAATCTCCAAAATATTTTTTTTGGATTTATGTTATTTATTAATTTAATTGAAGTAACTTAATTTTTTTTATATATTTTATAATAAATATTTTTTATTGACATGTGAAATATGATTTATTGTTTTGAGTTCTAAATTTATGTATTATGAATAATTTGGACATACGAGAAGTTACTCAAATTAATATTATATTAAAAAAAATGAAAGTTTTTAATTAAAGTCTATAGAATTCTACAGTCTTTAATTAAAGACAGAAATTAAAGAAAGACTTTTATTAATTCTCAACAAATTTATAAAAATTAATTAAATATTCATGAATTATACAAAAATCATCAACTTATAAAAATATATATAAATCTTTAAAAATTCTAATTAAATACACATCTCTTAGACTCGTGCCTATTAGAACTCTACTAATATGATAAATGATTTTTTTTTTCATACCATCCTTAATCTTGTCCATAGTTCGTACTACGTCTATGGTTATAACTTATAACCACCGACATCCATCGTGGCTGCATTTATTTCATCTGAAGGACTAACTTTGATTTGGCATCTAACATTACCCTCATATCTTCTGAGCATATCAAGAAGTTGCAAATAGATAAGAGGATTAACAAAATTTTAGCCTTTTTCTTTTTTAATATTATTTAATCCAACATAGAAAATATTCAAAGTCTCATTTGGTGGAAGAAGAACATTATAATCGCAATCTCAATCCCCATCCCCCAATACTGACAGCAATAGCAGTATTAAAAAAAAAAATATAAAATCAAAATCAAAAGCAAGTAAAAACAAGTCTACGTCCATCTGTCGATGCAAGAATTCACTATAAGTCCAAGGACAAATTCAAACAGGAGTTAAAAATAAGTCTACGTCCATCTGTCGAACTAATATATGTTAAAAATAAAATTTCCTTTGGAAAAATCATATTTTTCACCATTTATATCTTAGCTTTCTTAATTAATATAACTGATTTTTAATGATAAAAGAGCAAGTCAATATTTTCATTTTTGACTAATCTGAATAACGCTAGTTTGGACTGACTGCATTGATAAGTAGATTATATTTTCAGATTAGTAAAGTTGCATTTTTATTTTATTTCTATACATAATATATTCTGATCACATGAATATTATTAACAGCTTATTTTGTAGGTTAAAGAATCTTTTCTTATTCTCTAAGATTTGTTTAGGAAGGAAATATTTAGTCTTAAATTTTTTCTTTCTACAAATCTAAGAATATCTTTCTATATATTCTTTCCTACTAATTTTCTTACCATTCTTGTTGCAGATTTTTAGGTAAGAAATAATTCCTAATTTGATTATTTCTTTTACTATAAGTAAGAGTACAAATCAATAAGAAATTAATGCTTTGAAATATAATTTTTGTTCTTGTTTTCTCCAAGCAAAAACCGCCGAGATCCTTTGTAGAAAATAAGTCTCGATACTTCATTGATTTCACTTCAAAGCAAAAAGGTTTTCTTCAAACTCATTGAAAAATCAAAAATTAATTGGTGCTCAACGAACAATTCCATATCTTGTTTAAACTACTTGGCTTGAAATTAAGAACGGGTGTTCTTAATCCAAGTAGTGGTTGCGGTCAAGTGCAATAAGAAAGTGGCGATAAAGTCAAGACCGGTGGGTTTGATTCCACTTCATCAACAAATCAGAAGAAGAAGTATCAAAGAGAGTTGATTTATTTTCTTTTGATTGTTATTTTGTTAATTTTGCAAAATTACAAAAACCGTTTTTGCAAAATTACAAAAACCGATACTATTGTATTTTTGAACAAGATTATTAATGGATTATTTTTACCCATGGCATGGGGGCCCGTGGATGTTTCCTTTCGGAGTTTACCACGTTATATCTTGTGTTCGTATTTAACTGCTTAAATTCTGCACTTAACAAGATTAGGAAAACGAACAACTGCTGTGTGTGAGTCAGAACTGTTATCTTTATCACTCGCCAGTTTTAACTACGTTATGTCCACTGCTAGTTTAATTAAGATTAAAATTACTATTAATTTAAGTAATCTAGGTTTTAGAACTTTCAATTGATATCAGAGAGGGTTCACTTTTTAAAGTGTGATCCGAAGATACCTATATATGGACGGAGCTCTATTTAGACCACCGGTTTTAGATGGAACTATTTATGCATATTGAAAAATTAGGATTTAAGTCTACATTCAATCTATCGATGAAAAAGCTTGGCACTCTATTATTTATGGTTATAAAACTTCCACTATTGTTGAAAATGGTGTGGAAAGAGAGAAAAAGACAGACAAGTGGACAACAATTGATTTTAATTATACAAATTGGAATTCAAAAGCTTTAAATGCCATATTATCTTTTGTGGATTCTAATCAATTTCGTTTGATCTCTATATGACAAGTTGCTAAAGAAGCTTGGGACATTTTACATATTGCTCATGAGAGAACCTCTATTGTCAAGTCATCCAAACTTCAAATTCTTACTCTAGAATTTGAACAACTAACCATGAGAGGCGATGAACAATTCAAGGACTTCTATGCAAAACTAAGTGACATCACCAATACAGCTTATACTTTGGGAAAGAAATATTCGAAGAGCAAAATTGTAAAGAAAATTCTCAGATCCTTGCCTGATTGTTTTCACTCCAAAGTAACTGCAATTGAAGAAAGTAAGGAGATTGAGAATATGAAGGTTGAAGAATTGGTGGGATCATTGATGACATATGAATTACATCTACAAAGGAGAAAGAAAGAAAAGAGATATGGTATTGTCTTCAAAATTAAAAACGATGAAGAAGAGGTTGATGGTGAGGAGAGTGAAACAAATGAAAACATGGTCATATTCACCAAACAATTCAAAAATAATTCTAAAAGGAAATCAAAAAGGAAAGAACTTAAATGCTCCATTACAACAAAAGAAGAGATTTCCAAACAACATAAGGCAAAATCCTACTACTTTCATGAATAGATCTGAAAATCGGATTCAATATCATGAGTGTCAAGATTTTGGTCACATAGCTTCTAAATGTGAAAATACTTTGAAGAAATCTCATACCAAGAAGGCCATGAATATCACTTGGAGTGAAGATGATGAAAAAGATTCAAATGTGGACGAGGACGACAGAACTACTGATGATGAGATAATGTCTTTAATTGTGAACTTAACTTCTCGTATTGATTCCGTGTAAAACTTGACTGCAGGTTCTGACTGCTTGACTACAACATCTGAAGAACCGAACCGTATATGTTCTGGCGTCCCTCCCACAGTAGGGTTCCAAACCTCGCCAGCAGTGTGAACAAAAAATTAAAAGATGAACAAGAGAAGAACTTTTCTACTCACGTCATGATAGAATTTTTGGAAGATGATAAGGTTGCAATTGATTCTCGAAATAATATTCTAACCAACCTCTTAAAAGAGAATGATGATCAAATTACGAACTTTCTTGATGAATTAAAAGTTTCAAAAAAAAAAGATCAAGCAATTAACAATTGGAGCCTCTCGCTTAAGTGAAACACTTAGCTATGGAAGAGTCTTAAATGTCAAAGAAGGATTGGGGTATGTTGGAAAAGGTAAAAGAAAAGTTGAGAATCATATCAATTTCGTCAAAGAAACTCGTTTGGGGTATGTTTTTCCAGATAGAATCGCTTCCATTCTTTGTCGATCTTGTGGATGACTTTTTTTATGCAGGTTCTGACAAATGCCAAGACTAAAAAATAGTCACGACAATCGGTTATATAACTAATGTATCAATTTTCAATACTGAGAGGTAAATCAAATTACTTTGTAAAATGTTGCATTTGTGGTAAAATGTTTCATAGTAAAAACTTGGTAGACAAATGAGATCTAGGTAAGACAAATAAAAATAGTGATTTAAATTGTTATATTTTATTGTTAGACTTTTATTCCTAAGTATTTTGATAGTGGTTGTTTTAGACATATGGTGGTAATCGATCTTATCTAACTAACTACAAGAGTCATGAAGGTGGTTTAGTCACTTTTGGTGATGGAGCACACGGTAAAACTGAAGGTATAGACACTATTCTAATTGATGGATTCTCCTTGTTAAAAGAAGTTCTTTTTGTTGTAGGTTTAAAAGCTAACCTGATTAGTATAGGCCAACTCTGTGACAATAAACACTTGGTTATGTTCTTAAAAAATTCTTGTAAAGTCTTGAATTATGATGGTAGTTGCATTCTACATGGTACTAGATCTAGTGAAAAATGTTATCTTCTTGACACTAAAATTACTTGTCATATTTCAAAGACTGACTCTACCGAGTTGTGGTACAAACGATTAGAACATTTTAACTATATTGATCTGTTGAGACTAATAAAATTGAATACAGTACGAGGGGTTCTTAAGCTTACTGAAAAATTTGAAAGATTGTGTAGTTCGTGCCTAAAAGGTAAGCAAACCAAAAGTACTCACAAGCTAGGTAAGTTTCTTACAATATCTCATGTATTAGAATTACTTCACATAGATTTGATGGGACCTATTCAAACTAAAAGTATTGGTGGTAAAAAATATATCCATGTATGCGTAGATTTTTCTAGATATACTTTGGTAGATTTCTTAAGAGAAAAATATGATGTTTTTGAAAGATTTAAATTTTTGCACCTAAAAACAACAATAGAAAAATATTTTGAGGGAATAAAAATAATGAGGATTAGAAGTAATCATGAGAGGGAGTTTGAAAATACTACTTTCTCTAATTTCTGTGAACAAAATGGTATTTTTCATGAATTTTATGCTACTAAAATCCCTCAACAAAATAGTGTTGGAAAAGAAAAATAGGTCTTACAAGAGATGACTAGAGTAATGCTAAATAGTAAGAAGCTTCTTGTTAAATTATGAGCTGAAGCTATTAATACTGCTTGTATATTTTGAATTGTGTGTCCTTAAGAACATGAACCTATCAAACTCCCTATGAAATCTGGAAAAGAAGAAAATCGAATCTCAAATATTTCCATACCTTTGGTAGCAAATGCTATGTTTTAAATGATCGAGAATACTTAGGTAAATTCGATTCAAAAAGTGATGATGGAGTATTTATTAATTATTCTGAGAACAGCCGAGCTTACAGAATTTATAACATGCGTACTCAAACTATCATTGAATTAATCAATGTAAAAATTGATGACACTGATGATTTTTCATTTTATTCACATGAGCTTAATATTCAGTCTTTGGAAGAACATGTTTCTAGACGTCAACCTACTCAAGACAATCATGTGCTGCACTGAGCGGTGATAAGCAGACAAATGCGGCCGGCATCAAGATTACGGTGTCTCTACCCCTGTTCCTAGAAGTTCTGACGTACCAAATACAAACAACGAACAGAACATAAGAAGACAACTTCCTTCTTGGATACATAAAGCACACCCATTAGACAATGTTCTCTCAGATTCTGGAGACGGTATGATGACTAGGAGGAGGTTTGCTAATGAACTTGGAAATGTTTACTACACTTCACAAATTGAACCTAAAAATATAAATAAAGCAATTATTGATGAAAATTGGGTTCTAGCCATGAATAAAGAGCTAGCTCAATTTGACAGAAATGAACTGTGGGAACTTGTACCGTGGCCAAAGGACACAAATGTGATCGGGACAAAGTGTATATTCAAAAATTAATCAGATGAACATGGAAACATAGTTAGAAATAAGGCATGCTTGATTGAACAGGGATATACTCAACTAGAAGAAGTAGAGTTTGATGAAACATTTGCACATGTAGCTCGACTTGAATATATTAGACTTTTACTATATGTGGCATGTCAAATGAGATTCAAGCTGTACCAAATGGATGTTAAAAGTGTCTTTTTGAATGGAATTCTTAATGAAGAAGTCTATGTTGAGCAGCCTAATAGATTTGTTGATCCTTATTCTCCCGATCATGTATTCAGACTCAAAAATGCCCTACACGGATTAAAGCAAGCTCCACGTGCTTGGTGTGAATGATTGATCATGTTCTTGTTGGAATAAGGATACAAGAGATGAGGAGTTGACAAAATTTTATTCATCAAACATTTGAAAACTAGATTAACAGTTGCACAAATCTACGTCGATGATATTGTGTTTGGTTCTTCACTAGAAAAAAAATCTAGGGAGTTTGCTACACTTATGCAAAATGAATTCGAAATGAGTATGGTTGGTGAATTAAATTTTTTTTAGGTTTGCAGATCAAACAGGTTGGATCATAGATTTTATCTCATAGGCCAAGTACGCTAAAAATCTGGTGAAGAAGTTCGGCTTTGAACAAACCAAGTCAGTTAGAACTCTCATGGTCACGTCCTTTAAAATCTCCAGAGATGACCAGGGCAAGGAGGTTGACTCTAGCTTGTACAAAAGCATGATAGGTAGTTTGCTGTAGGGGTGAACACGATTCAGTTTGGACGGTTTGTAGTAAATTTTCAAACTAAACCATTTAAAGCAATTTGAAATTTTTCGAAACCAAACCACTTGACTATCAAAACCAAACCAAACCAAACCACTTTTTGCGGTTTGGTTTGGTTTAAAACCACGGTTTAGCAAAAAAAAAAAAAACATATATCGAACAAGTTAAATCATAAATATTAGTCTACAATATCACGATAAAACATAATCTTGTATTTATTTGCATTCAATTTCTACTAAAGTAATATGTTGAAAGGATCATTGGTCAAATCTTCACAACAATCATTTAAGTAATCCACCAAATCATTCTTCTCATCTTGAGCTTTTTGAACAAGTCTAACTTTAAAAATTGATGGAAAGGGTTTGGAAATACCCAAAGAAGTTTGTGAAGGACTTGAGCTACCAAATTGAGTAGCATCTTTTAATGGAGCTATTGATAGAGTCATTATTTCCTTATATCATCTACAAATCTAGTAGAAAATAAACTAAATCGCTACAAACAAAATAGAGAATCTGAATTAGAGATCGAATCACTTTTCAAAACCCATAGAAAATTTGGTGAAAGAAAATTATAGTATGATGGTTGTTTAGGCAAAGGCGAATCAAGGGTTTCGAGAACGACGGTCGGGATAAAAAAAACTGTAGAGAGATAAACGATAATATGGATGATGGATGGATATTAATTGAGTTGGTATTTGATTTAATTAGGTTGGGTCTAATATGGATAATAGATGGATTTAGTTTTAATGATAATTTTGCTTTATACTTGATTTTCTATTAAAATTTCACAATTACTTTTTAACATTTTAAACTTCAAAAATAACAAATGTAATAAATGTAATACACATTTTTTATAAGTAATATAACAAATGTAACAACAAGTATTACAAAAATAAAAATAGTATTTTTAGAATAAAAAAGTTAGATAGTATTTTTTAAATTATTTTATATTTTGTGGTTAGTAGTAAAACTATTCTTTAATTTTAATCTAGTTGAATAAAATTTAAATTAATTTATTTTTATTTATTTTAAACGGTTTGGCGGTTTGAAACGGTTTGGAAAAATTGAAATTTAAACCAAACCACTTCAAAGCGGTTTGGTTCGGTTCAAAACCAAAATGTTGACGGATCCACATGGATCCAAACTAACGGTTTTGAAAAAGATGTTTCGGTTGGGTTTTGCAATTTGACGGTTTCGTTGTTCAACCCTAGTTTGCTTTACTTGACTGCAAGTCGTCCTGACATATCATTCAGTGTTGGAGTTTGTGCGCGTTATCAAGCCAACCAAAAGAATTACATCTTGTAGTAATGAAGCGAATTATTCACTATATTAAAGTACTTCTGATTTTGGTTTATGGTATACTAATGATACTAACTCTTATCTTGCAAGATACGCTGATGTTGACTAGGCTAGAAATATGGATGATAGGAAAAGCACGAGTGGAGGATGTTTCTACATTGGTAACAATCTTATTGCATGGTAAAGTAAGAAACAAAACTCTATTTCTTTATCTACTGCAGAAGCTGAGTATATTACTACGGGTAGTTGTTGCACTCAACTACTCTGAATGAAACAAGTACTAAGTGATTATGGTATTGATCAGGATTCTGTTACTATATTTAGTGATTACATTAATGCTATCAATATTTTCTAAAAATTCTGTGGAGCACTCTAGGACCAAACATATTGATATTAGACATTATTTTATTAGAAATTTAGTCGAAGAAAAAGTGATTACTTTGGAACTTATTAGTATTAGTTGGCTGATTTGTTCACCAAGGTCTTAGATTCTGCTAGATTTGAGACTCTACGAAAGGTCGTGGGCATTTGCTTGATGCATTAATTTTATTTTTTTAAAAAAAATTACTTAGAATAAGTAATTTTTTTCTTTTTGTTTGTTTGTTTTTTTTATCATGTGTGTTTGTTTGCATTTACTTATCCTTTTATTTTAATTTTTTTTTAAAAAAAAAGAGAATGAGGGGTGTTCTTACAAATAGCATATGATATAAATGTATGATTAGTCTATGCATTTTGAGATTTACTTGGATTAACCAATCAGTATGGTATGCTCACTGTTCTCATGGTAAACTATGATCAAATAAGTACACTTTGAGGATTTATTGACTTGTTTGATTGTGTCTTGCTACTAACTATATTGTTATTTTTAAAATAGTTTTGTACTTTGTTGTGAAATATGGTTAGTATCTATGTCTCTCGGGACTATAGTATGTTGTTGTGTTAAACAGACAATTTCATGGAGGAGATGGCTACCACCATAGATGTGTACAGATGTCCTCGATAATGAACATAAATCATGTAGAAAAGGGCTACTTCTATTGTGAGAAAGTCAACTCCATGATCTTAAATTCAGTACTTTAACAAAACAAAAAAAATAATAATAATAAACTAACACTTTTGAGTATTCAAAAGAAAATTTCTATGTACTCCTGTTTGGCACGCACATATTTTTTATTTTAAAGAGATATGTTCTGATGATGCTGGTTTAAAATACATCTCAGTACTTATCTTCTTGACAATGTTCAATTTGACTTAGTGGGACAGGTTATGATTGATTAGTCTATTATGTCCTATCATACACTCACGATATAAATCTGACCAATTAAATGAATCTAATTACGCGCATATATCTAATTGGAAGTTTTCAGTTGATTTTGATATTTTTGGACTGATTGTATAATTTGTGGACTATAAAATTTATCTATAAATAAAAGATTTAATTTTATCTCATAAAATATTGTCATTATTTTTGTGTGATTGTCTTGTGTGGGCCTTTTCGTAGGATCTCCAATCAACATTTTTATTTTGGCAGCATAATCAGTTTTAACTGAGAAAAATCTGGATGAATTTTTTTCAGAATCCAATCTTATTCTGTAGAATGTTAAATTGATCTTCCTAAATTAAAAATTCGTTTTCCATAAATTAGCATCGTAGGCGGTTTAATTCAAATTTGACATGTTTGATTAAAGAAAGTTTCTATGTTCATAACTGCCAATCATTAGATTTTGGTAACTGCTTTACACACGTCCCAAATTAATTGTTTCCTCATTGTGCAATTTTGAAAAATTCTCCCTTTTAAACCGTGAATTAGGGTTTTCTTCTTCATCTTTCACACTTGTTTTTCGATTTCCTAAAGCCTCTTATACTTGATTTCGAAGTTGTGTTGAGTTTGCTTTTTCAAATTCAAACAATGGTGAAGACTAAGATGCCAAAATCAAAGAAACATCGTAGAAGTTCAACCAATGACACTGTTGCTCTGGGGTCTACTGCTGAAACTGCAATGGGTCATCAAATGTCACCGGTAAGGAGTCTCTGGTGAAGCGCGCGAAGACTGGAACTTTCCAGTCCAGACACGGACACTTCTCCAACGGCTCTTGCATTCTAAGGCGACCAATCGACGGATATTGTTGCATATCAACCACTTGTCAGCCATTCTAAATCACAGGCCCATCAAACATCTAAAGACCTCATTACTTTTTTGAGCAAGAAAGTTATCCTAAGTGCTCAAGAACCAGATGAAAAAGGAGATGAAGATGATGGATCTACAAGTGACAATGGGTCTGACAATGCTATAATTGAAGAAAAAGTTCGTGAGGATGAATGGACTAGTGATGAGGAGTCTGAACAGCCTCCCACAGTCGTAGAAGGTTCAAGTAAGCCCCCTTCTCAAACACCTCCTTCAATGAAAAGAACCAAGAGGGCTGAAAATGAGAAAGGTAAAATTGGTGTTCTTCTTTGGAGAACCCTTTCTTTGGTCGAGCAGCCACCCATCGCCTCGGGAGGTGCCCACAGTATTGCCTACTCCTAGTTCAGACCCCAAATGTTCAGACTTGAAACATTAACCATAGGTAGACACTCTATTAACCTCCTCAATTACTGTTTTCTGTCGGAGAGTGCTGAGAGTCTATTTCTTTAATTCACGACCTATCGTAATTTTATCATTGAGTGCAAGGTTGCAATTCCTGAATTTAGTTCGTTTGGTTTGGTTGAAATTGTTGATTTTCACAACTTACATAATTTGTTAAGTTTTTCTGGGCCGTTCAATAAAACTCTGGTCAAGGAATTTATGGACAATGTTCCAAAGAATTTGGGGAAGGTTAGCAATGAATTCAGGTGGCAAGTTTATGTCTAGGGAAGACATGTTACCTTCAGTCCTAACTCTCTCAAGGACTGGCTTGTGGTGACTACCATGTCTGTCACAAGTGACGAAGAATTGACCAATGACAGTATTGTGCAGAAATGTACGGCTCTGCGACCGTAATCGGGAGAAGTGATCGCTTCTCGACTCTCGCCCAAATACAAAATTCTTCATCAGATTCTTATCAACAATATCGATCCATTGACTCTTCGATCCAACATCTCGAGAGGACATGGCTGTTATGCGATACAAGTTAGGGATGAGGTTACCAGTTGATTGGATCAAGATGGTTTTTGATAGAATTGTTTATGAAGGGCCGATGAGGGCCAAGCAGTAAATGCTACTGCATCAAGCTCTTATCTATCACTTTCTTGTTCATCAAGAAGTGCCTGCCATGGATTCAGACAGATTCTCTGAGAATATTCCAGCGCTAGGTGTTCATGAGTTTACAAATTTGGGTAGCACACCGCATCCCACTCCCAGAGTTCCTAGGCATGTTCAGTCTTCGTTGGACCTGTCTGGATGTCTGGATGCACTAGAAACTCAGATGGGCCTGGTTAGAACACAGGTAGACCAACTTTTTGCCTTAACCAAAAGTTTTTCTAATGAATTTATTTTCATGCGTAGGGTGTTGGGTAAACTTGAATATCTGGGCGATGAGCATATAAAGTCTGCATACCGAATAGTTACTCTAGAATTCTCTGCACACCCAGCGGTTCGATGGAGATTCTTGCTTCGATCCGATGAGTTGAGAAAACTATCGCCCAATTCTTTGCACCTATCTTTGGATTCTCCTCCACCCGTTGCTCCATCAGATATTCCTATTCGCAAGAGAGATGCAAAAGCATCTGCATCCGGTGCAAAGAAGTCAAGATCTTCGCGAAACTAACTGTTTCTGGTTCTAACTTCTAACTTCTAACTTTCTAACTATTTGGTTATGGATGACTGTATTAACTCTTACATTCTGCTTTCCTTCGCTTGAAAACTACTTTACTTTTGTTTTTCTCTTTCCTCATTATTATTTCTTTAGGCATTCCTCTTACAAAAGGATGAGTAATATGTATTTTTAAGTTTGTGGTTGTTAGTTTGTGATTGTTGTTTATACTTTGATGATGGTACTTTGTTGGTTAACTTTGCTAGTAGTATTTTTAGATTTATGGTGGTTTGATGATTACACTTTGATGATATCTTGCTAAGGGGGAGCAATATTAAAGTTGTGACTAATGTGTATGGTATTTGTATTTTTTTGTTAACTTCTTTGCAGGAGTTTTTGGTTTACACACTAAGGAGGATCAATAACCCTTATATGTTGATGCTCATGGCTTCTTTAATTATTTACATGCCATAACACACTTCACTCTTACATTAAAAATTCGATAGTTATGTGTTTGTAATTAAGTAACGCCAAACGAAGAGATTGTTGGAAAAATATGTGTCATATGTTTTACTTTTATATCTGAACTTTCTTAATTAATATAAGCGGTTTTAATGATAAAAGAGCAGGTCAATATTTTCATTTTTTGTGATCGGATAACATGATTCGACCGGCTGCGTTGATAAGTAGATTATATTTTCAGATCAAGAAAGCTGTGTTTTATTCTATTTCTATACATAATATATTCTGATCACATGAATATTATTAACAACTTATTTTGTAGGTTAAAGAATATTTTCTTATTCTCTTAGATTTATTTAGGAAGGAAATATTTAATTTCAAAATTTTTTCCTTGTACAAATCTTAAAATATCTTTCTGTATATTATTTCCTACTAATTTTCTTACCATTCTTGTTACAGATTTTTAGGTAAGAAATAATTCCTAATTTGATTACTTCTTTTACTATAAGTAAGAATACAAATTAATAAAGAATTGAGGCTTTGAAATAAAATTTTTATTCTTGTTTTCTCCAAGCAAAAACCGCACGAATCCTTTGTAGAAAACAAGACTCGATGCTTCATTGATTCAACTTCAAAGTAAAAAGGTTTTCTTCAAACTCATTGAAGAATAAAAAACTAATTGGTGTTCAACAAACAATTCCATATTTTGTTTAGGCTACTTGGCGTGAAGTTAAAAATATGGGTTCTTAATCCAAGTGGTGATTGCGGTCAAGTATAATAGGAAAGTGGTGATAAAGTCAAACCGGTGGGTTTGATTCTACTTCATCAACAAGTTAGAAGAAGAAGTATCAAAAAGAGTTGATCTGTTTTCTTTTGATTGTTATTTTGTTAATTTTGCAAAATTACAAAAATCGATACTATTATATTTTTAAACAAAATTATTAGTAGATTGTTTTTACCTATGGCATGGGGGCATTGAGGCCCGTGGATGTTTTCCTTCGGGGTTTACCATGTTATATCTTATATTTGTGTTTAACTATTTAAATTCTACACTTAACAAGATTATGTAAACGAACGCACTGCTGTGCGAGTCAGAATTGTTATCTTTATCACTTGCTAGTTCTGACTGTATTCTGTCCACTGCTAATTTAATTAAGATTACTATTAATTTAATTAATCTAGTTTTAGAACTTTCAATTTCTATTTAAATTTATTTTTCAACTAAAAAAGAGAAAATTTTGGACAATGATGATGACTCCAGCATAGGGAACTCCTTGTATCCACCCCTGACTATAAGCAAAAAGGAGATTATGAGAAAAACGGTTCACCATAATAAATAGAAAATATTAAGTTGAATCGTGGTCGAAGAGAAGTGAACAGCATAATAACCTCTACATATCCAACACATCATACAATTGTGAGCAATCAAAAGCCAGAGTTGGTCTCCAAATCAACACAGCACTAATAATTGAAGCATAGCGTGTTGGAAATATTATTATTCAAATTTATTAAACAATATCTAAGAAAATTAGGGGACATAAAAAATAAAATGGAAGTGAAATATAGGGGTCAGTTTCAACAACCGACCCCATTTTGGGCCAACTACGGCCGGATTGAGGCAAACAAGGGCTTTGGCCCCTGTCAACTTGGCCGTGGTCCAGCCATGTCAAGCATGTCACGATAGTACTGTAGCATACAGAAGATGAACAGTTGGAGCATCAAAAGGTGCCTCTTTGACCCAAGTGATGTGTCCTTCAATTTTAGGTGTCTTTACACTATAAAACCAATATGAATTTGATGTAAATGAGTACATAAAATCATTCTCAAACAATAAGTTATTATAATATCAAATTCATACCATAAATCCCATATTCATTTCTGGTTTTTTTTTTTTTTTTTTTTTCTAGATTTCATTAGTACTAGTACAATCCAATTTGAGACTTGAAATCCGCTAAAACTATTTGAGTGAAGATCCTATAGCATCCCATTCTTTAAGAGGGTTCAAATATCACTTTTAGGATAGCGTTCTACGCGCTTCAAGTCCCGTTCTTGTTACTTTTCTTTGTTCTTCAAGGTTTTCATTACAACAGATTTTGGTTCTCATTTTCATTCTCCATTTCTCAAGTAAGTATTCAACAATCTAAAAGCGATATTCTATGGCATCCAAGAATGAAACCACGATGGCTACAATCAAATTGATGAATCAAGACTTGGTGAGGCTCGACCGGTTCGATGGAACAAACTTCACTCGTTGGCAAGACAAGTTGAAGTTTCATCTTACTGCTTTGAAAATCTTCTATGTTCTTGATCCAAATTTGGTAGCATTTCTAGATCCCGCAGACACATATTTAGATGTAATAAAAGCGGAACGAAAGAATCGTCAAGAGGATGAGTTGATTTGTAGAGGCCACATTTTAAATGCTCTTTCTGACCATCTATATGATCTCTACACAAATACAAATTCGGCAAGAGAAATTTGGGAATCACTTGAAAATAAATACAAAGTCAGGGAGGAAGGTACCAAGAAATTTTTAATTTCCAAGTATTTTGATTTTAAATTTCTTCATAACATACCGATATTGCAACAAGTGCATGAGTTGCAAGTAATTATCAACAAGATGAAAGCTGTGAAAATTAAATTTTTCGAATCCTTCTAAGTTGGGGCTATTATTGCTAAATTATCAATGACTTGGAGAGGATATATAAAGAAAATTCTCCATAATTCTGAAGACTTTTCATTGGAGCAAGTTCAAAAATATCTCCGAATTGAGGAGAGTCTAGAGCACGAGATGTGAATGAAAATTCTGATATTTGCACTTCAAAAGCCAATGTCGTGAAGAACACCAACAAATCCAACAAATCATTCAGGATAAAATCTTCTATAAATGACAACAAGTTCAAAAAAAAGCCTAAGGGAGATTTCTTTATGTGTGGAAAACTCGTTCATTTTGCAAAACATTTTCGGCATCGAAAACAAAGCAAAATTGACGGAAAGTGAATTCCATTGATATCGAAAACTCGGAGCGAAATCAATGCTGTCAAGGAAAATTTTTGAGATGGTGGTATGACACGTGTGCTACCGTTCATGTTTACTATGATAGGTTTCTTTTCAAAACATATCAAGAGATCGGCGATGGACAACAAATCCAAATGGAGAATGAAGGTCGTTCAAGCGTCGTTGGCAAATGGGACATTGAATTGTGTTTCACACCCGGAAAGAAAATAATTCTATCAAATGTAATGCATGTTCTAGATATGAATGGAAACCTTGTTAGTGGGGATCTCTTGGAAAAACTAGGTGTCAAGTTTGTTTTTGAGTCGAAAAAACTTGTACTATCGTGTAATGGGATTTTTGTTGAAAAATGATATTCTATTGAATGAATGGTAAAGCTTTGTACTATTGACAATAATATCAATAAAACTATAAATTCTACTTATTTGCTTGTTTCTTCTATATAATGACATAATAGATTAGGTCATATAGGGATAAAAAGCGGCATGCTTTCTTACGAATTAGACAAGCATGATAAATGTAAATTATGTGTTAAATAAAAAATAATTAAGAAACTTTTTAATAGTGTTGATAGATCCTCTAGTCTACTTGGATTAATTCATTCAGATATTTGTGAATTAAATGATATGTTAACTAGATGAGGTAATAAACACTTCATAACCTTTATATATGATTATTATAGGTTTTCTTATGTTTACTTAATGAAACATAAAGATGAGACCTTTAAAATGTTTAAAATTTTCAAAATCGAAGTAAAATCAACTAGGAAAAAAGATTAAAATTCTTAGAAGTGATATTTCTCTAATGAATTTAATATATTTTGTGAAGAATGTGACATAATACATCAATGTAGTGCTCCTAGAACTCTCGAACAAAATAGTTTGACAGAAAGAAAGAATATGACTTTGGTTGAAATGATTAATGCTATGTTATTGCATGCTAAATTATCTTATAATTTATAAGGTGAAGCTTTGATTTCTACTTGTCATATTTTCAATAGAATCATTTCTAAGAAATTGAAGGTTTTTCCTTAAGAATTGTGGAAAGGGAGAAAACTAAACATTAGATATTTTAAATTGTGGGGGTGTGGGGGTGGGGGGGTGTCATACATATTACAAGAACACCGATTCTAAAAGAGCCAAGTTGGGTCCTAGATGCATCAAGTGTGCCTTTGTGGGATATGCTTTAAATAGCAAAGCATATATGTTACTTAACCTATAATCAAATATAATTGTAGAATCCCAAGACGTGGTGTTCTTTGAAGATTCATTAAGTATAGATGTAATTTCTCAAACTCCAACGGGACCACAAGAGGAGAGCTCTAGAGAATCATTAATAACATCTTTTAAAGATGTTATTGAGTGAAACTCAAAGAAGTAAAAGAGTCTAAATAAAAAGTATTAGGATCGGATGAAATAGATTCTTAACGAATCACTCTATGATTGGTAGAAGCAAACGAGAAAGATGTAATAAGAATATTTCTAGAGATAATATTTTTTGGAAAGATGCTATAAATGACAAAATGGATTCTATAATTTCAAACAATATTTGAAAAAATGTTGATTTACCAGAAAGTTCAAAACCTATCGGTTGTAAGTGAGTATTTTAAAGGAAATAATTCAATCCAAACATTTAAAGTAAGATTAGTTGCAAAAGGTTATCTACCAAAGGAAGGAATAAACTATTTTGACAAATATGCACCTGCAACTAGAATTACAAGTATTAGGATTTTATTTGCTTTAGGTTCTATTTATAATTTATGTGTTCATCTATGTTAAAACCGCGTGTTTTTAATAAATGGAGATTTAGATGAAGAGGTTTATATAGAATAACCAGAAGATTTTATACTACAAGGTAATGAAAATAAAGTATGTAAACTAGTTAAATCTCTACATAGTTTAAAACAAGCACCTAAAAAATAGCATGAGAAATTTGATAATGCTATCATATTTTTGGTTTTGTGCACAACACGATAGATAAATATTTATATACTAAAACTTACAATATATATGTTATTTTTGTTTGCCTGTATGTAGACGACACATTGATTATAAGTAATCACAAGAATGGTGTTATAGAAATGAAGAAGTTTCTATTTTCCACATTCAAAGTAGATACTATATTAGGTGTAAAGGTGATCAACAACGGTGGAGGTTATACCTTAACACAATCACATTATGTTGAGAAATAAGTTCAAACATTTGAACATTAAAGAGGCAAATACACAGTCTGATCTTAGTATAAAACTTATGAAGAATGGTGGAAAGGCTATTACACAACTTGAATATGCAAATGCAATTGATAGTCTCACGTATGCAGTACAATGTACAAGATCGGATAATGCATTTGTAATAACTAAACTTATTAGGTTTACAAGTAACCCGAGTGCCAAACATTAGAAGGCTATGGTAGGGTTCTTGGTTATTTAAATAGGACCAAAAACCTTGAACTCCAATATTCTAAATTTCTTGCTATTTTAGAAGGATATATCGACGCTAATTGGATATCAAATGCGTGTGAAAGAAGTATACTTCAGGTTGGGTGTTTTTATTCTTGGAGGATGTGCTGTTTCTTGGAGATCTAAGAAACAAACTTGTATAACACACTCAACTATAGAATCAAAGTTTGTTGCATTAGTAAAAATGGGGAAAAGAAGTTGAGTGGCTCCGGGATCTTCTATATGAAGTTCTATTGAATACGAAGAATGAGTCTTCTATCTCAATACTATGTGATAGTCAAGCTACATTAGTTAAAGCATATAGTGATGTTTATAATGGAAAATCTAGATATACGAGTCTTAGACTATGTAAGGAAATTAATCAAAAGTAGAATAATTTCTCTTACTTTTGTGAGATCTAGCGAAAATTTAGCTAATTCATTTATAAAGCCACTTACTAAAGAATTAGTAAGACCAACATCCTCCTAAATCAAAATTCACCAATAACGGCAACCCTACTTGCCATTATAAAATGAGTAATTCACAAGTTCAAGTTATTCAATAAATGAATGATTCACAGTACTTAAATAGAACCAACTCTATCCTAATGATGTAAGTGCTGGTATTACAGAGTTAAAAACTCTTAATAAAATTCAGTACGTAGTATAAGTGTCTTCATTGTAACAAAGACACTGCAAGAATTTCACATATATGAACTTAGAAGTGGTGCGCAAGGAAAGTTCGGAGTTACTTTCTGAAAAGTTCATGAAACCAGTTTGCACATGACCTTTAATGCGCTAAGCAAACTTGGTGGGAACAAATTGAATGAGAGTATTCATGTGTGTAACATTACCGATATTATTACAAGGAATAACGGGTTCAAAGCCAAGACTACCCAGGATTTGATACTACTTTGCAATGTTTACACTAAGATAAGGTTCAAATCGAAAGATACATTATTTTAAGCGTGAATACCGTTTTAAATTTGAGTACAATATATATTTTTGAATAAGTGGCAGATTTTAGAAAATATTGTTCAAATATATTAAACAATGCCTAAAAAAATTATGGGCCAAAAAAAAAAAAGTGAAATATAGGGGTCGGTTTCAACAACCGACCACATTTTGGGCCAACCACAGCCGAACCTAGGCAAACAGGGGCCAAAAGCCCCTGTTGGCTTGCCACAATTCAACGGTAGCAAACAAGGGCTTTGGCCCCTGTCAACTTGGCCGCGGTCCAACCCCGGCACAGTTGAGGCACTTCAAAGAAGTGACATGCCCTCGATTTTAGGTGTCTTTATACTATAAAACCAAGATGAATTTGATGTAAATAAGTACAAGAAATCATCCTCAAACAATATCAAGTTATTATAACATCAAATTCATACCATAAATCTCATATTTTCAAACATTCCCAGTTCTTTTTTTTTTTTTTCCGGACTTCATTAGTGCTAGTGCAACTCGATTTGAGGCTTAAAATCCACTAAAACTATTTGAGCGAAAATCCTATAGCATCTTATTCTTTAAGCGAATGTTCAAATATCGCTTTTAATACAGTGTTCTACGCGAGTCATGCTCTTTTTACTTCTCTTTGTTCTTCAAGGTTCTCATTGCAACACATTTTTCTTCGTGATTTCATTCTCCATTTCTCAAGTAAGTATTCAACACAACGATGTTTTGTTTTTGGAAAATCCAGTTTGGTTGCATAGAAAACCTAGATTTCATAATATATTTGCAAAAACAGTGGAAAAAGGAAAATGGAAAGCATAGCATTACAACGACTGAAAGACAAAGGGCACGTTTTGGAACCTTGTCATGCAATTCCTTCTTCAATAGAGTTCTGCAAAATCCATCCCTACACCAATTCATGCAGTCCTCTCCACACTCGATATGCACGTAAAACTCTAGTGGTGGTTTCGTTAAAACAATTTTCGAAACATTTCCGATAAATCTCTGTTCTCATGAGAATCAAATTCAGAACCACACAACAGACACTAATCATCGTTAAAACAATTTTCGAAACATTTCCGATAAATCTCTGTTCTCATGAGAATCAAATTCAGAACCACACAACAGACACTAATCAAAACTACGAGCAATAACAGTTCACTCTCATGGCATGGCAGATTAGACTATCAACATTAAATTAAAAAAGAAAAACTTAAAATATTGTCTAGTATAGTATCTAGTGCCAGAAATCTGAAACTAGAAACATCATGAACTCAATTTGATGCTTTACAAGTTCTAGAAAGAAGCTTCAGCCATCTCCTTCAGAAACAAAACAACATCATCTGATGTGTTGAGAAGATACCGTGCATTCGTGCGAGTGCGGCCAACAGCGCAAGAAAAATAGTTTTCCTTTTTCAAATCGAGCACATTCCACGAGATATTCTCCGATGATGACCTCCGGCTGTTCCCAGACGTGCCGTTAATTGATTTCTTGACCGGGTTTGGCCCACATTGCTGACTCTTACCCTGAGACTTGGAGTTGCTTCTACTAGACGGAAGCTTTGGAGTCTGCCTTTTCTCGTTGGCAAGCTTCATTGCATCACACACTTTTGTTGTTGGTATACCCATGGTTTCAGAAGAAAACTCAGGATCAAAAAATGTGTAAACATCCTCATCCTGAAGCAAAGAGGCATAATTTAGGATACGAGTGTCCGAGATGGGATTTGAATCCTACATCCCAATCTTGCCACTATGCGGTGGATGTGTTAATAAAAATTTGTATGATAAAGAAATACAAATAAAAGAATAGTGAGATAGAAAATGACTTGGTAAAAAAGCATTAAGCTTCGCATATGAAATTTAAAGCAACTGTGATATTTACCATTAAAATCTTCGTTTAGAGAAATAAGAAAATATACCTTTGTCCGAGATGGGATTTGAATCCTACATCCCAATCTTGCCACTATGCGGCGGATGTGTTAATAAAAATTTGTATGATAAAGAAATACAAATAAAAGAATAGTGAGATAGAAAATGACTTGGTAAAAAAGCATTAAGCTTCGCATATGAAATTTAAAGCAACTGTGATATTTACCATTAAAATCTTCGTTTAGAGAAATAAGAAAATATACCTTTCCTAGGAAATGCCCCATGCACAAGACATAATCTATTGGTGTACAAATGGCTTTACTATGAACTATCTCTCCCAGTATACGTTCAATAGCAGCTCCCTGTAGACAGAAAGAGGAAAAGGACCAGATATATAAAATAATTATATGATTGAAGAAGTAATTCTGCTAACAAGGTTCCCACCCTATGAGATCACCCCAAGGACACCTTCAGGGGTCACAGACTGACCATAGAAACCATGTTCAATAAGTGGAACGCATTATCTATCATTATCCAAGTTCATGCCTGCTAAAAGGATTTCGGTTATAGTTTTCCGTGTTATGCCCCAGGATGAGGAGGTAATTGTGATATTACGGCATGGGACGCATTTTATAGATTATCAAACATTTCAACTATAAGAAATATGTGGATACCTTTGTAACACCAACTGCTCGCATCTCAACCGAGCGGCTTCCTTGGACAACATCTACAGATGAGTTAGCAATTGGACCAGTCCAGAGATGCTGCAGCATGTCTCTAGCTTGCAACCTTCCAAATTCAATATCTGAAATTATGTTGAAGTAAAAGAAAATGGAGAACAGACTGTTAGACAAGGTAAGTTGTGAGAAAATCCAATCACCAAGGACAACATCATTGAACTCAATTACCTGCATACTTGTAGTTCCATACAAGTGAAGTTTCATGACGTTCAAAATGTGATCTCGGGGTTCTTGCAGTGAAATACTCAAAAACATGCTGAATTGTTTCCAAAAACACCAATTAATATTGAGGTTGGATGACCGACATATTGAAGACAGTGTTGAAGACTAAATTTAAATAATTAAATATTTCTTCTCTAATAACTTAAGCTTTTAGATGAGGTGATTCATTATGTAGTCCTGGGTTCAAGTTTCATGTGACCCATTTATAAAATTTGTACACGTAAAACGTTTGATAAAAAATGAATTCGGTGTGCACATGTAGGGGAGTGTTAAAGACTAAAGGTAAAATATATAAATATATCTCCTCTCTGACAGCATAAACTTTTAAACAAGGTAGTTTAACAGGCTGCAGTCCCATGCACCTTCACGCTGTCAACCCAATCCATATTTAAATGCTCTGGCATTGTTGTCATCCATTCTCCCTTTGTAGCACGCAAAAACATCCCATTCTCAGCTGCCAACCACATGTCAAACTCCCCAAAGTTCTGCAAACGAAATCATTTCAGGAAGGAACATGGAAGCAATAGATGTGGCAGGAGGAGAAAAAAGATGGAATTACATCATCTAAGACACTTCTGTCGCTTCCACTGAGGACAACCACCGTTGTATTTGGATCACTACAAAGCATCTTCAGAGGTCCTTTCAGCTCAGGATGTAATTTAAGTTCCATTTCTTTTATCTGATCTCCACCTCTTCTTCCAGGAGTGTCGACCGGTTCAGTTAGTGTAGCATTGAAACCCTGTTTTCTTAATAATCAACAAACAAGAAAATAGCTATATAGAAATATTTGGCATCGTTAATTAAAACCCTCTTGTTTCTTTGGGAGAAGAACCAGCGGGGGGAAGGGAGGTTTCCATTGAATATAAACTCTATAACCTACTGCCATTCCTTGGAAAGAAAACTCGTGCAAAATACTAACATAGACTAATAGTTCAAACCTCCCACAATTACTACAGCTCTAGATAAAACTATATCTCAAAAAACGATACCATAATTCTATCAGATAGTGCATTTTTTGCATGGAAATTTTTGGAAGTTATATATTTTACTGTTTCCATAAGCATTTTTTTTTTACATTATTCAGAGATGAGACTTGATACAGAAACTACGTAGGCTCAGTTGGCAAGAAACTAAGCTTTTAGAAGAAACTAAAATGATTGTCCCATTTGGAACACCGTCTTGAATTCTTCAGCCACCGAAGCCAAATTCTTCTACCTGATTGTGTATTGGGTTGGCATATAGGTCTAGCCCCACCCTCTGAGTTTATACTTCCTTTTTTCTATTTTACATATAAATAAACAAATTCCTTCCCTCTTTAATAGCTTACACTTTTAGAGGTAGTCCAACATGATATCAATGCAAGAATATCCTAAGTTCAAGTCTGCAGTCACCATATTATGAAAATTCCACACGTCATGATCCAAAAATTGAATCTAGCCTACATGTTGAGGTAGATAGGCATTTCATTAAAGAGAAAATAGAATAAAGTGTTGTCTACATGCCATATTTTCTTACAGATAGCAAAAAAGGTCATCAAAAACCTGCTCTTGAGCCATTTGCAAGCAAGCTAGGAATGGCAGACACCTTCTAGCTTGGTTGTGGGGGAGTCTAGAAAATCTCTAATCACTTTGTCAATATCGTAGGTATTGATGGGTCCTAATTCGTAGGGATAGATAAAGTTTAGAATTTGTTTCCTAATTTAAATTTGTTAATCATTTTCCTTTACAATTTGTACCCTATAAATACCTCCTGTAAATCAATGAATGAAATATACAGAATATTTTCTGAGCCATATTTGCTTACAAACCAAGATCAATAAATTCTGAAATCCAGATCTCAGCAAGGAGCATACCAGTATAAGTAACCGATTCTTAGATTGCAAATAGTACTTGATTGCATCACTGAAAACAAGTTGAGGTGGAACTTTTCGTATCCTCTGCTGGGCTTCAGTAACGGTATCATTTAGTTCACTGCAAATATCAGTTGAGTGATGCTTAAATTTCAGGTAACCCCTACAGTTAGATGTCAAGTTTCCTACATTATGGATTTTTTTTTTTAATGTGAAGCACAGTACGAGGTTCTTAACTTGTAGAATCACATAACAATCTTGGCCAGTTGGTTAATGTTCCTCAAAAAATGTATTTGTTTATCCAAGAGTGGCAATGCCAGGTAATGTTGCAATTTGACATTACTTATTGAATATTCCAGTTCAAAAAGAAGGTAACAGATACGGACTGAGCATAGTTCGTAAAGAACATATTTACTGCAAATTAGAAGTTAGAATATTTTTGTCAAGATTTGCGGGCATGCATGCCCAAAACCAAAAGGAACACAACTCACTCACTTAGCCTGTGAAACATGGAGAAAATGGTCAGAGGTCTAGCATCAAGATTAGGTCTTGATTATTTCTAGTGTAACGATTTATCAAGATTTGGAGGCTTTAATATAACATGGTGTTGAAAGGGTATTTTACTTCATATATGAACAATTGAATACAAAGGTAAATTTATAGTACACAAGGCAAAACTATTCTAAGATAGAAAAGCTATTTTAAGAAGGATTACAAATTTGCTTAATTACAGCTATTACAGAATATTGTCTAAAGGAATCTTCTACACTCCTCTTCAAGCTGGTTCAAAGATATCTATCATTCCATCTTGTTAATACATGAGATAAATAGAGGTCTTGGTAGTCCTTTTGTCAAAATATCTGCTAGTTGCACTTTACTAGTAACAAAAGGATTACAAATCTACCTATTTTCTATTTTCTCCTTGATAAAGTGTCTATCCAATTCAACATGCTTAGTCTAATCATGTTGAACTGATTATGAGAAATATTGATGGCTGCCTTATTGTCCGAGAAAAGCTTCATTGCTCCTGGTTGGACAACTCGTAACTCCTTAAGCTAAGTCCTCAACCACATCAACTCACAAATCATTTTAGCCATTGATCTGAATTAAGCTTCAGCACTAGATCTTGCTACCACTAATTGTTTCTTACTCCTCCAATTAACCAAATTTCCACCAACAAATGTATAATATCTAGAAATAGATCTTATATCACTCACCAAACCAGTCCAATCCACGCCTGTATATGCTTATACTTGAAGATGGTCATTCTTTGAGAAGAGAAGACCTTTTCTAGGAGCATTTTGTAAGTATCTCAAAATTTGTAAGACTACGTCCATATGAACTGCACAAAGAGAATGCATAAACTAACTTACTATACTTTCAGCAAATGCAATGTCTGGACTTGTGTGAGATAGATAAATCAATTTACGTGCCAACTGTTGGCAACGGCCTTTTCAACCACATCACTTTCAACTATTGCTTCCAACTTATTATTAAGATGAATGGAACACCAGCTTGTTTACAACCCAACATTCTTGTTCCTAAAGGAAGTCTAAAACATATTTCCTTTGTGAGAGGAAAATTCCTCTACGAGATCTTGCTACTTCAATTCCCATAAAATATCTTAGTGGTCCCAAATCTTTGATTTCAAATTCTTTAGCAAGCATTCCTTTTAGTCTTCTCACTTTTTCAATATCATTACGCGTGACAATAATACCATCCACATAGACAATCAAAACATCAATCTTCCCATTGTTTGAGTGTTTGTAAAATAAGGTATGATCACCTTGACTCTAAGCGTGCTCAAGATAGTGAACTGCCTAACTTTTTTAACTTCCACACTTTCTTTCTACCGAAGGTATCTTCAAAGTCCCATGGTAACTCTATATAGACATCTTCTTCTAAGTCTTCGTGAAGAAAAGCGTTGTTCACATCTAACTAATCAAGATGTCAATCCAAGTTTGCAACAAGAGATAAGAGAACTCTAATTGAGTTTATTTTTTCCACTTAAGCAAATGCCTCTTGGTAGTCAATTTCATAAATTTGTGTAAGTCCTTTTGTCACAAGTCCTGCCTTAAATCTTTCAACTATTCCATCTACCTTGTGTTTTAAGTAAACACCGATTTATGTCCTACTGGTTTATTTCCAAGAGGAAGATCAACAAGTTGCCATATACCATTCTTTTGTAACGCCATCATCTTCTCGTGAATGGCCTCTTTCCACTTTGGAACAATAAGTGCTTCTCGTACAATTCTTGGAATAGAATCAGATGAAGCCAAGTTAGTAGCAAATGCTCTATAGGAAGGTTAATCTATGGCATGAAACAAATTTTGAAATAGGATGTGAGGTACAAGACCTAATACCTTTCCTAAGAGCAATAGGAACATCAATATGAGGAAAATTGTGGAATCAAAAATATTTTGAGGGCTAGGACTCAAAGAAGAATCATTTGTGTTTTTTAGAGTCTCTATAAACACTCCAGATAATTGATCATGTTCTGGTGATTGTGACTCGTTCCTTCTCGAGTAAACTTTTAGTGTCCGTTTGGTAGAGATTATAAACTAGTTTATTTAACCAAAACAATTTATTTGACCAAGAATAGTAAAAAATGATGGCTACCAAAGCGATTTTTTTTTTAAGGTCTTGTTCGAAAAAATTATTTTATCCCAAAATAAACTAGATTTTGACTTTTCAACCCTTTTACACTACCAAAACCTTTGAAAAGTCAAAAGTAACCAAAAACCCATTTTTCTCCAAAAATCTCTACCGAACAAGTCCTAAACTATTTTGGTCAAATAAACTAGTTTATAAACTCTACCAAACGGGCTCTTAGATTTTGGTCTCTACATTGTATGTTCTCAAGTGGACTAGTAGGTTCATCAGAAAGAGTCAGGGCAAGAAGATATAGTCATAGTAAAGTTAGGAGAGACAACAGGCATTAGAGACTAATGAGGAGGCAAAACAGAAAATTCATCAAAAGACAAATCATCAAAAGGCAAAGGATATTCTCTATTTTTACTCTTCCCCTGAAGACAAGAGAACTAGAAGAAAGAAGTGTTCTCATGGAATCTAATATCCATGGACAAATAATTTTCTAGTTGATGAATAATAGCATTCGTAACCCTTTTGAGTGGAAGAGTAACCCAAAAAAACACATCTAACAGTCCTAGGATCCAATTTACCTGTTATGGCTATGCACATGAACAAATGCAACACAACCAAACACTTTAGGTGTAATATAAGTAGTAGTAAGAATACTTCACCCCAAAAATGTGTTGAAACTCCCATGGTAGATCTTATGGCCCTAGCTACCTTAAGAAAGTGTTGATTTTTTCTCCCAGGAACCCATTTTGTTCGGGTGTGTCCACACAAAAGCTATGATATATAATCCCATTTTCATTCAGATAGGATATTAGAATAGATGAGTAGTATTCTCTCTCATTACCAAAACGAATTATTTGAACTTCACATTGAAATTAAGTCATAATCATGCTATGAAAGATTTTCTTTGAGTAAATAGGTCCAAAAGACAAGAGTATGATCATCAATGAATGTAATAAACCATTTTGCTATTTACAACACGGGTCCCCAAATATCACTAAGAACAAGAGAAAAAAGGTTTTGATTCTCGTAAGGTATTACAGGAAAATGAGTGCGATGGTATTTAGACAACTCACAAATTTCACATTGAAAATCATGAATATTCCTATTTTGAAAAGAAGGTTGGAAACATTACTTTTAAAGTATGGAAAGCTAGGGTAACCTATTCTCTTGTGCTAAAGTTCAATTTCGGTTGTGGTACTTGAGTATGCTTGAGATAGATTACCTAAACACAATGATTTAGTCTCGAATTAATAAAGCCCATCAACTTCCTTAGCACAACCATCTTCCCCATGCACAAGTCCTGAAATTCACATCCACGAAAAGACTCAAAAATACAATTGAGATTTTTCGTGATTTTGCTAAGTGAGAGCAAATTAGAAGAAAGGTTTTGGACATGTAAAACACGTGTTAGAATAATATCCTTAGAAATTAGAATAGAACCATTTCGTGTTGTAGACGAGAATGAACCATTAACAATTTTTAATTTTTGCCTATCTGAGCAAGGAGTGTAAGATACAAATAAGTTTGAGTGACTTGTCATGGTCAAAAGCCAATGAATCAATGATCCAAGTGTAAGTTGAACCACTATTGAAGGAATTAAAATTTTTCATGACCGAGCTAAGAAACATGAATATGCACAAGAAAGATCAACAGAAGTTTAATTCTCATTGACTTTATATGGGAACTCCAAATTTTCTTTGGTAAGAAGAAACTCGTCATGAGTTTGTGAGTTTATTATACAATAATGAATTCGATTTAATATTGTCATGAGGAAACATCGTTCCAACAATAAGAACTTAGTAAAGTATGTCTCTTACGATCATATAAAGGTTCATAAGGAATACACCACAAAAAAAAAAAAAAAATTAAGACCTACAACGCCAGCAAAAATCACACTTAGAATACAAGCAGGGAACGAGACCCAAAAAAAGGTCAACATCAAAACAATGACCCAACAGTGGAAAGATAATCCCAAGTAGCAAAATGGGCCTTAGAATTCAGCCGACTAACCGAGGACTTAGAGGTACAATAAGCAAATCCCTTGATGCAAAAAAGGAACCAGCAGAGCCCAACAAAATCGATCACAATTAGGGCTCAAACAACCTGACCCAACAGTGGGCTTGCAATCTGTGCAACAATGAAAATAGAGAGAATAGCGGTCCTTTAGGTGATTTAATAATAGTGGAGATGAGATGATACCCATCCTGAAAGATGTGGTGAAAGCTTTTGTCTCGACAGAACTTGGGGCCGTCGGCGACTTGGGCTGATCTTGACAAAAGTAGAAGTGGCTTGTATTTGGCAAGCCGATTAGATGTCGATGACGAAACTAAGGCAAAATAGTGGTAAAGGCTTCGTGTTCAGATGATGGGTGATGTGAAACCCTAGGTTGTGACATGAAAAAAGGAAGAAAGTTTCTATAACATGGAAACCACCGCGGATGAAGGCTCCATTAACAATGGCAATGAAGGCCGGCAGCAATTAAAGCTTTTCAAGAAGATCCCTAACTCTGATACCATGTTGAAAAGGTTTTTTATTTCATACATGAACACTTGATTACAAGGGTAAATTTATAGTATACAAGGCAAAACTATTCTAAGAAAGAAAATATATTTTAGCACGGATTACAAAATTGTTTAATTATAACTATTTTACAGAATAAATATTATCTAAAGGAATCGCCAACACATGGCACATCTATGGTGATGCTATTTAAAGTTCTAAGAAAGAAAATATATTTTAGCACGGATTACAAAATTGTTTAATTACAACTATTTTACAGAATAAATATTATCTAAAGGAATCGCCAACACATGGCACATCTATGGTGATGCTACATGGCACATCTATGGTGATACTATTTAAATCCCCAAATAGATATCCAACTTTTTGCTTTGGGCATTCCACTCTACTTTTCAACCATATAAACAACAAAACTATCTCAGTGGGATTTCATTTTATTTTGATTCCAATTTCGTACAATTCATTATGAAACAGGTTTTATGAAAAATTCATCATATATGTGATAATATTTTAGTAATTCGCGAGAATTCAGAGGGCATTAATTTCATTTTAGTATAAAGCACCTTTGATTCTTTGAATTACTAACACTACTTAATGTATATAAGTTCGAATGACAATTAAACGGGAGTTAGTCTATTCAAGTTGATCGTTCATGCAAGGACCAGGAAAGCTACAAATTCTATCCAGGGTTTTATGTATATTCTCCAATTTAGGTTTGTCAGAATTTACTGAATTTTCTTCTCGTGCAGCAAGTACATGGCTCAAGCCTACGAATTTAAAAAGTGGTTGACTGTGAAAGGACATTTCCTCCAACTTTCTGCATAACTTCAACAAAAAATTGGTTCCCATAAGACCATGAAATGTTAGGAAAGCAACTTTAACCCAAATCTAAGTAATTTATGTAATGATTGCTCATAGAGCCATATTGGAAATAAAGGGAAATTGAGAGTTCACACCAAAAGGTTAACTGCTCTTGGCACGATTTTCTATTGCCAATTTCCCATTCTTTATTCTTCCTTTATTGATTATAAAGTTTGAGCAGCATCATTCCAGGTGAGGTCTTTTGATTTTAGTTCATCGAGTATACATGACACACTCAAAACTTATGGGGATTTTACAAGATGATCATGCAAACTGTGATTTCTTTTACACACCTTACGAAGAACTCAGCCCATTGTTGAGCAGTATGAGTTGTCACATGCTCAAAGTTATGTCTGTGACGTTTCTCTCTTTCTTCAGCAGGCATATTCAAAGCTTGGTCTATTGCAGCAGCAACTTCTGTGACATTCCAAGGATTTACTAAAATTGCCCCAGCACCGAGAGACTGTGCTGCTCCTGCAAACTACAAGAACTCTGAAGGATTCATCTCATTGGGGAAGCACAAAAATATAAAGGACCAAAAACGCAATAAGACATTGGTTCGACCAATCACAAGGTTGAGGATAATCAATGTACAGAAATATAGCATGAATCAAAATGCCCACTAGAAAAGAAAATGGATAAAAACTTTTTGAGGGTATAAAATTATATATCATCAGCTAATACAGAATATCAACCTCAGAGAACAGGTAGAAGATAAAATCGATGTGATTCTATGCTCCTTTTGAAAGAACCAAAAAGAAAACAAATGTCATATTGAGTACTGAGCTTTTACAAATCAAAATACCTGTTCACATACTTATTTCCAAACCTTTTGCAGCAGTAAAAAGAGATACATATAATTGCTGGTACTAACTACAGAGGATAGTGCCAATCATTATGCAACAATAAAATCTGGGTGCAAATAAAACTGTAGAGTATGATATAATACTTCACTGAGGATGAGAACTCCTTTTTTGAAATCTTGACATGCCACAAACTCATAGCTGACGAGATTCATCCCATCCCGCAAAGATGTAACTAGTGCTACATCTGATGAATGAAGTCAAATGTTGAAAATGTCACCAGTTACTTCAATGCAATTTTAGGTTAACAAGAAACCAAGTAGTAAAAAAATATTTAAAAGTCACATTCTAGTTTTTGGATGGCATTATGATGTATAAAACATAATTAAACAAACGGTTCAAGTTTGGAATCTGAGATTCCAAGGAACTTGAGTCAACAATCAACATTCTGATGTATGAATTTGTAACTGATAAAAGAGCAAGTCAAAATCTGAATTGAGCTCTTTTCTGCTTCCAACTTGAATAGGCCGCAACACAGCGCACCAACATAGTGTGTAAGTCTTGAAGATCTAAACTATTTTCTAGTGGTTCAAGTTTGACAGAAAATCCGGCGTTTCAATTAAGAAAAACTAAAAAAATAAACAAATTTCTAAGTTTTCACACCTTCAAAGTGGCGGAATGATATAATAACAAATAAAATTCAAAAATTACATAAATTAAGATGCTTGAGGCACCTCAGGGAGTGAGAAAGCAGCTAAATTATGCAATGATCAAGGCTATAGAGCCTTGTTTGGAGGTCTATCATCAAGGTGGGATCATCACTGATAAAGATTAATCAATAAGGAAAACTCAAGATGAAGCAAACTTTTGAAGTAAAGTTAAAGAGGCAGGTTGGCTTGGCTAACAGACAGATTTAAACGAAGGAGATGAGACAGTCATACTGCGCAATCCCCTACACTAATAAAAACCATAAACACGGTTGTTTCATGTCTGAGTGTCTAATGAACCAGGACAGTACATCTTAAAAACGGTCTATTAACGCATTGTGACTTAAAATGTGGTTGCTTTATGTTATCAAGAAAAAAAGATTAAAAGAAATGGAAGCAAATGTGACATTCTCTTGTATATGGTTGTATACATTGTGAAAACTCTGAGGAGAATAACACAGGCAAACAAGCTAATTTTTCATGTTGATATGCCTTTTTTTGCATAAAAGTAAAAGCAAATGATTTAATTATTATTCGTATCGTTTATGAACCCATTATAATTTCATGTTCCAAAAAAACTTTGAAACATAGAGTTCATCTAATCAAACTATAAATTATAGATGAAATATAGGAACGCTATAAAATATCATACTAACATCAATGAATTTATAGTTTAATGTGTTTAGATATTGCATGAGAAATATATGGCACTTAAGGAAAGGAAATAGAAGAACTTCACTAAAGTAAGACAAGGGATGCATGATCTAAATAAGAGTTGGCTTGTCCAATTAATAAACATCAATTTGTAATAGTTGTTCATTCACCCTCATAATAAAGATAAATAAACCGCAAAACATATTTTTCTGTATGGTAAAAGAAAAAAAAAACAACTATTATTACCGGTAACGGCATATACTGCACATAATGCATGAAAGTCAAGAGAACGATCCTGCAGACAAAGAAAATTTGCTTCAAATATCTCAAAATCTACACAAAAACCTCAATGTATAGATGTCAATCATATTCAGCATGAAAATATGACTAGCATGCTATAAACAAAATCGGTAAAGAAAGCCAAGCCCAATCTTTAGTTACCCAATCACAGTCTACACTTAATATATGGAGTTTGCTTTACTCATTACAAAGCCAAGCCCAATCTTTAGTTACCCAATCACAGTCTACACTTAATATATGGAGTTTGCTTTACTCATTACAATAATAACAAACTAAACCCCGTTGGCAATAAATTTGAGCTCGGACCTAAGGACCTAAATCCTTTCCCTGCACTCCGTTGGGTTCATTGCTAGATCTACTAGAAGTTCCAATGCAACTAGATCCTTTGCAACAAGGATTGGCCACGTTAATTTTGGTCTAACCCTATCCAAGTCTGTGCAAAACATGTACAAATCACCTAAGTCGTATTGGTGCCCCACCTTCACTTGTCGGCGTGTATCCTCATTTCTTATCTTATCCATTCAGTATGCCAAAACATTTATCTTAACATCTGCATTTCCGCTACATCATGTTATGGATATATGGACATTTTTCTCCTTTAAGAGACCAACACTTAGTATCATAAAGCATAAGATGTCTAACCATTGTTCCATAGAACTGGCCTTTCATCCAACCCACTCTAATCCTATACATTACATCATCTTCAGTTCCCCCTTCATTTAGTAATCGAATGTAAATACCTTAAACATTGAATTTTGAGGACTACATGATCCTCTATAGTAACTACACTATTATCTTTATTCCTGCTATTACTAAAATGTTAAAGCCCATTCTGAAGAACTGTAGTTAAGTAGAGAGTGAGGAGCAAGTTGCATTGACTTCACCGAAATTGTTCGCCACAAAATCAGTGTAACTTTTAAATATGTGTGTGCATGTTGATGCATATTAAGTGGCATAAACTGAACAGTTGATGATAACCTAGGGGAAATACTCACCAAATGATGAATTGGAACAGCAGTCAAAGTTCCAAATCTGCCATTGATCCGTCCAACAATTTCATGGACCTGGCTTGTAAGTTTTTGATCTGTTGAGAACATATAAGAGTGACTTAATAAATTATCTAGGAGAAGATAACAAAAACTGGAAAAAATTGGAAGGAATGTGAAATAAAATAAGACTAAGAGTGCATAACACGGTACATTCAGGAACATCAGTTCTTGTTGGCACAGCTATTTGCAGCAAAACCACCTTATCACGCCAGTATGCGTTTTCCTCAAGAAACTTCTCAAACGCTAGTAGCTTTTGAGGGATTCCTTTGATCATGTCAAGGCGATCCACACCAAGCATTACCTGTAAGAAATAATAATAATTACTTTAACAAAATAAGTTAATGAATGGAGATTGAAAAAAAAGATCAAGTTGACTCAAACTCACCCAAAAATCTAACAGTTTACTAATGGCACAAGTGAAATGACCCAAATTTCATCAAATAAAAAGATCATATCTAAATAGCAGCTGTGACAGCCAGGAGTAAAGGATAATGCCTGAAGATACACAGACACATGGGAAGGGGAGGAGGAGAACAAAACCTTTCTTCCTGCAAATCTTTCTTTTAATTCTTTCATGTGTTCCTGGACTCGAGAAACTCCAAGAGCTCGGATGAATCTATCTGAATCAATTCCTATTGGGAACTGAATACCAAAATATAGGAGAAAAATGTGAAACGAAGATGAGTTATTGAGCAAATGATGCAGACAATCTATAGGCTATTACGAAAAGATCTAGAAGGAACAAAAAGATGTATATCAACAATAGAGCAATATACTAAAACAAATTATGTGAACATACCGCAGCCACACGGGTTAGCCTGCCTTGATCCTCTACTCCTTCAGGGGTAGCTTCAATTCCAAGAATGCGAGTACAAGCACTGACAAAGTGCCTTGCATAATCATATGTGTGGAAACTGGAAATAAACTCAAATAATATTGGTAAGTGAGCTCCACAAGAAAATCTTAGTGAATAAAAAAGAGTTATAAAACAAAGTGTGGAACATTAATTTACTCCAAACCCATTATATATATCATAAGCATAAAGATATAGAAGGCATAAAATAAAAACTTTAAACATAGTTGGAGTTTGGAAACATGACGAATTATCACTATATGCACCTGTTCAGAAGACGGATATGAACAATTACTGTTTAATCTAGAGGAAGAAAACTCATGGAATGAGGTAATTACAGGGCATGTTCGTTCTGGGCTGTTGGAGGACCCACTTTTGCTAGAGCATGATGGAAACAAAATATCTATGTAAGCAACAAACGATAAACTCCTTGTACAGATCATAAATATAACCTCAACTATTTTGATCCCTGGGGAAAATAATTTCTTATGATCACATGCTTACTTTGCCTTCATGGACTATTTTGATTTTAATTGTCAAGAACCGCTTTTTACATAATTACATAAATTAATTGATGTACAGAATCAAATAATTTAGTTCTACGTGCATAAATGCACACTATGGACACAATTAAAATAGAACAGAAAATTGAAGTTCTCATTGTAAAATTATAATGCCACTGAAACTATCAAAAATTAATTATTGAATGCAGGAAGTAATAATCCCGGGCGTTGAAAAAAGTTTGTTCCGCAAAATTTTATTAACTAATTTTACTAGATATTAGCAAAAAGTTGATTTAGGAAGTACTTCCTATTACTCAATACCTACCAGAGAGCAAAATGGTAGAAGCCAACCTGCTAGGCAGTTGGAATGAAATAATGCTGTGTGGCAAAGTATACTCGTTGATGGAAGTTGAGTGCTCTCTGTTTGAATTACTTACATTATGGAAAAAAAATGCTCAATAGTTGTACATATATTAAAGCATTTTTCAAGTAAGAGTGAAGAAAAAAAAGAAAAATGATTGATTTTTCTATGTATTAGACGAGCTATCTCAGTTCTGAATTTCTTGTGATCCCAGTAATCTATAGCCAGGAAGAAGCTTTTACAATCATCATAACCAATGTAAAATGTTAAACATTATGGTCAAGTACTGGAGTGATAACAAAATTTACCCAACCAAATTAGCAGCTAGAACTGCATCTAGCAGCTCTGATCGAGATGGCAGAGTCTTGTGGATTTCTGAAGATGGAAAGGGTGTGTGTAGAAACCACCCAACTTTCATATTGCTGTTATATTCCTTCAAACATTTTGGAAGGAACATGAGATGGTAGTCATGACACCAAACAACATCACCCTCTTCATAGTGTTTGTTCACGACTTCAGCAAACATTTGATTTGCCTTCTTATATGCAGCAAACTGCGATTGAAAACTCCTGGTTGTCGCAAGACGGTCTTCTTGCGGAAGTCCAAGATAGTGGAACAAAGGCCACAATATGTTGTTACAGTAGCCATTGTAGTACTGATGAACAATTTCTTCATCCAGGAAAACAGGGATGCACCTCTGCATTGAGTAACAAAAGAATATTAAACAGTAATGTTGAACACAAGTACCATATGGTGTTTAGTGTCTGTATTTCCAGAATTAAAAGGCTTAAAAATGCACTTTCACTACGTTTGGCTAAGCTTAAAAGGCTAACTTATAAATTTAAAATAAATTTGTTTTGCAACTTATTACAAATCAAGCCAAAAACCCATGATTATTTCACCTTTTCAGCTAGTGCTTTAGTAAGAGCCTTCTGCCCAACCTCATCTGGCACATTTACACCCGCCCAACCAATCCACCGTGCCTCAAAGTCCTTTACTCCTACGACAAGTGACACTTAAAAGCATTAGACCGAATGAATGGGGCCAAATGTGACATACCAAAAAACAAAAAACCATAAATAATACCTAAAGTAAATTGAAAAGAACAACTCGTATGAAAATGAAGATATCTGCCAAAATCCTTACCAAGAAGAGCGCTTACTAGACCCCCAGCATTTATCTCTAGCAACCAGGAATCTTCACCTGTCCTAACCGCAGATACAGGAAGTCTATTAGCAACCACTAACAATCTCTGTCTGATAGGCCTCCCGTCAGGACTTTCCCAACCTTTATTATGTGCTTTTGCAACTTCTTCCAAATATTGTTCCACATAGGAAGATACTGAGATATCGTTCTCAAAGATCTCCGACCCTCTGTTGCCATCAGTACCATCACTTGAAGAAGAAGCTCTGCTGCTTCTTCTTAGCTCTGTTTCTCTTAAGAGCCTCGCCACTCGAGTACTGAGGACGTAGTCATTATACTTGTTCCCAGGCATATAGGAACTGCAGAAGAAGACCAGCAAAATGGGTTTTATTACAGTTAGAGTATTCAACAAAGCAATCGCCCTGCATTTTGATTATCATCGATTGAGAAGTAACCAATGCCAAAAATTATCTCAAATAGGACACTACAGATAACTCATAATGGAAAATTTGTTACAAAAAAACTGTACGTTTCAAATTCATTAGAAGTGGTTTAGATTTCTCTCTCTATTGAATGAAGATATTAATAAGCATTTTGCACATTTACCTATCAAAATTGACACAAGAGAAAAATGTATGAGCATAAATAAAGAGATAACAAAGACAGTGGGCTCAATAGAATTGTGCTAGATGGAAAAATGGTGTCTATCCTTGAGTCCATACATTAATGAAGATCCATGTAGGAATCTCCTAAGTTCAGTTCAATACAGCATCAAAAAGAAAAGCAATTCTAACAAATCGACAAATAAAGTATGCATGTATATGAACTAATGGAGGAATATGACTAATTTATCACTAAGCAAAACTAAACTAATTAAGGGGAATACTTAAGATTAATACAATTGTTGGTTACTCAAATTTAAATGAAAATTTTCTTGGGTTACTACCATTATTTTGTGCAACACCTCCATATTGATTTTACAGTATTATAATACTTAGAAATTTGTTACAATAAACTAACAGTTCTTAATGTTCACGTCAGTATTTATGTGTGTGCGGCAGACGAAGATAGAAGGACTAAACTGAACAAATAACAAAGTTAATTGATTAATTTGAAACAAATGAATTTCAAAATTCGATGACAAACAGTATATTTAACTCAGTCAAACGAATCATCATCAAAGACATCAGATATTCCAGATTAAACAACAAATAAAAAAAAAACTAGAAAAACACATATGAAATACCAACTCCAGAAAGCAACAACAATTCAAGATACAGCGAAATTAAAGCAATGCAAAGCAAACAAGTGATGGGCAGTATTTTGAACTCGGTTTAATTAAAAAAAATCATCTTCAAAAACATAAAAAAATTTGAAATTAAACAACAAATTTTTTTTTTTTTAAAAAAAAAGGTCGAAAAACCCATATCCAAAAGCAACTCGAGAAAGCAACCCAATTCAATAAACATCGAAAATAAAGCAATGTAAAGCAAAACAAGTTGTGGGCCTTACGGAATTGGATCCCAAACTCTCTCCCGATCCTCAATACTGTAATAATTCTCAGCTGTCTGGAGTGAAAACCAAGAACCGGTTCATATAAGGTGAGAAAGAAAAGAGAGTAAAAAAATAGTGGCTGAAAAATTCACCAGGTGGCTGAGAAATAGTATAGACAGAGATAAAGAGACACCGAAAATAAATCTTCGTGCAAGCTTTACAAGGAAAAAAGTAGAGCCTCAAAGCCATGCAAATGAAATCAAATTTTTGTTCAAAAGGAACTGCAATTATTGCAAATCTTAAAGGTACTTAAGAGATTCATTTTGAATGCTTACGCACCTAAGCAAAACAAGCATACACGCGTGTGTACGCGTGTCGTATATTTCTGTTCCGGCCAACCATTTTATAGAACCTTCTTCAAAGCTTGGAATAAAAAAATATCTTATTTTAATATTTTTGAAATGAAGCAGAATATCGAAAGTACCGTGTTGGGAAAGACCTACTTGCAAAATTCGACTCTATTCTTATTATTTTCTTGTCTAAATATCAAATATTATACTTTCTAGTAATTATCATGATTGTAGGGAGTTTTTTTCATTATATAAAAAAAAGTCTTAAACGTCCGTACATCATTACATTTTCAATTTCTCTCCACAAACAATCATCTCTTCCAAAATTTGCTAACCGCTCCAATTCATCTCCCTGATTCGACCATCTCCAAAATATGCTCACATTTTCAATCCATCCCCTTCACCGATCATTTCCAAAATATGTTCATCGTTCAATCTATCTTTATAATAGAGCCTACGATTATATCCCACAGCAAAGAAAGCGGTATACTAGTTTATCATTCTCACTTTGTTGAACTTTTGAAGTAGATGAAGAACAAAAAAACTTGAATATTAATTCACTGAAAAATGGTTTGAACACGATTATGAATCGTTGTCTTCAAACGATATTTGCCGCCACCAGAATAAGTACTTGAAGGCTTTAAATACAAATAGTTTGTAGGAGTAATCAAACATTTAATTCAAGTTCAAAATCAAGCAAAATGAACTTGAATGAAACTTGAAGAACACTTGAAAAAATCTAAGAATGAACTTTGATTAAGATGTATATATCTTTCTTTGATGTTAATCTTATATTCTTTAATTTGAAAACTATATATATATATATATATATATATATATATATATATATATATATATATATATATATATATATATATAATCAAGTCTTACACACGAAAATGCGTTAAAACCAACACAAAAGGTGCCAACACTTCTTCAAACGCTATCGAATTCAAAAATCCAACGGAGTGAAAAAAAATGTACGAGCGAACACCCGGTACAATCCTGGGTGTTCGCCGAGGCCAATGTTTTGGCCTCAGTCACCTAATGAGGAGGCTGTTCGCCTAGCTTAAAATTTCACTTTGAATTTTTGTTTTTCTCCTTTGTTTTTCGAGTTTTGTTTTCACCTAATTGTTATTCTCTTGATTTCAAATCACTTTCTATTATGTAATTGAACAATATTACAACAATCTCCCACTTATTTAATTATATAATAAGCACAAACTCAAAATGAACGACGTTTATGCATAAAGTATGGATATCTTTCGATTTGAATCTAACCTTAGTGTAAATCTCACAAAGTATCATCAAAATCTCAGGTAGCGTGAAAGCCTTGAACTTGTTATTCCTTGTGATGATATCGGTGAAATCACACACATAAGCATCATATGTTCTAAGTTCCACACTATCTCATTTAACGCTCTTAAGGCTTTGCGTTCCTCCTATTCACGAAATTTTAAGAGATAAACTCTAACTCTCTATTGAGGCGGCATCACCTCGAAGTTTGTATAGGTAAAGTTCTTGCAGTATCTTTGTTACTTTTAGGGTGCGTTTGATTGGAAGCATTGAAAATTGGTGGAAAGAAAATATTTTCCAGAGAATTGAATTGCCAAGAAATTGTTTTCATGTCAATTTTCCATATATTGCGTTTGATTGAATTAAATTTCAAGCTAGAAAATGTTGTAATTTTCTATGTTTGGATGTTTGATTGACAATATTTTCTATGGAAAATCTACTTTTTTCCAACTTTTGTTGTTTGATAGCAAATATTTTGTAGGACAATTATCACTTTTTCCATGACAAAATTATGGGGAGAAACAATGGAAATTAACTATTTGTAATTTCATGAATTTATGAACGGTGTTTTTAACCATTTTTCAACAATTTTTTTGAATCCACCATTGAAGATAAATATTCTATGGTGATATCCCGTAAGGATATGGGTTCTTTGACATAATAGTAAAAGTGATTTAAATAGAAACCGTTCTCGCGCTTACTATGATTCGTAATTATGTAAATGAAATAAATTCCAACTTAATTTGAATAAACACAATATATTTTTTATTGTTGAGTTTTTCTTGTAAACCTACACTATCTTAGGTTAACAAATGAAAATTTATAAATGATCGAGTAAAAACACAAATACACCAAAAGATTCTATTACTCCGACTTCACTCTTTATATTCATTATAATCTCCGAATTTAAAATGACCACTCCAAATGATTCTGAAATTGACAATCGACGATCGTAAGTTATTTAATAATCTAATTCGACTACAATTATACTTATTTTCATTCGAGACAAGGTATACGCTTCAGATAATGAAGACAACCTATAATAAAGACCGAAAACATGTACGTTAAAGGCGAAAAGAGTAATGATAACAAAATGTCATAGCTATCCAGATATAATCTGTTTAGCTTTACCCGAATTGTTTCCACAAACACTATGCTTAACAACCCACATAGTAAAGAAGCGGTTATAATATATGATTCTACTACATAGACAAAAATGCACGCATGAGCGGCGGGTTAAGCGGCAAAACTCAACATGAAACATCTAATGATGAGAATTTCGAAAGATTGTACGAGTTGCCTTGTTGAAGCAATGCATCTTGATTTGCTGGCTCAAGATTTTCATATCCCAAGGACACTAGACAATGTCATTGCACATGATTACATAACGAAGTGCACTCATTGGGGAGGCTCCGTCCCAACCAAAATAGATATAAAGATACAAAATTGTTACTTAATATTTTACTTAACGTCCCACTCATGGGGGAGGCGTCGGTGGGTAGAGATTGAAATAGCCAAGCGGATCGTCGGTGACCCGGATATCGCCTCATGCTCCTGTCTGCGGGCTTCGACCTCTTGGACTTGGGCTTCTCGAATCTTCCAAATCTGTGCTTCTAGATCGGCATGAGAGGCGCGCCATTCACGAAGCTCATGAGAAATAGAGGCCAATGTTGGTTCACTGGCTGTCTAAGGGAGGTCCTCGTCCATAGAATCGTTTTGAGCAGGCTCCGTCTCATCCATTAAAATACCCATACCACCCCTTGGACCTAGTGTGCTTTGCTCTGACTTGCGATTCATGTGTCCGCAGAACTCACGTATCCCAATTCGGTCGATCTGCATTGTACGCTTCACTGTCGTCATCTCATAGGAGAGGTCAATGTCATGCATTTCACAAATACCTGTAATGAGCGATGGGAACGCCAAACATCTCTTGTTGTTTCGAATATGCCAGACGTTGCAGAAGATATAGTTATCGATATTGAGGGTCTTATGCTGGAGCCAATGAAGTAGGCGTGCCCGCTCCATAGTTACCGTAGAAGTATGTGTCGTTGGGAGAAGGTTGGCACTCACCATTTTGTCTAAGGTGCGTACGTAAGGTAAAAGACTTTTATAATCTAAAGTGCTGCTTCCTTCAGGCCAATGATCAATTCCCTGACATATTGAGGTGACTACGTCGTGGGGATTTGTAGTGGCTACTTGAAAAAATTAGGTATCCGTGTTGTCAAGTCCGTAGTAGCGGAGAATGACCAATGGAGAGAATGGAATATATTGCCCTCGCATGTAGATTTTCCTATAGTTAGGATGGTCGGGGTTGTCGAGGTTGTCATGGATATTGGCATAGAATTCTTTGACGATTTCGACATATGCAACACGCGGAGTGGCTACAAATGTTTTCCACTGATTCCTCGCAATGACGTGGCCAAGCAATTCATTTTCAAAATCCGATGTGAACACCCTTCGCTCTGGTATAATATTCCGAATGCTTATGTCGTGCTTGTATAATAACCAAGCTTCCTCTGTCTCAAATTTTGTGTCATCATAGGTGGCCGGTTGTTTGGAAGTCTTTTTTGATGGAGGCTTTCTCTTTCTCGAGCTTGATCCCACATCTTGGGTTGGTTTCTTTGCTCTCGACATTATATCTAACATGCAACAATTAAAAAACTAATGTTACAAACAATACAATTCACAACGGAAAATATGCGTGGTAATTGGTGTTTGCATGGTGGATCGGGGTGGATGTGTTTGTGTAGAGTGTGATCATATGTAAAGAGTGCCATTGGGGTGAAAAAGTATGGTAACTTGACCTAGGATATGAGCAAATGTGCTAAGAAAACAAAAATGATGAAAATTTTGGGTGAGTCATTTCTTCAAACACTTGGTGGGTGTATGGTAATTCAATATTAATGAATATAACATTGAAATGGCAATAAACCCAAAATTTTGAGAACATCAACAGCCAAACCAACCACAACACATTAATCCAAAAAAAATTCTTCATTGTCCAACCTCCAAATCGTATAGAACAAACTAAATACAATTGATATCAAAATTTATAACTTCAAATCAAAGTTAGCCATGGTACCTTGAGTGATTGTAGGTAGGAGAAATGTGGTCTATGTGATGATATTTCTCGCGCTTACTAAACCCTTCACTTGATTTTGTATAGGCCAAGTTGTAGTGTAGTGATGATTTGAAGAGGAGGAATTACCAGATTTTGAGAACACTTTTTATGAAATGAGAAGTTACCTGTGAGGTTATAAACCCCACGGGTGATGTCCGTTGAAGCGGACTTAATGTCCTTCGAAAGGATGATTGAGCCCATTTGAAACATTCTTTGTCACTTCGGCCGAGACGACAAGAAGCCCATTTTGGGCTTTTCTTTGTCTGCTAGAGCGACAAACATGCCCCCCAGGCTTTTCTTGTCCTTCGAAGCGGACGGCAAGCCAATTTGGTTGTTGGTCGTTCGCTCGGCGGGACGACAACGCCATTACAGGCTATATTTGTCGCTCAGCGGACATCATTCCTCATTTTGGGATATTTTGTCGCTCCGGTGAGGACATCAACCGTGACTTATGTCCATTTGCGGTATTTATTCGTTTTGGTTTATTTTATGCTTCAATATAAATGATGCTATCTATATTATACTGATGGCACGAATCATAACATCTGGGATGGCTACTGATATCGCAATATAAAATTGCTCAAACTACTAAAAAGTGAATCACTTGTACATTAATATTCATAATATAAGTTAAAATCTTGCATTACAAAATGTCAAATATTCACAGACGAAACTGTTCCAGTTCAATTGATTAACAGGGTAGCAATACATAGTAGTGATAAAAATTTACAATGGCGGCGACCTCCACGTTTGTAACTCGAGCATGATCTCACCATCCCATTGGTAGACTTATATGACAAAATATAGTAGACATACATGTTACAAAAACAATCCGAATCTAACTACGACGGACCAATGTATTCCACAAGCCTATATTACAAAAGACAAGTATGCCATAAGTTATATATTTTCGCCATACATAAGAGTGCATTCTAAGGCAATGGAGGCGGATCACGACCAAGCTGCTCATACACCATAGCACGCATAATTGTTGTATTGGTCAAGCTCATAAATATCTTTGCCAAATCACCGTCAGATCGAAAAGCTTTCATGACTTTGAGAATATCAACCAAGTCTAGGTCCATGGCCTCTAGCTTTTCGGTAATCAATTGCCAGTTGACGTGATTTAGGGTATCTAGAGCTGCTTGCATTTGCATAGCTTGAGCAATTTTTTTGGATGCCTCAACTATTACTGATAATGATCCATGACTTTCATCAAAATGGTGTGTGCGTTTACGCGATTTTTTGCTTGTACCTTCTTGACATTTCTCTTATGCGAGGTATTTGGGCTTGGTTCGATTTCCTCATTTGGCGTGTCAACCTCGTTCGAGACTTTCATCAATCGAAATAGCAAACATACAAAATAAGCATGCTCGCAAGTATAATGCAAATCGAATACCATAAATCCTTTATTGTTTTATTTTGAATTACCTTGTATCGTGGAGAAATTATCAAAACCCGATACAGCCCGATCTCCGGTAGCTGTATCATTTCCAAATATAGCCTCCATGTCATCGTAACGACGACACAGTTTGGTCCTCCATTTTCCTAACTCAGGTTTTCCCTACCAAAATATAGCAAATGATCATAATTATTTACAATAAAGTGTAGGAATATAATGGAAGGACTAGCTAACAAATTTTGGATGACAAAGTATACCTTCACAAGATCATCCCAAGCAAATGAATCGGCAGTGATTCGTCCAGTTTCAGATTCCCACCCAAAGCCGCTAATACTCAACAGTTGGTTGACTTTTGTATATTCCTTTTTAAGAGTCTTCAATCGCGACCTTACATTCTTGTCGGACACGACCACTCCGCACCCCTTCGAGACGCTCTCTATTGTTTTTGATACTTGAAATGATGTGAAGCCATTGTCACTTCTTTTGTGACCAGAAAACACTTGATTCACAAGGACGATAATCATTAATCCATCCATTTCGTCATTCCAACGAACCCCGCCGAATCTTTGTATTAGGATCAACACGGCTATTGTTTGTATCTATGTACTCCGTGTTTGAAGCGATTGTGGGTCTTGGAGCTGGGAGTGGGGCTGCTTGCGCTTTATTCTTGATGTGCCATCTTATATGTCTACTCTCAATAAAATACCTGCAATGAGTATAAATCCTGCAAGCCAAGCTTATTACTCTCAACAAAATACTTGCTTATGGCCACTTGATGACAAACTGAAAATGCAGCAATGTGCAAATATATAAAATGCTACATAGTGAAACGTTTCACGTACAAATTATGAGCTGTAATGATGTTGGCTCGGTTACAAACATGCAACGTGTTGAGAAATAAAATACAAGTAACAATGTTCAACCATTACATAACATTGAGGTCCAAATTAGTGAAAACAAAGGTTTAATCGAAAAAAAGTTCAGAATCGGCATTATGATTATAATTAGCCCACATTGATTCAGCAATTGCATCTCTATTAGTTGACCACGCTGCTTCCACAATAAAGGATATATGCGCATTTGGAGGCTCTTCTTCGGGAACATCAACATGAATAGGGTTAACCTCACCATCGCTGCTATCCAAGTCCTCCTCACAAAAATCCTCTGCATCATAAATCCTTAGAAAGTTGTGAATAGCACAACAAGCGAGGACTATCTTCGATTGTGTGCTATTGTCGTGAAAGCGTTGATGCCTCAAATAAGCAAATCGTTTATTAAGCAAACCTATGGTCCTCTCGACCACATTTCGTAGAGATTAATGCCAGAAATTGAACAGTTCCTTCCTATTTCAGGACGTAGACCCTCGATATCTCTTCGATGATAACGAGTTCGACGGTAAGAGTGAAAAAACACGGAACCAATGGGAATCCAGCATCGGCAAGGTAGTATTTACCTATGACATAATTATTTGTAGCATTTATGAATACAATTGAAATCCATCATCAAAATGCTATGATGCTAATGACAAAACTAACCTAAAGGAATTGTTAGCTTATGTCCTTGGCGTAGAATTGCGTTTCTTAACAACCGACCATCGTGTGCCGATCCTCCCAACCGGCGAGCACATATGTAAATTTCATATCAAATGTGCAAGCAACTAAGACATTTTGAGAAATTACTTGCTTCCTATTGCGGTATCTAGCTTGATCCTCTACAGGGACATTTGCAGCAATATGTGTACCATCTATCGCCCCGACAGCATCCTAAGAAAAATAGAAAGTGTGTTAAAATTTTTATCATCTAAAGTATATAATGAAGTAGCTATGAACACCTAACCTGGAAATAAGAGTACCACGGCTTCAAATTGTCCTTCTTGTATGGTGAGTTATGGATAGTGGCATTGGTCACAACTTCCTATAAAGTCCTAGAACAAGCATGCAATACCCTATGGAAGTAATAACTCTTTGTTTATCCAGATACGAAGAAAGTAAAACTTCCGAAGCGATTACGTTGGTCGTGCACGGCGAGTGTTGAGAAAATGGCCACTTGTTCTTCAACTCGGGTGATTTACTATCAACCAATCCGAAGTTTTTAGTCGAGCACATAATCTTTCGAACGGACCTATTTTCATCATGAGAAGGTCACGACATATTCTGTCACTCGTACCAAACATTCGTGTAAGTGTCATATCTCTCTCCATATCCCAATTTCTATGAGGAGCCCTAGGACGATGTTGGGCACGACGTCTAATACCATCATATATCACAATTGCTTGGATGACCATGGTCCAAAACAAGCTCACGCGTTGTATTTCACGCCGACGTTGCCTCCTTTGTGTATCCATGGCACGCACTACCACGTATTATGACATACATAAAGACAACATAGACAAATTAGCATATACAGTTATTATAATTTATAAAGTGAATGCCAAACCCAAGATCACTTTGTGTTGAAGGTCGTCAGCTCGATGGAGTGTTCTAGTGTGAATAGGTTAAACAAATTGTTCGTATGATAGAGTGTGTCAAGTTTACCAAACTCTACCCTAAGGATCGGGTTGTTAGGGCGGTTCAAAGGTAGATGAATACATAGTTATAGCTTAGCTCCAATGTAAATAAGTTGTAGTTGCATTTTGAAAACAAAATTGATCCATTTTAATTATATCACTGGATTAGTTTTCGAAGGCATTTCCATATGTTCAAAATGTACACCTACTTTCATCTCTATTGTTGTACTCTCCATTTCAATTAACACAAAAAAGGCTTCAACCATATCAATTTCTTCAAGCACTTAATGTATGAATATTCAGTTTTATAGACCTACTACTAGTACAAATGGTTCGAATGAAGAATTGAGCATCAAAGCCAAATATAAATGCACAAACCTTGGAGACATGCAATTTTGTAGTCCAACTTGAAGTAATACAGACCCTCACCAACGTTTATTATATTGCTATTTGTCCACCAAAGTAAATATGGTCATGTTTGGTAAATGTAGAACTCTCAGTTTAGCACAAGAAATGTAGAATAGCTTATTTAAGCTTGTAACTCTAAACCCAGAAAAATTCATCACTATTTCCCACATTATAACCCACAAAAAACACACAAGATGGTTGAGATATCAACAACTCACCAATTGATATAGAACTGAGACAAATAATTCCACGGGGATTAGAATTTTGTTTACCCCATACGGAAAACGATTTTCCCCAAGTTCTTGTCTTCTTGATTTGGGCTCTCCAATAAATTCTTGTTACGCAATTTTGGTTCTGTTCTTCCGTCGATGTCGTGTAGTCAGTGTGGAAATTGGCAGCCAAAGAAGGATGGGTGTTGATGGAATTAGGGTGCGTCTGAGAGAGAGAGAGAGAGAAATTTCAATCTTTATCAATTGTGAATTGTGCGAGGGAGCGAAATTTGAATCCAAAAATTTTCAAAATTTGGCCAAGAAAATTAAACCTCTTACTCCCTAAAGAAAAGGTTTTCATGGATTTGGTGGAAATTTTGATCACGTGAGGTAAAGTGAGAAAAAATTTTCCCTAGAAAAAATTTGCAATCAAACATGCTGTAGGTGGAAAATGAACTGGAAAACAGCCTTTTTCCAGGAAAAATTTATCCAATCAAACGCACCCTTAGAGATACTTGATCCAACGATCTGAACTTTATTAAGAGTTATAAAAATCCATCCCTCCTTTTTCGTGACAACCAGCACTTATAACCTAGGATAGGGTTTAAGAAAGAATAAGTGCTGAAACTAACCACTTATCAAATGATTTGTTGTTATTCTTTGAACCCGAGATATACTTGTTAGTGTAATCAGGTAGGGTTGCCATCATTTGGTGGATTTAATTAGAGAGTTTCAACCCCATCCTACTAGTTGTTATCCGTACTAACTTCCTTGTGAGCGGTTTAGTAAGCGGATCAGCCCAATTCTCATTTGACTTTACATAAGTGAGTAAAATTATTCCATCTTTAATTAATTTTCTCACATAGTCATATCTTAGACTCATGTGTCTAGACTTACCATTGTAAACTTCATTGTACGCTCTAGCTAAAGTGGTTTGACTATCACACAAGATAGATATAGAAGATGTATTCTTCTCTCCCAGTAAGATTTCATACATTAAATCCTTAAGCCATTCAGCCTCTTTTCAAGTTTCAGCCAATGCTACAAATTCGAATTCCATAGTTGAGTGTGTAATGCACGTTGGTTTCTTGGATTTCCAAGAAATTGCACCTCCTCCAAGGGTGAATACCCAACTTTGAGGTGGATTACATTAGATATCCAACTAGCATAGGTAAATCCTTCTAGGATTGCCAGAAATTTAGAATATTGGAGACCTAGATCCTTGGTTTTCTTCAAATAACCAATAACCATTCCAATAGCCTTCCAATGTTCTTCATTTGGATTGCTAGTAAACCTACTAAGTTTACTAATTGCAAATGGTATATCGGGTCTTATGCATTGCACCGCATACATAAGACTTCCAATAACACTTGCATACTCAAGTTGTGCTATTACTCTTCTATCATGCTTTACAAGTCTCAAACTTGAATCAAACAGGGTATTTACCTCTTTGATGTTCAAGTGATTGTACTTCTTGATCACATTCTCAACATAATGGGATTGGTTCGACATATAACCTCCACTAGTCTTGGTAACCTTGATACCTAATATGGTATCTACTTAACCAAGATCTTTCATGTTGAATGTGGAAGATACGAACATCTTTGTTTCTTTTATACCTTGCATTTGATTACTTACAATTAACATATCATCCACGTATAAACAAATAAGCATAACATAATTATCACATACTTTTGAATATAAACATTTATCAACACTATTATGTTTAAATCCAAATGATGTTATTGCTAAGTCAAATTTTTCATGCCATTTCTTTTGTGCTTGTTTTAAATAATATAATAATTTTATTAATTTACATACTTTATGTTCATTTCTAGGTAGAACAAAACTTCCAGTTGTTCCATATAAACCTCCTCATCGAGATCCCCATTTAAGAATGACATCTTAACATCCATTTGATGTATATGCAAATCATAAATAGAAGCTAAAGTGAATAAATTCCTAATCAATATTATTCTAGCAACTGGTGCATACGTGTCAAAGTAATCTATTCTTTCTATTTGTCGATACCCTTTGGTCACTAACCTAGCTTTAAAGGTATTAAGAGTACCGTTTGCATTATACTTTCTTCTAAATACCCATTTACAGCCTATAGTTTTTTAGTCGGGTGGTAAATCGACTAAGTCGTAAGTATTGTTTGACATAATTGAATCAATTTCATCATTTATAGCATCTTTTCAAAAGATACTATCTCTTGATGACATTGCTTCTCGATAAGTTTTAAGATCGATTTCAACTTGAAGAACATATGGAATAGTTCTTGTGACACTCTTCTCATTTTCTTCAACCAAATAGAAGGAAATAAGTTGAGAATCAATTTCATCCGGTTCTAGTACTTTATCCTTTCGAGCTCTTTTACTTCTATGAAGTTTATTTGTATCAACATCATTGGGAGGTGTTTTTACTTGTGATCTTGTAGAACTAGGAGTCTCCACTTGAAATTCCTTCATGAATTATTATCCGAAGATAATAAATTTTCAAAGAACTCTACGTCACGGGATTCAATTATAACATTGATTTCTAAATTTAATAAACGATCTGCTTTGCTGTTTTAAGCATATCCTACAAGAGCACATTTGATCCCTCTAGGACCCAACTTAGTCCTTTTAAGATTTGTGTTCTTGCAATAAGCAAGACACTTCCACACTTTGAAATAATCAATGTTCGATTTTCTTCTTTTCTACAATTCGTAGGGAGAAACCTTTAGTCTTTTAGAAGAAATTCTATTAACTATGTGACACGCACTTAATAAAGCTTCACCCCATAAATTAAATAGCAATTTAGAATTTAATAACATAGCATTTATCATCTCAACTAATGTCATATTCTTTCTCTCAACCAAACCATTTTGTTCAGGTGTTCTAGAAGCACTACATTGATGTATTATGCCATGTTCTTCACAAAAAAAATTAAATTCATTAGAGTAGTATTCACCTCCTCTATCACTTTTAAGAATTTTAATCTTTCTATTTAATTGATTTTCTATTTTAGTTTTGTATATCTTAAACATACTAAATGTTTCATCATTCTGCTTCATTAAATAAATATAACAAAATCTAGAATGATCATCTATAAATATTATGAAGTATTTATTACCTCATCTAGTTAACATTCCATTTAATTCACATATATCAATATTGAATTAAGCCTAATAAGTTAGAAGTTCTTCCAACACTATGAAAGAGTTTTTTAATTATTTTAGATTTAACACATAATTCACATTTATTATATTTTATGCTTTCACATGAAATCATTTTATTTTTAATCATTCTTTTTATAGTAGAATAACCAATATGCTCTAGTCTATCATGCCATAAAGAAATAGACTCAACAACATAATTTAAATTTACAGTTTTATTGATATCATTTTCAACAATACAAAGTCTGACCATTCCATCACTAGAATAGCATTTTCCAACAAATAAATAGTTACGGAAAAGTACAAGTTTGTCCGACTCATATACGGACTTAATTCCCAATTTTTCCAACAAATCCTCACTTACAAGATTTCTATTCATATTCGGTACATGTAAAACATATACTAATGTAATCTTATTGCCGGATGTGAAAAGTAAGTCCACACTTCCTTTGTCAACAACCTTCGATTAAACTTCATTTTCATTTGAATGTGTTCATCGTCCACTTCTTGATATGTTGTGAAAAGTGACCTATCATAACAAACATATATGGTGGCACAAGTATCATACCACCATTCTTGAACCTTTCATTTGACGGTATTGACAATGCTCACAGTAGCAACAATATTATATGTGTCAATGTAGTTCACTTTTCCTATTTGTTTTGGTTGTTTGTGGTTTCTGCACTCACGGGCATAATGTCCAGATTTGCCACACACATAACAAGAAAACTTGAATTTTGTCTTGTTTTTGTTGTCTTTGTTGGAGTTTGAGAATTTCCTCTTCATGGAATCCTTGTTGGATTTGTCGACTTGATCCACGGCATGGGCTTTGGAAGTTCCCTCATGAGAATGTTCATTCCCATCTCGTGCCCTTGATTCTTCTTCAATTCGAAGATGCTTTTGAATCCTTCCAAAGAGTAATCTTAGAACTATAAAGAATTTTCTTCCTATAGCATTTCCATGATGATGGCAACTTTGCGATAATTGCACCAACTTGGAAAGTCTCGGAAATTTCAATCTTTACGGACTTCATTTTGTTGACAATGACTTGTAATTCATGTAATTGTCCTAACAAAGGTATGTTATCCAAAAATTTGAAATCATAGTATTTGGAAATCAGAAACTTTTTGTTACCTTCCTCCTCGATCTTGTATTTATTCTCCAATGCATTCTATATCTCCCTTGTCGAAGTGCTGTTGGTGTAGAGATCATAAAAGCGATCAGAGAGAGCATTCAAGATGTGTCCTCTGCAAATAAACTCATCTTCTTATCTCTTCTTTCTTTCTGCCTTTATCGCATCGAAATCATTTGGAGTTGGTTCTGGCAATGGTTCCAAATCTGAATCCAAAATGTAAAAGATCTTTAAGGTGGTGAGAAGGAATTACAATTTATCCTTCCATCTTGTAAAGTTTGATCCGTCGAACCTATCAAGTCTCACAAAGTCTTGATTCATCATCTTAATAGAGAAAGAGAGAAGTTTGGTCTCACTTTCCTCAAATACCGGAGTATATATTAAGGAAATGAGTTATAAGACAGTTCTTATTTTCAACGCAATGACTTTGAAGCTTTTAAGAACTCTAAACTTCATCACGTAAAATACGACCATTTTTTTTAATCCAAACTCTTTTGAAGATTCTCTTAATGTTGTTTTGGTACTTTAATGTAAATCGGGAAATATGATTTTGTAAATTTTAGAAACCCGATATGTTTATAAGAAAGAGGACCTCATGTTTGTAGTTTAAGTTTATATAATCAAGTTTATAAATTATTATGTTTGTTACATTATTAAAGTTTTATTTCTAATTTCAGTTTTAAAATTGTATGTTATAATTTTAATTTAAGTATTGGGAGTTAATGTAAAAAACTAAAAAATGGACATATGCATGCTTGATTTAAGAACGAGATAAGGATACTAGTAGCAATCGTAAACCGATTTTCTAACTCAACTCGAAAATACTAGAAGTCTTTAACCCTAAAGCGTAAAGAGAAATACCTATCATGTGTTATTCAAAAGGATACTTGTTACCACCCGATTTTGATAGGGCCTCCACGTCTGCCAAAAGCCCAACGAGATTCTCACGTAGGCCTAGTAAGGGCCTCGTAAATTCTGAAAGGGGCTTCGGAGGCCCACTAGACATCTTAGCCTTCTGCAGCTAGAATGCCACGAGGCTCATGGATGGCCTCGACACTCACAGTCGAGTCATAGGGTCTCACGGGGCTTCGTATCAACCTTAACTAGCAGACAAAGACGATATTCTGGAATGACCAGAGAGGTAATTGAAGATGAGTTGCGTTGGTTTGGCACACGGATCCTCACAAGGAAACCGAATCATAATATCCTAAAATCATGCAACGTGATAAGCTCAAATAAAGAAGGTAATATTAGAGATTGCCTTGACAAGGAATTGTCCCTATCCCATAAGGAAGGAGGATCCGGTTGGGTATCTGATTGATTTGTTACCTAAATCAATCGGGACTCTTCTGCGCTATAAATATGACGCCTCCGGTTGTTCCAAAGCACGCTCTTTTGCACTTAAAATCCCACCCTAAACTCTGCTCAAACATTTGCCCGCTTGTCTCTCCACACCCAATTGCTTTTGCCCCCGTGTATTGCTTAAAATACCGGCGATTAACTTGATCGTTGGAGTACCAATGATCGCCGGACCCTTTTTCTCCGGAGATCTTGGTGCCTAACGATTGTCCGAGTGTCCGTGTAACATACAGTCTGGTGACGGAAGAGTGACTGGAGATCTATTGGCACATGGACGTTGCGGTTCCGACGTCAATGGATTGGCGCCGTCTGTAGGAATCGAAAAATATTACACAACCGAGAAACACGTGGTAAAAACGTGTTTTCTACCAAGAGGAGCATGGCAACCGAACATTCCATGGAGGAAGAAGTAGAGTCCCACCACACCGACTTACAACAGGAGAACGTTCGGACCTACTGAACGTGACCCACCGTAAGAGGAAAGCGGTGGCGAAGCGAGCGGTTGAGCGGAGAACTGGGATCTCGAGGATCGGACAATGCCCGAATGAAGGCAAGCGCTTGAACTGTTGGAGAATCAATCCCTCCAACATGGACCCAAGTACAGTCGTGCCTGGAGAAGCCCTTCACAGTTTGGTTCACTGGAAAGCTGTCGATCCCAAGGAGACCTGCGCTTATTTCGAACGGCCAAAACCTCGTAACTTCACCTCGAAGCCCTCGCAGATGACCAGAGGAGAAGACCTCTCCCGACGCAAGAAAGTCGCCCCATTCCTACTGCTAGGTGTTCAACAAGCTGGGGGTGGGATCCTCCATAGCATCATCCCTACCCGCACACAGCAGGCGCAGCGAGGCCCGAACGGAGAGGAGGAAGGACCTGAAGCAAAGTCGTGAAAAGCACGATGAGGAGAAAGAGAGGCTGGAATGTTACGAGGATGACGACGATGAGAATCTCCCGTTTACCAACTACATGAAGGCCATGAAGATACCCGCGAACTTTCGAATGCCCCTCACGGACAAATACAACGAGAGGGGCGACCCTATGGATCATATAAATACATATAAGACAAAGCTCCAAGGCCAGTCCCCCATGGTGAAGTGTCGAAACTTCCATACCACGCTCGCATCCGACGCAAAGAGGTGGTACAATAAGCTGAAACTGAGGAGCATCCGGAGCTGGCCTCAATTGAAAAGGGAATTCGGCAATGCCTTCATTGGCAATCGGACGATGATAGCTGACATTGCCCAACTCAACGACATCCGACAGAAAGAAGGAGAAACCGTCAAGAGCTACTTCAAGAGGTTCAGTAACGCTATCAACAAAATCGAGACTGTGATAGATAAAAAAACCTTGGATGCACTGGTGACTGGATTGCACATGCGCACTCTCTTTTGAAGGAATGTACAGAACAGTCAACCAAAGACCTACAGTCAGCTGTTGGACTTGGTCCAGCACAAAATTCGATAAGAAGAGACTATCGAGAACAGAGAGAAGGCTGAGAGGGAGAGAGGAGCGACGTTCTCTCGAACCTCATTTCTCTCGCTTTTAGAGAAAGCGCTCTCCCGGACCTCCAAACAACCATTAAATGAGGTTTAATCAGACGGAGGTAGCCCTTGTCCCCCATCCCAGAGTGCCCGTAGTGGCCCTCATGCCAGCCACAACACTGCCTAAGTTCTATCGCATACACAGGACTAGGGTGCATAATCTGAAGGACCCGCCCGGGACGTGAGGAAATTGATCAATCGCGAGACCCACGGGCAGGAAGAGGAGAATCGACCCTTACGTGGACGTCAAGAGCCACCCACACAGGGACGAAGACCTCCTCTTCGGTGCCAGAACGATGGACCCCGCTTACGATGGGAGAGGAAATGACAGAAATAGGGACCTACCGAGGATGGAGAGACCCGCAGGAGCCCCAACGTCCGAGAAATAAACACGATCATAGAAGAGCCCTATGTCAGAGGGCACACGATGAACTCGTGGCGTAACTATGCAAAGGCAGCAAGGGAAGAACCCATGGAGAGTTGGCAGGTCCACGGACACCGACCAAGAGCACCGCAAATCTTGTTCACTGAGGAAGACGAGGTGGGCATACACTACCCGTGACCGCGATTCCCTAGTAGTCCGCGCCGTTGTTGCCGTGAGCGGCCTAGGGCGGATGTCGGTCGATGGTGGAAGCACCGTGAACATTCTCGCTCAAGCGGTGCGCTTCAATCAAATAGGCGTAGATCATGAACTAACGGCCATTTCGGAGCCGTTATTTGGTTTCGAGGAGATGCCTCATCCCGCGAAAAGGATTACCCTCGCGGTAGACTTGAGAGAACCTCCGTGCCACTTCAGAAAGTTCATGGAGTTTTTGATAGTGGACACCCTCTTCGCCTACCATGGAGTCTTGGAAGGCCCGCGTTGAAGGATTTGCGATCACGTCCATACACCATTTGGCAATGAAATTTCCGACGCTCGGAGGGTGGCCAAAATCTGCGACAATCAGACGGAGGCGAGGGCATGCTATATGAAAGCATTACGAAAAGCTACAAAATGCGAGGATATCGCCCATCGATGATGAACATACCTTGAGAACCAATGGGCGTTGACCACTTAAAAAGATGGACGAGGAATTGATACTAGGCGAGGGTCTAGATCCCCGGATCATAGGCTCATACTCTCTTGCCCCCGTCAAGAATTGGAAGCATTTTGGGTGAACCCCTCGGAACCAACCCTGTGTGTTGCGGTGGAAAAAAATTCAAGAAAAGATAAAGGAGGAATTAAAGCGGTTTCTTGAAAGAAGCGGCGTCTTAGCATGGAAGCACAATGATATGGTCGGGATCGACCTGTTTGTAGCGTGCCACGCGCTAAAGATAGATCCGAAGGTACACCCCAAGATTCGTAAAAGGAGACCTTTGAGTCTTAGAAGGGTATAGTACCTTAAAGGAGGAAGTTGACAAATTATTAGCCAACGGGTTCATCAGGGAAGCAGTTTACCCCAATGGGTGTCGACTTAGTGTTGGTAAGAAAGAGTACCAAGAAATGGAGGGTATGCATAGACTTCTCGGATCTGAACCAAGCATGCCCTAAAGAGCGACTTCTCGTTATCACAAGATCGACCGGTGGTCGACACGACTGCCGGCCACAAGCTACTTAGTTTTATGGACGCATACTCAGTCTACAACCAAACACGATGTTTGCGGAGACAAGGATCACACTTCATTTATCACGGATGAGGGTTATACTACTATAGGATGATGCCCTTCGACACGGAGAACGCGGGTTACTACGATCGTTAGTTGGTAAACCGCATGTTCGCAGGACAGATCGAGAACACCATGGAGATATCGTCAACGATATGGTTGTAAAAAGCGTGAATGCCGAGGACCCCATAGGGCACTTAAAAGAGATGTTCGAGTCCTTCGCAAATATCGCATGAAGCTTAATCTTTTGAAGTGTGCATTCGGAGTCGCATCTGGAAAGTTCCTCGGCTACATGGTCAACCAGGGCGGGATAGAGGCTAATCCCGAGAAGATTAAGGCGCTCATTGAGATGCGGTCATCATCTTCCCCCAAGGAAGTCCAAAGCCTGACGGAAAGGTTAGCAGCCCTGAATCGATTCATATCCAAGACGACCGACCGTTGCCAGCCCTTCTTTCAAACCATCAAGGGGAGGAAGAGGTTTGAGTGGACCAAGGAGTGTGAGAAAGCCTTCTAGGACCTCAAGGTCCTCTTCAGAAAATCTCCACTGCTGTCCAAACCAAAGAATGGAGAGACGTTGCTCGTTTACCTCGCCGTATCCGAAAAGGCAGTTAGCTTAGTCTTAATCCAAGAAGAGGGTCCGGTGCAACTTCCTGTCTATTATGTAAGCAAAGCCCTACGAACGGAAATGAGATACCCGGACATGGAAAAGCTCACCCTATCTTTGATTATCGCCTCCCGAGAACTCTGGCTGTACTTCCAGTCTATAGTATAGATGTTTTGACAAACTTTCCTCTGAGACAGATACTCCAAAACTGGACACGTCAGGAAGGCTGATGAAATGGACAGTCGAACTCAGCCAGTTCGATATCAACTACAAGCCAAGACCTCTATAAAAGGATAGGCTTTAGCGGATTTTGTAGCTGAATTTGCCCACATCCCCGAAGGTTTGCTCGAAGCCCGACCTCGCGAGGTACCAACATGGAAGTTATATGTTGACCGATCCTCGGATGAGGTCGGAGCTGGAGTCGGGATCTTCTTGGTTAGTCCCGACGGCTACAATCTCAGCTCAAGGCCGCTTTATAGTTCAAAGCCTCCAACAACTGCGGAATACGAGGCACTCCTAGCGAGGCTTGAGGTTGGCACAAGAGATGAAGGCGAAGAAGCTCGATTTATAGCAATTCACGGTGGTCGTCGGTCGAGTTAATGGGACTTCGCAAAGCACGCGAGCAATCTATGGTGGCATACCTGACAAAGGCCAAAGACCTGTTGTCCTATTTTAAGGCATACGAGCTCCTACAGATTCCACGAGTGGAAAAGCGGTTATGCGGACGCCCTCTCAAAATTGGCAAGTAGCGAGACTCTCGACTTGATGAAGGCTATCCTAGTTTAGAGGCTCAACTGGCCCTCCATCGACGAGTCTCCCGCACCTTTGTAATGACGATATCTGATTCTCCTAAGTGGATGAAGGAGATCATCGCATATCGACCAACCAGTCTCGCCAATGACAAACAAGAAGCACAAAAACTCCGGTGAAGGGTCGCGAAGTTCGTGCTACAAGACGAGATCTTATATAAGATGGGCTTCATCCACACTCTTCTACGCTGTTTGACACATGAGAAAGCAGTGTACGTGATTAAAGAGATACACGAGGGGATATGCGGTAACCATTCAGGAGGAATGGCCCTAGCACAGAAAGCCTTAAAACAAGGGTACTATTGGCCAATTATGAAGAAAGATTTCCACAATTACGCAAAGAAGTGCGACAGATGCTAAAAATTTGACACTATACCGAAGCTCCCGGCCGAGAACCTTACCCTGGGTCACGGTCCTTGGCCTTTCGCCAAGTGGAGAATCAACTTCATTGGTCCCCTCCCGACGGGAAGGGGTGGGGTCAAAGTCGCGATTGTAGCGGTGGATTACTTCACCAAGTGGTGTGAAGCCGAGCCTTTGGCCAAGATCACGGAGGAAAACACATGGAAATTCGTGTGGAGAAATATTGTCTGTCGCCGGATTCCCCACTCTCTTGTCTCTCGACAATGGCACACGATTCGCAGGAAAGAAGTTCAACTCGAATTGCGAGAACCTTGGTATTCGAAGGGACTTTTCCACCCTTAGTACCCCCAATCCAATGGCCGGTAGAAGTCAGTAAATAAAATCATCAAGCATACCCTTAAATGGAAACTAGAATCCGTGAAAGAAGGATGAGTCAAGAACTACCCGAGACTCTATGGTCCTATTGGACCACTTCTGACGGCCATCGGTGAAATCCCTTTTTCCATGGCATACGGAACGGATGCAATGATTTCCTTAGAAGTAGGGATACCCTCTCCCAGGCACCTCGCACTTCGACGAGGTGACCAATGAGGGTTTGCACAGGGCAAACCTCGATTTCTGGGTTTACCAGCAGAAGATGGCGGATACTACAACTCCAAAGTCGAGGCGGGAGTTTCCATATCAACGACTTCGACTGAAGAAGATATTCTAAGCTAATAGAGAGGTAGGGGTCGGAACCCTCGGGCCCACCTGGGAAGGACCTTACAAAGTCATCGAAGAAATCCGCCCCGGAACTTACAAATTGGAAGATTCGGAAGGTAGGGTGACGAGGCACCCTTGGAACATCGCCCATTTGCGGCCGTATCATCAGTAGTTTTATTTTGCAGTATTCAATTTTCCAGCATTTTGTCTGGCGTCTCGAGACGCTGCGCCTTCTAATAAAATTCATCGTTTTATGAATCCAAAGTGTTCTCCATACAATTATAGCAAGTACAAGTGATTCGGCAGCGAGGGAGTGTAGTTCGCGGCCAACTCTTTCAACTCGCTGAATAAACATTCAACGCGTATTTAAACAAGTAAAAGTGATTCAAAGGCGAGGGAGTGTGGTTCACGGCCAACTTTTTCAACTCGCTGGATAAACATTCAACGCGTAACCAAACAAGTTAAAGTGATTTCGGCAGCGAGGGAGTGTGGTTCGTGGCCAACTCTTTCAACTCACTGGATAAACATTCAACGCGTAATCAAGTAAATAAAAGCAAGTTGGCAGCGAGAGAGTGTGGTTCGTGGCTAACTCTTTCAACTCATTTGGATAAATATTCAACACGTATTTAAACAAGTAAAAGCGATTCGGCGGAAGGAGTGTGGTTCGGGGCCAAATCTTTCAACTCATTGGATAAACATTCAACGCGTATTTAAACAAATAAAGATGATGCATTCCCATTAGCCCACATTGTCAGATAAGACAATCTAAGATGATACATTTTCAATGTTCTACAATTACAAATCAAAAAGCAACATTGGATAAGAACAAAGAGGTCCTTACATCCCGGTCGGGCCCTCTAGATACACGCAACCCATGGCCTCGAGTTTAGCTTGAAGAGACCCCCGGCCTCGACAACTCGATCAGTGCTTGGTTCAATATCTTATCTTTAGCATAGATCATGTCCTGACAAGATTTTAGCTGTGACTCCGTCGTTTTCGAGCATCGACACATGCCCTCCGGATTGTCTGTCATAACGATGTCATATGTTGCGCGAGCCCTCCTCTTCGGAGAATACTGAGTTGCTCCCGAAGGTCTTTGTTTTTCCGAGCGCAACCCCTCAACATCCTCATCTCTCCCGGTGGAGCGCAACTCGTCGAACTTCATCTCCAACAATTTGTACAACTCGAAGTTAAGCACGATATGAGAGGTATACATTTCAGCCAATTTCAACAACTCCGTCAATTCTGCGTTGTCAGCTGCCTTCCCAAAGGTGGAAGTCCATTACTTATGAATGGATGCCGCTGCTTTGGCAGCCAGGGTGGAAGCTTTTCTAAGTTCGCTGGGTCCGGCTTGTCCCAGCGGGACCCGACGTTGATATATTTGTACTTGCCAAGAAGAGGAAAATGGGAGGCCCGGGCTGCCTCCTTTCCACTATTGGCGCCTGCCTTTCTCTTACCCGATTGTCTGGCACTTCTCGACGAAGGCACAGCTCTCACAAAAGATAAGGTGAGAGGCACTTCTGATGTTACCTCCGGCGCTGGACGAATAAAGGAAGGGCCACCCACCGTTATCTCCGTGCGTTTGCAAAATAGTGACCACGAAGGGAAGGGAATGTCATCCACAACCCCTCCCCCACCACCCCTCACATCTTATCTTAAACTTTGGAACACTAGCAAAATAAAATCCCGACATGGCCAAGAAGTAACCAAGATCCGAATATGGGCAAGTGGGAGAACAAAGATGAGAAGAATAAAGTGAAGTCCTACAAACACATATATAGCGCCGCGTAATCATCGATCGGAGTAAATGCACACCAGATAAACCCTAGGTAGATGTGAAGGACGCGTGGGATTAAGCACTTCGTAAATTGTGCGAACATCATTGCATGGTAATACCACCAACGCCTACCTCCACGTGGAAACGTAAAGGGTGATAGCCCTGCGAGGTAGGCGAGGACGGCCTGATCCATATGCCTCGCAATTGTGCGATCACCAGAACTTCGGCAGTGGGGATGACGGTTGCGCGGAGGCGAACGCCAGAAATTTAATATGGCGCAAATATTGACTATTCTTTGCAACACAAATGAAACAACCATGGAAATTTTGGTACAATCGTGTTTTATTCAACATAATTCAGAATACAGGGCAAATACAAATACGCATGATAATTATCCTACTACCCCGCCGCCTCTTTGGGTCGGCACATGTTGGGATATTAGATCTACTAAGCCTATTCCCTAGTCTTCGTCACCCCGATCGTCATCAGGAGTTGGGGGTCTGATTCTTCCATGATCGGAGTCTCCCGGAACCAACATGAGTTGATTTGGTGACTAATTAGGCCACACGCTGCTCAAAAATGTCGTTGACACCTTTTGGCGGTGGGGCCTCCCCCATCACCCAAATTAAGGACCTCCCGTTCGGGCATGGTCAAAAATGTCATAGCCCAACCCTCCCGTACGTTTGGTCCTCTGAACGTTGATTAGATGGGCGTTTGGTCCTCTGAATGTTGATTCTCTAATTGTTAGGCATTCTGAACGCCGCTTTTCTATCCGTACTTCCATGGCACGTTTGATACGAAAGGCCCGGTCAGGCGACTCGGGAAATTTTGGGACACAAGAATCTAATTCACGCAATTTACTGGAGTTGCGTATGCATGAGGAGCACGATGGAAGACACTCAATGTATTCTTTACTTATATATAGAGGCTGCATTGGAACTTGACACAAAGCAATGAATACGAATGTTCTAGGAGGATTTGGAACGCCACACAAATGTGCTGCCTCCCCAGGACATTAAAGATGCTGACTCTTCAGATTTTGCTAACAGTTAGCACCATTAATGCCCAAGGGAGTGATTCCTAGAGTTTGGAAGCTGCTCCCCATGCACAATCATTCATAAAATTAAATGTTGGGACAGGAATACATTAAGAAAAATAAGTTTGGCAATTAATTCTGGAACATACGCGAAAGAAAATGACACGAAAGTTCAGATGCCCTGCCGCCTCTCTAAGGGTCTGCACATTGTGGGCCTTCCTCCACAACTGGTTGGGGAGTTTGATCATTGGCTTCACCGGGGACGGTTTCGGGTGCCAAAGCCTCGGTGGGAGCCTGCCGAAGGAAAGAGATGTCCCACTTTGGATGGATTTCCGCGATCCGCTCCACCAACTGTTCGCCTCCAATGGTCATCAAGTGATGAGCGAGGTCCCGATACTCGTGCCTATCCACGAACGCGTCTGGTATGCCTCCACCGCCACGGCCTCAAGACTGCACATTCAGCCCAGCACTCTCTCCAACTCCAGTCTCACCTCGATCGGCGACTTCTCATTTTCTACAATGACGATCTCTACCCCTCTGTTTGAAGCGGCTAGCGCGAGTCTCACCGCAAGTGGTCCGGTCTCGGCCGACCATGCCTCTTGGTGCACCGAGAAGCTTTGGCAGCCCTCTTCTGATCTCGGGCTTGTTTCAAACTCTCTTTGGCGGCTTTCAGCTCGATCTCATACTTGCCATTCATGTCTGCCTCCTTCGTCACAACCAAGTCCAAATTTTGAACTCAGACCCCTTTTGCAGATTCGGTGCGACTTCTCGAAGCTCATGGCCTTGACTCTTGACCAACCTTATGGACTTAGCCTCTTCCTCACTACACCGCCATCAAAGCTTTCAAGTCTTTGAATAATTCCTTGGTCATAACCAATCCTCATATTAAGTTCATCTCCGCTTATCTGCGTTTGCTCGTGAGCAGTGGCTTCCTCACCGCTCTTTTCCACTTTTGGGTCCTCATTTGTGCGCACGCCGCCATCATTACAGGGTGAGTAGGGAACATTTCCATGAAGGAGGTTTCCAGTTTCCCCTCACGTTGGAAAATATGGACAAGACTCTCCCGCCCACCGAGGAGCCGATTTCCTTGCACCTTCAACCCGACTCGATTTGCAGGCATTCTTCATAAACCCTCCCGTAGGTGCGGGAGCCTTCATCTTTCGCAAGATCGTGTCACCCGTGTCCTCGACAATTTTTTTTTCCTTATCCTTGGATGGAACGGGACTGGGTGGAGGGCAGGAGGACGAAGGTGGGGACGAAGGAGGAACGTTCTGGCTAGAATCAGGGGGATCGGAAGCCGATGGGTGGACGACCTGATGGCATAGCATCCTGGACCTCTTGCGATGGACCAGACGCCTCCTTCGCAGGCGCTTGGGCAGAAGAACCCTCTCTACTGGTGGGCGCAGGCTAGACGGAGCGCAAGAATATTTTTGAACCTGAAAGTTGTTAGCACAAACACCAATTTGCAACACGTTTAGGCAACTCTTCAAAACGACACCGATATATTGAAACTTACGAAACTCACCCATCGCCCCCACGGTGGCCAACAAGTTGTCGTCCTTCAACAAGTTCTGCCGAGGCTCTCGAAGTCGCCATCGAAAGCTCGCACCTTTTCCCACTTCGACCTCGGCTCTCCTTGGCCCCTCTTGGGATTGGTGGCTTCCTTAACTGCAAAAGCAAGCAATACATTAAGTCGAAACTATGATCAAAATTCCATACAAATGCGGCGGTATATGCCAAGTTTCCCGAATTGACGAGGAATAGACACGTGGGAAGAAGGTCTTTTAGCATAAATTCCCAGTCACCGCCTACAAAGATGAACCTTTCTTTCCAGTTATGTACTTTGTTGGGACTGTCGGTGGCCGTCTCCTATTTCTAGCCTGGTCGGGAAGAAATGTTATACAAACCCACGGATCGGCAAGGCCGGTATATAGACTCAAACTCCATTGGGGTCAGGTTTCCTCCCGCCTCGGCAATGCCCCACAATAGATACGAGGCCACCATCTGCCCCCAACCATTCGGTGTTATCTGGCAAGGAGCCAGATTCCAATCTTTTAGAACCTCGCGAAAGAAATGATGCATAGATAAAGTAAAGGTCCTGGCCGCATCGCAGTTCATAAATCGTGACAAATCCTTCGGGAGGTCGCCAAGACGTTCCTCTCAGCCCGAGCCCCGAGTATTCTGACGGGGAATATCATAGGATAGCCAGATATCGTCCAATTCTCCTCGCCGATCCTTCGAGCGTCATACGCGCTTTGGTGGCCGACCGCTTGAGCTCTTCGTCGGCGCGCCTTGGCCGCGGGCATCCCTCTTATCAAGCGACCCCTCATCTCGTGCACTCGGCTTCTAGCCCCATTTTCCGTGGTCTCTTTAGATGGGCCAAATGGACGGACCTCCCTCCCACTTGTGGACCTGAGCCGACGGGACTTCGATTAAAGGCGCTGGTTGACTTCTCCTATGACCTTAGAGGAGGCAGATGATGAGGCGAGATGTTGATGACTCACCCCGAATACTAGGGTTTGTCTGGGCGTCCGATTGATTTCGCGAGTCGTCGTTCTCGGACGACATTTCAAACTCTCCTCTACCCCGGAAGTTGATGCCCATATTGTCGCTGGAACGCGTAGCAAGGTATAACTCCTACACTACAGAACCAAGAAATAATCACAAAAGCAACCAACAAAACAAATTACAAAGAACTCTCGGTGGCCTCTCGAAATGCATTTGGAATGACGCCCACACTGGATTTTCTCAATTACCGCAGAGCATCCGCAACATTCACAATGGGCACAAAAGCAAGAAGAAGTTGTAATGAAGGAGGGCGCCAAGCTTTATACATTGAGGCATTCCAATCCCCACCGTCCAACTTCCAAATGTTACAACTGAGCCGTTGGATGGTGGACGCGTGTTTAAAATTGGGCACCAAGCAGGAAACGGAACCCCAAGCGTTTAGTACAACAAGAACGCACATACCTCACGCGCACGCCCGTTATCCGCCACGCGCTAGTGCATTAAGTACATACATCCTCTCACTTATGATTGCCTGGCCACATATTGACAGCCTTGATTGACAGTATCACACCAATCGCGGACATGTCACCAAAGGCATGGCCTCCTCAAGCCCTCACCCGTCATAAATGTTCGGCCGGACTTGGGGGACTATATTGGATAAAGTCCAGTTCATAACCTAATTTGAGAGGACCACACGCGAGGACCACACTCCGCGTTTTCCGCTGAAATTCAAAATTTTCTTTGTCAAAATTTCCCCCTCACTCTCAAAGTCCCACGCCTATTATGAATAATAGACTTGGACTTGGGGGACTATTGTTACCACCCGATTTTGATAGGACCTCCACGTCAGCAAAAGCCCTACGAGATTCCCATGTAGGCCCAGTAAGGGCCTCGTAAATTCTGAAAGGGGCTTCGGAGGTCCACCAGACATCTTAGCCTTCTGCAGCTAGAATGCCGCGAGGCCCATGGATGGCCTCGACACTCACAACCGAGTCATAGGGCCTCGCATAGCTTCGTATCAACCTTAACTAGCGCAGACAACACGATATTCGGAATGACTAGAGAGGTATACTAAATTCTTTTAAAAGTAATTTTATCAAAAGTTTAAGCTTGTACCAACGAGCTACTAAGATCTTGAGCCTAACCTTGTGTGTAATTAGAGGAGGGTGATTGGAGAAAAATTTCAACAATACTAAAAAAAAATTTCTAATTCAATTGAAAAAATTTAGAGAAAATTTAGTCGTCACAAGGTATGTATTGCTTTTGGATTTTAAGTTTTTGGGGATGGTGGTAGATTTTGAATTTTGAGGTTTAATAAAGAAGATGACATCTTTGTTACTTTTTATTTATTTGTGATGCATCTTTTACTTTTTATTTTTTGAGGTACATTTGGTTAGTTTTCAATCATTTTTTTGATTATTTAAAAGGAATATCAATTTCGTCATAAAGGACCTACTATGTCAAGTTTTTTAAACGTTGGAGATGTATTGTGGTATTTTTAAAAATTATGGATATATTTCTAATATTTTTGAAAGTTTAAGGACCATATTATTTTGTGAATATAATGGAATTTAACAATTACAGAATTTTAGGTTGAAGTGGTCAATAATTATTACAAAATTGATTTGAGTACTAATTGTCAATTTATTTTTTTACCATTTTAAATTTTTTTACATTGCTGAAATTAAATCAGTGATTGTAGATTTTGATCAAAATGAAATAGAAGAATAGAAAATATACACACACTGATTCTGTCCAAATCGCCTTCCCTCAACGTCGCATCATTCGCACAACACGTCGAGCCGATTCCTCTGTTCTTCCTCCAGCCAATTCCTCCACCTCGTAACTCGTAAAATCAAACCGAGTGTTTACGTAATTACTGAGAGAATCGAAACAAGAAAATGTTACGGAAGCGATTGCTGCTGTTGTTAAAGCCATTCGACGTGTACCCATCTCGTGAATCCTTCGCCCTCTCCGCCTCCTCCAACCACCATAAGGTAAAGCTTCCGCAACATTACACCAATGCAGAACAAGAGGGGCAAAACCCACTAATTTTCTTCAGTGATTATTGCATTTTACGTTATAGTAAAAGCTCACGTGCGTATAGTATATCACGTGTTCGATAATATGTCAAGATCACTGCTAGAGGTGAGCATTTTACAATTTATGGATTATATTGCGTGAATGATATTTGGCAAATGATTTTTATGATATTCGCCAGAAGGTAAAGCTTCCGCAACATTACTTCAATGCAGAACAAGAGGAGGAGGGGAATACCCACTAAACCATACAATTTTCTTCAATTATTATTTCGTTTTACGATATATTAAAAGCCCACTTTCGTATAGTACATCATCTGTTTGATAAAATCTCAAGATCACTGTTAGAGGAAAGTTGTACATATAAGTGTTGCACGTAGCTCTATTCATTGATTCTATTGTGTGAATGATATTTGGGAAAGAGATTTTACGATATGTTTGGTTAGCTTATTCCGTTCGGGTGTGCATTAAGTTACATATGATTGAATCCAGAGTTTTGTTTCTTTAGGTTTGCAATGCTATGAGTTACCTCGTAATTTTTCTTTTATACTCTGCAAATGAGATCTGCATTCCATTGGGGCTGCTGATGAAGAACATGGTAATAGAAGAAAATGAATTTGAATACTAAATTAAGGAGGTGCGATCAATTCAAATTTGAATGGATTTTAATAATCCATATAAATTAGATTCTCTCAACTCAATTTTAATAGATTACATTTTTAGAGGTGTATAAATGAATTTAAATATATTTTTTAGAAATATAAATATACTCAATAGTTAGTGGATTTCTAAATATTTCATTAATTAGAAAGATTAAACAGGTCTTGATGGATTTCGAGCTCATAAATATAAATACTAAATTCTATGGGAATTCTTGTCACACTTCTCAAAATTTCAATCCAACTCTTCTCTCTCGCCTCTTTCCTCTATTTGTGCCACAAGTTTTTGTACTAAACTATTGTTCTTGTTTTCAATTTATATTAGCATGAAAATTTATTGAATTATTTGATTTCTTATTTTAATATTTTTTTTTTCTTTTACAATTGTCAAACATCTTTTTTGAAATTTCATTCTTGATGCTCCATCACTATTCATTGAACCAAACAATTGGGTTGTACAATATAAAGTCTAATACCATATAGTGTAGTTAGTTAGATATTGGACTATAAAATCAATATAGCACAAATAAAGATTTACGGTCAATTCATGACACACAAATACCCGCAATTAGAAGAGAAAGAATCTTAAATATCTATCATCTAGTGAAGAATTTTTTTAATAAAGACAAGTATGAAAGAAAGTGAAAATTAAACTTTATTTCGTTTGTTTTTTAAAGAAATTTTGCTCTTTAGGTAATTTTCTTTATTCAAAACTGTTATATTTCACGAATTTTTCTCTTTCCAAAATTCTACTCAAAATAGTTGTTTATGTAGAGTATGACAGTCTATTGACCTATTTGGAATAAATTCAATGTAAAATTATTATATATTTTTAATAAAAAGACCACAAATCTATAGGAATTCATAGAAATCCATAAGAATCTATGAAAATCTATATTATAGAATTCCGTTGAAAAGTTTATGAATTATGTGGAATTATATTCAAATGCATAATATCTATTCAAATTCATAAAATATTAAGAAATTTTTTAAAATCTGAGTTGAGGACACCCTTCTAAGTAAATGGGGAAAAACTCAATTTAATTTCATTTTGGCTTTGTCAAATTAGATCTAATGACTGATCATCTTGAACAAATTTCACTTATAGATATAATGAAATTAGACTTAATTATTGAAGACCATTTGCTAGTAGGAAAAAAAATGGTGCATATGTTTTCCTCTATAATGAGCTAAAGAAATCCAACTGTACCTATATTGGCCATCTTAGTAATAGGCGTGTAAGAAGATCCAGGATTACATGCTTTATGATTGTCCGATATTAGAAAATACATGAAAATTATGAATGGATTTATATTCAAACCATATAAATAAAAACTAAAATGTAAGATCTAATAAAAAAATAAGCTATATACATTCCTCAATGATGATACCTGTAAAAATGGGGCACCTGAAAGTGCTTCTCCAATTATCGGAAATGTTTCTCTGAAGTTCCAAAAGCCTGAAAAGAGGGCGGGAACTCTTCCCCGTTCTTCCTCTGGTGTGAGAATTATTGTCTTTCTAGAGAGATAAATATTGCAATTGTTGGAGCTGAGCCAATGTTATTGAAAACTTAAAGAAAATACCTTATGATTATCTCCTATATATATAGGAGACGACGATGATAATGTGGCTTAAAGATCGTTAGACACATCTCTTATTCCCACATGTAAGATCTAGGGATCGATCTTTCTTGGTACTATGGCACAAAGATCTTCAGGCACATTTAGTTGGACGTTAGATTTAGGGTTAATTTGTCTTAGTGGTACAATGATCTTCGAACACTTGTCACGTCTTTGGAAGTTGGATTTAAGGTAGGCTTTGATAAAGGTATAAGGACCCATGGATACGGATTTTTGATAACGAGGAATTCGCCTTTAGTCCACTTTTATGGATGGGGTTTGACTCGCGAAAGACAAGTGCTGGAGGAGTCGGATCGAGGGATGGTGCTTTGATCAACTCTGTAGTTGGGGTTTGCTCGACCTCACCCTTCGTGGGTGGGTTCGTGGGTGGGGGGAGGTGATCGGGTACTACTTGATACCACACCCCTAGAGGGGTGTGGGGTGCTTGGTAGAACTCAACCACCACCCTTGTGGTTGGGTACTACTCGGCCATCCCCTCCTGCCTCTGTGTGGGTTGAGGCTGGTCGAGGTACTTCTTGATGTGAAGCTTTTGATTTTATTATCGTTCAATGTCAACTACTTCATGCACAGTTCTCGTTGTCAAAAGTTCTCTTGGAGATGGTAAACCATTGTGTTAAAGTCACCCCCATTATTTTGCACACTTTCTGGTTTCCTAGAATATATAATTTTACAGCAGTGTCTCCTTGTGGGATTATCATTCATTCAAGACCATTGTGGTCAATTGCTGACCCTACAAAAAGTTAAATGTTCCTACTAGCATGTGTTTTTGTACTTTATTTAGTTACAGTTGCATGGCTAGAAACTTCGTGACGCTGGGGAAATAATGTGATCAAGATTTCAGGAAACATCTTCACTTTATTAGTTTGGCTGCTACAATTTATCCTATGGTGCAATCCCTTGTTTTCCCAGTTAACATTTTTTTATTTGAAAATCTTAATGTTTTGAGGGTACACCACCGTTTTGGTTGCACAGCCATTGAATAGATATTAAAAGAAATAGACAGAGTCTCATTTACTCAAAAATCATGGTCCAATCAATGGCAATCACCTTTGTACTTCAACATCTTATGCTTCCCAAGTGGCTTCCTGCCAAATGTTCAAAATTTATCTTCACTTAATACGATCTTTCTTCTCCCGAAGATGTTACAGGTATTGAGATATCTAGACAATCGGAGGTTGGTTCACAAAAATGCAATAAGCTTCTGTCAGAATATTTTAAAGAAAAAGGCTGTTGACTGGAAAGTTGTTCACCGTAGTGATCTATGTCAGTCAATCCGTGGTGTAGATCTGGTCATTTCAATCGGAGGTGATGGTACACTGCTACAAGCAAGCCATTTCATGGATGATTCGGTTCCAGTTCTAGGAGTGAATTCTGATCCCACCCAACAGGAAGAGGTCAGCTTATTTCTTAGATGCCTTTGTTTGTTTGGAGTATTTGCAGCTTCTGGTAATAATTCCATCATTTTTAACTATACAAAAAAATTAACTGATTCTTTGTAGCACTCCCTTTGGCTGAAGAAGTTAATTTGTCTTCTTCACTTAGGTGGAAGAATTTGGTGAAGAATTCGATGCTACAAGGAGCACGGGCTATCTTTGTGCAGCAACAACTGACAACTTTGAACAAGTAAGACTGCTCCTTTAGCCATTACTTTTTCTCTTTCAGAACAAATATTTGTTATTATTTGTCTTATATATTCATGTAGCCGACCCTAAATTTATTGGGAATAAGTTGGCTGCTAGATTGCAGAGTATCTCTTAGATAAGCTTGTGATTGTGCTGACTCCTATTCAGTAATTTATTCTGCCAGAAAAAGTGGCAGCAGTAGTTGTATATGGGTGTGTTTATTTCACTAGAGAACTTCTAGTGTTCCAAATATATGAGATTCAGTTTTGCAGCCTTCATTAAATGAATTAATTAACTTCTTATATTTGGGCACAAGCAGAAGTAATTGGAGCATCTAAAAAAAGGAAACTTGAAAATGTTTTTGGAACATATTAGATTTGACAATTTCATTTCTAAGATACAGTTATCTACTAAACTTAAGTACTTTCTACTATCTATCTACATAACTCCCACTGTATCACTGATTTCTTCAAGCATATGGAAAGGCAATATAAATCTAAATAGCCACGCCTCCTCTATTTTATTGAACTCTTATTTAAATAGATTGATGAAAACATAAGAGAACAAAGAACAAGACTTTTCTTTCTCAAGTCAGGTACTTTCTTATTATTACTTCCTTTGGGACATAAATTGATTACACCGAAAACACCATTTGACGTAAACTGAAAATATTTAACTTGTTTCAATCCAAAAAAAAAAAAATATTTAACTTGTCATAAACATTAATTTTTCTGTTAACTTGCAATTTTGTGAAGATAAGAATTCATCTAATATTTAAATCACTTCTGGATTAACAAGGCAAACACAATCTAGGATCCCCCTAAACACTGAATAACTTTGGGTGCATTGATTGAAAAAAATTGTTTGGGATAGAGTGGAATATGATGTTTCATGATGTTTCTTTTGCACATCTTTTCAGTGTTAGCTAGCACAATAAATCACGCAACACTGACTAACTTTGGGTGCAATGATTGAAAAAAATTGTTTGGGATAGAGAGGAAAGTGATGTTTCATGATGTTTCTTTTGCACATCTTTTCAGTGTTAGCTTAGCACAATAAATCACGCAACCATGTACAACAAGAATTTCACTTTCTTGTACTTCTTGTTAACTCTCACGAAGAACTACTCGTCGATTTAAGCTTCTCCTTGTAGCTAGTAGACGACATCCTCCAGGATCGCACTGAACCTTCTGAAGTATCAAGGATGGCTATTAATGTCAACTCGAAGCTGATTTCAACTTTTGCTCTGAATGATGTTCTAGTTGCGCATCCATGTCCTGCAACAGTTTCTCGATTCTCTTTCAGGTAAGAAGAAGATGTGCTTTACAGCATCAAGAATGGCATACATCTCGTGTGTCACCATGAACTCTTACATAATTCATTTGATACCCTTGTGTTGTTAGGATCAGGAAAAAGGGGATATCTTGTTCTTCTTTATTAAACTGTAGATCAAGTGGGCTTAGGGTCTCGACTGCTGCCGGATCAACAGCTGCAATGCTCTCAGCAGGTGGATTTACAATGCCCATTTTGTCCAAGGAACTCCAATACATGGTAAGGGAGCCCATTTATCCGGGGGCCAGCGTTCATTCAATGCACGGGCTCATGAAGTTTGAAGAGACAATGGATATTACTTGGTTTTGTAGAGAGGGGAACATATACGTTGATGGTTCCCATGTTGTTCATTCTATTCAACAAGGAGATACAATTGGACTCTCTTCCCGGGCTCCAATGTTAAAAGTGTATTTGCCTACCCACTTGTTATCACAATGTGTATAATTCATATGCATATTAATCTGAAAGGAATGGTTTTTGTAAATCATTATTTAGAAGAAATAGGTGAAAATCACTTGCAGAAAAGGTTTTATTTTTGTAATTATGATTTATGTAGGGGTGTCCAACTATGGTGCTGGGCGGTGCCAGCTCCGTCCCGCATTTTTTAACGTACGACGTGCTATTGTATTCATGCTACTAACATCTTGTGAATCATTCATAGAACTCACTTTGCCTCGAGAGTCGGGCTGTCATTCCAAGTTTTATTGCATAATTAAAGTATCCTTTCAAACTGTGAAATTTTACTTCTCCGTGAGAATTGTGTACAGGAGTTGATTCCAAGTATCTGGAACACCAGCAAGACACCAGTGACTGCAATCCAATCCTCCATTGGCATATTTTGATGGGTGCCCATCTTTTCTTAACTGAGTGAGCAAAACAATGTCCAGTAAATATACCGGCTTTTTCATGCTATTCAATACACTCTTCACCACTGCATCACCTGCAGGTCTAGCACCGGGGAAATCTGATCCTTCAATGGGTTTTATTTGTCCAGTGCAATCCTGCACTTGTGGTTCATTCCATTCGTTGCCACTGATAAACAGCAGGTGAGAAAACAGGTAAAGAAATGACAATTCTTTGTGAAATGTATAAGAGCGTGATTTGCGCACGCGCACACACACACACTTACTGATAATGGACAGTGGAAATTCCTTGGAAAAACACTTTGGTGTTGGTAGTATCAATGTTAGAATCAACCCAATTTGCCCAAGTAGTCAAGGCTGTCTTGTATGCTTCCATACGATCCATGTCTTTGTCTTTGATTGTGTTGTTACCAATTTGATAGTAGTCCCATCTGCAATACAAAGCACAATGTGATTTTCTGTTTCTTAATTTGATTTTATATGTAATGTGTTATCTGAACTCACGTCTGAAGGCGGCCGGTGTGTAACCACCAGTGATAGCTGTTGAATATCAGTACGTCGGCTTCTTTCCACTGTTCACTCCTGCTTAAAGTGTCAAGTTTCACTACTCTGTTTTCTTGGGTTACCAGAAACCCATCTTTCAAGAAGGAAATTGAGACTCCATAATCCTTCCAACAAGAAGGAAAAGAAGAAATGAAAACTAGATCAGTTTTCGTATTGCAGAAGAAATTTTCTTTATTTTCACTGAGAAAAACATGTAAATTTCTCTTTGTGCAAATGAAGATGGACATTATAAATAACTAAACAAATAAAATTACGCATGTGGTTTAACAATATACCAACATTTACTATACAAAAGTATATAAATTATATAAATTTATGATGATGAGATAAAAGTATCATTTGGACACAAATTGAAGCTTAATAAATGAGTCATGAAATATTGTATGCTGCAGAGGTCAAGTGAGGCGAAGTGTGCCAGAGTGGTGAAAAGCAAGCTCAGATTTGAGTAAAGTGAGCCCAACTAAAGAAAAGCAAACTCAGGTAAAACAACGTAAGTAAAAATGTTTAATGTACATTAAAGAGAAAGAGATAGGGTGATAACTAATCTACACTTACACCTATCACTAAAAATACCCAGACTAAGAACCAAATGATTAAAAAGCCAAGAGATTGGACTCTCCTAAGTCGATCGATGTGAGGTGTCAATCGACCCTCTTGCACATGCTCAACCGACCAATATGAAAATAAGTTAGAGACTAGAAGATCCTCTAAAAAAAAGTTTAGACCGAGTTAATATATATATAAAAAAAAAAAAAATCCATATAAAAATTTTGATTTTCCAATACCAAAAAAATGGGCCAAATTGATAATTTAACTGGAAGAAAACAAAAATATATAGGAATTGAATTGAGAATTGACTGGGTCCAAGCCTTTAACTTTCTTGAAATGGAATTCTGAAAGAATTTGTCATATTTTTATAAGTTTTTATTTTATACAATTTATTCACCCTATATGACCTAATCAAACACTACGATACTAAATATAAGAGTTCAATTGTCTAAAAATCTAAAAGCCATCACTTCTAAACTCAAACTCAATTGACCAAATTCCAAATACTCAAATCCCAAATTCTCAATAACTATTCACTTAAATACACAATACAAACGATGTCATCTTTCTCGCACTCTCCTCATTTCTCTATCCTTCATCTCCTCTCTCAACACACAGCTCGGCCAAGCTCTCTTTTGTAACTGTGATGAGTCTTATGAGTTTACAATTTTGGTGTCTATTTTTCTAGTTAATGTTTATATGTTTCAAAAATTGTTTTAATATCTAATGTATTTTAATGTTAATGAATCTGCAATTTTTAAATTTTTTCAAAACATGTTAGCTCACGGTTTTATTTAAAAAAAAATATTATGGATAGAACTGTCCATATTGTCAGCTCATAGTTTTTAAATAAACAATACTATGGGTAGAAACCGAATCCAAACTGGACGGTACAGGTTCTGGTTTGAATTCGATTCCAGCAATTACGTGAATTCGAATGATTTTATTTACGAAATATTCAAAATGTAATAAATGATTACATATATTGAAATACTCGAACCAATCCAACCCTCCAGCTATTTATATAGCACCTTTTTCCAGTCTATACTAGTTCCTATGTAATGCAAGGCTAGTATACATAAAGAGGAAGTTCTCCAGCACTTTCTATCTTTATCTCATCTTTATCAAAACATTTTATGTAAAAATTTATAATTTATTAAAAACGTCATAAATGAATTAATTTATTTATATTTATATCATCAACTGTTATATCCTTGTTATCTTGTTTAATTTCACATTACAAAAGACAAATTCAATTCAAGAAAATTTTTAAAACTGTATATGGAATTCATTTCTGCTTATATGGAATTCATTTCTGCTATAAGCATATAACTTTCTAGAAGGCGGCAAAATGATTACCTGAAAAGAAATAGAAGTTAGCGGTCCTCGTGACACCAAGCTGTAAGTGGAATTTGGGACCGCAGCATGAAACATGCAGCCCAGTGATTCCCACTGGTTGGACCCCAGTGAGTCTCCAACAAACATCATCTTTTTACCTCTCAATTTTTCCAGCAAATCCTCACCATTAAATCTGCGCCACATCATCATCATAATTTATCATAGTCAGCTTATAATTTAGTGAGTATATATTCATTATTGAAAATAGTATAATAAACAAGATTTTTTTAACTGATTTAAATCTATTTACATTGAAATAAAGTCGCAAACTAGCGACCTCAATTCAGTGATGGATGGGAGGAAAAGTTGATTGATATACTAGCCTCCCTTCTCTCTTTTTATAGCCTCGAGGGCAGTCTAATATTGTATGAGTCGAGCCATTAGGTATATCGAATTGGTAAGCTAGATTAGATAGGAATAGACGGAATTAAAGAATGGGTTACAAAATATCTCGATTGAAACATGCAAGTCTGCAAATTTCCCTTTTTATAAAAAAAAAAAAAAACAAAAACAAAAGCTTTCTTGAACATGATCCTAGTAAATATTAAGAATATCCAACCAAATAAAGAGTTTTTAAGGGAAGATAATTACCTTTTAATATTACAACCAGTAGGGTTCCATCTGTACTGCAGATATAGGTTATCAGGTCTGCCATTCTTCTGGCAATTCAATCCAGCATCAATGAAAGGGCACTGGGATGCATCATAAAGTGGATAAGAATTATCAAAAACCCAACTCCCCTGAAAGAGATCACAGCCATTTGATAGCTTTTCTTGATCATCTTGGCCTATGATCAATGATTGCTGATGTAGAGATGCAGTTGTTAGGGAGAGAAGAAGGTGGCAAAGAGAAAAAACCCAGAAACCAGCCATTTGAGCCGTCATGGAAAAAGTACTAATGGGAAAATTGAGTAACTTTTGGTGTATAAAAGTATGTTTCTTGAGGGGGATTTTGTTAATGATAATTCACGTGGCTTATTGCATTTAAGAGTGTTTATAACACTGAAATCAGGACACTTTTTGTCTAATTAATAATTCAAATTTTTAAGATTTAATTGTTATTTCAGTATGGATTGCATTTAAGTGTAATTTTAATTTTTGATTAACGGTCAATTTGAATTTAGAATGATGATAGTACAGTTTTTATTTAAAAAACTTATGATGATTATTAGTAATTTATAAATATTTGAAAGATATTAAATAAATATAAGAGTTTTCAATCCAAACATTCTGCTGCAAATGTTAACCAAGGATTTCCAAAGAAAGAAGATTTTTTGTCACGAAAATGGTTGTTAATTGAACGTTTGGTGTTGGATAATTTTGCATTCATTATTAAGACTTGGAGTTACATCTTTTCTCAGCATAACTTATCCTAAACCCCACAATGGCAGATCACCTCTGTCCCACACGATGTTGACAAGAAAGTGCTTGACAATTTCCGACGTCAACAATGCTATCTATTCTAACTTGTTGGATGCCAATCGGGCCTTCGACTTAGTGCATCGGAAAATTGGTCCTCCCAGACTTGTACTCGTGATTGATGGCTTTCAAAGGGCTCTAAAAGATATGCAAGGGATTTGTAAACATTAGCTAATGCTGGCTATCAAACGCAGATCGTTGTTTTGTTCGACAAATCAGGGAATCTAGATTTTATTATCGTGTCGTAAGAAAAAAAAATGAATCGGAAAAGAAAAAATCTTTTTTTTAAATTGTCAAGTTGCAAATAGTTATTTACCAAGATCTGATTATGAGTTATTAAATGGTCAAATGAATAAAAATTCGCAATTGAGGCTCAACCCTGGCTTTTCATTGGTTTCTCCCAGGGGCCTAAGAGCTGCTCTCTCACTGGCGGGTGTTAGTTCCTATTGTATCGTCCTTATGCCTTGTGGTTGAAAGACCTCTCTCCAGAAAGGGAATCTTTGAATGCAGATACCAAAAACCAATGCTTTAACAGTTCCGCCACCTCACTGCCCCAGCTTGAGAATCAACCTTGTAATCCGAATGTCCGATTGACTGCCACTAGACAATTTTCTTGGAAACTTTCTTGTCAGCCTGATGAAGAATTATTTGCGCATTGGAGTCGAAAAGTTTTTAATGCCTCGGAACTTGCCTGAATCATTGGCCTGCTATAGTTTTTGAGTCTGTTAATGATAATGCAGCAAACACTTCTGAGGATGGAAGAATCAAATGTAAATGTCCTTCTGAGAAGGTACTCAGGAAGTAATACAAAAATTCCGCGTCAGTCGAGTTTGAGCAGCTTTGATAAAGCAATCAACTCTAGCAATGGGAGTGTTGATATGTCAAAAGCAATTTACACAGAATTCTCTTTGAAATTTGTTGCCTGTTTGGCAGTAACTCAGCTTAAAGTGCCTGGTTTTCAAATAAGTCTATTTCTGAGGCTTTTCACTTTTCATATGTGGTTACTGAACTTTTGGCTAATGTTTTTGATGATTCTGTTTCGAATTCTATCCCAGTTTAGAGTGCGTTAGAAGAAAAATCTACTTGGATTATGCAATGCTACCTACTTGAGGCTTATTTAGTTCATATCAAATCGCGGTAAGGAGCGAAAATCAGTGCTGAAATTGGCAATATGATTTTGCTAGGCTTTTTTCAGCTCAGTTTGTGTTTTTCATTCTAGCTGGATTGCTTATCCTGAGTTTGTAATAGGTGGTGTTATAATGAGACATTTGGTAGAAGAACCAATACACACAACAGAAACTCTGAATTTTGATTACACTCAAACCAGCTCAATTGCTGTTGTTCCTGTTACTTCATATCTTGTAACTGGTGTGCCTCCTAACCTAACTTCTAAGCATAGGGAATCGGCTTTAGAGCATGTGGGACGATGCTCCATCCCTCGTAATCACAAGTTGCAGCTCACTGTCTTGTTGACATTTCCCAAGTTAGATAACAACATAATGATATCTTATATTGCTTCTTTTTGTTAGATTGTGTGGAACCTAATTATATTATTTATGTATCTCCTCGACTGCATATTAATAAGTACAATTTTGTACTTATTGGAGCTCACAAAAAAAGACAATTATGAGTACTCTTGCATGTTTTCAGTATAATGGTGTGTTGTTTATTATCGTTTTAAGAAATAATCAAATTCAAATATCGATTTAACGAAAAGAGAGCAAACAAAAGAAAATGGGACTTAAATGCAAAGACAAAGAGACTTGAAGAGCTTGGTATGTAAATATCAAAGAAAGAAAACAAAGAACTGTGTCTAAGGTAACCATGCGATCGCATGGTTAACCATGGTTGCGATCACAAGGCGTCAAGATTTTCACCACAACTTTAATTGATCAAACCATGCGATCGCAAGGTTTTAACTTTGCGATCGCATGACTTTCTGGGCAGATTTTAAGTGGATTCCTGATGGGAATAAAACTCTATCAAGTCCAAGACAAAAGAACTACCTAAAACACATTTAGAAGGGTTCAAGAAGGAGTATAAAAGTCAGAGAATAGACAAATCGTGAGAGACGAATTTTGGGAACAAAATATACAAGGGAATAATCGAAGTTCGAAGAACGGATTGAAAATTCTTGAGTCAGAATCACGGGTTCTAATCTTATTTTCTTCTTTTTCTTTCGGAACATTGATTTATACAATTCTTATATTCTTTTTCTTTCGGAACGATGAAACCTTATGTTTTTAATTAATTCGAAATTTTTCCATTTTAGTAATTAATTGCTTATTGATTGATTATTTTTATTCATTCTTTCTAATGTTTTAATGCTTGATCACCATTAGAATGTTTTGTGATTTTTATTGAAGTCGAGAAATTCAATATAGATAAGCACGAGGTTTTGAATAACATAAAGTCCAATAATAGATAGAAATTACTATTATGCCTTATGAAATCCAATTAAGTGTTCTTATGAGTTAAATGCATATTTTTATGTTCGAAGCTTAATTAGAGATATTTAGATTCGCATATCGATATAGAATTGATTGATCATCGAGGGATGTTTTTGATTATTATAGGATCATCGATTTTCAATCGAGAGTAATTATAAGCTAAAGTGATTAAACAGATAATTAATTAAGGAACGTATATGTGGATTCGCGAATCATAGTATTAGTAAAACATGAATTTGTTCTCACAAATTTACTTTGATTGCTTAGGGTGTGTTTGATTGGCAAGTGTAGAAAATGGTGGAAAGGGAAAACAATTTTCATGTAAGGTGGAAAAAAAAACACCAAAATGATGAGAAAATATTTTCCAAGAAAGTGGCCAAATCCATACTTTAAGTGATTGTACCTTAGAAAACATTTTCTTTTTCCACCTTCTATCAAACAAGCAAAGTTGAAAAATATTTTTTTACTAAAGTGACATTATTTTTCATGGATGTGACATTTTCTATGGAAAATGGTGCAATCAAACACAGCCTTAATAATTTAAATCTATTTAAACATACTTATAATAGTTTTAGAATAAAATTCAAAAAGAATCTGTATTCTTTACTTTGTTAAAATTCGAATTATAAATTAATAAGTTAATTGGTAGCTAGTTCTCGTAAGTTCGACATTCTACACATCACTTTATTACTTATTAACGATCCGTCCAATTGATTAAAATCTATAACACATATCTCCCTAATTTCCTGCGCTATGTAAACGAACTTGAGATATCTGTTTCAAACTTCCACTTATTTTAGTAGTAATCTATAACATCGAGTAGATGTAACTGTCATGTTAAGAGTTGTTCTTTTTTATTTTTCTGATTTCTACTTGCTTATTATTTCTACTGGGGCTTGGGAGTTGGACTGGGGCTTAATCCCCAACTCTTCTTACCATAATTGAGGTGCGTTACCTTCACTTGTTGGCATATATTTTTATTTTTTATTTGCGACCGTTGTAATTTTATTTATTCGTGGAATATGTTTGTTCTTCTTAAAAATGTACCGATGCCGTCATGAAAATTCATGACACTCGTTTCCATGACAGTTTCCATCCGTATTACTGATTTAAAGACTTCATTATTTAAGAAAATATCGAGAATTGGATCGAAATTGGGAAGACTTGAATTATTTCAAACCAATGATTCAACCAACTGGAATAGTCACATTTAGAGTATGTTTTATAAAAAATTTTTTAAATTATAAATAGTGGGTCTTACAGAATGTATGAATAAAAGTAGTAGGTCGTATTAAATATGCTAGATAAAAATAATATTTTAATCAACTTATAAGTATTTATACACTGATAAACATACTCTTGAATTGTTTCAAGTTTATACACGTGTTTAAAAATTTTAAGTTTTTAACATTCAATTTCGTATTATATTTTTAAAATTTTCTTAACATTCATTTTTAGTTTTAATATTTATTTTTGGGTTAATTACACTAATGGTCCTCATTTTTTTAGATTTGTAACGATTTCATCTCCATTTTTTTTAAACAGATATCATCTACATTCTTCCATTTAATTTCACAGAGGGTCCCCGAATCACTATTTTTCACTATTCTAAAAATTTTATGACAATTTTACCCTTTGACTTAAATAAATTAAAATGATAAGAAAAAAATACAATAAAAGCATTGCAATTGGACTCTAAACCTTTACAAAAATACAAATAAATCCTAAACAATTTTATTATATTCAAATTAGTATTCTTCCCCAAACCCCCCCACCCACCCTCCCTTCCTTTTCATCCTCGATGCTTTGCTATTTTAAATTTCACCCTACATATACATATACCACCATATCTCTATTTCACATCTCTCTCTGTGAAATAGAGATCTGGCTCAACTAGGTTTCTCTAAAATTTAGCGATTTAGCAGACCCATATGGAGCGATTTGGCTCAACTAGGTTTCTTACCTCCTTCGTGCCAAAACTTACAGCCACCTTCGCCAGAGAGATAGAGATGCCAGCCAGAATTATGCCGGCGTGAAAGAAACGACGATTCCATGTGCGCTGTCGCCTCCTCCATCAGCGCACGACGGAAATGCCCAAAACAACGGCACCGCTTCCGTTTACCAGCAGCGACGGTGCCACTATCTTTCACGCAGCGGCGACGGCTCCCATAACAACCACCGCCACGATCAAGGCGAGGTAGCGGCGCCCCAATGTGCCACCGCTTCAACCATTCGAGGTGGCGGCACCAATGGGTGCCGCTGCTCTTTCTTCCTTCACTGATCAGGTTATATACACTTTTTTATTTGATGTGTCTCTAAAGTATCGCGTTTGTGGTTGTGATGAATGGGTTTTAGACACCGAGAATGAAAAGGGGTTAAGCTTCTGGTGTGCATGACTCACTCAATGGCTTGAACGTCGGCAAGAAAATCTATTTTAAGGATGTGGGTAGTAGAGTTCAGATTAAAGCGGTGGTGGGGTCGTCGCCACCAATGCCTAAAAGAAAAGAGAGGGGTGGGGGTGGGGGTGGGGTGGGGGTGGTGGTGGTGAAGAATACTAATTTGAATAAAATAAAATTGTTTCCACCTACTTTTTTTCCAACGTTTTTATATTTTTTCCGTCTTCATTTGGTCGTCTTGTTCGTCTTCCTTCTGACTTTAGTCATGTCTTTCGAAAAATTGTCCAAAATTTTTGCAGATATGTTTATTATTTTTTATACCCAATCAATTATTTTTTTCTCCAAAAGAAGCTATCCAAATATAATTACACAACACTAATGTGATTTAAACTTTTTTTTTTTAATGTTTGATACATTAGAATGAATAAAATTAAATTTTCCTATATATTAAAAGAAAGAAGTGAAGGCACTATTCATAGGAATGCGTGCCAAGCTATTATTATTTTTTTTTTTTTAACTTTTCCCAATTTCCTATTCTTTATTTTCTTTTCATTTTTTTTCAATTGTAGATCTTTTTCCGCCCTACTTTTTTTTCCAACATTTTTCTATTTTTCTCGTCTTCCTTTGGTCGTCTTCCTTCTGTCTTTTGTCATGTCTTTCGAAAAATTCTCCAAAGTTTTTACAGATATGTTTATTATTTTTTATACCCAATCAATTTTTTTTTTTTTTTTTTTGTTTTTCTCCATAAGAAGCTATCCAAATATAATTACACGACACTCGTGTGATTTAAAATTTTTTTTTAATGCTTGATACATTAGAATGAATAAAATTAAATTGAAATAATTGAAATAATTTACAAAGTCGGGTCATAATGAGGAGAAATATGGAATAAGTTTAAACTTTAAAATAATACATTAATCTTGTGAGATCATGGTTGAAGTATCCAGTTCTAGGATTTGTATTAATCAATTCTGTTAGTAAACAACACATCATTCATTATATCATCTAAAAATGAAGAACATTCGTGTGTTAAAGATCAATTGAAGCTATATCGCTTATCCTTTAAATAATACGTATTTTTCTCAATAAGTTTTAATATATGTTTTACTTATTTAAAGGACAACGCTATTAAATACTTAATTAAAATACAACACGTGTCTTGCACGTGCATTTGACTAGTATTTAATAAAATAAGTAACTTGATACAAACTTTTGATCTCAACCAGATGTGCTGTTTCCACATTTTTTCTTAAAAGTTAAAACTCATTTATCACGATCGTATGGTGTTTTCTCCGCATTTCTCCCCACAACAAATCATCTCTTCTAAAATTTGTTGACCATTTCAATCCATCTTCTTAATTCGATTAACTCTCCATCAATCGATCATCTCCAAAATCTGCTTAGTTCCTCAATCCATCTCCTTTAATTGATCATCCTTTACCGATCATCCCAAAATTTGTTCAATACCTCAATCTATAATAATAGAATTTACGGTCGGATTTCAAGAAACTAAGTGGTGTACTAGTGTAATTCTGTCAAAAAAAATAAAAATAAAAATAAAAAAATTTAATTTATGTAATTAATGAAATTTTAAATTCTTTACCCCCAAAAAAAAAAAAAAAAAAAAAAAAGAGATTTAGAAATTATTATTAATTGCAATCCAACATTCCAACTAATTTTCAAGTTTCCTTCGCCAAGTAGATTTCTTCTTCTATCTTCTCAACATAATACAACAATCCAACCCAAATTCCTTACTCAAATTATGCAATAACCTAAAAACCTTATGTCCAATCATGGGTTGATTATGGAGGATGCACAGAAGAGCTTTTTAATGGACGCCAAAGTTCAATACCCCAAATTCGAAATCAACGATTTTGAGACAAAAATTTGCTCTCCGAGGGTAACTTTCAAGAAGGATCCTTTTTCTTGTATCAATTTTTGTTTAATTTGATTCTTATTTGACGTGTTTATTTTTTGTTGATTGATTAAAGGGATAAACATTTGTGATTTGAACTCGTTGCGATTGGATAGGTTTAATGTACTATTGATTTATGAAGACTATGGCTGTTTTTAATCCTTTACGGTTACATCTATTGTGATAAAACAAGGGTTGACTAGTTGAATGTTTAATGCTAACCGGTTCTTTTGGATTTCCATGATGAATTTTGCTTGTGCGCGTGTTTTATAGGGAGTGACTGGAGTTTTAGAACATTGCTGGATAGGTTCTATTGATTTATTGTCAAATGAGCCACTGAGTAATGTCCATTAATTGTTGTATGAAATATAGTTAGCTGTGAAGGACAGCATGATGAAAAAATGGGCTTCAACCACATATGTGGTGTATGGATACAATGCCTAAAATTAGAAACGTCCCATAGTTCAATGTTAATTCTGGAGGAATTTAGAATGAAATAGCAATTTGGATTGGCCTTAATGCCTGGAAACACGTAGCATTATTTACTTTGCCAACGGAACTTTAGAGAATGAATCAAATGTTCTCCACATGTAGTAACTGTGTTGCAAACTTAGAACAGTGACCAAGCATCCACCTTTGGAAGCTGTTTGAGATAGATGATTTGTGTTCAAAATAATATATAATGGTATATGTTCAAGAAATTTTTGAAGTGTAGATACATAGGGAGATAAGTCAAGAAAATTAGAAGTGTAGAAATTGATAAAGACGTGTCGGTGCATCGCAGTAACAAATATGAGGTGTTATTAGAAAATCTGGAATTTCCTGTAAGAAGCTGGAACTTCAAAACAGAGATGTACTTCATCATAGGCTATTGTTAATGCCTGACAGAGGCTGGTGTTTGACCGCTAGGCAGTTTAATCACTACAATAAGAAATGATTTTCAAGAAGTTGAAGTTAAAGTTAGTATAATGTCAAAACTAGGTGGATTTGTAGTAGTAAGTATAAACATCAAAATTAATGTAACTAAGGACATGTGGATATATGCATCTATAATCAGCATTTCAAATATTTTCTCTATCCTGAGATGAGTGTTGACACATATTGCATTATTATTAGCATTGTTATATTCTCACCCTTAGTGTCTTGGTTGAGTATGCATGCTTATTACACGGCTAGCCTGTTTATTGGCAACCCTGTGGGATAATTTCATGCATATGTTGAGTGATTTTTATTGATATATCATCTATACAAAGACAACAGAATGGGGAAATTTATTTTCATTTTCTGTTCTACAGAACGGTGAACTGCTGATTTTTCAAATAAATTTAAATTCCCACTTGTTGATATTCAGGTCTATGAAGGTGTTGATGAGTGTGTCAGAGACAGTAACATAGAAGCATTAGATAATTTTAAGCTCAAAGAGGATACACTCAGTAGAGATGAATTAATGACTGTGGCTGCAGTGGATGAGGAGGTGCAAAGCAATTTAGCTGCTGGAAATCAAAAGCTAAGAAAATATTTTTACTATGACACGCCACTTTCTGAGGATACAGGCATTTGGATACCTGTCTCTGTTCCTCCAATGCTGGAAACTGAAAGAACAGAGTTGAATAAGGATCTCTATTTCAATGGGGGCTACTTACCTGAGGATGACATGGGTTGGAGTGAATGTATTGGAGAAGATAAGGAGATGACGATGTGGGATGTGGTTCTTGATGTGTTACTTGCAGCCAGAGGAAAAATTAGCACTCTCTCTTCTGGTGATGTTCACGGATATAGTATCTCCTGGATGCAAAGCCATCTTCTAGAGCAAGCTTGGAAAGAGATGGCTCAAACTCTTACAGATGCTAATTTTGGTAAAATGAAGGAAATCCTCGAATCGGAACCACCAAAATGGTTGCCTGACAGTGTTGCTTCTGCTTGCATGCTGTGTAATGTGCGTTTTCATCCTATTATGTGTTCTAGACACCATTGCAGATTTTGTGGCGGGATTTTCTGCAATGGTTGCTCCAGGGGAAGGAGTTTGTTGCCTGCAAAGTTCCGAAGTGGAGACCCTCAACGAGTCTGTGATGTATGCTGTGTGCGGCTTGAGTCTGTTCAGTCATGCTTAATGGACCGAGTAAGTCGTGCTGCACAATTACCAACTCATGATCTGACAGACCTAAGTACAATGAGATCGTGGCTGAATTTTCCATGGGGCCAGTCTATGGAATATGAAATATATAAGGCAGCAAACACCATTCGAGGTTATACTAAGGTATACTTTTCTTCCCTTAATTTAGGGAGCTAATACCTTTATTCCTCCATAAATTATCATTTATCACGACCGTAAGGAGTTTTCTCCACTACGGGAAGAAAAAAAGAACATATACGTACGTGTATCTCTACGTCTTCATTCTCTCTCAAACGGAACTTTCCCTCAAACGATCTTCTCTTTGCTCTATTCACCTCAATTTTAAAACCATAACCACCGCAACTCAGATCGTCATCCTCGCCCATCAAGACTCCATTAAGAACAAATGGGTTTAAATCTGAGTGACCATTTCATAAATTTTACGGTCGGATTCCACTGCGGGAAAGCGGTATACTAGTTTAGAATGATTGCATTGTCCTATTCTCCTCTTGAACCACATAATATGTGTCAGTGAACGGAATATATATATCAAAGGGGACTTCTTTACTGCTCAAATGTATATTGTTGTATAGTAACTCAAATCCAATCTGTGCAAGGCTTCTATACATTTCGCAATTGAGAAATATGTACTGGTGGAGGTGCTATCCGGAGAACAATTAGTCGACCTAGATTTATGAATTGTTCTAGATAATTCGTTGGTAGAACGGAAAGAATTATGAGCTTTAATTGCTATTGTTTGATTTAGTTCATTGTTAAAGATGAGATATCTCTATCTCTATCTCACACTAAGACGGGAAATTGACAACCTTATCAAAGCATTTTCAATTGTTATTTGAGTGCCCCCACCATTCTCTCCATCTCTTTTTCTCATGGTCTTATCCTCTGTTCTTACATCGCAATTGCTGGTTCTTAGTGTCAATGGAATGGAACTCTCTTGTTATTGATGTAATCGATGCTCTAGAGAGATCTTCCAGTAGACGGAGAGCCAAAGACAAGGAGAAATGTAACTAAAAATAGGTGTTTCTTCAATGGGAAAATTTGAAAAATACCCATAGAATTATTGTCAATCATAAAATTCATGATCTAAGCAAAAATGGTTTGGTGAATTGGAGCAGAAAGGCACCGTAGCTCTGATTCACTTGTCTTTCTGTTTCAGAGGACAGGGTGAATTGAAGTTAAGGGAAATTCGATAATTCAATTTGTGGAGTACAGATATCAGCTACCATTATGTATCTACCTAAATACCACTGTGTTTCACCTGATTTTCATCATGCAATTAGCAACTGATATACCTAACTTTGAAGCTACAACACATAATTAATATGCATTATTTCATATTTATATCACCCGGTTCGAGAACTCTTATTTCTTGAGATACAGTGTTGAAGTCAGTTCTGAATCCTATCTATACTTGCAAACAATCATCATGACTTTCAGTTAGGAAATAGGGGCCGCTTATGGATAAGAACTCACGGGGTCATTATTGTCAGGTTGGATCTTTGAAACCTGAAAAATCCATACCAAATGCAATCCTCAAGGATGCTAAGGGCCTTGCAATTTTAACTGTTGCAAAGGTTGGCATGATGGTTACTTACAACATCGGGACAGGGTTAGTTGTTGCTCGTAGGGATGATGGATCTTGGTCTCCGCCATCTGCCATTGCATCCTTCGGTTTTGGTTGGGGAGCACAGGTGAGTGCGTGTTTTTGTACTCTATATTTGTTCTGTTCCAGATATTTGTCTTTGGAGACATTACTTGCTCTTGCCTCTTGTACTTGCACACATGATTTTAAACTTTAATTCTCAATTATTTTTCTATGTTAGATTTTGAACCCCATATTTCTACTTGTTATCGATCTTTCCTCTATGTGGAAGAAAGAAAATTTAGGAATCCGCAGATGTTGGCAAAACTACAATTATTGTTAAATCAAGGAAAATGATTTGTGGTTAAGACAAGAGGCTAAAGTAGCTCCTAATAATACGGTTATTATTCTTATAACTAGATGAAATTCATTATGTAAGATATAACTATAAAAAGTGGAAAAAGGCGAGCTACAAAATGAAATTCCCGCTCCTACCATGTAGCAAATAGGCGAGAAAATAGAATTTCTTTCTTTGTTTTCACAAAAAGAAAAAGTGGAGGACGCTGCAGCACGTTCACTAGAAAAAATTCCTTTTGTAGTCCTATTCATTCATTATCTATGTCACGCCAGATGTTCTAAGGATACAAGAAGTTTAATGCTCCAAACTCCTTTATTTTTTTTTTTTTAATCTGGACCACAAGTTATTTCTCAATCTCTATTTTCCCATACTAGGTATTGGTGTCTATTTCTCGTGTACTAGGTATTGGTATCCATGTCTCGTGTACTCTTGGCTTTACAGGTTGGTGGGGAAGTGACAGATTTCATAATAGTGTTGAGAACAAATTCTGCTATCAAGACGTTCGGTGGGAACATTCATTTGTCAGTTGGAGCTGGTTTCAGTGCTGCTGCTGGTATTGTTGGAAGGGCTGCTGAAGCTGATTTACGAGCTGGTGATGGTGGTTACACTTCTTGCTATACATACAGCTGCAGTAAAGGTACTTGCCTATTTATCTTTCGCCTTGGAAACTTTCACCGAGGAAGCTAAAACTTGCTGATAATTTAGGAGCAGAGTTCCACTCTGAATAATATCATGACCTACTATTCTCAATGTTGCCATTGTGTTTTGATATGATGTGATTCATTAAGATATGGTGGTTTTGAAGGAAGCTAAAACTTTTGAAAGATAAATAATTTGAGAACTTCAGGTTGACACAGCACGAATCCATGTTTTTTTTTTTTTTTTTTTTTTGGGGGGGGGGCAGATGCAAACCAAATTTATGTTAAATCTGGTTCATTTGATTCTGGTTTGTTGATCTATGTATGATATTATCATCCATTTGTTAATACACCATGGCACCTGTAAAAAATCCAACGAGGCAGAGCTGTTGCCTTGATATTTTGCATTTGTCCTAGAATAGAAATAGAATTAGCCAGCATTATATCTTGCTGCCCCGGTCCACCCTTTGAATCATCAAAATGACTTGGATTTATGATGTATCATGAAACTCGATATACAAAATATGAAGGAAAATTGTCTTTGCAGGTGCATTTGTTGGTTGCTCCCTCGAAGGAAATCTTGTAACAACACGAACACAAGTGAATTCCAGGTTTTACGGGAATCCATCCATTAGTACATCAGAAATTCTTCTGGGTTCAATGCCACGGCCTCCTGCAGCTTCCTTGCTCTATCACTCATTATCAGAATTATATCAGAAGCATTAAAATTGACGATCTGGTAAATATTATTTCTTTACATTACATCCGCACAAGAATGCTGTTGAAATGGAGATTAAATTCATCTGTACATTCCGTGTTGCCTTTTTCTTTGTAAATCCCTCTTCTATTCTTTGATCACGATCAAGAACGTGAAAACAAATATGGTTGTATATTATAAAGAAATCCAAAATAAAGAGAAGCACTTGGAAGTATATAGATTTTACATTATTTCATTGACCATCTGAGAAAATTACTGTGACAAATGCAATAATACGCTCTCTGGTAGTTGAGTTTCCATCGTATCTTAAATTGTTTGTTATACTGGTTTGACGTGACATGGGGGTTAAATGTCATATAGTTGTTTATACATTTCGTAGAACTTATAATTTTTATCTATTTTTTATTCATACATTTTATAAGACTCGCTGTTTATAATCTATAAAAAAATTTATCAAACAAGCAATTTTGTCTTGATGGGCCAGCTCAATCTAGCAAATGAAATAGATTATGAATAAGAACGGGGTTTTTTTTTTTTTTTTTTTTTTTTTCCTTTTTGGCTTCATGCATACGAGGCTTTTCTAAGTTTGATATTTAACTATTAAAATTTCCATCAAATTGTCTAGTAAGCTTAATGAAATATGTCTTGTTTCAAAATTTTAGGTCCAATTGATGTTTATAAGCAGACTTTAACTTTATAAAGTTAGACATGTAAGAATCATATACAATTTGATAAAGATATAGAAGATTTTCAACTTAACTAAAAAGACGAAAACAATATTTTTGAAGAGAAAAATATAGTTAAATAGTTTAAAGAACACAAGTAGTACTTTTTGAAAAGTTCTATACAGTTTTTAATATAGTGATCTGTCGATTAGACCAGTAACCCACCGGATCGATCAATAATCTAGTGAACCGGCACCTAGACCGGTCTGAATTTTAAAACTATGATCATAATAATATGTTGGAGTTGAGAATTAAATTGTTGTTCAGGTATTACCTTGGGGATCCATGCTTGGTCTACAAGGTGCAGGGTTATTGGATCATTCATCTGTACATTCCGTGTTGCCTTTTTCTTTGTAAATCCTCTTCTATTCTTTGATCACGATCAAGAACGTGAAAACAAATATGGTTGTATATTATAAAGAAATCCAAAATAAAGAGAAGCACTTGGAAGTATATGGATTTTACATTATTTCATTGACCGTCTGAGAAAATTGCTGTGACAAATGCAATAATACGCTCTCACGGTAGTTGAGTTTCCATCGTATCTTAAATTGTTTGTTATCTTGGTTTGACGTTAAATGTCATATAGTTGTTTATCGTTTCGTAGAAACTTATAATTTTTATCTATTTTTTATTCATACATTTTATAAGCACTCATTTCTTTATAATCTATAAAAATTTATCAAACAAGCAATTTTGTCTTGATGGGCCAGCTCAATCTAGCAAATGAAATAGATTATGAATAAGAACGGGGTTCTTTTTTTTTTTTTTTTTTTTCCTTTTTGGCTTCTTACATACAGAGGCTTTTCTAAGTTTGATATTTAACTATTAAAATTTCCATCAAATTGTCTAGTAAGCTTAATGAAATATGTCTTGTTTCAAAATTTTAGGTCCAATTGATGTTTATAAGCAAACTTTAACTTTATAAAGTTAGACATGTAAGAATCATATACAATTTGATAAAGATATAGAAGATTTTCAACTTAACTAAAAAGGCGAAAACAATATATTTGAAGAGAAAACATAGTTAAATAGTTTAAAGAATACAAGTAGTACTTTTTGAAAAGTTCTATACTCTTTTTTATATAGTGATACATCGATTCGACCGATGTAACCCACCGGATCGATCAATAATCTAGTGAACCTAAGCACCTCGACCGGTGCGAATTTTAAAACTATGATCATAATAATATGTTGGAGTTGAGAACTAAATTGTTGTTCGGTATTACTTTGGGGATCCATGCTTGGTCTACAAGGTGCGGGGTTATTGGATCTCGCAATCCCAGCTTCACATGCACCATGGATGACCCGCACTGTTTAGTCTGCGGATGAGAAATCAATATCTCGCGATATATGTCAATATATCGCGAGATATTGATTTGGAAAAAATTGAATCTAATTAATCTTTGGAACCATATTTCTCACCGAATTCAATGCCATTTAACCTATTCATTGAAAATTTCTTTTCGAAATCCAGATTCACTCATTCACTTATTCATAAACATTGGAAAAAAAATTATTCATTTCTTATTTTCTTTCCAAATGAATCTCCGTGACGCCTCAAAACGCGCTCAAGCAACCTTGTTTCTTCCATCTTTAACGTGAAATTTTATTTGCCATCCAAGTTATCTATCACTATGTCCGAAATAGGTATTATTTATTCACATTTGAAAGTTTAATTTTTACCATATTTTTGTGTTATATACATTAGAGAAGTTATGTATTTACCATAGTCGCAAATAATTTTTTTGGGTTACATAGCTAACAAAAAATTATTAATGTCGATATTTGTATTTAAGAAATTTCGGTTTCACTTCCGAAGATGCGACCGGTGAATATGAATATGTTTGTGGGTGATGATGAATATATTCAAGATGATGAGATAGAAATAGAGAATTCTCATGGTTTAAATGATGATTGGGTGAAGAACCAAGATGAGATTGAACTTTGAGGTGGGGATGAAGTTTAAGGAGCTTATGAAGTCTTTGAATTTTACAAAGAGCTATACGATCTCGTGTGGGTTTTCGGTTAAGCGTAATTCGAGGAAGGGTGATGATGGGGTTGTAAGAAATGTGGCGTTTACATGTAGTCGAGAAGGCCGAAGAACAAGTAATACAAGTACTTCTTTGAAACCTCGGCCGACAATTCAAGCGGATGCAATGCTAGGGTGATATTCTTGATCTCGATGCAAGTGGGTCATGGCGATTAACTAAAGTTCAATCGAGCATAACCACAAAACTAGTCCTTGAAGTCTAGGTTGTATCGGTGCAATAGACAACTTAGTGACAACGTGAAGCGAAGTCTTGAAGTGAATGATATTCTTGAGAATTCCGTTACACAAAAGTTACAATTCAATTTGTCGTTAGCGGTGGTTATGAGCGAGATGACATTCATTGAAAAGGATTGTCGAAACTATATTGATAAAGTTCGGCGTTTGAGACTTGGGGACGGAGATGCTCGAGGCATTACGGTGCTATATTTCTCAAAATGCAAGCACAATGTCTGGTTTTTACTTTAGTGTAGATTTGGATGAAGAGTGTCGATTGAAAAAATGTGTTTTGGGGTGATAATAGGTGTAGAGAAGCGCATAAAGAATTTGGGAATCTTCGTGACCTTTGATACCACGTACCTAACTAATAGATATGACATGCCGTTTGCTCCTTTTGTTGGTGTTAACCATCACGGACAATCGACACTGCTTGGATGTGGTTTAATTTCCAATGAGGATACATGACATTGCATGGTTGTTTAGGACATGGCTTGAGTGCATGGAAGGCAAAGCTCCTATTGGAATAATTATCGATCAAGACAGGCGATGCAAAATGCAATTTCAATGTCTTTCAGGATACTAGGCATAGATGGTGTTTGTGGCATATCTTGAAGAAGTTGCAGAAATTTGGAGGACATTGTAATAAGGGAGCTATACTTTCATTACATCCACTATGTGGTTTACGAACCACAAACTCGAGGAAAGATTTTGAGCAGATTGGAATTCTATGATTGCTAGCCACGATCTTGAGGATCATGATTGGTTATCGAGGACTTTATAGAGAACGCAGACGCGTTGGGTGCCTTGTTATTTGAGGACTAGTTTTTGGGCAGGGATGTCTACGACACAACCGAAGTGAAAGCATGAATGCTTTTTTTTGATGGATACGTCCATTCAAAAACCACATTGAAACAATTTGTCGAGCAAAGCGAAGGCGGGCTTTGAGGAGTAAAGTTGAGAAAGAGTTTCAAAGCGGACTTCAAGTCATTTTCTCGAGATGATTCCTTGCTAACAAAGTTTGGAATGGAGAAACAATTCCGAAGCGTATACTATATCCAAATTCAAAGAATTTCAAGAAGAGTTCTACGGCATGGTGTATTGTCGGATATATATCATCGATGAGAGACCTTTGGGAATCTCTTTTGAGGTATTGGAATCTATAATTTTAGACGATGGGATGAAGAAAAAAATTTAGTGTTTTGTTTGACAAGGAGTCGTGTCAAATTGTATAGTTGTCACTTGTTTGAATTTGGGGATACTTTGCAAGCATTGTATCATAGTATTCATTTCGAATGATGTCACGGTGGTACCGGAAAGATATATCTTACGGCGATGGAGGAAAGGCATTGAGTCGGACATACACTAGGATGAAGATTAATTACAATGGTTGGATTAACACACCACCGCTCGATTTGATATGATGAATTATGTGAGACATTTCGCAAGGTTCTTTGACGTGGTAGCGGCGATGAAGAACAATGTCGAGAGATTACTTGACCGCTTGAAATGAAAATGATTAATTTGAAGATTTTGAAGAACAAATCTTCATGTGGTAGTAACCTCATTTTCGGACATTCTCGTGTTCAAGCAACCACGTAAGCGAGAATTAGTCGACAATGACTATAGTGTGCACATGTTGGATCCAAAAATTCTCAAAGACGAAGGGGGCACCAAAAAGCTTGGGAAAAGGGTCCATTGGAATCGGGTTCAGCGAAAAAGAAGGTTAGTAAAGGGAAAAAAAATGAACCGCGCGAGATTGGCTCAGGCGTCGCCCATACCCTTTGTCAACTGGCGATCGCCACAGTCACACGCCTTGACCAGAGAATGCATAATGCATCTCTTTGGCGATCCGGAAAATGCTCAGGCGTCGCCTGAGCACTTTCCAAGCACAATAAATTTTTTTTCTCTAATTATGTATATAGGGGTTTGTTTCAATTTTGTCTTTTTTATTTGTGGTTCAATTAATGTACTTTGTTTGTTTCTTTGTTTGCCCACACGTAGCTTCTACTTCAAGCAAAGAAAATACCGTTACACGATCCAACATAAATCATGCTAGTGAAAGCTTAATCCGAGCACGTGAAGAAGCCCATTACCACATGTTCAACTATTCGCAGGATGCTCAATATCAAACATATCTCCCGGTTATGGAGATAACTTGGTGCCAAATTATGGGTGAGTCATCCCTTCATGTCAATGAATCCTCTAGTTCAACCACCGAAGAACAAATGTCGAGGCATTTGTTAGCAAATCCTACTTTCCATTTACCTCAAAATCATTACAATAGATAGTTTTTATGTCTAGTATTTCTAAAAGATCATTTTGACTTTCGATTCAAAGAAAATATATGCTTTTTATGTTGTAAATGTATGAAAATCAAACATGGATTGGTCAAACATTTACGAAATTTGAGATTTACAAACAAACAAATAGTTCGATTGATGGATTAAAACAAAATGTAGACATAAACCCAAACACTACTACTTCAATTACAATATATTTTAATCTAACTATCTAACTCCTTCCCTTTCCTTGGCCCTTGCGGATTGTGAGATTGAGCGAAATCTCGACATCTTTTCCTCGAGATATACTTACTAACAGTTTGAACATCTCGCTTAATTCTTCATTTATCTCTTTGCCCACGATTTGTCCAATCCAACGCTACTTGATTGCCCCTCAACGAACCCCCACTCGATTCTGGTTATCCCATTTGAAATATGTGCATTCTTCCTCACCTGCCGTGAGAAAAAAAGCCTCCCTTTGGTCTTTAACACCTTCACTACTTGCATCCATTTTACATATCCCTTCCCACATCATGGGCATCGCGTTTTGCTTGCAATCCTCTAACAAGTGACTCGACTTTCTACAAACCGTAGCATATTCCTTCATTGCTCCCCACGACATGACAATAGCTACACCATAACGCAAATAGATTAATCATGATCTTTCTCAAATCATCAATCAATTATATAAAGCGTGGAATATCGTGGATTAAACAACGCCTCGCGAAATTGAATAAAAATCAATAAACGTGGAATAACGTAGTGGATTAATCAATAAACAATCTCATTCATATTTTAATTTATGCGTTTCTAATTCCGGTTCCAATGCCTCAATTCCCTTGCAAATCAACTCTTTGACAATGTCAATACAATCAATAACCGTCTCTCTCAACAATCAACAAAGTCTCATTTCCCTTACAATCAACAAAGTCTCTCTCAACAATCAATAATGTGGCATGTGATATCAGTAAGATACTTGTGGACGGCTGATGTCAAATCTCAGTTCATGAATCATATTAAATGCTTTAGTTTGCTTGTACTCATTGGTGCCATGATTTTTATTTTGATACATATTACTTATAATTCGACTATGAGAGAATTTTAAAATAGGGTAATTTGCACTTTTGATCCCAATCTTTTCAATTTGTAATAAATCTACCCCTAACTTTTTTTTAGCACCAAGCATCCCCAACCTTTCAATTTTTTGCAAATCACATCTCCATTGACATATTTTGATGATTTTACCCTCATCTTTAAATAAACAAAAATAAAAAAGCTAAAAACGACAAAAAAATATAATAAAATTGTAAATAAAGTCCCTTAACTTTTAAAAAAATAAAAGAACACAATCTTCTCCAAAAATCCACCCACTCCACCTCTCTCTCTCTCTCTCTTGAATTCATTTCTCTCCTCTCTCTATTTCTAATGGCCACCAAAACTCCAATACGTGTTATATTTCGAAAAAGATTAGTAATGTTTCCTAATACGTTCCTTCCTACTTCTCCAAAAGTGCAAATTACCCTAAAATTGTATTACAAAACGAGGATGTATGAAAATAGTTCTTATGAGGAAGATCTTGCATTTCTTGAATTGATAACAAGGCATTTGCTCGACGATTCTCAAGCCCTAGTTTCATTAGAGTGGCTGCCCCTATCGCCATTCGCCTCCGTATGACCCGATGTCTGGTTGTCAAGGCGAGCGATGATCATATCAACTTTGAAATGTCTAAAAATTTGACTTTTCAGATGGTAGCACCGCCAGAAAGGGCGGTGGAAGTGGTGGATGTGCCAACCAGGGAAAAGCATTACAGAGGGGTTCGACAGCGGTCGTGGAGAAAGTTTACGGTGGAGATAAGAGATCTGGCAAAGAATAGCTCCCGCGTGTGGCTCGGGACGTATGAGACGGCGGAGGATACCACATTGGCCTACGACCGGGCCACCTATCGCATACGAGGGTCTCGTGCATTGTTGAATTTTCGTCTTAGGATAAATTTCGGTGAGCACGAGCCGATCAAGAGTACATCGAAAAGATCATCATCGTCTCCTAGTAGTTCTTCTTCTTCGGTGTCATTGAAAAATGGGTTGCCTAAGAAACAGAAAATGGCGGTGGGACCCATGAAGAGAAACCTAGAGGAGATGGCAAAAAGGCCAAATTGTTTTCATCCATTTCCCAGATGAACTCAGTGGGGAAGGACCTGTAATTGTATTACTCAACTTCTGAAGCTTCAAGTTTTTTCATCCAACCAACTTTGATGAAGAATTGGGTGAAATTCGTGTTTTTTTTTCTCAAATATTTTTATGTACACTGTAGCCAAATCCATTGTCACTGTACTGCTTCCATAGTTTGTCAATGGTGGTTGGTTTGAGAAAGAAAGAATAGTAAGCAGCGGTGGTGGTGGCAGTCTATGAAATAGTGCTCCGGAGTAGAGTTTTGGTGGCCATTAGAGAGAATTAATTCTAGAGAGAGAGGTGGTGTGGGATGGATTTTTGGAGAAGATGGTGTTTTTTTATATTTTTTAAAAGTTATGGGACTTCATTTACAATTTTATTTTATTTTTTGTTGTTTTTAGCTTTTTTTTATTTTTGTTTATTTAAGAGGAGGGCAAAATAGTCAAAATATGTCAATAGCAGTGTGATTTGCAAAAAAATGAAAGGTTGGAGATGTCTGGTGTTAAAAAAAAAATTAGGAGTAGATTTGTTACAAATTGAAATGGTTGGAGATCAAAAGTGCAAATTACCCTTTAAAATATGACACAATTATTATTTATATGTTTCTTCTTGAAATTGATGGCACATTAGATCTCGTGTACTCATTGGAGCCGTGATTTTTATTCAGATACATAGTGCTTGTAATTCGACTACGAGAAATTTCTAAAATGTGACTCAATCATTATTTATTTATTTCTTCTTGAAATTGATGTCACATTAGATCTCGTCTCTATTTTTTCTTAACATGGTAAGAAGTTCTAGTATGGTTTTCTCATAAGTCATATGCAACAAAAAATTATTTAATCTCATCACTGTTTTGAGAGCTTATTTTCACGAAATGGGCTCTAGTAGAACTATCATCTTCAACGTCATCATCTAGATCATATCTCATGACACTCTCAATTATCTTTTTGTCAATCAATGTCTCTTAAGTTATGTTATTTTCTCTAGGTAGTTCAAGAGATCCTCAAAATCTATTAAATTACGATAATTCAATTCTTTGATTACATTTGCATTTCTTGGATGCCACCACCATCTAACGTTTATCTAAAATCTCTGAAGCCATATTATCCGCCGACCAAATTTTATAATGTCGAAAGCAATTTGCAATGGTATTTGCCTGAACATCTATTGCCCAAGTTGAAATTGCAAGATTCATTGCAACTAAAACATTCATTGAACATCTATTGCCCAAGTTGAAATTGCAAGATTTTATTGCAACTAAAACATTCATCTATTCTGGATTTAGTTCCCCTACTTTATAACCCTCCAAAAGACTATGATAATATCAACTACGATAATGCATCTTAAAAGCTCGTATGATCCTCACATCACAAGGCTAAATATCCAATGTTCAAAATTAATACCGTCTAATGTGAACAAAAAATATTAATCTATCTGTCCCCAAAAGATAGACTTACTCTATTTTCATTTTTCACACAAATTAAAAGATTTAATTATTATAGTTGTAACAATAAATTTTACTAACGTTTTTTCTAATATACTTCTATATTAATATCATTATTGTATTAAAAATAGCTCATACTTTGTGGATAACAAGACACATTAAATATGAACATATTAAAGAACTAAGAAATCAAATATACTCACTCAACAATGAAAGTGACATATAATTTGAGACGGTTGAAAAAAGAAAACAAGTCTATCTTTTTTGGAATGAAGAGAGTAAATTTTAATTAAACTTTTCAATAAATATATTTTTAAATGAAATTCAATAATAAATTGTTCTCAAATCTCAAAATGTTGTTTCATCGAGTTCACTTAGAGTCTTAGACCTTGTAACATCAAGATTAATATAATAATTCAACGAAATAATTCAAAAAAATAATAATAAAGAGTAAATTAGAGAGACCCAAAGTCACACAAACTTTCCTATAAGCAAGAATAGATGTACTTCCTCCGAGAGGGATTATGTGTTGCCCGAATTCGGGCAACACATAATGCCCGACTGCATCAGAGGAACAACCCCCCTTCCCTCCCCTCCCCTCCCGTCCCGTCCCGGTTTTGTTTATTTGTTTAGCGTAGAATAATCAATAACCATTCTAGCTTTACCACATCTTTTTTCTGCTTCTTTTCTTACCATAAAGGCAGGTGAAGAGAAGGGTAATTTACTTGGTTCAATGACTTTTAAATCAAGTAATCTTTTATTTGAACTGTAAATTCATCTATATCTTTTGGACTATAGGCCATAGCTTTAGACCTAATAATCTTATCTTTGAATTCTTCAAGAAGTTTAATTTTTGCAGTGAGAATTCTTTTATTGATTTTTGGATCTAAAGGATTTTCTGAACAACATTGTTTGAATATATCAACGATTTTTTCTCTGCTTAAAAACTGGTATCAGAGCCTAATTTACAGTAAATAAAAACATGATACATTGCAGAATGTGTAATAGATACATACTAAATATAGACTGTTACTTCATACAATACAGTTATCATTATGATAATTATACATACATGAGAGAATACATGAATCATACAGGTATTCATAGTTTTGCCTATGAACATCATAAGAATAGAATGGAAATAGAACTTTTCAAATACAACTACAAAATGAAATGTTTTATCATGCATTATGCCTTACATCATACATAATGATTAATTGTGATATATGTGAAATACATATACTCACATTAACATCAGAATATGAAATCTACAGATTTCATGAAAACACATACAGAGAAAACATTTTTGCAAATATTCATCGTATCCCATTAAGAAGAATAAAACAAAAATGACAAATGCTTTAAATGTTTATGAAAAAAGTGTACAAGAATTTATTATGCATTATGTTCTACATCATCATGCATCATGATTAAATGCAGATTATGTAATGCATACATTAGTTCCTTTACAAACAAATACAATTTATATGAATTCTATGAAGAATACATATTTCAACTAATGTTTGAACACATACACCATTCTGTTAGAACTAACATGAGGAAAAAGAGAGATAAATACAAAGCACTTTATGATGAGAGTGTTAAAGAATTTTTCTTACATTATGTCATATATCATTATATGAATTAAAATGGAAAAGACAGTTGAACCTGAGGTTGACGAAGTTTTTGAACAAAATGAGTCAATGGGAAACAGTTCAAAAGAAATCCTAATTTCAGATAAGAAGTTAGCAAAAATCTATAATAAAGATTTAACTCTAGATTCTAGAGAAGTCTTTGAACAACCAAACTTTATTAAAAGATTTGTCAATAAAAGTAGACATGTCTATTATGGAGTCCCCAAAAGAATTTGCCATACATGTTCAATATACTTATGGTAAGATAGGAATCTCCCTTCTTACAAAAAAAAAAATAAAGCTAAACAAAAGATTGACTTAGACAATAACAAAAACCTATTTTGGGTAACAATAGGGGCTATTAGGATTCAACTCCGTAGTACCTTGTCAGACAAAATTGATCAACCTATTTCAATGGATTTGATTGATGAAAGAATAAAAAATCCAAGAGAATGATGCTTAGGATCCTTAAATGGAAACCTTGCTTGTGGAAAGTTAATTTTCACATGTCATCCAAGACTTTCGGTTAGTCTACATGACCAAGATTTTGACGAAATCCTTTCCTTCATATTTAATTATGGAAGAAAAGATTTGGTTAAAGACAATAATGTCCCTTTCTCAATATCATATTTAGTTAGTTATGACATTCATAACCAACACAATATGACTATTGTTAAAGAACCTAAAGGAATAAAGATTGACCATTTATTCGCAGATTACCTTGAACATAAAAACATAATTCGACTGGCTTATCCAACCAGCTAGGAGATCAATTGAAATTGATCTTAATCAAAACAGAACTCTTGTTAAAGAACAAAGACATTTATTAACTCATACTTCATCCATAAGAAAAGACCCAATACTTAGATGGAAAGATGATCTTTCAGAAAGTAGTCAAACAAAAGAACTTAGAAAATTAAGAGACACAGTAAACAATCTAGCTAAAAACATCATTGGAAATCAATAATGTCTTTAGTAGAAATAATGAAAGAAATAAAACAATTGAAAGACAATTGAAGAACTAAGAACAAAAATTAAGGATTATTATTCTAATACAGAAAAATCCTTAAATCAACATTCAGCTATTATTTTAGCAGGAGTAAAAGATCAACCTTCAACCTCCATAACTCCAATTAAAACGATGAAATTTGGTAATTTCTCAAAAAGGGAGAATTTACTGAAAAACAGAAGAGTACAAGAAAAGGAAAATTTGATTTTGAATATTCAAACTCAGAATGACAAGTTTTACAAAAACACTAGAAAATATTTATGAAACATTTCAAAACTTAGGACATCTCAATGTTCTACTTTCTTTTGAAGATGAAGAACTTGAACAAATTGCCTCCATGTTCAAAGGAGTCAATATAAATAATCAAGAAACAATCCTTACAGCAAAATTTGTAGGAGATATCCCAGAAAACCCAGAACCAATTATGGTTGAAAACTCATAATCAAGTTCTGATGATGAAACAATTATACATCAAAGATTTTATCCATCTAGAGAACCTGAAAAGGGAATTCAATTTAAAGAACCAAAAATTTAATCAGAAGCTGAGCTAATGGATTACGAACCATATGGACTTTCATCATCCAATCCAGTAGGAGATGGAAAAAGACCAATAGGAGATTTTACTCCAAGACCAAAACCTTCATATGACGATGAAATTGATCCGTCATATCTTCTTAACAGACCAAGAAAATCTCCAATCGATGTTAAAATTCTTGACTTAGATTGTGTTAAAAATCCAGATAAAGTCATTGATGATTGGTACAACAATATCATGATCTTAATGATTATACATAAAGAAATACATAGGGATGAGCAAAACTCATGGCACTATGTCATTTCCAGTACAAGAGGAAATGTAAAATCTTTCCTTAGTACAATTAACTATGAAACGAAAAATGTCATTTGGTTAGAAACCCGTGGAAATATTCCTCAATTTATAAAAAAATTGTGGAACAAATCTACAAACAATTTACAGGACAAACATATGAAGCTTTCAAAAACACTAGGACAACAATTGATTAGGCAGATGCCTTAAATCATTTAGAAAGAATGACAATCTGTAATATGTGTTATTTTGAAGAATTCACTTGTGAGTATTCAAAATATTATTACATATGTCCTCCAACAGATTGGAAACAATTAACAGAAAAATTCATGAGAAAACTACCATATCCCTTCAACAATGAAGTAATGCTTCATTTTAATGATACTATCAAAATACAAGAACCAAATAGTGAAAACTATAAGGTTAATGTACAAATTGATTCTTCTTTAAGATTAGCGATCACTATTACAAAAAACCTCCTTGCAGAAAAATGTAAAGAATGACATTTTGTTAGAGCAAGTGAAAAAACAGTCCCAGAAATCCAAGGATTTGTTGTAGCCAATACCTTGACAGAATCCCTGGACAATAAGGATGTTATCCTGAAAGAAAAAGAAAACCAATAAAAAGATCAAAAAGAAAGAACTATAGGTTCAAGAAATATAAAAAACCATATAAAAAGAAGTTCTTTAAAAACAAAAAATATTTTAAAAAATATGACAAAAAAATCTTCAAAAAGAAAGCAGATGACAAAAAAAAAAATTTCTGCCCACAAAAGAAAAAGAATTGCAGATGTTGGCTCTGCAATGAATCATGACATTATGCAAATGAATGCCCTGCAAGAATCGGAAATGAAGAAAGGATTAAACTCCTAAAAACCTTTGAAAAACAAGATTTCTACCCTGTAGAAGATCCTAGTGATACAGAATCATTGTATTACTTAACTACAAACACTGATTCTAGTTATTCATCCTCAGAATCTTCTGATTATGAGTAATAGAAACATTACAAATCCAAACTCCATCTATATCCCAATCAAATTGAGTTTTGAATGATACAGAAACTTCACAGTTCATGCATACATTGATCTACGGAGACATCAAGATGCTTCGCCAATAAATGGATTATACCTAAATCCTTTTGGGTAAAATTAGAAAAGATTTTAAGTTTAAAAATTGCAAATGAATCAACTATAACTGCTTCAAAAGTAATTAAAAATATAAATATTGGAATTTATGGTAAACACAATGGAACCATGAAAACATTTTATTTTAAAATACCTACTATCTATCAGTTAGAAACTGGAATAGATTTTATAATTGGTAATAACTTTTGTCAATTATATCATCCATTCATTCAAGAAATTGATTATGTTAGTTTCATCTTAAACAAAAATAAACTTTGGATTGCAAAAAAAAGAAAAGATGTTGCTTTTAACACTCTGCAAAAGAAATTTTTAGATTCTCTAAAAATTAATCACAAAAAGAAAGACTTTCCTCAATTTCAGGGGGAGAATATTGCAAAAAAATCACATATTTTCATAACCTTTGAGGAAATTGAAAAATTCAAGATAAATACAAACAGAGAAAAAATCGCTGATATATTCAAACAATATTGTTCAGAAAATCCTTTAGATCCAAAAATCAATAAAGGAATTCTCACTGCAAAAATTGAACTTCTTGAAGAATTCAAAGATAAGATTATTAGGTTTAAAGCTATGGCCTATAGTCCAAAAGATAGAGATGAATTTACATTTCAAATAAAAGAATTACTTGATTTAAAAGTCATTGAACCAAGTAAATCACCCTTCTCTTCACCTGCCTTTATGGTAAGAAAAGAAGCAAAAAAAAGATGTGGTAAAGTTAGAATGGTTATTGATTATTCTACGCTAAACAAATATACAAAACCGGATGGGTACATTCTACTCAACATGCAAAGCCTTTTACAACTTGTTAAAGGAAAAACATCTTCTCTTCCTTTGACTTAAAATCGAGATTTCATCAAGTCGATTTGATGATGCTACAAAACCATGACATTGATTGTCCTCAAGGACATTCGGTTGTCCTCAAGGACATTTTCAATGGATTGTTGTACCATATTTTGGATTAAAATCAGAAGACCACGTGTATTTTTTAAGAGACACATGGATAATACATTCAAAAAAAATAGGATATATAGGTTTAGAAATTGCTAGATTTAAAGCGGATGAAAATCCAACTATTGTGTAGCAATCTTATTTGTTCGAAGAACGAGAAGGATATTCAAATTAAAAGACAATTTATTTTATTGTCTTATTCATATGTAATCTTTTTCCAAGCAAATTCTATGCGGCGGATCGAAGTGAATATCGACATAAACCAAGCATAAAAAAATAAAATAAATTGTCTTATTCATTTCGTGGTAGTAGCAATCTTTGAAAAGACAATTTATTTTATTGTCTTATTCATTATAGTTTTTTAAGCATGCGCTTCAATATCGAATAACCAAGCAAAATAAGACAATAAAATAATACCTTCTTACTGTAATGAATTGGGTGTTCCTCTTTTCTTTTCTGTCCAAATAATATATGCTGCCTTCTTACTGCAATGACGTGGATCGGTGTTTCTCCCTAAAATGGCCTCCTGCCTCAGTGGTGGTACTCCAGTAATCACTTGTCTTCATGCAAATCTAACAGTATATATGTATTTGTATGAAAATTTGAGGAAGTAGAAGAATTTAGAAAAATATTTCTTTATTCAAGAAGGCTGAATTTTACAGCTTATTTAAATACAAAGTTTTTTATCCAAATAAATCTACTGTCTTTGAGGTTTTTAGCCTCGACTCATGTTTTTGATAATTACAATTTTTTGAGAGGAAACAGAAATGACTCTAAACAACTCTGCCTAATCTCTTAAATGTCTTTAAAATTTATAGAAGTCTCAGAAGATGCTTGCTTGCATGCGTCCACTTTCTTTTTGTAAATCATTTGCCTTTTGAAAAAGCTGTCTCCCACTTGTCTGCCATTGGGGTTGCTTTTTTCAATCACAAGGAAAGATTTCTTCCTGTTCATTAACGGGTTTTTGAATAAAGTAAAACTTTACTTTATCAAAAGTCACGCCCTGTCGATCCCGAGAAAAAAGTTATCTGCCATTTCTTCTTTACTGTGGTAGGATCCTATCTTTGACAATTGGTCATCCACCACAGATGACCTTTACCAAGACTTTGTCTGAGGTATTTACATAATTCTCCAAAGTAGCTATCTGGAACATTAAAATTTTCATAGAAAACCTTTTCAAAATTACAAATTGTTTTAAAATTTTCTTTTAACATTAATGAACTGTTTTTACTGGTTACCAAAATAAAATCTGAATTGAAATTCACTTTTACTTTGGACTCGCCATTGATTGCTCTTAATCCTGTCAAGATTCTCTGAAAAGATAAACCTCTCCAGTCATTGATTGTTTCGGTATTGATATCAATTGGTGATCCTTCAACATGATTATCAAGATATGCAGTTTTTACAAATTTTATTTGGATGTGATGATATCCTTTGAAGAGGATATTATCTTTGTTCCAAAAAGAAATTGTACTGTTAATTTTCAACAAGAGACTAAGGTCTTGATCTTTTATGACATATTTCATAAAATCTTTTAATGACTGAAAGAGTCTGTCATCAATTAATTTTATTTCTTCAAGGTCTTTTCTTGAGACTATCATTTTGACTAATCTACAGTAAAATGTTGTTCTAACATGATTTGGTTCTGCTCCAGCAACGAAAATGAACTGACCAAATTTTTTGTCAAGAGTTCCGTAATAACAATTTTGAGGTGCAGAAGCACTAATGATTCTGGCTTCTTCTTCAAGATGGAGAAAATCTTGAAAATGAATGTTTGAAATAGTTTGGTCTTCTTTTTTGACAGGTGTTTTTCCTAATCTTTTGAAACGATCAGGAATCTTTTCTGGAATGGATTTTTGGCATCTTTGTAAGAATTAAACCTTAAGTCAGGGAAGACTGGTCTTGTCTGAAAATCTGGAAGTCTAGGCCTCGACCTAATTGAAGATTGTTGGTAGTTTGGTCTAAGACTGAAATTTTCAAATGGACTTTTGAAATCAATCTGAGGTTGTTCTTTATGATGATCAGAAAAAGCTTGTTGGGCTTCTGTAAGGGTTTTGAAACTCTTATGTTTGAAATGTTTATGTTTGACTAAAGGTTTCACTTTAGTCCAGTTTTTATAGAAACCTTTGCTTGGACCATCAAAGATTACATAGAATTTCTTTCCTAGCATGGAAGTTCCAATACCAACAAATTTTTCATCCATTTTGATTTGGAATATCCTTACATTCTTATGAACAATCTTTTTTTTTGCTTTCGATGATTACTCTTGTCAATATTTAGATTTTCATCCAGTTTTTGCTTTTCAGCAGTATTGGTACTACTGTCAATATCCTCCCCTTTTGAAGGAAGTTTCTGCTGTAACCGAAGGATTTTTTTTCTTCAAGATAACAATTTCTTGTTGTCTTGTTGATATTTCCATCAGTTTTGTTTCTAATTGAAGCTCCAAGTCTTCAATTTGATCATGTATGTCTGTCATTTTGACCTGCAAAAGACAATTCACGTATAAGAGAATCAGCTAAAGAATTTTTTTTACTTTTAATTAACTCAATATCAAAATCATAATGGCTAAACCACATTTGCCATCTGATAAGTCTACCTTGTTTGTAGTCTGGATGTACCTGGCATTTCAAAAATGATTTACATGTAGTTGAATTAGTTCTAACAATGAACCTGTTAGAAATAATATATAACCTGAATTTTGAAATTGCATTTTTCATAGCAAGAATTTCTTTTTCATTAATATGATAATTCTTTTCTGAATTTGTAAATGTTCTTGAAGAATAACTACAAAGTTTTTCTTCTAAAGATTCACTGTCTTTTGCCTTAAGGACTGCGCCCCAAAATTATTGAGATGCATCTGTCTCAATTATCATTTTATCATTTTTGTTGGGATGATAAAGAGATGGAAGATTTTTTATTTTATTTTTAATTTTTTGAACATACTGACTATCTTCATTAGTCCAGTTCCACCTATAATCTTTTTTCAATTTTTTCTGTAAAGGACTTCTCATTTTTGCTAAGTCTGTAATGAAAGATTCAGCATAGTTCAAACATCCTAAAAATCTCATCAATTGTTTTTGATCTTGTATTTCATTTGGAAATTCATTTATGTGAGTTAAGATGTGAGGTTTTAACTGCTTAAATCCGAAAGCAATTTCTAAACCTATATATCCTATTTTTTCTTTGAATAATTCAGCCTTTTTGAAAGACAAAACAATTCTATTTTCTTTAATTGTTTTTAAAACTTGTAAAACATGGTCTTCATGATCAGATTCATTTTCTGAAAATACAAGGATGTCATCAATATAAACACAACAAAATTCATTATATGTTTTTTGAATGTATTATCCATGTGTCTCTGAAAAATACCTGGTGCCTGTTTTAATCCAAATGGTACAACAATCCATTGGAAATGTCCTTGAGGACAAATGAATGATGTCAATGGTTTTGTAGCATCATCAAATCTGATTTGATGAAATCCTGATTTTAAGTCAAAGGAAGAGAAGATGTTTTTTCCTTTAACAAGTTGTAAAAGGCTTTGCATGTTGGGTAGAATGTACCCATCTGGTTTTGTATATTTGTTTAGCGTAGAATAATCAATAATCATTCTAACTTTACCACGTCTTTTTTCTGCTTCTTTTCTTACCATAAAGGCAGATGAAGAGAATGGTGATTTACTTGGTTCAATGACTTTTAAATCAAGTAATTCTTTTATTTGAACTGTAAATTCATCTCTATCTTTTGGACTATAGGCCATAGCTTTAGACCTAATAATCTTATCTTTAAATTCTTCAAGAAGTTCAATTTTTGCAGTGAGAATTCTTTTATTGATTTTTGGATCTAAAAGATTTTTTGAACAATATTGTTTGAATATATCAGCGATTTTTTCTCTGTTTGTATTTATCTTGAATTTTTCAATTTCCTCAGAGGTTATGAAAATATGTGAATTTTTTGCAATATTCTCCCCTTGAAATTGAGGAAAGTCTTTCTTTTTGTGATTAATTTTTAGAGAATCTAAAATTTCTTTTTGCATGAGTGTTAAAAGCAAATGACTTTTTCTTCTTTTTGCAATCCAAAGTTTATTTTTGTTTAAGATGAAACTGACATAATCAATTTCTTGAATGAATGGATGATATAATTGACAAAAGTTATTACCAATTATAAAATCTATTCCAGTTTCTAACTGATAGATAGTAGGTATTTTAAAATAAAATATTTTCATGGTTCCATTGTGTTTATCATAAATTTCAATATTTATATTTTAAATTACTTTTGAAGCAGTTATAGTTGATTCATTTGCGATTTTTAAACTTAAAATCTTTTCTGATTTTACCCAAAAGGATTTAGGTATAATCCATTTACTGGCAGTGCATACTGATGCTCCGGTATCAATGTATGCATGAACTGTGAAGTTTCTGTATCCTTCAAAACTCAATTTGATTGGGATATAGATGGAGTTTGGATTTGTAATGTTTCTATTACTCATAATCAGAAGATTCTGAGGATGAATAACTAGAATAAGTGTCTGTAGTTAAATGTCTGATGATTTTGTATCCTTTGGGATCTTCTCAGGTAGAAACCTTGTTTTTCAAAGGTTTTTAGGAGTTTAATCCTTTCTTCATTTTCGATTCTTGTAGGGCATTCATTTGCATAATGTCTTGATTCATTGCAGAGGCAACATCTACAATTCTTTATCTTTTGTGGGCAGAATTTCTTTTTGTCATCTGCTTTCTTTTTTGAAGATTTTTTGTCATATTTTTTAAAATATTTTTTGCTTTTAAAGAACTTCTTTTTATATGGTTTTTTATATTTCTTGAACCTATAGTTCTTTCTTTTTGATCTTTTTATTGGTTTTCTTTTTCTTTCAAGATAACATCTATATTGTCTAGGGATTCTATCAAGGTATTGGCTACAACAAATTCTTGGATTTCTGGGGACTAGTTTTTTCACTTGCTCTAACAAGATGTCCTTCTTTGCATTTTTCTGCAAGGAGGTTTCTTGTAATAATGATCGCTAATCCTAAAGAAGAATCAATTTGTACATTAACCTTATAGTTTTCACTACTTGGTTCTTGTATTTTGATAGCATCATTAAAATGAAGCATTACTTCATTGTTGAAGGGATATGGTAGTTTTCTCATGAATTTTTCTGTTAATTGTTTTCAATATGTTGGAGGACATATGTAATAATATTTTGAATACTCACAAGTGAATTCTTCAAAATAACACATATTAAAGATTGTCATTCTTTCTAAATGATTTAAGGCATCTGCCTGATCAATTATTGTCCTAGTGTTTTTGAAAGTTTCATATGTTTGTCCTGTAGATTGTTCGTAGATTTGTTCCACAATTCTTTTTATAAATTGAAGAATATTTCCACGGGTTTCTAACCAAATGGCATTTTTCGTTTCATAGGTAATTGTACTAAGGAAAGATTTTACATTTCCTCTTGTACTGGAAATGACATAGTGCCATGAGCTTTACTCATCCCTATGTATTTATTTATATATAATCATTGAGATCATGATATTGTTGTACCAATCATCAATGACTTTATCTGGATTTTTAACACAATCTAAGTCAAGAATTTTAACATCGATAGGAGATTTTCTTGGTCTGTTAAGACGATATAATAGATCAATTTCATCGTCATATGAAGGTTTTGGTCTTGGAGTAAAATTTCCTATTGGTCTTTTTCCATCTCCTACTGGATTGGAGGATGAAAGTCCATATGGTTCGTAATCCATTGGCTCAGCTTCTGATTCAATTTTTGGTTCTTTAAATTGAATTCCCTTTTCAGGTTCTCTAGATGGATAAAATCTTTGATGTATAATTATTTCATCATCAGAACTTGATTCTAAGTTTTCAACCATAATTGGTTCTGGGTTTTCTGGGATATCTCATACAAATTTTGCTGTAATGATTGTTTCTTGATTATTTATATTGACTCCTTTGAACATTGAGACAATTTGTTCAAGTTCTTCATCTTCAAAAGTAAGTAGAACATTGAGATGTCCTAAGTTTTGAGATGTTTCATAAATGTTTTCTAGTGTTTTTGTAACACTTGTCATTCTGAGTTTGAATCTTCAAAATTAAATTTTCCTTTTCTTTTACTCTTCTGTTTTTGAGTAAATTCCCCATTTTTTGAGAAATTACCAAATTTCATTGTTTTAATTGGAGTTATGGAGGTTGAAGGTTGATCTTATACTCCTGCTAAAATAATAGCTGAGTGTTGATTTAAGGATTTTTCTGTTTTAGAATAATAATCCTTAATTTTTGTTCTTAGTTCTTCAATTGCGTCTTTCAATTATTTTATTTCTTTCATTATTTCTACTAAAGACATTATTGATTCATCATAGGAACAACCCCCTCCCTCCCTCCCTTTGAAGAGCACCCACCCCCCATCCCCACCCCACCCCACCCCAATTTTTCAAGAATTGTGGTTGGTCCTCACCCCACCCCCACCCCCACCCCCACCCCCAAAACTCATTTTTAATTCAATGTCCCTATTTTATGAATTGAAGCTATTTCCACCTTTTAAATTAATCACCTTTTAAATTAATCACCTTTTTATTGCAAATAGCCCCCCAATTGTTGTTTAAAAGTAATAATGATGTATATTAATTTATTCCTAATTATTTATTCAATCATAAATATATGTGAACTAAATTCAAGCATAGTATTCTGTAATATTCCAAAAATATTAAACTTGTACAAAACGATAATACAGATAATCTTTAACCATAAATTACAAAATAAATCTAATATAAGAGAGCGAGTACTGGTTGTTGAAAAACCCAGGGATAACTTTGAAGTTGCTATTGTCCCTAGGTTTTTCAACAACTAGTACTCGTTCCCTTATATTAGATTTTGTTACCATCTAATTTTGGTAAGACCTCTATGTCATCAAAAGCCCAGCAAATTCTCCATAGACTCGTCCAAGGCCTCCGAGGCTTAGCAAAGGCTTTGTAAATTCTTAGAAGGCCTCGAAGGCCCATCGAACATCTTAGCACACTTGAATCCATCACAACGGTTATTCCAAGTGACACTCTTTACGCATTATTCTCACTCCTAAACTCTGCTCAAATCTCTGTCTGCTTGTCCTTCCCTCACTCAATTATTTTCATTCCCCGTATATTATTTCATATACTGACAGTTGACTTGATCGTAGGAGTACCAACGATCGCTTGTCTTTTTTTTCGGTGATCTTGGTGCCTAACGATCATCCTAGTGTGCAGGTAACATACATGTTGGCAGAAGAGTGACTGGAGATCTGGTGAATATTAAAGATTGTATTGCAGAATATTAAAGATTATCTGGTGAATATTCTGTTGATTGCATTGCAGAATATTAAAGATTATCTGTATTATCGTTTTGTACAAGTTTAATATGTTTGGAATATTGCAGAATATTATGCTAGAATTTAGTTCAAGTATATTTATGATTGAATAAATAATGAGAAATAAATTAATATACACTATTATTACTTTTAAACAACAATTAGAGAGCTATTTGCAATAAAAAAGTGATTGATTTAAAAAGATGTAATAGGGATACTGAATTAAAAAAGGAGTTTTGAGGTTGGGGGTGGTTTGGGAGTGAGGGACCAGCCGCAATTCTTGAAAATTTGGAGTGGGGAGAGAGGGGCTCTTCAAAAGGAATGGAGGGGAGTTGTTCCTTTGATTCAGTCGGGGTGTTGCCCGAATTCGGGCAACACAATGTCCCTCATTTCTTCTATCAAAAAAAAAAAAAAAGAATAGATGTACTTTCATGCTACCCTTTTATTTTATGCTATATTTGAAATTATCTTTTTTTTTTCTTATTATTTTTTGGCACAAATAATTATATCTCAATAATAGTCAAAATTAACTCTTGTAATATTTTTTTCCTTAAGAAAAATATAAATAAGATTGATCCAAAAATTTTACTAAAAATAAGAATGGAAAAAGAATAAATTTGATCATTTCTCTGGAATCACTTAAATAGAGATTAAATTCTTTGACCAACCAAATTGTTTATTTAAATATTGCAAACAATTGAAAAGTTTGGAAAAAAACTGTCATTCTTGATTTCAAATGCCGCAATTGTTGACTACGGATTTGTTGCACATTGACATTATTGTCCTTATTTTTAACCATTTGAAAAGCTTCCTAACTCATTTGCATGGACAAAAATGGGTTTTGAAATATATAAATTTTAGAATAGCATTCTTGTATATTCAGCTTTTTATATTCCATAGTCAAACTAAGTTTTAGCAAAATCCGCTCATAATTGATTTCAGACAAACATAGTACAATAGTTACTACTACTAGTATAGACAATAAAAATTAAAGAAAACATAATTTTTTTCCATTGTTACAAAAATTTGACTATATTTATTTTAAATAAAATCAATGTTGGAATTTAAATAAAAAAAATTAAGAAATGAGAAAAAAATGAGAAACGAGGATAATTAAATATTATTGAATAATTCAAATGATATTAAATAATTTGCGACGAGGAATTTTAAATAATATGACAGGTCTGAAAAGTTGAAAACTTTGTAATTTCTTAATCAAAATATTATAAGTTTTTGTTAAGTTTGATCAGTATTGTGTTATTCTTGTATTTTGATCTTGTACAAAAAGCTTAAGTTGTAAATAATAATTATATATATATATATATATATTAGGAGAAATTGCTTTTGAGTTAATCATAGGTGACCTTTTTTTAAATTAGGTCTAAATTCTTTTCAAAATTACCAGTAACTCATACTAATTCAAGCATATTTTAATTAATTCTATAATTACTCCGCGACCTAAATTAATTAGAATTGAACACAATTAAAACTCAGGCAACAACGCACGTTGCCACTATCTTCTTGCACTTTTCGACCGCTCTTGTATCTCGTCGTAGACGTTTCGCAACTCTTCGTTGCCCACCCACACATTTTTCACTATTCGTAACTGATAATAGCGGATTCACAATTTTTTTACTGTCGTTCTTCTTAGATAAATTTTTGAATTTTAACAGTCTGATATTGTTATCAATAATGATTGTGATTCTGAGAAGTATTAAGCCGTCTCAGCCTCCCAGGATTGCAAAATTTTGAAAACAATTGTTTTTGAAGGTGAATTCAATTTTTATGAATAATTTTTCTTAATTTTTTAAAATTATGTTGTTTTTTATGTAGTTATATCTTGAAATTGCTGTGGAGGAATTCTGAAATATCTTGAAAAAATTGTGGAGGAAATTGGAGTTTTATCCAATGGAGTTGAAAGCCTGCCACTTCTTAATGCCCTGGCTTCTCTAATGGAAGGTCAGTGTGAAAATTTGAAATTGGTTCGAGGAGTTTGGTCATTTGCAGATAAGTGGTCTCCAATTCATAATGCAAATGTGGCTAAATTTGTCAAGTTGGAGTTAAAGTGTCTTATTCCGAGTAATATGAAGTTTGAACTTCTTGTTTATAATTTCTTGGAGTTCACATGCATTCTTGGTAAGTGTAAAATTGATAAGAGTTCTACATTTGTAAAAAAACATGAAAAATAATACCTTATTTTCATTTAAATCTATATTTTATAATTTATCTTCTCTTATAATATTTTTTTAAATATATTAATTTTATTTAAAATCAATATTTCAATATTTCATTTGAAAACAACATTTTGCCACGGGTGACATATAATTTACCATTACCCGTCTTCCATCAACACCATTACCACTTGTCTTATCCCATTACCACCATCACCACAATTGGGTTGAGATCCATCACCCTCATCCACAACCAGGTTTAGATTTACTACCATCATCCACAACCATAATCATATCAACCATAGTGGGATTAACACATGTATTACCGTAATTAAAATTAGGATAACACATGTGTTATCACTACCACTCCTCCACTATCTTCCACAACTATAATCACCTTCACCACAATGGTAACACATGTGCTACCACCACCGCTACTGCTCCATCACCATCTACAACCATAATCACCTCGACCACAGTTGGATAACACATGTGTTACCGTAATTTAAATTAGAATAACACATGTCACCAACGTTGCTCCACCACCACTACTAATTTAAATTATTGTAATACATGTGTTACTTGTAAGATAACGCATGTTTTGCCTTGTTATTCACCCCTACCACCACAACTGAGTTCAGATCGGCCACCACCATCTAATAAAAAATACAAACTAACAACAATATATATGGCATAAGAGGAATAAACCAAAAAATATATAATTCCGACCACAAATGTTGGAATGAATAAAAACCGAATGCATGGTAAGATTTTAATTAGAATTAATTAAACATGTTGCAAATGAATCACCACGGCCAAATCAATTCCACATTATCAAACCAATTATAATAATAAATGGACGAGGACTTTGGAGTTTCGAGCACCTTCACCACCACTAAATCAATTCCTCTTTTCCCAAACCAATTGTAATAATAAATGGATGAGGACTTTGGTGTTTCTGGCACCTTCACCATAGCTAAAATTATGGATTGGATGGAAACAAAGATAGCACACAAATTAGAGCACGTCGACAACCACAGACAGAGTAGTCGGCAAGAAAAAGAGGGCAATTAAGGTTTGAAGCAAAAAAGGACAGAAAAAACAGGGAGTAAAAAAGATGGTGGTGGTGGCGCAATAACAACGGTGACTCGCAAACTCCGATAGACCTCTGGCGTTGCACAGGTTTACAATGGCACCGATCTACACGAGAGAGGTCGTATATCGCGTAGATCTGCGCAATCCAAGTGGCTTCGCGTTGATATGCACGACAAAGGTCACAGATCTCTGCAATGGTGATTTAGGGGTGGCAAAAAAGCTCGTCGGCTTGTGGACTCGCCGGCTTGGCCCAGCTCAGGCTTGGGCTCGTCGAGGGATGACCACTAGCCAGGCGGCTCGGGCAAAAAATGAGCCTACCCACGAGCCCATGAGCCCAAAATTACGAGCCACGAGCCGACTCGGCTCGTGTCGTGTTGACTGTTGGCCAACGATCACAACATTTTTTTAAAAAATTTCATTTTTCTCCTATAAATACTCCTATGCTAAACTCATTTTTTTACACTTCAATCTCTTGTCTCTCATTCAATTATATACTCAATCCACTAACAATTCTCAAATTTCATTATCTCAAATTAGTATTATAATTAGTATCTAATATCTCATTATCTAGTTATTACTCTATAATTTTAAATAGTAATTTTTTTACTTTTACTAATTTTCTACATTTCTTTTTTTTTCTAGTTTCTAGTTTCTACTACATCTTCATCTTTTCCTATTCTCTTTATTCTATTATTTCAAATGGCATATAATCGAAGTGATGATGATTTCAGTGGTCTTAATGACATTCCAATTCCAAACGATATTATTGATTAGTTTGTGGTAACACTCATCTAATTGATTTGGAAGACTTTCAAGAAGATGTCGATACACAAACTACCATCGGCTCTAGCATTAAACGAAAAGCCACCAAACAAAAGGCTAAATGTTGGCAGCATTTTGAGTTTGTGTCGACTGGTAAACTAGTGGACGGAGTCCCTGAGTTCAAAACACAGTGCAAACACTGTCAAGAGAAGTTAACTTGGCAAAAGGGGATAAGCACGACCCATCTAAACAGACACTTCAAAAAGTGTCAATACAAACATATAAAGGTTTGAATACAAATCAGGTACAACTTCAGTATGGATCTCCGGGAGCTGGGTCATGTAGTCTCACTCTCAAGAACTGGATATATTCACAAGAACTCATGCGCCACGAATGATTGTCGGAATTGATAACAAATGTCAAGTTTCTACTATGCTTGGTGGACAATCTTCATTAGACGAAATTCATCCAAAAATATCTCCAACCAAAGTATGTTAATATTTCTAAAAATACACTTCGTAAAGACACTATTGTTAGATATAATACAAAGAAAAAAACTATTATTAATAATATTAATAATTACAATAGTGTTGTATCTTTTACATCAAACTTATGGACATGTTATAACAAAAAAAGATACATAGTTGCAACTGCACAATATATTAATAATAATTGGATAATCCACAAAAAATTAATAGCATTTAAACAAATAGACTATCCTCATAATGGAAATAATATGTATTATGTTTTATTAGGTGTTTTACATGAATTTAAATGTGATTCTAAGACTCGTAGTTTTACATTTGATAATACAGATCCAAATAATATAGTAATTAAAAAACTAATGCAACATTATAGTCTAGATTTTGATGTATTTTATTTCATATTTGTTGTGTATATCATGTGTTTAATTTAATTGATGGATTAAAATTTATACAACTCCAATTAGAAAAAATTAGATATGCTATTAATTATATTTCGGTCTCACCATCAAGAAAACAAATTTTTGCTGCTCTATTTATAGAAAATGGGCTGCAATCAAAAAATTTTGCAACTGATATTGCCAATAGATGGAATTCAACATATCTTATTCTTGAATCTGGTGAAGGCTACGAATATTGCATTACTGTATATTATAATAGCCAACACTCACACGGCTTAGAATATGATTTAGAACTACATGACTAGAAAAAAAATATGGTTATGTTAGAAAATTTTTAAAAGTTTTTTACGACGCAACAACTACATGTTCTAGTGTGTATTATCCAACTAGTCCATTTGTTTTAAATCATTTCTATTATATTCCTAACAATTTTAATAGGTATAAGAATTTTGCTCTTTTTTCTAGTATTATACAGGTCATGGAAGCTAAATTTAGAAAAAAATTGCCTATGTTATTTCTATTAGTATGTATTATGGATCATAGAATCACATTTAATAATAACAATTTCGAGAAAAATTAACAAAATCCAAGACGTGTGCTAAATTAGAACAAACTTTATGTTCTATGTATGAGGTCTATCTTTGAAAAGGCTAGCATTTAACGTTGTACGACCCTTAATCCAACATATCTTCGTCATCAATGATGACATTGACTTATGGAATTATGTCATTACACATAGGAGTGGTCAAAGTCAACAATCGGTTAATTCTTCTTCTAGTTCTTCCCTTTCCCGTTCTAATGATATACATGTAAAGTTAGTTAGGTATTTTGTGCATGATGTGCTTAGTAAGTTAGATGACGAAGAGAGAAATTTTTTTGATATACTACGGTGGTGGAGACAACATCAACGTAGTCACCCAATTCTTTCAAAAAATGGCTAATGTGGTCTCAACTCGAACACGCATTTAGTATAAGTGGCGTGATTTTGTCTAATATCGTGTCAATACTCAAACCGACATTTTCGAAAATCGTGCATTTAACTTATAAGTGGCGAGGATAATTTGAAGAACTTGAAAATTTGAATATGAATTAATCAAATTCATAGTAAGTATTATTTTGCATTAGTATTTGATATTTTTTTTCTTATTTTAATAAAAAATTATACACGTAACGTCTTATTTGTGTACAATTTTAACTTTGCCTACTTCCAAAGTAGCCAGTCCTAAGTCCGGAAAAAAGAGGAGAGTTTTCAATCTTTAATTTTTAACATAAATGATTCTCGATAATGTATTTTTTTTTTATTTACAAATTTTAAAAAAACAAAAAAAAAAAAAATTGAGGGCCGAGCCGAGCTCGTGGGCTGAACCGAGCGCCCACTTTGGGGACGAGCCGAGCTCATTTTTTATGGGTTGAGCCTGCTCGGTTCTGCCCATTGCCATGCCTATGGTGGTTGGCGGTTGGCAGGAGTAATGTAAGATATTGGAAGTGGTAGTTATGGTGTTGGGGTTTCAAAATTTGAAGAGAGAAGTTATGCGATAATTTTTTGTCTTTTGTGTTTTGAATGGTAAATAATATTTTTTTAAATAGTTTATAAGGAAGAGGTATTTTTTAAAAACATTATTTAGATGTAGAGTAAAAAGTATTTTTTTTATTAAAAAAAAAAAAGGTATTTGACATAATTACCTCTTCATATAAGAATTTGATTATGGCTCATTTACAGATTCTGAATTTTCACGTTCTATTCACAGAGTACAACCACATTGATTTCTTGTGGTCTTTGATTCACCAAATTTATGGAAGATTTTGTCCCTTGCTTTTTATTTATTTTATTTATTTTTGCACGTTCCAACAAGTGATAGGTTGTTGTCATGACTATAACTATATTGTCCCTTTCATGCCTTGCGTGGCCGATTATGACTTGAAATTTAATTTATTTTGTCAAAAATATTACTGTGACAATATGGAATATTTAGCAATGTTATAAGAATTAGGTCGAACCAACTGATTTTATTGTAATAATTGGTGTAAAATTCAATCTCATTATAGGTTAAAAGTTGACAAATTAGAACTTAATAAGACAATATGGAATATTTATCAATGTTATAAGAATTAGGTCGAACCAACTGATTTTATTGTAAGAATCGGTGTAAAATTCAATCTCATTATAGGTAAAAAGTTGACAAATTAGAACTTAATAAGACAATATGGAATATTTATCAATGTAATAATTAGGTCGAACCAATTTTATTGTCGAACCAACTGATTTTTATTGAACTTAATAAGACAATATGGAATAAGAATAGGTGTAAAATTCATCGGTGTAAATCTCAATTATAGGTAAAAGATTGGCAAATTAGAACTTAATAAGACAATTTCAGAATTGGCCGGTTCATCCCAAAAAACAACATATTCAATCCAAAAAATATATTTATATAATTTTGTAATGTTTTAAACTACCGATTCAACTTGAGTTCGACTATTTGACTCTTGATTCTTTTCTCTTTCTAGAATTAATGTTGGGTCGATTTATAAAACATTGATATTTAGATTAAAAAAAAAATTGATGATATATGTAGTTAAAAAGTTAAGGGTCCCGTGAAATGTTTGGTTAAAATTAATTATAAATTTTGACTTCGACTTCGACTTAGCATTTTTATCAAAATTTTAAGCTCTGTTTAAATTAATGAATTTAATAATAGTATTGTTGAAATGTAGAGGGATGAATATAATATTTTTTTAAAATTTTGAAATTTTAATCGAAATGAATTTAGAGTAAGATAGATATATAACGATGAATGAAAACAGCGACTCCCATACCTAAATACTCTATTTACATCCGTTAAAAGCTTGTTTTCCCTTTACATCTCTTTTTTTTTTTTTTAAGCTTTTTGAATTTTGAGACAATTGAAAATATCTTGAATTAATTAATACATTCTAATTTATATTATATAAACTATATTATTTTTATTAACAATACATTTTTAGATCTTTGTCAACTAATAGTTTTTTCTAACGCTAATGTAGATTGACCATGCACAAGAAAGTTTTGTGAGTGATAATACAACTAAATAGGAGTTGAGATTTGTTATTCTGAATATGTTGTCCTCTCATTATATTATTGACACTTCGACACATCACATTTTCTTAGCATATCATGTCAAACTTAGATAAATCTTTAAATTATTGTTATGAAAATTTTATAGAAGTCCAAATTTTTTCACAAAATAATTTTCAAACTTTAGTTAAAATTATATTACCAAAATTGAAATGTTTTATAGTTCAATTTAATACAATTCAACATTTCAATTACATCTAAGAAAAAGCTTATGAAATAATAATACATAAAAAGTGAATGTGAGGATTAAAAATAAAACCATAAACATAGAACTAAAAGGAGTGTTACATAGAACCATAGTTATCAGACTCGGCCCGGATATCGACCTGGACAAGGAGTTGGGTCACCGGATTGTTGGTTCAACTGGTGATTCGGTGGTTGAACATGTGAGTCAATTCATGTCGAACTAATAGATCTAATATGAATTATTACACTCTAACAAATAAACATTATATTAATTTTGTTACTAAATATTACCCTATAAGTCTAAATCAAACAAAATACTATATATATATATAGTAGAAAATCATCACCATCACAAATGTATTTAGCAAAATAAGTAGGAGACTACTAGTATTATCAACTAATTCTTGTAAAAAAATAACATAAATTATTATACTTTATTACATTAATATCTTATTAATAGAGTGGAAGAGAAATTTGTGCATCTTTTAGGTAAAATAGAGTAATAAGAAAAATAAAAAATTTTATTATGCAATGACCCGGACGGGTCGTCGGGTTAGTTAAAAAACCGGCGGCTTTTCCGAGTTATAAACGATTCGATTGTTGGACGGTCCAATTAAGAGAATCGGACCGGTTGGAGCACCGAGTCACCGGTTTTCTGGTCAAACCAATCGGGCCGATCCGAGTTTGATAACTATGCATAGAACCAAAAAGGGTGTTCTTCACTCAAATTTTATTAGATTTCTTAAAATGATAAATTATGATGGATTTTATGAATTTGAATTAAATCTAAAATTCATAAGATTTTAATAGATTTTTATGAATTCTTGTACATTTGAAATATTAAAATCATTTTTTAAAATATCTTAACTTATATAAATATATATAATAATGCATTTTGATTTGAAATGTGTTTATAAGTATTTATAAATTAGTTAAATATTATTTTTATCTAAACATTTCATAAAATTCACAATTCTATTAATTTTTCCACTTTGCTTATAATCTACAAAAAAAAAAAAAAAATTACAAAACAAGCACTTAAATGCACTACGTTCACAAGATGAGGAATGAATTGCACTATTTTCGAAAAGTAATAGCTTGCAGGTTAGTTTTTTGAAAGTTGGAAACTAAGAGAATGTTTGGCAAGATTTTTTTTTTTTTTTGGAACTCTTTTGTTCTCAAACATATTTTCAACAATATATTTTATAAAACCCACAATTTTTATCAATTTTTTAAAAACACATTTCACCAACTTTTTTCAAAAATTCTTACAAAATTATTTTTAGGGTCCGTTTACACAATTATTGTGAGTAGAAAGCTTTTGATATTAGAGCTTTTAGCAATAGAAAACTATTGACTATTTGGATATGAATTAAAAAAATATTGTGAATATTAAATTGAGTGTATGGTTGCATAACTATAAAAGTATTTTTGTATAAACTTTATATTTATTTGACTAAACAACAATTAATTATTATATATATCATATTATTTCTTTATAATAAATAATATTTTTTCATATTTTATAATAACTATTAAAATTAATATATTAATTTAATTATAATTACACAATTATTTTAATATATTTAACTAAACGATAATTAATTATTATATCTCTTAATATTATTTTTAAAATAGATAATATTATTTTTATATCATATAATAACTATTATAATTAATATATTACTTATAATAATATAATTATTTTAGTATATATTATATTACTTAAAATTAATTAATTATATAAATCAAACATATTATGTGTGATTTGTATAATATTATTTAATATGTCAATATATATTTTTTATTTTATATAAATATATGAATTGGCAATTTGTTCTAAGTAATTAATGTTGTAAATAAATTAATATATTAATGTAGTAAATAAATTAATATTTTTTTTTGATGTATTAATGATCGTTTTGTTAATTTTTAAGTTCATTAAATGTAAATACAAGCACCCGTAAAAGTTCAATTATAGTTTTTATTTTTATAATCTGTTTTCTAGTCAAAAATGTTTATTGATTTTAGTTAAACAACCATAAAGTGAAAAAAACACTTTTATTCTTTAAAGTGTACTTTTGAATCTAAAAAAAAAATCATTTCAAACACACTATTTAACTCCATCAAACAAGCACTAAATGAGTCAATTTCCTTGTTTGTCACACGTATCAACATACTAATATTTCCAAACCAGGATAGAAATATAAAAACGATTAAAAGAAAGAATGATTATATTCACACCATATTTTATTATAAATGTACTATATTTTAATTATATAAAAAGTCATTAACTTTTATTTATTATCACATTTATTTATATCCTTAATTTTTTTATTGGATTCTTATATTTAACAATCTATTAATTAACATATCTTGTTCTTATTGACAATTTTCATCTAAAAATTTTATTAGTGTTATTTAAAATGAGGGACAAATATTTAATCAAATTTTTTTTTTTTTTATTTTTTTACTTATTTAAAAATACGAGAAAAAATGAGTTTTTTGTTTCTTCTTTATAGAATTTTTGGACGATAACTTTTATAAGAGATAATATATGTATAATTAAAAAAAGTTGATGATAAGAATATGATAAAAAAATATTAGAATAATAATAAAAGTTTATAGATTTTATGCAATTTAAAAATGTGTTTTGTGAATATATTTAGCTAAAAGGAATTCGTGCCCACCAATCAATGTGGTTGTATTCTAAAAATACCTACCTGGTCATGTTTGTTTACTCTCTCTCTCTCTAAAACACTACTATTTCTCTCTCTATATTCTCTGATCATCATCTTCTCTCTCAAAACAGCAATCTCTCACCCATTTCCAGTCCCTAAACCCAAACAAAAATCGACCCTTTAAATCTTCTTATTCAAAATCTCCATTGAAGAGGCTATAAATCAAAATTTTCACGTCAATACCAACACTTTAATTTCTTTTCATTTTTCAATGCCAGAAGTTTCTTTCCTTAATCTTACCCTTTCCCATTCCAATCCACATTACATTCTTTATTAAAGAGCACCACTTCTTGCATTTTACTTCTATTTTAAGGAAATTAATAACATTTTTTTCAACAAAACTCTCAGAGTTTACTACTTTACCCTCTTGTTTGTATGTATACATGTATATGATATTTGTGTTTTTTATTTCACAGACTGAATTACAGGGTGATTATGGTGTTTTATGATTTCTTGGGATTTTGAACGCGAGGAAGCTGTTTGGAAGGTAAGTTTCATCGGTCGTAAAAATTTACGGTCTTTAGTCAAACGTGGTCTGCCTGCATGCGCATATAGAGGATCGTGGTTATCCATGTACTCCTTGTCTGTATTTTTAGCTATTGGTCCTCAACTTATGGTTTCAGTATTAAGTTGATATTCAACCTTTCAAAATAACAAGTTAGTCCATAAAATTTCATTAGCTTCATAATTATATTTTAGTGCGTGTTTGATAATGTTAAAATTATTTTTTAAGTACTAATAAGTTATAGATTATATAGAATGTGTGGATAATAAATGGATAGTAAATTGTAGGTCTTACGAAATATATGGATAAAAAGTATGTTTTGACTAATTTGATCAGTTGAAATTATAATTTAAAATTGAAAATTATTATTATATTAAAAAGTTGAGGACCATTTTTTATCGAGGCAATAGATTAGGGACCAATAGTGAGATTTTCCAATTTTTGAGGTCATGCAAGAGAATGTTGGGTCCATAAGGTACAGGGTGATTGTGGGTGGGGATGTGTTCCTGTCCGTTGGATTATGCGATGAGGCTCGGATATCAAGTAAATGACAATAAGATATTTGTGGACGGCTGGTGTGAAATCACAGGTCATAATCATATTAAATGCTTTGTCTACGTGTTTCGAATTTTTTCTTGCAGTATGATATATGGGCAATGATCTCTTATTCTATCTTCATATTAAGAGGTAACATGACATAATTGATAAATAATATTAGCTCAGGGGTGAGTATTATAAATGAGATCATTGCCCATGATATAAAATGAGCATGAGATCAGGAAAAAAAAAAAATCAAATTAGTGGACCCCAGTTTATACTGGTTTTACAAACAAAAAATGTAACATGCTTTCTTTTCCTTCTTTTCCATTGGGATGTGTGGTCTGTGGGAGTGTGGTTGTGGTGGAGTAGAGTAGGGTAGGGTACATTGGATGCTATATTCATTGGACCCAAGAAATGCCTGGGGCAGCATCATTCTTTTTTTTTTTTTTTCTTTTTTGATAGTTAATTATTTATTTTGATGGTTTGATTTTGTTAAAAATTATTTTTTTCTTTCAAATTTTGATAAAAGTTATAAATATGCTGTTAAAAATTGATAAAATTTTTAAGTTTCATAAAATTTATGGTTAAAATTAATTGTTAATTTTGATTTCAATTTTTAATAAAATTTTAAATAAAATCAAACAAGCTTTTTCTTTACTTTACCAAATAAATCACGAAAAAAATATTTTTATGTAGTACTAACAATATAATCTCGTCTATTGCAGTGGCAATGACTCGTACAGTTATGACTTCATAGGACAACCTTAGGGTGTTGCAAAAATAACAAATTAAATAAGTGTTGTTCATAATAAATTAGGTCGATTATATAATCTTCTTTTGTTGTGGTGTTTGGTTTGTTTCTATATCTACTTTAGGGGTGGCAATGGGACGAGTTGGGCTCAACCCAAACCAAATGAGCCCGCCTTAGCCTAAGGGATGAGTTAGGCCCGGCCTATGTGGATCCGAGCCGAGTCTAAGTTGGGTTCGTGATCCACTAGAGGGCTTGATTCGGTGGGCCTCATTGAAGCGCTGAAGCTGTCCACGAAATAGCTCGTTTTTTCTTTTTATTATTATTTTTAAAACAAAATTTGTTAGTAATTTGAAATTTCATAATAAAAAATTCTCGTCTCTAAACGAGTCCAAGCCGGCCATGGGCTACTCAACCCGTTTCCCACCCCTAATCTACCCAAACATTCAACATAAATAAAAAAAAGTATAAACTATCTTATTTCTTTTGTTTATTTCTCTCTTTTAACATTATACTCAAAACTAATAAAATTTAATTTTTTTTCCTATCATATTTTCAAGTTCTATTATAAAACGTTTTCTTTTTGCTGTGTTGCATTGGTCTTTGTTTGGTTTTGCTCAAAAAGTTGATAAAAATTTGAGTCAAAGTTAACAATTAATTTTAACTAACTACACACATTTTATAAAATCTACAAATTTTCAACTCCACATTTCATTAATTTTTGTCAAAAAGATGATTTTTGACAAAACTAAAATAGACATTTAGCCTCTTAGGATATCGATTATTGAAACTTTCATGTGTCTTTTGAGGGCCTCGTTCACTTTTGTGCTTCTTCCTGTAGATCTGTAGTTTTCCTCCCGTTGTAGTCCACTTTTTATGTTGAATCACCTCGATTCAAGTGTTAAAGCATGTAGCTTTTCTCTTTTATTTTAACACGCTCGTTATGCATTGTTATTGTAGCAATCATTGTCATAAATATTCCATTCTTTCTTTAACTATTCATTCTGTCTTTAACTATTTGTCTCAGCATTGCTGTGTTATTGTCCCAGAAATCACTTCATTTTGTGATTTTCTTGTTTCAGATCATGGATTCGGTTAAACAATCTACAGCTATTCTGAGTAAAAATAGGTTGTCACGTACTTTCGCTAAGGTTTTGCACATTCGAGCATTGACAGGGATAGCTCCGGATGATGAAATCCAAAAGAAAACGAACGATCACTTGAAAAGTTCCCGGGTTCCATCCTCTGATGATGAAGATGAATTGGTTCGAGATAGGGCAGTTAAAGAAGCTTTTCTTGCCAAGCTGTTTGCTGGAATATCTGCTGTTAAAGCTGCATATGCAGAGTTGCAACTTGCTCAGTCTCCTTATGATGCTGATGGAATTCAATCTTCTGATCAAATCTTAGTATTGGAACTAAAGGATTTGTCTGAATTGAAGCAATGTTACTTGAAGAAACAGTTGGACACAACAACATGTCCTCAGAAGACTCTGGTTTTAGCAGAAATTAAGGAGCAGAAGTGTCTGCTACAAACTTATGAAATTATGAGTAAGAAATTGGATTCTCAGCTTAAGCTTAAAAACTCCGAATTAATGTTTCTTGAAGAAAAATTGGCAGAAGTCAACACGGATAATAAGTTACTCGAGAAGAGATTAAATTCAAGTGGACAATTAGGCATGCCTGAGGATATTCACTTCTCTGGCTTAAGTCCCAGCCACTTCATTACATGTTTTAGACAGACAGTAAAATCAATCCGGGGATTTGTCCGGTTGCTGATTCACGAGATGGAGTCTGCAGGGTGGGATTTGGAGGCTGCAGCTAGTTCAATTGAACATGGGGTCGTTTTCTGGAAACAAAATCACAAGTGTTTTGCATTTGAATCCTTTATCTGTAAAGAAATGTTTGATGGTTTCAGTTACCCGAATTTCTTGATCCGAAAGGAGTCCTTGCCAGAGCAGAAGGAAAGACGAAGGCTATTTTTTGACAGATTCATGGAGTTGAAATCTGTTCGACCAGCGGATTATCTAGCCTGGAAGCCTAAATCAGCATTTGCAATGTTTTGCCGCTGTAAATACTTGGCACTTGTTCATTCAAAGATGGAAGCATCCCTATTTGACAACTTGGATCAGAGGAATTTGGTGAATTCGGGTGAATGCCTGGAGACACCCTTCTTCTTGGCGTTTGCTGAGATGGCTAAGCGCGTTTGGCTCCTACACTGCCTGGCCTTATCTTTCGACTACGAGGTCTCTATCTTTCAAGTGACCAATGGAGCTCGTTTTTCTGAAGTTTACATGGATAGCTTAAGCGATGAAGCGTTCTTGTTGTCTGATGGAACACCACAAACTGATCCTCGTGTGGCTTTCACAGTGGTTCCTGGGTTCACAATAGGTAAAACTGTCATTCAATGTCAGGTGTATCTAATGAATCCGGCTTGCACGTGAAAGACGTGTCAAAGACAGTTTAAATAAATAAGTTTGTTTCCTCTCTATTTTCAAGTTTTTAGATGAGGTGATTCAACTGTATCTATATTGATCGTGAACTAGGGATTTGCCAACACGTAGTGCACGACAATTAGGCCTAAGCTTGCCTGGTAGCTGGTTGTGCCTTTCAAGTTTCAAGATTGTCCCAATTTTGTTATACATCCCGTCAGTGTCGGAGAATAGTAATTGTACATTGTAGCACTTTATATACGTACTAAATGTTTTTTCATAATCGTGTTTTTGTACCTGTCGGTATTTGCTGCAAAATTGGATCTTTTGTTTTGCTAATAACAATTTTCTTGAACGAAGTGATGAAAAAAGATTTATAGACGCCCTTAACGAAGCTTTTCCTTATCCTGAGGTCCATGATTCAATTGGAACACTTGTAAAGAGAAAAAGGAGGATATTATGTGCTTTAAAAGTTGTATTAAAACCCATAGGAAAGACCATAAGCCAACATATTGTAGGCTGCCATTTAACATGTTTTGGGCTTTCCAGTGCTCCACCAAACACAAAATTCGATTAATTTTGAACTCTATACAGATAGCACCAAAATAAAGCATATGACTGTTGTAGTACTACTTTTTTACACTTTTGACTTTGTGCCTTGTGGACAAACATTAAGAGATGTATATAATGTAATTTTTTAAAAAAAATTACATTAAAAAGTTTGATTAACTTTATTTATCATTATTCGTAGTAATTACTAGTCTATATAGAATTAAATGATATGTTTAACCACATTTCAATAGAAATATTATTTAATGTTGTCAGCGATTTTATATCTTTAATATTTTACAATGTATACGGGATCGCTTAAGTAATAAAATAGATTTTGAATCCAAATATCGTTTCCACAAAGATTTAGATAATTCAACGCCAATTACATTAACATTAACCGAATCTAATTAACTTTAAAAAATTGGTGTTTAAAGACTAACTAAAATATGAACTAAAAACAATTAAATGATTATAATTCAAATAAGTAAAAATTAGATTAATGAAAATTATTTTAACTTGAAGAAAGAAAAAGTACTAGGATCTCGAATCCACTTATAGTTGTTAATTCATCTATTTTGATTCTTGATTTTGACAAATTACATCAGTTAGAAAGATCAATATCCCTAAATTGTTTAACAGTTTCCTCGAATAAAATTAAACTTATTCATAAGTATAACTCGACTATATCTCTATGACGAATGCGAATACAAACGAATGCATTAAATTTCTATGGATAATTAAATATCACCTAAAGCATAGCGGTATATTTCTATCCCATATTGGACTTTAATATAATTAAAATATTGTCTAGGCTGCTTTCGATCTTTCGATAGTAAAACAAACCACAACACTCATACAATTACTACGTATATAATTGTAGATTCAAATAAATCAAAATTAATTATTCAAACTATATTGAAATAAATCGTAAAACACCAAGTCTTTATATAGAAGAATTTAAAATACAAATTTTATCGTAATCCTAGCACTAAAAGGTTTAGCATAATATACTTATAATGAAAAAATAAAGAAGAGAAGAAAATATGAAATTCATCACCCGGATATGAAGAAAATTTGAGAGATAAAATCTTGATCATCATTGAATTCTTGAAAAAGCAATTCTTAATCTCCGATTGGTGTTTTCGTCTATTGTTTTTCTCCCAAAAAATCAACAACCGACTATGAATTTTTAATCCATATTTATGGTTCTCTAATGGTGCCCCAAAAGATCTCAAAATATTACAAAATTCGCGCAGCTAATACGTTTCCTAGTCGGATTAGAATTCTAAAAAGGAAATAAAAAAACGCAGTGTCAGAAATAGCCTGGCGATCCAATCCCAGGCGATCACCCATGAGAGGTGTTTTGCTCACTTGTTTTTGTTCAATGTAGTTGGGCGATCGCCCAGCTTGGTTTCTTCAGAAACTTCACTTTTTGTTCTCCAAGTTTAGATTTTGGTCTTTTTAGTCCTCCAACTTTCCAATAGCTCCAAGAATGGTCCTTCAACCTTTCACAAAGTGAAATTGAGTTCACATATTCTCTAAATATTTGCCAACTTATTGCTTTTTCATCAATTCTTCTCCAATTTCTTACAAACGGATCCAAAATTGAAATATAAGGAATAACAAACTAAATTAAGTATAAAATCAGTAATATAACGGGATAAATGCTTAGTTTAAATATCCGAATAAGTGAACAAAACACACTTATCAAACACCACAAACTAAACATTTATTCGTCTTCGAACAAAAATAAAAATAAACTATAAATTTAAACTAAGCTAAACAAATTAACAAGACTTGAGTTTATGTTAAATTCCTTACCATATATGCCTCAAGTTCGAAAATAAAGCAACACTTATAGAAAAAAATTAAACAACACAATTTTTTTTCACTTATCCGATGTTCGACCTTTAGTGAGTGTGTGATTAGCCAAAAATTGAATTTACACTTGTATTAGACCACGACCAATATTATGTTGTTGATATTTTTATAATCTCGAACCCTTTGTTGCCATTTATTCCTTATACCTCTCGTAAATTATCACACTTCTAAAGCTTTTCTCTCCAATTCCGTGGTATTCTAGCCAATTTGGTTCCTATTGATCAACACAATGCTTTTTTTCAAATAAAGTGGTAAAAATTAGAACTTGTATTCTTAGAACTAGGATAGTGAGTGATTTCTAAATTCTCATCTTCAGTCTCAGAAGTTCTATGACATGAAATAGGGTTATGCATCTTCATTGATATCGTCAGATTTTTTTATTGATCTTCTTCAGAGTTGTAGTTGATGGGGTTGATCTTCTTCAGATTTTTTCTATTATCGGTATTTGTATAAAGATGTATGTATCTATTAATCATTTTGGCGATTGACATTACTCAAAGCCCTGTAATTTTTGCATTCTTAAAATTGATATTTTTCCGACGAGTAACATTACTCAACTTGCATCATTCGGTGACGATTTTTTATGACGAAAATGACATGAATTTGTGATTTGCATCTTCATTGATATCAATTCCCCTTGTGATTCCCATCTTCATTGATATCAATCCCCCTTCATTGATATCAATTCCCTCCCCCCCTCCCCCTTAAAAAAAAAAAAGATGTTTTTCAGAGTTACATGTTATTGGAGCTGATTGTTTTCAGATTTTTTCTATTATTGTTATTTGTATATAGATATATGTATCCATTCGTCATTCTACAATAGTTTTACATATTTTTTATTTATGGATTTTTATGTATAAATATATTATGAATTTGAATTTCATTTGTATCAATAATTGAAAAATACATTGAATATGAAATGAAATATTTTAATTATTGTCTAATTTTGGGATTGTTAAGATACTTTAGTTAGTTGATAACAGATTTTTTCAGGAATTGATGGTGTTAATGCATTGGTTTATTATGGGGGTGATTGGGATAATTCACGGAATTATAATGATTACTCTGTTGTGGAAATAGTATTTTCATTGAATTGCAGTTACACATGTTTAGTTGAAATGATCATGAGAGAGATAAGAAAAGAACAGTCTAAATATGCTACAACAATTCAGTATTAGGTTGTATTAAATGGACCGCAATTGAAAATTTTTAGTGATAGTTCACTATATTTCTATACACAAGTAAAAAAAATGAAACAAATTTGACGAGATTTTCACTATGTGTTGATATTGAAGAAGTAGTATACAGTGACAAATGTTTTCCAACCCAAAATAATTCAATATCAGATGTTGATACATTGAAATTCTGCCACACATTACCTTTAAATGAAGATTGTTACTGCACGTCAGATAATTCTTTGGTTCAAAGCTACCTATAATTGAGGAGATGGAATTTGAAATTTGTAATTATATAGTAAGTATTGAGAATGTTGTTGACGAGGAGAGAGTAGAGTCATCACCCAACCTAGCATCGACAGTTTTAAGAAGGATACGATTTACAAAGATAAAGAGTTGTTAATGACAAGTGTATCATTTTATACAATACGTGTACGATTTCAGTACTGAGTTTATAAATCAAATAAGAATGAGTACGTGTTGAAGTGCTTGGATGTTAACTGAAATTGGAGTCTTAGAGCTTCGAAAAATGGTATGAAAAGCATGTTCAAAATAAGAAATATAAAAAATAGTCACACATGCTCAATGGACATAATCTTAGGAGATCATAGGCAAGCAACATGTTCGGTATCATAAGTCGCATCAAATACAAGTTTGTATTGTATAAGAAATGACAATGAATTAAATGAGGACGAAGGCCTTTAGAAAGCAAACCTCCAATGGAATCCAGGTGAAATCACATCTCCGGTCATATTTCTTCATGGGAGGCATTTTGAACCCCGCGGAGAGTTCTCTAGCCTTCAACTATTTGGAGAATGGGAGATCATCATCCGTCATCAAGGTCGCACAACCGTTACGGTCTTTTATCCGCATGATCCCAGAGTCCCTTCTCTTCTCTCGGTGGTCATCATTTGGGCTCGCTTCTGGGCTACTCAACGCGAGGTCGAGCCACGCACGGCCACCCGCACTCTCAACTCGTCGAATCTGGCGAGGCGACCGGCTTCTCCACCCCGAGGCACGAAGTTTCTCTTGGTCCCGGATTTTTCCCATTGAGGATTGGCGAATCATCTTGAGACCGAGCGGCTTCGATAGAGCCAACCTCGAAGGGCTTCACGGGCACGGCCGCTCGGGTCCATGTTGAAGAGATTGATTCTCCAGCAGTTCAAGCGCCACCTTCATCCAGGCGTTGTCCAACCAGGCGTCTCTGTCGTTGTCTTCTTCCCTTGCGCCGGGTTACATTCGAAAGTCTGAACGCTTTTCACCGCAAGTCAAGTATGATGGGACTTTACTTCCTCTTCCACGGAGTTTTCTATTGCCATGCTCTTTCGGGTAGAAAAAACACGTTTTACCACAAGTTGTTGGTCGTGTAATGTTTTTCGGTTCTCATAGACGGCGCCAACTGTTGACGTCCCGAACCGCGCACCGATCCACGTGCCAACAGATCTCCGATCACCATCCGCCGGCTCGTATGTTACCGCACACTAGGACGACCGTTAGGTACCAAGATTTTTCGAGAAAAAGGGTCCCATGATCGTTGGCACTCCGACGATCAAGTCAGCTCACCAGTATATGGGAGATACACGGGAGTAGGAACAAAAGGGGTGTGGGAAAGACAAGCGATGAGAGATTTTGAAAGCGAGAGTTTGGGTGGGATTCTTAAGCATAAAAAAGTCGTCATTCGGGCCAATGGAACCTTTATGAATCTGGAAGGCCTTCACTGGGGCCCATAAGGCTTTAGCGAGGCCCTAGATGAGACTTTACTAGAACTTTGACGTGGAGGCTTTACCAAAATTGGGTGGTGTTGATTGTGTGTGATATGAAAACATACGGAGTATCTATTAGTTACGAGAAGGCTTGGAAAGCTCATGAGCGTGCTCTTGAGATGATAAGAGGGGATCCAGAACTATCGTATGGACGACTATCTAGTTATCTACATATGCTAAAGGTTACTAACCCGGGAACATACACAATGATTGAGATAGATGACCATCAACGATTCATGTTCAGTTTTATTGCATTGAAGGCGTCGATAGAAGGTTGAAAACATTGCAAGCCAGTTATTGTAGTTGATGGAACATTCTTAACAGGTTGTTACGGTAAGACATTGTTCACTACATGTACACAGGACGCAAATAACAACATTTTCATACTTGCATTTGGTGTGGGAGATTCTGAAAACAATTATTCTTGGGAATGGTTTTTCTTAAGGTTAAAAGAAGCTTATGGAGAACGTGGAGAACTTGTTATCATTTCTGATAGACATGGTAGTATTGAAAATGTAGCTGAGAAAGGTATAATAAATGATATGTTGGTTATAATAATTACAATTGCTAACGATATATTTTTGTTCTTACTACATGGTGTTGGATACCATAAATGGTTGAGGGCTCACATGACAAAAAAAGATACTCCACGATAACATCAAATATTGTTAAGTTCGTTTACTCAGTCATAAAATTAGCAAAAAAAACCCATCCCAATTGAAGCTATGTTTGAGTCCTTGCGCTACATGGTGCAGATGTGGTTCTCAAAGAATTTGAGTGAAGCAAGATCAACGTTCACAAGACTCGGAAGAAGATTTGAAAACATGTTAAGAGAAAGGACGCTGGAATCGATGAGATTGAAGGTATTAGTTTCAGAACATTTTGTTAAGCATATAGTTATGTTATGGTAGTGTCTAAAAATTCAATTTAATATTTATGTTTGAATTCTTTAATATATATCTTATGTTCAATTGCGCACGTGTGTTACCATTAAGCATAAGTGCATACCAAGTGAAGGACGAGACAACGTCATACTTGTTGAACCTCGAAGAAAGGAGTTACTCATGCAGGCAGTTTCAATTTGACGAGATTCCATGTCCTCATGCGGTAGCCATAATTAGTAAAAAAAATTTGTCCGTGTATGACTATTGCTCAGCTGATTACATTAAAGAGTCATATATTGCAGCATACAATGAAATAGTATATCCCATTGGTAACAGACTGGAATGTACTATTAGAAGTTAATAGCGTGTTGGTACTGGTTTCTGCAACAAAGAAAAGTTCTAGACGATCACATGAAAAGAGACTTCGATCGATGAGTGAGAATAAGAAATTATCAAAGTATGGGCGTTGCTCTGAATATGGTCACAACAGAAGAAATTGCAAGAATCCACCCTATCAAAAAAGAAAATGAAAACAAATGTCTCCGTCGATCATGCAGTTCATTGTTATATTTACTTCAAATAGATTAATTATATTCTCTTTTGCAAATTACATGTAATTTGATGTTTTGTGTCTTTTAATGTTGTGCGTGTATTGTTATTTATTTGTTTGATTACTCTATGTAGGGATTTGGAGATACAAATATGGATCATACAATGTAGCAGCAAAAGGAATTCCAAATAATCTTTATATTGAAGATGCAGATGCATAAACGATAGAACATTGGAAATTTTATTGAGTAATAATTTTAAAATATGTTTTCTCATGTCTATGAATAAAATACTTTTTGATATGACTCCAAATACACTAGTTGTGTATTCCTTGTAGATTCGGTTATTACATTACTAATAATTTTGGATGCATGATGTTGACCTCAAAATTTGTACTATCCACGTGTTAACAGATCTCCAGTCAATCATCTGTCAGCTTGTATGTTACATGCATACTTGAACAATTATTAGGCACCAAGATCATCGGAGAAAAAAGGTTGGAGATCGTTGGTACTCCGATAATCAAGTCAATTGGCGGTACAACAATATATAAGGAGAGAGTTTTGGATGTAGGAAAGATAACAAGCATAAATTTGAGTAGAGTTTAAGGGTAGAGAATAATCCGTACCTTAGAATGACCAGATATCTTGTATTTATAGGTTCAGAGTTCTAATTGATTTAGGTAAACAATCAATTAGACATCTAATGAGATTCTCCTTCATTATGAGATAAAGGGTAATTGGATGTGAACGCGATCTTTTTTATTTTCATCCTTATCTGAGCTGATTTCCAATATTACGTTGCCAATTACTAGAAGATTGAGATTTGGTTTCCTTCTTAGTTCGTATGATAATCAGACACAATCTTTCTTGAGATATCAATTTGGCTATCCCAAAATATCAGGCACCAGAGAATTATACGGGGTGCAAAGACCAACAAATCACCCCCGGTTGGTCATGAATGGCGAGGCCCTTCATGGGCTTTGTTGCAATTGGTTTAGACGTGCGAGGACTTTGCTGGGCCTATGATGCCTTATAAAAACTGGGTGGTAACACATGAGATAATACATTTCAATGAATTATGAAATATGATTATTATGGTTTCAATTCAATATTTGTTGTAGCTCATGTTTGATAGTGATGGAGAATTAGTGAAAATAAGAAATTTTGAATTTGCAATGATATCAAGACTCTATCATCTATTGAATGTGTATCAATATCCATTAATATTCAAGATTAACATAAATACAATAAAACTAAGAGATGATAAAATATAAGCTTATACATTAATGATCGGTAAAAGAAGAAACACTAACAAGTTTCAATTTTTATATTAGCAAATGTTCGTATCAGTTGCAAGTCACATTGCCATATATAGGTGAGATTGGTTACTCTTATTGAAAAGAATAAATAATTTATTTTCAATTGGTACTCATCGTTATTACACATGTACTGGGTATCACCATTCACATTAAATGGTATCGTATATTAGTGATACTATGAGATGTGAACATAAATAAGTAACAGTGTTATATGTATCACATACAATTAACATGGAGTGATCTAATCAAACTGTAATGATAAATGGTGCAATAATCGGACAACTTGGAAATGAACAAAAAACTTACAAACATTTACTCATCTAGATGATAACTAACAATCGGTGATCATATGTACTAATAAGTAAGTTATCAAGGAAGTGTATATAATATCATTGTGAAAAAACAAATACCATTCAATAGTAAACATATGTACGAAAATATAATAGCCAACATAACAAAAAATTACAGCTTAAAAGTGTCTTAATTCCAAAAGTTATGAAGGGGCTTATTCGATATTCAATAACTGTAATGCATGATAACATAATGTGTTGAATAGTTCAGTGACATCAACTAGATGTCTTTCTCGGAAACAAGTAGATCGGGCTTTTTCCTTGCATATTTATAGAGCTGGATTGCCATGTTTAATCGAGTAACCTTCGTATCAAACTTTTTCGATATTTTCTTAACCTTGTTGTGAAAAATATATTCGGCATACTTGATGATGAATATTCCATAATAACTACTGCAATATAACACAACTCGATTATTCAAACTATAGTAATAATAATGTCGTGTTTTGTATATAGTTAGTGCCTACATGATTTTACAAGCCACAACAATAGTGAAAACATAAGTTGGATTAATCAAAATTTCATCCAAGTCGACTAACCTGTTTGTTTGCTTAGGGATTTCTTTCACGATTCTACATCTAAATGGTTATTCAAATCATTTGAATTTCAACACTTTTGATTGGCACAGTAGGTATGAAATAATATTTCGAATTGGCTTAACTGCAGCATCTCTGATAGATATGTAACAAGAGTTGTAAACGTCCAAACATCAGTTTGATATGTTGAAATGTCCCAAAATCCAATGACACCGTTTGTCCATGAAGATTGGAATGAAAACATGATCGACCTCTCCCCAGTTAGTACCAAACTCAATCTTGAGACTGGATAGATACATCATCAAAAAATTCTGTTTTGAAATTGCATTGGGGTTCTTTGAGAACTTGTCAAAGATACTCCTGATCTTAGCATGAAAATTACAATCAATTGACATCGCTTTCAATCCATTCCCAAATCCGAATTTCATAAACATTCTAAGAAAGAAGAACATCATATCCATGTGTTACAATAAAGTTCACAATGAAACGACGTAAGAAACATAGATGAATGTTATAAAATAAATAATAAGAGAATTAATTTCAAAAACGTACATTGTCTCTCAGTGGAGTCGCAACCTGGTGAAGTTCGTACCACCACATTTTTGAGTCAATGATTAATGGTCCAAGATCCATGGGAGGTGTTATTAAGTAGTGGTCTTTGTGGAATTTCCTAGTCCTGTACGAAAAGAAGAAAAAGTAGATATATCGTTAATCTAAGACTTGAGTATTGAATTAAGTTAAATTTCCATACTCACTTGTTACCGAGTCACAATCCTTGATGGTACCATTTATTGAAAGTAAGAGCATCACATGAATTGGGTGGGTCGAAGCATGATTTGTATTGAAGTGTAAAATTACACTGGAAAAATGGTTCGACTTCGACTGAATTATAATTTCTAACATATGGAGATTGAAGACAAGCAGATGGTTTGGGTAGTCGTATCTGCAATATTTCATGAGTGCCGGAATGTTCAAGGTTGAATTGAACAGGTGTAATTGCCTACGTAAAAACCCGTATATCAACAAATAAAGCAACAAAAGATAAACCAGATATAAGTCAAACTTAAGGAACTTAATTCAAAACTCCATAAAGTTTTGAACAAGAAATAATGCAACCTGATCATAAAATTGTATTTTCTCGGCAGATTCATCTATCTTCCTGAGATCTTCTTCGCTGAACACGATGTCATCTTCATATACATTATCATTTGCTGGTGATTTATAGTCATAGACCACACCAGTTGTACAATCCTTCAACTAACTTACCATCTTATGTTTCTTGATGTTGACATGTCACATTCATTGCATAAGTCTAACTTATATCATGAATCAACCAACTTCAAACAACAACCACTTGTAAGATAATTGTTTACAAAAGAATGGAAGTAAGACATTTACCATACATATATTCAAATTCTGAATCACGTTTACTAAACTAACTACATTATCCACAGTCTAATCTATCTCCCGGAAGTCATCTATAAACACTATTCCATCGTTTAGTAGAAGGGAATATTTATTAGATATATAATCTATACCTAGATCAAATGAAAGAGGGTAAATCTCACCACTTTTTGAGGAGATACAGTGTTCGATATTCCGTTCTTTCAAATATGGGCAACCATTGAACTACCATAGACCATAAGAACACGTGTAAGTATTAGAATGAAGATTGAGCTAAATATTGATCCAATGTGAATATTAAAATCATGAAAGAAAATAATTTGTACATAATGATAATGGCAATGTTGTGTTGCAAAGTAATAACTGGTGCATGACACTCAACACATGATATATTTTTGAAATATACCTTTGATGTCCAGTACCTAGTTATGTAGTAGCTACATTAACTGAAACGGATTGATTAGTAGGTAGGTTATTAATTCTTGTTGTAAGATCTTGGATTGCGTTAACAATAGTGTTCCCAAAATCAGTTAGCTTCCGTTCTGTGGACATCTTGAGATTAAAATGCTGAGATATTACATTATTGTGCTTCATTTGTATATCTCTAACTCGTTTCATAATGGATTCCTTATACAATCATGATGAAAGAATTAGTTAAAACAATATAAATACAATATGTAAATAATAATGGTAACATCAATAAGGGATGTTGTTATAGTCGTGAACTAAAACTGAATATCCAGGTCATTTATCATCAGTATGAATAGTGCTTGTGAAGTAAATGATAAGATCCTCATTAGTAATGGGTGCATTTTAGTTGTCACTCACAACATGGCGAGCAGCATGTTGATCATCATCACAGTCTATTTGAACACTAGGTACATGGAATGAAGATGAACCATTTATTTGCTCATCCGCAACCTTGGGGATGGGATTAATGGGCAACGCTTATACGAATATAAAACAGAGATGAAATCAAAATGGTTCATCAATTATTTATAGAGTATTGAGTTAAAATTTCAGGATCAAATACATTATTTTGAAAACTATACAAATAGGTACAATATCACTTACGCTCACTTCATTGCGTGAAGCAAAGTCCTTATAATTACCAGAACGACGAACTGAATAACTTAACAATGGTGTGTTATCTTCGTTTTCACTATCTTCAACTTCCTCTTCTGGAATGTCCTCAATGAAACAAGAAAGGTAGTTTTGTTGCTTCTCTTCTTGATTAAAGACAATGGGAGTGATTGATAACTTGAAGAAAGAAAAATGGTAATAATTAAATTGTTATAAATCATAGATTCTAAATAAAAGAATTTATAATGACTTGGACTATTAACAATATGAATGTTACACTCACATTAGGCCTGCTGAAAACGTCTTTTCCCAAATTTAGTTTAGGCAAGTCACCATGCATGTTAGACGTCCAGTTCAATATACATGGGGAGTGTGCCACTATGTTGGTACAAATCTTCCCTCCCAACAGTGGTATTATTTCATAAATCCATATTTGAAATGCGATAAAGAATCCACCAACCCTATAAGAAATGTAGGGTTTGGCACCACCATCGAAGATTAACGACTTGTTCCTCAAACCAGATTTCAGTGATGAAATTGTGACCTTAAATATTTCTTTGCCCCATGCATACGAATTCAATTTGTCAAAGTCGATAAGTAGGGATGGCAATGGGTCGAGTTGGCCCCGCCCCGCCCCATGACACACAAATTCGCAGGACGGGGCAAGGCTTTGACCCGCCAACCACCTCGCTTAAGTTCTTTTTTGTTAAACAGAAAAAAATAATTTAAAAAATAGGAATTTTTTATATATATGTATGAAATAACACAAAAGAAATACAAGATTGGGGTTGTGGTGTAGTGGTTAAGATTTATAGTTTCATAATTTCAACCCGAGTTAGATTCTTATTCAACCCATTTTTTTTAAAAAAAAGTGATTTGTAAATTGTAATTCTATTTTATGATTTTTAAAAAACAAAATTAAAGTGGCAGGTCGTGGGGCGGGATGGGTTTGCCTCGGATCCTTCGCGGGACAAATATTTCTGCCCCAGACCCGCCTCTATTACTCGAATAGTCAGGGAGGGACGGGTCCGGATCGGCGAGTTTTTTTGCCATTCATATCGATAAGAACCATTATAGACTTATCAACTGATCTCTTTTATGCATCTGTTAACATCAAAGATGTCAAGAGAAAAAGAATTCCGATAATTACAACATCCCAGTCATTATAATCTAACATTTGCAGGAATAGATCAAATACATATGATGCCGATATACATGGAAGGTGGCCAAAGTACTGGTATTTTATTCTACAATATGTGTTATCATACTTGTTACGATTAACGTCCCCACAACATGATAAACCGATAATGACACAAAATTATTTGATGGAAAAGTATAAGAGGTTGCCATGAATATTGAACCACATTTGATCTGGATTGGGCTGCCTAACCTCTCTTAGCAAAAACTGGTGGATAAGGTGATGATCAAGACGATTTCGTTCGCGTCTAGATAATGGGCAAAGCAAGTCTCCCTCACCATTGCTTTTTGATCATCAGAAAACCTACCAGTGAATAAAATATTAGTCTTCAAGTATGCATTTACTTTTCCAAGTGACCAATAAGGGTGCATTATGAAGTCCCAATCCTGCAGGTGAAACGAACAAATAGTAACTGATCAAATTACCAATATCCAACTTTTCAATGATGTAACGGACGAAGAGTATCGAGTGATATTAACAAAATTCCTTATTAAAAACATTGCATATAAAATAAATTTCAAATTAAGGGATTATAAATTTATCATGTAACATTATATAGTATCAGTTATCCGCACCAAGAATGGTTACTAATATATAATAAAATCTTTAAAAAAAACCTACATGTTACATAAGAAATGAACATGAGGGCATCATAGTTATACACACTGAATTCATATGGTATCATTGTTATGAAACAATATGAACTACACACTTGTGGTACCACAATGTACCATCATCAATTAATAATGTAATACACAGCTATAATGCAATTACTTGAATATTATTCAAAGTGTATAGAAGTTCAACGACATATCCGGTGATAGTTTGTTCATGTGTGAGTTTTCAGTAATGTGTCTACTGAAAATTGTAAATATGCATCTCCTAAAAAAAATTATTAATTCAACATCTATGATGAATTGCAAAGACATCCTAAAACATTTCTTACGAAATACGAGTTTAGTATACATGTTACATAATAGACAATATTATGAAGATACAATATTTGAATCTCCGAAAACATTATATTTGTTCAACGTCTATGTTGAAATGGAAAAACATCTTAACCTATTTCAACAGAAATGCTACTTAATTATACGTGCATGTAACAACAGTATGACGAAAAAAAATTAACAAAAAAATTAATAAATAAAATATCTTATTCCCTTCCGACACCGATATCATGAACTTCTTCTTCTCTGTACTGCTTGATTTTTTTTTCTTCGATTTTTCTCTTTTTGTCAGAAGAAATATTTATTTTACTCTTGTTATTGGTTCTTTTTTTGCTACTGTTATGTTTGGGTGTCATGCCTTTTTATTTGCAATGATGAATAATGGATAAAATGAAAATTTTAGATGCAATATTTGTTTCTTATACCAAAACAAGTGATTTTGATTCAAAATCTTTGCATTAACAGATATTAATAGGTAAAAACAATAAAATCAAAATGAAAACATGAAGTCCATATACATACCTGTCTTCTACTCCGGTTGAAATCAAGCTGAGATAAGAATTTTAGTTCAGTTTTTTCGATTGAAGCGTATAAAATGGAGGAAGATTCTTAAAATTTTCTTAGTTGGTGTGAAGAATGAGAGATGAAATTATGAGATGTAATGGAATGAAAGACATTTCATTGCATAGCAATGAAAATTGGGGATATTTTTGAAAAATGGCAAGATTTCCTCCATTAAAATCAGTTTATACGATTTGGCCCCAGATCTTTAGAATCAACCATATTAGATATATAATTAATTAATGAAAACGTAATATAATATTAATAACTAGTAAATTTGGAATAAATTAAGTACATATAAATAAATTATTTAAAACTAGTATATTTCAAAATTTTGTTTTAGAAAAGATGGAGGTCCTAATTTTCATTTTTTTTTTGGGGTTGCGTGGGCAAAATGAGGAAAAATCCATTCTCTTTTTATTATGACTAGCATGTAGTCTTTTTTCTGCAAATTTGTTTTGATATGACCTCAACAGGGATGGCAATGAGGCGGGGATAAAAATGTCCTGATTTTTTGCATCAATTTACTTATTTTATTTTAATTTTTTACATATGATTTAATTTTAAAAATACAATTATAAGAGACGGGCAGGCTTGGGGCGGAGACAACATGTCCTGTCCCTGCCTTGATTTCTAGCAAGGCGAGAGTAGGACATTTGTCATCTCTAGAATTAAATCATTTCTATTGCTTTGAATTTTTATAGTGCGATAGTTTGATAATTTTGTACAAGATTTTTGTAATGAAAATCTATGAAAATCTTTTAAAATGAAAGTTTATAAAAATTCATGAAAGTCTATAAAAATTTATGAAAGTTTTTCATAATTCTATAAAATCTAGAAAAGTCAATAAAAATTTATGAATTCTACAACCTATCACTTAATATAAAGTTCATAAAAATATTTAAAAATTTAAATTAAACACACACAGTTTAGACTACGAGTCTAAAAAGAACTAACACAACTTCTAGATGATGTAAGTTCTTTTTCTTTTCTTTTTTCATTTTATATTTTTGTCATGAGCAAAATTTAAAGATAGGTCATAAATAACTTAATAACTGATCTCCATACACAATCTTTTGACTTTCTAAAAATTATAGATACAATCCTTATAGGCAAAAACAATTTTCCATTTTCCATTTTAAATTTTTATCTTTAGGTTGTGTTTGATTGCAAAAAATTTTCCATAGAAAAAATCTTTTTTCCATCTATTTTCCAACTGATATGTTTGATTACACAAAATTTTCTATGGAAAAGACATTTTCCCACCAGTTTTTTAGGGTGTGTTTGATTGCAACCTTTTTTTTTTCAATGTAAAACATTTTCTCATTTTTCTTGTTTTGGCCACATTTTCCTTGTTTTCAAGGAAAATATGTTCTTAGAGGGAGAGAAGGTTTTATTTTCTATGGAAAATTTGTCTTATTTTTAATAATTTCTTGACAATTCAATTTCATGGAATTCATTTTCTTTCCACCCAAATTTCTTGCTTGCAATCCAACACACCCTTGGATTTGAAACTATCTTATTTCCTCATTTTTCTTTTTCTTATTTTTTCTCATTTTCCTTGTTTTGGCCACATTTTCCTTGTTTTCAAGGAAAATATGTTCTTAGAGGGGGAGAAGGTTTTATTTTCTATGGAAAATTTGTCTTATTTTTAATAATTTCTTGACAATTCAATTTCATGGAATTCATTTTCTTTCCACCCAAATTTCTTGCTTGCAATCCAACACACCCTTGGATTTGAAACTATCTTATTTCCTCATTTTTCTTTTTTCTTATTTTTATTTAAATAAGAAAATTGTTTTTAGCTTAAAGAAATTGATTTGTAAGTGATGATGTGGATATAGACTAACAAAAATCCCATTTCTCTCACAAGAGATGAAAACAAATAATTTTGCTTTTTTTTTTTTTTTTTTTTTAATATTTTCTCATCTAATGAAGATACAAAATGGAATAATATTTTATGCCACACTGTGGCTAAGAATTGCATAGATCAATCATAAATCTACTCTCTAACATACAAGTGTGTCTTACAAAATTGTCAATAATTAATGTGTAAATGAGGTGACTTTCAATTCTCTTCAAAGGGTAAAGGGAAAAATCAAGAACTTAGATGAGTTCAATGGCCAACTCCGGGACTAGGGGACGACCGTTTGCCACCAACAACACTGCCAACATTTCCGAGTATGCGGCCAAAGAGCCCTCGGTGCAGTATAACCACTGCATTGCCTCTATCACTTGGGGCAGAAGGTGGATTAACAGTACCTCCCTTGGAAAGGGCACTCAATATTGAAGTCCCTTCTAGGGAAGATGGCTTGTCCTTTTCCATGCTCAGGAGCTTTCTTGTTTCTAAGGACTGCACAAAACAGAATAGTACAAGAATCAGAGTGAGCAAAACAGAGTTAAAGACAGCCATGTCGAAAGCTAAGGAAATGGAAGAGAAACAGACTAGTGGAGTGACAAAATTGGTGGGAGTTAATGATTTATGGCAAAGGCGTGGTCCATATTCTAAGAGAGGGAGGGAGGGAGAGACAGAGAAAGAGTAGATACTAAGGTTCGGATCGCAAATCTTGAAGACGGTCTCGGGGCACCACTCACACACATGTTGCTACAACTCTTATTTGGGAATACCTGGTGAAAAAGTTGGATAGGTACAGATTAACTAAGTTGCCGGCTTTTGTTTATTGGCAAGTTGCATGGAGCAGTCATTTATGTTGGTCTGTCCAATTCACTTTGATGAAGACTGAAAGTGGATGTAATGGGAAAAAGGATCCCTAATGCACAAAGAGTAATGCTACATGAAAAAGGATGGACAACCTAAAGCATCAAAAGACACATTTGAAAATTTGAATTGTGTTTTTCTCACATCAGTTTCCATGCACAAAAGCCTACATCACACACAGTCACCTCACTGCTCATGCCTGTGCAACTGTGCACAAACTCTACTTCAATTTAACTCCACTTTGATAAATGCTTATGTTCATGGGAATCTACTACAAATTTGGCACTCCCGGTTCAACGTGGCTCTATGATACTGAAAAACTGGCAATAAATGATAATTGTTATGAGCTTAATTTCCGTTTAATCCGTAATTTAGATAACTAGCATCTTCGAGGACAACTTGAGTTACATCATTAAAGTCTAGTAAATAGATAATGAGAAATTTGAAACTCTCCTCGTAACAAAATTGAGATGCAAAAATGGTTTTTTATACGGCATTTCTAAAAGAGAAATATTTTCCTTAGGTACTATTAAAGGTCTGTTTGGGATTGATTTTGGAACCCAACTTCGATTTTCAAACAATCGAAGTTGATTTAGACGTTGGCAAGAAAATTTTAAAAGTGATTATGAAAGAATCGACTCACACCTACAGCGTGATTTTGAGAAGTAAGAAAAATGGCAGCCTTTTCAGATTCTCGCTTTTAACCTTTTCATTTATATATTATTAAAATACTAATTTCACCCTTAATTTCTTTAATACCCATTTGAGAAACTGAATTGATGCAAGTTGGATCATAGAAAATAATACAAATTTAATTAATTTTTGCACTATATGACTGTATTTTTATTTTGTAATTTTTATAAAATTTAAAATTTATCAAGTTTTTATTATTTTTATTTTAAAATAATAATAATGAATGCATTTTCTCGTTAAAAAATATTTGACTAAGGAAAAAAATGAATTTTACCATTCGAGATAATAATAATAATACAAAATAATATTATTATAATCAATGTCTTTTTTAGTAATTTATCATCGATACATAAAGAATAAATCACTTTTGTTTACCAAACGCTAAAATCTTGCTTTTGAAACATACAACAATTTTAAAACAAGAGTTTACCAAACACTTATCGATTTTTCCCACGGTGATTTTCTGCAAAGACAAAGATGTAAAGTGATTCTCTTAAAAGCACAACAATACCAAATCAAGCCTAAGTTTCAAAAGCATATCCTTAATTTATTGATTTATGTAAACAGGGTTCAATGAATATGATACTTACAGATTTGTCCCTGGGTTTAAATTATAGTCCAAGCAAAGAATTGTCATGCCAAACATATGAAAAAGCAAATAGATAGACTGACTTTCTGCATGCATTAGACTTGGAAGACACGATAATCAAAGAAGTCAAAATAAGGTAGAGAAAAGTGCAAGTCAATAACAGAAAGAAATTAGATGAAATAGTTCATTACTATATTACTGAAAACCTTGCAAACCAACAGACAATTATCACACCTGCAAAAGCTGAAGGGCCTTAAGGAGTCCTGTTATGATCATTAGAGGCATGTACAATACAGATTTGGTCCTAGTTACAAGGAATAAAATGTGCAATTGTTAGGAATACACAGACTAATAAAATAAGCAAGGACTACAAGACTTAGATTTCATTTCATATCATAATATGTAGTTCAAGAGAAAATTAGATCCTGAGGAATTGCACCTTTCGTTTTATTCACAAGGGCCGGATCTCACATGAACAGTGAACTCATAAAGATTTACCTGCAGCCTCTGCGCTTTCTACCATTCCATTGCAAGTTAAATTGCTATACAAACCAAAGAACCAATTATAGGAAAGAATCTGTTATTGATGACCGGTAGAATGGTAGTCTTCAAAAGACCTATGGTAGACCAAAAATGCTTGGCAAATGGCAATGGGCAATGGTCCAACTGCAGCTGTTTACTTGCTTGTTAGAGTAAGTCCCTTCCTGTCCCTTAAATGAGTGGCCAAGTCTCACAGAGCAAAACTAATGAAAATTAAAGGAAAGCTAGCACAATAATAAGAGGGAAAAGGAATCACTTATCCAAGCCACAATGCAAGAATCCTTAAGCCCACACGATTTTAGTTAAAATATCTCTGGGAGGAAATTTTACTCAAGCAGGCAATAGCGCATAGTCATGGCTCGCATGTGGCTCACAAAATTCATAGTAAATTATAATTACAACCATATTAACCCAGAGTACCTAACATGCGAGCAAGAGTGCGTATTCGACAAGCGTGTGTATGCATATCTAGGAAGCATCTCTAGTAACAAAAGAAAACTCACACACTTAGAAGTTCATTGCATACAGCAATCTCTAACCAACTGAATAAGCCTGAGTGCTTATCAGGCTACTAACAACCTCATTTGCATCACAGTGATTGTCCTCCTTGCAGACTAGAGAAATAACCAATCTCCATATATCTGAATCGATTGCATTTCTTTTCGCCAAACTATTTAAAACTGTCCATAAAATTTCCATTTTATGGCATCGAACCAATTCGCCCATAAATTTGCTTATGCTAGAAGAACGAGGGGCATATCCTTTAAAAAGCATCTCATCCAATATACCTGCCCCTTCCTTTAAATGCATTTGGTCACAAAGCCCAACGAAAAGTATCCTGTAAGTTACCACATCTGGGATGCATTTCCGTCTTGGCATATCTTCCAATAAGTCATGGGCTTCTCTTGTTTTCCCGTCCCTACAGAGCCCACTAATAATAATATTATAACTAATCACATCAGGCTTACACCCATTTTTCTCCATCTCATTCAAAATCCCAAATGCTGAATCAAACTCCTTCTCCTGACAAAACCCACATATCAGAGCGTTATACGTTACTGTGTCAGGCTTACACCCAACTTTCTTCATTTCCTCTAACAATTCAGATACCTCCGCCTTCCGACCAACCTTAAAAAACGCACTAATCAAGGTGGAATATATTGCGGGATCCAATTCCACGTTTTTTCTCAACATCTCCTCCTTAGCTTAATAGCCTTGTCCAATTCCTCAATCTTACAAACTCCTTTAATCAATGCAGTATAAATGTGCGCATTAGGTGTAATCTTAAAATCCCCCTCCATCTTCTTCTTCAACCGGAAAGCCTTGTCCAATTCTAACTTCGCGCAGAACCCATTAATTAAAGTCCCGAATGTCACCACATTTGGTTCCACTCCTATTTTCGACATTTCATCAAACATATTAAGTGCTCCCTCTACATCACCCTTTACGCAACGCGCGTTGATCAATATATTATAGGTACAAGCATCTGGGCTCCCGTATTTTTCAATCTCCATAAACAACTCCCACATTTTCTCGAACTCCCGACAAACAAGAAGACTATTCAAAACCGTATTCACAGATTTCATCGTCCTTTGGCATCGAAACGCAGGCATTTCATCGAATACCTGGAGGGCTTTATGCGGCAAATGGGCTCGACCATAGAGTGTGATGATATTGCAGATAATGATTTCCTTCGGAATTATTCGGGTGTCAGATTTCAATTTCTCGACGATTTTTTCCATTTCAGAGAGCATTCTGGCTCTGCCAAGCTTGGAGATGATAAGGTCGTAGGAGAGGAGAGAGTACCGGAAGGGTTTCGGGTTTGCGTCATTGGGATTAGGGTTAAGGAAGAGCTGGAGGGCTAGCTTGGGATCCTTCTGGAGGCGAAGGAGGGATGAAAGTCTGAATGGTGAGACTTTTTTGAGTTTCTCCATTTTCGAGTGCAACGGTCAGAAAGGCAAAGGAGATTTCACGGAGTTGGCGCCATAAGCGTCGAGGAGATTTGTACTTTGGCACGGGTTTGACAATGCTTCTCCTAAGTGCTTGTTTGGAAAAAAAGAAAAATGTAATGAATTTTAGGGAATATTTAGACTAAGTATACCGCTTAAGCGATGGCTTTGACCTTATGATTTGTTTTCAAATAAAAAAATTTGACAATAAAAATAATATTAATAAAAAATTCAAAAAAAATAACGAAAAAAAATCTATTGTCGTAATTAAAACAAAAACAAGAAAGAATAAATTTAAATTTATAATTTTAGGATGGTGAATTGAGATGGTGAGCAGAGTTTGGAGATGATTCTTTGAGGGAGAAGATTGAAGGAGAGTTTCATTTAAAGGGAGAAATTGAAAATGTAGTGACACACGAACATAGTCTTTTTTTTTCCATAGTAGAGTAAATATCTCTATAGTCGGTGATAAAAAATTAATAAAATGATAAATTGTACGAAATTTGTAGATAAGAAAAATGTTTAACCAATTTTTAAATTTGAATAGTTCACCCAAATATGCTCTTAAAGTACTTGATATTTCGAGTTTAAAGTTTTTTACTAGTATATCATTTTTTTGCAGTAGGATCCAACTGTAGAGTCTATTATAATGATAGATTGAAGCGGTGAAAAATTTGGATATGATGGATTGAGGGAGATAGATTGAATAGGTGAGCAGATTTTGGAGATGATCGATTAAAAGGAGATAATCGAATCAAGTAGATGGATTGAAAGAATTCAGCAAATTTTGAAATAAATAATTTGAGAGGAGATATTGAAGATGTAGTGACACATGCGAACGTTTAAGTTATTTTTTTTCGTAGTAGAGAAATTTTTTTTTATAGTCATGATTAAATATTGTAGATTTTTCAGAAAGTAAAAGTAATTTAAGCGTCTTTAAAAAAATGTAATTTAAGCATGCCAAACATGAAAAAGCTGGAAAGAAATAAAATTTCTCTTGAATTTTTGCTTAAAATGCAAGTGAAAGGCGTTATAAGTGATAATAATATATATAAGGCTTTGTTTGACACAGATTAAAAATCTATTTTGGTTTTTTTCAGTCATCATTTTTGACTTTTCAACCAACTTTTAACATGAAAAGTCAACAATTTCAACTCAAATAAACCAATATTGGTCAAATAAACCAAAAATTGGTTTATAAACTAGTTTATAATCAGGTCAAAAGTATACTAAGTATACATAGATCGTACGAAGTTTGTATACTTATAATTGAAGTTACTTATTTCTAAATTACAATTGAAGGAAATTAAATGCAGGAATTGGTTGATTTGATGGTTTTTAACTAGAAAATTTTAAAAAGCATTGATTTTAATCAAAATCAAACATACCTTTAAGAAATAATTCAAATGTGGAAAGAGGCAGGGACTCTATTTTCATCTATTTTCATTTCTAATTTATATAATCCTTGATGATTGATATTCATAAATTATAAATTATGTTGACAATATTGATGAGAACAAACGAGAAAAATAAAAAAATATAAATATAGAATTGAGATGAAGCGAAGGTATGCCGTAGTAAATATCTTTAAGACAAATTTTGTCTCCTGCAAATGCTAACACGATCAATGGACATATGTCTTCCAATATATGACGTTTCTTCCAAAGTTAGTATTGTACTTATACCAACTTTGTCAGTATAACCAAATAATGAATGCACTCTTCTCGAAAAGAATGTACGACGATATTTTAAAAAAAAAAACTTTAGAAATTATTTAAGCAGAATTTTGGAGAGAAAAAGAGAATTTAAAATCAATTAATTCAGAATTTGTTTGGTGTTAAAAATTTGAATTTAGGGGTTCCTATTTATAGGATTTGAAATATCTTTTTAAATTGGTGCGTGCCTTTCATGAATAAGTGTATCATTTAGCATAATTAATCTGAGCATTTAGATCGTACAATTTCATATTTTTATGTGATCTGATAGTTCAGATTAAATCTTGAATGAATGTGTCTATTCATCATACTCATTCACCAATTACGTGCTTTTTATTGGAGACTTTTCCAATTCACTCAAAATACTTGTAATTGCACATATCATAAAATATACCACATTGTATGATTTTACTCGATAAAATTCAATCAATTCCAACAATATCCCACACGAATACAATAAGTCGGCTCAAATCAAGGAAGACAAAGGAATTATACTATTTGAAAGACAACGCATCAATATATGTAGCTTTCATTTTGAACCTTCTTTAGTAAAAATATATCGAACTCACTTGGCTAATCAATGACACGACGTTTTGAATTGTCATCCGTTATTGCAAGCTCAGACAATAGATCAAACACATCATATCTCATATCAAATTTGGTTCTCTATTGTGTTTATTATTTCGGCCCTGAACTACTTGGGTTCTGAAAGTGTTTTAGAGAATTTGCCTAAATAAAATTTTCAAAGAACCAGCCACGTCCGCACAAACATAGGCGGTGTTCTATAAAGAGTACTCTACAATACTTCACTTGTACCTTTACAAGATATAATCATAGTTAAAAGCAAAGCTTATCATTAACAATTGTTGTAGGCAGCACTTTTGCATCATAGAAATGGTAAAGAATTAAAACTCTGAAGTGCTTTTCATTAAGTCAATCATAACTAGTTTTCTTATTAAACTTAGTCTATGGATCTCCAGTTGCCATGTTAAGTTTCCATTAAGTTGACATTATAATTTAGACTTTAAACTCATTTATATTGATGCGCATTCTATTCTCTCTTTAGATAACCCTTTTGTAAACAGATTTGCAAAGTTATCTTTTGACTTAACAAAATTAATTCATATTTGTTCTATTGAGAGCAACTATCGAACGATATCATATCTACAACGTATATGTTTTGACTTTCTGTTATACACAGTTTTATGCTCTGGCTATAGTTAGTTTTATCACAATGAATACATATAACATACACATGCTTCGGCAATATATGAATATCTTCTAAGAAGTTTATAAGTCATTCCGCTTCTTCTCATACTTTGTCTAGAGTAATAAACTTGGATTCCATATTGATCGAACTATACATGTTTGTTTAAAAGATTTCCAAGATATAGTACCACTACCAAGAGTAAATACATAACCACTAGTAGATTTATATTTATCTCTATCTCATATTCAATTAGCATCAATGTATTCTTCAACTACTGGAAGATATTTTCTATAATGTAATAAATGTTCTTTGGTACATTTCAAGTGTCCCAACAGTCTAACTAATGTATCACAATGTTCATTACTAGGGTTACTTGTATATCGACTTAGTTTATTTATTGAGTAAGCTATCTCTGATCAAGTATATTAGGCTTCCAATAATTTAGATTGACATGAATGTCACTTATGTTAAATTTTATGCACAAGAAATTTGTAAGTGATACTATTTATTGCATAACCGATAAAAATACAATTAACAGTTTTATGACATAACTTAATCATTTTAGGAGATGTAATAGCTACTTTTGCTAGATGTCATTCTTTCTTTCCAAGCTTCATATGTTATTGACCCATTTTTATTGTGGGGTCCTTCCACAAATTTTGTAATAACCCAAAACTAATAAGCACATCATTTATTGTTACCGTTGATTCAAATCCATGCAATTGAATTTCTCAAATTTCTCATGTCCAATCGTTCCACTAGTATGCTCAATATTAGTCATTTACTATAAAATCATAATATAAAAAAAATATATAAATAAATAAATAAATAATGTAAATAAATTAAGTACCAAAAACAAAAAAATGTCTCAAGATTGTTGGCAATATTGACGGGAGCAAATGAAAAATAGAAAACATAAATGTAGAAACGAGATGAATCGAAGTATGCTATAGCAAATCTCATTAAAACATATTGCGTCCCGGCAAACGTACTAACATGATCAATGGACGTCAGTCTCACAAGATACAAAGTTTCTTCCAAAGTTGGTATTGCACTTATACCAACACTGTCAGTCGAACAAAAGAATGACTGCACTCTTCTCGAAAAGAATGAACAACGATCTTTTGAAAAAACTTTAGAAATTATTTTAAGTAAAATTTTGGAAAGAAAGATAGAATTTAAAATTAATTAATTCAAAATTGATTTGGTCTTAAAAATTTGAATTTATGGGACCATATTTATAGGTTTTGAAATGTCTTTTTGAATGGGTGCGTGCCCTTTTATGTATATGTGTACTATTTGGTCTAATTAATCTGAGCTTTTAGATCGTATCATTCTATATTTTTATGTGATCTACGATACTTCAGATTAAATCTTGAATGAATGTGTCCATTCATCATACCAATTCACCAATTACGTGTTTTTTATTAGATAATTTTTAAATTCACCCAAAATAGTTGTAATTGTTATATCATCAAATATACTATTTTTAATGATTTTACCTGATAAAATTCAATTAATTCCAACAAATTATTTAACAATCTTTATTGAGTAGAGTCGAGCCTAATATTATGTATGAATTCCTGTATCTATACAAGAATTACAAACACAAAATAAAGTTTTTAGCACAACAAAACATCACATAACAATCACAATAGACCATAGCAGTATATATCTGTCTCCTATTGAAATCTATGTTACTTGTTAAAAAAGCTAAACATGTATGGTACATCTCGGTATCAATACAATACTCAAACAATCTTAAAATTGGCTGGATAATAGGAAAGGGTTTAAAATAATAACAAATTATAAATCAACAAATGAATATTTAATATTGAAAACAAGATTGTAAAAGTAAAGCTTCAAAAGAGGTTTAGATCGTCATCCTAACACATAGGAATTTAGTTACTCATGTTCTGAAATGAAGAAAATAGATGACAAGTTGAGGGTCTTCAATCATCACTTTGAATAATCTCTGACATCCTCATTCCGTTTTTCACTTGAATCCCAAAAAAATCCGAGAGAAATGTAGATTACTTTGTTTGTGTCTTATTTTCTCTCCTTAAAATCTCTATCTTTATGTCCAAGAGTTGGGAGTTATTGTATATATAGGCATGAAAATTATGTCTTCAAAATCATACATAAACTTGACCAAACGACCTGTGCATGGTAAATTGCCAAAACAAAACAGTGAACAGTAGTTGGGTGTTGCTTGAGCATCGATCTTTTGCTGTCGAACACTTGCGACAAAAATGCGCAAAACTTTTTATATGAAACTCAGAATCGAGATCCGCAAAATTCGTTAGATTCCCGACTCAATAAAATCTTCAATGATATATTATAATATGCCTTGTGAAAATCTTCATATCAAACTTGACTATCTTATTTCCTCACATGTTGCACGCACTGATTATCCTATTTACTTCAATTTTAGTTTTTTCATTCCTAATTTTCAACGTCACTCCAAAACACTTAATTCCTTTTTATTTTTCTCCCATTTCTTGTCAATATAGCTCAAGCTCAGAGTTTAACAAGTTAAAAATCAACAATAATCTAATCCGGTATATTAGCGAAAAGCCTTGAAAGCGAACCAAGACTAAGTATAAAAATTACAATTATCACTTAGCTATGTACAAGGAAGGGTAATTGTTAGAATTGACATAGTTAAAAGGAAACAAGAAGTTGAAAGTCAATTTTTGTTGTCGTCAATTTAGTGCTTGTTCGGCTGCCATTTTAACCAAAAAAATCTATTTTTTTATCTACAATTTTTGACTTTTCAATCTTTTTTACACTACCAAACAATTTAAAAAGTCAAAAAGTAACAAAAAAACTCATTTTTTCCCAAAAAAACATCTACCGAACAAGTCCTAATAGTGTCCTGTCATGGACAATAATTGATACCAAATAGGTCTTTAGTAAAATTTTACAACTAGACAATCTTTTATAATAGAAATAGACATTTCATCGTAATATCTTAGACTTTTTTGATATTAATGATTGAAAATGTATTGTATATATAAAATATTTGACCATAAGAAGCAAATTCTAGTTTCTAAATATTAATGGGGCTTCAAGGGAAAAAAAAAAAAAAAAAATTGTTGGAACTAGTGAATTATCAATTTATCAATAAACTTTTCATTACAAAATGTTTTGGTAAGTACAGTAGGCCTTGTCTTACTTTTAGTTTTTAATGAAGAGTTTGTTAGATATAATACAGAATATATATCAAAGGAAAAACAGAAAGAAAATTATTAAGAAAATGACAAAAATAGAATTGCAAATCATCAAACCGAAGCCTGTATATTATACAGTGTCTTTAAAACAGATTTCAACGTTTTTTGCAAAAGAAAACACGAATCCACTTTCATCTTCTAAAGAAAAGAAGCTGATTTCACTTAAATCATGACTGAACACAGCAATTTCCAAATAGAATTAGTGACATTGAATGAGCAGACGAAACCATGAAGAAGAAGCAAGTATTGCCACCATAATCACCCGCCATATTTTATTTGGCTACATATCTATATAGCTAGTACATATTATTTGGCTATGACCGAAGATTGAGAATAAATATTGTCGACCCCAATTATCAAATTTAACGTGCACTAATACTTGATAAAAATTAGGTTATCGGCAAGTGGTTGAACTATCATTATTGGTTCAAGCATAAATTTGTGTTCAAACGGATCACAATCCTCACGATCAAATAACAAAACGAAATGTTTTAAAAATAACAGTAAAACCTAACTAGTTAACATGTTTGACATTAATGAAATTATTTTATAAGTATTTATAAGTTGTGAATTATATGAAATGTATAGATAATCTTATAAAATATGTAGATAAAATGTATGTCTGAACTATTTATTCAGTTTCAATTATAATTTAAACTTAAGTAAAGAATAGATATAATACCTTTTGTATGCTTTTGGACTTTGACCACACGTGTTTGACATATTAATACATTTTGGAGTGAAATTAATTGCTCAAAATTATGAAGAGCTTTTTAAATTTCAATCTATTATGAATTTTGGGTTGCCATGGTAATTTAAAGTTTGATCAATTCAATTTTAGTTTTTCGGCCTTAAAAATGTTAGATGAAACATCGTATTTAAAATCGAAAAATTATTTTTTAATGATTTGTTAAAAAGTTAAAAATTCGTTCTCTTTCACGTTTCCAAGCAGTTTTCAATTTTTAATTTTGTAAAATAATCAAAATTTGTTTGCTTTCAATTTTCTAAAATGCACTTTCGAAAACAAAATTAAATTTATTATATAAAACTTAAAACACATTTTTGATGTTTTGAATATTGACACACAAAACACACACAAAAATTTCTAAAAATTAATATATTCTAAATTCTTAAAATACAAAAATTATATAAAAATTAAAATTATAAAATTATAAATAAACTAAAAATCTAAAAAAATTTAAATTAAAAAATACTAAAAAAATAATTCAGGCAATTTAAATAGAAAATTTTAAAATTTTATTTTATTTATTTAAATGAAAATAGATTAAAACTCTCAGTCCACGTCATTAATTTTTTTCTTCTTATTTTTTAAATTTATTATTTGTTTGCATTTTATTTTTGTAACAAAAAAAAAAATTGTAACATCCACCAACTTTAAAATGTATATATTATTTGATAATATATTAACATAAAATTATTCTATTTTACTGAATAATCAAATTAATTGAATAAAATATCATAAAACTATTTTTCAAAATTCTAAATTGAACATGGTTTTTAATTTTATGTTTTTAGAAAAAGATTTTCGAGAATGACATATCAAATACGTTTTTACAATCTTAAAATATAAAACCGAAATGAAATGAATTCAAAATTAAAAACTAAAAAAAGGCAAACTTATATAGGCGATATGTCCTTATATATGTCTTTAGATATGTGACTTTTAAAATAAAATAGATTATTCAGGCGCTTTAGACTCGACTAGATCCGGTGCTTGAGTAGAAAAGCAGATCTAACCCCTTTGGAAAGCAATTAGAGGCGGAGAAGGCAGAGGTCTCAGTAATTACAGGAGCGAGTCAAGGCGTTGGCGAGTACCTGCCAGAGTTGGAATCGGTCACCCACTTGAGTCAAGTATACATGGTGCTCGACACGGCGGTGACATGCTTGGGTGCAATCGCTCCTGCTTGAGACTCTTACCGCATAAAGCCGACCCGATTTTGACCGCTATCATCCTCTTCCTTTTCACAACTCACTTGTAGAACTCAACAATGTAGGTCCCTTGACGTGTCGAGAATGCCATAATAACAATTGTCTCTATGAGGTTTCATACGGTGACGACTCATACACAGTCAGAGATTTTGTCACGGCATTCTTTCCGACTTAACAATTGTCTCCATGCCTCAGCCGTAGACTACCCTATATCTACAAGCATTCTTTCAAACTCTGCAGTCACATATCTCTAATAGTATCAGAGACTACTTGCTGATAAAATAGCACCAATTTCAATCGAGAATTTTAGCCATTTACAATGGGTCAATGATACCACATATGCATTCGTGGCAAGATCTTCATTAGACCTTGGGTCAATGATGTTGCTCAATTTCACAATGATGGCGCACCCAATATTGTCTTCTTCTTCATCATCAAGTATCATCAAATGCTCTTCTTTCACAGTACTACTGATCAAAACTTTTTCTTTGCCACCATTTTCTTCCATATTTCTCTCTATCTCTTGCTCCATTTTTGTGGTTTTGGTGAAAATGTAAATCTTTATTTTATTAGTCTACTAAGTGAGAAAGCATAAAAGTGGTGTAAGCTGTTAAATAGGAGTTCTTGGTGGAATAGTGGGTGTCTGTATTTGCATATCCAGTACACATGGTAAATTGTAGGGGCATATGTAGGTGGTGAGAGAGTGAGAGAGAGTGTGGGAAAAGGGGAGAGACATTCTCAGTCGCCTTTTTGGAAGATAATAGTGCGTGCATTCCAATTTTGGGTTTTAACGGTGAAATCTGACGGAAAGTGTGAAGAGGGACCTACGACGCATATTTTTTCATACGTTGGGGATGTTTGGTGCTATTATTTTAGATTAGGGGCATATCTCTAACGATTTTGAAACGTTGGGGACCTTTGATGCAATTTTCCCTAAAATAATTAAGTCATTGATTTTCAATTTGACAAACAAAAGCTTTTTCTATTTTAAAAATTTTACATGCACATTTCAATTTTCAATTTCACTAATTTCCCAAATTCAATTCAAAACCCATACCTCATTCACACAAATTGTGCAAAAACCCCGCTCTTTTCACTGTCCGAACTCTCATTCTCGAATCGACGAATACCCCAGCTCAAAAACCTCGCTCTCTGCAAACCGGAGCGGTCATATTCACGCTGTTTAACGGAAATAGATATGAAGGAAGAGCAAATTGAGAAGTTGAGAGGGTGGTGAGGGATTGCGTCGGCAAGCATTTGTAAAATTAATTGAATAAAATATCATAAAACTATTTTTCAAAATTCTAAATTGAACATGATTTTTAGTTTTATGTTTTTAGAAAAAGATTTTCGAGAATGAGATATTAAATACGTTTTACAATCTTAAAATATAAAAGCGAAAATGAATTCAAAATTATAAACTAAAAACTAAAAGCATAAAGGCAATATCTCCTTATATATGTCTTTAGATATGTGACTTTTTAAAATAAAATAGATTATGTTAAAATAATAGGATAATTGCATCAAAGGTTCCAACGTTTCAAAATCGTGGGGAGATGCCCCTAACCTAAAATAATAGCACAAAACATCCCCAACATATGAAGAAATAGGCGTCGTAGGCCCCTCTTCACACTTCAAAATCAAATTTCACCGTTAAAACCCAAAATTGGAATGCACACGCTATTATCTTCCAAAAAGGCAATTGAGACATTTTCTCAACAATATGAAGTTAATTGTTTGTTTCATACTCTTCACTCAACAATGGGAAAATGGGATTCCTTCTTGCCATCTTCTTCACATTTTTCTCAATTTTTCTTCTTTGATTCTTGCTAGAACTCTTGAGTTAGCTCAAAAGCTACACTTCTTGATGTATTCACTCTGATTACAAAAACCCAAGAGTTGTTTTCATTCGACTCTCAAAGTGTACTACCTCGAGAAGCGAGAGAGTGCGACCGGGGAACCACTTTGTGCATACGGTTCTTCACTCAGGCCAATTTGCATCCTCGCTTGGCCATCCAAGTGGAACTTCAAACAATGACTACTGAGGAACTAACTTTGGATCGACTCAATTGAGACTCAACCCGTGTCAAGGCGCTTTAGACTCGACTAGATCACGGTGCTTGAGTATAAGAAAAGCGAGATCTAACCCTTTGGAAAGCAATTAGGAGGCAGAAGGCTGTAGGTCTCGGTAATTACGAGGAGCGAGTCAAGGCGGTGGCGAGTACTTCTGCGAGAGTTGGAATCGGTCACCCGCCGAGTCAAGTATACATGGTGCTCGACACGGCGGTGACATTAATTGGGTGCAATCGCTCCCTGGCAGACTCTTACCATAAGCCAGACCCGATTTTGACCCGCTATCATCCTCTTCCTTTTCACAACTCACTTGTAGAACTCGACAATGTAGGTCCCTCAGCGTGTCGAATGCCATAATAACAATTGTCTCTATGAGGTTTCATACGGTGACGACTCATCTGCGATCGGAGATTTTGTCACGGCATTCTTCCAGACTTAACAATTGTCTCCATGCCTCGGTAGTAGACTAGTTAAAATAATTAAGTCATTGATTTTCAATTTGACAAACAAAAAGCTTTTTCTATTTTAAAAATTTTACATGCACATTTCCAATTTTCAATTTCACTAATTTCCCAAATTCAATTCGAAACCCATACCTCATTCACACAATTTGTGCAAAACCCCGCTCTTTTCACTGTCCGAACTCTCGTTCTCGAATCGACGAATACCCCAGCTCAAAACCCTCGCTCTCTGCAAACCGGAGCGGTCATATTCACGCTGTTTAACGGAAATAGATATGAAGGAAGAGCAAATTGAGAAGTTGAGAGGGGTGGTGAGGGATTGCGTCGGCAAGCATTTGTACTCATCGGCGATTTTCTTCGCCGACAAGGTGGCGGCCATCACGTCCGACCCCGCCGACATATATATGCAAGCACAAGCACTCTATCTCGGCCGCCACTACCGTCGCGCCTTCCACCTCCTTAATGCCTCCCAAATTGTCCTCCGCGACCTCCGATTCCGCTACCTCGCCGCCAAATGCCTAGTAAGTAATTAATTTCCTCCCTTCTCCACCACCGATACAAATGCACGACGATATATTGCAATGTTATGCCACTGTGTCCTACGGACTTGGTGTTTTTAGTTCGGTTTTGGAATTTTGAGCTTCTTCATTTTTTATCTTTGAGTTTGATTCGTGGTGATGTTCGTCAATTGGTTGCTGAAATATCGCTGATTAGTTAATCTGGAATTTAATTATTCAAGCCACTCTGGGAACGATTTACTGGGGGATTTCCTGAACTACTCAAGTCCTAGTATATTATTTGTGAAGTCTAGCTTTTTAATATTTTGTCTGCTTCTTTTTGTGTTTTAATTTTTTTTTTTTAATTAATTCCATGCAATGTTTAAAAAGGCGGAAATAGAAATGATGGCACTTTTCAATTGTGAGGCGATGTATAAGTTTCGAGGCGCTTTGAGGCGTAACCTCACCACAAACTAAAAAATTAGTTAGAAAACTGTAAATTAATATAAAAATAGTCTATTTCACCAATAAAGAGTAGAACATCAATTGAAATTTCTTACTTAAGTATACTATAAAAAATATGATTGCTTGCCGACAATTTTTACTTCTTTTGCAATAAAAAAAAAGCTTAAATTAACTAGGTTTAGAAGTCTGCTGCTACTTAGTTAACGTGGGTGTTGTTTGACATTTTTCATGTTTTCTAATTGTAAAAAAGCCCAAATGTTTTGCTTTTATATTTTATATTATTAAATCCATAGTTTTTGACTTTTGTGCAAGTTAGAAAAAGGGCCCCAATTAATTAAAAGTCCAAACGAAAATTCAGTTACATGTGAAGTGCAGGCGCCATTCGTGAGGCATACGCCTCACAGAAAGAGGTGCATGAAGCTTAAAAAAAGCACTAAAATTCACGCCTCGAGGCACAAAGCATGTGCCAGCAGCTCCTTTTTAATCCATGATTCCACGTGAAGGTGGTGAGGAATATTCCAGAACTAGAAATTTTATTGGAATTTTTTTTTTAAATTCCTTTGGATTAGCATGCCTGCGGGTGTACACTATTCTGAAAATACTTTCCATGACATGTTTTGCCTAACCTTGACTAACTCAATAACTCCATCAGTTCCCTGCGTGTCAAAATGAAAGTTTGTGTTTACGTGAGCACTATGACTGCTTTGCTTATATGATAAATATACAATTTCCTTGGATACATTTCATTAAATGGAAATTTTCATCTATTAATCAGGAGGAACTGAAGGAGTGGGATCAATGCCTTTTAATGCTTGGGGCTGCCAAAGTGGATGAACAAGGTAATATTACTGATACAAAGGATTACGGCAGCATGTATCTGGATAAAGATAGTGAAGATCGTGAAATCAATGTAAGTGTTTTCTTTTTCTCCAGCGCACGTGTATACATGCTGTAACTGCACCCTGCCTCATTCTTCCCACATTAGAGAAGCATTGATCTGAAATAATTTTACATCACATGACAGATTTTGTCAGCAATATACTTTTTAAGAGGCAAGGCGTATGAAGCATTGGAAAATCGTGTACAGGCTCGACTATGGTCTGTAATTTAGTGTCTTATTAATAATTATATTATCTTCATTTATGACTTTCTAGTTTCTGACCATGATATAAACCGATGAAGTTCGAAAGTAGAAAATATATAAACTTTAGTTGTCTTCAAGAATATTAAAATCTGATTGATTAAATAGGACATATTTTAAGTGATATATAACAATTAAAGTATCACTTTTCCCTAAATGAACAATTTTTTTTTATTGCAAGTATTTACTGTGCTAGAATAACACCTAAATGGATCATTAAAAAAGGTGTTTCTAATGATGGCATGACATCAAAGATATTTGAATCAGGAGAAGTTCATAAATAGTTTGGCTCTCAAAACTAAATAAGGTCACAACTATGTTAACCCTGGTAACTAGTGACAAAAAGGTAAGAACTATGACATTTTTTAATAGAAGGTGATGTAATTTGATGTGGAAGTGTTTCATGGTGTAGGATAAATATTATCTCATATGAAGTTTTTGGTGTTTGTTATTCCCATTAATTGCTGAATTGATAAATAACTATATTCGGGTGGAACAGTATAAATCATGGCTATTATGAGGCCTCTATGTTGGTAGGATATAGTAAATAAGATTCTCTGTGTTTTTCTCGTTATTACTGTGCTATAGAAAGGTCACTTCCAAAATCAATGCAATGAATCTTTGGTATTCACTAGAAATGGTGGATTTAAAGAATCGAGGTTTTTTGGTTCTTCGTTTCTTTAGGTATTCCCTCCTCCATTTTCGCTTTCTTCTGTTTCTAACCTCTTTTTGTATTTTCTTTCTTTTGTCTTATTTCTTCACAGTCTTATTTTATTATTGCTAAATTCTAGCATATGCTAAGTTATGAATTGGTATCACGGTATCCGAATTTTTCATAGAATCACAATGTATTCTGTATTTAGTTACAACTATTAAAGTGGATATTCGGGTTGACATACATGGACCTTTAGTTTTATTCTATCTGAGGCTTAATATGTTCCCCTCTCTGTTCTGCGCCTTCCTTTTATGTTATTGTCAAGTTGTTGATCGTGTTTTGGTAGCTGAAAGAGATCATTGTTCTACATTTTTCATGAGCTTAAAGGTATAAAGCTGCCATCAAGGCGGATCCTCTATGTTATGAGGTATGCAACTATTTCCGTTGAGGTGTTTCTCATAGTATTATTTGAATTTTTTTTGCGAAGTTTATTATAGTTGACACTTATCTTCATTAGTACTGACCTGTTAACTATTTTCATATTGAAGCCCTGTACAATTGCTATTGGTACTTTATTACATGTTAAAATTATTCATTGCAATGTGACTTCTTCTATTTTTATTCTCATTCTCATTGACCATAATACCACTTCTTCCCCTTCTCATTACAGGCGTTAGAATGTCTTATAGAGGGTCACATGCTCACCTGTGAAGAAGGTGAGAACTTGTTGAACTTCGTCATTTTGTTTTATGTGATTTTCAACTATGGGGAAGAGTTAAACATAAGGTGGATGTTTAACTGTGTCTCAGTTTGTATTATTTATTTATTTCTACTTTGCAATGCATGGATCTTTGGTTGAATACCATAGGATCATGTTACTCTGTACTAAATACATCTGAATTTCCCTTTGTATGATTAGGTAAGAGTTTTATTCTAATTCGATTTGCCAATAAATTTCAGAGACAAGTCTACTGTCAACATTGCAATTCGGCCCTGAAGATGGCTGGCTCTCTTCATTCTATTCATGTCTGGTAAAGAAAGTAAGTATAGTTTCCAATGCTAGTATGCTTCAAGATTACAGTTTAGTTTATAATTTGGGAAAATAGCAATGGCAGTCCCCAACCTTTTTGATGTAACAAGTTGGCCCTCAACCTAATTTTTTCGGTAAGAACAAAATTCAAGTTTGTAGCAAGTTGGTGTCCTGTGGACGGTTTCCATCCACTTGACCGTTAAAAGGGCGGAAGAAGTGGGGATTGTGCAGGCGGGGTGGCGAAGGATGGGTGCAGGGGTATTGGTGGTGGGGGAGTGAGGGGTGGGATGGAGGAGGTTCGGGGGTTGCAGAGATAGTTTACCTTTTTTCTCCTTATCTTTCCCTTTCCCATTCCCTTCTGTTTATTTTTTCATTACAATTAAGTGTTTACTCATATTACGCTTCAAAGAGTCAGACATGTGAAAGTCACACGCCTTTTCAATGGTCAACTGGATGAAAACTGTCCATTGTGGACCAACTTGCTACAAACTTGAAATATTGGGGGCTACTCTTGCTAAAAAAATAGGTTGGGGACAAACTTGTTATATGGAAAAGTTTGGGACCCTCAGTGCTATGTTCCCTTCTAAGTTTATATGCATGTGTATATATCTAATTTCATTTGGTTTACTTCTGATAGTTAACAATCCACTCTTGTCATCATCTTGTCCAGTACGATAAAGAATATGTTGTAGAAGCCAAGTTCAGAGAACTAGAGCAGGAACATACATTGAAGAACAATACTGATCTTTTAGCCTGCAAAGCTGAGTACTACCATCAGTGTGGTGAATACCAGAAATGCTTTGAACTAACGTCAATGTGGGTTGATAATTTTGTTTGAAAAGAATGATGCTATTTACTTTTATTCCTTGACCAATGCCACTTGTGTCACTACACATGATTTAATTCAGATTGCTCGAGAAGGATCCTTTCCACCTAAAATGTACTCTGGTGCATTTAGCAGCAGCTATGGAGCTTGGAGCATTCCAACGAGCTCTATCTCATGGCATGTAATTTAGTCAAGGACTATCCTCAAAAGTGAGAATGCATCTATAATTTTGTATCATTTATGTTAACAACCCTTGTTAATCTTGAAAAAAGAATATTAAGTTTTTGCTCTTATTTATTTTCTACATTTGCTCGTAGTTTTCCTCTGGAGTGGAGAGTATGACATAAACTATCAGTACTCTGCCTAAAATATTTATCTAATAGTGGATTGGTGAAGCGGCATTTGCATTGTGCAGTAGTGCCAATGGTAAATAGGTTTTGGCAGAGTCCTACAGGCCACAGGGCAGTACGTTCTGATTTGACGCAAGTGACCCTGCTAAATAATGCCAACAGTTAGGTTTACACCTGATTTTTGGAATCCTGGCAACATTTCTAAATTGTTTAAGTTTAGAATATTTAATATACTTGATAATAGAAATATACATTATGATCTAAGCAAGAGAATGGAACATGTAGCTATCCTCTTGACTAGTCATCTAAGCTCAATAATTTTTTGAAGCACCAGAGTAGCTATTCTAAGGCCTTTGAATTCCTTTTGAAATAAAAAAGGGTGTTCAGATGTAATTTTGTCCAACAATCCCCCTATTGCTCAAAGCTAATCACTGTTCACTGGTGAGCACATTGTGTCTTGTGAGATCTTTGTCAATTGATTGCCACTCCTGACATATTTCCCGTCTCACTTGTTACTTTTGAAGTTACACGACCTTTTAGAAACTAGAAATTTGATACTTGGTTTTATATTGAGAAGGATTGGTTTTAAAAAGATGAGATTTGGGATGAAACTGGGTTTGGTCTGTAACTGTATTGCATGGATCCAGCCATCCAGGTAGGAACACTGGGTATAGCACATGCCTGAAAAACAGATCCCCCACTGTCCAGTTCCAAGTAAACACGGATCTTTAAACTTGAATCATTTCAAAGTAGTTGTATAATGTCCGTGAGAACATATATGGATATGCTCTCATAGTATTACTCATGAATATTGTGTCTTCAAAATGGATGCTCAACTCGGTTTAAAGCAGGTATTCAATGCTAAAGTTTGAATATGTGCTGCGTGCTTTTGATCAACCCTAATGTTTTGGATACATATCCTCGTATCCTTGTTCAATTGTCAAGAGTATGCGACAGCATTCTTGGTGTGTTTGGACGCACCATGTGATAGAAGTCGTAATGTATTGCTGGAAGAAAGAATCTCATAGGAAACATAGCTAGATTTTTTATTTGCTGTCTTTCTGGGGACTTGCTTCAGGTGGCGGTTGTTTGAAACAGGCAACAAAGACTTGTGATTACTGGGCATTCCGATGTTTCTCCTATTAATTATTTAGTTCTGATTTACAATTCTGAAACAAGTAATTTTCTGTGCTTTTCAGTTTTGAAAGGACCTGCTAAATTGTTCCATCAAAATCTTCTCTTTTCATTTCTTCAAACGTTTCAATTCTTTTGTCTTAATGACTCTCTATGACATGTTTATCTAGGGCTCTGTCATGGTTTGCTGTGGGTTGCTACTATTACTGCATCAAGAAGTATGATCAATCACGCCGTTATTTCAGGTATTGACCTTTCATAGAAGGTTGTGAAGGGAGGATTCTAACATATTTATCTTTAAGTGGTGTTCTACCGCTGGAATTAAACATCTTTCTCTGTTACACCTTCATTTGAGGTATTAACCTTTCAAAGAAGTTTTTGAAGGGATTCTAATATATATTTGTCTGACTGATATTCTACCACCAGAGTTAAAAGTTTTCCCCCTGGGAGGGGGTACATTCCCCCAGAAATTTATGTTATGTATTCATTTCTAGAAATTCAACTGTGCCATTAACTTCTTCTGAATCTTAAAATTTGCTACAGAAAAGCTTAGATGTTGCTGGGTTGAACAGTTTGAAATTTTGTTTGCGCTTAAGTTTTAGGATTATGTAAATTATACTTTTGAGTAACTGGTGTGCAGCCTAAATATTCTGAATTCTGGGAAGATGGTACTATATAGTTGCAAATCTGGGTCATCCTCCAGTGTCGTGTTCAAAGATGCATGGGGTGAATTGACATCAGAATATCTTACTTAATGGAGTTCTGTGACACAAGTAGAAGTGCACGTTCAGAGAACTTACAATATATTTGACAGTATTTAGTTTAAGGTGGAGATATATAAATTATAATTGAGCATGTTTGACTAAGCTTAAAAGTAAGCCAAACTTAATTTGAAATAATTTCTTTTTCGAAACATCTTTGGATAAGTTACTTTTCTCATAAAGTGAAAAAGGTTACTTATTTTGATAGTAAGGTAGGGCCATAGAGGTTATTTTGGAAATAAGTAACTTATTTCCACCTTTGTTTATGATGAAAATCAGGATGCCTTGGATTTTGTGAAGACATTTCATCCTTTTTAAGTGTGATATAACTTGAGCATTTAAGGAATCAAGGTCTCTTTCATCTAAGGAATGATTTTTGTCCCAACATGGGTTCAGTGCACATATGGACACAATAGCATGCTAATGAACTGGAATATAGATGTTTATTTTTATTATCCTCGATATTTTTGATTGGTATTGCAAGTTGGCTTGATTTGAATTATGAGTTATCTTATTTTGCAGCAAAGCAACAAGTTTGGATGGGACTTTTGCCCCGGCTTGGATTGGTTATGGGAATGCTTATGCTGCTCAAGAAGAAGGAGATCAAGCGATGTCAGCTTATCGTACTGCTTCTCGTTTATTTCCTGGGTAAAATTTTCACCTAAATTCAGCATTGATATGACTGCAATCTGTCTAGGAGATTTGTGGTTTTATTTGGGTTAAGAAGATTTAGTTGTTCTCTGCATGCACTTTCCTGTAAATTCTGAGGGCTGTTCCCATAGTTCTCGTCTGTATTGCAGTGGATAAGTTATGCCTACTCGGATCTGCATCATGATGCAGGTGTGAACAATTTTGCGGTTATAATATGCAAGGAAGGTTAATTTCCTACCTAGGATGTTTTTGGATGACTTTGGGGATCAGATTGTTAGATAGAGAATCATCAATTCTTTGGACGGAGGAAAGATAATTCACAACTTCGTTGAAACTATATGGTTATTAATAGCATTATTGAAGTTGTAAATCTTTGGCAATGATTGAAACTATCGCTGTAAGGTTGAAAGAAACCTGCGATCCTATGTTGGATTTAGACCTGTTTGACGTTTTTGTATTGTAGGATGAATTCCAGATCTAGATCTCAACTGTTATGCCTAGAAGTGATTCTTAATTTGTTAAATGTAGTTATCAAAATCCTTAATTGTGAAAGTCACATTACTTATGAGGTAAAAATTTCCTTTTACATGTTTGACTATTGATACTCTCTTATTCCAGATGCCATTTGCCTACTTTATACATTGGGATGGAATACATGCGAACCCATAGCTTCAAACTTGCTGAGCAGGTAATATATCAATTTCTGAAAATTGGAATTTTACTGTCATGGTTCTGATTTGACTTTAGCTGTCAACTTGGGGAAAAATTTGAAACTCTTTGTTCCCTGTGTTACTTGTGTGTATGTATAGTTTTCTAGAGATTTATTAGCTAGTTCTATCTTCAAAAGTTTCTAATTAGATGCTGCTTTCAGTTTTTTATGCAGGCAAAAACTATATGTCCTTCAGACCCACTTGTTTATAATGAACTTGGAACCGTGGCTTATCACATGAAGGAGTAAGATTTTCACCTTTCATGAAATATGTAGACTACTGCTTCGTTTCTCTTTGTTATTCTCTTACACTTTTGACTGGACAAAGCATCAAATGATCCATGATTTGCTTGTTGGTAAGGGGTCAGATTCTATTTATCCATTGTACACCTTTTAGATGATAGGATATGGGAGGTTATGCTAGTTTACAATGGTAGATTTTCTATTTTAAGATTTTAATGCTGATCAAAGTTAGAGCTTGTATTTCAGTGATATGTGAAAGCTTCCGAGCTGATATTCTGTGAAAAGCTTTAGCTATATTTGGTTGTGTTAACTTTGTTTCATTGACAAATTTCATTAACTTCTTGAACATTGTGACCTTCAGGAAACATTAGTGAATATAACAACTGTGCAGGGATACAGTTTGGACATGTCCACTAATGTTTCATACCAGTTCGTCCAACCAACTAAACTTGATATAAATCCATTTATAGCAAATTCAAGACAACAAGAAATCGATATAATTTTTGTGTGATTATGGGAACACTTTTCTAAACATAAGTGGTATTCACCAGCATCTTGATCATCTGACCAAGGAGCATCACGTTGGCTTTGAAGCATCTGCATGCTACTGGCATTTCGTAGGCGTGGTTTGAAGCCTTTCCCATTCCGGAGACATTAAAGTAGGGAAATAAGAAGAATGTGGAGAAAGTTGAGGCTTGATTATAGTTGCATCAGTCGAGCTCTTTCTATCTTTAGTAACTGATGAATTCGACCAATACCCATGGGAACATCGACATTGTTATGTTCTAGGAGATATAGAATGTAAATATGTTTCACTGATGCAGATTTAGAGGGAAAGTTGCTTGAAACCTGTGTCTTTTTTAGTCTGGTGCATTTGAAAGGGTTTTACTTGCCTGTATGAAAAATGGAGAAAAAGACAACGTGACTTTTTTGGGTATTTTATACATGCCAATTTTATGTTTCTGACAATTTCTGATGTTTATTGCAATTATATATTGCTATACAAGTAAAACAATTTATATATTCCTATTCACGTAATCTTATTTAATAAACTACCTAAGAAATAATTTTATACAGACTTAATAACCTTTTTGTACATATTTAATCAGCGCAGTTATTTCCCAAAATCTTTCAGGTACAAGGAAGCTGTACGGTGGTTCGAGAAGACATTGGTTCACATACCATCCTCTGTAAGTGAGATGTGGGAGCCAACTGTAGTCAACCTCGCCCATGCATTGAGGAAATTGAAGTATGTATTTTCTTTTATGATTCCATGAGCGGTTCTCAATTTTAGCTATGTAAACTCAAGGATGTGAAATGGGTGCCTGATGATCTATTTTTTCTTTCTCATCTGGTGATGTATCGAGTCAAACCCGGTCTTGGTTGGATAAACCGCAAGTAGTTAACCGCTCAGATGACTCACTTATTTCTTGGTGGATGGCTTCTTTACACTAAATTTTTCGAAACCAAAAACTTTTACAGGTTTCACAACCTGAAGGAAGAAGAACATCTTAAGATTGCATGCATTACAGTTTAACAAAAACTACAACAGGTTGAGGGAAAAAAAATTCTGTTTTTTGGCTTCCATTTTAACATTGATTTTTGATTAGCTAGAAATACCATATTAATAAGTTGGTCTCCTTGGATGGATGGAGCCCATTTGATGTGTGTCATGTTGTACTTCTAAGTTCTATTGTTTCATTAGCATGTGACTCACTAATAAGTTTGGCTTCCTTATTTTTTTTTTCTGGAAATTAGTGGATGGTTCAGGGTGAAAGTGCAGTATAGTCATAAGATCAAGTCTATCATTACATACTCTTTCTTGTTATGGAGATGCAGAACTGTTCCTGACTTATAATTTATAGCTCTCGAAAAATCATAGAATTGGAATATGTAGTGTCTCGTCTGTCGTCTGTCGTCTTCCTTTTGTCTTCTTCCACTTCTTATTATTATTTTGTAGTTTTAGTTTCTTTGAAAGTATTTTGTACCTTCAAGTTTAATTCTTTCACTCCCTTACCACCACCGTCATTCCAAAAGCCCATTTTTCACCCATGCAGTAGATCCTGGTGCCACTTTGGTTGTGTTATTACATTCAAATTACAAAGCTACATGTTTTGTTGCGGTTAATATCAATCGACTACTCTATGTCAGGAGGTACAATGAGGCAATTGTATACTATGAGAAAGCTCTTGCATTATCAACAAGAAGTTCGAGTACTTATGCTGGACTTGCGTACACATATCATCTCCAGGTGATTATTTCTGAAATATTTGTAGTTGAGTATGACTGTTGGAAAATTTATGATGAGAATCTTTCATAATAAAACTCTCTTTTTTTTCCAGGATAAATTTACTGCAGCAATTACATACTATCACAAAGTATGTTATTGGTAAAATTATTTAGAGCTGGCTTACTAGATTTTAGGCATTGTGTTATTGTTTACAATATTTTTGCGGTTTACCAAGTGGTTTTTCTGATAGTAAAACGCATTACAGCGCATGAAATTTATATGTTTTGATCAAATTGTTCATATATTGTTCATTTTCGACCCTGTATCAAGTAACATGATTCTGTTTGTTCAACAGGCTTTGTGGCTTAAACCAGACGATCAGTTCTGTACGGAGATGTTGAGTTTGGCGCTTGAAGATGATTGCCGCCATGGCACAGACACCTAGCGTGAATCATTAAAGATAAAGTATGCTTTCCTTTGAATTTCATCACCTGCCCAAAGTTGCTTACAAAAACCCCATAGCCGTTCACTCTAGTGTGAATAATTTATTAGTATACTGAAGTTTGTCAAAGTTCTAGCTAACAGTGAAATGACTTGATCATCAGAGTAGAATTGGCCACTCCAATTTTTGGTGGCCGAACTCACTAACCAGTGACTATTTTGTAGGTTTTTTAACAATTTCAGGTTTGATCGGCGACATCCTTATTACAGGTTTTGAACGCCAATTATACAAATTCAGTTTATATTAGAATTGCAAGATGAATATAATTTTCTATCAAAAGAATATCGAAGTTAAATATATAACACAGGATTTGAGCTTTATTTATTTATTTGCTCGAATTCTTCCAGGGTAAAATCCTTGGCCACATTTTGAAAATTTACCTTGTATTGTGTATTCTCTTGGAAAAATAAACATTGAAGCACTTACAAAATTAACCATGTGTATAAATGTATCGACTGCAGCCTTGTGTATATTTTTATCTTCACTAATGACCTTTCACAAGAGTGGATTATGATATACTAGTCAAAAGCTCCCAAATGAAATAAAGGAATATTTTTAATTTCATTGGTTCTACGGCTGCAAAACTTGACTAGAAATAGAATCAATTTTCATTAGAGAAAATTATATAATATATAGATCATATAATATATCCAATTTGGTTTGTTAAGGAAAAAAAAAAAAAACAAAGCTATGGTGGAAGTATCTTAATTAGTCTAGTTTGGGAATAGAACCGCTTTCCAATTAACAATGAAGTACTTGGTTATTATCTTGCTTGCTGAGGATCTTTGGTTTGCCTAGCTTAGAATTTCAGGGTTTGATGGAGGTACTGGTTATGTGAGTTTAAAATATTTGTTTTGGGTGTTTATGAAGAATCTTGTTTTTTGTGGTTTTTAATAGTGATTTTTAAAATAGTCCAACCATATTTGGAAGTTTATTATATAAAGTATTTTAAATGAATAAAATTAAATGTGTTCATATAAAAAAAAATGTAAGTATTTGTAAATAATATAGAGTAAATGTGTATGTTATTTTTTACAATTAAATATGGTTTTACGTGATTTATCAAGTCATTTTTTATTGTGTATGGGTTAAGTTTTGGACTAATTATTGTTGCTTTGAATAAGCTCTTGCTTGCCTATCATTTTCTATTGGATTATAAGAGAAAAAGGAAGGAAAATGAATATAATTTTAAAGCTAATTTTCATGAGTATATACATCGAAGTTCTTTTTGCTCTATACTTCTTAAGAGATGACATCTATCAATTTTGAACAAAATACTAGTCACAAGATAATTGTTTGTAGGTATGAATTTAATTATTTTGCCGCATTTTGAAACATATTCATTAATATAATTTTGCAATTGGTGCACTAAAAATGAGTAAAATACACGTAATTTTGTAGGATTCTCAAGAAGAAAAGTCTTAGTATTAAGCAACTCATCATCATCATCTTCAACTCCAATATCAACTAAGTACCCCGATAATTCATTGTCTTTTGAAGAAGGCTGGTTCACATATTGTAATAATACTTTAGCTAGACGATTTGTTGCTTTTTCATTGAACCAATAGCCTATTTGAATGAGTTGTTATCATCACTAGTCTTACGTTTATTCTTGCACTTTTTTTGATGTATTGTCAATTTCAGATTGACAACCTGGAAAAGTTAAATTTTTTTCATCTACTTCAATATTAACAGTATTCAATATAAATTCATTTTGTTCTAGTATCTCATTAATTACATCAACCGAGTTCATTGCACTTTTTGGCCTAAATGGACTCTTTTACTCTTGATCTCTTTAGGGTATCACTTTCATCCTCATTGGTCTTATCTTTTGTAAAAGCTCATATAACTTGTCAAAATTATATACATGCTTGCTCTTCCATTTTGAAATTGACATCAATTGCAAAAAATCCAAGAAATGATGCTTTTTTATGAAAGTTAAATTAAATAAAATAAGAAGACACATTTTGATTCAAGAAAGGACATATATATACCACTCAACAAAGTGCAAGACTTACAATAAAGAGCAAAACTTACAATACAATATTTTATATAATAAAGATGCAGAAAATGAGTCTTAATGGCACTAGAAGTAAAGAATACTGATTCCATGTAATTTACCACCAAATAAATATTCAATTAAAATTATGTCAATAAGATAATAGGAGTATAGATTGTGCAAACCTCAATAAGATTGTACTTTGAATTCGACAAGCCATGTTGAAGTAGTTTCATCATATACAAAACCTTTCAATCCATACTTAAAACACATCATGGCAAGCTGGCCAAGATTTCTTGATGTTTTTAATGTGATTTTGGATCTTGTCCTTCTCATCCAATGTGTGGAAACTTTGTCTTCAATGTTTGCAATATTTTTTCATGTGGTTTTGATGTGAAGGTCCCTCCCATCCTATTGTCTTCCACATACTCGTGCTAATAAGTTTTAATGAGAATATCATCCATTGATTGAGTTCAGCACTAGTTCGGCTATTTCTTCATCTTTAGAGGTACCGTTTCTCCTAAAAAGAATGGTTACACAACAAAAAAAAAAAACAAAACAAAAAATGTAATTAACATTAAAACAATGCATCCTACTTAATATAATAAAAATAATAACAGTTATAAAATATTAATAACGAGTCATACACTACTTAATTGTTGATAATAAATAAAAAAACATTAAACAAAGACAATAAACGGGTAAGTGGCATTCAATGCCCATGCAACTTATATGTTTCCACATTGCATTTGTTATTGAGTTTCTAACTCTCTTTTTCTTGCATCTTTGTTATCGGGCATGGCAATGGGCCGAGTAGGCATAAAATCGAGCTCGGCTCGCCCAAAGGGACGAGCCGAGCCCGAGCTTAGCTCGTCTCCAAAATACGTGATCGGTTCGGCCCACGAGCTCGGCTCGACCCTCAAATATTTTTTTTTTTTTTTTAATTTTTGAAAATGAGAAAGAAATAAAATATCGGGTATCTTTTATGTTGAAAATTAAATATTGTTTTTATCTAAATTGCACTGATTGTGCATTTGTGGATGAACTAATTTTCCTATTTTGTTTTTTGATGTGGTGAGAGAGGTGAATAAATGTGTTGAGTGTATGTGGGTGGGATAACGATAGTTTATCACGAAATCTATCAATGGGACGTAATTTGCAATTAAGTAAAAAGATGAGAATGTTTAGTGCTAAAACAAATGTTGACAATATATTATTAACAAATTGCAAATATAGTGATTAAAAAAATACAAATTTTTCTATTCTAATTAATTAATTTAAAAAATACTTTTTCAAATTAATTCTTTATCCTCTGATTTTACAAAACAGAAATTAAAAAGTAGGGTTGCCTAATTTTCTCTAAAATATAACCCTTTCTGGGCTAAACAAAACAAAGCCAATTTCAGAGAGAGAGATGATACCAGTACCAGCGGGAGAAGAAGTCGGCCCGAAACTCGCTCGACTTCTCTACTTCGTCGGCGCCGGATGTATGTTTTTTAACATTCTGAATGCATTTCTTGAAATTTGTTCTTTTGTGTTGTTTTAAATGTATCCGATTGGAATAATTATGCCCTATTTTGGTTTCAGTTTTGTGCACTGCTGCGATTAACAAGTGGAGATATTGGGAAAGAAAGTCTTCGATTCAGAAGCAACAACAGTTTAATGGTCAACCACTGGAAAATCAGTCAAATGCGGTACAAAAAGCTGTTGAATAAAGAAGATATTTACCCCCTATGCGGGGCGTTCTTGATTTTCAATAGGCCTTTTCTGTTAAATAATTAAACTGATGATTATTTATTTGGATTTGTCTTTAATTTTGCACAGGGATATTGAACTAGTAAGTAGATTTAGACTGTACTCTCTTGTTTCTGATGTATGGAGCAGATTGTTTAGGATTCCATGATTTGAAAAAAAAAAAGTTTTTTTTCTGTTGCGTTTTAGATTATGAATTGCATAAAATTAATACGTGAAATGTTTCGGTATAGAAGATAATATGATCTATTCATTGTGGATTTGTTGAATTGGATTAATACATATTTCTAGTGATGAGCTTGTGACTAAATGCACTTTTCGCAATTACACGAATTATGTACCACACCCCTAAAATAAGGGCTTGATTTGTTGGTTTATGATTCTTGGCCACCCTCTCGTTACAAACCAGTTTTGAGGGTCAGTTCAATCTAGTATGGTTATAACTATTGTATGAGAGTAGGCACTCTTCTCAGGATGATCCTTGTGGTGATATGGGGAGGGTTACTTCAAGTAAAAGACTGGTGTATTAAAGTCGCCTAGTTAAGAATATGGCCCATTGTGGTTGTGGATGTCAGTTGCCAAATGAGAGGATTGTAAGAGCTCCAATTGTGTCTTATATCATTAAAAGCTTGACTCGTGGACTTATAACCACTTGGGAACCCTCCCCTTACAAGCGAGTTGTAAGTCTAAATTCTACTAAATGGGGTGGTAGCATCTCTAGCGACATGGAAAAACCGAAATGTATTGCAATGTCAACTGCTTTAATGGACGTAATTGTATGTAAATCTTGACATTTCATATGGCAGATAAATTCAGTGATTGAATTTTGTATGTTGGCTTTGAGCAAGATGATAATAATTCATATTTTAATTGTCCATTCATTGCAAACTCAAGATTATTCCAAAACAATCAAGAGGTATGAAATAATTTACAAATAATAAGAGCCCTATATTATTGGTATGACATGATCCCCATGGTCCCTAGGTCTTCATCCTTTGCATCTTGAGCTACATCTCATTGGCATATTGTAGGAACTTACAGAATAGGCATTGTTGTTGATAAAGATTATGTGTAAAGACACATACTCGACGATAAGCAATGTATTGAGGATCCACAATGCCATGATAGAGTTTTCGCGTTCATACAAGAGATACTCAGTAGGCGGATGAAGAGCCAGGAGCGGGATCCCCAACTAGAATAGGTGAATGATGCTTTAAGTCAGGTTCATGGCTTTTGACTTCTTTTTTTCAATCATGGCAGCAAGAAATATTTCTTGTCTACTTCAAAAGCTTAATTGTATTAGGAAGAGTGGTGATGCCAATTTGTTTTGGTTTTGAAAAGCCCGTTTTAACACTATGGATGAAGCCTTAGAAAAGCTCTTTGAGATATTTTTCCATCCTTGTAGCACTATCCATTCCTAACCTTATTTGTGTCAACCGTAACATGTATGTCTATTCAGGATGTTCACTAATAAATTAAAATCCCCATTCCTCACATTTAGTGAACTTCGAAATTATGATGAAAAATTGAATTGGTTGTAACACACTTGTGCCTAGGTGGAGAGCTTGGCTTTGACCCCTACCATTCATTAATTTGATAGGGTAAGTAAAATGGGAGTCATATGATAGCCTTATCTGGAGAATTACATCAGGAGGAGGGTTGAATTAGATGTATATTGGATATCATTGGTGATTTGAGCTTCTTGATACATAATTATGCTGTTAGTGTCTTCTCTAACCTTAGATTATCCCGCTGTTAGAGAGATGTGAACTTGGGATGTTTGAACTTTGGGATGGACAGATTCCTAAATCTTTGATCTCATGATTTTTTCGGAGCTTTTGCAATCATCTAAGAATTCTGACTATTTTTGCTCAGGCATTCAAAAATGGCCCAGGTATAGTGGAATTAAAGGCTGTTGGAATGGTGCATAAGCAGAATAAATTACACCGTTAGAGAAGCACGAGTATCGGTGAAATTAAAACCTTAAAAACTTGAGAAGATAATAGCTTTATGGACAAAAATTGCCGCCTTGAAGAGTATATAGGAAGTATGGTGTTAAATATTGGACGTCAAGTTACTGCATGTAAACATAAGATCCACTTCTAGGCTTCTGCAGATGTATGTTCAACTTTTTATTTGTTCTGCATCGTGAATTTTACTGCATGCATTATCCTTTGAAAATCTTACCCAAATGGCTGTTCTTTCCCATATTTCAAGTACCTCGTAAAGGTTATTTTGTACACCCTGTAGAAGTTGTAGGAGTCCATATTTAGTGGTGTTCTGATTTGCTCGAACACATCTTTCATGTCGAGCCTAATAATACCTGTATTTCCCAAGTAAACTAACTAACATTCTATAGTTACAAATGAGGGTGTCTCTGTTTAGTAGTTTCTACCTCTTAATATTGACATGACATTGTGGCTATTTTTAGATCCTGCTCATCTCCTTACTGTATAATTTTATTTTTCTGTTCAAATATTCTACATATTCGCAACTTATAATTTTAGATGCAAACTGCAATAAAATATTCTGCAAGTCTGCAATATTTAGGAAGCTTTGGGAATAATAACTCCTTAGCCTCTAGATGTCCCACAGAAAAAGACCCTCACACTTTTGGTCGGGGCTAGAGGTGTAAAGGTAAGTCGGGTCGGGCTGGTTTCTATTTGTTCCAGCTCTTCTGGTCGTGGCTAGCATGAGTCAGTCCTTGGTTATAAAAAAATAGAAAAATCTGTTGGGCCTAATAGTTCATTTCAGTTTTGGGACCGGACGTGCTAGGTCTCGTATCTTTGATGGGCCGACCTCTAGTAGGGGCTCCGTCCACCGAGACTCCATGCCTTCGGGTCCGCGTCCAACATCTTGTGGCTGTCATCAGGTGACATTACTTACCTGCGTTTCGTTTCACAGAAGGCGTACAAGATTTGACATTGTATAAATATTCTTGCATCATCCCTTGTGACTGAGGTAATGGTTCTTGCCTCGAAGTGGCAAAATAAATTTTGCCCAAGAAAAATTGATTAAATAAAAATTGGGCTAATTCAACCCAGACAACTAACCCACCTACGGACCAATCAATGAAACCGGCTGGCCCACTTATTTTGGGTTTCTGTAAAAAAAATTTTGATCCCAAATCACCCACCCCAACCCCAACACCGCTTCCCCCACCCCACCCCACCCACCCTCCCTCTCCTCTCTCGAAACAAAGAATGGGGGATTTTTTTCCCTTGTTTTAAAGATCACGGTCTTGGGAAACGAGAGGGAAACCCTTCCCGGTTCGCTGAAACACTGTGGTCGCGATCCACGGTTTCGCGAAAACCGTGGATCGCAAACCCCGTTTCGCGACCCCGGGGAGGGGTTCTCTCTCCCTGTCGCCGGGGCGCGAAACCGTGGTTCGACTGGGGGTGATTTCTCTTTGTCGCCGGGATTTCCGGCGACAAGGAGGAAAATCCTCATGAAACCCGGTTTCGCTGAATCAGGGTCGCAAAACCACGGTTTCATGACCGTGTCGCCGGAAATCCCGGCGACAATGGGAGAGATCCCCACCCCGATTTGGTTTGGTGGGGTGGGGTGGATGGGAAGTTTTAAGTTTTTTTTTTTTTTTTTTTTAATGGGTTGGCCTAACAATTATGAACCCTGTAAAATTGGGCCAAGACTAGCCCAACCCAATTTTTGTTGGCCCATCAAATTTCGGGTCGGGTGGCCCATCTAGCCCATTTGCCACCTCTATTCTTGCCCTTTCAAGGTCACAAGGTACATAAAATGCCCCAAAACAAATTTTTTCCACACCAAACAACACGGTAGGGCTGGCAATGGCAGGGCCTTTGAAGATGACCCGAGCTCATCGGCCGAACGAGCCGAGCCGAGCTAGCTACCCTGAGCTCGGCCCTTTATTTTATTTTATTTTTAATTTTGAAATGAAAAAGAAAGAAAATATCGGAAATGCTTTATGTTAAAAATTCAAGATTGAAAATCCTCATCCTTTTTCTAGACTTGGGACTAGCTATATTGAAAGTAGGCGGATTTAAGATTGTACACGAACAAAATATTACGTGTACAATTTTTTATTAAAATAAGACAAAAAAATATCAAATACTAATGCAAAATAATACTTACTACAAATTAAATAATCCATATTCAAATCTTCAAATTATTTGGACATCATTTTGTCCATTTTGTCTTGAATTGAAGTTTGGCGTCATTCCAATTATTTAGACACGATAAGTTTTTAAAATGTCGGCTTTGAGTCTTGACTTGAAATAAGAAAGAACCGTGTCACCTGTACTAAAAGCAGCCTCCGATACTACAGTTGAGATCGGATGTGTTAGTAGATTACGTGTAATTTTGAAAAAATTGGGTATTGACGTTGATGTTGTCTCCACCATCGAAGTATATCAAAAAAATTTCTCTCTTTGTCATTTAAAATACTAAGCATGTCATGCGCGAAATTCCTAACTAACTCTGCAGGTGTATCACTAGAATGAGGAAAGGAAGAAGCAGAAGAAGAACCAACTGAGTATTGACCTTAACCACTCTTATGTGTACTCACGTAACTCGATAAGTCAATATCGTCCGTTGATGATGAAGTACATGTTGGAACAGGGAGTCGTATAACATTTGTACTGGCATTTTCAGCATAACCTCATACATTTGACATAAAGTTTGTTCTAAATTACCACACGTTACTGGATTTCCGTAAGTTAATTTTTGTGAAATTGTCATTTAATATTATTACTTTCATACTCTCTAAGTTAAGTCTAGGATCCATAATACATGCTAATGAAAATAACATAAGCAATTGTTCTCAATATTTTTTAAATTTAGCTTCCATGACATGTATAATATTAGAAAAAAGAGCAAAATTCTTATACCTAGTAAAATTGTTAGCAATATAATAGAAATGATTTAAAACAAGTGGATTAGTTTGATAATATACACTAGAATATGCATTTGTTGCGTCGTAAAAACTTTCAAAAATTTTCTAATATGAGCACATATTTTCCAGTTATGTACTTCTAAATCATATTCTGAGCCGTATGAGTGTCGGTCATTATAATATACAGTAATACAATTTTCGTAACATTCACAAGATTCAAGTATGAGATATGTTGAATTTATCTATGGCCAACATTAGTACACAAATATTTTGATTGCAACTTATTTTTTTACTCATAGAGCAGCAAAAATTTGTTTTCTTGCTGGTGAGATTGTAATATAATTAATAGAATATCTAAGTTTTTCTAATTGGTCTTGTATAAATTTTAATCTATCTTGCACAATTAAATTAAACAAATGACATATACAACGAATGTGAAATAAAATGCATCAAATTTTGGACTATATTGTTGAATTAATTTCTCAATTACTATATTGTTGGAGCCTGCATTATCAAATATAAAATTACGAGTCTTAGAATCACATTTAAATTCACGTAACACACCCAATAAAACATGAAAAATATTATTTACATTATGAGAATAAATTATTTGTCTAAACGCTATTACTTTTTTATGCATTATTCAATTATTATTAATATAGTGTGCAGTTGCAACCATATATCTTTTTTTGTTATTACACGTCCATAAGTCTGATGTAAAAGATAAAACACCGTTATAATTATTAATATCATTTACAATAACTTCTTTCTTTTTATTATATCTAACAATAGTGTCTTTACGAATAATAATATTTCTAAAAACATTAACGTACCTTGGTTGGAGATATTTTTGGATGAAGTTCATGAAATGAGAATTTTTCACCAAGCTCAGTGGAAACTCGGCATTTGCCACCAATTCTGGCAGTCCTTTGCCGCGCATGATATCTTGTGAATATATCCAATTGTTGAGATTGAGACTACTGGACCCGGCTCCCGAAGATCCAAACTGGAGTTGTGCCTAATTTGTTTCCAAACCTCTATATTTAAATTGATACTTTTGAAGTGTCTGTTTAGATGGGTCGTGTCTATCTCTTTTTGCCAGGCTAACTTCTCCTGACAGTGTTTACACTGTGTTTTGTATTCAGAGGCTCCGTCCACTAATTTACTAGTCAACATCAACTCAAAATGTTACCAGTACTTAGCCTTTTGTTTGGTGACTTTTCGTTTAGTGCTTAAACCGATGGTTGTTTGTGTATCGATCTTCTTGAACGTCATCCAAATCAATTGGATCAGTGTTATCTCCAAACTGATCAATAATATCGTTTGAATTTGGAATGTTATTAAGACCACTGAAATTATCATCACTTCGATTGTAGGCCATTTGGAATAAAATAATAAAGAGAATAGTAGAAGATGAAGATGTAGTAAAAAATAGAAATGTAAAGAATTAGTAGAAGAAATAGAAAATTAAAACTTAAAATTATAGAGTAATATCTAGATAATGAGATATTAGATACTAATTAATAATTATAACATTAATATTAAAAGAATGAAATTTGAGAATTGTTAATGAATTGAATATATAATAGATTGAGAGATTGAAGTGTGAAAAAATTGAGTTTAGAATAGGGGGTATTTATAAGAAAATAATTGAATTAAAAAAAAAAATAAAAGCTTGATTGTTGGATTAATGATTCAACGATCACAATAATGTGACCGTTAGCACGAGCCACAAGTCGATCGACTTGTGGCTCGTGCTTTTTGCTTGTGGGCTAGGTCTTACGAGCCGGTTCATTTTTTGGTCAAGTCGAATGAGCTCGGCCCTTGCTCGTGTTTGTCATAGACGAGCCTAAGTCCAATATAGACCAAGTCAATGAGTCCACAAACCGACGAACTTTTTTGCTACTCCTACAACACAAGAGGTAAGTAATGTTTCATTTAAAATAATATAACGATTTTATGTCATTTTTAATATACCCAACAAGTCGTGTCAAGTTTGATTTGTTTAAAAATATGTTAGAATGGATCAAAATAAATTTTTTGCTTGTTCTTATAAGCAAAACACGATCCACACTTCTTCATTATCACAAATGATCACTATAAAAATATTGACTAATGATGTTTACACAAACATTTGAATTCTCAATTTAATTACTACTTAATTATTTTCATTTTTCAAAAAAAAAAAAAAAAAAATGCCATGTTGCTTATTTATTTATTTATGTAATTTTTACATGCCAATAATATCCTAAAGTCCTCTATTCGTAGCTAGCTGAGCTGCCCAAAAACTAGACAACCACCAATAATCTTCTTACAAGTCAGCTCCACGCGCCACCGCTAACAGCAGCCTTCCTCCCTTATAAAGCCAGCTGCCCACGGGCAGCCAATAAACCCCTCTCGCCTCTACCCCTCTCTCTCTCTCTCTCTCTCTCTCTCACACACACACACACACACATTCACACACTATAACGTTGTGGCAAAATGAGCTTCCAGCGATTCAACGATACATGGTTTGAGCAGTTCCGCCACCTGGTGCACCAGCTAGGCCAAGCCCCAAGACCACCTACCACGGAGGAGCACTACCACCAGCTCCGCCAGCTGGTGAACAAGGTCATGTCCCACTGCGCGGAGTACTACAGAGTCAAATCTCTCGCCGTCAAGCAGGACGTGCTGTCCTTCTCCTCCGCGCCGTGGACCACCTCCCTGGAGCGCTCTCTCCACTGGATTGGCGGGTGGCGGCCCACCACCGCTTTCCACCTTGTGTACACCGAGTCGAGCATCCTTTTTGAGTCCCATGTCGTCGATATTCTCCGCGGGTTCCGCACCGGCGACCTCGGGGACCTCTCTCCCGGCCAGTTACGCCGTGTCAGCGAACTTCAGTGTGAGACTGTGCATGAAGAGAATGCAATCACCGATGAGCTCTCCGAGTGGCAGGCGTGCATGCACTTAATTTTTAATTAATTAATTAATTATGATGCCTAAATTAAATAATAGTAACAATTTTATATGCATATATATTTTGAGTCAAGATATGCTGTTCCAAAATGTATGTTTTTTATCTCGTTAATTTAAAATGTACATATTATCTAATAAATATAATTGTTTAATGTATTCACACTTAATATTAATATTGATTTTTATTTATTGAATGTTGTGTACATTTTTAATTGATAGAACAGTTTAGAAGAGATACATTTGGAACAGCAGATCTTGATTCATATAGTTTATAGTTTAGCTTGGTACATTATAATGGACATGCTAAGTGTAAAGTTGTTGGTCTTAACAATATATTTGATAGTGCTAAACTTATTTTTTAAGTGCTCATAAGTTCTGATCCTTATGGGTCGTATAGAATAGAATAAATGCGTAGTTAATAAGTTATGGATTTTACGAAATATGTGAATAAAAAATACGTTTGACTAGTTTGAATTATAATTTAAGCTTAGTGAATAAAAGCGGTAACCCGTCAAACACTTCTTACCCAACATGCTATTAGAGGATTTTCTTAATTTTTATTGTTTATAATTAGTTTATTTAAGTTTTAAATTTATTTATTTTATTTATTTTGGTGTTTAGGATAGTGCAAGTGATATTGTGGGATTATGTGAAGATTTTGATGAGAAGATGGAAATACTGGCAAGAATATTGAACAAGGCAGACGGCCTCCGGTTGAAAACCATCGAAAATGTGGTGGAGCTGTTGACGCCGCAACAGGCGGCGGAGTTCCTTGTGGCGGCCGCCGAGTTGCAATTTGGAATTCATGCATGGGGCGTTGAACAAGATCGTCAAAGAGGCAATGTTTGAATTTTACAAATTTTCTCTAATAATTATGACTTAGAGAGCGTGTCATTAATTTCTATGTTCGGATTATTACGCAATGGAGACGATGTTTTTTATTTCTTGTTTTGTTTAAAACTTAAAAAATGTTTAAAAATTAAGGTATGAATCATCATACTCGTAACAATTAATTTTAATAACATATTTAATGATACTTACAATTTTTATCAATTTTTTAATTACACAATTTATAAATTTTTATTAAAATCTATTATTTTTTTATTAATAATTTTGTTAAATAATCCTTTAAATTCAGATTACTCTTTTTCTTTTGTATTTTTTATTTTATGTTATATCAACCAAATTTATTGGACTGAGGCAGTGTCAAATAAATTGAATTAGAAAAGCGTCTATTTTATATTATTTAAATTGAAAATATTTCTTTTACATAAAAAAAAAAAATTTAAATATTCTCATTTAATAAAGACTGTTAACAGATCATTAATAGATCTGTAGTCTATTAAGACTAAACATAACATGTTAGAAGTTTGTTAGCAGATTACATGAGTCTGTTAAGACGAATTTACACATTTTTAACTAATTTTTTAATTAACCTAATTTAAATAAATTTAAATTTACAAAAATTTAAAGTAAAAATTACAATTCATACTCAGATATATATATGTATTTTTATTATCTATATTATAAAATTCACAATTTCTATCGTGAATTAAAAGAATAAGATAGAGACAGTTATTATCTTGAAATGAGATTTCTTACATATATAAAATTAGTTGGATTTTAACTTTAAAATATGTTAAATTCTAATTTGAAAATCTTCTCTTTTTCAATAGATAACAACAGATAAATTTGAAATTATTTGAAATGTAACAAACAAATAAGAGAATGTAAAATTATGTTTAATAATTTATTTGAAAAATAGGTAAGCGGCCATTTAAAAAAATTTAATCGTCATCTACCACTGTTCTCACCAATTTATTGGCCAATCATTTATAGCCCGTGGTCCCTGTGTCCGTGTATACATTGGTTTGAAATGTCGATGACGTGTTTTATGGAGAATCGATGCATGCATGCATGTGGACACCTGTTAGTCTACGTGTAGCCTTCTCTGTTAGGCTGTGTCAATGGCAACAACTTCTTTTCGACTCCTCATTAATGGGGGTTAATTATGTAGCGAGTATATAAATTTTATTTTGTATTTCAAAATTATACATAAATTTAACTTTGTTTTAAAATAATAAAAAATTACAAATTTTTTTTTTTCTCATGTATACATAAATTAATTTTCATCAGTCAAAATTAAGAGAACAATTCAAATAGCCAACAACGCCTATACGTTGTTACCTAAATAGTACATAAACTTTATCCTCGATTTCAAAATCATAAATGAATTCAATTGTTTCAAAATCATACATGAAGAAATTTTGATATTCGTAATTCTTTCTTAATGGTGTAAAATTATAATATATTACTAAGTGTACGTTTTTTTTTTTTTTTTAAAATGAGTAGACTATTGAAATATTTTATAATCAAATTATGAAGTTGGACACATGCAATGCTAGTTGCCTCAATATTCTCTAGTGAATCTTTTGCAATCTTCTAGTTATGATTTAGTTATATGTGCAACCAAAGTAAGTACAATTTTGACAAAATTCTTGGAGGTAAATTTGTATTTTTCATATATAAAACTTCTTATTAGGTAATTTGAAACATTCTTATTAACATTGCATTATTGCACTGTGGTGTCTGCTGATTTTGAGCAATTTTTGAACTTTTATATTCTATTATTAAATCTGAACGGTAATATAATTGTACATTACATTTTAGTACTTAAAAAATTACATATAAAAGCTATATATTCTCTAGTTATAGACAATTTTTTATTTTTCACAACATTCTAGTACATAAAAATTTACATATAAATTTGTGTAAGACTAAGTTTGTTGCCTTATTCAAATTTGCAAAACTCAAAACATGTATAACACATGAACAGGTATAACAGATAATTATATCTTTCTATTGTGTCTTTTTACCTTTTCCTTTTCCTTTTATTTTTATGTTATTTAAAATAAGGGTATTGAAAGGTTGGGGTCTCAAATGCTTTATTTTCAAGGTTATGAAGATACTTCCACCATTAAGTAAAGGTTGGGAACCTTGGTGGAATTTTTCCAAAAAATTGAAGAAAAATCAGTTTTCCCCAAATCAGTTCAAATTGTGTGCATTCTGTTTTGGGGTGTGTGTGTGTGTGTGTGTGTGTGTGTGGAGGGAGGGAGGAGGGTACATTGCAACTTGGGTCGACATTGGGCCAACCCGACTTCTGACTTCGATTCAAATGAAATATCGCGAGATATTGATTTCAAAAATTTAATAGCAATAAATGAAATTTTCACTATTTTTTTTACCGCATTAAACTAAATTTGCAGCCAAATGAAAGTTCAATCCCGTTACATGTGCACCCAGCATTACCACAAAGATGACCACGAGATGATACGTACAATATCTCGCGATATTTTGTGATATATCGCGAGATATTGATTTATCAAATTAAATAGCAATAAATGGATTTCCCACTATATTTCTACAGCCTGCAATACATTTTCAACCAAATGTAATGGTTTTTTGAATTCTTCATTTATTCCATATTTTCTCTTGAGTTCATAATTTTCGACAATTTTCCGACGACTCTCCAACGATATTTTTTCTTCTATAGTTTCTATCTTAACTTGAAGTTTTATTTTCCTTCCAAGTTATCCACCACTATATCTGAAAAAGGTAATTTTTGTTCTCATTTGAAAGTTCATTTTTTTACCATATTTTTGTATTATATACGTTATAGAAATTATGTATTTACCATAGTCGTAAACATTTATTTTTGTGTTGCATACTTTACAAAAGTTATTATTTTCTCACTGTCTGAAGACGCAACAGTAAATATGAATATGTTTTTGGTTGATGATGAATACTTGGAAGATGATGAGATAGAAATAGAGAATTCTCCTGATTTAAATGTTGAATGGGTTGAAGAACCAAATGAGATTGACTTAGTCTCTTCTTCCATTAAAACTATTTTGTATTTTCAAATTGTCTACAACAATGTCTAAAAAAAATAATTTTTATTTTCGTATGAAGTTAAATTTTTTGCCATATTTTTGTATTATATACCGTATAGAAACTATGTATTTACTATATTTGCAAATATTTTTTATGTGTTCTTGTTTGCTAGCCATTTGTTAGCTAGTCAAAGACACAATCAATAGGATAGTTTATATGTTCTTGTTTTGCAAAAAAAAAAAAAAAAAAATGAATTTCGTTCAGAAACATGTAATATGCCTTTATCTTGTAAGTTTACGAAAATAAAAAATAGCTTGGTCGAATATTTTCCAACTTTGTGATTTTAAAACAAACAAATAATTCAAATTTAGGATTACAACATTATGTTGAACATAAACATAACTATTCCTGTGAAGTTATTTTGAATTAAAAAACATTCCAAGAAATTTTTGTGAAGTTATCCATTTTAACTCTCACAATTTGTAAACACTTAAAAAAAAAAAAAATTATGAACTTACATCAATGGCCTATGTATGAGCTTTGAAGAATTATGAAACATCATCACAGCCGTCTAACTGGGGAAGGAGATAGCATACAGACTATACACCACCACGGAACCACAGCTGATAATATGTGCTGTTGGAAAATAAGTGAATAGAAAATTAAAGAAAATCAAAATTTTTTATTTGTTTGAGACCTTCCATCTTCTCAACCATTTATCTCTTGTAACTCTTGTAACTCTCATGTTAATGGTGGATTTAGAATTGGATGTCATTCTAGTGCCTATATAAACAAGTCCAAAGTTCCTCATTTCAACACATCAAAAATTCATCTTATCTTCTTTCAAGTTTTCTTTTCTCTTTCGGTGATATTGTTTGGACAATAGATCGATTCGCTGGTACAACCAGTTCTACCATTGTATCCTGAGAAACAGACGTTCATAACCTACAGTAGAGGACGAATCTGTTTTAAAAAAACTGTAGTTGTACAGACATTGGTTTGCATTCCTCTTCAATTTTAATTCTGCAATTATACTTGTTCAATTTGTTAATTGTTCTTTTATTATATTATGTTGTTTAACAGTTTAATTGATGTATGGAGTTGTAACAATCTTAAAACAGATCCGGATAAATCCATATTATTTTAAAACTGTGTTCAAAACAATTTTTTTTAAATTGAAATAGTTTGCAGAATTTTTCCAACAGTGTTCCAAAATAAATTGAAGTCTCTGTTCCCGTTTTTTTTTTTATAAAAATAGTGAAACAGTTTTAATTCACAACTTTCATTTCAGTGACTATTTTTTTAAGTGATTAAATGTTTTCATCTGAAGCTTTAATTTTGGCAGATTTAAGTGACCAAAAGATTGATTAACTTGTATTAAACAATTGATTCCTGTAATTACAGTTAATTGGCATATTATTTTAATGTTTAACAATTGTTTCATGATTCCAAGAAATCAACAGTGTGCGTTATTTTTTTTTCCTCTTAACAATTGTTTAATGATTAACAAGTGAATCAATGATTAACAATTGTTTGTTTACATTATTGATTTTTGATTAACATGTGTATCAGATTTATGTGATAACATTTTGGCAAAAATAGAAACAATTGTTTCATAATTGGGTTTTAATTGTTTTGTTTTCAGTGTAATAAAAACAGTGGAATAGATACAATTATTCAATCTCAATTACTTGTAACTTCAAGTGTGACTAAACTAGAAAACGTGTTTACATAAACATTATTATTTATACTTTTTTTTTTTTTAAAGAAGAACTGAAATTTTTCTCTTGTTTCAAAAAATGGTAACTGATCTGATTACTGGAGTTGTGGCTACTGAAAACCAAACTGTGGCACAAGTGACAAGTTATGCTATGACTCAAACTATGACTCGAACTACTGCCTTGACTGTGAATGTTCCAGTTAATCATGGAGAGAAATCGGAGAAATTCAATGGGTTGAATTTCAAAAGGTGGCGACAAAAATGTTGTTTTATATCGACCACCTTAAATCTTGCGAGATTTTTGGTGAAGATGCTCCAAAACTCAATGAGGGTGAAGGAGATATTCAAGCTGTCGTCATTGTTGATGCATGGAAGCATTCGATTTTTCTCGTGCAGTAACTATGTCATGAATGGCTTGGCAAATTCACTATACATCGTGTATAGTACAATGAAAAAATGCGAAAAGAATTGTGGGAGTCTCTAGACCGCAAATATAAAACCGAGTATGCGGGGCTAAAAATTCATTATTGGCCGATTTCTCGATTATAAAATGGTGGACTCAAAAGCTCAGAATCGGTCAAGTATAAGAACTTCAAGTAATCTTGCACGAGATTCATGCGAGATGGATGGTTTTAAGTGAAACTTTCCAAGTGGCGCAATGATTGAAAAGTCGCCTCCGGCTTGGAAAGATTTCAAGAATTACGCAAGTACAAGTGAAAGGAAATGAACATTGAAGAAGCGATTGTCGACTTCAAATTGAAGAAGACAACAAAGTTTCGAAAAAAGGGGTTTAATCCTCAAATGGCCAAAGTAAATGTTGTAGAGCATGGTCAAAGCTCTAAGACAAATAAGAGCAAGTTTGGGATGTTTGGGAAAGGGACGAAAATGGGTCCAAAAGGAGGAGTTTCCAAGAAGAAATTTCTTGGAAAATGCTACAACTGTGATAGAGTAGGTCACACATCGTTTGAGTGAAGGTTATCGAAGAGGAACAACAAGAAAGAAGCAAATGTTGTTGATGACATCACACATGATGTGTCTGAAATGAATCTCGCTGTAGTCATTTTTGAAGTGAATCTGGTGGGTTCAAATTCGAGAGAATTGTGGATAGACACCGGTGCCACCCGACATGTTTGCTCCGACAATGAGATGTTTAGTGGTTTTGAAGAAACAGATGGAGAAAAAATTGTATATGGAAAATTCAGTAACCTCTGAAATCAAGGGCCATGGAAAGGTGGTTCTAAAGATGACGTCTGAGAATGAGTTAACTCTAAACAACGTGTTATATGTGCCAGAGATTCGCAAGAATTTGGTGTCCGGCTCGCTGTTGAACAAGCATGGATTTCATATGGTATTTGAGTAAGACAAAGTTATTTTGTCTAAATCTGAAATGTTTGTAGGAAATGGTTATGTTAGCTCTTTAAGCTCAATGTTATAACTATTAAGCCAAAAATGAATAAAATAAAAAAAAACTCTTCCGTTTACTTGCTTGAGTCTTCCAATTTGTAGCATGGTATATTAGGACATGTTAATTACGACACTTTGATTAGACTAATTAACTTGAATTGCATACCTACATTCCCAATTGATAATAAACATAAGTGTGAAACTTGTGTTGAGGCAAAATTGACAAAATCATCATTTCAATCTGTTGAAAGAAAAACTGAACCACTTGATTTAATTCACACCGATATATGTGATTTAAAATCTTTACAAATAAGGAGAGGCAACAAATATTTTATTACTTTTATTGATGATAGTACAAAATATTGTTTTGTATATTTGCTTAGAAGTAAAGATGAATCTATGAAGAAATTTGTTCTCTATAAGAATGAAATTGAAAATCAACTCAACAAGAAGATTAAAGTGTTAAGAAGTGATAAAGGTGGTGAATATGAATCAACATTTGTTTGAATTATGTGCATAACACTGTAATTAAACATGAAACAACAAAGACCTTATTCACCTCAACAAAATGGTGTTGCTGAATGAAAAAATAGAACATTGAAAGAAATGATGAATGCAATGTTGTTAAGTTCTGAATTACCTCAGAACATGTGGAGAGAAGCTGTGTTATCAGCTAATTAAATTTTAAATAAGGTGCCTCGGAAGAAAGAAGATAAGAGCTCCTACGAGTTATTGAAAAGAAGAAAGCTTTCCTACAAATACTTATGAGTGTGGGGGTGTCTTGCCAAAGTGGCGGTACCTACCTTAAAGAAGGTGAGAATAGGACAAAAAATTGTTGATTGCATATTTATCGGATATGCACATAACAGTAGTGTTTATCGATTTCTTGTGTTTGATTCAAAAATTTCTGATATACACAAAAACACGATAATGGAATCGAGAAATGCATCATTCTTTGAACATGTATTTCCATACAAGTCCAAAGAAAAAGCGAGCTCTTCTAAACGGACATATGAGACTATGATTGAGAATAGTCAGGACCAAGAAGTAGAAGAGGAAGTTGAGATTGAACCAAGACGTAGCAAATGAGAAATGACAGAAAAATCATATGGTCCTAATTTTCTGACTTATATGCTAGAAACTGAACCTCAAAATTTCAAAGAAGCTGTAAACTCTTCAGAAGGACCTCAATAGAAAGAGGCAATTAAAAGTGAGATTATTCTGCAAAACTATACATGGGAGCTAGTGAATCTTCCTCCGGGATGCAAACCACTAGGCTACAAATGGATTTTCAAGAAGAAAATGAAAGCGGATGGAACAATTAAAAAGTATAAGGCAAGGCTTGTTATAAAAGGATACAGACAACGAGAAGGCTTTAATTACTTTGATACATATTCTCCAGTAACGAGAATAACATCCATCAGGATGATACTTGCAATTGCAGCTTTGCAGAATCTCAAGTTCATCAAATGGATGAAAGCGCGCTTTCTAAATAGAGATTTAGATAAAGAAATTTACATGAAACAACTCGAGGTTTTTTACGCTCCAGACAAGAAAACAAAGTCTGTAAATTAGTGAAGTCATTGTATGACTTGAAACAAACTCCAAAACAATGGCATGAAACAATTGATCATGTCATGATGGAATGTGAATTTAAAGTCAACGAGTGCGATAAATGCGTTTATATCAAAGACATTGAAAATGGCTATATCATTTTATGTCTTTACGTTGATGACATGCTTATTGTTGGAAGTAACGATAAGATGATTAAATCTACTAAAAATATGTTAAATTCAAGATTTGACATGAAGGACATGGGCTTAGTAAATGTGATACTTGGAATTAAAATTTTAAGAACATCATAGGGAATTGTCCTAAGTCAATCACACTATGTGGACAAAATTCTTGATAAATTTAACAAGGATGATTCTGGCATGTAGAACATCGATAGATATCAGTCAGCATCTATCAAAGAACAGAGACGAGAGTATCTCTCAAGTAGAATACTCTAGAATTATCGAAAGTTTGATGTACTTGATGAGTTGTACAAGACTAGACATAGCCTACATAGTTAGCAAACTGAGTAGATACACAAGTAATCCAGGAACTGACCACTGAAAAGGAATAATAAGAATACTAAGGTATTTGAGATATACTCGTGATTATAGGCTGCACTATATTAGATATCCAACAATTATTGAAAGATACAGTGATGCTAACTGGATATCTGATATAAAAGACTCAAAGTCTACAAGTGGATTTGTGTTCACACTGGGAGGTGCAACTATATCATGGAAATCTTTGAAACAGACGGTTATAGCCAGATCTACTATGGAATCTGAGTTTATAGCTTTGAATAAGAGTGGTGAAGAGGCTGAGTGGTTACGTCACTTCTTAGAGGATATTCCTAGATGGTCAAAGCCTGTGCCAGCAATTTGCATATATTGTGATAGTCAATCTGCAATTGGTAGGGCACAGAGTAACATGTATAATGGTAAGTCTAGACACATACGTCGTAGACATAATACCATAAGACAACTACTCTTAACTAGAGTTATCTCTATTGACGATGTGAAGTCAAAGGATAATATTACGGATCCACTAACTAAAGATTTGAATAGAGAGTTAGTTGAAAAGTCGTCGAAAGGAATGGGACTTAAGCCTTTGGAAGAATAAGTTAATACAATGGAAACCTAACCTAGTTGACTGGAGATCCCAAAATCTAGGTTCAAAGGGACGACCCAATTGTAAATACTTAATTAGATCACTTTGGGAGTTCTCTCATACCCATTCCTATGATGAAACAGTGATACCCGTAGAGGAAAAGATAAGCAATATGCTTTTAATGATTCGATAAGCAATATGCTTTTAATGATTCTTACGCTCGGAGTAGAGCGGGCTACTCTTAATTAAGAAATCACATATGTGATAGAAAAGTGGGGCCGCTTCTAAGAGAATTGTGTGATGCGTAATTCTTAAAACCTCTCGTAGAACCAAGCATATGTTCATGGCTATAAATGAACATAACAATGAGATCTGAAATATGTCAGGAAGAATTCTGTGTGAAATATATCATCGTTTACACAAAAAGTAGAACAGTTCAAAGACATCGCGTCTACTGGTCAGTTAGTAAAGTAAATATATTTCATAAGGGAAGGTTCAAAGGGTAACACCTACCTATTCTATGCAGGATTCGGACGTTGAACTTTATCACCGAGTCTTCCGTATCTCTTTCAATTTTTCATTCATGTGAGAGATTGTTGGAAAATAAGTGAATGAAAAATTAAGGAAAATTAAAGCTCTTCATTTGTTTGAGACCTTCCATCTTCTCAACCATTCATCTCTTGTAACTCTATGTTAATAGTGGATTTGGAATTGGAAGGTCATTATAGTGCCTATATAAACAAGTCCAAAATTCCTCATTTCAACACATCAAAAATTTATCTTGTCTTCCTCCAAGTTTTCTTTTCTCTTTCGGTGATATTGTTTGGACAAGTAGATCGGTTCATTTGCATACAATGAGTTCTACTAGTCAGATCCCGGAAAGCAGACGTTCATAACCTACGGTGAGGGATTTAACTGCTTTAAAGAAATTATCTTTATATAGGCCTCGGTTTGCATTCCTCTTCAATTTTAATTCTGCAATTATACTTGTTCAATTTGTTTATTGTTCTTTTATTGTATTATTATGTTGTTTAACAGTTTAATTGACGTATGGAGTTGTAACATGTGCAAACTGCAAAGGCTGATTCAATGAATTTTCACACGCACAAAGAGCAAACCAATATTGAAACATCTAATCTAAATCTTGTAAATTTGAGCAAAATCTTTAAATAAATATTTTGCATAAATCATTTTGTTTTCTCCTAAAGAAATTAAAACTCCCCCAATCTGCAATCATAAAAAATTGAAGAAATTAAGTAAAAGTTATGCAGTGAAAAAAATTGAGGCTCAGATCTATTACGCTTGATCAGGCCAGGAGAATATAACCACGCCATGGCTGCAAAGTCACTGGTTGCATCACATGCCATCCGGATTGCCCCGCCAAGATACAGGTTAGTTCGTCTCCATATCCAATTCATCAGCTCAGAAGAATCAATAATCATCGTCACAGCCCCTTTGCATAATCGCACATATATGGTGGGATCGATTTCAAGAAGAATAATGGAATATCTTAGATAAGAGCATCTCCATTTTCCAGCACTCATACACAGCTTCGAAAAATTTGGAAGTGAAAATGGGTAGGTATTTTGGGGGAGTGTTTGGTATTTTGGGAGTATTTTGCTAAGAGGATTTCAATTGGAAGTGTTTGGTGTTCAAATTAATTGAGGAGTAGTTTTGTCATTCCCCACTTACGGTCAACAATGCAGTAACCATGGGTGTATAAGTAGAATTTTCTTTTTTTTTTTTTTTTTTATTGATGCGTGTCAAACACGCATCAAATCGGAGTTGGACTCTATTCCCCATTCGGGAGAACAGAACCTCCCTCATCAAGTCCGTCATCAACACGAGGGCTAAGTCAGTTCCTTTTTTCTTTTTCATTTACTATTGAATGAATTGCCTAAGCATATGTTTGGTAGTATTTATATTATAAATTGTGATCCAATGTACAGATAAAAAATAGATTATAAATCTTATAAAATATGCAAATAAAAAATATATTTAACCAACTAAAATTATGGTTTAAACATTGTTACAAAGTTTTCATAGATTATGATCAATATTCTTCCCACCACTTTTCTTTCCCTTTTCCTCTATATATTAGAGAACAATTAGCGACATCTTTCAATCACGAAAATCACTTAGATTAGAAATTTCATAGAAAGATTCAACTCCAAAATGCCTAGCTTTAGTGTAACCCTGAGATTTCCTGCTGCAGGAATTTTCTTCTAGACTCTTAGTAGTCCATTAGTGCTAGTGTCCAGTAATACCAGACATGCATTTAATGTCCATGAAACCTGCATCGTGGTCAAATTATACATCGATATGCAAATTGTCAAACTGCTTAATGGAATTTTTACGACATAATACCCCAAACCCATAATTTGATTTTTTGCACTTCAAGATTTTCTGCTAGCAACTGACCATTCATCCCATTGGTACCAGCAATGGCATTCATCAAACTCTGGGGAAAATGAGATAACGATGAAACAGCAAAAGATTTACAAGCATCAGATTGTGCGATTCTTAATTCCACCAAGAAAACATCGATGTTGCGCAAGGAAAGCCAAATCCATAGTCCAGAGTTCTAACAGTTGAGCATATCAGCTGTTAAATGAAAAGGACAAAAGGGTTCATGTACACCACCACTTTTAGGACTCAAAACGACAATGAAAGTGCAAAAGGTAGACTTCCCTCCCTGTTGCTTGCTTTACTTCTTTCCTCGCAGTTTCGCTCCGAGAGCCCTCTCGAGTTTAGAAATTATCTGCTGATTTGGAATAGCCTTCCCAGATTCATATTCCTGGATGATTTGGGGTTTCTCATTTATCATCTGCCAAGCAAAGAATGACGAGGTTAAAGATGAAGTAAATTAAATGAACAACAGTAGCTGCTTCATCAGTCTGCATGTGTGCCACGAACACACGTGTGTGCTCGGATGAGGAAATAGAGAGAGGACTCACCTGAGCAAGTTGAGCTTGGGTCAGTTTCTTGTCCAATCGAGCTTGCATGATGGATCTTTTTAATTCACTAGGAACCTTCTCATCTGAGAAAGTGACAAAAAGAGAACAAGTACCAAAGGGAGGTCACCAAACAAATTTGCAGACTCTTGCAGTTACATAGGAATAAACTTTCATTATCAAATATTCACGTGCACTACAATCATGCTTCCTTGAAATTACAGAATGGTAAGAATAAAATCCAACAACATCAGACATAAAAAAATTTCAAATTGTACAACGCCTGCCATACAGCAAGTTAGTGGACTCTAAGGCTATTTCTAATATATATCTTCAAATTGGTGCAACTTTTACACTAAAATAGTACAATTTTCACACCAAATCCATATGTGATCTCCAACCCATTACTTCAAATTTTGCACCTAATGAATTGTGTATATTCTCATCTATTTATATTTTTAATTTTCAACAATAATTTATTTCAAAAATTATTTAATTATATAATTGGACAGAAAAATTAAAAAAAAAACATTTAACTTAAAATAAATAAAAATAAAAGCATTTAACATCAAAAAAAAAAAATTGGACAGAAACAAATATTCAAAAAACAAACATAAAAAATAGACTTGACAAAATTGGCATCCACATCACATTTACACATAACTTGAGGACAAATTTGGAAATAATTTTAACACCATTTCCAACTTCAAATGAACAATGTTGGACTTACGAGATATAGCTACTGAGTAGGAGAGATTTCACACTCCATTTTAGAGTTTTTATAACAAAATGGCGAAGGGTTGGAGATGCTCTAAAGTCTGTTAACACCAAAAACGAATGCCAAATAATTTAAGGGGAAATTGCTAATAAGTTATCTCCACACGACTTGTTTCAAATTAGGTCAAAACATTTTTCAAAATTGTGATTAAGTCATACTTTACAGCAATATTTTAAATTAATTCTAAAATCACCTTTTTTAACTATATTTTCCATTGGCACAATCTTCCAACTCCACAAACCTCCTCCACCTCCACCTCCACCTCCGGCGAGTATTTCTTCTACGACGCAGTTAAAATTCCATGCTTCTTCTTTATATCCCGCCAATTGATTTCTTGGTTGTTCCAAGTGCTTAAGCCAACTAAAGGTCGTGCTCTCTCTCTCTCTCTCTCTCTCTCTCTCTCATTTGTGGCTTTGTGCAGCTTGAAAGTCTTTTGGATTAATCATACAAATATGAAACAATAATTTTGAAGGACGGGTAAGCTCTTTCTAGTTTTTCATTGGTTTTCCATTTTGATGATGTCTGAGAATAACTGGAGACATATAGCTTTTATTGTTATATTAGTTATATTTTCAGAGGAGATATGGGTGTCATTCACATTGTGGTTGAAGTTCTAGCAATCGTAAATTTGAGTTTATGAGTTTGACTCTTAGATGTCTACTTTACTCTTTTATCCCTATCTTTTTAACAGGTATGCAATTCAAAGTTATAATTAAAAAAGTAGAACCAAAGGTTATAGGTATGAGAAACAGGAAAATTTTGGTATTAAATAGAGATGTCAAGAAATGTAAGAGTTAAAATCTTTGTGAGACTCGCATAATATGTTGAAGCAAGAACATATGTTGAATGCTGTAAATAGGTCCTTGAATACTCCACTATCTATGTAAATAGGAGCTTGAATGCTCCACTATCTGATATAAATAGGAGTTAGAATTTATGGGAGTTTGAATGCTCTACTATCTTATGTAAATAGGAGCTTGAATTTCTAAAGAGCTTGAATGTAAATATGAGCTTGAATTTCTAAGGAGCTTGAAATGTAGAATATGAACTTGAATACTCCACTATTTTATGTAAATAGGAGCTTGAATGCTCCACCATCTAATTGCTGTAAATAGGAACTTAAATGTTCGACAATCTAATATTTAGTCATGTTGTATTGTTTGATTATGTATTATACAAAACAATATCACAGAAAACAAAAATGGGCATAGAATTCGCATATGTGCTCAGAATTTTTATTATAATATATTTTTGGAATGGTCTTGCTGATACGGTCAAGACCAGTTGCTTCGCTACTACGTACGATGGGTTTTACCTATTTGAAGTCATCTTTTTAGTTTAAAATGACAATCTTTAATTTTTTTTGTCAAAATAGTATTATACATTCTCTAAAACAATATCACAGATAAATGTATTATAATATATTAGTATCATTAATAAAAATATCTTAATAAAACAGTATCATATGTTGAAACATTATTTTAATAAAATAGTATCAAAGATAAAAGTATGGTATAAGTTCACCAATGTACATTATCTAAATAAAAATAGTATCATAGATTAAACAATATAAAAAATAAAACAGTATCATGGATTAAACAGTATCAAAGTATATTGATGCACATTATTTAAATAAAATAGTATCATAAATTAAACAATATCAAAATATACTAATGCACATTACTTAAATAAAACAGTATCATAGATTAAAACAATATCATAGACAAAACTAAGAGATTAAAACATTGTCATAGTTAAACAGTATCAAAAATAAAACTAAGAGATTGAAACAGTATCATAGGTTGAAACTTTGTCATAATATTTTACTATCATTAGAAACAAGAAAAAAATTCGACAAATAGAAACAATATCATAAATAAAAAAAGTATCAAATATTTTGCATTATACTCTTAGATAACATTGTCATAATTAAACAATATCAAAAATAAAACTAAGAAATTAAAACAATATCATAGGTTAAAACTTTGTCATAATATTTCAGTTAAGTTAGAAATAATGAAAAAATTCGACAAATAAAAACAGTATCATAGATCGAAAGAGTATCAAACATTTTGCAATCATAGAATAAAACATTATCATAATAAATCAATATCAAAGATAAAAGTATGGTGTAAATGTACAATAGCACATTATCTATATAAAAAAAAGATCATAAACATAACGAAGATAACAATTAGCTATGGAAAATGTTTTTTTTACAATTAAGGATATGTTAGTCTTTTAATTATAAAATGTCTTTAATTGAATTAAGTTTTGACTATATGACTTGTTTTCAGTAAAGAGCCCATAAATTTTATTTTCCATAGAAATTTTGTTTTGTTTTCCAATCCATAATTTCTTGGCAATTCTTGAATTTACCCATAATTTAATTATAGGAAAGCAAACATATAAAGATTGAGAGCAAACAGTTTCTGGCATTCAATCAAACAGTTTTGAAGCGAAAAGGCACTTTACCACATTTGGAAGCATGAGACATGCACGATTATCTCTTAAACTGTTAAACACAATAGGAACAGTTAAATACTGTAATTCCGTGAAAAGAAGCAAGTGAAATCAACTTACGAGTTAGATTCTCTGTGTCCTCATCAAGCTTCCTGGTGTTCAAAGAGGTACCGCTTGAAGCAGCCCTGTTTGTGCCGGCATTTGCTGCAGTGGAGGATAAAGTTATTGTTACTGAACAAATTAAGATTTAAGAGCTAAAAGGCAATAGAGCTTCACACTGTAAAAGACTATGAGAAGTTACATTTCTATCTCACTTATGGTCCATAAACAGATACATTAAACTATTATAAGCATAAATGAAAATTAGAAACAATCATTGAATCGGCACTCTTTACGAAAAGGGAGAGAGACCTTGGCTATGAACACACATGCAAAAGGCACAACAGATAATCAGAACCAATCAGCTTCAAAAAGCATTTGATAAGATCACATGACTGTCTACAACTTTAAAACTATGCATGGAACATAAACTATCCCAGTGTCAACATGATCTTTACCCAGTTAAAAACAGATATGTAGACCTAGCTGCAGCAAAACAAAATATGTGCCCATTAACATTAACTCTAATAGATGGCGCATGAGGTTTGATCAAATAAAAAATATTTCCACCCAGATTCCAGTTTTGCACTGATACAATAATATTAGGACCGCAGTTTAAAACTAAAATTCCAAAGCTAACTTTAATGCTATGTTCCATGGCATCAAATTAGGGCTTAAAAATGGAATACAAAATAATTACATTTAAATACAATTCAATCTTCTTTTTTTTTTTTCTGAAGAAATTGCAATTGCCAGGCCCCAATTTAATGTGGTTAAAACTAGCTTACAAATACTGTTTTTCACTCAAATCGTAAAGAAATGAAAAATTTCGTGACTTGAACTTAAATCCACGATAATCTCAGCATTTAAACTCCCACATAAAGTTTAAATCAAAGGTCAGAAGGTAAATCATGATAAAATAAATATTTACACCAGCCATAAATCCATGCTTAAACTTAAATTTCACGAATCATTGCAAAAAAAAAAAAAAACACGTGCATACACTTTCATGAATAAATAGAAAATTAGGGGAAAAGGGGATGAAATAAATAAATTGAGCTAACAGACGGAAAGTACGCAAGAATAACTTTTTTGCAACGGAGCTGGTATACAACATATTAAACCCTAAATCGTATAATTGCTATCATGTACAAGAAAATATATAGCAGATTATACATACACTTCTTAAGTGTTTCGATCTCAGCGCCGGAACGGCGAGCGGCGTTGACGGCTTTTTCATCCTTACGAGCAGCGGCAGTCGGTGCCTTCTTCCGGATAACAACTGGCTCCCAATCCTGTACGATTCCTGACATTTCTTGTTCTTTTCCTCGACTTTGCCTCTTTCCTTTTTGATGAAAAATCTGTACGCTCCGTGCTTGTGACTTGGGGGAGGAGTTGCTGAATGATATTTTTTGTTTTACCAAAAGTATATATTCCTCTAGCAGTCCCCATTATTTCACAAGTGTGGCAGCTATCTCCTCAACTTTCTATTTGAGACATCTATATCTTCAACCTCTTAACATTGTGCGCACGATAACTTGACTTAACGAAAAATGTCTTTTTACACATTAAACACGAAATGCATGTCATGTCTAACTGAAATGAGTAAGTTAGTTATCATTTGATTTTTAGAATAAGAAAAATATTTTTTAGGTTAATTAATTGTCTCAATTCTTTCAAGTTTGTAACGATTTCATCCATATTCAATTTTTTTACCAGATAGCATCCATATCCTTTCATTTTATTTATTTGCACAGATGGTCCCCAAATGACTATTTTAACAATTTTTTAACATTTTTGCCCCTAGCTTAAATAAATGCAAGTAATAAAAAAAAATACAATAGAAAAATTGCAATTGGACCTCTAACATTTCCAAAAGTACAAATAAATTCTAAACTTTTTATAATTTTTTATAAATTAAAAGAAAAAAAACAAAACAAAACTAGTCCCACACCCACAATTACTCTTCTTCTCTCTTCCACCTCCATCAATGGTATCAGAAAAACCCCTTTTAGCACCTGAAAAAATGTTCTTCAAAGGGTTTTGAGAGAACTCATTATTAGTCTCATCCTTCAAATCTTTCCGAAAAAGAGAAAATCCATTTCCAGCCTTCTTGTCTGAAAATTCTAAACCTGGCAAGCTCAAGGCAACAATGAATCATAAATCATGCAAACAATTGGATCCCCCAAACTTTGAAACTTATTAATGAGTTGGCAAATGATTCTGAACCATGGTCAATGCATTGGAATCCCTGCAACTCCGCCGGTATATTCTATGAATGGAGATTCACAAACAATTCATACGTACTCAAAGTCAACCATATGGTGTTTGAATCCCAAACTTGAAAGAAAGAATTTCTCCGACCATTGGAAAACTCTCTGAGCTTGAAGAACTCTCTCTTCCAAACAACAAAATCTCCGATGAAATCCTAACTGAAATTGCTAGTTGTGCTTGAATTAACAAGCATTATGGCTACTCTCTTTGATTTACAGAATGCCATGGCAAATGGTGCTCCACCTAATTAGAAAGCTATGGGAATGAATAAAGCCATTGTCAAATCGAAGAAGCCTGAGGAGATTATCGAAATTAGTCCTGATACCAAAGAAATTGTTGAGAAAGACGAAGCTCGGAAGAAAGCCACTTTAAAATTGAAAAAACACGAGGAGATTATTGAAATTAGTTGATGCTGGAGTGGAGTGGAGTGGAAAGATGGGGTGGGGTTTGATTTTTTAAAATTATTTTGAATAATATATAAGATTTAAGATTTATTTGTACTTTTGAACAGGTTAGGGGTCCAATTACAATTTTTCTATTGTATTTTATTTTTTATCATTTGAATTTATTTAAGTCATGGACAAAAATATCAAAGAATTGTCAAAATAGTCATTTTGGGACCATATGTGCTAATAAGTAAAAGGATGGGTATGATATGTGCTAACAAATTGAATGAGATTAAATCGTTATAAATCTGAAAGAATATAGACTATTAGTGTAATTAACCCATAATATTAAACTATTTTACCCTTTTAATTCTTTACCTTTACCTTTAGCTTTTGGGTTTTGTACCAATGGAGCGAGAGAGACATGGGAGTGGACTTCGTTCTTTACCTTTAGCTTTAAGGTTTTGGAATATTATTATTATTATTATTTGTCTATTTCATTTCTTTTATTATTAATAATATATATATATATATATATTATAATCTGTCCAATATATATTATTCAGATTATAAATATCCGTATCAAATACAAACAAAACTCACGTATTTTTTCAATTTTAACATTTGTAATAATCAGTAAGACAAATCGAGATGTGAAACATTAGTGATACATAAGATTAATTCATGTGTAATATGTCATTGTGTAAAATAACATAATATAATCAGAATATATTCAAATGATACAAAATATCATTTCAGAATATCTATATCACATATAAATGATACATAATATCATTTGTATCGGATTGTGATACTAAACAGAAACTGTTATAAATGCAAAACCAACTCTAAACTTCAACAAATTCGTATTAATATAAACATTGGACTCTAAAAACATATTGATACTGTGTAACATCAGTATGGTATAGATATGTCATACAATGCCAAATTTAACAAATATAACTCATGATTCATCATTTGTAACATATGTAACATTAGTAATAGAAAATATCAATTCATGTAACATGTGTTGTGTAAAATAACATAATTTAATCTGTAACATATTCAGTGATACAAAATATTATTTTGTAACATCTGTATCAAACATTGATACACAATATCATTTATAACATCTATATCAAGTAGTGATACTAAACAGAAATTGTTATAATTGTTACAAATATAAAACAAACTCTAAACTTCAACAAGTTTGTTGTCTCTTTCGTTTTGGGTGATTTTGTGGGTGTAGAAAATGTTATTTCACGGAGACCTGGAAGTGTTCGACTTCGGCATGATTTTTCATCCATGCGATGCTGTCTTTTTTGTTAGTTCGATTCGCTCCGCCACTGCCGATGTCACTGGAGAACAAGTATAAAGAACCAAGTGAACAGAGGTGATAAATGTTGAAAGGTCGAAGGATTTGGATTTTATCATTTGCTTGTTTATTGGGTAAGGAGAATTTTGTGTGTGATGAAAATGTGAGATAGAAATGAAATGAGACTTTTCTTTTTCTTTTGGACGTGAATCTGTGTCTTTTTTTTCCTGTATTTTCTTTATTGGAGTGGATCCATACCCGTTTATTGGCAAGATTAGGCGAATAATTAACTAGTGAGTCAAAGTTCATCATAATTCACGTGGTCTTTAACGAGTTGAGGTTCATATTTGATTTTAATTCATTATTTTATTAATTAATATAATATTAATTATGACTTAAAATAAATTAGTTAAGTTGATAAAGTTAAAATTATTTTTATATTGATAAATAGTAGATATAATTTCCAACAAAATGATTCTTAAAGTGATAATTACACCATATACTATAAAATATAAAATAATTTAAAAATACTATTTAACTTTTTTTATTCTAAAACACTATTTTTATTTTATTTTTGTAACACTTGTTATAATATATAACAAGTGTTACAAAATAAAATAAAAAAATAGTGTACACTATTTTTATTTTATTACCTATTTTTTATTTTATTTTTTGTAACACTTGTTATAATATAACAATGTTACAAAAATAAAATAAAAATAATGCTTTTAGAATAAAAAAAATATACAGTATTTTAAGAAATATTTTATTTATTGTAGTTATTTTTAAAAATGGACTAACAATTAAGCCCAATGGGCAGAAAAGATTGGCTGTTTAGCCTATGAGAATTGGGAAAGCCACTTTAAAATTGAAAAAAACACGAAGAGATTATTGTAATTAGTTGATCTTTGGAGTGGAGTGGGTGGAAAGATGGGGGTGGGGTTTGATTTTTAAAATTATTTTGAATAGTATAAAGATTTAAGATTTATTTGTACTTTTGAAAAGGTTAGGAGTCAATTACAATTTTTCTATTGTATTTTATTTTTTTATTATTTGAATTTATGTAAGTCATGGACAAAAATGTCAAAGAATTGTCAAAATAATATTTGGGGACATATATGTAATAAGTAAAAAGGATGGAAATAATATCTACTAAAAAATTGAATGAGATGAAATTGTTATAAATCTGAAAGAATATGGACTATTAGTGTAATTAACCCATAATTTTAAACTATTTTACCCGTTTAATTCTTTACCTTTACCTTTAGCTTTAGGGTTTTGGACCAATTGAGCAAGAGAGATATGGGAGTGGACTTCGTTCTTTACCTTTAGCTTTAAGGTTTTGGAATATTATTATTATTTGTCTATTTCATTTCTTTTATTTGAAACTCGAAATTTAGTCATCTTCTTCTTTTATTGTTTCCATACTTTTCCATTGGAGCTTAGAATTCAGCATATGTTTCCATTTGAAACTTGAAATTTAGCCATCTTGTCTTCTTAGTGTTTTGATTTAAATCCTGATGATAGTTGACTAGAGTTCTAGATCTGCCACTATTTGGAACAATAATATGCAATTAAGGTTTCACAATTTAACTTATTTGCGCTCTTATGATTGTTTATATTTCTTTAATAGTGCTGAATTTTTTTACCTGATTGAAGTAGGGCTTAAGTCAAAGCTAAGATTGACATAGGAGAATCTAGTTTGTGCCCAAAAAGATGAAAATAAAGCTTCATTGAAGGTTAAGAATCTGCTCAAGAGATGAAATTGCTTAAAAATAAATTGAAGTCGGCAAATGATGTATAAGAGAAAAGTGCAAAGGCCATGGAAAATTAAGCATTGGGTATTTTATTTCTAACCATGAAGAATAGGCAGAGTTACTGGAATTATTAATGTTGTCATCCCCAATATGTTGAAAACTATTATATCATGAAGAACAGGCAGTTCGTGTCATGTTTTTAAGTTGCTTCCGATGAGTATATCAAATCTCAAATACCTTAACTCAAGTTGTGAAACAAGAAGTTCCATTGTAAATATGAGAAACTCGGTTCTGTTTCCAAAAAGTCGATCATTCTCTATTTTCTAATTCTCTTAGCTTCTTCAATTTTGCATCAAAGCGGTTCCAAGATTTACCTAGATATTTTGCTAAAAGGATATTTAATTCTTGTAAAAGTTGTAGCTCGAAAAAATGGAAAAACTTATCCTTAATCCACCAAAGACAAGTAAAGAGTAACTCGACAATCCGGATGTCGAGTAACTCGACGAAAAGAATTTATAAACAATGTGAAAAAAGAAAAAAAAGGAAAAAAAATTCTTGTCGAGTAAAATGACAAAGGAAATTGGCTAAAAGTCCACCAAAAAAAAAAACCTTGTTCATTGCCGAGTTACCAAAAGTGAAAGCAAGAATTCTAATTCCAAGAAAGTTGCAGAAAATTTTGTTGAAGAGAATGATAGTTTAATCAAGGAATCTGGGTTGGATGGAAATGTAAAAGAAAGGGAAAGTTTGGAAGAGGTAAAAGTGGAGGAAAGCGAGGGAGGAAATACCAAAGTAAAAGATAATGGAAATGGAGAATCTAGGGTGGATGAAAATGTGAAAGAAAAGGAAAATTCTGAAGTGGAAAAAAAAAAATGCCAAAGTGGAGGAGGAAATCAAGGGAGGAAATGCCAAAGAAACTCATAATGAAAATGGAAAATCTGAGGTGGATAAAGAGGGGGAAAATAAGGAATTAAGGAGGTAAAATATGATGAAATTAGTGTTCATCATGTATAGAGCTAGAGAGCAGAACAAGAAGGAGAAGAGCTGATTCATGCCACACATTGAGCAAGGTTGTGGACAGAAATATAATGAACGAATTATTGTGATTAATTCATTTCATTTACTCCAACAATACCCCTCAAAAAAAATTCTCACTTCATCACTACGAGTTATTGACAATTTAATTTCTCAATTACAAAAAACCGATTACATCATCGATCAAATACACTACGGTATTTGATGAAAAGATTCAAAAAATTGATCACATCTTCGCAGAAAGTTCATAATATACAACAACTCATGTCTTAGAATAAGCATATATATCAAGAATCCCATTTCGGTTGCCGAGTTACTCGACAACCATCACGGTTGAGTTGCTAGTTTGGTTGCGATGGCTCTACAACCTTGTCCAAATATAACATAGCACATTAAAGAATTCAAAAGAAGATCACAGCAAAAATACCCATTTCTTATTTCGAAATGAAAATTGAAGAACCTCAAAATATAATGTGCAATTAAACAAAATAATATGCAAAAGAAAAATAGTTTCACCTTATAACAATAAATTCAATCAAATCGGATAAGAACTACTTGACCAGCCAAAAATGCTTGGAACTAAACATTTTTTCTTTATTTTTTTTCCAATTCGAAGTGAACAAAGTTAGATTTAAATGTTTGTATTTATTTTTTAATAAATTAATAGTGTATTATTATTTGAAATTAATAAAAAAAAAAAAAAAAAACACAAAATGTATGTTTATATTATTGTTGTTCTTAGAGAAAAACGGAAAAAAAAAAAAAAAGGAGCAACCAAATGGTTTCCGAAGTTGCGGCAACCAACTTGGTTGTCGAGTTACTCGACAAGCAAGAAGTTGGTTGCCAAGCTCGGCAACCAAGTTGGTTGCCAACTTGGTTGCCGAGCTTGGCAACCAAGAAGTGATTCTGCCGAGTTATATCCCAAATACCATATTTCCTATTCTCCATCTTCTACTTTTGGGTTTTCTTCTCCAATTTTGAGAGTTTTTATAGGGTTTGTGAGGAACATGCCAGATTGGCAAGACAAGTTTTTATCGTATAAAGATTTGAAGAAACAGCTAAAATTGATTTATCCCAAACAAAGGTCTTGCAAAGATCTTGAAAATAGTGACATTATTTCCAATTTCTCTGTAAAATTTAGGTAGTCAATTTCCAATATAACTCAGGTTATTGATGTTGGAAGAGTCTTATACATGTTGACAATTTTCATATTTGCAATATGGAAAAGTATACTATGCCTTTTCATTGTGGCTTTGAATACAAATATTGCTTGGCGTAATTCCTTGGCATATTAATTTTTGGATTGTCATATATGTAAACATTTCACTACTTAGAACAATTACAATATAAGAGCAACAACAGGACAATTCATTAAGCTGATTTGGTTGTGAACAAAGTAGTAGGCCAAATGAACTTTAGGGTTTGTAAAAATGGATTAATACCATGCTGTTAAGTTAAGATAGTCTCTACCAGGAAGAGAAGTCATAGAATGACACAACATTTTGTTATTCTGTATGAGAATGCTTGAAAACTTTTTGTAATTACTTTTCATTTATTAAGCAACTAATGAATTTTTATACAAAAACCAAAGGGAATGGAAAAGCCCACCACAAAAAAAAAAAAAAAAAAAATCAAGTTATTGTTCACCACCGAGCAAGTCGGCAATGAATAGTTCATCGCCGAAAATTTTCTTGTAAAGGTTTTTGGTTCTTCCCTGCGGGATGGGTATCTTCTGATTTTTTAAGCCTCTCAGTGAAAAAGAGAACTACGTTTAGAGCTTACTTTTTATCTGTCAATCACATTACTCTGATGTTACTTACACACAGTGCTGTGATATAGGCTGAATATACTTGCAGAACTTCTCCGCTTTGGTGATCGCGAGTTCTACAAAGATTGGTGGAATGCAAAAACAGTTGATGAGGTAGACTTGTAAGCATTTATAAGATATTTTCCTCACCTTTTTACATGCCAATAATTTTGTGTCTGATTAGTGATGCTATTCTTTCATTTTATATATGATTGCTCGACTGTTGCTGCTGTCATCAGTATTGGAGGATGTGGAATATGGTAAGTTAATCTGTTGAGTTTTTTCTGAAAAAAATTGGTTGCAAGATTTTTCTTTTCTTCTCTTTGTTATAAAAAAGTTGCACTTGTTTTTTTTTTCGGTGCTGAATATGTAATTTTTTCTCAGATTCATAGGTTGCAAAGTGTTAACTTTGACATGATGTAGAAATATTTCTCATTCTCTGTCTGACTTGGTTATTTAAGTGCAAAGGCCATGAAATTTCCCAAACACTCGGCAACCATTTGTGGGTGTGGATTTATACATGAGTTAATTGCTGGGATTAAGTTCACACGACAAGAAAAAAATCTTGTCAAGTGAAAAAAAATTAGAAAAAACCAAAGCAAATGGAAAAGCCCACCCAAAAAAAAAAAAAAAAAAGTATTGTTCATCGCCGAGCAACTCGGCGATGAACAATCTTGTCGCCAACATCTGAATTATTATTATTATTTTTTTTTGTCTTTTTCTAATCTTTTTGACAATTTTTTTTTAGTTTATTTTTCCTTATTTGTTTTAATTTTACACCTTTTCATTCAATTTTTTCATTAATCTTTTTTATTTTATCTTATAAGCAAATTTGAATTTTTTTTTATTTTTTCTTTTATTTTTTATAATGTTGTCGAGTTACTTGACAACATTGAATTTTAATTTTTTTTTTTTTGTGTTGTCGACAACTGATTGATTGATTTATTTTATTTTTTACACATGGGCATTGACCCATTTTCATTCTTTATTTTATTTTAAGAATAATTGTATGAAAGGTTCTATCGTTTCAACTTAAAACTTTTTACTACATTTTTCATATACGTGCAGCGCACGTGGTCTTGAAGGCCTGGTCTTCTCATTCTAACAACATGAACTAAATTTTGTTGGAGATCTTGGTTTCCACTTTGAGGTCAGGGCCTCCTATTTAAAGTACAAGGCAATTTCATTAATTTTCATCACTCCAAAAGTGGAAATGGTAAAGAACCAATTGAATGTTATGTATTACATAAAAGTGTAAACACTTCCTGAAGCAAAGGAAGTTTTGGATTTTAAGTGTAATGTAGGCTCTGGATCAGAAATCATTCTTTTGAGTGTCTACCAAGGTGAGTCCAAACGCATTAACCTGACACGTGTGGGTAGGCTTCTATCTATTAGCTTGTAGGTAGGGAGATTCTGCTTTTATAGTAGTTTTTTTTTGCAATCTGCTCTTTATTATTTTTCTCTTGGAATGAGTACATTCAACTATAGAAACAGTTATAATCTGCATCTCAAAATGTACTTTTGATGTCCTATTCCACTGTTTTACTCAGATGATCGACTGACTATTAAGTATTAAGTCTTGTTCTTATTCCAGTACATGGTTTTGACATGAAAACTGAAGAAAAATGATTTTCTTTTTTCTATTTTAGTTCTTACAATGTCATAAAAACCTCTCGAAACTTGTCTTATGTTATAGATAATTGAAATGACGGTGAATATTTTGAATTGGATAATAAAGTTTGGGGGGTCAAGGTTCAGTTATGCACATTTTTTCTTAATATTTTCATTTACATGTTTTTTTAGACTTTAGTGTTTCTTGAGGTATTTTCTTGTTCTCAGAATATTATTAAATAATGAAGGCCATTAAGTGTGAGAGGATATATAGCATGGCTGAGAACAAAATGAAGCATATATTTTTGGTTGCTTACCATTTCTTGGTAGTAGCCAGTAGTGTAATTAGGTAGCTGAAGTTTTTTTTTTTTCCTCACTCTTAATATGTTGTGAAATAGGCTGTTGAATTTGGTCGAAAGCTTGCAAGCAAACTCTTCTTCCAACATGTTCTTGAGCAAGTTCCAAAAAAATTTCTTTATTTCTTTTGATATTCAAGTACTTACTCTATGTGTTCTTCCTCACAATGTGATATTTTGCATTTTTTCTAATCTTTTTGACAATTTTTTTTTAGTTTATTTTTTCTTATTTGTTTTTATTTTATACATTTTCATTCAGTTTTTCATTAATCTTTTTTATTTTATCTTATAAGCAAATTTGAAATTTTTTTATTTTTATTTTTATTTTTTATAATGTTGTCGAGTTACTTGACAACATTGAATTTGAATTTTTTTTTTTTTTGTGTTGTCGACAACATTGTAATTTGATTTTTTTTTTAATTTTTTTATTTTTTACACATGGGCATTGACCCATTTTCATTCTTTAATTTATTTTAGGAATAATTGTATGAAAAGTTCTATAGTTTCAACCTAAAACTTTTCACTACATTTTTCACATACGTGCAACGCATGTGGCCAAAACTAGTATATGTATATACGTGGAAATAGTGGTAAATGATCGGGTAACCCGACCAATTTATGTGAATAGTATTGACCTATTTTTACAAGCAAATTACAGAATATATCACCGAAAGATTCTTTTCCGCTTATTCTATTTTAAACGATTTCAAATTCATCTTAGTTACTTATACACTTCTACCAGAAGTGAGATGATTCCAAATTTCACAATTTTGTAAAAAAATTAACATCTCATTAATCTCAAAACAAACTCAAACAAGTGTAGTAAATCTCATTTCAAGTTTAGAGTCTAATATATCTAAATTCTTGCAAAACGTATAATTATTTCTTCTCTTTTTTAAAAAAAAATTATAGTGGAAATTGTGGATTAAATCATGAAAATATGTATACATTTGAGTATAAATTGTAATTTTTGTTTTAAATTTGTGTAAATTTGAGTCCATTTAAAGTGGGTTAATTGAAAAATCAGTTTAATATGTGTAAACTAGCCTTAACATACTATCTGTTAATGATTTTATAACCGAGTTTTTGTTTACAGACCTTACTATCAAGAGTATTTAAGGGGGGTGTATTTAATCTAGATTTTTAAAGACGTGAATTGACATTTTTTAAGTAATTGATTTTAGCACATGTTTGGTGTTGTTTAAATTATAATTTCAACTGGTTAAACATACTTTTTATCCATAATAATAAATCTAGATTTGTCGAACTTAACTTGTTGGATGAAGCTAGAGATAGGTCTTAGACAAGGTTGGCCATATATCAAAAGAGAATGGCTAGCGCATGTTTGGTAGTGCTGAAATTATTTTTTAAGTGCTGGAGATTTTAATGGATTGAGGAGTTGAGAAGAATGAGAGAGAGAAAGAGTTTTGTTAGAGGAGAGTTTGATTTTGATGAATATGGAGAAATAGAGGAATTGAGAGAGATATATATGGGTTTTGGTTTGAAAGAATAAAGATGTAAAGACGGACAAAGAATTACTTTTTTTGTGCTTGTAACAAAGTAAACCTCCATACGGTCGGTAATAAGTTGGTGGTGAATGTGTGAATAAAAAGTGGATTGGAAGTTGTGGGTTCTACGAAATATGTGGATAGAAAGTAAATTTGACCAGATTTTAACAGACTTCCATAGACTTTTGTGAATTTTATTGTAAAAGACTTTCATATACTTTTATGGATTTTTATTGAGTATTATAGACTTTTATTTTTTCAATTAAACATCTTGAATATAAAATATATAATGTTCTACGATTACAAAAAAAAAAAAAGACACTCACCAACATATGAATGCACCTTAATTTGATCACATATATTATGAATAAACTTGAATCTGGACAATTTAGATCAATCAACCATATTCTCTGATTAACGTGAAAATTTATTGCTAGAATGTTTAAATCTTGGATTAAAAGTTCTTCAGCTATTAAGCTCTCTTTCCTCAAAAAATCAAGAAATTAATAAAACAACATTTGGGGACTCCATATTGGAGACTCCACATTGGGTAATGGATTTTTCATAATTTATCTATACACCCCACCCCATCCCACCCCACCCCAATTATAAAATAAAAATATCAATTGATTTCACAAAATAATTTTATATAATATATGTCAAAATCTTCAAATGTTCAATATTCAATATTCTATGAAAATTTGCCTATCGTGAAAATATACATTCTTCAAAGGAAGTGAGAAATTGACATTGAAGGTACTTGAAACTCACCGGAAAGCAGAGTGAAAAACTCACCGGAAAGCAGTAGAAAAATTTTGGGGTGGGGTTGCGGTGTGATAGATTTTGCCGTTGTGTTCTTTGAAGACAGGAAAAATGGGAGAAAAGTCTTTCAAAGGTTATAGGGTAAAGTAGAGAGAAATAAATAATTTTGATATTTATATTTACTACTAAAAAGTCTATCAAAGTATAGCATATACAAATTTCTATTAAAATTATTGACAATTTGAATACCCCTAAATTTCGTAAGATTTTAAAAATTCTAAATTGAATAAAGCGTGATTTTTAAAAACTTTTAAAAGTATTTACAAATCTATATTGAATACTCCAATACTTCTATGGTGATTAAAAGTCTTAATTAAATACACATAAACTTTTGAAGTCCATGAAACTCTTTTAAAATCTTAATTAAATACACCTCCTAAGTCTTTTATTTATAAAAGATGTATTTATAACATAAATTTTATAAGTTGTGCTATTTTCTAAGTCATCATGTTTGACTCTTAAAAGCAAATTGATGTGGTTTTTTTTTTCCTATAAATAAGTTACTTTTTGAAAATAATTTTAAAAACTCATTCTTGTTTCATTTATTATGAAAATCTTGCTTTTTAAAACTATTATTTTAATTTATTAAATTATATATTACATATTGCAACCTGAATCATTAATTATCGGATTTGATGGGAATTCATATATTATAAAATCTTTTATTGTTAATTATAGTAACCGAATCCTTAAAAAATAAAATTGACTGGATATATATATATATATTAAAAAATAAAATTGATTGGAATTATTTTAATTTATTATATTTATTATTATGACTGTCCAATATATATTATTTGTATCAGAAATATCTGTAACAAATACAAACAAAACTCATGTTCTTTTCAATTTCAACATTTGTAACAATCTGTATTACAAATTGAGATGTAAAACATTAGTAATACATAATACTAATTCATGTAACATGTGTTGTGTAAAATAACATAATATAATCTGTAACATATTCAGTGATACAAAATATCATTTGTAACATCTATATCAGACAGTGATACATAATATCATTTGTAACATTTATATCAGATCGTGATACTAAACATAAATTGTTATAAGCGCAAAACCAACTCTAAACTTCAACAAGTTCAGTATTAATATAAACATTGGACTCTAAAAACCTATTGATACTGTGTAACATCAGTATAGTATAGATATGTCACACAGTAACAAATTTAACAAATATAACTCATGATTCATCATTTGTAACATATGTAACATCAGTAATACAAAATATCAATTCATGTAATATGTGCTGTGTAAAATAATATAATTTAATCTGTAACATATTCGGTGATACAAAATATTATTTTGTAACATCTGTATCAAACATTGATACACAATATCATTTGTAACATCTCAGATCAAATAGTGATCATCGAATGAAAACTCGTTATAATTGTTACAAATACAAAACAAACTTTAAACTTCAACAAGTTCGTTGTCTCTTTCGCGTTTTTGGTGATTTTGTAGGTGTAGAAAATGTTATTCGCCGTAGGTGTTGGAAGTGCTCGACTCAAAGATGGTTTTTCCTCCATGCGATGCTGTCTTTTTTGTGAGTTCGATTCGCTCCGCCCGCCATCACTGCTGACGCCATTGGAGAACAAGGACAAAGAACCAAGTGAACAGAGGTGATAAATGTTATAGGGTCGAAGGATTTGGATTTTTTTTTTTTTTTTTTTTATCGAAAAGGATTTGGATTTTTTCATTTGCTTGTTTATTGGGTAAGGAGAATTTTGTGTGTGATGAAAATGTGAGATAGAAATGAAATGAGACTTTTCTTTTTCTTTTTGGACGTGAATTTGTGTCTTTCTTTCCTGTATTTTCTTTATCGGAGTGGATCCATACCCGTTTATAGGCAAGATTAGGCGAATAATTAACTAGCGGGTCAAAGTTCATCACAATTCACATGGTCTTTAACGAGTTGAGGTTGATTTGATTTTAATTTATTATTTTATTAATTAATATAATATTAATTATGTGATATTTTTAAAATAATTTGTTAAGTTGATAAGGTTAAAATTATTTGTATATTGATAAATATCCAACAAAATGATTCTTAAAGTGATAATTACACCATATACTATAAAATATAAAATAATTTAAAAGATACTATTTAACTTTTTTTATTCTAAAAATATTGTTTTTTATTTTATTTTTGTAACACTTGTTGTTACATTTGTTAACAAACAAATGTTAATAAATGTATATTTATGTAACAACAAGTGTTATAAAAATAAAATAAAAAACAGTATTTTTAAAATAAAAAAATACGATAGTATTTTAAGAAATATTTTATTTATTATAGTTATTTTTGAAAAAGGACTAACAATTAAGCCCAATGGGCCGAAAAGATTGGCTGTTTAGCCTATGAGAATTGGACCCACTTATCTCCCAATATAGACATTTTGTTCACCTTGTCTGTGAAGATGGCTAGGCAGTTGCTACTCGACTGGCCCAGTATATGAAAATATATGGATTTATCCGACTGAGTGGGCCATGTCATACACGGGCCTTTAGTTCTTGAATAATCATACTATTTTAGTTTTTAATTTCTTAATTCAATATTTGTTTCGTGAAGTTTTTTTTTTTAAGATTTTGAAAAAAGTTGGTAAAATGTATAGTTAAAAAATTGATAAAATTTGTAGATCTCATGAAATATATAATTAAAAAATTAAAAAAAAAGTTTAAAATAAATCTGACTATATATACTCTATAGTTTTGATCTAATATCTTCGATGGGCATTGTTATAATGCCCACCGGAACACCTGCCACGCATTAATTGGATGAGTGTAAATGTCCATATATTCTAATTGTTTAATAATTTTATACATTTAATACCATACATATATTTTGATTTTCCCAACCGCTTTATAAAACTTAGTCATAGTGTCTATTTGAGCTACATGTATTATGTATGTATGTATACTGTTGATTTCTACACAATTGATGAATAGTTACTCAAGTTTTTAATATTTAAAATTAATTAGGATCAATTGAACTAAATTAATTGACACTAAACAAAGTAGTCAACAACCTCGTGGTAACACGGTATCTCTTCATATTACATCTAGCACTAATCAAATGACACAGTTAAAAAAATTATATAATCAATTTTTTATTTATTAAAATAAAATTTTATTTTGTAACATCCTAGTATGTAAGACATTAAGATTTTCATGCCCCCCGCATGCTTCAAGGGATTCGATAGCTAAAAACTATTAATCATCATGTAGATTAGAATTCGAGAATGTGATGCTCGGTTGTTTTATAACTCAACTTACCTTATACTTCAAATTGTATATTTGCTGATCACACAATAAATAAAAAATATAATTATTTTTGATATGTATTTTCATTACCGACTCAAATATCAAAATCTATCTTGACAAATTTCTCGAACCTACGGCGTGGCTCCAACATCGTGAATTGGGCAGTTGTTTCACTGTTCATTTTTTAAGGTTTTTGGGAATTTATAACTGATAAGTTATATGGTGATTTAATAAGCCATGCGTGATGCGTGCAATAATTAATTCAACTTATCAATAGTTTTGTCCAAAATCAAAAATCACGCCTAATAAGTGCACCCACTTCCACAGTTGACAAAACCGTTGGAAGATTCAAAAGTCAACATCTATCTTTTTCTCACTTTTTTTTTCTCGTATTACATAAATCAAATCGAATATCAATTGTATGTGGTCATAATGTCATTCAAGAAATTCAACTGTTTCTTTTCTTTGACTTTTAATGTTGATCTCACATACATTTGACAAAAGAACACGTGATGGAAAAAAAATATTTGAAAAAAAGAACATATAAGTGGTGGAAAATTTATTTTAAAAAGTGTTTTTGTATTTTGTATATCTTAAATTATTTTTATTCGTAACAACGTAAAAACTAATATTTGAGGTTTAAAATTTCTTGCGACCGTTACACGAGGTAGTGGTGCAGCTTGTGGATGGACATTTGAAAATGTTTTGATAGTTTCATTGTTCGAGTGTTTTTAAAATAGTTTTTGAGATTTTGTAACGTTATGATTTTTTTACAAAATAAAAAATAAATCTTTTTAATTATAGTATTCTTTGTAAATCAACATATACATTAACTGGTATTTATTACTCAATCAATATGAATTAAAAAATTTGTTTGCACGTTTCGTGTTTTTTCATTTTCGTCCATGCTTTCTTGCATCATATAGATTGTAGACTAGACTTGAAATAAAGAATGACAAGAGTTGTTCAATCTAACATTTGACACATATATCACTTAAATTATATTTCTTTTCTAAAGTTTGAATAATTATGAAATCGTAGGAGGAGTATCTTGTGTTGGAGCACCGATTAGCCTAAACAATTCTGTCTTTTTTTTAGTACAGAACAAAAAATTGAAATAACAAATTATTTTATATGAAAACTTTTTTTTTTCTTATATTAACTTGATCAATTTTTTATTTATTTTTACTCTCGTCTGAATCCACTTTTATTGACACGTGACAACAATTTTTTGTTTACATGTCTTATTTTCTCAAATCATTTTTAATTTTGTCATTTTCAAAGTTTAAAAAACAAAGTTACTAATTATTCAAGAGAGATGTTTTCTACCACGTGCTTTCTTTTTTGCCTTTTTGACTTTTTGACTTTGTGCATTACAAATTGAAGACAAAGAGGAAAGAACAAGACTAGCATTGTTTTGGAATCTCTATACGGCTTATTCGAATATGCTAAATAATGACTAATGAGATGTAATAAATTCTAGTTGACGTTTCACAATTGCTTTTACTAAAGTCAAAATAATTCCTCCCCCATATTGTTGGAAATTGATACTAATTTTTTTATTGTCTATAAGATCCTTGTTTAAAAAAAATAACGAAATATAAAAATAAAAAACAAATAAAGATTTATGAACTGTCAAAACTTTCACTATATGAAAAATTGTTATAATCATATAGATTTTACTCACCCAAATCTTCAAGTATCTCAAGAAAAATAATATTATAAATTTTACCGCACCTACTAATTTCTACTCTATATACAACCCACAAAGAGAACAAGAAAAACAACTAGGATACTAAGCTTACAATTTTTTTTCAGAAAACCCTCAAGTCACAACTACAAAAGAGAATAAACCACGTTAATTTATAGTTAACGAATGACCTAATTTTTTCAAGTTTAAAGTTTAAACTGCCAAGTAGTCCAATATTTAGAAACTTGTTCAATTTTAGTTGACATAAATGTCTTCCAAATTTCGACTACTAAAGTGTCCAAAATTAGCAAACTTTTAATTTTAGTCAACTTAGATGTCTTTCCTTTCAACAATTGGTGCATCTTTTGATTTTGTCAAGTTTTGAAAAAAAGATCCCAAACACATATATCCTTCAATTCAATGAAAGAGCCTCCTTGTTGTTGAACCCTAAAATAAAAAAGTTGATGTTAGATAGTATTTGTCTGTCATGTAAATTTATCTGTATTCATGACATTTGAAATAAAATGTTAATTCATTTGAGCTTACATTTGTTCTAATATTCTTTTGATATTAAGAAATCAAACTCTTAACCTGTTGATCATGGAAATATTCGATTTATAATTCAATTTAAATTTTATAGTTTACGATCGGTAAATAAAGACGAACACTTTATTATAATAAGACCGTCTCAATTTTATTAAAATCAATTTTGACTTTTTTAATAAGATTGAGGGTACATTTTGAATGTTTTGGACTGGACCATGTAAAATTTAATTTGTGATATTGATCATAAGAATTTAATTTCACTCGACTATCGTACGTAGGACTTTAATCCTAAACGGGTAGTAGACTTCGATTAATAATTTGAAGTTCTTTTGAAGTATCAATGTGTGAGATTAATTTATTGGTCAATATATTGGTGTCTTGTGAATTAAAGTGAAATAACAAGGAATTAAATCTAAGCTAAATAATTTGACATTGATTGTTGCATTAATAATGTGATGTGATCACATGTAATTTTCAGATAGAATGTGGGGTTTGAAGATTTGTGTATAAATGGAAATGTGCGTTTTGAACAGTTTAACCTTGTTCTGAATATTCAAAATAGTTGACGATGATAATATGTAACATTGACAAGTCTATAATTATTGATTATACAACTTTATTAATTTCAGTTAAACTGAGAGTGCAATATCAATTTTTTAGTAGAATAGAATATGATTAATATTATCTCGACATTATCTCGACCGATCAAGAGGTGGTCGGGTCAAGATAAATTTATCGGAGTTTAGTTTAATTGAATTCAACAAGGTTTATTTAGTGGTTTCAAAATGAGAACCGAAATAAATTATAAGAATTATAATTTATTGTGCAATAAAAATTAATTAAATTGGATATAGGGCTATATGTACTGACTATGTGGTAGAGGTGTGTGCTAAGCTCGTGCCAAGCGTGTACTAGACTCATGCTAGGCGTGAGTCAAATATGTGCCATTTGTATATGAGAGTGGGGGAAGTGGATCATCACAAGAAACTAATTTTAGGAATGTCTCAATCGTTCAAACCTTCTAGAATGAACTGCACAAAGAGAATCACTTATACATCTTCCATCGTTGGAGACGAGACCGAGCTTCATTTGGACTTATTCCCATTGAAATTTTTTCCTTCACTTTCGAGAGGAAATGAAATAGCTCGACTGAGAAGGGTTCGAGTCCTTGACAAAAAAAAAAAAAAAAAATTTATCATTGAGGCATTTTACTATGAAATTATGTAAAAATTTTGAGTTCTCATAATTGCATCCATAATTTTAGAGCAAATGTAAATTTCTTGTCCAGTCAAAACTTATACTTTTATTAAATATTTATTTTCTTCGTCCACGTCTCTCCCTCATTTTAATAATGAATTATTAAGTCAAATATTTGTAAATTATATTTTCTGGAGACAATTTAATTATTTAGTTAGGAAGCCGTATTTATCTGGACAGTGCACATGCAAGATAGATCTACAATTATAGATAGATCTACAATTATAGAAATTATAGCCCTTTTATTTAAAATAAAATAAAATCAAGTAGTAGTACATTAAGCGCATGTTTGATAATGTTAAAATTATTTTTTAAGTACTTATAAGTTGTAAATCTTATAAAATGTGTAGTTAATAAGTGCATGGTAATTTAGGAGTCATATGAAATGTGTAGATAAAAAATATATTTAATTAATTTAACTAATTTAAATTATAATTTAAAATTTAAAAAAAGCACATATTATAACTACCCGACCAAATATTTCAGTCTCTATTTTTAACTACTATTATTGGTAGGCAAGTCAGTACAATTATTTCTTATTTTATTTGTTTATTTATTTATATTCATGTTTGTGGCATGTTAACTAGCTAGACCTTCCGTCTCCATGTATTAATTAACAATGGAAAATATATGTAGTATGTTAGACAAAACAAGATTAAAAAATATTAAAAATGTAAAATATCTCCATATTGTTATATTTTGTTTAGTAAATTTTTTTTGTAGAACTGTGTGTCTTACAAAATATGTTGATATAAAGTAAATAAAAATTATTGATCTTGTAAATAAAAATAATATTTGATCTACTTAAAAATATTGACAAACATGTTAATATGTTCGGTGATTGTTCTATTGTACGTATAGCCCAAAAATTGGTTACTTTTGTCTTAATATTTACTTTAAAACTAGTTTTTTTTTTTTTTTTTGAAAAGGATGCTTATGTTTACATTTATTTGTGGAGAAAAAATTGATGTTCACAAATATTCTAGCAATAAATAGAGACATGTATGTATATGTATGGACGAACGTATTTATATGTGTGTGTAGAGATGTAGGGATGGCAAAAAAAACCCGCCCCCGCCCCGCCCCGCCATTTGAGATCCCTAATCCCCTAAGACATTAAATCGGGCGGGGCGGATCATGATCCCCCGCCTTACTCGGGTCGAATAGTTTATTTATTTTATTTTTATATTTTAAAATTTAAATTGTATGTAAAAATAAAAATAATATAATTAATTAATTAATTAATTAAGCGGGCGATAAATGGGATTTTCTTATACCCGCCATGACCCGCACCCGCCCGATGGTGACGGGCGGGTATGGGAATGGTCGACCCAAATTGTTGCCATGGTTGAAGAGTCAGCGGTAGGATCGGTTTGTATCCGATGAAGTCCGGTCTGCGACCGCATTAGAAAAAGCTTGCGCGCGCGGCGAGTTTGCGGACGGGGTCAATCCAACTCGGCCGAAAATTGAATACGAGCACGGCTCATTCGCCGACTCATCGGGTTCGAGCCCATGTGGGCCGCGGTTCAATCTGGTTGAATAATTTTTTTTTTTTTGAAATTATTACAAAAATTTACTAACTTATTGTAAAAAAAAAAAATGTTTACATTTATATCAAAAAAATTTGTTAAATTACTAAATAAAAAATAAATAACAATGATAAAGTCAAAAAATATTTAAATGAAATGCAAATGTTTTATATATATATTTTTTAATTATCAAGCGGGTCGGTGATCGGATCTTTGAACTACTGTGGTCGATGATTCGACGTCCCTGGACCGATCGGTCCTCTAGCGATTCTGGTTCGGTGTGTTGATGGCGGGTGTGTGTGTAAAAATACACTGTGTGTGTACATACATACATACATCACATATAAGTACTTTTTGTCCAAATTTGGGTGACAATTTTCCAAAAATAATTATTCTAAACAAAAAACGAGTATACAAGTAATTATAGAAGATATATAATAATAATAATTAAACATGGTTAAATTGATGTTATCGAGACCACATTGAAATTTGTATATGCATAAATTAAAAAAAAAAAAATCATTTAATTTTTGGTTTTGAATTTGGCAAATATTATTTTAAACAAATACGATTCAATACGTTTACGTTAAAGCATTCCAAAGAAGAAGAAATAAAAAAAGTATAGCAAGCTCGATGAAAATGAGGAAGAGAAAAAGCAATGGACGGCACACCCTTTACGATATTTATTTTGCATGCAATTTTGGTAAGTACAAAAAAGAAAGCATCTTTAGAGGAATATTCTGTAGTTGGATGACAGATGATGCGTTTACTGTTGACTAAACAAAACAAAAAAAGTTAATTTCACTTACAGTCACTCAACTTTCAGCAAAATTATAGAACGGTTATTGAAGTTACAAAGTTTCAACATCGATTACTAAAGTATATTAACATATTTACCGACGGTCACTCTGTTAAATTCTTGATGATGTGTTACTATTAAGTATCTACGTAGCACACAATCAGTTGATATTTGACAAAAAATTAATGTTACATCAACTTAATGTATTAATAACAATAAATTCGGACAACAAAAGACGATTCAAAATGCATACAATTTCTAGATAAGTCCTCATGTTTCAAATGCATCTTTATAGTGTCAATTTTGTCAAATTTTTGTCAAATATTGATTGATGTTATATGTGGATACTTATTGGTGATACGTCATCAATTCACACTGAAAATTTAACAGAATAACTTTCAATGAATGTATTAATATATTTCAGTGTCGGAAATTAAAATTTTATAACTTCAATAATTGTTTTGTAATTTTTGATAGTCAATAAAATTAAAACAAACACACTCAGCACTCAGCTCCCCAATTGGTCTGTCTATGCACTCTAGTTAATTCAAGCCACATGTTTTTTTTAATAGTTTTTTATCTTCTCTTGAAATCTTTTCTCATATTCATTATTTTTCTACTAATATGATTAACAAAAAGTTGATTGAAAATATAACAATTTTTAATAATATTTAGAAAAATAATATTTAGAAAAATAAATTTTAGATATATTCTTATGTCAAAATGATAATTTTTTGTGTAGATAAGATTTCACGATATTTGAAATTCATACAGTAGATTTTAGTGGAAGATATTAAAATAGACATTACAATTACGGGACCGATCTCCTGCCCTCTTGAGGAATTGTCGAATTTTCGACAGTTCAGTTATATAAAAAAAAAATTCTTTGAAAGAGTATTATTTAGATGTAGGGTAAAAATTAAAGAATTAAAAAAGATGATATTTTTAATTTTTTTTTAAAAAAGAAGATATATTTTGAGAGGTGTCGGGGATGATGCAAATCTGAAAAAATTTGAAAATGAATTTAGAATATAAAATTGAATTTTACTCAATTATTTGAGGGTATTTTGGTTACATTAATAATTATCTTATAATTTGGGCAAATATTTTTAAAAGTTACAATATTTTAAGATGGGTGCCGTGTGAATTGGGCATTTTCTACAATTTCTTCCAAACAAAATCCCAAAAATATTTGGAGAGAAAATGGACAAGGTAAAGGGAGAATAAATTGGCAGAAAACAAGCAATAGCAAGATTAATTAGTGCTAATTATTATCTAATTGTAATCTGAATCTGAATTTATCCCAAAAAGGTTCTTTACAAATTCTACTCCTCTTCTTGCTTTGTCCTATATATAGCCGTCTTGTGCAGAGCATTGGATCACAACTCCTTCTCTCTCTCTCTCTATCTCTCTCTGATCCCCTTTCATCAAGAAATTCACAGGCCCGAATTCAGGTATACACTATCAAGAATACTTACAGTAAACTTTCAATTTCTGGGTCCAAGGAAAAATTAAAAGGAACCATCATTCTCAAATGCAATCCCTTTTTGCATGAGCTGCATTTTTGTTGTTAATCGTTTATATTTCATTCTACTTTTATGGGTCGGAATCAAAATTTACTTTCACTTTGATTCAATCAAATCCGTGATTTTAGCTGCTCTTTCTCATCTTTTGCAGGGTCCTTGCCTGCTTGAGTCCATTTGTGGATTCAGAATTTGGATGGCCAGTAGGAATTTGGAGAAATTGGCATCGATTGATGCCCAATTGAGGCTTTTGGTGCCTGGAAAAGTGTCCGAGGATGATAAGCTTGTTGAGTATGATGCCCTGCTTTTGGATAGGTTTCTAGATATTCTTCAGGATTTGCATGGAGAAGATCTCAAGGAAACTGTATGCAATTTTTATACTTATTGCTTTCTGGAATTGGAACTTTGATTTGTCTGTTTAGGAATACTTATTTGATTATATGATGTCAAACGTTTGATCTTGACATTGAGGACTGTTTCGCTACTATTGATGTTAGGTTAATTCATTAATTCTTGGTTTCTGCCACACTAATGTTTCTGGACTATTTGTATTTTGATACATCCCATTTCTAGCCTGTTTGGTGTGCTGTATTCGACAACAATGGACAAGATTAAGGAGGGAAGAAAAAGAAGTTAAAATCTAATCCAGTTACAATGGTTAAACATGCCCTGTAAGCACTAGAAGCAAAAGTGAAGTCTTAGGAAGAGACATGCTTATGACCACCAGATTTTATGTTAATTTTGGTTGGTTAAACTGTGTTTCCTGACAGACATAATCCGAAAAAATAGTTTTGGTTCTAATCCTAATTAGCTTTAATATTGGTAGATCACAGTGTCCCTAATTTTACTTTGTACTTATATTGGTAAACACAGTGTGCTTCAACTACATATATCGTTTGATTGTAGTTTGTTTTCCCTAGTTTTTTTTTTTTTTACTTTTTTTTGGTGGGAATGTCGGATAACAAGAATATTTGGATCAATGTAGTGTGGCATTTTTTAAAATTTCCTTGATAAATATAGGTACAAGAGTGTTATGAACTTTCTGCCGAGTATGAAGGTGGCAAGCATGATCCAAAAAAGTTGGAGGAGCTTGGAAATGTGTTGACTAGTTTGGATCCAGGGGATTCAATTGTAGTTGCAAAGGCATTCTCTCACATGCTTAACTTGGCCAACTTGGCTGAGGAGGTTCAGATTGCTTACCGCCGGCGGAACAAAAAGAAAAAGGGTGATTATACTGATGAAATGTCTGCGACTACTGAATCAGACATTGAAGAGACACTCAAGAGACTTGTGGTTGATTTAAAGAAGTCCCCACAAGAAGTTTTTGATGCGTTGAAGAATCAGACTGTGGATTTGGTGTTTACTGCTCATCCAACTCAATCTGTTCGAAGATCATTACTTCAGAAGCATGGGAGGTTTGTTTTGCAGAAATTATGTTTATTGGATTACGCACTCAAGATTCGTACCACTTGCTTAGTTTTTATAATTTTCTATGGTCCAATGTAGAACCTTCTATCTGCTCAACTTTTCTAACTTCTGTCCGTGGTACATCTTATCCAGAATTCGAAATTGCTTGGCTCAGTTGTATGCCAAAGACATTACACCTGATGATAAACAGGAGCTGGACGAGGCTTTACAGAGGGAGGTAAATATTGGTGCTTTGTTAGTTATTTCTGCTACTTTATATTGTACACTTGGATGCATATAGTTTACTCTTATGCCCCTGATATTCTTAGTTGTTAAAATATTCCTCTTTTGCACCCTCAATTGCTTTGATGTGGAAAATAAAATTTCCTCAATGTAGCCTGTGTCTTTTTGTCCAAAGAGAGTTTCTCGACCTACACTCTCTTAGTTTAATGTCAAATTTCACTTTCAAGTTATTGAAAATGCTAGTAAAGGATTGTCTGCACTCTGTGCCAGTTATGAATCATAAAAGGACAATATGCCTTTCAAGATTTGATTGGAAGTTGTGTGCCTTCTATTTATGCAAATCAATCTTGAAGCAGTTTCTGCTTTCTACTGGAATGAGTGCTTAAATTTTAGTGCAATTTCAGGTTTTGTCAGGTACGATTTTGGGTGCATCATTCTATATTTATTTGAGAGGTCTTTCTACAACACGTGGCTTTCATTATCAGGAAAATTGTCTTAAATGCTACAGTTCCATACAAATGATTCGTGCTCTTATTTTTTTAATATATACATTTACACTTATATGGAGTACACTAAGTCAGTTTCCAGACCAATTTACATAACACAAGCATTCCTTTTTGTCCTCTCCCCCCTATCCCAAGTATGCTACTGTTGGGAAATGTCAACTTCTCACGTGACTTCATCATTACAAGACAGATTAAACGATGTCCTGTGAGCACGAACTTGTTTTCTTCCATTAAATTGAGTTCTTAATTAGTTGTAGCTTGATATTTGCATTTGCCATGTAGAACATTTTCTTCTTGAATGACTGTAACATTTTGTGTTTATTGAAAAGCTTATATTTGAGATTTGATGTTTGGAAGATTCTCTAGGAAACAGCTTGCATATACTGTTGATTTTGATTTATCTTCTATTTGATTGCAGATTCAAGCTGCATTCCGAACTGATGAGATACGGAGGACTCCTCCTACCCCACAAGATGAAATGAGAGCTGGAATGAGCTACTTCCACGAGACAATCTGGAATGGTGTGCCAAAGTTTCTACGCCGTGTTGATACAGCACTTAAGAATATCGGGATTAATGAACGTGTTCCTTACAATGCCCCTCTAATTCAATTCTCTTCTTGGATGGGTGGAGACCGTGATGGTATAATCCTTATTGCCCTAGACAAATACCATCTATTAAATAGTGTCACAAATTAGTTAGAATATAAGCAACAGAACATACCTGGCTGTAAGTTTTAACATGTGTATAAGTAAATTTTATCATTTTCATGCATTGTTGCTTTTGTCTTTTAGTTGTTTTATATATTGAATGACTTTCTAACAATAAGATGGAATAACATTTTACTGTAACTTCAAAGAGACGCTGCACAACCTTCCCTTGTTTTTTAATGCTTAACATCTGTGTAAAATGAAATGCAGGCAATCCAAGGGTAACTCCTGAGGTCACAAGAGATGTTTGCCTATTGGCTAGAATGATGGCTGCTAAGTTGTACTATTCCCAAATAGAGGATCTCATGTTTGAGGTATTCAATAACTAATCTGTACTAAAATTTATCTGAGAATTTTGCAGCTTCTAGGCTGTAATCTATATTATGTTATCTTTTTCCTAATTCCTATGCTTTTGCCAGTTGTCTATGTGGCGTTGCAGTGATGAGCTTCGCGTTCGAGCGGATGAACTCCATAGATCTTCAAAGAGAGATGCAAAGCATTACATAGGTAATCCATGTACTCTCCAGTAAATATTAAATACATTTTTCTAGTTCTTTTCTCGATACCTACCACCTCTTCCTATGAATATGGATTTCAGAACCAGAGGCTAATTTAATGGCTGATTTCGATATTAATTCTTACTATGTATATAGAATTCTCTCTCTGAATTTCAAACATTGACCCTTCTGCTATGCAGAATTTTGGAAACAAGTTCCACCCAACGAGCCCTATCGTGTCATTCTTGGTGAAGTGAGAGATAAGCTCTATCAGACACGTGAGCGTTCTCGTCATTTATTAGCCAATGGAGTATCTGATATTCCAGAGGAGGCAACTTACACCAATGTTGAGCAGGTATCTTCTTTTCCTTCATCTTCTAAATTATCCACTTACAGGTGCATGTGCATGTGCACAAACCACACCTATAGCATGTACTAATCTTTTTGAAGTTGTTCAGTTCCACATGCTTGTATCTTAATGTCTGCATGGACCTGCACACATCTAAACACTTCTCTATTTGTTGCAAATGCAAGCATCTATATTATTCGGCGCGTTTGCATTTTAAGTTACTAGGTTCCATATAGTGAATTCTTTTACCCCTGATATGTTAACAAGGTGCTGAATCTATTTTAAATTTTATGCAGTTCTTAGAACCTCTCGAGCTCTGCTACAGTTCTCTTTGTGCTTGTGGGGACCGGCCCATAGCTGATGGAAGCCTTCTGGATTTTCTAAGGCAAGTTTCCACCTTTGGGCTCTCACTTGTGAGACTCGATATAAGGCAAGAGTCGGACAGACACACTGATGTCCTGGATGCCATTACCAAACACTTGGAAATTGGTTCATATCGAGAATGGTCAGAAGAGCGTAGGCAGGAATGGTTGCTGTCTGAACTTAGTGGCAAGCGACCCCTCTTTGGACCAGATCTTCCGAAAACTGAAGAGATTGCTGATGTTTTGGATACTTTCCATGTCTTAGCGGAACTCCCATCAGACTGCTTTGGAGCATACATTATTTCAATGGCTACAGCACCATCTGACGTGTTAGCAGTTGAGCTTCTACAGCGTGAATGCCATGTGAAGACCCCATTGAGAGTTGTTCCACTTTTTGAGAAATTAGATGATCTTGAAGCCGCTCCTGCTGCTGTTGCACGTCTTTTCTCTATCGATTGGTACAGAAATCGGATTAATGGTAAGCAAGAAGTCATGATTGGGTACTCAGACTCCGGCAAAGATGCTGGTCGACTGTCGGCAGCCTGGCAACTGTACAAGGCTCAGGAAGAGCTTATCAAAGTTGCAAAGCAATTTGGAGTGAAGTTGACAATGTTCCACGGTCGAGGTGGGACAGTTGGAAGAGGAGGTGGCCCCACTCACCTTGCTATATTGTCCCAACCTCCAGATACTATACATGGATCTCTCCGTGTCACGGTTCAGGGTGAAGTTATTGAGCAATCGTTTGGGGAGGAGCACTTGTGTTTCAGAACACTCCAACGTTTTACTGCTGCTACACTTGAACATGGGATGCATCCACCTGTCGCCCCAAAACCCGAGTGGCGTGCACTTTTGGATGAAATTGCTGTTGTTGCCACAGAAGAGTACCGCTCAATTGTATTCAAAGAACCCCGGTTTGTCGAGTATTTCCGCCTTGTGAGTAACTAAAATGGTGCATCATATTTTTTCTTTTTCTTCAAGGATGATCACTAATTTGATAATATACATCAGTTTGACTTACGAAAACTTTTTTATTCATTATTTTAGGCCACACCAGAGTTGGAGTACGGTAGGATGAATATCGGTAGTCGTCCATCAAAACGGAAACCAAGTGGAGGCATTGAATCACTCAGAGCAATTCCATGGATCTTTGCCTGGACTCAGACCAGATTTCATCTCCCTGTTTGGCTTGGTTTTGGAGCAGCATTTAGATATGCACTCCAAAAGGACATTACGAACATCAAAATGCTACAGGATATGTACAACCAATGGCCTTTCTTTAGAGTCACTATTGATCTAGTTGAGATGGTGTTTGCCAAGGGAGACCCTGGTATTGCTGCTCTTTATGACAAACTTCTCGTTTCAGAAGATCTTTGGTCATTCGGTCAGCATGTGAGGGCCAACTATGAGGAAACAAAGAGTCTACTGCTCCAGGTATAATGTCTTCAGGCAGTGAAATTGTAAATTTTTTGTTGATATAAATATGGTTTCGTTCATTTGATTTCCCTAAAACAACTGCTGGAGATTATTTTGATTTGAGTTATTCTGCATTTGGTAGATTGCTGGACACAAGGAAATTCTGGAAGGAGACCCCTACTTGAAGCAACGACTTCGTTTGCGTGATTCCTACATTACAACATTGAATGTGAGCCAGGCTTACACCCTGAAGCGAATTCGTGATCCAAACTACCACGTGAAGTTGAGGCCTCACATCTCCAAAGATTATATGGAATCAAGCTCGGCTGCTGAACTTGTGATGTTGAACCCTACAAGTGACTATGCCCCTGGATTGGAGGACACCCTCATCTTGACCATGAAGGGTATTGCTGCCGGGTTGCAGAATACCGGTTAAGTTTATTTTGTTTCTTTTTATCCTTTTGTATGAGAGAGACTTCGTCAGGATTTTATCGTATATGCCGTGATCAGTCTGTTCTGTTCCGAGGTGGAACAGTTGGATCACCTGGTCACTTCTTGAAAACACGCTTTTTATATTTATGTGAGAACAGTGTTATGCTGAATACTATCAGCTTTGATCAATGTTAAGGATTATTATCTTGTACTTCAATATAGATGTTCAATTTATCCTTCTATCTATCATGCATGGACGGTTTACAGAACAGTGTAGGTGTCTCAAATTATGACGCAGGCTCGACCACATTGTTTGTTGGCCTTTCAAGGGCGACCCACAGTACTGGAATGGAGGTTGCCATCCTATGTTGCGGGCATTCTTAATCACAAATCGACTGTCACCAAACTGAACGTTTTATTTTCAAATTTCGTAAATCAATTTTGAAATATGTTTTCTGTTGAGTCTTTATGTTTTTATTTGTGACGTCAAATTAATGGATCTACTTATTTGAAAACTAACAGCTAAACGTCGTGTATAAGTCCATCACTATCTGTACACATACACAAAAGTGTAAATTGTTTGAAGAAACTGTAAAATTGTAATTACTTTAAGATGATTGTGTTTAACATAGTAGTCACTAGTCAGCTAATATATATTCGTTAATGTTCTAAAAAGCATGAAGTGTGCATTGAGGCGTAAAGTCGAGATTTTAATTTTTTGATCACAGCGAGGCATAGACTAGAGCAAGACAAGGACAAAGACAAGGCGAGAGTGAAATGTGAGGCATGATTAGGCGTGGAGGTCGCGCTTCACACCTAGGCGGAGCCTATTCGAACTTTTTAGAAAATTGATACTTTCTACTAGTTTAAAAGTTGTGATTGCTTTAAGAAAATGTTTTTATTACAAAAGAACAATTTTAAGTGTTAGACATAGAGCAGGGAAACATAATTAGGGGTTTTAAGTTTCTTAATCATGATTTTAGAGAGTTTTTTCTGCTACTAGAAGAAAAAAGTACTTAAACACTTGTGTGTCACAACGTCTTCAATTTCTCTCATTACATAATCTTCTCCTTCAAAATTTGTTGACTGCTTCAATTTATCTCCCTGATTTGATAATATTCCTCAACCGACCATCTCCAAAATATGTTCATCTCCTTAATCCATCTCCTTCAAATCATTTCATTCCACCGATCATCTCTAAAAAATTTGTTTATCGCCTCAATCTATTATCGTAGTAGAAAGCTCGCTGGTCGAAATTCCACCGCAAAGAAAACAATATACACTAGTAAGATAAGCTCCTAATAAAACAAAATTTTCAACATCACTACCTTTGTGAAGGCATGTGAAATAGGATGGGGACCGACGCTGTAATTTCGAAATCCCGACTGTGATTTCCCCAAATACAATCTAGGAATCATTTGCAAAATCAAAAAGCAAAACCATCAACTTTTTCACTTCAAATACAGTCTACACTAGATACTCAGAGAAAGAAAACAAAAATGGCGCTTACGACGAGGCAGCGGCGTCCGTCGCCGACGGATATGTATACGACGTCGTCCACGCCGTACTCGAAGCTGGACAAGGCGGGAAAATCCGGCGGTGATGGGGAGGAGAAGGGACTCGGATGGTTCCTGCCATTGGTGGCGCTTGGGATGTTGAGGTATATGAGCGCCACATCGAACATCATACACGACTGTGATGAGGTTTTCAATTACTGGGAGCCCCTCCATTTCATCCTCTACAAGTCCGGCTTCCAGACCTGGGAATACAGGTCAGCCCGCCCCCTTTATAAATGTGTGTGTGTGTATCTCCATTTACATGTTTTTATTCAGTTAATTAGTTTTAGTTTCTTTGTTTGGAGCTGTCTATAGGTGTGGCTTGTATAGTGGAATGTATAAATAAGACTCCCTGTACAGGAGGGTGAATTTTTGTCTAAATATAAAGTAGAATGGTGTACAGAAGTGTAATAGAACGTTGTCAAAGTCAAGAAAGCTGCATAAAATTGATATTCAGCTACTATGTTGCCTAGTAATTAAATTGTTAACACACATATACGAGTGTGTTCAGCAAAGATAAATTAATTTTTTTGCATCCATTTCAGGTTAATTTTTAGCTTTATATGCATGAAGGTCGAAAAAGAGAAAAAGAAAGAGGGGGGTGTCAAAGATTTGATCAAATAATGGTGATTTGGAGAGAGTGTGAGATGGTTGAAGAGAAGAAGGTACAGTGTTGAAAAACCTCTGATTTCTGGCAACTGAAATCAATGGCATTTGTTTGGATTGAGTTCCGTTTTGGAGTTTCCTTTTTCCCTTTGTTCTTTTAATTCACTTTTGTGCATAATCAAGAATCCCATTCTAGATATTCTAGATTTCTAGAGAGGTTTCTCTCTCCTTGCACTCTGTGGGTTCCTTTCTGCTTTTTTGTCCAAGATTTGAAGAAATATAGAGCTTATTATGATTATATACACACACATATTACACTGATTTTAAAATCTACTATATTAAGTTCAAAATCATGGAACGAGCATTTTGATTCTCATTGCTGTTTCAGTTTTGAATATTTTTGTTTGCTTACTGCTAATAAAAATACATAAACGTATATACATATACACACTTACATACATACTACACTTAGAAATGTGATTGTGGGAGAGAGAAAGGGGATTATGATAATATATATACACACATATATAATACACACTTCATTTAGAAATTGTAAGATTTTTAATATTATTACGTTATTACATTGTTTGAAAAAACATTCTTAGTTAAGTCTGCCCCAGTGGGACCAAGTCCTGGCTCTGCCCTGGCAGAAAGTGTTATCCTACCATTAGAAATCACAATTTACCCGCACTTATTGGATATTACACAGTAAGTTGTACAATTGTCATTAGTAATGGCCTTCAAATGGGCAGCTAATGTTTTCATTCAGTAAAATAATTTGTCTATTTAAACTTCCATCTTTTCTTCAAATCTAGTGTTGATGCAATTTTCTCATCAAATGTTTGTGGCTCCTGCAGTTCACAGTTTGCATTACGGTCATACTTGTATATTCTTTTCCATAAATTGGCTGGTTGGCCTGCTTCCTGGTGGTTTTATGAAGAAAAAGTAAGATATTTCTACTGGAATCCTGAAGTACTTTTCACCGATCTCCCTGCCCCCCATTTTTCCACTTTTCTTTCTTTTCTTTTTTCTTTTTCCATTTGCTTTTATTCTCTATGCTTAACAAGTATAAATATTCAGGTGAAAGTCTTCTATGCGGTGCGGATTTTTCTTGGTTTACTCTCCGTTGTTGCAGATGCTGCCCTAGTTGTAGCCCTCTCCAGGAAGTATGGAAAACGTCTTGCTTCATATGCACTTGCAATGCTATGCTTAGCTAGCGGCTGTTTCTTTGCTAGCACTAGTAAGTACGTCCGTTTCATTAATTGATTCCTAGTTGCTCTAAGTGACGCAATTTTGGTAAAGCAAGTTAGAAGAGGGAGGGATAGACCAAAAAAATTAACTTGGCATGTTGTTGCTAAGTATCTAGTTGCTTTATATCTCCTAAAATAGCACATGGGGAAAAAGGATTCATGTAGCCAATTAGTCTGTTAATTGTTGGTTCCTAGTCTGCCCTATTCTTCTTTTGTATAGTTCATTGGTAAGTCATTCTTTCATGACCTGGTGGACCAGTTGGTTGTCCTCATTAATTCTTACTTATAAACACATGGGGGAAAAGGATTCATGTAGCCAATCCCATTTATCGGGAATAAGGCTTAGTCTGTTATTTGTTGGTTCCTAGTCTGCACTATTCTTCTTTTGTATAGTTCATTGGTAAGTCATTCTTTCATGACCAGGTGGACCAGTTGGTAGTCCTCATTAATTCTTACTTAAATTTATAAGTAAGATATTATCACGTGCATTTTCCCCCATTTAGAATTGTAATATCTATTGTATGGACTTCACATGCAGGTTTCTTGCCAAGTTCATTCTCTATGTATGCTATATCTCTCTCGTCAGCATTATTTCTTTTTGAGAAGCCTGTCGCGGCAGTTGCTATTGCAGCCACTGGTGTTATTCTTGGGTGGCCATTCTCAATCTTGGCATTTCTTCCAGTTACAATTTACTCTCTATTTAGAAGATTTAAATATGCATTCCTATCTGGCACAGTCACTTCTCTTGCTCTTATGGTAAGTTAAAAACTCAAACATCTTTGGGAACTTTGTGATCAATTACTATTGGTAACAATTAGATTTATGGATCTTATCCCATACTTCTGCAAAGTTCTCTATTTCTTCCTATGATATGCACATTGTATGATAAATACTTCAACATTTTTCAGGCACTTTCGGTTTGTGTTGACCACGTCTACTATGGAAAGTGGACGTCATCTGTTCTCAATTTATTGATATATAATGTCCTAGGCGGCGGGGAGAGTCATTTGTATGGCATTGAAGGACCGTTGTTTTACCTGAGAAATGGCTTCAATAACTTCAACTTCTGTTTCATTCTTGCAATGCTTTTCATTGTAATTCTTCCCATTGCAAAGAAGAAGTATGCTCCAGAGTTGTTGGTTATCATCTCACCTATCTATATCTGGCTAGCTTTTATGTCATTGCAGCCACACAAAGAAGAAAGGTTAGATCAACATTATCTGTCCACCCCCACCCCCACCCCCACCCCTTGGTTCTACTATTCCTAGACTGTCAATTAATTACGTATTGGTGCCAATTTTTTTTTTTTTTTTTTTTTTTGTCTAAATCTTTGACATCTTTACTTTTGGTCACTGGTTCATTGTATTTGTAAAGGTGCTTGTTAAATATTTATGGTGCCAAACATTTTTGTCTCAGATTATTGATCCCACAGTGAAGATACTAGTATATATGCATGTGAACATTTAGAAAGGTGTCCCCTACCCAAAACTTAACTGCTCGAACGATGGGAACTTGGTTGTAACTTCTTAATCATGTTTTACAGAAGGGTAGACCACAATTACGTGCGAGAGCTCATCCAATTGTGTTTGGTCGGTATAGTTTCTATGCATATAGCATTGGTGTTTATAAATAATTCACCAGATCAAAAAATTCTTCTGAAAGTCTGATTCTTCAAGCTTATCCTATCAGTCTTAAGAATTCATGAAATTCTAAATAAGGTACTCTTTATCGTTGTCTCCACATAGATTTATAAGGAGGTTTAGAAGGGTCACGCATTTGATATATGTTTGCATCGATTCCGTATGTACCTCTTACTGATAGTTTAGACCGATACAAAGTGCTCATGTGAGTTGTATTGGTTTGAGTTGTTTGACTTCCTAACAAACTTAGTCAAATCCTCTTCCGCGATCTTTTTTGGCTCGATTTTCCGTCTTTCTCTGGTAGATTTTAGGAGTTCATAGAGATTATTTGTATGCCAGGTTAGTGTAGGAGATAGTCAGATGGAGAGAAAGAGTTGATTTGGCTCTTGTCCTGTTTGCTAGAATATGTGGGAACAGATGGATTATTATGCTATTGTTGTGCGATTTCAATCCCGCAAGTGGACGGATCGTTAACAAGTAATATAGTAATAAATAGAGTGTCGAACACACGAGGACTAGATATCAATTTAACTTATCAATTTATAACCTAAATTCTAACAAAATAGAGACACAGATTTAAATTGTGGTTTTGTGATTCTAAAACTAACTTAACTATTTTAATTAAACTTAAAATATCAATAAACAACTTTAAATGAAGAGATCGAATTCGAATTTTTACCAACACTAGGATTCACAAATCCACCTACACGCTTTGCAATTAATTATCCGTTAATCGCTTTTTAGCTCTTAATTACATTGGATTGAAAATCGGAGTTTCTAAAATAATCAAAAGTCTCTCTCGATGGTCAATCAATTCTATATGTTATGTGAACTTAATTATCTTTAATTAAGCTTTGAACATAAACACATGCATTAAAATCTCAAAAACTCCTAAATGGATTTCATAAAGCATAATAGTAATCTTTATCTATTGTTAGATCCTATGTTATTCAATACCAGGTGCTTAATCTATATTGAATCTCTCGACTTCAATATAGATTACAATATTATTATAATGGTAATCAAGTATTAAAATAATGAGAATAATGAATAAGGAATAATCAACCAAAAAGCAATTAATTACTAAAAAGAAAAAACTTCTAATTAATTAAAAACGCGAGGTTTCATCGTTCATCCTAGAAAAACTAAATTTAGCCAAACATAATTTTGTTAATTATTACTATAATTGAATTCATCATCTTCCGGAGAAAGTAAAACAAAAAGTAAATAAAATTCGTGATCTCGGTTCAATGATCTTCAACCCCGTGCCTTGATCTTCGATTCTTCGTTTGTATCTTGTTCTCCCAAAATTCGTCTCCTGCGATATATCTATATTCTGGCTTTTATAACCGTCTCCCAACTTTTCAAAACGTGGTTGAAGAAGTTTAATTTTTTTTGGAGTTGTAGAGTTCTAATTTAACCAGGAAACTACCAGATTTCTGATGCATTTGGCCCATGCGATCGCATGGTGTAATACCTTGCGATCGCATGGTATTCACTAAAAGCGTTCTGCAGATTTTTTGTCCTTCCTGCGATCGCACCAAATTCTAACCATGCGATCGCATGGTTGATTTTGGTGCTGAATTTGAATTTCCCTCCTTGATATTTGCACGTCAAGCCCCTGAAGTCTCTTTTTTTAGCAATTAAGTCCATTTTTCTTATGTTTGCTCTCTTTTTGTCATATCGACATTCGATTTTGATTATTTCCTAAAATAATAAGAAAACAACGCACCATTAAACTGAAAACAATTAAAATGACTCGTAATCGCCCCTTTTGTGAGTTTCAATAAGTACAAAACTGCACTTATAAGCTATTTATATCATTTTGTTTTTACATGGAAAAGTTCAGACAGGGAATTCCAATGCGCATGGTAAAGTTCCCTTTTATCTGTACGTAGATTTTATCTGTAAGCGCTGAAATAATATCCAAGTGCTTTTGCATTTACATTTGTAGTTTGAACTTGCCAACTCGTAATTAGTCTCTCAGACACAGATCATGTAGTTTTGGTTTTAGAAATCATTGGTTATTGTATAATTTGACCTAACGTTAGGTTTTAAACTCAATGGGAATGAAAATTTAGGTGATGATTCTTGTTGTTTTCCTGTCCTTTTGCAGATTCCTCTATCCCATATATCCACTTATTTGTGTTGCTGCTTCAGCTGTCATTGACAGCTTTCCGGACTTGTTTCGGGATAAGTATAATCCCAATGATAATTCTCTGCTTGTAGTGGTAAATTTTCAAATTGCTATGACAATCTCTTGTTGGCTCGATGATCACTGCCACTCAGAACTTACTTTTGCTTTGCCTGTACAGATAGCAAAGGGGCTGAGACCTCTGGCACTTGGACTTATTCTGTGCGCTTCCCATGCCAGGACATTTTCCTTGATTAATGGTTATTCTGCACCTTTAGAAATATACAAGCATTTGGAGCACCACGATGATGCAGGGACAGGTAATAGCTATTATTACACTTCATTGATCTTGGAATAGCAGTGACATGTCGCTTATTTGTCTTGAAGGATTTTTGTCCATGTGCCAACTGTAAATAGTTGTAGAAAATGATGGAAGTATTAGAATTTCTGAATTTTCCATGACTTATGCCATTAGACTTTGACTAGATGTAGATCAAAATAGACTTTTTCTGGGTATTATATGAAGATGAAAGTATTAACCTTTGTCTATATTACTTGTTTTATTCAGTTTTTATTTGATCTGAATACAAACACAACGTTATATGTGCAACCCTTTTTTTTTTTCAAAAAAGTTGTTGAGAATTATATTACAAATTAGTAGTGAACTTGCTTGATTATTTTAATAAGAGACTGATAATTACTAGATTAGGTTGTTTTGAGCGTGTTCTCTTTTTATAACCCATACAGCCATACTTGTGTTGATGGAAATGCCCTCCACTTAACAAGTTTCAGTAGTGCCTGTAATTAGGAGAGCTCGTTTCTCTAACATTATACACGTAATGGGTTCTTGTGATTTGTTGTGACTGTGTAGAGGAATATGTGCTAAAACTATGGTTTTGCTGATAAATGAAATATATAAAACATTCAGTTCCTGAAGCAAGCAAATATGGACCAAGTTTATTGTGAAATTTGAAAGCAATTATATTGTCAAGTCTTTAATGAATATGATAGAATCCCCTGATTTTTGGAGGTAATTAAACTCAGTGATTGAAGAACGTAAACTATATTTTTGTTTATTGTATATGAGTACTGAATTGAAGAAAGAAGAAAATGAATTTCATTATAAATTGAAGAAAGAAGAAAATGAATTTCTGGTTTCCAAACAGATTTTGCTTGTTGAACATGTTTCATGGTGTGTTTGAAGGTTGTCATGTTGGACGTGGACCCTGCACTTTCTCTGAAGTGTTGGTGAATCACTGCGTTCACGGTTTTCTCCTCGAATTAGTTCATGTGCATTTCTTATTTTGTTCCATGTAATATAGGTTCCACCCTTTGTGTTGGAAGTGAGTGGCACCGTTTTCCATCATCCTTTTTCGTCCCTGATTATGTGAGAGAGGTTCAGTGGATAGATGATGGGTTCAGAGGTCTTCTCCCATTTCCATTTAACTCAACCTTGGGTGGAACATCTGCAGCACCATCTTATTTCAACAACAAGAACAAGGCATCAGATCGACAATATGTAATTAGATTCTACCTACCTTCTAACTAGTTGCGCTGTTTTCTCTTCATTGTATTTTGGCGTCTAGCAAGATAATTACTTTGTTCTTTGTTTTACTTTTTGCAATGACTGTTAATTTTTTCTCACTTTATTTTGTGTCAACAACACTGCAGCTCCAAAATCTTGAAAAATGCACCTTCCTTGTAGAGTTGCAGCTCCAACGACCTTACCTTTCTCGAGGGAGTGACTTGAACACGTGGGAGGTAAAGATCTCTCTCTGTGCGTATGTGTGTGTGTGTGTGTATATTTCAAGGTGTGTGTATTCATTCAACGTTTTCTTCCATAGGTGGTTGCAGCATTACCGTATCTAGATCGCGAATTGTCACCTTCCAAGTACAGGTCATTCTTTATCCCATATCTATGGCAGCAGAAAAATGTGTTTGGCTTGTACAAACTACTTAAGAGAATACCGAAATCAGAAACATAATCTTCTACTCTTTTCGGAAAAGAACTTCACGACTGGCAGGGTTCTATCTCCACGTGGTAGACGTCATAGACAATTTTCATTCTGAAAAGAACTGTCAATATATTCATGCTGATTTTCAGTGAAGTAGTGTTGAGTTTGTAATATTCCGACTGGAGCTCACTCCGTGACCTGTAATTGAGCGTCACAGAAAATGATCTGTTGCCTGTATTAATGTGACATTGATGAATCACAATTTTCAGTTTTCTCTACCTTAATGTAGGTTACTTAAAATGTGCAATTAGCTTGTTATATTCAATTTGACGTGATACAAACTTCAATTGGATAGGATAAGCTAGAACATTATGAAAGGTATGTTACTCGTGCTCTACCGTATTTTAAGGTACGTTACTCGTGCCCTACCGTATTTTACTATCTTAGAAGCCCTTCGGTAAGAGGCCAAGTCGTGATAAGGTTGTGTAACATAGTTATCAGACTTGGCCCGGACAAGGAGGTGGGTCACCGGGTTGGTGATTCGGTGGTGGAACCGGTGGATTAATTTATGTCGAATTGATAAGTCTATCATCACCATCAGAAATATATTTAGCAAAATAAGTACGAGCTTATTAGTATTATAAACTAATTTTTGTAAAACATAATATAAATTATTGTATTTCATTGTATTAACATCTCATTAATATAATGGAGAAGTACATGGTGCATTTTTTGGGTAGAATAGAGTATTAAAAAAATGAAAATTTTCATTATGTAATGACTCGGATGGGTTATCGGACTACTTAAAAAATCGGAGATTTTTTCGGTTCGTAAACGGTTCAATTACTGGATTGTTAAATTAAGAGAACTGGATCGGTTGAGGAACTAGGTCGTCGGTTTTTCAGTTGGACCGACTGAACTAGTCCAAATTTAATAATACGATTATGTAACGAGGTACTAAAAGAGTTCAAATTAGTAATAAACAAAGTATGCACACCACTGGAATACTAAGCTCAATGTATTGAATAAATTAGAGGGTATTTCTAAAATATTGAAAGTGTAAAATGAATTTTATTAAATATTAAATAATAATGTTGTTGTTACAAAAAAAGTGTACACTTCCGCAATTTTCTCTTAACCTCTAGACACGATGCTGTCTTTTTTTCTTTTTGTATTAATATTTTTAATCAATAAACAAGGTAGAGATCAATATCAAACTTTAACTCAGACACATGTTACAATTAATAAAATAAAAAATATATACTCACAAGTATTATTATTAGGTATTTATTATCGTCAAAAGAGTTTATTTGCATTATGTATATGAATGGTTCAACAATAGTACAATACTCCATTTTGTATTTAAAAATCTTAATAAAAATTAAACTTAAATTGTAAGTCACCAATTTTTATTTTTATTTATTTTGCATAGTATTCAAACACGAAATATTTATATTCATCTCTTAACCAATGTAAATTACAATAAATTAAGAGGATATCTAATTTTATTATTTTTGAGCGTAGAAAATAAAAAATAAAATAAAATCCCCATGTAAATATTTTCTTGGCTCAAAATGAATTCTTGGTAAAATAAAGAGCAAGTCTATCTCTCTCTCTAAAATTAGGGAGAGTCCACAAACCATTTGAGAAATAATTGGTCCACCCTTTCTCTCTCCGATCTCTCCCTCTATAAAATAACCCTTCAATGCATTCTATTTTTTTCCACACACAGCAAGAGAAGAGAGAAACAAAATAAAAGTTAAAAAAAAAAAAAAAATGGCAAAGGCTGTTGCTCTCGTCTCTGCTTTCTGCATCTTAGCCTTTGCCACTGTCGCTCACTGCCATGCAACAGAAGTATTCGATGTTGAAGGCGACGTATATTGCGATCCATGCCGTGTCCTGTTCCAGACCAAACTCAGCCACAAAATTGGAGGTAATTTTTATTTTGCATCACGCATTTTATTAATTTTTTTATAAAATTTACTCAAAAAGTCTCGCAAACAAGCTCTTAGATATATATAAGGACCACGTACAAGACAAGGAACAAATTACATCTAACATAGTTGTATATTTTGTTCAGGTGCGAGCTTAAAGTTGGAATGCCTTGACCCGATAACCCACAATGTGACATACTCAGTAGAGGGCGTTACAGATAGCAAAGGACACTACAAGCTCTCAGTAAGTGGAGATCACGGGGACAGCATATGCCAAGTGACACTAACCAAGAGTCCCGAAGATGAGTGCAGTGTGCCAATGAGAGGCTTAGAAACAGCCAGAATTGTGTGTACTGAAAACAGCGGACTGCACAATCTCATACGTTATGCGAACCCACTTGGGTTCATGACTAAACAATCTGTCTCGGGCTGCAAAGAAGTTCTTGATGAATTGGGTCTCGCCCCACAGGATTTGGATCTTTGAATTCAATATATTATTAAAAGCTTTTGCCATTAGTAGGGTATTATTATGAATAAGTGATGACTTCTCCTGCATCGTGTCGATCTTCACCAGTATTGTAAAATGACAAGTTACTTTAGCAATAATATGGTGGAGTTGCAATATTTTTTGGGTAATTATATTCACACAACACTTTCTATTTTTTGTACCACATTTTAATTATATTTAATATCCTTAATCTTTTAATATTATAGTACTCATGTCCCCAACTTTTTTTTATCACATTTTTATCTTCAATTTTTCATTAATTAGCACATCTTATATTTTATAACAGTTTTCGTAAAAAACATTTATTAAGAATTCGTAAAAAGATTTATTTGTTTGTCATATTTAAAAAAAAAAATAGATACAAGAGTACGATAAAATATTTTTTTCTCATTTCAAAGCACATAAATAAAATATCTTAACAGAAACCATCATCAATGATGAAATGTGCTAATTAATGAAAATTGAATATAAGAATTTGATGACAAAAAATTAAGAGCATAATTGCAATAATGAACAAAAGTTGAGGATCTTAAGTACAATTAAAATGTGGTGTACTTATAACAAATTGTAGTGTGAATATAACCACCCTATCTTTTTTCTCTTCTTTCAATATTTAATATATATAGAAAATGTGGGTCCTACGAGTGCTTGTTTGTTTAAAACTTTTAATGTAAGAAAAGATATTCAGTGCTAATTGTAATTTTTTTTTTATAAATTATAAGCAGTTGATTTTAGAATGTATGAATAAAAATAATGTTTAATTAAATTATAAGTTAAAAAGAGTATGACCAAACATACTTTTAATTGTCACTTAGACAGAACCTACTTCCCTTATGGGGTCGGTTGTGGTGCAAGAGGGATAAGTTTATAACCCATGCCATTTCCATTTTATTTGAGTCGATGTTTCGATTTAATAAGAGGGATCTTGAGCCATTAATTAGGTCATAGAAGATACATCTTCTTGATCTAATATCGTTTGTTTGATAGGGAAATGTTCTTCTCCCCACGGTGGAAAAGACTGGCCAATAGAAAATTGCCATATAGGCAGTAAGAAAAATAAATCTTTCTTACCGTGGGAAGGAGAACATTTCCCATGATATGCCCTTCATGATTCGTTTTGAAATAACTAATTAATTAATTGGGAGGTTGGAGTATTTCTTATACTTACTTTGTTCAAATGAAAAATTAAATATTTTTCAGGAAAAAAAATGATTATCAAATAAAAAAAATATTATTTGAGTTGCAAGGCAAAAGAAAATTATCATTTCTATTTTTGGGTTGAGTTTTACATACATATTTTCTTTTGTTCATCTTTCCTAATAACATTGTCTTTTTTTATTTTTTATTTTTTATTTTTTTTTTTTATGTGGCACCTTTATTATGCCTTTGTCTCTTGCTGCTTGATGGTAAAGCTAGAATAAAAAATTTTAAGTATAGAATTATTTAACACAAAACACACGATTAGTTACAAAACGTTTAACATTAGTATCAAAGGTCATACAAAACAAAACTTTATTAAATAGAAAAACATGTACTTATTTCAATCAATTCTTATCTTAAAAATATATAAACTTGTATTGAAATAAAACTAGTAACTAATGCCAACATAAAAGACATCTATACTCTAGACTCAAGCACGAGATTATAATTATTTGAATAATCACAATAAGTTTTCAAAAATCAATGAGATATGCTATATACCAAATTCACTAATTTTAATTTAATAATAATTATTTTTATTGCTAAAATCAATCATTTTATTTATTTTTTAAAAATGATTAAATTTGCTATCATGTTTACTCAAATACTGTTTTGACGATACCTATGAGATGAGGTCGTCGGAGGTGTTACTTTGCAGACTAGGAATGTGTTTTCGATACTCCAATAACTTGGAGAAGAGGCGGGAAACTCTCCTTCATTGTTCTTTCGGTGTGAGAATTAGTTGCTTTCTATATAGGCTAGTACGAGAAAATAACTTAGATTCAAATGCCTTTGCATCATTACTTTTATATAGGAGCTAGTATGAGGAGGAGGCACGAGGATCTTTGACCACGTGTTGTATTTTCGGACGTTGGATCTAGGGTTAGCTTGTCTTAGTATCGTGATAATAGGATCTTTAGACATTTGTCACATCTCCGGTCGTTGGATCTAAGGCTAATTGTGTTAGTGTGAGTATTTCGAGCAACGAAAGAGCCACATCTAATCTTTTTTCTACAAACAAAACTCTACCAAAGTTGCAGCATAGCCGATGGTCTTAACTGATCACATAATCCACTTGAAGGGAGAAGGCCTCGATGACCGGTATGATGCTAACCCAAGGCCAGGTAGGATGTCATTCTACCCTACTCGGCCACAAGGTCGGGTAGAATGTTACTTTACCCTACCCGACAATTTGGCCAGTAGGCTACAACCTTACCTTACTCAACCAAAAACACTAAGCCCTTTCCAGCTAGTTGGTGGTTGGGTTGGGCCTTAGGAGTCAGCTATTATCTGACTATCAATTATATTGACGAGTGCTTAGTTGAGTTAATGCCAAGTGAGATCGGTCGAGCTTTTCGATATAAATTTTTTATTTCTCCTCTCGACAATATCATGTTTCATTTGCAAAAGAACACATCATAACAATTGATCATTTTAAAAAATGGACGGTGTAGTGGTCGAAGATACTCCAACACTTAAGTCAGATCTTTCAATTGAGTTTCACTTCCTTTTACAACTAAAGCTGGCTAACACATATAGAGGATGTGCAATGGAGTGGAGGAGACCATGCTTTTCCTGGAGCAGCTGTGAATTATCAACCTACTCATCTATGACACAGTCAGAGGCGGATCCATCACATGGCGAGACCCCGCGTCCGCCCTAGCTGGAATTTCATGAAAAAATGGTGAAGAAGACTTGCTGGAAAGTCGATAAATGAAGCCGGAGAAGAAGAATGGCACTGTGTGTGTGCATTCTGAGTGTATGTATTATGTATTATGTATATATATATATATATATATATATAAAAGGTTGAAACGTATGTGTGTGTGTGTGAGAGAGAGAGAGAGAGAGAGAGAGAGAGAGCTGTATGTATATGTATATGTGTGTGTGTCAGTTGGGAGAGAGAGAGGTGTATGTATATGTATATGTGTGTGTGTGTGTGTCAGTGTGTGTGAGAGAGAGAGAGATGTGTATGTATATGTATTATATATTTAAAACTTATTGGTTGAAAATGTGAGAGAGAGAGAGAGAGATTGTTTATTTTTAATTTAAAATCTCATTTGTTGTGCTCAATTTGATAAATTAAAAAATAAAGTAATTGCATGAATAAATGTTTAAGTAAGATTTTATTATTATTTTTTAATATAATAATTGCATAATTTAGGAAAGGAAGGTTCATAATTCAAGAATATAGAAAGTATTTATTAGAGCTTTTGCTCTTTTTTTTATTTATTTGTCATATATTTGACTTTATTTTAAGTTTTTTCTTACGTAGTATTGGAGGCGAAATCATAGTAGCATGCCACGTTAGTGCATAACGTGTTAATTTCTAAGCGTCAATAGCATAGGCGGTGCAAATCTTAAACTTGCTCTAAGCCACTGAACTTCAATTTAAATTTCAAATCTCGTCGAGACGATCTCGAAAACATATTATAATAGAAATTCTGAGTCTGTATGTGAAATCTATGCCCGTTTTTAAAAAAAATCACGATTACAATCCATCGCGTCCAGATAAGCCAAAGCTAGGTCCTCTACACCATCAGTTTGTTAGCCTGTAATTCTTTTTTTATTGAATCTGTTAGTCTGCAATTCAAATTGGGGGATATTCAAAGAAATAGAGAATGAGGCGATCTTGAAATGGTTTCAGACTATGCGACCTCAGAGAATGCAGTTATCTAGTCTCACAAATTGAAATTGGAGTTTACTAAACAATTTTTAGCATTATTATGGCTTGTATCGAATTATATTTCACTATTATATGATTTTCTTGTTGTTTGATAAGTTACGTAATATTTTTACATTATTTTTTTATAAGCATCGGCCAACGTCCGTCCTAGCTGAACTTCAACCCTAGATCCGCCCCTGGACACAGTCGAGTCAAGGTTTGCCACTAAAGGTGTGTTTGATTGGGAAGGGTGGAAAAGGAAAAAAATTCCATGTTACAAGGAAAATAAAAACCACAAAAATGGTGAGAAAATATTTTCCAATAAAATGGCCAAATCCATGCTTTAAGGGTGTGTTTGATTTGCACATTTTTCATGGAAAATGTCCAATCCATGGAAAATGTTGTCAAATTCAAAAATTTTCTTTTCCACCTTTCTTGTTTGATTGCACATGGAAAATAATTTTGATTTTCAAGGTACAAGTATTTAAAGCACAATTTTTCCAACTTTCTTGGAAAACAATTTCTCACCTATTTGGTGGATTGTATTTTCCATGGAAGATGGAAAAGATTTTCATTTTCCATGTTAACCAATTAAACACACCCTAAGTGATTGTACCTTAGAATTTCTTTTTCTTTTTCCAGTTTATATCAAACAACCAAAGTTGGAAAATATTTTCCCCTCTGTGACATTATTTTTTATGGATGTGACATTTTCCATAGAAAATGGTGCAATCAAACACAGCCTAAACTCAAAACCTCTCCAAATAAATTAAAGACACGATCAATTATAAAATCGAAAATTCTACTAAGAAAATATTTGAAAGTCTCGTTAATCATTAAGAAATATTTTTGGTGCCCCGATCATTTTGGTTTGGTCTATTTAGAGTCTTTTTATAACTACGTATTTGTCAAGTAAATATTAGTGCATAATTATCCATCGAAAAAAATAATCCATGAAAAGCTAAATAAATGAAGTTGTTTCAAAGAAAAGAAAAGGGATTTTAGTCCAAATGGTCCCTAATGTATGTACTTAGTGTGGTTTTGGTCCCTAAATTTTCATTTTTAGCTAGAAAGTCCCTAATCTATGCATTTGGTTGCAAAATTGGTCCCTTTGGATGGAATCCGTCCAATTGTACCGTTAGCCATTAATTTGTTTTAGAATTTTGGCACAAATGGTCACTAACTTTTATCCTTAGTGTGGAATTAGTCCCTAACATTTATTTTTGACAAACAAGTCCCTAGCTTGTGTTTTGGTGTGAAATTTGTCCTTATGGAATGAAAAAGATAAATATGTCATTAGTTAATTAGAAGAAATTATATATGGAATCCTAATCATTACAAAATGTGCAAATAGGTCCAATACTTTTATTTTTTAATAAAAAATGAAGAAAAACTAATGAGTTTTTTTTTAAATTAACACTTTAGTAATAAACATGTCAAATAAAATTATTATTTTTATTATTAAGTAATTATATTATTTAAAATTTAATCTTTTATTTTATTGTTATATAAAAAAATAACTTTGTCATAAACTTGATGTACAAATACTTTTATTTAATTAAGTTATATGTTTATTAACTACAAATATTAGAATATATTCTTCATATTTTAATTTATCGTTTTATTTTTGTTCAAAAATAAAATACATAATGTGTAAATTAACTTTTATTAGTATTTTTATGTTAAATACTAATAAAATAAAATTTGAAAAATAAAAATACTAATTTTTATCAGTCACTACCACCTGCCATCATGCCGCTGCTAAACTATTAAATATGGTAAATAAAATAATTTGGAATGTGAGCATTCAAAAAAAAAAATGCACAATAGTATAGACACATTCCATTGAGAAAATTATAAACCCACAAACCACGACATGTCAAATAAAATTACGACGACATGTCAAATAAAAATAAATTTTTATTACATTTTATTAAATAAAAATTATTACATAACTTGAACTAATCTTATTACATTTTATTTAATATAAAAATACTAATAAAATTTAATTTACACATTATGTGTTTTACTTTTGAACGAAAATAAAATGATAAATTAAAATATGAAGAATATAGTTGGATCTCTAATATTTGTAATAATAAACATATAATTCAATTAAATAAAAGTATTTGTACATCAAGTTTGTGACAAAGTTATTTTTTATAAACAATAAAATAAAAGTTTAAATTTTAAATAATATAATTACTTAATAATAAAAATAATAATTTTATTTGACATGTTTATTACTAAAGTGTTAATTAAAAAAAAAACTTATTAATTTTCTTTAATTTTTATAAAAAATAAAAGTATTGGACCTATTTGCACATTTTGTAATGATTAGAAATTTGCATACAATTTCTTCTAATTAACTAAGTGCATATTTTTATCTTTTTCATCCTATAAGGACAAATTTCACGCTAAAACACATAGGTTATGGACATGTATACCAAAAATAAACGTTAGGGACCAATTCCACACTATGGGTAAAAGTTAGGGACTATTTGCACCAAAATCCCAAAACAAATTAATAGCTAACGGCACAATTGGACGTATTTCATTCATAGAGACCAGTTTTGTAATCAAATATGTTAGGGATTTTCTAGCCAAAAATAAAAGGTTAGGGACCAAAACTGCACTAAGTGCATACGTTAGGGACCATTTGCGCCAAAATTCCAAAAGAAAATAAAAATTGAAAAGCTAATAAAAATTATGGGGGGAATCTACAAAATTCTAATAAATGAAGCCCCAAGTTTGCAAAACAGAAACAATCCATTTTCCAATTATGAGTGGAAGAACAGGAAATTAATGGATTAAAATAATAAAAAGAATCCCCAACCAAATTTCTCTCGGTGGAACTGCTTCACAGTTTTCTAGTGAGAGAAACAAAGAAAAGCCATCTGTTAGCGTAAACTCTCCGTCTGAAGGAAAACCTGTGCAAATTCAATTCAATGGCAAACAGCAATTTACCGCGAAGAATCATTAAGGTATAAACCTTGATTTCGCGCTTTACTCTCGATCCCTCGTTTTCTTGCATTGAATTCTTGAGTTAATGAAAAATTGGGGTTCTGTTTTTTTTTTATGATGATTTAATTTGACTTTTGATTATGCTGTTTAGCGTAATTTCTTTTGCTTTTTAATGGGGTTTTGTTTTTTGTAATCTAATAGGAGACTCAGCGTCTTCTCAGCGAACCAGGTAAACCCTATAATTTTCATACACGTGTGCATATACGTATGTGTTTGTACTCTGTAGGTAATTTTAACATTTGAACTTAATAATATACACACGTTAGTCTATACTTTACCTTATGTAGAACTGCATATAAATGTATCATTCTTTATTAAAGATTTAATCTTGGGTTATTTCTTGATCTATTTTGAATTTTTTTTATCCCAGTTCTCCCATGTTTTGGTGACTTTTTAAATTTTTTTCACTGTGTTTACCTATAACTGTAGATAGGGGTTTATATGTATATTCAGCTCCCTTGCCATTTAAATCCGGATTTTAAATGTAAATCATTTTGTATAAAATTGATCTCTGGTATATGATGTATAAACCTCTATTCATTTGTTCGGTATTTGCTTTTTCTTTATGCCTGTTTCAAGTTTTCTTTTTTATTTGTAAGTAGAAGCTGTTCCGTGTTGAGAACTATGGGAAAATTTGGCTCATGGGATCTGAAGGAATCAATCTTAGTTACCTATCTTGTCTTAGTATATTTGTACTTGGTCCTGGTAATTATAATTGACGCAATGATGCTTAACCATCAAAATTTTTGAGTTTTTTATTGATTGTGATATGGAATTAGGGTTTGAGGATTCTAAGTGTTCTTTCGATTTGTGGATGCAGCTCCAGGAATAAGTGCATCTCCATCTGAAGAGAATATGCGGTATTTCAATGTAATGATTCTTGGTCCAACGCAGTCTCCATATGAAGGTAACTTGAGCAGGCATTATCTGTTGTCTTTGTTTACGTGCTCGTAAGAATCATTTTCTTATGTTTATGCTCTTCAAGGTCTGTTGCCAATTGTGGTGATGTATTTGTAATTTGTGTTGATTTATCTCTTATTTATTCATAATTTGTTCTGTTGGTTTGAACTTCCTAAAATACCCCTCTTTCCTAGGCAAGGACATGGCCAGCTGCTTCTGTCCGGACACTGATTTGAACATACTAAAATGCCCTTATTTTCTAAACACATTCACTGAAATATTCTTCTCTGCAATTCCTCAAGGTTCACATTTTGCGTCACTTTCTCGAGGTTGAAGGGAACTCTTGCGGGAATACAAAACTTTCTTTTGAAGCATTTTCTTGAATCAAGGAGCATTTGTAGGGGTACTGATGGAAACTGAATTTCATGGAGAATTAGGGGCAAATTGGGAATTCCGTAGGCATATATATTTTAGGGTTAATTCCTGGTTGCATAATGTACGTTGAGAATCTAGAAAGTAGAGGAGACTACTGCCATTACAAGTTGGACCATTTGTCATATACAAAACATCTATTTATGATCAAATTGTAGGAAAAATTGCACTATTCGTCCTCAATGTATTGTCAGAATTCATCTTTAACCCTTAAAAGGAACTAAGGATGTTAGTTCTCAATCTTTCATTACTTTTGCACAATCAAGCCCCAACTCTGAAAACTGTCTAAATTTTGTTGAATTGTCACGTTTTCCTCACGTGTCTGAACTACATTTTGTTTCTCAACTTGGGCCAATGCCCAGAATTTTAAAGTGGGGCATGTTTCATAAGCAACAAGCGACAATTTAACTGAGATTTGAATCATTTTCCTCATTGCGGACTATTTGTGCGAAAATATAAAAGATTGAGGACCAACTTGCTACTCAAGTAATAAGTTGAGGATAACTGTTAGACTAATATTGCTCTCAAAAACAAATTTATTAGCTGATTATATTAATTTCATGTGCATTATTTATGGGTATTTGTTGTTTAAATTGTTATATATGATATAATGTAAATATTTATTTGGGTAACATTGTAGACAATCATGCTAGCGGTATATAAGCAGGGAATAATGACTTTTTTAAGTGTCTCATAATCCAAATAAGTTTTAGACATTTAAAATAATTAGATTGTGTCTACATTTGTATTCAATTCTCATAAATATTTACATACTAATGTAAATATACAGAAAGGTAGAATTATTTACGCACTCCACCTTACCATTCTTAAGTTGTGCTAACTGAGAACTTTTAGTTCTCTTTCCTGGTGAGTGTTCTATGGATTCCACCTGATTTCGTGGTGAGTGTCCCTGTTTCTTTCAGTTTTTTTTTTTTTTTTTTTTTTTTTTTAGTTTGAACTTCGTGAGGGAGGGAGGGTGGAATATGGTTGGGTGAGCTGGACATGCCTGTGTTATTCTGTTTGTCTTCTAAGATATTGATGTTCTGTTTAGTTGTGAGCTCCTAGTATTTAACTATGTATATCAATTAATTGCAGAAGTTTTTGAGATAAGTTAGGTGTCTTTTGGCAGTTTAGCTTTTGAACTGCTAGTATCGCTCTGTAGGTCTTTACTGTTTTGTTTTATATTTCCCTGTGCTTGTAGTGTCTGTATACCATTGGTTCTTGACAATTTTTTTGTGGTCTCATAAATTGGTTCATGTTGGTGGATCATGGGTTACTTTTTCGATTATGAATTTCGAAAGAATCTTTTGCGGCATACCTAGAAGCGGTAAATTTGCCCTTTCTGTTACACTTGGAGAATGAGAGTTATGAGAACAAGACAGTGGGAAGCATTCCTTTTCTGCACGAGATAAGAATGTGACTATTAAGGAGTTTCAGGGAGGAGTCCTCTAAATTTATTCTTTGTTGCTCTCACCATTCTCTAATACAAATGTCCATGGTAACATCCTTTTTACTATGGTTAGGTTTGATTGATGTGGTTAACCTATAGTTTCTTTTTTTCTTTTTTGGTTTGCTTGGTTTTATCAGTGCTTGGATATTTGTAGTAAAGGAAATCAATTACTTGTATTGTGTTGAAAACCTCTATCTCTTCTCTTTGGGTGGGTACATTTTAAGTGCATTAATCGTGTTCTGTGTCTTGGTGCTGGAATTGAGCATTATTTCTTATCCCAAATGTGCACCAGTAAGTAGGCTACTTCTTAGTTTATATCAACACTAATTTCGTTGTTGTTTTACTATGTCCTAATGACCTTACTTTGTAGGAGGTGTTTTCAAGCTGGAATTGTTTTTGCCTGAAGAGTACCCAATGGCTGCTCCCAAGGTATTTTAAAAAGACTCCGTTTGGTGGCAGGGTGGTTTGCAATTTCATTTCTTAAAAACAGTTGGTGAAATTATATTATATGATCATGTTCCTGTTTCTTTTATTTAGTAGCATGGTTCTTCCCCCTTGCCCCCATCTGGAAGTTCATAATTCAAAACTTGTAGGGGGCCCTCTCTATTCCATCTCTCGAGCCCCAAAGAAACCCCCAGGAGTTCTACAATGTGGGATTGAAGAAAACTTGGCAATATGGAAATTATCTTTGTTCTAATCTCCTCACAATTGAAATTCTAGCAACTGCTTAACATGTTCATTTGCATTTGACATAAAGGAAGTGGTCCTGGTTTGTGTGTTGGATTGTCATTGCTCTGTTGAAGAGAGGGAGAATTAATTAATTAATTTTTATTCTATTGAGTTGGGGAAAGGAAGGAATCATATAGATGCTACCCTTCTGTTGTTCAGTTACCTCTTATGTTTGTATTGCATTTTCAACTGTTCACTGTGAACCAGTTTTTATACTTGTCGACAATTTTTATCTTTCTGCTCTTGGAGCTCCCAAGAGGAAATTAACAGAAGAAATAAATAATCGCTGGTCATATAGTTGGTGGTTTACTGTTTTCTTGGTGGTTCAATTATATGAGCTATGATTTTGAGTAGTGTTGGAGACTATTTTAGATTTTTAGTGTTGAGTTGGTGCCTCTTTTGCTTAGTTTTAACCTGACACTGTGCTGGTACTTCCTCTGTTTTGAAATGTATATACGTACTCAAATTATTTTTATGTCAATGAAAATCAAATTTGCTTTATGGTTTTCAGTTGAATGATTGCCACACCTTTTCTATATGGGTTGGTTATGTTTATGCCCTCCACACATTACCACTGTATTTATCATATTTTGCCATTTGGGTTCCAGTTGATTGGTATGATGGCCTAGTAAAAACCTTATCTATGTATCTTTCATTTCACTGTCCAGTCCTGACAATACCTGCATTACTTTGGATTTCTAATGCTTGCTCCATAATCCTGAAAACGATTCTCTTACATGGAAGATTAACCTGCTTTATCCTTGTGTTGAAGACAATTTAAATATATAATTATGTTCTCTCTCTAACGGTAATCTTTTAAATGAAGTGGTTAATATGGTTCAGAATAGTCACAGCCTGGGTTCAACTCTTGTCGCCTCCCATTTTTTAAAATTGTGCATGCATTAGGTATTTGACGAAAAAAGAATCTGGCATGAGGGGGCATGTTGTAAACCCAATTTAAATATATAACTACGTTCTCTCTCTAATAGTCTCTAACAACGTAAGTTTTTAGATGAGGTGGTTAACACTTTTTAACTTCTTATGCTTTTGTTTTGTTTTGTTTTTATTTACATTTATGAGAAAAGGAGAATAAACAAATGAAATAACTGATATTCATAGTCCCGTTTTCCTCCTAGTCACTAATAATTTTCCTTCAGAAATTATTGATTAATCTGAATATCTAGTAAATGTGAGATTGTAGTTGCAGCCATGAAAGTGGAAGTTTTAATTTTTGTGCATTCTTTTCACCTTGATTAAAATAGCAATTTACCTTTTGCAACAAGCAATTGCAATTTGGACTGGTCAAAAAGTCAAATGAGATTAAAAGTTTTTGCTTGAATTGGAGGATGAATACCTTTGATCATATGTTAAATTGTCTCCCAACAGGTTCGTTTCCTCACAAAAATTTACCATCCGAACATTGATAAGGTTTGTCATCATACTTTCACTTGTTATCCATCTCTAGGTTTTAGTGCTATATTCTCGACTCTTGCCTGATGGATTTTCTATGCAGCTTGGAAGGATATGCCTAGATATTCTTAAAGATAAGTGGAGCCCTGCCCTTCAGATTCGAACTGTACTTTTGAGGTACTAAATTCATAGAGATCTTTCATCTAGGAAAGCTTTTCACGTCTCTTGACATTTGTGCTCATCAAGAAATAAAATGTAGCAAATTTCAATGAATGCCTTCATACAATTTAGTAATTTCATTGTTACCTAAAATTGGAAATTGATTTAACTCTATAATTTGCATAAGGAAATTCTTCCAGCTTAGATAATTACCGATTATAAATTCCGTCTTCATTATATGTAAACGCACGACTTTCACACTGTTCTATTGTTTCTGTTTAGTATTCAAGCACTTTTGAGTGCACCAAACCCAGACGATCCACTCTCTGAAAACATTGCCAAGCATTGGAAAACAAACGAGGCTGAAGCGGTTGAAACAGGTATACTTGAAATATTGATATGCCTGATTCTAAGAGAGAGTTGTGCTAGCGTGTCTACTTTATTTGATTTGTTTTATTTTTTACTTGCAGCAAAAGAATGGACGCGCTTATATGCAAGTGGTGCATGAAGTGCGCGGAGCTTAGGCTTCCGTAAATAACAAACCATGTACTTGACTGTCGAATGAACCTGGAAAAATTGTAGAATTACAGATATGCTCGAATTGGAATCTAATGTTGTCAAAGTCTGGCATTGCTGCTGTTAACTACTTGTGAACTGTTTTTGAATTATGTAATGAGATGAGATATTCTTCTATAATCTCTTGAAATGATACAACTTGATGAAATTCATATGCTGTAGGATTTTCCACTGCCTTGTCCCCTCCCGAAACACTTTCGCACGCCCACCTCTATCCTTCACCCATATCATCAACCTCTTGCCCTTCCCTTGGCGTTTGGCCGGTGCTCCTTACTCATCTTTAATCAACTCTGAACGTTAACAGAGATTAGGGAAGATTACCCCGAGCGAGCCGCCTGGAAGGACTTGACTTATTTAAAACAGAAAAATGAAGTTGTAGCTTACTTTTGTGCTTCTTATATTGTATGATTACAAGGAATGTTGGATGATCACAAATGTGCACTTGACACAGAAGACACCTACTTGAAACCAACTTAACAATTTAAAACTAACCAAAAATTACAATCGAAAGCGCATTTTAAATGCAATCTTATTCATATCAAACATAAAGTCAAAGCTGTCCGATCTAAACAATGCACAAAACATCGATTTCTACCATCCCACTTTTGTCACATTTGCTTATGATCCACATATAAATTACCCTACATTACATGCAAAAATACATCACAACTATTATATATCAATATACCATCACAAACCTTTATTCACACACAAAATGGCAGAAAAGGAAGGTGGGATAGTGAAAAAGGGTCATGAGGAAGGCCTAAAAATGGCGATTTCTCTTCTCGAGGAATTCGGGCTCCCGCTTGGGCTACTCCCTCTTGCAGGGGTGATCGAGGTAGGATTTGTAAGGAGCACAGGTTACATGTGGATTGTTCAAGAGAAAAAAGTTGAACATGAATTCAAAATTATAAACAAAATGGTGAGTTATAGCAATGAGATTCATGGATATATTGAGATGAAAAAGATCAAGAAATTGCAGGGTGTTAAGGCTAAAGAACTCATGCTTTGGCCTCCAGTCAGTGAAATCAAAGTGGATGATCCTCCAACTGGGAAAGTCCATTTCAAGAGTCTTGCAGGAATTACAAAGACTTTTCCAGCTGAGGCTTTTGCTTTAGGCCAGTGATGATGATGTGTGTGTGTGTGTGTGTCTTTTTTGCTGAATAATAGTCTATTGTAATGTCATACCTCTCGCGTACCCTTAGTACATGTTTGACATACTGTACTTGACAATAAAATAGACAAAATTTTAGCTACTTTTTTTTTTTTGAGTTAATATTTTTAAGTACTTCTTTATCCACTTTACCAAACATAGTTAGATAAGAACTGGATTTCAAATAATTATTTTGGTTTCTTGAGTAAAATTCGGACAAGGGAGATTATTTTAAGCTTGGTTTGGCCTTAAATTGTACGTCCACAATAAAGTGGCATATAAGAATGTGCTTGATGTGTATTGTTGTACAGCACAATTTACGAGATTCTTCTTGTAAATCTTTGGATTTTAGAAGTGGTCGACCTTCTATAAGCGAATCCCTTCTTTTTCTTGGAAGGGGGCTTGGACAGAGTAAGGGGTTGACCACCTGTTTTTCTACCAGTGCTCCCACTAAAGCAATTGTAGCAGCTGAGAGCTACTGGTGCAGATCCTAATTGAAATGATTGTGCAGTGGCTCAGTGGGAAATTCTTGTTATTGTTCAAAACGCTCTCTCGAGCTCAGCGAATGGATCTATCTTTGTACTGGGTTCTCTTTGTTATGATGAAATCGTCCACTTTACAAGAGAATGACTGGATTGGGTGCTCCTAGAATAGAGAAGGATCGATGCAATCGAGTTGGCTGTAGACAAGGATCAATTCTTTTTATATATAATTAGTTGGAATCGGACCATAGACTTAGCAGACAACCTGCCTTCTGTGGTGAACCAGAAAAAAGCCCTTGTGCCTTGTATTTGGTGAATCTTACTGGGGGCCCTACTAAGCCCCCGGATACAACGCTTTGAGCTAGTATAAGCGCTCGATACAGAAGCAGATTCCTCTCCAATTGCTTGGGGAAACCTGATTGAAATGCTTTGGATAACCAAGAGGCGGTAGAAGCACCCCGGGATAGCGGAACCAAGACTCCTTTTCCAGTTAGGGCTGCGCCCTTTCGTACTGACCGAGATACTAAGGTTGAATTTTGTGTCCAAAGTCTCCAAAACCTCATTTTTAACCTAACTGACGATCTGATAGTGGGGCTGTCTGCTTGAGCTGATGCCACGGCCGCTTGAGCGGACTGAAACGGTGTTTTTTTGGCTGAAGGTTAGCTCGAGATTACATAGACATTTTCTTCCGGGCGACTGTTTTTCAAACGCCCATAATTTCTTGTAGAAAATTCTAAATTGAGATCCATAAATAGCGCTGGACTTATAATTCAATTATCTTTCCAATGATACATCATTTGACTTGTGAATATTTTTGTAACAAACTTTATGCTCTAATTTTTCCCACATGTTTTGGTCGTAGTTTCTCAATTCGCTTTTTCGAATTTCGGGTGTTTGATCATTCACTTCAACTCTTCATTATCATTCCAACACACCTTAAACTTCTTAATTTTATCTTGTTTCTCATCCTTAAATGTTTGACTCTTGATATTCACTTCAAAATCTCAATTTCCTCTCATTTACTCATCGATTTCACCAATGTGACTTGAGTCCGAGAATTTTGTCCTACAATTACGAAAATGAACAAAGACTCAAATACATACAAAGAAAACATTGTGCACACTGTTGGAATTCTTACCACATTCGCGTCCAATCAAGATCTAAGTATTCAATTCAAGAAAAAATGTAAAATATTGCTACATAAGAAGATTTTAACACTTATCCAATGCTCGACTTGTGTGTGTGTGTGTGTGTGAATAGCTATTTCCACTCATTACTTTAACATGGATAAAGTTATGAAAACAAATGGATTCTTATGGGCTGCTTGGGAGTTTTGGAGTAATCGTTTTTTAAAGTACTAATTTTGGATGTTTATGAGTGGTCTAGTTTTGAGTGGTTTTTAGTAGCGGTTTTAAAAACAGTTCAACCCATACTTGAGAATTTATTATCCAGCGGTTCTGAAATTTTTTTAAAAGAATCAAATTACATATATGCCCATATATATAAAAAAACAAAGAAGGTATGTAGAATAATATGGTATTGTGTACTTTTTCTCTCCGCTTTTTTTTTCCTATTTTATTTTTTTCTCATAATCAAAATTATATTATTAAATTTATATTATTGAATCAAGTTGATAAAATTCCATATGATAAAATTCCTTATGATCATGAACCAACTTCTCAAATTTTTTCGTCTTTAATTCATGACTAGATTATTATATGTTAACTAATACCTACAATCTTTTTTTCTTTCTTTGTTGGAGCAAAGATAATTTAACTATAATAATATATAAATCAAGTCAAACTTATAATACAAGGAGTAACCGATCATTGAAAGAAATATAACAACTATAATTGTTTAGTCTCACAATGAAAAACATAAAGATAAAAATCCATGTAGTAACGGATCATCGCTCATAAGTATCAAATCTTCACCTAGTAAGTGCAATAAATAAAGCTCAATTATTTTTCCGCATTTTGGCGCATCTTCATTAACATACTTTTACAATGGTGCACCGGGAATGAATAAAATACCTGCATCTTTGTAGGATTCTCAAGAAGAAAAGTTTGAGCATTAAGCAACTCATCATCATCATCTTCAACTCGAATCTCAACTAAATGCTCCAACAATTCACTGTCCTTTGAAGAAGATTGGTTTGCACGTTGCAATAACACTTTAGCTAGACGGTTTGTTGCTATGTCAATTGCACCAACCACCCCTTTGAATAAGTTGTTATCCTCACTAACCTTACGTCTACTCTTGCACTTTTTTGATGCACTGCCAACTTCAGATTGGCAACCTAGAGAATTAAAATATTTCTCATATGCTTCAAGATTTACAGCTTCCAATGTAACTTCTTTATGTTTTGTCATCTCATCAATTTCATCAACCGTGTTCATTGCACTTTTTGTTAGCTAAATGAACTCTTTTTCTCTTGATCTCCCTAGGGATATCACTTTCGTCCCCATTGGCCATGTCTTTTGCAAAAATCTCAGATAACTTGTCATAATTATATATAGGCTTGTTCTTCCATTCTGCAACATTTGGATTCGACTGCAAAAAATCCATGAAAGGATGTTTTTTATGAAAATAAAATTAAACAAAATAAGAATAGGTACATAGTTTATGCAAACCTCAATAAATTTGTCCTACACTTCGGGTTTGGTAAGCCATGTTGAAGTAGTTTGATCATATGCAAATCCACTTATCTATCCTTAAACATGTCATGGCAAGCTGGCCAAGATTTTTTGATGTTTTTGATGTGATTTTGGATCTTGTCCTTGTCCCATCCAATATGTGGAAACTCTTTTTTCATTGTTTGCAATATTTTCTCGTGTGCTTGTGATGTGAAGGTCCCGCCCACCCTATTGCCTTCCACATGCTCATGCAAATATGCTTCAATGAGAATATCATCCATTAATTGGATCCAATGTAAGTGTGGCTCTTTCTTCACCTTTGGAGGCATCATTCTCCTGTAAAGAATCATTACACAACAAGAAAAAATATAAGAAAATGTAATTAACATTAAAACAATACATCTTACTTAATATGATAAAACCAAAACACTTAAAGAGTACTAATAACGATTCATACACCCATTAATGTTTGATAAAAACAAATTCGTTAAACAAAGACAACACACAAGTAAGTGCCATTCACTGCCCGTTTAAATTATATGCTTCTCACATTGCATTTGCTATTGAGTTTCTAATAAACTCTCCTTTTGCTGCATCTTCATTATTATCTACATTGCGCTAATAGATCATATGCTCTATAGGTTCACTAGCCATGTTCGCATCAACCTCGGCTATGAGACTTTCATCCGGATCAACTCTCATCAAGAAATTATGAAGTATGCAGCATGCTGATACAATTAGTTTTTGTGTTAAAAAGTTGTATATTGGCTTGGTCCCACTTGCTATAATGGGAAAGCGTTTCTTAAGTACACTAAATGTTCTCTCTATTGCATTGCGTAATGAAGAGTGTCGATGATTGAAAAGCTCACGAAGATTTCTAGGTGGATTCCGTTGTATGTACTCTTTAATATAATAAAGTTCTCCTCTGTAAGGTGTGATGAGACCACTTCAAGGCATGAAACCCGCGTCAACAAGATAAAATTTTCCTACATTAGAACACACATTGTCAAGATACTACTGTCAAATATTATAGAAAACTATTCAAGTTTGTAATTACCATTTAGAATATGGAGTGGATAATCACGTGTGAGGATATTCTTCATTATCCTAGAATCAGAGGCAGTTCATTCCCACCCATTCAACACATATGTGAATTTCAAGTCAAATGTGCAAGCAGCCAAAACATTCATAGTTGGATGTTCCTTTCTACCATGGTACTTAGCAGCATGTTTGGTCGGTACTTTAACACGAATTTGTGTACCATCAATTGTCCCAACACAGTCTTGCATTATTTATTTTTCTTATCCAAGTATGTCACTATGTAATTGTATTCAAAGTTTTTAGTGTGGACAATATTACCTTAAAGTAGGGGTAAAATCTGGTGTGATGATGTATTTCGGGTGGCACTTAGTTTCCATTTGGTTGTACAATGAATTTATCTTCTAACTCTATGACTGCTTCCATCACTTTATGAAAGTGACGACTAATCGTCTCACCAGAGCGATGGAAGAACGTCGAACACGCACTATGCCTTGTGTTTTGCCCTAAAATCCAAAGGAATTTAGCAACTTGTTCTTCAATTGTGGCTCGTTGAGTTCTACGAAGTCCCCTATCCTTTACTAAAATACTACAAAATTCTATGAATGTTGCAGGACTCATTCGAATCAAATTTTGACCACGTGGTCTGCAACACGTTGCATTACTTCATCTCGTACTCACTCACTATGTAAACGTATTGCACGATTGTTTTGATTCAAACTTGAACCATTTCTTGTCGTGGGTTGCTTCGTTAACATAAGTCCAAGTAGTAGGAGAAACATTGTATGAATATGATGTACAAATACAGAAATGTACATGATAAGATCATCACTATCGAAACTGTCACGGTCGGCCATCTAACATAAAAAAATTTGCTATTGAGTTACCAAAGAAATAAATTCACAAACTCATAAGTTAAGCATGCAACATAAACCAATAGAAAATCGTGAAAACAAACCCAATATATTATAAAATTGGACAAAAGCTACTAAACACAATGCTAAATGAGAGATCTTTTAATAAGTTTTAAAAGAAACTTAAAAACAAATTATGAGTAAATAAATACATGTCATTATTCAATATACTCAAGAATTCCCCATTTCTGTTATCCCATGAATAAATACATGCCATAAATAAATAAATAATTTTCAAGAATTCAATCCCCATGAGAAAGAACAATTGATTATAATGGATAATCCCATGATATAATGGATAATCCCATGACAAAATAAGAATTCAGGAGGTGCCGAAAATAAGAATTCAAAAATTCCATTATAAAAGAAAATCCTATGACAAATTAGGGTGAGAAAATATGATTTCTTTTGAGTTGGGGAATAACACTTATTTGAATAAAATAAAATTGTTTAGAATTTATTTGTACTTTTGAAAAGGTTAAGGGCATAATTGCAATGCTTTCATTGTATTTTTTCTATCATTTTAATTTATTTAAGTCAATTGGTAAAATTGTCATAGAATTGTCAGAATAGTGAAAATAGTGATTTGGAGACCATCTATGAGAATAAATGGAAGAATTGAGATGATATCTGCTAAAAAAAAGAATGTGGATAAAATCGTTACAAACATGAAAGAATGAGATCATTAGTGTAATTAACCCTTAAAACTATGACACAATAAAACAAACACAAATTAAGATTAGAAACAAGAATCTTTGAATTAAATTTCAACATATGGTTTACATAATCCATAGCATAAAGAATTTGGCCTATCGTGATTGAATTACAAAAATACATAATAAATTGAAAATTCATCACTCCAAAATTTTGATTGCAAGAAGAAGTTTGAAGATTAATTTTGCTTAAGAATCTCAACTTTCTCTTGTTTGAAATCCATATAATTTTGTCCGGAAGAATGAATTCTTGAAAAATTCTTGTATTTTGTCTCTTTATTTTCTCCTAAAATTCGACTACATGTAAGTCTAAGAGTTATTTTATTTATTAATGTCCAATTAGGTTTGAATGTTATGTCCAAAGCCACCAAAAACCTCCCAAAAATAGATTTTAAACCTAACTGACAATCTGGCAGCATGGTTGTCCGCTTGAGCGGGTGCCACAATCATTAGAGCGGACTAAAACGGTGTTTTTTTGGCTGAAGGCCGGCTCGACCGAACAAAGACATTTTTCTCATGGCGACTGTTTTTCAAACGGCCATAACTTCTTGTAGGAAACTCCAAGTTGAGATCCGTAAAGATAGTTTGACTCGTAATTCAATTATCTTTCCAATGTTATATTATTTGCCTTGTGAAATTTTTTGTACCAAACTTTATGCTCTAATTTCTTCCACATACTCCAGTCGTAATTTTTCAATTTGCTTCTTTGACTTTTGGGTGTTCACTTCAACTCTTTATTATCATTCCAACACACCTTAAACTTCCTAATTTTATCATCTTTCTTATCTTCAAATGTTTGGCTCTTGATATTCACTTCAAAACATCAATTTCTTCTCATTTACTTACCGATTTCACCAATGTGACTCGAGTTCGGAGATTTTGTCCTACATTTATGCAAATGAACAAAGACTCAATACATATCGGCTCTAAAATACTTAGAATTATATGAAAACTCTTCGTTAAAAAATTAATATAATTGTATAAAGTATACTTACCCGTCAACTTTGTTAAAAGAAATAATCTAAACCATTATATGTTGATTATTGTTTTTATATTTAAAATAAGTAGAATTTTACTTTTAAAATATTCTGCAAAATGGACTTCTAGATAAGATGATTGTTTGTTTAAGAACATAAATCTTGAAATCTGAATGATCGTTAAAGTTTAAGATGGATCAAATTATTCATTTAAGATTTGTGGTGATCTGATACCATATCGAGTCATAGAATCCTATCTTAAATAATAACTTTTAAAAAAAGTAGTTCAAATTTTTATACATTGAGAATTGCTTTTTAATGAAAGCTTTTCGTGTATGAATCGCAAACAATCAAACAATCCTGGCAATGTCCACGTGAAGTGTGAATCCTATTATTTAATACAAGTTGACATACTAAATAAAATTTAAACAAGGGAATTTGGCGTAAACAGTTCATCACATTTGTCTTCAGTGCAGAAATAATCTATAACATTTGTTTTTAGGACAGAAGACCTTAACCTATGTGTTTTGGTGCGATTGATATTTATTTAATGAAAAAGATAAATATGACTTTAGTTTTAATTAAAGAAAATTGAAATTGGATTTTTAATCTTTTCAAAATGTGCAAATGGGTCCGATAATTTAATTTTTTTTAATAGAAAAAAAAAAAAAAAAAAGCGATTTTTTTTTTTTTTTGAATTAACACTTTATTGACTAAATTGATAATGTACTAAATTATTTTATATATTTTACGAACCACTATAAAACAACTAAACTTTAAGCACATAATTATTAATAAATATGTTAAATAAAATTATTTTATTATTACTAAGTAATTATATTTTTTAAATTTAAAATTTTTATTTTATCGTCAAAAAAAAAAAAAATTTGTCAACACTGAAATGTCAAAGATCAAAGGAACAAGGAAAAGAATATACTAGGAATCCATCAATCATTCCATTAATTAGGTGGGTGGAAACATATCTTTTGATTAATAGAAAATGGAGGCAAAGGTCTCTTGGGATCCAAAGGTTGGACTTAATTGTTGATTGACAAAATAAATTTGAGTGCACTATTCCATAACCAAAATATATTATAACATGTTCTTGGGACAATGTTTGGCTCCATGAGAATAGTTTAGTTTCTTCCACCCTACATCAATGCTTTTAGTATAGTCGAAATGGTCTTGCTAAGAAGATGATTTTAAATTTTTATTTTATCGTTACAATATACAAAAAAAAAAAAAAAAAAATTGTCACAAATTTGTTACTCAAATACTTTTATTTAATTGAGCTATTCCTTTATTAACTACAAATATTAGAGTTCTAATTATATTCTTCATATTTTAATTTATTGTTTAAAAATAAAAAACATATAATATGTAAATTAATTTTTATTAGTATTTTTTTGTTAAAAAATTATAATAAGATTGATTCAATGTCATAAAATTATATACATCATTTTGTTATTTATTTAAGGGTAATTTGCACTTTTGGTCCCCAATATTTCAAATCTGTAACAAATCTACCCCCAACCAATTTTGTTAGCACCAAGCACCCCCAACCTTTGAAATAATTATAAATCAGGTTCCCAATCACAGTTTCGTTAAAATATGCCGTTATCTCACTAGCGTGGACCTTACGCGTTTATATTTTCTCAACACGTCCGTCTGATTAATTGATCCATTCACAAAACACACAATGGAATTTATTATCTGGGTCACTTGCAGCCCCACTTCTCTTCTTCTTCTTCTCATTTTCAACCGTTGATTAATTGGTAACTATTATTGAACTGCACCCATAATTTTGTGCCTGAAGAGGCAACGATTCAGCAGCGGTGGAACTGGGTGCTGATGTTGTTGCTGCTGCCACCGATGACGATGATAAGGACATGGCGGCAGTGGAGGTGGTGGAGGAGGGCGCTGGGCATTTGAGGTTGTTGTTATTGGAAGAAGAGGTGGAAGAGGTGCGTTTAGTGTTCTTCCGGGAGCTGCCGCCGACTGAAATGTTTCTGAGAGTGCCGCATTTAGTCCAGTACCTCCGGCAGTTCTTCGCCACCCAAATGAACCGGACACCACTCTATTCGAGCCCATTTGCCAAAGTCTCCATTTGTGCTTTCTTGAGCACCTTTTGACTCCCAAAACAAACATACAAAACTGACTCGTCAGGACACCCATCAAGATACAAAAAACCTCACCATTAATGGAATCAGACTTTACATTCTTCTGTTTCGGTCCATCCAGTAAATTCAGTGGCCCAATATTGTAAATTCGCAGGAACCAATTTTTTCCCTCAAAAATTCCAAGTACTTATTCTCCAATTCATAAAAAATGTTGAAAACAAAAGCCCAACTTAAACCATTTGCAGCCATGCTATTTTTCAGAAGATCAAAATTGGGATCTGATTATGCTTCCTTGCACCGTCGGAACAGTGAAGGAACCTGGTCCCATGGAAATCTCGGAGCATTCGGTAAATCTTCAAATTTAATTTCACTCCCTAGATTTATAGCTTCAGGATTTCTCCAGAGACGGTCAAAACAAACACTAAGAAATGCCCCCAGAAGAGTAAACACTAAAAAATGCCCCAGAAGAGTAAAAAGCAATCCTAGGAATTCCAATTTTCTGGGCCAGATGATGAGTCCACCCAAGAAAGATATCAGAGAGGATTACTATGAGACTCAAACCACTGAATGATTTGTCCCTGAAGTTTACTGAGGGCAATGATTATAGGAATGTTTCCATGATTTCCAATATCCCCATTTCTTTTTCAGACGCACCGGTAGAGGAAATATAAACGCGTGAGGTCCACACTAGTGAGATAACGGTAGATTTTAACGGAAACTGTGATTGGGGACATGATTTGCAATTACTTCAAAGGTTGGGGATGTATGGTGCTAAAATAAATTAGTTGGAGTAGATTTGTTACAGATTTGAAAGGTTGGGAACCAAAAGTACAAATTATCATTTATTTAATTTAATTTTTATTTAAGATTTTCAAATCACATAGCAATTACATATACTTAAAGTGTAATAATTTTACTTTTTTCTCTTATGAAAAATTTAATTGACACGACAATAACAATATATTTAAAATGTTAAATTAAATATTATTTAATAAATGTACCATATCTATTTGTACCTTTTGTAAAGATTATGAATCCAATTACAATTTTCACTAATTACGCACTAAAACACATAGATTAAGGTTTTCTGTACTAAAAATAAACGTTAGAGATTATTTATGCACCGAAGATAAAGGTTAATGACCGCCAATTTCCTTTAAACAATGTCATTTCAATGACAAAATGAATAATGTATTGTGTTCAATTTTTCAAAAAGAAATTTTTATTGTTATCAACAATAATTTTTGTATTCAACATTCAAATTTCATTACAAAAATAAATAAATGAATAATAATAGTGTACGATCGAAGGAAAAAAAAAAATCTCTACTAGTAACACTCAATCGACTCCTCTTTACTTGCGCTTATTTATTCAATTGTCGGGATGACAAGCTTCAACGATTATGCAATGTCATTTATTAGAATGACATACGCGTAATCTCTCTTTCCCTCGTATTGGGGAAGATGTTCTTTAGCACAAACATCTTTTCAAAAATGGGTACAAAAATCCGAGGCATGGATTTAAACACAACACTCCAACCATTAGCTACGCATTTAAGTGCGATACACCAACTATTGAACGTGTATATCACGATTTGTAGCAATGAATTGGATGTTTGAATTCAATATGCAGAAGACAGAACAGAAGACGTTTGTGTGAAACTGAAACCATCATTTCAAATCAAATCACATGACGATCCATCACCATCTGGGAATATAAACGGCTATGAATTTATATTGAATATAAATAGATTTTATTATTAATTTCTCAGAATCTGCAGTTCTAATAAGTACTGTAAGAATCCTATGACTTCCATCTGTATTTGAACAAATGGGTTTAAATATCAGTCAGGTTCCATGAAGCTCGCTCCGACAAACTGTAGAGGTAGGTTCCATGGCTTAAATACTGCTACAGAGTATCGTCTCGTGTGAACTGGTGCAAAAGATTCTGAGGTTTATGTCAAACAAATACAATCAAGAGTGAACACAAAAAATTCATTACAACAGTAGACAGTCACGCCGGCCAAATGGCAGTCAGTCACATATCTCGGGCAATACTGTTTTCCACCGACTTTTTATAGACCTTTTAGAGTAGGTGGGGTAAGGTGGGGGTGGGGACTGTTTAGAAGTTGGCAAACTTTAATGCTTACATGTGATTCATATTTAACAAATCAGACAAACCCTCTTGAAGAGGGCTTTTGACTTGGCCTCTTCTTTTGCATTATTGAGCTATTATTTGGACAACCTATTCAGTTTTCATCTCCATAAACAATACAAGTATATGCTAAAATACTCCATTACATACACCTTATGACAATCATATTGTTTAAATTAAAGATGGCAGGTTATGTGTCCATTATTAATCATGGATGCCATCAACATCCAAACATAGTAAAATTGCACATATGAGGTGTTACTTTTATCCTTTATTTAGACAACTAGGACTGAAAAGGATAAAAAAGTGCTCACATGAAACTAATTCAAGCATTCGTTCAGAGTCAAGAACGAATAAGTCTTTTCCCTACAAGGAGACAGGCCCGGGACATTAAACTCCCGTACTCGAGCAACCCTGTTCTGCAGACAAGAATAAAGAATAGCCGGAACCTCGTAACATAGACTAAATCACAACCCACTGTAAAACAAATACGAATAATTTCATTCATCGAACAAGAGAAGAAGTCTCGTATTATGTTGGAACTGTACTCAACAAAGTCTATAGGGATAATACATGAGAGATCAATGATGAAAAATTTGAGAAATTTTTATTAATTCAATGTTGAGCAAAGAAACATCAATATCAATAATTTCATGTTCATTCTTTTATCACTAACTCAATAAGTAACAACTAGAAATTCATTCCCTTCAATGGGCCTCCAATGTTGTGTATATATCATCATATATATACATGTACAGATCCCAAAAGCCACCCCAACCAGCCAGTGAATTCTCTCTATCCTCTGACTAAATTTAGCCAAGTGCCCACTCAAATAATTGTGTATACATTTCTCACTAATCTTTTGTCCAATGAAGACATACTAGAAAGATGCCAACCTACTCGAAAACGGTGGGAACCAAGGTCCAAAAAGATTGAAATAACGGAAGAAGATGGAACCAGACAGCAATGACAAACGAATGAATAAATAAAAATAGCAAAAACGGACCATGCTGTGTGTTTGCATTTCATGGGCATTTGGAAAATATGGCTGGTGAATTATGTAGTAGTTTCCAATTATGCCACAGGTAACTAATAGTCCTCGCTATGGTGGGACAAAAGGTTTCCAAAAAGCTGGGGTTTCGGGATGCAAGAGGGGTGCATGACATGAAGGTAGAGAAGGATAGTATGACCGAGATCTAAATACTGTAATGTCGTACCGAAGACTCCAACACCTCTGGACTCGGACAGACCATTTCCTTCACTCGGCTTCCCTTTCTGTATATCTTGAATGTTGGCACAATGCTGACATTCTCGGCACAGGCAATGGCTGGACTCTCTTCTACATCCACCTACAATTGAAGACATATAGACATATAATATTATTTATTGAAGCACATTGTATCTGTCAGTCCGCTTACAAGCATGTTTGGCTAAGCCTAAAAAAAATAAAGTTACTTTTAAGTAACTTCCTTTGCCCAAAATGTTTGACCTTTTCCAGAAGTTGCTTTCGGGGAATGTTTAGTTCAGAAACTTACATTTTTAATGGTAATCTTTACATTCCAGAAAAGTAGTTTCACATTTTTTTAGGCTTTAGCCAAATGCGTTCTAATAACCATACAGGCAAAGCTCAAATCCACAACTATTGAAAAAAAAAACAGTAGAAAACGAACAGTAATGAACAAAATTAATCAGATCAATTACCTTAAGAAAGTTTATGGATGGATATCGGGTGCATAATGTGTCCAAGAATGGAGAGATCCGCTTACATTGTAGGTTGGATCCCACTTTAAAATGGACAATAGATGCAACTGCATTTTTCAATTATTAATCATTGGATCATAGTAAGCAACAGTAAGAATGAGCAAAAGGCACAAATATCAACATGCTTACTAGGAGAAGAGATTGCAGCTCGAAACTGCTCAAGCCCTGAAACTGACTCCACTTCACCACCAAACTTCATATTATAAACCTCTTCTCCACGCGATTTCTTCAGTGCAACTTGAGCGTGGAATAAAGATTCGGCAACCTCATTGTCATTGGGGAGTTCCCTTCTCAAAAACTCATAATCTCTTACAGCTTCATCCCACCGCTCAAGCTATAACCAACAATGTGCAATTAGATTTAAAGTTGAATTTCAAACACAATCAAGTTTGCACATTTTATACAAATCTTGGTGGAAAATTTTAAAATATGTAATATTTTGATGCATCTCACCTTGCAGTTTGAGGCAGCCCTTCGAAGAAGAGCTTTAATGTAATTGGGCTGGAAACAGAGAGCTTGGTTGCAGTCATCCACTGACCGTCGCCACTGTCCAAGCTTAAACCAACAAGCCGCTCTATTGCAGTAAAGAACTGAATTAAAAGGATCAAGCCTAAGCCCTTCCCCATAAGCCAAACAGGCTTCGGTAAACCTTTCCGACTTGAAGAGATCGTTCCCACGATCACGAGCTCGGGCCACCAACCTCACATTATTGAGCATAACTGAGATTTCAACATTACGCGGGTCAACCTTTCCCGCTTTCTCGATAGCTGTAAGTGCATTTTCAAACCTGCAGGTATTCATCATACATCTCATACTCTGAATCTTTATTTCCTTTTGTCTGATGGAGTGCAAAGTTTCTATACTCACCTTCCCCTTGCCAACTCAATTTGGGCTCTAACAAAGAATATATATGCTTCAAAAAGCATCCCAAAAATCTTCACCTGGGAATGGGAACCGGTATACGGTTCAAATTTTGGAATGTTCGACAGAGCTAAAAAAGCATCGTCTAGTTGATGGAGCTTCAAGAGAGCTTCTGCTCTACATGCACAAAGCTGTCAATTCATATTCAACCACTTCAGTAACGACACTTTCCTTTTCCTTTCTAATCATTAGGAGTATTTTGGCTAAGCTTCAGAAACTTAAAATTACTTAGAAGTAGCTTTTTATTTCCAAACACATTAGAATATGCTACTTTTTTTCTTACTTTCAAGTAAAAAAATCACCTATTTTTAAAGTTTATTTTACCCGACTATCTAAATAAGTAACTCATAATTTTCAATCTTGACTAAGGAAATACTTCAAAACAAACTATTTACTTACAAACCTTTTTAAGCTTAGCCAAACAAGCTCTAGGTCAACAATTGAGTAGATAATTGGGAAGTACTAACCTGTGGTGAGGCATCGGCACCAGCAGCAATGGCAGCGTCAACTTCCCTCAATGTATTTCTCCAATCACCAACTCTCCGGGCATCAGTGCACTTGTTTAGATGCTTCTCAACTGCTTGCAACTTCTGCAACTCGACTGCATCTGGCTGATGTCCTGGGTAACAAAGGTGCTTCCCAGCATTCTCAACCTGTCCTAAACTGCAATCCTTAGAGGAATTAGATTGCCTAATGCAAGATGGATGATAAAAAATGGGAATTCCAGTAACCTAAACCATAAAAGGAGATGGAAATCATTTCACAAACATGAGATAACCTTCAATGATTTTTTTAAGAAAAAACTGAATAGTCAAGTATAAAAGGAGTGATACTACTGCATGAATACCCCCGCACAAGACATATTTTAAACTTGATCAACCACTATACTTAGAACCATCGCATGAACTCAAATAACAATACACGACAACATTCCATGTTATTAAGAAACTAAAACGTCGCAGCCAAACCTATTACTTCAAACCTAAAAGTGGCACATTACCACAGAAAATCTGTTTGGTCCACTAGCCTACACACTTAGACCCACAAAAACAGAGAAGGAAAACATACAGTAGTCCAAGAAAAAGAACAGTGATGACCCTATCACAATGGGATCCAAAGAGTACACAACGGCAATATTTGCCACTACAAAACAAATAGTCAAAATCAAACAGCAAAAATATCAAATGAACCAGATCTAGCACATTTAACCCCTCTACACTAAACTAATCAAAACTCACAAACTAATCGAAAAAATACATGTATTACAAAATCAACAAACCCTTTTCACCAATGTAGATCACAATCACCATATTCTAATACATAATTATCAAAACAAACGCTAATTTCACACCTATACCGAAAACCTGAATTTTTAACAGGCAAAGCAAATGCAAAGATTTGAACTTTCTTCGAGGGCTCACCTAAGAAGCAAAGATCCTAACCGATGATGCGCCCTCACGTACCCCGGATCCAAACTAATGGCCTCTTCGCATTCCCGAACAGCCTCGGCCAATCGCCTCAGCCCCATCAAAGCGGCAGCTCGATTAAAATGGTATGGAGCATTGCCTGGGGATATCGAAATTGCCTTACTGTAAAAGCTTAAAGCCTCTGCAAAATTACCCTTCTTGTAATTCTCATTCCCCATTCTCTTCAACTCCTCCGGATCATTATTATTGCATGTTCCCATTCTTTTCGGGGACTCTCCACCAACCATTAGTCCTCTCGAGTAATTTATGGGTCCGCTATCCGTCGTCACGCTGGGCTTCAACGCAGGACCGCCCCGCATTATGCTTCCATGGCCATAATTCCCCGTGCCGGACCCCAAAACGTCTGTCTTAGTTGACCGACTGGCCATGCCGGTCTTCAAGATCCTGCCGGAACGGCAAATGTTCCCTGTTGGAAGCACATTGACCGCCGGAGAGTTGACAGAGCCACCGCCGGTGTAAATTAACTGGTGAGTACCGGCCGAAGCGGCGAGAGTATGACCCAGTTTGTTACGCACCGCCGATGGGGAACTCTCTACGGAACAGCTCGAAAGTTCACCGGAATGACTATCGGATTTCCTCGGAGGATTCAAGTGGACCCCGGCAGTGCTCCTGCCCGACACCGATCCGGATGAGCTGGAACTGCTGCTGGTGGCTGTAGTGGTGGTGGTGGCAGTGAGTCCACCAGCCCGAGTCCGCAGCGGCGAAACAGGCGATCCCAGATCGAGTTCCCTAAAGTCCGGCTTATTACCGTTGATGCCGTTATCTTCTTCATCGTAGCTTAGCGTATTCCTTAACCGATCCGACAGCGTTGCTAACCCTAGCTCCGACGTAGGTTTCCCCTGATGCGACATTTCCACACACTCCCCCACTCACTCTCCTCCTCTATACAATATTCTGTACGTATATATGAAAAAAGCCTCAGTCTTTTCACTTTTCACTCTCTGGGTTTCAGTTTTCCTCAGTGTATCTCACCAATGTGAAGCAACAATGGAGAGAGAACGATTGAAACTTTGAAGAAGACATGAAGAGGGAGAGGAGAAAGAGAAAATAGTGATGGGTATCCCGTGATTTAAAAGATAGAACGAAAGAATGAATGTGAATGTTAGAGAGAGAAACGGATTTTCCTTAGAGAGAGAAAGTAAGGTGTTTACAGAGAAGAAGGTATGGAGAGTAGAGAGAGAAAGAGAGTGGAGGAGGAGGAGGAGGAGGAAGAAGAGAAGACGATGGAAAAGAAAAGAGCTTTTATTTTCTTCTTTCCCCTTCACGAGACAGCTCTCTCTCTCTACCCTCTCTCTCCATTTACTCCCTCTCTTTTTTTAATTATTTTCTCTCTCTAAATATGTAGTGTGCATTAATTTTTCTTAGTGGTTTTTTTTTTTTTTTTTTTTTTGTTGAATAAATCTGGGTGACACACAACCTCTATACCCCACTCTCATTGAATGACTTTGAAAGGTTGGAATGGTCCTTCATTAGGAATTTTTTTTTTTTTTACAATATTAATAATAATTAAAACTTTACTTAATATATCAATTTAAATTATATTTAGTATCGTCTACCAAATATGTGCTTGTACGACGATTAAAAAATATAAAAAACGAGTAAATTGTCAAAGGTACATTCTAGAAAAGTTTTACACACAAATATTTGTGTGTCCAAAATGTCAAAAAGACATTTGAAAAGTGATATAGAGATTTCTGGTATTTGTTTTTGTTTTGATTTCTTTGCTTGCAAGAATAGAACAATAAAAATTAAACTTAAAAATAGTACGTAATGTAAATGTGACAAAAGCGCGTGTGTCAATTTGTGAACCATTAATTAGATTACAAGAATCTCGAGTAAAACAATCTTTCGTAAATTTAAAAAGTCGATATTATTTGAGATTATGTTCATAAATATTTGTATTGAAAGGCAAAAATAATTAATGATATTCATGTAAAATATATCATGTTGTAAGATTATCATAATCTATGCAAACTCGTTTTGAATGTATTATTGATAAACCCATGATCGCATCAAATTATATTATATTTAATGATATATAACATTTAATCATTTTTTTCTTATAAATAATTGAGCTATTATTTTCTTATATTATAATTGGATTTTCAATTTAGTTTGTAATATGAATTGTTGGGCAAATATTAAATATTTAATTTTTTTATATGTTACTCTACTAATAAATATTAGATCAAGAGTCAAAAAATAATTAATAATACTTAAGTAAAATATATCATGCTCTATGATTTTAAAAATATTACTATTTAATATTGTACTTAATGATACATAAAAACTAACTCATTGCATGACATTTTTTTTCTTATAAACAATTGAACTATTGTTTTCCATGTAAAAAAAAATATTATAGTATTTTCGACTTTGGTGTAATATAAATTGTTGTTCAAATATCAAATACTGAATTTTCAAACATGTTAGACTCGTTGAAAATTGAGGTAAACTCGCATTGTCCTTAATTAGGAAACTTGGTATGCACTAAGTTCAGGTTTGTGCCATATACTAAATATGTGCTTGTAAAATAAGATCGAATGACATGAAAATTGAATAAATTTACACTAAAGAAAAAAAATTACAAAGAATAAGTTTTGTAGAAATTTAATTTTGCACAAATATTTTTGTGTCGAAAATGTCAAAAGACATTTGAAAAGTGGTATATAATTTTATAATGTTTGATTTTGTTATGATTTATTTGCTTACAAGAATATAACAATTGTACTATTGAATTAAACTAAAAGAGTTCGTAATTTATACGTGATTAAAAAGCGCGTATGTAAAATTTAAAAATTCAAAATTTGACTTTAACCGTTCATTGGATTATGAGAATCTGTAATATAATATTTCAAAATTTAAAAAGTCAATATTGTCTATAATTATGCTCATAAATATTTGATGGATAGTCAAAGATAATTAATGATACTTTCGTAAAATATATCATGCCCTAAGAGTTTCACTATCTAAACAAACTCGTTTTGAAAGTATTATTGTTAAAATCGTGATCGCGTGAGATTATATTGAATTTAATGATAAACAATATTTACTCATTGTATTTTTTCTTATAAATATTATATTTCATTCGTCTTATAAAGATATATTTATTTTTATTTTTATTTTTCACACGGATTTAAAAAATGTAATTAATTACTTATATTTTTTCTAATATACACGTACACAAATAATGGTAGTTCATATAACAATACGAATTAAATAGAGATATATTAGAAAATTAAGAAATCAACTATATTCTTAACAAATAAAGCTGGTTATAATTTGAGGCAGATGATTAAAGAAAGTAAGCCCATCTTTATGGGATGGAAGAAATAATTAAATTTTCGACTATCGTTTGTCAATATGAATTGTTGGGCAAATATTAAATATTTAAATTTTAGATATGTTACACCGCTAATAAATATTTGATCTAGAGTTAAAGATAATTAATAATATTTATGTAAAATATATAATGCTCTAAGATGTTCATAATCCACGCAAGCTCGTTTCGAAAATATTGTTGATAAATCATAATGAATCAAAATTTGTTCAAAATTTGAATATTTTCAAATTTAAGACATTTTACAAATTAAAATACATATTTCCAATTCCAATCTATAAAACTCCACTGCCTTTTCAATTTTCCCCTCGTGTGATACTGTGTGGATAAAAAGTTAACATTCAACGAATTAAAGAAATCCAACCTTTCGTAAATTTAAAAAATCAAGATTATTCGTAATTGTGCTTATAAATATTTTATCGAGAGTAAAAAATAATTAATGATACTTGCATAAATTATATCATGCTCTAAGTCTAAGACTTTCATTATTATTGCACGCTCGTTTTGAAAATATTATTGAAAAAAATGCGAGTGCACAAAATTATATTGTATCATTTATACAAAAAATTGACTCATTGCACGACATTTTTTTTATAAATAATTTATATATTGTTTTGTACGTAAAAAAAAAATATTATAATTACATTTTCGACTTTGGTGTAATTTTTATTGTTGAGAAAATATCAACTATTGAATTACTCTCATTGAAGGAATGGGAAGGCTGGCATTCATGTATGCATGTTCAATAAGCTAGAAAATAAATTAAAATTTTATTTATTGTAGTGTACAAAATGTCAAAAGGTAGATTTGAGAACTCAATGTACAACCTTTTTTCTTGTAAATAATTGATCGTTTTCTACTTATGAAAATTTATTATATTTGAATTTACGACTTTGTCGTGTAATATGAATTGTTGAGCAAATATTAAATATGTTATGCAACTCATAAATATTCGGTCAAGAGTCAAAGTAAAAATATATCATGCTCTAAGATTTTCATTATCCACGCATGCTCGTTTTAAAAATATACTTGGGAAAATCGTGATTACATAAGATTATATTGTATTGTAAACACATAAAACTCTCATTGTACGACAATTTTTTCTTATAAATAATTGAGCTAATAATATGAGTTGTCCGGCAAAAATTAAATATTTAATTTTTTGATATGTTACGCCACGCATCTTATAAAAATAGGTGGCTAGAAATTAGCACGGATATTTTTTTATAAACTCAATTTTTGCTTTTTTTTTTTTTGTTTTTTTTGGAGTAAAAAAACTTCATTTACTCATTAAAAAAAAAAAAAAAAACAAATATAGAGTCTACACTCCATCCTTCAAATATGAAAATTGAGCAAGTATGAAATATTAACTTTTGAATTCTATGCTATAATTATTCCCACACCTCCTCTAATAAATCACTTTCATTAATTCATTTATTAAACGTTTGTTCAAATTTGTAATCTTCTTAAATATATGACATTTTAAAAATTAATAAAAAATATATTTCCAAAATCTATAATACTCCATTGCCTTTTCGAATTCCCCTCCTCATTTTAATCAACATTTTATTTTATTTATGAACAATTAATAATTTACACTTAGAAATCATTTTTTAATTTGTAAACATAAAACTATTCTAGTTGAGCCTCGTAAATGTGTTTGTGGGCATTTCACGGACAAATATAAAGATATCACAATAATAAATTAAATATTATTTGCAATAAATTTAAAATCGATTCTATTAATTTTTTATACACACGTCAGAATAGTGACTGGATAAAAGGTAAATGTACGTTAGATTATGAGAATCTCGTGTAAAACAACTTTTTGTAAATTTAAGAAGTCAAAATTATTCGTCATTATGCTTATAAATATTTGATCGAGTGTCAAAAACAATTAATGACCCTTATGTAAAATATAACACGTTCTAAGATTTTCATCACAAATACTTTTGTACCGAAATGTCAAAAGACATTTGAAAAGTGGTATAGAGATTTCTAGCTAACTTTTGTTTCTATTTCGATTTCTTTGCTTGCAAGAATAGAATAGTTGTACTTTCAAAAAATTAAACTAAAAGGGTTTGTAACATATACGTGACAAAACTTCGTGTGTAAGGTAATTGAAATTTAAACGTTCATTAGACTATGAAAATTCTGTGTAAAACAATCTTTCTTGAATTTAAAAAGTCAAGATTATTGTTCGAGATTATGCTCATAAATATTTGATCAACAGTCAAAGATAATTAATGATATTCACGTAAAATATATATGCTCTAGGATTTCAAAAGTACTATTGATAAAATTGTGATTGCACGAGGTTATATTTTACTTTATGATACATAAAATTTACTAATTGTACGACATATTTTTATAAATAATGAGCTATTGTTTTCTAATTAAGAAAATATTATAATTGGATTGTGACTTTGGTGGGTAATATGAATTCTTGGGTTAATATTAAATATTTTAATTTTTTGACATGTTCACCATTAATAAATATTTGATCGAGAGTCAAAGATAACTAATAATATTTACGTAGAATATAATATGATCTATAAGATTTTCATTATCCGTGCAAGCTCTTTTTAAAAGTATTATTGATAAAATCGTGATTGCATGAAATTATATTGTATTTAAGAGTATATAAAATTTACTCATTGTAGGACATTTTTTCTTATAAATAAATGAGCATTTTTTTCTACGTAATAAAATTAAATATCACAATTGAATTTTCGACTTCTGTAATATTTAACTTTTCGGTACGTTATAGTACCACCAACGTTCTATAAAGATAGGTGGCGAATTCACATAATTTGCTCATGCAATCCTCAAATTATATATTCTCTTATAGAAAGTACGTGATTCTTTATTGATTTAATTAATGTAATCTTGTTTTCTAATTATAATCTCTACTACGATAAAAAAATTATGGAACTTTCTCAAAAATATCCATCATTGAATATGAGGGAGTTTGGATTCGCAAGACTTTCACTACAATTACTAAAATGGTTGCATTGTATGTTTACGGGAGTTTGTAAATTATACTTAAATTGAATGTTGAAAATTTACTTGCAAAATTAGTTGGCGCGAACGAAACTAGTATAAATTACCCTTATCGGACTATTTCCATCTAATTTTTATTTTGCAGTGGAATTTGTAAAGGAATTTTGCGGGGAATTCATTAATTTATATGAATTAGGACAATAAATTAAATCTTAATTTCTATATATTTGAGATTAACTCAATTAATTTTTTATACATACGTGAGGATACTGCATGGATAAAAATTAAATGTTTCAAAATTTATGCTCCCCAATTTAAATTACAAACAATAAAAAAAATATATAAATCGTGGGAGATTGGCGCAGGTTACGCCTTTATGCACCCCGTTAATGTTAGACACCACTGGTATTATTACTATCTGATTTCTACGTGAGTCGATTCGCATTACATTGAGGGCTGCCCCATGCATGCAAGCACAATTACGTATGAGTACTCGTTCCCAAACAATGTACTTTATAAAACGTGTCAATTCATGATTCGTTACCACTAGTGGGCCCGTAAAACCTCAACATAAAACAAGACAATAACTCACAATTTGACCATACAGTTAGATTTGGGACACTGCCTCAATCTTCCGCTTCACATATGTTACAACTTAGGACATTTGGTACTCTAAATTTAACAATATTATGAATATATATTGTAAAAATTGGATTTTCAAATTATATTCATGAACTTTTATGTTTTCACTCAAGATAAAATTTTGAAAAGGATCACTTGTTGTTAGTCACGACTCTTTTTTTTTCCCTTTTGATTTTCAAAAATGACAAGTTATTTTTGAACACCTTATGGGACGAATTCTCATTTAATTTTATTTTAAAAATTAATTAATCCGCCTCCAAAATTAAAATATATTAGATTTTATTTTAACACTATTTATTAGTATATATTTGGTAGTGCTGAAATTATTTTTTTAGTGCTTATATTATAAGTTGTGGGTCATATGAAATATATTAATAAAATTATGTTTGTGTGCATACTCCAAATTATATTTTGAGTTGTGAGTAGGAATTGAGTCAGGATTTTTTTTAGAATGACTACTATTTTAAAAAAAATGCACTTCAAGTTGGGACTGTTACTGATTTTTTTTTTTTTTTTGCACTATAAAAATTAATTTTTTTGGAACAAGACCAGGATTACAATCCAATCCCACTCCTCGTCCCGTCTTACTTCAAAATTTTGAAAACTTGCTTAAATTTGAGAAAATTTTTTAATTTTTAAAGTTGGAGACAAGCAATATAATTGTCTAAGTTATTAATATAGAAATAGAATTTGTCTAATTATAGGTAGAATTTTTTTTTTTTTACTTCGTAGCTTTTTGGTACATGACAGATTGTCCCACTTTTATTGGATGGTGTCCAATAAGCATAAAACACTGGATAATTTAGACAATTTTCTACTCCCCACAACCCCACCCTACTCTAGATTCCAGTACTTTCTAGATTCTCATACATTATTATACAAGTATACAACAAGGAATTAGCACTAGATTTTATAGGCAGATCTATATTCCCAATTTGCCCCTCATTTTCTCCATGAAATTCAGTTTCCTTTAGTACCCCCCACAGTGCTCCTCGATTTACCAAAATGCTTCAAAACAAAGTTTAGTATTCCCACAAGGGTACATCACTTCGATATCCTCGAGAAGATGACGTAAACAATGTCAACCTCGAGGAGGGATATTTCAGTGAATATGGTTCAAAAATAGGGGTAGTTTAGGAACTTCAAATCATTGTCCGGAACAGAATTAGCTGGCCATGTGCTTGTCTAGTTCCCTGCCAGCTGGCCCATTCATGATACCTTGAGAACTTGCAAATTGAAGCCAGCTAAGCAGACGACGGAAGAAGTGACGGCGTTAGGGGAAATACCGTGAACATTCCGTCAATTATGACGGAACTGTAAGGCCACCAGAGAAGTAGCTATCATCTGTGGTGGCAGAGGCGTGGAATGATGACCGTCAGATCCTCCCCATTCCTGCCAGGTAAGCAGTAATTACTGTCTCGAGGTGGAATCTAGTACTCTATGCTGAATTGTATGTAAGTGTAAGTAGTGCTTACATTTCTAATCGACACGTGTCCATAAAATGCCACCCTAATATTTAGTTTACAAAAATTACTTAACGTTAATTCAAACTCTAATTACTTACTGAATATTTAAAGTATAAAGGTTAAAATGTATAATTAAATTAATTTTTAATTGAAACTCACAATTAATAATTAAAGTATTTGATTTTTGTTTCAAATTAGTTTTCTAATTTTTTTTAATATAAAAAAAATAAAAAACACTTTCTTATAAAATCGAAATGCATATACTTCTAAAAGTTTTTGTATTGAATTGACACAAATTGCGATTAGATTCAAACAAAATATGAATTATCCTGACATAACAATTATCTTAATCATGATCTTTTGTTCTCGTGAAATATCATGAAACAGCTTTGTAGTATAGAATATCCGTAAAGTGTACTGGTTTAAACCATTCTTGTCATCTTAAGTGAAACACCCTCCCCGAGGCTTTCTTGATCACACCTCGACCGAGAACTTGATTCTCACTAACTCGGGTGGTCTTGATTATAGGTCTCTCCCAAAATCTATGTAGAAAATTCGCATGTGCTTGTAATCGATTATCGTGTTCTTACTTTCTTCTCAAATGAATAAAATTCTCTTTCTTGTGTTCTTTTCTTTGTTATCTTTGTGAAAAGAAATGTGTGTGCTAAATGGCTACTTCAAGTTTTCATTTAGATCAATTTAATAGAAATGAGATTTTGCTATTTGGCAAATGTAAAATGAAAGGGATTTTAATTCAACAAAAGTGTCCAAGGCCATAAATAAATCCCATCCGATACCATGTCCGATGATCAAAGGGTAGAGGTCAATGAGTTAGCCTATACCTCTATCATACTTCATTTGTCCGACTCGTGCTTAGAAAAATTGGTATTTTGATGATGCTCAATCTTTTGGGAAACTCTTGAATCAATCTATCTTGAAAAATCTCTTCCAAATAAGTTGTTTCCAATCGGAAAATTTTTTAGTTTTAAAATAGATCCTCAAAGGATCTTGATAAAAATTTTGATATATTAAATAAGTTGATTCAAGATATTAAGAACTGTGGTGACAAAGGTATTGATGAGTATAAAGCCATAATACTTCAACTCAACTCTGGTTTCATAAAGATGTCAAAAGTGCCATCAAATATGGTAGAGATGATCCGATCGTTGATATGATCATCAATGCTCTAAGGAGTAAGAGTCATGAATAAAAATGATAAAGAAACAAGAAGTAATGGTGAAAACTTGTATATTAGAGGTAGATCACAGATAGACATGTATCCAATAATCAAGAAGGTAATAATCAAAATGGTTCGGGTCACAAAAAAAAGAAAGGCAAGGGTAAGTCTAGATCAAAATCAAAGGTAAAAGGGAGAAATGTTATAATTAGGTAAGTCGGGGCATTATATTAAAGATTGTTATAAGTTGAATAACAATCCTCGTAAATATAAAACCCCGAAAGGTAGTAATGTAGTTACCACAAGGCATCGAAACTCTTGAAGAGTCAGATTAGTCTTTGATAATGAAGAGTTCGATATCGTGTGTGAACTCAGATCTTCAACTTGTCAATTTGATGAATGGTTACTTGATTCGTGATGTACTTTTCATATGACACCTAATATTTATTTGTTCTCGCTTATATGCTAAAGTGAACTCGTAGTGTTGTTATGAGAAACAATGTTGTATGTGAAGTCTATGGTATAGGAAATGTAAGAGTAAAATTTGACATCGGTTTTGAATATCTCCTTGAAAATGTGAGACACATCCCCGATTTATCCAAAATCTTATTTCTATTGGCACACTTGAAGATTCCAAATTTATTGGAAAATTTGGTGATGGTCGCTTTAAAATTTCTAAGAGTGCCCCTACTTGCTATCAAGGGATATAAAAGAAATGGCTTGTATTTTACTCAAACCGAAAATCTTCTTCATGTAATGCTATGCTTAATTCCGCCAATATTGATTCAACCGATCTTTCGCATAAGAGGCTAGCTCACTTAAGTAATAAAGTGGTTAAGTATCTTACAAAATCATGTTGTTTTGGAAAAGATAAAATTTCTCGATCTTCCTTTCGTGAAACTTGTATCAGCGGGAAAACAAATAGAGTTCAATTTTCCACGGCTTACATAAATCTTCCTCCATACTTGATTATGTGCACTCGATTTGTGGGGTCCATCTAGCACACCTACTCATGGAGGAACAAATATTTTCTGCCTATAATTGATGATTTTTCAAGAAAAGTGTGGATTTTCTTTTGAAAATAAATCAAGTGTTTGTTAAGTTCAAAACCCGAAAACTCTTCTTGAAAATCAAACCGTAAAACCGTGAAAGTGTTTAAGGATAGATAATGGTCTTGAATTTTGTAATAAAGCTCTTGATGATTTTTCGTAATCAAATGGTATAAAAGGCACAAGATCGTTCCTTATTCCCTTAGCAAAATGGTGTTATTTGAGAGGATGAATGTAACTCTTCTTGAAAGAGTTAGGTGATGTTAACTAGTTCCGCCTATCTAAACCTTTCTAGGTGAAGTCAGAGTTACTGCTTTGTTATCTTGTCAATAGATCTCCCTCACCGCCTTAAGTGGTAAAACCCTTAAAAGATAATGGCATGGTAAGCCAACCGATTACTCTAATCTTAGAATTTTGGTCAGATCGCCTATTCTCATCCCGAAGATGATAAACTTGATCCCAGTCACAAAAGTGTGTGTTCTTAGCTATCCGAAGGGACAAAAGGGTATAAACTATAGGTTAGAGCTTGGGGGTTTTAAAACCATTGTTAGTAGAGATGTTGTCTTCAAAGAAGATGAGTTGCCTTGTTCAAAACAAACCATCGAGACTAGTGATGAAATTAATCCTCCTAACATCGACATAACGGAGGTGGAGCTCGATAATGTAGTTATCACCCCAACTCATCTCAATTCTCCGGGATGTTCCTCAACCGTAGTCCATGATGATGATTCTAATCGATTAGAAATGATAGTCAAAATTTGACTCAAAACCGGGATTAGAGATTATCAATTAGCCAAGGATAGGGATAGAAGAATCACCAATGCACCTTCTGTGTTTCTCGATTATGACTTTCACGCTGAATGAAAATTCTTTTGATGAATTAAGTGATAATGAACCCAAATCTTTTGATGATGCAATGAATGGAACCGAATCTCGATATGTGGTGGAATGCTATGAAGGAAGAAATGACTTCATTGATAAAATCGACCGGAATTAGTTCCCAAACCTCAACATAAATCCATTGTTGACCGGCATGGCTATACAAGATTAAAGAAGGTAATAAGTCTTCTCGATCCTTGTAAGTTTAAAGCTAGACTTGTTGCTAAAGGGTTTACTCAAAAGCATGGTGTTGATTATAATGAAATATTTCTCCTCCGATAAAATATACTACTTTAAGAGTCATGCTTTCCTAGTTGCTCATTCCAACTGAAACCGAACAACTTGATGTTAAACCGCTACATGGTGATTTGGATGAAAGTATTTATATGAATCAACCCATTGGCTTTTATTGATAAACACAAGTCTCGATTACGACATGTTTGCTTAAGAAATCTTTATATGGTTTGAAGCAACTCCCGCACAATGGAATAAGAGGTTTGATATTTTCATGCTATCTTTAGGTTTCAAATGTATGAATTTGATCATTGTCTCTATTTTAAACTGAACTCCATGTAATACTTTAGTGATCTTGTAATACTTTAGTGATCTTATCGCTTTATGTAGATGATATGCTAATAATTAGTTCATGTGTTGACTTAATTAGTTTCTTGCTCCTTTGGCTAACCATTTTATGTCGAGTAAAGATCAATGTCCCCAACTGCTGAAGAATTAGAATACATGAATAAAGTGCCTTATTCTAATGCGATTGGTTCTCAGTTATGTATACCATGGTTTGTACCGCACTGATATCGCTTATTCCGTTGCTAGTGTTTTAAGTAGATATATGTCAAACTCGAGAACAACATTGGTTTAGTTTTTAGACATTGTAGTGAAGGATAAAACCGAAAGGGTATGTGGATGCTAACTATGCTAATGATAGAGATAGTAGGAAATCTACTACTTCATATATGTTTACTCGTAATTCTCGTGATAAGCCGGAAATCTCGCCTTCAACATATAAGCGGCTCTGCTCACCACCGAATCAATATGTTGCAATCACCAAGGTGTGAAAAAGGCTTTATGGTTGAAAGGTTTGCTATCCGAATTAAACTTACTCCATAATAATGTTGTTGTGTTTTTCGATAGTCAATCTACAATTCAAATTTTCAAGAACTCTCGCTTTTCATGATAGAACCAAACATATGGATGTGAGATTACATTTCATTAGTGACATCATGTCCAAGAAATTGATTAATCTTGAAAGATTCCAACTCATCAATCCCTCTCGATATGGAAACTAAACCATTACCTTTCAAAAGTTCAAATCATGTTTAAGTTTACTCAACATTGATTCGGTTAAGTATTTTTAATATGTCTAATAAATATGTATATGTAGTAGATATATTAGTATTAGATTAATTTTCTTAAACTTTGTGTTATGTACTAACTTGTTTAAATTTTTATGTGCATCCGAGGCTATGATATAAACATACAGATTCCCTCCTGCGTCAGCACTATGAAGCTACATTTGTTCAAGGTGGAAATTGTTGTAATTTGGCACAAAATGACTTTAACCCACAAATGATGAAGGGCCCAACATAAAAGATCAACCCATCCAAGAAAAAGCTCAACATCGACCCAATTACCGTGCCCAACTTTGGCTGTCAGTAAAACGATGAAACACGCTTATGCCTATTTCTTATAATGCGCTGGCCTAAATGCCGAGACATTGGTTGCTTGTTTTTAGTTTTAAAATAGATCCTCAAAGGATCTTGATAAAAATTTTGATATATTAAATAAGTTGATTCAAGATATTAAGAACTGTGGTGACAAAGGTATTGATGAGTATAAAGCCATAATACTTCCGAACTCAACCTGAAGCTTCTATAAAGATGTCAAAAGTGCCATCAAATATGGTAGAGATGATCTGACTGTTGATATGATCATCAATGCTCTAAGGAGTAAGAGTCATGAGCTGAAAAATGATAAAGAAACAAGAAGTAATGGTGAAAACTTGTATATTAGAGGTAGATCACAGCATAGACAGATCCAATAATCAAGAAGGTAATAATCAAAATGGCTCGGGTCACAAAAAAAAGAAAGGCAAGGGTAAGTCTAGATCAAAATCAAAGGTAAAGGAGAAAATGTTACAATTGTGGTAAGTCGGGCATTATATTAAAGATTGTTATAAGTTGAATAACAATCCTCGTAAATATAAAACCCCGAAAGCGAGTAATGTAGTTACCACAAGCATCGAAACTCTTGGTGAAGTCAGATTTAGTCTTTGATAATGAAGAGCCCGATATCCGTGTGTGAACTCGTATCTTCAACTTGTCAATTTGATGAATGGTTACTTGATCTGGGATGTACTTTTCATATGACACCTAATATTTATTTGTTCCGCTCATATATGCTAAAGTGAACTCGGTAGTGTTGTTATGAGAAACAATGTTGCATGTGAAGTCTATGGTATAGGAAATGTAAGAGTAAAATTTGACACCTGGTTTTGAATATCTCCTTGAAAATGTGAGACACATCCCTGATTTATCCAAAAATCTTATTTCTATTGGCACTCTTGAAGATTCCAAATTTATTGGAAAATTTGGTGATGGTGTTTTAAAATTTCTAAGAGTGCCCTACTTGCTATCAAGGGATATAAAAGAAATGGCTTGTATTTTACTCAAACCGAAAAATCTTCTTCATGTAATGCTATGCTTAATTCTGTCAATATTGATTCAACTGATCTTTGGCATAAGAGGCTAGCTCACTTAAGTAATAAAGGGTTAAGTATCTTACAAAATCAAGGTTGTTTTGGAAAAGATAAAATTTCGATCTTCCTTTCTGTGAAACTTGTATCATGGGAAAACAACATAGAGTTCAATTTTCTGGATGGCTTACATAAATCTTCCTCCATACTTGATTATGTGCACTCGATTTGTGGGGTCCATCTAGCACACCTACTCATGGAGGGAACAAATATTTTACGTCTATAATTGATGATTTTTCAAGAAAAGTGTGGATTTTTCTTTTGAAAATAAATCAAGTGTTTGTTAAGTTCAAAACCCGGAAAACTCTTCTTGAAAATCAAACTGGTAAAACTGTAAAGTGTTTAAGGATAGATAATGGTCTTGAATTTTGTAATAAAGCCTTTGATGATTTCTGTAATCAAAATGGTATAAAAAGGCACAAGACTGTTCCTTATTCCCCTTAGCAAAATGGTGTTGCTGAGAGGATGAACAGAACTCTTCTTGAAAGAGTTAGGTGTATGTTAACTAGTTCTGGCCTATCTAAACCTTTCTAGGGTGAAGCTGTAGTTACTGTTTGTTATCTTGTCAATAGATCTCCCTCTACTGCCTTAAGTGGTAAAACCCCAGAAAAGATATGGCATGGTAAGCCAACTGATTACTCTAATCTTAGAATTTTTGGTTGTACTGCCTATTCTCATCTGAAAGATGATAAACTTGATCCTAGGTCACAAAAGTGTGTGTTCTTAGGCTATCCCGAAGGGACAAAAGGGTATAAACTATAGGTTAGGAGCTTGGGGGGTTTTAAAACCATTGTTAGTAGAGATGTTGTCTTCAAAGAAGATGAGTTGCCTTGTTCAAAACAAACTACTGAGACTAGTGATGAAATTAATCCTCCTAACACTGACACTGAGGTGGAGCCTGATAATGTAGTTATCACCCCAACTGATCTGAATTCTCCAGATGTTCCTCAACCTGTAGTCCATGATGATGATTCTAATCAGATTAGAAATGATAGTCAAAATTTGACTCAAAACCTGGGATTAGGAGATTATCAATTAGCCAAGGATAGGGATAGAAGAATCACTAAGGCACCTTCTAGGTTTTCTGATTATGACTTTGCTGCTTTAGCTGAAAATTCTTTTGATGAATTAAGTGATAATGAACCTAAATCTTTTGATGATGCAATGAATGGAACTGAATCTGATATGTGGTGGAATGCTATGAAGGAAGAAATGACTTCATTGTATAAAAATCAGACCTGGGAATTAGTTCCCAAACCTCAACATAAATCCATTGTTGACTGCAGATGGCTATACAAGATTAAAGAAGGTAATAAGTCTTCTGATCCTTGTAAGTTTAAAGCTAGACTTGTTGCTAAAGGGTTTACTCAAAAGCATGGTGTTGATTATAATGAAATATTTTCTCTCCTCGATAAAATATACTACTTTAAGAGTCATGTTTTCCCTAGTTGCTCATTCCAACTGAAACGGAACAACTTGATGTTAAAACCGCTTTTTTACATGGTGATTTGGATGAAAGTATTTATATGAATCAACCCATTGGCTTTATTGATAAACACAAGTCTGATTACGTATGTTTGCTTAAGAAATCTTTATATGGTTTGAAGCAATCTCCCAGACAATGGAATAAGAGGTTTGATATTTTCATGCTATCTTTAGGTTTCAACAGAAGTGAATTTGATCATTGTCTCTATTTTAAATCTGAACCTCCATGTAATACTTTAGTGATCTTGTAATACTTTAGTGATCTTACTGCTTTATGTAGATGATATGCTAATAATTAGTTCATGTGTTGACTTAATTAGTTTCTGTTCCTTTGGCTAACCATTTTATGCTGAGTAAAGATCAATGTCCCCAATCTGTTGAAGAATTAGAATACATGAATAAAGTGCCTTATTCTAATGTGATTGGTTCTGTTATGTATACCATGGTTTGTACCAGACCTGATATTGCTTATTCTGTTAGTGTTTTAAGTAGATATATGTCAAACTCTGGAGAACAACATTGGTTTAGTTTTTAGACATTGTAGTGAAGGGATAAAACTGAAAGGGTATGTGGATGCTAACTATGCTAATGATAGAGATAGTAGGAAATCTACTACTTCATATATGTTTACTCTCTGTAATTCTTGCATAAGCTGGAAATCTCGGCTTCAACATATAGTGGCTCTGTTCACCACTGAATCTGAATATGTTGCAATCACCGAAGGTGTGAAAAAGGCTTTATGGTTGAAAGGTTTGCTATCCGAATTAAACTTACTCCATAATAATGTTGTTGTGTTTTTCGATAGTCAATCTACAATTCGACTTTGCAAGAATCTGCTTTTCATGATAGAACTAAACATATGGATGTGAGATTACATTTCATTAGGGACATTGTGTCCAAGAAATTGATTAATCTTGAAAAGATTCCAACTCGACCGAATCCTCTCGATATGGAAACTAAACCATTACCTTTGAACAAGTTCAAATCATGTTTAAGTTTACTCAACATTGATTCTCAGTTAAGTATTTTTAATATGTCTAATAAATATGTATATGTAGTAGATATATTAGTATTAGATTAATTTTCTTAAACTTTGTGTTATGTACTAACTTGTTTAAATTTTGCGGTGTATCCGAGGCTATGATATAAACATCTGATTCCCTTCGTTTGCACTATGAAGCTACATTTGGTTCAAGGTGGAAATTGTTGTAATTTGTGACCAAATGACTTTAACCCACAATGATGAAGGGCCCAACATAAAAGATCAACCCACTGTGAAGAAAAGCCCAACATTGACCCAGCTGCTGTGCCCAGTCGTTGGCCCAGAAATGATGAAACACGCTTATGCCTATTTCTTATAATGCGCGTCTAAATGCTGAGACATTGGTTGCTTGTCATCCGTTGATATTGTGTATTTGATCTCAGCTATTGGTGTGCTAGATAAATAGACTCTTCCGTCATTTTTAGGATTACGATTACATTGTGTGTGACTTCTTCGCTTTCATCTTCTACTGCTTTCTCCATCTTCTTTTCTGGTGGGTGAACCTTTGGTTCTCCCTGGTTTCTTGAGAGTGTGATGCTACAGTAACTCCTTGGTGGATTACTGTAGGTATCTGTGTAATATCCTTTAATCTGTTGTGAAATGATACTGATTCTTGTTTTAGAAAAGGAGTCTGTATAGAAGTGAGATTAGGGCTATTCTGAGTGGTTTGGTGTTATAACATTGACGATTGAACGGTTGTGGTTCTTAATAGTGCAAAGGGAGGTTGAATTTACGTTTGTAGAGCCTCAAAGGCAGATGTAGGCATTAACGTCTTTGAATCGCCTGTCTCCTAAGACGAGACACTCATATCTTTTGTTCTTTTACATTTACGCTTTTATGTATACTTGTTGTGACTAACTGTGAATTTTTGGCTGAAAGATTGGTAAGTGTTGAAAACAAGATACCCAACATGATCGATATATATATTTTAAAGTCGTTTTTTCTTAATTTTACACTTGACCCTTCTTGATTTTAAAAATCTTTAATATATTTAAATATTACACTGTTCCGATTTTAAACTAAAATTTTTAACAATGGCAAGAGCAATGGGGCGGTGGAAGTGGTTGGTTTGTGGTGGTGGTTAAGGCACTCAAGTATTCGACTCTTGAACACTACGGCTGCTTACGGATGGGTCTAAATTCTTTAATTATTCTATATTTTTGGCTTAAGTATTGGTGGATGACACGCGTGACTGCATGTATTTTTAATTTTTTTTTTTTTTTTATCACTTTTTCCATTTAAATCCCTTTTTTATCTTAATTTATTTTGAGAAAATCAAATCACAAATAGTTATTAATTTAGATATATTCGTCTTTTAAAAGAGTCTAATTTCTTGTACGTACGATATTAAATTTTCTGTAATAGTAAATCGCAAAACTTGGCCATGTTTAAAGATGCTTTAACATATAGACGGTTCCGTATTATAACGAGATAGTCGAAAGTTTTTGAAATGTATCTAATATATTGCTAACTAGACTACCAACTTAACTTTTCTATCAGTTAAATTAACAGAAATAAATAGAATAATAAACTTCCGTTAAAATTTTAGTAATAAATGAACTCTTAATGAATAAACGCAACTTCAAATTGAAACATACTCTTCAACGCAATGATAGATTTTTGACAAGTTAGTTTTTGAGCTTGGTCGACTTTTTCAAGTCATTTAGTGTATGTTTGGTAAATGGTAATGAATTTTGTAGATCATAAATAGTAAGTTCTACTTAAATGTATAGATAAAAATTATAGTCTTACAATATATATATAAATTATATTATATTTAATCAATTTTTAAGTACTTATAAACTCTTACAAATGTATACTTAATTACTAAAGTTGTACATAAATTCGTTCGATAAAATTGAGAAGAATATTCAACTACTAAATAAAAGTGTCGTTGACTAACTCTTACTAATGAATCATTATTTTGCTATTTATATTTAGGGCCCCATATTATTAAATTAATTGTACCATTAGCTAATTTTGCAAAAGGCAACTTTTTTAATCTTGCCTACGTCTAAATTTTAATAAAATCGTTGTCTTTGGGATTGGTCAACGTTTCACCTTTATTAAATAATTACCACTTTTGCCATTCAACTTTTAATTATATTATGATTTCATCCTTTAATTTCTCAATATATGATATTTTATCCCTTTAATTTATTGATGAATTTACATTAATTCAATCTTAAACAAAACTAGTGCATAAGCATTTATCGAATTAGGGTTTAAACAGAATAAAAATTCGAGCATATGTTACTCATTTTTCAACGTTATGTGTCAACTGTTATCAATTTGTATGGTTTCGATGTATTTATTGTTTCTCAATTTTATTTTTAAATAATTGAGAAAACTTGAAACATATCAAATGTTCGTAAAATTTTTAATAAATATAAAACTCCATCACGAGTAAATTTTTTTTATTCAGATTATGTATCCTTGTGACATGTTACAATGTGAGTTTTGGTGTCATATAAGTGACTAAGAATTTAGTGGCATAAATAAACATGTGATTATTAAAAATAATATCAAAAATTAAGTGAAATTAAAAATAATTCAATATTTGAGGTGTAGAGCTACCATTGGATTACAATAACAATTTAAGAAAGTACATCTTCTGGGGAAGGTTCACTTGCACTAAAACCAAAGATTAGAATAACATTATCCATAAAATAAACTAGTAAATGTGAAAGAAGGGATGCTTGTTTTGTATATAAATCATTTGAATATGGCTGCAACAATAAATTAGATTAAAGGTTGAGGCCCAAAACCCAAGTCAACTCAACACTATTTAGCACCCTTTCTTTTCTTTTTTTCCTTTTTCAATTTCGTCACTTATTTTTTGGGTAGGTTTTACTAGTAAAAAAAGTATTTTACCATTTAAAAATAGTTCTAAATTCGATGTTGTTCTCATCTCTAGTCAAGCAGAATGTACTCGATCCTCGTTGAACACAAGATACCATTATGATGAGAAGTTGTAGACGATATTTTATTTAAGACAATCAATTAAAGAATCGGATACTGAATTAACGTTAAAAACTTTATATACATGTGCGAGTCCTTCTAATGAAAATAATCAAATTTAACGATGATTTAATTCATCAACACATCCATGTCATGGACATCCCGTGAAACCCATTCGAAATGAAGTTTTTGCCAAAAGGCTACCATTATTTTCAAATTTCAAGTGATTGTCTAATGATTTCCACAATGAGTGCTAATTAAGTAAGTTAATGCCTATTAGAATATTTTGCCCACGCACATAATAGGAACTTTAATATCTTCTACTTCTATTCAAGAATAATACTATGTAGTACCATTGATGCTTCAATAAAATAATTTATTTATTATTTAAGATAAATCAACCACTCTTCGATGGAAGAATTTGTCTTTTTAAAGTTACTTTTTCAAAGACTGAAAACATTCTATTATTTTAACTTTTAGGACAAAATTAATTATTAATCCTTAACTTGTTTGCGAATCTTGCATTATGGGTGTCAATAGTTGAGAGGGACACAACTCATGGCATTCTTGCCAAAGAAAGCAAGCCAATAACACCCCCACTCACACCCACCTACCCAAAAAAACTTCCAAAAACAAAAAAGAAATAAGAAGAAACAAAGAATGATTAGATTGCAAAGTGTGCTCCTATTATGTGGTGGGCCAAATATTCTAATAGACTAATACTTACTTGATTAGCACTCATTTTGGAAATCATTAACCAAACACTTAGAAAATAATGGTAGCCTTTTGGCAAAAACTTCACTTCAACTTCACCTTTCTCCAATTAAATTGATTTGAGTCGAAAAAAAATAGAAATTCTAGTTATAATAAATGAAACTGTCGTTGAAATTGAGATATAATTCAAAGATAATCATATCAAATATATGAACTTTCTTTTTGTATATTATATGGAAGATTTGATCCACAAGGATCATGATTGGGAATTTTGATAGAAAGCCCCCATCAAACTTGAGTAGATGTAATCTCATGAGTTCAATTGTCCTTTTAATGATGCAATCCCTAACATTAAGGGTGGGTGCATATGTTTTATGGCACATTCAGCAATGATAATTAGATAGTGATAGTAGTTGACAGTATAAAGAGGAAAAATAAATTAAAATTTTAGTATTTCCATCTTATAAAAATAGACTCTTTTCTTTTTTCACATAGATAAAAAAATCTCAAATTATAAATTTTTTACACACTTTTTCTATTATGCTCCAATTTAATATTAGTCATTTATTAATCTAATAAATTTAAATGCTCATTGAGTTACAATTAGAATGCAAATGAAATTGAATTGCATTATATTGAAACAATAATGAAATCAAATGTTGACTTTGTTATTGGGGAATGAGTGTTTCTAGGCAATGTAGAATTTATTAACTGCCTACTTGAGTAAATGTGTGAATAAATTTATGTAATTTTCTATTATAATTGAAATATGTTAAATTTATTTGAGTTGATAACAATGTAAATTAAATAAAAGTATATTAGGAAAAAGAAAAATTTAGTACACTCTCCATAAAGTAAGTGACCTATAATTTGAAACATATAAATAAAAAAAACAGCCTATCTTTGTGGAATGGAGAGAGTATTTATACTGTCGAGCTTTACCTAGTTGTGTGTACCAAACATGCATTTACTATCAACCTGCAAAAAGCACCACCAACAAAAATGAGTAGGTTTGTTAATGATGAAAGAGCAGTACTATTTCCCATAAGAGGGGGTACTTTTCAGTTTTCAATATGCACAACACTTTGAAGCAAGAAGAAAACCAAGGGGCATACATCTAAGTACTGCATTTGTCTGAAGGCACGCAAGGAGGAGGAAATCATTCAAAGTTGTTACTACTCAAAAAAAATATAAGCACAAAACTGAAATAGCTCGATCCTCTATAAGGAGACAAAGTCGTATTACCGAAAAGCACTAATGTATCAAAAGATGTTTATAGCAACCTGTGTCAAGAATATCAAAGAATGCAGTTTGTTATAAAGAATGAAAATCGACATCCACAGCAAGAACTAATAACACCACTAACTCCTATCCTTTAGTTAGTAAAAATTCCAGTTTCCAGACCAAAATTTTGTTCTGAGATTCAAAATCAATGACCACCAATTTCACCTGGGAACTGTAGAAGAAAAAAAATAGAGTACAATTTGAAAAAGAGAACTGTGTAATATATACTGCAGGGGGCAATTTCTGAATTTCTGAATTTGGGCAGAGGCAGCCAAGAGTGCTAATCAGTGTCATCAGAAGGTAGAGTTGAGCTTTTCGAACAAATGTCTTTTGCATGAAGCTCCAACATCTTCTTCTCAGGGTTGCAGAGTCCTGGAAAACATCAACATTACCATGATTATTAGGCTGACCCCCCAGATTGAGATCCTAATAGATAACATATAAAAGAGTGGTCATGATTACATGCTTATTTAAGTATTTGATTTATTTTCTTTCCAGATAAATCTTCTGTAGTTAACATTAGACACAAACTAATGATATTTTTGGGGATATATTGAAGAGCAGGTCCTTCAAAGATTTTGATCCACAAATTCATTACCAGTACTTTCTATGGCATATCAAGCTTTATACCCAATATCAACTTCTGTTTGATTTCTGGGACTACTAGAAGAGATATACCTGAACATTTGGGAATGTCCCACACAGCAACAGATGAGGGTGTACAGTCTGGCTCACATAGCTGTCGATTGTCTTCGTGATTGACATTCATGGCAAGCATCCATGAACCAATGGTGACGTCCTCATTGCTGAACATGCGGAAACTGTACATCCAACAAAACCAAGTATATTGATCAGAGGCTTAAAGCCATGAAAACTGAAAGGATCTAGGGTTAAAGAGGAATGTATCTTAACTTACAGTGCAAGAAGACACTGCGAGAGAAGTAGACGCTGATATTCAAAAATATTACATGAACATAGTAATTCACAAGTAATTGTTTCATTCCATAACTAACTAGTTACTGAACCATTTCCATATTGACTTTCAGCAGAGATAATGAGAAACTAGCACTCGGCTCAACAACGGGATAGCAAACGTATTCGCTGATGATTTCTAAGTTTCAGAAAAAAACTTAAAATGTCCGTAAATGAGACATTCCAGCACCTGGAATTCAGCCTAAAGTTAAAAATAAAAGAACGCATACTAAGAAGCAACTGCATCACATCCACCAATTAACTTTCTAAGTAAGATATCATTTTTCTAACACTTGATAATTAACAATTCATTTCAAATAAAATGTAGAAATTGAAACACAAAAACCCATGCATATTTTTAAATGAACTTGCTTCAAAACTTTGTTGTGATTGTGATTAAGAATCGTAGATGCTAAAGCAGTATGACTGCCCAATAGCCCTGTCCCAATAATTTGCAGAGAGGAGAGGTTTAGAGAAGCCATAAGCACGAATCTGTGTCTCCAGTTTCAGTAGCAAGTAAACATCAATTAATAGCCATTTGGGCCATCAATATGCCTGTACAATATACACAGAAAAGCCATGGACGTGGACGGCATTAGGACTGCTTAGATAGCAAAGACTTGATCCTTAACACAGCTAAGAGCAGCCACAGAATCCATGATGAGTTACCATGTTTAACTCTTGGCTTGGTCTTCCAATTTCATTTATTTCGAAAGATTATTTGGATGATACATTACGAACTATGATTTTAATATGTTGTGTCCTCAGCATACCAGAAAAACTTACCAAAATAAAACAGTGAGTTTAAGAAGTACAAGTTAGTGAATGGGAAGCAACTGTTTCAAGGGTCCAAGGTGGAAGCGTACGAGAAGTTGCATCGAACCAAGGGAGAAGGCTATTTGCAGAATATCTTGGCCAAGGGAAAAGAGGAGGTCGTGAAGAGGATGGAGACAAGTTTAGTGCCTACTTATAACAATAAAGGAGATATTCATTATCACACAAACTATATAGGCATTAAACCCATCATGCATACTATGAAATTATATAAAAGGTGAGTATAAATTAAAATACGAAGAAAAGAATCAAGATATGCATATGCTTTAATTAATTTGGAAAAAATATATAGGTGCCCAGGGAATGCTACACTGGGTGTAGGTGTTAGAGAAGATTAAAATTTCTATAAGAAATATCACTATTTTTAAGGAGCTGTTTGCTGGAAGCATTCATGGGTATGGTATCTAGTGGGGCTGGTACCATAAATCCTCATCCTTTTGTTTTGGTCATGGATGAGATTACAAGACATATTTAAGATAAGTGTCACTTGGCATGTTTTATTTGTTGATAACACATGTTTTAGGTCATGAGACTTAGAGGATGACAATTATATTTAGAACTGGAAAGGAACACTTTGAAGTCTAAAGGTTTAGATCAAGCAATACTAAGATGGAATCTTTATATGTTTAATTATAGTAGGAATAAGAATGACACCAGAGTTAAAACAGAGGATCATGTTTTTCGAAAGAAATATTATTTTAGCTACTTAACACGACATGATGCAAAATGTGCCAGGACATCATACTTCAACGGACGAGACACGTTCCAAACAATAACCAACAATTGTAAATTTACTAACAAAATGTTCCCTCCATCACATAATACTTTTTGATGCAATCCCGATCCTCAATTGAAAGTCAAAGTGCTTTTTGACCAAATCTCGGTGTCTTAAAATTTAACAATTGGCCTGTCTAACACTTAAATTCAATTCAATCTCATGTTTGAAGCCAACACCTGATGTGAGCAACATGGACCAAAATAATAACTGGCACTAACGATATCAATAACAAATAGATCTTCGTCTCAAGAATGGATTTTCGGCCCTGCATCAAACTAAGGCTCGAGTATTGGGTTGCACTTCATGGTTAGGAAAGAAAAGGCACCAAGGCACGTGGATGGTCGTCTCAATTTTCAAAAGGATGGTCCAGGAACTGCCATATGTGGCATCTGTCCTCCAACCTAACTCAAAATATGAGAAAGCATACATGGTGCAACTTGCAATCTGAGGAAAGAGAATGACTCACATCATGCAGATTTGCAATTCCAATGTGTGAACACTAAAATTACAGACAGATGCTCCCTAAGATGTGTACACTTGCCAAACAACACCAATAAACAGGATGATAGAATATAAGAATCTCTGATAAGTTCATGTCAGAAACAGTAAATGAATAATAACACTCTCTCAGCGGGCAGACATGCCAATACTACAGATTATGTTGAAAAATCACTATGAGATCGCGTGCTTAGCAAAGTTATATTTAGTCAATAATTCTTGGACAAATTTATAAGGGAACTGGTACTTTTGGCTTATATGAAGTAGTTAAATCTAGTTATTCCAATTCCAAGACAAAGATAGCTGTTAGCATAGGTAGAAGTGACAGTGCCTCACTCCACTCCTCATAATAACTTGACTAGGAAGATATGTTGTTGTGTTCTAGCTCTCGTGCCTCACACCCATGGGGTACTACGCATGTAAGGAGAGAGAAGGAAAAAGAGTCTTATTAAGAAAAGAGTTCATTCGTTGGATCAATCCAGACACTTTTGCTCGTACGTTCCTCCCTTCCCATTGTCATGATTCTACGTCTTGCTGCTCCGGCCCATTATCTGTTGGTCCCATTGCTAAATCTTCTATTCTAAGAGGGGTAGTCTAAATTTCTTATGGCTTGCTACAAATACCATTCATCTGATAATGGGCAACATTGCAATAATGGTTTGATTTCTAAGGGCAGATGAATCAAACCATTATTGCAATGTTGCCTCCTCAAAAGGCATCTAAAGAAGTATCATAGATGATGATTGGAGTACGCCCTTGTCCATCATTTCAATTAAAAGTCTACCTCCATCTAAGCTAGAGCAGAACAGAGGATGGACAGCCTCAATATGAGAGCTCAGGTTAACAGTTGAGTCTAGCATCTTGTACAAATTATAGCACAAGACGTGAGGGAGACAAGGCAGTTACCTTTGGCAAGTTCAAAAAGGAAATAAAACTGCCACGGGTCTCTGAAAGGAATAAGAAAAAATTTGGACAGTATAAGTTCCTGGAATACTGCGTTCCAAGTTCCAACAACAGAATCTCTTAAAAAGGCAAATGGCAGATTAAAATCACTGTCACCAGTCCTCAAAGAAGTATGAATGTATGATGACTATTTTTGAGCAAACCTTTCTTTTTAATTGTCAGCTAAATCTCACCCCTACCAAACTCTAAAATTCTACCACACATAAAAAAAATGTAAAAGAAAAGCCTTTAGAATATTCCTATAGCAAAGACACATTGACAAAAGTAACAATCATAACAAGTTGCAAGAGTAGTATCTGAAGAAGGTATGGATAGAGAACAGAATGGAAAGAAAACTTGCCTGTTGTTTCTTATAGAAGCCAAGCTTGCAACTACATCTGCTGAGAGAGCATAAATCGGACCATAAGCATGAAGAAAGTACTCCTTTCCAATCAAATGTGACAGCGGTTCGTACCTGTATGAATAAAAAATGATCAGATGACCAGATGTTGTGATGGAAAAACAACAACATATCACATAGGTAATTACTTTCCTTTCTTGTCTGCACTTCAATTATATATTTAATTGTTTAAAGATTTTCTATTATTATTTGTGCATGTGGAAGTGTGTATAAACACACATTCCTGCAGTGAATTCTTATTATGAAATTGTGAGGGTTCCATATATCATAAATGAGTATTTCATAGAGTTCTATTTTATAGTTTTTACTTATTTTGTTTGTGCAGTGGGGGTATGAGGGGGAGTGAGGTAATTAAAGAGTAAGTAATCATTTTGAAGAACTCTTTCCCTCAACTTCATAATCCATTCAGCCTTACGGTCCCATCATCATCAGTTACCCTTGGGCCAAAAAGTGAGTTTGGAAGAAACAGAAGAAGATAATATCCATAATGTGAAATTTTCATAACTCATCGCGACAAGATTAAACTTGGAAGAGAAAGGGAGTTTAATCACTCAAATGGCACATAGCATGAGATAACATGACAAAAACAATGAGCAGTCGATATTTAGACTGTTTTTATAAATTAAGTAAACAGTGAGGCCCTTGAATGAAGCACACAAGAGTGTGTTACTAGATAATCATCAAAATTTACGACAGGTTTTACATAACTATCAGCTCAACTACCGAGGTTGAAGTCCCATGACAACGTGTGGTGGATTAACATCGAATTATTCGATGGTTTGGTCATCAATTTCACAAGCAGTTAACCTATCTATCCAAAACAAATAATTTATCAAATATAGAAAAATGATAATGAGGGCTTTCAATGGTCAAGTAAGTGTAATGTAAGCCAACATAAATTTGAGTAGACTAAGTCTTCTTCATACTTTCGCAATTTAACTTACTACTTTTGTTGTGCCCTTGTTCATAATATCATGCTACACTTAGTGGCCAACTTAAAATGATAATGTCGCTAAGAGAACCAAATAACAATGACAAGCCATTCTGTTCTCTTTAAATTTTCACAACAGAAATAGAAATTATGAACAATTTTCAGAAACTTCGGCATAGAAGATTAAAAGATGAAGTATAAATTAACAGCAGAAAACACATCAACACACTGAAATATTATAGGACTAACCATTTCAACTTTGGGTCAGTGAAAACTGGACCTTTTTTCATGCATCCAAGGTATGTTTGTGAGTGAGGTCGCTCTTTAGTCAAGAGCAAGGAAAGGCGATCTGCTCAGAAGAAATATAGCTTTGGTTAGAACATGTAAAATCTAAAAGCAAGTGAAACTGAAGTGGGTGCAAACATCAAGTCAAAATAAACATCCCACAACTCCTACCTGGTCGTAAATATATATCATCATCAGCTTTTACATAGAAATCTGCATCAAAAAGTGCATAGGCAGCTTTGAAGAAAGCTAAACTGTAAAAGAGACCAAATCAGTGTAAAGCACAAACAACAGGTACTGAAAATCCAGGAATCATAAGTACAGCACTAACGTTTTGTATGGAAGTTTACTGTACTCCTCTTCAATATCTAATAGCAGGAAATCGTCATATTCTGCTATCTCCTTCCTAAGGTCCGACATCTTTGATTTATCACCTGTTCTGCCAATTACAAATCTAAAAGCCAAACCAGTGGATTCTTCCAACCTACCATTCCATTTCAAGAAAAGAAGATTAGCAGAAGTGCAATTCATGAAAATAAAATAAAATGAAAGACATCTCAATGCTGTGACAAACAAAGTATTTTTAAAAGGTTCCAACATATGTCGGGTACAAAGCCATAATAAAACATGCCTTTTTTCACATAAAAAATCTTTCTACTGGAGCTTAGAGTTTGATATGAACTTGGAAGAAAAGGGAAATTAAAGGATTTTATTTCTGAAAATGAATTACAGAATAGTTGGATGCTCTACATCACTGCAGACTTTTCTTAAATACAAGAACAATCCATAAAAGCTCCTCAATTCTAGTCACTCAATCCCCAAATCTATTCCCATGCATACATCAGCACTTTGAATAATCCCTACGATCTTGTCTGTCAATTATGGCTATTTAATTCTAAATATTCCCCCCATAAGTTCCTAGCTTAATTCAAGGAAGGTACACAACAGAGTTGTACAGTAATCTTGGAAAGAAAAAAGAACTAGAATTTCTTAATCTACATTTTCTGTCCAGTTAAAAACAACCATTCCTGATACATTAAGACAAATTAAGATTGTCGTCAGTACAGTAACATTATTGACCCCTTAAAGTTAGTCAAAACTTCCAAGCAACTAGGAAAACAATCCTAAATATGCCACGAAAAACAGGATAAAGAATGTGATTCAAACCATCCCAATAAAGCAAACAAAACCGAGAAGTCCAAAACTGTCCTCAAATCAGTCAATAGAAAAGCAACATTATTACAGTTAGCCACCTTTTTTTATTTGGTTCCATCTATACGTGCACAAATAGACAACATGTAAGAAGTCGAACTGTACGGACAAAATGGGGAAGACTTTATTTGATTACCTTTGAAGCCCTTGATGATCAGATGGAAACCAAGACTTGCGTAACGACCGCCGCCGGCCGTCGGATCCAAACCCGGTTTGAATACCCACAAAACTCATCACTTTATACCTTTTTTGCCCCCCATTACCACTGTCAATACTACTAGCAGTCCTATCCCATGTCACAGACACCGAGTCGGGCTTAGTGTATTTACACCTATACCCCAAACCCTGCCGCGAAATCGCAATAAACCCGAAGATAAAACCCGAAAGGCCGATAAGGAGACAGAGGATCAGAACTGTTGATCTGCGGCTGTAGGAAGATGGACGCGCATGGAACAATTTGGGGGAAGATGGCATTTTCAGAAGAGATCTAGTGGAAAAAGAAGAAAAAAATTAGCAATTGTTAATGTGTTCTGAGGAAGTGAGATTTCTGAAGAATTTTTCTGATTCTTTGAAGTAAAACGTGGGGGGTAGATATCATCAATGGCATTGCATGAAGAGAAGAAGTTCAGTATATAGACGCAGATGCTGATATGGATATATATGAAAATCGAGTTTCAGTGCGTTTTTGTGTAAGTTTAAAATTGGTTTAAAATGTAACTGGAATGATCTTCAGTTCTAGATCAGGAGTGCGACAATGCTTGAAATTGGACTAAATTGAACAAGAAAAGACAGTAGAGGAAGTGTGGACCCGAACAGGTGAGCTGTCGTTTCGGGTCGTTAACTTTTGGTTAATCGTTATCAAAATGTGGGATTGTTCTTTTAGGTTACTTGTTTTTAACTTTGTGACATTAAAGTTAATAATTTTTCATTTCAATTAATATTTTGATAAAAATTTGTAAGTCAAAGTATTTTAATTCATAAAACTCATAATTTTTTACAATTTTTCAACCACACATTTGATCAACTTTCACAAAAGATCTAATTTTAATCAAAATCAAACATACTCTTAATTTTACAAAATTTTCTAAACCATTTGATTAAACTTGTTTGGTGGAATTTAAAAATTGGGTAAATTGCAGCTATTGACATTGGCTGCTAATCATATAAAAGGTTGGGATGATAGATGTCAAGAATTAAATACTGAGGATACAAATGTAAATGAAGTTAAATGTTGGAGACACTAGCTGCAATTTACCTTTAAAAATTACTAAAAAGTTAAAATTAAAATCAATAATTAATTTTAATCATATATTTTATGAGTCCACAATTTTTTTAACTTTTCAACCACACGTTTCATAATTTTTTTTTTTAATAAAAAATTACTAAAAAGCTACCCAAACAAGTGCTGAGAAAATGTGATGACATCTTTAGACAAACTAGTTAGAAACACGTACGTTTGCATGTGATTTTGCAATAATTTTGTTAATTTTTAGTATTTTAAAAATTCTTATTTTTTAATTGTTTGATAGTTCAAATGTTAATGTAACAATTGTAGTAAAAGTAAAACAACACATTTGTTGATAATATTACTACTTGTTTTTCATATATCTTATCTGAAAGTATTTGTCCTTTATTGTTAGCCAAATCACTTCATAAAAACAATCTTAACTATGTTAGATCTATTTAAAATTAATATGAAATGTTATAAAATAATAATACGTTGTTATAAATCATTTAAAAATCACACTTGTAAATTTTTGAATATTTATATTTACCTGTCATCGATAAGTATTATTTATCTTTTATTTGTGTTGCGTGCTGCATTTTTTTCGACTTTGACATTTAAAGATTGACTTATATTTATAACAATACCTATAAAAAAAATTTTAAAAAAAATTTGAACGCATTATGAAGAGAAAAAATCTAGTCATAATGTACCAATGTATTACATAAAAAGAATTAGCATCCATCATCATAGTGACATTCTTTGAAAAAATTTTATATAGCTTCTTTTTTATCGGAATACAATCGTTGGATTTACAAATATCGGTTAATGACGACAATGATATTTCAATCTCAGCATGCATATTGAGGTAGCTACTGAACTGGTTTAACTAATCCATTTTGAACAAAGTATGTTTGGTCATTTTCTATAGTCTTCTCCATTTGGGAAATAATTTCGTTATACAATAACCCTTGTACTTTAGTTCTCTACACACAAATTAAAAAAAAAAATTATTATTGAAGTACAATGAAACAATTTTTTAATTTAAAATTAACACGAACTATTAATTTAAATTTATATGTCTAAACAACAAATAAACGATAGCTATGTCAATAATAATATTAACTTATTTGTCCATCAGAATGAGCTTAATTCATAATATTTAGTGGTTTACTACGATTTTCAAATGTTTCAACAATTCTTTTCCTCATCACTCGCACTTTTATAGTCCATTCGGCATTTTGATATAACTCAAAATCTTTTATAAAAATATGAAAATTTTCTTCTACCAACAAGATACCTACAAATAAGATAAATATAAATAAATAAAAGATTTCTTTAGCTTAATCCCTTGCAAAAACGAGGTGTCATAAATCCAAGAATAGATGCAAGACATAATAGAAGTTAAGGAACAACTCTATCTTTGTTGGATGCTATAGAAGTGATGATTATTCAAAAACAAGGGGCAGCTTGTGAGCGGTATTTGGAGGTCTGATTTTGTGTTTTTCATCAAGGCTTTAAATTTATGTTATCTCTTCTATTTATGAAATAGGAAACATATATCATCTCTAATTTTATGTTTGAAAATTTTTTATGGTTGAGTTTTCTGGTCTTGCGTTTAGCTTACACTACAAGTAGAATGTAGTGGATGATACAATATTTCATTTAGATTTCAAAATTTCCAATTCAACTTAGTTATAAAATATTGACAAAAATTGAAGTTCACATATATAAACTCATTTAACCTATTTTTCCTAAAAACGATAAAAAGTCTCAAAAGTTGTTTCAACAGTATTATGCACCATTTCATCAAAAACCTGGCATCTATTAATTACTCCACTCAACTTGGCCCCAAAAAAAAAAAATTGATTTGTCCAGACTCATATCATTTACACGCCAAAATCAATAAAAAAAAAACTCTAATAATTCAGCAAATTTTAAAACTCTAACCACAAAAATAAATTATAAAGTAAGCATTAGGATATTAAGAAGAAAAATAAAATTCAAAAATCAAATGTTAGGTTGACGCAAAAAATTTCTGTAAATAAAAATACGAGCTTTCACATATACATATAGCGAAGGGAAGAAATAACTTAAATTAAAGTTATCGAAACGACATCGGATCTTTGCCAACTGTGGAGTTATTGATGATTCCAGATGTGGTGGATGAGAATTGAATCTCTTGTCGCATTCAGATATTGTGTTAAATAGTTTAATAATGGTGGGAGAGGAATTTTTTTTGGATTTTTGAAATGGGAGGGTAAATTTATAAAATAATTGTCCATTAATAAGATTGTATTATATAGTTTAAAAATGGTGGGAGGTGAAATGTTTTTGAATTTTTGAATATATGAGGGTAAAATATTATAAGATTATTGTACATAATGAGATTGTGTTATATAATTTAATAATAGTAGAATGAGAAAGATTTTTAGATTTTTGAATATGAGATGGTTTGTGTTAAGGAAAAACCTTTGGATCCAAAAATCAACAAAGGAACTTTCACAGCAAAAATTGAAATTCTCGAAGAATTTGAAGGAAAAATAATCCGTGCCAAGGCAATGGCATACAGTCCAAAAGATAGAGAAGAATTCTCTATCCAAATCAAAGAACTCACAGAACTAGGTGTCATTGAGCCTAATAAATCTCCATTCTCTTCCCCAACCTTCATGGTAAGAAAAGAAGCAGAGAAAAGAAGAGAAAAAGCTAGAATGGTCATAGACTATTCTCAACTCAACAAAATCACAAAAGCTGATAGCTATATTTTGTCAAATATGCAAAGCTTACTCCACCTCATAAAAGGAAAAAAAGATTTTCTCATCTTTTGATTTAAAATCTGATTTCCATTAAGTGAGATTTGAAGATACAACAAAACCCCTCACAGCATTCAGTTGCTCACAGGGACACTTTCAATGGATGGTAGTACCTTTCGGCCTTAAACAAGCTCCAGGTATTTTTCAAATACACATGTTTGTCGGCTTGTGGGCTCGCCGGCTCGGCCCATAAATGCTCGGCTCAGCTCGGGCTCGGACTCGTCGAGGGATGAGCACGAGCTAGGATTGAGCCAAAAAAAAAGAGGAGCCGGCTCGTTGGGCTCGTGTCCACTAGCCTAAACGAGCCGAGCTCGTGGGCTCATGGGAGCCCAAAAGCACGAGCTACAAGCCGGCTCGGCTCATGACCATTGGATGATCTTCCAACGGTCAGACCTTCATTTTTTATTTTTTATTTTTTAATTTCATTATTTTCTTATAAATACTTATATTCTAAACTCATTTTTTCACGATATTTATACTCATACTTTCAAAGTAGTCAGTCCCAAACCCGGAAAAAGTCCCAAGCCCGAAAAAAGGATGAGGGTTTTTAATATTTAATTTTTAACAGCCGAGTTTGTGAGCAGTTCGGCTTGGCCCGTTCGGCCCACGAACTCATGGGCCGAACTGAGCAGGCATATTGTGGGCAGCTCAGCTCGACTCGATCCATTGTCATGCCTAATTTGTGTTATACACTTTAAGAATGATGCACAAACTTGTGGTGTTAAAGGTTGATGGATGCTTATGAACAATAATGAGATGCACCGGTCAAAAGTATGCATTACTCTGGTTTTTATATTTTAAAAAAAATTGTTTGCCATAATTTTTTATAAGAGAGATGTAATATATGTATATTATGGTTATCAGTTTTGTTTATTGTATCGGTGTGATATAATATAATATAATATTTTGCAAACTAAAATAAAATTAAGGGTGAATATGAAATTTTATGAATTTTGTACGGATATAATTGTCCAAAAATATTTCTCGAGATGTAAGAAATGCATATTATGGTTATCAGTTTTGTTTATTGTATCGGTGTGATATAATAAAATATAATGTTTTGTAAACTAAAATAAAATTGAGGGTGAATATAAAATTTTATGAATTTTGTAAGGATATAATTGTCCAAAAGTGTTTCTCCTTTTAAGCCCCTTTTATATGTAGTATAATATAATATAAATATAGATAGATCGTAGGACGAAGCAAACTAACTTGTCTACTCTACTTAAAAAAATTAAAGGATAAATGATAGTCTTTCTCATGCTTACTAGTTTGTAACAATTTCGTTATCATTCAATTTTATTTATACATATCATCTTCAATCGTTCTGCAGATGATTCTTTCTAACAATTTTGTCTTCGAACTTAAATAAACTAAAATACCAATAAAATAAAATAAATGTAGTTGGAGTCTCTAATATTTTTAAAAGTGCAAATACATCCTGAACTTTTTATTTTATACACTTCTTCACCTAAAACAATTTTAAAAAATTTAAAAACAAAACATAAGAAAAACTGTTAAAAGGCTGATGAGGACTATAAAAAACAAAAACAAGGAATTTAGACAGAGAATTTGGTGCAAATAGTTAATCAATGGTTCTTAATATTTGTTTTTTTGTACGAATGTTTAAAATTTCTGTATTTTGGTGTGCAATTGATTCTTATTTGATGAAAAAGACCCACATGTCATTGTTTTTAATTAGAAAAAATTACAGTTGGGTTCCTATCCTTTATAAAATGTGCAAATGAATCCGATACCTTTAAAGAAAACCAAAAACCTATGATACGAGTACAAATAAATTGGAATTGTTCAAGAATAATGCTAATCCAACTAATAGATGGTTTTATATTCCTCAACTAACTTAAATATGTTATTTTCACTCTTTAAAGGCTTATCATAACACATTACATACTCTAAATTGTGAATGATTTCTAGATTTTCGTTCTCATTTGCTTCAAACTGTGACAAATGAAGTATAATTTAATATAAAAATACACGACTTTCTTTAGACATTAATGCCACTTATAGTTTCAAACAAGCGAACCTCGTTGTGCAACTTGAGTATGTGTGTGCTTCCAACCATCACAAAATTCACAAGAAAACTGATTTATATTGATGATGATCAGTTGTATATTCACAAGAAAACTGATTTATATCAAATGTTCTTTTTCATAACACTACTATGACCAAGAACGAGAGTCTTAAGAAAAATCCGTGTTGAAATTTCAAAATCCAAACTATTAATTACTCTTGGTTGTTAGAGAACATGGTGTCGGCCTCTCTAACATTGTTCCACACGATGCATCAGACGAACAATGTCACCATAACATCCCTACAAACCCCACCAATGAAGTTCGAGCGACCATATCTGTTCTTATTGTAGTTCCCAATTTCTCGTCAAAACTTATATGCAGCACCTCATCTTGATCAACTGCACTTGCAATATTGGCATTCTTCAGCATCAGCAATAAAAGTACTTATAAGTACTAGAAAAAAAATAAAAAAATCAGGCAAACCTTCGAGCCCTTGTTCCGCATCCATTAGAATATATGTAAAAGACTTCAACAAAATCAATTCGGGTGAAGATAAAATATACTAACGATTTAAACTTTTCACAGAACAAATTCAAAAATGAGATTCTCCAATACTTTCCACCCGGGCGATGCCAACCAACCCATTAATGGAGGTGGAGAACATCAAACACATTCACGTAAGCTGTATCATCTTTAACTGCTTAAACCCGAAGTCAAATATGAACAGGAATTCACATTGCAGATAAGATAATGGATCTAAAAGGAAAATAAGATTGCTTTGCTTGATTTGTATGTCACATTATCTCCAAAAGTTTACATACATAAAATCCCCCCACCATGATAGCAGCATAACAATAAGCAAATGCCAACAACCTTAGTCAAAAGAGAATTGATAGTTGAATTTCCAATCAACTTAGATTATATCACATACAATGAACTCTGTCATCCTCTCAATCTTTTCGTCACAATCTTAACGTTCTGCTGGGGAGCTCCCATGGATAAGTGAACCCCGTCGGTGGCCACCAACTATCACATCTTTAAATCGAGATAAGGGGCCAAGCATCCTGCTCATCCTCTGTAGAGTGACAATATCAAGTTAACAAATGTAAATAACTAAAGCCTTGAAAAAAATTTGACCATTTAAAAATAATAGAAGTCAAAACACCATATTTAACAAAATTATTTTGGATTGCTCAACTTTTACACAGTACATTTTGCCAGTATGAACACTGAGGTAGGGGCGAGAACTATAAAGCTTATGAATAATTTCTAATTCGTGTAAATTAAAACATATTTCAAGCAAATATGCACAAGTTGGTGGACCTAAGTCACATCGGCAAAGCTCAACAGGCTTGATACGTTAATCCACTTTCTACTATCTATCCCAATGAAAATGCACCGAGACACGAGCAAAACTTACTCAAACATGACTATAACCTTATCATTCTTGAAAATAAAATAAAATTTATCAAGCTACGTGTATAATAATAAAAACATTGGTGTATTATACAAGGTCAAGAGCAGTACATAGTAATTCTTTGCAAAAGCAAGGACCTTCCTGTCCTTTTTTCCTTTTATAGTATTCTGAAGAGCTATACCAATGTGAAAGCAGAATCATATATTTGAGAACTTGGATCAAAGTGGGTCTTCACTAAAAATTAGCAACTTTTTTCCTTCCATCTGTTTATAATTTTCCATTTTTGTGTTCTTTTTTTCTGCAACAGGAGCAGGGGAATCATGTAGTGAGAGACAAAGGTCCCCGAAACATGACCGAGGCCCGAAGGAAACGAATCTAAAGTGGCCAACAGATGGCCACGTACTATATTTCTAAAACCTCATTCTATCCACTGGCCACCATCCTCGAAAAACTAGGGTAACTCATCAAGACTTGGGTTGCTACACATCCAGAAGATTAAACTTTAACTGTCTCTCTAGTATTTACACAAAAAACATATCAGTACTTCTAGAGTTGCACAATAAAATCAAGCTCTACAATCAAATCATGGGTATTAGGTAGTCTGATTTTCTTCACAGCACTGTCATCTGGAATAAACAGAAGCAACTATCTATTTATCCAAACTAGGATGCAACAAAATAACAAAGATGTCTCAAATTATTAAAAGTTGATACCTCAATTAACCCAAACTAGGAAGCACTAAAATAATCAAGATTTTTCAAATTATAAAAAGTTGATACCTCATCATTGATACCACACTGCCACTTGAGGCGCAGAACTTGCCACCTGTGACCAAGAATTACAAGCCCCATGACAGCTGCAGCAATGACAATAGACCAAACTGCATTAGCTTCTTTTGCATGGGCATATAAAGAAACAGCCCGCCTTTTCCACCAAGCTCCGCAAGGAAGGTCAGCCCCGTCATACCTGTCTTCGTCAACAGGCTTCTGAAAATTTGACAAGCCTGAATCCATGGAATGATCAAAAGGTTCGATCATATCATCAGTGTTCATGTCCTCCTCAACATTGGTAGACCTGCCCATGGTTACTTCGCTGTGGAGTGAACTAAATTCTTTAGTGTTGTAAATGCTATGAGCTTTGTCAAAGGCCATATACTTTTCCAAGTCTGAATCACTGACTGGTAACCTGTTACCCTGGTCATCAAGAACATGAATTCCAGGAAATTCATCAGACAGCAGTTCTCTGATACTCGAATTTTCTTCGCCATCTGCATCTGATTTACCCCCTTCCATTGCAACTGACTTGGGACCATCATCTTCACCTCCCTTTTGGTGGAGTATCTCATTATACTTGGATTCCAATGGCAAATTCTCATGCTGACTTGGAGGAAAAACAAAATGACTGGACATAAACATAGCACGAGATGTTTCGGCCTCGTTCTCTCCACCTAAATTATCGAGGCTATCATTGCTCAAGTCAACCTGTTCGGGATGAGGAGCAGCTGCATATGAGGATGCAGTTAGTGATACAACTTCCCACTCATTTCCTCTAGGAGCAGTTTCCTCCCGCTCCGCATTATCCGCCATCTACAAGAATCCAAGCTTCAAGACTTCCTATTTTCCAAAAATATAAACAGGAAAAAGAACGCATGTAAATAGAAGTCAGAACACAAGTGCAAGAAGCATAAATGTATGAGATCTCGTGACATCATCCTATTTGACAGAAAATGTCAGCTACAGAACTCTCTTCACAAAAATGGCCATAATAAGCATCTTGTACTTGTAACAATAGTAAGTGATAATGCTACCTGGATTTTAGTCAATAATTCAAAGTCAGTTCATATTCTACCTTCAAGGAAATTTTGATAAATACAAGAAGAAGAAGCAAGTCTTATTCCCAATAAATCAAGTCAGCTAGATGGTCATTTTCACAAGAACTTTTACCCACTTCATATAATACCCGGAACCAACATAGGTACCCGTTAAATTTGAATCTAAGGGTAAGATATATTAATTGAAAAATTAGAGACTAATTTGGATATAAACCAATAGATGGGACCAAAGTGCAATTTATTGTCTTTTCCACGTATTACAGATTTTTATTAGATATAATCACATGTCATTTAATTGTGAAAACTATAGTAGTTTACATCGTTTAAAATTTGAATTCATTCTTAAGATAAAGTTCTAATAACATTGAGTTATTCTCAATGAATCTTATACTTAAGATGTAGTTTTCTTATAGATAAGAGTCCAAGATAAAGTTTATCTTTTAAAGAATCTCAGTTAGATATCTTGTTAAACCTATAAATAGAACCTTTAGAACCATCATTTACTCCTAGAACCTTTAGATCCATCATTTATTCCACACCACAACACAACACGTAGATTTATATATAATAAGCACACGATTCAAAAAATATTGAGATAAAGTCTAGCGATTCAGCTTTCCTAATCATTCAAGCAAAGTAAGTATACACATATTTTTATGTTACAATACTCGTGAGAATATTATTATAGGTCTACATGTATGTTATAAGATCATACCGGAGTTTTAGTAGCGCTACGAACGAACAACTATTATCATCCAAGTTAGGTATAGTTTTTGTGTCTCTTCTATACAAGTTCATGTTTCAAAATTCCATAAGCTGTTAATATATTAACACGTTCATAGTTATTGAGATTTTTTTCACCATTTTCATTTTTTCCCCTTTCAGGTAACTAAGACTTGTAGAGATCAAAGTATGGACTGCATCATCCGTGGTGGAACAATTAATTTAGGAGCTTTTATTTAATTAAGAATTTTAAGTATATATTTTATGAATTTATTGTATTTTAAATAAAATACTACTTGAATATCTTTTAATCATGTATTTTCAAATATTATTAAGTATTATCTTTTGGTACGTTCACGATATGTCATTATGGCCCTCAAGTTTTCGGATCCGGTGTCACAAAGTGTTATCAGAGCGAAGATTTACATTCATGTAGACTTTTTTTTTTTTTAAAAAAGGTTATTATTCACGTCCAAACAAGAAAAAAAATTATTAATAATAAAAATTCTTATATGATAAACTGATTTAAAGTTCACCACGATGATCGTCCAAACTTCGAATCTCCAAGCCAGGTACAAGCAATCATACATAATGTATTTATTTTCTTAAGTTATCATGTGAACATGAATTGTTAAGTGCTTGAACATGTATGAAATCTATGTTAGAATTAAGAATTATGTGAAAAACATGTTTTATATTTAATTAAGTATATGTTATTTATAGTAAGGAACGTATATATATTAAAAACCTTTTAAGTTAAGAATCAGCCCATTAGAAATTACTCAAATAGGAGGTTATATTTTTAGACCATTCGGTTTCTACCTATTGGAGTTTTCTTGATTTGATACTCACAAAATTGAAAGACTTTATCAAAAGGACCTAAACTGTCTAAGGAGAGATTGAGAGTTAAGTGGTCCAATGAACCCTTTCCTCACCTGGAAGCCTTTTAGTTGAGCGATATTCAAATCAATGAAGCAAAAACAATTAATTATGATTTGTTTTTTCTTTTTAGATGGTTGATAGACATCCACAAGTAGTTAGAGCCAGGCCAAGAGACGTTCTTGAAATTACATAAGACATATGTGAAAAACCTGAATTATAAGAGAAGTAGAGAGAAATGGACATAACTTTTATAGAGATGAAGTTGTTTATGACCTCTAGTGGACACTTAGCCCTTACTGAAAATAGTTTATGGATAAGATTGAATCGAAGTTCAAATATCAAACACCCCCGCGTTGTTAATGGCGTGTTTGAGAGAAAAGTGGTTAATTAGAGACAATAGGAAAATTGAAAGACCTTTGAGATATGAGCCCGACCTCACAATGGTGCCTTCATGGTAATATCATTGAGGAAGACCCCGAGGATGACTCAGAAAGAAGCCCTAAGTACAATCCCACACCAGTGCTATTTGTTAAGATTGACTCACGTGCTTCCTCGAGGTATGGTGTGGATAATACTCAGGGCTCCCTTCTAAGTCTTCTTTAGGATCTTCCTCAATGATATTACTATGAGGGCACCACTGTAAGATTGGGTTCATACCCAAAAAATCTTTCAATTTTCCTATTGTCGCTAATTAACCACTTCTCCCTCAAACACGCCATTAACAACGATGGGGTATTTGATATCGAACATTAATTCAATCTTATCCATAAACTATTTCCAATAAGGGCTAAGTATCCTTTGGAGGTGATAAACAATTTCATCTCTATGAAAATTATGTTCATTTCTCTCTACTTCTCTTATAATTCGGGTTCTTCACATATCTTATGTAATTTCAAGAACATCTCAAGTCTCTTCGCCTAAGCTCTAACTACTTGTAGATGTCTATCAACCATCTAAAAAGAAAGAAACAAATCATAATTAATTGTTTTTGCTTCATTGATTTGAATATCGCTCAACTAAAAGGCTTCCAGGTAAGGAGGGTGGTCATTGGACCACTTAAATCCCAAGCTCTCCTTAGATAGTTTAGGTCATTTTGACAAAACCTTTCAATTTTGTGAGTATCAAATCAAGAAAACTCAAACAATGGGTAGAAACCGAATTGTCTAAAAATATAATCTTCCTATTTGAGTAATTTCTAATGGCAGATTCTTAACTTAAAAGATTTTCTATATATATAAGTTCCTTAATATAAATAACATTTACTAAATTAATTTTAAATATAAATGATACTTTTTATATAATTCTCAATTCCAACATAGATTTCATACAAGTTCAAATACTTAACGATTCATGTTCACATGATAACTTAAGAAAATAAATATATTATGTATGACTGCTTGTACCTGGCTTGGAGGTTTGAAATTTGACCGATCGTCGTGGTAAATTTTAAATCAGCTTATCACAGAAGAATCTTTATTACTAATAAATTTTTTTGATTTACTATTCACGGGCGTGAACAGTACACCATCACTATTTACGTGAACAATAACATCTTTTTTTTAAAAAAAAAGTCTATAAGAATGTAAATCTTCGCTTTGATACCACTTTACGACATCCGAATCCTAAAATTCGAAGACCATAATGACATATCATGAACGTACCAAAAGATAATGCTTAATAATATTTGAAATCCATGATTAAAAGATATTCAAGTAGTATTTTATTTAAAATGTAATAAATTCATAAAACATATACTTAAAACTCTGAATTAAATAAAAGTTCTTAAATTAATCATTACACTAAGGATATAGTCCACTTCGATCTCCACAAGTCTTAGTTACTTGGAAGGAGAAAAAATGAAAATGGTGAAAAAAATCTCAATAAGTATAAACGTGTTAATATATTAACAGCTTATGGAATCTTGAAACATGAACTTGCATAGAGGAGACACAAAAACTATACCGAACTTGGATGATAATAGTTGTTCGTGCGTAGTGCTACTAAAACTCCATTCCGATCTTATAACATATATGTGGACCCATGATAATATTCCATAAGTACTGTAACATAAAAACATGTGTATACTTTGCTTGAATGATTGGAGAAAGCTGAATCGCTAGACTTTCACCTCAATATTTTTTGAATCGTGTGCTTATTATATATATAAATATATATAAATCTACGTGTGTAATATAAACTGAGAGAGAGAAAGAAAAATATATGTTGTAGTGTAGAATAAATAATAGACATAAGAGTTCTATTTATAGGTTTACCAAGACACCTAATTGAATCTAACTGAGAGTCTTTAAAAGATAAACCTTATCTTAGACTCTTATCTATAAGAAAACGACCACATCTTAAGTGATAAGATTCAATGAAGATAACTACATCTTAGATGATAAGATTCATCGAGGATAACTCAATCCTATTAGAACTTTATCTTAAGAATCCATTCAAATTTTAATTGATGTAAACTACTATAATTATCACAATTAAATTAATTAATTAAATGACATGCGATTATATCTAATTAAAATAAAAATCTGTAATACGTGGAAGAAAATAATTGCACTTTGGTCCCATCTATTGGTTTATATCCAAATTAGTCCCTAATTTTTCAAATAATAAATCTTGCCCTTAGATTCAAATTTAACGGCTACCTATATTGGTTCCGGGTATTATACTTCACATGTTATTAATAGAGAATATCTTTTTGAAACGCGTGTTCACTAACACTTAATTATAAATCATCTCAAAGTCCAAAAAATAATGTCACCTTGCCTATTACAAATGCCATAGTCAAAATTTTCAAATAGTCTTTCATATAACAAATTACCTCCTACCACATAACCATTCAAATCTCCTCCATCAAAAATTTTATTTGGACTAAAGGTTGTCTGAATTAAGAGATCCCTGCCTTCCCAAAATCATTTATTCGTTTCTTTAACTAATCATATTTACAGAGTATAAGCACTGATATCAATAATTAACTATTGTCCCGATTCTTAACTAATATAATCCTATTGATCCGTTTAGATTTCACGACCACAATGGTCAACCACAATTCAACGATTATTCCAATCCCAGTTGCGCTTTTTTCTTTACATGTATATCAAAATTTATTTTTGTTCCATAGTTTTTTCACCTTTTCTCCAACTCATTTTGGCTCTTCTATGCAACCTAGTTTGACTCTTCTCCAACCCACCATATTCACTAGGTCCAAGGATTTTATTTACAAGTGCCCCAATGTTTCAATTTCCCATTCTAATTATAAAATCCTTGACAAATTTCTTTACTCAGCCCTTAAAGTGTGGGTTCTTGACATATTTTCATGCTGATGTGTTGAGTTGCTTATAGAATATCCCTTACCTAACCCTTGCCCGTTTTTAACTACACTTGGGGTCTGAGGCAGCGGGAGACACCGCCGCAAAATGATATCAAGAATTCATGTCATAAATGTGGCAAAATTTTATGTTAGCTACCAATATACCGCAAACCTCCTCCTCCATCAAGTTTGAGACCAACTATGAAGATACTGTCACAAAATTAATCAAACAATAGAAAAAAATTCATTGCACCTAGCTCTAACACAGTGATAGGATGAAATATGGCCCTAAAGGTACTGTCAAACTTGTGAAACTTGAAATGCATGAGTTGGCAAAAAGAATAATCAACGTCCTAATTTATTTTAAATATTTTAACAAATCCTTTAAATGGAAAAAAGAAAAAGAAAAAACCAAAACTTGTGCAGATGATAACACATCTAGCAAATGCATTCTGAAATCTAAATCAAAGTCAAAGAAATCCCACATTTCCTTGTTGAAGAAATATTTAACACAAATTTCGTTCAAAAACAAGAACAAATAAAGTCCTGCCTCAACTGAACTACACCAATATAATTTGTATATGTGCATCCCCTTGTATGTTGTATGTGTGTATGTCCAAACATTTGTTCTGCATTAATTAATGAACTCAAAGAAGTTTTACAGATAGAAAATTCATTTATTCTCTTAGCCAACATTTTCGTAAAAGAATCCAAATGACAAATAACACAGACACACACAACTATATGTTTGTGATACACTGTCAAAACCTATGTTCATGTTTGCAGTTGTATCAAATGAATAGTTTCTAAAGTAAATCAACAATTAACAAAAAGCCAAGAACATATTGTTAACCATCTTATTTAAAAACTTAACATATTAGAGTGGGGTCACGTGTATTTTTTTAAACATGTCCTCAACACACCTCCTCAAGTTTTAATTTTCGATAAAATATTTGATATGTCACTCGCGCTTGTACATGTATTCATTTAAATCATGTCTTTCAACAAACACGAACACTTATTTCTACTAATAAGCTATCAAGTCAAGTAAAATCACTAAACACGGGACCAAAAGAAGCTTTACAGCATGTTTGTTAGTGCATATAAGCACTTATAAGCGGGTCAAATATCATTTTTATCCACATATTTCGTTGGACCACAACTTTTATTCTGTTTTTATCCACACCGTTGCCTACAAAACCCTTTACCAAATGTACACTAAAGAGACAAAATCTAGGAATTCTTCCACTGTACTAAAAAACATAGAGAAATACATGAGCGGTAGGCAGAAATTAAAAATTAACGTCATTCCAATATACACAAAAAGTAGATATAAATACGTATTTATAATATTCCAACAGATTCATCGGCTAAAACAAACATGAACAGATCCGACAACAATCCAAACAAACTCCAAAATAAAAAATGAAAAAGCGGATAAAAGTGCAGGATAAACAACGGGATCGTCAGGTTTATGAAATAAAACTTAATTAATCAATCGATAATTAGAAATTACTTACAGAAGTTAGAGATAAAGATCAGATGCGAAAAGATTGAGCTCCTGCGCGAAATGATTGAAAGTGGTTCGGGAAACGTAAATCATAAGAGAGAGAAAATCACCAACTAAACACGCCGTTTCCTTCTTACAACCGCACCACTAGGTGAATTTTTTAAGGTCTTGTTCCGTAGAGTATTTTTTGGTAAAAAATGGATTTTTTTTGTTATTTTTTTCTATTCAATTTTTTTTTTTGTGTAAAAAATGTTGAAAAGTCAAAAATTGTAGACAAAAAAATAGATTTTTTTGGAAAAAAAACTCTACCAAATAAGCCCTAAATCACCTTGTTAAACTCTGAATAGTTCAACTTATACCAAATAAGTTTTAAAGGCCTTTTTATCTATAAAAGATATAAATACACTTACTTACTCACGACTGTTAACATATCATCTGTTAACTGGCCATTTATGAGTTAAATATTTGAAGAGTCACTTGAACTTTTAGTGTTCTCTTCGTTCACTTACTGGACTTTAAAATGTTTCTGAACACTCACTGTACTTTTAAAATTTGTTCTCCGTTACTCACTGAAGGCGTTTAACTTACGGCCAATTGATGGAATCGCCACATAGCAAACATTTTCTACATGTGGATGACGGAATTTCACGTCCAACACATATCTTAACCATTTGAACAAACGTGTTTCACAAAATGCGTTTTCCTTAGTTGAACTCAGTAAAACGAAATTCCCCCAAATTAGAAAAATCCTAACCTTAATCAATCATCTCCCGCGACAAGATTCCATTGATACCCCACTATCCAGCGTGGGCGAGGACCACAACTACCTTTACTCATCAACAATGTCGCACATAGAGGTAAGGTCTTTAGTTTGTTGGAAAATTTGTATATTTTTTATCATTGGACAGGTTTTCTTAATTCTTTATTTTTGGTTTTTAATACCAGATTCGGAGGATGATCCAGACTTTATCAATTATGGGAATGAATATGACGATGATGATGATGATGATGATGATGTAGTGTATGGGCAAAATATCACAGACGACATTGAAGTTGGAGTTGAAGAGAGCGTATCTGAAGGGGCCGGAGTTATTGAAAATGAGATAGATGAACTAGAGTGCTCTTCATCAGAAGAATTACTTAGTGATTATGATAGTGATGAGGAGGTTGGGTATAGGTTTCTTGAGTTTAATGCTGAGACGGATATGCAAAATCCGAAGTTCGCAGTTGGGCAAAAGTTTAGGTATATAGAAGAGTTTAGACAAGCAGTGAGAAGTTATGGCGCTCTAAATAGGTATAATGTAAAATTTAAGGCCAATGACGAAAGTAGAGTGCATGGAGTCTGTAAATTACGATGTCAATGGAAGATTTGGGCGTCAAAGGTAAAGAATATGAGCACGGTGCAAGTAAAATCCTATACTCCAGAACATACATGTAGTCGTAACCAGACTAATAGACATTGCACCTACATCTACCTGGCTAATCAGTACATTGAAACGCTTAGAGTCGATCCAAATTGGAAAACGAAGAGTATCATAGCCACGATGAAAAAAGATTTGAAAAGTGATATGAGTAGGAATGTTGCTTGGAAGACTAAGAGATATGCTAGACAATTAATAGAAGGAACAATTGATGAACAATTTGGGTTGGGAAAATATAATGCTGAATTGTTAAGGATCAATCCTGGCTCTACTGTGATTTTAGCAATGCATGAGGAAGTATTCCATGGTTTTTACATATGCTTTAATGCCTGTAAGTTAGGGTTTGTGAGTGGTTGTAGGAAGTTGATTGGGCTAGACGGATGCCATTTGAGGGGCAACTATAGAGGTCAATTACTTTCAGCAATTGCACTTGACGCCAATGATTATATTTACCTCGTGGCATACGCCGTAGTAGAAAAAGAAAATACTGCATCATGGCGATGGTTCATCACCCATTTAGGAGAGAATTTAGGCATTATAACAGTAGTGATTGGGCATTTATGACTGATAGGCAGAAGGGTTTACAAAATGTGTTGGACGAGTTGTTTCCGGAGGCGGAGCACAGGTTTTGTGTGCGCCAAATGTACACCAATTTCTTCAACAAGGGGTTTAAGGGTAAAATGCTTAAAGACTACTTGTGGCGAGCGGCCAAGGCAACAATAGTGGCTAATTACAGAATTTGGATGCAAGAAATTAAGAATGTGAATGAAGAGGCGTATAATTGGTTGATGGAAAGAAATCCGAAAGAATGGAGTGAATCTCATTTTTCGGTGAAAGCTAAGAGTGACATTTTGCTCAACAATGGTTGTAAAGTTTTCAACAAAACTCTTTTGTATGATAGAGAGAAGATGATCCTAAGTATGCTTATTTCTATACAAACCATATTTATGGAAAGGATTCAGATGAGAAGGGATAAGATGAGAAGGTACAACGGAAGACTGTGTCCGAAGATAACAAAAAAAATTGGAAAAATACATAGCAATTTCAGATGAATGTACACTTGATTGGTATGGAGGACCCCAATATCAAGTTCAGAGTCCATATGGTACATTTGTTGTAGATTTAGAGGCGCGGGCATGTGCATGTCGGAGATGGGACTTAACTGGCACACCTTGTTTCCAGGCAGTTGCTGTCATATAGGACACAAGAAACGATTCGGAAGATTATGTGGACAACTGTTACACAGTTGATGCATACTTGAAATGTTATGAGCACATTTTATTCTCAATCAATGACAAAAAATTATGGTCTGAAAGTATTCTTGAGATCAAAGTCCCTTCATGGAGTATCCCATGTAAGGGTAGGCAGCAGAGAAAGAGGAGAAAACAAGCAGATGAAACTTTGATTGAACACTCTCAATCCAAATCCATCTTAAAGAGGAACGGACAGATAGTAATGATGTGCTCCGAGTGTGGCCTACAGGGGCACAACAAGATATACCTCTTGAGGGGTGATGCGCCGACTGCTGTAAGTGTAACTATGTTGTACTAATTGTTTTCTCTTGTACTGTGTAAAATTTATTTCTTTTTGTACACAGGACTGGTATAACGCACCATTAGAACACGTCGAAAATGATGGAGAAAATCCAAGGCATGGAAAGAAAAAGGTAGAGAGTAGGAGACGTCAAGCACAATCATCTTGTACTTTTCAAGTGTAGTTGATCTTCATTTTTTGGGTTTCTTGTCATAGGCTAAACTTACTCCAAGGAGAATTAGTACAAATGCATCCAACCAGCCCCATGAAGCACAATCCGGTTTTCAGTTTATGCCAACACTGGGGGTAGATATGCGAAATGTAGGTGTTATTATTTCTAGTGGACCTTTAGCATCATCTCCAGTAATTGAGAGAAACGCCAAAGGGAAAAACACTGCTCATGTGATCAGAATTGAAGACATTAACATCAGCACAATGGTAGAGGAGCTGGAAATTTTAAATGCTGAGGAATCTGCACAAAGTTGAGACGAAAGGGCACGCGCAAGAAGGGAAATGAATACAAGCATAGCACAATCTGCACATCCCAGATGAAGAACTACTACTTAGTTTTGAACTATAATTTTTTGGCTAGTGATAGCAACAGGACGGATCAGAGTAGATCGGCCAGATCCAAATCTGCCCAGCAATAATTGTAGGAGATCCAAATCAACTCCGTAATCCGCCATTTCTCGGGGCGGATCAGATGCGGATCAAAGACGGATCGGGACGAATCAGAGCTTTGATCCGTATACTGATCTGTTTTTTTTTTTTTTTGTATTCAAAAAATTTAAAATATATTGAAACAAGCTTTACTACTATACTATAGAGTTTAAACAACATTCTAAAATACATTAACTACTTAATTAAATATCCAAAAGAAACAAACGACATCAATTACTTAATTAAAAATTGAATAATCCAAAATACACAATAAAAAAAACAAACAAATTGTTTATCATCTCATCTTCATAACTTAAAGGAATAAAAAACCTAGGTTTAGGAATTAACAAATTAAGAATTAAGAAATTTGAAATTGTAATTGCAGCCCTTGCCCTAAATTTTTTATCTTGTTATAATTTAATCCTTTTTTTTAAATACGGGCGGGTCGGATCTGGGCAGCCCTGATCTAATCTATCCCGAGATCCGTAGCGGATCACAGATATTCGCTCCGATCTGCTGATCATGTATTTTTCGCTCCATTCGGATCGGGTATTCATCGGGTTCGGGACGGATCGGATATGTTTGTCATCTCTATTTTTGGCACTTTAGTATATAGTTTGGACTATCTGTACATGTTGTCTATGATGGTTTGAAATTTTTGGAATGCCATGTTAGTTTTCACTTGGTACAATTAGAATTCAATTGATCTTGTTCAAAGACTAATTTTGTGAAGTTGGATATTGTGTTATGAAGTTGGCTACTGTCATTTACGTTCTCATTGATTTCTTGTTGATTTTAGATGCCTTAGAACTTGTTATCAACATATATGCCTTAGCACTCCAGTTTTGTCATCAAGCTTTGGATATAAAAAAGGAAATTATATTGCAATTATAGAAGAGAGAAAATGATACTGCACTCCAATTTCAGTAACTCACTGTCTATGGAGCATTCACCATCACACTTATCAAACTGGATGAAGCACAACTCACCAACCAAAAAGAAATAAGAGATAGACACCATCAACATTAAACGACATTCTTCTTCATTCACATTAATGACAATACAACAATTTTCTCCATTCACAACAACAAAAAACTAAGCCAATTGTTTGAACATCTACAAATGACAAAATCAAAAAACAACCCTAACTGCAAAGTACAAAAAAACCAGTGAAAAAAATAACTGATACATTCTCATGGTCTGGGACAATTTCTCTTTCTCTTTTTCAGCTTCGTTCTTCTTTCGAAGTAGCCCGTTGATTACCAACTTGTATCTATCATGGACTGTGGGATCAACCCAATCAAAAAAATCACAAGCATCTTCCTTTCCGTAGAATCTACAGCCCCAAAATCGACGTCCAAGGTTATCCTCCATCTAAGATGTCTTCATTACTGGAATATGGCTACAATAACAAAGCTTTCTGTTCAACTTGTGCAAGGAATGAGAGTCTTCCATGGAATAAATTGTTCGCCAGAGAAGATGGGTCATGGGTTAGGGCTAGGGTTTTGGGTGAAAAATCTGATTTGGGAAATTTCAAATGAGCCAAATTCGTGCTGTAAATGAAATGGCCCAATTTTAAGGTTTTCACAACAATATAAATCACATTCTATGAGTGCGATTCATGACATGGCGTGCAAGTGCAGTGTTGGCAAGAGCTGGTTGGGAAATATGTGTTGGACGTGAGATTCCGTCCTCCACGTGTAGAAACCGTTTGCCATGTGACGATTCCGTCAATTGGCCGTAAGTTAAACGTCTTCAGTGAGTAACAGAGAGCAAATTTTAAAAGTTCAGCGAGTATTTAGAAACAATTTAAAGTTCAGTGAGTGAACGAAGACAACACTATAAGTTCAGTAACTATTCAAATATTTAACTCGACCATCTATTAATAGATGATCGGTTAATAGACCGTGAGTCTCATTAGCGGTGTCTCATATGAGTATGAGAACTTGTTAACGATCTCGTTGGTCTCGTTAACATACCAAAAGGGACGTTAACGAGACTAAAAGGGCTCGTTAACGAGTTCTCGCAATGCACTCGAATCTGTTAAGGCCAATTAGGTGTGAACATATGTTAACAGACTATGAGTCTGTTAACGCAAATTTATATAATTATAATTGATTTTTTTAATTAATTCACATCAGATGAACCCAAATTTGTAGAAATTTAAAGAAAAAATTACAATTCGTACTCAAATTTATACATATTTTCATGATTTATACTACAAAATCTACAATTTCTATTGTGAATTAAAAGAAGAAGTTAGAGAATGATGAATTTCTACTTTGAAATGAAATTTCTTATATAAATGAAATGAGTTGGATTCTAACATTGAAATGGGTTAGATTCTAACCTTGAAATCTTCTCTTTTTTCCACAGACAAATGAATTTGAAATCATTTGAAATGATTATAAGCGGGGAAGGAGACAATGTTATATTTGGTAATTTACACACCAAAATGGGTCAACGGCCATTTTGAAAAATTGGCCGGGTCACCGGACCATTCAAAGACCATTCCTATCGGCCGGCATCACCCCGGTCTACGGTGCACGTGTATCTCTAACATTTGAATTTTCCATTTTATCCTTCTATCGGATTAATTTCACTAACAGTCACTGAAGTTATCTTAAAATTTTAAAACGGTCACTCAAGTTCAAAAGTTACAGCAATGGTCACTAAAGCATATAATTCTTTCACAAAAGTCACTCCCTTAAGTTTTTAAATGATGTGGCATACAATAGACATTTATTTATTGCATAGTAGTGCATGTACTTTATATAATATTCATTTTAGTTCCTATATTTTCAATTATCTTTCATGTAAGTCTTCTAAAAATTGCATCTTAGGTCTTTAATATTTTTACATTTTTACACTTTGGTCCAAATTTTCAATTATCTTTCAATCAAGTCCTCCAAAAATTACATTTTAGGTCATTCAACTTTATACATCTTCAACTTTATAAGTACAATTTTAGTGGTAAAAATAAGTGCACTTTCAATTAAATTTTTGATTTTGCACTCGGGTTTTCACCTAAACAAACAAAATTGATTAACGGAACCTACTCAAATATTTGATCAAAATAGATCAAATCCAACTTAATAATTTTTAATCATTTCCAATTGTTACTACTATTTATTGTATGCTTTTTATTTGTCCTCTTAATTATGTGATACTGATTAAAAATGGTTTGAGTGGTCATAGTTATTATAATTGTTCTCTATTCTCATAGGAACCTGTCTTCCTGCTGATTCTTTAGCAACCACACAGTATGCTGTACAGAATTTCCACGACCAAGCATGGACAAAAAGTATGAATCGGATAATTGGAAAAAATATTCATCAAGATAATAGTTTTATCTGTGTTTGCATCAATTGCACAAGTAGCAAAAAATTAGTCATGATGAATCTCCAAAAAAGTGTCCCCAAGTACTGCCTTGTTCATGAATGCAATGACTTCTTGGCTTCTTTCAGCTACTCATAAGGCAGGGGATTACATTCAAATCAGGCTAGTGGGCCTTGTTTTTGCCATTTGGCGGCGGTGGCGGTGGTGGTTTGGTTGGTGAGGAATAATATATTTTGTAATGATAAAAGTTACAGGATTTCATTTGCAATTTTTTCTTATTTTTTATTGATTTATTTTTTTTTTATTTTTGTTTATTTAAATGAGAGGGAATCTGTCGAAATATGTCACATGATTTGTAATTATACGAAAGATTGGAAATGTAATTAAAAGGTAGATTACCCATTCACTGTTTGATAATATATATTTCAAACGTGTTAAAGAGCATTCTTTCTTATTTTCTAGATGCAACTAGTTTTGGTAATCTGCCAATTAAACTCTGAGTGCTGGAGCATCTCGGGCACCTATGTGCTTGAGATGACACTCAACTGGGTGCCTCCGAACAACTGCCCAAGAGTATTGTTTTGTTTGCTCATGGGCAATAACCTATATGTGATTATGTGGTATCCTAGGAGCTGAGGTGGTTGCTTCTGCCTCTATTTTCTTCTTCTTTCCCAAATTTTCGGATGTGCAGATTAACTGAACAATTTGACCTGTCTTTAACCTTCTATTACTTTCTTTTCTTTCTTATGGTAAACAGAACACAAAGAACTGATGTCTGCGCTTGCCTCATCGTTTTGACTTCCTTTTTTAGGAGATGCATTTATGCTCCAAAGTTTACTGTAAATGTACTCTTTCTTTGTATGTGATATGATGCTTTTACGGAACTGAATTGTTAAAGATCATCAAAAACTATAGTAATCGTTTTATTAGATGAAATATTGTTTCAGGTCTTTTCCTTGTAACATAGGAATGCACCTAGTCACTACGTGCTTGTGTCCTTCCTTCTCACTTTACCTTTATCTCACGGTTGCTTATCTTTGTTTTTATTATTGATTTTATCGTGGTGGTTTTAGAAGATTTGTCTTGTGATTTCTGAAGGATTAAAATTTTAGGAGACAATAATGTCAAAGATGCTCCTAACACCATTCCTAAAGGGCCTCATTTTATTGTTTGCACACATCTAGAAAATGCTAACATGCTAGTTGATTGGTGAATTGGGGAACAATGATATGGTGGAATGCCAATGGTAAATTTCAGAATTTATCTTATTTCTAAAATCTTCACATAACTCCTGCCTCTCTCTGGGAAGGAGCAGCAGATGTTGATCTCACTGACATCTGTGCACTCTTACTTGTACTATTGTCGATTATCATTTGTCCTGCTGGTGGCGGTCGTGGTGGTAAGAAGTGGACTACTTTTTGTAGTAGGAAATTTCTTTGAGAATACACAGGTTAGGACACCAGCCCAGGTGTTCATTGTGCAGCCACTACTTGGGAGTTGGGAAGGAGCAGCAGAGGATGTTGCTTTCACTGCCATCAGTGTTCTCTTTATTATTGTGGATTATCATTTGTACTTTGGTGCTAGGTCTCCATTGTGCAGCAGGAAAAGTTTGTATTTTCCTGATTTCTTTTTTTATATTTTGATTCAGCTTTAGTGGGGGAAGAATCCTACAAGAAGTAGAATAGAAAATAGATGTATTGTTAAATTATATTTAGTTGTGATGTAATAAACAATCAATTTTTTCTCCATACGCTATTGACCCTTTCCCAGGCATGCTCAATGTCCTGCTCACCTCAAATACCAACGGCCCCACCGATGTTAGCTTGGGGAACCAGACTACTATCTCATGTAGCATATCTAAGTTGCTAAAAAGAATAAAATCGAAATTGTTACCTTTCCTATGTTGCATTTCTCGTTCCATTGCTAAATAAAGGAATTGTTCGAGATGTTCCCTGCTGCTACATAGAAATGCATCAATCCCATTGCTGCATAGCTGTATGTGTTGGAAACTGGCACGAGAATTAGCCAGAAAAGAAAAATTTTCTTTAATTCATAAAACCAGGATCTTTGCTAGATGTTCACGTATTTATTATAATTAAATACTAATTGATTAATATTATACCTGAATCGATAATCGATATTGATCTGGATCTGATTCACGAACTTGCTGCTTTTGATTCACGAACTTGGTGCTTCCAACGTTCAAGCCTTCTATGGTATTCTCCCAAGTCTAGATTACACCGGCGTGTGGGCACCTTTTAATTTTAACCAAAAACTAAAACTAATTTTCCGGATTGGTCAGATCTAGAAAACTGATAAACTTAATTTCTTCTCTTTTCTTGATTGAATCAATTAGAATCAATTGGAATCAATTGGAATTAATTTACATCACAAGCAATGTGATATAAATAACGGCAAGTGATCTGATTGCAAACAACGACAAGAGTCCCGATTGCATCCAAGTCCAATTAGTTTAGGATTGATTTAATTACACGTGTAATCCACGAACTTATATTACAATTACAATTAAGTCTAAAACTTTTATAGTAGCGTGATTAAGTCCAAAACTTTATAGAGCTACCACAGGGGACACGATCGGACATATATTTTTCAAGCTCCAATAATTAGATTCCGTCTAGTCGACCCTAGACCCTTCAATCTAATTATTAGTCTTTTGCTTTTTCCACTAAAGGCAAGAGACTGCACTCTCGGAATATATAAAATTACAGAAGCTGTAATATTTTCCTCTGACCTACCGTATATATATTTCATCTCTGTCTGAGATCCGATAATTAGGTATGAGCATAAATGACCGTTTTGCCCCTCTAATTATTCTCACTAACTTTAAGTTACATTTTCTTCAACAGTTCTGTGAACTAATCACAGATGTCGAAGTTTAGCCGTCGCTAAACACTGAGCTCAGATTTATAACCGTTCAACAGAAAATACTTAAGTTGTCACTCGACCCATTTTTCAGGATGACAGTTCCCGACACGAATTCGTGTTCTCTACTTCGCCCATTCTCAAGCTCCCAACTCACCGAGATATTTGATCAATTAAATTGATCTCACCCATTGGTGAATCAAAGAACTATTAAACTAACGAAAGATATACACAATCTGTCAAGGATTTAGATGAAATACTCGGTGATCAAGTGGAATTTAATTATTCGCACGGTCATGCTATATAATTAAATTCGACACGTGGTCCGTTCAATACACTCTTAGTGTACTAGTGTCACCATTAATCCATTTCTGCGATAAGGACAAATCGCAAACCCGAATGATTAAATAGTCAACACTACAACCTTCCCAAGACAAGGCGCCAACCCTTATACATTAGTTGTGAACAATTTTATTGATGATCAAAATATAAGTTGTATCACACTATACTTCTCAACGCAAGTATCCAACTTATATTATCGCAAGTGATCATTGGCACTTTGTTTACATACTCAATATTAAACAAATGCAATAATAATAAATAAAAGAACAAACTTCTATTTATCATAAAATTGTTATTTTATTACAAGCAAAAACTATACTATATGGGCATACTACCCAACAATTCTCCTACTTGCCCTAGAGTATATATGTCATGTCTTGCAACCCCATACCTTGCAGATGTCCTCAAAACTTTTTAGGAAGGCTTTTAGTAAATGGGTCCATGAGGTTATCCTCAAGAGCAATTTTCTTCGACAATTACATCTCCACGATTAACAATCTCTCTTAAGAGATGATATTTTCGTTCTATATATTTTCCCTTTGATGATTCCTTGGTTCTTTAGCATTTTGCCGCCCGACTATTGTCACAAAGACAATGTTATGGGTCGTGATGATGATGTGCACCACCTCAATGTCCATTAGAATTTCTTGAGCCATACGGCCTCTTTAGCGACTTCACAAGATGCCACATACTCGGCTTCCATGGTGGAATCGGCAATGCATGATTGCTTGATACTTCTCCATATAATGGCTCCACCACCTAGTGTAAACAATGATCCGATGTGGACTTACGAGAGTCTTTATCGACTTGAAAATTGAAATCAGATACCCAATTGGAACAATGTTTGGTGATGAGTAAACTAGTATATGGTTCCTTGTTCTCAGAAGATACTTAAAGATACGCTTTCTGACCACCCAATGTTAGGGTCCGGTTAGATTGATAACGATCGATCATACCAACAAACATAACAAATGTCGGGTCTAGTGCACAACATAGCATACATGAGACTACCCATCACGACGCATAAGGTATCCTACTCATGAGCTCTATCTCTTCGAGGATTTTTGGAGATTGTTCCTTAGAGAGTTGAATTCCATGTCCGAAAGGCAAATTGCCTTTCTTGGAATCTTGCATGGCAAACCGACAAGTATTTTGTCAATATATGTAGCTTGGGATAATGCTATCGACTTGTTCTTTCGATCCTCAAGATCCGAATGCCTAGAACATAACTAGCTACACCCAAATCCTTCATATGAAAGCTGTTGGGCCAACCACACTTTCGTAGATGATAACATACCTACATCATTTCCTATGAGTAGAATATCATCCACATAAAGTACAAGAAAATTACCTTTTGTCTGTATCTTCTTATAGACACAGGGTTCGTCGAAGTTCTGATCAAAATCATATGTCTTAATCACCTCGTCGAACCTTTTGTTCCAAGATCTTGATGCCTGCTTCAGACCATAAATGGACCGTTGCAGCTTGCACACTTTAGATTCATGACCACGTTCTACGAACCCATCCGGGTTGTACCATATAGATACACTCTTCAAGATGACCATTAAGAAAAGCCGTCTTGACATCCATTTGCCACACCTCATAATCATAATGAGCTGCAATGGATAAAAGAATTCGAATAGATTTGAGCATAGCTACAAGTGAGAAGGTCTCCTCGTAATCGATACCTTCTCTTTGGGTAAACCCTTAGCCACTAGCCTTGCTTTGAAGGTTTCCACCTTCCCATCTACTCCCCTCTTTCTTTTGTAGACCCACTTGCACCCGATGGGTTTTATCCCTTTGGTGCATCTACAAGTTCAGACTTGATTAGAATGCATGGATTCCATCTTAGTGTTCATAGCTAGTTTCCACAAATCGCATCCACATAGTTTATAGCCACCTTATATGAAATCGGATCATCTACTTGTTTTCTGAGAGATCGCCTGTTTAGATTCTCCGACAAACAAGTACCTAGATGGTTTTCGATGACCCTTTGACTTTGCCTAAGGGGCGGTGGATCTTGAATTGTGGCTTCATTTGGAATTGTAACATTTTCATCAATGTTAGTATTACCTTCAGGTGATACAATTACCTCATCACTACCTTGAACATTTTCTTGATCTATGGGATTAGATGATGAATCATTTCTTCCACTCAGATAACGTTCCCTAGGTATTTGCGATACCATGGGTAGTCTGTCATTAGGTTGTGTTTCAAGAATTGATGAGTTGGGATTCTCCCACTCATTTCTTCCAAAACAACCTTATTTTTGGACTGACGTTCATTAATATAATTATCTTCCAGGAATGTTGTATTTGTACTGACAAAAACCTTCCTAGGTAGAAGACTATAAAAATAGTATCCTTGGTACCTTTAGGGTATCCACAACAAACAGCATATTTCGATCTAGACTCCAACTTCTCTGTCTTTCCTTTCAGACATGATAGGACATCCCCAAATTCGGATGTGACGCAAATTTGGTTTGCACCCATTCCATATTTCCAGGAGAGTCTTGGGAACAGACTTAGATGGAACTAGGTTAAGAATATAAGCAGCTGTCTCCAGTGCATATCCCCAAAATGAGATAGGTAGAGTTGAAAAACTCATCATTGACTTAACCATATCTAACAATGTCCTGTTTCTTCTTTCTGAAACGCCGTTCAGTTGGGGTGTACCAGGCGCACTCAGTTGAGAAAATATACCATTTTCTGTCAAGTAGTCCCTGAATTCTCCCAAGAGATATTCGCCACCTCGATCTGATCGAAATGTTTTTATACTTTTACTCAAATGTTTCTCGACCTCATCCGATATGCTTTGAATTTCTCAAAAGCCTCCGACTTTCGAGTCATCGTGTAAATGTATCCGAATCTAGAGTAATCATCGAGAAAGGTGATAAAATACTCATATCCCCTCTCATTTGGTGTATTCATATGTCCACATACATCGAATGAACTAGTTCTAACACTTCTTTGGCTCTATGTCCCTTTGCTAAAAAGGACATTTTGGTCATCTTACCCTCCAAACAAGAATCACAGACCGGCAATGGTTCGACCTCAATTGAGTTGAGGGGACCATCCTTTGCCGATCTCGTATCCCTGTTAAGGTTGATGTGTCCAAGTCTAAGATGCCATAAATAAGTATCACTAGTATGGTATGTATTTTGTTTATTATGGTTTGCAGAAGTATTATTAATTTCATTCGTGGAATAGTTTAATATATAAAGACCATTCATCAAATATCCAAGCACAAATAGGAGCTTTATTCATCAAAATGTAAAGCGCTTTATTAGCGCAAAATCAAGAGAATAACCCCGTCATATTAAACAAGAAATGGAAATCAAATTCCGCTTCATTTGCGGGACATAATAATGATCTTTAAGAATTAAACGCCTACCACTACTAAAATAAAATAAACTACTCTCCTACGACTCTCGTCAAAAACATCGCCTCTGTGCTTATTTGTGATAGTGAAGCGGCCTTCATTGAGTTTTACGCTCTCCTGAAGCACTGCATTGACATGCAAACATGATTAGTAGCTCCAGAATCTACAACCCAGGAATATGTAGAATCAACCACCAAACAAGACTCAGTTATGAAAAACTCACCCGCACTCTGCTTCTGTTTAGCTAGTGCTTTGGGACAGTCTTTCTTCCAGTGACCTTTCTCGCCGCAGCTGAAACACTTGCCTTTTGGCTTTCCATCTGCTTTGGTCTTTTTGTTGCTTACTGGCTTCTTGCTAGCTCTCTTCCTTTTCTTTCCGCCTTTGCCTTTCGGCTTGGAACCAGAGGAGCTACCAATTGCTGTATAAGCATTACCACCTTTGGCCTTCAGACCACTTTCCACATTTTGCAACTCATTCATTAGCTCAGTCAATGGCATATCCATCTTGTGTAAGTGATAGTCCACGATGGCCGTGAAAACATATCGTAAAGAGTTCAATACCATATCAACACGAGTATTTGCATCAATGGTTGCACCCATTCTCCGCCACATTGAAGTGTCCAATCATGGTTAACATATGGTCCTTCTTTGGCGTCCAAGTTTCATACGGATGTTTCGTAAGGTACGAATGACTTGAACCGAGCTCTCCTACTTTGATGTGCAAACATGTCCTTGAGGCTTTTCATTATGTCATAAGAGGTCTCAAGACTGTCATGCTTTTGCTGTAACACATTTGACATTGATGCTAAAATGTAACAGCGAGCCAACTTGTCTGCAGCTACCCACTTATCATAAGCATCCCTCATGTCCTTGCTTGCAGTCTCAGTGGGTTGCTCAGGCCAATCTTCTTCAAGCACAAAATCAATTTTCTCAACGGTGAGAACAATCATTAGGTTACGTTTCCAATCCACATAATTTTCTCCGGTTAGTTGGTTTTGTTTTAGGATAACGGAAAATGGACTGAGAGACATTTTGCTGAAAATAACAAAATTATTGCATATTAATATTGAGCAGCGAATTTAACATATGATGCATGAATGCATTTGTAGATCCATAAAACTACAATAATGTAACGACTACTTAATCCTTGTGATCCACGAGGCCTCTCTATAGGAAAAGTCACCGTGTCCATTTGATTAAGTTGGGACCCTCCCACAGCATTTAATCATATCTTGACAATAAATGTCTAGATAAATCCGAAGATCGCTTTATTTGGTCACCAAGATCACGAGCGAGAGCCTCTATGGGAGGTTCGTAGATGATCTCGATTTGAGTGTATAACCTTTGTCTAGATCTCTAGATACTTAAAAATAATAATTCCGCCATCTATAGGATGATCTCAAATTATATTCTATCTAGGCGATCTTACCAAAAGGAATCCAATCAAACAACTTTGAATTACTGACCCTCCTATAGGGGAGTCCGTTGCGTTAAACACGAGGCTAACGTATTCATTGCTTATAGATTGACAAAAGGAGACCGTGGATTTTTATTTAAATAAATATCCTCTCCTACTCAATATTTTAAAATAATGGATTTTAATTTAAATAATTACCAACTGTTCACATTAATCAAATTAACATACAGTTTAATTATTGCGAATTTTCCTTTCTAGAAAGATTTAATTTAAATTAAATTATTCGAGGAAAAAACAATATTCCAATGATATGCATTCTATTCTAAGTTTCACGAGCGATGCCAAAATTAATTATATATGACATGATTCACAGAATAACAATATTTCAAACAAATATTTAAAGCATTCATCAGCAATAAATTAACAATTATTTGTGGCCCAAAACAAGACTCAAAAATCAAATTAAAAACTAATTGAACCCAAGCCCAATATTTAATTTGAAACTTCAGCCCAAAACCTTGCTCCAATTGCCAAACAAACCCAAAGAGCAAAAGATCCAAACAGCAGCCATCTGTGTAACCAAACAGCCATTATTCTTGGAACCAAACAAAAGCTATCCATAGTACCAAACGGACACTATCCTTGTAGCCAAACAAGGTCTTCTTCCTCGAGTCTCCTCCTCAAAACAAACAACACCGGGAACACCATGGACGGCACCGGATGGAGACCGGCGATCAATGGCGGCGGCGCAGATCCGGCCAGATCTGCGCGCGATGCGCCGCGGTCGCAGACATCTCGCCGGATCTCGCGCGGATCCTCTCGCCGGATCTGCGCAGAAGAAGACGCGATCCGATCCAGCGCGAGCGCCGCGGATCCATCACGGGATCTGCGCGCGCGAAGCAACGCTGCGCAGAGATCTGGCGACGAGATCTCGCGCGAGCGCAGATCTCCGGCGCCACCGATGCGTTCGTCGCGGATCATCGTGGCGCGCGCCCGGCGTTCTGGCGATCCGCGCGAACCTCCGTTCTGGCGCGATCCGCGTTCGCGCGAGATCGGTGGTGCATCGGCGTCTTCGTGTCTGAACGCATCGATCGGTGGTGGTGCACCTCCGGCGTGATGGCGGATCTCCCGCGCGCCGACGTGTTTCTCGCGGATCATCTGGCGCACTAGAATCATCCGTTTATCTGAATTTTTCTTTTCGTCGGTCTGATCTTGAATCTTCAATATTACAAAAATAACTAGTCCCAATTTAGGGCTCATAATTAAATCTATTTTGCAATTAAAATTAAACCAAGATGATGGAGTCGTAATCCACCGATCTTGTTACAGACTCAAAATAACGAAATACAATGAACAATTGGGGCCACAAAATAATTGGATCACAGTTTAAAATAATATCAATTATTCAATCAACATATAAACAGATAATCCTAGACATCGCTCGACTAGAACATGCAAATATCAGATCTAGATAATATAACAAACACGTGAACGATCTAGACCGCTCTGATACCACTTGTTGGAAATTGGCACGAAAATTAGCCAGAAAACAAAACTTTTCTTTAATTCATAAAACCAGGATCTTTGCTAGATGTTCACGTATTTATTATAATTAAATACTAATGGATTAATATTATACACGAATCGATAATCGATATTGATCCGGATCGATTCACGAACTTCTTGCTTTTGATTCACGAACTTGGTGCTTCCAACGTTCAAGCCTTCTATGGTATTCTCCCAAGTCCGGATTACACGGCGTGTGGGCACCTTTTAATTTTAACCAAAAACTAAAACTAATTTACGGATGGCGGATCTAGAAAAAGCGAGAAACTTAATTTCTTCTCTTTTCTTGATTGATTGAATCAATTGGAATCAATTGGAATTAATTTACATCACAAGCAATGTGATATAAATAACGACAAGTGATCCGATTGCAAACAACGACAAGAGTCCCGATTGCATCCAAGTCCAATTAGTTTAGGATTGATTTAATTACACGTGTAATCCACGAACTTATATTACAATTACAATTAAGTCTAAAACTTTTATAGTAACTATGATTAAGTCCAAAACTTTATAGAGCTACCACGGGACATGATCGGACATATATTTTTCAAGCTCCAATAATTAGATTCGTCTAGTCGACCCTAGACCATTCAATCTAATTATTAGTCTTTTGTTTTTCCACTAAAGGCAAGAGGCGCACTCTCGGAATATATAAAATTACTGTAAGTTGTAATATTTTCCTCGACCTACCGTATATATATTTCATCTCGTCGAGATCCGATAATTAGGTATGAGCATAAATGACCGTTTTGCCCTCTAATTATTCTCACTAACTTTAAGTTACATTTTCTTTAATGATTACGTGAACTAATCACAGATGTCGAAGTTTAGCCGTCGCTAAACACCGAGCTCAGATTTATAACCGTTCAATGAAAATACTTAAGTTGTCACTCGACCCATTTTTCGGGATGACAGGTTCGACACTAATTCGTGTTCTCTACTTCGCCCATTCTCAAGCTCCCAACTCACCGAGATATTTGATCAATTAAATTGATCTCACCCATTGGTGAATCAAAGAACTATTAAACTAACGAAAAGATATACACAATCTCGTCAAGGATTTAGATGAAATACTCGGTGATCAAGTGGAATTTAATTATTCGCACGGTCATGCTATATAATTAAATTCGACACGTGGTCCGTTCAATATACTCTTAGTGTACTAGTGTCACCATTAATCCATTTTTGCGATAAGGACAAATCGCAAACCCGAATGATTAAATAGTCAACACTACAACCTTCCGGTACAAGGCGCCAACCCTTATACATTAGTTGTGAACAATTTTATTGATGATCAAAATATAAGTTGTATCACACTATACTTCTCAACGCAAGTATTCAACTTATATTATCGCAAGTGATCATTGGCACTTTGTTTACATACTCAATATTAAACAAATGCAATAATAATAAATAAAAAGAACAAACTTCTATTTATCATAAAATTGTTATTTTATTACAGCAAAAACTATACTATATGGGCATACTACCCAACAGTATGTTGTGTTCCTAGGTAGCATATCTCGTTCCAACATCAACGAGTTCAATTTGAATGTTTAATTAGCAGTATTCTATGATCAAATCGATTGCCTCATTGTCTTCATAGTGTGTTCTTAAGTAGCACATCTCGTTCCAACATCAACGAGTTCAATTTAAATGTTTAATTTGCAGCATTCTATGATCAAATCGATTGCCTCAGTGCCCTAATATAGCTGTTTGCTGTGCCAAAATTGTACCTTTTCCTCTTCCACAGCATTTCTACTGTATTTCCTACCACAATAACTTCTGGTTTGTCCCAGTAATTTGTATCAATTCACAAACTGAAGCTTAAGAGGTAAATATTAACCTCAAATCTCATTCTATCTGTGTTTGTATCTTGCGTTATATTCATGAGAATGGAGTGCAAGTGACGCTACTAAGGAATATCTGTGTTTTTAAATTGGATTATGTGAATTATTTCAATCTCATTCTATCAGTGTTAAAATGTGTAATTTTTATAAGAATATTTCATCAGCCGAGTAATTTGATTTGATTATTTGTTGCAGGGTGTAAATTCTTGAGTTTTAGAGATGTTAGAGCAGTTACTGATTTTTACTAGAGGAGGTTTGATTCTCTGGACATGCAAAGAACTCGGAAATGCTCTTAGAGGTTCGCCCATTCACACGCTGATTAGGTCCTGTCTTTTGGAGGAACGGTCTGGTGCAGCATCATACAATTATGATGCACCAGGTGCTTCTTACACTCTCAAATGGACGTTTCACAATGAGCTTGGGCTTGTATTTGTTGCTGTGTATCAGAGGATACTTCACCTCTTGTATGTGGACGATTTGCTTGCTATGGTTAAGAAAGAGTTCTCTGAAATTTATGATCCGAAACGGACTTCCTACAATGACTTTTATGACAACTTGCCGAATTGAAGTACTTTCTGAATGAAACTAAAAATTAAAGTACCGATGCTTCGATATTTGGGCATTCGAAATGTCAACATCATTTTAATGTGGAATCAAAATACAAAATTTATCGAAAGGACAAAAACTTTGTCAATAAGATTTGAAAGTCGTAAGATTGCTTATTCATGTTCATGTTACTTCAATAGTTGTGCTATATTTCGAAATCATTTTTATGTGGATCTGAAATTATTGAAACATCAAAAATTGTCAAACTTAACATTGTCTTGAAAAGAGACTAAAATTTGAAAGGCGATGATTTCGGCCTAGGACGCTTTGATAGTCGTGAATCCTATTACGTAATTAAGTCCAACCCAACTAATTGGATCTTGGATATTAATTCTTTCATTCATAATATTTGTAATGATGATGTTAAATGATTTAAGATTATAAAAAATCGACATGAACAATTTTATTATATTGAAATTATTTATTGTTGCTTTATATGTAAAAATCGTCTTAATATTTTTAACTTATTATTTACATAGTAGCCCCTTAAGTGAAATCCTATGTCCACCACTCGAAGTGAGGAATTTCATGTCATTTTGACATAAACGCTGTATATATATATAAATTAATAACTTTTTTACCTTTAAATTTAGGGTTTGTGTTTCGTTAGGATTATTCAGTCTTGGTTTATTCAATATAACCCCCACAATAAGTGTGTAATTGTGTAATTGTGCTCACGTTTTTCAATTATTGGTGGTTGGTAACAATATTGTAGTCCTTCACAATTTTATCATACTAGTTATATTATTCTTGGTAAATTGAACTCGATAATATTAAAGAAAAAAAAGATAACTACAATCTTATTTAACATAGCGCGCATACATATATAGTTCCATTTTAGAAAATATAATCTAACAAATGAACACGATTATTCAACACAATTGTTTGTTCATATTATACATTAGATTTTGAGATTGCGAGATAATAGGTGTGGATTGGACCCCGAGACTTCAAATTTTGATTGGAATAGCCTTGAGAGGCACCGCTTTATACAATAGAGCTACCCCAAACTTTTCATTTATGTCCACTTCTTACGGTTTCATTCCTTTTCGGGTTTCCAATCGAAGTTATGAATCATAGTTGCCACCAAGAGAGGCACCATCCGGGTTGCCAAAGGAAATCTGGACACATTCTCTTTCCGAACCAAAGGGAATGAGATCGAAATCTTGGCCTTTAATGTCTATTTCACGTTTTAAAAACCGTTCGGGATCAAATGAATCTGGATTTGACCAAATGTTTGAATCTCTACCAATTGCCCATATATTAACAAATATTTGTGAGTTTTTAGGGACTATATAGCCATTGATTTCGAAGATCAACTTCGCCTTGTGAGGTATTAAAAGTGGTCCGAAGAGGATGATACCTATATGTTTCTTTGATCACCGATTGCGAGATATGGAAGCTTTGAGATGTCGATTCTTTAACTTTGTTATTTCGTCCAACAACATCCCAAAGCTCGTTTCGTGCCTTGGCCATAATCTCGTGGATTTGCGTATTAACTCTCGTCATTACCCATTCAACTGAGTAGTGAAGTAGTGTCTCCGTCCGCCAACAAATAAATCCTAGCATACAACAGATATTAGTGAATGGATTCAGAGTCCAATCATGTATATAGAGTCAAAAATCTAATTTTACTCACCAAAAGTAAATGCTTTATACGGTCTCTTGGAAATTCAGATGGGTTGCTTTGATCAGTAATCGAGGAGGGCTTCTAGGAAATCATTTTTCTCCATATATTCCGATGATTCAGCTCTTAACCTCAATCGTTGATTGATCATATTATCTAGTATCGAATATATTTGACCATAATAAATGTTAGATTTATGCATGACGCGTTGTGGATCAATGGACTTCAAAACTGGGAAGAAGTCTACAAGATTAAAAGATGCCACAACTTTGGTCATAGCTCGTATTGTTTCCTTCAATTCTTGAATAGAATCAGAATTAAATTGAGCATAATCAACTGAGAAAAGAGTGGCTGACATGAGATTAAGCACGGTTATAAAAGCAGCTTCACCAACATCGATTAGTTGATGATTAACGATGCATTCGTGGACGTAGTCAAATAGTTTATGCAACTTTTCTTGCCTAAGACCCTGGCTTGCTTCTAGTCTAGGCACAGAAAAGATTTGTTCTTTGGATATTTTACGAAGAATTCGCCAGTGGTTAGCCACCGGCAGCCAGGCCATAGAGTGCGTGTCATGTCCATGTACTTCAGCTGCAGCAGGGATTCTCCGTCCTAATAACTCTTGATGTTGTAGTACTTCTTTCGCGATTTCTGGTGATGAAACCACTATTGTATCTACGCTCCCTAGCTTTAGATACATTATAGGGCCATAAGTTTTGGACAGTTTGGCAAGTGATTGGTGTGGATCTCGGCTAAGTAGAGGAATGTTACCGATGATCGGAAAACAATAAGGACCCGGAGGGAGCTTGCTTGATTTCTGGTGCCTCGAATTCGACCTTAAGAAATGAAAACATGTCAAGCCCACAAAAAGGATTGCAACCAAAAAATGTATGAAATCCATATGAAGTTTTTCTTCTAAATTTGCTTCTATTGTAATAATGGTACTAGAACTACATATATAGCTGCAAATTGTCATGAATCGATAAAGTTACTCTAAACCTAGTCAATCACATGACATATGCACGTGGACTATTGATTGGTAAGAGTGATATTCATTTTATTAGTCAAATTTTAGTTTTTAATTAAAGACATAAAAAAAATTGTTATTAAATGTTTATGGATTATAGGCAAAATTTGAAGGTGATAGATGTTGAATTAATATTTGTTCTAGTGTAGAATTGTTGTTTTCAGTTGGACTTTTGTGATAATTGAAATATTGAAAAAATGTTCAAGTAGAAAACAAGTTTTGAATAATAGAAGTTTATGAAGAAACACTCTTTTTTCTTTTTCTTTTTTCTTGTATGACCCAACACTTATTTTAACTTATTTTAGGCCATTATAAAATGAAATGAGGCTTTACCATTGGCTAAAATTTTGACATTTTAGGAGAGGGGGGTACATTTGGAGTTGTTGTTGAGTTGATTTTTTTCCCCTTTATTTGGCTATATCTCTTTAGTTGTTTAAATTTTGACGTTTTATTATATCAACTTTTACTTACAAATAGCAAAACATCACTAGTATAGATAAGGTTTTGGGTCATTTTTTTCAATTACACCAACCAATTGCGGTAGTCCGGCCATATTAACAAAACTTGTATTAATTTTTGAATGATGACATTATGATCAACAACGTTTTAATTGGATCGTTGAATCATTCAATTTCGTTTCCTTCAATTTTGCAATTTTGTATTATAGTCAAAATTTGAACAGAAGCATCAAAAGCTAACGATAAAAAATTTATTGCTGTAAAAATCCTAATATGTGGATCAACGGGGTAAATTGGATCATGTGTGCCCCGATCTGATCCGTCACATTTGAAAAATAAAGAAAGAAAAAGATAAAAAAAAGTAGTAAAGTTTGTTTCAATGTTTGTTTAATTTTTTGAATGACAATTGACCAAAAAAAAAATAATACACGTATCAGTCTGCGGATTAAAGCAGTGATCCAATCCGACCCGAATCCGATCCGTCCTGAGAAATGGCATATCAATCTACAGATTTGGATTTTCTAAATTTGATCCGGGGCAGATACAAATATGGCCGATCCGATCTAAATATGTCCGTTGCCATCACTACTATAATATTTAATTACATACACATAATTAAAGAATCCATATATCATGCCATAATTATCAAGTACGATTAATTCAAAAGAGTATATGTCTCCATTGGTGTTGAAATCGAGAGGGTTGGATCTTCCATAGTCTAATCACCTCAATAATGTTCAATAGAATCTGTCTATAATAGTGTGGGAGAGAAGAGAAAAAATTGTGATTGACCTGGAGACCATGTTAACCCTTATTTATAATATTCTATATGCCCTACTAGTTCAATTAGAAGTCCATCAATTCTAATTAGACTAGGATTTGGTCTATACATATTACAAAGCCTGTATTGATTAGTTTAGATGTCTTTAAGGCCCAATCAACAAATCACTTAATAACCATATTAATTAGATAGCCCATATAATTGTAATTTAATATGTATCCCATTATAGAAATAAATAAGGGTTATTAACATATATATCCTAGATTTACCAGTCATTATCATAAGTACTGGATTAGAGAGAATTATTGAAGATTTACTAAATTAAAAAAAATTATTACTACTGGGCAATTAATATATGCTGCAATTACTCTACTTTCCATTTATAACAAACTCGTTATTGTTGGTAAAAGATTAGTATCATCCCATAATCATATCACATATTTGAATTTCAAAAAACACCATCCATATTCAACCAGAACAAAAAAGTATCAATATTATGTTTCTGATTCCCTTTTTTGTTGGTAGAGAAGATTAACATCTGACATTATCATTGCCCCAAATATAATCGCCGGCTGGTTTCTGTGATACCGATCATCATCTTTGAATATTGTCTCCAGAAATCAAATATTGTCAAATCGGTTATGATATCCAGGTAATGACCTTGAATTTTTTTATTTAAATGTAATCCAAAATTTTTACCCAAACTCTTAATTGTTATCATGTTGCTATGAATAGGTTTTCTGGGTTCTGAAGGATCACATTCAGTATTTATTTAATATTACTTAAGATCATATTTTCCAAAACATGAAAAAACAATGGTATGTTAATATGAATTCCGAATTTAATTTGGTGAATTTTTAATGAATATGTATTGGGTTTGCTATGACTTTAAAGTAAACTGACCTAAAGATTTTGTAACAAACGGTGTTTATAGACTTCATTGTTACTGAATGTGGCCAACATATGGGTTATGCAATATGTTAAAATGGTTGGAAAACATATGCTTCAGCGTGTAGTTTATATGGCAATGATTAACAAATCAAATTTATAATTTATGTTACAGATATGGGATCAATAAGTGTGTTGGTTTACTTCGGTGGTAAGGAGGATTCTTCGCGGATGTATGATGGTTATTCAATTGTTAGAGTTATTATTCCCGTGGATTGTAGTTATTTGAAGTTAGTAGAGATTATACTAGTGAATTAAAAATGAATCAATTAGAATGTGCTATTACAATTCAATATCAAATAATGAAAAATGGTCCACTCGTAACAGTTTCTAGTGACACATCTTTATATTTCTATATAGAGGTTAAAAAGAATGATCCGGACTTGACAAAGTTCCCACTGTGTATAGATATTGAAAATGTGGCTCCCAAAAATGACAATTTGATGTGCTTGGGTAATGAATTGCCAGGATTTGATAATATTACTTATCCCCATATTATGACTCATGATTTCAGCAATGGTTGTATAGATACGTTATCGAATCTTGTTTTGCCAACTATTGAAGAGATGGGATCTGCAATAGTTGAATACGTGAAATATCCTGATCAGTCTACTGAAGAGATTGAGTTTGACATAATCTTCCGTCCTAGTATTGAGAGAATCAAGGTGAATGTCGTTTACATAAATAAGGATTTGTTGGTAACAAGCATATCACTATATGCAATTTATTATCGTTTTCAGTTCAAGGTTTACAAATCAGACAAAAATGAGTACGTCTTAAAGTGTTTGGATGACACATGCAAATGGAGACTAAGAGCTTCGATAATCATAAGGACAACGATGTTCAAAATAAGAAATATAAAGAACAGTCACACATGCTCTTTGGATGCGGCACTGGGCGATCACAAACAAGCTACATGTTCATTGATTGCAAGCTGTATCAAATACAAGTATGTTTCTGCAAAGACGGTTTACACCCCAGCTGATATTGTTAGGGATATGATGAGAAACTACGGGTATCGATTAGTTACGAAAAAGCCAGGAGAGCTCGTGAACTTGCATTAGAAATAATAAAGGGTGATCCAGAACTATCTTACGGGAGACTACTGGCATATATGCTTATGCTTAAACAAACGAATCCAGGATCATATACAAGAATAGAGACATATAGTGATAACAAGTTTTTGTTCAGCTTTGTGGCATTAGGGACATCTTTAGAAGGATGGAAACATTGCAAACCTATTATAATAGTTGATGGAACTTTTTTAACGGGAAGTTACAATGGAACCCTATTCACTGCTTGTACACATGATGCTAATAACAATATCTTCATACTGGCTTTTGGTGTTTGTGATTCAGAAAACAATTATTCTTGGGAGTGGTTCTTTCTATGGTTGAAAGAAGCATACGGCCAACGTGATAGACTTGTTATCATTTCTGATCGGCATGGTAGCATAGAAAATGCAGCCAAGAAGGTGTATCCGAGTGCGATGCATGGAGTGTGTTGTTATCATCTGTATCAAAATTTAAAGAAGCAATTTAGTAAAAATGCCAAATTCATAAGAAAACCGTTCAATACTGCTGAGAGCATACACATTATCAGAATTTGAAATCCAAATGAGAATGTTAGACTTGATTGACGGGCATATTCAGGGATTTCTGGTTAGTATGGATTTTAATTTATTTCTAATATATTGTAATACATAAAACTAACTAACGTGATATAACAATATAAATGCAGGAGGATGTAGGGTACCATAAGTGGTCGAGAGCTTATATGACATCAAACCGGTTCTTGACAATGACGTCAAACATTGTAGAATCAGTGAATTCTATAACTAGATCAGCCAAAAACTTCTCAATAGAAGCTTTGTTCGAGTCGTTGCGGTGTGTAGTACAAATATGGTTCTACAAAAATGAAAATGATGCCAAAAACACATTCACCAGACTTGGATCTAGATGTGAGGCATGATGAGGGATAGATCGATGAAATCATTGGGTCTAGAGGTATGATAACATTTATGTACTAATATTTGAATATAATGACCTGATGCGAGTATCATCTTAACAAATTTGTTGTAAAATAAAATATATTTTTCATAGTGATATTAATTATTTTCAATATTTTATTGAATATTTTATAGGTGTTACCATCAAGCGATGGTGAATTTCAGGTGAATGACGAGGGAACGTCTTACTTTGTAAGACTTGATGAAAATTTTTGTTCTTGTAACCGTTTCCAGATAGATGAAATGCCATGTCCATGTGCAGTAGCAGTCATTGGTAAATATAACTTGTCAATCTACGATTACTGCTCACCTTATTATAGCAAAGAGTCGTATCTTGCAGCGTATAGCGATAAAATTTATCCGCTTGGTAATCATTTTGATTGGAATGTACCTGAATTTGTACAAAATATGGTGATTGTAGCACCTGTTTCAAAGAGAAGCTCTGGAAGGCCACATGAAAATTTGCTTTTACATACGTTCTTATATTATTTTCTTAAATTCGTAGTTTTACTTTAAATCTTTCAAATCAACTCAATTCAAATTGTTTTAAATAAATTAGCATAAAGATTAATTGAACTAGTATCTAAATAAGATAGTCTTCGTGGAAACGATAATCCGGACTCAATAGGTCAACTTTATTACTTTTGTGCGATATTGTACACTTGCAATCACAATATTTTCACAACAATTATCCAAAATCAAGATATTTTTAACTTTTATCTCACAATCACAACACTTTGCGTGATTAACAAGTTACAAAAACTTAATCTTTGGACTCTATTATATTTAATCAATAACTGAGCACAAAAATAATAGATCTCCCACTAATAACATAAATGCATTAATCGAATGAACGCAATGTTTACACCCTATCAACAATTAGACCTAGAGCATATAACTAACATAAAGATATAGTCAAGGGTGCTCACATAGAAAGTAGTGATTATTAGAAGGATTGAAACGTAGAAAATGGTGAGCGGGAATGATCAATCTGGTGTCGAAAATAGTGGAGGAGATGGCAATAGAAGAGATGTCATTGTGGTGGAAATAATTTTGTGAATGGATGTGAATATTTTGTGTAGCGGAGAAGGAAGTCGGAAGGTGTGAAGAGAACATGCAAGAATTATCGTTAATTGATATGTATTATTTATTGATATATTAGCAACTTGCCAAAACTCATAAATATATTTTTATTTTACAAAGACTAAATTTGGCTTGAAATTTCTTATTTTTAGACAAACCGTTAGTTGGACTAATTTCACCTAAAATGGAAATTAGTTGAGTAGCTTAATTTTGAGAAACACGTTGGAGATTGGAGAGCAAATGAAATCAAACATTGTGGATTTCGAGTGTAGTTCATCCATTTTTTGTATCACAACAATTTCCATGAAATTTAAAAAAAAAATGAAAATTGGGTATAGCATTTGTTGATTTTCATAGAATAATGTAACTATGACGTCCCAAGTTCTAAGAGCGTGAAACATCTTTGGGTATACCATTTGTTGATTTTCAAAACATAGTGCAGAAAATAACAATTGAACTTCAGTCAATACTTTGAAAATTTCATGTAAATTTTTTTAACATAATTAAACACAACTTAAACATGTAATACTCACCATGAAATTACTAAATTGGAGGATTTACGTCGAAATAAGGAGATATGGGACGGAAACTAAAGTGGCTACAAGCAATTGGGCGCGGCTGCGTCATGGCTGCAGAGAGTTGGCTACCTCTCTAAAATAACAGGAACAATGGCTCAATTGACTCGAAAAGGGGTGAAGTTTCAGTGATCAAATAAGTGTGAGCAAAGCTTTTATGAATTAAAATAGCATTTAGTTGGGGCTCTAGTTTTGGCATACCAAATGTTTCAAATGGTTTTGTTATCTAGAGTGATGCATCCATGCAAGTTTTAGGATGTGTTTTGATGCAACATAGAAAAGTGATTGCCTATGCCTCAAGGCGGTTGGAGTAGCATGAGCGAATTATCCATTGCATGATCTAGAACTTGCGTGAGAGTTCATGTGTTGAAGTTATGGTGTTACTATATGTATGAAAGTAAGTGTGACATCTACACGGATCATGAGAGTCTCAAATATTTCTTTACCCAAAAGGAATTATATATGAGACAAAGGAGATGGTTAGAGTTAGTAAAGGACAATGACTGCACTATCATTACCATTCGGGTAAGTCTCATGTGGTCGCAGATGCATTAAAATGAAAAGAAAATGTCATCTCAAAACAAGATTGGTTGGTTAAAGATTTGAAGAAATTAAGAATCAAGGTTGTTTCTTTTTGTGACCAAGTCTCAACTGAGTAGCTAAGTTAATGATTCAACATATCCTTAAAGATCGAATCATAGAGGCACAAGATAAAAACGTTAATTCAAAATATTGAAAATGATGTTTGTACAAATAGGGATATTTGTAGATTAAGCATTAAGGTTTAGGACAATACTGTGTACCTAAAGATGAAGAATTAAGGAAATGAATTTTACACAAAGCTCATTCTACTCCGTAGGCCGCTCATCCAGGTGGTACAAAAATGTATCAAAATCTTCGTGATACATTTTGGTGGAGTAATATAAAAATAAGTATTAGTTATTTTGTAGATAAATGTGTTTTAAATACACAAGTAAAAGTCTAGCACTAAAGGCAAGCTAGATTGCTAAGGAGTCCAGATGTGCTGTTCCAAATACATGTCTCTTTAGCAGTTTTCCCAATTAAAATCTTACACATCTTCAATAACAACAAGTGTGAATATATTAAATGTTGTCTATATTAATTTCTTCATATGTTTATTTGATTATGTGTAAGATTTTCACTAGGAGGAAAGCTAAGGGGACATGTATTTAGGACAGCAGATCTGGACTCATTGCTAAGATACCCGAATTGTGGTGCATTGTGATCTGTTGGGAGCCCGAGATGTCGTCTTGCGGTCTAAATGTGAGTGGGTGAAACAAAAGCACGGAAAATAAAGACATTATATGCAAATCATTAAATTTCTTCGCCACACTAACTTCAAAAGTTGCCTATATTTAATTCTTTAAAAGGAGCTTACATCGCTTGAATAATATGTGTCCAAAAGTTTACACTCTTTTCACTTCCATAAATTGTTTTGACATTTCGATGCAAACAATATTAAATTGTTGTGAAAGTCTCAAAGAATCAAAAAGTTGAAATTACAAGATTAATTTCAAAAATTTCTTGACATGATAAAAAGTCATAAAAAAATATAAAATTTACATATTAAATCTGAACTTTAACCAAGTACAACATATTAAGGGTTTAGAACGTAATAGCACTTGGTTGGGGCATCTATGCATTGAACAAGTGAGATCACTTTAAAATCACTTCGTATGAATTTATTATGACTATTTTTCTTAGTAGCGTCACTTGTACCCAAGGAAATTTTTTAGGCTAACTTTGACACATTTTTGATTATATATAAGTGGGAGATACAGACTATCTTTAATAAACATTTTATAAAGACAGCTATTGAACTCCATGGAATATGTGAATTATTTCAATCTCATTCTATCGGTGTTTGTGTGTGTTTTCAAACATTTCTAGTCAGATTTTCTGGTCAATCGAACTTCGTAGACTAATCGACCGATTAAAAGATAGGTCGACCAAATTGCAATGATAAAAAAATTTGACCGTTCTGTTTATGACCTTGTACTATTCAAACGACTACTTTTTTGTCATCCGAACTTATGAAGGTTGACCAACCTCTCATCCAAATTAACAAAAAGTTTTGCAGATTGTTCTCTATAAATTGTCTTTCTTTTGCATACATTTACAAGAGCATTAAAGAAATAATTATCTTAAGAAAATCATTGAACTTTTATTGCATTTATTTCATCTACATCTTTATTGAAAAACTTTGATTGAGTGAATCAAACTTATAAATCATTTGTTTCATCAAAGTTTCTTCCTAACACATGAGTTTTTCATTCATTGCTACTTATCGAAATGTTAGTCTCTATTGGCACTTAATGTGCATAAATCATTTATTAAGATAGAAAAATTATTGTTTTTACATCTTTGGCTCATTTTGAGGTTCCTTAAAGCTCAATATTGTATGAGGATCGGCACTCCTTGTTTATAAGTCATCGGAAGCATTGTCATGGTTTTGATTGCACCATAAGTCAATCAATATAGTATAAATGCCTTGCTTGTGAATGAGAGCTTGGTAATCGGGGACATATATCACTTGTTTGGATTGAACCTCCACAAACATATCGTTTGCACTCTCTCTCTACCATTTCATTTATTTATATTGTGCTTACATTTATTACTCGATTAATCTATATTTCTTAAGTTTCTTATTTTGAGATTGTTTTTCGAAAGTTTGTAAAAACCAATCCACCCCTCTCTTGGTTAGTTATTCTTGGGTTATCAATTCAAAGATCGGACAAATTGTTAATTCACACGAGCTTCCTACTTTTAGAGCAGTGGTCAAGAAAGATCAGACATTGTCATTATCGGGTTTAAAGGTCATAATTCAAGTACAACATAATAACTCAGGAGAGAAAAAGTTAAGATTAGAATAAGAACTGGAATTCGGGCCAGTTCAAAAGACATAATTAGGGTCCCAACGGGGACAGTCAAGCAATCACAATCATCAGTGCCCTAAGTGTAAGAAGAATCATAGTGGTGATTGCCACTTAGACAAGAATGTCTGCTATCTGTGTGGCGAGCCAAGCCACTATGTGTCGCAATGTTGGACAGCATTGGCAAAGGTTATTGATCGGGTGAACAAATGAAAAACTAGAGTGTTCGCCATGACTTATGAGGAGGCCACCCAGAATTCGGACATTATTACAGGTATGTTATTTATCTCTAGCGTACTTGTTTACATTTTAATTAATTATGGTGTGACTCATTCTTTTATATCTTATGCATGCCTAGCTAAAGTTATTATTTCATGTTAGAAAATGGATAATGTACTAGAGGTTAGTATGTCATCAGGAAGAACTATAGATATAGATAAATTAGCTAGGGCAGTTCAGATAGATTGACGATCAAGAATAAGTAACCCTTTCTAAGAAATGAGGATTTTTTTGATCAATTGAAGGGTGCTTAAGTATTTTCAAAGACCGACTTGAGGTCTGGCTATCATCAAATGAAGATTAGGCCATCGGATATACCAAAGTCAGCATTCCAAACTCGCTATGGGCACTATAAATTTACTATAATGCCCTTTGGACTGACGAATGCTCATGCGGTATTTTATGGATTTAATGAACTGAATCTTTCATCAATATTTAGATCAGTTCGTTATTGTATTCATCGATGACATCCTAATTTATTCCATAAATTTCAAGTAGAATCAAGAGCACCTGATGACAGTATTTGAGACTTTGCAAAGAGAAAAGTTGTATGCCAAATTCAAGAAATGTGAATTTTGACTAGACCGAGCAGGATTCATTGGTCATGTTGTGAGGACTAAGAGAATTGAAGTAGATTCATCAAAAATTGAAGCTGTGTCAAATTGGCTGGCACCGTCGAATGTTGGAGAAGTGAGAAGCTTTCTAGTTTTAGCCGGATATTATCGACGATTCATAGAAGGATTTTCTAAAATAACTGGTCCTATGACGTAGTTGACTCGAATGGGTATTAAGTATGTTTCGTTCGAGAAATGTGAACAGAGTTGATGGAGTTAAAGGACAAGCTAGTGTATGCACCGATACTAGCTTTATCCAAAGATTCAGAAGGCTACATAATTTACAGTAATTCATCAAACCTTAGTTTGGGTTGTGTGTTGATGCAACATAGAAATGTGATAGCTTATGCTTCAAGGCAGTTAAAGCAGTATGAGCAGAATTATCCGATGCATGATCTTGAACTTGTAGCGGTAGTTCACGCTTTGAAAATTTGGCACCACTACCTTTATGGAAGCAAATGTAAGATTTACACGACCTAAGAGTCTCAAGTACTTCTTTATCTAAAAGGAGTTGAATATGAGACAATGACGATGGTTGGAATTAGTAAAGGACTACGACTGCACTATCCTGGACCACCTAGGTAAGGCTAATGTCGTCGTAGATGCTATAAGAAAAAAGAATATGGGTGAGTTGTCTGCACTGCAATCGATACAAGATAATCTGATAAAAGTACTTTGAGAATTTGAGAATTAAAGTTTTAGCGCCGCGAGTACATGCATCAGCATTGATAGCAAGTTTGATAGTAAAGCCGACACTCAAAGAAATAATTGTGGTAGCTCAGAAAGATAATCATTTCTTGGAAAATATCATGCCTAAAGTAAGAACCAAAAAGAAGAAATAGTTTGAAATAACTGATGACAAAGCTTTGATGTTCAAAGGTCGGTTATGCGTGCCTAAGGATAAAGGTCTGAGAAATGAGATTTTATTTGATACTCATTTTGTTCATTACGCCGCATATCCAGGAAGAACTAAAATGTATAAGGACTTTACGTAATACATCTTGGTGGAGAAACATGAAAGGAGTTATAACTCCTTTTGTTTCAAAATATTTGGTGTGTCAACAAGTGAAAGCAGAATATCAGAGACCGTCAAGTCCATTAAATCCAATGAATATACCTGAGTGGAAGTGGGAGAAAATCGCAATAGATTTCGTTGTGGGTTTTCTTAGATCTGTAAGAGATCATGATACCATATGGGTCGTAATAGACTGTTTGACGAAATCTACTCATTTTATGTCGATACAAATGAATTTCAGTTTGGAGCACTTAATACAGTTGTATGTCAAGGAAGTTGCTAGACTTCCTAAAGTATCAACGTCCATTGTATCGGACCGAGACCCAAGGTTTACCTCAAATTTATGCAAAATCTTCAAGGAGTTTTGGGTACTAAATTGAAATTTAGTACGACTTATCATCCTCAGACCGACGGGCAATCAGAACTGACTATTCAAATTCTTAAATATATGTTGATAGCACGTGTCTTGGATTTAGGTGGTAAATGTGAAAGTCACCTACTGTTGGTGGAGTTCGCTTATAATAATAGCTTTCAAACTACTATCGACATGGCACCATAAGAGGCATTGTATAGTCGTAGAAGTCGTTAGCCAATTTGTTGGGATGAAGTTAGTGAAAAAAAAATTTGGGTCCAGAGTTAGTTGAGGAAAAAGTGGAAGCGATAGACAATATCAGATCCAAAATTAAGACAACGCAAGGCCATCAAAATTATGCTGATCAAAGAAGAAAAGATTTAGAGTTCAGGGTCGTGTGAGAAAATGTTTTTGAAGGTAGCCCCAATAAAAAGAATACTGCGTTTTAGTAAGAAAGGGAAGTTGAGACCGTGATTCATCGGCTCATTTGAGATTCTTGAGGAAATTGGAAATGTGGCGTATTGTCTGGTATTGCCAGTGCACGGCGTATTTCACGTTTCAATGTTAAAGAAGTATGTGCATGATCCTACGCATATGGTAAAATATGAGTAATTGGAATTAAAGAATGATATGACTTATGAAGAAGCTCATACGGTGGCTCTAGAAAAAAAAGTCCATGTTCTAAGAAATCGAGAGATATCTTTAGTCAATGTTCAGTGGGGTAGGCACGAAGAGGATGGGGTCACTTGGGAAAGATAATAAGATGTTTTAGCTAAGTACCCAAACGTCATAAGCTAAGTAAGTAAAAAAAGAAGAAAATAATTAAATGAAATGTCAACTCGTTAAAGTGCTAGCTAAAGTTAGCAACAAAGTTAATATATGACCATAATTAATGTACTTAACTAACATGCTAACACATCCAATGGATAAGTAACCCTATCTAACATATGACACTAATAGTTAAATTAACATATCAAATGCAGATGGTCTAACACATTTAATACGGATGCTCTTACATAATGAACAATGGCTAACTTAACAAAAAAACAACAAAATTAATTATATTTATACCATGTTTCTTGAACATTAACACCTCGATGTATCTCTTAAACAATCATTAACTTAAATATCTTCTACATCAATAGCAATATGATAGTTGAAATCAGAGTAGTTTATTTTCCTATTTGAATGTTAGCTTTTACAATTTGTTGAATCTTTTTATTTTTGAGGAAAGTAATAATATCATCAATACCGTAAAAAACACTACTTTGCTATATGTTCTTTGTTAAATTTGAATTGATTTGTAAAAATACATATGAAGAACAAAGATTTCGAAGCAACTAAAAGTGGCATTAATCATATGTAATATGACATTATATAAACCATTTGTCGGTGAAATTATTGTTTTGTAGGACGTGCAGACTGTAGTGGTAGAAAAAATCTTCATTAGCAAACGTTCCGGATAGTTTATATGTTTGTCTCGACATTTATATGCTGGAATTTTTGACAGTACGGTGGGATTTTACCCAACAGACATTAAACAAATATTCTAAATGAATTTTCAATATCGGAAAAGACGAACACGAAGTAACTTCAAGATCCATAGTCCATATGTTACGTAAGAAATATTGAAAATTGTTGCATATCATGTCGATTAACCATACTACTAAAAAACAACAACACGATATTGAAAGACGATCCAAAAACATTAAACAACATAAGATAAACATTGGTCTAACAATATCGATACCATTAGTTACGAGTATCGATGATGAATGCAATGTCCATCATAGAATGCAATGTCATTCATCAAAGCGAACCTAGCCTTCCTCAGAAATTTCATATCAGAAATCCATCTACACCAATAAGATCAACAAATTTTCATGTCAACAACAAGTTTAGGCATTACTAAAATTAATTGTTGAGAATTAATAGACAGTTCATACAACATGATTTGAATTATCAAAAATTATCGATAGCAACTATCGAGAATGACAAATAAACTGTCAAAATTGGTACTATAACTGTCTAGAGTGAAACTTCAAACTATATGCATCCTGCAAAAAAATTCAACAAATGAACATTCTCCAAACTCAACAATTTTCAGCAAATATTCGATTTAATAAGACATTTAAAATCACAATCAAACAACTAATAGCATAACTTATTTTTTCCAACACAAACACTACGCTAGATTTGACATTTGTGTAACAAACAATAGCAAACCCACAACACTGGCAATAAGATCATCAAATGCTCTTTCCTTAATCTTAATTTTCTTAGCAAAAATTCAATTCACTACAACATTCAAGATCACGATCCAACAACTAATACCATAACTTATTATTCACATTTCAACTCAATTAGAGGAAAATTGGACTCTACTCTAACCAAAATTATGCTAGATTATTGTACTGAATAAATGTTCAAAAAGCATATACTATCAGAGTTATTAGTGGCAAAACAAACGAGAAAAATTGTACAACAACTAGACCATATTTATATTTAGACTATCTTTTTGTTTAAAAACACAGATATTCCTTAGGTATAATCAAAATTGGAATCTACAGAAAACTAAGTTTCTCCGGCAATTATTCAATCATTTCTTTTTTAGTCCACTAAATATTGCAGAGTGTTTTAAGAAGATGCCATAGGATCCTTTTCTTCAGCTATTTTCTTCCATAAAAACTAAATGGACAATCAAGATTTAACAAATTCTGATTTTAAAGACAGCTGGGTGCATATACCACTCCGGTATACTAATGCAACAATATGAATTAGTTTAAGCAAAAAGAAGCTAGAGCGATACTCTTTCTGTTTGAGATGAATTATCAATGACAACGAGAACTGGGTAATATATTATCACAAGGATGAGACTTCTTTCAGAAGACGTAAGTTCAGATGGATCTCACAGTGATGTATCACCTAGAAAAGAAACTGCTGTGTAAGATGCAAAATGTCATCAGAACAATGAGAGGTCTTGGACAAAAAATATGGACATGAGGCAACACATCAAAAGGAGGAGATGATGTGACATTTACCAAGTCAAACAAATAAGCTGGAAGGAGCAGAAGCAGACACGGGAGGAGTGATTTATAAATGCCAAAAGAATTAACTAATCTACAAGAGGGGTGGACCTTAGTGTTAATAAATTGGCCTATAGCCCACCACAAAGTGTGGGCAATTTGTTGTTGTTTTACTTCTTATACTTTTGCCTCATAAACTTTGTACTTTATAAAATTGGCTAAAAAATAATTTACCCACCCTAAAAGCCCATGTCCAGTTGCCCATCCTTAAATACAGTTTGTCCGCCCAACAAGACACCAAAATCTATCTCCACCCAGACAGACAGGAAAATGATTAGAAGAAAAAATTCGCATCCAGGGAAGGTTGTTAAATTTTATATCCTATACAATCCTACATATGAGCAGTGTTTGATATGACTTGATCAATTCCATGAAATTGAACGATCCTATGATCCATATAATGATTTTAAAAAAACAAGGAGACAGTTGCAAGATTCAGTAGTTTTCCAACCACACCATAGCTACCATAAGAACTACAACTTCTTTCTATATCACTGGCCGCGTTAATTAACTTAACTCTTGACTTCTGCTGCATTCTACAATAAGATTCAATTGGTAAGTTTACATACAAATAACAAATCATGGTTCATCATCAAACAATGTCCAGCAAAATTTTCTGTATCCTTGAGTTTCTGAGGAACAGCATCACCATGGCAATTGAACCTTAAAGGTCACTAGGTGGCCCAAACAATTCACAGGATGATGGTGGAAATATTGGAAAACCTTACAAACCTGATCCAAAGTCATAATACCACAAAGATGACTGAACTAACTTACCATTGCATTGGCAGTGTACTGGTTCCTATTTTTTAATAAGGTACGGTTGCCTCTAAATGCTCATTTCTTCAGATCAGCGTTGGACTGTTTTAAAAATGCCCAAGGATTACACCTTGAGGCGTGCCTAATGTAAGGCTTTCATTAAGTATCTCAAAGCTTATGAATTGAGTGCCATTGTGAAGGCTCATGCCTCAACTTACTGAGGCATACACCTCAAGGCATAAGCCATGGGACAACTGAGGTATTCATTTGTTAGTCTTGTCTTTTCTAGGCATTTTATTAATGGCCTCAGCTTTATGGGTTGGTTTTTAATAGTCTAGAATGTTCTAAGACTTTATCGGTCCATTTTAAACAAAACCCAAAAACAAAAAGTAGAAAACAAGAAGAATTGAAGAAGAGAGGAGAGACAAAATGAAGCGAGCTTGCCCTAGTCTCTTACAAGGAAAGTGCGATAAACCCCTCTCAAAAGTGATGTTGTTTTGAGTGCTAGACAACCGATGAGAAGAGACCTAGACCTACTCTTTTCATTCTTTTGTATTTTGCTTGTTATTGTCTTGTATTTTTGTTTTCTTTTTTCTGACCTTATAGGGATGGGAAGGGCAATGCACCATTGCAATTGGATGATAAGGAAAAAGAAACTCATAGTGCTACAAGATTATAGGAAATCAAATAAGCCGATATTTTCTTAAAGTTCCTATTTGTAGTGATGACGCAAAAGACTTTTAGGTTTTCTCTAGTTCTAGTTAGTGATTGCAATATTTTTTTTGTAAATACTGATTGATGATCTACAATTTGATGTTTGTTTGTAAGTTAGACTTTCAATTTTCTTAAAATTTTTAAATATAGATTTTCAAAATGGTTTATGGTTTATTACAATCATGATTTTGTATTTTTGTAAATTTTTGAATTGTTAAGTTGATTTATTTTGAGATTTATGCCTCAAAATGCCACGAAGCCTACGCATTGCACTATAATGCCTCCATGTCCATTTTGAGTTTTTTTAAACATTGCAACCTAATACTAAGAAACTATGGAATTTTGTGAAATATAAATTCCATATATTTCATTGATGAATTCTGAAAGTTACAACACCTAATATATAGCAAAGAAAACCTATCAATTTCCTAATGTTTCTCCTTCAATTATGCCCTATCATCTCTCTTCTATAATTATGTTAATTAGGTCACTATGAAACAAATGAATACAACATTATGCATTGACATCTTTACTATAATTATGTTAAAGAGATCAACTATACAATAAATGAATACAACTAATTATAGCTATTTTCCACTCTTTCCCTCAACCTGGTTCAAATATATATATCATTCCCAGCTTGATAACACGTGTAGAAAGTAGGTTTTGGCAGCCATTTGGTAAGAATATCGTCTACTTGTTTGTTGTTAGAAACAAACGGCATGCAAATATGTCTGCTTTCAATCTTTGACACGTGTGAATTATTCATTTGGTAAATTTTTTTGATAAAATAAAAAATTTGGTAAGTTGGCAGCCATTTGGTAAGTTTTTGATTAAAATCGTACGATAGGAAAACATTTTGATTCCACAAACCATCGTAAATACACCAAAACACTAACAGATCCCATAACCTACACACCAAATATTGTCATGATCAAATACACGTCTTTATTTACAAATGCAGATGATAATATGGAAGCACAAACTCATTAATCGACGTTACATTTCTTATTTCATATAGGACCATGAAACAAGATGAATAATTAATGCATCAGAAATTCCTATTATATTTGATTTTGATCATTCTAATTTACAAAACCATTAATTTTGTATTACTGGTAAGATTTAAATTTGATAAAATTTATCTTGCAATAAAAAGATTAAGCAATTTCTAAATATAAAGATAGTCTGTGTTCAGTTATTGATTAAATATAAAAATTATTTAACTCCATGGAATATATCTTGACACATTATGATTGGTGGTTTACCTCTTGAAAATATGAGAAAATGTGTTAAAAATGTATTCAGAATGGCAACCATTTTAATCAAAAAACTTACCAAAAATGTGTTAACTCCATGGAATATATCTTGACACATTATGAGTACATTTTTATTTTTTGACTAATCAGTTTTTGATCAGTTGGCAGCCATTTGGTAAGTTTTTTATTTCACTACAGTTATTTTGACTAATCAGTTTTTTTAGGCTAACTTTTACACATTTTTAGACTATCTTTTTGTTTAAATTTATGTACAATCGAGAACGTTCAAAAAGCATATACAATCATTGTATCTTCTTGAACAACTTGTAGTTCTTTTAACCACAATAACTCACATATTCCATGAGTCATTGCTGTAAATTCAGCTTCGGGACTTGATCTCACCACTAAGGTTTGTGTTGAAATCCCGATTTATTTGGAGTAATTTGTGGGGGAAATTGATTGTATATAATTAGGCAGATTCCTAGTGATTAGTAATTGATTGTATATAATTAGGCAGATTCGCAGCTCTTGATTTAGGAAACCTTTTTTTCCTTTCTTTTCCTTTTTTACTTGCCTATTGTATTATAAATAGAGTCCTAGTATGTATATTTTAAGCATTGAAATATTAAGAAAATATTCAGCTTTCATGGTATCAGAGACACGTTCTCTCTAGACCTAGCCATCAATGACGGAAACTGCCGTCAACAGCAAAGGATCGGTGTCCACTGAAACTCCCAATAGTGAGATAGAGGAAATCTCCACCATGGGTTCAATTGGACATGACCACTCATCCTTTCCATTCACAGTGGAAAAATTGAATGGAAAAAATTTTCTTGAGTGGGCTCAATCGATCAAGCTCATAATCGACGACAAAGGAAACTACTAGTGAAACTAAACAGCCAGCCTCAACCGATGTTGTATCTCTAAAAAAATGGAAGTCGGAGAACTTAGTGGTGACTACTTGGCTTGTGAATTCAATGAAGCCCTCCATGGGAAAGACCTATTTGTTCCTGTCGTCAGCAAAAGATGTCTGGGATGCAGTTCACAAGACTTACTCCAAATCTGAAAATTTCTCTCAGATTTTTGAAATTAAAACTCGTCTATGGCAGATGACACAAGGTGAAGGGGAAATCACAGACTATTACATGGAGATGACGGTTTCCTGGCAAGAACTCAATCTGACTTTCGAAGAAGAGTAGAAATGCACATGTGACAATGTCAGATACAAGAAGTAGCTCGTAAGTGAAAAGAGTGTTTGAATTTCTTGCTAGACTAAACCGTGACTTGGACGAAGTTAGATGAATGATTCTTAGCCGACGTCCTCTGCCTTCAACACGCGAAGTGTTTTCAGAAGTGAGGAGAGAAGAGAATAGGCATAAAGTGATGATGAAGGAAAATAATTCCATTGGGACTACTAGCCTGAGATGTCTGCTTTAATGGCTCGAGGACCACAAGCTGGGTCCAGCCCAAACCAATACAAAAAACGTCCCTGGTGTGAGCATTGTCAAAAGCCTAGACACACAAAGGATACCTGGCTGGGAGATGCACGGAAAGCTAGCCGATTGGAAACCAAGGCAAAACAATAGAAATCGTGGCTACCAAGCGGCTATTTATCATCAGACATGGAAATATCAGGAGGTGAAAAGCAATAATCCCACGTGAAGCGGTGAATTTAATCCTGAACACATGGAGCAACTCTACAAAATGTTTTCTAGTCTTCAAACATCTTGTCAGTCTTCCACAAATATCTCCTCTATTTCGTCAACCCATAAAGGTAATTTCTTGCAAGCTTTAAGCACCACTTATCGAACTAAAACTCCTTGGATTATTGACTCTGGTGCCTCAGATCACATGACTGATTTTTATTATCTTTTCTCCTCACACTCACCTTGTGCTGGTAATTTTAAAGTCAAAATTGCATAAAGTTCTCTCTCGTCTATTGTAGGAAAAGGTAGTATTTGAATTTATGATTATATAACAATAGAGTCTGTTCTTCATGTTCTAAATTTGTCCTGCAATTTATTATCCATTAGCCAGTTGACAAAGCATTCCAATTGCTATGCTAAATTTCTTCCCTCTTATTGTATTTTTCAGGACCTACCATCGAGGAAGACGATTGGCAGTGCTAAGAAATGTGAGGAACTCTACAACTTTGAGGAGGCCAAAGTGAGTGAACAACGTCAAATTGCAATTTATGATTCTGCATCTCTTTCTAGGGATAGTGAAATTTTATTAAGACAAGACAAATTATCCTATAATAATACACTATCAGGTGTTAGGGAATGGCCCAATGATCAAAATTGTAGTGATACTTCTGTGTACTTCTATATACAAATCAAGAAGAACGAGACTAATTTGACAAAGTTTGCCATGTGTGTGGTTACTGAAAAGGTAGTATGTAACGAAGATAATATGATGCACTTGGGGAATGAAAATTCTGGATCCGATGCATGGAGGAATACATTCATGTCGAGCCCACAACTAGTAGTTCATGGCTGTCTTGATAATTCTTTCATTCCAAGATTATCTACAATCGAAGAAATGGGTGATGAAATTTGTGAAAATTCAAAATGTGATGGGCTATATGTTGAGGAGAATAATTTCAACGTAATATTGCGTCTTGGTAATGACCATATTAAGAAGAATGCAATATTCAGAAATAGGGAGTTGTTAACAACGAGTGCAGGGTTGTATGCAATTCACTACAGTTATATATAATCAAAAATGTTTTGACTGATCAGTTTGCATGATCAAGATATAGGAACGTTTGATTTCACTACAGTCAAAATAAAAAAATTATTACCAAATGAATTTACCATTTTTGACTGATTAGTCAAAATAAAAAATTATTCAGTGCTTAAGTGTCCGTTTGATTTTGCTAAAATCAGATTTTTCGTAAATTTTGACAAAAATTGATAGAATTGGTGGTTAAAAAATTGATAATTGTTGTAGGTCTTATGAAATGTGTGATTAAAATTAATTGCCAACTTTGACTTCAGTTTTTATCAAAATTTTAAGCAAAATCAAATAAATCCTAAATATAATTCTTTTTACACAAGTTCATGTAAACGTGTATATAAATAGATGATATTTTCAGGACATGTATCAAAGGTGCTATTTGGTTGGGTTGGTGTTGAAACTTGAAACAAATGGCATTTTAACGAAATCTTCAGTAGAGTCAAGAATCCACGTGATGGTTTGGCTATCAAACTCGTGTTTGAGCTGAGATAGAAATGGATAGAGATGAAGAGAAGAGAAGAAAGTAAATACCTTTTTAATATGATAAATATTCTTTTTCATGTCAATTTAATAGTTTTGTAACAATATTATAAAAATTTTGTTAGATCAAAATTGTGAACCCTGACAATAACTTGAGAAGTTACATGTCAACAAAAATGCAAACTAAAATTACCAAATTGATTCAACGTCGAGAATCAAGGGATATTGAGAGCATCTTTAAAGGACTTTCTATTTATAAAAAATATATTTAACATTTTAGAGAACATATATAAATTTAGAGACTAAATTTTTTAAAGTACTCCAATAGTCTATTTATTTGTAATACTTCATTTTACTTCTCTCAATAAGTATTTATTATTTTTCCTATATTTATTTTGTTATGTTTCCCTCCTAATTATTGTATGATTTTTCTATATTTTATTTTTTATATACTATTTAATTTAGTCAATATATGAGTATTAGAAATAATAATTCTTTAAATGCATTTAATTATAGAGATAGAGCCAAAACACTCTCTATTTTAAAAAGTTAATTTATAGAGTCTCTTGCAGCATAATTTTAAGAATTGACTATCTAAAATAGATATATTTAAAAAGCTTCTTGAATATACTCGAACCTAATAATAAATTCCCGTTTATTTAAAACTCAAATAACATCATAAGAATAAAATAAAGGGAGAATATCATGTTTCGTCCCCAACTTTTCAAAAATATTATGGATATACCCCTAACCTTTAAAAATAGCACCATACATCCCCAACATTTGAATTAATATGCATGATTGGTCCATGTTAACAGATTCCGTCGATTTCCCCCGTTAAACAGCTCAATTGCATTGCACACGATATTTTTCTCAAAATTAAGCAATCGAAAGTATGTCCTAGAAAGGATTACTGTGGAAGAACAATATATACACCATCAACAGCTTGTCCATTCTCGCATACCAGTTGCAATACCTGCTTTTGAAGGCTATCATTTTTCTCCATCAACAACTTGTTCATACCACTCAATTTTTTATTCACACTATGAACAGGGGCGAAACTAGGAATTTTTGGAGACCGGACTGCTATTGAAAAAAAAAAATTACACTTTAGGACTGGATTTGTTACTAAATTTTTTTTTATATACTATAAAAACGATTTACATGGCAAATATAAAAAAAAAAAAATTTACATGGCAAATATAAAAAATCAAGAGAAAAAACTCTGAAAATATTTTCTGTATTCTTCAATTTTGTTTTCCCTTCTCAAATTATGCAATTACCATATTAAGGAGAACTTTGAGAAAGTAATTACTTTGTTTTTTAATTTCTCAAAGTTCAGGACCAAAGGTGAAATTTTGAATTAAAATATCTATTCTTTCTCTCTTTCACCTTCACTTCACAAAGTTACACACACACACACACACACACACATATATATATATATATATATACACACACACATGCAAAACACATTAGCACAGTGCCATGCCGCCACAGTAGCACTTTCGTCACATCTGAGTTCACTTCTTCAGCTAGGGCTGGACTATGCTATAGCACATACTAGCCCCCCCTTACTTCACGCCTCTGACTATGAAGTCTGGTAGATTATTTTATCTGCTTCTCTCGACACCTAAATTCACAGACAATAATTTTCCTAGCCTCCATCAGAGCTAAAATAAGCCAGAATTACATCACAAACACAATCAAATTCACTCCAAAACACAATCAAATTCACTCCAAATGACTTGTATTGCGAACTAAAGCATCAGGAATCTAACAAACAAGAATCTAACAAACTGACATGTGAAAAGTAAGAATTTATTACTTACATTAATGTCTAATATGACATCAAGACTAGCAAAAGAGAATGTTACAAACTAAATTTCATTATGCAAGCAACAATTAAAGGCACCTAAAATAAAAACAATCAAATAATGACGCTGCAAAAGCTTTTCATTCACCTAGGATTTTGGAACCACATATTGATCTGTTTGGGCTCAATGTTGGAAAGAATAGGGCATTCCCGGATCAATTGCTTACGGCGCAAAGAACTCGGTTTCGGGCACTCAGAATATACCCTTTCCAAGGCCTTTACCTGCTCCGCCGTGTACCGGACATATTTTCCTAAATCAAGATGCCTGTTTATGCTCCCACTGCTACTCTCCATGTGTTGATATGCCACCATAGCCATTTTTCCCAAACCTCAAATTCTGAAAGCCCTCCAAAATAGAACCCACACCAAAAGTATGCAAATCTTGAATACTCTGGGTAGCGTTTGTAGTTTCATAGAGAATTGACAAAGATTATCTGAACAGAGACCAAAATTTTCTTAATTTACTAATTTTTGTTTATACTACCTAGTGATCTCAGAAAAATTAAATGGACAATCTTGATCAAGGCAAAAGATTCTTGGGCATTCAGAAAACTGAGAAACACACTTATACCACTTATACCCTTACATGACACACTTTCAATCGCTTAATTTTGAGGAAAAAACCATGTGCATTGCAATTGAGTTGTTTAACAGAAGAAATAGATGAAATTTGTGAACAGGACCTATCATGCCTATTTTTTCAAATGTTGGAGATGTATGATGCTATTTTCAAATGTTACGGATATATCTCCAATATTTTTGAAAGGTTGGGGACGAAATATGCTATTGTTCCTAAAATAAATTGAAAGTTGCAAATTAAAATTTAAGATATTTTTTATGTTTCATTGACCGGTTAAAAATTTGACTAGTACGCGGTGAAGAAAAAGAAATTACTATCAAGCATCTACATTTAAAGCTTGGGGTAGTGGCAAAATGGTTAAATGTTCCAAAAATTACTGAACTTTCTAATGCTTCACGAATACATCACTGAATTTTAAAATATTGCTAACACCTTAATGTACAATTTGAATATGCTCTCCATCCATCACTCCTTACGGATTTATTTGCTGGCTTTGATGGTATGCTAACGTGGCAGATGGATTTCCAATGTGGCGTGACCCACCGTCCATATCTTCCAACCAAAAAATACAAATAGGCCATTTCAAGAGATCGCGTTTTACAAATGCATTTTGTAGTATCAGAATTTAATTCCTAAATCTCAAATTCATTTCTTTCCCAAATCATAAAACCTTAGCCCAACATCCATTTTACTATTTCCTCATTCACCCCAGACATAGCTACCACACCGGTAGGACCACTGAAAAAATTGACAATGTCACACATAGAGAGACCACTTGAAGATAAGTGACAACCCTTTGGTAGTCTGTATTTGTTTGTCTCTCATTGTCTCATGCACTATACATAATTGTCGTGCTAAAGCTAAATAGGGTTCCATGAATGGCTAGCAAAGCTAAATATGTACTAAAATGAAAACGAGATAAATTGATTTTTTTTTTTAGATTATTGGTCTGCAACTGATTTTTGCTTTTTCTTTGGATTCAGATGTGGACCTAGATTTATTTGATTCAGAAAATGAGATAAATAATGATGACTATGCTGTTCTGTTCAACGAAAATGTCACTAAAGACATTGAAATGAGATGTGAACCAGTGCAAACTAAAGGGACAGAAGACGTTGATTGTGAAGTAGATGACTTGGAGTGTCATTCTTCTAAAGAGTTGGTTAGTGAATATTCATTTGACAATGAAACTGAGTATAGATTTCCAAAATTTGATACTGAGGTTGATATGAAAAATCCACGGTTAGAAGTAGGGCAAAGTGTAGGTCTTTAGATGAATTTAAAGATGCAGTTAGGCATTACGGTGTGATGAATAGGTTCAATGTTAGATTTAATGTAAATGATCGGAAGAAAGTGCAAGCAGTTTACAAGTTTGGGTATAAATAGAGGGTTTGGGCTTCTAAGATAAAGAACAACATCACGGTTTAAATCAAATATTTTACCCAAAACATACATGCACTCGGGACCAAATTAATGGACATTGCACATATATATTCTTGGCTAGTCACTACCTAGATAACTTCAGAGTTGATCCTGATTAGAAAACAAAGAGTATTTATGGCTATCGTGTACAAATATTTAAAAGTAAAAATTAGTAGGAATATGGCCTGGAAAATGAGGAGATTCGCAAAATTACAATGGACAATTGAAGAACAATTTGGATTGTTGATGAACTATGCGAGAGAGGTGTTGATGACTAATCTCAGATCGACTATGGTTATAGTAGTTTACTATGAGATATTTCATGGAGTATACGTCTATTTTAGTGTATGTAAGTGAGGGTTTATTAGTGGATGTAGAAAATTGGTTGGGTTGGAAAGATGATTTTTGATGGAAAATTAAGAAAGGCAAATGTTTACATCTGTTGGTATCGACGCCAATGATTGTATATATCCAGCGGCGTACGCAATGGTTGAGAAAGAAAATACACAAACACGGGGATGGTTCATGTCACTGTTGGCCAATGACTTTGGTATTGATAACGACACTGAATGGACATGGATGACTGACAAATAGAATGTATTACAAAAGTTCATCGATGAGTTGTTTTCGGAGGCTAGACACAGATTTTGTATACGACACATGTACTCAAACTTCTTCAAGAAGGGCTTAGGTAAATTTTTGAAGGACTATTTGTGGCTAGCTGTTAAGTCGACTACTATTGCTGACTACAAACATTGGATGGGACAAATACAAATTGTGAGCGAAGAAGCGTACAAGTGGTTGATGGACTAGGCCACCGACAGAGTGGAGAATCCCATTTTTTAGTCAAACTAAAGAGTGACATTTTACTTAACAACGAGTGTGGGTGTTTTAACAAGACATTACTAGAGGAAGGAGAGAGAGAGAGAGAGGTCAATTCTAATAATACTGAATTCTAACAGATGAATTTCACGAAAAAAAACCCAGTCAATAAGGAAAGGATGAGGACGTATCCTGGGTATTTGTGTCCGAAGATAAAAAAAAAGTTGGATATGAACGTTGCAATGGCGAGAGGCTGTCATTTGGATTGGTCTGGAGGCTCACAACATCAAGTTACTTCTCCATCTAGGACATATGTTCTTGACTTACAAGCTCGTACTTATGCGTGTAGGAGAAGAGAGTTAATGGGTATTTTTTGTTGCCATGCTTCTACCATCATACTAGATGAAAGGAATAAACCAAGTAACTACGTTGATAACTGTTAGAAGGTGGAGACTTATTTGATGTGATACGACCATATAATAAACCTGATCAATGGAAAAAGTTTGTAGCCAGAAGTTGATAGTTTTGTTATCAAACCACCATCGTGGGTTGTCAAACAAAAGAGAAAATAGCAGACTAAGAGGAGACCAGGCGTAGACGAAGATTTTATTGGCAAAGTCAGTCTAAGTTCTTTGTGAAGAGAAAATGACAAATAACCATGACGTGCTCCGTGTGTGAGTTGGAAGGTCATAACAACATGTACCATTTGAGGCTGGATGCCCCTGTTAATGTAAGTACATCTATTTGTGTCTAATACACTATGTTTTCTATATAAGCACATCTATTTTTGTAGTTTTTCAAGTTTCTTAATTGATTTTACATAGCTATATTGCTATGCTCAAATGAAGATTGCATTGATTATTGATAACTGTTGAAAGTCATGAAGATGGCATTGACTAATTCATCCCATATTTTTTAAGATTTGTTTAATGTGGAATTAGAGCAAATGACATCACAAGTGGAAAATCCAGAGCGTAAGAGGAACAATGTTAATTTTTAGATTGTTGGATGTTTTTTATTCATTGTGTTTATTTTAAATACCAGTGGACTAATTTCGTTAGCGTGCCACATGGCAAGATAGTTCCAAACATATGTTCTTCTAATTGGGACAAATACTATAATCTTCTTTTCGGTTCATGCCTAATCTTGGAGTGTTCATTCCATTTGCATACAATATAATAAGAAATGGACCTTCTGTTTCTACACCCACTCGTCTGGTTGCTAAAGTTGTAACACAAGAGGTGAACATCTCATCAATAGTGGAAGAACTACAAGAACTTGATGTCCAAAAAGTGGCAAGTGAAAGGGCTGCAAGAGCTTGAAGAAAGAGGATGAGGAACGTATATGGAGCTCCTAGAAGCACTGCCTGCAGAATTGGAAGAAGATGCTAGAATGAGAGAGAATCAAACACAAACTTTTGACAGGATTGGAAGAAGCTACTGTAATGGAATGATATTTTGTTCTGTTGGTGTATGTTTTTGTGGAATGAAACACAAACTTAAAATTTTATCTTTGCATGTATGCAGTATGATGATCTTGACAAACAATTTAGTTGTTTTGTAGCGTGTCTTTTATTAATGATGTGATGATTTCGAATGATCAAACACTAGCTTGCAATTGCATTTTGTTTTATTTAAATTATCATTGCAAATGAAACATTGCAAGAAGAATTGATTATTTTCTTTTAAATCAGCCATGACAATGCTTAGTGAATAAGTTGTCGACAACAAAACTACACAAAATCTGAAGCATTAATCAAGTGAATTGCAATGGCAATATTTGATTAGCATTGCAAATTTCACTCTTCGTATTAATTTATAGGTTTTATTATAAATCCAATTGGTTCTTCCATTTTAGGTAAGTCAATAGCAGCATATATGATCAATTGATTCCTCTGTAAACCCAATTGGTTTCTCTAACATTCATATAGATGTATCCATAAACACATCCAAATAAGAGCTCAATAGTGCTAAAACCATGAAAGTTTTCCTATTTATGTTTGTACAATCTAGAATGAGTCAATAAGTGGATATAATCATGCATATGTGTCTCAAGTTTGCATGTCTATATATCAATATAGATGCCTCAAAAAGTTGAGCCTCCCATGCATTGAAACAGTGAAAACTTCTCGAGATTACAACACACCAAGAAAGGAGATATGACCAACTTTGTCAAGACCACTTAAAAAAACAAATAATAATATAACCTCAAACGAGCAAAACACCTCAAACAAAATAATATAACATTAAACTACATTTCAACACACCAGACTAAGTACAACATCACACATTCTACTACAACTATTCCACAAGCCGACATTACAAATTGTTTCCAGTACATAAAATGCTAGCCATCAAACTATACCCAACATTACACAATTCATTATATTACGAATTTAGAAGACAAAACGAAGAACTGAGAAGCTAAGGAGAAACCAAAATCTAATTTGATAAATTCTCAAATTCAAGTGGATTTGTTTTTTTTTTCTTTCTCAACCACTGTTTTATTAAGCAGGAACAATTTAATGACTGACTTGTATCTAGGATATGGTGAAGGATCAAGTCACGAAAAGAAATCGCAAGCATCTGACCTCCCACAAAACTTGCAACCTTGAAAGTGGTGACCAAGATTAGCCTCCATCCAAGAGGTCTTCAGTCTTGTAAATTGACCATAATGACACATAATTCCGTCCATCATCTTCGAATGATAAAAAGAATTTTCCATTCCACTCATGAAATATGAATTGTAGTGGAATGATGGTTAGGGTAGGGTTATGTTTACGATTGAAGACAATTAGATTTGTGATTTGGGGAAGAAATGAATTTAGGATTTGAGGATTAGATTAATGTACTAAAAAACACATTTGTAAAATGCGATCTCTTGAAATGGCCTACGTGTATTTGCTGGTTGGAAGATATAGGCGATGGGTCATGCCACGTACTGAGCTTGGCTCGTTCAAAAAAACAGGGCTCGGTTTGGCCCACGAGCTCGTAGGTCGAACGAGTCGAGCTGCCCACAAGCTCAGCTCAAATTTTTTAAATTTTTTTATATTGTTTGGAATAATTTTAAAATAAAAAAGAAAGAAGGTGTGAGAAATTTTTTTTGTTAAAAATTCAAAGTTGAAAACTCTCTTCTTTTTTCTGGACTTGAGACCGACTACTTTGAACGTAGGCGCCATTTCTCGGGGCGGATGTGATGCGGATCGGGACGGATAAGAGCCCTGATCCGTTTTTTTGTTGAACTTCAAAAAATTTAAAATATATTGAAACAAGCTTTATTACTATACTATAGAGTTTAAACAACATTCTAAAATACATTAACTACTTAATTAAATGTCCAAAAGAAACAAACGACATCAATTACTTAATTAAAAATTGAATACTCCAAAATACACAATTAAAAAAAAAACAAATTGTTTATCATCTCATCTTCATAACTTAATGGAATCAAGAACCTAGGTTTAGGAATTAACAAATTAAGAATTAACAAATTTGAAATTGTAATTGCAGCCCTTGCCCCAAATTTTTTATCTTGTTATAATTTAATCATTTTTTTTAAAAATATGGGGCGGGTCGGATCGAAGCAGCCCCGATCCGATCCACCCCGAGATTCGTAGCGGATCACGGATATTCGCCCCGATCTGCTGATAAGGTATTTTTCGCTCTATTCGGATCGGGTATTCATCGGGTTCAGGAGGGATCGGATAATTTTGCTATCTCTATTTTTGGCAGTTTAGTATATAGTTTGGACTATCTGTACATGTTGTCTATGATGGTTTGAAATTTTTGGAATGCCATGTTAGTTTTCACTTGGTACAATTAGAATTCAATTGATCTTGTTCAAAGACTAATTTTGTGAAGTTGGATATTGTGTTATGAAGTTGGATATCATGTTATGAAGTTGGCTACTGTCATTTACATTCTCATTGATTTCTTGTTGATTTTAGATGCCTTAGAACTTGTTATCAACATGTATGCCTTAGCACTCCAGTTTTGTCATCAAGCTTTGGATATAAAAAAGGAAATTATATTGCAATTATAGAAGAGAGAAAATGATACTACACTCCAGTTTCAGTAACTCACTGTCTATGGAGCATTCCCCATCACACTTATCAAATTGGATGAAGCACAACTCACCAACCAAAAAGAAATAAGAGATAGACACCATCAACATTAAACGACATTCTTCTTCATTCACATTAATGACAACATCAATATTTACAACAATTTTCTCCATTCACAACAACAAAAAACTAAGCTAAATGTTTGAACATCTACAAATGACAAAATCAAAAAACCACCCTAAATGCAAAGTACAAAAAACCCAGTGAAAAAAATAACTAATACGTTCTCATGGTCTTGGACAATTTCTCTTTCTCTTTTTCAGCCGCGTTCTTCTTTCGAAGTAGCCCGTTGATTACCAACTTGTATCTATCATGGACTGTGGGATCAGCCCAATCAAAAAAATCACAAGCATCTTTCTTTCCGTAGAATCTACAGCCCCAAAATCGACGTCCAAGGTTACCCTCCGTCCAAGATGTCTTCATTACTGGAATATGGCCACAATAACAAAGCTTTCTGTTCAACTTGTGCAAGGAATGAGAGTCTTCCATGGAATAATTTGTTCGCCAGAGAAGATGGGTCACGGGTTAGGGCTAGGGTTTTGGGTGAAAAATCTGATTTGAGAAATTTCAAATGAGCCAAATTCGTGCTGTAAATGAAATGGCCCAATTTTAAGGTTTTCACAACAATACAAATCACATTCTATGAGTGTGATTCATGACGTGGCGTGCAAGTGCAGTGTTGGCAAGAGCTGGTTGGGATATATGTGTTGGACGTGAGATTCTGTCATCTACGTGTAGAAACCGTTTGCCATGTGACGATTCTGTCAATTGGCCGTAAGTTAAACGTCTTCAGTGAGTAACAGAGAACTAATTTTAAAAGTTTAGTGAGTATTCAGAAACATTTTAAAGTCCAGTGAGTGAACGAAGACAACACTAAAAGTTCAGTAACTATTCAAATATTTAACTCGACCATCTATTAATAGATGATCCGTTAATAGACAATGATTCTGTTAACAGAACTTGTTAACAACCCTGTTGGTCTGTTAACATACCAAAAGGACCTGTTAACAGACCAAAAGGGCCTGTTAACAGGTTCTGCTAACAGACCTCGAATCTGTTAAGGCCAATTTTGGCCTTAACAAGTGTGAACATATGTTAACAAATTATGAGTCTGTTAACGCAAATTTATATAATTATAACTGATTTTTTTTAATTAATTCACATCAGATGAATCCAGATTTGTAGAAATTTAAAGAAAAAATTACAATTCATACTCAAATTTATACATATTTTCATGATTTATACTACAAAATCTACAATTTCTATTGTGAATTAAAAGAAGAAATTAGATAATGATGAATTTCTACTTTGAAATGAAATTTCTTACATAAATGAAATGAGTTGGATTCTAAAATTGAAATATGTTAGATTCTAACCTTGAAATCTTCTCTTTTTTCTACAGACAAATGAATTTGAAATCGTTTGAAATGATTATAAGCGAGGAAGGAGACAATGTTATATTTGGTAATTTACACACCAAAATGGGTCAACGGCCATTTTGAAAAATTGACCGGGTCACCGGACCATTCAGCACCATTCCTACCGCTGGCATTACCGGTCTACTCGGTACTAGGTATCTCTAACATTTGAATTTTTCATTTTATCCTTCTATTGGATTAATGTCACTAACAGTCACTGAAGTTATCTTAAAATTTCAAAACAATCACTCAAGTTCAAAAGTTCGAGCACTGATCACTAAAGCATATAATTCTTTCACAAAAGGTCACTTCCTTAAGTTTCTAACTTGAAATGATGTGGCATACAATAGACATTTATTTATTGACAAGTAGTGCGTATACTTTATATATAATATTCATTTTAGTTCCTATATTTTCAATTATCTTTCATGTAAGTTTTCTAAAAATTGCATCTTAGGTCCTTAATATTTTTACATTTTTACACGTTGGTCCAAATTTTCAATTATCTTTCAGTCAAGTCCTCCAAAAATTATATTTTAGGTCCTTCAACTTTATACATTTTCAAACTTTGATCCTTCGAATCCTTGATTTTGTATGGCCAAAATAAGTACAATTTTAGTGGTAAAAATAAGTGCACTTTCAATTAAATTTTTGACCTTGCACTCGAGTTTTCACCTAAACAAACAAAATTGATTAACGGAACCCACTCAAATATTTGATCAAAATTGATCAAATCCAACTTAATAATTTTTAATCATTTCCAATTGTTACTACTATTTATTGTATGCTTTTTATTTGTCCTCTTAATTATGTGACACTGATTAAAAAAGGTTTGAGTGGTCGTAGTTATTATGAATTGTTCTCTATTCTCATAGGAACCTGTCTTCCTGCTGATTCTTTAGCAACCACACAGTATGCTGTACAGAATTTCCACGACCAAGCATGGACAAAAAGTATGAATCGGATAATTGGAAAAAATATTCATCAGGATAATAGTTTTATCTGTATTTGCATCAATTGCACGAGTAGCAAAAAATTAGTCATGATGAATCTCCAAAAAAGTGTTCCCAAGTACTGCCTTGTTCATGAATGTAATGACTTCTTGGCTTCTTTCAGCTACTCATAGGGCAGGGGATTACATCCAAATCAGGCTGGTGGGCCTTGTTTTTGCCATTTGGTGGCGGTGGCGCTGGTGGTTTGGTTGGTGAGGAATAATATATTTTGTAATGATAAAAGTTACAGGATTTTATTTGCAATTTTTTCTTATTTTTTATTGTTTTATTTATTTATTTATTTATTTGTTTATTTAAATGAGAATCTGTCAAAATATGTCAGTGACATGATTTGTAATTAAATGAAAGATTAGAAATCTAATTAAAAGGTAGATTACCCATTCACTGTTTGATAATATATATTTCAAACGTGTTAAAGAGCATTCTTTCTTATTTTCTAGATGCAACTAGTTTTGGTAATCTGCCAATTAAACTCTGAGTGCTGGAGCATCTCGGGCACCTATGTGCTTGAGATGACACTCAACTGGGTGCCTCCGAACAACTGCCCAAGAGTATTGTTTTGTTTGCTCATGGGCAATAACCTATATGTGATTATGTGGTATCCTAGGAGCTGAGGTGGTTGCTTCTGCCTCTATTTTCTTCTTCTTTCCCAAATTTTCGGATGTGCAGATTAACTGAACAATTTGACCTGTCTTTAACCTTCTATTACTTTCTTTTCTTTCTTATGGTAAACAGAACACAAAGAACTGATGTCTGCGCTTGCCTCATCGTTTTGACTCCCTTTTCTAGGAGATGCATTTATGCTCCAAAGTTTACTGTAAATGTACTCTTTCTTTGTATGTGATATGATGCTTCTACGGGAACTGAATTGTTAAAGATCATCAAAAACTATAGTAATCGTTTTATTAGATGAAATATTGTTTCAGGTCTTTTCCTTGTAACATAGGAATGCACCTAGTCACTACGTGCTTGTGTCCTTCCTTCTCACTTTACCTTTTATCTCACGGTTGCTTATCTTTGTTTTTATTATTGATTTTGTCGTGGTGGTTTTTAGAAGATTTGTCTTGTGATTTCCTGAAGGATTAAAATTTTAGGAGACAATAATGTCAAAGATGCTCCTAACACCATTCCTGAAGGGCCTCATTTTATTGTTTGCACACATCTAGAAAATGCTAACATGCTAGTTGATTGGTGAATTGGGGAACAATGATATGGTGGAATGCCAATGGTAAATTTCAGAATTTATCTTATTTCTAAAATCTTCACATAACTCCTGCCACTCTCTGGGAAGGAGCAGCAGATGTTGCTCTCACTGCCAGCGGTGCACTCTTACTTGTACTATTGTCGATTATCATTTGTCCTGCTGGTGGCGGTCGTGGTGGTAAGAAGTGGACTATTTTTTGGTAAATTTGTAGTAGGAAATTGCTTTGAGAATACACAGGTTAGGACACCAGCCCAGGTGTTCATTGTGCAGCCGCTACTTGGGAGTTGGGAAGGAGCAGCAGAGGATCTTGCTTTCACTGCCATCAGTGTTCTCTTTATTATTGTGGATTATCATTTGTACTTTGGTGCCAGGTCTCCATTGCGCAGCAGGAAAAGTTTGTATTTTCCTGATTTCTTTTTTTATATTTTGATTCAGCTTTAGTGGGGGAAGAATCCTACAAGAAGTAGAACAGAAAATAGATGTATTGTTGAATTATATATTTAGTTGTGATGTAATAAACAATTAATTTTTTCTCCATACACTATTGACCCTTTCCCAGGCATGCTCAATGTCCTGCTCACCTCAAATACCAACGGCCCCACCGATGTTAGCTTGGGCAACCAGACTACTATCTCATGTAGCATTTCTAAGTTGCTAAAAAGACTAAAATCGAAATTGTTACCTTTCCTACGTTGCATTTCTCGTTCCAATGCTAAATGAAGGAATTGTTCGAGATGTTCCCTGCTACATAGAAATGCATCAATCCCATTGCTGCATAGCTGTAATTGGTGTGTTCCTAGGCAACTTATCTCGTTCCAACATCAACGAGTTCAATTTGACTGTTTAATTTGCAGTATTCTATGATCAAATCGATTGCCTCAGTGTCTTCATTGTGTGTTCCTAGGTAGCACATCTTGTTCCAACATCAACGAGTTCAATTTGAATGTTTAATTTGCAGCATATTATGATCAAATCGATTGCCTCAGTGCCCTAATATAGCTGTTTGCTGTGCCAAAATTGTTCCTTTTCCTCTTCCACATCATTTCTACTGTATTTCCTACCACAATAACTTCTGGTTTGTCCCAGTAATTTGTATCAATTCAAGCTTAAGAGGTAAATATTAACCTCAAATCTCATTCTATCTGTGTTTGTGTGTGTAATCCTACTTTCTATGAAACGATTAGACTTTCTGCAATTTCTAAATCCCTCAAATGGGAAAAATGTTACTTCATTGTACAATCAATGATGAACGCGGTAATCTTGTAACAACATCGCGCATACAGAATCTCATTCCAAGAATCAGGGACTCCCGGTAAGCACCAGTGAATGCAATCAGCATAAGTTTTTGGATCAGATCTCTGTTCTTTAGTCAAGAGTTTGCCTTTTCGTTCACCAAACACTGAGGTATGTCCATCTTTCCTGAATTCTGACAATTGAGTAATGTTTAACAATCTTACATTAACCTTCAATTGTCCCATGATGTCTTTTACTATTCCCATGATTTCAAGATTTGAACCTGTACCCCAGTATGATCCTTCAATTGGGTGTGTTTCTGTAAAGCAGTTACCATCACTTCCAGGCTTCCATTCCCAGTTCCTGCACATGAAATTTTCCTTCGAATATTGAGAAATGCTAAATGAACTTATGAATGCATGCAATGTGATGTGACCATTGGCCACAATCATGTACCTTAAAGTACACAATTCTATATGCCCTTGATCATCAAGGAAGGTGAAACGAAACCTATTTTGGATCATGACCGTTGGTGTGGATACTGCTTTGGATGCATTGTACAACATCGATTGGTGGTTTGTGGGTTTTGTTCGCTCGCTCGTATGAGTGCAGTTTACAATTCTTACACCCTACATTCGGTTATCATGGGGGAAAAGATTGAAAGAGCCCTATATTTAGGGCTACGACTGTTGGTCTAGATATTTATGGCTATGAATGTCGGTTTAGATACTGTTTTAGGCGCACTACACGACATTGGCACCGTTGTGAATGCGCTTCACAATTCTTATCATCTAGATACAGCAAGAAATTTCATATATTTTGGAGTGATGGAACTCACCACAAATGAGTTGGAGACATGGTCACGAAGAAGATCTTTTGAGTCTGAGGATTAATGCTGGATTCTATCCAATTTGCCCAAGTTTCTAAAGCCAACCTATAGGCAGTGGTTGTATTATATTCCTGAATATTCTCTGGTGATCCATATCTGGAAACAAGAAATGAAAACAGCTACATTAATAAGCATGAGATTAGTTCGACTAAATGTAACTCAACATTTAGTGTTTGGTAAACTGTATTGGATATATTTGGACATTATTAAAAAAATATGCAATTTGGTTCAGTAGATTTGAACTTCTTACGATGCATTGATTTGGGGTTTGTACATCCACCAGACGTAGCTCTCAAAGATCAAAATATCAACTCCTTCCCATTCTCTGCTATGCTTAGCAACAGAATCAAGCTTGACAAGGCGTTTCAATACAGTATGATTTGTTGCATGGTCTGAAATTGACTCAACAATGAAGGGTGCCCAGTAGTACTCAATTGTTGCATTGAACTCCTGGAATCAAGTGCAAGTGAACTCGTGTTAGTATCAGTCAATCTTTCAAGGAATGTTCGTATGACATAACAAGATTTTAACTTTTTTACTTTCTTTAATATTGTTCAATATTATCGGTTGACCTTATTAGATATGCCGAGAAAGGAGAATGAAAAGAGATTAGGGGATGCAATGTTGTTACCTCGACTGCAAAAATTTTCCTGGGTGCTATTCTTGTAAGGGATTTCTTTCCATCAGGAATTGCGGACTGTACCAAACAGACCATAGACTCGAACATGCCTCTTTGTATCGAGTCTCCAACAAACATCAACCTTTTATCCCTCAACATCTCCAGAAACTTTAATGCATTAAACCTGAACCATTTAAACAATGGAAACCTTATATTTGTCGTCAAATGAACGTTTAATCTAAGCAATTTACTCGTTTATATTTCTATCTTCTACACACCGTCTCATTGGCAGTGTAGATTTTTTCTTTAAAGTCATGTTTATTACGCAGTACTAGACAATATTTCAAAGGATGACGATCAAAATTTTATTCTTCCTTAAATCATGACCACTATTGTCAATCACACCAAAGATGCTACAGAGATCTGACATGGGATTTTCATAAATGAGTGACAGTTAAACTTGAAAATGAAACTTTTACATGCTCGGAATCCGAATTCAAGTTCTTTAAAACAATATGAATAGAACAAAATTGAATTCACAAAAAAGGGTTGAGTAATATTTACTTTGGCAAATTGCAAGAATTAGGCTGCCACCTCCAATTCTGATAGAAAGAGTCAGGTCTCCCATTCCTTAAGCAGGTAGTCTGTTTAACCAAAAAGGGACAACTTTCTTCTCTATAAAGTGGATAACTTTGATTATCCCAAATCCATTTACCTTCAAAAACATTGCATCCATCTTCAATTATTTCATCTTCAGAAACATTAATTGGCACTCTAAATGATCTTCTGCTTAAACCTCTCCACATCAGATATTGCTGATTGTTCTTCAAATTATCGAGACAAATGCGCGCTGTCCCGAGTATTAGCACGGAAAACAATGCGAGGGGGAAGAGGAGTTGGATCCGGCGATAATGCGGTGAGGGTTGTGTCGTCATGGCCGGCCTGCTGTGGATGAAGAGTTTTTTTTATGGGATTAGGTTGTTCAGTTGTGTCTCTTGGCATTTAAGCATGATTTGAAGCATTCCATGCAACTACTGGTTGGTAAGTTAAAAAGTTAGGTATGAGGTTCAATTGTTTAAGTTTGGCGCCTAAGTAACATAACATTCTTTCTACATCTGTCACATTCTTCAATGAATTGTCGTCAGAGGTTTGATTAAGCGGGTCGGGTTGAGTCGCCTATGTAACACTAGACAAGGCCAGGTCGTCGCAACTTATTGTTATTTTGTTTTTTGTTAATTTTACGAAAGCAAAAAAGGTTAAAAATGGCCCAGAACTACCTATTTTACCCCCATAATTTTCGTAAGTATTTTTAGCATTGGGTTAATTTTTTTATTTTTTATTTTTATATAGGCTTATTTTCATACATTTGAAAATTTTGTCTTGCTGACATTGTCTAGGACAAACATTTTTCTTGTCTATGCTTATGATGCTGCAAGGACAGAACAAATCAATCTATTCTAATGAATATTGGATTAAGACAAAATGTAAACAAAGGGTAGCACAGAAGACACCAAACATGTCCAAAAGTTTGTTAAAAGTGTATCATTTGATGAGACTAATACAACAATGAGTTTTATTGAGAGGTATCATTTGTGTTCACTATTAGGCATTAGCACGTCAATGCCTCCCTTCTCTCTTGTTGCAGTGGGAGGCATTGTCAATTGTGAATCGAACAATGAATCTTTTTGACTGTCTTTAGTTTACTTGTGAACACAAAATTCGTCTTACTTAAATATTTGAGTAAATAGTAATAGAAGTTTCGAACTTTTGAACTTTGTGACGATGAAGTCCAAAATCTTTAATTTCTAGCACCCGGGTCCTTAACTTTTAAAAAACGTACAAGCAAAATCCTTCTGTTAAAAAAATCATTAGTTTGACCGTTAAATGGTCAATTTTTTTTTTTTAAAATGACAAGATCACTCTTTTTCAAATTAAAACAAAAAACAAAAACAAAATTACAACTAACCCCCCGCCTTATTTCTTCATCTCCAACCAACCCTCAACTAACTAAAAAAATTTGCAATCAACCCCCATTCTAAAACTTCATCTTCTCCAAAACCACCGTTGGCTACCACCCACCACCAACCGGAAGCTCTATACCACCACAGTAAACCCATGCTTGCGCATTTTCCAAAGTCCAATAACTAACTCCAACCAATAAAATCGACTCGGTTGGTAGTGCTTTTGAGTTGGGTAGGGGTGGGTAGATGGGTTTGTTTGGGGAAGTTGAAAAGGAACCGAGCTTGCTTGAGGCCAAGCACGCACCTACACCGCATGCCTTTCCACCACTACGCTCTCACCACCAGCTCTTAGAAAATTTTTGTTTAACTTAAAACCATGGTTTGTAACCCACATATATAAGCTCGCTTACTAGGCTTTATAGGATGTCGATAGGATATATTGTTCTTTGCTTGACACTATTGTTCAGGCTTCATCTTCTTCTGGCATTGGTGAGTTTTTTTTCTATTTTTTTTTTTGTTTTAATTTGAGAAAGGGTAATCTTGTCATTTTTTTTAAAAAAAATTGACCATTTAACGGTTAAACTATCGATTTTTTTAAAAGAAGGACTTTGCTCACGCGTTTTTTAAAAGTTAATGACCTGAGTGCTAGAAATTAAAGGTTTGAGATCTCGTCATTACAAAGTTCAAAGGTTTGAGATCTCTAGTACTATCTACCCTAAATTTTTGTTAAAAAAATGTATTAGGCTGTTTAGAAAGTAGAATAATGATCTAATCTTTACGTATTTTTTTGTTGAGGTGTCGTGAGAAATGGACAATCCAAGATCAAACAATTATTGATCTTGGATTGTCCCACTCACGACACCCTCGACAAATGGACAATATGTGGGGCATTAGATAGGTACTCTTAGAAAGCAATCGTTACGAAAATGTCTTGAATTCAAATTTGATTACTTTTGATTACTTTGCTATTGTTCACGAAGAAGAAAAAGTTCCAAAAGTAAAAGAATGTTGAAGATGTTGATATGGATATGTTATTGCATATTCTTTTCACTTTATTCTTTCCTTTTAAAAATGCAAAAAGTCTTACATCAAACTCTTATCAACCACAAAGACTAGCATAAAAAAGGGGAACTAATTGGTCTCCCACATCATAAAAAATGATGGCTCCAAAAAATCTATTTTTTGATCAAAATCAATGTCAAACAGTCTGTAAATCAAATGTTTACAAAAGTTTTACAACTTTAAGATGTGATTTTAATTGAATAAGAATTAATTATATGTGATTATCGTTAGTGAAAGGTTATTTAGACGAGTAGAAATCTATTGTTCGAACTTGTTGTCTTTCTAATATATTTTTGATACATCAACACATCACATTTTCTTAACAAATAGCAAAATAAGAAGACATACGAAGATCCTTGTGTCTTTACCTTTAGAGCATGTTCAGCTAGTTGTATTTTTTTCACTTCCAAAATCCATTTTCGTTAAATGTGGTGGGTCACCGATGAATTCTTCTTGCACACTTTTGACCGAAATTGAAATTTGACAAAATTGCTTCTCAATCAATAAAATGGCATTTGAAAGTTAAAAAGGTAATTTGGTCATTTCATCCCAAATTCTTTTGAAAAGTCAAAAAATTTGTATTCAAAAAATAGATTTTTTGGTTGAAAATACATACTGAACATACTCTTAATCAAAATACTAACTTTATTATTGACAACCCAAAATGTACGTAGTGTTAATTAACGCACAAGACAAAAATATAAAAATTAAAGTTATTTTATTTTGTTAATCTTGTTTATTGCTATCTAATAAAAGATTGGGCATAACTCTAAGGCTCGCATAAGACCGACTACTCAACTATATTGATTAATTACAATAAATAAATAAATAGAAATCCAAAATTTTAGAATTTGTGGGAAGAGAAAAATGGTGAAAAAATACAATTTTAAAAAGTTCAGATAAGCAACATCTATGATTCACTTAAAAAATGCCAAAATTTTGAAGGTAGGGACGTTTTCCACAATACTCTCAATAGGTAGGGACGTTTTGTGCTATTTACCCAAATTTTTTGATAGTTTGCTTGTGAACACAAAATTTGTCTTACTTAAATTTTTGAATAAATAGCAATAGAGGTTTGAACCTTTGAACTTTGTGACGATGAGATCCCAAACCTTTAATTTCTAGCATCCGAGTCCTTAATTTTAAAAAAACACGCAAGCAAAATCCTTTTGTTAAAAAAAGCCATTAGTTTGACCGTTAAATGGTCAATTTTTTTAAAAAATGACAAAATTACCCTTTTTCAAATTAAAACAAAAACAAAATTACAACTAACCCCTCCCTCATTTCTTCTTCTCCAACCAACCCCGAACCAACTAAAAAAAAATTGCAATCAATCTCCATTCTAAAACTTCATCTTCTCTAAAACACGTGGTCGGCTACCACCCACTACCAATAGGAAGCTCTATACCACCACAATAAACCCATGCTTGCATATTTTCCAAAGTCCAATAACTAACTCCGCCAACAAGATCCGACTCGGTTGGTAGTGCTTTTGAGTTGGGGTAGGGGATGGGTAGATGGGTTTGTTTTGGGAAGTTGAAAAGAAACCCGAGCTTCTTAGGCCAAGCACGCACCTACACCGCATACCTTTCTACCATTGCGCTCTCACCACCCACCGCTTAATTTTTGTTTTAACTTAAAACCATGGTGTAACCCACATTTATAAGCTCGCTTACTAGGCTTTATAGGATGTCAATATAAGATATTGTTCTTTGCTTGACACTATTGTTCGGGCTTCATCTTCTTGTGGAGGATCAGCTGGCATTGGTTTTTTTTTTTTTTTCTTTTAATTTGAGCAAAGGGTAATCTTATTATTTTTTTAAAAAAATTGATCATTTAATGGTCAAACTAACGGTTTTTTTAACAAAAGACTTTGCTCACGCGTTTTTTAAAGGTTAAGGACCTGGGTGCTAGAAATTGAAAGTTTAAAATCTCATCATCACAAGATTCAAATGTTCGAGACTCTTAGTACTATTTACCTTAAATTTTTTATTAAAAAAATGTATTAGACTGTTTAGAAAGTAATCGTTACGAAAATGTCTTGAATTCAAATTTGATTAATTTTGATTACTTTGCTATTGTTCACGAAGAAGAAAAAGTTCCAAAAAGTAAAAGAAAGTTGAAGATGTTGATATGGATATGTTATTGCATATTCTTGTTCACTTTATTCTTTCCTTTTAAAAATGCAAAAAAGTCTTACATCAAACTCTTATCAACCACAAAGACTAGCATAAAAAAGGGGAAATAATTGGTCTCCCACATCTTTACGAAATTTAAAACAAAAATTGGAAAGAAACCCAACATACATTAGAATGTGAAATAACAAAATTGTCTTTAATCAACCAAATGCTACTTATTTTGACTAAGGATAATTTTATCATTTCATTCTTTATAGTTGTAGGACGTGCGATGCACGTAAGGTGGTTCGTAGGATACTTACGTTATTGTATTTTAATTTGTAATCTATACATATATAAAATAGTCCGATTATAATTTGCAGCAAATGGTTTAAGAAAATTAGCACTCAACAAATATAAGATGGATAATCAAAAGACACACTTCTTAAATATGAATATAACAAGCAAATAGTTATTTGAACAAACCACAATTTACAACTTAGAAGAATTTGTAGTTGATTCATAACTGTTTTCAAATTGTTTACTAAGCAAAATAGTAGAAGTTGAGAAATACTAAGCATATGTTTAATAGTGTTGGATTTATTTTTTAAGTGCTTCTATTATAAGTTCTGAGTGAATGTGTGGATAAAAAGTGAGTTGTAAATTGTGAGTCCTAATTTTTTGAACAGAAATCATCATCAAAGACAAAGATAAGATGTACTAATTAATAGGTTGATGATAAAAAATGTGATAAAAAATAGTTAGGGACATAAATGTAAAAATTAGATATTGTTGAGAACTTTAATATACATTAAAACGAGGAACAAATATTTTGTCAAACTTTTGTATTTTGTATTTATTTTGTTTATATAAAAATATGAGAGAAAAAAAAATATTTTTCACCTCCTTAATTAATTTTTTTGAAGTAAATCATCATCAAAAAGACAAAGATAAGATGTACTAATTAATAGGTTGATGATAAAAATGTGATAACAAATAGTTAGGGACATAAATGTAAAAATTAGATATTGTTGAAGACTTTTATTACAATTATAAAATGTGGTAGGTTAAAAAAGTGTGGTTTAAATATAATTACCCAAACAAAAAAAGAAAAAAAATTGATAAAAAAATAGAAGACATCCACTTCTTAAGCTGACACGTGGCAATATCAATAGTAAAAATTTTAGAACATACGAGAGAAAAAAAATATTTTTATGCCCCTTTAATTAATTTTTCGAACAGAAATCATAATCAAAGACAAAGATAAGATGTATTAATTAATAGGTTGATGATAAAAATGTGATAACAAATAGATATGGACATAAATGTAAAAATTAGATATTGTTGATGACTTTTATTACAATTATAAAATGTGGTGTGGTTTAAAAAAAAAAAAAATTTTCGCCCCCCTTAATTAATTTTTTTAAAAGTAAATCATCATCAAAGACAAAGATAAGTTGTACTAATTAATAAGTTGATGATAAAAAATATGATAACACATAGTTAGGGAAATAAATGTGAAAATTAAATATTGTTGAGGACTTTTATTACAATTATAAAATGTAGTGTGGTTAAAAAAAGTGTGGTTTAAATATAATTACCCAAATAAAAAAGGAACAAAAAAAGGGCAAAAGAAAAAGAAAAAGAAAAAGGAAAAGAGACCACATGTGAAGTCGACACGTGGCAACATGAATAGTAAGAAAGTCAGCCCCTTTTATTATAGGTAGATTTGATTTGAAAAGTAAAAAATAGTGGCTCCAAAATTACTATTTTTTGGATCAAAATCTATGTCAAACAGGCTGTAAATCAAATGTTTACAAAAGTTTTACAACTTTAAGAAGTGATTTTAATTGAATAAGAATTAATTATATGTGATTATCATTAGTAAAAAGTTATTTAGACGAGTAGAAATCTAATGTTCGAACTTGTTGTCTTTCTAATATATTTTTGATACATCAACGTATCACATTTTCTTAACAAATAGCAAATAAGAAGACATACGAAGATCCTTGTGTCTTTACCTTTAGAGCATGTTCGATTGCTTTTTTTTCACTTTCAAAATCTATTTTGTATTAATTGTGGTGAGCCACTGACTGAATTCTTTTTGTACACTTTTTGATTAAAATTGAAATTTGACAAAATTGTCCTCAATCAATAAAAAGCATTTGAAAGTTAAAAGGGTAATTTGGTCATTTTATCTCAAATTCTTTTGAAAAGTCAAAAAATTCATGCTCAAAAAATAAGTTTTTTGGTTGAAAATGCATACTCAACATGCTCTTAATCAATTTACTAACTTTATTATTGACAACTCAAAATGTCCAGTAGTCTTAATTAACGCACAAGACAAAAATATAAAAATTGAAGTTATTTTATTTTGTTAATCTTGTTTATTGCTATCTAATACAAAACACTGGGCATACCTCAAGGGCTCGCATAAGACCAGACTACTCAACTATATTGATTAATTGGTGGCGATCTCCTACCCAGGGGGGGATGGATATCACCGCCCACCACCGACGTGACTCACGGGGTAGGATATCGGTGCCACCGCCGGCGTGGTGGGCGCCACATCAATGCCCACCCACATGAGGAGGTGGTTTAAAAAAAAAAAAAAAAAAAAATTGCTCAAAATTTATCACTCCCGGACTCTCTCTCCCCAAATCGCTGGCCGACCCTCCCACCGTGATCGCATTCTCTCCCTCGGCTAGAGATCCTCTCCGCCGCCCAATCCGGTGAAATCATTCATCTCTCTCTCCCTCCTGCCTTGCGACATCATTCCCAAATCGCTCTCCCCATTTTTCTTTTACTAAGTATTTTAAGAATTCCATGTCCAAAACCCAATAAATTTATCAATACCACCAAAAACACACAAATTTGCTAGGAACGGCAACCGATAAATGAAATGAACTTACAAGAATAAAAACAAAAACCCATCAAAGAATGCAATTCAAAATAAAAAAATTACAGACCTTTTTTTTTCCGACTTCCAAATGCTCTTTCTTCCTCAACACATGCAGGACGCCATTCAAAAGTCCCCACAACCAAGTTCTCACTCCGATAATAAATGCCCATCACAAAACCCCCAAAATCAATATACATAAATGCCCATCGGTGCACCAATGTTATACACATACACTTATATACCTATATCAATATTTGTATATAAATTGAAGAAAAAGAACGGGAAATCAACTGCAGCCCAACGATTGGAGGACAGCAATTTGGGAACGATGCTCGGATTTCAGTCGCGGACTGCGTGCGAAAAATAGAACGTGATGCAGTCGCGAAGGTGGGGGAAGGCAGGAGGGAGAGAGAGGATGAATGATTTCACCGGATTGGACGCCGGAGAGGATCTCTCACCGGAGAGAGAATTGCAGTCGCGGTGGGGAGGGGGTCGGGCACAGCAATTTGGGGAGAGAGAGTCCGGAGAGTGATATAAATTTTGAGCAAATTTTTTTTTTTTTATTAAACCACCGTGATGTGGCGCCCACCACGTCGGTGATGGGTAAACGGTGATATCCTACCCACAGGGGTAGGAGATCAGCACCGATTGATTAATTACGACAAATAAATAAATAAAAATCCAAAATTTTAGAATTGACGGAAGAGAAAAATAGTGAAAAATGCCTTTGCTTTTAAAAGATCGCATACTCAACATTTATGCTTCACCTAAACTTGAAGCTTGGCATCGACGTCTAGTCTTGCTTGGACTTGTTCGGTGGGGTTTTTGAGAAAAAATTGGTTTTTAGTTCTTTTTTATTTTTCAATTTTTTTGTAGTAAAAGAAAAGTTGAAAAGTAAAATATTATAAACAAAAAAAATAGATTTTTGAGAAAAAAACTCTACCGAACATAACATCACTTGAGTCCAAAAAATATGAAACTGCTTTTTTCAAAAAGGTGGAAAAAAATGCAACACAATGGTGAAGATGGATGACTATACGAAGTATAAAAACTGCTTTTTTTTTTTTTTTTTTTTTTAGAGAGCTAAAAAGCAGCGGACTTCTCGATGTCAAACCCCTCGTCCCCCAACCCACCCACCTACTCAACCATCCGCCATAAATATATATATCATCCCCTTAACTATTCTTTACACTGTCAATTCATTTTGGTTCCTTTGAATTTTCCTTCTCTCTACATTATAACTGTAACATATTACAGTTAAAAAAGCAGAAAATGAAGGCAGCCATATTGAGATCCCTTTTCAGGAGGAGCTCTACAGTAGCTCCATCATCATCGTATCTATTGCGCCGTGGCTTTTCGTCGGAGTCGGCGCCAGAGCGGAAAGTTGCCATTCTTGGAGCCGCCGGTGGTATCGGCCAGCCGCTGTCTTTACTCATGAAGCTGAACCCGCTCGTCTCCACGTTGGCCCTTTACGACATTGCCGGCACCCCCGGTGTCGCGGCTGACGTCAGCCACATTAACACCAGATCTGAGGTCCCTTACGCTTCCCTCTGTAACTATTATTCTTTAATTTAACTTTTTGTTCTTTTTCGGTGGTTTTGTATTTGATTTATTTTTTTAATTCGGCATTTATTCACGGTTTTAGAGCATTTTTTTGCTTCGTGGTATCTGTACCTCATTTCTGCATGTTTATGTGCCTTGATTTATATGTTGTCGCTTTTTTGTTTTTGTATAGCTTTCTAGAGTTTTAGCTCAATTACTTATTATACTAAATTTATAGACTCCTGGGGGGATTGTTTTGATTTGTAATAGCAGTTTCAGTCGAGGAAATTGTAACTTTAAACCAGATTTTCTACTAGAAGAGTTTTTTATTTTCATTATTTCTCATATTAAACTGAAAATTGAATTCATGACCTCGTGTGTTGTAAATGAAAGTCATGGAACATGTAAAGAGAAACGGTTGCAAATGTAAAATCTTTTCCTCATTTTATCTCAAATTCTTTTGAACTCTAATGGGTTGTTAGAATTCAGAATTGTTAAATGATTTTTGGTTAATCATTCCTGCACGTTTGAATCTTTTCATGTGTATGCTTGATCTTCATATCACTAATTTCCCTCTTCTTCATATCAATCTATGAAATTGTAAGCTGTTTACTTTCAATTGTTTGCTTGTTTGTTTCTCACTAATTCTCTTGCACTGTTTGCTGACATGATTTATCCACATATTTGCTTGTATGGATAGGTGACTGGGTACATGGGAGATGACCAGCTAAAACAGGCTCTGGAGGGATCAGACGTTGTCATCATTCCAGCTGGTGTTCCCAGAAAGCCTGGCATGACCCGTGATGACCTCTTCAACATTAATGCTGGCATTGTGAAATCGCTCTGCACTGCCATCGGCAAGTATTGCCCAAATGTGAGCCCTGCCTTTCTTTGCATCTATAGTTTTTTAATTGTGGAATTTTACCAATGACTTTTGACAAGGAAAGTTTCAATCAGGCACTTGTCACTATGATTAGCAACCCTGTGAACTCCACTGTCCCAATTGCAGCTGAGATCCTCAAGGGACTAGGAGTATATGATGAGAAAAAACTGTTGGGCGTGACCACACTTGATGTGGTTAGGGCCAAGACATTCTATGCTGGCAAGGCCAAAGTCAATGTGGCAGGTATGCATATATTTATTGACTCACTGAGTTGCGCTTGCTAGCTTCATATTGTGATTTTGCATTATTGAAAATATAGTTCATTGCCTAAATTTTCTCTCTTTGTTGCAGGGGTCAATGTACCTGTTGTTGGTGGTCATGCAGGCATAACAATTCTTCCATTATTTTCACAGGTACTGCCTTTGCATTGATTTTTCATTTTTTGCTTATCGTATTAGACTTGGGCAAATGTAGGATAGGCTGACACTTATATTTTGATGTTTGGTTTTAGGCCACACCAAACGCCAATTTGTCTGATGAAGACATTAAAGCTCTCACAAAACGAACACAAGATGGTGGAACAGAAGTTGTTGAAGCTAAGGCCGGAAAGGGATCGGCTACACTCTCAATGGCGTAAGAGCTGTGCTTTCATTGTTTCTATATGTTTTTGGTGCTACTTTTTTTCTTCTGTTCAGTAGAATCTTGAGTTTGAACATCAGATTTCATGAAATGTTGTCTGGTCTATACCTAGATGACTCTGGCTTCAATATCACATAATTATCATTGGTTACTGTTTGTCAATTTCAAATAACCACTCATGAATGGCTTTAAGTTCCAAATTACAAAGAACAATCTTAATTGAAATAGAAAGGAGCTCCTTTTTGTCACATGATTAATAAAGGTACAGTCATTCTATTTCCTGTTGGGATCCCTTGTGAATAGCAAATTGGTACAATCGTGCCGAAATCTGGTATATTAGTAATTTGAATGCATAATTTAGTACTCCAAACTATCCTTTAAAAAGTATCATAATGAAACGGTGAATTTTGAAAAGGAGCTCCGTTTTGTCACATGATTAATAAAGTTACAGTCATTCTATTTACTGTTGGGATCCCTTGTGAATAGCAAATTGGTACATTTGTGCTGAAATCTGGTATATTAGTAATTTGAATGCATAATTTAGTACTCCAAACTATCCTTGAAAAAGTATCATAATGAAACGGTGAATTTTGAAAAAGAAACTTCTAAATAACAAATGCTCCTTTTACTTCATCAATAACCGACAGTATGGAAATTCTATAATGGTAAAAAATTGCATTGCATCATTTGAAGCTCCTTAAAATTTCTCACAAATTTAAAGAAGCCTACTCTAGCCTAGCCTGCCACATCTTCACTAGATGGAAAAATGTGTTCCTAAACCATAGCAGTCTACATATTAGTTAACATTTTGCAATCATGCTTTTGATTGATTAACTCAATTAATATGTTCTGATAGTGCTATGTTTTGTGCAGCTATGCGGGAGCCATATTTGCCGATGCTTGCTTGAAGGGACTTAATGGAGTCCCAGATGTTGTGGAATGTTCTTTCGTGCAGTCAACTGTCACCGAGTTACCTTTCTTTGCATCCAAGGTGAGTTCAAAATTTTTGTGCAAGATGAGTGGACCCTTGTTATTGAGAATGAAGTTTTCACTTTTTTAATCAGAAATTCTTGGCAAGTGGTCTGTTTAATCATTTGAATCTCACCCAAATTCATGTTGAATGATTATTATGTATGAGCCTTCGGTTGATGTGAATTTCTGAAAAAACAGCAGTATGTTTAATGATGCAATGAGAAGCCACTTCATGCATGCTGTTAGGTGATCTTGAGTTTGACCGTTTCTTAAACTTCATAAAGAACCTCAACTTATGATGATTATTGAAATTTTCCACAAAGTATTCAAATGTAGAAGTATTGTCACCAGACGCTACTTAAGGATAAGTGGAGAATGTAAACCTAAATTTAATGAAATGCTGGTGGACAAAATGGCTGTTCAATTCCCTCCTTCACCTTTTTATTGTTGCTCCCTTATCTCACCTCTGAATGGCTGCTTGTAAAACAGATTCTGCCAGTGCAGTTTTTAGCTTTTCAGGTTGCATATTGCGTTCTCGATTTTGTTCTTTTGTGATTGGCCATTAATTTCCATGTTGTGTGCAATACCAGGTGAGACTTGGGAAGAATGGTGTGGAGGAAGTCCTAGGTTTGGGTCCGATTTCCGACTTTGAGCAACAAGGCCTGGAAGCTCTAAAGCCTGAGCTCAAATCCTCCATTGAAAAGGGAATCAAGTTTGCCCAACAGAGTTGAAATGGCTTCTATGGCACAATTTTGCATTATTTATTGCCCATGTAGGATTTTCTCGAAGTTTTTCATGCTGTTGGAGAGACAAAATCTATCTACTCTTAGCGAAATGAGCTTGGAGCACATTACTTCAAATAATACCGGCTATACAATCAAGTTGCTTGGTTATGTCTAGTCGCTTAGTGTGTCTGTTATTCACTCCTAGTTGAGAGAGAGAATTTCATCTCGGGTTATTGTGTGTTATTGACAGTTTAGTGTTGGACAATAACCTAGTTTGCTCTGCATGATGTTGCTTAATTTTCAACTGTTTAACTAGTGAAATGTGCTTATAGAATGAGTACGAAATGTTTTGATCACACATTAATAAAACCTTACTGTGCAGGTTCTAATACCCGTTCCACATTTGGTAAGTTGGAATAAAGCATTGTGATAGAATAAAAATGGTAAAATGATAGTTTGCTTAGAATTATGCTATAAAATCTTTTCTTCAGCGACAAACTAGATCAAACAATTAACACTTCAGGTTGCGTTTGGAACGTTGGATTAGATTGTTCAATAAATTATGTATAAAATTAGAGGAGATAGAATTATGTAAATGGTATTAAGGTCAATCAAGGTAGAAAATATTTATAAGTTTTTAATTTGAAATATGTTGTTTGTATTATTTTTCTTATGCAATTTAGACTCACTTTATTTTGTATTATGTTATTCGGTTAGCTTAAGAAAGATATTGTAAATAATATTCTTTCAAACAAGAAACTAAAAACTATTATCCTCGTTGTACCACTAGTGTTATCTACACAATATATTTATTCTAATTTTCTACTTAATTTATTGTACCGTCTAATCCGTGTACAAAACACAACCATAAAGTTTACAACAGACAATGACAAAATTAAAGTGAACAATAATTAATTTTTCAATTGTACATAGACTCTTCAATGTTTCGAAGCAGAGCTGGAGAATGATAATCTGAAATGATAAGCAATGAACAAATGGAATGGATTTTGCTTATTCCTTTGGTTTAAGTCAATCCCTCCATAATACAATTCAAGCTTTTAATTGGCCCCACTTCTCCATTAGTGCATGCAGTATTTCAGTACAACATAGCTTTGTTTCCTATCTTTTTCATTTTATGGATATAAGGTAAGGTTCAAAATATGACCCTCCCCTCCCCTAGTCAGGAAGGAGAGGTAATCTATCAACAGTGAAGGCAGATCCATTTGTTTCAGCATTTGGCCTGTATAACTCATCGATTTTGCCAGCGTCATCAGCTCCACTTGCATTGCTGTCTTCATTTACGGTACTCGGAAATGGAAGGATACGAAGCCGTACATCTGGCTCACATCCAACTCTTTCTGATTTAAGCTTGTACTTGCGGATGAGATCCTTCTGAAGCAACAAAATTTTGGAAGACCGGGGAAGTAGTTCCACAGGTTCTCCTTTTGGAATCACTATTTGCTCGATGGCTATTCGTGCCTCCTGTGAAAATAAGAAAAAGAAAAACTTCATGGAGTCGCAAGCGGGATTAAACCATCATAAGTGTGAATCTTTCTCATCATTTATCCATGTTCAGACAATCTTTTACTTTACGAGGTATTCTTTTAAAAGGCCTTCTTCCTGTGGACAAGATGAAAAATGGCCTTACTTTAGTTTGTTAGTTGAAAAGGCCTTATTTTAGTTGATGGGGCTGATGAGTGGTGGCGGGGGGGTGCTGAGGGGAAGGAAGAAGATGATGGGAAGGGGGGAAGAAGACAACAATAAGGGTATTTTACGATTTTAAAAGTGATATAGGGTCACTTCCAAGAACTTTGAAAAGGCTAGGCATTTCATCATACTGTGCTTCCAATTGTAGGCCTTTTTGGTAAATTCCTATAATGCAAGGATATTTTTAGGGGCCAACACATGTTGCTCATCACAACTCTAGTATAGCATTCTGCAGTTAAATCAAATTAAAGGCAATAGACAGGCTGAAATGGAGCAGGGTCATGATTCCTCAAGCAACTCATTTCTAGTCATGAACTCCAAAATAAAACACCTTACTTATAAGATATCATGTCTTATACTTGATTCAATCATTAGATTGTTGAACAACATCAAAGAATCTTCATCAGAATCTCTCGCATACCACGGTTATTAATGCAATTTCATTTAAGCAATAAGCAATATTGGCTGCACAAACCATAATTTATTTAGTACTTACTTATAATGTAGTACATCATATCATCGTGGAGGCTGAACCCAAGATACACCTTGTATCCCATTCAAGAAAACTACCCTCTGATTTTCCAATCATCAAATGATTGAGATTAAAGCAAGCAGCCACTTTGCAAAAGCTTTTATGAACTAGTCTAGACCACATTAACCCGCTAGATATAGTCCTACCAAAGCTTCCTTTATCCTCGTAGACTTTTTATTAGTTTACCAACTAAAGATTTCCACGAGTAAGAATTTACCATATCTAACACATGATGTGTACAAGTAAAACATTAGCATGTAGTGAATATGTGAATATGTTAAAGTGTATTTATGAGAGAGAGAACTTTGGGATTACCTCCAAGGCATCAATCTTTTCTGTCTCATTCGCCTTAGCTTCAGTTTCAAAAGAGTCATAACCATCAGCATAATCGGTTATTAAAGCCTGTATGGCTTTTGTTAACTGTGCCAACGAGCTTGTCTACAGAAGGAAGGAAAACACGAAGAAGAATGAATGTCAAGTAAAACTAAAAAGATGACAAACAGAGGAAAATGACAACTAAAGTAGGAAAAAAACTGTAAAATAAGATAAAAACCAAGTATCATTTTTATTTTGATGTATTAATTGTAAGGTGAAGATCAGTAGGGAAAAGCCGCATTTTCTACTGCCAAATTTACCTTTGCGATATAAATAGGAATGCCATGAGATCTTGCGGCGGCTTGAAGCCGAGAATTCTTTTTGAGCTTAGACTGCAATGCAAGCATTACATCTGCTTCGCTGATATTGTCAGTAAATTCAATTGAATCATCAATGCTTAACTGTTTAATCCCTTGTATCATACTTGCCTCTGATATCTACAACATCTGCTCACAGTGTAAGTTCGATATGCTACTGGTTTCATAAAGAATCTAAGCAGATACAGCAGATATTTTTGTCCATCTTGACAAGTGAAAGTAAATCATCATATGGATTTGATCATATCCATTTCTAGACCTTGAACTTGTGAAAACTCCCCAGGTAACATAATTAGAGGAAAGTGTTAACTAGTATAGAAACATATTTTATGTCACGATCCCCGTTTTCATCCGGGTCATACTCCTTAGAAATGAATCTTAGCACCAAGTATCAAAACATGTTATATTTTGAATGTAGAAATTCATTTAAACTTGCTATACCAAGATAAGTAAAATTCAGAAAGGAAAATTTATTATTGTAAAAAATGGAAATTGGTAATATTATTGTCAAGTACTTCAACGCACATAAGCAAAGGACTCAAATATCTTGGGACTTTTTTCTTCTCGATTTTCAAGAGGATCTAGCCATGCTGATAATTTGATATCTTGAACATATTTTCTTTTACTACGTCACTATGATAAACCATCAACCTTGAGTATTATAAATGTAGGAGGATGAAGATGAACACCTAAGAAGCAAGATGCAAATTCAATCTATGACTACACATACGTGAAAGATCTTATACCCCTTCCCTCCCCGAACAAAAAAGAAAAGGAAACAACCCAACAATTTCTTATCATTTTCACCAGGGAACAGCGACATGGAAACAACCCACCATTCCCTCTCCCATTCTCAACCAAACCAAAAAGAAGGTCCAATATTCCTTTATTTCTTTTTCTATTTTTTTTTTTTTTCATTTGTTTAGTCTCCAGGGACGGTTGGGTTTTTTACTTCCATTTGAACCCCAATATTTGAGAGCACAATGAAGGCAAAATCAAACTATTTTCAAGTCTATACTAGTACCAACTGCATAAAAATCAGCTCACCTTGAGAACTAATGATCATGAAGTCACAATAGAAAATTCATTCTAGAAGGGATGAAAACAGTTCCACTAATACTATGGCCATGTTTGGGCTGGAATTCGGATTACAGAAACTATGGTCGTTCACAGTAATCAATTATTAAAACAGAGTTGTGTATCAAGTTTTATGAACTCTGTAGATAAGCAATAAACAGTCAGCCTTGATACCATAATAAAAGATTGGGTAAATTACACTCTGGGTCCCCATCCTTTCCTTTGACGCAATTTCATTGCCATTTAATTTTAATCGCATGTATAATCCCCAAACTTTAAGTAATTCACGCAATTAGTCTCCACTGACAGAATCGGTCCAAATCAGCCGTTAAGTGAGGCAATGTATTGCACACAAAATTTCACACTAAGGTAATTTCGTCTTGGCAAGAAAAGCGTTCCGCAGAATATATGACTCGTATTGCACACAAAATTTCTACTCAAGGGTGAGGAATAAAAGGGAAATTTTGGCAAAATGAAGTCAAGATCTTATACCAATCTTCTGGATTTAGCATCTGGGAATTTCCACATAATGGGCAAGGAGAAGGAGCGGAAGCAGTTCTCACGGGTAATGACAGTCCCAGGGAGTATAGTTGAGTTATATGATGACCAGACTAATAGTGTTACATCAGAAAACCCATCTTCAGTTGCTTGAAAATTCCATAGATAAAGATTGCTAAGATCAAATGCTTCAGTTGACTTTAAATAATTAGTACTTAGCTTTTTCAAATTTGATTCTTGCATTCCATTGGGAGAATGTAAGATACACCACCACCAGGTACGCTTTGGGCACTGCTGGAGGCACTGGAGGAACACGCACTGCCGCTAAGCAAAGAAGACCTTGGCATCAAATACTCGAAACCAAAGCAAATAGAAGCATAGAAAATAAACAAAGTTTTAAACCTCAACAATCTCAAAACAGAAGCACTGAAGGAACTGAAAATCCATGTCAAACAAGCCCTTAACATCCATGGATTTGCAAAATTGCCCGAAGAATTTCAATATGGGGCGTGCCACTTTTAAAAGATGATCGGACTGATGATGTCTTACTGAAATTCTTAAAATCACGAAATTTCCACGCAGAAGAATCCTTTTCCATGTTAGCGAACACAATCCAGTGGAGAAATGAATTCAAAATTGGTAAGTTAATAGAACAAGATCTTGGGGATGATCTACAAAAGGCTGTGTATATGCATGGACGGGATAAGGAAGGGAATCCTGTGTTTGTACATGGAGTTAAAGAATAAGGATCTTTATGTGAAGACATTAATGGATGAGGAGAAGAGGATGAATTTGTAAAACGGAAGATTCACATTAAGTAACCATAAAGGATTAAGTGGCTTGACGAAATTACCTTGGATAGAAATGTCGCGTGCACTACACCTGTCTCACTTAATGGCTGATTTGGATAGATTCCATGAGTAGAGACTAATTGCGTGAATTACTGAAAGGTTGTGGATAATATGTGCGATTAAAATTGAATGAGGATGAAATTGCGACAAAGTGGAAAGGATGGGACCAGAGTGTAATTTACCTTAAAAGATTTCACTAAATTTTAAAAATCTAATATAATCAGTTTTAATCGATTCAGAAAAGTATGGACCAAGGTCAGACTGCTTGTGTGACAGTAGTTCTCACCCCATAAAGAAATATACAGAGGGCGTCCTCATCTTTACAACAATTTGCTTCCGAACCAAACTCTGTATAGTCAAATGCACCACCATTCATTTGCAAACCATCTTCAACCACACTTTCACCTATCTCAGATAAATCAGAAATGAATGACGTTTGTTCGACTTCATCTTCTGATCCCTGATTTATCTTCCGAACCTCAAATTTTGCGTAATGGCCTTCTCAAGATAAAAATAATAGAAAATTAATTAATGAAGCAAATGTCATATCAATATCCATTCAGGATAGTACATTTAAGAAAATCGAAAATGAACATAGCAAAAGAAGCATTATTTTTGTATAGGTGGAATACAAAACCTGAAAGTATGGCATCTACTGTTGCATCTAAATTACGATGAACTCGCAACTCGGTCTTGGAAATTATCTCTACTCCACAGCTAAAAGTTGATGGTCCTTTTCTCTCTAAAACTGTTTTCTGGACACCCCTCCGACTTGCCTCTTCATCCCCTAATGTCACACTCTGGGAAAGAATTGCAAGAATGTGACTGTTTGGCAAAGGATAAAAATAGCAACAATTTGATAAAAGCTAATCCCTGAGATAATAGACTGAAACGTTATGGTGAGAGGAGCAATTTATCAATCAATTACACCTCTCTTAACTACTTTTTATGATCCTCATCAGTCATATTTGATTCCCTAGTAGCACACAAAAATACACACAGATACGATCACATGCACACGCGCACGAGCGCACACTCATGTATATACACACACATACATATACATAGCGTATAATACCAACCTATTTAATCTTGGAATTAAATTGAACAAATTCCGAAATGTCAATAGAGAAATGTCAATAGAGATAAATTTCCTATTAACAATATAAATTCCAAGTCATGTGATTGACCAATATTTCACTTGCTTAAGGAATTATTAGATCTTTCAGACAAATTATTTGGCAAAGTGTTTCCGGTCTGGTTGTAATTCCCAGAGAAAAAATTCATCCACAACCTTCTATAGACTAAAAATTTGAGGTTCCATTATGGAAATCCTCTAATCATTTAGCCTGATTAAGACAAATTTCCCCCTCAAAGGATAAATCAAGGTTTCCTTGATTCACTTAGAAGTAAACCATTTTGTTTCTCATTATTGCATATCTTGGAAGACATGCACTTCGTGGGTACCCCATTTTCGGGTTGACTGGGTAATTGTCTGTGAGATCAAGATCAGCATTCTATTATGTTGGTAATTCAAATGCGAAAGAGAAAATCATTTGGCATCAATAGACAAAGGGCTTTATTTAACTTCTCCAACACATTAATCACACATTTCAAATTACCTGCACTTCCCCAACAAGCATCTCTAGTGCTGGATTCATCACTAAATTTTCTATGGTTACTCCATGAGCTGTTGCAACTAACTGAATTCCACGTTGTGCAATTGTTCTTGCGGCCATTGCTTCAAGTTTTGTGCCAATTTCATCAATTACAATTACTTGTGGCATATGATTTTCAACTGCTTCTATCAGCACCTACAAAATAAGTTTAAAAAAAAAAAAAAGAAAAAAGATCATCTTAAGTTATTGTTTAATCTGATGACAAAAACTGAATTGTCAGAAATTCATTTTAATGAGAGTTTCTCGTCAACAAAACTTTATTTCATATCCAAATTCAACTTTTCAAATATAAATGTCCTTATATGCACTCATGGGACATGCAGAATGCAGAGTAAACAACAAAGGAAAGTTAAATGGACATTCATACAAATGTCTCTTACAAGCCTGAAAGCATCATGTCGCTGGACAATTGCATCAAAGATTATTTCATAATCCTTGGGGTATTCTTGGAAAACTTGCTGTAGACATCTATTTTATGCAAAAGAATAAGAACTATTTTGGAATTTATTTTGATTGTATTCCTTTATTCCCTATCCATAGTTATTGGGTTACAGTTAGGTAATTTTCCATTTTCATTGTTTGGTAACTTTACATCTTTTGCTCGAAATGTTAAGCATAAATAGGAGTGGGGTGATGTACATAGACTATTGAATATTGAAATTTCCTTCTGTTCTTGTCTCTAATACGTCCTTCTCCACTTTCTCTCTCTCTTCTCTTCTCTTCTCCTCTCCTCTCTCCTCTTCCATTCACTATACCATTTTGCATCACCTTATCCTTCCATGACAGAAAATCTTTTGCTTGAGTTTTCATAACTATTAAGTCATCAGCTCAGTGTGACTTCATTCTCCTACCACAAACTATTCCATTATAGAGACAGGTCTTCTAATAGTAGAGAACTTATGTGAACAACCGAAAATTAGAATTATTGCATCTTAAGAGTAAAACTATTAGAAATGAAAATCTAAGTGGCATAACAAATAATAAGCACTAAAGCAAAAAAAAAAGTAATAATAATAATGATGAGTAACACTGATAGTAATCCATGTGAAAATGCAACAAGTATATTTTTGACATAGAACCCACCATGAACATACATTTTGAGTAAATTCACTGTCAACTTTGCATATATTGCTGGCTAGATGCTAATAAAAAATATCACTTATAGTTTATTAAAAGAAGTTCACCTAGATTTATATAATTCCTTGTGTCATATATGTAATCACATGCACAATTTTGAAGGGGGTGTGTTCTCATTTCATTTTTAACTTTGTTGACTACATAGAAAGGCGACTGCAGTTCATACCTTATGTTGCATATCAGTATGCGGGACTTGCATTCTGCGAGCGTTACCTACTCCAGCATGAGGAATATCCCCATCCCCACCAATCTCATTAGAGGTGTCAACAATCATTACACGCTTTTGGTAGTCATCTGCAAGCATACGAGCTATGTCCCTTGGATATAGGATGTGTAGGTCAAAACAACGATTAGCTACTTGTTTGAAATACTCAAGAAATAATTCCTTGCAAAGGAAATTCATAAATGTGGATAAGGTGAATGAAATTATTTTCGAAATGACTTGTAGACCTAATTTCATAATCGTCTTCTAATATCCTCTTTAACAAAAACACATGATAGAATGTGTTGGAATTTTATAAACAGAGACTTCAGGATTAGAAAACTAGCATAAAGACCAAATAACTGGAGTGGCTTTCTTATAAGCACATATAGATACTAACCTGATAATTGTGGTCTTCCCCACCCCTGGAGGCCCAATAAGTAACAGGGAAGCCCCAGCTTCAACTAAATCTCTCAACAAGTTGGCACTTCCGGACACTGCTCGACCAACACGACAAGTCAGACCAATAATTGCACCTTTCCGATTCCTGACGGCGCTAATGCGGTGCAAGGTTCTACTAATTCCTGCTCTATTATCAATTGCAAAGTCTCCAACCTGTAACATAAATTCCAGCAAGTAACAATACTTCAATTGCATTATCATTGTCCGAGGAGGAAAAAGAAAAGAACAAAGAACAAAGAAACTAGTTTTCCTCCTGTTTTGACTTTTACTACGACAAAAACCATGTGCAATTATATTACATTATATAAATTGAAATTGAAAGAAGCAAATAGAACACAAATGTGTATGTCATTCATCTCGTATTTAATATTAATTAACCTCCTTTTTGCAAAATATAAGAAAGAAGGTATCCTTCCGACTTTCTTCGCTTTTCCTTTGCATTATGATGACTAACCAACAAAATCATAATCATTATAATAACGTTAGAATATGTCTCAGAATTAAACTATCATGAATCATAATCGATCGAGTCTACCAACGACTAATCAAACCTTGACGGAGCAGAGTCTTGCAATCAAACTAAAAGATAGAGGCAAGAAGGAGAAATAAAAAAACAAATATCACTATACCTGTGAAGTGGCGTATTGGATATCGTCCATGGTGATCGGGTGATCCGACAAGATGTAGTCACCTGAAGGGAACCGAGCCAGCGGCTTTCGGCCCATATCCATAACCACCTCAATCAAGACCCGGAGCTCCGGGTGCTCGCTTACCCTCCGCCGCATCTCCTCCGGCAAAAGCGACAGCAGGCGGCCCAGCTCCACATCAAAAGCGTCACTATCGCCTATTGAAGAAGAAGAAGAAGAAGAAGAAGACGGTGATGACGAAAATCTTACAGTCGGATGAACCAAGAGTTTTGGGGTACGGGCTGACCCGAACCAGGGATATTTATAATTGGCTAGGTTGTGGAAATGGAGGAAGTTGAGAATCCGGTTCGGGCTGGGATTTGAGTTTGGGGGAGGCGGAGAGTGGCGGACCGGGCGGTGGAGCAGTGGTGAAAAATGGAGCATTGGTGTTTTGGCGGTAAAATCAGCATGGGTCGTTAGGTTTTGGAATTTGGGGATTTCTTTGTTGACAGGTGGAGTTTCACTTTGCCTTATCCTTCCCTTTTTGTACGCAACAAGCGTGGACTTCTTTTTTTCTTTTTTCCTTCTATATTCCTCTTCTTTTTTTTCTTCTTCTTTTTTTTTAATTGATTATTATTGAATTGAGTACCTCTAAAAGATTCATTGCTTATATGTGATGTTGAAATTTGTATTTAGCGAAATTTTTAAATTGATAAAATTGTCCTTATTAATTTAGAGTGCGTTTGCATGCAACCTATTTTTCATGAAAAAAAAATTTTCCACCTATTTTTCAACTAATACGTTTTACATATTTTTCCATGAAAAAAGTATTTTTCCACCTATTTTTTAACTACATGTTTGATTGATATTTATTTTTTTCCAGGTAAAACGTTTTCTTATTTTTACATAAATGGCTACATTTTTCTTGAAAATAAGGAAAACATTTTTTTAGGTGGGGGATGTTTTATTTTCCATAGAAATTTTATCTTCTAAATTGATATTTTCCAATTAACAATTTCTTGACAATTCAAATTCCTGAAATTCATTTCTTTTCCACTCAAATTTAATATTTGCAATCAAACGCACTTTAGTAAAATATTAAATATAACTAATTTATTCTACACATCGATATTATGGATAAATATACAATTTAAGTATTCTTTTTGAAAAGTTAATAACATATTTTTATCATAATTATTTATCATTTTTGAAAAGTCATATATAAATATGTTATAATACTATTATAGGAATTACACATAAAGTGAATAATTAAAATTATGAGATATATAATAAATAATAAAAATTTAGTCAAATAAATATATAGATATCTACAAATCATAATATAAAAGCACTATCAACACGATATTTTTTTGAAATGACAATTAAATATAAGAACTATTTAAAAAAAAATCTATTAGCAAAAATTATATTCATAATTATTGTGCCAGACAGACCCCTCATCTTGTTCAAAAAGTCATGATCTACTTCCCACCATGAAGAGTTCTTATAATTTCTTATTGGACAATTGTTCAGTGGGAGTTGGACAAGCAATTGACTTTTAATGTGAAACACTTTTGTTTATTCAATATCCACTGGACAAGTATCTAGTAGGAGTTATAAGAATTCTCCATGATGAAGAGTAGATCAGAAGAGCTTGTCCAAATTGAAGTATCAAACATGCCCTTTGTTTTCTTAAATTGGTAATAACTCGTTGTTGTTAAAGTTGTTATGATTAGTAGATCATAAAATGGTTATTGATTACATGGGTTACCGGCAGCAGTTGAGCGTAATAAAAAGCACGTTGGAAAACTTATTTACAAATTAAGTAATAATTAATTTATAATTTATTAATCATGTGTAGAAAATTGGACGGAATTCTAACTTACTTGAAAATAAAATTGACAAACAAATTAAATTGATCGAGGCAAGATTTCGAATCTTTTTCCTTAAAATGATAATGCACCGTACTGGTACTGACGGTCCTTCGGTCCTCATCTCCTAAGATACAACGACCTAGTCTTGTAATAACAGCACTCCAAATTACAAGATCAACGAAGTTACAATCGTTTTGACCTCTCTGAATCGATCTTGAAATGCAGAATATAATATTTGTGGACTGAATTGGAGAACACAGAGTAGTCCAAGAAAGAAGATAATATTATACTGCAAGAGAATGATTTTGAATAAATGAATTCCATGAATTAGGGAATTTAGGTTGTGTTTGATTGCACAATTTTCTATGGAAAATGTCACATTCATAGAAAATAATTTCACTTCAGTAGAAAATGTTTTCTAACTTTGACTATTTGATAGAAATTGAAAAAAGAAAATATTTTTTAAGGTACAATCACTTAAAGCATGGATTTGACAACTTTCTTGAAAAATGTTTTCTCACCATTTTGGTGGGTTTTTTTTTTTTTTCCCCCACCTTAAATAGAAATTATTTTCATTTTTTACCTTTTTTCACCCTTAACAATCAAACACACCCTTATACAGGAGTTTGGAAAGTTGTGTTTCACTTTCAAAAGGTGATTTAAAATTAAATAATTAAATATTTAATTTTAATTCTATAAAAAGTTATATATATCAAATACGACCCATGACCTAAGCTCGGCATGTGGTGTTGCACGCGGGTTTTAGTCGAACCCACTAACATGTAGGTCGTGTTTCTTCCAAAGATAATTGGTATTCTTTGAGGTCCAAACTCAACTGTCCAACTTGAACTATTTAAAGTGAACATCTTGCTTCTAGTTTTTCAATGTGAAATAGATTTTCACAATTTTTATTTTCAACATATATAAGTTTAAGTAGCTTATTTTGATCTTAATTTTTTATTCATCTAAAATTGATTTTGAGAAAATAAATATATTGCGTTAATCTATTTGTGCAATAAAATACACTTGGCCAAAAAAATCTAGCATCCGACTAACGAAAACTAATTAAAATAATTGGTCAAAATTTGGACAAACCAACTTATTTATTACCAATTTTTCAACGAAGCAGGTATTTGCAGATATCAAAGAGAAAATCTGGAAATGGGTTGGGGGATTGCGATAGGGCTTCTCTCGCCGAAGCCAAGAAATTTTGGTAAAGGTTGTCCTTCAATCTATACCTACATTCAGAATTCCGGAGGCTCTGTGTGCTGATATTCGCTCGATAATTCGCCGGTTCTGCTGGGGCGGAGATGACGAAAAGTAGAAAGTTGCTTGGGTGGCGTGGAGTAAGGTGTGCAAACCCAAGAGTTTAGGGACCTTGAACTGTTCAATCAAGCACTTTTGGTTAAGCAGGTGTGAAGGGTATTCACTACACCTACTTCTGTTGCGGCACAGGTTCTGAAAGGAAAATATTATAGAGATCAAGACTTCTTCTCGGCAGGTTTACCCAATCGAGCCTCCTTTCTTTGGCGAAGCTTCTTGCGGGAACGTGATCTTCTCAAATCTGGATTGCGGTAGCGTATTGGAGATGGGAAAATTGTACAAGTTTCCATGACCCATGGCTCCCGAGACCACTGTCCTTTTAGCTTGTCTCGACTCTCGACCTGCGAGCTATTCTATGTTACAGGGGCTTGGGATGAGGTGAAACTTGGGCAATTGTTTGGACTAACTGACTGTGGTGCCATTTTGTCAATCCCACTAAGTTCGGTAAGACGCAATAACACATTGATTTGGCATTTTGATTCTCGAGGACAATATTCTGTTAAATCTGGGTATCGACTTCTACTACAACAGGCTCATGAGTTGGAGGAGAGGACCAGCTCTAATGTTGTTCGGTAATGATGGAACCATATTTGGAAGATCCCAAGACCTCCTAAGGTCCGTGTCTTCTTATGGTGGATGTACAATGAAGCCATACCTACCAGGAGAAATCTTTTCAGCAGAAAGATTGGTGACTCGGCCCAATGTACCTCATATGGACTGACAGAAGCCACAGTGCATGCCTTGTTACATTTCCTTGATTGAAAATTGATTTGGCAACGTGCTGGACTTTGGGACTTCCTCAAAACTTTGTTGCGTTGTGTGGACATTATGTATGTTGATGATAGAACGATGATATTTGTTATATATTATCTGCTAATAGTGGTACATTCTAGCACGTCCGTCTCATCGACTTGCCTATTCCGATGGTCTCATAGTTTGCCTCTGACATGTGGATAACAATAAATCGACCGTCGTTAAACCAGTCATTCTCATAACCTATGGAGTGACAATTACCACACGTGTTTGGGAAGTTGTAACGTCTCTCATTAACTCTGAGTAATGAGAGAGATGAAAGGTCACCTGTCATTCAAGACAGATTTTCTCAATCACCCCAATAAATAGATGTTGATCCCTCAATGTAAAAGAGATTGCCATATTTTCTGTATTGCTATTCTGCATACATAATTCGATAATTTATTGATTACCACACTTGAGTGGACACGGGAGATAGAAGCTCCGTCACTATTTTGCAGGTCTCCACCACTGTCGCCACCGCGCTCGGAGGAAGAGACAAATATTTATCATCATTTGGCGCCGTCTGTGGGAACTCCGCACAAAAAGTCATTGATCGAACTAGAAGAGCGAAGAATGCTACCGCCCCCAGCCTATCGGGAATGATGACACCGAGTCCAACGCCGCCACTAACCACCCACAACAAGAGTTTGCCCCTACCACTCAACTAGTGGCACTGTAAGCGCAGCTGGCGACTTTAGCGGCTCAACTCCAGGATCGAAACATTGTGTCGTCTCAACCGCCTCAGGCTCCTAGTCTTGCACCGGTAGAACCATCATTGCCAGGGGCTCTATCTAGGCTCCTAGTCTTCCACTGGTGGGACCGTCACCAATAGGTGCTCCGCCCCAGGTTCCTAACTTTCTGACAATGATAACACTGCCAACAGTGGCTCTGCCACTGACCCAGGTTCTTTGGCTCCATCATTTGCACCCCACATTCATTCATTGACATCTGGCCTAAATCCACTATGGGGCAACCGTTATGGGTGGCTCCTCCTACACTAGGTGAGACACCAATGTTAGACCTCGAACAATGGTTAGAAAACATGATGGGTCAGAAAATAGCATATGCTATGTCTAAACAAAGTAGTAAGCAACAATCTATAGTATTGGAAGAAGATCTTTTTTGCCCCAGAAGTAATGGATATTCCTTTGCCACGAGACTTCAAACGGCAAAAGATGGAGAAGTATAACGAGTCCTCTGACCCTAGTGATCACCTTAGGGCCTTTGTCGATTTGATGATATTACGTGTCGACCTATATGCTATTATGTGCATGGCCTTCATGCCAACAATTAGGTGAGAGGCAAGGGACTGGGTGGCAATCCTTCCCTCAAAATCCATCAGCACGTTTGATAATTTTTCTAAGCAGCAAGCGGGGGCTAAGAAGACAACTATTGGACTGATGCAATTGATCCAGAACAAAGTTGAGCTGTTGAAAGATTTCATTGCCGGGTTCAATAGGGCCACCCTAAGGATCAAAGATCTACAGATGTCTACTGTAGTTACTGCCATGATGAGTGGAACTCGAAGTCACAATTTCAAGATGCCACTCTCCAAAAACTCGTTGGATATAATGCATGAGTTAGTAAGGATAGGGGATAAGTATGTGGATGCTGAGGAAGTATATTTTATTACCAAATGCGTGAAAGATCGAAAGGAACCTGAGTCCAACAAGTGGAAGATTCAGGACGAGCCCGAACTCTGAGATGACAAAGCCAAGCAGAAAATGAATCATTTAAGGTGGATAAATAATGAGGGAGCTATGGAAGGATTAGGCTAGTTGGAAAGTCCTGATGCACCTACTGGACCTGACCTGCAACAACTTCTTATTTTCACTACAATCTTTGTTAAGGGTAAATCATGCGACACAAATATTCTCAACAATTGCAACGGTCAAACAAGGCGATGAGCCTCTATCTAAAAAAATGCGATTAGCCTCTGTCTGTCTAAAAACAAGGCGATGAGCCCCTGCTAAAAAAAATAACAAGGCGATGAGCTCCTGCTAAAAAAAAAAAACAAACAAACAAAGCGATGAGCCTCAGTACGTCGACGAACCTTAATCAAAATAAGTAAAATTCCAATGGAACGAGAACTCAAAATGAAATGGAAGATCTACGCGTGCGCCTGTCCCACCTAAAAGGGATGGGCGAATGCCCCGACGCCCCGCCCTACCCCACAAATAGGGGACGGGCGAATGCCTACCAACCATGGAGCGCCCGCCCACCCCCCAAAAATAGGGACGGGCGCACGCCTCCTGCGCTCGTGCCCACGATCCGCCATATTCGTACCTAATTTTTCGAACTACTTCACCGTCACAATATTGATTGGGGGCTACAAGCACTTACAGCACATAACATACAAATGACTATTCGTTTCAATAGAAAACTGAAAAAGTTAGAGAGGAGCAGATGCGGTAGATTATTTCTATTTCTTATTGACGATAGTCTATGAAAAATAGATGAGCTTATGATGATAGAAACGATGACAGCTGTTATATGTTATCTGTCAATAGTGGCACGTCTTGGTACGCCCGCCTCAATGATTCGCTCGCCTGTCCCGATGGTCTCATAGCTCGTCTCTGACAGGTAGACAACAATAAACTGACTGTCGTTGAACTAGTCATACCCATAACCCATGGAGTGACAGTTACCATTGACGTTTGGAAAGTTGTAATGTCCCTCATCAACTCTGAGTAATGAGATGAAAGGGCACCCGTCATTAAAGACAGACTCTTCCAATCACTCATATAAATAGAGATTGATCCCTCCAGGTAAAAAGGAATGCCTATTTTTTATATTGATATTCTTGCATACATAATTCGATAATGTACTGATTATCAAACTAGAGTAGACACTGGAGATAGAAGTTACGATATTATTTTACAGGTGTTCATCACTATCGCCACCGCGTTCAAAAAAAGGAAAAAATATTTATGATTACGTGCGTTAATGGGGATATTTCAGACCTTTGTGTCAACAACTAAGGCGCGATGTCAACAACTAAGGCGCGATGTTAAGTTGCCTGCTGTGGTCGGAAGAGAGGAATCGCAGGCTTCATGTATTTTGCTAATTATTTGGCATTACGTGTCAATGGACTATTTTTAAGAATTAGTGGAATAATGTATCGTACACTTCTATTTAAAGGGGCGAAATTAATAAAGAATAGATGGAATGAATTATTTTGCAAACGTATTGTTTGCCTTGTGATTTATAAATTTATTAAAATGTCCAAAAATACTATTTAAAGACAGACATGCTATTAATCTAAACTTAGAAATGACCCTTTTTGAATATGTACTTTTTTAAAAATTGTATTATTTATTGGGAGATGTTCTTTAATCCATGGTGGGTAGAAGTTATCTTACCCACTGTTGAAGTGGCAGCTTCTAATTGATAATTCATAGTCTCACACTTATTATTATTTTTTTCATGAATTGTTAATTAGAAGCTTGTTTGAAAGCTAGATCAAAGCTTAATAATCGTGGTAAAAAAATGTAAAGTGCAATTATTCCATTAACCAAAAAAAAAAAAAAAAAAAGTTGTACACTACACATAAGTGGGAAAAATAATGTAGTCAAGGGCAAATTAGACAAATCACCCTAGCAAGCAGACGAAATGAAAAAAGTGATGACAACCATTTATATGATGAGTAATGCTATAATGATCAAAAGTTAAACCAAAAGTTGGACAACTATGAATAAAATGTTTAATATGTCATTTGAAAAGACACAATTCAAATTTTCAAACATATCTTTTCAAATGACATATTTGATACTTTATCAATAATTGTCCAAATTTTGGTCTATCTTTTGGTTCATAAAGCATTTTCCTTATATGATTAATTGATTTTTGGCATGGTCGTCCTTTAATCCCACTTATAAATTATATTTGATTAGTACTAATATAGAAACATTAACACACAAACTACCATGCAAAAGTACCTGGGACAGACATGTTTAAACGAGATTTTGACTTTTTATTTTTATTTTTTTAATTTAATATTATTCAGGACAATTGAATTCAACGTACCAAAATATTATTATTGAACATATTAAAAAAATAACGTTAAAATTTAGAATATCATTTATTTAACGATTCAATTATTAATTTAAGTTGTACTATAAATTAATATTCTAAAAAATCTATCTAAGCGTGAGATGCGGTTTCCACGCTTCTCTCTCCCTTCGCCTTCGCTTAGACCCACAAAATTTGAAGTTCAAACTTCAGTAGCTTAGTAATAAATTTATGATCATAAATTACATTATCTGATATATTGAAAAAAAAAAAATAAAGGTGTTTTCGTAAAACTACTTCGACCCTTTAAGAAATTTAATTTTTCAAAAATTGCATGTGTTTAATATTACATTTTTGTTTTTGGCACACGAAAAAATTGTTAAATTTTTAATATTGATTTCAATTTTCTAAAGGATAGTCATATTCACCTTACATTTATTGTTGGTCGCATTAATTGTATTGAAGGTCTCCTATTTTTGTTTATTGTTATACTTATGTCTCCAATAATAAACAGAAGTTATAAACTTTTGTTGAAATTTAAATATAATGTGGTATAATAAATAAAAACTGTGGTGATGAATATACCCTTTTTCTAAAACGCTCAAAAAAGAATTTATGAAAGTAGACCTTAACTTCTCAAAGGGCGTATGCTACAAGAAAATTAGCCATAGTAATAAAAAATCTTAGAAATAGTGATTTATAAAAAAAAAAATTAATATTCCAATCTGAACTAGTTTTACTGTGACTGAACATCAAATTCGATAAAAAAAAAAAAAAAAAAAAATTATTATTAAAAATTGTAAAAGGAAAATTTATGATGCAAAATAATTATTAAATTTCTATCATTTTAAACGGGTAATAAAGGAGGTGTTAGTGTCATTTAATTTAAATTTATTTCTATCAATTATTGAAGATTGGAGTACTCCACGTAAAATAATAATAAATAAAAATCTTATTTTAAAATTGAAAGGCATGAATAAAGGTTTGGCAAAAAGATCAAATCAGTATTTTTTTTAAAAAATTTTAAATCGAGTAATGGATATTAGAATCGAAAACCAACTATTTATGGTTCGATTATCAATTTTAGACTCAAAACTGTAGAATTGAATTGACTATATTTTTGTTTTTTTGTTTTTTGTTTTGAGAATTCAGTCCGTAAAAATAAAAATATTTTATTTCTATGTTTTTATTTGTATTGAGATTGAATCTTTAAAACAAAATTTGATATGATATTATTTTGTTAATAAAATAAGATTTAGAAGTAATGATTTTTTAGATTTTTGTATTGTTTCATATAAGGAAAATGAAAATAATTGTTATAGGGTATTTCATCCAAATAGGACCATTTGTGCAAAAAAGCAAACGATATGTCATGAATATGCAATAAGAGCAAACGATAGAATATAAATATGAATTTTGAAAACTTTAATTATGAACAGTTTGGTTCCGGTTTAATTCCATAATTCAAGTTTTTTAATGATTCATCTACAAGATACTTAATAGTTCTCGATTCGATTTTCTTTATAATCGTGCCGAACTACGCCCACCCCTAGTTATAAGAATTAGATCGAGCTTCGACCAAAAATATTAAAAACCAATTTAAAATTATTTCAAGTTATTTGTAAAAGCTAGAAACATAAAATCGGTTCATATTTTAAAAAGACGAAATTATTTAACTTTATAGTCTGTTTGACAGAGATTATAAACTAAAATTGGTTTATTTAAGTTGAAATTTTTGATTTTTCAAACTATTTTTAATATAAAATGATGAAATTATCCTTAATCAACAAAATATTATTTTAAAAATAGAAAAAATAATTTTGTCATTCTATATTAAAAATAATTTGAAAAATTAATATTTTCGATTCAAATAAATTAATATTGGTTTATAATATTTGATACCTTACTTTTACCGTTTTTGAGTAATGAAACGACAAATGAAAGGAACCAAAAAAAGAATGGCGTCGCTGGTTCCTTTGAAGAGAGGCAATAAATATAGAGAGAGAAATAGTGTGGAAAACGTAGTAAGATGTCAGTTTCAAGAAAGCGAAAGGGTAGCATTTTTGAGGATCTGTCCCTCTGTCACACACACATCTCCTTAACTTTATAACCAATCGTTCTGACTATTAACTAAATTATTCAAATTCAATGAAAAGTTTTAACAATGTTGCCATCATGTTTGGCTATAGTTAGTGTATGTTTCATCAGTTTTAAATTATAATTTAAATTAATTAAATTAGTTAAACATTTTTTATTTATGATTTCTAATGCACTCTGTCTAAGTTTATATGACAGATAAAATAGATGAATTTTCAATTCATGTAGCACTACATCTATGAAATAGACGTCCATATTAAAAATTTATCTCCAATAGATTCTGTCTAAAACTAATATTACTACTTATGTGACATTAATTTAATTAAAAAAATTGGCAGATCTTCAACTTTTTTTTTAATAAAATGCTGAGTTCAATTTAAATTTACTAAGTCACTCCGTCTAAAAATCTGTTTAAATTTAGATGGACTTCTAACGGAGTTTATTTTTTAGTGTGTCATATCAGCTAGACGGAGTTTTCATCAACATGCACTGGATAAGATTTTTTTTTATAACTCCGTCTATTTGTTCTTATGTGGTATGTCTAAAAAGTAATAGACGGAGTGCATTGGAGATGCTTTTAGTCTTAAGTAAAAGTTTCTTATGTAACTTTTTGAAAGTACTCCTTAAATTTTAGTGAAAATGGCATATTTGGTCCTCAATTTTTTTAAAATGTAAGGGATAGTTCTTAACTTTTAAAAATAGCACCAAACATTCACAACGTTTGAGAAAAATAGACATGATGTATTTTTTATGACGAAATTGCTCTTCCTTTTAGATAAACAAAAAACAAAAGACGAGAAAAAAGAAAAATAAGAATAAAAAAATAACTCAATGTACCCCTAGAAATAAAAAAGAAATCATCTTCTTCAATCAGTTGCGGCTGCCGCAAGCCAGCCACCACCATCGCTCCAGCAACACATCACATAAACCAATGTACAATTTTCTAATGCAGTTGTGTACAACGTGTTCAACACACGAAATACTGCAAAATGGGCTGCTAAATGTAAGGTGTGCACATGCAACGATACTACCAGCTCCACAATAATTTATATCAAATATAAGAACTGCACTATGCTTAAAACAAAGCTTCGCCTTTACCGATGGAAGAAGAACAGTCATGTAATCTTCTTTGGTAATCATTTTAATCATTTCGGTGCTTCATAGATTGGATTTTCAGAGAAAACAAAGCTTTAAAAAATGCCAATGGTAGACGGAGAGAAAAAGTTAGACAATGTAATCCAAAAAAATCACACAGAAATCATCCAAGAGCATTTCAATGCCAAACTTTTTGATCTTAACACTACTGAAAATGGTACATTCATTTATTCTAAGAGAATATCTAGTTGTCCAGAACCTTTCCACAACAAGTTGAAGTAGTGTTATTTACTAGTTTTTTTTTGTTAATTTTTTACTATATTTGTTGTTAGATTTTATCCAAAATACCCAATTTTTTTGTTAATTTATTATCTTTATAGGCGGCGGCGGTGGCTTGGGGTGCATGGGGTACGTGGTAATTGTGGTGGAGGAAGAAGATAGTCTTTTAGTTATTCTTTTTTTTTTGAGTTACATTTGATTATTATTGTTTTATTCTTCTTTTACTTTTTTATTGTCTTTTGTTTTTTGTTTATTTAAGAGGGAGGGGGGCAATTTCGTCACAAAGAATTTATCACGCCTATTTTCCTCAACTGTGGGAGGATATTTGCTCTTATTTTAAAACATTAGGGGTATATTCTTTATATTTATAAAAAGTTGGAGACGAGATATGTTATTTTCCCTAACAATTAATACATAACTTATTTTTAACTTATACAGTAAAAAGATTATTACTTTATATAATATACTTATTCACTTATAAGTAAATTTTTTAATCTCAGCCAAACATAATCTTAGTTGTAAATGAACCAAAAAGGGTGTTCCTCGGTTGGTATTTATGTTTGCAGGGTGTACAAAAAATCAGATGCAGTACCAATAGAAGGATTCTGACCAATATATAGAGAGAGAGAGTGTGTGTGTGAGTGAGTTACTGTGTTTAAGATAAGGAAAATGAAATTTTTTTCAAGAAAATTACTGTTGGCTTGATTTGGCTTTGGTATTTCAACTGGGATAGGACCCTAGTTGTGAAATTATCTAATCTCTTTGTATTCCTGCAGTTCAGTTTGGTAAATACAGGTACTAGACTAGTGTATAGATTTTAGATAGAGAGTAGCCCTAATTCCTATCATCAAAAGCTGTGAAAAGTAAGAAGCATAAAGATGGGTTAGGCTAAAATTAGTTATGGTTTAGCCTTGTGTTCTCTGAGGGGATATCGGAAGGTTTAATGGGATAAGTTTCAGATTTTGCAGAAATAGCTCTGTAAACAAGAAAAGTTATCTTCTGAATCAAGAACTGGAACAAGAAATTCACAAGAAGCGTTTGAGTCTGGATCCTGTTAGGATTCCGCGTCGTAATCTTCATCCGAATCAGGTTGGAACGACGTCTAGACACGTAGAACAGGGGGAAGGAGAAGAAGAAGAACCGCCGTCGCCGTCGCCGCCGCCGCCGCCGCCGCCGCTCAAAAAACGGTCATTTCTGAATTCGTCTGCATCCCTGGAGGCAAGTGCCGAACATGCAAGATTGCGGGAAAAAATGGAAGAGAATGGTCGTTGCTACCAAATACCATCTAGATTAGGGCCGAGGAACCGTACTGGCGGCGATATAGTGGAAGTCCAAGGTGGCCACATTGTTCGGTCGAAGGGGCGAAAAGACCGGCACAGCAAAGTATGCACCTCCAAAGGCCCCAGGGACCGCCGCGTCCGCCTCGCCGCTCACACTGCTATTCAGTTTTACGATGTCCAGGATCGGCTTGGCTATGACCGCCCTAGCAAGGCGGTGGATTGGCTCATCAAAAAGGCTAAGCCCGCCATTGATGAGCTCGAGCAACTTCCTGCATGGAATCCAACAAATTTTTCGGCACAAAATGCTATTTTTGAGCAAGAACAGGCTCGTGTGGTGGACCCTAATATTGCAGGTTCTTCGAGTAAAAGGGCAATGACAATGTTGGGAAATGAAAATCGGCTGCAAGATTTGCACCAGAGCAGTAATGCGGATCCCAACGCAAGTTTTCTTCCTCCGTCCTTGGATTCGGATTCCATTGCAGATACTATAAAGTCAATTTTCCCAATGGGTACTTCAAGAACTAGTGACCAGAGTAAGGATCTGAGGCTCTCTTTGCAGTCACTTCAAGATCCACTTATGCTCCACCACCACCATCAGCCTCAGCCGCCGCACCACAAGAACCAAACCCACCACACTGAAGAAGTATATTCTCAGCTTCAAGTCCCATTCAATGGAACCGCCTTGCTGGGGTTTGATGGCGGCTCTGCAGGGTGGTCTGAACACCATCAGCACCAGCCCACAGAAATAAGCCGATTCCAGGGGCTGGCGCCTTGGAACACTGGTGGAGATATTGCTGGTGGGAGTGGTGGAGCAGCAGGATATCTGTTCACTTCACAGCCAGCGCCGCAGCCAGTGCTGCAGCAGCTATTAGGCCAAAGCCAGTTTTGTTCTCAGAGGGGACCCCTTCAGTCCAGTAACACACCTTCAATTCGTGCTTGGATGGACCCATTCACCATAGCTATCGCCACAGCTGACCATAGCCAGCACCATCATCATCACAATCCAGAAGCCTTGCCAATTTATCAATCCTCAATATCTGGTGTTGAGTTCACCTCAACAGTAGGAGGATTCTCTGGGTTTCACATTCCTGCACGAATTCAAGGTGCCAAAGAGGAGCACGATGGATATACCGACAAGCCATCCTCTGCTTCCTCTGATTCTCGCCATTGAATTTACTTCACATAACTGGAATTGCTCTCCTCTTCATGAACAGGTAATCTTCTAAATTCCAATTTTAAATTTATTTTAACTACCCCATGTTATAATACGATATCATACTATTACATTGGACTCAATTTGCAGGGTGTTATCTGTTTGTCCAATTCGAGAATCCTTGAAAATGCAAGTATTTGCTGTTGTAGATGATTTGTGGTTCTCAGGAGAGTCTTCAGTGAGTTTAATTCAATGAAGCCTACAGTGGGAAGAAGAATACTGAGTCTAGTTTCAGGTTTTTCAATCCCAGTTTGCTATTATATGTATCAGTTGTTCAATATTCCAGCTTGACTTTCGTATTTTCTTATCTGAGTGACTTAGTAGAGATCAACTTTGTTTCAAGCCATTTGAATTGCTTTCTGCTTTTCTTGTTGAACTTGTTGTTTTGCTGTAATCTGATTAATTCTGTCATGAATTATGTTTTTTTAAAGGAAGATATGTTTTGAGAGCATATTTGAGGTGTCAAATCTGGTACTATTTACTCTGAGAACAATGTATTCCAACCTGGTTGAGGCCAAACTAACTTTTTGTATTTTGTTTCGGTTGACAGCTCCATTAGATCTGACTTTCTTGACCTTCTAGCACGGAGTAGGCATAAGAAATTAGACTTACCACATAAGAAATTAGACTTACCACTTTATTTGTTTTCGGGATGTAGGAAATGAATCGGTTAGAGTTCTTCCTTGAAACTACTGCGCACATCCCCCATATTCAAAAAATTAGCACGAGATTTCTTATTCTTATGCTGATACTGAGAGCTGGTTTCTTGAATTCAAAATGAGAATGAGAACAAACAATTAGGCTGTATCGTCTGCTTGGATTTTTAGGAGCATTTGAAAGAGGTCATTATTCAGGAACAGTAGAACAGCTTGGGGGTGGGGGTGGGGGTGGGGGTGGGGGTGTTGACAACTTAACATCAGTAGACTAGTACTAGTATGTAGCAATATTCACAATGTTGAATCTTGCTTATAGAATTACTCATCTTTTAATTGGTAATACTTGCATATATTTGAGTTTCATTTATTTCTCTTTATTAGCTACGTAGCCTTTTTGGTAAAGGTTGACAACATCAAATGATCGGCTTTTGTGGAGCCTTTTGTATTAACAGTCAACCTAACCAGAAATCTTGAAACCTAACCTATTTCATCCCTAGCAATTCAAAATACATTTTAAACAAAAATTATGACATTTATTTTCGTATTTCATGAACTGTATTTCAATCATGATGCAATAGGAAAGTCTTTAAACTATTAGGGCATGTTTAGTACGGTCGAATAGCCAAAAGAAAACAATAGACGGACGTACATGTTCACAAGCTGAATCGATTAAGTCGGATCTTTCTTTCATTTTATCTTTTTAATTCCAAACCCTTCAATCAGTTGATGGTCCCCTAGCCTGAAAATTTCTGGGCCTCATTTTCATCTTAGAAAAAAACAATGCAAAATACTTGGCTTCTATTGAGATGGTGACAACTGCTTGATGGTTGTTGGTACTTCTTTATGGCTCTGATGAATACCTCTCAGAAATTAAATTATATGGATTTTAGAATTTTGTGATTGCACTCTTGTGTCCAATGACAGATCCAACATAATTGAATTTAGGGTGGGGTTGGGATATATTAGAGAAGATAACCAAATATAATTGATTTTTTGCTTGGGGAGTGGGAGTGTGTGGGCTTAGGATGAACTTGGTTCCTTCAATATTATAATAACATGGCTAGTTATTGATTCATTAGTTGGAATGCTCCACTTCTGATCTTATGTAATGAGGTGTGGACAAAACATTACATGGACGTGTGGTATGGACACCACTACGCAATATAAAATAAGAGGAAAATGCTAAAATCTTGTTTATAAAATTGTTCAATCCCGTTCAAAACTGTTTACCAAACGTGTTCCACATACATGTTTATTATACAGTAGTTGACACAGAACAAATCATTATTTTCACAACAGCCATAAAATAACTTCAAATCAAGGTGGAAAGGTGCTCTCGATGCACTGAGGTACCACTGGATGTCTCACGATGTTGTGAACCAAGGTCACAATAAGTTAGCCTTATTGTGTTCGTTCTTTGAATGACACTAGAGAGTTACTATGCTGCAAGTGTTTGCCTCATGCTCAAGTGTTTGGCTGGACAAAACAAAAGGTATTGTTGAAGCCAAGTTTGTAGTTGAAGTTTTCAACACTTTCTGGCATAACAGACCTTGCCGGAACCCGATTCTTCCATGGACCATTTGCCATCCAACGGTCCTTCCAGCTCCAGCCTTAGCTCTGTTACCAAGGTCATGGTAACTAGCCTGACCAAAATACCAAGTTGTGCTCTAACCGTGTGCCTAAGCCGACGACTCATAGGCAATATCTTGGTTTCGGAAATTTGAATTTGCCTTCTTATCAAAATGTGGAGGATTTTCATTTTTGACAGATGTGGGTTAGTTGCTTTAAATAAAAAAGGCAAATTTGGACATTCTAGCATGACAGAAATCATATAATTCACAAATTTAATGTCACAGGACCAGACAATAAAGGTGTGCAGCCAGTTTGATTTGGGCAGTAAATAATTGTAACCTGGGATTACTATTTGAGGAAAAAGTTATTTAAGCCCACCTTTTATAGGATGAATCAATTTGAATAAATTGAGGTTGCTCACATATCTGTTAAATTTTGATGAATAAATATTATATTATGAAGCTCATTCATTCCTATGAAGCAATTAAATAGAGGCCTCGTTCTTATTTTGTAAATCACACAAACAATTAAAGAAAAATCATATAAACCTTTATATGTCTCTCTAGGGTTTTCGAACTTGGGTGTCGAGGCAAGAATATCAAGGAAATGTTTATATATGTTTTCTTATATTCAGTCTTTAAATATCCCATGGGGCATAAAAATCACACTGGGCACGGAAATCGAATGTAAGATGAAACTATATCACTAGAAACATATGAGATTTTGAAGTGTGAATTAGCTTTTTTTATTGACGGAATCCAATTTCTTGAACAAATCTACGAGTTTACACATCAAGAGATCATTTCGATGGCTGTCAATACAACTTTAGGTGATCATTTCCATGGATGTCAATACAACAAAGAAAGGATATCAAAGACATTACTACCACATGAATTGGCTACGAAAGTTGTAGGTATACTAATAATGGATAATTAGGGATTTCTTAGTTTTAGATCGTGAAATGCTTTGTAAATGATACATACTCGTATAATTTTTTTTTTTTTTTTTTTTTTTGTTTATATATATGCTTACAGGTAGAATACTATTTTTTTTTTTACTTAAATTCAATTGTAATTCCTTCGGGGTAAGGCGACTCAACGCATTTTGGGGAGAACCAGCTAGTTTTGAGTGCCATTACTTCCTCCTTCATTATAACCTTTTCAATATCACTATGCTCAGGTACGAGCACCTCTATTCAGTTAAGCTAAGTAGGCTTAAAAACCCTCATCTTCTCGTGAATGGTGTTGTGCGATTTAAATTTCGCAAGTGGACGGATCGTTTACAAGTAATAAAGTGATGAATGAAGTGTCGAACCCACGAGGACTAGATATTAATTTAACCTATTAATTTATAACTTAATTTCTAACAATATGAAAACATAGATTCAAATTGGTTTTTGTGATTCTATACTACTTTAATTAAAACTAAATTATCAAACAATTAACTTTAAAATAGTGAGAACGAATTCAAGATCTACTAACACTAGGATTTGCGAATCTACCAACACTTTTCTTAATCAAATATCCGTTTAACCATTTTAGCCTATAATTACCATAGATTGAAAATCGGTGATCCTAAAATAATCAAAAGCTTCTCTCGATGGTCAACCAATTCTATATGTTATGCGAACTTCATTATCTCTAATTAAGCTTCGAACATAAACACATGCATTAAAATCTCACGAACACCTAAATGGATTTCATAAAACATAATAGTAATTTCTATCTATTATTGGACCCTATGTTATTCATTACCACGCGCTTAATCTATATTGAATCTCTCGATTTCAATATAAATCACAATATATTCTAATGGTGATCGGGCATTAAAATAATAGAAGAACCGCATAAAGAATAATCAACCCAAAAGCAATTAATTACTAAAACGAAAAAACTTCTAATTAATTAAAAATCATGAAGTTTCATCGTTCATCCTAGAAAAAGTAAATTAGCCGGACATGATTTCGTCAATTATGACAATAATTGACTTCATCATGATCCGGCGAAAGAAAAAGAAGAAGAAATAAATACAACCCGTGACTCTGGCTGAAGAATCTTCAATCCCGTGCCTTGATCTTCGATTCTCCTCTTGTATCTTGTTCCCAAAATTCGTCTCTAATCTGGCTCTGAATTCGGCTCTCAAAACGGTCCTCAAAACGGCTCCCAAATTATGAGTTAATAACTCGTATTTATAGTTACCTAATTGTGCCCCAAAAGATCTCAAAATATTATAAAATCAGTAGGCCAAAATGTTTCCTAATCGGATTAGAACTCAAAAGGAAAATAAAATCTCGCATGACCAAATTAACACTGGGCGGCTATTTTTCAAATGGCTATAACTTCTTGTAGAAAGCTCCAAATTGAGATCCGTAAAAAGTGGTGGACTCGTAATTCGATTATCTTTCCAATGATATATCATTTACTCGTCGATTTCACCAAATTATTGCTCTTTTCATCTATTCTTCTTCTGTTTGCTCTCTTTTCATCCGATTGACACTTGAATTTGATTATTTCCTAAATTAATAAGAAAACAACATGCAATTAAACTGAAATCAAATAATATGACTCATAATCGTCCCTTTTTGTGAGCTCCAATAAGTACAAAATTGTACTTATCAAATACTCCCAAACTTGAACTTTTATTCGTCCTCGAATAAACTGGATAAAAATAATCATGCACTTAATAAAATAAACAGTAACATAATTCACAATATTAATAGCTTGCCGTTCTTTACTTCAGCTTTTGCAAAAAGAAAAACTTATAATTCATGACGAGTGTTCAGGTATTACTATTGCAAATATAATTATACTCAAACCATACTTGATACGTGTGTGAGACCCGTTAATCTGATCAACTTAAATTCTATGGTGGTGATAGCCCAACCACTTGGTCAACTTTTCCTTTCTCTCTTGTAAAGTACACTTCCCCCAAAATAATTGTTTTCTTTCAAATTCTGAGATTTTGGTTCAAAGGTTAAACTTCGCATTATTTTCTTGCTCGAGGCTGGTTGAGAAAACTAATAATCGTGACAACCTAAGTATATGAAGATTCTCCAATTTATAAGCACTCTCGACCACAAAGTTTCTACTAAATAAGTCAAACTCATTAGTTATCTAATCCCCAAATTTACTTTGCAAATGATTTTTTTTTTTTCGGATGTAAATAAAAATTAAATTTAAATAAATAAATAATAATAATAATATTTTTTTTATATATATAGATCTTATGTGCAAAACTCAATCAATTAAACTTTCTAAATGACTCATGTAACGAGTTTGAGATCGATGACTCTGTGTCTTTCGAACCTTAGGGCATCGTGTTTTGAGAAACCCCTACGGACCTTTTCACCGAGTCAAATAGGCTACGAAATGAGTTATAAGATATTAATAAGGTGCAAAACTCGGTCCATTAAGCTTTCTAAATGACTCGTGTAACGAGCTTGAGGTCGATGACTCCCGTGTCTTTCGAACCTTAGGGCATCGTGTTTTGAGAAACCCCTACGGACCTTTTCACTCAAGTCAATTAGGCTACGAAAAGAGTTAAGCAATAATAATAATAATTTTTGTTCCTTATGCGCAATAAGTTCATGCGTGAGGATTAGATTCCTAACATTCGGTCATTACTTAGTTTCCTCTAATCGGTCTAAAGTGCTCCACACAAATTTTCAACATACATGGAATCAATAATAACCTAGATAGCCACTATCACAGTTTAATTGCCACACTTTCTCACTATATTGGTTATTTGTTCGAGATACGGATGATTTTTAGGTTTAAACAGGGTATCCCATTATTTTCAACTTAAGTGCACCAACATAACTAAAAATCATCTTAATTGGCCGACACAACACAATATCAAACATGGTCAAATAGTCTCACATTTAACTAATAGTAATAATTTGTTCACAAGTCATGGATTAAAGAGAAATAATTAAATAAAAAGTTGCATCATCAGCCGGCAAGACTATTCATATCACATAAATATGCAAACAAATAAATATAATTTTTTTTAAAACGAAAATAAATTAAAAATCAAATATCAAATATCAATTATCGAATCAAGCAAATTTTTTATTTTAGTCCAATACCCCAAAACTTGAAAGAAACATTGTCCTCAATGTAAAATTTAAAATCAAAAGAATAGAGACTTCCACGAGATAGATCCGATGGTGCCAGGAGAAAAGGTGTGATAAGATCAATTAGAGGAGAAACATGCATGCATTGGTCGACAAATCTTTGTTTGAATGTCATCCAGTCAGCCTGCAGGTTGTAACCCTAAAAAGAAAAAAAAAAGAACTTATTAATTATTATTTTTTTTAAGAAAAATGAAATTAATTTTATTTAAATATAAATTTAAAATAATTGAACAACGTGATTATGCAAGATGACGATGATTGTGGCCTCAAAACCTAAGAATTAAAAGTTTACTTTAAATCCTAAAAACCTAAAACGTGCAAATTGTCAATTGAAATCCTAAAATTGAAATAATACGAAATTTAAATAAATAAAAGGGTAGAAAAGATGGGTTGCCTCTCATTAAGCGCTTCTTTAAAGTCATTAGCTTGACTTTGTCGCGGTGATCACTCATGGTACTTTGAATAGGACTTTTGATGACTTGTTTTGTTTGCATCGATTGACTTTGCACCATTTTTCTTTTGTTCTCCAATATTTAACTTTGTCCTTCTCATAAAAATATGATTTAATTTGATCACCTTGCTCGAACTTAACTATGAAAATTTCAATTTCTTCAATGACCTTGATCACAAAATCAATTTTAGAAGAAAGATGGGAGTTGGAGAATTGCTTGGTTAGTGCTTGACATCATTAAACGCCACTTTTTCATTCCGCTTATGTATGATCAACTTCTCATTCTCCATATACTCTTCTACTTTAGTTGGTGCTTCCTCAATTTGGACAATTGGTCTATTTTCCAAAATTTCAGGTAGTTGCTCCTCACTAATTGTTGTAATGCTTGACATGTCTTCTATCGGGGTGGCTTTAGGTACACTTGGAAAGGTGCCTTGTGGACTCTCTGTCAAGATCTTTATCATCCGATTAATTTTATTTTCTATGCGCTTTTCAGTTGCCTTGATGCTCGATCAAGTGCCTCTTTCCACTCTTCTTTATTCTCTTGTGGTCTTCCATGATCCGGCGGATTTTGAATATTTCGGTATTGTCATATGAGAAATTTTGATAATTTCTCCATCCGGGATTATAAGTCTCATGAAAGTATGAATTATTCGATGTAGTGAAAGTTACGAGCATGTGCGAACTTGTTCGTGTGATGACATATCAACTTTGGTTAAAAGGCATTTCGATGATTGATGGTTTGTCCCACAAGTTGTACATATTGGTAGGGACATCCGAACCATATTGGGCCGATCGAGAGTATTTCGGTGTTTCTATCGCTTTGCCAATGAATCAAGTTTCACCAAGATGAGCGAATTGATGTCCACCCGTGCATTCTGTTTGACCTTGGTTGTTGTACCAAGAGTAACTGAGTGATTTTGCCAATCCACGATTGTAGGTGTAGGAGTAGGGACAAAAATTTTGTTTGACCGGTGGTTTCCATAAATCTTCCAGAGCAAGTCATCCTTATCAATCTCAAAGTCACGGCCATCAGATATGTTGTGCTTGATCTCCTAGCTCATTTTTGTTCCCTAGTAGCAATGAAACCAAGAAAAACAAGTAGATCAACTAAAAAAATAAAAATAGTAATAAAAAATTGTTAAAAGTAAATTATCAATTAACGTAGTAATTAATAAAATTAGTCCCCGACAACGGCGCCAAAAACTTATTGTGCGATTTAAATTCCGCAAGTGGATGAATCGTTTACAAGTAATAAAGTGATGAATGAAGTATCGAACCCACGAGGACTAGATATCAATTTAACATATTAATTTATAACCTAATTTCTAACAATATGAAAACACAGATTCAAATTGGTTTTTGTGATTCTATACTACTTTAATTAAAACTAAATTATCAAACAATTAACATTAAAATAGTGAGAACGAATTCAAGATCTACTAACATTAGGATTTGCGAATCTACCAATACTTTTCTTAATCAAATATCCGTTTAACCATTTTAGTCTATAATTACCATAGATTGAAAATCGGTGATCCTAAAATAATCAAAAGCCTCTCTCGATGGTCAATCAATTCTATATGTTATGCGAACTTCATTATCTCTAATTAAGCTTCGAACATAAACACATGCATTAAAATCTCACGAACACCTAAATGGATTTCATAAAGCATAATAGTAATTTCTATCTATTATTGGACCCTATGTTATTCATTACCACGTGCTTAATCTATATTGAATCTCTCGATTTCAATATAAATCACAATATATTCTAATGGTGATCGGGCATTAAAATAATAGAAAAAGCGCATAAAGAATAATCAACCCAAAAGCAATTAATTACTAAAACGGAAAAACTTCTAATTAATTAAAAATCATGAGGTTTCATCGTTCATCCTAGAAAAAGTAAATTAATGGGACATGATTTCGTCAATTATGATAATAATTGACTTCATCATGATCCGGCGAAAGAAAAAGAAGAAGAAATAAATACAACCCGTGACTCTGGCTGAAGAATCTTCAATCCGTGCCTTGATCTTCGATTCTCCTCTTGTATTTTGTTCTCAAAATTCGTCTCTAATCTGGCTCTGAATTCGACTCTCAAAACGGTCCTCAAAACGGCTCCCAAATTATGAGTTAATAACTCATATTTATAGTTACCTAATTGTGCCCCAAAAGATCTCAAAATATTATAAAATTCGTGGGCCAAAATGTTTCCTAATCGGATTAGAACTCAAAAAGGAAAATAAAAATCCCGCAGCCAAATTAACACTGGGCGGCTGTTTTTCAAACGGTCATAACTTCTTTTAGAAAGCTCCAAATTGAGATCCGTAAAAAGTGGTGGACTCGTAATTCGATTATCTTTCCAATGGTATATCATTTACTCGTCGATTTCACCAAATTATTGCTCTTTTCATCCATCTTCTTCTGTTTGCTCTCTTTTCATCCCATTGACACTTGAATTTGATTATTTCCTAAATTAATAAGAAAACAACATGCAATTAAACTGAAATCAAATAATATGACTCATAATCATCCCTTTTTGTGAGCTCCAATAAGTACAAAATTATACTTTTCAAATGGCTTATGCATAAATAAAAATTCTATAAAACATTGATTTAGTCAAGAGTAGTGAAGGATCTCTATTCAGTATGGATGCATTTTTCTGGGGTAGAGGTGGTAATCTTCCTCAAACCGATTCCAAAGAAGTGATTTTGGCCATTGAATACATCCTCTAGCTACGATATGCAAATCCCTCAACTCAATTCTCTGTGAAACTTTAGACATGTTGAAGGTGGCTAAAGGCGAATTTTCAATGCAACCATGAATTGTTAATTTTTTTTTGGTCACATAAGTAAAATAGATACTGTTAAAAAATTCTTCTCCAATACAATTTGTCAAGAACTCTGTTAAGTTGACGTGGCAGATATAAAAAATAGATAATCTATAGAGCTCCGTCTAAATTTGAACTTCCATTAAAATAAAATACACATGGATAGCAATCCATATAATGCATTAGAGAACGAATTTGAACTTGAATGTCTATTAATTAGAAATTAATGTCATGCAGATTGAAAATTTTACAATATTTATGATACCTAGACAACAATCCATAGGATACATTAGGGATACTCTCAATGTTTTTCTCAAGAAAGCTTGTTGCTATAAGAGATAGTCATCCTTTGCTCATACATCACTACCACTACATTGAAGTTCCCAGCATGTTTTGGATTTGAGTTGTAATCTGTACATTATGGGTGTTAAAAATTGTAATTAGAGTTGGTTGGGGATTGATTTTAGAGCATAAACAATCAAAACTTGTTTTCTTCCTGCCATTAATGGCAGTTTTGAGTGAGGTGAGGTTAGGTTGGGTTGGGTGGGGTGATATTTTTTAAATTTATTTTTTAATTATTTATATAAGAATTGATCAATTTGTCTCTATAATAAAAATAAATTAAAAGAAAGTTCAATACACGCACCTAATTAATGGAGAAATTCGAAGGAATTCGTCCATATGGACCACTTTCATACCCAATGGAATATGTTAGAGACTTCCTAGCAAAAAATAAAAAGTTAGGACAAAAAACACACTAAAATTATACGTTAAGGACTATTTGCCCAAAAATCCATAATAAAACATCTATAGTTATGTTAAACACATATTTTCATCCTCATTATTATTATTCTTCTTCTTCTTCTCTTCTTCTTCTTCTTCACCATTGACATATCAAAAGATTCGAGGTACGATTTAATTAAAGTGTACTATTCGAGTGAATTTTTTAAATTATGCGATCTTCCTATTGCTGTATTCTTTTATTGACTATGCATTTATTTTGTAAATTTTATAAATTTTGAGATTTAATAGATGTTTATTATTTTTATTCTAAAATAATTATAGTAAATGCATTGTCTTAGAAAAATATTTGATAATATTATATATTGTTATAAAAATAAAAATAAAAATAAATTTTACAACAATAATAATAATAATAAAAACTAACAATAACAATAACATTATTATAATCAACGTCTATTTTAATAATTTTTTTACAACAATAAATCACTCTTATTTATCAAACACTCAAATACCACAATTTTGTAATAAGAGTTTACTAAATACTTATCTGATTCTTTTTGTAGCATTGCATTTACTATAATTAACCCTATAGATCTCTTCTTCTTCCATTATGTGGGTAAAATTAATGATTGGACACCAAACTTTTTGCAGGTTACTACCTTATCACTACTCTTTGAAAGATTACACAATGCTCACCCAACTTACCAAACGATCGCACATCCATCACTGTACAGCAAAACGTTATTCACCCCAAACGGAATTCGCCACGTGGTGAACGAAATTTCCATTTGGCACCAATACACCGTGAAATCATCCACCTCATCAAAATGCAAGTTTGCCAAACACGACTTTATCAAATTTAACACCCATTTTGTCTCATTTCTCATTCTTTTCTGTAAGAGCTTCAAAATCCCCAAAGTGAAATTTTCAAATTTGCCAAGAACCCTAATTTATACATTTTACATCGAATTCTCCCAAATCATAACCCAAAAATTCCTCTGCCTCCATTTCAATCGAACTTATACCCATTTACTCTCCCTCCATTTTCACTGTCATCCATCTCAATACATAAAAATTGTTTGTTTACGATTTGTAAGACACGAGTGACCCACAATCGAAGTAAATCATGAGTAGTATTGTAAAATTTATTTTTATTTTTATAAGAATATGTAATATTATTAAATATTTTTCAAGACAATGTATTCACTATAATTATTTTAAAATAAAAATATAAACATCTATTAATCTCAAAATTTGTAAAAATTATAAAATAAAAACAAATATTAAGGAAATAAAAATTATAAAATTACAAATGGTGGTTATATCCACACTACAATTTGTTATAAGTGCACCACATTTTAATTGTACTTAAGATCCTCAACTTTTGTTCATTGTTGCAATTGTTGCTTAACTTTTTATCATTGAATTCTTATCTTCAACTTTTATTAATTAGCACATTTCATCATTAATGATAGTTTTTGTCAAGATATTTTGTTTACGTGCTTTGAAATGAGAAAAAATATTTTATGGTACTTTTGTATCTATTGTTTTTTTATAAATATGACAGACAAATAAGTATTTTTTACGAATTCCTAACAAATGTTTTAAACATAAATCGTTATCAAATATAAGATATACTAATTAATAAAAAGTTAAGGATAAAAATGTGATAAAAAAAAGTTGGAGACATGAGTGCTATAATGTTCATAGATTAAGGATGTTAAATGTAATTAAAATGTGATGTAAAAAATAAAAAGTATTGTATGAATATAATTACCCAATTACAAAATCTATTAAATTTAAATTATTTGTGGAGATGCATTATAATTAGAATATTAATAAACTAAGGATATAAAAAGAATTACTTTGATTAATTAATGTCAAAATTAGTAATATAATAATAGATAGGGTAATTAGCACATTTCGTCTATAACATTTTCTCTTATTGTGCAAAATGTCATTATCGTTTGAAGTTTTGGCATCTGGGTCTTTAAATAAATGTTTCTTTATGGAAAAGGTCTATGTCGTCCATATCTGTTAACATTTATCGTTAAAATTATCAAAATTGTTTATTACTGCAAATAAATCAAACGATAAGGATGATTTGCGCAAAAAATAGTAAACGATATGGACGTTTTGCTCATACAAAATAAATCCAGATTTTTGGTTTTCTTCTTCCAACAACTATAAAATTCTACACAAACAAATAAAATTACATATATTGTAATAATACACTTAAACATAGTGAAAGAAACTCATACACACTATAAGAACTTGACACATCCAAACAAATGATTGCCGCCATATACGCATTCTTGCATAATATATTTTACAAATTATAGGGACAAAGTGTGTCACAGTGGAGATATTACTTGGTTTACTTAGATCTAAGAATGCGGATGGAGAACAATTATTAAATTTACAGAAAGAGAATAAGTTGTTCAATTTTAGAATGTGGTATTTAGCTTTTGTGTACCGGTTGGTTGTAATGTAACTTATTAAAGTGTTTAGAATATATTTATTGATATACATTTGTTTGAATATGTCATATTCTTGTAATGTGTATTAGTTTCTTTCATTATGTTTAAGTGTAATATTACAATATATGTAATTTTATCTGTTTGTATAAAATTTTATAGTTTTTGAAGAAGAAGACCTAAAATCTGACTTTAAATATTTGTGTGCTCAAAATGTCTATAGTGTTTACTATATTTTGCACAAATCATTTTTATCGTTTGATTTATTTGTGATAATGAACCATTTTGATAATTTTAACAGTAAATGTTAACGGATATGGACGGCATGGACATTTTCTACAAAGAAACGTTTATTTAGGACACATATGCCAAAATTCAAACAATAAAGATGATTTGCACAATGAAAGAAAACGTTAGAGATGAAATGTGTTAATTACCCTAATAGATAGGTGAAAGCTAAAAAGAAGACGATGTGTTGATGCTTCTCAAAATCTGCTGTCAGATGATACATATTCTTCAATATTTTGTATAATTTATCAAATGCTTGAAACAACTTTTGATTGTCTTTTGATTGTTTGACAATAAAAAATTAAACTCTAAAATCAATCAAAAATGAACCCTAGGTCACGAGGTATTTAAATTAATGAAGGTGTCCTCAACTCAAATTTTAAAAGATTAGTTAATATTTATGAATTTTAATGTATTTCATGAATTTGAATGAATAGAATTTATAAGACTTCAACATAATTTTATATTATAAATTTCAATATATTCTTATGAATTTCTATGAATTTTCATAGATTTGCGGTCTTTTTTATTAAAAATAGTAATTTTACATTATTTTTATTTTAAATAGTTCAAGTGACTATCTTACATAAACATATAATTTGAGTAGAATTTTCTTGAAAAATATTGAAATAAAAACTAAAAAAAAATTTAAATCAAAGAGATGAATGATCCGATGATTTATTGGGTATACCAAATCGACAACTGTGTCAGCTAAACTCCTAGGGAATAAACTAATAAATAGGTTATCTGTCGTATCTAAACTCAAAGCGCAATTAGATTCATTGTTTGGGGAGATTCACATTATTATTATTATCAATTTCTTTAGTTTTGAATTTAAAAAAAATGATTAAAGAGCAAGGTTTCTTTAAAAAAAAAAAAAAAAAATTTTTTTTAATTTTCACTTTCTTTTTACTTGTCCTTTTTTTTTTTTAATAAAATTTTCTCTTTATATCCGAGACTAGATGGATATTTAGGATTCATTCTCTTCCAAAATGAGTTGTTTAACCATCTTGTATAAAAAGTTATTTTATGGCTTAAAAAGATATTTTATATGTGTCGCGATTGACGAGTAAATCTTTCCAAGTTCAAAAAAGAATTATAATGCTTATACTAATTTTACAAATCCAATATATAATTGCCCTATATGGTATTGGTCTAATTATCTAATTAATATTTACCAATAGATTATGAAAAATTGGCACAAATGGTCCATAACCTTTGTCCTTATTGCACAAATGGTCCCTAACCTCTATTTTTTAGTCTTGTAATTGATCCTTATTTGATAAAAAAGATAAAAATATCATTAGTTTTAGTTACAATATTACAATTAAATTTCTAACATTTGTAAAATATGCAAATAAGTCCGATATATTTATTAAATAATATTTAATTTAGCATATTAAATATATCACTATAGTTGTGTCAATTAAATTTTTCATAAGAGAAAAATATAAAATTATTGTGCTTTAAGTATATATAATTATAATGTGATGTGAAAATTTTGAATAAAAATTAAGTTAAATAAATAATAAAATGATGTATATAATTTTATGGCATTAAACCAATCTTATTATTTTTTTAACATAAAAATACTAACAAAAATTAATTTATACATTTTATGTTTATTATTTTTGAACGATAATAAAACAATAAATTAAAATATGAAGAATACAATCGAGTTCTATTATTTTGTAGTTAGCTCAATTAAATAATAATATTTAAACATCAAGTTTGTGACAAAGTTATTTTTTTTTTATGTTGTAATGATAAAATTTAAGTTTAAATTTTAATGATTACTTAATAATTAACACGTTTGTTAATAATTATAAGCTTAAATTTTAGTTATTTTATAATCATTTGTAAAATATACAAAATAATTTAGTATATTATCAATTTGTTAATTTCTTTTAATTTTTTGTCAAAAATAAAAGTATCGGACCCATTTGTACTTTTTACAAAGGTTAAAAAAATTCGATTGAAAATTTTTCTAATTAAAAATAAGAGTATATTTGTCTTTTTTATCAAACAAGAACCAATTGCGCACCAAATGGATTGCTGCACTAAAAAAAAAAAAGTTAGGGACCATTTGTACAATAAGAGCAAAAGTTATGAACTATTTGCACTAATTTCCCATAGATTATTTATATTTTTCAGCCCAATTGTTTAGTTCAATAAATGGTCATGGAACATAAAAAATGAAATTTTAGAGACGATGTTTGACAATTATACAAAAAAATATTAAAATAAAAAATTCAATAAATTTCCATACTAATATAAATTGAAAATCAAGAATAAGAGTTTACTACATAAACTTGTGGTACAAATTGAAGAGAGAAGCGAGAGGAAGGGATGTGTAAGAAAAGGGTTAGATTTAAATTTTGAGAGGTGGTGATATAACTCTTAAAAAATTTAGTATTCATATTTATGAGTTTGAAATATTTGCAAATCTGTTTAAATCTTCTAATTAATGAAATTATTAGAAATCCATTAGTAATTGAGACACCTAAATTTCAATTGAATCTATTAACATATGAGTTGAGGACACCAAAATTTATTTGAATTTTTAAAATTTATTCAAATCTAAATTGAGTCCACCTCCTAAGAATGATTTTTATGAATTCTCTACTTACTAAACTTTTGAAAACTTTTGGTAAAAAATATAAATAGCAAATATCAGAGGAAGTATCTCGTATACTTGTAAGATTTGTGGAGATTCCATAGCCCTCAAAATAAAAAATTCCTATTTTATTTTCTTGTAATTCTTCCAATAAAATTTGACTTTACTTGTTCTAGATATGCCATTTTTTAATTTATGTGAAATCTACTTTTTATGTGCGCTTTTCTTAATTGCATAACGTGATTTTTTAAAGTCAATCAATTTTTTATTTAATGAGTTATCCTGATTGTGACAGGTTGTTTTATTTTCTAATTATGACAATTGTGTTTTTATGGATTTTTCCCAATGCATGGTAGCTTGAATTTTGTTTTATATCAGACTCGTTTGTCCTTAAAAAATATTGTTAGATTTATGTGTTTTATCTTGAAATTATTTTAGTTAATCTGTTTTAAGTAGTTAATTAGAATGTCAACTCTCTCTCTCTCTCTCTCTCTCTCTCTCACACACACACACACACACATTCTTTTAATTGATTGATACATGTATCTACTGGTGAATGATTTGGATTTAGATTGATTTGAAATGAGTTGGCTAATATTGAGGTTGAAATAATTTGATTTTTGAATACTTGTATATGTAAATGAATCTCAAATAGATTTATAAAATTGTAAGTATTTAATTTATTGAATATAAAATATTAATCTTTTTAGTATTTAAATTATTTGTTAATCTAATTGCGTTGACTTATTTTTTTTTTTTAATATTTTTTAAAAAATATTTTATCGACATGAGAAATATGTTTTATTACTCAGAGTTCTTAATTACATGTGATATGAATGATTTGAACGAGGAGTTGTTATTATATAAAAATTTAACTTAACATTTAAAAATAAATAAAATTCTATAAATATCTTTAATGAAAATCTACATAAGTTTATAGAGAATTTTTATTAATTCTATACAAATTCCCAAGTTATTTAAAAGTATTTTACAAAAATCACAACGCATAAAAATCTATAAAAATCTTAATTGAATATTCACACCTAACACTTCTCATACAATTACTCGATCTCACAGTGTTAAATAGATCAAAGACTCAAAGATCTAACTTTTCAATACTTTATTATTGGGTGGGAGGCCAGTCCAAAACTTTCTAGCTTGTTTCATAGGGGTTTGATCTAATATTTCCTACGGACAATGTCCACCGGGATTATTGGCATTAGATTTGATTGAGTGTAAAGTTCTACTTTACACTTATCCAATGAACTTTACACTCATCCAATAAGTGAACGTCAAGTATTCCGGTGGGCATAACTTTTGATAAATTTTGTAACAGAGTTAAGATAAAAATTGATGAAATATATGGTTGAAAAGTTAATAAAAATTTATAATTGTTATAAAACATATAATTAAAATTAAATGTTGATTTTAAAAATAACTTTTTTGCAACTTTTACCAATCTCTGGCATGATAATTACTTAAATCTATAAGGTTAGCCAAACATATTCTTGCCAGAAAAATGTATCATCAAGAATTGCCTTGTCCAACTGATATTTTGCCGATTTTGGAAAATCCCATTTAGCTATATTAATGAAATCAAGAACCTAAATAAAGTATGAAGAGAGAGAATAGAGAGAGAGAGAGAGAGAGAGTCGGTCTAGGAAGGAAGGAGGAGTGGAGCGAGGATTTTGGCGATAAATGAGAAGGTGAGAGAGGTAAAGCATTGAAACAGGTTGCCTTAGATTTAGATTTGAGTTTGAATTTTGAAATAGGAATTTTATTTCATTAATTTTTGTTCCCATGTATAATCGATCCGACAAAATTCTTAACAACTGGGTTTTGAGAAAAATCCGATGCTCTCAGATACTCTCCCCTATTTTCTCTCTCTTAATTGCTCTTTTTCTTTTCTTTTTCTCTCTCCGTCTTTATGTATATATATAATTGTGTGAGTAGGGGTGTGAATATATATACTTATATACAGCAAATGTGGGCTGTTCCTCTTTCTATTTGAAGAGACCTATTTTTTGTGTAATAAATTCTATTAGATTTTCATTCGGGATCTTTCTTGAACCCCAGATTTTGTGTTTTGAGAAATCGGATATCTTAAAAATATGGTTTGGATTTGGTGGATGGCTTGCTATATATAATAGAGCATTTGGGGTTCTTTTTAAATTCCAGAATTTCTTGTTAATTTTGATGCCTGAGAGGGATAATGGCACAGGAAGAACATATCCTAAGGTGCAGTTTTAGTAATGGTGGGGGCGGAGGTGGTGAAGGAGGAGGGGTGGATGATTGTGGTGGTGGGAGTAGATCAAAAAAGATTAAGCATAAAAAAGTTCCACAGAGAGGATTAGGGGTTGCCCAGCTTGAGAAAATTAGGTTGGATGAACAACAGAAAAAGGAGACAGCTTTACAAGCAGCCAATTTTTTGGCAAATAATGCAATTGGTTCACATGGTGATTCTACTGCATGTTTAGCTATTCCATCTCCCAGTGTTAGGCCAAATCTTTGCTCTTCTTCCAATTCAATCCCCTTGCCACCACCATCACCAACTGATCTTCCCTCACCGAATTTCTTGTATATGCCTGTCCAATCGAGCAAAAATGTCAAAGTTCTACTCCCGAACTCAGTTCAATTGTCCAAACATTTGAATGTAGGCGGAAAAGAAATAGGATTGCCAGCAATTTCGGGTCCTGGGCAGGGCAATTGGCCTAGATTGTGGAATGGTGAGCAGAATCTTGAAGGGGAAAAGAAAATTTTAGATCATCGTAGATTTGCATTTTGGCCCCGTGTAAAATTTCCATATGAATCAAATGCCCTTGTTTTGCCTCTTCCGCAAAGATCACATCAATTTCATCACCCTTCTTCATCAACGGTTAGCAAAATATAACACGTGATATATATTGCAATATATAAATATATAATGAGTTCATGTGTATTTTTTATGTAGTGTTTATGTTTCTATTGATGAAAAAAATCCACATTTGGCAATTGCAGGTGAATGTCTCTTCTGGGACTTCATCATCATCTGTACTGAAGTTTCAGATGGAGCCCCCTTCAAACCAAAATTTTCATGATAACAACTATGCACCCTTGTCGCCAAAGGATGAGAAGGTGTCCCTATTTTTGTGTTCACTTATATAAACAAGAAGATTAGTTTGTTTCATGGACTGTAATCTAGCATAACATACTAAATATCCATCGGAGAATTTCATGTGATAAATTGTAGGATAGTATGATTTGATTTATTCGTTAGAAGAAATTTCTATTTTTGTTGTAATTGGAGTATGAAACCCCTGACATTTGGATATGTTCATGTACTGACTTATTATATGTTTCATTTAGTGACTCTTGTTTCAAAAATCATGTAAAGCTCTGATTTTAAAATGGTGGATTGTTTTATGAACTTCAGTTTTCTTTCATTTTTTATAATAAGATTGAGTAAAAGGTCTGTCAGTTTTCAGCAGCAATATCTAATAGGTTTTAATGCAATGTAGATGGTTGGCATGAAAAGGTCATATCCCTTCTCTCTAGAAAGTCCAACAGCCCCTTCTTGTCAGTGCAAATTTCAACCTACTTATGTTACTTCAACATCTCGATCAGATGAATCGGCTTCGTGTAGCAATGGATGCACAAATCATCTCGAACCAAGCTATAAATATATCAGGTTCATTTACTGTTGACACATTGTTCCTCGATATCGATAAAAAATAAGTAGTGCTTCTTAAATGTATGCTGACAGTTTCTTGAACTGCTTTTGCAGAGAAGACCCTCCAAATACTAGTCCCCTTCCCGAGCAAAATCATAGTGAAAACAAAGAACTGAATGGAGATTTTCTCACATTGGCTCCTCCTGCCCCTGCTACCCAACCTTTGAAACACAAGCATCCTCTAGCATATTCAGGCTATCGGGAGCAAGAATTAACTGATTTTGGGTGTCTGTCCAGTCAGGTGTGCAACAAAAATTATTTGCATTGTATGGATCTTTTGATTTTATTTATTGATTCGTTTTTGGTCGAATAGTTTTGTATGATAGTCCCTGCTTTAATTTTTTTGGGCTGTTTCGTTGTTATAGGAATTCGCCAAAGACTCAATCCAAAGGCCAGGACCAAGCAGATCAATAGAACGACCTCCTTTTAGCTTCTTCCCAACTAAGGTGCAAATTGACCAAGCAATAATCCATGCCAGGGATGGCAATGGTAAAATAGGGGAACCAGTTGATCTGAGTCTGAAATTATAGAGATTTGCTCATGTCTTATGGTAGTTTCATCAGGCGAAGCATACACTTCCTCCCCTAAAGAGCTTTTCAATTTTGTCATGGTTTCAACTTCCGGTTGCTTTCTTACATGGTTGGCTACTTCTAAATTTCCAGCGTCTGCTAACGATTGTAGTGTTGTGCAAATTGTGGACCTTCATATGTAAGTTGGATCCTTATTGGACGAACATGTGAGCAAAGTGACGACTGGAGAAAGAGAAGGGAAGAGAAAATACTGTTTGTTTTCAGCATTGCATTTTTATGCAAAAGCAGCAACTCTGTTGGTTGCTCTATCAATTTTTCGGTATTTGTCGGTTTCATTTGCATGGTTGGTGGACTAGTCCAGTGCCCTCTATCAGCAACAAACTTTAGCATGTGAGAGATTTTATGGAGCTGATGATGCTTTTGTTTGTCTTTTTCTTCTCATGGGTCCTTTCATATAGACTGTAGTGTATTCGAGCTTGTGAGGCCTCGAAGAAGATGAATTTGTCTTGGTGGAAAGCGGTCTTGATGTTTTTGTTTTTGTTCGTAACGAGGGAGAGATGGAATGGAGTTGTTCAGGAAGAATTACCTGTCGTAATGTGGAGCCTTTGTTTTCCATCTCATTAAGCTTTGCACTAAAATCTTTCCTTGTACCGTGTATTTTTCTGCATAATCTGAAATTCATGTATTAAGAATTCAGGTGCAGATTGTGACATGTTAGCCATTTGCCCTGATCTTACTAACATTTTGAGGAAAATTGTTGGAATGTATTTGCTTCATTTTGAAGTCTTTCTATTCGGGTGGAGATGATACGGATTTTTTTTGCCTTTCCAGAAATAGCATGATACTTGCAATTTTTAATAAAATAATAATTTTTCAAAATTTTAATCAAAACGTGTTTTCTAATATTTTTTTTTTTTGGAAATAATTTTTTAAAATGACAAATCAAACATATTTTCATCAATTTTTAAACAAACTTTTAAAACAAAAATTCAAAATCAATTCAAAATTCAAAACTAAAAACTGAAATGCATAAAAAAAAAAAAAAAAACAGACCTAAGAGATTAAATAGAAATAATTTTTGGAGTCGTTTATTTATTTGGAATAAACATTTATATCCAAATAAATGGAATACTTTAATTTGTGTTATGACATTCTTATTAGAAAGTTATAAATCAACCAATTATGTACTTAGTCGACTTTCAATCTTTTGCGTAGAAAATATAATAAATTCTAAGTCGAGTCAACTTTCAAAATTTTACAAGTCAATTTACCTCGCTTACTCTAGTTGTAAATTGTAATTCGTGCTTAATATTTATTTTCATCAATACAAAATAAGTAAATAAATAAATAAATAATTTCATTTGGCCATTCAAATTAGACAGCAAGTAGATAACAGAGTGTAGTAGAAATCAACAATAAAGAGAGACAGAACAAACAAACACACATCATGTCAAAAAGTCCAAAATACAAGAATAGGCCAAGCTGAAAATGATAAATACCACAATCACAACTATACATGGATTCCATATGAACTAAAATTTGACACATATCACCTCAATGAGACACTGTTGTGTTGATCATTGCTCCCTGATGTACATAAAAGAGAAGAAGCTGCGGAATGGATCTAAGACCAACCGAACACGTAGTCAAGAACATATACAAGTGCCAGAGAAAACGGGTACATCAGGAAAGCTATTAGAGAAGTCCAAAGGGGAAAACTGGTGCGAATGCTGGCGAAGAGACCCATCACAATGCACACAATCAAAATAACCAGCACTTCGGATGAGAAGTCCCAGATTAGCCCTCTCATGTAAACAATGGCCAAGAACACTGACAGACATAATACGTTGTTCATTGTAACAGCTCCATATATCTGAAACAATGAAAAGAAGAGGTCAGTTAACTCAAACAATTATTTTTGTCTTCATTTCTTTCGCTTATTATGATCATAGTGTTCATAGCAACTTTCGTAACTTAGATCACTTTCTGCTCACAAATCATTAAAACAGACATCTTTACAAAGTGGTGTCTTTAAATGTTAAAAAGTTGCCCAGATTTAACAGCATTATATTTTCTACTGCATTATGAGAATACATGATGTGGAGTGATAAACTAACAAGAAAAGCATCGAAATGTTTTCGGGCTAAATTATCTTGTCCAGGCGCAGCCCTCCAATTCATTCATACAAGAAACTCATCAGATGGCCCTTCTCTTGCAACACTGAGTCTACAAAAGAATATTAAGAAAGAGGTGAGGGTGTACAATGGTGTTCTAGGAAGTTGAAAGTTGTGGTCTTGCAGTGGCAGTTGGCCACGATTGCAGAGGTGGTGGGTGGTGGTGGTGGTGTGGCATTAAAAATTAGTACGGTGGTTGCTACTGAATGTGGTGTTGTATGTTAATTACAAATTAAGGGACAATGGTGGGGATGGTTGTTAAGGTTGGTGTACATTGTTTTTAGAGACTAAAAAATAGAAGAGGTAACAGAGGCTTTGGGGCGTGAGCATGTTCAACCAGTGTTGACATGTTGATCAGCGGCAATGTGATTTTGAATGTAGTACATCAAGGGTGCATTGCCAACAACCCTATACATTTTTTCTTTCATTCCTTTCCTTTTTGCTCTAAGATCTTACTTTTATAGAAGTGGGTTTGAATTTGTGGTCAAGATGAGGCATGGCTGAATTTGAACTGAAATTAGAAAAAAAAACATGCCATGTGAAGAACAGCAACAGATGGACTACCATTGCACCGACCTACAAGAATTGCAAATGCATTCTTACTACTTGATCAAAGATTGGGTTGTAATTTTTGCAAGCAGAATCTGGCATGCAAGTAGGAAAAATGGACAAAACCACCCTGTCCGCACCCCGAACAGTCCTTGTTAATAGAATACTTACTACAGAGAACATGAGAGGAAGCAATATACCTCTGAAAACGTCAAGGAGGCAGATCTTAACTTTTTCCTGCTAGCAAATATAATTGCAGACACTGCCTCACTGGAGTTGGTAGCCAATGGAAGTGCAATGAATGAGATGAAAAAAGAAGGAATGCTAGTGGCACTGGAAAAATTATCGACGGCGTCCACCAGAGGATCAGCAAATACGGCTGCAATAGCAGTTCCCAGCACCAACAACAATACAGCTTTAAATGACGTCCATCGGGGATTCTCAATGGCCTCAACCATCTCATCACTTTGGTCCCCCAAAAGATAATGTTCTCTTCTTGTTTGCTGCAACAAACTTTCCATGAATTCCCTATCTTAATAGCATTTAAAGAATAGAAACATTTATTAAAATGGCGAAGTACCTCATGAAAATTGTCTATATAACCAGGACCAGCCTGCTTAGAAATTTTAGCACCCATGGCCTCTTCAAGCCATCTCTCAACTCCATCAATGAACTCCTTTAAATTGACTCTAGAATCGCGAGAGGTATCAAAATCCCTCATCACTTTCTCAATGGCATCATTCTCATCCAAATTAATCTCACTGAACTGGATTCCAACAATTAGTGCTCTCAATTCCGAACGTGAAAGGGATTTATCATCATTTACATCAATTGCCTTGAACAGCCTGTCATCTCGGAGAACATGAAAGCATTAATGGAAGGGCAGAAGTAAAAGGGGTAGTAAATGCTGGACATTAACATAACAGGGTGGAGACAGCAATTAAGTTACTTTTCCAATACTTCTACATTAGGTTTCCCATCATCCGTGGAAAGCTTTCCCAAGGCACGCGTGTTCAAATCTTTCAAGATTCCTGATATCACATGCTTATGCTTTGCATAAGCAAGCCGTCTCCTCTGAATCCAGGGCTGAAAAACCTATGCACAAGGTTTGAAAGGTACGTTGAGTGGTATCAAACATAGTTAAGAAAAAGAGAAAAGAACTAAGCATTATGATTCATTTAGTAAATCCAAAAAACTGGCATAGATGACATGACACAAGTCTCAACATATTGTTTTTCTCTTAACAGGGTAACCGTGGGGTATATTTAAATTAACAAATGGTAAAAATACTGAACTTTGCTAGCTCGCTTCTCTCTGCTTGCCATACTACAGGCATACTTGCATTTGTTTATAAAAACCATGTTACAATTAAAGTGAATGATTTAAAAGCTCTATAGCTGAACTTCGAGATTGAACAATTTCAAAATTCACCATTTAAGTTCCTAAATGACTGCATAAGTTTACTATTGAACTAGTCTTTCCACTTTCAAGCTGCAAATTTCGGTGAACTATTGCTTCAAGAAATAATGGTAAAGTCAACTGTAGCCCACATAGGGAGCAGAGAGAATATTTAAAGGATATACTCCAAAAGAAATAGAACCGTGGAAATAATTAAAATATATTGGGGGTCAGAAATGATATTTCAAGAGAAAAAATTGATTAGCTAAGGATTGTAAAAAGGCTGACCAAAATAAAATTTAGGGTTACCACTTTGGTAGCTTCACGGATAAGAACACTGAAGACTAGTCAAATGAGCTTTCAAAATCAATTGTCATAGCTTGGGAACCTGCCCACTTTAATCCTAAAGAAGCTTCTCCCATGTACTTGAATGATAACTCAAAAATGCAATATCAAGATATGAAATGAAGACATAGGCATATCTGCATGCCAGATGCAATAATACCTGGTAAAGGCAATAGGAGATCAGAAGTGAAACAGAAAGAATAAGAGCAATCAAGATGGTCAAGTGTCTTCCGGAATTTGAATGGAAAATTAATGGTATTTGAACAACTATGAATGGAATCACAGATATAGCCATGATAATGCCAGCATAGCTTGTCCAGATATCAGTACAAATGCCAGAGCCTGCATGGACCAGTAAACAGTAAGCTAGATAGACTTCCATGACAAGCAAAACTTTGTAAAACATTTCCACTTTCGTGACAAACAGCCAAAAGAAATGAATGGCTGCTTAAGAGGGTATGCGTCTAATGGAAAATGTTATTAATAAAGCAGCTGCTCAATAATCACGTCACACCATAACCAATCAAATCACACCACCCACTAGAAATTGGGGTTTGGAGAAGGGAAGTTGAACTAATAGCAATTATTACCCATTAAAAGGAGTAATGATATGAAGCACAAAAAGATGAAGAAGACGATAAAGAAACAAATGAAAGATAGAGAAGGATAATGGAAGATGAAAGAAGATGATCGAAGCTTGTCAAGCAAACTTCTGAGTTGCAACCTACACAACAGAAAATTGTGAATACTGTTCTTGTCACAGCCCTAAAAAGCTGTTGAATAACTTGTATGGCCTTATTGTTGACACAACAGTATCATGTAAACTTTATCACTTCATGATGAAAAGTCTCCAGCATTCTTTCGGGACATTTTGGTCATTCAATTCAAACATACCACAAAAATTCATATTGAACACGGACAGTGACACAAACATCATGCAGACATGAACTCAAAGCCACTAACACAAATAACTGCTCATAGACATTTGTGGTTTTCCAATTAAACTTGAGGCGCCGTGTTGTATTTTGAAAGGCAATTAATGCCTTAGAGGAAAAGATAGAGACAAACCAGTTAAACTGAAGCCTTTTGTATCTTGTAAGTCTATAGCAACATTATTCTGCATGTCACACTTGCCGATAATAATACAGGTGCCCCATACCAAAGTAAGAAGCATGACGGTTGACCCAGCTAGCAATCCCATTCCAACTGAGACCTGGCTTTGAGCAGTTTCTGTGCTTCCAGATAGCCCGGAGACTGAAAAGAAGAAATAATAAATAAGCAATAGGTATCAGCCATCAGCATTGTTGATTGGAATTATTAATGGAACAGTTATTCAATGTAATATTTGCTAGAATCTATAGCATAAGCGGGTTATCCCTTAAACCGAAATCATAAGAAAATGAAAAAAAAACGAAACTCTTCATTTTCAGCCGTTGAGACAACATTACCAAAATTATCACGATTAACAAGTAAACAGCTCCAGATTATGTGCATCAAGTTTCAATTCAACTCTTGTATTGATTACCGATTGCACGGCATAATTGAGACTTTCCTAGCTTTAAATCTTTTTTCTACAGTAGCCGCGGAGAGAATACAAGTATACAACAAAAGTAAAATAAAATTCAGAAAAAACGATAAAAACACCAAAACCCGGTAAAATAATAATACCAAGAATAAGCATAGCGTCGGGAAGGGCGCCGAGAATGGGGAGAAAAAGACCACCAATAATTCCAGGGCCGAGGATTTCGAGTAAAAGCTCACTGCCGGCGGAGAGATAAGTAGCTGCAAGGAACATGAGGTAACCATAGACTATAATTAGGAAGACATTTCCCAGTGCGGTGGTGGTGCACGGCATGAACCCATAGGTCTGTTCGCAGGCCTCCTCGGCTCTGTACATCCGGAGGAAGGGCGGGACACCGGAGGCGCGTGTTTGGACCCCATCGGAGATGAAATTTGAACGGTCGGCAATGAAGCGGCCGTAGGTGAGGCCGCAGATGATCAGGAAGAAGAGGAGAATGAAGGTGGATTTAAGATTGGGTTTCAGCAGGGAAGACATGATTTGGGATCTGGGGTGGGTAATTTTATTACTTTGTATACTGAGCTTTTTGGTGTTAATGGAGATGAGAGACTGATTTATTATGTTGGGGTGACTGTCTTAATTTCTTAGCTTTACTTTTTCTATAAAAGTAATTTTGTCCTATTTAAAAGTTTTTTTTTAACAAAAGAAATTGAAATTTAAATTAATTTAATAATATTTATTTTATTAAACAATCAAAAGGATTTAAATATAATGTATTGAATTAATTCAACAATTTATTATTATTTTCAAAATAAGTATTTCTAAAATACAAAAAATTAATTACTTATTTTGATACTGACATTTAATGTAAAAAGAAAATAATTAATTTTATTAAAAAATATTAACTACAAATGAGACAAAGCTAGTGAGATAAGGATAATGTGATTTTATATTTTATGTGACGACACGACAATCAATTTTTGATGAGTGTAACAATGTATCACGTAAAACACTATAAAAACATGAATAATTATTTTAAATCATTTAAAAAAATCGTAAAAATTTAAGCTTAAAACGTCTATCCATTTTGGCTACTTGCATCTTTTAAGTAACAAGTTTGGTTACGACTCGTCTTGTTCAGTCAAACCGGCGAAGGAATGAAGGACATCTCGCCTCTTCTCAAGAAGAAGACTCAGCCGGGAAGTGGCAAGAGGAAGGCTCCCGATGACGTGCACAACGTCCGACCTGGGCTTAATCGGTTCCGGTCCTGAGCGGCTCCAACCCCGTAGCAGAGCGCCGAGGAGATAACCTCATTCCCCGCCCGTCACCGTCCGCAGCCCCCGCCCGTTTATCCTGGGTCGACGCCGAGCAAGGACGAGGAGTACTTGAAGTGCGCTGCTCAATTCCTAAGCTCGATTCGCGACTTCTTCCGGTCCAACTCCCACCGGGGGATATCGTCGACCGCCTCTTCGCCAAGAGGGCGATAACGATGATAGGGAAGAGTTGGACTCAAACCCAGCAGCAGAAATATCCGGACGGCATGGGGACGGTGGAGTCCATCATCATTGCTTGGTCCCGTCACTCGGTATGTTCAACTCACATCGGCCAGCCGTAGAAAAATGGGAAGGTTGCCGGCGATCGCATCGCACGAGAGGAGGAGGGAAGAAAGTTTTGGCCGAGCTCAATGAGGAGAAGAGACTGGCCACCTTTCAGGACGCCCCATGAGCAAGGGCGAGGAGCCGAGAAAGTGAAGGAGGCGAGCCGACCGCTTTGGCGGCCGAGCCGGAGGGGAGGAAGAATAAGGCCGAGCTTGCACGGAGCCGGAGGCCGAGGAAGAGGAGCGGGCTGAACTAGTGGCTTCTATGGACAAGGTTGTAGACGGGATGAGGCCGTGAGCCGATTTCAAATCCTCCGGATGCCTATCCGCCGAAAGGGGAGATGGTCTACTTCCTCGCGATGGAGGAGGCGACGAGAGGCAGCGGTAAAACGTCCTGATCGGGATGTTGGTTCTCAAGGACGAGCTCACGAATCGAAGAAGAATTCTACGCTCAATCCTCCATCTTCCAAGAGGCAGATCGGCCGGTGATTGATTCGCTTCACTCTTGCCTTGTACTTTTGTTTGAATTTTCTATTGTACTAGAAACGACCTTACTAATACACTAGAGTTTTTGATAAAGTATTGTCACGTTATTTCGACGTCGGATGTTTGATTTCTTTTGCCGTTCACTGTTGCTTGTTGAAATCAAAACAATTTTAACAAAACAATTTAATCGACTTGGACTTCCGACTTGAGGACGTCTTCGACAAATTAATCAATTAACTTCCAACTTCATAGATCGACTTTGGACTTGACCTCGGAGGGCGTCTTTGACAAATTAATCAATTAACTTCCAACTTCATAGATCGACTTTGGACTTGACCGGAGGACGTTTTGACAAATTAATCAATTAACTTCCAACTTCATAGATCGACCACGGACTTGACCTCGGAGGGCGTCTTCGACAAATTAATCAATTAACTTCCAACTTCATAGATCGACTTTGGATACTTAAATAATGCGAACTTAAACCAATCGTTAATAGTCCGAGCTCAAGTACTTTGAATTCAAATACTTTGAACTTCAATTGACTTACGACTCGACTTGAAGACGTGGGCGATCCGAACTTCAAGAACGAGGTCAGGCCGCGACTGACTAACTTCAAGAACGAGGCCGACACAGTAGTCATTACTGTGTTGGATGGGTGGAGGCCCCAAGTTTCGGATCCAAGATAGTACATTATCATAGGACTGGCGTGCGGACGAACGAAAGTTTAATTATTTCACATATTTGGGAAAGTAGTTCGGTCCTCACGGACGAACTCTATTCCTCAGACTAGTTCGGGTCTCTTGATTGAACTACATTCCTCGACATAGTATGTCCGAGATGAACAAGCTTTGGTTTTAATGACTTACGCCACCCACCGGTTACTGGCGCTCATGTGTTCAAGAGGATTGCGACCTTAGTCATCCCTTTGTAGCTTTGATTTCAATGTGAGCCTTTCATCTTGCAAAATTTTCTTCATTTCATAAATTTGAGAAACTATTACAAAGTGGAAGCCGTGGCTTCTTTGACAAAGTAGCTTACGCTTGGTGGGCATGGGTGGATAGTTTTCATTGGTAGTACTTCTTTAGATGCTCTATTCCATGGATGCGCCGAGTGATAGTCCTTCTGTGATTCGAGCTCAGAAGCTCCATTTCTTAGACCCGATGTGATCTTGTAAGGTCCTTCCCAACTTTCTTTCGTTGCTAGGATACCTTTCTCGAGGACCGGGTCCCGCCTTTGAATTTCCGCCTCCTTGACTTTGCTATTGTAATACCTTGCACTTCTTTGCTTGTAGATGGCGGTTTCCGCCTTAAATCGAGCTCGGATCTCAAACCTTCGTTGAAAATCAAACGTCCGAACTCTATAAGACGGGAGCTCGAGTTCGACCGGTATGATGGCTTCGCATCAAGGCCGATTGAGAAAGGTGTCTCTCCGTGCTTTGACCGGCATGTTGTTCGATAAGACCATAGTACACCTGGGGCTCTTACTCAACAAGCTCCTTTCACCATCAGCGTGCTTTCGGTGTATGCTTGATAATTTTATTTATCACTTCAACTTGTCCATTTGACCTGGGGTGGTTTGGAGTGGAGAAGGCCAGCCCTGACAGGCGGCCGAGCTCAACCGCCCACTTCATAAGTCTCCCGGAGGCGTTCAGTTTCTGGCAGGACTCGCTCGGAGGATAGTTTGATGGGACTGTATTGGATGTTGCAAGAAGTAGGTCGAAAGCTCGTAGACATGATGGGGAGGCATACGTCGATTTTTCCATGGGTGTAGTTAAGTTCGGCATCGTGGTAACGCTTTGGTCGACATAGTACATCGGGTGTTGGATGCCCTCGTCCCGTCCCGGCGAGTACGGAACTAATTGAGTGCTTGAGGCATCGCTAAGCAGAGAGTGAGGACCTCCTTCACTAGAGGTTTGGAGAGTAGTGGAGGTCGTGCAGGTTGCTTCTTGACTCTTGAATGCTAGTCGACATTCCTCGCCCCACTCAAACTTCTTTCCTCCGCGTGAAAGCGTCGAAGAAGGTTTGCACTTATCGGTCGATTTTTGAAACAAAGCGATCGAAAGCTATTTTATACGCCCAAGAAGTACTGCACCTCTTTGATCTTAGTGGGGCCTCATCTCTGGAGAGCTCGATATTTTCCGGGTTGAGCCTCGATTCCTCTTCGTGAACCATGTACCCGTGAACTTCCACGACTTTACACCGAAGGAGCATTTGTTGGATTGAGCTTCATTTTATATCTCCTCGAAGATGGAGAACATCTCGGAGAGGCGCTCCACGTGGTCCATCTCCTTGGTGCTTTTGACAAGCATGTCGTCAACGTACACCTCCATAGTTTTCCCAATGAGCTCGGAGAACATTGAGTTCACCGGTAGTTGATAAGTGGCTCCGTGGTGTTTTAACCCGGGCGAAGGCATAACTCGATAGCGTGACAAACCGATCGGTGATGAAGGAGGTGTGCTCGATCATCCTCATGCATTGCAATTTGATTGTAGCCGAGAGACGCATCCATGAAGCTCGGTGAGCTCGTGCCCACGGTGTGGCATCCACCATTTGGTCTATCCAGGAGTGGAAAGTGTCTTTAGGACAAGCTTTGTTCGGATCAAGAAAATCTATGCACACCTCCAAGCTCCGCTTTTTTTACGAGCAGGTTGGCTACCCACAGGGGGATAAAGTGATTCCCTAATGAAGCCGCACTTGAGTAGTTTATCGACTTCCTTAGCTGGGGCCTCGTACTTCTCTCGGATTGAGAGGACGTCGGCGTTGCCGTTTAGTTCGACGTCCGTTGGTATTGATCTGCACGACGAGTTTTGGGGTCATTCCTTCCATGTCCGCGTGTTCCCATGCGAAGACGTCGATGTTGCTTTTCGGAAGGTTATAAGTCGGGATCTTATTGGTTGTTTGAGTTCCTTTCCGAGCGTGGAGGACCTTTTCGGGTTGGTTGGGTCAACCTCTACTTCTCCAGTCTTCAACCGGTTCACCGACCTTAGTAGCACTTGTCTTGACACTGGGGTCGAGTGACCCGTGATCTTCCATCTGTGTTCCCATTCAGCCCATCCCCGGGCTTCCCACCGCAAGATCGGTGTCGACGGATTGTGTTTACCGCAACGCCCATGGTTGATGTTGCAGCTCCTCGCTACTAGTTGACTTCCGGACTACTCCCTACCCCATATGGGTGGGGAATTTGATGGTGTAGTGATAGATGGGACGGTGCTTTTAGCTCATGCAGAATTGGTCACCCTAGGATGGCATTGTAGTTAGATGGGAGATCTACAATTACAAAGTCCGCAATGATCCTCCTGTGGTGGAGGCAATCCGTCAAAGTTCAACCACCAAGGCGATCGCCTTGGATTTACACAATCCCAGGTGAACCCTGCGGGGCTTTGGGAAAGGCCCGGCGTGCCGAGCGCCGAGATCCATCTCGATTGAATGTTACGAGATATAGGACATTTACGGAGCTCCCGTCATCTACCAACGCTCGATGGATGTTGACGGAGACCGGGTATAGTAACGCACGAGTGCATCCGGAGTGTGGTTGCAATACATGGGATGCGTCTTTCTCGGGAAAAGAGAATTTTCCGCATCGTGGTTATTGTGGTACTGCTAACACTTGGTAGCTATTGTGAGCTTCCCCACGGAGGACCTACGGCGCTGTTGTCTCCTCGATCCTTCCAGTGCACCGACTCCCACCGACTATCATGTGAATTTCGCCTCGTCCGGGTTGAGGCGGTGGAGGTGGAGGTAGTTCGGCCGATTGCAGGAAGGCTCGCCCACTGATGGCCGTGCTAGGAACTCCTTTAGGTGGCCTCGTCTAATGAGGCTTTCAATTTCTCCTTTTAGATCACGGCAATCATCCGTGTCGTGCCAAGCCGATCGATGGTACCGCAGATCTCCTTTGGTTTAGCCTCGATGAGTTCGCCTTCATAGGAGTTGGACTTTTGAGGATGCCCTTATCTTTGGTTTCATTAGGACATTCTCAAGCGAAGTGTTTAGGATATGGTATCCACGGTACCTCGGCGTGCAAGGGCCTGGACGCCTGCATCTTTGAAAATCCGGTGTTTTCTTAGGACTCTCCTTCTTCTCGCTTTTTAGGTCTTTCTCTTTACTTCCCGTGTTGTCCTTACGATCGGGCGTTCATTCTCCCTGTGCGAGGTGGCTTCCTCGGTCACCGATGTGTTTTTCGGCTCTAGCCGTGAAGTCTTGGTAGGTAGCGGGTCCGTCTTCGCGAGCGGACCACCGTAACCGAGTCCGTGTTCTTAGGACCAGCGAGGCGCCATCGAGGCGGCATCATCCGATATTTTGTCCACCTCCACTATCCTCTTGCTAAATCGATCCATGTAGGACCTCGATGTTTCGATTCGGCCTTGTTTACGCTTGCCGATAAAGGCGCTCTTTCGGGGTGGATCGAGTTCTTGCCCCCATGAAGGTGGAGGCAACCGACCCGAGAGGTCATTCCAGCTTCGAATGGAGCGGTGGTAATTTTTGAACCACCTCATTGCTTCTATTCCAGAAGGTGAGGGGAATGCCGCACATGATAGCGTCGGCTGGCTCCTGAGTTCCATCCAAGAGGTATACCGCCGAGGTGGCCAGCTGGGATCATTGCCATCCTCATAGCTAGTCAATCTGCATTTTGCATTTTCTCCCTTCGGCCGGTTTCGCCAAGATGTCCTCCGTGAACGGGGGAGCCTTTGTCCGTGGTGACTTCTTCCGAGGTATTCTTTTGCTTTGCTTCGGTTCGCGATCGTTGCTTCATGAGTTCAAGCTCATCCGAGGTCCCGCACACTCGAGGCCGCCATGGATGAAGCTTTCTTCTTTCTTTGTGCCTCTTGTTCGTGAGAAGGACTTGAAGAATAGACGGTCAAATACGCTTAACCGACCGTTGCTGAGGCTTTCTGTGGGGACTGGGCGCACACTTTTTCTCCTTCAGCTACGATGGGCTCTTCGCTCAAGTCTAGTCTCCGTTTTACTCTCGACGGCTTTTAGACCATCACAGTCTTTGGTGACTCGGCCGAGTCGAGGAAAGTCGTTTAGTAGTGGCTTGATTTCTCTCGAGCCGTTCAATAGCCTCGAGTTAGGTATTCAAGCTTCGTAGGACCCGCATCTCCCTGCACATGTGTTCGAGCCGAGGTTTCTCCCTGTTATGCGCGACGGAAGACACAGGGGAGGTTGACCGTGACCCCGGTTCTTAGTGGCACGACCCCTCGAGTCATGATTGCGGCTCATGTTTGGATAATTTTTGAGTGTTTTGGTGTGGTGTATGGTAGTTGTGGAAAATGGAGAGCCTTTTTAGAAAAAATGAGCCCTCCTTCTAGCGCCAAACTGTTGACGTTGGAAAAGCGATTTGTATTAATTCAAAGCCAACTTAAAGATAAGTATTATATTTGTTATGAGTGGTAAGTGGCGTATATGTAGGTATATATAAGAAGACACGATTGTATGATCTTTTTAAGAGTATTTTTCTTGACCGATGAATGTCCAAGCACGGAGACATTTATGTCCTATTTTCAAAATAAGTATTTCTAAAATACAAAAATTAATTACTTATTTTGATACTGACATTTAATGTAAAAAGAAAATAATTAATTTTATTAAAAATATTAACTACAAATGAGACAAAGCTAGTGAGATAAGGATAATGTGATTTTATATTTTATGTGACGACACGACAATCAATTTTGATGAGTGTAACAATGTATCACGTAAAACACTATAAAAACATGAATAATTATTTTAAATCATTTAAAAAAATCGTAAAATTTAAGCTTAAAACGTCTATCCATTTCGGGTAGGATAGGCCAGCCCTGACAGCTATCCACGTGCTGGCTGGTGAGACCTTTATCTATTTGGTCCAGCATATTATTTAATATTTAAATTAATATCCGCGCATAATTGATAGTTTCGAACATAAGTACAACTCATCGTGCTACAAGGTGGCAAAAGCATCGGGCCGCCATAGACCCCTCGGCCAGGCCCATGAAAGCTCGATCAGTTATGGGCCCAGGCTGAAGAAAAAAAGACGGGCCGAGCCAGGCTCTGTCCGTGAAATTCACGGGTCAGCCTGTGGATCATAATATTTTAGCATAATTTTTTTTACCTTTTAAACTCAAAAAAAAAATTTCATAGCCGGACCCGACCCTGTGGCTCGCCTGCTCGTGTCACTACACTGGTGGGATGGGCCCCATTTTTGATAGGTCAAGTTGGGCACGTCTTAACAAGAACCGGTCTGATTCATTGCCATCCCTACATGTCCTTCTCCTATAATTTTATTTTGGATAAATTATATTCAAAGTCCATTATCTTTTAATTTTATAATAATATCATCCCTATTTAATTTTATTCGCAGATATCGCCTCATCCTTTCATTTATTTGCACAGATAGTCTCCAGGATAATTTTTTTGATGATTTTGCCTCACCAAAATGAATTAAAATAGCAAAAAGAAAATTTAATAGAAAAATTGCAGTTGAGGTCTTTAACTTTTTTAAAAGTGGGAATTTATCTTGGAACATTTTAATTTTTACATTTTTTCACTTAAAAAAAAGTGTAATCAAGTCCCAAACTTTGTAATTATGTAATTTACACTAAATCCTAAAACAAGAGTAAATTGGTTGTCAGTTGATTCAAAAGTCACAATTCAACAAAAATTTGATCAATTTAACGAAGGACAAAAAGATATTTCCATATTATTTATTAAAAATAATTTAAAAATAGAAATAAAAAAAATAGAGAAGAATTAAAAATAAAAATAAAAATATCTATCTTCCCCACACCCCCACCCCCACCCCCACCCCCACCCCCACCCCCATTGTAATTTACGGTCAGCAACCATATAGAAGCCACGGCCGACCACTACCAAATCATCTTCCAGTAGTATTGAACTTGCACAAACGGATTCATACAATTGTAATCGCAAGTTAGGGAAGAGAATATAAAATCTCAATTGAAATTAGATCATACATTAATGGGCACACCATTTGGGGGTCAAGATGCAGAAGCTTCTTCTAGCTATAAGATTTGTTTTTGGAAAATCAAATGTCAAGTATTTTTTTTTTAATTTCAAGGTATTAGTCTTCAAAGATTTTGTTTTGGAGGTTTTAGGTTCAAATTTTAATTTGAAAACAAATAGCTGAAGCTTAATTTCATTGAGAATTGAAAAAACCCCCAAACACGCAAGATTTTTGATACATTGAGATTGAGATTGAGATTGAGATTGAAATGAAAATAAAAATTGTTGACTCTTGCTAGAATTTTGATCGACCATTTTTTATGCAGATCTCTTGCATCATCAACAATTATTTGGTGGTGGTCGATGGAGGATTTGGGTGGCAGCCGCCGACAATCTGGTTGAGATTAGGGGTGGGGGTGTTATGGAAGATGGATATTTTTCTTTTCTTTTTCTAAATTTTTTACTGTTTTTCTTTTTAACTTCTGTTTTTAATTATTTTAAATAAAAAATATATAGAAATACTTTTTTACCCTTCTTTAAAATTGGTCAAATTTAGTTGATGAGTGATTTTTGGGTCAACTCACAGTTATTTGGATGAAAGGATCTCGTACTAAATATTAACTTTAAGGTTGGAGACCTCATAACACTTTTTTTCGAAAAGTTTGGAACCCCGAATGTAATGTACTCTTGTTTTAGGATTTATGGTAAATTACTAAATTCAAAAGTTTAGGACTTGATTACATTTTTTTTTATTTTAAATGAAAAACTATTTAAATTAAAAGGTTCAAGATAAATTTGCACTTTTAAAACAATTTATGACATCAACTGTAATTTTTCCATCAAGTTTTTTGTTTTTTTGCTATTTTAATTTATTTAGAGTTAATTTCACCAACGGTCACTGAAATTACTTTAAAATTACAAAATGATCAACCAAGTTCAAAAGTTTTAGTGGTGGTTCTTGAAGTTAAACTGTTACTTAATGGTCACTCTATTAAATTTTAATTAAATGGTGATGTGGCATTTATTTATTGCATGGTAGTCTATGTGCTTTTATATAATATTCACTTTAGTCCCTATATTTCAATTAAGTTATTTAAAAATTGTATCTTAGGTCCTTAATCTTTTACATCTTTACACTTTGGTCTCCAAATTTTCAATTATCTTTCGATTAAGTCCTCCAAAATTACATCTTAGGTCTTTCAACTTTTACATCTCTACACTTTGATCCCAAATTTTTAATTATCTTACAATTAAGTCCTCTAAAAATTACATCTTAGGTCCTTCAACTTTATACATCTTCAAATTTTGGTCCTCCAAATCCTTGATTTTAGTGACCAAAATAAGTGCAATTTTAGTAGTTAAAATAAGTGTATTTTCAATTAAATCTTTGACTTTACACTCGAATTTTAACCTAAACGAATAAAATAATATAATTAAATAATAAACTATTTAGTGGTCAAAATAAGTGTAAAATTTGTACTTATCACTTAGAGTTGACTACTAAAAGTAGACATTTTAGTGGTCAGACCCTATAATATTATTTTGTTCGTATAGGTGAAAATTCAAGTGTAAAGTCAATGATTTAATTGAAAATGACTTATTTTGACCACTAAAATTATACTTATTTTGGCCACTAAAATCAAGAATTTGGAAGACCAAAATTTGAAGATGTATAAAGTTGAAGGACCTAAGATGCAATTTTTAGAAGACTTAATCGAAAGATAATTAAAATTTGGGGACCAAAGTGTAAAATGTAAAAATTGAATGACCTAAGATACAATTTTAGAGAACTTAGCGAAAGATAATTAAAATTTGGGGACCAAAGTGTAAAGATGTAAAAGATTAAAGACCTAAGATGTAATTTTTGAATGACTTAATTGAGATATAGGGACTAAAGTGAATATTATATAGAGTACATGGACTATCATGCAATAAATAAATGCCACATCATAGAAATTTAATGGATTGATCCCATTAGTGAAAGCGATTTCTAACTTGACGACAATCGGCTGAAATTTTTGAACTTCGATGATTATTTTGTAATTTGAAGTGAACTTCAAATGATGTTGATGAAATTAACCCATTTATTTAAGATAAGGCAAAATCGTTAAAAATCCATTTATGGACTATCCGTGCGAATAAATAAAAAAAGATGAGGACGATGGAAAAAATTGAAAATCAATATGAAATTTAACCTAAAAACTAAAAATATGAAAATCATATTAATAAATTTAGAACCAATTAATTCTCTAAAAAAATTGGATAAACTCGAACCATTTTTAATGTTTTTAATAAATAAGAGTTCTTATTATTTACCAGTAATGTGACTTTGACAATTTTCGAATTATAGCACATTCTGATTTTAAAACATTAGGTATAATTGGAGGTATAAAGCACATATTTGGATAGATTAGGACAGTCTGCACAATTTTCACTTTTCTATTGAATCAAATCGAGTATGAGTGTGCAGAAAAAAAACGTCTAACATGGTCGAATTGGGTAAAAAAAAAAAGGGTGAACTCATGATACGTGTCTAACTTTAGGGTAGACCAATGCATCAGACGGTTGAAGAACCGGGATCAGAGTTGTTGGTTTTTTCCAACGGAAAGCATGGGCTAGGGCGGTGGAAAAGGTGAAAGCCCTCACTTTATTGACCAACAAAGAACACTTTTTCATCTTTTTGAACCCCAACGGGCTAACCAGGACTTTGGCCACTCAGGCGTCACCTTGAGTCTTTGAGATATCTTACATTTTATAAATTGGGAAAGGATTTTTGTGGGGGAAATAAAGAATCGATACACGACACTGAAGTATTCATGAAGTCAATCACACATCATCCATGGCCGTGGTACACTTGGTAGTTGGTACCACTTGGTGTCTTTTAATTTAATCTTAAAGACAATATAGATATTTTTTCTTATGGTTCTAGTTCACTAAATGTTGATTTCATCTAAAAATAAATAAAATAAAATAGATATTTGTTCTTATATTTTGGTGGACATGAAAAATTTGATGGTATACTTGTACATGAAATGTTAGCGCACATGATATGTAAACTGTAATGGTTTTAATTTACATATTAGAGTATGTTTGTGTGTATTTATAAGTCCGGTCCAACATTATTTTTAATAGAGTTGAAAAACGGTTTTTTACCAACCCAACCAAGATTAGCCAACCGAAGCCACACTTGAAACTGGCCCGAACCAGTCCAGCTTAGTTTTGTGTGGGCCAGCAACCCAACCCACCGAGCCAACGGGTCAACCCGACTATAATATTATTTTATTTCTTGTTTTTTATATAATTTTTTTTTTATTAGAAAGATAAATAATATATCTTTTATGTTAAAATGTGAGTTATAAATTACAAAATTAATTTGGATGGAATAGACTAGCTCCAAAAGTTAAATGAATACATTATTTCCAATACATCATTGCTATTTGTTACTATTTGATTTGATAATGGACATTCTAGATTCAACTTCCAAAATGATACCATGTTTTCCATTATCAAGTGAATTTTTTTTTTTACTTTTGGTATTATCAGATAAATATCATGCTAGGGAATTATCCCCCAGAATTCAACAGGGTTGTGATGAATGAAGTTCATAATATTACAAAACAATAATCATTTTTCGTCATTCTTTTTGATAGTCTTTAGCAACTACAATCGACCAAGAATAGATGAATATGCCGAGAACATAATTGCCCACAAAAGATTTCTCAATTAGCAGCATCGATTAATAGCACGACGATGCAAGATACAACACAACATAACGTAGAATCACTGTCTATAATTTCAAAAAAGAAAAAAGAAAAAAAATAGTTTATTAAATGTTTTGATAGATGCATTGATGAATCTAATAGAGATGTGGAAAAATATTCTTGTAGTCGACTCCAAATTAGTTAGCATCATGCACGCATAACACGTATTTGATTAAGCTTTTATCGATAAATCATGTAGTGTTATATTTATTTCAAGGATATATATAATAATTTTGCACTGTCTTTTGTATAACAACAACTATACAAAGTATCAAACCCCATAAATTTTCCCTGTTAATTTAACTATTCGAGCGAGTCTATTAACAAACGCGTTAACTACAAAACATATACCTTCAAATCTTCTTCTCCGTTTGTGTGTATATATATTCGCATATGGACAAGCATAGTTTGAACTACATATGAAATTTGGGTTGAAACTTGAATTAAACTAAATTTTAGTTGAATTTAAACAATTTTGTGTTGGAGTTGGAGCTTGAGGGTTTTTGAACTAATGTTTCAAAAAAGACAATTTAAGTTGGGAACTTGGACTTATATTATTTTAGGTTAAGATTATTTGGATAATGTATTGTGGCTATTTACAAAATTCTATGATTAGTATCAAGGAAAAAAAATATGGGGCCAGCCGACCCCAATTTTGTTTGGGCCTGCATTTTAACGGGCAACCCCGACCCAAAATCTGGGTTATACGTGTTGGCCCGTTGGGCCGAGCCTGTTTTGCTACATTATTTTCAGCCACACGTTTCATAGGACCCACAACTTTATCTACTTTTTATACATACATTTAGGACACATTGTTTATAATTTACAAAAAATTTTACTAAACATGCTCTTAGTAAAAGAGACTTACTAACATAAGATATCATAATCAATTTATGAAATTTGACGCAAATGGTCTTTAACGTTTGTTTTTCGGTATTGACGTTCTTAACCTATGTATTTTGGTGCACAATTGATGTTTCTTTATTAAAAAAAATACCAATACGCCTTTAATTTTAATTAGAAAAATTGCATCCAGGTCCCTAACTTTTGAAAAAAGTACAAACAAGTCTAATACCTTTATTTTTTATTTCTTAAAAAAAAAAAATTTAAAGTAAACTAACAAGTTTTATTTTATTTTTTATTTTGTTTTGAATTAAGAGTTTATTGATATTATATATGTAAATTATTTTGTATATTTTACGAGAATCAATGGATTTTTTATGTAACATATTCAATTTGTTGAACTAAATTAGTATTCATAGAAATCAACGATTATCGATCTCGAGTTTGTTTTGATTTTCTCGTCGCATCACAAGTAGTGTGAGAAAATAAACTACAGCATTCTTCTAAAATTTTCTCACAAGAGACTTCTTTCTTTGGTCAATTTTTTATAACCCAAAATTGCCTCTCTTTCTAGAGATAAAAATTTTTCTCATCAAAAGATGTTTTAAGTGGGACGAATTTGGAAGGAAGTGAATGTAAGGAATATATTTATAAAGTTCGACTTGAGAGGTTTTATATGTACATTAATATTAGAGAACAAAGAGTAGAGATAGACAACAAAGTATAAAGTTCGCGTCAATTCAATCAAAATTCAAGCAGTCGAGTAAATATATTTTTAATTAAGGATGGATGTGAGTCGGATGACAATTTTTTTTTGCCAAACCAAAATCGATCCAATATGGAAAATTCGTGCCCAAAACCGATCCGAACCGATTCGGGTTTTCGGTTTCGAGCCCAACTAAAGCATATTTTATAAATAATTTTTTTTTTTTTTAAAATCGAGTTGGTTTTGGGTTGGATAAAACCGACCCAAATCGGTTCAAGTTGGGTTACGGGTTGGTGAGTTTTTTGCCCACCTTTATTTAATAACATTAACTTGAACATTTTCTAACTTCAAAAGAAGAAAATTAATCTTAATAAGGGACAATGTTTAAGCAAGATAATACACGTCAAAGAACAACTTTACTTGTTTCAAATAACAAATCTGTTGTGTAACCCCCCCAATAAAAAAATAGAAAGAAAGATAAAAATCTATCGATTTTTAACACCACAGAGTTTTAGGACAACCAGTTAAAATCACCAAAAACATAGACCAGGATCAAAGACAAAGGGTACAACAGAAAAGCCAAGAATGATGTCCAAACAGGGATAACTGTGGTAAAACTTGCTAGGCATCCCATAATAGTAGAAACAATTAAAACCATCAGAACTTCAACAGAATAATTCCACGATAAATCACGAAAATAGACCAGTGAAAGAAGAACTGCAAGGCCAAGTGTGTTGTTCATGAACACAACCCCATATATCTGCATTATTCAAACCATTTTGTCAATTCTAAGAAGCAAAAATTTATAAATGTACATGTTATTGTAGATTAGGCACGATTTTTGTTTTTCTGGTTAAAGATATGGAAGTATTTTTGTATTCTTCGACTGAGTAAAAGGAGAGAAACATACCTCTGAAAATGTTAAAGAAGTGATGTGTAGCTTCTTCTTGCGCGCCTCGCTTATAGCAGATATCGCTATTCTTGAATTTGTAGCCAGAGGGACTAAAATGAAAGCGAAGAAAAATGAAGGCGTGTTTGCAGATGAAGAGAAATTCCGAACACTATCAATAAGAGGTTCGGCTAGAAGCCCGAGTGTAACAATCCCAAGCACCACAAGAGCTATAGCCTTAAACCAGGCAAATGCTGATTTATCAATAAACTTATTCTCTACCAGCTTATCAGTCTGTTCCCATGTTTTCTGTTCAAATGAGAAAACTTAGAAACGTGTTTGATATGCAGTACTGAACAAGACACTACAAATGAAATAATATTGTAGAGTCGACCTTAAAAAGAGTATAAAATAGAAGAAGACATATATAGATTCTACTTACTTCATAGATAATTTCTTCACTATCTTCTGAGTCGGGATTTTGATTATAAGTTGTGCTAAGCCATTTGCTCAATCCAGTAACAAATTCGTCCTCGCTTATCAACTGATCTCCACTTATATCAAGCTCTTCCATCATTTTGGATGCTACTGCATCTAAGTCAAAAGGTATTACGCCACGCTTCATATTATTCATCCCGTTCTTCAATTCAGTATACGATATGAAGTCATTGTTATCCTGATCAATGTCCTTGAACAACCTGCAATTTACAAAATAATCAATTACCACTTGTTTGTGCAGGGCAGATTCATTTTTCTATCAAAAGTCAAGCACGTGCACAGTTTTAATAAATGGATTCGTATACTAAAATTTGAAACTATATCACCTTCTTATAGCAGGTATATCAGGAGCTCCATCGTCTGTTAAAAGGCTTCCGCGTATAGAGTTTTCAAAATGTTCTAAAATTTTTGGCACAAGATGTTTCATCACTTCGCGTTCTTCCCTTTTCTTTTGAATCCAAGGTTTGATAACCTATAGCAGATAATTCGAGTTAATTCCACTTAATGGAAAACAAAAATGATTTAAGAACATCAAAATGTTCTAAACTTGTAGTACTATAACATAGTAAACAAGTTACCTGGTACAAATTTTTCAGTGATTTAATTGAGTGATATCTTTTATTCACTGCACCTTTACTCTCGTCGACCCATTTTGTCATTCCATTTACAAATTCATCCATCGTTATCTTCTTGTCATCGTCAACATCAAATTCCTTCATAATATCTTCTGTTACGCTGTCCTTGTCTGAAACCATTTCTCTAAATTTGATTTCTTTGAGAAATTCTTTTAGCTCGGGTAGGGAGATGAACTTATCCCCATCATGATCTGTTTCTTCGAATAGACTGCAGCAAATATTTTGGATATAACGAACTTATCAACAGATTATTAGGCACTAATGACAAGTTTAGCAATGCAGACTAGATAGCATTGAACAGTATTAAGTATTCACGAAGAAAAAGAAGTTATATAGACATTTAAATAGAGAAACATCAGAAGGGTACCTTCTTATAGCTAATAAATTTGGTGAACCATTATCAGTTAGGACTCTTCCCATTGTATGATTCTGCACGTGTTTTAATATGTCGACGACTAAATGCTCATGCTTTATATATAATAAGTGCCTCTTTTGAATCCAAGGTTGGAAAACCTGCTCAATTTGTCAAACAAGATTGCAGATCAGAAAGGCATAGTTGAACCAGGAAGTGAAAAATGAAATGAGTGTGCATGTATTCAAACGTGAATATCAGCTTACAAGATCGTGTACAAGGGAACTATTTCTACGTAGATGATGTTACAGTGTACAATTCTAAGCAAGGTTTGCTTAAAATCTCTGCAAGATTTAACAATTACCTCAAACAAGCAACCTTATCTATATCTATGTTGGTTCAGCTTTACTGCACTCATATTGTTCGATAATATTCTGGATGATGTCCTAATCCATACTTACGGGATCAATAATAACAAAAAAAGCAATCAGAAAACAAGCAAAGCACACACAAATTTAAAGCTGTTCACCCTCAATGTTCGAGTTTTGTCACTCGGCCTGCAGGTTTTCAGAGAAAAAGAACACAAGTTTGTTTCCTCGCGCCTCTCTTCCGCACAAAAATGGCTATTAGAGCGACTCAGTATGTGTATGAATATCAAATATACATGCACACACCGACACACGTCCAACAGAAACATGCACGAGAGCTCGAGAGGATAACCTCGAGTAAATGCTAACAGATGATGAATAAAATACCTGATAGAAGAAGTAAGAGATCAGGAATATGATGGAAACAACAAGAGTTATCATTATACAAATTCTTTCTCCAACATAAGATAATTGGAAAATTTTTGGAATTTGAATCATCATCAATGGGATCACTGAAAGAAGCATGATCCCTGCAGTATAACATGTCCACTTATCCGTTACTACACCATAACCTGCAGCAAAATGAAAGGAAAATTTACTCAAGGCACTCAAGAAATACAACAACAAGCAACTATACATGCCTTTTTTTCCAATAAATTTGGGTTCGCTATACCATCTCACTTTACGCTGGTGCCTACTCACGCTCATCCTTGATCATAATTTTCAATACGACTACTGTGTCCAAATGGATAGTTTTTATGGGCAGTTTGTTGGAGTACGTGGCTCATATAAAGTGAAACACGTGTATAATGAAAGATAGACCAATGCTTCCCAATAAATTTGGGGTCGGCTAGATAAATCATTTTCCATTTACATGTAGGTAAATAAGAACAGGGAAATAAAGTTCACAAACCAGGCCATAGTGGTGTGAGAAATCTTTCAAGAGGGTTTAGTTTTCTGTGTTTTGAGCTGGATGAAGGATTAGGCTTCAACTGATTGGGAAAATCTTGATTGGCAAGGATGACACAAGTCCCCCATAATACTGTGAGAAGCAAGATTGTTGATCCAGCCACCAATCCAACCCCAGTTAACACACACTCCTCGGCAACATCTTTACTGCTCAAGAGCCCGGATGCTGTTAACATATCAATGGAGAAAAGAAAAAGAGAGTTCAAAAACTATTTTACGTCGAAAAAAACCCGTGTTAGTATATTTAGTATGCAATACTAGATTAGACTCGAAACTAAAATAATAAGATTTTAACTATTTTATTTTTTTATTGTTTTATGTACAAGTATCCTACCCACCATGGGTAGGAGATCAGGCTCTATTTGTCATATTCAATTTTTTTTTTTTTTTTTTCAATGTTATAATATTTTCCAAAGTAGTATTATTTTGTGTAGTTTGACACATTAACATAAGTACAGTATGTAAATTGCATACAAAGCAATCAAAAGAAAGGAAAAAGAAATAGAAAAAAGAATAGCTAATTGACTGATCAAACATGGAAGTGTATTGAGTAATTTTAAACAATCTCATATAGAAGTTTTAAATATGATAGAAATTTGTTGGTTTATAATTAGAGGAAATATTATAAAATATCCATATGCACGTGTTAATTTTACCCTGCTGCAAGTAGTCTCCGCAACTATACTATATCAAATAGCCTAGGACGCTACTCTACTAGTTGTTTTCGGATTCTTTGGTAGCCAAACACGTGTCAACCAACCATCCAGAATATCTATTAACTACTACAAAAAACTACCTCATTACGGGGTTTGATGAACTTGTACTTCAACTAGTTTGAGGAATGGGTAATTTGCACAATAAGAGGTGCGGAGCTTTTCAAATATGGTAGGTGTTTATAACAATTTCAAAAATGATCATTTTGAACAAAAATACTCTTAAAGCATTACAAAAATTCCTTACATATCCCATTCAAATATAATCAAACATAATTCAAAATCAGATCTACAATTGCACACTTAAAAATTGAAACTAGAGCTTCTCCACTGACTCGCGCCACCATTAGCTACTACCCAATCCAACTAGGGTTTTTGATAGATTAATTTGCATTAGAAAAAAACAAAAATTCTATAAGTTTTGTACTAGATTAATTTGGTTTGTTTTGAGATATGAAAATATGTTGAATACAAACTCAAAAATTGTTGGAATAGATTGAGTTCATGGATTAATGTATGGTTGAAGAAGAAAAATGTGGAAACGAAAAAAACAAACAAAAATGGTGGATTGAGTTGCTGTCGTTTGACACCTTGAACTATCGAATGACAATTAAACTGTCGAGAAGGGAAAAAAACTGTTGTCGTTCAACAGGTTGTCGAACAACAGCATGAATTGTCGTTTGACAGCCTGAATTAACAATTAATTTGTCGAGAGGAAAAAAATAAATTTAATTGTCGGCTCGATAGTTAAATTTTTTTTTTTTTTTTTTACCAACAGTTGCAAAAGGGTATATATGACTTTTTACATCTAAAAGTTGCTATTTTTGCAAATGTTATTAAAAGTTGATATTTTCAAAAATCACCCTTTGCATTTGTCTACTTCTATAAATTTCCCTTATAATTATATCCAATCCAATGCGGCTCCGTGGTGGCCCCGGTTCTGGTCAACTCGACCTTGTCTCGAGTCAAATTGATTACATATTAGAGAAGATGAACAAGTTAGTCTACGTATACTAAAATGACACATTTAGAATAACACAATTAAATAGATCATTTGAAATTATGTAAAGGCTTTTTATTTCACTCTTTCTATGGGGTTTTCTAAACAATTTCTTCAAACAATTTTAGTTCACAAGCAAACTGAGTCCATTTATAATAAATTTAGAGTTGACTACATGACTTATTTTTTTTCTTCTAATTGAGTTCATTGTTATTTTCAACTATACAAGATCATGTTTAGTATCAATTTTCCTATGCATACATGCTTCTCACCTTCCATGAATAGTCGGGACAATGAAAAATATCTAGAAAGCATTTCAAGAAGTAGTCGCATTCTCTATCCATGTTACTTTCATACAAAGTCCTTATATTAAAAAACTGTTAGTTTAATTGGTCAAAATTTTCTTAAAATAACTAATCTACCTTTTTGAATTAAAATAGAAAAAAAGAAAAAGAAAAAAAAAAGAAAAATTGCAATCAACCACCTTCCTCACTTCTTCTTCTCCAATCAATCCCCTCCCCATTACCAAAATCACCGCCGGAGAAAATCTCGCCGCCAACCTTCCAAAAAACAACACCACCAACTGGATGTCTTGCCTAACGGTCCAAAGCGTCCGACCTGGATAACTTCTGGGATGGACCAGCATGACCATCATTTTATATTATTACTTTTCGTGAAAAATAAATTAATTCAAATGCTCATATTATTATTGAGTCCAGTATGGGCCACAATATTACCATCACGAGTCCTGATATTTCAATGTAATTGGAGCCCAGCTAAGACCTCGATTCACACAATCTTGATTCCTAATCTCAAACAACAACACATTCAATCAAAGTAAAAACATTCTTAAAAAATAGAAAACGTAACAAAACCTATAAAACTTCTCAAATATTGTGATAGTGCAAAAATATGTCATGGTTTCCAGTGGAGTTTATGGGAACTTAAATTTCACGTCGGATGTGTGGGCATCATTTGTGTAGTTTATATGGGCTTGGGTTCTCCAACCACATTAATGGTTTTGATGGATTGACTCTTTTCAAGTCCCATGACATTGATATTAGAGAAGGCACCATGTTTTCGGGTCTCGGTTACCACTTAGGGTGTGTGGGCACCTGCTCGACGTGGACGCCGAGTTGAAAGTATGGTGGTTTGTCATGGTTTCCATTGGAGTTTATGGGAACTTAAATCCTACATCGGATGTGTGAAGATCTTTTTGTGTGGTTTTATATGGCTGAGATCTCCAACCACATTAATTACTTTAAATGACCGATTGTTCCAAGTCCCATGACAAAACAATGTAACTAATTGAGTACTCTTACGGGGATTAATTAGAATAGATACATAGAATTTTTCTTGGTCAACCTTAATCAGATGATCCAATTGGGTAACTTTTATGCTTCAAGGTTGCCAGCTCAATTGACACTTTTAATATTTCCTTTATCCCATTTTAATATTTACAAGTTGACACATTTCAGCATCAACTAGACGACGTGATCTCCAACTAATCTTGGAACTTAGCAAATAAAAAATGTAAAATTACATAGAAAATACTTTCATATTTCTTTGTAAATGTAAATTATCTGATGAAAGTGGCACATCAAATATATATATATATATATATATATGTGTGCACGCTGTAAGCGAGACGTTATATTTAATAACATTATCTATTGTTGTAAACATAACATTTAATCAATGTAATCGAATTTAGGGCTTGTTCGGTGTATTTTTTTTTTCAAAAAATGGTTTTTTTTGACTATTTTATTGACTTTTTAAATTTTTTCAGAAACAGAAAAGTTTGAAAAGTAAAAATAGTAGGAAAAATATAGTTATCAAACAAGCCCTTAATAGAAAGTGAAAATTAACTGAATAAATAATATCACGTATGCATTGAGTTCAATATATAATGCACATATACTCAAAACAACGAGAAGAATGCAAAGAAAGAATTAAAGCAAATGAAAAAATAAGCTTTAAATTTATTGAGAATAAGATTTAAAAAAACACGAGGGTGGAGGACCTTACCAAGGAGTATCAAGGCCTCCGGAAGTGAGCCGATAACCTGAAATGCACATGCACCGAATATACCAGGACCAAGCATTTTGAAAATCCTTTCTCCTCCAGAGGCAACATAGGATTCTCCATGAAACAGAAGATATTCATAGACCAAAATAAGAAACAGATGGCCCGGAATGTTTTTCGAGCATGGCAAGAAGCCGTACATTTGTACACACTCCTCTGCAGCACCTGAAACCATTCCTTTGAAGCGTATTACGGACTCAGCTTTTCCGAACCCATCCGAAACCAGTTCATCGGAAGAAGTATGGGGAAAACTTCGACTACTAATGGCGACGGGGACCGACAAGAAGAGAAGAAGATAAAAAGGAAGATAAAATGTTTTCGCAACAAAAGAAGCCATGGAAGACGAACATAGAACAATATTCATCTGAGTTTGAAGGACTTATTTTGTGTGACTTTTTGCAATTATGTGACTATTTTGTTGGGGAAGTTGCACTCGTGACTACCTAATAAAGGTGTCGTGAAAGCTAGTGAGGTATCGTCATTATTATTATTTAATTGTATGTATACTAGCACGTATAAAATGATGATCGTGGAATATTTTATGCAGGCGGCTAATCTCTTACAAAAGGTTAAAAGTTTAAAGGTTCCTTGAAGTTTACACTTGGTTCTATTCAGTTACCAAACGTTTACAATTCAAACTTCAGTACATAGTACATAGAACTTAGTATTAGTTTTGAACAATGAGTCAAATTTATTTTAAGTTTTCTGGAAGCAAATTAAATTATAAACACGTTCAAAAGGTGATAAATTATTCAAATCGATATTAAAACACATGGTATCTGACAATCACGCACAATTCAAGATTAGAAACAAGAATTTATAAATTAAAACTTTAATTAATATTTTATATCACCATCCATACTTTAATTAATATTTTACATCACATCCATAAAATATGAAGATTTAGCTTATCATAATTGAGTTACTAAAGTATAACAATAATTTAGAATCATCATCCGAATTGTTTAATTACAAGAAGAAGTTTTAAGATAGACTTTGTCCCCTTGAATGTCTTCAACGATGGATCCACATGGGGGTAAAAAAAAAAAAAGATTGAACTAATTTATGAAAAAATAAATAAAATTTTCATACAAAAATTTTATTTTTTCAAAAAAAAAAAAAATTGTATACAAAAATAAAAATAAAAATTGGACCAATGGGACTCTAGCAAAGGGGAGTATTCGGTTAACAAACGTTTAACATCATTTTTCATAAGAATAACACAATTCAAACTTCTATACATAGGACTTAGTCTTAGTATTAGTTTCCAACAATAAGTCAAATCTATTTTAAGTTTTCGGGAAGAAAAATAAATCATAAACACATTCAAAAGGTGATTAATTATTCAAATCGATATTAAAACACGTGGCATCTAGCAATCAAGCACAAATTAAAATTAGAAACAAGAATTTTTGAATTAAAACTTCAATTAATATTTTACATCGCCATCCCTAGCATATGAAGATTTAGCTTTTAATGATTGAGTTACAAAAGCATGAAAATAATTTAAAATTCATCACTCGAATTGTTTAATTACAAAAAGAAGCTTTTAAGATGGAGTTGTCCCCTTTGAATGTCTTCGACGGAATGCCCAACTATGAATGGATCCAGATGGGGGCTAAAAAAAATTTAGATCAAACTAATTTATGCAAAAATAAACATATTTTTCATACAAAAGTTTATTTTTCAAAAATAAAAAAAAAATTCTATACAAAAAAAAGGGCCTAGGACACTCTAGCAAAGGGGAGTATTTGGTTACCAAATGTTTAACATCATTTTTCATAAGGAAAACACAATTCAAACTTCCACACATAGGACTTAGTATTAGTTTCCAACAATTAGTCAAATCTATTTTAAATTTTCGGAAGCAAAATAAATCATAAATACATTCAAAAGGTGATATTTAAATCGATATTAAAACACATGGCATCAAACAATCAAGCACAAATTAAGATTAGAAACAATATTTTTTGAATTAAAACTTCAATTAATAATTTTCATCACTAGCATATGAAGATTTAGCTTTTCATGATTGAGTTATAAAAGCATGAAAATATTTTACAATTCATCACCCAAATTGTTTATTTACAAGAAGAAGTTTTAAAGATGGAGTTTGTCCCATTTGAATGTCTTCAAGGGAGTGCCCAATTAGGGGTGGATCCAGACGGATGCTAAAAAAAAAAATTTTAGACCAAACTAAATTATGAAAAAATAAATAAAATTTTCATACAAAAAGTTTATTTTTTCAACAAAAAATTTTATAAAAAAATAAATAAATAAAAATAGGGCCAAGGGTACTCTAGCAAAGAGGAGTCCCCCCACCCCACCCTTTATCCGCCCACGTGCCCAACAATCTTCATTTTTTTTTTTTTTTTACTTCAAATTCCACCAAAGCTTAGCCCAATGAAGAAATCTTGTATAAAACAAGTGCATTTTTTTTTTTTTTTTATCTAATTTTTTGAACTTTAGCTTAACATTTTCTTTCCTATTTATACTTTGTGATTTAGTGCCCAAAATCGTGTCAAAATATTACCTAAAAATCTGCCAAAATAGACTTTAGATTCAACTGACATTCTGGCTTTGGTGTCATCCACTCAAACGGACAGGGACATAGTGGACTAGGGATCTAGCTCACTAGAGCAAGTCATCTGGATGCTCAAGCGGCCAAAGCCCTGGCTTTTTACTCCTCTTGCTCACTCGAGCGGTTAGAGATGTACTAAGTTTCCTTTGTCTCCCTTCGATCTTCGCTCGTGAGGTTTGCTATGATGCTTGGCCGGTCCCTTGCATTTGTTTATGAGAAAATTCTTGTACTTTGACCTTGTTTGCCTTCATTTTCATCCAATTTTAGTTTCGTTCCTAATAACAAGAAACAAGATAAAATTAACATCGTATTTATTCAAATTATTCAAATTGTGTCTCAAAAATATAGTTAAGACAACCTAAATGAGTGTATGAAATACATTCATCAAGCAACAACATTAAGGAATTGTCAAATTTCTTGTATCAAAGTTATCATATACAATAAACTTCGATAATTAAATATAAATTAATAATAGCGCTTAAATAATAAAATCTTGCGTCCCAACTTGGGCCAATGTACTAATTTAATATTCTCGCTAAATGCATAAGATAATATTTTTCTAACTTTTATAGGTCCCATTGAATATAAATTTTAATAATTGATTAAAATAACATATAAAAATTTATAAGACATTAAATTTTTTTGTATTCTCTTATTCTCAACTTCACAATTTATTCTTGAAAATGAAAAACTTGAAAAAACTCTTTTGCAAAATATGCATCTATAGTTGTAAATACCACAAACATTCTCGTATAAGCCTTTCGCCCAAGGGGTCATTCTATGCACCGTTAGCTTACGTACTGTCCACTGGAAGTTTCACCCCATAATGAATTTCTTTTGCGTTTCTATCGATTCGAACCCTTGACTTTTCTCTTAAAAGAGACTTATGTTGAATGCGTATCAATTAAGAACTTGCCCAATTGGTACGCATTCAACATAAGTTCCTCTTAAGAGGGAAGTCATGAGTTCGAATCACTGAGAACGAGAAAATAAATTTAGTTTGGGACACAACTTCTAGTGGACAGTACGTAAGCTAACGACGCACGGAATAATCTCTGAGCGAAAGACTTGGAGAAGAAAGTCCATGGTTGTTGCAATAGTCGTTTGCTTTTTCTATTTTCATAAACCGAACTCAATCTCATCCTTGATCTTTTGAAGTGCATACACCATATTTGGTATATGTTTCTCACTTTGTAGCAAGGGTTGATAAGAATTTGTTCATCTTACACTGAAGTTCATTTTGCGGACGGGGTCGAGTTTTTTCAAAATTTCAAAAATTTATAACGTAAATCTAGACAAGTGATACCAAACATGAACATCAAATAACTAAAGCTTAAAAGAATTTTAATCTTATACCTTCTTACTGTAGAGGTGGTGGTTGTTCCTGTATTACGTTTTCTTTTTGCAATCCTTTTGTCTCACGGTACTAAATCTGGTTCTACACCCTTAGCAACCCTTTGCAAGACGGACAAATGAACACTTGGTTTTGACTAATCCGTATAGAAGGATTCAAAAGAAAGGTATACAAGATAAACAAGATTTAAAACAAAATATTTTATTTCTCAAAGAAGGTCTAAGAGTAAAATCACTATTAAACTTTATTTAGTTACAAGATTAGTCCATCAAAGATCACATAGAATTTTGTACCTTGTACCTGCAACAAAATTGTTAATTCCATAAAGCTGTTCGTGCAAGGTAGATGGAATAGGATTTTGAATATCCTTAAGCTTTTGAAGGCTTTCCATATTTTCATAAACCGAACTCAATCTCATCCTTGATCTTTTGAAGTGCATACACCACATTTGGTATATGTTTCTCACTTTGTAGCAAAAAGTAGTTTATGGTCATTAATGTTGGAAATACCTCTTTTGGAGAAACAACTGGTGAAATACAAATGTCATCAGCATCATGATCATCATCATTAATTGTATCCATTATCCTTTGAATAATTTCTTCATCAATACGCTTTTTCATTAGTGCATCATTTTCACTTGGACAATTCAAAGAAGTTTCTCATCCATTGACCTTCTATAATTTAGACTAGACATGACTTGAGATACATTCATCTTTATCACTTTGTGTTTGAGAAGTTATGCCTTCAAGCGGATCCTGAAATGCCGGAAACAATTTGCATGGTTGTTGTCTTGATATATACTATGTTTGTTAGTGCTTATAAGCACTTATAACATTATTTTTATCCATATATTTTGTAGGATTTACAACTTTTATTTATTTTTTATCCACATATTTCATAGGACAATGCTTATAATCTACAAAAATCTTTACCAAACATACACTCCAAAGTCCAAGCCATATTAATAAAGTTGATCATTTAAAATGTTAAATTTTTTGGAATTTGTTGCCCCTGCATTGTAGTCTTCCATGATGCTAGCATAAGATCGACATCTATAATATGCTTTTAATGCTTGAAATTCCCAGCATCACATGGTTGAATATTGAATATGGTATTAGGACTTAGGAGGCAAGAAAAATATTTTGAACATTCATCTAGTCTTCAATAACCTTTGAATGGTCATGACAATTGTATACAGTAAGGAGATTCTTCCCACCATTCATTTTTTTTTTGTCAAACTAACAAACAAATTTTTAAAAAAGTAAACCCGTCATCCGTACTTTCTTGTTTGCTCGATAATGACAACTCAGATTGCTCAAGCTCATATGTTCAAAGCATCTAGGATTAGCATTTCAAAGCATCTAGGATTAGCATACTACCAATAATCCAAAGAGGTACTTTGTCTAAACCATCGACCTTGCAACAAATAGCAACAATAATTCTCTCATTGTCCTTCTTGCGTTCTTCCAATTGCTTTGTAGTAAGCGAATAATATGCTTCCAATCGATAAAATAACCATGTTTCATACATATTGTGGATATCATTTCAGTTTAGCTCATATTTTTGATAAAGCATCTTCAATATTCTCTATGGCAGTCGAACCACTTTCACCGATCCTTCGATAAGACTTAATTTCATGTCTTGCCTTGAACCGGTCTAGCCAACTAATTGAGAAGTTGAACTCTGGATTAACTTCACCATACATTTTGTGGAACAAATCTCTAGTTTTGCTCTCTTGTCGTATTAGTTTTCTTTTGATTTTGAAAAAACCACTCATACAAACTCAGGATTTTTTGCTGATTAGTGTCTCCTAGAATTGCTACTTTTCATCTTGTCTGACAAGTACTCGGCTGATCTTTTGATAATATTTTATATTGTTTCTTGGCTGATGGAAAGTTGAAATTTTTCTTGAACACATTGTTGCATTTCTTTTTTAGTAGATGATAGATGCTCATTTTTGTATTCACACAATGATCTCTCCATCTCATCAGTCAATGTCGATTTTTTCACCCTTTTCAAATGAGATGCCATTGATAGGTGAAAGAAGAAAATAAATTACTACTATGATTTTGAGTCTAATACTAAAGTTTGTGACGATTGTATTTATACAGATGATGTTCAATATGCATATACATGTAACATTTTGTTTGATCTCCTTTTTGAAACACTTGATCTTTTATGAAATTGTTCATTGTTTTGATGTATGTACTTAACTTTTGATATATTATATATGTACAATGTACATCTAACATAAAATTATTTCTAAATTAATATTTTATTATTTTATCGATAAATTAATAGTCCCACTAAATTAATAATTTCTCGTTGTCCTAACATTATTAATTTATCAAAGTTTTACTGTATATAGTAGTAATTATGGAACACTGTTTGTATAAAAATAATTTCAAGTATAAAAGTTTTAATTTTCGTAATTATTTTTATTTTTCATAGATGGAAATCTACCATTCTTATGTGTATTAGTATTGTAACGAACGTCCTACCATTCCTCTCACTACTAGAAAACACGTTAAAAGCAATGAACTTTATCAATTGAATACCGATAGATTTTATCGCGGAATATCAATTGATTTTTTATTAATTTGAAAGAAAATTTTAATTGACTGTAAATTCCTACATCAGCAATTGAAGCACGTAGATAGTTGTGCATTGATTTTCTCTTTTAATTTTAGGCTACAATAAACGAATTTATTTGTAAGTTTGTTTTTTTTTTTTTTTTTAACATTTTTAATTTATTTTTCATTTCCTTTTAGAATAAACTAGTATATCGTTTATTCACGGTGAGATTCGACCATATGATTTATGAAAATGGGTCACTAAGATTTGAATTCCTTTGTTCCTGATGGAGTTTTGATAGGCGAGAATGACGATCTCGAGTTGCGATAGTTATGGTTTTAGGATTGAGGCAGTGAGTAGAGCAATGAGAAGATCGTTTGAGGGAGAGTTTCGTTTGAAAAGGAGATTGAAGACGTAGAGACACATGGACGTATATATTCTTTTTTCTTCCAGTAGCGAAGAAAATTCCCTACGATAGTGATAAACAAAATCAATAGGAAGAAAAGTATTTTTTTTATATTGGGTGATCAAGTCTAACATCATAAGTTATATTGCATGTGTGTTATATTTAATTATCATCATCATCATCATTCACAACTTGCATTATTAATAAATCTCATTCTATTTTGATTTATTTAGGGTCTGCTTGGAAGTTTTTTTTCCTATCATTTATGAGAGGTTGAAAAAATCGATGCTTGTTATTTTTTTTTTATGGAATGATTTAAACCATCAAATAATGGTGTATAATTTAGAGCATATTTCCCAACCCTCAAATCAGTAAGTTTTGACCCGTTCTTCAAATTATCTTCCGATTTTACTTTTTCTAAAATAATTATTTCTAAATCTACCATAAACTTAAAATACATACTTCATCTTCTTCCTCTCCAAACGCACATTTTACCTTTTCTCTCCAACAATATTTTTTATATGTGCTATTGAATTATATTTGAAAATGTTTGTAGTCGAATATATATTTATATTAAAAAATTTAGATACTTCATATTGTTTACAAATACCTATTTTTAATATTTGATTATATATCTAATTTTATTCTTTTTAAAAAAATTCATAACTACTGGATAATAAATTTTCAAACATGAATTTAACTGTTTTAAAAACTGCTAACAAAATCGCCCAAAACCAGTACTTTAAAAAATCCTCATCACCGGTATTCCAAAACTCTCAACCAAGCCCTTAGGATTTCAATCCCTGAACCAAACACAAAATCACTAGGGTTTTTCATCTTTGTTTTTATATTGCGTTTGTGTTCTATAAACCGTGGTTCCCTTTTAATAAAGGAAAAATTACCAATAAGTCATCCATATGTGATTTATTTTAAATTAAGTCTAAACACTTTTTAAAAATATCAATAAATCATACTAATTCAGCCAATGTCGTAATTATCTCTATAATCCTTTGTGCAAAATCTCGATCACATCACATGTAAGCTCTCCCTGTTGGTAATGAGAATAGGCAAAGTGGGAGGCGCATGGCAAGACTGGTCTTGTGGTTTTGTTGGGCGTAGCCACCTTGGCTTCTTCGCCGCTATAGCATCGGCCATCATCGTCGGAAGAAAGGCGTAAATGGCAAGAACCACCTCCACCTGGGAGGTGGAAGCAGAGTCTACCAATAGAACTCCCGGAGACATTAAATAAAGAAAATGATCAAGATAATGCAAGCAAACCTGCTTCGCTGGAATGTGTATTTTTCGCTAACAATTAAAGGATTCGGACGATGTGTAAGGACGCCAAACCTTTTGAGACAAAGTCCCAACAAGGGGTGTTTGATTTATGAAGACTACAATAATGACCAAGGATGGAAAAAGCAAAACGAAATGCCTCCAAGGGGCACAAGCACACTAGAATTCACTGTAAAGAAATATTTAAGACTAAATGGAATGAAATTACATTTCTCTGTTTTTGAGAGTTCCTCTTCTTTTTCTTTCTTTAATCAATCTCCTTTCTTTTATACCTTGCCAAACGGTTTTATCACACGTTTTCCTTCAATCTTGCATAAAAACTTCTCATCGCATTGATTTCTTCCTTATCGCCCAAAGAATCGCCCATTTCTTCTATAATGATTTCAACTGTTTGTAACTTTCCCATGATGATTTAACTTCTTGTAACTCCTTCATTAAGCAATCACCTCGTCGCCCAATAACTGGCCATTTCTCCCATGATGATCCCAACTGTTTGTAACTTCCCCATGATGATCCAACTTCTTGTAACTCCTTCATGATAATTCAAGTTTGTAACTCCCGACAACGTGGGAACAATGATAAGAAAATGAGAAAACTACTTATGAGCAGTTACTTTTATGCCGCGATTGACCATTCTAATCGCCCAACGCATACGAGCGTTTTTGATCCGGGCGATGTCCATTTTGGGCCCTTCCGGCTTGGACAATTTCTATTGGGCCTATATACAAATTTATTTGGGCATCCGTTGGGTTCGGCCGACATATTTTCTAAGCCTATATGCTTGGGTATTTATTATGGGCCTACATGTACAATTTTTCTTAAGTCTCTTTTCGTGCCCTTGTTATTTCATATGTCAATGATTATATTTCAATATGGCTTAATTAATATAATTGCTTATTTAATTAGCCATATTCACTTGGTGGCGTTTCATCTTCCGAAAAGGCGCCTTAATTTCGAAATCCTAAGAGCACGATTTATATAAACCCCAAAAGGCGTCATTACCAATAACCACGCCCAAACCCTCATCACATCATTGTCCCTTTTCTCCCTCTATAAAAAGGACACTATTCATTCATCTTTTCTTTAACTCTCACTCATCTTTCCAAACCGATCGTTTCACTTGCAATCTTCTTGTCCATTTTTCAAATCATGTCGACGCCCGTCGAGCTTCCTCCAACAACAAAGATTACTTTCAAGATTTCCAAGACCTCCGACCAAACCTTACGTAAACCCATCAAATCTTCTACCTTCTAGGCGGATATGAACGAGTTCTATTTGGGCCCGTCGTTCGAGGATGCGAGACTCTATTGGGCGACCGGCGCCCCCCAATTTTTCCTTGTACCCAAGGACCTCCTTTCTTGGACCCATTCTCATTGAAGCCAATCCGCGAGAAAAGCATTTCGCACATGGCCCAAATCGATACCACCTTCCGCCTTTGGCATCTGGCGTATGATGAAGCATGCCCCTCTGAAGGCGCTTTTTTTGATTGTGCTAGGATTTCGATCTTTTGAAATTGCCACACGCCCCCGCTATATGACCAGTTCTTTTCCCAATCGCCCTAAGCTTCGGTCTTCGAGTACAATACCTTCATTTTTGGCCCCAATGTCGGTATACGGTTCTAAGGGATGTTGGTGCTTTGGTCAATCTTCCTCCTCCGGGCGATACCATTTCTCCCGCTATATTGATATCCTCCTCGCTCAAAGTTTGATAAGAAGTTCACGGACTCCTATTCGTGCATGCAAGAGCTTTATGAAAACACGGGCAAAGATCCCACACATGCGTAGCGTGTAGCTTTCCTCCAAGTTTGGGCGTGTAGGTACATTCTTTGTGTTCCTAGTCTAAAACCTTCCATGGCCTATTTGCCTATCGCCCATGAGTTAGCTCTTGGTAGGTCTTTAAACCTCTCGTTCTCGCTTTTCGGGCTGCCTTCTATAGAGGTATGGCTTACCTTCAACATCGACTTAGGACCAATGCTGCTCTCCCACGGGAGTGGGTCTCTTTGGCTCGCTCAATTGTGGTTGAGAGCATACTTTCCACAACTTGGTGTTCCTTCAATTCTCCCTGTGTCCGTGAGTTGTTACGGGCTAATTATTAACCAATTAGCTCCCGTTAATATGTCTAACCGGACGTCTTTACATTCTTTTATAATTTAAATTCAATTCCCTCTTTCTTTCCTTTTCTCCATTCATCAAGTCCCGACCACGTCCAACCTCCTCTTAGTTTGAACGAGGTGAGTAATGTCTTGCCCGTTTGGGTCCAATACTTGACCGGGCGAGAATTGTTTCATGACATTCTCACGGGCACCAATGCCAAGGTGGGGTCGAGGTCTATGCTCCCAGGTTCTTTGCCCGACGACTTGGTTTTGGCCAAACTTGGCCCCTTCCTCCTTGTTACTCAAAGAGTTTTCAAGAACGTTTCCATACCATCACCAAAGTGGAAGCCCAAGCTATAGATGAGCGTAATGCTTCCTTAATGAACGGGTTTTCTTTGGCTCCTTTCAATCCCACTTTGGCCGTTCACCTTTATCATTCAAAAAAAACTAGACACCGATGGAGTGGCGAAGGTATACAACGATTTCCATGAATCCAATCTCTTCCTAACAACACATTATAGCTAGTCGGCCCGTCTATTACAAAGAATATCGTAGTTTTGGTGATAGTTCTCACCGCCACGCCCAAAGGCATTACTCCTTTGGTCAAGTCACCCCGTCATTGAAGCTCGTAAGAATAACTTCAAGTAGGGATCAAGTCGCTCTCTGTCTTTGCAAATTTCTTTATCATTACGGATGGAATGGTATTAATAATAGCGGCTCCATTATCTATGAGAACTTTTGCTCTGAGGGATGCCATTGACTAGGGCCTTTACATATAATGGCCTCAAATGTTTGGTTAGATTGGCCGTTGGCTTCTTAAAGATGACCTTTTCAGTCGCCTCTATCTCCACTTCTTGTCCCCCGTCATCCTTTGGATCGAAATGCTGTGTCAGGTTTACGTGCAACATTTCGCACTGATCTTCTGTGCCGGGCTCTTGAGCTTCTATGTCGCCCACTTCCTCCCAACCTGTAGGGGGTGGCAATATCGTTGGAGGTGATCCATACTTTTCAGAGCGTGGTACTCTCATTTTCCTCTTGGGCGTCCCGTATAACACATAATAATCAAAAGATCGCCCAGATGGTTCGCCCAACAAATCTACTTCTCGGACACCTTCTTGATACAGCTGTTTTAGCAAATTGTTATATGAAACTCCTCTTTTCTTCTTTACGATTCTAAATCAATCTCTTCTTCCACATCCGTCAAGCCATCATCTTCTTCTCCTCCTCCATAGATATCTCCGGAGGTTTGCCGATTTCTCCCTCACATTCCAATGTGCATGCTTCCTCCCTCTCATCGTCTTGTGGCCCCTCATCCCTTTTGCTTTTAAATTCATTGGCAAGCGAGATAATTATTAGCCAATATTGGGGTAAAGAACCAAACCGAATGGTGATGGATTGTCCGGGATCATCTTCATCTTCGCTCTTTCTTTGTGTCTTTCAAACTTGACCTACCGGAAGAATTTTACGGCAATTCTTCCATTGAATCGTTCACATTATGTTCCTTCTCATCTTGAGATTTTCTTTAGCAGCAGTGTTGGAGAAATTGGGCAATTTGGGACGTATCACTTCTTGTTGCCGCCTCATCATTCGTCCATAATTTCTCACGATGACGTCTTTCTTTGTGTCCTAGTCATTTGATCAAAGGGTATCACCCTTCCCGTGACCGTATTGGAATGAGTGCCATACATTCGATCGATGAAATTTTGTGGCACTGAACGTTCTATTGTTGAGCATCGGCTGCCGTTGTACATCGACCGCCATCATACATTGGCTCGACTGTCTTTCAAAAGGAGGCCGTGATACCTTTCGTCCTTGAATAGGTTAGAAATTTTTGGGTCGCGTTTGGATGATTGTGACGCCCCATACTTCTATTTTCTCCTCATCTTCATCTATTTCTCTCGCTACATCTAGCACACAACACTTTTTGTTCCTTTTAACTTCTTTACCTTTGAGACGTTCGAACACGCTGGGATGTTGTTCAAGATCTTCGTCTCCATTATCGACTACCAATTTGAATTTAGGTAAACCACTTTTGAAACCTCACGACAACATATTGACTCCTAGTGGCGCGGAAAAGGATTTTCATCCACCGCCATCTTCTTTTAGCTTCAAAAGTAATTCGCCTACGATTCGATGGCATCCTGTAATACATGACGAAAAACCAAACAATTATTAGTTGTATGAGACCATGCATTATGCCACTTACAATATTTTTTATCCTTAACTTGCTCAGGATTTGGCAATTTGTGCTTATCACTCAGTTTTATTTGCTTGTCTTTATACAATCTATCAAATATAGTATCGCTTTGGTTATATCGAATCTAAAACGTTCTAGCTTTCTTGCTTGTATCTCTTAGAGGCTCGTTTTTGTCGTCATCCTCGAATTAATTATTAACGGACATTCATAAGCATCTCCTTTAATCAATTCGCCAAACATATTTCGGTTTGATCATAATACTCATCTACAACGTGAACGTCAAGTTTGGGTCTCTATAGTAAGTCCCTTTCTTTGGAATTTTTCATTTGTTCTTCTTCCCTTATCAAACGCTCATACCTAATTACATTGGTCGTTAATTGGAAGAGATCAGAAACTCCCTATCCCGAAATTTCTTTTTCAAGTCGAAACTTAAACAACTTTGAGCGATCTTAACAAACTCTTTTTCGGGTAAGGGCACAAAGCATTTACTCCTAGCAGTCTTAAACCTTTGAAGGAAAACTTCTGCCCATTCAGTTGGCATTTGACGTAAATTCGCCAAATCGGCCAAGGTGACTTCAGATTCAGTTTTATAGAATTGGGCGTGAAACAACTGTTCTAATTGTTGCCATGTCTGAACAGAGTTTGCTGGTAAATTAATGAACCATGAAAAAGCTACCCCTGTTAGCGAACTAGGAAACAACCTTATTTTATGATAATCATTTACTTCACCGCATTGCAGTGTAAATCGTCCTACATGTTCCAATGTTGAGACCTCTCCTAAACCTGTGAATAGTGAAAATTCCGGCACTTTATATCCCCTAGGCCACGGATAGGCTTGGTCTATCCAATCGGGATATGGCTTCCTATAGGTTGGCCTAATGAAAGGACGCATTCCAAAAGCCATCTGATCTTGCATTATCTCGGTGATTTGGTTTCTTAAGGCCATGTTTGGATCGTACGGGACTCCTATAGGTTGATTCTGTGTGGAATCATTTGAGGTCTATTGTTTAAACTCGGGTTTGTGGCCAAATTACCATTACTCATGGTATTATTGCCATTTACTTGGACATTTGCCCCTTCGTTAACACGTGTTGCGTTTTGTCCTATATTTGACATATTTTCTCTTGCATTCGGGCTACCCCCCAAGTTGGACGATCCCACATTATGACCACTCAAATTGGCCATGTTGCCTCCACCCACATTTGACGTCGATGGTATAAAAGGCATTTCTATTCATTGACTAGGATTTATAGGGTTCATTGTCGGTGAATTGTGCCCCACAACCGCCCTAGCTTGGAAATGATTCCCTATATTTGGCAAATTTGGTTGACATGTCGGCCTACTAACCTAGTTATAAGTTCATTCAAAGTACTTAATTGTTTGGCCATGTTGTCGTAATGCACATTTCCGGTTTGAACAAATTTTTCCATATCATGAACATTTTGCAAGCTTACCGTCCCCGACATCTTGCGTGAGTTCGCTAAGTAATGCGCGATGGTTCGTGGACTCAATTCCGTCATTGGTTCATAACGGCTTTGATTTTGTCCCTCCGTTCTTTGGTGTATTTTGTTGTTCTTCATATCGCTTCGATCACGGATTGAATTACCGGCTTCTTTGGTTCCTTATCCGAGTTCTTGTGAGGTATATTGTTCCACCCTCTTGTATCTTCTAACACCAAAAGTATCCCATCTGGGCATGCCAAATTGTTTCGCGCGGAATGTGTATTTTTCGCTAACAATTAAAGGATTCAGACGATGTGTAAGGGACGCCAAACCTTTTGAGACAAAGTCCCAACAATGGGTGTTTGATTTATGAAGACTACAATAATGACCAAGGATGGAAAAAGCAAAACGAAATGCCTCCAAGGGGCACAAGCACACTAGAATTCACTGTAAAGAAATATTTAAGACTAAATGGAATGAAATTACATTTCTCTGTTTTTGAGAGTTCCTCTTCTTTTTCTTTCTTTAATCAATCTCCTTTCTTTTATACCTTGCCAAACGGTTTTATCACACGTTTTCCTTCAATCTTGCATAAAAACTTCTCATCACCCAGTTTCTTCCTTATCGCCCAGCAACTGCCCATTTCTTCCATAATGATTTCAACTGTTTGTAACTTCCCCATGATGATTTAACTTCTTGTAACTCCTTCATTAAGCAATCACCTCGTCGCCCAATAACTGGCCATTTCTCCCATGATGATCCCAACTGTTTGTAACTTCCCTATGATGATCCAACTTCTTGTAACTCCTTCATGATAATTCAAGTTTGTAGCTCCTGACAACGTGGGAACAATGATAAGAAAATGAGAAAAACTACTTATGAACAGTTACTCTTATGCCGCGATTGACCATTCTAATCGCCCAACGCCCTGAGCGTTTTTGATCTGGGTGATGTCCATTTTGGGCCCTTCCCGGCTTGGACAATTTCTATTGGGCCTATATACAAATTTATTTGGGCATCCGTTGGGCCTGTCCGACATATTTTCTAAGCCTATATGCTTGGGTATTTATTATGGGCCTACATGTACAATTTTTCTTAAGTCTCTTTTCGTGCCCTTGTTATTTCATATGTCAACACAAACCTATTACACCTCTCGTCAGTATAGTTAATACATGGTATGTGAGATTATTTCTATTTAATTGATTTTTATTTTCATGAATTATAATCACCATAAATTTGTTTAACGAAGTCTGTACTATAATTTGGTTGATGGGATTTGATTGAATTGAATTTTTAACAATGGAGCAGCAAATATGGATGTGATTGAAGATGATTTTGATTCATTTCTCTTTACTGAGAACTTGAAATTGGCAATCCTATTTCTAATTCTTGTCTTCTTTATGTTAATGATGTTACATATGATGAGGGAGATTGAGTTGGTAGTGGGCGGCGAAGATGAGGAAGAAATGTGGACGGATTTGAAAGAGATGATGTCAATGAAGAGTTTAAGAATGCATGTTTTGGAGGATATTGAGATTAAAGAAGATAAAATTGAAGAAGCAGGGAGAGTGAGTATTTGTATACCACCAAAGAATGCTCTTTTGTTGATGCGGTATAGATCTGATCCTTTGAAGATGGTTGCTCTTGCTAACCGCTTTGGCTGTGATGCAATTGCTGTTTCTAAATAAGAAGATGCCGATGAAGGTAGAGAAAATATTGATAAAGATATTGAGGATATTGAAGAACAATTACACGTACAAGAATGTAAAGTTGCAGATGAAACTCTTCAACAAAATGTTGGCGTATCAATTGAACAAGAGATCCCTGCAAAAGCATAATCAGAAGTGCCTCAAAATGATTTGTTATTGTAAATAGTTTAATTTGATAAATTTATGTAGAGTGGCTATGATTTGTTGCTATAAATAGTAGTTTGAATTTCTGTATAGATGGTTTGTTTGATGAATTTTTATAGAGTGACCGTGATTTGTTGCTGTAAATAGTAGTTTGAATTTCTATATGGATGATATTATATTATAGAAAACAATATCATAATAAAACAGTATGATATAAAATAGTATCATTATATTAGTTGTGGTCATGATTTGCTGTTGTAAACAGCAGATTGATATTGTATTATAGAAAATAGCTTGATACTTTATTATAGAATAATAGCTTAATATGTGTTAAGTTGGCCATTAAATTATTTTGTGTTGTTAGTCATGTGTGTTGTTTCATACTGTATTATAGAAAAACAGTATCACATAAAACAATATCATAACAGAAATGGCATAGAATTTGCATATGTGCTCAGAATTTTATTATGATTAAGTTTTCAAAATTTTTATTATAATATGTTTTATCATAGAAAACGGCATCATAATATGTTTTTATTATAAATAGCAACTGCTGATGATGAATTTTAGCCATTTGAAGATGTCTCTTTAGCTTAAAATGGTAATCTTTAATTTTTCTTGTTTAAACAGTATCATACATACTAAAACAGTATGATAGATAAATGTATCTTAATATATCAATATCATACATGAAAGTATCTTAATAAAACAATATCACAAACTAAAATCCAATAAAATAACATTATCATATATTAAATAACAGTATCATAAATTGAAACATTGGTAGTGCAAGACCAATGATATTGTATGCATTTAGTAACAATATCATAGATTGAAACATTATCATAAGTTGAAATATTATAATAATAAAACAGTATCAAAGATAAAAGTATAAATAAAACAATATTGTATATAAAACTAAGTATAATATATTTTTAATGCTTGAAGTAATGATACAATATTATATATAACACTTTATCTAGATAAAATAGTATCATAAATATAACTAAGTAGAGATGTTTTAATGGTTAAAGTAATGATATTGTTTTTAAAATACTCCATTAGTAGTACAAGACAATTGATATTGTATGCATTCAATAACAATATTATAGATTAAAACAGTATCATAGGTTGAAATATTATCATAATAAAACAGTATCAAAGATAAAAATATAAATAAAACAGTATCATATATAAAATTAAGTACAATATGTTTTTAATGGTTGAAGTAATGATATAGTATCATATATAACACTTTATCTAAATAAAACAGTATCATATATATAACTAAATACAAGATGTTTTAATGGTTAAAGTAATGATACTATTCTTAAAATGCTCTATTAGTTGTATAAGATCATTGATACTATTTGTATTCAATAATAGTATCATAGGTTGAAACATTATCAAAGATAAAAGTATGGTATAAATATATTAATGAACATTATCTAAAAACAAACAGTATTATAGATAAAATAGTATCATAATAAAACAGTATGATAGAAAACAGTATTATAATAAAACAGTGTCATATAAAATAGTACTATTGAATTAGTGATTTTTTTGAAAATTTTATAGGCGTGTTGGTCTTTTAATGCTAAGTTTTAAACATATGACTTTAGAGTTCACAAGTACAACAACAGTAACCGATCTTGAATTTACCTTTTAATAAATAGACTACATGGGCCTTCAATCTAATTTTTTTGTATTTAGATCCATAACTTTCATTTAAATAAACATTTGTCCACACTACATAAAAATTGATAAATGTAATATGTACACTTATCTCAACTCTTTTATGCAACTAATATTAGTGATTCGAGATGGATGATGTCTATTGATTTTGTATTGTTTTTTGATGTTTTAGGACGGATTTTGAACTTAGAGTGATAAAGTGATGAAAAAGAGGCACAAAAGTACAAAGGAAGAAACAAAGTGAGAAACCAACGCACGAACTATGTGGAGAAGCTAGAATGCCATGTTTGATATAGAGAATTTCACAAGGCAAATAATATATAGTTGGAAAACTTATCGAGTCATAAGTTCAATGCATTTTACGAATTTCGATTTGAACGTTTCTACCAAAAGTTAGGTGCAATTTACTAAAAATTGCGTGGAGCAACGATATGCTTGCTCGAGCAAAGTAAAAATATAGTAAAACTTTATTATTTCTGGCTGGCCTTAGCTCCACCCGGGCGAAGCAATACCAAAAAGTCACAAAATTCTAGTTAGTTAAGGGGCAATTTTGCCTAACTTATGCACGAAATTTTTGTCTAAACCTACACCTACATATATCTTGGGTGAAATATTTTGGAGAGTTCAAACAAAATCTAAAACCTAGGGTTTGTGAGAAAAATAGAAAGAAGAAGAAGATAAGTCAAGGGTTTCAAGATTCAATATTTTGTATTCGTTTTATTCAATTCCTTCAATTTGGTGAGTCGTTCTCTACTAATACATGTTTTTTAATTTGAATATACGTAGTTAAACTTCTAGTGGCTAGGAAGACGATTTAACTGTACTTTTGAAACTTTAATTTATTTTCTTTTTACTTCAAATATGAGTTTATGATTGATTATTTGTTATTGATTTTAGTGCTTTCAATTATTTGGCCTATAGTTGAATAATTTGTGACTGTGTTGAGACCGAGAGGTAATATGTATGTTTAAATTGAATAAAAAATAACATATATTCTGATAGAATATAGAAATACAATGATATGGTCTATATGCGATACTTGGTTGTTCTATATACATTTATATTTATTCGCAACTTTTATAGAGATATAGAAAATTCATAAGTAAAAATATGTTTAACTTTATTCGAGAGAGACTGTTAAATAATTTAGAAACATTGATCAAAAACAAAAATGAATATTATCAATTGCGAGATTATTTGAATTAAAATGAATTAATGTAGATAAAATCAAAGTCATAGTGCCTTTTCATATTCGAAAAGTTTTTAACGTGCTTATTTTAATTAATTTATTAGTTTTTAGTTAAAATCAAATTAAACTCAAATTGAGATAATTCGGTTAATATTGGAATTAATGAATTTCAAAACTAGATACAAATTTTCGTGAAATGATACTTTTTATTAATTAACCACGACACCGTACGCTTGTGAGTTTCAAGCGAATAGAAACCATCAAATATTCTATCAAAGAGTCACCTAACTTGCATATGATACCTTATTTCAAAGTTAATTTCGTCAACCCATTTTAATTCTTTAAAAAATAGTTAAAAAGGAAAAGAAAAGAGAAAAAAAAAATTAAAGATAGTGAAAACGTGAATTGATCTTGGGAATGTGTTGAAGAAAAAGTATAAATACATAAATTTATGGTGGTAATGGTGTTGAATAGTCGGGTGACCCCGCTAATTTTTCAAAATGACCGATGACAAATTTTGGTGTGTAAATTATCAAATATAACTTTGTCTTCTTTCCTGCTTATAACCATTTCAAATATAAGCATTTCAAACGATTTCAAATTCATTTGTCTGCGTGGAAAAAAGAAGATTTCAATACTAGAATCTAACCCATTTTAATGTTTTAATCCAACTCATTTCATTTATGTAAGAAATTTTCTTTAAAAGTAGAAATTCATCCTTCTCGATCTTCTTCTTTTAATTCACGGTAGAAATTGTAGATTTTGTAGTATAAATCATGAAAATATGTATGAATGTGAGTATGAATTATGATTTTTACTTTAAATTTCTGCAAATTTGAGTTGATTTGAAGTGAGTTAATTAAAAAAATCAGTTATATTTGTATAAATTTGCGTTAACAGACTCATAATCTATTAACAGGTGTGAAATAGGTCTGTTAACAAATGTCTGTTAATAGGTGTGACCACCTATTAAGGCCAATTTTGGCCTTATAGACTAGGGACATTAATGGTCCGTTAATGAACAATTTGTTAATATAATATAAAATAAAAATATTTTAATCTATTCTACTTAAAAGAGGCCATTTAAACTTAAATGTATAAGTTGGGCGCTTCTACGATTCAGAGTGTTTGACGAGGCCATTTAGCTAAAGAGGCCTAAATTTATGTCATTTTTATCTACTTAAGAACTGATTTCAAGTTATATCAAATTATACAAAAATCTTTAAAAAAATTTTATTATCAATTTATGAAAATTATTCACATGTCAAATTTTAATAAAATGATAAATTTGAGTTGCAAAGGAAGAAACTTACCACAACTTTAAAAAATATGTAATTTTGTTTACATGCCTTCTCTCTCTCCATCTTATAAAATAATTTATAACATCCTAATGATAAATGGATCTAGGAGGGTAGAATTGGACTATAGCCCGGTCGTCCTAAAAATAATCGTTTTTACTAGTATAAAAAAAAAATTAGTGTAAAATTTTATTTTTTTCATTAGCAGTCCGATCTCTAGAAATTCATACAAACATCCTCTTTTTTGTATATCTTAATACAAACTACTTCCTCCGTTCCATAAATATATGTTTACTTCTATTTTAACATATGAGACAGATGAAAATTAAGCTTATTTTTATGGGATAGAGAAAATAAAATATTTTGACATAGTGTAGTTATTTAAATCAATATTAATGTCATGTCCTCTGTCTTATGAGACAGATGAAAAATAAGCCTATTTTTGTAAGACGGAGAAAATAAAATATTTTGACATAGTGCAGTTGTTTGTTAGGGCCTAATATCTTTGCGTTTCACTTTTCAGTTTTGAGTTTTAAATTCATTTTCAATTCTCTTTTTTGAGAATATATTTTAAGATTGCTGAAAACGTATTTGGTTTGTCATTCTGAAAAACTATTTCTGAAAACAGAAAATAGGAAAACACGTTATGTTTAGAATTTTGAAAAACTGTTTTATATCATTTTATTCAATGATTTGAATATTCACTATAATGGAATAATTTTATGCTAATATATGATTAAAAAATATATACATTTTAAAGTCAGTGAATCTTACAATTTTTTTTACAAAAATAAAAAACAAACAAATAATAAATTAACAAAATAAACAATAAAAACAATAAAAATTAATGACGTGGACTGAGAATTTTAATCAATTTTCATTTAAATTTTTTATTTAAATAACCAATAAGATTATTTTTTAGTATTTTGAATTTTCATTTTTATAGAATTTTAAATTTTTTAAATTTTTAACTTTTTAGAAATTTATTTTTTATATTTTATTTTTTTAGAATTTTTATTTTTTAAGAATTTTGAATTTTTTTTTTTTATAGTTTTACATATTTAGAATTTTTATTTATATAATTTTATTTAAATAAATTTTGTTTTAATTTTTTAGAATTTGATTTATATTTTATTTTTAGAATTTTATTTTTTAGAATTTTTATTTAAATTTATTTAATGAGTTTAGAATTTTATTTTTTAGAATTTTTGTTTTTTATAATTTTATATTTTTTGAATTTTTATTTAAAAAAATTTTGTTTTCTTTGTTTTGAGTTTTGTATTATAAATTTAACTTTGTTTTCGAAAATGAATTTTCAAAAATAACATAGTGAACAAGTTTTTTAGTATTTTGCAAAACGGAAAATAGTTTGAAAATAGAAAAGATAATCGGCCCTTAATTTCTAAAACCATCAAGATTGACGTGAAACACCAAAAAAAAAATGGTTAAAGAAATTGACCACAGATTTTAATAACAATTGCAAGGCAAAGGGAGGCAACGTTTCTTGATTCTCTTGTCAACGGTTAAATAACAAACCATACCCAAAGTAATTAAAGGCTTGTTCGGTAGAATTTTTTTTGAGAAAAAATAGATTTTTTTGATTATTTTTTGACTTTTCAAATTTTTTTGTATTATTAAAAAAGTTGAAAAATTAAAAATTGTAGAAAAAAAATGAGTTTTTTTTTAAAAAAAAATCTATCGAACAAGTCCTAAGTAGCAAAACTATAAAGTATAAACTCATTTGATCTGCAACTCTCCACGTGTCCTTTTCACAGAATCCAATCATTCAAGCAAGATTACCATAGTAGTCCCCACTACATCACGTGATTGCACATGTAATAACTACAATGCACTACACCACAGCGTATTACTATTGAGAACTGTTTATTCTTTGTCCTTACAACCCAAATTGTTAAAGGTTGATCACAATAGTGATGTTTGTTTACCAACAATGGCTTCTTTTCCCATCTTCTTCTTCATGTTTTGTTCTTCATATATTTGTCTCAATCTCTCTATCTCCTTCTTCAATGCTTCTTGGTGGGCTGTCATTGGGTTATATTGAAAAAAATGTTACTTCATTAACAAAATTAAGGCACATATAATTTTCTTAATGTTAAGTGAAGACAATCTATGCTTGATCCAATTTAAAATTATACATGTCATGTTTAGTACACATGCAAAATATTATGCTTTGTCCTAACTACTCTAGTATTGTTTAGCATGCTCGATCAATCCAAAACTATAGATGGTATGTTTGGTACGTTGGATTGAACAAAATTAAAAAAGAGAGACACGTGACGTGTTGCACGTTCTTATGTCCAGTCTAATAGATTGAACATGCTTAGAAGCAGGGGCGGATCTAGGAATTTTTGGAGACTAGACTATTAATAAAAAAAAATTTAACACTAATTTTTTTTTTACACTATGAAAAACAATTTTTTCTTGGGCAAGACTAGCCCCTAAATCCGCCCTTGCCTAGATGGTATTTAGCATATGATAAATAGTGTTTGGTATACTTTGTCAGATCCAAAACTCTAGTGGGTTGGCCATGATCGGATGTAATGTGGATTGTTCTATTTTATTTTGTTTAATGTACCAAACATATATTGAAGCCATTCAACATCCCTTTAACCTAGTAAAATAGAAGTACTAAGTTTTATGTTAAGGATGGTGGAAATTGAAAACCTTACCATCTTTGAAAATTTTATCTTGAGCCAATGCTGCAATTCTCTGCTTAAGAGCACTGTTATCCACATTCAGAAGCAGCCTTTGATGGTCTAAAAATGCAACCCTTGGTGACAATGCTGATACTTCTCTTCATTTCATTTCAATATATATATATATATATATATATATATATATATATATATATATATATATATATATATATTGCAAGTTAGTAAAAGTTCCAAGATCTAAACCACCCTATAAAAGAAATTATCACTAGTCCAGTCGAGCCTCGTACGCAGGCTGGATCGGTTATCATATCCAGTCTAACATACTCAACATTTCAAAGATGTTTACCGAGTACCTGCAATGACGTTACACTCCTTTCAAGCTCTGATATGTATTGCAGTTTCCTCACTCTTGACCTTTGAGCTGATTTCCGATTGGCTAAAATTCTGATAATTACACCAAAAAATTAGTAAAAATTCGAAATATGAATCTTATATAAGGCTTAAATTGCAGATGAAAATTGTCTACTCATGAATTATTAGCAATTTTACGATGTGAATTATTGATGATTTCACCTTTTGATCCTTTTTGGGTCAACGACAGCGTCCCCAGAGCCATTATCGGAAGAATTGGTGGCTGTTGGTGGTTTGCCTGAACTGTCGACCTCTCCAGGCTCATTCTTCGGCCGCGCACGGTGGCTCTCCGGCAACGTTTTCCCCTCATCATTCTCACTATTTTGATCCGATGAATTGGAGGACAACCTAGTTGCAGATCCTACCTCCGCCGCATTGTCGGAAAACATGTTCCGGAGCTGCTCATCATCCAATCTATCAAATCCATTATTCTTGTTGCATGATTGATCCATAAAGTTTTCATTTGGATTATGGCTTTGTTCGAAGAACGGCGCCTCCACAAAGGCAATGGGGTCACTTACCGTCCTCCGGTAGGCGCTTCGCCGTGTGGCTGAGAAGTCGAAGAATTCGTCAACCCATGAATTCTGTTGGCCAGCGCCGGCGGCGACGGCGGATGACAATGGCGTTACCCAATTGTGTTTCATAAATGGAACTTTTGGTGGTAATTGCTCCATGCATTAAAATTGGAAAAAAAAAAAAAACTAATATAACTAAAAACTAAAAAAAGACATAATCTGTCAATCTTTTAGCAAATCGTTAATTGATGGATTTTGTAGAGACAGTATTGAGAGATTTGAGGAATGAGAGCAATATATGTAATGAAAGTGAAGCAATAGGACATTATGGGATGTACTTTCCTCACTCATTATTTCAGTTTTGTTGGTTAACTATTCCTACTTTTAAGGTCTAAACGTTTTGAAGGAAATGGTGGCCACTTGGCACCGAAAAACTACTTTGTCTATACGTTTTTTAGTACACGTTTGTAAGTTTTGTAGAATGTGTGAATAGTAAGTTGTAGGTCATACTAATAAGTAATATAACTGGTATTCTTCTATTAGTTTGATACATTTTTTATTTTATATTTCATATTCGAGACTGACTTCATTTTTTTAGTAATTAGTGAGATGGGTTGTAACTTTAATGTAATTTTTTACGTGTCTCTTATCTATGTTTTATTTTTTATTTTATTTTTCGAAAGGCCTAACACATGAAATCAACTTAAAATATTTATTTGTTTTGATATCGGACTAATTTTTCTAAAAATAAATTAAACTTTTGAGAGGGTGGGGGACTAAGAGGTCACATGGGGTGGTGGGTTAGGACAGCTAGCAACAGCTGTTTGGGAGGAGGGAAAGTAGCAGTAGTTTAATAACAGGGGAATCAGCCACCATGTGCCGATGTGACCCTGCGAGGGCCTCATATTGTGTTATTCACTTATTCTGATATGAAATCAGAAAATTCAACTGACGAGGAGAGGTACAGGATCATTTTTTCAGAGTTTGGTCTCCTGTGCATAGATCTGATATTTTTAATAATAATAATTTTTTTTAAAAAAAGTGTACTCTACTACGTGTAGTCGCGTGTCTAAGAAGCTGAAATCGATATAATCCGTCTCTTTAGACTGATCAACTCGCACTTTGATTGTGAACGACTCAACCCACCTTTACACATTTACGCTCAAGGAGGGAATAAAGGGTATGATGGACTCCATAATGAAGAACAAAATTTCTCTTCTCTAATATCGTTGTCTTCTAAGCTTAAGCTTGAATTTAGGAAATCGGCATTTTGATGTCATTTTATGAATTTAATATTTGATTTGGCTAATAGATTGACCCTATAAATTCACTTAATAATCTAAACAATTATTTAATAAAAAAATGGAGGTAAATACTTGTTCATAAAATTGATGGATCAATAAATTATCCTTGTAACAAACAATGAATAACAAAATGCACTTAGTTTAATATTGAAACTAATTTTTTTTATTATTATATATAATTGATAAGGATTTGAAACTTAAACAGGATTGAAGACAAGAAAGATGTGAAATGTTTGCGAATTGTCTCTCCTATAATAATAGTCCGTTTTTTTTGTAGACGTAATTGAAAATTTCATTTTTGTTCAAGATATGAATTCAATAATTTATCATGTGAATTCCGCAAACTGTTCTCCTTCATAAGTTTCACTCCCCCTACCCAGTAACACACCAATCATGTTCTTATTTCTACACGTTCGTAATGAGATCTAATCTAACGTACCATACTTATTAATATGCAATTATGCAAGCAGCAAGGACATATAAATATGACAAGTCATAAGATTCTTGAATTGCATTAATGTTGGGGTTTTAAATTAAAAGTAGTATAGAAGACACTAATAATGATTAGTGAAAGGTTTTTGTCACACTAAAAAAGCTTGTCTTTAAGTGAAGATATAGCCAATTGCTAAAACTTCACAATAAAAGTTATAAAATGAAATTACTGATGGCTTGTTTTCTAGTAAATCATCAATCCAAACCATATTTTACAGAGTCAGACAATGTTTGGGTGGACTTATAAAGCTGGTCAAACCTGCTTATAAGCTCATAAAACACTCAAGTTTTAGCCCATGTCTACTAAGCTTAAATAATAATTTAAGTTGGTCAAGTTGATGAAACATACTTTTTATTTATATATTTTGTAGGACGCATAGCTTATTACTCACTTATTATTTACATATTCTATAAAAATCATAAGTTATAAGAACTTAAAAAATAATTCCAGCATTACTAAAACATGTTGGCTCATTATTAGGCTTGATCGAGGGGTTTTTTTTTTTTACCATTTTACCCTTGCATTTTCTTTAAATTATAATCATTTCATCTTTCCATTTCAATGTGAAGGGTATTTTAGTAATTGATCGTCATGATGTTGCTTACAAATAAGTGGACCCCACAACTTCTCCCAAACATGCATTTTTTATTTTACTTATAAGATAGTTATTTTATATCTTTTTAAATGCACCAAACATACCATCGGTTTTCAAGTAAGTAGATATTAAACCATAAGTGAGTAAATAACATCATCTTGAATAATATCCATCAGGATTCAGGAGTGCTCTTATTGATGTACAATTTTTTGAGTGTTGATAAGCATTCTTGATGATGAATCATTAAATAGAGCTACAAAAGCTTCTCATCTTGGTACATCTACTAGTGATACGTCTTAATTTGCTTCAATTATCGATGGAGTGTAAATATTTTATTTGATTAATATATTTAGATATTATAACACACCTGTTATTTTTATTATATTTATTTATTAATTAAATATAATAAAGTCCAAAAATTAAGTTTTGATAACTTATTATCACAAAGTGTTGTAATTGTGAGACGTAAGTCATAAACTACTTAGTCTCTAGTTGTAAATAGTTTAGACTAGTACATATTGAATTTCTTTCTTAAGTGAATGAACCAAGATTTCACACAAGCGATCTAATAACTTTGTATTGTAATAACAATAGAACAATCACAATAGCTGAACCAAGATTTCATCAGCGATCTAAGTATGTATTAAGGTGGTACTCATTAGGATATTATATAGAGAAATAACGTGAAGATAGAATGAGCCCACACACATAATAATGTTTACAGACCCTCCTACAAAATCGTTGTCCCAACAAAACTATGATAGTCATGTTAATACTATTGGTATTAGATACATTATTAGATCTAGTTCAAGTGGGAGATTGATAGTGGTATGTCTTAGGTCCAATCGTTGATAGGGTGTAAACACTTTATTTGATTAATACATTTATATATGAAGACCGTTCTACCTACTAATTTATTTGACAAATAATCACGGTCTTTAATTTTAAGTAATTTTTAAATAGTTTAGATGTATTAAAACTTTTATTGGGATGTGTTTGGATGTGGGTATAAAGATTATAAAGGTTTTAATAAATCTAGACCATCAGATTAGGTTAAATTAAGGATCGTGATTATTTGTCAAATTTATTTGCCAAATTCATTAGTAGGAGGAGCGGTCTCCTTTATATGTTATGATAGATTTAGTATTTTAATTATATTTATTTATTAATTAGATATAATAGAGTTGAAAGATTAAATTTTGATAATTTTTTAACAACAAAACAATTAAATTGAGGATCTGTTTCCTACTAAGTCAATAGGTTGGGCAGTTGGGGATTGATGCTGCAATTGTCCTCCAAAAATATAACGGATCCGTACAAAATTGGTACAAGACTGCAATTTGATGTAAATTCGGATCAATTCTTTTATCGTATACAAGATTTTTGTTCAGATAAAAAATAATGATATAGAAAAATATAAAAAAATTATAGACGGTCAAAACTTTACACTATATGAAAAATTGTAACAATCATATATAATTTTACTCATCTAAATTTAACAAATATCGTAAGAAAATTAATATTCTAAGTTTTACCACACCCATAATTTCTACTCTTTGTATAACACGCAATGAGAACAAGAAAAAAAATACGATGCTAGATTTATAATTTTTCTCTCAAAAAATTCTCAAGTCACGTACACAAAAAAAGAAAACAGAAAAACACATTAATTTATAATTAACGTATGACCTAAATTTCTTTCAAATTTCGACTGTCAAAATGTTCAAAATTTAGAAACTTATTCAATTTTGATCACTAAATATAAAATAATATAATATAATATCACTATCTTTTCCTCCCAAATTTAAAAACAAAATAGAAATATCATCACTTTAAATATTTTTATTTGCAATTGAGATTTTTAACTTTTGACAATTTTAAAGTAAAATTCCAACACAACTTGAATACAAAAGTGGCATTATTGAACGTGGGATGATTCAAAATCCCCCCAAAGGAACCCGATATGTAGCATATTTCATCCACTTATAGCGGATTGTGAACCCCTCCCGACCGTAGTTTCTAATTTCTAAATGTAACGTATTTTTCTATAGTTATAATATGATACGACTGCATATCAAAATAATGAATTTAATAATTATGATAGATTATTTTGAAGGATTTTTGACTTTTAATTTGAGTTTTAGAGAAACACAACCTTCAAAAATATAAAATGCCTGCGTTTCATTTCTTCTTATCTCTTTAAATAGATAAATTATATAAAAATAACCCCCACTAGTTATTAGAATATAGAAACAATAACCCACTAACACAAATTAAACGATACTCTTATAACTACATTGACCTATTCAAACTAAAATAAACAAATAAAATCCTACAATTGTAAAAAAAAAAAATTAATAAAAATATTCCTAAAATTAAAATAGGTTCGTGACATAATATTTCAGATTTTTCATCAAATTTATACCCAATGTTTCACCTTCAGTATAAATTTGATGAAAAATCCGTCCCCGGTCGAATCTTGCCGACTGAACATATTACAACATTTTTGAAATAATGTAAACTCATCAATTATCAATTATACATTAATACTACATTAATAGTCAGTCCATATTAGAGTTTTCACTATTCATTTTCAAATCCATTGCTCTTTAATTATTTTTAGAATTTTTGTTGTTTTACTAACAAATGTTCACAAAAGGGGAATTTGTGTTAGTCTACCAGCTCAAATTGAGGGTACGTTTGCTCGAAATCTGCCCAAGTAAGTTGACTAGACAGAGAGTACTTAAGAAACAAACTTGACAAAATAAACAACAACTGTCCATATCAACCCCTTCTTTAAATGCATCTCCTCATATATAAAGGAGTTAGCAAAATATCAACCTTTACTTTTGATTTTTCAATGGATTTTTAGGCTTGATTCTTCTCTTTTGCTCATTTGCTTTCTACAATTTTTATATTAACGTAGTGTGAATAATTGTTAAAAAAGAAGAAAAATTTATGAAAATAGAGAACTTAGACACACGTCTCAAATAACAAGAGTCATATTAAACATTCCTTCCGTCCTAAAAAAGACAGACTTATTTTTCTTTTTTATTCGTCTCAAATTATATATCACTTTCTTTGTTAAAAGTATAATTGATTTTTTTGTTTTATAATATGCCATTATTTAATATGTCTTATTATCAACAAAATATGAACTACCATTGTATTAATTGTAAGAGTATATTAGGAAAAATGTAAAATTTATTGTTCTAACTATAATAACTATATTTTTTTAATATGTGTGAAAACAAAAACAAGACTATCATTTAGAGATGGTTGGAGTTTTAGAGATAATTATATCTACTTAGTGGAGAGATTTTCACTATAATTTTGAAATCTACCAACTTTTTGAGAGATTTATGCTTCTCTTCCATCAATTCATCATTTCGAAGTAATCGACATACATTCTCTTATATTATAAAAATTATAAATGTTAGCAATGTCTTTTGTGCCGCAAGTGTACGGATAACATAAGTAATAAAGTAGATTTAGAGTCCAAGTATCGTACTCTACACAGAAATTTAGATAGCTCTACACAATTAAATTAATCTTAATCGAATCGAATTAACTTTTGAAGTTTTGTTGACTAAGAACTAATTAAAATATTAACTAATTATAATTTAAACAAACAAAAAATTGAGTTCACACCGAATTACTTTGAATATGAGAAAGAAAAATGTACTAATATCCCGAATCCACTTATATCAATTTCCTTTATTCCGAACTGTTGAATTTAATAACACAATTTAATTATGAAGATCAATATTCCTAATTTGTTTAACAATCTCTCTCGAGTAGAATTAAATCTATCCACATATGTGACCTGACTATATTTTTTATGTCGGATGTGAACATACAAGAATGCATTAAAATTATTGAATACTTAAAGATCACATAAAGCATAGCGGTATATCTCTATCATCTATCGGACTCTACGATAATTGATACTATGTTTAACTTATTTTCAATCTTTTAATGGTAAAATAAGCCACACAACTCATACGACAATTACGCATATAGTTATAGAGAAGAAGAAATCAATATCAATTATTCAAAATTAAAAATATGTTTGAATATAAAAAATTAGGTTCAAATAATTAAAGTTCATGATAAGTTTCATTATGATCCTAACACAAAATAATCTAGTCTAGCATACTAAGAAGAAAACAAAAAAAAAATATAAAAGCCATCACCTAGATAAGAAGAAAACTTGAAAGAGTTGATCTTGATCTTCGTTCAATCTTTGTTCTTGTTTCTTTCTTGAATTCTTTCAATAATTCGACTCTTAAATTATGAGTTAAAAACTCATATATATAGTCCTTTCATTCTGTCCCAAAATATCCCAAAATATTATTAAAATCATATCCCAAATAGTTTCTTAATTGAATTCGAACTCAAAAAGGTAACAAAATATGCGAGGGGAAATTTTACACTGGGCGATCAACTGGAAGATCGCCCAAGCATGATTTTTGGCTTCTGTTGTTGACAATTGGTGTTGGGCGTTTGCTCAGCTCAAGCTTGAGCGATCGCTCAAGTTATTTTTTTCTCTGGATGTTTTTCAAACGGTCAAAACTTTTTGTAGGAAACTTCAAATTGAGATCCGTAAAAAGTGTTAGACTCGTAATTAAATTATCTTTTCAATGGTATATTATTTGCCTTATGGAGATTTTAATAACAAAATTTGTACTCTAATTTTTCAACATGTTTTGGTAGGTAGTTTCTCAATTCGGTTATTTGACTTTTAGGTGTTTGATCATTTGTTTCAACTCTTCATTGCCACTCCAACATACCTTAAACTTACTGATTTTATCTTCTTTTTCATTCCCCAATAATTGACTATTGATATTCACTTCAAAAACTCAATTTCTTCTTATTTACTCGTCGATTTCATCAAATTGTCGTTCTTTCTAGGGAAATTGGCGCAAATGGTCCCTAACGTATCATGTTAGTGCATAAATGGTCCCTAACCTTTCATTTTTGGCGCAATGGTCCTAACCTATCCATTTAGGTGCGGAAATGGTCCTTGTGAGCGGATTAGTTAAAAGTGCATTAAGAAACGGTAAAATTGTCAAGTTACATCTTTCTTTCAATTGGCGCAAATGGTCCCTAACCTTTACCTTTTTCGGCGCAAATGGTCCATAACCTATAATTATATTTTGGTGCACAATTAATTCTTATTTGATGAAAAAGACAAAAATATATTTACTTTTAATTAAAAAATTTGCAATTGGATTCCTAACCTTTAAAAAAGTAAATTAAAGAAAAACTAACAAATTGACAATATACTAAATTATTTTGTATATTTTATAAACTATTATAAAATAACTAAAATTGAAATCATAATTATTAACTTAGTGTGCTAATTAAAATTATTTTATTGTTATTAAGTAATCATATTATTTAAAATTCAAACTTTAATTTTATCATTACAAAATAAAAGAAAAATAAATTTGTCACAAATAAAATTTTTAATTATGCTCAACCCATTTCGATTTTATACGATCTCATATTCTTGGGTTAATCGACCCACTTTTGAGCCACAAAAAAAATTGGACCAGTCTTATTTTAAAATTTAATTTATTTTGAATTTAAAAAAAAAGTTTCACCCTTCCCACCACCACCCCCCCACCCCACCCCCTCCGGTCGCGAAACCGGGGAGAAATCCCCGGTTTCGCGGAATGATGGGGAGAAATCCCACAATCATTTGGTTTCATGACAGGAAGAGGGGATTTCTCCTCCCGGGGTGCGGTTTTGTGGGGTGGGGTGGGGTGGGAATGGGTGGGGTGGGGTGAAACCTTTTTTTTTTTTAAATTCAAAAATAAATTAAATTTTAAAATAAAAATGGTCTAGTTTCTTTTGTGGCTCAAAAGTGGGTTGGATTGACCCGAAGAATATGAGATCGTATAAAATCGAGTTGGGTTGAGCATAATTAAAATTTTATTTGTGACAAATTTATTTTTCTTTTTATTTTGTGATGATAAAATTAAAGTTTGATTTTAAATAATATGATTACTTAATAACAATAAAATAATTTTAATTAGCATACTCGTTAATAATTATGATTTCAATTTTATTTATTTTATAATAGTTCATAAAATATACAAAATAATTTAGTATATTGTCAATTTGTTAGTTTTTCTTTAATTTTTTTAATAAAAAATTAAAGTATCGGACTCATTTTTACTTTTTTTTAAAGATTAGGAATCCAATTGCAAATTTTTTAATTAAAAGTAAATATATTTTGTCTTTTTCATCAAATAAAATTAATTGTGCACCAAAATATAATTATATGTTAGGGACTATTTTCTTGTGGTAAAAGATAAAGTGTTAGGACCGCGCCAATCAATTAAAAAAGATGTAACTAGCGACAATTTTACCCCACTAATAAAACAAAAATTGATAGGAAGTGACCATTTGCACCAAAAATGAAAGGTTTCTTACTGCATTTTTTAACTGAATCCGTCACAAGGACCATTTCCGCACCTAAATAGATAGGTTAGGGACCATTCGCCAAAATGAAAGGTTAGGAACTATTCGCGCACTAACATGATACGCAAGGACCATTTCATTATTTCCTTCTTTCTATTTATTTTTCTCCAATTGCTTATAAATGGGTTCAAAATTAAAATAAAAAGAACAATATACTAAATTAAGTAGAAAATTAATAAAATAATAAGATAAAAACTTAGTTTTAAAGTTCAATTAGTGCGCACTTATCAATAAATACGAGCAAATGAGAAAAAGAAAATTAAAGATGAGGACAAGAGGCAATCGGCATCATCAAATTCCCAACAGATTTACATCATTCATTCACTTTACTTGACCAGCTGGTGAAAGTTGGCTCAACCATAAACCCTTTTCCCAATTTTCACCATAAATTGCCAACCCAGACTAGCATACTGGGTTTCTTTATGTATAACTAGTAAATATTGTAAACTTGTATATTCAAATGGCGGGGGGATACAGGGCGGAAGATGACTACGATTACTTGTTCAAAGTGGTTTTGATCGGCGATTCTGGTGTTGGCAAATCGAATTTACTCTCGAGATTCACGCGCAATGAGTTCAGCTTGGAGTCAAAGTCTACGATCGGCGTTGAATTCGCCACCCGAAGCATTAATGTAGAAGATAAGATCGTTAAAGCTCAGATTTGGGACACCGCCGGCCAAGAACGGTACTATTGCTACTATTATTTCTACTTTATTACTCGTTGATTTTACTTTAATTTGTTATTGTAGAGTTTGTTACAAAACTATAGGAATTCGGAATTCATTGCTCTTGTTGTAAAGTACTGGAGAAATTAGGGTTTATTATTGGTGGGGTTTAAATTAATGAGGAAAATTTTTAGGTCATGTTTGGCATACCGTACTGACACAATAGGTCTTTGGTACCAGGGAAAGTAGAAGACAAACGAATAAATAAATGACTATGGAGGATATTTGTATTTGGGAGGTTATGAATGAACTTCAAAAACAGCCTTTCTTGCAATCAGAGAGAAGTTTTGGGACAGGCTTAAGGAATTGCTATGCTTAGATTGTTGTGGCAAGTAAGGCACCCTCTCAAGAAGTTTTGAAGTTTTCATACTTGGAATATGTTTCGAAGTTTTAAAGAAAATGTCGACTTTTTCTGCTGTAATAATTTGCACGTGAAATATAATTAAGTATTGCATTGCACAAGAGTAAGGATGAACTGCAATATTGAAATCGAGTGATATGATTCAGCATTAATGTGTGTGCTTGTGCCTTGTAGCACTTGTGGGTGGTGCTGGACGGAGGGATGCCTCTCTTGTCTTGACTTCCTTTATCCAGGCTATCATCAAAGATAAAGGGGGTACATGTGATGTGTGCTGTAAGAACTAGTCTAAAATGACATGTTAAGAAACTAATTCTGGCTTGAAAGTTTTCAGTTACTAACAAAATGCAGTATCTTTTTCGTCGTGAATCCATTATCTGAGCATTATCTGAGGCAAGAATCGGTGTGCAGAGCTGAATACGTGCTCTCATTTGTGTCTGTTATTTGTTTATATCTCATATTTAAGTTTCTTAATTCTCAATTTTCCATTTGTCTTAAGATATCGTGCAATCACAAGTGCATACTACCGGGGGGCAGTTGGTGCGTTGCTTGTTTATGATGTCACTCGAAATGTCACATTTGAGAATGTTGAAAGATGGTTAAAAGAGCTTCGAGATCACACAGATCAAAATATTGTGATAATGCTTGTGGGCAACAAGGCAGATTTACGTCACCTACGTGCTGTTTCCACTGAAGATGGCAAGGATTTTGCCGAGAGAGAAAAAACATACTTCATGGAGACGTCCGCACTCGAGTCTATGAATGTCGGGAATGCTTTTACGGAAGTACTCACCCAAATATACCATGTGGTTAGTCGGAAGGCACTTGATATTGGAGATGACCCTGCTGCCCTGCCCAAAGGGCAAACCATAGATGTTGGGACCAAGGATGATGTTTCAGCCGTGAAGAAGGTTGGTTGTTGCTCTGTCTAATCACAAGAAGCTTGAATGAGTGGGTGTTGCATTCTCCTTGAAATCCACAAACATGTTCGACGGTGCTAGTTCTTTTTGTTGTTGCTATACTTTCAGTGATTATCCTCGAGCTAGAGTGGCTCGGTTTTGGAGTTAGAAATGTGTTGTTTCCAATATTTTTCTCATTTTTTCCCGTCTGTATTGTTCCATTTGTGTACTCTGATCTTCTGTTGTATTATAGTGCAGTTTGCATGGTGTCTGGATTGATTCTTCAAAAGGGTGATTTTCAATTCTTCAAAAGGGTGATTTTCAATATTTCTAAAAAGTTGATACATGCTTTGTTACAATCAGACACCCCCAAGTGTGCTGACTTAGATATTGAGTTGTATAAGTTTGACAATGAAGGAAGGAGGCAAGAACAAATCCCATGATTCTACCATGTTGTGCAAAGGAGGCCAAAATGAATCTTTGCTTTAAGAAAACCCTCAACTCTCATTTCTGATATTTCAAATCTTGAAGGCACGATAGTAAACAAACATCCATCTAAAGTTTTTCAGTTCCTTAATCCTTTTCTAGTGTTATCTAATACTACATATCAAATGTGCCATTGAGTATGCGTAGTCATTGGTTGTTTGGGGCAACTCAGTCATCTTACGAACATGTTTGGTGAAATTTCTTTTAAACTCTTTTACTCAAACTTATTTTCAACTACGTATTTCACTTTTTCAAAGGAAAATGAAGGAAAAGAAATTGTCGCTCAATCAAAAGGACAACAAAATCTTAGCTTCACTAACTTTTTGAGGTACAACCTTCACCAAGACAATGCTTGAAGGGAGGAAAAGATTCATTCTTCGGGTCAGCAGCTTTCCTAGATTGAGACCTACAACTTTTCAGTTTTCAACCATATATTTCATGAACTTTTATCAAAATCTTTTAAAAACTCATTTTTTAACTCCACCAAACTTGCACTAAATGTTCAAAGAGTCTATTTCGAGGATTCCAAAACTAAAAGAAACTGTCTAGCCAGACTTTAGCCAAGTGTTGGAAGAAACAGAAATACAAAAATCGCCAAATTCATTTATATGAAAAATTATTCAAAATTGGACTCATTCAAAAAGTGCATCCATCTTAACATTTCACAACAGATCAAAACCCAATACAACCACAAAAGCAATAACAAATAAGATAAACACATATATACAAAGTTATTTTTTTTTTGACTAATGTTTTGTTCCACCTTTCCCCTAAATATCAGTTTTGTGATTCAAAACCTTTGATCACCTCTTGAAATCCTTTCTGGTTTTGGTGTTTTAGTTCACGCTTTGTTTGTTCTCTCATTTCTGGGAATGCCCAATGATCTTATGCAGCCTTTTTTATCTTAATACATATTTACATTTTCGATCAAAAAAAAAAATATACTCGATAAATATCAGATTCAAAACCTTTGAGTAGTCAATCATTATAAATCCTACAACAGAACAGTAAATCAACTACAAGTAAATACAGGGTTTCATGCATAATTCAACAAACAGATGAGACTAATCTGTACAATTTGAAGACAGACAAAGGCTAGCAACTGTTTCAAGACACATTTTGACTGCTACTCTATGCCTGAAAGTATTTACATAAATATAATACATAACAAAAAGTTTCTTTTATGGATTCTGAATTATTTGTAAAATGACAAAATGGCCCAAATTTTAAAATTGGTCTTCCAACTGTCATTGCCTCCTTTATTTACATATACTTCCCATCAATAATCAATGCTGTCGACTTGCATATGGGACACGTATTTTTCACGAGCAGCCACTTCTTTATGCAATCTCCATGGCATTCATGTCCACAATCCAAGATTCCAATATTTTCTTGATCCTCATAATCAGTCTACATAAGACCGAGCAAACAAACATCAGTAGTAAAGGTTTGCTTCATACAATATCCAATTATAACAATGAAGAAGCTATCCATGGTACGTGTGAGAAAACGGGATTTTTGGTAGCATACAAAAATCGGGTTGAAAACACCGTTAATCACTCAACTTTTATAGCATTGTTTCACTTTGACCACCGACCTTTTTTTGTTCCAAGGTAGTCACCAACTACTCTTTCTTGTAACAATTTAGGCACTATGTCTACCTCCGCCGGCTGAATTAACGGAAATGTGAAATGCTGAAGTGGCATGAAAGTTGGTGCCTTATTTTTATCGTCAAATTAGGCAAAACATGTCGTACTTTTTATTTTATTTTATGTGTGTTTGTATAAAGTCCATTTTGAAAGAATAACTTGTCCAACAATACACATTTTTGCCAAACTTTACATGATTTATGCCCTAAAGAAATTTCATTTTTCTTAGCCACGATAAATTAATGTTAATAATGTGTCAATTCAGCGGGAGGAAATGCCTAAACTGAAACAAATATGAAAATCCAATGACTGACTGAAACAAAATAAAGTTCAGTGACCCAAGCGAAACAACACTATAAGTTGGGTGACTATTTTTAAATATCAAAATCTGTAAACCTCCTGCTTTCATTGTGTTGCATAGGGGCGAGGGAGGAGGGGGAGGATATGCCAAGCCAAAGGGATTGAAAATCAGCAATTTATGTATCAAATTATTGTTACACTTGTATCACTTTTATTTTTATCCCAAGATTAACTCCATAATTTACTGGTGAAAGATAATGGACACCCTTGACAATAAACATAATCTGACATCATTTTAGTTACGTCATAAAATAAAATAATACCTGGCATATGACACATAAATTCACTTTCTGATCCACGCATGTTGCCTCTTCAACATTGGAACAAGTTTTCAATGAAGTGAAAGTTCTTGTTCTCAAATTATTCTGAATGGCTTCTTCAGACAATCCAATGCCAACACTTCCAATCTGTTCCCCCAATGCGAGAAGCTCCTGTCAAAAAAATGTCAAAAGTTCCCAAAAACAGTGCTGGGTCACTTTGGAAATCAAGATTTTATTTGTCAATGAACTTTCGTTTTTGCTTTAGTTTCAGCATTCCATCTACCTCCGTCTTGCAAAAGTAACAGATTTGCTGACTTTTATTACGTCAGCGGCCTAAAAGATCCATTAATGCATTAGTTTCGCCGTCCAGATTGACTTTTTTTTTTTTTTTTTTTTAATACGCTTCATAAATGCATTACTCCCTCCGTCCCTAAAAGATCCATTAATTGAAATTATAAATTTTTACGCTTTTCCTATTATACCCCTATTCCAGATTCTAATAAATTTAAATACTTTTTTTTGATAACAATGTAAATCTAATGAGGGTGTATTAAATGCATTAAAGTAAGTGGCCTATTTTAAAAGGAAAAAGCATCTTTTGCGGAATTTTTAAAATAAGCACGACAAAACTAATGCATTAATGTTTTAAGCCACGTCATTATTTCCATCATACTAGTCAGCAATTCTGTTACTTTTGAAAGACAGGTAGACAGAATGCATAAATTGTTCAATGATTAATATATAACCAAAAAAAAAAAGAACTGGTTATAAATGTGAAACAACACTATTGAATTCAGTGACTAACAGTATTTTTACCATCACATGGTCACACTGCTGAGGAAAACCATTTTCATAAACTGCTCTAAAATCTTAAAAGAAAATCAAAATCAGAGCAATATAACCTCCACAGTTACCTCATACGACATGTGATCTATATCCAGACGCATATCCCAGTGCTGATCGGTAGAATGTCCTGCTTCATTATAGCCAGGAATCTCTAGCATAGCAACTCCCTAAAAATGTATGTCCATTACGAACAAAAAGAAAAATTACTGTAAGTCACTAGTTCATCAAATCATCGATATAAAACAGTCATCAAGCAAAGCAGCCAGTTATGACAGAACTAAAAGGTATACAAATGAAACAGAAATTCATACAGGTAAACCCTAAAACTAAAATAACAATGAAAATATTACATCTTCTGGCAGAACTCTCAAGTGAGGAAGGTTGCGGTGCCTCGCATTTGGATCAAGTATGAGTTCCCTTCTATGAGGTTCGTACAACCGAAAGCCCGTTGGCAAAACAGGTGCTAGAAATGTAGGCCCAGCATCTGCAACATCCTGGAGCACATTGACGCCGGTATTTGAAGAACTGATTGTTGATGTTCTACGTGAAGATGTAGCCACTTGAGATGGAAAGTTATTATTATATCTTCTGACCCCTTGCATAGGTGGAGGTGGATGATGAAGATGGGGGTGGCCGTGAGCAATGGGAGAATGAAGAAAACTAGTGGAACTTCTGTTAGTGGCTGTCATTTGATAACCTTGTACGCCAATATTCCCAGCTTCAACATAAGGTCCATTTATATTTGCTGAGATGCCAAGAAATAGAGAAGGGGGTGGGAGTCCCATCGAGAAAATCATCAGAACAGAAACCAGGAAATTCAAAAACAAATGACGGCAATGAAAGCCCCAGAACAGTCTATAAAATAGAAATGCACATTTACCGTGTACATAGGGTGAATTGAGAGCCTGGTTCCAACAAGTGCCATTATCACCACTGGTAAAATGCATGTCCAACCAAGGATTGCCCAGAAACTGCACAGGTTGAGCAACGTGATTTCCTTGAATCAAATGATTAGGGTTATGTGCCAGGACAGATTCAGGTCCAACTAGACCAGGTCTATTCCTCGTACTTCTATGAGATCCACTTTCGACCGTTGATGTAGGGTCATTACCTGCATACTCAGGTAGCAGAAAAGAAGCAGCATCGGATTCGGTCGGCCTTGAAGCCACGGAGGCAGCAAAAGAACTAGGGCCCGCTAAAGCATTATGATAATGGTAATTTCCAGGAACACCTTCAGCATTCTTTCTCTTAAATGAATCTCTGACTCCATCTGCGTAAGGAATGATTCTTCTGTAGCTTTCTGTAGGATTACCAACAGTTCTGTGAGTGCTTGAGAGTGACAACAGATCATGGGCACCATGATTTACCTGAACATGGAAATCCCTAATACCAGATGGGGGTGCCACATATGGATTATAATGACCAGATGGTGCGGCAACAGCTAAATCAAGATTGGAGGCCGGAGGCTGATGCTGGACAGCATTGTACTGTGTCACCCCATAGAATAAAGCACTGTTGGGATGTTCTGGTATATGTTGATAATTAAAATTGCAAGGATTCCCTAGAGCAGGAACTATGGAATGGATATTAGGCTGAGGAAAGTTTGATGCAGTCCCATAAAAGACACAAGGTTCAGGATGTAGATGACTGGGACCTTGCTGATTTGTTTCCAAATCAATCATATGACCTCTGAACTGTGTGTTCCGATGCATATTGCACAAGATGCCTATATCAGATGAAAATATACGTGATTAAAAATTGAACCCAGACTGAAACAGCACTCATAATATGATTTATCAACAGTGTCCTCCAATGAAACGTCAAAACATAATCTTATTTTAGCTCATTATGATACAGAATAGAGATTATCTGACTCCCAACTCATCATGGAAGTCAACAGACATGGTATAAGATAAAGCAAACAGAAACCGTGAGATGATTCCTTCATTTCAGGAGAACTCCATGAGTTCATAATCTGGTGAGTGTTGTTTTTAGAAATCACAACAAAGAGGAAAATCCAACTTAACCACATGGGGAAAAGGCAGAAAAATCATCAAATGAAAGAAATGGAGTAACAGGATGGCAATAATAATTCAATTGCAAAATGAACAAACTTGAGACCAAAAAAAATAACACATTCAATGACAAAACTGTGACACCCGGATCCTAAGATCCGAAGGCCATAATGACATATCATGAACGCAGTAAAAGATAATGCTTAATTAATTTTGAAAATTCAAGATTAAAAGATCATCAAATAGTATCTTATTTAAAATGCAGATAATTCCTAAAACAAATACTTAAAATTTTTAATTAAATAAAAAACTCCTAAATTAATCACTCTACCACAAGTGTAGTCCATATTCCAATTTCTACAAGTCCTAGTTATCTAGAACGGAGAAAAATATTAAGGTGAAAAAAATCTCAATAAGTATATACGTGTTCATATCTTAACAACTTTATAGAATCTTGAAACTTGAAACTTGAAACTTGCATAGACGAGACACAAATATTATATCGAACGTAGATGGTAATAGTTGTTTGTGCATAGCGCTACTAAAACTCTGATATGATCTTATAACATACATGTTAACTCATGATAATATTCCAAAAGCGTAATATAAAAACACGTGTATACTTACTTTATTTGAATGATTGAAGAATACTGATTTGCTATACTTTCACCTCAATATTCATTGAATCATGTGCTTATTATATTTATCAATATATATACCGGCACGGACACGCCCATCGGCGGCGACATGTCCGTGTCAAACACGATCGGACACGGATACGTCGCCGACACGCAGCCGACACGTCGCCGGTGGCTTCATTCTAGGTTGTTAAAAAAAAAAAAAAAAAAGCGAAAAACTAACCTTTTTGAAGGCTTATGTATGTGGGCTTTCATTTAATTTCATTTTTGTGCGCTTCTCGGACGTCAATTTGCACTTTTCCGTGAGATAAGCAAGCGTGTGTATATTACGGTGTGAAACCCAATTTTGGAGCAGAAGCGGAAGAAGATGGAATTCAATTTGAAATTTCGGTTGACATATTAATTTAATTGACAAAGTACAATTTTGCCCCCAACTAATGACAAAGTAACAATGTACAAACCACTTGAAAACTAATTGACAAAGTACGGTTTTGCCCTCTCGATTAATGGCTTATACAACAAGTTTCACCTTTTTAACAATTCATTCATCATATTCCCAATTTCCCATATGCCTTTCTCGTAACCAATATTAAAAAACAGAGAACCAACCGGAAAAAAAAAAAGGAAACCTTCAACTTCTTCATTTGCAATCTTCATTTGAAAAATTCAAAGTGTCCTACTTCAAACAAAATACCGGGTAATATCATTCTTATATATTTTATTTATCTGGAGAATTTTATTTCATAATTTTGAAGTTATGAGTAATATTCATAAGGATGATGATTTATCCAAACCCCTTTGGAAATATGTTACAAAACTTGATAAACTAAATGAAACGGGTGGTAATATTGTATGGCAATGCAATTTTTGCAAGCAAACTAAGACAAGTTCATATACTAGGGTTAAAGCACATTTGTTAAAATTACCTAATTATGGTATTGGGGTTTGCCAAAAGGTTAATGCTAAGGATTTATGTGAAATGCAAAAATTGAAGGATGATTCTAAGTCGATAATGCAAAATAAGGGGAAAAAAAGAGTTCCGTTGCCATCGGAGAATATAACTAATATGGATTGTTATGTTGTGGATGAAAAGAAAAGAAAAAGTGGTACAATTGAAAAAGCTTTTAATATGACAACACGCGATCAATTGGATTCGAAATTGCTAGAATGTGGTATTCAAGTAGTTTGCCCTTCAATCTTGCAAGAAATCATCATTATGTTCGTTCTTATACTCTTGCCGCTAATAGTCGATTATTAGGATATTTGCCACGGGCATAACAAATTGAGAACCACATTACTTGAAAAGAAAGAAAAATGTGGAAAGGTTGTTACAACCTATTAAAGGTACATGGGCGGAAAAAGAGCGACAATTGTGAGTGATGTGTGGAGTGACCCACAAAGAAGACCACTAATTAACTTTATGGCGTTGACGGAGAGTGGGCGATGTTTTTAAAGGCGGTTGATTGCTCGGGTGAAACGAAGATAAATATTTCATTTTTAATTTGATGAAGGAGGTGATAGATGAAGTTGATCGTGAAAAAGTTATTCAAGTGATAACCGATAATGCTCCAAATTGTAAGAAGTGCGGGACAATTGATTGAATTGGAATACCCTCGTATTTTTGGACACTCAGGTTGTACACACACTAAATCTTGCTTTGAAGAATATTTGTGCGGCAAACAATGTTAAGAATAACTTGATTACATATGAGGAGTACAATTGGATTACTACTCTTTATGATGAAGTAATGATGATTAAAAATTTTATCATGAACCACTCTAAAATACTAGCCATTTTTAATGAATTTGTGACATTAAAATTGCTTTCCATCGCCGAGACAAAATTTGCTTCTGTTATTGTTATGCTCAAGAGATTTAAACTTATCTAACGAGGTCTCCAAGAAATGGTTATTAGTGAAAGTTGGGCATCTTATTGTGAAGATGATGTAAAGAGAGCAAGTTTTGTGAAAACAAAAATACTTGATGATCTTTGGTGGGACTATAGATTATGTTCTTGCTTTCACTTCACTGCCTATGACATGATTAGATTTTGTGATACGGACAAACCTTGCGCTTCACTTGATTTGATTTACGACATGTGGGATACTATGATTGAGAAAGTGAAAGGAGTGATTTTATAGCATGAGGAAAGCGTCAAGAAGAGGTATCACCATTTTATAATGTTGTTCACCGCATTCTTGTTGATCGTTGGAACAAGAATAACACTCCACTTCATTGCTTGGCTCGCTCTTTAAATCCAAGGTCAATTCTAAATTCGAATCAAATATTTGTTATTTATTTACATTTTGTAATGTTTGTTATTTTTAGTTACTTACTAATTAAATTCTCATTTATTTATTTTTCATCTCTCTTGTTTAGGTACTATAGCGTAGAGTGGCTTACCGAGGATTCTACTAGAGTTTCTCCTCATAGAGATGTAGAGGTTTCTCGAGAAAGAATAAAATGTTTCAAGAGATACTTGCTAAATGAAGAGCGTCATAAAGTGAACATGGAGTACTCTAAATTCTCAATGATGGAAGAAGATTTTGGTGAATTTGAATCTATCGTTGACCGTTACCACTTGGACCCAAAACTTGGTGGGTGATCTATGGTGCTTGTGCTCCTACGCTCAAACTTATGCATTGAAGTTATTGGGACAACCATCTTCTTCGTCATGTTGTGAAGCGAATTGGAGTACTTATTCTTTTGCATTCTTTTAAAAGGAATAAGCTAACCCAAAACGTCTGGAAGATTTAGTATTTGTTCATAGCAATCTACGTCTATTGTCAAGGAAGAGTCCTCAGTATTCACAAGGAGATAATAAAATGTGGGATGTCGGAGGTGATGCATTTGATTCATTGCAAGATGTCGGCGTGCTTGAAGTGGCCAATTTATCTCTAGATGAACCGTAATTAGAGGCGATAGTATTTACTGAATGACATAGATGAAGATGTTGAAGAGGCAATCAAAATGAATGATATACTTTGTGTCATCTCTATTTTGTTGTACTTGAACTCATGTTATGACTAAATATGTATGAAATTAATGTTGAGTTTGATTTATATTTGAGTACAATCAAATAAAATAAGTATACAAATTTGAAATTTTATTTGCTAAAAAAAAATAAAAAAAAAAAATAATAATCAACGTGTCGGCGGCGTGTTGGTGTCGGTGTTGGTGTCGGTGTCGGTGCTTTTTTGAAAATTGCGTGTCGACGTATCCGACACGTATCGTGTCGGACACGCGTATCCGTATCCGTGCTTCATAGAATATATATAAATCAGCGCATATAGTATGAATTGAGAGAGAGAGAGCGGGAGGGGGAGATATAATATATCTTGTGGAATAAAATAGAAGACAAAGGGTATATTTATATATTTACCAGGAGACCTAACTGAATCCAAGTGAGAACTTTTAAAAGATAAACATGATTTTGGACACTTATCTATCAAAAATCAATCACATCTTAAATGATAAGATTCATTGATGATAAATCAATCTCACTATAACTTTATCTTAAGAGTCCATTCAAATTTTAAATACTATAAACTATTCTAATTATCACAATTAAATTAATTAATTAAATGATATGAAATATTATATCTAATTATCTAATTAAAACAGAATCTTATTACATGAAAAAGAAAGTAAATTGCACTCTGGTCCCAAACTATTGGTTTATATTCAAATCAGACCTTAATCTTTCAAATAATAAATCTTATCCATAATTCTAATTTAACGACTACCTATGTTGGTTCCGGGTCTTATAATCCACCCACCTAAAACAATTTTCGTCCTCGAAAATTACCTCAGTTGTCGTTGGCAAACAATTGGAGTACTTAGATCGCATTTCATCCTCGCGTTCCCAAGTTGCTTCCTCAACCGAATGGTGTTACCATAACACTTTCACAGCAGTATCTCTTTGTTGCGAAGGTTTTCCACTTTCTGAGCTATGACACATACTAGCACTTTTTCATAACTCAGATCCTGCTGAATTTCCAATAGTTGAAATTTCAACACATGAGTTGGGTCAGTAACATACTTTCTAAGTGTTGATACATGAAAGACATCATCTACTGCTGAAAGTTCTGGTAGCAAAGCTAACTGGTAAGCAATATTTCCAACTCGTGTTAAAATTTTGAAAAGGCCGATGTACCTTGGTCTGAGCTTATCCTTCTTACCAAACCGTAATACTCCTTTTATTGGCGTAACCTTTAAGAATACCTTATCTCCAACAGCAAATTTCAAGTCTTTTCTCATTTTATCTATTTAGCTTTTCTTTTTCTCTTGAGCCTTCTTCATATTAACCCTAGCCTTCTCAATTGCCTGTACAGTTTGTTCAACAATTTTTGGACCCAAGATTTTATGCTAGCCAACTTCATCCCAATAAACGAGTGATCTGCATTTCTGCACACCAATGGAGGCATGGTAGCTGTTGTTATATGAGAACTCAATTAGAGGTAGATGTTTCTCCCAATGGCCTCCAAACTCTAGAACACACAATCGAAACATATCTTCTAATGTTTGTATCGTCCTTTTAGATTGTCCTTCTATTTGGGGATGAAAAACTGTACTAAAGCTCAATTTTGTTCACATAGCCCGATGTAAACTCTTCCAAAAGTTCGATGTGAACCTTAGGTCTCTATTTGATACAATTAAAATTGGAAATCCGTGCAACCTCACCACTTCTTTAACATATTGGTCCATAGAAAAAGTCATGCGAGCAAAAATAAGCTGACTTGGTTAATCGGTCAACAATTACCCAAATGACCTCATGACCTTTTACTGACTTCGGAAAACCTACAACAAAATCCATCGTTACATGTTTCCATTTCCATTCTGGAACCTCCAATGGCTGCAAGAATCCTAACGATCGTTGATGCTCGACTTTCACTTGTTGACATATTAGGCACTTCTCCACATATTTAGCTGCATCTTCCTTCATATTTTTCCACCAAAATACCGCTCTTAGGTTACAATACATCTTCGTACTTATTGGATGTATAGAATAAGGAATAGAGTGGACTTCTCTCCAAAATCTCATTTCTCAATTCCTCGAAATCCGGTACACATAGACGCCCTTGATAACGTAATGCTTTATCCTCGATTACGTTGAAATTTTTCCGCTTCTGTGTGTCAATCTGAGCTTTGATAAACTCGAAGAATTGATCACCCCTTTGATTACTTTTAATCCGATTACGGAGAGTTCCATCGAACCGAAAGTGCCGCAATTTGAACAATAGAATCAGAGGGTGTGGCAACCACCTCGAGACTTAATCTTTCAAATTCCCTCCATAGGGGCTTTTGCGCTGTCAACATTGCCACTTGTCTTATTATCTTTCTACTTAAGACATCAACTACTATGTTTGTCCTTGCCTAGATAATAATAGATTTCATAATCGTAATCTTTTACCTGTTCAAACCATCTCTTCTATCTCAAGTTCAACTCTTTTTCAATAAAAATATACTTGAAAATCTTATGATCTGTACAGATGTCACACATCAAAACGTGGACTACTGCAACCAGTTCTAGATCATGCGTAGGATAATTCTGCTCATGAGACTTCAACTGTCTTGATGCATACGCAATTACCTTGTCTTGTTGAATCAATACACATCCAATGCCCTGTTTGGATGCATCAATGTAGACTACGAAACCCTTCGATCTATACTGGCGCATTAACTTCTTCTTTAATTTCTCGAAACTGCTTTCATATTTCTCTTGTCCATTCAAACTTTATACCCTTGCGAGTCAGCTGTGTTAATAGTCCCGATATTTTAGAGAATCTCTCAATAAACCTTATATAGGATCCTGCTAAACCCAAAAAGCTGCGGACATCTCCTACATTGGTTGGTCTCGACCATTTCAGTACCACCTCTACTTTAATGTAGTCACCTCTATTTTTTGTGTTATGACCACATGTCCAAGAAATACCACCCGTTTCAACCAAAATTTGCACTTTTTGAATTTTGCAAAGAGTTTTTCCTTCCTGGATCTCTAACACAATCCTCAAGTGTTTCTCGTACTTTTCTTTACTCTGAGAGTAGAGTAAGATGTCATTAATGAATATGATGACAAACTAGTCAAGTATTCATGGAAAAAACGATTCATCAAGTCCATGAAAACTCAAGAGTATTAGTTAAGACAAACGGCATAACTAAGAACTCATAGTAACCATAACGAGTTCTAAAAGCCGTCTTTAAGAAGTCACTAGATTTGATCCTCAACGGGTGATATCCTGATCTCAAATCGATCTTCGAAAATACTTTGGCCTATTGTAGTTGATCAAACAAATCTTCAATTCAAGAAAGGAGAACTAATTCTTAATAGTGATTTTGTTCAACTCCCAATAGACGATAGCACTAGTGCTCCCCAAGGTAATACACTGGGTCAGATGAATCCTTTTTCCAACAACTCTTTTATTTGGGCCTTCAATTCCTTTTAACTCTTTTGGTGCGATTCTACAAAAAGCTTAAAAGGGCACACATCCAGAATCAGATCAATTGTAAACTCCACTTCTCGTTATGGCGGCAATTCATTCAAATCATCGGGAAAGAATTCTAAAAAATCTCGTACCACCATAACATCACCTACTATAAGTTCTTTATCTTCCTCTACTAATGTCATTAAGAATCCCGTACATTCTCCTAACTTCAAATTTTTCCTTACCTTCAACGCTTAAATGATATCTGGTAGGGGTTTTCCTCCCAAGCTGTAAGTTCTTTATCTTCCTCTACTAATGTCATTAAGAATCCCGTACATTCTCGTAACTTCAAAATTTTCCTTACCTTCAACGCTAAAATGATACAAGGTAGGGTTTTCCCTCCTAACTGTAAGTTCTTTATCTTCCTCTACTAATGTCATTAAGAATCCCGTACATTCTCCTAACTTCAAAATTTTCCTTACCTTCAACGCTAAAATGATACAAGGTAGGGGTTTTCCCTCCACACTACTTAAAAACCACTCCTTTTCAAAGCATAGAATAGTTTCGTAGTTTTTAAAAGCCAGTCCATTCCCAAAATCACATCGAACTCTTGCATGTTCAAGACATATAAGTTTGTCTCCAAAGATTTACCATCAATCTCTACCTTAGCTGTCTTTACTATATGATCTTCTCTTAATACTTCTCCTGAGGGATCTAAGGATAAAATACTTGCATGTTCGCTAAGAGTATTGAGTTTGCTCATAAACTTAGGATTTATGAAAGAGTGAGTGGAGTCTAATCGATCAAAGCATTAAACTTGGCAAAGGATTAGCATACTTTATTTCGTAAATCTTGATAACTTGTATCAAAGAAAAGATTCATTGGCATACGAGTCCAAAACTTTGAATATAAAAATCATAAATAAAATAGATTTCTAGTCATCTAAAAATTTTGTGTCGCTTTCTAATCTTGCTTCTTGATTATCCATATGGTTGGGCTCACGTGCTTCATCGAAGTATGGTGTGGGGTTGTGCTCAAGGCTTCTTTCTGAGTTTTTCTTAGGATCTTCCTCAATGATATTACCATTATTGTCAACTGAGGGCACAGTACTGTGAGATTGGGCTCATATCCCAAAGGTCTTTTAATTTTCCTATTACCGCTAATTAACCACTTTTTTTTAAACACGCCATTAACAAGGCGGGGTATTTGATATTTGAATTTCTTTTCAATCTCCTCCATAAACTATTTCAATAGGTTATAGTTCGGGTTCTTCACATATATCTTATGTAATTTCAATAACATCGCAGGCCTAGACGCTAACTACTTGTGGCGTCTATCAACCATATAAAAAAAATCATAATTAATTATCTTCTATTTAGACTTGTTAAGTAAGAGTTCAATAATATTGTTTTTGCCCTTGATTTGAATATCGCGCACCTAAAAGGCTTTCAGGTGAGGAGGGGGTCATTGGATCACTTAAATCCCAAGCTCTCCTTAGACTGTTTAAGTCTTTTTGACAAAACCTTTCAATTTTATAAGTACCAAATCCAGAAAACTCAAACAATGAGTAGAAACCAAAAGGTCTAAAAATATAAAATTCCTACTCCTCCGCCCCTATAAAAATAGACTCGTTTTTCTTATTTATCTGTCCCAAATTATAGGCCACTTACTTTATAGAGGGTGTATTAAATTTTTCATTTTCCTAGTATACCCTTATTTAATTTACATTGTTATCAACCCAAAACAAGTATTTAAATTTATTAAATTCACGAATGACTAATATTAAATGGGAGTATAATAGAAAAAGTGTGTGAAAAATTTATAATTTCAATTACATTAAATGTGTTTTCTTAATCTGTGTGAAAAAAGAAATGAGTCTATCTTTGTGGGACGGAGGGAGTATTTCGATAGTTTCTAACGGATAGATTCTTAACTTAAAAGATTTTTTATATATATAAGTTTCTCACTAGAATTCTCGACAATTTAAATTGCAAAATAACACATACTTAATTAACTTTAAATATAAAACATGTTTTTCACATAAATTCTTAATTCCAACATAGATGTCATACATGTTCAAATAGATCACGTTCACATGATAACTTAAGAAAATAAATACATTATGCATGACTACTTTTTTTTTGGGTACCTATCTTGGAGATTCGAAGTTGGACGATCACCGTAGTAACTTTAAATCAACTAATCGTAAAAGAATCTTTATTACTAAAATAATAACTTCAATTTTTTTCTTTTTTACTGTTCGTGTCTATGAACAGTGCGCCATCACTGTTCACATGGACACTGCGTTATTTTTTTTTTTTTTTAAGAAAAGTCCACAAAAATGTTAACCTTCGCTCTGATACCACTTTGTGACACCGGATCCTAAGACCCGAAGGCTAAAGTGACATATCATGAACGTAGTAAAAGATAATACTTAATTAATTTTGAAAATTCATGATTAATACATCATCAAATAGTTTCTTATTTAAAATGCAATTAATTTGTAAAACAAATATTTAAAATTCTTAATTAAATAGAAAACTCCTAAATTAATCGCTCCACACGGATGTAATCCATACTCCGATCTTTACAAGTCTTAATTACCTAAAAGGCGAAAAAATATAAAGATAACAAAAATCTCAATAAATATATACGTGTTCATATCTTAACAACTTTATAGAATCTTGGAACTTGAAATTTGCATAAAGAGACACAAAAACTATACCGCACTTAGATGGTAATAGTTTTTTGTGCATAGCACTGTTAAAACTCCGATCCGATCTTATAACATACATGTGGATCCATGATAATATTCCAAAAGCGTAATATAAAAACACGTAGATACTTACTTTGTTTAAATGATTGAAGAAAGCTGATTTGCTAAACTTTCATCTTAGTATTTCTTGAATCGTGTGCTTGTTATATATATATAAATATATATATAAATTAGGGCGTATAGTATAAATTGAGAGAGAGATATATCTTATAGAATAAAATGTTGGACCTAAGTGGTCAATTTATAAATTTACCAAGAGACCTAACTGAATCCAACTTAGAATCTTTAAAAGATAAACATGATTTTTACTCTTATCTATGAAAAATCAACCGCATCTTAAGTGATAAGATTCATTGAGGATGACTCAATCTCATTAGAACTTTATCTTAAGAGTCCATTTAAATTTTAAATGATATAATCTACTCTAATTATCACAATTAAATTAATTAATTAAATGTTATGCAAGATTATATTTAATTATCTAATTAAAACAAAATTTGTAATATATGGAAAAGAAAATAAATTGAACTCTAGTCCGAAACTATTGGTTTACATCCAAATCAGTCCCTAATCTTTCAAATAATAAATCTTATCCATAGATTCAATTTAATAGCTACATATATTGGTTCCGCGGGTCTTATAAAAACACTCGAAAAAAGAGCTAAAGTTTCAAGTGATCCTAAGATTGCATAAGTTCGTGCAACAAACCATTGGCAAAAGCCTCATTCTCCGAAGATATCTGTAACGACCTAGATCCCTCTTTTTAAAATCTTGTCCCAACTCTACTCATCTATACAATCCGCTTTGGAAGAGCCTATACCCATCTTATCCATCACGAATTTCTTTCGCGTCTCCAGTGCTTCAAAACCCAAAATCTCTATATTATGAGGCATTTAAATTGAATATTAGCAAATTTCATATCTTAGCACATTAATTACTTGCAAACTTCCAAAGAATGATTAGAATTATATGCCTGGGCAATTATTTCTAACATCTATAAGGGTAAGGCAAAGTTCCATTACGATCAACTTGTTGGCATTCATTGTGTTTTTGTGACAAAATACCCGTAGGCCAAATGTTAAGCCTCCTTACACCTCAGATCCTGCCTCTCCAAAATGAGGTACAATAAAATAGATCTCTTGCGTTCAGTAGATGAACTCTCAATTTCTAAATGGTCCTCGGGTTATGGAAGACATCTATGTTCAATTTGAGCACGTTTTTTCATATGATTTCAAATAAACTTAAACCATACACATCTATTCCCAATGTAGTGGACAAACATCTACAGGCATCTACTAACAACACTCATAAAAAGCCAAATATCAGATATGATAGAGGCTATAAATAAAAGGGAAGAAATATGAGAGAGAGAGAGAGAGAGAGAGAGTGTGTGTGTGTGTTTGCTCATATAATAATTTGCATCTATTACCAACCTTTGATGTTACAGCAATTGAATCTTTATTTGCTAAGAAAATAACAAAAGAATGTACATATCCATAACACCCGACACAGAATATTATTGCATCCATGGATACAACATGCAATTATTAACATGATACAAGAATTGAGGTGAATTAACTAAGCTGAAATTAGGCATGTGCAACTTGAGACCAGTGCTTGTTTAGAGCATGTTCAATCTTAGCTGCTCAAGAAAACAAAACAGTCTTGAAATGTACATAGGGTTATAAAAGAAATTGGAGATGGGTTCATTAAGCTAATATATACCATAAACAATATAAATCAACCAAGCTACTTGAGCTTGCTCAGATTTTGGCAGTCAAAACCTAACTCCAGCTTGGTAGAAATAATATGACCCAATCTTGAATGTCATTAGGCTCATTCACAATACCAAAGTTAAGTTTGGAAAGCCCATCGACCATGAGCAAAGCCCAAATATTGGCCGCGAGCTAGCTTATTTACACCCCTGAGGAAAGTCATGAGATAATTACTTCACAGTGATTTTAGCAAATAATCAACATCTGCATATCACTGTATTTAGTCCTTAAAATTATCTTACAAAGACTATGCCATTTTCCTTTTTCTGTTAAAAAGGATTAATGGAGCTGTGATTAAATCAAGTTTACTTGTAACTGCATGTCATACGATAAGTTTTAAATGAATAAAACTATTCAGGAAATAACTCGTCAAGTATCCCTGAATTTGTTATCCAATACAACATACGGTTAGTAGAAAATGAAACTGTGCTTGTCTTATTCATTAAGAGATAAATAAAATAATCAAATTCAATTTCTAAAATTGCACCAACAAACCACCATTAAAAAAAGAAAGAAAGAAAGGACTCAACCTTCTCTAAAAATTCAAGTGCACAAGTATTTCCAGCACAAGTCATACTTTCAACAACTCAGCAAAGTGTGTCACACCAGAAAGTCAAAATTCTCAAGATAATTCATGCATGTATAGAATATAGACTATAAAAATATGCAATATCTTTTAATAGTTGTACAGAAAATAGAGATCCACGAAACAAATATAATTGCAGATTTTGACATTCCTCCAAAAGAGGTGTCCGAAGCTTGCAGCAACACAACAATACGACAGAATAGGTCAAACACAGCATCATTAAGAGAAACCAAAGCTCATCAAGGAAAGACAACTGTCAAAAATAAAGTTATGACTTTTTTGTCAACACGCCTCTGCTCACTAGTGAAGTTACAAGAATACTCTAGAACTATTAAATAACATTTATAGAGTAACTATATCTATAAGCTCCAGGAATCTAGAAGCAGGACATCAAAACAAATGTCTTGCAAAATGGATACTTGTGGACCTAATAACCTTCGTGGCTGACAGAATCATACAATTATGACTGGTATATCTGCAGTCATACTTATTTCAACCCATTCAATCTTTCCTAAATGTACCTAAAGCGAGAACAGCTTAAATAATTCCAACATGCTTCAAGCAAACCAAGAAGAAAAGGAAACTTTAGGAATTTCCAATATTACATTATATCTTTCTGATAGATTATGTCAAGTAAAAGTCAGGCTTTTAATAACACACAGCAAATTGTTTACTGGGTATACATACCAAAAGGCATAAATTTCTTCAAAGTTTTCATCAAGAGTGGAAAAGTAAGAGAGAAAAAAATTATAACTAAAGTTTAGTATTTTTTTTTTTTTTTTGCAGCAATCAAACAAAAAGTAAATAAAACCTACATATCCAAATAACAAACAAGCCCTTTTCCCCAATAATATCACAGTGGGGAGCCATGCAGTTGATGATTTTGAAGCCCCAAACAATCATCTAATTCAGAAAACAAAAAAGAAAACTCACCTTTTTATCATCAAAAAGTTCCAGACTTTCCCACGCTTCCACCTTTAATAATTACCAGCAATAAATTCCAATAAATTACTAGTAACTCCTGCAAAAAATAAACAAAAAAAGATGGGGCAAACCCTAATCTTCAGACATTCATTAAAATGTGATCAATGGTCATACAACCTAGAACCGAACAAAAACCCACCAAGATTATGTCTTTAAAAGACAAATGCATGCATTGCATGTATACATATTTGTGTATTAAAAATTAGAACCCAACAATAACAACAAAATTTCAAGAAAATAAAAGGAAAAACTGAAATAAGAAAAAAAAATTGAAAATTGACTGGAAAACCTGAAAAAATTACCTAATTGAAAGATGATCAGAGGAAGAAAATCAAGGGATCTGAAAGAAAATGTAGAGAAAAATATTCTCCCAAATTTAGAGTTAGAGAGAGAAGAGCTTTAATGGAAAATTACCTGCTAATATTCTCTATATTGTTGTAATGTATTATAATTGTGTTTTTTTGTTTATAATTTAGCTGTTAAATACTGAAATGGCTAATTGCTTTTCTTTTTAACGGCCACGATTGTTTGTGATGTTTCCGGATCTACCCCTCATTTGATAAGGATTTTTTAGGGTGTTTTGGTAAAAGAATCTTGATTAAATCACTTTCGTCTTGCAATAAAATTAATTGCTGTAGCTTATTAATTGTTCTGCTTAATACATTAACTTTAGAAGTATGAGCTATAAAATAGGATGGCAACATAACAAAACAGATTCTCGTGGGATCTCGACCCAAACGGGGGCTGGGGTTCCCTGCTTAACTGGGTTAGCGGGGTGGGGAGATCATGGTGTTTTCTGAAAAAAATGGACGTATACATGCGGTAAAATTAAATCTACAATTTTTTTATAAATCAGATCAAACTTGTACTTAGATAGAAAAATCGTGATAGAAATATACAATAATGATCACATTGGAATTTGATAATTTGATTAGATAAAAGTACAATCTTCAATATCATAGTTGTCCAATTGTCCGACTTTCAATAGTAATTCACACAGTAAGAATAAATCTGGATTTCGCACAATAAGAATAGATAAAAGTGGAACTTTTGGAATAATTGATATGAGTTTTGTATTTGGCTTGTGCTAACAAGTTATGAAAACACATTAGGATTCCATAAGCTGTGGCCTAATATTTATAGGGCAAGCTAACCCAATTCTAACAACAAATGAGTAATTGGTCCATAAGAAATTAAGTCCAACCTAGTAATATGGATATTAGACATTAGCTCTTACACCTTCATGTTTAACTTTTATTTTTATAAAAGAAAATAAATGGGACAATTTAGTACTGGTCATTGATCATGCGCTCATGAGCTCCGAAATTATATGGTTCAAACTTAATTCAATTAAAGTCATATTTTAACACTAAAAGACTAACGTACCTCTGCAGTTGGAAAAAGTGTTAATTCAAATACGATATTTTATAATGATACTGTTTTCTATGATAATGTTTTCTTTTATACTATTTTACTTTTAATATTATACTCTAGTTTTTGTTACATTATAGCATGTTTGGCCAGGTTTATTAATTCTCTTTTTTTAAACTTATTTTCAACCACATATTTCACGAGACCATAAAATTTATCATCTTTTCAACTACGAATAAAGTTATTTGCAGTCGTTCACTACCGGTAGTAATCATACATGGAATTATTCAATTGGATGAATTATTTACTCTAATTAAGTAATATATTTATAGCCATTAATTATGAATAATTTATCCAATTGAGTAATAACACATATGACAACTACCGGTAGTGAGCGACTGCAAATATCATTACTCTTTCAACTACACATTTCACCAATTTGTTTTTAAATCTCAAAAAAACTACTTTTAAACTCCACTAAATAAACACATATTCAATATTCAATATTTTATAGTTGATTTAACCACATATTCATGGTGAGACTCACAAATTTTATCAACTTTTTAACCACACATTTCATAGCAACTTTTTAAAATCTAAAAAAAAAAAAAAAACTATTTTTAAACTCCACCAAACAAATACACATTCAAAATTAAATATTTTATAGTTAAAGTAATGATATTGTTTCAAAATGCTCCATTAGTAGTACAAAATTATTGATACTAATATTGGTTTCATTTAAAATATTTGATATTATTTTAATTTATGATATTATTCTTATATTGGGTTGTAGTTTGTGTATGTGATACTGTTTTATTAAAATAGTGTCACGTATGATATTGATATATTAAGATATTTTTGTCTATATAATACTGTTTTATTAAAATACTGTTTTATTTAAATATTATGCTATGGTTTTTCGTTAAAATATAACATGTGTGCTCACTTAAGCATGTGTTTGATAATAATGTGTTTCTAATATTGTTATATTTGCTATCTTTAACCATTTGATACTGTTATTTATGATATTGATACAAATGTGCTTCTGATATTGTTTTCTATAATACTATTTTATTAAGATAATTTTATTACGATATTGTTCTTCTGTTGAGTTGGAATATTCTATTTTGAGTGTGTAATATTGTCTCAATTTACAAAGATACTGATACTAATATGCTTATTATAATAATATAATAATAGACTTCTGATACTGAAATATTAAGATACTTTTATATGTGATAGTGTTATATTAAAATGTTGAAATACTATTATTAATAAGAAACTGTGTGTAATATTGTTTTCTAAGATACAATATCAAATAACACACATGAATGTGTGACAGTAACTAGAGATGACAACGGGGCGGAGAGGGGTCAGGACAACCATTACCATCCACCCCATTGAGGATTTTTGCGAGACGGGACGAGAGTGGATTTAGAAAAATCTCCATTTTATCGCACCTATTTAATTAATTAAATAATTTTTATTATTATTTTTTATGTTTTTACATACAATTTAAATTTTAAAATATAAAAATAAAATAAAATATTATGGGGTGGGGTGGGTGGGTGGGGTGGGTCGGCGGGTTATTTTGTCATCCATAACAGTAACATCCCGAAACACATAAAAATATTGATGTATTTGAAACAAATATTGTTTTCTTTTATTCGACAAAAAGAATGATTACAAAAAAATTGAATTTCTATTTATAAAAAAAAAATATTTCCAACAAAAGCAACATAATTCAAGAAATAACTATTCAAAAAAAACTGAATCCCCTATAAAAGAACATTCAAGAAGCAATTATTTACAAAAATTTGCAATTTAGAGATTGTCCAATACTTCTTAAAATTATCGTCATTATTTGATAATAATAGCAGGCTGTTAAAATATAAGATTTTATCTTTTACATGATTGGGAAGAAGAACAACAATAAAAAAAAAATGGAAATCCACTATTATTATTCACGAAAACAGTGGGAAATATTTGAGTGGCCGATAGCGAGTCATGAAATGCCAGCGACAATGTGCAATAGCCGACGGGAGGCGCGAGACAATATGGTGGTCACGTACATTGCTGCGCTGATGTTTAAATCAGATTTAATTCTAATTAATATAGATCACACTATTAATTATAAGATTAATTAAAATATGGCTGAAATAGTATGAGTTAACAACAATTTTAAAAAGTGTTTTGACATATTTTAAAACAAATTATCCACGAGTAACTTATAGACAATTTAAAAAATTACCAAACACTAAGGACTAAAGATGGACTAAGGAGGCATAATGCGTATTGTTCTCAATCAAATTTTATATATTTGTAATTTATATATTAAGTGGTTGTTTTTTTTTTTTTCATTAAAAAAAAATTGATCATATTTAAAATAAAAACAAACAAGACGGTAAACTTGAATGAGGTTATCTTTCCCTTCCCACCCCACCTTGAGCGATGATGGGGTGGGGGTGGAGGGAGGGCATTCATGTCCCCACTCTCGTTCAATCCTATGTTGCTCCTAATACAAGACTCTAATAAATATTATAGTTTGATAATATAAGATAAACAAAATCTTACTAACCTAATAACAATAGTAGTGCTAGTATTATCACAAATTATGCAAAGCTACTATTATATCTATTAGTGTAATTTTATGTCTTTCAAAAGTTTTTAAACATGTGTGACATTTAATCTAATATATTTTGACGTTCAAGTCATGCTTTGACATCAAATCAGACTGAGTGTTGAAGAAATGTATAAAAACGCAACACATAAGATGCATTGTGAAATACTCCTCGCAATATTTATGTTTTGTTTGACAATAAGAGAATTAATCGATATTTTTTATTTATTGTCAGAAAAAAAAAAATCACTTCAAGATGGGAGAGAGATAACTTGAATGATGGGGCATGTTTATCTAAATCTGATTCATGTTATCTATAATGGGAGTGTTTGCCTCATAATCTAGTATCCTCAACAATTTTATATGTTAATTTTGTTTTGTTAGAATAATAATAATATGAATCTTTACAAATATGTGACGTCGTTGCCAAATGAGTAATACTCTAATGTTTTGGGTATATTTTGTTTGATAATATAAAAGAGTTCACCGAACAAGAAAAAAACACCACTTCGAGATGGGAGATAGAACTTGCATGATGGGAGTGTTTCTCTAAATTTGAGTCACATTATTTATGACGGAAATATTTGTCTCGTATAGTCTAGTCTTTTCCACACTTTTATTTGTTGATAATGTCTTTTTAAAAATAATGTTAATAAGAATCTATGCAAATGTGTCATCGTTGCCAAATGAGAAATACTCGACATCAGTATGGTTTGATTGTTTATCAAGATTCTCACATGTTTAATTTGGTCGTTCACTGAAATTCTCTTGTCAAATGTTGTTACCTAGTTATTTGGAACTCTAATAGACTTGTTCACATTGAAAAATTAATGTTATGTAATGATGTAATTTGTGACTCTCATACTCTATTTTTATATTAATACAAAAATTAAATAAATTTATATTATCATATTTATTAAAAAAAAAAAAAAAAAATTTGCACCGTGACAATTTTGTCACAGGTGACAACGACATGACCATAAATAGATACCTAACTGGAAAAATTGGCAAAAGAAATAACGTTTAGGAAATAAAATGTACAATTATCTTGAAAAGGACATAAAACGGCTTTAATTGGAAATTAGGCTAATAAATTGACCTGTTTAATATAATTTTTCGAGATTGGATTTAATTTTGGGCCAACCACAAAAGGCGTGAATATTCCTTTAGGCTTGATCCTTAAATTCTCATTTTTTAAATAAAATAAATCATTTTTTTGTATTATTATTTTATTGCAAAGTTGAATTTTATATTGTCTATTAAATAAAATGTTCAACACGTTGGTATTAAATTATGGGATGGCAAGTTAGCAATATACATGGTTAAGCATAAAAATTAGGGTTTATTACACTATGGGTATCCAATCTTTCTGCTATGTATCAATTTCATCTCAATTATATTTTAATGACACGTATTATATTCAACCAGGATTCACCTCTATTAACGATTTTCATCCAAAACTTTTGTCAATGTAATTTAAAAGATAATTTTACCCTTAAACTTTATATGTTTGGAAGAGTTTTTTTTTTTTTTTTTTTTTTCAACAAAAAAAAAAAAAAAAAAAACTCATTTTTAACTACATATTTTATAGGACCTATAATTTTTATCAATTTTTTAACCACACCTCTAATCAACTTTTATCAAAATAATATTAAAAATTACTTTTAAACTCTACTAAACAAACACTCTATAAACAAAAATCAAATATAAAAAATAAATAAATAATAGGTCTTTTTCTTCGCTCATCCCACCCCTACCCAACCTCCAAGACCCACTTACCCTATCCCCAATCCAAACCCACTTACCTAACTAACAACAATACAGCGGACAATTTACATATATACACTAGAATATAAATAAAAATTGAAAAATAATGGATTATATATATTAATTGAAAATATTTCTCATTCTAAGAAAATATTGTTAATCATTTATTGATCATAATTAATGTAAATAAGCTACCTAATTAAAAAGAAAAATTAGCGCAAATAGTCCCAACTTTTGTCCTCAGTGCGGAAATGGACCTTAATCTTTTTTTTTTCTTGCACATAAGTTTTTAACTTATATGTTTTGGTGCGCAACTAGTCCTTATTTGATGAAAAAGACAAACATGCCCTTATTTTTTACTAGAAATATTTTTAATTGGATTCTCAACTTTTGCAAAAAGTACAAATGGGTCCGATACTTTTATTTTTTATAAAAAATTAAAAAAACTAACAAATTGATAATATACTAAAATATTTTATATATTTTACGAACTATTATAAAATAACTAAAATTTAAGCTCATAATTATTAACAAACGTGTCAATTGAAACTATTTTATTATTATTAAGTAGTCATATTATTTAAAATTTAAATTTAAATTTTATTATTACAATGGTAATTTTTTTATTTAATTGAGCTATTCATTTATTAACTACAGATATTAAAGTTCAAATTGTATTCTTCATATTTTAATTTATTGTTTTGTAATCGTTCAAAAATAAAGAACACATAATATGTAAATTAATTTTTGTTAGTATTTTTATGTTAAAAAAACATAATAAGATTGGTTCAATGTCATAAAATTATATACTTTTTTTTTTTTAACTTAATTTTTATTCAAGTTTTTCACATCACATAGTAAAAAAAAAAGGTTATGAACCATTCACGAACTAAAGACAAAGGTTAGGGATCATTTGTGCCAATATTTCAATTAAAAAACCACAATCACTATCCATCCTAACATATTCTCTCTTCTCTATAACCCTTCTCCTTCCTCCAAACTATATTATCTCTACACATTATAATCATCCTATGTAATGAAATTTTAAAATTGCAGTATCAAATTAAATCTCCATTTAAAAAAAAAATTGCATCATTATAATGATATGAAGTAAAGAAACACGGAAACAAATAGAGTTTCAAAAAATAAGACAACCTACTATTTGAAAAATAGTAATAAATTAATTTATTAAGTGTAACTTAAAAATTATTTCAAATCACCAGTAATAATATGGAGTAACTACATTAACAAATTGCACTAACAAGAATTGTTTGGCACAATTCAAAATAAAGCAGAAAAAAGGATTAATCAAAAGTGATATTTCTATATGATCTTAAAACAAGATAATATATGCGATGAAAGTAATATTAACAAAAAAATCGAGAAATATTCATGAAATATGGATAAAAAATGAAATAATACAGACAACATGTTCTCTAAAAATCGAATGAATTTTTTTAAAAAAAAACAGAAAATCAGGAGAAGATAATACAAGAGAAGGGATAAAGTTTAAGATGTTTTCTCAGCATTGAAGAAAGATAAGGTAAGAAACGTGCTACATTGAAAGTCTTGAGGAAAGATGTTTGGAAACTTCTCATATTTACTCCATTAGATATATGGAATATATGTTGGTCTCTGAAATTTAGCAATTTTCAAATTTCAAAGATTTTAATGATATATTAAAATGGATATAATATATTTTAATGATATAGTAAATATGAATGAAAATAGGTATTTATGAATGAAAAAATGGAGACTAATATATTTCAAAAAATAAATGTAAAAAAGGTGGAGGTCCTATTTTTTTTTTTAAAAAGCATTGTATAGTAATTTACTTTATAAATTTTATTTTTAACTTTTAACATACATTCTAAACATGAAAAAGATATATTGTTTATTTTTCTAGTTAATAAAAAAATTATTAAAAAATAAATAAATTAAAATTAGAGCACAGTTGGCCCAGTGGCCCAACATTGGGCCGAGCCGGGTCGGGCTAAAATTTCTGGCCTGCACAAAAATCGAGTTGGACTCGTCTGGGTTAATTTCAAGTGTGGCCCGACACTAACGAGCCGAGCTGGGTCAACCCATTTGCCAGCTCTAAATATCATCCACCGCTCCCATCATCTTAACCACACACTACAAAAAAGAAAAAAATTCATCTTCTTCCAAACTCGACACTCTACATCGGCACCAACACCACACCCTAAAAACCGTGTAAATTCTTTTCTTAGTGCATGTTTGGCGGTACAAAAATTATTTTTAAGTACTTATAAGTTGTGAGCTTATATAATGTGTAGATAATAAGTGAATAGTAAATTGTGGATCCTACGAAATGTGTAGATAAAAAATTTATTTGATTATATTAAATTATAATTTTAGCTAAGACAAACAAACACTAAAAGAGCCTTGAAAGGTTCGTGGTTCATCCAGCGTCGAAAAAACGACACCGTTTTAATGAGAACATTCTTTTTTTCCCCATTCCTTAGGATACTATCATTCTCATTTGTCTTTAGGTGTATAATAAGCTTCATCTTTTCTCCCACATCCAACCGAGAAACCCTCCAAAATCAATTTTTCTCTAAAATTTCCACAGTTTTCCTTTTTTTTTTTATGAAACTTTTTGGGCTACTCAACAAAAATTGGCGTCTTGAGTTCTTCTTTATGGTCTTGATTTTCTTGGGTTTGGAGTGGTTAAAATGGCTATTCAAGCAAAAAATTTAGAGTTTCAACCCGCAACATGCTCAATCGATCTCGCCATAGTGGTAAAGCATTTGCTTCTTCTGCTCTTTCCAATTTATTGCTTGAAATTTTCATTCAACAAATTTATTTATTTATTTGAAAATTGTAGATTCGATTTATACTATTACACAACAGGCAAGACAATCGATCTCGCCATAATAGTAAAGCCTTTGCTTCTTTTGCTCTTCGCAATTTACTGCTTGAAATCTTCATTCAACAAATTTCAGTTTTTAAATAGTTTTGGAAATTGTACATCTGGTTGATACTATTACGAAACATGTAAGACAAGTCTATCTCGCCATAATGGCAAAGTCTTCGCTTCTTCTGCTCTTTTCAAACATATTTGTGTATCTATATCCTTGGAGATAAATTATTATATGTGTAAATAACAGAAAAAAGTTAAACAAAGTGAAAAGTCGTCGATCATACGACTCTGATTCTTCTTTGAAGAATGTGGATTTTATCTGATTGGTCTAGGGATGACAATTTGTTCCACCACCGCTCCGTTTAGAATTTTCTCTTCTCGGATAATTGGGTATTCGGGACTGATGCAGGGGTGGAGAGAATTTCCCCGAGGCGTGGTGGGACCAATTTTTTATTTTAAAATTTTAAAAATTACTTAATGATTTTTTTTTTATTTTAAAATTTTTAAAAATATTTTGATGAAATGGGTGTTGAAGGAGTCGAATCCGGAGTGTAAACATTGATTCACAATTCCTAACCACTACACCAAGATCTATTGATATGTATTTTTTTTCATTTTGTTTAGTAAACATATTATACACAATTTATTTTTTAAATTCTAACTATACCATTTAGAATTAACTTTAATTCTCCATATCATAATTCATAATTTCATATATTTCTCTCAATAAAAATCATGGTTACAAAATACAAAAAATAAAAAATAAAAAATTAAACGGGACAGTAAGCTGCACCGTCTCGACCCCGACCCGCTCTGCTTTAAACGAGGAATGGGACGGGTGTGGGGGAGAAAAAATGGGGATGGGGATGGGGATGGGGATGGGGGCCGGGTCAATTTGGGGATGGGCGGGGCGCCTTGGCCCCCCCCGTTGCTATCCATAGATTGGTCTCTTTCAGTCCTTATTCTGTTAGAATATTTTTTCAAAACTTGTCAAAATAAAAAAATGCACCAATTGTTAAAAAAAATATATATAAGATATTATATTATATTATATTTGGTGACTAAAATTGAACATGTTTCCAAATCTTAGACACATTGGCAGTCAAAACTTGGAAAAAATTTAGGTCATACGTTAACTATAAATTGACATGATTTATTCTCTTTTGTGTATATGATTTGAGAGTTTTTGAGAGAAAAATTGTATGCTTAGCATGATAATGGTTCAATGGGGCGATAAAAATTTACATAAAAATAATTTAAAATAAGACAATTAACGATAAGAAAAAACTTAAAATAAAGTCAAATCTATAGTAAAAAAAAGAGCAAAAATTTCGATAAATACTTTCTATATTCTTCAATTTTGACACCCTCTTTTCAAATTATGCAATTATCATATTAAAGAGAAATAATAAATTCTTTAGTTGAAGATTTATTCATGTAATTATCTTATTTTTTTAATTTTTTATAGTTCAAGGACTACAAGAGAAATTTTGAATTTAAAATTGAAATTCTTTTTTTTTCTCTCTCTCTCACATACACACACTGACACACACACACACACACACCTGACACCGTCTTCTTCAAAATTCATCAAGAAATGTTATATATACACAATATATACATACACTACACGCACAATACACACACCTTTGGAACACAAAAAAAATTAACGAAGCCCAACACCATTTTTTTGGCGAAATTCCAAGACGGTCTGGACGCGATCCGCCTCTGCTTAGCATCCTAGTTTTTCTTGTTCTTTTTGTGGGTTGTACAAAGAGTAGATATTGGTGCATGTAGTAAAGCTTATGATATTATTCTTTTTAAGATAATTATAAAATTTGGATGAGTGAAATTTATATGATTGTAACGATTTTTCATATATTGGAAAGCTCTGACAGTCCATAAATTTTTCTCTATCTTTTATATTTTTTTCGTTTCGTTGTTTTTCTCTGAACAAGAATCTTATGGACAATAAAAAAACTTGTTTCAATTCTCAACAAATTCTTCTAGATGATTTCTGAATTTATAATTAAAATATGAATATATAGATATTTATTTCTGTTTCTTTAATTTTTTTATGTTATGGAGAAAGTAGAATCATTGTTGAAATGGGGAGGTCAAAGTCGGGTTCAAGATTCCAGAAGAAAAATGGAGCAATTCCGATTCGAAATCTAACTTAGGACTGGGTCCTTGCAGCAAATCTAGGAAGAGTAGGGGAAATGTCATGTGCACAAATGTATACTACTGTATTTTGTGTTCGTGAATATCATAATTATGTAGAATTTTCTATGCATGGGGATGAAATCAGTTAATAAGTTTGCATTTAAGACCATCTCCAATCGATTGTAAAAAATGACGCAAAACATCGAAATACCTTGAAATTGGCGCTCCAATCGACTACACATCTTTACACCAAATTAGAGTAATGAATAGTTTCAATTTGGTGCAACATTGTTTATTTGGTGTAATATATACAGTTTCAATTATTTTCAATTTTGTCCTTCACTTTATAGTTTATACTACAACAAATTTTAATTGTTATTATATCTTATTTTATATCCTTTTATTACTTAATGATTTAATTTTATTTATATTTTTTAAATTTTAATATTAGTTTTATTAACATTTATTAATAAATTGTAATCAACTAATAAATAATAACTATTGAATATATTAGAATAAGTCTACGTTTGTAAATGCTAAAATTAAAATTTAAGTTGGTCAAACATATTTTTTATCTATATAAGATTTATAATTTATTACCCACTTAGTGGGGGGTGGGGGTGGGGTGGGGTAAAATTTAGATTTTAAAGGACTTTTAAAGATTTAAAAGTTTATGGATATTCAATGTAGACTTTTTAAGATTTAAAAGTTTAGGAATATTCAATGTAGACTTTTTAAGACTCTCTAAAAGTATTAGTGTATTCAATAGAGACTTTTAGATACTTTAAAAAATCTTCAAAAGTCAGTATTCAATTAAATTTTTTTATAAGTCTCTATAAGTTATAAGGTATTAAAATTAACAATAACTTTTATGGAATTCTCTATTTACTAAACTTTTAGAGACTTTTTAATAGAAAGTATAAATAGTAAATCTCAAAGAAATTCTTCCGTATACCCGTGAGATTTGTGAAGAATCCAAAACCCTAATATAAAGAACTCATCTTTTCTTTTCTTGTATCTATTTCAGTAAGAATATGATTTTACTTGTTCTAGATACTCAATTTTTTTAATTTATGTGAAATCTGAATTTACTATTTTTCAATGTGCACTTTTCTTGACTGCATAATATGATTTTTTTTAAAGGAATCGATCAATTTTTTGTTTCATGAGTTGTCATGATTGTAACAGGTTGTTTTGTTTTTTAATTATGACAATTGTGTCTTTATGGATTTTTTCAATACCCGATAGTCTGAATTTCATTTTATATCAGATTCGTTTGTCCTCAAAAAATATCATTGGATTCATGTGTTTTGTCTTGTAATCACTTTGATTTTTGAGTCCGTTTTGAACAGTTAATTGGAATGTCAAATTTCTTTCTCACTCTCCCACCCCCATACTTCTTGTTAATTGATTGATATAGATACTTGTGAATGCATTTGAATTTAAATTGATTTGAAATAGGCTGGTTGAGATTGAGGTTGGAGTAATTTGATTTTTGAATACATGTATCCGAATCTCAAAATATACTTATCAAATTACAAGTATTTCTTTGTATTGAATATTATTAAATTGTTGTTATTCTTTTTGATATTTACGTTATTTGTTAATCTAATTGAGGTGAATTAATTTTTTTAATATTTTTTAAGTAATATTTTTATTGACATAGGAAATATGATTTATTACTTTTGGTTAATTACGTGTGCTGTAAATGGGACATACAAGAAGTTGTTCAAAATAATATACATATAGAAATTTAGCTTAATGTTTTTTTTTAAAAATAAAATAAATTTTTTAATGAAAGTTTATAGAAGCTTACAAAGTCTTTAATAAAATTCTGGAATTTTATAGAAGACTTTTATTAATTCCTAACAAATTTATACAAGTCACTTAAAAGTCTACTAATTCCATAAAAGTCAGCTACTTATAAAAGTCAATAAAAATATTTAAAAACCTCGAATGATTACACATCATTATCCACAAATTCTATATGATCCACAATTTATAAGTATTTAAAAAATAATTTCAACAATATCAAACATGCTTAAAATTTTAAAGTTACAAATTTGATAATTAGAAATTAAAAAGAGATTAGCACTACAACAACAAAAATAGTCAAAAGTAAAATTTAAAGTAAAATAAAACATAAACTAAGACAATAATTTAGTATTTTGGTAGATCATTTCCGAATCCTATGAAACCATCAAAATATTGACCAAACGGACTAGATGTACTTTGAGATCATTAGCGGCCTTGTTGTTGAGCTCTTTTTGCATAATTATTGTTTGTTCATTTCAAAAAAACTCAAGTAGATTTGAATCTATTATGAAATTCAAATATTTTAGTAAAATTTTATCTTCTCGATATTATGTCATGTCCAATTTTTTTAAACTCATTTTGAACTTGTAGCATTTGAATTTGGTAAATTTGTTGTCTATTCTCGCTTTCCTTTTTGCAAATTTCAGCGAGTTGCCGATTTTCTTCTTTGATAGTCATATTTTTTTTCCTTTTAGTTTTGCTTCTTTTTTCTATTTTTTTTTACCCCAATGGATTGTTGAGTTGAAGTACGATTAAGATTTTTTTTTTTTATATTAAGAGAAAGTGAAGACAACCAGGAGATCTTCGATGAGATGCTAGTAGTTACTACTTTGCCTTTGAAAGACTCGTGTTGCTATGTTAATGTATTTTTCAATTTTTACAATATCTTTAAGGAGAGGCATACATGATCAAATTAAACCATTTCTTGTAATTCTTATCTTGTGTTAACAATATTTTTGCTCGATATAACTGCAAAATAATAAATATGTAATATTAAAATTCATTAAATATAATATTTATAAGTAAACATTACAAATAATACTCACAATATCTTGTTCTAAATCACCAATTGAATTAACATTTTCCACTTATCGAACGTATCCCCTCAATTTGTCAACTGTTGTAAGAATAACTTGCATTTGAGACTACAATGATCTTTTAGGTCGAGCTTGAGTGATGAACTCTAGTTTTAAGTTCTTATAGTTACTCTCAACTCAAAACCATAATAAATATTTTAATTGGTTTATAGCTATAATTGTATTTTAGGAAATATCAAGATATACATGACATAAGTGTAAATCTTGTTCATTTGTGCATGAAGACTTCATTGATTTAAACTTATTTAGGAGATTTCGAAAAAAGTGAATGTAAGATTTGGAAGAAAGTGAATGTAAGAGAAAATGAGAGTATAATATGCTATTTTATAGTAAAAATGAAAGTAAGATAAGATTTGGGAGAAAGTGAAGATAAGGTTTTGAAAATTAATTGTATGATTGAGATGTTGATGAAATACATCTCATGGTTGACATGTAGACTATGTATTTTATCTATCTAGAATATTGTATTCAACAATGATAAAAGGCTACAACTAAATTTGCTAAAACACATTCATTTAATTTATTATAAAAATTAAATTTCAATTTTGGAGGTCCCTCTTATTTTTCACTTCTGCTTCGTCTTCATTTTTCGACGATGCAGGATGAACAAGTCAGGTTCAATGTGTTCACTTCACTTGAGCAACCATTCAACTTTGAAGATTGTCTTAGGATCGACAAAGTGGTGAAAATAAATGGTGATGAAATATATATACTAGAAGTAAAGATTGGAGGTGAATAGCTCAATCGGGCCGAAAGCAAAGTTATGAAGTTTGATGGAGCAAAATTTTATGAAAAATGGCAAACAAAAGTTTGGAGGATAAAGAAAAAATATTGCAATGCCGTAGATTGTAAATTGTAAGCAATATAAGGCTTTCAAAATCTGATTTGAGCCACCTTGAATGATCGTTTCAACAAAATCGAGTTAATGAATTTAAACAAGCACTTATTAGAAGACAACTCAAATTTCTTACTCTTTTACTTTTTTTTTTTTTTAGTTGATAGATTTGAGTCAAAATTTTACATTTAGCATTTAGAGCACATTAGAGTCTAGTTATCATCACCATTTTGTGTCAAATTTTTTAACATCATGTAATATATCTCTTGATTTTTGTAGGTAGCCCACAAGGTTTTCAATGCAATATTTCAAAGAAGAAATTGCTTTAAATAAAACAAGGCTTGAACACAAGTTTGGAGAGATGGGAACAAATGTTTTAACGTACTACAAGCTACATTCACAAAGGAAAACACTATGGGAGTATTGTTATACTTTCTCGCTTAGTTTTTAGCTTAGTGTCAAAATAACATTGAGGATAATGTTGATTCTAAATTTGGGAGTGGAGAAGAATTTTGTGTTAGTTCGTTGGTTGTTTGAAAAATAAAAATAAAATCAAAAAATTTGAAAAAGCAAAAATGTTTTCTTGAATTTTGTGTTAACGTTGGTTTAGATAATCAAAAATTTGAAAAAGCAAAAATGTTTTCTTTGTGTAACGTAGTTGGATAACTTGCTAGTTTATTATGAGTTCTGTTTGCTCTCTTTGGTCTAAAGTTAATTTTTAATACATGATTGAGTATTGTTAGAACGTACCTTGTTTTAATTTTTTTTATCTATGTAAGAATTAAAACTATTTTGAGCAAATAGTTATTCTTGTTGTTACTTAAGTTTGGAGACGAGATATGTGATGTAAACGGGGCTTGGGTTTAAGACTTTATATTGTGATTTTGTCTAGAATTCCAATTACCATTTGAGAATACACTTGACCAACAGTTGAGAATAAGTGTGGGAGAGGTTGAACTGGTGACAATGAGAGTATAAGGAAGTGATAATCTGGGCTTTTATTGAAAAATATTTGTTTATAAGTAGTTCTAGTTAATGAGTTGAAACTAGGTATTAATTATTCACTAAAATTATAATTCCAACTATTAGTCCCAATGAAAAACTTTGTATTAGTCAAGGTATATCTAATAGGAAAAAGTTGCATATATTGATGTGTGAAAGCTATTCTTTAGTAATCTGACCATATGTATCACAAATATTTATAAGAAACGATGTATCGAAAAAGAAAACTACCTCAGTAATAGAGCAAAAATTAACTACTGTGATTAAAATTATTTTCGTTTGTAAAAAAAAAAAGCACATTTATGTGATATGAATAGTCTTGCCAACTAATGATGTAATTTTTTTAATTTAAAGTTTAGCTTTAATCATGACTTGTGAACAGATCATTACCTTGTTTAAATGTGCGGCTATTTAACCATGTTTGATATAGTGATGTGTTGGTCAATTATGATGATTTTCAGCTATGTTAGTGCACCTAAATTGAAAACAATAGGATATTTTTTTTTTGAAATTTAGAATCATCCGTATCTCGAACTAGTAACTAATAGAGTGAGAAAAGTGTGGTAGATAAAATGTGATGGTGACTATCTAGGTTGTGATGGATTTCATGTATGTTAAAAAATTGTGTGGAGCACTTTAGACCAGTTAGAAGAAGTTAGGTATTGACTGAATGTTATGAATCTAGTCCTCTATCATGAACTTATTGCACGCAAGGAACAAGACTATTAATATCTTATAATTCTTTTCGTAGCCTATTTGACTTGAGTGAAAAGGCCCGTAGGAGTTTCTCAAAACCCGATGCCCTAAGGTTCGAAAGACTTGGGAGTCATCGACCTAAAGCTCGTTACATGAGTCATCTAGAAAGTTTAATTGATTGAGTTTTGCACACTATTAATATCTTATAACTCTTTTCGTAGCCTATTTGACTTGAGTGAAAATGTCCGTAAGGGTTTCTCAAAACCCGATGCCCTGAGGTTCGAAAGACCTGGGAGTCATCGACATAAAGTTCGTTATATGAGTCATCTAGAAAGTTTAATAGATTGAGTTTTGCACATAAAATTTATAAAAAAAATAAATAAATTTTTTTATTCGCTAAAGCCGTTGAAAAATCCTTTGCAAAGTAAATATGATGATTAGATAACTAATGGGTTTGACTTACTTAGCAGAAACTTTTTGGTCGAGAGTACTCAGAAATTAGAGAATCTTTACAAACATATGTTGTCACGATTACTAGTTTTCTTAACCATCTTCGAACAAAAAAATAATGAGTGAACTGTAACATTTGAACCAAAAATCTCGGAAATTGAAAGAGAACATCATTTTGGGGGAAGTGTGATGCCACCCAGGCAAGCCATGGACCTTTGTTACATTGGACTCAAGCTAAAGACCATATTGGAGGTATATCAGAGGCTAATGGAACATTGGAAGACCAAAATAAGCGTGAGACGAAGTTGAAAGACCAAAACGCAGATGGGACAGAAATTTGCGCGAGAGGACAGAAAATATAACCATGCGATCGCATGGTTATAAACTCATGCGATCGCAAAGAGGGCTTTTCAAAGGCAGAACTTCATGACGACAAACCATGCGATCGCACGCATTAAGCCTATGCGATCGCAAGGCACGTTTTCGGAGAAATCCAGATTTTGGCAAGTTTTAGTTTCCTTTTTGGTTTAGAACTCTTAATTTAATTTAGTTACTTAATTCCGAATTAGGTTATAATTATTCATATGTTTACTATTTAAACATCCTTCATTGTAAACATAAGACAATTACGTTTTGAGATTAATTAAGTGAGGATTCACTTTCTTCCGAGTTCTTAATTGAACTAACCTAAACTTATCAAAGAATTCGGATCTCTTTGTGGCGTTCATAACTCGGGTTCGTTGTTTCAAGAATTCATCGGGTCAAGTTCTTGGGGCTAGATTTTAGCTTTCTTGGGGTTGAGATCAAACTTTTGTGGGTTCCGAGATTTAATTTCTTGGCGGGTTCAAGATCGGTTGGTATTAGAGCTTTGGCTCTAAAATCGAGTTCTATCTTTTACCTTTTTGTTTCATCAGATTCATCTTGAATCATATAAAAAAAAAAATCTCTTTCGTTATTCTTTTATTATTTTCTTGTTCAAATTCATCTTGAATCATATCAAATATATATATATATATATATATATATATATATATATATATATATATATATTCTCTTCGTTATTTTTTTTATTATTTTTTGTTCAGATTCATCTTGAATCATATAAAATATATATATATATATATATATATATATATATATTCTCTTCGTTATTCTTTTATTATTTTTTTTTTGTTCAGATTCATCTTGAATCATATAAAAAAAATAAAAAAAAAACAAAAATTCAAGAATTTCAAGAAAGTCAAGAAACACATTCTTTTTAAATTCTTGTGTCATAATTGTCATCAAGTACGTAAATCTTATTCTTTTATTAATTTTCTTCTTGATCGTTTTTGTTATCTTTTATTTTCTTATTTCTTGTTCTTGATCGTTACAAATGCTGAATTATTGATTGAGTTTAGTTTGTTCTTTAGAGAACTTGGTAAGAAATACAAAGAGAGGTAAAAGGCAAGAGTAGTGAGATAATTATCAGAAAAAAAGCCATATAGAGTGAAACACGAATGTAAACACGTGAGGCAAATATTATTTTCTTTCCTAATTTCTATTTTTTTATTATCCTAAAATGTCTCGAAAAAGTGAGCCACCAATCTTTATTGTTAAGAGCCATGCAACAACAATTTGAGAGGATAAACAGAGTGTTTGGCGAGATGAGGGATAACAATAAAGAGATGATGGGTATGATCGATAGGCAAGATACGGTGCTTACAAACTTACTAAGGGAGAGACAACTCAGGATCCCTAATATTAGGAGACAAGATAGGCATGATTATAACCTTATGGCTGACTTTGAGGATGAAGATGCTTATAATTATAAGGCTGAGATGGGTAGGATGAAGCGTAGAGGAGATAGGCGTGAAAGGGCACCTAGAGGAGAAGACTATAGAGACCACGATGGAGTAGATAGAAACTTTGGGAATATGAAAATGAAAGTACCTTCCTTTCAAGGTAGGAAGGACCTCTGAAGTCTATTTCAAGTGGGATAACAATAATATGAATGATAGAGCTGTTTCAAAGGAGACAACCGAACTACCTAAGGGAAGAGATGAGGTGACTAGCAACAACATAGTGGGGTTATTGCGTGATAATGGGGCCGTGGTATCCAAGGATGAGTGCGATAGTGATGTCGTAGAATCTAAGGATGAGTGTGATAGTGATGTGCTGCCTGAGCTGAAAGATGATGGTGTAGAATACCCTGTAGATGATAAAGTTCTAATTGCGATGCCTGCTCTTCAGACCCAAATTAAAACAGAGACTTTTGATCAGCAGTTTGATTTAGATGTACAAGAAACGACGACGAGGGAGGAAAAAAGTCAACAAATGATTTTGCTAGTACACAAAAAATTCCACCTTGTACTACGAAAAACTAACCAATCCCTCCCCAGTTTGGCTATTTCTTTATTGCGCAGAACCGGATGACGTATCTTCAGAGAAAGTGTCTAGTAGGTTACTACCTATTCGAGACATTGCACATCAACTTCGCTTTGTACCTAGAGCTGTTCTTACAAAATGACCAACTTATAGAAGCAGTCCAGATGAGATGAATGAGCTTCAAATACATCAAATTAAAGCAAATAAAGGCTGCAGATTCATCTTTGAGCATGGTGATTGGTTTTTGAAGCATGTGAATGATCTTTATCCCTTAGATGCCTATAGTGATTCGAGGTCGAATCCTTTTGAAGAAGGAGAGGATGATGCGACCCAGGCAAGCCATGGACCTTTGTTACATTGGACTCAAGCTAAAGATCATATTGGAGGTATATCAAAGGCTAATGGAAGTATGGAACATTGGAAGACCAAAATAAGCGTGAGACGAAGTTGAAGGATCAAAACGCAGATAGGGCAGAAATCTGCGCAAGAGGACAGAAAATATAACCATGCGATCGCATGGTTATAAACTCATGCGATCGCAAAGAGGGCTTTTCAAAGGCAGAACTTCATGGCGACAAACCATGCGATCGCACGCATTAAGCCTATGCGATCACAAGGTACGTTTTCGGAGAAATCCAGATTTTGGCAAGTTTTAGTTTCCTTTTTGGTTTAGAACTCTTAATTTAATTTAGTTACTTAATTCCGAATTAGGTTAGAATTATTCATATGTTTACTATTTAAACATCCTTCATTGCAAACATAAGACAATTACGTTTTGAGATTAATTAAGTGAGGATTCACTTTCTTCCGAGTTCTTAAGTGAATTAACCTAAACTTATCAAAGAATTCGGATCTCTTTGTGGCGTTCATAACTCTAGTTCGTTGTTTCAAGAATTTATCAGGTCAAGTTCTTGCGGCTAGATTTTAGCTTTCTTGGGGTTCAGATCAAACCTTTTGTGGGTTCCGAGATTTAATTTCTTCGCGGGTTCGCATCAAAGTGTACCTTACAAGAGGGAAAAGAAAAGTTGACCAGGTGGTTAGGCTATCACCACTGTAGAACTTACGTGGATCGGATTAATTACTCTCACACACATCTCAAGTATGGTTTAAGTAGAATCACGTTTGCAATAGTATTACCTGAACACTCGTCATGAATTATAAGTTTTTCTTTTTACAAAAGCTGAAGCAAGAACGACAAGCTGTTTATGTTGTGAATGGTGTTATAGCTTATTTCATTAATTGCATAATTATCTTTAGCTAGTTTATTCGAGGACGAATAAAAGTTCAAGTTTGGGGGTGTTTGATAAGTACAAATATGTACTTATCTATGCCTATAAAAATGAACGATTATAAGTTATATTAATTGTTTTCAGTTCAAATATCAATTTCTTATTATTTTGAGAAATAATCAAAATCAAGAGCACATAAAAGAAGAAAAAAAATGGATTCAAAAATGGACAAACACAAAGAGACTTGAGGGATTTGACATGCAAATACTAAAGAAATAAACACAGGAATTCGACAAAACCAACCACACGATCGCATGGTTAGTAATGGATGCAATCGTACCCGTGGAAAATAAATTGCAGAACTTAAAGTGATTGAACCATGCGATCGCATGTTCGAACCATGCGATCGCATGGCGACGAACTTGTAAGTTTTCTGATTGGATTACAACTCTACCAAGTCCAAATTAATTCAATTGCCTAAGCCACATTTTGGAGATTAGAAGGAGAGTATAAAAGCTCGAGAATAGACATATCGCGGAGACGAATTTTGGAGAAGAATATTCAAGAAGAGAATCGAAGATCAAGGCACGGGATTAAAGATTCTTGAGCCGGGATCACGAGTTTTATTTACTTTTTGTTTTTCCTTCTCTCGGAACATGATGATTTCAATTATTGTAATAATTAACGAAATCATGTCCGGCTAAATTTACTTTTTTGTAGGATGAACGATGAAACCTCATGTTTTTAATTAATTAGAAGTTTTCCGTTTTAGTAGTTAATTGCTTCTTGATTTATTATTCTTTATTCAGTATTTTTAATATTTTAATGCCTAATCATCATTAGAATATTTTGTAATTTATATTGAAGTCGAAATATTCAATATAAATTTAACACGTAGTTTTGAATAACATAATGTCCAATAATAGATAGAAATTACTATTATGCCCTATGAAATACGGTTAGGTGTTCTTGTGATTTAAATACATATTTTTATGTTCAAAACCTGATTAGAGATAATTAGATTCACATATCGATATAGAATTAATTGACCATCGAGAGAGGCTTTTAATTATTATAGAATCACCGATTTTTAATCTAAGATAATTAACAGCTAAAGTGATTAACGAATAATTGATTAAAAAACGTATATGTGGATTCGCAAATCTTAGTGTTAGTAAAAACTCGAACTCGTTCTCACCATTTAACGTTGATTATTGATAGTTTAGATTTAATTAAAATAGTTAGAATAGTTTAGAATTGAAACTAAAAGCAAATACGTGTTTTTCACATTGTTAAAACATAAGTTATAAATTAATTGATTAAATTGATATATAGTCCTCGTGGGTTCGACACTCTATTCATTACTATATTACTTGTCAACAAACCGTACACTTGTGGGATTGAAAGCGCATAACAATTATTAAACAACTTAATTAAGAATATTGATTATCAAATTAATGTAAGTTCTTGTAATTGCAAGATTGAGATTAAAGTGAAAAAAAAAGGTGGATTTCGAATACTAGTAGTTCATTAACTCAACTTTTTCTCCAAAATGTATAGACTCACTTTTAGTTGCTTATTTAGAAATTCTAGTAAAAAACAATCCAAATAATCATTGAAATTTGTGTGTTCGTTAGAGTTATTCTTATTAAGTCAAAATTGAATACGTAATCCTCGTGAAACGATATTTTATTCTTACTACTAATATTACTTGTCAGTAAAATCTTACACTTAGCTGAATTTTTATTAACACCTACAACTATCAAATCAGTAAACTCAAGAATAGAAAAAAGGGTCACTTACACACTTGCATCTTCTTCGATTTTATATTTAGGGAGGGAATGAATCTTAGTCCTACGACATCTCTTGGACTTTTTTCAATATGAATGGTTCTTTTTTTCTTTTTCAATAATAAAAATGCGAAATTAGACGTGATCATGGGAATATGTGTAATTTAAAATTATCGTTTCTCAGAGTTTTGTATCTTCTACTTTCTCATTTGCTAACTTATATAAACTAAGTAAGTGTCTGTTTAATTTAATTTAAAAAATTGATGTTAAAATCAATAATTAATTTTAATCACGTATTTTATGGGACTCGCAATTTTTATTAATTTTTCAATCACACATTTCATCAATTTTTATCAAAATCTGCTAAAATTTTTATCAATTTTTTTTGTCAAATAGCCCCTAAATTCAATAAATATTATTAAATACGTAATTCTATACGTATCTCATGTGTATTGTACGGGCTTTCAACTAGTTTATAAATAAAAGAGACTACATATTTTGACAGCAAAACATAATTACTTTAAAAATAAATAAATTACTATTTCCCATTTTGACCAATAAAACAACAATTTATTATAAAGATTACCCAAACATGCACAAGATAGAACTCTAACATATTTTTCTTTAAATTTGTCTATTATGGTTCAATGCACCCCTAAAATTATGGCAGTAAGTTATTTAAAATTGCATTCTGTTTTGATCGAAAATCGGCTTGAAAATTAGTTAAAATCGATTAACCAGCAATTTTGTCTAGAAATTGGATGAATTAACTACAAGTTGATCGAGTTATCTAATTGCGTATGTATAACCTTTTTAGAAAAATGGGAGAATATTTTATCAAAGAACAATTGAATTTCGACATGAAGAAAACAATCTTACAAGGACAATAGATCTGGACTCGTTTATATAAGGATTGTCAATTCATAGAAGAGGAATCAAATAAGACCATACACTTTCATTACTTGAACCGTCTGTACAAAGTTCAATGGAATACTGAAATACAAACCGCGAGAAAGGGGGGGTTCTTCAAACCAGAAAAACAAATAAGAGAATCAACGAGAACAAAACAGCATAATATCCTTTGAAAATAAAAAGCTTGATCATCGGAAGTTGCAAAGAATCCGAACCCGAGTAGTTGTTATAAGGAGAATAAAAAGGCATGGGAGGTGCATGTTGACAGCACTGAGCAGGAGCAGCAGGTGGGCAGTTGCCTTGCACCACCTGAGGTGGTGGCGGAGTGCCGTATGATTGGTAACCCGAAGAAGGCTGCGGCGGCGGTGGCTGAGGGTGGCAGGGATATTGACAAATGGTGCAGTTGTTACAACCACTTGCTGTGCCATCAGTGCCATCTCCATAATTACCATCTTCTGCCTTTGCAGAATAGCCAATTGAAATGAATAGCCAAATTGTTAAAAAGAACAAGAGGCTGGATGAAGAAGACATCCTTAATTTCACCAACTGAAATTATGTAAGAGAGACCTTAAGAAAAATAAGAGATATATAAAGGATATATGTATATATTTATACACACATTTTTTGGCCAGAAATCCTGTCCGCAATGCCATCTGGTGTAGTGTGCACAAAACTATGCCACATAGCAAGCAATGTGGCACTCAAAAATGGAGGAGGGATGGCTTTATTTTCAGATAAAAACGAAAAACGAAGTGTAGATTTGCATCAGCAAAGAGAAGGATGGATCAGCAATTTTGCAATTTGTGCATTCCAATATGTCACTATGACTAAAAATAAATAAGTTTTCAAGGCCACCGATAGCACATGTGGACAGTTGATGACAACCCTAGTACCTCCGAACAGTGGCACTGTGGCAGAGCTAAGATTTTTTTATATAGAGAGTATTACTTAAAAAAAATTGTACTTTAAAATCGGAATACTACTCAAAAAAAAAAAATTGCACTTCAAAAATTGATTTTTTTTTAAGCGGGTGTCATGTCCCGCCCCCTATCTCCGCCCTTGCCTCCAAAGACAGTCCAAGGAAGCGGATTACGGGATGGGCCACTAACAATCGAGGCAATCTTAGTGCTTGTTTGTCTAAGTTTAAATTATTTAAATTGATCGAATATACTTTTTATTTATACATTTCGTAAGATCTACAATTACTAATCTCTTATTATTTATATAAAATTAATCTATAACTTATAAGTACTAAAAAATAATTTAAGTACCGCTACCCGTAGGAGTGTATTATTATGTATATATGCAGAATTTTAAAAAATGATTTATTGATCTGCATATGATTGATTGGGTAACAAATGCAAAATGGTTTCCCAATCAGGCTAGTAGTAAAATGTGTTAGCTAGACTGCTTGAACATTTAGGCCTCGACCTGATATAGAATATATATTCATTTGGCAAAACTTTTTTAAGATCACTCATATTCTGTTAGACTTATAATTATTAGCCACTTTTTACTTATACATTTGATAGACCCAGTACCCACAACTTAATTAATTATAATCTACAAAATTTTACCAAACATTCGTCACTATAGACTGTCCACATATATTTACATAATATTAGTGAGGGTGAGGTTGGTTTTAATGAGAACTGGGGCTTCTAATTACTAAAAATTTAAAATATGTTGGCCTTGAGCTTTGAGTGTTGAACTCAGAATCTTAGAAAGAAGAACAAGAAATCTGGAGAATGCAACACGGTAACATTATTCTTAGCGAGATGGCTTTAAATAGCCCTACAATGAAAATAGAAAATGAAGCAGCCCACAATTAGCACGTTCTCCAGATTGTGGTACATGATTAGAGAAACATTCAAAAGTGCTAACAACTAGTCCCTACAAACTAGGGATTATTCAACAGCAAAATAAGTAAATGCTAAAAATAAGCAACCACTAAACCAACATATCCTCCCCTAAACTAATTGCCCATAGCAACTAGTTTACCATTGGCACTTCACAAACGCCCAAGAACTCTCATGACTTCACAAAATCATCCAGCTTGAGTGGTTTTGTCATGATATCAGCCACTTGATCTTTGGAGCCGCAATGAATCAACTTCACCTTCCCATCTCTAGTTAAGTCTCGAAGGAAATGAAACCTAACATCAATATGCTTACTACGCCCATGAAGCACTGGATTTTTAGACAACTTTATAGTGGAGCTGTTATCACACTTGATAATAATACTGCTGTTTTGTGAGAATCCCAACTTTTCCAACACTCTTTGCATCCAAATGCCTTGCGTAGCACAAGAAGCAGCTGCAACATACTCTGCCTCGGTGGTTGACAAAGTAACAATAGGTTGTTTCTTCGACATCCAAGACACAGCACCTCCACTCAAAGAGAAAACATACCCCGACGTGCTTTTCCTATCACTCATATCTCCCAAGCATAGACACCGCTTATCGGTATAAGCTTGCAACATCTCATCTCCTTTCCTCTTGTAAAAGATTCCCGACTCACGGTTCCCCAACATACCTTAACACTCTCTTATGATGCGAAAATGAAGCTCTGTGGGATTTTCCATGAACACCGCTAGCCAAACACACAACAAACATCAAGTGCGGTCTTGTTACTGATTAAATACATCGACTCCCCACCATCCGCCTATACACAACAAAGATCCATTTTAACCCCATTTTCATCTTTTCCAATCTTCACACGGGAACTATCGGATTATGAACTCGAATTGCATCCATCCATGCGAGAACCTTTCAAGCAACTTCTTTGCAAACTTCTTTTGGCTAATATAGATACCTTGATTGCATTGCAACACTTCAACACCAAGAAAGTACCTCATCTTGCCGAGATCACTCATATCAAACTCTTGCATCATGGATTCTTTAAACTTGACAAACAATTTCTCACAATTGCCGGTAAAAATTAAGTCATCCACATATAAACTCACAATTAAATACGTGCTACGCCCCCATTTTGATGAGCGGAGTATGCTCAAAATCACATTTCTTGAACCCTTCCTTCACAAAGTAATTCTCAATCCTGCTATACCAGGCTCTAGGGGCTTGTTTGAGCCCATAGAGTGCTTTCTTGAGCTTGTAGACCTTGTTTTCTTCTCCCTCTACTTCAAACCCCTGTGGTTGCTCGACAAAAACAGCCTCTATGATCTCTCCGTGCAAGAAAGCACTTTTGACGTCCAGCTGATATATGTTCCAATTCTTTTGTGCAGCCAATGCAATGATCATTCTTATAGTATCCCATCTAGCCACTGGTGCGTACACTTCTGTGTAATCAATGCCAAATCGTTGAGCATACCCCTTTGCCACCAATCGAGCTTTACACTTATCTACTTCACCCTTCTCATTGTACTTCGTTTTAAACACCCATTTCACTCCTATAGTTTTCACACCGAAGGCCTATCAACTTGACTCCCAAGTATTATTTTTTTTATAGCTTCAATCTCCTTCTTCATTGCTAATCTCCACTTAGGTCGATTCACGACTTCCTCAAAGTCTCTTGGATCTTTATTTGCATTAAACACAGACTAGGTTGTGTAGTTCTCCTTCTCCATCACTCAAACCCAAACTTGCTCCACTTACATAATCACTCATCCAAACAGGTTGCCTCCTTTCTCTTTCTTCTGCATGGCTTGTGGACTTGCTTGAGAAGAGCTACTTGAAGAGGAATTATCAAGTAGCTTCTCCGGTAGGATTATCGTAGCTTCTCCAATCGGCAAGTCATTTTGTTCTCCAATTTCCTCATCACTATTGTTGCCATGATTCTCCAAGTTCTCATCACCATCTCCCCAATCCAATACATCAAGTTTTATCTCCTCGGCCTCCTCCCCCAATTCCAAATTTTCATTCTCTTCAAACACGACATCTCTACTCACAATAATCTTCTTTGTTGAGGGACTGTACAGCCTATAATCCTTAGTTTCTTCACTCACACCAAGTAGAACACATTTGCAGCTCTTGTCATCTAACTTTGTTCTCTTAGCATTTGGAATAAGGACATGAGCGACGTGACCAAAAAACTCTAAAATACTCAACATTTGGTTTGACTCCGCTCCATGTTTCTTTGGAGTTGTATCTTGAATAGCCCGTGTTGGACTTGATTAAGAACATGAGTGACCCAATTTACGGCACGGCGAAATTCTTAGGTATCTTCTTCTCAGACAAAATGCTACGCACCAAATTCATGACCGTCCGGTTTCTTCTCTCAGCCACCCCGTTCTGTTGCGGAGTGTAGGCGGTAGTGAGCTGACGTTTAATGCCATTAGACTGACAAAATTCGTTAAATTCATTAGATGTAAATTCTCCGCCTGCATCGGTCCTCAAGCAACAAATAGGAGAACCAATTTCCTTTTCAACCAGACTCTTGTACCGTTTGAACATAGTGAAAGCTTGTGACTTCCAGTTAGAAAGTAAACCCACATTCTTCTACTTAAATCATCAATAAAACTCGAGAATATACTTCTTGTCATTTGTTCAAGTAGGAGTAATAGGTCATGAGATGTCCGCATGCACTACTTCTGTAATTTTGTGAGGCTCTCCACCGGTCGCTCTTTGGAATTGAATCCCGACTTTGCTTTCCCACCAAGCAATCATGAGACACTTGCGAGAGGCTTTGATTTGAGGCAAACCCTTAACCATCTTTCTATAATGCGGCGTTGCTCGAGTCCCTTGTAATTGGTGACCATAACGGCGATTGCCATAAGTGTGCTAGGTCATCTGAAAAAGCTTGCATACATTTGGAGAAGTTTGTGATCACAACATTAGCCAAGAGTACAAACATGCGATTTGCGATGAATTGGAGTCTGCATAATGAGTCCCCTATTCGAATGATAAATTTTATGACCCATGTTGTATCAAAATGACTAAACCTTTCTCTTCTGATTGACCTATACTCAGCAGGTTATTTCTTAACTCAGGGACAAAGTAAACATCACTGATTACCTGAGTCAAGCCATCCACTTCTAACCTGATGCTCCCCTTGCCCATCACCGACATCCTTGAATTGTTGCCGAGTTTTACAGAGTGCCTGAATTCTTCATCAATATCAGCAAACCATTTTTTTGTTGCCGCACATATGATTGCTGCATCCACTGTCTAGAAACCACACATCTTCACGTTTGGAGTCATTCATCTCCATATGAGCCATCAACAGGAGTTCATCTTCCTCCTCAAGCTCTGCATAGTTTACTCGCTTCTCCCAACTAGGGCATTCATATTGAAAATGCCCTAGTTTGTGCACTTATAGCATTCAACCACGGTGCCGAGTCCTACATTGCATGGAAGCTAGGGGCGGGGTCACATATTTTTTGGCATGATTCTTGGATGGGCGATACTACTTTGGGCGATCGGTTCCATGACTACCACATTTTTCCATCCGGTGCACGATTTCTTTGATGATATTGGATGGAATATTGACAGACTCATTCGAGATCGTTCCACTTACCATGGGTGGCGAGATAGATAGGGAGCATCCCTATCACCCCATATGTGGATGATCGATTGTATGGACCGATACTTCGGATGGCGATTTGTTACCAAGTGCGCATGGCGGCATTGTTCGCATGAGGAGCACTAGTCAGTATATCGTATGATATGGAGTTCGATTATTCCGACCACGGTTTCCTTTTTACGTTGGAGATTGTGGCGGGGCTTATACCGATGGATGTGGTGATCCGAGACGGATAGGGAGTCATATGGCGTCGAGGTGCCGGTCTTTGTTCGGCTATAGAGACTATTCGAAGACTTATTCATTGATAGTCCCAAGCCAGATCATTGTTTGGAGACACTTTGCGAGACATCTTTCATATCACCCTCGTGCCGCTCGAGGATTCGATGATCGCTTCGCACTTGGAGATTCTCGGGTCGATTTGTTGTCAGACGGGACATATACGCGCGATCATTCCTCTATTGATATTATGGTTTTATGGATGCGAGGAATGATGCGAAAGCACAGAGATATAGCTATGGAGCCGAGGAGGATCATTTGGAGAGTTTACCACACCATCTCGCTTCGCACACAGGCCGCTTATTTGGCACATCCATTGGCGTGGAGACATGGACATCGCTTCCCTTTTGGTGTCATTATTACCACCCCTCCCTCCTCCTCCCACTTTAGTTTTCGGCGTACTCTACCCGGTGGGATCCTACAAGATCAACATCGATGGATGCGTCAAGGGCGGATTGCTAGTGGCGGAGGGATTATCGAGAGATTCGTCGGGACGGTGCATTCGGGCATTCTTCTCTTTCTATGGCGATCGCACCATTCTCGAAAGGCGAGCTACGAGCTATACTAGACGGGATCATTCGCTCGAGACTTGGGTTATCGAGTTCTATGGGTGAGTCGGACTCTACATTAGCGATCCGGCTGCATCACCAAGGAGGAGGACCTTGGCATATTCGAGCTACTCTACGGCACATCAGGCATCTACTAGCACCGGACAGGATACTATCACTCACATCTTCCGAGAGGGCAACCAGTTCTTGATCTTCTTGCATCGGAGGGTGGGATCGGACGCTACTATTATGAGTCGACTCTCGGGATCTTCCACGACGACATCGTGATCTAGTCCAGATCGATGATTTGGACTTCCCTCTTTGATAGAGGCTTATAGTTTCTTTTGAGAGATTTGTATGGGAGGTAGTACCTCCTTATTTATTGATTGCATTTTGCATTTACTCTTTCATTCGATTGTGCTTGGAGGTCGGGTTTTATGCCCCCTCCTTGTACTATTATGAGCTTTTTATATATGGTTGGGGCTTCCTTAACCCCCTCCCCCGTCCTTCCCACGATGGAGGCATAAAAACCACATTGGGGTTGTGATGGTGTGTTAAAAAAAAAAAACTACAGACTTGTTGAAGTTTTGTCTACTCGCCTCTTCCTCCGCTCTCGAAAACCCCACGTCCACGGCCTCTTCCACCAATTCCGTCCTCCTCCCTGTTTGCTCCAGGCATCTCAACACTTGTGACTTTCAAAGCTTGTTCATCAGTATTGCTTTTCCGAAATTTCTGCTCATGGACAAGCAGAGAGCTCTGCAACTCATCCACAGAAAGGTGGTCGATATCTTTTGACTCTTCTATTGAACAAACAATATAATTAAACTTATCTGTGAGGGTACGCAGGATTTTCTCAACAATTTTCACGTCCTGCATGTCTTCTCCATAATTTCTCATATCATTGGCCACCATCATCACCCTTGAGAAGTAATCCGTGACAGATTCACCACTCTTCATCTCTAGAACTTCAAATTCTCTACGAAGAGTTTGGAGTTGAGCTCGCTGTACCCTTTTATTCCCTTGATACTTGCGCTTCATTGAATCCCACAATTGTTTGGACGTGTCCTTCTGAATGATAGTTTTCAGAATTGATTTATCGATGGACTGGAAGAAATAATTTTTGACCTTGAGATCCTTCACTTCAATTCTTCCAACGCTTTTTCTTTGCGCAAGCTGTCATGGCTTCTCCTTGATTGGCTCTGTATAGCCGGTCTCGACAAGACTCAATACTCCTTCGATCGCAAGAGATTCTCCATTAGCATGCCCCAGTGATCATAGTCTCCATCAAACTTGGGAATGCTAGGTAGAGCAAAATTGCTATTGCTCCCTTCTCCCGCCATCTCGCACTCACTTCTCGGTGTTTTACTCACACTTTACTCTTAATCGGGCCCCTTTGTCCGGCTCGATGCAGATTTGTTGAACTCGAATCTCGAGAAGAAGAACAAGAAACGGAGAATGCAACACAATAACATTATTCTTAGCGGATGGCTTTAAATAGCCTTACAATGAAAATAGAAAAGTAGAAGCGACCCAATTAGCACGTTCTCCAGTTGTGGTACATGATTAGAGAAACATTCAAAAGTGCTAACAACTAGTCCCTACAAACTAGGGATTATTCAACGACAAAATAAGTAAATGCTAAAATAAGCAACCACTAAACCAACATTGAGTTCAACCTTGGTATTAGTTTGAACTAAACAACATTTAAACTAGAAATCAAATTAAATTGCGATTAACGGAGGATGGGTTGGTATACTTAATTACATTAAATTTCATTTTTTTTTCTTCAAGACATTGTAAAAATGTGTTGTTGAGTAAAATGTTGTAAAATCCTTATGCAGAATGTTTGGAATGAGCCAAGATCTGTTGTCCCAAATGTGTATCTCTTTGGCTATCTCACCAATAAAAAATGTACACATTATCATAAAAATACAATTATTTAATGTGTTCATACTTGCTATTAAAATTAACTTGTATTTATTGGATGATGTGTACATTTTCTATTGGTAGGACAGTCAATGAGACACACATTTGGGACAACAGATCTGGACTCACTTGGAATAGCTTTGAAGCTATCTGTTTATGGTATGAATGTTGAAGACTTTCAATTCAACATATTATACTTAACCGACGATAGCTCCATACTTAATACAACTAATACATGTGTAGATCAACTTTATCTTTTTATGATTTTTTGTCGTTAAACGGGACTCCCTTAGCTCAACTCTTGCTTGGGAATATTACCCAATGCTCTTGCGCACGAATTGAGTGAAAAACTCATATTCTTCATGTCAACTTCCTTGGGCTCCTTTTTTGGAATACTTCGAGAGGAACTGCTCCTAGATTGAGATGGAAAGAGCTCCTATAAGTATTTATTCAATTTCTCTCTTTCTAAGGATTTTGAGCTAGTCGTTATTAATAAAGGCTTTCTCATTACTTCGGAGGGGGATCGCTACTCTCGAAACCTTCCTAGGCACTTCGCTTGTTGGGGGCATGAAACTCAGTAGTGGATCTTCTCCCAGAGGCTCCCCTATTATACATCAATTGCATACAATAAATTTATACTTATATATTTCACTCAAAACAATTATGTAGAACATGTTATTTGTAGTCTTGATAGATAAATTAGTCCTCAACAAAAACAAAGTGAATCGTATCTAGTGACGGAGTCCAGACATTTTAAGTTGAGGGGTCCTCAATTAGGGGTGGGCCGAGGGAGAACCCCTCTTACGGAGGGTTCGCCCGAATTTTTTTTTTCTCAAACTACAATTACCAAGTCCATTTTTATGAAAATCTAATGTTTTTTTATAAATCATAATCATTAAAAAGCTTACAAGAAGATATCGAACACAATCAATTGATACACTTAGACATATTCGATACTCACTTCGTATTTATTCTGATTGCTTGAAAAGACTAGCCTCAATACTTTGTTCTTGGTTATTGAATGATCCAAACAATTCGAGTTAGATTGTGTGTACTATTAAATTTTTCAATATGTTTTCTAAGACTATGTTTTTTCTTCTAATTTGAGAACATGTCGACAACAAAAGAATCACGACTTGAACTCGAGCTAGAATTTATTTTGTGAATTAATATTCTACCATAGCAAGAAGAAAAAATTCTCCAACTTAATTGAAAAAGGTGAAGATGAAATCGCAATCAATTTTTTTGTGTCAAATGCGGATGACGTGAACGTGAACTATATATGTAGAAGAAGAAGTAATCTTAGATGAATCAATTTTGTTGGGCTTTATTTATTTAGTTCATTCATTGTTGGATTTGGGCATTAATTTTTTTTTTTGTTTTGGTTGGTTATTAAATTTAAAAAAAAATTGAAAAATTAAAAAAAAAAAAAAAATCATAAAGTTGGTCTCCCCAGGACCCCCCTCTAGTCCATCTAGACCCCCAGGACCCCCTGAGTTATCTAGTCCATAAACCACCATCGAGCGGTCTCAAAGTACAAATCCGTTCACTTTCTACTTATTATAGTCAAATGACAGTTGGTGAAAGGTAGCCAACTTGCCATTTTCCATAAACAAATGAAAGTAGGCATATGTGAATGCTCATAATTTGCATCCATATTCAAGTCAATAACGAGAAGAGTGGAACGATAAATTAAAAAAATGAAATTTCTGATTTATAGTCCAATTATAACCTCGTCAACGAGAACCAAATGAACGGGACACAAGTTGACCAGATTTCCTTGTTCAAGTTTTTTGAAAACCAAGAAGAAAAAAATTTGTTAAAAAAGATTAAAACTTGAATTTGTATCATATCATGTCACATTACGAATATCATTAACATTATAGAACTTTAACATTCAATTTATGTTTTTGACCTACTGTTCGACTCCGATAATATCCTTTGATACGCGATCCTTCATCTTGCCCGGATCAAAATTTAAATTATTAGTACTGCCAAGAAGTTAAACGGATCTTACTCTTACACAGCTGGAAAATGTGTTCTTCTAAATGTCAAATTTCCAAATTGGAATCTACATAGAAACATCCTTGTGTGTGTGTGTGTGTGTGTATATTTAAGCTGGGAGACAGGACAAAGTTACAAACTGGTTTAGGGTTGACTTTTTCTTTCAATATTGAGTGGAATTGACTCTATAAAGTGATTAAAAAATAATAGTGACCGTTTTAATTAAAATTAAAATATTTCAATTAGTTTAGACAATTTAAAGTGGGTTGAAAAATCAAAAAAACGATTGAAAAAAAAAACAAAATGGCTTTTTCGCTCTCAATAGACAATTAACCAACAAATCCTTGTTGACAATAATATATTATGCATGCCTATCTTGCATGATGATGCACATCCACTTCCAAACAAAGACGAACCTAATCCATAATATAAATATGTCCACGATTACACATGTTTAATCAAGATTAGCAAAATAATAAAGACTAATTATTTCTTTATCCATATAACACCATTGGAAACAAGAGAAAAAACTGATCTCTTTTTGTTGATTGAAAGAGAACGATCGCTATCCATTGAGTAAAGAGAGGGTTGGCTGCATTAATTTGAGCGGTTGGTGGCCCTTTCAAGAGTTCCAGGTCTGGGTCCTTGCTGCTGCATGAGTGGTAGCTCATCCTCAAAAGTTCTCAGACACGATTCCGAGTAGTTGTGCTGCGAGCTGTCTCCCGGCTTTGCTTGCACGATTTTCCGTTTTACAATAACTCAGGGAAGATGGGACTATATTGGAGGAAGGATTACTTGGATCTTGTTTTAGTCCCAAGTGGTTTATTTCTCATGTTTGGATATCATCTCTTCCTTCTGTACAGATACTTAAAGTTTCCTGAGACCACAATCCTGGGGTTTGAGAATCATAACAAAAGGGCTTGGGTTGAAAGAATGCTTAAGGTCAGAAAACTCTTCGTTTCTCCATTATCACTTAACTTAGTTGCAGTATAAATGAATTGAATTTAGCTTAATCGAGTTGAAAAATTACGGTTTTTGCAGGTTGATGTCAAGGATCGAGGGCCGGTAATAGCTGTGATCAGCAGCAACATATCTGCAGCAACTTCACTTTCTTCAATCTCCCTTGTTCTCAGTTCCTTAATTGGTGCATGGATTGGGAGTTCCTCTGCAAACATTTTTAGAAGCAGTTTTGTTTATGGAAGCACAGATTCATCCATTGTTTACATCAAATATATAGCTCTTCTCTCCGGCTTCCTGGTTGCATTTGCTTGTTTTGTTCAGACTACAAGGTATTTTGTCCATGCCAATTTCCTCATAAGCATGCCAAATAGTGATATCCCAGTAAGATATGTTGAGAAAGAAGTGATGAGAGGAAGTAATTTCTGGTTCATTGGCATGAGATCACTCTATTTTGCCATGAATTTGCTGCTTTGGATTTTTGGTCCAATCCCGATGTTTCTTTGCTCGGTGTTCACACTCGGAGTGTTGCTTAATCTTGACAGAAATACTACCCCATTGCATCAGTATAAACCACTTGTGAATCATGACTTACAGAAGATTGGTCAAGAAGAAACAGCAGTCACCAATTGAGCATCATCAGAGATCACAAGAGTCGAAACAGAACATCCGGTGTTTAGTGATGGCCACCGCAAACTACAATATGTAGAAGAAACAGAACTAGATAAAACTATTGCCAGGATCATAGCAAACAATCTTACTTCCACTGCTGATATTCTGTAATCTTTATATTGCAATCTGTTGTTTTTAACCAATATGGTTTCGTCCAAAATAATTAACTTTTACAGAGTCCTTTCAGGATCTTACTTTGATCATCACCAGAGCATAAATCCAAAAGTATAAGTTTTCTTCATGTGAAAATTTGTTTATTCAGTCATTTTCTCTGAGGTGCAGGAACAAGAAACTTCCTTTCATCAACCACCACAACATGAGCTCAAGTTCCACCATGAGGCGAGAGTCCAAAATTTTAACTTAGTCTATTATTTGGTGACCTGACTTCAAAATATATGAACGGTTTTACACAAAACCGGGCCTGCACTGACTCCACCCTCCCCATCCCCCGCTCTGTGCAAGTCTATTTGGGTGGTGGTTAAGTGGCTCGATACATTATAATTCGGGGCCAACAAACTTGTCTAAGTCATTTGAAAGAAGAATTTGTATTATTGATGAAACTTTTCAAATAACTACCTAAAAATATCGCAAGTGAGATAGAGAACTCAGAGAAAATTGGTTCTCGAGTTTCTTGCACCATAACAATAGTGGCATGGCTTAAAAAATGGAAGCAATGTATCTTGAGATTGTTCAGACATGTTCATAAATCCAGTGGGAATTGAACTGTTCATATAATGAACCAATCTCTTCAAAATTTCAGATTTGCTGCAGCTCTTTCCTTACTTTTCTAAAGAAAAAAGCTCAATTCTTTGTTTCTTTTTCCAATGTGGCAAGAATATTCAGAGCATGTTCACTCACCATTTTTTCAACTGAAAAAATCATTTTTCAATAAATTCTGTGGGCCAGGGCAAACCATCAACTATCACTGCATTAAATGTTTACACATAAAAAATTGTACATGTTTTGACCAATTATGACTTTTTACTTTTATGCCCTTCATTTTGTTGATTTAAAAATTGGGTTCTCCACGTGAAGAAGAAGGGTATAATGGTCAAATATGCACTATGTGAATATATTAATCAATGCAAAAGTTTTCTTTCCTGCACATACGTGGCCCACTGCGTTAAATGTAAAATCCATTTTTTCTCCAAAATGGGCAACGAACATGCTCTCAACTTTCTTGCCCACTACAGGAAAATATGAACCTGTAAAAGTCAAATCTGAGTGGATTTCAGAAGAAAAGGATTCTTCAACATACTACAATACATTAATCAGCAAAGATCAAAAGACCATTCCCATTTGCCAATGGGAAACTTAGCTAATCATAATTAGTGATGGCAATAGGGCGGATCGGCCTTATTCAAATCTGCCCCGCAATAATTGTAAGAGATCCAAATCCGTCCCGCGATCTGCCATTTTTCGGAGTGGATCAGAGCCCTGATCCGTATACTGAACTATTTTTTTTTTTTTTGCATTCAAAAAATTTAAAATGTATTGAAACAAGCTTTACTACTATACTATAGAGTTTAAACAACATTCTAAAATATATTAACTACTTAATTAAATGTCCAAAAGAAACAAACGACATCAATTACTTAATTAAAAATTGAACACTCCAAAATACACAATTAAAAAAAATAAACAAATTGTTTATCATCTCATCTTCATAACTTCATGGAATCAAGAACCTAGGTTTAGGAATTAAGAAATTTGAAGTTGCAATTGCAGCTCGTGCCCCAAATTTTTTATCTTGTTATAATTTAATCTTTTTTTAAAATACGGGGCGGGTCGGATCAGGGCAGCCCCGATCTGATCCGCCCCGAGATCCGTGGTGGATCTCGGATATCTGCCATGATCCGCCCTGCCGATCCGCGGATCAGGTATTTTTGCTCCATTCGGATCGGGTATCCATTGGGTTCGGGACGGATCGGATATTTTTGCCATCTCTAATCATAATAGACATCCACTTGATGGAAATAGACATACACATGCTCAGGTTATGCATCAAAACGACCAAAGCACTATTTAAAATTGTCAAGTCAGCCTTGTTAACCAAATCCCTACTGTAATGTGCCAATACTAATCCACCACCTAGAGATTTAATTTTTGGTTTACTAATGTTAAGTGTAATTTTACACTTATTTATGGCCGTTAACTTGTACAATTGTTAGTTGATTATTCGGGTATTTATTTAGTTTTCTTTTGTTTTTATTATTGCAGGAGACAAGCCGAGCTATAAATGAAGAGCACAAATTTAATGATTAAGAGAAGGAAAGAATGAGATAAATCAAGGGTTGGAGTGAAGACGGGAAGCTCAAGAGTCGAGAAGAAAGAAAAAAGAAGGTCAAACCGATATTTGAAAACAAGTTTTGAAACACCATTTTTTGCCACTTCTGGCGGCCACGCAAGAAGGGCCCAACTTTCTGCCACTTCTGGGCGCGGCCACGCAAGAAGGGCCCAACTTTCTGCCTCTTAAGGCGGCCGCCAGCGCGCCGTCCAGGTGCGCGATTTTGTTTCTAATTTTTTTTTTTTTTTTCTCTAAGGGCAATTTGGACTGTTTGACTTGAATCCCTTGGTCACCAACACAACCATATAAATACATCTTATGCTCCCCGGGGGGGTGGGGAGTGGGGGGACAAGAAACTTACAAGGGAAAACAAAAGAGAAATTGAAGGAAGAAGGAAGCCAAAGCATAATTTTATCCAGCAACCAAGCAAGGATGGGCTCCAAGTGTTATCTTCCATTCTATTTTTAATTTATTCAATCTTGTGATGTATTTCTTAAACCTTTGTAATTATTTTTGCTTTTCTACTATGAGCTGAACTTATATTTGTTGGGATGATTGATGTAGTTTAACTTTAGTTTAATTAATTTTAATTGTTTGCATTTTAAATTAAGAGCCTGCTTGGGAGTTTTAGAGTACCGATTATGAAAAAATTTTAAAGTACCGATTTTGGGAGTTTACGAGGGGTTCGATGTTGAGTGGTTTTAGTAGTGGTTTTTAAAACAATTAAATCTACGACTTGAGAGTTTATTATCCAGAGGATCTTAAAATTTTTTTTAAAAATAAATTATACATATAATTAAATATTAAAAAAATGTAGGTATGTGTAAACAAAACAATGTAAGAATTTAAATGTACATATATATTTGACTACAAAAATTTTCAAAAATAATTCAATAACATATAAAAAAATTATTGTTTGGAGAGAATAGGCAAAATGTGCGTTCGGAGAGAAGAGGAAGAATGAAATATATATTTTAGGTTTAGGATAGATTTAGAAATAATTATTTTAGAGAGGGTAAAATTGAAAGATAATTTAAAGAACGGCAAAAAACCACCGATTTGAGTGTTGACGCTGTTTTTGAACCACCCAAAACCAAAGCCCAAAAATGCAAACAAGCACCAGTTGTCTCAACCTCTCATAAGCGGTACCACCCACAACCAATTGAAAAAAAACACCTTAAGCAGACCGTAAGTGCTGTTTATTTTCATGGTGTGCTTGTTATGTACTTGATCACTAAATGGTTGTTTGGATGATTTGCATATTTTCCGAGAGGATTTGTGTATATCTTAGACAGGGTAGCAAGCACCGTAAGTTCTTGTAGGAGATAGAGATATACTCCCCTAGGTGACCCTCAATCAATTCTCACTAAACACACATTCCACACCTTTGTTCCTTCATGAATATCCTAACTTAGACACAACAAAATAGTGGCACTTAATAATTCTCACCGAGTTTTGACAACACAAAACAACTAATATTAACAAATTTTGCAAGAAAGTTCTGAGTATACAACAAGGAGAATGGGGTTAATATGAAAGAAGAAATGCTTGGATGATGTCTTGGTTAGTCAGTCCAATCTCTAAAGATGCCAAAAAATTTCCGCACACCACAATCATATTCTACAAAAATCATAACAAGAGGTCTTGGATTGAAAGAATATTGCAGGTCAGAGGCTGCATACCTGTTCATTACTGCTAAATTAGATAAACCTCTTTTATGTTGTTATGACATAGCGAAAAAAAAAAAAAAAAAAAAAGTAAATTAGAATTGAAACAAATGTCAAACAAGAGGAAAAATAAGAAAGCCCATTCACACACACACACAAAAGAAAAAAAGGGTAAATAGCACTAGGGGTCCCTAACCTTTGAACCTTGTGACGATGGAGTCCCTAACCTTCTATTTCTAATCTCCGAGTCCCTAACCTTTAAAAGAACGCGCGAACAAAGTCCTTCTGTTAAAAAAATCGTTAGTTTGACTGTTAACTAGTCAAATTTTACGTAAAATGATCAATTTACCCTTTTCAAATTAAAATACAAAACAAAGAAAATAAAAAAATAAAGAAAAAATTGCAATCAAGTCCCTCATCAACTTCTTCTTCTCCAACTCACATTTACCAACTCCGGCGCCGGCTCCAATCATTCACCTTCACCCTCTCCGGCGCCGGCAAGAAGCACCATTCACCTTCACCAACTCCGGTTCCACCAACTCCGCACAAAACCCACCACCACCGCAAGAGAAAAAACCAAAAATGATGTGCAACTCCTCCCATTTCTTCATACAACAAGCCACCGGAATCTACCATGGCCTGAATTCCCAGAGTCGGATATGTGTCGTCTCTGGCACGACGCGCCAACGGAGCAGATCTCTCTGGCACGGCACGAAAGTTGAGTAGATCATGGCATGAAAACCAAAGCGGATCGAGATCCGCTCCGCGGCACTGTGAGATCTTGGATGGTCTTTGTACCTTTCGGTTCGTAAATTTCATAACGCCCTATACCTTTCATAAATGGCGAAGAAACAAAATGGTGTCGACGCCTAGCGAAAAAAGGCACCAAGCTGGTTGAATTCTTACGCGAGCAAGCGTAAATAATTTTTCCCGTGTAAATTGCCGGCCTGAAAATTCGAGACAGCAACAAGAATGGTTAATTAAATTAGATGGTGATCATTGTATAATATAGAGTGAGATCTGAGAGAGAGGGGCGGCGGTGCACCTTACGGTGGGGGGTGGGTATTGTAAATGGGAGGAGTTGCACATCATTTTTGGTTTTTTCTCTTGCGGTGGTGGTGAGTTTTGTGCGGAGTTGGTAGAACCGGAGTTGGTGAAGGTGAATGGTGCTTCTTGTCGGCGCCGGAGTGGGTGAAGGTGAATGATTGGAGCCGGCGCCGGAGTTGGTAAATGTGAGTTGGAGAAGAAGAAGTTGATGAGGGACTTGATTGCAGTTTTTTCTTTATTTTCTTATTTTCTTTGTTTTGTATTTTAATTTGAAAAGGGTAAATTGGTCATTTTACGTAAAATTTGACTAGTGCTGAGTCAAACTAACGATTTTTTTTTAAAAATGACTTTGTTCAAGCGTTCTTTTAAAGGTTAGGGACTCGGGGATTAGAAATAGAAGGTTAGAGACCCCATCGTTACAAGGTTCAAAGGTTAGGGACCCCTAGTGCTATTTACCCAAAGAAAAATGATGAGCCAAAAGAAAAAATTACAGAAATTTTGAAGTTCAACCTCAACAAAAAAATTTAAATTGGCTAATGATATATAATATTTACAAAAATTAGAAGCATGCAAGCATATAATCTACGATATGAGAAATCAATATCTACAAGATACTTAAAAGGAAAAAAAATCAAAATTATAGTGTTCTAAACAAAATTTTGGAGTCTATATGGGTCAAAATTCGACTTGTTACACAGATATTGAATTCCACTAACTGATCCACAATGAAAAATTTATCGATTTCTTTGCCCCTTATGACCTAAATCTCTAATCGACAAAAGTACCATATTCAAACTATCACCTAAATCTCTAATCCCGTATTCTGATTAATGGCATTGGAACTAGGGGAGGAGACAGGGCTGGGCCTTATTGAGCCACAGCCCAGCCTTGTCCTAGACTAGAACCTGATGGTTTTAAAAATATATATATATTTGTCAAGGCTCAGTCCTGTTGAAACCAGCGCCCAGCCTAGTTATTTGAAGAAATCAGCAGCTATTTTAAACCAAAATCCCCATTTCAAATTACCATCAACAACAGTCCTAATTTGTTCAGACTTCGCCCCTGATTTGAAATCATCTCCATTGTTGCCTTTGGCTTTGGAGCAGCAAATTCCATTGAGTTTCCATTGGATTAGTGGCCCAGCCCAATCCATTTGAAATCATCAGCAACTTTTATTGTTTCTAGTGAAGGCAAATTCCAATAACTTTTTTTTGTTGATGATATTTTTACTGAAGTGATTTTTTGTTAATTTTTAATGCCCTAATGATTTAATTTTATTGATGAAGTGATGATTTTTTTACTCATGGTTTAATTTTGCTGCTGATTTGTTGCAGTGTTGATGAAGTGACGATTTTTTTGCTACTAACCTATTGAATTTTGTAGTTGATTCGTTATTGTGCTGATGTGATGATTTTTTTTTTTTTTTTGCTGAAATGTTCTCATGCTGAAGATAACATAAACATTGTGAAAATATACTATAAATGGTGTTTCTTAATGATTGACCATATGCATACTATGTCCATTGTTTTGCTCATCGATTGCAATTGACATTGGTTGCTGCAGCCAAGCAATGTGATCCTATTACGGTCTTCTTTTCTCTATTAAACAATGTTATTAATATTGTTAAATCTTCTGCTAAGCGCATCACTGAGCTGCAAGCTCTCCAAAAAGCAGAAATTGAGAATATGTTAGCAACTAGAGAACGCGAGTCTGGACGAAGGGCTAATAAGATGATGGTCGGTGAAATCCCGCAAGCGTACGGGTTCGTTGACAAGTAATAGTAAAAGTAAGTAAAAGAGTATCGTTCCCACGAGGATTAGACTTTAGCTTAATTTCGACCAATTCGAGCTTAAATCAAATACACACAATAAATGTTTGGATCAAGAAAGTATGAAATTATCTAAACTATAACGACGATTTAACTAAATATAAATATAGTTTTTGGAGAAAAATCAAGTAAAGAAGTTATGCTAGGAATCCGACTCCACTATTAGTATCTATTTTAATCCTTGAAATCCTATGTTCTAATCCAATTTATGTTCAAATTAACAATCGATAATCCTAAGTTATCTAATAATCTCTTTCGAGTAAAATTAAACCTATTTTCATATAAGTTCCAAAATATTCCTATTTTGAATACGAATATACAAAAATGCTTTCAATATCAAGATTATCAAATTTGATTGCACCAAGCATAGAAAATTATTCATAATCTCTATAGGACTTGGTGTTTAAAACCATAATGAGCTAATCTATTTTGAACCTTTCGGAAACGAAAATAAATCACAAACACGTTTAAACGGTGATCAATCATTCAAACGGATATTAAAACTATGGCATAAATCAAACAAACACAAATTAAGATTAGAAACGGGAGTCCTTAAATTAAAACTTCAACGTATGGTTTACATCATCATCCTTAGCATAAAGAGTTTAGCCCATCATGTTTAATTTACAAAAACACATAATAAATAGAGAATTTATCACCGGAATATTTGATTGCAAGAAGAACTTTAAAGATTAAATTGGCCCTCTTGAATGTCTTCAATGGATTGCCCAAGAATCCCAAATTTCTCTTGCTTGAAATCCCAATAATCTTGCCCGGAATGAAGAAATTCTTGCAAAGATCTTGTATTTTGCCTTCTTCGTTCTCTCTAAATTCGACCCCTCCATCGTTATAAGAGTTCTCCTATTTATATGGGTCCAATTAGGGTTGAATTTCGTGCCCTAAATCTCCAAAAACATGCCAAAAATAAATTTTAACACAAATAAGTAATTGGCCGCAGCACAATCCGCTCGAGCGAGGAAAAAGTGCCCGCTCGAGCGGATAGAATCATGTTCCACCGCCGACTGATTTTCATATGGCCATAACTTCTCGTAGGAAACTCCAAATTGCAATCCGTAAAAAGCGTTAGAACTATAATTAAATTATCTTTCCAATGGTATATCATTTGACTAATTTAGATGTTTTTACCAAAGGTTGTGCTCTAATTTCTCCACATGTGTCGGTTGTAGTTTCTCAATTTGCTTCTTCGGCTTTCGGATGTTTGATCATTCACTTCAACTCTTCATTGTCACTCCAAAAAACCTTAAATATATTTATTTTATCTTCTTTCTCATCCTCCAATATTTGGCTCTTAATATTTACTTCAAAAACTCAATCTCTTCTCATTTACTCGCCAATTTCACCAATATAACTTGAGTTCGGGGATTTTGTCCTACAATCACAAACATGAACAAAAACTCAATAGATATCGACTCTAAAATACTTAGAATTATACAAAAACTCTTCATTAAGGAATCAATATAAGTGTATAAATTACACTTATCAGATGACAACCTTGCGGGAGCTACTAGCTGGGTTCTCATTACGAAGCCGTTAAGAGTATGACATATATGTATACTACAACTTGCAAGGTGCTTGAAGATCTTCTTGGATACTGTTCAAATCCAAAGGCTCGGGCAGATATTCATGGTGCTTGCACAAATATCAAGAGCTTCGATTTTGTATTTGGCTTGCATTTAATAAGTTCAATTATGGAATCACTGATTTTCTTTCTCAAGCCTTTCAAAAAGAATCTGTTGACATTCTGGCTGCTATGAAATATGTCTCCAATGCAAAAACTCTTCTTCGAGAATTAAGACAACAGGGTTGGGAAAAACTACTTGAGAAGGTGAAAGATTTTTGCTTAAGACAAGACATTGATATACCCGACCTAGACAGTAATATTGGTTGTGGTCGCAAGCAACTTATTGTTGAGCATCATTATTACTTTGACGTTTTCAATGAAGCCATACATTATCAATTGACAAAGTTGGATACAAGATTTAATGAGACATCAGTTCAACTCCTTAAACTTAGTGTGACTTTGGATCCTAAAAATTCATTTGAATCATTAATGCAAATGATATTTATGAGCTGGGATGAAATTTTATCATGAAGATTTTGAATGCCAAGAGATGAATGCCTTGTTGAGTGAATTGAAATATTATCGTGAGAATGTGATTCGTTATCCTCAATTTGAAGTACATACGCTTTCAAAATTATGCAAGAAGTTGGTTTAAACAAGGAGGTCGGAGGATTACAAGATGATAACTAGATTGATTCGCCTTGTGTTGACATTACCTGTTTCTGCTGCGATTACTAAGGGAGCATTTTCATCAATGAAACATGTGATAACGTCAATTCGAAGCAAAATGGGTGACGCGTTTCTTGTTGATCATTTGACAATTTTTGTTGAGAGAGAGTTTGTTAATAAAATAGATATAGATTCTATTATAGATGAATTCGTAGCTGTAAAAGATTGTCAACACAACTTTCTTTTGGTAATTTTAGATCTTGAATATTTTTGTGTAATGACTTGTAAACTTTTTAAAGATTATGACTTATTTGAAAATATTATATTCTCATTAAAATAGGCTAAAAAAAAATTTCTTGAGGGGTTCTCCTCCTCCGGCCCACCTCTTTGCCATATCCTACTCCGCCCCTAATTGGAACTCCACATAGTAAACTGGATACACACAATGACACAGACGCACTACATGTCCTACTTATTAGAATTCAAATTTAAACTCACAATTGGAAACATAAATAGACTGGGATTCAACAGTGCAAATTTAATCGTATATACAACAAGAAATGTACAACATCTTAAGCATATTGCTATGAGTCTAAGCATATTTTCTAACTTTTTATGTCTAAAAGACAAACCCTAATGGCAAATTCATTAGGCACACTAAAATCATCCAAAAAAAATTGAATCTTGGTAACAAATATGCATATCTACAAATATATAACCAATTCATTCCGATCGGAGCCTATTTTTAGAGCTCAATTACGAACAAGAACACACAGAGAAATATATTCACGTAATGTTCATTCCTATTTTAGGCTTTGAAGATGCATATAGAAAAATATATAGTAAACCCAATTCCACTAGGACTACAATTAAGGTTCCGCAACACCCCTTAAACATAAATAAACACGCATGCAAAGCATTTCAAAGAAAATGGTGAGTACAATGCCGTTAGTTAATTAGGCGCGTTTTGCACGGGCCGGAGAGAACGAAAAGAGGAAGAGAGTGATGGCGCCAGACGCCAGTGAGAAGAACACTGGTGGCGGTTTTTGGATAGGAGAAGGGTTGTGAGAGGTGGCGAAAATGGAGAGAATTGAGGGTGGGAGTTCAATGGATCCCTCCTCCAGCTGTAATGCATACCTATTTATGATATAAATAATGACAGTTGTTGTATGTTATTTAGCTATGGTGGCACGCCCGCCTCACCAGTTTGCCCGCTTTGTTGGTCTCATGAGTACGCTTCAAACAGATAGACTGCAACAACCCAACTATCGTCAGGCGACCCATGGAATGACAGTTACCACTAGTTATCTGGAAGATGAAACATCCCTCATTAACTCCTAATAATGAGGGAGATGAAAGGACACCCGTTATCAAATGAGAAAGATGAAGAGACACCCATCATCAATAACGGTAGGTCATCCCTATAAATAGAGGCCAACTCCCCAGGTAAAAAAGAACACAAAACTTTTATACACTCCATATTGCTATTCAGCACAAATATTATAATCATATACTGATTATCACACCGGAGTGGCCATGGGGGAAAAAACTCTGCCACCTTTTGCAGGTCTCCACCACTGTTGCAGCCGTGCTTGGATGAGGAGAAAATTAACTATCATCATTTGGCGCCGTCTGTGGAAAAGAGCTAGGAATGTAACCGCCCCACCAGCCCCTGTCGAGGATGTAGGCACGAGTCCAACACCACCACTAATCACCCACAACCAGAATTTGCCTCTACTGCTCAACTAGTAGCACTGCAAGCTCAGGTGGTGGCCTTAACGGCTTTACTCCAAGATCAGAACGCTGTGGTTTCTCAGCTACCACATGGTCATAACCCTCTGCCGGTAGGATCTTCACTACCAGTGGCTCTGCCCCAGGGTCCAAGCCCTCCACCAATTGGGCCATCACCGCCAAGAGCTCCTCCCCAGACTCCTAACTTTCCAGCAATAGAAACACCGCCAACGGAAACTCCAATGCAGGCTCCATTTCTTTAGCTCCACCTTCTGCACCCCATTTCTATTCATTGACATCTGGCCCAAATCCATATAGGAGGCAACTATCATGGATGCCCACGCCTATGCTGGTTGAGACACCAGTGTTAAGCCTGGAACATAGATTAGAAAAAATGATGGACCGTAAAATAACTGAGGTTATGTCCAATAAAAGTAGTAGGCAACAATCCATGGTGTTAGAAGAAGACTCTTTTTCCCTAGAAGTGATGGCAGTCCACTTGCTACGAAACTTCAAAGAGCCAAAGATGGAGAAGTACGACGGATCTTCTGATCATGTCGATCACCTCAGGTCTTTTGTTGACTTGATGAGGTTACAAGCCACCCCTGATGTAATTATGTATAGGGCTTTTCCGTCAACGCTTAGGCAGGAGGCCAGGGACTGGATAGCCACCCTTCCTCCAAAATTGATCCATACATTTGACGAGTTTTCCAAAAGTTTTGCTACACACTTTGCTAGCAGCAAACTTGTTAAGAAAACTGCTATCAGTCTGATGCAATTGACACAGAACAAGGACGAACTGTTGAAAGATTTTATTACCCGATTCAATAGAGTAACGCTAGGAATCAAAGATCTGCAGATGTCTGTTGTGATCATTGCCATGATGAGTAGAACTAGAAGTCGTACTTTCAAGATGTCACTCTCTAAAAACCCGTCGGATACGATGCATAAGTTACTAAAGAGGGGAGATAAGTATGTGAACGCTGAAAAAGCGTATCTCATTACCAAAAGTAAGAAAGATCGAAATGAATCTGAGTCTTAAAAGAAAGATTCGGGATGAGCCTGAACCTCGAAACGATAAAGACAAGCAGAAAATAAACCATTGAATGATCTGACTAGCTGGAAAGTTCTAGTACACCTACTGGATCCAACATGTGACAAAAATATCCTCAACCACTGCAAAGGTCGGCGATGAGACATAGTCTTGGCTCAAAAAAAAATTTGCTAAGGCGAGCTCACTCAAGCGGGCGGGCGACCTCACTCCAGACGAGGTGACCTCATTCCAGGCGACCTCGCCCAAAAAAAAAAATTGCCAAGGCGACCTTGCCCAATAAAAAAAATTTGAGATGAGCAGGTGCGTTAGATTACTTCTACTTTTTATTAACGATAGTCTATGAAAAGTAGAGGAGCTTATAAGGCCGGGAACAATGACAGTTGCTACTGTGTGAAAAACAAGGACAAACTTGCATGTCTCGAAAAATAAGGTCACGCACATCGTCGAAAAATAAGGCCAATGAGCCTCAATCCAAAAATCAAGGCGATGAGCCTATATTTAAAAATCAAGGCAGTAGCTACTATTTAAAAATCAAGGTAATAGCCACCATTGAAAAATAAGGCGATGAGCCTATGTTTAAAAATCAAGGCGATGAGCCTATATTTAAAAATCAAGACAGTAGCCACTATTTAAAAATCAAGGTGATAGCCACCATTGAAAAATAAGGCGATAAGCCTATGTTTAAAAATTAAGGCAATAGCCACTATTTAAAAATCAAGGTGATAGCCACCATTGAAAAATAAGGCGATGAGCCTATGTTTAAAAATCAAGGTGATAGTCACCATTCAAAAATCAAGGCGATGAGCTTATATTTAAAAATCAAGGCAGTAGCCACTATTTAAAAATCAAGGTAATAGCCACCATTGAAAAACAAGGCGATGAGCCTTTCTTTAAAAATCAAGGTGATGAGCCTCTGTCTAAAAATCAAGGCGATGAACCTCTATTAGAAAAAAAGGCGATGAGCCTATGTTTAAAAATCAAGGCGATGAGCCTCTGTCCGATAAACAAGGCAATGAGCCTCTGTCAGAAAAACAAGGTGATGAGCCTATGTTTAAAAATGAAGGCGATGAGCCTCTGTCAGAAAAACAAGGCGATGAGCATATGTCTAAAAATCAAGGCGATGAACCTCTGTCAGAAAAACAAGGCGATGAGCTTCTGTCTGAAAAGGTTAGAGAATAGCAAGTGCAGTAGATTATTTCTACTTTCCATTGACAACAGTCTATGAAAAGTAGTCTATAGGAAGTAGAGGGGCTTATGATGATATAAATAATGACAGTTGTTGTATGTTATTTAGCTATGGTGGCACGCCCGCGTCAACGATTCACCCGCCTCACCAGTTTGCCCGCCTTGTTGGTCTCATGAGTACGCTTCTGACAGATAGATTGCAACAATCCAACTGTCGTCAGGTTAGCTAGGCAGGCGACCCATGAAATGACAGTTACCACCAGTTATCTGGACGATGAAACATCCCTTATTAACTCCTAATAATGAGGAAGATAAAAGGACACACGTTATCAAATGAAGAAGATGAAGGGACACTCATCATCAATAACTGCAGGTCATCCCTATAAATAGAGGCCAACCCCCAGGTAAAAAAGAACACACAACTCTTATACACGACATATTGCTATTCACCACAAATATTATAATCATATACTGATTATCACACCGGAGTGGCCACGGAGGAAAAAAGCCCGGCCACCTTTTGCAGGTCTCCACCACTATCGCAGCCGTGCTCGGAAGAGGAGAAAATTAACTATCATCACCTATGATGCTCGGTTTGATTTGGTTCGATTTCGAGAGAGTCGAGAACTATTGAATATGTTGAAGATATAGAATTATGGAATTAAATCATAATCGAATAGTTAGGTTCAATCCGGTTTTGAGTTTAGAACTAATACCCGAACTATAAACGGCCTGTCCTGGGTTCTAGTACTTATTACTCGATTTAAATTTATGTAGTTCGATTCGATTCGGGAGGATACTTTGTCCACTCCTACTTGCTTATTTTTAACTTTAATAAATAAAAAATTATGTTTTTGGTCTGTCTGCAGAGTTATGAATGACTTAACGCAAGTGTTATGTATTGTTAATTTCATTTCATTTTAGAGTTGAGAATTCTAATCGTGTATCTATTTTTTTGAATATAGTATGTACCTTTGTTATACAGATGGTGATCGACATTGAAATGCAACACGTGAAACTATTGCATGTGATAGCAATTACTAAAATTTTCAGTTCCAAATATTGGTATGTTAACCTATTTTTACTCTACTGGTGAAATGCACGTGTAAGATACGTGTTGTATTTTAATTAAGTATTTAATAGTATGATCATTGTTAGTGAGTTTCTTAATTATTTTATCACTTATGAAAGACTAAGTAAAATATGTATAAAAACTTATTAAGAAAATTACGTATTATTTAAATGTGGGTGATATAGCTTCAATTGATCTTTAACAAGAACGTTCTTCATTTTTAGATGATATAATTAATAGTGTATTGTTCATTATTAGAATTGATTAATACAAATCTTATAACTGAATAGTTCAATTATGAAAGTTTAAACTTATTATATATTTCTCCTCATTATGATCCGACTTTGTAAATTATTTCAATTTTTCAATTTAATTTTGTTCATTCTATTGTATCAAACAATCAAAAAAGTTTAAATCACGCGAGTGTCGTGATATATGCATAAGATTTCTTATGAACTTGCGGTATTATAAATTATCATAAGTTGTTAATTAGTGATTTTATTTTCTGGGTATATTAGACATGATTGTACTCGTGGATATATTTTCCTCCTCTACTAATGTTACTTTCTACACTTAGAGTAGTACTCTCTTTCTTTCTTTTTTGCATAGTACAAGTTTTAGAGTTTGTTGGTAAATTTTCTTAGACTAAATTGTAATTTGATTCAATAAAATCAAAAAAATAACTTAAAATTATGAATTTCTTGTAATCTTGATAATTTTGTTGTTAAATTAATATAAGTAATTAATTGAAGAAAAATTGTTTCGATTATAAATGATTTTGAAATTCAAAGTGGGTTGCTTGATATATGTTACTATAGATCGGCCTAAGAGGCTGAATCTAGAGCCTAAAGGTGAAATGCACGTACAAATGCACGTGTTATATTTTAATTATGTATTTAATAGCGTGGTCATTATTTGTGAGTTTCTTAATTATTTTCTTAGTTATGAAAGACTAAGTAAAATATGTATTAATATTTGTTGGAAAAAATACGTATTATTTAAGGGTCAGTGGTATAATTTCGATTAATCTTTAACACGAACGTTTTTCACTTTTAGATGATATGATGAATGATATTTAATTCCCTAACATAATTGATTATTGCTCATAAGCTGTTAATTAGTAATTTCTCATTATATAGATTTTTGAAGTAATTAATAAGCAAGAATTTGGTGGAAAAGTGTTGCTTTATTGTTATATATTTATTTCCTCAATTTAAAAATTGAAAATCAACAAAATTATTCCGAAATCTTAAAAAGAGTTGATAAAAATAAGTGCATTAATGAGATTTTACTTGTTTTCACAATGGTAAAGTGTACAGCACATCAATACTATATACTTGTATAATTATAATGATTTAAACATAACTTCGCGATACTAAATTACGTAAAAACGAAAAAAATAAAATAAAAACTCTCAATATCTTAAATCAACAAAAATAATTCAAAAAGTAAATGAATGTTCATTCTATAATTTAAATAATTTTATGCTTATAATTTCTTAACACAACGATTAGCAATGAAAACATGTCTTTATCATTCTTAACAGCGTGTTTTGAAGTGCAAATTTCAATATCCAATTAGTGGTGTTCACTATATTTTTTTGTCATATCCAACAAGAAATCAGAAAAAATATTTTTACTATAATCAATAACCGAGGTAATAATAAAAATAAAAACAAATTAGTCTAAAAGAACAAACATTTAGAATCTTTTGTATCTTGACCAGTGTTTAATTTAATATTACTGTTATTTTCCAAAAATAAAAACTTACACTTCCAATTCTTTTGCACTTACAAATTCATAAAATTTTCCAAGATCATACTTACACCGCCAATAAATACTGACTAGGAATTTTCATTTAAAATACTGAATATTAGAACTATTTAAGAACTCAAAATATGAATTGAAAATCAACACTCAAACAAGCAAAAATGTTCAAATAAGTATAAAAAATTAACAAAAACAAAACTTAAACAACCAGACAACTACTTATAATGGTCAATTCACAAACCCTAGAAATACGGACAGCCAATAGCAACATTTAAATCTGTTTGTAGAAAGATTCACATAAATAGCTTATGTTTGGAAAACACAAAAACAAGATTTGGTTGGGTACTCAAAATAATCAACATATCTGTAAATTTTTGGGTGATTTTTCAAAAGACATGACTGAAATCGGAAGAAAGACAAAATACGAACAAAGAAATACAAGAGAAATAACGCAATGTCGGAAAGAAAATGGGACTGAAAAAAATCTACGATTGAGAAAAAACTGTGTCAATTTCAAGAAATTAGGAAAAAGTAAAAAGTAAAAAAAAAAAAAAAAAAGAATAGTGATTGGCATTCATATGAACAGTGCCACACTAAAAAAATGAGAAACAGCATCAATTTCAGAAAATCAAGAAAAACTTAAAAAAAAAAAAAAGAAGGATGGGTGTGCATTCATAGGAATAGTACCACACTAAGATCCCTATTTAATATATACTAGTGAAATTCACGTGCAATGCACGTATTGTGTTTTAATTAATTATTTAATAGCGTAGTCATTGTTAATGAGTTTCTTAATTATTTTCTCACTTATGAAGGACTAAGTAAAACATGGATTAAAATTTATTGAAAAAAGTACATATTATTTAAAGGTGCGCGATATAGCTTCAATTGATCTTTAACAAGAATGTTCTTCATTTTTAGATGATGTAATAAATTGTGTGTAGTTCACTAACATAATTGATTAATACAAATCCTAAAATTGAATACTTCAATTATGATCTCACAAGATTATTCTACTGCTCTAAAGTTTAAACTTATTCGATATTTCTCCTCATTATGATCCGACTTTTTAAATTATTTCAATTTTATTCATTCTAATGTATCAAACATTCAAAATAGTTTAAATCGCACAAGTGTCGTGAGATATACATAAGATTTCTTGTGAACTCGCAGTAATAAGTAGTAAAAATGCTTATTATAGATTAGCATAAGTTTTTAATTAGTGATTTTATTTTCTTGGTATATTGAACAGAATTGTACTCATGGATATATTTTTCTTCTCTTCTAATGTAACTTTCTACTTTGAGAGTAGCACCCCCTTTCTCTTTTTTCTTGTATAGTGCAAGATTTTGTGCTTGTAGGTAAATCTTCTTGGACTTAATTGTAATTTGATATTTTGATTCAGTAATCTCTATAAAAAATGATTTAAAATTATGTATTTCTTGTAATCTTGATAATTGTGTTACTAACTTAATATAAGTAATTTATTGAAGAAAAGTTATTTCGATTGCAAATTATTTTGAAGTTCAAAGTGGACTCCTTGATATATGTTACTATGGTTCGGCCTCTTAAAGTGGATTGCTTGGTATATGTTACTATGGTTTGGCCTAAGAGGCTCAACCTAGAGCCTAATGTGTGTGTGTGTGTGTGTGTGTGTGTGTGTGTGTGGAGCTCAATTTTAGGTATTTGGATAGTTTCTATTTGAAGAAAAACAAAAACAATATTTGATTGTATATTTAAAATAATCAACATATCTGTAAACAATTTGGACGATTTTTCGAAAGACATGACTAAAGTCGGAAGGAAGATGAACAAGACGACCAAAGAAAGACGAGAAAAAATGGCAAAATGTTGGGAAAAAATTGGAGTTGAAAAAGATCTACAATTGAAAAAAAAAATTAAATTGAAAGAAAGGATATGGAAACATGGAAAAGTTTAAAAAATAAAATAAAATAGTAGATCAGCATGACGAAATGTTGGAAAAAAAAAAAAAGGAAAGAAAAAGCAAGAATGAAGAAAAAAGTTTTAAAAAAAATTAAAAGTATTGTGCACTCATTTGAACACGGAAAATGCTACATAAAAAACTTGGATATAAAATTAGACCACCATGTGTAAAATGTCAAATCTGTCATTTGAAAAGACATAAATAGAAATTTGAATTATGTCTTTTTAAATGACAAATTTGACATTTTACACATGGTGGTCTAACTTTATGTTCAACTTGATGTTCATCTAGCATTACTCAATGCTTATTGGACAACAATTTGAACTAAAAGTTAGACCACTATTTAGAAAATGTCAAATACGCCATTTGCAAAGATATAATTGGGAATTTGGATTTTGTCTTTTCAAATGACATATTTGATATTTTATCAATAATGATCTAAGTTTCGGTTTAAATTATTGTCCAAGTAGTATTACTCATATTGATATTGATAATGGAAAAACAAAAACAAAAAATTAATATTATATGGGCACACATTCCTAGGAATAATACCCACAATAAGTTGCCTCTTTTAATATATACTAGTGAGTGCACGTACGTTGCACGTGGTAGAGTTATAATTAAGTATTTAATAGTGTAGAAAAAATATAGATGCTATTGACTTGCATAAACCAACCATGACTCAAGGAAATGAATAAAAACTGGAGAAGAATGTGTAATGTGTACAATATAACTAATGTTCCATGTCCCAAAGAATGTAGTGGTTGATGATATTTTGAAGTGAGAACATAGTTCAATTGTAGCAAAATTAATCTGTAGTGTTACAAATGTTGAACTCTCAAGTAACACAAAATAAACAATCACACGTAGCAAAATTCATATGCACCGTGGACGTTACAAAATAAACAATTACAATACATATTATAAAAGCAGGCCAGTCGTACGACTATTTGAAGCAATTAAATACCATTCGGGCAAGGAGCTCTACAAAAGCTCAATTAGATCTCCATGTAGAATAGTAGTATATTTTGGTACCATTACTTCACAGTTGAATGCCTATGGAAATCTCCAATAATCTCTTAAAATGACATTAGAAATAATCTACTTTAATCTAGAACCAAAAGAATTTAGTTTCTTCTGAAATTATGTACTACGTGGTGTGAGAGAATTTTTCTTCATAAATTATCTACTATATGGTAAGAGAAGTCGACCTTCCATATATTTGTTTGCTTAATATTGAATTTTTTAAGTTTGACCAGAAACGAAAATATAATCTATACATTTTGAAGGAAGAGAACTTGGAATGAGTTTCTAACGTCCATTACCAATCAGCCATCCACCCTCCATATTCATGTACTGTAACAAGGTCAATGAAGGCAATAAAATGCTCCCTTGAACTTATGCACTTTCATAGATTAAACCAGAGAAACTCAACATTACCAGTCAACTTTTTCCTCTTACATTGTTTATGAACAACTCATAGAAACTGTGTTGCTGCGCCATCACAGAAAGAAGCAAAATTGTACTTGTTAGCCAGCAGGCAAGATAATTCTTACATTTCCTTGTGTTATTTGCTTCTTTGTATGTATGTGCATGTGGATTGGTGTATTGGGACAGGGTTGGGGATTGGGAATGCAGGCGTTTTTGAATAAAGCACATTCACATATCTTACATGTGGAATAATAAGATCGTCTTTCACATAGAGCAGGTTTAGAGAAATAGTTGAACGGCTTCCACAGAAGTAGTTCAGACCTCTCAGAACTCTGGTGATAGCTGTAGTTGAACGGCTTAGAGAAATTCACCAATGGTATCGCCTTTCCGTACCTAATAATATGGCAGTGATTAATTACAGCAAGTCAGCGAAACAATATGTTCGCTTATAGAACTGCATCGACCAGGTGGAGAATTGTTGAAGTATGATAAAAATATAGTAATTAATAACCTGAATCACTCTCATATGGCCAATACCTTCCCAATAGCTTTAAGTGATTTGAAGAGGCTCGTATAAAAGAACAATAGGAAAGTAGACACAAGAATTAGAAAATTATCTTCTTTCAAACACCAGCAATTATTATAACATGTTAAAACATATACTCACTTTTAATATGTTCTTGCTCACGAAGGCATTGCCTCTGTAGCCTTTCACACCCGGCTTGTTCTTCTACCTCTTTCTCACTGTAAGAGTATGCTTGAAATTATTAAAGCAGAGAAAAGCATATGAACATAAGTAAAAAGTCCAAAAAACATGGCAGAGAAAAGAAATAGAGCACACATGAAAATGCTTAAAAATACACAAGCATATATAGGAATGCAGCACGCAAGCATCAGCACAAAATTGAACACATCACATGTTGGAAATATTTGGCTAGAAAGAAATTAAAGCTGTGTTTGTTACACTACTAATTCAATAATCCACAATTAAAAACTGAGGCAAATATTTCAAGTATCAAATTTTCTGTTCAAATTTATTTTTGGGAAATGACCTAAAAACAATATAGTCAGTAGAAATAGTGAGTAAATTGTGCAAGTCAATCTTTACACTAAAATATATAAAGAAACATCATAAAGAAAATTACTTGCCAAAACAACCTATTGTGTGGAATAATGTTGCAGGAGACGGATCATCGGTTGTCGTGATTTGGAAATTGGTTCCAAGACATTTGGCAAATTGTGATTAAATTCACATTAGAATAAAAAACACCATAAAAAAAAAGGACAAATGAACTCATTCTAACCAATATACACAAAAAAAACAGCAAATTAGTACATTCAAATTGAAAGAAAAAAATAGATTCAAAGAAAGTAAAACAGCCCCTAAAAAATTACATTAATTTCCGGAAAAAACCCAAAATCGAAAACCTTAAAACATCAAAAATATATAAACTGCCGAAAGAAAACAATAGATTCAAAACAATTAAACAAAACCCATAAAAATTAAACTAATTTTTTAAAGAACTCAAAATCGAAAACTCTAAGACCTCAAACATATATAACCTGGTTAAAAGTAAACAATAGATTCAAAGAAACTACACAAAAAAAAAAAAAAAAAAAAAAAACTAATTTATGAAAAAAATCCAAAATAAAAAACTTAAACATATATAATCCATTGGCCACTCTCGACTGAAAAACATTACCTTTGATGGTGCTTCACTCAGTGGACATCCTTCTTCTGAATCCATGTATTTTGTGTCCACTGTACTTTAGAAAAAGGTCCCAAAAAAAAGAGGAAGAAGAAGAGGAGGAGCAACGATTAAGGATAGAGGAGCAGAAGAGAAATGAAAGATTTCAGTTGAAGAGAAATGTGGTAATCAACGATGGACAATGCGATTTTTTTTTTTTTTTATCGTAACAATGCGATTTTGAATTGAAGAAGAGAGGTTGTGTAAGAGAAAAAAGAGTGGAGTCGGGGGGAGAGAGAGAGAGAATGAGGGGAGAGAAAAATCCAATTCCATTAAGATACGAAGCCGTTTCAGTTTAAAAGTGTGCCAAACGGTGTCGTATTCGTCATCAGAGGACCAAAAATTATGAATAGTAACCCTACATTGGCTCTTACAAAAAATATAAAAAGAAACTAAACAGTGTCTGGCACGAACTCCTATGAATAGTAGCATTACAAAGTCACTCTTTTATATAGTTAAGGACTAGTGAAGTCCACGTGCAAATGCACGTATTATATTTTAATTAAGTATTTAATAGCGTGGTTATTATTTGTGAGTTTCTTAATTATTTTCTTAGTTATGAAAGATAAAATAAAATATATATTAAAATTTGTTGGAGAAAATACGTATTATTTAAGAGTGAGTGGTATAGTTTCGATTGATCTTTAACAAAAATGTTCTTCACTTTTAAATGATGTGATGAATGGTATGTAGTTCCTGACAAAATTTATTATTGCAATTCCTAGAATTGAATACTTCAATTATTATTTGAAAAGATTATTTTGCTGCTTTCAAGTTTAAACTTGTTCTATATTTTTTCTCATTATAATCTGACTTTGTAACTTTTTTCAATTTATCAATTTAATTTTGCTCATTATAATCAAACATTTAAAAAAGTTTAGATCACACGAGTATCATGAGATATGCACAAGATTACATGTGAACTTGGGGGTAATAAATAGTAAAAATGCTTATTATAGATTAGGGTAAGTTGTTAATTAGTTATTCTCATTAGGTAGATTTCTGAAGTAATTAATAAACAAGAATTTGGGGGAAAAGTGTTGGTTTATTGTTATATATTTATTTCTTCAATTTAAAAATTGAAAATCAACAAAATTATTCCGAAATCTCAAATAGAGTTGATAAAAATAAGTGTATTAATAAGATTCTACTTGTTTTCGCAATAGTAAAGTGTACATCACATCAATACTATATACATTTATAATTATAATTATTTAAACATGATTTCACGATACTAAATTACGTAAAAACGAAAAGAAAATAAAAACTTTCAATAGCTTAAATCAAACAAAAATAATTCAAAAGGTAAATGAATATTCATTCCAAAATTTAAAAAATTTTATGCTTATAATTTCTCAACACGACAATTAGCAATGAAAACATACATTTGTCATTCTTAATAGTGTGTTCTAACGTGCAAATTTCAATATCCAAAGAGTGATTCACTATATTCTTTTGCCGTAGCCAACAAGAAATTAGGAAAATTAATTTTACTATAATCAATAACCGAGGTAAAAATATAAATAAAAATAAAAACAAAACAGTGTAAAAGAACACACATTTTAGAAACGATCTTTTGACCAGTGTTTTATTAAAATTACTATTGTTTAAAAAAAAAAACTCTCACTGCCAATTCTGTTGTACTTACAAATTAAGAAAATTTTCCAAGATGATACTTAAACTGTCGATAAATACTGACTACGAATTTTCATTTAAAGTACTGAATATTAGAACTATTTAAGAACTCAAAATAAGAATTGAAAATCAACACTCAAACAAGTAAAAATGTTCAAATAAGTATAAGAAATTAACAAAAACAAAACTTAAACAACCAAACAACTACTTGTAATGGTCAATTCACGAACCCTAAAAATAATGACAGCCAATAGCAACCTTCAAACTGTTTTGAACGGCGTGAAAAGTTAAGCAGATATATCCGCATAAAATAGCTTCCATTTGGGAAAAAAAAATTTTTGATGGGTAACCAAAATAATCAAATATCTGTAAATTTTTGGACAATTTTTCAAAAAACATGACTGAAATAGAAAGAAAGACGAAAAATACAAATGAAGAAATACAAGAGAAATAGCAAAATGACAGAAAGACAATTGTGCTTGAAAAGATCTACGATTGAGGGGAAAAAAGTGTTAATTTCAGGAAATTAGGAAAAAGTTAAAACAAAAAAGAAAGAAACAGAAAAAAGAAAATGAACAGGGCACTCAAAGGAACAGTGCCACACTATAAAAAAGAAAAAAATTAGTGTTAATTTCAGAATATCAGAAAAATTAAAAAATTAAAAAAGAAGAAGAAAAACATTGGTGTGCACGCATTCATATAAACAGTGCACACCAATATCACTATTTTAATATATAGGGATAATAGAGATATATAGGGATAAACATGTTCAGTTATTAAAAAGTGAGAAATAAACATCACCCGAGAAAGATACCCGATAATTTCCACAACAAGATCATTTAAATAAATTCCATTTTGCCCTTTCATGGTTTATCATTTCATCTACTCAAAGTCTTGACGAAATGCATTGTTCGGTAAAATCCTGCAAGCGTATGAGTTTATTGATAAGAAATAGTAAAAATGAGTAAAAGATTATTGTTTCTACGAAGATTTAAACTTTAATTTAATTTCGACCCATTCGAGCTTAAATCAAATACACATAATAAATGTTTGGATTAAGAAAGTATGAAATTTTCTAAACTATAACTACAATTTTACCAAGTGCAAATATCGTGTTTGGAGAAAAATCAAGTAAAGGAGTTATGCTAGGAATCCGACTCCACAATTAGTATCTATCTTAATCCTCAAAATTCCACGTTCTAATCCAATTTATTTCAAGTTAATCAATAATCCTAAGTTATCCAATAATCTATTTCGAATAGAATTAAACATATTTTCATATAAGTTCCAAAATATTCCTATTTTGAATACGAATATACAAAAACGCTTTCAATATCAAGATTATCAAATTTGATTGCACCAAACATGGAAAATTATTCATAATCTCTATAGGACTTAGTATTTAAAACCATAATAAGCTAATCTATTTTGAACATTTCGAAAACGAAAATAAATCACAAACACGTTCAAACGGTGATCAATCATTCAAACGAATATTAAAACATAGCATAAATCAAACAAACAAAAATTAAGATTAAACACGGGAATCCTTAAATTAAAACTTCATCATATGGTTTACATTATCATTCTTAGCATAAAGAGTTTAGTCCATCATATTTAATTTACAAAAACATATGATAAATAGAGAATTCATCACCTGGAATATTTAATTGCAAGAAGAACTTTGAAGATTAAATTGACCCTCTTGAATGTCTTCAATGGATTGTCCAAGAATCCCAAATATCTCTTGCTTGAAATCCCAATAATCTTGTCTAGATGAAGAAATTCTTGTAAAATCTTATGTTTTGCCTTATTGTTCTCTCCAAAATTCGACTCCCAAATCATTATAAGAGTTCTCCTAGGGGTGGGCATTTTAACGGGGAACCGAACCTCACGAATCGGACCGAATCGGAACGCGAGGTTCGGTTTGGTTCCAAAAAAAATAAATGAAGAACCGGAACCGAGAACCGATCGGGTTCGAGTCGGTTCTTAGTTCTTGAACAAGAATCGTGGGTACCTGAACTAGAACCGAATTTTTGTTTTTTTACAATTTATTCAATGGTCCAACGCCAACTAAATAAGAAAATTAAAATAGCCAAAATCCAAAATTAATGTCCAAAAACATACCACCTAGGCCCAAACTTAATTGGCTGAAATTTATATACACAATTTCCAAAATAAAGTTCACAAATAAATCATCACGTCATTGTACCAATTGATAAATATTAAACCTAATCTCCGCCTCCAGTTTCACTTTTCACCCTTCCAATATATTTAATCCCAAATTACGCTGCACCTCTCGTCTCATCTCTCACACTCAAATCTCAAATTCTTACTGCACCTCTCGTCTAGTCTTAAAATGTTGAGAAGGAAGGAAAATTCGATAATATTTATTGTTATGTTGTTTTGAGAGGAAAATTTTATGTTATTTTTAGCATTTGTAAAATTTAGTACTTTTTTTTTTGGGTTTGTTTTTTGGGTAAGTAATTTGGTGTTTAATGTTTATACTCTACTAATGGATGCTATTTTGTGGCTTATTTTGCTAGATATTGGATGCTATATTCATATTTTGTACATTAGATCAACAAAGTGTTAAAAATTGGTATGGGTAGAACCGAACCCAAACCGGAACCGACGGTTCGGGTTTGGGTTTGGTTCTAAAAATTACGTGAACTCGAACGGTTCCATTTACGAAATTCTCGAACCCGAACCAACGGTTCCGGGTATTGAAATACCCGAACCGACCCACCCGACGCCTTGAGCCTAAGTTCGCCTATTTATATCGGTCAAATTAAGGTTGAATTTCGTGTCCTAAATCCTCAAAAACATTCAAAAAATAGAATTTTAACTCAAATAAAGTTTGGCCACGGCACCGTCCGCTCGAGCGAACAGAAACGGAGCCTTTTTTTTTATGATGGGCCGCTCGAGCGAGCCTCCGGCCCGATCGAGCAGACAGAAAGTGTTACGCCATCAACTGATTTTCAAACGACCATAACTTCTTGTAAGAAACTCCAAACCGTAATTCAATTATCTTTCCAATGGTATATCATTTTCCTTATGATGGTGTTTGTACCAAAGGTTTGCTCTAATATCTCTACATGTTTCGATTGTAGTTTTTCAATTCACTTCTTCCACTTTCGGACGTTTGATCCTTCACTTTAACTCTTCATCGTCACTCCAACACACCTTAAATCTATTGAATTTATCTTCTTGCTCATCCTCTAATATTTGGCTCTTGATATTGACTTCAAAAACTCAATTTATTCTCATTTACTTACCGATTTCCCCAATATGATTTGAGTTTGGAGATTTTGTCCTACAATTCAAAAAAATGAACAAAAACTTCTATAGATATCGACTCTAAAATACTTATAATTATACAAAAACTCTTCGTTAAAAAATCAATATAAGTATATAAATTACACTTATCAATACTCATGTCATAAAGACTAACTTTCATCAACGACACGTTAAATTTGAACCAACAAGTAAGATGGAACAGTTAGTTTTACTAACGAAGGTGGATAGAGTGACTAATATGCAACCCACAACTAAGATAACATTAAAATCAAGATCTTGAATGACTTGTATTAAAAATAAATGTGAGAAACCAAAATTTCCAATTTTACACCAGCAAAGTTCCATAACTCATTCCGCAAGTGTATCAAAATTTGCGGAAGCATCACAAATTGTTGTTCACACGACCTAATGACCACTCTACAAGATAACAAAGGCATTATTTCTCGAATTTACAATGATAAGAAACATCATAACTTGTGTCAAGAGTAGTCAGTACACCATCCCTAAAAATGAATCTAGAATCGAGCCCCTGAGGAGAATTCTGGGCAAAATTTTCTATTATACTTCCACTATTGCACCTTCCATGACTACCACATTCCATTGGCGGAAGTTTTCCCAAATCTTTACACTGAGACGGGTCCATTTCACAGCTCTCAATATATCTCCTAGGAGTATCTTGCTTGCATTTTCGACCACGTGAATGGAATTCATCCAGGGACAATTTACTTAATGCCAAACGAAGATTGACAGAGAGGCCAAAAAATCATGAACATCCTCTATAGTAGAGTAATTTTCTTTAAGGCCCCACTCCAAATTAATAATTCTTCGTAGTAAATTGTAAAGGCTGACGAGACAATCAAAACAACAATGGTATAAGCACATAGCGTAAGAACCAGACAGAAGACCCATGGATTTCAAAGAGTAGTTGACATCAAGATCATTACCACCTGAGTTTTCATTTGTATCTTTGGATGGCAAGTCATTATCCTGGCTGCAACCTTTTCCAGAGTTAGAAAGATCAATATCGTGCTTATCACCTGAAACAACGGGACCATCTGCTTTAATATCAAAACATCTCTCCGTAATTTCATTGGAATGCTTAATAGATCCATCATCTACACCAAATTCTGCACAAAAACCAGAAGCTTCTGGCTTGGAAGGCTCAAAGTTAACGTCATTTGGTGCCGCAAAGTTAACTTCATTTGGGGTTGAACCGAGTATAACAGGGGAAAAATTATTTGAAACAAGAAGCTGGGAAGGCTCCTGAAGTGTAACTGCAATTTTGTCACCTGCATCTGGACAACTTTTATCACTGCTACAAGAATTAGTACATTCAACAACCTTGACATCAAATTCCCTACTTTCTTCCAGCATTTTCTGTTCATTTATACTTCCATTGAGGACATCTAGCTTGAGCCCATCACCTTGTGAATGACCATCCTTGTAGGCAATACCTTTACTTAATGATCCTGTACAAGCGTTGAGGCGTGACTCCGAAAGTTGAGCATCCGCCTCTAAACTGAAAAAAAAGGAAATTCGTTTTTGGTGAGAAGAATCAGAAGAGAAGAGAAGAATCAAGGCAAAACTAGGAAGGGACAGCATCACTACCTTTGCAGTGTGTGTGCCCAGTTGATAACCATATCTTCAAGATAAGCTACTTGTGCTAGACGATGAAAGAACTGATTTCTAGCTTTCCCAGCATGAATTTTATCATTAATGCGTCCAACTAAAAGTTCCAAAACTTTTCGTACCTCAGAGGAAACCTCCTTAAGTGATGTGTATTGTCCTCTGTATGCTGATAAACCAACAGCAACTAGTCCTCTTACTATCCCAGATTTCTCTTTGCCTTTAATATTGCTGGACCCAGATGCAGCATCAACCTTCTCGGCTGGTTTTACAGGACGAACAATACAAGAATTGAAGGGCCAAACTTTCCAGGGTCCATCAATACCAGCGGAAGGACCTTCTTTCAACTTGGATGTGACCCAACAAAGTTCACCAAAATGAGGATAAAACAGTATCTGATGGCCAAACGTGGATATTGCTAAAAGCAAGCTTGATTTTCCTTTAATAGTATTATTCATCGATGCAGCTGGACTGACAGGACATGATTTACTATCAAGTACAGTAGTTGATCTTGTGTGCTCTCTAGGATACACGCTATCAACGTCACCTTTGTTCGTATCACAAGTTTTGTCCTTAAATGAGTTTGCATGAATGTGGTTTCTGCAATGAATTAAGTGAACAAAGTGTTGAGCCAAATCCCTTGACAACTTCACTGCAACAGAATCAATCACCATATTGTAATCGTAACTTCCATCAAGTTGCACAGAAAATCGTGGCACCTTATCCTGCAGTGGACATGAGAGACTGCACTTCACTGTCTCTCTCTCAAAGAATTGCTTTATTCTATGAGGGGAAAATGAGAGAGGTACTTCTGATGTGGCCTGTTGAAAGATGCACAATCAGCATGTTGTCAACTCTTGATAGGTAAAATCACAATTATGCCACAAAAAATTATTGACTAACAGAATGAGATATAATAAAAAAACGATGGTGGGCAATGAAAACATAAATAGCAGAATACTCAAGATTACAAACAGTGTGCATACAGGATTGTCAGCATCAAATGATAACTATTTAAATCTCTATTGTGTACAGACAACACTGTAAATCACTAGAAATCCTTGGCATAATGATATCAGCAGCCTTGATGGTAAAAGGGAGAGTGGAATCATATTGTGTGGATCTTGACACATTGTACACCAGACACCAAGAAGCCGAAATGAGGTCGAAGCTACTTGGTGCATCAATTATTCAACCTGTATTGTAATGTACAACGCCGTGCATGCTGGAAAACTAAGCAAATGATATGATTTTGATCATCAATTTAAAATGTTTACACCGAATCTCGCCTAGCATATGTTTAGCAGCCAATCTCAAGCAATTCTGCCAGGTTTTATACTACTTAATTCTGCAAAAATAACTCCAAAAGCCCAACTTTAAAAACAGCATGCCGAATGAGTACAACATCTCAAGAAACATAGTGCACCTGGAACCATAAACTGAATCCAACAGCTAGTATCTAAAGCCCAATGGATAAGATATATTTAAAAAAAAAAAAAAAGACAGTTTGCTTCCTTTACCAAAATAGATATATCTCATTTAGACTTTGGACAACACAGTCACAACATCAAACTAGTCAAAGTACTTCCTTGCATGCTATAAACACGTTTGACTAAAATGAATAACAAAACTATCTATCAATAATGAGTATAAATTAGTTTCATCTCCAGATCAAATTACCTTAAGCAGTCATTTGTGTAAAAAAGTTTTATCTTCAGATGAATTACCTTAAGCAGTCATTTGCATTCTCATTTGCTTTATCCTCATACAAGAGATATTACAAAAGAAAAGAATATTGAATTTTTTAAACAATAAAACATAAACCTCATGATTTTGATAGACATCTAATGTTTAAAATAAATTATCTGTGCAAAGAAATTTTATCTTTTAGGAACCAAAGACGATAATCAAGGTGCAACTCCTCGACTTTTTGTGCATGATATGCCTATAAAGAATAGGTCAAACAAGAACATAAAGATTAAAGAAAATGATTTTATAATTTCTTTTAAAGCATAATTTAAATGCATTTGACACGATCTTGAGGCAAAAACAAAAGCAATGAACACTAAAAACTTCATACGAAAGACAAAATCTCTATGTTAGAAGTCATGTGTTTTACTAGTAATAATATTTTTGTTGCTATATAAATTTTTGATACTTCAAAACTTCAAACTTGAAGTCACAGAACACAAAATTGTTTGCCATCTTACTAGTCCGTTGTCACCAGTCATAGAAGATGGTAATACCTATGTTGCTCGGACTCGGGTGCGGGTGTCGGATATGGGTACATATCTAGGAGTCGGATCCTTCTCGTCTTAAAAATTAAGATACGGAGACACGGTTAAAAAGGATCCGGATTTTGGATACGGTGCGGGATACGTCTTATGTAAATTTTTTTTTTAAAAATGACATAAAAATTACAAAAATAACAAAGAGAAAAATTGTTTTTTTTTTTAAAGCAAATAACAAGTAACAACTATATTAAAGCAAATTACCACAATACAAATGTTTAATAAAATGATAAAAATTCCAACAAAGTACAATTCAAAATACGAGATAAACATCCAATTTAAAGTTGAATTGGTACAATTCAAATGTGCAATACAATTTTTTGAGTTAGGACTAATTGAATTGGTTTTAATTTTAATTTGAAATATATTTAAATTTAAAGTTGAAATAAATTATTTTATAAAATTAAAGAAAAAAAATCAATTTTAGTGTCTTATATATTATTTAAAAACTATAATAGATATAAATTTAAATTTATTACCCAAAAAAACAATGTGGCACTAATTTATTTTCATTACAAAATAAAATACTCACACAAATAAAATATAATAAAGATTCTTCCAATAAAATAATTGTATTGCATTTGACCATACAACTTCCAATAAAATAATTGTATTTTAACTCTATGAATTGGGCATCCCATGTAATGGATTCCAAAATCTGGTCCACGGCCCACTAATTGAATTAGGCAGAGAGCATCGTCTTCCCACTCTCCTCTCTGTTCTCTGCAGTTTTCTGCAAATTATTTTAAAGATTCTTCCTCCATTTCAAACCAACCAAATAGCCATATAAGCAAAGCCAGAAGCAGAAATCCGGTGCGACCTCCGCCACATATGCAAAGCCAGAAGCAAGTCTCCACCTTCTGTCGTTTTCTCCCTTCTGCCGTGTCCGACTTAAAAACCAAGGATCCGATCCATATCCCGTGTCGGGTCGGGTCGGGTCGGGTCGACACGGATACTTCGCCATTTTTGAAGAGTCCGAGCAACATAGGGTAATACAGAGAATCAGTCTTCACGGTTCATTATACTTTATGGAGAGTGTGTTCCTTATTTGTGTGGGTGGGACCGGGCATTTGGTCTTCTTTCATTTTTCCTTTTAATCTGGGAGGGGGAAGGGGTAACTTATAATTATTTAATTTACTTTACAATGACCATTATGCCCTATTAAAGCAGTGTGGCAGGTCTACTTTTATCAAATCGTGGACAACCACAAGCACACTCGTGAATTAAAGCGTAATTGAGTACATGTATAGAGAGACGGATATGGATATAGAAAACATGGAAGAATCACACAATCTGCCATCAGCACAAAGATAAATAAGTCAAAATCATTTATTCCGGGAAGGAGGCATTGAGAAGGCAAATAGCCCAAAGACATCACAAGATTTTAAGTTGCTCTTCTTTTTTCATTTCTAAATAATGCAACTTCATCTCAATCTAAAGGACTACAGAAGAAGAAGCTAAACATACCAGAATCATCAAGGATGTATGTACACGTATCGAATCCACCAGTTCAACAAATGAGTTCCAGAGATATGATGCATTCTTAATAGCAGTTTGAGACACTGCCACCTCTGTCTCTTTAGCACTTGGACAAAGATCATGTTCCTTGTCAACTTCACAATGCTCAGCAATAGATATCTTCTCAGAGGACTGAGGTTCCATCAAAGGAGAATCACTATACTCATCATTGGCTTGATTAAATGTTTCAACAGCCCATAAATCAACTCTCGGCATAAATATCATGCATGATTGCATACCAGCACACCTCACTGTCACAAGAAATGATAATATTGATAAGTTCGTCAGTCGATATACAGGAAAATCATAAGAACATTTCCTGCCCTTTGGCTCAATAAGAAACAGACATTACAATCAACCTATTCATGAGAGTATTTCCTTATCCAACTATTGGAATCATCATTACCAACTCTATAATATTTGATTACTTTCTCTAAAAGATGAATATGGAAAATATCACCTAACATGTTCATGTTAATTTCTCAATCACAAATCAAATATACACCCATGGATGCTAAAAGCTTTAACCTTAGACTTCTAGTGTGATTTGTAGCAGAGATAAAGGAAAGGATTCAGTACAAAAGACAGGAAATGAGCTTGTTTGGTAGTGCTTTTGGTAGATTATAAGCAGTGGGTCCTACGGAATGTGTGGATAAAAAGCGAATAAAAGTTGTGGTCGTATGGAATATATGGATAAAAATGATGTTTGACCAGCTTATAAGTTTGAAAAGGCAATGACAAACATGCTGGAAATAATAGCAATCCAGTTTTTTGGTATTACCCTACATGAAAAGGAGAAGGGCGACAGCGGAAAGTCCTTACTACTACCCATTAATTCTTAAGATTAGAGACAGTAACTGTTTATGTTGAAAGTTATTACTGGTATAGGAAAAATCTTGTTAAAATTGTCAAGATCATTTCCTTCCATTCCCATGTCTCTGCAACCTTTATTTTCCCTCCCTCCTACTTATCCAAGGACCTCAATGAGATACATTACCTCAGATCCCCTCAATCCAAATGTACCCGTACAAGCCGGTGATAGAAAATCTACATATTTCCCTCCAAAATAAAGACAAACACACACATATGAACACACAAGCTGCCTGGTGTTTTAATGGTGTGGAACAGAATAATCAAATACAAACACAGTACTGTCTGTAAAAGATAATATAAGAAAATGACACGCTGATGAATGGTGGAGATAGACTAATAACTATGCAAGCAGAAAGATCAATGCCAATTATGAAAATTTGTTGTAAGATACCCATCAATATATGATAAGGCAGTGTGGAATGAGCACGATAGGATGCAATAGCACAAAATAATCATGTCTTATTTCGAGTCATGTGCAGAAGAAAAATCCTAATTACTGTACGAGATAGACTATAAATTTTGGCATAAATATCAACTGCATAATTCCAAAGTATGCCCACACAGAATGGGAATTCCTTGTCAATACATGATATGTTACAAGCACGTTTGAGGATCTTTCCTAACATGTTTCTTCATAACTACAAATTTTATGGAAATATCCCGGCACATGTTCTGACTAAAAATGAAATTTATTCAGCATTATAGTAAAACTTGATTTGAATCCATTGGAGATTCAAGTAGCTAGGACTTTATGTCAAGTCTATGTAAAAGACTTCAATAATGACAATTATTCACATACCAGACAACCGCACATATTTTCTACATGGGGATCTCGACCCAAACTGCCGCACTACTACTAGGAGCACTTTCACTTTGTAAAGTTGGAATGATAAGTTCAGATGGGCATGCGGGTGATCCTAGATTGACAGCAAAAATTTACAATTTGAAATTTCTTGGAAATAACTGAAAGCCTAAGTAACAGATACCGTGATATGGAAATTGGAACTACAATTGCAAGAGCATCTTGAAAAAAAAAAAAAAGAAGAAGAAGAATACAGATTTATAGACATTGAAAAGGGATGGGACCTTGCAAGCTGCCAAGATTAAGTAATATCAAGAAGAAATTATACTACACTTGGGCAGTTTTGCTGTTGTAATGGCAGGAAGTGATTTATAGAGTTGAAATGGAAAAACATAACATACTTAACATTCGTGTTAGCCCAAGAACCATGTCTCCATGTCCTTCTTGAGAAATACTAGCCAAATCAACTTTCCAAACATCAACATTACCAACAAAACAGTGGAGAAGACACGAAGCAAGATGCCTCTGACCAGATCTTTGATTTCCAGAAATCAATATCTGAAATCCTGACTTACTCCCCGATATATGAGACATATTTTGCAGCAAGCCAGAACAAGCACCAATATGCTGGAAGTTGGAGGGGGAAAATTTTAGGCAACCATCATCACTATTATCCTCTAACGCATTAAAACTGCAAGAATTTGGTCCTTCAATAAGAATGTTAACAAGTGAGAGATTATTCTCAATTTCATTTGCAACATCTTTTTCTTGAAGCAAATCGTCTACATGCATCCACCAATTATCACTCTGCATTCCCTTCCTATCCAAAGCTGAAATTATCACATTTTTTATCAATGTGGTAGCTTTATCAAGAGGCAGTGGCAACCAGACACCTTCGTTCAAATGCAAGGAAACAAGCAGTCTGGTTAGTGGTCGCAGCAGAGACGGAATAAGAGAGGTGTCCAGAGGTGAAGATGCCACTTCATTCACAGTGATTCCAAAATATCTTTGAGAGCATGGAGGCGCTGCACATGAAAGAGCCTCCAGCCAATCTCTCTCTTCCACAGTGAAAGTGGGAATAGGAGGGCATCTGCCGTGAGCAGCTTTGGCACCAGCTGCTGACAGAACTTCTTGCAAGGGAAAGCTCCTCCTCAGGGAAATGATAGCTGCTTGAGTGCAAAGAGCCTGAAGATCTGCACCAGCAAATCCCACAGTCCGGCGAGCTACCCACTTCAATAAGGGCTCAGTGATTGGCTTACGCCACTTCTGAGTATGCAATGAGAGAATTGCTTCTCTATCCTTGACTGAAGGCAGTGGAAAATAAATCTCACGATCAAACCTGCCAGGCCGCCTTAAAGCTGGATCAACTGCATCAGGACGATTTGTTGCTCCTATTACGATAACTGAACCTCGAGGTTTTAAGCCATCCATTAATGCAAGCAAAGTGGACACGACTGAACTATGAGTTTGATCTTGCTGCTCAGAGCGGCAAGGGGCCAAACCATCAATCTCATCAAAAAAAATGATGGAAGGTTGAGATTTCTCAGCAACTTGAAACAAAAGTCTAAGCTGGCGCTCAGCATCACCAACATATTTCCCCAGACAATCTGCACCTTTGCGTGCAAAATATGCTATCCGTTTATCCCCACGAGCACATGAACCAATCAGTGCACGTACAACCTGTGTTTTACCTGTTCCAGGATATCCATGCAAAAGAATTCCCTGGGAGGTGTAAGCCCTAAATTATTGAAGAACTCAGGATATAGTAGTGGTAAAATGACAACCTCCTTCATGCATCGGATAACATCTTGAAGTCCAGCAACAGATTCCCAGCCCTGATATTGTGTCTTATTTTCAGAGTTTGCTCCTCCAATGTAAACAGGCGCAATTCTCAACAAATTTCGATGAAGCCTCTCGCTCTCACGTTTAAAAAATTCTTCATCCTTCCCACAGTTCTCTAACCATTTTTCTTCTATTTCAATATCCTTATGCCGTGCATCATTTGTCATCTTTCTCATTTCCAACTTCATTTTCTTTGCCTTCATTTTCTTCAAGCGATGCAAATACTGAATGCCATGGGGTTGAAAGAGATGCCGATGATCACTGCAGGCTATAAGAAATTTACGATGATCGAAGATGCAACCTTTGGACCGTGCACATGGCTACAAAATCAAATAAATGACCAAATTTACATAAAACAGACCTAATCCGCTTTATTTGAAGAAAAGTAAAGCATTATGCAGTTGAAAGAGACAGATTGAAGCAAAGTGAGGAAAAAAAAAATCAGCAGCAATAATGAAAGGCATTCAAGGACAAGATATGGTAAGAAAGCACTCACTAGGTGATAATTTTTTGGACATTGATCAACACGACAGCCTATTGTTGCTCCAGGTCTCCTACAGCGGCTACATTTCAACACCCTTCCCCTGCAAAGTGCAGCCCTAACATTTTTCAAGCATCCCAAACCAGCAAAATAAACCTGAAAACACATGTCGAAATAGTTACTTGGACAGATCACCAGCCAGAGAGGGAAAAAAAATACCATAACTAGATCTTTTAACAAAATGAAATATTATCGCCAAGCAAGGGTAGCAAGAATTAAAATGAAAGGTTTAGAAAATCAAGTAATTAAGCTTGTTACTTACTTCATACTAAAATATCCATCCTTAAGCAGCATTTGAGATGGTAAAATTCTGAGCCCTTGTTAATCTTTTAAACAGACAATATTAAAAATACAACAAATTAAGTGTACGGCTTCAAATAAAGTTCAAAATCAGTAACTCGCTCAGATACAAGCGCAGAAAATGAGAGTGACCATTATTAAGACAATATTGAGGATATTAAATACCTACATGCCCTCTAAATTTCTGCTTCAAGATTGGATAAATGAGAAGAAAAATATTAAATATGCACTCTATAACACAGAAAAAATGAAGCCATACTTATCTGACCCACCCGGTCGAAGCACCAGGTCATCAGGTCAATGGCTCAACGGCTGGGTTAGTGCTTCAACCGTCAGATCATTGCTTGAAGTAAATCTAAATAAAAAATATTTTTGAAATAGAAAACTAATGTATATAACTACTACAAATTTAAAAGTTAAAGCATATTTTAAGATGGAAAAGTGTTACATCAAATTGGCATAGTGATCAAAACATAAAATGGCCAAGTACTCTTGTTTTTGCTTTTTCTAGAACAAATTAGAGATATATTAATATTTTTCTCTTATCATGATCAATATTTCGATCATCATAAAATGAAATAATTAATTATTCTATATTTCATAATGATTGATTATAAAGATTAATATATATTTTTTCAAATTGTTCTGCTAAATTACATATTTGGTTGATGATGTTGCCAACTCCAACTTGTAGCTCAACGGACAAAGGTTAGCAATATAACCTGGATGTCCCAGGTTCAAATCACAATGCTGCGACTTTAATGTTTCTAAAGATAACTGGTTCAGCCATGAAATTCTAAAGTGAAACCCGGCCGGTTCTTTTCGGTTTTCACCCGGTTAGACTGGTTAGGGGCGGTTCTTGACCAGTTTAATTGTAAACCGATCCAATAATTTCGCCTGGACCAGCCTTGGGTCCAGTTCGCCAGCTTTCCGGTTTGGATTTGATAACTATGCATGAAGCATATAATTTACTGTTGCACTCAATATGAACTATGACTGAGCCAATCAAAGCACAACCATATAAAGCAAAGAATGAAAATGAAAGTTCATTAGAATGACAATGACGGAAATTGCATTGGAGACTTGAGAATTGCATTGGAGGCTTGCCAAAACATGCACTTTACCAGGTCTGAAAGCAGATTATGATTTATTTTCTTTTCATAATTATTAGTTTTAGTTTAGGAAATTTTCCATTTAGTTATTTGGGCAACCTTCCATTTTTGAAAGGGATTTTCAAAATATATAATAAGACTGGTATTTCTGAGTAATGTAAGAACTTATTGAGATATTCAATATAATTGAAATTCCTATATAGACTTCTCTCTCAAATTCTCCAGATCTTCTAGTTATATCTCTCTTACTCTTTATATTGTACATCAGACAGCAATGGAGCAAAAAAGGGGACAAAAATCTCAGATTCAGAATAAGAACTCAAGAAAATTACAAATCAGCTTAATACAGATAGAAATATAATATAATGTAGATTTTTTTACATGTTAGCCATATGCTAAATCAACAAAATAAACAAAGTTTATTTAGCCTGCCAACTATTGACCAGCACAACCAATTCTCATAAAGCTCTCACACAAAATGTTTTTCATAAAACCACCAGATAAAGGGAGAACCTCCACAAGAAAGCCAAAATTTTCATTCACTAATATTTCCAACAGATAGTCATGGCCACTGCTTCCCTGTCATTAAACTTGCATATCATGTCTGAAATCCTGTGAGGTCTGCACCTGAGTATTAAGCTTTTGGCCATTATTAATGGAAATTTTGGATTACAAAAATCAATTTTGGTTGAGGAAAGTGAGCCTCACACACTACTGTAAAGGCAGCTTTAACATTTCTTGGTTCTAGAATTAATTTTTGAAGCATGACATTAACTTTTTCAATAATTATACCCACTAATTTTTTAAGAGAGGGTTCACCTTTTTAATAGTCCAATAACTTTCCAACCCCAACATGATATTTAACTCCATTCATTTGACGTGTTCATCAAAATCTAATGTCACGTGGATTTTGTATTATATGCATTTCTTTACTTTAATGTGGCAATTTTTTATGCCCACAGGTTTATTAGTGCTACTTTATTGCCAAAGCAGGTATGGTTGAGATTATTACATAATACATAATGATATTATATTTAGAAAATTATTGTCTTGCCATTCATGCTTGATGTCTGCGCACAACATAGAGCTAAGGATGTCATGTTTAGTGGCAGTATAGGGAGTATAGCAGTAGAAATTCTTGTTCTCCTATACCCATGTTGTACAAAATTTAGATTAAGATAAATTATGAAGACTTCATATAGGAAAATTATTATGAGCATAGCCATATTTCCATTTCGTATCTGTGATAGTTAATGAAATCAATCTAAGATTCATGTGGCAACATAAAAGTGCATGCTAATAATGATAATATCCCTTTTCAGATGAATAGATAGCATCCAGAATATAGTGCCAGTTAAATAGAGGCGAATATTCAGAGGGTGATAACTATAACATATGGCACTGAAAAATCCAATGCTAAATGAGCAAAAGATTTTGGAAACCTTTAACACGAATTGGCTTAAGAAATATCTTTGTGCACACTATACCAGGTTAAAAAATATACACAATTACTTGTTGAGTTGTTTGACACATTTGAGGAACATCCAATTGCTAGTGAAATGTGGGATCCCCGTAAAATCAAGCATGGCAAAGCGTCCACAGTGAGTACATGCATTGACATTAAAGTTTGACTTTTACAAGATGCATGCCCAAACCAGCAATCAAGAACATGTGTTGATAATCCTAGAGTAATGTGATGCTATCCTAGCAGATCCTGGACTAATAGAGATCATGGATCAGACCCAGTGGCTGGCAAACGCTTCTTAATTCCTATGCTTAAAAAAGAAAGAAAGAAAGAAACGAAGAAATAGCATGTCCATTGAATGACATTGTCACCTGACTCCATCTCCATTTCCAAAGGAAAAATAACACTCTACAGATCCCAATGACAATACTCGTCATTCTACCACTTATTCATGGTGGCAATCAGAAAGTTAAGCATCTAATTAAATTAAGCAGACAAGCAAAAGAAAACCAATGCAACATACCTAAAATCACAAAAAAGTTACACGTGAAAGAGTGGACCAGAATACTAATGCAATAGAGCAGAAAGTCTATACAAGAAGCATATATCTTGATACAACCATAGCGCACGGGAATAAATTAGAAGGTGAATGAATTTAAGAATATAACTACACACCTCTGGACTCCATACAGCACACTGCTGATGAACCCATATTCCAGCTATACCATAACGATCATTAATAGGACCTAAGAGCCGTCCAAGCCATCCAGATTCGTCACCAAATCCATCCCATACATCATAGTTAGGTTCCTCGGGAGATGATGATCCACTAAATGTTTCATTATCACTGCCAGCCCCATCCTGCACTAGTATTATGGGGGGCTTGCCATCAGTACCACCCCCACATAAACCACAGTGTCTACCCGGTTTTATTCGTGGTTTGCCGTCTGGGACATCCAAAGCAAAATTTGTCCTATTCCACTTTTCATGAGTCTCATCTTCCAGAAGTTTATCAGAATGTCCTGTCACATGATCAACTTTAATAGCATTGCACTGATTTTCTGAATGAACACCTGCTTGCTTTTCCACCCCGAAATCCTGTTCCCCAGCTTCCACATTGTCATGGCCATGACACTCTTCTAATTGTTGTACCGAATGAATTTCATTTTTCTCTCTCTCACACAGCCATGAAGACACACTGCCATCCTTTGCGCTGTCCTCATTTCTGTATTCCAATTCAATCTTCAAATGCGATCCATTTCCCTCATACCGAACTTCCATTACATTATCCCTGTTCTTCAGTTTATCATCCTCCAAACCACCTCCCAACTCAATCCCCTGATTCTCGTTTTCCAGAACATTTGAGGCTTTAATTCTTCCTGGTCTCTTGGATTTAACAACGGTTGATTTGCCACCTGCAAATAGCTCATTCTTATCATGTAACTGAATTTTTGTCCCTTCTTTGAACCTGTCGAGATCCTCAAAAAGCTTTCTTTTGCCCCTAGGCGAAGACTCCCCCCTTTCCCTCCCTCCAAAACTAGCGCTACTTCCCCTAGCTCTCAACCTTGACAGCCAACCATTGTTTTCTCCTTCCAAATCCCTTGAACTCGAACATGGTGTCTCGCACTTCACTCCATCTTCTCTCTTCACCTTCTCAGCACCATTCATCCAACTCCCTTTATCAACCTTCCGCCGTCTCTTGGGTGGTGGAGGCGATGAATCAAGAAATACAGGAGCCCGTCGAGTCCTAGTGCTCCTTCGGAGCTCATGTTCATCCCTCCCATTGTCAAACTCATTCAATTCAATTTGTTCATCTCCCTTACCGCCTTTATAGTATGATTTTTCGCAAATTTCGTCTAATTTTTTGTGCTTTTTCTTACTCATCAAATTCCCCAATTTCTGATATTTCCTCCCTTTCACAGAAGATGCTGACCACAATAATCGCATTTCAAAATCCACCAACACAATTTATATCTATCTCCCACGAACACCTATACATCGATGTGTAGTTGTGTACGTGTTTTATATGTATTCCATTCATAAAATTGGTTTAGTAATTTGGTCAATTGGGTATCTAAATTTGAAATTACAGAGAATAAGCCAAAGCAGTGACTAACCTCTGATAAATTGATAGTGCAGAAGAACAAAAAGAAACCGTATAAAAATCATCAGATTCAACATGAAATTTACTGAAACTAAACCGTATATTGTGTGTTCATATTCAGATTTTTCTACTTCTTGTAAATGTTTTTTCAAATTTAATTTCGAAAATGGTTGTAGGGTTTTTTAAGTGCTGTTACAGAAAGAGGCCTTCAGGTCTCGCGCTTTGAAGTTATATAGTGATATTTGGGGTTTTCCTAGACGCGCAATAAAAGAGCGTGGATTAAACGGAGCTGTAAAGGGCAGTGAAGTTCGGGCCTACGGATTTTGATGCTGATGTGGCGGATTTTGAATTAACTAATTGGAAATTTTTGGACACGCGCTAATGGGAGAGAGTTGGGGTGGAGTAAAGTGATTTTTTCCCCACCCAACGTTGCCGCCAAAATGGTTCGTTTTCACATTTTTGGTCGTATTGAGTTTGGAATTTCCTAGAAAAAGTAAGGAAATTCCTTTTGTCAATTTCGTGTCCGAGACTCCGCTTCAATTTTCTTGACATGGGTAGGAGATCAGTCCCATCAGAGTTATTATAACCTATTTGTATAACATGTACTTAGTAAGCTAGATGTGTGACGTGGCATTAATCAACACACATTGTTTTACTTGAACTGAAATATAAATTCTACAAATACGTACTCAATATTCATATTAAGGAAACTGCAGGTGATCACGCCTCTTCATATTAAATTTATTGGAAGAGGACACTCCCTTTCTAATACTTACAGTGGACATTCCACCATTATACTCATTCAATAAATGTTGAACAAGTGTCTCGATGGATATTATAACAATATTCACCATGGACATTAGAACAAAACCGTAGAAGATGATATTCTATTTTCAGTGGACAATTGTTATATTACCCACACTAATATGTCACTTGCAAATTAGATAAATTGTCAATATAAGTAAATGTCATATCAACAATTTATTAAATGTGCAATTGTTACATTGAATATGGACAACATAACAATTACTCACTGAAACAAGAGATCAATTCCTAAATCATTGATAATAAGAAAGTTGAACTAACTAAAAGTCTACAACACAAATCTTTCGAAAATTAAGCAATGCAATGCTACAATAGAGAGAAGATAGCAAGATAGCCATGACATTTGTGTGTCCAACTTATTCTCATTTCCAAAAGTCTAACGTTACATGCTTGTTTGGTTAAAAAAAAAAATTAAATTATAAGCAATTAAGTCATACAGAATATGTAAATAAAAAATAAATAAAAATTATAGATCATACGAAAAAGTATAGATAAAAATAATATTTGATCAATTTATAAACACTTCTAAACATGCTATAACAACATTAAGTATAATCTCAAACTACACGTTAATTTTGTATTTTTTTACCATTGACCACTTATTAAATAATTTTATTTAAAAATTTAAGTTATTAGAGATAAAATATATTTAATTATTTAAATTTAATCTTCAATTGTAATGTATAAAGTTAATAAACAAGATTCCTCCCTTTTTATTTGAAAATTGTTCCTTTTGATAAGAACGAAATACTAAAACATTGAAGAAAATGTCGAAATGAATCAAATTATATTCACTAGAGCTCGGCTCGGCCCATTGCCAATCGATCTCGGCTCGTTCCAAAAAAGTGGGCTCAGTTCGGCCCACGATCTCGACTCGATTTTTAAATTTTTTTAAAAATAATTTTAAAATAAAAAAGAAAGAAAGTGTCATAAATGTTTTATGTTAAAAATTCAAAGTTGAAAACCATTCTTCTTTTTTTGGGCTTGGGACCAACTACTTTTTGAACTTATGCGAAGTTAAAATTGTACACGAACAAATTGTTATGTGTACATTTTTTTGTTAAAATAAGACAAAAAAATATATCAAATACTTGCGCAAATAATACTTACTACAAATTCAAGTATTTCATATTCAAATCTTCAAGTTATTCGAACATCATTTTGTCCACTTTGTCTTGGATTCGAAGTTCCTCGTCATCCCAATCCTTCGAGACATAGTAAATTTTCTAATATGTTGGACCATGTCACATGTACTAAAAGCATACTCCGATGCTACAATTGATAGGAGGTATTAATAGATCATGTGCCATTTTTTAAAGAATTGAGTATTAGCTTGATGTTGTCTCCATCATCGTAATATATACAAATTTCTCTCTTCGTCATCTAAAATACTAAGCATGTCGTACGCGAAATACCTAAATAACTCTACAGGTGTATCACTATAACAGGTAAGAGAAAAATCAGAATAAGAACCACTAACCAATGTGAACTAATGTAACTCCATAAGTCAATGACATCAATTGATGACGAAATATATATTAGAACAGTGGGTCATATGACGTTTATAACGATTTTTTCAGTATAGACCTCATACATTTGACATAAAATTTGTTCTAAATTACCACACATTAGTAGATTCTCCTAAGTTAATTGTTGTAAAATTGTCGTTATTGTTAGTTTCATATCATCTAAGTTAAGTCTATAATCCATAATACATGCTAATGGACATAACATAGGTAATTATTCTCAATATTTTCTAAATTTAGCTTCCATGACATGTATAATATTAAAAAAATAAATTCTTATACCTATTAAAATTGTTAGCAATATAATATAAATAATTTAAAACTAGTTGAGTAGTTGGATAATATACACCTGAATATGCATTTGTTGTGTTGAAAAAAACTTTCAAAAAATTTATAATATGAGTACATATTTCTCAGTCATAGGTTTGCAAATCATATTCTAGGCCGTGTGAGTGTCGGCCATTATAATATACAGTAATGCAATATTCGTACCCTTCACAAGATTTAAGCATAAAATATATTAAATTCCACATATGGCCAACATCAATGCAAAAACATTTTTCTTAGAGCTCATTTTCAACACATAGACCAACAAAGACTTGTTTTATTGCTGGTGAGACCGTAATATAATTAATAGATATTCTTTTATGAATGTTAATCCATCTTTCACAATTAAATTAAAAACATGACATACACAACGAATATGAAATAAAATACCATCAAATTCTAGATTAAAAATGTTGAATTAATTTTTCAATTACTATATTGTTGGGGCTGCATTGTCAAATGTAAAACTACGAATCTTCGTTTCACAATTAAATTCACGTAACAAACCCAATAAAACATGAAATATATTAACTTTATTATGAGAATAATCAATTTGTCTAAACGCTATTATTTTTTTTATGCATTATCTAATTATTATCAATGTTATCAATGTAATGTGTAGTTGCAACCATGTATCTTTTTTGGTTATTACATGTCCATAAGTCGGAAGTAAAAGATAAAATATCGTTATAATTATTAATATCATTTATAATAACTTCTTTCTTTTTATTAGACAAAATAATAGTATTTTTACGAAAAAGTATTTCTAAAAATAAAAGCATACATTGGTTGGAGATATTTTTGGATGAAGTTCATGAAATTGAGATTTTCTACCAAGCTCAGTGGAAATTCGGCATTTGCCACCAATTCCAACAGTCCTTCGCGACGCATGCTATCTTGTGAATATACTCAATTGTTTAGATTGGGAGTACTACTAGAATCGGCTCTAAGAGATCCAAATTAGAGTTGTGCCTGATTTGATTTCAAACCTCCGTGTTTGAATTGACACTTTTTGAAATATCTGTTTAGATGGATCGTGCTTATCCCTTTTGTCGTCGCTAACTTCTCTTTACAATGTTTACAATATGCTTTGTGCTCAAGAACTCCGTCTATTAGTTTACCAGTCAGCACAATTCAAAATGCTGCTAGCACATAACCTTTTGTTTGGTGGCTTTTCGTTTAGTGCTAGAATCGGTGATTGTATGTGTATCGACATCTTCTTGAATGTCATCCAAATCAATTGGATCAGTTCTACCTCCAAACTCATCAACAATATTGTGCGGAATTGGAATGTCATTAAGACCACTAAAATCATCATCACTTCGATTGTAGGCCATTTGGAACAAATAATAAAGAGAAGATGAAGATGTAGTAGAAGAAGTAGAGAATTAGTAAAGGAAATAGAAAATTAAAACTTAAAAGTATAGACTAATAATTAAATGGATAATGATATTTGAAATAATAATTATAAACTAATATTGAAATAATGAAATTTGAAAATTGTTGTTGAATTAAGTATTTAATAGATTAAGAGATTGAAATGTGAAAAAAAATGAGTTTAGAATGAAGTATTTATAGAGAAAAAAATTGAATTTTAAAAAAAATAAAAATGAAAAAATGATGTGCTCAACGGTCACAAAAAAATGTGACCGTTGGACATGAGCCACAAGCCGCTCGGCTTGTGGGGGCTGAGCCCGACTCAACTGGGCAAGCCGGCTCGTCTTTTGCCGAGCCCCTTTTTTTTTTGGGCTCGGCCCTAAATTGGACAACCACTCGGTCCATTTGTCACCCCTAATATTCACCGTGTGTATAATAGGAACAAGCCCGAACCAATTATGAGCCGAACTTTGATGGCAAATGGGCTCGAGCCGGCTTGACCCATTTGCCAACCCTAATATTCACCGTGTGTTTAATATATACACAAAGTTGAGAGAGACAAACTCCACAATTGATGGGTATGTCCAGTGCAAGAATACTACAGTCAAGGGATGCTGCCTATATGAGAATACTACGATCAAGGGATGCTGCCTATACTTTATATGCATATAATATAAAGGAATGTAAAACTATTTGATTGACTTGATCTCTTCAACGCCTTTCAATAATCATGATCTTGTTTTGGAAAATGCCATATCAATCATTATTATTTTGAATGTGGATAATTCGGAGGTCAAATTACAAAATCTGCATCTGCATTAATGAGCATGACAATATGCAATTAACTAAACTATTCAGCAAGTCATTTTCCACAGATTGTTTACAAATGTCCAAAAGAAGTGGGCATTAGGTGAAGATACTTCAACTAAGTGGCCCCCTTTAGCTGCTATATGAGGGTAGATAACTTCGCATATGTACCATTTCTTCTAATATCTAACCATCGGAGCCAAAACTTGGATTAGTCCTACATAATCGTCACTAATTAGTCTTCTTCATCAAGTTCAGTAAAATCTTCTATGACATCATGTCTAGTACTCTCTTTGTTCATTGAGCGCATTTCATCAATTTCTATCAGTAGCAGTGGGTCGCACACCACTCTATCCGGTTGCAACATTTTAGGGCACCCTGAAACAAGAAATTATAGGATAGCATGGACAAAATCCAAGAGACCATTTTCAGTCTTTTACTAGGATTTCAAACCTGTAATTTAGGAAAGAGAAAATAGATACCTGCCACGGGACATTGGCTGCGTGAATGCTTGGACTTTATGTATTGCATGATCACCTTCTTCTCGTATATATGCTTGCAGTCCATACTGCCAAAACAGCATAACAAAGACACAAAAACAAAAGTTAGGAATGCCCCTGAACTTCAATGTATGTCAAACTAAGTTTATGTGCTTAGCCATTAATATGATGCACCTTGGGGCTTCATTCAATTTGTGTAAAAAACTCAGCGATTTAAGAAAGGGGGAAAATGAATCTTTAGATGAGCGTTAAATGCCATGTTTTTCATAAGAAATGATGCGGAGCATATAGAAGCAGCCAAAATAGAACTTTTAACATGTTAACAGATTTCTTTCTTTTCCCATTTCATTTGCCTTCCCTCTACACTTCAGAAAATATGAGTAAAAGAAAGTTTTCAGATCAAATTTAGCCTTAAATTGAAAGTTTTCAGATCAAATTTAGCCTTAAATTTGGGATTTCATTACCATTATGCATGGTGATACTACTGCAAAATACTGAAGATGAAACCCTAGTGTTCTAATATTTTAAGGCAAGTCACTTCCTACTATCCAGTATATGTTTGACCTTAAACTAATTCAGAAACTTGCCTTTCAAGTTAGCAAACATACAGTAGAAATTATGCATGTAACGGGTACTAATAAATAGATTATGACAAGCCCCATATTATAGCAATATGTTTCAACTGTAGTTGGACTGTCTTCATGCATATAATTGAATAGTAGCGGGTGCATTCAATTTATCTTCATTGACTAGATTCAGGTTAAATGGGGGAAAAGTGAATTAGGATGGATAATATTCATAACAAGCAAACTGGACAAGGGTATTCAGTATAGATGACACAAAGCAGTATAAACTAATCATCTTTGTCATTCTAGATAGAATTGAGTAAGTTTCTCAGAAAATCTGACCTCAAAAGCTTCAAATCCATGTAATTCAAGAAAAAAGAATCAAACACTATGTACTGGTTTATGATTAAACCCACATGTTTTCAGCAACACATAATTACTCCCTTTCTAAACAGGTTAATTACTTCAGTGTATGTTTGGTAGTGCTGAAATTAATTTTTAAGTGTTTACAAGTTGTGGATTCTATGGAATGTGTAGATAAAAAGTGGATTGTAAGTTGTGGTTCTACGAAATGTGTGGATAAAAAGTATGTTTCACCAGAATTTATAATTTAAGTATCCCCAAACTAGCACTTAATTTGGTTGCAGAGTGTTGCTTCTCTACTTTATATAAACACCTCCTTTGATATTCCCAGTCCAATTCACTTTGGTTTCAGAACTTTATATATCAAATTAGGCCATCAGAGTTAATATCCACAGACCAGAGGACCCCGTCATTGCAAAAAATAAATAAATGAACCTAATATTTAATTGGTGAAGAAAAAAATTGAATTCCTTGTTCGAAAAGCATTCCTCTCAGCCACAAAAAGCTCTATTTAAGGGTGACTGAAAGAATTGGACACCTTTTAACATTTAATCATATCACTGTTGATTTGAACTGAGTCTCAAGGCCCAATACCACCTTTCTGGAGGTAGCATGCAAAATAAAGTATTGAAACCCTAATCAATGGTCCCTCTAGAAGTAGGTGAATGTACTTGTCTCATATAGCACATAGAAGGGCTTTATTCTCTCATATCTTGTCCTCAAAACATAGTAACAGTCACCATGCACCACCATAAAACACCACTATTTGGGAGGAAAGATATGTGAAACATAATTGTTAATCTAAAGCAGATAAGAACTTCCACTGGCACAAACATCGTGCCATTTTTTAGTTAAACATGTGCAAGCGAACACTATATAACTGTGTTATATGCAAAAGTGTGGCTTTCTTTTCTGGTAGTTCTCATGCTTCCTATGTAATGACTCTTCAGCATGAAAGAAGCCGGGTGTTTAACTAAGTTATAGAAATACCTTCGAACTGGATCTGCTAGTTCGGTCACAGGCTTTCCACTCAGTGGGCAAGTAACATTCAAAAGATTGCACTGTGTGCTGGTCATTACTATGTCCTCCTGCTCTTCACCTGGCATAGGCTGTCCTGCATGATGAACATTCTGGAGGAAAACAATGATAAACATGCATAATTAGGATTCATTCTGATGCTGAATTATATTATAGAAACGATTCAAAAAAATATCATGACCATCTGATTAAAATTTCCCTTTTTCCCAATGCAAGAAATAAGATTCTCATTGATGGGCTAAGGAACATCAAATGCAACAGCTAACAATACCAGAGAGCATATTTACATTATCCTCTCTCTCACACATGTACCCCCACTTCTTTTGGGCAGGCATCAAGTTCACGCCTTGGGGTAAAAAAAATTGGACTCAATAAGAATCTTTCAGAATATTTTAGAAGTCACTATAAACAAGATAAAGTAGCTGATTTTAACAGCGACTGCTTAACAGGTACCCTTTCTAACTGAAGACGCCCCACAATGGACAGGAAGCTGGGGGAAGTTTTATTGCTTTTAACACATAGATTGTCCAGATTCACAAGATCATCCAGAATGAAATTTTCAGAGGCAGCATTAATGCTTTTGCAGGTGGTTACTCTTAAGGCAGTGACAGCTTCCAACCAATAAGATTTTGCCATTCCCATCATTCCACACATACCTAATTCTCGTGTAATTCTTGGACCTTTTGTGACTAATGCAATAAAGGTTTTGACTTGAAAACGTCCTAACTTATCCTTCTCTGTGTCTTGGTTGTTCTCTTGAAAGGGAGAAAAAATCAAGAACATAAACGGATAAATCCCTTGGCAACAGTGTGCTCCATGACCTCCTGAGTCAATGATGCATCCACATAACTGAGATTTTTCCAAGAAACTAAAATGTTGATGTCAACCAATTACTTTTCTAGAAGTTGATCTCACAACTGTCGAGTCATTGGGGCCTATGCTGCTTGGACTCGGGTGCGGGTGTATGATACAGGTAAATATCGAGGAGCCACATCCTTTTGATCTAAAACCTATTATATGGGGATAAAACTAAAAAGGATCCAAAATTTAGACAGTAATGTGGATACGGCTTACAAGCTTAAATTTTTTTTAGAAATTTATATACTGATTATTTTAGATGCTTTTTTAGGGAGAGGGATATATATATATATATATATATATATATATATATATATATATATATATATGAAATTGTAAATTGTAATACTTAATTTGGTTTTCATTTAAAGTCTAGAAATTTGAGATACAAATTAGAAATCATTGAAATCCAATAACAAAATAACAAAAACGATATAAATAGTCCCAGACCCTTATCCTTGCCGTGTCATGTCGACTGACACGGGTACTTCCTCCAAAATGGAGAGTCCGAGCAACATATTTGGGGCCTAGTAAAGGGGCACTCTGCTGGTGAAAGAAGAAACCTGACTGGGTGATGAGAACTTCAGCAACTTGTGGTTTCATGAAGCTAGGAGTTGAAAAATTGCTCACCACTTCTCCAATAGAATTGCAAAAGTGAGACCCAAGCCACTAGTCCCACTTTGAATAGATCTATAGATCATATGGAAACCCACTGAGCATGCAAAAAGAGTCTTTCATACAGCTGACTATACACTAATAAAGCTTGGAACCAATATTACTATCCTAACTGTTAATCTGTCTTGGTATCTTGGGTCACGACATCTCTTACATGTAAAAGCTTCATTAACTGACAACAGAGATGTGGTCAATTATAATTTCATTTTAAAAACTAAGATATGACTTCTGCATGCTAAACAAATTATTGCTAACAAGTGCAGGAGAAGAAACACGAAGACAGAGATATCTCCAACTTTTGTTCATAGACATACCCAAACAGCTTCACGAAACTGGCGTATCCAGGGATGGTTCTGTGGGACAGACGATGAACCAGCTTTTAGTCTTTCAATCTTATCATCAAACAGCTTACTGAAATTGGTTGGCTGCACCCTCAAACAGAAAAAAAAAAAAAAAAAAAAAAAACATGAGACTAAAGAAATTAAAAGCTATAACAACATCAGAGATTATGGCAAATCATGACTAGTGAAAGATTTTGCACAAATAAGTTACCTCTGGCCCAGGCTGGTATTCATCACCTACTGATTGTACTGCGGTTGAAAGATAAGTACAATGGTCTGAGGCGTCCAGTAATTGAATAACACCAGTTTCGAGCTCCTTCACCTTCATTGACGTTAAATCAAAGTTTAAGAATTACAGCTTCTCAAAAGTCTTCTACTGTATCTCAAAAATATCAGTGAAACTAATATCCAAAAAGAAAAGATTCACTGTCACCATCAAAACTTTGACTTGACTTTAACTCATTAGATTCAGTAGTAAGTTTAGACTTCTTTGAGTCCTTGGTCCAAAAACGTAGGATGCACAAGCACTCAATCTGAAATACTAGTTTCACTACATTTTTATAAACTGGGAAGACTTGCAAAATATCATTCATTATTGATAACTGTGATTCAGGCAAACCCTTCTTTTGGGAATATGAAATTCAAACCTCAATTCGAATTAGAATAGATTTAATTCAAAGCAGATATTATTATCTCCAGTTCCAAATCTAAACACAACTGAAGAGGTTGACTCTAATACAATATCTGGGAACTTCATCTACTCAATTCTTAAAGCCCAAGAGCTGAATAAACCTTTGGGGAACAGTTCATCCCTAGCCACATTGCTACATGAAAAGAGTTCAACAGCCATGTTAGGATAATACATCTACAAAGCACAGCTTTTTGTTACATAGATTTTCATCTTTAGTTATATTAAGGATGCACTAATATATGGAGCCGAGTAATAGAAATCAAATGTATATTTGCAACTCTCAATTATCTGAAAAAAGGTTGTATATAAAAATCTACCATAAAAACATAGGTTGGTTATTTGCTGTATGGTGAAAACATAAATCAGACTACCAGCTTCTCAAATCAGCCAAGAACTCCAGTTTATTCACAAAATCAGGATGCTCCTCATCGTACACACACACCAACAATAACGTATCTATACTTGTACAATCCTCATTGTGGAGTTCATACAGTTAACTAATCCAAACTGCTTGTATAATGATAACGTTGATATAATTTACAAAAGAGCTCTGACTATAGTAGATAAAAATAAAATCCACTTGCATTGCGTTTAGAAATGCATAAATATGTAACTACAATCCAAAACCAATTAGCTAGAAATAGATTAAACATTTGAACATAAAACTAGGGTTTGTGCAGTTACCATTTCGGATTCGTTGTCTCTCTCCATATCCACTGCGATTTCCTTCATCATAATCAGTGACTTCCTAATTTCCTGATACAGTTCACATTCAGAAAAGAATTAAAATTTTGATATCATATGAATATTGACTGAAATTAGTATGGCTTAGGAAATTGAGCGATTATTCTTACAGAAATGAGGGACTGATTGTCGGAGAAAAGCGTTGAAGCCGCCGATTTGATTCTTCCATACGCAGCATTGTTGCCAGGAGCAGAGGTGGATGCCATGGGAGTTTTTTATTTTTATTTTTTCCGGGCGCTTTCAGAATTGGATTTCTTTTCGCTCCAGTATTTGGAGGGAAAGGGAATGTGGGTGGGACCGTGGGAGGGGGAGAACAGAATTCATCAAGAATGGAAAAATTTTAACTGGATATTACACTCACGACGTACAAATATTAAAATAATTCTAAATCAAACAATTTAACTTATTTATTCCAAAAATACTACATAATTAATATTATATTAAATAATAAATTAATAAATTAAAATTAAATAACTATTTACATGTGAATTCACTCAAATTTATTTTTGAGTCCTTGATTATTTGCACAATAAGTCCTTCATCTTTATAAAAATTTCACTTTAGTCCCTATACTTCATCTTTCATTTCAATTTCGTCCTTTTTATTTGTAACCTAAGTCCTTCAACTTTTAAATTTGTACAAGTTGATCCCCATATTTATACTTTTATATTAATTTAGTCCTTTGTATCACTATTTGATACAGATATTCTAAAATGATATTTTGTATCACTGAATATATTACATATTATATTATGTTATTTTACACATCGCATATTACGTGAATTGATATTTTGTATCATTGATGTTACGTATGTTACAAATGATGAAATCAATAGTTTTATTTGTTCAATTTAACATTGTGTTTCATATCATATCATACTATAATGAACTTATTGAAGTTTAGAGTTTATTTTACAGTTATAACATTGTAACAATTTCATTAAGAGTATCATGATCATGACAAATGTTACAAATCATATTGTGTATCATTGTTTGATACAAATGTTACAAATAATATTTTGTATCACTGAATATGTTACAGATTATATTATGTTATTTTACACAATACATGTTACATGAATTAATATTTTGTATCACTGATATTTTATATTTCAATTTGTAACACAGATTGTTACAAAATATCATTTGTAACATTTGTATCAAACATTGATACACAATATCATTTGTAACATATGTATCAAATAGTGATACTATAAATGACTAAATTGATATAAAATTATAAATATGGGGACCAACTTATATAAATTTAAAAATTGAAGGACTTGGATTGCAAATAAAAAAGGACGAAATTGAAATGAAAGAAGAAGTTTAGGGACTAAAGTGAAAATTTTATAAAGATGAAGAACTTATTGTGCAAATAATAAAGGACTTAAATGCAAATTTAAGTGAATTCACGTTTGGAAATATATATATATTGTGGTATAGATTTTATTTTAATTTATTATTTTATTAATTAATATAATTTTAAGAATGTAGTATTTTTAGATTAAATTTGTTAAGTTAATAAAATTAGAATTATTTTTAAAAAGTGGTTTATTTATGAAAAATCCCAAATTTTTAATTCTAGCCCATGATAAAAGAGGTTTGTGTGTGCGGGTTTGGATTTAGGGCATGTTTGACATGGTTTATAAATCAATTTAGTTTATTTGGTCGTCATTTTTGACTTTTCAACTTACTTTTAACATGAAAAGTCAACAATTTCAACTCAATAAACCAATATTGGTTTATAAACTAGTTTATAATCTCTATCAAATGGACCCTTAATGTCCATAGTAGGGATTAGATTAAAATTGTTATATGTGCAACTTATCAGAGTTAGTATTCACGATTTCGTTTAAAACTGGTAATTAGAACAAAACGTTCATACTTATTAACGTTATTGTAGAAAATGTTTCTATCTTCTATTTTTTTACAATTTCACCCTCATCTCAATTTCTTACGCAAAACGTCATTCCGTCCAAAAAGCTGCCGTTTCTTAACCTGATCAACACGATTCATGATACCACTTAAGGGTAAATTTGTCCAACAACATTTATTCACTTCTGACAAGTGGTCACCACTATATTCCGGTGGCAAGAGAAGGCAAAAGGAATGAAATCCCAGCCACGTATCAATGCATTCGACGTGGAAGCCATGACAGCACTCAGGAAGCACTTGGAGTTCGTCGTCCGCCAGGCAATTTGCACAGCCAAAGAGGTTGTCGTTGTTGGTGGCATAGTTAGCTTCGGGAGATATTTCAAAACTTTCTTCTTCACGCCATTGTTTGCCGTAGTAGGGTGGGATGGCGTCGGCGCAATGCTCGGTTCTTCGAGAGTTTGAGATAGACAATTTGAGACGAACGAGGACGAAAGCGGTGTGAATAGGATTGATAGGTCTCTGTCGATTTTCTGCAAATGCAGAGGAGTTGATGGAGGCAACATGTGTGTCGAATCCATGTCTCACTTACTCTCTGACCGACAATTCATCAATACACACCTAATTAATCGCCATACAAAATAAAATCTCATTCTTATTTCCTAAAATCAATCTCTTCACACAATCACCAACTTGGCAGTATAATGGACTCTTCTGTAAAACTTCGCTCTTGTTTTCGTTAGATTATTGCATAATAACAATCGAGTTCTGATTTTTTTCGGGTTAATTTCTAGTGTGTGTGTGTGTGTGTGTGTGTGTGTGTGAGAGAGAGAGAGAGAGAGGGAGTAGATGTGGAAATGGGGGGAACGAGCAAGGTCAAGTTCGCTTCGTTATCATCGACCTCTCAATTCGAGCTCTCAATTGCAAATACCTTTGTCACTTGTACAACACCAGATGAATACAGGGGGTCGAACCCTCAGACTCCAAAGACTCGCCTGAAAAAGATCAAAAAACTGATACAGATACGACTACCACCACTAGTGAATAAATGTTGAAGGATAAATTTACCTTTAAGTGGTATCACGAATCATGTTGGCCAGGTTAATAAACTGCATCTTTTTGGACAAAATGACGTTTTGCGCAAAAAATTGAGTAGGTGAGAGTGAAATTGTCAAAAAAATAGAAGGTATAAACGTTTTCCACAATAACTTCAATAGGTAGGGACGTTTTGTGCTAATTACTCTTTAAAACTACGTTGGAGATTTCTTGGTGTTTATTTTGGTACTTGTTCGAGCTCTCTGCTAATCTCTAACTTCATCGCGCAGTCATACTTGTTCGAGATCTAGTTATTTTGTGCACAAATTCTCTTCTTTGTCCTGTGTTTCTTTCAAAATTCGGTTTTATCTATATTTATGTTTATGTGAAAGGCTCCTCTTCTTCACATCGCCATCCAAATTTTATGCATCTAAAGACATATAATTTATGTTTTAAGGTATCCATAAAGCATTTTGTTATTTATATTTTAAAAATTTAGCATATGTTTAAAAGTGTTTTTCAGTACTTATAAGTTGATCAAACCATATTTTTATCCATATATTTTGTATGACGCACAATTTTTATTCAGTTTTTATCCACACATTTTATAGAACTCACTACTTAAAACATCTCTAATGCACTTCGTTTATTAAAATTTACATGACAAATAAAATAGACGGACTTCCAAACCATGTAGCCAAGGGCGGAGGTGGAAAGACCCTCCAGGCACCCCCAACTTTCTTTAAAAAAAAAAAATTAGTTTTTTTTAAATTTAATAACAAATCAAAACAAAAATGTTGACTTTTGGAGGAAAAATAGATTTTTCTCAGCAAGAGTGGAGCTACTAATTGTAACCCACAAATGTTGACTTTTGGTAACTTGATTTACTATCAATTTACTAGTTTGCTCCTCTATTTAATATTTGGATACACACAAGAAGGGTAAAATTGAGTTTACAAATTTATTGAATGAATGGGCCCAAAATTTGTTTGGAAAAAATCAATTTTTTTTTCCAAAATAGCATAATCAAACATGTTCTAAAGTCCAAACTCAATAATGAATAAACTAAACAAATAAAGTCTAAGAAAAGCTCAACAAAATTGATTAATCTAATATCACTTATTCTTCTTCACAGAACGTTCACGTCTTCAGCCTTTGACACATAAAAAAAAAAATTGATTGTGATTTCATCTTCAACCTTTTTACTTAAGCTGAAGATTTTTTTTCTTCTTGCTATGGTAAAACATTAATTCTACGAAACAAATTCTAATTCGAGTTTAAGTCGTGATTGTTTTGTTGTCGGCGAGTTCTCAAATTAGAAGAAGAAATATAGTCTCAGGAAACATATTAAAAAATTTAGTAGTGTACACAACCTAACTTGGATTAAGTTAGAATCATTCAACAACCAAAAAGAAAGTATTGATGTTAGTCTTTTCAAACAATCAAAACAAACACCAAGTTAGTATTGAATACGTCTAACTGCATCAATCGATTGTGTTCGATATATTCTTGTAAGTTTTTTAAAGATTATAACTTATAAAAAAATATTAGATTCTCATAAAAATTAGCTCAGTGATTGTGGTTTGAGAAAAAAATTCGGGACAACCTCCCGAAAGGGGTTCCCCATTCCGACTTACCTCTGTTTGAGGACCCCAACTTAAAATGTCTGGCTCCACGCCACTGCATGTGGCACTCTTCTATTGAATAGAAGATCAAATTAAAATTTCATAACCAATGGATTCTATCTAAAACTAATATCACCGCTTATGTGGCATTAATTTTTTTTAAATTGGCGGGTCTTCAATTTTTATTTCTCTCATCCTACTTTTTCTTTTTAATAAAATGCTGAGTTTGATTTAAATTTGTTGAGTCGTCTAGAAATTCGTCTAAATCTAGACATCTATTTTTTTGTATGCCACATCAAGTAAACGGAGTTCTCATCAACATGCATTGAAGAATTATTTTATAACTTCGTCTATCTGTATTTATTTCTAGCAGACATGTTTTGCTTGTTATTTTGAAATTTTCATTTAATGGTTTTGAATCTGAAAAATGCATTACGATGTTTGATATGAATACTTTTAAATGGTACCAAGAACCTACTTCGACGATTAAAAACTTAGCTAAAATAAGCAGAAAGAGGTTATGTCAATTAAAAGCTAAAAAATCTTATTATTATATCTATTCTACCAGTCATCTTTGACTTGGCTATTTTGAATTCTATATTTAACAGTTTTCAATCCAAAAGATGTTTTGCGAAGTTTGTCGTGAATACTTTGAAACAGTGTCAAGAATTTACTCTCGACAAATAAAGAATAATTCAAAAATAAGTCGAAACATCAAAATGAAAATTAGAATATAAAAAATAAGATTCGGATAGTCATATTTAATTTATTTTTTGAAATCGCCGTTTGAGAATTTTTTCAATTTGAAAAATAACGTCAACAAATTTTTTTTTGACCCCCAACAAAATATTCCTAACTCTTTATATAAATATAGAATTAATTTATGCTTTATATTTTATTTCTTTCTATTAATTTATTAATAACTTATTGAACGCCATTTATAATAATTTATTTAGTTTTAATTATTTGTATTAAGTTTCTATAACATCATAGAGAAAATATGGTGGAGAACAATTTGGACATGATGGAAAGAGATCTACACGGTTTACTAATAAGAATGAGACGTGTAAGTGTTTTTTTAGTGAATGTTTCAAGATTATTTTGTACTACTGTTATATATAATTAGAGGTGGCCAAGGGACCAGACGGACCAACCCAACTTGAAATTTGACGGACCACACAAAAAATTGGATTAAACTAACCTTGGCCCCATTTTATACGGACTCATATTTGTTGGGCAAATTCATCCCGATTTTGGATCAGCCCAACATAAATTTTTAATTTGTTTTTTCAAAACAATTAAAAATAGGGTAAATTCAAAGTCGGTCACTGTTTTGGCACTTATGGGCTCTAAAGTCATCTTCTCAAAATTTAATTTAATTAAAGTCATATTTTAGAGCTAAAAGACCAACATACCCTTAATTGTAAAAAATGTTAATTGTGATACTGTTTTGTTGTGATACTGTTAAACCTATAATTTTGTACTATTAATGGAACATTTTAAGAACTATTCTCTTGTTTATTCTCTACTGATTAATTTGTCTATCATTAAACACCCTATATATTTATACTTATCTATCCAATGGGAATCTATGTCCTAATTGAATCTCAAACATGTTCATAGCCTCGACATATCTCTCTAACAAGTTGAAATTTCAACAATATCTAATTCATGGTTTACATTGAGATTCATGAATCAGCTTAAAATCTTTGAGTTTTCGATATGACCATGTTGGAGTTTTCGATATGACCATGTTTTCTGCATAAAATACATTCAAACACCAGTTTTATGGTGACTATTTAGAAGGTTTTGGTGTTATGAGTAGTCAAGTATAAGTTTATGATTCTAGTAGTGAACCTTGTTTAGAATCTGATCAATCAAGAACTGAGAATGTTAATGAAAAAGGATCGGGTTCAAAGGATGTTCAACAAGAGAAAGATTAAAGGTGGCTTCAATAAAGATACATTTATCCGTGATCTTGCTTTTAGAAGATTTATGATACTGTTTTGACAAAAAAATTAAAGATTGTCATTTTAAGCTAAAAAGATGACTTCAAATAGGTAAAATCCGTCACACGCAATGGCAAAGCCATCGGTCTTGACCGTCTCGTCGAGACCATTCTGAAAACATATTATAATAAAAATTCTGAGCACGTATGCGAATTCTATGTTCATTTCTATTGTGATACTGTTTTTTGTTATATTGTTTTGCATAATACAGTATCAAATAACACACATGACTATGATACTATGTTTTTATTTTTGATACTGTTTAATTAGTCATGTATTTTGTTTGATCTTTGTATTATGCAAAACATTATCATGGATTAAAACATGGATTAAAACAAGATCAAAATTACTAATGCACATTACCTAAATAAAAACGAAGATCATGGATTAAAACGATTATCATACAGACAAAAAATAAGACATTCAAATAGTATCACGAGTTCAAACTTTGCCATAATTAAACGAAGATCAAAGATAAAGTACAGTATCATAAATAAAACTCATTCCACATAGATTCAAACAGTATCATGGAATAAAACAGCATCATTTATTAAAACAGTATCAAAATATACTAATACACATTACCTAAATAAAACAGTATCATGGATTAAAACTATTAAAACTAAGACATTCAAACAGTATTATGGGATTAAAACAGATTATCATGGATTAAAACATTATCAAAATAAACTAATGCACATTACCTAAATAAAACAGTATCATGGATTAAAACTAAGACATTCAAACAATATCATAGGATTAAAACAAGATCAAAATATACTAATGCACGTTACCTAAATAAAACAAGATTATCATGGATTAAATCTAAGACATTCAAACAAGATCATATGATTAAAACAGATTATCATGGATTAAAAGCAAGATCAAAATATACTAATGCACATTACCTAAATAAAAGCGAAGATCGTGAATTAAAGCAAGATTATAGACAAAACCAAGACATTCAAACAAGATTATCATAGGATTAAAACAGTATGATGGATTAAAACAATATCAAATTAAGTAGTGTTCTCCTCCACCGGTGGGAGCTTATTTGCCCACTAGGTGACTTGTCCAATCTCATTGGACAAGTCACCTAGTGGGCAAATAAGCTCCCCACTAGTGTGGAGGAGATCATCCTCATATCAAATTATATTAATGCATTACTTAAACAAAACATTTTCATGGATTAAAAGCGATTATCATAGACAAAACTAAAACATTCAAACAAGATCACATGTTCAAACATTGCCATAATTAAACAAAAGATCAAAGATAAAAGCACGGTATCATAAATAAAACTTATTCCACATAGAATCAAACAGTATCATGGATTAAAACAGTATCAAACAACACACATGACTAACAATGTTTTCTGTGATATTGTTTTTCTATAATACAATATCAAACATCATGCTCTCTTTTAACAATAAGAACTTCTTGCTACTTTCTCAGCACAGAGTCATAACTTTGGAGGACATCATGCTCTCTTTTAATTCTCTCTTTGCAACAGAGATCATTCACTATCAAATGTCCATGATGCCAATTGTTCTCCAATATATATCCGGGACAATTACGCTGTCAACACCACAACCACCTTTCCAAACACCCAAGCACCGTCGCCACCAGTAAAATCCGCCTACTACTACCCACATAAGTATAACACATGGGTTTAGGATAGTGTTGTGGTAGGTGGGTTCTAGAAATTATGGTTAGCGATGAAGTGGATATGGATGGTGATAGTTTGATAGGTAGGATGAGATTTTGAGTCATTTAATTAAATGAATAAAAATATAAAATACTTAAACAGTAGTTTTAAAATAAATAAATACAGATTATAAATACACTCGTCGGAGGTCACCGGATGTGGAGGAGGTTGTAGCCGAACGTCGCCGGAGGTGTAGGAGGTTGTCACGGAGGTGGAAGAGGTTTGTGGAGTTGGAAGATTGTGCCGATAGAAAAATATGGTTAAAATGGTGATTTTGGAATTAATTTAAAATAGTGATGTAAAGTATGACTTAATCATAATTTTAAAAAGTTTTGACTTAATTTAAAACAAGTCATGTGGAGATGATTTATTAACAATTTTCCCTTAAAAAAAACCACCACCCCTCACATCACCTCACCTCACCTCACCTCACCAAACCAAATCGGATGGGAGAGAGGAATTTATCCCCCTTGTCGTCGGATCCCAGAGTACTCCCTAGTTTCGCGATTCTCTTGTGTCTCAATCACGAAACCATTGATGGCGGTGGGTGGGAGGAATTTTCCTCCCTTGTTTTCGACATCGGTAGAATACTGGGAAAATTCTCCTCATCTGCGGCGATCGTTTCGGAGAGAATGGGGTGGGTGGGTCAAAAAATTTATCGGGCTAGTCCAAAATAATTGGGTCAGCCCGGCTTTAGCCCTGATTAGTCCGGTGGGTGAGTTATATCGGGCCAAATTGACTCGATTTTTTTACTTGACCAACTTTTTATTTGGTCATCCCAACCTAGATTCCGAGTTACATGGGCTAGCCCACTCGACCAGCCCATTTTCACCACCTCTATATATAAGTGAATTATATACTTTGTTTATGTGAATGATTTTATCATATATGAGTGCACATGAGCAATGGATTTGATGCAGAAAGTAAGTATCTATTAAATATAGATTAATTATATCACATACCACTAAATTTTATACTCTATTTCATTTATATTATCGAACTTTAATTCGATTCATTTATACTACCAAAATTTAAAATTACTTTCACTTAAACCATTTCGTTAACTAGTCGTTCATTGTTCGATGAAAATTCTGACGTAACATTAACGGATCGTTTAATTGGCTGATGTATCGCACCAGGTTTAAAAGTATTGTCCACGTGTATGGAGTTCAAAATGAAAACACGCTTTTGATGTAAAAGTTGTGTTTGAAAATACAATTTTGTATCAACCATTTTGACAATCTTGGGACCAAAGTCGTTTAATTGATGTCAAAAACATATTTTCATTTTAAACTTCATACACGTGGACAACACTTTCATAAATGGCGAGATACATTAGCCAATTAACAATCTGGTAGTGTCACGTCAGAAAATAATGAACAACTGGTTAACGAAGTGGTTTAACTAAAATTAATTTTAAAGTTTGGTGATATAAATGAAACAAAATAAAGTTTGGTTGTATAAATAAAATAGAATATAAAGTTCGGTGGTATATTATATAATTAACTCATTAAATATGGAACTAATCTAAGGATAGCAAAAATCATACCACCCGGCCTCGCCGCCGCCCGCCTCGCCTATTCGGGTAATAAGGGTGGGTCGGGGCAGACACTAAGGATCTGGGGCAACCTCGCCCCGCGACCCGTCACTTTAATTTTTTTTTGGAAAATTCTAAAATAAAATTACAATTTACAAATCATTTTTATTTAAAAAAAATGTGTTGAATAAGAATCGAACTCAAGTTGGAATTATGAAACTATAACTCTTAACCACTACACCACAACCCCAATCTTGTATTTCTTTTGTTTTATTTCGTACATATAAATAAAAAATTCTTATTCTTTTTTTTTAATTATTTTTTTCTGTTAAAAAAAAACTTAACCGGGGCAGTTGGTGGGTCAAAACCTTGCCCCGCTTCGCGAATTCACGGTCAGGATAGAACGAAGGAGGAGAGGCGAGGCGAGGCGGAGGCGGGCGGAGGCGGGCGGGCGGGGCACGCCTCATTGTTCCGTTCTTAAACTAATCTATGCTTTTCCATTTATATAATATTCTATTTAGTGCTTGTTTGATTTTGTTAAAAAAAAATTAGTTTTTAGCATATTTTAATAAACGTGAATAAAATTTATGGTTAAAAAATAGATAAAAGTATTTCCAATGAAATGTGTGATTAAAATTAATTACTGACTTTGATTTAAATTTTTCTCAACCTTTTTAACAAAATTAAACATGCACTATATATAATTACTAAAATATACATTGTTTATTACGATGTCTTTATATATTATTATTATTATTATTAAATATTCATCTAACAGCTAAAAATAAATTTTACTACACAATTTACATCACACGACTTTAGAATTGTTGGATTGTTGTTCTATAAGTAATTTGTGTAATAAATTAATTAAACTATAATTAACAGAAAATATTTTAATATATAGAGTTAGAAATAGTTGGTCTTAGAGAGTCGCATAAATCGTTATCCTAAAGTGATGTGACATTATCTTCGTGCAGGTATTGTCGACACTACACGGCTCCAAGATAAAACATTTTTAACTCACAACCGATTCTCCTTCTATGGGCACGACCAAAAGGAGATAAGAACGAACCTTTTAACTAGTAGCCAAAACAAGAAAATAAGTATAGTGTATAAAATATTTTTTAATCTTGTTGTCTTGTAATGTGTGTAAAATATAAAACTACACTCTATTTTATAGTAGAAAATTCAACCACCACTTTTATAAAAATTTATATCATTCAAATTGGTTTTAATCATGAAATCAAGGAGTTTTTAGATTTGCTTAAAACTGAAAACTAAAACTAAAACTAAAACTGAAATTTAAATTAAATTTATATACATGTTTAAATCTTTAATTTTATTTTAGGTTACAACAAACATAACAAGAAAAACTTTGTACACGGGTGAGTAACAGAAACGAAAAGGGAAAATAAAAATATATTTTCTTATACTTTGTTATCATAATAAAATAAGTAATTAAATGGAAGAAAAACACTACATACTATACTATAATGAAAGGGAAATGATCTCCCCTATAGTGAGGAGTAGATATAAATGTCACATAACACTATAGGGAGGAGTTATAAAGGTCACAAAACACGTATTCTGTGGCCATTGGACAAGTGATTGACATTTATGTCAATCACTTCTTCTTCTTGATAGGTATGAACATGCGTGTCTTGTAGTCTTTAACTACAATTTTATACGAAGAGAAATTTATTTAAAATACAAAAATTGAACATGCTCACCTACTACTATCGATGATGAGAAATTTGTATTAGTACAAAATTCAACTAACAATAGTAACTTGCATTTTGCACGCTCAACTTCATCATTAGTAATAACATCGAGAAATTTCTATAGCACTCAAAACTTGAACTAATGAACAACGAAATATATTTTACACACTCACGTGTATCTTCATATTTGACGACAAGAATGTTACTTCAGGTATTCATCTACATCCTTAAGCATTCGACTACAATAATGTTATAAAAAGAGAAATTTCCACTGCATACAAAAATTCAACTAAACATACACAAGCTTTGCACGATCAAGTCATGTATTTCTTGCTCACACATAATTTAAGAACTAGAATTTTCCTTGACATACAAAAATTGAACTAATAATCGACATGTGTATTGCTCGCTGAGTACTTACAAGAATGTTATAAAAGAGAAATTTGTATCACACAAAATTGAACTAATAATCGATAACTTGGTATATTTTCTCTTTCACTATCAACAAGGTACCTTTTGAGTAAACCATCTGATGACTTTCACAGGGAGCTTCATGAGGCTTACAGCCAAATTGGCAATTCCAGTGCAACATATGCAACAAGGGCACAGACAGCTCAACAATGTTCTATTACAAGAATGCAAAATCATTAGCCAGACCTTCAAGCAATGAAAAGATAATAAGTAAATAGAAACACCATCGAATCCCCACAATCTAGAGGTGTTAAGAGGAACGAGCCTCCCGTTGAAGTGTGTATTGGAATCAATGTTTTAAACAGTGTAAAACGTGATTAGACGTGGATGTCGAGTTTTCAACTTTTCTGACCTAGACAAGGCCGATGTGTGAAAAAACGTTTTCTTGTTTTTAATATTATTTTAATTTAAATATTAAAAAAAGATGAAAAAAATCATAATAAAAAGTGCGTGCCTATTCTTTATGGTTAAAAAAAAACACAATTGTGCGCCTATGATCTAATTGTGTATGTAAATTACCTATGACTTAAATAACAAAGGTGTATCAAAGAGCTTAATCTTGCACTTTTTAAATGTTGATTGGGATATTTATGTCATTCGATCATTTCAAGGTGAAGTGCAAAGTGCAAAAACACGCGAGGAAAGAATTGAACCCTGAAACTTATAATGAACGGATGGAAACGGATTGAAAATCAAACATTGATGAAAAAGAGAAGAGGTAACTAACCTGAGGATCCAAACAAGAGCACCTACTAGAGAGAAGATCAGTGCAAGAAAGGCAAAAGGCAGGCCTATCAAGAAACCCAATGGCCTACACCCTCCATTGATTTCTCCTCTGTACCTCTTGATATCAAGACTCAAAATTTTTTAAATGGAGACTGGAGAGAGAACAAACATAGATATAATAGAGAAGAGGTTTATGTTCTATGTAACATTCAAATGATCCTTATGATGGGTGGTTTTATTTAGACGTAAAATGAATTTTCTATTCAGTCGTGGAAAAGAGGTGGCAAAAATATTTGATTCATAATTGCCCGAGAGAAGATTATTCTTGAGTCGATTTATTGTCCTAAATATGTATATCTTTAGCCGTCTTTCAAATAAAAACTTTACACATTATCATATAATGTGAGGATCATTACGGACAATATTTAATACATTCACACTTGATGTTAAGTTAATTTATTTGATTATGTGTAAAGTTTTTAATGAAGAGTCGACTAAGAGGATATAGAGATTTAGACTTGTGTTGTTCTAGAATTGGTGACTATTTTTGGTATTGAAGAAGTCCAGCCATCATCTTTGATTGACCCAAGTATGCTTCCAAGAATTTCTTGCAAATACATGGCAGTCCTCTATTGACTTTGTTAACATAATAGAGAATTGCTTCCATTAGAAAATGAGAAATTTGTATTAGTACAAAATTCAACTAACAATAGTAACATTTTGCACAACTTCATCATTAGTAATAACATCGAGAAATTTCTATAGCACTCAAAACTTGAACTAATGAACAACTAAATATATTTTACACACTCACGTGTATCTTCATATTTGACGACAAGAATGTTACTTCAGGTATTCATCTACATCCTTAAGCATTCGACTACAATAATGTTATAAAAAAGAGAAATTTCCACTGCATACAAAAATTCAACTAAACATACATAAGCTTTGCACGATCAAGTCATGTATTTCTTGCTCACGCATAATTTAAGAACTAGAATTTTCCTTGACATACAAAAATTGAACTAATAATCGACATGTGTATTGCTCGCTGAGTACTTACAAGAATGTTATAAAAGAGAAATTTGTATCACACAAAAATTGAACTAATAATCGATAACTTGGTATATTTTCTCTTTCACTATCAACAAGGTACCTTTTGAGTAAACCATCTGATGACTTTCACAGGGAGCTTCATGAGGCTTACAGCCAAATTGGCAATTCCAGTGCAACATATGCAACAAGGGCACAGACAGCTCAACAATGTTCTATTACAATAATGCAAAATCATTAGACAAACCTTCAAGCAATGAAAAAATTAAGAAGTAGATAGAAACACCATCGAATCCTCACAATCTAGAGGTGTTTAGAGGAACGAGCCTCCCTTTGAAGTGTGTATTGGAATCAATGTTTTAAATAATAAAACGTGATTGACGCGTGGATGTCGAGTTTCAAACTTTTTGACCTAGACAAGGCCGATGTGAAAAACGTTTTCTTGTTTTTAATATTATTTTAATTTAAATATTAAAAAGATGAAAAAATCATAATAAAAAGTGCGTGCCTATTCTTTATGGTTAAAAAACACAGTCAGCCACTTAATTGCGCGCCTATGACTTAAGCGAGGTGTACAAAGACGCTATTCACCATATTTTTAAATGTTGATTGGGATACATGTCATTCGATATGACAAAGTGCAAAAACACGCGAGGAAAGAATTGAACCCTGAAACTTATAATGAACGGATGGAAACGGATTGAAAATCAAACATTGCAAAAGAGAAGAGGTAACTAACCCGAGGATCCAAACAAGAGCACCTACTAGAGAGAAGATCAGTGCAAGAAAGGCAAAAGGCAGGCCTATCAAGAAACCCAATGGCCTACACCCCTCCATTGATTTCTCCTCTGTACCTCTTGATATCAAGACTCAAAATTTTTTTAAATGGAGACTGGAGAGAGAACAAACATAGATATAATAGAGAAGAGGTTTATGTTCTATGTAACATTCAAATGATCCTTATGATGGGTGGTTTTATTTAGACGTAAAATGAATTTTCTATTCAGTCGTGGAAAGAGAGGTGGCAAAAAATATTTGATTCATAATTGCCCGAGAGAAGATTATTCTTCGAGTCCCGATTTATTGTCCTAAATATGTATATCTTTAGCCGTCCTTCAAATAAAAACTTTACACATTATCATATAATGTGAGGATCATTACGGACAATATTTAATACATTCACACTTGATGTTAAGTTAATTTATTTGATTATGTGTAAAGTTTTTAATGAAGAGTCGACTAAGAGGATATAGAGATTTAGACTTGTGTTGTTCTAGAATTGGTGACTATTTTTGGTATTGAAGAAGTCCAGCCATCATCTTTGATTGACCCAAGTATGCTTCCAAGAATTTCTTGCAAATACATGGCAGTCCTCTATTGACTTTGTTAACATAATAGAGAATTGCTTCCATTAGAAAACATCAAAGCAAAACAAAAACTTTTGACTCTTAATTTCTCTACATGACCTTGGAACGAACACCAACCACAGCACGCAAATGAGCATCAATTGACAAACTAGTCTACGTTTTTCTATCCAACTCGACCAAATGAAGTAGCTAGTTCCATAAGCTAAAGATGGGGAATCAGGGCTTACGAATGTGAGTAAATCACGAACCATCACGTGATTAAGAGCCCGTTTGGTGTGGATTATGAACTTTTTGGTCAAATAAACTATTTTATAATCCACACCAAACGGGATCTAAGTGTATATTTAGTAGAGTTTAAAAATAATTTTTTAGGAGATTTTTTTGAAAAAAGTTGGTGAAATGTGAGGTTGAAAAATTGATAAATATTGTGGGTCCATGAAATAGGAATTTCGGCGCAAATGGTCCATAACCTTTTCTCCCAATGTGAAAATGGTTCCTAATGTTTATTTTTTTGGCACAGAATCTCTAATCTATGTATTATGGTGTGTAATTGGTCATTAATTGATGAAAATGACTAATATACCCTTAATTTTAAATAGGAAAAATTGTAGTTGGGTTGATAACTTTTCCAGAAAGCACAAACTACTAACTGGTCCAATAATTTTATTTATTATAAGAAATTTAAGAAAATTATCGAGTTTTTTTTTTTTTTTTGAAATAACACTTTATTAACCAAATTGATAATATACTAAATTATTTTGTATATTTTACGAATATTTATAAAATAACTAAAATATAAGATCGTAATTATTAATAAATATTTCAAATAAAATTATTATTTTTATTATTAAGTAATTACATTATTTAAAATTTAAACTTTTATTTTATCATTATACAAAAAAAATACATTTGTCACAATCTTGATGAACAAATACTTTTATTTAATTGAACTATATGTTTATTAACAACAACTATTAGAGATCCAAATGTATTCTTTATATTTTAATTTATCATTTTATTACCGTTCAAAAATAAACAACACATAATGTGTAAATTAATTTGTATTATTATTGTTATGTTAAATAAAAATATAATAAAACTAGTACAATATCATAAAATTATATACATCATTTTGTTATTTATATAACTTAATTTTTATTTAAATTTTTCATATTACATAGCAATTACATATATTTAAAGAACAATAATTTTATAATTTTTCTTATGTAAAATTTAATTCACACTTATATAACAATATATTTAATATGTAAAATTAAATATTATTTTAATAAATATACCGGATATATTTGTATATTTTGTAAAGATTAAAAATCTAAATGCAATTTTTTAAAATTAAAATTAAGAGTACATTTGTCTTTATCATCAAATAAAAACTAATTGCGCACCAAAGCACGTAAGTTAGGGACTTTTGTACCAAAAAATTAAACGTTAAGAATCATTTCTACATTGAAGACAAAAGTTAAGAATCATTTGAGCCAAATTTCTCATAAAATATGTAGTTGAAAAAAAAAAGAGTTTATTTTAAACTCTACCAAATATGCACTAAATTCACAAAAAGCCAAAAAATCAAAAGTGAAATTTGATCTAGTCAAGGAATTTCTTATCTACTCAAGATGATTGTGCATCAAGTTGTTTTATTTTTAAAATGAGTTGTGCTATTTGTACACTCCCACTTACACCTACTTATGTGACATAATAATTTGACCAATATTCTACCTCAAAAGTGAGAGTGTAAATAAGAGTGGTAAGTGAGAATGTACAAGTAGTACAACTCTTTTAAAATTGCGTCACAAGTTAAATCTAATCCCCATCCCCACTTACTATCACACGCATACACTTTCAATAAGTAACATGAATTACAAGTTTGTGACAAAGCAAATTAAGAGAAAACATCAGTAGTTTTTTCCCTTCATTTTTCTTCTTCACTACAAACAGATAAAATAAAGACAGTGCACTGCAATATGTTATATATCATACACTACATACGATTCGTTCTACACATCCACATCCAACAAGTCTATGAAGCTTTACTTGCCAAAACTATATACCGCAAAAAACCCAGCAACCATTTGATTCCAGCCTAGACACTAATAGACTCATAGATTTCATATTTTCAATTAGTTACTTAGCTGCCAAAAAATCAGTGTCAGTCTGTCACTCTTCCACAACATTCACCAACTCATACTCAATGAGCGAAAGATTGTTATCTTCTTTAACCACGAGTGTAGAAGGTTCGGTGACCTCAATACGACCCCATTTGTCTACAGCCAGCCTCATGGATCCCTTGAACATATCAATCTTTGCATTACGAAGGATGACAGTAGTACCGGGTTTCACTAAATCAACTGAGGAAGAAATATAAACAAGAACCAAATGGTTATACTGCTGAAAAACAAAAACGCCATCATCCATTTTAATGAAATAATCAAAGAGAAGGCAATGGGTACAATGAAACACAATCCATTAAATAGACAGAAATTACGAGATGCATTGTTTGTAGTTCGCATGATGATTAATTGTAACAAAGACAACTAAGACATGATAAAACACTGAGCACAAGATAAATAATCAATCATTTTCAAAAAATGCATAGTAACACAAAGCAGCATCAAACATTTACTCGGACAATGTTTTACACCCATAAAACAAGAGAAAGATTAACATTCATTAACATTATGACTACTTGACAAAAAGGTTTCTAGTTGTCCACTTGGATTTCTTAGATGTTTTAAGCAGGAAAATTCAAATTTTGGATGCCAATTTTTCATCATTCGGTAATCTCCTTCCTAAAGGAATTTCTCATGTCAGATATTTTCCTAAATGAAGTTGTTTTCGAACTTATATTGTTTCCTTAGGTCTTTCATTAGATCAATGAACTTAACATAGAGATGAGAATTGATTAATGTAGTCAAATCCCAAATTTAAAGGTAACAAAGCTTAATTTATTGTCCTCAAACTGCATTCCCAAGGCTTACGATTTCACATCAAGAAGCTTATAATTTTACAGCACAAGATACAACTACTATGAACAACCAAACTACTTGGAGTAGCCCTTTTTGTCATTCTGCCCGGCTTATGACCAACTGTTTAACTCCATTCAGACAACCATATTTTTCTTAACCACACGGGGTAATGTTAATTCAAGTCTTCTTAAATATAGTCATCTGAAGGACTAATGAGAATATCCTTAACTCCACAATTCTAGTAATAATGAAGGATTTTAAATCAACTATAAGAGTCTGTTTGGGAGTTTTAGAGTACTATTATGAGAGTTTTCTAAAGGACCGAGCGTTTATGAGGTGTGGTTTTGGGTGTTTTAGTAGAAGTTTTTAAAACAGTCAAACCTATACTTGAAAGTTTATTATCCCACGGTTCTTAAATTTTTTAAAAGAATAAAATTACATATATACAAGTATATATTGAAAAATATAGATATTTGTAAACAATATTAAGTATATAAAAATTTAAATGTAAATATATATTCGACTTTAAATTTTTTTTAAAATAATTCGACTTTAAATTTTTTAAGTCTGTTTGGGAGTTTTAGAGTACTATTATGAGAGTTATGAGGTGTGGTTTTGGGTGTTTTAGTAGAAGTTTTTAAAACAGTCAAACTTATACTTGGGAGTTTATTATTTAACGGTTCTTAAATTTTTTAAAAGAATAAAATTACATATACATATAAGTATATATTGAAAAATGTAGATATTTGTAAAGAATATTAAGTATATAAAAAATTAAATGTAAATATATATTCGATTTTAAATTTTTTTTAAAATAATTCAACAATAGGTAAAAAAATTATTGTTTGGAGAAAAGAAAAGGATGAAGTATGCATTTTAAATTTGGAGTAGATTTAGAAATAATTATTTCAGAAAAGCATTTTGGAGAAAACCAGCTAGCTCTGGGTTCGAGTGGCATTTCACCTCTAACCACAATTCATCTTCTGCTGATTCTTCAACATCAGTCGGTTCGGACCTCCACTTAGTTTCACCCAAGCTCCATCCTCGTCATGGATAGATCAATATAAGTAGTAACAATTGCCCTATGAAGACTCGCTTTCGCTATGGCTCTTGTGGGTTCTATTAACCAAGCCACTACCTATGAGTCGCTAGCTCATTCTTCAATAGGCACGCGGTCAGAGACCTGGTTCCTTTCACTGCTTGGGAGCTTACGGTTTCATGTACTATTTTATTTTCCAATAGGGGATTCTTTTCACCCTTCCCTGTACTACTTCGCTATTGGTCACCCAGGAGTATTTAGCCTTGCAAGGTGGTCTTTGCTAATTCACACAGGATTCCACGTCCCATGCTACTCAGGTGAGAACGTAAGTTAGTGATGCTTTCGGCTATGGACTTTCGCCATCTAAGTGCAGCATTCGTGCTGCTTCGCCTAGCAGCACGATGATTGTATTGCTCTCCCACAACACCGTTTTCACGGTTTAGACAAATTGAACGATCAAATACACTCTAAATTACACTACACCGTTTAAACTACCCAAAATCATTTCCCCCAAAACTAACTAAGCAATGGATTAACCAACCTCTTATAAATGGTGTTACCCAAAATCGGTCAAAACAACTCTCAAGCAGATCGTGAAGGTTTTCATTTGGGATTAAGCTTATGATGAAAAAAATATATATAAAATATAAAAAGTTTCCCACGTCCAAAAGATAAATCAGCCACAAACCAAATATTTGACAGGAGAAAAGTGTAGGTTTAAAACTGTCTGTGTGTGTAAAGCTAAACATACTAACACAGATGCTAGAACACTCTATTTCTACCCCAAGAAAAAAAATTAATACACGAAAAACCTATTATCCCTCACAAAATAACAAGCCAAGATAATCAAAACCCAGCATTTACAATTTTGTGAACATAGAATCCCATTCTAATGCCACAAATATTCAACCCATGTAACTATAGGTCTACTTGAGAGTTTATCGGTTATAAGGGTTTTTTAAAGTATCGATATTGAGCGTTTATCCAATTTTGATAGTTTTAGTCATGAATTTTAAAATAGTCAAACTGGAAATTTATTATCTAATTATTAAAGTTTTTTAAAAGAATAAAATTATATATATAACTATTTATTAAAAATGTATATATGCGTAAACAAAATTTATAATAGGTAAAGATTTAAATACGTAAAAATTTAAATATAAATATATATTCGACTGTAAAAAACTTATAATTTAATAGAACATAAAAACTATTGTTTAAAGAGAGACAAAATGTATCATTAGGAGAGAATAGGAAAAATAAAGTATGTATTTTTTATTTAGGTTAGATTTAGAAATAATTATTTTAGAAAAGTAAAATTGAAAAATAATTTGAAAAACAAAAAAAAAAATCAACGACTTGGAGCTAAATCACCCAAAATCTCCACAAAAAAAACCTAACAACCACCAATTTTTTCCAACATCTCGTAAATGGTACCACTCAAAACCTGTGGAAAAAACTCCCAAGCAGACCCTACAAGAATCATTTCCCACTTGATCATGGATTTGTGCTGCTGTGCAAGTATGTAACTTATGTAAATAACAAATATGTACGCATACCCTGGTCGTTGCGGGCAGTGAAGAGGATGGTGGCAGTCTCGTCGCCAACAAGGCACTCAGCAATGCGGGTGTTGCGTAGGTGGGGGGAGACGGCGCGGCCTTTCTGCAACACCATATTGGAGTTGAGCACTTTGACAAGCAGTGTGTGGCCGTTGGTTCCCGGTTTCAGGCTCTCCACTTTCACGAACACCGGCTTCCTCAACCCCCTTGATTGAACGTTCGCCGCCATTTGAACGCAAAACCCTAGCGGGAGAATTCTTTGATAGATTACTGTGTATATGTAGAGGAGTTGTACAATGTATTCGATGATTCGCGTTCATTTAAAATGGCTTTTGAGTTTTTGAATTTTGAAATTGGGAGGGTTTTCAAATTTCGGTTTCACGAGGTGAGCATTCATTGACAGAAGAGATTGGTGGTCTAATGCCCTTTCGTCTTCCACCACATGGCCTTTGTCAATTGGTTTTAAACGACGTTTCATTTTTCATCTTCTTGATTTGGTTGGATGCAAAACATTTTACTGTTGTACGGATGTATTCAGAGCATCTCCAATGCTCACCATAGATCGCAGCACGACGGCGAATTAAATAGAAAGACTTCTACATAAATGTGGAATGAATAGACGGTGAAGTCAAAAGTTCTCTTCAATGGGTTCCTTCTACATATTAATAATGGTGATTATGTGACATTTATTTTTTTAAATTAAAAATAATAAAACTAACCACTTAATGTAATTTAAATCTCAACTCTATTTCTTTTCTCAAACTATCGCTTTTATATCTCCTTCTTCCCAATGAGAAATCTAATTTACCAAAATTGTATATTATCCACACAATAGGTTATTTACTCCTTGAATTCACCACATTTGCATCTTGTGGCGTGCAAGCTTCGACATCAATTTTACCAGTTTGAAAGAATTTTGTGAAATAAATTAATATGGTTTTTGAATGAATGGAAATCATTACAAACAATAATTGTTATTACCGTAATATGTTGAGACCCACAATTTTCCTTATGTAATTGATGAATATTGGATAATTAGATTAAAAAAAAAATTTTTTTTTTTTTTTTTTTTTGGATTCAATCTGATCAATATTATCATTTGATATTTCTTATTTAATCAATTTTTGTTATGGATTCCACAATTACCGAATAATGAATTTTGTCATGGATTCCATCTTAAACTCTTTTTGTGATGATATATTTTGATTTATATGTCTCTTGAAAATTGACTTATTTCTGCATATTTTAGCCGTTGGATATTCTTGTTCATTATCTCAGAACAAATAAATGAGTATCTTTGAGTTCATGTTTCTAAATGTTTCCTATTTTTTATTTATTTTATTGGTGAGAGTTAGTTGCTGCTTTTAATCGTAGCTTGGAAATGTTTGCTTAGAATAAGTCCTGCTAATGAATTCTAATTTTTGATAAGTCGGACACTAGATGCATAAGCTTTAATGAACTTCTAATGCTCGATATCTCGATAAGCTATGGAATTTTCGTGAAAACGCTCATAGCATTTTCTCTCATCTTTCGTAGATAAAATTCTAATGGATTTCATAGCATTAAAGTTAATTTATAGGACCCTCTTGATTAACGGTATGTGCCTGCTTTAGATCTTGAATACTATCCATAAGATGGATTTAATACTGCAATTTCATGAATTTTGTCTTGGAATTCACTTCCATTGTTAACAATTTTTTTTTTATAGCATCTATGTTAATTTGGATGGAAACTAATGCAAGAAATTTTATATGGCATCTATATGCCAATGAGATGTTAATATTTATATATTTTTTGATTTAATAGGTGTGATTATAAACCATGTCGTCACCAAGTTATGAATCAGACTCCAACAGTTCATCGTCAAGCAATGACTCGTCTTCACTGACCAAACAACTATTAGAAGAGGAATTAATGGAGGAAAGATCATGTGTTGAAATGTCTTATAACGTGATTCAAACCATCGCAATTCATGTTCCTATGATACTTTCCACAACAATGAACAACACAAATCGTCCTCATGGTGGCTCAATGCCTGGTAGGCGCTATATTCGCCGTGATAGGAAAAAACGTCATGATTTAATTGTTAATGACTACTTCAAAGGTGAGAACTCAAAATATACGCGCAGAGCATTTCCGCGTCGATTTCGAATGGATCCGGAATTATTCAAACGCATTTTACAAGCAATTGAAAATTATGATTATTATTTTACCCAAAAGGTTGATGCGGTTGGCAAGGAGGGGTTGAGTCCTTACGAGAAAATGATAGCAAAGACGACGCATGCTTGTATCCACGGTTGTCCTGCAGATCTACTCGATGAATATGTTCAAATTGGAGAGAGCATCGCAATTGAAAGCTTAAAGCGTTTTGTGATCTTTGTCATAGGATTGTTTGAAGAACAATATTTAAGAAAACCAAATAAAGATGATATTGCAAGGTTGCTAAAAGAAGGTGATGGTCGAGGATTTCCGGTATGCTCGGTAGTCTAGATTGTATGCATTGGCATTGGAAAAGCGTCCTCTGACTTGGCATGGAACGATACTAACGGTTTTAAAAGAGTTCCTACTCTCATTTTAGAGATTGTGGCTTCAAAAATTTATGGATTTGGCACGCATTCTTTGGCATGGTCGGCACTAATAATGACATTAATGTTTTAGATAGATCTCCTTATTTGATGATCTTATTAATGATATTGCACCCCGATGCAACTTCGTTGTACAAGGTCATCAGTATGAAATGGGATATTACCTCTCGAATGGAATTTACCCACAGTATTCCATTTTAATTCAAACAATATCTCAACCGTCTTCTATTAAGGAGAAATTATTTTCTAAGCACCAAGAAGTCTGTGAGAAAGGACGTAGAACGAGCATTTGGAGTGTTACAAAGTCGGTGGCATATTGTTACAGGCCCAAAGACGTATGTGGAATGCAAAGGATCTAGGAAAGATAATGAAGACATGCATCATCTTGCACAATATGATCATTGAGAGTGAGCTTAGTCAAGGCATCGATCCACGAAAATTGGCTACCTCACTCGCAGAGAAAGCGGTGGAAGATATCAACGAGAACATGATTATACCTTTCTCGTGTCAAAAATGATTAACCGAACGAAACAAGTCCAAGACAAAAGGGTTCATAAAGAATTAAAGAGTGATCTTATCAATCACTTATGGAAATATATGGTGATAGTCAAGCAATTTGATGTTAATGTTAATGTATGCTTCTTTGATTTCATAGTTTAATGTCATTAGATAGGGACAAATAAAAAGTTCTCAATGTAGTGAACCAATTTGGATTTTTAATTTGTTAGCTTAAGACCGCTTTCGAGTGTATGTTCAAGATTCGGAAAAAGTGCATGTGTACCTAGTCAAGTTTTCGGTTCATTTACGGCTTAGCCTTCCACTTTTGCCGATATTTTAAGATCAGCGCGTTGTTATGTGGAAGTTGGTGTCACTATATGCTTCTATCTTTCACTTGCTAACCATTCGCAATCGTATGTAGAGAATTTACAAGTTTACAATACATTGGATTCAGCTATTTTCTTTATTTTGAAGGAATGCTAATTACTCCAAACCGCAATATGTACTCTATGTGCTATTGTGAAAAACAAATCAAAAGAAATATCCTTAAACATTTTGAAGAATTCGTCGTCTGTAAGGTTGAATGGGTTTAAATACAAATGGAATGAGGTAATTTTGATTTTCTCCAATAATCCTCGGATGGAGAACCACAAAGCTTGAAAATCTTGTGCAATTGCTCAACCTACAAGTTACAAATAGAAATTTATGAAAATAATGGACTAAGGAAATATCACACTCATAATTTTGCCACAGTCATAAGCACCCAAGACCAACATGCAATAAAAGCTAGTATGGATATAATCATGGATCACTTATGGAACTAAAAGCGGTTTCCAACCTATGAGCGAAAATAATCAACTCTTTATATTTCTTTTAAACATCATCACTAACAATACTCTCATCGCTAATGAGTGTGCTACTTTGAAGATCATATGATGAACAATGGTCAGTCTTTCAGAGGTCCATATAGTGATGGCACTTCCAGATGACATTAAGACATCAGCGATGGATAATGACGCATTAAGAAAATATCGACTCAGACAAATTGCAATGTCATAAGCACCCATGACTACCATTTGTTAGAGATAGATGTAATCATTCATTTTAAGCACTAACACTATTCAAAGCCCATGAGCGAAGACAACCACCACTTTTTATATCTTTTAACCACAATCACACCGCCGTAAAATTGATGTTTGCTCTTGTTGTCATACTTTCGAGAATAAATAAATAAAAGACACACATACTCACGTGGGAAAGAAAAGAAAAGAGGACATGTCAACAACTTGGGGATATACAAGTGAGTGATATTTATTGGAAAGAGGAAAAAAAAACACAACCAGATGAGGACATTAATATTTTTGAGATAGTGAAAGATGTGTTTCTATAATACCTCGGTTCTACCAGCATGATAGGCTTCCCAAAGATATAATTCCCCAAGGATGCAACCAACACTCCATAAATCCACCGCAACACCATATTGAGTTGCTCCAAATAAAAGTTCCGTGGCCAATACCATAAAGTCACAACACGGCTTGTTAATGAAACACTTTGATAATGTAAAAAAATATAGAAGTTATGTAATCATTAAACACTTTAATAAATCATTAAACATGGGATCCCTCATATCGTGCAATAGTCTTTAATGATTCTCCAACCATTTCCTTCGTAAAGTTTATGAGCCCTCATTTTGTCACCCTTCCGCAAGTGGCCCGCAATCGGTGTCTTGTAAACATATGAGCTTGGAACAAATGATCGAGCTTTCATTGTTGTCGATACTTGTCCGCTTCTTCTAATCTCCCGGATCGGGCAGAGATTGATAATCAATGAAGTGAAAACCGATGAATCGGCATAAATAATTTATGTTCCATCTCAGAGTCGACTTGTTCAAGATCTCGCAACAAGAATGAATTGGTCGGCATTAAATGTTTTACTTAAGAAGTATATCATGTAGTAATCTTTGAAACTAGAATTACGATACAAAACAAGCGACCATCTATACCATCTCCACTATTGGATCCTAGCTTAGTCATCTTAACAGAAATAATTATCTTTGTATTAGCAAAAGCTAGAGTTTCACAAATATATAGTAATAGACGCAGATCATAAACTTATTGTCATCGAAAAGAATTTGGTACAACAAAATGGTTATTGGGGGTCCTCAATCACAATAATAGCGAATGCCAAATAGGCATAAAAGAAACATCTGAGTTGTTGATGATTCAAGACTTGAACTAGTAAATGAAGTATCAATTGAACATTCAAATATGTTTGAGTTCAATACATTAGCCACAAAAGAAGTTAATCGATTCAAGAAGAACGACATTTATTCACATTAAAAGCGAAGACATAGAAAATTACCCCTTCACTGCTTTCGAGGACACGCTCCTTCTCGAAAGAGTCCCCTTCGGTGACCATGGCACCTCCGCATTTTGATAATGAAGGCAGGGCTTTGTTGTTCAAAGCACGATAAACGACTAGGATATTGATAAATTACGACTATCTTCATAACCACCCGGAAACACAATAGCACTAATGAAGATCATTCCCATTAATAATCTTGCCATGCCCATCACCAAATGATCAATCATTTAGTATCTCAAAATGGGATTTTCATTTTCTTGAAATATAAAAATTAAATATCGTAATCACAATTTACTAGGATTTATCAAGAAATTTCGATATTATGAAATTTGAATATAGAATGAAACTGAAAGCTACATGTAATATCGAATCACGACTATAATAGAAAAGAAATTAACATTAATTTTTCAATGAAAATTAAACATGATAGTCGGTAAAAAAATAACGGGAGCAAGTCTATGATTTGTTATGCTAATGTTCTTAACTATGCTACTCTTTAGTTGTTCGTTAGAATGTGAGAAGCCACACAAATGTACTTGAACTTGGCTACAATTCACGAACAAAAAAAAAAAAGATGACCAATGAAGAAAAGTCAATTTATAAGAGAGGTTGAAGGCAATATTAATACATAATGCAAAATGAAAACTAATTACTTACAATATCATTTCCAAAAAGGTCATCGTTCTCCCGATCCTTCAATATTTTAGCTTTGGTAGATTTCATAGGTCTTTCATGATCTTGGTGTAAGTTTTCTTGATATCTTGGTTTATAATGCGGTGTTGCTCTTTCCTCTTTTGAGCTCTCTCTCTCAATTCTTGATATTTGATTTTCAATTTTTGTGCGGTATCTTTGAGTTTTAAATCTTTTCTCAGTGTTTGTTCTCGCATTTCAAATTGTTTCATATCTTTCTCTCTTTTCAGTTCCAACTCTTTTTGATTAACTTCAATCTGTTTTTCTAGAGTGCATTGTAACTTCTTCAACACATCCACTACACCGTTCTCATCATTTAACCTTCTCTTTTTATCTTTACAACCTTTTCTTCTTTGGGGCGTACAACCTCATCAGAGTTGATACTAGTTGATGTCATAAACTCATCACCTAGATTGACAATATTCTCATGAGTTCCTGGTGTATTACCATTGTTGGATCGGTGCTTGTTAGATTCATTCATCTTGGTAAGCTGAGTTGTACACCATTTCGCATTGCTTTTTAGGATCTCCCAGCAATGTTCAAATTTAAATGGTTTGTTGTCGTTACAATTCTCAAACATTCTCATTGCTTCTCTTTTCTACAAAAAAAAAATTAAATTAAAATTTTCATTCAAGCATATAGTTAAATCTATTTTTTGAATCATCTAGTGTGTTATGCGAGAATCAAAATAAAGTGTGCTAGAATATAATAGTAAAAAGAAAGGCTTACCATATCATACGGAGTTGTTCCACTTCTTGGATGTCTTTCTAGTGCTCATAAAATCCATGGAATTTGCTAACATCTTGTTGTATTTTTGCCAATGACATCCTAAGTTTGTTGGTATTTCGAACATTGTTACATTAGGCCCCATATTGTCCTTCCAAGTTTCAAAGATACGATTCCACATTGCTATATTTTTTTTGACCGTTGTCGTCAACCGAGATGTATACCCATGCCTTTGTAAGTGCAATATCTTACGCTTTCGACCGGTTTGGGTTGGCACAAGAAGTTTGAGAGTTTGACTTTTGGGTATTACTCACTTTATTTTTTCGTCCTTTGGATGGAGTACAAGTTTGAGAATAATCGAATGGACTATTAGGATTGTTCAATAGAGCTTGGTAAGAAAATCTTGAACCGAATGGGTGGCTAATGTGTGAAAAGTAGGAAGAGTTCATTTTGAAATGGTATGTTGAATGAATCAACTGGGTTTGAAAATTCAGTTGGAATGGTGTCATTTGAATGTTGTTGCGAAGGTGAAAAATGTGAGTGTTGTGAATCCATTTAAAGATACGCCTGCACAAGGTCAGTTGTGAATCCATTTAAAGATACGCCTGCACAAGGTCATAGCGAAAGCAATAAGTAGTGATACGAGGAAACTCTCTACTTTCTCTTGAGTTTAAAATTCACAAAATTTATTAATCAAGCATCATGAGCACTCAAAACTATATCAAGTTCTTACTACTTAAAAGAGAATCCAAAATTGTATTCGAATAGTTGATCTCAATCACAGCCTTTGACAACATGAGATTGGCCCAATTGGGACCTTGGAATTATATTTACAAATGACCCTTCATAACCAAACAGTCAATATTCAAATAAACAAGAAAAAGAAAGCTTAGTCATTTAGCAAGAATGAAATAAAGCAACTTGGTCACTTGTATCTTTTGAACTAGTTCTTCTTTCTGGACAGAGAATTTATTTGGATACAGCTGGTTATGTTTTGTGTTCTGCTTCATTTCAAATAGTTTTAAATTGAGGGAAAGGGAGGTAAGTTTCATTGTTTATTCTATAATACTCGTGTATAGGAAATAGGCGATTTGACTATAAATCCATATCCAACTCTAAGCCAAACATATGCCGGAAAGGTCTCGATCGATATTCATGTGCTAAAACCACCGATCCGATGGTATATTAGTAACATGTTTGAATAATTGCTTAAACCCACCGATCGACATTCATGTGCTAGTCCGCAATATGGTTTGGTTTGGATTGCTATTTCTAGGTTTTCAGAATATTCATTTTATTTACCTATTAGTAAATTGATTTCGAGATGTTGTAGAAGTTGCAAAGAGCTTAAAGCATTCGTGCAAATCATCGAATTGAGACTAAATGACAGATTGAGTTGTTGCGTGCAAAAGAGAACTATTACAGCATTAAAAGTCCGGACAAGCGGTGAACTTTGTGTTAATTTTCTCCACTTATTCTAGTTTCATTACTGAGTTAATAGCTGGGGTAAAGTCTTTGGTGCGGTTTAGCCTAGACCCACCAAACCCGTAAGATTTTCTTGATGATAATAATGGGGAAACAATTAATGATCATCACAAAATGGGCAAATAAAAACATGGGTTCCCAACAAATCTTGCAAGCCCAATAGAAAAATCATTAGAAATTCATCATTTTATCAATCGTATTTTCTAATCTTTGGGGCATTTATAAAAACTTAAAAAAAACCCAATCAACAACCTTGAAGATCAAATGATGGAGTAAAGAAGATTCTTGATAAACTTACCTCACGAAATATTATTCAATTTGTACTCTTTCTTTGAAGAATTTGAAATCGCAAACAAAGCTCATTGTTGTCGTTTAATTTCTCATTTCTGCTCAATCTTCTCCACTTCGCAAAAAATTGCTTGAAATCCAATGAAATTGGTCAATTGTGATGTTAATTTGGTTAAGATATGAAGTTCCCTCACCTTTGAAGAAGATATGAAGTTCCTCTTCTTTTCTCTTTTCCCACCAAATTTTCATTTCCACGTCCCGCTTTGATAGTTAAATTAAATCATAAATTAAAATAATTAATTAATGACTCATCACATCTCACAGAACATCTAGATATAGAATGAGCACCTCACAACTTCTATTTTTTTTTGCCACATCACCCTAACATTGTACTCCACATAATGCATTGGAGAAGTAATTTTAATACACATTGTTTATTTGATGGCGTGGCACGTATTTTAATCCAATCCATTGAATGCATTGGAGATGCTCTCATAATGTGTAAATGTCTACGTGGGGTTCCCGATAGTCAGGGACTTGGGGACGGGGAACAAAAAATATTGATCTTTGCATGTTTTCTTTTCTTTTTTTTCATTTTTTATTTAGAGATGCTCAGGAACTCGGATTTTGGTAGAGAATGTAAATTGCTGGATGTAGCTCAATAGAACGGAGTTGAGACCTGTTTTTTAATTGCGCTTACAAGATGTCAAATCCATACTAAATGCAGGACTCGGACCCTCACACTGTAGTTGTCAGCGAAGTTGAAACTACATCACTTCTATTTTTTCAACCACTGAGTTATGTCCTGGGGGCATTTTGGCACAAATAGTGGTATGTCTTTAGTACGTTTTTGGTTCCTAACTTATTATTTTTGGCTAGGAGTTTTCTAATCTATACCATTGAGTGCAAAAATGGTCTCTATAGACAGATTTCGTCCAAATTTTTTATTAGTTGGGTACATGGAGTAGACTCTCCTTTAATTTGTCTTTACCTGCATGATTAAATTGGTCTGAGAATTTTGAAAAAAAAAAACTCTCACCATACTGAAACGCGAGAAAACCTTCATTCAATCATTGCAAAAAAACATAAATTGAACCCAAGGGAAGAAAAACAAATTGCGTATGACTCATAATTTGTAGGTCTCAAATGTGGTATCCTATGTATTCTTTTTAAGGAAATTTATCTGGTTTTACAAATATGTAAATGACACCAGTTAATTGAAAATTTCTCTGCAAATGTTGTTTGATGTGAATATTCGTGTGACTTTTTTAATAGGTTCAAGACTAACATTGCACTATTTTACATTCGTTATAGACCAGTTGTGCACATTTACTGAAAATGATAGAAACTACTTGCGTATCTTTACTGAAAACGTTAGGGACCACATATGCACCTTTAGTGAAACGTTGGGAACCATTCACACACATTTACTTAAAAGATTATAGACTATCTATGCACCATCTCCTCACATTTTACATAATGAAACAAATATTACTTTCGTTCATTCATTCAACAACTACAAATACAACATTACAATATCCATTGTAATTATCTTATTTTCATTCATTCATCAAACAACTACAATACACATTACAACATGTTACAACACATTAACCCTTCACCCACATTGTAGCAACTCCGCACATAAAACCCAAAAACCAGGTCTTTCAAGGATCACCCGTCTTCTTTGACAAAACAAACTTAAAAATTTATGAACTTTTACAGATACCCCATTACCAGAGAAAGAGAAATAAAAACAATGGCTCACCCGTCTTCTATGAAAAGCCGAAAACGTCTTCCAAAGTTCAAATATGTCTAAGAAATCTTCATCTCCAATGGTAGCCCACATTCAACAAAGATTAGATTTCATTTACTTTTTCTAATTCCAGTCAAACACATTACTTCAAATGAGAGAGAAAGTATATGTAGTAATTGTTTGTTGAAACCAATCAAATGAGAAGTAGATGGAAGTGACGATTTACCCCTGCAAGTAAAAACAAATTAAAGGAGAGTCTACTTCACCCACCCAACTAACGATAAATTTGGATGGAATTCGTCCATATGAACCACTTTTGCACCCAATGGTATAGATTATGGACCTCTTAGCCAAAAATAAAAGGTTAGGGACTAAAAACGCGCTAAGAACATACATTAGGGACTATTTGTGCCAAAAATTTTTATTTTTTTATTATATATTTTTAAAATTTAATTTGTATTTAAAATAAAAAAATAAGTAAATAAAAAACAGGATGAGAAACGAGATATTTTAATTCTTGTTCCATTCTATTGCCATCCATAATCGTATAGTTAACTTTAAAATTTATCATTATATATAATCTGGACTTAGGTAGATAGTTACGTCAATACATTAAAATCTCAAATTTGAAAAATAGATATTGCCAGAGCATCAGCAATGGACGTGTTTAATATTACTATGAATCAAATTTATTTTTTCAATTAATGTGTTAGTATGTTAGCAAAAGATGATATAGTACACGTGATGAATAATAATTATTATGTGCAAAAACGACACGCGTGATCACTACATTAGTTATTTTTAAAAATTGTTTATAATTTTTAATTTTTTAAAAAGTTAATTACGAATGTGGTGATGCGGCGTGTCAGTGAGCATCTATAATTATTACCCACCCACGTGACGCTTATATCATTACTCGTATGTTAGCTAAGAACATTTATTTTTATTAGAAGTTAACTAGGTTGCACTAGCAGTTTAGCTAACATACGTGTCATTTAATTAATTTTTCCTTTTTTTTTGTTGCAATCTCATATATATTCACATTGGGATTGACTATATGTACACATAAAGATTGACTGATTGAGTAGCTAAATTTTACTAGTATAATGTGATAGTCAAATATTAGTAAAATTTAACATATAAATATATCAATTAATATTTATTTTATTATCTACGTGACAATGTTTAACTAGCTAATAATACTAAACACATGTTTGGTAGTGTTGAAGTTATAAGTTGGTAATGAATGTGTAGATAAAAAGTAGATTGTACTGAAATTATAATTTAAGCAATTCCAAACATGTGCTAATGTTTTTAAAAATAAGCTAATAATTCTAGTTCGCAACAATAAATAAATGTGATAATTTTGTTACATACTTGATTTTCTATTAAAATTTCATAATTACTTTTTAACATTTTAAACTTTAAAAATAACAAATGTAACACACACTTTTTTATAAGAATTATAACAAACGTAACAAATGTAACAACAAGTGTTAAAAAATAAAAACAATATTTTTAGAAAGGAAATTGGCGCAAATGGTCCCTAACATTTGCTCTTAGTGTGAAAATGGTTCATAACATTTGTTTTTTGGCGTAGTAATCCATAATCTATGTGTTTTGGTGCGCAATTGATCCTTATTTGATGAAAAAGACAAATATAGCCTTATTTTTAATTAAAAAAATTTCAATTAGATTCCTAACTTTTGTAAAAAGTACAAATGGATCCGATACTTTTATCTTTTTATAAAAAATTAAAAGAAACTAACAAATTAATAATATACTAAATTATTTTGTATATTTTATAAACTATTATAAAATAACTAATATTTAAGCTTATAATCATTAACAAACGTGTTAATTAAAATTATTTTATTATTATTAAGTAATCATATTATTTAAAAGAGAAATTGGCACAAATGGTCCATAACGTATGACATTAGTATGCATTTGGTCCCTAACCTTTCATTTTTGGCGGAATGGTTCCTAACCTATACATTTAAGTGTACAATTGGTCATTTTTTATGGATTCCGTTAAAAATCCGTTAAAAACCTTTCATTTATGTGCGTAAATAGTTCATCTCATTTTTTTGGTCTTTATTAGTGAGGGTAAAATTGTCAAGTTACATTTTTTTCAACCTTTCAATTGTCGAAATGGTCCATAACCTTAGTGTTAATTAAAGAAATTTGCAATTTGATTCCTAACATTTGCAAAAAGTGAAAATAAGTCCGATAATTTAAAAGAAATTAACAAATTTTTTGGATTGGTAAATATTTTTTGGACCCAAATCACCCCACCCCATTTATCCACCCTACCCCCACCGAAAATGGGGGAATTTCTCCCCTTGTTTCGGGATCAATGGCGGAAACAAGAGGGGGAAATTCCCCCTATTATTGCAAGTGAAACCAAAGAAAAGAACTTGCATCAAGGAAGAGATTTCTCCCCCTAGACGCCGTAACCACAGTGTGGTTACGGTGACCAGGGGGAGAAACCCCTCCTCCTCTCCCGATCTGGTTAACCTTGGTGGTGGTGGGCGGTGGCGGTGGCGGTGGCGGTGGCATGGCATGGCGTCTTGTCAAGGTGATGAAATGTTGCTTTTTTTTAATAGAAAAATAAATTAAAATTTAAAATTGGCATCTTCATATGTTTGATTTTTTTTCCTCTTTTTTAAATAGAAAAATAAATTAAAATTTAAAATTGTGCTGCCCAGTAACCTTGTGGTTCAAAAGCGGGCTAAGTTTAGCATAATTAAAATTTTTATTTGTGACAAATTTATTTTTCTTTTTATGTTGTAATGATAAAATTAAATTTTAAATTTTAAATAATATGATTACTTAATAATAATAAAATAATTAATTAGCACATTTGTTAGTAATTATGAGTTTAAATTTTGGTTATTTTATAATAGTTTATAAAATATATAAAATAATTTAGTATATTATCAATTTGTTAGTTTCTTTTAATTTTTTCAAAAAAAATTAAAGTATCAGACTTATTTTCACTTTTTGCAAAGGTTAGGTATCGAATTGCAAATTTTTTTAATTAAAACTAAAGTTATGAACCATTTGCGTCAATTGAAAAGTTGAAAAAAATGTAACATGACAATTTCACCCCCACTAATAAAGACAAAAAAAAAATGAGAGGTACGCAAATGAAAGATTTTTAAAAGAATCTGTCAAAAAGGATCAATTAAGCACCTAAATGGATAGGTTAGGGACCATTCTATCAAAAATGAAAGTTTAAGGACTATTTGAGCACTAATGTCATACATTAAGAACCATTTGCACCAATTTTCCTATTTAAAATTCAAACTTTAATTTTACTTCGTTACAACATAAAAAGAAAATAACTTTGTTACAAACTTTATGCTCAAATATTTTTATTTAATTGAACTATTTATTTATTAACTACAAATATTATAGTCCAAATCGTGTTCTTTATATTTTAATTTATCGTTCAAAACTAAAAAATTCATAATGTGTAAATTAATTTTTGTTAGTATTTTTATGTTAATAAAACATAATAATATTATTTCAATGTCATAAAATTATATACGCAATTTTGATATTTATTTAACTTAATTTTTATTCAAAATTTTCAGATTACATAACAATTACCTAAAGCGTAATAATTTTATATTTTTGTTTTATGAAAAATTTCGAGTTAATTACACTAATGGTCCTCATTTTTTCAGGTTTGTAACAATTTCATCTCAATTTTTTTTATAGCAGATATCATCCACATTCTTCCATTTATTCTCACAGATGGTCCCCAAATCACTATTTTTCATTATTCTGAAAAATCTATGATAATTTTACCCCTTTACTCAAATAAAGTAAAATGATAAGAAAAAATACAATAAAAATATTGCAATTAGGCCCTTAACCTTTATAAAAATACAAATAAATCCTAAACAATTTTATTTTATTCAAATAAGTGTTCTTTCCCAACTTACCCCTACCACCACCTGGGTTTGCATTGGGCGATCGCCAAATGTAATTTTGACAGACGCGGATTTTTCTTGCCTTTTTGAGTTCTAATTTAATTAGAAAACTTTTTGGGCACGATTTTAATGATTTTTTTGGATCTTTTGCGGCACAATTATGGAACTATAAATATGAGTTCTTAACTCATAACAAAGGAGCCGACTAAGAGCTGGATTATAGCCGATTTGGGAGCCAATTTAGAGAAGAAGAAGAAAAGACGAATCAAGAAACGAAGATAAAGATTCATCATTTCAAGATTAAAACGAAGATCAAGTTCAAGATTTATTTTCTTTCAAGTTTTCTTCATATCCGGGTGATAGTTTCTATATTTTATTTTTATTTTTTATTTTTCTTCTTAGTATGATAGGTTAAATTCTTTTAGTGCTAGGATCATGATAAAACTTGTATCATGATCCTTTAATTATTTGAATCTAGTTTTTGATATTTAAGCACGTTTTTAATTTTAAATAATTGATAATGATTTCTCTCAATCTACAATTATGTGCGCAATAGTTGTATGATTCTTGTAGCTTGTTTTACCTTCGAGAGATGGAAAATAGGTTATACATAGTATCAATTATCGTAGAGTCCGATAGGGGATAGAGATATACCGCTATGTTTTACGTGTTCTTTAAGTATTCACAAATTCTAATGCATTCTTGTATATTCGTGTCCGTTATAGATATATAGTGGGATCATATATAGGAATAAGTTTAATTCTACTCGAGAGAGATTGTTAAAAAATTAGGAATATTGATCTTCATAATTAAATCATGTTATCAAATTCAACAGTTCGAGTTAAAGAAAATTGGTATAAGTGGATTCGAGAACCTAGTAGGCTTTTCTTTTTCTTTTTCTTTTTTTTCAATTTTAAAGTAATTCTTCTTTAATTTAATCTCACTGTTTGTTTGAATTATAATTAGTTAATTGTTCTTACTTTATAATTTAATTAATTCTTAACCATCAATTTTCCAAAGTTCATTAAATTCGGTTAAGGTTAGTGTAATTGAAATTGAACTATCTAAATTTCTGTGGGTATGATACTTGAATTTATAATCTATTTTATTACTTGTACGATCCATACATTTGCGGAATATAATTGAAAAAAACTAAAACTAAATCTCCGACAACGGCGTATATCAATTGTTGAATTACACATATCATCAATTTTATTGATCCACAGCTTATATCCACACGTATCATCAATTTTATTAAAATATTTTTAAAAATCTAATTTATATAGACACAAAACAAGTGCTAAATTTGGAAATAAGAATGTATCTTCACGTGTAAAATACCTGCCGTGGTCACAAGGCAAGACTAGATTGGAAAGTAAATAAATAGATATATAGATCTCATTGTTAGAATTTATTTTTATGGCATTCCAAATATTTTAGCCAATACTAGGGATAACTTAAAAAGTAATATTTCTCTACTCCTTTGTTCTTTTTAATGAATACTTTTTGTGATTTTATTATTTATAACTTGAGAAGAATTATTATTTTATACAAACTAATTTTCCATTCATTGTTAATTTCGGGTACAATGAATTTTTGTAAATTCCTCGCAATGTAGTAATTATTTTCTAGAGCTGCTTGAGAGTTTTTGAGTATCGGTTATGAGAGTTTTTTAAAATATTGATTTTAGGCGTTTATAAGTGAGAGCGGCTTTAGATGGTTTTTAAAAGCGATTTTTTAAACGATTTAACCCATGCTTGATAGTTAATTATCTAGCGGTTATAAAAGTTTTTTAAGAGAATCAAATTACATATATGTCAATATATATATAAAAAAAAGTAAATGTTACAAATTTCATATTTCCAAAAGACCACCGATTTGAAAGGTTTAGAAATACGTTTTAAATTACATTACACCGATTTTGGACATGATTTTGGGCAGTTTAAAAACCATTAAAAATCGGTGCTCCAAAAAACTAACAAGCACAAATTTTCTCAACCTTTCATAAATGGTATCACTCAAAACTAGTCAAAATCGGTGAAAAAAACTCTCAAACAAGCCCTAAAAGTTTATATAAAATAAACACAGAGAAAAATCATAGCTTTGGTATTCATTATCTTATGATTTTACTTCTACTATTTTCAATTTCCTTAATGCTCTAATTATCGTAACGATTTGTTGTTTTCTTGATTTCATCTCCATGTGGATTGATCCCGGGTTCCCGAGAATTATAATTCTTTGACAATCTACACTTTTAAGTTAACTTTTAGTTTTGATTTAATTTTGATGATCAAAATAAATAATTATTTTTAATTTTGACTAATAAAAAAATACTCAATTGAATACAAATTTAGGTCCAACCTCGATTGAATGGAGAACTAAAGTAACAATTTGTTGTTTTCTTGATTTCATCTCCACGACGATTGTATCATGCAGCATTAAATACAGAAAACGAAAGAAAGGAATTGTATCCATCTCCTGAAATATCAAAACAACAATTTCTAAAACCATCTTTATATCCTTTTTATTTGAAACACAATTAGACAATACATTACATAAGACAAACAAACAAGATTTCAACTTCCTTCTCTTCTTTAAACTTGTCCAGTATTGAACAATCGAGCCTACTAAACATGGCTAACATTCATATCACAAAACAGCGACAGCAAGACCTCTGCAACATTCAGGACATTCTTTCAACATCCAGCAGCATTTAAATAACATAATTTCCTATGGATAAGGCACTGGGAACCTCCGCGTTTCAGGGCCGGCGACCATATCTTCCCAGAGCAAATCTGAAAGTTCCATTGTCAATTTTCCCACATTTCCTGTACCACACAAGATCATGGTCAATCCATTTTTCAACAAAATAAGATATTTTCTTTGGATATATGATGATAGATGAGCAATTCTAAGAAAATACATCATGCATATTTAAAATGAGTAAGACAACAGGAATTTCCGTCTTTCGCCACGAACACTATCCTATTTCGATAGGTAGGTGATTGGGACTTGCCACTGGATTTCAGGATATATCTCATCAGAATGGCACAATGAAATGAGTTTTTTATGTTTATTTCAACACAAATTTCTCATTCCTCCTTACTGTGATTTTCTTAATGGGTAGAACTACAAACTGCCCAAAAAAGCTCCTTTTAAGGAGCTCTTAAGCTTAGTCAAACATGCTAGTACAGTAAGTTACTTATTCCAATTTTTATAATAACAAATTATTTATTTTAAAACTCACTTGTTTACCTGCAAGTAAACTTATAACTAGTTATAACTTATAAGCACACTTCCTAAGCTTGGCCAAACATGCTCAAGGTTAACAGTACCATACGGATATATTCACTGAAAGCTTTTTTCACTGAAACGAAATTAAAAAGTTACCGTCTCCTATTGCCTTCTCGTCCCACATGACAATTGGTAATATCGGTAGTGTGCTTCCAACATACATCATTTCAGAAGCTCCTTTGGCCTCCTCCATATTGAGATTGGCAGATTTCACACTCTTCAAATGCCCTTGCTCCACCAACTTAGGTGCTAATTCAAGAAGCCTCATCGCAGTGCACCCACTTAGAATGTTATCAAAGAACGGCAAGATAAGCTCTTTCTCGGGAGTTATGAAAGCAACGTTGACATTAGGACCCTCAGCGATATGGCCTTTCTCGTCGACCCAAATAGATGCAAATGCCCCTTTCTCCTCGGCTTCCATCTTCGAGAGGACGTTTGGCAGGTAGTTTACGTTCTTCATAGTGGCAAAGAGGGGTGATTTCATCGGGATAGTAGATGTTATTACTTTGACACCTTCTTTGCATTGGGAGAAATCTTCATCAATGACTACAGCATAGAAGGCCGATGTTGGGCATCCTGCGGGAGAGAGTAAGAAGTCCCCAGGCCCTGCACTCAACCAGTATCGAAGAGTTCCTTTCCTGATCTGTGATGCTGCTGCAAGCTGAATAAGAATGCTTTTAAGTGTTAATTGCGAGAATGGAGAAGTTATTTTTGCTTTGGATGCTGATCTAAGAAATCGGGCAAGGTGGACATCCAGCTCGTAGATAAATCTGTAACAAGCAGTACAATAAACTCAGCTCTTGCACTTGGAAATCAAAGAAAGTAACATCTGAAAAGTAACGGGTTAAGTACACTTGTCGCCAACTAACCTTTTAGCGCAATTTCGTGTTGGTCACTAAACTTCATTTTGTTTCAAGGTGGACACTGAACCTAAACTTTGTTACATTTGGTCACTCCATCTATATTCATTTATTTGACTAGCAGAAAAAGTGATGCGACCGTCTAGTTATTCGTGAACTAGGCTGCTATGTCAGCTTTTCTATGACGTAATGATCATCTGCAACGAACTTTGACGTTCAGTAACATAATTGTAACAAAGTTTAGATTCAATGACCAAATTGGAACAAAATGAAGTTTAGTGCAGCGTGAAATTTTGCTAAATATTTAGGGAACAATAGTGCTTTTAACCCAAAAATAACATACGAGAAGCTTAATCGCTTAAAAAATCCCTCACTATGGCTACCCTTGATTGCATAAATCTATAAGTGGTCCATACAAAGGGCTCTTTTAGGATGGGCTATTAAGATAACCAATACTTCATGCACACGAGAAAATAAAGGAAAGGAGAATTAGAAAAACTCTACGTTTATATTGTAGGATTTATAGCATATGAAACTCTCAATTGAATTTGAACTTATCCAATTCAGATACAATATTTTTCCACCTTGAAAAGATCCATGTATATACACCGTTCAACATATCAATCTATTTGAACTATAACAATTATTAATCAACATTCAAGAGAGAATGGCCTACCCGTCAAGAATAATAGCTGTGTCGAAGACACCATGTCCTCGATGAACCATGTGGTCATCTATTGGAATAACCATCATTTCTGGATCAAGAATAATTCCACCAAATATACTAGAATACATTGCAGGGTAGGGTTTCCGCTTCCCTGACCAATTGTCATGCAGCTTCTCAAGCAACTGATAAATATTAAAAAACATTAAAATGAAGTATTTTTTTATAAGGAAAAAAAAAGCTGTAAACATATAGAATATCATGTAAAAAAAAAGAGTAAGAATTCATCAACTTTTTAAACTATAAAACCCCTCACTTCAAAATCATTTCCCTTATCAGTAAATCGTGATCAATCTTGAGCTAACTAAAATGTTAATCTATTCTGCACGCCTCCTTAAAAATGCTGAAGTACTTTGCAATAGAATGGATTTCCAAAAGGTTCGAATAACAAGTTGATTTCAACAAATTAATATTAAGCTTAACCATGCTGTATAATTGGACAATGTAGTGTCCATCATCACTACAAGCAGCTCCCTCTCTATACACACGAATCTGTTGCAAGAAATCAAGAAAAAGAGTGGGGAAAGGTAAACCAGTGAATGGAATCATGATTTCACTGTAATTTCCACATCTTAATCTGCCATCTAAAATTCAATATTTAATGTTTTGTTAGACATAATATCACTCTATAAATCCCGAGTGGCCTATTTACTTTGAGTTTCTCATCAGTCTCACTGGCATCCTTTTCATTATCAGCCTCCAACCCCATTGTCTTTTAACTGTTAACAATATGGCACTGCATTTATTCTACTACTGACCAGCATTCTGATGCAAGTTTCTTGATGCTCCTGTTTGATGGTCCACATCTATTAACTATTAAGGCCATATTTATCCGATTTATTGCAGTAAAAGGTCAACAAAACATCTTCTGTTTTTTATTATATTGTTCACAAGGAGTATTATTTTCTGACACTCTTTTGAAGTAATGCTTATTTTAGATGGTACAAAGAGACTCCTCAGGCATGAATTTGAAACAAGTGATACATCATGTTTGGCAAAGTAGATTAGACAGTATTGGAAGGTATTACATAAAAAAAAAAATTTAAAATGTTCTATTATACTATCCAATATGATTAATAATACAGACCAAACATGCACTTAAAGTTTGCATTTTATATCTATTCTATAAGTATAGAAACACAATTAACATACCAATCCTCTCAATTCTAGAAACCATTTTTACTTTAAGCTTTAAAACCACCCTTTATGCTAAAATACTTGATATGGAGTGCTCATCATGATACAACAATAAACTAAGATTTGATGTTGGCTAAAGAGCATTGATCATGATACGAGCACAAAGTATCATTAAATATTTTGAGAGAAAATATATCTGCCACTGGATAGAGTTTCACCTTCTTCTTATGCACCTTGACATTTCAAGTACAACTTTGTTAATGTTGGCAAACATTGATTTCTTGGACTCACCCAAGTACATTACTGTAGTCAATTCTTATCATAATGAAGCATGTCACCCGGATTCTAATGAGTACAGATTTCTAGACTTCCTTTAAAGGGAAGAACATGAAACTCATCAACTTACTTTTCTATCCTCAATCACTCATAATGGTGTCAATGGGGCCACACTGATTAGAACATGAAACTCATCAACTTAGTTTCCTATCCTTCATCATCGCTAACAAAGATAAGACTTAAATGATATACACGTTCAATACTCATGGTTGTATCACAGAGTTCTGGAACGGCCCGCATACGAGAACACGTGAACTTGGAACTCAATTTTTCTGACAATATGATACACGAAAATAAAATTAAGAATCAAGTTAAAACAAAAAACTAGGGCTTCCCAAAAAGTTCACCTCTGATGATGATGAGAACACGTGAACTTTGAAATCTTCTCCATTCTGGACCTCTGCTACCGCACCTTACAAACAACACAGACAGCATGTTAGTCACCCAATTCACTGCACTAATTCCCCAAAATTCTTACAAAATTGACAAGGAAAGAGAGGTCACAAGGAAAAGGGTTACCAGAATTCTGATCAGAAGAAGATTTCGACGTCGCCATTTTACCAGAATTCTGATCAGAAGAAGATTTCGACGTCGCCATTGCCCAGAATTACAGAAAATATTTTCTAAACAAGAGATAACCGGTAGCGTAGAAATGTAGAGAGACTGAGCCACTCTTATGGAGGCACAGATGATACATGAGACAAAACAAGTCTGTTTATTGTAAAAATACGGAGTGGTTAAATCAGACAAATATGAGAAACAGGCGAAGGAATCCATTAATTCTTTTATGCTCCTGCGGTTTGTCCTGTCTCGATATTTGGATTATGGCTTATTTGCACAAATGGTCCCTGACTTTTGCACTTACTGCGGGTTGAGGACCTATCTTTTCATTTTTGGCAGTTTAACCCCTATTTCAAATGTTTTTTGCAGCAATGGTCCTTTTCAACAATTTCCATCCAAATACCGTAAAATTTGACGGTGGAAGTTTTTTTTATTTATAAAAGGCTTATTTGCACAAATGGTCCCTGACTTTTGTAAAGAAAAATTTGCAGCAAAAGTCCCTAATATTTTAAAAAGTGTTGAAAAGTCCCATAACCTTCTAATCCTAACACATATGACCCTAAACTTTTTGACAATTTTACCCCTAACTTAAATAAATTAAAAATAACTCACAAACCTTTTTAAAAATACAAATAAGTCCTAAATCTTTTTTTTTTTTCTGATTTACACACTTAAAATAATAAAAATGTGTCATCAAATTTCAAAACTTTTAATTTTGTTCACCAAAATGATATTTAAAATGTGTTTGATTAAAATTAGATTTTTTAGTAAAAGTGATTGAAAAATTGTGGGACCATAAAATGTGTGGTTAAAATTAATTGTTGAGTTTGAATTTAGCTTTTAACAAAATCAAAATTGAAAAGCAACAGCTCTTAGAAGTCTCTGCAGATTTTGTCAGGTGGCCATTAATTAACAAAAAATTATACACATGATCAAAATTTGACCAATTTAAAATTTTAATTTATTTTTCATATCAATTACTAGAGGTGACAAAATGGGTGGCCCCGGATAGCTGGTCTCTAAGTCGGGTGGTCCGATAAAAGTTGATTCGATAAAAATTAGGTCGATTTAGTCAAGACAACTAGTTGATCGATGGCACGATAATTTTTTTTTGCCCAAGTCCTACACCACACTTCAAACACCCCAATGTGGTGCGGGGTGGGGTGTTTGAAGTGTGGGGTAGGGACTTGGGCAAAAAAAAAATTATCGATTCGACCCGATGACTAGTTGTATCGGACTAAATTGACTTAATTTTTATTTAATCAATTTTTTATTAGACCGACCCCGACCCCGCAGACCGGGCTATCTGCTGGCCAATTTTACCACATCTAGTAATTGATATGAAAAATAAATTAAAATTTTAAATTGTCAAATTTTGATCATGAGTATAATTTTTTGTTAATTAATGCACCATTGGACAAATCAGAGAGACTCCAGAAGCCCATTTGTTTTCAATTTTGATTTTGTTAAAAAGTTAAAGTCAAAGTCAACAATTAATTTTAACCACGCATTTATGGTCCCACAATTTTCAATCACTCATTACTAAAATATCGATTTTAATCAAACACATTTTAAATATCATTTTGGTGAACAAAATTAAAAGTTTTGGGACTTGATGACACACTTTTATTATTTTAAGTGTAAATCTGTAAAAAAAAAAAAGATTTAGGACTTATTTGTATTTTTAAAAAGGTTTGTGAGTTATTTTTAATTTATTTAAGTTAGGGGGTAAATTGTCAAAAAGTTTAGGTCATATGTTAGATTAGAAAGTTATGGGACTTTTCAACACTTTCTAAAATATTAGGGACTTTTTTCTGCAAATTTTTCTTTATAAAAGTCAGGGACCTTTTGTGCAAATAAGCCTTTATAAATAAAAAACTTCCACCGTCAAATTTCACCAGATTTGGATGGAAATTGTTGAAAAGGACCATTCTTCGCTGTTGAAATAGGGTTAAGCCGCCAAAAATGAAAAGATAGGTCCTCAACCCGCAGTAGTACAAAAGTCGGGGACCATTTGTGCAAATAAGCCTTTGGATTATTGATGAGAAGATGTTTGAATCCGGGTCGACGGATCGGTTGGCCCGCCTCGATAGAGTCCGGTGTGATTCGTATTAAAAAGTTCGTACTACGATGGATTGCGGTGTCGGTCAATCCATTCCACAAAAATTAAACAAGAGTCAAGCCCACTGTCGGTCCATCCAGGTCGAGCCCATGTGAGCTGCGGGTCAACCTGTTCGGCTCGTATAAATAAAAAATTAATTTTTTTTGAAATTATTAAAAAATTTAATTACTTATTGTAATTAAAAAAAATATATTTACATATATAGCAAAAAATGTGTTAAATTACTAAATAAAAAATAAATAACAATAATAAATTCACCTTTGTTAATTTTTTAATTCAATTTTTATTTTTTATTTATATATTTAAAGACTAAAATAACAGCCGGCCCGATTCACGGGCTAGCTCATGATTCGAGTCGAGCGAGTGGGCGATCTTGAGTTCGGTGACCGCCCATATTGACACCTCTAGATGAGAGTTGAAGTTAGATAGAGGTGGCAAATGAACAAACTACCCACAGACAGTTAGTTCCAGACAGTTAGTTCGAGCTCGTTTAGAAACGAGCTTGAGGTTCGACTAGGTTGAATTCTAAATTTCTTTACAAGCCAATTTGTATGTTTCGAATTTTGATTTTGAAAATTTTAAATTGTTTACAAATTTTGTTTTAAAAAATAAAAACGAGTTTGTTCGTGGTTCGATTCGGCCATGAGCTGTGGGTCAAACCGAACTTCCTAATAGATTATGAGTCGAAATGAGGTTCGGATGGAACAAGTCCAACCAATTGCCTCAATAGATTTATCGATTGCAAAATTGCAGGATTGGTCTAGTTACATTAACTTATAGTAAATTAGTCATCAACTTTTAAAAAGAGAATATTGGTGTCATCATTCGATATGCTGCCTAGTATTAGTGAACAATTTCTGTCAAATAATAATATGTTATTTATATTATATCTAAGCAAGCATTACCTTTTCACACTTAATTTTAATTTAGAAAAAAAAATTGACATATCCTTCATTATCTTCTCCACCTTAGTCCAATTCCACTAATTTTTGGTAACAAGACCCACGATGAAGTGTGAACATTAAAAATCGAGTACAAGTACAAATTTGAATTCAATAAAAAAGGATAAATTACGTAAAAAGACGTTTCTACCGAGTCACATAGGGATTAATGTTGTTGGCCTTCGATCTAGGTCTGCCACTTCAGACACCACTCTGCTCATCAGTCCAGCACGAAATGGCCGACTTGTAATAAAGTTTTACGTCTTCGAGTTCGGACTTCATCCACAATCTTGTCTCTGATCCCACCGCTATGTTGAATTCAATTCGGACCTCATCCCCGAACGTTTTAGGTCGGACCTCGTCCGCCATACTCGCGTCATCAGCCTAGCTTGTCCCTTCGTCTGACAGGCGTCATTTCACATTAAATGTCCCAAAAAGAGAATGTCTTGTAAGTATTAAATGCCTAGCTTAGCATTAAATGAAGGTAATCATTACATATTTTCCTATAAATAGGAGACATAAATGTTATTCAGATCGGACATTCAACTGCTTAATAAAAGCATTCTTACAAAGATTATACAATCAGATCTTTCTACATATACTTACCTTTCTGCCACTCATTACGGTCATAACCGACCTCAACACTTGTCTTTAAGTTGGCTTGGAATTAATACAAATCATTTTCCAACATCAACAGATGTCATTATGGACTTGAACTCAAATTAAATGTTTGTTTAGTGGAGTTTAAAATTGGATTTTTAGAAGGTTTTAATAAAAGTTGATTAAATGTGTAATTAAAAAATTGATAAAAATTATGAGTTCGATAAAATATATAATTTAAAATAAATTTTTTAAGAAAAAGAATATCTAAACAAGTTAAGAGCCCGTTTGGTGCGTTTGGTGTAAATTATAAACTGATTTATTTGACTAAATTAATTTATTTGATCAAAAATTATCAAAAATATCATGATACAAATATAATTTATTTGATTAAATAAATTAGTTTATACTCCATATCAAACTATCTCTAAAACAGTTTGGATTGACTTGGATTGACTGTTGTCTTGTACCTTTTGGAGTTTTGGTCTACTCTAATATGCTCTCTATAATCCAGTGAATCGAGTTGGTTTGACACGTCGGATGGACCAATTATCTTAATCTAATTAACATGATAATTATTAATTCTTTTTGAATGGAGTCTGACTAGTGCATATGTGGATATCACTGCAAGGCTTTACCTGTAATATTGGTAAACATATTATTGACACTATCATAGTTAGAAGGGTTATTAACATATATAATCCAGATTTAGTACCCATTATCATAATTACTGGATTATAGATAATAATTGAAGATTTACTAAAAAAAAAAAAAATTCAAATAAATTTACTGGACAATAAATAAATGCTGCAATTGGTCTACATTCCATATATAACAAACCCGATACTTATGGCAACAGATTAGTCTAATCCCATAATCATATCACATATTTGAATATTAAAAAACACACTTCATATTCAACCGGCGAAGAAAGTTACAGTGCAATGTTTCTGTTTCTTCAAATTGTCCGGTAGAGATGAGTAACATTTGATATTATCGTTTACCGGTATCATCGCGGTTACGCTCACGAGATTCGATCATCATCTCGGAATAATGTCTCAATATCATTGTTAAGGAAATCGAATATAAATCGATTCCTTTACGATATCCGGTAATTATCTTAAATTTACGAATGAATTGAAACCAAAAAGATTGATTCACATGAAGATAAAATTCTTACCCAATCTCTTTATCGTTGTCATGTTGCGTTAGATGCTTTTATGGTTTTTGACGGATCATATCGTTATTTATATCTTGATACATAAAATCGTATATTCGGAAGTTTGAAGAAACACTTGGTATGTTTATCCCGATTCTTTGTATTTTTTATGAATATATAATGATTAGTGTTGGCTTTGTAATTTATTTAAAGCAAATAGTAGGAAACTAAGCGGTTTCAAATCTTTGGATTTGTTGGACGTATGTGAACAAAATATGGATTATGCATTACGTTAATAAATTCCGAAATCATATGCTTCAGCTTGTATTATATATGGCAGTGATTAATAAATCAAATAAATAATTTATGTTACAGATATGGGATCGATAAATGTCTTGGTTTACTTTGGTGGTGAGTGGGATAATTCAAGGATGTACAGTGGTTACTCGATTGTCGGAGTTACCATTCCCGTGGATTGTAGTTATTCGAAGTTAGTAGAGATTATATTAAGGGAATTAAAAAGGGATCAGCTAGAATGTGCTATTACAATTCAGTATCAAATAACAGTGAATGGACCACCCGTATCAGTTTGCAGTGACAGTTCTTTACATTTCTTTATAGAGGTTAAAAAGAATGATCGAGACATGACAAAGTTCCCATTGTGTGTAGAAATTGAAGATGTGGCTCTAAGAAACGATAATATGATGTCCTTGGGTAATGAAATGCCAAGACATGATAATATTGCTTATCCGCACGGTATGACTAATGATTTAAGCAATGGTTGTATGGTGGCGTTACCGAATCCTGTTATGCCAACAATTGAAGAGATGGGATCTGCAATAGTTGAATACGTGAAATATCCTGATCATTCCTCTGATGATATTGAGTGTGACATAATCTTTCGTCCTAGTATTGAAGGAGTAAAGGTGAACGCAGTTTATCAAAATAAGGATTTATTGGTAACAAGCATATCACTATATGCAATTCATTATCGTTTTCAATTTAAAGTTTACAAATCAGACAAGAATGAGTACGTATTAAAGTGTTTGGATGACAATTGCAAATGGAGACTAAGAGCTTCGATAATCGTGAGGACAACGTTGTTTAAAATAAGAAATATAAAGAACAGTCACACATGCTCTTTGGACGCAGCACTATGGGATCACAGACAGGCCACATGTTCATTGATTGCGGGTTGTATCAAATACAAGTACGTATCTGCAAAAGCGGTTTTACCCGGTGATATTGTTAGAGATATGATGAGAAACTATGGGGTATCAATTAGTTACGAGAAAGCTTGGAGAGCTCGTGAACGTGCATTGGAATTAATAAGGGGTGATCCAGAACTATCTTACGGGAGACTACCTGCGTATATGCATATGCTTAAACAAATGAATCCAGGGTCATACACAAGAATAGAGGCGAGATAGCGATAACAGTTTTTGTTCGACTATGTGGCATTAGGGGCATCTATAGAAGGGTGGAAACATTGCAAACCTATTATAGTAATTGATGGAACTTTTTAACGGAACTTACAATGGAACCCTATTCACTTTGCTTGTACCGGGATGCTAATAACAATATCTTCATCACGGCTTTCGGTGTTGGTGATTGAGAAAACAATAATTCGTGGGAGTGGTTCTTGATACGGTTAAAAGAAACATATGCACAACGTGATGGGTCAGTTATCGTTTCGATCGACATGGTAGTATAGAAAATGCAGACAAGAAGGTTTATCCGAATGCGATGCACGGAGTGTGTTGTTATCATCTCTATCAAAATTTAAAGAAGCAATTTGGTAAAAATGCTAAATTCATTAGAAAACCGTTCAATGCAGCTGTGAGAGCATACACAGTTTCAGAATTTGAAATCCAAATGAAAATGTTGGACTTGATTGACAAGCGTATTCGTGGATATCTGGTTAGTATGTATTTTTATTCATTTCTAATCTATTGTAGTTAACATAACACACTAACGTAATTTAAAAATATGATTGCAGGAGGATGTAGGGTACCATAAGTGGTCGAGAGCTTATATGACGTCAAACCGTTTCTTCACAATGACGTCCAACATTGTAGAATCAGTGAATTCTGTCACTAGATCTGCCAAGAACTTCCCGATAGAAGCTTTGTTTGAGTCGTTACGGTGTGTAGTACAAAGGTGGTTCTACAAGAATGCAAATGATGCCAAAAACACATTCACCAGACTTGGATCTAGATGTGAGAGCATGATGCGGGATAGATCGATGAAATCATTGGGTCTAGAGGTATGATAACATTTATGGACCGATATTTGAATATAAAATTTTCCTTATAAATATGAATTTTCATAGTGATGTTAATAATTTACAATAATTAATTGAATATTTTGTAGGTGTTACCGTCAAAGCGATAGTGCATTTCAAGTGAGCGGCGAGGGAACGTCTTACTTGGTAAGACTTGATAACAAATTTTGTTCGTGTATGTAGTTTCCGGATAGATGAAATGCCTTGTCAACATGCGAGTGATCATCGATAAATATAACTCTGTCAATCTCGACTCATGCTCACCTTATTATAGCAAAGAGTCGTATCTCGCGGCATATAGTGGTAAAATTTATCCACTTGGTAATCAGTCTGATTGGAATGTACCTGAATTCGTACAAAATACGGTGGTTGTAGCACCTATTTCAAAGAGAAGCTCTGGAAGGCCACACGAGAGTCGTCTACGTAGTGTCACCGAGGTGAAAAGGACAATTAGATGTAGTCGTTGTATGGAATACGGTCACAACCGAACAAGATGCAAAAATCCCGCGCCATTAAGTGCAACTCGAGACCGAAAAAGAAAGGATAAGTCTAGTAGCGATTTGAGGTAACAAATTTAAGGATCTATCGACCATTTGTTATAAATTGTTTCTTATTGATAATTATGTGAATATGATTGCAGGTTAATGGTTCCAAAATGTTAGCTGTGGAGTAGAAGTTTATGAGAAGCTCTGTTCATTGGAAAATGAATTTAGATTTTGTCAATTTGTTTATTATTGTCATTAGCTAAATGACAATCACTAGATTAATGCTTTCTTTGCAACCTTTGATTTCATTTCTGTGAGATGTTGATGGATGTATTGACATATTCAATCTACAATAAGTTTCATTGAAGCATTTGTTATTTGTCTCATGGTGGACTTTGATTGTTTGTTTTGCTTTTGTTCACGCATTTGTTCACGATTGTTATCAATTTCCATGCATGGTATCATTGTGCATTTATAAATGATAATCAATTAAATTTAAAATCTTAATGTTGTGTACTGGTTTAGTTTGAGTATGATTGGGATATGGTAAAGGATGAATAAGACTCCAATCCGATTATGGTTATGATTCATAATGAAAAATATATTAGAATATGACTTAGCACCCAAAAGAGTAATATGATTTCCTAGTCTAGATGCATTGGCGGTACCGAGACGGAGGTTTTCGTGATACCTCATCTTGTATTGCCATAAAAATCGAGAAAAGGCGATTAGTAATGATAAACAATACCACGAAACAACGCTACAAAAAATAGATAGGAATTTGATTAATAGATAAAATGATCACATCCGCGACATAGAATTTGTATAGAAGGTCAATAACATTTCCAATATGGCCAAGCCTAAATTTAATTACAAGAACACAATTCGATTCATTCCAAGGCAATTGAACTAACATCATGTGCCATTGTTACCAAAAAGTCAATACATAATTACATTCAAGATATATGAACATGAACAAAAATAAAAAGAACCAAGGAAACTAACTATGCAAAAGTCGAAGGTTTAAAAAGTGTTACTGCATCTATCACCGTGATGCTCTAGACAATTCACACTTCACTTCACTTTAAAACAAAATTTAAACCGCTTAATACATAAATAATTCAATATCCAAAACAAAAATATAGACCATGCGAGTTCGGTTTACAAGAGCGGCTTAAATAGTTTCTTAAGGCCTAAAATATGGTGATCTTCAATGTACTTGACATCATTCTTGACCATAAGCAGTTGATCTACTTGACAACTTTGGCGGTGGTATATCGGGCTTTTCGATTGCAAACTTGTAAAGTTGGACAGCCATGTTGTATCCGAGCCATGCAGTGTCAAACTTATTTGGCATAGCGATACTTTTCGGTATAAGTACTCATAAACTTTATCACAAAGATTCCGCAATCACCCATTTGAAATAAACAAACAAGACATAATAACTCAAATTCGTGGTTAGTGGGAAGAAAATTGTAAGCGTCAAATTTGTTAAACCTTACCCATTTGTTTCTTTGTGGAATATCTTTACACAATCTGCAGGACAAAGAAGCATCCGGGGTTCGATAATTAAGCACATTGGATTTTCGAATCGGATGGGGGATAATGTGGCGTGATGGGTCCCGCGGCTTCAAGTCTGACCACATCCCTAATTGTTTTGAAAGGTTGAATTATACACATCCGGTGCGGTTTGATATGTCAAAATGTACTAATATCCGATGGTAGCGCTTATCCATGAAGACGGTATAAAGACATGGTCAATATTTCCCCAATTAGTCCCAAACAATATCTTGTTACGGTTACATAGGACTTAATGAAAGTCTGTTTGTCTATGACTTTGCGGTCTTTCTTGAATCGATCAAATATGGTTCGACCACCGAAATCAAATAAACAATCAGACACGTTGCCCTAGTTTCATTCACCCCATTGAACTTCATCCTCATTCTCAAGTAATAAAACATAGCATCAATATACTGCAATATTATTTCATGAGTGTTATCAACTATTTTTATTTATACAAAAAAAAATAAATGTCAATAAAAAAGGAAATTTTACCCTGTCATTCAGTGGCACCCCAACCTCCTTCAAATCATACCACCACATTTTAGACTGTACGCGAACTGGTCCAACATCCATCGCAGGAGATATTTTCAGATCATCTTTATGAAATTTTTGAAGCCTACAAATGTTGTGAGTATAGAAAAGTCGTTAGATTACAACAGTTAAGTGCAAACGTGTGCAATGCTCTAATGTCAATCACGTACTTGTTATTGAGACGAAGTCCCTTGCTATACCAGTTCTCGAAGATAGAATAATCCAGTATAGATGGTGAATCTAAGTAAAAATTGTATTGAAAAGAAAGAGTTGGATCTATTTGAAGTACTTCCCCTTGTGAACGATAACTTCTAACGTATGGTGATTGGAGACACGATCCAGTCCGATAATCCTCTTTGGGTGTTGTTCAAATTTTGATTCATCCTCCACCATGAACAGTATCGATTGTAATTGCTCAGTAAAATAGCAAGTTAGGTCACAACATCTTAACTTTTGACAAAGCTGGATGGAGGAATAAACACTTCGTTCGACTTTTGCACTATCTGGATGAACTTCATGTCATACGCCTTCCACATCGGGCTTCAGATTCACCCGGCGAGGACGCAGATTTTTATTCTTCGCACGAACCTTGCATTAAGTTAAAAGACATGTATTACTTCTATCAAAATGAAATAGATAACAATTAATCTTCGAAATAACATAACATAATTATACGTGTCAATCCTTTGAAAATGGAATGCTTGGGTTAGCTCCGACTTGGTTATGTACAGATTGTCCCTTTTGTTCCGCGGCTGCCCGATCACGCACTCCTTTCAGTCCATCCTCAATTGTCTTGTTTAACTCATCAAAGAAGTTTACAAATTGCATTTTGACAATAAAATGGTCAGTCGCAATTTTCTCAAATGTGCTCAAAATCGCATCGAAACGGTTGTTAATGGAATCTTTCTTGGCTTTTTTGTTCTTTGCAAATGTAATATAGACGGTGTATTATAGTATTATCATACAATAAAAGAAATGATTAACAACGAGATGGAGACATGATCGATCACCGCACTTTGGATGCTTGATCGAGAACATGTTTAGTGATGAGATGATTGCTTGCACTGACTCCGGACTTTTGGAATTTGTGATTTTTTCATTAGCTTGCGCTTAACTCCACCAACCTTTAGTGCTCGAGTATCTTCTTGATCTACATCAACTATGGGATTTGTAGCATTGACCCCACTACTACACCCAAATTCATGGTTTCCATCATTTGCATGTGCCAAATCTGCAAAGATTTAATGTAATATTTCAAAATATTAACACCAAAAATAGAAAACAAATGAGAAAATTAGGATGCAAAAAATGAATAATATTTCTTGTTTGAACATATATGTGTTGTTGGTCAACCTCTTCCATTCGGTTACCACCAGGCTGTTGAACTGCCCTAAAATCACTTGGGACGACGATATTGGGCTTGTGTATAATCGTATTGTTACGGACAACGATTCGAGCCACAATCTGCGAGAGTCATAAAATATATAAACTTATCATCAACATAATAATGTCCACCACATTTAAATAATATATGTAAAGATGTTTTGTAGAAGCTGTTACCCACATTTTAACTCTTTCAACACCGGTGACTTTATTTAGTCTTGGTGATCGATCGACAACATGAGCAACAAAATCATCATCCTTTGTCTTCAACACGCACTTCAAACAACATCATCAAATAAACCAATGGAGTATGCCTTTTGTCTCTCGATGATGGTAGGTATCGTAGATTTAACTTGCAACTACATATATGTATTGAAATGCAGTTAGTTTCGTTAATATTCTTTTTAAACATGCGAAACATATCAATTGTGAAAAAGTCGTACGCTACAGAATAATGATACTTACATCTGGGCGACCAAATATATCCTTTGCAATATTGAGCTTGGCGGATACATTCCCCTGAACCTTGGACGTCCAATTTAGGATCCTTGGGCAAAGATCTCCGACCTTGGTACATATCTTGCCTTCTAGTATAGTAATGATTTCAGTATATCCATATTTGGAACGCGACTAAAACCCACTTAACCTATAAGCAATGTATGGTTTTCGTCAGCCTCTATGATAAGTGACTTGTTCTTCAAACCCGATCGAGTGATGAAATGGTGAACCCAAATAGCTCCTTACCCCATGCATATGTGTTTATTTCTTTTGATTCAACCATCACCATCAAAGACTCTTCCACACTCCTTTTGTATGAAGTTGTAAACATAAGTGACGTAAGGAGAAAGAGGGATGCCAGACTGACAACATCCCTATCACTTAGTTGAGAAGATTCACAAAACAGGTCATGTACATCCAATGGCATTATGTTTGCTATGTGACCGAATAAATCATTCTTAATCCTACAAAATTGAGCATCAAATTTGGATCGTTTGTCGTTGCCCGAGCATCTCAATCCAGTTATGAGGCAGAAGTCCTGTAGAGTGAAGCTAACGAGACTGCCCCCAATATTGAACCACATCTCTTCTGTATTTGACTGCTTTACTTCCCTAAGAAGGACTTGGTGAATTAGCTGGTGATTCAATGAAATTTCATTCGCATAGATGAAGTGTCCAAAGCATGTTTCTGAAAACATAGCCTTCTGAGCATCTGACATACCATCAACCAATATGCTGAACACATTAGCATTCGAAAATGCATTCACTTTGCCAAGGCACCATTGGTCAGGATGTATGATGTAATCCCAATCCTATAAAGCAATGACAGACAAAAAATACAACTATTTAGAGTCTATTGAGCAACATTTCAATAAGTTTCGTGTTAATCATGTGACGAAACAGGTTTAAGCACGTAACACAGATATATATAATTGTTACCATAACTACAACATAATCTAGTAACAAATTAGATCGGGCAAAAAAACACGAACTCGTCACATAAGTACATATTTTGAGCATTGAGGTTATACCTAATTTATCATTCACAATTGTAACATAAACATGTATCAACATCATATATGAAGCGATTTCCATGCAACACATATACATATTGTTACTACTAATTGATTATATCATAACTATGGAATTAGCCATTAACAACCTAGATCAAGTAACGTAACATGAGCGTGACACATAGAAACATAATTACATTACCAAGATCGCATAAAAATAATACTTATAACGTAACATATTCAACATTACAACGTATCAAATTAACATTGAATCGTATCATACAAACATGTTACTTTATATGTGAAAATATAAATTTGGAATCACAACTAGTTCTCAATATCACATGAGATATTATTGTTCGGATCATATATAACACAATTCAAAAATCACAACTAATTTCAAAATAATATATGATGTCCTGAATTATTCACAAAAGTATTTCAACATTATATATATAACTATAAATGTTACACAAGAATATATATTCAAATCTCAAATTTGGGGTCCATCATACCATGCGGACGCCTAAAAATATAACATAGTATCTCGAAACCTAAATATAAAATTTTGATAAATTTGAACAATTACGGACGATACAACATGACCCAGATCACAACAAGTATGAATAATCAAAAATATTCATAAGAATATCAAATACAGATTTACAAACCCATTTATTGTGGGATTTGAATATAACAATCCGTAAAAAAGAAAATGTATTATTGGTTATTCCTAATTTCACACATGCATTTAACAAAAAGTCCATATCATAAAATTATCATTACCTTTTCCATTTGTACGACCGCAATCAAACCTTCTTCTTCTCGCATATACTTTTCTTTATTGTACCCCGGCTTTTTCTTTTTGTGGGTGAACCAGATCACCGCTTTGAGCGTGTGCTTCGTTCGATTTCTTCACACTACGAGACTTTGCCATTCTAAAGTGACAATTATAACAAACAAAAGTTAATATTATTTCTCAATATAAGATTCAGAAACAACTTTCCCTTTGTTTTAACACACTATACTCCTTTACGATAAAAGCAGATCTCGAATAAAGGAGAATGAACTCACGGTTGAAACAAATTTGTAAATCGTGGTTATGGACGGTCGCGAAATCTTGTGGTTTGTGTTGATGGTGGAGTTTTGGAGTGAGTTCGGAGAGTTTTTCCTTTCTGACAGAGAAGACTAAAGGTTGATTTTGTTACTGGGTTAGATGAAGTAACGTAAAAGGCTATTTCGATCAATCACAATATTGTTGCCTTTAATTGCGGTTATAATAAGATAAGAACCATAAAAATAGATATTACATTACTAATTTAATTTGAATTTGAATTTAAAAATTTATAACATTAATTAATTATTAAATACAAGAAATTGAATGTTAATTAGTAAAATTAATAAATTTATAAAAATCAAGTATAATTAAAATTTGTTAGAAAATATAGATAGGATTCCTAATTATCACTAGTTAGAAGTGGCAAAATTGAGCCGGCCCCTTTTTTTAGGTTGAGTTGGCCCTAATTCAAATAAAATCGGGCCAAGATGGCCTGGCCCATCTAGCCCGCGGGCTAGTTGGCCGGCCCGATATTGATTTTTTGATTTTTTGATTTTTTTGATTTTTGATTTTTGATTTTTTTTTTTTTGCTTCTTAACACTAATAATTCATTTTGTGAATAGCTCCAATATATAATTCAAATAATATCAATTTAAAATGATTTAAGCCAAAGTCACCAATAAACATTAATCCAAAAATCTTAGGATCCAACATAAAATTGTTTAGATTTAATTAAAATTTAGTTTAATTTAAGTTTTAATCCAAAATATATTTGGTGTGACAAATAATTATTTATTTTAAATTTACTTATAAGTAATTTTTTTAATTTAAGCCGAACATGCTTATATCTCAAAACAATAAGACTATCATACTTTTAATATTTGTATTTTTTTTTAAAAAATGTCTACAAATAGTTTATAATTAACAAAAAAAAATTATTATTTTGAAAGAAAATTGACGTTTATCTATTAACTAATACATGAGAGCTCCAATTTTATAAATTAATCTCTTTAAAAATCTCAAAATATATAGTCTAAATTTATGTAAGATTGTATTTGATGTAATGTATTAGATAGTATAAAAAATTTATTTATAAAAAAAAAAAGAAAATTAAGACAAGTTGGACCAATGGGTTTGATTTTTAAGATATTTCTGCCCATACAAATCGGGTGAGCCAACCCGGTCCCACCAGGTTTCATGTGTGGTCTGCTGCTCACGGTGGGTTGGATCGCCCAACTCAGACCCATTTGCCCGCTCTAATCATAGTCAACACAGGGGCGCAGATAGAGCCCCGTCCTGAAAATTTTCCTAAAAATGTGTACTTAAATTAAAAAAAAAAATTATGTTATAACCCAGTCCATTTTAAACTACGACCCAATCTTATACCTTGTTCTGGCTCCGCCCCTACGTCAACAAGAAGTTATTGTCACCATACGGCTGACATTGGCCCCTGGCAATGGACTACTCGGATCACCGTTAGCATGGACGGATCTAGAATGAAACAAACAAAATATTTAAACTAAATTAAAATATGAGGGAAAAAAAATTTATATATCAATTTTTTAAGAATATTACACCCACTACTTACCAATCTTAAAATAATTTCAAATCTAACAACTTAACAAATTTATTTTAAAAATACTACATAATTAATATTATATTAATTAATAAAATAATAAATTAATTATTTGTATGATAAGTCTTTCATTTTATAATATCTCTACTTTAGTCCATGTACTTCTTTTTTCATTTCAATATCATCCTCTTTTATTTACAATCCAAGTTTTTCAACTTTTATATTTTTACAAGTTGGTCTCCATATTTATAATTTTATTTCAATTTAGTCTTTTATAGTATCACTATTTGATATAGATGTTACAAATGATATTTTGTATCACTGAATATGTTACTGAATATGTTACATATTATATCATGTTATTTTACAAATTACATGTTACATGAATTGTTGTTTTGTATCACTGATGTTACGTATGTTACAAATGATGAAATCAATAGTTTTATTTGTTAAATTTGACATTGTATTATTATATATCTATATCATACTGATGTTACACAGTATCAATAGGTTGTTAGAGTCCAATGTATACATTAATACGAACTTATTGAAGTTTAGAGTTAGTTTTGTAGTTGTAACAGTTATCTTTTAGTATCGCGATTTGATACAGATGTTACAAATGATATTTTGTATCACTGTTTGATACAGATGTTACAAATGATATTTTGTATCAGTGAATATGTTACAGATTATATTATGTTATTTTACACAGCACATATTACATGAATTGATATTTTATATCACTGATATTTTACATTTCAATTTATAACACAAATTGTTACAAAATATCATTTGTAACATTTGTATCAAACATTGATACACAATATTATTTGTAACATATGTATCAAATAGTGATACTATAAAGGATTAAATTGACATAAAAGTATAAATATGTGGATCAAGTTGCAAAAATTCAAAAGTTGAAGAACTTGAATCGTAAATAAAAGAGGATAAAATTGAAATGAAAGAGGAAATATAGAGACTAAAGTGGAGATATTATAAAGATGAAAGACTTATCATACAAATAATCAATGACTCAAACAACAAATTTACATATTCAATTACCATATATTATTTAATATAATAAATTAAAATATTTTTTAAAAAACAAGTATTTTTAAAATAAATGAAACAAGAATTGTTTTTTAGAATTATTTTTAAAAAGTAGTTTATTTATAAAAAGTCCCATTATAGAATTCCTTGAAAAATATACTGTATTTTTTAGAGTAATTGTTAGAGACGGAGCTGAGACCCGGACTCTCCAACTTTTTGAATTTTTTTAAAATTTTTTTTAATATTCAGTTTAACTTTGACATAATATTAATTTAATGGATGGCAATTAGATTCATTCACCTAATATTAATTGAGTTAATTTCACCAATGGTCATCGAAGTTATCTTCAAATTACAAAATGGTCATTGAAGTTCAAAAAGTTTCGGTGGTAGTCACCTAAGTTAGAAATCCTTTCACTAATAGTCACTCCATTAAATTTTTAATTTAAAATAGTGATGTAACATGATGATGTGGTATTTATTTATTGCATAGTAGTCCATGTACTTTATAGAATATTCAATTTAGTTCCTATATTTCAATTAAGTCCTTCAAAAATTGCATCTTAAGTATTTAATCTTTTACACATTTACACTTTGGTCTCCAAATTTTCAATTATCTTTCAATTAAGTCCTTCAAAAATTGCATCTAAAGTCCTTCAACTTTTTACATCTTTACACTCTGGTCCCCAAAATTTCAACTATTTTTTAGTTAAGTCCTCCAAAAATTGTATTTTAGGTCTTTCAACTTTATATATCTTCAAACTTTGGTCTCCAAAATCTTTGATTTTAGTGACCAAAATAAGTGTAATTTTAGTGGTTAAAATAGTGCACTTTCAATTAAATTATTGACTTTTACACGAAATTTTACCTAAACGAATAAAATAATATTATAGGGTCTAACTACTAAAATATCTACTTTAAGTGGTCAACTCTAAGTAATAAGTGTGAATTTTACACTTATTTTGACTACTAAATAGTTTATTATTTAATTATATTACTTTGTTGGTTTAGATGAAAATTTGAGTGTAAAGTCGATGATTTAATTGAAAGTACACTTATTTTGACAACAAATTGTACTTATTTTGACAACTAAAATGAAGGATTTGGGAGATCAAAGTTTGAAAATGTATAAAGTTAAAAAACTTAAGATGCAATTTTTTAGATGACTTAATCGAAGATAATTGAAAATTTAGAGACCAAAGTGTAAAGATGTAAAAAAATTATGGACCTAAGATGTAATTTTTGGAGGACTTAACTGAAAGATAATTAAAATTTAGGGACCAAAGTGTAAAAATATAAAAGATTAAGGACCTAAGATGTAATTTTTGAAGGATTTAATTGAAATATAGGGACTAAAGTGAATATTATATAAAGTACATAGATTACTATGCAATAAATAAATGCCACATCACCATTTTAAATTAGAAATTTAATGGAGTGACTATTAGTGAAAGGATTTCTAACTTTAGTAACCACCACTGAAACTTTTGAATTTCAGTGACCATTTTGTAATTTGAAGGTAACTTCAGAGACTGTTGGTGAAATTAACTCAATATCAATTTAACCTTAAGACGATTGGATCTATTAGCCTAATAAAATTAATAATACAAAATTACAAACGATTGACTCATTCCTCCAATGATAATACAAAATTAATAAATGCACTTTGTTTGTTAATACATATTGTGTTTAATTGATTTTTTTTCTTTTTGTCTTGAACTTGAGTAATATTTATTTTCATTTGTGAACTGGATCTTCCTATTTTGGAGGATAATTTTATAGAAGGCAACGTGAATAAGAAGAGTTTGATTAGTTTTAAATTGAATATTTTTGTACAATAACTTTTTGTAAGATTTTTTAAAGATTGTGACTTATAAAAAAAATATTAAATTCTCATAAAAATGGGCTCGATAATTGTAGTTTAAGAAAAAAAAAATTTGAGGTGTCTTTGTCCCGAATCCTGTAAGGGCTTCTTCTCTCCCCCCCGCCTCGCTATCTAATATTTATTTGAAAATCCCGTCCGTAAGGGACTCCCAACTTCCAAAAATGTCTCCATGCGATAATTGTAAATATAGATTTTCGTCTATCTATATTTATTTGAAAAAAATTTCTAGAGTTAAAAGTTGAGAAAGAACCAATGTAGTCCAAATAATGTATAATTCATCAAATAATATATGCTTTAATCAAATTAGCAAGACAAGATTCAAATAGATAATAATAAAAAGCTTGAAGCTATATGTAATTAATTACCCACTAAGTTATAAGTTGTACTCGTAGAGTTTGTACCAAAATATACTATCTTTTATATATTATATAAAAAAAGAATACACAACAATTATATTTATTTAATATTATACCACTCAAGCACCAACCTACTTTATAAGACTCGTAGAACCTCACAACTATTATATCTCTCTTGCATTTTCCCTCATCCACTAACTATCACCCACTCAATCACATAATACATTCATTCATCTCCCATTTGTAGGAGTTAAAAGGTAGGCAGAATTGAAGTCATAAAAAATCTAGACTCATTTTGTTACGGTGGTGGACTACAAATCCTATTCGAGATGGCAATGAAACAGGTGGGACGGTTTTTCCATTCTTTCCCCACCATAAATTTTTCTGTTCTGATTCTCGCTTAAAACGAGGTCGAGATGGGAAAACTCTGTCTTGTTTATTTTCCCATTTAATTTTTTTAATTAATTAAAATAAATAAACACTTTATTGATTAAGACATTTAAAAAATATAACAAAATTACATTATTTATTGACTTTCATTTTCTAATATGAAGGACAATTTTCCAATTTGGGACAAAATAATATATCTTAGTAAAATCTCAACATTTAAACAATAAATGTATGAAAGAAATTTATTCTTTAAATAAGTGTGTTGAAAAATAATTTTATAAAATGGACCAATTTAACATTAAATAAATAATAGACTTTATATTTGGTGAGCCATGAAGTGGAATTATGGTCTTTTAATTAATATTTAGCTTATTAATATTTTTTTATACTTATATTTTTATATATGTAATAATAATAATAATAATAAATTTATTTATTGTAACTGGTGCATGGTGGGGATCATGTTCCCGTCCCAACATGGGGCAAGGATTGTCACCTTGGCCCTGTTCCGGTTCTCGGATTAATTGGGGATTTTCTGTCCTGTTTGAGGCCGATCCCCTCAAGTTTGGAGGAACCAAGGATTTTGCCATCCCTAAATTCTATATTATAAGTTGGTGTAGTGATTATCCTAGAAAGATCTAGAATAACGGTGACCAATGGTTTCCGACATGTTATAGATTTTCAAAAGCGGTGATAACTTTTAGTTCTTCTATTAAACGTTGACTTTTTATTTTGACTATTTTCTTTTTAGTCACCAGTTGGGTCTTAAACTTAAAGAATTTTGAAGTGATGAGTCATTTAGTCAATACGTCTACTAATTTAAATTTCTCTAGCTCTTTAATACTTTCCTTTTCATCTTTAGCATATTTTAGATTTGGTATTCGTTGTCTAGTAGATTTCCTTAATTGTGGTTGTGAAGTAGTTCTTACCTCGACATCTTGTTGTTGGCTCAACCTATCATTCTCTAGTCTTGTTTGATGCACTCATGTGTGCGAAGGACTTTGATTTGCTCTTATGGGCTCTTCTTTATCACTTGGCTCATGCACATCTTTAATTTTCTTTAGGTTGTCTTACTTTAGTAATTTCATCTAACGTCTTCTCTTGTAGCTCGTCTTCAATTTCTTTTGAACCTAGTAGTTCCATACTCTTCGGTGTCCTCCAACACGGCTCTTCATCAAACATCATGTCCTATTCTAAGTTGACGACCCAACCATTTTCATAATATATTTGTCTAGGGATAACCACTTCCGATGATGATTATAACTAAATATTTTCTCTTGAGCCTGCTCAATTGCACAATTGACGTTTCAACGTCTCACTCTTCTCCGCTATTTTATTTTTCTTGCTCGTTGGAGGTTGTTATATTGTCTTTTGTTGGCTTTTTCTTAAACCAACAATGTCGGCATCATGATCAAGGAAGACAATGGAGTGGGGCAGCCGTCCCCATCCTACGTCCCTTGTCCTGCCAGGTTTTTTCACTCATTTTCCCTCCATCTAGCAGGCGGAGATAGGGCTGCCCTGTCTTGGACCACAAGTTGTTGTTATATATATAAATTATGTCATGATCCAATCTATTTTAAACCACGGCCCACCATATGTTAAATTGCTTGATTGTGTTAAAAGCAATTGTAGTTATCAAAGTGGGCTTGAATTTTTTAATTTGTTACACCTTCCAGTAATTGGTGTTGAAATATCATTTTATTTTCTAGCTTGGTTGTAATATTATCCTGTTGTGTGTGACTTACTTAAATATCGTTTCATTAAGTATAGGATTACAATATAATTATATATAACACTATTAAAAAGGTTTAAATATTTTGTGCATCGACTACATAGCTTAGTTTTAGATAAAATAGATATATATTCTATTATAGAACAATTTTTGTGCATCAACTATATAACAATTTTTGTTGAGAGAGACCTTGTTAATAAAATAGATATAGATTATATTATAGAAGAATTCGCAGCTGTAAAAGATCGTCGAACACAACTTTTTTACCTAATTTTAGATCTTGAATATTTTTGTGCAATGACTTCTTGTAAGCTTTTTAAATATTATGACTTATTTGAAAATATTATATTTTCATAAAAATGGGTTTAGTAAATGTGGATTTGAGAAAAGAAAAAATTCGGGGGAGCTATCCCGAACCCCCGTGAGGGGGAGTTTCCCTCTCTCCCGACCTACCCATTTGTCATATCTTGGCTCCGCCCCTACCCCACTTATCCCATTTACTTCCTATATTTTTTTAATAGTTTTGTGTAAATATTATCAAACAAAGATGATAATTTTATACTAAAGCACACATGTTATAAGATGTGAAAAATTATGATACGAAAAGCAAAATCAATGGCATAAAAAGATCGAATACCAGTAGATTTATTAATGTGTTTGATATACCATGAGAATACAAAAAATAAATCAAAGTTCTTTCAAACATGGTATTTAATCAAAGTCCTTTGCATTAGGACTGTCACAAATACTAGCAATAGAATTGTTTTTTCCAGCGCAATCATAAATTGTTTAAGAAACAACCACCACAATATAAATTGTTTAAGAAAAGCAACCACAGTACAAAAACTTCATTTTTCTCCTCAACTATGTGTAACAATCTCATTGAAAGATGATTCATGTCTAATGAATAGGAAATGTTATCATATTAAAAATATCATAATGCCTATAATAAAAGGATAAACAATCAAAAGGAAAGGAAAACTAAGAAGTCCAAATTGCTCAATATTGTCTTATAAAAATACCCACATTATCATTTAGAATAGTTCACTTTATACCTTAACGTGCAAAATTTATATATATATATATACTATAATATAAGTGTCTATGACCTGTTTACTATTCACCCTTCAACCAATGCGACGTCGTTTTGATGTTGTATTAGTCTTAATTTTGTCCAAATCTCACCAATTTGTCCTAATCTTTTGAAACTTTTTGTATATTAAATTAATATCTTTGGCCGCATTTTTTGACTTCTTCATCTTTTCTTTTCTTTTATTTGTTTTAATATACATATATTAGTGTCTTTTAGCCGCAATTATTGACTTCTTATATATTATAGTCAATATATATTCATTTTTTCTTTAATAAGTCATCAAATTTGGTGTTTTTTTATCCCCAGTTGCTATGGAGAACAAATGATGAAATACAATCGATTCTTAAAGGTTTTGCTAAATTTTATTTTCTCTAAACTGCAGTTTTTTTTGTCCAACATAAATATTTGCTGCACTTTATACATTAAGTATTTTTACATAATTCCAGTTGGAGACGATATCCCTATGGGTTACCTAACCATTGGATTTGGTTTCACATAATTTCATGTTGTATAACTCAAGGTATGTATATTTTTGTAAAGCTGCGATAGTATGAATCCGAGAAACTGACTTAGATGTTTTGGTGATCATTTTAGTATGCCGAAACATGCCGTCGGACTATAAAATTTTTATATGTGGTAGCTACATGGGTATTCTACGTTCCTTGAAAATTTCATATTGTTCGGTGATCGTTTTCTATGTCAAATAAATTTTTATTACTCCATGACCGGGTGAATTATTTCTCTACATTGTCTTTCTGTTCACCAACTCAAAAATATGTTGCACCTTATATATTAAGTATTTTTACATAATTCCAGTTGGAGACGATATCCCTATGGGTTACCTAACAATTGGCTTTGGTTTCACATGATTTCATGTTATATAACTCAAGTAATGGACAATTTTGTAAATTGCGATAGCATGAATCCGAGAAACTGCCTGTGATGTTTCGGTGAGCATTTTAGTGTGTCAAAACATGTCGTCGGATTATCAAATTTTTATATGTGTTAGCTACATGGGTATTCTACGTTCCGTGAAAATTTTATATTGTTCGGTAATCGTTTTCTATGTCAAATAAATATTTTTGCTCCATGACTGGGTGAATTGTTTTCGAAACTGCAATTTCTGTTGACCAACTCAAAAATATACTGCACCTTATATATTAAGTATTTTTACATAATTCCAGTTGGAGACGATAGCTCTATGGGTTACCTAACCATTGGCTTTGATTTCACATAATTTCATGATATATAACTCAAGTTATGGACAATTTTGTAAACTGCGACTGCATAAATCCGAGAAACTGCCTAGGGTGTTTGGTGAGCATTTTAGTAAGCGAAACATGCCGTCGGACTATCAAATTTTGATATGTGGTAGCTAAATGAGTATTCTATGTTCCCTAAAAATTTCATATTTTTCGGTTATCGTTTTCTATGTCAAACAAATTTTTGTTGCTCCATGACGGGTGAAGAAATTTTTGTGTGATTGCCCTTATTTTGAAATTTTGTTCACTGGTCATGGAGTAAAAAAATTTTTTGACATAGAAAACGATCACCGAACAATACGAAATTTTCAAGAGACATAGAATACTCAAGTAGCTACCACATACCAAAAATTAGTAGTCCGACGGCATGTTTAGGCATACTAAAATACTTACCGCGAAACCTCCTAGGCTGCTTTTTCGGATTTATACCGTCGGCGTGCCGGATTCGCTATTATAAACCAATCAAAAAACTTTAAGTAGTGTAAATATCTTCTTAAAAATTTTTGGACCTTGGTTTTGTGGTAGTTTTAGTGGATTCTCATGTTTTGGTTACACGTTAATGATGTGAACTTGAAAGGTTTTGCTAAACTTCATGTTTTTCTAAGATGAGTTTTCGTTGTCCAACTCAAACATTTATTGCACCTTATATATTAAGTATTTTACATAATTCCAGTTGGAGACGATAGCGCTATGGGTTACCTAACCATTGGCATTGGTTTTACATAATTTCATGTTATATAACTCAATTTATGGACAATTTTGTAAGCTGTGACAACATAATCTGAAAAACTAACTAGGATGTTTCGGTTAGCATTTTAGTGTCGAAATATGCCATCGGACCATCAAATTTTGATATGTGGTAGCTACATGAGTATTCTATGTTCCACGAAAATTTCATATTTTTCGGTGATCGTTTTTATGTCAAATGATTTTTGTTAATCCATGACTAAATGAAGTTTTGAAAATTTTTTTTTCCTACGACTTGCAATGGAAAAGTTATTGTTTAAGAATTTTTTATTTTTTATTTTATAATGACAAAAAAAAAAAAATTCACTAAACAAAAGTGGGGAAAATTTTTTAATTTATCCCACTTTGTCGAGTTTGCCGAGTAACTCGACAAAGTGGGAAACATTAAATTTTTTTTTTTTTTGTAATTTGCACTTTTAGTCCACATTCTTTTCATTTTATAACAAATTTACCCATAACTTTTTATTTTGCTTTGGCCATCCCCGACTTTTAAATTTCGTTACAAATTTTATTTTGTCCACCTCTTTAAATAATAAAAAAAAAACAAATAACAACAAAATAAAATAAAAATGTATATGAAGTCCTACAACTTTAAAAAGTAACCCAATTTTATTTTGACATTTTTAAATTTTTTTTTTTTTTTAAAATTTCTCGAGTTATTCGACAAAAAAAATTGTCGAGTTACTAGCCAAAAAAAAAATTTTTTTTTTTTAAAATTTTGTAGAGTTACTCGAATTGAAAATATATATATATATATATATATATATATATATATATATATATATATATTTTTTTAAATCTTGTCAAGTTACTCGAATTTAAAAAAAAAAAAAATTTCTTTTTTCTTTAAATTTTGTTAGAGTTACTCGAATTTAAAAAAAAAAAAAAATTTTTTAAAAATGTTGTCGAGTTACTCGAAAAAAAAAAAAAAAAATTATATTTTGTCGAGTTACTCGAATTTAAAAAAAAAAATATATATTTTTTTTAAAATTTTGTCGAGTTACTCCAATTTAAAAAAAAAAAAAAATTTTTTAAACTTTTGTCGAGTTACTTGACTTTAAAAAAAAAAAAAAAAAAAAAAAATTTTTTTTTTGTCGAGTTACTCGAATTTAAAAAAAAAAAAAAAAATTTTTTTTTTTAATCTTTTGTCGAATTACTCGACTTTTTAGAAAAAAAAAAAAAAAAATTTTTTTTTACCTTTTGTGGAGTTACTCGAATTTTAAAAAAAAAAAAAAAAATTTAACTTTTGTCGAGTTACTCGAATTTTTAAAAAAAAAAAAAAAAATTTTTACTTTTGTCGAGTTACTCAACTTTAAAAAAAAAAAAAAAAATTTTACTTTTGTCGAGTTACTCAATTTTAAAAAAAAAATTAATTTTTTTGTCGTGTAACTCGACAAATTTTAAATTTTTTTTTTTTTAAAAAAATTCAAAAAAGTTTGTCGAGTTACTATTCATTTCGACAAACTTTTTCGAGGTGAATAGTAACTCGAAAAAAGTTATCGTTCATGATTTTTTTTTTTTAATTCGAAAAAGTTTGTCGAGAACTCGACAAACTTTTTCGAGGTGAATAATAACTTCGAAAAATTACTGTTCATGAATTTATTTATTTATTTATTTTTTAAATGGTGAGCTTTTACATTTCTAATTTTTTTTCAATGAAAAAATTCAACAACATATTTTATTTTTATAACTATTAATTATAACATTCTTACTAATAATGTTATAAATTAAAATTTGATTAGAGTAAGTGTAAACAAAATTAATTATATTATGACCCTCTTTCTCTATATATTTTTTCACTTTTAATATTTAAACTTATTCACAAGGAAAAATGGAGGATTTTTGTGTAGACTTTGAGAGTTCACATGATATCTAAGAATTTAAACAAAAAAATAATAATTTTTTAAAAATTTTGTCGAGTTACTCGAATTTAAAAAAAAAAAAAAAAAAAACTTTTGTCGAGTTGCTCGATTTAAAAAAAAAAAAAAAATTTAACTTTTGTCGAGAGTTGCTCAATTTAAAAAAAAAAAAAAAAAATTAACTTTTGTCGAGTTGTTTGAATTTTTTTTTTTAAAAAAAAAAATTTAACTTTTGTCGAAGTTGCTCGAATTTAAAAATTTTTTTTTTTAAATTTTGTCGAGTTCCTCGATTTTTAAAAAAAAAAAATTTTTAACTTTTGTCGAGTTGCTCAATTTAAAAAAAAAAAAAAATTTGAACTTTGTCGAAGTTGCTCGAATTTAAAAAAAAAAAAAAAAATTTAAATTTGTCGAGTTCCTCGATTTTTAAAAAAAAAAAAAAAAAATATTTTTAACTTTTGTTGAGTTGTTTCGATTTAAAAAAAAAAAAATTTAATTTTTTTTTGTGGAGTAACTCGACAAATTTTTTTTAAATTTTTTTTTAAATTCGAAAAAGTTTGTCGAAGTTACTATTCAACTCGATAAACTTTTTCGAGGTGAATAGTTATTCGAAAAAGTTATCGCTCATGAATTTTTATTTTTTTAAAAATTGAAAAAGTTTGTCGAGTTACTATTCAACTCGACGAACTTTTTTTATGTGAATAGTAATTGAAAAAGTTATCGTTCATGAATTTTTTTTTTTTTTTTAAAAAAAATTCGAAAAAGTTTGTCGAAGTTACTATTCAACTCGACAAACTTTTTCGAGGTGAATAGTGACTCAAAAAGTTATCGCTCATCAAAATTTTTTTTTTTTTTTAAATTCGAAAAAGGTTGTCGAGTTACTATTCAACTCGACAAACTTTTTCGAGATGAATAGTAACTCGAAAAAGTTACTGTTCATAAAAAAAAAAAAAATTTAAAAAAAAATTTGAAAAAGGTTGTCGAGTTACTATTCAACTCGACAAACTTTTTCGAGGTGAATACTAACTCGAAAAAGTTACTGTTCATGAAATTATTTATTATTATTTTTTTTTTAAATTCAAAAAGTTTGTCGACTTACTTTTCAACTCGACAAACTTTTTCGAGGTGAATAGTAACTCGAAAAAGTTACTGTTCATAAAATTTTATTTTATTTTTTTTAAATTCGAAAAAGTTTGTCGAGTTACTATTCAACTCGATAAACTTTTTCGAGGTGAATAGTAACTCGAAAAAGTTACTTTTCATGATTTTTTTTTATTTATTTTTTTTATGGTGAGCTTTTACATTTCTAATTTTTTTTTCAATGAAAAAAATCAACAACATATTTTATTTTTTATAACTATTAATTATAACATTCTTACTAATAATGTTATAAATTAAACTTTGATTAGAGTAGGTATAAACAAAAATTAATTATATTATGACCCTCTTTCTCTCATATATTTTTTCACTTTTTAATATTTAAAATTATTCACAAGGAAAAAGGAGGATTTTTGTGCGACTTTTGAGAGTTCATGCGTGTATATCTAAGATGATTCACTTCGAAAATGCTAAGAGTTGTATTATTTTTTTTCACGCTTACGGAGAACTCGATTATTAAGTTTATTAGATTATTAAACAAAGAGTTAGAATTTTTAACTTAGCAAAGGCATGGGACAATTAGAAATAAAATCCCACCATTGGAATAACATAACTTTACAAAAATTAATGAGTTCATTATTTGACAAGTACAAAAAATATTTACATTCTATCAAAATTATATTAACACAATCGCTTTTTAATTAGTAGATTATCACAGATAACTTACGTGCATAGCACGTACATATAACTAGTATATATATATATATATATATATATATATATATATATATATATATATAGTATTTCAAAGGCCCTCATTTGACTTAGAAAAAGAATATAAGCTTATAAAGACATATAACATACGTATGTACATGGAGACCAAACCCAACAAATTAAGGCATTGCATGAAGTATAAGATAAACAAAAAATAAGCAAATCAATGTACCTCTTCGTCAATATCCACATCACTCAACCTTGTACAACATCCAAAGTATAAAGAAAAGTATAAAAAAAGAGAAGAACTAATTAGCAATAAAAGAAAGTGAAAAAATAACAAATATGAAACATAAATAATTGTGATTTTTGTTACCATGAATTTCAGCTTATAACCACACATCAAAGCCTCCAAAGTTTTCAAGTGAATGCTATTTCTGTATGGACTCACAAATCTATTACTAATACTAAATGCAAACTCAATTTCAAATGTCACTGAAAATACTATGATGGCTAAAATATGTCTTGCAAGTTTTTGCAAAGTAGGGTATTTGATCAAATATGCTTTCCATGATGTCAATAAGTCAAAATCATTCAATGTAGGCAATACATGCTCGCCTAAGAAAATATCAAGATATGTTATCACATTATCAATACATGTTATTTCAAACAAATAAATCAATTTTTGCCAAATGATCAATTTTTCCAACATTAGTAGATAAATCGGTTTGCAAATATGAAGTTGAAGAATGAGAAGTATTCTTACTCGAATCAGTTTTGTTTTGTACTCTTTTAGCATCTTGTGACAACACTATTGAACCATTTCAATCTCATGATCCAAGCTTCGTTTCCAAACAAATCAAAGGAAAATAATATTCAAACAACTTTATTTTTAAACATTAGATTCAATATTGTTGCTACAGCCAGAATTCCATGAATGTCACTTCAATATTTGTAAAACTTTTCAATCATACTTGAAGCCATCAATTCAACCAACTTTATTTTAAACCTTGGATCAAATATTGTTGCTACAATCAAAATTCCATTAATGTCACTCTAATATTTTTCAAACTTTTTAATCATACTCAAAGCCATCGATTTAATATCAACTCAAGGTAATGTTATCCAATCATATGATTGACAACTTTATCTCACAAATATTTAAAAAATAGAGATTGGTGGAAGGATATTTGGTCCTAAAAACAGTTCAATCACTTCATAAAACATCTCTAACCTCACACAAATATCCTTAAACAATTTCCAATTTTCATCACTAGGCAAACATCTATATTGTGACCATTTTTGCTTTAGACGAAGAAAAACACCCATACATTGTAAAGAAATATCAATCATCAAGTACGTATGAATCATCAACTACGTAGAGCTCCACCCAATTTTGCAATCTAACTCTAACTTATTGCCATAAAAGATTTTTTAATTGATGTGCAGATACTTCAATTTTTTGTACTCCTTTTGGTGTTGCTATCCAAAATACAACACTCTCACACGGATTCTCTCTGTAATGATCATGAATTTTTACCTACAAGACTTTTTTTCAAGGGCTATTTCGTGCATTATTAGCTCATGTACTGTCCATTGTCCATCCACTAAGGGTTGGTTGCTGTAACTTGCTTTTACCTTTGCATATTTGCTCTTTATGTCCTGCTTTACCACACTTCTTGCAATGCATTCCCATCCATGCCCTTCTTGAGTGCGATGGGTCGTGGTTGGCTTTCTCATCCGACTCTCTTTGTCATACATTTTTCAGCCTTCTAGCTTGTCCTTTTGGGAATGGCAAGTCAAGACTCAAAAAAATGATACCTTAGTTTGAATCAAGGCCATTCATAAAACAAATGACAAAAGAATAAGCTCTCAAATTTGCTTCTTTCTTGTTGTAATCATATACATAACGCCGCACATCCCAATGATACTCATTATGAGTATCACCATCAATGCATGCCCATAAGGCAGTCTAGATATTTGCCATTTTCTACATGCGCATGTTTTTTGTCGCATATTTGCAGAATATTATTTTCCTATTAAGTAGTTTACTATAGATTTGTCTTTACCTACTAATATTGAAAAACAATTCCGACCTTACCTTTGATGCTTCTCCAACTATTATCTTTGGTCCTGTAAGATTGGTCCATTGTAAACATTCTTCACTCTTTGATGAAACCCTCTTTATCAATTGAAATCTTATTTTCTTCAACATTGTTAGGATATAATTGTCCCTAGCTCCCCTGTTTGAAGCATTGAAAAATCCACAGAGGTTATTCAACAACATATTACATTTAGACCACTATGAGAAATGAGACCTAGACCATTGGGAGGCTGATTTTGCAAAGTGCATTCACGTTTATTTCTGCCATCTTGACCATTGCATTTCTCATTTATTTACTATTATAGACCCGACATCACTCCACAAGATATTCTTCAAAGCTAAACCACTGCATTGTGCTTTGAAGTTGTTATAAAAGCAACTAACACAACAACAATGCTCAGAATGAATGAACAAATAACTAATTGCCTCTACTAATCCTTTCTATTTGTTAGTAATGAATGTCCATTTTCTAGAGTTCCTCATGTTAAGAACATGTTGTAATAAATCTAAGAACCATGTCCAACTGTCTTTGTTCTCAGACTTAACCACAACCTTGACAATTGAAAACAGTGCATTAGTTCCATATACTACAACAACACTCAAAAGTTGACCCACATGCTCTCATTTAAGGAAACACCCATCAAACCCTACTACTAGTCTATATATTGCCTTAAGAGCCATAGGAAAAACCTATATGCTCCCAACCTTAGATTCTAAAATCGTAGTGCTTCGATCATTACCCTCTTTTACTTGCTCGCAATAATCTTATAGCAATCTAAATTTCTCACCACAACTCCATCTAATTATATCCATACACCTCTTCTAATTTTACAAAACTACTGGTCTATATCTTGCCTTAAGAGCCATAGGAAAAACCTATATGTTCCCAACCTTAGATTCTAAAATCGTAGTGCTTCGATCATTACCCTCTTTTACTTGCTCGCAATAATCTTATAGCAATCTAAATTTCTCACCACAACTCCATCTAATTATATCCATACACCTCTTCTAATTTTACAAAACTGCAACTTCGAAGCATTGCGCATGCAATCTCTCACCATTGTCTCAGTGAATCCTATTTGGACTAACCTGAATCAAATGTGTTGACATACTTTTTCTAGATACATGATATTTAGCCTTTTCTTTTTTAAATTAACGATGCAAGTGTGGATTTACTTCAATGTCTTGATCTTGGAGCTAGTCTTGTCCTCTTCTACTGCAACATACAACACCCATTGATATAGATCTTAACAAACAACCTTTATCATTTTTATCACTTTTTTGTACTTTAACGATTGAATACTCATCAATGGCTTACTTCAACATCTTTTTTAACTAAAAAAAATCATATCTGCAATTTGAAATTGAAATTGAAATGAAATATTAGAGAATAATCAACATTCTCTATCTTTGCAAAAATGGAAATTGAAATAATCACACCCATGTGGAATTGTGGATTAGCCATATCAGGATTCGTATTGAAATGAATTTTTCTTCTCCTTCTATGAATTGAACCACCTTCTGAATCACTTTCTCAACTATCCAGTACATTGTATTCTCTATAGTCTGTCTGAGCCCTTTCAAACTCTCTCATTCCTCAACACAAAAATCAAATGTGACTTTTTAGTATGTGGATTTTGTTGATGTCTTTCCTGAGTTTGTTATGTGTTTGCAAAATTTGATTATGTATGTTACGCCTCATTACCACGTGGCACTCTACGTAGACTAACCAAAGTCAAACATGTGGTCAAGGTCAAGCATGCCTATTGGGAGTGGCGACATTACACCGAAGTTGTTTCCTTTATTTTGATGAGGTTTATAAAGAAGAGCTTAAGAAGACGAGGTGGTCAAGATCGAGACCGATTGGGTGTTGAGTAAGCTTTTCCTGATACTATGAATCAGTCTTGAAATAGACTGATGTGACGTCCGCCAAGACGATCAATCACATTTCTAGTCCCCTAGCATGTGGTTGATGGAGACTTCTTTATTAAACCTATGGTGTGGCTATAACTAAAACGCGTAGAGGCACAAATTGTGCAAGCCAATCAAGCAACGCTACAGACTGCAGCATCACTTCGGCCATAGCTAAAATGAGTAGAGGCCTCCATCCCAAGTCTAGCACTCCATATAAATGAAGTAGGTCCTAAACTTTGGGGACTATTGTTACGCTTTATTACCAAGTGGCACTCCACGTGGACTAGCCAAAGTCAAATATGCGGTCAATGTCAAACATGCCTATTGGAAGTGGCGACATTACACCAATGTTGCTCCTTTTATTTTGAGGAAGTTTGGGAGAGAGGAGCTTAAAAAGTCGAGATGGTCAAGACTGAGACCGATTGCATGTTGAGTAAGTTTCTCCTGACACTATGAATCAGACCTGAAAGATACTGATATGACTGGCCGCCTAGCCCCCTAGCATGCGGCTGATGGGGACTTATTCATTAAACATATGGCATGACATATTGAGTGTGAAAAAGGGCTCCATCAAATTGCATCACTTGTTGCATATTCAGAGCACCTAGCCAATTGGCTTTGACCTATAAATACCAAATCCATTTCCACAATAAGGGAATGATGAAACTCGATAACAAAACTATATTAAAACAAAGTCATCTCCATTGATTAACTTAAAAATTATTTAAACTACTTAGAAAATTTATGGTTAAAGGTCCTCAAGCCACTTTCTCGGTCATAACGTGTTTCTCAAACATTTTCTCTACTCCATTTCTAACGTACAATAGCAATCCACAGGCCCACGCTGCCATCCACTTGTGTTGGTAAAATACATGTAGGCAGATGATGAGTGGAGATCCTGTTGGCAGCTATTTTTGGAGGTCAATCACTGTACGTAGATTTTGTTGATGCTCTTCCTAAGTTTGTTCTGTGCGCTGTGACCGCACGATTTGCTTCTTCTTTACCATATCAAGGTCTGAAACATTTCTAGGAGACTCTACATGCCCAAGACATCCCCTATATGTGTCAATCCATTCACTTTCATTTTCTATCTCAACATGATATTACTTGGATTGTCATCCCCAAACCTGAGACTCATCATTATCATTTACCACCTAAAAGTCCACATTATCCTCTCCAGCCAAATAGTCTACATTATCATTCACCATACGAGAGTCCATATTATCTTTGACCACACGAGACTCCACTTTATCATCCCTAACTTGAGACTACATTTGTGTTTGATTTTCAGTTGTCTACGTCTCTTCATCAAAATATTTTCTTTCAACAGTCACCAACATCAATTGTGGAACCCTCAATATCAAAATGAGTTAAACTATGTACGTCTTCCATTTCTGTCAAGAAATACACCTCTATCCCAATCAATTATGACCAAACCATCATTCACTTTATTATTTTTAGACTTTATGGTGTTCTGGCATTCTTCTCCATTATCCTTTCCCATTTTCTCTACGCATGCCTCCAGAATAACCCTGTTTCGAAGTCAGTAAAGACGACATTGTTGTTGATCATGTCAACAAAAGAAAGGCCATGCCAATGGAGATATCATGTTTTTGGAGACTAATAAAATATATTTCTACAGTCCTACTACGCCCAATCGACTCTCTCATTTTCATTGCATCATCATTTGTTGGCATAATAGGATTGTCTCATTTCGATACACAATTCCAAGAGGAGGACTATAACCTAACACCTATACTATTCTTCGGACACATTCTATTGAAAAGGAATGACTTTATATATCATCAATGTACTCAACCTCACCCTTTACCCTTTAAATATAATGGGTTGCCATTTTGTTCATGAATTTGTCTCCATGGTGCACAACGATTGTAAGCAGGCCTAAACCCTCTAATGCAATCACAACAAATTTTTTGTAAGAGAATAAAATAAAGATGGATGAATGAACACGATTGGGGAAAAATCTAAACCCTATAACAATCGACCGAAAAGGTTATGGAAAATTGTACTGTACACTAGTGCATAGTCATTTAGCCTAAAACCCATATTGAAACTTCTACGATTTCGTTCAGAAATGATGAGATTTGTAGAATATTGGAGAACTCAAAAAATTTTGGGGAAAGAGAAAAAATTTCTAAACAAAGTATGTGAGAGACAACAAAGAGTAATGGACACGAAACGTCTGCAGTGTGAACTTGAAAGGATGTAAAACTGCAAATGTGACATTGTAAAATGAGAGAAATCATGGGTTTTAGTGGTGTGACCAATTTACCCTTCTTTGAAAATGATCACGCAACCACCACGTGTTGAACTAATGGTTAGACGATGATTTGAGACGACCACGGAAGCATTACTTTAAAAGGTTTGGGACTAAATTGCTACAAACATTATGTCCGAGACGATTTTGCACCAATCGTGAAAGGTTCGGGACTCCAGGAGAAATTTTCCCAAAATTGGCCTCATATCGAATTTATACTCGGGGCACGATCTCTGCGTGTTAATCCATCCCACCGTCTCTTTCTCACAGTTTCTGCCAAAGTAGAACTTGGCGAGAGCAAGCCATGGAAGAAGAATACTCAGTCGATCCAGCTCTACTACTCGAAGCCGCTTCCGACTTCGCCCATTACCCCGGTACCTTTCTCTCTCTCTCTCTCTCTATACATATATCCATAGGTATGTGTATACATGTATATGTCTGTATGCTAACAGAATTTATTTTGAACAGGTGCTCACTCGGATGCTTCAGCTCAAGAATTTCTCACTCGCTTCCCTCTCCCTGCCATTATCAGGTAAAAATTCCTTCCCCCATGTTACCCTACGCAGCAAGACTAAAAATTTATAAGTTCGATGACCATCTATGTTAAAAAAAAAAAAAGTTGGGTGACTAGGACACATTTTTAGAGTTTGATGACCAAAATAAATTTTTACCCAAACTTTTCTTGTCTGTTGGTCTTGAATGCAACTATTTCCTTTTTGATTTTTTTTGGGCGTATTGAGTTGGGTTTTATGTGTTTTTGCTTACGGGACTTGATTGATATGCATGCAGCACTTTGCAAACCAAGGCGGATCATCCAGGTCTGGAGAATGTATTGGTTGATTGCATGGAAAGGATTTTCAAAACTAAATATGGCGCATCACTTATCCCGCATTATATGGTATGTGCATTACTTTCTGTACTCATTAATCAAATAAATTATCTCATCCATTTGATATCTAGTGCAATTGAATCATTATTGTCGACCAGCAATTTTAGGAGTGCCAATGGATGAGGTTTTCAGTAAGTGTATAAGGAAATGTAAATGTCTTTTTTGATGACATTTTTATATAAATCTAACTTAGTGTGGAGTTCCATAGTTTGTTCTCTAATGCCTTGGATAAACCGTATACGCATAGTATCTGAAGTGGGCTTTGATTGGTAAGTTCTCTCCTCAAAGTATATTTTCCCTTCATAATTTACAGGGTTCATTTTGTTGATGAATATAGCTAGGCAATAGGGAAAAGGAGTTGCGATAAAGCGAAATGTGTCTCCTGTCCTGTCAGAATAAAAGTTGAGCATCTGAATTGCTTGATTAAATTTGAAAGTTAAGAAGAAAGGCAATGGAGTGTGAACTAGAAAATCCATCCTTTGTTTTGTGCCTTATTTTCTGATAAATTGTTGTTATTGATTGATAAACACTTTCCTATTACGAGCTCTACTTGGAGCTCCGGACATCTGGTGATGATGAATTACATATTTTTTAGATGCATTTTTGGTCATGGTAATTTTGGCCGTGCATCTGGTAAAAGTTCAAATGGGTTGCACTTTCTGTTGAGGTGGGAATTATCTATTTGTTTGCATTTTTATTGAAGTGATTGGCTTGAAATGGGTTTCTGCTCAATTATTTAGATTATTTGTCCTCTTTCTTGAACATATTCTTATACGATCAATGGATGCATGTCCACCTATGTCCCGGTTCTTGTATTAATGACTAGTGTTTTGAAGTGCTATCTGGTGTTAAGGTTACACACGGGATTTTAGGTTTATTATTTATCATTCAGCTAGATAAACCTGATGGTGCTCCTTTTGTCCCCCTTCATTTGGAAATTGTCTACTTCCTGATTGTTAGAAGTCAAAATATTTAAGATATAAGCTGTAATTTATGACCTCATTTCAGCTGCAATTGCATTCCAAAATTTTGATCTGATAACTGGTCATATAGTGGATTACATCCCAATAGGGTGAACTCGTGGACTTCATAGAACTCAGGCTCTCATGATATCTATTGAGATGTCATTGAAGATTGAAGGTTATACAATTTGTACATCTTATATTTGACATCATACTGAAATTGTTTATATTTGGAGGTTAATGGTTGATTTGCAAATGTATTCTCGTGTAGCTTTGTTACTTGCATTGGTACTCAATTTGCTTGCAATTCCTGAATATTAAGAGTTTTCTGTGTTGGTGGATTATATCCATGTAATGAATATTTTGGTTCCTCATCAATTTATTTCCTAATTCATGTATTAAAATGGACATGGAAACTTCGTTTTCTTGCTACAACTCTTCCCATGTGTTCCTAGTGTATATTACCAATCAATGCACGAAGTTCAAGAGTTGTTGAATTTCAAGATGAATTGTGTTATCGTTTCTTTCATGTATTTGTTCTATTTGGCACAATTACCAACTATGTTCTCTGAGTTATTATAATTTTTCTTTATTTCAGCCTTTTGTTGTTGTTGGTCTGGGGGCAGATTCTCAAAAAGTGAGATACCTGGCTTGTAAAACAGTAAGTGTATTTACAGGAAATTCAACCTTGCATCTGGTTTTTCAGAACATGCAGCTATCCTAGATGTTTTCAACTTTGTATAACATGATGTAGTGTTCCTGTCCTGCTCACTGATGCTTATTTTCGTTTTCATTCCTCTTATTAGGAATCTATTTGTGGGTCAATATGGATAGAATTCAAATCTGACATGCTAATCACTCTTTCAGGTATCTTTCCTTTTGGAGAATACAGATAAAAGCATTGCTGCACAACTAGTTCTTCAGTATGACATGTATCCACTTCTGCTCAGTTGCCTGATTGATGGGTAAAGCCTGGATTTTATGTGTACTCCATGAATTTAATCTTCTGATAAATGTATCCTGCTTTACAGTAAACTCTTTTATCGCGTCGTTTGTTGTATATATTCTCATTTTTTCCCTTTCCTCTTTGCATACTTGCTTATGCTAATGTAGGCAAATAATTGTAATAAGTTGTAATATAGTAGAACAAATATTGATAATGGGACTCATCCTTATTTGGGGTTTGTGCTTCTCTCTGTCTTCGATGGGCTTAAAAGCCAGAGTTTGGAACTATATTGTTTTGAAAATTTATGTAGGAAATGTTTTTCAATCCTCTTACTCTAGGACGCAAAACTAATATCAGTACAAGACCACATTTTAGTTCAATTGTTTTGTTCCTTTGTGAGATCACTGTTCTGCTCTAAAGTGGATAAGTGGATCCTGTTATTTGTCATGGAAATTTATATACATTGGGTCTCGTTATGATGGTTGGTTAGAACTTAATTCAAACTCCGCATTCTGGCCATTTTATAGGACTTCAAGAATCAGGTCTTTTGAGATAGAAATTAAATTTTAGGTATCTATGCCTCAGTATCTTGTGATATATGTGTGTGTGTGTGTGTGTGTGTGTGTGTGTGTGTGTGTGTGTGTGTGTGTGTGTGTGTGTGTGTGTGTGTGTGTGTGTGCAAGGTAGATATTACTTCTTGATTGAGGACTAAATCTGCGATTTAATTTATTTAGGCTCATTTTATGTCTAGTCTAGGAAAATAAGAGTGGAAATCTTGAAGAAAAGCATACATTTCATTAAGTTTATTTCAAGATCAAAATTGCGAATGTGAGGTTACCTAAAGAAAATCTGGTAAACTGATTCTTCAAAACCCCTATTCCTTGCTGAGATGAACAAATGGCCAGGATTTGGTGAGTGATACTCAGGTCCATGCTTCGGGATTTTTATTTACTTCATCAAATTCTCTCTTTTGATATCCTTTTTCTGACATTATTTTGTATATTGTGATCAAATGATGATTGTTTCCGCTTCAAAACAAAAATATAAGGTATGCTTAGCATCATAACATGGGCACAAATGGGATGTTGAGTCTTCTGATTCTGAAAGTTGATGATTTTGTATGACCAAGCTTTGAAGATGTACTCACATGATCAATACAATTTTGCAATGGCTAATTGTACGAGCCACAGTTCCATAATTTATGCAATTAGATTTGCTCAATGAACTTCATTAAAAAGCAGAAATGATGAAATATATCCCACATACTATTGGACATTGGCCGTAAACATGGATAACTTTTTCTTTTAGGGAATTCTAGGAAATTTTACCCATAACATTCTTCTTCCTGTTTTCTGATAGGCCCCAATTAGTTAAAGCAGGGAGGGGTAGTTTAGGTAATAAATCAAGTAGATGCTAATAAATATAAAAGGTGGGGGGTTTTTGTGAGGGGATTCAGAAAATTGTGGAGAAAAATGTGAGAGAGTGACCAGCTTCTCGAATTGCTGGGATTTCTTTTATTGCATTCTGCAATCCAATCTTCAACTCGGATCTTATCAAATTGGTATCAGAGCATCGCACCTGGGGTTAAATGGCAGCAAATCTCGGCAATTAGGTTGAGGAAATGGAGAAGAAAATGGAATCATTCTCACATATGCTCCCAAAATTAAGCAAAGAGGATGATTTTCGATTGGATTCGCGAGGTCGACTCAAAATATCTATATTCTACGACGGAAGTCGAGATTGGTGGGTGTCTAGGATGGAGAAGATTTTTTCAATGAATCGGTTGTCTGAGGTTGAGAAAGTGGAAGCTACACAGCGTGTTTCGACGGTGAAGCGTGGGCGTGGTTCCAATGGGTAGATAGTCGCCATACCGTGCAAATTTGGGAAGAATTGAAAGATTTGATGTTGGCTCGATTTTGCGTGAATGAGGCCTTTGTTGGTGAGGAATTTTCAACATGGGAACCAGTAGGTAGTGTTGTGGTCGTAGAGATGATGGTGACGGAACACCGGTGCCAACTACAGATATCTCCATCGCAAGAGAAAAGCAATAAGGGAACACTTTAGCAGAGAAGGATGTCAATGGGCTGATTTTGGGCCAACAAGTGGAAAATGGAAAAGGATTAATTGAAGAAGGCCTCAAAGTAGTACGCCCTAGCTAAAAATAAAAAGCCCAATTCCCATTCAATTCCAAAAATTGCACCAATGATCCCCAAAATTTTAGAGTTGGAAAATACTTCAATCTTCAAGAAACTTATGGATTCACATATGAAAAAGGGAATTTGCTTCGGTGTGATGAGAAAAATTTGGTGGGCCATTATTGCAAAAATAAAGAAATACAAGTGGGGATGGTAAGTCTTGAATGGAAAGAATTGGACATCAACAAAATGGAAAAAGGGGATGACACACTTGAGGTCTCCATTAATGCAACGGTGGACGTGACATCTCCAAAAGTCATGAAAAGTAGAAAAAAAATTACACAACTAGAAGCCATAATTTGGGTTGAGCTATTTGATGGCCAGACAACCCAAAATTTTATTCCGATTGGCGTGGTTCAAACATTGAAAATTTCGTGGATAGGACCAACTGGCTACGGGGTGTTCATGAATGCTATACTCATGGTTGTAGGGAAGTTCGCACACTCATTTGGGCTGAAATACCATTTTTCCGCTTTGATTGTGGATGAAGTTCTAGCAAAGGAAATTGTTCGGCTTTACAGTATTTTCAATTTGTAATTGGCCCGGATTTTCACCTAGAGGACAAAGTGAATTTCGGGGGCGGGATATTGATAGGCCCCAATTAGTTAAAGCAGGGGAGGCGTAGTTTAGGTAATAAACCAAGTAGATGCCAATAAATATAAGGGGAGGGGTTTTTGTGAGGGGATCTAGAAAATTGTGGAGAAAAACGTGGGAGAGTGACCAGCTTCTTGAAATGCTAGGATTTCCTTTATTGCATTATGCAATCCAATCTTCAACTAGGATCCTATCATTTGCCCTCTATCACATAGAATTTTGGCAAATTCTTCTCCCTGTTGAAGATTAGATCCTCAATCGACAAAATATATGCTGCAATTGAACTTTCACTTTTAACTATTTTTCCCTGTTATACATGTATGTGTTAGAATTGAAGCCATATATGTTTGGTGTTTATGAGTAAACATATGTTTTGCGCACAACATAAATTTGATAATTCATATGAAATGGATTTCTTTTTTTCTCTGTAGTGATGAACAAGTAGCAACTGCATCAATGGATGCAATCAAAAATTTGGCTGGCTATCCCGAAGGAATGGTATGTAAAAGACTACTACCCTCAGGTCAATGACTTTCTTTCGATTTGCAGTGAATAATGTGAGTATGTTCTAGTGTGTGTTAATGCCGTGAATTTTCTGTAGGGAATTGTCTTTCCAGCAAGTAACGATGAAGCTACACACCTTGGGAACTTGGCAACGAGATGTTCATCACTGGTATATATTTGATGTCTCACAGCATGAACTTGTGGAATAGGTTCAAACAATTTCATTTCTAAAAGCAATCTTTTGTTTTCCATTTATTTGCTAAAGCTTGTCATTTATGGGGCATATAGGACTGTTAACTGCTCTGTATAATGTGCATACTAACTACATGATGGCCATCTTGGACCCTATGCACAAACTTATATTCTATGGGTGTAAGAATTGTGACGATGAAATTAGCAATATAGCTATTATAACAGCACAGACAACAGTAGATCCAGTAACTTGAAAATTTAGGGTTACATCCAGGGGCTGGTTGGGGGACAAAATGTGGGATGCATGTAATGAGTGGCAATTTTGAAGTTTCAAAAACATTATCTGGGAGAAGACCATGTATTTTTGAGGATTTATTTAGAGAAAGCAATTTTTGCAGCAGAAGACGAAACTATTGAACATTTTGATGTGCATGGGGTGATCATTGAGTACAAATAACCACGTTACAATTACATCACCTAAGTTTAGAATTATATTTTCCTTTTCCCCCCCTTTTGGGGGGTTGTTTGGTAGCTTGAGCTGTCGTAGTATTGCTGTGATAATAATAACCTGGCTGTACCTCACTTTTATGTTTTACATTGATGAGTTGTTTGATTATTATCTCAATATTTTATTTTTTTTAATGATTTTAGCAATATTGCTAACATATTATTATCTCAATGTGCCTTCAGATTCTGATTATTTATTTTCTTATACTCTGTCTTTTTGCTACAACCTCTAAAGGGAAGAGTTCGAGTTTTAGCTTTGATAGTGAGGCTCTTCTCTATTTCAAGTTCTGTGGCATCAGAAATATCCAAGTCAAATCTTATCAAGATATTGGAGGCAGACGTCAGAAATACAAATGATACACTTGTGACTTTGAGTGTGCTGGAACTTCTGTATGAGGTTTGGCCTTGATCCTGTTTGACTTACACTATCCTCCATCAAAATTTTCCTGGATCCTGTATTCATCTTTCTTTATCAGTACTTATGTCGCCACATCAAATAGTTTAATTTTGGGTGTGTCAAAATGTGGTTTTCTGCTCTTTGCAATAACCATACTCTCACAGAAAGAACATTGTCCTCTTAAGTGTTGGCTACTGTCCAAATGTGGCCAAAACATTATGAGCCCGCCTTTTGAATCTGGTACATATATTTATGTGGAGATGTTAGCTGTTACTAGACTTGTCAACATTCAGAACATTTTAAGAATTATTATCACATTCGAAAAAATGCCTTATGGTTTAAGAAGGGATCCCTACATCAAAGTAATTGTTGAATTTTGTTTTATCCAGCTCCTACTAATTGAGACAAGAAATTTTTAAGTTGAGTGCAAAATAATTGAAATCACAGGAACTTTCAGAGTCAAATTTGGAAACGCGGGAAGGAAAATGCTTGTATGTTTTTGTTTTTACTTGTTGCACATTATCATGAACAATAAATTTCTTTTTTGAAACAATTTGATATATTTTGGACTTCGTTATCCACAGAACTTCGTGGCTAATGAAAAAATGGGCCATATATTCTTTATGTAGGATATTTTCATTTACTTATTCTTCAATTAGCATCTGAATCATATTTTTGGGTGCTACTTGTACTGTATGAAGTTGGCAGAAGTTCAGCATAGTGCAGAGTTTTTGTCAAAGACCAGCCTTCTTCATCTGCTTAGTTCTATGATCAGGTTCACGGAAAGAAAAAATAATTTTCTTCTTGAATTTTCTATCATTTTATCTTTTCTGTGTCTTACTTGAGTACTTTCCCATTTTATGAAAGCAATGCATCTGCTGAATCCATTTTAAGATCAAGGGCAATGATGATAGCTGGAAGGCTTCTTTCCAAGGAAAATGCATTTTCCTTCATTGACGAATCTAGTAAGCTTCAAGTCTTTTTTCTTATATTTTCAATCGTGACTTTTTACTCTAAATGATGGTACCTACTGATCTTTGGAAAACTGCAAGCATCTTATTTCCACTAATACTTGTTATGGAATATAGGTTTTAGAACTGTTCTTTCAGCTATTGATAGAAGGTTTGAGTTCCTGGAAAGTGTTGAGGCAGATGAATGTGAATGCGCACTTGAAGCATTGGGTCAAATTGGATCATGTGAGCACATCTTAAATGACTACTGTTACAAATGTCAATTACCCCTTTTTTTGTTGTTTTCCTTTTCATCAAGTTCTGTGGGTTTGGTAGAATCTCTAAACATCCTTAGGTAGCCAGGTGTTAACTTTCCTTTCTCCTCTGCTTTTTGAAATGTTAAACATCTGTTTTTTGGTGCTCTTAAAAACAGTGTCTTTTTTCGGCACGCCCTTTTGGATAAATACAACGTGGTGTTTATAAACTTCTACAAAAGCATGGACTTATCTTGTTTTTCTTTTCTCATCATTTGACGTTTCTATCTTAAAGTCTTTCCTACCAAGTGCCTGTTGATCTCAAAGCATGTTAGTTTATCTTGGAAAATTATTATTATCTTTATGCTATATAATGATGCTGCAGCATTCCAAGGAGCAACGTTGCTTCTTTCAACTTCACCTCCTCCTGCTAGACATGTTGTTAGTGCTGCTTTTGACCAGCAACAACACAGTAAACAGCTGGTGAGGACGTTGGCTGTAATTTGTGTTTGTTATCTCAAACATCTCCGAGTTTATCCCTTTATAAATTACTTATTGAAAACTTATATCCTAATTTACAACCATAAGTTTTTTCTCCCTTAAATAGAAAAAAATAAAGATCAACCCTTGGAACATCATCTGCACAAATACAACAGTGTACTTTCATAACTGAGATAGGTTATTCAATGGAAAATGCAGGCTGCATTGCATGCTCTTGGCAACATTGCTGGTGAATCACGTACAGAAAATATGGTGTTGAACAGTAATGCAGAAGAAAATCTTAAACGCATGATCTATGAAAAAGCATCTAACACTTCAAAGTTGACCCCATCAGTAAGTCAATTAATTCCAAGCTCCTTCTGCTTTTACATTGATGTGGTTTGTTTCTCTTCACTAATTGCCACATTTAGGTACGTTTGTCTTATGTCTCTTTAAAGCTTGTTTGGCATCCATTCTTTTAAACTCTAATTTTCCCAAACTCATTTTGAACCATATATTTCATGGGACCCACAACTTTATCAACTTTTCAACCACACATTTCATCAATTTTTATCAAAATCCCCTAAAAAACTACTTTTTATCTACACCAAACAGGCACTTAGTTTGATTCTTGTATTTATATATTGAACTCAATAAGCAAAATTCGAATAGCAGGACAAAAAAGATTGAATAAAGATTAAAGAGATAAGCTTACCCAATATGCACCCATATTATACTATAGATTTCTGCTGTGTCTGAACCTGTAATACTAGTTTTAATGCTGGGCCATCGCTGCAAAGTACATTTTTGTAGTTCATTTTGATTATTTCTATTTTTGCAACTTTTACTTATTGCATTACTGATATATGTTGCAGGGCCTTCTCCTATCAGTTCTTCAACAGGATTCAGAAATTCGTCTAGCGGTGAAAATATAGAACTCCTCTTTTTACTACCTTTTGATATCATGATTGCCTGCAATCTTTAATATGATGCGTAGTTATGTTGCCCTTCAAACTCAAACTGAGAGAAACAAAGAGAGTGGTATAAGTTAAAACTGTTAGGTGAATAAAAGAACCCAATAAGAAGAGTCTCTTGTGTTCTCTGCAAGCTAAAGCAACCCTATCTTGTCAAAAGCTGTATGAAGATTTCGATCTAGTGCATCTAGAATTAGCAAGTTCCCTTAAATCATGGTGAGTTATCGCATTCTCTTCTTTTGATTACAGGGATATAGATTGATTACCGGATTGGTGGCTCGACCTTGGTGTCTGATGGAGATTATCTCTAGACAGGAAATAATTGATATAGTGACTGACACCTTCACAGAAACGAAAAAGATAGGTTGGTATCATTTTCACTTTCTCCTGCACATCAAAAGCTGAAAGTTTTTGCTATTTATTGCTGTTATCACCTCATCGGGTTTTCTATTATTCTGTCCAAATGTATTTCTCTGCTTCTGAAGAATTGGTCTTGGCAACAGATAATGCTCATCCATGAAGTTCGTTATATATTAGGGTTTGTAAAGATACAATGTGGCTAAAATATCATATATTTGTATTTGTATATGCGCGCACACACACACACACATTATGCTAAAGATGATTGGAAGAGGTTATCCTCCCAGGAGTTACTTGGGCATCAGTACCAACAAATTCTTGTCAAATAATCAAACTTGTTTCCCAACTTTTGCATGTGGTATATTTAAGAGATGTTATAACTCCCAGTTACATGTTTTATAAGTCACAGTTCAAAATTGGCAAACGCTGCAACCATGAGGTCTCAGGTTAAAATCCCAACACTAGTGGGTTCATATTTATTCTTGCTAGTTCTGTCTCTTGTGTTCATATATGTTGAGAAAATGTAACTATTATATTTTTGGCCAGGCCTTAATAGTTTGGGACAAATTTGCAGGCATGGAAGCTAGGCACAAATGTTGCCAAGCAATATACAAGGCTCTCACATCATCAACTAAGCTAATCAGTGACCCTGCCTTCGCTGGGATTGCTGCAAAGGTGTGGTTTTAATTTTAGGGAATGTTACAGCCCCTCTTCCTTCATTTCTTGTCATTAGTTGATAACAGCTGTATTCTGAAAATAAAACTCGACTCTACTGAGCCTGTAGCATCCCATCTGTATTTGGCAGACGTTTTAGATTGGTGTGTGCGTGTGATTTTTGTTTATAGTAGCACTATTTTTTGAAGTAGAAATCTGTATAATTTGTGAAGATATAGGCTGAAGTGAGAAGTGAGAAGTTTCTTCGGATGTCCTTCATTAAAGCCAGAATGAAAATGCTACTATTTAGAGTGGGATATGATTTTGCACAGTATGAAAAAGAAATTTCGTAGGATTGTCATCAATGAGCTGTGGTTTTATGAGTTTGGATTTTGGAGATGAAGAAAAGGCGTTCCTATATTATGTGTGGCAAGAGGAGAGTGATAAGATGACTATGAAGTTAAACAATACAAAGAAATCGCACCATTGGTCCTCAACCTATGGCCCTAGTTGCAATTTGTTTCCCAGCCTATTTTTTTTGGCAGCGTTGTCTTTCAACCTTTATTGTTGTAGCGTCGTTATTCCCTACGAGACGGAATCCGTCCATTTGACCCCTATACTGAAAAGACAATTATGTCATTACTTTAAGCTAAAATATATTATAAAAGGAAAAAGAAAAGAAGAACAAAAGAAAGTAGGAAATTGAAAATCATCATTGTTATGAGAGATTCTTTTGAAATCCCAACAGTGGATAAGATTCAATGTATCAGTCAATTGAACTTGTAGCTACAAGTGTTCAAGTACTTTTAGTACCCACGTCTTTTGCTACAGACTAATAGATTTTATTTGGGTATTTGAAAAATTTCTCCAGCTACAGGAAGCAATCAAAAGGGGTCCTTTCCTTGCAAGGAAGCATGCTGAAGCTCAACCTGTGGTCGTGACAGCTGAGAGATTTTGATTTGGTGTCAACAGGAATGGTCACTCCTATTTTAGACTTGCCTTCGCAGTTTAAAAGTGTATAAATTATCGACAATGATCTTGAATACTGAACCGACATACAATGTTAACATCTTTACTTGTAGGAAACTAATAGCGTCCTGTCTGTAATACCTCGTGAGAGTGGATCTTTGCCTCCCATGAAAGGATAAAATCTTTTGCATCAATGGTTGTTCTTGTGAAATTACTTTTAAGTGTTGCCTTTGGAAGGTAGGATGTCTTGATATGGGGTTTATTGAAGTTAATTATTAGACTTGTCCATCCTAGGATATTCTGCAAAATTTGTCTTCGATTGGGATGTTTTGCCATGGATGCTCTCACTACTCAGGTTGCTATTTTGCTAAGCTTTTGGATTCTGCATAATAGCTGCTTTCGATGCAGTAAGCAGTACTGTTGTAAAAATCAATATCTAGTTCAAACAATAAGCAAAATGTAGGTTTTTGGGCTTATCCATCATTTCTAAGTTTTTTTTTTTTTTTTTTTTCAATTTTTTGCTAAAGAAGTTTTTATTCTCTCAATATCTAGTGCTACTAAGCAGGTGAATTTTTGTAGCAGTTTGTTTCTAACGTTGTATTAATTTTTTTTTTTTTTGGGGTGACATATACCTCTTTCTTATTGCATAAACTGAAAAATGACGTGTACTTCAATTAAAAACGTGCATGCGACCCTATCTCGAGTAAATTGGCCTTATTTCGTTATTCAACTCTCCAATTGACCAACTCGACATCATAACCCTTTCAGCGAAGGCTGTGGGTTTGGAACTATGGGTAAGGTTCCAAACTTTCTTCTTATCTCAATCGTCCTATCAAGTTGGCTTAGAAGCCTTAATTGGTACTAATTTTCAATCGGCGAGTTTTTTATGAACGATTCTTAGAGATGGTCTCTAAAGATTCAGTGTGTGAATTTATGTGTATCTCTTCTTTTGTTTTCACACACTTGAAACTCATAAAATTGACTTTGAAAATATTCCTCCCTTCAAGAAGAAGGTGTAGAAGCGAGTAAGGGTCGACTGATTTATATGTAAAATCTTTGCTCTTTTAAACGATTAGATTTATTTATATAAATATCTTTGCTCTTTAACTTATAGATGAAGAATTAATATAAAGATAAAGAGATTCATGCATGTATTTATTGTACCCATTATAAAGTTATCGTCGATCTCGATTGAGTATAGCATGCCTGAATTTTTTTGAATGTAAAAATTAAAGTATTTTAAAGAAAAGTTTATAAAAAAACTAGTTTCTATGAAATTCAAATTCCCTCAACCGAGGCAAGCTGCTTTTAAAAAGCGTGCTAATATTCACACCAAAATCTCCCTCCCCGCGTCTTACGAAACGTTGGTTGCACCTTTGTAGGAAAGATGCTGGCAAGCCCAATGACTAGCAGTGGCCCGAGGATAAGATTGAATTTCAAGCAAGGTTTTTTTCTTCTTCTTCTTCAGATTCTGAATTTTCAATTTCCCTCTGCTCTCTAGAGAGAGAGAGAGAGATGGCTGGAGCAGTGATGAATTCCATATCCTGTTGGGGCCTACCTGGAAAGTTGAAGAGTCTTTCTATCACCAACGCACCAAATGCCACCACTGCCGCCTTTAAGCCCCTAAATTTCTCATCCAACATTTCCCTCAAACTTTTCTCTCAAGGTTAGAGAGAAAAAATAGTGCTCCATTTCATAAATTTCAATTTTTCTTTAACTCGAACACATGAGTTTCTTGTTTGTTTGTTTTCCTTGTTTGGTTCTAATTTGTTTAATATATCAATTTTCGTGGAAATTACAGGACTCGTATCGGCAAATGCAGTTCAGAGGTCACTACAACGTTCAATTGTGTGTGATGCCGCCCCGAAGAAGGCAGACTCAGCTGCAAAGAGGGCTCGCCAGGCCGAGAAGAGGCGCATTTACAATAAGGCCCGGAAATCTGAGGTCAGGACTCGGATGAAGAAGGTTGGTTACGTATTCTGAAGTTAAGCTTTTATAATCTTATTGACTTTTTTATTTTTCCTATCTTTGAGAAATTAATTTGTGTTTAGAGTTGTTTATATATTTTACTTGCTCAGGAGCTTGTTAATGCGTTTGTTGGATTGGGTTCTTGGATTCTGGAAGCATCAAACAGATAATGTGTTCTTGTGATTTAAGTGAATGTAATGCCAACTTTCCATGCACTATTCTTGCAAGATTAATTCCATTATCTTCCTTCTTAAAATGTTAAATTGCATGTAGTTTAGTATCCGAGATAGTATTACTATGGTACATTAGGTATCAGTTAGCTCAAATCTCACGAGTCGCTTGGATATCACCAGGAAAGTTTTGTGCGCAATGGCATAAATCATTATGAGTAGCTTTTTCAAGAGGGTCTAAGATTTTAAGCCCGCATATTGAAAAAATTGTTAGACATCATACAGTCTAGTGCATCACTCAAGGAACCCTGGAATTCCTTGCCTCCCAAAGTTGGACTTTTACATTCATTTAGTTAGTAAGTGAAAACTCGAAGCAATCACATTCCGTTCTTGTTTCATGGGAGTATATGTTCCATCTGTGAAGGAGATATAAAATGTAGCTACTTGCTTAAGAATGGTGGCAGTTATGCTATAGAATTCAAACACCAAAAGCTTTAGCCGTATGCTTGTTTCTTGAGCTTATACGAGCTTCTTCACAGGTGATTGTGAATAAAATGCATCATTTAATCAGCCAATGATAGCACATTGAAGATCGACATGTGACCATCATCTGGTGGTCATGTATTTATTACTTCCGTCAGCATAATCTGTCTTGCAATGGGGAATTTGGAATTTTGTATTACTAGTAATGAAAAATATGGACAAAATATCTGCAATAACTATTTTTCACTTGAAAGCAATAAAATACAGTTACCATAGCAGAATCTATGTGTGCAGTGTAGTTGATGCCGTCAATATGAAAGGGTTAATTTTTCATTTGACAACTGGAAGTCACTATGATTTGTGGATAAATCTGCTCAATATTGATTTCCTTGTCCATTGATTTAATTGATTATTGGGCTGAATGAATTTATTCCATACAATTCAACAAAATAAGGAATACAAATCATTTACACATTCTAACTGATTTGATTATTTGATTTACGTTAAGAGGTGGACAAAAGCATGCAATGAGAACAGATTTTAATATAGGTGGGGCTAATTTTTTGCCCATTGATTTTGATGCCCGACTCTTGTGAGCTTGTGCATAAATTCAACATGCTGACAGAAAATACAATATCCATGCATGTTGCATATGCTAAGACATCCGACAGTCGCACCGTAGATGTCTATAGTACATTTGCCTAAACATCATATTAGTTATATACAAATTAGCAAGGAGTATAGCTAGGACAAATATCACATGCTCAGATTGAAATGATAGTATCTAATATATTTTATCTCCTTGTCTTTTGTTAATACTTTTTGGTGCATAATTGTCCCTTGAAGTGATACGTTCAGTGTCGTATTTTTGTCAAAACATGGAAGGTTGTCAAATCACCAACTTCTATACAGAGAAGGTCTTCTCTTCCTTAGCAGAAAATTTAAGCATACTATTTCCATATCTTTCCCTCGGATATTTGGCATATTGGACACTGTCTTTCTGATTGATTGACTGGCGTGGGAATATAATCCCTAGGAATTGTCCCTTTGGGGCCTATCTTCAACCGTAGGACTCTCAAGTGTCCGTGGTTATAGAGGGTTCGTTGATTGAGAATAGTTGAAAACCACCAAGTTGGCCATTCACACTCTAGTAGTCGGATGATTATATTTCCTAATTTGCAGTATGTCATCTTTCCCTTATCCTAAATGGAAATTGGACTGAATATGGATGATAAAGGCTGGTATATTATACTGTTGAGAGGAGTATATACAATCCAATGTGTTGATTTTTGCTGTATTTTTAACGGTTTAAATTGTTTTCTTTCATTCTCAGGTTTTGGAAGAACTCGATGGTCTTGTAAAGAACCCTGCAGCACAGCCCGAAGAAGTGCTTCCCGTCGAGAAGCTGATTGCAGAGGCATATTCAGTCATTGATAAAGCTGTAAAAGTAGGAACACTTCACAAGAATACCGGAGCAAGGAGGAAGTCTCGTCTGGCTAGAAGAAAGAAAGCTGTTGAGATCCATCATGGCTGGTATACACCTGCTCCAGATTTGGCTCCTACAGCATGATAAACGTTTCTTGTTTTTGCCGTTGTAAATTTACATTATATACAGCGAGTCATTTGTCCTTCATTTTTAAAAACTGTTGTCCCTTTTACCCTAATTTATGACTCATTCACAAATATTCAATATGGAATTGTCTTCCAGTTTCCTGCATTCATGGATGGACTTTGGATTTAATCAATTTGGTTGGTTTGCAAATATATTGGGGTTCCTAGGTTGGATCCAACTGCATTATGTACGAGCCAGATGTAAAGATTACATCTAGGTCGTGGAAGCTTTCTTTGTAGGTTTATTAAGCACGTTGTCACCTGCTCCTTACAGTGGTCACCCTCTGTTATACCAAAGTGTTTATAGTGAGCCGGGGAGGACTCAACTATTCAATTTTAATATTTATTAATCGTCAGTGTTCACCCTATATCTCTCTCTGTGCCTCCATCTCCCTCAAGGATGACAATAGGGTGGGCTTCCATCTCTCTTAAGGATGACAATGGGGTTGGACGTTCTTACCATCCTTGTTCCGTTGGAGATTTTTGGAAGGTGGGGGCGGGGTGTAAATTAAAATATTTCTATCTATCGTGTCGTTTAATTAATTAATATTATTAATATTATTTTTTATTTTTTCAAATACGATTAAATTTGGGAACGAGTTCAGAGAATTTGGAGACATGACTATGATACCCATTTGCAATCCCGGTTTTGGGCATAGGTGAGTGAGGCAACCACCTCGGGGACCCATTTTCATTAAAAAAAAAAATTTGATTACTAAAGTAGCCTTAAAAAAAATATGATAAATTCAAGGGTGATCATTGTTTTTTGTGACATATTCTCTAAAAGTCATATGTTCAAAACTTAATTCAATTAAAGTCACATTTTAGAGCTAAAAGACTAACATACCCTTAATTGTAAAAAAAAGGTTAATTGTGATACTGTTTTGTTGTGATACTGTTTTGTGATACTGTTTTGTCGTTATATTGTTTTGTTGTGATACTATTTTGTCTATGATACTGTTTTATATAGATAATATGCTATGATACACTTACACCATATTTTTATCTTTGATATTGATTTATTATGATAATGTTTCAATATATGATTGCAAAATACTTGATACTCTTTCAATCTATAATACTGTTTCTATTTGCCAAATTTTTTCCTTGTTTACTAAAATATTATGACAAAGTTTCAACCTATGATACTATTTTACTCTCTTAGTTTTTATCTTTGATACTGTTTAATTATGACAAGGTTGTCTAAGAATATAATACAAAATACTTAATACTCTTTCGATTTATGATACTGTTTCTATTTGCCGAATTTTTTCCTTGTTTATAATGATAGTAAAATATTCTGACAATTTTTCAACCTATAATACTGTTTGAATCTCTTAATTTTATTTTTAATACTGTTTAATTATGACAATGTTTCAATCTCTTAATTTTGTCTATGATACTGTTTTATTTAGGTATGTGCATTAATATACTTTGATACTGTTTAGTTCATGCTACTGTTTTATCTTTGATACTGTTTAATCTATGATACTGTTTTTATTTAGATAATATACATTGGTGCACTTATACCATACTTTTATCTTTGATACTGTTTTATTAAGATAATGTTTCAACTATGATACTAATGTATCAAACTTTATATCTGGCTGAATTCATGGAATTTTTATTGGATCTTTGTAAATTTTTGTACTTCAGTGTGCTGTAAGTAACATTTATAATTTCTGTATTTTGTTTCATTTCAATTTATTTCTGAGTATGCTTGGTTAAGCTTAAAAGTAGCTTATTTTTGTGTATTTGATCTGATTTAATCATCAGGACTCTGTTAATTCATTTTTCATTCATTTTATTTCTTCGAGCAACGATTATGATGCACCAACTCCGCCTGTTATCTGTGATACTGTTCTAGAGGATGTGTGATACTGTTTTGACAAGAAAAATTAAAGATTACCATTTTAAACTAAAGACACGACTTCAAACAGGTAAAATCCATCGTACGCATTGGCAAAGCCACTTGTCTTGACCGTCTCGTCGAGACCATTCTGAAAACATATTATAATAAAAATTCTGAGCACGTATGCGAATTCTATGCACATTTCTATTGTGATACTGTTTTGTATAATATAGTATCAAACAATACATATGACTAATTAACAACACAAAGAAATAATCTAATGGCCAACTTAATATAGTATCAAGTTGCTATTTTATAATACAATATCAAAATTTTCTATAATATAATATCAAACTGCAAATCATGGCCACAACTAATATAATCATACTATATTATATGATACTGCTTTATTATGATACTGTTTATTATAATACAGTATCATCCCTATAGATATTCATCAAACAAATCATCCATATAGACACTCCAGCACTGAGACAACTCTAGTTCAACATTTGATCTACAGATTATTGTACTTAACAATAAATGATGGATTCAGTCCATCACCAAGATATGATGTATTCAGATCATTCAACACCAAGACGATGAATTTGAGTTTGGTTCTAAGCCTGGTGCAGAACCAGTTAATCTACTGGGCCAACGTGCAAGAATGATATGGTATAGATCTCTCGGCGAGTTCAATCTCATTATCTTATTCTTTAACCATCTCTTTTCTTGTTTGTCACGTGACCAGAGAGGCAATTTTATCCACAGATATTTTGAAGTGGGCTATTGAAGGAAAATTTCCATATTTTGCCGCTTCCGTTGAAATTAAGAAACAGCTTGGATCTCACTCTAAGGCATGTCCTATCGATTGTCGATCGTATGTTCGGACCTATCCATGTTATTTCACCACGTAAATTGGAATCAATGGCGGTGATATTGCCCATTAAAATTCAATTGGAATTGCCTCCGGTGAACTTTTATGCTATAGCTTCTCGTTATTTGAGACAATTATCTTTTCCTACCAGGAAAATACTTTCTGTGATATGCCACACTTGTGAATGATCTATGCCTCCCGAATTGTATTTGTCATTAACGAGCCAAATTCTGATATGATAGATTCAGATCATTCAGATCTGAATAAGATCTCGGAATGTTCTATCGACTCTACGTGCGGCGGCGAAATACGCAATACGATGATGGTGTGGTGGTGGTGGTGGTGGTGGTGGTAGCTGTGTGTGGAAAATACGAATCACAGGGATAATTTTGGGATGAATATGAAAATTTGATGAAGAGTATGATTTATTGACAATTTTGAAATTTGTTTTGACCAAATTTGAAACAAGTCACTTGCAGGTGACTTTTAGACAATTTTTCCAAAAATATAATATTTGTGCAAAAGTTTGAAATCCACAAAGCAAAGTAAACTACATTCCATGATGACCATGACTATTATTAGGTAGTGGTCCAAAATCGAAGTGACCTATTTTTTTTAAAAAAATAAAAAAAATATTGAAGCCCAGTCCATGACTTGTTAGATTTTATCTTGGACGCTTAATTTTTGGACTTCTCTTTGAACTTCGAAAATGTCAAAACCTGCCATGCCCTTTTGTGTCATGATTATCTAACGGGATGAGAAATAGGAAAAGAGTTAAGAAATCACAAGGAGCGTATTTTACCATCAATAATCTTCCTCCCATGTCACTCCCCAAAACCCACCACCACTTTCTTGTTCGAATTTTATTCTGTATAGAAGTGCCTGTACATTCAAGCCCCAATAAAATGGTTTGAACAAGTCAGTGAAAATCAGGTAACAAAAAATAAGAAGTTTCAACAGACTGCTTAATCGTCTTCTTTTCTACTTAGTGCTATTTATGTCAATTTCATCCTAATAATGGGCTTACTAGCTTCTCTTGTCGGAAGCCCAATTAATAATCCATCACAACGTTATATCACATCAAAAAGATCCTTGGGATTAGCATATTCTGGCCCATTAATGGCGGTGGCCTGAAAAACTTATCCAAATTTTCTTCCCACGAGAAAATGAAAAAGCTGATTTTGAGAATTATAAATTAAGTACGATTTTGGGTTTATGAATTATAATTTCGGCTCAAGCGAATCCGTCTGTGTGTGAAAGAGAGAGAGATGGGAAGGATATTTGTGGTGGATCTTGACGGCAGGACGTACAAATGCAAATTCTGTAAAACCCCTTTAGCTCTTGCTGATGAACTTGTTTCCAGGGTACTTTAATTTGTTAATTCCTGGGTATTTTTTACCTCGTTCAATTGTATAATTTTGTGTCTGAACTTGATCTTCTTTATATGAGTTGTTTGAACTGTTCACGAGATTGAATCCTTTTTATGTACGGGTAGATAATTGGATAATTTATATTGCCTAGTTCAGATCTTTTAGCTTTTGTCTTAATTGTATCGGATTTTCTTTATTTTTTCTTGGTTTTAGACTATCCTTTTGGATTATGGTACGATTTGTATATTGATTTTGTGCTTTCTTACTTGTTCAGGCATTTCACTGCCGCAGGGGAAAGGCATACCTCTTTAATAATGCGTAAGCTCCTCAAAGGTTGCCCAAACTTCATGTGGACCTGACCGACGAAATAAAGATGCTTTATTTTTTATGAGAGAATTTATCAATTGAGTAAATATAGACGACTTGATTGAATTTGTGTGTTTGATAATCTTCTTTTGTTACAGTGAGTAATTGAGGCTCTGTTAGTTCAAGGGAAAAAAACTGTGGTTGGTTCGTTTTTTAGCAACTGACTTCTGATATTTTGGAGGGGAGTAACATGATGTTTTCGGTAGAGGAGAATGTGTTAGTTTTGCAAAGATTACTTAAAGCCAAGGCATTAGGCCTAGTAATAGAAGAGTTATCCACTTATCGTACACAACAATTGACAAAGTTCAAGTTCCATTGTCTTGCTGTGAACCACCTCTCTCTTCTGCTGGTTGCTAGTTTAGTGTTTTTAGTGGAATGTGTGACGTGGATGTAGATGCCATGTCAGATCGTTGACTTCCACGTTGGACTTTCCGCTAGAAAACTCACAGATTTTTATTTGAGACCATTTTGGAACAAACTAAAGTTCGGTAACTAACGCGAAACTTCGCAATAAGTTGAGTGACTGATAGTGTTTACTGGTTTGTGCTCAGAGCAAACATCACAGTTGGAACTCTAGAGGAGAGAATGATGCAATCTGGAATGCATACTGTAGCAGATATATTTTGCTGCTGTTGTGGGCAAATAGTAGGCTGGAAATATGTAATCTCTGACACCAAATGCTTTCATTTTCATTTAGACTTCTTCCAGTTGCCTATGAGTTCAATTTATAAACATATTCCATTTTATGCTTCCAGGAGGCAGCACACGAGAAGAGCCAGAAATATAAAGAAGGAAAATTTGTTCTTGAAAGGTATTGTTTTCACTCTTTTCTATACTTATCCTATAAGGTATTTTCTTTTTATAATTTCAACATTTATATTCCTGGTGACAACAATGTTATCATGTAAAATGTTTACCGGGGCAGAGGAAGGATCGTTGATGGAGTCGAGTCTGAATTCTATATCGATACTCATCCAACTATGAGTGATGCGGAAGATGCATAGAATTTATCGTCCTTCTAGATGAAAATAAATGTTTCTCGATGTTGTAGAGAGATGGCATGTGCATGTAGATATAGAACTATGAAACTGCTGCTGAACAGTTTTTTGTGCTTGTATCTGATGGATGACAGGTTAGCATTATTAGTACTTCATATTAATAATTAATTACATCATGTTTTATGGATCAACTGGTTCTTATCTCTTTCTGGTATAAGAAACTATACTGCAAATGCAATTGCTATTAATATTAAGGAATGCTGAAAGGATTACATCTTGAGATTCTTTTCACGTGTAGCTTTATTATCCTGAATAGTTTGTTATATAAAGAGGAGGGCATAAAGTATAAGAATTATTGACATCGGAATTTGCTGGAGGTTTCAAGTTCACGATGTTGACGGATTTCGATGTCTACAAGAGAGACTCTTTATTTGTATATGAACTCGACAAAGGAACTTGGGTAATAAGGAAACTAATGTTGTTAATGATATTTTTGTACCCAAAAAAGGGTTACTAAGGATTGAATATGATAATGGAAGACATAACTCAGCAAACTGAAAATTAAACTATAGGAAATTCAAAACAAAGAACACATACTAACTGATATATTCATATAAATCTGATCATGTGATAATAACTTAAATTGACAAATAATTTCCCTTATGAGATCGCCTTGTGGTTAATTATGGTGGTTTCTCCCCACTTCCAATATATTCTCTGAAAATGGCTCTTACGTTTAGGAGGTGTTTTATTTGGCCGACTTGATCAGATAATCCTGTTAGATAATGTTTGAGCAAAGTGTCCATATAAGACTTCTGTTGAGTTCACTTGATCGCTATCAGCGGGTCCTCTGTTAGGTCTTGTGAGTTGCATCTGATCTGATTCCAAATGCCAAGAGTGGTCACTACCCAATGCCATGAGAGGACAAATGTTATTATACAGAGAGAGAAGTAACTATCATGGGACATGGCATCAAATCCACTATACCATATTAGTCTCCACAAACTGCTACAACTAGACTAAACCGAAGCTAATAATGGACATGCAGTTGCAATTACAAGGAACACAATCATGTCTTGATAGCATGATACTCAATGGCTCAAAAGAGTATCCCAAGTGGGGTGGGGGTATAAACTTGCAATTTGATGACAGAAGAGAGTAAGCATATCCTAGAGAGACGTCCAGGCGATCTTGTAACTTTTCTTATCAGAGAAAGCCATTAAGCTGCCTGTACTGGTTGTCCTTGAATCCTCTGTTGTTTGAGCCCTCTTTACTAGTCTTGAAGAGCTCTTCCTACGCCGCTCGTTGTGCCCTGCTAAACGCGTGCGGCAACTCCTCTTTGTCTGATCGAATTCTGAGACCTCATGAAATCTTAATAGCAAAGACAAGTACAATTCAGCGGACAGGTTAAGAGAAAACATATATTTTATGGTAGAGGAGAACAATCCTCAATTGAACTTCGTAGATATACTGACATTATCTTATATTACAGCAAAAGATCTGGTGAAAGATGAGTGTAAGCACATATTGTTAAAATGGGCTCTGCTATTTTGTGATTAGAATGAGACCTTTGAGAATAATTATTGGACCAGGAGGAATGATTCTCCTATATTGCTTTACTGGAATCTTCCTTCGTAGTTTTCAGTTTATTGTGGTCAAGTATAATTATGCAGCAGTGCTGGTTCTTCCTACCGTCTCATTGTAAGACCGAAAGTGGAGAAAGGGTAGAAAAGTTTCCATTTCATTCTCAACAGGTAGGGATGTAAACTTAGGCACAAGGTTTTGATTAGTCCAGCATACATTTCAAGTTGTGGACTCTTATCAGTCGATTTGTTGTGGTCCAAGCGGAAGATTTATGAATAGGCCACGTTTTAGAAAGAACCGGACAGTCTGGTTCCCGTTCTCGGCTATTTTACTCTAAATTAATCTCAATCACAATTAATTTTTCCATTCTGGAAGACGTATAAACTTGTATAACTTCATTCAAGACATGATGATGAATAAAACAGTAATCTTAAACTGTACAGTGTACACTCTCACAAGAGTGTCAAATGTTATTACAAATGCCAAAAGTTTCCAATTTACATTAGCAATAAATACTTCAAACCTATAATGAGCATTTTGACTGAACTTAAAGTCAACTTAAATTAAATAAATTTTCGTTTTCCAACTAGTTTAATTTTTCCTCTTTTAGGTAGAAAGTTAATTATTTTGACCCTATGTCGCGGATTAGCGGGTTATTTAACCAATAAAAAACTAATTATTTTAAAACTTACATATTTACTTTTGAGTAATTTTTGTAAGTTTAGCCAAACCTGCTGCATTGCTGACAGAATCTCTGCCTCACCCCAGAAACTATGACCTCAGGAGCCTTGGAATGGACCTCACAAACCTTGTGCCTCTGATAATACTTCTTGCAACCTCTCAGATCAACCTCACACTTCTCCACGACACAACACGGCTGAGCAACCCCTCCACCACCACCAGTAGCAGCAGCAGCCCGAGTACTTATTCCAGATCCACCACCAAGATTCAACCTTTTCTTCTTCAAATTAGTCTGCTCAAACTCCTCCATTTCACCCTCTTCTGCCATTTCTTCTTCTTCTTCAAATCCACTTTCTTCATCTTCCATCTTGATTTTCATGGGTGGTGATTGCAAAGAGATGGCAAGTTGTAATAATGAAGCTCAAGGCATGCTGAGAAAAAGTTAGGAAGAAAAAGCAAGAGGTACATTTTGAGGAAGAAAAAGAGAGTACAAGGTTTGTGAGGAGTGAGGACCACAAGGGCCAAAACCCCCCCCACCCACCTCCTATCTCTACATGTGTATGTACAGTTCATATATACATACAATTCAACACTTAACAGGTGATGAAATTTTGAGAATTTGACACTGATTAAAGCTGGGCCTCATAGTCATAGGTTACACTTTCAATAATTGGAGTAGTGGGTTACCAGATGCTCCTAGACCTCTAGATCATAGGTAGCTAGGGTGTTTTTGTTATTTGTGCTTCACTGTCACACGTACAGACATGTCTATATATTTGATTGAGTAATTGAGATAGAACGTCCATACTTTGAATTATTGTGTAAACCTCTCCTATTTATGAAATTTTGATATTTTCATCATTAATTTAAATTCACATTTGTTTGCGTAAAACACTTCTGCCGTTTGTTATCATCCAAAATCTCTATTAAATAGACGCATGAACACCACTATTGACACTTGGTAAGTGGATTTTTTTCGCAACACGACTATTTTTCCATTTGTTCTAGTGTGATTACATTGTTCGTGTTAATGTAAAGAACCCAAAGAAACAAGGGTTTTTTTTTCACAAATAACTACAATAAATAAAATATTTTTCTTGTCATATTTTTTTTTTATATAAAATCTATTTTTTATTTTTGTTAATTGTTGTTACATTTTGCATTGTTATTTTAATTATAATAAATATGTTACATTTGTTATTAACAAACATAACAAGTGTAACAACAAGTGTTATAGAAATAAAAAACAGTATTTTTAGAATAAAAGAAGTTATATAGTATTTTTTAAATTATTTTATATTTTGTAGTATATGATGAAATTATCACAATAAACAATACACGAAAAATCAAAATTTCCCCTTTTCTTCTCCAATTCACCATCGATGAAATTCTACACAGTTAGCAATTGACAAAATTTCAATGAGACGACTGTATGTAAGTTTGAAAAGTGTGTTTTTTTTTTTTTTTTTTGCAATTTTTTATTTTCTTTTTGAGTGGTGGAAGGGTTTTTGAAGATTTTTCATTTTGTGTGTCCTTGAGGAAATGGAGTTGTGTTGTTCTTGGATTTCTTTTTTATCGTGCATGATTCGTCAGAACTAATTTGTTGAAGTTTTTACGAGCAATTGATACAAAAATGCAAATCGAGTTTTATTATAGAAAGTAGAAAATGAGTTAGGGAAGTAGTTGACTAGATTAAAGATTGAAGATAATGTTGTTCGCCAAATAGTTACAAAAGTATGAACGTTATTCGTTAAAGAATTACAAAGGTAGGGAGGGACATTAAGCGCACTGTTATTAATAGGTTGAGATGTTTTACACAACAACTACACGCTAAAATAGAGAAGAACAATACCAGTCACATTACAACAAGCTCGCAAACAAAACCAAAAAATCGACTTTCACGCCTTTTTCTCATTCTCCCAAATAAAGTACTTGTTGTTCAAATTCATTTTGGATTTAAGCAATCTAGATATTATTTTCACGGATCTTGGACACATGGGTTGGTTGCACCGGTGAAAAGTCCAAACCATCTATTTTGTTTACAAATGAACAATTTATGAACAAAATATAATTGTACAACTGTTGTTCCCGTGGTGAAATATTATCAGTTTTATGTCACTTTATAGATGTAAATTTTTTATGAGGGAGAACATGGTTTAGGCGAGAAGAAAGAGAAATCGGTGTGTTGTCGAAAATACTTTTATCAAGTGTTAAGAGTGGTATTTACGCATCTATTTAACGGAGATTTTGGATGGGAACGGACGGCAGGAGTGTTTTGCACAAGCAAATGTGGATTTGATAATGGAAATGTTAAAATTTCATAGGTAGGGATGACTTGCACAACATGTGGATATGTTTTGTGTCAATTACCCATATTTCATTCATTGAATGATTTAATATAAGCTTGAGCTTGCTAATCTAAGTCGAAATGTTAGTGGATAGTAGTCAAAAGTGAACTTCTAGTCCAAAAAAAGCTGGATGAGTACTCATGCGCGAGCTTAATATATTGAAAACTAGCACAAGAAGTAGTAAGTTAATTTTGAGAATGATGGATAGTAGGTGATTTTAATTGACGCAACAGACTTAATTAGAAAGTATAGGGTAAAATAAAATGAGTTGTTTCAAGATCAACTCTAATTTTTTTTATTAAATTGATTCCATTAAAACAAAATTTACTAGATTGATACATAACATGAATGTACTCTATATAAATATGTGTGTACTGTACACTTGGGCACTATTAATACCTCTGTATATAAGAAAATTATAGCCAAATTCTTCAATGTCGTGAAATACAGCATTTAGTCTCAATCTTTCATTAGTAACATCATATCTTCAACTGTTTGATTATGTTAGTTTTAAATCTAGATAACAATCAATCTAGAAGAGGGGTTGAATAGGTTGTTACGTGTGAAAATTAATACCTATATATATAAGAAACATTACGCCAAGTTCTTCAATGTTTTGAAATAGAGCATTTAGTCTCAATCTTTCATTTAGTGAACGTTTTACGAGACGGTTATTTATCTTCAACACTAGATATGTTTGATCCACGGGTCCCCATGCTGCGGATAAAACTTCCCTATTTTATATCTTCTTCAACTAGTCAAGGAATGCGGTCAAAGACTTGGTCTTGATCTTGGTCTATTCCACGAGTGTCCTCGGATTGTATCCATTAAATCGGAATAAGGACCCAGTCCTTATCTTGCTGCTGAAATGCCGTTCTCTCTTACAATGGATTTCTATAACGTTCAGTTTCTTAGAGCCGTTCTCAAAAATAGAATTTTGATCGGGCTAGGACTTTTTGAATATTTCTTTGAACTCTCAACTCATAAATGATTTGCTCTTTGATGCTTGAGTATCTTTGCTTTCAAAGTCCGTAAGCTTTTTAGAATACCACCTGTCTTATTTATAGTACAAGAAGTTTGTCTAAACTAAATGACTTAATATTTATCTTATACATGGATAAGACAAAATAAATCTTTAAGTTTAAATAGACTTTATAAAGGATAATGTGAGATATCACAAGAATATGAAAATAAAACTAGTTATTTATTTTCTTTTAAGTAGATAAATAAAAAGATGATATTTTAATATCTTATCTACTTAGAAATCTAGTTCAATTTGAATACTTAAACATGCAATTTATTCAATTACTTATTTAACTGATAAGGAACAAGAGTTTTAGAATAATTAAAACTGATAAATAGATTGTGATAAATATAGCATTAAAGTTTCCAATTTCCAAACAACTACTCGATAATCATTGAATCCTAATTGGCTCATATCAATAAATAAATTATAATTAAGTATGCCAAAAAACTGGATTCTTCAATAATCCAAAACCGGATTTTCCAAAGAATTACAAAGGTAGGGAGGGACATTAATCGCCATTGTTATTAATAGGTTGAGATGTTTTACATAACAACTACACGCTAAAATGGGGAAGAACAATACCGGTCACATTACAACAAGCTCGCAAACAAAACCAAAAAATCAGCTTTCACGCCTTTTTCTCATTCTGCAAATAAAGTACTTGTTCAAATTCATTTTTGGATTTAAGCAATCTAGATATTATTTTCACAGATCTTGGACACATGGGTTGGTTGCACCAGGTGAAAAGTCCAAACCATCTATTTTGAACAAAATATAATTGTACAACTGTTGTTTCCTTGGTGAAATATTATCAGTTTTATGTCACTTTATATATGTAAAATTTTTATGAGGAAGAACATGGTTTATCACGAGAAGAAGAAAGAGAAATCGGTGTGTTGTCGAAAATATTTTATCAAGTGTTAAGAGTGGTATTTACGCATCTATTTAACGGAGATTTTGAATGGAAATGGATGGCAGGGGTGTTTTGCACAAGCAATTGTGGATTTGATTGTAGAAATGTTAAAATTTCATAGGTAGGATGACTTGCACAACATGTGGATACGTTTTGTGTCAATTACCCATATTTCATTCATTGAATGATTTAATATAGCTTGAGCTTGCTAATCTAAGTCGAAATGTTAGTGGATAGTAGTCAAAAGCGAACTTCTAGTCCAAGAAAGAGCTGGATGAGTACTCATGCGCGAGCCTAATATATTGAAAACTAGCACAAGAAGTAGTAAGTTAATTGTGAGAATGATGGACAGTAGGTGATTTTAAATGACGTAACAGACTTAATTAGAAAGTATAGGGTAAAATAAAATGAGTTGTTTCAAGATCAACTCTAATTTCTTTTATTAAATTGATTCCATTAAAACAAAATTTACTAGATTGATACATAGAGGGCCGATCTAATGCCCCCAAGTGGGCACTACATCTTGGGCACTTGGGAATGTGGCAGCATGAGATCATTTGGGCAAATCGGGCAAGATGTAGTGCCCACTTGGGGGCATTAGATCATAATTCTTGATACATAACATGCATGTACTCTATATCAATATGTGTGTACTGTACACGTGTGTATTAATACCTATGTATATAAGAAAAATTATAGCCAAGTTCTTCAATGTTGTGAAATAGAGCATTTAGTCTCAATCTTTCATTAGTAACATTATCTTCAACTGTTTGATTCTGTAGCAGTAGCATTGACGTTCTCAATAAATGGTTTTCGTAGGGATGGGAAAAGGGCCGGGTCGAAAAAAAAAGACGGGCTGGCCCATGGATCATAATATTTTAGCATAAATTATTATTTTTACCTTTTAAATTCAAAAAAAAAAAAATCATGGCCCACAGACTGGCCCGTGCCTCGCCCATGTGGCCCACGGGCCACGGGCCGATCCGAGCCCCATTTTTTGACGGGTCGAGCCAGGCCCATCTTGGCAAGGGCCGGCCCGGCCTCATTTCCATTCCTAGGTTTTCGTCTATTTAATTGTTAAAAAGTCGAAAGTTTAGTTGAAAATACCATTGTGTTCTTTTATATTGAACTAAATGAAAGATAAATGAAAAGAAAAAAGAAATAAAAGAATAAAAAATAAAAATTTATCCCAGCCACCCCACGCTTCAATTTTCAACACGTTATAAAGCGTCAATGAATTATTTTTACAAACTTATCGTTTGTCTTGGTACTTCGAAAATTAATATTTCGGGAGGTGTGGATTTTCTCGGATTAATCTACGTTTCTTCTTCTTTTTTATTTTTTAACCTTTTTGTTCTCGCTAGGAACATTACAAATAAAGAAGTTTGAATGAACAAGAAATATTTAGTTTGAACGAGAAGTATAATATATTAATTAATTCTTACATTTGTCAATTATTTAGTTTTTCCAAATTTATTAATTTATTAATTTGAGAGTTTGAATGAGCCAGATTGAGGAAGTTTGAGAGTTGCCCGTTTGATATTTACTTGAGGGTGAGGCGTTTTAGAGGGCATATTAACTCGAGTACGTGTGGAAACTGAGCAAAATGATTTTTTTTTTCTATTTTTCTTTTTAGATCAATCTCATTAGATCACTAATTCCTAGATTTCAACGTTAGGTGGATCGGTTTGAATATTTTAATACCTAGAACCATTCATTACACTTTAGGTATTTTGTATATAAAAGTATTTTAGTCCATGTAATTATTGAAATCGAACTCCTATCGATTCCTATTTGGATTCAGTTTTACCTATAATATTTTTTAAAAAGAAATTGTGAGTTATTTTTTCAATATCGAGCGAAAATAGAAACAGTAAATATGACACCAAATACATTTTTCGACACTTTTTTAAACCTCTGCGAATATGTCTACGTGTAATCAAATAGCATCTAATATCTAACGAAACATACCACAAAATAGTATCCAATATCTAAGAAAGTATAACACCAAATTACATACCAAAAGAACAAGTCAAAAACTAGAAACCAACCATAAGAAAGTACTAGATTCTACAAATGTTAAAAACAACATAAATTATAGGACAAATTGGATAATGGTGAATAAATTGTAAAAAAAAAAATTATAAAAAAGAACAAATTCAATTCAAGGCTAGGTACCCATGGTTTCAATTCAAAAATCAAGAACCGGCTCGATTCTCGATTCTCGATTCTCGATTCTCGATTTTAGTTCTTAGTTTTATTTTTTTATTTTTATCTTTTTTTAAACCAGATCGAAACTTCTAGTTCTAATTCGAAAGATTCAATTTCGATTAAAATGTCCAATACTATTAATTCTCACAAGATTTTCTTGCTGACAGTGCCATTAGAAAATAATATAGCGCATGTTAGTTCTATAAAATGAGAAAAAAGATGATAGAACAAGTTTCTCATGTAAAATATAATAATACTCCATCCGTCCCACAAAGATAGACTCGTTTTTTTTATTTATCTGACTCAAATTATAGGTCATTTACTTTATAGATGGTGTATTAAATTTTTATTTTTTCGAATATAGTTTTATTTAATTTACATTGTTATCAACCCAAATAAATTTAACATATTCCAATTATAATGGAAAATTACATAAATTTATTCACACATTTACTCAATAGACATTCAATGAATTTCACATTGCCTAAAAAATACTCATCCTCCAATAACAAAGTCAACAATTGATTTCAATAGTGTTTCAAAATAATGCAATTCAATTCCATTTGCATTTCAATTGTAATTTAATGAGTATTTAAATTTATTAGATTCATGAATGATTAATATTAAATGGTGATATAATAGGAATAGTGTGTGAAAAATTTATAATTTCAATTAAATTAAATGAGATTTATTAGTTTTGTGAAAAAAAAAAAAGCCTATCTTTGTGGACGGAAAAGAGTAATACGGAATGTAGGAGTGTGATAGGTACACTGCCACACACAATATACATTATAATAGTATTAGGTGGACAATTCATCCAATAAACAAGTGCCATATTAGATGTGGGCAAGATAACACTTATCACTTAGGGTAGGAGATCACTCCGATAATTGCATTAGCATATCCTAATCTACGGCAAAGTAGTGTTTCATATTATTTGTTCGAGAAGGTGAAGTAATAATATAATTTAAGGCATATCTAATTTTTTTTTTCTAATTGTGTGCATATATACTTTAAACCATCTTGGACAAATAATGTAAAAATATGATATATATATCGAACATAAAATAAAATCCATCAAAATTTGGATTTAATTCTCGAACTAATTTATCTATTACTATATTATTAGGCGCATCATTATCAAATGTGAAATTGCGAATTCTAGATTTGCAATTAAATTCTATAATAACTTTCATTAAATAATTAAAAAATTGTATCACATTACGAGGGTAATCAATTACTTTAAAATCAATAATTCTTTTATGCATAATCTATAGTCAGTGTTCTAAAAAGTGCCTAGGCGCGAAGCGTGACCTCCACGTCTCGCTTAGGCCCTAGGCGTGTACTTTTTTGGTCAACTATTTTTTTAACTAAAAAGCTTGCGCCTCGCATATGCACGCCTAGTCACGCTTAGGCGCGCACTTTTTAGTTAAAAATTTATTTTTATCTTTTTTTAAGAAAATATTTAAAATGATATTAAAAATAAGAAAACGCTTTTTTACGCTTTGCTCTCACCTCACCCTCACTTAGGCTCAAAAAGTTTGAAGATTGACCTCCACGCCTAGCCATACTTTACGCTTTTTAGAACCTTGTCTATAGTTGATTAATATAATGTAAAGTTGCAGTAATATATCTTTTATGATTTATACCAGGCTATAAATTCGGAGTAAATGATACAACACCAGAATATTTAGTTGAATCATTTATTATATTTTAATTTTTTATTATATAAAGCAATAGTATCAGCACGAAGAGTGTTTCTAGCAAATGACACATACCTTGGTTGAAGATATATTTGTACAAATTTTGTGAAGTGGAGGGGGGCTTTCTACTATGCTAAGCGGACACTCACCACTGGCTTCCAACTGAGTCATGTCTTCCCAGCTCATAGAGTCCTGTGAATACACCCAGTTGTTAAGATTCAGAGAAGAACTAGAAGATCTATCGGGAGATTCAAAATGAAGTTGAACTTGATTGATATCAACTCCTCCGTGCTTTTACATACACTTAGATAAAATGTCGGTTTAGATGGCTCGTGCCACTACCTTTTTGTCATGCAAAATTTTGTTTACAATAATTACACATTGTATTGAAGATTGGTTGTCCGTCTGCGATTGCATTGGTCTGCACTAATTTGAAATGATCCCAACACCGAGCCTTTTGTTTTGCAACTCTTCGTTTAGTAGTCGACCAAATCGTTGTAGTAGTGTTGATCATTTCTAATTCTTCATCGATATAATCTAAATCGATAATTGGATCAATGTTCCTAATCCCATAATCATCACCAAATTCAAGAATCGGAACATCATTTAACTCACTAAAATTATAATGAATTTGGTGGTCGGCACTTCCTTGTAAGTTGTATTGATCTATGCAGAAAATAGAAATATAGAATGTAAAAACTAGAAATATAGACATTTAATTATAAATTACACAATAAAAGAGTTAATATTGACAATATAATTTTTTCGGATTGTGTAGGTTGAGAGGGTTGTAAATTTGTGAAAAATGTAGAAAGTTTAGGGAGATATTTATAGGAAAAAAAAAGAGTCATTTTAAGAAAACAAAAAAGTTAAAGAATCAAATTAAACGGTCACAAAAGTGCACTTTTGTGACCGTTTAAATGGCCCACGAGTCGGGCTGGCTCATGGGCCAGGTTTGCATGCTGGGCCCTGGACCAATACACGGGCCGGTCCGTAGTTTTCAAGGGCCAAGCCTTATTTTTTCTCTCAGTCCGGCCCGGGCCAGCGCCCGTCCTTACATGCCATTCCTAAATATAATAAATATTTATAGCTAAAATACTGATTCTTTTAAAAATAAAAAAATTATATTAGAATTTATAACAAAAATACAAATAGATTTTAATCTTTTTATTTTTTTAATTGCACACTATAATCAAAAGAAGATTTTTTATTTATTTTTTATTTTGCAATTACGAGAATAATACTTTATATCTTCTAAAATCAAAGCCTACTATCTCTTAATAATTAGCAAGGATCGTCCTCGATAACCATCTCCGTCCAATAAAATCCTTTAAAATGCTTTGAAATGACGTAAGTACCCTTAAAATTAAATAAAGAAAAAAATTAATTAATACAAAGGAGTTGAAGAAAATACAAATAATTGTTAATAAACATTATCTTACGTGTTGAATACCCTTTAAAATTGTACTATCAATAATTTCATGTACGCTTAATGCATTCTGTTTCCTCAATGTATTGGTGTTTGATATATAAGAGAGTAAAATTATTTTCTTTCTTTAAATTAAGCAAATATGCAAATGCAAAGTTAATTTTGGGTTTTATGATAATAAAAAAACTAAAAATTACTAATAGATTGGGAAAATAGGGTTTCAAGGACAAGAAGTAAGACAAAATTTCATTAAGCATTAGATTACCACAAAATCTTTAAATCTGCAATTACAAATTTAAATTTCGACTCCAAAAATTAAAGATTCATTACACTTCTACTCTCGTTCTAATTTCCAAACCACTACAAAGAAAAACATGAAAAAACGAAGCATATGTAAAAAAAACTTGCAGCGCCAAGAAGTGGACAAGGATGAGAAAGTGTTTCTTGGGTGGTGGTAATGGTGGTGGTGGAAAGGATGAGTTGATGATGAAAATGACGATTGGTGGTTCAGGAATGACAATTTGATTCGCGACCCGCCTTAACCCATTTTGTGCTGTCTCGTTCAAATTAATCGGATTCCTCACCGGACCCGCCTCTTAAATCTTAGAGTGTGTTTGATTTTGATTAAAATTATATTTTTTAAAAAAATTGATAAAATATGTAGTTGAAAAATTGTAAAAAGTTGTAGGACCCATGAAATGTGTGGTTAAAATTAATTATTGATTTTGATTTCAATTTTTTAGCAAAATTTTAATTGAAATCAAACAAATCCATAATGTTATTTTTTATTTATTATTGTGTTTCAAAAATAAAATAAAATAAAACTCTACCGCAACACAAATTTTGTTAGAAATGAGATTTGAACCCGGATTGAAAATGTTTGGGTGTGTTTGATTCATGTATTTTCCATGGAAAATGTCTAATTGGAAAATAATATCACATCAAATGGAAAAACTCATTATTGACCACAGAAAAATAAAATGTCTGACAATCTTAAAACATGATTAAGAAGGAAAAGTTGGAAAATATTTTCTTACCCATTTGGTAGAATTGATTTTCCACATGAAAAATATTTTCTTTTCCATGGCAATGAATCAAACACACCCTTTAATTACAATGTTTTACTACTTCAACACAACTCCAAAGGTCTCTCTCTCTCTCTCTCTCTACAACCGCTGATATTTTCTCTCAGTAGGCCACTGCCATCGCCATTGCCTGTCAAACCGTCGGACCTGTGCTCCTCTCTTGCTTGGTGAGATTAATAATTGTCTCTTCATTTAATCCACAGAGTATCATCTTATTTTTACCTTAACAAAACATCTTATTTATAAAAAAAATAAAATAAAGGGAAATTGGCACAAATGATCTCTAACATTTGCTCTTAGTATGAAAATGGTCCATATCTTTTATTTTTTGGTACATCTGTTTCCAACCTATGTATTTTGGTGCACAATTGGTCATTATTTGATTAAAAAGACAAATATGACTTTATTTTTAATTAAATAAATTTTCAATTGGATTATTAAGAAAAGTTCAAATGGTCCAATATTTTCATTTTTTTTTATAAAAAATTAAAAGAAACTAACAAATTCATAATACACTAAATTATTTTAGATATTTTGCGAATTATTATAAAATAACTAAAATTTAAGCTCATAATTATTAACAAACGTGTTAAATAAAATTATTTTATTATTATTATTAAATAATCATATTATTTAAAATTTAAAATTTAATTTTATTGTTACAACATAAAAAGAAAAATAACTTTGTCACAAATTTGATGCTCAAATATTTTTATTTAATTGAGCTATTCGTTTATTAACTACAAATATTAGAGCTCAAATTGTATTCTTCATATTTTAATTTTTTATCGTTCAAAAATAAAGAACACATAATATGTAAATTAATTTTTGTTAGTATTTCTATGTTAAAACATATAATAAGATTGGTTCAATATTATAAATTTATATACGTCATTTTATTGTTTATTTAACTTAATTTTTATTCAAGTTTTTCATATCACATAGCAATTACATATACCTAAAGTGCAATAATTTTACATTTTTCTTTTATGAAAAATTTAATTGACACTATTATAGCGATATATTTAATATGCTAAATTAAATATTATTTAATAAATATATCAGATCTATTTGCACATTTTACAAAGGTTAGAAATTCAATTGCAACTTTTTTTAATTAAAATTAAGGGAATTTTTGTTATTTTTATCAAATAAGGATAAATTACACATCAAAACACATAGGATAGAGATTGTTGTGTTAAAAAACAAATGTTATGAACTATTTCTACAACAAAAACAAAGGTTAGGACCATTTGCACCAAATTCTCTAAAAAAATCTTACAACTAATACAACAATTAGTTTAAACTTTAAACTCCCAATTTTTATTTTTTTTTTTTTTATTTTTGGTTGTAAATGAAATGCAGTGATGGGAGAGGCGTTAAACTCCAATTTTTATTATTTTGAATGTTCCAAATCTGTAATTTATTAAGTATTAATGATGATTTGAAGGCTATGATGGGAGAGGCGTTTGTGGCAACAAAAGTTACATATCCATTATTTCTTATGAGGGGACTAGTCCTGAAGGCGAAATCCTCCGTCTGTATAAGAGGTCTTTTGATCGGGAAGATTGTAAATTGAGGATGTACTGTGAGTGGTAGAGATCTGAGGGAGAGCCAATGCAGACCAACCCCCGCGACAGACTTCGCAATATTTCAATGAAAATCATCCCACATGAGAATCGAACCAAGGCGTTCTTGGGAGATTTCTCCACATCACCTCGCGCTTTTACCAACTCGTCTATGTCCTTGGGGACTACATATCCATTACTTCAATTCCAAATATCTTGTTTGGAGTGTATCGTGTATGTATATATATTGGAGTGATCTTCTATTCTCAGTGAATAAGTATTATTTTGTCCATATTTAACATGTTACTTGTTCATGAATTGTTTATTTATGTGGTATTTATTAGGGTTGCACAAAGAAACCGCAAATCGAACCGAAACCGTTAGTTAGAAACCGTTGGTTCGGATCTACATGGACCCGCTGTTTTTTTCTCTTAAACCGAACCAAATCGTTTCAAAATAGTTTGGTTTATGTTTCAATTTTCAAAAATCGCATAAAATCGAACCGAACCGCTTTTAAATTCTTAAATTAAAAAATAAATTAAATTAAATTATAAATATTACAGTTTAAAAAAATGTAAAGTTGGCATTTTGCTAGAAGCTAACTTGTTACTTCTTTTTTGTTTTTTTGTTTATATTTCTAATTTTAGATAAATGTAAATGTAATTTAACATTCAACATTATTAGCTCTCGTTTAAACTTATATGTTAACTTGTTTTAAATATATTATTATAATATCGATAGGTAAACTGTAGATTAAAATCGAACTAAATCGTAAATAATGGTTTGGTTTGGTTTTATTTGAAAAATAAAATGATTTGGTTTGGTTTGGTTTGAAATTTTACGGAATGATTTGAATTTCAAATCAATATGGCTAATAAATCGTTCAAATCGAATTAGTAGATGAACAAATTGAATATGAACAAAATAATAGTAGTTTACGATGGTTAAGACTTAAGGGTGTGTTTGATTCAAACATTTTGACATGGAAAATGTCGTTTAAAATGGAAAATTTTGTCAAATCAAAATGATATTTTTATTTTCTCACTTTGTTGTTTGATTGCGATATATAAAAAAGTAAATACATTTTAAGACAAAGTATTTAAAGATGTATTTACATTTTTTTAAAAAAATTTTCTTTTTTTAGATAGTAAATTTATTTTCCCAAACCTATAAAAATATTTTCATTTTCTACTTTTTTTCCATGCTATCAATCAAACACACCCGAAGAGATCAACGATCCGTATATATTTGTGTGTTGAGGCAGAAGTTGAAAGAATGACAAGGCAGTGTAATTATGACTTGGGTGAATGCAATTGCAGTGGTGGGACCCAGCATTAAAAGCACTAAACATGTGTTTGGTGCCGCACAACCAAAATGTGGCTGCTTATTTTTTCAGCAGTGGGCCCCATATTAATTCAACATGCACGTCTACTTTTGCAGGATTCAACACTTTATTACTAGGTGACCGTGCTCTGTTGTTTGATAACAATTCACACCTGCATCAATACATAAATTTCAATAATGCCATTGCACTTTGTAGAATTTTCTAACTTCACGTTGGTTACCGTGCAAAAATAATTTTGGTTCAAATGCACAAATAATTTTGAAGTTCCCTAAACGGTAGGTCAACCATCTATTTATTTATAAAACTATTTTTCTTTTCATCAAGGTTAGATTTATGAAATGGCTTATTTGCACAAATGGTCCCTGACTTTTGCACTTACTGCAGGTTGAGGACCTATCTTTTCATTTTGGCAGTTAACCCCTATTTCAAATGTTTTTGGCAGCAATGGTCCTTTTCAACAATTTCCATCCAAATACCGTGAAATTTGACGGTGGAAGTTTTTTATTTATAAAAGGCTTATTTGCACAAAAGGTCCCTGACTTTTATAAAGAAAAATTTGCAGCAAAGTCCTAATATTTTAGAAAGTGTTGAAAAGTCCCATAACTTTCTAATCCTAACACATATGACCCTAAACTTTTGACAATTTTACCCCTAACTTAAATAAATTAAAATAACTCACAAACCTTTTAAAAATACAAATAAGTCCTAAATCTTTTTTTTTTCTGATTTACACTTAAAATAATAAAAAGTGTGTCATCAAGTCCCAAAACTTTTAATTTTGTTCACAAAATGATATTTAAAATGTGTTTGATTAAAATCGATATTTTAGTAAAAGTGATTGAAAAATTGTGGGACCATAAATGCGTGGTTAAAATTAATTGTTGACTTTGACTTTAACTTTTTAACAAAATCAAAATTGAAAACAAATGGGCTCTTAGAGTCTACAGATTTTCAAGGTGGTACATTAATTAAAAAAAAATTATACTCATGATCAAAATTTGACCAATTTAAAATTTTAATTTATTTTTCATATCAATCACTAGGGGTGGTAAAATGGGCCGGCCAGATAGCCAGATGCCTCCTGGCCGGTCGGTTAATAATAAAAATTGATTAAATAAAAATTAAGTCGATTTAGTCCGATACAACTAGTCAGAAATTTGGTCCGATAATTTTTTTTGCCCAAGTCCCTACCCCACACTTCAAACACCCCCCATCCCTCCCCTCCCGTGAAATGTGGGCCGCCAGGGGTGGGGTGTTTGAAGTAGTGTAGGGACAAAAAAAAAAATTATCGAGGCCGATCGATTGATTAGTTGTCTTGGGACTAAATTGACCTAATTTTATTGAATCAACTTTTATTGGACCGACCACCTAGAGACGAGCTATCTGGGTCGACCCATTTTGTCACCCTAGTAATTGATATGAAAATAAATTAAAATTTTAAATTGGTCAAATTTTGATCATGTGTATAATTTTTTGTTAATTAATGTGATCACCTGGACAAAATCAGCAGAGATTTCTAAGGCTGTTGCTTTTCAATTTTGATTTTGTTAAAAAGCTAAATTCAAAGTCAACAATTAATTTTAACCACACATTTTATGGTCCCACAATTTTTCAATCACTTTTACTAAAAAATCTAATTTTAATCAAATACATTTTAAATATCATTTTGGTGAACAAAATTAAAAGTTTTGAAATTTTATGACACATTTTTATTATTTTAAGTGTAAATCAGAAAAATAAAAAGATTTAGGACTTATTTGTATTTTTAAAAAGGTTTGTGAGTTATTTTTAATTTATTTAAGTTAAGGGTAAAATTGTCAAAAAGTTTAGGGTCATATGTGTTAGGATTAGAAGGTTATGGGACTTTTCAACACTTTCTAAAATATTAGGACTTTTGTTTAAATTTTTCTTTACAAAAGTCGGGGACCATTTGTGCAAATAAGCCTTTATAAATAAAAAACTTCCACCGTCAAATTTCACCAGATTTGGATGGAAATTGTTGAAAAGGACCATTGTCGTAAAAAAACATTTGAAATAGGGGTTAAACCGCCAAAATGAAAAGATAGGTCCTCAACCCGCGTAAAGAAGTGCAAAAGTCAGGGACCATTTGTGCAAATAAGCCTTTATGAAATTATTCATGCATTATGTCCAATCAAAAACTATTACATTACAATTTACTCGTTAAATCAATTAAAAATTAATTATTTACTAAAAATTAATTATTTTCGACCGTGGCTGCGATTACTTTTGTGCACACTACCTTCGAGATACAAAACACATATAGAATCAACGATCGTTAAAAATAGTTATATTTAACTAACAAATACTACCATTAATTTAATAATTGATTATATTAGGCTTACATTTTAAAAATTGCAATTACGTTAATGCAACAATGTAGTGGCCATGTCTCCTAATATGACCTTTCATCGCTCTATCATATGTTCGAGTTCCAAATCTCAACCGTTAAAACGCGTCGTACATTCTCCCACTCATGTGTTGCATAGCGTGCCGCATTTTGTTTTGCACGTGATTCACGAAATGGATTGTCCAGGTGTCCCGCTCTATAAATTCTTAGATGGGTCTATACTCTAGCGAAACCAAAGATCGCTTCTCTACCTGTCTTTCCTCGGGTAGTTGCGTATCGCCATGGTCGCTAAGACAATGTTCACTTAGGTGTCGATTTTGTATCGAGACATTTTTTCCAAGATGAAGAATCTATTTTTCTAAACACCAAACGTTCACTCAATAATATTATGGCGATGATTGAATTTTTCTTCTGGGTTTCGTGGTTGACGTCCTTCTTGTATTTTTGCTCGATTAAAACCCTATAGATGATATCTAGTTTCAATTCATTTGTATGGACCCATGAATCCCGTCTTGTGTGGGAAACCCACGTCAACCAAGTAGTAATTTTCGCTCACTGGTAATGGAAAATTATTAGCAGGAGTGGATAACGCCCATTGCAACATTCAACTATTGTGTGTTGTGCCTTCCCAACCTGACATTGGGAACGTAAAGCACATGTTGAAGTCGCAGACAGCCAAAACATTATGTGCCGTATATCTCTTTTTGCCGATATATGAAACACGTTCACCTACAGGAAACGTTGCCGTTACGTGCGTCCTATCAATTGCCCCAATGCAGTCATGTATGGTTAATACCGATTGTCAAGAATGCATTCACAATTACCAGACAACAAACTTTACAAATTTTACATTATCTGACTTACAAAATTCTAATGCATAACACATTATCCGGAATGCCACATGTTTATTTACCGTAGGTTTGTGAAACTGAACTCCTTGGTTGTAATTCAGTACGGGTTTTATGATATCCACCGACATCCCCAATGCAGCATGCAAAACACGGTAGAAATGGCGGTGCACTGTTTTCTGTTGAGTACCCAAAGATCTCCGCAACAGCTCGGTGTCCAATCCCGTGCCCAACGATGAACATGAATATACCAACTGCTTTATATATCGAGACGCCACTGGTTGACTTCAAGTCGTAGGTTTCTCGTATATAGTTACATAACCTAATGAAGTTTTCTGGACTCATTCGAAAATCTCGATAACACTTTTCTTTGTTTGCCTCGCTTTGTTTGCAACATCTCTCGAACGAACTGTTCGCCATTTCGATTGTACATCAGTACATGTATGACGGCCCCCTTTCAAGATACCGTATGCTTGACTGTAATACTACAAGCACCAAAAATTAAAAATATTTTGGACTTTGATACGATGATAGAAGAAAGGTGATTTAAATATTGTGATCAAGGTTAGATTTATGAAATTATTCATGCATTATGTCCAATCAAGAAACTATTACATTACAATTTACTCGTTAATTCAATTAAAATTAATTATTTCCGACCGTGGCTGCAATTGCTTTTGTGCACACTACCTTCGAGATACAAAACACATATAGAATCAACGATCGTTAAAAATAGTTATATTTAACTAACAAATACTACCATTAATTTAATAATTGATTATATTAGGCTTACATTTTAAAAATTGCAATTACGTTAATGCAACAATGTAGTGGCCATGTCTCCTAATATGACCTTTCATCGTTTATCATATGTTCGAGTTCCAAATCTCAACCGTTAAAACGCGTCGTACATTCTCCCACTCATGTGTTGCATAGCGTGCCGCATTTTGTTTTGCACGTGATTCCTGAAATGGATTGTCCGTGTCCTGCTCTATAAATTCTTCGTCAGTCTATACTCTAGCGAAACCAGCATCGCTCTCGGCTGTCTTCCTCAGGTAGTTGTGTATCGCCATGGTCACTAAGACAATGTTCACTTAGGTGTCGATTTTGTATCGAGACATTTTTTCCAAGATGAAGAATCTATTTTCTAAACACCAAGCGTTCGCTCAATAATATTATGGCGATGATTGAATTTTTCTTACGGGTTTCGTGGTTGGCGTGCTTCTGTATTTTTGCTCGATTAAAACCCTACGGATGATATCTAGTTTCAATTCATTTGTATGGACCCATGAATCCCGTCTTGTGTGGGAAACCCGTCAACCAAGTAGTAATTTTCGTTCGTTGGTAATGGAAAATTATTAGCGAGGAGTGGATAACGCCCATTGCAACATTCAACTATGTGTGTTGTGCCTTCCCAACTGACATTGGGAGCGTAAAGCACATGTTGAAGTCATGCGAGGCGACCAAAACATTATGTGCAGTATATCTCTTTACGTGCCGATATCTGAAACACGTTCACTACGAGGAAGCGTTGCCGTTACGTGCGTCTTGTCAATTGCCCCAATGCACGGTCATGTATGGTTAATACCGATTGTCAAGAATGCATTCACAATTACCAGAAAACAAACTTTACAAATTTTACATTATCTGACTTACAGAATTCTAATGCATAACACATTATCCGGAATGCCACATGTTTATTTACCGTAGGTTTGTGAAACTGAACTCCTTGGTTGTAATTTGGTGCGGGTTTTATGATATCCACCGACATCTCCAATGCAGCATGCAAAACACGGTAGAAATGGCGGTGCACTATTTTCTGTTGAGTGCCCAAAGATCTCATAACAGCTCGGTGTCCAATCCCGGTGCCCAGCGATGAACATGAATATACCAAGCGCTTTATATATCGAGGCGCCTTTGGTTGACTTCAAGTCGTGGGTTTCTCGTATATAGTTACATAACCTAATGAAGTTTTACGGACTCATTCAAAAATCTCGATAACACTTTTCTTTTGGCCCCTTTCAAGATACCGTGTGCTTGATCAGTAATACTACAAGTACCAAAATTAAAAATATTTTGGACTTTGATACGATTGATAGAGGAAAGGTGATTTAAATATTGTGATATACAATTTGTGGAGAAGGCATTTAATAATTGCCGGTCTTCTTCAACTTTTTTATATAGCAAAATTTGAACCACTTTCAACAAAGTACTCAAGTTGATATATGATTTTTTTTTTACTATTATTTTGGGGTCATTAACATGTCTTTATTAGTAGGGGTAAAATTGTCAAGTTACATCTCTCTTTCGATTGGCGCAAATGGTCCTAAACTTTACCTTTTTAAGGCATGAATGGTGCTAACCTATAATTATATTTTGGTGCGTGATTAATTCTTATTTGATGAAAAGACAAAAATATATTTACTTTTAATTAAAAAAATTGCAATTGGTTCTAACCTTTAAAAAAGTAAAAATGAGTCCGATACTTTAATTTTTTATTAAAAAAATTAAAGAAAAACTAACAAATTGACAATATACTAAATTATTTTGTATATTTTATGAACTATTATAAAATAACTAAAATTGAAATCATAATTATTAACGAGTGTGCTAATTAAAATTATTTTATTGTTATTAAGTAATCATATTATTTAAAATTCAAACTTTAATTTTATCATCACAAAATAAAAATAAATAAATTTGTCACAAATAAAATTTTTAATTATGCTCAACCAACATTTCGATTTTATACGATCTCATATTCTTGGGTCAATCCAACCCACTTTTGAGTACAAAGAAATTGGACAGTCTTATTTTAAAATTTAATTTATTTTGAATTAAAAAAAAAAAAGGTTCACCCACCCCACCCCCCAAACCCAGGACCGGAAGGGAGGGTTTCTCCCCTCCCATCGCGCCGTCGGCGGCGGCAGGGAGGGCTCCTCCTTCGACATCCCGCTTCGAGGGAGTTTCGTGAAGTAGCGATTGGGGAGAAATCCCCTAATCGCTGGTTTTCTTGACCAAACCCGGGGATTTCGGCGGCTTGTTGGATGAGGATTTCTCCCTCCCGGTCGCCGTCGGCGGCGAACGAGGGAGGAGAATCCCTCCCTCGGTGAGGGTGTGGTGGGGTGGGGTGGGGTGGGGTGGGGTGGGGTGAAACCTTTTATTTTTTTAAATTCAAAAAAATAAATTAGGCCACAAAATAAAATGGTCGATTTCTTTGTGGTTCAAAATCTTGATAAATATCGAGATAGTAGTAAAACTCGGTTGGGTTGGCATAATTAAAAATTTTATGTGTTCAAATTTATTTTCTTTTTATTTTGTGATGATAAATTAAAGTTTGATTTTAAATAATATGATTATAATAACAATAAAAATAATTTTAATTAACATACTAAATTAATAATTATGATTTCATTTTATTTATTTTATAATAGTTCATAAAATATACAAAATAATTTAGTAAATGTCAATTTGTTGATTTTTCTTTAATTTTTTTAATAAAAGAATTAAAATCGGACTCATTTTACTGCACAAGGTTGGGAATCAGTGCAAATACACAATTAAAAGTAAATACCTTTTGTCTTTTCATCAAATATGAAATAAGTGGTATAATTATATGTTGGGACCATTTCGTGCGCCCAAATATTTGGGGACCATTTCGCCAATTGAAAGAAAGATGACGAAATTACCCCATAATAAAGAAAAAACATTGATAGGGACCATTGTGCGCAAAATGAAATGCTTAACGATTTTTAACGAAATCCGTCCGCGAAACCATTCCATGAATGGATGGGTTATGGACCATTCGCAAAAATGAAAGGTTAGGGACCATATTCGACTAACATGATCGACGTTAGGGACCAGTGCGTAATTTCAATTAACATGTATTGTTTTATGGGTCACAGTACTTTGTTGTAGGAAAGTAGATGTGGGCAAATTTTTTTCAAATATATATTATATGTACTCAATTGATGAATTGTTTCTTATGCTTTGAAAAATTAAGATCCAAAAAAATAAAGAATTCTCCACTAAGGGATGGAAAATAACAATAACAAAATTTTGTGACTCTGTCTATGGTTTTGCACTGATATTTGGTACATTATAGCAAAATAATTAGGATATTGTATTGATTGTGCAAACTCTTACACCCGTTTTCTATGTTCCTCTTTGTTTTGCACTCATTTGATTATTATTTTTGGTTGTTGTATTGCAAATTGTTTCCAATTTTCCACAGCAAATTATGTAAGAATAACAAATTTGTTGTACGGAATTCAAAGATTGATGCCCACCTAGTTCTAGTCGAATATAAAAAATAACATAAAGTCGAATCGTTTGCTAATTTTACAAACTTCAATTCGAATAAATAAATAGTTTTGGCATGCACGAATTCTCTTTATCTACGAGACACGTAGAACTTATATTGTAGTATTCCAAACTTCAATTCCGACGTTGACAAGTGTGCAAACACCTCATGATTTGTTTATGTGGAAATATAATCAATTGCAAAGAAGTACAATGGAGTTCCTTTCTCGATCGTGTCAATACGGTCGACCATATCCATGCACTTTGAAATAGACGGGATCTTCAGGCGTGTGTTTATGTTGATGTTTTGTACATCCAGGTCCTTTGGAATGTCACGAGTTGGTCAATGGAATAAGAAATCAACTTCGGCCCTGATTTCTTTTTCCTTGGTCCCATTGAACCTCTCGTTGATTTCTACTTCCATGTGGACGGGCATGTTGTCATCGCACATCGGCCCGTCACTCTCGTCACCTCCTCTATCTCGTTGGGCTCCGAGTCTATGTAGTCATTGAGTCTCTTTAGTCTAAAGCCTGTCTCAGTGCCAATAGTTTGTGAGAATCGAGTGGGACAACGTGCGATAAAACTGGTTGCAAGAATGCCACTAAACATATTGTGGTAATCATGCTGGAAGATAGAAACATCTCTACCTCTGAATTTTCTATACTTTTCGTGCTCCTACATATTGAATGTATTTTGAGAATGAATACATCAAATTCTGAATTCAACAAACAATTTGTTTCGGGATGTAACATGTACTTGGATCAAGTTACAAACCCAATTAATTATTAATGGACTTTCGCGAATTTTAATTATCAAGACAAATGAAGAGTTTATGCTGATCAAGCATACGGTAACAATGATGCTGGCTTATGCATCATCAACTTCTCAACATGAAGACTATTTTTAACCAAAAAAAAAAAAGCAACAACAATTTCGAAGATGAAACATAAAAGACGTAAGCCATAGAATTTGTATATGTTGATTTTGCTAGATCCCATGTCTTTCATTTTTAAATTATGCAAATCACCATATACGGATTGGAAAACAAATGCCAGCGTCTAGGGCTGCACAAAAAACTGCGAAATCTCAAATTGAACCGAACCCAACCCGTTGATTCGGATCGATGTGGACCTGCGGTTTTTTTTCCTTTAAACCTAATCAAACTGTTTCAAAATAGTTTGGTTCAGATTTCAATTTTCAAAAATTGCACAAAATCGAACCGAACTGCTTTTAAACTTTTAAATTAACATTTAATTTTATTAAATTATAAATGTTACATTTTTCAAAAAAAAAAAAATACCAATTCACATTTCACATGCTACACCAATACAAATTACTTAAAATTTATTTATTCAGACTTCAAAATTAAAATGCCCAATTCATTGACTTCAGACTTCAGATTCTGAAATCTGGTTTGCGATTTCACGTCCAAAGCTTTACATCTTCAAATTTTCTCCAAAATTGATCAAATTTCTTTCATAAATATTGAACTATTCATTTGATGATTACTCCACAACACTTTTTTTGAAATTTTTTGAACCAAAACTCATTAGATTTGGACAATTTTCCACTTGTTCTACAACCACACTTATGTTGCTCTGGTCTCCGGCTCGTCGCGATGCTGCAACGCCACCACTGATCGTCCACCACCACCACTAAATATCAGGTATCGTTTCAATCTTCTTGGTTCTTTGAATTTTTGTAATTAATTACAATCACATAGAATCAATTATTTAATAGCTAATGTTATACTGCTAATTTTAATATTTCTCATCAGGCCATTTGCTGAAATATGGAATTTTGGAGCCATAATTTAAGATTGACACTTTGACACCATAAAGAAGAAAAAGAAAAACTCATTTTTATATGATGAAATGGACTAATGTTTTATTAACTATATGCTTATCGACTATTTTAACTATATGAAATCAAATTTACTATATATTTGTTCTTTTCCATAGCTAGTTACCTTTTTTATTTATTTACAGATATGGATCCACTTCTAGAAGAAGTTGATAATATAATTTCAATATAGGATGACCCTGCAGATATGAAAATAGAAGGGAAAGGAAAGAAGGGAAACCAGAGGTCTGAGGTGTGGGATCATATTAAAATTCGCGGAAATGAAAAGATAAAATGTAATTATTGTGGACAAACATATAAGTATCATGCTAAAAATTGAGGTAACTAGTACATTGTGGAATCATCTCATGCAGTTGTGCAAGCGGTATCCATATAGGGTTCAAGATAAAAAGCAAAAGAGAATGGTGGCTATAGTAGCTATAAAACTGGTGAGCTTTCTAAAGGTGCTGGTAGTCGTAAAGAACCTATCAACTTTGTTCAAAAAGAGGTTAGAGAACAAATTACAAGGTACTTTATATTGTCTGAGTTACTTTTTCGACATGTTGAAAATGAAGGTTTTCAGTGTTATACAGTGTATTTTTTCCCAAAATTTGTATTTCTTTCAAGAATGACAGTGGCAATGAGTATATATAATATGTTCCTAAATGAGAAGAAGAAATTGCAGAAAGAGTTGGGTCAACATAGAGTTTGTTTGACTACTGATTGTTAGATGTCGATACAGAATGATAGTTATTTGTGTTTAACTGCTCATTAGATTGATAATGATTAAATAATTCAAAAAATGATTATAAGTTTCATTCAAGTCCCAAGTCATAAGGGAGATATGGTTGGAAATGAGTTGATTTCTTGTCTTAAAGATTGGAGAATCAATAAAAAAATTGTGTCACTGTTGATAATGCCTCATCCAATGATGTAGCATTATTGAGATTGAAGAGTTGTTTTAAGGAGAAGAAGAACGGTATAGTACTAGGTAGAGAAATGCTTCATATGAGATGTTGTGCTCATATACTCAATCTTATTGTTTGTGATAGCTTGAAAAAAATAAGTAATGCTAGTTCAGCTATTCATAATGCAGTAAGGTTTGTTAGATCTTCTCCAGGACGACTAAAGAGGTTCAAGGAGAGTTTCAAGGAAGCAAATATTGAGTCTCGAGCTTTGTTGTGTTTGGATGTAACAACTAGATAGAATTCCACATACTTGATATTGCAAGCTGCTATGAAGTTTAAAAAAATATTTGTTGTTTTGGAAAGCGATGGAAACTATACAAACTATTTTAATGAAGAAAGATCTGATGGAAGAAATTTAAATGGACCATCAACACGTGTCGATTGGGATCGAGCAGAAGTATTTGTTAAGTTCTTGAGGACTTTCTATGAAATGACTTTAAAATTTAGTGGTTCGAAGTATGTAACTTCTAACTCTTTATTTCAAGAGATATGTAAAATTCATGCAGAGTTGAATGAATTAGGTAAAGAGCCTAATATTTTGATGGGGTCTATGGCAATTAGTATGCAGGAAAAATATGATAAGTATTGGGGCAATATTGAAAAGTTTAATCAATTGTTGTTCATTGCAACAGTTCTTGACCCAAGACGCAAGCTGGAACTTTTTAAAGTCGAGTTTGAACTTATTTACGATGTAGAAATTGCAAAATATTGTTAAAAAGAGTTCAAGAGACACTCCATATGTTGTATGCACTCTACAAAGAAATTGAGACTCCAGTCACTCTACCATCAGCTTCATCAAAGAAGACTACCAAAAGTAGTAGCCAAAGTCCTTCACAACCTGCTTTATGTCTTTCTAAACCTATTCATTCTATTTTCAAAGCGAGACTTATGCAAAACATTCAATATGAGAAGAATGATTTGGTTGCTTATTTGTGTGATCATTTTGAAGATTTGACCGATCCCAATTTTGACATATTGCTTTGGTGAAAATTGAATGCGCACAAGTACAAAATTGTCTCCCAAATTGTCAAAGATGTATTAGCAATTCAAATATCCATGGTCGCTTCGAAGTCGGCATTTTCCACAAGTGGTCGAATTCTTGATTCATTTAGGAGTTCATTGGGTGCGAAGATGGTTGATGCCTTAATATGCACGAAGAATTGGTTGCATAGTAACAAGAAACCTATAGTGCTTCGTCAATATTTGGATGAGGTAGAGGCATTGGATGACTTGGAGAAAGCTGTTGAAGGTGACATTTATTTTCTATTATCAATTTTGATATTTCTATGCATATTGTTTTTTAATTGCTTGTTAATATCATTAATAAGGACTAATGAATATTTTGATATTTGCATGTTATGCAGGTCGAATCATGTGTTACAACAAGCATATTGATCCAATTATTATCAAACGAGAAGTTAGAACGCAATTTTTACACGCTTGTACTTATTAGTTGGTAATCGGTTTGGTAATTTGTTAGTTGTCCCATTTGCTAACCATGAATGTTTGCTTACTTTTAGTGATGAAAGGATGTTGTGGTGGTGCTGCTACTTTTGCTGATGAAGCCAGAAGGGGTGCTACTACTTTTATAATATTGCTTGTAAAAGTTTTGAGTGAGAAAGCTATTGACATGTTGCTAGATGCTAACTTACTACTACTTTTTTGCCTTTTTGTTTGTATTTCGAATTTTAGACAAATATAAATGTAATTTAACATTTAACATTATTAGTTCTCGTTTAAACTTATATATTAACTTGTTTTAAATATATTACTATAATGTCGATAGGTAAACCGTGGAAACAAAACCGAACCAAACCGCAAATAATAGTTTTCTTTTGGTTTGGTTTGAAAAATAAAATGGCTTCGTTTGGTTTGGTTTGGAATGTGAAATGGTTTGAATTGAAAATATAGCACAAATCGTCCAAATCAAACCACGTTCACCCTTAGAAGCGTCAATCAAAATTCATCCAATGGTATGCACTAACATTATCATTTCCTTGAATCAAACATTCATTTAGTAGATAAAAAGAGGCAGTGGTGCAATGACATACTAATCTATTACAACCACGATTCATGTACATTGCATATTTGAAATGCAAAATTTCTAGAGACAGTAAGTCAAGGCAGCAAAATTTGAGAATGCAAAACTCCTTGAATCAAACATTCATTTGGTACATAAAATGAGGCACAAGCACTGTTGCAATGAAATACTAATCTATTAAACCACGATTAATGTACACTGCTTTTTTGGAATGCAAAATTTCTTAAGGCAACAAAATTTGGGAATGCAAAACTTGGAAAAGTAAAATTTATATGGTTTTTTTTACCCTAATAATCCAACAAGTAAAGGCATCAATTAGCACATCAATGGGTATTTCTTATTTACCTTAATTTTTCAGTCCTACCACTCGGTCAGAGCGTCTATAGTATCTGTAACGGGGTCGATCCCGATCTCTGTGTCTCTGTGCATCAATTCATTAAACATCACATATTCGAACTTCATAGCGTCCCACTGGTTTTTGATTTGTGCCTTGGTGTACTTTCTCTCCGTATGAGTGTAGAATTTATCTACGATATTTTTCCATCCTTCTAGAGTGAAGTGTATCCCTGGACGACGGCTGGCAATAATCTCTTTCTCGCACAGGTGGATGAAAATTTTCTTGACCTCAGGATACCAATGCACACTTGTTCAGGACGGAGGATTTTCGTGGGATTTCTGATCTCTACCTGATCCGAGTGAAGAACAACCATGGTGGCTCATATCTGAAAGAGTTGCAGTTAAGATTCTGGGTGAACGATTGAGGAACTGAGATCCAGAGACAGAGTAGATCCTAAATTAATGGAAAAAAAGGTCAACAATAAGGTATGCGTCGAGTGGGTTACGTTCAACTATAAAATAAACCAAAAAAAGCATGACCAAATCTACAACGGATGCAGGAGGAAGATGGAATACCGGAGCAAGAGAAAAAATGAAATAGCGAGAAAAAAAAATAAAAAGTTGAAATCGTCCGGCCGTGAATAAATAGAACACATCGTTACCTTTTTTTCTCGGAAGTCGACGGTGGATCTTTGAACGGAATACACAGATCTCGGGCAGTAGATGAATGGAATAGGTCGGGGAAACACGTTAGCTGAGGAAAAGTGATTGCGAAAAGGAGAACACCAAATGCAGCTGAAATGAAGTGGTTCACATTAAAAACGGGTGGGTGGCTAACGGATAATTTGGTATCTGGTTGCAATGTGGTAATTTTCCATACAAATGAACAGACGAAATTTGATAGGAAAAAAGTGGAGAAATATCTCTGCATTGTGTTCTGACAAAACACAGTAAAACATCATAGAAGTGTTTTATAAGTGATTATGGTGTTTGAAAAATTGGCTTCTTATAGGCAACAATTGGCTGCTTGTAGTCACTGCCAAACAAATGCTAAGATTATGTTTGTGTGTACTTATAAGTACTTATAAATTGGTCAAAACATTTTCATTCCACACATTTCGTAGGACTCACAACTTTTATCTACATATTTCGTAAAACTCACTACTTATAATCTAAAAAAATCTTTCCAAACATACTCTAAATATCCCACAACAAATCTATTTTTTTTTTTCAAAAATTTGTGAAATAAAGTTTTCAAGTTGTACTTACACTATTTCTGCTTATTCTGATATTAGAATGATGACTTTAAGCATGATGGACAAATTTGAGAAATATTGGTATGAGATTCACAAAAATATTAGTTGTAGCAACTGTTTTGAATCATATGTTTAAAATGATGTTGGTTGAATATTATTTATCTAGGATCTATGGAAATAAACGTGCAGCGATTGGAATACATAGATCTCAGGCAGTAGATGAATGGAATAGGTCGGGGAAACACGTTGGTTGATGGAAAGTGATTGCGAAAAGGAGAACACCAAAGGCAGCTGAAATGGAGTGGTTCACATTAAAAACGGCTAGGTGGCTAACCAATAATTGGGTTGCAATGTGGTAATTTTCCATACAAATGAACAGATGAAATTTGATAGGACAAAAGTGGAGAAATATCTCTGCATGGTATTCTGACAAAACACAGTAAAACATCATAGCAGTGTTTTATAAGTGCTTATGATGTTTGGAAAATTGGCTGCTTATAGGCAACAATTGGCTGCTTATAGTCACTGCCAAACAAATGCTAAGATTATGTTTGTTTGTGCTTATAAGTACTTATAAACTGGTCAAACATTATTTTTATTCACATATTTCATAGGACTCACAACTTTTATCTACATATTTCGTAGAACCCACTATTTATAATTTACAAAAATCTTTACCAAACATACTTTAAGTATCCTACAACAAATCTATTTTTTTTTTTAAAAATTGTGAAATAAAGTTTTCAATTCGTACTTAGATTATTTCTGCTTATTCTGAGATTAGAATGATGACTTTAAGCATAATGGACAAATTTGAGAAATATTGGTATGAGATCCACAAAAATATTAGTTGTAGCAACTGGTTTGAATCATAGGTTTAAAATGATGTTGGTTGAGTATTATCTATCTAGGATCTACGGAAATAAACGTGTAGTGGTTGAAATTGTTAATGTCGGTTTACTTTGTCGAAAGTTGGTATCTCAACATATAGAAAAATAGGGTTCAAGTGTGAATCTTTCTCAATTTTCATCTTCATATTCTCATTCTGGAATTTTTTAAGTGTTGGAGTAGTAGATGAGTTGGAAAATTGCAATTTATTTGTTACCAAGAAAGTTAGAACTAGTAATGTGAAATCAGAGCTTGACATATATTTGGAAGAGTCGATTTTGCCTAGGTTTAGTGATTTTGACCTATTAAATTGATAGAAAGTAGATTCTAGCACATACAATACTTTACAAAAATTTATAAGAGATATCTTGGACATCCTTGATTCTACTATTGCTTCCGAGTCTGAATTTAGTGCGAGGGTAGATTTGTGAGTCCTCATATAAGTAGACTTCATCTGAAGACCATTGAGGCATTGATGTGTCCTCAAAACTGGTCGTGGGCTGACATTCGTGATATAATAAAAAGCTTTTAATAGCTTTCATATTTATTATTGTTGACATTTTATTTATTGTTAACAAGTTTTATTTTATTGTTAGAAAACTCTCATGCATCGTCATCGTACACAGAATATTATTCTACTATTATTCAAGGAGAAATTGAGAACGAGGTAATCTTATTTATTTCAATGTACAATGTTAAAATCTATTTACGTTAATAACACTATTCAACATACATAATTTTCTTACTCATTATACATGAATCATTTACTTCCGAGTATTTCACAATTATGCAAGGAGAATAATGAAGATTGTAGATTTCAATTTGTCATTATACATGAATCATTTACTTCGGTGTTTGTCAATTTCAATTGTTATTGTTGTTGAACTTTGTGAATCGTGTATTACTTGAAATGATTTGATTGCATTGGGTTATATTGTTCGTATTTTTGTTGTGATTTCAATTTGATATTTTGAAGACGGGACAAGTTGTTAGTTGTTACGTTGTATGCTTAAATATATGATTTATCCTTGTTTTTTTTTTTTGAATGTCTAAATTAAAATTTTTTTATGTGGAAATTAATTTAAAACAATTGAATGAGGTGTGATATTTACATTTTTTCAAGTTAATTTTAAAAATTTAATGGTTTGTTTGATAAGTTTTTGAACCAAATGGTTTGTACGCTTTCAATTTACAAAAAATAAATAAATAAATAAACGGGACAGTGGTGGGTTAATAGGGTGCCCCGCCTTGCAAATTGGCAGGTTTAGGGGCATAGGGCCCCCCTAAATGACCCGCTAGGAGAGGTGGTGTTGACCTCCCGGACCCGCTCATTGCCATCTCTATTGATGGTGATTTTTTTGTTTTGTTTTATTTTATTGGTTTCTTATTTTTATTAATTATCTTATTTTTTTGTAAGGGCACTTTTGTCATTTCAATCCATTTAATCACATTATTTTCTTTTTAATATTTTGTTTACTAGGACAAAAAATAAAAATCTTCTTTTGTCTATAGTGTGCAATTAAAAAAACATAAAATGTTCATCTATTTGCACTTTTAAAAAAGTTAGGGACCCTAACTACAATTTTCTTATTTTTATTTTTGGCTATTTTAGCTTATTTAAGGTATATAGCAAAATTGTTAGAAATGAGTATCTTATTGAAGGGTTAGAGATGATGCGTGCAATTAAAAATAAATAAGGATGAAATTGTGACAAACTAGAAAGAATAGGGACCGTGATTGTAATTTACTAAACAAATTTTGTTGTTAAACACCTCTAACACATATTCAGACCAATCTTCGTCAAAATACACCCAACAATTGAGGACACTCTCCTAAATTTAAATGAGTCAAAAATGAGGTTTCTTTCGAAATTCACTCAAGGGTGAAGGCATTTAGGAGGACAGTGTTACTACAACGAATAAGGATATGTATAGAAAGAAGATATATCTTCTTTATCGAGAGCGTGCTAAAAGTCATAGAAAAATGAGCAAAAAAATCTTTTTAAAAAAAAAATATTTGACAAAGCTTAAATTATAATTTAAGTTGGTGGTCAAATATAAATTGTTAGAGTAAATAGTATTAGGAGTCCCAAACCTTTGAACAATAGGGTTCCAAACCTTTAATTTGTAGCACCCTGGGTCCCTAATCTTTTAAAAAGCGTGCGAGCAAGATCCTTGTGTTATGAAAACTGTTAGTTTGACTGTTAAATGATTAAAATTTTCTTAAAATGACCAATTCACCATTTTTCGAATTAAAACAAAAAAATAGAAAAAGAAAAAGAGGAAAAAAGAAAATAAAGCAAAATTACAATCAACCCCTCTTCCACTTATTCTCTCCAACCAACCCAAAAAAAAAAAATTGCACCACCTTTTATTCTCCAAAGTTGCCACCGCCAACTGGCAACCATCGCTCACCGGAAAACCATTTGCACCCACAACCAATACCATTGACACCTCTCAAACAGAAAATAAAAATAAAAATGAAAACGACCAACATCGCAGACCATCGTGCTACTGTTCAGCCGCTTCCACTACTGCCACCGCCACTTTTCCCCACTAGCTTCCGCCACAACTAATCATCACCAACAAAAATTCATTAACCCTCTGCCCCATCACTGCCATTCTCTCCACTTTTTATTCTCATTGTTGGTTTCACATACCTTCACCATGCCACCCTCTCCCAATATCTGTAGCTAAAAAAAAGCACAATTGAAATATTCGACTAATTAATTAATCCAAGAATTTTATTTCCACCTCGACAGCATCGGCCATTGCCGTCGACACCAACCCACTACACTTTCAAAATAGATTTGAAATGGTGTGAAGCAAGAAATGGGAAACCTATGGTGTGAAATATAAAAATAGAAAATTTCATTGAATGAATTATAAAAGATAAATTACACTCATAATTCATATTCTTTCAACTTTGTAACAATATCATCCAAATTCAATTTTATTCGCAGATATCATCTCCATTCTTTCATTTTACTCGTACAGATGGTCTCCAAATAACTTTTTTGATAATTTTTTCCTGACTTAAATAAATTAAAATGATAAAAAAAGAAAATACAATGAAAAAATTACAATTGGTACCCTAACCTTTTCAAAAGTACAAATAAATTATTAACTTTTTATTTTTTTTTTTTTTTTTTACAGATTTTCACTTAAAGTAATAAAAATGTGTCATCAAGTCCCAAAATTTCTAATTATGTTCACCGAAAGGATATTTGGAGTCTCTATAGATTTCATCCAGTGGTCAATTAATTGACAAAAAAATTATACATGTAACTTTAATTTGACCAATTTAACAAGGACAAAATAATTTATTACATTCTATTATTCAAAATAATTTTTAAAAAAGAAAAAAACATCATCTTCCCCTACATGAGATAAGTCTCCTCGGGAATAAAATTATCCAATCTCTGCCTTCCCCTTCATCACTCCTTTTTGATCTTCCTAACCAAGCTCATAGTATCATCATCGACAAGCAAATTGGCAATATTAACTGATGTCCAGAGGCCTAATCCATTAGCGAATTTTGAACCAGGGAGAGCGACCGTTGGTCCGATGCGAAAGAGGCGAAGGTACGCTAGGAAAGACAGCCTGGGACTAGGGTGAACTTCTTGATGGAATCCAAGGATAATATAGTCTCAGGGAATGCTAGGACCAGTGGCGGAGCTAGATTTTTGAAGTTGGGAGTCCCAAATACGAGGGGGTTGGGGTTGGGGGTGAGGGAGGAACCACCTCGCGGGGTTCGGGCCCGAAATTTTTTTTTTTTCTCAAACCACAATTACTGAATCCATTCTTATGAGAATCTAATATTTTTTTTATAAATTATAGTCTTTACAAAATTTTAAAAACTTACAAGAAGTCATTGCACAAAAATAGAATCTATATCTATTTTATTTATAACTAAGCTACGTAGTCGATGGACACAAATTTAAACCCTTTTAATATAGTTATATACAATTATTATTTGAACAAGATATGTATTAACAAACAAAGTGCCTTTATTTATTTTGTATTTTCATTTGAGGAATGGGCTAATCATTTGTAAATTTGTATTATTAATTTTATTAGGTCAATAGGTCTAATTGCTTTACATTAAGAGCCAGTTTAATCTAATTTATGAACTAGTTTATATGACCAAAATGATTGATTTGATAAAAAAATGGTTTATTTGACCAAAAAATTTATCTTGATAGCCTGATATTTTTTACTATTCTTTGTCAAATAAACCATTTTGGTCAAATAAATTATTTTATAAACTATACCAAACAAGCTCTAATTGATATTGGGTTAATGGATCTAATTGCCATCCATTAAATTGATATTAGGTAATAGTTAAATTATATATTAAAAAATTTTAAAACTACAAAAAAAAAAAAACGAAACTCGAAAAGTTTGGGGGTCCAGGTCTCCCTTGGGACCCTCTCCAGTAGAGGTGTCAATCCGGGGACCCGGCCCACATCTGATGAAGCTCGGTGACGGCCCGCATTGAAAAAAGTTAGCACCACGACGGGTTGCGGGTTGGGTCAACCCAACCCACAAAAATTAAACACGAGCCCGGCCCACCCGTTGTCCCATCCGGGTCGAGCCCATGTGGGCATGAGTTGAAATTGAGTTCGCCCGTATGAATAAATAATTAATTTTTTTGAAATTACTAAAAAATTTAGTTACTTATTGTAATTTAAAAAAAATTTACATATATAACAAAAATGTGTTAAATTACTAAATAAAAATAAATAACAATGATAAATTCATATTTTTTAATTTTTAATTCAATTTCTATTTTTATTTATATATTTAAAGACTAAAATATCACGATATGTCATATCTTTCACTTTAAACGATTTCCGCCATTTTTTTTTTTTTTTTTTTTTTAAATATCATTTCAAATATGAAAGTTTAAATTTTCGCTTATTTTTTTTTTTAAAAAATCAAAGCGGTTCACCGGTCGGCCTGCTTCGGCCCTTGGCTCATGAACGGCTCGCGGGTTAGCCTCCTCGGCCCGTGAGCCACCTTGTTCCCGACCCTGCGGTTCCAGTCGAGGTGGGGCCCGCGATTCGGTTTGGCGGTGGGTCTTGACACCTCTATTCTCCACCTCGGGCGGCCGGCCGAGGGTGTCCGCCCCCGTCTTCGGGCTCCACGGTCGGGCCCGATTACGCCAATAGCCCGCAGATGTTCTCTTGAACTTGTGGAGTTTGTTAGGTTTAGCTTTTCGATTTGGAAAGGCGTTTTTCAGCGATGCATTTGCATTGTTCGCGAACAACGTCCCTGAGAAATTTTGTTCATGTGTGTGAGACTGCGTGGGGGAGTGGGAGCGAACCATGGCCGCCGAAGGTTGGGAATCCACTGGGAATGTTTGAATCCATCACTATATCCTCATTGGTTCGCGCGACCGGGGGAGATTTATCCTCCCGACCCGGTTGCGACTATTTAGGGAGGTCGGATGAGGAAGGTGATATTTTTTTTAAAAAAATTATTGTGAATAATAGAATGTAATAAACTATTTTGTCTTTGTTAAATAGATCAAATTTAACTCACATGTATAATTTTTTGTCAATTATTGAACCACTTGACGAAATCTGTAGAGACTCCAAATATTTTTTCTGTGAACATAATTAGAAGTTTTGGCACATTTTTTATTATTTTAAGTGAAAATCTATAAAAATAAAAAATAAAAAAGTTTAGGATTTATATATACTTTTGAAAATGTTAAGTTCCTAATTACAATTTTTCTATTGTATTTTTTTTATTTTATTAATTTATTTAAGTTGGGAATAAAATTGTCGAAAAAGTCATTTGGAGACCATCTTAGCGAGTAAAAAGAAGGACGATATATGTGAATAAAATTGAATGGAGATGATATTATTACAAAGTAGAAAGAATAGAAAATGTAAGTATAATTAATTCATTTAAATCATGTGGTGGAAAAAGGAATAGCACGGAAGGAAGGGAAAAAACGAGAAGGTGGTTGGTTGCAAATTTTTGTTTTGATTTTGTATTTTTTTTCTATTTTCATCTTTTAATTCAAAAGAGGGTAGATATGTTATTTTAAGAAAATTTTGGTAAATTAACGGTTTTCATAACAGAATGATCTTGCTTGTGCGCTTTTTAAAGTTTAGGAATTCGGGGTGCTATAAATTGAAGGTTTGAGACCCTATTGTCACAAGGTTAAAATATTCGGGACTACTAGTATTATTTATCTTAATTTTTATTCACACATTTCGTAAGACCCAACTAACTACATATTTATTATCTACATATTTTGTAAGACCCACAACTTACTATATATTTATTAGGAAAATTGGTGCAAATGGTCTATAACCTTTCATTTTTTGTAGAATGGTTCCTAACCTATCATTTAGATACGCAATTGATCATTTTTGTCGGATTACGTTAAAAATTCATTAAAAATCTATCCATTAGGTGCGCAAAATGGTCCATCTCACTTTTTTGTCTTTAATAGTGTGGGTACAATTGTCAAGTTACATTTTTTTTTTTCTTTCAATTAGCGCAAATGGTCCATAACCTTTACATTAGTGTGGAAATGGTCTCTAACCTTTGTTTTTTGGCGCAACAGTCCCTAACATATATGTTTTGGTGCGTAATTAGTCATTATTTAATAAAAAAAGATAAAAAAATCCTTAGTTTTAATTAAAAAAAATTTGCAATTGGATTCATAACTTTTGCAAAAAGTGAAAATAGATCCGATACTTTCATTTCTTTATTAAAAATTAAAAGAAACTAACAAATTGATAATATATGAAATTATTTTGTATATTTTATGAACTATTATTTTGTATATACACACAATTGGTCCAATACTTTAATTTTGTATTTTGAACTATTATTTTGTATATAACAATTGGTTCGATACTTTAAATTTTTTTAATAAATTATTTTGTATATACACACAATACGTATATATATATATATACACACACACACGGATACTTACATTAATTTTTTTCATAACAATTACTAAATTAAATTTAAAAAAAAAAAAAAAAGAAACCAGACAAACCCACCCCCAACCCTCGCGAAATCGACCAAATCAGGGTGGGATTTCTTTGAAACCCTGGTTTCGCAAAAACCAGAGCTCGCGCATTTAAATTTTTTTTATTAGACTAGTTCGGCCCAGAGTTCGAGTTATCTAGGCCAGCCCATTTTTGCCACCTCTAGTTGTAATGACAAAATTAAAGTTTGAATTTTAAATAATATGATTACTTAATAATAATAAAATAATTTAATTGGCACATTTGTTAATAATTATGAACTTAAATTTTAGTTATTTTATAATAGTTCATAAAATATACAAAATAATTTAGTATATTATCAATTTGTTAGTTTCTTTTAAATTTTAATAAAAAAAATGAAAGTATCGGACCCATTTTGACTTTTTGTAAAAGTTATGAATCCAATTGCAAATTTCTTTAATTAAAACTAAGGATATTTTTGTCTTTTTCATTAAATAAGGACCAATTGCGTACCAAAACATATATGTTAGTGACTGTTGCGCTAAAAAACAAAGATTATGGACCATTTCCACACTAAAGTAAAAGTTATGGACCATTTGCGCCAATTGAAAAAAAGTGTAACTTGACAATTTTACCCTATTAATAAAGACAAAAAAAGTGAGAGAGACCATTTGCGCACGTAATGGATAAGTTTTTTAACGAATTTTTAACGGAATACGTCAAAAAAGACCAATTGCACACCTAAATGGATAGATTAGGGACCATTCCTCCAAAAATAAAAAGTTATGGACCATTTGCGTACTAATATCATACGTTAGGGATCATTTACACCAATTTTCCTATTCATTATCCACACACAATATAACTCACATGGAATAGAACTTTTTCCCGACTAGGGGAGCAGGGGTTTAACCGATGACTCACAACTTATAAGTACTTAAAACATAATATCAATAATACAAACATGCCCTAAATCCCACGTTATTTTCGTCTAGCAACCCCATTAAAAAATCTCCATCCGTCCCACAAAGATAATTCCATTTTCTTTATTTATCTGCATCAAATTATAAATTTCTACTACTTTATACGTGATATATTAAATTTTTATTTTTTCTAATATCCCCTATTTAATTTATATTGTTATCAACTAAAATATATCTCTCTAAACTTTCATTTACTTTTTCTTCTTTCCAATGTAATTCTCTCTATTTATATAATTTTCTATCTCTAAACCTTCATTAATGGTTTTTTTTTTTCGTGTAACTCTCTCTCTCTCTTTATATATATATATATATATATATATATATATATATATTTTTATTTCTATTTAACTTAAATATGGGTATAATGGGAGAATTGTGTGAAATTTTTATAATTTCAATTACATTAAATGAGTTTTCTTGTCTGTGTGAAAAAAAAAAAGTGGAATTATCTTTTGTGGGACGGAGGGTTATACACTTGTAAAATAAGGAAAAGAGAAAAAGCTTGACGTTATAATATAAATAATATGGAAGTTAGTAGTGTTTTTGTGAACTGACGCTCAATATGCATTATAATACCATATCCTAATCTAAAGTAAAGAGTAAGTGGAGGAAACGCGGTGAGTCGGTAGTTATGGATTTAAACGGCGGTGTAGTGGCGGCGGAGAGTCCTCTGCTAGGCACGAATGTGGCGGTGGAGAGGTGGTGGAAATGGAACAAGTTGTTGGATGTGGAAGAGGCCAAGATTCAGATTTCATTATCGCTGCCATTGATTCTTGCGAATGCTTCTTACAATTTCATCACTTTGGTCTCTGTAATGTTCGCCGGCCACCTTGGAGAGCTCGAACTCGCCGCCGCAAATCTTGCCAACTCATGGGCTACTGCCACTGGCTTCGCTTTCATGGTAACACTTACATTGCCTATATGCATGACTGAATTTTAAAATAAATAATTTACTCTTTTTGAAACTAAGATGAGAAAAAGTACTTTCAAAATTAGTAATTTGTATATCTCAAAATTAGTTTACGTTATTGCATTCATTTTTTCTCCCCCTTGATTATTTCTTTTTCTAAAACAAAATAGCATTTTTTGGTGTGCTTAAAAGTTACTTATTTTGAACATAAATAATTAATGTTGGAAATTATGTTTGATAAAATGAGTAACTTATAATTAAATTTAATTTACTTTTAAGCACGAATAAAGGTACTACTTATTTTACAATTTCTATCCATAGTTTCGTTTTATGAGAAAGGGACACCACCTCCAACAATGATTCTTTGCACATTTATAAGGACACACTGCATGGGAAATATGATTACGGACTCTTATTTTAACTTATTTTGGTCACTTCATTCAAGAAGATGAGGTTTCTTTTTTTGGCTTTACAATTTTGACTTTTCAAAAATTTTGGAAGTGAAATGACTATATTATCTTTACTATTTTGAAATAGAAATATATTGATTAAGGATAAAATAGTCATTTTACATTAAAAAGCTTTAAAAATTCCAAAACCCAAAAACTTATACCGAACATCCTCTGAGTAAAATAATTTTTTTCTTTTTTTTTGGGATGAATTTTGTTATACGTCGACCTCCTTTATTCTATTTAATTCATTTTACAAATAAGAATTATTTTACTCTACACTATACATAACCCAAATCACCAAAATCTTTATTATATTCTAAATAAAATTAGATGGGCTCCCTTGATTAGATGTACAAAACTTACTGTAATTAATAGGCTCTTTAATTTATTTACAGTTTGTGTCAACGTGAATTGTCAGCATATACTCTCGAATCCTATTTTATTCGTTTTTAGTCTTGTGGTCCCGTGACACGTCAAGGACACAACAAATCCCATTTTACAAATTTTCATACATTATTCTAGGTTGGCCTAAGTGGTGCACTTGAGACACTATGTGGGCAAGGATACGGCGCAAAATTATATGAAATGCTGGGGATATATCTACAGACATCTTGCATGCTATCGAGCTTTTTCGCTGTTCTTGTATCAATTCTCTGGTGGTATTCAGAATTCATTTTTACACTGTTACATCAGGATCCTCAAATATCAAAGGCAGCATCTCTGTACTTGAAATATCTCATACCTGGATTATTTGCATATGGATTTCTACAAAATATTTTGCGTTTTCTTCAGATGCAATCTGTTATTTCGCCCTTGGTCGTGTGCTCATTGTTTGTGCTAATCATACATGTCGGGATTACTTGTGCTTTGTTTCATTGGACTTCTTTCGGTATCAAGGGAGCTGCATTGTCTGCTTCAATTTCGTTATGGATTTTAGTTCTTATCCTAGGCGTGTATGTGCTTCATGCAAAGAAGTGTGCTCACACATGGAATGGATTGTCGCTGGAGTCCTTTCATTTTATGTTCACAAACTTGAAGCTGGCTTTACCCTCTGCAGCCATGATGTGGTAAGTTAAAATGGCTTAAGTTGACCCTTTCTTCTCGAGGTTTCTTTAATTAATTAATGCAACGTAGCTATTCAACCACCTCATCAAAAGTTTAAGCTATCAAAGAGACAATGCATTTGTTTATTTTGATTTAGTTTGTAATACGTGAGCATGTTTGATAGTGTTTAAAAGCCGCTTAAAATGTACTTTTTTTTTGCATCATCAAGTTCAATTATCATAGTAGCTTCATGCATCAACCTTATTGAAGTCCTTGGAGTTCCTTAAATTTGTCTATCTGTTGTTTACCGTCGCTGATAGTCTGAATCAACCTTCTAGTCGGATTTAAGACAAACGACTAGAGGCCGATTATGATTATCGTTATTTCATAAAAATTTACAAATTGCCTTTTTTATTTTTGGCAGTTTGGAGGAGTGGGCGTTTGAGCTTCTTGTTTTGCTAGCAGGAATGATGCCAAATTCTAAAACAAACACTTCACTAATAGCAATGTGGTATAAGCTTCACTTCTTTATGTTTCTATATTGATTTGTTTCAAATATTTTCTCTAGTATTTGATGGTTATATCTGCAGTGCAAATACAGAATCCATTTGTTACATGCTTGCTTGTGGTCTTGGAGCAACAGCAAGGTATTACAATGGAAAAAGTACGATGATTCTTGAATTTATCAAATATTTTCTATTATTATTATTTCTGCTAAGTATGATATCCCTTCTTGCAGCACAAGGGTGTCTAATGAGTTGGGAGCAGGGTACCCCCAGGGGCGGATTTAGGGCTGGGTCTCACTGGGCCCAGGCCCAGCCCTATTCTCCACCCCATGTAAAACTTAGTTAAAAAAAATTTTCTTTTTTTCCTTGGCCCAGTGCTCCCAGTGCTATTATATCAAAGGCCCAACCACCCAAGACCCAAGTTGAAGACCAAATGACCAATTAACTAGTCCACATTCCACAAGCCCATTTTCAAATAGCATTTGTTCACGGGATAGTGATTATATTCAGCCCATTTTCCAATTTCACAAGAAATGGGTGTTTAATTTCTTCTTCGATCGTATGACAATTTTTGTTGAGAGAGAGCTTGTTCATAAAATAGATATAGATTCTATTATAGATGAATTTACAGCTGTAAAAGATCGTCGTGCACAATTTTTTTTTGCTAATTTTATATCTTAAATATTTTTGTGCAATGACTTATTATAAACTTTTTAAAGATTATGACTTGTTTGAAAATATTATATTCTCATTCTCATTAAAATAGGTAAAAAAAAAAAAATTTTGTGTATTTGCCCGAACTATATAATTTCCTTCCTCCGCCCACCCCTATGTCATATCCCGGCTCCGCCCCTATTTACGCTAAGTATGATATCCTTCTTGCAGCACAAGGGTGTCTAATGAGTTGGGAGCAGGGTACCCGATCGAGCTAGACGTGCCATGACCAACGCTCTAAAGCTGGCTATTCTTATTGCACTTGCAGTTATTTTTGCTCTAACTTTTGGCCATAATTTGTGGGCGAGTTGCTTCAGTTATAGCCCAGAGATTTTGCAAGCATTTTCTTCAATGACACCCCTGCTTTTAGTGTCTATATCATGTGATTTTTTTCAAGCAATCTTATCAGGTTAGATTTCTCTCTATATCTTCCCAGCAAATCTAATGATATTCTTATGGCGTGTTTGGTATGCCAAGTGGGCAACACTGGACGGGATTATAAAAGAAATATTGGGACGCTATTAGTTATGGGTACTCTCATTCCCTTCTTTGGTCTTGAGTTAGTATATTAAAAAATCTCACCGCTCTTATAATGAGCTTCTAAATGCGTCTTGTCTTGCCACCACTGAGGCAAAAGCTCATTGAAAGGGTGTCGACAGTTTTAGCCATGGATACATAGCGTCCCAACAAAAAACATTGACGGAGTACCATCGTCATTTGTTATATTTCCACCTTTGGTCCGTTGTTCCTCGAAGTAGCATCATTAGGACTCCAACCTTGAGGGTCTTATTGGTTTCTACTCTAAATGGAAATTATTTGATTGTACAGGAGTGACTAGAGGATGTGGTTGGCAGCATTTGGGTGTGTGTATTAGCTTGGCAACATTCTATCTAATTGGCATGCCAATTGCTGTTCTACTTGGTTTCAAGATAAAACTATATGCTCAGGTAAAAATGAAATTTAGATTTTCTTCTTTTAGAACATGTTTGGCTAAGCCTAAAAAACACAAAGGTACTTTTTTGGAAAGTAAACAAAGACTTACTTTGAAAAATGAGAGTTTTTGAACTAAAAAGCCCGCAAAAAAGTGACACTTAAATTTTGGCTTAGTCGAACATGCTGATGGTCGTCACAAAAGGCCTTAATTCACGTAGTGATTAGATTTGTTTGTTCTTTTGTATTCTGCATAAGGGTTGTGAAATTTGATAGTTTCTTCCAAATTGTCTGACACAGGGCTTATGGATAGGATTGATATGTGGTCTGTCCTTACAGACTTTAGGTCTCTTGTGGCTTACAAAGATTAGTAAATGGACAAGAATTGAGCTTACCCAGAATTGTTCAAACAAGATTCTTGAAGGGAATGCATGAGTTTTGGGGAAATTGGATTCAGCAGCAGACATTTTTGCTTTATTTTTATTCTTGATTCCTATTACTGTAGCAAATTTTGATGGTATTAATTTTTGAAGTAAAAAGACTTTTATTGCTCAAAAGGTCTTATTAGCCTTCCATTTTCAGTTTTAATTGGATTGTTCCCAAGTCGACCATTGATTATATCTATCGTTGGATTGGACGACTTAAGTGGTCGTTCGATGTAGCAAGAGCGCAAAAAATTGACAGTTACTAGTTATTTCTGCACATTTTGTCCTGTTGGTTACTCAAACAAGAAGAAAAAAAAAGGGTCCTAGACTACAGCAAGGCGCCTTACCCTACGCCAATTGCGTTACTTCACACACAACACAAACATACAACCCTATGAATCACAATCCAATTAAACATACCTTTAAGAACCCCAAAAAATTTCAAAAGAAACTCCTTTTTTACTATCTTGTTCATATGTTCCTTTCAATGAATGGACTCATGAAAAGGGGTTCAAATCTCAATGATCCAAAAAACTCAAATTTTGCTTAAATGACCTGAAGAAAAACTTAGATGGGATTCAAATCTCAATTACTTACTCATACCTCAAAAAAAATTCAGATGCTATTCTTGAATTTCATCAAGCATGAGTGTTACGTGGGGTGGTGGTGAATCAATTTTTTTTTTCACGAAACTGTGTTTAAGCTCTGAAAGTGCTTTTAATTCATCAACAACAGCTTGATCTGCAGATTGTATGGCTATATTATTGTACACAAACTAGGCCATTTGGAGCTCGGCATAAGCTTTTTTGACTGCAGAAATAGTGGGAAAAAGCTTGGCAAGGAAAGCTTCAATGACGGCTCTATTTTTAGAATCTTCACTTCTTTCATGTAATCTTTTCAAAGTTTTCGAGACTCACAACACATCGAGTTTTTTTTGAGGTGTGAGTAAGCAAAATCCAGGGGTTGAAGTATTTCTTGCAGACTTTTTCAGGTGAAAAATTTTCTACAATTTTCTAGAAATCTTGCTCTTTGTTGGAGATGGGCAGGGTCTAATTGAATCCATTGGCCTGAAACTAGAAAATAATTTTGATGATTAGGGCATGAACAAAAGAGAGTGTTTGTGAAATGATTTTGGGGAAAAGAGGAGGGAAAAAAAAAGTGAATTGAAAAAAGTACAAAACATCATCCCTCAATTCGAATCGCTTAATTTAGAGAGAGAAAAGTGCGTCTGATCAATTGAGAACTTTAACGGAGAAAACGAATGGAAACTGTCAAGAAGGGACCTATGATGCCTATTTCTTTAAACGTTGGGGATGTGTTGTGCTATTTCTTAAAGTTATGGGCATATCCTCAACATTTTAGAAAAGTTTGGGACCAAATATGCAATTATTCCAAAATTTTAAAATGATCATTGAAGTAATATTTTACAATGATAGACAACCACTCAAACTTTTAATGGTTATACTACTGGTCAATCGGGTGGAAACATTAATTTAAAATTATATGCATCACTGATAAATTCTAACGTGGATAGAAATAACGTTAACTAGTACGTCACATAAGACAAAAATACCCCACCTCCAAAAAGTTGCCAACAAAAATGCAAATTTTCACTAATTGAATGCTTATTAAAATCGAATAAATTTGAGAAAAAACATGAAACACCCTTATCTCATAAAATATTTGAATCTGATACCATTCTAATAATTATCACGCTCCAATTCTAAGCACGCGCCCCAAAACAATGTATATACATTTTTAATATATAATCAAATTTTAGCTAGTACAAATATATTTTATTAAAATTAGTATAAAATTAAATTTAAACAACGAAAACAGAAGGAAATATCCACAACTCTGATATATAGTCAAAATAATTTTTCTTTACAACTAGTATGACACCGCCAAGTATTTACAATATCAAAAAAACAAAAAAATATTTGTCAATTTCAAAGAATTGACGAGACAATTGGTGGTGGGGTGACAGCCAGACTATTTTTCAAATTTGTTATATACATACATTTACACTACATACCAAGTTACCATATATAAACTAAAATAGTAAACGAAAAAAGAAATCATTCGACCTCCTCATCAAGTTGATGAAGTGGCCCGTGAAAGAGTTATAAACTTCTAGTATAAGTATAATATATGACATCTATATACGTCTCTTGTTCTTCTTCATCATCTAACAATGTATAAAATCTTGTATAATGCTGCTTAGTCCAAATGATATGTATAGTCATACCATTAGTAGATATCTCGACACGCCTAGTATTGCACATTTCTTCCGTATATCTCATTGGCATCTACAATACAAAATACAATATTTGAACAATAATGTTCAATAAATATGATGATATGATAATGTCTAATGTAATATCAATCTCGCATGGGCCCAAATTCTACATTATAGTGTACCGTACGAGCTCAATCACATGGCCAATAATAAGCACGTACCATCTATCGATGCTTGTGCGTTCGTCATGGTCTCATACATGACTCGGGAAGCTACATCGATGGGAATACAATATAATATTTAGGTCTAGGCCTACAGTATACGATGCTTGACATGTCGCTACGTGTTAGCAATTTATTTTATTCCGCAAGTGTACAAATCGCGCGAGTAATATAACATATTTTAGAGTTTAAGTATCGTACCCACAGAGATTTAGATAGTTCAACACAATTAAATTAATCTTAATCAAATCGAATTAACTTTTGAAGTTTTGGTGACTAAGATCTAATTAAAATATTAACTAATTATAATTTAAACAAATAAAAGATTGTGTTTAAGCCGAATTACTTTGAATATAAGAAAGAAAAACGTTCTAGGATCTCAAATCCACTTATATCAATCTCCTTTAACCCAAACCGTTGAATTTAATAACAAAATTTAAATATGAAGATTAATATTCCTAATTTGTTTAACAATCTCTCTCGAGTAGGATTAAACATATTCCTATATGTGATCCGACTATATCTCTATGACGGATCCGAACATACAAAAAATGTATTAAAATTTGTGAATACTTAAGGATCACGTAAAACATAGTGATATATCTCTATCCTCTATCGGACTTTACGACAATTGATACTATGTTTAACTTATTTTTAATCTCTTGATGGTAAAATAAGTCAAGAAATTCATACAACTATTGCACATATAGTTATAGAGAAAAATAAATCAATATCAATTATTCAAAATTAAAAAGGGTAAATTCAAGACCGGTCACTATTTTGGCACTTATGGACTCTAAAGTCATATGGTCAAAACTTAATTCAATTAAAGTAACATTTTAGAGCTAAAAGACCAACATACCTTTAATCGTAAAAAAACGCTAATTGTGATACTGTTTTATCGTGATCTTGTTTTGTCTATGATACTGTTTCTATTTGTCAAATTTTTTTCTTGTTTCTAATGATACTGAAATATTATGACAAAGTTTTAACCTATAATACTGTTTTAATCTCTTAGTTTTATTTTTGACACTGTTTAATTATGACAAGGTTGTCTAAAGTATAATACAAAATGATTGATACTCTTTCGATCTATGATACTGTTTCTATTTGTCGAATTTTTTCTTTGTTTTTAATGATAGTGAAATATTATGACAAAGTTTCAACCTATGATACTGTTTCAATCCCTTAGTTTTATCTTTGATACTGTTTAATTATAAAAATGTTTCAATCTATTAGTTTTGTCTATGATACTGTTTTATTTAGGTAATGTGCATTAGTATACTTTTATACTGTTTGATCCATGATACTGTTTGAATCTATGTGGAATGGGTTTTATTTATGATACCATGCTTTTATCTTTGATACTTTTTAATTATGACAAGGTTTCAACCTATGATACTGTTTCATTATCTTAGTTTTGTCTATGATCTTGTTTTAATCCATGATACTGTTTTATTTAGGTAATGTGCATTATTATACTTTGATCCGCTTAATCTTGCTTTTATCTTTTAATCCATGATACTATTTTTTTTAGATAATGTACATTGGTGAACTTATATCATATTTTTATCTTTGATACTGTTTTATTAAGATAATGTGTCAACCTATGATACTGTTTTATTAAGATATTTTCATGTATGATACTAATATATTAAGATACATTTATCTATGACACTATTTTAGAGGATGTATGATACTGTTTTGACAAGAAAAATTAAAGATTGTCATTTTAAACTAAAGAGACGACTTCAAACGAGTAAAATCCATCGTACATAGTGGGCAAAGCCACTGGTCTTGATCGTCTCGTCGAGACCATTCAAAAAACATATTATAATAAAAATTTTGAGCATGTATGCGAATTCTATGTCCAATTCTATTGTCATCTTTTGTTTTATGATAATCTTTTTTGTATAATACAATATCAAACAACACACATGACTAATTAACAACATAAAGAAATAATCTATAGTATCAAGTTGCTATTCTATAGTACAGTATCAAACTTTTCTATAATATAATATCAAACTGCAAATCATAGTCACAACTAATATAATGATACTATATTCTATGATACTGTTTTATTAATATACTATTTACCATAATGCAATATATCTCTATAGAAATTCATCAAACAAATCATTCATGTAGCATATGTTTGGCAATGGTTAAATTATAATTTCAGTTGGTCAAACTGGTCAAATATACTTTTTATCCACACATTTAGTAGGACCCACAACTTACAACCTACTTTTTATCCACACATTCACCAATAACTTTAAATATAAGCACTTAAAAAATAATTAAGATCAAACATATTGATAGACACTCCAAAGATCGAGACAACTCGGTTCAACATTTGATCTCTGATTATTGCATTTAACAAGAAATCGACTAAGTTCGAGCTTATTACTAGATTTTACATGATGTCTTGGAGGTTGGACAATATCAAAACCAGAATCCAATTCTCCTTTCGCAACTTTCTCAGCAACCTACGTTACTAGGTATCCACAACTAAATTATTAAAAACTAAAGCAATTGCAGCACATTGGTACATAGAAGTTGACAATGGGAACACTGCAACACATAACAAGAATCAAACTGCTAATTAACCAGCCAGATACGAATACAAGAAGACATTCAAACATAAATATTGAATCTATGTTAGATGTAAGTTGGCATTATAATGAACCAAACTAATAATTAACAGACAGCCTTCTAGTCTTTGACAAAACCTCAAATTTAGATAAGTAAATGAAGAGATTTACATAAAATAGTCACAACCACAAGAAAATCCACCAAGCCAAGCCTGCAACACCAGAAAAGTGACACTGCCCCCGTAGAAGAAGCACTCACCGGAGGTTGCTGGAGGTTGTCGCAGGAGATGGAGGAGGTTTATGGCGGTGGAAGAATGTGTCGATGGAAAATATGGTTAACAAATGTGATTTTGGAATTAATTTAAAATATTGCTGTAAAGTATGACTTAATCACAATTTTGAAAAAAGTTTTGACCTAATTTGAAACAAGTCACATGTAGGTGACTTATTGAAATTTTCTCAATTAAAAACATGCTTGAATATAAAAAACTAGGTTCAAAGAATTAAAAGTTCATGATACAAGTTTCATCATGATCCTAGCACAATATAATCTAGCCTAGCATATTAAGAAGAAGAAAACAAAAAGAAAATATAAAACCCATCACTCGGATAAAAAGAAAACTTGAAAGAGTAGATCTTGATCTTCGTTTCTTGTTTCTCTTCTTGAATTTTCCCAATATTTGACTCCTTAGTTATGAGTTAATAACTCATATATATAGTATCCTCATTGTGTCCCAAAAGATCCTAAAAAATTCATTAAAATTGTGTCTCAAAAAGTTTCATAATTGGAGTTGAATTAAAAAATAACAAAATCCGAATGTGCAATTTTTACATTGGACGATCTCCCAGTGTAAAACCCTGGCGATCCGATTGCCCAGGCAACATTTTAAGTTTCTGCTGCTGGAAATTGGTGCTGGTCGATCGCCCAGCTTAACATTTTTCAAATTTGTACTTTTTAGTCCTCCAACTTTGATTTTGTCTTCTTTCATTCTCAAAACTTTCAATAATCTACAATGTGGTCCTTCAAGCTTCAATTGAGTACAATTTGATCATCGTACTTCCTAAACATCTTCCAATTTATTGCTCTTTTCATCCATTATTCTCCATTTGCTATTAAACGGGTGTAAAACTGAAATAGAAGATAAAATACCCTAAATTAAGTATAAATGCTACTCCTCTGCTCTCACAGAGATAGACCCACTTTTTTTTTCACACAGATTAAGAAAACTCATTTAATGTAATTGAAATTATAAAAATTTCACACAATTTTTCTATTATACCCCTATTTAAGTTAAATAGAAATCAAAAAGATAGATTTATATATATATATATATATAGAGAGAGAGAGAGAGAGAGTTACACAGGAAAAAAAAACATAAATGAAAGTTTAGAGAGAGAAAGTTATATAGATAGAGATAGAGAGAGAATTACATTGGGAAAAAGAAAAAAATAAATGAAAGTTTAGAGAGATATATATTTTGGTTGATAACAATGTAAATTAAATAAGGGTATATTAGGAAAAATAAAAATTTAATATATCATGTATAAATCAAAAAGATAGATTTATATATATATATATAGAGAGAGAGAGAGAGAGAGAGAGTTAAAGTTACACGAAAAAAAAAAACATAAATGAAGGTTTAGAGAGAGAAAGTTATATAGATAGAGATAGAGAGAGAATTACATTGGGAAAAAGAAAAAAATAAATGAAAGTTTAGAGAGAAATATATTTTGGTTGATAACAATATAAATTAAATAAGGGTATATTAGGAAAAATAAAAATTTAATATATCTTGTATAAAGTAAGTAGCCTATAATTTGGGATAGATAAATAAAGAAAACGGGTCTATCTTTGTGGGATGGAGGGAGTATATAATAACGGGACACAAGCTTAGTATCAAAGTCATAATAAGTGCACAAAATGCATTTATCACTATGCAGCCCCTAAGTTACCAAGGGACCTACGACACCGCCTGTACATCTCGGCTCCGGACCTCTAACACCTTTTCGTATACCACTCTTAATGACCATTGGTGGCCTCCAACAAGTGTATATATCTAGAGCGAAGTCAAGTATGGTACACTATAATAGGATTCACACTTATCACAATATCAATGAGTTCAATATGAATGTCAATGCATATATCTCAAGTTAGGGAGATCGACCGACTCTCATCAATGCTCATAAGAAATCACCAAGTTCTACAGTAATAACATATAATCGCTATAGATTATCATTAACAAATATCTTGCACATTATAGTATTTTGCACTGTAGTTGAAATCATCATACTTACCTTAATTGTTGGTTATGATGTCTGAATATGTTTTAAAGAACATAACTCTTTGTTAGTTAATCTCAACAATATAACCTATTTCAACCCATAAGCCTCAACCACGGCCAATGGGGATTTACGATTTAAAAACGAGGCCCGAAATCTAAACATGGTTTGGAGTAGACCAAAAAAGCATACAAGTGAGGGGCCGGCGACCCTCCTATTGGAGACGATCGACCCCCTATTTGGGAGGGTCGACCCCTAGGTCAAAACTTTGTTTTGGGGGTCGTCCAGCTTGGTAATCAGTGCACAGAGGTGGTATTTTACATTTTGGGGGTCATTTTCTACTATTTTATAAAATTAAAAATACTTAAAAGGGGATCAAAATATATATTTTTTGGAAAATGAGCTAGTTTCTAACTTTTTCAAAATGAACTGACTCCTATCCTATTTATAAGAAGGATCAAGGGCTTGGTTGCAGTAATTTATTTTCAGTAACTATATTTTTGATTTGGTGTAAAAGTTGTAATTAGAATTTCATTTCTTATTAACTAAGAAAACATTTTTAAAAAAAATATATTTTCAATAAAATTCCTAAAATTTTTCAGAAAGTTCCTAATAATTTCAAGAAAAATCCGGGACGTTACATGTATTTGACAATTACATATTTAGCTACAATCAATACGATTTTGTTTGAAATAATGGGCTAGATAATGTTGATTGTATCCATGTTAGAATTTAACAATGACACATGGTTTTAACGATTCTACACAAGTGAACATTAGTGTAATTATTAGAGATTTGAGTTACTATTATCGTAGGAAAATTACTTTGATGTCCATTTTGAAATTTTTAACAAATTTTAGTGACTGTCGCTTAAATTAACCCAATAGAAAGGAGTTTAGTTTTTAATTTCAATTTTGTTAGAACATTAGACTCTGTATTAATTAAATCAATTTCTTAATTTTGTATAATGTGACAATTTTCTAATGATTTGTTGTAGAGTTTTGATGAAATAGAAATTTGTTATAAATTGAGATGTCCTTTCAAGATTTCTACACCTAATATTTATTGGCAAAAATAACTTTTTTTTCTTCTATTATATATCAAATTGCAAAAGAATTACTTCGATCGCATTGATTTTATGATCATAAATTGTAAATTAAAGTGCATTGTTACGGTTATTAGCTTCGTTGGGAAAAGTATAGAGATTTTTATATTAAACATATATTATGTGCCTTTAAAAAAAAAAAAAAAATTAGGTATGGACTCCATAATTTTAATGTGGTTTTGGCTCTCAAAACTTCAAAAAGTAAGGTTCTGAATCCTTATGCAAATCAAAATTCCTATGTGACAAAAACCGTTAATGTGAGTTTTAAAATCACACGGGACCTAAAATTAGAGGGCAAACCGTCAAATATTTGATATGGAGATCCAAATTTACAGATTTAACATGACTTTCATGTGTGACTTTAATGTATAATAAGACTTAAATTCATAAATTTAAATAGATCAAGGACCTGAATCTCACTTTTGAATATTGGAGAGCCACACCACCCTAACGAAAAGGTTAGAGAGCTCAACATTAAATTATTTGTGTAAAAAAATGTTATTTTTGTCTAAATAGACTTAGAAAATATGAAATACGCATGACTAATGGTATTGTATTGTATTGTAAAATTATAATTCATTGACATGTTTATTTTTGTAATATGCTAAAAACTTTATAAGTTTTTGTATTAATTGATGGTAGTTGAAGTTGAGAAAAATATTAATTAGTAAAATACAATTAACCCAATAAAATACTATTATGTTTGCGAGTGCTTTTCAATACTTATAAGCTAGTTAAATATTATTTTTATTTATACATTTTATATATCCCACAATTTTTATCCACACATTCTATATGACAAACTGCTTATAAGTATTGATAAGCAAAACCAAGCATGCACGTACTTTTGTGATATATATTTTGGATTAATTATTTCATTGTTCACTAAACTTTTTTTGTGTTACTAGAACTTCATTGAATTTCAAAGTTTTTCTAAATTGTCAATTTCTAAACATGATATTCATCTAAATATTCTTTGCATGTCAACGCCGTTAAATTTGTCCAACTAAAATAAATCATGTTCTTAAAAGGTTACTTAACTTTCTCTTTGGATATTAAACTTTATTTTAGTTAATGAACTTTTAAAAAAACTATTATTAAAATTAAAACAAATGAGTAAATATTGACTATTATGAAATAACCGTATTTTGAATAGGGTATCCGTTTCAAGTAGACGAATGATTCAACATATGACGGCAAAACAAGAATAACATAGGCGTGTAGGCAAAATTTAAATTATAATTTAAACTGGTTAAATTAATCAAACATACTTTTTATTTACACATTTCGTAAGATCTATAACTTATTACTCACTTATTATATACACATTTAATAGAACCCACAACTTATAAACACTTAAAAAATAACTTAAACACTACCAAACATGCATTAAGACAATTCACATTTTTCAGCTCGATCCACATGTTTATTTCGTAGGATACTGTTTTGCTACGTGGCTCTTTACACTTATAGACTCATCACTACACTCCAATAGAGTAGGATTTACCCAAAATTCAAAACTTGCAATTTGAGTGTGTCAGAATATGGCGAGTGTCCTATTTTGGAGGCCGGGCTCAGGGTTATTCTTAACGGTATCATTCTTGCTCAGAGAATTGTTCTCTCAGATTTATTGATTAAGTCTGACTCTATTTTAACCATTCACTGCATGACCACAGGTGGATGACCTTGGTCAATTCTTTACACTTATAGACTCATCACTACACTCCGATAGAGTATGATTTACCCAAAATTCAAAACTTCAATTTGAGTGTGTCGAATATGGCGAGTGTCCTATTTTGGAAGCCGAGCTCAGGATTATTTTTGACGGTATCATTCTTGCTCAGAGGATTGTTCTCTCAGATTTATTGATTAAGTCTAACTCTACTTTGACCATTCACTGCATGACCACAGGTGGATGAGCTTGGTCTATTCAGGCCACTCTTCGCCACATCATACATCTCTTTGCTTTTCGACCGTGATACTATTTTTTATATTTATCGCGAGGGCAACCAGATAGCTAACTTACTTACTTTAGAGGGTTGGGATCATCGTTGCTATTTTGAATACATCACTCAAGATTTACAACAACATTACCGCAGCTTAGTTCAAATTAATAAACATAACTTTCTTACATTTAGGGATCTATGGAATTCTTTTAGGACTATTTGTTTAGGAAGTAGTACCTCATTATTTATTACTTTATTATTTATTCATTTATTTGTTTGCTTTAACTTTTATAATTAGAGGTCAGGTTTTATGCCCCATTCTAGCGGCAGAACTAGGATATGCCAAAAGAGTGGGCTGGGGTAGAGGGACCCCCCTTATAGGGGTTTGGAGGCAAAACCTCCCAAAAAAAAAAAAAAAAACTTTTTTTTTTCTCCTCAAACTACAATTACTTAGTCCATTTTTATAAGAATCTAATATTTTTTTATAAGTCATATTCTTTAAAAAAGTTACAAGAAGTCATTACACAAAAATATTCAAGATTTAAACTAGTAAAGAAAGTTGTGCCCGACGTTCTTTTACAATTACTGAATTCTTCTATAATACAATCTATATCTATTTTATTAACAAGATATTTCTCAACAAAAATTGTTATGTAGTCGACGAACAAAAATTATTTTATAATATATTCTATGTTATGTTATCTAAAATTAATCTATGTAGTCGATGTACAAAATATTTAAACTCTTTAATAGTGTTATATACAATTATATTATAATCCTATATTTAATGAAACGGCATATAAATAAGTCATAAACAACGAGATTATTACAACCAAGTTAGAAAATAAAATGATATTTCAACACAAAATAGTAGAAGGTGCAACAAATTAAACAATTCAAGCCCATTTTGAATTTTGAAATTTCTAAAATTTTAATTTTAATTTTGAACTTTCTAATACTTACATGAAATGCAAATAATTGTTGGATGCACAATTTAGAGTAAAACAATTCTTTTTCTATGCTTGATGAAATTTGAATTTTATTTCCTTTTTGTTTTTTAACCATTTGGGCAGCCTTGGACTGCCCCACTAATTCCACTCTCGTCCTCTTATGTATTTTTTATGAGTTATTTATATATAGTTGAAGTATTCGAACCCTCCATCCATTCCTGGTAGAGACCTAACAACCACACTGAAGATGTGATGGTTTGTTGAGTGAAAAAAAAAGTGTGTCAGACACCCAAGACATTTGACAGTTTCTAGAAAATTCAAGAGATGCGATCACATTAAACGATTGTTAGATCTCTCTCCCACCTATATAAACACCCCATCCATTTCACCGAGGCATGGGATTCCCATTCAGTATACTAAATTCTTTTTCAGTTAGAACTGACTTGATTGTTGGAATAGAATCGACCATTCTTTATATTTATTTAAAAACTTCCGTATTAACTTAAAATGAAAACCAAGTTCTTTTATATAATATCTTTTTACTTAAAAGTAAAAATTCGATAACCAAATTTCATTTATGGTTGCATTACTACATCTTTAAACAATAAACACAGCAAAAAAAATACACACACACACACCCGCGAACACAGGGGAGTGGGGCTGAGATCTAGTAGGGGGGATGTGACCAATCAACTGGTTTTCTTCTAATTACCATCATTCGTAAAACTGGATCGCCATCGACCCAGAAAAGACAACGGATCAAGGGTCAAAAGGTCAAATCATGTTGAACCGATTTCAATTAAAAATTAAAAATTAATATATAAATCTCACAATTTCTAAAAATAAGTTATTTGTAAATAAACCAATATTTATAGACAAAAGAACTTACAAAACTCACATTTATAGACAAAATAACTCACAAAACTTGGCTTCAAATAGAGTTTTCATAGTGTCCATTTCAACATTAGTAGAAAATAGTCAAAATACATGTCCAAAGTTCAAAGTTCAAAACATTAACATAGTACAAACGGAATGAACAAACCACAACCAACCAAACGGATAAATATGCAGGACACATCATCAAGAAGGAAACATAAGCAAGTTCTATGATTTGAAATAGCCAACTCGTAACTGATTGAGGACGGGACTTCTTCAGAAGATTTTTTGCAAAATTTGCTAAGTCCTCAATGCAGGGTTCTTTGTAAAAATATTAATTGCACCAACCGAAACTCCAAAGAAAAATAAAAGTTTTTGAGCTACCCGAACTACACCAATAGAATCAATCCCATAACATACAATAACATTAACATTAACATTAACCCAAAAAAGAAGAATTGAAAAATCAAACAGAAATGAAAAAAAAAAATTGAAAAACAAGAACATGAACATTAACCTAAAAAATTGATGTCATAGATAACACATTAACACATAATAAAAAACCAACAAGAAAAAGCAACAAAAACTTTCCAATTGAAAATTTGGAACAAAAAATCTGAATTCTGACCTAATTTGTGCGCGCGCAGCATTTTGGGAGAAAAGTTCACTTTCGGGATTCCACAACCACAAGAAATGTTGAAAGTAATAAAGTGAGGAAGAATTTTCAAACAGAAATGGAGAAGACATGAAGAAATCGAAGAAGAAGAAGAAGTTTCGTCGAGTCGCCTCAATGGAAGAAGAAGAAAACAACTGAAAAAGTGAAAATTGGGAATGAAATCTGATTGACTTAAATTTCCTTTTGACCGGTTTAACCGCGTACTATTGCGAACCCGATTCGCGGTTGAACCTCTTTAGAACCCAGTTTCATCCGGTTAATTAACAATTCCGAACAGGTTTTAAGGTCGGTTCCAATTTTTTCGATTGAACCAGACGGTCCGGTCTGATCCAGTTTTCCAAACATTGCTAATTACCTGGCAGGAAAAGGGCTACTTTCACGTGTACTCCCGACATTGCCTTCGAACCCAAACTATTTACATATAATTGTTTGTATTAGTATATTCTTAAATCCCAAATTAGAATGAGATGTCAATCTTCAATTTTTATTATATGATTTCCCAATAATTATTAGGCAAGAATCTAGGCCTCTCATTAAGGCTTACCAGCTTCAACTTAGCAATTGGCCCTAAATGAATTCTGTCTGGTAGAAAACATTTATTTCCATAAAAAAATACAAAAGCCACAATATATATAAATCTCGCATGATCTCCCTTCATTTGCACTCTTGTGATCATGAGAGATTGGCCAAAACCCTATTCAAGCTCCTATAAACATTCTCTCTCTCTCTCTCTCTCACCCTCTTCCTACTAACCCTACATTTTCAATCATCAGCAGCATTCGAAGTCGAGGACGACAATGACAAAGTATATGCAGTCAATGCACAGTCTTCTTACACGCAATTAAGTAGCCATTTCTTGGCGAGCATCATCAAGAAAGGCACTCGTTGTAATGCGAAGAATGGTAATGTGTTCAATGGGATAAGTGCTAACAATGGAACAAGCCTCCTTATTGCTGCAAGAAGCATTGCCGGAATGTGCTCGGGGGCAGGAACAACTCCGGGCTGTGTGGGCAGAAGTGTAAGCTGGGAGAGCGTTGCTGCCGGGAGACTTGCACCAATATTTTGCACAATGCAGCAAATAGTGGCAGAAGTGTTCTATGGGGGTTAAATGTGAGTATGGGTATTGTGGGTATTGCTTAAGTGAAAATTGTTTGGGAAAAAATATAGATTTTTTGGAATGTGAACAACAGTTCATATAGGTGGGGTGGGGGTTGGTTTTGTAGCTAAGATTTAAATTTTGTATTTCATTCAAATTATATTGCAGATAAATAGTTATTTATCTGCAATATAATTTTAGAAAATAAGTCTAGAAAATTATCTGTGCTCTCATCTCTGCTACCAACAACTCAACTCATATGTCAAAGTATTTACAAGGGAACAGGATGCTTAAAAATGTACAAATGAATAATAATAAGGCCAGAGAATACCTTTTAATGTACTAGCATTACAACAAAGGTTTAGCTTGATACGATCTTAAACTCTTAGTCCTTGTCGACACAGATGCCAATCTGTCTTTTGGCAGGATCGGAGAGAATTCTTTTTTGGAAAATAAACCGGGTAAATTTTGTAGGATTAGTTGTTGAAAGTCAGTGCAGATAAGTGGTTACCTGCTGTGAAATTTCACATGTTGTCGGAGTTGATTAATCAACCTTTGCATCACAAATATCGAAAGAGTTCAACTGCAAACTTTCCCTTCTTTGTGGTGTTTATCTCTCCAACCTGAAGAGTAGAAGAGAGCATATAAGGATAGCCAGTGACATTGATGAACTTATATGCACATGAATGTCCATGCGTGTACTTGCACGCGCACCACACAATCACACACAGGTTGATGCATCCACCTTATTGGGTTAAAGTATATAGAGGTAAGTAATAAACTGCAGATGTTTGGTCATGATTTGAAAATTCAATTTCAACCCAAAATCTCAAAAAAGCAACCTCTTGGTTGATCACCAAGCAATAAGAATGCATTTAGTAACTCACTAAAAAGATTGACTCACCTTTAGTCTACCTCTGCCACTTACAGAGATGATGTCTCCTGTCTTGATGGTTGTATTGTTTTTCGTAACTGTGCTCCAGTTTACGCGCACATCACCATCACTATAAAGCAAAGAAAAATTTCACCAGTTCAGTTACTTTTTTGACGTCACAAGTGAAGTTCACAATTGATTATACCTTGTGGATATTGTAAATGAAATATTACCATTTAAATATTTAGATCATTCGTCAATTTAAGAGTATGTTTGTTAATGCATATAAGCGGGTCAAACTTCATTTTTATCCACAAATTTTGTATGATCCACAATTTTTATCCACTTTTTATCCAAACATTTCGTAATGCCCACTGCTTATAATCTACAAAAAATTTTACCAAAAATATTCTAAGTATAGAATAGAGCAAAACTTCATTTGAGGATCAAAATAGATGGAACTTATATTTGACACGGGCAGCCTATATAGAATTGGAGAGAAATATCAAGAAGTTTTATTGACATTTAAGATATGAAGAAATTAATATATATTGCCTCACAATATGATTACATTTTTTGAGTCGAGCAAAGATCAATAAGTTTTTTCATTACTTTGATAAGTACATATTTTTTCTTCTATTTCAGATTTAATAACCATCTAATTTTTTTTGAAAACTTCAGTTAGAAAAAAAAGAAGAGAAAAACTGAAAACCAGGAAAATTTTGTTTGATACAAAAATTGTATTGAGAAATTGCCATTCTAAAACAGGGTTCCTTAGTTGGGGAATATAATACTAAGCAACTCAGAAGGTATCATAGCAATTTCAAGATAGATGGAGTTATCACAAAATAAGGTGGTAAAAACTTGTGTGGGTTAAACAGAACATTTAAGATAGAGAATGAAAAATAAGAAAAACAATAAAATTGTTCGTTCGCACAAGTACGAAGTCTTAAAACTCTGTGGCACGTACAGTAGGACATGCCAGTCCAACAATGGATACACCATAGAAAAATATTTCTAGGTTCATGTCTAATATATTGAAAAGCCACAATTAAGAGTGTGTATCCCCGAGTATGTTAAACTTAAAGCAAACCCGTTGAATAACCCCCACAATCTGAAAACAAAATCAACTTGTATGAGGCCTCTTTCAACGTGTGAGTAGAGTCGTCCAACAGTTCAAACCAATGCTCAACAAATAAAAAACTCTAATGAAGGATTGAAGAAGTCTTTATATAAAGGCACTTGTTTAATACTATAGTTTACCACCAGCCTGAGTGTGAATATGCTCTCTGCATAGCCAGTTCATTTTTAACCCCCAACAGAAAAAATAAAAAACAATGGAGACAATCGTACCTGATATAACCAGCCATTTTGGATCGTGAAATTTTGAAGCCGGCACTAGCTATGGCATCAAGTCTTAGTGATGCTTCCACAGTTTTCAGAGACTTTGTTCTAAGAAGATCATAAAAGTCATGTCAGTAAATGATGTCAAATCGAAAATGTCAATCAAATACAGGGTACATATGAGAAAAAACACTAACCTTGGAGGCTCGTATTCAATATCAAGCAATGGTATCTTTTTACAGGTGACTGAAACATACCTTACCTGCAAAAGGGAAATATATAAACAAAAAAATCATTTGCTAATCTGCATGCTACATTATAAGGTGCATCACTGACTCCTTGAATTCCTGGTCAACTTTATTCAGATTAGAATATTGCCTGTTCAGGCGTATGCAAATCTCCTTTCCTAGTCAAGTTTTATCAAACCATAAGATTGAGAAACTTCTATAGCTAAGTTCAGTGAATTCTGGCGGCATTTATAAAGCAATTAAAGTCTATTTAGGTTAGGTTATTTGTAGGGTAATATTAACGAGGCAGGTAGAGCAAATTTATGGTTTCTGGTGCATCCAATTCAACAAAGAATTTATAATATGAAGGCACAAAATGTAACTGATCCAACCATGGGAGGAGGACAAGTATTTTCATGTTCGAATAAGTTCTGTTTGAGAGAATGCTAACCAGACAAATACATCTTTTATTCATGAGGTTCAGCAAGAATGTAAACTATTATAGAAATCATATGTCTACCTTGTTTAATGATGATACGAGGAAGTCAGCAATTTCAGGAACGACAAGGACTTGAGCCCCCTTCTCTCCCTACATAACCAATAAATGAAGGTACAAATCCAACAAATATTAAGACCCACTTAAAGTGCAATCAGATATACTGACCATTATGCTAAGCCATGCATCAGCAATCTAACAGGTATATATACATTTAACCAATCCCTAAAATATTTTCCTAAAACAAAATTTCTTTCGTTTGTCTATTTTGAAGTTCCATTTTCCTTCTTTAAAGAAAGTTCATTATCAAGTTTCTTACACCAAATTTAAGTTCATTATCAGGTTTCTTACACCAAATTTAAGTTCGTTATCAGGTTTCTTACGCCAAGTTTAAGTTCGAAAATGTTACATTAATTTATCCAAAATTTAATAAAATTGAGGTAAAAATATATTTCACCTTTGAATTTAAATAGAAGTGATACCTGCAATATAATATCTCCTAGCTTATCCCTAACAATCCCAGTATTGAGGATTGCACCAAGAAAGTCACCATGAGAACAAGGTTCATACTCGAACTTTCCTGAGATACTGCAAAAAGAAACCATTACACAATGTTAAAAAGCTTGCAATTGATTTTTTATACGAACAAAAGGATGAGTTGCATTGACTTCTATAGTTTTTATATATGGTACCAATAAACACAGGGTGGTGGACATATGATGTGACTTACCTCAGTGCTTCAACATTGTCGAGATCAGATGTAAATACATCTGGATGTCCAACTGAGAGCCGGCAACGTTCAGCCTACAAGAATTGAAATATAAAAGCAGTTAATCTATAAAATAATTCCCAGTCACGAAGTCTATTGAAGTTATGGATGTCTAACCTCTGGGTATCCTCCCTGAGCAACTGCTTTGATTTCATTTAACTTCACTAATACTGACATTGACTCACTTAGCACAGGTGGTGTGAGAAAATCAGTATGTAAAACTTCTCTCCTTAGTAATGCCCGATCTGCCTAAGAAACACACGAAACAATAGATATATTTACAACCATCTAATGATCGTTAACTTTAGAACTCTTCACAAAGTAGCTCTCACTAATTTTCTCTGCAGCAGGAGGAAGAATTAACTAAGAAGAAGAAGCGAAAAAAGGGTGATCTGCAGAAGGAATACAGTTGAGAGTGTTCTGCCCAATGGCTTCAAAAATATATACCATTTCAACAATACGTTTGATTTCTTCAAGTGTTTCGGTGTTTCTCGCTCCTTTGAGTGAGACATCGATACCACCCTTTACAGTCTGCACTGAGTTGCATATACCCAAAGCTGCATCAAGAGCGTCAATAACTGTGCAAATCGTCCACCATGATTATAATAATTTGAGCACCAAGAAAAATAAGTTCCATCAACCTTGCAAGTAAATGCCTCAAGAATTATTTTTTTCCCCATCTATTAGCAGGCATTAGACATCCTACTATGCTCAATCTCTACAGTTACTCATGATTGCATACATTGAATTAAAGATGCGCAGGTACATGTAAGTTTCCCAATTTGTTGACGCAAGCCTATTTTTCTAAAAACTAAGTATATATGTGTGTATAATACATGTATTCACTACCATCAACAATTTTCCATGTTGAAAAATGTCTTTCTTTTTCAAATGAAATCCTCATTAACAACAAATCCCCAATTAGGTATTCAAGATTATCAAAAGTTTCACAAAGGACTTCTCAAAGTCTCCGTCCATCAACACGTATTAAGCTAACAATAAATGGTTCGCCACGGCCTTATCCATCCAATACATCACAATTCACATATTCAGAAAATAGGTAGTCTCAAAAACTTTAAATATGAAACATAAATTAGATAGATAAGTGTAATTTACTACAAGAGAAGACAGTAAGACAACAGATAGCATATAAACAGACCTGAGGAACTCAAAGGAGCCGTGAGAGGGAAGGTTCTGAAGTGAGAGAGCTTTTTTGCAATATCGATGGAATGAGAGAATGCAAATGACTGAATTCCCCTTCTTAGAAAAGCTTGCGAGGCCAAGCTGGTGGCAGCCATGGCAGATATGCGTCGGGCTCAGTGCGCCCCCAATAAACCCGGGTTTTCTTCTTCTTTCTCAATCAGCCCGGTTCGAATCAACCTGGAGGCTGGATCCATATATAAATCCCCATTTTTTCCCTTCTTTACATTTTCTCAAACTTACAATTTTCTTTTATAAAAATAAAAAATAGCATATTTGATCCTAACTTCTCAAAAATATAAAGAATATACTCATAATCTTTAAAAATAGCATCAAACATTCTTAATGTTTAAGAAAAATAGGTATAGTAGGTCATTGATAACAAAATTTTCCTCCACTTTAGATAAACAAAAAAGAAATACTGAAATAAAAGAAAAAGAAGAATAAAAACCGAATGTTCCCAAAAAAAGAAGAATAACAAAGATGCAATATTCTTTCTTGACCCAATAATACGGAATCCACCACTCTAATGATAGCATCCCACCCCCGATGTCCTGCTGTCCTACTCAGTATTTGGTGAAATACACTAATCAGTTTAAAATATATTTTTCTCTTCATCTTTATTTGATATAATCTTTTCAAATCTACATTTTCTCTTCTATTACTTTTGGATTGAATTTTCTTAAACTTATGTCATTCATGGATGGAGGAGAAATGTCTCACTATAAAAAAAAAAAAATGTGCTAAAAAATAAAAGTCCCGGTTTTCCTGCCGTAAATGGCAGAAAAATTATGAAATATCAATTTTTATCAAATCATGATATGAAAATTTTGAGCAAGAGAAAAATTAAGAAATGGTAGAAAGGGCCCTCTTTTGGCCATAAATGGCATAAGAGGGTGGTGGAAATCCCCCATTTCTGCTTTAGAAATCATAAAATGTAGGTTTGGGTATTAGGTGGGTCGATCCGGGTATTTCAATACTCGAAATCACCCATTATAGTTTGGGTATTTTATAAATACAACCGTTCGGGTTCACGTAATTATTGGAACCAAACCCAAACCCAAACCCAAACCCAAACCGCCGTCGATTCGGTTCGGGTTCTACTCATAACATTTTCTTTTAAAATTGTGAGTTGACAACATGTTTTGAAAAAAATTAGAAATTGTAAACCCATTAATATTAAAGTACGTTAGATATTAAAATAATTTCTAAAATATATAAACATTAACTGAAAGAATAAACACCAAAATTGCAAATTTATAAATTATAGTTAGAGAAAAGAAAATTATCTCTCAAAATTGAGGATTCGTTTCGGTTACAGAGAGAGTTTCACCTTCGCCATATCATTGTGTGTCGAACGAGAGAGAGATGAGCGAAAGTGCGAGATAGACGACAATATTTGTATTAAGTATCTGAGTAAATAGCGATTGATATTGGGTCATTGGATTAATTGAGTTTGGGTTTAAGAATTGCGGATTTTGTACTTTAGGTTTAGGTTTTGGACATTTGGATTCTTGTTTTTGTACCATGATGTTGAGTTGTGAGTCATTAAGTTAGGGTAAATAAATTGTAAAAAATAAAAAATGACAAATTTGGTTCCAATCAGGTGCCCACGGTTCTAGTTCAAAAATCGAGAACCGACCTGGACCGAGTCGATTTCTGTTCTTAATTTTATTTTTTCAGAATCGGACCGGAACCTCCTGTTTCGGTTCGATTTTGGTTTGGGAGATTCAGTTCCTGTTAAAATGTCCACCCCTAATAAAATGGCAGAAAAGGAGTCTCCTAGATGGAAAAAAATGGGTGATTTTTCTCTGCTGCTCATCAAATTATCAAAAATACTTGGGATGATGACAGTTGCGATATATATGTAATGAAGTTGAAATAGCGTGGGAGTTATTATAATATTATCGATAGTGAGCTTACATAACATTACTCAATTAGAATAAATAATTACTTCAATTGAGTAATGCCACGTAAATTAACTATGGATAATGAAAGATTATAAACAACATTACTCTATTATTAGAAAGTGGGGTAAAAATCATTAGAGATAAAAAAAAAAAAAAAAAAAAAAAACACTCCATGTAGGAAGAACTTGATTACTTATTTATTTAATTTTATGGCAGAACTAGAGAATGAGAGAAATCGTCATTCCTTGCCATTTATGGCAAAATCGGTTGAGAAAAGGGGGATTTCTCATCCATCCTCTTGTTTTTTTTTCGGAAAAAAAAAGAATAGTGGTAAGGGTATTGGCGGCGCGGTATGGTGGTTCGAGCGTAATGGTGGTGGTGGTTGTTTTAGGAAATGTGGGAGGTTGAAGATGACTAGTTGGTAGGTGGTGGTTGGAGTAAAGGAAGAAGAGTGACTCTTTGTTATTTTTTATTTTTGGTGTACATTTGGTTGTCTTTTTATTTCTTTTTTTTTTTTTTTTTTTATCTAAAGGATATAGCAATGTTGTCATAAATGATCTATTATGTCTATTTTCTTCAAATATTGGAGATGTTTGCTGCTATTTTTAAAGATTATGAGTAATATTTTTTATATTTTTGAAATATTAGAGTCCAATTATATTCCTTTATAAAATTATAGAAATTTATGGTATTTTTAATTTCATTATTGATAGATTTTCTTACTCGTCATTGAGGTTGGACATCATAACTTCCCTCTAAGCCTAATTGATATTCACTCGAACTACTTTCTTTATTTTCAACCATCGTCTTTTTTGTGTCGGAAGCTCTTTTTATTTTTTTTTTTTTCATCTTCCTCTTTTTTCTCAATGATGCGCCAAACGGCTTTGTTTGTCCCAACTTCCTCCTTTTTCCAGCAAATTGCAAGATTACTCAGCAAGGAAAAAAAAAAGGAAAAAAAAAAGGAAGGAAAATTGGCCTTGTAATGTAGTTTTGGGCCCTAACCTTCCAAAGCAAGGTTCTAAGTCATCAACCTATTTAAATCTTTAAATATGATGGATAATGTCAATATAGAAGTTAAAAATTAAAATTACACACAACTTTCACATGACTTAAAGTTAGACATTAAGTCGTTTAACGATTTTGCCCTCCAACTATAAGTCACTTGAAGGTCACATTTAATTTTAAAATCTATATTGATGGTTTAAGTTACTAATATCCAAATTCACATATTTAAATGGGTTGAAGAGCAAAATTTAGTCTAGTCTTAATTTTTTCAAATAGAGAAGAAAAAAGCTCAAATATTTATTTTAAAAAGTATATTTTAAAGCCTATAAAAAGTCAATTAATTGATTGTAAACAATAAGATCAGAATATTTTTATTGTCTCGTATAATGTAATTTGTTATTTAGTTTCTACCAGAGCTCCAAAATTTGGATAATTTCAATAAGATAGTTGAAATTGGAATTAACAAAAAATTCATTTGTTCGAAGAAATAAAAAGGACTTCGACTTTCCATCGATACACCACAATTTTATTGAGAATTTTTAATTTTTTTTTAAAGATTTGATCCCATTTTGGGTAACATTGTGAATTCAAAATACTTGAGTACTCTTGAAAATTAGAAACTTTTTGAGAATTCAGTTCTTTAAAGGGGGGAAAAATTTTACTTCATAGATTTTAACAATATCTATTTGGTATCAGATATTTGGTATCATCAGGAAAGATCTCCTAAGTATCAGTGCTTAGCTAGTGCTAAATACCGATGACATGACATATAAATTACCTGCAAATCTAATCAATAAATAAAATGTATCATTATTCCACAACAAATCAATCCAAGCATAATCTATACCATGTCACCAATATTTGTACAAGCAAAGCACCGATGCTAAAGACACAATTCCTCTTGGTATCATATTATCATCTAAAAGTAACTTAATTTAGAATAAACTTCGACTTTCAATAAATTTGATGACAAACATTTATAAGAAATGTTAGTGTTAGATTCAAATAGAGGATAATATGATACCAAATAAAAGTAGTCGTTAAAGACATGTTTGATAAGGTAAACAAACAAGACTCAACAATATTATCATTCTCCGATTTAAAAAGTATCTTATAACATTCTAGAAAACGAGTTGAGATTTGATAATATTCCAACCAAAAAATAAACACGCACAGTCGTCCTGCACTAAACATACGGAACTACTACTTCCACCAACAACATTACACTAGCATGTTTGGTAGGAGGATTATATATAATTGTCCCATACTAAGAAATGTAAAGAACATAAACTTCCGTTCATTATACGGTCTAGTTTCTATCCATAGACCATTATTGCATACCAAACATCCACTCAGGATATCGAGTCTATCCCTTTTTATATATAGACCATGACACTCATTATCATCAAAATGAGAAGGTTCTCTTTCCATTCTATTCTAGTTTACTATCTTAGCTAAGGTAGCTGTAACCGAAAACCAGAAGTACAAGAACAACCAAAGCAGCAGGAGCAGCCCATACCCAATAGTTTGTCGTCGTCTTGCGTTTTAGCGCAACTTTATGAAGTGAATCCGAACCTCTTGGTCGTGGTCTGTGTCTGAAGGAATGTTCTTTCCCATCCTTCTTTTTAGGTGGAACGGGAGTTTCAACTGCTTTGTCTACCTTATCGGGTACAGCAACCTCTTCGTCTGCTTCAGTCGGTTCCTCGGAGCCCTGAACGGCAATAGAAGGTCCAGCCTTCTTCTTCGCTCTCTTCTCTCGTTCCTGAAATGAATTAAACGCCAAACAACTTTAGAGCCAATAAGAAAAGGCTAATCCAAAAAAGATGAAAAACACAGTTAAACAAAGTAATTTCCTTGAGCTTCTTTTCAGCCTCCTTCTGAGCTTTTATTGCCGCTTTAGCAGCGGCTTTCTCTGCCAACTTCTTCTTTCTCTCCATTGCCAGCTTAGCCTTACCCATCTCTTCCTCTCTCTTCATCTCCTTCAACTTTGCCTCGTCAACTTCATTCCTCTTAGGAAGAGAATCCTTTTGCAGTTTTTCTATCCTCGAGACTTCCTCTCTATGTTCCATGTCCATTTTCTCCAAGGTGCTTTCCGTTTTCTTATTTGATTCTTTCTCGTTTTTAGCATTCTTTTCCTTCTGAACTTTCTTTGTGGAAGGAGCATCACTTTGTGCCGGGAGAATGAGATCCTCCTTGGGGGGTTGTTTCCCACTTGTTTTCAAGACAACCTCAGTTTCAGACGGAGTTGGTACGTCAACCAACAATAGCGGCTTCTCGTCTGGATTCCTCATACAGCCATCCCGACTCAGCTGCCTCATGTCAAGTGACTGCAAAATTCTCCCCTCGTAGTCATCCCGGAAATCCTTATTACTATTCCAGAGTGACATGAATTTTTCGACCTAGAACGGGGAAGAGGTAAGATAACCGTCAGACAACTAAGTCAAATTATTACAGTGATTCAAAAGTTGGTAAAAGAAAATTATCCGCCAAACCTCTGTAACAGAAAGCTCCTTCAGGGCTTCAACATCCTTCTTTGAGGCTAGTTCTTTGGCTTTGACAAAAAGCGTACGGTTTTGGTAAAAAGGGGAATTCTGCAAGTAACGAGGATCGATTTTGTAAAGACTATTAGTACATAAATTTAAGTCTTCCCTTGATAATTGGCAATCAATAAGAAATATTCCATGGCTGCCAATGAGATCCTCTCACGCCCAAGAATCAATTGGCGGACAAAAACTACAAAAATTCCACTTCACATAGGGGCTTGCACACTTTTTCCGCGTATTTCTAGTAAAATTGAATTATCAAAACAAAAATAAAGAAGAATTTTGTATTTTCCCCGTATAATCTTAAAAAATTACATTGTTATAATACACTGGTATGTACTCTAAATAGTACAACAAAACATATTTTAATATTTTTTTTGTTAATTGAGTTATCATAATTAAATATGACAAGAAGCATACCCCGTGGTCACGTAGTTTCCTCATTTCCTGAATGTTTTCAAAAGTTTTGTCTCTCTTCTGTGCAACTACTGTCAATTCCTCCTGCAAAGTGTTGATCTCTTTCTCTATAGCCTCTTTTTCTTCATCCAGCTGCTTAAGCTTCACCTTGACCACTTCTTGTTCCTTTCGAACTCCGTCAAGATTGACACCTATAAGCTATAATCATGTACTTATGAGTAATTATCAGCACAAGTACCGTTAAAAGATGCTAAAATAGCCAGCAGTGCTAATGAAATAGGATCTTTTAAGGGCACCAAATTTAGATGTTTTACGTAAAAGGCGACTTACTTTGACCTGGTCCTGAATGGCTCCTTTTTCACCGAGTGAGTCTTGAATCCTCGCCCTCTCGGCTGCATTTGCAATAACTTTTTCCCTTGTCCCTTCAAGTTGTTTAATTTCCCTAAGGATTTGTTTCTCTTCACTAAGAGGAATGCTTTCGTGCTGAATGCGGTATTGAAAACTCTTGATCTGATCAATTTCAACAAAAAAGGATCATAGTAGCTTGCAACTTCATATAGAAACTTAAAGTGGTAAGCACTTTTAAAACTAAAAATGTGTGCGCGTGTGTGTGTGTGTTTGTGTATTAGTGCTTACAAGATTATTTAGTTCTTCCTCGGATGAACAAATACCGAAACCCCTCTCTCTGCCTCCACTAGTAGCACCTCGCAACTTGCCCAAAGCCTGCTGCAGAGGTTCCATTTCTTTTCTCTTCTCGTCCATGATCGTCCTAAACTGCCTTTTCTCAACACTTAGAGACCTTATTTGAGCAATTACCTGGGCCCGATCTACCTGCAAAACACTCTCCGTGTCACTTGGTATTCTCTCACTACAAGGGTTTGCACAATCCATAGGTTTGTCATCTTTCCAGAAAAGACCGCAATGATGCAAAGAAAAAAATAATGAACAATATTTTTGTTGCAATATTAGTCATATATCTCTATCACATATACTTTTACACCGGTGTTGTATGAGCCGATTACCGAAACATCTCGGAACGTGCCTTACTGCAAGCCTGTCATGTTTCATAATCTGCATTCTCAGAAATTTCTGCAATTAACTTATTGACTGACCATCTTAACTCAACCTACATTCTTCTTTGTTTCTTCTTCTTCTTAACATCCTCTGTGATTAGACTCTTCTTAATCTTTATTCGAGTCGCAATGCATTGGAGATTGATTTTGAAATATTTTAATATTTGTTTTGCAGTAACTGTTATGGGTAAGGTGTGTGCATCACTAGAACTTCCAATTATAAAATTTCATCACAAGTCAACTGCTTTTACATAAGAAGTTGATATTGTTCTTGACAAGAACAAAAAGATCCACATAACTTACCCTTTTCGCCCTTAGTTTATCCGTAATCTGAGAGCGGGCCAGATTCTTTGTCTGTAGCTCCTTTTCAGCCAGATCCAATTTGGCCTTCAGCTTCGGGTCTTCACAAAACCGATACCTAAAGATGTAGAAAGAGTGGATCTGCTGGGGTGCAGGCCACTCGTCGACTACATCCTTGGGAAGGTTAGCCTCATAAACTTTATTAACTTCCCCTTCAGATGGCTCGTCTAGCGACTGAGAACCAAATTTGATGTTCAGTTTTCCCTTCTCCGCAGAGACATTATCGTCTTCCACTTTAATGAGCAATTTAGATTCCACAACCTCTACTCCCATGATTTTCAATAAATTCTAGCCCAACAAGTGCCTTAACGAATCACGAATCACGAATCACGAATCCTGAAGCATGAAGCAGTAAATATGTCAAGGAATTATACAAAATAATATCCTTTGTTGAAAGGAAACAAACTAGCATCAAGAAAAATCAATCTGTGGAGAAATAATGACAATAAATGAACAGAAAATTCAGATTAACTGCATTTGAAAATTCTTCAGTAACTTCCAGTTTTCTCAGAAATTAGCATATTCATTAAACAATCAGTCAGACCAGCAAGTTTTGCTATATATAAAAAGTTCACTTATAAGTAATTTTTTATTGATCAAAATTGAAAATGAGTTACTTATTTTGACACCAAGTAAAATTACTTTCAAAATAAGTAAGTTTTTGGATATTACTTATTTTTAAAGCTTAACCAAACATGCTTGCAGTTAGGACCTTTTAAAACTCCGATGTTTCTACTTTTCTTCTTGAATCACAATTCAAACTCAACCAAGGATTGCAATATACAACAAAGATTCAACTTTTCTTAATTTTCATGATCAAGTGCTTGTAAAAATGCCTCATATTCATCAGCATAAGAAATAAAAAAATCAACTCACCAATAATAAAAGCTTTAACAATAATTCATCATACACTGACACAAACTTCATAAAAATCGTATATTATAACAATTTTTTTATATTTATCAGAAAAATAAAACAAGGACATGCAAATATATAGAACACATGCAGTAAAAACTCAAAAAAATATGCAATTCATGCAAATAAGAAATCCAAAACACAGGCACAGCCCATAATTGTTTTCTTTATGAAATGACAAAAACATACAGTATTCTAAAGGATTCATACCATTCCAGATCAAATAACATGGAGAAGGGGAAAAAGGAGGGAGTAAAAAGAAATGGAGCAGAAAATTGAGGGGGTGTGGATAAAAAGCAGCAAAAACAGCAGATACTTACCAGCAATGGACAGTAAAACTAAGGCGGAGATCTTCAGGAGGAGATGAGACCCCCCTTTTTGACCCAACTGCCCAGATATATTTATATATATATAAAGGTTGAACCCCTATCTATATATATATAGAGAGAGAGAGAGAGAGAGTGTGTGTGTCTGGGTGTGTGGGTGGGTGAGTGGTGGTGGATGGTGGGGGCGGGGGAGGGGGGCCTGGGGGTTTACAAGAATTGATGTCCGCTGTAAGATTTTAGTAAGATCATGGTGGTGAGTTTGGCAGTGGAAAAGTGGACCACAATAATCTCCTCCATTTACCCATTATTATTTTTTATCTTTTCTTGCATTGGAAAATGGAGATTAATGTAATATCTCAAAAGGTTTGTTAAAAATCTCCACGCATTTATGAACTTAAATGCCAAATGAAAAAAACTAATACTATCATTTTCATTTTGAGACTTATCCCATCTTTAATTAAATTTCAATTATAATTTTTATTCATAATTTATTATACACTTATTATCTATGAAATGATTCACAACTTACAAACAGGGCCGTTATATGATTTTCGAGATTTGAGGCGAATTCCATAAATTAAGTTCTCAATGAACTACAAAATTGTAATATACATTCAAAACTCACAAGTCTTTTACGAAATTAATTGTTATCTTAAAATTAAAAATAACAAAAAAAAAAGACATGGGGTCAGAATAATAAAGATGTGCGTCTTCGATTTTAGGCCATATTTGCATGAATAATATTTTTGGGTGCCAACTTTAATAATCACAAATAATTTTTTTATATAAAAATTGACCTCCTTCGATTTTGGGTCCAAAGTAGTTGCATCACTCATCTTAGGCCAAAACTGGACCTGCTTAAAAGTACTTATTAAAAAATAATTTTAACACTACTAAACATGCTATTAAAAGTTGTCATAAATGATTTATCTTATGCTCATTGAAATTTATGCAAGAAACACGAGTAGATTGAGCTTTATTAGAAGATGTTGGTATATTAAATAGAATATAATTAAAGGGAAAAAAAATATTTGTGACATTTTATACGACATTTTGAATAATAACAAATGAAGAAGTAAAAATATCATCTGCTATCATCTAAATATTATATAGGGTGATACGGTAATATATACAAAACATGCACATAAAATATATGACGATGGAGCGGTCTCGCTCTTTTAGTTCACCCCCCCCCCCATGTTGATCTCCTAAATGTCGTGCGAAGAGACAAAGTGTCATTTGTTGTCATCTAAGTATTATATAGTGCTATACAAAACTTACACATAAGATATATAATTCCTTTTGTATTGGTGCTTGTTTGGTTTATATTAAAATTTGCTAAAAATTTAGAATTAAAGTCAACAATTAATTTTAATTACACATTTTATAAAACTCACAATTTTTATTAACTTTCAACAATACATTTCATTAAGTTTTTATCATAATTTACTAAAAAAACTCTATCAAACAAACTATCAATTCAATGCACAAACTATGCTCTAAATTTTTAAGTTTTTTAACTGTAAATTATAAAATTAAGGTGAGTGCATTTCTCTTTCTCAATAAAGTATCAAGAACCTATTAATTAGAACAATTAAATATTAAAGAATTGTGTGGATTGGAGATCAATTTCTATATTTTTAGAGCATTTATAATGCAATCATGAATTGCTATATATTTTTTGTTACATAAATAAAATAAACAATGTCTAACAAAATTATTCTCCAATGCAAGCTGTCAAGCTTTCAATCAAATTAACGTGACAGTAAAAAAAAATAAACAATATCTAGAATTTTGTCTAAATTAAGAAATTCCGTTATACATACTGACTCAACAAAATTTAGATTTTCTATGTAAATTTAAGAAAAAATTTCACTTTTGGTCCCAACCTTTCAAATATGTTACTAATCTACCACTAACTAATTTTATAACACTAGACATCCAACATTTGTAGTTTATTGTAAATCACGTCTTTAATAACATTTTTTGACGAATTTACGCTTCTCTTTAAATAAAAAAAAATAGAAAAAAGTTAAAAACAACACAAAATTAAAAATATTGCAAATGAAGTCACATAACTTTTAAAAAGTACAAAATAACTCCTTCTTCCCCAAAAACCTACCTGCCAAATCACCACCACACAACCATGAGATGGAAAATCAAACAAGCCAGCTATGAGATGAGCAATTAATCACCACCATTCATGTTGTTATAGATGACTGAATATTTTTCTTGCTCCTAAAAAATTCGTTGTCTTTTTTAAGATTCTCAGCATTCGTGTTCAAATCTGGATATTTAGGGGGTGTATTCAATTGAGATTTTTTTTAAAAAAATTATAGACTTTTATAAGTATGTGATTTTTATGGAATTTGTAGACTTTTAAGTGATTTTTATAAATTTATTATTAATTAATAAAAATTTATGTAAATTTTCATTAAAGACTTCTGTAAATTTATATAGACTTTTATTTATTAAAAAAATTAAGCTAAATTTATATATAATGTAATATTATCTTAAACAACTTCTCGTATGTCCAAATCATTCACAGCACATGTAATTAAGAACTCAAAGTAATAATCATATTCCACATGTCAATAAAAATATTTCTTAAAAAATATAAAAAAATTTAAATCACCTTAATTAGATAAACAAATAACTTAAAAACCAAAAATAATAATAAAATTTTAATAATGTTCAATAAAAAAATATTTATAATTTGATAAATCTATTTGAGATACAGATACAATTATTCAAAAATCAAATTATTCTAACCCTAGTCGCAATTAGCCCATTTCAAATTAATTTAAATCCAAATACATTCATGAGTATATGTATCAATCAATTAACATGAAGTGTGTGTGTGTGTGAGTGAGTGAGTGAGTGAGAGAGATAAATTTAATATTCTAATTAACCGTTCAAAACATACTCAAGAAACAAAGTGATTCTAATACAAAACATATGAATCAAACGATAAGACAAACGAATATGATATAAAATGAAATACAGACTATCATACATTGAAAAAATCCATAAATGCACGAATGTCATAATTAGTAAACAAAACAACTTGTTACAATCATGAAAATCATTAAATAAAAAATCGAATAATTTAAAAAAAAAATCCCATTGTGTAATCAATAAAAACGCGCACTGAATTCAGATTTCACATAAATTAGAAACTAGAGTATTTAGAACAAGTAAAATCAAAGTATTACCGGAAGAGATACAAAAAAAGAAAAGATGAGTTCTTTATTTTGAGCCTACGGAGTGTTCACAAATCTCACATGTTTGCAAGAAATTTTATTTGAGATTTATTATTTACACTTTTCACAAAAAAAAAATTTCAAAAGTTTAGTAAGTAAACAATTCTCTAAAAGTCATTCTTAATTAAATATCACATTACTTATAGAGATTTTAAAAAATATTAATTGAATACTCCGTGATTTCTAATTTTTTTAAGCCTCTATTGAATATATCAATACTTTTAGAAAATCTTAAAAGTTTATATTGAATATCCTTAAACTTTTAGTAAATCTTTAAAAGTCCTAATTTGAACACATATTTTAATTAAAAAAATTTAGAAATCTATATAAATAATTGAGTATTCAAATTAAAAATAACTTTTAGGGGATTCTTTACTTACTAAATTTATAGAGATTTTTTGTATAAAATATAAAAAGATCTCTAATATATCCGTGAAATTTGTCAAAACCATAAAGTCCCACGATAGAAGAACGCTTTTTTTTTTTTTTTGACTTATAGAATTTTCTTTTATCTCTTTTATTTAGACTAGTATGTAAAATGTGCATTGCACGTGATTTAATAATGGTGTTGTGAGATATATATTTATTCAAATATTTAAATAATTATAGTTTAATTTAATACTGCATTAAAATACAAAAATCTGACATTAAAAAATACGGTGAAATATAATGTTTGTTGTTGTATTCAAACAAAATATTTTCTACAATTGTGTGGCCAGTATTGAACATCTATTTTTTAAGATCTATAATATAGTCAAATAATGTCAATTAAATAACACAAACAAAAAAAATAAAAAATAATGTACATAAATTCTTAAATATATCGAGCACTCAAATCCATTGAATTTTCTTGCTTCATGATATGGCAAGGTTTTAACTTTAATATATCTCTCCAACTATGAAGAGATTTTACCCCAAAATATCATATGCAATTTGGGTTCGTAGTACCTCAAGTTAGTTAGATTTATCAATCAGTATATATAAAAAAAAAAAAACAAAATAACATTTACATTAGAAATTGACAAAATTAAACATTCTCATTTGTACAATTCAATGCCTAGATGTCTTCACGTGAACTTATTCAAATTGCAATGGAGAAATAAATTAATATTACCAAAACTAAATATTCTAGCGATTTAAGTGTCTTATTCACGTTGGAGCATAAATAGTTAAGAAAAAATAGATAACAATTCAATTCAAAAGCATAGAAAAGAATAATATAAATAAAATACGTATCAATAGTAGATTGAAACCATTATTGAAGTTAGCACACAAAGTTTTTTTCGTATAGAAAATCTGAAGCCGCAAGTTAATTAGATATGTAAACAATATACAAATACGCACGAGCATGCACAATAATTAAAAAATACACCGTAATTTTTATAGTCCAACGCAAATTGTTATTTTTTTTAAAAAAAAGAAGAGCATTGAGAGATAATTATTCACATTAACTAACAAAAACCATAATCACAAATACAAATCTTTAATTGAAATTTTTATGGACATTACAAACTACATAATTACCTTCAAATAAAATAACTTTAAATTTCAAATTAGACTTTAAATAAGCTGAATAAATTGTTGGTAGAATGTCAATTACTATTAATTTTGTAACTGATCAAATCCGTTCTTACAATTAAAATAAAATATTTTTAAAATTCAATAATTAAATATAATAAATGAAGATTTAACCTTTTCAATTTCTAAAGACTCTATGTGGTTATAAATATTAAATTAGAAGTTCAATTATAATATTAACTCAAAGACAATTTAAAAAATATAAAATATTAATAAAGATATATTTGTTTAAAATATTTTTTTTAAATTTTTTTAGATTAGTATAGATATAGATAAGAATTTTTACCGTGTCACGCATTTTATTACTTTGTTATTGAATAAGTTGAGGGGGTAGTGTTGTACCTTTTTGTCGCTTCACACATTCTATCACTTCGCTCATGTCATTCGTCAAGGCAAAGGCAATTGTTTTTAATTTTTTGTTACAAAGTCAACATTTCTTGGTGGTGGGTGATAAGATTCAAAGCGGGCATAAACTTCTAAGTATTCAGGTGAAAATATTTTATAATAATAAAAAGTCATGTACCAAATTAATAAAATATATTTTTCTAAACATTATAAAAGAAAAAATGTCGTACCCGATTGTCTAAGAGAGAGAGAGAGTATGAGTTGACAAATTTGCATTTTGAACATTATCTCATTTAGGACATGTTCGATGTAGTTTTTATTTAGAAAAAATAAGTTTTTTTGAGTATTTTATTGACTTTTCAAATATTTTATAGTGTAAAAAAGTTGAAAAGTCAAAAATTGTAGACAACAAAATAGATTTTTTGGAGGAAAAATAGCTACCGAACATGGCCATATACAAACAGATATGTTGTGCTGAGAGAATTTTTTTTTTTAAGTAATGATATTCACAATCTTTTACTATCGATAATCATTATATATGATATTATTTAATTAGATGAATTTTAAACTCTAATTGAATAATACCACGTAGGATGACTACTGATAGTGAACAACTATAAATAGTATTATTTTATTTTTTATTAAGATTTTTTTTTCTAATTATTGCTTTTGATTCTTAGGAAAGTGTATTTAATTAAGATTTTGGCTTGTTTAGTTAAAGCTTTTTAGTAGATTTTGATAAAAAAAAAAATGATAAAATGTATGGTTCAAAAGTTAATAAAAATTGTTGGTCATATAAAATATGTGGTTAAAATTAATTTTTGACTTTGACTTTAGACTTTAGTTTTTAGCAGATTTTTAAACTTTACCAAACAAGTTATTTATAAGATTTTTATGGAGTTTAAAAATTTAAGTATATATAATAAAGATTTTTTAAACTCTATAAAAGTTTTACGGTATTCAATATAGATTCAATTCAAACTTTTAATAATCTTACGAAATTTAAATATTCAAAAATCAAAATGTCAATGACTTTTTATAAAATTTGTTATGTACTAACTTTAAATCACAATGTATAAATAAAATATATAATTTATCTCTTATTTATCACCAAAACTTTAAAAGATTTTAAAAAAGAAAAAAAAATCTTTCATTCTATAATTTGTTTTCTTTATGCAATATTTTTTTTTACCTTTTACGAACTCTAGAGTCAAGATTAATAACCAACATTTTCTTTAAAAAAAATATTAATTTTCCCTTTCTCCAATATATTTTTTCCCTCTTCAATATTCTCTTAACTATTCTTTTTTTCTTTTTCTTTTTATGATCTATATAGCCATGTTTAATTATCAATATATTTTAATAAAAAAATACTAATATTTTTCTTTTTATTCATTTTTTTTAAAAAAATATTTTTAAAAAGAGTCACATACCATATTTTTTAAAATTTATCCACAAACCATTTGGAAGTTCATAGTTTTACTTAAAAGAAAAAAAAATGAATTAATAATTTATGTCATTGACATTTGACGTAGTTTACATATAGCCACTGTTTTTAAAAGCTCGCATAGGTTTAGCCACGTCTCACATCTCATATTCGCCTTTACTTTTTGTCTCATCACCGCCTAGGCCCAAAAAACTTGAAACTCGGCCTAAACGCTTTACGCTTTTAAGAACAATGCGTGCAACAAATAAATAGAACATTATAAATTCTTATGCATTTAATAATATTAGTGTAATTAAATAAATTATATTTAGAACTTTTTTTTTTTCCTATGACAATTTTTTTTTAATTGTAGAACATTATATTTTTATATTCAATATTTAATTAAAAAAATAAAAATCTCTAAAAATCTATAAAAGTATATGAAAATCTAGAATATCTATAAAAGTCTATAAATTCTATAAATCTATAAAATTCAATAAAATTAAAAGAAATCACTTAAAAATTCAATTAAAAGTTCCAAAATTTAGTTAAATAAATTACAAAATGTAAATGAATTAAAGTTTTCATCTCTTAAATTATAATTTCTAGGTCAAAAACTTTTTATATATTACACTTGTATTGTAAATGATTTACAACTTAAAATATAATTTTATTTTCAAAAGTATAGACATACGAGAAATTATTCAAAATATTAAATTTACATGCATTTTTTTTTTTTTTTTTATCTAGAAATGAAAGTCTACATAAATTTATGTAATATTTTTATCAATTCTTAACATTCATAAAAATCACTTGAAAATCTACAAATTTCACAAAAATCACGTAATTACAGAAATTTATATAAGTCTTTAAAAATCTCAATTCAATAACTCCCTAAATGTATTTTCCATAAAAACAAACATATTCATTTAGAATATGCGACAATTACATAGATATTAATGAATTATTTAAACTTTACACGAAAATTAAATTACTCTCTCCGTATATATTATTATTTTTTATTAAGAATGAAAAAAAATAATAATCCTAATTTACATAAGTCAATTTTTAGTTGGAAAAATGATTATAAATAAGCAAATTGTACCAGTGGGAGTAAATATTTTGGCCACGTGGTTTGTATTATTAAATGCAACGAACGAAGTCTGCAAAATGTTGGGTTTGTTGAATGGTGGGGTCCATTGAGAACACGTGATTTGGTTGAGACTGCGGACTTATCCTCAATCGAGCACGTAAGGTCGATGATTACGATGAGAAAATGTTCAATATGTACATAAACGCCCTTCTCACATTTGTTCAAAAGTCACGGTTTGATACCTTTCAATGGGAAAATTTTCACTAAACATAATTCCAACTTCGAGGTTTGTTTGATATTGTTTAATCAAAGATGGCTAAACTTCTAAGAGCATCTTCAACAAGTTCTTTAAATAAAGATTACTCTTTAATTTAAAGAGACAACACTTAAAATTCTTCTTCAATAGATTCTCTAATTTAACATTTTAATTTAGAAAGTAGGTTTGACTATCCACATTTGGACAGCCAAATTCACTCTCTATTATTAAATGCATTAAAAGAATTCAATTTTTAATACATAATATGTTGGTTTTAATTAAATAATATATACAAATTAAAAAAAAATATATGATAAAAAGAGATGAGAGAGAAATATATTAAATGCTTCTTCAAAAACGTAAAATAAATAGTATGGAAATAAAGAAGTTGTTGGAATATTTAAAAAAAATTGCTCTTTAAATTTAATAATGTTCTTTAAAATGCTAAATATATTTTTTAAATATACATAAGCTATTCTAGATGATATTAGATTTAGGCAAAAAATTTAAAATTTCAAAATTCACATTTTTAATAATTTTTAAGTCAAATTTGTCAGTCTATAATAGTTAAAACCTTATTTAAATGAATTTATTTAATAGACGGAAATTAACAAAGAAAAAAATAAATATTACTAATGAAAAATTCTATAGATAACAAAATAATAATTTATGATTAATAATGCAAGATTCCGAATGATTGTACGTAAAAATATAAATATTTTAAAAAATTTAATCTACAGACAGAAATATCGTTAATAAATAAAGTAATCAAAATATAAGAATTAAATACTAAAGGAAAATTATGTTGCAAATAAAGTAATGATAAAAACTAACTTGTATGTGACTAATGGTGAAATTGGTGCAAATGGTCTCTAATATTTGTTTTTATTGTGCAAATAGTTCCAAATTTTTGTTTTTTGGGGCAGTAATGTCTAACCTATGTGTTTTGGTGTGCAATTGGTCTTTATTTAATAAAAAAGATAAATATATCTTTATTTTTATTTAGAAAAATTTTCAATTAGATTCTTAACATTTGCAAAAAATACAAATGGGTCCGATACTTTTAATTTTTATAAAAAAAAAAAAACTAACAAATTAATAATATACTATTATAAAATAATTAAAATTTAAGTTCATAATTATTAACAAATGTGTTAACTAAAATTATTTTATTATTATTAAGTAATCATTCAAATTTGAATTTTAATTTTATCATTACAACATAAAAAGAAATATAACTTTATCACAAATTTGATACTCAAATATTAATATTTCATTGAGTTATTCGTTTATTAACTATAAATATTAGAGCTCAAATTGTATTCTTCATATTTTAATTTATCGTTTTATTATCATTCAAAAATAAAGAACACAAAATGTGTAAATTAATTTTTGTTAGTATTTTTATGTTAAAAAAATATAATAAGATAGTGTTCAATGTCATAAAATTATATACGTCATTTTGTTATTAATTTAACTTATGTTTTATTCAAGTTTTTCACATCACATAACAATTACATATACTCAAAGCGCAATAATTTTATATTGTTCTCTTATGAAAAATTTAATTGACACGACTATAGTGATATATTTAATATGCTAAATTAAATATTTTTTAATAAATGTATCGGACTTAGTTGCACATTTTGCAAAAGCTATAAATCCAATTACAATTTTTTAAAATAAAATTAAGGGTATTTTTGTCTTTTTATCAAATAAGGACTAATTGCGTACATAAATGGATAAGTTAGGGATCACTCCATCAAAAATGAATTTGCGCACTATTAACATACGTTAGGGACCATTTACGCCAACTGTCACTAATATTACAATGAAACAATTAAAAAATAAAATTGTAACTCATCAATAATTAACTTATAAAAAATAAAATTTCCGTAAAAGAATAAAATTTTGTATGTATTATTGACGACTTCATCTCGACTATCTATTGATGATTGCCAACAACATCAACGATGCTATTGTTGATGGTCACTTTAGATGTTATGCACATACCTTGAACTTTATAGTGAAACTTTATATAAAATTAGAGAAAGTATTAAGGGGAGTGCATTTAATTTAGATTTATAAAAATTTTGATTGACATTTTTTAAATGATTTGACTTTATAGATTTTATTACTTTTTATTAATTTTTATAGATTTTCATTTGAAAAGCTTCATAGACTTTCACATATTTTTATGGACTTTTATTTTTTCAATTAAAAATCTTGAACAAAAAAATATAATGTCTCACAATTAAAAAAAATTATCGTAGAAAAAAAGTCTAATAATAATTTATTTATTAAATAAATTGACTTTATAATATTATATTTTTATTTGTTGTAAGTAAAAGTATCTTCAAAAGTTAATGACATAGAATATTGCAATATATGGACTCAAAATAATGAAAATAATTGAAATCGTATCAAAATAACTTTACGAAAAAAAACACACGTACTCATGACGATAAATAGAAAAATAAGAATGAAAATAATAAATAATAAATAAAATAATAAAAGATTAAATTTTAACTAGATGAAATTAATTAATAAATTATAAGCAACCTTTATATAAGAATTTAATTATAAATTTATCTCGTTTTTAATGAAAAATAAAAAAAAAGGATGAAAAAGAAAAAAGAGTAAAAAATGGTTGCGAGAATACTAAAGAAAAAATTACAGTGAAGAGAGAAAAAATGTATAATTATTTTTATTATCAAAAAGTTGATTATTAATCATGTATCTAGAGTTTGTAGAATGAAAAAGAAAAAATGGAGAAAAATGGTTAATATAATATTGAAATGAGAAAAAATTTACATTGAATAGAGAAAAAAATATTAATATTATTTTTTATAAAAAAAAATATTGATAATTAATTATGACATTAAGGTTCATACAAAGAAAAAGAATAATGAGAAAAAATAGTTAGAAGAATATTGGAGAGAAATTTTTTAAGAGAATACTGGAGAGAAAAAAAATCACATTGAAGAAAGATAAAATATTAAAATTGACTTTAAAGTTTGTAGAATGAAAAAATAAAAGAGAAATATTGCATAAATAAAAAAAAGGTAATTATATTCACACTACACTTTTTATTATTCACACTACGTTTTAATTAAAATAAAAATCCCATAACTTTTGATATTTAGATATTTATGTCTCTAACTTTTTTCATATTATTTTTATCATTAACTTTCATTTATTTTTCACAATTTGTCTCTGATAAAGATTTTTGTCTAAATATTTTGTTAATGTGCATTGAAATGAAGAAAAAATATTTTGCCAAACTTTTGCATTTGTTATTTATTTTGATTATGTAAAAATATTAGAAGCAAAAAAAATTATTTTACACCCTCTTAATTAACTTTTTTGACAAAAATCATTATCAAAGACAAATATAAGACGTACAAATTAATAGGTTGATGACAAAAATTTGCTAAAAAAGTAAGAGACATAAATGCAAAAGTAAAAAATAGTTAGAAACCTTCATTGTAATTAAAATGTAGTGTACTTAACAAATAATGTTGTGGTAATATAATTACTCTAAAAAAAATCATATGATAAAAGACTTTTATTTTTTCAAGAGTCTTTCAAAATCTTAGGGATGAATGTGAAAGAAATTGTGATGTCTTTTATTTATACATTTTGCTTTAAAGTTAGTACATAGAAAATTCTATAAAACGTCATTAAAAGTCATTGACATCTTGTATACCCTAAATTTTGTAGGATTTTAAAAAGTGTGAATTGAATAACGAATTAAAAGTCTTTAAAAGTCCATATCAAATATCATAAAACTTTTATAGAGTTTAAAAAGTCTGAATTAAATACATAGACTTTTAAATCTATTAAAAATCTTTAAAATTTTTAATTAAATACGAGGACCTCCCTATGTATGTGAGGGTTTCAGAAGGGAGATTGAAAGAATTTCAAAGATGTATTCAAGAAGTGCACTTGGATGATATTGCTACTTTCTTGAGGTTGAATGAGTTAACTAGATGGAATTCTACCTACATAATGCTTGAAAGTGCAATTAAAATATCATCTTGATTTCACTAGTTTGACCTACAATGATAGAAATTATAAGCATTGCCCATTAAACGAGGAGTGGAAAAGAGCGAAGAAGATATGTGCTTTCTTGGTCCTATTTTAGCAAATTACTAACTTTATATCCGGGTCATTTTACTCCACTATTGTGTGATTTTTGCACTAGGGTGTGTTATTGACCCCGCACGAATTTGAAATTCTTGAGCTTTTGTTATAGGAGACTTTATTCACATGACTATCAAGAAAAGACCGATAGTATGAAGGATGCTTTATATACTCTCTTTGTTGAATATCTAAACAATTGGGCATCAAGTTCAATTACTTCACATGATATAAGTCATTTGACTCAATCTCAATCAAGGGTCAATGACTATGGGAGAAAATGGAACAAGTTCATTGTCATCTATAAATGAAGTAAGTTTAGGGTTTAGATAGTCATGCAACATATTATTTATTATTTTATTTTCAAGTATCTAATTTAGTTTGCAATTTATTTATATGCTTGTAAAATTTTAGGAGTTTAAAAAAAATAATGAGCCAAGAAACTAGAAAGAGTGACAAATCTCAACTTGATATTTACATGGATGAACCAAATGTTGAAGGTAATGATAATGGCTTTGACATTCTTCAATATTGGAAGATAAATAAACATCGATTCTCCAATCTTGCAATTATGACTTATGATATCTTAAGTGTTCTAATCACAATGATAGCTTCAGAATGTACTTTCAATATTGATGGTTGTGTCTTAGACAAGTATAGAAGTTTTGTACTCCCTAAAAATGTGCAAAGCCCCATTTTTTACTTGTAATTGGTTACATGATTTTAAAGAAATTGGACATTGTGGTAATAATTATTGGATTACTAGTTTAGTAACCTTCTTTTTTTTTTTTCTTACTTATAAAAATTCACTTATTAACTTATCTTGTATTGTGAAGATGCAAATGTACTAGTTGTAGATGATATAACTTTCTCCAAGCAAGATTCAAAACTCATTATTGATGTCTTTTTTGTTTGAGATTGATGTTTGAAGGATTTTTATTTATAGAATTATTTGTATTCGTAGTTTATAGATTTTCAATTAAGTGTGACTGCAATAGCATTTAATTGCTTGATACATTTTTATTTTGGAACAAATTTGAATTGCAATTTAATGATATTATATACTTGTATAACATATATAGAAAAAATTAGAATTATAGCCAGACTGGCATAGTACCTAACAGTTGGCTGGGTCGAGCTAGCAATTTACCATTCTCGTATAAAAAATTATTTGGGTTGGCCAGTTCTTTATGTGGGCCAACCAAGGCTAGCAGGCCAACCCTGGCTAGTTTTTCCACGTCTAGTAATAATGCTAATAAAAGGGCTTGAATCCAGGGATGAAGTCAAGAAATGGCAAATGTGTGGGTCGGAGGAGGGAGAACCCCCTAATGAGGGTTCTGGTGCAACGCCTTCAAATTCTTTTTCTTTTCAAACCACAATTACTGAATCAATTTTTATAAGAATATAATGTTTTCAAATAAGTTATATTCTTTAAAAAGCTTATAAGAAGTCAATGCACAAAAATATTCAAGATCTAAAACTAGGCAAAGAAAGTGTGCTCGACGATCTTTTAAGACTGCAAATTCTTCTATAATAGAATCTATATCTATTTTATTAACAAGTTCTCCCTCAACAAAGATTGTTATGCATCGATGCACAAAAATTGTTCTATAATTGAATCTATATTTTTTTTTATCTAAAACTAAGCTATGTAGTCGATGCACAAAATATTTAAACCCTTTTAATAGTGTTATATATAAATATATTGTAATTCTATACTTAATGAAACAACATATAAGTAAGTCATACACAACAGGATAATATTACAACTAAATTTGAAAATAAAATGATATTTCAATACTAAATAGTGGAAGGTATAATAAATTAAAAAATTCAAACCCACTTTGATAATTGCAATCTCTTTTAACACATTCAGGCAGTTTTACACAGGGCTGGGCCGTGATTTAAAATTAACTGGGACATGGCATAATTTTTTTTTCTATTTTATTACTGTAGCTTGTGGTCCATGAAAGGGCTTGGCTCCGCCTGTGCTTGAATCTCTTTTGTCAAATAAAGGCCTTTATTCTTAAAATTGGGCTCAAGCTTTTTCTAAAAGATGACCGCTAAATTTGAAAAATGAATTATTTCACCATATTGTTGTGAAAATAATGTGTGATTGCAAGTGTACAATATCGCAAACAAGTAATAAAGTGGACCTCCTGAGTTCGAATTATCGTTCCCACGAAAACTATCTTATTTAGATACTAATTAAATTAATCTTAATGCTAATTTATTTAAAATAATTTGAATTGAGTTGATTTGAAAGATTTAAACTAGAATTATGAATTTAAAGAAATAATATAACAATTTATGTGAAAGCAAATATCAATAATTATCCAAAAATGATGGTTGAAGAATTTGGATTCACGAGTTCACCATAGTTGTCATCTCTAATTTATCCTCTCAAGATTTATTCCTAATATTGTACTTGGTCGAATTCACGAATTTAACCTAATTTACATCTCTCGAGTTCAAATTAGTCATATCTAAGTGTATGTTTGGTAGTGCTGAAATTATTTTTAAGTGCTTATAATATAAGTAGTTGCCAAACATATGCTAATTAAGTCAACTTATAAAGTCAAAATCGTCCTTAATTAGATGCATTAAATCGCATAAGAATTCAAGTCAAGATCGTGACAATAATAAAAAAGTATCTCTACCTTTTATCCAATTGCCGGATTTTACTACGTGGTCTAGATTCTCAGCTCATTACAATCCACAAGATCAATAACAAATAATGGCCAATTATTTCAAGCATTAAGAGAAGAAGTAAAATCAAAACATAATTAATTTATAAGTTAAACTTGAGAGTCGAAAATAAAGAATTAAATTAGGCTACATCATTTATCCAAATTAAATACTTAGCTACTCATAATTCGGGAGAAAGACAAGATGAAAAGATTTGAATACATAACCGGATCTTGAATAAAAGAGGAGAAGACGTTGAATAACTTGAAATAAGAATTTTTTATCTTCCTGTTCCAATCTTCAAGATCTTGGTCATTCTTCGCCGTTCTTTTCTCCTTTTTCTCTTCCATTCTCAAATATTCAACCTCATTCTTTTGACCTAGGTTAGGTCTTTATGTAGTGTTTTACTAATTTTGAAACCCATGTACCTGAAAAGATGAAAAAGGTCTTAACTAAAGTTGAAAATAAGCACACAAAAAAAGCCTAGACACGATTTCAGCAAGATTATCGCGGTCAATGATAGCTTGCAAACAACAAAAAACAAAAAAAAATTTCCAAATTCAATTCCAATCACCAAATTGCACACTTAGTCCTCCAAGTTTTGATATGTATTTTATTTGATCTCCACTTCATAATTTGTCATTTTTATCTTCTTAAGTCTCTTATTTGCAGCCCAAGTCCTTAAATTTTGGATTTTGTCCTATTTTGTCCTCTAATTTTTTCTTTCATTTCAATTTAGTCATCTTTTATTTGCAAACCCAAGTCTTTCAACTTTTGGATGTTTGTTAGTTGATCCCTATATCCAAGTCTTTGTATGCCTTTAATCCCTTTTCACTTATTTTTGCTTGTTTTTCTCCAATTCCATCTGATCTCGGGTTTGACCTAAAAATAATTAAATCAACACACAATTAAATAAAAATCACTTAAAAGTACTTACAATCGTCTACTTTTAATAGTCCAAACAAGTGTAAAACTACACTTATCACATATACCATAAAAAATAAAAGAATTTAACAAATATTATTTCACACATTTTGTTCTAAACACCGTTTTATTTTTTGTAAAACTTGTTACATTTGTTACATTTATTATTTTACAAGACAATGCTTGCCTAAGTTTAAAAATGTGATTAGAGTCTGTTTGGTGCAGATAAAAATTATATTGTTAAGAAATTTTGATAAAAGTTGATAAAATTTGTAGTTAAAAAATTGATAAAATTTGTAAGTCATATAGATTGTGTGGTAAAAAAGAATTTAAAAAAAATGAAAAAAAATTGTTGTGTTACATGTTTATTTTCTGCGTTAAACAAGAACTCTCACGAATGGAGCACTGGCACGTAAAACAGCTAGGGGTACATTAATGCATATGCCGTGCACGTAGAATAGATTACACATAATCCCCTGATTGAGGCTTCCCGTGATTTTGGGTTGGGGAGCGGGTGTAGGGCTGGCCCTGGCCCTAGGCAGCCAGGCAACTACCTAGGGCCCCCAGCCAAGCAGGGCCCAATTTTGGCCCATTTTTTTGTTTTTTTGTTTTTTAAGTAAAGACCAACCTACTTAGAAATAAGTCTAAATAGAAAATAAATCTAAATCAAACCTACATTATCTATTTTAATCTAGTTTTTAAATTGTAGACCGTGTAATTTTTCTTTAAACCTCATTTTAGAGGTTTTTATCTTCAATCAAATTTTTTTTTCATATTGTTAAGATTGGAACAACAAATAAAAAGACAAAGAATAAAGAACACAATGATTTATATAGTCCTATAAAAATGATGATTTTTATTTACAAGAGTTTAGTCGTATATATAATAAAACAATAAAAGTTGTCTAATTATAATAAAACTCTATGGCAAAATTTTGAAAAAAAACCTCACTTAAGAAAATACAAATATCAGATACCTTTTCGGCTTTGCGCCCAGATTGGGAGGAGGGGGGCTACATGCTCTACGAAGCGCAACATATTAGACTCCATATCTTAACACAAACTCCAATCATTTTTTAATTGTCTCTAGAAAATTTATAATTTCAAAACATCTCAATCTATTAAAGGTCCCATTTAAATTTTCGTCTAAGGCCCCCCAAATCCCAGGATCGAATTTTCGAGTGGATGGATACCTTAACTTTTGTTTTCGTTTATTTAGCCTCTTCCTTTGATGTTAGGTCCAATAGAGCCATTTATTTGAAGGAGAAAAACTTCGATAGGACGTTTACATAATCTTAGATGGTACGTCTAATCACTTAAACGATGACATGTGGCTTTTGTGTCATATTTTATTTTTCTCTATTTATTTTTTTCTAACTTACGCACTCAAATTATGACAATTATCATTTCTATAAAATTTAATTTACTTTATTTTTTTTTTTTTTTTTTTTTTCAAGTTTAATTTTTAAGGTAATTTGTAATTTTGGTCCCCAACTTTTCAAATTAGTAACAAATCTATCCCAACCAATTTTTTAGCACCAGTCATTCTCAACATTTGCAGTTTGTTGCAAATCACGTTCCCATTGACATATTTTGATGATTTTGTCATTCTCTTTAAATAAACAAACAACAAAAAAATTAAAAACAACAAATAAATAAAAAAAAATACAAATAAATCCCACAAGTTCATCTTCCCCAAAAATCCACCCCACCCCACCTCACCTCACCTCACCTCACCAATTGAAATTCTTTTCACTAGTAGCTTAAGGGTCTGCCTGCCTTATCATCCTCTGTCCAAATGGGCAGCCTTCAAAACCAAAAGCCAGAAAATGGATTTACAGGCACCACCATTAAACCTCTAGATCCTGAGGAATTCAGAAGGCAAGGCCATATGTCATTGTGTTTCAAGAGAAGTGTGTGTCCTTCGCTAACAATTAAAAGATTCAGACGATGTGTAAAGGACACTAAACCTCTTGAGACAAAGTCCCAAAAAGGGGTGTTTGATTTACGAAGATTACAATAGTGACAAAGGATGAAAGAGCAAAACAAAAGGCCTCTAAGGGGCACAAGCACACTAGAATTCACTGTAAAGAAATATTTAAGACTAGAATGGAATGAAATTACATTTCTCTGTTTTTTGAGAGTTGTCCTCCTTTCTTTTCATTCAATCTTCTTTCTTTTATACTTTACCAAACGGTTTTACCACACGTTTTCCTTCAATCTTGCGTAAAAACTTCTCGTCGCCCAGTAGCTACCTCATCGCCCAATAACTACTTTGTCGCCCAATAACTACCCATTTCCTCCATAATGATTCAACTGTTTGTAATTCTCCCATCATGATGATTCAATTGTTTGTAACTCCTCCATGATGATTCAACTGTTTGTAACTCTTCCATGATGATTCATCTGTTTGTAACTCCTCAAACGTGGAAGAAATGATAAGAGAAGAAGGAAAAACTGTTTAAGAAAACATTTTACTCTTATCGATGATTGACCGTTCTAATCGCCCAACGCCCTAGACGTCTCTGGTCTGGGCGATATCCATTTTGGGCCCTATCTGGCCTGGATAATTTCCATTGGGCCTATATACAAATTTACTTGGGCATCCATTGGGTCTGGACGACATATATTTCTAGGCCTACATGCTTGGGTACTTTTTATGGGCTTATATGTACAATTTTTCTTAAGTCTCTTTTTAGGCTCTTGTTATTTCGTATGTCAACAATTACTCTCCAATGTGGCTTAATTAATATAATCACTTATTAATTAGCCATATTCACTTGGTGGCGTTTCATCTTCTAAAAAAGTAAATTTTTGGCGCCTTAATTCTGAAATCCCAAGAGCACGATTTATATAAACCCAAAAAAGGCGCCATCACCAATAACCACGTCCGGCCCCCATCACGTCGCCGCCCTTTTTCTCCCTCTATAAAGGGACACTATTCATCTTTTCCTTAACTTCTCACTTACCTTCCCAAGTGGTCATCTCTTTTGCAATCCTCTTGTTCATCAACGAAAACAATGTCTACGTCTAAAGCTTCTTCAAACAATAGTATTACTTTCAAGATTTCGGGACCTCCTAACTAAACCCTATGTAAACCCATCGAATCTTCTACCATCTAGGCCTGATATGAATGAGTTCTATTTGGGTCCGTCGTTCAGGGGCCTTGATTCCATTGGGCGATCGGCTACGGCCCAATTTTTTCCTTGCACCCAAGAACCTCCTTTCTCGGACCCTTTCTCTTTGAAACCCATCGCGAGAAGAGCATTCGCACATGGCCTAAATCGATACCACTTTCCGCCTCACGGCATGCGCAGATGATGAAGCATGGCCCCACGCGGCGCACTTTTTGATCGTGTCGGGATCTCTCGATCTTCCGGAAATTGCCACACGCCCCCGCCTATGACCTGTTCTTTTCCCAATCGCCCTAAGTTTTCGGTCTTCCGAGTACAACACCTTCATTTTTCCTCTTCGCCCAATGTCGGTTACTCTAAGGGACGTTGGTGCTTTGGTCAATCTTCCTCCTCTGGGCGATACCATTTCTCCTGCCATGCTGATATCCTCTCTTGCTCCAAAATTTGATAAGAAGTATACGGATTGCTATTCAGGCATGCAGGAGCTTTATGACAACACTTGGCAAAGACCCTACTCATGCAGAGCGTGAGCCTTCCTCCGTGTTTGGTTGTGTAGGTATATTCTTTGCGTTCCTAGTCTTAAACCTTCTATGGCCTATTTGCCCATCGCCCGTGAGTTGGCCCTTGGTAGGTCTTTAAATCTCGCTCTCTGCTTCTAGTGACCTTCTATAGAGGTATGGCCTACCTTCAACATCAACTTAGGACCAATGCTTCTCCTACTGGAAGTGGGCCTCTTTGGCTCGCTCAATTGTGGTTGAGAGCATATTTTCCACAGCTTGGTGTTCCTTCAATACCTCCTAGGCCGGTGAGTTGTTACGGGCTAGTTATCAACCAATTAGCTCCCGTTGATATGTCTAACCGGGATGTCTTCACATTCTTTTATAACTTAAACTCAATTCTCTCTTTCTTTCCTTTCTCTGTTCATCAAGTCCCAGTCTATGTCCAACCCCCTCTTACTCTGAACGAGGTGAGTAATGTCTTGTCCGTTTGGGTCCAATACTTGACTGGGCGAGAATTGTTTCATGACATTCTCACGGGCACCAATGCCAAGGTCGGAGTTGAGGTCTATGCTCCCCGTTCTTTGCCCGTGACTTGGTTTTGGCCAAACTTGGCCCCTTCTTCCTTGTTACTCAAAAAGTTTTCAAGAACGCTTCCATACCATCACCAAAGTAGAAGCACGTGCTATAGATGAGCGTAATGCTTCTCGATGAATGGGTTCTCTTTGGCTCCTTTCAATCCCACTTTGGCCGCTCATCTTCTTTTTGAACAATTTTGGCCTTCGTGAAACGTAGACTCTTCACTACTAATGTTAACCATGCATTCCATATACTCGAGGATCGTGGTCTTCCGAACTTCTATTTCTTCTACTCCGATTCCTATCCTCGCTGTGCCCATATCCGTTAAACATCCTGCTCCTTCGTCTTCTCCTTCAAAATCTCCGACAGTGCGTACTAGACGTTCTGCGCAATTTCCACTCAATCCAGTTCTCCTCCCGCCCAAACTGGAGTTGCGAGAGGTGTATCCAGCCGTAAACGGCCAACATTGGACCCATCAGATCAACCTGATGATGACAGTGATGACGATGATGGTGCTCTTCCTCTAAGCAGGAGAAAGGTAATATGATTTTCCTTTAGTTAAAGAACATTTTAATGCCAATATTGATATTCTTTTTCTACTCTAAATCAGAAAGAGGTCACTTCTTCTTTGAAAGATTCTACGTCGCCCGACCCTTCAATTCTTCGATCTTCCGAGCCATCCGTCGAAGTGGATTTGCCTGAAAAGGGATTCGGGGACCCAAACTGCTTCGATCGCCTTCACCGGTTGAAGAATCTCGGTCATTTCGTGACGTTTCCCCTCGTGTGTTGAACCGGACGGTAATATGTGCACATAGTTATGACATTTTCCTAATTTCACCATTTGTCATGGCGTTACTCTTGAAGCACTTATCATCATTCGTCCCTTTGCAGAAAGACCAATCGATCTACTGGTTGTACCAGAGCCAGCACGCCCGGATAATGGTGACTCTTCATGATGCAAATCAAATCGCCCGGTGGTACACTTCCTCTTCTTCATCTAAAACCATCGACGAGTCAACCCACGAGGTAATTTTCTTTCGATTTACTTTTTATATTGCTTATTGCCATAAAGACACTAAGTAATCATTTTACCTTCTACAGAGGTCGATACCATCTTGCGCTCTATTCAAGACTTATTTACGTCATGGGAACAAGTGAAGGCTAGTCAGACCGCTCGTTCATCTTCGGCTAGTCGTCCTTCTTCTGCCTCTGGTGCTTTTTCCGTAGAAAACATGAACATTCTTAAACAGGCAGTACTTGAATACACTTCTTTCATGGACATGGATATCTCACACGCCCATCTTCGCCAACCACCGAGATAAATTTGAGCGTTTAAGTCGCTTAAATGGCCCAAGCACTTGAGCTTCCTTCGCTCAAACTCTCCACGGATCTCAAGTTATCGTTGAAAATCATCCATCGGGGAGATAAGCGCTATTGTTGGCCAAAAATGTAGAACTCAAAGCCAAGAAAACTCAATACGTCAAATCTTTGTGACCGAAAAGGAATCTCTTCACCAGAAATCGATCAAGCTAAAAACAATCGAACGAGATTTCTTCCGGAGGTCATGGTTGAGGATTCTTTGATGATGAGTTTGGTCGCTCAGATGAAAGAAATTCAAGAAAGATGGACGATCGTAGGCCAGTGGCCGCCAAGAAGTGCAATGCTTCTCGGGAAGTTGAACGGGCTAGATCCTTGCTTGAGCGTTATTCGTGTTCAGAAGTGGACGAAGGAATTATGGCTGAACTATCCACCGCTTCTATTGAACAGCACGATGAGTGGGAGAAACTTAGAGAGCAGATGCGCTCTATTTGGGGAAGGCTGTAATTAAGATTCTAACGTTTTAAGGACAACTTTTCTTTTGTTTTATTCAATTCTCCTTTTGTAATGGTAGCCAATCATGGCAACCAAATCATCCGATGAAATGAATAGTTTTATTCGTTTATATAATTGTGTCCTTTAATGTTAAACCTCTAATCGTTCAAAATCCCAAACTGACGGAACGTACTTCTTTAAATATTTGCCATTAATAGACCTCATGTGCCTCATACCATCCAAATTTTCTAAATGATATGCCCCATTTGGTAACACCTCTTTAACTCTCGTATGGTCCTTCCCAATTTGGCGACCATTTCCCAAACTTTGGATTACTACTATCCAATGGGAGTATTGTTTTCCGCACCAAATCCTTCGTGCTAAAACATTTGGCTATAACCCTTTTATTATAATATGAAGCCACTTGTCTTTTTGTATTTGCAATCTATCTAAGACGCTCAACTTTAATTCGCCTAATTCTAATAAATTCGAAGCAGTAGCTCAAGATGCTCATTTTCATTTATACTATTTTGCAAACGACTCGACGATCGATTGCACATTAATTTCCATAGCAAAGACCGCTTCTTGTCCATAAGTTAACCGGAAATGAGTTACTTTAGTACTAGATCGCGGAGAGGTTCTATAAGCCCATAACGCTTTATTCAAACACTCATGCCAACTTCCGCATTTTCGCCTATCATTTTCCTTATGATACTCTTTAAAACCTTGTTTGACGATTCCGCTTGACCGTTGGATTGGGCGTAATAAGGTGTAGAGTTCGCCAACTTGATTCCAAACTCGCTCAGAAATTCTTTCACTTGACTCCCATTTAAAGAAGTTCCATGATCCATTACTACAGTTTGAGGTATCCCAAATCTATATACGATGTGATCACGAATGAACTCTATGACACTTCTTTGAGAGATTTCTTTAAAAGTATCGCTTCTACCCATTTAGTGAAAAATCAGAGCGACTATTACAAAGGTGTATCGTTTGGACGATGGTGGGTAAATCTTTCCTATCAGGTCTATCGCCCAACACTTGAATGGCCATGGTTTAATAATAGGTACCATTTTCCTTGCTGGCACTCTTTGGATTGGGCCATGTTTTTGACACTCCAAACAACTTTTAGCATACTGAACGCATAACTCGCCCATTTTAGGCCAAGAATACCCACTCCTCGATGATCAACCACCTCATCTTTTGGCCGACTTTGATATGCTCCCGCACACTCCTTCATGCGCTTCGCCATAACCACTTTAGCTTCTTGCAAATTTATGCATTTCAAAAGTACACCATCCGAACGTTTCTTATATAATTCTCCTCAACCAACCAAATAGTTCAAATGAGCGTAATTTTATCTTCCTATCGCTTCTTCTTATCGAGTTCTTCCAAGAATTTTTGTATTTCTTCTCTCCAATCCATTGCGGCTCTATTTTGTATACAATGCACATTAAACTCCTTCGCTTCTTCGTTGAACTACAAGCAATATCATTCCATACTCACAAGCGTAATCGTTATTTAACATTTTCGAATAACCGATGCCATTTGGGCCACTCATTTGCCAAATCGTTATACATCCTATTAACGTATTGAAGCTCTACTTGGTCGAATTCGTCCAAGAGCTCTTGAGCGATGCCATATTGACTTATGATGTAATCACTTTGGCATTTGAAATCGCCATTCAATTGATAAATTACTAATTGAGAATCACCCCGACAAGTACATTTTTCGTCCCTAAATCTAATAATAACTCTAAACCGACAATCAATGCTTCAGATTCGCTTTGATTATTAGTACACATTTCATCGTGTATTAAAGCAAACTTGTAACAAACCCCTAGTGGATTTATTAATACTACTCCTACTCCCCGCACCCCTGCTAGTCTTGAGAGTCAAAGTATAAAATCCAAGGTTTCACCGAGCAAATTGACTTCTAATTCAATTTCTTTAGGCACGCTCTAAACATAGATGATCGGCGAAAAGTTAGCCAACACCGATTTTTATGACCTTTTGGGGTATGAACCGTATTTTAAATTATGATAGTGCTAAAGTCCAAAGACCAATCCTTTGATGCAAAACAGACGAGAGAACATGTACTTGACTAAATTTACTTTAGAAATTATAAATAGTTACAGCCATAAGTAGGCCCTTAATTTAGTACATGTAAAATACAAAACAAGGCATAATTTTTCAATAGCGTAATAATTACATTCACATGCGATTAATCGTCTACTAAGGTAATATATCGCCTTTCTTCTCCAAACCGATCATCTTGGGCGACTAGTCCAAATTTATTGATTCCCGTCGCCGATATGTAAACTTTCATTGGCATTCTGGATAGGTGAAACTAACATTGGCGGGTTTGACGAGATATGTCTTTAGGCTATGAAAAGCCTCATGATGCTCTTCCTTCCGCATTTAAGTCGCCCCGATTTTTCAACTTCAAAAGAGGCGAAAAAGCTTTCGTTCTCCGCACAATTAGAGATGAAACGTCAGAAGAAATTCACTTGTCCTGTGAATCTTTGCAATTCCTTTTTGTTCTTAGGTGGTTTAGCCTCTAAAATGGCTTTTGCTTTGTTTTTATCAAGTTCAATTCATCTTTCATGGACTAGGAACCCTAGGAAATTTCCTGCATTAACACCAAATGCACACTTCAACGGGTTCAATTTCAATTTATAATGTCTCATCCGCTCAAATGAACGTTTCAATTGTTGGAAATGGTCTTCTTCTTTCATCGATTTAACCACTATATCATCAACATAAACTTCAACGAATTCTCCTATCATATCATGAAAAATTAAATTCATTGCCCTTTGATAAGTGGCTCTCTGTATTTTTTAAACCAAAAGGCATGACCACCCATTCAAAACATCCTAGAGCACTCGGGCATCTGAATGCAGTTTTATGTACATCTTCTTCACTATATAAATTTGGTTGTATCCGAATATCCATCCATAAAGGAGTACATCATATGTCCCGTAGCTTGAATCTACCAAAGAATCTACCGTCGGCATTGGATACTCATCTTTGGGCGCTATAAATTCAAATTTCTCAAATCTATGCAAACCCTAATACTACTGCTTTTCTTTGAAACATGCACAATATTGAATAACCATTCAACATATCTGGCCGTCCTAATAAAACCCGCCTTTAACAATCGTTCTATTTCTTTCTTTACTTCGAGCAATACATTGGGAGCAAAGCGTCTGGGGTCGCTTAGGTGGTTTAAAATGTGGCTTGGTTGGCGACCTATGTTCTACCAAATCTTTGTCTAACCCCCCGGCATGTGTTCATATTCCCAAGCAAAACAATCCTTGTACTCTTTTAACAAAGCGATTAAATGGTTACTTACCTCTTTGCTAAGCATCCGATTGACAAACGTTGGGCAATCTTCTCGTTCATCTCCAATATTCACTTTTACCAAAGGATCTTGTGCTTGAGCGTGTCCGGCCTTCCTAACTCCTATCACATCATCGTCCGTATTCCTTGTGGTGATGTCTTCAGATCCAAACAATCTACCTTATAAACTTCTACCAATATTCTCGTTTCTAATTCGAACACGCTAACTTGTTCTTTAAAATTTTAAAGTCATTTCCTTTTTATTTCTTCTTCGCGCTTCTTCCGAAAAGCTAACCGACTTGGCTTTAGCATCCCGAAGCTAAACACCTTCTTCGACATTTATTGAATATCTTTTTGCCAATCATTGGCTCTTCGGCGGCCACTATGTTTGGCCTCATTTGATCAAACATTTCAAGAATGCATCTATTGATAATGACTCCTCGCCGACGCGATGATTCGAGTTTCTTCGCCATCTTGGACCACTCTCACAGTCCATAATTCTCCTCATACATGAACTTCTCGATCGAGTTCGCCTCGTAATAAAAGGCCCGTGATCCGCTTGCACCATCTTCGCCTCACCTTCATCGCTCCAAAAACTAGACATTGATGGAGCGATCAAGGTATACAACGATTTCCATGAATCCAATCTCTTCCTAACAACACATTGTAGCTAGTCGGCCCGTCTATTACAAAGAATAACGTGGTTTTGGTGATAGTTCCTACCGTCACGCCTAACCAGATTACTCCTTTCGTCAAGTCGCCTCCATTGAAGCTCGAAGAATAACTTCAAGAGGGATCAAATCGCCTCCGCCTTTGCAAATTTCTTTATCATTCGGATGGAATGGTATTAATAGCGCCCCATTGTCGATGAGAACTTTGGCTATGGGATGCCATTGACTAAAGCCTTTACATATAATGGTCTCAAATGTTTGGTTAAATTGGCCGTTGGCTTTTTAAAGATGACCTTTTTCGCTTGCCTCTATCTCTACCTCTTGTCTCCCATCATCTTTTGATCAAATTGTCGCTTCCCATCATCTTTTGGATCAAATTGTGTGTCAAGTTTTACGTGCAACATTTCGACCGATCTTCTACGTGCTTCGAAAGTTATTATGTCGCTTACTTCTTGCCAACCCGAGGGGATGGCAATATCATTGAGGTGGTCCATACTTTTCGAGCTTGGTACCCTTATTTTTCTCTTAGGCGCTCCGTGATAATACGTAATAATCAAAAGATCGCCCAGATGGTTCGCCCAACAAATCTACTTCTGACGCCTTCATGATATAGTCGCTTTAGTGCATTGTTATATGAAACTCTTCTTTTCTTCTTTCTCGATTCTAGGTCAATCTCTTCTTCAACATCGGTCAAGCCATCATCTTCTTCTTCTTCTTCACATATACCTCTAGAGTTTTGCCCGATTTCTCCCTCACATTCCAACGTGCATGCTTCCTCCCCCCTGTCCTCTTGTGTCTCCTCATCTCCTTTACTTTTAAACTCATTGGTAAGCAGATAATTATTAGCCAAGACTGGGGGCAAAGAACCAAATTGAATAGTGATAGATCGTCCTCGGTCATCTTCATCTTCGTCTTTGCTTCGTCTTTCATTCTTGACTTACCGTAAGAATCTTCGTAATTCTTCCGTGGAATCGCTCACATTATGTTCCTTCTCATCCTCTAGATTTTCCTTAGCAACGCATTGGAGAAATTGGGCAATTTGGGACGATATCGCTTTCTGTCATTGCCTCATCATTCGTCCATAATTTCTCCGATGACGCCTTTGCTGCGGCCTCGTCATTTGATCAAATGGTATCACCCTTCCGCGACCGCATCGGAATGAGTGCCATACATTCGATCGATGGGGCCGTGGCTCGAACGCTCGTTGTTGAGCATCGCCCATTGTTGTACATTCGATCGCCATCATGCATCGCCTAACTCGCCTTTCAAAAGTAGACCTCGATACCTTTCGCTCTTGAATAGCCGGAAATTTGGGGTCACGTTTAGATGATTGTGACGCCCCATACTTCCATTTTCTCCTCATCTTCATTTATTTCTACTACATCCGCACACAATATTTTTTTGTTCCTTTCGACTTCTTTACCATTGAGACGCTCGAACACACTAGGATGTCGCTCATCTTCGCTCCATTATCAACTACCAATTTGAATTTAGGTAAACCACTTTTGAAACCCGCCGATAACATATTCACTCCTAGTGGCCGCAAAAGGATTCTCATCCATCGCCATCTTCTTTTTGGCTTCAAAAGTGATTCGCCTCGATTCAATGGCATCCCGTAATACATGACGAAAAACCAAACAATTATTAGTCGATGAGACCATGCATTATGCCATTTACAATATTTTTATCCTTAACTTGCTCAGATTTGGCAATTTGTGCTTATCGCTCGCTTTTATCTGTTTGTCTTTATACAATCTATCAAATATAGTATCTCGCTTTGGTTATATCGAACAAAAACGCCTAGCCTTTTTGCTTGTATCTCTTAGAGGCTCATTTTTTCGTTGTCCCCGAAGTTAATCACTAACGGGCATGCATAAGCATCTCCTTTAACCAATTCGCCGGATATATTTCGGTTTGATCATAATATTAATCTACAAGATGAACGTCAAGTTTGGGTCTCTATAGTAAGTCCCTTTGCTAGAATTTTTCATTTGTTCTTCTTCCTTATCAAGCGCTCATATCTAATCACATTGGTCGTTAATTGGAAGAGATCGTAAAACTCTCTATCTTGAAATTTTTTTTCAAATCGAAATTTAAACAACTCCGAGCGATCTTAACAAATTCTTTTCCTGTAAGGGCACGAAGCATTTACTCCTAGCGCTTTTAAATCTTTGAAGGAAAACTTCCGCCTATTCAACAGCATTTGACGTAATTTCGCCAAATCGCCAAGGTGACTTCAGATTCGGTTTTATAGAATTGAGCATGGAACAAATCGCTTCTAATTGTTGCCATGTCTCGAATGTAGTTTGGTAAATTAATGAACCATGAAAAGGCTACCCTCGTTAGCTTAACTAGGAAACAATCTTATTTTATGATAATCACTTACTTCACCACATTGCAGTTGTAAATCGCCTACATGTTCCAATGTTGAGACTTCTCCCAAACCGTGAATAGTAAAATTCGACACATTATATCTTCTAGGCCACTTGATATGCTTGGTCTATCCAATCGGGATATGGCTTTCTATAGGTCGGCCTAATGAAGGGACGATTCCAAAAGCCATCCGATCTTGCATTATCTCGGTGATTTGGTTTCTGCCATGTTAGGATCGTAGGAGACTCCTATAGGTTGACTCGCTGTGTGGATCATCCGAGGTCTATTGTTTAACCTCGGGTTTGTGGCCAAATTACCATTATTCAAGGTATTATTGCCATTTATTTGGACATTTGCCCATTTGCTAACGCTGCGTGTTATGCTTTTGTCCTATATTGGTATATTTTTCTTGCTTGGGCTACTTCCCAAGTTGGATAATCCCACATTATGACCACTCAATTGGCTATGCCGCCTCCACCAACATTTGATGTCGATGGTATAAAAGGCGTTTTATTCCTCGACTAGAATTCATAGGGTTCATCGTTGGTGAATTGTGCCCCACAACCGTCCCCGGCTTGGAAATGATTCCCTATATTTGACAAATTTGGTTGACATGTTTGGCCTACTAACCTATTCATGAGTTCATTTAAAGTACTTAATTGTTTGGCCATGTTATCATAATGCACATTTTCGCTTGAACAAATTTTTCCATATCATGAACATTTTGCGTGCTTACCCGTCCCACGACATCTTGTGTGAGTTTACCAAGTAACGCCACAAGATGGTGCGTGGACTCAATTCCGTGATTGGTTCATAACGGCTTTGATTTTGTCCCTCCGCTATGGGTGTATTTTGTCGTTCTTCATAACGCCGATCACGGATTGAATTCACGGCTTGTCGGTTCCTTATCCGAGTTCTTATGAGGCATATTGTTCCACTTTCTTGTATCTTCTAACACCAAAACGGTCCCATCTGGCGCTAAATTGTTTCCGCAGAAAGTGTGTCCTTCGCTAACAATTAAAAGATTCAGACGATGTGTAAGTGGACGCCAAACCTCTTGAGACAAAGTCCCAAAAGGGTGTTTGATTTACTAAGATTACAATAGTGACAAAGGATGAAAGAGCAAAACAAAAGGCCTCTAAGGGGCACAAGCACACTAGAATTCACCAGAAAGAAATATTTAAGACTAGAATGGAATGAAATTACATTTCTCTGCTTTTTGAGAGTTGTCCTCCTTTCTTTTCATTCAATCTTCTTTCTTTTATACTTTACCAAATGGTTTTACCACACGCTTTTCCTTCAATCTTGCGTAAAAACTTCTCGTCGCCCAGTAGCTACCTCATCGCCCAATAACTACTTTGTCGCCCAATAACTATCCATTTCCTCCATAATGATTCAACTGTTTGTAACTCCTCCATCATGATGATTCAATTGTTTGTAACTCCTCCATGATGATTCAACTGCTTGTAACTCCTCCATGATGATTTAACTGTTTGTAACTCCTCCATGATGATTCATCCGTTTGTAACTCTCAAACGTGGAAGAAATGATAAGAGAAGAAGGAAAACTGTTTAAGAACAGATTACTCTTATGCAGTTGATTGATCGTTCTAATCGCCCAACGCCCCAGGCGCTCGGTCCGGGCGATATCCATTTTGGGGCCCTATCGCCCGGATAATTTCCATTGGGCCTATATACAAATTTACTCGGGCATCCATTGGGTGCGGACGACATATATTTCTAGGCCTACATGCTTGAGTACTTTTTATGGGCCTATATGTACAATTTTTCTTAAGTCTCTTTTAAGCCCTTGTTATTTCAGATGTCAACACATTGACTTCCTTGTTGATTACTACAAAAATGTCGAGAAATATCCGATTCGAGCCAAGTCCAAGGGCTATCTTCTGGAGAGGTTGCCGAAATCGCACCACACCAATTCGGAACCCATTGAAGAAATTTTAAAAGACGTGCAAAAGGATATTGTTCCGTGGATAACACATTGGGCGAGTCCAAACTATTTTGCTTATTTTCCTTCCAGTGGAAGCATTTCTTTGGATTTTGGCGTAATGCTTAGCACCGGGTTTAATGTTGTGGGATTTAACTAGATGTCATCGCGCCGCAGAATCGAGTTAGAGAGTATAGTCATGGATTGGCTTGGCAAAATGCTAAAGCTTCCCAGTTCAATTCTCTTCTCCTGAGGTGGCGGTGGTGTGCTCAGGGACTACTTGTAAAGCCATTTTGTGCACACTTGTCGCCGCAAGAATCAAATGTCGAACAAGATTGGAAGAGATAACATTGGCAAACTTGTAGTGTATGGATCTCGATCAAACTTGAAGAGATAACATTGCAAAAAAAGTTTTTGATTTAAGATTCGAATGGAGGTGAAAGAGATGTCAACGGTGGAAGTGATTTAGCCGTGGCGTCCGGTGGGGTGGGGTGGGGTGGGGTTTGAGAGGAGGTTGATCTCTCTTCACTGTAAGGAAAATCTTGCCTTGTCAACATGGGCGGGTTGATGTGAAATCTACATCAATCGCCCACATGTTGACAATGAAGATTTTCTACCCACCGCAAGCGTGAGATCAAGATTTTTGGAGAAGATGAAGTTATTTTGTGCTTTTAATTATGAGACTTTATTAATAATTTTCTTTTATTTTTCGTTGTTTTTAGTTTTTTTCTATTTTTGTTTATTTAAAGAGTATGGCAAAATTGTCAAAATATGTCAATAAAGACGTGATTTGCAACAAACTGCAAAAGTTGAAGATGCCTGGTGCTAAAAAAATTGGTTATGAGTAGATTTATTATAGATTTGAAATGTTGAGGACCAAAATTGCAAATTACCCGAATTTTTAATATTATCTAAGTTTTATTTTTTATTCAAAAATTATTTTGGCATCAACAAAACCGGACGTGAGAGTTTCTTCTCATCCAGCTCCTCACGAATAAAAAGATTCAAAACATTTAATTGAAATTATTAACATTTTTCTAAAAAATGTTCTTGTTAAAGATTTCAGTTGAACACCTAAATTACGTTTGAAAGATTTAAACATAATATTTAACAAATTCATAATTTTATATATTAATAACATTCTTCAAGATCAAATATAATAATTCAATACCAATTTTATTTTTTTAAGCTCAAAGAAAATTCATTAGTATTAATACACAACAGTAAAATAAAAAAAAATACTTGAATATAAAACCAGAACCTCATTATAAGAAAGTGGAATATGTCACGATGTAATGGAGTTGACTTGAGCATATGTAAACCATACGTAAAAATGTGTAAACTTTAAATTTTTGTGGGCGTTGTCAAAATATAGAATCTTAGGAGAACATAATCTATTACGAGCTACCTGTAACATATTCCATTTTCTCATAATAAGGTTATACTTTTATCCTCAAGTATTTGAGGTTTTATTGCTTTGTATTAACACTAATGAAGTTTTTTTGAACTTAAAAAAAAAAAAGTAATGAGAATTGAATTATGACTTTTGACTTTGAAGAAATTTATTAATGTCTAAAATCATTAATTTATTGAATATTAAGTTTAGACATTTCAAACGGAATTGAGGTGTTTAACTGAAATTCACTTGGTGCCCAAATAACATTCGGATAAAAAATAAGACTAACATAATATTAAAAATTAAATTTCAAAAAAAAAATTAAAATAAAGTAAATTAAATTTTACACAATTGACAATTGTCATCATTTGAGTGGATGAGTTAGAACAAAGTAAATAGAGAAAAATCAAATAGAACACAAAAGCTGCATGTCATCATTTAAGTGGTTAGGCGTACCACGTAGGATTATATGAGCGTCCTATCAAAAAAATTCTCTATTCAAAGCCGTATTTTTAAGAGTCTTTTTTGAAAACACAGTATTTTTCAAGTTTTTATTATACAGTAAGATATTTGCATGCTCGAATTTTATACGAGGTTCAAAAGACGATTGTGTCAGACTCAAAATATTTGGGAGCCCATAAATAAAAAATAATATATTTTTTTTTAATTTGAAAACATTAACTCAAGTAGTTTAAGTTTACATCCAATTTATAAAGGTAAAAATTATACCCTCTACCTATTTTCTTATTATTTTTTTCAAAATTTGAATTTTACTAGATAGCTTTTATTTTTTATAATAATATTATTTGTCATTTAGTTTGTATTGTTACCACACAAAAATTAATTAATTATTAATTAATTATTATTATCATTTTGTAAAAGCAATAGCTAATATTAAAAGATTTAAATATATCATTACCAAATTTAATTAACACTTAATTAATTCCTAAATTATTATCCATACTCACACACAATCAATATTTACCATTTCTAACACATTCGTATAAACAGGAAATAAACCCTTTCCAACAGCTATCATCTTTCCAATTATCTTCCACATTTTTTCATCTCCAAATCCCCAAATTTCAACCCAGATATTTGATGTAACTGCATTGACTTTTGCAGATTTTAAATTTGTTTGAAATAATTTTTGAATTGTTCGACAATCTCTAATTACGGCATGCTCACTTCTGATTTTTTTTTGTAATTTTATTAATCATTAATCAGAGAATGACATCAACACGTAGTAGTACCAAATCAAGGCGGAGAAAAGAAAAAAAAAAAAGAGAAATGTCTCTCCACTCAAGAGAAGCCGTTGTCTATAAGTCATTTTGAAAGTTTTTGAATAATTGTCTATGTTCTTATTACGCGTAGTAGGTACCATAATTTGATAACATGCAACGTGAATGTTTACCTATTAATTTTCAAAATTAGTTATGGCGGTAAGCGGTGCTACAATGTCGATCGACGACACGACCCTTAGAGATAGCAACATTTGAAGAAAACAATAAAACTACTTATTTTATTCAACATGTTATTTTATAAAAGGACTTAGGGCTAGTTCATAAAAATAGAACATACATTTTATTTATAAAAAAAATTCAAGTTTTGTTTAAACCAAACTTGAAAAATTGAAAAAAAAAATGTGAAAAAAAATTAAAATCATAGTTACTCATAGTAAACAAAATACAAAAGAAATCAATTCCCTATAAGTGAAGAAAAAAATTATGTTCGATTTAAGTAAAAAATTTAAAAAACTCAACCATATTTTCACGAGATTTGTACGTAAAAAAAGGAAAAGGTATTTTTTTTTTAAAGATTTTGGAATTGAAAATCAAGGTAATGTTAAGGTTTAAAAGATTAAGTTTTGTGTTAAGCATAATATTTTGCCATTTTTATCCTTCTAAAATGTGAGAAAAGTAACGCTGAAGTTTATTTAATTATGTAAAAAGATGAAAAATGCAAATGAAACTAAAGGTTGAGGATTTAAAAGTCATTTGTTAAGGTTGTGGATTAATTGTACAAATTTCTCAAAAGAAAATAAAAAGAAAAGATAACATTGCAGTTGGGATTTGAACCCAAATTTGCCCATCTCCCCAAACACAAAATAAGAAGCTCTGCCACTAAGATAGAGACAGTTCGTGCACATTTATCTAAATTTATAGGTTTTACTTTTGTTGTGGAGGCAAAATTTAAAAAAAAAAAAAATTCTTAAAAAAAAAAAAGATGGGGGCAGTTGCCTCCACTGCTCCCATTGTAAATCCGCCCATGAAAGAGAGGGTCCAAAATTCAAAATCCAAAGGCCACCAGATAGCCACGTGTCATCATCTCGTGAATTTGCACCATTCACGAAAGTGTGTTTTATGGAGATGCGACTTTGATCAATCTTGGTGGCAAACACGTTAACTCCTAACAGCTCCACCTTGCTACCAAAAATTAAATTTTCTCGTCCAATTCTCCATAGAGGAAGGCATTTTTTATATCTAACTGGTCGAACTCGCAATCAAATTGAGTTACTAAGGCTAGGATTATTATAATAGTGGTATATATTACCACGGGAGAGTAAATCCTTTTGCCACTAACCTGCTTTATATCTTATTTTATCTAGGCCTCATTCACTTTTCTTTTATTTTATAAATCCATTTGCAATCTACCAATTTCTGATTTTTTGGCTTTGTAACCAATACCCAAGTATTATTTTTTAAAAGAGAATACGTTTCTTCTTTTATGGAAGCTACCCATTTAGCTGAATCTTTACCCTTTAAAGCCTCTTCATAAGTGTTTGGTTTACTTTCAATTACTTCTTCATAAGTAAAGAAACAAAATAATCATCATTGTATCTGGCAGGTGGCTTGATATGCATTCTCTGGCTATCTTTTGTAAGTTGACACTCATCAAGGGGTAGAGTTGCAATATCATTAGGATGTTCATCATGATCTACCTCAGCTCCATATACATTAGATTCATTTTCAGATTGGTTTTGATTATCTGTCACTTAAGGGATTAGTATTGTTTTGGTAAGAATGATCTACCTCAATTATAACATCTCTTTCTTACAAGCTTACATTGTTTTCTTTAAGACAATGAATTATAGATTCATTAAATATTACATCTCTCCTTATTATGACTTTTTACTCTTTCTTTTTTAACCCATAACCTATAGCCTACTTGTTTTCCATAACCTAAGAAAACATATTTTAGAGACTCAGGTTCTAATTTTCTAATATTTTGATGTGCATAAGTTGTACATCCAAAGATTTTTAGATGAGAATAATCAACAGTTCTTTGGGCCCATGGAGCTTTAGGAACTTTAAAGTTTATGGCACTAGAGGGACTTCTATTCACAAGGTAGGTCGCGGTTTTTACTGCTCTTTCCAAAATAATTAGGGCAACCCTAAACTCAAAAGTGTGAACATTACTTTGTTTAGAAGAGTTCTATTCATTCTTTTAGCTATTTCATTTTGTTGAGGTGTATAAGTCACTATTCTACATCTCAAGATTCCATGAACTTAACAAATTTATCAAATTCATAATTACAAAATTTCATGTCATCATCTGTTCTCATCACTTTAATCTTGTGGTCAACTTGATTTTCTATTAGTGTTTCCAATGTTTAAAAATGGAAAATGTTTTATCTTTAGTTTCTAATAAAGACACTCAATTTTTTTTTAGAAAAATCTTCAATGATCAACAATTAGTATTTAAAACTAGACTCAGTGGCAACTGAGGCAGGCCCCCACAAATCAGCATGCAAATAATCAAGAAAATGCTTGGATTTATGAATTCTCTGTAGAAAATGATGTTTAACTTGCTTAACTAAAACACATTGTTTACAAGAAGTAATCACCTAGATATAATTTTTTCAAACACACTGACTTTGTAAAGATTTTAACCTTTTATTTCCAATATGGCCTAATCTTTCATGCCACAATTTTCTAATGATTTTTTATCTCTTAAAATAGCTGCTGAAAAACTAAGAACGGGTTTTGCTTTTAGAAAATATAGACCATGCCTCTTTTAGGAATTAATGACTAAGTCATATTTTCTAAAGATTTTGAATTGTCCCTGGCCAATTTTTATTTCAAACTCCATATCATCCAGAACACCTAAAGATGTCAGGTTTCTTTAAAGTTTGGGCACAAATCTAAGTCTTACCAAGGACAAGAATGATTCTATTTTCTAAAACAATGTTTACAAGCCATATTCCATCAATTTTACAGGTCATGTTATTCTCTATAACTACATGTCCCCATTTTTTTTTTATCAAAGTTTGTGTAAAAATCTCCAATATTTTCCCCGGCTGAACCCACACCCATCTACTGAATCTACACATGCCCAAACACCCAGTGAACAAAAATCATCAATTTGACAGCAACTAAGCAAGCGACTTTCGGCAGAAGAGAGAACAGTTATGGGCAGATTCATCATTGTCGAATCCATTTCTCCAAATCAGTCCTCTCCTTCAGCGAGCAAAGAGAGAATGGTAGAATTCCAATCGATCGAACCGAGTTGCCTATCCAATAAATAAAGAAATGTTTTTTTTATTTGATATTGACAAAATTAACTCTTTCTCTAGTGTAGGGGTGGGCGTGGGTTGGGTTGGGTGGTTTTTGAACCCAACCCAAACCCAACCCAAAGTTTCGGTTTGACAAAAAATCAACCCAACCCAAACCCATTAAATGAATTGAACTCGATTTCAACCCAACCCGCACGGTGTTGGGCGGGTTCAGTCGGGTTGGCGGTTTGAGCATTTTTTTTTTCCTCTCCAAATTAACAGTTTTCAGCTTTTGGACTTAGCTCATAAGGCTATTACATATGGACTAATTTTTTGCAAATTCAAACCAAAAAAATGACTACTACAAATTCAAACTTCAATACATACTACAAAAGTACAAATTAAAAATTAATAATGAGATAAACATGCAATAAATCATTCGAAAATTATCCCGAAATGAAACAAATTCAACCTAAGTAATAATTTAATAAGTATTAAGTACTAACGACTACAAAATATTACAATCATCCCAACTTAATCTAAATATAAAAATATTACAATCATCCAAACTAAATTCAAATCTACAAATATTAGAATCATCCAAACTAAATCCAAATATAAAAATATTACAATCATCCAAACTAAATTCAAATCTAAAAATATTACAAATTATCCAAACTAAATCCAAATTTATAAATATTATAATCATCCAACCCTAACAAATTATAAATGTGAAATATTACAGTTATCCAAACATATTTCAATTAACCAACATTGTTAAAAGTCAACACTTGAAATATTACATCAAACATTCCATTGAAGAAACTTATAGTAGGCTTCTGAAACAAAATAAATGAAACTATTAGGAAAAAATAAAGAATACATTGAAATAAGTATTTGCCAAAGTTTATATTTATACGTTTACCTGAATAAGATTGTAAAACGAATGGATAACTAGGTTTTGGGCTCTTGAGTAGCTTCAGTTGATTTTGATCTAAACAAATAATAATTGAATTATCAATAAAATAGATAGAAAAAAAGGAATTTAACAATTATATAAGATGTAGTTTGATTACCTGCTTCCAATTGATTGCAATGCTCAATATCTTCCATAAAAAATCCATCCAAGTTTGGACAAGCTTTCAACCAATTTTGAGTGCATACCAAGACCTCCACAATTTTAGGACTTAAAGAACTACGAAAAGGATCAAGTATCCTTCCTCCAGTACTAAAAGCACTTTCTGAAGCAACGGTAGAGACTTGAATTGCCAACACATCCCTAGCTATATTGGACAAAATACCATACTTACTCTTGTTCACCTTCCACCAATTGAGAACATCAAAATCCTTGTTCTTCACACTTTCACGGGCATCCAACAAATATCTTTCCACATCATTCTTTATATCACCAAATCTTTTATCGTTTGTTTTTCATCAAACCTAGAAAGCCGAGCCTCGCTAGTAGAACAACAAGAACCGCTTTTATCGTAATTAAAAGAACTTGAAGTAGCCTCATTCGTTACTTCACTCATTCCAAACTCCTTCACATTCCACATACCACTCATAAATAGACATCAAATTAGCTTTCACCATCTTAGTCATGCTACTAGCAAGTTCTTCATCCTTGTAGATATCAACAAAACAATATTCAACATAATCCAATTTATATCTTGGATCAAGTATAGTAGCAACAAGCAACAATCGATTCACATTTTCCATTTTACCCAATACTTATCAAACTTCTTCTTCATGTTAGAAGCCATTTCACCCAACAAAAATCACTACTTAAACTCCATTGATCCAATTCGAGTACAAGATTAGATATTTCATGAAGATAAGTAGGAGCACTAACATTCAATGAAGTCATTGAAAGTCAAAGTAACATTGAAGAAATTTTTAAGAAATTTCACAAACACGTACATTTTCCCAATCCGAACTTGTAGGTGGACCACCCTTCCTTCTACCCTCTTCTTCTTCCCGTAGTAATTCAAATATTGTGCATCGTCTTCTTCTAACCTATCAAAAGCTTTTTCAAATTTCAAAGCAGTTTCCAACATAAGATAAGTAGAATTCCACCTAGTAGGAACATCCAAAACACAATAGATTTACATTCAATCTTTTCTTGTCTCGCACACTCTTTCAATTTTTCATACCTCGCAGGAGAAGATTTAACATATTTTACCGCATTATAATTCGACAATAGAGTCATGTGCTTCCTCAAACCATCACAAACAATCAAATTGATAATATGTGCACAACATCTCAAGTGCAAATATCTACCATCTAGTAGACACCCATCATTACCCCAACCGGTGACCTTCCTCCTAAGATAAGAAATAGCCGTATCATTTGATGTTGCATTATCAACCGTGATTGTAAATATTTTGTCAATTCTCCACTCATTCAAGCAAGACACAATCATTTTACCAATAGTTTCACCCTTATGATTTGGAACAACACAAAAGCTCAAATGCGCTTATGAAGAGTCCAATCGTAATCAATGTAGTGTCTTTGTCGAGACATATAATTCACATTCGATTAGAAGTCCAAGTATCGGTTGTAAGAGAAACCCTTTGATGGTGAGATGAGAAAACATCTTTCAATTTCAGGTTTTTCATCCAAATACAATTGATAAATGTCTCTTACAAGAGTTCTACGTGACGGAGGGTCAAACGAGGACATGCAACATTACAAAATAATCTAAATCCTCGAGCTTCAACAAACCTAAAAAGCGGTTCATCCAAGATACCATTTTAGCACATGCAACCCTACACTCCGCCTTACTACGACCAATAGCTATAAGATTGCTCCCACCACCCTCTTTTTAGTTCTCAAAAGATAGTATTTTCGCTTTTTATCTTGTAATCTACCGTGATATTTCTTACGCTTATTTGCCAAATGATTATTCAAAGTACTTGTCCCACACTTTTTGGTACCACATGCGTAATCTACTCCACAAGAGTTACATTTACACCTAACATTCGGATCATCCCTTGGACCTAATAAAGGTGAAGTGATCCCAAACATATGAAGCCATTACATTCGATTTTCTCTTACCTAATGTTGATGATGGACGGTATCCGAACTCAAATTTGTGTCATTTGATGGGGCTATATTGTCACTCTCTTCAAACATATTCATATCTACATAAATATTCCACAAAATTTATCAATAATCAATGTATAAAATGAGATAATCAAAATCCAATTTAACAAGTTAGAAAGAACAAGTATTATACCTTTGTCCATTTTGGTCACTCTCTTGATCTCTTCAACGGCCAAAGAACACCAAAATAATATTCAATGCAAATCTACAAATGATCATCACGAAAAATTGGGATATACATTAAGTTCAACACGAATTGTCAAAATAAAAGAATTTGTGATGAATTAGCAAAATTCAATTTGTTGCAAAGTTTTTGAGAATAAATGCATTGGGACATAAAATTGGTAAAGTTGTGACCTAACTCAACTAAGAAGGCTCGCAAATCATCGAGAAGCTACAAATAGCTATCACGACTTCTTGCTTGTTAGCGATTTGGGATGATTTCAAACGGGAGTTGGTCATATACTGAGACTTTGTGGACCTAAGTGTTATAGTGTCAAGTTGAATTTCTTCAATTGGATCGAGCTTGATCGTTCTACTTGAAGTTGGATCGAGTTTTATTCGCCTTCCAAGATATGAAAATTTTAATTTTAATTTAAGTAATACTATTTATTATCGTGAGTATTAAATATTAATCTATAATGCGATAATTAGAGATTAATTATTTTCCTCTAATAATTTGACTATTGAGAAGTAAACCAAGCCTCATTCGAAAGTGCGACGTCGTTGTCGAATCCAAGAGAGCCGGCTTAGGTAATTTAGCGAATTGAAAAATTTCCCAAAATAGTCTACCCCTCGCTTCAAGACTTCTCAGACTGTGTGTGTTTGGCCCACAAAATCATGAAAGTTGAAATATCAATGTGAAATAAAACATGACAAATTATGCATTATGGATATGATTTTGGTGAAATGCAAAAGAGACGGAAAAAAGAAAAGCCCAAAACAAAAAGAAAAGTCACAAACCAACAAAAGGAAAAGCGAGAACCGTAAAAAGCAAACCAAAGAAAGCGATTTTGAAGCTTATCAAGAAAAAAAAACACAGCGATTCTCGCAAAATGGCAAACTGGAGATCGACGGAGAAGATTGTTGCTGACCGCAACAATTTGACCTGACGGCCGGAGGAAATCGGAAAGTGGAGCTCGCTGGCACCGGCATGCGGCTACGATGTCTTGGTCAAGACTGAAAGTGGAGAGAGTTTGGCAATGTGCGGCTGAAGACTGAAAGTGGAGAGAGTTTGGCAATGCGCGGACCGAAAGTGTGAAAGTTTTAGTTTTAGGGTTCAGCTTTTTCTTTTTTTTTTTTAATTTAATTGTTGTGGGTCGGGTCGGGTCGGGTCGGGTTGGGTCGGTTTTTTGACCCAACCCACAACCCGAACCGAACCGACAAGAAAACCGACTTCAGAACCCGAAACCCGACCCGAGTACACTAAAAACCCGACTCAATCCGACCTAAACCGCTCGGGTCGGTCGGGTTGAGCGGTTTGGGTCGGTTTTTGCCCAGCCCTACTCTAGTGGGTAAATTTAATAAATGGCCAACGAACTAATTTAAAGTTAGTACTTGTTCACTCAACTTGAAAATATTTTCAATTGCTCACTTAACTTCTCAAATAGTTTACCATCAATTACTCATCTCGAAAACATTAGACTGAGCAGACGGATATTGCCACATGGTGAACCAAAAACTGATGTGACATAATTAAATTGTTAAAATCGCCAATGTAACTAAATTACAATAGTCAAACACGCCTTTAACTTGCTTTAAAAGACCTTTCTCCAATCTAATGGCAATTTTTCAAAGTTGGAGAAACGTTTTTTAAAGTAATCTAAAGGCGTGTTTGCTATTACGATTTTATCACGTGAAAGATTTTAATAATTTAATTATGCTACATCAACTTTTCATTTGTCGTGTGATAATTTATGTCCTCTCAGTATAACGTTTTTACAATGAGTGATGAATAGTAAACTATTTGGAAAGTTTGGTGAGCGATTATAAATATTTTCAAGTTGAGTGAGCAAGAATAACCCTTATTTAGTTTAGTGGCTATTTATTAAATTTACCCTTCTCTAGTTGTAGATACTGTTGGGATGGATAATCCTTAGACAACCTATTATTGTAAATATTTTGTTAATTTAAAGTTTGATTTGGATTCATAAAATTCATTAGGTTTTGCTTCAAAAAAGTAAGGGGGGAAATTTTTTATTCACACAATGTATAATGTATTTATTTACTAGCAGTGTAATATATTTTTTTCATAATATGGAAGTAGAAATAGAAAAATATAAGATTTGACTGGAGAACGATAAACAAGCTTGCACTTAGATTTCCTACCTTACAGTCCAAATAATGAGAATTGAGACGGTTTTTTTTTCTTTTGTCATTAAATGAATGATTAGAATTGAACTAGAGGAAAAGAGAAAATTCAATTAGTGTGTGAATAAGTTTGAATAAAAAAAAATTTATTTATTCAAACTTATTTGGAGACAAAATTTACAAGCAATAAATTGTTTTTTTCTTCTTTTAAACGTAGACAAATGCGTTGAAAAATGAAGAGTAGAATAAAATAATGTGTAGAGTTTTGGCAATCACGAATTTTCTTTGTCAACCCATTCAAAGAAAGACTATAGACATCTTGACCATCGTTAGATTTGTCTGTACCCCCCAAAAAAAGTCCTTTAATAATTGAAATACGTTGGGTGGGAAGAATTCCTTCAGGAAGTTAACATTTTTTGCTCAAACAAGGGTATTGATATACTTGATCTTGCTATTTCATATAAGATTGGTCGTTCCCATGAGTATACTACAGTTGAGCATCATTACCCTTTGATATTTTTAACGAAGTACTAGCTTCACTTTTGATGGAGTTAAATACAAAAATCTTTCTCTTAGTGCGGCTTTAAATCTTAAAAATTCATTTGAATTATTTAACTAATATCATGTTTTGGAGCTTGCCAAGAAGTTTTATCAAGAAGATTTCAAACCAAATGAGGTTCTTGCTTTGGGAGTAGAGTTACAACATTATAAGTACGATGTGATATCTGACCCTTAGTTTCAAGTATCTACAATTTCGAGTTAGGCCAGCAATTGATTGCGAGTAGAAGGTGCTTAAATTATCAACAATTGACTATATTGATTTCTATTGTATTGACTCTACCAGTTTCTACTATGACTATTGATTTTGCTACGAACATAGATGTATAATCTATTGTAAAAGAATTTTATACTATAGGACATCGTCAAATACTACATTAGCACGTATTGTACTTTCTCTGTTATTTATAAATTTTTGTACATTGACTTTTTTGAATTACGTAAATACATAGCTCCGCCCTTGCAAGTGTTCATATGGATAGTACACATGGTTAGATGCATATGGATAGTACACATGGTTAGATGGAATCCACAATGTCCGAAGTCCCATTGCAATTTCAATAACATAGATTTTTTCTTTTCTTTTTTGCTTTTGTGGTTCATTCCTTGGAAGCACGTGATTTAGGAACTATACATTAAAGTTGTTTTTGTCATTAATGAAGCATGCCATCAATCACCGGCTTCATCACTCGACAATCTTTGTATTTAAGTGCATGTTTAGTAGTGCTAAAATTATTTTTTAATCTTATAAGTTATGGGTCATATGAATATGTAGATAATAAGTAAGTAGTAAGTTGTGGTTCTTACGAAATATATAGAAAAAAAGATATGTTTGACTAAATTGTTTAGCTTAAATTATGATTTTAATATAAGATGAGACAAACAAGTACTAAGGTACATCAGCTTTAATTGAAAATTCAAAATTGAGTTTGTTGTCTCAACAAGATTGATGCAACTAGATAGCAAATTATATCACATATTGTTGGGACCATTGGATTATAATGGTTTTAGATAAATTTGTTTTATTCATAATTTCTACAACAAGAACCAACACAAACTACTACATCCTGAATCTAGTACTTCAAACTATAGCATCTTGAATCCACGAGAAATAGTTAAGCAACAAAAATTACACAACCAAATTCGAATAGAGTGAATGATTCCAACAATTGATTGGAAACTATTACATCAAGCGTATGTGAGCTTGGCCTCAAGTACGTGTCTAAGAGATAGAGAGGAGAGAGAGGCATGCAAGTATTCTCCATTTTTACATATATTTTTTATGGATCATTTTCCTTCTTGGTTGTCTAAAAGAAAAAATAGTAGAATGGGTCATAGAAAAAGGACGAAAGTTACCACCTAGATGGTAGGCAACCACAACAGGCATATAAGAAATGAAAGCAAGCTAGCACAAGTACACTTAGTAGTACCAGATTGACTAGTAGTACCCAATCAGCACATGGCGGTAATAGTACCGCATTGGTAGATAGAAGAACTATGAAGTGTTTTTCAAAATCAAAGTGCTACCCCTTTGCACATTATTTGAATAAGTGCATTATCTTATTGAATTCATTATTGTTGTTTTGATTTGCTACGATAATATGCCATCATTGGGTGACAGTATGCCTTCTGTTGTTTTCATATGAGCTGCATCGACGAGTTGGCCAAATGAAGAAATTTCATAAACTCTCTGTATTGCGAGTGTTTTGCTCAACTTCAAGTCTGTTCGTATTCTTCTGCTAAGTCACAGGAGTATTCAATGCTGAATTTCATGATTGTTGCGATGTATTCCTTTGTTAAACAACTAGAAGAGACGATACAAAATGTGGTCCTCCGATGTAAGAATTAGATCTTTTCCTAGAGCGAGAAATATTGTAAATATGTAAGTTAATAAAATGGATAACAATTCCTTAACTTTAATGCCTTTGGATCATCACCCTTATATAGGAGGTGGTGTGGAGGATGTGGCGCAGGGATCGGGACACGTATTACATTCTTGAATGTTGGGTCTAGGGTTGGCGTCATTAGTACCATGGCATCATGATCCCATGACATGTATCAAATTTTCGACAATTGAATTTAGGGTTATATGAAGTTTGTAAAGATTGACAAAAAAAGATCTTAAAAGCATAGAGAATATTTCCAAGCGTGAGTAGTTGGATGAAAATCTAGCCAAAGCCTTTCATGGCCGGGTGGCGTGCTACTCGGCCTTGGGGTCGCGGTTGGGTAGGATCCCTACTCGAAATTAAGGCCCTTGAAAGCCGGGTAGCAAGCTATTCGATCATCAATGACTTGGGACTGGGTAGCAAGCCACCCGACCATGTTGACCTTGGGGCCGGGTAGTTTTCTACCCGGACATATAGGCCTTGAGGCCAGGTAACTTGCTACTCGGCCACTAATGAGTAAGGCCTTTGGAGGCCGGGTAGCATATAGGACTTAGGGACGAATAGCTTTCTGTCCGGCCACTAAGGCCATGCTACCCGACCATAAAGGTCTTGAGATTGGGTAGCTTGCTACTCGTCCATATAGGCCTTAAGGCCGGCTAGCTTTGCTACCCGACCTCGAAGCTTTTTACTATTTCGGTAGTGTGCTATTCTGCCTAGAGTATTTCGCGACGGATGGGCATTACCCGCCCGTCAACAATGTTGGCAGTCATTTTTTTGGTTTGAATTTTGTAATTTTTTGCTTCAATAGCACAAGTAAACTAGAATGTCCAATAAACTATGTTGTGCTCCTAGCGTGCACGCCAACTAGCACGCAAATTGAATTGTACCCCGTGCTCGTAGTCATGGGCTGAGCTAGAAATTTTAGTTTGTGGGGGCGCTATGGCGGTAAGTAGTGCTACAATGTCGATCAATGACACCGCCCATAGAGATAGCAACATTTGAAGAAAATATAAAATTACTTATTTTATTCAACAACTCGTTATTTTATAAAAGGACTTTGGGTTAGCCGTTCATAAAAATGGAATATACATTTTATTTATAAAAAATTAAGTTTTGATTAAACCAAACTTGAAAAAATGAAAAAAAAATGTGAAAAAAAATTAAAATCATAGTTACTCATAGTAAACAAAATACAAAAGAAATCAATTCCCTATAAATAAAGAAAAAAAATTATGTTCTATTTAAGTAAAATTTAAAAAACTAAACCATATTTTCACGAGATTTTTGTACCTGAAAAAAAAAAGGAAAGTGTATTTTGTATTTTGTTTTTAAGATTTTGGAATTGAAAATCAAGGTAATGTTAAGGTCTAAAAGATTAAGTTTGAGGTAAATATATTCACACAACACTTTTTTATTTTTTGTACCACATTTTAATTACATTTAACATCTTTAATCTTTTAACATTAGCACTCACGTCTCCAAATTTTTTTATCACATTTTTAACTTTAACTTTTCATTAATTAGAACATATTGTGATTGATAACGGTTTCCATCAAAAATATTTATTGAGAATTCGTAAAAAGATTTATTTGTCTATTATATATTTTTTTAAAAATAAATATAAAAGTATGATAAAATATTTTTTTTCTTTATTTCAAAGCACGTAAACAAAATATCTCGACAGAAATCATCATCAATGATGAAATGTGTTAATTAATGAAAGTTGAAGATACAAATTCGATGACAAAAAGTTAAGAACACAATTGCAATAATGAACAAAAGTTGAGGATCTTAAGTACAATTAAAATGTGGTGAAGTTATACAAAATTGTAGTGTGAATATAACCACCATTAAATTTGGTGTTAAGCATAGTATTTTGCCACTTTTATCCTTCTAAAATGTGAGGAAATTGACGTTGAAGTTTATATAATTATGTAAAAAGATGAAATATGCAAATGAAACTAAAGGTTGAGGATTTAAAAGTGATTTGTTAAGGTTGTGGATTAATTGCACAAATTTCGAAAAAAAAATAAGAAGAGAAGGTAACATTGCGGTTGGGATTTGAACCCTAATCTGCCCATATCTCCAAAAAAAATAAGAAGCTCTACCACTAGAATAGAGGTAGTTCTTGCACATTTATCTAAATTTATAGGTTTTATTTTTGTTGTGGAGGCAAAATTATGAAAATTAAAATTTTCTTAAAACAAAACAAAAATTTTTAAATCAACAAGGAGATAGTCGCCCCCACTGCACACACTATAAATCCGCCCATGGGTGTAGGTGGCATTCCCAACATCAATTATCGTATGAACATATATGAACAAAATATTTAAATGTATAGCTATTGCGAGTAATCAATTGAGTCGTAAATCAATGGACTGTAATGCAAAGTACACGAGCTAAGGTGTGCGCGCTCATGACACACTTTATGTTAGGTTTAGAAAGTATAACGGCGAAGGATGGAAGTTGATCAACCAACTCCACTAGCGATATTGATTGCTCGGCATGGAATTGGTGGCTTAAATAATGACATGAGCATTAGTTATGATATGTGGAAGAGGTACTAACTCATGAGTTGTCTCAAATATTTCAAGACTATCAATGGAGTCACGACCTTCTTTAAGGTCAATCAAAAATACCATGGATTTACGATCAAAAAAAAAAAAATACCATGGATTAGTTGAGGTTGACCACCCTCCTTATCATGATTGGCCGATTGACTAGCCATAAAATAATGTCTGGTCTTGTGACCAGCTTTTGTAGATGGCTAACTCCTATAGTTGGTTGATCAACCAGCCATTTTATGACTAGTCACGTGATCAGCTTTTATCTTTTGTCTAATCTCGTTTGTTACATATTATAAATTAAAAATGAGTTTTTTTTTACTCACAATTGTTGATTTTTTGAAAAAATTAAATGTAAAAAGTGACATTTTGTTGATTAAAGATAATTTTAAAATATTTGAAACGTAAGAAATTGTAATTAAAAAAATCAATTTATAATTTATAATCTGTATCAAACGGACTCTGAAGATAGTTGGTCGGATGATTTCTTTATAGAGTTTTAGTGTGTTTGAAAGAGCTTTTTTAAAGTCTAAAAGCACTTTCTAAAGAGTAAAAGTATTTTTGGTAATTTTTATTGTTGTTTGGTTAAAGTCAAAAAGTACTTTTTGACTAAAAAAAATATCTTTAAAAAGCTGTTTTAGAAAAGTCTAAATTTTGAGCTTCTTTAAAAAGCTATAATTGAGCTTTTACGAGAAATTGTAATTAATATTTAATGAATTTCAAAATTAACAAAATAACCATTAATACATCAAAAAAAAGATATTAATTTATTTACTACATTAATTACTTATATCAAATTGTCGCTTCATATACTTATATAAAGTGAAAAAAAATATTAATACAAATTATACATAATATGTTTGATTTAAATAATTAAATATTGTTTAATCAAATATACTAAAATAATCATGGTGTTATAATTAAATTAATATATTAATTTTAATAGTTATTATAGGATATAAAATTATATGATTTCTTTTAAAAATAATATGAGTTATACAATAATTAATTATTGTTTAGTTAAATATATTAAAATAATTGTGTTATTATAATTAAATTAGTATATTAATTTTAATAGTTATTATAGGATATAAAAAAAATTATTTATTTTAAAACAAATAATATGAGATATATAATAATTAATTACTGTTTAATCAAATAAATATAAAGTTTATACAAAAGTACTTTTATAGTTATGCGACCAAACACTCAATTTAATATTCACAACACTTTTTTGATTCATATCCAAACAGTCAACAACTTTTTAATAAAAACTTTTCTTTGTTAAAAGTTTATATACTAAAAACTCTATCGCTTAAAAGTTTTTACTCACAAGTTATGCACTAAACGGATTATTTGACTCTTTGATATTTTAGTACAATAATATTTAATTTTTAGTTAAATTTTCGGACAATTAATTTCAAATATTAAAATTTTGACGGAATTGTCATTAATGACCAAACTCACTTAAGGATGATTAAGAACAAAATGATTGTTGTAAACGACCCATCATTACTGCAATTGCGTGGCAAACTTGTATCGAATAACAAAAGCCGTCCTGCATTAAAATATGGTATTTAGGTAAAACGATAATCAATACACCCGACCACATCATTATTTAATTGTCGCATAAACCGGCATATGAGCCGCGCGGCATCTTTCTTCTTGTGATTGCTTTTAACTTTTAAGCAAAAATAATAATAAATGAGTATGAATTTGACATTTATGGCATATTGGACACGTGGAACTAAATAGAACAGGGTATCAAAAATAAGTAAGGGGAACGATTTCCTATTCATGATGGGTAGGACCCACCCATCATGAATAGAGGAAAGATAAGTAATGTTATTCATAATCGTTTATTATCGATTAATGTTATTTATAGTAAATAATTATGAATAATTACTCCAATAAAATAATATTACGTAGATTTACTATCGATAGTAAATGACTATGAATAACATTAATAATCATAAATTGAAAAAATTATTCACCCATTTTGTTTAATTGCACGTGGGTAGAGAATTTATTAGCATACATTATGTTAGTTTGATACCTTTTTTTTTTTTTTTTTTTTAATCTCACCTTTGCACCAATATGGTATGAAGATTGTTTTCTTGTATAGAGTAATCACGTTATGTTAGATCATCTCCAATGTAACAATATGGATTGTCGATATGTGGCAAGTAAAATAAAAATAAAAAAAAATATCTTCAATAGGGTTGTTGAATGAAAAAATTATAGTCAAATTGTAAAAGAGAGAAAATGTAGATAAATTATATAAAAATTTTTAACTTAGCAAAGGCATGAGACAATTAGAAATAAAATCCCACCATTGGAACAACATAACTTTACAAAAATTAAATCAAATTTTTTTTTTTTTTTTTTTTTGTTTCTCGAGTAATTTTTTTCCTTTTTCCCCACTTTGCCTCATAACTCGGCAAATTAGTAAAAAAAAAAAAACAAAATTTTTTCTAAATAATTTTTGACTTTCTCCAGAAAGTAAAAAAAGAATAAAATAAAAAAAAAATAAAATTTTGGTGGCTTCCAGAGAAAGCCACCAAAAAAAAAAAAAAAAAATAAAACAAAAAAAAATTTGGTGGCTTTCTCGAGCAACTCGAGAAAGCCACAAAAATAATTTTTGGTGGCTTTCTCGATAGCCACCAAATTTTTTTTTTGGTTTCTCAAGTAACTCGAAAAGTCATTTGGGAAATTTTTTTTTAAAAAATACTAATTTAAATCGAGTTTTAAGACAAAGTGGGGAAAAATAAAAAAAAAAAAAAATATTCAAAATTTCACTTAGTCATGGATTAAAAAAAATTCATTTGACATAGAAAAGCGATCACCAAAAATATGAAATTTTCAAGGAACATAGAATATTCATGTAGCTACCACATATCAAAATTTGATACTCCGACGACATGTTTCGCTTACTAAAATGCTTACGAAACATCCCTTTGGAATAAGGAGGAAAAAATGGAAAAAAATCAACAATTAATGATAATGCTTAAACTTTTGTTTTATGTTATAAACAAATTGTACACATGCAATTTGAAAATAAATTTTTAAGTCGATAACATTTGATTTTTATTTTTTTTCTAAATAATTTGATAACATTTTATGTTAAATTTGTTCTATAGATTTGTTGTGTAAACGTTTTATTCCGAGTTGTATAATAAATTGATTATTGTAATAAATTGACATAATTATTGTAATAAATTGACATAATTATTATAATAAATTTGCATTCCATTGTGTTATCATAATTGTTAAAATAAAATAAAATAAAATATATTATAATAATTTAATATATCGATCAGTTATAAGCCACCAACTGCAACTTTAAAAAACAAATGTTTTATTTACAATAAATTCATATTAAGTTTTATTATAATTATTAATTATACTAAAAATTGATTATTTTAATAAAATTTATATAATTAGTATAATAAATTGACATAATTATTATAATAAATTTGCATTCCACTGTGTTATTATAATTGTTAAAATAAAGTATATTATAATAATTTTATATCATATATAATTTATTATACAATGTTATAATAAATGATAGGGTAAAAAACTATGCATGTGCTTAAATTATCAAAGAACTCGACAAACCGAAATTTGAGATTGCCGAGTTGCTCAATTATTTATATGAATAAAATGACACATACCACAAAGTCAAAAATAAAATCCAAAACTAATGTTGTCGAGTTGCTCGACAACAATTAAAAAAATATTCAAAAGCAATGTTATCGAGTAACTTGAAAAAAAAAAAAAAAAGACAAAAGCCCATGTCTCACCCTTTGTCGAGAACTCGACAGACTCCAGTTACTCGACAAACTGGACAATTTGTCGAATTACTCGACAACATTTTTTTTCCCCATTTGGCTTATTGTTTACTTTATTATAATTTTTATTATTTTTTATATTTTTTAATTATTTTTTGTTTACAAAAAAAATGTAACTTCTTTTGCGATTTTTAGATTTGTTTTTCACTTTTATTATAAATGTTATTTATAGATTATTTGAGATTAGTCATTTTGAATTTTGAATGAAATAATGGTAGCTTTCTCTAGCTTTGATTTTGACTATTGGAATTTTTTTTTTTTTTTTTTTTCTCGACGCCATTTTGTCGAACAACTCGACAAACTTCATTCCATGGAATTAATATATATTTTTCATTTATTCCTTTCACTGCCGAGTTACTCGACAAACTGGGTTTGTCCCGGTTTGTCGAGCAACTCGACAAATTCGATGGAGACTCAAAAAAAAAACCTCCATTACGAATTAGATATTGAGAAAATTATATGGACATGTATTCTCATCCACAATCGGATCGTCAAATATTTTTTTTTTTAAGGAAAAAAATAGGAACCGCTGCTCGAATTAGACATGTCATCCACTTTTGTCGCCGCCGCCATTTACGTGTTAATTTTCTTCCACCAAAACAAAGACCATACTCTTCTCCTTACAATTTACAAATCATACGAGTAAACCAAAATTGTTGATTTGTCGCGAAATAAATAAATTGCCACAGTTAATGACTCTAAAATACATTTTATGGGACTATGAAGACCCATAAAATGAAGTTTGTCGAGTTCAAATCTCTTACACACACGTGTTTTGTTTGTTATCGGTCCTTTAGGAATTGTAAATTGTAATTTTGTTTTTAGTTGTTTGTTTGATCGTGAAATTTTCGGTAAATCCGTTCCAATTTTTAATTTATTGAACGTTCCGTTCGATGAGGATACTTACGGAGTTTTTGAGCTTTAAGACACTCAAATTTGAATTCGTTTGTCTTTTCCTTTGTTGGGGTCCTCCTCATTTTGAGATATTTTCCTTGCATTTGACCCGTGTTTTGTTGTTAATGGTGTAATTAATTTTTTTCTTTAGTGATTTACGTGTGGGGTATGTGATTAATGTGTAAGTCTTCGAATAAACCCAAGGTAACAATTCAAAGAATTATTAACATTTTCATAATCCTCTATTTCATATATGAAAAGGAATCAAAAAATCAAGAAATATGCCATTATTCTACAATTTTTATATCAAGTGTACTCAAGAAAAAATATCAATATATTTTAAATAAATGGCCGAAAAATTAGACAAAACATTTGAAGAAATTTTGACCTTTCTTTTATTATTTGTTAATTATTTATTTTTTAGTGTGTATGAGCAAATTGTACACAATTCGCTCTAAATTTGTTACATTTTCAAATTTGTTTAAAAATTTTAATTTCATATTTTTTTTTGGTCATTTCAATTACATTTAAAACCTAAAATTTTTTTCCTATATTTGTCACTTACGTGCAACACACGGCTTTAAAACTAGTATATGTGTGTGTGTGTGGGTGTGGGGGGGGGGGGCAAGTAAAATAGAAGAAAAGAGAAAAGTATATTTATTAGGGTTGTGAATTAGAAAAAATATAGTCAAATTGTAAAAGAGACAAAATGTAAATAAATTATAAAAAAAATTAATAAAAAGTGATTACTACACATTTCGATAGAGATAAATTATAAAAAATTAAATAAAAGATGATTAACACACATTTTTTGGACATTAATTATATCCTCTACTTTTTTCTTGACATGTAAATATTTTTGGATGATGTGACATTTTTTAGTACAATCAACGATTGCATTGGAGATACTCTTAACAAATTAAATTCCTACACATAATTAATTACGTACAACAAAACACATGTTTGGCGCTATTAAAATTATTTTTTTAAGTATTTATAAATTGTGAATTTTATAAAATATGTAGATAAAAATATATTTAACCAATTTGAATTATTAATTTAAGCTAAAGCAAACAAGCTGTGTTTGATTAAAATTCTTTAAAGTTGGAGATTTATACAATAAACTATTATTTATTTTATTTTCTAACTTTTACCCTTTTTATGTTTTAATTAGTATTTTGTTGGCTTCTTTTGAATTAGAGAAGTGATTATTTACTTTATTAAGATAACTTTATGTATAATTATTTATTACCAATTAAAGAAAAATTTATATGAACAGATCAAAACTAATTTGACTGAGTTGATAGATCTTTTTCCATATATACTAGTGAAGTCCAGCAAATGCTGTATTTTAATGAAGTAGTTAATAGTGTGGTCATTGTTTGTAAGTTTCTTAATTATTTTATCGCTTATAAAAGATTAAGTAAAATATGCATTAAAACTTGATGAGAAAAATACGATTATTTAAAATTGAACGATATAGTTTTGATTGATTTTTAACACAAACTTTCTTCATTTTAGATGATCTGATGAATGTTGTGTAATTTACTGACAGAATTAATTATTGCAATTCCTGCAATTGGATACTTCAAATATTATCTAAAAAGATTATTCAGTTGCTTTAAAATTTAAACTTATTCCATATTTCTTCTCAATATGACCCTGACTTTTTTTAAAATTTTCACTCTTTCAATTTAATTTTGTTCATTATAATCAAACATTCAAAAATTTTAAATCACACGAGTGTCGTGAGATATATATAAGATTAATTGTGAACTTACGATAATAAGTTGTTAATTAATGATATCTCTTATTAGGTAGATTTTTGAAGTAATTAATAAGCAAGAATTTGAGGGAAAAGTGTTGCCGGCTTGGGGGTGGAATTTTGGAGTACCGATTAGGAAGGTTTTTTAAAGTATTGATTTTGGGTGTTTACGAGTGGAGTGAAGTGGTTTTAGATGGTTTTTAATAGCGATTTTTAAATGATCCAATCCATGCTTTGGAGTTTATTATGGGGAGAGTTTTGGAGTACCGATTAGGAAGGTTTTTTAAAGTATTGATTTTTGTTGTTTATGAGTGGAGTGGAGTAGTTTTAGATGGTTTTTAATAGCGATTTTTAAACAATCCAATCCATACTTAAGAATTTGTTATAGCGGTTCTAAATTTTTTTTATAAGAATCAAATTAAATATATGCCTATATATAAAAAAATTAAATTAAATTAAATTTTAAATTTTTTATATATCAACTTATCATTAAAAATATAAAATTAAAATTATGTTCTTGCATGTGTTTTCTTCTTCTATATATGTTCTTTTATTTTTACAAATATTAAGTATATGATAATTTTGAAAATAATTGTTTGAAATGGAGTAAAACTTAAAGAAATTTTGAAGAACGATTAAAAATTACCGATTTGGAGGGTTGGGAGATACGTTTCAAATTACACTATATCGATTTTGGACGGTTCTCAACCTTTCATAAATGGTACCACCCAAAAATAATAAAAATACAAAATAAAAAAAATCCCAAGCATGCCCTCATTGTTATTTATTTCCTCAATTTAAAAATTAGAAATCAACAAAATTATATACACATATAATTATAATGATTTAAAAATAATTTCACGACACTAAATTACGTAAAAACGAAAAAAAAAAAACCTCTATAGCTTAAATCAACAAAAATAATTCAAAAAGTAAATGAATGTTCATTCTAGCATCTAAATAATTGCATGCTTATGATTTTTTAACACATAACGATTAGCAATGGAAACATGCATTTGTCATTCTTAACACTGTGCATGTTTTGAAGTGCAAAATTCAATATCCAATTAGTCGTATTCACCATATTCTTTTGCCTTTTGCCGTAGCCAATAAGAAATCAAGAAAATTATTTTTACCATAATCAATAATCGAGGTAAAAATATAAATAAAAATAAATTAGTATAAAAAGCACACATTTAGAAACGATCTTTTGTATCCTCACCAGTGTCAAATTTATTATTACTACTATTTTCTCAAACAAAAAAAACTCATTGCCAATTTTGTTACACTTACAAATTTAGAAAATTTTCTAAGATGATATTTACACTGCTGATAAATATTGACTACGAATTTGACATTAGAACTATTTAAAAACTCAAAATGAAAATTAAAAATCAATACTCAAATAAGTACAAATGTTCAAACAATCATAAAAACTAACAACAAAACTTAATCGACTAAATTGGTCGATTTTTTAAAGAATATGACTAAAATTGAAACGAAAACTAAAAATACGAACGAAAGAAGATAGGAGAAATGAAGCAATGTTGGTAAAAAAAAAATAATGCTGAAAAAAATCTATGATTGAGAAAAAAAATTGAAACAAAAAAAAGGGCATCAAGAAAAGATAACAAAAAAAACATAGAAATAACAAAATAGAAAAAAAATGAAAAGTGGTGGGAGTGTCACACTAAATATCCCTCTTTTAATATATAGGGATAGGGATATAGAGATAGAGATCAAGGATATAGCGGCATTAGGGTGAATAAAGCGGGCCAAAAATATATAAAACCGATGGACAGTAACTGACACGCACTCCTATAAACAGTGGCTTTACAAAGTGACTCTTTTATATAGTTAAAGATATATTTAATAATTAAAAGCATATCTATTTTATATTTTAAATTTTGAAAAACAAGATTTGTTATTTGAACATATACTCAAAACGTGTGGGAAAAAGATTTTCGAATGACAAATATTTAAAAAAATATGACACATGCCATGTTAGTCGTGAATCACGAAATATTTAAAAAATATTGATGTTCGATATTAAACATCACGTTATGTTGAATACTGAATATTTTAATACCATTGATTTTATCAAATTTTCAATTAAATGTAGTAATAAATTGAATAAAAAGAAAAATTATTTATGTAATAAAAAAAGATTTAGAAATAATATTTTAATTGTTTCTTTTGCGTAGGCACATACGCAACGCACACACCAACCAAATATTTGTGATTGAACAATCGACAACATCACTATCTAATAGAATCTTGGGCGGCCTACCTACCCCACTCGGTGGAATGTTCTTTTAATTATAAAAATTGACAAAATTTAAAATACACATTACATATTATATCATCAGAATAATTAAATATATAATAATTTTTATTTCAACTAACATTATTCGTATACCTTTACTTACTCCATATCGTGTTATCAAGACTTCTATTTCAACACGAGTCTATATACTTTTCGCTTGAGTTACAATTATAGTGTGTTTGAAAGAGATTTTTCAAATATTTTAATATAGCATCAAATAGTATAAAAAGTTGTAAATTATATAAAAGTTGAGGGGTATTTTGGTCACAAAGTGTATTAGTTGCTAATTATATAAAAAGTTGAGGTAATAGATGCCAAAAATTAAATATTGAGGATACAAGTGCAAATGAAATAAAAAATTGGTGACATTAGCTACAATTTATCCATTTAAATTTCATAATTTTTTTTTTTTTTTTTTTTGCTCAATTGAAAAGTACTCAATCATACCTACCGAAGCAGAGTTGATCGAATTTTGGCCTAATTTGGTTCTACCGTTGATCAATTCTAGTCTGATTTAGTTATATCCTTGTACATGAAACTATTTGATTAATTGTGTAAATTTTGCATATAATTCAACCTAACTTTTATTAAAATAGATAAAATCCAATCATTCTCACCCCCAGTTGTCATTCATGAATTCACTTTTATATTATATATACAAAGAATTCCACCTACTAATATATTTGACAAATAATTACGACTCTTAATTTTAAAAATCTAAAAATTTAGATGTATTAAAACATTTATTAGAATGTAGATATAAGAATTTTAAAAGTTCTAAGAGCATCTCCAATGCACTCCATATATTACTTTTTAGATGTGTTACATAACACAGATAGACAGAGTTATAAAAAAATTCTCCAATGCATGCTAACGAAAATTCCATCCAGCTCATGATGCTACACACTAAAAAATAGACTCCGATTTCTAAACAAAATAACTCATCAAATTTAAATCAAACTCGTCATTTTCTTTTTAAAAAAAAGTTGGATAAGGGAAATAAAAATTGAAGATTCACCAATTAAAAAAATATTAATGTCATATAAGCGGTAATATTAGATTTAGACGGAACCTATTGGAGACGAATTTTTAATTTGACCGTCTATTTAATAGATGTAGTGCCACATAGATTGAAAATTCGTCTATTTTATCTGTCACGTAGATTATAAAAGATCGAATGTATTGTAGATGTTCTAATAAATCTAGACCGTTATATTAACTTAAATTAAAAATCGTAATTATTTGTCAATTTTTATTAATCGAAGCAACAATCTCTATTTTATATATATATATTTCAATTTTTTATTTGTTTAGTAATCAAAGTGGGCTCGACTCTCACTAATTTGGTGTTGTGGACAAGGACTAGTTTGAAAGAAAAACAAACAAAAGTGTATTTTAAACACAAATCTCATTCACGCTTCCTCGAATTCATCGAACAAACTCAAACAAATTGCATGAATTCTAACAGCTTTCAGAAATACTTTCGGGCACATAACATTTTAATTTAACTGCAATGATGACAGAAGCATGTCTTACGTGACGACAACTTGAAGTTGTTATGTTTAAAAATAATAGATTCTCTCTTCAACACATCACGTAAGTTTTATACTATACGATATATTGTAACATCATTATTTAGTACAATATTGGCTTAATACGGCACATCAAATTAGGAAGTAACAATCAATATTTGGTTAGACGTGTTTAGGAGAGTTAGTCGTATAATTGTCGTTGTCATAATTATTATTAGGGTCCGATCCGGTCATTATGAGAAAAATTAATTTTTGTAGTGTAAAATTTCAGTAGCAGTTCGATTTTAAAGTACAAAAATTCTAACTATTATCATGGATACAAAATCTTCAAAGAAAAAAAAAAGAATGGTAATTCATAAAATAAAAATAAAAAACGAGAATCATACGATCCACTTTTTATATACATATTTACTCATAACATATAATATAAACACTTAAAAAATAATTTCAATCTTATCAAAACATATGCTAAATAACATGATGTAAGAGAAAATTTCTTGAGAAGTATATCTATCGATGATAATAATTTTTAAGTTGAATGATTAAAGAGTTCGAAATTTTGAAAGTATATAAAGACATAAAAACACAAGAAAAATAGAGTGTTTGTGCAGAACTCGTTAAATAGACTAAAAATAGATAGTCTAGTGATCTACTTGTCTATCAATTCGAGAGTCGAACGCGCTATTTTGACTAAAAAAAAATTGAGAAGAGACCGATAGGAGAGAAAATATTTGCCATATATTGGGGCATGGCTCAAATTTCAGTTGAATTGAGTCGAGGCGGCGGTCTGGGTCAAACGAAAGACTACATGAATATTGTACATAATTACACATTACACACAGTAACTAGTAATATACGATCCGAATTTTGGTGATTTCCAATATAATCTAAACATTCTGTAAAATACCCATGATTTTATAATCATAGCCCTTGCTTATTCTTTTTCTCTCTCTTTGATCTATATTTTGCGTATATTTTTTTGTCTCTATCACTCTACTACCTCAACATTTGCCGAGGCAGAAGAACACTTTCTCCGACAACGCAATAAACAAACGAAAAGGTTGGACGTTTTTCTACAGTCATATTGTTTTTTAATGCCTAGTTGTGATTTGATTGTTATAATTTGCAAGTATTCAGGTTTGTAGATTGGAGATTTCAATCTGTGTGTCTATTGAGCTCCAAAACTGTCGATTACTGTAATTCTATTTGAGATTATTGTTGAACTGGTTAATCCAATGGCCAAAACTTCTGAATTTTGTTAATCAGGTTTTTGTTAGTTTTATCATTTAATTTCTGCTGTAATTGTGAATTGAATTTCTGCATCATAATATATATAAATTCTGAGTTTGTGGAAAATTGTGTTTTAATTTCTGGATTTCAAGATTATCTAAGTTTTATTTTGAAATTTGGGTTCCTAATGAAGGAACTCTATTGAAAACTACATGAATACGAACTCCCCCGTGAAAAAACAAATTTGCCATTTCTTTACTTATTTTATCATCTTAAAATGTTTGTCTCGATGTTATTGATGTAAAATTTATGTCTGCTTCTGCTTTATTTTTTACTCTTACCCACAGAACACACTAATATTACAATATTTTATGTTTTATCTTCGTTTCTGGACTAAGCTAAGTTGTTTACAGAGAGTCTTTGATTCCTTCGTAGGATATATTAGTATTAAATTGATCATCTAACACTGAGTTTTTTGTTTGTGGTTTTTTAATTCAACAGATCATTTATTTGGGCCGGGAGTACAGTTGAACCAGTACGGCTATTAACCGTGTTCTTGATCCTTGTTTAAACATTTGGTGCCACAAGAGGAACCAACGATCCACCTGTTAATTAGTATTGATGCAGGCTTTCTGAATTGATGAGACAAGAGAGAATTTCAATTGTGACGAGAATTTCTCAGTGGAACTCATGATCACAAGTTTTAGGAATGGGGTACTTGAACATGGAGAAAAAATGGGTATTACCTCTCGTCATAAGCTCGTTAGTATGCGTTTTCCTTCTTGCTACCTCTTTCAATATGGGGATGGTGTCCTCATTGCGCGATTCGATCTTTTCAATACTGCCATCTCGTCTTAGAATCAATCAAGCCAGCCCTTATTTTGTGGAGGCAAAGATTAAGCAAGCTCCACCTCCTCCTCCTCGTCATTCCATTCCAAAATTTGCTTATTTAATTTCTGGATCAAAGGGTGATTTAGAGAAGCTTTGGAGGACTCTTCAAGCGCTATATCATCCTTGGAATTATTATGTTATTCATCTGGATCTTGAGTCGCCGCCAGAGGAGAGACTGGAGCTTGCTTTGCGAGTTGAAAAGGATCCCATTTTTGCAAAAGTTGGGAATGTGTACATGAATACTAAAGCAAATATGGTTACTTATAGAGGGCCAACCATGGTTTCTAATACTCTTCATGCCTGTGCCATTCTTCTCAAGAAACATCAGGATTGGGATTGGTTTATTAACCTAAGTGCTTCAGATTATCCCCTGGTGACTCAAGATGGTGAGCTCTTTAGATTTTCTCTCATTCTTTTAATTACACATCCTTGGGAAAAAGTTTGTGCATTCTGTTTTGCTTATAACTAGATTTTGCATAGAGAATGCGATGATTTCTTGTTTCGGAATTGTTTTAAGTTCATCTATTTTGTTCTTGCAGATCTTCTTTACACGTTTTCTAAGATAAAACGAGAATGGAATTTCATTGAGCACACAAGCCAATTAGACTGGAAAGAGTAAGCTCTCTGTGTTTGCACCTCTGTGAGCATGACAATGGAATGAACAAATCATAAATTCTTTGTTATTCTTTTGATTTTGTTGCAGGGGTCAAAGGGCCATGCCATTAATCATAGATCCTGGCCTTTACCAGACAAACAAGTCAGATATATTTTGGGTCACCCCGCGGAGAGCGTTACCCACAGCGTTCAAATTGTTTACTGGTCAGTACTGTCAAAATAAATTAATTAGGCAAATGTATATATTCCAATCTACCACAGTGATTTAATTACTGCACATTTCAATATGCATCACAAAATATCATTCATTCGCTTGCTGTTGTGTTACCAAGTGTCTGATCTTTGTTGTTTCCATAGTATAGGTTAGTTCAGCAGCATTTAAGTTGACTTTTAATGATCAGGGTATTGCTTCTCGTGGTATGTATGAGTATTGAAGTTGCAATTACCTAAATGAGGTAGGATAAATTAATCGATTAGGAATGACTACTGGCTGGAACCTCTCAGCTGTTCAAAACTCGCCAGGAAATGCATTTGAAATTGTATTTGTTGTTGGAAAAATTTTCAGCATCAATTTGCTGACTTCACTATCTTCTGGAATTTTCACTATATGTTCATTTTGTTTTATAAATGGTTCTGTTCTATAGAATGTTACTGGAACTGGCTTGGGGAAAGTTGAGAAAACTTTACTAAATATTCCATGCACGAGTTAGCTAGATGTCCCTGTAGCCTTTTCTCCATCCTTCCAGAGACCTTCATCTTGGTTAATTAGGACTCTACCCCCTGAAAATACAATTTCATGGAATAAATTTGTCAGTCTGGTATAAGGCCAGGATGATGTTTGTGGAAATTCCGGGATTTCAGTATGGATTTGAAAGCTATTAGACCAACACAATTGATCAGCATTCAATGCTTTCTAGCTCCAACAATTTTATTTTACATTTTCGGCTTTTGATTTATGAAATTCCTTTCTCTTCACTTTACTCAGGTTCAGCTTGGATGATCCTCTCACGTGCATTTGTCGAATACTGCATATGGGGTTGGGATAATCTTCCGAGAACCCTGCTCATGTACTACTCAAACTTTCTGTCCTCTCCCGAAGGGTATTTTCAAACTGTTATCTGCAATGCTCCAGAATTTGTGCCAACGGTTGTCAATCATGACATGCACTACATTTCTTGGGATTTTCCTCCCAAACAGCATCCACATATTCTCTCCCTTAACGACACAGCAAAAATGACTGCAAGTGGTGCTGCCTTTGCACGTAAATTCAAGCAAAATCTACCTGTCCTGGACAAACTTGACAAAGAATTTCTTGGGCGAAAGAACGGAAGTTTCACTCCGGGCGGGTGGTGTGCAGGTACCCCTCCTTGCTCTAAGGTTGGAAATCCTACCCAGCTTAGACCCGGTCTGGGTGCTCGAAGGCTTCGACGTCTTATAGATACACTACTTGTGTCAGCCAAATTTGGTCAAAATCAGTGTAATTAGATTTTGCTGTATCATTCGTGCTCAAGGACACAGAAAGGTAAAGAAAACCAGTTAGTTCATTCACAACCGTGAACGACAACACGTTGCAATATTGTATCAAAGACACATCTCTATCGACCTACTTTTTGTAGGCTTCGATAATACAGACATCGAAAGATTCAGTTTCTTCGTCTTCTTGATTTTATGCTGGATTTCATAGACTTCCGTGTTTTCACCCGGCAACCATGGCTTTAGTCTTGCATTTGAGCTTCATCTCTCTGTGGTCCAATTCAATTATACAGAGGATCAATTTGATTGTCCTAAGATCTGCAGATTTGACTCTATATTTGTACAAAATTTTGCTTTTGATGTTTTGATGTTACAATTTGCTAGACGTGATATCAAGAATTATATGTTGTTGGCCAATAGTTTTAGAATATTAAATGCAAAATTTTCAAAATCATCTTCCTACGACATGGAAAAATTGTATATAACTTTTTAGTGCTTGTTTGATTTAGATTTTAATCTACTAAAAAATTATGGTTTAAAGTGAATAATTATTTTTAATTACACATTTTATAAGACTTACAACTTTTATTAATTTTTCAACTATACATTTAATCAATATTTTATCAATATTTGTTAAAAAGCTCAATCAAATAACCTCTTAATTTTAGTTTAAAAGATATTGTTTTATGTAAAATGACTTAAAATATTCTTACTCTAGAAGGCCACCTCTTTCTAAGCTGGTCAAATTGATCCTTACTAGAATCAATCAGGTAAAAAACGACCCCAACTGGATTCTCTCTCAAAATCTCGTTTTTCCTAAATCTTGCCAAACCAACCATCTTCTTCTATCGGGTCATGGTGGATACAAAAAGGGTAGGGACTAGATGTGTTTGTTTGGTCATGCATTTAAGAGCTTATAAGCAGTATTCTACGAAATGTATTGATAATAAATAGATAATAAGTTGTGGGTCCTACGAAATATATGAATAAAAAATAGGATAAATTCAAGGTCGGTCACTGTTTAGGCACTTATGAGCTCTAAAGTCATATGCTCAAAACTTAATTCAATTAAAGTCACATTTTAGAGCTAAAAGACCAACATACCCTTAATTGTTAAAAAACGTTAATTGTGATATTGTTTTGTGGTGATACTGTTTTGTCGTGATACTGTTTTATCTATGATACTATTTTATATACATAATGTGCTATAGTACACTTATACCATAATTTTATCTTTGATATTGATTTATTATGATAATGTTTCAACCTATGATTGCAAAATGTTTGATACTCTTTCAATATATAATAATGTTTCTATTTGCCAAATTTTTACCTTGTTTTTAATGATACTAAAATATTATGACAAAGTTTCAACCTATGATATTGTTTTAATCTCTTAGATTTATCTTTGATACTATTTAATTATGACAAAGTTGTCTAAGAATAGAATACAAAATGCTTGATACTCTTTCGATCTATGATATTGTTTCTATTTGTCGAATTTTGGGATGAATATGAAAATTTGATGAAATAAAAACAGTATCAAAATATATTAATGCATATTACCTAAACAAAACAGTATTATAAACAAAACTAAGACATTCAAACAATATCATAGGATTAAAACAGTATTATGGATTAAAACAGTATCAAATTATACTAATGCACATTACCTAAACAAAACAGTATCATGGATTAAAACAGTATCATAGACAAAACTAAGACATTCAAACAGTATCACATGTTCAAACCTTGTCATAATTAAACAGTATCAAAGATAAAAGCAAGGTATCATAAGTAAAACTCATTCCACCTAGATTAAAACAGTATTATGGATTAAAACAGTATCAAAATATACTAATGCACATTACCTAAACAAAACAGTATCATGGATTAAAACAGTATCATAGACAAAACTAAGACATTCAAACAGTATTATATGATTAAAACAGTATTATGGAATAAAACAGTATCAAAATATACTAATGCACATTACCTAAACAAAACAGTATCATAGGATTAAAACAATATCATAGATTAAAACAGTATCAAAATATACTAATGCACATTACCTAAACAAAACAATAACATAGTCAAAACTAACACATTCAAACAGTATCATAGGATTAAAACAGTATCATAGATTAAAACATGTTTTCAAAATATACTAATGCACATTACCTAAACAAAACAGTATCATGGATTAAAACAGTATCAAAGACAAAACTAAGACATTCAAACAAGATTCATATGATTAAACAAGATTATCATAGATTAAAACATGTTTCAAATGATAGTAAAATATTATGACAAAATTTCAACCTATGATATTGTTTCAATCTCTTAGTTTTATCTTTGTTACTGTTTAATTATGACAATGTTTCAATCTCTTAGTTTTGTCTATAATACTGTTTTAATCCATGATACTGTTTTATTTAAGTAATGTGCATTAATATACTTTGATATTGTTTAATCTATGATACTGTTTTATCTTTGATACTGTTTAATCCACAATACTGTTTTTATTTAGATCATGTACATTGGTGAACTTTAATCCATCAACATATGATATTTATTTTATTAAGATAATGTTTCAACTATGATACTAATATATCAAACTTTATATATAGTTGGAATAATGAAATTTTTATTGGGTCTTTGTAAATTTTTGCACTTCAGTGTGCTGTAAGTGACATTTATAATTTCTGCATTTTGTTTCATTTTAATTTATTTTTTAATATGTTTGGTTAAGCTTTAAAAGTAGCTTATTTTTGTGTATTTGATCCGATTTAACTATCGTGATGTGTGTTAATTCATTTTCGATTCAATTCATTTCTTCGAGCAACGATTATGATGCACCAACTCACTTTGTTATCTGTGATATTGTTTTAGAGGATGTATGATACTGTTTTGACAAGAAAAATTAAAGATTGTCATTTTAAACTAAATAAACGATTTCAAATGGGTAAAATCCATCGTATGCAGTGGTAAAGCGACTAGTCTTAACCGTCTTGTCGACACAATTCTGAAAACATATTATAATAAAAATTTTGAGCACGTATGTGAATTCTATACCTATTTATATTGTAATACTGTTTTAATATTGTTTTGTATAATACAGTATCAAACAACACACATGACTAATTAACAACACAAATAAATAATCTAATGGTCAACTTAATACAGTATCAAGCTGCTATTCTATAATACAGTATCATCTCCTATAGAATATCAAACTGCAAATCACGGCCACAACTAATATAATCATATTATATTCTATGATACTGTTTATTATAATACATTATCATCCCCTATAGAAATTCATCAAACAAATCATCCATATAGACACTCCAACATTGAGATAACTCCAGTTCAACATTTGATCTACAGATTATTGCACTTAACAATAAATGATAATTCAGTTCATCACCAAGATATGATGGATTCAGATCATTCAACACCAAGACGACGAATTTGAGCTTGGTTCTAAGCCTGGTGCAAAACCAGTTAATCTATTGGGCGGTGGCGTGCGAGAATGATATGGTATAGATCTCTGCGCAGTACAATTCCATTATCTTATTCTTTAGCAATCTCTTTTCTTGTTTGTCACGTGACCAGAGAGGCAATTTTGCCCACAGATATTTTGAACTGGGCTATTGAAGGAAAGCTTCCATATTTTGCCGCTGTTGTTGAAATTAAGAAACAACTTGGATCTCACTTCAAGGCATGTCCTATCAGTGTCAGTTGTATGTTCAGACCCATCCATGTTGTTTCACCACATAAATTGGAATCAATGGCAGTTGATATTGCCCACAAAATTCAATTGGAATTGCCTCCAGTAAACTTTTATGCTATAACTTTTCGTTATTGCAGGCAATTATCTCTTCCTACCAGCAAAATACTTTCTGTGGCATGCCACACTTGTGAATGGTCTATGCCTCCCGAATTGTATTTGTCGGCTAACGAGCCAAATTCTGATATGATGGATTCAGATCATTCAGATCTGAATAAAATCTTGGAATGTTCTATTGAATCGCCAATCACAATGCCAACGGGCGGCGGGGGCGGTGGTGGTGGTGGTGGTGGTGGTGGTGGGAGTGGTGGTGGCTGCAACGGTGTGTGAAAAATATGGATCACAGGGATAATTTTGGGATGAATATGAAAATTTGATAAAGAGTACGACTTATTGACAATTTTGAAATTTGTTTTGACATAATTTGAAACAAGTCACTTGCAGGTGACTTTTAGACAATTTTTCCTAAAAAGTATGTTTGACAAATTAAAAAATATATAAGCTTTGCCGTGGAAGGAGGGAGAAACTCTAAAACTGTGTCGACAAGGATCAAGTAGGCATGCATTGTTGTCGCAATCAACATACTTATTGCCTTGGGGAGGTGAACAAGATGATTCATGATCCATCTTGTATTGAAACTCAATGCTATATATTTGTTTTCCTGGTTTGATCTTCCCAAATAGATGATGACATTGCAAGCGGTTGTTCAACAAAATTACTCCAAACTTTATCTGATAGACATTTGCTTACACATACATGCGAGAACAAGATTTGAGATTGAGAGGTGGGAGAGGGGTCACAAGGGAGAGGAGTTGGATTTTTTGAGGACATAGCAAAGAAGAAGATGATTAGAAAAAGTGACAAAATCAAATTACGATTTTTATTAAACATTATTTAATAGTTTTTGAAAAGTCAAAATGTATATTTTTAAATACGTGTTAAAGTAAAAGGGTCGACGACAAATATCAAAACTTACATTATCGTGTCTTGGCATGCTACCTTTTAACGTTAGAGACAAAATCAATAACAACCACGTTTCAAACTTGCATAGGACTAGCTAGTTCGACTGTAGTATTGCCAAATGTCAAGGCTTGCACTCTCGTGTCAAGGCAGGTTTGACTTTTCACCATAACATTTGTGACAAAATCAATGACAACCACGTTCTAAAACTTGCATAGGACTAGCCGGTTCTACCATAGAATTATCTTGTGCATCCATCAAGTTACTTTATTGGATATATCTACAATTGAACATGTCAAGTTTTATCTTACATTTATCTCGACTTCTAAATGAGACTTTTTGTTAGTGTTTCAAGAGTGTTGGAGTCGAATTATATTTATTTTTGTATGCTTTTATGTTTCAAGACGAAAATACCAAGCTTGAGATACATTGATTAAATTTGAGAGAAAATCGAGATGAAACTAAGTGTTTTGAAGTGATAATGAAGAGGTGAAGTAAATGATCAAATACCCAGAAGCCAAAGATGAAATTAAAAGTAGAAACATTTTGCATAATACGTGGAGAAAGTAGAGTGCCAAGTTTGACATTGATATTTCACTATGCATATAATATATCATTGAAAATCTTATCGAATTAGAAATCTAAAGTATTTTACATATTTTGATTTGAAGTTTTCTACAAAAAATTATGCTTGTTTCCATCCGAAGCATCATACTGGGAGATTGGACTTGATCGAGTGGGAGTAAAAACACATGGTTCTGTCCGCTCGAACGGTAGACTTGTTAGGTCACGAATTTGAATTTTAAACCCTAAATCCAAGCCTATATATATGAAAAAAATTCCACATTTAAGGGAAACTTTGTTAGAGAGAAAACAAGACAAAAATACATAATTTCATGGGTAACTTAATCAATGCCGACTTCTTCAAGTTCAAGCAAGAAAACGGAATTGCTAGGCTAGGAGATCGCGACTTCTAATTCCAAAATTTATCTTTTTTTCTTTTGTTGACGATTCTGATGGTGTCGTTCTATTCTATCTTGTGTTTGTATTATTCGAATATGTGTGGCTACTTCTAAAATTTACTTTTTGACTTGAAATTCATCTCGTGTTTGATTATTTGTTATTAAATTTAATGATTTCCTATTATTTGGTAAATTTAGAATTGATTTGTAAAATGTGTTGATTTCGAAATGTGATATACGTGTTTTAGCGATAATAACATATAATAGAAATTCCTATAGGAGATAGAGATATATATCGCACTGATATGTACAATCGTTGTATGATGTTTGCAGTTTAGTTGGTCTAAATACATTTTTGCTTATTCATAACTTTCATAGAGATATAAGAAGTCCATAAGTAGAAATAGATTCGACTCTGTTTGAGAGAAACTATTGGATAATATAGAGATATCGATTGTCAAAACGGATGAATATTGTCAATTATGTGGTTATACAAATTACGTGAAAAATAGATGGAGTCGAAATCCTAATGCCTTTTATTATTCAAAATATCTCCAAGTTTGCGTAGTAGTTTATAATAAAAATCGAACAATCAAATAATTCATGCAATATAATTTCTTTCAATTAGAGTTAGTAATAAGTAAATTCAAATATAAGTACACAATTTTTGTAGGATTGACAATAGACTTAAGTCCACTTTATTACTTCTAATAAGGAGAAAGTCTCAAAGGCGAAACCTCTTATCTATGTGGAGGTCCCTGACCAGGCGGATTGTAAATCGAGAGATATGCACGAGTGACAGGGACCTGAGGGAGAGAGCCAACAGACCAACCTCCAGGACAGACTCCCATAATATTTCAGTGACATCGTGCACTTATAAATTTAAGCGAACATCAAGAACTATGCATGTGTTGAATTTTTGTGAAAAAACTGATGGATAAATTTGCTCAAATTTATAGACTCTTTAAGAACATCTTGAAAATAACTATCACCCGCCATGACCCCAACTCCGCATACAAAACCCTCCAAGGTCAACCTAATCGCAAACATGCTAACTTAAATAAAAGGGAAATTTACAATTTTCATTCTCAATCTTTTTAATATGTTATTAATCTATCCTCAACTAATTTTTATAACACCAGACATCTTCAACCTCTCAATTAATTACAAATCACGTCCCTATTGACAAATAATGACGAATTTTCCATCCTCTTTAAATAAAAAAATTAAAAAAAACTAAAAACAATAAAATAATAAGAAAAATTTCAAAAAATTCTCATGACTTTTTAAAAACTACAAAATATTTTCTTTATCACACACCACACCCACACCCACACCCACACCCACACCCACACCCACCAACAAAATAGGATAATAAAGAATATCATTTCATGATTCATAGTTTCAAAAATTTAAAAACACATATTGAGAAAAATAAAGATTTTCATAACAATTTTTCAAGAAATTAACCCGAAGAGCAAACTTTCTGAACTTCAGATTTAGAAGTATCAAGATGAATCCTAAGATTCTTTCACGAATCACTCACAGCAGAAGATGAATAAACACATGAAACCTTAAACCCAATTTTCACCTTCTCTTTTGAATCCTTGAATTTAATCTAAGAACCTGATGCAGAACCACACCCCACAGCAACATCCATTAAGAAAAAAAAATTATTTAAGATTATGATAACTCACAATGCAAAAATAGGAATCAGTGTTTATCTTTATATAGATATTGGATTAAAGTGAAAATGGAATGAAAATAAAAGAAACCCACCTCACCATTTCTAGTTGCATTGAAAATATAGTCGATATTGAACTTGATGAATTTATGGAATTAATGAATATTTAATGACAGAATTAAAGGGGACGAAAATGTTCTTATCTTAAATCAGCTATTAATAATAGATTGAGGGTGGGTGGGAGGGATTATTTTGTAGTTTTTGAAAGTTAAGAGAATTTTTTTATAATTTTTTTTAGTTTTCTTTTATTTTTGTTTATTCAAAGAAGTGGAAAAATCTGTCATTAAGGACGTGATTTGCAATTAATTGAAATGTGAAGATGTCTAGTAATATAAAAATCGGTTGTAAATAGATTAGTAGCATATTAGAAAAGTTAGGAATAAAAATTGCAAATTTTTCTAAATAAAAATATGAAGTTATAATTTTTTTTATCTTATAAATATGTTTGAATAATTTGCGCTTTTATTTAAGCAAAAAAAGGTTAATTTTTTGAAAATTAGATCTTTTTTATTTTATAAACAAGTAATGTAATTGTTTTTAATTTTGATTAATAAAAAAATATTTATTGTAAAAGTCACTAATAAGTGTCTATTTAGTAGAGATTATAAATTAATTTATTTGATCAAAACAGCTTTTATTTAATTAAAAATGATAAAAATGACACCTACTAAACAAAAAATTTTGTCAAATAAACTAATTTATAACTCTACCAAACTGCTCTTAACTTTTACCCAATCAATCGTGAACTTTTCTTATTCGCTTAAAATCAACTGTTCTAGAACATTTTCATTCAATCCTCCACCTGTTTCTACTCTATCCCCAGGGTTTCGATTCTAATAAAAATCTTTTCTTGGGGTCCCAATTTCACAATCGAAACTTATTGAAATTCATGTATTTGTAGAACCTAAAGATTTATAAGCGGGCTATCATGGGTGTACTTAATTGTTGCTTTTAGTCCGAAAATCTTGTTCTTGGAAGGAAGTATTTTCTGGGTTTTGAGTAGCTGGTTCAGTTTTCTTGAGTTGAATTATGCTTTTCAAGTATTTTCTTAATTAGTGGGTTTTCTTTGTTGTTTTCTGATATATGTACTGGCAATGGAAATCGATATTATTTCTTATCAAAGAGTTTTCTGAAATAGGTTAAAGAAAAGGGGACTGCTATCAGTGTTGTTTTGAATAATCAATGGTGTCACCTGGGTTCTTCCTTATATGTATGCTCCATTCTGTGATGGCCTTAATTTGTGGAGCTCTAATGATGTTTTATAGCAATGAGATGCTTGTGCTTAGCCATGGTAAAGACCATGCCAGTAAGCTTCTGGGATCAACACCTCATGATGAACTGCTAATCAGGACATCAGACTCGTTTTCGGGTTTACTTTTGTTTGCCATTGGGTTTCTCTTGTTCATGGTGGCATTTGTTAAGGACAGAGAATTCCATAGCTTCTTTGCCAAGGGTTGTGTGCTTCTCCATGTAGCAATGGCTATTTGGAGAATTTACTTTGAAAAGAATGTTGAGGATCTCGGCCGGGATTGGCTGAGACTGGTTGTTGGAGACATCGTATTCGCGCTTTCGTGGGTTTTCTTTCTTGTGTGTTCATGGAGGGAGAAGTATGACTAGCATTAGTTGGGAACTTGTGAAGTTGATGGGAAGAACATAAATTGGAATTCATGTTATTCAAATTTGTTAAGAAAATTTCAGATTTGTCTCTGGCAATTCACAAGTTATATCATGTAGCAATAGCTGAAACTTTGGTTAGATTGTGTAAAGTTTTTTACTCTGTTTTGTTCTTTGTTACATACTTGTCACTTTTGTATAGATCACATTTGCTGTAAATTTTCTCAAAAGAACTATGAAATATGTAAGCTCTTGGTGTTCATTCTTGATCTTGCTATTTGTTCATATGCTTCAAGCATCTTTGGCTTTGCTTAAAAGCTAAAAGAAGCAGCTTCTGTTTGACTTTTTTCCACTGTGGTAAAAGACGAAAATGAGCTGCTTCTTTCTGATTTATAAGCAAAAACAAACATGCTCTATAATCTTTTGCTAGTTTGTGCATTTTTCTTATGATGAAGTAGAGATTGATATGATTCATTCGATGTAACAATTGTCCTAGAAGCAAATAAAATGTTGGTTTATGGATATTTGAATATGGTATTACAATTAATTTTTCATGTCTCTGTCTTGCTACTGCATTTTGAATGTTGTTACTTGTTAGCACACGCGTGATTGGCTAGTTTCATAACGTGTACCCCATTCTAATTTATGATTTCCTACCCGCAGGAAACTTGTTCATCATAGTGTAATTTCAAATATTTATTGTGATAAATGATCTTATACTGTTATGGTGACATTTCCATCGGGCTGTCTTTTCCTCAAATGAAAATGCAGGGGAACATTGTGTGATTTTCTGAGTTTTTCAGGATGTAATATATGACTATAACTTGTAAACTAGGCTGGTATCAGATTCAGTTGTTTGATGGAGATGGTAGATGAACACTGCTATCACGAGTTCCTGAGGATTCTTTCGATCCAATGTGAGACATGATCTTCAAATGAATGCTTTGAAGATGGATGTCGAGTCAAGAAGCTCAAATTGTCCCATGATTGAGCCTTGATCTTCAAGTGAACGTAAAAGAAGTGAACGAGAGATAAAAGTTGCTGGAGGGGGATCGAGTTGGGAGTTTTTATTTTTTTTTGTTATTTTTAATCGAGTAGTTTAGGTACTACACATCGTTCTTTCTATTTTTGCTTTGTCTTTTTTTCTTTTTGTGAAGAAAGCTTTTGAAAAAGTACATAGTGTAGAATCTGTTATGGAAAACAAATTTTGAGTGGTGCCCTTGAAATAATCAGGTCTGTGCATTTCTCCTTGGAGCATCTTCTTATCTAGATTTTTGCCGTATGTTGCATGATAAACAACTTCCATTATTTGATGGATGCTTGTTTATCTTATGATCTAGAGACAGACGCGTGTCAGCCCACAGATATTCCATATGACCGACAAATTCTTCATTTCGTCTCTTCTTATTTCGAATCAATAATTGTTAGGACTGTTTAGTATATGGACAGTGGATAAAAAAAATTATCATATTTGGATAGAATTGATGTCCGAATAAATTTTTATCTGAATAATAATTTAAATAAAAAATGAGGATAATTTTGTCTTCATAAAGAGAAGGACAAATTTTTTTATCAGAATAATGATTCACTTTTTTTTTTTTCAAAATGAACTTACCATTTTTAATATAGAACAAATCTTTTTTGAATATTCATACTTTAGGATAATCGCCACCACCCACCTTTGACACCATCCTCTGGACACTGCCGCTCTACCCATTTTTTTATTTTTAAGTTTTTTTTATTTACTTTTTTTGAATTAAGAATAGAGATAGAATTGTCTTTTTTTATTCAAAAACTGATTTTTTAATAGTGATTTTTTTTATTCTTATACCTAACTAAACCAAACAGAATAATAATAAATTTGTTATCAGAATAATTATTATCCAGATAAAAAGTTTTATCTACAAACCAAAATGGCTCTAAAAGTTACAAGATGACATGAGTGAGATACCGATGCCTCCATAACAAGATCGAGTTTTTAATCTCTCTCATCCCCTCTCCCCCCGTCCCTTCTAGTTTCTTTGTTCACAACAAGTTCGGGACATGCTGTCCCAACTCGTCTCAAATATGGGATGCAATTGATACAAAAAAATAGATCGAGTTATTTATTTCTCTCGAACATTCCTCTTCCCATCTCTTTTAGTTTCTTTGTTCTTTGTTCATGGCAAATTCGGGACTATAGATTTCAAACCGTCCTTAATATGAAAGGCAATTAATATATATAAAAAAAGACTAGTTTTGAATACTTCTCATTTTTAATTTTATCCTACTTTTAGGACAAATTTATATTCATTCCATCATTGGTCAAACATTTCCTAATACGTCTTGAAAACTACACAAAATGCATGCAATATATTCTCTGGCCAATAATTCATTTTACGTAGGAACCAAAAATGAACATGAATAATTGGTTAATGCAAATATCAAAAACAAATAAAAGTACATTGAAATTTTTTTCTCTCGAAATTTTATTTACACAAATGGGGTGACAAATAAAAAATAATAATATTATTTCCAAATGTTATGTTTGGTACAAATATCAAGGACTTTGTTGTAGATATTTTTTTTTCCTCCAAAAATGGGTCTTTTTGTCCACATTTTTTGACTTTTCAAACTTTGTTGTTGTGTAAAAAGTTTGAAAAGTAAAAAAAATAGGCAAAAAATAAATTTTTGGGGAAATAATTAGAATAGAAGAAGCCCTAAATGTGACATAAATTAACATGTTTAGTAATTGTCGAAATTTGCTAGCTTCAATTATTTATGCATGGAAATATATTGCAATTTTATTGTGGGAAGAAATTAAAATTTAAGTCGACTAAGAAAGACAAGAAATTACAAACTCAAGTAATAAACAAATTTCTAGACTCATACACACTTTTGTAGGGATGGCAACGGGTGGGGGTGGCTCTCCCCATCCGCTGTCAGTGTTAGATAAAATCCTATGTCCGTGTTAGATATCATAGATAAATAGTAATAATACTAAGAAAGATATCGTCTAACGAGAATTTAATTTAGATTTAATTTAATTAAAACCAACCTTAACTCGAAAACACACATATGCAATTGCTTTGATGATTTGAGCTTGCAATTCTATCAATTACTACGAAAACATATTAAATGTGTGTAGTGAATCTCACAGAAAATTCAAAAATAAAACACATTAAGAATGTGACTCCATTAACCATTCTATTTTAATTTGCAAATTCCCGTAATTGAACTAATTCATACTCATATTCACAATCAATGATCATATTTTGTTTAACGATCTCTCTCAACTAGGATTAAACATGTTTTGACCTTAAAGTATCTATATAAATGATTCGAATATATAAAAATGCATTCAATTCCAAGATCATTAAAACAAGAAATGCAAAGTATATGGTGATATGTCTATTTCATATCGGACTTTACGTTATTGAACATCTCTTGAACAAATTAAGTCAAAATACGTTCAAATGTTGATAAAATATCAATGTCACATGAATCTGGAATCAAAATGAGAATCTTGAATTAAAATATCAAATAAAGTTTACATCATCATCCTAGTAAAAACAAAATTAATCTAGCATATTCGAATTACAAAAACACATAAATTGTTGAGAAATAAAACATCAATCTTCCCTCTATAAAAGTCTTCAAAGGATTTTTCAATAAGCTCTAAATTCTTCTCATTTAAAAACCTAGAAAATTCAAAACTTGATGTTGAATACCAAGAGGAAAGTATGTTCGAATTTCTAAAATTGTGTGTTAATCAAAGATTAAGGTTGTTGTATTTGTAAGTCTCAATTAGGACTTGAAAATTCGTACCAAAACTTCTCAAAATGACCTCCAAAATATTTTCAAAAATAGAAAAATGTGCACAATTCTGAGTTTACCACTCAAGCGAACATGGGTACTGGAATTTTTACCATAAGTTTAAACTCTGTTTTTCCCGTTGTTAAAGGCCCGCTTGCCTCCACTTGAGCAAGTAGAGATTCCTCCTCCTTTTTCATGAGCGAGCCTTCATGATTGAGTGCACTAATTCTTCATTTTTCATTTTCTAACCTTCTCAGTCAACCTCTAAAACTCGGCTCTTCATCTCTATCTTCCAAGTAGTTCAACTATGTGTCCTCCATATTTTCTTCAATTTCTTCTCCAATGCTCTCTCCAATGCTCTCCAATATCAAATTTGGTCCTAAACACAAAAACAAGAAAAAATCAATAGAATTTCAATTCCAAATACTCAAAACAATATACAAAAGTATTCATAAAAAAAATAGGACATGTATAAAAACATTTATTAGTGTGTTTGAGATTTTCAGGAAGCTCCATAGAGATTAAAATATTTCATATCCTATCCCCATTTACTTATTTATATTTTAAATTTTGTTAAATACACTTTAAATTTAAATATATATATATATATATATATATAATTAGAGTGAAAATTATGTTTTGTCCCTACTCTAATTTCTTAACGGATATTGCAGTGCTTGATGGGACGGGCATCTTGCCCTCCCTACACTCTTGTTTAGAAGATCTCGATGTCTTTACACACAAGACAGAGCTGATATTTTCGAATTCGGTTGACCTGTATTTAATTATAATTTAGGGTTACTATGGGAAGAAATATGCACATCCAAAATTGGAAAGGGTGAAATGTGGTGTGGGACATAAAGAAACGAAACCCCGTGAAGCGGGTGTTAACGTGCCACGCTTTTGGTATTAGAAACACTTGTGGCAGCAGTAAAATTGGTGTAAATTGTTGATTAGGCCAACATATTCGATCTCTTTCGAAAACTTAATTTAAAAAACTCGAATAAATTCTAGAACGAGAACCCACTTTTAGAAAGTCTTTATCTTCGCCTAATAACGATTTTCCAATTCCAAATTCCAACCCTTTCTTTGATTCAGTGAAGAAGAAGAAAAAGGTACCAATTTTTGGCTTCTAAATCCGTATATAGGTATACGCACACACTCATGCATATGTCGCATGTATTTGCTGTGTAGGTTTTTTTTATAAATATTTGATCCTTTTTTGGCATTTGTTTTGCTGTTGGAATTAGGGTTTTTAAGAAGTTAATGGATGCTGTCAACGAATTACACATTTTCAACTGTTTTTAATTCGGCGAAAGTTATTTGTTTTTGTTAAGTGAAAATGATTTGATTATATTCCGTGTTTGTATTGTAGAACTGTTTTTGAGTGTTTTGACTTGTAATTTAATGACTAATTCTATGCTAAGTTAAAAAAAACGGAAGCTTGCTTCTATGAAATAGAATTAAGAATGTAAAATATAGTTAGCTATCCTGGAAAAAATCAGAGGAAATACTAAATGTTTCCTCTGTTTAGTCGCAAGGTAGTACTTTTAAGCTCCACGAAAATACTTAATAGTAATAAAATAAGTGGTACTTAAGTGGAATGGAAATAAAGAGAATTGTGTGATTTGGGCATTTGAATTAGACTCTAGCTACATTTTAATCTTTTAATAATGTTGCCAGAAGTCATTTTATGAATGATAAACTACTCATTCGGATGAAGACTGCAGAGAATATAGGTTGTTTTGTGATCATATGGGTAGCATAAGAAGTTCTAAAGTGTGAGACCTACCTTCAGATGTAATTAAATTGTGGAGCACGACGATTTTAGCATTTCTGTGCATGTTAGGTAAACAGTAGTGTACAAGATTGGACAATGTTAAAGAAACTTGTCCAGTCTCGTCGAGTATACCTTACCCAACATGCAGTCAACATTTATAGTTCTCCCTTAAATGTATGTTATTGTGAGATCAGGGAAAGATCTCTAGTGAAGTTATATTTTGATAATAGTGTCTGTGTTAATCTTAGTGTGATCTCAGTGCTCTCTATTTATATGTTAACATGCTTCTAGTTTATGCACTAAATCTGGACATGAGGGATTTGGGGTGTGATGAAGTGGTATCAAAGTAACCTGTTATGATTTTGCTAGATTACAGTCTTGGATGTTGTTCGAAGGCTTGGAAAGTAAATGGGGAAGGTTATATGTGCAGAATGGGAGAGAGGAACAGAGAAAAAGAAGCAAGAGAAAGAAGAAGGATTTAGAATTCGGAGAGAAATTTAGGGGAAATAATTTCAATATTACAGCTTCTTCAAATAATTGTTCTATGTATAGATGTGTAGATGATCATGAGTTGTCCAAGGTTGGGAAATGATTGTACTAGATGAAGTTCCTATGGTTTAGATTATCGAAAGCTTGACTTGCAAATTTGAAAGAGCCGTCTTTTGCTCATATTTTTGGAGTACTGTTCTGTTTTGATGCTTATGGTTCTGTGGTTATACAAGGCTCAGTGTATTTTCCTGGACAACTCAATAGAATAAGCTTCTTACATTAATTTTGTTCTTTTGTACCGATGACTGACATCCTTCGATATTCAGAGCTATCCAGCGACGTGTGAAATGGGTGGACTACCGATACAGAACTCTCCCTCTGTGATATCTTTACAATCACTGAAAGGTCAGGGTGGGTCAGCAGGCGTGGCATCTGGACCTGATCCAAAGCACAAGAAGATCTGTTGTGCTTGCCCCGAGACAAAGAGGCTGAGGGACGAATGCATTGTGGAGCATGGTGAAGCTGCTTGTGAAAAATGGATCGAGGCTCATCGCAAATGCCTTCGTGCAGAAGGCTTCAATGTTTGAAACTTCTGCAGTAGTCAACTTATAGAAATCTGAAAACATTGCAATCTTTGTATGATGACTTGCTCAGTTTGAGTGTTTGACTTCATATAGTTTTGAAAACGACCTAGTTCTCTTGGTTTCAATACACCAAATAAATCTAGTTTTGTCGAAAAATCAGAAATAAAGCAAGGTCATCTCATTTTGACTTGTATATTGTATACACCAATTATTTTCTTAAATTTATTTGATTTTCTTGTCTCCTTAAGTTATTGTTTTTCGGTTTTATTTATTTCCAACAGCAAATGTTGAGAAAATTAACTGATGCATAATTATGATCTCCATCAAGCACTGTTCCAAGCAGAATCACCAGTCCCTCTTCCTATTCTTGAGAAGCAGAACCCTTCACTTGGAGCCAAATCTTGAATTGCTCAGCTTTCTTGAGGAAGTAGTTATCAAGCCTGTAATCACATGAAAGGTAGTCATTTGGAACTTCCAGGTATGTTTGGTATACAATATTTGGCAGGATTGTATGGTATAGCAAATATAAAAAAAGAGAATCTAGGGAAATTAACAATGAAAAAACAAGGATAATGGTAAAAGAAAGAAAACCTCCTTTCCTTGTCAAGAAGGGGAGGGTTGCATGGGTTGGGAGTATGGGTGGAATTTAGACTCGGAACCACTGAAGCCGACCAAAATTGAACCAAACTAGCCGGTTTGGTTTGGTTCCAAATTATTTTTTAACTAGTTCTGGTTCTTAAAATCGAGAACCGTACAATTCTAGTCCCATAACTAAATTTTAAATCGGTTTTAAATTATTTTTTTAATAATCCAATAATTAAATTAACCTTTTAATTAATTTGTATGAATTATTCTGTATTCTGAATCTGTCGCCTGAAATAAAAACATGAAAATGGAAAAAAGTAAATTTAGTGTAGAATTTTCATTGGTACACGAAATCTTTTGGCTCCATGCCCACCCTTAGTTGTGGCTCTAACAAGGAAGGTATTTTTCCTTTTTCTTTTGTCTTTTGATTACTATATTTAAATCTTTTGCTTTTATGAACGTGAGGGTAAAATTGTGAATGTAATTCCTATATTGGATGGAAACTTTCTAAAGGGACCAATTTGCTCCTAAAATTGAAGTTTGAAGACCCAAATACCAAAAAGAAGTTGGAACCCAAGTGGCAATGACCCAAAAGTTGGAGACTGCGACTGCAGTTTTTCTTTTACAATTTAATCAAGGTTGGCTTATGTGCTTAAATATGCATTCAACTTAAGAAGCTGTATTGTGCTTAGATTCATTCCCTTTGATAAGGCAAGAAATAAAAGAATCCACCAGTAAGGCTTTGGGCACTGTCGGATGTTGTCATGCTCCTTATAAGTGGAGTCTACTTGAGAAGATCGTGTTCCTTTTGTAGCAAACCTAGTGTCAGTGACACATTTGTATGTAGAATTGGGCACAACTTGACAGATGAATCGAGACATATAAGATATTTGTTTGTTATCCAGTTTTGTTCAGCTCAAGTGCTTAACGTATCAAACATGCCCTAAACACACATCTATGAACAGGTTTTAAGTTGTCTTTCTCCTTAAATGGGATTCTTGAAAATTGCAGTTTCAGAAAGAAATACCTGAGCCAGAAATGCAAGTGCCATTGTTTTATTTTTATTCTTATGCAGATGCCTTTATGCATTTGATTTCAAGATAGCTTTTGCATTAGTTTAGTTACTTTTTAGAGGTTAGGTTGTCTGCTTTCACCACTCGGATTTATTTTCATCAAAAGCCCCTACACGTGGTGACTTTTGTGTGCTCTTATACTACCTTAAACCACCTCATTTAAAATGATACCGAACCTTAATACAATACGTAGTTGAAAAGGCTTGAGCCTTGAAGGAGCATAGACTTATTCAAAACAAAAGGAATTGATATATGAAGATGAGTGGTATCCCATATCGTGGGTACAAGATCGAAAAAAATGCGAACCATTCTACATTTTAGCTTAGTCATTCTCTAGCTTTTCTACTTGTCTGGCATTCTATTTTCCTTTGTCTAGTTTCTTATTACATCTGTATTTGTTATTATTCCTTGAGTGACATTAATATGTAGGTTAAAAATCAAATTTGCTATTAGGGTTTGAATTTCGAGTCTTCATACCTCAATGCTGGAGTTCATCTTAAGGCAAGGTATATAGTGACGTCTTTTGCTAGGCCTTTGTTTGATAAGGAATGGCCGATTTGTTAGTCTTAATCTTGCAGTTAGTTTAAACTTTATGACTAGGCAATTCTAACATTAAAGATCTCGCTACCCCCTCCCCTTCTTTTTTAATGGGTTTTTTCAGCCAAGTTTTCTGTGTTGCAGTTTCTCTACAAAACACGATCAAATATAGACGCTAATAATGCTTCATTGATAACAGAACACACGTAAAATTACATAATGTGAAAGACAGACAGGGACACAAACTGACACAACAGGAGTACAGAAATAAAACCTTATTCAAGTTACATAGTATAAAGATTTTGTGTCCCTGTAACTAATTATTTTGTGTTCATTGACCACAGGTGCAGTTGGTGCAAGCGCAGCTTGGGCCACACTTGCAGTCGCCGCCGTGCTCGGCTGCCGGAGCATCCAACAATATGGTCTCAGAGTAGCTGCAAAACACAAATCCACTGATTCAGTTATCTTTAGATATAAGTGTGTGAAGATTTTGACAGCAATTTTTTTAGTGATATTTTGTGGTGGTGTTTTTAACAGAAAAAAGTCTGAAGATTTCTTCTTGAGAAAGAAAGGTACCTCTTGTCTGTCTCGACAATGTCAATGCCGTAGGAGTTACCCTTCCTGCAAATTACCCGGTATTGCTTCACTCAGTATACATGCATAAACAAGTATGTGTGTTCGTGTATATATAGTTTTACATGCATGTAATGATATACAAGACAGAGTAATGACCCTATGGATCTCAAGATTTAGCTTCTAGTTTTGGTGTTCCATTATATATTGAATCACCTCGTCTAAAAGTTTAATCCGTTAGAGAGGAGAAGAGTTTTTTCATAATCATTTCTTCGACATGCTCCTCGTGTGCCAGCCCAGTTTAGCATTGAAATTTGAATCCAGGCAGTTTATTTGCTCAAATTCATATCGCCTCGTCTAAAAGTTTAAACTTTTAAAGAGGTGATTCAACACATGATTCAAGAAAACACGGACACCTGTAGCTTCTTGTGGATGAGAATATATAATATTGTCATTGTAGGAATTAGAGAAGATGAGAAATACTTACGTGCACTGACTCTTGTCAGCACAGCTGCAGCCTGCGCACATGTCCGACATGATTTTAGTTGAAAGGAAAATAGAGAACTGGAAATTTGAGGAGTTTTTGTAGATTTGAGTTGCTGCTATATTTCAAGCTGCATGCTGGAACTGCTATTTATAGTTGAAGGAATGCAGTTGTGCGGTGGGGGTGGGGGGGGGGTGGGGTGGGGGGGGGTGGGGTGGGGACCACGCCTTTGAGGAAAAGTCTCGAGGAATCTTGATAGTGGCTGAAAGCTTCTTTTCGGGCAGCCCTGGTGTCGACCATGCCAGGCCTCTACATAGCCGTCAAGTCCAACCCGACCCAAGCATTCTATAGTTTAAATCCGATTCTACTCTCGTGTTAACTTCATTTCTCTTTATGGGGTGTGTTAACCATTATTTAAAAGTTTAAGTTGTTAGAGAAGGGATACATTTATTTATTTATAAGTTGTCTTCCACACGCTCTTTATGTGCGGGTGAAATTCATAAATCTGCTCTATTCACTCCCTGCGCCCTGGCCTTTGAGTGATCTTATGTTTTCACTTTACTTTTACTTGGACTTGTGAAGTGATAGGAATAACGGATCTAAACGCATGTCTTTGACTAACGAATTCCTGAGCTTGTGAAGCGGTAGAATGATCGCTACCATCTTGCACTCAATCAAAAGGACCCGGGCATTAAAGATATAAGGGATGAGACTTTCGATCTAAAAAGCTGGGATCAAAAGATCGGACGCTTAACAATTTTTTTAAATGAGTGACACTAAAACTTACACAAACTTGGCATTCAAATGCATTCTTGAACACTAACCAAAAAGCTTACTCCTTTTCTCTCCACTTTTACTTTATTCCCACAAAAGTGCATAAAGAACGATGTTGATCTTCTACGTTTGAAATTTAAGCTTCTTTATAGAAATATTCTTGAATCTTAGCCATCCAAATGTAAACCCCCATTTCTACCCTTTTTTGAGTTACCACAATGTTGTGAATATAAATCTTTGAACCTATGCATTACCACTTAAGCCCATGGCACAAGTCTAACTATGCCAACAACTCGCGAAAAGTTTGATCAACGTTTTTTAGTTGAACTAATGTAAGAACTATGGTTAAATATCCCAGTTGCAATTGAGTTTGTACTCAATTGTTATTGAAGTTTAAAGTTTTGAGTTGCTATTAAACTTTTCACAAATATTTCCAGTTATTATTCAACTTTAAAAAAATTTCAATTTTCTATTGAACTTATCAAAATGTTATCACATTTGTCACTCATCGTTTTAAAAGTTAAGTGACTTAATGACCTTACCAAAATATTATCTGTCTATCATTTTGTCTACTAGGTCATCACATAAATTTGCCTTATCCAGAGAAGTGGTACATCTAGTAGAGGTAAGACTTTTAAGTAAATCATAATCATAATCATAATCATAAACACAATACTCCATGACATCTAAAAGCTATCTAATTTTCTATCTTTTGTTACTCCCCTTACTTACCAATGTTCTAAAACCAACCCAAACATTGACCCAAAAAACACATCAAGGGTCAAACGGTCAAATCGAGAGTTGAAAACTTAAATAAATGAAGGGGAAAAAAATTGAGGTGAACTCATCGATTCCGTAATTGTTTAAATGATTTCTAAATATTTGGTTACTTATATGCAATTAGACCAAATTTCGTTCTAGTTCTCAATTTCCTTAGTAAAAGTGTTACCGAATTAAGCATCAAAGTCTTGTCTGCCCCTTGCAAGTAAATGGAATAATTTGAATTTCTACTACAATGCCCAAGAATATGAAATATATTTGAATATTAGAATTAGCTAAAGTTGATTCCATTTCTTTCTTGAGAAGATTTGAGCAATTGATCATTTCAAATTGAAAAATGGATAGATTCTCCTGTTATTGTTTTTGGGGGTCAAGACCCTAGTTTGAGATAAGGGCAGGACAATTTCTTAGCCAAACATGTACCCATATATTCCTATTTTATCCTCTTTTTATATAAAGGAGAGGCCTAAATAATGGCTATCTTCTTCAATTATTCTCTCCTTTTTCTCTTTCGGAAAATGGCATAATCAGAGCTTTGTTTGATTGTACAAAAATCTTTTTGACAGATGCAATTCAAGCGAATCAAGGAATTGACATGATTTTGAAGTGTTTTGTCATTATAATGTTTGATAAATTATTCTTCACGGCACAAGATGTGATTAAAGAAGAGAAAGAAATTAATTATAGGATCATTACAATGTTTGTCCAAACATGTTGGATCTGGGTCTTGTTCCAAAATTTGAAAAGATGTTGGGAATTGAGACAAGATCAAGATGAAAAATAATTGTAAAAAATATAAAAATAAAGAAAAATTTATAAAGTTAAAGTTTTACTTTATATGTAAAAATTTGATCTATAGATTTCACTCAAAAGTATCTTAAGAAAAATAATATCTTAAGCTTTTCCACATCCACTAATTTTTTTCTCTTCAGACAACCCACAAAGAGAATAAGAAAAATATCTAGAACGCTAGACTTAAAAATTTTCTCTAAAGAAACCCTTCAGTCACATCTACAAAAGAGAATAAACTACGTCAATTTATAGTTAATATAGGACCTAAATTTCTTCCAAGTTTCAACTGCAAAAGTGTCCAATATTTGAAAACTTGTTCAATTTTATTCACTAAATATAATATAATATAATATATTTTCATTTTCAACAATTTTTGCATCTTTTGATTTTGACAAGTTTTGAGAATATATCTCAACAAAAGATGGTCAAATTCGTTTGATTCAAACATTTTCCATGGAAAATGTCTTAGAAAATGTTGTCAAATCCAACACTTTTATTTACAATAAAATACAAAAAACTTGATTAGGAAATTTATTTTCACTTGGAAAAATTTTCATTTTCCACCATTTTTCCATGCTACCAATCAAACACACCCTTAGAAATACATACAATGAGAAGGGTAAAAACTTGATTGGTCTTTAAACTTTACACCACGTGCGAAAAACGTCCACATACTTCAAATCGGACTTTGTTAGTCCCTGAACTTTAAATCGTGAACTCCGTTAGTCCCAAAAAAAAATTTCGTCCAAAATTATTAACGGATGTCATACATAGACAACATAAAGATGAAGTGGCATCCTCTCTGTCGTTTTTTATGTGTAAAAGACTTGATTGGTCTTTAAACTTTACACCGTGTGCGAAAAACATCCACATACTTTAAATTGAACTTCGTTAGTCCCTTAACTTTAAGTCGTCAACTCGTTAGTCCCAAAAAGAAATTCCATCCAAAATTACTAAACGACGTCCTACATGGACAACATAAAGATGAAGTGGCATCCTCTGCCTTTTCTTATAGGTAAAAAATCTTATTGGTCCCTAAACTTTCCCCGCATGCGAAAACATCCTCATACTTCAAATTGGACTTTGTTAGTCATTTAAATTTAAGTTGTAAATCCAGTTTAGTCCCCCCCAAAAAAAAAAAAAAAAAAATCAGCTAATATATTATATGCATATACTTCTAATATTTCTTTAATTATTGTATGCGACAAAGTGGATGAATTTCACATCTTTTAGCACTATTACAGTTTTTTGATTCCAACTCTAGTTTTTTGGACTAAACATATTATTTATATATCCTTTATAGTTTATATCAATATGTTTATTATCCTTAGAAAGAGATATTCTTTGTAGTGTAATATCATTTGCGTTTGAATATAATTTGATAACTGAAATCAACAACTACCATCTCAGTGTAAAAGTTTATTTTTCAAAGTCGCATTGAAAATCACTTGTGAACTTTTGACTTAATTGATATGGTGAATGAACGTGAAATAGTGGTGAAGTTAGGAAAAATTTTTTTTTTTTTACTAGGCAAAAATTAAGTAGCAAAAAAAAAAAAATTGAAATAATATAACACGAATGAAAATATTTTGATATATGATTACTATAATTATTCCCTACACGTTTTCATACTTTGAAAACATTGTATAATTATATCATTATCAATTTCTTGAAAAATATATTTCTCAATATATATAATCAAATTATCATTCCCCACTAATGTCCAATTTGATTGTGCAACCAAGCCTTCACAAGATTCAATCCAGAAAATATTTTCTCTACCATAGCAGTAGCAACCGGAAGAATTAATGACAATGTCACAAGCTTATAAAATAATGACAATGTCACAAGCTTATAAAATAATGGATAAACTTCATTTTTTCGTCACAATCAACTTTTGTGCATGATTACTTAGGTCCCGTAATCTTCCAAAATCTGGGTCAGTGAGCATATCAATAATATATGTATCAAATTGTTTATTAAATGCTAAGAGATTTGTTAATATAGAAATCTTTGGGATTTATGGCTAATGCTCGAATTTTTTATTGAGGCTTTAATTTGAAGAAAATGAGTGAAATTTACAATTGAATTATTGGATTGTGGCGCGGTTGCAGAGAAGAAAATGAAATTGGAATAGATGATATCTATTGGGCTTTGGGACTTGGGGTGTTCAACATATGCTATGAATTAAAACTTATGAAAACTTGGGACTTGAGTTAATTTGGTTGAAATTTGAATTAAAACATTTTGGGTTGGGATTGAGTTTGGACTATTTTAGGCAACTTTATATTTTTGGATTTGAGTTTTAGCCATTTTTAAAATCTTTACGAGGTCAATTGATCTCATTTCCCCTTTAGTGGCTCCACCCCTGGACGTGAACTAAATATGATTAAGAAATAAAAGTACGAAAAATGTTTTTCTATCATCATATCTAGTCCTATTTAATCTACCGTATCAAACATATGAAGCTTAATCTAAATATTTCCTACATAATGTGCTTGGCATATCTAGTTTGCTAAATATATATTAGTCAACTTCACGTGGGGATCATATTGCATCAATAATAAATTTGTCCTTATACGCTATACATATAGAATTTGCTTCTTGTTGCCTGTTTATTGACACCATTTCGTGTGTTACATACATATAATTTTATTTTTGTTGTCCGTTCATATTAAGGATGTAAAATACATCGTTCGAATATAATTTTTATCCTTTTTTTTTCAAAAAGGAAGAAAAAATAGAATAAAGAAAATTCGACATCAATTGACGCATAATTGGCCCGAAATAAACTCTAGTATGTAAGTAACGCAATTTACTACACTTTGAAAACAAGAACTACAAGACCGATACTCACTTCCACCTTATAATTTTGGCATTCATCCTAGGAATTCCTTAACTATAGAATGCATCAATAAGGCAATATATTACATGTTACATAGTATTTTTAATTTATGATTTGGACATAGGAAATATCCAGAAGCTTGTTTAGAACAATCCTAAAAAAAAAAAAAATTAATGAAAAAATAATGACTAACAAAATAATCAAGTTGTACTTAGAAGAAAATCAATCAAAGATACAGACATAATTACTATCTGTAGTGCCTTCGGTAATTACTGATGCAATTCGTCAACAATTACCAACGCAAATTTCTTCAGTCATATCATTGGCAATTATTGATGGTGCTTCGATCGCTGATCGCAACGGAGAAACATTTAATCTTTCTTCACTGTTTTCTTTTTATCTTGTTAATATTTTCGTCCATAATTTAAGATATTTTTTATTTATAATATGATAGTTGTTATTTTATTTGTAACAAAATTTTCTATTATAATATTTAAGCATATATTTATATTACTTTATTGACCGATAAAATTTTTATCGATAACTTAAATTTAATTAAATATAGTTTTTTAATATTTCTAACTAAAAAACCAGTCATAACTTTAATTATTCTTTGAAATGCAAGTTGCTTCCAATGCCAGAAGGGTTATCAAAGGGCCCAGGCAAAACCTGATGTATCAATAGGCATACTTTCTATAACAACTAGCAAAAGTGCAAAACCTGATGTAGGAATCAAAGGGCCCAGGCTAAAAGTATACAATGATGCGCTGCTAATCCAAATAAATAAAAGCTACGTGCATGAATTATAAAATGTATAAATAAAAAAAATGTTTGACTATTTTAATCAGTTTAAATTATAATTTATTCTTATCCTTTATAACTGTATTTTATACGTAATAAAACTTTACGTCATTGTTATTTTATTTAATTAATTAATTTATTGACAAATTTTGTTAGCAGCTTAAATTTATTAACTAAAAATTTGTTCATAACCTTTAATTATTATTTTTAATTGTTATATAAGTACCAATAGAATTTTTTGAAGGTAGTATTTATTAATTTTATCTTTTTTACCACTTTTATTGACGAAATTTTATCAATAAATTAAAAAGAAATTGGCGTAAATGGTCTCTCATATTTGTCCTCACTGCAGAAGTCATCACTAACGTTTGTTTTTTGCACAAAAGACTTCTAATATATGTGTTTTGGTGCGTAATTGATCCTTATTTGATAAAAAAGACAAATATGTCCTTAGTTTTAATTAGAAAAAATTATAATTGGATTTTTAATCTTTGCAAAATGTGCAAATGAGTCCAATAATTTTATTTTTTATAATAAATCAAAAAAAAACTAACGAATTCTTTTTTTTTTTGTTGAATTAACATTTTATTGACCAAATTGATAATGTACTAAATTGTTTTGTATATTTTACGAACTATTATAAAATAACTAAAAGTTAAGCTTATAATTATTAATAAATATTCTAAATAAAATTATTTTATTATTATTAAGTAATTATATTTTTAAAATTTTTATTTTATTGTTAAAACATAAAAAAAAAAAATTGTCACAAATTTGACGTTCAAATACTTTTATTTAATTGAGCTATTTGTTTATTAACTCAAATATTAGAGCTCCAATAGTATTATTCATACTTTAATTTATCATTCAAAAATAAAGAACACATAATATGTAAATTAAATTTTGTTAGTATTTTCATGTTTAAAAAAAACATAATAAGATTGGTTCAATTTTCTCTAATTAAACTAATCTTATTATGTTTTTTAACATAAAAATACTAATAAAAATTAATTTACATATTATATGTTCTTTATTTTTGAACGATAAATTAAAGTATGAAAAATATAATTGGAGTTTTAATATTTGTAGTTATGAATAGTTCAATTAAATAAAAGTATTTAAGTATCAAGTTCGTCACAAAATTATTTTTCTTTTATGTTGTACAATAAAATAAAATTTTAAGATTTAAATAATATAATTACTTAATAATAATAAAATAATTTTATTTAACATATTTATTAATAATTATGATCTTAAATTTTAGTTATTTTATAATAGTCCGTAAAATATACAAAATAATTTAGTACATTATTAATTTGGTCAATAAAGTGTTAATTAAAAAACTCGTTAGTTTTCTTTATTTTTTTATAAAAAATAAAATTATCAGCTTTATTTGCATCTTTTGCAAAAAATAGAAATTTAAATAAAAAAATTTTCTAATTAAAACTAAGAGCATATTTGTCTTTTTTATCAAATAATGACTAATTACGCATCAAACACATAGGTTATGGATCTTTTGTGCAAAAAACAAACTTTATGGATGATTTCTGCATTGAGAACAAATATGAGGAATCATTTGCATCAATTTTCCTAAATTAAATTAATTGAGATAAACTTTTCAAATTTATTGATGATTAAAAAAAATCAATTGTTAATGTTAAATTATCATTTTTTAATATTATTTTTGACATATAGACTTCTTCTTAGCCAATTTTTTAATTATTAAATTAAATGTATTTTTAATTATTGCTGATGTAAAAATCTGAAGAATGTGTCAAGTCACCATATTGAGTTCATGCCAAAAATTTTGCAGGCTATACTAGATATAATACAAGCGTAATATTTTTCTCAATTCTATTTTTCTTAAAAGCTTTAAAATATTAAAAACAACTCGTGATATCTGCCCCCAAACAAAATACCATATGATTAATGCTGATTTGGTGAATATTTTATAAATTATAAGTTATGAATTTTATGGTGAATAAAAAATAATTATAAATTATAAATTATACGTAATTTATGAATAAAAATAATATTTGATTTGTTTATAAATATGGTAATTAGCACATTCCGTTCCTAACGTTTGCTCTCGTTGTGCAAAGTGTCTACATCGTTTGAATTTTAGCATATGTGTTCTAAATAAACGTTTATTTGCAAAAAATGTCATCACCGTCCATATTCGTTAACATTTTCCTTTAAAATTATCAAATGAGTTAATTAGCAAATAAATCTAAACGATAAGGAAGATTTGCGCAAAAAATAGTAAACGATATGGACGATTTACGCACAAATGTTTAAAACCAAATTTTGAATCTTGTTCTTTTAACAACTATAAAATTCCACACAAACAAATAAAATTACATATATTGTAATATCACACTTAAACATAGTGAATGAAACTTATATATATTACAAAAACATATCACATCCAAACAAATGAATACAGAAAAATACATTCTAAACACTTTAATAAGTCGCATTACAACCAACTTGCACAAAAAAGCTAAACACCATGTTCTAAAATTGAACAACTTCTTCTCTTTCTGCAAATTCAATAATTCTTCTTCTTACGCATTCCTAGATCTAAACAAACTAGGTATTATCTCTACTGTGATACACTTTATCCTTATCGTTTGCAAAATATACTATAAAAGAATGTAATGTGGCGACATACATTTGTTTGAATGTATCAAGTTTTTGTAATGTCTATGAGTTTTATTCACTATGTTTAAGTGAAATATTACAATGTATGTGATTTTATCTATTTATGTGGAATTTTATAATTGTTAGAGAAGAAGATCCAAATTTTGGCTTTAAACATTTGTGTACCCAAAACGTCCCTATCATTTAGTATTTTTGCTCTAATTAACTATTTTGATAATTTTAACGGCAAATGTTAACGAAGATATGAATTGTTGAAACCTTTTTCGCAAGGAAGCGTTCATTTAGGGGCCTAGATGTCAAAATTCAAACGATAAGGATGCTTTGCATGAAATGTGTTAATTACTCCTATAAATATTTCCAAAAACACTATAAATTAATCATCGATCGTAAGGGAAATTTTCACCCCCATTCACACAAAATATGATATATGTTTGTCTTCTATTTTGAAAAAATATATTTATCCCCAAATCTCTATTTTTCATTTCTCTAAATTATTCTTCAAATCTCTCATCTCAACATTGTTTTCAACGCGAGCAAATTTTTACGGTTGAATTCCACTATATAAGCAGTATACTAATAAATGTGGGCCAACCCGATATACACGTCTAATTTTGTGAGTGGGATAAGTGCTGAATGGCCCGGTGACCTAGCCAATTTTTCAAAATGGTCGTTGAACCATTTTGGCATGTAAATTATCAAATATAATCCTACATTCTCTTCCCCGCTTATAACTATTTCAAATTATTTCAAATTCATTTGTATATAAAAAAAGAAGAAGATTTCAATGTTAGAATATAACACATTTCAATGTTATAATCCGACCCATTGCATTTGTGCAAGAAATCTCATTTCAAAGTAGAAATTCATCCGTCTCTATGTTCTTTTTTTAACTTACGGTATAAATTGTGAATTTTGTATTTTTGTAGTATGTAGTATAAATCATGAAAATATATATAAATCTAAGTATGAATTGTGATATTGTTCTTTAAATTTTTGTAAATCTGAATTCATTTGAGGTGAGTTAATTGAAAAATCAATTATAATGTGTAAATTCGTGTTAAAAGACTCATGATCTGTTAATCTGTAAATAAATTTTTAACATGTTAAGGCCAAAATTGGCCTTAATTGACCCATATACTGTTGGTTTATTAATTTGGCCTTAACAAACCACACGTCTCTAGTCAGTTAATGGTCTGTTAATAGATAGTTCGTTAGCATATGATATATTAATAGTGCTTATTAAATAAGGATAGTTAATTTTTTTTAGGATAAATTCAAGGCCGGTCACTCTTTTGGCACTTATGGGCTCTAACGTTATATGATCAAAACTTAATTCAATTAAAGTCACATTTTATAGCAAAAAGATCAACATACCCTTAATTGTAAAAAATGGATAATTTAATGATAGTGTTTTATTGTGATATTGTTTTATTGTGATATTGTTTTATATGATACTGTTTTATTTAGATAATGTACATTGATATATTTATATCATACTTTTATTTTTGATCTTATTTTATTATGATAATTCTTAAACCTATGATCTTGTACTACTAATGTAGTATTTTAAGAACAATATCATTATTTCAACCATTAAAACATCATGTACTTAGTTTTATATATGATAATGTTTTATCCATAGTGTTGTTTTATATATATAATGTGATATGGTACATTTACACATACTTTTATCTTTGATATTGTTTTATTATTATAACGTTTCAACATATGATACTGTTTTAATCCATGATAATGTTTTAATCTATGATAATGTTATTGAATGTAAATAGTATCAATTGTCTTATACTACTAATGGAACATTTTAAGAATAGTATAATTACTTTAACTAGTAAAACATTTATGATACTGTTTTATATGATAATGTTATTGAATGCAAATAGTATCAATGATTTTGTACTACTAATGGAGTATTTTAAGAATAATATAATTACTTCAACAAGTAAAACAGATTTATGATACTGTTTTATTTAGATAAAGTGATATGGTATCTTATACCATGTTTTTATCTTTGATAATGTTTTATTATGATAATGTTTCAACATATGATATTGTTATTTTATTGAGTTGTAATTTGTGTATGTGATACTATTTTATTAAGATATTTTCATATATGATACTAATATACTAAGATACATTTATCTGTGATATTATTTTAGTATATATGATACTGTTTTGACAAGAATAATTAAATATTGCAATTTTAAGCTAAGGAGACAACTTCAAACGGCTAAAATCTATCGTACGCAGTGGCAAAGCACTGGTCTTAACCGGCTCATCGAGACGATTTCGAAAATATATTATAATAAAAATTCGCACGTATGCAAATTTTATACAATTTTTGTTATGATAATATTTTGTGATATTATTTTGTATAATACAGTATCAAACAACACACGTGACTAATACAAAGAAATAATCTAATGGCCAATTTAATACAATATCAAGCTACACTCTGGTAATGGTATTGAGTCAATATATTTCAATTATCTCTATTTTCCCCAATTCAATCAAACGGTGGAGCATTATCACATATTTCTGTTCCATATCTTAATTCTTCATAATCTTTTTCATATACAATTATATTATTTTCAAAATTCAAATATTAACCACTTGTGTATGTGTACAACCCAATGTCTACAATCGTATGCGTATGCCTCCGCCCGCCTCACCCTCAATATCCACCGCCACCGCCACCGCCACCGCCACCGCCACCGATGGCGAGACCAGCATTAAATCTTGAATGAATGTAATTTTGAACTTCTATTTCCTTGCTTGCAATTAGAAATTAGAATTCAACGACAATGTAGTATTTCCAACTAATTGATTCACATAAGAAACATCAGAAAACCAGAAAGCAAGAAATACTAGAAAACAATAAACTAGAAACCAGGTTTCTTAAGGTAAACCCGACCCCAAAACTACAAGACTTGGACTTCACCATAGGCGAACCACGTTCAGTCACCCTCGTCGCACCCATACCCGGCCTCACGGCTTAAGCTATCAAATTCAGCCCCGCACGACAAAAAACAGCACCTAAATTGCGGCGGACCTAGGTTTAGCCTTTAACGTCGCCGTGACTTCCTCCACCGAATGCACGATCACTGGTGGACTCACCCACGCCCAAGTGACTGATAGAAGGTAAGGTTTGTGGAGATGTGGAAGAAGACGCCAATATTTGTGGGGGTAATTTTGAAATTAATTTAAAATATTGGTGAAAGTATGACTTAATCACAATTTTGAAAAATGTAATTATATTCACACTACATTTTTATTGTCTGCAACACATTTAATTTGCAATGAAGGTACATCAACATTTGACATTTTGATATTTATGTCTCTAATTTTTTTCGTCGCATTTTTATTATTAACTTTCAATAATTTTCACATTTTGTATTTGATGTCGATTTTTGTTCAAATATTCTATTAATGTGCATTAAAATGAGGGAAATATTTTGTCAAACTTTTTTGTATTTGTTATTTGTTTTGTTTATTTAAAAATTCGATGGACAAGAAAAATATTTTTATTTACTCTTAATTATTTTTTTGGACAAAAATCATTATAAATGACGAAAATAAAACGTACAAATTAATAGGTTGATAATAAAAATGTGACAAAAAAGTTAAAGACATAAATACAAAAATGAGCAATAGTTAGAGATTTTATTACAATTAAAATGTGGTGTAGTTAACAAATAATGTAGTGTGAATATAATTACTCTTTTGAAAAATGTCTTAGCCTAATTTGAAACAAGTAATGTATAAGTGACTTATAGGCAATTTCCTCTTTTTTTTTTTTTTTTTTATGTAAAAGAAGCTTTTTAAACTTAGTGTTTGTTTAGTGTAGATTATAAACTGTTTATCAAAATCGTAAGGTGAGAGATTTTTTCACCCCCACACACCCAAAAACAAATACATACGTCTGTTTTCACTCTTAATTTTTTTCTTCCAATTTTCTCATTTTTCTCCATTCCAATTCTCTTCTTCTCCAAATTTTCACTTTTCTTCTCAAACTTGTTCATTAATCTTCATTTACTTTATATCGATTTACACCGATCAACTCTTAGTTTAATTAAAATAATTTATTTCACAAAAAAATTTATAGTATGATATTTTTGTACTATTGATTAAATAAACTATTTTCACACAGCATCCGAACGACTAGCCGTTTTAGCCAAAGCATCCGCAAAGGCAAGGGTTGGCGGTCTCTCCGACATGGCAAAATCCCCTTGAACGGAATATTGATTGTAGGGAAGACCGTCAAATCCTGTCCGTACACTTCAACACCTTCGATGGAAGAAGAGCAGGTTATTCATTATGAAACCCTAAGTCCTCTCGGCGCTAGTGCCACCGATACGTCAACACCGCCGCCGCCGTCAGACGGTGACGAACCGTACGTCATCTTGCGAAACCAAATTTCGCTCTCCTCTGTTCAATGCCCTTCTCCGGAAACATTCGCTCCGGATTACTTCTCTCTCGATGTGAACGATGCTGCGGAGACAAAAGAGACTCCACCATGTACTCCTCGTCCGCCGTCGCCCCCTCAGCCGCAGGAGGCTGCCATTACTGAGCGGGAGAGGACCCTAGAAGGAAATTGGTTTCGTGCTAACTGTCGCTTCAAAAGCCCCATGCTACAGCTCCATAGAGGTTTAAATTAAATTGTTTGATTATTTCTGAGTAAACTAATTGAATTTTAAGCCGTGGAGAAAAGCTGCTAAGCTGAATTTTAGTTGAATCAAATAGGAATAAGGAATTTATATTGAAAACTTAGAATTTGCATGAAAAATTCGCTATCATGACTAATTTAGCTTGTTTGTGGTTGTAGGAGTTGTGAAATTTTGTTTGAAATCTGCCAAAAATGATGCAAATTAGTTATTTACTGTTGTTGGTACATGCAGAGATACTTGATTTCTGTGATTTTTTGTCGCCAACGCCTGAGGAGCAAGCATCACGCAATGCTGCCATAGAATCTGTTTTTGATGTTATAAAATATATCTGGCCCAATGCTACGGTAGGTCTGATTTTATGTATATGTAAGACTACGCATATATTCTCATGGCTTGTTTGTGAGATCAGAAGTCGTTGAGAGCAAAGTTATCTGTTGATATATTCTTGCAGGCAGAAATTTTTGGTTCGTTTAAGACGGGGCTTTATCTTCCATCCAGCGACGTTGACGTAAGCTTGCTGCTTGTTATTTTCTTATTCTTTAAACAACGAACTTCTAGAACTATTCTTTTGGTAAATCTGCCACGTGAGCATTTTTAATCTTGAAAATTAAAGGTCGTTTTTGAGGATGTGAAAATTTGGACTTTTAAAATCAGATACTACTTTATGGACATTATTTAATTTGATAGTTGGCGACAAACTTATACTTTCCTGATCAAAGATTTAGTGCTTTCAATATGAGACAAGAAAAGTTGGAAACTATTGAGATGCTGGAAAGAGTTGCATGATAATATGAACTTGGATCAAACAATTGGCATTTGTGTGCCTTGATTATTGGGGGGATAAAGATATGGCCATATGATAAAAAAACATAGCCCCGCAAGCTTTTTGCAACAATAGTGGCCATAGTGACATGTATACGTGACTTTTTCCGTGATTTCAAAATCTAATCAGAAAATTACACTGTCGACATATTAGCCAAAGCCTATTTACTAGAACACTACGGTTAAAATGCTGTATTCTGTTGTGACACAACTTACACCCAACACTAAAATGATCGTTTTGTGCAACCAAATGGATGGACCTGGTTCCTCAACACCTTACACAAGTCCAAGTCATAAGTTACAATTACAATTTACTGTCAAAACAACAAAGGTCTGTTACAGATTTTTCATTTTTCAATTGAAGTTGACTCTGTAATAATGAGTAATCTATGGAGATGAAAAATTTATAGATATTAGAGCTAAAATTGTAAAATTTTGATTTACTTCCGCATCCAAAAAGATTTTACTTACATTCAAAATTCGAAAAAAAATAATTCTGATACCGATACTTTTTATTTTTATGGCACTATAATAGATCCATATCCAATAAGACTTCACATTCATTGTATGTAAGGTTTAGAAGAGCACATTTGATACTTCTATTTTAATTTTTACGACAGTACAGTAGATTATTCAAATCTGAAATAGTCCCTATAATTTAGTCTATAACGACAACTAATGTCGTAAGTAACATGTTATTCTAAACCAAAAGGTACACGCTAAACTTAATTTATTGCCCGGAGAAATCTCATATTTCTGTTTTTAGCTAAATTAAATCAAGTTTCGAGGAAATATTAGTCCTAGTCCCTCAACTAGAGTCACTTGACGCTTCTAATATGTCCTTTATTGAAGCTTTAATTAATAATTTTTTGTCACCATTTTAAGCTACTTCATGGCTGACTAATCTAGAAAGGAGAAAAATTAAAAGGTGAAGGAAAATATCGAAATCCACAGTACTGATATGCCATGTCGTTCATATTACAAATAGAAATTGTGAAAGTTGAGAGGACATGTGCTCTTTTCCACGTGAGGGTGGAGTCTAGCTTTGTACTTTCAGAATTGAACTTCAATTTGGGAGTGGATATTGCTTTTGTAAATTTTGGCCCATGTGCTCTTTCCAAGTGAATTATTGCAATTATTTGCTGTTTTATGAAGAGAATTTGTGAACTGCATGTGCAGTCTTGTCCTACAAACTTTATATCTTTTTTGGTTTCACTGCTGACATCAAACTTAAATAGCTTAAATGCGAATTTCAAAGAATTTTCTGCTTAATCACATATGTTCTGTGTGATAAACACGATGACAAGTGTATTTAATTGTTCATGGATGGTTGTTATCCCAAAGCGTGAGCAATACTTTGTTTTGATTATAATTTGCATTTCTTGGAAGAGTTTACTTTACAAGCCTGCTGATCTTGTTATTATGCAAGGATTATTCCTACATGGATTTTGGAGTTTACTAATTACTATGGAAAGTAAAGAATTGACTCAAGTTTGGTGCTTGACAGGTGGTGATCTTGGATTCAGAGATCAGAAGTCCTCAGATTGGCTTACAAGCTCTTTCTAGGGCCCTTTCTCAAAGAGGAATCGCTAAGAAGATACAGGTCTGCTTTTGTAGAGTAAACTTCTCACTATAATCAAGTTCGAATGTTTTCATCAGTTTCTGTCTCTTTTGTCTGTTCCAATATCAGGTTATTGCAAGGGCTCGGGTACCAATTATTAAATTTGTAGAGAAGAAAAGTGGTGTTTCCTTTGATATAAGGTTTGGCTATTCAACTTTTATCTTTTAGATTAGATATTGGTTTATGAGAAATGAACCACAGATTGCTGCTTATTACTGTCGCATTGTCCTACTTCCCTCTTTTGTCTATTGTAGAGGAGTTGTGCTTTTAAGAGGACAGGCTTGGTTGTTTTATTTCCTGTAATGAACTGTAGTGTAATATTACTCTGCATGGTTAGATTTTCTATTTGGGACCTGTTGAGGATACAAGGGAAAGAAGACTTAGGTGGTTGGGCTAAGTTTTGCTTTGATCTGAAAAGGCTCTCTTTCATAAGAATGACTCGATTTCGGCAGAGCAAGTTAGACGAGGGAGGAGTAGACCAAAATTAACTCGGCCTATTGTAGTTTTTAAAGATCTAAATCTTTAGATCTCCCGGTAGATCTAGTAACACGGGGAACGGAACGGCGAGTTAGTCAACCCAAATTTTTTGGGAACAAGACTTAGTTTGTTGTGCAGTTGTTGATGTCCACAATATGGCATTTTTTTAAAGATTCTCATTCTGAAATAACACAGTACTCGCAGTATATGATAACAAGGATTCTAAGACAAATTTTGAGGGTAAACCAAAAAAATTACATCAATGATCCACCTTTTCAACTCTCATCTAAAGCTTCATGCCAATTGCGACTCACTCAAATGTCAACGGAGGGAGTATCAATTTAGAAGTGAAGCCTTCTTGAAGTTTGATATCAGTTTTGATTAGATCCAATGCGTTGATAAAACCTTTATCAGTAATCTATGTTTTGGTGAACATGACAAACGGAAATCAGATTGAGACTAGTCTTTCTTATGTTGGAAATGAACACTTGATTCGGCGGCTTTTTATTGTTCTTCTTCTTCATTTTATTTATTGTCATTATTATTATTTATTTTTTTTTTGGGCGGGGCTGGGGATTATTTTTATTTTCATTTCTTGGTTTGACTTGGCCTGTGGTAATTTATATGGATCTAAATGCTTTTGATCTCTTGGATCTAGTAACAAAGAGAACAGAATAGCGAGAAGGGTTTATATAGTGAGTCCAAATTGCTTATTTTGTTGTGGTGGTGGTGTTGTTGTTGATGTGCACAATATGGCCTTTTCTAAAGGTTCTTCTTCCAAATTCCCCTTACTCACACTATATGATAACAAGAATTCTAGGACAAATTTTGAGGTGGTAAAGCCAAAAAGTTACACCAATTATGCACTTCATCAACTCTCATCTAAAACTCCCTACCAATTCCGACACACGCAGTCGTCAATGCCGGAAGTATCAAATTAGAAGTGAAGCCTTCTTGAAGTTTGATATTAGTTTTGACGAGAGCCAATGCGTTGATAAACCTTTCTCAATAATCTATGTTTTGGCAAACATGAAAAATGAAAATCAGACTGAGGCTAATCTTTCTTTATGTTGGAAGGACACTTGATTTGGCAGCTTTTTCTTGTTCTTCCTCGTTCTATTTATCGTCATTATTGTTATCATTTCTTTTTGGGTGGGGTTGGGGATTATTTTTATTTTCATTTCTTGGTATGTGTTCTTCTTTCAAAGTTGTAATAACCCAATATCGCCAACCCTAAAATTGTGAAGCACAAACAATCCAATCGTTGGGTTCCTTGTTTGTGTATACACTTTATCTTATACCGACACTCCTTGGACACTCTAGAAACGTGTCTCATACGCCACGTGGTGTCGTGTCCTATATATATATATATATATATATTAAGTTTTACATGTGATGGATACTTACGCGACATGCCTTGAACACGTGTCTGAGATGCCACGTGGCTTGTCATATATTTTTTTCCTTTTAATTTTGACATCCGAGGTACATATCCTCCACGACAAGCCTGGTTTTGTGAATTTTTGAACATAAAATCAGAAAATAATTTAATTATTAAACTTTCTATCTGAAAGAATCAGCATTATGTGAGAAAGATCTTTTATGTGCAATTTTTCATACATGGATATTTTCATTTTGTTTCCAATACTGATACAAAGTATTTAATTAGTCACTCATCATGTTCAAAAGATTTACTCTGCAATATTCCAAATCAAAGCTAAAGAGTATAACTTTTAACTCAAACTAACATAGTGCTAAATAAAATAGAGCATATATATGGCATAATAATGTATGGGTTTTTTAGTGTCCTGCTTTGTTGAAAAGTTGTGTATTGATCATTTCCATGTTTGTGTCTCATGTGTATCCCTGCTTCTTAACCCTAAAATTTCAATAAAATATCAGAAATTATAGTTTGGATTTCAATAGAGACATTATTTCTGAGTGTTTACTGTTTGAAGACATTTATATTTTACTTAACAACAAGAAGAAAGATTTTCTTGTATTTTGCTATATGAAGGTCCAGAAGGCTGTCCTTTTTGGTTTGTGCAGTTGTTTTTGACCTTTGAGCCTTTTGTCATGGAGGGAATAGTTGAATATCAGGATTATCCCCTGGCTCTCTCTTTCCATGTTGATATTTTCCATTAGAGCCCGTATGACAGAGATTATAAACTAGTTTATAAACCAATTTTTGGTTTATTTGACCAATATTGGTTTATTTGAGTTGAAATTGTTGACTTTTCATATTAAAAATGGGTTGAAAAGTCAAAAATTACGGTTGAAAAAAACCAAAATGAGTTTTTAATCTGTGTCAAACAGACTCTTATATTCCTCATGTTTTATATTTATGGGGCACATATACTCATACTCCGTGTATGAATAAAAGGACGCGTGGGTGCTCAGCAAATATGTAGTATCATATTCATTTAGCTAGGTTTCTGTTGACATTTCCCAAGACAAATTTTTTATCCAGATGCATCAAAATGATCTTCTGCTCAATTGCTTAATGATATCATATATCCTTCTGCCACATTTTGACTACTTTTTTGGGTTGATTTCTTATGTCTTGGCAACAGCTTTGATGTTCCAAATGGGCCAAAAGGTGCAGAGTATATAACTGTATGTTCCATTAGCTTCGTAGATAAGTTTTATTATATTTTTGTTGGTGCTATGATGTTATTTCCATCAATACTTTTAACTCTCTTGTAGGATGCTATATCTAAATGGCCACCATTACGACCATTGTGTCTGATTTTAAAAGTTTTCCTGCAGCAAAGAGAGTTGAATGAGGTGAATTTTGATTGTTTGTTCAAGTTGTTTTGCCGGAATATATTTTCCATTTTGCTTTAACTCAGGAGCACTTTTTCGTCTAGGTGTACACTGGTGGAATTGGTTCTTATGCACTCCTTGTCATGCTCATAGCAATGTTGCAGGTAATTAGACTAGAATGATGTTTCCAATATTGATATGACTAGTGCATGCAAAATTTGATTGGTAACTATAATTATGTGTAAACTTTGTCATCAAATTAGTTATGACAAGAGAAAACTATAAGCCCCTTGCGTCTTGGAGGCTTTGCCTCTGGTTTTGATACAGAGTGACTGAGTGAGTGATACTTCTAATTACTAAAAAAATTGCTGCTGTTTGTTCCAAAAGAACTAATAAACATAAACAAACAACAGACTAAGCATATGTTTGGGAGTGCTTTTCAGCACTTATAAGCTGGTCAAACATTATTTTTATTCACACATTTCGTAAGACCCACAACTTTTACCTACTTTTTATCCACACATTCTATTGGACCCACTGCTTATAAGCACTTATAAGCAAAGCCAAGCATATGCTAAGTCTGATTTCCAATCCAATATTTCAAAAGTAATGATATTTGGAGTAAATTTTTCTGCATTTCCTTGGGCATGTTTATGTAAAGCAGCGATTCTTAGATGAAAGGAGTCATAATTCCTTTAACCTTCATTTTGTTCCTTCCTTTGATTGTTCATTGGATTTGTTTGCCTGTTTCATATTATTTTTCAGAATCAGCAAGATCGCCGGACTTCTCCAGAATATAACCTGGGAGTTCTACTGGTAAGATTGTGTGGTGATTGTATATAGTACATGCTTTTCTTTTCTTGCTGTTTTCCGAATTTCGAGACTCTTGTTTAAATTATTCCATTTTTTATTTTCCATTTAGCTTTTGAAGCACGTTAACAACAAATCTAACAGGTCGTATATTTTTCCTTCATGGCAAATAGCCAGATTTATGTGCTGGTATTTTTTCTTTCTTGATCACTGTAGTCCATGAAATGCAAGTCCAATTAGGAATTGGTGTGTAAACTGTGTATTATTTGGTTGCGTTGGAAGATTTAAGGTGACCCTTTTTCTGCATGGCCATTTCTTTTTGTACAAGTAACAGAAGTCCATGTAATTTCATACTAGATCAGTCACAACATAAATACAAATTTTCTTTTTTGTATCTGTGAGTACTATAAGCCTGAAAGTAGTGGATGTGGTATGAAGATTTGCAGGACTATTTTCTTTTTTATATCTGTGAGTACTATAAGCCTGAAAGTAGTGGATGTGGTATGAAGATTTGCAGGACTAGTGTTCCTTTAGTTAAAATAAATTAGTTATTTCATAGAGAAACTTCAGCGAAAGATGACTGTTAAAAGCAATTTAACCTTTGAAACTTCTCTTCTTTCTTTACCCTGGAAGTGGCAGACGGCATTAGATTGTGCGCTAGATGACTGTTAAAAGCAATTTAACCTTTGAAATTTCTCTTCTTTCTTTACCTTGGAAGTGACAGAAGGCATTAGATTGTGCACTGCCTAGTCCTTATTTATTTTTTCCATTTTTTAGTGCGAAGTTGAGTTTGGATTTTAATATTGTTTGAAGGACATCCAGTCCATCTTCCTTTCTTAGTAACAAACTACTTTTTCTATAAAATAATTATTATTATCATTACAATAAGCTTTATGGACTTCTGAAGTTTATTATTGACACGTTGCTTTTGGAACATAGGTGAACTTTTTCGACATATATGGTCGCAAGTTAAATACAAATGATGTTGGTGTATCTTGCAATGGGGAAGGCACTTTCTTCTTAAAAAGCAGCAAGGGGTAACATGTTCTTCAATGGTGTTGAAACTGTTAATCTGATTTAGTGGTTTTTATTGAGTTTGATTGTTGTTCCATGGGGCTTTCTCGTCTGTTACAGGTTTTTAGGAAAGCCATCCATTATAGCCATTGAGGACCCACAGGTGACGTAATAAGTTTTGATACATTTTGATTTCTGCTCAAAGGAACTCTCTGGAAAGCAATGAACGTGTTCATTGGATATGTTTCTGAGCGCAGGATTTATGCTGCTGTACTTTTTTTTGTTTTCCTTTTTATTTCTTTATTTGTTTTTCTATTTGTTGTTTTCGTCTTGCTGCTTTTGATAAGATATTTGAGACTATATGACCGCTATGTGGGAGGAAAAAAAAAAAAAAAAGAGAATCTTGCACAGTTTATTATATCACGTAAGTATTCACATATTTGTTCTGATAACAGGCTGCAGATAATGACATAGGGAAGAACTCCTACAACTATTTTCAGGTAAGTTTCTTCCCAACACCATATTTTTTCCTCTGCTTTCCTTTAGGCTTTGTTTGATTGCAAGTGGAAAATTTGGGTGGAAAGAAAATATTTTCCATAGAAATGAATTATCAAGAAATTATGGGTTGGAAAAGGTAAACAAATTTTCCATGGAAAATAAATTCTCCTATCCCACAAAGAAAATATTTTCCTTGAAAACAAGGAAAATGTAGCCAAAAGTGGGAAACTTTGAAAAAAAATTTCATGGAAAAAAAAAAGGTTGCAATCAAACAAAACAAGGAAAATAGGTGGGAAAATTTTGTCAATCAAATAGCCCAAAGCAGCTGGAAAATTGGTGGAAAATTTTCATTTTCCATGGAAAAAAAGGGAATCAAACACAGCCTTACTTCCTAATACCATTTTTTTACCCTCTGCTTTCTTTCACTTCCCAACTTCCACTATTTGTGTATTGAAGTGAACAAGGAATAAAAAACATACTTTGTATTCGTGAGTGACTCACCTGTACAAGTCACAACTTGTTGCTTCCTTGGCGTCACAAATAGCTGCCCTGCCTCTTACCCCAAAACAAAAATCAAAAAAAGGTCAAAAGGATAGAATTTCTGCTTTTTCCTGATATCACCTATTCTTTGAATCTAAGAGTACCAGATTTTCTTTTTATTATTTATAATAATTGAAGTGGCATGTCTGGACTAGCGAATGAGAGCAACTGCTGTCATGTGACTGAGTTAATAGAGGACCAAATTTGACTTTGCTCTTGCTCTTTTGGTTGATGACATAATTTAGGAGCCTGTAACTTGGTTTTATTAATCTCTATGTTTGTGCTAGTGGTCCTCCTTGTTGAGATATCTTCTGCTTTTCCATTTGCAATGTTTGAGGCCAAGTTTGTATTTATTTTATGGGATCATATTTGAGAAGAAGCAGACTTTTACATCTTTTATGTTACTGCAGGTTAGATCTGCTTTTGCAATGGCTTTCACAAAGTTGACAAATACAAAGGCCATAATGGGACTAGGCCCCAACAAAAGCATTCTTGGCACTATAATCAGACCCGATGCAGTATTACTGGAACGGAAAGGAGGGTCCAGCGGAGAAGTAATGTTTCAGACCTTGCTTCCAGGTGCTGGAGAGCAAATGCAGCAACAATTTTCCAACCTGCAGGAGATTTATTGTAATTGGCAGTTAAATGATGATGAAGAACCACTCCCACGTGGAGATGGGATCTCTGAGGATGGTAATGTCCAATCCTCGAGAAAGAAGAGAAGGGGTTCTAAGGAGAACAGGTCTGCCAAAAAGGTGAGAGAAAATAGAGTCGAGGGCATAGACAGACGTGAAGAAATTGGTTCAGTGAAGGAGAAGAGTGCAAAGAAACCGCGTTGGAGACATTCCCAACATGGTGGTGATAGCAACAGATACAGCCGTGGTGGTGGTGGTGGTGGTGGTGGTGGTGGCTCGTCCACTTGGCATCATGCTTAGTTAACTTTCTGTGCTTAAATAGTCTCCAGTAGAGGGAAACGTAGTTGAAGATGGGGTTTATCATTGCTGACCCTTCTAATGATACGACTGCTAGAGCTTTTTTCCTCCTTAGAGATCTTTACAATCAAAAGGGACCTGTTCAGTTTTGACAGGCAAGCTTCTTGTTGTAGTCTTCTTTCTGTTCACAAGAGTTCTGAATTGAAAAATAACATATAACTGGGATTGTGATTTCTCTCAAACTTCCATCTATAGTGATTGTTTTCAAATCAAGCGCTACTGTCATTGCCTTTTCTTTTATATGGCCCTAGTGGTCGTACGAGAAAGAAGGCTTGGGAGCGACCGGTTATTGAAATTGAGGCACAAATATGAGTATTTTTGACTTTTTGTTATAACTAGTGAAATTCACGTGCAAGACATGTGTTGTATTTAAATTAAGTATTTAATAGTGTGGTCATTGTTAGTGAATTTTTTAATTACTTTTTTATTTATGAAAGATTAAGTAAAATATATATTAAAATTTATTGAGAAAAATATGTATTATTTAAAAGTGGACGGTATAATTTCAATTAATCTTCAACGAGAATGTTTTTATTTTTAGATGATGTAGTGAATAGTGTGTAGTTCATTAACATGATTGATTAATACAAATTTAATAACTGAATATTTCAGTTATAATTTCACAAGATTATTCTGTTGCTTTGAAATTTAAACTTATTCTATATTTCTTCTCATTATGATCCGACTTTGTAAATTATTTCAATTTTTCAATTTAAGTTTATTCATTCTAATGTATTAAATATTAAAAAAAGTTTAAATCACATGAGTGTCGTGAGATATGTATAAGATTTCTTGTGAACTTACATTAATAAGTAGTAAAAATACTTATTATAGATTAACATAAGTTGTTAATTAGTGATTTTATTTTCTTGGTATATTAGATGTAGTTGTACTCGTGAATATATTTTATTTCTCTACTATTGTAACTTTCTATCTTGAGAGTAGTATTATCTTTCTCTTTTTTCTTGCATAGTGCAAGATTTTGTACTTGTGGATAAATTTTCTTGGACTTAATTACAATTTGATTCAATAATTGATAGAAAAAATGAATTAAAATTATGTATTTCTTGTAATCTTGATAACTGTATTGCTAACTTAATATAAGTAATTAATTGAAGGACAGTTGTTTCGATTGGAAATGATTTTGAAGTTCAAGGTGGGTTGTTTGATATATATTACTATGCCTCAGCCTAATAAGCCGAACTTAGAGCCGTGAAATTGAATTTTGTTTCAATAGTTTAAGTTATTATGAGTTTGGATTGCTTATATTTGGAGAAAAACAAAAACAATATTTGATTGGGTATCCAAAATAACAAAAACATTTACAAAATTTTTGGGCGATTTTTCGAAAGGCATGACTAAAGTCAAAAGGAAGACGAGCAAGACGACCAAAGGAAGATGAGCAAGACGACCAAAGGAAGACGAGAAAAATAACAAGCGTTGAAAAAAAAAAATTGGGCTGAAAAAATCTACAATTGAAAAAAAATGAAAATGAAAGAAAGGTTAGGAAATAGAAAAAGTTACAAAAAAAAAAAGGAATAATAGTTGGACACGTATTTCTATGAATAGTGCCTACCTCAATTCACTCTTTTAATATATAGAGATAGTGTAGCTTTCTATCTTGAGAGTAGTATTCTCTTTCTCTTTTTTCTTGCATAGTGCAAGATTTTGTGCTTGTGGGTAAATTTTTTTGGACTTAATTGTAATTTGATTTAATAATTGATAGAAAAAATGAATTAAAACTATATATTTCTTGTAATATTGATCACTGTGTTGCTAACTTAATATAAGTAATTAATTGAAAAAAAGTTATTTCGATTACAAATGATTTTGAAGTTCAAAATAAGTTGTTTAATATATGTTATTATGTCTTGGCTTAAGAGGTCGAACCTAGAGCCTAATATATAAATATATATCCTTACAATAATCTAAGAGCCTTAAATTTGTTACTGTTCATTTTTTCGTCCAACATGCCGTCGTTTTACAACTATCATTTATTTTATTATCTACTTCAGCCCTTCTCTACTTTTTCTGAAGTCACTGTTTTCATTTGGAACTTGGAATTTAGCCGTCTTCGTCGTCTTTCCATACTTTCCATTGGAGCTTAGAATTCAGACTTTCAGACTGTTCTTATAAGTGTATATTATTTGTATGACAATGACAAAATTTTGAAGCAGAATCATTCTTATTTAACAACATTTTTTTTACATGTTATTCGTCGTTTTTCCATCCATCTTGAAGAGTATATTATTTGTATGACAATGATAGCATTTTGAAGCAGAACTTTATTCTTCTTTAACAACAAATTTGTTAGTTGGTTCATAATTTTGGAAAATTTCAAATCAAATATTTATGTGTACTTTGTCTAAAGGTTATATTTCATCCGAATTCTTTAGTACATTCTGTGGTACTATGTTATATTTGTATGGAGTTGCTTGATATTCGGACAAGATTGTAGAGCTTTGTCGCAAGCTATTAACCAAGCTAACGGTAACTCGACAACCAACCGTTGTCGAGTAGCTCTCAAGAACCACGCTTGGTGGTTGTCGAGCCACTCAACAATCAATTTGGTATTAGCGTTTCTTATTGGTTTCGTGTTGGTGGTCGGCACCGGCGGTCGAGTTAGCCATCCAACCAAGCTTGCTTGACAACATTTGCAGACTAGCCGCAGACATCAATTTACTCCGCAGCGGTGGTCGAGTTCCTCGGCAACCGTTTTGGTAGCAGAGGCTCGACATCTAGCTAAATGATCAAGTTATATTCAATACCATGAGAAGTCACATTTTGCATGTAGAGTATTTGTTTAAATTGGAGAGGAAATTCATATAAACACTTAACTCTAAGCCTAGTAGTGGCTTCTTCAAATCTGCATGATTTTAGTATTATACATTCTTATTGATCTGGATAACTTTTGTTTTTTGTTTTATTTATTTATTATTTTGTTGTTTATTTTTAGTTTGTATGAGTATTTTTTATGTACTTTCCTTTGTGTTATTTTATGCAGGTGTTGTTGTAGATAGATGGATACACAGGCAAAGAAAGATTTGCGCAATAAACGTAGAAGAAAATTGTATGCCGAGCGTAAAAAAATTCAACTAAGGAAGAAAGTAAATAGATTGCAGCAGGATAGTTCAAGTATAACAGACAAGTATTCATTAAATTTATATATTATATCATCAATTTTTTTTCTATATACATTATAATATAATAGATTGGATTTTCATTTTTGTAGTTGATGATCAAATAATGGTTGATGAATGTGATATAGTTGTTCATGACATAGCTGTTCATGAATGTGACATAGCTGTTCATAAACATGATATAGTTGATATAGTTGATGATGATATATTAAATAACAATTCTAATATCAATCAATATGGTAAGGATTTTTACATAAAAAATATTCCCACAAAAACTCTTATATTAAGAATACCAACAATTTGTAAGCATTGTTAAGCTGCAAAATTTGAGAAAGAAAGTAAAGGTTTTTGTTGTTGTGATGGTAAAGTGAAATTAAAAATAAATTCTGTTCCTGATCAATTGTATGAACTATATACTATCAATTCCAATGAAGCATTACATTTTAAAACTAATGCACACAATTATAATAATCACTTTGCATTTACATCATTTGAGGTAAAATATGATCGAAATTTGGAGAAATTATACAAAGGTATATATACATTTAGAGTTCAATAACAGGTTTATCATTATATAAATCCAATTATACCCGTTGATGACAATCCTTCATTTTTACAATTATACTTTTATGATACCGAAAATGAAATACAACATAGGTTACAAAAATCAGATAAATTTTGTGAATATATGTTGAATAGATTAATAAATATATTAAAGATTAATCCATATTCAAAATTTTTTCGCTCATTAAGTAGTGTCAATTCTTTGGAATTATGTAAAATATAAATTAGACGTCATGCTGGACTTGATCAAAGAGTGTACAATACACCTTCGGCATCACAAGTTGCTACTATATGGGTTGATGAAGATCCATTTACTACCACTAGATAAAGAGATATATCAATATATTGGCATTCTGACACTTTACATAAAATACATTACTATTTTAGTTGTTATGATCCACTTCAATATCTATTATTATTTTCTTATGGTGAATCCGGATGGCATGAAGGTATCCAAAAGTGCAGGTCAAACACCGTTGATACTTATAATGTTGTGGATAATTTGTTAGATATAAATGTTATAAATTACGCAAATGAATTAATTGAAAATGAGAATACAAGTTATTATTCTAAACATAATTCATTATTTTCTTGTTATTCTTTATTGAAATTTTATTAACTTTCTTTATTTCTTTGTAGTTATGAAAAAAATCAAAAGAGATTGCAAGTATCTTGTCGGGAATATTATTGTTACAAGTTACGTGTAAGAGCTACTAATAAGTGCATTTTACTTCATCTTTGGAAGACTTTTCAACAATATGTAGTTGATATGTATGTTAAAATTGAAATAAGTATATTAGATTATTTTAGGAAAATCAAAATGAAATACGTCTTTGAATCGTATCAAGAAATTGTAGATAGTGTAAAAATGGTGAAAATAGAGGTTATAAAATTGATCAAAAAATAATTTTACCTTCTTCTTTTGTTGGTGGCCCCAAAGATATGAAAAAAAAAATATATAGATGCAATGGCTTTGGTTCAGAGATTTGGTAAACCAGATATATTTTTAACAATAATTTGTAGCCCTAATTGGGATGAAATAAAAAAATGAGTTAAAATATAATGATGTTAGTCAAAATAGACCTGATTTAATTGCTCGTACATTTAGAGCTAAATTGGAAGAATTAAAATTGATCTTTTAGAAAGACATATTTTGGAGAAGTTGTTGCTTATATTTATGTAATAGAATTCCAAAAAAGAGGCCTTCTACGTGCACATTTTTTATTAATTCTAAAACCAAGTTTTAAATTAATAACGTATATTTAATTGATGAAATTATTTCCTGTGAAATACCCAATAAAAATGAAAACTCTCATTTTACATTATGTTGTAGTTAAACATATAATGCATGGTCCTTGTGGTATATTAAATCCGAACAATATTTGTATGAATAAAAATAGAAAGTGTAAAATAAATATCCAAAGGAATTTGTTATAAAAACTTTTCTTGGAGAAAATTGTTATCCAAACTATAGACGTTGCAATACTTATGAAACGATTCTTTGTTAGATGTAGTTTATTAGATAATAGATGTGTTGTTCCTTATAATCCATATTTATGTGCGAAGTATGATTTTCATATCAATGTAGAAATATGTTCAACAAGAAAAGCAAAGTAAAATATTTATATAAATATGTATACAAAGGACATGATAGTGTAAGTTTTTGTGTAAATAATAATACAAATGATGTTGCTGATAAAATTGAAAGATATCAATCTGCTAGGTAGATTTCTCCACCTGAAGCAATGTGGAGAATATATGGATTTATTTTATCAAAAATTTCTCCATCAGTTATATCGTTATAATTACATCTTAAAAATAACCTGTTGACATCGGAACATGCAACGTCTACGTGCCAACAGATCTCCAGTCACTCCTCTACCAACTCGTATGTGTAACTGCACACTCGGACAATCGTTAGGCACCAAGATCTCCGGAGAAAAAGGGTCCAGCGATCGTTGGTACTCCAACGATCAAGTCAACTGCCGGTATCAAAGTAATACACGGGGGGCAAAAGTAATTGGGTGTGGGAGAGACAAGTAGACAGAGATTTGAGTAGAGTTTAGGATGGGATTTTCGGTGCAAAAAGAACATACCTTGGAACAACCAGAGACGTTGTATTTATAACACAGAAGTCCTGATTGATTTAGGAAACAAATCAATCAGATATCCGATCGGAGCCTCCTTCTTTATGGGATAAGGATCATTCATTACCCAGGCAATCTCCAGGATTATCTTCCTTATTTGAGCTTATCACGTTGCATGATTTTAGGAGATTATGATTCGGTTTTCTTGTGAGGATCGTGCGCCAATCCAACATAATCATCTTCAATTATCTCTCTGGTCATTCCAAAATATTGTGTTGCCTGCTAGTTAGGGTTGATACGAAACTCTGCGAGGCCCCATGGCTCGATCGTGAGTGTCGAGGCCTTCCATGGGCCTTGCGGTATTCTAGCTGCAGAAGGCTAAGATGTCTAATGGGCCTCCGATGTCCTTTTTAGAATTTACGAGGCCTTTACTTGGCCTATATGGGGGCTCGTTGGGCTTTTCGCTGACGTGGGAGCTCTATCAAAATCGGGTGGTAACAATAGTCCACCAAGTCCAAGTCTATTATTTATAATAGGCGTGGGACTTTGAGAGTGAGAGGAGAAATTTCTGACAAAAGATTTGGAATTTTAGCGGAAAACGCGGAGCGTGGTCTTCGCGTATGGTCCTCACAAATTGGGTTATTATCCAGTATAGTCTCCCAAGTCCGAGGCCGAACATTCATGATGGGTGAGGGCTTCAGGGGCCCAGGCCTTTGGTGACGTGTTTGCAATTGGTGTGATACTGTCAATTAAGGCCGTCATTACGTGGCCGAGCAATCATGAGTGAGAGGATGTATGCATTTAATGCAATGGCACGTGGCGAATAACGGGGGTGTGCGTGTGGTGCGTGCGTTCTTGTTGTACTAAACGCTGGGGGTTGCTTTCTCGCTTGTTGTCCAATTTTAAACACGCGTCCACCATCCAACGGCTCAAATGTAACACTTGGAAGTTGGACGGTGGGGATTGGAATGCCTCAATCTATAAAGCTTGGCGCCCTCCTTCATTACAACTTCTTCTTGCTTTTGTGCCCATTGTGAAAGTTGTGGATGCTTTGCGTGTCGAGAAAATCCAAGTGTGGGCATCGTTTCAACCTGCATTTCGAGGTAAGCGCACCGAGAGTTCTTTGTGATTTGTTTCTTTGGTTGTTTTTGTGATTATTTCTTGATTCCGTAGTGTGGGGATTATACCTTGTTGCGCGTTTCGACGACAATAGGAGCATCAACTTTTGGGGTAGAGAAGGGTTTGTAATGTCGACCGAAACGACGACTCGCGAGAATCAATCGACGCCCCGGACAAACCCTAGTATTCGGGATGAGTCATCAACATCCGCCTCATCATTTTCCTCCTCTGAGGTCGTAGGATAAGTGAACCAGGTGCCTTGACCTTGATCCCGACGGCTCTGTCCACAAGTGGAAGGGAGGTTTGTCCATCTGGCCCGTCGAAAGAGACCACAGAGAAGAGAGGGCTGGACGCCGGAGTGCTTGAGATGAGGGGGTCGCTTGATAAGAGGATGCCTCGGCGACCCAGGCGCTTGACGAGGAGCTTAAGCGATCGCCACCCGAAGCGTCCATGGCGCGCTGAGGATCGTGAAGGAGAATTGGAGGATATCGGCTATCCTATGATATTCCCGCGTCTATAATACTTAGGGCTCTGGGCCCAGAGGAACGCGCTGACGACCCTCCTGAAGGATTTGTCGTGATTTACGAACCTGCGATGCAGCAGGGCTTTCGCTTGCCTATGCATCATTTCTTTCGCGAGGTTCTGAAAGATTGGAATCTGGTCCCTTGCCAGATAACACCGAATGGTTGGGGACAGATGGTGGTCTCATACCTATTATGGGACATTGCCGAGACGGGAAGGAACGACCCCAGGAGTTTGAGTCCATATACCGCCCCTGTCGATCCGCGAGTTGGTAAAACATTTCTCTCGGCGGGCCGTAAATAGATGATGCCAATAGCAAGGTCCAAAAAAGTGCATAAGCGAAAGGAAATGTTCATCTTTATAGGCGGGGACTAGGAATTTATACCAGAGGACACTCTTCCCCATGTGTCTATTCCTCGTCAATTCAGAGAACTTAGTATATACCGCCGCATTTGTATTGAATTTTGACCATAGTTCCTGACTTAATGTATTGCTTGCTTTTGCAGACTGCGGGAAGCCACCAATCCTGAAGAGGGGCCAAGGGGAGCTGAGGTCGAAGTGGAATAAGGTGCGAGCTCTCAACAACGACTTCAGGAGTCTCAACAACTTGTTGAAGGACGACAACTTATTGGCCAGATACGGAATGATGGGTGAGTTCCGTAAGTTTCGATATATCGGTGTCGCTGTGAAGAGTTGCCTGAACGTGTTGCATATTGGTGTTTGTGCTAATGACTTTTAGGTTCAAAACTATTCCGCACTCTGCCTCACCCGTCCCGTCCGCGGTGGAGAGGGTTCTTCGACCCGAGCACTGCGTGAGGAGGCGTCGGTCCATCACAAGAGGTCCAGGATGCTATGCCATCGTGGTCCGTCAATCATTCGACCTCCGATGTTCTAACTCTTGGTTAGAACGTTTCTCCTCTGCTCTTGCCTTCGCCCTACCACCATTCGCCTAGTGCTGCTCCTCCCAAGGATAAGGAAAATGGAGTTACCAGGGACACGAGTGATGTGGCCCCTCGAAATAGGAAGAATCCCATTGAGAGGGTGGGTTTATGCGGGATGCCCGCAAGGCGAGACGCAGGGGTAGAAGGGCGACGGCCTTCGACGCATCAAGATGGGGATCCGAGGTTCTTTGGGAATTCGGCTCTTCGACATCCGCATCTTCCCGGTAGCTAGGAGGAACTAGAAACTTTTGTGATGAAAATACTTCCTGTCCACCCTGTGATGATGGCGGCGTGGCGTGCACAATCATGGATCCAAAAAGTGGGAAAAGGCGGCCGAGGAGGCCACCCGTCGCGAGTTGCGGGCAGATGGCGAGATGAATTTGACACGGGGTTGCTTATAACTAAGGAGTTATACGGCACTGGAAAGTTTTGATGGCGGTAGAAGCGAGGAAGAGGCCAAGTCCGATAAGTTGGCCAAAGAATTGAAGGCCATGAGTCTCGAGAAGGCGCGGTGAGTCTCGAAAAGAGGGCTTCAGTTCAAGCTCGACTTGGTTGTGACAAAAGAGGCGGGACACGAAGGGCAAGTATGAGATTGAGGTGAAGGCCGCCAAAGAGAGTCTGAAACAAGCCCGAGATCAGAAGAGGGCTGCCAAAGCTTCTCGAGGCGTGTCGAGGAGGCTCGAGTTAGTCGAGGACCGAACCCTTGCGGCTGAGATCGCGCTAGCTTCTTCGAACAGCTGGGTAGAGATCGTCATCGCGAAAAAGAGAAGTCGCTGACCGAGGCAAAACAGGAGTTGGAGAGAGTCTGGGTCGAATGTGCGGGTGCCGAGGCTAAGGTGGTGGAGGCATATCAGACGCGTCGTGGACACGTCCCGAGTATCGGGACCTCGCTTATTGCTTGATGACCATTGGGGCGAACAATTGGTGGAGGGGATCGCAGAAATCCATCCAGAGTGGGACATCTCTTTCATTCGACAGGCTCCTACCGATGCTTTGGGGCCTGAAACCGTTCCCAGCAAAGCCAATGATCAAATCTCCCCACCGGTTGTGGGGGACGGCCCGCAATGTGCCGACCCTTAGAGAGGCTGCGGGGTATCTGAACTTTGAACCTTGTTATTTTCTTTCGCGTATGTTCCGAATTAATTTTCAAACATGTTTTTCTTAATGTATCCCTGTCCCAACATTTAATTTTATGAATGATTGTGCACGGGGAGCAGCTCCTAAAATCTATGAATCACTCCCTTGGGCATTAATGGTGCTAACTTTTGGTAGAATCTGAAGAGTTAGCGTTTTAATGTCCCGAGGAGGCAAAGACATTTTTGTGTGGCGTTCCAAATGCCCCCAGGCGATTGCATTCTTGCCTTGTACCAAGTACCTATGCATCCTCTATATATATGATAAAAGTAAGACTGAGGGCCCTTCATGTGCTCCTCGTGTATGTGCAGCTCCAGCAAGTTACGTGAGTTAGCTTTCAACAACGTAATTACTCTTGAGTCGTGTGACCATAGCTATGGAGGTACGAATAAAGAAACGACGTTCAGAATGCCTACCAATTGGAGAATCAACATTCAGAGGACCAAATGCCTAGCTAATCAACGTTCAGGGGACCAAACGTACGGGAGGGTTGGGCCTAGCAGCCTTAGCTTGACCATGTCCCGAACGGCGCGTCCCTGATTTGGGTGATGGGGCTGGAGGCCCACCGCCAAAAGGTATCAACGGTATTTTTTGAGCAGTGTGGCCTAATTAGTTACCAAATCAACTCATGTTGGTTCTGGGAGACTCCCGATCATGGTGGAATCAAATCCCCAACTCCCGATGATGATCGGAGTGGCGAAGACCAGGGAATAGACTTAGTAGATCTAATATCCCAACATGTGCCGACCTAAAGAGGCAGTGGGGTATTAGGATAATTATCATGCGTATTTGTTTCTGCCCTGTATTCTGAATTATGTTGAATAAAATACGATTGTATCGAAATTTCCATGGTTGTTTCATTTGTGTAGATTGCTTGGGGTGTCTGGGCTTCAGACTTCTTTGACACCATGCGGCGCCTACGAAGCCGCGTGTACAATTTAAAGTCGCCAACTACGCCTTGAGCGACAACATACATTGTGCATCGCGGTACCTCGGCGACTGGCAATGAACAGCCAATGCGTTGGATGGCACGCTGAAGTTCTATCATTCGGCAGGCCTTCGACACTATGCATTTACGAGGCTTTATGGGACAAGATTTCCTCGTCAACCTTGCAATGGTGTTCATACAATTCACGAAGCGCGTATTTTCACGCGCCCTTTATGTCTTCCTAGGGTTTATTTGAGGTGCATTCATTCCGTCCCCACACGTTCATTTATCTGGCGGTTAGTATTCTGTCGCGCTTATATATGTGTTTGCAAGACTGTGCTTTATATTTTCCATCTTTACTCTTCTCTTTGTCATATTCGGATCACGGTTGTTGTTAGTAGTCGTGTCGGGCTTCCATTTTTCCAAAGTCCCAAAGTTTAAGATAAGGCGTCGGAGGGTTGTGGAGGATATCTCTCCTCCACGCCCGGTACCATCTGTGGCATCTGATCTGGGGCCCACTGTGTTGCAGATGCCGGAGATAAATTGGACTTCCGCCTTTGGGAAGGCAGCCGATAACGCAAAATTGATGGAGTTGTTGAAACTGGTTGAAATGTATACATCTAGCAGTCACGTACTTAACTACGAGTTGTACAAATTGTTGGAGATGAATTTCGACGAGTTGCGCTCCACCGCTAGGGGAGATGAAGATGTTGAAGCGCTGCGTGCGGAAAACAAAGATCTACTGGGAGCAACTTGTATTGTCAGAAGACGCGAGCTCGTGCAACGCGTCTGACGTTATTAAAGCCGGGACAATCCGGAGGGCATAGGGATGGCAAAAAGCTCGTGGGCTCGTGGGCTCGTGGGCTCGGCCGAAAAAGCTCGGCCCGGCTCGGACTCGGGCTCGTCGAGGCGAGCACGAGCTAAGCGAGCTCAAAAAAAAAAAAAAAGAGGGCCGAGCTAGCTCGGCTCGCCCAAAATGAGCCGGCTCGTGGGCTCGCCCACCAGCTCGGCTCCCACGAGCCCACGAGCCCAAAAGCAGCACGAGCCACAGCTTAGCTCGGCTCGTGGCGTTCATACATTAAGTGACCATTTTTTTTAATTTTTTTGTTTTTTAATTTCATTATTTTCTATAAATACTCTTATTCTAAGGATGAGAGTTTTCAATATTTAATTTTCAATATAAAAGATACCCGATATTTTATTTCTTTCTCATTTTCAAAATTTAAAAAAAAAAAAAAAAAAAAAAATTTTTGAGGGCCGAGCCGAGCTCGTGGGCAGCTCGGCTCGGCCCGTTCGGCCCACGAGCTCGTGGGCCGAACCGATCACTCATTTTGGAGATGAGCCGAGCTCGGGCTCGGCTCTCGTCAAACGAGCCGAGCTCGGATTTTATGGGCCGAGCCATTCGGCTCGACTATTGCCATACTAAGAGGGCATGTGTTGATGCTCGTAAAACATCGAGTCGCGGTGAAATATTGTCGAACATGATTTATGCCAAGGACAAATAAGCGATCGAGTATTTGGATGAGTCTGTCGAAGGTTCGTGCATATATCAAGCTAAACTTGGGGTCCCCGGTTATGCCGCAACCCGTGGCCCAACTAGGACGTAGGAATCTTGCACTTACTTAAATAGTGTTTATCTTTTGGTTTTGAGACTGTAAAGCTTCTTGTGACGCACATTATTATATAAATTATTTTATCTGGCCATGTGGGCCAACGAAAACCCATTATCCTTGTTTGCTTCGAATGCGCGTTGAATACTTATCCAGTGAGTTTGGCAGAGTTAGCTGCGAACCATACTTCCTCGCTGTCGAATTGTTTTTACTTACCTGTTTACGCGTTGAATGTTCATCCAGCGAGTTGATAGAGTTGGCAGCGAACCACACTCCCTCGCTGCCGAATTGTTTTTACTTGCTTGTTTACGCGTTGAATGTTTATCTAGCGAGTTGATAGAGTTGGCTGCAAACCTCACTCTCTCGCTACCGAATTACTTTTACTTGCTTGTTTACGCGTTGAATGTTTGTCCAGCGAGTTGATAGAGTTGGCCGCGAACCACACTCACTCGCTGCCGAATTGCTTTTACTTGCTTGTTTACGCGTTGAATGTTTATCCAACGAGTTGATAGAGTTGCCCGCGAACCACACTCTCTCGCTGCCGAATTACTTTTACTTGCTTGTTTATGCGTTGAATGTTTATCCAGCGAGTTGATAGAGTTGGCCGCGAACCACACTTCCTCGCTGTCGAATTGCTTTTACTTGCTTGATTACGTGTTGAATATTTATCCAGTGAGTTGATAGAGTTGGTCGCGAACCACACTCCCTCGCTGTCGAATTCCTTTTACTTGCTTGTTTATCGTTGAATGTTTATCCAATGAGTTGATAGAGTTGGCCGCAAACCACACTCCCTCGCTGCCGAATTATTTTTACTTACTTGATTGCGTGTTGACATTTATCCAGCGAGTTGATAGAGTTGGCCGCAAACCACACTCCCTCACTACCGAATTGCTTTTACTTGCTTGATTACGCGTTGAATGTTCATCCAGCGAGTTGATAGAGTTGGCTGCGAACCACACTCCCTCGCTGTCGAATTGCTTTTACTTGCTTGTTTACGCGTTGAATGTTTATCCACCGAGTTGATAGAGTTGGCAGCGAACCACACTTCCTCGCTGTCGAATTGCTTTTACTTGCTTGTTTACGCGTTGAATGTTTATCCAGCGAGTTGATAGAGTTGGCCACGAACCACACTTCCTCACTGCCGAATTGCTTTTACTTGCTTGATTACGTGTTGAATATTTATCCAGTGAGTTGATAGAGTTGGCCGTGAACCACACTCCCTCGCTGTCGAATTGCTTTTACTTGCTTGTTTATGCGTTGAATGTTTATCCAGTGAGTTGATAGAGTTGGCCGCAAACCACACTCCCTCGCTACCGAATTGCTTTTACTTGCTTGTTTATGGGTTGAATGTTTATCCATCGAGTTGATAGAGTTGGCCGCGAACTACACTCTCTCGCTGCCGAATTGCTTTTACTTACTTGTTTACGCGTTGAATGTTTATCCAACGAGTTGATAGAGTTGGCCGCGAACCACACTTTCTCGCTGCCGAATTGCTTTTACTTGCTTGATTACGCGTTGAATATTTATCCAGTGAGTTGATAGAGTTGGCTGCGAACCACACTCACTCGCTGTTGAATTGCTTTTACTTGCTTGTTTACGCGTTGAATGTTTATCCAGTGAGTTGATAGATTTGGCCGTGAACCACACTCTCTCGCTGCCGAATTGCTTTTACTTGCTTGTTTACACGTTGAATGTTTATCCAGCAAGTTGAAAGAGTTGGCCGCGAACCACACTCTCTCACTGTCGAATTGCTTTTACTTGCTTGTTTATCGTTGAATGTTTATCCAGTGAGTTGATAGAGTTGGCCATGAACCACACTCCCTCATTGCCGAATTGTTTTTACTTGATTACGCGTTGAATGTTTATTCAATGAGTTGATAGAGTTGGTTGGCCATAAACCACACTCCCTCTCCGCCAAATTGCTTTTACTTATTTGATTACGCGTTGAATGTTTATCCAGCAAGTTGAAAGAGTTGGCCGCGAACCACACTCCCTCGCTGCCGAAATACTTTGACTTACTATGGTTGTACGGAAAACACTTTTGATTCATAAAACGATGAATTTTATTAAAAGGCGCGGTGTCTCGAGGCAGCGGACAAAATACTGGAAAATTGAATAGTGTAAACTACTGGTGATACGGCCACAAATGGGTGATATTCTAAGGGTAACTTGTCTCCATGCCTTCCAAATCTTCCAATTTGTAAGTTCTGGGGCAGATTTCTTTGATGACTTTGTAAAGTCCTTCCCAGGTGGGCCCGAGGGTTCCGGTCCCCACCTTTCTATTAGCTTGGAATACCTTCTTCAGGACGAAGTCGTTGATGTGGAAACTCCTGCCCCTGACTTTGGAGTTGTTGTATCTGGCCATCTTCCTACAGTAAAGCTGCGGCAGGACGGAGTTGTGAGTCCTCATGTCTCTCATCTTGTAAATCGAGGTTTGCCCTGCGAAAACCCTCATTGGTCACCTCGTCGAAGTCCGTGTGCCCGGGAGAGGGTATCTCTACTTGACGGAATTATTGCCTCCGCTCCGTATGCCATGGAAAAGGGGTTTCACCGAGTCAGCCGTCCAGAAGTGGTCCGATGGGACCATGGGGTCTCGAGTAGTTCTTCAGCCCATCCTCCTTTTCGCGGATTCTAATTTTCGTTTAAGGGTATGCTTGATGATCTTGTTTACGGCTTCTACTTGGCCATTAGATTGGGGGTAGTAGGGGGTGGAAAAATTCCTTCGAATACCAAGGTTCTCGCAATTCGAGTTGAACTTCTTTCCTGCGAACTGTATGCCATTATCGGAGATTAGAGAGTGGAGAATCCCGAAGCGGCAGACAATATTTTTCCACACGAATTTTCATGCGTTTTCATCTGTGATTTTAGCCAAAGGCTTGGCTTCACACCACTTGGTGAAATAATCCACCGCTACAATCGTGAATTTGTTCCCACCCCTTTCCGTGGGGAGGAGACCTATGAAGTCGATTCTCCACTTGGCGAAAGGCCAAGGACTGGTGATCGGGATAAGGTTTTGAGCCGGGAGCTTCAGTATAGTGGCGAATTTTTGACATCTGTCGCACTTCTTTGCGTAATTGTAGGAATCTTTCTTCATGGTTGGCCAATAGTACCCCTGTTTCAAGGCTTTCTGTGCCAAGGCCATCCCTCCTGAATGGTTACCGCATATCTCCTCGTGTATCTCTTTCACCACGTACACTGTTTCTTCCTGTGTCAAACAGCGTAGAAGGAGGTGGCTGAAGCCCCTCTTATATAGGATCTCGTCTTGCAGTACGAACTTCGCAGCCCTTTTGCAGTGTTTTTGTGCTTCTTGTCTGTCGCTGGGCAGTATTTGGTTGGTCAAATATGCGATGATCTCCTTCATCCACTTAGGAGATTCAGATATCGTCAGGACAGTGGGTGCGAGAGACTCGCTGATGGAGGGTCGGTTGATCCTCTCAACCGGGATGGCCCTTCATCAAGTCGGAGTCTCTGCTGCTTGCCAATTTTGAGAGGGCGTCTACATAACCATTATCCACCTGTGCAATCTGCAGGAGCTCGTATGCCTCAAAGTGGGACAACAGGTCTCTGGCCTTTGTCAGGTATGCCACCATGGATTGCTCGCGTGCCGCGAAGGTCCCATTAACTTGACTGACGACTAGCTGTGAATCACTATGAATCTAGAGTTTCCTCGTCCTTATCTTTTGTGCCAACCTCAAGCCTGCTAGGAGTGCCTCGTATTCCGCAGCGTTGTTGGAGGCTTTCAACTCCAGGCGAAGCGCACAGTTGAGATTGTGGCCGTCAGGGCTAACTAGCAAGATCCCAGCTCCAGCTCCAGCTCCGGCCTCACCCGAGGATCCGTCAACATATAACTTCCATGTTGGTACCTCTTGGGGTCGGGCTTCGAGCGAACCCTCGAGGATGTGGGTGAATTCGACTACAAAATCTCCTAAAGCCTGTCTTTTTATAGAGGGTCTTGGCTTGTAGTTGATATCGAACTGGCTGAGTTCGACCGACCATTTCATCATCCTTCCTGATGTGTCCAGCTTTTGGAGTATCTGTCTCAGATGGAGGTTCGTCAAGACATCTATGCTATGGGACTAGAAGTACGGTTGGAGTTTTTGGGAGGCGATGATCAAAGATAGGGTGAGCTTTTCCATGTCTGGGTATCTTGTTTTCGCGTCTGTAGAGCTTTGCTTACGTAATACACAGGAAGCTGCACCGGACCCTCTTCTTGGATTAAGATCGAGCTAAGCGCTTTTTCGGACACGGTGAGGTAAGCGAGCAACATCTCTCCATTCTTTGGTTTGGACATGGCGAGGACTTTTTGAGGAGGACCTTGAGGTCTGGAAGGCTTTCTCGAACTCCTCGGTCCACTCAAACCTCTTCTCCTCCTCCTTGATGGTCTGAAAGAAGGGCTGGCAACGGTTGGTCGCCTTGGATATGAATCGATTCAGGGCCACTAACCTTTCCGTCAGGCTTTGGACTTCCTTGGGGGAAGATGGTGACCGTATATCAATGAGTGCCTTAATCTTTTTGGGATTAGCCTCTATCCCGCGCTGGTTGACCATATAGTCGAGGAACTTTTCGGACGCGACTCCGAATGCACACTTCAAGGGGTTAAGCTTCATGCGATACTTGCTAAGGACTCGAACATCCCTCTTAAGTGCCTTATGTGGTCCTCGGCGTTCACGCTCTTTACAAGCATATCGTCGACGTATACCTACATGGTGTTCCCGATCTGTCTTGCGAACATGCGGTTTACCAACCGCCGACACGTGGCTCCGAGTTCTTCATCATGTGAAGGACATCATCCTATATGAGATAAACCTCGGTCCGTGATAAACAAAGTGTGATCCTCTTCTCCCGCAAACATCGGGATCTAGTTGTAACCCGAGTATCGTCCATAAAGCTAAGTAGCTTGTGGCCGTGATGCATTAACCGGTGGTCGTCTTGTGATATGAGGAAGTCGTCTTTGGGGCATGCTTGGTTCGGATCCGAGAAGTCTATGCATACTCTCCATTTCTTGGTACTTTTCCTTACGAGCCTTTGGGTTAGATACCCATTGGGGGTAAACCGCCTCCCTAATGAACATGTTGGCTAACATCTTGTCAACCTCCTCATTCAAGGCACTATACCTTTCGGTACTCAAAGGTCTTCTTTTCTGAATCTTGGGGCGTACCTTCGGATCCACTTTTAGGGTATGGCACGCCACAAACAGGTCGATCCCGACCATATCACTGTGCTTCCATGCGAAGATGTCAGCGTTCTCCCGGAGGAACTGCTTCAATTCCTCATTTATTTTTTCTTCGAGTTTTTCTCCCACCTGCAACACCTAGGTTGGTTCTGATGGGTTCACTGGAAATGCTTCCAGCTCCTCGGCCGGGGAGGCAAGAGAGTCCGAGCCTATAATCCGAGGGTCCAGACCCTCTTTTAGTATTAATTCCTCATCCATCTTCTCGTGGTCAACGCCCATTGGTTCCGAATGTATGGTCATCACTGTTGGGACGATATCCTCGCATTTTGCGACTTCATGCAATGCGTTCATATAGCATGCCCTCGCCTCCGTCTGATTGTCGCGGATCTTGGCCACTCCTCCGGGCATCGGGAACTTCATTGCCAAATGGTGTATGGGCGTGACCGCTGCAAATCCTTCAACGCAGCCTTCTAAAGACTCCATGGTAGGCGAGCGGTATCCACTATCAAAACTCTATAAACTTCACGAGGTCGCACGAAGATTATCAGAAATCTGCATGAGGGTAATCCTTCCTCGTGGGATGAGGATATCTCTCGTGAAATCGAATAGCGGCTCCAAAATGGCCGTTAGTTCATGATCCACGTCTATTTGGTCGAAGGCGGCATCCGTCGAGCAGGATGTTCATGGTGCTCCTATCATCGACCGGCATCTATCCTAGGCCATTTCGCAATGACGGCGTAGACTACCGTGGCATTGCGGTGAGGGTCGATGTATGCCCGCCTCGTCTTCCTCGGTGAGCGAGATTTGCGGTGCTCTTGATCGGTGTTCGTGGATCCGCCAACTCTTCATGGGTTCTTTCCTTGCCGTCTTTGCGTAGTTGCACTGTGAGTTCATCGTGTACCCTCCAACATATGGCCCCTCCTATGATCGTGTTTATCTCTTGGGCGGGGAGGGCTCTCGCAAATCCCTCCACCCTCGGCGGGTCCCTATTTCGCATCATTTTCTCCCAATCGCGGTGGGGTCCATCATTACGGCTTCGAGGAGGAGGTCTTCGTCCCTGTGTGGGTGGCCCTCGACATCATCGCGTGGTCGATTTCCTCTCTCCCTGCCCGTGGTTCCGTGATTGATAAATTCCCTCACGTCCGTGAAATCCTCCAGTATTATGTACCTTAGTCCTGTGTATACGACAGAACTTGGGCGGTGTTGTGGCGGTAAGGGGCCACTCTGACGCTGCACGGGATGGGAGGCAGGGGTTACCTCCGTCTCGATTGAACCTCCTGTAATGGTTGTTTGGCGGTGCGGAGGCGCGCTCTCTAAAGCGAGATAAGCGAAGTTCGAGAGAGCGTCGCCCTCCTTTTCTGTAACGATCTCCTCTTTCACTTTCGGCCTTTTCTATGTTCTCGATCGTCTCCTCTGATCAAATTTCACGCTGGACCAAGTCCACCAGCTGACTGTAGGTCTTCGGTTGACTGTTCTATACATCCTTCCAAAAGAGAGTGCACATGTGTACTCCAGTCACGAGTGCATCCAAGGCTTTTTCATCGGTCATAGTCTCGATTTTGTTGATAACGTTACTGAACCTCTTGAAGTAGCACTTGGCAATTTCTCCTTCCTTCTGTCGGATGTCGTTGAGCTGGGCAATGTCAACTATCATCGTCCGATTGCCAATGAAGGCATTGACGAACTCCCTTTTGAGTTGAGGCCAACTTTGGATGCTCCCCAGTTTCAGCTTATTGTACCACATCTTTGTGTCGGACGCGAGTGTGGTATGGAAGTTCCAAAACTTCACCGCAGGAGACTGGCCTTGGTGCTTCGTCTTATATGTATTTATATGATCCGTAGGGTCGCCTCTTCTGTTATGTTTGTCCATGAGAGGCATTCAAAAGTTTGCGGGTATCTCCATTGCCTTCATGTAGTTGGTAAACGGGAGATTCTCGTCATCGTCGTCTTCATAACATTCTAGCCTCTCTTTCTCCTTCTCGAGCTTTACGTGGCTCTTCAGGTCCTTCCTCTTTTCCATGCGAACCTCGCTGTGCTCGCTGTGCCTACTGTGTGCTGGTAGGGGTGGTGCTATGGAAGACCCCACCCCCAACCTATCAAACACGCTAGTAGCGAGGGCAGGCGGTTTTCTGCCTTTGGGAAAGGTCTCCCCCTCTGGTCATCCTGCGAGGGCTTCGAAGAGAAGTTACGAGGGTTCCAGCCATTTGAGACGAGTGATTCCTTCTGGGAACAGTGGCTTTCTAGTGAACCGGACCGTGAAGGGCTCCTCCGGGCACGACTGCGCTTGGGTCCATGTTGGAGGGATTCTCCAACAGTTCAAGCTGACCTTCATCCGGCATTGTCCAACTTCAGATCTTGGTTCTTACGCTCAACCGTCTACTTTTGCCGTTGTCTTCTCCTCTTGTGGCGGGTCACGTTACAGAGGTCCTGAACGCTCTCCTGTCACAAGTCAGTATGTTGAGACTCTACTTCTTCCTCCATGGAATGTTCGGTTGCCATGCTCTTCTTGGTAGAAAATATATTTTTACCACAAATTTTGGTTGTGTAATGTTTTTCGTTTTCCACATACGGTGCCAATCTGTTGACGCCGGAACTGCAACATCCACGCGTGCCAGCAGATCTCCAGTCACTCCTCCGCCAACTCGTATGTTATCTACACACTCGGACAATCGTTATGCACCAAGATCTCCGGGAGAAAAGGGGTCGGCAATCTTTGGGACTCGACAATCAAGTCAACTGCCAAGATGTCGAGTAATACATGGGAGAAAAAGTAATTAGGTGTGGGAGAGACAAGCAGACAGAGATTTGAGCAGAGTTTTGGGGTGGAATTTTCAGTGCAAAAAGAGCATACCTTAGAACAACCGGAGGCGTTGTATTTATACGCAGAGTCCGATTGATTTATGAAACAAATCAATTAGATACCCGATTGGATCCTCATTCCTTATGGGATAGGGATCATTCATTACCAGACAATCTCTAAGATTATCTTTCTTATTTGAGCTTATCACGTTGTATGATTTTAAGAGATTATGATTCGGTTCCTTGTGAGGATCCGTGCACCAATTCAACGCAATCTGTCTTCAATTATCTTTCTGGTCATTCTAGAATATCATGCCGCCTGCTAGTTAGGGTTGATACGAAGCCTGCGAGGCCCCATGGCTCATTTGTGAGTGTCGAGGCCTTCCATGGGCCAGCGGTATTCTAGTTGCTTGAAGGCTAAGATGTCGATGGGCCCCGGAGGTCCTTTTAGAATTTCTGAGGCCTTTCTTTGGGCCTATATAGAGGGGGCTCGTTGGACTTTTCTTGACGTGGGAGCCCTATCAAAATCGGGTGGTAACATAACCATTTAGTGACGTATAAACATTACGAAAATTTGTCAAATATTATTGATACAAATTATAGAAGAATAACAATACTAACTGAATTTTTTAAAATGAATACATGCAATGAGTTAGCAAAAACATTGTTGTATAGAGAATTTTCTCAATATTTTGTGTGGGATGCACAAAGTAAGATATGGACAAAAAGAAAACATAGAAATGTAATTAGAAGATTAGTTTCAGCTAATATAGTTGAAGGCGAAAGATATTATTTACGAATTTTTCTCAATCATATTAGGGGACCAACATCCTATAAAAGTTTTAAAATAGTAAATAGTATTTCTATGCAATCTTTTCGTGAAGCAGCTGTTGCACGTGGCTTACTAAATAGTGACAATTATTGTGAGATGTGTTTAGAAGAAGCTATTGCTTATCAAATGCCTTCTTCTTTACGACGTTTATTTGCTACAATATTAACTTTGTGTGGACCTGATGATCCAAAATCATTGTGGATTAAATTTTGTAGCTTTATGTACGAGGATTATGTAAATGAAGGTTTATCTATTATATATGCTGAAATTAAAGCTCTACATTATATTAATCATTTATTAGAAGAAAGTGGTAAAAATATAAATGAATATTCCTTTGTACCATTTCAAATAACTATAGAAGAAGAAGAAAGATTGACTAATATCATTACTGAAGAAATGGAAAATACTATAACTGTAACTGGAGCTTGTGATATATTGTATACAAATATGTTGAATAAAGAACAACAAATAGCTTATGATGAAATTTTGGAACATGTATTGACCAGAAAGCCTGGAATATTTTTTATAGATGGACCAGGTGGTACATGTAAAACATTTTTATATAAGGCCTTACTCACATCGGTTAGATCCAAAAATATTATAGCATTAACTACTGCTTCTTCGGGAGTCGCAATTTTTTTGTTACCTGGAGCATGAACTGCACATTCAAGATTTAAAATTTCTTTAGAAATGAATAGTGATATTAGCAGATCTATTTCGAATGACAAATTTAATTAATTGGGATGAGGCATCAATGGTGTATCGTTATGCTGTTGAAGTTGTGGACAAAATGTTAAAAGATATTAATGAAAGTGATTTACCATTTGGTGGGAAAGTTGTTGTTCTAAGTGGAGCTTTTAGACAAGTTTTACCAGTTATTCAAGAAGGAAACAAAGAGAAGATAATATTAGCAAGTTTAGTTTATTATAGCTTATGGCCACATTTTAGAAAATTTCAATTAGTCCAAAATATGAGAGCACAATTAGATCTATTATTCTCTCAAATGTTACTTGATATTGGTGATGGAATTGAGATTGAACATACTTTTGGCATGATTAAGCTTCTTAATGAAATAACTATACCATTTGAAAAAGAATATGTGTCTTTAAAAATTTAATTAACATCGTATTTCCAAATTTAAAAGATTATGTTACAAATTTAGATACAATGATTAATAGTGTCATTTTAACTCCTAAAAATGAATGTGTTGATTTAATAAACAATATTTTACTTAAAGAAATACCAGGAGAAACATGTACATATTATAGTTACGATGAAACATTGGAAAAAATAGATCAAACTATCCATGAATTTTTTTTAAATACTTTAACTCCAAATGGTATTCCACCACATGAACTTGTGTTAAAAATAAATTGTCCTGTTATATTACTTAGAAATATTAACCCTTCAGAAGGATTATATAATGGCTCGAGATTAATCTGTTGATCATTTGAACGTAATGTTATTCATGCTGAAATTTGTATTGAAGAATATAAAGGAAAACATGTTTTTTTACCAAGAATTCCATTTATACTTCTTAAAAGTGATAAAAATTCATTTTCTTTTAAAAGAACACAATTTCTTATTTGTCTATGCTTTGCGATGACAATAAATAAAACTCAAGGACAAACTCTAGATTTTGTTGATTTATATCTTCCAGAATCTGTATTTTCACATGGACAATTATATGTAGCATTATCTAGGGCAAAACAAAGTGTTGATAAAACCAATTCAGAATTCACATTTGCATTTAAGATGTACTAAAAATGTTGTCTACAAAGAAATTTTAGCTTTGGTGCATTTGTAGTGTACTTATCATTGTTTACAACGTATTTTTGAAATCCCAATTATATGTTCCAATCCTTGCTATTCTTGCCGCTCTGGAACTTGTGTAAGTATTTGTTTTCTAATTTAATTCTCAAAATTTAGAAATATGAAGAATTCCATTTAAATCACGACGATTTAATTTTTTTTCTTTGATCACATTACTTGTTTAGATCAATGCTCTGGTGATTTGGTAATAGCTTGATATAGATAATGTAAAAAAATCAACAATGTATACAATTTAGAGTCCTGTGAACTATATTGCATATTTATATTTATAGTACCAGTTTCCATACTTGTTCTTTTCAAATATAAACATAGAAATTGATAATATATGATATGGATTATGATAAGCATGTATGCTTTACTACCTTTTTCCTCCTTTTTAATATGCTCCTTTGAATTAATAATAGATAAAAACTAGTCGATAAAAATTAGCTCAATTTTGAATGTGGCTACATTTTTCCTCGGATCTACAATCCCAAAATATATACACGTCAGGCTTTGGAATGATGCCTAGCACTAAATGCAATCTCCAGCGACAACAGTCCAAAATGCCTGAAGATGAATTCTTTGGATCACGAAATCCTGTGAAATCTCCGGTGGTCATATTTATAAATAACGTATAAAGCGCCATAATTGAAATCAATAGGTATTAGATTGAAATGATTGATTTTGTTGAATAAAATGATCTCACGTATCTTCATCCAAGTTTTTTATGGCAAGAATAAAGTCATTCATCCAAGAAGCATCATCGAAATCATCTCTGTTACTCTTTGGATATTGAGCATCCCACAAGTTCTGTGATTCTTCATCTTGCTTTAACAATAAATTAGGGACACACTCTGTTCATTTATATCTTCCAGTTCATCTTTCATACAAGCGATATTATATGTAGAATTATCTTAGAGTTTGTCCAATATTTGTGCAATCTTCAGATTACTACTTGAAGATTGATTATACTTGGAAATCTAGCTTTTCATTGGACTTATCAAGTTCTCCTCTAATTTTAATATTTTGGCATATAAACTATTGTGCGCACATTATTTTGGAAATAATTGTATTACTTGTTATTCCAACAATTTGTGCATTAGGAAATTCCAGCATACCCTTTTTAGAGTAACAATTAACTCTTAAAAACTCGAGGACCATATGTGGAGGACTGGTCGCCAGTTGTGTTGACAAGCAACTGGTTGCCGAGTTGTGGTTGCCTAGTTACTCGGCAACCAACCATTTGAATTTTTTTTTTCATTTATATTTTGTTAATTGTATTTTCTAAAATTCACAAATATATATTTTTTTACTAATGAAAATTGATAATAATACAATTAAACCTAAATAAAACATAATAATGTATGGGAAGGGCTGGAAAAGCTTAAATCTAAGAACCCAATTCCTGTGAATATAAGGGCAATTGAAAATTAGCCACAAAACTAAGACAACCTCGTCGAGTTAGACTGTAAAGAGTAGCCGAGCAACTCATGTTGGTTGCCGAGTAGCTCGACAATCAACATTTAACCTATTTTTATGCCTCCATGCCCAGTGAAACAATGAATAGAATAGAAGAGCCGTAGCAGCCTCGTTAGACGTATTAAATTTTAATTTTTGTATATTTTCATGAATACTAATATTTTTTATTGAATCTTTTTTGTTTGGACTATTGTAATGTATAATTATTATTATTGTATCAATAACATTGATACTGAACTTCTTTTTGTATAATATTTTTTTGAATAAAATCTACACTTTTTCCAATTTTTTACTCAAATTAGGTATTTGATATCATCAAGCTATACTTCTAAATTGTCAAATTGTCCTGCTCTGTAGCTAAGCCATAGTATTTGATTTCTACAACACAGCCATGAGTAGTCTCTACTAATACAAGTACTTTTTATGTATGGTTCTAAAGAAAATAAATCAAGTTTCACACGTTAATCAGTATTTGATTACTGCAGCTGCCGAAAAGTATTTGATTACTGCAGCTGCCCTAAATTGTCAGTATGTATGGTTTTTAAGAAAATGAATCATAGCCTATTTGATGTGTCCAATAGTACTCTGCTAATACAATAATTTTGAAGTGAGTTTCACATAAACTCTCTATTTGATTTCTCTAGCTGCCATGCTTCCTAAATTGTATTAAATTAAATTGTTTATTTTATTTTCTAAAATTTACAAATCTATATTTTTTTATTAATGAAAATTGAAATTTGATACAAAGTATTCTATAATAATATAATTTATTTTAATTACAACTAAAAATATAATTAAACCTAATCTCTCGTGAAACAGGAGTCCATTGATTGGAAAAGCTTAACCCCAAGAGCCTACATTAATCAATATGAGAGCTATTCAAATTTGGGAGTAACTAAGCTAACTCGAATTAGCCGTGGTTGTCGAGAGGTTGCTGAGTAGCTTGACAACCGTGTTAGTTGTCGAGTTGGTCCAGACTTTAACCATTTACATATCCCTACATTTAATTTATTTCTTTAAGCTGCTAACAATGAACAATCAACAGAGAATATAATAACTTGCCACACTTGAGTCAATATTTAATAGTAGTCTCATTAATTGTATATTTTCATCAATATTTTGATTTTAATATTTTTTATTGAATATTTTTTCTTTGGATTGTATAATTATTATCGTTGTTGTGTCAATAACATCATTAATACTAATACTTCTTTTTCTATAATATTTTTTTGAATAAAATCTACACTTTTTCCACTTTTTACTCAAATTAAGTACTTGATATCTCTAAGCTATACTTCTAATTGTTGTGCTGCTGCAACTAAACCATAGTATTTGATTTCTAGAACACAACAACCATGAGTAGTATATATCAAGTTTCACACGTTACTCTGTATTTGATTACTCCAGTTGCCCTAAATTGTCAGTGTTTGATGTATGGTTCTTAAAAAAATGAATCATAGCCTATTTGATTCCTACGATGAGTACGCTAATCTGATATGATTCTTACGAAAATAGAACAAGTTTCGTGTATTTGATTTCTCCAGCTGCTATGTTGCTAAATTGTCACACTACAACTTTGAAGTATGGTGCTTATAAGTATGGTACTTACAAGTAAGTTTCACACGTTTGTGTACTGTACACATGTATCTATTTATATCCCTACAATAAATGAAAAATTCATCTCATTCAGTCATTCACTCAGCTAAATTTGAATACTTGTCCTCCTAATTGTCTTGATTTTCACTACAAATATAACAAAATTTCCACAAATATCCCACAATCTCACAACATGAGTAATGAGTTTCAATTAATTTGTGAAGTTTCTCCAGGAACTACAGGATGGACAGTTAATGTTGTAGTTGCTGATAAATTTTCACCTAGAATTATTCGAGAAAAGTCCAACAAAATATTAAAATTTGATTCTTATGGACTCGGAGGTAAATTTTGAGATATACATACTTCACTTGTTATATCAAAATTTATGAAAATTATTAATTTCGAATTTCCTTTATTTACCGAGGATCAACAATTCGGGCAACTTTGTATGGTCAAAACATTATCGCTTTTCAAGATGAATTGATATTAAGAAATACTTATTTAATATCAAATACACTGGTTAAAGTAACAAGTGCAGAGTACAAAGCAAAATCACGGAGAAGTGTAATGGACAATCTCGGGAAGAACTAGAATACGTCGAGTCGAATAAAACAATAGCAATATGTTAATTTCTAATTATAGCTTTACTGATTTCGAAGATCTCCCATAGTATATGGATTCTAACATAAATATAAGTAAGTAAATAGTACACTTTTGAACATATTACACTAAAGCTGCTAAGGCTAATATACATACTTTTTTAACTTTTTTTACAGGCGTTGCTGCAATGATAATTGATATCAAACCTCGAAGGATTATTCAAACACGATTTGGGAAAGAATGTCAAGTACATGATTTGGTACTCATAAACAAAAAGTATGACTATAGTTCTATATTTATTACACTGCATACACATTTTTTTATTTTACTTTTGTATATACTATTGCTACCATGTAGAATTTGTTTTAATTACACCAAAAATATATAAATAATAGGTTTGACACTATTCTCTGTATAAATAATAGGTTTGACACCATTCTGTTAACCATGTGGAAGGCATTTGTGGATAACGAATGCAAATACATATCTCAAAATCTTTAAAAAAAAACATGTTCTAATTGGAAAGTATCTCAAAGTAACCTCATTCAATGGTAATCCATCATCTTCAATAAACTTATCATTTTAATCTTTGCATGACTAATAGATATATTAATATCTCCCATTTACATTTGCATCTTCAAGTTTATCACTATCAACAAAAGCAGACAGTTCTTTCTTCCTAGATGGAGAATTTGAAATTGTGGAAGAGTTTAAATCTTGGTAAATGTATATTAATTATATGTTCATCTATTATACTTTTTAATTATTATATTGAAATTAAAACTTATCTATTGTTATTATTGTATAATTTGGGGACACATAAATTCTAAAATGATTGATGATATTGTATGTAAGAAATATTATTTAAGTTTGACACCATCGAAGCTATCTTTCAAGCTCTTTGTTCCAACTGATGAGAAAGACTTCACAGAAATCAAAAGCATTCAAGGGCTCAAAACTATGGTGTAATGCTTGATACTTTAAACTAATTATTTAAATTTATGAAATTGTTCAATACTCAATATAATAATTTATATATTGTTATATTGCTAGAAATAATTTTTCTGGATAAAATGGAGAGCATCTGTTAAAGTTCTGAATCAAATGTACTGGAATATGAGTTGCAACAATTGCAACAAAATTTCAAGTGAAAATTATGGTGATATATACCAAAGGTGTTTTTTACGTAAATGTGTTGATTAAAAAACAATTCCAAGATAATCACACTCTATTTAGTTACCAAATTAAATATTTTAAAACTTTTTTTTATAAATATATTTTATTTATATTTCATAACACAAATTTATTTCATTATGACATTTACTTATAGAGCAAGGTGTACATGCAATTGATGGATCCATTGGATACATTAATGCTCTGACTATTGGAAATCCAATGAGAATATTTCTTGCAATCAAGTCTTTGAAAATTTGATGGAGCAAGCATTGGTATTTATTTTTCTTTTACTTAAATTTTACACTTATTTATTTGACAACTTATAAAATTTTATATTAATGATACATATACACCAAGTCTTTGATTCAATGCGTTTATCAATGGATGAAGATGAGATCTTTTATGTGAAGGCTATAGCATGATCAATCGTCTCCTCAGTGCAAATTTGAAATACTTTTTATTGTGAATCCATCACAAATAGTAGGAGATAAAGATAAAAGAAAAGCTCCGGTTGAGGATATAGGCGAACCTATTAGCCTCCTGGAACCAACAGCAAAAAGATATTTGTTCCATTTAGATTCAGATGATACACAGATTACTAAGAAAAAATTTGACAAGTCTGGAATTGAGAGCAACAAAAAAAATCAATGAATTTTAAAACCTTGTTGACTGTTCAAATGAAAAAAAAAAGAATGTTCAGCTTTGAATTAAGATGTATTTTGAATGTATTTTGTTGACATTCTTGTTAGACGTTTTTTGGTTTTATAATTATATTATATAATATTTGTTATCTTTTTTATTTCAAGTGTTGGTTCACAATCCTTTACAACAAAGGTCGTCGGTCCTTTTTCTTGTAAATATGACTTCTACACCTGAGAAAAAAGGACCTATGGTAATTTAAGCTTCAACAATTTTGTCTAGAATCTGTTGTTGATAAATGTAAATGAACTTAAAGTGTTTTATCTTTAGCAATTGTTTAGCTCTTCTTGAAAGTACTTATCCATAACATGTTACTAAAGATTGATTATAATTGGAACTTTAGCTTTTCATTGGACCTACCAATTTCTCCTCTAATTTTAATATTTTGGCCTATGAGTAAATTTTAAAGGATCATGATAAACTATTTTGCCCACATTATTTTGGAAGTATGTGCATTACTAAATCCAAGCAATTAACTCTTAAATTTTGGAAGTGTGTGCATTTCTAAATCCCAGCAAGACAACCATGTCGAGGTGCCAAATTGCTCTGCAACCAAGACCAGTGTTGATTGCCGAGTAATTCGGCATCATGATTGCCGGTAACCATTCCATGGTTTTTTTTCCCTATATTTCTTAAACTTATTTAATGGCTCTAAAAAAATAAAATAAAAAATGAGGGATGGCAGTTGCCTCATACACTTTGCCATATTTTTATGGTATGTTTACATTTGTTTGGATTAAGGTGAGCTATATGAGCTCTCTGGAAGAGCCAGGCGTGCTTAAACGTATTTTTAGTACAATTGTAGACATGCTAAGAAGATTACAAGAAATCAAAAATAATTAAATTAACATTGTCCACTTTGAGTCAGACATTTTTCTTCCATTAGAGAATTTATTTTACCACCATTCCGAATACATTTTATCAAACCTTAACAACCTTGATATTGTGGTCTTCAACAATTTTAAATATACTTTGAAGATTAAAAATTAAATAATCAGTACTTTTAACACACCCTCTTAATTTATAATTTATAATCTGCAACTATTTTTTCAACTTTCTCAAACTTGTCCATTCGGTTTTGTCAAAATATCATGTTGAAACTTGATATTGTACAGACTAGATTTTTGTTGCTTGTCACATATTGCTAGAATTTAAATGTTCTTGTAATCCAAACCTTTACAATTCTACAAGTTGAGGATACACTACTTTGCTCTGAAGATATTTGATCTAAGGCAAAAGTTCATACACATAATCAATCACATTAAACATCAATCTAAGCTAAACAAATCAATACAATTCAGCTAAAAAATTAACTAAACAAAACTCCTATTATCAAATCAAACCACTTAGTAAACATTGTAACATTTTATAACAACTTTATATCATCAATTACAAAGCTACAAATCTGATTTAACTTTGTTCAGCATTTTGTTCATATGGAATGAAAAACAATTCTTTATGAAAAAAATCAAGCATGAGTTTATACCTATAGGTAGGTATTTTGTCCACTCTAACGGCATCCAAGGATATTTCAGCTAATAAACACTCCACATACTTGATTACAAATATCTCACTGTCACTACAAATAATATTTTTAAGAATATAGTGAGTATACATAAATATCATTCAAAATCAAATAAATTATTTGACTTGATTACCTATATCTTTGAAGTTGAGGTATCTCATAAATTGGTTTTCTCCAATAGTCTAAAGGCTCATTTTTCTTTTTACCAAGTTCTGGCCTTTCACAAGATACATACTTGTGAATTACCTCAGAAAGAACATTAATAAATGGAAGAACCCAGGGATATATGGATGCATTATCAACTAATTTCTGATAATTATCAATTAGTGTGAGCTTTCAACTTCTGAAATCCACATGGAAGAGGACCCAATAGTTGTTGTCAATCAAATGAGGCCACAATAAATAATTACAATCATTCTATTTTTTAGCAAAATTTTTAGGATTGTAACCATTTACATATCCCATCACAGTATTGTCAAGGGAAGAAGCAGAAGCAGCATGTTGTACAAAATGGCCCCTGGGATCCAAGTTTTTTGCCCTAACATGTAGCATAAGCGATCCAAAAGCAGAGTTCCAAACTGCATACTTATCTGAAAATATATCTGGAAAATTTCAACTTTTTGCTCTTATCAACATTATTGCATTATCCATGTCCTTTGCACACACAATGCAACAAATATAATAAGCACATTTTCTTGCTATACATAATAACATTACAAAATATAATTAATGTTTACCTCACACTGCAATGAAAAACTGATCGCCAAGATTTGTAAGCTTTTCTTTAGACAAGGAGTAACCACCATGCAATCTTATAACATCTCTATAACATTACAAACAATCAGATAAATATAGAAAAATTGATAAGTTTAATAATTATATCAAATATTATAAATATTATAATTTACCGAGTTTTGGCACGACGGATCCAAATAGAAAAATCACTTTCTATTTTTTTGTCAATGTCGCACAAAATTGGAATGAAAATGTCATCAGATGATGTCCCACATCCATCATCTGGAGTGGCCTCACATTCCATTTCATCGCCACCAAGTTTATCAACCTTCATCCCTTCACAATTGTTAGATTTATCAACCTTCATTACGCCAAACATTCCCCGAATATGTACAAGAGAACTTTGGAAATTATCATGCAAACTACCAAAATAACTACTACATTCGACTGAAATGATTCAAATTTTCTATCTATGTATTGTCTGCAATTCTTTTACATCTTTGTCCGGGTTGTGGCCCGATCAAAGCGCATCAATAAGTCATCTCTTGTACTATCAATGTAAGATCTTTCTTCATCCAATCGATTATCAAAATAGGCTCGTTGTTCAGCAAACAGAGAACTCAATTTTTCATTACTAACATAATTAGAATACTCATAACCTGAACTTGAAGGCCCTTGAGGATTATGAATGTTTTATTCACTGTCGTAGTCTATAAGTAACATTTTTTGGAGGCCAATTATCCGTGGGTAACTCGTTATATATATAATGGGACCAACTATGATCAGAATTTCCATCTAACTGTACAACTGGTTCAGTTGGTTGCGGTTGTGCTATATTTTCCTCATCCATTTCTTTTCCAACTTCATCAAAATGTTGTTTCCCATGTTCAAATTGATGTACAATGGGATCAAAACGACTATCTACTGCATCGTCTAATAAAACCATTATATACATATGGTTGTTCTAATTCCTCTTTAGTCGGTAGAAGTATTGGTACAACATGAATCTACAAAAAAATATTGTTGAAATTACAACAATTGTTACAATAATATACCAAACTACACTTATACACATTAATTACAATATATATTCACAAAACAAACTTGAGTAGAGTTCAAAAAGTTGGAAATATCACTTCCTTCTATTTTTTACATATTTCTCAATTCAAAATACGTGAAACCTATTTTGTAATTTGACACCAAATTTTCACCTATTTGAGAGAATGCTTCATATATCCATATCTGTAAATAATATAAATAAAATCAATATTTATTAAATAATACAATCCTACAAAAATTACATACAATTACTAACTTGAAATACAAGAGACAACCATATATGGTATACGTCATAGTATCACCATCCACCGCCCTTGCTGCGTGGCGCTCCCATGATGTTAGCAAAGAATGAAGGAGTATAAAAAAAGAATGTCTTTCCATGGATACTCATAACAAACCTCTAAATTGTCAACCAATGATAATGTTTGTATATTTATTTTTTTCCTCTCTATGGGCTTCAGAAATTCTTCAATAAGTAAAGCTAATCCTAGCTTATACTTATCATTTTGATGGTGACAATTCATAAAAGCATCTTCTAATCCATTCAAAGATATATGTGAGGCATTATTAAAATACCTTCTTCTAAGTTTGTATTTTCCCAAGGCACTATATATAGACATAGTATCATAATTGTTATAACTTAACAATCCTGTTATCAAACAATATTCTTGGACTCCAAATCTAAGTAATTGATTATCTGTTTTGAACCAAACTTCATTTGCTTTATTTGTACGTACTACATTTAAAAGAAATTCATGGACTAATTTACCACTAAATCTCAATCGCCTGCCAAGCAATTCTTAGAAATAAGAAAAACTACTATTTCTAAATTGATTCAACTGTTGCTCATTATAATTTCCAACAACAACTTCTACATATCTAAAATTACTAATCTGTGTGATTTTTCCACCAAATCTAACATTGTCAGCAACAACATATTGTATATCCATATCTACAAAAAAAGCCCAAAAAACTTTATAAAAATATTTCATGATTTTCTCATTATAGATACTATAAATAATCATAATATATTCACAGTTATCAAAATTTATTTAAAAATTAATGAAGACTCAATTACAATAATTTCAATTAAAAAATAGCAATCATCAACTATAAATATAAACTACTACATTCATAATACACATATAAACTAGTTTGAAATTCCAATTTCAAATGAAAACATATTTCATAAATTTACAGCCTAAATGTATAACAATAAACATATCCTAAAATAAATCATCTAAAATAAATCATCCTTAAAATAACAGCGGTAAAAACATACCTTGAAATAGATTGAAAAAGAAAGTTGTGGATGGAGTGATAATAGAGATTGAGATAGAGATCAAGATTGAGAAGAAGATAAAGATGAAGAAGAAGAAAAAGAATTGACTTGTTGTGTGTGTGTGTGCATGTGGGGTGGGGTGGGGTGGGGTGGGGTGGGGGGGTGTCGAGTTGAAGGTCAAACTCGACAACCAATGTTGTGTAATTGAATTTTTATTTTATTTTTTTCGTCTTTTTTCCTTTTTTATATTTACTTTATTAATAATAATAAAAAGATAAAATTTTAGAAAGTGTTGAAAGACAAAATAAAAAAATTAACCAAATATATTTATACATTTGTGCAGTAAACTTTTAATAATAAAAAAATTTATTGTTTCTTTTATTAAATTTTATTTATTAATAGAAAAAAAAATATTATTTATGTAATTGAAGAGGGTTAAAATTAAAAAAAAAAAGATATGTATACATTTGTACAGTAATCAACAAATAAACTAACAAAGATGTATATATATATTTACTTTAAAAAACAAATATTTATTTATTTATTTTCTTTCTGTTAAATTTTATTTATCACTGTGATTACAAAAAATGTGGATACAAAAAATAAATATATTTTTTATGTGCAGATTTAAGATGAAATTTTTTTGTTGCCGCTTGGTTGTCGAGTTCGACAACCATTTCACAACCTTTGAGTTGTCAAGTTACTCGACAACCATTTGATTGCCGAGTACTCGATTATTGAGTAACTCGATAACTCTTTTTTTCTTTTTTTTTTCTTTTTTTCTCCTGTCAAGAACAACAATAATATAAACATACATTTTGTATTTTTTTTTTTTGGGTTAACTAATTTCAAATAATAATACACTATTAATTTATTAAACAAATCAATATAAATATTTAAGTCTAACTTTGTTCACTTCGAATTGGGAAAAAAAAGAAATGATTATGAAAAAAATCAAACACAAGTTTACGCCTATAAATATTTATTTTATCCTTTACAACAACATCTAAAGACAATCCAGCTAGAAGATACTCTACATATTTAATCACTAATAGTCTGCTGTCACTATAAGAAACAAATGTGAGTAAATAAAATATCACTAAAAATTAAATAAGTATACTTAAAATATGTATTTATACTAATTTCAATTTATTATTTAAATCGTTGAAGCTGCTATATTTGACTAGATGATTTTCTCTTATATTCAAATAACTTATTCTTTTTAGCAAGCTCTGGTACATACTTTTGAATCATTTCTGGAATGATCTTAAGGCTTGGGAGAGCATGAGTATACCTCTGATTTTCAGTATAAAACATCCGGTAATTGTGGATTAGTGTCAACTTCAAGCATTTAAATCAACATGGAAAAGTACCCAAGATTTATCATACATTAGATGTGGCTACAACAAATATTCACATTCTTCCATTTTGGGCCATAATATATAGGAAGAGCATATATATATATATATATATATATATATATATATATATATATATATATATATATATATATATATATATATATATGATTGCATTAACCTATGGTGATCAACCCAAAGACGTTGTAATTGTATGTCCTCGAGGATCCAACGCTTTGACGAAATAAGAACGAATAAGTACTTCAAAACAAGAGTCCAATACTCTATACCTTGTTGAAAATATGTTTGGATATTTAAGAGTCATTGCTCTTATCAAAGTCATTACATTGTCTACATCCTATACACAAATATAACAATATAATATAGACACAACTAATTCACATACAATAAAATTTATCCAATATAAAATATAAATATTCTTTACCCAATTGTTCCAATGCAAATTGAGGCTTACTAATATCTTGTAACTTTCTTTTCATCAATTTAGAGATGACTTTCCATGGTATTTCTACAACATCTCTATAACATTATAACATTAGAAATTATTATACATTAACTAAATAACACAAATAAATAGGATAAATAATCATATCAAACATTATAACTTACTCAAGATTGTACGGCATGCCCAATCGAGAAAATTACTCTCTAACTTTATTGATATCACATAATATAGGAATATCTCTACTCTCAGAAGAAGAACCTACATTATGCTTCTCATGGTTAATTAAAGTACGTTCCATTTCAGGCTGCTCAACGTAATTATCACCATCAATTTTCTCCTTAAATATTCGTACACATCTTTGCATCTATTTATACAAATCATTACACAAACTATCAAACTGAGCATTTCGTTCAACTTTTAATGAATTAAATTTGGTATCAATATGTCCCTACATTTCATTATATTTATTACCTATATTGCTAGATTCTAAATTATCAAACCGCTCCAATAACTCCTCTCTTATTTTAACAAGCAGATAATCATTCCTAACAAATTGATAATCAAGATAGCATTGTTGCTCAACAAAAAGCGAATTCAAATGCTCATTAGTAACATACTCATAGCCTTGAGGAATGCTTTTTTCATCAAAACAATCTAAATTAGTAACACATTGTGCATGCCAGTTATTTGTTGGTAATTCATTTGATATATATGGGGGCCAACTTTGATAATCACCAACATTTTCAATATTTCTTCTGTCAGATTGTATAGGTTGTTGGGTGATATCTTCTTGGTTTGCTTGCTCCATTTCATCTCCAGTTTCCATAAATATTTGATTTCCAACATCCATATCTGCACACAAAAAAATCCAACCATCTATTATATATGCAAAAAAAAAAAAAGACAAAAAAAAAAAACATATCAATTAGATAAAAAATTTTACAACAGATTCACATTAAAATTCATCCAGAATAATTAACTTAATAAAAAGAAACATATATTTAGAAAATGAATAGTATTATTATAGATCTTTAAAATTTTCTCTTCTTGTTTCTCTTCTTATCTGAAGTTTCTGAAATGGTAATTCTAACTTCAATAAAAGTTAAGATATGTAGTGGATAGAATGAGGTGGAGTTTGGTTTAGTGAGGTTTCATGGGGTGGGATGAGTCACATGCATTCAATCACGGGTGAAAGTTACAAAAGTGTAAGATGACAAAGGAATTTTTGGATATTTGTAAAAGATTAATTGGAATCAATCAAAGATTTTTGTTCAATGTATTCATCATGCAGTCCCACAATTATTACATTTCATTTATTAGAATCATTTCAAATAAATAAAAATTTACTTTCATTTCTATACATTTTCTATAAAAGCTTTAGTGCATTATTTTTCTTACTTTAAAATTCTAAGTAAAAAATAAAATTTAGTTATTTCAAAGTGAATGTTATATACTTATATATCAATATAAATAATTTTTTTTCACTAGATGTTTGTTATCTAATATAAATTGGGTGAACTCTAATTAAAATTAAAGTAGATAGAGTTGGAATGGCATGGACTGGGAGTGGATTGGGTTGAATTCCTATAAGGTCAAATAAGCAAATATTTTTCACATATCCCACAGTTTTAATTTTTGGATGATATAATGTAAAATATTTTTTGTATCAAAATAAAAAATATCACAATTTTTTCATTTCAATTAAATATCCCACTACAAATTACTCACTACATTTTTCACATAATTGATCCCTACATTTTTCACAGACGTGCAACCTACGTAGCAAAAACTAGTGTATATATGTGTGTGTGTGTGTGAGAGAGAGAGAGAGAGAGAGAGAGAGAGACTAGATTTTGTTTCAATAGTTTAAGTTATTAGGAATTTGGATTGCTTCTATTTGAGGAAAACCAAAAATAATATTTGATTGTGTATCTAAAATAATAAAAACATCTACAAAAATTTTGGGCGATTTTTCGAAAGGCATGACTAAAATCGGAAGGAAGACGAACAAGATGACCAAAGGAATACGAGAAAAATGACGAACGTTGAAAAAAAAATATAAGTGAAAAAATCTACAATTGATAAAAAAAAATGAAAAGGAAAGAAAGGTTAGGAAATAGAAAAATGTAAAAAAAAAAAAAAAAAAAAGAATAATAGTTGGACACGCATTCTTATGAACAGTGTCCATCTCAATTCACTCTTTTAATATATAGGGATATATGTGTGTGTGTGTGTGTAGCTGAATCTTGTTTTAATAGTTTAAGCTATTAGGCATTTGGATAACTTTATTTGAAGAAAAAAAAATTTATTTGATTTAGTATCTAAAATAATAAATATATTTGCAAAAATTTGGACGATTTTTCGAAAGACATGACTAAAGTTAAAAGGAAAACGAATAAGACAACCAAAGGAAGACTAGAAAAATGACGAAACGTTGAAAAAAATTGAGGCTGAAAAATATTACAATTGAAAAAACAAAATGAAAATGAATGAAAGGATATGGAAACATGAAAAGTAAAAAAAATAAAAATTGAATAGTAATTACTAATTAGACACACATTCTTATGAATAGTTCTACTATGAAGTCCCTCTTTTAATATATAGAGATATACCAGAGGTGGCAAATGTCCTGGTCTGGCTGCATGGGACACGCCACACACAAAACCTATTAGGACTGGCTTGGTTTGGTTTTACATGGGCAAGTAATTGTCAACAAGTCCATCCTAAGTTTTAGGCCACGGAGACTTAATTTTAATTTTCTTTTCTAACATATTTTTGAAACAATTTAAAAAAAATAAAGGTTCATCTTCTTTCCTCCAACTCCACTCACCAAATTGGGTTTTGGGGTCACGACCAAACACGGGATTTCTCCCACTAATCTTCTTTGGATGGTTGTAGATAGTGGGAGAAATCTTCTTGGTTGTTGTAGATTCGTGAGAATTTTGGGGTTTTGATTTTTATAAGGTTATTTTAAAAAAATAAATCTAAAACTTAGCCCGACTGGCAAATAATATCGGGCTAAATAGGCTCATTTTTTTTGGGTGATAATTTTACCATATACTACAAAATATAAAATAATTTAAAAAATACTATTTAATTTTTTTTATTCTAAAAATACTGTTTTTTATTTTTGTAACATTTGTTGTTACATTTGTCATGTTTACATAAATAAAAAAACAAAGATTTTTAGAATAAAAAAATATGATAGTATTTTAAAAAATATTTAATTTATTGTGGTTATTTTTGATTTTTTTTTTTTTTTTGGTTATAGATTTTTATTGGATCCGCCTAGTCCCAAAACTCGGGTAGTGAACTTACTTTATCTTGTTAGGTACTTAAAAAAATATTCATCCTTGAACTTGTTCGGAGTGAGATTTTTATAGGAATTTAGGTAAATAACAGGTAAATGAACACTTGACTTGAATACTGGTAACTGTTGTCAATGTTTTCTAGACTTTCTTCTAGCACAAGTTTCTGATATTTCCAGCCGACAAATCAAATGCGACAGTCAAGATTTAGCCCAGCAGGCGGGGAGATCACCGCTCCTGATTGAATTCGACTTTGTCAATGTTTTTAGACTTTCTTCTAGCACAAGTTTCTAATATTTCAGTTAACTTTAACTAGTAGCACAAGTTCCTGCCATTTTTTTTTTTTTTTTTTTGGATCTATGTATTTGTTCCATAGTTAACAAAAAGAAAATTTTTTGATAAAAATTGATGAAATATATAATTAGTATACCCTTTTTTTCTTTTTTTTTTTTTTTACGGTGGGATCCGACCGTAGAGAATTTTAATAGATTGAGGAGTTGAGAAGAATGTTGAAGATTGAGTGAGAAATGGAGAGTTTTGTTTGAAGTTTGATTTTGAAGAATATGGAGAAGAACAAGAAGAAGTGGAAGAATTGAGAGAGAGAGATGTGGATTTTGATTTGAGAAGATGAAGACGTAGTGATGAACAAAAAAATATTTTTTATTGAGCGGAGTAAATCTTTCTACGGTCGGTGATTAAAAAAATAATAAAAATTTTAGGTCATATATGTGTTGTGTTTAACTTCAATTTTCTAAACTAAACCAAATACTAATTTTTTGTTATTACGATTGTAGGGAGTTCCGTCCATTACACGAAAGAAAAAAGTTATTAGAAGTTCGTGTGTCAATACGTTTTCAATTTCTCCCATTACAGAATCATCTTTTCCAAAATTTGCTGACTGCTATCCATCACTCTTATTCGATCACCTCCCTCAATGGATCATCTTCAAAATCAACTCACTTCTTCAATCCATCTTCTTTAATTGATCATTTCCAAAATATAGTTTAAATTAGATATCAATCAATCAAATACATTTGTGTATATATTATCTTTAATGATTGATTACATGTTATGTATATGTATTGGATTCTATCTTGTTGATCTTAATCTATAATTAATAATAAATTAAATAGATACAAAAAATAGTTTAAATTAAGATCGGGTTGATTAAAGTTGTTTGGATGTTATCTTCACAAATACATTTGTGTATATATTATATTTTAATGATTGATTATATATTATGTATACGTATACGTATATCTATCTAGTTGATCTTAATCTATAATTAATAATAAATTAAATAGATTCACAAAAAAATATTCACGTACTTAACCTCTAATTGATCGAAGTTGGTTTGGACTAGTGTTAATTTAAGAAATAGCCAAACATGCATTAAAATTATAATTTAAACTAACCGACCGTGAATTCCACCTCCACTCGCCCAAGATCCTCATTTACGTCCTATTCTCTCAAATCCCTCATATCTCCTCAATTCTGCGTTATATCTGCTCTCCACAGCGCTCATCTCCTCTCAAATCTCTAATCCCTCCTCAAATCTCCAATGCATCGGCCAATCTTTATCTCAGATTTGTTAAAGTAAAGGCATAAAAGCATTATTATCTCAGATTTGGGCCAGTTTCCTCCCTACGGTTGTGATTACCTTGGGTGCGGACAACGATTCAACCCATTTCCACAGGTAATTCCTTGATAATTAGTTTGATCTTTTTTTGTTTTTTTTTTAAATTTTAATTCTTGTTCTAACAGATAAATTTATGCTGTCCTCTAAATACAACTAAGAAATATGGATTTGAAAAAACTGTAAATTTTGAAATTATATGCGGCGTTAATTATGCACGGTAAGTTTTTTTTTTTTTTTTTTCCAATTTCTGTTACATGTAATTTTCTAATTTTGTTTCTTGATACACGGTTATACTTTTAATTTGAATATGCTATCCGAAAATAAGAAAAACATTGGGAGTCGGGTGCTGAAGTGGGAGGATAAAAGATGGAACCTAAGTACAATTTGTGACCAAAATAGAAAATTTAGTGTGTTGGTTAGTTTGGATTATTCAATTACATGGTGGACATGCCATCAGTTGGGAGTTTCTTTGCAAAGGTTTTTGTCAGCTTGTTTAGCAAACATGGGTGAAAGGTCAGGTTGTTTTTGTTTTAATGGATTCATTTGTATAGAAGTCTTAATTTTTGGATATCCATATCACACGGGAAATTGCTGGAGACTAAAGTGCAATTGCATCTTTTAACTCTATATTTCATGTTTGCTTATCTGACATTAGATTGGGTTTCCAAGAATAAGCAAAAGTTGGTTGCGATATTTTCAGAAGAATATGAGTCCTCCGTCTTGAATAGTTCATCTTTGTTTTTATTTTTATTTTGATGTTTCAGCATGTAATTTTTAATGATAGGTCATTAGGAGTTACAAATTCCAAATTCAATTAAAAATGTGGCAGTGAATTTGGGAGATTATGGGTATTGGCTACCATGCAAATAATGTTCTTGAACCAAAAACAGAGAACTAACAAATTTGGAAAATCAAGACGAAAAACAAGGAATTAAGGATGGCTTGTATTTTCAAGTTTTTGCAGTTTAAGCGCCTCCTGCTTTGCTTTATGTTGGAGTATACTAGCATAAGTAAGATTGGGAATTTGAGAATTAGATTGGGAGCAGTATCATTATAGTATTACATTCAAATATCTGACATCAATTACATTTGAAAATTATGTATTTTAGATTACTTGATGTCTGATCTTTGAAGGTAATATGTTTCTTTTGAATGATAAATCAAACAGACCATGCAATTCAATTCACAGACTAGGGGCAGAGGGCTTGAAACACTTTGTTAAATATTTTGATATAATTAGAAGTTATATAAATGGTTTTCAGCTTTCGTTACTGATTGAGGGGTTTTGAGGACTGTCTAATGTTTGATGTATATCAAGCTTGCAATCTCATGTTATTTATTTATAGATTTTCTCACCGTGCCAATGATGATAAAGACAAATTGGGAAATGAACTTTTGTTAGTTAGTTAAGTTTGTGGCATCTTGAATTGCCATTCTTTTCTTGATGAAATTGATGATTTCCTCATTTAAAATTAGGCCCTTGATTTCAAATAGTTGGGTTGATGGAAGAGTTCCAGCTAACACTCTTTAGGAACATAAACAAGAAAAATTTGTATGCATGCAGGGTAATTTATTTCGAATCCTAATTCTTGCACATTGCTTTTTCTAATGCATGCATCTCATTGTTAATATCTCCACTCAATTTATGTAAAATTTGAATGCTAACATTACTTGTGTATCTTCAGATATTCGATTTGTTTGATTACAAACACAATGGAGTGATTGAATATGGATAATTTGTCCGATCATTAGGCGTTCACCCCAGTGCACCAATTACAACATTGCATGTAATAAATAATATTTTATGAAATAGGTTTTAACTTGTGTAACTATGGCTTCCATTTTTTTTTTTATCTATATTTGGTAATGATTTTCACTTTCTTGGGTTCACTTTTGATGAATAGAGTTTAATATTGATGGTTTAATATTTGTTTTCAACATATTTGATGGTGTCAAGTTGATGATTGTAATATTAATGACTCTTTTAACATTATACTTTTGGATTCATGGTATATGGTCATCTTGATTTCATTTTATTTGGTAATATAAATGTCCTATTAGTAATCATTTTTAATTTTCGTTTTGCAGCCTTTGATTGGTGATATTGAGTTACCATTGAATTTGAATCGCCTTACAGTCGGATTCCACCGCAGATAAGCGGTATATGCTAGTGAGTAAATTGGTCGGAACTGTGATTAGAACACTCGCAAGATTGAATCCTCTCAAAATCTCTCTGGTAAAGAATCCCAATGGCGATCTGCACACCATCTTCTTCCAGTTCGAGCTCCGGCTCCACGTCAACCAAATCATGGGTTATTCACGGGCTAGTGGTGGGGGCAGCAGCCGCGGTGGCACTTGGTGCTCACGCCTACTTCTATTATCGTCGATCCGGAAGGTTCCGGAGCCAGGTTGTTGGGATCATACCCGCTCGTTTCGCTTCCTCTAGGTTCCAAGGCAAACCACTCATTCACATCCTCGGCAAGCCCATGATCCAAGTATTTCTGCTTATTCATTTCTTCTACTCCTACGACTGCTTTGATTTGAATTGTTGATGACCAAATTTAAATAAGTAAATATGGCCACTTTCTAAAGTGTTAAGCTTTTAGATGAGATAATTAACATGAATTTTAATTCATTTGCGGTGTTGTTGTAATACGGTAAATTTATTAGTCCCTTGTTGGTTTATCAAGCTATTTATTTTACCAATAGATACAATTTTATGTGCAATTTGCGTGTACAAAAAAAAAAAATTAGAAAAATGAAATGGATATTTAAATTGTAGAGACTGCAATGTTATGTATATGTGATTATTCACCTTCCGTTCTTTAATTACAGAGAACATGGGAAAGGGCAAAAATGGCATCGTCATTGGATCATGTTGGTAGAGCTCCATTTCATTTTGCTCCATATATGGTTTTGCATAAACAGAAAGATATTTACTGTACAAAGTTTTGGTTTTTGTGGTTTCTGATTGGGTGATGATTTATGGATATAGTTGTGGCAACGGATGATGATAAAATTGCAGAATGCTGTAGAGGATTTGGCGCTGATGTCATAATGACATCAGAATCATGTCGAAATGGTAAGATAAGTCCTATCTGCTGCAAATCATGGAAACTTGTGTTGGTTGAATAAATGGCTAATTATTTGCTTTTATGAATTTTCTAGGCACAGAGCGTTGTAATGAAGCACATCAAAAGCTTGGGAACAAGTATGATATCGTTGTCAATATTCAGGGGGATGAACCTCTTATTGAACCTGAAATAATAGATGGCATAGTCAAGGCTCTTCAGGTAATGTTTCTGTTGAGCTCGAATTTGTTTATCTTTTCTCTCTGCCAAGATAACAGTCGATAGCATCTCCAAAATGCGATGCCCAGTTCCTCCATTGAGTATTGAGTGCGTTGACAGTATCTATTTGGTATGACATTTATGACCACTCCAAACAAATCTACGACTCGTGGTGCTTATGCCCGAGGCTATATTAAAGCATGTAGATAACACTTAGTTCATACGCGCTTGACTGCACATTGGTTTGATTCGTTCGAAGGATGACTGCTTTATAATAAGCACACTGCTATTAACCTAAGTGAACATAAAGCAACATGATGGTTTCAACTTAGGATATGCTAGTGTATGAGGAGATTGAATTTTTATATGCTATGGACGTGTTCACTGATTTATTTTCATTGAAATCCAAAGGTTAGTGTTCCATGCGTGTCAGGGTGATAAGGAAGTCTCTTTGGTGCACACAAACCCAATGACGGAGTCCACAATGTGATCGTATCCTTGGTCTATAATCCTTGTCAGAGAACCCAGGGTCCCAAGAGTATGAGTATTAGGACTTGGGGTTGATGGTTTATTCCCATTTGGGCTATTCTTGCGGGCTTCTCACGTACTTTTGAATTGGAATGAGAACTAAATACTTTTCTGAACATTATCTTCTCATCAACTTTGAGACTGGAATGAGAATTTGGAAGCAAACTAGCATACTGCCAACTGTGGTGGAACTATCTCGATGCACCATTGATCAGCTTTCTCTTCTTTTTTAAGATAATAATACAAACTTTGTGTTATCCACTGCATATTGTTAAATGCCTGATTTAAGATGTTTAATGAAGAATTCTGAAGTAAAAATTATGATGAAATAGGAAAAATATGCTTCTTTTTATAGTTCGTACACGTGCTGTTTCGTGGCCACTTTATGCAACTCAAATGAGATTTGTAACTTGTGCAGGCTGCTCCAGATGCAGTCTTCAGCACTGCAGTTACTTCTTTGAAATCTGAAGATGCATTTGATCCAAATCGAGTTAAATGCGTGGTTGACAATCGTGGATATGCAATTTATTTTTCACGAGGACTGATACCATTTAACAAGTTAGTGCTTCTCTGCTTTGCAGTCAGTATTCAGAAGCATAATATAGACACTTTATTTCTAAATGTGGACATTGGTTTATATATATTTGATACAGGTCTGGAAAGGTCAATCCTCAATTTCCATACTTGCTTCATCTGGGGATTCAGGTATCTTATTCATAGAAATTGTAGTACACTCATCACCAATGCTTTCTGAACCATATCCTATACTGATATATCAAAGTTGAGGCTGTAAGACCATTTCTTTCTCTTCTCTACTTGGCACCTCTTGTTAAGATGGATTTTATTTTTTATTTTCTTACTATTTGGTTTATTTTATCATGCATATGCGGCATAATGTCATGTTTTCTATCTCAGCGCCTTTGTAAAAATGGACATTCTCACATATTATTCTATTGTCTATCTACAATTTTTGGAATTCTCTGGTTTAAAATGATCAATATGTAGAATCAGAACAAGCGACTTCACTAATTGTAAATAACTCTTTCTCTCTCTGTCACTAATTCATTGATTTATGTGATGCTATGTATTCAATTCAAAAGATATCTAGGTATATTTATATTCTTCTATTAATTATAACTTTATGTAAAACCAGAGATGCATAGGATTGATTACATTTAATACTCATGCATAAATTATCGTTGAGTTAAACGGGACAAGTTTCATTTATCAATTTCAAACTCCCTGTACCAATTATAACACTATTATCTTGATCAACTTGAAATCCTGAGGTGCTACTACTATAGAATGAAATGCAACCTATTTAAAAAGAATTTATTTCTTAGATCATAAGTTGACTTTTGATTGTTATGATGGAAAAAATAAAAATAATAAAATATCTCAGTAGGACCAACTTAGCTTCACTTGGACTAGTAATGTAACTTATGGGCTAGATGGATCAAATTATTGAACTCTGATTCAGGGGGGGTGCCAGGAATTTAATTGAGCAGGGGCAAAATCAACACTCATGAGTCAGTAGTTTAGTTGTTCTGGTAGGAGAAGTTATAGAGTCTAGCCACCAGGAGAGATTTTCTCACATTTGAGACAACATTTTTTGTGTATTGAGAGAGAGATAAAAGAGAAAAATATTGTTGTTGATCAAGTGGAGAGAGATAAAATGAAAATTTTAGAAGCGTGTTTGTAGTAAATTTAAAGAAAAAAAAAGCGCTTTGAAATTCAGTGGTTAGCACAGTGGGCACCAGAAGCAACAGGAATCAATGTTATCCAGTACTAGTATTTATTCAGAAAAATTAAAGGATTTAAGGTTTGAACGGGCTGAATCGGATGTCAAAGAATTAATTAACTAGTATTTAAATAGTATAAAATTTGAAGAAATGGGAGAATTTTCCTAATTCACAAGAGACATGATAAATCTAATAAACACTCATTAATTGGTAAAGTATTCTCTAACACACACACACACGTACAGCAGAATCCATATTGTTACCCACCATCCTCACCACACTATATACACACAAACACCAGAGTCTTTATTCTCTCTCTTTACATATAGTACACAAAGATATATACATATACACATGCTAGAATTTTCTCCAAAACCCAGTGGGGCCACTGCCCCCACTGGACCCTTAGTGGCTCCACCACTGCTTTGATGGACCGATTCAATTGACATCTCTAATTTTAACTAGATATGTTTCTATAATTTACTCGAGAAGCATTTATTTATAATTAGGATGGAGTTAATGAATTAGGATGTGAAAAAAGAAAGTATGGTTATTAAAACCATGAATTGTTCCATATGATGAAGTCAAAATTATATGGTAGCCACATTTAATACTGCAATTTTATAATAACTAAAGAATTAAACTTTGACAGATGGCATTGTGTTTTCACAACTTCAAGGCTGGTGATTTGAATGTGACAAGAACATAACAAGAAATTAGTATGTATGGGCAACAGATGTATTAGGTTGTGTCAAATATCTGGTCGACCGATTTATGACAAATTTTCGTGTCATGTTTGTATAGTCACAAGTTACTGCATATGAATTAATTTGTGTCAAATTATGGGTTGGGTTGACCCAGTACTTAACATATTTGAATCCATTAAACTGGATACTTGTGTCATTTCATTAAGTTAGAGAGTTAGGAAATGTATATTGAGTGGAAAGTGAGTGACCTATTAATAAAGTAATAGGTCAAGTTTGTTCAGCCAATCAGAGATAGATAAGAATAAAAGTGATATTGAGTTTATATAACTCATCCAGTATGCGGACATGTTTGTGCCTAAGCCATCTGTATACTATCCATTTGAGCCTGATGTGCAAATCATGTCTTACGTATCCTACAAAAATTTTCTAGTTATGATTTACACCCAAACCTATCCTTGCACAGTTGATTATATCTATCAGTATATTATTATAAGTTTTGGATTTTTGCACAGAGCTTTGATTCTAAGTTCCTCAAGATATATCCAGAGCTGCCACCAACTCCACTTCAACTGGAAGAAGATCTTGAACAGCTGAAAGTCCTTGAAAACGGATACAAAATGAAGGTGTCAATTACAATTTCTTTCATGATCCCTTTTACTGATTCCTTCTTCTCTTTTGTAGTTCTTTGTTTTTTTATGTATGTACCAAGATCTTGCCGCTGAATTTAGATGCTACTGTAACATATTTGACATAAATAACTTAAAAAGGTAAGTTTGACTTTTTTACTTTTAAGTACACCCAAACATGTTGTAACTAGTATGACATTGCATATGTTCACTCTCCTCCTATAATCACTATGTTGAAGACATCAGTTGACTTAATTTTTTTGACTCTCGTAAACTCATAGCATCATTGCTGATTATGTTTATGCACATAATGTGCATTGTTTACATTTCTCTGGTAATTGTATAACTAAAACGGGTCTAGAAACGGTAGAAGATGAACATGCGAGGAAACAAAGTGATATTTTTTCCTGTTTTTAGCGAGATTTCGTTTAGTCTTCAAACTATTGAACACAATACACAATAAAACCCTACCTTTTTAGATAATCGTTTTGTGGTGACTGTAATTTCGTGCTTACCCTCAAAGAGAAAGTCAAAGTCACATACAGATATTGAGAAGCTATATATGGAAAATAGTTTACTGCTTGTTTCTTACAGTTGGAAAAGTCAAGTTCTCTCAATTTTTTCCACCATTCTTCGTGTACAGGTGATAAAAGTTGACCATGAAGCCCATGGTGTTGATACCCCAGAAGATGTAGAGAAAATAGAACATTATATGCACGAGAGGAACTTATCTTAGCTTCTTCGATGGCATTGCAAATTCCAGAGGGATCTTTATAGGAATACCCTCTATTGAGAACAAAAGGAACCAATTTGTGTATTGAAAATTTGAGTTATAGTAGAGTTATGTACGTGTAAAATGTGATTTTTAGGTGTAAACAGGCTTGTAGAGGCTCCATGAGGAGGATCATTTTTCGAACTTGTACTGTTTTGTCTTTCGTGAACGAATGTGAAATAAGCTTTTTTGTTTTTAAATAAATATACACCAGTCTTTCAAGAAGCATCAAGCTGGTAATATTTCTCCGACTTTGGCTAGTGTGGCCTATAACTACGTTGATGAGTATGATTATGCACTTGTAAAATTGTCTGTGAAGGGGGTGATCCGTTTTCTTTTGTCATCTGTAATTAGTCCTCGGATGTCAATTGATTCTGCATTTCCTTTAGAGCATTTGTTTGCAGAACAGTTACCGGTACTCTTCTAGACCTCTTAACTACACTTGAGTTGATCTGAGAAGAACTCTACATACCTCAACTTAGCCTACTAATTCGTCTATAGTTGAGACATCTCGATATGGTCGAGCTTTTCTATGTAGAATTTCTACTTCAATAAAGATCAGTCCTATTGTGAATCTAACGGATGGAGATTAGACACCGATTGCCTCATAACTAATCGTGCCGAATTTATACTTCTAGACCTCTTAATTACATTTGAATTGGACAGAAAAGAACTCGACATGTATGAACCTAGCTTAATTCAATCATAGTCAACACATCTTTGTAATGGTCGAGCTTTTTTTTTTTTTAATAGAATTTCTACTTTGGTTCGGTGTAAATCAAACAAAAAAACACTAGCCGCCTCAAAACCATTCTTATCTTGTTTACGTAGTTGGTAGATAAAAGTATCGAATTGATTGGTTTAGTCCAGTTTTGTTTAAGTTTTAAATGGTTTTGAGTACTATAATCAAGAATTGACCGACTCGGTCAATTCTTGGTTCTAGAGTAGACAGGATCGAAAATTCAAAAAGAATTATTTTAACTTGTTTATTTTAGTCATTTATGAAACTTTAATCTATATTTAACGTAAATTTTCTCTTTTTCATTATAGAACTTTAACTAAGGAATCGAATCGCAATCGAATAGTTTGGTTTGACCCGTTTTCTAATTACATTTAATTATATTTATAAAATTCAAATAGTTAAATTTAATAAATGACGACCAAACTAAATAGGAAGTACTACTTGCTCACTCAAAAAGGTTTCTAATCGCTCACATAATTTTTTAAATAGTTTACTATCCATCACTCATTAAGAAAACGTGATGTGACATAATTAAATTGTTAAACTCGTCCACGTAATAAAATCGCAATAGTCAAACATGTCGATTGTTTTAAAAAAATGTTTCTCCAAAAATAATATTTTTAGTTTGGAGAAACGTTTTTTTAAAGCAAGTTAAATGCGTGTTTGACTATTACAATTTAGTTACGTGGATGATTTTAACAATTTAATTATGTCACATCAGTTTTTCGTTCACCATGTAGCATTTTTCGTCCGCCGAACCTAACGTTTTTTCGCAATGAGTGATGAATGGTAAACTATTTAGGAAGTTAAGTGAGCAAATGTAAACATTTTCAAGTTGAGTAAGCAAGTAGTAACTCTAAATTAGTTCGACAGCCATTTATTAAATTTACCCAAATTAAAATTGATTATCAGTTTGGTCCGGTTCTATTTGGAATTGGATCGTATCCTCATCTAATTAGAAGAATAATGATACTTGTACATCTCTATTTATACCCACACTTACACTTGTTTATGTGACAGTAGAATTTAGAGATGAAACATTTGAATAAAGGATTTTCCTACTTGTACACCCTCACTTACACCTCCACTTACACTCTCACTTTTGGGGTGGAACAATTATTTATTTGACCAAATAAATAATGATTTGGTCAAATCATCATTTGCCACATAAGTAAGTTTAAGTGAGGGTATAAGTGGAGATATACAAGTAGCAATTTTTTTGATCAAAATATTATTTTGAATTTTTTTTTATTATTATTTTATTCTGTCATATAAGTAAGTATAAGTATGGGTGTAAGTGATGATTTAAAAGTAGTATTAATCTAAATTAGAATGTGGGCCCAAACAGTATTCATGACCAATCTATTGAATGAAACGTGTCAAGACATTATATTCTAACTACTTCTCATCCATTCATCATCTAATCCTCCCAAATATCCCCAAAACCGAACAAATTTCACTGCACCACACTCCCAGTTATCCACACGCGAAATCTCTCTGCGCGAGAAAATTTGATTTTTTCGCCATGGCTGGTGTATTGGAAACCCTAACTGTCCCCCGCGCCTCCGCTTTCCAGTCCGCCTCCTTGGCTCCGGTAACCGGAGGTTCATTTCATCGCCGTAGCTCCGTCAAATTGTCGGAGTTTAGAGGCCTGAAGATCCAGCTTGCTCGATCATCCGCAACGCTGAGTTCACGTTCGAAACTACCTTGCCGTGGTAGTCGAATCGTCTGCGAGGCACAAAACACAACTGTTGAAGGTTCGTATTTCAGTATTTCTTTGTTTGTTCCTTTTTTCGTTAAATTTTGTTCCAGTGCTTTGAGATTATGTGTTTAATTATACGTTAAAATGAGATGTAACCTATGACTTGTTCAATTGACAAAACTTTGGCTGGGATTTACTTTTAAAAAAAGGTGCTGGAAATTGGGTCTAAATAGAATTGATATTTTTGTTATACTTCGTTCAAAAATTGCTTGTAACTGGAGATCCAAAAGTATCTTTTGTATATGGAATTATTAACCAATACTTCGAACTCTAAACTCTGAATTCAGTGCAAACAAATACTATAGTAGGTCAGCCTGAGTGATAAGTTTTGCTAATATTTTACGTCAGGCTGTAAATTGGTGCTCAATACTACTAGGGTTTATTTGTAAATGTTTAGCGTCAAAATCGTTTTTTTTTTTTAAAACTAGTTACAGTATATAGAATCTAAGTGACACATTAATCATTTTGAAGTCCATCCTCAGCCTCCCTAAACTTAGAATGCAAAGGAAATAGTTATTAATGATCTTTTTGTTTGGGTGCACTTTATTGCCCTTGTGCTTTGAGTAACATTTCGCTAGAAAATCTGAGAGGTTACAAAGATTTTATTTTATTTTTTGGTGCTTGTATAATTATTCCAGGCTTAGCCATAAAGAACATAAATAACTTAAGAGATGTGGTAGTAAGCTTGGTCATGGAATGGTTAATCAGAAATCATGAGGCATCAATGTGTCTTTATGGCCATTTCAAAGTAAATCTTTTCTAATTTTATGGAAACTGCTCCTGCAAATACGTGAGTTGGGATGAAAAAACATTGACATAAATGACATGTAATCCCATTTGATTAATATATTCTCAAATTGCAAAAACTTGTACTTCAGTTGCCTTGTCTCCTTTTTTTTTTTTTTTTTTTTTTTGTTGCTTTTCTTTGGGTGCAATATATTAACTTGTTCAACAAGATATTCTGAAATATGATACTGGTCTGGACAATTTTCAAAGAAAACCCATGTTAGGAGAAGATTTTTGTTTCATTTTGCATATCCTTTCCATCTTTGAAGACTCATTAGTGATTTCTTAAGAATATATCCCCCCTTGACTTCATAGATGAGGGTATAGCATCTGATGAACTTGCTGTTTTAACAAATGTAATTATTATCCGAAGTGATTTGAGCTACTAAACTCTAGGTCTGATATTTTTCCCATCTCCTTTACCCAAACAATGAAGAATAGTGCATTTTTTGCTGTTTTAACATTTCTGTAATTGTTATGTAAGGCTTGATTCACTTCATTATATATGTTGCGACGTCTGAATTATGTATTCAGCAATTCATTCTGGTGATAACTTTGCTATTATGATCGTAAGTAGTGATCATAATAATCATAATAGTGGTTTTTTAATCCTTGAAAAACTGCAGTGCCTGGTATTACTGATGCAACATGGAAGTCCAGTGTACTCAAGTCCGATTTACCTGTTTTAGTTGAATTTTGGGCACCATGGTGTGGGCCATGCCGCATGATCCACCCAGTCATTGATAAACTGGCTAAGCAATATGCTGGAAAGCTCAAATGCTACAAAGTTAATACGGACGAGAGCCCTGCTATTGCTACCGAATATGGAATCCGAAGCATTCCAACTGTTTTAATTTTCAAGAATGGAGAGAAGAAAGATGCAGTTATTGGTGCAGTTCCAGAATCCACATTGACAACCTGCATAGAAAAATTCGTGTAGATTGGTGAGTATATTGATGTGTTTCCTGGGAATTAAGCTGTCTCATTTGTTTTTTTAATTTTATGTCAAGAATGGCTATAATAACCTGATATGCTCCTGTATAGTTGATGTTTCTGTATTTCGTGTTTCTTCAACATAATGTTAGTTATTCAAATTACTGTACTTTTTATTATTGGCTTTCAATTTTTTGTTTTATTGGATTTTCTTTTGTTTTTCTCTGCCCTTTACGTTGATTTGAGTGTTGCGAAAATGTTTCGTAGTGAGGCCTTAAGTCAATCTGTAGAGATAAATTTTTTGCAGCTTTTGTTATGTACATCAAACTTCAGGGGTGGGGGGGGTGGTGGTGGTGGGGTGGGGGTTGGGGTGGGGCGGTAGGGAAGGGTTTTGCATGAGCCTGCTTCACTTTGCTTGGTTTCAACTTTATTGTTGAATGTGCTATAAAATATCTGCAATTCTGGGGAAACATACGAGGAATTACCCTTGTATTGTAATATTACTCAATGTAAATGAATCTGTGAAAAACTTTGGTTTCTGCTACATGGTATCGTGTTTCGCAGGGTTAAAAACACTATTCATCGCTCAACTTATAGTATAGTTTCGGTTTTGTCTCCCGTCTTTTGTTTTCCAAACTCATTGCCCAACTTTCAATTTGGTTTCATTTTAGTCACTCTAACTCATTTTACATGTGAACAATGCAAGAATATTCTGTTGTTTTTTGAATGTGAAATCTTAGTTCTAACGGAATATTCTTGCCCAAAAGAAATGTTATTGTCCACTTGTAAATTACCCTTAAAATTTGTGATGGAAAAAGGGTTGAGGCTTTAACGGATACAAAACTGAAAGTTGAGTTACGAGTTTGGAAAAAAAAAAAAAAGAGTGGCAATAATGAGACTATACTATGAATTGGGAGATGAATACTGTTTTTAACCTTTGTTTCTCATTGCGTGAATGTTCTGTGCTACATATTATTTCATAAATGTTTTTAGTTCTAATGTCATGTTATCCAATGTCGAATGACAATAAATGTGTTTGAATAAGGCTAGGTTATTCTGTCGGACATGCAAGGGAAGTTTATCGAGGTTGATTTAATTTTTAATTTATTTTTTTCTTGCTTTGTCTGTTAAATGTTACAAATCATTGTGGGAGCATTTAACTCTTAAGAAAAATTAATTAAATTTTCACATGTTAACTTACTAAAGCTTGAGCATTAACGTGACATTGTCTAATTTGCTTGTCCTCTAAATTTTGAGGTAGGTTCAGCTTCAAAGAAAAAATCTTTCATTTTCAATTATTGTTCCTCTCTCTCCCAAGGAACAAACTAGTGTTATACGAGAGGAACTAGTGTTATACGAGAGGAGGAGGAAGAGGAAAACGTGGTTATCTATTACTAGGTCAAATTCAAAAAGAAATGTCTTGTTTGGAGCGTTGAAACAGCTCTAAATGTGCTAGTACTAATCAAGTTTGACCTTGAATCCAATGATAATTTGCAATTGATCGTGGTCCTATTAGCAATGGTAGATTAGACTTGTTTGTCTTTTGATGTTGTAATTGTCAATAGTTTACAACTAGGGGCCCCTTTCTTGTTATTAGTAAAATCTTTCTTTGAAAATGAAGAACGGCCGGTCTTAATCTTGATTAAAAGAAGAAAAATTAGTCTACAAGAGTGATGTGACGATTTTGAATCATGCAATAACAACAAAAAAAAGGCATAGGAGTCTTTTTTGGCATTGCTTGGTCTCCATACAACAATTCTTGTAAGACCCTGTAAATAATACTCCAAACAGAAGACATAAAAAGTCTGTACAAATTTTAAACAAACACGAAAAAAAGGATCAACTTGTTACTGAATCACTACGCAATGATAAATTGTTAATACCTTGACTTTCTTTACATTAGACTCAAGTTTGGTCACTGCATTGAGATGTCACATATACATGCTAAATCCAAAGGGGCGGAGGTGAGGGGACCCGGACCTCCAAACTTTTTGGTGAATTTTTATATTATTTCAATTTATTAAGTAAACAATTTTGATCCAATATCAATTTAATAGAAGGTAATTAGACTCATTGGCTTAATATCAATTTAATGTAAGATAATTGGACACATTGACCTAATAAAATTAATAATACAAAATTACATATGGATGGCGTATTCCTCATTTCTAGTGCACGTCTACCCATCTGAAATATGAATATCACATTTTTCCTCTCCATTTTCTACACTAAATAAAAGAGAAAATTAAATTACGACATTCTAATATTTACAAATCTTCTCCAAATCATTCAACATATTTCAATGTTACTTTTTCTCAAAATTTTAAAACCAATACTTATATTTTACCATAAAATCTTTAATTTTAGGCCACTGAAAAATTAACTCTAAAGCATGAATCAAATTTCATATTCGTCACTTCACATGCAAATTCTTTAAAATAAAGGAATACTGAAAACAAGTCGTTTCTTATAAATAAAAATAAATAAAGACACTTTGTTTATGAATGCATATCGTGTTCAATTGATTTTGTTTTTTCTTTTGAGTTTGAGTGATTAATTTTATTTGTGAATTAGCGCTTCCAGTTTTCTAAAGTATAATTTTGTAGAAGATAACGTGAACAATAAGAGTTTGCTATTTGTTTCTTTTTTAGTCTTATTTTAGACATTATCGTTAGTAGTTTAAGTTATATGTTTAGAAAAAAACACACATTTGATGCGTAATCAAGGTTAAACAATGGTGTGAGTGAGTTTATTTATCTGTTTGTATATAATATAGTGTATAGATAAAATAAAGTATAAGAATTTGTAAGAAACGTTTGTAAAATGATATAAAAAATTTACATCACAATTATGTTGTTTCAAATTTTTTTCCATGTTAATTTGGCAACTACCAATTCAAAATGTTTGACTCTACCACTATGGTGGTGAAATAGTAAGGTAGTGTTTAAATTAGTTTTTTAAATACTTATAATTTGTGAGTTGTATGTATTGGTAAAAAATATGAGAGAGATTTTATAATAGAATGATATGTTTTGTTAGATAAATTTGAGAATATTAAATTATATAAAAAAAAATTAAATTTTTATTCATTATATTTATATTCCTATTTATTTTTACGTACCAAAATTTCTTTAATAATGTTTTAAATATGAGATGCTAAATGAAGCTAAAGTTATTTCTGACGGTTTGCATCTGAATTCTAAAAGCACTTGAAGTCAACACAAAGGAAAGTAATATATATATATATATATATATATATATATATATATATATATATATATATATATATAAAATAGTTTTTGGTCCATCGTTTGGCGTATTTATAATACTGTAGTTTTAGTTGTTTTTATGTTATCGTAGTGGTAAATTCTATATTTAGTAGTATAATGCGAATAAGAAAAAATTGTTTATTGTAAATACAAAAATTTACCTTAAGTAAATTGTAATACAAATTTAACAAGTATTTTTCAATTTCAAAAATTGTAGTTATATTTTATTAAAGACAAATTTCAAGCTATCGATTGCTAACATCAACATTGTCACTATAACACCTCATATGTAGTTCTATAGGAGTTGTGGTTGAAGGACCCTGACTTTTATGTGCTCCTTCATAAAACCCTCGACTTAAGAATGCTAGTGTGTTGCATGTGGTAGACTAATAATATTGACGTTAATGATATAAAATGAATACCAAATGTTTATACGAATTATGGGATGCAATATATGAGAGAATCACAAATGTATTAATGAAAATGAATTATCACACCTGCAAGATTAAATTGCTAAGATACGATATCTATTATGTTCCAAAAACTGATTCAGATAAAATATAACAACATCGTTACATTAGATAACATGAAAATATCATCATAGTTGCCCGGTTGGAACTAAATACATTTAGCCAAAAAAATTATTATCATCATCGGGATCATTGTAGTTATGTAGTAGATAGTGTCAAATTAAAAATACAATCGAGCTGGAATCAAATAGAGATCATTCACATCTAAATCATTGTTCCTTCTGAATCACACAAAAATTAACATCAGATATATAAAGGGTATATAACACAACAAAAATCATCTATAAATAAAACTGATATAAGATGTGTGTGCCACAAATTATGATGATTATATAAACAAAAGTTAAACAACATGTTGCCACACCGTGGACATCCAAAACCGTTGTGCTTGAATCAATCTCTCTTTTGGCAGCAATTGTACAAGCTGGGAACTTAATGGCAAAGCATTTCTCAAACTCCCTGACATGGTAATTTATGTAACGGTCCATTGTTGTGACTTGCATAAGCTTGTTGGGATAGAATTTTTCTAGTCTCTCAATGTATACATGCCTTCCCTCTTTATCAACTCAATTATAACCTTGGGGATAGTAATTCAAAATTCCATTCAACTCTTTGAATTCAAAATCCTGAAGAACACATGAATTAATTAAGAAAATTTTGGCCAAAATAGTAACGCTAAAACTGGGCGACTGATGTCAACCAAAAGATAACTAGGCAATTTGGCCTTGTTACTTTAGTGAACATATTGGATCTAGACTTCTAGTTACCTCCATAATTGTGTCAGTTCTAAAATATTTACTCCACTTAATCATATCGGCCCACATGCACCTAGCTTTTTCAATATTAAATTTCATTGCTTTCAAAAACCTGCAAGGAAATTTCTTCAGCAGTCTCAAAAATAAATAAAAATAAAGGGCCGTTGCTAAATCAGGAAAAGCAAAAATGTCAGAACTTTTTGTCTTACATGAATTCAAAACCAATATTACGTGCTTTCACATATCGGTATATGCTAATGATTTTAAGTTTACACATTTCAAATAAAGTTTGTCTATTAACCTTTTCAAAGAATACTGGAAGTTTACAACAAATATTCATCTCGCAGTTATTATCTTTACTTTTCCTCTAGGCACAGGAAACACAAAATTTATCATAAAAGATTCATCTCTCCCTAATAATCGTACTTTTCAATTAGTACCGGGAAACACAAAACATATCAAAAAATATAAAATGCTATTCTTAAACCTGAGGCGCCAACTACAACATATTGGCATTGCATAAGAAAATTATACCACTAATAGATGAAGGGAGGCTTGTAATATTCTAAATTCAAATGTGGTTGGTAAATCATGCATGTGACTATTTTTAATTACCTCCATAATGGGATGAGAGAATACCATGACAAGTATATGACAATCCACAATGTATTTTAGGCTTTCCTCGATAAAAGTGTGCATTTAACTAAAGGTAGGAAGAGAAAACGAATAATAACCTCAACATCATATGATAATCATCAAGCTTCTCTGGCAACAACTCATCCAATTTGAAGTCTTGTCGAAATGATTCAACAGCTTGTAGCTCCTCAGGATCCCGGATATCCACAATTGAAACAGAGTTGACTCGGCCATCGCTCTTTCTTCTATTGCTCTTCTTCTTGAGAGAATGCTTGAACTTTGATGATGGATTCAATGCTTTCTTCTTCAGGGAACCTATCGTTGTTATCCTTTCATCCTCAAAATTCTTAAAATCAAATTTTTTCTCTCCTCTCATCAGCACATGATGAACTCTCAAAGCCTGTTCCATGGAAAACAAATATACGTATATAAGAAAATGATTTTGAGAAACAAAAATTCACTACATCATTCTTAATGCATTTATTTTAAATGTAAAAGTGTGCAATACATAGTGTGAGCATATATTAATTGTGCAGGAGCACAATACCAATTATAGTAAGTTTTAAAGAAAATCCCGCTTTTCTCACAACTCTCCTCTATCACAAAGTCAAAATCATATATAGCATAACAACATTCATGAGCACGAAAATTTGCAGTGAAGTTCTCGGCTCTGAGTTGGCTCGCTAACATTTTCAACTACGACCTGCTTCTGTTTCTCCTCAATCTTAAAGACAATGAAGTGATGAGTCCTCTTTCCTCTTTTCCTTCAGTTCTAAGAACCTCAGCTTACAATCATCATGCACAGCCATCCAATCTACACAGGAAAAGCTTATATATATAATAGAAAAAGAGATGCACACAACCCAAAGATTGAAAAGAATGAGTTGTAATGTAGTCGATATGCTAATAAACACACGACAACATATTAAAATTAATTAGAGATGGGGTTGGGCATTGCTATATTTTCCATAAATATTCGGTATGTTTCCAAGACAAAGTACCTCCAAGATGATAATAACTTGAACCAAAGGACGATATATCCCTTTTCGATAAACCACCACACACTAATAACATTTCCTTAAATATTAAGAGAATTAGAATCACCATTACAAAGGAAACATCAAACCTACATCATTTTAATGTTAGAAAACTGCAAATTGCAGATCACTGATTGTTTTACGGAATGAAGATATGACCATTTTTCTTCTAAAAACTCATACAAAGAATTGGTTAGTTTTAATTAAATACAAAATAGAACATATCAAAATTCACCAATGGGAATAGAAAGAGTAGAAAAATGTTATTGTTTTTTTTTTTTAATCAACACACCATCGCAGCCCCAATGTGGTTTTTAGGCCTCCATCAGGGAAGGACGGGGGGGTTAAGGAAGCCCCAACCATATATAAAAAGCTCATAATAGTACAAGGGAGGGGGGCATAAAACCTAACCTCCAAGCACAATCGAATGAAAGAGTAAATGCAAAAAGCAATCAATAAATAAGGATGTACTACCTCCCATACAAATGTCTAAAAAGAAACTATAAGCCTCTAACAAAGTAGGAAGTCCAAATCATCAATCTGGACTAGACTACGATGTCGTAAGTGGAAGATCCCGAGAGGCTGTACTCATAATAGTAGCGTCGATCCCAGCCCCTCGATGCAAGAAGATCGAGCAACTTTGGTTGCCCTCTCGGGAAGATGTGGTGATAGTATCCCCTGTCCGGTGCTAGTAGATGCACGATGTGCCGTAGAGTAGCTTCGAATATGCGAGGTCCTCCTCCCTTGGTGATGCGGTGGATCGCTAATGTGAAGTCGACTCCACCCATAGAACCGATAACCCAAGCCTATGAGCCGAATGATCCCATCTAGTATAGCTCGTAGCTCGCCTCGAGAATGGTGCGATCGCCATAGAAAGAGAAGAATGCCCGAATGCATCTCCGGACGAATCTCGATAATCCCTCCGCCACTAGCAACCCAGTCCTTGGCGCATCCATCGATGTTGATCTTGTAGGATCCCTTTGGTGGAGTACGCCTTGAAAACTAAAGTGGGAGGAGGGAGGAGGGGTGGTAATAATGACACCAAAAAGCGTAAAATCGTATATAGATAAGGAAACCCATTGGATCAATCAAATATGAGTCCTCTAAGCACTATTGAGCTCAATTACTCTTTATCAATAATTTAATCCCAATTCAAGAAAAAATAAATCACAATTCTAAATATTATGGATTATACATGTAGACCAAATACCTAATAACCACTACAAAATACACAATAGATCTGATAATATGAGTAAATAAATAAACAGTATTAACAACAATCGCATATACCACTTCAAACAAAACCAAACAATAGCTTTAAAAATTAGATCAAGCACATATCAAATAATTGTTAGAAACTTAATTAGAATAAAACTAAAACCCTAAAAATTAATATGATGGAAAAATCAACTAAAATAGCGTAGGACTCGCCATTTTTTGTGTACTCTTTAGTCCGTAATAAAAACGATTACAGAGAGAAAGAGAGACAGATTTAACAATGAGGCCAGGGGGGTCGGCTGCGAAAATAAAATTCCAAGAAAAGTTCGTTTATTCTTCAAGAAACTGGATAGAGCTGCAAAAAGTTCGATCGATAGCTGAAAAAATCGACTAAAATAGCGTAATACGTCCTAAGTTTATTCTTATGTACCTCTCCCAGAATACCAAAAGTCTCTTTTATATATATGGTAGATAAAATAGTAATTAGATACTACTATATATATATAATTGCATATGATTATGTAATTAGCTTAAATTAGCATCTAATCATGTATATAATTTAAGGTAAGAAACTATAATACATACATGTAATATAAGAAAGTAATTAATGAAATTTAAAGTTTCCATGCATGGCAAACCTCAAACCTCTCCTATAAATACTACCCCTTGTGTAAACCAGAAACACACAAATACACAATCTTTTCTTATCATTAGAATTAGAGAGAAAAGAGAAGAATTTCAAGTTCTTGAAATGATCTTACTTTATTTCAAGTTTCAAGTATAAAGTAAGTGTGTTGTTATGTTGACTAGGAGTAATTCTTTTATATGTTATTACAAGGCTATGTTTATGTTATGGGTTCATGTTATGTAAGAATGGATCGAGTCAAATAGCGCTTTACGCACCGAATAACTGCACCATCTAAGTTCGGTCCAATTTTTGGGAAAATGTCATCATGCAAGTATGATTTTTCCGTTGAAAGACATATACAAGAAAAGAATATTACTCACGCACACTTATTGAGATTTTATCTCACGTTATGTTTGTTTCACCTTTTTGAAAAATTCCTGATTCGAGGTGGTCGATATGGAGATGGCTTATGGTTCTGAGGGTTTTAATAAATTATATTTATGCGACCAATGTTTTTTTAGATTTAAGTATTAAAGATATTTAAGTTAAATTTTATTGAATTAATTATACTATTTGAAAGTTTGATCCGTTATGATAAATGCTTTTATTATTAGTTTATTGTGTTAATAATTTTATTTCTACTTTTAAGTCAGTTTTAATTTACGATTTAGTGACACTTGGATTGTTAAGGATTCGGGTCGTCACACTCACACACAATATTCCCCAATAGCAGCTAAACAGCTAAACCAGTATCTCTAATAGATAACTTGTAAATACAAGCAATATATAATAGGAGTTTAGCAGAATCCAAATGAACCACAAGCCTATGTTTGGTATAAGGAGAAGATGGGTAAGACAGAAAGAGAAATGGGAAGGCGCTAGCTATCCAATGTGATTTGACATGTGCTAGTTCAAATATATAGACATGTTAGGAGAGAGAAATGGCATTATGGATTTTTTATGCAATTCAATCTAATTATCTTCTCAATTTTCTTAATTTTCGGTTCATCTTTTTCTTTAATTCCTTCCCAATTCTATTTTTATGTCGATTATGTTAAATTGAGCTGAATATTATACTCCATAGTTCAAATTCTTCATAATGGTACTGATTTGAGCTTGATTTGTCCATTAATTAAGCTCCAACCATTACAATTAAACATTCAATTACTCATGGAGCAATACCAAACCCAATTTTACACAATTTTGTCACAATGAAACATTATATACTACTAATTTGATTTATTTATTTGTTTGTAGGAAAATTATAGTTCCAGTATTCCAGAACCAGGTACAAAAACTGAAGAAGATGGTACGACATAAAAAAATGAAAAAATGAAAAATAAGAGCAAGAATTTTTCTTCAAATTACAAAGAGAAAATGCAAATTGACATTAAAATACTACTATCCAGAACTAGGTGCAAAAACTGAAGCAGATGGTACAACTTAAAATTTTCACAAAACAAAACAATAAAATCTACAAATTTTTCTTCAATTAGCAAAAAAAAAATGATAAAATTAACAGCAAAAAAAATACTACTTACTAGCACGGCAGCCGGACGCGCTAGCTCTCTGGAGACCCTTCTTCTTGATTATAAAATTGTATCCAATCAAAGCACTCGACGCCACAGCCAACCCGAATCCTATTAAACTGGCTATGTACATGACCCGACTCGATTTTGAGAGAAACCTTGATGAGAGAGCAAAAAGTGATGATACTGAATCCGAATTCCAACCTTCGCGGCTTCGTTTTTTACCCGGGAAGATGTCATCAAAGTTCAATGACAATGAAATGGCACCATTCTTCGGCTTCCTCGGTGCTGTTGTCGCCGATTCTCCTTCCAGATTTAACTTCATGTGGTGGTTGAAAGGAAGAGAATTCTAGGATTTTGGATTTACCACAAAAAGTTCAAAAGTAAATTAAAATTGAACTACACCAATACGACCCCATTATTGTCGAAATGTGAGAAGTATCAAAGAAGGTTTCTCTATGGAAGAAGAAAAGGAAGAGAAATTACTTACCAGCAAGAGATGGAGGAATAAACGGCACACAGGTAGGTAGGGTTTTAAGGTTTGTATACCAAATGAAAAGAGGAGTGTGAATGATGGAAGTCGGGCAGACGCTTTTAGCTGGTAAGTAGGAAAAATAGATGACAAAAACGTCGTCGTAATGACGATTTTTGAACAGTAACAACCCATAAGGCTCTTATATATTAGTAGTGATATATATATATATATATATATATATATATATATATATATATATATAGTTTTTATATACGTCGTTGCGTATGTGAAAAATTTAGTAAAATGTTTTAGGTTTTAAATGTAATTAAGACGAAAATAAAAATAAAAAATTTCTAAACAAATAGGAAAATGATTTTTAAAAATGATAAATTTTTATAATTGTTACTGCTTTAAAATGTATGTAGAAATAATGATGATTAAGAACGAGACAGGTAGTTGAAGTCAAATGGTTGGAATATAATATTTTAAAGTTTGTAAAATGAAATGGTATCAAAAAAATAGTGTAGCTTACTTTATTCTTTTGGTTTGATTGATGCGAGACTTGGTCAATAAAGTGAAAATGAATGAATTAAATTAAATTGAAGCGTGTATACAAAATATCTCACTATTTATCATACTATTGAATTATCACTTTGGTTTTCTTCCCACCACGCACTTTCTCTCACATTTCACATTGATATTCCTCTATTCTAAAAATTACTTCAGTGTATTTTAGCTTAAAATCCAAACGTTTGTATTTTGATTTTATATTTGTTCATACGAAACCTTGTTTTCAAAGAATAAATAGGTAAGTTTATTTAATATATTTTTTGTACATAGTTAGTCTTAGTTTTTTTTTTTTTTTGTTTTTCATGTATTTATTTTTTAATGAATTTATGTGTGATTGTTTTTGTACATATTATTATTTAAAGCTAGATTATATAAATTTGTTTTATTATATTTATAATTAGATGTTAACTGTGTTTTTTGTTTTTATAGGATTATAGATATTTTTGATAAGAATATATTTATAATTGGATGTATTTTTTTATAATTAAATATTATGTATACTATATATGAATTTTCTTTTGTATTTCATGTGAGAATAATTGTTTTTTATGTTATTAAATTTTATAGCATATTGTATATTATGTTACATTGATAAGTTGATAAGTTTTTTGAATATATTATAATATATATTTGTTGTATTTACAGTTATGGATATATGAGGCATATCCTTAAATAGGTTAAACTTTTGTTGTTAAATTGGAAAGTACGTTGAGGCATATAAAAGAATATAGGGAAGTGATATTTTATACTTTGTCAAGTGTATTGAGGTTTGTGAATATATCTTATAATTATTGTGTATTAGAATTGTTTATACGATGAGTTAAGAAATGCTGCAATATATTTTTGTTTGTTTTTCAGATTATGATTATGCTTACAATTTAACTAATTGAAGAAGAAGAAGTAGAATAACTAAATGTTTATGCAATGATTATATTAGAAGATATAATATATGTTCGTTTTGATGCAGCTGTGCATGAATTTGTGTATGTGAATTTTGTCAAATTGGACAAGTAATGGAGCAGGTAAACCAAAAAGATATTGATGAACAAGATGTACAATTGGACCATTGGAATGTTGAAAATGTTGGTGATTATCAAAGTTGGTCGTCCTATATATCTCATGAATTATCTGTAGTTGATTGGCCTACAACTTTCAGTATAGAAGAAAACAAGCATGAAGGTTCTTCACATGCAGGTTCACATTCAAGTTATGCGTATGCTTACTCTGATTATGCTACTAATGAGCATTTGAATTCATTTTTTGTTGAGCAACAATCTTATTTTGATCATCAATTTGTGGATCAAAGTTCTTACTTGGATTCTCAATTTAGTAGTACAAAAGAAAAGTTATTGGAGCGATTTGATAATTTAGAATGTTTGATATCTAGTATTAGTAGAGATGTGGGTAATAAATGTGATGAAATGCAGCAGCATATTGAAAAAAAAAATTAATTCATTAGAAGTTGAACAAAGTGCTCATTTTGGTACTCTACGTGATGATTTGTATAGAGAGATGCAAAGTTGTCTTGTGCGTATTGAAGGAATGTTTCAGAAGATGAAGGCGGACACTGGTAGTGGTGGTGATTACATGGAATGTGAACGGTATTTGTTAACCATGGAAAGGAAATTGCAGCGTCTTTATCTAATTCTGTTGAGATTTTAGACATTCCTATATTATGTGATATTAATAAAGTTAAGGAAATTGATTTTGTTAGTTGGATGTATTGTGCGAATGTTGGGTAAGTTATAATGTTTGATATTGTTATTTATGTTATTTAATTTATGATTATTTGTATTACAGAGATGTTGTGAAAATACCTGGTCAAGCACTGTCGAAATTGACGAAACGAAGATTACAAAATATTAGTAAGCCTGAATTTCCATTGGAACCTTGAGTAAAGAATATTTATATTTTTTATTTGATTGTGTATATTGTATGGTAATGAATTGTGCTTATATTATATTGTTTTATTTGTGTATAGGATTTAGATAATGCAATGTCTTTGATAATAGCAAGAGCTGTTAAATATCCAAATATATTTTCAACAAGCTATGGAGTATTGGACTGTTGTTTTGGAGTACTTATTGGGTGTTTTGGTCAAAAATGTTGGATCTTCAAGGATATATAGTGCAACATGCTCAAATTGATTAATATGGTTCAATGCGATCATATATTTATGGTGCTCTTCCTATATACTATGGAAAAAAATGGGAGGAATGTGAGCATTTATTGTGGCTTTATTTGATCAAAGATAAATAATGGGTATTATTTTATGTTGATTTAAATGCTTGGAGGTTAACACTTATTGACAATAATCAAATGTTTTACACTGAAAATGAGAGGTATACTTATGATCTTCCATGGCTTAAGGTGATTCCAAATATTATTCAGAAATATGTATCATTTGATAGGCCTGATCTTGGGAAGAATAAGAAGTCATTAGAATATCGGAGAAAGTCATCTCGTCAAATACCTCAACTTAAGCTGTTATAGGTAATAACTTCAAATTAGTGTAAATAAAATTTTTATTGTATTTACTGAATTTTTATTGATATTTGATTTATTGAATTTTGCAGTGATAGCAGAATATTTGTGATTAAATATGTAGAATGTCTTTTAAGCTGGAATATCTCCGGATGCTGTTGCAGAGGATAAAATAAAGATTTATAGGCGGAAACTTGTGCAAGATTTTTATCATAATGAGTGAACAAAGTTAAAATTAAATGTTTGTAATTGATTTTTGTAATAAGTGTTAATAGTAGTAGTGTATTGTTATTTGTAATTTGTTTAATTTTATTATATATATTAAATTTAAGAAAGGAAGAAAAAAAGAAAAAAAAATTCTACTAACTCGACAAAAACTGTGTCGAGTAACTCGACAAAGTTATTGTTGAGTAACTCGACATAGAATTTGTCGAGTTACTCGACAAAGTATTTGTCAAGTACAATTAATATGCAATTTTTTTTAATTTTTATGTATCATGGAGAAAATATTTAAATAAAATTTGTTTTCTTCATTTTTTTTCTTATTGTTTATTTCTTTTTTTAAAATTCACTAAAAAAATTTGTACTAATTTTATGTAGTAGTTTCGAAAACTGATATGTAGAAAAATAAATTATTTTAATTATTTGTAAACCTTTTTGTTAGTTTATTATAAAGTTTATTTTTTTTATATTATTTTATTATTTTATTGTTTGAAATGTGTACTTATGTAATATTTTATAAATATTATAAATAAAGAAGTTTAAAAAAAGAAAAAATAAATTATTGTACAATTGTCCTAGGCCATCGCTCGAACAAATTAGTGGCCGATCACTGCATAGGTTTTGCAAAAGCAGAACTTTTTAAAATTCACTAAATTTTTTTTTTACTGATTTTATGTAATAGTTTTGAAAATTGATATGTAGAAAAAAAAATTATTTTAATTATTTGTAAAATTATTTGTTAGTTTATTATAAAGTTTATTTTTTTATATTATTTTATTGTTTGAAATGTGTACTTATGTAATATTTTATAAATATTATAAATAAAGAAGTAAAAAAAAAAGAAAAATAAATTATTGTACAATTGTCCTAGGCCATCGCTCGGACAAATTAGTGGCCGATCGCCGACATAGGTTTTGCAAAAGCAGAACCTAAATAAGCTCTGCTGGGCGATCGCTCCAATATAAGATTGGGCAATCGCCCATAATGATATATATATTTTGTTTGTAATTGATTTTTGTAATAAGCTTTAATTATTTGTAATTTATTTAGTTTTATTATATATAAAATTTAAGAAAGGAAGAAAAAAGGAAAAAAAAATTCTACTAACTCGGCAAAAATTTTATCGAGTAACTCGACATAGTATTTGTCGAGTACAATTAATATGTAATTTTTTTAAACTTTTATGTTATATGGAGAAAACATTTAAATAAAATTTGTTTTGTTCATTTTTTTCTTATTGTTTATTTTATTTTTAAAATTCACTAAAAAAAATTGTACTAATTTTATGTAGTAGTTTTGAAATTTGATATATAGAAAAAAAAATTATTTTAAATAGTTGTACACTTTTTTGTTAGTTTATTATAAAGTTTATTTATTTTTATATTATTTTATCATTTTATTGTTTAAAATGTGTACTTACGTAATATTTTATAAATATTATAAATAAACAAGTAAGGAAAAAAAATTTGTTATTGTACAATTGTCCTAGGCAATTGCTCGGATAAATTAGTGGGTGATCGCCAACATAGTTTCTGCAAAAGCAGAACATAAATAAGTTATGTTGGGTGATCGTCCAGAATAAGCTTGGGCGATCGCCTAGAATGAAAAGAAATTTTTGTTTGAAGAAATAGTTGGTCGAGTAATTTGACAAACTTCACTGAATTGATTGTTACAATTTTTTTTTAGTTTATTATAATTTGAAATAAATTTTTATTTTTTTAAAGGAGTATTAAAAAAATACTAATATTTTAGTACATAATACAAAATAGAAAAAAGACAAACCTGAAAAAATACTAAATTTTCCCATCTACCAAAATATACCACACTTTATTTCATTAAAAGTACCCCCCCCTCTCTCTCTCTCTCTCTCTCTCCTCGTTCTTCTTACTTCTTGCACGGAGAAAAAATAAGCAGACTAAAAATTTCTCTCTTTGCATCTCGAATCTTGTTTGCCAAAACTCGAGAAAGTCCGGAAGATTTATCTTCATTTGTTTTCATCAATATTCTCTGTCTCCTTGTCTTGGTCTTGGTCTTTGTCACGATTAGGTAATGTACTGCAAATAAGTACACTAAATGAAATTTGAATTTTTTTTTTGGAGTATTTTTAAGCTTTATTAATGGTTAATGGCTAAACATTGATTAGAACTTGAAATTGTGAATATTGTGTGTTATTCAGTAAATATTTCGGTTCAGTCAATCGAAATTATGAAATAGTATGAGCTGTCTCTGTATTTCGTGTTTTACATTTTTGACACTTTCCACATGCGGACAATTACTTGTAATTATTTTATGTTTTTCATTTTGTCATTACCATTTCAGAGATTATTTTATTATTCGAAAAGATAAACAGGGACAGTTTTAAAAATATAAAAATCTTAAAATTTATCCAAAATTCAAAATAATTTAATCCTTCATATCTTTAGTATCAGGTATGTTTGTTTTTTCTCGAATGTATTTACGATTTGATAAGATCATTTACTTACTTTTATTTTGATAAGTTTGGAAAATTGAATATGAGTGTTATTTTTCACTATATTCAATTTGTATTGTGTAATTGTAGATTGGTGATAATAATTGTTCTCCTATTTTATTTGAAATTGGAGTAATTTGAAATTAATGATTGATGATTGTATATTTTAAATTTGATTATGGTTGTATTTGGTGATTGATACTTCTAATTGAAACTATTGTAATGGTAGAACATTTAGAATTTACTTATGATTATTTTGGTAAGATATATTGGTAACTTAATTTTTTATTATGGCTATGGAAGTATGTGAGTATGTACTATGAATTATGATTGTTGATTATTGATTTCATATACATCATATATATTATATATGTACATTATGTATATATATTTTATATGAATTTAGATTAGATATTTGAAATGTTTTTTGTTTTTTTTTTCTTTTGTATTTTTTTGCAGATATGGATGTTCAATATGTTGTTGCTGAAAATCTTAGATTTGGTGGACAAAGTACACAAATTAGTAATCTAAGATATGTTGATGTTATTATGTAAAATTTTAATAATCATCAACTTGATAAATTTAGGAATAATTGTTTTTCATATTTTCAATATTTGCAGGGTAGGAGATTACAGTTTAGTGGAAAATTAGTACATGAATTTCTTTTGAATGTTATATATACAAATAAAGCAAACGAACTTTGGTTTAAAATAAATGGCCAATTAGCTAGATTTGGGATGCAAGAATATTGTTTGATATTAGGATTATTATGTCATAATATTGATGAAAAATTGAGTATAGTGAAAGTGTTGACAAAACATAAACTACGTAGGAGGTGGCTTAACAATGCAACATGTATCTCCTTGAATGAACTGAAAATCAGTGGCGGAGCCAAACTTTTGAAGTTAGGGGGTCCTTTAGGAGGCGGGCCGGGGAGGCGAAGCCTCACAGAGTCTTGCCCCCAATTTTTTTTTCTCAAACCACAATTCTTGAACTCATTTTTATGAGAATAATATTTTTTTTTAATAAGTCATAGTCTTTAAAAACTTTATAAGAAGTCATAACAAAAAAATATTCAAAATCTAAAATTAGTCAAATTCTTCTTATTCACGTTGCCTTCTATAAAATTATCTTCCAAAATAGGAAGATCCGATTTACAAATGAAATTAATTATTACTCAAGCTCAAAAGAAAAAAAAAATCAATTGAACACGATATGTATTAACAAGCAAAATGCATTTATTAATTTTGTATTATCATTTGAGGAATGGGTCAATCATTTGTAATTTTGTAATCCCATATCAATTTCATCTCCCCAGAAACATAAGATTTTACCAGAAAGAGGGACTCCCCAATCTTGATTTCTTTGTTAGTGCATTACGTTACGCGGTGAACATTATATATGGAATCGCCAAATCGATTGTTCGATCCGAATTTTGTAGAAGATGAGGAAGTGATTCAATTTTTTTTTTTTTAATTTGCGTATTCAAAAAATTTGAACTACTTTGAAATTTTACTGATTGTGTATTTACAATTGCGTTTCTGACTATCAGATTGAAGAAGAAGTATGAGTTGGGCTTTTGGTTGGTTGGGTAATTGGAATTTGGGTTGGGTAATATTTGTTGGGTTTACCACATTATTTAGAGTATTTTATAGTTTGGGCCATTTTCTTATGTTTTGGTTTGGGCTTATGGTTATCATTTACAAAATAAAAATAAAAATAAATAAAAAATAAAAAGCAGTTTTGAAATTTGGGGGTCTGGGCACTCCAAGGACCCCCTTCCCCTCCGCCCTATTTGAAAATTATTAATTGTGATAATGAAGGTGATAAGTATAAGCTATGATTGACTTTACTTATTGAAGGAGTTCTAAGGCCGAAGGAAAGGAAAAAAATTAATATAGGAACATTGTCATTAGTAGACAATTTGGAGGTATGTTATGAGTATCATTGGGGGCAGCATTCATTTTTTACACTCCTTCATTCTTTGTTAACATTCTGGGAGCGCCGTGCAGCTAAGGCTACTGATAAAAGTGGTGAGATTTTACAGTATACCATATATGATTTTCCTCTTGCATTTCAGGTGAAAATTTGTATTTCATATAAATATTTATTTAAGCTACTGTGATTATATTGTTTTATTAATATTTATGTTTATTTATATTAATTACATATATGGATCTACGAGGCATGTCCTCAAGTAGGTCAAGTATTTGGTACTAAATTACAAAATACGTTTTCATGTATTTTGAATTATGATGCAGAACATCGTGCATAAAAAAAAGTTATCGATGATTTTTTCAAGTCTAATGAGGTTTCTTAATATAATTTTAAATATGTAGAAGAAATGTTGCCCATTTATGTAATAATTGTTACAATATTTTTTTTTTTTAGGTCGTGATTCTTCCAACACTTAAACGAACTGATGAGGAAGCAGGACAAGAATATTTTTACATGATGGTTTTATTAGAAGATGTAGAGATAGTCGTTTTGACGCCGTAGTTCACCAATTTGAATATGGGGGTGATCATGAAATTGGTGAACAAATGGAACACGTGAACCAACAAGATATAAGCTGGATCAGTTGTATCACAATGCTATGGAAATGTTGATGATTATCATAGTTGGTCGCCTTATATATCAAATGAATTGCCTATGGATAACTGGTCTGCACCAAATGTTTCATAAATGGATTACGTACATCAAGAAAATATCCCCACTCCCGAAGAAAACATTCCTGAAATGCCTTCAGGTGAGTATGAGCAGTATAATGATTATGCTACTAACGAACATTTGAGTTCATTATTTGAAGAGCAATGACCTTATATTGATAATCAATTAAGTAGTCAACGTTCATACTTTGATCATGAATTGGCAAGTACAAGAGATGAATTTTTGCAGCGCTTTGATCAGCTAGAATCAAATGTATCTAGTAGTAGCAAACAAAATATAGATGATAAATACAAAGAAATGCAGCAATATGTAGATACAAATTTACGTCATTTCAAGCTGAGCAGAGTAGTTTATTCGATGGTTTACATGATGATTTGCATAGAGAGATACAAAGTTCTCTAATACAGATTCAGTGAATGTTTGAGGGGATGAAAGTAGATAACCGTAACACTGGTAGGGATCAAATGGAATATTAAGTAGCCCATGTGGATCCTATGGTACATGACGAAGAGCAAGATAGGAGAGAAAATGAACATTCGTCATCTAGTTCTATCGATATTCCAATATTATGTGATATTGATAAACGGAAAGAAAATGATTATCTTAGCTGATTGCATCGTGCAAAGAATCGGTACGTTATAATGTTTAATATGATTATTTAGTTTATATATTTTTTGTATTTATGTAATTTATGATTATTTGTAATATTACATAGATGTTGTACGTGATAGCAACATGTTGACAAAAAAAAGGCTTCAAGATATTGGCAATTCTAAATATTCATTGGAGTCTGGGGTACAAAGAATATTTATATTATTTATATTTTTAAGTAATGAATTGTGCTTTTATTGTTAAATTTGTGTTTGTGTTTGAATAAGATATGGACAATGCAATGTTATTGATTAGAAAGAGAACTGCGAATTTTCCAGACATATTTTCAGTAAAGTATGCAGTTTTAGACACTGAATTTGGAGTGCTTCTTCAAAATATGCGGGCTCGAGTATTAGATTTTAACGAACAGTGTCATCTTCCGGTTGATTACCATGTTCATGTGCAAAGATATACACGTGGTGCTATTCCTAATGATTTTGGTAGAAAATGGGTAGAATGTGATCATTTATTGTGGCTATATGTGATTGGAGATCAATATTGGGTCCTCTTTTTATGTTAATCTAAATGACTTGAAATTGGTAGTTATTGACAATAACTAACATTTTGTTGATGATGCAATCACGTATTACCAAGATGTTCCTTCTATCCATATCATTCCAGAGGTAATTCAGAAGTATATATCTTTTGATAGACCAGATCTCGGAAAGAAGAAGGTTGAGCCCCTTCAATATTTTAGGAAGGCAATAACTGATATACCGCAAATTCGACAACGACATAGGTAATAAATTGAAATCATTATTTCATTTTCAATGATATTTATGTATAATTATGACTGTTTTAATGATATTTGCAGTGATAGTGGAATATTTGTTATCAAATATGTGGAGTGTCTTATAGCTGTAATACCACTTGATGCTGTTGTAGAGGACAAAGTAAATTTGTATAGACGGAAAATTGTGTTGGATTTTTTTCAAAATGAGTTTTATTTCAACCCAAATCAATTAAATCAATCAAATGAATAAATGTTTGGTTCATTGTATAGTATGTTGTTCAAAAATGTAAATATTTTGATTAGTTTAATTGATTTCATATCGAAAGGTTTGTTTAGATTTTTTTATTTTATTGATTGTATTAATGTATTGATGTTCTATAGAATGTAAATTTTATGGTTTTTGTTAAATTATATTTGGTAGTTCAATATTTTGTTGTGGTAGTTTTAGTTGGTTATTGATTTGTAGTTCAATTTGGTGTTTTGTGGAAAAAGGAAAATCTGTAGTGCAAGATTTATATATAGTTTGTTTGTAGATGTTTTTAATAATTTTTTTTATATAGAATTTTGCAGTGTTAGATATATTGGTAGGAAGAATATAAAAAACTAATTCTTATTGAATTGGATAGCTGATTTCAATATTCACATAATGTGGGAGATTGAGACTTAATCTGGACAATTGTCCAGTAAATCTTATTTGGGTTCTGCTGTTGCAAAATCCATGTGGGCAATCACCCATGTATTTATCTTCGACAATTGCCCTGGTCAATTTTACAATTTACAAATTTTAATTTTTTTATATTAATTGATTTTGTACGTATGAATTTTGGAAAGTACTACATTGCAATTTTTCTCTTGGAAAATAAAAAAACATTTTTCAATTTCAATAGAAGAGTATATTTCCATTAAATATAAAATTTGAAAATTTTATTGTGTAACCACTCTACAAAATTATAAATTTTTTTTTAAGAACTCATGTTGTCGAGTTGCTTTGTCGAATATTACATAAGTACATATTTTTAACAATAAAATGATAAAATAATATCAAGTTACTCAACAAACTTAAGTTTGTCGAGTTAACTTGACACAATTTATTTATTTTTCTTTTTATTTATTCTATAACTTTATTTATGTTTCTAATTATTTATTTGTTTAACTTTTGTTTATTCAATTTTTCAAATATGTTACAAATAAATTTTATGTTGTCGAATGGTGAGATGTGGGCTTTTGTAATTTTTTTATTTTTTCAATGATATCGAGCAACTCGACAACATTGCTTTTGAAAATTGTTTTTTTTTTTTTTTAATGTGGTGTGCCATGGGCTTTTGTTTATTTATTTTTAATTTTTTTTAGTGTGGTGAGACATGTCCTTCTTTTTTTGTTTATGTTTTTTTTTTGTTTACTGCTCGACAACATTGTATTTGGAATTAATTATTTTTTATATGGTGTGAAATAAAACAATTTTTGTTTTTTGTTTAAATTTATTGAATTATTAAAAATAAATAAATCAAATGTCTAACTCAACAACTATTTTTAAAAAGTGGTTAGGAGGTCCCTAACCTATGCCATTGGGTGCAAAAGTGGTATCTATTGACGGATTCCTTTCAAATTTACCGTTAGTTGGGTGCGTGGAGTGAACTCTCATTTATTTTGTCTTTACCAGCAAGGACAAATTGATCAAATCATATTTTTTTTTTTCTTTTTTCTTTTACTCTTCATATTACCTAATAGTGGTTTGAGAATTTTGAAGGAAAAAAAAAACTCTTACTACACTGAAATGCGAGAAAATCCTCTTTCAATCATTGCAAAAAACGTAAATTGAACCAAATGGGGAGAAAAACATATTGCGTTGGATGAACTATTTTTTAGGACTGATGTGCAGATATAATGTTTCTAGTTTTACAAATGTGTAAATAGCACCAGTTAATTGAAAATTTCTCTGCAAATATTGTTTGAGGTGAATGTTAGTACAACTTTTTCAATAGATTTATGACTAACATTGCACCATTTTACATACATTAGGGACCAATTGTGCACTTTTACTGAAAATGTTAGGGACCAGCTGCGTACCTTTACTGAAAATATTAGGAACCACATATGCATTTGAAACGTTAGAGACCATTCACACACCTTTACTGAAAAGGTTATGGACTATATATGCACTATCTCCAACAACTTTCATCTCTAACAATTTTCATTCATTAATCCAACAAGTACAATACACATTACAACGTGTTATTGGAGAATCCAAAAAACCAAATCTTCTAAGAACCCCAAAATCAAATCTTCCAACTCCGGACATAAAACCCAAAAATCACATCTTCCAAAAATCTAAAAACTCAAAAATCAAATCTTCCAACTCCGCACATAAAACTCAATAATCAAATCTTCCAAGAATCACATATCAAAACAAACTTCAAAAATATGAACTTTTACAAATAACCCATTACAAGAGAAAGAGAAATAAAAACAATGGCTCACCCATCTTCTCTTGGAAAGCGAGAAAACTTCTTCCAAGGTTCAGATATGTCTAGAAAATCTTCATCTCCAATGGTAGCCCGCATTCAACAAAGATTTAATTCCATTTACTTTTTCTGTTTCCATTAAATACCTTACTTCAAATGAGAGAGAAATTGTATGTATATGTAGAAATTGTTTGCTGAAACCAACCAAATGAAAAGTAAAGAGAAGTGACGATTTTCCCCATACAGGTAAAGATAAAATAAAGGAAAGTCCACTCAACGCACCCAACTAACGATAAATTTGGACGGAATCCGTCTATAGGGACCACTTTTACACCAAATGGCGTAGGTTAGGGACTTCCTAGCCAAAAATGAAAAGTTAGAGATCAAAAATGCTCTAAAGACATACGTTATGGATCATTTGTGCCAAAATCTCTGAAGTTAATTGTTAACTTTGACTCAATTTTTTAAATCATTTTTTAAACAAAATCAAAGGAAGTGTGTCCTCAATTTATATTTTAATGGAATTTAAAAATCTAGATAAATGTCATCAATTTAGATTTTAGTAGAATCCATTAAAATTTAGATGTCCCTAATTCAGATTTTAATAGACCTATTTAAAATTTAGGCGATGTCCCTAATTCAGATTTCAATAGATTTTAAAAATCAATATAAATTAAAGTGTCTTCAATTCAGATTTTAGTTAAATTCTTTAAATTTTATGTGTCATCAACTTAAATTTTAATAGACTCATTAGAAATTTAGACGTCATCAATAATTAGTGAATTTCAAATAATTTCATTAATTTGATAGATTTTAATAAATTTCTTTAGATTTGGAACCATAAGTATGAATAAATAAAAAATCTAACAATTATAATCCAAAAGTTCAAAATTTTAATTGATTTATCTCTCTCTCTCTCTCGAACCAATCACCTTCTTACATACGGTTTTGCTCGAAACGCTTTTGTTCAAATTGACTTATCTTTTCTCCCTCTCCCTTCACTCTTGCTGGAACTTTGTTCACAGTGAGTGATTAAAAAAAAAAAAAATACAAATACGTTGTACTAACTCCATTAACTTCTAAAATTTAAAATTCTATTAAAAGTAATTAACGTCTCGTTAATCATTTATAATATTTAATAGGTAAATTATTTATATCAATAGACCATGAAGTTGTCTATTTTTCCCCCTCATTTTTTACTATTAGTCTAGTTTTTTAACAAATAAAATAATGCATTTTTTGGAGAGTTGAGTTGTCAACATTAATTTTATAACAAGTTATTTGTCCAGACATAATTTAGTTTGAAAAGATAAAAATAGATTTGAAATGATATTGTGAAATTTTAAAATTTTATCCAAAATTTCGGTTCACAAGTTGTTTTTAGCAATTGAAGAAATAAAAAATATTTTTTTAATAAGAAGCATAAATCCATTAGAATGAATGAAATTTAATTTTAAAAAATTTATAAATATTAAAAGGATAGTAGTAAATATCTTCCTTATTTCTAAATTTTTTAAAAATTAAATGTTATTTACTTTAGAACTTATTATTAAAATTTTAGGACCTGCTTGGGAATTTTTTTTCCGAGCGATTTTAAATAGTACCATTTATGAAGGGTTAAAAAATCGATACTTATTAGTTTTTTGAAGCACCGTTTTTAGGCGTTTTAAAAATCGTCCAAAAACAGTGTAGTGTAATTTGGAATGTATCTCTCAACCTCCAAATCTGTGGTTTTTTGCCGTTCTTCAAAATTTATTCCAATCTTATCCTATCTCAAACAATTATTTTTAAACTTTCCTAAACTTAATGTTTATAAAAATAAAAGAACATATGCACACACACACACACACACAAAATGCAAGAACAAAATTTAATTTTATATTTTCAATAATATGTCGCTATATAAAATTTTAAAAATTAATTTTTATAATATATGGACATATATGTAATTTGATTCTTTTAAAAATTTCTTAGAACCGCTAGATAATAAACTCTCAAGTATGGGTTGGATCGTTTCAAAAGCCACTACTAAAAACCATACAAAGCCGCTCCACTCATAAATGCTCAAAATCGGTATTTTAAAAAATTCTTATAAGAGCATCTACAACAACTTATGTATATTTAAAGAGTATCATTAAATTTAAAGAGTAATTTTTTTTAAACATTCTAATAGCCTCTTTATTCTGTGGTCTTTATTTTACTTTTTTAAAAAATATTTAATATATTTTCCTCTCTTCTTTTTTTATCATATATTTTTCTCCTAATTTGAATATATTATTTAATTAAAACTAACCTATCAACTATTAAAAATTGAACTTATTTCGATACATTTAATAATAGAAAGTGATTCTAAATTAAAATATTAAATTAGAGGGTCAATCGAAATATAATTTTAAGTTTTGGCTCTTTTTTGAAATAAAAGAGTGATGTATATTTAAAAAGCTATTCCACATGCTCTCAACGGTACTCCAAAGAGCCTAAAAGAGAAATTATTAAGTTGAGCCAGATAATCGTCGTCGTCGTCATCAGTATAAAACCAGAAACCCTACCTGAAATCCCCAAACCCTAAACTATTTCTCGATGTCGCATTGCCAAACACAATTTTTTACCAATCCCTCCATGTTGAGTACGTTAAACAGATCGCATTCATTTTCAAACACTGGAAATCTCATTGTTTTCAGAAAAGCTTTGTCCTTGAAAACTTACTGCACGATCACTGCTGCTTCTCCTATCACTGATGTAAAATTCTCAGCCTCAAGGAGTAGGAATTTGTTTTCCAGAATTAGCCCTGTCAGACAGGATGCTCATATTGTTCCCGTGCTCGATCAGTGGGTCGTTGAGGGTAGAAAGGTTAATTACCTTGAGCTCCAGCGGATTATTCGGGATCTTCGAAGCCGTAGACGTTTTTCTCAGGCGCTTCAGGTTCGATTTTGCAGTTGTCATTCTTTTCATTTTCCCCTCTTTTTACTGGAATTTATGGGTCCTTTCAAACTCTCCATAATATTGATAGTTGTATTACTTTTAGCTTCCTTGTTTATAGACAAAGCAGATTCAGAATTGTCTTTCGTTCCAAGTCATAACTTTCGTATTCGCCCGGAGTTTGCTCCCAAAAGTATAGCCATCCTTGCCTCCCCCCCACACCTCTTCACCACGAGCCTCTTATCCATTGGAGGAATTTTTGTATATTTGCATTTGTTACAACAATAATTACTTTGTTAATTAAGTGTACATATGGAGAAATGTAGAAGGTATATACAAATTTTCCTTGGTTTAGGATTAATTAAGTTTATTTCCATGGGTGAAGAAGACAATGATTTCATTATCACAAATGGAGAAATGCTAAAATTTCTCCTAATTACACGATCATGAAATTCTGAAACACTCACCGCGTTCCTCAAGATGTGAAAACTCATATATTAATCCTAACTACGAGTACAACATCATATGCTATTAAGGTTCATTAGCACCTAGTCATCAGCCTTAAGAATGAAGGAGTGCTGGTCTAGAATTGGGTTGGGTAATGACATTGAGTCTGCGGACAAGTGGACAACACATTAAACAACATTTTTTGTTCTATTTCAAATAGAACAAAATAACATTTAAGCTCCCGAATCGCATTTCAATATTTCTTTTTTGTGATAGTGCTCTTGTATATTCTTTTCTTGTTTTTTAATTGTTCCTGTGTACATTGTCACCTGGTTTCAACTGTGACATATCTGATCCACGATATTTGGTCCAGATTCAGTTTCTGTGTATAACTTGCGTTGTTTTAAATTTCTGCCGGTGGATGCTTGTGGCAGCAGATTTCTGAGTGGATGAGTTGTAAAGACATCTTTCAATTTTCGCCGGGTGATTGTGCCGTGCATCTGGATCTGATTGGTGTGGTCCATGGATGGGAAGCTGCGGAGAGATACTTTAGTAATCTAAGTGATCCAGAGAAAAATGAAAAGACGTATGGTGCTCTCTTAAACTGTTATGTCAGAGAAGGATCCTTAGACAAAACCCTTTTCCATATGCAGAGGATGAAAGATAAAGGATATGCTTCGTCTCTTGCTTACAACAATCTCATGACCCTATACAAGAAGACTGGCCAACTCGATAAAATTCCTGATGTTCTGTCAGAAATGAAGAAGAATGGTATTGCCCCGAACAATTTCAGTTATAGAATTTGCATAAGATCGTACGGTGAGAGATCTGATCTAAATGGTATGGAGAAGCTCGCGGAAGAAATTGGGAGACAACCTCACATCTCCATGGACTGGGCTACTTATTCCAATATGGCCTATTGTCTTATAAAAGCAAATGAAAAGGAGAAAGCGCTGCTTTATTTGAAGAAACTAGAAGAAAAGCTCGATAAAGATGCATTGGCCTATAATCACTTGATTTCATTATATGCACATCTTGGGAATAAGGACGAGATGATGCGATTGTGGGTTTTGCAAAAAGTTGTATGTAAAAAGCAAATTAACAGAGACTACATAACCATTCTGGGTTCTCTAGTGAAGCTCGGTGAATTTGAGACTGCCGAGGCATTACTAAAGGATTGGGATTCTTCTTGCCGCACATATGATTTCAGAGTGCCAAATATACTCCTGATTGGGTACTGTCAGAGAGGTCTAATCGAGAAGGCTGAAACAATGCTTCGAGATATTATGGCAATGGGAAAGACGCCAACACCAAACAGTTGGGCCATCATTGCCGCCGGGTATTTGAATAAGGATAATGTAGAGAAGGCATTCGGTGCTTGAAGGAAGCTCTTGCTGTTAAAGAAGAAAACACGGGATGGATGCCAAAACCTGGACTAATTACACGGATATTGAATTGGCTTGGTGATAAAGGAGATCCCGAACAGGTTGAAGTTTTCATTAGGTCATTGAGGACGGTGGCTCCAGTAAATAGAGACATGTACCACGCCTTAATAAAAGTGAATAAAAGAGTCGGGCGAGATGTAGATTCAATTTTGGAAAGCATGAAAGCTGATGAAATAGACGAAAACGAAGAAACAGAAAAGATTCTTAGCTTAGTTTCGTGATTTTCGTTTCAATTTTGTATCTTTGAGATTATTTTGTAGTTGTGGAGGGGTCATACAGTTTTTGTCCAGAGAAAGGTGACTCCGATGTTACACACTTCCTTTCCCTCTCCCCATTGCGCCTATTTACATTATTTTGAGTAATTTTATTTCTTCCAAAAACGTTTTTCACTGTTTCTTGCTAAAAATTAGTTTCATTTTTCAATATAAGTGAGCCTCTTGGTTCAAATCGAGGTGGCTCCACATGGGTTGGCCCTACACAAATCCTATATAATTCACAAAAGTACACACATCCTATATGATTTATTGATTATCGCGTAGGAATTTTTTTCTGATTCTTGAAAAAAAAAAAGCGTGTCAGGTGTATCACGTTGTTTTCAATTTCATCTCTTCCAAAATTTATTATTCAATTATTTTTTTCGATGAACCATATTCAAAATCTTGTCTTTTTCTTAATCCATCCTCTTCAATCGATCATCTCTCTTCACTCATTATCTCCAAAATTTGTTCCCGTCTCAATTCTTTATTATAGTAGGCCTATAGTCGGATTTTATCGCAAAAGAAGTGGTATACTATTAATCTTTAAAAAACTTTACCAAAGAAGCACTACATATAAAGCTGGTTAAATTAGAGATTTTGAATTTATCCAACATTTTTTCTTTTTGAAAAATTCAAAATTTAAAGAATTATTAAATTACAAATATAATTTAAAGAACAACATCTAACCTAAGTCGCGTGTCGAAGGAATGACTTTTTTAAAAGCGTTGCGACCATTTACATACGATTTTACGTAAATATAAGCGGCCCTGAATTCGCACAAATTCTATTCGACAAGCGATAGCTCACACTAAAATGGCCAAGGATCGAAACGAAGCTCCGGGAGACAAAAATGGGGTGTCTCCATCCAATAAACGCAACCGCCATAAATACGATTCGGAACCCGATCCGGATTCCGACACAGAATCCGACGAAGGACCCGGAAAATCCGAGGGCAGCGGTAAACGAACGAAGAAGAAGAATAAAACTCGAACCTCCAGCTCCAAGAGAAAACGGTCAAGAGATAGTGATTCCTACTCGTCTTTGTCTGATTACGATGATTCTAGCGATTCGGAGTCGGAGTCGGGTAGTTCGTATTACTCGGATTCGGAAGAGGAAAGAAGGCGGAGGAGGAAAGAGAGAAAGAGGAGAGAGGAGAAGAAGGAGAGGCGGAGGAGGGAAAAGGAAAAGGAGAAGAAGAGGAAAAGAAAAGGAGAAGAGAAGAAAAAATTGAAGAAAAAGAAGGATAAGAAGAAAGACAAAGAGAAAGGGAAGAAAAGTGCTGTGACTAATTCTTGGGGAAAATATGGTATTATTAGAGAAACTGATATGTGGTATGCTTCTACTCTTTCACCTGCCTATGTAATTGTGTTTTTGGTGTAGCTTGTACTCTTTTTTTCTTCAAGAACTGTACTTATCTGCAGAAATTATGAAGATTATGAAAACACTATAGTTTTCAATGGTTAATTAATGATTATATATAAGGATAGGTGGAAATTAGCGGGTATATAATAATCTAAAATGTTTGGCTAAAGTTCTGATACTGGGGTCATATTATTTTGTTGTTGGCTAGCACTGGAAAATATTGGTTCAATTGTTACTTAGAAAGGGCATATTTTGAAATTGGAGTAAATTGGGAATGTTTGTGAAAGTTTACAACATCATTAACGAGTTTAGTGCCTCTGCCAACCACAAACCCACCTTTGCCGCCACAGCTGATCAAAGATATTCTTGCATTTCCATGGAGGATCACTTGGTGGTTCTGTGGCATCCTACCATGGATGTTCCTTCTTGTGTTGTGTTTTAATAGTGTATCTTTATGTCTCATGCATATTCAAGTAGTGGACCAGATGCCTCTGCATTAGGGTTTAGTGGGATGCTGATACCATGCTGTCTGGGGCTCTGATATAATCCTGGAGGGGAACGGTGGAAGCTGAAGTGGTCAAGATACTATCTCTGCAAGTTTTTAGAAACTGCTTTTGTAGGCATCCTATGATTGATTTTCCTGCAACAATCCCCTTTATGTTGTGTTTGACAGTGTATCTTAGGTCTCAAGCGTACTCAACAAAGCTTTGTATATTTATTCTTTTTTCTAGAAGCAATTATGACTCAATCTTCTCCCTCGTCTTTTTACCTAGATTCCTCTTTTTTATTTTTTCATCCTCCTATTTTTTTATAAGGTGCATATCAATGTGTGAAATAATAAATGAAATCATTAAAATATAATATAGAGAGTGGGTTTGACCTTCTACATTTGGAGAGTCAAATCCACTCTTTATTTTAATTTTTAAATATAAAGAGTTTGTTGGAGACCATAGAAAGATTATCAACACTCTAAAATAAAGAGGATGGAGCTATTAAAGAGATTTTTGGAGATGCTCTAAGGCCTGTAATATATTCATCTTAGGCTCTTAGCTATTGGTGCAATGTCCTGATATTCATTACCATATGTTAGAGTGAATCCCTTGATGATGAGTCAAGCCTTGTATCTGTCACCAGTTCTGTCTGCTTTGAAATGATTACTTGGGTGAGATTTGTACTAGAAATTTAGATATGTACACTATTATTCTACTGAAGTTTTACCTTTTAATAGTGCAAAAGACTAGTGGACTTTTTGGTCCTGCAGTGCATGCAGATAATTCTTTTTCTTTTGTTTGTTTTGTTCCGAGTCAGTCTACTCAGAAATGGTTGCACTACTTCTCAAACACTTTTGTTTCATTACCTTGGTTTCTTGTAGGAATAAAAGGCCCGAGTTTACTGCATGGTTAGCAGAAGTTAAAAAGGTATTCCATTTTGACTATTTAATTGACTCTTTTCTTCTTTAGAAGATTGATGGATTGTTCCCCCATGACACTCGTCGAGCATATTTGTACTTCCCTAAGTTTGCTCTATTTTTTGTTGAAATTCTCTTTCAATAGCTTCCATGCACTTCACTTTTTGGAAGTGAAGCAGAAATATTGATCTATTACCACACAAATTAGTTTCCCTTGGTGCTTATATTGAATATGCCATACTTTGAGGCAAACCAGCTTTATTCTCAGATATTTTGGAGAGTTGCTCACTTGCTCTTGCCATGAATAATTTGATGATTTTTCTTCAACAGGTGAACTTGGAAAGTCTGCCTAATTGGGAAGAGAAGCAAATGTTCAAACAGTAATTAAATTATTTTTTTTCCAATTTTTATGCATCAATTGTATTAGTGGCAATATAATTAATAATATTGATATTAATATTGCTATTTGTCTTGTAACTTCAATGGTATGTGATGCTCAGGTTCATGGAAGATCACAACACAGCTACCTTTCCATCTAAGAAGTTAGTCCCTTCACTATAATTCGTGTTGATGTAGTGCTTTATCATTCATACATCTTAGGTCTTGTTTTCCTCTTCTTTTCTCCCAGCATGTTTCTTATTATATTGTTATTATCGCTATTGTTATTTAGTTTTTTCGGGTGGTAGGGGATTTGATCTTAGAAGTCGGATGCATATATTTATTGGTTTTGGTAGATGATATTATACATAAGCATGCAGTAGCATGTCATTCCTGCCTGGGTGTTTTATGTCTAACTTGTAATGTAGAAATAAGAAAATATTGTTACAAAAGGCTCGTCTTTGAGAGAATAATCTTTGCTGTTTCAAGATGACTTGCTAACCTCAAGGATGTAGTAGTGTAGAGATATTCTTAACTCAACTGCTTATTCAATCTCATAATTTCTTAAGTCAAGTCAAGAGTCTTTACCATTTCTTTGTCATTAATGGTTGCAGATATTATGGCCTTGATGATTATTACCGGCATCAATTGGAGAGGGAAATCAAAAGAGGTTTCAAGAAAGTCCCGGACACGGAACGTACTATATTTGACGATGAAGAGCAGCGAAGGTAGGTTTTAGACTTTTAGTGCATGTTGCGTGCTTGCTTTGCTTTGATCGTTCATTGATTTACTTTGCCATTCATAGACTCGTTTTTAGAAAATTCTTTCATTTGTTTGGTTCCAGGCAACTTCAACTGGAGTCCATTTTAGAACCAAAATCTAGAGCTACAGCCATATAGTTTTTTCACTTGGACACTAAAAGATACGCATTCATGAGATATTAGAACATCTTCACTATGATACATTTGGTCGGTTGAAGGAGTGGAAGACAAAATCAAACGGCACCATGCATTTATAGTTTGGTTTGAGTGATTATCATCATGTCCATGCTTACATGAAGATGGCGGGAATTATTTTGCTCAAGTCTAAGCAATGAGATGCTCTATGGAAAATATCTAGGATAGAATGAGGAAAGAGAAAGAATATTAGATCCAACATCTGTGAGACCCAGGTTCAAGTCAAATTAAATGAATATTCATGACCGTAACCAAAAAAATACATATACGTCTATCTTCATCTTTATTCTCAAAATTTATTTTTCTCCATTATATCTCCTCTAATCTTCAAATTCAATCTCTTCAAATCAAATTCTCAGATCCACATTCTTCTTCATCCACTATATCATTCTCAAAATTGATTTTTCTCTATCATATCTCTTTTGTTCTTCAAATTCTTTCTCCTCAAATCAAATTTTCAAATCCATCTTCTTCTTCATCTACTACATATTTGAATTGCCATTGAATTTGAATCGTAATCTACGGTCGAATCCACCGCAGAAAAGCGGTATATACTAGTAATAACATAGGATTGGGGGTAGAGTAGAAAATGCGGATCTAGGGAAGAATTACAAACGACCCCGACTAGTGCAACTAGAAAATGGGTCAGATTCTATGTTCCTTCTAAAAACCGCTTCAGCCACAACTGAACATTCGAAAACTCCTTCACTAATGTTTAATGCATCTTTCCTCTTGGCCATAAACCTGCTACATAAACCTGCTATGGATTTTGGATTTACTCATTTCTCTGTCCAAACTATGATATGAAACAGTCACTGTCTTGGTATCAATAATGCCACGGGCCCACGGCCCCTGATATTCAGTATTTTCTTTGAGATGCTGCCAATCTCTATATAGGCAAAATATATTGCTTTCCTAATAATTTATTGACCAGGATGGGAACCAAGCAACAGAATTTAGGCTGTTATCAATGAAAACACCCAGTGTAGTTGCTTTACTGTCAGTTTGTTGCTGATTTCAGTTCTGCCTTTTTCTAATTTTGGTCATTTCCCTTTTCAGGCAAGAACTTATGCGAGAACGTGAAAAACACAAGGAAGAACAAGTGGAAGCTTTAAAGCTCTCCATGCAGAGTGGAATGGTATTCTCCTGCATAAGCAATATCATTTTCTAGACACATGGTGAAATACAAGTCAATTAATCGGTTTTGTTTACTTCATTCAACGTAGGCTCAAGCAATGAAAGAGCAAGCCCGACTCAAGGAAGAGATGGCTTACCAATACAAGCTTGGCAACTTTGAGGTGAGGATGATCTTGAAACGCGTTAAAAAAATTGTAGGTCCATTTTCATCCCGTCTATTAACTAGTTTGAATCAACAGGCTGCAGCTGCTATTCAGAGAAGGTTGGATCCAGATGTTGCTATGTAAGAAGTTTAGCGTAATCAACAGGCTGCAGCTGCTGTTCAGAGAAGGTGGGATCTAGATGTTGCTATGTAAGAAGTTTAGTGTATGGATTATACATGGCTGCACTTCTTGATCTCATATTACTAGGTTTTAGAATTTTTATATAAGAAATATAGATTTGGTTCAACCTTTTTGTGGTTTTCATTTGTGTAACCTTGTCTTGAGATTCTGGGTCTGTAATCTCTGTAGATCTTATGAGTATTCGAATTTTTGGAGCTTGGACTATATTGCCTGTGATATAAAGGGCACGACTACCTTTTGCTTAACTTTGATCTTTAAGGAAGATAGAGAATTGTGCTTGCTTATCACTACATTTATTCTTTTGTTTGTGAAATAGCTCTAATGAGGTGCGTTGTCTTGGACGGGTGTTTTTTACTCTTCGTGTGCAAATTGTGATACTGAAGAACCAGGATGTTGAAATAATTATATTCTTCTAACAATAATTGCTATCTGCTGTTCTTATTAATATTTATTTATTTAAATTCGTTTAAACCTAAATTCAACATGTCATTATATTAAGATAATGATGCAAACAAGATCTATAGGCAATAAAAAAATATTTAAATTTTTTTTTTTAAAATGGTCAAATAATGGGCTGCAAAAGGCCCACAATTACGCTTCCCTAGGATCAATCCTCAGTGTGTGAGACAAGGACAATGGGCCCACCATTGCGCACAGTTTTTCCATTTCACTTTTAAACGCGACCATTTACATTATTTATTTGGCTTTAGGTCATTTTAAAAATAATCAGCCTCCTTTAGTAGATGCGCTTTTTAAAAATTGCTGCCGGCGCGGCTTGTTGCTTCAGTTGGACAGTACATGCTCGTTGTTTAGTCCGATGTGCAATATTATATAATAATATAAAAAAATTGTCTCAATTTATTAACAAATTATCTTCTAAAATTTTGATGTGCTTTGAACGTCAAACTATGTTTTTACTTATCTATTGATTTTTCTATTTGTAAAGTTAATTTTGTCGACTTATTTTATACGTGACTTTGATTTTCAAATTGAATAAATGTATTTCTTTTCTAAAAAAATTCAAACACCTTTGACAATGTAATTGAGATTATATTTTTATTAATTTTAATTTCGTCGTAGAGACATAACGGCGCTACATCGACTGACTCTATTCAAGTTTGTGCCGCAAATTAAATCATTGGAAAAGATCTCTTGATTTCTCGCAGTCGAGCTGGCTTGAAAGGAAAGTAATAATAATTAATCTAAATTTCATATAACTAATTTCACTTTTTATATTCAACTTAGAATTTAATGTCATTGTCATTCGAATTGTGTGAAAATTAGCCCACCTTATCTTGTTCAATTGGATAAAAAATTATATTTGTTATTGTTTATAAATATTTATAAATTGGTTAAATATTATTTTTATTTAAACATTTTGTAAGATCTACAATTTTTATCTACACATTCTGTAATACCCACTGCTTATAATATATAAAAATTCTTATTAAATATACTTTTAAATACGAGCCAGAAAATTGGTAATGTTGGTTTTGTGGCTGCATTTATTTTTATTTTTATTTTTCCAGGAATAGAGTTGGATTTATTAAAATTATATATTTATATATTAGAATATTGATATAATGGAAACAGGCTGAGCCGGATGGCGCCATTCCAGTTCCAAGAATGGAGCCAAGCGGCTTGGATTCCCAATTCTGTTAAATACCGTAATTAAAAAATATCCAAATAATATCTCTGTCTTACAAATAATGAATTAAAGCTGCTTTCAACAATTCAATACATTTCTATATTTTAAACAAAAATAAAATATATTCCCATAAACCTCTGTTGGACTTTGGTCCCTTTCACACTCTCTTTTGCTTCTTTCTCCTCTACTGTCCCCTCCAACACACAGCCATTTATACGGAGAGAGACACTGTTTGCTTCTCTCTCTCTGAAGTTACAGAAGATATAGGTAAAGATGAGAGGGCCATTGGGTCCAGTGATAGGGAGGTACCCATCAAGTGATGGGAATGCTGGAATGGGGGGTGGAAGTAAGGATATCATTAAGCATAACAGGAAATGCAGAGATGTGGTGTTTCTTGTCATGTTCATTGGCTTCTGGGTGGCGATGATTGTTAATTCCAGCTTTGGTTTCAACCTGGGGAATCCTTTGAGGTACATAACAAGAAAAGAGTCTTGCTTCTTCTTTTTTTTCTTTCCATTTTCAAGATTCCCTAAATGGTCTGCTTTACCTTTTGCTGTTCTGATCTATTTATTTTCTCGTTTTTGTAAGAAAAATTGGAGTCTTTTTGCATTTTCTTTAGTAAAAATTGCATCTTTCTACTCGAGGTTTTTGTGGGCTTTTCTGTTTTTATTTCTTTTTCTTTTTTTGTTTAAAAGGGGTGGGGGTGAGACAAATAGGCAGATTTTCTGGTTATTAGATTTTAGTGAGCGCTTTTCCCAGAATTTTAGGGGCAGTGCAGATTGGTCGTTTCTAAAATTTTGCCTTAAAAAATTCTGTGAATTTTGTCAAAATTCTGTGCTATAGATTCGATGTCAATTTGTTCTTTACCATTTTGGGTCGCTTTCATTTGACTATTTGTGCCAGTGACAAGAGAAGCTAAAACAAATTTTTGTGTAAGTTTGTTTAATGCTTCTCTCCCATTTTTTCCCTTCTTTTGAATTGATTATTTGCTTTCTTCGTTCTTTTTTAATTGTTATTATGTGTATGCTTTGGTTTATCAGGCTAAACTTTGGACTGGACTATAAAGGGAATGTGTGCGGTGACAGACATGCTGATCTTCGTGAATTGGAACTCAGATACTGGTTGAACCCTAACCAGGTTTACCAAAGTGGTTTAAAGGACAGCAAATTTCATCTTTCCAATGCACGGAGTATTTGCTTAATGGATTGTCCGATCCCATCAGAAGATTCTCTTAATTGGGTCTGTGATTATCCAGATGGAGATATTCGTCTCACAGTTGATGACTGGATTGACAGAAACTATGATTATTTTGCGGACCTTACTCCCGAGCTTAGGAACACTTCTCTCCAGCTTCTGGGCCCTTGTTATCCAGTTATATTTCCCAGTGTCAACGGTAATTTTGTAATTTCTAGTAATGACTTTTAGCATATGAGTGTTAACAATGAGGAGAAATTAGGTTAGCATGTTACTGTCTGATTATCTGTGGTTTCACTGCTGTATCTGTTCTTCCAGTTTTAACACCAAATGATATGTGATATGTTTGGTTGGGAGGATTGAATAGCACTTAATAATATTAAAGAATAGAGAGATGTTAAAATCGTTCAATACTTTCCAGTCTTGTCACGTACTACATACATCAAACATGCACAAAATGCATTTAAGCATTCAATTGATACTATCTTTTAACTTCCCATTGTCAGTTTATTGGACATGCCAGCTTATTGCTCGTGCGTCGAATGTGTCTATGAGGCATTGGCAGCAGATGGATGGAGTTAACATCATAGAGAACATTGCAATTGACAAAGCCATCCACAGATCCATCAACTCTCGGTCAGCAGTCCTAAAGGTCAACTGGACTTTTATGTTTCATTTATCTTTGCTACTGGAAGTATTTAGCCCTGCAATGAACCCCGAAGCCAGCTAGTAATTACAATGAATTCATATTCAATATTCTTTAAATTTGGATATCTTGTGTTTTCCCATCATCAGAAAAGAATTCAATTTCATATTGTTTCCTCGGAAGTCCTTTGTCACCTTGTTGACAATTTTCTGTATAGAGTTGCTCTGCTGTCCTAAAACTTGATGTCTTTTAATGTTTTGATGAAATATAATCTCATCATAAGAGGTCTCAACCCTGATCAAATATAAGGTGTAACTTTTGCGCGTGAAACTTGATTTATTTATGTTTGTTGTTTATAGACCAACAAGCAGAATCCTTTGATGTTAAATGGGTATCTTTCGGCAAAGGCCCTCAAAACTACACTATATTTACATGGGCTGCCCATCCAGTTTGGGGCACACCATGTCTGAATTCTTCCATACTTTGGAAAATTGAATTCTTCCATACTTTGGAAAATCAGTATGGATATTTGTGGTCAATTGGTATCATTCTTTGGTGGTGATATTGGCAAACGTCTATGTGCTTATTTTTGAACAACATCAGAAAATATAAGTTTTCAATTACAAATTAGAGATTATTTTTTAGCATGCTTTACAAATTTGTATTTATGCAATATACTGCTTATCCAATGTCATTGCATTGTGCAGTTTGCATATTGAAAACTTGTCCTTTCTGTTTTATTTTGCAGAGATATGTGGCTGATGTTGGAAAAGCATGGCCCGTATTGCTTGTTTGTGGAGGACTTGTACCTCTGTTCTTATCAGTTATCTGGCTTTTGATGATCCGTCATTTTGTCGCTGGAATGCCATGGATAACTGTCATTCTTTTTAATATTCTCATAATATCAGTGACAATGTTTTATTACTTAAAAGGTTAGGACATTTTCTCAAGGTGCTTTTCTAAGTGGCTTATTGGGAAAGCTAATTGGAGTTTGTTTTAGCCAAGGCTATATTTAGTTCATGGTATTAATTTAGGATTTTAAAAACAAAAATTTGAACTGTTGAAGGAAATTTTAACAGTAGAAGATGATCATTGTACAAGTAATTTGAGTCCTTCAAAGTTTTGAACCTATATCTCAAGAAAATGGAGAAATCAAGAGTGCTTTGCATTATAGAACAACATTACATATATCTTGCTATAATGTAGATACTACGTTTTTTAGCACATTGAGCAGCATTGTTAGGTATTTTGGTGGCCCGAGGATGAGCAAATTTATTGTTTTGTTAAGTTTTGGGATTGCCATATGTTAAAGTGCAATCTTGAATTTGTTTTCCCTAATTGCTGTCGTATGAGCTTGAATTTATGTTGACAGCTGTATTGAAGACAATATAACTGAAATGCTTTTTCCTTGCTCTGTAGCTGGATGGATTGGGAATGATGCCATCTCTCCCATCATTGGTGAGCATGACCCGTATTATCACGTATCTGCAAGGGTGAGATCCTGAATTCATGATGGTCCTACTTACCTTAATATTTTTACCCACTGGTGTCATTCTGATATAGATTATGCATTGTTCAGGAAGTAAGTCATCTCCACCTGGCTGCTGTTGTCATGACCACCGTGATGATAATTGCTTTCCTATCATCTATTGCTATAGTCCGTCGCATCCTTATGGCAACATCTGTCCTCAAGGCATGATATCTAATACCCTTCCAATATACTTATGGCTTGATTGCTGAAGTGGATTGTACAGTGCGGACTGTATTAAGGAAGAAATAGAAAATAAAATCTTGTATATTATCCTATCCATTCCTGTCTGTTACTTGATGCCAGATATGCACTTAATGCCTCGTCCAAAAAGAAATAAGTTTGATGTTTCACAGCTAACGAGGCCTCCCTAGCTACTTAATGCACTGCTCATGTAGCTTTTTGATTTGTTTATCGTGTTTTACTGTTCTGTTTATCTTAAAATTATGTATACTGTTTGTTTATTGTTCTAATCAGCTGAACTTTAAATTCTAGGTGGCTGCAAAGGTTATCGGAGAAGTCCAGGCATTGATAATTTTCCCAGTTATACCATATGTCATGCTTGCAGTTTTTTTTATGTTCTGGATTTCGGCTGCTCTCCATCTTTTTAGTTCTGGGACGGTGCTACAGAATGATTGCAGTGCTAATTGCTGTGCATATGATCTCAAATCGAAAAGGGTGAGCTGTGATCAATGCTGTGGTTATAGGCTCCATTATACTTCTCATATTGCTGCAGCAATTCTTTTCCACCTATTTGGTGGCTATTGGGCCACTCAATTTTTCGTAGCGTGCTCTTCAACTGTGATTGCGGGTTCTGTTGCTTCATATTATTGGGCTCGAGGTGAAACATCGGTAAGCCCCCAAGAAATAATATAGTTTTAAAATCATGATCTTTCACAATATGTGTGGCTTCATAATATTCAAGCTTTAGATCTAATTCATCTGCTTTATCTACAGTGAGAATTTATCATTTTTGTTATGCTTTATATTCTCTTGTCATATCTTTCTCATAATTAATCTGCTTTATGTTTAAATGCAGCCGGAGATCCCCTTCCTTCCAGTTTTTTCATCAATGAAGCGGCTTATACGTTATAGTCTTGGATCTATTGCACTTGGTTCTCTGATAGTGTCGTTTGTTGAATCAATTCGATTTATACTTGAAGCACTCCGTCGCAGGCTTAAACTTGCAAAGTCTATGCCTGGAAGCTGGCTTGGAAAGATGGTATTTCACTCTTCACAGGGTTGCTTGAGGTGTATTAGTTGGACCACCAAATCTGTGAACCGTAATGCTTACATCATGGTAAGTTTGTAGCATTTTTAATTAAGATGCTTTCAGGCATTGTATTTGCACAACTCGTTTCTTCAAGCTCCCACTCAATGTAATACCGTCTTTTACAAGGACCACATATTGGGATGCTATTTCTTATGGGTACTCTCATTCTCCTTTTTGGCTCTGGGTAGTGACTTCTCCATAACTTGAACACTCATCACTCTTATAATGAACTTCTGGTGATGTACTGGTATCATTTGCCCTGTTACCTGTACCACACTCAGAAGCTCATTATAAGAGTGGTTAGGCTTCAACCTATGGACACTTCTTTGGGGGATGAGAGTACCCAGAGCCGAAAATGGGAAAAGATATACGCATAACAAATGACGAGCAGGCGCTACCCCGTCACAAAACATCAGCGTTTAGTAACATCTTGTCTCCAACTTCAAAGAACTTTGTGCCTTCTCCTAACTAGGTTATTCAATCAAGAATGTTGAATGTAATATCCCTTAAAAAGTCTCTGAAACAGTATTAGCATTCGCTTGATTGTCTCTCTCTCTCTCTCTCTCTCTCTCTCTCTCACTCATAGTTTAACTATTGTTGCAGATTGCGATAACAGGCAAAGGCTTCTTTAAAGCTTCCGAGATTGCAACAGAATTGATCATAAGTAACATCCTTCGGATTGGGAAGGTGAATGTTCTTGGAGATGTGATTCTCTTCCTCGGGAAGCTCTGTGTCAGCCTTACAAGTGCCCTCTTCGCTTTTCTAATGTTGGACACTCACAGATATAAATCTGCACATAACAAGATTTCTTCCCCGCTGTTTCCTGTGCTGGTATGTCATTTTAAAATTATCATGTCATGAATTTTCTGCAGATAAAAGCAATCCAAATTTTTTGAGTAGCACTAGATTGCCTAAGCAATTAGGTGCTGGTGTTAATCAGGCTAATCAACAAATACAAGAACAGAGAGAGGAGAAAAATTATTCCATCACATCAAAAATATATAAACCTCGTTCAACATACACAAATGGCTTGGTTAGCAATTCCGGTTAAGTGATTGCTTATCATAATGGTTAATGGATGTAAGACAAGTTCTTATTGAATACACCAATTATCTTGAGTTAACTGTTGTTATGTTTGGCTAAGCTTTGTTTCCAAACATGATTTCAATATGTTACTTTTTTCTTGCTTTTAAGTATGAAGGTTATACCCTGGTCCAAATAAGTCACTTACTTTCAACTTCGACCGCTAAAGAAATATTCTTTCTTCGAACTTTACTCATTTGCTTATAAGCAAACTTTTTAAGCTTAGCCAAACATGCCAAATATACTGGCTTCCTTTAATGCTGTTGTACTTCTCGCGTCTGTGATGGTTTATATCGTGATTATTCTTCTTTCTGCTATATCTCGTAAACAGCTATAAGGACAAGGTTGTTATCCTTGTACAGGTATGTTGGATTCTTGGATACATAGTTGCCACTCTATTCTTCGGAGTTGTGGAGATGTCTATTGATACTATCATTCTTTCTTTCTGCCAAGACTCTGATGAACATCAAGGAACTGCACAATATGCTCCACCCCTTCTCATGGAGACTTTGAATGATCAAAATGAGATGCAAAGACTTACTCAATAACCATTTTGAAATAATCCTCGATGTCTTTTTCTTTTATGTTACGAATTAGCTTTATGTAACTCGAGTTTCGATATATTATTACATTGTTATTAGCTTGGTTATGGCCTCACTTCTGATATCATATGATCCCTAGTTGTGTATATGTGAAAGTTGAGATTAAAGGAAGTCTTTGTGAAGGAATTTCAGAGTGCTAATCAGCTAGTGTGAACTCTTTGCTGCTATAGATAGTGAAAACTAATATTTGCTTTGATTTGCTAGGAGCCTCGTGCCGGAGAATTTTTCGAAAATGATAAATAGCGCTCGTACGTAGTATGGTTCTTTACTTTAGGAGTGAAATTTCTCATCAGTCACAAATTCATCAATAATAGAGAAGATTAGTGCACACCTAGTAGGGTGCAGAGATGCTGATGCATAATTTGTATAGAAAGTAGGATACAAACACATCAATTTAAATTAACACTTTTTGGAACTTTTGATTTTCGTAGGAGAAATCTTTTAAATTGATTGAGTAACTATTATTAGAAAGAAAAATGCGGACACATGTATGATATATATTTGGAGTGTCTAAAGAAGTGTCTGACACGACGAGACACGTCCGTCCAAGTAAGGGGTCAGTGCTTCATAGGTGCACACATTGATGGGACTGACCTAAAAGTAATGAGTATGCTTGAAGGCTGAAGCTTAAATTTTTATTGCAAATCTGGTTTTATCCAGAACAATTGATCTGATCTGATCTGATCTGAATAAGAATAAGAATAAGAATAGAACACTTTAATTATCAATCATGAAAAGTATTAAATAGTAAATTATCAATCATGAAAAGCATTAAATGGTAAAGAAAGTGGCTTTAGGAAAACGTACATACGTGGGGTTCTTTCTTTTTTCAATTTTGCTCCTTGTACACTGAGTCTTACACCAGTTCGGATCGCGACCAGTTATCGTGATATTTTGGTGTCAAAATATCACGAAATTTTGATTTCAAAATTTAATAACAAATAATGGTGTCATTTCGTTTCCATGTCCGCAGATCTCCACACCAGCCAAATCTCATGTTCTCTAACTGTTTCCTAAATCCACACTTGCAGAGGAGGCACAATCTCCACCAGCTAATACCTAACCAGTCCACCGGAACGAATGTCCACAAGTCAACCCATTTTTTGCTTGAACTGAAAAAGAAGACATTTTCAGCTATCTTTCCCTTGCAATTTGTCCACCACAATGTCTGAACGAGGTGAAAGTTCTTCTCGTTTGGAAGCTATGTTTTTGCAACATTTTTATGTTATTGTCGAAAAATTGTTTCTTTTCTTTTCTGTTATTGTTGTGCTCTTTAGACATTAATTTTGAATAAATGGGTCAAGTTCATGTCTTGTGCTATTAAAATTCGAAATTTTTACAGGAGATCTCGTTTCATATTCCGATAATGTAACAATAAATATAAATTTGTTAGTGGTTGACCATGAATGTTTGGAAGATGATGTGATAGAAATGGAGAATTGTCCTAGATTGAATGATGATTGGGTTGAAGAATCGAATGAGATTGTACTTGAGGTTGAGATGAAGTTTTAAGGACCTTGACGAAGCTTTTGAATTTTATAATAACTATGCATCCCGTGTGGGTTTCAGTTAGAAAACGTAATTCAAGGAATGGTGATGATGGGCTTGGAAGAAATGTCACGTTTACATGTAGTCGAGAAGGCCGAAGAACAAGTAATACAAGCATTTCCTTGAAACCTCATGCGACAATTGAAATGGGATGCAAAGCTAGGGTGACTACTGTTTCTGATGTCAATGGATCATGGCGAATAACTATAGTTCATCTGGAGCACAACCACAAAACAAGTCCTTCCAAGTTTAGATTGTATCGATGCAATAGACAACTAAGTGAATACGTGAAATGGAAGCTTGAAGTGAATGATATTGTTGGAATTCTGTTACACAAAAGTTACAACTCAGCTTTCTTCAAAGCAGGTGAATATGAGCAGATGACATTCATCGAAAAGGATTGTCGAAACTATATTGATAAGGTTAGGCATTTGAGACTTGAGGAAGGAGATGTTGTAGCATTACAATGCTATTTCTCAAAAATGCAAGCACAATGCCTTGATTTTTATTTTAGTGTAGATTTGGACGAAAAATGTTGATTGAAAAATGCGTTTTAGGCTGATAATAGGTGTAGACAAGCTTACAAGAAATTTGGCGATGTTGTCACCTTCGATACCATGTACCTAAATAATAGGTACGACATGATATTTGTCCCTTTCGTTGGTGTAAATCATCGCAAACAGTCAACATTCCTTAGGTGTGGATTAATTTCCAATGAGGATACGCAAACATTCGAGTGGTTGTTTAGGACATGGCTTGACGTAGACAAGCTCTAATTGGAATAATAACTTATCAGGACAGGACTATGCAAAATGCAATTTAAATTATTTTTCTGGATACTAGGCATAGATGGTGTTTGTGGCATATCTTGAAGAAGTTGCCCGATAAATTTGGGGGACACACTCATAAGGGATCTATACTTTTGACTGTCCACTTTGTGATTTATGAATTGCAAAGTCCTGAAGAGTTTGAACAGGGTTGGAGTTCGATGATGGCTAGCTATGTACTTGAGGATCACGAGTTGTTGTCAGGACTTTATAGAGAACGAAGTCTTTGGGTGTCGTGTTATCTAAAAACTAGTTTTTGGACAGGGATGTCTATGACACAACAGAGTGAGAGTGTGAATATTTTTTTCGATGGTTACGTCCATTCTAAAACTACGTTGAAACAATTTGTTGAACAGTACGAGCGGGCGTTGAAGAGTAAAGTTGAGAAGGAGTTGGAGGAGTACTTCAAGTCATTTTTGCATATGGTCCCTTGTGCAACCAAGTTTGGAATGGAGAAACAATTCTAGGAAGCTCTCATAATCTCTAAATTCAAAGAATTTCAAGAAGAGTTCTCAGGCATGGTGTATTATTGGATTACCTCGGATGATGAGGGACCCATGGAAACCATGTATCAAGTATTGGAATCTATCATATTTGATGATGGAATTGATAACCCGAGAACAACTAACCAAGAGAGGATGAATTGGTTTTTACAAACTTTTTCGAAAAATAATCTCAAAATAAGAAAGTTAAGAGATGTAAATTAATCAAGTAAAAATACAAGCATAATATAAGTAAGTAAAAGGGTAGAGAGAGTGCAAACGCTATTTTTATGGAGATTCGATCCAACCAATGATCTACGTCTTTCGTTACCAAGCTCTCCATCACGAGCACGACATTTTCACTATTTTGATTGACTTTTGGTGCAATCAAAACCCTTACAACGCTTTTGGTGACTTACAAACAAGGAGCATCGATCCTTATACAATATTGAGCTTTACGGGACCTCAATATGACCCAAATCTATGAATAAGTTGATTTAAGATATTATTTCTCTCTTAATGAATGATACATACAAGTTAAGTACCAAGAGAGACTAACACTTCAATAATTAGCAATAGATGAAAAGTTCAAGTGTTAGAAAGAAACTTTGATGAGGATAATAATTTAAAAGTTTGATTTGATCAATCAAATTTTTTCAATGAATGATTTAGAAGATGTAGATGCAATAAAGTTTGAATGATTTATCGCAAGATGATTCTCTCTTTTTATGTTCTTATGAATGTCTTTAATGATAATAAATGAAGAGCAATTTATAGAGATCAATTTTCAGAACTTTTTGCCCATTCGGATGTTCAATCGGTTGACCTACAACATTTCGGATGACCAAAAATAGCCGTTGGAATAGTAAAAATTAGAAAGGTCATAATTTTTGAAAACTAATGTTTAATCGGTTGATCGGTTTAAGGTTACGGTCGACTGAATTGCTTTTCGATTGATCGGATCCTGTGTCTTAAAAAAATGTCCAAAAGTATTTTATGCAGTTGATATTAACAAAGTTTTTGGTTCAAAATATATTTTTAAGCTTTTATCATGTTGCTAAATATCAAAGAGTTGGTACATTTACATTTGATAAAAAAATCTAATCTTCGATCTTGAAATTTGATTCTTGAACTCTTGTATTGGATGATTGACTTTGATCTTTACTTCTTTGAGAGTCCAATTTGTAATATAGTCTTTGATCTTGACGATGATTGATTTGAACGCTTTGAAAATTACTTAAAACCAAATCGTTAGTAAACAAGATTAATTTGTTTATTATGATCAAAACATTAATGTTAAAGTTAACCATAGGTCAACATGGATAAAGAAAAAAAATATGTTTGAGAGAGAGTCGTGTCAAATTGTGTGTAGCTGTCACTTGTTAGTTTCGAGAAATACTTTGCAAGCATGCAATCACATTGTTGATTATGAATGATGTGACAGTTGTGCTGAAAAGGCATATCTTAAGGCAATGGAGAAAAGACGTGACTAGAACCTACACAATGATGAAGATTAATTACAATGGTTGAATTAACACTCTTGCTCAAGTATGATATGATAAATTATGTGATACATTTGGCAAGGTTGCTGACGTGGTAGGCATAGCAGATGATGAAGTACAGACTCAGGAGATTAAAGAGTGGCTTCAATTGAAAATGAATGATTTGAATATATCGAAGAACAGATCAATCTGTGGCAATAACCTTATTTTCGATCAGAGTGTTCAATTAGGCACTGAACGCGGATCAGTGGAGAATGAGTCAAATATTCATATGTTGGATCCAAAATGCTCGAAGACAAATGGAGCCCTGAGGAAGCTTAAAAAAAAAAAGGTTCATTGGAAACAAGTTCAAACAAGAAGAAGATATGTTAGTAAGTATATCATCTAGTTTATTTATATAAATATCATCTAGTGATCTAATATCAGTGAGTGTAACGTTTGTTTGCACAATTGGCTTCATGTTCAAGCAAAGGGAAGACCGCAAAACAATCTAACATACATCACGCTGGCGAAGGCTTCATCCAAGCACCTCAAGAAGCCCAGTACCCCATCCTCAACCTGTCGCAGGGTGCTCAGTATCAACCATTGTTGTCAACTTACGGAGTAAACTTTGTGCTAACTTATGGGACGAGTCAACGCTTAATGTCAATGTATCCTCTAGTTTGATAACCCGAGGAAGACCTATCAGGCGATTTGTTAGCCACTCCAAGATTTCACGTACCTTACAATCAATCAATATGATAGTTTCTATGTCATTATTTTTGTAATGCATAACATTTGGATGATTTAGATGCAAGTATGTAGCTGTTAAAAAAGTTTTCTATGAAATGCAAGAATTGTTCAATTACATAGTTGTTACAATAAGTACTTTCTACCAAAATACAACACACAAACTGATTTTAGAATAAATACTTCTTACAAAATGCAAGAGTTGTTCAATTACAATACAAATGGATCTAACTATCTCACTCGTGCCCCTTTCCTTGGCTCTTGCGGATCATGAAGTTGAGCGAAATCTCTATATCTTTTTTCTTCGATAAATTGACAAGTATTTTGAACATGTTAGGCAAGTCTTCATTTTCCTCGTTGGCCACATATTTTTCCAATGCAACGCCACTAGATTGCCCTTCAAAAAACCCACTTGATTGACTCTTATCCTACTTGAAATATGGACATTCGTCCTCACTCCAGTCTAAAAAAAAGCCTCATTTTGGTCTTTAAATCCCTTACTACTTGCATCCATTTAACATATCCCTCCCCATATTATGGGTACGCTTTTGCATGCAATCCTCTAACAAGTGACTTGACTTTATATAGTCGTAGCATATTCCTTCTTTACTTCCTGACATTACAATATCATGTTGCTAGAAGATCATGTAGCAAACAGATTAATCACACCAACAACAAAATAGTATATTTGACTTCGATTTTTTTGGTTTCCAATTAGCAAACAGAATGGCATTTCACATCCATTAGCATATAAGTTTGAAGAATATAACTACAATCAAACAATTAGAATATAACTTTGCTAATAAACAGATTAATCGATTTGTTTGCCATTAGCATCAAGAGGACGCAAAAGCAGCAATCATATAAATTCTCAACAGATTGCTATATCAAAAACAGCAGTAATATCAAAAAACAACAAGCAATAACAAAGTTCACCAAACGACCAGCAATAATATCAAACTTTACATTTCACAGTCACTGAAAATATCAAATCTTCGTTGAAATCCAGTAAAACAAATTTCAAGATGAAGAATAAGTGTTCAGTGAAATCCAAAACAAATCTTCAGTAGAAATAAATATCGATACTAAAAAGTTTTATTTTGAACCAACATCAAATTTAATCAGAAAAATACTTGATTTTCGCGTGCAAGATTTCGAATATGAATGAGGCGACGTATCCTTCTTCACTTCAACCGCGACCTCCGGCCAATACTGATGCTTGAAGACACCAGATCCAGGAAACCCTAAAGCCAAGCTACTTTTACCCACGAGCGGCAGATTTGCTGGGAGCTTTCCTTTCGCAGATTTGGAAAAATTCGTGTTTCTTTCCCCCTTGCCTTCAAAGTAGCTAACTTGTGTCAAAATTGGTCACATAATTTAAAATCAATTAAAGAGTATAAATGTCTTTTTATTTGTTGCAAGAAAGACTATGGCATGCAGCGGTGTACATGGAGTGGGGCTTTTTTTTTTTTTTAAGCATTTGTTTTGCAGTAGGGTTCTCACTCATTCAGACTCATTAGATGTCCAAAAACAAAAATATATTGCTTGTTTATCATTGAGTACCGAAGTTTCATTTTAAAAATTAAAAATATCCTCGTATATTAATTATTTCTTTTTTTTATCAAGTGATGAGATTTTACTTGCAAAATGGTGGTGCTAGCTCCTTTAAAAACACTAGTCTTGATTGCTCATTTGAGCCTTGTAAGCTCCAATACTATATGCTATGGCTCATTAATTTTTTTTTTTTTTTTTAATAATAGCTCAAAACTTCAAACTCTTATATATTAATTATTATTTTTATATTCAACTGGCGTTATTGAAAATAGGTTTGAGAGTTGAGTGGATCGGTCTGATCCGAGTATTTCAATATTCAGAACCACCTATTACACTTCGGTATTTTATAAATGGAACTATCCGGATCTACGTAATTAGTAGAATCAAACACGAAACCGAGTTTGATTTTACCCATAACATTTTTTTTTTAGAAATTGTGAACTGACAATATGTTTTGTAAAAAATAAAAAATTTACAAACCCCATTAGCATTAAATTACATTAGATATTAAGACAATTTTTGAAACGTAGAAACATTAAATGAAAGAATAGACACCAAAATTACAAATCTATAAATTAGGGTTAGAAAAAAAGAAATTACCTCTCAAATTTGAGGACTCGTCATGATTACAAAGGAGATTCGCCTTCGTCGCCACACTGTGTATTGAGCGAGAGTTCAAGACTAGCAGTGTTTGTATTGTGTATATGAATGAACAACTATTAATAATTTGAGATTTGAATATTTGAAATTAGGTCAATTGAGTTTGGGTTTAGAAGTGGTGGGTTCAGACTTCTGATTTGGGTATTGGACAGTTGGAGTCTTGTCTTTGGTAATGAAGTTTTGGGCTGCGTCATTGAGTTATGGTGTATAAATTGTAAAAAAAAAATGACAAATTTAATTTTAGAGTCAAATACCCACGATTTTAGTTCAAAAACTAAGAACGGACGTGGACTTAGACCTTTTAGTTCTCAGTTTCGATTTCTAATTTTATTTTATTATTATTTTTTTTGGAGGGATCAGATCGGAACCTCCGATTCCAATCATAATGCCCGCCCCTACTTGACACCCATATTGAGGTTAGGTGGCGGAGGTAGCGAAGGAGGTGGCAGCTTTAGTGGTGTCTATGGGGCTGGTCATGATGTTTGGTAAAAATGGATTTTCTTTCATTTGTCGTGGCGAAGAACAAATTAAACCTTATTTTAAATAAATTTGAGGTCTGACTACACAAGTCCTTTTGTTCCATTTGTTGCTGCATCTTCCATTTTTCATCAAAGAAAAAACACGGTCTAGCAATTTATACAGATGACAGAAAATGAATGAAATTTGGAGGCAAATAAAAACAGAGGTGGAATTATATGGATAGAGTATTTTCAAGTGGATTTGGCAATACAAATTCTGCAAAACTATGCTATTCTTTCATAATCTCCCCTTACATCTTTAGCATTTTTCATGCAACAACACTCACATGTTAATATCTGTTTTCATCTATAACTTATGTTACAACTAACACCTGCAAAAGTATAAACAGTCTCGTTTCTAATCTCTTCTTATAGGCAAGGTCAATGACCTCGTAATGATTTCTGGCTGGACCCTAGGAGAAACTGAGGAAGAAATGGAAGCAGAGGGTCGAAGGAGAGGCGTACCAATCCTGCTCGAAGTCTCATTAGCAACTGGGGAACAATCACTGATATCAACAATATGAGGTTGCAACTCGATTTCTGTGTCTGTTTGAGGGACTACTCGAGGACTATCTACCAACTGATGGTCATCTTCCTCGACTGATAATACTGTACTCGTGTCTGTATGAATAGTTGAATCATCTGCGGAATTTCCAAGTCTTCTCCTTCTCCTAGCTGCCTTTCCCCATCCATGGATTGTTTCCCGTATTCTTTGTGGAATTAGGGCCGCCTTGTAGTTTGTTCCCATCTAGGCAAAAGAATAGAAAATATGGAAATGATTAAGCTTTTCTGGGATTAATACAGCTAGTGTGCTCTGGTAAGCATTATCGAGTACGATAAACAAGATTTCAACTTCTTGCGCATGTGGTTCAATCCACATTACCAAACAGCACTTAAATGTTATCAGAAGGAAACTTAAGGACAATGCATTTTAATCTGTTCGGCAGTGCATATTTTCACTTCAAGGCAACAGTGCATTCTGCTTTTATGTTCTCGGTTCGTCGGTGTACCTGAGTAACCAGTGCATAGAGTGGCAATGTGCTATAGCTGCATAAAAACTGTCCTGCAAACCTACGCAAAATAAACTGCAGTCTCAGGCCATCGATTATCAAACTCGACATAATTTTATGTCTGCTGAACACATGGAAGGAAATTGTACGACAGTTTTTTAAAATTTATGCATACCCCACAATTAGTCGTAGATATAACAGCAAGTGGTTCTTTATGAAGCACGAATTATACCCAAACTGCCACTGCATGAAAAAGCACACCTTTGTCAGAGCTGCACGTATGATACTATCACATTCATTAGATGCTTATCATTCTACCCCCACCTACAAGGGAAAAAAAAAACAAGAAGAAGAACAAGTGCCAATCCACTGTTTTTAAGCCTTTAATGTTAAGAAAATTATCTCCATTGATCTTTCATACCGCACATTAGTACTTGGAAAAATTCATAGGTAAGGGAATGCCAGATTTTAAAATTCGAAATGACAAAAATGTAAAACTTGATAATTTCATCGGCAAAATTCTGAAACAATCATAAGAAGTTTAAATAAGAAAGGTTTAAGTTCTGAAGTGAACTTCAATGGAATCTGAAGGAAACCAATAATGTCAGGGGGAAGGGAGTACCCAGAACCAAAAGAAAGAAGCAAGCTCAAATGCATTCTGCAAAGCGAACACGGAAAGAAATTAGTAACAATACACCGTGTTTGGACCAGCAGAAGAAGCATCATTGAAAACATTTGAAAAGAAAAGGAAGACATCAAATCAGGACTTGAATTACAATGAAACTGGCCAACCTGGAAAAGGATAAAATGAATCAAGGATAATAATAATTCTGGCTTATTAAACCAAAACAGTTCATCTCGGAGTTTAAACCTTGGTCCAGCAAAACCCCCACTTATTCCTGCACTCTCCAATGCCAAGGTTGCAATTATATGTTGCAGTTTTGCACCCACAAATAGAACAATCTGCATACAAAACACTATGTATCAGGGGAAGAAAGTTTTGTCGAGGATACAGGGTCAAGCTCCACGTCATCTAGGTCCATTACATAAGTGGGCAGGATACCTTCGTGTTCAACCAAAACATGTTACGACAAAAGAGAAAATCATGCATTTCATTTTCTGTACATTGTCTCAATTTACCTCTTTAATCTTGGAAGTGGAGGAGCGGAACTGTGTTGAATTTAAGGACTGCCCACATTTTTTATGCTTCTATCCACTCTTGCTCCATCCATCTCTGACTCCTACCCCTCTCTGTGCATCTTTTTTTACTTTCGTTTTTATATTAGACATATTTATTGCCATTTTCTTTCCAGTATCATGTCAAAACTACTCAACACCAAATCCTAGTTGTATGCTTAAAACCGGATTTGTGTATTCCTACATCGCATATTAAAGGTGTAATATGGTGTTCAACTAGAAACACTTACAGTGACAGGAATTAGTGCAATCCAAAAGTAGAGATTAGATCCTGCAAGTGAGAAAGTGCAATCAGCTTCTGGATCTAACGTAATTTTATGACAGGCAATAAAAGCAACGAATTATAGCTTCCAATTCAAAAGATGACGTGCCTTTTACGTTGAACAGCATAAAAGCTACAACAAATCCCCAGAGAGGGCCACTGTAAAAGTTCAAGAAAAAGGGAAATGTCAGCAAAGCTTCTTTAGAAAACCTTACGGGCATATTTGGTATATGGGATTTGACAAAACTGGACAGAGTTAAAAAAGACAAATTAATTAAAATTTTGACTATTGCACTGTGCACTACTGTCCAATATTGTGTACCGAAGATACCCTACAAGAAAAGCAATTATGCGACAAGAAATAATTGGCCTCAAGTGATAAAAGGATGCCACTTGAGGAGAGAAAGCAAAGCTTACAGACAAACATGCTTTCACATGACACAATTTCTGATAACAATATCTGTATCTAACAGTAAATGGAGATTGAATGAAGTTACTGGGAGTCTCTGACAGATCACTTAGTACTGGTGTAACAGTCTTGATTCTTAAACATTTAATTTCTTTCACTATTCAAAAAGACAAACACTGGAAGCATAAATTTATCCAGTAAGACCATTATACTTTTTTCACTTTCTTTAGCCATATATTAACCTAAAAAATATGATGGGATACAAGGGACACAGCTGCTATTCTGGATGGGGTTTTTCCTCACCTAACACCAACTATACGTTGAAATTCTTCTTCCATGGAGCGAATCATATAGCTGTGAAAATCATATTTTGAAGTAAGGTTGTGATTCTGCCATAAATAAGAAACAAGAGATGTAATTTAACATGGTGTTGCCACAATAATTATGCATCAATAGAAACAAATATTGTGATGTGTAGAGTAAATGAATTAAATCCCGATACCAATCAGAATTTTTAGCATTTTCATAATCATAATATAGATGGTAGAATGTTTCCAACAGGGACATAATAAGACTGTGATTCCACAATAGCTGACAAATTAGGTATTAGTCTAAACATTCATATGCACAATCAAACGACTCAGTAGTGGCTGATCTGCCGAGGCAGGAAAAGTAAATTTATATTTATATAGCTTGTATCCCCATGGCAAACCCAATCCACCAAGTATTAATGCATATGGTTGCAAATAGAGAGTGATATCAGTCCAATAAGTGAATAAAGTTTGTCAAATTTAGTCAACTTAACTACTTGTCGGGAATGATTATTTGACATCAGTTCTGAGTATCTAATAGTTTATTAATTGAAATTATAAACAGCTTGGATAAAGTCCTTCTGCCACTAAATTCCTTGATATGTTGTTTCAAATTATGCTGCTGCAATGTGATAAAAGTTTCTAAGAGAGAGAAGTGCCTCAAATTGCACTTGCAATTCCACATCAAAAATAAATAAATAGGAAGCAGAATGTCCCACTATTGCTCGAACGATTACATACTGTGATGAATCCCTTACGGAGTGAAAGGTAATCGGCCCGGACCACGGAACACCCAAACTGCCGAAAGAAACAGGTCTGCGACAATCAAAGAATAGCAGTTTCAGCATAAAATTAACAAAAACATATTTAAGCATCAAACATCCAAAAGATATTAAACAAGAAGATGTGGAATTCAAAAACAAAGGACAATGAAAAGATAGCCGTACAACCCCTTGTAATTTGGTTGACTATATCCTGGAACAAACAATAAATTTTTGCTATATAAACTTAGTCAGATAGACACGAACTTACCGCCCAAATGAGGATGCTATGCCTGGCCATAGGAGTTGATGTATGAACCCTAACAAAGGTAGATTGCCTTTGCATTGTTTTTGCTCTTGTGATTTCTGCAACAGAAATTAGGTTACTGTTGATTTTCCTTGGTTCAGACAATTATTCATTACACTAAGTACAACACGTTTTCAAGCTAAAATGAGCCTGCTTGAGCTCTTCAATACTGGCAGTCCACAGATAAATCTAAAAAGCATCCTAAGGGGTAGGAAATTCTGCCTCTCCCGTCTGGTTTATATGTTTTATGTTCAGCAATATCTTAAATTTGAACCTAGTTAAGGACCTAATTTCAAAAAGAATTGGTATGATCAAACTACTAGATTAATTGCATTATGTTTAAATGGATATGGTGTCTAGGCATTTTTTTAGATATTTTTGCACTTAAAATAGTCGTATTTCAGTGTTGAATATTAACCACGTACATCATTTTCATTGTCCCTTTATAGCTGAAACAGGGTTCTAAAGGGATTCTCTTTTTCCTTTTCAAGGTTTGGAAACAAACAAAATTGAAAATGGTTGGATTTCCCGTGATCGTTAACGAAGTTAAACATCATGCCAAAACAGGAGCTGGACTCAAATTACCACTTAACGAATTGTGTCTGTCCATATGAGCCTCGTCCTCCCATACTCTCCAACCGTGAATCTGCAAATATAGTGAGCAACGAAAAAATCAGAAGAAGAAAAATAAATAAATAAATAAGAAAAAGAGAGATAGTGCAAAATGAACAATGATGGGAAGGATGTGGGCTTCTAATCATTTTAGTCAATTCAGCTTAAAATTGACGAAACACCATGCAACAACATAAAAGCATAAAATAACCATACTGTCATCAGGGAATATCAAATGCCACAGTAGTTATTGTGGAACACTGGCAGCACATAATGATTCTTTTAACATAAATTAGATTCATAATAATGGGAAGAAATTGGTGCAATGACCATATATATTATACAACTTCTAAATCAACATCTCAAGTAGAGACAAACACTAATAACATGAGGGCCTTAATGAACACATATTCAGTTTTCCCCTTTCCTTATTGTATAAGTATTAAACTATTAATATATCAATTTATATTAATTAACATGTGCTGTGGAAAACAATCTTAGCATTCTACTGCAATTTAGTGCTCTTTAATCTTGACATAATTCTCTGAACCATACCATTCATGTAGACAAGCTATTGGTGTGATCCTAGTCATTAAGGTAAACACAGCCTCCTTCAACATTACGATTGACAAATAATCAAGTAGGAAAGCCAATGGATATGAAGTTTGCACACTGAATCACATTGCGAGAGATTCAGTGAAAGACCATAAATTTAACAGATACGATTCCATAGAAGAAAACTGAGATATCACCTTAACAATTGCCAGCAGCATTGTTAAGCAACTGTAAGATATGTGTGTAATTGCCATGACAAAGATGAAGCGGTGCAGTTGCTCAAGGCCTTCATATGAGACAAATGGTTCATAATTCTGTGCAACAAAATCAAATTCAGATCAAATTACATGAAGCAATGTTAGAAAATAAGTCACATAAAAACTTGAATAGGCAAACATGACTATTACCTTTCCAAATAATGAAAAATAAAAGGTAAATGAACCTGACAATTGACTAAATAATTGGATCCTACTGGACAATGAAGACACACACACAAACACACGTATCCGTCTCACTATAAACTAACCAATTATGTTAATTGTTTATTGCAATCCTAGTTTGGGTAAAATAAAAATTAAAAAGAATTCGTGTCAGCTTTCGTGTATAATTGACTTGCCTCCCTGCAGGTGTTCTGATTCAGGCCATTCAACACTCTCCTATGGGAGTGCGGATAAAAAAAGACCATGAAAAGGTTACGTTCCTTCATATCATTATTTTCCCTTTCCTCATTGACTTCTTGCCAGGTGCATGGAGCAAATGCACTATTGTAGAACTTTGACGGAATACAAATATTAGATATAATGCTTGATGTTGCCGTAAGGAGGAGAGAGATGAAGCCAAGAAGCATCAATTCTGTAGATCAATTTCAAATGAAACTTCTCTTAAAACTGATGATAAGAGTGAGAATCATTTGTTTTAAAAGTTCGCTTAACATAAAAATTGCAAAAATTGCTTCTAAAAATAACTAGTACCTTCCTTCATTTTCTCAACTGCTGCAAGCAATGGTTTCCGATCAGTTTTTCTCAACCACTGAAATGACAGGAAATCATTTGCTCATTTAACTTGTCAAAACTGAATTTTACATGCTCATGTCGTAAATAATGTTACAACACTCACTAGAATGCATAGGAAAATAAAAGAATTGAGATAAAATGCTACTTCTTTCGCTTAATTAAACTGTTTCTATACCTCAATAGCTTTCAATACAATAAAATCCCTCAGAAGAAAACACCATATACCAACTCCAGACACTCGATAAATCTAAAAATTGAGTTTCTTAATAAAAACACACAGTTAAAAAGCAGCCAAGGTTATCATGAGGTCACGTGTCCAAAAGTAAAGTCAATTGATGCCAAAATTGTCAGAAGATTTGGCACAAAAGTCAACTCAAATAAGTCTATCTCTACAAATCTTATTGACAGCAGACGAATGCCTGGGAATGAGGCGTGTGTGCTTGTCAACCTATAAAGAATGTATAGAAGTACGGAGAGTCTTTCAGTCTTTTGGTGTTTTAGCTTTCGCATACCGAAAATACTCTCAATTATTTTGATTTTGCATTGGTTTTTCATTGTGACTTCTGGAAATATATAATTCATATCCTAATAGGTGTAGTAGTTCACAAAAAGTAAGAGAAAATACAAGAAACATTAAAAAACCTACATACCAGCCCTTTTCCAGTCCATCCAACCCACTCTCTCTATATGACAATCTATCTATCTAACTAGACATTTAGTTCTACAGTCTAAGATATAAAGTTTGTTATTTGCGTTTATGACGATTAGCCTGAATGAGAACAAGTCATCTCTCGATAACTCATGTATAGATATTGGTATCACCCGAGTATCCCATCATCTTATGTGAAATATAGGTTTGAACAACCTAATATTCAAAAATATAATACAAACAGGGCTCCATCTTCATATCAACAATTCCACCCCTCCCCTTCCCCTCCAGAGTCATTTCATAAAAAATTATCATTTGAATAATAAAATATTTAAATTAAATAAATAACTAACTATTACTCCTCTCAATGGACAGTATATCACTTCTGGCTCGTCATGTTGCATCTGTTCCGAGATCAAGATATTTTATCACGATTTCGCCTCGACCCTACCCTACTAATGGTTGTGTGGCAGAGTAAGCTGAAAAGTCCTCTCTATGTTAACAGTAAATTAAAGTCCTTATTGAAAACTAATGCGCTAATTGGCAAGATAGATTACATGTAAGTTGGTCATTGTGTATCACTTTATTGTGAAATGTTAGGTTGGCCCGTTCCGCCACAAGTACCTCCAATCTAGAATTATGGTACAAATGGTGGCCTGCTATTGAAAATCCAAGCCAAATTTGCAGAAGGATGAAATATTGGATTATTTAGCAAATCACAATATTTTTCGTTCTACGAGTTTAGCAACCAAATCGGAAAATATATAAGGAAAATCGAAATAAGAGGAATGAAATGAAAAGGAAATAAGTCATCAGGTCATGGTTTAATGATTCAGTTCCAGCAAATTTCTGAAGTTTATAATGATGCTTTTTTGAAATTTCAAGATTGAGCACATGTTCGAAGTTTCTTAAATTATAATTTCACCTAGTCAAACAGGTCAAAAATACTTTTTATCCACACATTTCGTAGGACCCATAACTTACAACCTACTTTTTATCCACACATTCACCAACAACTTATAATTTCAGCACTTAAAAAATAATTTCATCACTACCAAACATGCGCTCTCTCTTGACAATTTTCTAGTTCCAAATGGACGCTTGTGAATCTGAATAATACATGCTCTTTGTGAGGCCATGTAGCCCGATATAGGATCAGTGAGAACTTGATGGGAAACATGAGCCTGGACACAAGTTGAATAAGACAAACCTCTTTTAAGCAAGCTCCTTCAAAACGAATTCTAACTGAAGTTAAGGATACCTAGAGATCCATGGAAAAAAAGGACGGCTGAAAGAGATAACACCATGAGCAAAAGATGGTGAGCAGATAAAGTTTTAAAAACGGTTAATTTAATTGCTTTGACAGCCACCTGGTTTTCCATCCATCACATAACTTTTTCATCCTATGATATATCTTTCACTTCAATTTCATCAGATTGGATTTTAATCGTAAATTAACTTAGTCATACATGTTCGCAACGGTATATATAATTTTTTAATACGGTATTGCATACATGATCCTTAACGTGCAACACACTTATTCTGGTTTGTACAAAATTGACCTAGAAGGTTTGGGTTCAGACCAACAAGCAGAGAAATGTGCAAAAGTGATCGGGAGAACTTCAGAAATGCATTGTCAGTTTCATCAGCAATCAGAAATATTAAAATTCAGAAAAAGCATCATGTTGTATTACATCATGATCATATGGTCCTAATCAGGAATATCACAAGATCATTTGAAATAATTGGAACAACAATTAAGGTGCTGTTTTCTTATCTTTTATCTTTATGAAACAAATACAATTGGAATGGCCAAAACCACAAGCAGAAGCTCATTAAGATTGAAGAACATGTCACTTACATGACCCAAACGATGAATAGACCGCTCAACAAGCAGTGAAACAGCAACAAATATAGTCAACACAGAAGCAACAGACCATGTTGGAGTTAAGGCCAATGACCTCATCTCCTTTGAATTTTCAGACTGTCCTAATGATTTGGATTCAGACATTTCTCAAAAATTTCTTCGCCACAAACTCCAAGCTTTCAATTAAACCCTCAATCCGTCCCAGTTAAGCTAATCTCTGCAGCAACGCAATGTGAGTACTTAAAAAAACCATCATTCTTCAGAATTCATTAAGTACCAGCAAGAAAATTTCAAACATTACAACTTCCTTTCAAGGAAAAAAAAGAAAAAGGGTTCAAAATATATAGTAGCCTAAAGAAGGTGCTCCACACCTACAAAAGAGTTGTAAATTAAAGAATGCAACGAGTTCTAATTCTTTAATCTTTCCAAAAGTCGGTGCCTTTCAAGACGTCGATGGACAATTGGGGTCAAAAGCATCAGCATTGACTTCAAGACCCAACCTTTTGGAAGCAAAACAGAAAAGAGTTGAAACAAAATGGGTTATCTTGGAAACTGATCTATGATATCAGAAAAGCAAGAAAGTTTTCGTTTTTGAAAAAAAAAAAAAAAAAAAAGATCTCTGATTTTCTGAGTTGAAAGTTGAAACCCAACTCGAAGACCCTCAAACAGGTTAATGGTAAGAAAGTAAAGACAAAATCAGGAGTTTTTCAAAAGAATCAAAACGATCGGTGATTCAAACCTTTTTTTATCGATCCAACTCCAGCAAGTACTCCACAAGAACACCCAGTATTAAGCTTAGCTAACTCTCCCCAGACACAGTAATGAGATAATGAGAAACCAACCACACGCGCAATCTCTATACGTGTGTATGTTAAACTGAGAACCAAGTGTAATGAGCTGGAAACAGGAACAGGTTTTCGATTTCTTTCCAAGTAATTTCCCAGGAGTAATTGTTGGTGTTTCTTCGTTGCATTAAATATTCACAGACCCAAAAAGCAATCTAGTTGGAAGTGTTAAACACATGTATACGTATGTGGGGGAGGTAGGGTGGGGGCCTTAGCTTTGAGAGACGCGACATTAAAATGAACCTGCACCTGCTCCGCAGATTTCTTTACTTTTTAAACTCCCAGTCCAAGGTCCCCACGGATTGGAGATGAAAATCCTTTAATAAAGGTGACAGTCACTACGACGCTGTCTGGCACGATGTTGTCATTTCATCTTGTCTGACTTGAGTAAATTGAAATTATTATTAATAAATTTTCACTTTTTGGTTTTACCAAAATTTCAATTTTATTACAAATTAATTCTCGTCATTTTTTCATTTTTTTCATTTACGGCTTCATTGTTATAAAACTAGTATAGCGCTTATCAGTAGAATTTGATCGTAGTAAAAAAAATAAATGATGATTGATAGGAAGAATAAGATTGAGAAGGAAAGATTTGGAGAAGAATGATAAAGAGAAAAAGAATTGAGAAAAAAAAAAAAAAATTAAAGAAAGTAAAGATAATACTAAATAATTATCTTCTCGATTATAAATATTGAAAAATCGAAAAGTCTCAAATAATGAAAACATATATTGTTCACAGGAGAGTCAGATTAAAGATAGTTCAATTATAGAATTACTTTAAGACAAATATCTTCTAGTTGTTCACGGAAATTTAAAAATTGATTTGAAATTAAAGTTGATTAAAATTGATAGGATCGTGTGCGATGCAATTGATCAACGTCCCATATTCTTCAATATTTAATATCTGAAATTCATGAAAGTTTCGTTAAAAAATACCTACATAAATATAAAATATACTTGAATTTGATTAATATGTGACTTTATAATAAAGTATCATATGAGACACTCATCGTTGATAAGTAAACATTAATTCACAAAGTATAATCTCTACGAGTTTTGAGCCCACCACTTTCTCACCGAGTAAGAATAACATTGTCGATGGCTGAGCGTAGCCACAAGTCCTTGTGTCATGTCAATGACCGAGTCTAGCCATGTATGAGTTCCCCAAGTGATGAGTTTTGAACTTCTCTTAGACTTTAGATTCGAAGCAACTCAATGTCAAACTACGAATAGTCTTTAAGTAATCATTTTGTCTTCAAACATATTTGAATAATTTAATTTTTTTTTAAAACTTTTAAGTTAAAAAATTAAAATAACTCTTATTTTGCTGTCAAAACAAGTTTTCATATTTTTTACTATTTATTTAAAACGGGACTCTATGAATTTATTTTATACACATGTATAAATATAGAGATAGAGAGAGGGAGGGAGAACGTGAACCCACAAAACAATGCTCACAATTTATAAGAAATTAATTAAGGTTAAGTCATATTATAACTTATAAGAACATGTTTTTTTCACAGATCTACAAAACAGCATCATGTATATGAATCTATAAGCAGAAGCCAGCAAAGTCCACTTATCAACTGGACTAGTTGATAACAATATTTATTTATTTATTTATTTCTTGATTTCATTCTATTTGGAAACCATGTGTATCTTAGTTTGAATCGAATCTGCGTTGCAGAAAGATTTTTCCTCGTGCTTACTAACTCGCATATATATTTATTTATTTATTTCTTGATTTCATTCTATTTGGAATCCATGTGTAAACCAAAAAAAAAAAAAAAAAAAGTTTGAAAATTTATTAGGAATTTGTTAGTGAATTGCATTTGGAGTTGTTAGGCATGTGAAACTAGGCCATTAAAAGATGTTGTTCACCTATAACTTAGAAATAAATTGTAAATATTAATTAGACGTAGCACAAATGAGTCCATCGGACTAAGCTAGAGGTTGAGCCATAAGGCATGAGGCCAGCTCGAACTATAGAGGAAGTCTTTTTTCAAGTTAAACAGTTGAGTTTATAAAAGTCAAATTCTTATAATAAAGCAATGGATTACAACACCGAAAGATTCGTATGTACTTGAAATCATGAGAAATGCATGAGTTAGGTAGTTATACAAGTATAGTATATGGTGTTGGGAATTGTGACCAATTCATTTATTGTCCACAAGATTATTGTTCAGAAAAATATATAAAAATAGAGAAAGATTTATAGACCGTCAAAACTTTCATTATATGAAATATTGTTACAATTATATAGATTTCACTCACCCAAATATCCAAATATCTCAAGAAAAATAATATTCTAGTTTTAATGCATTCTCCAATTTCTACTATTTGTATAACCCACAAAAAGAACAAGAAAAACAACTATGATGCTAAACTTACAATTTTTCTCTAAAAAAATTCTCAAGTCACTTATACAAAAGAAAATAACCACGTCAATTTATAGTTAACGTATAACCTAAATTTCTTTAAAGTTTTGATTGTCCAAAGTGCCCAAAATTTGGATACTTTTTCAATATTAGTTACCACATATAATATGATATAATATTAAATCATATCATATCATATTATATTTTTTCTTTTCAACAATTGGTGCATCTTTTGATTTTAATAAGTTTTGAAAAAATATCTCATCGCTGCGTCGGAAATGCTTAGTTAGGCATCCAATGCCAAATGGAAAAGTTTTGACCAATTATAATAAGAGTCGACAGAAGTTTGATTGACACTATAGAAGAAACTTGACACTTTATAATTGAACTTAGGGATGATTGACCCGCCCCCGCCCGCCCCGCCCGCCATGCCCCGACCTAATGGTGGTCTCCTCAGAAGAAACTTGACACGTTTATTTTATTTTTATATTTTAAAAAATTGTATGTAAAAAATAAAAATAATATAATATAATTAATTAATTAATTAAGCAGGCGATTGGGGATTTTTTATATTGAATCCCCGCCCGCTTTCAAAAATACCCACAGGCGGGTACATAAGCCCGAACCCGCCTGCCAATTGAACTCAACACCAACATAAGCTAACAAAACCTAGTGTAGATTTTAAAAGATTAAGTCTTCATTGTCAAAAATTCAAGATCAAGATAGAAGCGTGTTAAACACTTAAAGGTAACTTGATCTAATGCCCATGGTGGGCAATAACCACCATGAACGATCAAGACCCAAACTTAAAAGATAGCAAATATGACATGAAAATCAGAAAATGTGATAGTTTACCTACTTTACATGGGCCTCAAACAGTCAAACCCTAACCCCTTATGTACACCCCCCTTGACCATTTATTTCACATAATTTCACTCACTAAGTTATTAAACTTTTCTCGAATCATCAAAATACATTACCAACTTGAACATCATGTTATATAGATGTCGAAGTTTCCACTTTTTACTCACTATATTATAATTTTTTTAACGTTTTTAAGTTATCAACATCGATAAAAAACAGTCACGCCAAATCCTACTATACAACAACAAACAATTTAAAAGGTGAAAAAAAAAAGGTACTATGTTGAGTTATGGCCTCAAATTTAACCAAGTGATATTCAATAAAATTTGATTGCGGTTGTCAAGGAGAAATTGTAGGGTCAACTTAATCTTAATGACTCAAAACTTTGGTCCTTTTCCCAATATTTTGGACTTTAGCTTAGATTAAAAATGATGCCAAGATGGTCTCATATTTGACAATTGCTAATTAGACATTTAGACCCGGGAAATCAAAATATGAAGAAAATCTTCATTCATTGACCTGAAATTCTCCCATTCCCATTCCTATAATTGCTCTATTGGTTAGTTTTTTAGTGTAAAAATCAATGAAATATTAGTATACTAATAATAAATGATACCTCAATACTTCTAAATATTAATTTTGAGTAAGCTAATTGAAATATATGAAATCATTATAGACTCTAATGAGATATATAGTAAGTTGAATTATATAGAATTGAATATAACAAATTAACTAATTTCTTAACACGAAAAATATCTCGTATTTGTCAAGGACTGCATGCTAAAAAAATTGTGATTCATTACAGTCTATGATTGACCTTGTTGAACTAAAGTAAAAAGAAAAATCTAAAAATCTCATAGAATTTCAACATAGACAAGACAATCCGTTTGGATCGCAAGCCTTAGCCTAGCAAGCTAGCATAAAAACTCAAGATTTTCTCAAGCATGTCCATGTCGTGTTGGGTTTCTATGGGCAGTAGCTCGTCCATATTTTGGACTTTAGCTTGGATGAAAAATGTTGGCAAGAAAGATTGTGTTAAATTTGACAAGGGCTACTAATTAGACCCATATAAGGATTTTTCATTTTTCTGGACCCTCCAAAAGAAGTGGAAAATTCTTCATTGAAGACCTAAAATTCTCTATTCAGGTTTGTCTCTTTACCATAATTGCTGTAATCGAATAATAGTATAATAGTTAATAGTTATAAAATGATAGCTCAATAATTCTTAAATGTCAAATTTGAGTAATGTGATTGATTGATACATCATAATCAATAATACATTTGCTTTAGACAAATAAAATGAATTGTGTACAAATAGTTCAACACGACATGTATTCTTGTCAGGGTGTGTTAAATTTTTTGACCCATTACGGCCTTTGATAAACCGTGTTGGACCAACTTCCATTGACCAATGAAAACAAGTCTTTGCAATAAAAGTTTTTTTTGAAGGAAAAAAGACAAAAACAAAAATTCATAAAGTACACTTTGGAAACAAAGAAAAAAGTGAAGTTCAATTCATCTAGGGTATTCTCTCAATTTCAATGTAATGCACTCAAATAAGGTATGACTTGATGAACACAAAAAATTTCGACTTGGATAAGCCAATTCATCTGGTCACAGGCAGTGTTTGTTTTAAAAAGCGCGCCTAGGCGGAAAGCGTGACTTCCACGCCTCGCTTAGGCCCTAGGCGCGCGCTTTTTTAGTCAACTATATTTTTAACTAAAAAGCTCATGTCTAGACGAGCTTAGCATCGCCTAGGCTCGTTTAGTCACGCCCATGCGTGCCTAGGCTCGTTTAGGCGCGCGTTTTTTAGTTAAAAATATTTTTTTTATCTTTTTTTTTTTAATACTTAAAATAATATTAAAAATAAGAAAACGATTTTTCACTCCTCGCTCTCGCTTAAGTTTCACCTAAGCCCAAAAAACTTGATACTTGGCCTCCACGCGCTTTTTTGAACCTTGGTCACATGTCATCTAACCGACTTTTATATGTTTATAAAATATTTTTTTTCTACTTAACTTATTTTACACATCCACCATCATGTCTAATTTTGAATATACTCCAAATGTAATTCGCAGTCTAATGAACTACGTGGTAACACTTCTTCATGCAAAAGTTGAAAACCAAAAAGTAAAAGGGTAAAGTACGTTCACACAATGATTGATAGCATTATTCAAACATCTTTATCCTTCATAGCCCAAACATTTGAACATGGGATTATGGCTTTTTTTATCCTCAGAAGTGACATAACTAAGGACCAAAATTCAATATGGAGAAAATGGGGGACACAATGGATCCACTTACCCCAATTTTTCAAAAAGATAAAGACAAGTATGGAAAATAATTCACTTTTCTTTTTACCTTTTATTCTTGTTGTGACACATTTGTTGTGTTGTGCTGGAGAGAAGTTCATGAGATGCATGAGTTTGATCGCAAGTGAATCAGAATTTCATCTACGTTAAATTTCACTTGAAATATTCTATTTATGTTATTACTAGTTATGTTTAATTCAACGTACTAGACATATTCTCAACATTTAAACAAACTTAATTTCATGTCCGCTTTTTTTTTTTTTTACATGAATTCAATTTTGTGTATATGCATAACCCTATGGAATCTTTCATGCAATCATAGTATTTTTAGTGATATGTGGAAAGAAAGAACATATCCGCCACATGCAACTATTACTCTTTTGCTCTAATCCCCCTTCTTTTGTCATTTTGTTGTTCTTTGGGCTCAAAAGTAGAGCATTACTTTTAATAGTGGCCAAATGTCATGTCGCGGCCTAATCCAAATAGCTTGTCATTTTAGTACTTATTTGATTTTTAAAAAATATTATTAGCAGTGAATTGTATCGAATATGTGAATATAATCGATATTTAACTAATTTATAAGTACTTCGATTTGACTCTTAACTTGTTCGAGTTAATGTAAGAATTGGTTAAACATTAATACAATACAAACATATTTTGTGATGTCGAAGAATCTAGTTAGAGATCATGAAAGGTGTATTCCACCAGCAAATCAAAACTCAACCATGAATTGAATTGATTAAAATTCAATGCACCAGCCAAATTGTATAACATATGGGTCGGTTTGGGCAACCCAGCATTTATTAAGCGCACATGCAACTAACTATACACATAACTAGGTTGATATATATTTATTTAACACATCTAATTAAGTTATATCGTGTTTAAAAAAAAAACATTAATGAAGGTTTAGAGAGAAAGTTATATAGATAGAGAGAATTATATTGGAAAACGAAAGTCGAGAGAGATATATTTTAGTTGATAACAATGTAAATTAAATATGGGTATATTAGAAAAAATAAAATTTAATATAAATTATAAAGTAAGTATCCATAAATATAAGGAAAGCAAGATAAAGATGATGGAGGCGATCGGTTCTAAAAAGCGAAAAAAGCGTAACTAGTATGGAGGCGAGTTTCAAAATTTTCGAGATCCATGCAAGATAAAGATGAGACGATGGCAAGGCGTGAAACGTGATAAGACGTGGAGACCGTGCCTCACGTTTAAGCGAGCTTTTTAGAACATTAGACCTAACTAATAGCTCAATAGATAATAGCAATACACTACAATGTGAGTGTCATGTGATGTATTTTATATTCTTTGCAATTTTTTTAATGTTTAAGACGAGAAGACATGACCACCTAACATTCAGAACATGACGTGTAGATTTGGAAAATTTGGATACAAAAACAAAAAAAGAATTAATTGTGAGAAAATTGTACAAACTTCTCTTTGAATTTATATTTGACCTATCCAATCTTTGGGATACCTAAATGTTTTTGTATTGTTGTTGCTAATAACACAAAGTGCAACTCAATAGTTAAATCAATACGACAAACAATGAAACACTTATTTTGAAAGAATTTAGAGTATCGATTTTAATAAAAATTAAAAAAATATAATAGATAAATGAGTAGCTAAAAACCGTGTACATGTCTATGTGCCATTTTTTCAAAAAGTTATGAGCGCACTCTTAAAATTTCTATAATTCCAAATAACTACATTAAAAAGTTGCTTCCACAAATATTTGACCGAGGCAAATAATTTAAATCAAAATGACCAAAAACATTGATATGCAAGTAATACAATATGTAATAATGTAATAATTAGATCGAAGCTTCTCAACATTCATCCACAATCTTTCAATTATGTAGTAAAACTGGTTTTTCTTCCATATTAGCCATTAAATGATAGCTTTGCCATCATTTTTAAATAAATAAAAATAAGCAATACAAAAACAAAAAATAAAAATAAATTACAAAATTAGTTAAATATGTGTAAACTAACCTTAATAGACCAATGATCTGTTAAGATTTGGTCAGTTAATGTCAATTAACAGACCACATTTTTTAATAGTCTGTTAACTAACGAATCTTTTAACACGCCTTACCAATGGGGGTATTTAGATATTTTCCTTATAAAACGCGGCCATTCAACAAAAAATTAATGCACAACCCCCACTCCAAACCACCCATCCACCCCTCTGCAAATGTCAGCCGAAAAACAGCGCCCCCTCCCCAACATTTACTTCCCCTTGCCCCTTCCCCTATTTAATTTAGCCCACCCCACCCCCAAAAACAAAATCCATTTCATTTATTCGTTTTCCACTTATTTTATACACCACTAAACGGAATAATTTTTACCTCATTAAAATACATATTTTTCCTTCTCATCAGAATATATATTTTATTGAAATTTAGCCAACTTAATCGTTTTATTTACTTTATCTAAATTTGGTCAATATCAAACGTTTTTAATCATTTTGTTCTCTAAATTTATTTTACCAAATTTGTCTCTCACTTATTGTTTTTCATATTTTTCAAAGGTTAGTAATAAATTATTAATTTATTTTTTTTTTTGTTTATTTGTGCAGTGATTTATTTTAATTTGCAAGTTATTTGTAATATTATTAATATTTTTTTTTTTTTTTATTTACACGTATAAATGATTTATTTTATTTGGTACATTTTGTAAGAATAGAATTAGAATTTGAGAGTGGTGATAATGTATATATTCCTCAAGTGACTATCGATTGTCATTTTTTTCACTGGTCGGGGAATTGAATCATCCGATGAGTCGTACAATTTTTACAATCAATATGTTCGTGAAGCAAGATTTAGTACGCGAATAGAAAACAGTAAATTATTTATTGCAAATTTATTATGCAGCCTTTATTTATTTTTATTTTTTAAGTAAAATTTAATTTGTTACTCAAATATAAACTAATTAATTAGTCTCAACTCCAATGTTACTAATAAAATTAACGTTAACTATATTATTTATTATATGATATAAATAATATTTAACTCAATAAAAGTAATATATTATATTTTTAAAACCAAATAAAATGAATATAATAATAAAAATTTATTTTAATTTAATAAATTTAATTATATTAATAATGTGTATATAAATTTGATTGTAAATAAATAGGTGGGAGATTGAAGAAAGTGGTGTGGGGGTTAAAGTAGGGGTGGGATTAAATAAATGGGGTGGGGGTTGATTTGTTGGGGGTGGAGTTTTCAGAAGAGGGGGGGGGTTGTTTTGTTTGGAGGGGTTGGCAAAGGAGGGGGTGCCTTTTTCTGAATCGGGAATGACCTGGACCCCGATTCGGGGTCCAGATCTTTTCTCCCATTTGTTAATAGCCTGTTAACCAACCATCTTTTAACACGCTTTACTAATGGAGGTATTTAGATATTTTCCTTATATTACAACTAAAATTTTATAAGTTAAAAGACTCTTTTCCCATTCATTGTCTTTGACAAACCTTTTAGCCAACGAGGCCCCAAAATAAACCAAGACGTGTTAAAAAATGTCAAAGAACCAACAAATTACCAACAAGATCAAAAAACTATCCACCCAATAAGCTCAGATACTTCAAAAGCAACCGGTGCTCTTCCCATCAATCTCAAATTCCTACCAAAAGAAACCAAAACAATCAAATCTTGAAAGGGATTCTTGAATTGCAGAGAATTTAGGGAAAGAAAGAGGGTTGAGAAGATCTAGAAAGGGCTTCTTCAAATCGCTTAGAGAAACCAGCAAGAAAACGAGGGATCCTGATTTAAACCAGAAATTACACAAAAAAGTTACATCCAGCAATATTAAACCATCTCAGATAATTTAAACACAAGAAAACTAATCAAAGTTGACCAAAAACGCCAATGTTTTAAGGTATACAACTCAGTGATAATTACGACCCAGTGGCTGGAAGCTTCTTGACCGTCTCACCCAACAACTCATTCTCACTGAAAAGATCCTCTTGAACTGGAACATCTTTTAGCTGTTGTGATGAAATGACATCTGCAATAGCTTTTCTAGCAGCAGAGGCTTTATCATCATCGACTGCCTCATCTTTCTCCACATCAAATTCAATGGGATCCTGAGTTGACTCGTCTTCTGGTTTTGGAGGTGGAACAAAGAAAGGTATTTTACCTCTCTGCCAATCGTGAAGAACCATCTTTGCAGCCGTCGTCAAGTCAGGTTCACCTCCCTAAACAGAGAAGAAGACTATCAACTCACAAGAGATACCAAATAGCCAAATAAATATCATGCTCAGGTAAACATAGCCAGCCCCAACACCTTCACCTACCCAAAACAAACACACAGACATAAAGGGGAGAGAGAAAAAAATAAAACATCCATGGGGAGAGAGAGCACGCAAATGCACTAGATTTATTTTCCTTTTTCTTTTGGGGGTGGGGGCAAACACCCAAACAACTCCCAACTGGCAAGCCCTTATCCCCACCATTCCAACAAGAATGCATCAGGTACACTATTTGCACCCCTCCCCAACCACCCACATGCACAAACTGACCATGACGAACCGAATCGAGTGTCTAATTCTTTTTAAGAAAAAAGAAATCAAGGTATGCAGAACAATTGAACAAGTCCATGAAAACATAGCATTTCAGAGACAAATGAATACACATTGCCTTCCTAGAAGTGTGCTCGCTTTTTAAGTTTTAGCAAATTGAAATTTTAATTTATTATCCAGAAGGGGAGGTTACCTTCAAAAGTTTTCCTGTCAACTTGCATAGCTGAATGAGGAAGTCATTGTCGTTCTCCCTGAAAACCATGGAGTAGAATGAGTAGCCAGAATTTAGATTAAAGATTTGTGAAACTGAGCTAAAAAAATAGGGTGCATGATGTTCTGAGTTCACATTCATGTTAGTCTAATGTGCAGAGGTACTAAGCAAGTTTTATGTTTCCAGGAGTGGTATCTAATTATCATATCTTTGTGAGAATTCCCATTTTGAAAATTTACCCAAATCCACTCATTCGAAATACACAATTTGATGTAACAGTCCTATAAAAACCAGAAGAGAAACTACAACGTTGTCAAACTAAAAAAAATAATTTGCAGATAGAGCAGGAAGCATACCAGTCTCTTATCTTATATGCTCTTTCGAGGTGCTCCCTTTTCACACGTTTCAGAACTTCGCCAATGTGCTCAGAAGCATCCTCCAAATTTGTCACACGTACCTGGAGACACGGAATCCATCAACGGATTTTTAAAACAGTTTAAATATAGTAAGATTGTAGCAGACCAAATGTGCAATTTTCTCCACCAGAGAGGTCAGAAGCATTCCAGAAATGAAGCTGAAAAGTACAATGATCAAATGGGAATCTCGTAAGAACTAAATTCTACATGTTCAATATCATGACATTTTAGGTATTGCAAAAATCAATCACCAGGTAGCATGCATGTTTACGAGCAGAAAATGGTCCAAGTTCGAATTGAATGTGCAGGCACTGGATTTATCCATTACCAAGTAATCAAAGACTATGGCCTCGAGAAGGCACTCAGCTATGCAAATTTGGCATTTTGACAGGTACTCCTATAACTCCCCCTGTTCTCTCATCACAACAGAAACATAACTGGCCCTACCCCCTCTCTCCATACTGTATTACATCCCATAAGTACATAGGTACTTTCTGGCCCATATCGTCTTCCGGCGTCAAATCTGGACTCCTTTTCTATTATAGAAAAATGTTTATTGATTAGACAACAAAAGGAATACACGCATATGCAGTAAGCAACTACTAAGGAGAGCAAGTTCCTTCCAAGCAATTGCTGTTAGCACAAAGTGTAAATAAAACAGTATGCCTCCCTACACAAGTTCCAGAAGGTGCAAAATGGAAGATATGAAAGAAATAAAAACAAACTAAAGGAGATTTGGAGAGCATCTCCTTGATAGTTCCCCTGAAATATCTAATATTCACTGTGTACTTAAAACTAAATCATAACAGGCAACTCTAAGTAGGTTTCCTTTTTCACTTTTAAAATTGTCTCTTACCATTCTTAGTAGTCAAAAATTTCTTCTTAACAGTAGGAATTCAACTGAAATCAAGTCTTGTCATAAACAAAAGATCAAGATCAATAAACATAGGGTGGTATGGCAACAAACTCAAGGATTTACTTACCACACCCTTCAAGACAATATCAGTTTCAGTGTCACTATTTTGATAAACAACTCCAGGGCAATCGATAAGAAAGATCCTCTTTGTGAGAGTTATGTACTGCCACACTTTAGTCTCTCCAGGAATAGGTGCAACCTTGCAAACCTGATTGAGGAAAAATATATAAGCTAAAATGAATTATTTAATAGCTTGGACTTCAAATAATGATTCTACTGTTCATATCAACCTCTCTGACAATATAAGCAATGCTCCCGCTCTATCAAATCAAATAAAAACTCCAACAGGAAATCAATTTAGAGGATGTATCAAACAATGTGTGAGCTTCCAAACACGAGTGAGGACCAAAGTTCATTACTCCCTGCATCCCATTGTTATTGACAGATTCCACCCTTTGGATGTACCAAAAAGGAACTACAAATCTCAAGGTATATTTTGCATTTATGTTATGTAATGCCCGCAAAAGGACAACAAATGAAATGGTAAAAAGGATAACAGAGACCAGGGAAGTAAAAAAAAAAATACTGATAATGTAATTCAAACTGTAAGTCATAATAGCAAAGAGCATATAAGGGTCTCGTGTCACTAACAAATGAACAGATTGCTTAATTGAAAAACTTGCAAGCAGATCCAATACAAAATAAAAAGGAAGGACTCGTTAAGACCAACTGTATAACTCATTAGTTCACTCCAAAAATAGAAGAGGCATAAAGGAGGAACTTACATTCTTCGTACGCAAAGTGTTGATAACTGATGATTTTCCAACGTTGGGATATCCAACAAAACCCACAGATATAGCTTGTTTGTCACTTTTTAAGCGGGCAAATTGTCGCAGTACTGATAGAAGAGAACCCTGAAAGTGAAACACAAAATTATATGAAAGCAAATAAATTTTTAATGATAGTAAAGAGCAGACTCACACAGGATAAGCATGCAATGTCTATAAATAAAGCTGCCACAGATAATGCCGTGTGGGAATATTGTTGACATTTTGTCACAGAAGGACTTGATAATTGTATGAAGATTTCCTTCTATTTTTATTATAATCCAAGTAAAAACCACAGAACAACCACTTTTATACTCATATTGATCATTTAGCAATAAAATAACATAATATTTTGACATTACATATTCGCAGGACAAGAAAACGCCATTATATTACGATAAAAAAAGACATGCAAAATCACTCTCCGTAACATCTAGTTCTAAGTAAAATGACATATATTATCTAATCCCAATAATGATGGCACCCATGCAGAAGCCAACACAGAAAGAGATTGGCGTAAGAACACAATATATGGGAAGGAAGAACAGATAAAATATATTTCCATATATCACGCACTTTATTATATCATGAAATTCACCTGGATTATATTTTCAAGGTGAAAGCCCAGTTTCATACCTTGCCAAATGACTTGTTTATGCTCGCATGAAATGCTAGAGTAGGGTATTCCCTGGATAGTATTCTAAGCCATCCTTTGGTTACCCAAGCTGGAACCAAATCACACTGGGAAAAAGAATAGATGGTGAGATTTCAAGTCCCAGATTGAGGCTCACTTAAGATATAAGAAACTAAACTTGACAGAAAACCCAAATCATAAGAGCACAAACCTTATTTAATAGAAGAATCATGTGCTTATGCTTGCAATGCTCCTTCAAATGTCTCTCCAAATGATAGCATCTCGTACCTTGTGGGTCTCTGGCATCTAGCACCTGCAACACAAGAGGCAAGTCATGAGTACCAACTATATCCCCTTTCTCCACTTTTACAGGTAAAGATGGGAGAAGAATAAAAGGTAGTAGTAGTCCAAATTCAAGGAACTTTAGCAGCAACAAGTACATCAAAGGCATTTGAACTTGCAGAAGAAGAAACCCAAAGAACAAAATGTCTGCTACGAACACATTATGCAAGCTCATCTATATATTTCTTAGTGGATTGCTCGTAATGCAGTGACTGCAAAAAGAAAGTGTCATTTATGTTCAACAACTAAGTCTCAAATGAAGTACACAAATCAAAGGAGCTATGAAAGAAATTACACGTCACAACATTAAAAAATTATGTGAAAGATAATTTTTCATCCAGGTTAATATTAAAATTTTATTCCTTGAAGAAATCAAATCACACTCGATAATTCACATACAACTCCCTGAACTTTCACAGCCCTCACCGCCACTTAAATTCTTGTACAACCATTCTAGAGATGAGCATTGTCCTTGACAAAATCAAGAGAAAAGTAAACTTCATATCATGCCACAATATTTAGGACCTATTCAATTGGTATGAGACAAATGGAAGTAACATATTGTTTGTGACCTTCCCCTACCTGGACAACAACATCCGAAGAGTCTATCACTTTATAGAGCTCTCCCCATATGCGCTTACTTTGACCCTTCTCAAACATCGTGTGCCGAACAAGATCTCTAAATCCATCTTCACTTCCTTCAACGGATGTACTAGCACCATATTTCTCTTCAAAGGCATCTGCAAAATTGAATTCAAACCAAGAATTACAGAAAAATATTATCATACCCAATGGTAACTGACACACACGAAAGATTGGATAAACCAGACCATGAGATGAATTTTATTTACCATGAGAACCATCAGCCCTCTTCAGTAATGAATCATAATCAGATACCATCAGCTTTGGCCGCTTCCTCTTTGTCTTAGGTCCGAAGGCGTCAGCAAAAGGCTCTGTGTCGAGAAGGTGAACTCTTGCTTGCTTAGGGAGTTGAAGATAAATGATCAAATCAGTAAACAATAATATGTAAGCAAGACAAGACTCTTGCACATAAAAATTTAAAATTTCCTTATAAATATAAGGCTAGATCCACACAAAGAAGAGCTTCAAACCTTCTGATGATCATTCAAGAGAGACATGGGGATCTTCCTTTCCTTCAAAAGAACGTTGTAGTTGCTCGAAAGACGATTTTGAAGTTCCTCACGGAAAAATTCAAGCTCTTTCTGATTTACAACACGGGTGTTGCCTACCAAATTAAATGAACAAATGAAGGGTTCAATTTTTTTTCTGCCCTAAACAGTTGACATACAGTAAGAATGACACACAGATTTGAAAAAAAAAAAAAAGATACAGAGATTAACATCCTATCCGTGCATGAGAAAGATTGTCCAGTGGCTTGCAAATTACAAACAACTGCATTTATTTCCAATTTTCAACCGTATAAAACCCCTTACAGTTTAAAAATATACAGAGTAAATTGGTGTAATGGAATTACAGAGTTATATTCTTTACTTCTACACATTGAGCCTAGTCTGAAGTTAACAACCAACATCAGACATTCTCTCAAAAAAAAAATTAATCCTATCAAAAACTTATCATTATCTATTTTTAAAAACTTTAGACTATGAGTTCTCGACCAGTAACACCACAATATTTTCGATGGCAATCTATGCTTTATCAACTATGATAAAAGGTCTTGGCCTGCTCTTTCTTCTGCAAGATTTTCCCCTTAGTCTAACCCGAGAGGGTCAAAATGCATTTTTCCTTTACACATATGAGTTCTAGAAAGTGAGCAGCTTTTTGCATTGCGAAGTTTTTAAAAATATTTCACATTAAATTTAATAAAAAAACCCACCCTGCACCAATTTGTAGCACAAAACACGTAATTATGTAACTTCAACATTCAAAAATAATTGAGCTAAAAGAAATAGATATTACTCAGATGAAATAAAACACAGCATACCAAACCACCGGCGGTCAGGCTGAATCCGAGTGGACGGCAAATCCTTGGACTGCAAATCATGCTTCAAAATCTTCCCTTTGGTGTTACGCTTTGGCCGTGTGTTGTACATCTTAAGCCGTCGCACTGTGGCGGCGCTCCGCCCATTTTTAGTTTTGTTCGCATCTCTATTAACGTCCAGCGAATGCTTCGGCTTTCCCGAAACATTCACCGACTTCTCTTTCTTATTCACCATCTTCTTAAATTAACACTATAAAAAATAAGCTCAAAGCATCAATAATATAAATAAAACTGAGCATAGCGATAATTGTTTTTCAGCTTTTCAAGAACAACGAATATAAGTAACCTGAAATTATAATTCATTTATTTCCCGAAATTGTGACTGAAAGTACTACCACAGATGCGGATGGCTGGTCAGTGACAGTAGAAGTTCAATGTAGACTAGGGAGGATCTAGAACAATGTGTTGGGGGGCTCAAATTTTATAAAAAAAAATAAAATCAAAGTAAGAACAAAACTCATATATCGCAGAAAATGTTTTTTGTAACTCCTATATTTAGCATAGATTATAGTTATTGGGTTGAACAATGTTTTTCGTTTTATTATCTACTTCCATAGATGAAAGACTACGGATAAAGAGCAATTGGAAATCTTAACTTAGTGAACTTTGTCACAATCATGTGTTTCAACTTTTAATGTAAACATCAAAGCACATTACTTGACAATGTATATCAGACAAATGAAAATGTACACCAAAGTTTTATTGGGTCGAGCAAAGTTTCTAATTTTATTATTTTTTCTTTTCTAGAGTACAAGTTTTTCTTGGTAATTAAAAGTAAACATAATTATAAAGCTCAATAATCACAATTTGAGCAACAAGTCCATGGTGATGAAGTTTATATATTTTAGCTTAAGATTTAAGTACTTCATTTAACAATTAATGAATCACAAGGATTTAACTATGTTTAATTAGTGCTTGGTGAGATTGTCTAAGTGTTATTGTCTTCTTAACGAGTTGTTTGTTGGCTTTCTATAGTTCTTGTTACAATTCTTGTTTCAAATTTCAAAGTTAAACCCTACACTAATTTTCAAGAATGCAAAAAGATGGGGTCTAGTGGGGGAAGTTGCCCCCACTGGATTTTAGTCCTAGATATTTCACTGATTATTCTTGAGGGGCGGCGGGTTCTAAAGGCAAGGGGAAAACCATAAACAACCACATCAAAAATTCACGAGATATTGTCGAGAAAATTGATGTTGCGTAGGGAAGATAACCATCAAGAAACAACAATTTTGTTAAAAATAAATAAATTCTAAGGAAGATGAGAATGGCGATAAGGCTGGGCGGAATCTTAGATCGAGGTTGTGTAAATTAAATCATTCACAACAATCAAATCGATTGCAAACTATCTTTCAAGTTTGGTGATGAAGAAGTTGACTTACCCTTGTAGAATCACTGGAACACAAGGCGGTAATGAACACGTTTCCCTTTCCCTCTCCTTCAAAGTAAATTGTTCCCCATTTTAGTGTATACCAAGGAAAAACCCTAAACCGTTTGTCCCCTCATCGGTTATAGTTAATTGGGCTTTACAACACCATTTAATTGGGCTTTACAACACCAAGAACATGGGCTTTTAATTGGGCTTTACATGGCTTATAAGCAAGGGATTATTTTGATAAGTACACCACTTTTCTAAAATAATTCTAAAAAGCCATTTTTGTTTCATTTATTCTAAAAATATTGTTTTTTAAAAATTATTATTTTAATTTATTGTATTATATATTACATATAGTAATTAAATCATTAATTTATGGATTTGATAGAAATTCATATATTATGAAATATTTTATTGTTAATTATAGTAATTGAATCTTAAAAACTAGAATTAATTGAAAAATATATATATATAAAACAAAATCTTGTATTGTTATAATCACGAAATATATATCATTCAGACGTAAATATCCGTAATAAATAACAAACACAAACAAAACTCATGTTCTTTTCAACTACAATATTTTTGTAGCAATTTGTGTTACAAATTGAGATGTAAAACATCGTTATCTGAATACCAATTCACGAATGCAAAATATTATTCAGAATTTTGTAGACGATAACGATACTTAATATCATTTGTAACATTTGTATTAGATCGTGATAATAAACAAAAGCTATTATAACTACAAAATCAACTCTAAACTTCAACAAAGTCATTAATATACACATTGGACTTTAAAATGTATTGATCTTGTGTAATATCAAGATGATATAGATATGTAACACAGTGCCAAATTTAACAAATAAAATATGTAACATCAGTGATACAGAATACTTAAATTCATTTAACATGTGCCGTGTAAAATAACATAATATAATTTGTAGCATATTCAGTAACATATTTAGTGATACAAAATATCATTTGTAATATTTATATCAAATATTGATACACATATCATTTGTAACATTTTGTATTAAATAGTGATATTATAAAGGACTAAATTGACATAAAAGTATAAATATGCAGATCAACTTGCAAAAATTCAAAAGTTGAAGAACTTAGATTGTAAATAAAAGAGGACGAATTTGAAATGAAAGAAGAAGTACATGTACTAAAATGGAGATATTATAAGGCTTATTTGCACAAATGGTCCCTAACTTTTGTACTTACTGCGGGTTGAGGACCTATCTTTTTATTTTTAGCAGTTTTGCCTCTATTTCAAATGTTTTTTGCGTCAATGGTCCTTTTCATGAATTTCTCTTCCAAATCACCGTGAAATTTGACGGTAGAAATTTTTTCATTTAAAAAGAGCTTATTTGCACAAATGGTCCCTGACTTTTGTAAAGAAAAATTTGCAACAAAAGTCCCTAATGTTTCAAAAAGTATTGAAAAGTCCCATAACCTTTTAATCCTAACACATATGACCCCAATTTTTTTGACAATTTTACCCCTAACTTAAATAAATTAAAAATAACTCATCAACCTTTTCAAAAATACAAATAAGTCCTATATCTTTTTATTTTTTACATATTTACACTTAAAATAATAAAAAATTTGTCATCAAGTCCCAAAACTTTTAAATTTGTTCACCAAAATGACATTTAAAATGTGTTTGATTAAAACCAGATTTTTTTAGTAAAAGTTGAAATGTGTGGTTGAAAAGTTGTGGGACTATAAAAATGTGGTTAAAATTAATTGTTGACTTTGACTTTTAGCTTTTTAGCAAAATCAAAATTAAAAACAAACGCCTCTTAGTCTCTACTGATTTTGTCCAATGGTCCATTAATTAACAAAAAAATTATACACATGATCAAAATTTGACCAATTTAAAATTTTAATTTATTTTTCATACCAATTTTATAAAAAGATGGTGGTGGGTGAAGATTGTGGAAAAAAAAAATTAACTATTATTTAGTAATTGGTAGAGCTGGTAAATGGGCTAGATGGACTGGTCCAACCTGAAATTAGACGGGCTAATCCTGACCCAATTTTATATAAGCTGGTATTTGCTGGGCCAATCCAGCCCGATTTTGGGCCACATGGCCAATGGGTCAGCCCAACTTACATTTTTAACTTATTTTTTCAAAATAATTACTTATAATTTTGTAAAAAAAAAACAAAATAAAAGCTCGCCTAGTTTTTATTTGATCAATTTTTGAAGTGTTTGAAGTATAGTGTAGTGTAGGGTAAGGACTTGGGCAAAAAAAAAATTTATCAAGCCAGTCCGGTTGGCTAGTTGTACCGAGCTAAATTGATCTAATTTTTATTTGATCAATTTTTTTTAGACCAGCCCAGCCCAGAGACCGAGCTATCTGGACTAGCCCACTAAACTGGTCCATTTTGCCACATCTAGTAATTGATATGAAAAATAAATTAAAATTTTAAATTGGTCAAATTTTGATCATGGATATAATTTTTTTGTTCATTAATGGACCACTGGCTCTGTAGAGACTCTAAGAGCCCGTTTGTTTTCAATTTTAATTTTGCTAAAAAGCTAAACTCAAAGTCAACAATTAATTTTAACAACACATTTTATGGTCTCACAATTTTTCAACCACACATTTCAACAACTTTTACTAAAAAAATCTAGTTTTAATCAAACACATTTTAAATGTCATTTTGGTGAACAAAATTAAAAGTTTTGGGACTTGATGACAAATTTTTTATTATTTTAGTGTAAATTGTAAAAATAAAAGATATAGGACTTATTTGTATTTTTTAAAAAGGTTTATGAGTTATTTTTAATTTATTTAGTTAGGGGTAAAATTGTCAAAAAATTGGGGTCATATGTGTTAGGATTAAAAGGTTATGAGACTTTTTAATACTTTTTGAAACATTAGGGACTTTTGCTACAAATTTTCCTTTTCAAAAGTCAGGGATCATTTGTGCAAATAAGCCCTTTTTAAATAAAAAAATTTCTACCGTCAAATTTCACGGTGATTTGGATGGAAATTCATGAAAATGACCATTGACGCCAAAAACATTTGAAATAGGGGTTAAACTGTCAAAAATAAAAAGATAGGTCCTCAACCCGCAGTAAGTGCAAAAGTCAGAGACCATTTGTGCAAATAAGCCATATTATAAAGATGAAAGACTTGCCGTAATAATAATCAAGGACTCAAACAGCAAATTTGGGTCAAAGTTCATCATAATTCACATGAAGATTAAGGGTTTCAAAATGACTTTAATATATTATTAACTCAATATTAAATTAATTAATCTAATTTTAAGTATATAGTATTTATAAAATAAATTAGTTAAGTTGTTAGATTTAGAATTATTTTAAGATTGATAAGCAGTGGGTGTAATATCCACTATAAGCAATCAACACAAATGGGCTTCTATCAAGATCAAAGAGATCAATGAGAAAATCTATATTTTTTAAAAAAATTGAATTATACTTGTTACCACCCGATTTTGATAGGGCTTCCACGTCAAGCCAAAAGCCCAATGAGCTCTCCATATAGGCCTAGTAAGGGCCTCGTAAATTCTAAAAGGGGCCCCTGAGGCCCATCTAACATCTTAACCTTCGCGGCTAGAATACCGCGAGGCCCATGGAAGGCCTCGACACTCACGGCCAAGCCATAGGGCCTTGTAGGGCTTCGTATCAACCCTAACTGGCGGGCAGCATGATATTCAGGAATGACCAGAAAGATAATTGAAGACAGATTGCGTTGGATTGGCTTACGGATCCTCGCAAGGAAATCGAATCATAATCTCCTAAAATCATGCAACGTGATAAAGCTCAAATAAGGAAAATAATCTTGGAGATTGTCTAGGTAATGAATAATCCCTATCCCATAAGGAAGGAGGATCCAATCGGGTATCTGATTGATTTGTTTCCTAAATCAATCGGGACTCTGCGTTATAAATACAACGCCCCCGGTTGTTCCAGTGCACGCTCTTTTTGCACTTAAAATCTCACCCTAAACTCGCAAATCTCCGCCTACTTGTCCTCCCACACCCAATTACGTTTGCCCATGTGTATTACTCGATACCGGCAGTTGATTTGATCGTCGGAGTACCAACGATCGCCGGACCCTTTTTCTCCAGAGATCTTGGTGCCTAACGATTATCCAAGTGTGCAGGTAACATACAGGTTGGTAGAAGAGTGACTAGAGATCTGTTGACACGTGGACGTCACAAGTTCCGATGTCAACAGATTGGTGCCGTCTGTGGGAAACAAAAAATGTTACACAACTTAAACTTGTGGTAAAAACGTATTTTTTACCAAGAAGAGCATGGCAACCGAACATTCCATGGAGGAAGAAGTCGAATCCCACCATATTGACTGCGGGGGGAGAGCGTTCGGGACACTGTAGAACGTAACCCGTTGCAAAAGAAGAAGACAACGGCAGGTTTAAGCGGTTGAGCGGGAGAACTGGGATCCAAGGCTGGACAATGCCCGGATGAAGACCGCGCTTGAACTGTTAGAGAATCAATCCCTCCAACATGGACCCAAGTGCGATCGTGCCCGGAGGAGCCCTCCACGGTCCGGTTCACTAGAAAGCCGCCGTCTCCGGGAAGAATCGCCTGTCTCAAACGACCGGAACCCTTGTAACCGCCTCAAGTCCTCGCAGGAAGACGGATGAGGAGACCTTCCCGGTCAGGCAGAAAATTGCCCCATTTCTACTGCTAGCGTGTTTGACATGTGGGAGTGGGGTCTTCAATAGCACCACCCTACCACACACGGTAGGGTGTGGTAGCGCAATGAGGCCCTCGCATGTAAAAGAGGAAGGACAGAAGAGTCACATAAAGCCCGAGGAGGAGAAAGTAAGGCTAGAATGTTACGAAGATGACGATGACGAGAATCTCCGTTTACCAACTACATGAAGGCAATGGAGATACCCGCGAACTTGAATGCCTTCCATGGACAAATATAACGAGAGAGACAACCCTACGGATCATATAAATACATATAAGACGAAGCTCCAAGGTCCCCCTGCAGTGAAGTGTCGGAACTTCCATACCATACTCGCATTCGACGTAAAGAGGTGGTACAATAAGCTGAAACCAGGAAGCATCCGAAGCTAGCCTCAACTCAAAAGGGAGTTCGTCAATGCCTTCATTGGCAATCAGACGATTATAGCTGACATTGCCCAGCTCAACGACATCCGGCAGGAAGGAAGGAGAAACCGTCAAGTGCTACTTCAAGAGGTTCAGTAACGTTATCAACAAAATCGAGACTGTGACCGATGAAAAAGCCTTAGATGCACTCGTAACTGGACTGCACATGCGCACTCTCTTCTGGAAGGATGTACAGAACAGTCAACCGAAGACCTACAGTTAGCTGGTAGACTTAGTCCAGCGTGAAATTCGATCAGAGGAGACCATCGAGAACAGAGAGAATGCTGAAATAGAGAGAGGAGATTGCTATAGAAGAGAAGGGCTACGCTCTCCAGAACCTCGTTTCTCTTGTTCTCAGAAAAGGCACTCATCCAGACCGCCAAACAACCATTACAGGAGATTCAATCAGACGGAGGTAGTCCCTGTCTCCCATCCTAGAGCGCTCGTAGTAGTCCCCTTGCCAGCCACAGCACCGCCCAAGTTCTGTAGTATATACAGGACTAGGGTGCATAATACGGAGGATTGCCCGAACGTGAGGAAATTGATCAATCGCAGGAACCACGGGCAAGGAGAGAGGAATCGACCCGCACGAGGACGTTGAGGGCCGCCCACACAGGGGCAAATACCTCATTCTCGACGCCAGAACGATAGACCCCACCGAGATGGGATGGAGGGAAATGATAGAAACAGAGACCCACCGAAGGTGGAGGGACCCATGGAACCCTCCTCGTCTCGAGAGATAAACACGATCATAGAAGGACCCTATGTTGGAGGGCACACGATGAACTCGCGGTGCAACTACGCAAAGACAAAGCAAGGGAAGAACCCATGGAGAGTTGGCGGTCTACGGACATCGACCAAGAGCACCGCATATCTCGTTCATCGAGAAAGACGAGGCGGGCATACACTACTCTCATCTGCGATGCCATGGTAGTCTGCTACCGTCGTTGATGTAAACGGCCTGGGACGGATGCCGGTCGATGATGGAAGTGCCGTGAACATCCTGCTCGGTGAGTGCCTTCGATCAAATGGACGTGGATCATAAACTAACGGCCATTGCAGAGCCGCTATTCGATTTCACGGAGATAGCCTCGCCCCGCTGAAGAAAGATTACCTTCGCGGTAGATTTCAAGAACCTCCGCCACCTCGGGAAGTTCATGGAGTTTTTGATAGTGGATACCGCCTCCTACCATGGAGTCTTCTAAGACTGCGTTGAAGGATTTGCAGTGGTCACGCCCATACACCATTTGGCAATGAAGTTCTCGACACCGGAGGAGTGACCAAGATCTGCGGTAATCAAGCGGATGCGAGGGCATGCTACATGAACGATTGTGGAAAGTCGCAAAACGTGAGGATACCGCCCCAAAGCAGTGATGACCATACATTCGAAACCAAGCGGGCGTTGACCATGAGAAGATGGACGACGAATTGATACTAGACGAGGGCCTGGACCCTCGGATCATAGGCTCAGACTCTCTTACCTCTCCGGACAAGGAGCTAGAAGCATTTCCGGTGAACCTCTCAGAACCAACCCAGGTGCTGCAGGTGGGAGAAAAACTCGAGGAAACAATAAAGGAGGAACGGAAGCAGTTCCTCTGGGAGAACGCTGATGTCTTTGCATGGAAGCACAGCGATATGGTCGGGATCGACCCGTTTGTGGCGTGCCACGCTCTAAAGGTGGATCCGAAGACCCCAAGATTCAGAAAAGAAGACCTTTAAGTGCCGAAAGGTATAGTGCCTTGAAAGAGGAGGTTGACAAGCTGTTAGCCAACGGGTTCATCAGGGAAGCAGTTTACCCCCAATGGGTATCTAACCCAGTGCTGGTAAGGAAGAGTACTAAGAAATGGAGGGTATGCATAGACTTCTCAGATCTAAACTAAGTATGCCCTAAAGACAGCTTTCCGTTATCGCGCATTGACCAACTGGTCGATGCAACTGCCGGCCACAAACTACTTAGCTTTATGGACGCATACTTGGGCTACAACCAGATCCTGATGTTCGCGGGAGACGAGGATCACACTTCGTTTATCACGGACCGATGGTTATACTGCTATAGGATGATGCCCTTCGATCTGAAGAACGCGGGAGCCACGTATCAGCGGTTGGTAAACCGCATGTTCGCAGGATAGATCGAGAACACCATGGAGGTATACGTCGACGATATGCTTGTAAAGAGCGTGAACGCCGAGGACCACATAGGGCACTTAAGAGGGATGTTCGGAGTCCTTCGCAAATATCGCATGAAGCTTAACCCCTTAAAGTGTACATTCGGGGTCGCGTCCGAAAAGTTCCTCGGCTACATAGTCAACCAACACGGGATAGAGGCTAATCCCGAGAAGATTAAGGCGCTCATTAAAATGCGGTCACCATCTTCTCCCAAGTCAGTCCAAAGCCTAATAGGAAGGTTAGCGACCCTGAATCGATTCATATACAAGGCGACCGACTGTCACCACCCTTCTCTTCGCACCATCAAAGGAAGTAAGAGGTTTAAGTGGACCGAGGAGTACGAGAAAGCCTTCCAGGACTTCAAGGTCCTCCTTGAAAAGTCCCTGTTGCTGTCCAAACCAAAGAATGGAGAGACATTGCTCGTTTACCTCGCCGTGTCCAAAAAGGCAATTAGCTCAGTCTTAATCCGAGAAGAGGGCCCGGTGCAGCTTCCTGTCTATTACGTAAACAAAGCCCCACAGGACGCGAAAATGAGATACCCAGACATGGAAAAGCTCGCCCTATCTTTGATCATCGCCTCCCGAAAACTCTGGCCGTACTCCAGTCCCATAGCATAGATGTCTTGACGAACCTCCCTCTGAGACAGATACTCCAAAAGCCAGACACATCAGGAAGGCTGATGAAATGGTCGGTCGAACTCAGCCAGTTCGATATCAACTACAAGCCAAGACCCTCTTTAAAAAGACAGGCTTTAGCAGAATTCGCCCACATCCCCGAGGGTTCGCTCGAAGCCCGACCCCAAGAGGTACCAACATGGAAGTTATATGTTGACGAATCCTCGGGTGAGGCCGGAGCTGGAGCCGGGATCTTGCTAGTTAGCCCTGACGGCCACAATCTCAACTGTGCAATTCGCCTGGAGTTCAAAGCCTCCAACAACACTGCAGAATACGAGGCACTCCTAGCAGGCTTGAGGCTGGTACAAGAGATGAGGGTGAGGAAACTCCAGATTCACAGCGATTCACAACTGGTCGTTAGTCAAGTTAATGGGACCTTCGCGGCACGCGAGCAATCCATGGTGGCATAACTGACAAATGGCAAAGACCTGTTGTCCCATTTTGAAGCATACGAGCTCCTGCAGATTCCACGGGTGGAAAATGGTTATGCGGACGCCCTCTCGAAATTGGCAAGCAGCAAAGACTCTGACTTGATGAAGGCCATCCTGATTGAGAGGCTCAAGCGGCCCTCCATCGACGAGTCTTCCGCACCCACTGTCCTGACGATATCTAAATCTCCTAGGTAGATGAAGGAGATCATCGCATATTTAACCAACCAAGTACTGCCCAGCGATAGACAAGAAGCACAAAAACTTCGCAGAAGGGCTGCGAAGTTCGTACTACAAGACGAGATCCTATATAAGAGGGGCTTGACCACCCTTTTTACTGTTTGACACGGGAGGAAGCAAATTATGCGTGATAAAAGAGATATACGAGGGGATATGCGGTAACCATTCAGAAGGAATGGCCCTAGCACAAAAAGCCTTAAAACAGGGGTACTATTGGCCAACCATGAAGAAAGATTCCCACAATTACACAAAGAAGTGCGACAGATGCCAAAAATTCGCCACTATACCGAAGCTCCCGGCTCAGAACCTTAACTCGGTCACCAGTCTTTGGCCTTTTGCCAAGTGGAGAATCGACTTCGTAGGTCCCCTCTCGACGAGAAGGGATGGGGTCAAATTCGCGATTGTAGTGATGGATTATTTCACCAAGTGGTGTAAAGCTGAACCTTTGGCCAAGATCATGGAGGAAAACGCGTGGAAATTCGTGTGGAAAAATATTGTCTGCCGCTTCGGGATTCTCCATTATCATGTCTCCGACAATGGCACACATTCGCAAGAAAGAAGTTCAACTCGAATTGCGAAAACCTTGGTATTCGAAGGGACATTTTCACCCCCTACTACCCCCAATCTAATGGCCAGGGGGAAGCCGTGAACAAGATCATCAAGCATACCCTTAAACGGAAATTAGAATCCGTCAAAGGAGGATGGGCTGAAAAACTACCCGAGACCTTATGGTCCTATCGGACCACTTCTCGGACGGCTACTTGTGAAACCTCTTTCTCCATGGCATACGGAGTAAATGCAATGATTTCCGTTCAAGTAGGGATACCCTCTCCCAGGCACCTGCACTTCAACGAGGTGACCAATGAGGGTTTGCACACGGCAAACCTCAATTTACAAGATGAGAGACATGCAGACTCGCAGCTTCGTCTCGTAGTTTACTAGCAGAAGATGGCTCGATACTACAACTCCAAAGTCAGGGACAGGAGTTTCAACATCAACGACTTCGTCCTGAAGAAGGTATTCCAAGCTAATAGAAAGGTGGGGGCCAAAACCCTCGGGCCCACCTGGGAAGGACCTTACAAAGTCATCGTAGAAATCCACCCCGGAACTTACATGTTGAAAGATTTGGAAGGCACGGAGACGAGGCACCCTTGGAACATCGCCCATTTGCGGCCGTATCATCAGTAGTTTTATTTTGCACTATTCAATTTTCCAGCATTTTGTCTGGCGCCTCGAGACACTGCGCCTTTAATAAAACTCATTGTTTTATGAATCCAAAGTGTTCTCTATACAACCATAGCAAGTAAAAGCGATTCGGCAGCGAGGAAGTGTGGTTCGCGGCCAACTCTTTCAAGTCGCTGGATAAACATTCAACACGTAATCAAGCAAATGAAAGCGATTCGACAGCGAAGAAGTGTGGTTCGCGGCCAACTCTGTAAACTCGCTGAATAAACATTCAACGCGTATTTAAACAAATAAAGATGATACATTCCCATTAGCCCACATTGTCAGGTAAGACAATCTAAGATGATACATTCTCAATGGCCTACATTTACAAATTAGAAAGCAACACTAGAAAGAACAAAGAAGGTCCTTAAATCCCAGTCGGGCCCTTTGGATACGATCAACCCGAGGCCTCGAGTTTAGCCAGTAGACCTTGGGCCTTCGACAACTCGGTCAGCGCTTTGTTCAATTCTTTATCTTTGGCATAGATCATGTCCCGACATGATTTCACCGCGACTCCGTCGTTTTTGAGCATCTACACATGCCTCTAGATTGTCCCGGCCTTAACGACGTCATACGTTGCGCGAGCCCTCGTCTCTCTTCAAGAATGCGAGTTGCTCTCGAAGATCTTTGTTTTTCGCGCGCAACGCCTCAACATCCTCATCTCTCCCAGCGGTAGAGTGCAATTCGTCAATCTTCATCTCCAACAATTTATACAACTCGTAGTTAAGCACGTGACTGTGGGAGGTATACATTTTGGCTAGTTTCAACAACTCCGCTCGACCAGTGTTATCTACCGCCCTCCCAAAGGCAGAGGTCCAATACTCATGAACTGATGCCAGCGTGTTGGCAGCCGGAGGTGAAAGCTTTTCCTAAGACCGTTGGGTCCAGCTTGTCCCCATGGGACCCGATGTTGATATATTCGTATTGCCATGAGGATGAAGGCGAGGCCGAGGAGGAACGTTCGGCTAGAAATTGAAGGATCGGAAGCCGGTGGGTGGACGGACCTTAGCGGTGCGGCATCCTGGACCTCATGCGATGGACCGAACGCCTTCCACGACAGAGCTCGAGTCGAAGAACCCTCTCCACTGGAGGAGCGGGCGGAAAGTGAGTGTGTGAATCTCTTTAAACCTGAAAGTTGTTGACACAAACACCAATATGCAACTGATTCAGGCAACTTTTCATAGCAAAACCAATATTTCGCAATTTGCGCAACTCACCCATCAGTCCACAGCTGGCCAATAAATTTTCGTCCTTCAACAAGTTGCTGAGACTCCTAAAGTCGCTACTGAGAGCTCGTACCTTATTCCACTTCGACCTCAACTCTCCTTAGTCCCTCTTCGAGATGGGTGGCTTCTCGTAGTCTGCAAAAGTAAGCAATACATTAAGTCAGGAACTATGGTCAAAATCCACACAAATGCAGCGGTATATACCAAGTTCTCCGAATTGATGAAGAATGGACACGTGGGGAAGAGGGTCTTCCGACATAAATTCCCAATCTCCGCCTACGAAAATAAACCTCTCTTTCCAGTTGTGCACTTTGTTGGGATTGTCAGTGGCCGTCTCCCATTTCTCATCCGGTCAAGAGAAATGTTGTATTAGCTCGCAGATCGGTGGGGCGGTATATAGACTCAAACTCCCCTCGAGTCGTTACCTCCAACCGCAATGCCCACACAATAGGTACGAGGCCACCATCCGCCCTCAACCATTCGATGTTATCTCGGCAAGGGCTAGATTCCGATCTCTCGGAACCTCATGAAAGAAATGATACATGGGTAAGCGAAGACCCTGCTTGCATCGCAGTTTGTAATCAGGGACGAATCCTTCGGGAGGATCGTCAGCGCATTCCTCTGGGCCCGGAGCCCTGAGTATTACAGACGTGGAAATATCATAGGATAACCGTATATCCTCCAACTCTCCCTCAGCGATCCTCGAATGAGCCATGGACGCTTCGATGGCCTACCGCCTGAGCTTCTCGTCCAAAGATTGGGCTGGGGCATCCTTCTTATCAAACGATCCCTCATCTCGTGTACCCGGCATCCGAGCCCTCTTTCTCTGCAGCCTCTTTCGACAGACGGTTGGGCCATCCTCCTCCCACTTGTGGGCCGAGTCGACAGGCGCGACGTTGGAGTGTACTTGATTCACTCTCCCTACAACTTCGTGAGGAGGAAGATGATGAAGCAGATGTTGATGACTCACCCCGAATACTAGGGTTTGTTCGAACGTCCGATTGATTCTGTGAGTCGTCGTTTCCGGACGACATTACAACCCTTATCTACCCCGGAAGTTGATGCTTCTATTTTCGTCGTAACGTGCAACAAGGTATAATCCCCAAACTACTTGAAAGTCAAGAAATAATCACAAAAGCAACCAACGAAACAAATCACAAGACTCTCGGTAGCGTTTACCTCAAAATGCGGTTGGAACGACGCCCACACTTGGATTTTCTCGACACGCAGAGCATCCGCAACATTCACAATGGGCACAAAAGCAAGAAGAAGTTGTAATGAAGGAGAGCGCTAAGCTTTATAGATTGTGGCATTCCAATCCCCACCGTCCAACTTCCAAGTGTTACATCCGAGCCGTTGGATGGTATACGCATGTTTAAAATTGGGTAACAAGTGGAAAAGCGGAACCCCAAGCGCTTAGTACAACAAGAACGCACAATTTCCTAGCCACATAATGACAAATTTGATTGACAGTATCACACCAACTGCGAACACATCACCAAAGGCCTGGGCCCTTGAAGCCCTCATTCGTCATGAATGTTAGACCTCGGACTTGGGAGACTATACTGAATAAGTCCAGTTCATAACCCAATTTGCGAGGACCATATGCGAAGACCACACTCCCCATTTTTTGCTGAAATTCAAAATTTTTTTGTCAGAAATTTCTCTTCTCACTCTCAAAGTCCCACGCCTATTATGAATAATAGATTTGGACTTGGGGGACTATTGTTACCACCTGATTTTGATAGGACTTCCACGTCAGCAAAAGCCCAACGAGCCCCCCATATAGGCCCAGTATGGGCTTCGGAGGCCCATCTGATCGGCAACGTGATAAGCTCAAATAAGCTCGTGATAAGCTCCTAAAATCATGCAACATGATAAGCTCAAATAAAGAAGATAATCTTGGAGATTGTCTGGGTAATGAATAATCTCTATCTCATAAGGAAAGAGGATCCGGTCGGGTATCCGATTGATTTATTTCCTAAATCAATCAGGACTCTGCGTTATACATACAACACCTCCAGTTGTTCCAAGGTATGCTCTTTTTGCACTTAAAATCTCACCCTAAACTCTGCTCAAATATCCGCTTACTTGTCTATCCCACACTCAATTACTTTTGCCCCGTGTATTACTACACGGTACCGACGGTTGACTTGATCGTCGGAGTAACAACGATCGTCGGACCCCTTTTTCTCCAGAGATCTTGGTGTCTAACGATTGTCCGTGTGCGGTGTAACATACATGTGGCGGAGGAGTGATCAAGATCTGTTGATACGTGGACGTCCGCAGTTCCGACGTCAACAATACTATATCATTTTTTTTTATAAATAATACAATAAATACATTAATTATATTGGATAATAATAAAAATTATTATTTAAACATAATTCAAACATATCAATTTACAACATTTTCAACATATTATAAAAGGACCAGATCTTATTATTCCACTAACGATGGAGTGATTAAAGATAAGGAGAAATTGTCTATAAGTCACTTGAATGTGACTTGTTCCAAATTACATCAAAACATTTTTTAAAATTGTTATTAAATCATACTCTTCAACAATATTTCAAATTAATTCCAAAATTACCCCTGTTATATATACTTTCCATCGGTGCCTTCTTCCACCTCCAAAACCTCATCTCTAGCTCTTCAGCATACCATATAAATTCGACGACGACGCCACAAAATTACTCCACGAAATATCTTCAAGCTCTACAATATCTAAGTAAACGTCAGGCAGTTTAAATAGAAATTGCATCTTTTTCTTCGGGTGCAAAAGGTATCGATTTGGTAGGGGCAGGTAGATGTCCAATGCTATCTACTTTATCTTTCTGTTTCGACGAAGGCCTTACTACTTTTGGTAGCAACCTGTCCTTCTTATAAAACTACTCGGGTTTCAACAGTGCTCGGAATCCTAGTTTGTTGTAATACACCATTCTTACCGACCCACCAGCAGCTTCGACTACTAGTTTTTCCCTAACAATGACTCTCGACCTACCAGCATCTTCGACTGTTGTTCGACTGTTGTGTCATTGATAAGGTCTAGTGCCGCACTAGGGTTTATATGCGGGACATTGCTGTATTTATTGCTAAAACTGAGAGAGCTGGATTGTGGTGCTTTTTCCTTCTCCAGATTGACATCCAAATCTAGTGTCGAAGATGAACCCATTATCAGTCAATGAGAGTTTCAGAGAGAAATTAATACTATAATTTTTCCTCTTTAATGGTTATCTCTGCTTGGTATGTTTGTACTTGATTAGCTAATAAGTAAATTATTCGAATTGCGGACCTTGCAATATCATTCTTAAATGGATAGACTATTACAAGCAATTAGTGTTGATATTATAGTTATTATAGGCAAATTATGTAATATTGTTGTTCTTATGTAAAATAAATAACATATAAAGCTATTGCATTTAACTTGATATTGTTGTAACATTTGGTACTGACTTCAGGCGTTTAATTAGGTTAAGTATTTAGTTGCGTATTGTGTTTAAAACCACATTCGAAAATTTAGTATAGACTATTAAAAATTTTGATTTGAGTATACTCTGCCGAATGTTGGCTATTAGATTATTCTTTGTATTATTAGTCATGTGTTGTTTGATACTATATTATAATAAAACAGTATCATAGAAAACATTATCATAACAGAAATAGGCATAGAATTTGTATATGTACTCAGAATTTCTATTATAATATGTTTTCGCAATCATCTCGATGAGCCAGTCAAAACCAATAGCTTTGATATTGCTGACGATAGATTTTAGCCGTTTGAAATCTTCTCTTGAACTTAAAACGGCAATCTCTAGTTTGTGATGTCTTAACATTATCATACTAAAACAGTATCTTAATTAAAATTGTATCATAGATAAATGTATCTTAATATATCAGTATCATACATGAAAGTATCTTAATAAAACAATATTACATTCAAAAACTACAACTCAATAAAATAACAGTATCATAAGTTGAAACAGTATCTACGACGGTATTTTGAACAAAAATAGTACCATAGATAAAACTACAAGATGTTTTAAAGGTTGAAGTAATGATACTGTTCTTAAAATACTCCATTAGTAGTACAAGATAATTGATGTTATTTGCATTCAACAACAGTATCTTAGGTTTAAACATCATCATAATAAAACAATATCAAAGATAAAAAAAAATGGTATAAATATATCAATGCACATTATCATAGATATAACTAAGTAGAGATGTTTTACTGGTTGAAGTAATTATATTGTTCTTAAAATGTTCTATTAATAGTACAAGACCATTGATATTATTTTTATCCAATAACATTATCATAGATTGATATAGTAAAACAATATCAAAGATAAAAGTATATTATAAGTATATCATAACACATTATCTAAATAAAAAAGTATCATATATAAAACAGTATGATGTATAAAACTAAGTACAAGATGTTTTAATGGTTGAAGTATATACTGCATTTAATAATAGTATCATAGGTTGAAACAGTATAATATATAAAACTAAGTACAAGATATTTTAAAAACTCTATTAGTATTATAAGATCATTGATACTATTTGCATTCAATAATCAGAATCATATGTTGAAATATTATTATAATAAAACAGTATCAAAGATAAAAGCATTGTATAAATATACTAATGCACAATATCTAAACTAGTATACACCACTTTCCATGGTGAATCCGACCGTAGGTTACGATTTAAATTCAATGGCAATTCAAATATGTAGCAGATAAAGAAGAAAGTGGATTTGAAAAATTGATTTGAGGATAACGAATTTGAATAACATATGAGATATGATGGAGAAAAATCAATTTTGAGAATGATGTAGCAGATGAGGAAGAACGTGGATTTGATAATTTGATTTGAAGAGATTAAATTCAAGAATTGAGGAGATATGATGGATAAAAATCAATTTTGAGAATGAAGATAAAGACAGACGTATATGTGTTTTTTGGACCAGTAGAGGAGAATCTCTATATGGTCGTGATAAAACAGTATCATACAAAACAGTGTAATAGAAAACAATATCATAATAAAGAATTTTGAGGATAACGAATTGGAAGAACATAGGAGATATGATTGAAAAAAAATTTGTGTTTTTTTAGGAGAACAATTTGAAGAACATATGAGATATGATGGAGAAAATTAATTTTGAGAATGTTGTAGCAAATGAAGAAGAATGAGGATTTGAGAATTTGATTTGATGAGATTGAATTTGAAGAATTGAGGAAATATGATGGATAAAAATTAATTTTGAGAATGAAGATGAAGACATACGTATATGTATTTTTTAGGCCAGTAGAGGAGAAACTTCATACGGTTGTGATAAAACAGTATTATACAAAACAGTATCATAGAAAACAAGATTATAATAAACATGAAGATTATTGAATTAGCCCTTTTTGCAATTGCAAAGGTACTTTGGTTTTTAGAACTAAAATGTGACTTTAATTGAATTAAGTTTTGGTTATATGACTTTAGAGCCCATAAGTGCAACAATTGTGACCGGCCATGAATTTAACATAAAGATAATTACTAAATTATCTCTCTTCCAACACACAGTTCATCATTTCCAAACTTCTTTATGAGTCTCCGTAATCGTCAATGTTATTAGAACTGGCCCGACTCGGCCTGACCCGGTTGATTAAGCCGATAAAATCGATAACTGGGCTTCTTATATAAAAATCATCTATTTGAAAACTCGCCCAAAACCCGTCGATTCGCCCGATTTTGAAGAACCCGTTGAACCGTTCTCGATTTTAAATGGAGAAATCTAGAAAAAAATCATTTATTTCTACCGTTAATTGAAACTAATCATTGAAATTTATCTATCTCCTTGCACGAAATGAATCAAAAGAATTTAAAAAAAAAAAAAAAATCCCTTTGAGCACTTTTTGTGATATTCAAAAACTTGTTTTTCATTTTTTTTGTAATTTTTTTTATTTTTTTAAAAATTAGCAGGTCAGCCCCGATTCGACTCTTTGATCATTGGCCCTTTATCTTTTTCAGATTGATGCCCGAATCGGTTTTTAAAACATTGGTAATCGTAAAAAGGAGTCTCTACAATTTGACATTCAAAAATCATCTTCTTATCGCAAAAAATCTCTTAAATGTCAATAGCTTCTACACGCAACAGTAACAAATCCAAACATAAAAGCAATAAAAGACAAAATAATTCAGTTATGAAGAATAAAAAATTTTCAAAGAAAATTACAATACAGACGTTGAAGAAGAAGTTTACTGTGCCGGTTCGGTAGAAGAAAATGTAAGTTTTTTTTTAATGATATGCATGTTATCTTTTTCTTCAAAATCCAAAAAATTAACAAATTTTTTGTGTATTTTTCAAAATAATTAGTTTTTATTTTGTTAAGAAGTTCATTTTAAGTAAGTCACGATAAATTTGAGTTATTTAATATCAGTTCAATATTTTTTTGGTCATTAACAAAATAAATCAAAATTTGGTTTTATATGCATCTGAAAAACCTTCATGGTTTTGTCAGCATTGTTTTGTTATCATCTGCACGTTTGTGTCAAATACTAGTTTCTAATTGTTTTTTAGCAAACTCTACTACCTTTGAATGCGTCAGCAATATGATAATTATTTATGTTTTTACTGAATGCTAATGTGATAAAATACGAGACATTTCAATATAATGGGATGTGTATAGATGAAACAAATTCATTATTCTTTCAAGTCTCAAACAACGTTTATTATTCGTTGCTACCATTTTGCACTAATGTGTATTGTGTAATATTATTGTGATTGAAAAGTGTTATTTTGTCAAATCACATACAATGGATCATTTAATTATAAGAATATTTTTATAGACGATATGAAAATTATAAATCATGTACACTACTATTTGAAATTCAATGTTTCAATTTATTTAAACATTGTTTATTTAATTTGAGATTATTAGAAAATATTATTTTTACACGCTAATTTAGTGCGTTCCATAATTTATTTTTTCAGGAATGTGTATTTTATGCATCCAACAGGTGCTACTTTGATATGTTGATAATGTAGAGATTTCATTTTTTGAAATTTAAATTTGATATAATATTATGGGATAAGATACTTTAATTGAAACTGATTAAAGAATATCTTAAACGATAACAATGCATGAGTTCTTTAATAATCAGTATAATTCATATAATATTATTTATGGTATTCTTATAATTTTTTATTTTTATCTAGAAAATCTCAAATTCTATAGATAATATGGTGTATTTATATAATTATCCATTGATCAAATAGGCAAAACTAAAATACTACAAATGACTACGTCAATATGCCTCAAGTAAGAAGTAATAATTTAATATTTAATACAGTATGTGTGTAATGTTATAATAATATAATTGTCTAAAATATTTTTTAAGATAAACCTTATGAATAAATCGACCATAATTATACTAGTCCACACAAAATATTCTAACATGTTCATTTGTAAAAAAAAAAAAATCGGCTAAAAAGTGTAATTAGTAGTAGAATAGAAGCAAAGTCTAGAAGAAAGAGTTTTGAAATGTGAGATTTGTACAATGAAAGGATATAGAACAATGGGCAATAAGAGCATCTCCGATCCACTCATTTTATTGCTTTTTAGACGTGCTACATAAGTACAAATAGACAGAGTTATAAAAAAAATCATCTTCAATGCATATTGACGAGAACTATATCTAGCTGATGTGACACACAAAAAATACCCCATCTAGAAGTTCGTATAAATTTAGATAGAATGAATCAAAAATTAAATCCAACTTAGTATTTTATTAAAAAAAAAAGTCGGTTATGCGGGCTTTTATTTATTTTTATTATTTAAGAAAACTTAATACCACATAAGCGGTAGTATTAGTTTTAGACGGAACCCACTGCAGATGAATTTTTAATTTGACCGTCTATTCAATAAACATAGTGACATATGGATTGTACATTTGTTTATTTTACCTGTCACATACACTTCAGTAAATAAAGTGCATTGGAGGTGTCCTAACACAACACACTATTGTACAAGAGAGATAACTCTTTTGTTGTAATGACTAAAGAGAGAAAATGTATAAATGGATAGAAGTTAAAATTATGTGATTACCTAGTTATGTCCACCAACTATACACATATATTAAATTTCATCCCTAATCTTACATTTCAATTTATAGGTTAATTTCAAAAATAAAATATTTAGTTATTTAAATTTAATATGTAATAGTTGAAATTTGAAAAATAAACTATTGCAAATCTTAATATTAATAGGTATTAAGATTTAAATAAATGAAATGTAAATATTTAATTAACATCAAATTAACTATGACTATAATGTAAATTAAGAATTTATGGATATGCTTTTTATGATATGCTAATTCTTTTTTGTTACGCAATTAATATGAATTTTAAAATGAATAAACTTTATTCGATAATTTATGATTAAGACTATTTGTTTCTTATAATAATTATTTGGTCACCAATTAAAGTGAGCAAGCCATTTTCAAAACCAAGTGTTATCTAAATTGATATTTCATATATGTAAATTCATTTTTGAGAATTGCACCTTCAAGTACAATTGACGTTGTAGCATTATAAATTTGTAATTTTTTCTCGTGACATGTTTATATTTTAATATAAGATGATATATTTGTGAATATTTACATTTATAAATATGATAGTGGTATGTTACACTCTAGTTGTGACATAATCGAAGACTTACAGTTGTACCCAACACTTGCACTTAAGATTGTACTAAGAGTACACAATGGACGTCTAGGTGTTTGAGACGAAAGGGGGGCCAAAGTTTGAACACGATAAACATATTCAAATGTTAAAACAAGCTAACACTCTTGACAGCCGATCTATATATTTGACAGAGCTTTGAAGATGTTTGCAAAAGACTTTAGAAAAATAGAGCACGTTGTGGAGAAAGTCAATTCTAAAGAATTCTATATGAGGAACTTGTTAGAGCATTCTAGAATAAGGATAAATGCATGAGGATTTTGTAACTATATGTCCTATTAAGAATTTGTATGAAACTTGTAATAAATGTCTAGAAGGTTATAGAAACAACATTACTGAAAAAATTTATGTAAATATCTATAAAGAATAATCTAGAGAAAAATATCAACTATAAAATAGAATCAATATCCACCGTCCACTTAAAGAATGTGAAACTATAAAAGGTCAAAGAAACCTCATTTGTAACCAATCAAATTAAAAGTAAGTTGAAAGCCATATACCGAGAGTAAGATTTTTGAGAAATATTGTAATACTCTTTGAGACTTTATATTTAAAGATATTACGCCTTCACTAAATTAAACTTTTAACACCATCCATGGCGCAACATGCATACATAATTAATTATTAAATGAAAAAAAAGGGATTCGTCAAAAACGAAATTTAGAGGCAGTAAAAAAAATAACATCCAAGAAAAATTTGTAAAAATCATCATTCATTCTTTATCTTATTGAAATTGCAGCCAAACAAACAAAATATGGAGACAAAAAATTTAAAATAAAATAAAATAAAATTATAAAAGATTCACCTCAAATGCTCAATTGGAGCTTGGAGACAGAGCTGAAGAAAGAAATCAACGGCCATAGGTAGTGGTTTTGGTCTGGAGTGGAGATTAGCAAATAGCGACTAAAGTATGGTTCGATGTGCAAAATTCGATGAAGGCCAGATTGATTAGACACACAAAGCGAGATTTGGCCATTAGGGTTTAATTTGGGGCTTCAGAAATTGGCCATTTCCATTGGACATAAGTAGGTGGGTACAGTGGTGGACATAAAATTTTACTTAAGATGGCACTATATAATTCTCAAAACGCTATAAATTCCACCCTCAAAAGTCGCATGAATCGTGATTTTAACACTGACTTCACATGCGCGAACATATGTGATTCAGTTTGTGATTTAAAATCAATTAATTGAATTTTCATTGAAAAAGTATTGTTGGTTATCAAAATGAGAAAAATACTATTCTTTAAGAATAATCTCGAGCTTTCAGTTTCCAAATTCATTTTCGACATCAATGCTCAATTAAATATGAGACTTCCAAAAAAAAAAAAAAAAAGGTGGTAGCATACCGATCAACTAAAAAATAAGATGATTTTACATTTTCAATTTAAATAAAAAATCGAGAATTTGCCTAAAAACCTAACGAATCTCCGAAATTTGTGAGATTTAAGCAAAAATGAATACATTTATCTCGTAGATTAACTTGATGATTATAATAATCAATTGCTTGAAAGCATTTGAGAGACAAAGTTTGTAATAACTTTTAAAGTATTGGTAACTAAAATTGAAAACATTCGCTCCTGCTCATAGTTTACAAATAAGGCTAAAAGCAAAAAGAAATGTCTACATAAAGGGGATGGACAATAGAACAAAGAGGAGAGACGAAGCAAAATTGCATATGAATCTAGCCTTTATATTTTTAAAAATAAAATAAAATTGAGAGGGGTTAGACAATGGGCCTCTTTTGGGCCTTAATTTAGAATAACTAAAATAAATAAAATATTTTTTAAAATACTGTCATATTTTTTTATTCTAAAAATACTATTTTTTTATTTTTAAAACACTTGTTGTTACATTTGTTAGTTTAGTTATAATAAATATGTTATATTTGTTATTAACAAACACAACAAATGTAACAATAAGTGTCACAAAAATAAAAAACAATATTTTTAGAATAAAAAAAGTTAAATAATATTTTTATATTATTTTATATTTTGTAGTATATGGTAAAATTATCACTTGATTTTAATTGGCGTGGGCTAGGTATTTCTTGGATGGTCTAACTGGACATAAATATATTTTGTGATAATTTTACTATATGGTTAAAAGGATGATTTTGGAATTAATTTAAAATATTGCTGTAAAGTATGACTTAATCATAATTTTAAAAAAAAAAATTGACCTAATTTGAAACAAGTCACATATAGGTGACTTATTGGCAATTTCTCCAAAGAAAAAAATACATGGGCTTTGTTCCAATCACTCTAGGGTATCCATTGATTTGGGGCCTGTCCTGACCTTGAAAACTAAGGCCTGGACTTTAAAGGCCCATGTAAAAAAAGGTTAGAGCTAAACTTTCATAATTAGCCTAAAGTATGGTTAGACATTGGGTTAAATTAATTCCAAAATTAACCATATTTACAAATTTTAGGACATAAATAGGTTTATGAAGTTGACGAAAGACCCACGTCATAGTCTATCTTGAGCAAGGGCGGATTCAAGAGGGGGCTGCACTGTGCTTAAGCCCAATCACCCCAAGTTTATGTGTAAATATATATTTTTTTAAACAATAGTTTGGCCCAAATAAAAAATAGTACACTTTCTAAGTGGGTAAAAAAGAGAAAATTTTGGGGTCGATCATCGTTAATGCCATGGTGAAAATGAAAAGTCATATGATATAATCTTAATTCAACTAAAGTCATACTTTATTACTAAAAGACCAATATACCTCCAATTGTAAAACTGTCATTTAAACACATAAAACTAACAAAATCATTTCAATACTGCTTAGAAACTCCTTCATTTACTTTTAACAATTTTCATCTTCTTCTTGTGTTTGATTCTTCTCACCGTAACCTCAGAAATCAGATACAAACAATTCGAAAAGTCGATATTTCAATGGCGAACATATTTTTTTTTTAAATTTTTTTTGTATAAAGTAACCATTTTGGTTAAAAATAATCATGAAAATATTGAGATATTGTTCCAATTGAAACATATGCAATGCGCTTAATGAATGGAGTTTGGATGAACCGATTCAACTAGTTTTTGATAATGTAGTTGTTGTGAGTTAGGGTTTTATGTTAGAAATGTAAAATGCTTGATATCTTGTTTCAATAGATGTGTTTCAATATATGATAATCGCTTTCTAATGATAGTGAAATTTTCTAATTTTTTTTTTCTTTGTTTTTAATGATAGTGAGATATTAAGATACATTTAATATGTTGATATATTAAGCCACTAGTATTTATGATAATCGCTTTTATTCGTGATAAATGTGGAGTTGTATACTTATATCATATTTTTATCTGTGATACTGTTTTATTATGATAATGTTTCAACCTATGATACTGTATTAAAACAGTATCATTACTTCAACCATTAAAATATTTTGTGTTTAATTTTATGATACTGTTTTATCTATGATACTTTGTGATACTGTTTTGTGGTGATACTGTTTTGATGTGATACTATTTTTTTGTGATAATATTAAATCTATGATTTTGTACTACTAATGAAACATTTTAAGAACAATATTATTCTCTTATTTATTCTCTACTCGATTAATTCGTCTACCTACCATTAAACACCTTATATATTTATACTTATCCAATGAGAATCTACGTCCTAATTGAATCTCAAACATATTCTAATTCAAGGGAAGAATTAGAAATGTTCATAGTTTTAGATGAGAACCATTTGCATGACTTCCTATTAACTTGAGAACGATTGGCAGTTCTTCTTTCTTTATCTTGGCATTGCTCTGAAGTATGTGTTTGCTTTTAAGGGACTCAGATACTTTGGAAGAGCTTTAATTTGCAGCAAAATGATATACATTAATCCGTGATACTGTTTTAGAAGATTTGTGATACTGTTTTGAGAAAAAAATTTAAAGATTGTCATTTTAAGCTAAAGAGACGACTTCAAATGGGTAAAATCCATCATACGCAGTGGCAAAGTGACTGGTCTTGACCGTCTCGTCGAGACCATTCCAAAAATATATTATAATAAAAATTCTGAGCACATGTGCAAATTATATGTTCATTTCTATTGTGATATTATTTTTTGTGATCATTGTTTTGCATAATACAAGATCAAACAACACACATGACTATGATATCATATTTTTATCTTTGACATCGTTTAATTAGTTATATATTTTATTTGATAATCAGATTATGCAAAACAAGATCGTAGATTAAAACATACATTAAAACAAAGATCAAATTATATTAATGCACATTACCTAAACAAAACATTATCATGGATTAAAACAAGGTCACGCATAAAACTAAGACATTCAAACAAAGATCACGGGTTCAAACATTGCCATAATTAACAAGAGATCAAAAATAAAAGCATGGTATCATAAATAAAATTCATTTCACATAGATTCAAACAGTATCATAGGATTAAAACAATATCATGGATTAAAACAATATCAAAATATACTAATGTATATCATGGATTAAAACAAGATCACGAGACAAAACTAAGACATTCAAACAAGATCACGGGTTCAAACATTGCCATAATTAAATGAAGATCAAAAATAAAAGCATGGTATCATAAATAAAATTCATTTCACATAGATTCAAACAAGATTATAGGATTAAAACAAAGATCATGGATTAAAACAATATCAAAATATACTAATGTACATTACCTAAATAAAACAAAGATTATCATGGATTAAAACTAAGACATTCAAACAAAGATCATGGATTAAAACAATATCAAAATATACTAATGCACATTACATAAACAAAACAGTATCATGGATTAAAACTAAGACATTCAAACAGTATCATATGATTGAAACAGTATCGTGGATTAAAACTAAGACATTCAAACAGTATCGCAGGTTTATGACAAAGTTTCAACCTATTAAACCTTGCCATAATTAAACAATATCATGAATTAAAACTAAGACATTAAAAAAGTATCATGGATTAAAACTAAGACATTAAAACAGTATCATGGATTAAAATTAAAACATTCAAACAAGATCACTGTGTTCAAACAATGCCATAATTAAACAATATCATGGATTAAAACAAGATTACAGGATTGTAGCCGTGAGCATCGCTTTTTTGTGATATTGTTTTGTTGAAAAGCATTGTAGTCGTCTTGTAACCATCCGTAACAAGAAGCAAGGCTCGCAAAATGCAAAATGAACTTCCGATTGCCAAAGCAACATAGACAATGATAAACCAACTCGGCCTTTTCTCTTTCTTCTTCTTGAATAAGTTGTCCATTTGTCCCCATTGCATTATCTGCTTTATCATTTTGATCGCTTGAGATTCCTTTTTCGCAGAGAATTCTTAGCATTTCCCATGCTGCTATTCTCACCAATAGCTGCTGCCCCTGCCTCCATAGAATCAAGTGCTGATAAAGTTTCTTTATGTGCACCAACTAGTTCTATGAAATCACTACCGAATTTTAGAATATCGTTGTACTTTCCAGCTTGAGTAATTCTTCCATCTTTCATAAACCGATGATAAAGCAATTAGGTTTTGTGACCCAACTCACCAAAACCGGACTCACCATCGGGTAAAATTCTACTTTATGCGTGACATAAATAACAGTTTTTGAATCCAGAAGCCCCAATATACATTCCTGCAATGTAAACATGATAAATATCATAATAGCAACAGAAAAATGCATATTTTTTGTTCTATTCAATTGGTGTCCATGGGAAGCAAGAACAAGATTGACAAGATTAGGCACAAGAACAACTAGAATTAGTTCAGAACGTACATTGAACAAATGAGTTCCTGTATGTGCATCGACAGCACTAAATGGATTGTCAAACAAATATATATCAGCATCTTGGTACAGAGCGCGTGCAATCTGTATCCTAAAACCCAAAACTAGTTTAGCTACACCAAAATCTTTCACAAATCCTTCATTCATTCCATGAATGTTTAGATATCTTCACAATTTCAATAGCACATAGCCTAGATTTTACTATATGGAATTAAAAAGTGACACTTGCTTGCCAGAGAAGCTCTCATGGGAGGTCATGGGAGGTGGAGGAGGTTGTCACCGGTGGTCGTCGGAGGTCGCCGGAAGTTGTCACGGAGGTGGAGGAGGTTTGTAGAGTTTGAAGATTGTGCCAATGAAAAATATGGTTAAAAGGGTGATTTTGAAATTAATATAAAATATTGCTGTGAAGTATGACTTAATCACAATTTAAAAAAAAGTTTTGACCTAATTTGAAACAAGTCGTGTGGAGATGACTTATTGACAATTTTTCCTTAAAAAAATTTAAATCATTTACACATTAAAATCCATTACATTCCAACCAAAAAAATAGCCCACTTTTTAAGTGGGCTAAATTAAAATTTAAATCATTTACACATTAAAATTCATCCAATCCCAAACAAAAAAAAAAATAGCCTACTTTTTAAGTGGGCTAAATTAAAATTTAAATCATTTACACATTAAAATCCATCACATCCCAAACAAAAAAATAGCCCACTTCAATAAAATTTAAATCATTTAAACATTAAAATCCATCATATCCCAAACAAAAAAAAAGCTCACTTCTTAAATGGCCAATTCCAAAAGAGCCAAATCCAATTGGATTTATTTATCTTTATCTATTTTTTCTGTTTATTTATTAATCTATAAATTATAATTTTTATGAATTTTGATTTGTTATTGAAAAATAAATAATGATGTTTACTTGATTTTGAGAAATTATTTCAAATTTCAAAAAGTGGAAAAAGGAAAAAAAAAAAAAGGTACTTAAGATTTTATATGTTTTTACATAACAAATTTTGTTTAGAGTGACCTTATTAATAAAATAGATATAGATTCTATTATAAAAGAATTCGCAACGGTAAAAGATCGTCGGGCACAACTTTCTTTAGCTAGTTTTAGATTTTGAATATTTTTGTGCAATGGCTTTTTGCAAACTTTTTAAATATTATGACTTATATAAAAATTAGATTCTTATAAAAATAGGTTAAGTAATTGTGAATTTAGAAAAAAAAAAATTGGGGCAACCCCATAAACTAGCCCACCTCTTTGTTATATCATGAATCAGCTCCCGATCTCGAAAGTTATGATTCTAGACTAAACCACAACTAAAAACTCTTTACACGTCCAAATATGGAAAAAAAAATAAAAATTATATAGTAGTTACCCACAAAAAAATTTAGCCTATCTGATCCCTCTTATTTTAAATTTTAACTCGTCTAGACTTCACATTTTTACATTTACGTATCTTATTTAACATATAGAGGACTTATGCAGTGCCCGAATTCGAGCAACGTATAGTTGCCCTTAACACATATTTTCACGCCAATGGGACTCAAACATGGACAATCATCACCATACACTTGATATATGGTTGACTTTAGTGGCATGAAAGGCCTTTATAACTCTCTAGTATGAAGAAATCAGCAAAAAAAATTGAGTCATGTCAATGGACAAATCATTAGGGGTGAAGAATGAAAGGTAAAAATAAAATAAAAAAAGAAAAAAGATAATCATCACTTTAAAAAAGAATCAATTTTTGTTGGTGGATTGAGTCATTTTGTAAAGTGAAATTTCCTTTCATGGGAATTTGCCGCCACTACTTTCTACTTTCTAGCACCTGATTCATATGAAAATATTTTACTTGCCAACCCATTAACTTTGGCTTTACTGCTCCCTTCATAATTTATAAAACGTGTTTGCCAAACAAATTATATTTAAGAAGAATGACTATCGTATCTAGTATCTAGTATCTAATTTAGTGTATTAAACGTGCCGTGAAAGCATGTAAGTTATTAATAGAAACTAAAAAGATTATTCATTTTGATTAAGTTTTAGATAACAAGCAAAGACTAATTTTACAGTGAATATAAATTAATTTAATTATAAAATCGAGAAAGTTAACAGACGTAGTTATATTTTTAATAAATTTGAAGCTGATTGTATATATTATTTTTTGGCAATCTATTAAGTTTGTTGCTGAACGAAACAATCTTGCCTACTTTTTCATTAAAACTTAGATTTGATGAACATGTACTTAGTACAAAACCCGCCTACGAAATTCCCAAGTTTTACAATTCTTAAAAATTATATTTCTATGGGGGTGGACAGTAGAACAAAGAGGAGAGACGGAGCAAAATTGCATATGAATGTAGCCTTTATTTTTTTTAAAATAAAATAAAATTGAGAGGGTTAGACAATGGGCCTCTTTTGGGCCTTAATTCTTGTCCCTGCATATATCTGTTGTGGCGTGGGTTGGTTGATTTTAGGGATTTTTTAAGAAATAACTACAATAAATAAAATATTTTTTAAAATATTGTCATTTTTTTTATTTTAAAAATACTATTTTTTTATTTGTGTAACACTTGTTGTTACATTTATTATATTAGTTATAATAAATATGTTACATTTGTTATTAACAAACACAACAAATATAACAACAAGTGTTACAAAAATAAAAAATAGTATTTTTAGAATAAAAAAAGTTAAATAGTATTTTTATATTATTTTATATTTTGTAGTATATGGTAAAATTATCACTTGATTTTAATTGGCGTGGGCTAGGTATTTCTTGGATGGTCTAACTGGACATAAATATATTTTGTGATAATTTTACTATATACAACAAAATATAAAATAATTTAAAAATACTATTTAAATTTTTTTATTCTAAAAATACTGTTTTTTATTTTAGAACACTTGTTGTTACATTTGTTATTTTAGTTATAATAAATATGTTACTAAAATAACAAATATAACAACAATGTTGTTACAAAAAAAAAATAATACAAAGATTTTAAGAAATATTTTATTTATTGTGGTTATTTCTGAAAAAATCCCATATCTTTTCTATCCTAGGCCGGCTGTATCATGGGCTTAAGACCATGAAAGGGTCCACGCATTGTAGATGAAACTATGGGTGAATACGGTTCTATCTATGAAGTTTTTGGCCAATTTTTAAATTAAACCATTTTTGTGGTTGGATTTGGTTTTGAATAATAGTTTACCGACAAACAAAAAATTAACACATTTAAAACCAGTGTTAATAGAACAGCCCCCGCCCAGCCTGTCCGGTTGAATCGAGAATCAGGACCAAAATTGCTTGGTTATGCAGAAAAATTATTTATTCAAAACTCGCTCAAAAACCCGTCAATCCGTCCGATTTTGAGGAATCCGTTGAACCGTTTCCGATTTCATCAGTTTTAAAATCATTTCTTTCTACCATTTATAATTGAAATTCATTTATCTCTCTGCACAAAATAGCTCTAAAGAATGAAAAATTTTAAAAAAAAATTGAGCAATTACCATCGATGTGGAATGATTTCAAAAACTACCTGAAACACAAATGCAAGGAGACGGGACTTGAAGATCTTATTGTAAGATTGAGAATTGAGGAAGACAACCGAAATTCTGACAAGAAATTCGAAAAGTTGCAAACAGAGGCTAAAGCTAGTTTGGTGGAGTCAAATGCTAATAAAAAGATGAAGCACTCTGGTAATGGAAAGCAAATGAGCAAAGCCAAAAAATTAAAAGAGAATGCTATAATTGCGGGAAGACAAGACATTTAGCTTTTTAAAAAATCATCGAATCAACTCCGATTCGACACTTTGACTCTTGATCTTTTTTTCTGGGTCGATGCTTGAGTCGATTTTTAAAATATTATTTTAAACTAGTTAAAAAAAGTTATTATTTTAAAATCTCAATACATTGCTTATTTGGAACTTCTTAAATATGAACATTATAATATATTAGTATCAATACAAATCAAAATAATATATTAATATTAATACAAGTCAAAACAATATATTAATATTAATACAAGCCAAAATTCTACACTTCTACATCTAATTGGATTGGGTTTATTTTTAGGAGAAATTGTCAATAAGTTATCCATAGGTGACTTATTTTAAATTAGGTCCACACTTATTAAAATTGTCAATAAGTTATATTAAATCAGTCAATATCGTAATAACCCCCGAATCCTTTTAAACAATATTTACATCGGCTTCTTCCACCTCCACAAATCTTATCCACTTTCAGCGAGTGCTTCTTCTCCGACCTCGCGGTTGCAATCTTTTTCCACATCCACAAATCTCATCCACTTCCGTGAGTGCTTTTCTCCGGTCGTGGCGGCCTTCTTCCAACTCCACAAATCTCCTTCACCTCTCCGGCGAGTGCTTATTCTACGACGCGGTGGCAGCCTTCTTCCACCTCCACAACCTCCTCCGCCGTTGTAAATACAAAATTTAGGAAGGGTAAAATGGCATAACGTGAAAAAACAAAAAGAAGAAGCAACAACCAGAGGTGGAATCTAATTCATATCATGATTCCTCTCTTTCTTTTGAGTTATATATTTATTTATTTATTGTTCTTTAGTTACTTGCCTCAATTTGGTTGAAATTTTCTGAACATGGATTTTCTACTGAATTAGGGAGAGCTTAGACGTGGGCATAAATTTTTCTTCTTTTAACTTGAATAATGTACCTGATATGATGAGTAAAATTGTTTGATAATATAGCTGAAAGATTGGTTACCAGTTCGTGGTGCATACATGCAAAATGTACCAATAATGTACCTGGTGTTGTTTATGGAGTTTTATGGGTTCAAGCCTGGGTGTCAAACTACCAGGCAAGAATGGCGATGGAGAGTGGATTTGGCTCTGGAGGGCGGCAGAGGCGACATCGAAGTTATAAGCGAATGTTTATGAAGTATATTGGTTGTGGCCATGATTTATTGCTATAAATAGCAGCTTAATACTGTATTATAGAAAACAACTTGATACTGTATTAAGTTGGCCATTAGATTATTTCAACCTATATACTTATGGTTCAACCTATGGCTACAACCAATATACTTATGTTTCAACCATGCTCTTAATATATCATGTAACAAATGGATTCTTTATTTGCAATGCAGATATATATATGGTGGTATTATATCTTGTGGAATTTTGTGTAAAATATTGCAGAATTGAGGTAAGTATGAAAATTGGAAAGGTTTGACCTTTGTGGTATAAAAAATAGTATCATAAACACATTTGTATCATGATATTGTATTATAAAAAATATTATGATAGATTTGTTTGATGAATTTATGTAGAGTTGCCATGATTTGTTACTGTAAATAGCATATGTATGAATTAAAAAGTTTGATGTGGGCATTGCTATGAAGAAAGTTAGCCATTAGATTATTATGTGTTGTTAATTAGTCATGTGTGTTGTTTTGATACTGTATTATAGAAAACAGTATCATAGAAAATAGTATTATAACAGAAATGACATAGAATTCGCATACTTGCTCATAATTTTTATTATAATATGCTTTCGAAAATTGTCTCGATGAGTCGGTCAAGACCAGTCGCTTTGCCACTACGTATGATAGATTTTAGTTGTTTGAAGTCGTCTCTTTAGATTAAAATAACAATGTTTCGTTTTTCTTGTTTGAACAATATCATACATACTAAAACAGTATCATAGATAAATGTATATTAACATATTAGTATCATAAATGAAATTATTTTAATATAACAGTTTCAGAAACTACAACCCAATAAAACAACATCATCATAGATTAAATAACAGTATCATAAGTTGAAAAATTATTGTAATAAAACAGTATCAAAGATAAAAGCATGGTATAAGTATACCATATTACTTTATTTAGATAAAACAATATAATAGATATAACTAAGTAGAGATGTTTTAATGCTTAAAGTAATGATATTGTTCTTAAAATGATCAATTAGTAGTACAAGACTATTGATACTCTATGCATTTAATAACAATATTATAGATTGAAACAATATCATAGGTTGAAATTTATCATAATAAAAAAGATCAAAGATAAAAGTATAAATAAAAAGATTATAGAAAATGGTATCATAATAAACAGTATCATACAAAATAATATCATACTAAAACAATATCACAATAAATATATAAAAACAATATCACAATAAATGTGATCACAATAAAACATATCAATTATCACAATAAAACAATCGCCCATCTCGAACCGCAGTCGTTCTGGCGGTAGTAAAAGCTATTCAACGTCCGAACTGCTCGAATTTTAAATCGGGCATATTTTGATTTTTTTTAAATAAATGGCAGAGAGCCATTTAAAGTGAAAGATGTGACATATTTTATCATTGTTATTTATTTTTTATTTAGTAGTTTAACATATTTTGCTATATATATAAACATTTTTTTAATACAATATGTAACTAAATTTTTTTAGTAGTTTACAAAAAATTAAATTGACATATCTACACCGAATTATCATTTTTTTTACAATTGTAGGGGTATGTTGGTCTTTTAGCTCTAAAATGTGACTTTAATTAAATTAAGTTTTGATCATATGATTTTAAAGTCCATAAGTACAATAACAATGACCGGCTTTGAATTTACTCTTATTTTTAATGGGTTTAATTGGATTGGATTTATATTCGCTTGATTTTCATTTACAGGTTCTAGCATTTCACGCACTGTGTCACCATGTTTGGATTTTTGTTTAAATTTGGTAAACAGATTAGGACGGTATCAAATGGTTTTATTCGCCCTTAGATGAAACCCTAATTCTAGAGTTTAAAAATAATAATAATAATAATAGGAGAGTGTTCTCAACTCAGATTTGAATCGATTTTACAAAAATCCATATACATTTAGGTGTTTATAACTCATATTTTAATAGATTTCATTAAAATTTAGGTGTCCTTAACTCGAATTTAAATAGATGATTTAGAAATCTAAGTGTCCCTAATAAATATTGAATTTCTAAAGATTTCATCAATTGTTGGATTTTAACATATTTGAATAGATTTTGAACTATAATTATCACTACTATTTTTTTTAACAATTCTAACTCCAAAGCTAAATATTTCAATTAAGTTATCTCTTTATCTCTCAAATCTCTCACTTTTTACATATGATTTTGTTAAAACCCTTTTGTATCAATCGACTTCTCTTCTTTTTTCTCTCACATTCTCTCTCAAACCTCTCATCTTTCAAATAAGATTTTACTGAAAACTCTTTTGTACCAATTTATAAGGGCCCGTTTGATAGAGATTTTTAAAAAAGTTATTTATAAACCAATATTGGTTTATTTGACCAATATTAGTTTATTTAGTTGAAAACTTTTTCATGTTAAAAGTGGGTTGAAAAGTCAAAATAACGGTGACAAAAACCAAAATGGTTTTTAATTCTATCAAACAAGCTCTAAATCTTCCCGTCATTATTCTATTTTTCTCCAAACGTTGTCCATATTTTTAACTTTATGAATTTTTTATTTAAAATGACAAAGTTAGGATTTTCTTTTAATATACGATAATATTATGAATTTTATTTTCTAATCACAACGTTAGAAAAAAATTCAAAATGACAAAGTTAGGAGTTTGTTATAATATACACAATGTTAGATTTTTTTTATAATCACAATGTTAGAATTTTTCTTTTTTGAGTGATCTAGTTAGATGTTACACTGTTTTTTTAGTAATTGTAAAGAAAAAAAAATCATATTCCATTTGTGCACAATGAGTAGTTAAAAAAAAAAAATCACAATATTTTGTACAAACTCATTAACTTCTATAATTTAGAATTATATTAAAAGTAAAAACGTCTTGTTACTCATTTTTAATATTTAAAATATAGATTATATGTATCAATATATTATGAATTAGTTGTCTAATTTTTGTTTTTATTTTTATTTTTTTTGCTATTAGTCTAGTTTAAGAAAAATAAAATTGTGTACTTTTATGGAGAGTTGACTTGTCAACATTAATTTTAGAATAAGTTTCAAGACATAATTTGGTTTGAAAAGAAAAAAATAAACTTGAAATGATATGGTGAAATTAAATTTTTTTTTTCAAAAGTTACAATTGAAGAAATAAAAATATAATTTTTAATAAAAAGGCCACAAATCCAATTAAATCAATGAGAATCTGTAAATTCTATTAAATTCAATGAAATCTATAAGAATTTATAAATATTAAAAAATTTATTAAAATCGAAGTTCAAGACAATTAATAAAATTTACGTAACTATATTTGTATATGTTGTACCTAGCTATGTAATAAGCAGACAAGTCCGAATATATTCCAAACAGACGTAATTGGTTTGCGATTGATTTTCTTTTCAACTCTTATTATTATAGATAAAATTATAATTGTCGTCTCAGCAGAACCATGATTGAAAATCAGTGGAAACAGAATTTAATTACGAAAAAATTTAATCAACACAAAATAAAATTCAAATTTTAGTGGCGTCACTACCCCCATATCCCTACGCCCACTGCGGTCCCCAATTTTTGACCCTCATTACAATCTTGTCCTCAATTTTTTTTTTTTTTTTTTTTTTTCCTTTTATAACAATCCAAACATTAACCTTTCATTAATTGGATTTGTTCCCTATTGATAGTATCATCCAAAAGCTCTATTGAAATAGTATGAAGAGACAAATTTATCTTATAGTCTAAATAAGCAAAAGAGAAAAAAGAAGAAGAGAAAATCAAATCTCCCCTATAGACATTTTTTTTTTCAATATTAATTCAAAAAAAAGGAGGAAAATTCATAATAGTATATTTGGTTTTCAACATTTTATAAACGTAAGGGAATACCCTTAAACATTTAAAATTAGTATCGAACATCTCTCAACGTTTGAATGAAATATGCATGGTAGGTCATTTATGTCGAAATTACCATTTCTTTCTTAAAAAAAGGAAAAAGACAAAAAAAAGGAAAAGAAAAAGAAAAAATAACCAAATATACCCAAAAAATGAAGAATAACAAATGGCTATCTTCTTTCTTCTCCCAACAATATGGTACCACCCGGTTTATCTACTGCATATAATATTTTGAGTTGAGATGAGGATGAAATTAAGACAATCAGAAAAGAAATGGCAAAATTGTGAAGTCTAAGGTCACATATAAGATTGTGATTGCAACCTATTTTAGAAAATGTGGAAATTTGTTAGAAGCTAATGAGTCATGTGAGTGGGGTTTTTTTTTTTTTTTTTTAGAAAGATTGAAATTGTATAATGTGTTAAGGGAAAAAGAGCTATGAAGAATAGAAGAAATTTAACCTCTTTCCAAGAGTCATTTTCAAACCAAATTGACATAAAATGGAATAAGTAAAAAATGGAATCACCAGAAAACACATAAATAGAGATCTGAATCCAACTAACGGATAGATTTTTGGATTTTAAATAAACTATACTCTTCTTAACTTCAATTCCATCTAACCCAAACGAAAGTCTCCAATATTTAACATTATTTGCACAATCGAATCATCCTCTCCAAGTAGAGACTAACGACAAATTCTGAGACAAAGTCTATTTTGCCCTTCTGTTTCATCTTTGCTAAATTAGCCATTTGCTTCAACTTGGAGAGCTAAGAAATAGAAACACTCGAGCAAGTAAAGACTGATTAATTGAAGAAGACGCAAATTTCTATCTCCCCCACTTCATGTTTATTAAAGAATCTTAATCAAGGATAGTAAATTTTTTTTTTTGAGATTTTGAGATTATAAGAGAGAAAAGTGAAGATTAATAATAGTAAAAAAGTTAAATTCAATCTTGAGAGCCTTCACCGACCCTGCGATTTTGAGATTTTTTGAGATTCAAACGTTGGGAATGTTTGATGCTATTTTTAAAGAATAAAATATATTCTTCATGTTCTTAAAAAGTTGAAGTTCAAATATACTCATTTTTAAAAAATATCTATATAATTGCTAGGACTAAATATTTCGGAATCCAATATACAGTCAGCAACGTCAACTCATGTTAATTAAGACTAGACCCTAAAACTACCTCAGTTTGTACCTTCCCCACACCACCACCATATACTTTAAGATTGCAAGATCACATTATCTTCATTTTTAATTAGCAAACCATGTTTTATGATAGGAGGGGCATGTCAAATCGGATACTGCTTGATTCGCTACTTTTTGTCATCAACTTTGAAATATACGCAAAGTTACAAAAGTAAATAACATTGTCGCTATTAATAATTTATTAAATCATGCATTGCCCAATAAATTAAGAGGTAAAATGCCTTTTGAATTTGACGAAATGGAAGCTGAAGAAAACAACAAGCAATATAAGAATTTGATCATAATTTTTCGAGGAAAAAGACAGAACGAAAGTAAATTTATTTACTTATTTATTCATAATTTTACTTACTACTGCCTCCGTCCCACAAAGATAGACCAACTTTTTTTTTTCCACACTGATTAAGAAAACTCATTTAATGTAATTGAAATTATAAAAATTTCACACACTTCTCCCATTATACTCCTATTTAAGTTAAATAGAAATAAAAAGATAGATATGTATGTGTATATATATATATATATATATAGAGAGAGAGAGAGAGAGAGAGAGAGAGAGAGCGGAAAAAAAACATTAATGAAGGTTTAGAAAGAAAGTTTATATATATAGAGAAAATTACATTGGAAAGAAGAAAAAAAGTAAATGAAAGTTTAGAGAGAGATATATTTTGGTTGATAACAATGTAAATTAAATAGGAGTGTATTAGAAAAATAAAAATTTAATATATCTTTGTATAAAGTAAGAATTTATAATTTGAGATAGATAAATAAGGAAAAAACAGAATTACATCTTTTGTGGGATGGAGAGAGTAAGTAAATTTACTTATAAGTAAATAAGAAAATTTTACTTATTTCATTCCAATTTACTTTTAAAAGAGGGGTAGACAGAAAGATAACTTGTAAAAGGGTATTTGATTTTTAATAAGATAAGGTAAAAAATAGTACTTTTTTTACTTTAATCATTACAGAAGTATTAATAATTTGAAAAGCTAACTTGACACTTTGTGTTACCTTTAGAAATAGAATTGTAATTTCGATCAGCAAATTAAAACCAATAGGAACCACTTACTTATAAGGGTGTGTTTGATTCAAACATTTTCCATGAAAAATGTCACTTCTATGAAAAATTTTGTCAAATCAAACATTTTTATTTTTCCACTTTGTTGTTTGATTGGCACATGAAAAAACAAATATATTTTCTAGGTACAAGCATTTAAAGCATGAATTTGCGTTCTTTCTTAGAAAAAATTTTCTTGCTTAGATAGTAGAATTTATTTTCCCACTTCTATGAAAAATATTTTCATTTTCCACCCTTTTTCCATGCTATCAATCAAACACACCCTAAGTTGTTTTCCAGCATAAATCACTTTAACTCACTTCTTGATGCCAATTCATAACATAAATAATTTACTACAGTTTCCACATAGAAAATCAAAGGAAAAGAGTCATAATCAATGCAATAATTAATGAATTGTACTTAATTAGCATTGAATAAGGTGGCTTCAGACATCTCTATGACGTATTTGCTATGTCGAATTAGAATTGACGGAGAATAATCTCTTACTTATAGTGGACAGAAGAATAATCTCATACCAATAATATTTGTGTTCACACACAATTGTGTGTCCCACTGCTGATGTGACACTCCCACATCAACTCACATCAGCAGTGGACAATTGATCTCCTACCTACCATGGACATGAGATCATTATCTTATATTTGACATAACAAATACTCCACGTTTGATACACAATATCACATTTGCTAGTTTATACAAAAAATGTAAAACTCGACACAAAACCCAACACTTAAAAAAGTGATTTTTGCTATATAAAAAAATTATCATAACCCGTTTCTATAGATTAAGCGTAGAGGATCAAATAATTATTCACACTTTCTAACACCTCTAAGTAAGTACACCTTACCACTGAACAAGTCATTCTAGTACAACAAAGAGAAGCGCAACACGGGGAGAGCCAAACCCATTTTTAATAAAATAAAATTAGACCACACAAAGAAACACGAAGAAAGAGAGAAGAACAAAAAGAACCAGTCGAAAAGTTGATAAAAATTTAAAATTTTACAAATTTGAAATTAAATTACAAAAGATACCAGCCAGGATCCTCAACCACATGTTACAGAAAACCACAAAGTAAAGGCTCATATACACAATATGTTCCTCCCTTCCTATTTTCATCAATGAAAAGAAGTCACTCTACTGGGAACTAACTGATCTTTTTTTTTTTCAGATAATCGATTCTAATTTTTCGCGGAAAACTTCTAGCATGTTAGCGAATGTTACAATTCCAGCTACGCTGCAATCGTCTTCAATAACCCAAATATAGTTTACACGATGCGCAATAGCTTGTATCATCACTGCCACTAAAGAACTTCCGGGATGGCACACTATTGCTTCTGCCCGTCTCACCATTCGTGCTGAGTAGCTGCTAGACCTACTATATCTCCCCGACCTCGACAATGTTCTAGTAGGGGATGGTAATTCCTCGTCAGAAGACGAGCTGGAGAGAATAGTACTAGAGGGCTCGATCACGAATTCCTTTAGCATTCCCTCTAGATTTCTCTCCTTCAATCTTGCCTCAACCACCCTCACAATTTCCTCAGGGGGGCCTCCACAGTCAATGTAGGCCATTAGGTCCCCGGCTGAGAGGGTTGTAATCGCAGCTGCCACAGTTTCCTCACAGCAGGCGAGGGCAAAGGGGGAGATATCGCCAATCAAAGTTCCATAGTCGTCAACAACAGCCACGGAAGTTTGATCCACTAGGGCTCGGGAGATGGCTCCAATTGCTGACGAGGCCGGGGAGTGGTACCCAACAGCCAGAAATTCAGGGCTGATGATGTCAAGGGCGTCAATGGAGAGAGTCGGGATCGGGGAGAAAAGGCCAATTGAGTTAAGAAGAAATCGGATTACATCTTCTTGTGTTAACCAACAGAATTGGACACCGTTGTGAATCATTGGACTGCTTAACGATGATTTTAGGAGTTGTTTTCTCTTTGAATTGCCTGTGTTGTTGCTCTTTATAGGAACCACAAGATTCTGGGCACCTTGGAGAATCAGATCAATGGCTTCGAGTAAGCTGCAAGAACAGCAGCAAAACAGAATTTGAATAAAAATATGATTAAATTCAGTAAATTTGGAGAAATTGATGATCCCAACACCAAGAAATACCAGTCGACACTACTCAAAACCCAAATATAATCCGAATTTACATGAAACAGAGCAGATAAATCAAGGATTGTGAATTACTATAACATATCAGAAATATGAATCTTCATTATTTCTTATATTTTCAAGCGTAAATTAATTCAGCTAGGACTTTAAGCAAAAAGTTACCCCTCATGGTAAAATTCAATGCACTGAAATAATAAATACAAAATTCAGACCCGTCCAATTCAAGAAAAAATGGGAACCCCAATTAAAGAACCTCACAAAATCTCAAAAACAAAATATTCCAGTAACTTTTAGAATTCTGAAAGCACAGCAGCAGAGATCTAGAAAGAGAGAGAGTTACTATCCAATTACCTTGAAGAGGGATCCACATGCCTCACAAGACCATTTACTTTTGACAGCAAAACTGAAACAGGGGACTTCAAGGCCAAAGCCGGAGAAGATAAATTCTCTTCCTTACAAAGATAGCAAATTATATCAACCATGCAAACTTTTCCAATACACACACACTCTTCATCGCCGGCACTCAAATTCCTCTTAGAGTGATCACAATTCCATACACTGACGGAATTATCCTCCGCCGCCTTGAGCGCAGCCAAGGCATCACCGACGGTGGCGGAGACAGAAAGGGCACGCAGCGGCGGCTTGCCTAAGCAGAGATCAGCCACCTCAAAAGCCAACAAGCGAGCTGCCATACAGATACAGAGCCCAAAAGGTGGGGATTTTTGGTGCAAAATTGAAGAGGAGAGCGTGAATTTGTGTGCATTTGGTGTGTATATTTATAAAGAAAGAAGGTGACAGCAGGACACGAACTGTGGAGCATTTGGAAATTGGAGTGGGACTGTGCAGGAAGTATGAGGGTACGGGCGAAAAGTACCAAAGCAGAAATGGGGTCCACTCTCATAGTTGCACTTTTAGGGTCCCACTAAGTTTACTTTTTTCTTTTAAAATAAATAATTTATTTTATTAGTTCATATTTAAAAATATTGAAATTATTTTTAAATATTTATAAATGTAAATCTTATTAAATGTGTGAATAATAAGTAGTCTTTCTCCGTCTCACAAAGATATACTCGTTTTCTTATTTATCTGTCCCAAATTATAGGTCACTTACTTTATAAAAAGTATATTAAAATTTTTCTTTTCCTAATATATCTTTATTTAATTTACGTTGTTATCAACCCAAATAAATTTATAATATTCCAATTATAATGAAAAATTACATGAATTTATTCACACATTTACTCAAGTAAGCGAGTTAATAAATTTCACATTGCCTAGAAAAACACTTGTCCTCCAATAACAAAGTCAACAATTTATTTCATTATTGTTTCAATATAATATAATTCAATTTCATTTGCATTTCAATTGTAACTTAATGAACATTTAAATTTATTAGATTTTGACTAATATTAAATGAGGGTATAATAGAAAAAGTGTGTAAAATATTTATACTTTTAATTACATTAAATTAGATTTTTTAATCTGTGTGAAAAAGTATTTTTGTGGGACGGATGAAGTAATAAATTGTAGATCTTACAAAATATGTGAATGCAAAATATATTTGATCTATTTGACCGACTTAAATTATTATTTAAATTTAGCCAAACATTGTCTTAAACTTGTGCATTTCAATCACTTTAAAAATAAATAAATATTACACAATTCATAGAAATCACAACTATTATCAATTTTCAATTATCAATTTTATTTATTTATTTTTTATCAAAATCTGCTAAAACTTTAATCAAAAGCTTTATCAAACATATCTTAAATCATTTATCACATTTTTCGCGTGTTGATTTTGACCTAAACAAAAAACAAATAAATATGTTATATATTTATTCATTGTCTGATCTGATGTAGTCCCGGCCATCCAACCAAAAATATTTAAACACACTAAACTTTTGTTGTTCTGTAAATCTTTTTAACAAAATAAGAGATAGTTTGGTGGAGTTAAAAATCTCTGACTTTCTAAAGTTAAGGGGCGGAATTAGGGGGGTAGGTCTGGGCTATACGTCCCGAAAAAAAAATTATTTTTGTAGTGTAAAAATAAAAATTTAGTGTAAAAGATATATATTAGTAGTAACACAATTTCTAAAAAATTTTAAATCCGTCTGTGTCTAAAGTCAAAATCAACAATTAATTTTAGTTACATATTTTTATTGAACTCTTAACTTTGATCAATTTTTTAGTTACATATTTTATCAATTTTTAATTAAAACTACTAAAAACTATAAGAAACAATCTTTTAGTAGGTATAGTATAAGAATACCTACTCAAGAATGTTTGACTAAACATTCAACTCGACATGAATAGATGGGTGCGAAATATATGGGCTCCACTTAGTTAATAATGTGTACCCCACAATTAATGTTTATTAAGCTTATAGTAATATCAAATTAAGAATTAGGTTTCGAATTAATTGAGGAGAGACAAAACTATATGGCACATTTCCTTTGACATCAATGGTTCACATTGAAGTACTTTTTACCAAATAAATGCAAAAAAAATTAAATTATGGAATAATGTCTAATTAATTACATGATTATGTCAGTTGGAAAGTGTTTAACTACACATTTAATTAGGATAACAAGATCTAGTAAACCTTGGTGTTAAAGAAAATTTAGTCACAGAATTTAAAAAAGTCCAAGTTCGTCTCTAGTAGAATTTAGATATTAGAACATATTTTGTAGAAAACAATTGTGTATGTGACTAAACGTGTAAATAGGTGTTTAATTGTCTACCCTTGTGGACATCTTTGTGCTAAAGAAAATTTAGTTACGAAATTTAAAAGAGTCCAAGTTCGTCTCAAGAAGAATTTAGAAATTAGAAATTTTGTGGAAAACAATTGTCTATGTGACTAAACGTGTAAATTATACTTCTTCCGTTTCATAATGATATATTTACTTTTTTTTATTTATATGTTTTAAATTATAGTTCACTTTTGTTGTTATAGTATAATTAAATTTTTTTAATTTGTGTAAAAATAAAAGTAAATATATTTTAATGAGACGGAGTGAATATTAAAATTTAGTTAAAAATGTCATACTAAGAAGATGTAAAGGTTATGGTCCTAAAACCAAATGACTCCATGTGATGATGTGAAAGGCTGTTTTAAAGATGGGGAATTTATAAAATTAGACAAATGCAAAAAATAATTTTTGTAAATAACAAATTTGAATAACATTCCATTTAGACAAAAAGTTGTATGTATATTTTTGTAAAGATGACAATTTTTTTTTTTTTTTGACTTCTCAAAGAAGGAGTTATTCAATATTATTATATTTTGTCAAACGTTTATAAAAAGCTACGTACTTTAAAATATTCATGGAAAGTCATTGAATTTTCAAAAGTGAATCACACGTGTCGTTGAACTTTCAAAAGTTAATACCATATGCCACTCCGTTTAAAATATATTATCATTTCAATTATTTAACTCCAAAAGAAGCTACCTAGTGATTTTTTTTTTAATAAAATTAACGCCCGATTGAATTGATAAATGACAATTTAAGCTGTTAGTAAAGTGTAATAAATAAATAAATTGTTGGCTCGACAATTTAATTTAATTTATTTTTTTCTCGACAGTTGAGGCTGTTGAACCAATTTCAAGTTGTCGTTCGATAGCAGCTCAACTCACTATTTTCGTTTGCTTTTTCTGTGGAATTGTAGATCTGATTTGAATTAACTTTGATTATATTTGAATGAGATATGTAGGAATTTTAATTTTTTATGTAATGTTTTAAAGATATTTTTGTCTAAAATATCAATTTTACAATTATAAAAATCTGCCATATTTAAAAAGTATCATATACAAATAGACATTTTATATAATTACCTTTTTAAAGAATTAGTGAAGATTTCTTTATAAATAACTAAATATTTCTTAATTGCCTAAACGAAGGAACTCTAATCCTACAAATTTGATAACTGAACCGAAATTTTCCCAACAAATTCTCTACCAAAATCTATCAAACACATGACTATGCGCATGTTTAGTGGTGCTAAAATTATTTTTTAGTGTTTATAAATTATGAATAATAAGTGAGTAATAAATTATGAGTTCTACGAAATATGTATATAAAAAGTATGATTGATCAGCTTATAGAACATGTTTGTTAGTACTTATAAGTATTTATAAATTAGTCAAACATCAATTTTATCTACACATTTCATAGAATCTACAATTTTTATTTACTTTTTATTTCTACATTACGTAAGATTCACTATTTATATTCTAAAAATAATAATTTACCAAATAATCACTTAAATTAGGCAAACAAGCACTAGGTATAGCACATGACTAGAAGAATTATTTTGACTATTCAAAATTGTTTTTTTTTTTTTTTTAATTTTTAATTAAATCTTTATATTTATGGGCTCCCATGTGCAACAAATATTAATGATATGAAGTGGGCCCCTGTTACGTGGGCATATTAACCATCCAAACGTGACAATATCAGAATTTTATGAAATCGTTAGGCATTTCTGTCGTTTATATCTTTATTATCTTTTAATTATATTTTTTGGGTTAATTGGGTATTTTTTAACTATATGAGTGGCCTAATGACCAATTTAACCCGCAATTAAAAGAAATCTATTTCTACTCTATACCTTGTCCACGAAACTTTTTTTTTTCTTTGTTTAATGAAATAATAAATTAATTACTATTCTAAGCAAGAATAAATTTAGATTAATCAAGAAGAGTGTGTGAGATTATTAACGAGTCTGTCAAGCCCTATATGATAAGCTAACATTGAATTCATGATTAACTAAATTCATAGATAGTTCTGAAAAAGAATTCAATTCGTCGGACACAGTAAGTTAAGTTTATACACAAAATTTCAATACTCAATTAACGAGAGTAATTATCACCTTTATAATAGATATTTAGAGTCGGTGAAATGCATCATTTTTATTGTTATCATCATTACGTTTCTTATCTTTATTTTTATAACTTGAGTGTTAGAGGGTCTTTTCCAAAACAAATATTAATCATAGTATATGATTTGACATTGACTATGATTACTATAAGAACTTGTTTGAAAAAGCTTTTTAACATATTTTGATAAAAAAAAAATCGGTGAAATATATGATTGAGTAGTTAATAAAATTTTTGAATAAAATAAAGCGTGTGATTAAAATTAATTAATGATTTTGACTATACTTTTTTAACATATTTTTAATTTGGACTAAACAATAACTAAATAAGATAAGAGCTGAACTTGAAACATACCTAATATAACAAAAATTACAACAACCAATAAAGTCAACAATAATGTTCAACCATAACCACACTGAATTTTTTATCTTTATACATGTTCTCAAAAAGTAAAGGTCAGTTTCTCTCTCTGTTGTTTTCACAGTTTTCAATTTTGTAAAATTAAAAAATAAGTGTTTAAATAAAAAAAAAATTAAACTCCAATACACTAAAAAAAGAAAAATTGTAAAAAAGTAAAAATAGTTAAAGCCTTTATTGGTTATTTAAACAAAAATTCTTTAAAAAATTATTTAATAAAAATAGAATAAAATTTTAATTCCACGTCATTAATTTTTATTTATTTTTATTTCCTATTTTGCCAAATTATTATTTATTATGATGACAAATCAACATTAGAAGTTGCAGCATGTGGTGGTCTCAGATTATCCCAAGCATATAACCTTCCTTTTCTACGGCCTATCCCAGTTAGCTTATGAGATTGAGGATCGTGCATATGACAAGAGAAAATTGAATTAAGTATCCATAGTCACACAACTGATCAATAGAAATAAGATTCAAAGTAGGAGATGGAACACAATAAATATTTGAGAGTGATAAATTATATGTGTTAATAGAACCAATTCATGCCAAGGACAATGAGGTGCCATCAACAGCCATAACAAATATAGACGAGTTAGAAAGACGTAAAGAATCAAAGAATGTTGAGTTAGATGACATGTGTTTGGAAGGGTCAGAGTCAAAAATCCATTAGGAATAAATACCCGAGGGGCATGGGGATGACAAACCTACGTGACTAGAGGCTGGTATGACATATGGCTGAGTGACTAGGAACTTCTGAAACTACTCAGCAAGAGTAGTTAGTGGAGGACCAGATGAAGGTATAGCTCCAAGAATAGATGAGTCACAATGTAGTATAGCTTCTGTTGTGTTAGTATTGGGACGATAGAATCGCTGTTGTGACTACTGCTGACTCTATAGAGGTTGATGCTTATTCGATAACTCATATATTAAGACTTCCAACGTCCACTTTGTTTGCAAAAACTACATTCTTCTCTAGCAACCCGCACATAACATTTGTTCTGATTCTATATAGATGGTCGAGAAGGGAGAGCCAAAACCGAAATGCTAGATGTATGTAGAGATGCCTCACCTGCTAGAGATTTCAATCGTGTTTCTTCATCCACAAGTTCACTAACCACGGAATCAACAAAAGGAAGTAGAGTGCGGTGTAAGATGGAGCCCCTAAGCCCCTAAGTTGAGGAACTAATTGTTAGACTTCGAATTAAAGAAGACAACAAAAGTTACGAAGAGGTTCAATCCGGTTGTGGCCAAAGCCAATGTTGTGGAGCATGGTCAAAGCTCCAAGACCTACAAGAACGAGTATGGGCCATCTGGTGGAAAAGGGCCTAAGTTGGGACCTAAATGTGGAATTTCTAAGCAGAAGTTTCTTGAAATTGCTTCAATTGTGACAAGATTGGTCACAAAGTCACTGAGTGCCGCGTTTTAGAAGAAGAAAAAGAAGCAAACATGGTTGAAGATACATCATCATGAAACTTGCATTTGTCATTTTCGAAGTGAACACTGGTGGGTTCAAATCTAAGAGAATGGTGGATAGACACCGGTGCCACACGACATGTTTGCTCGACAAAGAGATGTTTAGTGGTTTTGAAGAAGCAAATGGAGAAAAGTTGTATATGAGAAATTCAACAACCTCTAAAATCAAGGGCCATGGAAAGGTGGTTTTAAAGATGACGTCTAGAAAAGAGCTGACTCTAACCAACGTGCTCTATGTGCTAGAAATTCGCAAGAATTTGGTGTCTGGCTCGCTATTGAACAAGCATGGATTTTGTATAGTGTTTGAGTCAGACAAAGTTATTTTGTCTAAGTCTGGAATGTTTGTAGGAAAGGGTTATGTAAGTGATGAGCTATTTAAGCTCAATGTTATGGCTATTAAGCCAAAAATGAATAAAATGAAAAACTCTTCCGTTTACTTGCTTGAGTCTTCCAATTTGTGGCATGGTAGACTAGGACATGTTAATTATGATACTTTGCGTAGACTAATTAAATTGAATTGCATACCTACATTCCAAATTGATAATAAACATAAGTGTGAAACTTGTGTTGAGGCAAAATTGACAAGGTCATTATTTCAATCTGTTGAAAGAAAAACTGAACCACTTGATTTAATACACACTGATGTATGTGATTTAAAATCTGTACAAACAAGGGGAGGCAACAAATATTTTATTACTTTTATTGACGATAGCATAAAAAATTATTTTGTGTATTTGCTTAAAAGTAAAGACGAAGATATAGCGAAATTTGTTCTTTATAAGAATGAAATTGAAAATCAACTCAACAAGAAGATCAAAGTGTTGAGAAGTGATAGAGGTGGTGAATATGAATCACCATTTGTTGAATTCTGTGTACAACACGAAATTAAACATGAAACAACAAAGACACTTATTCACCTCGGCCAAAATGGCGTTGTTGAGCGAAAAAAGCAGAACATTGAAAAAAATGATGAATGCAATGTTGTTAAGTTCTGGATTACCTCAAAACATGTGGGGAGAAGGCGTGTTATCACTAATTACCTTTTAAATAAGGTGCCCCGAAAGAAAGAAGATAAGAGCCCCTACGAGTTATTGAATAGAAGAAAGCCTTCCTACAAATACTTACGAGTGTGGGGGTGTCTTGCCAAAGTGGCGGTACCTACACTAAAGAAGGTGAAAATAGGATCAAAAACTGTTGATTGCATATTTATCGGATATGCACATAACAGTAGTGCTTATCGATTTCTTGTATATGATTCAAAAATTTCGATATACACAAAAACATGATAATGGAATCAAGAAATGCACCATTCTTTGAACATATATTTCCATACAAGTCCAAAGAAGAAGCGAGCTCTTCCAAAAGGACATATGAGACTATGATTGAGAATAGTCAGGACCAAGAAGTAGAAGAGGAAGTTGAGATTGAACCAAGACGTAGCAAACGAGAAAGGACAGAAAAATCTTATGGTCATGATTTTCTGACTTATATGCTAGAAACTGAACCTCAAAACTTCAAAGAAACTGTAAACTCTTCAGAAGGATCTCAATGGAAAGAGACCATTAAAAATGAAATAGATTCCATTTTGCAAACCATACATGGGAGCTGGTGGATCTTTCTCCGGGAAGCAAACCACTAGGCTACAAATAGATTTTCAAAAAGAAAATGAAAGCAGATGGAACTATTGATAAGTACAAGGCCAGACTTGTAATTAAATGTTACAAGCAATGAGAAGGTCTTGACTACTTTGACACTTATTCTCTAGTAACAAGAATAACTTCCATTCGGATGATATTAGCGATTGCAGCTTTGTACAATCTCGAAGTACATCAAATGGATGTCAAAACTGCTTTTCTAAATAGATATTTAGAAGAAGAAATTTACATAGAACAACCTGAGGAGTTTTCTGCACCAGGACAAGAAAACAAGGTGTGTAAATTGGTGAAGTCATTATATGGCTTAAAAGAAGCACCAAAACAGTGGCATGCAAAATTTGACAATGCCATGATAGAAAGTGGATTTAAAATCAATGAATGTGACAAATGCGTTTACATCAAAGACACATAACATGGTTATGTCATTTTATGTCTTTATGTTGACGACATGGTCATCGTTGGTAGCAACGATAAGATGATTAAATCTACTAAAAATATGTTGAATTCAAAATTCGACATGAAGGATATGGGTTTAGCTGATGTGATTCTTGGAGTTAAAATTTCAAAAACATTAGATGGACTCGTTCTAAGTCAGTCACATTATGTGGACAAAATTTTGGAAAAATTCAATAATGATGATACTGGCGTGGCTAGAACACTGATATATACAAGTCAATATCTATCGAAAAATAGAGGCAATGGTATTTCTCAAGTTGAGTACTCTAGAATAATCGAAATTCTTTTGTACTTAATGAGTTGTACAAGACCAGATATAGCTTATGCAGTTAGCAAACTTAGTAGATATACCGGTAATCCGAGGTCGACCGGTGGAAATAAATAGTAAAGTCTTGAGATACTTGAGATATACTCGTGATTATGGATCGCACTATACGGATATCCGGCAGTTATTGAAGGATATCCGACGCTAAATGGATATCTCGATATTAAGGACTCAAAGTCTACCGGTGGATTTGTATTCACTTTGGGAGGTGCAACGATATCGTGAAAATATTCTAAACAAGCAGTTATTGTGAGATCTACCATGGAATCCGAGTTTATAGCTCTGGATAAATGTGGTGAAGAGGCTGAATTGCCACGCAATTTCTTAGAAGATATTCCAAGATGGTCAAAACACGTACCGACAATTTGCATACATTGTGATAGTCAATCTGCGATTGGAAGGGTACAAAGCAACATGTACAATGATAAGTCTAGACACATACGTCGTGAGACATAATACCATAAGACAGTTACTCTCAACTGGAGTTATCTTTATTGACTATGTAAAGTCTAAAGATAACATTGCGGATCCGCTAACCAAAGAGTTAAATAGAGAGTTGGTTGCAAAGTCATCTAGAGAAATGGGACTTAAGCCTCTGAAAGAATAAGTTATTGTAATGGAAACTCAACCTAACTGACTGGAGATCCCAAGATCTAGGTTCAATGAGAAAACCTAATTACAAATACTTAATAGGATCATTGTGGAGGATTATTTCTTGTCCATTCCTATAATAACAGTGATGCTCGTGGAAAGAGGATAAGCAATAAGCTTTTAATGATTCTTATCGTCGAAAATCCGAGTGGAGTAATGCAGGTTACTCTTAATTAAGAAATCACCTATGTGAGAGAGAAGTGGGGTCGCTTCGAAGGGAATTGTAAGGCTCAATTCTTAATAACTTTCATTGAACCAGGCATATGTTCATAGCCACAAAGCGAACATACCAATGAGAACCGAAATGTGTTAGGAAGAATCTCGTGTGAGGTACATCATCGTTTACACAAAATGCGAGAATAGTTCAAAGACATCGTGTCTACTAATCAGCTAGTAAAGTAAATGTACTTTAACAAGGGAAGGTTCAAAGGTAACTCTTACCTATCCTATCAGGTTTCAACTATGAAATTTTATCACTAAGTATTAGTGTCTCTGTCAATTTCCATTCATTTGGGGATTGTTGGAAAATATATTGGGCAAATAGAATTTTCACTAATGAATATGAAATTGAATCCCACATTGGTTGAGAATTGGGATTGGGAGAGGAGCCTTAAAGGGATTGCAATCCCACATTGATTAGAAATAGAAAAGTGGAAATTTATGGGGACTATAAATACTAGTTCCATCCCACATTGGAAAATAGATAAAATATGGAAATGTGTGGAAAACTTAGTTGTCCCACATCGAATAAAAATAAGATTGTGGACCAATTTATATATGGTTTCCAATTTATAAGGTATAACCATTTGTTGCATAGAGACTCCTCCATGGCCTCACGCTACATGAGAGGTGGGATGCAAATTTTGGATGAGACTTGGCCTTGAGCTTGAACTTGTGTGCGGGCGTGACTGCGCCTACGAATGTCGGACCGAATGAACCAAAAATTGGCCACAAAGTGCAAGCCACGTTTTTGAATTTTGTTTTACTTTTTTTCATTTAAAACGTAACTCCAAAACTGATATCCATTTATTTTTGTAACTCCAAAACGTTTGGAGTAAAGGTAGTATGCACTGAATGCAAAAGGCTCCTCCTTGCCTATATATATAGCAACAATCCTTCAGTTCAGAACACAGAAAAGCTACTCCACGAAATCTTTCTGCATTCTCATTCCTGTCATATTCCAGTCGCTTGGTGATTCCGTTCCAACTCATTTTCAGTTCACCTGCACAGTTGCAGTTCACGCCGCTGTATCCTGGGAAACAAGCGCTCGAGTTACTTCGGTGAGGGGGCAAATATTGCTTTAAGGACACCGTGTTCGACCACAGCCCCACTCCAAGGCGTTGATTTCAATTTTACATTCAAAGACTGTTTAATTCTTCGCTTAACCTTTACGTAAATTATTCATCTGCGATTGTTTACTTCAACATCTAACAAGCTTTTTTATAACATGGCCTAATGACCAATTTAACCCGTAATTAAAAGAAATCTATTTCTACTCTATACCTTGTCCACGAACTTTTTTTTTTCTTTGTTTAATGAAATAATAAATTAATTACTATTCTAAGCAAGATATAAATTTAGATTAATCAAGAAGAGTGTGTGAGATTATTAACAAGTCTGTCAAGCCCCATATAATAAGCTAACGTTGAATTCATGATTAGCTAAATTCATAGATAGTTCTGAGAAAGAACTCAATTCGTCGGACACAGTAAGTTAAGTTTATACACAAAATTTCAATACTCAATTAACGAGCGTAATTATCACCTTTATAATAGATATTTAGGGTCGGTGAAATGCATCATTTTTATTGTTATCATCTTTACGTTTCTTATCTTTATTTTTATAACTTGAGTGTTAGAGGGTCTTTTCCAAAACAAATATTAATCATAGTATATGATTTGACATTGACTATGATTACTATAAGAACTTGTTTGAAAAAGCTTTTTAACATATTTTGATAAAAAAAAAATCGGTGAAATGTATGAAAGAATAATTAATAAAATTTTTGAATAAAATAAAACGTGTGATTAAAATTAATTAATGATTTTGATTATACTTTTTTATAAGATTTTAAATTTGGACTAAACAATAACTAAATAAGATAAGAGCTGAACTTGAAACATACCTAATATAACAAAAATAACAAAAATTACAACAACCAATAAAGACAACAATAATGTTCCACCATAACCACACCTTTTGAATTTTTTTTATCTTTATACATGTTCTCAAAAAGTAAAGGTAAGTTCTCTCTCTCTGTTGTTTTCACAGTGTGTTTTCAATTTTGTAAAATTCAAAAATAAGTGTTTAAATAAAAAAAATTAAACTCCAATACACTAAAAAAAGAAAAATTGTAAAAAAGTAAAAATAGTTAAAGCCCTTATTGGTTATTAAAACAAAAATTCTTAAAAATATTATTTAATAAAAATAGAATAAAATTTTAATTCCACGTCATTAATTTTATTTTTTTATTTCCTATTTTACCAAATTATTATTTATTATGATGACAAATCAACATTAGAAGTTGCAGCATGTGGTGGTCTCAGATTATCCCAAGCATATAACCTTCCTTTTCTACGGCCTATCCCAGTTAGCTTCTGAGATTGAGGATCTTGCATATGACAAGAGAAAATTGAATTAAGTATTCATAGTCACACAACTGACCAATAGAAATAAGATTCAAAGTAGGAGATGGAACACAATAAATATTTGAGAGTGATAAATTATGTGTGTTAATAGAATCAACTCCTGCCAAGGACAATGGGGTGCCATCAACAGTCATAACAAATATAGACGAGTTAGAAAGACGTAAGGAATCAAAGAATGTTGAGTTAGATGACATGTGTTTGGAAGGGTCCGAGTCAAAAATCCATTAGGAATAATTACCCGAGGGGCATGGGGATGACAAACCTACGTGACTAGAGGCTGGCATGACATGTGGCTGAATGACTAGGAACTTCTGAAACTGCTCAGCAAGAGTAGTTAGTGGAGGACTAGAAGAAGGTATTGCTCCAAGAATAGATGAGTCATAATGTAGTATAGCTTCTATTGTGTTAGTATTGGGACGATAGAATCATTTGTTGTGACTCATCACGACTCTATAGAGGTTGATGCTTATTCGATAACTCATATATTGAGACTTCCAACGTCCACTTTGTTTGCAAAAACTACATTCTTCTCTAGCAACCCGCATATAACCTTTGTTCTGATTCAATATAGATGGTCGAGAACGGACAGCCAAAACCGAAATGTTAGATGTATGTAGAGATGCCTCACCTGCTAGAGATTTCAATCGTGTTTTCTCATCCACAAGTTCACTAACCATGGAATCAACAAAAGAAAGTGGAGTACAGTGTATGGTGGAGCCCCTAAGTCCATCAAAATCATTGCAAAGTGTCATAAAATACTGAACCAATCGTTGCTCTTTTCTATAAATAATATAATCCTCACATGCTTTCATTTATGTTGTTTCTGTAAGAGCGAACTCATCTCAAATCAAAGTCATAGCAATGTAAAATTCTAGAATACCCATATTCTTTTGTTGTAAAGCATGTATATCAATCTCCAACTGAGACCGTTTTGCAAAGTTAGATTTAGCGTATAACTTTTGCAAATGATCCCAAACTTCATTTGCCGTTTCATACTTTACCAACTGTGCACCAACGAAATGTTCAACAGAATTGTGAATCCATGTAAGAATTTTGGCAATTTTGGCATTGCTTGATTCTTAAGAATCTAATTATGTTGCATAATTAGCATTTGTACCATTATGTATCACAATGGTTCCAATAACATAGCCCCACCATTTTTTACTTTAAAGAAAATTCTTCATCACAATATTCCAAAATAAATAATTTTTACCAACTAATCTTACACTAATAGATTGAAGTGAATCATCCATTTCAGTTGTCCTTAAAAGACGGGAATCAAGATTACACAATTCCAGAAAAATCAGCAACTCAAACGACTAAACGATTTGCCTTTAAAGACGTACCTCAACCAACATCAAACAAACACCACCAGAATATCATAAATTACAAATAAAACTAACTATCTTAAAGAATCATACCAAAAGGACGCCGCCACTATCACCGAGAGTGGGCTTCACGCGCGTCATCGTTGTACCTGCATGTGGGCCCTCACGCGCCGGCTATGTCGGACCTTCTCGTCGCTGTGAACCCAAATCTGGTCACCAAAATTGATTTGAAGTCGTCTTTAATGAGAAATTGAATTTGCAGCCATGGTTCCCAAAAAAAAATAAAAAATAAAAAATCTAGGGCTTTGAAATGAAAAGGATAAAGAAGGAACAAAAAATTCAACACACAAATTGGGCTCTTATACCATGTTAGAGATTTCAATATAACATATCAAACTAATATAGTCGAACAAATAGAGAAGATGAGAACAAAAGAATTATTATAGAGCAAAAACTGAATTAGAGTTTTTAGAGTTACAATTAGTATATATAATAAGACAAATATGAAAATAATAAACTACCTTACACAATATTATTATACTCTAACATGAGTCATCATATCTTTTATATGCAGACAAACAACTTGATTGTTTTATTTGTATTAACGTTTCTAACAATGTAAATAGTCTTCTATTTGCTCTCCTTATAAGCACAAAAACTTTATAGGTCATCACATTTTGTCTATTGAGTTTTAATAGGTTGACAAAGTACTCCTTTTTCGCTTGAATTAGCATCCACGTGCGGTATAATGATAAAGGAGTGTAAAATTGTAAAATTCTCTAACTTGATAAGTAGTTGCATATACTTATATATTACAGCATTTTCATTGAATAATCGCTTATCGTAGACTCTTAGAACATACCCTTTTGCTCCCAAATCACGAAAGACATCGACTAAGTATTATTAAGTATGAACAACAATGTAATCTTCTTTAGCATATTCTTCATTATTTTTGGTTTAATATGTTTTCTTATGTCACATGTTGAGGTGCACATGTAACAATTTTATTTATTTTTCGCCATTTTTAGTTCGAGAAATTGTGGCATGCATGCAATGCACACAAGAACATTCAGTCTCAGCAACAAAAAAGTGTGTTGATAGATAGATTCATAAATGAAAATATTCTTTTGAAAAAATGGAAAGATTTGAATGAAGAAATTGTCTTTATTTTGAAAGGAAGATATTTAAATTTGACGAGTTTAATGATTGTCTTTTAATCTTAATATATTATTATTTTTAAGTTAGAATATTTTCAATTCAAAAGTTATGTCTCTTTGTCTAAGAGTTGTACATTTTCAACATTATATTTTTTTCAAAATTACAACAGTTTGAAGGTTCGAGTCTTGCATTTGGTATGGATTTGACATATTATGGCCTTGAGTTAAAAGTAAATTCTCAATCATACTCCATCGAACGCATCCTGCGATCTCCACCAAAGCTCCGAATAGGGACCGTGAGAACCCTCAAAGTTGGGGTTCAACCTTTTTCTTTTCACAAAACATCTCCTACTTTTATTTGAAAAGTTGCAAACATTTATGGAAGGCCACCACTTTGGATGAATGGCCATATCCAAAAACTATAAATAGTGCTTTTCATAAAGCATTTTTTAAACAATAAAGTCTTTCTACTCCCTTGATTTTCTTACAAATAAATCACTTTTTGTGTACAAATTTCGTTTCAATATTCGTGTCAAAGTTCAGTGATAAAGACAAAAGTCATGTTCGTTGGGTTTTATGCAATTGACGTGCTGCTTGTATAGGAATGGAAACGTGCTATTTTGGAAGATAATTGCTCGTAATCATGAATACCAGAGAAAGTAACATTGTCTTATGAGAAATTGTGAATTCGATATGCTCGCATTATTTTCTGATTTCGGATCAACAATAAGTTTGATTTCGTTTTGTTCAAAAATTCAAAATTCTATGCATGTTTTGTATGATCTTTGCAAGAAAAAATTGCGATAAAAATCTAGATGTCGCGTGAACTACATATTTTTATTGCTAGTTTGTAATAAAATTCTTATATCTATTTAAGGTACCACCGATAAAAATATATTTGATGAATTTTTCATATCGAAATATGTTAATTCGTCGATGAATGCATGTTTATATGTTTCTTTACATTTTTTTTTTCGAATTGTGCAATTTACTCTTTATTTAGCATAGAAAATGGGTCGATTTGAGTGAAATGCTTTATATTCAATCATAATATACTTTTGATGATATACACCAATACAAATTCAATCTATTATTATAATTATTATTTTATTTAAGTTTTTAGTACTTATCAAAAAACCACTTCCTCTTATACTACTTGCAAGAATATTCATGCAACTTGCGAGGATGACAACGTGAAGATAAAAACAAACGCGTATTTGTTTGACAATAATTAATCTAAATTAATTTATTATTAAAAGTTTATATATATTAATAGAGAAAGGGAAGAAAGAGAATCAAAGTCACACCGACACCTAGAAAATAAAATATTTATGAATTCGAAAATCATTAATCCATTTTTTTTAAAGAAGATAATAAAGAAAAATGCCCATTCTTAAGTAGCATTTTTGGTAAGCAAAAAAAAAAAAAAGAATTAAATCAAGTATCTCTCGTGCAAAGTAGGCTCGACTAGGATACAATGGAATGAAAGATCGCTTTGCGTTGAATCCTTTTAGCCTTTCTAGAATGATGGCTCTATTATCTTAAGGAGCATTATCGAACTCGAAATCATATTTCAAAAAATTTGTAGGTGATTATTTTCACATTAACACAATATTGTAAAAAATTTGTTAATGAATAATTTATCAACATTATTGGTTCTAGATTTACATTTTGATAGCGTAAGCGATCAGTTTTAACTTATCTGGTCGCGATTGATCGTAATTGTAATCGTCATTCTTCAAAGAAACGAGCATAGATTTCGCATACGGGCTCAGAATTTCTATTATAATATGTTTTCGAATCGTCTCGACGAGCCGGTTAAGATTAGTCGCTTAGCCACTGCTGAAGATGGATTTTAGCCATTTGAAGTCGTCTTGTTAACTTAAAATGGCAATCTAGTTTGTTATGTCTATTTTCGTCTTGTGACATTTATCGATGTGTTTTATTTCAACTAGGGTTTGAGTATTTAAGAATTATTTTTCATTAATTTTAGTTAAAAAGAATATTAATTGTTTTTGACTATAATCAATTTAATTTGGATATTTATGGAATTAATGAGTTGAGTTTGAGTTATGTTTAATTCTTTTATATTTTAATTGCGACACATTTGATGGCCATAGTAACAACAAATTGAGCTTTAGTTTTTTATTAATTTTCTAAAAAGTTTCAATTAATTTTTCACATTTTACGTTTCTTTTAACAATACATTTTAACATTTTATGGTCAAAAATCTAATTTTAATCAAAACAAATTAAATTTTATTTTAATAAAGTGTGAACACGTAAATTCAATCTACAAATTAGGAGAATCTTTTATATTAAATCTTTATTTTTCAAAGACGTCAACATTTGCTTTTGTTGATTTGTTTAAATAAAAAATTTCAACACAATTATTAAGCGGAGGAATTGAAAAGCAGACAAGATCATGGAATCAATGAGTTGGCTGATAGTTACATATGAGCTGTCAAAAACCGTACATTTCACATGGGACAGATAAGTAGACTACTCGAGCACACGGCACTTGGTCGGAATATATAGAGAATATTGTCACTTATAACATCCTCCAACTATTCAAAATTGAAAAACATTTTTACTATGAAAGTTTATCAAATTCTATCATACGCCATTGTGTTTGGATTAGAACTAAAGGATCGATAGTTGGCAATTAGAGACGGACTACATCGATTGAGACTTTTCAGGACTTTTATTTTAAACTTTCTAACTCTCATTACTCTTTTTAGAGAAGTGAAGAACTCGAGAGTAACAATCCCGTTCCAAAAGAGAGAGAAAGGAAGAAGGCCCATCCAGTGTCGAAAATGCCTCTACTAAATATGGTTTCACTCTGAACCCTTGGAAATAAAGAATAATGGAATATATCCCCCACATGTGTTGTTTTCTAGTCATTTTAGGGACATCTCTTCCGAACGTACTCTAAAAAAGAAGTCCAAGAAAAACTTACCCGAAGAACGAGACTTTTGCGTGAGATGAAATCTTAAATTTGAAAAAAAAGAAATTCTTAACTAGTTTGTAAACTTGCAGATGTACTCTATATCAATTACTTTTGTGTTTTAATTCTAAAAAAAATATGTGCAACTCCAAATCTTCGAAAAAAAAATGATTTGAAGTTTTTCTTCAAATTTATTATAAATCCACCACGATGTTAATTAGTCCTTTCGATTGACATGAGTTGAGTTCGCAGTTGACACTATAAGTCAACTATTACAAAATAAATAGTAAAAATGTCGAGGTAGAACTATAAAACTCTTACCGAAAAGTTACATTATAAAATGAAAATTAAGACATTAAATAAAAGAAAAGGTGAACATCAATACAGATTCACATGTTTTGCTTTAATAAAAAAAGTTTTTTAAGAAATAATTTTAAAATTTATATTAAAACAAAATAATAATATAAATATATTTTACTTTAAATGTCATCAAAGTAGTTGTGTGGGACAGAAGTTTTGCCTAATAAACCAAGAAAAGATGCTGAAATGTGCATTAGCTTATCTACTGCTTTCTTTTTATGTGCAAATTGGATTATTTAATTGCTTACTCCTCTGTACCACATGATAAATGCCGCCTTATAATCTTGACTTTTATATCGTTTGGTACTGCAATGCCTCTCCAATTAATTAAATATATGTTTGATGAAATTTAAAATTATTCTTTAAAAGATTTTAAAAAATATTAGTAAAATATGTAGTTGAAAAGTTGATAAAAATTATGGATTTCATTAAATGTGATTGAAACATTCTCTAATTTTTAAATATTTAGTTACATAAATTTTGATGTTTCATATAACAAATTTAATATTTAAATTTAGAAAAATTTCTTAAATTACCATTTAGTAATGTGTGAACGATCGGCATATCTATGATTCCTTTTTCCAAATGAAGCAGCAGGCGTAGAACCTATAAAAAGGAGATGGTTGTGGCGCGAAGAACTCTTGTGCACCTACGTCATTCGACTTGCGCGCAAACCCGTCCTGTTATCATATGGAAGAATTGAGCTTATTGTTGAGCTGATTATTCAGAGCCAGCAATAAGCTGTGGGAATTTTGTCTCGCAACTAGAAGAAGATGGCTTTGGGGTCACTATTTTTATTAAAATCTACTAAAATTTTTAAAAAACTTAGTCAAACAGATGTTTAATAAAAGATTTTTGAAAGATTGTGCATTTTATCTCGTTTTGCCATGTCTTTGCTTATCTTCCATTTGAATTCAAGAATATATAAGAAAAAAAATAAAAAGAAATATACGAAATACAAGAAAATATTTGTCGTCATACGTACATAAAATAGGCATATTTATGTAGGAGACCACATGATTGAAGTATTTGTAGTTGCACTATAAGAGCATGTACGATTGTGTTTAAAAAATAAAAAGTTTGATTCATGAAAAATGTATTTTTAAAAATGGTGTGTAACAAAATAAGTAACTTAAAAATGGCTCTAAACAAATGGGTCATGGATGTTACTGGATGATTCAGACAAACGGTGGTTTATAGAGTTTGGGCCTTAAGTACTGAAGCCAGAGACGAGCGGGTTCAGGCCTAAGAGAGACAACACAGATTTAGGCCTAAAGTACTAACCCAGGGATGGGCTCAGGCCTCAGAGACATAATCCAATCCGTGATCAAATGGGGCAAATATTTGATCCACTTTTATCAGACTCAAAACAATTATTGATTCAACTAATCAATTTAGATAAATAATTGAAATAAAAAACTGTAATAATTAAATATTTTGAAAGTTGTTAAATAAATATTATTAATTTATTCATGTTTTAAAATATTATTGCATTTATATTTAATTGAACATATGATTAAGTACCTTCGACCTTATCATCATAATACAAGTTGGATGCTTACTTAGAGAAGTGCTGACAAACACTACTTTTATTTTGATAGAAAAATTTCCATTACAGGAGCATTAGAGAATGTTTATCATTAATTTAGTAGTGGAAGGCATTTAAGTTTGAAAGTATGTTATTATATATCCCACAGATGAAGTGAAATTTGCTTTTAATTATTTATTAGGACATGGTTCTTTTGTAAAATGTACAGCTTTGATGATTCATATTAATTTAAATAAAGCTTTTATTTGAGCTGGATATTTGGATAATTTTATATTTTAACCCCACTATCAATTCGATTAACAATACTACCGCAAAGCCACATAAGTTATGATAGGAGACATACTTATGGCACCTAAGACTTGATCATATTAACCTTAACAAAATCTAAAGATCTTCAAAAGATGGGACTCTCAATATATTAGAGTAGGAATGTGCGTGAGTTGAGTGAGATCAGTTTTAGGTCCAATCCAACAAATTCAGTTTGACAAAAAATTAAACTGAACCAACTCGACTACGGATTGAAAACTTGGGCCCAATTCACAATGGGACAAATTTTTTTGGGTCCAATTGTTGATTTTGTTGGAATTTTTTTTTAGAAATTTATATCATCCACCTATATTTTTTACAAAATTTGAATTAAACTATATCAAATTTATTTTTTAATAATAGTATAAATACACTAATTATACTGGATAATAAAAAAAATTATTATTTAAATATAATTTAAACATATCAATTTATAACGATTTCAACATATTATTAAGGGACCAAATCTTATTATTCCATAAATGGTGGAGTGATTAAAGATAATTATTAAACTATATCTCTACCAACACACACTCCACTATTTCCAAACTTCTTTCTGGGTTTGTAATCCTAGAAGGAACAAGAAAAGAAGAAATAATTCAGCCACGAAGAAGATTTTTTTTTTTAAAAAAAATCACAAAACAGACGTTGAAGAAGAAGTTTACCGTGCCGGTTCCCGTAGGAGAAAATGTAAATTTTATTTATTTATTTATGCTATGCATGTTATCTTTTGCTTCAAGATTTGCTTTTTCGATCTTTTGAAAAAGTAACAAATTTTTGGTGCTTTTTTCAAAATAATTAGGATTTATTATGTGAATGAAGTTAATTTCACATAAATCACGATAAATTTGAGTTATTTAGTACCAGTTAAATGGTTTTTTTGGTCATCACCAAAATAAATCAAATGTTAGTTTTGTGGACATACGAAAAACCTTAATATTTTGTCATAATCTGCACGTTTTTGTCAAACACTAGCTTCTAATTCTTTTTTAGTAAACTCTGTTGCCATTGAAGGTGTCATCAATATGATAATTGTTGGTACTTTACTGAATACTAATGTGATAAAATATGAGATATTTCGATATAATAGATGTGTATAAATCAAACTAATTCATTATTCTTTCAAGTCTCAAACAACATATATTACCATGCTTGTTAATTTACCGTATTACGATTTATATATTGTTATCCCATATCAGTAAATTACAATATTATTATTTCTTGCTACCATATTGCACTAATGTGCATTGTGTAATGTTATTGTGACTGAAAAATATTATTTTGCCAAATTACATACAATGGATGATTTAATGATAAGAATGTTTTTGTATACGACGAGAAATTTGTAAATTATGTACATTACTATTTGAAATTTACCATTTGATTGACATGAAATTGTTTTAATTTATTTAAACATTGTTTATTTAATTTGAGATTAGTAAGGAATCCTCAGATCATTTTCACACGCTAATCCATGCGTTCCTTATTTTATTTTTGCAAGAATGTGTATTTTATACATCAATACATCAAACGAGTGCTACTTTGATATGTTGATGATGTGGAGAATTTATTTTTTGAATTTTAAATTTGAGATGATATTATGGGATAATATACTTTAATTGAAACTGATTAAATGATAGTTCTTTAATAGTCCAGTATAATTCATTTAATATTCTTCCTATTTGATATTCCTATAATTTTTTTTATCTAATAAATCTCAAATTCTATAGATAATATATTGTATTTGTTTAATTATCTCTCTCTTTTTTTTTTTAAAGTTTGAACTTAATTCAAATTGGGCCAATTTCAATTATATTAAAATTAGAAATTTGTAAGACATTGACACGATTTAATTAATTTTGAATTTTTTGAAATATTTTTTAATAAATAAGTTGGGTTGGATAAGTTTTTATGAGGTAACCCGCAATCTAACCCAACCCGACCCACAATATGGATTTTCAAAACTGAATTTTGGGTTGGTTTTTGATGAGCTCTACATTAGAGGTAGAATCTTTTTCCATTTGTGAATCATCTTTGGAGGGAAAAATGACTAATAGATCCTTTTCGGCAGAAAGATACAAAGCTAATAATGTCTTAGAATTAGTATACTTGGATGTATGTGGTCCTAAGAGCACACCTATAAAAAGCGGTCACGAGCACTTCATCACCTTTACTGATGAGTATTCGAGATACAGATACATATACTTGATATTTTGTAAGTCTGAAGCTTTTGATAAGTTCAAATAGAATCAGGTTGAGGTTGAGAAACATATAGGGAAAATCAGAAAGTATAAGACACTTCAATTAGATTGATGTGGTGAATACTTGTTAGGTGAGTTTAGGAACTATTTATCAGAAAATGGGATTTTATTTTAATTGAGCGCGCCGAAGACGTTCCAACAGAATTGCTTTTCAGAAAGGAGAAACAAGACTATGTTAGACATAGTAAGATCCCTAATGAGTTTCTTAACCATTCCTATCTCATTTTGGGGATATGCACTTGAGACAGCTACATATGTTCTTAACTTGGCACCATCTAAGTGTGTCTCTAAGACTTCCTTAGAGTTGTTGAATGTGTGCAAGCCGAATTTGTGCCACCTCACATTTGTAGATGTTCAAAAACATGTCTGTTTGAAGGATACTCTAGAGGCAACATGAGATATTACTTCTATACTCATCAAGACAAGAAGATATTTATCAATGCAAATGCAACATTCTTAGAAGACCGTATATAGAAGAATATAACTCAACGATTAACATAGTACTAGAAGAGATGGAGAGAAATATTCCCATATCACCAACTCTAGAAGTATAGTCTCATCTTGATAATTACAAACTATTAGAACTAGGAAAGTGTATGGTGCTTGATCGTAGTGAGAGCAATGGATAGACCCTACCCAAAGCAAGGATGTGCCCAACCATACACATCAAGAAATGCCCGATATTGTTGAGCATGTAGCATTCGCTCAAAGTGTAGACACTTGAGTGAATGTGGACATATAAGTTACGCAATTAGTAGAAACCACAGTCCACGAACCACCACCACTTAGACGAAGTTTGAGGGTTATCTGAAAATTCATGAGGTATTTACTTGTTGGAGAAACCTATTAGGCAATCTCCAAAGAATAGGAAGATGGCCGGACTTCATTCAAGAAAGTAATGGAAGATAAGGACCCAAACTCATGGAAGAAAGTCATGGACTTAGAAATAGAATTGATGTATTCTAATAGTTTGGATAACTTGTAGATGTATCTGAATCGTCAAACCTGTTGGGTATAAGTGAGTCTACAAAAGAAAGAGGAGGAATAGACAGTAAGGTGCAAACCTTTAAAGCTAAACTTGTGGCTAAGGATTTTACCCAGAGAGAATGTATTGATTAAACCTTCGTGCCAGTAGCAATGCTTAAGTACATTCAAACCATTCTATCCATTGTAACTTATTTAGACTATGAGGTTTGGCAAATAGATGTCAATACGATATTTTTTGAATGGCCATCTTGAAGAATGCATCTTTATGCTGCAACTAGACGAGTTTATGATAAGAGAACACAAAAACAAAGTTTATAAGTTGCAAAGGTCATTTATGCACTTAAGCAAATGTCCAGATCTTGTTACAAAAGATTCGATGAAGTGATTAAAACATACAATTTTGTATGTTTTGATCATAATTTCGACGAACCCTGTTGTTACATTCAAGTTTATTCAAGTTTGCTCAAGATTCTACTTCGGTAACGATGCCTCAGAATATAGAGAAGTTAAACACCTTTATTCAAGTTTGCTTTAGATTTTGTTTCGGCAACGATGCCTCGGAATATAAAAAAACTAAACACGTGCATTAGTAAGCTTTGATATTTGCTTCGGCATAGTGCTTCAGAATGTATAGCAAAGCCAATGGGTGCAATATCAAGCTTCGGTCTTCGGCATGATATCTCAGAGCATAGAGAAGACAAAAAATCTCAAACCATCTTTCAAGCTTCCGTCTTCGCTTCGACATGATGCCTCGAAGTATAGAGAAGCCATGAACTCTCAAACCATCTTTCAAGCTTCAAGCTTCAAGCTTCGGTCTTCACTTTGGCATGATGCTCGGAGAATAGAGAAGCCATGAACTCTCAATCCATTTATCAAGCTTCATATTCCACTTCGTCCAGATTCCTCAGAACAAATAGAAGCTTTGATTTTTAAGCTTCAGTGTCCGCTCGACATGATGCCTCGAAAAATAAAAAAACTACCTTCAAACTTATTCAGGGTCTGACATATTTGTAGTGTTGGGTCAGAAAGAGATCCTAAAGATCTTGCAATTCATCTGAAAGAACATTGGAAGTCATCTACCTCACATGAATATGGGCTCATATTTGAGGGATAATGTTATGTCCAAAAATTACCAATCTACCTGGATGCCATGTCAGCCTCAAGGCACACAAGGCATGATAGGCTGAGATGATTAATAAGCCTAGTCAGATGCTCGGTCGAAGATGTAAGTCTCAACATCGGGGGCTTAATTAATAGCCTCGGATGGAAGAAAGGACATTTTCTATATACTTGCAGTGGAATGGATGCCTTAGACTTGAGCCTCGAATTTAGGCTTGGACTTCGGACTTAAGCCTCGGACTCAAGCCTCAAACTTTGTGCGTAATTCTGACAGATTGCACCTTAACATTAATATACTTCACGTGCCGGACAATACATCTAGTACAAAATTTCAACTTATCTTGATACCCGAATCATAAAAGGAAATGTCCAATCATAAAAGAGAACGTCCCATTATAAAAGAGAATATGACTTAACTACTTTTAACAATTCTCTATAAATAGGCGATTAAGAGTACCGATCTAATACCCCAGGGGCATTACATGTTGACCACCTATTGAGGTGTCGTGAGTGGGCAATCCAAGATTAATAATTGATCTTGGATTGCCCACCTGTTGACACCTCAGCAGGTGGACAACATGTAATGCCCCATTGGGGGCATTAGATCATTATTCAGGCGATTAAATCTTAGAAGAAATAGTTATAAATTTTATAGAGAGAAATCCTATACAATGAGGCTGCTCGGATAAGTAGAGATTGTAAATTATTACGAAAACGCTTCCCATTTGCATTGAGAGAAAGAGAGGTCTATCTTCTATTTTCGACCGTTGACTTTGAGAAATATCATCTATTTTTTGAGGTCAATACCTGTGTCTACTTGAAGATATTTGACAAGAAAGTAGTTTTGTTGGTACTATATGTAGATGCCATCTTACTCATTGAGAATGATGTATGAATAATGTTGTTAATTAAAGCATGATTGACCCAACAATTTCACATAAGGGACTTAGATGAGACTAGCTAAGTTCTAAAGATCTAGATCTTTAGAGATCATATCAATAGACAGATAGCTTTGTCTCAAGCTTTATATATAGACAAAATTCTTATCAAATTTGCTACATTTGCTATACAGGATTTCAAGAAAGGGAACTTACCCTTTAGACATGGAATCCAACTCTAAAAAAAATGTCCTAAGTTGTGCACAAGACCATATATTTGTTACACTATTGAGGGATGGTGAGTTAGTATCAATCTAACATTGGACCAGAATATTGGGTAGCTGTTAAGCATATCTTAATGTATTTTCTTAGAACAAAGAATCATTTGCTTGTACTTAGAGTCAAAACTGAACATGTAGGTTATACAGACTCTAATTTCCAGTCAGATGTCTGGATCAATGTTTGTACTCGGTGGCGGAGTCGTGATCTAGAAGAGTATGAAGCAATTATGCAGAAGAAGTAAATGCAATGAAAGTTCAATGATTTTTTCATGATAATTCTCTTTTTAATACTCTTGTAAGTGTCTATATTGATTACTAAAGAAATGCAATTTATATAGAACAATCTGCAAAATTTTCCATCAAATCAGATGAGAGGTCGGTCGACTTACATAAGTTCAGATGACCAAAAAGTAGCTGTTTGAAAGTACAAGATTAGAAACAGAACAGTCAAATTTTTGAATGTTGGAAATTCGATCGAACAGTTGATGAAGTTCGGTCGATCTATCTGTAGTTTGATTGACAGAAATTTTGATCCGAAAAGTTTTGAAAAATTAATTTTAACTCTGATCAAAATATTTTATGCAACTGTTATCAAAATAGTTTTTGGTGCATAAAATTATTTTTGAGCTTGTATAATTTAATTTCTAAATACTAGCGCGTTAGTACCTTTACATTTGATTGAAAGTTCTACACATCTATCTTTTTTGAAAGGTCTCTTGAGCTCTTGTCTTGAATGAAGTGACTTTGACCTTGATCTTCATTGAGAGTCTGATCTATGATAGTCTTGATCTTGATATTTGACAATGATTGACTTGTCATTGAGCGTTTTGAAGATTATGATCACATTAAATCAATTGTTAGTGATACAAGATTAACTTGTTTGTTATGATCAAAACATCAATGTTAAAGTCAACCATATGTCAATACTTAATTCGTAACGGAATAATTTTTGATATTCGTGAACTCAAGGGTTTTTGATGTGCTAATGAATAAAATCAATTAATAAGGTCAAATACATCGGTACGCTGAGAGCTGAAAGCAAGCAAAGTAATAAACACATTAACGTTTGAATTTTGCCACTCTATGAGAGAGTAAATAAATATGCTCAACTATATTGCAGTTTAAATCTTAGCTCGGTATTTACCATTAGCTACATCAATTGTGACTTTACAATAAAGAAATTGTTGGAGAAAATGCGAGCATAAGTATGATAATAATTAGAAAGGGCAAAATGGTCATTTTGGCCCAATGCTAATTATTTGATGTCCATCGAGGTTAAAACACATGTTTAGCAAGTTAAGAAGATGTAATTACGAAGAATATAAATTGTTTCTGTGATTTTATATAATTCGAAAGTTCGGTCTTAGGCTTTTTGTGGAGTGAGCATAGACTAATAATTGAACTATATTGTCTGAGTCGGATTAACTAAGCCTAATTATTAGAGTTCGAATTATATAGGTCTGATTAAGTCCCTTTGGTAACTCCAAAAATAGACCATGACTTAATCATGAAAATAAGTAAAATTCAAGAGTTGCACGATTGGCCATGTCAAAATGTTGACTAAGTCAAACTCTAATTTGACCAAAGTCAAAACTTGGGTTGACCAAGACATGCAATTTTGACCAAATCATTAAAATAGTTCTATTGTGATTACAACTTAAAATTCAAGTTCCCAAGTCACGTACAAATCATAATTAGATTAGAACAAGAGCAAGTCACTTAGAAATCCTAATTAGACTAGATCTATAGGTCTTGAACATTTGAACTTTGTGACGATGAGATTCCAAATTTTTGATGTCTAGCAACCAAGATCCCAAACCTTTTAAACTTTTATGCCTGAGGTTTTTTGTGACAGAAAACATCAATTTAACCGTTGAATGGCCATTTTTATTTGAAATGACATTTTTACCCTTGCTTTAATTTAGTGTAAATAGCACTGTGAGTCTTTAACCTTTAAATTATGTGACAATGAAGATCTGAAACTTTAATTTCTAGCACCCGAGATTCTAAACATTTTAAACATTTGCATTTGAGGTCCTTTTGTGATGAAAAATATCAGTTTGACTGTTAAAATGTCAAAATTTGAGTAAAATAATTACTGTACACATATTTAATTTTGAATTAAATATAAATAAATATAAAATGAAGAAACAAAGCAAAAGAAAAAAGAAAAAAGAAAAAAGAAATAATCAGCTTCATCAATTCTAAAATACCCATCCCAACTCCAGCGGAAGCGGTATATCATAATAATTAGTTTGTATTTTTAAATTACTGATGAAATTATTGGTTGGAATAATCATCTTCCACAATTTCAAACTACCCACTCCAACCCCAGCGGAAGCGGTATATCATGATAATTTGTTTGTATTTCCAAATTTTTGGTTGAAATTGGTGGGGGTGATGATTTTATTTTTATTTTTCTTTTCTTTTTAATAGTCAAATTGATGTTTTATATATATAAAAAAGACATCAGGCTCATATGTTTGAATGATTTGGGATCTCATGTGCTAAAATTTAAAGATTTGGGACCTCATTGTCACAAAGTTTAAAGGTTAAGGACTCTAAGTGCTATTTGTCCTAAATTAAATAAAGGGTACAACTGTTATTTTAATAAAAAATTAATCATTTAACGGTCAATTGATGTTTTTTTGTCACAAAAGGACCTCAGGCGTAGACATTTGAAATGTTTGGGATCCTAGTGCTAGAATTTAAAGGTTCGGGACCCCATTGTCGCAAAGTTGAAAGGTTCGGGACCTCTAGTGCTATTTACTCTAAATAATATTCCATACTTTTTAGTGTTTGATAACTATAGAAAAGTGAGAATAAAGATTGAGATATGTTTTTCAATTTTCCTCAAATATTTTTTGTGTTCTAGAATTTGGACTTGGGATTCTTGATTCTGTATTTGGATGCTCACACATCAGTGCAATTTGGTCTTTGAAGAATATTGAACCGATGAGCGTCTTTTAGTTAATGCTGGTCTTTATCGCAATTAACGCACAAATACTTTGTGAACTTCCGCATATAAGGGTTTTTTTAACCTCGTGTGTGCGCGTATACATTGCATTAGCAAAGGCTTCAACCTTTACGATCATTTTGCGTTAGGCCACGTGTTGGAAACTAGTTCGTAAACATTAATAAAAACAAAAAAAAATTATGTTGACCTCAACAAATGGTTGCCAACAAGAACCTCACGCCTCCTCTTTCTACATGTATTTCTTTGCACACTTAGATCGCCATCTGGTTTATTCAACCATGTAGATAAGCTTAGAAACAAACAAATATGACACTAGAGTGAGAGAGGAACACGATGTGGCTAAGATAACGGCTTGAGGGCTCCTAACTAACAACTTCCTAGGTGGTTATGAACACTTGAGAACAATTAGTTTAGAGAACTTTGTTTTCTTTCGTGTATGAGCTAATTTTCAACATCCTCCTCTAGTTGGAATGAGTTTGCTATTTATAGAAAAATCCCAATTGAAAAGACTCCTTTGGATGCGTGACAAGTGGCTCAATCTTAAGGATCCTTGCATCACATCTCAGGCATCACATCAATGACTTTAATGAAATGGTCTCTTTTAGCCGCATGCTAAGAAGCTAGGATGTGACAGGTCGTATTGGCAAGCCGTCCCATCATTCCCTGTACTTGACGTGGTGTCAGAGAAGGCTTTATACACACGCAATCGCGGCTGCTCTCCTTGGCATAAAAGATCTTAACCTCCTCGGCATAAAAGAACAGTATTTCTTCTCTTAACCTCTTCTTCCCAAACCTCATCTGCATAAAAGAACAACGTATTCTCTTAACCTCCTCTTTCCAAACCTCCTATTTTCAAATCTCATCTTCCGAAACCTCTTATTCTGAAACCTCTTATTCCCGAACCTCATCTTCTCAAACCTACTATTCCTGAACCTCCTTAGTATAAAAAACAACCTATTCTTCTTAACTTTCTCTTTCCAACCTTCCCGGAATAGAAGGTGGTTACTTACTAGGCAAGTTTGACTTTGACTATGTCATGTGGAGCACCACGTAGGACTGATGTGTAACAATAGTCCCCCAAGTTCATGGCTTCCATTATTTACAAGGAGTTCTGCACTTGGTAACAGGGCAAAGGTCACTTGTGCGTTTAGATGGTGGGGTCATCGTTGACACCATAAGTGACGTCTTAATTTTGGGAAAGGATTGACCGAGCTGAGTAGCCGAGTCAACAAGGTACGCAGGAGATGAATCAATGCGTATTTCCATCAGTGGATCGCCATCTTTTACAATAGTCCCACAAGCTTAGGAACTTTCATTTATGTTAGGTGCTGAGCTTGACCAGTAGAGAAGTCCCGAGTTGCAACAAATCAACAATAGATGATATTCGTAAGAGGGGGATTCTAGCTAAAGCGCTTTCATAGAGGCTTATAGCAGAAGAGCCGAGTCCCAAGCAGGAGAGGCATGCTGCGGAAGAGCCTAGTCCCAAGTGGGATAGGCTTGGCAGCAGAAGAGCCTTGTCCCAAGTGGAAGAGATTTGCTGCGAAAGAGCTTAGTCCAAGGTGGGAGATGCTTGACAGCAGAAGAGCATTGTCCCAAGTAAGAGAGGCTTGCTGTGGAAGAGCCTAGTACCAAGTAGGAGAGGCTTGGGAGTAGAATAGCCTTGTCCCAAACAGGAGAGGCTTGCTGCAAAAGAGCCTAGTCCCAAATGGGAGGGGCTTGAGAGCAGAAGAGCCTTGTCCCAAGCGGGAGAGGCTTGTTGTGGAAGAGCCTAGTCCCAAGTGGGAGAGGTTTGGCAGCAGAAGACCTTTGTTCTAAGTGGGAGAGACATGCTACGGAAGAGCCTAGTCCCAAATGGGAGAGGCTTGGGAGTAGAAGAGCCTTCTCCTAAGTGGGAGATGTTTGTAGCGGAAGAGCCTAGTCCTAAGTGAGAGAGGCTTGGGAGCAGAAGAGCTTTGCTCCAAGCTGGAGAGGCTTGCTGTGGAAGAGCCTAGTCCCAAATGGGAGAGGCTTGGCAGTAGAAGAGCTTTGTCCCAAGTGAGAGAGGCTTGCTGTGAAAAAAGAATAGCGTAGTCTCAAGTGGAAAAGGCTTGGGAGAAGAAGAGACTTGTCCCAAGTAAGAGAGGCTTGCTGTGGAAGAGCCTAGTCCCAAGTGGGAGAGGCTTAGCAGCAGAAGAGCCTTGTCCCAAGTGGGAGAGGCTTAGCAGCAGAAGAGCCTTGTCCCAAGTGGGAGAGGCTTGGCAGCAGAAGAGCCTTGTCTCAAATAGGAGAGGCTTGTTGCGGAAGAGTTTATTCACAAGTGGGAGAGTGGCAGCTGAAGAGCCTTACCCCAAGCAGGAGAGACTTGCTGTATAAGAGCCTTGTCCCAAGTGGGAGATGCTTGCTATGGAAGAGCCTAGTCCCAAGTGGGAGAGGCTTGCTGCGGAAGAGCCTAAGTCCCAATTGAGTAAGGAGATTTTTCTTGTTGGAAAGATGCTTGTTTGCAGAGGCCTTTCCAATATAAGACGAGACTTGATATTGGGCTTTGCTCAACTGGTACCATGCCTGAAGAGTCTTGGCCCTTGTGTTGGGATGATGAGACCCTTCCAATATCAGACGAGACTTGATATTGGACTTTGCCTAGCTGGTGCATGCCTTTATGAAGAGACTTGACCCTTGTGTGGGGGTGACAAGGCTCTTTCAGTATTAGACGAGGCTTGATATTGGACTTTGCCCAGCTGGTGCCATGTCTTTATGAAGATGATTGGCTCTTGTGTGGGGATGAAGAAGCTCTTCCAATATCTGACGAGACTTGATATTGGACTTTGCCCAGCTGGTGTTAGGGTGGGCGTGGGTCGGGTTGGGTCGATTTTGGGCCCAACCCGACCCGACCCAACCGAACCGATTTAAAATCGGTTTGGAGAAATCAAAATCGAAAAAAAAAAAATTTAAAATGGGCTCGAAACCACCCGAACCGACTCGGGTCGGTTCGGGTTTTCGATTCGGTCGCGTTCAAGAACAAAAAAAAAAATTTTTTTTTTTTTAAAACCCGAGTCGGTTTTGGGTTGGGTTTTACCCAACCCGAAACCGACCCGACCGGGCCGAAAAATCGACCCGAGTCGATTTGGTTCAGTTCGGTTAGTCGATTTTTCAATTTTTTTGCCCACCCCTAGCTGGTGTCATGCCTTCTTGAAGAGGCTTAGCCCTTGTGTGGGAATGAAGAGGCATTTCCTATACTAGACGAGGCTTGATATTAGATTTTGCTCAGCTAGTGCCATACTTTCATGAAGAGGCTTAGCCCTTGTGTGGGGATGAAGATGCCATTTCAATATCAGACGAGGCTTGATATTGGAATTTGTGTAGCTGGTGCCATGCCTTTATGAAGAGGCTTGGCCCTTGTGTGGGGATGAAGAGGCTCTTCCAATATCAGACGAGGCTTGATATTGGACTTTGCCCAGCAGGTGCCATGCCTTCATGTAGAGGCTTGTCCCTTTTGTGGAGATGAAGAGGCCATTCCAATATAAGACGAGACTTGATATTGGGTTTTACCCAGCTGGTGCCATGTCTTCATGAAGAAACCCTGCCGCTTGTATGGAGGTGACGAGGCTCTTCCAATATCAAACAATACTTGATATTGGACTTTGCTTAGTTGGTGCTATGCCTTGATGAAGAGGCTTGGCCCATGTGTGGAGATGAAGAGGCTCTTCCAATATAAGACAAGGCTTGATATTGGTCTTTGCACAGCTGGTGCCATGCCTTTATGAAGAGGTTTAGCCCTTGTGTAGAGATGAAAAGGCCATTCTAATATCAGACGATGCTCGATATTGGACTTTGCTCAGCTGGTGTCATGCCTTCATGAAGAGGCTTGGCCCTTGTGTGGGGATGAAGAGGCCCTTCCAATATCATACGACGATTGATATTAGATTTTGCCCAGTTGGTGCCATGCCTTTATGAAGAGGCTTGGCCCTTGTGTGGGGATGAAGAGGCCTTTCCAATATCAGACGAGACTTGATATTGGACTTTGCCCAGCTGGTGCCATGCCTTTATGAAGAGGCTTGGCCCTTGTGTAGGGATGACGAGGCCCTTCCATTATAAGACGAGGCATGATATTTGACTTTGCCAGCTGGTGCCATGCCTTCATGATGAGGCTTGGCTCTTGTGTAGGGATGAAGAGGCCCTTCCAATATTAGACGAGGCTTGATATTGGACTTTGTCCAGCTGGTGCCATGCCTTCATGAAGAGTCTTGGCCCTTGTATGGGGATGAAAAGGCCCTTCCAATATCAGATGAGGCTTGATATTGGACTTTGCCCAGTTGGTGCCTTGCGTTCATAAAGAGGCTTGGCCCTTGTGTGGGGATGAAGAGACTCTTTCAATACCAGACGAGGCTTGATATTTGACTTTGCCCAGTTGGTGCCATGCCTTCATGAAGAGGCTTGGCCCTTGTGTGGGGATGACGCGTCTGCAAAAACTAAGTCCCAATTGAGGGAAGAGCCTTGTTTGCAGAGGCTCTTCTAATATAAGACGATGCTTGATATTGGGCTTTGCCCAGATGGTGCCATGCATTCATGAAGAAGCTTGGCCCTTGTGTGGGGATGATGCGTCTGCAAAAACTAAGTCCTAATTGAGGGAGGAGCTTACCCTTGTTTGCAAGAGGCTTGTTTGCAGATGCTTGTTTGTAGAGGCTCTTCCAATATCAGACGAGGTTTGATATTGGGCTTTGTCCAGCTGGTGTCATGCCTTTGTCATGCCTTTATGAAGAGGCTTGACCCTTGTGTGGGGATGACGCGTCTACAAAAACTAAGTCCCAATTGAGGGAGGAGCTTTCCCTTGTTGAGAAGGGGCTTGTTTGTAGAGGCCCTTCTAATAAGCCGCGAGTCCCTCTTTGCAGAGGCATACGAGAAGATTTTACTCCAAACTTGATTAGGTACTAGTGCCTCTTTTTAAAGGTTGTGTTCCCAAATCAAATGACTGAACGATAGACATGGCGCTTCTATAATGCCAGTGCCTCTTTTTAGAAGCCTCAAACAAGCAAACAATCGAAACTTGATTTATAAATAATCAAACGCTGATGTCTCTTCTCAGAGGTGTCACCCAGGCTCCAACGAGATACATGCAATGCCTTAGGAATGTTAAACCATTAATCAAGTTGGATAAACTCGTTTGTATAGTTTTCCATTGCCTCTTCTTCGAAGGACCTACGCTAGCCTCAATTAGTACTTGCGTAGCGTCCCTTCTTCAAGAAAACTCATTTGTTCAAGGTGGTTTATGCTTTTGATCACGTTTCACTCGTGGTTGAGTGTGTCGCTTTCTACAGACGACGCCAATCTGTTGACCTCCAAAAATGACTGCCAACAAGAACCTCACGCCTCCTCTTCCTATGTGTATTTCCCCGCACACTTAGACCGCCACCTGGTTTATTCAACCACGGCTTAGTAACAAACAAATATGACACTAGAGTGAGGGAGGAACACGATGTGGCTGAGGTAACGGATTGGGGGCTCCTAACTAACAACTTCGCAGGTGGTTATGAACACTTGAGAATAATTAGCCTAGAGGACTTTGTTTTTCTTCGTGTATGAGAGTTCTAATTTTTAACATCCTCCTCTTGTTGGAATGAGTTTGCCATTTATAGAGAAATCTCAATTGATAAGACCCCTTTGGATGCGTGACAAGTGGCTCAATCTTAAGGAACCTTGCGTCACATCTCAGGCATCACATCAATGGTTTTAATGAAATGGTCTCTTTCAGCTACATACTAAGAAGCTAGGATGTGACAAGCCGTTCCATCATTCGCTGGATATGACGTGGTGTCAGAGGAGGCTTCATACACACGCAATCGCCGCCGCCCTCCTCGGCATAAAAGATCTTAACCTCCTCTTTCAAACCTCCTCGGCATAAAAGAACAACCTCTTCTCTTAACCTCATCTTCCCAAACCTCTTATTCTCAAATCTCCTTTTCCCGAATATCCTCTTCTCAAACCTACTCTTCCCAAACCTCCTCTTCTCGAACCTCCTCGACATAAAAGAACAGCCTCTTCTTCTTAACCTTCTCTTTCCAACCTCCTCGGAATAGAAGGCGATTACCTACTAACCAAGTTTGACTTTGACCAGGCTATGTGGAGCACCACGTAAGACCGAGGCGTAATAAATTCTTTAATAAATTATGAACTAGATTTTTGCTAAATTGATTACTACATATTGTAATTTTTCCTACTTAATCACATAGAGATTTAAAACAGAATACGAAAATTCAATATTTAAAAAAAGAGAAAACTTTAGTATTAAAGTTTAATGGATGGCCAAAGACCAATCAATTCTATTTATACAAAATACATTGAAAAGATCTAAAGATCTAAATTATCAAATATCAGATACATGCATAATTAAAAAGGTGAAATATTTCATATGTCACGATAACAAATGTAAATGTGACATTCGTATTACAATTGTTTAGTTTTAGTTTTCTTAAATAAGCATCAAAGTTCTTGACACTACAATAGAGTTATAGAGCGTGATCTACAATCCTAGTAATGCGACTAACAAAAATTGTTCACTTTGCCATTATACAGTCATATTTTGATTGAAAAGACAATCATATCATTATTTTAATTAAAATAGAAAAAAAAAAAAAATTAGTTCAAACTCCCAAGTATTACAACATACAAAGGTTTTGTGGACCATCGTGTAGTTTTCTCGATTTTAACTCCAAATAAAAAGATATTATGTCTTAGCTACGTAATCTTAGTATACTATTTTTTTTGGGGACTTCTTGATAGAGTTAATTGTCTTCTCTTTGAAGATATATTTTTGTTTATTGTTCTTCTTTTTGTGCGTGCAGAATTTGCTTCGATAAGCCACTGCCCCTAATAGAGTTCCTATTGATATTTGTCTTCTGGACTGGAAATATTCTGTTTGATTTAAAATTGTTTGTCGCTATGTTACCCAAAGACTAGCAAAATCGAAATAGCGAAAATGTAATCATACCATAGTTACAGTAATTGACTTAATTGTTGGAGTTGAATAGGCAATTTTGATGTTCGAGCCTACTAGTCAATTCATGCACTCTGACAAATTCAGGAGTCAACTATTACAAGGCAACGGGGGATTGCTTTCAAGGAGGGGTAAGGTGTTGAGTTTTTCATATAATCAAACAGAAGCATCGATCTCGTGTCCAAATTAATACTCAATAATGGTTTAGCAATAATGCATTAATATGCTGACCAAAACAGGATGCAATCTTTAATTGCCATTTGAATGGTTTAGCATTTGAATTAAATAAATTAAGTACCACTTTTGCTAATTCTAGCAATTAATGTTTATAATTAATAATCGTAGTCAAATTTGTTCCGTAAGATAAAGATAGAGCGATGAGCATTTCTGGGTTTACACACTATCTCCAATCCAAGTTTTGAGAAGTGAGGGGGAGATATAATTACACATTAATTGCATTAATTCGTAATGTCTCAAACTTAAATTTAATATTTATATTTATTTATTATTTATTGTAATTTACAATTCAACGAACAAAATTCACTACAAGAAATTTTTCTTTTAACAACGAAATTTTTTATCGTAGAAATTCATTTTTAGGTTGTTTTGTCGAAAAATAGTCGTCGAAAGACTTTACAAGATCAAAATTTTCGTTGTTAAAAGTAAAATTTCTTGTAGTGATTATCCAATAACAGAGTTGACATTACGCAGCACGAAAATAGAAATGAGAGACATGACAAGTGACATGACACAATATGTGGATACACGCTCTTTCTTGAAAAAAAGAAAGAAAGAAAAGGAATAGGACACCAAACAATTTATAAGAAAACAAATGTCAATAGTATCGTAGTACAATTTTTTTAAAAAAAGTGTAGTTTGAACATTAATTATATCTTATAAATAGTTGAATTATTCGAAACAAATAAATATTTAACTAATTACGAAGAAAATATTGTTTTTAAATTCTCAAATTAATTTATTTCATATTCATTAACCCCATCATCAAGATTTTATATCACTTGTTAACATTATAAGTGAATACAATGAGCTTCCATTTGGTCATTTAAAAGTAGCAATTGTAAGCCTCCAAGTACATTCAAAAGAGTCATATTCATCTCCAACAACATTCCACGTTTGAGTTTATTCGATATATAGTAGTGTAGTTCATCTCGATATAAGACGAAAATTATTATGAAGAGAAAACCAATAATCACTTGTAATTTTTTTTTAAAATTCTTTCATCTTTTTTTTTTTTTTTTTTGGGTAGAAGAGCAAGAATTCACAATTAAAGTATCATTTCTAGTTGAAACTCGTGATTAATTAGTGTCGTTACTAATCGAAATTTCGTGTATGTTAGTTGGCGTTGAAATTATTTTTAAATGCTTATCAGTTGTGGATCATATAAAATATGTGGATAAACAGTATGTTTGACTGATTTGACCAGTTCAAATTATAATTTAAGTATGAGCAAACAAGCAATCATAATTTTTTACTAGTTTTAATAGTAATGTAAGAGTTCCTTTAATTTGATAATAAATAACTTAGTGTTAACAAAAAGTAAGAAAATAAATAAATTTATTAGATGCTTGGATACAAAGTTCTTTACTTATTTTTAAGCATTAAGCATGCTCCATTGAACAAAAACAATGGCGTTCACGCCACCAACTCATGCATGCTTCTGCATACAATATAAGGATATAAGCCACTGACAAATGTCAACTTGTCAAGACCAAAAACCATATTCAAGAACTTTAATGAGCAATTTAAAACGAGCAATTGAATCTTAAGATAGGTGTTCTAAAACGGATTACTGTCTTTTATGGTTATGTTAGAAGGATGGACAAAAGTACTCAATTGAGCGGTTCAGTTTGGTTCTTCTTAAGTTTAAATCGAATAATGAGTATTAGAACCCAGAACCAAACGTTTATGGTTCGAGTATCGATTTTAGACTCAAAATCGAAGAAAAAAACCAAACCAAACCAACCTTATTGTTTTTTAATTTTTTCTGAAAATTTATTTCATAAAAACAAAATATTTTATTTCCACGTTTGTTATTTTTTTTTATTGAAATGGAAATCTTTGTTCAAAATTTGATATATTGTTATTTTAAGAATAGATTAAAGTTTGAAAATTATGATTTTTTAGATTATTGTGTTGTTTCTGACAAGAAGAATAAAAACAGTTGTTAGGAATATGATAACTTTGAAAATTTTAATTTTGGAATTGAGTTGAACCGAATGGTTTGGTTTGGTTTTGTTGAATTATGGAACCGATAATTCTATTTATAAAATACCAAGTAGTTCTCGATTTGGTTTGGTTCTCTTCGGAACCAAACCAAACCAAACCAAACCGGATTGCACCCACTCTACATGTTACGGTAAATCTCAAGTAACTTTAATATGAAAACAATAATCGAATATGAGACCTTAAGCCATTCATCTTAATAAAATTGACATTTTTAAGCTGCAGAGTCAAGACTCGGTGCAAGACATAGACATTTCAGGGTTTAAGCCCGAACTTGAATTTTCTTCTTGTATCTGGAAATCCATTGCACCTAAAATCTCGTCAATGGATCCAGAAATGGTGGAATCACAAAGCTTCAAGAAATCATTGTTTGTGGTATTTTGCCACATGATTGAAGTTGAACTGCCTGGAAAAAAATCAGGCTGCAATGCATTGATCCAAACATCAGATGAATTCCCCCATTGTGATTGATCAAATGATTCCAGATGAAATGTTTCCCCGAATACAAAATCTGCTGTCATTTCTTGATGACTATCATCAGTTTCAGTTTCAGTTTCATTTAGATTTTGATGAACAGCCCTTTTCAGTATTGACAACATTTTCCTTGCAATATTGAGGCAGTAAAGAAGAATTTGAGGCTACTGATTCACCAGATTTATGGCCAAGGAAAAGGTGTGGGAAATTTAATCGGGCTTTTTCGCCTCTCAATCTGTAAGCCTGTCGATCATAGGCTAAAGCGGCTGCTTCAGCACTATCGAATGTCCCTAACCAGAGTCGAGTTCTGTTGCGAGGGAGACGAATCTCGGCCACCCATTTACCCCAGTGGCGCTGTCTAACTCCTCTGTAGAGTTTAGGGGTAGAGGCAACACCACCGAAGCATATTGTGTTCGTTGTCAAATTTCTCGTGCCATTTTGACTCTGAAGAAGTTGATTGTGTAAATCATAGCCTAATAATCCCCCGCGCTGATCATGCTCAAAAGAAATCATGTTTTGGTTCTGCTGCCTTGATGTCAATCTATGAAACCGCGTAAACAGAACAGTTTCATCAGGCTCGTCTAACGTGAAAGGGAAAACTAGTTTAGAACGAGAAGGTTGAAAAGAGGTTCGATTCTTTTTCACAGGCCGATTCGATGAAAGTAGTAATTCTTCCTTTGCAGTACTGGTACAATATTTCTTGCCCCTGGATTCAAATTGAGGATTCAATTGATTCTCCTTGTGCATAGGACGTTCCATGAATTGATGCCATTGAATCAATTAATTTAGACAGCAAAAAGTTGTATTAAGAAGAGTTCAAAAATGGAGTTGAATTATATTTTGATAGTGAGAGTAGATAAAGGCATGCTTGATGATGAAATGCTAATGCATGGGCTAATTTGAGCTGACTTTTGATTTATACGAAGGAAATTTATACATGTATGGATTTATGTTTTCATAATTTTCTCCGTCTACCAACCGTTTAAACCAGGAACGGAGATAGGGACAGGTTTAAACTATATGAACGGTTTTGCTCCGGAAAAAATTATTTTTTAAGTGCAAATTTTTTTTTCTAGTAACAGTCCGATTTTGAAGTGTAATTTTTTTTAAAAGTAATAATCTTCACTCTAAAATATCCTGATCGTCCCTAATTTAAACGATCTCTTGACCATCTCCAAATACCACGGTGAAATAGATTGTCCCGTGGGAGCTCCATAGGGCTTTGCTAAACAGTCACATTAAGAATCAACAGAAAATGTCTCTTTGGATGAATCAAAAGTGTTGAAAAGAATTGATGTCTGGCTCTTGATATGTATTATGAGTCAAATGTCTCATTGCTTCTACGGTTGAAAATATAAAAGGTCTGTTTGATAAAGCTTATGATAAAAGTTTTAACAAATTTTGATAAAAATTGATAAAATATGTGGTTGAAAATATGATAAAAGCTGTAGTCCAATGTATTGTATGAAAGATGATATAGCACTCATGGTGGGTAATAATTATAGAACCCACTTGACACGTGGCATCACCACATTGGTTATTTTTTTAAAAAGTTGTGTATAAATTTTTAAACTTTTTAAAAAGCGACCAATGTGGTGATGCCACGTGTCAAGTGAGTACTATAATTATTATCCACCATGGGTGCTATATCATTACTCTGTATTATATAGTTAAAATTAATTGTTGACTTTGACTTTAGCTTTTTAGTAAATTTTTTATGTTAAACACCCTGATTGGTTGTAGCATACGCATATACATACATTTTAGGGGGGGTAATTGGCATATTTCGTCTCTAACGTTTGTTCTCATTGTGCAAAGTGTTCCCATTGTTTGGATTTTGACACATGGGCCCTTAAATAAATGTTTCTTTGCAGAAGAGGTCCTTGTTATTCATATCGGTTAACATTTGCCGTTAAATTATTAAAAGGTTAATTAGTGCAAATAAATCTAAACGATAAGGATGACTTGAGCAAAAAATAGTAAACGATGATGACGTTTTGCACACACAAACGTTTAAAGTCAGATTTTGGATCTTCTTCTTCTAACAACTATAAAATTTCACACAAACAGATAAAATAACATATTGTAATATTACAATTATACATAGTGAAGGAAACTCATACACATTACAAGAACAAGACATATCCAAACAAATGTATACCGACAAATACATTCTAAACACTTCAATAAGCTACGTTACAACCAATCTGCACACAAAAACTAAACACCACATTCTAAAATTAAACAACTTCTTCACTTTCTGCAAATTCAATAATTGTTCTTCATACACATTTATGGATTAAAGCAAACCAGATATTATCTCCACTGTGATACACTTTGTCCATATCGTTTGCTAAATATACGATGCAAGAATGCGTATATGACGACATATATTTGTTTGGATGTGTCAAGTTCTTGTAATGTCTATGAGATTTATTCACTATGTTTAAGTGTGATATTACAATGTATGTGATTTTATTGGTTTGTGTGAAATTTTATAATTGCTGGAAGAAGAAGACCCAAAATTTAGCTTTAAATATCTGTGTACACAAAATGTCCCTATCGTTTACTTTTTTTGTGTGTGCAAATCATCCCTATCGTTTAGATTTATTTGTGTTAATTAACCTTTTTGATAATTTTAACGACAACTGTTAGTAAGGACTTTTTTGTGTGTGCAAATAAACGTTTATTTATGGGCTCGGTTGTAAAATCCAAACGATAGGGACGCTTTACACAATGAGAGTAAACGATAAAGACGAAATGTGTTAATTACCCCAATTTCAGGGAGACTTTGATCGATTCTAACAATTTGCTTTTGAATCTCAACGAATTAGTAGACAAATTTCTCAATGCAGCTATTGGACTAATTTAGGAGAAACGTAAAAGTTAAGTTATATATAGAATAAGAAACAAGAATATACGCAAGCAAATACAAGTACTACTCGTTAAATGTGGTTAGAGCATGTCTTACATAGACTTAGAGTATATTTAGTAGTGCTGAAATTTCTTTTTAAGTGTTTAATTATATTATAAGTTGTGGGTGAATGTGTGGAAAAAATGTAAGTTGTAAGTTGTAAGTTGTGAATCCTAATATCCTATAAAATATGTGTCTGGCCAGTTTGATCAGCTGAAATTAAATTGAAGCATTTTCAAACAAGGGCTTAGAGTATTTCAACAATGTGGATTGTTGTATATGTGGCAAATAAAATAAAGACAGAGAGAATAACATCTCCAATGGAATTGTGAATTGGAAAAATTGTGGTACACATGGACTAAATGTGCAATAGATATTGGTAGATAAATTAAAAAAATTAAAAAAAGAATTATTAACACGCATTTTGATGGAGATAAATTATAAAAATTGAATAAAAGAAATTTAGCACACATTTCGATAGACATTAAATAAATAGAAGATGCCTAGCGCACCGTCCAAATATAGACGATGTGCTAGACATTCTCCACTTTTTTTCTTGTTATGTATGCAATTTAGAGTGACGTGACATATTTTTTAGTGCAATCCATATTTGCATTGGAGATGCTCGTATAGACTCTCAAGTTAACTAGAGTATCTTAAAAGAGAGAGAGAGAGAGAGAGAGAGAGAGAGAGAAGCAAAACAACAATGACTTTTCGTTATTGTTAAGAGCTTATTTGGTGGAGTTTAGAAATCTTTTAAAAAGTTAAAATCAAAATCAACAATTAATTTTATTTACATATTTTATAGAATTCAAAATTTTTATTAACTTTTTAACTATATATTTCATCAATTTTTTATATTAAAATCTAAAAACTTCACCTAAATATCTACTTATATTTGATAATCAAATAGAGTGGTGAATGTGTTTAATAACTTACCCTAAATATTTATTAAAAAGTAGTGACAGACTATACATGGAACCGTTTTGTTGATCTTTATGCAGTGATAGAATTGACTCAAACCATACCGATTGGTTCTGGTTAGGACCATTAGGTTTGATCCGATTCTTATGTGGCTAGAAAAAAAATTGTAAAGTGTAAATAAAATTTCTAGCTTCATGCTTTATGTTTCAAGCGACAATATTGTTGATTATTTTGAGTACACATTAATTTCAATCATAATTGTGATGTATATAACTCCTTTCGTTGATGGTAAAATAAAAAGGAGGCTCATATTATATAAGCTAAAAATACAAAATGTGTCAATCCTCAAATCGAAACTACAAATAACTAATTTAGACCAACATGTATAACATATCACTGACAAAAAGTCATCTCACAAAGAAACAAGAAAAAATATGAAGGCACGACTTCCAAGAGAAAGGAGGTGGCCGTATGCAAGGTTCTAAAAAGCGTAAAGCGTGGTTAGGCGTGGAGGCCAAGTTTCAAGCTTTTTGAGCCTAGGCGAGGCTTAGGTGAAAATGAGGCGAGAGCGAAGCGTGAAAAAGCGTTTTCTTATTTTTAATATCATTTTAAATATTTTTTTAAAAAAAGATAAAAATAAATTTTTTAACTAAAAAGTGCGCGCCTAGGCGTGATTAAGCACGCCTAGGCGTGCATATGCGAGCCTAGGCGCAAGCTTTTTAGTTAAAAAAATAGTTGACCAAAAAAGCGCGCGCCTAGGGCCTAGGCAAGGCGTGGAGGTTACGCATCGCACCTAGACGTGCTTTTTAGAACACCGGCCGTAGGTCATGTAGAAATAAGAGAGGGCACAAAAGCTCTTAGATTTTTATTGTGTTGTGTATTTGATATTGTATAGAGGAGAAAAGATCTGGAACCCGTCATCATTTCCCTATCTGGAGAAAAGACCACCCCACCCCCACCCCACCCCACCCCACCCCACTCCAGCAAAAACCTACCAAACAAATGTAATAACCCACTTCCACTCCCACCCCTGCAAAACCCCCAATCCCTTCATTTATTTATACTTTAACCCCCACCATCTACTTTCTCATTTATTTATACTTTAACCTCCATTTTCTTCAATTCTCAACATATTTATTTACCACTAAATTTATATCCAAATTATTAATATAATTAAATTTATTAAATTAAAAATAAAATTTTTTATTATGATATCCATTGTATTTGTTTTTTTAAAATATAATATATATTAATTTTCATTAAGTTATATATTATTTATATCGTATAATAAATAATATAAGTTAACGTTAATTTTATTATTAAGATTACATTAAGACTAATTATTTAGTTTATATTTGAGTAACAAATTAAATTTTACTTAAAAAATAAAAATAAATAAAGCGTGCATAATAAATTTGCTCCAATTGATAATTTACACATACAAAGAAGAAAATAATATTGCATTAGAAATAATAAATTAACGACGAGAGTTAAAGCGTGCATCATACTTCCGTGGGTCTAGGGAATATGATGCATTGTTACTGTCTGTGATCGAGTATTGTGGATCCGGAGTATGATATGGGTATTGTGGGTCCGGCGTATGATATGGGTACTATGGGTCCGGTGTACGATATGCGTACTATGAGTCCGGCGCATAATATACGTACTGTGGGTTCGACGCATGATACTGTTGGTCTGACGGATCCTGCGAGTGTTGTGGTTGATTTGTGTTGTCCAAGCTGACAATCAAATTATTACCCATTATAAAACAAATGGACCAAACACTAATAAAACAATAAGTAAGAAAATAAGTAAGGAAATATATAACATTTACTTACCTATTTTGCAACGTAGGACAAGTTTTTCTATCGTGACCACTAGTGTCACACGCGCGGCACCTATTAGATTGAGAAAGTGCTTTCTCCTTTCCCAACTTTAGACACTTCCCGCACCTTTTTGCTCTAAAGGGTTCAGATCACAAACAACTTGAGTCTCTTGTACACTCTTGTTTCTGTTTCTGCTCATGCCGACATCGTCGTCAGTGTCAATATCTTTGACTCGTACGCGCAAACTTTGGAACTCACTTACTAGAAAAGTGCTTCGAGCATCTGCTAAAGACCCCTCGTCAATTAGATCTGAAAACTCATAAGACAACATACTATGTCTAGACATTAATGAATGACCAGGATCAATATGAACATATGAATCAGTCGTTAGATCGAACACTCTGGCTTGCTTAGCATTCTTTGTCCACCTACGGAGAATATATTTATTCGGCAAGAGCATCACTTGTTTTTTTTTTTCATGTAGCATAGCATGTGTCGGCATGGATAACTCTCAAAATCAAACATTCGACAACTACATGAGATATAGTCAATAGATGAGAAATAATTAACCTAACGAGTTCGATCAGATGTTCTGCCTGACTCAAAACGCTGGACTACATACAATTTAGCTTCGTTGAAGCTTGACCTCTTGGAGCAGATGTAGGAATTATTCTGTACTAGTTCATTCTGGAACAACAAAAAAATCTTTTTTGTGTATATCTGTACATCTGATTCTCCATCATAAGGGATGTAGTGACTTTTGGCGTTTGAGTTAAATCAATATGGTTAGCAACTAACTCCTCATGCCTCTGATGAGCTAACGCCCTGTTAAACCGAGCAATGAAATTCTGCTAGTGACTCAGATTGCTTGATAATGTGAACAAACATGTGATACTGGTCATTATACAACACGATATTCATCTTATCTGAAAACTTATTTAGTATGTGCCACATACAAAATCGATGCAACGTTGATGGCAATATTATAGAGATAGCTCTTGCAATTGCGACATCTTGGTTTGTGATGATCACTCTCAGGGCCGCATGGTTTGACATGGCTTCAATGAACTTAGTGAACAACCAAACAAATGATTCGACCGTCTCATCGCTCAGCAGTCCACATGGATCGATGTGATTCACTCCGACAAATGGACCGAAGACCATTGAGTACTTGTTCGTGTTGTATGTTATGTCAAATACAACGACATCACCAAAATATGCATATGACCTTCATGATTCACAGTCTGCCCAAAAACAGCGCACAAATTTGTTCTCATCACCAGTTTCATAATCAAAGACAAAGTTTGGATTTTTCTCTTTCTCGAAAGTAAAATGCTCAATCAGTGTTTTCGCATCATGACCCAACATTTCTTGACGCACATCCCTTTGATGGTTCCTGATATCCTTCTCCACACACCTAAGAGAGGATGGACCTCTTGCATCTATCTCCAAAAGTCAAACTTGCTGACATGTGGGAATATTAACTTCTGAAAACTGTTGAACAAGAGCCTTCTTTGTTTTTAAGACACTTCGGTGTGACCTTAACAAGTGTACCCTGCTAGGAGTGGCAAGGGGATGGTTATGTTCCTCAACAAATGTATTGACAACCCACCCCTCGCCCGTTTGTTGTTTTACCACTGATAATCTAGTATTGCACCCACAACGTACATATCCACGATTTCTTTTCCCAGTCCGTGGCACAGCATCTTTACGACTCATCTGGTAAGTCTCATTCGTCTTACCTTCCTTATAGCACACAAATAATTTCCAAACATACTCATTGGTCTCTTTTTTCTATTCGCGTACTAAACTCCGCTTCACGTGCATATTGATTGTAAAAATTGTATGCCTCATCGGATGATTCGAATTCCTGACCGATGTGGGATATGACGCTGATAGTCACTTGAGAAACATATACATTATCACTACTCTCAAATTCCATCCTTACAAAAATTTACCGAAATAAAATACATCAATTATATGTGCAAATAAAAAATACATAAAAAATTGTTAACAATGTTACAACTAACTTGCAAATTATCAAAAATAAATATGTACAAATAAATAAAAATAAAAAACAAATTAATAATTTATTACTAACATTTGTAAAATATGAAAAACACTAAGTATGAGATAAATTTGGTAAATGAATTTAGAGAATAAAAATAATTGAAAATATTTGATGTTGGCCAAATTTGGGTAAAGTGAAATGTATTTTGATGAGAAGAAAAAAATTATATGTGATGAAAAAAATTGTTAAGTAGTGTATAAATAAGTGGAAGAAATGAAATGGGAGAGAAATGGCTGTACGAAGTTAAAGTAAAAGAGGAGGGGGGCCATAAATTTATTTGGGAATTTGGACTTTTAGGGAGGGAGAGGGCATATTTTTGCGGTTGGATTGGGGTGGGGGAGGGGTGGAGATTTTTCACTGCGCTTTTCTATTTTTTTCTTTGGGGTGGGGGCTATAAAGTGTGCCAATTTTTTTTTTTTTTTTTTTTTTTTTGGCTGCGTGTCAAGCGAGAAAAACTTTCTGAACCCGTCACGGGTCCAGATCTTTTCTCTTGTATAGAGTACTAACAATATATAGTAGCAACCCATCATAAGATCACAACAAACCATAGATCCAATGGTCAATGTAGTTCAAATAATTGGACTATTGACCACCAATAAAATTGATAATCCTTCAAGTGATCAATAAGTCCTATTTGGATCAACACATCGTTGATTATAATTTAATTTCTTCAATCTTGAGTTCAAGGCTATAAAAATTTATGGGCAATTTACATATATACATTAGAAATTAAATAGAAATTGAAAAATACTAGATTTTATATATTAATTAAAAAGTAGTCACAAATTCTAATATCTTGTTAAAAAAATACTCTAATTATTTATTAATCACAATTAATGTAAGTTACCTAAAAATAAAATAAGAACAAAAATTATCTCTATCTAAATAGATTTTCTCTCCTCTTTATAACATTTTTTTCTCTTCTAAACTACATTCTCTCTCCACATTATACCCTATCAATTCAATCAAAATTCAAAATTGTATAATCAAAATCTCCACGCTAAGAAAAAAACATTGCATAATTCTATCAATATGCAGTAACAAAATACTATAGAAATTAAAGTTTCAAAAAACAAGACAACATGTTGTTTAATCAATGGACATTAATAAAATATAACAACAATTGTAACTTGAAAATTATTTCAAATTTCAGTAACTATATGCATTAATGGCAATAACAATGATTGTTCGGCACCATCTACATCTCCGACACTACAATAATAAAGTACAGTAACAACCATTACCATCGTTGACCCTGCAATAACATAGATAGTAACAATGACAGATAACAAGATAGGTGCTCATTATAAGATAATTATATTTGATTTGTAACACAATGCAGACATAATCATGGGACATAAATTGTTAGAACTACGAGTTTTTTTATACTACAAGCAGTTTGCATATACATAAAATTCAAATCTTTGATAAAATACTGTAAAGTATCACTGACCAGTTAACATTAATACTCAGTGGCAGTAACAAATGCACCTTTTTTTTTATTGCTAATCTGTAGGAAGAAAAAAATAATCAACTAATTAAAAAAAATTTATTTAAACATTAGACATCTTGTCAGAACGTTTGGTATGGAGACTGTCGTTCTCAGAATATCCAAAGAACTGATTTGAAAACCACAACAAAAATTTAAAAAATAACAGTTTGCCCAGTTTTTTATAGAAGCATAAAGACAGACACTTCTTTAGATCCTTCAAGAAGTTTATTACTTGCTAAATTGTGACCAGAAAAATCATTTTCTTAGAGTACAGTGATTCTCAAACAATGATTTATTTTCCTTTAACAGATAAAAAATTGATAATGTATGGGAGATAGTTATGAGATAATGGAAGAGAGAGTTTGAAATGAAACAATGTGAAATATAGTGTACTTTTAATTACGAGCTTAATTATATGATTTTCTTTTAATGTCATTTTAAATTCATAATTAACTTAATAACAATCACAAACCGTAAAATAATTAATGGATTTATATATAAATAAATAAAACTAATTATATATAATTATCTAGTAAATAAATATGATGTATAGTAAAATTTATAAAAAGAAATAAATATAATCTATGAAAATTCAAAATCTCAAAAAATAAGGTGGAATACCTAATTTTTACAAGATTTACCAACTTAATCATCACAGTCCCAAAATATATTTGGGATCAAAACCGAACAATAGTATTATTTTGTGCATCCATTATTATCAAATGGTGCCTATTTTCAAAGGCTTGCGAAGGGAAAGGATGATTCCTTCGGATATTATCAAAAAACAACGTCATTTTTGAATCTTTTAATGTTAATGTGAGTATTTTCCAGAAAGAAGTAGAGAAACGAAAGTGAAAAAAAATAAAAGAGGGGTGTGACTAATTGCATTACTAAAATAAAAGCGTGCCACATTATGACATTATGACAATGTTTGGTGAAAATGTCTCTCTCAAATCTGTCTACCTGCAGCTTTTATCACACCACTGATAATAAACTAGTAACAAACAATCCAAGTCAAATCTACTTTGTACATTGTTAGATTGCAACTTGAGTAGCTCCTCTTAAATTACCGTTGAATTTAAAACACTTGTTGCATATTTGGTAAGAAGATATGGACATGACTATTTAATACTTATTAACAATGACAAGATCGACTCATAAAAAATTTGGGATTTGTCCTTAAACGAGCCTGAACCGCTCAGCCCATTTGCCACCCTTAATGACATAATATCAACCGAAGATTTAGGTTACCTTCTTGACAAGAAGGTAACAAAATGTGTTGGCTAACAGGCTATATAGAAACCATTATGGGTGTCACATTGACCGAACGGTTTCATATGGTCTCATTATCAATGTCTTTACATATCTAACACATTCTTGAATTAAGATAATATTGTTCCTATTTATTTGTTGGGATATGCTTCTCCCATCTTCAGCCGATGTAAGTCTGAGCTCTTATACTTGATGGCAATGCGTGACTTTTCACTTTAGTTAAACATTCATCACAAGCTGAATTTGGTAACGTACATAGTTACTCTATAAATCTTGAGCTCAATATTTATATTGAACATTAGTCACGATTGACCCTGACTTGGCAACCTAGATCAGGTCGAAATCCATGTAACAATGTCACATAGAAGAGGGGGTATAGAAACAAAGGGAAATGATCTCTTCTTCATAATAGGGAGGAATTAAAAATAGACACTGAGGACGAGCCATGATATGATATATAGATGGACAAAGACCTGAATAGTTTAAAATGGACTACACCATTGCATAAATATTTTTTTTTAATTAACAGAAAATTTTTAGAATAGGGTTGGGCCTGAGCCTTGGATGTCCCATCGTTGCTACCGCAGCGGGACACGTGTCCTGTGACCATTGGAAACTAATACGGACATCGTTTTTTAAGTCTCCAACTATCCTTAATATAGCATTTGGTTCTCAACATGTGTTTCTTAGCATTCAGGTTCCAAAATTTTAATGTGTAGCTTTTAAGGTCTCTAGTTGATGAAAATGGCCAATTGATCGTTAAAAAGTAGTTTTTTTTTTATTTAATTTTTTCTTTTACTCTATATTATTATTTTTATGGTAAGTGAAAATAAGGTTATAATCCTTCTTTTAACCGAACTAAAACGTTTTTAAAGGCCAACTCAATATCCAAATGAAAGCATATAGGAACTTCACTTCTGGTAGATCCTTTGACCCTTCATATCAGTTCTGCTCAAGAATGTTACTTCTTGGCATGCAGAAGGAAGTATCTTGACATAGTGTTGAGGTCCTTATTTAGTCGTCCCTTTTACCAAGATCTTTCTTGGATTCTTGATTTGGATCGTTTTCAGGTTAGAGCAAAATCTCGATAGAAGTTGGGTCGACCAATAACTAACTAAGATCACACACATATATCACTCTGATTTTCAGCAATGACTAAGGTCAATACTTTGTTATATATAACTCCACCTCGATACCAAACATGAAATTTCATAATCAACACACTGAAGGCCTCACCGTTGAGAGAGAGTTTTCTTCAGGTTAACGCCTACATCTCATGTCTAGTCGTGATGTAAAGGAACACGATAAGAGATTCATACAGATAACTATATCGACATAACAAGGAAAAATTTTACAGGGTCGTAAAAGTATCGAGTAAAAGTATTGATATTATGTAATAGGTATATGAATATTATGCTTTTTCGACTATAGTGGACTCCTATACCAAGATAAGTAGCAAACCAAAAAAACCACATGATGCAGATGATCCAGACATTTGCAAACTACGTCAATAAAGCATACCCTTGAGGCTTAATCGATCTCACTTGTACGGTCCCATGCCAACTCCAGTTTCTCCTCCGTATGGTCCAATGCTTTCTCTTGTCTTGGAAAAAGAAATATAATAGAACTCGGAGATTATGCCAGTGAAGAAAATGAAAGCTGCTCCTGCTGCAAAAACTCCTTTTCTCACAGTCTCACAAGACGGAGGGATGTCAAAAAATCTCGTTCTGTACTTGGTGTGATAAGCATTTCTCACCGAACCAGCCAGCAAGCAAACCTCAGCAATGAAAAATGTCACCCTGAATCACAATTGCATATTTTGATATTAAAGTTTTTCACAAAGAGTAGATTTTGCGGGGTTGATAATTAATGTAACTTTAATAATGCAAATAATAACATCCCCATATATACTCTACCAGCAAAAAAGGAAAAGAAGAACTGCACACGCCCTTGAACTTCCAGGACTTAGAGCCTTGCCGCAGCAGAAGCATCTACTTGCAACCATTATAAGTGCTTGACTGGCCAAGAGGAAAAAAAATGCACCAACTCCAAATCCAGTAGCAATGTCAGAGTCATAAACACAATAGTTATAATTACCATCGTTATCCAACTTTGTTGTGGCCTGTCAACATTGACGTGATCAAAATATTAGGAAAAACTTCCATACTGAGAACCATGAAAAGGAGCCAGACATGTATGCTAGGAACAAGATTCTTGTAGCTTGAATCCAGCTATCAATTTATGGGGATTTCCTAAATCTGGAATGCATAAGCATTGCTAAGGTTTTCATTAGTTTCCAACTGAGAAAATACGTATATTGCGGTTTTGGGTGAGAGAGCCTTTGATGTATTTCCCCTCTAACGATGCACGTCTTTGTCCTTAAAAGGGAACTTGACCCACATCAACAAATCAACACTTCCTAAACACCCACATTATTTCATCCTTGCTCGTGCTATAGTTATGCCTTAATTTCAATTCTACCAAAAGTTGTACTTAAGTTCTAGTTTCTCGTGGCGTCATAGTATACCATGTCTCAGTCGCCTTTACACGTGCAAGTGCAGTGGCACGAATGGGGAGTACTGAAAATTGAAGCTTGTACCTCATCAACAAAATAACATTCCATAAAATAAGGTACAGTACACTGTTCATTTGTTGTTTTGTTAAGTTACTTTTACTTCATGCTTCGCATTGTGAAAATTTATGACTACATTGTTTACATTCTTCAAGAAATAAAAATAAAAACTCATAGCAGCATAAGATACATTATCCTTTTATCCTTTATATTCTTCTTTTCCTTCCTTCACCATTCTCTGGAACGAATGGAGTTAAAACTCACAGCTAGGAAATTGGTTTTCTCTCGTGCTAAAAATCATGCAACAGATATCTAATCTTCAATAAATATTTCCACTCTGAAATATTTGTCAGTGGTGATGAATTCCATACTTCCATGGAAAATTCAAGAAAACACAACTCCCATAGAACAATAAATTATGCAAAAGAGCATCTCATTGGAGACATGTTTATTTATTTAAATTTAGCCTTTAACCCTCCCCTGCGCTGAAGTGTGGATTCATTTTTTCATGAATGACACGAGAGACACACAATTGACTTGAACCTACTAATTGAACCTACTAATTTGATTGAAGAAAACCTTGCCTCTTCAAGAATCCAAACCCCATTTAAGCAATAAAACTTCACCAACAATGAATTAAAAATTAATTAACCCTGTTTTGATTAATTTCTCAAGCATTTTGAAGATATCCCATATAATCAAACCAATCATTTCTTGAATTAACACTCTAAATTTACTACCAGTCCACATATTCATAAGAAGCAAAGCACAAAGCACCCCACTCAATCAAATGCAGATAGATGCATGAAATAATTAAAAAAGGAGAAGACATACAGTGCTTCTTCTTTGTTCAGCAGCAACAGCCAAAGCAAAAGCAATCAGATCAAAAACGAAGACTATGATCATTAACAATTTGGAAGCCATTGAAGTGAAAATTCAATTTCCTACGCAAAACCCAGATCTTGATCTCTCTCTAGTCCGTATGCCTACCTATACACTCTTCTCTTCGTACATATAGATGAGATGACCACTTTGAGTAAGTACTAAGCAGAGAGCAAATACCGAGAGAGAGAGAAATAGATTTACCAACAATATATAGGATGACATTTCAACAATTCACCAGCCAGCAAAACAACTGACTACCAGAAATTTGACCCGAGAAAGAAATTGACCAGAAATTACAAAATAGGTAAATGGTCAAATTAGTTTCAACTACTAAGAAAAAAAAAATTAAATATAAAAATTCGATAAAATATTTACCATTTTTTCAAAACAAATTAAAAGAATATTTGAATATATATTACCATAAGTAATAAAATGCGTCTGATGGTGATTAGCCAAAAATAAATAAAATATATAAATAATCATTTGTAGCAAGTATATAATAAAGAATAAATAAGTATGTAACAACATGTCCACCTTTTAGGGAAGCTTCTCAAAACACATGACTTGACTATGTCTATGTATCTCCTTTTTAAGTGTATTTTAGAGGGAATTTGTAAAGCTCATAAACATTTCTTGAGAGTCAAAAATTGATTTGGTTAAAATAATGAATATTTGATTAAAATTCAAAAGTACTTGTTGAAGATAGTTTAGAGATACTTAAATTTTAAAAAGTTCTACATTCAATATATACGAGAAATTGAAATGTGTATTTAATAAAATTTTTAAGTTAATGTAATTGTCTTTGTTAATTTACTAAAATATCAAATTAGTTTTTCATCCGTGCGATGCACGAATTCGTCTTATGTGATAATTATATCAATAAAAAAAATATAAAAGTGAATTAGTTATAATCAGATCAAATGCAAAATCATCATATAAATAACAATATATTACATAATGTAATTTCAATGAAAGTTTAAAATTCAACATAGCTAATTCAAATTTTGGAAAATTTCTTTGAAGACAATATTTGTAGTTGAATTGGATGACACTACATTTCTATTACAAATTAGTATCTTCAATCATGCACGATTTGTAACTCTAGAGACTACAACATAAAGTTGTCTATGACTAAAAACTGATTTTTTCAGATAAAGTACTATGTGCGATAGAGATTGACATTGACTCTTGTTAATAGTCATAGCATATGAGACAATAAAATGATATTGCTTTTGAAATTTAAAAAGTAATATTGGATCTAATGGAATTAAAATCATTCTTGGAATGAACACTTTATATCGTGCATTATTTCCTGTAATAACTTAAGCTTCCACAACATATGTCCAAGCTTCGTAATGACCAGTTTAGGCCCATTGCACAATCCAACGGAATGATCGATGTTTCTTAACAACATAAACTTTCAACCTCGGCTCATGATTAGGCACTCAACAATATCTAATATCATTCAAAAACTTCGGACTATGGAGATCATCTAGTAAATCAATATTGGAATCTGATTTGGAAGCTGCATTAGAACTCAAATAAGACTTTCCTTTTGTTTGATTAAGGGATACCATGTATTCGTTGACTGTTTCAACAACCTCGAACGTTGGGGCAATGATGTCTCTTTCTTACAAATATGGAAGATGGTTGACTGTTTTTGAGAAATAAGGATATGTGCTCTCTACTATTGATGCAATTGAATTTTTTTTATCAAAAGATCATCATGTATTTCAATGGAAGCATGACCATCATTTGGACCGCCAATTGTTCCATCTCCAATACTTGATATCCATTCTGAAACAACTTTTAATTCAATGGAATCAATGTCTGAGTTAATGTTTTAAAGCCTCATGTTTTTTGTCAATTTCAAAACATTATAATGTCACCATAAATATGAAGAGTTGATAGTTGCAAGCACGATATCTTGTCCTATTTGTACAACTAATGCATGAATCGAATAGTTAATATACTGCATAAATCGAGATCAATTATTATTATCATTATTTTTTATGCGAAAATTCTAGAGGTTTTGTATTTGCAATCTTAATAGAATTCTAATCATTTGGAATGATATGCATAATATTAAAAGAGCTTAAAAATAGGATAAAATACATCTCTATCAATGAATATCATTTCAAGACTATACGTCTCTTCATTGTTTTCGTAACTGGTATCTCTCAAATGCGCACAATCCAAACTTTCACAGTCTATTGTATTTTCATTGGATTGATTTCATCGACCAAATTAAAAATCGGCGCTATTCCTTTAGATGAGGTTATTGTCAATGTAAATGAAAGAAAAAAAAATGTAATTTCTTTTTATACACAATTTTGAAACACAAATGTAGATTTATATGAACAAAAACATACTTGCAAAAAAATCACGTATTTTGTTGTAGTTTTTTAAAACTCAACTTACTGATATATATATACCAAAGCACGATTTCCAATCACGCCAAAAGCAAAAAAAATTATTGTTTCAAATGTGAACTAATTCATGTTGGAAAGCATCATGATGTATTGAGAATATGAATCGTCATTTTATAGTACATGACTTTTTGTTAGGTTGAATGCATAATTTTCTTACTATAATGTTAATAAAAAAATGAACAGTCACATTCATATATCAATAAATTTAATTAAGAATTTAATTTAATCATATTACTAATACAAATCACTAATATCTTAAATTTTAATTAAGAATTTAATTTAATCATATTACTAATAATAATCACTAATATCTTTTATATGTAATCAATATTACTATTATTAATATTTAGATAATTGCCTAGTGTGTTAATAATATACGTACATTCAATACAATAATAAATTGTCTAACATATTTTTCTTTCGTTTTTGAGAAACATAATAAGTTTAGTTAATGTAAATTGTTATATTTATAAGATTTTCAGAATTTAATATTTTTAGTTGTTGTATTAATATGATTTTCAATATTTAATGTTAATATTTTTTCATTTCCATGATCCAAGTTTACCATTGGAATATTACTATTCACTATTAGCAAACTGAAAAAACGTAGTGTCACTTTCTAGAATAGTTGTAATTAATAATGATTGAAACTTCAAACACATTAATTAACTAAATTAAACAATAATATATTAATATAATGGTTTAAGAATACATTGAAAATTTATACTCAAAAACATTGAATCACACATTTCTATTATTTTGACTTATGTATATTATTTATTACATTATCTCACGAATTAAGGCAAGTTTTGGAGACAGTAACAATTGAGGCAAGTTTTGGAGGAAAAAGCCTTGCAAATATTTTGGCGACTATTCTTCTTTAATATATTGATAAGATATCTTCTTACATATCAATATGTATATCATGAAATATTATATTAAATTGTATAATTTAAAGAATCTTTTGAAAATGTTTATAACATATTTTTATCTTAATCTTTAAGAAAATTACAAACTACACCATGTAGTTTGCATTTTGCATGACATTTTACACACTACCTTTTACTTAACGGTAAAAAAAATACATTTTGGTTAATACCCGAGAGGGGGATATTCAAAAGTTCTTCTGAGAAAATACCTGAAATGGAAAAAATTGCTATTTATAGATAATTTTCCTAGTCCACGTGGCACAAATCTCGAAAAATCAGAGAGACAAGCGTCTCCATCCATGAAAACACAGTGTATCTTTCTGTTGTAAACGTCCGATAGCACGCATGTGGAGGATCTTCGAGTCCCCAACCTATTTTCCACTAGTCGATCGACACCTTACGTAGACCTCCAAATCTTCGAAATTCTCAACCATTTGGCTCTTAGTCTGAGTGTCTCTCTTTTAGGTGATAGGCAGAGGTTTCAGTCGATTCTCATCCCGCCTCTCTACGTCAAATAACTTGAATGATAATCCTGATCAAGAAGGAGTTAACCTCGTCGAAGCCCCTCTACTCCTCCTGGGCTCACTTTGTTTCACTAGCCCTTATCAAGAAGGAGTTTAACCTTGTCGAACCCCCTCCACTCCGTCTAGGCTCACTTCATTTCACTTGACTAGCATCACCAACTAACACAATACCCAGCCACCTCGCACAAGAAATGTTCCCATCCAGAAATGTTGATGCTTTGAATTCAATGACTAGCTCCAAGTCATCGGTATCTAGTCGTCTGGGAGCAATGCCGCCCTTGAGATTTTGAGGGCCTTATATTCACACAATGATTATAGATAATATTTTTCACTAAATTAAAATATTCAAAATTACAATACTAATAGTTTAAACTTTCAAAAGTTCATTTTGAGATAAAAAATCAACTATTAATCTATTACAATCAATCTGCTCTAATATTTGAATCCTTACTTCAACGGTAATAACAACAATCCTTACTTCAGGGAGATTCAATTTGAATCCTTACCTCAAACGTAAAAACAATAATCCTTAACGAATCGGGACAAAGAGAATTGCTTCCAATATAGTAGTTTTAAAAATAAACTAAAATTTGGATGATTTTTATTGTGTATATTTATGATTTCAAACGACAAAAGTATCTAATGGGCCTGCAAGTTAACCAGAAATTAGAACCATGGTTAAGAAGCACAATCACAATACCAAAATTCTTTATTTTCTACGGTCCTCACTATTCATCATCTACCCCCACCAATCCTATCGCAGTAGAATTGAACAACTAAACACCGTCAGCCACCATGAAAACCCTAATCCAAACTTAGATTCAACCCACCATCGTTTAGACTGAAATCCCAACTCAGAGTGAACACCATCAGCCATTTTCCAAAGTTTTCTATCTGTATCCATTACAACAAAATCAAAGCTGAAGCAAATGATTAGACAACATTTGTCAATGAATTAATTAAGCAATCACGAATTATCTTGGACGGCGAGATAGTTAGGCACCAAGACACAGAGGCGGTGGCGACATCTTCTCTTCTCTCATTCTCTATAAAAATGAATCGGCACTCCACTCATTGTGACACTCACCCTTCTTAGTTCTGTGGCTAATGTAGGTTAGATCAATAATTTGGATTGATTGTCAAACGTGGGCTAATCTATAGCTAATCTAAAAGTGATAATTAGGAATCCTACCTATATTTTCTACCAAATTGTAATTATACTTCATTTTTATCAATTTATTAATATTACTAATTAACATTCAATTTAATTTGTATTTATTAATTAATTAATTTTACTAATTTTATAAATTTAAATTCAAATTCAATTAGTATGAGAATATCTATTTCTAAGGTTAATATCTTATCATCCGTAATTAAAGGCAATAATTTTGTAAATGATCTGAAATAGCTTTTACGTTACTTTCGCTTCACACGTAACAAAGTAAATCTGTAGTCTTCTCTGTCGGAAAGGAAGGAGAACTCTCCGAACACATCTCAAACTCCACCATCAACACAAACTCAAGATTTTGCTCTGTCAATTCAAGTAATATATGATCTATCCCAACCGTGAGTCCATTATCCTTTTATTCACATCATTTATTGTAATGGAGTTTTGTTTTTGTTGATAGAAAAGTAAGTTTGCTCCTGAATCGTATATTGAGTAATATTCCTAATTTTTTGTTTGTTATACTATCATTTCAGAATGACAAAATCTCGTAGTGTGAAGAAATCGAGGCGAAAGAACACGTTCAAAGTGAATGGTTCATCCACACAAAAAAAATGCCGGGGCTACAATAAAGAAAAGTATATGAAGAAGAAGAAGGTTTCGTATCGGTCATACAAATGGAAAAAGTAATGATAATTTTTGCTCTGGACTTTTTGTTAAATACATGTGTGAAATTAGGAATAACCAATAATAAATTTTTTTTTCACGGCTTGTTATTAGCAAATGCCATATTTTAGTTTTTATATCTGTATTTGATGTTCTTATGATTATTTTTTATTATTCATATTTTTTTGTGATATGGGTCTTTATGTATCGTACAAATGTTCCAATTTATCAAAATTTTTAATTTAGTTTTCGATTCTATGTTAAATTTTAGACGTCCGCATGAGGTGTAGTTGTTCCCCAAATTTGATATTGGAATTTCTATTTTAATAACAATTGTTAGTATATCTATAATGTTGTAATACATTATAAATTATTCACTTTTGATCTTGGTTTTGTTGTTTAGTGAGTAGGGTGTGTTTTGTTATAAATTTTTGAAATAATTCAGGACATCATATATTATTTTTAGAACTAGTTGTGATTTTTGTAGTGTGTTATATATCGTCTGAACAATAATAACTGTGTGATTTTTAGAACTAGTTATGATTTCATCATTATATTTTCACATATAAAGTAACATGTTTGTATGCTACACTTCAATGTTAATTTGTTATGTTGTAATGTTGAATATGTTATGTTTTAATTATTATTTATTTTATGGACTCTTGGTAATGAAATCATGTATCTATGTTACGGGTTCATGTTATTTTGCTTGATCTAAGTTGATAATGGCTCATGTTATAGTTATGGTCTAATCAAGTAGTAATAACAATATGTAACTGTGTTGCATGGAATTCGATCATGTATGATTGTGTTACATGTGTATGTTATATAACAAATAAAAACGTCGTGGAATCGTGTTACCATGATTCACATGTTCACAATAATGAAATCATTATTTAAACCAATAGCAATAGCAATATCTATCTATAATGTTGTAATTCATTCTAAATTATTCATTTTTGATCTTTGTTTTCTGGTTGATTGAATAGGATGTGTTTTTTTTTTTTTTATATAAATGATTGGAATAATTAATGACATCATATTTTAATTTTTGAACTAGCTGTGATTTTTGTAGTGTGTTATATATCATCTGAATTCATATCCTAAAATTGAACCTAAATTATTATGCAATGATGCTTTCCTCATTCTATTTTCACATATAATAGAACATGTTTGTATGCTAAACTTCAATGTTAATTCGTTAGGTACGAATGTTGATTATGTTACATTTTAATTATTATTTGTATTTTGATCATTGGTAATGAAGTCATGTATTCATGTTACGGGTTCATGTTATTTTGCTTGATCTAAGTTGTTACTGGATTATGTTATAATTAAGGTAATAACTATATGAATTTGTGTTACGTGCTTAAATCCGTTACGTCACACGATTAACATGAAACTTATTGAAATGTTGCTCAATAAACTCTAATTAGATGTATTTTTTGTTTGTTATTGTTTTATAGGAGTGTAAATACATCATACATCCTGACCAATGGTGCCTTGGTAAAGTGAATACATTTTCGAATACTAATGTGTTCAGCATATTGGCTCACAGTATGTCAGATGCTCAAAAGGCTATGTTTTCAGACACATGCTTTGGACACTTCCTATGTGCGAATGAAATTTCATTGAATCACCAGCTAATTCACCAAGTCCTTCTTAGGGAAGTTAAGCAGTCAAATCTGTAAGAGGTGTGGTTTGATATTGGGGCGATCTCGTTAGCTTCACTCTACAAGACTTACGCCTCATTCTTTGGATTGAGATGTTCGGGTGATGACAAACGGTCCAAATTTGATGCTCAATTTTGTAGGATTAAGAATGATCTATTCGGCCACATAACAAACATATCGCCATTAGACGTCCATGATCTGTTATGCAAATCCTCTCAACTAAGTGACAGGATGTAGACAGTTTGGCATCCCTCTTTGTCCTTACGTCACTTATGTTTACAACTTCATACAAAAGAAGTGTGGAAGAATCTTTGATGGTAATAGTTGAATCAAAAGAGATGAACACATATGCATGGGGTAAGGAACTATTTGGATTCACCATTTCATCACTCGGATCTGGCTTGAAGAACAAGTCAATTATCATAGAGGGTGACAGTAAACCATACATTGCTTATAGATTAAGTGGGTTTTTAGTCGCATTCCAAATATGGATATACGAAACTATTACTATACTAGAAGGCAAGATATGTACCAAGGTCGGAGATCTTTGCCCAAGGATCCTAAATTGGACGTCTAAGGTTCAGGGGAATGTATCCGTCAAACTCAATATTGCAAAGGATATATTTGGTCGCCCAGATATAAGTATCATGGTTATGTAACTTACGCCATTTTTTACAGTTGTTATGTTGACATGTTTAAAAAGTATATTAATAAAAGCGATCGCATTTCAATACATGTATGTAGTTGCAAGTTATTGCTCTGATACCTACCATAATCGAGAGACAAAATGCATACTCAAGTGGTATATTTGATGACGTTGCTGGAGTGCATGTTGAAGACAGTGATGATGATTTCGTGGCTCTGTTGTCGAGACGATCACCAAAACTAAATAGTTCTGAAAAAGCTTTCACCTCCAGTAGCTATAACGTAACTGGTGTTGAAAGAGTTAAAAAGGTGTGTACTCATCTCCTACAAAACATCTTTAGATATATTATTTAAAAGTGGTGGACCTTATTATTGTGATGATAAGTTTATATGTTAACATGATTCACGCAGATTGTGGCTCTAAGCGATCGTCGAGAACAATACTATTATACACAAGCCCAATATCGTTGTCCATGATTTTCGAAGCGCTCAAAGAAGACGGTGGTATTCGAATGGAAGAGGTTGACCAACAACACATATATGTTCACACAGTTATTATTGTTCATTTTTTGGATTCTAATTTTATCAATTGTTTTCTATTTTTTGGTGTTAATATTCGCATTATTACATTAAATCAGAGAATTTAGCATGCGTGCAAATGATGAAAACCATCAATTATTGCGTAATAGTGGTGTCAATGCTACAGATCCCATAGTTGATGTAGATCAAGAAGATACTCGAGCATTAAATGGCGGTGGAGTTAAGCTCAAGCTAATGAAAAAATCACAAATTCCAAAAGTGGGAGCTATACAAGCAATCGCCTCAGATTAACATGTCCTCAATGAATCATCTAAAGTGCAGGTGTTCAATCATACCTTTCGTTATTAATCATTTCTTTTATTGTATGATCATACTATAATACATCGTCTAAACTTAAATTCGCAGCACTAAAAAGCCAAGAAAGATTCCATTAACAACCGGTTCGATGCAATTTTGAGCACATTTGAGAAAATAGTGACTGAGCATTTTATTATCAAAATGCAATTTGTAAACTTCTTTGACGAGTTTAACAAGACAATCGAGGATGGACTGAAAGGTGTGCGTGACCGAGCAAACCTTGAACGTAAGGGACAATCATACATAACCAAGTAGGAGCTAACCCAAGCATTCCATCTTCAAAGGTTTGACACGTATAACTATGTTATATTATTTCAAAGGTTAATTGTGATCTATTCCATTTTGCTAAAATTACTACATGTCTTTTAACTTAATGCAAAGTTCGTGTGAAGAATAAAAATTTGCATCCTCGCCGGGTGAATCTGAAGCGTGACGTTACCAGCATTCATGGTGATAACAAAAATGGTGAGGGAGACATTCCTAGCTTCGATCTAGGAATAGATACCCAAACTAATTCTCATTCTCTTCTACTAGATGACGGACTTGTTTTGACTGAGGATGACATCAACTTGATCGATAACAGTATTGAAATGAAGGTTAGCACGTTATCTTATTTTTCGTTACTTTTCAGAATTACATCAACACTTCTAACTATATTTATAACCAAAACCAGCTTATTGAAATGGGCTCGAAAGAGGAAGTTATTTAGGATGCGTCTCAATCTAAACATTGGACCAGAAATAAACGATGTCTATCAAATCAAAGCCATTCATGTAGCGACGTTGTTTTAAGTGCGTTGTGTATTCAATCAACTGGTAACCTTTTGGATGACGGATTGGAGTTCATTGAAGAAGACTTTAGGAGTATCGACGAATCGGTTCAGAAAAATGGGAGCTCTTCCAGTAAAGGCAAATTGAAGGTACAAATTGGCGATTATAAATTGTGGAATGTATATGATTGGAAGCTCATCCAGATAGTGCAAAAAGTCGAACAAAGCTTCTGTTCCTCCTTCCAGTTTGTCAATATGTATGATGTTGTGACCCAATTTGCTATTTTACAGGCAATTACACCGATACCGTTCATGGTGAAGGATGAATCAAAATTCGAACATCACCCAAAGAGGATTATCAAACAAGCTGCGTGTCTCCAATCATCATACGTTAGAAGTTATCGTTGACAAGGGGAAGTACTTCAAATAGATCCAACTCTTTCTTTTCAATATAATTTCTGCTTAGATTCTCCATCTCTATTGGATTATTCTATCTTCGAAAAGTGGTATAGTAAAGGACTCCGTCTCAATAATAAGTAAGTGATTGACATTAAAGCATTGCACATGATATCACTTAATTCGTAGTACTCTAATGACAATTCTATACTTATAAATCTGTAGGCTTCAAAAATTTCATAAAGATGTTCTGAAAATATTTCATGCGATGGATGTTGGACCAGTTCACGTACAGTCTAAAATGTGGTGGTATGATTTGAAGGAGGTCGGGGTACCACTGAATGACGGGGTAAAATTTTCTTATATTTTAACATTTATTATATATTGTATAAATGAGGATAGTTGATAATACTCATGAAATAATATTGCAGCATATCGATGTCATGTTTCATTACCTGAGAATGAGGATGAAGTTCAATGGTCTGAATGAAACTAGGGCAACATGTACATATTGTTTATTTGATTTCAGGGTCAGAACCATATTTGATCAGTTCAAGAAGGACAGCAAAGCCTGAGACAAACAGAATTTCATTACGTCGTATGTAACTGGCAACAAGATATTGTTTGGGAATAATTGGAGAGACGTTGACAATGTCTTCAAACCTGTCTTCATGGATAAGCTCGCCCATTGGATATTAGTACATTTTGATATATCAAACTGGCACCTGGATGTGTATAATTCATCTTTCAAAACAATTAGGGACGTAGCTGTACTAGATGCTGTGTACCCACTGCGCTACATTATCCTCCATCTGCTTCGGAAAACCAAGGTGCTTAGTTATGGAACCCCAGATGCTTCTTTGTCCTGCAGACTGTGTAAAGAAGTCCCACAACAAACAAATGGGTAAGGTTTAACAAATCTGACGTTTATAATTTTCTTCCCACTGATTTGATAGTGAGTTTGTACGCATTTTTCGTTTTTTTCAGCGGTGATTGTGGAATATTTGTGATCAAGTGTGCGGAGTACTTATACCAGAAAATTATTCATGCTATGCCAAATAAGTTTGACACCCGCATGGCTCGATACAACATGGCCGTCCAACATTACAAGTTTGCAATCGAAAAGCCCGATATACCATGTCAAAGTTGGTGAAGTAGATCACTGTTTTTGGTCAAGAATGATCTTTCAAGTACATTGCGACCTCTCGCATGGCTACTAGTTTTGTTTTGGCCTTAGAATTATCTATGTATAAATGGGTTTTAAATGTTTGGAAGTAGAATGACGTGTGAACTTACTGGAGCATCATAGTGTTAGATGATGTAACCCTTTTAAACAGTCAGCTTTTGCAATGCTAATTTTCTTGTTATTTTTCTTTTTGTTCATTTCTGTTGAATATGTAATTATGTATAGTAACTTTTAGCACATCCATATTGCAATATTTGTGTAAATGTTATTGACCAGCTGTTCAAATACTTTGCTGTGGATGTTTTCATTTGATCTATTAATCAATTTCTTATTCAGATTTGTAGTATTGTTTTGTATCATTGTTTATAATTAATACTCGCCTTTTCTGGATTGTTACATCAATACAGGTTGATGGATCATGAAACTCTCAGACATGGGTACCTGCGAATGCATGTAGTTTAGGGAATCATATTACTCTTTTGGGTGCTAAATCATATTCTAATTTATTTTTCATCATGAATCATAACCATAATCGGATTCTAATCTTAATCATCCTATACCATATCCTAATCTTATTCATCCTAAACCAAGACACAACATTTGGAACCTTAAATTTAATTGATTATGAATTATCAATGCACAATGATACTACCATGAAAATTGATAAAAATAGTTGACAAAAGCAAAACAAACAATCAAAGTCCACCATTAGACAAATAACAAATGATTCAATGAAATTTATTGTAGATTAAATATATCAATACATCCCTCAACCTCTTACAGAAATGAAATCAAAGATTGCAAAGAAAGCATTAATTAGGTGCTTGTCATCTATCTAATGACAATAGTAAACAAATTGACAAAATGTAAATTTATTTTCCAATGAACAACTTCTCCACGAACTCCTACTCCACAGCCTAACATTTTGGAGCCATTAAACCTGCAATCATATTCACATATTTATTAATAAGAACCAATTTATAACAATATGCAATCAATTAGAAACTGAAATTTGTTACCTCCAAATCGCTACTAGACTTCTCCTTTCTTTTTCGGTCTCGATTCGTGCTTAATGGCGCGGGATTTTTGCATCTTGTTCGATTGTGACCGTATTTCATACAACGACTACATCTAATTGTCCTTTTCATCTCGATGACACTACGTAGACGACTCTCGTGTGGCCTTCTAGAGCTTCTCTTTGAAACAGGTGCTATAACCAACATATTTTGTACAAATTGTGTACATTCCAATCGGGCCCGATTGCCAAGTGGATAAATTTTACCGCTATACGTTGCGAGATACGACTCTTTGCTATAATAAGGTGAGCAATAGTCGTAGATTGACATGTTATATTTACCGATGACTGCTACTGCATGTGAACAAGGCATTTAATCTATCTGAAAACAGTTACACGAACAAAATTTATCATCAAGTTTTACCAAGTAAGACGTCCCCTCGTCGTTCACTTGAAATGCACTATCGCTTGATGGTAACACTTATAAAATATTCAATAAAATATTGAAAATTATTAACATCACTATGAAAAATACATTTGTTAAGGTAAATGTTATATTCAAATATCAGTACATAAATGTTATCATACCTCCAGACCCAATGATTTCATCGATCTATCCCGCATCATGCTCTCACATCTAGATCCAAGTCTAGTTAATGTGTTTTTGGCATCATTTGCATTCTTGTTGAACCACCTTTGTACTACACACATAACGACTCGAACAAAGCTTCCACCGGGAAGTTTTGGCCGATCTTGTTCTGAGTAATTCAGCGATTCTACAATGTTTGACGTCATGATGAAGAAAGCGGTTCGATGTCATATAAGCTCTCGACCACTTATGGTACCCTACATCTTCCCGCATTCATATTGTTATATTACGTTAGTGCGTTATGTGCACTAGAATAGATTAGAAGTAAATTAAAATCCATACTAACCGGATATCCCCGAATACGCCTGTCAATCAAGTCTAACATTTTCATTTGGATTTCAAATTCTGAAACTGTGTATGCTCTCGCAGCAGCATTGAATGGGTTTCTTATGAATTTAGCATTTTTACCAAATTGCTTTTTTAAATTTTGATAGAGATGATAACAACACACTCCGTGCATCGCATTTGGATACACTTTCTTGGCTGTATTTTCTATGCTACCATGCCGATCAAAAATGATAACAAGTCCATCACGTTGGCTGTATGTTTCTTTCAATCGTATTAAGAACCACTCCCACGAATTAATGTTTTCTGAATAACCAACATCGAAAGCCAAGTATGAAGATATTGTTATTAGCATCCTGTGTACAAGCAGTGAATAGGGTTCTATTGTAAGTTCCCGTTAAAAAAGTTCCATCAATAACTATAATAGGTTTGAAATGTTTCCACCCTTCTATAGATGCCCTAATGCCACAAAGCTGAACAAAAACTTATTTTCGCTATCTGTCTCTATTCTTGTGTATGACCCCGGATTCATTTTTTTAAGCATACACATATACGCCGGTAGTTTCCCATAAGATAGTTGTGGATCACCCTTATTATTTCTAATGCACGTTCACGAGCTCTCCAGACTTTCTCGTAACTAATCGATACCCCGTAGAATATATATACTAAAGCATGATTTCCAATCATGCCAAAGGCAAAAAAAAGTGCAGAATTTATTTACTGTTTCAAACGTGAACTAATTCATGTTGGAAAGCATCATAATGTATTGAAAATATGAATCGTCATTTTATAGTACATGACTTTTTGTTAGATTGAATGCATAATTTTCTTACTATAATGTTAATCAAAAAATGAACAGTCACACTCATATATCAATAAATTTAATTAAGAATTTAATTTAATCATATTACTAATACAAATCACTAATATCTTAAATTTTAGTTAAGAATTTAATTTAATCATATTAATAATAATAATCACTAATATCTTTTATATGTAATCAATATTACTATTATTAATATTTAGATAATTACCTAGTGTGTTAATAATATACGTACATTCAATACAACAATAAATTGTCTAACATATTTTTCTTTCGTTTTTGAGAAACATAATAAGTTTAGTTAATGTAAATTGTTATATTTATAAGATTTTCAGAATTTAATATTTTTAGTTGTTGTATTAATATGATTTTCAATATTTAATGTTAATATTTTTTCATTTCCATGATCTAAGTTTACCATTGGAATATTACTATTCACTATTAGCAAACTAAAAAAACGTAGTGTCACTTTCTAGAATAGTTGTAATTAATAATGATTGAAACTTCAAGCGCATTAATTAACTAAATTAAACGATAATATATTAATATATGGTTTAAGAATACATTGAAAATTTATACTCAAAAACATTGAATCACACATTTCTATTATTTTGACTTATGTATATTATTTATTACATTATCTCACGAATTAAGGCAAGTTTTGGAGACAGTAACAATTGAGGCAATTTTTGAAGGAAAAAGCCTTGCAAATATTTTGGCGACTATTCTTCTTTAATATATTGATAAGATATTATCTTACATATCAATATGTATATCATGAAATATTATATTAAATTGTATAATTTAAAGAATCTTTTGAAAATGTTTATAACATATTTTTATCTTAATCTTTAAGAAAATTACAAACTACACCATGTAGTTTGCATTTTGCATGACATTTTACACACTACCTTTTACTTAACGGTAAAAAAAATACATTTTGGTTAATTCCGAGAGGGGATATTCAAAAGTTCTTCGAGAGAAAATACGAAATGGAAAAATTGCTATTTATAGATAATTTTCCTAGTCCACGTGGCACAAATCTAGAAAAATCGAGAGAGACAAGCGTCTCCATCCATGAAAACACAGTGTATCTTTTACATTGTAAGCGTCCGAGCAGCACGCATGTGGAGGATCTTTGAGTCCCCAACCTATTTTCCACTAGTCGATCGACACCGTACGTAGACCTCCAAATCTTCGAAATTCTCAACCATTTGGCTCTTAGTCTGAGTGTCTCTCTTTTTGGTGATAGGTAGAGGTGTCAGTCGATTCTCATCTTGCCTCTCTACGTCAAATAACTTGAATGATAATCCTGATCAAGAAGGAGTTAACCTCGTTGAAGCCCCTCCACTCCTCCTGGGCTCACTTTGTTTCACTAGCCCTTATCAAGAAGGAGTTTAACCTTGTCGAACCCCCTCCACTCCGTCTAGGCTCACTTCATTTCACTTGACTAGCATCACCAACTAACACAAGACCCACCACCTCGCACAAGAAATGTTCCCATCCGTAAATGTTGATGCTTTGAATCCAATGACTAGCTCCAAGTCATCGGTATCTAGTCGTCTGGGAGCAATGCCGCCCTTGAGATTTTGAGGGCCTTATATATACACAATGATTATAGATAATATTTTTCACTAAATTAAAATATTCAAAATTACAATACTAATAGTTTAAACTTTCAAAAGTTCATTTTGAGATAAAAATCAACTATTAATCTATTACAATCAATACGCTCTAATATTTGAATCCTTACTTCAGCGGTAATAACAACAATCCTTACTTGTGGAGATTCAATTTGAATCCTTACCTCAAACGTAAAAACAATAATCCTTAACGAATCGGGACAAAGAGAATTGCTTCCAATATAGTAGTTTTAAAAATAAACTAAAATTTGGATGATTTTTATTGTGTATATTTATGATTTCAAACGACAAAAAAGTATCTAATGGGCACGCAAGTTAACCGAAATTAGAACCATGGTTAAGAAGCACAATCACAATACCAAAATTCTTTATTTTCTACGGTCCTCACTATTCATCATCTACCCCCACCAATCCTATCGCAGTAGAATTGAACAACTAAACACCATCAGCCACCATGAAAACCCTAATCCAAACTTAGATTCAACCCACCATCGTTTAGACTGAAATCCTAACTCAGAGTGAACACCATCAGCCATTTTTCCAAAGTTTTCGATCTGTATCCATTACAACAAAATCAAACTGAAGCAAATGATTAGACAACATTTGTCAATGAATTAATTAAGCAATCACGAATTATCTTGGACGGCAGATAGTTAGGCACCAAGACACGGTAGGCGAGTGGCGACATCTTCTCTTCTCTCATTCTCTATAAAATGAATCGGCACTCCACTCATTGTGACACTCACCCTTCTTAGTTCTGTGGCTAATGTAGGTTAGATCAATAATTTGGATTGATTGTCAAACGTGGGCTTATCTATAGCTAATCTAAAAGGGGCTTAAAGGAAGAAATATTTTTGGACAAATATGTCCTCATTAATATTTTATATTTTCTAAATTGTCCTTGAGTTAATGTTATAATTGAACTCCTAATTTAGGATTTATAACCACATATAATTATTAGAAGTTGAAAAGGCTAAATCTCAATTTATTATATTTAATTACTAGATTTTAAAAGTATTTCTTTGAGTTGTGAGAACGGATTTAGTCAGTTACAAGATTAATAGTAATTGACATTCTACCAACAATTTATTTAGCTTATTTAAAGTCTAATTTGAAGTTTAAAATTATTTTATTTGAAGTTAATTATGTAGTTTGTGTTGTCCATAAAGGCTTCATTTGAAGATTTATATTTGTGATTGTGATTTTTGTTAGTTAATTTGAATAATCTCCTCTTAATGCTCTTTGTTTTCAAAAAAAAAAAAAAAATTTTACATTGGACTATAAAAAATACGTTGTATTTGTTAATTATCGTGCATGCTCATAAGTATTTGTATATTATTTACATATTTAATTGACTCGCGGCTTCAGATTTTCTAGACGAAAAAAATTTTGTAAGCTAACTTCAATAATAGTTTCAATCCACTATTGATACGTATCTTATTTCTATTATTCTTTTTATGCTTTTGAATTGAATTGTTATCTATTTTGCTTAAACTAATTTTTCTTAACTATTTATGCTCCAACGTGATTAAGACTCTTAAATCGCTAGAATATTTAGTTTTCGTAATATTACTTTATTTCTCCATTACGAATTGGATAAGTTCACGTGAAGACATTTGAGTATTGAATTGTACAAATGAGAATATTTAATTTTGTCAATTTCTAATGTAAATGTTATTTTTTTAAATATATATATACACTAATTGATAAATTTACCTAACTTGAGGTGCTACAAGCTCAAATTACATGTGATATTTTGGGTTAAAATCTCTTCATAGTTGGAGAATTATATTAAATTACAAAGATTTATTGTAAGTCATTTACTATCTCATAAAGCAAGAAAATTCAATGAGTTTAAGTGTTCGATATATTTAAGAACTTATGTAAACTATTTTTTATTTTTTTTGTTTGTGTTCGTTAATTGATATTATTTGACTATATTCGACCTTAAAAAATAGATGTTCAATCTTGGTACCGTGATTGTAGAAATCTTTGTTTAAATACAACAACAAATATTATATTTATTTGTATTTTCCAATGTCAAATTTTTGTATTTTAATACAGTATTAAATTAAATTATAATTATTTAAATATTTAAATAAACATATATCTCACAACACTATTATTAAATTACGTGCAACAGACTTTTACATACTAATATTTAAAAAATGGCCCACAATTTTTGGAGCCTGCCCTGTCCGCCAGTCCGGGAGGCCTAGTCCAAAATGTTGGTGTTTTGGGCACTCTAGTGTTGATAATCCATATTGAAAAATGTTGAAATTTTTGTCTTAAAAAGTCTTAAAATAAAAGGACTTCAATTACATAAAGAAGTAAGGGCCAAAGAAATAAACTGACATCAATTCCAAAAGCTAAGAAAATAATTTCTGGCGTAACTACTGAAAAGTATGAATGAATTTACTTTGAAATTCTTTCCTTTTAGTGGGTCAAAATAGATGCCAATGTGATTTGGAAAAAGGTAGAAAGGAAAATTTCCTTATTTTCATTTCACTGCCGAATTGCACGTGAAGTTTAGGTCAAAGCATGCATCAACACTTGCACAATTAATAGACGTTATTCTCTTTTATCACGATCGAAAGGGAGTTTTCACTTTCACTCATGATAAAAATCAGTGGACGTCTGTCTTCAAAATAATCATCAAATCTCATCTCCACAAATCAAATTCTCAAATCCATCTCATTCTTTGCAACCTTCATCTGTCATTGAATTGAAATTCTAAATTTATGGTCGGATTCCACCATGTAAGCGGTATACTAATTTGGTATATAAAAAGAGTAAAAAGTTGTGAATACGATAACGTTTATCATTATTTTTTATGTATATTTTTTTAACTTTTTAATATTTATTTGAACAAGAATCTTATGGACAAATCGAATAATTAGCCTTGCTTCTCAAGATGGAGTATCTAAGTAGTGGGTGATTTTGTGCAGCGGTAAATAAAACGAGTCACATAGTAAATAATTGAAGACAATATTTTAATAGTCGAACTTAACAATTGACATATTGATATTATTAATCCTTTAGAGATTTTTCTTTAACCCACTCCGATATGTAATCTCAAACTCATATTTGTTATCACACAATTAATTCTTAAACTACATGAATATTGAAAATTAGAACAAGGAGTTTATATTTGAGAAGTAGACGCATTCTAGAAAAGAGAAAAGAACACGCTTGCAGCAATGTTTGCATGTTACAGTTGTACGCACAGCATAAAATGTGTTTTCACAAATTAAGATTTGATTTCTTTGCTTGATGTACAAAGGGCTAATCACCTACACTTTATAGTACTACAATAAAGTCAACATGATGTTGTCTGACTTCTTCACTTCTACAAATTTTGACTCCCCATTAGGTTTTTCCATAATTCTTCAAGATTTTGAAAATCATTTAGGCTCTATTTGTTTTCACTATTAATTTTGTTAAAAGCTAAAATCAAAAGTCAACAATTAATTTTAATCACATATTTCATGGTCCCACAACTTTTCAACCACACATTTCAACAACTTTTATCAACTTTTACCAAAAAATCTGATTTTAATCAAAATCAAACACACCATTAAATGAGAAAACGAGGTGTTCAACTCAAATTTGAATGGATTTTAAAAATTCACATAAATTTAGATGTTCCCAAATCAGATTTGATAGATTTTGACAGATTTCAATAAATTTAAAAGTATAATTATAACTACTAATTTTTTTAACAATTCTAGTTCTAAACCTCAAAATTTCAATTTATCTTTCTGTCTCTCTCTCACTCACTTTTCACGCCCCCAGGGCATAGTTCAGTGGTTGAAAGGACGGAGTGAGGTAGTCTCAGCTTCGCTAGCAGCTGCGGTGTGGGAGTTTGATTCCTGTATTTGGTATGGATTTGGCCCCTTGAAAGCGCAATTAAAAAGCAGCTTTCAACTCTACTTCATTGAGGCATATCCTGCGATTTACATCTTTCACTCAGGCTCCAGGACAGAGGCGTTGGAGGCCCTCAAAGTTGGAGTTCAACTTTTAACTTCTCACTTTTCACATACAATTTTGCTAAAACTTTTTTGTATCAATTGACTTTTTTTTTTTTCTCTCTCTCTCTCACAAAACTTTCACCTTTCACATAAAATTTCAGTGGAAACTCTTTTGTATCAATTTGTAATTATTCACTTATTTATTCCGTTTTTCTCAAAACGCTGTTCATATTTCCAATTTCATGAATTTTTTATTTAAAATGACAAAGTTATGAGTTTATTTTAATGTATGATAATGTTATGGATTTTATTTTTTAATCACAATGTTATTTTCTTTTTTGAGTGATTTAGTAAGACATTATACCCTTTTTTTTAGCTTTTTTTAAAAAATAATAATAATAATCCGTTTATGCACAATGAATGGTTAAAGTAAAAAAAAAAAATCACAAATACGAACTCTATTAACCTCTATAATTTAGAATTTTGTTAAAAGTTAAAATGTCTTGATACTCATTTTTAATATTTAAAATGTAAATTATATGTATTAATACATCATGAATTAGTCGTCATTATTTTTTTTGGCTATTAGTCTAGTTTTTAAAAAAAGAAAATGTGTGCTTTTATGGTGGTTGACTTGTCAACATTAATTTTAGAGCAAGTTTCTCATTAAGACATAATTGATTTGAAAAGAAAAAAAATAGAGTTGTAAGGTTATGATGAAATTTTAAGTTTTTTCAAAAGTTACAAGTGATAAAAATACTACAAATTTAATTCAATGAAATCCATTAGAATTTATTGAAATCTATAATATAAAAATCTATTTAAATTCTATCAAATCTGTAAAATTCTATTAAATTTCATGAAATCTATAAAAATCTATAAATATTAAGAAATCTATTAAAATTCTTAATTTGTCTATATATGATTCGTATTGCTAAGATTCTATTAAATTTCATGAAATTTGCCTAAGTACAATTCGTATTGCTGCAACCTAATTCGGCCTTAATTCATTAATTGGTCTATGTATGATTCGTATTGCTAAATTTTCTGTGACAAAATCGTGTAATGATAGAATATAATTAAAAGTTTTATATAGAATACGTGTAAGATATAATTAGAGAAAAAAAATAAAAAATAATATTCATTTATATTTTTCTATAAATGATAAATAGCTATGTCATAATTATAAGCAACTTAGAATGCGATAATGACTTTATTTTCCCTTTCATTTTATTTAAATTGACTATTATTAATTTTTTTTAACTCATTAATTATTAATTAAAGTATTAACAAAAATTCACATAATTTCCATCAAATTCACCACTAGTTGTGACTTTATTTTATTGTAATTAATGTTTTTACAGTTTAGTCAAATATTGTAAGTTACGAAACAGTCTGGAAGATGAAACATTTAGCATGTGTAAACGACACGTGCCAAAATGCTTTTTTAAAAATAAAACACATGCCAAACTAGTGGAGCCCCATGTGTGCACTATATACTGGGGAGGGCAATTGTGTCTTATATGTACTCCAAGTAGAAGCAAGAATATGAAAAAATTACAAAACCTGAGAAGTAGAGGATCAAGAATGATTCCCAATAAGGAACAATCACTTCAAGCTTTATATAAGACAGAAAATATATGATTCACAACAGAAGAGAGCTAAGAACGTGGAGTCCAACAAATAAGGGGAATGAATTCATAACGACTCCATTAAAACCAGGAGAAAATAGCTCATAATCTTGTGATCATTACCTTCATCTCTCCTGCATGATACTTGTATACACTATATTTTATATACTTATGTCTGTCTTCTTTAAACCCACTTTCATTTAATTTATTGCGTTTAATTAAGTCATTGAACTCTGTGTTTTTGTGTGTATATCAGGACATGCAGGGACTGAGAGAGAAATAGTGTTTTGGTTCAAGAAAGAGAGAGAGAGAGAGAGTTGGGAGTTTTCCGGCGGCCGGAGGCGGCGGAGGAGTAGTGGCAGAATGGAGCACGAGATGGAGGACATGGAGGCCCAAATTCAGTCGGCCGCGGATGGAGAAAGTCCGGCCATCTTCAAGAAAGCAAATCGTCTGATTTCATTGAAGGTTTATTCTGATTCCTTTGTCTGTATTGTATTGCATGCATGCACTATTAAAGGGTTTTGTTAATTAATTTTCCATGGAAGAAAGTAATATACTCCAAATTAGATTGGTTTTTTTTCAATAGAGTTGGGCCTTAGTTTTCTTGAATTTTTTGCCCTAATTTAATCTGATAAAATCAGTACTGAAATTTTGATTTAATGTTTTCGGCCATTTTGATTTATTAATCTGATAAAACCTTCTAGGGCTTCACTTTTTACCTGATTTCAACAACAAAACTTTTGCACGTGTATACTTTTTATCTTTGTTTGCAACACCGAATTTAATCCGTGTATTTTGACTTTATGTATCACAATCATCCAACTTTACAGTGTACTTTTGATCTTTAATGAGTGGTACTTCTTGAAGTGTCTATTATAGAGTAGTCCCAGAAAATCTTAAACAGGATTGCTGGATTGGATAGTATAACGGTGGTAGAAAAAGAAGTTAGAATCGTATTGTTAATGTTTGTATATTTTTGAATTTTAACTACAGTATCCTCAAAAGTAGTTTGATGATTATATTTGCAGTTTGAGGATGTTGTTTACAAGATTAAAATCAAGCAGGAAGGATGTATGAAGAATTCAAAATCTGAAGAGAAATTAATCTTGAAAGGTATATCAGGTATAGTGGTTCCTGGAGAATTGCTAGCCATGCTAGGTCCATCAGGCAGTGGCAAAACAACTCTACTGACTGCATTAGGAGGCCGACTAGGTGGACATCTCGGTGGAAGCATAACATACAACGGCAAGCCATTTTCAAACGCTATGAAGCGAAATACGGGCTTTGTTACACAAGATGATGTCCTATATCCTCATCTGACTGTGACAGAAACACTCGTGTATACTGCACTTTTGAGGTTACCTAATAGTATAAGTACAGAGGAAAAGGTCAATCATGCGGAAGCTGTGATATCTCAGCTTGGATTATCAAGATGCAGGGACAGCATTATAGGCGGTCCATTTCTAAGAGGAGTCTCTGGGGGTGAGCGAAAACGTGTTAGTATTGGGCAAGAAATGCTTATTAATCCAAGTTTGTTGTTTCTTGATGAGCCCACATCAGGCCTTGATTCTACAACGGCTCAAAGGATTGTCCACACATTGTGGGAATTGGCTAATGGAGGAAGAACGATAGTTATGACGATTCACCAGCCATCAAGTAGGCTTTTTTATATGTTTCATAAGGTGCTATTGCTGTCCGAAGGCAATCCTCTGTATTTTGGGAAGGGCTTGCAAGCTATGGATTACTTCTCGAGTATCGGCTTTACTCCCTCTGTTGCTATGAATCCTTCAGATTTCCTGTTAGATCTTGCAAACGGTATGTTGAATATTTATCATGAATGGATAAGTCCCATAGAAGAATGATCGAGTTTTTATTGAACATTCTTAGGAACTTTTATGTTTGATGTATTGCCATATGTTCTATCAAGAATTAGTTGAACTATTTTTCATTTTTTTTTGTGGGGGGTTGTAACAATCAGTTGATGCTACATTTTATTTTCTGAAGGAGTTTCAACCGACGATTCACAGGAAGATCAAGCCACCATTAAGCAAACTTTGGTGTCTGCTTATAAGACTAATCTAGCAGAGAGTGTGAAATCAGAAATAGAAATTGATAGTCAGCTTCCAGAAGCAACGGATGACAAGAAGTTTAAGCGATGGTCGACAAGTTGGTGGCAACAATTTTCTGTGTTGTTTAGAAGAGGTTTGAAGGAAAGAAAGCACGAAGCCTACTCTATTCTCAAGATTGTACAGGTCTTAGTGGTAGCTTTACTGTGTGGACTATTGTGGTGGCAATCAGACCGTAGTCACATACAAGACCAGGTAACAAAATTTTCTTTGAATTACACTGCTAGAATATTGTGCATCTTTTCCTGAATATTTGCTATATTTGGCTGTGCTTAAAAGACTTACTTCTTGGAAATGTAAGTTTTGTTCGTAAAGAAATTAACTTTGAAAATTAGTTTTGACTTACTTTTCATCACAACCAAACATGTATAGAAATGAATTTGTGAGTTGCTGAAGGTTGGTATATGAATGCAGGTGGGGCTTTTCTTCTTCTACTCTGGATTTTGGGGCTTCTATCCTCTCTTCCAAGCAATTTTCACGTTTCCCCAAGAACGTATGATGCTCCAAAAAGAACGATCTTCGGGAATGTACCGACTTTCCTCGTACTTTATGGCACTAACTTTAGGTGATCTGCCAATGGAATTAGTCCTCCCAACAGTCTTTGTCACCATAACCTACTGGATGGCAGGCCTCAAAGCATCAGCAGTGAACTTCTTGTCCTGCTTATTCGTTCTCCTCTACAGCATATTATGTTCTCAAGGCCTCGGACTCGCCATTGGAGCATTGATCATGGACCAAAAATCCGCGACCATACTTGGATCAGTAATCATGCTTTCGTTCCTTCTAGCGAGTGGATATTATGTCCAACATGTTCCCAAGTTCATAGGATGGATCAAGTATATATCTATAAGTAATTACACATTCAAGCTCTTGTTGTGCTCACAATACAAGCCCGGTGAAACATATCCTTGTGGGAACAATAAAACATGTTTGGTCGAGGATTATCCTTCGGTGAAGCCTGTAGGACTTGGTGGGCTGGCTGTCTCATTGGTTGCCTTGGCTATAATGCTTGTGGCATACAGGATGATTGCATATCTTGCCCTCATGAGAATTGGTGTGGTAAGGAAATAGAGCGATTTTTCGGGAGTTTCTCCCCGTATTGCTTGACATAAAACAAAATAGCAGATTTTTTTTAATGTTGTAATGTTACTAAAGCAAATGACTAAACTTAATAGGTGTTATCCCTTTCTCAGAGATACTTTACCCATGTAGTAAGCAGTGAACAAATCATACAGGGAATTAGCAATTAATGTTGCTTTTATCTTTCAGATTCTTTATCAATTTCCTATGTTTTTGCTGTTAAATATTGCCCTATTTCTTGAAAATGACATGGTGTTTTCTTGCAGTGATGTGATTTATGCTATAAAACTATATTTGGTTTTACATTCCTGGATCTATTTGGACAGATTCATAATTCTTTATATATTTAAAGGAGACGAGGCTCTTAAGATAGACTATGTTTGTACTAGAATGAATAAGACAAGAAAATATAATATACGTCAATCAATTCAGGCGATATGGATGATAAGGAAAGAATGGTTTACGTGATTGGCACATATTTTGTGTTCATATAAAGAATCACTTATTTACGAGATTAAGAGTTTGTTTAGCACAACCTCATCTCACCACAACTATCACCTCAACCTCATATATGAAAACCATCACCTCATCCCACCATAACCATAATATGGAAAAGTGTTACTTAATTAAAATCCTATAAAAGTGTTACTTAATTAAGAACCCTATCCTCACCCACCCTCGTCATCTCATTCCACTACAACCATCTCCTCACCACCACCACCACCACTCACGCACCACAGCCACCACTGGCTCCACTGTCAAATGGCAAGAATATGGGTGCCATTTATGACAGTCCTTCAATCTGTCGTTAATAATAAATTTAAGATGGGAAAAACTTCGTCCCCTTAAGATGGCAGATTAAGTAGGGGAGAAGTCTCCCCTCAACTAAAAAAAAAGAGGAAAGCCCCATCGCCTGCAACATGAAAAAACCACCAAACCTAAATCAACAACTGTCATCTCAGCAAACCACGTATCGTTTCAAATCCAAATCCATTAATCCAATCACAAGGCCACAGTTGAGCAAACAAAATTTGACAAAATCTTTTGCTCCAAAATATTATGGTCATCTCCTAATACTGGAATTCTAAATCATTGTGGTCACCTCCTAATACATTAAATTATTATGAAGGAGAATTAGCATACCAACTACAATTATGATGGTCAGAGCATCTCCCACTATTTTGAGGTGACACACACTTTTCTTAATGATGGGTCCTCTGCCAAGAACTGAAACAATCAAAATAATGCAAGAATTACTTATTGAAAGGTGAGAAAATGGACCCAACACATAGAGCCACAAAGAGAGAATGGGCAGAAGAAGATATTTTTTACTTTTTCAAAAAGTTATGGAACATTCTTTGTAATTTTGTTTTTTATTGCTTGTTTTTATTTTTATTTATTTAAGGAAGATGATATATTTGTCATTTAATGGCAAATGACGAGTTTTGCTACATAATTGAGAGGTTAGAGACAGATTATGCTAAAAAAAAAAAGAATTTGTTGGTAGATTAGTAACAAATTACAAAAACTAAGAATTAAAAGTGCAAATTTCTCAAATTGTTATGATAATAATATAACCTAATATCTATATTTTGTAAACTGAATAAGTTGGAATCACACACACACACACACACACACACACACACACAAAAAAGTAACCCTGAAGAACCGTACATATAAATAGAGTAATTTCAACATACATGACAAAATTACTTAGAATATGATTGATAATTTTGAAATTCTGGTTATATATGCATAAACTGCCCTCAAAGGACTAAGTCCCCTTGTACATGGCTCAAAGGGTATCAATATACAAGAATTGATCCTTAAGACTTTTGATAAACTCATAATGTGTCATACATAATGGAAACACATTCATACCATGCAAAATGATAAAATCGCCATATTTGATGCAATCGGTACACCGAATAAATTAATATTTATTTACGTCACGCTTATTTACGGGTTAGAGTAGATTGATTGTAATAGATTAATTGCTGATTTTTTATCACAAAATGTTAGAAAAATACATTTAAAGTGAATTTTGAAAGTTTTAAACTATTATTATTGTATTTTTGAAAGTTTTTATTAAATGAAAAACATTATCTATAATCATTGTGCGTGTGCGTGTGCGTGTATATATATATGTGTGTGTGTATTTTGAACTAGGGCCCCGTTTAAGATTTTCGCTTAAAGCCCTCAAAATCTCATGGTCATCTCCTAAAATAATAGTATAATTGCTAAAATTAAAAACAAACCATAATTTTCCGCCACTTTTCCCTTCCTCTACTTCTAATATGTTTATGAATAATGCTACAATGACTACAAGTTAGACCAAAAGTTGGACAATCATGGATAAAATGTCTAATATGTCTTTTGAAAAGACACAATTCAAATTCCCAAATATAACTTTTCAAAGGACATATTTGACATTTTATCCATAATAGTCCAAGTTTAGGTCCAACTTTGGTTAAACAAGCATTTTCCTAATTAGTGCTTATAAACGCTTATAAGAGTATCTCCAATGTATCTTATAGATTATTGTCAAGGTGTCACAAATATTGAAAGATTTTCGATCTACTTGATATTGATATTTAATGAATAGACATTCAAGTTTAAATTTAGTCTCCAATACTATCTATGTGTATTTTATTTTATTAAAATAAAACTATATTACATTTAAATCTACATAGAAAGTTTAAATATGGCTGGTCAGCATGTCTAACGAAGCGTTTGAAACTAGCCGGAATGTTAGACATTGTTTATTTTTTTCCAGCCACGTCAACTTGACAGAGTGTCTGACAATTTGCATTGGAGAGGAAATTATCTAGAAATAATCTATTTTGCTAACATGGCATAATTGTTTTTGCAATCCACGGTTGCATTAGAAATGTTCTAAGTTGGTCAAACATAATTTTTATTCACAAATTTCGTAGGACCCACACTTTTTATCCATATATTCCGCAAGTCCCAATGCTTATAATCTAAAAAAAAAAAAAAAAAAACTTTATCAAAGTCAATTTGTTTCCAATTGCTTGCAAGATTTTTCCTCAATATTTTTCATTTACTAAGTGCCTGTTTGATTTACTAAAATTCAATTTTATTTTTATTTTTAATAAAAATTGATAAAATATATGATTGAGAAGTTGATAAAAATTGTAGATCCTATGAAATATGTGGCTAAATTTAATTATCAATTTTGAAACTTTTTTAGTAAAATTTTAAGCAAAATCAAACAAAACATAAATGTTTGAATCTCTAGTTGCTCAAATGAGAAACATAAAACAGCAAAGCTTTAGTTTAATGAGTAATAATATCGGGTGGTTAGGAGATCATTTACTTACTAATGAGTGCCACATCAGCCCACACAACACACAACTGTGTGTGGACACATTTCATAGTGAGTAAATGATTTCCTACCCACCGTGGATAAAAGATCATTACTCTTAGTTTAATCGTCATCCCATTTTTTTTTAAATTACTGTCAATTTTTATTAACTTGTTCCAATTTGAGTTCATGCCCTCTTTTCATCATCAACCTATTTTGATTCCTTTTTTATTCATTTCATTACCGTCAATGTTCATTCACAACATATATATACTAGTTTTTGATACGTGCGTTGCACTTAGAGTATCACAATTTTAGTACAAAAAATATTAAGTGTATATTATGTAAATAATAAATATGAAAAACACATATCATTTAATATAATTAATTAAGTAAAATGTTGAAATTTATTAAGAAAAGCAGAGCAAAATAAACACATAATTCGTACAAAAAAAATTAAATAACTAATATTTGTATGGATGTTGGTAAAGTGACTATTTTTATATTTTTATTGAATTGCACAACTTCGAGAATTTGAATTGGACTAAACCCTCGTTCTTTAAATTCGGCTTCAACTTTTTCAACTTTTTTACTAATAACCCAAAAGCCAAATATTAAAGAATTGTGTACAATTTATTTATAACATCAAATAATAAAATAATAAAAAAAAAGATTGGTGAAAAATTGAATGAAAATTTGGACGAATATGTGAATAGTAAAAGAAAAAAATTAGAAAAAAATAATAGTATTTTTAAAATAATTTGTAATAAATAATTCAGTAAAAGTGAACTATAATTTGCTTATAAGATTAAATAAAAAAGACTAATAAAAAATTGAATGAAAAAGTGTAAAAGAGAAACAAATAAGGAAAAAAAAAACTAAAGAAAAAAAATTGTCAAAAAAATTAGAAAAAAACAAAGAAAACATATCAACAAAAAAAATTAAAAAATTAAAAAATTCTTGTCAAGTGAACAGTAACTCGACAAGAAAAAAAAAATTCTTGTTGAGTGAACTTCACTCGACAAGGAGAAATTTTTTTTTGTCAAGTGAACAATAACTTGACGAGGAATTTTTTTTCTTGTCGAGTAAATAGTAACTCGACAAGAATTGTTTATTTATAGATTATTTTACATAAATCTCTTATTATCTCTGTCTGAAATTATCAAATCGTTTCATTTTTAATTAAGTTAAAATTTCTTTTGTTTCAGCAAAGTATGGTAGTTGAAACTTTGTTATATAAAAAAAAATGTAAATAATCCACAATCACCATCTGATAATTTTAAATTTAATTAGGATCAATGCTAATTATAGGATCGAACGAGTTATTTTTGTTGAGTAACTCGACAAATGTTCTCTATCGAGTTACTTGACATGAATTATTATTTTTTCTTTTACATATATATTTTACTCGATAAACATTTAGAATTTTCTTTTTCTTTTTTCCCCCCTCTTATAGTGTATAAATTGTTTATAGATTATTTTACATAAACCTCTCATTATTTGTAATAAGAACCTATCAAATTACTTTATTTTTAATTAAGTTTAAGCATGATAATTGAAATTTGTTGGTTGTCGAGTTACTTGACATTACTCGACAACCACAAACTCAACAACCAAAATATACAATGCTTTTTCCTTTCCTGGCTCTCAAGTTGTCCACCATTACTCTGTACGACAATATATCTCTGTTAAAGCAAATGACCAGTCCCTCCAAAATTCAGCAAAATATTTTTCAATCACAGAACAATGTTTAATAGAAGAAATCCCTTATATCCAAAATAGAAAAATTCAAAATTGAATACCAAAAAGAGTTTCAAATGCAAATCATACACCCAAATTATATTTGTAATCACATCAAAACTCAGATGAAAATTGACAGAAACCCAAGTTACCAAAATAGAGATTTTCCCAGTTACTAGAAAGGTCTAAACCCTTCAACAAACTAATCAAATCAACTTCTTGAAGTAACTCAAATTTGATAGAATCAAAAAATGCTTTCAAATTACAAAACGGCTACTCCAAAATTGAGCTAAGCATGAACTTACACTTCAAAGGAAAAAAATCAAGTGACCCATTACTTTTCTTAAATTGGGGTGGTAAAGAATATTGATTTTGTGAAGAAGAAGTGAAGGATAATTTGACAGGAGTAGAAATGTGCAGTAGGTGTTGAAGGAGGGAATCAAGATGGAATGAATGTGGGAAGGAGATTATTGTTGAGGTAGTATAGTAGGAAGGGGGAGAGTTGAAGTGTTAAATTTCAAGTTCTGGTGGTTTTATTGTGCTGTTGGTTTTGTTGGATGAATTGGAAATGCTGGTCTGTTTGACAAGAAGGCTCGTTCCATTGTTGAATTTGTGCAAAAAATTTTATGTCAAGGTTAAAGAGATAGTGGCCTTGGTTTGTTGAGTTACTCGACAAACCAAAGCTTGAGACTAATTAAAAATGATCAAAGTTGTGGTCATTTTCTATGTCAAAACAATGGTCAGATTAGAAAAAAAACTACAAGAAAAAATTAAGACTCTTATATATATACTAATTTTTGCTTCGTGCGTTGTACGTCCATGAAAAATGTAGGGATAAATTTTATGTTGAATATCTAATTCAAATGACAAATTTGTGGTATTTGTGGTTTTTCTCACAATTTATATAAATACTCTACAAAAGCATTTACATGTTTGAAATTTGATAACAAATATATAATACATGAGTACAAGAAGAGAGGAAGATTAAAAATAAGTTATTTATATTGACATATAATATTTATTTAGAAATAAAGTAACATTTATTTTTTAGTTAGAATATAAAAGTAAAATAATATATTGAAGCGTTTATAAAAATATATAAAAATGAATGTAATTTTTTTTTTTATCTATTTTAAATTATCCTATTGTTGTATATTAAACGTCAATCTTTATAATATTAATTAAAGTCCTTCAAAAAGATTGGTTGATTCTAGTTTCATTAATATATCAGAATTCAATTTCATGATTTCCTGTATTCTTATTCTCATCCTATCATACTTATTTCATCAAAACAACCTCTACACAATTTTTACAATTATATTCATCTACTCAACCTAGGCAATAATGCCACAACATGTGATGCAAATTCAAATCATCTTTAAAGACGAAGCTGAAATTTGATTGTTGAAGTTTAAAGGGTGATTAAATAACAGCATTATAGCCAGTTCTTAATTAAGCAACAACTTGTTCACAAACACCTAGTTTCACACATTATTTTGATGTGTTATACATGAAATGCATTAGTCGCAAAGGTTAAGTAATATATGACCTAGAAATGGAAATCATTAGCCTAATCCTGAAGCGGCTCTCTCTCTCTCTCTCTCTCTCTCTCTCTCTCTCTCTCTCTCTATATATATATATATATATATATATGTGTGTGTGTGTGTGTGTGTGTGTGTGCAATCAATGAATTTTTGATGTTATTGTTGCTTGGACATTGTTATTTACGAGAAAGATCTTTGTATGTGTGTTTTCGACAAACACACATCCAAATATATAATAATAAAATAATAAAATAAAGTTAATTCTCAAAAATAACTATTGCCGAGCATCGATTTTTTTTTTTTTAAATACTTAAATATAATTTCTCATTTGTTCATATTCTTTTTTTGATTTTATTTTTTTCGTGCTCCTGTTTGTTAACTGTCGAGTTACTTCACAAATTTTTTTAATTTTTTTTCTTTATTATGTTATTTTTTTTTAAAGTGCATTGTTATTTGTGAATTATGATTAACCACTTTGCTTAATCTTTTGCCTCAAGTCCTTTTGTTTTCAGCAGATACTCACATTCAAATTCATAGTTGTGCTTAATGGGACCAAATTATGGTTCAAGTCTAATTAACAATGTTTTCAAATTTTTCATTAATAGTGAACCCAATTACCTAATTTTTTATACATTTATTAGCATATTTGAGACTTATGCTTATTGCAGAATAAGTTTCTAAAAAGCTACTTATAATCTTAGCCAAACATGACACGTACATAAGTAATTGTTCTTTAACGCAATGACAGTGCGAAAAAGGCTCACATTTGGTGTCACTTTCACAAAACCGAGTGAAATGAGAGTTAGATGAAAGTATAGGGAAATCAATCCAAGGAACCAACAACAATTCAAAAGTAACAAGTATGGCAACCTTTTAGTCAAGAAAGAGAAAACGTTCATTTTTTATCGAATAAGGAGTTGTTTTGCACAAAAGTTCAGAAAATATTTTAAATGATTTGTAATGCACTGTTCACACACTCTTCCTTCATTTACAAGTATTCATAAGCTCAAAAGTCTCACTTCACTTCAACAAAACCTTATAGTCCTAAACTCCTAATTCACACACTCCACTTGCTCTATTTCGAACAAATTGGGAGCCGAATTCTAATGTTATTAATTACTATTTTATGTTATATAAATTAACTGTCAGTGTTTTATATTTTGTACTTGGTATGTGCTGAATGAAATTCTGCAAGTTTCATTAGAGAAAGAGAGGACATTTCGAAGAACATTGTAATTTAAAATTATACTCAGAATATCTGAACATCCTTGTTTTAAAAAGTAAAGAGGTACATGTACATTATAAACAGAAAGGGACAGTACACAAATTATAAATCCACCTGATATTACAAACTTGAAATCCATACTAAAGACTTCTGAAGAAGTAATTATTAGTTCATTACCATTCATTTAGTAGGCAAGTTTCTAATTTACCATTCTACAGTTTTCCTTATCTCTCCATCTTGTCGTGTAAAAACACCAATATTGCCCATCTTCACCATAGATATACAAAAGTCTCTGGAGAAAAGGAAAGGGAATTTGCTGTAGTGTGTACAATGACCCAGCCAAGGTGGCAGAATTCTTAATCAGACAAACCACATCCTTCCCTTTCACCTCAGTTACCTGCACAGTAGGAACTCCATTATGCATCAACACGTGAATAGATCCTTCGTTGACATTGACAATCAATAGTTGATGTTTACTCATCCAAATATTTAGCCTAGGTTCAACAAAAAGAATCAAACGAGATCCTAGGCCAATCTACATCTACCAGAGTAACACAATGGATTTGCAACAAGTAATAATGGACTTAGGAAATCAAACATTCCTCAAAATCAACAAGAGACAAAATGTTGACCAGGTGGTGCACCATCTCTAATGTTTCTATAGCTCCAGCCATACAGAAGTTGTTTCACTTCCTGTGAACAAGTATTGACCAATGAAAATCGTGTTTCCCAGCTTTACTGCCTGCAAGGTCAGAAAGCTTCAGTTAGTTGTAACAGAAGTTCACAATGGTGATCATCTGTAAGCAACGATAGAAGCTTGCATTATCAAGTGCCAGAATACATGATTGACCTAAAAGTTGCGACTATAAAAGATAGTATCTTCTTTACCGAGTCATTGTATCAAATACAACAAACAGATATCAAGCAACTATTAGAGAAAAAAATATATAGTATTGTGCTAGCATGATGAGATAATTGTACATCAAGCATGACTCCAAATTTTGTCCATTCTATTTCAGCCAAGTGCTCCATTAATTTACAAAAGCGAAATCACAGTCAGTTATATCTTGTCACCTATTTTTAGGACTTATTATTACTAAATGTGCAAGCACAAATCTGGTTATTGAAGTTTTATCCATTTGAAATGACGGGGAATAATTTAATGGCCACTTATCATACCCACTTATCTTGCTCATTCCTAAGTGTCATCATATAATTGGTAGTTTATGGTCCCACAAACATCATTTTTACTAATTATGTGATGACACATTGGCATGGACAAGATAAGTGGGCATTATAGGTGGGCAAGAGATCATTTCCATTGAAATGCCATAGAATTTGCAACAGATATTTCACATTAATATTATTACCTGTGATAACCCAATAAATTAATGGGCAGCAAGTTTGAGGTAGCTTCTTTGTCCTGATCAAGTGTTAGAACAACAAAGAAATCAGTCTGAAGTGAAATAGAATGTTCAGTTTTGTTGATAACTTGCAGCTCTGGACCCACAGTGTCCAGCATAAGCTGTTAACAAAAACAAAATTACTGGCTCACGTCAGACTACCTGGAAGATAATTCTTGAATTTACAAGTACCAAAAATGAAAAACCACAAAGTATAGAAAATTTCAAGCTTACCGCACAGAGCTTTTTTGTGCTCTTGATGGCCAATTTCAAATTCTCTAAAGTCTCTTGATGAAATTCAGCATCACCCCACGAAAAACTAAACCGTGCAATTGTTAATAAAAAGCGAATCACAATAAGTCAATAGACTAAAATTTCAACTCTTGTATTTGCTTAAATTTAGTCATTAAGCATGTGTTAAATTAATAATAAGCTTTAGAAAGAAAGAAAATGCAAATGATTACAAGAAAGAAATTCTGCAGAGAAATTTCAATATCCACTCAAGAATAAAAGAAATATGTAAAAATTTTACAAGTTAAAAATTGTAAATATAGAAGACATAAATATCAGAAACCCTGTAGAATATCAAACCCAAAACCCACAAAAATAAACACCAATGTTCACAGATCAGCAATAAAATCATATCAAAAAAATCTAATCTTTCTCTTCAATAACAAACTAAAATAACCCTCATATATAAATAAACCCATACACATACAAATATCAACGGTTATTCATACTCATCAAAGATTCATTTTTTTTACAACGGCGAACTCCATATGTAATAGACAAATAAAATTCCGAATCACATTAAAAAAAACAATACCCATAAAGGATTGGCAAGAAATCAATAAAAAGAGCAGAAGAGTTAGATTTGATGATACCCGCCGAAAAATGGGGGGACAAAAAGAGAGAGGAAGAATGCAATCTCACAAAGTAACCCACATATAGACATAATTATCAACAGTATAATATTCAAACTCTATTGTCGAAAGTTACTGTTCATCGCGACCAACTCGGCCATGAATAGTACTCGATTTTTTTTAAATTTTTTTTTTTGGTGGGCTTTTCCAAAATTTATCTTGTTTGGGAAATGAATTTTGGAATAATTCCTTTTTCTTTTGATTTTTTAGGATATGAAGTTGGTTGCCGAGTCGACAACCAACAGGTTGCCAAGCAAATTTTTTTTTTTTTTTTTAAATTGATATTTTTATTTTTGTTCTTATTTGGAAAATGAATTTTGGGATAATTCTTTTTCTTTTGATTTTTGGGATATGGAGTTGGTTGCCGAGCAACATAGTTGTCAAGCTACTCAAGAACCAACTTGACTTCGAGCAAAATTTTGTTTTTGTTTTTTTTTTTGTTTTTTTGTGTATGCCCGAATATCTCTTAATCTTTCAATAATTTCTTTCAATATATAAGTTGGTTTTTTCTTTTTTTTCTTTTCATTTGTAGTAATTAGTGCTGTTAATACTTTGTAATGAGATAGAATTCAGCTTACACGTAAAGGAGTGTAGGATGGTATATATTGTATTGTGTTATATATATTAGTCATTCTCCATTATATGAGCTTTGATTGATGAGTTAAAGGTTAGTTTTTTAATCAAAACAAGAGGCGCTTTAATCATGGAAATGTCATTTTCTCAGCAGAAAAGCAGTTCTCCATCTTAAGGTAAGAAATTTAAATTGATCTTTTATTTTTGTTCTTTTTGTTCTTGTTTGGAAAATGAATTTTGGAATAATTCTTTTTCTTTTGATTTTTAGGATATGGAATTGGTTGCCAAGTTGGCTCGACAACCAACTTGGTTGTCGAGTTACTCAACAACCAACATGGTTGTCGAGCTTCTCGACATCAGAGTCCTTGCGATTCTTGAGCCAACTCGATAAACCAGTAGCCATTACTAATCTTATAAATTATTTCAAAGATTTCTTTATGCACCTTTGGATCTTCCATGTTGGTTAGCACTGCAAGAGAAAGGAAAACAATACGAGAAAGGCACACAAACTTTGAAGGCCAAAATATTATTGTACAACTCACAAGCAAGTATTAATATTTAATAGCATTTCTAAACCAGCATAATGTGAGCTTATTAAAGACCATGCCAAGTTTTGCCAAAAATCAAACCCGAGCCTAAACTAAGTTATCTAACAAACCACAGGTTCAAAACCGCGCGTGGTTGCTAAGTCGCTATATGGCAAATCCCCAAGTTATATGGCTGAATTCCCAACAACTTGAATGAATTGCCTCTCTGGATGCTCGCAATTCAAAGATTAAATGGTGAGTTTATTGTTTCATGGCTAAACTATGAGCTTGAAGGCGATAATGAGACACAATGTAAAATGCAATTATTGAAAATGTTGTTTTGGAGATCAAAAGAAAGTGGGATACCTCTAAGCTTATCATTTGCTATTTCATAATGTCAATATGATTTTATGGACTCTTGAGTGGGTTAACTAGAGTGGTGACTTGTGTTTATATTTATTGGAACAAATGAATTTAGACCACAAGAAAAGCGAGATAATTGATTAATTGAAAACCAAAGATCCGGCTAGAAATGGGATCATCGGGCCGAGTTTGACTTGTAGACAATCGACAATAAAACCTTTTATTCCCAAAATGATCAGTGAAATGGGTTTATATTAGTTGACCTCTAAAAAAAATAACACAAAATGTATGTTTATATTAATGTTTTTTTTAACAAGAGAAAAAACGAAAAAAAAAAAAACACAAAAAAAGGGGTAACCAATTCTCGGCCACCAAGAAGTTGGTTGCCGAGTGGTTGTTCAGAAAATTTCCATATTAACAAATAAATATAAAAAATCTATTTATATTTGGTATCCACAAAAATTTAAGTGATAAATAAAATTTAACAGAAAGTAAATAAATAAATAAATATTTGTTTTAGAAAAACAAATGTATATATACATCTTTAGACAATTGTTAACTTAAGATAAAATAAAAAGGTTAATAGAAAATGAATGAAAATGTGTAAAATAAAAACAAAAATAAACTAAAGAAAAAAAAAAATTGTGGAAAAATGAGAAAAGACAAAGAAATTGTGCTAAAAGCCCCCTCCCAAAAAAAAAAAAAAAATAAAATAAAAATCAATGTTCATTGCCGAGTAACTCGACAATGAAGTTCATTACTCGAGTTGTTTTGTTTGATTTCTTAGAGTTGTACTATGTAGCCCATAAAATAAATGGGTTTGCCATTTCAAATGATAATCTTTGTCGTATTAACCATCAAATTGTATTGCATGAACTATCCAAATTATCTGATTTCATATTCTTATTTTTAGCTTTTTCTTCAATATTTTTGACTAATCAAATGTATTTTGATACTTTATGGAGAGAGATTAACTCAACTAATGAGATTGAATCTCAAGTTTCTATTTCCATTGATTTATACATCAGTAAGTCTAAAAATATCCCCAATTCAACAGAACGGGCAAGAAATTGAAAGATTGGAAAGAATATTCTACAATCGAACAAAAAACAAACAATTTTAGTGTTGAAACTTTTGAAAAGCAGAAAATAATGGTAACTCAATAGTTTATGTTCAAGGAAAAAGAAATTAACACTAAAAATGGCGACAAACATGGAGGACCAACGACAGAAACCAAGGTTGAGCTGTGCTTAGGGCCTTTTTTGATGAGAGAGAGAAGAGATTTTTTTGGATTGAAATGCTGGACAAAGTAAAAAATTGCGATTGTCTTCATTGTCAAAACGGTTGCGTATTAGACGAAAAAAGCTATAGTAAAAAAATTAAGGCTTTTATATTATTGTAAGGATATATCTATCTACTTCTTCATAACCTTTAGTCTGAATTCCTATTTTTATTTTATCTGAAAAGTCCTTAATAGTCATTAAAAAATCTGGATTACAATAGATTATTCATATGTTACTATTCATATCTACTTCCATCTTGGCTATTTGACTTTTATCTATATTATTAAATCTTTCATCATATATAGTAATCAAAGTCTTACAACCTAGATTTTTCTTGCTAATCCTCTAATTCCTATGACTATTAAACCTAGATGCATAAATTTATAATTTCTCTTTTTAATTCTTTTCTAGAATCATCCGAAATTAAATTTAATTTTCTAACTTGATTACCTATGCATTGAAGAGGGACTTGTCTATTATGTCTAAAGAAGCGGAGTTCTAGACTCAAAAATTCCTCTGTTATAAAGGACTTACGGATTAAGTAGTCTTAAACCATGAGTGCGGAATCTTTCATAATCTTGATCCGGATCTAAAATTTCTTCTATGTTACGATCATTTTGTTCGTTCTTCTTAATGATCTATCTAACAAAGTTCTATCCATCTTGGATGTACTTGGTCTAGAATTACTTTCATTGATTGTTCTAGATCCGCCTAAAAGGAAGTTGTCAAACTCATCCTGGAAATTTAAATTCTTTGGGTAATTTTCTGGTTACTTTTTCTTTACCTGAAGGCTGTAGGGTAAAATTTCCTAATTGATTTGTTAAGGTTCTTAAATCGTTTTCTATACTAGTTGAAGAAGTTGCTATTTTAGTTTTGTCTAAACTGTCAATTTTCTTATGTAAAGAAATTAACAAAGTAATAATAAAATTATTTTGATTAATTAGAATTGATTCTGAAGTCTTAGGAGAATCTAACTTTGTTATACCTTTAGGTTCCTTATGAAAGTTATTACAAAATTCTAAGGCTTCAATATAATTTTTATCTAAGATATCAGTCTCGTTCATTAACTAAGAATTAAGCTTCTTAGTTCCTTAATAGATTCCTCTGTTTTAATGAAAATCTTTTTTATTTCGACTCTGTTTCTTTAGATTTATTAAAGTCTAAAATCTTTGTTATTTGGGAAAAGTCTACTTTAGAAATCTTTTCTAAAATAATGTAATTTTGATTTTAATAAAATCTAAACTTTCTTTAATATTTTTAAGTTCTAAGTTTCTTGTTTTAAGAAGATCTAAAACCGATTTATGATTTAAAATTTCTTTTATTTTCTAGATCTAAATTTCTAGATAAATTAATTATTAAATCTACAATAAGGTTTTGGCAAGGGTCTTCGAAAACAAACTATGTAATTATGAGAAGAGTCTAAATTACAACCTAAAATATTATTATCAACAGTCTTAACTTTTCTATAATTAGTGCGAGTTCTAAATTTAAATAGTCTAAGCTTTTCTTACTATCTATGGCTCGATACCAATTAAGATGGGGTGCGAAGAGAGAGACTCGACCCATTTGGCGTAGAAGGAGGCAATTAGAAAATGAATTCAACAATTTAGAAGAATCGATTTTGATCCAATAGACTTTTAGATAATGAAAAGATTTATTATACTCTAGTAGCAGAACAAGATATAGAAGGTTTAATATCTAAATTAGAAAAATGAAAATTTTAGGAGAAAATGTACTTAAATATTGGGGAAAAGATAAGGTAACATGCGAGCTTAAGATTAAGAATCCGAATACATAATTAGATGTAAAAATATAGAAGCAACAAATTTAGATCTTGAAGATTTTAAAATGCATACACAAGATTTGCTCAAGTTAGGAGTAATTAGAAAATCGACGGTCCTCATAGATAGATTGCATTCATAGTCGAGAAAACATTCGAGAGATAGTAAGAGGTAAAAGTAGAATGGTATTTAATTATAAAAGACTAAATGATAATACTATAGATAATGCTTATAAATTACGGATAAAATTGTTCTTATTAATAGGATTGAGCTGTAAGATTTTTAGTAAATTTGATTTAAAATCAGGATTTTGGCAAGTTAAGATGCATCCTGATAGTATAGAATGGACGGCCTTCACTTGTCCAGAAGGACACTTTGAATGGCTAGTCATGCCCTTTGGTTTAAATAACGCCCCAGGTATTTTCCAGAGAAAGATGGATAGTATATTTAATAAGCATAGTAAATTTGTAGTTACATACATAGATGATATTTTAGTATTCAGCAAAAATAGGAGAGAACATAGAGGTCACTTACAAATTGTATTTTCAGAATTTATTAATCACGGATTAATTATTAGTAAAAAGAAGATGGTCCTATTTAAAGAATTTATAGATTTCTTAGGAGTAAAAATAGGACAAGGAAAGATATCTCTTGAGCCTCATATGGCTCAGAAAGCTTTAGAATTTCCGGATAAGTTAGAAGACTTAAAACAAATTTAGAAATTTTTAGAGTTAGTAAATTATGCTAGGCCTTTTATCAAAGATTTAGGAAAAATAGCGGGACCCTTATATTCCAAGACTTCTCCTCTGGGCAAAGACATTTTAATATAGAAGATGTTAAATTAGTCTAGGAAATTAAAAATAAGATTAAAAGTGCGCGAGAATTAGCAATGCCCTGAATCTGATTTCTTCATAATAAAGCAGGATGGTAGTATTTTTAGGATGGGGAGCTATACTTCTTTGTAAGCTTAATAAATATCTGAGACAAAACTACGAGAAAGAATTTGTAGGTATAATAGTGGCGATTACAAAGAAAAAAGGCAATTTGAGTAGAATAGATCGAAATTATTAGCAATAAATTATGCCTTAGATAGCTTTGAATTGTTTATAGTTTCTAAAAAGAAATTTTGATTAGAAGCGATTATTGTGACTATTGTTTCTTTTACAATAAGCTTAAGCTAGACTCTAAGAAAAGCGATGAAGAAGATGGTTAAATTTTGTAGATAAAATTACAAATACTGAGGAATTAATATAGATTTTGAACATATTAAAGGAGTAGATAACAACAAAGCGAGATATTTTAAGTAGGATGATTACTACTAAAGAATTTTGATCTAGCTGTTTTGTGTTCCTTCTGAGATGTCGAGACCTCCATTAAAACCAGGAATTTCCCACAGGAATTCTTTTGCTTCTCTGACTTTATTACTGGACTTGAGTAGTCGAGCAGAGACCTTTTATCAAGACCGTTTAAGGTTTGGTAATCAAGAACTTTATGTTTTCCTAATAGTAATATTTCATTCAAAGTTTTACCGCATATTTCCGTTTCTAAAGAAGAAAGATGCATTTTAGATAATTTATGGATTTCTTTTAATAAGAACTCCAAAGATCAGATGTATTTTCTTGCATCTTTAAATGCACTTTCAGAATATTTTAATCAAGGTAAAAAATTTAAGTTTTATATTGTAGTCAAAGGTAAAAATCCAGGAGTTTTTCATTCATGGTTAGAAGTATTAGACTGCATTAAAGATTGTAAAGACCCCCTTTACAAAGGATTTTCTAACTATCGAAACATTAGATTCTGCTAGGCAATTGATAGGATTAAATTTTTATATTTCACCTTCACTTAAGAATTTTGAAGATCTACCTTTAGATTTTTCTCCTAGCAAAGACAAAAAGATTTTTTGCACCCATTGCGAATGTATGCAAAATAATTTTAAGATCATTAATGAATCTAATCGAATTTGTTAGCGAAAGAACATCTTTACAAAAGAAAGTTTACGCTTTAGAACGACAAATTGTGAACTTGAGAATGACTTATCCAAAGGGTACTATTGAGCCCAAAAGTGATAGCTAGTCCGGTTCAAGCGGTGGTGGTAAATACTCATCAAATCCGTTGATGGCTATGGACTTGCCAAAGTTCAACGACTGGAGGCTGTTGATTTCCTACAAATTTAGAAAAGATTCCAATCACGGGACACTCTTGGCCTGCCAGGTGCAAATTTGACATCCTTGTAGATTATTCAAAAAGCCCATCAAAGAACATTTATCTAGAACCAAAGTTCAAAGCCCAAAGTTTGAAGCCCAAAATACCCGGACTTCAAAGGAAAAGAAATTCTCCAAGACAGCCAAGACCCAAAAGATGATTTTATTTCTATTGAAAGACTTCTTTCACAGATTGAAAAGTATCAGAAAAATGAGAAAATCTTAAAAAGAAAAATTGTTACAAAAAAGAAGAAAAGTAAAAAGAAAGAAGATAAGAATCTCGAAGAAAAATTGAAAGGGTATTAGAAAAAGTCATTACAAAGAAAGAAAATAACAAAGAAAAAGAGATTGATGTCGAGGCAGAAATAATTGAACCGGATGACTCGTTTCAAGGTGGTGGTTGTGAAGGCAGATATGAAGGAGAAAGAGCGGATTCAATAATTGACGGTGGAATGTCACTATCTCCAATGACCCTCCATAATCTTGACACTTAGAAGATTTTTTCGTGATAGATCTTTGCATTATTGAGAAAGATTTTGGATGCTACACTTGCGAAGAAAATGCCAATTACTTCAAGAATTTACGCGAGAAAAAGGCAGACGAGACCTTTACTTTTGAAAAAGGCTGCGAGAAAAGACAAAGAAGAAAGCTGTTAAAAATTTTGAAAGAATTGCTAGAAGGCAGTTACTTTTTGAAAAGAAGAAAAAGCAAGGCGAAAATTTCAAAAGATGCTCGAGACGGTTTCTGCTCAACTTTTGAAAAAGAGATAGCGGTACATTTTAGGAAGAAATTCATTGCAAGACTTTGGCGAGAAGTTTCTCGGTGAAAGCGTGTGCCAATGATGAGCAGGAGAAAAGACATAAAGCAAGGATGGCGTGGAAACTTGCTTTTCAGTTTACTTTACCACAGACCGTTGTTTTGCTCCCGAGAATTTCTCTATATAAGGAGAAATATTTCATTTGTAGTAAGCATGGTTCAAACAATTCAAAACACATAACACACTGCTTGCTTACTAGAAAACCTTCTCCTTATACTTAGAAAAATTCTCAATCCAAAAGTGTAGAAAGCTTGTGTCGGTACAATTTATTTTGAAGTTTGTAATTTAGTTTTCGGTGATTTCGGGATTTTTAGAAAGGAAATCATAGTAATATTCTTTTCATATTAATGAGATCTCAAAAATGTTTACATTATGTATTTTTATGAAGTTTTATAAAGTATTTTGTTGAAATGTTTTGTTGATATTTGTTGTATCATCATTTCATCTATATGCATGTTATAAAAGCATAACTTGATTTTTAGAAGCCATCTTGTTTCTAAATTAATCTGAGTTACCCAAATAAGTAAGGATTGTTGGCGGAGTGAGCTTTGTGATATCCTTTAGATGTTGGGGAAAGGAATCAATTAATTTAGGAATTTATTAAGGGAGTGTCGGTGGTAACCTTAATAAAAGAATCGGGGTTCAAGTAAACATGTCTTAGGTGGTGATATCTGTTTTTAGTATTTATATTTCCGTTTAAAAAAAAGGAGATTTGTTAAGAACATTCAAAAGAATTATGAAAAGGGAAGTACCGAGTAGGATAAAAGTAAAAAATTTGAAAAACAAAAATTTTATGAATCGATCAACAGAACCATCTTTATCAAGTAATATTTATATTATACTGCCTCCAAAAATTCTTGAAGAATTTAGTTATCTGTTAAAAGGACATCAAAAAGAGTTAGAACTTGTAAGAAATAGAATAGGAACTAACTTTAAATTATTAGATTTAAAATTTAGAAAATTCCCTGAAGTAAACTCCTTTTTACTTGAAAGAGCTATAATAGAACAGAATAAAGACATAACATTTTTAGAACAAAGAATTGAAGAAATAGAAATAATTTTAGAAGAAAAACAATAAATTAGAGCAGTCAATTTATTGGGTTTCTTATAAAAATATCGAAATTATTAGAAATAGAATTTTAAAGACTTGCATTAAGCGGTTAAGCGAGAGACTACTGCTAAGTGCGCCAACTCTGTGACCAACCTTGAGATAGACTCTTCTCGCTGGGTGGTGGGTCTCTCTTGGTTAAAATTTATTTCTAATAATTTGATATTTTTATAAAAAACTCAATAAATCGACCGCTCGATTTATTGTTTTTTCTTCTAAAATTATTTCTATTTCTTCAATTTTTGTTTTAAAAATGTTATGTCTTTATTCGTTTCTATTATAGCTCTTTCAAGTAAAAAGGAGTTTACTCTGTGGAATTTTCTAAATTTTAAATCTAATAATTTAAAGTTAGTTCCTATTCTATTTCTTACAAGTTCTAACTCTTTTTGATGTCTTTTAATGTATAACTAAATTCTTCAAGAATTTTTGGAGGCAAGATAATATAAATATTACTTGATAAAGATGGTCTCGTTGATGGATTCATAAAATTTTTGTTTTTCAATTTTTTACTTTTATCCTACTTGCACTTCCCTTTTCATAATTTCTTTGAATGTTCTTAACAAATCTCCTTTTTTAAACGGAAATATAAATACTAAAAATGATATCACCACCTAAGACATGTTTACTTGAACCTGATTCTTTTTATTAAGGTTACCACTGGCACTCCTTTAATAAATTCCTAAATTAATTGATTCCTTTCCCCAACATCTAAAGGATATCATGTGCTCACTCCGCCAACAATCCTTACTTATTTGGGTAACTCAGATTAATTTAGAAACAAGATGGCTTCTAAAAATCAAGTTATGCTTTTATAACATGCATAGGATGAAATGATGATACAACAAATATCAACAAAACATTTCAACAAAATACTTTATAAAACTTCATAAAAATACATAATGTAAACATTTTTGGAGATCTCGTTAATACATGAAAAGAAATTACTACTATGATTTCCTTTCGGAAAATCCCAAATCTCATCGAAAACTAAATTACAAACTTCAAAATAAATTGTACTGATTACAAGCTTTCTACACTTTTGGATTGAGAATTTTTCTAAGTATAAGGAGAAGGTTTTCTAGTAAGCAGTGTGTGTTGCGTGTTTTGAATTGTTTGAACCATGCTTACTACAAATGAAATATTTCTCCTTATAGAGAAATTCTTGGGAGCAAAACAACGGTCTGTAAGTAACTGAAAAGCAAGTTTCCACGCCGCCCTTGCTTTTTATGTCTTTTCTCCTGCTCATCATCGCACACGCTTTCACCGAGAAACTTCGCCAAAGTCTTGCAATGAATTTCTTCCGAAAATGTACCGGCTATCTCTTTTTCAAAAGTTGAGCAGAAACTGTCTGAGCATCTTTTGAAATTTTCGTCTTGCTTTTTCTTCTTTTCAAAAAGTAATCTGTCTTCTAGCAATTCTTTCAAAATTTTTTAACAGTTTCTTCTTTGTCTTTTCTGCAGCTTTTTCAAAAGTAAAGGTCTGTCTGCTCTTTTCTCGCGTAAATTCTTGAAGTAAATTTGGCATTTTCTTCTTGGCAGAGCATCTGAAAAATCTTTCTGAATAATGCAAAGATCTATCACGAAAAAATCTTCTAAGTGTCAAGATTATGGAGGGCTGTTGGAGATAGTGACATTCCACTGTCTGAATTATTGAATCCGTCTCTTTCTCCTTCATATCTGTCTTCACAACCACTACCTTGAAATGAGTCATCTGGTTCTGAATTATTTCTGTCTTGACATTGAATCTCTTTTTCTTTGTTATTTTCTTTCTTTGTAATGACTTTTTCTAATACCCTTTCAATTTTTTCTTCGAGATTCTTATCTTCTTTCTTTTTACTTTTCTTCTTTTTGTAACAATTTTTCTTTTAAGATTTTCTCATTTTTCTCGATACTTTTCAATGTGAAAGAAGTCTTTCAATAGAAATAAAATCATCTTCGGGTCTCCGGGTCGCCTTGGAGAATTTCTTTTCCTTTGGAAGTCTGGGTATTTTGGGCTTCTGAACTTTGGGCTTTTGAACTTTGGTTCTGAGATAAATGTTCTTTTGATGGGCTTTTTGAATAATCTACAAGGATGTCAAATTTGCCACTGGGCTGGCCAAGAGTGTCCCAGATTGGAATCTTTTCTAAATTTGTAGGGAAATCAACAGTTCCCTGAGTCTGTTGAACTTTTGGCAAGTCCATAGCCATCAACGGATTTGATGAGTCTTTACCAGCCACCGTTTGAACTGGACTAGCTATTGACTTCTTGGGCTCAATAGTACCCTTTGGATAAGTCATTCTCAAGTTCACAATTTGCTGTTCTAAAGTAGAAACTTTCTTTTGTAAAGATGTTCTTTCAGTTAACAAATTCTGATTAGATTCATTAATGATCTTAAAATTATTTTGCATACATTCAAGCAATGGGTGCAAAAATCTTTTGTCTTTGCTAGAGAAAAATCTAAAGGTAGATCTTCAAAATTCTTAAGTGAATGTGAAATATAAAAATTTAATCCTATCAATTGCCTAGCAGAATCTAATGCTTCTTGATAGTTAGAAAATCCTTTGTAAATGGGGGTCTTTACAATCTTTAATGCAGTCTAATACTTCTAACCATGAATGAGGATTTTTACCTTTGACTACAACATAAAACTTAAATTTTTTACCTTGATTAAAATATTCGAAAGTGCATTTAAAGATGCAAGAAATATACTCGATCTTTGGGGTTCTTATTAAAAGAAATCCATAAATTATCTAAAATGCATCTTTCTTCTTTAGAAACGAAATATGCGGTAAAACTTTGAATGAAATATTACTATTAGGAAAACATAAAAGTTCTTGATTACCAAACCTTAAACGGTCTTGATAAAAAGGTCTGCTCGACTACTCAAGTCTCGTAATAAAGTCAGAAGCAAAAAAGAATTCCTGTGGGGAATTCTCGGTCTTAATGGAGGTCCGGACATCAGAAGGAACACAAAACAGCTTAGATCAAAATTCTTTAGTAGTAATCATCCTACTTAAAATATCTCACGCTTTGTTATCTACTCCTTTAATATGTTCAAAATCTATATTAATTCTTGTATTTGTAATTCTATCTACAAAATTTAACCATCTTCTTCTACTGCTTTTCTTAGAGTCTAGCTTAAGCTTATTGTAAAAAGAAACAATAGCTGCGCAATCAGTTCTAATCAAAATTTCTTTTTTAGAAACTATAAACAATTCAAAGCTATCTAAGGCATAATTTATTGCTAATAATTCTGCATCTATACTACTCAAATTGCCTTTTTCTTTGTAACTGTCACTATTATACCTACAAATTCTTTCTGTAGTTTTGTCTGTATATTTATTAGGCTTACAAAGAAGTATAGCTCCCCATCCTAAAATACTACCATCTGTTTCTATTATTAAGAAATCTGTATCTAGGGGCATTGCTAATTTTGGCAGACTTTTAATCTTATTTTTAATTTTCTGGACTAATTTAACATCTTCTATATTAAAATGTCTTTGTCCTGTAGGAGAAGTCTTAGAATATAAGGGTCCTGCTATTTTTCCTAAATCTTTGATAAAAGGCCTAGCATAATTTACTAACCCTAAAAATTTCGAATTTGTTTTAAGTCTTCTAACTTATCGTGAAATTCTAAAGCTTTCCTCGAGCAATATGTGGTCAAGGGATATCTTCCCTTGTCCAATCTTTACTCCTAAAAATCTATGAATTCCTTAAACAAAACCATTTTATTTTTACTGATAATTAATCCGTGATTAATAAATTCTGAAAATACAATTTGTAAGTGACCTCTACGTTCTCTCCTATTTTTGCTGAATACTAAAATATCATCAATGTATGTAACTACAAATTTACTATGCTTATTAAATATACTATCCATCTTTCTCTGGAAAATACCTGGGGCGTTCTTCAAACCAAAAGGCATGACTAGCCATTCAAAGTGTCCTTCTGGACAAGTGAAGGCCGTCCATTCTATACTATCAAGATGCATCTTAACTTGTCAAAATCCTGACTTTAAATCAAACTTACTAAAAATCTTACAATTTTGAATTCTATTTATAAGAACAGTCTTATCTGGTAATCTATAAGCATCATCTATGGTATTATCATTTAGTCTTTTATAATTAAATACCATTCTACTTTTACCTCTTACTATCTCTGAATGTTTTCTGACTATGAATGCAGCTGATCTATGAGGACTGTCTGATTTTCTAATTACTCCTAACTTGAGCAAATCTTGTGTATGCATTTTAAAGTCTTCAAGATCTAAATTTGTTGCTTCTATATTTTTACATCTAATTATGTATTCTGGATTCTTAATCTTAAGCTCGCATGTTACCTTGTCTTTTTCCCAATATTTAAGTACATTTTCTCCTAAAATTTCCATTTTTTCTAATTTAGATATTAAACCTTCTATATCTTGTTCTGTTACTAGAGTATAATAAATCTTTTCATTATCTAAAAAGTCTATTGGATCAAAATCAGATTCTTCTAAATTATTGAATTCATTTTCTAATTCGTCTTCTTCTAGATTTTGATTTTCTACTAACTGACATTCTCTTTCTGATTTACAGGGACATTCTTTTTTACTATTACTACCACCACGCTTCTCAGAGCACTCTGATGGAAAGTAAATAGTCTGTGTAGGAATGAATAATGTATGTTTCTGAAAATGTATAAAGTCTTTAGTAATTGTAACACTACCATTGTCTTTTAATAAAAAACTTAGTCCTAAGATAAAGTCTGAGTCTTTAAGATTTAATGGTCTTACCCACGTTGAATCTCTAGGTAATGTATATTCTATACTTAATCCACAATTTGTCTCAAAACTAATCTTACTATTTGGCCTTAATAAATCTGTATAAGTATAATGGTTTCCGTCCATTTGTTGGGCTTCAATTGGACTTCTAGATTTTTCTATATATCTATCTGGAATTAATTTTTTATTAATTATACAATTACTACAACCAGAGTCTATTAATCCTAAGCATTTTATGACATATTCACCTATCCTAATCTGGCATTTAACTTTAATACTTTTAAGCTTTTCTGAATTACATACTATCTGAACTAATTCTGGATTTTCTGGAATTGATTCTTCTAACATTATTGCTTTACCTTTATTATTAGATTCTAAGATTTCTAATCTTTGAATTAATAATTTCTGCATATCTTCAATATTTTCTATTCTTCTCCTAAGAATTCTAATTTCATAAATCTCAATTTGTTCTGTTGTAATTTCTGGCTTAATTTCCTCTTTTTCAATTAAACTATTTATTTCTAAACATTTAATACAAGCTTCTTTATAACATTCTAAACATTTAGCTCTAAGCTTTCTAGCTGGATACCAATTACATAAAAAAACATCTGACTATCAAGACTGTTGTTTTTTAACGATTATGATTACATTCATCTAAAATGGTTTGCACAAAGTCTAAGTCTTCTTCAAATTCAGAATCTTCACTAATCTTAAAATTCGAGAATTCTTCTAAAATTTCATAATCTGAATTTTCTTGAATTTCTATATTTTCTTCTATAGATACAATACTATAAATGGATTCATTATCTGAGATATATTCATCAAATTGAATTAAATCTTCATTAGTACATTCTACTAAAGTGCTCTTCTTATCATAACTATTAAGTCTTTTAGGACATGTTCTTGCTAAATGTTCATTACTATTGCAAACAAAACAACTAAGCTTGTTCTTATAAGTTCTGTCTGGTTTAAACTTTCTAACATGTTTATTTTCGTCTAAATAAGGTTTTCTTTTATTAGATTTTCTAAGAAAGTATCTCTTCTTAAAAGGTCTTCTTTTACCTTTTTTATCCTTTTTATATTTTTTCTTTATGGGCTTTGAGGCACCATAAGTCCGAGGAGTAAAAATATCTTTGCAAAACTTATAGTCTGTTTTTCTTAAGTTGTTTCGAATTTGTAAAGTTACACATTTTTCTTCTAAACATCTCGATTACATGTTGAATCCTATGTCCTATGCTCCACTTTTTATCTGGAAAATCTTTTACTGAAGTTAGTTCATTCCATTTATCTGTAATTTCTAATCCTAATGGGCCTGGTAATTTATGAAATAACTTACATCCTAATTCTTGGTTAAAAGTATTACCCGAGATGGAGACTAAATAATGGTACTCATTTAAAAATTGTTTGCCATATTTACCCTTAGTCCATTTGTATAGACTAAGTTGTTCTAAGTCTCTCATTGCCTTTCTTTGTACATTCATCTGACCTGAATTTGGATCTGATCCTGTAATAAGTACTTGAATCTTATTAACAAAATTATAGGGATTACTTCCTAATGCAACTAATTGCTCAAATTCTTCTTTCTTATCTTGCTTATAGGCTTCCCACATGGCTTTTGTACTTTCTCCTAAAAATGTCTCTAAATATCTATACATGTCTATAGGTTCCATGTCTTGGAAACTTCTAATGTAATGACCTATTATAGTATTCTTCCATACCTCAATTACATTTGTCCACATCTGCGGATCATGAGCAGTCAAATTTAAAATTTGCGCTTTTGTTGCAGATTGGAATTCTATCTTATTTTCTAATGGTCTTTCACTACCTTTTGCTACATATCTAGAGTCTTCTGGAGTTTCTTCATATTTGTTATATGGTCTTCTAGGAGGAAATCCTGGTCCATATGTAAAAGGTTCATGTTTAACAGTCTTGTCAAAAGAAGTATCGTCTATAGTCTTATACGCTTGTGTATCCATAAAATTCTTTTCACAACTTATTTACGAACTAGTATCATTAAATTCTTCCTGAATAACTCCTAATCTTATGTTCATTTCTGAATCATAATATAAGTACTCATTTTCCTGAATTTGTTTATTTAAAAACATTTGGTCTTCTAGTTTAAGCAGTTCTTCTTTATTAAGATCCATTCCTAACTCTTTGGGAAAGATAATTCTATCCATATCTTCTCCTAATAATTCTATATGGACATTATCTATAAAAGGTTCACTTACAGATTCATTTTCTTCAGTATCCTCAATCTGTCTTTCAATTTGATCGTAATTAATAAATCTTAAACTAGTTCTGCCATGTATATCTTTATAAGTTAAAGATTACGTAGGGCAATGGTTGTCTTATCTTTTGTTCTATGAATTTATCCATGTCCCATTCTAATCCTCGCTAATTGTTCTCACGAAAATTCTTTTGGCTTAATCATATTTATTCCTTTACTACTCATTAAATTTACTACTTTATCTATGTAAATTTTATATTTAGTCTGAGCGCTTACTGAACATCTGCCTAAAAATCCTATATGAATTAAAAGGTTATCTCCACTATCTACTTCTTCATAACATTTAGTCTGGATTCCTATTTTTATTTTATCTGAAAAGTCCTTAATAGTCATTAAAAAATCTGGATTACAATAGATTATTCCTATGTTACTATTCATATCTACTTCCATGCTGGCTATTTGACTTTTATCTATATTATTAAATCTTTCATCATATATAGTAATCAAAGTCTTACAACCTAGATTTTTTCTTGCTAATCCTCTAATTCCTATGACTATTAAACCTAGATGCATAAATTTATAATTTCTCTTTTTTAATTCTTTTCTAGAATCATTTGAAATTAAATTTAATTTTCTAACTTGATTACCTATGCATTGAAGAGGGACTTGTCTATTATGTCTAAAGAACTGGGTTCTAGACTCAAAAATTCCTTGTTATAAAGAACTTTTGGATTAAGTAGTCTTAAACCATGAGTCTGGAATCTTTCATAATCTTGATCTGGATCTAAAATTTCTTCTATGTTCTGATCATTTTGTTTTGTTCTTCTTAACAGTCTATCTAACAAAGTTCTATCCATACTGGATGTACTTGGTCTAGTATTACTTTCGCTGATTGTTCTAGATCTGCCTAAAAAGGGAGTTGTCAAACTCATCCTGGAAATTTAAATTCTTTGGGTAATTTTCTGGTTACTTTTTCTTTACCTGAAGGCTGTAGGGTAAAATTTCCTAATTGATTTGTTAAGGTTCTTAAATCGTTTTCTATACTAGTTGAAAAAGTTGCTATTTTAGTTTTGTCTAAACTGTCAATTTTCTTATGTAAAGAAATTAACAAAGTAATAATAAAATTATTTTGCTTAATTAGAATTAGGGGTGGGCGTGGGTTGGGTTGGGTCGGTTTTGAACCCAACCCAAACCCAACCCAAAAGTTTCGGTTTGACAAAAAATCAACCCAACCCAACCCACCAAATGAATCGAACTCGACCAACCCAACCCGCATACGGTGTCGGGCGGGTTGGGTCGGGTTGGCGGTTTGTAATTTTTTTTTTTTTTTTTTTTTTTCCAAATTGCAGTTTTCGATTTTGGACTTAGCTCATAAGGCTATTACATATGGACTAATTTTTTTTGCAAATTCAAACCAAAAAAATGACTACTACAAATTCAAACTTCAATACATACTACAAAAGTACAAATTAAAAATTAATAACAGATAAACATGCAATAAATCATTCGAAAATTATCCTGGAAATGAAACAAATTCAACCTAAATAATAATTTAATAAGTATTAAGTACTAACGACTACAAATATTACAATCATCCCAACTTAATCTAAATATAAAAATATTACAATCATCCAAACTAAATTCAAATCTACAAATATTAGAATCATCCAAACTAAATCCAAATATAAAAATATTACAATCATCCAAACTAAATTCAAATCTAAAAACATTACAGTCATCCAAACTAAATCCAAATTTATAAATATTACAGTCATCCAACCCTAACAATTTATAAATGTGAAATATTACAGTTATCCAAACATATTTCAATTAACCAACATTGTTAAAAGTCAACACTTGAAATATTACATCAAACATTCCATTGAAGAAACTTATAGTAGGCTTCTGAAACAAAATAAATGAAACTATTAGGGAAAAATAAAGAATACATTGAAATAAGTATTTGCCAAAGTTTATATTTATCGTTTACGAACAAGATTGTAAAACGAATGGATAACTAGGTTTTGGGCTCTTGAGTAGCTTCGATTGATTTTGAATTCATTGATTCCAAAATTTCTAAACAAATAATAATTGAATTATCAATAACATAGATAGAAAAAAAAAGAATTTAACAATTATATAAGATGTAGTTTGATTACACGCTTCCAATTGATTGCAATGCTCAATATCTTCCATAAAAATCCATCCAAGTTTGGACAAGCTTTCAACCAATTTTGAGTGCATACCAAGACCTCCACAATTTTAGGACTTAAAGAACTACGAAAAGGATCAAGTATCCTTCCTCCAAGATTAAAAGCACTTTTCGAAGCAACAAGAGACTTGAATTGCCAACACATCCCTAGCTATATTGGACAAAATACCATACTTACTCTTGTTCACCTTCCACCAATTGAGAACATCAAAATCCTTGTTCTTCACACTTTCACGGGCATCCAACAAATATCTTTCCACATCATTCTTTATATCAGTCAAATCTTTTACTGTTTGGTTTTCATCAAACCTAGAAAGCCGAGCCTCACTAGTAGAACAACAAGAACTGCCTTTATCAGAATTAAAAGAACTTGAAGTAGCCTCATTCGTTACTTCACTCATTCCAGAAACTCCTTCACATTCCACATACCACTCATAAATAGACATCAAATTAGCTTTCACCATCTTAGTCATGCTACTAGCAAGTTCTTCATCCTTGTAGATATCAACAAAACAATATTCAACATAATCCAATTTATATCTTGGATCAAGTATAGTAGCAACAAGCAACAATCGATTCACATTTTCCATTTTACCCCAATACTTATCAAACTTCTTCTTCATGTTAGAAGCCATTTCACCCAACAAAAATCGCTACTTAAACTCCATTGATCCAATTCGAGTACAAGATTAGATATTTCATGAAGATAAGTAGGAGCACTAACATTCAATGAAGTCTTGAAAGTCAAAGTAACATTGAAGAAATTTTAAGAAATTTCACAAACACGTAAGCATTTTCCCAATCCGAACTTGTAGGTGGACCACCCTTCCTTCTACCCCTTCTTCTTCCCTAAGTAATTCAAATATTGTGCATCATCTTCTTCTAACCTATCAAAAGCTTTTTCAAATTTCAAAGTCTGTTTCCAACATAAGATAAGTAGAATTCCACCTAGTAGGAACATCCAAAACACAATAGATTTACATTCAATCTTTTCTTGTCTCGCACAATCTTTCAATTTTTCATACCTCGCAGGAGAAGATTTAACATATTTTACTGCATTGCGAATTCCGACAATAGAGTCATGTGCTTCCCTCAAACCATCACAAACAATCAAATTGATAATATGTGCACAACATCTCAAGTGCAAATATCTACCATCTAGCGCAGACACCCACCATTACCCCAACCAGTGACCTTCCTCCTAAGATAAGAAATAGCCGTATCATTTGATGTTGCATTATCAACCGTGATTGTAAATATTTTGTCAATTCCCCACTCATTCAAGCAAGACACAATCATTTTACCAATAGTTTCACCCTTATGATTTGGAACAACACAAAAGCTCAAAATGCGCTTATGAAGAGTCCAATCAGAATCAATGTAGTGTGCTGTCAGAGACATATAATTCACATTCTGATTAGAAGTCCAAGTATCAGTTGTAAGAGAAACCCTTTGATGGTGAGATGAGAAAACATCTTTCAATTTCAGTTTTTCATCCAAATACAATTGATAAATGTCTCTTACAAGAGTTCTACGTGACGGAGGCTCAAACTGAGGACATGCAACATTACAAAATAATCTAAAGCCTCGAGCTTCAACAAACCTAAAAGGCAGTTCATCCAGTATTACCATTTTAGCACATGCAACCCTACACTCCGCCTTACTACGACCAATAGCTATAAGATTGCTCCCACCACCCTCTTTTTGGTTCTCAAAAGATAGTATTTTCTGCTTTTTATCTTGTAATCTACCAGGATATTTCTTACAGTTATTTGCCAAATGATTATTCAAAGTACTTGTCCCACACTTTTTGGTACCACATGCGTAATCTACTCCACAGTAGTTACATTTACACCTAACATTCGGATCATCCCTTGGACCTAACAGTGTGAAGTGATCCCAAACATATGAAGCCATTCTGTTTGATTTTCTCTTACCTAATGTTGATGATGGACGTGTATCTGAACTCAAATTTGTGTCATTTGATGGGGCTATATTGTCACTCTCTTCAAACATATTCATATCTACATAAATATACCACAAAATTTATCAATAATCAATGTATAAAATGAGATAATCAAAATCCAATTTAACAAGTTAGAAAGAACAAGTATTATACCTTTGTCCATTTTGGTCACTCTCTTGATCTCTTCGACGGCCAAAGAACACCAAAATAATATTCAATACAAATCTACAAATGATCATCACGAAATAATATTCAATACAAATCCAAATTCATATTAATTTTAGAAATTAGAATTTTCATGTTCAATTTTATATTTTGGATTGGAAGTACTAAATTTAAGTTCATTATATATATAAAAAAAAAAATTGAATATCTTGACCCCATTTATACTTGAATTTTAATTAATATATGAAATTTAATTAAAAACAAAATAACATATCGGGATGGGATTGAATCTGAATCCAATGTTTCATGCACACTACTAAAAATAACATTTGGCCAAAAAATTCTCATGTCTTTCTTCATTTGCTCAATCTAGTCCAGTTCAGTATATCAAAATGCGTTTCCCTTCTATTCATCTCGTGAAAAAAAAAAACATATGTATTGCAAAATTTTCGCGTGTTTATCTTTCTTTGTTCAATCCGGTTCGATCTGAACTACAAAACTGCCTTTCATTTCTATTTTTCTCAATTTTGGGAGAAAAATAGTACCTAAAACACATAATGCAAGATATCTTCAACTCGGTTATTATTTTCCTCTAATAATTTGACTATTGAGAAGTAAACCAAGGTAATTTAGCGAATTGAAAAATTTCCCAAAATAGTCTACCCTACGTAAGACTTTCTAAGACCGTGTGTGTTTGGCCCACAAAATCATGAAAGTGAAATATCAATGTGAAATAAAACATGACAAATTATGCATTATGGATCTAATTTCTGGTGGAAATGCAAAAGAGACGGAAAAAAAGAAAAGCCCAAAAACAAAAAGAAAAGTCTCAAACCAACAAAAGGAAAAGCAGAACCAGAAAAAGCAAACCAAAGAAATCGATTTTGAAGCTTATCAAGAAAAAAAACCTAGCGATTCTCGGAAAGTGGAGCTCGTTGGCACGGCTGGACTGGACGGCTGGAGGAAATCGGAAAGTGGAGCTCGTTGGCACTGGCACTGCGGGCTACGATGTGCGGCTGAAGACCGAAAGTGGAGAGAGTTTGGCAATGTGCGGCTGAAGACTGAAATCTGAAAGTGGAGAGAGTTTGGCAATGTGACTGCGGACTGAAAGTGAAGACTGAAAGTGTGAAAGTTTTAGTTTTAGGGTTCGCTTTTTTCTTTTTTTTTTAATTTAATTTCTTTGTGGGTCGGGTCGGGTCGGGTTGGGTGGTTTTGACCCAACCCACAACCCGAACCGACCCGACAAGAAACCCGACTTGAGAACCGAAACCCGACCAGTACACTAAAAGCCGACCCAATCCGACCCAAACCGCTCGGGTCGGTCGGGTTGAGCGGTTTAGGTCGGTTTTGCCAACCCTAATTAGAATTGATTCAAGTCTTAGGAGAATCTAACTTTGTTATACCTTTAGGTTCCTTATGAAAGTTAATACAAAATTCTAAGGCTTCAATATGATTTTTATCTAAGATATCGCCTCGTTCATTAACTAAGAATTAAGCTTCTTAGTTCCTTAATAGATTCCTCTGTTTTAATGAAAATCTTTTTATTTTCGACTGTTTCTTTAGATTTATTAAAATCTAAAATCTTTGTTATTTGGGAAAAGTCTACTTTAGAAATCTTTTCTAAAATAATGTAATTTTGATTTTTAATAAAATCTAAACCTTCTTTAATATTTTTAAGTTCTAAGTTTCTTGTTTTAAGAAGATCTAAAACCGATTCAACAGATTTAAAATTTCTTTTATTTTCTAGATCTAAATTTCTAGATAAATTAATTATTGAATCTACAATAAGGTTTTGGCAAGGGTCTTCTGAAAACAAACTATGTAATTTATGAGAAGAGTCTAAATTACAACCTAAAATATTATTATCAACAGTCTTAACTTTTCTATAATTAGTACCGAGTTCTAAATTTAAATAGTCTAAGCTTTTCTTACTATCTATGGCTCGATACCAATTATATATACACACACACACACACACACACACACTAGTTTTTGATAAGTGCATTGCATTGCGTGAGGCATTACTTGAATATATACGTATAAAAAATTTTAGTATAAAAATATTAAATGCATAATACGTAAATAATAAATATGAGAAATATATTTTTGAACATACCATTTAATACAATTAATTAAGTAAATGTTGAAATTCTATTAAGAAAAGTAGAACCAAATAAACACATAATTCGTATAAAAAGAATTAAATAACTCGAACGAAAAAATTAAATAACTAATATTTGTAAACGACATTTGGATATTGGTATAGTGATGTGGTAAAGTGACCATTTTTATATTTTTATAGAATTGCACCACTTCGAGAATTTGAATTGGACCAAACCCTCATTCTTCAAACTCGGCTCTAAGTTTTTCAACTTTTTTACTAATGACCCAAAAGTCAAATATTAAAAAATTGTGTACAATTTGCTTATAACATCAAATAAAAAAGATTGGTGAAAAATTAAATAAAAATTTGGACGAATATGTGAATAGTAAAAAAGAAAAAATAATAGTATTTTTAGATTAATCTGTAATATTATAAGACAAATAAAAAGAAGATAAGTAAAAATTGAATGAAAATGTTGTAAAAGAAAAACAAATAAGAAAAAAAAATTGTGATTCGCACACACCACAATAATTTGGCCGTCTCTCACTTATCTAAGTAATGTAATTCTGCTGAAAATGAAAAAGAAAAATGAAAAGGGGGGGGGCGGGGTAGATTTTTGAGGAAGATGAAGTTATTTTATACTTTTTAAAAGTTGTAGGACTTCATTCACAATTTTATTTTATTTTTGTTGTTTTTAGCATTTTTTTTATTTTTGTTTATTTAAAGAGGAGGGTAAAACTATCAAAATATATCAAAAGGACGTGATTTGCAACAAAATTCAAAGGTGAAGATGGCCAAAGCTAAAAAAAAAGTTAGAGGTAAATTTATTGTAAATTGAAAAAATTGAAGACAAAAAATGCAAATTATCGAAAAAAAAGGGGCTAAGAACCCTCACAAGACTTTTTTTTTTTTTTTTTTTTTTTTTTTTTTAAAGTAAGATTTGGTTTGCTTGTCGAGTTACTTGACAAGCAAACAAAAAATAATAATAATAATAAATGGCCAAACCCTGCACGTGTCAACCAAATAATAATAATAATAATAATAATGATGAAATGTTGTCGAGTTGACAATTAAAAAAATTTCAAAATCAAATCTTGTCGAGTTACTCAACAACATTAAAAAAAAAATCCAAAATCAAATTTTGTCGAGTTGCTCGACAACATTTAAAAAAAAAATTTTAAATCAAAATATTGTTGAGTTACTCGACAAACATAAAAAAAAAAAATCAAATGTTATCAGCTCAACAAAAAAAAAAATCAAAATTAAAATATTGTCGAGTTGCTTGACAACATTAAAAAAATATAAAAAGAATCAAATAGTATCAGCTCGACAAACATATAAAAAAATTTCAAATCAAAATGTGTTTGTTGAGTTACTCGACAAACATTTAAAAATAATCAAATGTTATTATAACTCGACAAAGATTTAAATTTTTTTTCTCTTATTGTTTAGTTTATTTTTTAAACTTTTTCATTGTTTAATTATTGGACTCATATTTATCCGTTCGATACAAATTTTTTTTTGTATGAGGTAGTGTCAAGCTGCTCGACAAAAAAAAAAAAAAAAAAGAAAAAAAAATTGTGTATAATTTACTTATAACATCAAATAAAAAAAATTGGTAAAAAATTGAACTAAAATACGGACGAATAAAAAAAATTGTTGTTTGCTCGACAATCACAGCAACCAAAAGAGAAAAAAAAGTGTTGCTTGTTGAGCTGCTCGACAAGCACACTAAAAAAAATTGTGTGTTTGTCGAGTTACTCGACAAACCAAATGCATTGCACTAATAAAAAAAACACAAAAATCAAAAATTGCGACTGTTTTCAATGTCAAAACGATGGCGTATTAGACGAAAAATCTACAGTAAAAATTTAAGGCTACAATAATATTGAATGAAAATGTGTGAAAGGAAAAAAAAAATTTGTGATTGGCACACACTACAATAATTTGGCCATCTCTCACTTATCTAAGCAATGTAATTCTGCTGAAAATTAAACAGGAAAAATGAAAAGGGGTGGGGCGGGGTGGATTTTTTAAGAAGATGAAGTTATTTTGTACTTTTTAAAAGTTGCAGGACTTCATTTATAATTTTATTTTGTTGTTTTTAGATTTTTTTATTTTTTTATTTAAAGAGGAAGACAAAACCGTCAAAATATTTCAAAAGGACGTGATTTGCAACAAAATTCAAAGGCCGGGAATGACAAATGCTAAAAAAAAAGGTTAGAGGTAAATTTGTTATAAATTAACAAAATTGGGGACCAAAAGTGTAAATTACCAAAAAAGAAAAAATTGGCTAAAATCCCACACAACACTTTAAAAAAAATAATAATAAATTAGGTTTGCTTATCGAGCAACTCGACAAGCAAACCCAAAAAAAAAAAATTAAAAAAAAAATGTTGTCGGGTTGTTCGACAACATTAAAAAAAAATCCAAAATCAAATCTTGTCGAGTTGCTCGACAACATTTTAAAAAAAATTAAAATCAAAATATTGTTGAGTTACTCGATAAAAAAAAAAAATCAAATGTTATCAACTCGACAAAAAAAAAATCAAGATTAAAATGTTGTCGAGTTGCTCGACAACATTAAAAAAATCAAATGTTATCACTCGACAAACATAAAAAAAAAAAAAATCCAAATCAAAATGTGTTTGTCGAGTTACTCGACAAATATTTTAAAAAAAAATCAAATGTTATTGTAACTCGACAAAGATTTAAATTTTTTTCTCTTATTGTTTAGTTTATTTTCTAAACTTTTTCATTGTTTAATTATTGGACTCCTATTTGTTTGCTCGACACAAATTTTTTTTTTTGTATGTGGGCAGTGTCGAGCTGCTCAACAAAAAAAATAGTATTTGGGCAGTGTCAAGCTACTCGACAAAGAAAAAAAATGAAAAAAAGAGAAAAAAAAATTGTGTACAATTTGTTTATAACATCAAATAAAAAAATTGGTAAAAAATTGAACTAAAATACGAACGAATTAAAAAAAAATTGTTGTCTGCTTGAGTAGCACAACAACCAAAAGAAAAAAAAAGTTGTGCTTGTTGAGTTGCTCGACAAGCACACCAAAAAAAATATTGTGTGTTTGTCGAGCTATACAGTGCTTGCCTTAAAAAAAAAAAAAAAAAGTCAAAGATTGCGGCTAAGCTAAGATTCACTTCAAATTAGCTTTGTTTTGTCGAGTTACTCAACAAACCAAAACCAATGCACTAATTAAATAAAAAAAAATACACACACAAAAGTAAAATTGCGACTATTTTCAATGTCAAAATGATGGCGATAGAGAGAAAATCTCTGATAAAAATTTAAAACTTTTATATTATTTTAGGGGTATATATATACATATCCTTACAATAATATAAAAGCCTTAAATTTGTCACTGTACAATTTTCGTCAAATATACCGTCATTTTTCAACTATCATTTAATTGTATTACCTACTTCACTTACCTACTTTCACCTACTTTCTACTTTTTCACAGTCAAATTTATCTTCATTTTCCATATTTGTTTCTATTTGTTCTATTGGAGCTTAGAATTCAGCGGGACTGTCCGAACTCGTCGTCTTTCCATAATTGTTCAATTGTTCCATTGGAACTTAGAATTCAATCTGACTGTTCTAGTCAAACAAGTTGTCTGTAAGTGTATATTATTTGTATGCCAATGTAAAAATTTTTAAGCAGAACTTCATTCTTATTTATACAAAAAATCTGTTAATTTTTACATATTTTTAGGAAATTTCAAATCAAATATTTATTTGTAAGTTTGTATGAAGCTTACATTTCTCCCGAGTTCTCAGTAACACATTCGGTGACTCGACAACTATGTTATATTTGTCTAAAACTTAATTCTGAGCAATGTTGAGGGCCAATTGAAATTTCAGTAGGGTCCTGATTGAAATTTGATTACCATAACCGACCAAGAAGTCATCAAACTAACTGGACAAGATTGTCCTCGACAACCGTATTGGTTGTCGAGTTAGCCACGCAACCAAACTAACTCGACAACCTTGTCGAGTTAGCCACGGTTGTCAAGTAACTCGACAACCACATTGGTTGTCGAGTTAGCTAACTTGACAACCATACTATATCCACTATCCACTACTTGTGTGTGTTTTGTTTTAGTTATATTGAATACCTTTGGAAAGAAGTCGCATTTTGCATGTCAATGAAGTATACAGCATCCATGGTCGGCAATGGCTTCCTTCGCTTATATATGTCTTTCACCACTGCAGGCAACATACGAAATGATTGCTTTTTGGTCGTAAAATTAATATTCAAAAAATGCACACTTAGTCAAAGCTGGTTCACCACATAATGCATTTAGAAAGGCTACCTGCATGGCTATGTTCTTAATGCAAGAATAAGTTTTCCATTAAAGTTCACAAAAAAGTGTTGACCTATGGTTAACTTTAAACCTTAATGTTTTGATTATAACAAACAAATTGGTTATATTTTCTAACAATCTATTTTCAAGCAAAATTCAAAGCGCTACAAATCGAACTCTCATGCAATGACAAGTTCAAAGTCAAAATCAAAACAAGAGTTCAAGAATCTCAAGATCTACCGAAATTCAAGATTCGAAGATCAAGATTGAAGAATAGATTTTTAGATAAAATTGTAAAGGTATGAACTCTTTAATCCTTAGCAATTAAATGAACGAAAACTCAAAAATATGTTTTATCACTTGCATAAAAAATTAGTTTGATCAAAGCCAAAAATCAGATTTTCAAAACTGTGGAAACGGACAATCCGTTTGATAAACCGGTCGACCGTTTGAAACGTCTTTTTTTCAAAAAGTGTCCGATTACGATTTTTGCGGTTCAGCAACTAGTTTCGACCAATCGACCGGTCGATCGTTTGGTCAGAAAGTGATGAAAATTCATCTCTATAAATACCACTTCATTTACTATCATTCATAACACTTACAAGAGCATTTATAGAGAGAATCATATTGAAAAACTTCATTCAAAGCTTCATTGCATTTATCTTTTCAATATCTCTTATTGAAAAACTTTGTTTGATTAAATCAAACTTTTGATTCATCTTTCTCAACAAAGTTTTCTTCTAACACTTGAGCTTTCTTCATCCATTGCTATTCATTAAAGTGTTAGTCTCTCTTAGAACTAAACTTGTATCTATCATTCATCTAGAGAGACATACTAAAATCAATCTCTTTATATATTTGGATCATATTGAGGTCCCTTGAAAAGCTTAATATTGTATAAGGATCGGTGTTCCTTGTTTGTAAGTCACCGGATACATTGTAAGGGTTTGGATTGCACCATAAGTCAATCAAAATAGTAGAAAGGCCGTGCTCGTGTTGAAGAGCTTGGTAACGGGGGATGTAGATCATTGGTTGGATCGAATCTCCATAAAATATCGTTGCACTCTTTCTTCCCTTTTATTTACTTATATTGTGCTTATATTTTTGTGGTTTAATTTTAATTTCTTAAATATCACTTTTGAGAATATTTTTCGAAAAAGTTTGAGAAAACCAATTCACTCCCCTCTTGATTAGTTATTTTTGGGCTATCAAAAAGGTGGTTGATGGATAAAACATGAAAAATGTAAAATGTAAGAGATACTGATGAAGAAGGCACCAAGAATGTCACTTTTGCTGGCAGCTAGGTGGCAATGTCATTAAAGAAAAACAGTAGATTGGGCAAAGCCTGTGCACCCCAAGAAATCATTGAATGGTTAACTAATAGCAACTGTGTTAGGCCGTGCCATTTCATCCTATATGAACACTTCTTCCAAGTTTAGATGTTCGAAAATATTTTACTAATAACGCTATGAATCATTACAATAATAAGGAACAACTAAATCCATCAAGAAGTAAATGGTTTTTTTTGAAAAATTCATTTATCTGGAAATAAATTTTTCGTCGTGGTACCCGAAGCATTTCTATGGTGGCACCAAAATTCGAAACAAGTGAAGAAAGTGAGGCTCAAAATATTATACACCAATTCAAGAGTGTTAGCAAAGAAATTGGCTAAAAGCCCACATAAAAAAAAAAAAAAAAAAGAATTCTCGTCCAGTCGTCAAGTTACTGTTCACTCGTTTTCGAGTGAACAGTAACTCGATTTTTTTCGTTATGTGGGCTTTTTGTCTATTTTCTTTGTCTTTTTTTTATTTTTTTCACAATTTTTTTTATCTTTTCATCAGTACTTGACTTGAAGATTTGCATTTGTGGCGTTGCAATAGTTTGATTGACACTGGATTGACTCATCTAGCCTTGGTTATGGGAGAAGTTTGAAATCACTTGGTCTTGATGCCTGCCAAAGTCTTACGGATGTATCATTAGAAGCTGTAGGATTTCATTGCAAATCTCTTGAATCTTTATCATTGGATTCAGAGTTCATCCATGACCAAGACTTGCTTGCTGTGGCCAAAGGATGCACACAATGTAACAGATGAGGCTTTGCAAGCTGTTGTTGGAAGCTTTTGTCTATTATTGGAGTTATTGGCTCTATACAGCTATGGCCAATTGATAGAAAAGTTAGTCATCCTTTACTACTTCAGAAATATGGAACCCCACCCCTTTGGAATTCTAGATGCTATAAGTCTAAATATATTATCTCTCTTTACCTCTGTCCTATGAAGTACAGCTCTTAGGCCATTTTGCATGGCTTTCACGTGGGTTAATTTGTAGACCCATGAGAAATAATTTCAGTTCAACCACCTAGCATTTTAGCATATTTTATGGCTCCACACTCTTACTCTTCCCGTTCATACATTTATGGGACCTCCACTACTTCTTGTTCTCTGAAACTTTTGCCTATGTAATTTTATGGAGGTATTTCATTTCATAGTGATGTACGAGTGCAATTTGCTTATTATTAACCCGTTTTTTGTGTGAGATTAGTCAACTGAAGTTTTTTTTTTTTTTTTTAAAGTGGCGTTGGGTTTGTTTTGCTTATCATTAACCCGTTTTTTGTATGAGATTAGGTGATTGATGGTTATTATTGTTTTTTTTAACGTGGCATTGAGTTTGTTATTTCTGAATTTTATTTAACTAATGCATCGTATTGGACACATCCTATGCTCTTGTCCATTCCTCAAGTGTCTATTATGTGTATGAGTCCATGTCATTGCTAAAGGGCGTTGTTACATTATCATTCGCCTATAGGTAATTTTGTTATTAAAGAAGCAGCCAAAAGGAAAGGATGAAGAATTAGCGAAGTTAATTTGGGTAATGAAGTTGAGTTATGTAATGATAAGAAGTTGGATTAGTGGCAGTAGTGGCACTATGACTATGGAAGGTAATTTGTACTTTTCGTCCTTAATTTTTTTAATTTATAACAAATCTATCCCTAACATTTTTTTTTTTAGCAATAGCCATCCCAACATTTGAATTTTGTTGCAGATTGCCTTTGAATTTTGTTGCAGATTGCAGATCACATCCTTTTGTCATAGTTTGACATTTTTGCCCTCCTCTTTAAAAAATAAAATAAAATAAAAGTTAAAAACAACAAAAAAATAAAATAAAATTATAAAAGAAGTTCTACAACTTTTAATTTGGACGAATGTGTGAATAGTAAAAGAAAAAAATTAAGGAAAAAATTAATAGCATTTATTTAGAATAATTTGTAGACTTAAAAGGTTAAAAAAAATAGTAAAAAATTGAATAAAAATTAGGTGTAAAAGAAAAAAAAAAAAGAAAAATAAATTAAAAGAAAAATTTGTTGTCAATGACTTAATTGTCGAGTTAGTGTTAGAAAAAAAAAACCCCTGCCATTTTCAATGACCGAGTTAAGTAAAAAAAAAAAAAAAGTTACAATGGCTTAGTGTTGTCGAGTTGCTCAACAACACTAACAAAAAAAATAAAAAATTCAAACGGCCAAATGTTGTCGAGTTGTTTGACAACACTATGAAAAAAAAATTAATCAAATGTGTAACTTGACAACATTATTAAAAAATAACTCATTGATTTATATAAACAAAAGTTAATTTTCTGCATTGAATATTTTGTCTTTATTTGTTTTCATTTTCATAAATTTTTATGATTACTGTATAATCAAGTTAGTAAAATAAATTGTCAGTTACTCAACAACCCTAATTATTTTTTTTTTAATTTTTTTATTTGTTAAATTTATTTTATTAGTGTGTCAATTTATTGGGAAAAAAAACTGTCCAAAAAAAATAAAATTTGTTGAGCGATTTCCTATAACAATTAACTAGATATGAGACAAAAATAAACAAAAAACTGTTAAATTTTAGTTTATTACAAGTTACTAGGGAGAAAATTAAACTTTGTGAAAAAAAAAAAAAAAAATTCTTGAGCAACTCACTGTAATACAAAAAAAATTTGCAATAAAAAGAAAATGTTGCCTTTTTAACGTAAATGAGAAAATATTTTACTACAAATCAATCAAACGCATAATTGAAAATAAGTGAGAAAAAGTGTTTTTATGAAAAAATGTGGCTATCAAACACATTTAGTTGGAAAATAGGTGGAAAAACGGTTTTTTCATGAAAAATGTATTGCAATCAAACGCATCCTAAGATTTTTTTAATTTATTTTTCTTATTTGTTAAATGTCATTTCATTTTATCAACCATGTTTCAAACAAAATTAAACAAAAAGTAAAAAAAAAAAAAAAAAAAAAAAACTAACAAAAAATTGACCAAGAACAATATTCACAACAATATATCACAACATGGTCACAACAATATATCACAACATGGTTGTCGAGTAATTACTCAACCACATCTTTCATATTTGTTAAATTTTATTTATTATTGAACAACAACCTAGATAATTTTTAATTTTTTTTATTTGTTTTGTTTATGTTAAATTTTATTATATATATTTAAAAAATTTGACCTATATTCTTTTTGTAATTAAACAGTTTAGAAAAAAAAATTTAAACAGAAAAAAAAAAACAAACCAATTTTGTGGAGTAATAAAAAAAAAAAAAAACAAAACAAAAACATCAATCATTGATGTCGAGTTGACTCGACAACATTGGTTGTCAAGTAACTCGACAACCAATGTTGTCAAGGTAACTCGACAACCTTTAATTTATTTTTTTTTTTCTTTTGTATTTGTTATATTTAATTTATTACTCAAGTTATTGGAAAAAAAAAAAACGTTGTCCGAAAAAAAAAAATTTGTTGAGCGAATCTTATAATAACTAACTAAGTTTCCAACAAAATTAAAGAAAATAAAAAATACAACAAAAATTTAAATATTTGTCGAGTACAATAATAATAATAAAATTTCATTTCTATACATTTCTATAAATTCTAAATAAAAAATTATTAATTTATTTCAAAGTAAATATTATATAGCAATATAAATAACTTCTTTTTCACTTTCCTCCTTCTTTGTTATCTAATTTCTTCAAACCTGTAGAATATTTATATAAATTATATATATATAAGGTAATTAACACAAAATATCTCTACCTTTTTAAGTCATTGTACAAATCATCCATATCTTTGAAATTTTGGCATTTTCACCATCACCTCTACATTTTCTTGCGCAAAACATCCTTTCCGTCCATTGTCATCCAAAAACATCCATTAACTCTGTTCCACAACACGACTCGTATCAGATTACAATGGTAATTTCGTCCACATACTTTCTTCCCAAATTAAGTTCCACCTTAAATTTTTCATTTGCGACACAGACAAATTACCACAGGAAAAGATGGAGGAAAAATGCTTACAGTATAAGCAGAACAAGTGATAGTAATGTTTCGAATTCGTGAAATTTGGACTCTCCGGAGCTCAACCCGTTATCTCCGTTGGATACTCATAGTTTCCTACGTAATTATAAAAATGTGGAGCCATTGTTAAGTAAAGATGAGGAATTCTTTGTATACTTACTCTTCATCGGTAATGTGCTGCACCATAGTTGCTGGAGCTCGTATTATCACCATCTCACGTGTCACTGCTCTAAACTTCAGGGTGTGAATCCAAGAAACACACTAAAGACAAAAGACACATTGAGTCCCATTTCACAAAACAGTAATGAAGGTTTGTATTTGACCAAATCCAACAAATTCTAGTAGGGGAAAAGGAAAAGGAAAAGGAAAAGGAAAAGATAATAAGAGGAAAGAAAGAATTGCAACTATTTCCACCACCTACCCTCCAAATTCCAAAAGGTTTCTCCACTGTAGCACAAAGTCAGTCAAAGATAGATACATGAGAGTTGAAAAAATTTTAGTCTATGTCTGGGAGGTTTCCAAATTCATGTCACAGTAGAGGATATGTAGTGGAATAGACCCAGATGATTCATTTCCTGTTTTTGGGCACTATGATTTCAAGTGTATAGGATAATCCACTGTTGCATATTCGTGTATGTTTGAAGGGCTCTTGGCTTGAAATTGGGTGCTATACCTTCTCCTCCACCTCCCTCTTTGTCGATATTCTATTTGGTAATTTGTTTGGAAGAATTTAAAGTGGAAATTGATTTGGGAAGAAAGTGTGTGGACGAAATTACCCTTGCAATCTGGTATGAGTCGTGTTGTGGAACAGAGTTAACAGAGGTTTTTGGATGACAATAGACGAAAATGACGTTTTGCGCAAAAAAATGTAGAGGTGAGGGTGAAAATGCTTCAAATGTAGGGATGATTTGTACAATAACTTCAAAAGGTATGGACGTTTTGTGTCAATTACCCATATATACACACACACACACCAACAAATTAGGTTAATTCCAATTTGTCATCCATTTTTGAAGTGTGAGTTTAATTTTGCTGAAAATCTAATTTTTTTTTTGTAAATTTTGATAAAAATTGATGAAATATATGATTGAAAAGTTTATAAAAGTTGTGGGTCTCCATAAAATATGTTGTTAAAATTAATTGTTGAATTTAAATTTAATTTTTATAAAATAAAGCCTAAATTATATTGTTGGCTACACCCTAGGCCGGTCTTCTCATCATGAGGATTCTGAATTATATTCGTGTCTCCACTCCTAATAAGTCTTACCTCATACTCTATAAGGAATTTTTGTACAAAGGCTAGGCCAATCCTTTTAGAAAATTAGGGACATAGAGTCACACTCTTCTCATAATACTTTATTCATACATTTTGTAAGATCACACATTTTGTAGAACTTAGTGTTTATAAAGTAATGTTTTTTTTTTTTTTTTAACCAAATAAGCAGTTAAAATGGTTGCAATTGATAGTTTCTAATATGGCTTCAGTGGATCTTGTATTAATTGATCACTACTTGTATCAAGAAATTACCAAGCTTTTGTCCTCATCCACAAGAATTGAAAGCAATTTTAATTAGGTTAATTAACAACAGCTAATTGAAAGCAACATTTGGGGTCAGATTATTATCTTAATCCTATATTAGGGAAAGCAAATTGAACTGTCCATTTAATTAGCTGCCCTTCTAAATATTGCAATTGAAAACGAAATCCATTAATTTAGTCTTTGGATGCCAGCTAAAATGATGACTTTTTGTCTATAATTGGATAAGCAATGAGATTTTCAAAGGACTACTACATCTCTAATGGGTTTTATAGATTAAAGTTTACGTCATATATAAATAAAAAGACTTTAATGTATGTGTCATTGATATCTAATTAATAGACATTCAAGTCTGAAATTGATCTTCAATAGGTTCTATCTACAACTCAATATTGTTGCCTATGTAGATTTTATCAACCCTAAAACTAAAATAAATAAAAGTAAGAATAAAAGAGAGATAATTTGAAAAGTATGGAATGCTTTGTTTTTTTCTAAAATAAATTAACAAAAAAATAGAAAAATTGCTGAATCACTCCGTCCAACAGAACTTTTAGACAATGTTTACTTTTTTCCTACCACGCCAGCTTGACAAAGTCCTAATTAAATTTTAAATAATATAATTACTTAATAATAATAAAATAATTTTATTTAAGATGTTTGTTAATAATTATGAGTTTAAATTTTAGTTATTTTATAATAGTTCTTAAAATATAAAAAAATTAGTATATTATCAATTTGGTCAATAAAGTGTTACTTCAAACAAATTGTCTAGTTTCCTTTAATTTTTATAAAAATTAAAAGTATCGGACCCATTTATACTTTTTACAAAAGTTGAGAATCCAATTGCAGATATCTTTAATTAATACTAATAGTATATTTGTCTTCTTTATCAAATAGTGACTAATTACGCAACAACACAAATAGGTTAGGAACCATTTTCATAGTGAGGGAAAATGTTATGAACCATTTACGCCAATTTCCCTAAATAATTTAATAAATGACCTTTTCTTTTATCTTCGGTTGATCAACTAAATTTGTCCAAATTGATTGCATCATTCTTACCACACGATTTTGATAGGGCCTCTACGTCAGCAGGAGCCCCATCTAGACTCATCAAGAGTCCCATCTGGGCCCAGCAAGGGCCTCGGAGGCTCATCGAATGCCTTAGCCTTCTGCAGCTAGAACGCCGCGGGGTCCAGGGAAGGTCTTGACACTCACGGCCGACCCACAGGGCCTCGCCAGGCTTCATATCAATTATAACTAGTAGGCAGCAAGGTATACTGGAATGACCAGAGAAGTAATTAAAGAAAGATTGCGTTGAATTGGCACACGGGTTCTCACAAGGAAACCAAATCGTAATCTCTTAAAATCAGGCAACGTGATAAACTCGAAGAAGGAAAATAATCTCGGAGATTGCATGGGTAACAGATGATCTTTATCCCATAAGGAAGGAGGATCCGATCGAGTATCTGATTGATTTGTTTCCTAAATCAATAAGGACTTTGGCGCTATAAATACAACGTCTCCAGTTGTTCCAAGGTACGCTCTTTTTGCGCTTGAATCCCACCCTAAACTCTGCTCAAACTTCTATCTGCTTGTCTCTCTCACACCTAATTACTTATCTTCTCCTCTTTTATCCCTATCCCGCGATCTTTTTCCCTATATACCAACAATCATGGGACCTTTTTCTCCGGAGATCTTGACTAGATCGTGTCTGAGTACCAACGATCGAAGACATTTTTTCTCATGGAGATCTTGGGCGTCAACAATCATATTGAGTTAAAATCAATCGTCAAACCAAATGGACTCTGCTCAAGTCAAATCATTTTTGGATTGAATGAAATCGACCCTCGACTATAATTATAAATATGTTAGACTATGAGTGACGTAGTGCTAATTAAATCTCCCTTTCATTTTCTTTATTCAAATAATGCCTTTCAAGAATTCTTCGGTTTGTTAAGTAAGAAAGTACGATATTTGACAATATGTGAAATACTATTTAATCTCATTTAATATCGAGAACAATATATCGGCTCGAGTTAAAATCAATCGATACATATAACCAAATGGACAATACTACACAAGCATTAATATATAATATCCTAAGAAACCCTAGTTGTTCCCATTATGGAATAACATTGAACATGCATCCTTGTGTGTTAGCCATATTGAAAATTGTGGTGCTAAGGGTGGCAAGTTTGGGGTCTGTCTTGGTGCATACATGTGACATATAGAAATATTTGCGCATTCATGTCTACTTGCCTAAATGAAGATAAAGTTGCCATCCCTTCTTGCCATTCTCACTCAATCTTATCATTTTGCTTGTCATTTTTAGTCATTTGGCAACAACTTAGCTTAAAATGCCAAAATTTTAAACCTTTTTTTAATTTTTTGGCCTGGATGGTAATAGTTTTTAAGCAATGATTGCGAAGTAAAACTACAACGAAGAATGTAACAATGTACAATACTTAAAACTATCGTGAAACTTAAAAGTGAGAGTTTTAATTTTTTTATAACATTGTAATACTTTCTAAGTGATTATCACATTGTACAGAGTATGATACAATGAAGATGATAATGTAACAAAATTCGTAAACTTTAAAAGTGATTGTATTTTATTAAATCACTACTAAAAAATAGGGTTTCAGGGACGGAATTTTTCGTAGGTGAAGCCTATTTTTTCGTCTGAAACTACCAATTTTGACGGAAGTACGCATTTGAAAAATCGGTTGGTAAAATCTTTGTCGGTAAAATTATAATGACATAAATTTAAAAATGCTAACAAATGCAATAAACTAAAAATTCGATAAATTACAATAAATATCATACATAAAATGAATGCATACAATCAAAATGCAATTCAGTCTTTGCGTCTCATATCCAATTGTTGTATCCAATGCCAAAGACTTCTGACCTTGAATCAGAATGTAATATCAACTATTTGAATGTTGTAGACTACATCAACTAATAGAATTGAATCACCTAAAATATAATTATCAAATAACATACAGAACTTGTTCTGTTCTGCCACATTGTCATTCCTAGTTTCCACGTAAATCTATTCTTTAAGATTTAAATGGAAGAAAGCCTGATCAAATGCGAAAGATAAGGATCATAAATAAAATGTTGGACTTTCAACATAAGAGTCCAAATGCAGTATCATAATCAATCTTGATTCTTCTGTTTTGGCCTATCTTGCTTGCTATATTAGACAGCTTTCTGTCTGATTTTGCTCATTAAAAACATCATTACAATAAAATGTAGGGAAAAATACCATAATACTGATTAATTATTACATTGTCTTTTTTCAAAATTAACATCAAGACGTAATTTCAATTTTCTCTCTGTTTTTTTTTTTTTAAAAAAAAAAAATTAGTTTAAAGAAACGATCATATTTGGTTATGTTTAAAAGACATCTTTTGTAATTTTTTATAATATAACAATTTAGAGTAATGATCTCCTATCCACGGTTAGTAGGAGATGATTTATCCACTAATGATGTTGGCTGATGTGAGAGTACCACATCAGCCCACACAACACACAACTGTGTTTGGACATATTAGAAATGTTCTAATGCCTACAGTGGGCAATGTTATAATCTCCACTTGGACACTTGTCCAGTGGATATTTGAGCATTATAACATTGTCTACTGTGGACATTAGAACGTTGCTAGTGGACATAAATATAGGAGATCATTACTCTAACCTTTTTATACTACAAAAAATCAAAAGATCAGTCCCTCTTTTTTCTTTCAATTTATAAACAAATTCAAACATGTTAAGAATGGTGTACTATGTACCATGTTTAAAGTTGATATAGTAATAACTTTTGCCTATTTGCAGGCCTTTTAAATAATAAATTTTAATGTTAAAAAAAAGCCTATGCAATGCAACATGCATTGAGTATTCGTTATTGAAAAATTTACTTTCTAGAAGTTTCTTCATAAATAGTAAATTTTAATGTTTAACTTTTTTTTATTTATATAAACTCTGGCATGCATCGAGATTGACATTAACAGCACGATAATACACGAATTTAAATGTTGAGTTGATTTGCGATGTAAATAGTGCATTTATTATACAATATAACAAAATTAAATGATATTAAATAAAAAAAGAGTTAAAATTGTTTTTAAAGTAAAATAATAATAATAATAATATTTATAGTCGTTCACTATCGATAATTATCTTACATGACATTACTCAATTAAATAAATTATTTGAATAATACCACGTAAATAATTATAAATAATGAACGATTATAAATAATATTAATTTAAATTTGACTAGAAACTTTTCAAAGAATTCCATCTTACAACTCACACACATTGATTCCACTCAACAAACTCTTAGACCAAGACGTGCAACAAAACTATGAATCAAATTCAAACCCAATCAATCCCCAAATCATTGATAATAAAAGTCAAAGTTTGACCAAATTCTCCATCAAAACAGAACCAAATAATTTGAAGGTTGAGTGAAAGAAATTCCAAAAAACTACCCTTACGTGTCAAAATATTAGATCACACAAGCTGGGGACATACATCCTTTCCAAAATATTCCACCTAACTTTAAAAAGTTCTGAGTTTTTGTGTACACGTGTTTGTACGTGTCGTGAGCCCAATTCCCCTTGTGCGCCCATGGTGTTTTAATCCACGCCTGGACATTGCTTCTAGCTGTACACGTGTCAAATTAATCTTTTCGAAATTATTTAATAGTGTTTAAATGAGTATTAAATTATGTTCTTATGAAATTTGTCAGAGCCAATTTTAGATCTAGGAGAGTGAAACAACTGTCTTGAATTCAAAATTGAAAAGGGTCTATTTTCATAAATAAAATAAAATAAAATTGTGATTACTGAAGTTACCAATAAAAAAAAAATTGTGCAAAAATTTGAAATTCAGGAAAGCAAAGCAAAACAATCCGCATTTCATGATGACCATAACTATTATTAAGTAGTGGTCCAAAATCGAAGATGCCCATTTTAAAAAAACATTGAAACTCAGTCCATTAGCAGTTCTGCCCATGACTTATCAAACTTTGCCTTGGGGGCCTAATTTTTGTTGTTCACCTCGGGCTTCGAAAATATTTGAACTGACCCTGAACTGATAGTTATTACAAACCTTCGACTAGTGTATATAATTTGAATAATTAGATATATGCACAATAAACATTAATTATCGAACTTGAACAATGAAGTCAATTGTAAGAAAAATTTAACAAAATTTAACAGACCAACCTAAATAACTAAATATTTATAGAGATGAGAGAGCTACTGGCCATTTTGTAGTCGATTAAAGGTGACAAATCTTGACAATATTTCATACTACGTGATTATTAAAATTGCACGTGTAAAAATTGGAGTAGACCATAAGTGCCTTTCATGACTCATGACTCATGACTCAACCTTGAGGACTCGAGTCTAAATTGTGTAAATCAGTTAAAAAGTAATGTGTGTGTATAGTTCTAGAAGCTTAGTTAGAATATGGCACGTTGCAAAGCAGCCTGGTGACTCAATTGGATTTTTGTTTAAGGTTCATGCACCCTTGGATAAGGTCGGCCGCTAGATTGCACCGAACATCGTATACGTGGCACGATAAACTTTGGGACCCACTTTTGACTCCTAGAAAGGGACGACCGTACTTATCTCTATTTTACATCACCTGCGTATATAAATAACCGCCATATCTCTCATTTCAGAAAAAGAAAAAGAGAGAAAAATCATTTTGAAGATTTGGAAATTTCTATTTTCTCTCTCCAGTTTCTGAAACAGATGATTTTAAAAAATGGGTGTTGAAGAATCCGACCTGCTTTCACAACTGAGTTTGCCACCCGGGTTTCGATTTTATCCGACAGATGAGGAGCTTTTAGTTGAGTATTTATGCAGAAAAATTGCTGGACACCAATTTGCTCTACAAATCATTGCTGATATTGATTTATACAAATTTGATCCATGGGATCTTCCCAGTAAGTCTTTTCTCCTCTGTAATTGAAAATGTTCATGTTTAGTGCTATGATTTCTGAACTTTTTTTCGGTTTTTTTTTTTGTGAAGGCAAAGCAATATTTGGAGAAAAAGAATGGTATTTTTTCAGTCCAAGAGATAGAAAATACCCAAATGGATCGAGACCCAATAGAGTGGCGGGTTCTGGGTATTGGAAAGCAACAGGAACTGATAAGATTATAACTACAGAAGGAAGAAAAGTTGGTATAAAAAAATCCCTTGTTTTTTACGTAGGAAAAGCACCCAAAGGAACCAAAACCAACTGGATTATGCATGAATACAGACATTCAGAATCCCCCAGAAAAAATGTCGGCTCAAGGGTAAGAAATCTTAACACACACATATATGTATATTGTATATTTGTGAAATTATTCCATGATTTGATGGGTTTTTCGTTTGATATTTTTGGGTTTTTTAGTTGGATGATTGGGTGCTATGCCGGATTTACAAGAAGAATTCGAGTGGGCAAAAGCCCAGTTTTTCTGATTCTCAGAGCAAAGAGTATAGTCATGGATCATCTTCGTCGTCCTCGTCTCGATACGATGAAGTTTTGGAGTCGTTTCCGGAGATTGATCACCGGTTTTTCTCTTTACCTAGATTGAATTCTTTGAAGACCTTTCATCAAGATGATCAGAAGCTGGATCTTCAAAACTTGGGCTCTGGGAGTTTTGACTGGGCAACTCTAGCCGGGCTCAACTTGGTGCCTGAACCCAGTCAATTCCAGACAGGTCAAACTCAGGGAATCATGAACAGCCAGAACATCATGAATGCCCAGAATGAAGAGGTACAGAGTGGGCTCAGAACACAGCGAGTCGACAACTCGGGGTTCTCTCAGCAGAATGTGAATGGGTATTCGCAGAGTTCTACCAACTCGGTTCCCCCGTTCGGGATTCGGTTCCCGGGCCAGACGGGTGGTTTGGGGTTTAGGAAGTGAAAAATAATAAAGGAAACTGTAGGGGTGGATTTTAGATAGTAATAGAATACAAGGGATATTTGTGTAAATATATGGAATTCTTTGGGCTAACATTTGGGTTTTTGGGTTCCTGAAAAGGAGAGCTAAAGCCTAAAAGGAACCTAATTTATGGGCTTAGTGGGCCTCAGAAGGCCCCACATTTTGTTCTTGTTAGGCACATATCCATTGGTAGGATGAATTTCAGCTAGGTTAGTTTAGTTACATTGTTGTATTTGAAGTTTTTTCGAAAAGTTAATAGTAAGTAGTAGTTAAAAATCATTCCTTATGATTATGGAAATAAGGATACTATGTAGTGTTAAAATTATTGTTTAAATACTTATAAGTTGTAAGTTTTATAAAATGTGTATTAAAAAAAATGTGTGACTAGTTTGATCAATTTAAATTTAAATTTAAGCTTAGCTAAACCCGAGCTAAATATGTGAGCAGTGGTTCAAGCTGTGCAAGATCGATTCTGTCTGGAAAACAGAAAAAGAAAATCTAGAAGATGGAGATTGAGCTCTTTCAAAGCCTATTTGGGCTTTGTAAGATGTAAAGAGCCCAATGCAACAAAGTTGACATCAACGTCCTCGTGTGAACCTTTTAGTGAGAAGATAGTCCTTTTTAGGTGGATTATGTGATTTGACCGTCAAAATCCAATATGTTTTCTGACTATTATACCTTTATTTCTAAGATAAAAATACATAAAAGTAAAGAAAAAATAAATTAATCATCTTTTACAAAAGTTTCAAAGATTTTAAAAAGCGTAAAAGCGTGATTAGGTGTAAAAGTTAAACTTCAAGCTTTTTTGGCCTAGGCGTGAGTGAGGGGTGAGCAAGACGCAAAAAAATATTTTTTTATTTTTAATATTATTTTAATTATTAAAAAAATATTTTTAACTAAAAAAAGCGAGTCTAAGCGCGCCACTTAGGCGAGACTAGACGCACACTTTTTAGTTAAAAATATAATTGATAAAAAAAAGCTCGGGCGACTAAAGTCTAAGCGAGGCGTAGATGTCACACTTTACGCCTAGACGTATTTTTTAAAACACTGATCCTACCCCGTCTCCACTACCCAAACCCTCCGCCCACACCTCACTTCATCCCATTCCATCCCATCCCATCCCATCCACTTGAGCATCTACCACCGCCAACCCTATTTCTTCTTTCTTGGTACCACTGTCGATGGCACCTCCTCCTTCCTTCCATTCCACCACCACAAAAAAAAATATAAAAATCAAAGCTTCAATAATAAACCCGTCCCTTGGCCCTGATGGTACTTTAGTACCATTTTTTTTTAAAAAAGAAAAATTTAGCTCTTTCCAAAATTAAAATATCCCACTACCCACCTTCTTTAGTTCAATCCTAACTTAAATGAATTAACTTCAGCAACGGTCACTAAAATTTAAAATCAAAATTGTCACTGAAGTTATTTCTTTACACTATTAATCACTGGAATTTTATATCCTCGACAACAAAGGTTATTTTGTTAACACTGTCAACTTTAGTAGTCTACGTGTCACCATTAAATGCTACGTGTGACATAGACGTCGTTTATTTTTTGACAACATCAAAAATTTGCTCTTTTTATCTAGGGGAATCGTTTTTTGCTTCATTGTTTTGGTTTTTCTTTTTTTGTTGTTTTTTTTATTGAAAGAGCAAATTTCAAACGCGGTGGAGATCTTAATGGCCGCTCCACCTCACCCCGTTGCCATCTCTACATCTGAGATCTCCATTTATATTTACGGTATTAATCGGAAGACAAATAGGTGAAAAAGAAATGTAGAAATTAGTTTTTATTCATTTATTGTCAATATAATTTATTTCAAATTGTTTCTTATGTTTTTTATAAGTCAAAATTAGGATTAATTGTTATTTGGTTATTTATTGAATAAAAGTATAGAACTTGAATTTTTGCCACCTCTAGTTTTGTTGCACATCATTTTCTTGAACAATATAAGCATCTATGGATTGTTCATTCTATAATTAGACATGCAATGAGATCTTTTACAAATCATCCCCAATGTAAATAATAAGTAAAAAATATCAAAACAAATTATACATTGAAAACAACAATTAATTTATTTTAGAATTTGACGAGTTTTCATATTGTTAAATCGTTTAACAATACTGTCATTACAAATATTATTAAAAATGTCTTTTTCAGTGTATGTAATCTTTCATCTATAATCTTATTACGCATGCAATTCATCTTTTATTATATTCATAGCTCAAAACAATAACTATTGCAATTGGTAAAAGAATATCCAATTTGATGAACAAAAACTAAAGGTAAATAATACATTTTGTGTCTCAATTAGCTTTTGTGCAAAGCCATTAATCCCTTTCAAACTTAAAAATTTTATATTAGAGCACACATCCATGATATAATTATCAAGTTGATCATCAAATAGAACAAGTTGAACATAAGAGAAATCATTTATGTGCATGTTTGATAGTGTAGAAATTATTTTTTAAGTATTAATAAGTAGGGGGTCTTATGAAATGTGTGGTTAATAAGTGGGTAGTAAATTATGGTTCTTACGAAATATATGGATGAAAAATATATTTGACTAATTTAACCAGCTTAAATTATAATTTGAGCTTCCAAACATGGGCCTAGATAAAACTTAGCAAATTGAACCAATTTGAACTCATTAAAAGCTGTAAATGAATCAATTGAATCTAAACATGTCAAATAAATAAGCAATATATGTAGATTTTTTTTTTTTTTTTTTTTACAAAATTGAGTGCCCCCCCCCCCCCCCCCACTCCTAGGCCCATGTTAAGTCCGACCATTACCGTACATAGGATATAGTTTAACTAAATTAAAATCAGTCCCAGAAATATAGAAAAATAACAAAAATATCCTCAGTTTCTAAGAAATTAAAGTGAAAATGTGTTTGTTTAACACTTTAAACTGTTGACTCAATGACGTGCATGCATATTTCTACGGCCTAATAAAACTAATGACTTACAAAAATGCAGAAAAAAGAGATGCATAAATTTAAATAAGGTCGAATTAAAGAGTTGAACTCATTTTTTTAAGACATTAATGTTCTACACTAGTATTCATGGAATCCGATACTCATTTTTCAAAATACAACAATCTATTCCAATAATAATATCGCTTTAAATTACAAGATCATCGACCCTAACGATGTTTAGACTCCTTTGTATAAGAAAGAACTCAAAAAATATGTAAAAAGTAATTTATGAATTTTGTCTAAAGAGAGATACTTGTCTGAGACAAGTTCGAAATGTCATGTCTACAGTAATGTAGCATGTCACTTCAGTCAAACGCTTGTGGAAGATTTCATCACATTTTGCGTTTAAATTAAAAGATTGTTGCGCCGCGTGTCAAAATTCGGTTAGATATATATATTTTTTCACACCACTTGTCATGCTCCGATAGGAAGGAAATAAAAATTTATTTTTATGAAATGATATAAATGGACTTGGCCCAAGCCCACGTTCAGCCCAAAGCCAAGTTCCAGAGTCGGGCTATATAAATTTTCTTTTTTTTTTTTTTTTTTTGAAACACAAGTAATTTTATTAAGTGATAATTTCACTATATACTATAAAATATAAAATAATTTAAAAAATACTATTTAACTTTTTTTTATTAACATTTGTTATTTTATAACTAAAATAACAAATGTAACAAGTGTTACAAAAATAAATAAACAGTATTTTTAAAATTAAAAAAAATGATAGTATTTTAAAAAATATTTTATTTATTGTGGTTATTTCTTAAAAAAACCCTTCTATTAACTATCACCACAAACTTTAGGTGAAATAGAATATAGAATACAATCAACCCAAATTTTATCAAGTAGATTCTCCGTAGTTGTAGAAGCAAATTTGTGTATCACTTTATTCTCATTCTCCGCTCGAGAAGTAAAGTGACAAGTGCCATAACACAATCACTCAACCACAAGTGCAATAATATCAACAATAATCAAAGTATTTGCAACTAAATATACTATGATTATCTCATTGTAGAGTAAAATTTTGTAATTGGTCAAAAGCAACTTATTAAAATAATTTACAACTCAAACAGTCGAATTCAAATCGGCACAAATTTTATTGGTTAACATGTTTTGCTAAGAAGCCTATTCATACTCGAAAAAGTGGTATTCTATATTTGTCCAAATTCGATACCATTGACCAAAACAATGACAAATGCCTTCTAAAGTCCTTTGGATCTTAGAATATGGTCTATACTATTGGGAAAGTGCGAGCAAAGTTTATATCGGTTAGACATGTAATAAATGATGTGTTTATAAAGTGATCGGGCAACTCTACTTAATAGATTAACTTTTAGAGATAGAATCTCAATTTCTTACAAGCCCATCATCTACACCATATCTAATCGACATGAGACTTTGTTCGTACTTTCTCTAAACTTAATCAGGTGGATGCACAAAACAAATCCACAATTACAATTGAACGAACATTGTTAGCTCTCAAGACAACTATGTTTGAGTAAGGCAGTGACCTTTGAAATGGTGAAAGAGTTGAGTTTTAATAGAATGTGTAATCTTTTTTAGGTCGAGTATCATTTGAGGGAGACTGAGATGATATCTTCGTTTGAAGGGTGGGTGTTAGACACATGATAGTTGGTAGACTTAATAATAAGATTAAACTATTCTTTTTAATTATATTTTGTGTGCATGTTGACTAACGGCTTGTATCAAGAGACATTAGCTTTAATATTCATGGTCTACAGAAATAGCAAGCGATTTAATAAGGTTTAACAGCAGCTAATCAAAAGCAACATTAATTTGGGACATATTATTATCTTAATCCTATATTTAGGTAAGCAAATTAAACTGGCCCTTTAATTAGCAGCCCCTCTAATTTGTAAATCTTAGCTCTTTGTATGCTTTTCCATTAAAAAATGAAATCCATTAATTCAGGCTAATTAATTGCAGCCAGCTACAACGACTCTAGCTAGCTCTGACATGATATATGATCTACATTGCTTAAGATTAATGGCAACAAAGCACGGTTCATGGCGGATATTATGTAAAGTTATAAAGATTGATCTCGACTGTTAAAAAGTCATATTTGATACGTTAAAATAGATATGATGAGACATAGTTAAAAAAGAGTGATGTGTAATAAAATGTATGTACATATGCAATTTGATCTTTCGATTTGGTGAAATTTCACTATTCTTTGTTTCATTAATAACTAAGTAGATACACAAATCCAATTGAAAGCAAAACCTTTATTTCTTAGAATAGGATTGAGATCATATGTTCGACCCAACTAGTTTATTACCAAGAAAATTGAGAAGCATATTAAACTTATAGAAGTGATGTGAAATTTGACCTCTACTAAATGAATATAATGTAAGTAATAACAAGTGAGAAGTCATTGGACTTTATGATAAATTCAAAGTTTTCAGGGTTTTCGAACGATTTACCCCCAATATTTATGACATATATAGTCAATTCAACTCAACTCAATATTCATCATATATTATTCCAACAAACATGAAGCTGCTATGTAATCAAGTTAATTAGAAAATGATCATACAACAAGCCATCTTACACATTTAGGGACTGTTTGACAAAATTTTTAATAAAAATTGATAAAATATGTAATCGAAAAGTTAATAAAAGTTGTGAGTCCATTAAATAAATATGTAGTTAAATTAATTTTTAACTTTGATCTCAATAACAACTTTTTACGCTAAACCAACGTTGCAATTTTAGAAAAACACGTAGCTTAGGGGTCTTGATATTTTGTTCTACAATGATGATGATGGTTTTGAAGGTAATATGGCACAATCAACACTATTATGTGAAAACTAAGGCTATGATTTTCTCCTCGTCACACATCAAGGTTATGTTTAGTACGTAACAATAGATACATGGGTTATTTTCAGCGACAATCACTGAAGTTTGTTAAAAATTTTAATATAGTCATTGAAGTAATTTTTGTATAGTAGTAGTCACTCAAATTTATAATAGTTATATTAATGGTCACTCAGTTAGAAACTTTAACTTAAAATTATACGTGCAACTGTTAAATTCTAACGTGGACACAAATAGACACGAATTTGTCTGATGTGACATAATGGGGGTTAATTTCAGCAGTGGTCATTGTAGTTTGTTAAAAAAATTAAAATAGTCATTGAAGTAATTTTCTTACATGAATAATGATTCAAGTTTCTAATAGTTACACTAACCGCCATTTGGCTGTAGACGTTGGCCTAAAATCCTAAGTGGCACTATTAAATCCAATGCGAACACAAATGACTTTAAGAAGTATGTTGCTTTAGACAAAATTGTATTAATTGCAAATAAAAGCGTAATTGTCAAACACGTTTTCTCTATATTCATTTGATTTTAATAAACAGTTAATAGTGAAAATTAACTTTTTTGTTGGTGGATTTTGAAGGTGTGATTATTTTGTCTCACATGGCGTACTAGTTAACTCTGTTTGTGTCCACATGTGAATTTAACAGTGACTCGTAGGATTGTAGGTTCACGGATCTAGCCGAGTGACCATTAGTTTAACTTTTAGAAATTTGAGCGACTACTAGTGTAAGAAAATTACTTGAATGACCATTTTCAAAATTTTAGCAAACTTCAGTGACCGTTGCTAAAATTTACCCAACATAATAGTTAACGCCGTTTATGTCCACGTTGAAATTTAATAGTGCAACGTAGGGTTTTAGGTTAACGTTTTGAGCCGAATGACCATTAGTGTAACTATTAAAAACTTGAGTGACTACTTCTATAAAAAAAAATTACTTCATTGATCATTTTAATTTTTTTAACAAACTTCAATGACTGTTGTTGAAATTAACCCGTAGATACATTGTACAAAACAACAAATACATTTTAAACTTCTTCTTCTTACTTGATTCTATCAAATACTGTCGAGTCGAGTATACAAAATACGGCGTAAGAAGCCATTTGTTTATGTATGATGTAAAGTATTGCCAACTTAAGTTAATGATTCCGTGCAAGAGTAGATAGTTGTATAAAACTGATTAGAGAGAGTTGAACCACATGATTAAAGGGTCATGCAATTGTGACCTTGCCTGAATCTGTTATGAGAGTGTGGCTATACACCTTTCTACTGCCGCAAAATCTGGTCTTCTATTAATGCTAACTTGTTTGGCATCATTATATATATAGCACATGTTTGGAAATATTTAAATTATAATTTCATTTTGTTAAATTGGTCAAACATATTTTTTATCTACACTTTTCATAAAACCCACAACTTATAACTCACTTTTTATCCACATATTCACTAACAGTGTATAATATAAGCACTTAAAAATAATTTCAACACTACCAAACATGCACATAGATTATAATGCATATAGCCACAAAATTTACATGCGATCACCCAGGGTCCTTGTTTAACTCCTTGTTCCGTAAACTAGTCACCATTTAATCTTATCAGACTCCGAACACGCAATAGTCCAGCTCGAGAGGAATGTAACACGTAATCGAAACTCGAACAAACTTGTGCAATGTTTTTGACTTGGCATATACTCCAAATTAACTCGTGCCATCTATTGTCTTCACTCTATTGCTAACCCTAAGAGGGATATTGAATTTTATTATTTATTTTTTTGGATGATAAAACAAACGTTTGGTAGCATTGAAAAATACAAAATAGCAGTTGTTATTAAACATAAAAAGTCACGAGGAACATGTAATAAGAGTACACATATATATTGTGCACATGCTTGTTTGCTCATTTTTAAAAAGAGCAAGTTAGGTTTTCCAAAATCAGATTGATACCTCATTCACACAAGTCATTGCAAGGATCTTGACTCCAAGCTTATGCAACCCACATGTGGAGTATTATTTGTAAATATTGAATTATTACGTTGCATAAAAATTATATTTATATTTTTAGTACGTTCAATAATACATATGTTAAATTCATTTTCAATTTAAAAATTGGGTACGATCATTTTTCATAAACTGGTAACAATAAGATTTAAGGCAAGATGTCTGTCTTTTCCAATATTTATATTTTTAACACGACCAATGTGTATGTTCAGGGGCGGATATAGGGGGGATCGGGCTAGAAAAAATCGTTTTTTATAGTGTAAAATTAAATTAGTGTTAATTTTTTTTAAGTAACAGCTCGGTGTTGAAGTGAGCAGCTCCATCAATTCATATTATTGAAAAAAATAAAAAATAAAAATAAAAATCATCAATTCATATGAAACTTAGACATTACATATGAAATAAATTTATTTATCTATATTTGTAGCTTACTTTTAAGTTACTTAAGACTAATTTCTTTTATACTAATAAAACGTACTTTTTTTTAAAATTAATTTGTAAGAAACATTTTAACACATAATTTCTTAACACAAATAAATTTAATTATTCTAGTTCGAATTATATTTTTCTCATGTTGACTGAGTTGGATCCACAAAACTAGAAATTAAAGACCCCAAGGCAATGAAGAATTACATTGAAAAAGGTGATATAGACGTACGATATTTTGAACATGCAATGTAATTAATTAGAATAATTAAACGTGATAAATATAAATTTAAAATATATATTGAAATATTATCACCTTGTATTTTCAATTTTCTTTTTTAATACGTTATTTATTATGATAGTAAAAAAAGTAATTATAATTTTACATAAAAGTAATTTATTTATATATTGTTGAAAACAAAATCAAGTAACTTTATTGGCTAAAATTTTTCGAAATGGTTGACAAGTTCTTTTCTATCTTTCTTTTTCGGATAGACAAGTCGATAATGTTTAATTTAAAAGTTTTTTTTTAATTTAATGATATTATGATTAGTACAAATTTAATTTTTTAATACTTGGAATATAATATGCTATATATATTTATTTTGCTATTTTTTTTTATAGAAATTGAATAGCTTTTAAATGGTATAATTTTCAAATCGTTCATATTTAATTGATAGTGCAATTTTTTTTTATTTTTTTGTAGTAGGAGTCCCTCTAAAAAATCTTAGTTCCGTTCCTAGATATATTAAATCTAATACAACCTACTCTTGCGTTCTTAATCACTTAGCTGATAGATGTATAATAAATGTAGTGATGAACTAAATTTGATTGGAAAGCAAAGTCCTTCTTTGTAATCTAAGACGATTAATCTTATCTTCTAATAAAAGTAGTGATGAACTGAACATGAATGACGAAAAAGTAGTCGTGCGACGAATCATAATTCAATTGATAATAGCTTAATTAGTTGAATAATCAATGGTGATTGTGAACTTGTGATTAAATTTAAACACGGTAAACATCATAGGATTTTGTGGTGTCGAATGGACACATTAGGGCCCGTGTGGACATAAATGTAACACATCAATATTCAGTACTATAAATATGGCTTACAAGATTTGATACCAAGTGGGGCCCTGGTCCATAACGAAACCAGCAATAGAACCCCACTCTTCCATGGAGATTTTTTGTAGAGAAGCTGACATTAAATTGTCAAAATTGATTTTGTGCATGTTTAGTGGGACTGAAATTATTACTTTTAAGTATTTATAAATTGTGTATTATAAAATACGTAAATAATAAGTGAATAGTAAATTACTAATTATATTATGTGTAGATAAAAAAATATGTTTAACTAATTTGATAGTAAACAAATACTAAGTTCATGTTTGATAGTGCGGAAATTATTTTTTAATCTTATAAAATATGGCAAAAATACTCGCTGTCCCGAACCCACCCTACCCCGCTTATTCAGGTAATAGCCTAATAGGGGTGGGTCTGGGGAAGCCCCGCCTCGTGACATGCCCCTAATTTTTTTTTTTTTTTTTTTTTGTGGAAAAATCATAAATAGAATACAAATTACAATTTTCGCTAGAAATAGTCCAAATAAGAATCGAACCCGAATTGGAGTTATAAATTATAAATATTAATCATTACACCACAACCTGATGCGAACCCGTGGAGAATTGAATCTTAGAACCTACAAAAGGTTTGATCTGAACACCAAGAAAACTAAAATCTAGTCGCAAGAACTTGACCCAATGATTACTTGAATCAAAGAATCATAGTTATGAAAACGCCACAAAAGCTTGAGAAATCTTTGATAAGTTTTTAGAGTCTCAAGTTTGTGCAATTAAGAACACAGAACAAAAAGTGAATCCTCACTTTAATTAATCTTTCAAAAAACTAAACTATGATTGTTTACAATGAAAATTTCTTAAATAGTAAACATTAAAGAAATTTTAATCTAATTTGAAAATAGTTAAAAACTAATTAAAAATAAGAGTTCTAATTTGAAAAAAAACGAAAATAAGCTAAATTTTGGATTTTCCGAAAACATGCCTAGTGATCGCATAAGCTTATTCCATGTGATCACATGGCTTAAGTCTCTTACGTTCTGCTTGTGAAATGTCACTCTTGCGATCGCATCATTCGATAACCATGCGATCTCATGTTTATATGTTCTGATTCCCTGCGCAGATTTTTGTCCCATATGTGTTTTTGTCCTCCAACTTTGTCTCATGCTCCTTTTGGTCATCCAATCTTTCATTAGACTCCGATATACCTCCAATATGGTCTCGGATTGCATCATCCCCTCTTCCTCAAAATGATTCGACCTCGCATCACCTGCATTAAGGAGAGAAAAATGCCTTCTATCTTCACATGCATCCAAAACCAAACATCAGGCTCAAAGATGAATCTGCAGCCTTTGTTTGCTTTAATTTGATATATTTGAAGCTCATTCGTCTCATCTGGATTGTTTCTATAAGTTGGTTGTTTTGGAATAACAGCTCCAGGTTCAAAGCGAAGTTGATGTGCAATGTTTTGAATATGTGGTAACCTACTATACATTTCCTTGATGACATGTCATCCAATTCTTGCAAAGTAAAGAAATTGTCAAACTGGAGAGGGATTGGTTAGTTTTTTGCAGTACAAGGTGGGATTTTTTTGTGTACTAGTAATAGCATCTGTTGAATTTTTTCCTCCCTCGTTGTCGTTCTTGTATATCTAAATCCTCCACTTTAATTTGGACATGAAGAGCATGCCTCGCAAATAGGATTTCACCATCTACAGAGTACTCTACACCAATATCCTCCAACTCGGACATCTCATTACTATCATTATCCTCCTCAGTCTCCACTTATCCATTATCACGCAAAATCATTATCCTTTTGTTTGGGCATTGTGATGCAATGTGCTCGGATCCCAAACATTTAAAATATTTGATATCCCTATTCCTAGAAGGTTGGAAATCTGAATTGGATTTATTGTTGCTAGGTACATCCTCTTTTTCTTAGATGGTTCGGTCTCCCCCTTTGAAACAGCCCTATTACTCTCATTAATACTATCTCACTTCGGTTTCCAATGAGGGTTAGATGCCCGAAGAAAACCTAGATGTCCATTTTCTTTTCAATTGCCTCCCCACCTTCATAGCCATGTACACCATGTCCTCCAACTCCACATAATGCTGTAATTCAACTATATTAGTTATATCCTTATTTAACCCATTCAAAAATTTGGATAAAGTAGCCTCCTATCCTCCCCGAACATTTGCCCTAATCATAGTCATTTCCATCTCCTTATGATAATCATTTATACTATTTGAACCTTGAGTAAGGTTCTGTAATTTTTGATAGAGGTCCCTATAGTAATAACTAGGTACAAATCTCCTTCTCATGAGAGCCTTTAAATCACCCTTAGTTTCTACAAGCCTCTCATGAGTTCTCCTCCTATTTTTCACCAATTGATCCCACTACATTATAGCATAGTCAATGAACTCAATTAATGCTAATTTCACCTTCTTTTCTTCCGAATAGATATGGCAATCAAATATTAATTCTAACCTCATATCCCACTCTAAATAGGTTTCAAGGTTTTTTCTACCTTGGAAGGAAAATATTTTCATTTTAATATTTTCAAGGTTTCTATTTACTCCATCATGGCCTCGAAAGTCTCCTCCTCTAGGTGCACTTTCACGCCTATCTCATCTACATCTCATCTTACCCATCTTAGCCTTATAATTATAATCATCATCATTCTCAAATTCAGTCATAGGATTATGATTACGCCTATCCCGTCTCCTAACATTAGGGATCCTATGTTGTTGCTCCCTTAGTAAGTTTGTGATTAACGTATCATGTATATCCATCTTACCTATTATCTCTCTATTACTATCCATCATCTCATCAAACACCATGTTCATCCGTTCAAATTGTTGTTGCATGGCTTTCAACAAAAAAAATTATTTTCTTCTAGGTGTTGCTTCTTCAATATTGGACATTTTGGGATAAAAACAATATAAATTAGGATTGAAGAAAAAAAAAAGAATAATATTTGCCTCACGTGTTTGCACTTGTGTTTTATTCTATATGGTTTTTTCCGATAGTTATCTTAACACTCTTGCATTTTTCCTCTCTTGTTTTTCTTAACAAGTTCTCTAAGAAACTATCTAAACTCAATCAAGAATTCGACTCCCGCGACGTTCAAGAACAATAATTAATGAGGAAAACGATAAAAAATAAAGAAGAAAAGCAAAACAAGAATAGATATAAGCAACGGATGACAATTATGACACAAAAATTTCAAAAGAAGATAACAATTAATTTTTCTTGCCAAAGATAACACAAAAAAATCAAAACAGTGTGTTTTTTTATTATTCTTGAAATTTCTTGAAATTTTGTTTTTTTTTTTTTTTACTTTTGCGATCCAACGCAAGGAAAAAAAAGAATCACAAAGCAAAAACTAGAAATAATTAGTTTTGATTCATGAACGGATCGTTCACAAATAATTCTTGAATGTTCTTGGTGCAAGAAAAAAATATATATTTTTTATATGATTCAAGATGAATCTAAACAAAAAAATAAACAGACTCTATGGAAGATGATAAATAACCAAAAAAAAATAAGAACCTGATTTTTTTTTTTATATGGTTCAAGATGAATCTGATGAAAACAAAAAAATTTAAAAGATAGAACCTGATTTTAGAGCCAAAGCTCTGATACCAACTCATGCGAACCCACGGAGAATTGAATCTCGGAACCTTAAATGGTTTGATCTGAATCCCAAGAAAGCTAAAATCTAGTCCCAAGAATTTGACCCGATGATTACTTGAATCAAAGAACCATAGTTATGAAAACGTCACAAATGTTTACGAAATCTTTGATAAATTTTGAGGGTTTGTTCAATTAAGAACACGGAACAAAAAGTGAATCCTCATTTTAATTAATCTCTCAAAAAACTAAACTGTGATTATTTACAATGAAAATTGCTTAAATAGTAAATATTAAAGAAATCCTAATCTAATTCAAAAATAATTAAGGATGATTAGCACGTTTCATCCCTATCTTTTGGGTCTATTACGCAAATCGTCTTTATCGTTTGAATTTTGACATTTGGGATAATTAAATAACCAATTCTTTGCGCAAAACGTCCTTACTATCTAATTTTGTCAACTGAAGCCGTTAAATCAGCGCGACATCTGCAATATCTCATTATTTGAAGGGCATTTTCATCAAATCCATTTCACATGTACTTAATTGTGCTACGTGTCCGGAGAATAATATTAAAAAATTAAAAACCCATTCCCAGAACACCATGAACGAGAGCTGAGGTTAGTGAGATAAAGAAAAAGATAGAGAATGGCATCAAATGTAGCAGTGCCATTTTGGCGAGCAGTGGGGATGACGTTCATAACGTACTCAAACCTGTGCGTGAACCTGGTGAGGCAGAGCCTCAAGGACCCATACCGATCCAAAGCCTTGACCCAGGAGAAAGTCCATTTTTCCATCTCCTAATGGGTTGAAGGCAAACCCCATTAGCCTTCGACTGTTCTATAAATTTCATTCCTGCCGAACATCTTTTCATTTTTTTTTCGTCTGGCTTCAAAATTTGGCCCGAGTATGCATCAATTCTATTGGCAATAATGCAACTGCTGTGATTTGGATTTGCATTTTAAATTTGTTGAATCTGAGTGGATGCATGTTCCCCTCGTTATGATTCACCGTGAATTTTTCATTAATTTGATTTTTCAGAGTTTTACTCGACTTCTAGAAATTGCAAAAAAAAAAAAAAGGGCTAATGAACGGACTTCGACTAGGAAGTCTTCCTTACAATGGCTCTGTGCTGAGCTGCAAATGCACAAAATCAGTTTAAAATTAAGCAAAATCTGAAGCCATTGCTTTTCATGTACTGGCATATCCATTTCACCACTCCTTTACCCAAATCCCTCCGCCCTAGTGGGTTTTCATTCTGATACAGAGCACAACCTCTGTTCCACAGCTTTCGATGGCCAAAATTCGATGTGGGAATGGGGAACAAAACAATACCTGATTATTGCGATTGTACAAAGAAATCAAATCATTTGTGGGAGGCAATCGGAGGCTAAGTGCGCCCGATTTCTTCCTCCGGCATAGAATTAAATGGAAGAGAGAGAGAGAGAGAGAGAGTGTGTGTGTGTGTGTGTGTGTGTGTGTGTGTGTTGAGTGAGTTTGGGTAGGGGATGAATGGAATTTTTTTTTTTTTTTTTTGGGGATGGGTTTTAATTTTTTAATATTATTCTTCAGACATGTGGCACAATTAAGTACATGTGAAATGGATTTATCGAAAATGTCCTTCAAATAATGAGAAATTGTAGATGATGCGTTGATCTAATAGCTTCAGTTGATAAAATTAGACGGTAAGGATGTTTTGCGCAAAGAATTGGTGATTTAAGGACCCAAATGTCAAAATTCAAACGATAAAGACGATTTGCGCAATAGATCCAAAGGATAGAGACGAAACGTGCTAATTACCCAATAATTAAAAACTAATTAAAAATAAGAGTTCTAAATTGAAAAGGAAATGAAAACAAGCTAAATTTCGAATTTCCCCGAAAACATGCCTTGCGATCACATAGGCTTATTCTACGCGATCGCATGACTTAAGTCTCTTACGTTCTGCTTGTGAAAAGTCACTCTTGCGATCACAACATTCTATAAACATGCGGTCGCATGGTTATTTGTTTTGATTCCCTACGTAGGTTTATGTCCTATCTGCATTTTTGTCCTTCAACTTTGTCTCACGCTCCTTTTGGTCCTCCAATCATCCATTAGACTCCGATATACCTTCAATATGGTCTTGGATCGCATCATGACCCATATCTTGTAAGATTTTGTTTTTTTGCTACAAATATTTATAAAAAAATATTTCTTTTTTTTAATTATTTTTTTCAATTTACCAAAAAATAAATTATTCGGAGCGGTTGGCGGGTCAAACCGTCAAAGTGTTGCCCTGCCCTGTGAATTCACGAGGGGCAGGGCTGCCCAAAATTTTCTGGGGCGGGACGGGTCAACCGAATCTGTCTCATTAACATTTCTACTACAAAATGTATTAATAAAAAATATGTTTGACCAATTCAACCATCTGAAATTATAATTTAATAAAAATACAAGATTGCAAGAATAACAGGGCTGGCTTGTTAAATGTAAAATTGCATCTTTTATTATGATTTTATTTAAATACATTAAGTATTATTTTAATTTAAGAAATAATTCCAAGATTTCTTTCTGTCAAACAAATAATAAAACATATCTTCAAAATGTCACACTTTTGATAGGCAAAAATCACATCGGCACCCCTTTAATTGTAGACAAAAAAAAATTTTCATTAAATATTTTAACCTAGTTCATTGTTAAAGTCGAGATAAAGTAAGATTACAGTAGATTAACCATCAACGTAAAATCCTGTTACAACTTAAGATACACGTTCTTTTGTGTCCCTACTAAAAATGATACATACATATTGGTTAAGCTTGCAATGTTTACTTTAAATTAAATTTACTTGTAAACGAAAAAGTAATTTTTAAAACAATATTTTATTATTATTTTTTGTGAAAGTTAAATATGAGTAAGATATTAAACTTCAGAATAAAGTAATTATTTCGAATAAAGTAGCTTTTTAATTAAAGTAAAAAAAAAAAAATAAGTTATACTAATATGTTTGAAATTAAAATTAATTAAGTAATTTAATTTTTTAGCCATAGCAAAACATGCTCTTAGTACAAAATTTAGTAGAAATAAAACTTAATTCCTCAATTCATGAGAGAGAGAGAGAGAGTATTAGATGCCCCAAATTTATACTTTTTTAAAAAGATATTGATTGATCTAGTTTGAAATTATAATTATAATTTTAACCAAACATGCACTTAGTCTAGGATGAGTGTAATAGTTAATAGTTGGAAAAATAGCATATTTGATCCCGAACATTTCAAAAGCGTAAGAGATATATCTCTAACTTTTAAAAATAGTATCGGACATTTCAAACGTTTGAAGAAATGGGCATTGCAGGTCATTTATGATGAAATTATCCTCGTCTTAAAATAAACAAAAAGAAAGGAAAAAAAGATTAAAAAACTAACCAAATGCACTCAAAAAATAAAGAATAACAAAGAAGTCCTCTTTTTTCACCCAACTCCCACAATTCCTTATTCTTAAGCTCTCTGTGTGTGATCTCCATATGCTTTCATGCTAGTACATCCAAAAGAGTGTTTAGTTATTACAACCGACGTTTGAATCCAACATTGTCATATTTCTCCTCAAGCTTTCTCTCTCTAAAACTCTCTCCTACTTTCTAGCACTCGCTGTGTTTCTCCATACTGGCGCTAATGGCCATGTCAACATCCTCTACAACGACACGGGTGTAGATTTTGTCCATACGAAGGCCCCATACATGTCTCTCGATACCCTTCTACCACGTGATCATCAATTTCGTAACACTCTTAGCTAACATTGGACACTACAAATTTCTAGTCACAATTCAGGTGACTGAGCTCAATAATGTCGTTTTATCAGCTGCACCATCAACCACGCAGTGGTGGACGACACTTTTTCTGGAACTTCTTCAATACTTCTGCAAAGGTCTATAAAGGGACAGAGAAGTTATCAAAAACTCTGAATTTCAGCCATGACATCGTGTTTGATTCCTCGACGGAGCTCAAGTTTTCCCAATGTGGGCCATCATTGTCTTTTTTCGACGACGAACCTTTGTGAGAATTTTTTTTCATTTTAGCCAATAAGTCATCTTAAGGTTAAAATTTAGAGTAATCAATCTAGCGTGAAATGTTTGGCCCTCAAGGCATGGAGATATTTGGAAAATAGATTAACTATAATTAGGGATGCTGTTGTTCGACCCACCAGTGCTACGATCTAACCAAGAAAAGAAAACATGCAAACAAGATTTTGGGGTTTAGGACGGTGGATTTTGGATTTTGAGATTTGATAAAGAATATGGACATCTTTGTTATTATTTCTTTTGGAGTGTACATTTGTTTTTTTTTTTTTCTTCTTTTGTTTGTTTAAAAAGAAGGGTAATTTCGTTATAAAAAATATATCATGCATATTTCTTCAAACGTTGGGAATGATCGAAGCTATTTTTAAAAGTTAGGAATATATTTTTTACGTTTTTGAAAGGTTAGAAACTAAATATGTTATTTTCTCTTAATAGTTTTGAGGTACATCTATTAAGATTTAATAAATTTTTACGTTGACTATCAATCTATCGTAATCTTACTTTTTCTCGACTTTAACCGAAAAAAAATTGAGTGACAAAAATAAATTGTCTATAATTAAGGGGGTACCGATGTGATTTTTTGCATATCAAAAAGCGTGTGACATTTGGAGCAATGCTTTATCCCACTCCAAACTTATCTTCATCTTCGTTTTATCAATTTGAATATTGCTTTGTGGGCCCCACAGACATCCCTACACGTGTCGCCTCCACATGGTTTTATAAAACACCATGAACAAGTATGTTAGTATAGTGGTACTCTATTTGTTATGCTAAATGACTGATCAACCCTAGCATGTTTGGCTAAACTTAAAAGTAGGTCATATTAAATTTTAAAATGAATATTTAGTTTCAAAATGATCTGCTTTTTTTTTTTTTTTTTAATCCGATTTTGCACATGTTTGGATATGCTTAACTTATAATTTCATTTGGTCAAATTGGTCAAACATATTTTTATCTACATATTTTATATGACTCACAACTTACAACCTTATTTTTATCCACATATTCACTCACAACTTATAATATAAGTACTTAAAAAATAATTTTAACACTATCAAACATACAAATTCGCCAGTGTGCTTAGTGCTAAAATTTAGCTAATCTTATAAGAACATCTTCTAGAGATTCTAAAATCACATTTTACATTTTAGAGAGTATTTATAAATTTATAGAGTAAATTTTTTTAAGTGCTCCAATAATTTCTTTATTTTTAACATTTCATTTAATTTTTCTAGTAAATATTTATTATTTTTTCCTATATTTTATTTTGACATAGTTCCCTCTTAACTATCATATGACATTCCTTCCTTTTTCTCTATTTTATTTTGTATATATTATTTAATTCAGTCATAATTGAAGATTGAAATTCTTTGAATGTATTTAATTACAGATGGTGGGCCACTCTCCATTTCAAAAACTTAATTTGGAGAGTTTCTTAGAACATAATTTTAAGGATTAATTCTCTAAAATAAACAACATGATCTATGTTTAAAGAGCCTTTTGTACATTTTCTAAGTACTTGTTAGGTGGAGTTTAAAAACTACTAAATGCTAAAGTCGATAAGAAATAATTTTAATTTTTAACCACATATTTTCATGAGATCCAAAATTTTTCTTAGCCACACATTTCATCAACTTTTTATTAAAAATTACTAAAAAGCTACACCAAGCAAGCTCAAATAACTTTTGTGGTTCTTGTTTAGGTAATAAATGCATGCTTGGTGCCAAAATAAGAGCAAAAATGCAAGAACCACCTACTTAAAAGCTTAGCCAAATTCAGATTGACAATATTTAAGTGAAAATAAAAATTTCAAGATTAGCCAAACATGCACTATGACGTGGCACAATACAATTGGTCAGTGAGCTTTCTTTTTTAGAGCTTGTTCGGTAGAGATTTTTTGGGGAAAAAATGGGTTTTTTATTCTTTTTGACTTTTCAAAGGTTTTGGTAGTGTAAAAAGGTTGAAAAGTCAAAATGTAAAAAAAAAATGGGTGTTTTGGATAAAATGACTACCGAACAAGACCTTAATTACCTGTGATTAATGAATGTGCCATAATACAATGGTTCGTATACAATATAAAACATGGGCTAGCTGGCCAACATTTCAGCTTATAGTATTTTCTTGATTGTACCATGCTCTACTGCTCTGATAAATTTCCAAAATCCAAAAGTTTGTAAGCAAATCTTCAAGAATATTGTTCTTGATTTATATACATAGATACTTACATAAATATATATACGTGCACATATATATATATATAGAGAGAGAGAGAGAGAGAGAGAGAGAGAGATGAATAAATCAATGGAGAGCACAGATTCATCCACCGCTGGTTCACAGCAGCCTCATCTGCCACCAGGGTTCCGCTTCCACCCCACGGATGAGGAACTGGTGGTGCACTACCTCAAGAAGAAGGCCGCTTCCGCCCCTCTCCCGGTGTCCATTATAGCTGAAGTTGATCTATACAAATTTGATCCATGGGAGCTCCCAGGTAATGTAATCTTTTACACAACAGCTCATGTTTTGTATGAAACAAGACGGATGCTATTTGATTAAACAAATGTTTGCTGAAATGTTTGTTATTGTTTTTTTAGCTAAGGCTACGTTTGGTGAGCAAGAGTGGTACTTTTTCAGTCCGAGGGACAGGAAGTACCCTAACGGGGCTCGGCCGAATCGGGCGTCGATTTCTGGGTATTGGAAGGCTACCGGAACTGATAAGCCTATTTTGGGTGCCGGAGGGACTCAGAAAGTAGGAGTTAAAAAGGCACTGGTTTTCTATGGAGGGAAGCCTCCCAAAGGGATCAAAACTAATTGGATCATGCATGAATACAGACTTCCCGACAACAAACTGAATACAAAGCCTCCTGGCTGTGATTTTGGCAGCAAAAAGGGCTCTTTAAGGGTCAAATAACTGACCCTTTAATTCATAAATTTTTTAGTTTGATTAATCATATTTATTAGTTTGTTGAAAAATATGTTGATGCATGATTTTCAGCTTGATGACTGGGTTTTATGCCGGATTTACAAGAAGAATAATTCACAAAGGCCTATAGATCAAGAAATGGGGGAGGATATGATCATAGGATCATTGGGTGTTGGCCAACAGAAGCTGCAGGGAATCAAGGCCTCAAACTATGTCGGATTACTCGAAAATGAACACAGCATGTTTGATGGAATGATTAACAGTGCCAATGATGGCCAAATTTCTCTGTTAGCCTCAAAACCACAGCTTCCAATGGTACTCACACCAGCTTCAAGTACATGTACTCTCCCAGAGAAGAGGACTATTTCAAATCAGTACTGGAACGACAACGCGAATTCTCCTCCAAACAAGAAGTTTCTTACAGAAAACTGTGATGGAATAAGCATAGCCAGCTGCAGCAGGACAGATGAAACCAATTCTATTTCCACCATCTTTAGCCAGCTTCCACAAAACCCGTCACAGCCAATGCTGGGATCTCTAGGTGATACCATTTTTCGCCAGCCGTATCAAGTTACAGGCATGAATTGGTATGCCTAGATCAAGAATCGAAGTCGATTCGCTTTATAAAAGATTAACGGGATTCAGCCAATTGTCAGTTTCAGATGATCATATACAGTTTTCTTGGGCAATTATAGGTGAGACCGTATATATTACCAGTCATTTTTAATTATATGTAATTGATACTATATATATTTGATTACTAGAGTGCAATATTACTGTGTAGAATTTGTAGAACTTAGAACACAATATTACTATTTGAAGACCTGCAGAAAATCAATTTTTTTCAGTACTGTTGCTTGTTGTATTAATTGAAAAATATAATAATAATAATAATAATAATTTATCTCATTGGTTTTTGTTCATTAATTATTAACTCCGTAATTACCTTCCTAATTAATTCTAATATTTCATTTAATCATTGTTTTTGTGTCTTGTAAGCAAAAGTCAGACATGGGTTTTCAGGGTTCTTGACACAAACCCTAAGACAGGCAGTCATACATCTCCATTTTTTCATTTTCTTTTTTCCCTTTTTTTTTTGGCAATATATAAGAAATCTTTGCTCATATTATCGTTAAAAATTGTTCTTTTTGAGATTTTGAAGCCAAATAATATCTTCACTGCAAGTTCAAGAGACCTAAAAGTTGATGACCTATTCATATTTAAAAAGAGAATAAATAATCATCAACTTTTTTGTGTGTAAAATGAGTGATGGACTTCCTAATTACTCAAACATATTCCCATTTTATTTTTCTTTTCTTTTTTTTGGTTAAGATTGTAAAGAAATATATTAATTTCAAAATGACATTTTATTAAAATCGACGGTTTTCATATACTGTGAATAATAACGTACACTTGAGACGTGTTTAGTACGTTAAATTCAACAGCAGAACAACTATCCTATCCTATTGTGTTCAATCAATTCGGTCGACCTTGAAAAATCGAGAAAAAAAAAAGAAGAAGAAATAATTGCCCAAACATGGGCACCATCAAGTTATCAATTGCTATTACCCTATATACTTGTTGAGCTGCACTTCCATTGAGAAAGCAATCTCAAATGAGTCTTTGTACATGATATATATTCACATGCCATCATTTTCTTGATGATGAAAGGCAAGCCAGACATAGTAAAAACAACTTTTGATTTCTAGCAAATGTATTCTTAGGATATAGAAACTTAATTAAATTCGACAATTAATTAACTCTATTATCTTGTCCTAATGCCAGCTTTTAATTCCATCATTTTCTAATTTTTCTTGATTTAATCTATGAAATTTTTTGTTACCAATTGCCTGTTGTGGGTGTCCTTTTCTTTCATTAATGGGTTGATAAGACATAGTTGAGTATATTCTACCATGAAAATGTCTTGCATTTTGGCATCAAGAAGGGACACCCCACAAATTAATTAATGGCTTATATATTTCCTCTTTTGATGAAATTTTGGACCGTCGAAAGGGATTATTTTCTTAAAATTTTATTATCGTTAATCGCTTTCCTTATTAAGGAAAGAGTTAAGACAACTTTAATATTATATTTCACTTCACAATGCTTAATATGGAAATGAATAATGCAATGATGGAGATGCACTAGATTAATATCTAATAAAATCTTTACAAGTCTTAAGATATATTCTTGATTCATATACAAAGATATTCTTTAATTAAAAAGAACGAACTAAAACAAATTAATTCAATCAAATGACAAAGACAATGTCGATGAAAAGGATAGCTTTTGTCAAATTAAATGATATGTCAATTTATGTAATCTGAGAAAGATTTTCCATTGTACATTTATTTTGCGATGAAAAGAGTTAAATGTTATTACGTACAGAGGCGGATCCAAGGGGGCACGCCTGGGCTACAGTTCAATCCAACCCCAGCCCAGATCCAGTAAGCAAAAGGTTTTTTTTTTTAAGTTTTAGTCAGGCCCAAATAAATTGTAGTCCGGTCCAAACCAATCCATTTCTGTAAATACTCCCAAATATCAAATAACCCATTTCATCATAGTCCAAGCCCAAATTGGAAAGATTTAATCCAATCCATGAATCCATTATAACCCATTTCATCCTCAAATTGAAGCCCAATATCCAAGACATGAATTACGCTTGACTTCGAGAGAAGAACAGCAATCGGGCGACGAACCATGAAGTCGCGAACGCCAAGGTGAAGCTAAAGAGTGAAGAGTGAACTCGCTTGATGCACCACCACGCCACCGCCGAGTCGCCGACCCTGCGAAGCGCGCGAGAGAGAACTCCGAAGCGGTGAAGTGCATTCTTGGTCGAACCAAATTCTAATAATTGAAGAAAGTTTTTTATTCTTTTATGATATTTTTGTTCCCTGCTAAATTTTTGGGTTAATGGATCAAATTCTAAATTCAAGAAAAAGAACAAATCCTTACTGTGAAAGATAAAGAAAAGTACAAGGATGGAGTGCATTTTTTGTTGTACTTTGAAGAAGGGATGAAGAACAAAACAAGAAAAAATAAACCTTAAAACACCAAAAGAAGGGTTTGAACACCATTATGAATCGTTGTCCTCAAACGATATTTGCCGCCACCGAGATAAAGTGCTTGAAGGCTTTAAATACAAATAGTTTGTAGGAGTAATCAAACCTTTGATTCAAGTTCAAAATCAAGCAAAATGAACTTGAATGAAACTTGAAGAACACTTTGAAAAATCTGATATTTGAACTTTAATTTGGATGTATTGATCTTTGTTTGATGTTAAATCTTTTTTTCTTTAACTTGAAAACTATCTATATATATAGATAATCAAGTCTTACACACGAAAAGATGCCAAAACAACCCAAAAGGTGCCAAACTTCTTGAAGCTTATTTGTAATTCAAAAATCAGCAGCGGTGAAAATTTGTAATGGGCGAACACCCAAGACAATCACAGGTGTTCGCCAGCCAATGTTTTGACCTTAGTCACATGATGAGGACGCTGGTGTTCGCCCAACATAAAATTCCACTTTGAATTTTTTGTTTTCCTCTTTTATTTTTTGGGTTTTGTTTTCACCTAATTGATATCACAATCACTTCTTATCATGTAATTGAACAATATTACAACAATCCTCCACTTGTTCAATTATATAATAAGCGCAAACTCAAATTGAACGACGTTTATGCATAAAGTATGGATATCTTTCGATTTGAATCCAACCTTAGTGTAAATTTCACAAAGTATCATCGAAATCTCAGGTGGCGTGAAAGCTTTGAACTGTTATTCTTTGTGATGATACCAATGAAATTACACACATAAGCATCATGTGTTCTAAGTTTCACACTGTCTCATTTAGCGCTCTAAAGGCCTTGCGCTCCTCCTATTCATGAACTTTTAAGAGATAAACTTCAACTCTCTATTGAGGCGGCACCATCTCGAAGTTCATATAGGTAAAGTTCTTGCAGTATCTTTGTCACTTTTAGAGATACTTGATCCAACGATCTGAACTTTATTAAGAGTCATAAAACTCATCCCTCCTTATCCGTGACAACTAGCACTTATGACCTAGGATAGGGTTTAAGAAAGAATAAGTGCTGAATCTATCCACTTATCAAATGACTTGTTGTTACCCTTTGAACCCGAGATATACTTGTTAGTATAATCGGGTAGAGTTGCCATCATTTGGTGGATTTAATTATGGAGTTTCAACCCCATCCTACTAGTTGTTGTCCGTACTAATTCCCTTGTGAGCGGTTTAGTAAGCGGATCTGCCAAATTCTCATTTGACTTTACATAAGTGAGTAAAATTATTCCATCTTTAATTAATTTTCTCACATAGTCATGTCTTAGACTCATGTGTCTAGACTTACCATTGTACACTTCATTGTATGCTCTAGCTAAAGTGGCTTGACTATCACACAAGATAGATATAGAAGAATTATTCTTCTCTCCCAATGGGATTTCATACATTAAATCCTTAAGCCATTCGACTTCTTCCTCGGTTTCACCCAATGCTACAAATTGATTCCATAGTTGAGTGTGTAATGCACGCTTGTTTCTTGGATTTCCAAGAAATTGCACCTCCTCCAAGGGTGAATACCCAACTTGGGGTGGATTTATTTTCACCTGCATTAGAGATCCAACTAGCATCGGTAAATCCTTCTAGGATTGCCGAAATTTAGAATATTGGAGACCTAGATCCTTGGTTTTCTTCAAATAACCAAGAACCCTTCCAATGGCCTTCCAATGTTCTTCACTTGGATTACTAGTAAACCTACTAAGTTTACTAATTGCAAATGCTATATCGGGTCTTGTGCATTTCACCGCATACATAAGACTTCCAATAACACTTGCATACTCAAGTTGTGCTATTGCTCTTCCATCATTCTTTTAAGTTTCAAACTTGAATCAAACGGGTATTTACCTCTTTGATGTTCAAGTGATTGTACTTTTGATCACATTCTCAACATAATGTGATTGGTTCAAATATATAACCCCACTAATCTTGGTAACCTTGGTAACCTTGATACCTAATATGGTATCCACTTGACCAAGATCTTTCATGTTGAATGTGGAAGATAGAACCTCTTTGTTTCTTTTATACCTTGCATTTGATTACTTACAATTAACATATCATCCACGTATATACAAATAAGCACAACATAATTATCACATATTTTTGAATATAAACATTTATCAACACTATTATGTTTAAATCCAAGCACATCATTATTGCTAAGTCAAACTTTTCATACCATTTCTTTGGTGCTTGTTTTAAACCATATAAAATTTTACTAATTTGCATACTTTATGTTCATTTCTAGGTAGAACAAAACCTTCCGGTTGTTCCATATAGACCTCCTCATCGAGATCCCCATTTAAGAATGCCGTCTTAACATCCATTTGATGTATATGCAAATCATAAATAGAAGCTAAAGCAAATAAAATCCTAATCGATGTTATTCTAGCAACTGGTGCATATGTGTCAAAGTAATCTATTCCTTCCTTTGTCGATATCCTTTTGCTACTAACCTCGCTTTAAAGGTATTAAGAGTACCATCTCGCATTATACTTCCTCCTAAATACCCATTTCTGACCTATGGTTTTTGAGTAGGGTGGTAAATCGACTAATTCCCAAGTATTGTTTGACATAATTGAATCCATTTCATCGTTTATAGCATCTTTCCAAAATATGCTATCTCTTGATGACATTGCTTCTCGATAAGTTTTAGGATCGGTTTCAACTTGAAGAACATATGGAATAGTTCTTGTGACACTCTTTTCATTTCCTTCAACTAAATAGAAGGAAATAAGTTGAGAATCAATTTCATCCGGTCCTAATACTTTATCCTTTCGAGTTCTTTTACTTCTACGAAGTTCATTTGTATCAACATCCTTAGAAGGCGTTTCTACTTGTGATCTTGTAGAAGTAGGAGTCTCCACTTGAGATTCCCTTAATGAATTATTATCAAGAAGATAATAAATTTTCAAAGAACTCTACGTCACGGGATTCAATTATAACATTGGTTTCCAAATTTAATAATCGATATGCTTTCTTTGTTTTGAGCATATCCTACAAAGTGCATTTGATCCCTCTAGGATCCAACTTAGTCCTTTTGGGATCCGTGTTCTTGCTATAAGCAAGACACCCCACACTTTGAAATAACCAATGTTCGGTTTTCTTCCTTTCCACAATTCGTAGGGAGAAACTTTTAATCTTTTAGGAGGAATTCTATTCACTATATGACATGCACTTAATAAAGCTTCACCCCATAAGTTAAATGGCAACTTAGAATTTAATAACATAGCATTTATCATCTCTACTAATGTCCTATTCTTTCTCTCAGCCAAACCCTTTTGTTATGGTGTTCTAGGAGCACTACATTGATGTATTATGCCATGTTGTTCACAAAAAAGATTAAATTCATTAGAGAAATATTTACCTCCTCTATCACTTCTAAGAATTTTAATCTTTCTATTTAATTGGTTCTCTACTTCGATTTTGTATATCTTAAACATATTAAATGCTTCATCCTTATGTTTCATTAAAAAGATATAACAAAACCTAGAATGATCATCTATGAATGTTATGAAGTATTTATTACCTCCTCTTGTTATCATTCCATTTAATTCACATATATTGGAATGAATCAAGTCTAATAAATTAGAGGTTCTTTCAACACTATGAAAAGGTTTCTTAATTAATTTAGACTTAACACATAATTCACATTTATTATGTTCTATGTTTTCACAAGAAATCATGTTACTCTTAATCATTCTTTTTATAGTAGAGAAACCAATATGTCCTAGTCTATCATGCCATAAAGTAATAGACTCAATAACATAATTTAAATTCATAGCTTTATTGATATCATTTTCAACAATACAAAGTTTGACCATTCCATCACTTGAATAGCCTTTTCCAACAAATACACCATTACGGGAAAGTACAAGTTTGCCCGAATCATATCTGGACTTGATTCCGGTTTTCCCAACAAATCTCCACTTACTAAATTTCTATTCATATCCGGTACATGTAAAACATTTATTAATGTAATCTTTCTTGCGGATGTGAAAAGTAAGTCTACACTTCCTTTGCCAACAACCTTCAATTGAACTTCATTTCCCATTTGAATGTGTTCATCGTCCACTTCTTGATAGGTTTTGAAAAGTGACCTATCATAACAAACATGTATGGTGGCACAAGTATCATACCACCATCCTTGAACCTTTCCTTTGACGGTATTGACAATACTCACAGTAGCAACAATGTTGTCCGTGTCAATGGAGTTCACCTTTCCTGTTTGTTTTAGTTGTTTGCGGTTTCTACACTCACGGGCATAATGTCCGGGTTTGCCACATACATAACAAGAAACTTTAAATTTTTTCTTGTCCTTGTTGTCTTAGTTGGAGTTTGAGAATTTCCTCTTCATAGAATTCTTGTTGGATTTATCGATTTGATCCACGGCATGGGCTTTAGAAGTCCCCTCATGAGAATGTTCGTTCCCATCTCATGCCCTTGATTCTTCCTCAATTCAAGATGCTTTTGAATCCTTCCAAAGAGTAATCTTCATAACTATGAAGAATTTTCTTCCTATAGCCTTTCCATGATGATGGCAATTTAGCGATGATTGCACCAACTTGGAAACTCTCGGAATTTCAATCTTCATGGACTTCATTTTGTTAACAATGACTTGCAATTCATGTACTTGTCCTAACAAAGGTATGTTATCCAAAAATTTGAAATCAAAGTACTTGGAAATCAGAAACTTTTTGGTACCTTCCTCCTCGGCCTTGTATTTATTCTCCAATGCATTCCATATCTCCCTTGTCAAGTGGTGTTGGTGTAGAGATCATAAAAGCCGATCGAGAGAGAGCATTCAAGATGTGTCCTCTACAAATAAACTCATCTTCATGTCTCTTCTTTCTTTCTGCCTTTATTGCATCGGAATCATTTGGGGTTGGTTCCGGCAATGGTGCCAAATCCGATCCAATATGTAATATATCTTCAAGGTGGTGAGAAGGAATTTCAACTTATCCTTCCATCTTGTAAAATTGGATCCATCGAACCTATCAAGCTTCACAAGGTCTTGATTCATCATCTTAATAGTAGCAATCGTAGTCTCGTTCTCCATCATAGAATATCGTTTGAGAATGTTGTACTTTGAAGAAGGGATGAAGAACAAAACAAGAAAAATAAAGTTTAAAACACCAAAAGAAGGGTTTGAACACGATTATGAATCGTTGTCCTCAAACGATATTTGCCGCCACCGGGATAAAGTGCTTGAAGGCTTTAAATGCAAATAGTTTGTAGGAGTAATCAAACCTTTGATTTAAGTTCAAAATCAAGCAAAATGAACTTGAATAAAACTTGAAGAACACTTTGAAAAATCTGATATTTGAACTTTGATTTGGATGTATTGATCTTTGTTTGATGTTAATCTTTTTTTTCTTTAACTTGAAAACTATCTATATATATAGATAATCAAGTCTTATACACGAAAAGATGCCAAAACCAACCCAAAAGGTGTCAAAAACTTGAAGCATTGCGTAATTCAAAAATCCAACAGCGGTGAAAATTTGTCTTGGCGAACACCGGTACAATCTCGGGTGTTCACCCAGCCAATGTTTTGGCCTCTCATCACATGATGAGGACGCTGGGTGTTCGCCCAAGATAAAATTCCACTTTGAATTTTTGTTTTCCTCTTTTATTTTTTGGGTTTTGTTTTCACCTAATTGATATCCCAATCACTTCTTATCATGTAATTGAACAATATTACAACATTTTTTTAGTGAGAGAAAGGAGAGATGAGTGAGAATGTTGGTGGATTTGTTTGGTTGGAGGCACCATTTTTATACTGTGAGTTTCTGTCAATGAGTGGAGAGAGAAGCAATAGTGAGTAGGGCCGTGGGGGTGAAGGTGTCATTTTAAAAGGGTTTTTGGGTGCTATTAAGGGTAAATTATGAAAAAAATTCAAGCAAATAGGTTTTAGATTAATAATTTGTATGGTTAATTATATTCAATGTCCTGATTTTTTTTTAGATTATTCTTACTATTTGCTATTGATTATATTGTTGTTTTACCGACTAATTATTAGGTTGTTGTTGATAGTTGCTATTGACTATACTGTTGCCTTGTCGACTAATTATTAGATTGTCGTTGCTAGTTGCTAGTTGCTATTAACTATATTGTTGTCTTATCGACTAATTATTACATTGTTGTTAGTAGTTGCTTTTAATTATATTGATGTCTTGCTGGCTTAGTATATTGTATGTTTGTATTGATTGTTGCCTTATTTTTATAGTTTTTAGAATTTTAAAAATGGAAGGTCTACCTTCTGCAAAGAGGAGAAAAATATTGTTTTCATTCTATAAGAAGAGCGATCAAATAAGTGAAATTACACTTTCTGGCGGATTGAATGATGATATACCTTTAACCCTACCATGGAACCTCCTCCAATTTCATGTCCCGAAATCAACTATCATTCATATTCAAATCCTGAATTGTACATTGACTTTTCTCAAAATTTATAAATTTCTTTTGTACATTAACTTTTTCAAAGTTTAAGTCCTCCATAAATAAATTCCTAGTTCCGCCCTGGTAAGTACTGTCTCGTAATGCAATAATGCATTTACAATTTTGGACTTATACACTAATTTTTCTTTTATACAAAAGAAAGAAAGATTAAAACACTATTTTTTTTTCTTTTATGCATTTAGAATTTTGGACTTATAGCTCTATGCATGCATGCATGCAAATGCATATAAAAAAGAAAATCTAAAATGGGGCTCCTGCATATGTGACTCTTACATAGTTTGGAGACATAATTAAAATGTAATAATCATCCTTAACATCTCATTTACGGATTTCTTGTAGGTTTTCAAATCGGATATTCGCCGATTGAAAGTGTTATAATCGTTATCGATTGATAACAATTTAGCAATCATAGTCAAAACTAATCGCAATTACTTGAAACTAAGTTGAGATGGGCTCAAGAAAACCATTTTTGAATGTCTTGAAATTTTCTGCTTGTAGTTTGTACAAGTATTTTATTATATTTAGAATCGATTAAGTGAACTATTTTCCACCACTTCAAGTTATGAAAATTAGGCACCAAATACTGAATATTGTAAATTCAATGTCACAAACAAGTAAATTTTGATGAAGAAATCACAGGGCCTTGTTATCTATCTAGCCCAGTTTTTCAGTGACTCCAAGCCCCTAATCCATGTGGGATTTTCTGGCAGCCAAACTGTACATTGCTTCTCCAAGCTCCATCAGCTATGGAGTGCGCGCAGGTTCGACAAACCGAAGACCCTCTTTTTTCCTTTTTGTTATATTTGATAAGACGAGTTGGACAGCTAAGAATAGAACTAAAAGGTGAAAAACGAACCAAAATTTTGTTCATTCTACTTACCAATCCTATTCAATACCTCGTCACAACATGTCCCGTCCTTTGTGTACTTCCATCCGTATCTACTAGAGTGCACCTTAAGACGAGAAAAAAGAAAGAAAAGGAAAGTGGAAACTCCTATATAACATTATTAACGCTGTATGCTGTTGGCATGACCAGTTAAATTACATTTTCCAAGTCAAAAAATAATGCGCACACACATATACGTAAAAGATCTACACATCAAGTACATAGGTAATCTCCATTGGAAGGTGAAGAATTTACACTCGACCAGTCCCTGCAGCCATATTAACTTTGTATAGACGGCTTCCATTATCACCCTGCAATCGTCGCTAGTCACTTCATCCTGTCTCAGGTTGTCTATTCTGTCAAACCTTAACAAAGAAAACAAGGAGAAGAGGCAACGGGTCAGAATTACATATTATTGCAGTCGAAAGATGCATGCATCATTAATCAAATGATTGGCATACCTCAGGTGGAAATTCTGATGATGCATCGACATTAGCTTCAGCAGCAGGCACTTCAGAGATGCGGGCTTCTGATTTCTCGTTTGAATATCTGCCAAATAGATTCCGAAAAAGAAATTATAATTCTCGATCCATCGCGCAATAGTTTAAGACAGACATTATCACTATGTCAAACTACCACATTGGGTTACTGCAAGTCACTGGGGATCCTGATTGCCCCACCTAATACATTGAAAAGTATTGTATAGGACTTCTTTTTTCTTCCTTAATAGTGCCTAGAATTGTATAATCCATCTGCCACAAGTGCCGAAGTGCACAGTCTAACATAAATACTGGAAATACAAGCTCACTTAAGATATCATGCTTACGTTGATAGTATTGTCACCCAAATAAGCTCCACACAGTCGACCCAAAGAAGCCTTTGTTCAACAGGGATCACACCGTAAGTAATGAGATGAGCAAAAGGCCAAAGCTTCCAACCCGCCTGAAAAACATGTTCAATAACACTGTTATGGTGCATATCAAATTCATTGTGCAGTGAGAAATAAATACGGTTTTGACTTGAACTTTAAGAAGAAAAAGGTATTGCCCATATGTCCTGACAGGAAGGAAAGAAGAATATGAATCTTTTATGCGGATTAGCTCAAATCTATTGAAGCCACATAGTATTCCAATTCAAAGTACAAAGGAAGGGCTCATCCCCAACATAAAAAGTAATCCATGCCATTTCCTCCACACAAAAAATTAGATTTCTTCAAATTATACATGTTTTGCCTAAACCTCTTAACCAGATCCACGAGTCTTTAAAAAAGGACACTGAAGATGTCATTAAAAATTAGACTAGTGGATGAGGCAAAAGTAGAAATTAGAGACACTTGTTCAACCACCTCATCTAAAAGCTTTTGGTAGAAAGAAGACAAACTTAATTATATAAGTTGTCTTCAACATGCCACATCACGTTCACACCAGATTCATTTTATCAAAGGCCTGACATGTGCAAAATTATAAATAGGTGGTAGCGAGACTTGAATTCATGTCTTTTGCCTACTCTAGAATCAATCATATTGTACCATTTTATTTAAAAGCTTAAGCTGATAGAAAGGGGAAAAACTTAATTATTTAAATCATTATCAACACTGTTACATGAGCAAACCAGTTGCAGATATTTTGATGTGCAAACGATAAGTAAATGAAGTTCAGGAATTTTAAAGCTCAAGCTTATGGTTAAATTAAAAAGAAACACGCAGAGTAAACAATTAAGGAACTTCATAACAAACCAATAAACTATATCCATATAATGCAGACATTTATCAGTACCCAATCTCACCATGCAGAACTCTTCAACTAGATCAGAAAATATAAGTTCTCTTAATTTATCTTCTTTCACATTTATATTACTCATTCAAGAAATGAAGCAGTGAATCCCAGAGTCAGACTTCTTACAGTTAACATGGGCCAGAATGTAGATGTTAATTCACTATAAATATTGGCGGGGGATTCAAGACGGAGAACCCCTAATACTGTAAAGTAGATGCTGTTCCAAACTGCAGACCACGCCGTTTGATCAAAGACTACTTTCACAGGAACCACCCACCAATCGTCAAAAGGAAATAGAGCCTGGCAAAGGGGACACAGTTTGTCAAAAAATTAGCTAGGAAAATAAGTAAATCACAAGGACATTCGATGCAGAAGATATTGAAACTGCAAAAATTACCTCACAGAACTGATAGTAATAATGAGAAAGGGATCCATGCAGTGTAAAGCCAACTAGCCCAGATCTGAACGTGCGAGCACGGTCAAACTCAAACAGAGGTTTTCCTTCATAGCACTGCAAAACATCAGGAGAACTCATGAATAGCTGATAAAACTCCGCCAAAATCAACAAATAGAAGAGCTGTTTGCATTTAATAAAAGAAAATATCAACTAACCTGTGCAATCCAATCCCCCACGGAATACACCACTCCACTTATTACCATTTTTGCTAAGACGGGGTTTGCTTTAAGAGCTTCCTCGTACGCACTCCAGTTGTGTTGGGGTGCATATCTAAATATTTCATAAAGGGTCCATCCCTAAATAAACAGACAAAATGAGTGCAATCTTATATGTAATTTCCCACAGAGGCACCCCTAAGTTGATGAATATATGTAAATATGTAATCCAGTCAAAACACCCAAGCATAAATAGGAGAGAAGTGGAGAAAGCCAGTGTCGACTTGGTGTATGCAAGAAAATGACAATATTCATACACATGCATCACCTGAAAATATTAAGAAAATGCAAAATATACAAGAAAGTTTCCAAGATGCATGCATGTACATAGAAATTATTACAACCATATTTTGCAAACAAAATATATTTATCTGTGCTCCAATATCATTTGCATACTGAGGTATAAGAATTAATGAGAGCTTTATGATATTCACTATTCAGCACAACATATAGGGCTCCATACAGATCAGACGTTGGTATTACTTCAAGGAATAAAAACATAAAAATTCTGTAAAATGAACAAAATTGTGACAACGGAAGAAGATATCACATTAATTTTCCCCTGCACATGTAGAGCTTATCTGGCTCCTTTCTAACAGTCTTTTCAGTGCCTACCAGCTCTTAGAGGTAAATGGCATCACAAACTCAAAAAATTAACATTTCCAGGTCCCTGTGAGCTCTTTTAAAGAAAATGCTAGAGAACCCTGGTATGAGAATTAAGCTCATTGATACATGTTTCAAGAAGAATCCAAGATTGCAACCCTCAAGGGAAACTAATATGCCACAGAAACAGTTGAGAGGAAATCCCATATCTAATCAAGCAAAAATTGGACACAGTTTTCAAAACTCAAAAATCAGTACTCACAGGTAAGTACCTCTAAAGAGTAACAAATTTTATCACTCAACTATCGAAGTTCAATCCAGACATAATATCACGCAAGCTCAAGGAATGTTTTTGTCATAGTTTCCTGCATTCAAATAAATTACTTGTTGATACATCAGCTATCAATTCTTTGTCCTCATTCTGTATTTGAAATCCACTTTCCTTATATCCAGATGAGCTCCTTTACCTTTAAGAATTAGATAAACTAATAGTTAGCAATCTATTACAACTCCTTAACAGGCCATTCAGCATGTAAGAGGAGTTGTACTTGTAGAGCTACTTCGCTAGGTGTCAGGTACTGGACAAACATGAAATCCGCCAATAGAAACTAACAATAACAGGGGGCGAAACTGATGCTAGAGCAGCAATGTCTCATCTCAATAGTCAATGACCCAAGAATGATTCCAATTTCAATATGCTAAGATTTTAAGCAGCAAATATTCGTATAAAGACTCAATTTTATATAATCTAGTTGTATAAAGAATCAATTCTTCAATAGCCAAATTCACATACACATGAGGCATAACAAGTCTCAACAAAATGCCAAGAAAATTAACAACTATACACCCACAATTCACATATTCCAAACAAAACATTAAACAAAAATGTTATAAGATTAATCCCAAACTTCAATAAATAAAATCAGTTACAGGATTTATTCCACTCACATGCCAATAATCATGATCTATAGTGAGCAATTTTGTGATAGCAAAAGTGCCTGCAGCCAAGACAATGGTGGCATTAATAGCTCTATCAATAAGCCTCCGTATATCCACTTGTTCTCCATCACTCGACCCCGGTCCACCTACACTAGAACCAGCAGATGAAAACCCAGAAGCACCCTCAAACGACAGCCTTCCCGAAGCCTCATTACCAAATCCCCCCACCACCTGACCCACCACCGTTTCTAGATCCGTTCTCTCTGTTTCCCTCTTTATGCAGACGCCGCCGCTTTGCTGGTCAACTCTGTCGTCACTCTGAACAGGAATGACGTCCAGTTCGTTTCCCAAAGAGGCCACCACCACCGACAAAGATCGCTGCTTATCCTTTGGTTTCAAGAATATCTTGACGGTGGCGGAGGGTGGTTTGAGATGGTGGATGAAGGAAGGTTTGAAGGTATTATTACTGTTGGGTTTGGGTTTAGAGAGAGAAATAAAGGACTGTAAGGTTATGGAGGCCATTGATTCGCCGGGTGGGGAGGGGGAGGGGGAAGGGGAGAGGGGTGATCTCCTCTGTATATAAGTTTTGTTCTCCTCCCTGTTAGAACCAATGCGGAATGATAATCTGTGGTAGTTTTATATGACAGGTAGATTGATTTTAGTTGATCAGATGCTTCTCGGTGTAGAGTGTTCTCGGGCCACCCAATACACGTGGCAATATAAATGAGGGACACACAATGAGCAAATTTTGAGCTCGATGTTAAAGTCTTAAAGTTGGTTAATAATATTAGTATCATGGTTTTTTTTTTTCGGTGGAATTCGATAGTAGAAGATTTTAATGAATATAAGAGTTGAGCAAAATCTATTGAAGATTGAGAGAGAGAAAGAGAGAGAGAGAGAGAGTTTTGTTTGAGGAGAATTTGATTTTGAAGAATATGAAAAAATGAAAAAATTGAGAGAGATATATATATGGATTTTAGTTTGAGAGTGACGAAAACGTACTGACATACATACTATTTTTTTTTTTTTCTAGTGGAAAAAATCTCCCACGGTCGGTAATAAGCACTTACTAATATACCATTTTTCTTTGCACATTGGAATCCGATCGTAGATGATTTTAATAGATTGAGAAGTTGAGAAAAATATGTTGAAGATTGAGAAAGAGAGAGAGATAGTTTTGTTTGAGGGGTGTTTGATTTTGAAGAATATGGAGAAATGGAGGAATTGATAGAGAGATGTGAGTTTTGGTTTGAGATGATGAATACATAGTGAAGGACAAAGAAATACATTTTTTTTTGTAGGAAAGTAAACATCTCTACGATCGTTGATAAAATAGTCAAAACTTAAAATAAATTTGTCAACAACATATAAGAGATATACCCTAGGCCCTATAGTGGTAAAACCTAGTGAGTTGAGCATACTATTTTTCAATTTTCTGTGAACTTTGTGGGGAGAAATCAAATCAAAAATGATTTCCGCACCCCTAGCTAGTGGATTGAGAAAGAAAGTCAAACATTATTTTTATGTATATATTCTATATGATTCACAATTTTTTATCAATTTTTTATTCACACATTTGTAAGTGCTTGTTTGTAAATTTTTTTGTATATTATAAACAATAGGTCATACAGAATATATTGATAAAAATAATATTTAATCAACTTATAAGTATTAATTTTGAATAAATATAAAAATAAAAATTGTATTAAAAAAAGTAAACATTAAATTCAAAAGAGAATAATATTACTAATAATATTGTACGATAGACGTATTTGCATGAAATATATCCAACCAAGAGAGTCGTGCAACCTCCTTATTATCTTGACTTGCAGTTCTCCATCAACGCTGATTTCCCTCTCAATATAAAGATAAATAATTAAAAAAAAAACTCAACCAATTTGTAATAGATCAATTGGTGGAACCCTTTAATTTATCGATTTCATCTCAACTTTTTAACATCGGATTTAGGTTATGTGATGGGATGAATTTCCACGACTATCGAAACATTATTGTTTGACAATTCTTTAAAAAATAGAAAAATAAAAAATACTCAACCACGTCTCTCATTTTCAATGCAGCAAAAATATTTGTCGCATATCTCTTTTTAGTTAGTCGACCTATATTAGCTGTAACATACGTGTAAATAAAATATTGTAAAATATGGAAAAGTAAAGGTCCAATTTTAGCATTTTATGTGGATATTAGCTCCCCAATAATGAGGTCCATAGGAAATTAAAGTTGGATAATGTAAATAAATGTGTTGCGTGGAAGAAAGTTCCATATTTATTTATGAAATATCTGTTGGCTTCTGATTAGTTTGTGGATCGTCTGCTTTCTCAGGCATGCAAAATTTTCAAGATGAGACTATTTTAATTTTGGCTTTTGAGGCACAAGATTTTTCTTTTTTTCTTTTGTTTTTATTTTTATTTTTGATATTTTAAATTTCTAATGGCTAAGGTCAAATTGACAGATGTGCAGAATTAATGTCATTTTCAAATTTCAGTCAATTATGAATCTTGTACAAATCTAGCATTCTCAATTTCTCATACTATGTTTACGATTATTTTTTCAAATTTATAAATTAGTTAAATATTATTTTTATTTATATATTTTATATGATTTATAATTTTTATTCATATATTTTGTAGAATCTATTATTTATAATCTGTCATAAGAATTACCAAACAAGCCCTCAGTCTTTTTTAAAAATAATATGATTTTTAGTGTTGAATTATTATTAAAAATTTGGAAAGAAAAAAAAAAAAAAAAAAGGTCCCACCGAGATTTGAACTCGGGTTACTGGATTCAGAGTCCAATGTCCTGACCACTAGACCATGGGACCATTTTGTTTTTAATTTTTGAAATATATCGTTTGTTTATTGTGTTTAACGACACTGCTTAATAGACCTTCCAATGGCAGGAAATTTTGCTTGACAATTAATTATAGTTTTTTTAGTTCCGACAAAACTTGATCAAATTTAGCATATGTTTTGTAGTGCTAAAATTATTGTTTAAATATTATATTATAAATTATGAAAGAATGTATGGATAAAAAGTGAGTTGTAAATTGTGGGTCCTATGAAATGTGTGGATAAAAAGAATATTTAACTAATTTGCCCAGCTGAAATTATAATTTAAACAATGGCAAACATGGACTTAACGAATTACTTAATATGTTATTGATGTCAAATTCCATCTAACAACTCAAATGTAAAAAATTCTCCCAATGATATTTTACGAGTTGGTGATATACTTAAAAAATAACATGTCTTGTGTGATGTTGTGAGTAAATGGGAGTTAGGCATTTTATTTAGTGTGGTCGTAGAGATGACAAAAAATTCGTCCCCGACCCGATTAGTAAATGGGGCAGGGGCGAGGATCATGGTCCCCATCCCGAATTCCCCGAACCTACTCGAATATTTTTATTTTTATGTTTTAAAATTTAAATTGTATGTAAAACATAAAAAATATATATTAAAAATTAATTAATTAATTAAACGGGGCGATAAATATGTATTTTTCTATTCCATTCCCCGCCCGCCCCGCCCCGCCTCGCCCCGCCCCGCCTCGTCCCGTTCCGTTGCCATTCCTATGTGACCGAAAATTAATAAATGTAATAATATAAAATAATGTAATACAAAAAATAATATACATTACAATTGTTCGTCGCGAGTTTTCATACTTTGATACTGTTGTAGAATGACTTCATTATCAATCTTAAAAATATATATATTTCTCTACGTAAACAATGATATTATCATTCATCCACTAATCACCTATCTAATTGCACAATCCATCATTCACAATTTTCATTGCAAAAAAATACTCTCTCTCTCTCCACAGTAAGAATAGCAGGCAACTGGTAGAATTAGCGCTAAAGTCAAAAGTTGGTAAACCAATATATATACTTTACTTTTCTTTGTCATAACTAATTTTCTGTAAGATCACTATTGTCATTCAATCATTCAAACATTTTGTTAGAGCGCATATAAAAAATATAAGATTCAAGTTAATCATTAAGTATGAAGAGATCTACTTTAGAAAAATCTTATGGATAAAACTCAGCAAGTTGAATCAACCTTTTATTGTCAAAAGAAGTGAATAAATTTTGTGGACATAAACAAGCTACACAAATGAGCAACTCCGTATTTACCCTTGAGAAACGATAATTCAACTCTTGAAATTGTAAATCGATGACAGAGTAGAACAAATATACACGGTGTGATGCAAATTTGTCATTTCTGGAGGATTACGCTGTGGGCAACCATGAAGTGCACGACATACAAACATGTCATCCATGATGGGAACATCAATGTGATGCTGCTAACAAAAAGAATATTCTTCTTCCAAAAATGAATGCCACCCATTGTCTATCAAAACTTGAAGTCGGTGTTTGCACATTTTCACTAATTGCATTGCATTCACAATATCTTGATATTTCCTTTGTAATGTTTTTGACTATTCATTTGAAATTCCCAAGACATCTTTCATCAAGTGTAGATTAAATATAAAATCAAATGACTATATAGAGTCCAATAAATTGGTTGCATCACCTCTTTGATCACAAGAACTAGATTCATCTTCAAAAATCATTTGAAGTACATCACTAACAACATAGAACATAGAAAGCAAGCTGACCAAAGAGTTATAATGTGACTCCCATCGTATATCACCAGAACGCTAAAGGGTAGTTTCTTGATTAAGTCCTCATCCACTTAAAATCTCACATTTCTCTAATGCCTCAATAATGAAGTCTGATTGTTTTTCTCGAAGAAGATCACAACGTTTAGAAAATGTTCCAATAGTATTTACCATATAACCAAGTGCACGAAAGAAATTAGTTATGAGAATTTTTTTTTCCCCTAGTGCTCAAGAGCTATTTGAAGCTGATGAGCAAAATAATGAATATAAAAGGCACATGGGTATTCCTTTAAAATGAGTGTTTTTAGACCATTAAAATTACCTTTCTTATTACTTGTCCCATCATAATCTTGTCCTCTCAATATAGACAAGCTCAAGTTATATCTAAAAAATATCTTATCAATTGTAGCTTTAAGTGAGAGAATCATAGTACTTGTAACATGTTCAATCCCTATGAAACGTTTATTTACATGTCCACTACTGTTCACATAATATAAAACAATTGATATTTGCTCATTTGTTGACACATCACGAGATTTATCAACTAGAATAGAAAATATTGAATCACCAACATGTTTAATAATAACATTGATTGTTTCACTAGCACAAGCACTTACTATATGTTTTTGAACATCACGCGATGTCGATTTGCAATTCTTAGGAGCATTTGCAATTCTCCACTCTCCTTAGTAAAAGGAAAATATCTCTAGAAGAACCCATATTTTCTCCTAAATCAAACCATGCCCAATCTCCTTCCTCAGATGGATTTTCGATAATATTACACTCAACATCACTGGGATTTCGCCCATATGAGTACATTTATATCATCAATTTAATTTCTAAACATCATAACATTCAATTTTTTGGTGTAAAATCAAGATCAATTTTTTGGTGATTTTACAGAAGTGTGACGATGGCACCCTCTCGTAGCAGCAGCAAAATGAAACACAAAAATAGATATAGACATAATATTTCATCCCAGGAAGAAAATTAATCGTGGTTGTGAAGCACGTAAAAAGACGCGCATAAGAAGAAGTTCAACCTCCATGTGAAATAAGGGAATAATGTACTTTTTTTTCAAACATTTTTATTTATTTCATACAGTTTTTGAACCATTTGTTAAAAAAATTATATCCGTAGTTTACATCTGTCTCTTGAATCATACCTTAACTTTTCAAATTTTCTTCAAGATTATATTTATTTTGATGGTCATGTTATTATTTACGATTTATAGAGATTTATTATATTTTGGAAAATAATCATATTGTATATTGATGAAAATATTTCGTGTCATTCGTTGCATGCATGCGTTAATCTTCAAGATTTTGATGTTTATGTGGGCATTAAGATAATTATCATAATATATGTTACATTCTATATTTTAGACCATAATAGTTTATTATATTAATTTGATGTTACATATTGCAAATAATTTCAAATCACATAATGTATATTTTTTGTTTTCATAATGTTACGATGATTTTCGTCAGACGTATTATACATGATTTTTTTAAGGATGTCGTACTGATTGAATATCTCGAACTTGCATTCAAATCGTTCTTACAACGACGGTGTGCATATTTGTGATGGTTTAATATATAACTCATTCAATTTATCATATTTGTGATGGTTTAGTTCCAATATACTGATACATGCTTGTTGTACTCATTTCTATTAATAGTGAAATATAGTTACACCCATCATAATTTGTATTTAGTATCAATTCTTAACCGATTTCTCTTTGTTTCTCACATCGAATGTTAAACATTCATCCATACTTACACCTTATTGATATTTGTGGTTACCGTGTACCAATAACTATGCCTACTTCTATCGATAAATCCATTTGTTTCTTTTACACGGATACATATGAACCTTATCCTTCACCGATAACATTATGTGTTCCTGAAAGCTTTTTATATCTTTTTTTATTTGATAGGATGTTTTTAAATGATATTCATTTATGTTTATTATTTACTGAAAATTCATTCAAGTTTTATTACCATAAATAAAGTTTGACAGTTCGTTACATGTTCATGTTTAGGATTTTGGTACTTTTGTCAGTAACATTTATAATTATGTGTTAAGTTATTGTTAATTATTACCATTATTTTGATACATGATTGTGGTGCTTATATATATTAATGTATGAATATAGTTATTACCATCATAAATAGTATTTAGTATCACATGTTAATGTGATTCTCTTCGTTGGTTTGGCTTAATGTTAACCAATATGGAAAATGTTAAACCTTATTCGTATTTGCGGTTATCATGTAATAAATTCCTAGCGACAACTCCATCTATCTCTTTTACATTGAATATGTAATAATGTTATCAACCATTATTTGTTATGTGCTTAATTTTTAATTTTTAATTTTCTTATGTGATGATCAATTAAAGTGATATGCTGGGTCATATATATAAATGGATGATTTATTGGACAGTTTTAACAAAAATTTGCATTTACAGGGTTTTCTTAAATAAATAAATGGGTTACAAAATACATAATAAAGCTTATCCGACCGTTAATATTTTTCTTTATATAATTTAAAGTTAATTCTAATTAGTTAAACATTATTCCATATTTAACGCATTCTATTTTTCTATTCTTATGCTACAGATGTGGGAATACCTAATCAATCACAGCCAGTGGTGTTTAGAAAAGTTAATGCCTCCTCGAATGCTAAGATATTCAACATTTTATCCAAAAGAATGGCTAAAAGTCAAAAGAGGCTATTCTCAAATACATGTTTTAGACATTTCCTTTAGGACAATAAATTAATATTAAATCACCAGCTTATTCACCAAGTTCTGCTTAGAGAAGTCAAGCAATCAAACGATAATGAAATATGGTTCAATATTTGGGATAGTATTGTAAGTTTCACAATGGAGAATTTTTGCATCATCACTAGGCTACGATGCAATGGAGATGATAAACGGTCTAAGTTTGATGACTGATACTATAGGATAAAAAATAAATACTTCAGTTATTTAACCAGCATATCGCCAGCAGACGTGTGTGATGTTTTCCTAAACAAACCAAGTCTATCTGATCGAGATGTAGTGAAGCTTGCTTGCCTATTGCTACTAACATCCCTCGTGGTTACTACTGCGTATAAGACATCTGTCGAAGAATGGATGATGGTCCTAGTAGACTTGAAAGAAATGAACATATTTGCATGGGGCAAGGAGTTATTCAAATTTACTCTCTTATATCCCAAATAGTGTCTTAAGAACAAGTTATTAATAATTGAGGGCAACGGCAAACCATACTTTGCCTATAGAATCGGTGGCTTTCTCATCGCATTCAAAATCTGGATATATGAAAATCTCTTAGTTTTAGAAGGTAAAATTTGTACCAATATTGGAAATCTCTGTCAACGCATTCTCAATTGGACTTCTAGGGTGCAATGAAACCTATACAGTAAACTCAACTTGGCGAAAGATATTTTCAACCGACCGGAAGTAAGCATTTTCAATATCAAATTATTTTTTATTAATATAAATTTATAATATCCATAACAACAATTTAATATGTATTATCATCTTATGTTAATTCAAATCAATTTTTTTTTAAATTTCTTTTTTCTTCATGTACTTACACACATCTTCCATAAAATCAACTGATATTGAGAGAAGTCAGCCTTATACCGTCGAGTTATAAGTTGATGGTCTTGATCAACAAGTTGAAGATAACGATGACGACTTCTTATCTCATTGCAATGTACGAAGGTCTCTACGGTTAAAGATGGGTCATAATCAAGTCACTTCCAGTAGGTTTTTGTTGATGCTGATTTATTTGTTAAATCTTTAATACTTCTTGATAAATGGTAATTGTATTGAGAAATTATGTGATAATCAAATTTTCTTTTACATAGAACCTGGCAACTACAATTGTTCATAGCAACAATGCTTGAGCGGATGATAGATCCAAAGGAAAAGGCATATTAAAAGTTCCAGAACAATGTCGAAGTCTTGTTGTGAATGGTGATGTTAAACCATCTATGCTGACCACCAAAGCCCATCATGTTGCATCTGTTACTCCAGTACTACAACGGTTGCCACGGTTTAAAAAATTTTCAAAATGATGTCGCTTCAAGTAGTCATACAACCCATCCTATCAATGCACAAGATTGTTTATCAATAGCATATCAAGGTCTGGGTGCAAATGATGATGGACCTTTATGTTTTCTAAATATAAAATCTTATCAGTCTCAACCTAGCCTCCAATCATTAAGGCCATCCCAAAACACTACATTTTAAGGTATTGTATATCATCTTATGTACTTAATAAAAAATTTATAATCTTCCAACTAAAATTCATATGATTTGGGTAATTTAATGTGCAGCCATGTTGCTACTCAAATGATTCCATTGTCAGGCAGTGGCGGAGCCAGCAAATTGAAGTTGGGGAGTCCTAAAATTACATACAAAAAAAAAATTGAAACAATATAATAGTGAAAAAAAAAATTTTATACCTCATTATACCTTATTACAAGCGTTCTTTACGAGTTATCATACTCTGATAACGTTGTATAATTACATCATCATCAATCTTGTCAAATACATCCTTCTCATTATACACAATCAAGCTATCATTCAACCATTTATCACCCATTCGATTGCGTAATCAATTCTTGACATAATTCATTGTAGAAAATACTCTCTACCGTAGCAGTAGTAACTGGAAAAATTAATGCCAATGTCAAAAGCTTGTATACTAACGAATATACTTCATATTTTTTTGTTTCAACCAACTTTCGTGCAAGTTCACCAAGACCCTGTAATCCTCCAAAATTTTCATCGGTGCTCATATCAATGATGTATGTGTCAATTTGATTATCAAGTTGTAAAATATCTAATCCTTGAAAATCTTTCGGATAAAACTTACACATTTCAATTAATTTGCTTTTGTTAAAAGCAAAAAGGAATTATATGGACACAAACATGCTATACAAAGAAGTAAGTCACTGTTTACCTCCGAAAACCGATCATTCAACTCTTGAAGTTGCATATCGATTACTGCATAAAATAAATCCACAAGGAAGTGATGTAAATTTGTTACAGTGATACGTCATGAATGACCCAAATGTGTATACATATCGTTCATGTTAGGAACAGTAATATTGTGCTCTCTACAGAAGACATTAACCATTACCAAAAATGAATTCCATTCATCATCCCTGAACTCTTGGAGGTGTTGTTTACATATTTTTACCAATCTCATGGCATTAGCAATATCCTGATCTTTTCTCTGTAATGACTTTGACAATTCATTTGAAATTCCTAACACTTTCTTGTTGAAGATATGAAAAGATCGCGATATTATTCTCCTTATTATTTTTCTGATTATATGGGATTATTTTTCTTTATAGTTGAGTGTGTGATTATTACATAATCTTTTCTTTTATAACTATTGTAATACTATAAATAACGTCTTCTACCTTGTTAAGTTAACCCCTTTTTCAGCCACAATTCCCTTTTCAAGTATTTTTTCGATTTTTCGAAAAAATACTCGTTGTATCCGTTTTTGGAGGTTTTATAGTGAGTTTTGGGTGGAAACAGCTGTTTGATAAATACTCATTGCTTTGCAGTGATCTTTGACTTTTTTGGCCAAATTTCATCGTTTAGGCCTCCAAAATCGCATTTTTCGATCATTTTGACTTGTTTTTCCTCTTTTTCGGTCAATTGGTATAGTTCCATGTCAATTGCATTCAATGCGAAGAACAAATTTTGATTTGTTGATGGAGTGTTGAGTAGCCATATGCAGATAAGCCCACAGAGTCTGATCTTTGGCAACGGTGCAATGATATGATTCTTATGTGGATTTTCAATACAGTATATGACGATCTTTCAACTAGTGTAGTATTTATGAAGACGGCCAAATAAGTTTGGGATGATCTCCGAAAACGTTTTTTCAAACAAAACGTGTCTCGTCTCTTTGAAATTCAACATGATCTTGTCACTTTGTTCAAGATAAAATTATGAAAGGAAAAATCACGATAAAGTTTATTTCATCCATATCGTAACTTCTTGACATATTCACTAAAACTCTCGATAAGGAAATAATTCATTATATATATATATATATATATATATATATATATAGTTGGGGGAGTTCAATATTTACTCACTAATTTGAGAGGGAGTCTTGAAAATATATTATAATATCAAAGATTGATATTATAATATATTCAAATATTATATATTATACTAATTAGTAGTATTTTATATATATATATATATATATATATATGTTTGTTTATCCAGTTTCAAGGTAATATATATATATATATATATATTTGTTTCATCCATATCGTAAACTTCGACATATTCACTAAAACTCTCGATAAGGAAATATTTCATTCTTTATTAGTCAAGTTGGAAGTTCACAATATTTACTCACTAACTTGAGAGGGAGTCTTGAAAATATATTATAATATCAAATATTGATATTATAATATATTCAAATATCTTGTAATATATTACTTTTCTAATTAGTAGTAGTTTTGTTACACACACACACACACACACACACATATATATATATATATATATATATATATATATATATATATATATATATTTGTTTCATCCATATCGTAACTTATTGACATATTCACTAAAACTCTCGATAAGGAAATATTTCATTCTTTATTACTCAAGTTGGGAGTTCACAATATTTACTTACTAACTTGAGAGGGAGTCTTGAAAATATATTATAATATCAAAGATTGATATTATAATATATTCAAATATCTTGTAATATATTACTTCTCTAATTAGTAGTAGTTTTGTTTTACTTATATATATATATATATATATATATATATATATATATATATATATATATATATATATATATACTAGTTTTAGATCCATGCGTTGCAAGTGTAGCAATTATAATATTGTAGAATTTAGGACAAATAAATAAATATTGTAGAATTTAGGACAAAACCCCACAAAAGAAATTTTTTTTTTGTCAAATTGGATTTTAACAAAATTTAAATGTTGGGGATGGCCAATGGCAAAAACATAAAAATGGTGGGTAAATTAGTTACAAATTGCAGCTAAAAGGATTAATTTAATTATAAAAAAAGTGTCAAAAATTTATGTCGAGTAACTCGACCAAATTATTTTTTTAATAAATTATTGTTGAGTAACTTGACAAACCAAAGACATTAATTTTATTATTAAAAAAAAAATTGTCGAGTAACTTGACAAAAACTCAAAAAAAGAAAGAAAAAAAAATTTCTTAACTCGAAAAAAAACCCCCCACAAAAAGAAAAAATGGTCAAATTGGTTTTTCAACAAAATTTAAATGTTGGGAATGGCCAATGGCATAAAAATAAAAATTGTGGGTAAATTAGTTACAAATTTAAAAATTTGGAACCAAAAGCGCAAATTACAAAAAAAATAAAAAAATAAAAAATTGTCAGCCCAAAAAAAGGAGGAAAAAAAATGAAAAACTCGAAAAAAAATGAAAAAAAAAAAATTAGATTTTGTCGAGTAACTCGACAAAAACCAAAAAAAATTTATTTTTTTTTTCCCTTTGTCGGGTAACACGACCAAAAAAAAGAAAGTGAAAAAATTGTCAAATTGGACTTTGTTGAGTTACTCAACCAAATTATTTTTTAATAAATTATTGTTGAGTAACTTGACAAACCAAAATCCATTAATTTTATTATTAAAAAAAAAAATTGTCGAGTAACTTGACAAAAAACCAAAAAAAAAAGAAAGAAAAAAATTTCTTAACTTGAAAAAAAAACCCCCCACAAAAAAAAAAAAAAATGGTCAAATTAGGCTTTCAACAAAATTTAAATGTTGGGGATGGCCAATGGCATAAAAATAAAAATTGTGGGTAAATTAGTTACAAATTTGAAAGGTTGAGACCAAAAATGCAAATTACAAAAAAAAAATTGTCAAATTCAACTCGACAAAGCCCAAAAAAAGGAGAAAAACAAAATGAAAAAACTCAAAAAAAAAAGAGTAGTGACTCGACAAAGTGTAATAGATTTGTAAAACTCTGATCTTAAGGAAATTTTGTAATAGATTCAGAGCATAAACAACTATTTGTTTATAGATTTGTAATTAGTTGAATCTTGTAATAGATTTGTCGACAAATATTTTTGTAATATATTTGTGAAACTCTGAACTCGACAAAGCCCAAAAAAAGGAGAAAAAATGAAAAAACTCGACAAAAAAAAAATGGAAAAATGAAAAACAAATACGTTTTCATTTATATAAGTGACTCGACAAAGTTTCTTTAAATTGCAGTTTCTGTTGTCCAACTCAAATATCTACTGTACCTTATATATTAAGTATTTTTATATAATTCTAGTTGGAGATGATAGCCCTATGGGTTACCTAACCATTGGCTTTGGTTTCACATAATTTCATGTTATATAATTCAAATTATAAACAATTTTGTAAACTGCGACAGCATGAATCTGAGAAACTGCCTAGGATGTTTTGGTAAGCATTTTAGTATGCCGAAACATGCCGTCGGACTATCAAATTTTTATATGTGGTAGCTACATGAGTATTCTATGTTCCCTAAAAATTTCATATTGTTCGGTGATCGTTTTCTATGTCAAAAATTTTTGTTACTCCACAACAAAGTCTTGATTTTATTTTTTAATTGTAACTTGACAATGCAGTTTCTATTGTCCAACTCAAAACACTGTTGCACCTTATATATTAAGTATTTTTACATAATTCTAGTTGGAGACGATAGTCCTATGAGTTACCTAACCATTGGCTTTGGTTTCACATAATTTCATGTTATATAACACAAGTTATGGACAATTTTGTAAACTGCGACAGCATGAATCCGAAAAACTGCCTAGGATGTTTCGGTGAGCATTTTAGTAAGCCGAAACATGCCGTCGGACTATCAAATTTTGATATGTGATAGCTACATGAGTATTCTATGTTCTCTGAAAATTTCATATTGTTCGGTGATCGTTTTCTATGTCAAAGAAATTTTTGTTACTGCTGACCGGGTGAAGAAATACTCTAATAGGCTCAATCATATTTCTTCACCCGGTCATGGAGTAACAAAAATTTCTTTGACATAGAAAACGATCACCGAACAATATAAAATTTTCAGAGAACATAGAATACTCATGGAGCTACCACATATCAAAATTTGATAGTCCGACGGCATGTTTCGGCTTACTAAAATGCTCACCGAAACATCCTAGGCAGTTTCTCGGATTCATGTTGTTGCAGTTTACAAAATTGTCCATAACTTGAGTTATATAACATGAAATTATGTGAAACCAAAGCCAATGGTTAGGTAACCCATAGGAATATCGTCTCCAACTGGAATTATATAAAAATACTTAATATATAAAGTGCAGCAGATTTTTGAGTTGGACAACAGAAACTGCAGTTTAGAAAAATATGAAGTTTAGCAAAACATTTCAAGTTCACATCATTAACGTGTAATCAAAACATTGGATTCCACCAAACACACAAAAGTCAAGAATTGCGGCTATTACAAAAATGGTGAGATTTGGACAAAACTAAGAATAGTAAAATACCAAAACTACGTCGTGTTGGTTGAAAAGTGAACACTAAACATAGTAATATATATATATATATGATATATATATATATATATATATAATATATATATATATATATATATATATATATATATTTGTTTCATCCATACCGTAACTTATCGACATATTTACTAAAACTCACGATAAGGAAATATTTCATTCTTTATTAGTCAAGTTGAAAGTTCACAATATTTACTCACTATATATATATATATATATATATAGATGCAAAATATAGAGGCAACAAATTTAGATCTTGAAGACTTTAAAATGCACACTCAAGACTTACTTAAGTTAGAAGTAATTAGAAAATCGACATATCCTCATAGATAAGCTGCATTCATAGTCAGAAAACATTCAGAGATAGTAAGAGATAAGAGTAGAATGGTTTTTAATTACAAAAGATTAAATGATAATACTATAGATGATGCTTATAAATTACCAGATAAGACTATTCTTATTAATAGGATTGAATCGTAAGATTTTTAGTAAATTTGATTTAAAATCGGATTTTGCAAGTTAAGATGCATCTTGATAGTATAGAATGGACGGCCTTCACTTGTCCAGAAGGACACTTCGAATGGCTAGTCATGCCTTTTGGTTTGAAGAACGCACCAGGTATTTTCCAAAGAAAGATGGATAGTATATTTAATAAGCATAGAAAATTTGTAGTCACATACATAGATGATATTTTAGTATTGAAAGAAGAATAGAAGAGAACATAGAGGTCACCTACAAATCATATTTTCGTAATTTATTAATCACGGATTAATAATTAGTAAAAGAAAATGGTTTTATTTAAAGAATTTATAGATTTCTTAGGAGTTAAAATTGGACAAGGAAAGATATCTCTACAGCCTCATATAGCACAGAAAGCTTTAGAATTTCATGACAAGTTAGAAGACTTGAAACAAATTCAGAAATTTTTAGGATTAGTAAATTATGCTAGGCTATTTATTAAAGATTTAGGAAAAATGCAGGGACCCTTATATTCTAAGACTTTTCCAACAAGTCAAAGACATTTTAATATAGAAGATGTTAAATTAGTTCAAGAAATAAAAAATAAGATTAAAAGTCTGCCAGAATTAGCAATGCCCTAGATATGATTTCTTAATAATAGAAACAGATGGTAGTATTTTAGGATGGGAGCTATACTTTGTAAGCCCAATAAATATGCGAAAAAACTACAGAGAGAATATGTAGGTATAATAGTGGTAGTTATAAGGAAAAAGGCAATTTAAGTAGTATTGACGCAGAACTTTTAGCAATAAATTATGCCTTAGATAGCTTTGAATTGTTTATAGTTTCTAAAAAGAAATTTTGATTAGAGGCGATTACTTGTGACTATTGTTTCTTTTACAATAAGCTTAAGCTAGACTCTAAGAAAAGTAGTAGAAGAATGTGGTTAAACTTTGTAGATAGAATTACAAACACTGGAATTAATATAGATTTTGAGCATATTAAAGGAATAGAAAACAAAGCAGCAGATATTTTAAGTAGGATGATTACTACTAAAGAATTTTGATCTAACTGTTTTGTGTTCCTTTACAGATGTCCAGACCTCCATTAAGACCAGGAATTCCTCCTGGGAATTCTTTTTGCTTCTCTGACTTTATTACTGACTTGAGTAGTCGTAATGCACCTTTTTATCAAGACCGTTTAAGGTTTGGTAATCAAGAACTTTTATGTTTTCCCAATAGTAACATTTCATTCAAAGTTTTACCGCGATATTTCCGTTTCTAAAGAAGAAAGATGCATTTTAGATAATTTGTGGATTTCTTTTAATAAGAACCCCAAAGATCAAGTACTTTCTTGCTTCTTTAAATGCACTTTCGAATATTTTAATCAAGGTAAAAATTTAAGTTTTATGTTGTAGTCAAAGGTAAAAATCCAGGAGTTTTTCATTCATGGTTAGAAGTATTAGACTGCATTAAAGATTGTAAAGACCCCCTTTACAAAGGATTTTCTAACTATCAAGAAGCATTAGATTCTGCTAGGCAATTGATAGGATTAAATTTTTATATTTCACCTTCACTTAAGAATTTTGAAGATCCACCTTTAGATTTTTCTCCTAGCAAAGACAAAAAGATTTTTTGCACCCATTGCGAATGTATGCAAAATAATTTTAAGATCATTAATGAATCCAATCAGAATTTGTTAGCTGAAAGAACATCTTTACAAAAGAAAGTTTCTGCTTTAGAACAGCAAATTGTGAACTTGAGAATGACTTATTCAAAGGGTACTATTGAGCCCAAGAAGTCAATAGCTAGTCCAGTTCAAACGGTGGTGGTAAAGACTCATCAAATCCGTTGATGGCTATGGACTTGCCAAAAGTCCAATGCACTCGAGGGAACCTGTTGATTTCCTACAAATTTAGAAAAGATTCAAACTGGGACACTCTTGCCACCCCCGGTGGCAAATTTGACATCCTTGTAGATTATTCAAAAGCCCATCAAAAGAACATTTATCTCAGACTCAAAGTTCAGAAGCCCAAAATACCCAGACTTCCAAAGGAAAAGAAATTCTCCAAGACAGCCAAGACCCAAAAGATGATTTTATTTCTATTGAAAGACTTCTTTCGCAGATTGAAAAGTACCAGAAAAATGAGAAAATCTCAAAAAGAAAAATTGTTACAAAAAAGAAGAAAAGTAAAAAGAAAGAAGATAAGAATCTTGAAGAAAAAATTGAAAAGGTATTAGAAAAAGTCATTACAAAGAAAGAAAATAACAAAGAAAAAGAGATTCAATGTCAAGACAAAAATAATCCAGAACCAGATGACTCATTTCAAGGTAGTGGTAGTGAAGACAGGTATGAAGGAGAAAGAGACGGATTCAATAATTCAGACAGTGGAATGTCACTATCTCCAATGACCTCCATAATCTTGACACATAGAAGATTTTTTCGATAGATCTTTGCATTATTCAGAAAGATTTTTCAGATGCCCTGCCAAGAAGAAAATGCCAAATTTACTTCAAGAATTTCTGCCAGAAAAAGACAGACAGACCTTTACTTTTGAAAAAGCTGCAGAAAAGACAAAGAAGAAACTGTTAAAAGATTTTGAAAGAATTGCTTGAAGACAGATTACTTTTTGAAAAGAAGAAAAAGCAAGACGAAATTTTCAAAGATGCTCAGACAGTTTCCTGCTCAACTTTTGAAAAAAGAGATAGCCAGGTACATTTTCAGAAGAAATTCATTGCAAGACTTTGGCCAGAAGTTTCTCGGTGAAACGCGTGCCAATGATGAACAGGAGAAAAGACATAAAGCAAGGACGCGTGGAAACTTGCTTTTCAGATTTACTTTTAGACTATTGTTTTGCTCCCAAGAATTTCTCTATATAAGGAGAAATATTTCATTTGTAATAAGCATGGTTCAAACGGTTCAAAACACGCAACATTAATAATCGCTTATTCATTTGAAAATCTTCCCTTATACTTAGAAAAATTCTCAATCCAAAAGTGTAGAAAGCTTGTAATCAGGTACAATTTATTTTGAAGTTTGTAATTTAGTTTTTCATTAGATTTCGGGATTTTCCGAAAGGGAAATCCTTAGTAGTAATTTCTTTTATGTATTAGCAGATCTCCAAAAAATGTTTAATTTATGTAATTTTTTATGAAGTTTTATATAACATTTTGTTGAAATGTTTTGTTAATATTTGTTGTATCATCATTACATCCTATGCATGTTATAAAAGCATAACTTGATTTTTAGAAGCCATACTGTTTCTAAATTAATCCTGAGTGACCCAAATAAGTAAGGATTGTTGGCCGGAGTGAGCCTGTGATATCCTTTAGATGTTGGGGAAAGGGAATCAATTAATTTAGGAATTTATTAAGGGAGTGCAAGTGGTAACCTTAATGAAAAGAATCAGGTTCAAGTTAACATGTCTTAGGTGGTGATATTTGTTTTCGGTATTTATATTTCCGTTAAAAAAAAAACGGAGATTTGTTAAGAACATTCAAAAGAATTTATGAAAAGGGAAGTACCGAGTAGGATAACAAAAAATTTTGAAAAACAAAAATTTTATGAACCCATCAAGCTCAAAAACAGACGAAGCATCTACATCAAGAACTAAAGAACTAAAGTTAAAATTGTCTTCAGATCTTATTCAGAACTTTATTTATTTATTAGAAGTAACAGGTAGAGAATTAGAAAGAATAAGAAAAAGTTTAGGACAAAGGTATAAGATTTTAGATAGAATCTTTAGAGAATTACCACAATTAGACTCATCTTTATTAGAAGAACAAATTATTTTACAGGATAAAGATTTAAATACTTTTGAAAGAAAAGTTTTAGAATTAGAAAAAATTATAATGATTTGAGCTATAAAAAACCAGACAATCAATTTATAGATTATTATTTAAAAATAAAAGAAATATTAGACGATTTAGACTTCGCATTAATGATTAAACAAAGACTGCTAACTCGCCAACTCTGGCGACCAACCTTGAGAAAGACCCTTCTACGCCATGGGGGTCGAGTCTCTCTCTTCGCACACCCCTCTCAAATTGGTATCGAGACATAGATAGTAAGAAAAGCTTAGACTACTTAAATTTAGAACTCAAGACTAATTATAGAAAAGTTAAGATCGTTGATAATAATATTTTAGGTTGTAATTTAGACTCTTCTCATAAATTATATAGTTTGTTTTTCGAAGAAGACCCTTGCCAAAACCTTATTGTAGATTTAATAATTAATTTATCTAGAAGTTTAGATCTAGAAAATAAAAGAAATTTTAAATCTGTAGAATCGGTTTTAGATCTTCTTAAAACAAGAAACTTAGAACTTAAAAATATTAAAGAAAGCTTAGATTTTATTAAAAATCAAAATTCTGTTATTTTAGAAAAGATTTCTAAAGTAGACTTTTCCCAAATAACAAAGATTTTAGATTTTAATAAATCCAAAGAAACAGAGTCAGAAATAAAAAAGATTTTTATTAAAACAGAAGAATCTATTAAGGAACTAAGAAGCTTAATTCTTAGTTAATGAACGAGACCGATATCTTAGATAAAAATTATATTGAAGCCTTAGAATTTTGTAATAATTTTCATAAGGAACCCAATGAATTTAAATTTCCAGGATGAGTTTGACAACTCTCTTTTTAGGCGAGATCTAGAACAATCAATGAAAGTAATTCTAGACCAAGTACATCCAAAGATGGATAGAACTTTGTTAGATAGATCGTTAAAAAAGAATGTAATGAATGATCGTAACATCGAAGAAATTTTAGATCCGGATCAAGATTATGAAAGATTCGCACCCATGGTTTAAGATTACTTAACCCGTAAGTTCTTTATAACAGAGGAATTTTGAGTCTAGAACCCGTTCTTTAGACACAATAGACAAGTCCCCTTCAATGCATAGGTAATCAAGTTAGAAAATTAAACTTAATTTCGGATGATTCTAGAAAAGAATTAAAAAGAGAAATTATAAATTTATGCATCTAGGTTTAATAGTCATAGGAATTAGAGGATTAGCAAGAAAAAATTTAGGTTGTAAGACTTTGATTACTATATATGATGAAAGATTCAACAATATAGATAAAAGTCAAATAGCCAAACATGGAAGTAGATATGAATAGTAACATAGGAATAATTTATTGTAATCGAGACTTTTGATGACTATTAAAGACTTCTCTCGATAAAATAAAAATAGGAATCCAAACTAAAGGTTATGAAGACGTAGATAGTGGAGATAACCTATTAGTTCATATAGATTCTTAAGCGAGATGTATCAGAAGTCAGACTAAATATAAAATTTACATAGATAAAGTAGTAAATTTAATGAGTAGTAAAGGTATAAATATGGTTAAGCCAAAAGAATTTTCGGCAGAACAATTAGCAGGATTAGAATGGGACATGGATAAATTCTTAGAACAAAAAGATAAGACAACCATTGCCCTACAGAATCCCTAACTTATAAAGACATTCATGGTAGAACTAGTTTAAGATTTATAAATTACGATCGATTGAAAGGCGATTGAGGATCTTCAAGAGAATGAATCATCGGTGAGCCTTTCATAGATAATGTCCATATAGAATTACTAGGCGAAGATTTGGATAGAATTATCTTTCCTAAAGAATTAGGAATGGATCTTAATAAAGAAGAACTTCTTAAATTAGAAGACCAAATGTTTTTAAATAAACAGATTCAAGAAAATGAGTACTTATATTATGATTCAGAAAAGAACATAAGATTAGGAGTTACTCAGGAAGAACTTAATGATATTAGTTCAGAAATAAGTTGTGAGAAGAATTTTATGGATACTCAAGCTTATAAGACTATAGACGATACTCCTTTTGATAAGACTGTAAAACATGAACCTTTTACATATGGACCAGGATTTCCTCCTAGAAGACCATATAATAAATATGAAGAAATTCCAGAAGATTCTAGATATGTAGCTAAAGGTAATGAAAGACCATTAGAAAATAAAATAGAATTCCAATCTGCTGCAAAAGCGCAAATTTCAAATTTGACTGCACATGATCCGCAGATGTGGACAAATGTAATTGAGGTATGGAAAAATACTATAATAGGTCATTACATTAGAAGTTTCCAAGACATGGAACCTATAGACATGTATAGATATTTAGAGACATTTTTAGGAGAAAGTACAAAAGCTATGTGGGAAGCCTATAAGCAAGATAAGAAAGAAGAATTCAAACAATTAGTTGCCTTAGGAAGTAATCCCTATAATTTTGTTAATAAGATCCAAGTACTTATTACAGGATCAGATCCAATTTCAGGTCAGATGAATGTACAAAGAAAGGCAATGAGAGACTTAGAACAACTTAGTCTATATAAATGGACTAAGGGTAAATATGTCAAACAATTTTTAAATGAGTATCATTATTTAGTCTCCATCTCAGGTAATACTTTTAACCAAGAATTAGGACATAAGTTATTTCATAAATTACCAGGCCCATTAGGATTAGAAATTACAGATAAATGGAATGAATTAACTTCAGTAAAAGAATTTCCAGATAAAAAGTGGAGCATAGGACATAGGATTCAACATGTAATCAGATGTTTAGAAGAAAAATGTGTAACTTTACAAATTCAGAAACAACTTAAAAAGACAGATTATAAGTTTTGCAAAGATATTTTTACACCTCAGACTTATGGTGCCTCAAAGCCCATAAAGAAAAAATATAAAAAAGATAAAAAAGGTAAAAGAAGACATTTTAAGAAAAGATACTTTCTTAGAAAATCTAATAAGAGAAAACCTTATTTAGACGAAAATAAACATGTTAGAAAGTTTAAACCAGACAGAACTTATAAGAACAAGCTTAGTTGTTTTGTTTGCAATAGTAATGAACATTTAGCAAGAACATGTCCTAAAAGACTTAATAGTTATGATAAGAAAAGCACTTTAGTAGAATGTACTAATAAAGATTTAATTCAATTAGACGAGTACATTTCAGATAATGAATCTATTTATAGTATTGTTTCTATAGAAGAAAATTTTGAAATTCAAGAAAACTCAGATTATGAAATTTTAGAAGAATTTTCGAATTTTAAAATTAGTAAAGATTCAGAATCTGAAGAAGATTTAGATTTTGTACAAACTACATTAGATGAATGTAATCATAATTGGTTAAAAAGAACAGGTGCTGATAATACAGCATGTTTTTTATGTAATTGGTATCCAGCTAGAAAACTTAGAGCTAAATGTTTAGAATGTTATGAAGAAACTTGTATTAAATGTTTAGAAGTAAACAAGTTAATTGAAAAAGAAGACATTAAGCCAGAAATTACAACAAAACAAATTGAGATTTCACAAATTAGGATTCTTAGAAGAAAAATTGAGAATATTGAAGACATGCAAAAATTATTAGTTCAGAGATTAGAAATCTTAGAATCTAATAATAAAGGTAAAGCAATAATGATAGAAGAACCAATTCCAGAAAATCCAGAATTAGTTCAGATAGTGTGTAATTCAGAAAAGCTTAAGAGTATTAAAGTTAAATGTCAGATTAGAATAGGAGAATATGTCATAAAATGTTTAGGATTAATAGACTCAGGTTGTAGTAATTGTATAATTAATAAAAAATTAATTCCAGATAGATATATAGAAAAATCTAGAAGTCCAATTGAAGCCCAACAAATGGACGGAAACCATTATACTTATACAGATTTACTAAGGCCAAATAGTAAGATTAGTTTTGAAACAAATTGTGGACTAAGTATAGAATATACTTTACCTAGAGATTCAACGTGGGTAAGACCGTTAAATCTTAAAGACTCGATTTCATCTTAGGACTAAGTTTTTATTAAAAGACAATGGTAGTGTTACAATTACTAAAGACTTTATCTGAGCCCAGGAACATACATTATTCAATCCCACACGGACTATTTACTTTCCATCGAGTGCTCGAGAAGCGTGGTGGTAATAGTAGTAAAAAGAATGTCCTCAAATCGTAAAGAGAATGTCAATTAGTAGAAAATCAAAATCTAGAAGAAGACGAATTAGAAAATGAATTCAATAATTTAGAAGAATCTGATTTTGATCCAATAGACTTTTTAGATAATGAAAAGATTTATTATATTCTAGTAACAGAACAAGATATAGAAGGTTTAATATCTAAATTAGAAAAAATGGAAATTTTAGGAGAGAATGTTCTTAAATATTGGGAAAAAGACAAGGTAACATGTGAACTTAAGATTAAGAATCCAGAATACATAATTAGATGCAAAAATATAGAGGCAACAAATTTAGATCTTGAAGACTTTAAAATGCACACTCAAGACTTACTTAAGTTAGGAGTAATTAGAAAAATCGATGTCCTCATAGATCATTTGCATTCATAGTCGAGAAAACATTCGAGAGATAGTAAGAGGTAAAAGTATAATGGTTTTTAATTACAAAAGATTAAATGATAATACTATATATATATATATATATATATATATATATATATATATATATATATATATATATATATATATATATATATATTTGTTTCATCCATACAAGTAACTTACGACATATTTACTAAAACTCTCGATAAGGAAATATTTCATTCTTTATTAGTCAAGTTGAAAGTTCACAATATTTACTCACTAACTTAAGAGGAAGTCTTGAAAATATATTATAATATCAAAGATTTATATTATAATATATTCAAATATCTTGTAATATATTACTTTTCTAATTAGTAGTAGTTTTGTTAGCTATATATATACTTCTATATTGTATACATATATTATTGAATAAAGATTATTCGTTCTTCTAATTTTACAATTCTCGATAAATAGATTTACGGCTTGTTTGTCATGTCCAAGAATTTTTTGTTGGTCCGAGTATCATGGTAAATCTTTCAATTCTCTTTACTTGAAAAGTTAATCGACGCCCTTTCTGACATCTAGAGCTGCGTACAAATTCATAAAGATGAATTGTTTGACATAGAGTCATAAGTATCAGTACAATACTTTAGCAAACAAGTCCTATTCAAAGCCACTCTTGTCCCCCCATCACTATTAGTGACCCAAACTTGAATCTTCCAATCGTTATGTGAGTTAGTTTTCCCAGAATGTTTTGCAAGCTCAACTAAGGGCAAGTTCACAGCAAAAATAATGACATAGTCTGAGATAGAATTTTTTTATTTAGTAAGAAAACACATTCGAGTCAAAAGAAACTAGGACATCTACTACAAAAAATTTCAAAAATGTAATTCATGTTGATGTTTATTACAAATCATAACGTCTTTCTAAGTTTTGGTAAAAGATATTATTATATCGATATTGGTATTAACTTCAGCATTTTAATTATTTGTGAACTAAGTTAAGAACTCATTGTGAATATTAAAAAAAAAAAAAAACAATTCTTTGACTGTGTGCGAGTGAAATTGTCAGGGTATAAAAAAACAAGTTTATGTAAAATTGTCAGGTGTGTCGCCATATCTGGAACGGCGCAGCCACATTCAATCTCTATGTATTTTGTCTTTTTTAACACTCCATGAGAACTAGCCAACTCCTCGTCAATGAACATACCTGCAACTTTTTGCTAACTCCAATCAGTTTCATATAATTTAAATATAGTTTTCTTCGTCTTCATAGACGAAGATTTTAAATTTTTAATAAGCAGAATAGTTATATTCAATTAGAAAACATTGACTTCCAATTAATTTTACAAAATCTTGCATAAAAGAATTGTTTAAGTACTAAATTTCTTATTGAAACAAAAATTTGTTTGGAAGTCAATGTTGGAAAATTTGTAAAATGAATGAAAAAATTAAAGTTTTCAATTTGAGACTTTCCATCTTCTCAACCTTTCATTTTTGTAACTTTTGTAACTCTTGTTTTAATGGTTGAATTGGTATTGGAAGGCCATTCTTATGCCTATATAAACAAGTCTTTTTCCTCATTTCAACACAACAATTCAAGCATTTTTCTCTTCTTTTTGTTCCTCCAAGTTTTTTTTAGAGGTGATAAAGTTTGGGCATTGCAGGTAGGTGCTTTTGATGTTTCATTGTATCAATAGAATACAACCTAAATATTAATAAAAGACTCGGTTTATAAAATCCATAAATACCTCTACTGTTGTAAATCCTAGCGAGGAGACTTTGGTATATCGCTCATAACCCACTGAAACTCTCTTCAATTCTCGATTAAAGGAATACTTTTTATCGTTAACTTATTCACTCACGTAGTCGATACACATCTTTATCGACCTATCTCTCTTCTTCACAAAGAGGACTGGGGCTCTTTCCAAAGAAACACTTGGTCTAATAAACCCTTTATCCAGTAGCTCTTTCAATTGTATTTTTAACTATTGCAATTCTTTTGGTGCCATCCGATACAGAGCCTTTGACATAGTGTAGCTCCAAGTATCAAATCTATTGTAAATCTACCTAATAGGTCTTCTTCGGAAAGACGTCGACGTATTCTTCAACTACTGGCACATCCATTGATAATTTTCAGATGATGTGCCAATAAGATTGACAAGAAATCCTTGACAATCTCTCTTATTTAGTAACTTCTCTGCCTATAAAGTTGAGACAAGGCGGAGAAATGTTTTAATCTCCAACCCATAAAATTTGAACTCCTTTTTTTCTGGGGTCTTTGAAAGATTACTTCCTTCTCAAAACATACAATGGTAGCGTGATTGCTATCCAACAAATCCATACTCAAGATAATATCAAAATCTCTTATATTTATAACAAGTAGATTTGTTTTCACTACCAACCCATCAAAATCTATGTGTACTGCCCTAGCTAATTTATCCGTATCTATGGTTTCTACCGATGGCATACTAACCTCTAGTATACTATCATTTTTCTGACATATAACATTAATCTTAGCTAGGCATATATCAAATATCGAAGATATTTTTAGCCATTTGTTGTGCCTGAGGTTTGATCCTTTAACCTCCACTTTCAGAAAATGGTAATCACACAATTAAAGCCAACATCTTGTTGTCACAAACTCGTAGTTCATCGCCCTAATACGTGTTGCCCTATGGTACTAACATGATGGCCAATCGACTACTCAGGATCCAAAGCAAATTAAATGTAATCATTTATTGCCGCCTCAGCACATTCTAGATAGTATTCACTTGGTGGAACCATGTCTGAAATACCAATTATGAAGAGTCTGATTAAGTGACTTTCTATTTTCTTTTAAGTTGATTTCAAGGACAAAAATAAATTTCATAAAATTTAGTCACATTTTTCATAATATTTATAGTACAAAAAAATTCAATATCCACTTCAAAAATTTCAACTCAGCGTAACATTTAATCGTAAATGAAACAAATATAGAAATTGATAAATATAAGTTTCATTTACGTCGTACTTAAACATAAAAAGAAAATTATCAAATTTCATTTACCTCAGAGTTGGCGTAGTGCGGCGATGGCGAGTAGCGACAAATAAATTTTAAAATTTAACGTAGTGCGGTGATGGCGAGTAGCGACAAATAAATTTTAAAATTTAACTTCTAAATCATTAACTTGACATAATAAAATAAAATAAAATTTTAAAATTTACACGAGTCTACAGAAAAGTAAAATCGAGTTCTAATACCAAGTTATAACGTCCCGATTTTCTCAACTCGGAAGGTCACTAAAATAATCTTTAAATAATATTTGACGACTCCAAATAGGTTTTTCGGTACTCTTGAATGGTTTAAAAATGTAACTATTGGGGAAAATAAAAAGCGCGCATGAGAAAAGAAATTAACTTCTAAAATTGAAGGTTTTTACTTATATTGCGATAGGTGTCGCCACAAATTAATTGACCACACAAATATATTCCAAAAATTACAAGATTTGAACTATAAATACTTGGTACTACAGGCTACAACATGTTAAAATTTCAAACATTAGTTCCGTCATTTGGTATGTGAAAAGCGTGGCCAAAGTTCCTTGAAAAACTGTCTTCAGAGTGCATTAAGGCAGTCCGCTAAAATATTCATACTAAATTCATAAAATGTTATTTTTGTGTGATTCCAATTGCTACTATTAGACAACTTATAAGGCTATGTGTATCTACTGATTTTGCTCAAAAAATTCAAATATACAGAGAGTTGTGATTTTTCAAAGTTGAAATAGAAAGCTGTAATTTCAAAAAGAACTAAGCAACTTCAATTTTTCCAATCAACAAAAAAAAAAAAAAACACCAACTCGGTTTTTTTGTGCACTTTACATGATTTAATAAAGTAAATCCAACATTTAATCTTGGGATGAGTATTTCATAAGAAACACTCAGTAAAGAATATACTAACATGAGGAAAAAATTATACAGAATATAAATACAACATGCCATTACTTTAAACATAGACAAAGAACATCATAATTCGGTGGCCAGCACCACATAGATTCATAAGTGATTACCTTCAATCACTACATAAAGTCCCTTCATAAATATTTATCATGGCATTCAATTCACGTAATAATTTTCCCAGAATATAATTTTTAAAACATAGCATATGTAATAAAAACTATCTTGCAAAAAAAATTGTTTGGTTGAACTAGTAGGTAAAAGTTGGCTGCACCTTTCCTCAAATTAATTCCGTGTCTTTTTCTTTTTGATCTCCAATTTATAGTGTTATTGTGCAGGGTAGAAGAACTGGAAAAAGGAAGGGCATTCTAGCCGAAAAATGGAGAACCATAGAACTTAGTTGCTGGAAAAAAAATGGGAATTACAGTGGCTGGAAAAGAAGAGTGTAACATGTGCCAAACAAAAGCAAAAAGGAGCGGTTGTTCCTGCAATGATGTGTCTGAAATTCTAGACAAAAACAACTGAAAAAGAAGGGCTTTATTGCTAGAATTTTGGACCGAGAATGAGGAGAGAAAAAGTGGAACAAAGAAAGCTAACAACTTCGTGCTGGAGAGGGGCCGAACATCTGAGAAACATGCAAATTGTTGGATTGTTTCAGTGCTTGCAGTAGAGGAAAATATCAAGGATTTAAGGGGCTGAAATCTAGAGAGAAAATATACTAAACTAGAGTGTGAGATGGCAAAAAAACATACAAAGAAAAGGCTTAAGAGGGAGACAAATTTCAGTCGCTGCTGGGCAGTTTTAGCAGATTTCAAGGAGCACTATTGCTGTCAATTAAGTTGGTTCAAATGTGGTGAAAATGGGCAGATGATGGGTGGTTTTTGTAGGATAAGCGGGGGCAATTTGGCTGATAAAATGGTGGATTAAAGAGGTGGTGAAAATGCTGAAAATGTGGAGAAAAGATAGATAATGGGGCTGCTATTACCAAGCTGTGGAGCATTTCTTTATATTCAGAAAAAGGGGCAGATTGGACGTTTTTTTTAAGCTAAATGGCAGTAATTTTATCTTAAATACATAGGTAAATGGGTGGTGAAAATGTGAGGGAAGTGGTTAGAAAATGGGATTAAAGGTGGGGTATACATTGGTGGTTATTTCTTGGGTTGTAGGGGCTGTTTGGGAGCTTATTTCTGGCAGGGATTAAGGGATCGTTTGGTGCTATTTTTCAAGTAGTTAGGTGGACTGGGTTTTTTGGCAAAAATACGGGAGAATAAATGGACTGAAATTAGACCGAAACTAAGGTAAATAAATGGACTGAAATTGGGCCAAGAAAATGTTTAAGAAATATGACATTCAACCACCATACAAATGGTCGTAGAATATACATTTTTGGTCGTTGGTTACATTCAACGACCAAAATTAGTTGGTCGTTCGTTGGTTGGCAAAGAGGTGTTGGCGAATGTATTCAACGACTACAGAACGTTTGATCGTTACATGTACTGTTTCAGCAATTAAATAAATGATCGTACAAGGTTTGTATTGACAACCGATTCTTTTATCACAACCAATTATTTGGTTGTTGTATCAAATATTTTAGTTGTTAAAATACGATAAAAGCAACTAAATTTTAGTTATCTTTCATTTCAATAACAAAATAAATAGTCGTTAATATTTAATAGTGACAACCGATTTTTATTTCCCAACCACCTATTTGGTTGTTGTATCAAATATTTTTGTTGTTAAAATACAATAGAAGCAACCAAAATTTTAGTTTCCTTTCATTTCAACAACGGAATAAATGGTCGTTAATATTTAATAGTGACAACCAATTTTTATTTCAACAACTATTTGATTTGTCGTTGTTTAATTATTTTTGTCGTTAAATTACAATGAAAGCAACCAATGTTTAGTTGTCTTTCATTTCAACAACAAAAGAAATGGTCGTTAATATTTATATTGAAAACCAATTTTCATTTCAACAACTGTTTGATTTATCGTTATATTAATCATTTTGGTTGATAAATGAACATTGAAGCAACAAGAATTTAGTTGCCTTTCTTTTTAACAACAAAAGAAGTGGTTGTAAAAAGTTTATATTAACAACCGAACTATTAAAATAACGAGAAATATGCTTGACAACAATAATATTTATGGCTCCACAACTTTCACACATTCACATCATACTAAAAGAAAATTCTACATACAACCATAAATAATTATAAGAAATGAAGGAAATAAATAACATTAACAAAAACTAAAATTTCCATGGGCCTTCAATCAATTAAAATATCACAATATCAACTACAATTATACGTCAATATCAAATGTTATGATTTAAACAAAAGATTACATCCAATTTAACCATTGGTGTTCTCAGTATAAAAACAAGAAATGTAGAGTTACAGACTATTGTCTCGATTGAAGAAAAATATATATCTATTACCACCGTCGCCAAATATAAAGTCAAAACTCATTAATTATCACCATTTGAACTATTAGAGAGAGACGCATCAGATTGAATAGGCCGTAGAAAAAACTCTTTAGGAATGTGATTTAAGAATGTCTCGCATGATTTCAACCGAGAACTAAGATCTTGAACCTCATTTTGTAAAGCAAAGATTTTCTACACAAGTACCACAATTTTCCAATCTTGTCTTCTTTGGATTTTTCTGTTGATCAACGTAACAAATATATATTTAATAACAAAATGAAAAATTAAATTACAACATAATTAAAAAATATAGGTATAATCACGTCAATCCTATCCAATGATATTGCAACCGAAAAAATGATTTATAAATAATTATATCCTCAAATCAATTTATAAATAAATAATTATTTAAACGGCAAAATCTAAGACTTAACATGTCCAAAACAATTTTCTTGAACCTAATACTCTATATTTTAATTCGAACAGAGAACACAAATTGGAAAAAATGTGGAGAAAAGATTTTGTAATCATTCAATACAAGAATAGGAGAAAACTAAATTATTTGAAGAGTAATTCAAACAAAAATATGAAAAAAAGAAAAAGTAAAAGAAAGTAACCATTTAATACAAGAATTCTTACCGACTTGAATAGCGAATACAAGTTCCAAATGGTTGTCAACAACAATTGAAGAGTATGAGAAAACTATGAAGTCGATTTTTTTTTATTTTGGGGCAAGGAAAATAATGAGATTTGTGAACTTAGGTTTTCTAAATGTAATATGGAAAGATTTTGTAGTATTGGAGATTGTGAAATTATCATACAAATTGATGATTGTGCTCAATTTGGGTTGCAAGAATTTTGTATTGTATAAAGATTTTATACTTATATATGTATGAATGTGTGTTTATATATATAAACACATACAAATTTGAGTAGCTAACCATATATATACACACACACGGTTTGACCATATATATATAGATATTCTACAAACTATACTAAATTTGCTCATTAATTATAATAAAATTAGATTTAGACTACGAGTATGTTACATATAAGATTAATAAACAATACTTTAGTCATTACAATATATCTCTAACTAACTCAAAATTCGGTTGTATACGATTCATTGTCAACAACTAAGTATATCATTTAGTTGTTGAAAACCATTTTAATGACCAAGTTTATTGGTCGTAAATAATGTTTTTAACGCACCATCTAATATGGTTGAGAAATATTCTTTTAACGATCATATAATAGTGGTTGTAATTTTTTTTATCAATTTTCACGACTAAAATAAGATAGTCGTTAACTTATTCTAACTACAACTAATTATTTGGTCATCAAATATATTGTTTAGTCGTTGATTGTTTGGCGGGTTTCAAAGTTTTGGCGCTACATATACAATGATTTGTCTTTAAATTGGTCGTAGAAAATTAAACATTTACTGACTAATGTCGTGGTTGTTAGAACTCATCTCCAACTTACTTAATATACAATTGTTTGTGACACACTATTTACGACCAAAGATTTATTTTGGTCGTTGTTAAACATTTGTAACGACCATATTTCTTTGGTCATCAAAATATTAGTTGCTAATTCTCACTTTGGCCACTACAAGAATATAGGAATAACAACTAATATTTTGGTCGTTACAACATATTTCTAGCTAATTCAAAATTTGATTGTATACAATTCATTGTCAACAACCAAGCATACCATTTAGTTGTTGCAAACGGTTTTTAATGACCAAGTTTATTGGTCGTGAATAATATTTTTAACGACCATCTAATATGGTTGACAAATATTTCTTGTAACGACCATCTAATATTGGTTGTAAAGTTTTATCAATTTTAACGATGAAATAAGATGGTCGTTAACTTATTTTAAATACAACCAATTATTCAGTTGTCAAAATATTGTTTTAGTCGTTGCTTGTTTTGGCGGGTTTCAAAGTTTTGGCGCCACACATACAACGACCAGACTTTACTCACCGGTCAGTAGAACATAAAAATTTACAACTAATGTCGTGGTTGGTAAAGCTCATCTCCAACTAGCCCAAAATATAACAGTTTGTGATACACTATTTACGACTAAATATTTATTATAGTCGAGATAAACATTGTAACGACCATATTTATTTGGTCGTTATAAAAATAGTTGTTAATTTTTATTTTTCTTGTAGTGGGCTGTTGCTCTAAAATTATCCAAGAATTAACTCGAGAAAAATTTATCCGATATAAGAAAATTTAAAGAGGCTCGGTGATATTCTATATTTCATATTCGCAAATAACATTTTAAGGCAAGCATGTGTAACATTTAACGCGACTAAAATATTTTAAAACGTACTAGGAGGTTCTCAGCGATGCCGAAAGTTAAAATTTTATTTCTTTGAAATTAAAAAGCTGAAAAAATTATAATCGCTACATGGAATCCGTCACTTATTTATTTAAGGACGACCGTTACCATTAGTATTTTTCTAGTGGACATTTAATCTGAGCTCAGTAATTCGAAGATGTGATTGTCGAATTTTATTTGTGATGTGATCACAATAAATTGCGAAGAAGAAAGACTGGACTCATGGAATTATATAAATAATTTCAGTAGCTAATTGGTCAAACATGCTACATATAATTATTTAACGATGGACATGGGCAACTTATCAGAACCATATGTGAGAGCAAATGGTTATTGAATAATAAGCTTCAATAAATTCAATTAATTTAAGAGTGCAGTTTCGACCAATTGTGGAAAAATTTGAACTAATTAATTAATCTTAGAATGTCAACATTCGATCAATATAAGAATTAATTAATTCGAGCTTAAATTAATTTTGTCTCATTAGGTCCCTTTGGCGGCTTTATAATAAGAATCGAGATCAAATTATAAATATTATAATTTTCTAAGGATTGCACTAATTTGTCTATAATTGATTAGACATATTTTCGTTATTATTACAATTAATATTATATTGCAATTAATTAGGAACATATTTGGACATACGTTAAAACTAAAAACTTTACAATCTTATTAGATTAGAAAATGTGTATTTATGAATAATAGGGATGGATTGAGGAGAGAAAAAAGAACCATAACTTTTTTTTGTCAATCTATTCTATATGTAAATCCACTTATTTGGAATAAGTAGATTTTGACTAATAAATATATGGGATATATATTCTTCCCTCAATATGCCCACACATTCAATTGTAGGAAAAATAAGTGTGGTCTTGTGATTCTTGAAAAGTATACCGAAGAAGACTTGGGGTGCGAAGTTTGTGACTAGAATTCAAAGTTTGTGATTTCGCAATCCCGTTGCTATGTAGATCAAGAAGAGTTTGAAAGCATGCATCAAGGGTAATGGTTCTAAGCACCAATATGTAAACTTTGTTTTATATTCTTAGTTTCATCATAACAAACAATCAATTTCCTTCTTTTTTGGTTCCGAGAGTATCCTATATTCATACATGGCGGTACTTGAACTGGATTCCAACAATATTATTATTCAACATTAATGTAAATTAATTTATTTTTCCTTTTCGACATTCCAACGACATAAAAAAATATATGAAATACACCAATACGGACAATGTATCCTTTTTTCGACATTCCAACGGCATAAAACAAAAAGTGAAGCTAGATTCTTATTATCTAGAAGCAATTTCTTATTTAGTGTTTGTTTGGTTTATTTTAGAAGGTTGTTAAAACATTGAGGTCAAAGTTAACAATTAATTTTAACCATACATTTCATAGCATCCACATATCAACTTTTTAATCACATATTTATTAACTTTTGTCAAAATCTACTAAAACTTTTATCAAAAGTTTTATCAAACAAACCCTTAATGTATGATAGTTTTGAGCGATTTAATTTAACATGTTCCCAATGGTTTTGTTTTGCTTGAAGATTATACAGAAATGGCTTACCCAACAAATTTAGCATGCATTGTTATGGAAATTTAATGGAGGGGTCCCCAATTTATGCAAAATGTAGAAAGTATGTCCTTAATTTTTTTCTTGTGGCGGTTTGAGTCCCCACCTTTCATTTTTGTTGCATTTGGGCACCTAAGTGCTATAAAAATGAAAGGCTGGAAAAAAAAAAAAAAAAAAGTTGAGGACCTACTTGCAACAATTTACACATGTAGATAGATAGGTAGCTTTAAATTTTCATTATTTAAAAATTTTATAACTAAGCGTAAAAACGCAATTAAATCCTTATATAAAGCTTGTGAACCTTGCAACTAATAGTTACACACTAAAACTTTCCCTAAATCAAATTGAACAAGGTGGAACAATGTGTAGAGCAGCCTTCGAATGGTTAAATTAGAGGTGATAGAATTAGTCATGTGAATGCATTTAACTTTTTGTACTCAACACTACAAGAAAAATTGCTTATAACGGCGACAAAAGTCATCGCTATAAGTGAAATTGTCATCGTTGTATACTTTCAACAACGACAATGTCATCCCTACAAGTCGTGGCAACTGCTTAGAAGATATTAATCAATTGCTATAACATAAAGTCGTCTCTACAAAGTAAAAAGTCATACCGACAACATATTCGTCGCTATAAAAGTCATGGAGTTTGTGAGTCTTGTTGCTTATAGCGACGACAAATATTGTGATACAATTTCGACGATATGTCGTCACAAATTGTCGACGCTAGTTCTCTTTATAGTGACGTCAATTTGTCGCTAATGTTGCTCTATTTTTTTTCTTTTTAAAAACATTTATTTATTGGAATAATAATAATAATAATAACGAAAATAATAATAAACATAATATTAAATTAATTGAAAATTTTGTTTAAATACAATAAAAAAATTTTGAATGTACAAAAAATATATATACAAAAGGCTGCCTAAGGATCTACTAAATCTTCATCGTCGTCGTCAAGTTGTTCGTCATCGTTAAGCTTTATCACAAGTGCAGCTTCGCTGGAGAATTTGAAATTCCACATAGTAGTAAAAGTATTAATAACTCCACATAGTAGTAAAGGTAGTGAAAGTATCACAAGTGCGGCTTCGCCTAAAAACGCACCAACTCCTTAGGCTATTTAGCAACTTGATTGTCTGACTCGGAAGACTGGTCGAGTGCAAATGGGCCTTGCGATGCAACAATGGACACTTGATCAGAGCAGGGAGTGCCCTTCGAAATCTATCCAACTCCGCAGATGTGTCCCCTTCTCTCCTCTAGAACCTCACTAACAACAATGTGCTCATCCACAAACGCAGCGCTGGAGTCGGCCTGCTGCGTTTGTGTGTCCCGCACCTCAACCAGTTTAGCCTTAAATTTAAATAACAAAACTTAATTAAAACTTAAAGAATGATACGAAACTATATGTAATGATGGATATTAGCAATTACTTACGTAATCACTCACTGTCCCCTTGTTTACCCAGTCGCCTGTTTTTTTGGTGTGGAATGCCTAGAATGAGTCTATAGTCCATGTCACTCCTGCATCTCAGGGTTCCTCAACAAAACTCATATCTAAAGTTAGTAACACTATCATAATGAAATATTCAAAATTGAAAAAACAAAATATTTATTATTTGACACATACCCTCTCGTATCGTGTAGATGAAAAATTATTCAACCCCTAGATGGAGATGTATTTCGCTTTAGCCCGATTGTTTTTATTCTTGGCCAAACGTGCCTAAAAAAACAAAATGTCAATAATATATACATAATTTTAAAGTTAATATATATTTCAATTTAATTATTTAAATTAAAATAAATATACTTACACAAAATTTTCGAGCTTGTAAATAGATCTACAATCTTCTATGCATATGGTTATTATTTGTGCATCCACGAAACTACAGCTCATGCTTGTGTTCACTGTTAAAACGAATAGTCTCTAATAAGTATATTTTCAAAATCTAAAGTATTATAATTGAATATAGATTGTACTTATTTCACATAGGCTTCAATTTCACAAGAGTTTTTCATGATGTAAAACTGTGCTCGGTTTCGAATATCACCTTGAAGGACTATTGAACTCTTTTTCCCATCGACGACATTGTGGTTCAAAAATAGAGAGCTGCCTTTTCAAAACAATGACATCCTCATTCCTGGCCGGTTGGTTGAATCTTATCTCCACATCATCGATATACAACGAACTAAATAGCAATGTTTCGTCAACAACATACCCTAGAGCTATAGAACCCTCAGGCATTGCTTGATTACTAACACAGCCCTTTAGCTTTTTAATGTATTGCTTGAAAGGATATCATATAGACTCGTCCACCAAGTATTGCTTTTTTAGGAAAATACATCACGAGGTGAATCATAATGTCAAAAAATGCTGGAAGAAATATTTGTTCCAGCTTGCATAGGATAACTACTAGCTGCTCTCGAGCCTCAATCATGTCGCTAACCTTCAAGGACTTCACACACTACTGTTTGAAGAACATACAGAGTTCGATGATTGTGGAAGAAATTGTTCTATTCAAATATGCTCGACACCCGACTGACAACAATCGGTGCATGATAATATGGCAATCATGTGACATCAAACCCTAGAGTCGGTTATCACTAGGAGCTACGTTCTTTCTCAAATTCGATCCAAAACCATTTGTAAATTTAACGGATCTAGTGAAATTGCAAAATTTTCGACGTTATGTTGTCAATGTGTATTTTGCAATAGGCTTCATCAACTTTGTCACTTGTTGATACAAGTGCAACTCCCGTTTGATACCTAAGCTCATCAAATCATGCCTCGAATTGTCTTTGTCTTTTGATTTGTGAGGATCATCAAAATTACGTAAAAGTTACTCACCAACATATTAAATTTTACGTTTCAAAGCTGGCCACCTAGAACAACTGGTCTAGGGAGCAAAATGGAGAGAGAAAAAATAGAGAGGAAGAAGATGTGGTGATTTTGTAGGTTCAGACTGTAGCGGCGACACATGTCGTTGCAATTGCCCACAGTGTCATCGTTAAAAATAAAAAATGGTGCCAAACGATCCCACCAATTGTCCTGGTGGCCTATAGCAGCGACATATATCGTCGCTATTAGCAATACAAAGACACGCCAAAATTTTTGGTCATTTTCATGTCCTATTGCGACAACTCATGTTCCTATTGCGACGATATTTTATTGTCGCTACTTACCTGGTCCATCTCTAGTGACGATATGCCCTAGTTGTCGCTATTATGTTCGTCCAGTGGCGAAATTTTGTCGCCGCCATTGTGACGAACTAATAGAGACTACATTTTAGTCTTCGCTATTTGTCGCCGCTATAGGTAAGTTTTCTTGTCATGCAAACATTTTATAATGAATAAATAAATTTGATTTGTTTATTATTACTATTTCTATATTATATGAGCAAATAGTGTGAAGGGCTTTTGAGTCATGCTTGGTACTATAAATCATATAAATAAACAATTTATGCACGAAAATATAATTTATATTGCATAGCTTGAAAATTTAGTTCATAACGGGTTAATAAAGTAAGGACAACTTATTTTCGAAGGTCATACATTTGTTTGCATTGCAAATGAGAGAATGGTCTATCTTGGCCATAAAATGTAGATTTAGTGTATTCGAAATGCATTGGGCATGACAAAGTGAAACTTAATTTGGCACAAAGATGTTTAAATTAATTATATTTCACTCCTAATTGGATAGTGTGAACTCATCTTCAGGACTTGGAGTCTTTGAAACATTGAAGAGTGAGATTATATGCTTTGGGAGTACGAACTTGAGAATATTAAGAAGACATACACATCTATAAGTCTTATATAAGATGTGAATGTTCACTTAGACATTTTTTGGCTTATAGATAGATATGAGCACTCTGAAATTCAATAAATTGTTTATTGAATTATTGTTAATGTGATTGGATAATGTATTGATTAAAATGTTAGAAAAAAATGTGACCTAAGGAAAAATGTAATCAGAAGGGCAAAACAATTAATTTAACCATGACTCCAAATATTGGCATTTGACTGGGATAGAATATTCGTCTATTGATCTCAAGACGTAATCAAAAATTGTAATATGATATTCCACATTTTTCGGGAAAACTATAATCTAATCACTTCCTTGAAGAGATCCCAAGTGTCTATTCGGGCCCTGTTGGCTTAAATATCTCCATATTTGATTCGTCACCATAGTTTCACATCTCCACCCTGATACATGATAGCTGCCGACACTCTTCTTGCCTCGTCTTCAATAGTAGCCGCAAGAAAGTGTTGTCCTATGTCAAACAGGAGGTTTTCGATATCCTTCGCATTGCACGTTCCTCCGTAGGTCGCATTTTCACGATTCTGAGCCTAGGTGCATACTCTTGTGCTGGAGCTTACCCATTGCCAACTACACGTTGAAGTATCCGCAACTAAAGTCTCAATATTTTCATTTCTTTGTGCAGATCAAGAATGATTGCAACAACATCAAATATCGCTACTCAAATCGTTTTTCTTTCATCCAGTTGGGTGTGTAATTCGCGGATGTCCACTTCTACCACTGAGACCTTTTCCTCAAGGGTCTCGAAGGCATAACATAAACTGGCAGTTTGCCCATCAAGAGCATCCATGTGCTGTTTAGTACTCTTTTTGTGATCCACCACCTCAATGGTGTATAATGCATTCGAATTTATCGCTTTTTTATCGAGGATCATGAGTCGTAGTTCTGATACCAACTATCATGGGCACCTTTATTTCTATTATAGAAAGGGACACCATATGGTAGTAGTCTACTCCATTAGATTATCTTCTACCTATTCTCAGTCGAATCGAGAACGAATTACAATTTAAAGAAAAGCTTTACAACATAAGATTTAAATACATTGAAAATAACTTGTTCATTGATTAACGAAAGCAATAAATTACAATTGCTGGTGCAGGAGGTGAACACTAGTGAGTTTGACAAGATTTCGAATACCAATTATCCCTTATAATAGCTCAAGTAAGAAAAACCTAATTGATAGAAATAGGCGCTTAAAAGTTGAAAAATTATAATAAATATTTACAAGCGACATTGTTGTTTAACCAATGAACTTTTACAGTTGAAAAAAATTACAACTTAAATTAATATTTACAAAGTGCAATAGAAGTTGGGCAAATTGCAGTTGCGAATAGTCAGGAAGCTATGTATAGTTGCAAGCCCTAACATGAGGATGAGGCGGAGCGTGGTGGAAATTAAAATATCCTCATTTACAATCTCGTTTGATTATTTTCTAATATTATTTTTTGGTTTTATCATTTATATATAAAAATAAAATAAAAAGATTTGAGGTGGTATCATGTTCCCCATCTCCACTTACCTAACAGGGCAAGAGTTTCTCGCCTTGTTCGGAGTAGGACAATGCGGAACAAAGTGAGATCAGAATATTTCATCATCCCAAACTATATCCATTTTATTATCTCAATTTAATATTTAAAATTAGTTCCAACTGATTGTATTAAAATAAAATTATAGTTACAAAGTAAATTTTCCAAGAGTTAATAATCGAATTCAATATGGAACTATTTTAAATTAATATTATAACTAACTAAAAAGGTGTTTTGAGTATTTTATTGATCAATTTTAACCTAAATAATTTATTTCCACAAAACTTCTACTTAACGCCAACATAACTAATTTATAATTATAATTTATGACATGACAAACAGAAAAAGCTTGAAACACAAAATGCTAAATTATGATTTATAAATTTAGACAAAAGTTTGTCCATAAAATACCTAAACAAATTGAAACAAATAAAATTTTGTTGGCCGCGCATGATTCTATAACTCAATATTGGATTAATTTTATTGACGATCAGTGAAGTTTTAATAAAATTATAAAACAGCAATTAAAGTTATAAAATTTTAGTGTCAGTCACTAAAGTATATTAACGCGTTCACCAACGATCATTCTATTAAATTTGTATAATGAATTGATGGACATGTCATCGATAAGTATCCACCATGTAGTCTTTAATGCACAATGGTCCCTGCAATAGCATCTACAATCCACGTCAAAATCCTTTTCAATGTCAAAATGTCACCCAAACACCATATGGACAAGAAATCTCAACCAATCATGGAAACCAAGGCACTCTCTATTAAAATTTCAAATTTCAATTGTTGGAATATTTGGGGCTAGGGTTCTTGCATAAGAGGGGAAAATCATAGATGAATCATATTAGGGTGGATTAATTGGAAATTGTAGCAATTGGAGAGAAAATTAGAGTGTGTGGAAGGATTTGGGGGTGGATCTAGGGGTGGATCTAGTTTGAAGGGATTGGAAATTGGGGATCCTAAGTTGATGTCTAAAAATTGCAGGTAGGTCCTCATACATTTTTTATAATTTGAATTTATTGTTATTAGTACATTAAATTCACGTAGTATTTATTTTTTGTCAAATGTCAATTGATTGTGTGCCACATGGACACTTAACAATAACATATCATCAACTAATGCTGAATTTAACAGAGTGAACGTTAGTGAACGCATTAGTATACTTCAATAATCGGCATTGAAATTTTATAACTTCAGTGATCATTTTATAATTTCGCTCAAACTTAGTGACAGCAAGTGAAATTAACCCCTGAATATTTTGCCCTTTCTAAAGAATTGTGTAGACTAATAGAACAAGAGAAAAGTCCAGTTCATTTTATCTTTTCTTAGAATTTAAAAGCCATTAATGGAATCCTCCACCTCCATACAAACACGCTAAGAAAATCTACTTCTTCAACTATTATAAGGCACTGTCATGCAATCATTTGTACAATTTTCCATCAATTTTTCAGCCTTAAACCCTCTCCACAATGAGTTAAACACTAAACACAGAATACTTAAGTTAAAATTTTCACAACCCATAAATTATTACACTCTTTCGAGTACAAAGATTGAATATTTGCATAAAGACAGGTTAAAGACAAGAGCTTTGAGGGAGAGATTGTCATTCTTTGGGGCGGGTAGGGGTAAAGATGGGATTTTGTCCAGGACGGGAAGGGTGGTTGTGGTGAGATTTAATAAAGGTTTAAATGGTATTGGTGGAGGAGGAGGAGGAGGAGGAGGAGGCGGCGGCGTCGGAGGCGGTGGTGGGAAGGTTAACAATGAAACTGCAAGGGTTTTGGGGAATCTTGCTTTGGCAATTCTCTTGACTTATCTTTCTATGACTGGGCAATTGGGTTGGCTTCTTGATGCTATTGTGTCCCTTTGGGTATTGCTCTCTCTTTCTTTTCTATCTCAGATATGGTTTTTTTTTTTTTCCCCCCTCCTACTTCTTCTTTTTCTTGTATCAGAATTTTACATATGCAAATGAATGTGAATTGTACAGTTCTTAGTATCATTTTGTTGCTGTATACAAATGCGTAGTATATTTGGTATTGGATACTGTCATGAATATGATTTCACCTCAAATCTTATGTTGTTACCATCAAAATTGTTCAATTTATATCATTTTGTTATATGCAAATACAGAATGTATGGTTCTTGACTAGAGGGGACACCAACGTCCTCTGTCCTTCTGTCCCTTGGATGGATAGAGAGCAAAGACATAGTTTTGGTTTGTTCACGTTGTCTGTCACGAATTGTGAATTTGCCTCAAATCGTGAAGTGATTAATTTTGTTAAACTTTGTAAGAGCTCTTTTTTGAAAAATAAGAAAGGAAAAGGAAGCGCAGAAAATTGCATTTGGCATGCTAGTCACAGTTGCAGATTATTCTATCTTGCTTTCCTTGGTGCAAATGCAACATGGTATGCCAATCATTTTTTTTAAGATATTTGTATTAAGGACTTGTGATTAGCTTGGAATGGTTCAGTAACACTTCGCAACAAAGCATAACAGCAGTAAGATGCATACATTGTAGCCAGATGTGCTGGTTTAGAATGTGCCTACTCAATACTATTTGTTTCGTTCAGTTAGATATATCTACATGACTGACTATGTTACCCTTGGTGTCTTTTGGAATAATTTTACAATGTTGTACACCATGTAGCTCATCTGTATGTCGCTGCTGAATGACAGCAGCAATCTTACTGTCAAACAATCACTCTTGTTGAATTCTTGATATTGACATTGGCTGATTCTTTGTTTCCAGATTCTTGCAGTCCTTGTACCAATTGTTGGTCTGGGAGCCTTTCTCTGGTGGGCAGGGCGTGATATAGTTCAAGGCAGTGTAAGGATCTTTAACTCTAGTCTTTATGACTCAGGTTTCAGAGTGAAAATAAGCTTTTTTCTTGAAACAGGATTTGAAGAGCTCATATTGTCGACAAATTTCTATGAGGATTATATTGTGAAACTCTCAGGATAGAGATATTTGACATCATATTATGTTATTGATGCATCAAGCATCTTAAATAATAATTGATCCTGCATATTTGTTGAAAATCTTGCGACTACTGTAGCTTTTTTTCACTTCATATTTCCGAAGGAGTAATTTGGTTTGATTCAGATATTTCTAATGATGTTTCTTTAATCAGAGAATTTGTTCTGTATATTCTTATATGAAGTGGATATGAGCAAATGTGACAATGATCCACTGACATATTGCCCTTCCAGTGCATCTTTAAAGCATTGCCGCTTTGGTCTCACGCTTGTATGTGATTTGTGATGCTTGCTTCATTGTACTAAAAACTTGAGTGTCATGTGGGTAACAGCTATTTCCAGGTGAAAATAAAACAATTTTCTCATCCGTGAACCAGATGCAATGTTATGATAATGGGTCAATGGATGGATAATCTTTAATGTCCGTGAATATTGTCCACTATGACTTCTTTCATGAACTTGCAGTGTTGGGCCAATTATTTTCTATGGGCAAATCTTCTGGAGAAAGAAATGGTTTTCTCTAAAACATCCCCAAGCAATTCCATTTTAATTGTTGAGTTACATCAGTGTATAATTTGTTTTACATTTTTTTCCCGAAAGCTCCCTAAATTTTGCATGTCTAAACTGGGTTACCTATTGTGTGGATAATCTGGTTGCCTATTAATCCCAAGTAGCTGAAGGTATTAAAAGTTGCTAGGGCTCTGTGGATTCTGTACAACCTTTTTATAGTTAACTTCTATCCTAAGAAGCACGGACACGCCACCGGTATCGGTATGTCGGTGTCGGACACGTATCAGACACTTCGCCCGGTATTTGTTTAGGGTTTAGAAAAATTAGGTCAATCTTTATGGGCTGATCAACATTTTAAATAAGCCAATTATTTGTTTGTTAATGTTAAAATGGGTGAATCATTTTTGAGTATTTGTTTTTTATGCAATAAATATAGAAATTTTATTTTTTTACACTATAAATGTTTTTTTTTTTTTTTTTTAAATTAATCGACGTGACAGTATCGGTACTTTTTCAAAAATCGCGTGTTGACATATCCGATACGTGTCATATCGGACATGCATACCCGTATCGGTACATCATAGCTTCTATCTGAACAAGAAATCATATCTTCTTTGTATTTGATAAATGATAGATTTTAGTTACACGTTTCAAGCATTTGTTTGTTGACTAATTGTTTTATGTGCAGTGTCCAAACTGTGGAAATGAATTTCAAATATTCAAGTAAGATATGTCAATATCCATTTTTGTTATGAAAAGATTATTTTGAAACCGAACTTCTTATTTGCTTTGTTATTTTAGCTAGTTAATTCCAATTTACTTGTTGCAGATCTACATTGAACGATGATTTGCAGCTGTGTCCATTTTGTACTCAGCCATTCTCAGGTAATACTTAATGACGTGAACATCTATTGTGGAGAAAGAAGATTATTTAAAATATCGGTATTTTACGATATGGTGTTGTCATATAAGAGACATAGATTTCGGCCAACCAAATCCAATTTATAGTATGTGCCTCTCGTCTTGGTCAAAGTAACATTCGTTTACTTGTTGTAGTGGTAGATGACGAGTTTGTAGCAGATCCAGTGAAGTTCTCCAATGAATCCACAATATTTGACCAAGCATTCAATGACTTCTCTCCTCGTACCAAAAATGGTTTGCTTCTTTAACTCCGTAGATCAGATTGATTAAAGAAGAAGATGGTTGGGATATTTTTTTCCTTAACGTTTAAATTCTTTTGGCAATAAAACCCAAATTTATCAAGATTCCACTTTCAAGTTATTTTTCATGAACAGGGAAAACATGCATGCAGTAAAGATACAGGTTGAAATTAATTTGTATCCAGTTTTATTTTCAACGGATTAATCTGTCTGATAGCTAAGCTGAAAATTAAATGGTTGAAGTTTGAGCTTACCATAAAATGACATGAGATCCTCTTCATATGAACCAAATTTCTTGTAGTGAAGTTTAAGATTTGTATGCATACATTAGTGAACGCGATAAAAAACAGAAGTTGTCTATTTGTGATTATATCTTTTTATATATATGGTAAGTGCATCAAGCATAGAAACTTGATCATTCTTCATGATTAGGGTTTATGAAGTTTGTACCAATAAAACCATTGTTTGTGAAGAGGGAAGAGTCTGAAATATATGAAGTGATGAAAGCGGATGAGTTCCTCAGTAGAAAATATTCTTATTATTCACATAGTCGCCATCATTAATCTGAAATCCTTGCCCATACAAGCTCTGATCATGAAAGTATTCCTTGAAGGATATGAAAATGATCACATGATTGAGGATGATGAATGATGATAGACGTTATTTCCAATGGTCGTACTGTTATGCGTGCATGATTAAGAATTTCATTCCTATTGCAGAAACTATTTCATGTTAAATACAGTTTTTCATATTATCTTGTACAGGGAAGGATTCATCACTTTCAATTGTTGATGTCGAAGCAGAAATAAGAGATGCAGATTGAGTTTTTTGTGGAAAAATATCTTTGTCGCGAACTAAAAGAAGGTCAATTGCGCTTGTTCCAGTCAACAGAGGCACGATAAGTACAATGTTCTAAATGAGACTACACTTCTGACTCTGTACCTAGATATTATGTGCTGCTACATGCTGTTGTATATTATTTCATCTCTTCGATTTACAATAAACAATTCCTCATATTTTCTCCTAGCCCTCTTGTAAAGGGTGTGATATATAGATCCCCAGGTAGAAGAATTGTTTATAATTTGCTAGTGAAATGGCATTATATTGTATTTAAAGGTTTGTTTGATTTTGTTTAAAATTTTGTTAAAAAACTGAAGTTAAAGTCAATAATTAATTTTAACCACATTTTATGAGACTTATAATTTTTCAACTACATATTTCATCAAGCTAAAAGTTTATTTTTAACAATCAAACAGGCACTAAATGACCTGCTTGACTGACTCAGATTAAATGAGTAAAAATTGTGTGCAATCTAAGACCAATCCTTTTGCAAGATCAAACTAGACTACTTGATTGGGGGTAGGTAAACAGATTGTTCATCCACTTGTGTTTAGAAGGAAAAATAGAGACCCTCTCTCAAAGAGTTCTACCGTAGAAGCTTTCAACGTAGACCTAAAGACAAATTTTCCTCCAAGAAGTAAAAACCTATGACTACATCGTCCTAAAGAGATGTGAGGGAAAGAAGTGACATTTAAAAGTGTTGCTGAGTTAACATCTAAGTTTCATCGTAACAAAGTTTGCAGTCTTTTCGCCAACAAAACCATTGTTTTTCACAATTTTATTTTTGCAATTTCATGATAAAATTATAAAATTAACGAGAGGAATGTATTTAGTTTGGTAAAAAGTTATCAAAATTTGAATTCTGTTAACAAAATTTGTTACAACAGTAAGAAGTAAGACAAACTTCAAAATATGATTGAAAATTTGTGTGATTATATAATGCCATCAACGTATACTAGTCAGACTAACACGACGTGATTTACAAATCCAGCCTAGAAATGAGAATGACCATAGGTGAGGCTTTTCATTTGCAAGCCTATTTCTCATCCAACACTCGTAAACTCAATGAATGGCAAAATCGACAGCTCTGGATTACCAAATCATAAATCACATTTCTTAGATGAAATGACGAGCAAAATATAAATATCTTTTATTACTGAAATGTGGAAATGTCAGGCTGGCTGGTACCGGAATCTCAACATGCGATATAAAGAAAAACAAGTAAAAGTAGCTTCTAACACATTCCAACCTTGTACGAGGTTATCTACAACAAGGAAGTGAGCATCTCAAAGAGATCATAATCTGCATCTAGAATCTAAAAGTGTGATGCCCAAAGTAAACCACTTTACTCCAGATGCATCAACAGACCCATAACTAGTGAGGAGCCCCTTCAACTTTCTGCCAAGACGGGCAATGCAAATCATGATAATATCATGTTGAAATAGAATAATGATACATAATGTCATCAAAAGAAAACTAAAACTGTTCAGAAGAAACATAGAACAATTGCCGGTTTGATAATCAAGATAAGTCCAAATGTAGAATCACGCCAAGAATGACAGTTTTTGAACAAAATAATAAGTGTATTAGCAGCGATAAAATTATACCTCTTCTTTCTTCTCTTTCTTGCCACTCGTAAAGTATTTGTAACCTCCAAAAATGAGCAAGCCCCATCCAGTAAGAGAGACAATCACAAACTGCAAAAGACCACAGGCTCTGGTCAAGCAGACAATTGGCTTACCATTTGCAACCCTTGTGCATCTTAATGTCAAAGCCCATTTAAAGATTCTTACATATGAAAAACTCGAGAAAGTTAAGATTCGTCTGAAAAAGCCCAATCAGCTGGTTTTTCATATCATTTTACCATCCATTGAAATATAGCACTAACAATGATAAATTTTAATTGATCTTGAACAAATTATCCTCAATCCTCCTTTAGTTTGTCACTCAACAAAGAACCACCATTAAAACTGATTCAGTTTGCAATTTCCGGTAGCTGATATCTCCCTTCCTCCTCCCGCTGTCACTATAACTCATTCATTTTTCGATAAATGTAAATAATTATTTGGGTTTTAAGACAGAAGAACTTTTAGAAGGTATCTATTAGTATTCTTCTCAACATGTATCAAACATATCCTGAATAAAACATAAAAATTTAAGAAGTAAAAACAGCTGAAGTTATATTACTCAGTGGCGGAGTCAGACTTTTGGAGTTGGAGGGTCCCAAATAGGGATGGGCCCGAGAGGCTGCCCCCGAAATTTTTTTTTCCTCAAATCACAATTACTGAACTTATTCTTATGAGAATCTAATAATTTTTTATAGGTCATAGTATTTAAAAATCTTACAAGAAGTCATTGCACAAAAATAGAACCTATATCTATTTTATCTAAAATTAAGCTATGTAGTTGATGGACACAAATTTAAACTCTTTTAATAGTGTTATATACAATTATTATTTGAACACGATATGTATTAACAAGCAAATACCTTTATTAATTTTGTATTATCATTTGAGGAATGGAACAATTATTTGTAATTTTGTATTATTAATTTTATTAGGCCAATATGTCCAATTGTCTTACATTAAGAGTCAGTTTGGTCTAATTTACGAACTAGTTTATTTGACCAAAATGACTTATTTGATAAAAATAATTTATTTGACCAAAAATTTCCCTTAGTAGTATGATATTTTTTACTATTCTTTGTCAAATAAACTATTTAGGTCAAATAAACTAATTTTTAAACTATACCAAACAAGCTCTAAGTGATATTGGGTCAATGGATCCAATTGTCATCCATTAAACCGATATTAAGTAAAAGTTAAATTATATATTAAAAATTAAAAACTAAAAAAAAAAAAAAAAAAAACCCAAAAAATTGGGGGTCCAGTCCCCCCAACTCCACCCCTGATATTACTAAAGAATAAAGATCACTGGATAGCTAATTGTGATACTAATTGTGATACTGACATATATGCAAAAAAGATCGGTGATCCTTTTGGATGTTGGCTAGTAAAACAGAAAGGATTGGAATTTACCAGTCTTTTCCCCTTCACAAGGGAAAACCTAGTTAACAGATGCATATTAAACCAGTAGTACCTTGGTCATCTATACTTAGGAACAAAAGGCTTTTAAGATCAAATGTAATCACTTTTTATATGTGCTATACATTTGTGTGTTGCCTATTGAAATTGTGTTATTTTCCTACAAAATGGAATAGTAATGCAGACACCTAAATAACAGGATGAATATTGCTATTTATGCATGAGCTTCTGTTTGGAATCTGGTACTAAAGAAGTTCAATAATGTTTCTTCTTTCAACGATCTCTACTTTTCCACTCCTTGCTATTTTTGTCTTACTTTCAAAATGTTATAAAACAAAATGTCTGTGACAAATGTATAGGTGTTCGAGCTCTTCAAAAGCTAAATATTCATAAGCCTCAGGATAACTTAACAGCATGCATTGACGCAGACCCGGAAGAGCAATATGTGAGCATGTGTGCTCCTTTAAACGCACATGCTGATGATCTTGATTGCTTCAAGTTCATTAGGATGATTCTTGCAGCAATTAGCTTACAATTTGAACACTTATCAAACAATTTCATAAGCCATCAGCTTAATTAAAAGCACTAATTTCACTTTAGCAGCCACAAAGAAATAGCTGGGAATTCAAATTTGAAACACCAACAATGAAATCGAGATAATAAATAAGAAAGAAAAATGGTCCAGAAAACGTACGTGCTCTTCTTTCCACTTCGACGGGCTCATCGGATCCTCCCAAAAATTCACTTTCGGAGGTCCATGATGATCTGGATTACAACCACAGGAATTAAAATATAATCAATTAGTCACAAAAATAGAATATTATATATATATATATATATATATATATATATATATATATATATATATATATATATTTCTTACTTCCCGAGCAACATCGATTCCGATTTTTTCTCAAAAAATAAATAATTTCGATTTTATGTCATGGTTTCGAGTGGAGTTTATAAATTTGAATCCACATCGGATGTGTGGGCATCCTTTATGTGGTTTATATGGGCCGGTTTCCAACCACATTAACTAGGCTTTTGTCGGATGGCTCTTCCAAGTCCCATGACATTGGTATCGGAGCAGGCACCACGTCTTCACGCCTCGGTTACCACTTAGGGGTGTGTGAGCACACCGCCGACGTGGACGCCGAGTCGGAAGCGTGGTGGTTTGTCATGGTTTCTAGTGAGTTTTATGGAACTTGAATCCCATCGGATGTGTGGGCATCCTTTGTGTGGTTTATATGAACTTTGGTTCTATTTGGTTTTTTTGTCAAATGGGCTCTTCCAAGTCCCATGACATTTTACGCATGCGACATTAGAAATTGAGAGCTTAAGCGCTGTAATAAAAACAGAGATGCAGGATTAAACTGCAAAAATTATATCAATTTCTTACTTCCCCGAGCAACATCAATTCCGGTTTTTCTCAAAAAAAGAAACAATTTCAATTTTACGTATGCGACATTAGAAATTGAGAGCTTAAGCGCTGTAATAAAAACAGAGATGCAGGATTAAATTGCAAAAATTACCGCCGCCGCTGGCGAGACCGCGCCGCTGGATTAGGCTGGAGGCTTGTGTTGATTTGGGAATAGAAAGCCGAGCCATTATCGAGGCTTGGCGAGTCGCGGCTGTCCGCCATTTTATGTTCCGCCTTCTTTTTTTTTTTTTATGTTCAGAGCTTTTTTCTGTTATGCGGTGAGTCGGCGATTGAGAAGGTGGAAGAGAGCTGGTGGAGTGTGCAGAATGTACGAGAAATGAACCCAATGCTTGCATTTTACACCCTAAAAATATATCAATTTACATTTCAGACCATAGAAACACAAAAATTACAAATTATAACTCAAATCATGATCCGTCAATAATTTACGCCTATATTCATCTTGGAAATTATGTCTTGCACCTCAATATTTTAACAAACTCGGTCGAAAATTTTTAACCTACCTTTGGACACAATAAGAAGGCCATTAATAAAAATTCCCGTTATTCATTTAGCTTTATTTAACTGTGAAAAATGAATAAAAAAAACACATTGTTAACTACGCCTGTTTTATAATTTATTCGCAACTTTTGATACTTAAATTCACATTAAACCATCAAAATAGAGTTCACTACCTTTTTCACACTTTCTCTACATATGGACCATTTTACTCTCGCCTCACGCTTAAACTCTGCCTTCTAAAACACTTAATAATAGTCGTCAAATTTTCAAATATAAAATATCGCTTAAATATTTATGATGGTCTAGTAACCATTTCAAAAATAGTTTACATTTACCAATGGATAGCGTTGCTTTACCAATAATACTTAGAGCATCCAATGCAAAGGTGACTTGCTAAAAAATTTGTCACATAAGTAAAATAATTTTGAAAAATTTATCTACAATACAAGTTAACTCTACATTCAAAAATTTTATTAAACATGCTGAATCAACCAAATTTAAAATTTTATGCAAACTTAAATTTAATTTTTTTATTTTTAAAAAAATAAAAGACATTTAATAATAGTTTATAAAATACATTAAATACTAATTTTAAACTTGAATGTCTATATATTAAAATTCAATAATAATAAATAGATCAAAAGGCTTTCAACATCCATACTACCTATGTACAAATACATTCTTGTCACAAAAGAACTTAAATCAGTGTATATATAGGTAGACAAAAAAAGCTGGGCAGGCCTCACGTTTTCTAGATGGGCTGGGCACGTTTTCTAGTTGGGCTAGCCTGGGCCGACCTAAAACATGGTCAGGTTGGCACGGCCCATTTGTCACCAGTAGCTGAGGGCCTCAGATGGAAGTCCTTTTATAGCCTGGTTCATCATGACTAAAAAGTCACAACTCTGAATAAGAGTTTCACACATCCAATGACTAATGACTTAAAAACTACTCGTGCAATTGTGCTGAAGCATAAAGAAGTTTCTATGTACATTCTATCAAGTTATACACACAAATTACACGTAGTTGCCCTAAAAGTTATTCAACAACTAAAAACTAAATGACTCATAGGAATGAGAGCCCAGATTCTCACCAAAGAAGAAACAATTTATCGTATAAACTTCACAAAGTCGTGCCCTCGAGTTAAACTCTGATGAATACAACTAAACGGAAGATTTCAGTTCTTCGTACCAAACTCAGGCATTTCCACTACAGAAATATAAACAAATATGCACTGGCGTCGGATGTTACAAAGTCCCGGACGTAGTTACTTTCAGATGTCATGCAGTATTCCAGAGCTCTTCATTCATAAAAATAAACAAATATTCACTAGTGTTAGATGTTACAAAGCCCCAGACGTAGTTACTTTCAGATGTCATGCAGTATTCCAGAGCTCTTCATTCATAATATACATTCCCTAGTTCAACATTCTGCAATAAAATCAACTTGAACATCAGAAGATCAATCAAAACCGTAATATTCTAGGGAAAGGAGGTCAGATTCATTTTTAAGTTCTATGAATCTCATGCTTCCCTATCTCTTCAAAATAGACAGTAACTTCAAGAAAATGATTGCATCACATCAAGTTTAGATAACCAAAAAATGGAAAAAAAAGGATAACTAAAAGTGTTTATGCTGAAGCCCTTCAGACTAACCAATTTTTTGAACAAATAAAGTTCCAGAAATTGATATTAGTGGAACCTTCTCCGGTCCCACTATATCATCACAGCTACATCAGAGTTATAAACCATCAGCGAGAAAACAAGGTGCACCCAGGGGAAATACAAGTTAATTTAAGACATCAATAAAATTGTTAAGCTGTTTCACTTTTTCACTAGAAAATGGCACAACTTACATGAAGATATCTCCACAAGGGAGCCTTAAGGCTGTAAAAGCAGAAATCTCCAACAGGTTGCGATAATCCTCAAGCAGGTTGAAACTTTGAATTGATTAAATATTGATCAAGAACCAGAGAGTCTTATCTCTTTTAATCTCTTCAGTTCAGTAGTTACACAAAACCTACATCATCACAATTTAAAGAAAGCAAATTGCACGTGCAGTAGAGGAAGGCAGTAGCCTTCTCTGAACCATATTGTTAATGTTATTTGAAGAACTCGCAAATGTGAGGAGGTCATATTTTAAAAGAAATATCAATTTAAAACTGCATGATTTTCATTCTTCAAATAACAAATCGTGATCTTTTTAATTGAAACTAAGAGATGGACAAAAATAGTTCACGCAATTCAATTTTGTTTTAAAAAGGAAATATGTGATGTTTGTGATGAAATGCACTTTCTTGAGAGCCTAAAAGAGAAACAGCTGAGCTTGCTAATTTGAAAACTGAAGAACAATTGCACTTTCTTGTGACTAATCCTTTATAAAGTAAGGTACATTTTAAAAGCCAAACATAACTGAAATATGAACAGAAACCTAGACAGACCAAGCAGCAATTGAACCACTAAATTATTTGACTAAGCTGACCAGTTCTTACACATCAAGATGTCCATTTTAGAGATTAATTCCAGCAAAAAGCAACTCCAACTCCTCATCCTGTGATGTTGTCCGCTGCTAACCAGAAAACAATAGCATTAGTTACTTTAGTATAAATGAGAGCATCGAGAAAAAACATCCTAATATGAGAGTAAAACTATAATTTGCTAAACTGTCTTGTTTAAAGGATAAAACTAAAGACTTTTTTGATAAGTAAAACTAAGTCCAATGGAACAAAAACCCATTTTGGAAAAATTCTACACCAAACAAGCTGGAAGCTACTCAAATACTCAAATATATCAGGTTAAGTGCCTTGAGAACACCAGAGATTTTTGCCAATGCTTTTGATAAATAACATAGTATCTACACAAACTCCTACCAAATCAAGAACTCTAGGGATAATCTTCATACCGCAAATTAAGAAATTCTAGGTTACTTCCAAAATATCACTTTTCAGAAAAGAATATGTTTCCATTGGTACAAATGAATCTCCATTGTTGACTGCAAAAAGGTTCGCAGCCAAGCACAACATGGTCTAATTGATCGAATACATACGCATTCTAACTTTATAATGCAGTTTCCTTCTAATTTAATTGATAATTACTATGAATATAGCCAATAGGGTGGCTGATATTATGTGACAGTTTTACTTTAGAAGGAAACCTAGTTTGTTTAATTAATACATGAAAATCAATTAACAAATTCCATATAATGCAAAGGGAAGAAAATTAATTAGACCTCATTGACCCATGGAAGTCATTGCTTGCAGGGGGCTTTTGTTACATGGGTAGGCAATAATAATTCTCGCGTTCACATGAGTTTTTCTTCTTTATCTTCTCTAACTCTATATTTTCTTCCTATTTATTGAGTACACGGGTTTTCTGGCGCACAGCCGACCAACAAAATGGAATGGCCTGGTCCTATACCTTTATCATAATACATCAACCAAACAATGGGCAATGGCACCAAAGCAGCTAAGATTGACAATTTTCTTTATATTACTCATCTCCATTAACATTCCAGCAGCCTCTGTGTTGATATTTTAAACTATCACAAGGACCTGATATAGCAAGCTACTGATAAAAAGATTGCAACGGTGCAAGTGCATGGCCGTGAAGCTTTAATTTTCCAAGAAGAAAAACTTAGCTTCCACTAAATTTCACTTCCACAGCAAAAATGATACTAAGTTGCAAAGCCTATAGTTCTCATATTAGTAACAAAAGCTGTTGCACCGAGAAAGAATTTACATTAAAAAAGCAAATATTGAACCAACTTGTCTAAAAGTTTGAGTTACCAAAGAGGGACCAATAATTTTTTCTAAATTTAGTCTAAAGCACACTCTCACTCTTAGGTGCACGATGAATCCGTATCAAAAGCCTAACATGTACATAATTTTCATAAACGGGATGTCTCATACCATATTCAACCATCTCACTTAAAAACTTAAGCTATTAACAAGTGCACACAGTTATTTATTTAAATTTAACCTTCAACATATATCATGTACCTGAATCGACAGGAGCTGGAGAATTTTGTCCAGTACCAGAAGACAGTGAGTTGCGTAGCTGCTGTTTTCAGGCAACCAGTTCATTCTCCTCTTTTCCTCATTGCCCACCTGATTCGACGCAATGGTAGCCTGAGTCACGGAGAAATTCTGTGAAGGCTGATTATTAAGGGCATTACTGCCCTTGTACTGCTCAAATGGATCCACTTTTGCACTTCGCGTACGCAACCCACCATGGAAAGTTGTTCGAATTACAAAATAATAAGTTCAAAAACAACCATCATCACAAGAACACGATCAATAAATTGAAGTAAAGTGTGTTTCCATATAAACCCAAAACTACCAGTTTCAACAGCCATGAATTTTGCTATTTAATTTACCAAACAGGCTTGTTCTTCAATGGGATGAAGCGAATTGGAGGGTCCAAAACGACGCAGCTTTGCAGGAATTTGAGAATATTTTGCCGCTTCCACAGTTGTAAAACTTCTAGAGCACCCAATGTCTATTCCCAGAGCTTCTAGTAGTATGATCGTGCGTGTTTGGCTAAGTTTGAAAATTATACTTATAAGTGAAAATATAAATTAAATAAGTTTTTTATTGGGTAATTTGCAATTTTGGTCTCCAACCTTTCAAATCTATAACTAATCTACCTCTAACTAATTTTTTTAGCATCAAGCATCCCCAACCTTTCAATTTATTGCAAATCGCGTCTCCATTGACATATTTTGACGAATTTGCAATCTTCTTTAAATAAACAAAAATAGAAAAAAACAAAAAACAAAAAAGAAAAAAAAAATTGCAAATAAAGTCACATACTTTTAAAAAATACAAAATAACTTCATCTTCCCCCAAACACCTATCCAATGCTGGATATCAATCTGATTTACCACTCCAGTGATCAAAAGATCTAAACAAAACTGTGACACCCATAAGTAGATCCACCATTGTCTTACCTTTATATCGACACATTGAAAAAGAAGATCATATTTATAGATAGAGAAAGAGGGGAGAGAGAGAGTTTTTCAACCTTCAACGTCCAAGTTAGGGAACAACCTCCGAAGAACCTTCGCCACGCACTTCTTTTGTCCGAAACAAATTAAGGTGTTGGAGTTTCAAAGGTCGAAGATTGCTAATCAACTGGTGGTAATGTTTTGGTCTGAAAAGTGTGAGATTCAGGCCAAGGATGCACTGAAATGGGTTTCTATAAACAACATGATGTGCTTTATATGTGGAAAAAAAATACGGGCCTTGATTCTTACAATTATGAGACAGAAGAACTGCAGAGATTGGTAGATGAAGGTTATGATTTGTTGGGTACGATGGATTGGTCGGATCATCTTCCATGGTTGGCGGATTTCGACATACAAGAGATCCGGTTTAAGATGCTCCAAGCTCGTACCCAAAGTGAACCGGTTTGTCGACCATATTATCGATGAACACAATGCGGAATCCGACGGGCTCTGCGGTGATTTTGTGGATGTTTTGCTGTCTCTACTAGGGCCCGATAAATTGTCGGAATTCGACATGATCGTCATTCTTTGGGTCAAGACAATAGCATATATCCTATTCTATGATTCGAAAAAAAAGAAAGATTTTTACTCGGTCTTATGAGCTCAATATACATGTGGCTAGCATAAATGATTGTTGTTTGAGAAGTTTCTTAAAGTTCATGAATTGGATCTACTTATGGGTGTCACAGTTGCTTAGATCTTTTGGTCACTGGAATGCTAAATCAAATTGTTGATTTTCAGATTGGTGTCCAGAGTAGATTTTTGGGGAAGATGAAGTTATATTGTATTTTTTAAAATTGTAATTTTTTTTTTTTTTTTGTTATTTTTATTTTTGTTTATTTAAAGAGGAGGGCAAATCAGTCAAGATATGTCAATGTGGACGTGATTTGCAATAAATTGAAAGGTTAGTGATGCCTGGTGCTAAAAAATTTGGTCAATGGTAGATTAATTACAAATTTAAGAAGTTGGGGACTAAAATTATAAATTACCCTTTTTTATTAGTTAAGCTTAAAATAAATATTTTTTCATTTTAATACATAAAAGACAAAATAATATATTTTCAACATGATAAATTGAATGTTTTTATGGACAATTAATTTGCAAGAGCATCTCCAAGACATTTTTTTGTATTTTAAAGAACATACATAAATTTAGAAAGTAAATTTTTTGAAAAACTCTTGGGGGTGTCCGAACTCGATTTTAAAACATTTCTTAATATTTATGAATTCTTATAAATTTGATGACTTTGAATAGAATTCAATAGATTTTATAAGATTTCAACATAATTCTATAATATAAATTTTAATGGATTCTTATAGATTTCTATAGATTCTCATGGATTTGGGTTTTTTTATAAAAAATTATAATTTTACCTCCACAATTACTCAAATTCGTCAACCTGGAATAAAGAAAATTTTAAAATTCCACATACCATTTCAAGGTCTATATTTTCTTTTCAAACCAGATTAAACGAGTAACTTGCTATAGAATTAATTTTTGATAATCTAACTCACCACAAAAATGTACCATTTTCTTTATTATGAATAGACTAATAGCCCTCGAAAAAAATAAAAACAGACCACTAATTCATGCCCACTATTAAAAAAAAAAAAAAAAATAGAAATAGCCTTCAAATGTAACATGCCCATATGGATTGCTATAATTATTTCAGTCACAAATAAAATGTCTTGAGATTTTAAATGTAATGTGAATATATATCAACAATTTTTCTTAAAGATGTATTGCGTGTTTATCAATGATAGAAATCAAGGTATTACTTATATCAAACGTAATTTTTCTTTACCACCATAATTAAAAAAAAAAAAAAAAAACTTTTACTTCAACAAATTTAACAGAATTTTCTACTCAATTTCTATCACTCTTCATTCACATCGTTCATGATCACCCCACATTTCTGATGCTATATTAATTCTCCATTCATTTACATGTTCTCTTTGTTGCTCTTGAGTTTCGAAAACATTTTCATCCTCTTCAAATCCTGCTAATGATGGCGATGATGGAGATAAAGCTTCATTGTCTGGTTCAACAGGAAATTCATGTGAACGACACTCTTTGCGAAGAAAATTGTGCAATCCTACACAAACTAGCACTAGCTCTGCTTGCGTTCTAAATGGAAATGGAGGTGCCGATTTAAAAATTTGTAAATCGCGATTTGAATATGCCAAATATTCCCTCAATTACATTTCTCAAGGAAGCATGACGAAGATTAAACACTTCATTGGCATTTTCAAGATTACGACCTTCGCCACCAAAATCTTGGACATGATATCGAACACCTCGAAATGGAGCTAAGAATTGACGACGATTTACAAATCTACAATCCACAAGAAAATATTTACCGTAATATGTCATAATGATCTCGTGTCAAGAAAAAGATAAAGTGTTATTCTAAAAAAGAAGAAAAAAACGTGTAACTAATAACCAATTCAAGAAATAAAAGTACGAACCTTGTGGTACTTTAAGTCAATTTCTTCTTACCAAAGCGTCATTTAGTAGTTTTGAATCATGAGCTGAACATTCCCATCCACTAAGAATATAAATGAATTCCAAGTCAAAATTGCAAGCTGCCAATATATTTTGAGATAATGATCCATGGCGATTACGATAATCGCCACGCCACGCTCACGATATCATAGCCGGTATATGTGTGCCGTCAATAGCTTCAACACAATCCTAAATGAATAAAATAATTTTAACAATATATTTTGTTACATTATTAATACTAATAGGTAATTGTTATAAACATGTTGTATAATTTACCTTAAAATAAGGATACGATCTTGTACTTTCTCTTATTTTACTTGCATCAGAGATCCGAGCTTGACCATCATATCGATGAAATTGTGTTCAAAGCCTTCAAAACTTTGTTGAAATTTACGCTAGATGTGGAATGTGCTCGACCAAACGTCTTACGAGTAAGACAATATCGAGAATTTTGACCAACGGTGAGCAAGAATGTTGCAAGCATTTCTTCAACACATATATATCGTGTATCTCGCAGAGGTGTTTTTTCTCTAATGATATTGCAAAGCTTTAAAAAACATTAGGATACATCCTATACATCTATCTAAAGTGTTTAAGATCCTCTTTCAATACTTTATGAATGTAATCATATCCAACCGTAGTAATTGATCGTCGAATGGACGTTCTTTATATTCACCACACATGATAACCATTAACTCACTTAATAAATGAAGTATTGCTTGAAGTGCCATTAAAACTAATTTGATAGTTTCATCGAATTCTTCCTCAAATTCTTGTTTTATTCCTTCATCCATATCTTCTCCCACCTGAAAAGACATAGTCGCTTGCATTAAAACATATACACATGATATATATATATATAAAACAGGTTCATGCTACAAAACATAGAACATTAACTATATGATAAATATAAGAATTTGTCCATATTGAAATCAATGTTTATAAAAATAACTCATATCAAAGTTTCATCAAAGTTACAAACCAAATTAAAACAAAGTAATCTAAAATCACATTGTAATGAAAAATTGAAAATGTTAAAACACTTTCTCAAATAAGCAAACTCATTCCACATTATATTTTATCCACTCCCAACGCTCTTCGTGTGACATTTTCAAAAAAGCATCTTTCATTCCAAACTTATGAATGAATACAGGCACTTTGTAGCGAGTGTGATTATCCAAGTTTGGAGTTTCTTTGATAGCATTCCATATATTGTTCTTGTTTTCTACTTCCTTGTTCTCTATTTCCTTGTTCTCTCTATCTCTTTCCCTTTTCTCCATCAGCTTAAGCATTCCGCGAATATCAGCTGCAATTTCAATAATAGAATCCATGGGAAGAGAAATCTTTGCTTGAACATCAGCTCGAGTCATGGTTTCAAACGAGCTAGAATTATCTTCATATTCTATTCTTTTTCGCTTTTGGGACCTTTATTTTTCGTAGGAATCTCCTTGTTAGTTTCCATTGTCATTTGGAGAAGAATTATAATTTTCATATGATGGAACATAATTTGATTGGTCATGTTGACTTTGTATGTATGCCTCTTGACTCTCATCAAACACATAGTCATCTATCTTGACATGTCTATTTTCTTCAACTCCATATATTCTTGCATCTGATTCATCACCCAAACCATTGAGTTTCTCTCTGTAGCTGTTGCATTGCCAATTGCTACATGTAAATCTTCATAGTCAGCAATGGTGTCGGTACGAAGGTGCCTCTGTTTTGGGTGAGACTAGCAAAGAACAAGTATATAGAATAATTAATAAGTCATCATTTATTGTATGAAAAATTGTACATTAATCCACAAGAAAATATTATATCAAAATCTCACATCGAAGTAATTTTCTCACACTTCATCACTAGCAGTGAACTTTTTTGTGATTAGGTCCCACCCGAAACCAGAACTATACCGCATAAGCTCAGAGTATTTATTCAATTTTTGCTTAAACCAAGTCAATCAACTTTGGTACATAGCATAGTTCTTTTGACATCCAAGCTTTTCATTCAAAATAGGAAATATTTTTTTTTCAATTGTCTGTCTGCTTAAACCCCCATTGGTACTATCCACGATTAGCGGCATCAACCATAAGCTCTAACAATATAGAGCTCTCTTCCACGCGCTCCATGCATTATATCCAATTCTTTGTTTTCCTTGTGAATCTCCCATTTATAATCTCACTACATTGTCCGTGATATAAATAATGAGTTATATATATATATGTGTGTGTGTCGCTTAATATGAATATTGCATACACAAATTAAAAAATAATAATAGTGCCGAGAAAGGTTAATATGAATATCACATATCACATTATAATTAAGCTTTGCCAAACACGATGAAGCACATTAGATGGTTCAAACACGACGTGTATCAATAGAAGTCCACATAACTTGTATGTTGAAGATGACGCAGTATTATCTGCCCAAGAATTTGTATGAACGATAAACTTGAAAATGCAACTACAACATAGAAACTATAATAACTTAGAAAAACTCTGGAAAACAAACCAGCTGATAACAATGACATGGATCCTCAGAAAGTAGAAATATCTGAACTTTAAAGATTTCAATTGAGAAAAAAAAAAACTAGTATCAACTTGGGAAGGAAGTTCTATCTAAGACCTAGAGGACATGATTTGTTCATGAGCTTCTACTGAATAATTTTAAATATTCATGCACTTCTCACGTCTCTTTGCAAAAGAAAAGGATACCATATTCTGCTAAATGGGCTTGTTTGTTAACTATATGAATTGAAAAGTTTTCTAATCTTGTATTCATAGATAATACTGTGTCAAATTTTCTATATCCAAGTCAATTAAATTCTCTTATTAGAGGACAATGAACCTAGGGTCCATTTGGTAGCTAAGTTATTCACAGTTTTTTGGTTTTTATTTTCGAAATTCTAAAACATTAAATGAAAACATGCTTGCTTGGCTATGTTCATAAGTCTTTCTGCACTATTACTGAAAGAGAAAATACTGGAAATACTGATCATTAATGAGGTCCAGCTTTCATTTCCCACGAACCACAGAAAAGTTTCGCATAAATCTCATATCATCCCCTATCTCTCTCATTACCTCCATGCCAATCACCAGTATGAATAGAGATCTGACCTCTCATTGCCAACACACTCATGACAGCAAACAACATCACTTTACCATAGAAGAATTCAGATGTTTCTACTTTCTAGCAGAAAACGATTTTTAGCAGAAAAGCTAAGTAATGGACCAAATTATCTCGACTTACAATATATTTGTAGTGCCACATTTTGGACTAAACTAGTTGGCACAATCTTTAAAATTATAATGAAAATCAGGCCCCCACTTTAAAATTATAATGAAAATCAGGCCCCCACTATGTATATTCTTCAAAAATCTATTGAAAAACACAGTTTTATGAAAAGCCCAAGTAAATACGCCACATTCTCTCCAAAATTGGGGAAGTTGTCTTTAACCAGCTATAATAACAAATCATCAAAAAATCACATTCAATTATTCATACCCACTAATTGATAGTATCTTCCAAATATTTTCCTAAGACAATTCAAATCCCTCAAAGCATCCATCAGAAACCACTGAATAATTGAGACTCGGTTCAGTTGAAACCCTAAAGTCAAAAATTCGCGTACAATTTTGTATTCAATTTCAGTTAAATCCATGAATCAATGCTCTTAAATGGTGACAACTCATTCTTCATCGATTAAGTGTACCACAGCGTTGGAAACGATCCAAAAGGAGTAGAGAAAAGGTCGACAAATCATCAAACTTGAACAGATTTTTATTTGACACGACCACAAAGATTGAAAATCCAAGTACATATAATACACAAATAAATAACAAGTGTATCTATAGGTTGAGTGCATACCTGCAATCTGTCAGAGAATGATGCAAAATGTGAAGAGAGAAATTGTATATTTTGGGTTTCGCAGGGAAAGAGGCGAGACGGAGAGGGAGGGATTGAAATTTCAAGCAACCGGCCTAGAATTGCTAAACAATTTGGTATTTATATTTATGGGTTTGAAATCTATTAAAATACGTTAAAATCTTATAATTAATGAAATCTTTAGAAATTTATTAATTGTTGGGAATAACAGATTTAAAGAATCTATTTAAATCGAGTTGAGACACTTAAATTTTAATGAAATCTATTAAAATCGTGTTTGGGATCACCTAAATTTCAATAGAATTTATTAAAATCACGTGTTGGGACCCTAAATTTATATAAATTTATATGAATTTATAAAATCTATTCAAATTGGATTTGGGGACACCCCTTAATAACTTCTTTATTTTTAACACTTCATTTTACTTCTTCAAACAAGTATTTAGGGGGAGTGTCCACAACTTAGACTTGAAATTTTTTTAAAAAGCTATGTAAATTTTGGTGTTCCCAACTCAGATTTTAATAGATTTAATTGAAATTTAGGTATCCTCAACTTTAATAGATTCAATTGAAATTTAGGTATCCTCAACTCAAATTTAAATGGATTTTTTAGAAATTTAGGCCTCCTCAATTATTAGTAGATTTCTAAAGATTTCATTAATTAGAAGATTTAAACTGATTTGCATGGATTTCAAGCTCATAAATCTGAATACCAAATTCTTTATGAATTATATCCTCACCTCTCAAATTTTCAATCCAATTATTCTCTTACGCATATCTTTCCTCTCGCCTCTCTCTTCAATTTGTGCCACAAATTTTTGTAGTAAACTCTTGTTTTTCATTTTCAATTTATATTAGCATGGAAATTTATTGAATTTTTTATTTTTTATTTTAATATTTTTTTTTGTACAATTGTCAAACATCGTCTTTGAAATTCCATTCTTGATGCTTCATGACCATTTATTGAACCAAAGAATTGGACTGAAAAATATAAATAATTTATTGATAAATATTAATTAGATAATTAGTCTAATACCATATAAGACAATTAGATATTGGTTGTAAAGTTCTTTTTTGAATTTGGAAAGATTTACTCGTCAACTATGACACATGTAAATTTTCTTTTTAAGTCATAAAATAAATTTTTATACAAGATGATTAAACAATTGATTTTGGAAAAGAATGAATCCGACATGTCCATCATCTAGTCTCAGATATGAAAGATAAATTTTTATTAAAAAAAAGCAAGTAGAAAGAAAGTGAAAATTAAAACTTTATTTCAAATTTTTTTCAAGAAGTCTTGCTTTGTAATCATTTTTTTTTTAAATTCAAAATCGAGGAAGTTGATAATAGTAATGTGAATCCTCTCAAACAATCGATCTAATTGCGCTTCGAGTTTAGAGACGATTGATGATCTATTTATTAGTTGTATTCCCTATGAGCTTAGCTGGTACAACTGTCGGATTGGTATACCTCTCAATCCATCGGATCGTTTACTTCTTTGACTCAAAATAATTTTTACTTCTTTATATTTTTATAATTTTTCTCTTTCTAAAATTCTATTCAAAATATTTGTTTATGTAGGACAGTCACTTGAACTATTTAGAATAAAAACAATGACAAATTATTATTTTTAATAAAAAGATCACAAATCCATGAAAATTCATAAAAATCCATAAGAATATATTGAAATTTTTAATATAGAATTCTGTTGAAATCTTATAAATTATGTGGAATCCTATTTAAATTCATAAAATTCATTCAAATTCATAAATATTAACAAATCTTTTTTCCCTATATTTTTATTTTGATATGGTTTCTTCTTAAATATTATATAATTTTCCTCTGTTTTTATTTTATTTTATTTTGTATATACTATTTAATTTAATCAACATATAAGTATTAAAATTGGAATTCTTTGAATACATTTAATTATCTCTCTATTTTAAAATTTTAATTTGGAAAGTTTCTTAAAGCATAATTTTAAATGTTGATTCTCTAAAATAGAAAACATATTATGCTCCAGTTTGATAGATTATAAACCAAATTGGTTTATTTCAATCGAAATTTTTTATTTTTCAAACTATTTTTAACATGAAATGATAATATTATTAATCAACAAAACATCATTTCAAATAGAAATGACAATTTTATCATTTTACATTAAAGTGGATTGAAAAATCAACAATTTCGACTCAAATAAACCAATATTGGTTTATAAACCCTTATAATATCATCATCGAATGGGACCTATGTTTAAAGAACTTTTTAGAGAATCCTCAATAAATTCTATAAACATAAAATGATCTTTAATTTAAAAAGTCAACTATTAAAATTCTACTCCAATGAACTCTCAAATTTAACATTTTAATTTAGAGAGTGAGAGAGACAAACTCACTCTCTATTATTAAATGCATTCAAACAATTTCAATTTTCTTGATATATTGGCTTTAATTAAATAGTATACATGAATGGGGAGAGAAGCATATGAAAAAAAAAGAAGACGAAAATATATTAATTACTTCTTGGAAAAAGTAAAACAAAGAGCATAGAAATAAAGAGGTTGTTGGAATATTTTTAAAATTTGTTCTTTAAATTTATAGATACTCTTTAAAATGTTAAATATGCACTATAAATATAAATAAGTTGTTGTATATGATCTTAAAGATGTTCTAAGCTTTCCAAATGCTTATGAATAATATTATTTATACATTTTAATACATTGGACAATAAATAAGAAGTTTCACTACTACCTAGATTAGTGACGATCTCTACTATTGATAGAGAAAAATAATTAACAGGCACTCCAATTATTATGAAACATAGTGCATGTTATATAATTATAAGTTTTAAATCCTATGAAATTAGTAGATAACAGTTAAGTAGTAAATTGTGGATTATACAAAATGTGAGGATAAAATGAATGTCCGACTAATTTGATCATCTTAAACATTTAAGCTTAGCTAAACAAGCTATCATGCATGGACAACTTTGAGTTAAATACTATAAATGTCCCTATATTTTGTTAAACGTCCCGAGATGTCATTCAGACTTTAAAACGTTCCTAAAATGCTATTTAGAAACCAGTAATGGGATAGGGTAGGTGGTCCTGGACAGACATTATTACCATCCCCACCCCATCGAAAATTTTTGGGATGGGATGAGATGGGAGGCTGGGATTAGGACGAGGGTGGAGCGGGTATAAAAAAATTCTCATTTATCGTCAAATTTAATTAATTTTTAATAATATTTTTTATTTTTTACATACAATTTAAATTTTAAAACAAAAAATAAAATAAAATAAAAACATTTGGAGTGAGTTCGGAGAATTCGAGGCATGGACCATGATCCTCGTCTCCGCTCCGTTAGTAATTGGGGATGGGATGGGATGGGATGGGAGGGGTGATTTGGTTTGTCATGTAATGTTATTGAACTTTCACAAGTGAATTTTACATGACACTCGATTACATATGCTATTCTGTTACATTCAGTTTTTAAAATCGAGTGGTATATAATATTCATTTTTTAAAGTTCAATAACATTTCAAGAACGTTTTAAAATACAACGACATTTTAAAAACATTTAACAAAATATAATGACATTGAGAATATTTAAGTCGGACAAGTTTCAACCCAGGCACATCACACTTGTTTTAGTTTCTCTTTGAAACATTTAACATGGTCCACTTATTATTAATTTCTTCGTTATTGCGATAGATAGTGGCAAGTGGAATCAATTATAAGATTTTGCTTAAATCCACCAACTAATATTGCCTGTCCATTTTCCCCAAAGAATCTTAATAATTGAAACCCTATCAACATCCACTCTTAACTAAACTCCCATTACATCATTAAATTTTGTTTATTTATTCTTTAAAGAAACTTTTTATATAAAGATTGGTAGTTAATCTTTTGCAATGAACCCCACCCCCACCCCCCATTTGCATTAGTGGATTTGAAGAAATTTGATATGTTGTAATCGGGAAGTTTTTTACAATTATTTCATATGAAATATAAGTTGTATTAAGTAAAGTATTTTTGGTATCGATCAATGACTACTTTCTAATATCTAATTTCTAATAATAATAATAAACGAATCATATTACACGCGTGGACCCTGTTCTCCCAACCAAAGCTAGATAACAAAATGTCAAAAACTCCAATGGCTCCACCTCACACGTAATTGACCAAAAACCAGAGGGAAAGGAAAACATAAAATTTATCTTTTCATAAATCTTTGTCATTGCTGATATATTGTCTAAAAATATAATTAGGAATGCGTAAAAATATTTTTTGTTGCTTATCGTATTTTTAATTAAACAAAATAAATAACAAATGCAAAAGTTTAATAAAACAATCGTCCCTTATTTCACTTCACATTAGTAGAATATTTGGATAAAAATTGTTATTATAAAAAAGATGTAAAAATGAGCTTCAATACAATTAAAACATAAAGTAGATAATAAAAATTGTACTGTGAATATAATCACCGACCGTAGGCTGCTACAAGCACACACAAAAGTATTTATTTGTCCGTCAATACTTCTTTATCCTCTCAAACAAAAATCCATATCTCTCTCTCTTAATTCTTCTATTTCCATATATTCTTCTCCATATTCATCAAAATCAAACTTCCCTCAAACAAAATTCTCTCTCTCTCTCTTATTCTTCTCAACTTCTCAATTCATTAAAAATACTTTACGGTCGGATTCCAAAAAGTGTTAAACTAGTAATTTAGGTTTTGAGCAATCAAATCTGTGAATTTATATACAAATAAATAGAGACGTAGAATAAGAATTAAATAAAAAAATAAGTAGATTTTGTATCCACGTGATTAATTTGTTGAGTTTGTGAGTTAGGACTAAGAGAGTTGGAATTGATTTTGCTCTCTATATTTTGTTTATTATTATGTGAAAATGAGCTATATTGACAAAATTCTAAAAAGATAGCTGTTACCTCCAAAAAGCGGGGCCTTTCAAAAAAAAATAAAAAAATAAATTCGTCGATAACAAAAATCAAAAGCTCTACTCGGTTGGATATTTCCTTTCTTTCTCTGCGCAATTTCACAGTGGTCGGCGCCGGGTAATCGAAAGGTCATCAGAGAACGGGAGAGGAGAGAGAAAAAATATCACACTGTTCAATTACCATCCTATTCCTTCTCTCTCTTAACTGCACGGATTGAAAACAATCGTAGCGATCACCATGAATGGGAAGGCCAATGTTTCCAAAGAGCTTAACGCGAAGCACAGAAAGGTCCTATTTTGTTATTGGATTTACGATTTTTCTCTATTTTCGATCTCAAATATTTTATCCGAAATTAGTATTGATCGCAGGATTTTTAAATGTCGATTTTTATTGTTACGAATTATTATTTCTGTTCAGATTTGGGTTTTATTAGATATCTTTTAACTATCATTGGCGTTTTAATAGATAGTTGAATTAACTGTTACATCATTTTGTGGTTGATGATCGTCACAATTGTGTGAAATCATGTTGTCAAGGATGACATACTTAGTTGTACTGAGATAGAGACATGTTTGAGATTCAATTAGTTCAATGGATGTGTTTTCAGAGTACCTTTAAATATAGTTTGATTCAAGAGAAAACGTGTTTGTGAGCTTTTTGGTTAACCCTTATTAAGGTGATTCGAATTAAGTTTGATGAAAATTTGTGGTTATTTAGATAGCTAGAACATTCATATAGCATTTTGTACCACAGTTTTTAGGTATCAACCTGAATATGTTATCTGATTATCCAAGTTATGCAACAATCTCAAATAAGTAGTGATTTAGTGCATAATCATAGCATTTGATCATCAAGATTCACTTTTTCCAACAATATATGCGGTTTAACGTTGTCTCTGGATGAGAAATTCTCTATCATATGTACATTAATGTTTTCTCTATTATAAGATATTAAAATTATGAAAACCAGAGTCATACCTGTCAAGTGTTGACAGGGATAGAGTGCTTCATGTAGCAGATCCTATAAAATCTACTTAATAGTATATCACAGTAGATGTGAGTGCTAGACACCTTGTTGCAACATGTGCAGAATACCATGGCACTTAACTTTCTTGTTTAAGTCCCAGCTTGTGTTAAAATACCCCAAATAGAGTCAAACTATGCACTTTCGCAAAAAAATACTGTACTCTTGCTGCAAGTATTTTGTTCCCCTTGGTATTCAGTGTTCCTAACTGATTATTGTCACTCACCCCATGCACCTTTTAACCTGGGGAACAGATATCCGAACTAGAATGGAAGAGAAAATGTCTGTAATTAATCAAAGCTAGAAAATCAGCATAGGATGACGAAAGAGTATCTGTACTTTTAACTGATAATTATGATCCCTTTAGTTTCCTCTGCTTGGGTGATTCAGCTCTCCCATGTCAATTGCTATTTTGCTTAGCGTGTGTTTGGAAACCATTATAAACCGGTTACCATTTTTTATCACTTCCAAAACGGGCTCCACGTCAGCTACAACAATTGACAAAATGGTTTGTCCATCTGACACACAAATTGACATTGTGCATGAAAATTACTATATTGACCCTCATTTCACCTATTTATTCTAAATGGTTTGTGAGTTCATGGGTATTTTGGGAAATTGGATGGTGCAATTCATGTAATTCGCACTGGATTGAATGTGTGCTTCTGTGAAGTCGGGCCCACTTTTGAAGAGAAAAAAAACTGGAAACCAGTTTATAATGGTTTCCAAACACACGCTTAGTTGCTCCTTCTATTGTGATTTGATAATAATGCTCTCTTTGTTTTCAGATTTTGGAAGGACTTCTTAAATTACCCGAGAATAGGGAATGTGCTGATTGCAGATGCAAGTATGTACTCCAAATGATTCCAAACCTTATTAAGTTAAATATAGGAACAAAGAAAATTTGAGGCTAGCGCAGAAATTATGCATGCTTATAGATTGTGTTATTGGACAGCTATTGTTTCTTAGTAGTGATCTATGTATAATGTTGACATGTCTTTTTCTGTATCTTTTGAAACACAGGGGTCCTCGATGGGCTAGTGTGAACTTGGGCATATTTATATGCATGCAATGCTCTGGGATCCACAGAAGTCTTGGAGTGCACATATCAAAGGTGACATCTTGTTAATTAGTTTTGTCTTCTCCACTATATTGGTATGTATAAATTTGTGAAGATGTGCATATTTTTTAATTGAAATACCTGCATATGAGTTTCCGTGACATGTCTCATTATGGTACGAAGTGCTTTATGTTTGTTATGCATTGCACAACTCTTGTAATATCTATATGTAATGTGTATGCCTTTCAGCATGACATTGTATATTGCAAATGCCAGTTTTTCTTTGACAAAGCTGTTGTTGATGCAATTTTGAAATATGGACTTCTATTGTTTAATCTTCATTTATGGTATGATTTTTATGTTTAAAAATCCTTACCTATTTACTCTTCCTCTGAACTCGTGAGTGCATTTGGTCAAATGGATATTATATCTTATCGCATTTATGCAAATACACCCATTACTCTGTTGGTGTTTGGGATTTGAGTACACAGTATTATGTGTTTCAAATAAGCATATCGGAGGCTGTTTAGTATTGTGTATGGTATTTGTCATTTTGCTGTAACAAATTAGATGCCTCCCCGCCCTGCGGCCCCTGGTGTTGATGTATCCCCAGTGGTTCTTCCTGTCTTTTTGTATCTTTTCGTAGCATCTCCTCCCTTTCCGTTGATAGTGGCTTCTTTCTTGTCGTTCTTCCCCTCTGCCATTAAAATTTTCGATACTTTCTTTTTACTTTTTATCCCTGCATAGGGGAGGCACTCTCTATCTCTCTCTCTCTGTTTTTCTTTTCTGTTGGGGGGCTGGTATCTAATGCTGTCATTCCTGGTTCCGTTCTATTTTAGCTTGTGGCTAAGGGCACATTTGATTGCTATAAATTGAATAGTATCTTATAGACCGAAAACAAAATCTTGAGACAGGAAGTACTTTGTAAAGTACAGCTAACAATTCCATGAACTAGTTGTTATGGGTCTAATTTCCCCTAACCCAAGGGCCACAACATAGAGAATATTAACCAATGCACCTCACATACGCTGTCTATGGGAATTGTGTAAGCCACAATCCAGTTTAGCCTGTCAATCTTGACCGTATTTGGCTTTGACGGTAGAGACATGCTTTCAATATTACTGACTAAGTCCAGAAGTCAATATGCTTATCTTACCATCTAGTTCGTCTTGTTTTGCCTCGTCTGTCAAAAAGTCAAAACAAGGCATTTCTAACCTTGATTATTTGTTACAGCTTTTTATCAGTTCCTTAGGAGCCATGTCTCTGTATGCAATTCAATCTTGAAAAATTGGGGAACTTTCGAAGCCCAAATGTAGCCTTTCATTTTCATTAATTCTCCTCACATCACCATCAAAATCTTGCCCCATCTTAATTCTCTGGGTTGAAGAGATGTTTGAAGTGGTTAATGTACCAACACATCCATCTCTGAATAAATGGTTTGCAACAGTTATGTTTCTTTCTCATTTTGCAGGTGAGATCTGCTACTCTTGACACATGGCTTCCGGAACAGGTTGCATTTATTCAATGTAAGTATTTCCCGACTCGGGGTTTTTCAGTTGAAGTTAATTTGAGATTTCAAAAGCTTATATAAATGAATTGACTTTTTGTTCTCATAGCCATGGGAAATGAAAAGGCGAACAGTTACTGGGAGGCAGAGCTACCCCCAAATTATGATAGAGTTGGGATTGAGAATTTCATTCGTGCAAAGTACGAGCTTCTAACCAGTAACACTTTTATGTGCACCTTTATCTCAACAGCGTCTGCTTCTAAAACTGATTTAAGGCCCATCTTTTTCTACATTTTAAGGTACGAGGACAAGAGATGGATTCCTAAGGATGGGAGGAAACCAAAGTCACCTGCTAGGGAACGAGAAGAGAAAGCTTCTGTCCAGTGGCAAAGACCAAGTGACAGACATATTAGCAATTCTGTGAATTCTTATGAGAGGAACAACTCTCAGGAATCTAGTAGAACGGAAAATGTTCCTGCTGCAAGAGTTAATATTCCTGCGCCTGCTAAAGGAACAAATAACGTACGTTGAGTTGTATTTTCCTTTCCTGCTTGTGTTCCTGATATTTTTTGGTCACTTCTCTTTTACATTGATGCTGTGTTTGTCATTAAGATCAAGTTCATGCTATTTTTCTTCTGAGTTCTTGAATCACGTTATTTCCTGCTTCTGATGTAAACTTTCTAATGCATGAAGAGCTGTTAGTTTTTTATATCAAGATGGAATTTCATTAGAAGGTTCATAGAGCGAAAAAATCTTGTAATAAGTTCATATTACAGGATATGAACGGCAGAGTGTCAAGAAAGCATGCAAAACAGGAGAAACATAAAATTTGTAATAAGTTCATATTATTTAAGGTCCCCATTGTTAACCATGTCTAGCCATGGATCTTAACTCATTCCTTCTGCATTCCTTGAGTTGCAAGTCGGTATCAATTTTGTACGCGATCCTGGTTGATACTTATTTATGATGCTTGTTTATAATTTTTGTACTATTTTTACACTTCCGGGAAGGATGAAAGTTCAGCTGTGGAGCTTGTTTGTCTGACAAACAGGTAGCTCCTGCTCCAGTGCCTCAACAAGTAATTCAGAGAACACAGCCAGCCTTATCTGCTGTATCGTCAGAGAAGGTTGCAGAAGCCATCTCACCTCCTAAAGTTGATTATGCCACTGATCTTTTCAATATGCTTTCTATGGACGATTCTGGTGAAAATGCCTCAGAAGCAGATTCCGCAGATGATAGAACATGGGCAGGATTCCAATGTACGTCTAAATTGCCTTGTATTGGTCGTCTTTCATTTCCCTCTCTTCCATCCTATTCTGTAGATTTGTTTCTCTCTTTATTTATTTACCTTTTCTGTGGGGGTTGCTGGTTTTGGAGATTTAAGGCAATTTTATCTCCTGTTGATTAGTTGGTGGTTAAGCTTTTTTTTTTCTTTCTTTTTTTCTTTTTCCCCTAAAACTAAGACTTGACAATTTGCAGCTGCTGCCGCATCATCGGCGGCAGATAAAACTAGTTTGGCAAAACATGATGATAATAAGTCCCAATCTGCTTCTGAAATTGAAGATTTGTTGAAGGATTCACCTTCAGTTGCACCTAATTCCATGTTAGAGAAACCTCGAAAAGATGTCAAAGATGATATCATGGGCCTTTTTGAGAAGGTATGTTTGTACTTTAGAGATATTTTAACAGAAAAATTTCTTTCGTTTTTTTTGGCAGTATGTACTTGTGATTATACCGTTACTAAAAAAATTCAGTGCTTTATATATATATATCAACAAGTCAGGGTTGAATCAATTTTTACAAATTTCTGTTCCTTCTGCTTCTAGTACTGTTCAAAAACCAATCCATCAAGGTCATTACTTGTTTCTATTGCAGTCGAATATGGTATCAACATTTTCTGTTCACCAGCAACAACTTGCGATGCTGGCACAGCAACAGTCTCTTCTAATGGCTGCTGCAGCCAATGCTTCGAGTGGAATGCCAAAAATTCCTGGTAATACACTACAAGTGTCAAAAGGTGCCAACTTGCCCAACCAAAGTTGGTTAAATGTTGGCTACCAGTTTCCTGGAATGATGATGCCAGCAACTGGAAAGAGTGAGCTGGAGAAATATATGGAGGTATAATACAGTTATATTGATGCCTTTTTGTTGAAATTCTGAAACTCCATCTGTACTCATAATCTTGCTCTCCTGCTTCTGATCCAGATGGGGAACACGGGAGCAACTCATCCAGTTGGGAACTCTTTCGCTTTCCCAATATCTGGGTACGTATATCTATGTATTGTATAGACAATATTTTGAAAATGTTGGGATCCAAGTGCTGATTGAGGCTGTGTTCAGAATGTGGCTACTAGAATAATTTATCATGACAAAGGATGTAACAAGAAATAGAAATAGGGAAGAGAGAGAGAGAAGAAATGAGAGAGAGTAGAGAAGAATTGGGTGGAAGAAATAATCACTTTTTAATCATCAATAATAGTCTATTTTGCATATAAAATCCTAGGTTCTATTTATGAGGTAAAAAACTTGATAGTAAATTAACAACTATTAAAATGATAAAATCCTATGTAATAAAGCTAGTTCAATCCTATTCAAATCTAACTATAGCTTCAATCCTCCTCTTTGATATCTTCAGTTCATATCCTTATTCCCCATCATATCATATCATCTGTAGCATTGCATGATAATTAATCACCCATTTTAGTGTCACTCTGGAAAACGTGATTATTTCTCTTTATTTATGAATGTAGATAAGTTTTCTTTTCTCACCTCCCATGTAGGTTTAAGATTATGAAATTTTAGCATTATTTCCTACGGATATTTAATAAACCATTATTTGGTGGTACCCTTGTCTCTGTGTGCCCTTTTCCTTCCTCCTCAGTGAAGATTGAGAAAAAAGAAATCATGATGCTTTGCCTTTTCTTTTGGGTTTCCTGTATTCAGTGACTACAGTCACCTCCATATGTGGTGTGCCTAGCCACTGATGCACGTAGACTGCTGCTAACATTCTCCTCCTACTTTTATGATATGATTAGTGTGTTGACAAAATTTACCATAACTTTAATTGACATTTGCCTTGACTGTGAAGATCACACTCCTTACTGGATAGTCTAATTCTCGAATGTTCTTTATTTCGTTACATATATTTTGCTCAAGTTCCTGCTCTGTGATTGGAATTGATATCACTGGTTAATTTATTTCCTACTATTGACCGTGTTTTTTGTTCAAGCAAGGGACACACATATTACACATCTTATGCATTTTCTCGAAAATATCTTAAAAATTACTAATATTTCACATCGTGCTGCAGAATGCATGCCACAGGACCTAACACTTCTAGCAACGGCTGTACTCCCTCTGGATTGAGTAAACAGACAGCATCCTCCGTCCCATCTGTGTCTCTGCAGTCGGGAAAAGATTTTGATTTTTCCTCTTTGACACAAGGGTTCTACTCAAAACATTAGGTGGCCTGGAGGGTTAGATCTTGGTTCAATCATAGATTGGGAACTTTTGCAGTTTCTTTCTCCTGTATTCGTTGTAAACTATTTGTAGACGAACAGTTCAAGCTTAGTTGTTGATTTGATCCGCATTTTTCATAGTTTTATGTGTGTAATAAATTGGTCTCCATGGAAATCTTATTACTCATCATGTCTCTTCAGACCGTTTCATTTGGAGGAAGTTTGAAAAAATAAGGAGAAAGCTATTTGACTTTGAGAGAGATTTATGATCTTTGCTGCTTCATGCAAACAATACTCCATGATACCAAGCATTCTTCTTGCGACTAGATCCTAACGGAATAGGTGGCAAAGTGGATGTTCTATCAAATGAGGAACTTCCATCCGCTTAAGCAACCTTAACTCCTATAAACATTGGTGCTGACTCATTCTTGGATGGAACCGAGAATTGAGTTACCCTAACAGTGTTAGAGCTGGAAGTGGCAGCCATTAATGCCATTCCACTTCAAGTTTGGAGATGTACAATATGAACTGGTGAGGAAGACTGGTAACTGGTTTTATGTTTACGGTGACATTGCACACTTACAAGTGCATCACCAACAACGCACAAGGTCTCGAGATTAATTTAGGAATTTCCAACTCATGTCTTCGTATCCACTGTTCATATCTTCTCCATAAGATATATATAATGCCAGTTCAATAATTAATTGCAATTGAATTTGTGAGTAGCAAATTTAAAATCTCAAGTTGTTCCATGCATTGTTAATATTGAATAAAAAGTAAAAATTGTGCCTCTTTTTTTTTAACAAAAATTATACGTCAAAGCACGTGTTTTTGAATAAAATTATACAAAATAAAGAACCAATTTGGTCATCTCTTTTTTTTAACAAAAATTATATGTCAAGCACGTGTTTTGTATAAAATTATACAAAATAAAGAACCAATTTGGTCATCTCTTTTTTTAATTATATGTCACGTCCAATACAGTGTAATGAACATGCCAAATCTTGATTAGATTAGTTGATCAGTCAATCAAGCATTTAAAAAAGTGTACAAATGTATTTTAAAACGAAAAGAGAGAGTAAAAATTGTTTAAAAGTAGGGAAAAAAATGCGGTGAGCGTGGATCGAACACGCGACCTTCAGATCTTCAGTCTGACGCTCTCCCAACTGAGCTATCCCCGCTATGTTGAATATTTTTCATTGCAATTATCTTTATAGGATGACCAATGCTTATTATTTGAAATTTCTGCAGACTGGATTCGAACCAATTATATTTTGAAATAATTAGTTTAGGATATTCTTTGACGAAAAATTACAGAATTTACTGATATAAGCCAATGAGAACAAGAAAACAGAGGCATTAAAAATTCTATTTTTTCGGTGTGAATATTGTACTAGAAAAAAAGAGGATTGTGATATTTTCATTTCATTTATGGTACTGATATTGGCTTTTATCGAATTTTCTTGATTATTGAAATTAGGATTTGTTTCAGGTTTTGATGAAATTGAGGTATATGATTGTTTCTTGAAGATTTGGGAGTGGCAAGCTAATTGTACACCAGATTAAGTGATTCTTGTTTTTTCAGGTGGTAGAGAGGACTTTCTTTTTATGGAATAATGATCATATCAAACAAAATGTTATTTTGTAAATTACCTTCCCTGCCTTGGAGAAGAATGCAAGAATCCACTAGAATCAGGTAGCGCAGAGCTTGACGCTAGATGGACATCTACATTTTATGATTGGACAACACATGGAGTATTTGACACCTATATTTTGCGATTAGCGGATACGAAGTACTTATGCCATGGTTTGACCACTTACATTAATCCATTTTTTGTAAACTTTAGTGCATGGCAAAAACTTACAATCATTCTAACTATTTCTTTTTCTCCACCAAAAACTTGTTACATGGATGTTGTCTTATGTTCTTACATCTTTGAATTCATGTGTTTATGTTGAATGTTCAAATTTTGCAGTGCATAGTATAAATTGTTATATGTTAATGAACTACAAATTATGTAAATTCATCTTCATGTTTCTTTTCTCCTTCAACACCGTTGCATGTATTCGCTATTTTTATACCACTGTGTGATTCTGGTGAGGTTATAATCTTCAATACAAATTAACATAATTTATAATTGTGCAAACAAAAAAAAAATACATAATATGTAAAATTATAATTAGTGTTATGAAATTAAGAAAATATAAAAGAAAATTTAGAGATTCAAAACTCAGGTGTGAAAATTTATTATAATAATAACCTTTGTATAGAAGGTTTTGTATAGAATACAATTATTCTAGAGTAAGTAGAACAATTATATAAATATCCATATAAGACCAAATAATCATTCAATATTATCGATTATTTTACGATACTCTCCTTTGAATAACTCTTCACCCAATAGATGCCGCATTAAAAACATTGTTTTGACTAAAATCCAGTTGAAAAAAAAAACACCAAAACAAAGGAAAAAATAAATGCAATTAATTATTTAAAAAATTAAAGTAATCAAATGTTATCTCGTTAAAATATTGTCAATAAACTCAGTGGAACAAAATTTGAGCGAATGAAAAAGAGTACATCTATTCATTGTCTCATCCTGATTTCAATCAAAGAGTCATCTATATCTTGTGAGTCATTTTCTTTAATGTCATAGTCTTTCTAAAACTTGTTTAAAACCATTCTGGCGAAATATGTTCCATATTGTTTTTTTATTATAGCCTTCAAACAATATCATCTTCATACAAAATATTCATCTATCTCTAGTTGTTGTAGTCATCATTATGGTAAAACATATTTTGTTGTTGTCTCTTTGAGGGTCTCGCATGCAATACGTACAAGAATAAAATTATATAATTCTGCTAAGGATAATGTCTTGTAGGTTATGAGCATTTATAACTATAATATATATAACATTCTCTCATGGATGTTCATTACACAAATAATATGCCACATTCAGTGGCAGATGTAGCATATAGGGCAGTGGGGTCCATGGCCCCCACCCATTTGAAATTTTGACTCTTTTTTTTTTTTTTAATAATAAAATGGCCCACAACACAATTCACAACTTTTCTTTTCATTTCCCAAGACCCAACCCATTTCCTTCATCTTCATCTATCACTGCCGAAAATGTTGGATCAAAAATGGAAAATTGTAAATCACAAAATCATCCAATTCAAGTCTCACAAAAATCATGACTCTTCTCGAATCTCTGATTTTTTAGTTTGATTCCAATCTCCTCTCCTCTCAAATCTCCGATTTGTGAGTTTGCTATCATCATCCATCTACGATTTTTTTTTTTTTTTTGGGCGGATATTCTCTCTCAATACCACAGTCGGGCTATTGTTTCTCACAAATCTGTTAATTTATTGGTCGTGGAGTCTCAATTTCAATCAGGTTTGTATTTTTTCTTATTTTATTTCATGATTTTTCATGACCTTGGTTGTATCCTAAATTAAAGAGGGTTTTTTCGTTGATTATTACGTATATATGGGATCCTGATTTTAATGTTTTGGGTTTTGTTCATTGTCAACACTCATTGTTCATGGCTGTAAATAAATTGAATTTATTAGTAGATTCTGCAAAGTGATTTAGAGTCCTGCACATTATCCAACCAAACCGGCTTCCAACTGCTAAGGTTGGCTATGATGTAATTAGAAGACATTAAGGACTATAATGCCAGCTAGTTGTAGCTAATACCTTTGGCTGAATTCTATGTCATAGTCCCTTTTGTGTTATCCTGTATTCTTGCATAAGCCAACCAATTCGTCGGCCATTAGGTGCTTGACCTTCAAAAAATTCCAGAGTAGTTCTCCAACCACTTAATTCAGAATTCAAATATATCTCATAGTTTCTCCTTTGTCTTTCCAAAATCCAATGTCCGTCTCTTTATTCTCATCTGAATGTATGAGATACCAAATTTTATCTGCATAAACCCAGTTTTTTCAAGTAAGTAAAAGTAGCCAGGACTATCATGGTTCATTTTATTAATTATTGCTTCATTTTCTATTTTTAGAAATGGATAGATTTCTTATCAAGACACCAAATCAGGAGCAAAATTCAATTAGTCAAGGAGCTGTAGAAAGTGAGGATTCAGCAGCTCATTCCAAATATAGACGGGTTGAAATTGATTTAGAAGTTCTTCCAACAGATCCAGGATTGCGGTGTAAAATGTCAGATTATCATCCAAATGATAGAGATAAAATTCGAAGAGCCTATTTGCTGAGAGGTCCATGTCAGCCTCGTGGACATACTTTTCCAGATAGAAAATTTGGAGAGAGAAATCGTCATTTCAAGCCAGAATGGTTTAAAGATTTTAGCAATTGGTTAGAGTATAGCATTGAAAAGGATGCTGCTTTTTGTTTATGTTGCTATCTTATGAGAGTTGATGTTGGGGGGCAGCAGATTGGGGGTGAATCTTTTATTTCAGATGGATTCACTAATTGGAAGAAAAAAGACAGACTTCGGGTTCATGTAGGAAAGTCCAACAGTGCTCATAATGTAGCTTGGAGGAGGTGTCAAGATCTAATGAATCAAAACCAACATATTGAAACTGCTTATTATAGACAATCTGAACAAGCTCGAAAGGACTACCGAATTGCGTTTGACCTGCAATGAAAGAGATTGTGTTCGCTTTCTTTTACGGCAGGGGTTGTTATTTCGCGGACACGATGAATCAGAAAATTCAAGAAATAAAGGTAATTTTCTTGAGCTTCTACAATTTCTTGCTGATCATAATAATAGCATCAACGGTGTTGTGTTGAAAAATGCTCCGAGAAATCATAAAGTAACTGCTCATGATATCCAAAAGGAAATTGTGCATGCGTGACCATTGAAACTACTAATGCAATAATCAATGATCTTGGAGATGATTTGTTTTCTATTTTGATTGATGAGTCTCGTGATGTGTCCGTCAAAGAACAAATGGTCATTCTATTGCGTTATGTGAATAAGGAGGGTAGCGTTGTTGAAGCGATTTCTTGGAATAGTTCATGTTCATGACACAACTTCGTTATCACTAAAAGCAAACAATAATGTCATTGTTCTCAAAGCATGGATTGAGTTTATCTAAATTACGTGGTCAAGGCTATGATGGAGCTAGTAACATGAGTGGAGAATTCAATGGTCTTAAAAGTCTTATTTTAAGAGAAAATGAATTTGCTTTCTATGTTCACTGCTTTGCTCACCAACTTCAATTGGCTCTTGTGGCAGTTTCAAAAAGTCACAAACAAATATCTCTTCTTTTCAATACTCTATCTAAATTGGTGAATGTTGTTGGAGGTTCATGTAAGCGTAGAGATATTTTAAGAGAGAAGCAAGCAAATAAAGTTCTTGAAGGATTGAGTAATGGTGATATTACAGGTGGGCGAGGTTTGAATCAAGAAAGTAACCTCCAAAGACCCAGTGATACGATGGGGATCACATTATGGTACATTGATGAATTTGATTGTGTTATTTTCCCTGTTATTGATGTACTTGAAATTGTTGCGAAGATGCTATCAATTTAGATCAAAGAGGCGACTTGTTGTTTATCGAGTTTACTTCAATCTTTTGAGTTTGTGCTCAACATGCATTTGATGAAAGCTGTTTTAGGAATTACAAATGAGTTGTCACAAGCATTGCAACGGAAGGATCAAGATATAGTAAATGCTATTACCTTGGTTAATTTGTCGAAACAAGCGTCTACAAATGGTGAGAGATGATGGGTGGGAATTATTCTTTGGGACAAGTAACATCATTTTGTGAGAAGCATCAAATTGATATCCCGAACATGGATGATGTTTATGTAGTTCGGGACGGTCAGGCGTAATGCTCAAGATCACACCAATATGCATCATTACAAAGTTGAACTATTTTATTGGGTGATAGACAAACAACTTCATGAACTCAACAATCGTTTCACGAGAGGTAACTACGGATCTAATTCTTTGTGTGGCATGTTTGAATCCAAATGACTCTTTCCGTGCTTTTGATAAAGATAAGTTACCGTCTTCTTTGGATTTTATTCATTAGAATTTTCTAAAGTTGATCTAATGGCACTTGATAGTCAATTGGAGACTTACATAATTGATATGCGGTCCAATGATGAATTTTGAAGTTAATGGAATTAGTGATCTTGCACGAAATTAGTTCAAACAAGAAAGAATGGTGTATATCATTTGGTGTATATGCTTGTGAAATTGGCCTTGATTTTTGCTGTAAGCTGCAAGCTGTTGAAAGGGCATTCTCAAACAATGAACATAGTTAAGAATGAGTTTGCGGAATCGGATGGGTGATCAATGGATGAATGATTGTTTGGTTACATATATTGAGGGTGATATATTTGATGCTATTGAAAGCGAAAAAATCATCCGACTCTTTCGAGAATATGAAGACTCAAGTGAGCAACCGTGAAAGACTACTCTTTTTGTAATGAAATAGATGTTTCTAATTTATTAAGTAACTTGCGATGTTTTTGATATAATACATTAATGTTACGACATAACTTTGTTATATTTTTTGTTTTTTAAATGAAGATGGGTGGTCAATGGATGAATGATTGTTTGGTTGCTTTGTATATTGATATTTGTGATGTGAATTTGCAAATTGAATTTGGTTATTATATTTTGTTTACTGATTGATTAGATTGGCAGAAAAAAAAAATTTTGAGTAGCTGCCCCGAACCCCAAATCAAAGCCCTCCTTCCTCAAAATTTATTTTGGCCCCCATGACTTGACAATCCTAGATCCGCTTGGCCACATTAAAATTTTACTAGAAAAAACCATGTTGGAAAAATCTCAATGAATAAAAATTAGTACATTATTCTTTTTAATACAATACAAAAATTGTCTTATTAAAAACTTTGCAATAAATATACAATGGAACAAAACCTCAGTCAAAGAAAAAATAATACATCACTTATTGACCATCATAATAATATCACTTGAGATTTGTATATCATGTTTATCAACTTCTCATGTGCTGTAGTAGATAATGTCTTTGTGAACATGTCTTTCACATAAATCGTCGTGATAGTTACATGTGAATAGGTAAACTGGTTGATGAGTTTTATGTAGATCAAATAATACTCTGCATCATCATAATCAATTAGTCCCGAATCATTAACTATAATCAAGATACAAATAATGTATCTATTGTATTAAGATATGGTACATCGGGATGAATAAGTTATTAATTATCATCTTGATGATGAAAATAATTCTCTTTTCACTTCAAGTAAACAAATAATTATTGGGTATCAAATGGATGTGCCATTTTTCCATATGAAATATTTTAAAGACTTTTTCAATATAAGTTGATTGATGAAAAAAAATAATTCAATTGACTAAATGATCGATCTGCAGGTTGAGACAAAAATTTGGGACTTTCACCTTGCACCAAATAGCTAGTCATTAGTGAGTCCTTTGCTTTCCTTGGTATAGTTCCACTGGACATTTATCGATTGTCTCCCAATATAAGGACATTCAAAAATTATTAGATTTCTCATATTGGCCTTTGACCACGTTGAATATTACGAGGGTTTTGCCTCAAATGGTCTTTTTTCTGGGAGGCATGATTTCTCTGCGGTTGCTGATGCATCAGATGTGTGGATTGGCCTCGTTGAGCATAGAGGCAATGTGTTTCTTGACAGGGCTATCTAGCCTTGGTTGACTGATCCCTTTTGGCAATAAGATTGTCTACTCCAACCCTTACATCCATACATTCGCTAGTATCATGGTCACGTACAAGATGATATCGACAATACTTTGTTGGAGATAGGGTTCTTATATCCTCTGAGTACTGACTTGAGTCTCCAATATTGCATGTCATTCCCAAATTGACAAGGTTTACCTCAATATCTCGTTAGTTATACCTCATCAGGATTGCCCATTTTTATTAATTCCGGGGTTTCTTTGAATTTGAAAGTAACAACTTAGTAGGTTGAAATGAATGAAAGGATCTTCTGATGAATCCAGATATCGTCCACGGAGGGTGAGTTAGGGCCTAAGACTAAGTTCGAAAGGCGTAGTCGATGGACAACGGGTGAATATTCCTTAAACACATAAAGAGACCCGCCAACACCAATTTTAGAAAGACACAAAAGCGAAAGCAAATGGGGTCGCTTCTATAACTGGATTCAAAAGGGTCTTGATGACCTTTGACTGGACATCGGGGCGTTTTTCTTTATCCATAGGACGGCCATGCATATGCTGCGTGTCCAGCGTAGCCATTTATTGATCGTAGATTATTCTTTGATCAAGTCCACCAACTCATCGTACATTGTGGATCATTAGTTCCGGACATCACTCCAAAAAGGAATAGACCTGTTCAAACCAAACCTTAAAGTTTGAAAAGCATTTTCTTGTGGAACGTTCTCCACATCAACTATTTCTAGTGTAGAACGGTAGAGATAACTTTTCAAAGACTCATCAGGGCCTTTCTTCTTATCATGGATTTTCCTTGTTGGGGTTGAGCCAAGTGTTCCCGCAGTAAACATATGAGTGAACTAATTCTTTAGGTCGGGTCAACTCGTGTATACTATCATGTGCCAATTTATTATACTATTTCTGGCTCCTCCGGAATGGGTGACATGGAAGTCTCGACACTTGTGTGCTGGGATTCCTCCCAGAAAATTCACGTGGGTGTTGTAATCTTTGATATGATCATCAAGGTTCTCATTCGTGTTGTACTTCTACATTTTTGGCACATGTACCTTACTAGGCTCCCCTAGTACTTTTATTGCATCTAAATATGGTGTATTCATCATTGTTGTTTAATTCATCGAGACAGATTGATATATCTCCCATTCCCTCAGCAGGGAAGTGATGGGTTATTTGCAAAAAGAAGCTTGTATAAATATCCAACATTTTCTCTTTTCTCATTTTTTCCGTTTGTTTGTCCTTTTGAACAATAAAATAGATTACAAGAAATATAACAATTGCATATTTCATTTTATTTGTAGCATCTCACATATCATTTTCTAATCAATACTCTACAATATAAATAATAGAGACTATTAAGACATTCTATCAACTAATTTATAATAAGAGACACCTTGTGTCTTAAAAAGTCAAGAAACCTTCCCTCTAAGTCAAAGACATTCTAGTTTACTCTTATTATTATATTATTATATTTTGATTTTTTTTTATATCAGACAAAGAAATTATCTTTTAGCTACAAAAATCTCATTTTTTGAAACCTTATCCAATGCTAATTTTTATTATATTTTTGGTATTTTTATAAGAACTAAAAAAAAAAAAAATTACTTTGTATATTGCTTATACAAAATGAACCCATTTGATTAACTATAACAATATCTTTTAGAAAATGAAAAAAAAAAAGTTCTTGTAATATGTTTTAATAATAATTTTATAAGTAATACAAATATATATAAATAAAAAAAATAAAAAATAAAAAATTATTTTTGAATAAAAACAAAGATTTGGTTACCAAAAACAAACCTTAGAGGCTTAGAAGAGGTTTTTATTTGAATTTTTTAAAAAACAAGAAGTGTTTATAATATTGTAATAATATTGAAAAAGCTTTTGATTATGTTAGTGTGAAAACATTTCTTACCAAGTCTCGGCACCCGAGTACCTTTTAGACCAAAGCACAATTTTCTAATGATATCAATGCTTAAATTATAATTACAAATTTAAACGTTGTGTATCATCAAGTCTTCAAATTTTTTTTTTTTCAAAAAATCATCTCTTTCAAAATTTTATTGATCGTTTAAATCTATTTATTTGATTCGATCATCTCTATCAATTAATTATCTCTAAAATCTGTTTACCTATTTAATCCATTTTTATTAATCGCCCATCTTCTTCTATAGATCATATCCAAAATTTGTTCAGCGTTTTAATCTATCATCATAATAGAACATATAGTTAAATCCCTCGCAATGAAATGGTATACTAGTTTCCATTGATCAAATTAAAATCTACGTGCTTAAAAATTAATTTCACGTCACCTATGGAGTAACACGAGACATTGAAACCAAATAACATTTCAATTGCTTTTCTTCTCCTTCCCAGTTAGCTTTTGCCAAACGTTAGGGCAAAGAATATAGACACACACACATATATACACTCATCAGTCTTCCTCCATCGCCTCCCCCCCACCCCAAAACACCCAATTGAAATCTGAATTTCTAATATTTTTCATTCTTCCTTAAACCCTATGGAGCTGCTCCGGTCGTATCTCTCACGGGTCAGGATCCCCGAACCGACCAATCGCATCTACAAACACGAATGCTGTGTTTCCTTCGATACGCCGGTATTTATTCACTTAATTTTATTTCTCAATTTTCTCACTTTTGAACAAATATTCATACCGACTTTAAAATTATTTGATGCTGAGTAAGGCTGGAAGTGGACATCGATTATTCTGCTTCTGTTTCCTGATTTTTTTGATGTTATTAGAAATATTTTCTTTTTATTTATGAATTTGTTATTATCGACTATTTTAACTGTAATTTTATTAGCTTAACTTTGTGTTTTGGTTAATGTTATTTATTTATAGTATCATATTTATTTTGCAGAAATCGGATGGTGGACTGTTTGTGGATATGAATTCTTTTCTCGCATTTGGTAAGGATTATGTGGGTTGGAACTATGAGAAAACTGGAAACCCAGTTTATCTGCATATTAAGGAGACAAGAAAGCCGGTTTCTGAGGACAGGCCTTCGAAAAAACCAACTCTCCTGGCCATAGGTATTGAGTATAAATGTTTTAGAATTTATGTGAAGTGCTTTCATCTTATATGCAATGACTATTTTTAATGTTTGCTCTTCCACGATCTTTGCTTTGCAAGAAAAAAAACCAAAATAGAAATAAAATTAGAAAAAAGTGCCACTTTAATAGCTCCTAGATACCCGTGACTGAATTTGATGTGGCTTTAGTAACTTTAACGCAAGCTGTTAATTGGCACATATTATGAGTATTAATGCTCTTAGAATCTGCCAAATGGTCCTTGTATGAGTGAAAATGGAGAAATAAGAGTATATTATCATCGATGCCAACCCAAGAAACAAGGCAAGAAGCATTGGTGGAAAATTGAGCACGTTATTTTCTAGCATCCTTCATCAACCATCAGCAATGGGATGTGCATAGTGTCCCCCCTAGTTTAGGACAACTGGCTTAAGGATTTGGGATTAGTTTTAGTGGGGAACTGCTGGTGACCTTTTGACATTTTTTTTAGACCCGGTAATTACTTTTCTTAACTAGCTCCCAGCTAGTATCTTGCAATTCTTGTTGTCCATATTCTCATAGCTGTACATTTGTTGAACATCTCTCATTTTATGTTTGTAGGTATCGATGGAGGATTTGACAACAGTGAACCTGAATATGAAGTTAGCTATGAAATAGTTATTTTGCCAAACTATGTCACACTGCCCTTTCCATCTGTAGAGTTGCCTGAGAAGGTGGTATTATTATATGTAAATAGGCTTGTAAGATCAAGAGTCGGTCCTAAAATGTCTCTTTTATTTACATTTGCAGGTCAGATTGGCTGTTGATGCTGTCATAATGGCTGCTGGGGCTGAGAGAAAAGAACAAGTTGCTTCTTGGACTGCTGATAAGAAGCTCGTTAGTAAACATGCCATGAATTTGAAACAGCTTGATAGCGGGGTGATTGTTCCTCCTTCTGGTTGGAAGTGTGAGAAGTGCGATAAGACTGAGAATCTTTGGCTAAATTTAACTGATGGATCAATTCTCTGCGGTAGAAGTAATTGGGATGGGAGTGGAGGCAACAACCATGCCATTAACCATTACAACGTGACAGGTTATCCTCTGGCTGTAAAGCTTGGAACTATAACGGCTGATTTAGAGGCATCAGGTATTGTCCTCCTTTTTATAGGTCGAATGATTATATGCTATCCTGCTCATTATTTGTCCTGCTTTTTTCCAGTGCTATTCACAGAAAAGTGTAGGTTTGCTCAGAAATTTGCTTGTAGTATCAATGTTCTGATACATTTCCAAAACCAGGATCGCTCCGATATTTCCTAAAATGAACAGAAGGGGCATTTACTTCATAGAGAAACACAGTCACATAGTATAGGGGATAAATTTTCAAGTGATGTAATACAAGATGCCATATTCATTAAATCAATCTTAAGTCTCCGTTATTACTCTTCAATTGGCATCTGTAAGATATATTAGCCTTAAAGATGTGCATGGAAGAGAGAAAATTGGATTGAATTGAATTTAACGTGTATGTATAAGAGATGCTGTGATGATAGTCTACACTTTATCAGCATTATCTCTGGGAAATATCATGACAGTGGCGATGTCTTCATTGACCGTGTCGCAATTTTGGTGCTTTATTATTCTTTGGTGAAAAAAGTTACTGTAATTAGGTCTTAGGATTTAGCAATCTGCATGTATTTAAAACAAGGCGCGCTACAGTGACAGGGAACTTTGGTATTGAAACTTGCTCCTGAAAATGGGGAGCTGTGAAATTCAATTCCTAGCTTACTCTTTTTAGTGTTTGAATATGTTAATTTCTACTATTATTTTGTTCAAATACAATCATGAATTCCGAATTTGGCAGCTCAGATGTTTACTCTTATGACGAGGATGAAAGTGTTGTGGATCCACTTCTAGCCCAGCATCTGCTCCATTTTGGTATCGATTTTTCATCCTTACAAAAGGTTTGTGAATAGAACCTTTGATGTGTGTAGCATGTTTCACTGTCAAATGCATGTCTAAAGCATGTTCTATTCTGTTTTGGTTGTCCTGTCTAGAACTTGCTTATATAGTTGTTCTCTAAGGATACCTGTACTCAATCATTAAAATTTCTTTGACCAATTGTGAGTCCTCTGTCCTCACTGCATAGATCAAAACAACTTAACGTGCTACTAAATCAATATGTAATCACTGCAAATTGACTCAGTATTTACTTTTATATATTTATGGGAGCTTCCATAGGGCAGTGTCAGTCTAATATGTAACTGTTCAATGTTTATGTTATATCAAAGAGCGAAAAAAAACTGTAAGAGACAACATGAAGGGCCGCTCTCGTGCAGTCTTTGTGCTCCTCTATTGATTAGATGATTGTTTTGCAAAAAAAAGAGTGGATGTCTTGAGAATTACGACTATAATGCCCACCTGTTTTTTATTGCATATAAACTTTTAACTTGTATATTTGAATCTCCATTGACCATAGGTGAAACTTATCAGATCCAGAGTATGAAAACCATAGGAGTACATGTTTCAATTGAGTTCAAAATTATTTTGTTGAAGATTAAATGTAAATAAATATACGCGTGCACTCTCTAACAATCAACAACTTAAGCTTGTAAATTAAATGCATCCCTTCTCCAATAGTTTACCTCTTTTAGAAGAGGTGGTTCAATATTGTTGAAGATTAAATTTAAATAAATTAAATATGTCCACCCTCCAACAACTTAAGCTTTTAGTTGATGTGGTTCAATATTGTATTAGAGACGTAGAGGTCTGAGTTCAACTCTCACCACAACCCATTTATAACAATTGTACATGGTTATAGAATAATGAACTCGATTTGCATGTGGGTCCACTTTCTAATCGCTTGAGCTTTTAGATGGGGTGTATCAACACCTTGCACAAAACTTTGTTCTTCAATGCTATCAATTCACCCTTTCGGTCTCTCTCTCTCTGGATTTTTTTTTGGATAAGTTATTCTTTTCACTTGTTGCCTTCCAGATTCTTTTATATTAGGTATACAACTTGTGTTAAGATACCTGGTAAGATTTCTTAAATTTTTTTGTAGTTCTAATTTTTAACGGTTATCTATTATATTCGAGTTTGAGAGTAAGTGACCAGATTCGTAGTCACCTTTTTGTGATAAACTGGTAATTTCCCGATTCCAAAGAAGTTCTGCAAATGCATTGACTTTATTTGCTAAGTGGTCAGGCACTTTTCTTATATCACTCAATTCAAATTTGTTTGAAGTCTAATAATATCTTTTAGGGGATTATTTTGTATTCCGTTCATTATTCCGACACTCACCATTATCTTTGCTACTTTAATAAAATAGCAGTGCATGTCTTGTATTTGTTGTCGTTATTGTGGTCATTATCATCAACATCAAGTGATAATGAGTATCATGGTTATTGTTAATGTTTCAGACTGAAATGACAACTGCCGAGAGGGAACTTGATCAAAACACCAACTTTGACTGGAACCGTATTCAAGAAAGCGGACAGGAGGTAGAACCGCTATTTGGACCAGGTTACACGGGACTTGTAAATCTTGGCAATAGGTATTGTTAGTTTCCGAAAGTTGTGCTGCTGCACTTGTGTGCTATTTTTTCTTCCTCATACTCAAACTGTTCCCTTTTCAGTTGTTATTTGGCCGCAACTATGCAAGTTGTGTTTTCTACTCGTGGCTTCTATACACGGTCAGTACCATTTTCTAGCAGTCGTATAATTATCATTTTGATATGGAATTGAGTAGTCCTTAGTTTCAGATTTTTTTATAAGGATCCTCATTTTTATGCGATTTTTCCTTTAGATACTTCTTGGATCAAAATTTGAAAATGGCTTTTGATAACGCACCGGCTGATCCAACTGTAGACCTAAATATGCAGCTGTAAGTAAGCGACCTTATAATAATCTTTTTATCTCCAATGCTGTTATATCTGTGTATCATTTCTGTGTCTTCTCCTTGGGTTTTAGTTAACAAGAGTCTCTGTCCTCCCATTTTTTTGTTTTGTGGATTATTCTTGTCTGGTTACGGAACTAGCCACTGGAAGATAATAATTTTACAATGTTCTGTTGGATTTGTGATACTTGTTGATGCTATATTGGCTGTAAAGCATGTGTGGACTTAATTGCACTAATTATTCCTCATTATACTTCGTCCTAACATGGCTAGATGGTAACACGGTTTCCATTTGGAGATAGTTTTGAGGAACATATTTTAAATTAGGGAACTTCCTAGATTGAGAATATGTTGGCATGTGGCGCAACCAAGATTCCTAAAATCTATGGAACTTCTGATTGCTCTAGGAACTCTAAGATAAAGAAGTAATCAGCAGAGTATTTCTCAAAGATACTTGAAGCCCGAAGGTTACTACCCTGAGAAGCAATTATTGGTCAAATAATGGATTTCGGTTAAAATTTGTTCTTCCTTTATATTTTCCTTTTCCGTTCTCTTTCCTATGGGGTGAAAATCTTTGGCCGTGAGGGGTTGGGAGAGAATGGGGAGAGTAGTTGATCTCAGACTTTTGAGTTTTTGTTGAACTCTTGGCTGCTGAACCAATCCCTTGGGATTACTGCTATTGGTAATTATTTTGCCTGCAAGCTTTGTGGATTTAGGTAGTCCTACAAATGAACGTAGCATAAATAGGATAGTGAGTGTTTTTCATGACAGTTAGCAATGCAATGAAAATATTGAATGCTTGGCAAGTTGAATGTTGAGATGGGATGTTGTGAAGAGTCAACTTTTTTGAACTCTGCACCTTTTAGGGACAGCTTTCATTTTTTTTTTTTTGGGGGAGGGGAGGGAGGGGAACATTGGAAGGTGTGTAGAGATTGAAAATTGAAGTGGCTGTTGAAGAAGACCTTTAATTTAGATGCGACAGTACCATTTTGCAAGAATAAATTAGAATAATGGGGACTTCCCTGCTCTATATGTTATAATTGCCATATGCCAGCTGACATGCCTTGATAATGTAATGCCTTTTTCCAAGGTAATTTTTTTTAATAACTTGTCCTGAATCTCAACAATCGATTTCTCTAGCTATCAGGTTCCTTTTATTATCTGTTTCACACGGTTTCTCTCATGGTAGTACTTGAAGGGTAAAAGCATTTGTTTGGTTAGGGACTTTTGGGTGCTATAAGTAACAATTTCGTTTCACGATGCTGATGTTTGCTCCTTTACTTGGTTAACGCATTTTGTTCTCTTGGCAGAGCAAAGCTTGCTCATGGCTTGCTTTCTGGTAAATATTCTATTCCAGCTACTAAGGTATGTTGCATGTATATTTCTTTATGCTTGTTTATCTATTTTTGTACGATTAACAGCAAGCCTTTGTCATCCAGGAGGATGACGCTGTAGATACGACAAACTCTACATCAACTGCTGTAAGTCAGCATGCTACCTACTTTCTCTGGTTTTTGTTATTTTTAGATCCCCTTCATCATATATATAAAATGATTATTGAACCATAGTTTATGTAAGAATGCTGAAGTATATTGTGCTACTTATTTTCGATGCGTTGACCAGTTCAGTTATTAAGTTGATGTAAATCAAAATCTTTCAGATGCTATAAGACATCAATCCCAATTGTGTTAAAGATGTCTTCGGGCTCTCTATTTCTAACTACTGGACTGCCTTAACTTTCAGAAACAAGAGGGCATTCCTCCTCGTATGTTCAAGTCAGTAATTGCTGCAAGCCATCCCGAGTTTTCAACTATGAGACAACAGGTATGCTTACAAGTTTGGATTGTTGTCACTAAGGCTCGACAATGTTATTGTTGCCACCTTTATCATAATCTTGAAAGTGGGAGATCATAATTGGGTTGTCCAAATTTTGTTTGGTTAGGTGATTTCTGATATTTGATGTTATGGGCATATTCTTTGCAATTTGTCTTAACCTGATCTGTTAGGGGGTTGACTAAAGATTTGAATGGATTATGAAATGCAACTTGTAGTTCCTATTTTGCTATGAAACCTGTCAAATTCACAAAGAAATGTTTGAAACTTGTGGTCATGTCTAGTTGTCAGCCCACGGCTGGGCTACTGCAGCCTAGGGTTTGTACAACAATGACTTGATGGATGGGAACCTTGTTCTATCCTTCATAACTAATTTTCTATTTGACCTGTGTCTGTTGTTCTTTGTGCTTTTGATTGCTGGATTTAGTTGCATAGATAATTAACAAGAAGTTATGTCTAGGATGCTTTAGAGTTCTTCCTGCACTTCATCGACCAAGTTGAGAGGATCAATGCTGGGAATCCTAATTTTGATCCTTCAAGGAGTTTCAAGTTTGGCATTGAAGAGCGATTGCAATGTCCCTCTGGCAGAGTTGCCTATAACAAAAGACACGACTACATTCTTTCTCTAAGTATTCCGCTATACAAAGCTACCAACAAAAGTGAGTTTACCTTGTTATTATTGTTTGAATATGTTGATTGTAAATATGTAGACATCAATCTAACATCACATGTTTCGAAATTCAGAGGAATTAGAAGACTTCCAAAAATTACGGGCCGAGAAAGATGCAGAAGGGAAGGAATTGTAAGTTGAAACAGTCCCATTTGCACGTTTTCACTTCCATGTCACATTTCGCTAAATATGTCAAGTTTTGGCAGGTCTGCTGATGAAATTGTACGGCCAAGGGTGCCCTTGAAGGATTGCCTGGATTGCTTCTCTGCTCCTGAGGAGGTGCATGATTTTTACAGTACTGCACTGGATGCCAGGACAACTGCTATGAAGTGAGCTTTCTAGTCTTCTATCTCTCTCTGGCTCACACACCCACTCTCAGGTTATAGAATGAAGAGTACTAAATCAGGCTTCAAGTTGAACTTGCCTATCACTGAAAATCATCACCCTGCAGACCAACTTTTGATAGTTTATTAAATGTTGATCTCTCTCTTACACACACACTCAGGTTTATAGCATGAAGAGTACTAAATCCGATTTTCAAGTTGAAGTTACTCATTCATCACTGTAGATACTAATTTTTTATATTTGTGCATTGAAAGAGGAGACTGCTCTAGGGAAAATGTTTAAATTGATTTTCACATCTGGTTTTTATTTACCCTTTTTATCCAACATATTTCTTATTTATGTTTGCAGAACTGCGGGTTTGACTTCATTTCCTGATTATCTGGTGTTGCACATGCGAAAATTTGTAATGGAGGAAGGCTGGGTTCCAAAAAAACTTGGTACTTTTCATATGTGACTTTAATTTCTTTACCTGTTTACTTGAAATGGTATTAGTTATTACTGCTCTCCTTTTGGGTTTCATTTTATAGATGTGTACATTGACGTTCCTGATACCATAGACATAAGTAATATGCGCAGTAAGGGTCTTCAACCTGGGGAGGAATTATTGCCAGAAGGAGGTATGTTATATCTCTTTATTTTGCTTTGTTCCCTCTCTTAGGTTTCTCTGTTGATATGCTGAATTTGTTGTCTTTGCTTCAGTTATATAGATGATTTCGACAAGTTATGTGGATTTAGTAAAATTGGGTGGTAACTTAGGTTGAATGAGGCTAATGTTTGTGATGAAGCGATGCTTGCGTATAGTATTGTGAATCAAAACAAGATCAATCTCTCAATATGAGGGATTCTTTAATCCTACTGTTTTAATCTCAACTAGATTGGGTGTAAAACCGAACCAACCCAAATCGATCAATCTTGGGTTGGTGGTTTGGTTTGGGAGATGGCCCAATTCAAACTGGACCATTTATATTACATTAAACATGAAGCTTTTTAAAGGCTTTTTACGTAAATGTTTAAAACTTGAAAGTATTTAGACCTTAAAAATTGTTGGGCCCTCCAAACATAAAAAGTGGAAAAAAATCTAACCATAAATATAAGCAATAATGAGAGAGAGGTAGGGGTCAATTTGCAGAATTATAGTTTATAATTAAATGGTCCAGTTGCAATGTCACTTAGGCATTCCTTTTTTTTTTTTTTGGGGGGTTGGGTTAATTTGACATTAGTTAATATCTTCTGAAAGTATTTTATTATTTTTAGTCATCCTGGAATAACTAAATCTTCCATATCAATGTATATATGCTATTTGCACTTTCTCCATCTTTATTTGTATATACCTATTTGGACTATCTTAGTACTACAACGACAATGGATCAAATTATTAATCCATGGCAGAATCATGCCATGTTCAACAAGGAAATGATCTCTTGTGATTTGTTGACAAGCACCTTCTTTTGGGGGATAGATAGATATAACGCCGCGAGAGCACATGCTTAGAATATGTAGATATTTTAATTTAGCAAGATTGCTCAGATTTGCTATCTTATTGGCTGTTATTTCTAAATTTTGTGTGCTAGGCCATTGTTCAATTGTTCATTAAATGCAATCTTGTTAAAGATATGGAAAAATTTAACAAATAAAAGAAAAACTCCTGAAGTGTTGAATGACTGCTATATTGCGCTGTTTTATGCATCTTTGCAAGCACCATTATAGAAGCTTGAATCTGGCATTTTTCTTCTTCATGTACATCTGCAGGGGATGGAGTTAAACTTGTGGCCAACGAGGATATTGTTACCCAACTTGTGTCGATGGGATTCAATTATCTTCACTGCCAAAAGGCGGCTATCAATACCTCCAATGCTGGAGTTGAGGCAGCAATGAATTGGTTACTTAGCCACATGAACGATCCCGGTATTCAAAGTTACATTTGATTTTAGAGAAGGCAGTTTATTAAGTCAGTTTTCTTGTGGTTTCTGAACTTCAAAGATCTTGATTTGTAACTTTTTTGTTTCCAGACATCGATGATCCCATCCCAAAAGAAGCTAAGAGTGCTCCCCAGTATTCAGATATTGACCCATTAAAAGTTGATACTTTGGTATCATTTGGTTTTGAGGAGGAACTTTCTCTAAAGGCACTTCTTGCGTCGGTAAAGTTGACCTTTTTCCAGATATTACTATATGAGAAAAGGAGATATGTTTAATTGTTTCTGAAATGCTGAAGTACTTCAGTTCATTATATTTACTTCTTTACAGGGTGGTGATATTGAAAAAGCCACTGAATGGATATTTAATCCTCCTTCTGGTACATCGCACATGGAGACCAGTCCAAGTAGTAGTGCTGCTGCAGTTGATGCAGTTCTGCCTGATGGAGATGGGAGTGAGTTTCTCATGCCTTTTTCCTGTGGATCTGCAATGTGCTATTGCACCTGATATTATTATATTACCTGTGCTAGCCCCCTTATTTTAAAGAACTTGGTTCCTTGCGCTCCTCCTGTACTATTTTAGTGAAACTAGTTAATTGACATATTCTTTAGTTAAATAATTCCAGAAAGTCTGCTAGTACTATAAACTTTCCATGTAGTCGAGCAAGTCTAGAAATGTTTGTAGTTTGACATCCTTACAGAAGGGAAAAAACTGCACTGGTTTTCAATCAAACTTTTATTATTGTTGTCTTCATTATCATTGTTAGTTTTGTCCACAGTGAAAAGACATTAGTTTTCTCTCATTTTTCCTCTTTTTGTGATACTCGTGGAATTCGTGTGAGCTGATAGCACGTGCTTCTGGTATTTTTTATTCACAAACTTTCTTATTACTTGCACAGGATACCGGCTCATTGGATTAGTGAGCCACATTGGTACATCTACCCATTGTGGTCATTATGTTGCTCATATCCGCAAAGATGGAAGGTGGGTGATTTTCAACGATGACAAGGTTGGTGTTTCGAAGAACCCGCCAATTGACATGGGATACTTGTACTTTTTCGAGAGAATTGATAGTTGAATCTAGGAGACAGCCGTTGGAGGATTAGTGAAATAGTGATGTCCAATTTTCTGGAATCCATTAATTTGCCCTCCCGTGTTTAGTCGACCGGATGTAATCCAGAGCCTACTCTTGAAGTGTGAAAAATATCTTCATTTTACTTTATCCATTTCAATTTCGCTGCATGACACATGAAAATCTTTTGTTTGTTAGCTGTTAAGTATCATATAAGCTAGGAGTTAATAGGGGGATTACATTCTTACTTGTGTTTCCAACCCCAGAATTTAGCACATATTCTCGTTTTTCCTTACAAACGGTAGAAACCGCTATTTACTCTTATTATGGGGTATTGAAATAGACTGTTAACATTTGTGGGTTTAGATGTTCGTGCTTGTTCGCTTAAATTATAATTTTAGTCGAAATTGGTCAAATATATTTTTTATCTACATATTTTATAAGACTTACAGATTATTACTTACTTATTATTTACATATTCCATAATACTCATAGTTTAATAAGTTCTTAAAAAATAATTTTAGCAGTGTCAAACATATCCAATTAAATATTATGAGGATTTTTAGCAATTGGACAAAAATCAAAAGCTTATAAACAAAATTGGACTATCCAAACATAGGTGTTTATTGAACTTATAAGCATATAACATCTATGCATATGAGCTTTTTAATAAGTTACTTATTTCACTTATAAGATAGCTCCAGTTTATAAGTCCCACCCAAACATGAATGGATCCTTTTTTCCAGCTTGTGCCGGTGTAGGTGGGCTAATTGATGTTCTTTTCTATCGTTAATTTGGGTGTTTATTTCGCATATGCTTATACTTCTACACTTATTCACATTGGCTGTGCTTAAAAGTTATTTTTAAGAAAGTTCTGGCTGATTTTCACTGTTAAATAATGACGATTTGATTTCTATTGCTTTTAAGTACTGAATTATGTATTAATAACTTTTGTTGTAAAATGATGAATAAAAATATTTCTTAATGTCTGATTTATTAATTTGTCGCCTAACATATAAATAGACATTTAAAAACTTGAGCAGAAGGGAAAAAAAAAATTTGATATTAATCATAATTAAACACCATTAAACTTTCAAACAAAAATCATTCCAATTAATTTCCCCTCTGCCTAAACTCCAAATTGATAAAAAAAAATAAATAAAAAAAAAAAAATGAACCAGTCCTAATCTGAATGGCTTCAAAGCTTCGGTTGAATTTGATTGCAGAAAACATACGGAGTTAAGCACAATGGCTAGAACTTAAAAGACGTGTAATGAGGTTACAAAAATAATGACACGTTTGATCACGTGTTTGTCTTCTTTAGTATTGTCGTATGTTGTTGAGTCGAGCATGGCAAACATGTTCTAATAGTTTAGTAATCATAAATTATCCGGCAATTGAAAGTTCTGGGAACTCAAAATTTGATGAGAAGTAGTCTCCACAAAGACAGCAACGCCACATTTGTTACTATTGAAGCCTTCCCACAGAGAGAATTTGAGTTTTTGCGAAACAGCTTTCTTGGCAGAAATATCTTTAACAGAGCACAGTTTTTCGAGCCTCTTGACAACAAAATCATTGGCCAGGACTCGATCTTTGTTGGCTCCATTGGTACAGTTAGTTACTAAACCAGATTCGTATAGAGCAACCATAATATCGGCACCTTGATCGAACTTTGTTCTTAGAACTCCTGTCAATGAGACTTTTAAGGTCTCTGGTGTAGGTCTTTTGAATGTTGCCTGTTTACATTAAACATCGGAATCAGTTTTAGATGGTTGGATGAACTAGTGCACAAACCGAATATACTTGGTATAATTGACGTATGGAGACTCAGGTTCTATTTTAAGGAATTCGTGTAGCTGACCTGGAAAGCGGGAGCAGGGACTCTGGTTGTGGACGCGATGCAGGATAACAAAGCATCCTGATCATTCCCAACACATTGGGCCCGGCCCTGGACTACAATTTGGGGCGTGAAAATGGAGTCCAAATTCAAAGCCTGGACGTAAGCCTTTTGCCTAACGGTCCATTGGCTCTTCCCAAAAGGGTCTTTCCAGCCCATATAATCCCAATAATCCACATGGTAAGCCAACAATATCACCGGCAGCTCCAGGTTGAAGTCACCCCTTCCCAGCCGTGAAAACAGCATCTCCGCCTCAGGGGAGGTGGCGCAACCCTGAGACGAAAAGAGCTCCACCACCACCGGTCCGCCTCTCCTCTCTTCCTCGGCCGACAAGTCGGCTGTGCCATTTTCATGTGAGTTTTCGTGCTTGGAATGCGAGGACGAGGAGCCTTTGCCAAAACAGAAGAAGAGACGGTGCGCCATTGCTGACGTGTTGTCTCGACCGGCCGCCGGCCGGTGATGTTACGGTTGAAGTAAGAGAACAAATTGGTTTATCTTCCTTCTTTGGAAAAGAGAGGAATGTGAAGAGAATTGGTTTATGAAATGAAGAATAAGAGAGTGGTGGTATTGAGAGAGGTGAGGAGAGAAAGGTGGCGATTTTTTTATTTTTTATTTTCAAATTTCAATGTATTTGTGGATCAACAAAATATAATTTGTTGAGTAAAGTAAATTAACACTATACATAAAGAAAATAAATTAAAATTTTGTCTATTTGTGTAGTCTTAACATTTTTGAGTATTTTTTGTCAATATTTTGTAATGTTTGATACACTTTATTGTATCATACAACTTATAAATTATTATACATCTCTTATTCCATTCAATCTAATATAACAAATTTGACTCAATTAGTTGAGTTGAGTAACGAAATTGAAAGCAAGCTAGGAATACTAGAATTAATCCCTCTAGGACACTATGTTGTGCGGGAGGAGAAGATCAATACTCATTTTCGCGCCTTCATATATATACGAGTTAATAGATAGAAATCCATCTTATGTTAAATATGTCACTCGTCTACATGAATTCATCGTTTAATAAGTAAACCCTATAATTCATTGTGTTATCGGAACATCTTTCTTTTCTTTTTCTTTTTTGTTAAGTCATATCCCCTTTATTAACAAAATATATTATAATCTAATCAAAATAATGTTCGATTCTTAATAAATACTGATTTGCTAATTTAAATAAGTTGCCTCTATGTTGCAAGTGTATTTGGAAGTGGCAATTACTTTTGTAAATTGCTCGCAATGAGTTGGATATCGTATGGGTGTAAGGAGAGCTGGTAAATGAGTTAGATGGTTTGGCCTAACCCAAAATTAGACGGACCACACAAAAGCTTGGGTTGTACTAGCTCTGACCCAATTTTATATTGAGTTGGTATTTGTTGGACCAAACCAACCCAACCTAATTTTGGACTACATGGCTAATGGACCAATCCAACTTTTAACTAAATTATCCAAAACAATTATTTATAATTTAAAAAAAAAAAAAAATCCACCATCTTCCTCCATAAATAGCCCACCCACCCCCAAAATGGAATTTGAGAATCGACCAGAGGAGGGGATCCCCTCTGGTCGCCGGGAAAGCGAGACCGGGGGGGTCCTCTGGTTGCGAAACCAGGGTGAAATCTTCTTGATTTCGCCGCGAACAAGGAGGTTTCCGAAAACAAGGGGGGAGAAATACCTCCTGTTTGCTGCGACTGGGGATTTCTCCCTCCTTGTTTTCGGTCGTGCCCCCATATTTGCGACCAGGGTGGGGGTGGATTTCTCCCACTTTTTAAGCAATCCCCCATTTGCGGCCACGTTTCATAATGGGGGTAGGGGTTAGGGGTTGGGGTTGGGGTTGGGGTGGGGGTGGGGTGGAGATGTGGGCCAAAAAAAATTTATCGGGCCAATCCGGCTTCAGCTCGATTGGTCCGATGGATTAATTGTACCAAATTATATTGACCCGATTTTTATTTGATTAATTTTTTATTGGGCCAGTCTAGTCCAGAGACTAAGTTATCTGGACTAACCCACTTGGCTGGCTCATTTTGCCACTTCTAGGTGCAAGGTTAGGTACAACCGTACAACACAAGCTGCCAAAGGGTTGAAACCCTGTAAAGTTTATATATGCAGTTGAAATTAACTAGAAATTAATAATCTTATAACGGCAATCTTTGAAAGCAATACAAAGGTTCTAAATAAAATAGAGTAATTACTTGCCACGCATTTCACAAGATCGCGACGAGCAAGATGGCACGAAAATACATTTAGTGCCTTAAAACAAAATATTTTAAGGGACTTTGTTTAAAATAATCCTAAAAATTTAAATATAAAAATAATAATAGACTTATTGATAAAAAATAATCATCATGTACCAAGATAATAACTTAAATGGAAAAATCGTCACCGATCAACCGAATGATCGATGGCACATGACAGAATTCAATCAATGTTACGGACAAAATAACTATATGCAATGCCATTTGTATCACTTATTCACATCTGTCAGTGATTATCGATGCCAATAATGTCAATGATGTTATTGGTAATTAAGAACGATGCTTCAATCGTTAATTGCGATGAAGAAATTTATTCTTTTGTTTTTTTTAATGATAATTTAGCGCTAGTGGTCCCTAATTTTTGTTCTCAATACGAAATTAGTCCTTAACATTTGTTTTTTTACACGAACATCCCCACTTATGTGTTTTGGTGCTTAATTGATCTTTATTTGATGAAAAATACTAACATGTCTTTAATTTTAATTAAGAAAAATTGTAGTTGAGTTTCTAACATTTGCAAAAAGTGCAAATATGTATGGTACTTTTATTTAATAATATTTAATTTAACATACTAATTATATCATTATAGTCGTGTTAATTAAATTTTCAATAAGAGAAAAAATATAAAATTATTGTGATTTAGACAAAAGTAATTGATATATGATGTGAAAAAATTGAATAAAAATTAAGATAAATAAATAGTAAAATGACTTATATAATTGTATGATATTGAACCAATCTTTTGTGTTTTTATTTAACATAAAAATATTAATAAGAATTAATTCATAAATTATTTGTTTTTTATTTTCGAATGATAATAAAACGGTAAATTAGAATAAGAAGCATACAGTTGTAGGTTTAATATTTATAGTTAATAAACGAATAACTCAATTAAATAAAAGCAATTGAGGATCAGAGTAGTGACAAAGTTTTTTTTTTTTTTTTTTTGTTATAGTCATAAGATAAAAGTTTAAATTTTAAATAATTTAATAATAATAATAATACTAATAATTTTATTTAACATGCTTATTAATAATTATGAGCTTAAATTTTAGTTATTTCATAATAGACGTAAAATATACAAAATAATTCACGTACATTATCAATTTGGTCAAAGTCTTAGTTTAAAAAAAAAAAAAAACTCTTTAGTTTCATTTAATTTTTTACAAGAAATAAAAATTGCACTTTTTGCAAAAGTCAAGTGCCCAACTGCAATTTTTTCTTATGAAAATTAAGAATATATTGATATTTTTATCAAATAAGAACCAATTGCACGTCAAAACACGTAGGTTAAGCGCGTTCGTGCTAAAAAATAAACGTTATGAATCATTTCTAAATTGAGAATAAAAGTTAGAAATCATTTGTGCCAAATTTCCTATTTTTATAATATTGTATCTTTTTTATTTATAATATTATAAAATATTATCGTATTTGCTACAAACGTTTCTACTATCAATATTTCATTTTATCAATATTTAATTTTATATATTTATTACGCAAAGTCAGCTTGACAAATTAACAAATTTTCCACTTGTGGGAGATAACTTAAATGTATTGAAATTATTATTTTCAATTGTCATATTACATGGAATTTGTTGAAAATAATATTTAATTTTACGAATAATATTAATATAACAAGATACTAAACATACTGTGTGTGTGTGTGTGTGTGTGTGTGTTGGCATTTTAATATATATGGTAAGCAAAAGAATATTTAGTTGGACAAACTTTGTATGGGCAACATCATAATTTTAGGTATTAATAAATGCGCGTGCAGGCTGTATAAAAATGTCCACATTTTCATGATTTTTGGAAGTTTAAGATGCTTCAAAAGTACAAACTAATGATTGTTTTTTTCTAACTTCCTTTTACCTTTCATCTTTAATATTTTTTTGTCACCCTGCCCCGTGTTTTTTGGGGGGTCTTTTTGCACATCGAGCCGCAACCCATACTTTATATGCTATAATCACCTACACTTGGTGATAATTAAGTATGACCTACTAGATAAAATTGATCAATATAATAAATAACTTTTTAAATTTATTTTATTTAATATTGTTTAATGCCTAGTAATATTAATAGTGTCTAAATGAATAAGTCAATCTCACATCTAAATTCGAGTCCGTTGTGAATTTGAATCAATCCGTCTTAAACTATCGTTTGGACTAGACCCCATTGATAGTCTAATATTGTTAAGTGAGTCAGTACAACTTGACTTTTTTTTTTTTAATTTAATATGATTAAATTAACTCATAATTGTTAAAAAAAAAAAAGATTATTGTGTGAAGTATGAGACATTAATATATAAAAAATTTAGAAGATAAATAAGTATTTATAGTTAAAAAAAAATTCTTTAAAAAATAAAAAAATCATTTTAGAATTTAGAAAGAAAAAAACTTATTGGTTCACTAAAAGAGAGCTCAACGTCACTTTATTTTATTTTTTTTAATTTTTAATCCTTTGATAATTGGGTCCGCTCTCGTGGGTTGTTGGATTAGACAATCAAGCATGTCATGACTTGCTCAGTATAACGGACCAACCCGTGAACCTACATGAATTGGACTGAGCTAGTTTCAATTCTAATTTTAACAGTGAAGTTGTCTCGAATTTGAATGAGCCGACCTATTTTGACAATACTAAGTATTATTACCTTATTAAAAATGTCCAATAAAAAATTTGTTTGTAAATCGAGAATATTGGAACCAAAAGTTACATAAATGTTTTGAGATATTATTTTACCAAAACTTTTTTAGAAGAAAATTTGGTTTTGTAAGTAAAATCTATTGGTATTAGTGGAAAACATCTAAGTTTTCAATGAGTAATGTTATTTATCATAATTAGTGATAATTATCAATCTGCGAGACATTAGTGATAGATTCAATAAAATATGTTTCATATCTTTATATTTTATTGGACCAATCATTTAATACCAACACAGTCGCTACATACACAAGTGATAAATATCACTTTTCTTTTTCAATGCACTCTCTTGGTATCATATTTTTAACAAAATAAACATCTTTTTTTATCGTATTGAATTATTGTTAGTATGTATCTCGAAAAAAAAATTCTATATAAATTAATTTTTGCCAATATATTTATTGTAAGAGTCATCAGGGCCAGACTTTGGGATTTACAGGCCTGTGTCGAAATTTAAAAATTGAGCCATCAAATCATAATGTGTATTTTTCTTTTCCTCATAAGAGTTTTTTGGAATTAAATATATAAACTCAAAATCCATCAATAAACAAAATGTAATACCCAATAATAAATAATGCTATGAATTTTTATATTTTATTTTTTATCTTAACCAATTTTTCAATAATTTTATTGGCATATAGATATATTTGAGGAAAAAAAATTCACTTATCCAAAATACGATGTCAACAAGAAATGATAAAATCAAGTCTACCTTAAACAATTCAATTAGTTCAATCATTACCAAAAAAAATATAATAGGTTAACGAGTCCCATTTGGGGGCAGGAAAAAATTAACCCACTGCTGACATGGAGCTTGCCATGTCAATAGTGCTCCATTGTCAGCAGTTGGGTTAAAAAAAAAAATTGTCTGACCCATTTCATTTGAAAGTCAGCTCCGTCTCCATTCTTTCCCAAAACCATTTATGCCCTAAATCACCTCCAAATCTGCAGCGCCTATTTTCGCGACTTCCACCAACGTTCGCGTCGTTGCCACCGCTGCCCTTGTCAAACTTCGGCCGCTGCCTTTCTCAAACTCCGCTCGCTGGTTTGTGTTGGGATTCAAGAAACCGAACCAACGGGAACCATGACCACCCTAGTAACAAGCAATCCTTTGCCAACACTACACAAATCCCATATTCCAACCAAGCATAAGCTTTATGCTATCATTTTTCTCAGCCATGGCTTTATCTTTTTGGCTATCTCGCCTGCGTTCTTCTTCAAAACTCATTTATTCCAATTATAAAAACTCATTTCTCAATAAACTAAACACCCTTCTATCAAGAACTCCCATCGTGGGCTCTGAAAACAGTAAGAAACAATTTCAATCCTCATGGTCCAACCCTTTGCTTCTCATGACCATGGCTACCTCTACTTGCTCACTTTCTCTTCAATTACAAAACAACAAAAGCCCAACGTTTTGTGATGCTCCCAATACTAATCAAATGTAACTATCACACCACTTTTCAGTTTCTTAAATATTTTGTATGTTTTTTTTTTAATTTTTGTGAAGGATAGCGGCCGGAGTTTGACAAGGGGCAGTGCCGGCGACGGTGCGACTGTGAGGTGGAAGTCGCAAAAATAGGGGCTGTAGATTTGGAGGCGATTTAAGGCAGAAATAGTTTTGGGAAAGAATGGAGACGGGACTGACTTTCAAATAAAATGGGTCGGACAAATTTTTTTTAACCCAACTGACGACAATGGAGCATTGTTCCATGTCAGCAGTGGGTTAATTTTTTCCTGCCCCTTGACGGGACTCATAGGTTAACTCATGGAATATTTACATTATGTAAAATGAAATAGAGTAAAAGAGAAATATTGCTTACAACTCTAATAACTATGCTGATTTGACGTGGCTGGATTGGAGAGGGAGATTGGTGGTTCGATCCGAACTTTAAAAGGTTTCAACTTTTAAATTGGGGAGAAAGTAGATTTTGGAGTTGACTTTTTAAATATGTAAATTTTTTTGATTAGATGTGGACTTGGGTTGTCCTAGATCGATGCTTTAAAATAAACAAAAATAAATATAACACGTTTTTTAAAGATCTATGGGCCCTCAAATATTTTGAGCCTGAGACAACCACCTCTTAAGTCTCTTATAAAGTCCGAGTTTGATGAGTGGTAATCTCCTGCCCAGGAGAAGGAAAACCCACTCGCCTACGTGGAAGCAAAGTCAGCAGAAGAAAAATTAAATGGGTCAAATATTGAGGGCTGATTTCCATGGCACAAAACTCTCGTCTCTGCTCTCTATATCCGCTCTCTTCTCCTGCCCTCAGCCGCCATAGAATTGCGTCCATCTTCTCGGCGAAGTTTCAGCTGCGTTTTCGACGACCTCTGCTCTCCCTATCCACTCTCTTCTCCTGCCCTCAGCCGCCCTAGAATTTCTTCCATCTTCCCCTTAGAGTTTCAGCTGCCTTTTTCCGACGACCTTCTAACCGGCGCGAACACTACTTCTCCGCAAGTGGGCTGAAATATTTGCCTGTCCCTTTGCCTTTGTATCGTATGATTAGCGCGAATACTACCCGCTGAAATTTGAAATTTTCGCCAACCAAATGCCCACGTCGACGTGTTGAGGTAGATTAGCTACGAACGGGACTGAAAATTTAAATTTGAGCTGGAAGTGTTTTTTTCTTGTTCGATGTATTACCTTTTGGGCTGAAATGGGACTGAAAATTAAAATTGTAGCTGGATTTTTTTTTCTTTGATTCATGTATTAGATCTTGCTCAGAATGGGACTGAAAATATATATATATATATATATATATATATATATATATATATTTGACCTAGAAGTTTTTTGTGTTTCTGCTTGATGGATGATGTGATGAAGTTAATTGTCATTTTTAAACCTGGAAATTCTGGTGCAAGATATTTGTGGATTTCACTTGCCGTGTCGGAGTCTTCTTCGGGGCAGGAGAAGAGAGTGGATAGGGAGAGCAGAGACGAGGGTTTTGTGCTAAGGAAATCAGCCCTCAATATTTGACCCATTTAATTTTTCTTCTGCTGACTTTGCTTCCACGTAGGCGAGTGGGTTTTCCTTCTCCTGCCCAATGCCCATCATGGGCAGGAGATCACCACTCCCGGGTTTGATAGTCATTGTAATCAAAACTTGAACATGACAAATTTTTTTTTCTTGTTTCTTCATTTTTATTCTGTTGTAAAATTTATTTGTCCCCGCATTTCCCAAATATTTTCATGTCAAATAATTTTTAAGTGGGAATTTTACTTTAAAAAAAATTGAAATTGAAAAGGTAATAATCCGATTTATAATTGAGGGGATGACAGGAGGACCAAAGATGTCTCGCACATGTCACGCGCGAACAAATTCAAGGACACGTGGGCCAATTTATGACCGGCCACTGCTTTTACAGGTTAAATTAGGCTGAGAGAATCTTTTAAATCACGAAAGAGGTTTACCGGAAAAGCAAACTAACCGGTTCCAATTAGGTCCACATTTGTCATATCATGAACCCCGAACCCCGTCACACCAATTGTAGGCCCCAACTGGGATATTGTTATTATAGCCCGTTACAGCATTTACGGGGAAAATGCAGAAATGGCCCCTATCCTTCTTTCTTAGTAACAAGTTTATCTCTAAACTTTTTAAAAAAGTAATTCTAAATCCAACGTTTGAAGACAAAACACATGTCACAAGATCGTGACACCATAGTACAAACTTTAGATCCAACGTTCGAGCACACAATACGTGTTCCAAGATCATTGTGCCACAACTTCCACATCACATCGCCTCCTATATAAAGGTGAATATGTGATGGTCTGAAGACATTTAATTTAAGTTAAATTTTTTTTTTACTAGAACAGATTTCTCTATTTAGAAAATAATTAATTCTCACACCGAATGAACTATGGCAGAGAGATCTCCACCTCTTTTTCAAGTCACCGAAGCATTGAAGATATCGTTGGTTGGGGACTGATTTTGAAATTATAATTGAAGATTGAGAATCAACTTGTTACTTTTGAAAGGTTAACTTACTATTTAAACAATAAATTGAGGACCAACAATGCAATGTTTTCCCAGCATTTCTACTCTCCAATCTTGAGTGGCATTAATGATAATTACCCAACTTCCACGCCCTCTTTCAAAACAAATTCTAATTTCAGCAATTTCCTCCTGAAATTTAGCTGATGGATAATTCATTTTCCCATAGAAAGCAATTTCTGTTAAGATAAATGATTTCTCTCCCTTTTTTCATTCTACAAATTGTACCCCTACGGTCAATAAAGTGCTAAAATAAAATCTTGCTTAAGTACAAACAATCTTGAAATGACGTTTATACCCTTCTAGTTTTCATTAATTTGTCCCTGAGCTGTTGCACTTTTCCTCTTGGTCCAAATTCTGGTGCGTGATTTGACTTTTTGACTCCAGCAGTTACAATTTGTTATTCGAAATTCTATTTGACTGAAATACCCTTGCTTGACAGAATCACTTTAATGCAAGTATTTTATTTTTATTTAACACGTTACCTCTCGTTAACTATTCCTAAATATACTAGTTGTTTAACTGGCAAAATCTTCTATCTAATTTTGTATTTGAACTTTGGCAAGGTGGTTTATTAAAGTTCTTAAGAAAAAAGGGTATCGACTCTATTTTCGGTGACCAATAGAGCCATTTTCATATAAACAACAAAATCAATCTATTTGTACATTTCATTGTTATATAAGTTGTTAAACAGATTCTTAGATAATGAATTGTTCAAATCCTTTCTTTCTCTTGGTTAGTTGGCTTTGGTTTAACTAAACAAAATAAAAATATATTTCTGAATAGATTGTAAATTTGTATATAGAAATTAAAATAATTTATTGTTCGTAAACATTATATTAGTGAACACTTCAATTTATTGTAACAAATAACAAAAATAATTAGTCAATTTGATCTATTTTATGAATTTCAAATTTTTGAAACTTTGTTGAACTGCTTTTCCGTTCAAATGGTTGATTTGCTAAAGGTTTTTATCTTAGTTAAATCCGAAAGAAAATTGAACTTTAGTTCTCAATTTGTTGTCAGAATTGTAAACTAGTCTCCGACTTTTAAAAATGAACAAGTTAGTCTTCAACTTTATATTATTATTAATTACTATTATTGCACAATCAATTACTAAGGACATAAATCGTACTACATTAAATTGTCATGTAAAATAAAACTGTCTCACTTTAAATTTCTAAGCACCACTCTTAGTTGAGAGAAAGATATAGTTTCGTAACGTCAAACATTACAGGGATTACTGCTTTTGGGGATGATCTTACGTCTCAAACGATAAATGAAGGACGGATAGCAATTTTTCTAAATACAAAAGCAAATAAGGGCAAATTAGTAAAAACAACAATAAAACTCTCATGCTAAATTGTCTTTCTACTTTCCAAACTCCCTCCATATTTCTCTAAACCCAACCTTAAAACCCCACAATCCTTTTTTTTTTCTTCACACATTATCATTTATGGAGTTCATTCAAAATACCTTGTTAAAAAATCTCTTACTCTTCTCCTTCCTCGTACTCTTTCTCTCTCTACCACTTTCTCACTCCTCCTCCATTCATGACCTCCTCCAGTCCAGAGGCTTGCCGGCCGGCCTCCTCCCAAAGGAGGTGAAATCCTACACACTGTCTGAATCTGGGCAGCTTGAAGTGTTTCTGGAAGGTCCATGTATGACCAAGTTTGATACGATGGCGTTTTATGACAGTGTTGTGAAGGCAAATCTAACCTACGGCAGTCTCACCGGAGTCGAGGGATTCTCGCAGGAAGAGCTTTTTTTGTGGCTTCCGGTAAAGGATATTGTTGTTGATGATCCGAGGTCGGGGCTTATACTTTTTGATATTGGTGTTGCTCATAAACAACTTTCACTCTCGTTGTTTGAAGATCCACCGGATTGTAATGCAAAAAGTAAGTGGTTTTGTTTTTAATTTTGCTTCTAATTTGTTTTGATTTGAAGATTCTCCTAGTTGGTTATGAAAATTTGTGTTGATCTGAAACTGATCTGGACTTATTATAAGGGTTTTAATTGCATTAGGCAAACTGATTTTGTTTGCTTTGATGAGATTAATTGTGCTTTGGAGTTTAGCATGTCATTAGTGTTTAAAAGTGCTCAAAATTATTTTTATTCACATATTTCGAACTTTTATTCAATTTCTATCCATACATTCAATAGAACCTGCTGCTTGAGGATAATTTTTTTTTTTTTTTTTGGCATTAAAAATGCAGGTGCATTGAAGAAAAATGGCAGAAAAGGAAGAGGGTATGCAGCTCAAAAATAAAGGTGGGGATTATATGCTAATCCTATTTTAGTAATTTAGATTAAGCAGATAATATAGTGCTAATCAAGACTATAGATCAATTAGGGGTTGTTTTATGTTGATAAGAATGTAAAGATTTTGGAATCACATCTTCTAATTAGATTGTTAGTTAATGCTAATCTTCTAAGTTTATTTGTGTTAATCTTTTTTAATTAGATTAGCTAAATGCGAAAATAAAAGTATTTCTATCTTAAGAAATTCTGTGTTAATTATATTTACTGTGTCTATTCTTTCAGTTTTATAACAATATTATGTTTAACTCTAATTTCTTTGATAGTATCTCTATCCATTTTTTTTTTTTTTAATCGGGTTTCTATCAAATTTTCAAACCACACACTCGAGAGAGACACGTAGGCATACACATGTATGTGTATATATGGAGTGAGAAAAAGAACATAAGAAGTGGGCACATTTTTCACGTTTATAGAGAGCTAGTTCATTGGATTCTGTTAGGAAGATAGCTTCAATCAACAAATCCCACTTTTAATTTGAAGTGGTTGAATATTGGTTAAGATGTCGCATTAAATCATTTACGTACGATATTTAATGTTGGAATGGGACCCGCACGTGCCTTTCTTACACAGTCATATGTGGCTGATTGGGCCGTCCATTGTCGTTGCTCAATGTTTTTGTTTTGTCGCTGACCTTATGCCGCCCTCTGGAACCAAAAATTAAAATAATTGAATATATGTTGTTATTAAAATGTCATATGAAATTAAATGCGACAATAATTAAAAATTAATCAAGAATTTTTATTTTATTTTACATGTTCGATTAATAGTTACACATTTCATGCAATCAAATGTTTCGAAACTAAATTAGATCTTGTTTATTTTGATGCATATATTAACTTATTAATATTTAAGGGTGTATTCAATTGAGATTTTTAAATTTTTTTATAAATAAGTGACTTCTATAAAATTCGTGAATTTTTAAGTGGTTTTTATGAATTTGTTGAGAATTAATAAAAGTATTTTTTAAACTTATGTAGACTAATTTTTTTTAAAATGTTAAACTAAATTTTTTATATAATATAATATTATTTTGAATAACTTTTCGTATGTCTAAATCATCAACATCACATATAATTAAGAACCCAACATAATAAATCATATTTCTCATGTCAATAAAAATATTTATAATAAAATATAAAAAAATTTAAGTCACCTCAATTAAATTAAGAAATGACATAAATCCCAACATAAATTAATAATATTTTGATGTTCAATAAAAAAAAAAAATCAAGTACTCCTAATATCACTGCAAATGTAAATGTCATATCAAAGTTTGGATTAAAGCAAATTTTAGATACAATTGCATATAACAATTGATTATTTTAAATTCTTATTTGAATGGAAAAGATACGAGAAAATTCTAGAAGTGAAAGAAAATGTGCATTTTTTTTTTTATTTTGGAGATATGGGATCTTCACAAAACTCAGAGTGGGTGGAAGATTTTTTTTTTTTTAGATTTGATATTTATACTTTACACCAAAAAGTCTCCAAAAGGCTTGTAAGTAGATAATCTTTAAAAAATATAATATCAATTTGAATACTCCATGACTTGTAGAGATTAAAGACTCCTATAAAGTTTCAATTGAATACTCCATGACTTTTAATTTTTTTTAAAAAAACTCTAAAAAATTTTATTGAATACAACAATACTTTTAGATACTCTTAAAAAATTTACATTGAATATTCCTAAACTTTTAATTCTTTAAAAGTCTCAATTTGAATAGACCCTCTTAAACTGTATTTTTAGTTTTTAAGTTTAAATTTACTTAAAATATGTTTCGAACTAGATTTGCTTTTATTTTATTAATTTATTATCAACTATTTATGTATTTTTAACTCTATGTATTTCGACTATTCATCATACATAATTAGTTCTTCTAACTTTTTAACATTCAATGCTTTGTAATATTGTCCGTCTTATAACGACATTACCTAAAACTTGATTTTGACTTTGTCTTATGGATTTTTATTTGATATTTTTACCACACACTACAAAATATAAAATAATTTATAAAATATTATCTAATTTTTTTATTCTAACAATACTATTTTTATTTTTGTAACACTTGTTGTTATATTTTGTTATGTTTATTAGATTTCTTATAAAAATATATGTTATCTTTAAAATTTAAAACATTATAAAATAATTATAAAATTTTTATTTAAAATCAAGCACCTGTCATCCCATTTAAAAGAAGCCCATTAGTACTTTTAATTTCATCAAGGCCCTATTAGTAGGGAAATTTTCATTAATAAGCCAAAATTTGTTACTATTTACAAAAAAACTGTTACATCTTTTATATTACATCAATCTTTGGGTGCACTTATCTTTTTTTTTTTTCTTTTATTTCAAATCTAATTAATTGTAATTAAAGGATGCCATATTTATCTTCAATTTACCATCTAAATTAGGATTTTATATTTGGCTAGAAATCATAATCAATCATAATCTTTTCAACATCTCTCATCCATTGAAATAAAGCGCAACTCGATGCTCCCAAGCGCAATTCATCTTCTTCATCCAAAATCTTGTTAAACAATAACATTCTCGTATTATTAACAAACCTAATAACATCAAATTAAATTTATAATGATCATTGCAACATATTAATAGCAAATTAACACCACTACAAATTTTGTAACATCTAATGCAATTGATGTTTTTAACATTTAAATCATCAGATTTGTAACATTCAATAAGCCATATTATGTTAATATTTATATAAAAACAAATGATAACATAAAATCAGATTTGTAACATTAATTGCAACAGGTTAATGGCCAATTTGAGATCACTACAAAATTTGTAACATCCTATGCAATATATAGATGCGACTCCAAATTTAGGATTCAAAATCTCCGAAGAAATTACCAAGTAATTTCATTCAAAATTGATTAACATGAACTCAATGATTGAATTTTCTCCAAACATAATAACAATGAATCTCAAACAAAAATATTCAATCCATTTCGTAACATTCATTGCAACTTAAATTTTCACCCAAGGGAAATGACTTTACGTGGAATGTAATGCCGTCTTCTTCACATTTCAAGCGACTCCTTCTTTGTCGCCGACCGAGTCATTCTGCAAGAAGGTGTATCCATGTTTAGTATCTTTGCCCAACGACTAAAATTTTTACAAATTAGGGGTTAGGCTTTCATCTTGTGGTAGAACCACAGAGATTTGGGAGATTGGATGATACGGTTGGCGACAATGTCATTTGGAATGGTGAGTGAAGATGGTTTGTGAAGATGAAAACGGTTTTCTCTCTCCCATGATTTAATAGGTAAAATATAAAATATTTCCTTTTTGTGATATATATATATATATATATATATATATATATATATATAATACCAATATTTTTAGAATAACTACAATAGAATAGTAAATTTAATAATATATTATATATACATAGTAGTTGATGTAAATTCCTCCTATTAGTACGAGTTGGTTGTTGGTTGCTGCTTGCTGGGCCATGGCCCAGAAACAACCTGCTAACGCTTTTGTTGCAGTTCAACGCCGTTTTGTTTCTCAAAGATTGAAAATTTGAAGTCTTGGATGCCTCCCTAGGTTCTTTTTGGACTAATAGAATGTTGTTGTACTTCTTAAACAGTTAAAATTATTAAAATATTATTGTAAACAGTTAAAATTATTAAAATATTATTGTATCTATTGAAATGTAGTAAAATAAAGTTTTATATAGGGTAATTGGCATAAAACTTGAATTTTTCGAATTGATTGTGTAAATTATTATTACTTATGAAATTTTGGCATTTTTACACTGAAATTCATCTTTGCTTGTACAAAACATCATTTCCATCAATTGCCATCTAAAAAGCTCCGTTAAGTGGCATCATTAACACGATTCGTACCACTTTGAAAGGGTACTTTCGTTCACATAATCTATTTTCTATTTTCTCCCGCCTATCTGATCCACTTCTCTATTTCTCCGACAAAATCCCCTACTTCCAACTGCAAAGGTAAGCGAAATAGGATATGCAAATGTTTCAGGATTGCCATTTAATAGCATTATATAGCAAATTTAAGAAGATGAAAAATTTTCCATCTTAAATATGGAATTAATGACAAATTGAGGGGTTATTATCAATGACACCTTTGTTTTTGCCATTTGACAGTGACACGTGAGTGTCATTAAATAAGAACCTTGGAAAAAAGAGAAGTCAAATTTTATCTCATCAATATTCTAAATTTCAAAATGAATTTTGAAGTCAATTTCAAAAGAATTCTGGGATTAATACAAAAATATTTACCATGCAAATAAGATGACATTGGAAAGGTTATCAAGCTAGAATTCCAAAACACTATACGGGTCTTAATTTGGACTTTTCTATGTGAAGTTATTGTCGTTTTACTCCACACTGCCAGCTGCTTATTTCAACTAAGAATGCAAAGAGTTTTTCATCTTTTCAAGGTTCTTAGAAGACTTTTATTTATGTGAATGTTCCATGAACGGATTTGTTACTTAGAATTCCTCAATTTCATTTATTTGTGTCTTGAAAATGTTACTTATGCTTGGAGGGTTGTTCCAAGTTACTACTATATAAGTCGCGTCATTGCAGTCTTAAAGGGATGCTTGAGTTTAAATCTAAACATTAAGTTTATTATGATAATAAACTAAGTTTATTGAGAGGTATCTATCATTCTCTTCTTAACTATATATCTTTTTGGCAGGGTCGGCTTTGAAATTTAGGGAATCTTAGGTGAAAATTTAAATGGGGCCCTTAATCAATTGAGATGTTTTAAAATGTAAATTTTTTACAAACTCACAAGTAAAAAAAAAGGGTACATTTTCCTTCTATTTTACTAATGAAAAAATAGTTGAAATTTGTGTTAAACTGTAGAGTCTAATTTGTTGTGCTACATGAAGCTAAGCGCGGATCGACATATCATAATTTGGTTGTCTTAGTATTTCATTATAATTAGAGAACTTTCATTTGGTTGTTATATATAAAACTAATCTCTTGCGTTCTTTATTTTTCATCCTTTTAATTATTGCTCTAATCCAAACAATTTGGAAAATTGCTTTGAAATAAAATAAAAATTTCTATGTATACATATTTAAAGGAAAAATTGCATTGTTTACAATTTAAATATTAGATTAATGTAGATAATGTATGTTATAATTGGACTTGTTTTCTATTTAGGCTTCACATATAAGTAGGTTGATTTTTTTTTTTTTTTTTTTTTTTTTAAAATGGGTCAAAGTATTTGGGCCCTAAAATGTTTGGGGGGGCCCTAGGCGGTTGCCTAGCCGCCTTCCGCCTTGGGGCTGGCCCAGTTCTTTGGTGGATTCCAAGAATGGTGAATTTTCATAGTTCTTTATCCCTTGTTGAGTTCTTTAGTGCGCCGATTTTTTGTATTTCTTAAGAATTATTTAGATGGTGAGTTATTTATCCACTTGCTCTCTTTTCTTCATTCCATCCCAGTATCAGATAGTGGTGGTGGTGGTGGTGTAGTGCTGATAGCTGGGGTTGGCGGGTTGGGTGGGTGATGAATAAGATACTTTGTACTTTTTTTAAAAAAAAAATTATGATACTGTTATGAAATTAGAAAAAAAAAAAAAGAGAAGAGAATAGAGAGTCAAAACTCAAGTGTGTCCATTTACTATAATAATGACCCTTATTTTAGGGTTTCAAAGGTAGTTACAATTTGATTAGAATACACTCTTCTGGAGTAAGTAGATAATTAAATAGATATCTAGATACAACTAAATAGTCATTCATCATTATCTATAATTTTACAACACTCCCCTTTGAATGACTTATTACACAATAACTGTTTCGTTGTTTGGCAAAAACCCAATGGGACAAAAATACCAATAGAAATAATTTTTTTTTATCAAAAACTGGAGTACTCAAATGCTGCCTCATTAAAACCTTGTCAGGAAAACTCAGTTGGACAAAACCTGAGCAAAGGAAAAAGAGTACAGCTACTCCAACTGATTTCAACCAATGGAAAAAACTTGAATCGAACTATCCATATCTTGTGCGCCAATGTCTTCAATGCCACCATCTTTTCAAAACTTGTATAAAACAATTTTGGTGAAATGTGTTCCATGTTATAACCTCCAGCAATATCATATTCATACAATATCTCTGGTTGACTATAGTCATCATGATGGTCTGATGCAATTATATTAAAAATAGATCTTGTAGTTGTTCCCTTCAAGGGTCTCATATACAATTTATAATACATGGGAGTATAACCACAGAGTTATGAAGAAGGTAAATATTTTGTAGGTTATAGACATCCATAATTATAAGAATTATAACACTTCTAATTGGATATCATTTACACAAAGAATATGCCTCATTAAAACCTTACTAGGAAAAAATCATGTGTAAAAAAATCATAGTAAAGAAAAAGAGTACATAATTCTTTTAATACGCCATGCAAATTGCCTCATTAAAAATATTGCCAGGAAAATCCAATGAGACAAAACCTCAATCAAGGAAAAGTATACAATGCGTATTTACTCTCCCTCATTATAATATTATTCAGATATGTACTTTGATCGATTGAGTTCTCGAAAAGTTGAACTATATGCTTCGGGCATATTAAATCCTCTAGGATTTATATACATTGTTTTATTAGTCATGCCGGATGAGTTGGTTATAACAATATTCATTATATGCATATATGTCATGCATTGATGACTAACAAGATATCAACTTATAATTGCTTTACATAAGTCTTTGCGAAATTTAAAAAGTCGTGCATTACATGTTACGACTTCATTTTTCCATTTCCTTTTTGCATAAAATATACACCTTTAGGTGCTCGACTATAAGTCCGAAACTTGTGTTTCTCTAGTCGAGTTCAATTTACTTGGATTGCATCCTTTTATTTAGCCAATTAATTCTTTGTGATTTCTTTCAATATCCTCGCTACCTTTTATAATATGAAGCACTTCTTTATATACAAAAGTGTTGTTAACAACATTTATTTTTGAATCTATTTCTTTCTCATAACGACATAACTTAACGAGATCTTTTCGTTTTATTATTTCAGCTAGCTGAACCTTTTCTGGGGTTTTATAATTAGTTATGTCTATATAGTCTCCAAGAGTATATACCTCCTCAATAAGACCATCTTTATAATTGGCTCCATTTTTAATTTGAGAATTTTGGAATCAAATATCACCATGCTTCATGCGAGTCATTAATTTACCTGATATAATGTTAATGGATTGTCCTTCAAGGACGCTAATATAAATTGGAGCATTTAGAGCTGGTATATGAGATTTGATTTAATCTCTTTGGTCAGTAAATGCATTTGTCAATTGTATAACTTACAAATGAGTTATTTATTGAACTTCTGGTTCATATTGTCTTGTGCAAGGATCTAGAAAATATAATATACTGCATTTTCATGTATTCTTTCCAACTATTTAATTTCTCTTCCATGATGTTGAGAAAACTGTCTTATCAAAATAACATTCGAAATACCATATTATAAAATATCACCCGTTAGAACTTAAGATATTTTATAATGTTCCATACTAAACATGTATTCTCAACATTTTTCAAAGCTCATCTCAGTGCACTATGGTGGATCGATTGTATATATATTGCACTATCAAAAATCATTAGATGGATAATATTAGGATCTAACCGTAAGCCAACTATAGCGGGAGTAACTTTGATGTTGGCATGATGCGTATAAATATTTCAACATATAAAATAGCATTCCCTAGACAAAAATGGGAAGTGCTTTGTTCTCAATAGTAATAGTTTAGAATTTAATTGGAGGCGTTGAAAAACAATATTGCTAAACCATTTAACATCATCTCAACTAATATTTATTAAAAGTTTGATATTTAGACTCACTAGTATTGACAAGACACATTACCATCTTGGTTGTATAATCTAAAAATTATGCTCATAATTTAAAATTTAAGCAAGTAATCTCGCAAACTTCAAGTTACGAATAATAACACCATACAATCATCTAGTAGATGTAACTATTAGATACAAATAATATATAGATGGTCAACATGGAAGGTGATGGGACCCCATAAATCACCTTAAATAATTTTCAGAAATGTAGAAATTCAGTCTCGATTTTACCTAGTGAAGGTCTACTAGTTTCTATACAATGAGAACAAGCATCACATGAGAATTCATTATATTGAAAAATCTTCTGATTTTTAATAGATATTCTCATTAATATTTCACATCATATTGATCCGGGATGGTCTAACCGGTAATGCCAATTAATAAAAATTTTAAGACATTGAACTTCTGGTTCAATATAGTATTTTTTTAAGAGTATCAACATTCTAATATTACACAATATTAATATTCTAAAATTGTAAAATTGTACTTTTTCAAGAGCAACAACACGATATTTTTTCTAGAATATTGATATGTACAAATTTATGCTTCTTCAAAAGCAGTCGTATAATATTCGTTTAACTAAATTATGCTTCTTCAGAAAAATATTAATATACTATAAATTTGTGCTTCTTCAGGAGCAATATCAAAATATTAATATATGTAATATTGTGTTTCTTTAGGAATTACAATGCAATATTCTCCAAGAATATTGATTGAATATAAGGTTGTTGTTCTTCAAGAGCAATGACATAATACAAAATAATTTATCGATTAAGTAAAAGTTTTCACTAAAGCAATCGATCAATTATTATATAATTTGCATTAATCAATTTAACATAATATGATTTATATGCTTTCCTTCGGAGATAAGCATTAGTTGATTAATTACTTATTTATATCACAATTTAATTATGTGATATGATATTCTTCGGAACATGTGCTTCTTCTAGAACACAATAAAATATTATTTCGACTATTGCTCAATATTTTTTTGAAATATCAAAATTATAACGTCATGTTTTCATAAAAATTATAACGTCATAAAATTAACATTCTTTTGGAATATTTAAATTGTAACGTTATGCTCTTTTGGAGCAGCTAATATTTTATCAAAATATTATAATGTTGTGCTTCTTAATGGACAACAACAAATCATTATTCTGAAGTAAAGATTTGCTTTTCAGAAACAATATTATAATATTCTTATATAATAAAATATCTTATAAAATTAGGCTCTTCCGGAGCAATTAATATTCTACTGAAATATTAATGTAATATAAATTTTTATTTATTCTTAAGTAACATAAAAATATTCTTCTAGAATATTTATATGTTAGATTGTGACTCTGTCAAACTATTAACATTGTATTTCTTTATAAACAACAACATATTATTATAAATATATGCTCTTCAGGAGCAATAGTATGTGATGATATAAATAAATGACAATTACTGTATGTAATTTGGTTATGGTGGCACGCCCGCCTCAACGATTCACCTGCCTCACCAGCTTGCCCGCCTTGTTGGTCTCATGAGTACGCTCGACGGATAGACGCAACAAACCAACTATCGTCGGGTTAGCTAGGCGGGCGACCCATGGAATGATAGTTACCACCGGTTATCGGGAATACGAAACATCCTCATTAACTCATAATAATAATGGGGAGATGAAAGGACACCCGTTATTAAACGAGGAAGATGAAAGGATACCCTTATCAAATGAAGAAGATGAAGGACACCCATCATCAATAGCTGCGCAGCCATCCCTATAAATAGAGGCCAACTCTCGGGTAAAAACAAGACACACAAATCTTATACATTCTATATTGCTATTTAGCACAAATATTGTAATCATATATCGATTATCACGTCGGAGTGGACACGGAGGAAAAAAAACCCCGCCACCTTTTGTAGGTCTCCATCCATCGCCGCCCGGCGTGCTCGGAGGAGGAGAAAAATCATTTATCATCATTTTGGCGCCGTCGTGGAAACCGCACAAGAAGTTATGGCCCGAACTAGAAGAGCTAGGAATGTAACCGCTCCTCCCACCCCGTCGGAGATGTAGGCACCGAGTCCAACGCCGCCATTAATCACCCACAACAAAATTTGCTCTGCCGCTCAACTCGCGGCAATGCAAGCTCAGTGGCGACGCCGCGGCTCTACTCCAAGATCGGAAGCGAGGTTTCTTAGCTACCATATGGTCCTAACTCTCTGCCGATAGGATCTTCATTACCAGGGGCTCTGCCCCAGGGTCCTAGCCATCCACCGATAGGGCCCTCACCGCTGGGGGCTCCTCTCCATACTCCTAACTTTACAGCAGTAAAAACACTGCCAACGGCAGCTCCACTGTAGGCTCCAGTTTCTTTAGCTCCACCTTCCGCACCCCACTTCTATTCATTGACATCTGGCCCAAATCCGTACAGGGGGCAACCATCATGGATGCCCACGCCTACGCTGGTTGAGACACCAGTGTTAAACCTGGAGCAGAGATTAGAAGAATTGATGGGTCGCAAAATAGCTGAGGCTATGTCCAATAAAAGTAGTAGGCAACAATCTATGGTGTTGGAAAAAGACCATTTTTCCCTAGAAGTGATGGCAGTCCCCTTGCCACGAGACTTCAAACAGCCAAAGATGGAGAAGTATGACGGATCCTCTGATCCTATCGATCACTTCAGGACTTTTGTTGACTTGATGAGGTTGCAAGCCACCCCAGATGCGATTATGTGCAGGGCTTTTCCGCCAACACTTAGGCGCGAGGCCAGGAACTGGGTAGCCACCCTTCCTCCAAAATCGATCCATACATTTGACGAGTTTTACAAAAGTTTTGCCACACACTTTGCCAGCAGCAAACGTGTTAAGAAAACTGCTATCAGTCTGATGCAATTGACACAAGACAAGGACGAACTGCTGAAAGATTTTATTGCCCGGTTCAATAGAGCAACGCTGAGAATCAAAGATCTGCAGATGTCTGCTGTAGTCACTGCCATGATGAGTGGAACTAGAAGTCGTCATTTCAAGATGTCACTCTCCAAAAACCCGCCGAATACGATGCATGAGTTACTCAATAGAGGAGATAAGTATGTGGACGCTGAATAAGTGTATATCATTACCAAAAGTATGAAGGATCGAAATGAACATGAGTCTAACAAAAGAAAGATTCAGAACGAGCCCGAACCTCGAAATAATAGAGGTAAGCTCACCCAAGCTGAGGCGAGTCAACCAGGCGAGCTCACCTAAAGAGCCAAGCGACCTCAAAAAAAATAAAAAATAAAAATTAGGCGAGGTCACTCCAGGCTGGCGACCTCACTCCAAGCGAGGTGACCTCGGCAAAAAAAAAAAATTAGGCGAGGTCACTCAGGCGGGCGATCTTACTCCAAGCGAGGTGACCTCGGCAAAAAAAAAAAAAAAATTTAGGCAAGGTCACTCCGCGGGCGACCACCCAAGCGAGGTGACCTCGGAAAAAAAAAAAAAAATTTGAGATGAGCAGGTGCGTTAGATTACTTCTACTTTTCATTAACGATAGTCTATGAAAAGTAGAGGGGCTTATAAAGCTAAAAACAAGGTCAATTGCTCATCGTCTAAAAAATATAACAATGTACACTTTGTCTAAAAACAAGGACATCTACTACTCTCTAAAAAACAAGGTCACCAATGCATCTCTGTCGAAAAACAAGGCCAATGAGCCTCTATCCAAAAATCAAGCGATGAGCCACTATTTAAAAATCAAGGTGATAGCCACCATTGAAAAATAAGGCGATGAGCATATGTTTAAAAATCAAGGCGATGAGCATATATTTAAAAATCAAGGTGATAGCCACCATTGAAAAATAAGGCGATGAGCCTATATTTAAAAATCAAGGCGATGAGCCTCTGTTCGAAAAATAAGGCGATGAGCCTCTGTCAGAAAAATAATGCGATGAGCCTATGTTTAAAAATCAAGGCGATGAGCTTCTGTTAGAAAAACAAGGCGATGAGCCTCTGTTAGAAAACAAGGCGATGAGCCTATGTTTAAAAATCAAGGCGATGAGCATCTGTCAGAAAAACAAGGCGATGAGCCTATGTTTAAAAATCAAGGCGATGAGCCTATGTTTAAAAATCAAAGCGATGAACCTCTGTCAGAAAAATGAGGCGATAAGCTTCTGTCTGAAAAAGTTAGAGAATAGCAGGTGCAGTAGATTATTTCTACTTTCCATTGACAACAGTCTATGAAAAGTGGTCTATGGGAAGTAGAGGGGCTTATGATGATATAAATAAATGACAATTACTTTATGTAATTTGGTTATGGTGGCACGCCCGCCTCAACGATTCACCTGCCTCACCAGCTTGCCCGCCTTGTTGGTCTCATAAGTACGCTTCTGACAGATAGACTACAACAACCCAACTGTCGTCAGGTTAGCTAGGCAGGCGACCCATGGAATGATAGTTACCACCAGTTATCGAGAATACGAAACATCCCTCATTAACTCATAATAATGAGGGAGATGAAAGGACACCCGTTATTAAACGAGGAAGATGAAAGGATACCCTTATCAAATGAAGAAGATGAAGGGACACCCATCATCAATAACTGCAGGCCATCCCTATAAATAGAGGCCAACTCTCAGGTAAAAACAAGACACACAAATCTTATACACTCTATATTGCTATTTAGCACAAATATTGTAATCATATACTGATTATCACGTCGGAGTGGACACGGGGAAAAAACCCCGCCACCTTTTGTAGGTCTCCACCACTGTCGCCGTCGTGCTCAGAGGAGGAGAAAAATCATTTATCATCATTTGGCGCCGTCTGTGGGAAACCGCACAAGAAGTTATGGCCCGAACTAGAAGAGCTAGGAATGTAACCGCTCCACCAGCCCCCGTCGGAGATGTAGGCACCGAGTCCAACGCCGCCATTAATCACCCACAACAAAAATTTGCCTCTGCCGCTCAACTCGCGGCAATGCAAGCTCAGTGGCAGCCTTAACGGCTCTACTCCAAGATCGAAACGCTGAGTTTTCTCAGCTACCACAGGGTCCTAACTCTCTGCCGATAGGATCTTCATTACCAGGGGCTCTGCCCCAGGGTCCTAGCCATCCACCGATAGGGCCCTCACCGCTGGGGGCTCCTCTCCATACTCCTAACTTTACAAATAATAAAACATCGCCAGCGGCAGCTCCACTGTGAGGCTCGGTTTCTTTAGCTCCACCTTCCGCACCCCACTTCTATTCATTGACATCGGCCCAATCCGCATGCAGGGCAACCATCATGGATGCCCACGCCACTGTTGGTTGAGACACCGATTTAAACACGGAGAGAGATTAGGCGAATTGATGGGTCGCAAAATAGCCGAGGCTATGTCCAATAAAAGTAGTAGGCAACAATCTATGGTGTTGGAAAAAGATCATTTTTCCCTAGAAGTGATGGCAGTCCCCTTGCCACGAGACTTCAAACAGTCAAAGATGGAGAAGTATGACGGATCCTCTGATCCTGTCGATCACTTCAGGATTTTTGTTGACTTGATGAGGTTGCAAGCCACCCTAGATGCGATTATGTGCAGGGCTTTTCCGCCAACACTTAGGCGCGAGGCCAGGAACTGGGTAGCCACCCTTCCTCCAAAATCGATCCATACATTTGACGAGTTTTACAAAAGTTTTGCCACACACTTTGCCAGCAGCAAACGTGTTAAGAAAACTGCTATCAGTCTGATGCAATTGACACAAGACAAGGACGAAATCTGTTGAAAGATTTTATTGCCCGGTTCAATAGAGCAACGCTGAGAATCAAAGATCTGCAGATGTCTGCTGTAGTCACTGCCATGATGAGTGGAACTAGAAGTCGTCATTTCAAGATGTCACTCTCCAAAAACCCGCCGAATACGATGCATGAGTTACTCAATAGAGGAGATAAGTATGTGGACTCTGAATAAGTGTATATCATTACCAAAAGTATGAAGGATCGAAATGAACATGAGTCTAACAAAAGAAAGATTCAGAACGAGCCCGAACCTCCAAAATAATAGAGGTAAGCTCACCCAAGCTGAGGCGAGTCAACCAGGCGAGCTCACCTAAAGAGCCAAGCGACCTAAAAAAAAAAAAAATAAAAATTAGGCGAGGTCACTCCAGGGTGGCGACCTCACTCCAAGCGAGGTGACCTCGGCCAAAAAAAAAAAATTAGGCGAGGTCACTCAGGCGGGCGATCTTACTCCAAGCGAGGTGACCTCGGCAAAAAAAAAAATTTAGGCAAGGTCACTCCAGGCGGGCGACCTCACTCCAAGCGAGGTGACCTCGGCAAAAAAAAAAAAAAAATTTGAGATGAGCAGGTGCGTTAGATTACTTCTACTTTTCATTAACGATAGTCTATGAAAAGTAGAGGGGCTTATAAAGCCAAAAACAAGGTCGTCACTCATTGTCTAAAAAATAATGACATCGCTTGTCTAAAAACAAGGTCATCACACATCGTCTAAAAACAAGGTCAATGAGCCTCTATCCGAAAAACAAGGCCAATGAGCCTCTATCCAAAAATCAAGGCAGTAGCCACTATTTAAAAATTAAGGTGATAGCCACCATTGAAAAATAAGGCGATGAGCCTATGTTTAAAAATCAAGGCGATGAGCATATATTTAAAAATCAAGATGATAGCCACCATTGAAAAATAAGGCGATGAGCCTTTATTTAAAAATCAAGGCGATGAGCCTCTGTCCGAAAAATAAGGCAATGAGCCTCTGTCAGAAAAACAAGGCGATGAGCCTATGTTTAAAAATCAAGGCGATGAGCTTCGTCGAGAAAACAAGGCGATGAGCTCTGTTAAAAAACAAGGCGATGAGCCTATGTTTAAAAATCATGGCGATGAGCATCTGTCATAAAAACAAGGCGATGAGCCTATGTTTAAAAATCAAGGCGATGAGCCTATATTTAAAAATCAAAGCGATGAACCTCTGTCAGAAAAATGAGGCGATAAGCTTCCGTCTGAAAAAGTTAAAGAATAGCATGTGCAGTAGATTATTTCTACTTTCCATTGACAACAGTCTATGAAAAGTGGTCTATGGGAAGTAGAGGGGCTTATGATGATATAAATAAATGACAATTACTGTATGTAATTTGGTTATGGTGGCACGCCCGCCTCAACGATTCACATGCCTCACCAGCTTGCCCGCTTTGTTGGTCTCATGAGTACGCTTCTGACAGATAGACTGCAACAACCCAGTGTCGTCAAGGTTAGCTAGGCAAAGCGACCCATGGAATGATAGTTACCACCAGTTATCGAGAATACGAAACATCCCTCATTAACTCATAATAATGAGGGAGATGAAAGGACACCCGTTATTAAACGAGGAAGATGAAAGGATACCCTTATCAAATGAGGAAGATGAAGGGACACCCATCATCAATAACTGCAGGCCATCCCTATAAATAGAGGCCAACTCTCAGGTAAAAACAAGACACACAAATCTTATACACTCTATATTGCTATTTAGCACAAATACTGTAATCATATACTGATTATCACGTCGGAGTGGACACGGGGGAAAAAAGCCCCGCCACCTTTTGTATGTCTCCACCACTGTCGCCGCCGTGCTCAGAGGAGGAGAAAAATCATTTATCATCAGTATGATATATCAATATAAAATTTATGCAAAAGTTTCTATAAAGGAAAAAGAAAACAATCCAAAATTATGGAATTTACATAAATAAGGAGAGAATGTGAATTTTGAAAGTAATGATTATACAATCTTAGATAATTAGAATTGGCTAGGATTGACACTATTGTAAATTATTATATGAATCATCAGAATCAACATACATTAACATCGTCTTGTGATCGTACATAGTTGAGTAAAATTATGACAAATTTAAAACATAATCATTATTTTATTTTAACTATTAAATAACATATTGATTGATGATAACATACTCATGCCTCAGTTGCATATTAGATTTGGAATATAAAAATCATTCAACCACTATACTATAACAAAAGAATACTCACGCTTTGGGAAAATGGAATTTGGAAACGCAAACTCTTCTTTTCTTTATGGTCACGTCTTGGCCAAATGTTTTGCTTCTCTCTCCTTTTTTTTTTTCTTTTTAATTAATAGAACGTCTTGTCCGAATGTTTTGCTTTTCTCTCAGTTGGTTAGAATGTCGTGCTGATAACGTGTTCTGAAACTAGAAAAATAGAGAAAAAAGAGAAGAGAATAGAGAGTCAAAACTCAAGTGTGTCCATTTACTATAATAATTACCCTTATTTATATGGTTCCAAAGGAAGTTACAATCTGATTAGAATACACTCTTACGGAATAAGTAGATAATTACATGTAGGCATCTAGATACAACTAAATAGCCATTCATCATTATCTATAATTTTACAACATAAGCACATGTTCGAAGAATATCATATCACATAATTAAATTGTGATATAAATAAGTAATTAATCAAATAATGCTTATCCCCGAAGGAAAGCATATAAATCATATTATGTTAAATTGATTAATGCAAATTATATAATAATTCATATTTTTTACTTTCTTTTATTTTAATTTATTTAAAGAGGATGTCAAATTTGTCATTATCTATCAATATGGTGATTTGCAATTTAAATGAAAGGTTGGAGAATGTCTAGTGCTAAAAAAATTAAAATATTAGTAACAAATTACAAATATTGGAGACAAAAAATGAAAATTTTCTATATTAATATTTTTGAGTAGAGGAAAATTCAATTATGGAAAATAAACTTTAAGAAAATTTTACATAATTTACTCGAAAAAAAACATTACCATTTTAACAAAAAATTTGACGGAAACTATTTAGAATTTGTTTGATTTTACTTACATTTTTATTAAAAAAGTAAAATTTAATTTAATAATTAATTTTAATTATACATTTTATTGTTCTACAACATTTATCAATTTTTTATACATATATTTTTTTTTTTTTTATCAAAATTTATTAAAAAATTAATTTTTAACAAAACTGAACGGTCGCTTAATAATAGGACCTGTGGTGCACCTATTTTTAACAACAGTGAAATTTTCACCCAAAATTATCATGATCGTAGAGAGTTTTCTCCGCTAGGAAAAAAAAAAATACATCTGTATGTCACTACGTCTTTAATTTCACCTCCTCCAAAATTTGCTATTCAATCATCTTCTTCAACGATCTCCAATATCTGCTCATCCTCTCAATCCATCCCCCTAAATCGATCATCTTCCTCCGTCAATAATCTCTAAAATTTGTTCACCACTCCATTCTATTATCATAATAGAACTACGATCAAATTCCACCGAAAAAAAAAACGGTATCCTAATCTATATACTTGTATTTGAATTCATCAATTCCCGTAAAAACCACTCTTTAATCGATAGGTTATCCAGTCACACAGTCCTTCCCGCAAAATGTTACACGTGTCTGTCTCCTGATCTTCCTCGACAGAGAACCCCAAACCCTCGGGTGCAAAATCTATCCAAATCCATATGAACTTCTCATAATTAGGGGTTCATATTTGATCACTTCGAAAGATTCAATTTCAACGACCTAGCGAAAAATATGGGAGGAGGAGGAGGGATGAAGGCGGCGGCGAAGGTGGTGGGATTCACAGTGGCCACCGGGGGGATCCGCGGCGTCACTGCCGCCGAGAACTACCCAGTCTCCTTTGCCACGCGTAAGGCTGCGTCTTCTTTTCCCCTTTCAGCGGGGGCCTCGGTGGCGGAGGACGTGAAACTGATGGTCTCGCAGTCGCAGGCTGACGTCCAGAAGCCCTGCTGGGAACTCGACGATTGGGAATTCGCTGGAGGAGAGGATGATCTGATGGTTAGTCCCGGCGAGCCGATGCCGAGGGTTGTGTTTGGCGGCCCGCCGACTCTACAGGAAGCCAAGGAGGCCACTTCTGAACTCACTGAGGCTGTCGAAAAGTATTCTTTCTATTTTTTTGATTGAAAGTTGGACTTGTACGCCGAGCGATGGTTTACGCTTTTTAGTATTAAAGCATGTTCTTTTGCTGAATTTCTTGATTTTCAGGGCATATCTGTCTTCTCCTCATTCTGCTGGCTATGGTGGTTCACTTATAGCAGATCATGGTTCCAGCTCGTCACTTTCCAACTCAAAAGTTGTAGAGACCAAGCGCATTAGTGAGAAATTTGTAGCACCTGCAGTACCAACTCATGCTATTCAGGCATTTAAGTTTCTAAATGACAGCTCTGCAGCTCAGGTTTTACATCTTATCCGACTTGATGCACTTTTAAATGATATTCATTTATTTTTTTTTATTTTTTTTTTATCGGGTAAAGGTTGATAACCCCCAACCCCAAGGCCCCCCCACCACCCCTGCCCTGGAGCCACATGGGAGGTAAATCGCAGGATGTAGTAGGAGTGGTGGAGGGAATTATGAAGCGTGAAGAAATCTCGATAACTCTTGCTTTCCTTGAGGAGCAATCCAGGTGTTCGAGATTCGAACCCTGCACTCGGACGCGCTGAGCACTTACCATCCCTCCCCTTTGCCACTGGGGATATGCCCTGGGGGCTGATATTCATTTATTATTACTACTGAAAGCGGGAAGATAGAATTCAAGTTTTTACTTGTTTGATGGTTCCTGATTCAAGTAAGCTTGATTGCTGTTGATTCATTTCTATTTTGACCATCTATTATCAATGGAAAATATAGACTTCAGCAGCAGAAACCTGGCTTCTACTTTCTAGTATCAGTTCTTAATATCTCAAGGGAAAATTACGACTATACACAAGTGATTGTTTATGAGTATGGTTTCAGTTGCATCTTCTAAAGGTGGTCAGTTTTCATTTGGAATGTCACCAGTATCTGTCTTTAAATTATTCTATTGATCTTTTTTAATCCTTGTTTAATAGATATCTTTGGGGTTAAACATTAGGTCGTTGTAGTTTACGGGTTTTTTTGGAAGTAATTAGTAGTTTATGGGTTTAATTGAGTATTGTATTTACTGATTTTCGAGCTCTTTCCCCTTATTTGAATGGAAGTTTCTCGGCTTTATCAGACACATGATTTGTATCATTAGTAGTAGATTTCATTGATTTTCCCTACTAGAGGGTTCAAAAATCTTTAAATTTTGGTGATACTGAAAACCTGTCGTAGAAAGAGCAGCTTCTTAACATATGAATGTTTTGCTGATTTTGCAATAGCAATATGAAATTTTTTATTATACTATCTGAATCTGATGGTGTGCCAGAATGTTGTTGCCTCAATTGCTTGTGATCCAAATGTCTGGAATGCAGTATTACAAAATCAAGAGCTTCAGGAGTTTCTGCAGTCACAGAAGACCTGTAAGAACCCTTGTGTGTGTCTGCAATTCTTCAAACGACCATACACTGGATATATGCAATGGATTTTTGTTATATTTTGTTTGCAGGTTTGGCATTCTCGGATATGAATTTACATGTCAAGGAATCAGTTGCTGACAATGATTTGTTCGACCACTCATCCAGGGAAAGCGATGATAACCCGTCCAACTCAGGGCATTCTGGGTCAGGAAATGGATTTCTGGATATTATGCAGAAGATCAAGCTTGCGGTGGTTGATATGATGAGTGGCTTGTCAGATTTCTTTCAGAATTTCTTCAGAGGCCAGGCGGCCAATAAAATATCTGTGAATGATGATGGAACTGCGAGATTAAACGGTGTAGAGACTGTTTTGGGAGCATCGTTCATGGGATTGGCAATCATGGCAATAATGGTAATATTACTGAAGCGAGGTTAGTCGCCGTTTGCAACAATTCGCCGAAGCTACACACAATTTGGCAATAATGGTAATATTACTGAAGCGAGGTTAGTCGCCGTTTGCAACAATTCGCCGAAGCTACACACAATTTGATGAATTATTCATTTTCTCGTGTTTCTAGTTAGTGAGTGAATACTACTTTGAAATACTTGTCAATGCATATGGACGGTGGTCTCTTTTTACTATTTTTCTAGTTCCTTCGCTATTTTCAAACTGACTGGATAAACGCCCGTACAGTTGACAGTAGGATTCCTATTATCACTTCTGCCAAAGGGGACATGAGCATGTATTGATGGTGTTCTGAAATTAATTGGTTTTTACATTTTTTTTTACTCATATCTAACCATGATCTTTAAAAATAGCACTAAAGTAATAGTATTTGTTTTCTTTCCTCATTTTTTTTTTAATTTTTAACAATTTATTGATTTCAAAAATTATTTAATTAAATATTTTTTTATTGCTAAAATTTATAAATTAAGAATTTAATTTAATTACTTAAAAATTGTTAGTATGACATGAAATGAAAAGAAACATAAATAAAATTAAAATATAAAATAATAAAAGAGTATGAAAAATGATATAAAAGGAAAAACAAATTTGGCTAGTATGACATGAAAGACAAAATTGAAAAAAAAAAAGTGTAAAACTTACGCTAAATGAATAGTGTTGTGCCAAATTTGGCACAGTACTAAATAAAGATTTGTTGGAGGATGCAGTATTTTGGCGTTTCGCCAAAATGGCACTCCATTGGAATTGTCTTAAGTAGAGGTGGCAAAATTGACCCGATCCATGTAGCCCACTTTCTTTCTTGGGTTGGGTTGGGTTGGGTTGGTCTTGGTACAAATAAAACTTGGCCAAGATGGCCCGGCCCAAATTTGATTTTTTTTTATTGGACGGTCTGAACGTGTCTACAATTATCTTCTTCTTTATTTTTGGAGTGCTACCAAGATCATGGACTCAATTTCAGGACTGAATATATGCAAACACGTTCAAAAAGCTCTATTGTGACATCTCAAGTATACCAGTTGCAGTTTAGTTATATATATTTGTTATAATCAAATAAATATTATGCACTTCTGTTGTTAGCAATGCACTGTTAGGAGCTGTCAAGGCGTGTAACATTTAATCCCATAATTACTTGTAATGAATGCATATTTAATTACGTTTTATCTTTACTTGTAGGCAAATTATGTAAGCAGGCTCGAAACTTAAATAAGTTTTGTTTGGCTAAATTTAAAATATAATTTAATTTGGTTAAACTGATGAAACATATTTTTTATTCACATTTCGTAGAAATCATAACTTACTATTCACTTGTTAGTCTCACATTTTATATGACCCACAACTTATAATTACTTGAAAAATAATTTCAACATAACCAAAAATTGACGTTTATCTATTAACTAATACATGAGAACCTCAATTTTATAAATTAATCTATTTAAAAATATTAAAATAAATAGTCTAAATTTATTTAAGATTGTATTTGATGTAATGCATTAGATTGTATAAAAGTTTATTTAAAAAAAAAAAAAAAAATTAAGACAAGTTGAATGAATAATTTGATTGGACTAATATATATTCTACTATACAAAAGCTGGGTTGAAATTTAGTCAGGTCAGGTTCATGTATGTATGCCTCTTCTGACAGCAGGTTGGTGGCCCAACCTAGTCAATTTGCCAGCTCTAGTCCTAGGGCTCCAAAATCATTTGCGCCATCTCTACATTCCAGTCGCCAACTTACATTCCGATCACCAGCCGAAGCTAGGAAATTTTTTCAATTTCATCAAATTGTGTCAAAAGTAAGTTTACTTCAAAGTTCAAACTAAAAAATGTAGTTTACTTTTAAATCATTTAGGTTGAGATAAATCACACATAGACCTTGGATAAAATAAAGGTTAAATTGATTCACACCATACATTTTTACAAGCGTATCATATTTAAATTACATAAAAAGTTCATAATTTTTATTTATTATTACACTTATGTGCTTGAAAGGTCTTTCAATTCAAAGCAGAAAGGTGGGAAGGTTATCTAATAAAGGCCTTGTTCTAATTTATTTATTTTTATTACATTCTTGTCTTCAACTTTTCATTAATTAGCACATTTTGTCTTTGATAATAATTTTCGCAAAAAAATTTCATTAAAAGAGAGCAAAAAGACTTAATTGTTCCTCGTATTTTTAATTAAGCAAAAAAATTAATAAATATAAATTTACGACTAAATATTTGTCCTTTATTTTAAAGTACGTTAATAAAAAATTTGAACAAATTGTCACTATAGACAATATGTTATAATTAATGGAAAGTTAAAGATAAGAATGCAATGAAAGAAAAGTTTGGAACATAAATGTGACAATGAATAAAAGTCTAGGACTTTTAGGAAGTTTGTTTTTTATTAAAATCAGATTTTTTTATAAAAGTTGAAAGGTGTGGTTGAACATTTATAAAAAGTTGCGAGTTCATGAATTTTTTTTTGTAAAAATTAATGAAATGTGTAATTAAAATTAATTGTTGATTTTGACATCACTTTCTTAGAAATATTTTAAATGAAACTCTCAATGAAATTAAAATGGGGTGCATTTATGAAAAAAAAAATGTAGTGTGAAAGATCTGTCAAATGACCAAAAAGTCCACAATATAAATAACAATGGTGTAATTTTAATGAACATTGAGGTTTAAATAGTCATTTTGTGGTCAAACTTATAGCAAATTATTTCTCAGAGTACACCATTCGTATGCATATATAACTAAGTTTTTAGTGTTGCCAATGCAGTGTATACAGTTACACAAAAAATGGGGTGGATTGTCCGTCGCCCAGTTGTAAAATTGTGAAAATGTGAAATAAAAAGTTTTTTTATATGACAACTCGGACATTAGAGAGATCTTTCCGTTATCTGATTACCCAAAAATGGGGTGGATTGTTCTCGTTAGTAAAATTGATGTATTATTTATATTCTGACAATTTAGAGCTTGTTCGGTATCTATTTTCTTCAAAAAAAACCTACTTTTTTTGCCTACAATTTTTGACTTTTCAACCCATTTTACACTACCAAAAAATTTGAAAAGTCAAAAAGTAACCAAAAAAACCCATTTTTTCTCCAAAAAAACTCTACCGAACAAGCCCTTAATCACATGCATGTAAAATGAATAAAATGATGACTTACAGAAATATCGAGAAATGAAGAATTAGATTTGGTCGAGGCAAGAGTTTGACTATTTCTCCTTAAAACAAAATTACCCGCACGTGTGCTTACGATTTTTCGACACACATTTTTCAAGATACAGCGACCGCTTCTTGTAATAAGATTGCTTCAAATTACGAGAACAAGAAACTGGATAGAATTTTGTTTTCTCTTTAAATAAAAATTGGATTTGAACTTTATGTAGAAATTATTTCAATATTAAAATAATTTATGCAAAAAGTGTAGTGACTTTTGGTTGAAAGTGAAGTGATTTAATTTGCAATCATAAGGGGTCTATTTATAATATCAGCACAAGACACAACTTCATAAAAATGCATGTCCAAAAGACATGTCTTGTTGGAAAAGTACATGTCCAAAAAACATGTCTCTAAGATGAAAAAATACGACTGTTAAGAAATGATATGTCCAAAAAAATACGACTTTTCATCCAAACAGATTCTAGAATATTCCATAATATTATAATTTCATTTTTCAACAATATTCGTATATTTAAGAGATTCACTTTGAGTCTTAATTTCTCATTCACCCGAAATTGATTCAAGCAATTAAATATACTATGTTAATCTACTCGCGTAGTAGAACACAATTGGTCTTACAATTCTCGTACTCGACTAACGAGTCTCGCTTAAAAAATCAACATCTTTTTAATCAATTTTCAACAATCCTCCACATGAATGTAAATTAATGCAAACGACTATGCAGGCACTAAAGAAAGTTCAAAGCCAGAAGCCACCTAGCCATTGAACCAAGATCTTGGGATCTCTAGTCAACAAGGTGTTGACTTATGGTTAACTTTAAACCTTAATGTTTTGATTATAACAAACAAATTAATATTGTTTACTAACAATCTATCTTCAAGTAATAATCAAAGAGTTATAAATCGAACTCTCAAGTAATGACAAGATCAAAGTCAAATTAATACAAGAGTTCAAGCATCTCAAGATCCAAAATTCAAGATTCGAAGATCAAGATCAAAGAATAGATTTCTAGATAAAATTGTAAAAGTATTAACTCTTTGATTTTTAGCAATTAAATGAATGAAAGCTCAAAAATACTTTTATGCACAAAACATATGTCATTATCACTTGTATAAAATATTTTTATCAAAGCCAAAAATTAATTTTTCAAAACTGTAGAAACGGTCATCCGTTTGATGAACCGGTCGTCCGTCTGACTGTCATTTTTTAAAAAGTGTTTGTTCTGATTTTTTTGTTCCAGCGGCTATTTTTTACCATCTGACCGTCTAGTCATCCGTTTCAACAAAATTTGACGAAAATTTGTCTAAATATAAATACATCTTTATTTATTATCATTCAACAACACTCACAAGAGTATTTATAGAGAGAATCATATTGAAAAAAATTCATTCAAAGCTTCATTGTATTTATATCTTCAATATCACTCATTGAAAAATTTTGTTTAATCAAATCAAACTTTTGATTTATCATTATCAACAAAGTTTTCTTCTAACACTTAAGCTTTCTCATATATTGCTATTCATTAAAGTGTTAGTCTCTCTTAGAACCAAACTTGTATTTATCATTCATCAAAAGAGAAATACATTATCAAATCTATTTCTTTATATATTTGGGCCGTATTGAGGTCTCTTGAAAACTCAATATTGTATAAGGATCGGTGTTCCTTGTTTGTAAGTCACCGGATACATTGTAAGAGTTTAGATTGCACCATAAGTCAATCAAGATAGTGGAAAGGCCGTGCTCGTGTTGGAGAGCTTGGTAACGGGGGACATAGATTATTGGTTGGATCGAACTTTTATTAAAATATTGTTTACAACTCTCTCTACCCTTTTATTTATTTACATTGTGCTCATATTTTTATGGATTAATTTTTATTTCTTAAATTTCTTATTTTGAGAATATTTTACGAAAAAATTTGAGAAAACCAATTTATCCCCCATCTTGGTTAGTTATTCTTGGGCTATCAATTGGTATCAAGCAAGGTGCTCATTTTTTTAAAATATTATACAATCTTGAGTAATGGCTAACCAAAATATTCAAAGTCTTGAGGGACACTCTACAAACCGTCATCCCTTCTTTAATGGTACCCACTACAACTATTGAAAAACTAGAATGATGATTTATATTCAATCAATTGATTATAACATTTGGGAAGTCATTGAGTTTGGTCCATATGTGCCAACAAAAATTATTAAAGTTGATGATAAACCGAACCAAACTACTCCTAAACCTAGAGAATAATATGATGAAGCGGATAAAAGAAAATTATCTTTGAATGCTAGAGCCAAAAACTTAATTTATTGTGCTTTAGATAAAAATGAGTTTAATCATATTAGCACATGTGATTCCGCATATGATATTTGGCATGCATTAGAGATAACTCACTTAGGTACTAACAAGGTTAAAGAAACTAAAATAAATCTATTAAAAGATTTTGAAAATTTCTTTATGAATCAAGATGAACCTATAGTAGATATGATTACTCGCTTTACCGATATTATTAATGGCCTTAAGGGCTTTGATCGAAAATTTACTAACGGCGAACTTGTGAGTCAAATTCTTAGGTCTCTTTCGAAAGATTGAAACTCCTTGATGATGTTGATAGAGAATACAGATTTACAATTAGATTTTGAATCTTTGCATTGGATATCCAATTTACAACATCGTACGATTTTCAAGTTTAACAAGAGATTCACCACAGTGCAATTCAACATTTTAATGTTGTTTCAAAATTTCAATACTCTAATTTGAAGACAAAATCACTATCTCCCATAAATCTTGGATTAAATCTGAACTTAAGTTGAGAATATAATACAGACAAAAATCATATCCTACAATTCTGTGTAGAATTATGCTTAGCAACATAAATTCATTAATATCATGAAGCACAATCATTCTTCTCATATTAAACAATCCATTAGCTAAGTATGCTCACGCACATCTCATTTTTTTTATAAGCGCGTGTACACACACACACACACACACACACACACACACACACACACATATATATATATATATATATATATATATATATATATATATATATATATATTTTCTCATACTCAAAAACTAGTCCGAACCCATCCTTGCTCAATAAAACTTTACAGTACATAAAAATACACTTCATTGACAATCTAATTAAATATTCATAATTGAAATTAGAATAACTTGCAAAAGACATAAATTCTAGAATTGCAAAACGTAATATATATCTAACACATTCAATCAGAAAACCTTAATGCATAAGCACAATCTTAATTCCAATATATATGCAATATGTGAATCAAATAAGAATTCATGCTCAAATATATGTTGAACTACCGATTCTTAAACAAAATATAAAATGCACACGATGAGATAAATTTCGTCTTAAGATTGTTGGTAAAATTAGTACATTATTTATATTCTGACAATTTAAGCACATGCATGCAAAACGAACAAAATGACGACTTATAAAAAACCAACATCTTTTTAACCAATTTCTAGCAATTCCAGCTATATCTGCAGAGGAGATTCATACTTAAAATGACTCTGAGGCAGCCGCGAGTGTTCTGAGGCAATTGCAAATAACACAGAAGCTGCAAAAGCATGACATTTTCCCCCACCTCTTATCGGGCAGCCATTATCATCTAGACGTCTTAGACTCCATCCACCACCTCTTTCTTATAAGTATACTTAAAAGTAGAAAGAGTAAGTTCACTTTTTTTTTTAGAGTATTTATGTTGGGATAAACTAACTTGTAAGTAGATAGATGTTTGGTAAAAATAGTTACTTGAGTGGAGTGAATCTATCAAATGACCAAGAAGTTCGCACTTAACTAGTGATTTAATAGGGGACAACGTTGTAATTTTAATGAATTACATTGAGGTTAAAATAGTCGTCCTTCCAATTTAAATATAGAAACTCAGAAAGAAGTAACTTATAAGTAAACCTAAACATGTTTGGCTGCATAAGTTGCTAAGGTTCATCTTACTTTACACTTAACCAAACATGCTCTAAACACGTCTTGACCCAAATTTCCGCATTTCAAACACAATGCACAAGTATGATCCTTTTCCCAGTCAATGACAAGTAAATCAAGATATATCACCATCAATACGTCCACCTTAATAGGTGTACCATACCAACCCAAAGCCAAAGTGCACAAAGCAATTTGTTTCTAATATATTAACAGTTACTCATACCATAACATCAACATTCACCAAAATCAAACTTGAAAAGTAACAAGTGAATAAAGTCTTGTATCAATCACATTGTTCTTATTTGCTTTCACCATATAAATTGTGTGATTGGAAGGGATTACATAATCGAATTGGTACATCAAATAGACTGGTATTTGGTGAATAGTGCAATTAATATCAGTTAATAAGATACATTGACTTGCAGGGGGGACAGCAGTAATGGACAATTACTTTGCTATAAGCATGCAGCAAGAGGAACTTATTCTCATCTCCACAAAACTGATCAGAAACTCGGGATTCTTCTTTAACATCATTGATGTGAGGAGGCGAGTTAAATATAAGAACGGAGCTTGCCATTCACGACAAGGAATTTAATTCCCTTGTTGTTTGTCAATTTCGACGTGGTTCTTGAAACTATGCCGTTAAACATCATTTCTAATGAATGTAACATCTTCCTTTGACAACTGCATCTTTCCCCTGTCTCGTCTACTGTTCGCTCTTGCTTGATCTGGTTGTCCTCGCTGCAAGGAAAGGTGAATTACGTCCAAATCAAAATTGCAATAAAGGAAATTAGTGGACAAAATACCATTCTACAAATCCCTTTAACTGCAGCTTTCGTTTGCACTTTGGATAAAATGAGACAATTGAATCAGTACCATTGAGATTGACTTGGTAACATTTTTATTTTACTACTGATGAAGAACAACATTCCATAGTGCACTGTGCCTTCACCGTGCCCGAAAACAGTACATAATGGTTAAACCGGTATGCCCAAGATACAAAAATCAAAGATGTAGAACACAACAAGTGTAAATAGAGAAAACAAATTCTATTCCATGAAGTCATCTAGAACAAGAGCCGGACGTGTAAAGAACAAATATTTGTATTTTAGTTGGGCAAAATCTTCCAATGGACCTATTTATTAAGAAGTATGGATTTTCACCTTTCTCAAAACAAAGGTCAAATACAAGTAGGCTACCTCCCATTCATCTGGTGATAGCGCACCTGCACATACAAGTGAAATTTCAAACCAATCGATTAAGTGCTAAATAAATAAGTCGTTTGGCAATTCACATAAAAGTAAATCTAGAACATACTCTGGTCTTGGTTACCATCACCCAATGCACCAAGCCTCCGCATGAGCTCAACAAATTCTGGTTTTTTCAAGTATTCATCCACAAACACATGGAAGTTTTTTACAAAAACCAGCTCCAAATCATACTGCATAGTTTAACATAAGTAAGCTGTAACAACTTTGTAATGTAGCTGATAATAAGATTTCACAGGCACTTTCAATACGTAGTTAAAACCCACTAGTTAATTCCATGTATTAATTCACATTTTGATTAACATCAGAATTGATCTATTTCGTTTTATGCAATTTACAACTGACTTATGGTGAGCGCAATGTTATAATCCTTCCAAGAATCATCATAGCCAATAATCATGAAGGGATAACAAGAAAGACAGTTTCAAAGAGACATTGAAATAATAACTTGATGCAAATATGAAATCAGCAAGTTAATCAAGAAGCAGAAAATTAATACCTCTTCTGCCAATGATTTGAAGACAGGAAAAGGGACAATCCATTCAGGACAATCAACAGCATCCTACAAGAGAATCACTCCCATCACTTTTCACGAGGATATTTTTGGAAGTGTGAAAATGCAAATCTATAATAAATATCACGTGTCAAAATAAATGAATGAGGACAAGGTAAAGTTTCAGATTATAGTTGGAAAACAGCAGGTACCTCTAAGTGGAAACTGTACTGGATGCCAAAAGGACTTGAAGACTTAAATTTCTGGAATAAACCAAAATGGAGTAAATTTTATTGGAAATAAAGAATTTCCAACATTGTGCAAGAAAAGCTGTTTTGCTGGCATTTTTCTGATATCAATAATGAAATTTACCTTATCTGCAAATTCTTCACCAAACCTTACCCAGTACACACTATTACCGAATGCCAACCCCTCGGCTGCATATTCCATCAAGCGGATAATAATAAGTAAAATGGTATTAAATATAGAGGGATGCATAGTTTCGGAAAAAGAAAAATACAAATCATTAAAAATCATGCGCAACAAGGAAAAGATTTTGTATTTAACAAAATGCCACGAGGTCCCAAAAATGAAGTCATGGATAGTTCATGGGTGTATATCTAGTCCACACAACTCAAAGACAGTAAAACAAGAAGTTAGAATACTTAATGTTTCTTTACCATTTTGATCAAGTCACCACCACTAGGAAATTTTAAATAATCAAGAAGGTTATGATAATCATTATATCTGGAGTATTCTTTACTACAGTAGTCAGTCACAAGTTGAATCAGTAACCAAAAAAACTGGAAAGTGATGGTGAAGAAAAAAGGACATTAAAAAAATATCATCATCAGAAGCATATAAATCTTTCTCAACTGAGAGTTTAACAGAGTATGTATTTGTATATGTGCTAGTCTGTCTGTGTATTGCATACATGGATGTGCGTGTGCCTATCTATATATCTATTTATAAATGTATGTATTGTTTGATCTAAAGAAAAGGAAAGAAATAACATCGACGCCGCCACGTCACCTCTTCATGTGTTGAAAAAGAATACCGAAAATCTTCCATCCATTAAGACAATTTATATATAATATATTGATTTGTTAAAGAAAATGAGAACCACAAGGATCATTACCACCAAGACACCTCCTCATGTAACTAAAACGAAGAACACCTAAAGTGCCCTATACAGGGACAATAGTTTTCATTTATATTTAGTGACAAACAAGCAAGTTTACACCAATTACACCAATACATTTTCAATTTCCAGTGAACTCCAAAGCAGATATTAAAACAGCTCAGGAAAAAACCTTACCTTCTCTAAGCTTTTTGATGATAACATTGGAATCTGGCATAGTTCCAATAAAGATGCCTCCTGGTCGAAGTAAAGCGGACACATTGGCCAAGGCCCGCCTCGCACGTGCCTCAGTAGACCATGAATAATGCATGGCAAACTGCAAATTTTCAGGTTTTGACAGTTAATATCATAATTTAAAGAACTTAAATAATTGTTAACTGTTTGCAATGTTTACAGAAAAACTATGATTTCAGAACTGTCAACTTAGTTTAACACGAACATCTCTTTTCACGAGCACTTTTCCTTTTCATTTCTCATCCAAGATATTGACAAATGACTTTGAACTAGGACATAATCTGAGAGACATATCATTGCCCAAAAGAATCCAAAACATCAAGGTGCTTTTACCGCAACTGCATATAGTACGAACCCAAAAGGTTATGATACTGGTATTCTCAATCTGATAAAAAGGACGAAATTGAGTGTGTTTATACAATTGAACCACTGCAACAAGTAAACTAAAGTCATTGTCAAGAATATATGCATCTTTCAGTTAAATAAGAGCAGATATTAGCGAAGAGATAATGACAAAAGCACATTAATTTCTTTTTTGTAGCTTTCAAGAAAAGAGAATAAAATTAAAAACTTCTGTTGTGTCAATTTTAAATGGTGATAGCTTTGGTTTGAGGACACCCACCCACCCACCCAATTAAGTATGCTAAAACAGGGACCGTTACTTTAACAGAAATGCAAGACTTACCTGGCAGCTACAAACATCGAAGGGAGCATCATCTGCCAAAACTGTATCCAAGCAAACCTAAAATCCATCAGAGAAAGATAGAAATTACTCCCACCAGTGCCTGAAGTAAGTAACAATACATGGCTAATTTCAGATACTTGGAATATAATTCAGGATCCATTTGTATACATCAGATTGTTGACAAAGCAATTTCATGTATATGGCTGGCACAGGTAACGTATTCACAAATTACCTCAAAACAATCTCCACACATGAGTCTGGCAGGAAATGAGAACTTTCTTCGACGCTGATGATGGTCGGCATAACCATTATATCGAGTTCGACAGTCTTCTATCTGTTGTCACAGTTGGCACTATACTTATTAATATTGAATAGCTGATAATCTATAATAATATCACATTTTTCAGAAACTTCATTCCACATCTGAAAATTATAAGTCTAATAGGCAACAATCAATAACATTTCAATATGCATCCTTACGGTATTATTTTGAGAAAATATAAAATGTATGCATGTTCTCAATCTTAAGACAGAAATAGATACTAAATGGAGATTAGGGTACAAATGAAGGGGATCGTATTGATCACTTATTATGCAGCATTGCAACCCATACATGAACATCTATGTGAGAGGACGATGCTTACAAAAACCGTGATATCCTTGTTCAATTGAGACTTTTCAAGGACACTTCAGCCACACACACGCACGAGTCACGTTCATTAGTTCAGAAGATATTTGCAGCCCTTTCAAGGTTACAATAAAGATTGACAGTATTTTTGAGTCAGGAAAAGGACATCAATTGAAAAGGTAATGGCTATAATCTATAGTTTGTCTTTTGAGGATTAGAATATGTAAAGGTGTCAAATCTCATTATTGTAATTCATGTGTCAAGCATGTAAAGATTTCTTATGTTCATAATGTATAAGAAAATGCAATCAATAAAAAACCCTTAATATTGATCTCCCAATATTATTCATCAGTAGAGAGTTGAGGACATGCTGATTACGGGAATAAAAGGATTAGATGACATTTATGCAACAAAAACAACTCAAATGTTAACCTTCTTCACATTCTAAAGGCATCTTCAAGAAGAAAATATCAAATTAAAACTTGAATTCAAAAAAGAAATATATAAATTTGCAAAAGATTAAATTCTAACAGCTAATAAAAGAAACTATCACTAATCCACATGCTAGAGTATCTTCAATCAATATATCAGATTGAAGCTTGAATTTGGGAGAGGAAAGAGTAATTTTGCAAAGGATCAAATTCAAATACCTAAAAAAAGAACACTAAATTACTAATACACAATCTACGGTATCTTCAAGAAGTGGATATTAAATTAAAACTTAAATTTGGGAAAGAAAACAGATTTGCAAAAGATCAAATTCTAACACCTATAAGAGAAAACCTATCAAATCCACAATTGACCAAAAGCTGAAATTCAATTAATATTTTTCCACCACGCGATACAAATAGGTGAGTATAATTCATTTAAGGTGACAGCTTGAAAAAAGAGAAAAGAAAATGCTAGAGAATGTGATACACACGACCCATAGTCAGATCTATGATACCAAGAGAACACTAATTTAGTTACTTAGTAACTTCTAGGGTCATTATGAACGTTGTAGATACATGCATGCTATGGTTGAGAACCTGGATTTTTAGAAGATTAATGGAAACCAATCTGTTTTTAGAGCGTGCAGAATAAGCATCGTTGGGTAGGTTTTGATTGCTTCTAGGTTTCCATAATAACAGAGAGTCCTTTTGCTCGCACATATTCTCAAACTTAGAGTACTGATACACGACTTTTGTACACAGTAAAATGTATAATGAGGGAAACAGACAAGGAAAATTTCCAGCTTGAAAACTAAAAATAGCTCAATGTTTCAACATATAAATACAATTGCCAATGGAAGGGCAGTAGAAGTAATAGAAACTTTACCGAGCAATCTGATATATCAATGCCAACATAATAACTGATCTTTGATTTGTCCCATTTGATAAGATCACCACCCTGGTGCACATAAAAAAAGATACCAAAAGTGCTAAATTACTACACAAGCACACAATAAACACCGGAGAATCCAACAGAATCCAGCTCATACACTACCTTCCCACAAGCAAGATCAAGAACCGCGTCTCCTCTTTTCGCATATAACTGTATTAAAACACTCTTTATCTGTTGAACAGGACAAGCAGTAAGAAACAACTACGGCTTCTTATGAACAATTTAACTACACCATCATTTACTAATTATGTCATAAATTTACATATGGAAGATCTTTAAAAAAGAAAAGATCAATAAGGTAATCAAATCTGAATACATACCCAGTTGTTGAGATGAATAATAGGGCTTGCTTCTCGCTCTTCCAGCGTCTGATTGGTCCTTGCGCTGTAATGATCGGCCACCTTCCTCGCAAATATTTTAGTGCTCTCATCCTCCAAAAATTGTGAATCCCCTAACCACAACAAAATGCCCTCGTAAATTCACAACAGACAAACTTCAATCTCCGGCAACCCGCCCCCAAACCAAAAAAATAAAGAATTAGGGAAACGAAAAGCAAATAAAGTATTTTGACAACTCGAACTATAGAATTCCTATTATTTAAGCCCAAGGTTGAATCCCCAATTCTATAACCGAAAAATAAAATAAAGAAGTGTAAAATAATGGTTTTTTCTTGTATTTCATTATGAGAAAAGTGTTACAATTTATAGGGTATTGAAAAGTTAAAAATAGAATCATAAATCATTACAAATCAATTCTAAATGATTCTAAATGATTTATATAAATCACTAATTGATTTATAAGAATTACTAATTGATTTGTAATGATTTATGTAAATCACTAATTGATATTTCAACACTCCCTTTCAAGTTGGTGCATAGATGTCTATCATGCCCAGCTTGTTCACAAATTTTGAAAGTATGCGAATTGAAACTGCTTTGATGAGAATATCTGCCAGTTGGTCTTCTGATTGAATTTCTGGTAGCTCTAGACTTTTCTCCTCCAATTTCTCTTTGATGAAAAAACGATCAATCTCAACATGTTTTGTTCGATCATGATGAACCGGGTTATGCGCCATATCACAAGCAGACTTGTTATCACAGTACAACCAAATAGGTGTATTTGATGAATAACCTAAATTTTGAAAAAGTAATTTCAGCCACAAACCTTCAAACGCCAAGAGCCATTCCTAGTAGCTTTGCTTCACCACTCAAACGGGCGACCACACTTTGTTTCTTACTCCTCCAAGAAACAAGATTTCCACCTACAAAGGTAAAATACCCTGAAGTAGATCGCATGTCATTTTTATCTCCAGCCCAGTCAGCATCAGTGTATACATCGATGGTTTGTTCATCTATTTTTCTAGAAAATAGAATTCCTTTCCTGGGCTGATTTCAAGTATCTCAAAATTCATATGACTGCATTCATATACTGTCCTCCTAGATTATGCATAAATTGACTGATGATGCTCAAAGCACATGCAAGATCTAGTCTTGTGTGGGCTAAGTACATCAGTCTGTCGACAAGTCTATGGTATTTTTCTTTGTCAACTGGAACTTGATCAACTTCCATTCGTAATTTTAATCCTTCCTCGATCGGTGTATTTTTTGGTTGACATGCAGACATCCCAGTCTCCTTCAAAAGATCTAAAACATATTTTCTTTGGGACAAAAAAATACCTTTTTGAGATAGAGATACTTCTATTCCTAGGAAGTACTTTAAGGGACCTAAGTCTTTCATTTCAAATTCTTTGGACAAGTATTCCTGTAAAGCCTTCCTTTCAACTGGATCATTTCATGTTACCACCATGTCATCAACATAAACAATAAGTACATTAACTTTACCGTTTTGTTTCTTCAAGAACAAAGTGTGATCTGAATTGCATTGATGATAACCAAAGGCTAACATAGACTTTGTGAATCTTCCAAACCGTGCCACAGGAGGCCGCTTGAGCACCATACAATGATTTCTTCAGTCTACACATCTTCTGGCTTTGCTTTTCTATCACCGTGCATCTTGGGGGAAGATCCATGTAGACTTCTTCAGATAGTTCTCCATGTAAAAACATGTTCTTCACATCAAACTGCTGTAGAGGCCATCCAAAATTTGCAGCCAAGGATAACAAGACCCGGACTGTGTTCATTTTTGCTACGGGTGCAAAGGTTTCAGTGTAGTCAATTCCATAAGTCTGAGTATACCCCTTTGCCACAAATTTTGCTTTGAAGCGTTCAATTGTACCATCAGCTTTGTGCTTTATAGAAAAGATCCATCGACATCTAACTGTTTTCTTTTCTGTAGGAAGATCCCAAGCTCCCATATTTGGTTCTTTTGTAAGGAAGTCATCTCTTCATTAATTGCGGCTTTCCACCTTAGATCGATTAAGGCTTCGTGCCTTTGTTAGAAATAGATCTGATGAGATAATTAATTTACAAATGACTGATTTTTTTTTTGACAATTGATGTGTAGACACATAATGGTTCATGGATATCTTACTTTACTAGACAATTCAGGTTTATAAGTTAATTTTGGAATACCTCTTGTGAGACGTTGTGGTAACTGTCTTTTAGACGACTCAGGAATATCCTCAGCTAACAATTGGTTTGGTATATTACTCAGGAGAGACTGCAACTCGACCTCTGAAGTTTCATGGTTTTCTGGATGTTCATTACCACTTATATCCAAGCATTGACCACTAGAATCCAATTCATCCAATGCGTCCAAGTTTTGACCACTCGTTTCCGGTTCTCTTACACTGTCATTAGATATTTCCGCCATATCAAGTTTTACCTCCTCCGGATCTGTCACAAGGTTATATTCAATAGTTTGAATTTCTTCAAGATACTCCTCCTGAAATTCAGACTCAGAGTAATACATTGCATCTTCATGAAAACAACATCCATAGTGATAAACATGCGACAAGTAGGAGGGTGATAACATCGATACCCTTTTTGATGCAGTGCATATCCAACAAAAACACATTTCAAGGCGCGAGGCATTAACTTACTCCGTTGATCTTTGGGAAGATGAACATAGGCAATACAACCAAAGACATGAGGAGGCAAGTTGGAGACTATAGGAGCTACAACAGTGTTAGTGAGTGTTTGAAATGGCGTTTTGAAGTTGAGTGACCTCGAAGGTACTCGATTGATGAGGTAGGCAGTTGAGAGGAGAGCTTCACCCCAGTAGTGGGGGAGCATGTGTGTTTCAAGGAAGGAAGCGCGAACAACCTCCAATAAGTGTCTGTTTTTTTCTTTCAGCAACACTTTTCTGTTGTGGTGTATCTGGACAACTGGTTTGATGAATAGACCCATGAGAGCCCAAGAATTGTTGAAGCTCATTACTGCTATATTCTCCTCCGTTATCACTTCGGAGTACTTGTATCTGGGCATTGTATTGTGTTCTTACAGTATTGTAGAATTTTTTAAATAATATTGTAACTTCTTATTTGGATTTCATAAGGCATAACCAAGTCATTCGAATACAATCATCAATAAAGGTAACAAACCATTGAGAGCCTCCCAATGTAGGAATTTTGGAAGGGCCCCAAACATCAGAGTGAATAACCATAAATGGATTTGGACTTTTATTTAAAATTAAAGAAAATGAAGTACGATGGTTTTTAGCAAGTTCACAAACATCACATTCAAAACTAGAAATATCTAAATCAGTAAACAAAGTAGGAAACAAACGTTTTAAATATCTAAATGAGGCATGCCCTAAACGCCGATGCCAAAGCCAAATCTCAGTTATTTTCTTGGTACTATTGATGGCTAGAGCATGTTGTAGTTTGATGGAAGTTGTTGACTCTAGATTCAAGTAGTACAGCATCCCTTTCTTAATACCATAACCAATCGTTTGTTGAGTATGAATATCCTTAAACACACAAGAATCAGGACAAAAAATAACCACACAAGACAAGATATTGGTGATTTGAGAAACATAGAAAAGATTATAGTTTAAGGACGGTACCAATAATACAGAATCAAGATGTAACGTTTTAGTAAAATGGGATGACCCTTCCCCAAGAACTGGGATAGTATTACCATTTGCAGTAGAGACATAGTTTCGAGATGAGGGTTTCAGATTAAAGATTTGATTCACATCAAATGTCATATGATCAGTGGCACTAGAATCAATTATCCATGCATTATTCAAAACAGGTGCAAAATATTAAAAACTTTACCTTCTCCAATAGTAGTTTCTAGTGCTGATGAAGTAGATGGACCAACATCTTCTTTTGTTTGAGCAAGTGATGTCGTAGATGGTCTACTAGCATTCCGATGACGAGTTGGGTCCCACCAGTCTGGATATCCAACTAACTCAAAGCAACGATTTTTGGTATGACTTGTTTGATTGCAGTGAGTACATTTCAATGAAATTTTATCGACGATAGACTTCTTTGATTTGGTGGATTTGGGACGATCTTGTGATGTTTGACTGGGCTGACGTCGAGAGAGCATTGCAGAAGCTTCAATTTTGGTATTCTTCTCATTGAAGGCAATGGATCGTAAGTCCTCACGACGAACCATGGAATAATATTCTTCTAAACTGGGTCGAGGTGTTTGGTGCAAAGGAACACAAGTGGTATTTTTCTAGATTTGAAGAACTGGATTTTGGTTGAATGATTTTCTAGGTTTGGGTGTCTAAGAACTGTGTTATGGCTCTGATACCATGTAAAATAATGGTTTTTTTCTTGTATTTCATTATGAGAAAAGTGTTATAATTTATAAGGTATTAGAAAGCTAAAAATAGAATCATAAATCATTACAAATCAATTCTAATTGATTCTAAATGATTTATGTAAATCACTAATTGATTTATAAGAATTACTAATTGATTTGTAATGATTTATGTAAATCACTAATTGATATTTCAACAAGAAGAAGTAATTTTTTTCGTTTTTCCTTATTTAATTTTGCTCGTCCAAACTTTTCTTAAAATCAGTTCTATCCTTCGTATTCCATTTAACCTAAAATAAAGAGGAAAAGGAGAATTTGGGTATTCTAATTTTTTTCAAAAAATACAAAGAAAAAGAAAAATACCTTCAGGGTTATATCTGGATTTGGATTGTGGGGTCCAAGAGAGACCGATGAGGAAGATTGCTGATAACCCCGTTTCATGTGTATATATATGTATACGAACGTGTATATTGAATTATGTGAACTCTTACTAATTGTGTTCTTGAAAAAGGAAATTGCAAAAGTGATATGCTAGTGAGATTGCAAGAAAATATTTTGAATTATTTGCAGAATGAACGGATGGAGATTGGAGGGAAAGAGGGGAGGGATTAAAACTTAATTTGAGATTTTCGAACTGTAAACAGATGGTGTGTGTATACATACATTACTGTGTGTATATATTTGTACATACGCACGGGTACGGGTTAGGTAATTAGGAAATTGCCTCTCCTAGGGTTTTTTTGTTTTGTTTTTTCAGATTTCAATCCATAGCGATCATAGTGTGTTGTGTTTTGACAGGTCAAGGGAAATTGGCGCAAATGGTTCCTAATGTATGATATTAATGCGTAAATGGTCCCTAACTTTTTATTTTTGGCAGAATGATCATTAACATATCTATTTAGGTGCGCATAATCGGTCTTTTTTAACGGATTCCATTAAAAATCCGTTAAAACCTTTCCAAAATTGGCACAAATGGTCACTCTCATGTTTTTTTGTCTTTATTAGTGGGGAGAAAATTGTCAAGTTACATTTTTCTTTCAATTGGTGCAAATGGTCCCTAACCTTTACTTTTTTTTGGCGCAAATAGTTCCTAACCTATAATTATATTTTGGTGTACAATTGGTCTTTATTTGATGAAAAAGAGCCCGACATTTTAATTTTTTATTAAAAATTAAAAAAAATTAACTAATTCATAATATACTAAATTATTTTATATATTTTATATAATCCCAACTCAAATTCAACCACCGCCAACAATACGCGCGATTTTGGCCACCGCAAATTACAGAAAAATATTCCATACGAAGTTCACTGATGATTATAAGGACAAAATATTGGAATTTGCCAAAAAAAAAAATAGGTTGGAAAATGCACAATGATCACGGAGGAGGAAATTTGGGACCTCCTTATAATTTATTTGAACACACACATATCTGCCTTGGTTATAAATATCTTGTTAATTTTAGCTCACATTCATCTATGTAGTTTGTTGTTGGATTGGGTGATAAAGTTTTGCCGACTGATATTGAAGAAAGAATGCAAGTTGGGTAGGTGTTTCCTCTGTCTTGTCTCAAATCTCCTCCGTCGTGATTAGAATGACAAATTTTGGGACCCCAATGCACAGTGATCATGGCGGAGAAGATTTTAAAGCGGTTGGATCGCGGGTTGTCAGGTTCAGGTCGTCGGTTGAGAGTTAAACTCCGGCCAGGCAAGGACAGCCACCAACTCTCTTCTTCGCCACTTTCTTCTTCTTCTTCGCCGCTTTCTTCTTCACCAGATGTGGTGGCAGTGGAGTGCTCTGTTGCTTGTGATTTGGAGATGGGTTTCGAATATCAAAAGCCAGTGCTAGATCCTCCGGTGATGGCAATAATTGCATATTTAGGTTAGGGGGTTTAGTTGCAATTTGTTGGTTGGGTTTAGTTGCAATTTTTTTTTTTTTTTTATCATTCAACTTAAGGGTAAAATATTGTACAAATATAAGTACTGTAGCAATTAAACTTTTTATTTGTGTAAAAATAAGATTTATTTTTCTTTTTATATTGTAATGATAAAATTAAAGTTTGAATTTTAAATAATATGATTACTTAATAATAATAAAATAATTTTAATTAGCACATTTGTTAATAATTATGAGCTTAAATTTTAGTTATTTTATAATAGTTCATAAAATATACAAAATAATTTATTATATTATCAATTAATTAGTTTCTTTTAATTTTTAATAAAAAATTAAAGTTTCAGACCCATTTTTACTTTTTGCAAAGATTTGGAATCCAATTGCAAATTTTTTTAATCAAAACTAAGGATATTTTTGTCTTGTTCATCAACTAAGGACCAATTGTGCACCAAAATATAATTATAGCTTATGGACTATTTGTGCCAAAAAAAAAAAGTAAAGGTTATGGACCATTTCCGCCAATAAAAAAAAAAATGTAACTTGACAATTTTACCCCCACTAATAAAGACAAAAAAACATGAAAGGGACCATTTGTGCCAATTTTGGAAAGGTTTTAATGGGTTTTTAACGAAATTCATCAAAAATGACTAATTGCGCACCTAAATGGATAGGTTATGGACCATTCCGCCAAAAATAAAAGGTTAGGGACCATTTGCACACTAATGTCATACGTTATGGATCATTTGCGCCAATTTCCCATAGGTTAATCTTGTTTAGTTTTCTTCAATTTAAAGAATTTTTTTAAAATATATATATACACTATTATATCGCTTCTTTACGGTAGGATTCGACCGTATGCTATATTATCATAATGGATTGAGACAATTAATAGATTTTGAAAATGATCGGTGCAAGGAGATGATCGATTGATAGTGAATGGATTGAAGAGATAAGCAGATTTTGAGATAATTGGTTAAGAAGATGATTGAACAACAAATTTTAGAAGATATAAAATTGAAGACGTAGTGGTGACAGTGTAACACACGGACGTTTAAATTTTTTTTCTTCCCGTAACGGATAAAATTCCCTACGATCATGATATATATATATATATATATATATATATATATATATATATATATATATATATATATGTCTAGTATACCGCTTCCTTGCGGTGGATTCAACCGTAACATATTTTGAAAATGATCGGTGGAGGAGATGGATTGAAGATGTGAGCAGATTTTGGAGATGATCAAATCATAGAGATTGATTGAAGCAGTCACTAAATTTTGAAGGAGATAATTTTGTGTGGGGATAAATTAAAAACATAGTGACATATGGATATTTAAGTATTTTTTTTCTTACGGTCGTGATAATTAAGAATGGTGCAAATAGTCCATGACGGCTTAACATTTGTTCTCATTGTGGAAATAGTCTTAACGTTTATTTTTTAGCACAGAAACCTCTTACTTAAGTATTTTAGTGCGCAATTGATCATTATTTGATGAAAAGTCAAATATGCATTTAGTTTTAATTATAGAAAATTGAAATTGAATTCTTAACATTTGTAAAAAAATACAAATGGGTCCAGTACATTTATTAAATAATATTTATTTTAACATATTAAATATATTAGTCGTGTCAATTAAATTTTTCATAAGAAAAAATATAAAATTATTGTGATTTAAGTATATGTAATTGTTGTGTGATGCAAAAAGCTTGAATAAAGTTAAGTTAAATAAATAACAAAATGACGTATATAATTTTATGACACTGAAACAATCTTATTATATTTTTTTAACATAAAAATAATAATAATAAACAATTTACACATTATGCGTACTTTATTTTTGAACAATAATAAAAGATAGATTAAAATATGAATAATAAAAGTATTTTAGTATCAAGTTTGTGACAATATTATATTTTTATGTTGTAATGATAAAATAAAATTTTAAATTTTAAATAATATAATTACTTAATAATAATAAAATAAATTTATTTAACATGTTTGTTAATAATTATGAACTTAAATTTTAGTTATTTTATAATAGTTTGTAAAATATAAAAAATAATTTAGTATATTATTAATTTGGTCAATAAAGTGTTAATTAAAAAAAACTCGTTAGTTTTCTTTAATTTTTATAAAAAAAAAATTAAACTATCGGACTCATTTGCACTTTTTGCAAAGGTAAAGAATCTAATTACAATTTTCTCTAATTAAAACTAATGACATATTTGTCTTTCTCATCAAATAATGACCAATTACGCACCAAAATACATAGATATTAATTTTTTATGTGCCAAAAAAAATATTATGGACTATTTTCAAACTGGGAGCAAATGTTATGGACCAGTGGCGGAGCCAAACTTTTGAAGTTAGGGGGTCCCAAATAGGGGTGGGCCGGGAAGAGCTCTCGGAGGTTGGGAGGTCGTCCCGAATTTTTTTTTTTCCTCAAACCACAATTACTGAACTTATTCTTATGAGAATCTAATATTTTTTTATAAATCATAGTATTTAAAAAATTTACAAGAAATCATTACACAAAAATAGAATCTATATCTATTTTATCTAAAATTAAGCTATGTAGTTGATGGACACAAATTTAAACCCTTTTAATAGTGTTATATACAATTATTATTTGAACACGATATGTATTAACAAGCAAATGCCTTTATTAATTTTGTATTATCATTTCATGAATGTGCCAATCATTTGTAATATTGTATTATTAATTTTATTAGGCCAATAGGTCCAATTGTCTAACATTAAGAGTCAGTTTGGTCTAATTTATAAACTAATTTATTGGACCAAAATGACTTATTTGATAAAAAAATAATTTATATTACCAAAAAATTTGTCTTAATAGCCTGATATTTTTTACTATTCTTTGTCAAATAAACTATTTCAGTCAAATAAACTAATTTATAAACTATACCAAACAATCTCTAATTGATATTGGATCAATGGATCCAATTGTCATCCATTAAACTTACATTAAGTAAAAGTTAAATTATTTATTAAAAAATTAAAAAAAAAAAAAAAAAAAAAACCACCCAAAAAGTTGGGGGTCCAGGTCCCCCCCAGGACCCCCGCAGCTCCGCCCCTGTTATGGACCATTTGCGCCAATTTTCCTTATAAATAAGCTTTGTCTCGTAATTAATGCAAATTAAATTGTAAATATTTATATTATTATGTTATTGGATTAATTTCAATGGTCACTGAAATTTGTTAAAATTTTCAAAATAGTCATTAAAGTAATTTTCTTACAGTAATATTCACTCAAATTTTTAACAATTACACTAATAGTCACTCGACAGAAAATGTTAACCTAAAATCTTACGTATAACTATTAAATTCTAACGTGGATACAAATGGCATTAAATAATAAGCCACGTGAGACAAAAGTGTCTCGTCTTAAAATTTTGGCAAAAAAATGCAAAATACACCAACTGAAATAGGTATGGCAAAAAAAAAGGGTCTCCACCAGCCTTGTCCCGCCATGTTAGTAATCGGGGAGGGATGATCATCATCTCGAATCTATTTTATTTTATTTTATTTTTATGTTTTAAATTTTAATTAATTAATTAATTAGGATGAGAAATTCCCCGCCCCACTCGTTGCCATTCCTAACTGACAGCTTATTAAAATCGAATAAATATAGAGAAAACGCGTTACAATTCCGTCTTTAGTTGCGATTAACACGAATTTGTCTTGCGTGACGTAGTAATTAACATTGTTTGTGTCCAAGTTGAAAATTAAAAGTGATAAGTAAGGTTTTAAATTGAGTGACCATCAATATAACTATTAGAAACTTGAATAACTACTATCGTAAAAAAATACTTTAATGACAATTTTAAATTTTTTTTAACAAATTCATTTCTTTATGTTATTTATTCGAATTGTATCATAAGTTGAATGTGGTCGGTCTTTCAAACTAAAAATTTTGATGAACAACTATTATCAATGTGTACTTTTATTAGCATGTATTTGTTCATTCTTGTTTTTAAAAAATAAAAAATAAATTAAGATGGTTAAGGAGATGATTGAATTTAACCTACGTAGTTAAACTTCAACAGATTTATAGTCTATCGCTTTTGACCACTCGGCCACTCTCCCTTTTCCCGACCGAGGCCCCCTCAATGGGTTCTAATTCTAAGAAGGTCGAGGCGACCACTAATACACAACCTCTATGAGGGGGCTTTAACTGAGCTTATTTCAAAAGATATATTAGGCGTTAAGACGATCACAACCTAAGAAGACAAATAAATTGAGTTTTCTAATTAATATCTTTGTGAACAAGAAATGTTGAAATGTATAAAGTATAATAGATATTCAAGATGTCCATTATTCAACATAAGACAACGAATGCGATAGTACTTATAAGTGATTGATAGAACTATATAAAACGTCAAGTACAATAATATTGAACTTTCTCCATTACCTTACAAGAGCATCTCAACTACAAGAGTAGAAATTAACATCGATGTTCGTTCGTCATCTAGAGTTTCAAACTCATCATATCGTTTGAACATTTGTTCGTTTTCGAATATAACTATTTACTTAAACAATCAAACAAATAATATTAAAATATGCTATAATAGATAGCTTACCGTATTTGCCTCATGTTTTTGAAACAACTCAATCAATTCATAGAAAACTTTTAAATTATGCTACCAAAATCAATTTTTACTTATCTGATGCTCAATTGATATGTGTGTGCGCGCATAGTCAATCCAATCAACACAAACCTTTAAGTTGGTAATATTCTGCCCCCCAATGGTCAAATATTTCATTTATCTCTCGTAAGAATACACACTCACATATTGATATTCATTATCTGACTCTGGGTGTTAACTCTAAAGTTGTCTTTAAAACATTTAGTTTTTTACTGCTTAAAATTTGGTTAGGTCTAGCCAATACAGTAGCTATCTAGATTTGTGATGATTCTCCCTTCATTGAGTGATTCGACCATCAAGTTTCCATTAGGTAAGTCAAACCTACTAGTCATCTACATCCCGAGGTTATGAGTACAAATGCTCAATCTTGCTTTTTCTTCATCTTACTTTTACTTTTTTTTTTATAGATATATATCTTATGTGTAAGATCTCACTCCCTTAAGCTTTCTAGATAACCCTTGTAGCGAGCTTTAGGCTGGTGGCTCCCAGGTCTGTTAGACCTTAAGACACCGAGTTTTGAGAACCCCAACAGGCTTTATCACCAGAGTCAATTAAGCTACGAAAAGAGGTATAAGATAATGTAAGTGCAATGTCTTTCATTTTATTTTGCAAGATAAATAAGCAGAGATTAGATTCATCGCATTCGGTCAATTCCTAGATTCCAACTGGTTGCCAAATACACTCCACACAAATATTACTCATGCACGGAATCAACACCTATATAAATATCTTCTGCATTGGTTTAACCACCTCCAAACTATCCTTTCAACTAGTTTGGTAATTGAGTTGTCAATTGATGGTCTTGGTTTTCATAACTTAGGTTCACTATTCTTTCATTGTATTCTATTTAATATACCAACCAAATATATTGATATTCATGACAATTGTGCTCACTTAATCATATCTCACATAGATAAGTATAGTCTATAAAAACAGCTTAAGTAGCATCACCGAATCATAATTCATAAATTGATAACAGTTTTAAATAAATATCATCATAAGCCAACAAGACTATCCAACATACAAGTACACATAATTTATTTATTTATTTTTTAATTCATCCACAATACACACAACAATAACGAAAATACACACACAACAATAACGAAAATAATAAAGTTACCCCCAAGCTTAAAATTCACATTGTCCTCAATGTGACAAAAGAAAGCGAAATAAATAAAAAAAGAAAGAGTTAACCCGAATCAAAAGGCGTGGAGACAACATCGGACTTTCAGCTCATCAGTACGTATTGGGATTGGAATAACGACGTATAGCCTAAAATATAAAAAAAAAAATTAAATGTACTTAATTACTAAAATTCGAAAAACGTGCTCTACTTCATAATGCAATCCTAAAACTCTACATGTAATGCAATAAACTATAATATAAGAGATAGAAAAAATAGATTACCTCCCATTAAGCGCTCGATTTATAGTCTATAGCTCGACTATTTGTAAGTATCATTTATGGAGGCTTGAGTTGGGCTTTGGAAGTCTTGCATTGATTGCAATTACCAGCTTTGCACAATTTATCCTTTGCTCTCCATATTTTAAATTGCCCTTTTAATCTTTAATTGTTGCAACTAGTTCACCTGTATCCGGTTTGCAGTTTTCTTGGCCAATTTTCACCCTTTCATCAACTCTAAAATACTCTTCAAGGTCGACTGGTTGCTTGAGTACAGTGTACATACTGAATACTGCTCATTCGTCATCTTGTACCCTCAATATTATCCCACATTTGTCAACATCAATAAGGACTCGACTCGTCGCTAAAAATGATCGCTCCAATATGACTGGCATATTCTGGTCTTCTTCGATATCAAGGACAATGAAGTCAACTGGAAAAAAAACTTATCCACCTTGATAAGCACGTCCTCAACCACACCCCGTATGTACTTAATTGATCTATCAGCAAGCTGTAGAGACACAGTTGTTGCTTTAACCTCTCCCAAACATAATCTCATGTAGGCAGAAAGAGTATCAAGTTTATACTTGCACCTAAATTACATAAAGCGTTAAAATTATAAAATTTTCTAATTGTGCAAGGTAATTTAAAACTCATTGGATCTTTTAACTTCGGAGGCAATTTATTTAGTAGAATAGCGATGCACTCCTTATTTAAAGCTAATGTCTCGTTTTCATCTGGTTTTCTCTTCTTGGACAACATTTCCTTCATAAATTTTAAATACAATGACATCTGGGCTAATGCGTCGGTGAAAGGAATGTTGATGTGCAGTTTCTTGAAAATTTAAGAAATTTTTCAAACTGCTTGGCGAGTTTGGGCTTCTGCAATCTCTAAAGAAATTGAATTGGTAGCACATAAACTTTGACATGAATTGGCACCATCACTTTTGATGATTCAACAGATTCTTTTGAAACTTCTTATTTTAATTTCGCATGTTGTTGTTCAATTTCTTCTTCTTCAACTACCAACTGTTTGTCATTTTTCTCTGGTCTTTTCACATGAATTTATGGCAGTTGTATCCCGTTCTTAGTAGTGATTACATTTACTTGTTCTTTTAGATTTGTCACTGTATTGCTAGGCAAAATGCCTAGTTTCCTATCTGATAATTACAGGACTAACTAACCAATCTGAGTCTATAATTTTCTGATAGATGCTTGTTGATTCTAACAGTTTGTGTCTAGTCGCTCCAATATTTTATCAGTTTTCTGGATATATGTTGAAACATCTCCCCCAAACTTGGTCTTCTTTCTTGTTGAGCATTATAGGCACTGCCACTTTGTTGATTCTTAAATCATCTAAAATTTGGGTGTTGCTTCCAACCCGAATTGTATGTTTGTGAATATGGATTATACTGGTGATATGTATTATTATGCACAAAATTGACATGTTCTGGAGAGGCCAGTAACATACAATCTGACGTCGAGTGGTTAGTCCCACAGTTTTCGCACATCATGGTTGTTTGGATTGCATTCACTCATTGCGTTTCTGTTCCGACCAAGAGCTCCACCTGCTTTGTCAATACAACAAGTTGTGCATTAGTAGTTGATTGACGGTCAATCTCTTGTATACATGCTACTTTTCTTGGAGTGGCACGATCAGATGGAAACATGGTATGTGTATTTGCAATCAGCTCATATAGATCCCATGCGTATAAAAAGATATGACTGATATGACAATTTTATAAAATTTAGTTCAATTCGCCATTCTTATTAGATGATGAACTTTGTTTTTAGAGTATCATATCATTTTGTTTATTTGATTTGGTTTATTAAATCAATTTACTTATCAACAATCAAGTCAATGATTTAGTTGTTGAATTGTTTGTCTTAAAGAGAAAACGTGCGTGCTATATTGTATTGTACCGAAAGTTCAATAATTCAAAATTTTATTGATTAACATTACCAATTAGATCATCTCGGATCAATATGATGCGAATTATTAATGAGAATATCTATTAAAAACGAAAAGATTTTTAAATATAATGAATTCACACGTGATACCTGTTCTCATAGTATATAAACTAGTAGACCTTTACTAGCTAAAATCGAAATTGAATTCCTTGTATTTCTGGAAATGATTTAGGGTGATATATAGACCTTGTCACCCTCCATGTTAACCGTCTAGATATTATTTATATCTAATAGATATATTTACTAAATGATTGTATGATATTATTATATATTCGTAACTTGAAATGTGCGAGATTACTTGTTTAACTTTTAAATTATGAGCATAATTTTCATATTATATAACTATGACGATGGTGTGTCTTGTCAATGCTAGTGAATTTAAATCTTGAATTTTTAATAAATGTCAGTTGGGATGACAATAAATAGTTTATAAATATTGTTTGTTAAACGCTTCTAATTAATTTATAAATTGTTACTATTGAGTGAATACTACTTTGAAATACTTGTCAATGCATATGGACGGTGGTCTCTTTTAAATATTTTTCTAGTTCCTTCGCTATTTTCATACTGACTGGATAAATGCCCGTACAGGATTCCTATTATCACTTTTGCCAAAGGGAACATGAGCATGTATTGATGGTGTTATGAAATTAATTGGCTTTTACATTATTATTTTTACTCATATCTAACCATGATCTTTAAAAATTACACCAAAAGAATATTACTTGTTTTCTTTTCTTATTTTTTTTTTAATTTTCAACAATTTATTGATTTCAAAAATTATTTAATTAAATATTCTATCACTACTCAAATTTATAAATGAAAAATTAAATATTCTTTTATTACTAAAATTTATAAATTAAAAATTTAATTTAATTACCTAAAAAATTGTTAGTATAACATGAAATGAAAAGAAACATAAATAAAATTAAACTATAAAATAATAAAAGAGTATGAAAAATGATATACAAGGAAAAACAAATTTGGCTAGTATAACATGAAAGACAAATTTGGAAGAAAAAAAAAAATCTGTAAAACTTACGCCAAATTTGGCGTAATACTATATGAAGATTTGTTGGAGGACCTTTGGAGCGCTATTTTGACGTTCATGTCAAAATGGCACTCCATTAGAATTGTCCTAAGGCCATCTCCAATCCATATCTTTAAATTGGTGCAACTTTTGCACTAAAATTGTGCAACTTTTACACCAAATCCACATGTCATCTCCAACTCATTACTTCAAATGTTGCACCAAATTAATAGTGTCTATTATCATATATTTATATTTTTAATTTTGAACAATAATTTACTTCAAAAATTAGTTAATTATATAGTGTATTTATATTAAATATATAAATTTTAAATTACATTTAATTTTCGTAATTATTGCATTCATTAAAAAAATAAGAAAATGCACGATGCTCAATATCACAATTTAAAAAAACAATTAACATTAAAAAACAAAAATTGGACAGATACAAAAATAAAAATAACAATAAAACATAATTAATTTTGTCATTTAATTCTCAGAATTAGTATATTCATCACACAAATGATCAATGAATGCATTTCGAAGTGCAATGTGAGCCTCTTTATCAATGTCTCCCAAGTTATAGTGCTAATTTTTCGTACTTGTTTTCAATAATCGAATTTGTAACTTCTCAATTTTAATGAGTACTTTTTATTCAATATATGAAAGAGTTGTTATTTATTACTCCTCATACAATTTATTGTGTCAATACAAATAATAATCAAATTAAAATAAACATAAATCACTTTATATCACAAAATAAATAAAATCCAAAGAAAAAAGGACACAAAAGGAAGAAGAAATGTTTGCTTCACCCACATAAGGGTAAAATTGGAATACATTTTCAAACCAAATCCATTTCCATTGCTACAGTGCTGCGCCATATACCATATATGGCGCATCACTGTTCATCTTCTCAAAATGGCGCATGGATTTAGCATCCGGTTGGAGAGAAATTTTGCTCCATCTTGGTATTTTCACTTCATTTTAGTGTCCGATTGGAGATGCCCTAAGACTCCAAAATCATTTGAGCCATATCTACATTCCAGTCGCCAACTTACATTCCGATCGCCAGCCAAAGCTAGGAAATTTTTTCAATTTCATCAAATTGTGTCAAAAGTAAGTTTACTTCAAACTTAAAATTGTAGTTTACTTTTTAATCATTTAGGTTGAGATAAATCACACATACACCTTTGATAAAATAAAGGTTAAATTGATTCACACCATATATTTTTATAAGTGCATTATATTTAATTTGCATAAAAAGCTCATAATTTTTACTTATTATTACACTTATGTGCTCGAAAGATCTTTCAATTCAAAGCAGTCGATTGAAGAAAGGTGGGAAGGTCTTATCTAATAAAGGCCTTGCTCCAATTTTTTATTTTATTTTTATCACATTATTGTCCCCAACTTTTCATTAATTAGCACATCTTGTGTTTGATAATAATTTTCGCACAAAAATTTCATTAAAAGAGAGTAAAAAGACTCATTTCTTCCTCATATTTTTAAATAAGCAAAAAAATAAATAAATATAAATTTACGACTAAATATTTGTCCCGTTAATAAAAAATTTGGACAAATTGTCACTATAGACAATATATTCTAATTAATGGAAAGTTAAAGATAAGAATGCGATGAAAGAAAAGTTTGGGACATAAATGTGACAATGAATAAAAGTTAAGGACTTTTAGGGCGTTTGATTTTGATTAAAATCAGATTTTTTTATAAAAGTTGAAATGTGTGGTTGAATATTTGTAAAAAGTTGTGGGTTCATGAATTTTTTTTTGTTGTAAAAATTGATAAAATGTGTGATTAAAATTAATTGTTGAATTTCACATCACTTTCTTAGAAAAATTTTAATCGAAACTCTCAATGAAATTAAAATGTGGTGCATTTATGAAAAAAAATGTATTGTGAAAGATCTGTCAAATGACCAAAAAGTCCACAATATAAATAACAATGGTGTAATTTTAATAAACATTGAGGTTTAAATAGTCATTTTGTGGTCAAAGTTATAGTAAATTATTTCTCAAGTATACCATTCGTATGCATATATAACTGAGTTTTTAGTGTTGCCAATGCAGTGTATACAGTTACCGGAAAAACGAGGCGGGTTGTTCTTGTTGGTAAAATTAGTGCATTATTTATATTTCGACAATTTAATCACATGCATGTAAAATGAACAAAATGATGACTTATAGAAATATCGAGAAATGAAGAATTAGATTTGGTCAAGACAAGAGTTTGCTTCTCCTTAAAACAAAATTACCCGTCACGTGTGCTTACGGTTTTCAACACACATTTTTTAAGATACAACGACCACTTCTCGTAATAGGATCACTTCAAATTACGAGAACAAGAAACTTGATAGAATTTTGTTCTCTCTTTAAATGAAAACTGGAGTTGACTTTCTGCATAAATTATTTCTATATTAAAATAATTTATGCAAAAAGTGTAGATACATTTGGTTGAAAGTGAAGTGATTTAATTTGCAATCATAAGGGGTCTATTTATAATATTAGCACAAGACACAACTTCATAAAAATGCATGTCCAAAAGACATGTCTTGTTGGAAAAGTACATGTCCAAAAGACGTGTCTCTAAAATAAAAAGATATGACTGTTAATAAATGACATGTCCAAAAAAATACGACTTTTCATCTAAACAAATTCTAGAATATTCTATAATATTATAATCTCATTTTTCAACAATATTCGTATATTTAAGCGATTCACTTTGGGTCTTAATTTCTCATTCACCCGAAATTGATTCGAGCAACTAAATATACTATGTTAATCTACTCGCGTAGTAGAACACAATTGGCCTTACAATTCTCGTACTCGACTAACGAGTCTCGCTTAAAAAATCAACATCTTTCTAACCAATTTCCAACAATTCCCCACATGAATGAAAATTAATGCAAACGATTATGCAGACACTAAAAGAGAGTACAACCAGAAAGCTATTCCATCAGGATATGTGGCTTCTGACTTTGAACCTTCCTTAGTAGAATACTCTCGGATTTACTTGGTTAATCAATAAACGCGATGTCTTAAACTGTTTAACCGTTGGTGTAAACCAAAACAATAGTACCCACTTAATAACCTCCCTAACAGCTTCGGTTCTCACGGTTGTGTTCATTTTGGCCCTAAACAACTCTTGGATTTCATAAGTGCTTTAGAGAATTCAAGCCTTGAAACATTCTCATAGAAGCGGACCCACTTCACACTTACATAGGTGATCTCCTATTAAGAACATTCAGTCATACTCCACTTTGATCATCCAAGCTATAAGAATCATTAAAAGTTATAACTTAACCTCATACACTCTGTAGATAGCACTTATTCTTACAATAGAAAGGTAGGAGATAACTCCTAAGCGCTTAACTGAATCTTCATAACTTAGTTGTTCCATTGAACCAAGATCTTGGGATTTCTAGTCAACAAGGTTGGATTACCGTTACAAAAACTCATGCGTAGTAGGCTTTTAAACTTATTCTCTTTGATAAAAGTGTACTTGATCTCTTGGTAAGCCTTTTATAAGCTGATCCGTGAGATTTCCTTCGATTTTACATAATCAATAGAAATAATATCATTTGAGATCAACTGCTTAATGATATTATACATACAATTTTTTGTCATTCCGATAACCGACTAACTATCACAATGTATACATATAGAAAGCACTGGCTTAGACCAACATGAAATGTCTTCTAAGAAATTACGAAATCATTCTGCTTCTTCTCCAGTTTTATCTAAAGCTGTGAACTCAAATTCTATCGTGAATCGAGCTATACATGTTGCTTTGAGGAATTCCAAATTTTTTTGAATACATCATACTTCCTTCTAGCTTCATTTAAAGCTCAAAATTCAAAACATATCATGATCTTTCAATATTGAAGTTATTTGAAAGATTTCAAAGAAACAACTGCATGTTGACCTATGGTTAACTTTAAACCTTAATGTTTTGATTATTACAAACAAATTGGTTATGTTTTCTAACATTTTATTTTCAAGCAAAATTCAAAGTGCTACAAATCGAACTCTCATGCAATGACAAGTTCAAGGTCAAAATCAATTCAAGAGTTCAAGCATCTCAAGATCCCATGAAATTCAAGATTCGAAGATCAAGATTGAAGAATAGATTTTTAGATAAAATTGTAAAGGTATTAACTCTTTAATCCTTAGCAATTAAATGAATGAAAGCTCAAAATATTTTTATGCACAAAACACATGTCATTATTACTTGCATAAAATATTTGTATCAAAGCCAAAAATCATTTTTCAAAAGCTGTGGAAGCGGTCATCCGTTTGGATCATCCGTTTGGATCATCCGTTTGAACCGGTCATCCGTTTGAAATGAACCGGTCGATCGTTTGATTGTCCTTTGTCCAAAAGTGCACATTCGACTTTTGCGACTCAACGGCTAGTTCGACCAATCGACCGGTCGACCGTTTGGTCATCCGTTTGGTCGAAAGTGGCGAAAATTCATCTCTATAAATACCACTTCATTTATTATCATTCAACAACACTTACAAGAGCATTTATAGAGAGAATCATATTGAAAACTTCATCAAAGCTTCATTGTATTTATATCTTCAATATCTCATATTGAAAAACTTTGTTTGATCAAACCTTTGATTCATCTTTCTCAACAAAGTTTTCATCTAACACTTGAGCTTTCCTTATTCATTGCTATTCATTAAAGTGTTAGTCTCTCTTAGAACTAAACTTGTATCTATCATTCATCTAGATAGAAATACTCAAATCAATTTCTTCATATATTTGGGTTATATTGAGGTCCCGTGAAAAGCTCAATATTGTATAAGGATCGGTGCTCCTTGTTTGTAAGTCACCGGATACATTGTAAGGGTTTGGATTGCACCATAAGTCAATCAAAATAGTGGAAAGGCCGTGCTCGTGTTGGAGAGCTTGGTAGCAGGGGACGTAGATCATTGGTTGGATCGAACCTCCATAAAAATCGTTTGCACTCTCTCTTCTCTTTTATTTACTTATATTGTGCTTATATTTGAGTGAATCAATTTTATTTCTTAAACTTCATTTTAAGAATATTTTTCGAAAAAGTTTGAGAAAACCAATTCACCCCCTCTTGGTTAGTTATTCTTGGGCTATCAATTGGTATCGAGCAAGGTGCTCATTTTTTTGATTTCACAATCTTGAGTAATGGCTAACCAAAATTTTCAAAACCTTGAGGGTCATTCTACAAATCGTCCTCCTTTCTTTAATGGCTCCCACTACAATTATTGGAAAACTAGAATGATGATCTATATTCAATCAATTGATTATAACATTTGGGAAGTCATTGAGTTTGGTCCATATGTGCCTACAAAATTATCAAAATTGATGATAAACCGGACCAAACTACTTCTAAGCCTAGAGAGGAATATGATGAAGAAGATAAAAGAAAGTTGTCTTTGAATGCTAGAGCCAAAAATTTACTTTATTGTGCTTTAGACAAAAATGAGTTTAATCGTATTAGCACATGTGATTCCGCATATGATATTTGGCATGCATTAGAGATAACTCACTTAGGTACCAACAAGGTTAAAGAAACCAAAATAAATCTTTTGACAAAAGATTTTGAAAATTTCTTTATGAAACAAGATGAACCTATTGTTGATATGATTACTCGTTTCACCGATATTATTAATGGCCTTAAGGGCTTTGATCGAAAGTTTACTAACGGTGAACTTGTGAGCAAAATGCTTAGGTCTTTATCGGAAGATTGGAACTCCTTGAGGATGTTGATAGAGAATACAAAAGATATCAACACCTATCCATTGGAGGAGCTATATGGAACATTGATGACGTATGAGCTCAACAATGCCGAAACAAAGGAGAAAACGAGGAGAAGCAAAGAAGAGATGAAGGAGAATCCCAAGAAGCAAATTGCTTTGAAATCAACAAATGATGAAGGATCCTCCAATACAAACATGAGTGATGAAGAACTTGATGACTTAGTTCTTCTTGTCAAGAAATGGAGAGGATTTCGAAACAATAGGCGATTTCAAAAGAAAGAAGACAAAAGTGAAGAAAAGAATAAAAAGATCATATGTTACGATTGTGACAAACCCGGTCACAAGAGGACCGAATGCCCAAACAAGAAGAAGTTCATCAAAAAGAAAGCACTTCAAGCTACATGGGATGATAGTGATGAAGATGATCAAGAAGAAGATGAAATTCAAGAAGAAATTGCTAATATGTGCTTCATGGCCATTGAGGATGAGGTAAGTACAAACAACAATGACTCTTACATTGACTTATCTTCTTCTTATGATGAAATTCTTGAAGAGTTTGAGAAACTTATGTCAAAATACTCTATTCTTAACAATAAACACTCTTTGTTGAAAATGTAGTCAAGAAGCTTTTTATTGCTCAAAAGACTTTGAAAAGAGAAAGATGATCATAAGTCCTTAATTAAAGAAAATGTTTTATTGAAAGAAAAAGTGGTTGATTTAACAAGCATTGTTCACAAATTTACCCAAGGAAAGAAAAATTTTGAATTAATGCTTGGTGAGCAAAAATGTGTATTTAACAAAGGGGGAATTGGATATAAACCTCTCTTGAAACAAAAATCCCTTGAAACCATTTTTGTAAAATCATCCAATTTTTCTCAACAAAATATCACATGTAGTTTTACATAAGAAAGATGGTCATGTTGCTTATAATTGCTTAACTAAAAAGAAATTATTCTTTGAAAGGAAACACAAGTGATAAAAGAATCCACAAGCTCTAACTATCAAGGACCCAAACTTATGTGGGTACCAAAATCAAAAATTAAAATTATTTTTGTAGGTACCACAAAAAGTCAAAACAATTGGTTCTTGGATAGTGGGTGTTCGAAACACATGACGGAGATCGATCTTTGCTATCAAATTTCAAAAGAAAAGATGGAGGTCATGTGACTTTTGGAGACAATGCCAAAGGAAAAATCATAGGCATTGGAAATATTGGTAATCGTTCATCTCCATCTATTGAAAATGTTTTATTAGTTGATAACCTCAAACATAACTTGCTTAGCATAAGTCAATTATGTGATAAATGTTACCTCATTAAATTTGATTCTTCCAATTGCTTCATTGAGGATGCTATATCTAAAAAGGTATTGTTCATGGGGAGTCAAGTAAAGATGTTTACATCATATCTATTGAATTTGAACTTGAAAAGGAAATAAAATGTCTTTCAAGTATAAAGGATGATTCTTGGTTATGGTATAGGAGATTAGGTCATGTTAGCATGGACTTACTTTCAAAAATTTCCAAAACAACTTTGTAAAAGGATTGCCAAATATAAAGTTTGAAAAGATAAAATTTGTGATGCTTGTCAATTTGGAAAACAAGTAAAGAGTTCTTTCAAACTTAAACAACACTCTTCTACTTCAAGACCTTTACAACTTCTCTACATGGACTTATTTGGACCGTCTAGAACCGCTAGTTTAAGTGGAAAACATTATGCATTTGTTATTGTTGATGATTTTCAAGATATACTTGGGTCATTTTCTTGAATTTAAAAGATGAAGCCCTAAATGCATTTAAACATTTTTGCAAAAGAGTCCAAAATGAAAAAGGATACACCATTACCACAATTAGGAGTGATCATGGTGGAGAATTTGAAAATATAGCCTTTGATGATTTTGCAAATCCAATGGATATGAACATAATTTCTCGGCTCCTAGAACTCCTCAACAAAATAGTGTAGTAGAAAGGAAGAATCGAACATTGCAAGAAATGGCTCGGACCATGTTGAATGAAAACAATTTACCAAAGTACTTTTGGGCCGAAGCCGTAAACACTTCATGTTATATCTTAAATCGAGTTTTGGTAAGTCGAAAGAAAACCAAAACTCCATATGAGCTTTGGAAAAATAGAATTCCCAATATTGGATATTTTAAAGTTTTTGGTTGCAAGTGCTTTATTTTAAACACAAAAGAAAACTTGGGAAAATTTGATCCAAAATCCGATATTGGAATCTTTCTTGGATATTCATCTACTAGCAAAGCTTTTAGAGTTTTCAACAAAAGAACTTTAGTAGTTGAAGAATCCATGCATGTTGTTTTTGATGAAACTAACTCAATTGAGCAAGAAAAAGTCATTGATGATGAAGATTTGGAAATCCCATTTGAGCAACTAAGCGTTCAAAATCAAGACAAAGGGAATCCAAATAACATTGAAATTCAACATGAGGAGGAAACAACTATGCAACAAAATGAAGAAGAACCTCATGAAGATCTCAACACTTCATTACCAAAAGAATGGAGGTTTGTCCCTTCTCATCCAAAAGATCTCATCATTGGTGATCCATCAAAAGGGGTAAGTACAAGAAATTCTTCTAGAAATTTTCATAACAATTGTGCATTTCTTTCACAAATCGAACCAAAGAATTTTAAAGAAGCCGAGTTTGATGAATTTTGGATTCTAGCTATGCAAGAAGAACTAAATCAATTTGAAAGAAATCATGTTTGGGATTTAGTTGCTAGACCAAATTCACAAACCGTAATTGGCACAAAATGGGTTTTCGAAACAAAAGAGATGAAAATGGCATAATTGTGCGTAATAAAGCTAGATTAGTGGCTCAAGGTTACAATCAAGAAGAAGGTATCGATTTGAAGAAACTTTTGCCCGGTTGCTAGATTAGAGTCAATTCAGTATGCTTCTTGCTTTTGCATGTCATAAGAATTTTACTCTCTTTCAAATGGATGTCAAAGTGTATTTTTGAATGGAGTCATTCAAGAAGAAGTTTTTGTTGAGCAACCACCGGTTTTAAAAATCACAAGTATCCGGACAAAGTTTTCAAACTTAGAAAAGCCCTTTATGGTTTAAAACAAGCTCCTAGAGCATGGTATGAGAGATTGAGTAAATTTCTCTTATCAAATGATTTTTAATGGGTAAAGCGGATACAACATTATTTATAAAAATCAAAAAGAATGATATGATAGTTGTTCAAATTTATGTTGATGATATTATTTTTGGTGCTACTAACATTTCCCTATGTGAAGAATTTTCTAAGTGCATGAGTAGGGAATTTGAGATGAGTATGATGGGAGAACTCAAGTTCTTTCTTGGTCTCCAAATCAAACAATCCAATGATGGAATATTCATTAGTCAAACTAAGTATATCTTGGATATGCTCAAAAGTTTGAAATGGAAGAGTTGAAGCCAATGAACACTCCAATGAGCTCATCAATCAAACTAGATAAAGACGAGCAAGGTACTTCCGTTGATGTAACAAAATATCGAGGTATGATCGGATCCTTCTTTATTTAACCGCTAGTAGACCCGATATTATGTTTAGTGTATGCTTATGTGCTAGATATCAATCTAATCCTAAGAATTCCCATCTTAGTGCCGAAAAGCGCATTTTCCGTTATCTTAGTGGAACTAGATCTTTAGGTCTTTGGTATCCCAAAGAAACTCATTTTGATTTACTTAGCTTTTCGGATGCCGATTGGGCGGTTGCACAATTGATCGTAAAAGTACTAGTGGAGCGTGTCATTTTTAGGCTTTGCTTTAGTTTCATGGTTTAGTAAGAAACAAAATTCCGTTGCCTTGTCAACCGCCGGCCGAGTATATCTCCGCCGCTAGTTGTTGTGCTCAAATCCTATGGATGAAGCAAACTCTAAATGATTATCACATTTCATTTGAAAAAGTTCCTATTATGTGTGATAATACAAGTGCGATCAACTTATCTAAAAATCCCGTTTTGCATTCTCATACCAAACACATTGAAATTAGACATCACTTTTACGAGACCATGCACAAAGGGAGATATATCTTTGGAGTTTGTAAACACCGAAAAACAATTGGCGATATTCTCACAAAACCTTTAGCACTCGAAAGATTTTCTTACATTCGACGAAGTTTAGGTATAATTGATGAATGTGAAATTTGTGACTAAATCTTTATGTTTCCTATGATTGATTGCATTTTATATGACAAAATGTTGTAAAATCATTTGTCAACGGATCAAATCAGTATTGTTTTTAAAAAATTTTACAAACTAGTCCAAACGGACGACCGTTTATAAACACGGACGTCCGTTTCATGTCAAACGGATGAACAATTGTTCAAATCCGTTTGATCATCATCTTTCAGAGACTTTTGCAAAAAATAAAAAGTTCAAGCGGTCAACCGTTTAATTTAAGCAGACGTCCGTCTAATTTAAAAGCAGACGACCGTATGTCATCCGTCTCGCTCATCCGTGCGAGCAGAGATTTTGAACTTCAAAATTCGGTCGAAAGCGGTCGACCGTTTTAATGTTACGGTCGTCCGTATCAGAGGAATTCAGGTTTTTAAGTTGGAATTTTTTCAAATTTCTTCATTCCAACTTCGCGCGAACCTTCGGTTTTCAATCCCAATCTCTTCCATTTCACCAATCCTCCTAAAATCTTTCCTTTTTTCACTCAAAATCACAAAACCCATATCTTTTTACACCAAAAAATCGAAAGATCCCCAATTTTTGTCCAGTAAATTCTACCTATTCCACCCAAGCGGACGATCCCTAAACCCTAGGCTTTAAATCCGTTTTAGACACCATGCCTCGAGTGAAAATGGCAGCCAAACGTCCAAGGAGGGATAGGCAACCTGCTCCATCATCTGAAGAAGAGGATTCTCCCTCGAAAATTCGGATTGCCAAATGTCCCGTCCTCATTGGTAAGAACGTAGACCTTGCCTCATTTACTTTTGAAGCCCCTTCCTTTCATATAGAGGATCTTTTCGTAGGTATGGGTTGGGTTAGTATTCTCACATTGAATGACAAAGTTTACCCTTCCGTTGTCAAAGATTTCTATAAAAATATGTCTTCCTCTCCAAGGTCAGAAATTTCTTGTCTAGTTCGAAATAAACAAATAAGAATCACTCCAGACTTAATTCGATCACTTCTTCATCTTGAGGAAGGCGGTATTCGCATGTACACCACAAAAACAATTCCTCATACTCAAGATTACGACCCAATCGCATGACTGTTGTTGTCATGTCACCGCAAGCAATTTGAAATTTGCCGTCCGTCTTCGCACGAACCAACTTACTCTTCCTTGTCGAGTCCTCCATAACATCATCGCACATATAATTGTTCCTCGTAAAGGTCACTTAGATGAGGTTAATCACTATGATGTATTTCTTCTCGACTCTATCCTTCGTTAGGCGTAAACTTGATTTTCCATACATAATGATCCAACACATGTCATCCATCCTTAACGGCACTAGGACTAAGGGGCTTCCCTACGGAATGTTTCTCACTAAGATTTTCAACATTTTGAAGTTTCCTTCCGTAACTTTCGGTTGCCACTCTTCCCAAACCCACCGACACCATAAATATTCTTACCCTTCGCCGTATGAAAATTGTCAAAGAAAATGGGTAATGGGTAGCAAAATCCAAGGATTTGACGATGAGTCCGGCCCTCGACTTTGCCATTTGAGGATGAGGAAGAAATGGACGAAGGTGGCAATGCCGAAGATGCTCCGCCTCGCGTCGACCCCGATCATCTCAAAGGCCGTCATCCTCCACCTCCGGCTTCAACGAGGACCGTTTAATCTTCTTAATGGCGGATCGATTCTCTTGCATCTACCGTCGATGGCCTACAACATGCCGTGAGTGACCTCCAACAAACGGCGACTAGCATTCAAACTACGGTTGGTGGACTGCAAACTTGGTGAGCGGCATCACATCCTTGCTTCATGCTCTTCACTCCCGTCTCGGCACCGGATTTCCTCCGCCTCCGCCACCGGAGCCGTAGTCTATTTATTTCTTTTGTTTTTGTCGCTATGTTTTAGAAACGAAGGTTATTTATTACTTTTGTTTTTGTAGCTATGTTTTGGAAACGAAGTCTATGTTCTATGTTTTTTTTTGTTTATCAATGAATGGCATATTTTGTTTCATTTAGGGGGAAATTATTTTTAAACCTTAATGTTTTATCTTTTTGCCTTTTTGTTTATGCCAAAAGGGGGAAAATAACTATGTGATGAAATATGATGTGATGAATTTTGCATGAAATGATTTGGCATGAAATATGTGATGTGATCAAATGGAATTGATATCATGAAATGACATATATGATAAATTTAGCAAATCAAATGAAAACAATATAATGTGATACAAATTCATCAAAATTCATCAAATCATGATTACTTGAAAAAGAAAGGGGGAATATATATGCTTTATTGTATATTATTATCATATATTCTCACATTGTTTGTCATAATCAAAAAGGGGGAAATTGTTGACCTATGGTTAACTTTAAACCTTAATGTTTTGATTATTACAAACAAATTGGTTATGTTTTCTAACATTTTATTTTCAAGCAAAATTCAAAGTGCTACAAATCGAACTCTCATGCAATGACAAGTTCAAGGTCAAAATCAATTCAAGAGTTCAAGCATCTCAAGATCCGCGAAATTCAAGATTCGAAGATCAAGATTGAAGAATAGATTTTTAGATAAAATTGTAAAGGTATTAACTCTTTAATCCTTAGCAATTAAATGAATGAAAGCTCAAAATATTTTATGCACAAAACACATGTCATTATTACTTGCATAAAATATTTGTATCAAAGCCAAAAATCATTTTTTCAAAAGCGTGGAAGCGGTCATCCGTTTGGATCATCCGTTTGGATCATCCGTTTGAACCGGTCATCCGTTTGAAATGAACGGTCGACCGTTTATTATCCTTTGTCCAAAAGTGTCCGTTCGACTTTTTGCAGCTCAGCGGCTAGTTCGACCAATCGGCCCGGTCGACCGTTTGGTCATCCGTTTGGTCATCCGTTTGGTCGAAAGTGGCGAAAATTCATCTCTATAAATACCACTTCATTTATTATCATTCAACAACACTTACAAGAGCATTTATAGAGAGAATCATATTGAAAAACTTCATCCAAAGCTTCATTGTATTTATATCTTCAATATCTCATATTGAAAAACTTTGTTTGATCAAACCTTTGATTCATCTTTCTCAACAAAGTTTTCATCTAACACTTGAGCTTTCCTTATTCATTGCTATTCATTAAAGTGTTAGTCTCTCTTAGAACTAAACTTGTATCTATCATTCATCTAGAGAGAAATACTCAAATCAATTTCTTCATATATTTGGGTCATATTGAGGTCCCGTGAAAAGCTCAATATTGTATAAGGATCGGTGCTCCTTGTTTGTAAGTCACGGATACATTGTAAGGGTTTGGATTGCACCATAAGTCAATCAAAATAGTGGAAAGGCCGTGCTCGTGTTGGAGAGCTTGGTAGCGGGGGCGTAGATCATTGGTTGGATCGAACCTCCATAAAAATCGTTTGCACTCTCTCTTCTCTTTTATTTACTTATATTGTGCTTATATTTGAGTGAATCAATTTTATTTCTTAAACTTCATTTTTAAGAATATTTTTCGAAAAAGTTTGAGAAAACCAATTCACCCCCCTCTTGGTTAGTTATTCTTGGGCTATCACTGCACTCCAAATAATAAAAACATATTTACAAGTAGATTTTGAATCCTTGCATTGGATATCTAATTTACAACATCATACGATTTTCAAGTTTAACAAGGGATTTACCATAGTGCAATTCAACATTTTAATGTTTCAAAATTTCAATACTTTAATTTAAAGACAAAATCACTATGTCCCATAAATCTTGGGTTAAATCTGAACTTAAGTTGAGAATATAATACAAACAAAAAGCATATTCCCTACAATTCTGTGTATAATTATGCTCAACAACATAAATTCATCAATATCATAAAGCACAATCATTCTTTTCATATTAAACAATCCATTAGCTAAGTATGCTCACGTACATCTCATTATATATATATATATATATATATATTTTCTCAGACTCAAAAACTAGTTCGAACCCATTCTTGCTCAATAAAATTTTATAATACATAAAATATTAAAAATACACATATATTGACAATCTAATTAAATATTCATAATTGAAATTAGAATAAATTGCAGAAGACATACATTCTAAAATTGCAAAACGTAATATATATCTAACACATTCAATCAGAAAACCTTAATGCATAAGCACAAACTTAATTCCAATATATATGCAATATGTGAATCAAATAAGAATTCATGCTCAAATACATGTTGAACTACCGATTCTTAAACAAAATACAAAATGCACACGATGAGATAAATTTCGTCTTCAGATTGTTGGTAAAATTTGTGCATTATTTATATTCTAACAATTTAAGCACGCGCATGCAAAACGAACAAAATGACGACTTATAGAAATATCGAAAAATGAAGAATTAGATTTGGTCGTGGCAAGAGTTTGACTCTCTCTCTTTAAAACAAAATTGCCACACACATGTGCTTACGGTTTATCGGCACACGTCTCCCAAGATACAACGATCACTTCTTGTAATAGAATCACTCCAAATTACGAGAACAACGAACTGAATAGAATTTTGTTCTCTCAATGAGAACTGGACTTGAATTTTATGCAAAAATTATTTTTATACTAAAATGATTTATGCAAAAAGTGTAAAGACATTTGGTTGAAAGTAGAGTGATTTAATTTGCATTCATAAGGGGGTCTATTTTTAATATCTAAAAGTTCTGAATCAAAAGACACAACTTCATAAAAAGACGCGTCCAAAAGATGTCTTGTAGGAAAAGTACATGTCCAAAAGACACGTCTCTAAGATGAAAATATAAGATGTAAGAAATATGTCCAAAAAAGACGACGATTTTCATAAGTTCACTTTTTTTTTTTAGTATTTATGTTGGGATAAACTAACTTGTAAGTAGATAGATGTTTGGTAAAAATAGTTACTTGAATGGAGTGAATCTATCAAATGACCAAGAAGTTGGCACTTAACTAGTGATTTAATAGGGGAGAACGTTGTAATTTTAATGAATTACATTAAGGTTAAAATAGTCGTCCTTCCAATTTAAATATAGAAACTCAGAAAGAAGTAACTTATAAGTAAACCTAAACATGTTTGGCTGCCAAAATTGCTAAAGTTCATCTTACTTTACACTTAACCAAACATGCTCTAAACACGTCTTGACCCTAATTTCTGCATTTCAAACACAATCTACAAGTATGATCCTTTTCCGAGTGAATGACAAGTAAATCAAGACATATCACCATCAATACGTCCACCTTAATAGGTGTACCATATCAACCCAAAGCCAAAGTGCACAAAGCAATTTGTTTCTAATATATTAACAGTTACTCATACCATAATATCAACATTCACCAAAATCAAACTTGAAAAGTAACAAGTGAATAAAGTTTTGTATCAATCACATTGTTCTTATTTGCTTTCACCATATAAATTGTGTGATCGAAAGGGATTACATAATCGAATTGGTACATCAAATATACTAGTATTTGGTGAATAGTGCAATTAATATCAGTTAATAAGATACATTGACTTGCAGGGAGGGGCAGCAGTAATGGACAATTACTTTGCTATAAGCATGCAGCAAGAGGAACTTATTCTCATCTCCACAAAACTGATCAGAAACTCGGGATTCTTTAACATCATTGATGTGAGGAGGCGAGTTAAATATAAGAACGGAGCTTGCCATTCACGACAAGGGAATTTAATTCCCTTGTTGTTTGTCCAATTTCGACGTGGTTCTTGAAACTGAGCCGTTAAACATCATTTCTAATGAATGTAACATCTTCCTTCGACAACTGCATCTTTCCCCTGTCCCGTCTACTGTTCGCTCTTGCTTGATCTGGTTGCCCTCGCTGCAAGGAAAGATGAATTACGTCCAAATCAAAATTGCAATAAAGGAAATTAGTGGACAAAATACCATTCTACAAATCCCTTTAACTGCAGCTATTCGTTTGCACTTTGGATAAAATGAGACAATTGAATCAGTATCATTGAGATTGACTTGGTAACATTTTTATTTTACTACTGACGAAGAACAACATTCCATAGTGCACTGTGCCTTCACCGTGCCCGAAAACAGCACATAATGGTTAAACCGGTATGCCCAAGATACAAAAATCAAAGATGTAGAACACAACAAGTGTAAATAGAGAAAACAAATTCTATTCCATGACCGAAAACAGCACATAATGGTTAAACCGGTATGCCCAAGATACAAAAATCAAAGATGTAGAACACAACAAGTGTAAATAGAGAAAACAAATTCTATTCCATGAAGTCATCCAGAACAAGAGCCGAACGTGTAAAGAACAAATATTTGTATTTTAGTTGGGCAAAATCTTCCAATGGACCTATTTATTAAGAAGTATGGATATTCACCTTCCTCAAAACAAAGGTCAAATATAAGTAGGCTACCTCCCATTCATCTGGTGATAGCGTACCTGCACATACAAGTGAAATTTCAAACCGATCGATTAAGTGCTAAATAAATAAGTCGTTTGGCAATTCACATAAAAGTAAATCTAGAACATACTCTGGTCTTGGTTACCATCACCCAATGCACCAAGCCTCCGCATGAGCTCAACAAATTCTGGTTTTTCAAGTATTCATCCACAAACACATGGAAGTTTTTTTACAAAACCAGCTCCAAATCATACTGCATAGTTTAACATAAATAAGCTGTAACAACTTTGTAATGTAGCTGATAATAAGATTTCACAGGCACTTTCAATACGTAGTTAAAACCCACTAGTTAATTCCATGTATTAATTCACATTTTGATTAACATCAGAATTGATCTATTTCGTTTTATGCAATTTACAACTGACTTATGGTGAGCGCAATGTTATAATCCTTCCAAGAATCATCATAGCCAATAATCATGAAGCGATAACAAGAAAGACAGTTTCAAATAGACATTGAAATAATAACTTGATGCAAATATGAAATCAGCAAGTTAATCAAGAAGCAGAAAATTAAAACCTCTTCTGCCAATGATTTGAAGACAGGAAAAGGGACAATCCATTCAGGACAATCAACAGCATCCTACAAGAGAATCACTCCCATCACTTTTCACGAGGATATTTTTGGAAGTGTGAAAATGCAAATCTATAATAACTATCACGTGTCAAAATAAATGAATGAGGACAAGGTAAAGTTTCAGATTATAGTTGGAAAACAGCAGGTACCTCTAAGTGGAAACTGTACTGGATGCCAAAAGGACTTGAAGACTTAAATTTCTGGAATAAACCAAAATGGAGTAAATTTTATTGGAAATAAAGAATTTCCAACAGTGTGCGAGAAAAGCTGTTTTGCCGGCATTTTTCTGATATCAATAATGAAATTTACCTTCTCTGCAAATTCTTCACCAAACCTTACCCAGTACACACTATTACCGAATGCCAACCCCTCAGCTGCATATTCCATCAAGCGGATAATAATAAGTAAAATGGTATTAAATATAGAGGAATGCATAGTTTCGGGAAAAGAAAAATACAAATCATTAAAAATCATGCGCAACAAGGAAAAGATTTTGTATTTAACAGAATGCCACGAGGTCCCAAAAATGAAGTCATGGATAGTTCATGGGTGTATATCTAGTCCACACAACTCAGACAGTAAAACAAGAAGTTAGAATATTTAATGTTTCTTTACCATTTTGATCAAGTCACCACCACTAGGAAATTTTAAATAATCAAGAAGGTTATGAAAATCATTATATCTGGAGTATTCTTTACTACAGTAGTCAGTCACAAGTTGAATCAGTAACCAAAAAAACTGGAAAGTGATGGTGAAGAAAAAGGGCATTAAAAAAATATCATCATCAGAAGCATATAAATCTTTCTCAACTGAGAGTTTAACAGAGTAATATATGTATTTGTATATGTGCTAGTTTGTCTGTGTATTGCGTACATGGATGTGCGCGTGTCTATCTATATATCTATTTATAAATGTATGGATTGTTTGATCTAAGGAAAAGGAAAGAAATAGCATCGACGCCACCACGTCACCTCTTCACGTGTTGAAAAAGAAAACCGAAAATCTTCCATCCATTAAGACAATTTATATATAATATATTGATTTGTTAAAGAAAATGAGAACCACAAGAATCATTACCACCAAGACACCTCCTCATGTAACTAAAACAAAGAACACCTAAAGTGCCCTATACAGGGACAATAGTTTTCATTTATATTTAGTGACAAACAAACAAGTTTACACCAATTACACCTATACATTTTCAATTTCCAGTGAACTCCAAAGCAGATATTAAAACAGCTCAGGAAAAAACCTTACCTTCTCTAAGCTTTTTGATGATAACATTGGAATCTGGCATAGTTCCAATAAAGATGCCTCCTGGTCGAAGTAAAGCGGATACATTGGCCAAGGCCCGCCTCGCACGTGCCTCAGTAGACCATGAATAATGCATGGCAAACTGCAAAATTTCAGGTTTTGACAGTTAATATCATAATTTAAAGAACTTAAATAATTGTTAACCGTTTGCAATGTTTACAGAAAAACTATGATTTCAGAACTGTCAACTTAGTTTAACACGAACATCTCTTTTCACGAGCACTTTTCCTTTTCATTTCTCATCCAAGATATTGACAAATGACTTTGAACTAGGACATAATCTGAGAGACATATCATTGCCCAAAAGAATCCAAAACATCAAGGTGCTTTTACCGCAACTGCATATAGTACGAACCCAAAAGGTTATGATACTGGTATTCTCAATCTGATAAAAAGGACGAAATTGAGTGTGTTTATACAATTGAACCACTGCAACAAGTAAACTAAAGTCATTGTCAAGAATATATGCATCTTTCAGTTAAATAAGAGCAGATATTAGTGAAGAGATAATGACAAAAGCACATTAATTTCTTTTGTGTGGTTTTCAAGAAAAGAGAATAAAATTAAAAACTTCTGTTGTGTCAATTTTAAATGGTGATAGCTTTGGTTTGAGGACCCCCCCCCACCCACCCCCCACCCACCCACCCAATTAAGTATGCTAAAACAGGGACCCGTTACTTTAACAGAAATGCAAGACTTACCTGGCAGCTACAAACATCGAAGGGAGCATCATCTGCCAAAACTGTATCCAAGCGAACCTAAAATCCATCAGAGAAAGATAGAAATTACTCCCACCAGTGCCTGAAGTAAGTAACAATACATGGCTAATTTCAGATACTTGGAACATAATTCAGGATCCATTTGTATACATCAGATTGTTGACAAAGCAATTTCGTGTATATGGCTGGCACAGGTAACGTATTCTCTAATTACCTCAAAACAATCTCCACACATGAGTCTGGCAGGAAATGAGAACTTTCTTCGACGCTGATGATGGTCGGCATCACCATTATATCGAGTTCGACAGTCTTCTATCTGTTGTCACAGTTGGCATTCTACTTATTAATATTGAATAGCTGATAATCTATAATAATATCACATTTTTCAGAAACTTCATTCCACATCTGAAAATTATAAGTCTAATAGGCAACAATCAATAATATTTCAATATGCATCCTTACGGTATTATTTTGAGAAAATATAAAATGTATGCATGTTCTCAATCTTAAGACAGAAATAGATATTTAAATGGAGATTAGGGTACAAATGAAGGGGATCATATTGATCACTTATTATGCAGCATTATGCAACCCATACATGAACATCTATGTGAGAGGAAGATGCTTACAAAAACCGTGATATCCTTGTTCAATTGAGACTTTTCAAGGACACTTCAGCCACACGCACGCACGAGTCACATTCATTAGTTCAGAAGATATTTGCAGCCCTTTCAAGGTTACAATAAAGATTGACAGTATTTTTGAGTCAGGAAAAGGACATCAATTGAAAAGGTTATGGTTATAATCTATAGTTTGTCTTTTGAGGATTAGAATATGTAAAGGTGTCAAATCTCATTATTGTAATTCATGTGTCAAGCATGTAAAGATTTCTTATGTTCATAATGTATAAGAAAATGCAATCAATAAAAAACCCTTAATATTGATCTCCCAATATTATTCATCAGCAGAGAGTTGAGGACATGCTGATTATGGGAATAAAAGGATTAGATGACAGTTATGCAACAAAAACAACTCAAATGTAACCTTCTCCACATTCGAAAGGCGTCTTCAAGAAGTAAATATCAAATTAAAACTTGAATTCAAAAAAGAAATATATAAATTTGCAAAAGATCAAATTCTAACAGCTAATAACAGAAACTATCACTAGTCCACATGCTAGAGTATCTTCAATCAATATATCAGATTGAAGCTTGAATTTGGGAGAGGAAAGAGTAAATTTGCAAAGGATCAAATTCAAATACCTAAAAAAAGAATACTAAATTACTAATACACAATCTACGGTATCTTCAAGAAGTGGATATTAAATTAAAACTTAAATTTGGGAAAGAAAACAGATTTGCAAAAGATCAAATTCTAACACCTATAAGAGAAAACCTCACAAATCCACAATTGACCAAAAGCTGAGATTCAATTAATATTTTTCGACCATGCGATACAAATAGGTGAGTATAATTCATTTAAGGTGACAGCTTGAAAAAAGAGAAAAGAAAATGCTAGAGAATGCAATACACACGACCCATAGTCAGATCTATGATACCAAGAGAACACTAATTTAGTTACTTAGTAACTTCTAGGGTCATTATGAACGTTGTAGGTACATGCATGCTATGGTTGAGAACCTGGATTTTTAGAAGATTAATGGAAACCAATCTGTTTTTAGAGTGTGCAGAATAAGCATCGTTGGGTAGGTTTTGATTGCTTCTAGGTTTCCATAATAACAGAAAGAGTCCTTTTGCTCATACATATTCTCAAACTTAGAGTACTGATACACGACTTTTGTACACAGTTAAATGTATAATAAGGGAAACAGACAAGAAAAATTTCCAGCTTGAAAACTAAAAATAGCTCAATGTTTCCACATATAAATACAATTGCCAATGGAAGGGCAGTAGAAGTAATAGAAACTTTACCGAGCCGTCTGATATATCAATGCCAACATAATAACTGATCTTTGCTTTGTCCCATTTGATAAGATCACCACCCTGGTGCACATAAAAAAAGATACCAAAAGTGCTAAATTACTACACAAGCACACAATAAACACCGGAGAATCCCACAGAATCCAGCTCATACACTACCTTCCCACAAGCGATATCAAGAACCGCATCTCCTCTTTTTGCATATAACTGTATTAAAACACTCTTTATCTGTCGAACAGGACAAGCAGTAAGAAACAACTACAGCTTCTTATGAGCAATACATTATCATTTACTAATTATGTCATAAATTTACATATGGAAGATCTTTAAAAAAGAAAAGATCAATAAGGCAATCAAATCTGAATACATACCCAGTTGTTGAGTTTCTTGAGATGAATAATAGGGCTTGCTTCTCGCTCTTCCAGCGTCTGATTGGTCCTTGCGCTGTAATGATCGGCCACCTTCCTCGCAAATATTTTAGTGCTCTCATCCTCCAAAAATTGTGAATCCCCTAACCACAACAAAATGCCCTCGTAAATTCACAACAGACAAACTTTAATCTCCGGCAACCCGCCCCCAAACCAAAAAAATAAAGAATTAGGGAAACGTAAAGCAAATAAAGTATTTTGACAACTCGAACTATATAATTCCTATTATTTAAGCCCAAGGTTGAATCCCCAATTCTATAACCGAAAAATAAAATAAAGAAGAAGTAATTTTTTTCGTTTTTCCTTATTTAATTTTGCTCGTCCAAACTTTTCTTAAAATCAGTTCTATCCTTCGTATTCCCTTTAACCTAAAATAAAGAGGAAAAGGAGAAATTGGGTATTCTAATTTTTTTCAGAAAATACAAAGAAAAAGAAAAATACCTTCAGGGTTATATCTGGATTTGGATTGTGGGGGTCCAAGAGAGCCCGATGAGGAAGATTGCTGATAACCCCGTTTCATGTGTATATATATGTATACGAACGTGTATATTGAATTATGTGAACTGTTACTGATTGTGTTCTTGAAAAAGGAAATTGCAAAAGTGATGCTAGTGAGATTGCAAGAAAATATTTTGTATTATTTGCAGAATGAACGGATGGAGATTGGAGGGAAAGAGGGGGTGGGGATTAAAACTTAATTTGGGATTTTCGAACTGTAATCAGATGGTGTGAGTATACATACATTACTGTGTGTATATATTTGTACATACGCAAGGGTACGTGTTAGATAATTAGGAAATTGCCTCTCCTAGGGTTTTTTTGTTTTGTTTTTTCAGATTCCAATCCATGGCGATCATAGTGTGTGTTGTGTTTTGACAGGTTAAGAGAAATTGGCGCAAATGGTCCCTAACGTATGACATTAGTGTGCAAATGGTCCCTAACCTTTCTTTTTTTGCGAAATGATCCCTAACCTATCCATTTAGGTGCGCAGTTGGTTCTTTTTTACAGATTCCGTTAAAAATCCGTTAAAATTTTTCTAAAATTGGCGCAAATGGTCCCTCTCGTGTTTTTTTGTTTTTATTAGTGGGGTAAAATTGTCAAATTACATTTTTCTTTCAATTGGCGCAAATGGTCCCTAACCTTTACTTTTTTTGGCGCAAATAATCTCTAGCCTATAATTCTATTTTGGTGCACAATTGGTCCTTATTTGATGAAAAGACAAAAATATCCTTAGTTATAATTAAAAAAATTACAATTGGATTCCAAACCTTCACAAAAAGTAAAAATGGGCCCGACACTTTAATTTTTTATTAAAATTTAAAAGAAACTAACTAATTGATAATATACTAAATTATTTTGTATATTTTATGAAATCCCAACTCAAATTCAACCACTGCCAACAACACGCGCGATTTTGGCCACCGCAAATTGCATAAAAATCTTCCATACGAAGTTCACTGATGATTATAAGGGCAAAATATTGGAATTTACCAAAAAAAATAGGTTGGAAAATGCACGGTGATCATGGCGAAGGAGATTTGGGACCCTCTTATGATTTATTTGAACACACACAGATTGCCTTGGTTATGAATATCTTGTTAATTTTAGCTCACATTCATCTATGCAGTTTGTTATTGGATTGGGTGATAAAGTTTTGCCGACTGATAAAAGAATGCGAGTTGGGTAGGCGTTTCCTCTATCTTGTCCCAAATCTCCTCCGTCGTGATTAGAATGACAAATTTTGGGACCCAATGCACAGTAATCACGGCGGAGAAGATTCTAAAGCGGTTGGATCGTGGGTTGTCAGGTTCAGGTCATCGGTTGAAAGTCAAACTCCAGCCAGGCAGGGACGGTCGTCGACTCTCTTCTTCGCCACTCTCTTCTTCTTCTTCGCCGCTTTCTTGTTTGCCAGATGTGGTGGCGGCGGAGTGCTTTGTTGCTTGTGATTTGGAGGTGGGTTTCGAATATCAAAAGCCAGTGCTAGATCCTCTGGTGATGGCAATAATTGCATATTTAGGTAGGAGGTTTAATTGCAATTTTGTTGGTTGGGGTTTAGTTGTAATTTTTTTTTTTTTTTTATCATTCAGATTAAGGGTAAAATATTGTACAATTATAAGTATTGTAGCAATTAAACTTTTTATTTGTGTAAAAATAAAATTTATTTCTCTTTTTATGTTGTAATGATAAAATTAAAGTTTGAATTTTAAATAATATGATTTCTTAATAATAATAAAATAATTTTAATTAGCATATTTGTTAATAATTATGAGCTTAAATTTTAGTTATTTTATAATAGTTCATAAAATATACAAAATAATTTATTATATTATCAATTAGTTAGTTTCTTTTAATTTTTAATAAAAAATTAAAGTGTCGAGCCCATTTTTACTTTTTACAAAGGTTTGGAATCCAATTGCAATTTTTTTAAATTAAACCTAAGGATATTTTTGTCTTTTTCATCAAATAAGGATCAATTGTGTACTAAAATATAATTATAGGTTAGGGACTATTTGCGCAAAAAAAAAAAGTAAAGGTTAGGGACCATTTCTGCCAATTGAAAAAAAAAATGTAACTTGACAATTTTACCCCAACTAATAAAGACAAAAAAAACGTGAGGGACCATTTTAAATATATTAGTCGTGTTAATTAAATTTTTCGTAAGAAGAAATGTAAAATTATTGTGATTTAAGTATATGTAATTGTTGTGTGATACGAAAAGCTTGAATAAAATTAAGTTTAATAAATGACAAAGTGACGCATATAATTTTATGATATTGAAACAATCTAATTATATTTTAACATAAAAATAATAATAATAAACAATTTACACATTATGTGTACTTTATTTTTGAACAATAATAAAACAATAGATTAAAATATGAATAATAAAAGTATTTTAGTATTAAGTTTGTGACAACGTTATTTTTTTATGTTGTAACGATAAAATAAAATTTTAAATTTAAATAATATAATTACTTAATAATAATAAAATAAATTTACTTAACATATTTGTTAATAATTATGAACTTAAATTTTAGTTATTTTGTAATAATTTGTAAAATATAAAAAATAATTTGGTATATTATTAGTTTGGTCAATAAAGTGTTAATTCAAAAAAAAACTCGTTAGTTTTCTTTAATTTTTTATAAAAAAATTAAACTATCGGACTCATTTTACACTTTTTGCAAATGTAAAGAATCTAATTACAATTTTCTATAATTAAAACTAAGGACATATTTATCTTTCTCATCAAATAATGATCAATTACGCACAAAAATACATATGTATGAATTTATGTGCCAAAAAAAAATATTATAGACTATTTTCACACTGAGAGCAAATGTTATGGACTATTTGCGCCAATTTTTCTTAAAAATAAGCTTTGTCTCGTAATTAATGCAAATTAAATTGTAAATATTTATATTATTATGTTATTGGATTAATTTCAATATCACTGAAATTTGTTAAAATTTTCAAAATAGTCATTAAAGTAAAAAATTAAAGTAATATTCACTCAAATTTTTAACAATTACACTAATGGTCACTCAACAGAAATTGTTAACCTAAAATCTTGCGTATAACTATTAAATTCTAACGTGGACACAAATGGTATTAAATAATTAGCCACGTCAGACAAAAGTGTCTCGTCGTATAAATTTGGCAAAAAAATGCAAAATACACCAATTGACAATAGGTATGGTAAAAAAAGGGTCCCCACCAGCCTTGTCCGGCCACGTTAGTAATCGGGGAGGGATGATCCTCATCCCAAATCTATTTTATTTTATTGTGTTTTTATGTTTTAAAATTTAAATTTTATTAAAATTTAATTAATTAATTAATTAAGATGAGAAATTCTCCGCCCCGCTCGTTGCCATCCCTATCTGACAGTTTATTAAAACCGAACAAATATGGAGAAAACACGTTTGACAATTCAATCTTTAGTTACGATTAACACGAATTTGTCTTGCGTGACGTAGCAATTAACACTGTTTGTGTCCAAGTTGAAAATTAAAAGTGATAAGTAGGGTTTTAAATTGAGTGACTATCAGTATAACTATTAGAAACTTGAATCATTACTATCGTAAAAAATTACTTTAATGACAATTTTAAATTTTTTAACAAATTCATTTTTTTATGTTATTTATTCGAATTGTATCATAAGTTGAATGTAGTCGGTCTTTCAAACTAAAAATTTCGATGAACAACTATTATCAATGTGTACTTTTATTAGCATGTATTTGTTCATTCTTGTTTTTTTTTTTTTAAATTAAGATGGTTAAGGAGATGATTGAATTAAAAAATTCCATCGCTTTTGACCACTCGGCCACTCTCTTCTTCCTCGGGCGAGGCCCCTCAATAGGTTATAATTCTAAGAAGGTCGAGGCGACTACTAATACACAACCTCTATTAAGGGGCTTTAACTGGACTTCTTCCTCAAGATATATTAGGCATTAAGACGATCACAACCTATGAAGATAAATAAATTGAGTTTTCTAATTAATATCTTTGTGAATAAGAAATGTTGAAATGTATAAAGTATAATAGATATTCAAAATGTCCATTATTCAACATACGACAACAAATGCGATAGTACTTATAAGTGATTGATAGAGCTATATAAAGCGTCAAGTACAATGATATTGAACTTTCTCCATTACCTTACAAGAGCATTTCAACTATAAGAGTAGAAATTAGCATCAATGTTTATTCGTCATCTAGAGTTTCAAACTCATCATGTCGTTTGAACATCTGTTCGTCTTTGAATATGACTATTTACTTAAACAATCAAACAAATAATATTAAAATATACTATAATAGATAACTTACCGTATTTGCATCATGTTTTTTAAACAACCCAATCAATTCATAAAAAACTTTTAAATTATGCTACCAAAATCAATTGTTACTTATCCAATGCTCAATTGATATGTGTGTGTGTGCATAATCAATCCAATCAACATAAACATTTAAATTGGTAATATTCCGCCCCCAATGGTCAAATATTTCATTTCTCTCTCGTAAGAATACACACTCCCATATTGAAATTCATTATCTGACTCTAGGTGTTAACTCTAAAGTTTCCTTCAAAACATTATTTTTTTTACCGCTCAAAATTTGGTTAGATCTTGCCAATACAATAACTATCTAAATCTATGATGATTCTCCGTTCATTGAGTTATTCGACCATCAAGTTTCCATTAGATAAGTCAAACTCACTAGTCATCTACATCTCCAAGTTATGCGCACAAATGCTCAATCTTGCTTTTGCTTCATCTTACTTTTGCTTTTTATTTATTTATTTATAGATATATATTTTATGTGTAAGACCTCATTCCCTTAAGCTTTCTAGTTAACCCTTGTAGCGAGCTTTAGGCCGATGGCTCAGTCTGATAGACCTTAGGACACGGAGTTGTGAGAACTCCAACAGACTTTATCACTAGAGTCAACTAAGCTACGAAAAGAGATATAAGATAATGCAAGTGCAATGCCTTTCATTTTATTTTTTATTTTATTTTGCAAGATAAATAAGTGGAGATTAGATTAATCGCATTCGGTCAATACCTAGATCCACCTGGTTGCCAAATATACTCCACACAAATATTACTCATGCACAGAATCAACACCTATCTAAATACCTTCCGCATTAGTTTAACCACCTCCAAATTATCATTTCAACTAGTTTGGTAATTGAGTTATCAATTAGTGGTTTTGGTTTTCATAACTTAGGTTCACTATTCTTTCATTGTATTCTATTTAATATACCAACCAAATATAGTGATATTCATGACTATTGTGCTCACTTAATCATATTTCACATGGATAAGTATAGTCTGTAAAAACAGCTTAAGTAGCATCACCGAGTCATATTTCATGAATTGATAACAGTTTCAAATAAATATCATCATAAGCCAAGAAGACTATCCAACATACAAGTATACATAATTTATTTATTTATTTATTAATTCATCCACAACACACACAACAATAACGAAAATACACACACAACAATAATGAAAATAATAAAGTTACCCCCAAACTTAAAATCTACATTGTCCTCAATGTGACAAAAGAAAGCGAAATAAATAAAAAATGAAAGAATTAACCTGAATCAAAAGCCGTAGAGACAACATCGGACTTTCAGCTGATCAGTATGCATTGGGATTGGAATGACGACGTGTAGCCTGAAATATAAAAAAATTTAAATGTACTTAATTACTAAAATTCAGGAAATGTGCTCTAATTCATAATGCAATCCTAAAATTCTACATGCAATGCAATAAACATATAAGATATAGAAAAAATAGGTTGTCTCTCATTAAGCGCTCGATTTATAGTCTATAGCTCGACTATTTGCAAGTATCATTTATGGAGGCTTGAATTGGGTTTTGGAAGTCTTGCATTGATTGCAATTACCAACTTTGCACAAGTTATCCTTTGCTCTTAAATCGCCATTTTAATCTTTAATTGTTGCGACTAGTCCACCTGTATCCGGTTTGCAGTTTTCTTGGCCAATTTTCACCCATTCATCAACTCTAAAATACTCTTCAAGGTCGACTGGTTGCTTGAGTACAGTGTACATACTGAATACTGCTCATTTGTCATCCTGTACCCTCAATATTAGCTCACCTTTTTCAACATCAATAAGGGCTCGACTCGCCGCTAAAAACGATTGCTCCAATATGACTGGCATATTCAGGTCTTATTTGATATCAATGACAATGAAGTCAACTGGAAAGAAAAACTTATCTACCTTGATAAGCACGTCCTCAACCACACCCCTTAGGTGCTTAATTGATCTATCAACAAGATGTAGAGACACAATTGTTGCTTTAACCTCTCCTAAATATAATCTCATGTAGACAAAAAGGGGTATCAAATTTATACTTGCACCTAAATCACATAAAGCGTTAAAATTATAAAATTTTCTAATTGTGCAAGGTAATTTAAAACTCATTGGATCTTTTAACTTCGGAGGTAACTTATTTAGTAGAATAGCGTCGCACTCCTTATTTAAAAGCTAATGTCTTGTTTTTATCTGGTTTTCTCTTTTGGACAATATTTCCTTCATAAATTTTAAATACAATGGCATCTGGGCTAATGCGTCGGTGAAATAAATGTTGATGTGCAGTTTCTTGAAAACTTTAAGAAAATTTTCAAACTGCTTGTCGAGCTTGTGCTTCTGCAACCTCTAAAGAAATTGAATTTGTAGCACATAAACTTTGACAGGAATTGGCGCCATCACTTTTGATGATTCAACAAATTCCTTTGAAACTTCTTCTTTTGATTTCGTATGTTGTTGTTCAATTTCTTCTTCCTCAACTATCAACTGTTTGTTATTTTTCTCTGGTCTTTTCACGTGAATTTCTAGCAACCGGCCCTAGTAGTAATTACATTTACTTGTTCTTTTAGATTTGTCACTGTATTGCTAGGCAAAATGCCTAGTTTTCTATCTGACAACTGCAGGGCTAACTGGCCAATCCGAGTCTATAATTTTCTGATAGATGCTTGTTGTAACTAACAGTTTGTGTCCAGCCGCTCCAATATTTTATCATTTTTCTACATATACTGTCGAAAACATCTTTCTCAAACTTGATTTTCTTTCTTGTTGAGCATTATAGGCATTGCCACTTTGTTGATTCTTAAACCACCTAAAATTTAGGTGTTGCTTCCAACCCAGATTGTATGTTTGTGAATATGGATTATACTGGTGATGTGTATTATTCTGTACAAAATTGACATGTTCTGGAGAGGCCAGTAACATACAATCTGACGTCGAGTGATTAGTCCCACAGTTTTAACACATCATGGTTGTTTGGAGTGCATTCATTCGTTGCGTTTGTATTCCGACCAAGAGCTCCACCTGTTTTGTCAATGCAGCAAGTTGTGCATTAGTAGCTGATTGACAGTCAATCTCTTGTATACATGCTACTTTTCTTAAAGTGGCACGATCAGATGAAAACTTGGTATGTGTATTTGCAATCAGCTCATATAGATCCCATGCGTATAAAAAGATATGATTGATATGACAATTTTATGAAATTTAGTTCAATTCGCGATTCTTATCTGATGATGAACTTTGTTTTTAGAGTATCATATCATTTTGTTTATTTGATTTGGTTTGGTTTATTAAATCAATCTACTTATCAACAATCAAGTCAATGATTTAGTTGTTGAATTGTTTGTCTTAAAAAGAAGATGTATGTGCTATATTGTATTGTACCGAAAGTTCAATAACTCCAAATTTTATTGATTGACATTACTGGTTAGATCATCTCGGATCAATATGATGCGAATTATTAATGAGAATATCTATTGAAAACTAGAAATTTTTTAAATATAATGAATTCTCACGTGATACTTGTTTTCATAGTATATAAACCAGTAGACTTTTATTAGCTAAAATAGAAACTGAATTCCTTGCATTTCTGGCAATGATTTATGGTGATATATAGACCTTTGTCACTCTCTATGTTCCATGTTAACCATCTAGATATTATTTATATCTAATAGATACATTTACAAAATGATTGTATGATGTTATTATATATTCGTAACTTGAAACATGCGAGATTACTTGCTTAACTTTTAAATTATGAGCACAATTTCCATATTATATAACCAAGACAATGATGTGTCTTGTCAATGCTAGTGAATTTAAATTTTGAATTTTTAATAAATGTCAGTTAGGATGACGATAAATGGTTTATCAATTTTGTTTGTTAAACGCTCTAATTAATTTATAAATTGTCAGTATTGAGAACAAAATACTTTCCATTTTTTGTCTAGGGAATTCTATTTTATATGTAGCAACACTTATATACAGCATGCCAACATCAAAGTTATCTCTGCTATAGTTAGCTTATGGTCAAAGCATAATATTATCCATCAAATGATTTTTGATGGTGCAATATATGTACAATAGGTCTACCACAGTGCACTGAGATGAACATTAAAGAATGTTGAAAATACATATTTAGTTTGAACCCTTATAAAATATCTTAAATCCTAACAAGCGATATATAAAAAATGATTTATCGACTGTCATTTTGATAAGACAGTTTTTTCAACATTAGAAAAAAAAATTTAATTAGTTGGAAATAATATATGAAAATGCAACATATTGTGTTTTCTAAATCCCCGCACAATACAATACGAATAAGAAGTTCGACAAATAACTAATTTGTAAGTTATACAATTGACAAATGCATTTGCTGATCAGAGAAACTAACCAAGTCTCGTATACCAGCTACAAATGCTCGAATTCATATTGATGTCCTATAAGACAATCTATTAATATTATATCTGGTAAATTAATGGCACACATGAAGCGTGGTGATATTTGATTCCAAAGTAAAAATTCTTAAATTAAAAATAGAGTCAATTGTAAAAATAGTTCCATTGAGGAGGCGTATACTCTTGGAGAGTATATGGACATAACTAACTGTAAAATCCTATAAGATGTTCATGTACTGAAATATTGAAAATGATGATATCTCAATAAGTTATGTCTATGGACATAACTAACTGTAAAATCCCAAAAGAGGTTCAAGTACTAAAATAATGAAAATGAAGATATCTCAATAAGTTGTGTCGTTATGGAGAAATAATGGAATAAAAAATGAAATGTTTATTGACAACACTTTTGTACATAATGTAGCACTTCACATTATGAAAGTAGGGATGATATTGAAATAAACCTGTCAAATAATTAATTGACCAAATAAAAGGACGTAATTCAAATAAATTGAACTTACTAGAGAAACCTGAAATTTCTGGATGTACAGTTTGAACACCTAAACGCGTATACTAATGCGAAAAAAAAAGAAAAAAATGAAGTCGTAACATATAATGCATGACTCTTAACAACTTGAATTTCACAAAGGCTTGTGCAAAGCAATTACAAGTCGATATCTTATTAGTTTGTCAATGCACGACACTTGATATGCGTATAATGAATATAGTTATAACCAACTCATATGGCATGGCTAATAATACTATTTATATAAATATCTAGATGATTTAATATGCATGAAGCATATAGTTCAACTTTTTGTCGATGAATTTAGATCTCAAGTGATATTATCACGATGGTTAGTAAATACGCGTTATACCTTTTTTTATTTTCTGAAGTTTTGTTTAATTGGGTTTTTCTTGCAAAGTTTTTAATGAGGCAACTTTCAGTGTATCTAAAAGAATAATGTACTATTTTTCCTTCATTGAGATTTTTTCCACATAAATTTTCTTAGTGAGATTTTAACGAGGCACATCATTTGTGTAAATGACATTCAATGAGAAGTGTTATAAATATTATAATTATAAATGTCCAAAAGATACAATACATTTACACTCAACATAACTCTACTATTATACTCTCGTATGTTACAAATTGTATATGAGACCCCTGAAAGGAGCAACAAGAATATCCATTTTTAATATAATTGCATTAGACAATCATATTGACTACAGTCAACCAGAAATAGTGTATGAAGATAATATTGCTTGAAGGTTATGACATGGAGCACGTTTCACCATAATTGTTTTATACAAGTTTAAAAAAGATGTTGGCATTGAAGACATGGACGTACAAGATATGGATAGCTCGATACAATGATTTTAATTGATTGAAATCTGGAGGAGTAGCCATCTCTTTTTCTCTCATTCAAGTTTTATCCCATTCAATTTTTCTGACAAGGTTTTAACGAGGCTACAATTGATTACTCCAAATATTTTATAATTATTTTTTTCATTCATTTTGTTTTTTTGTCCTAATGAGCTTTTGCCAAACGATATTTTTAACAAGACAATTATTGTACTAATGGTCATCAAAGAGAAAGTGTTGTAAAATATAGAAAACAATATTGATGACCATATTTAGATATTTCTTATCTGGATTACAAGTTTTTGAAACTCTATATATATGTGTTCATCATTATAATGAAATACACAGTTTCTCTATATTATTTTCAACTATTCTCTCTAATTTATAACAAAATAGTATTTTCTAAATTCTTTTATTTTTTATGGTATAGGGTTAAACGGTCCCTTTTAAAAGGATGACAAAAAAATTCGTCGCCTCGAACTCACCCTGCCCCGCTTAGCTACAATCTTAATCTTGAATTTTTTTGTTTTGTTTGCTACATATATTTTTTTAAAAAAAAATTATTTCTTTTTTTAATTATTTTTTTCAGTTTTAAAAAAAAAAACTAAAAAAATTTCATGAGGCGATTGGCGGGTCAAAGTCAAAAGATTGCCCTGCCCTGCCCCGCCCGCCCGCCCGCCCCCTCCCTCCCTCCCTCCCGTCCCCCGTCCCGAATTCGCGAGTCACAGAGACAGAGTGAGTTAAAAATTTCACGGGACCAGACGGGCGGGCGGCCCCAGCTGCCATCCATACCCTTTTAGCAATTTTTTTAATCTTAACGGGCTTAATTCATTGGTTTGGGCGGCAAAGAGTAATTGGATCCATCAAACTTCTAGGGTAATTTGCGGCCTTCATCCCCAATCTTTGAACTTTTGGCACTTTTATCTCCATTCTTTATTTTTTGGCACCCATATCCTCGACCTTTCTTATTTTGGTGGCTGAAGTCCCCAACCTTTGAACGTTTGGTACTTTTATCATCATTCTTTATTTTTTGGCACCTATATCCTCAACCTTTCTTAATTTGGTGGATGAAGTCCCCAACCTTTGAACGTTTGGCACTTTTATCCTCATTCTTTATTTTTTTGCACCCATATCCTTAACATTTCTTAATTTGGTGGCTGAAGTCTCCAACTTTTGGACTTTTGTATCATATTTTTAAATTTTTTAATTGAAACTTATGAAAAGTTTATTTAAAGTCAAGTTTTATGAGTAATTTTATCTATAAATGTTGATTTATTTAAAAAAAACTTATTTTTACAAATTTTATGAGATTTTCTTCATTTTTTTGCACCTATATCTTCATTCTTCATTTTTTTTGCACTTATATCCTCAAATTGAGCATTAATCAAAATATAGTTTTCTAAATAAAACAATTTAATCTGAATAATACAATATTCAAAAAATAGGACTGGTCATCGACTCAAAAAAGATAACGGGTCAAATATCAAAAAGTTGAACCAAGTCGAACCAAAGTCGACCTGGTTTCAATTAAAATTCAATTTTTTGCACCCATATTCTCATTCTTCATTTTTTTACACCAATATTCCCAAATGGAGCATTAATCAAAATATAGTTATCTAAATAAAACTATTTATTTGAATAATACAATATTCAGAAAATAGGACTGACCATCGATCCGAAAAAAAGGGTCAAGGATCAAAAGGTCAAACTGGTTTCAATTAAAAAATTAAAAACTAATCTAAAAATATCATAAAATTTTTAAAAATAAGTTTTTTTAAATAAACCAATATTTATAGACAACATTACTCACAAAACTTGACTTTAAATAGACTTTTCATAAGTTTTAATTAAAAAATTAAAAAATATGATATAAAAGTCCAAAAGTTGGAGACTTCAGCTAACAAATTAAGAAAATGTTAAGGATATGAGTGCAAAAAAATAAAGAATGAAGATAAAAGTGCTAAACGTTCAAAGGTTGGGGACTTCAGCCACCAAATTAAGAAATGTTGAGGATATAGGTGCCAAAAAATAAAGAATGAGGATAAAAGTGCCAAACGTTCACAGGTTGGGGACTTCAGCCACTAAAATAAGAAAATTTGTGGATATGGGTGCCAAAAAATAAAGAATTGAGATAAAAGTGTCAAAAGTTCAAAGGTTGGGGATGAAGGGCGCAAATTACCCAAAGTTCTATTATTGTTCGCCTGGGCCCTTTACGAAAATAAAAGGCCTATTGGGCTTCCTTATCCAGTGGGTAAACAAGAAGCTGGACAACGCCCATATCGATACAAAACAGAATTAGGGCAACCAAACCCTAACAAATTCACCCCGTTCCCCATCTCTCTAAAACCCTACTACCCATTTCCCCAATAGCATTTTCTACTCCCCAGCCGCCCCCTCTGCTCAAAACACACCGCACACGCGCGCGCGCTCGCAATGGGTCGTGTGATCCGGGCACAGCGTAAGGGAGCAGGATCCGTATTCAAGTCTCACACCCACCACCGGAAGGGTCCGGCCCGATTCCGGTCCCTCGACTTCGGCGAACGGAATGGCTACCTGAAGGGGGTGGTAACTGAAATCATACACGACCCAGGCCGCGGCGCCCCTCTGGCTCGCGTTACCTTTCGCCACCCCTTCAGGTACAAGCACCAGAAGGAGCTTTTCGTCGCCGCCGAAGGAATCTACTCCGGCCAGTTCCTTTACTGCGGCAAGAAGGCCAACCTTGTGGTCGGAAATGTCCTGCCGCTCAGATCTATTCCTGAAGGTGCCGTCGTTTGCAACGTGGAGCACCATGTCGGCGATCGTGGCGTTTTTGCTAGGGCCTCTGGAGATTACGCTATTGTTATCTCGCACAACCCAGATAACGGAACAACTAGGTATAATTCCTATTCATGACTTGGATTTGTTTTTACATTTTTTTGCACATTATAATATTTCTACTAATAATTGGTGGAATGATTTTATTATTTATTTTTATCTGATTTTTGTGTGGCTCAGTTTGTATTGGACAACAGATGAGCTCTGTTGAATGGTTATACGGATTCAAAATATCGAGTGCTTGTTGGATTATCATGAATTTTTTTATCTACTTAGATTATTAGTTTATGCTTTGTTGTTGTGAGATGCGAGCACATTTAGTTCTTTTACAAATCCATTCACGTGCATTTGTTAGGTTTCAGTAGTTGTTTGATTCCATACAAATGAAATTCTAGTGTAAAGTTGGTTTTGTTTCAGTGGAAGTAATAATGCATTCCCGTCTTTGATTTTGATTGTTTATGAGCATATTGATAATTAGCTTGATAAGGTTTCTTGATTTTAGTAAAATGTTCGGACTACAAAGCCTTAAATCTTTGGATGTAATTATTTAATGCGGAGACAAAACACGATTTGGTATACCGTACTATTATTTGTTGTTTAAATGGTTTGGTATGAAAAAAAATACTTTAATTGTCTGAGACACAATGACTGCATCCTAATTTGGTATCTGTTAGAAATGTTAGGTTTTGTATTTAATTAGTTCTGCCACTTCTCAATTGGAAAGAGGTATAAATAAATGCGGATTAAATGAAATGTTACACTTATCTCATTCTTGCATATCTACATGGTTTTTAACACGGGTAAACACGGTTCGGTTTGGGCGGTTTTTGACTTATTTTCAAACCAAATCATTTAAAACAGTTTGGAAAAATTCCAAACCAAACCATTTTTTGAGGTTCGCTTTTGTTTTAAACCATGGTTTAGTAATGCATTTAAAACAAGTTAAAATATAAGTAAATTGGTCTAAAATTGTCAATACAAGTTTAAGTGAAACTTTTTAATAGGTGTTATATTACATTGATATTTGTCTCAATTATTACATTACATTAATATTTGTCTTAGAATGAAATGGGAATGGGGAGGAAATTGACATAAATAAATTAATAAATAATCGAGTCCAACAAGGAACTCGTCGATTATGGGCTAGTGACCCAATAGTTTGACAAAAATTAAATAAGTCAATCCAATAAATTTGTTATTGGATTGTACTTTGCTCACTTTGTAAATGTGTATATAAATAGAGTTAATATATTTTTAAATATAAAAAATTAAAAACGGTCCGATTTGGTTTAAACTGGTTTTTTTAACATTGAAACCTAAACTAAACTATTTTCGAACGGTTTTGTTTGGTTTAAAACCAAAACATTGACGGGTCTACGTTGACCCGAACTAACGGATTCGATTCGGTTTGCGGTTCGACGATTTTTTGTGCAGCCCTAGTTTTTAATATATTGTCTCACCTGTTTTATAATTTTTGACCATGCACTATACAATTAGTGATTTTTCACTTTTCATAAATACGCTACATGGTTTTTAATATATTACTATGCACTATCTTTGACCTTGTTGACCATTGTTTTGTCGACCGTTGACACTAAATTTTCAGGTTTTTCTTGTTTGATTTGCTTAAACTATTCTGCATTCATTTAAGTTGATTGTTTGTATTCTTTACGCTGGAGATATGTATGAAGTTAGAATCTATAGTATGGATGATTTCTCATTCAGTATCTTGACAAGGGTGTTATTGTTGTTGACAGGATTAAGCTCCCATCAGGAGCTAAGAAGATTGTGCCAAGTGGTTGCCGTGCCATGATTGGCCAGGTTGCTGGGGGAGGGCGAACTGAGAAACCAATGTTGAAGGCCGGAAATGCTTACCACAAGTTTAGAGTCAAGAGGAACTGCTGGCCCAAGGTTCGTGGTGTTGCTATGAATCCAGTGGAGCATCCCCACGGTGGTGGTAACCATCAACATATTGGTCATGCCAGTACAGTTCGACGTGATGCGCCACCTGGACAAAAGGTTGGTCTTATTGCTGCCAGGAGGACTGGACGGCTTCGTGGTCAAGCTGCTGCTACTGCTTCTAAAGCTGATAAGGCTTAGGTTATTAAGGGATGCGGATTTTAATTTTAATACCGTCTTTCCTTTTGTTGCGCCTGGGTCAGATATTACTTCTTAAATTGCAACATTTTTGTGGTAACCATATAATAGATTTTGTTAGGATTTTTGGTATTGAGTTTTGTTTTTGTGGTCCTCATTTTGACAAGTTTGCCTTGAAAGATTTTAATTTGGCAAATGATCTCTTTTCCAATACGCTGTTGTTTTGGCGAATTATTTGTTGATGCATTTGGAATTTATATTTACAAGCACTTGATGGGCAAGATCCTGAGGTCGAGCACTGTATTTGGAGACTTGGGCTTGTTGGTGGCTCCCCATATGCTAACTGAGGCTGAATCTTTTATCCTCTAGAACAAATATTTGGATGATATTGAATGTGTTGTGTGCCATATTTGTTTCTCGGGGTATAGAGAATTTCCTTTTCTTATTTCTTGATGTGTGTTAAGCTTAAAAAAGTAGACTGTGCTAGTGAGCGTGGCTGTTGGTCGATTTTGGTTCATAACCTCGCGGTTCTTGATGATTCAGTCCTTAAAATTACATATTTATATGATTATATCTTCACTTCCACGACTCCAATACAATGGTTTTTACTCGCAAAGGTAATTAAAGGTGCTATTCCTGTCCAAAAATAGTAGTCTTGAAGTAGATTATCCCGCTGATGCTGGCAAATTTTGGGTTCAAGCAGCATTTGATTTAGGGAAATTGGCCAAAAACGTCCCTAACGTATGGATCAGTGCATGCAAATCATTCTACTTTTCAATTTCGGCAATTACATCCTTTTCTATCTCATGTAGTCTTTCAAATCATTTTGAATGGAATTCATCCAATATTTCGTTAAACTTTTGCGATTTTGGCGTAAATTGTCCATAACCTCTGTTCTTAGTTTAGAATTGGTTTCCAAACAAGTCTCTAATCTATGTGTTTTGGTGCGAAATTGGTCTTTATGGAATGAAAAAGACAAATATACTTTTAGTTTAATTAGAAGAAATTGTATGTGGATTCCTAATCATTACAAAATGTGCAAATAAGTCCAATACTTTTATTTTTTATAAAAAAATTTAAAAAAACTAATGAGTATTTTTTTTTCAATTAACACTCTAGTAATAAATATGTCAAATAAATTTATTATTTTTATTATGAAGTAATAAATATATTATTTAAAATTAAAACTTTTATTTTTTTGTTATATAAAAAAAATAACTTTGTCACCAACTTGATGTTCAAATACTTTTATTTAATTGAGTTATATCTTTATTAACTACAAATATTAGAAATCCAACTATATTCTTTATATTTTAATTTATTGTTTTATTTTCATTAAAAAATAAAACACATAATGTCTAAATTAATTTTTATTAGTATTTTTATGTTAAATAAAAATATAATAAGTTTAGTTCAATATCATAAAATTATATACGTCATTTTGTTATTTATTTAACTTAATTTTTAAAATAAAGAGAGAGAAAAAAAATTTATAAGTAAAGAGGGAGAATAATGATTTCTCACAATGATTTCTCTTTATTACTTAATAATAAAAATAATAAATTTATTTGACATGTTTATTACTTAAAGTGTTAATTCAAAAAAAAAAAATACTCATTATTTTTTTTAAATTTTTTTATAAAAAATAAAAGTATTGGACTTATTTGCACATTTTGTAATGATTAAGAATCAACATACAATTTCTTCTAATTAAACTAAGGGTATATTTGTCTTTTTCATTCCATAAGGACCAATTTCGCATCAAAACAAGGAACTTGTTTGCCATAACTTAAACGTTAGGAACCAATTCTACACTAAGAACAAATGTTATGGACCATTTGCGCCAAAATTCCAAAGATTTTAACGGAATATTGGATGGATTCCGTTCAAAATGATGATTTGGGCACTACATGGATATATAAGGGATGTAATTGTCAAAATTTGAAAGGTAATGATAATTTGCACACCGGGTCTATACGTTAGGGACGTTTTTAGCCAATTTTCCTTTGATTTATAGGAGTTGTTCAGTTTCAATCCCCAAATAGGGCAAGTAGGGGGTGTCTAGCTTGAGCTTGATGTTCCTTTTGCAAATGAAAAGACATTGGGGCTAGTAATATTAAAGAGCTTGCTTGGTAGAACTTAAAAATTTGTTAAAAAACTAAAGTCAAAATCAACAATTAATTTAAATCACACATTTAATGGAGTTCACAACTTTATCAACTTTTTAACCACACATTTTATTAATTTTTTATCATAATCTACTAAAAGTTTTACCAAACAAACGCTTAAGCTATCAATTGTGTTTATGAACGGTAAGATTGGGTCATTGATTATAGCATTGAAAGATTGATGCGGTTGATAATTTTCTAACTCCTTAGAGCATCTCCAACAAACTCTTTAAATATAGATTATTCTTTAATTTAAATAGTCAACGCTTAAAATTATAATCCAATAGACTCTCCAATTTAATATTTGGAGAGCCAAATTCACTCTCTATTATTAAATACATTGAAATAATTTCAATTTTCAATACTTGATATATTAGTTTTAATTAAATAATATATACAAATTGGGAGAGAAATATATGATAAAAAGATAGGAGAGAGAAATATATTAAATACTTCTTGAAAAAAGTAAAATAAAGAATATGAAAATAAAGATGTTATTGGAATATTTTTTTAAAAAAAATTGCTCTTTAAATTTAATGACGCTCTTTAAATATACATAAACTCGTTTCTCAATTCGCTGAATATTGACAGTTGGTGTGGGGTTTTAGATATTATGGATAGGCCAAAATGAAGGGAGAAAAGTTAGAGGGGACTGACACGCAAGTAAAAGATAGTGGGGGCGGTACAAAACCTTTTTAATCTCATGTTACAATTGAAAGTTTACAGTAAAAGAGTGCTATATTAATTAAGGGTAATTTGTAATTTTGATCCCCAACTTTTTAAATTTGTAATTAATATATTATCAATTAATTTTTTTTAGCACTAAGCATTCCCAATCTTTCAATTTGTTGTAAATAACGTTTCCATTGACATATTTTAACGGTTTTGCCATTTTCTTTAAATAAACAAAAATACAAAAATACAACAAAACTAAAAACAACAAAAAAAATTTAAAAAAATTACAAATGAAGTTCCACAACTTTTAAAAAATACAAAATAAGTTCCCCCCCCACCCCACCCCACCCCACCCCCACCCCACCATCTTTGGGGAATTCTTATGGAAGATGTAATGGATTCTATGTACCTCCAAGCTCTTCACAAATATATTCTGGAAGATGTAATGAATTCTTGCTCCCAGACAGTTCAGATGTTGACATTTTTTCATATTTTCCTTCTATTATTGAAGAGAATACTGTTTCCAACAAGAAAATCAAACACCATTAACAAGGCATGGCGTTGACTAAATTTTTTTAGAGGAATGTAGTATCCAGTGAATGTGTATTAGAGACTTCAGCAACGAGTCAAATAAGAAATACATTTAATTGGAACTACAATGTTCTCAGAAAAAGAGAGAGTGAAGTCATATACTTTGAGAGTACTTCGAAAGAATGTTTAGTAGCAATGCTCCCTACCTGTTTATCACAAAAATGAAAGAGATCAATAATCAAGATTTAGAATAGTTCTTCATTTTGAAACTGTTGGACCAGATCATTATATGAATTGTTGGCATTTGCAATTGCTAATAGTTGCATATTTAGAGAAGTGAAGGAGGAGGAAAGGAGAAAGTAAATTCAGACACTTATGAACTAATATTACTCTCGTGGTCTACCCCTGCAAAAACAGTTCTTCTATTTGAACATGTTGAACACAAAGGATTGAACCAAATAAATGACATGATCTACTGTTAAGCACTAGCGGTGAATTCCAGAATAATATCATCCAACAAGAGGTGGGTGGTGTGGTGTGGTGTGGTGTGGTGAACTTATTTTGTATTTTTTAAAAGTTGTAGGACTTTATTTGTAATTTTCTTTTATTTTTTTATTTTTGTTATTTTTAGCTTTTTTTTATTTTTGCTTATTTAAAGATGAGGGCAAAATTGTCAAAATATGTCAATGGGATGTGATTTGCAACAAATTGAAAGGTAGGGGACGCCTGATACTAAAAAAATTGGTTGAGGGCAGATTAATTACAAATTTGAAAGATTGGGGACCAAAATTGCAAATTACCCATTAATCAACGACTTTATTTTATGTTATTTGGGTTAATTACCCTGTTCTAGAAGCCCAAATTGAAAATGAAGCTCTGGGCCGATGTAGCCCATTTCCTCACTTGTAGCTCACTAATAAATAAGGAAAGCAGTCCGCAATCCGGTTCGACTTTCAGGGCATACGGATTGATATTCACTCTCTAAAACCCCAACACTTGAAGAACCCCAGAAATGGCGATGAGAGCGGCGGCGACTAAGGCGGCGGCCGTATCCTTCGCAGCTCCGAGAGGCTTAAGAGCTCTGTATTCGTCTGTACCGGGCTTTTCATTTAATTTGCCACCGCCTCAAGTCGAGAAGCAGCCCCCCGCTGAACCATCCACCAATCTCTTCGTCTCCGGCAAGTCTCTGTGTGTGTGTGTATGTGTGGAAAAATACCTTTATATGTTCCCTAAGTTTCCTCTCACTTGTTCACTTTGTGGTACTTTATTATCTATACTTCGTTTTGCTTCGTACTTTTATGGTGCCAAATTATACAGTTTATTATGAATAATAACTGCTTTTGAGTGTTGCTCGAAATTCGTAAAAAATTGATCGAATGAAAAATATTGAACTTTTGAATGTTTTAATTGGTTATGTATTTTCCAATTGAATGGTAGTTTGTTGGAAGACGTACTTATGACCTGAGAGTTAAATTTTGTGGGCTAAAGAGAAACATGATCCATTTGTTTTGCTCGATTTATTTATGGAATCCATATCTGAGAGCTATATTAGCGGTGTGGTTATGAGTAAACCCAGACTTCTCCAATGAGCCAATGTAAAGAGAACAAGATTTTGTCTGCCTCATTGCTTGTTTGTAGTTCCATAAAGTCTCCTTCTGGTTGCCTTGTATTCTTTATATGGATTTGAATTGATTAAAGATCTATCTCTTCAGGGGAACTGATAATTGTCTTGTTAGATCATAAAAAACTAGAGATCCCACATCATCTGCTAGCAGCATTTTGCTGTCTCGAATATTCTATTTGTTGCCTTAGTTTGTCTTTGTTGTGGGATCTCTTAGGGCGGCGTGTCAGTGTCTGACACATTGGGTCATGTTTTTTATATATTTTTTAAATTTCTAACTCTCGAGGGATACTTTAGGATATTCCTCACGCTAGTGTTTGACGTGGCATGTGTCATGTCCTATATTAAAAAGTATAAAAATAAAGATACAATATATGAATTTTAAAATTTTAAAATTTTAAAAATTCAGATCGACGTGTCCTACTTTTTAGAAAATTCACGTGTTGTCGTGTCCGTGCAACTTAGGTTTGCTTGTGTTTGTGCTCATTGGACCTTTTGTATATATGGTCAGGGCTTAGCAAACGTACAACTACAGAAGGCCTCCGAAATGCCTTTGCTAAGTTTGGTGAAGTAGTCAGCGGTACGATCTATTTCAGCTTCTTTGAAACTTGAACCCATTTGGGGTTACACTCGACAAAGCATTATGAATTCTTTTTGTCTTTTTTGCAGCTAAAGTGGTGACTGATCGTGTGTCCAGTTACTCAAAGGGTTTTGGGTTTGTAAATTATGCAACTTTAGAAGGAGCTGAAGCAGGGATAAAGGGCATGGATGGCCAGGTGAGTTGAGATCAATTAAGCACATATTTTGCACTTATAGGACAAACGTACTTATATCATTACTTGCTGCATGCAAGCAAGATTGGCCTGTTGTAGGAGAAGTTGGTTGGCAACCTTCTCCCTGACTTGTTAGTTGTTATGACTAACTGACTCTTTCTGCTTATTATGAGAACACCTTCTAGGTTTTTTGACTGAAAAATCTGTGTTTCTTCAGTACCTTTTAGATCTAGGGATGAGCCTTCCCATGCAAACACTGTTTGGAGGAGAAAGGGTAAGAGGATGTCTGTAGGTGGTGAGAGATGGAACTTTACCCAGTTTCTAAGAAGAATGGAGCAAAAGTGGTTTCTCTACATTCCCCCAGTTTTGGAACCTAAATTGAGATTGAAATTAAAAAGAACTGAAAAGGGAGTTTGCCATTTCGTCTCACTCAGTCTCTTACTCTCAACTTAGAAGGCGAAGTAGTGTCTTACCCATGTTTGATCCGTATATTTCTTCTTACGTCTTATGCTTTCGTGTTACCATAATCTCTTCCTCACAAAACTTCAACAAAAGAACTGGAATAATCTGGTCTTATGGGAAAAGGCACTTCACTTAAAAGGAATGATGGTCCTAACAAGTGCCCCAAGGGTTGTTATATTTTGGCATATTGTTAGACTGCTATGGCAGAAATGTGGCAATGGAAGGAACATTAAATTGTTATTTGGTTCTTCACCTTCGATAATTGCTTATTATGCTTTGTATTGGGCGTCATTGCTTAGTCAGCTGTGATGTATTCGAGTGAGATGGGTTTCAGCTTTATGGAATAGATGGCCACTTTAGTTAATAGCTAAACAACTATTAAATCTGACTCATTACCTTTCAGCCCTTGCTTGGTAAACACCAAACTGGATGAGCCTTTTATGTGTTACTTTGTGACATGTCAATAATTATGCAGATCATGCAATTGCCAATCCTCCTTATTTTTGTAATTATTTTTGTGTGTGCGTGTGGGATAAAAATGTTGTCTTAACAGATTATTTTGAACCACTAAGTTTCTATTTGCAGTTCTTGGATGGTTGGGTTATTTTCGCGGAGTATGCAAGACCAAGACCTCCACTCCCCTCCTTCAACAACGGGCATCCTCAGCACGGTCAGCAGTGATTAAAATTTCACTTATTGAACGTGCTTTTTTCCAGGCAAACAGCTGTTTAATCATGAATTGATGTCCTTATTTTGATTTAAAGAGAACAGATGGTCGATCAATATTTTAATGATTGAGTGGGTGTTATAGTCACTGCCGTGAGAGATATGTGGGTATCTGCGAATTTATATGTCCTCGATATATTCATTAATCATGTGTAAAGCTTGTATGTGTTTAGCGACACGAGCACTGGGTTGAACTTAATTGTACTAACATTTACGAGAAATTAGTATTTATTCTTTGCTTCCATCTGATTTGTTCATGGTATTTTTTGCTTTTCTTAATAAATTTCGATCCTGATATGATAGTGTGACAAATTTGATGTTTCATGGTTCTCAAAGTTGATGCTGAGATTTATGTATCATGTTTACTTCTCAAACTACAAACAACCAACAAGAGAGAAAAACCTTTTATATCAGTGAAGACAGAATAAGAACCTCTACTTTTAAACAGGTTAAAAATTGACTCTTTTTAGGCATTAAACATTAGTCTGTGCACCCTCTCCGTCCTCCATTCCTCCCATTGTGTCATATAAAGGCCTATTTAAAGTCTCTGGTAGATAAAATGCCAGAAGTCCTCCAGCTATCCCACATACACCAAACACCACAAAGGGAATTCCATCACCCAAAACCACAACAAATGGCACCAATATTGCTCCCAATTGTGCTGCCTGAATAGCACATCCTAGTGCTGCATTTCTAACCACAGTCGGGAAAAGCTCGACCGTGTAAATAAACAGCAAATTATACGTTCCCGCCATGCCAAATATCCCCAAAATACCACACACCATTCGGGCCACTGTCCATACTCCGTAGTGGTATTTTAACAAACTCCCAACAATGCAAAAAATCCCACTGAACCATTGAGTCCCAATGGCTAATGGCTTTCTTCCAAACTTGTCTAGTAAGATCGCAGTTAACAGATAAGCAGGCATTTCTGCTACTGCATTGAGGAGGACATTGAGGTAAAGGTTTGTACCTAGGTTGACAACATTTAAACTTAAGCCATAGTACACAACAGAGCACAAGAAGTTAATGGCCACTGCTAGAAACAAACGGATACGTGTGAGTGGTGAACGGAGTACGTCTATGATGGATCCAGTCATGGCTTCTTTTGACTCGAATCCAGTTTTATGATTGCTTTCAATCTCATCTGTAATGTCATTTGCTTCTTCATCGAGGGCAAGAAGGATGCCATCCGGAATGTGTTTTCCGTTTGATGAAGCAATTTTGTGCATAACTTTCATGGCACGACTCGTCTTTCCTCTAATAAGGTACCATCTAGGGGACTCAGACACAAATGGAAGTACTATTACGAGGAAAATAATGGATGGAATGGAGGATGCAATATAGAGGGCTCTCCAGGTCTGAAAAATGTAAGCTAAACCAGAGAGAATGGCTATCCCGCCTGAGAAGAAATAGAACGTGGACATGCCAGCCATACCACGTTTTGAAGGGCCAATGGGCTCTGTGGCTAGGACGAATGCACTGAGGCCCACTCCACCGGTGCTAAAACCGGTTAGAAGACGGAATAGTGCATAGGTCCAGTAGTCTGGAGAGAGTGCTGTTAGACAACCGAACATGGCATTCAAGATACAAACCATCAACAGAGAACCTTTCCTTCCCAATCTAGAATCTGAAAGATGGCCAAATACTCCAGCACCTGATAAAATAACAGCAAATGTCAAATATCAAGCCATTTTTCGACATTGATGGCACATTTGGTACGTAGTATACTAAATGACATAAATTTCGTTTCTTTCTTGATCTTGACGAATGCTGTCCCAGTCGAAATTCTATTCATTTGTTGCTGCGTAGTGCATATAGTTTTCGTGAAACAACTTCAGAGAAAGAATTTGCTTCAAAATGCCACTTGATTCTATTCATTTGAATAGGGAGAATGAGTAGGATACCAGTGTACAATCATTTTAATAGATATAGAAATGCAAGTTGAACTTCGACGTTTTGTGAGTACCAACCGGCATAAATGACCTCTTCTAACTTCAAAGTTGAACTTAATTTCCCTATACAAATGAAGAAAAAACAACAACAACAATAAACTAAGTTTTTTTTTTTTTTTCCCCTCAATAAATTTGAAGCCGACTATATAAATATTTTCCACCACTCGATTCACTTCATGCTATATTTACACAAATATCTAAAACAATTAGATTTTTAGCAAGTATCACTAGTTATGTTAGTTTTACTCTTTCTATTTTCTGGAAATTTCTATTGAGATCGTGAACTCCTATGAATCGATATATTCTTATTTCTTATCTTATAATAATGAGTCGTGTAATTTTAACATGTTTGACAATGTTGAAATTATTTTTTAAATGTAATAAATTTTGGGTTCTATAAAATATGTAGATAATTTGTATATAATAAATTGTGAATTTTTATAAATATGTGGATAATTTAAGCTTAGCAAACATGGACTAATAATGATGAATGGCACAACTCACTATCATCATTACTGAGTTTAAAAGTTTAAGAAAGAGACTCTGGCCGCCACTATTTTTTAGTCAAATAAAGGCTTAATTTCAGCTGGTCAATATGAAATGGACAAGTAGGAATTTGTGTCCTGGATTCTAATCATTGTTATTCCTCGTGATTCTTTCCTTTTGCACTCTAGCTTTCCTTAATAAACAACTACCTTATCGATCGATTTTTTTTTAATGGTATTTTTTTAAAATATTAAACTGTGTTATTGAGTCTACCTTATTTTTAATTTTTTTCCACTAACACTTGCAAATATTAAAAATATATATATATTATACGAGATTGAATTTCATATTATTATTTTTATTTCTCGACTAATAAATATTATTAATTAATTTAGCATTATGAATTTCAAGGGCTAAAAAGGGAAGAAAGTAGTAAAGCACCAAGAGTATGTTTAGAGCCTATCTGGAAACGCTATTTTAAAAATTTTGCTAGATTCTTGTTGACCATTCGGTATCTACCAAAGTGCTGAAAATACAGATTTGAAACAGCAAATGCAGAATTTGAAATAGCAAAATATCTCTTCAGATTGATTGAGCGACCCTTTACTTTGCTTTCAATGTTTGTCAGAGGTCATAATTGAAGGGTAATGTTGTCCAGGGATACATTCAAGGTAGTCAACAATAATGGTACTTTTGGTGGAAATTTGCAACAAATTTTTGCTTTTGTCAAATTGGTGGAATATAATAATATATTTACAATTTAGTCAAAAAATCTTCCTTCAAAATAACTGATTCCAGACAAAGTCTTAGGAGCTAATATCCCTCGTTCTTATAAAGATATATTTACTTTTATTTTCATATAGATTTAGAAAATTTAGTTAGTATAGTTGAAATAATAAATTTTACAATTAATATAATGGTAGTTTATATTTATTGATAACAAAATATATTAAAAACTAAAAATTAACTATATTATTAACAAGGAAGTGGTCTATAATCTGAGATAGATAAATAAAATAAACAAATTTATTTTTATAGAACGAAAAAGTATAATATAACGAAAAAAAATTTAATATATATTTTTTCTTTAAATACCGTCTAAAAGACTAATATTTGTAAAAGTAGTATTTTAGAGCCACAAAAGAAAATGATAATGCTGTGAAGTATCAATATTTTAGGCCACATAATCAGTATTTTTTTAGGACTTGTTCGGTAACTATTCTTTTCCAAAAAAATCCCATTTTTTGCTTACTATTTTTTACTTTTCAAACTTTTACACTATAAAAAAATTTGGAAAAGTCAATAAAATAGCCAAAAAACCCATTTTTGAAAAAAAAAAAACTACACCGAACCAAGCCCCAAGAGTGTGCCATGTGGATATGCTGTTCTACACAACTTGAAATGGATTAATCAAGAAACAAGAAATCATTGTGCATTTTGAAATATGAACTCAGAGATAAAGAAAATAATTATATAATAAGTACAGACAAAGTTCATTAAAACCATTCTTCGACAAAGTGAAATTTTGCGAAGAGACAAGATGTAATATGCGTAATGAATGAATGCGAAAGAATCGAACGCGACTAACCGATCATGCAGCCACCAAAAAACAATGCCTGAACCAATCCAACCTTATATTTCTCTCCACAAATCAATCCAAATTCCGCCACCGTGGAGCTTTTTGAACCACCAATCCATTCCCACGAACCAGGCTCAAGATGGCACACACTCTTCGCCTCGGTGGAGCAAGCGACGCCGCTGCTACCCGAGCACCTCCATGCCGGCTCCCGATCGGCAAAAATCATGACCATAGTGTGGAAACCCTCGAGCGCCCAAGCCAAGCTTGTTAACAAAAAGTGTCTTAGCTGCCAGAAACCAAACTCTCCGCAGTACTTTTTCAGCATGTCATCTATGCATAGCTTTTCCTCCTTGCCAGAGGATCCGTCGGGCGGCGCGAGCAACGGTGACCGGAGATCCGGTTGTTTGGATTCCATAGATATAGATGACAGTGTTTTAGATATGCTTTTCTATTTTGCAGTGATACTTCACGTGGATATATGTATATATTTGGAAGAAAACAAGTGTTTCATTTTTTCGAGGGAACGTGACTTGCTTGGAGTTGGAATTAAAATAAAATTATCAAAGTCTAGGTGTAGGTAATATTCGAGGGAATATATGGAGTTTGTAGGTCCCAAAAGGAACTCAGCCGTGAGGGATTGTAAAGTTTTGTTTGTTAAAACCAAATATCTTTAGTCAAAAGAAACGGCGACGTTTCCTCGTTATAGATAAGGCGGTCAATTTTTGCAACGGAGGAAAATTTGTACTGTTGTTGGGCCTTCACAAGTTCAGTGTACATGGGGTTTAGACATTTTGGTTTATATATACTTTTTATTTTAAGTGGGCCATTTGTCTACATCACAATTAAGTCGTGAAAATTTTATAAAAAATTATTTTAATTAAAAATATCTAGAAGTTTTAAAATGCAATTGTATTTCATTCACCCACAACAGTACAATTTATAAAGATTACAAAACAATTAAAGGGCTATTTAACAAAATTTTGTAGATTTTGATAAAAGTTAATTAAATATATTGTTGAAAAATTAATAAAAGTTGTGAGTCTCATAAAATATGAGATTAAAATTAATTGTTGACTTTAACATCAATTTTTAATAATTTTTGAGCTAACTAATTATGGCACGTACGTGTGATAGTGGTAATTTGATTTTTAAAAATGTTGTAAATTTAGGAAAGGAAAGATTAATTAGCTATAATGTTGAATGCAATTTAATATATGCAAGTGTCTGAGTGTGTGTGTGTACACACACACACACAATAGAAGTTAAAGTGAAGGATTGGTCAACACTATATTTAAAATATTCGACAATATCTATGTAGTCAATTTGAAAAACAATTAAGATTTATACAATCCACAAAAATAAAAATAAAATAAGCTAAAACCAATAATTCACAAAAATCTAGAAAATAAGAAAGAACGACAATGAAAGGTCAAGTGAATACATTGCTTTAAGAAGAAGATATGCTTCATTGAGTAATGATCTCTCTACCCATCCATTGATGACTCCCACATCAGTCCACACAAATGTGTCCATACACAGTAGGTAAATGATCTCTTATCACCGTGGATAAGAGATGATTACTCATGCTTCACTTGGAAATTATAGGACTATTTTTTCAACATTTATATTCCTGTGCTCCTCAAAAATTTATACGAAAATAATCCAATGCTTTGTGTGGGCCTAGAATCAAATTTAAAATTGATACATGCATGGCAAATTGCGGTAAACTGTTTTTTGAAGATGAAACATATCAGCATGGTGCGGGTTAATTTCACTCCGATCATTTGAAGTTACGTTCAAATTACAAAATGGTCGATGGTGGTCATTTGAAGTTAGAAATCGTTCACTAATGGTCATTCTATTAAACCCAATTTAAAATGGTGACTTGGCGTGATGATTTGGCATTTATTTATTATATTGTAGTACATAACTTATATATAATACTCACTTGTAGTCCCTATATTTCAATTAAATCTTTTAAAAATTGTATCTTAGGTCCTTAATATTTTACATGTTTACAATTTGGTCCCTAAATTTTTAATTATCTTTCATTTAGTCCTCCAAAATTGCATCTTAGGTCCTTCAACTTTTACATATTTACACTTTGGTCCCCATATTTTCAATTATCTTTCAGTTAAGTCTTCTAAAAAATTACATCTTAAGTCCTTCAACTTTATACATCTTTAATTTTAGTGGCCAAAATAAGTGTAATTTTAGTGGTCAAAATAAATACATTTTCAATTAAATCTTTGACTTTACACTCGAATTTTTACCTAAACGAACAAAATAATATTATAGGGTTTGACTACTAAAATATCTACTTTTAGTGGTCAACTCTAAGAGATAAATGCAAATTTTACACTTATTTTGACTACTAAATAGTTTATTATTTAATTATATTATTTTGTTCGTTTAGGTGAAAATACGTGTAAAGTCAATGATTTAATTGAAAATACACTTATTTTGACCACTAAAATTAGATTTAGTTTGGCCACTAAAATCAAGAATTTAGGGACCAAAGTTTGAAGATGTATAAAATTGAAGGACCTAAGATGCAATTTTTTAGAGGACTTAACTGAAAGATAATTGAAAATATGGGGACCAAAGTGTAAAGATGTAAAAAGTTGAAGGACCTAAGATGCAATTTTGGAGGACTAAAATGAAAGATAATTAAAAATTTGAGGACCAAATTGTAAATATGTAAAGATTAAGGACCTAAGATGCAATTTTTTGAAAGACTTAATTGAAATATATGGACTAAAGTGAGTATTATATAAAGTTATGTCTACAATACAATAAAAAAATGCCAAATCATCATTTTAAATTGTAAATTTAATAAAGTCAATTATTAAAGTGAAAGGATTTCTAACTTCGATGACCACTGCCCGAAACTTTTGAACTTCGAACGACCATTTTGTAATTTGAAGGTAACTTCGATGACCTTCAAATGAAATTAACCCGCATGGTGCAAATATTTTCAAAAAAGTGTAAGGTTGGTCTTTTGATGAGGGATTCATCTCAATATTTAGATCTTCTAGTAATATTAAGGGATTGTATTCAATTGAGATTTTTATAAATGTGCGATTTTTGTGGAAATCAATAATTTATAAGTGATTTGTATGGATTTATTAAGAATTAATAAAAAATTTCTATAAACTTATGTAGGCTTTCATTAAAGACTTTTGTAGAATTCTATGAATTTTTATTTTTTTATAAAAATATTAAGCTAAGTTTTTATATAATGTAAGATTATTTAAATAACTTCTTGTATATTCAAATCATACACAACACATGTAATTATGAACCCAAAATAATAAATCATATCTCTCGTGTCAATAAAAATATTTTTTAAAAAAAAATAAAATTAAGCCATCTCAATTAGATTAAAAATAACTTAATTAAAAAGAATAATAACATTTTAATAATGCTCAATAAAAAAATTACTTGCAATTTGATAAGTCTATTTGAGATTCAAATACAATTATTCAAAATTCAAATTATTCCAATCCCTATCTCAATCGGCTCATTTCAAATCCAAATGTATTCATGAGCATCTATATCAATCATCAACAAGAAGTGTGTGTGGAAGAGGGGGAAATTTGACATTTTAATTAACTGTTCAAAACGGACTCAAGAAACAAAGTGATTCCAAGAGAAAACACATTAATCCAATGATATTTTTTTGAAGACAAATGAATCTGATATCAAATGAAATCAAGACTATCATACATTGAAAAAATCTATAAATGCATAATTGTCATAATTGGAAAGCAAAAAAACCGTTAAAATCATGAAAACTTATTAAACAAAAAATCGATTGATTTAAAAAAAAAAATTCCTTATGCAATCAAGAAAACACACACTATAAAATAATAAATTCAGATTTCACATAAATTAGAAAACGGTGTATCTAGAATAAGTAAAATCAAATTCTTATAAGAAGAAATATGATAAAAGAAAAAAAGAGATCTTTATTTTGGGGCTCAAGAGTCTTCACAAATCTCACGTGTATACGAGAGATTTTTTTTTTAGATTTGCTATTTATATTTTCTACCAAACGTCTTCAAAAGTTTAGTGAGAAACGAATTTCCTAAAAGTTATTCTTAGGGCCCATTTGAGATTGATTTTGGAGCTCAACTTCTAATTGTTAAACAATTAGAAGTTGTTTTAGGCGTTTTGTAAATTTTTAAAAAGTGATTTTAAGAGAATCAGTATCATCTGACATCAGATTTTGAGAAGCAACAAAACGTAGCTTTTTCAGCTTCTGTTTTTAGTTTGGGTAATTATATTCACACAACACTTTTTGTTTTTTGCACTACATTTTAATTACATTTAACATCCTTAATCTATTAACATTATAGCACTCATGTCTCCAACTTTTTTTTCACATTTTTATCCTCAACTTTTCATTAATTAACACATATTGTGCTTGATAACGGTTTCCTTCTAAAATATTTGTTGGGAATTCATAAAAAGAATTATTTGTCTGTCATATTTTTTTAAAAACAATAAATACAAAAGTATGATAAAATATTTTTTCTCATTTTAAAGCACGTAAACAAAATATCTCGACAGAAAGCATCATTAATGATGAAATGTGCTAATTAATGAAAGTTCAAGATAAGAATCTGATGACAAAAAGTTAAGAACATAATTGTAACAATGAACAAAATTGAGGATATTAAGTACAATTAAAAGGTTGTGCGCTTATAACAAATTGTAGTGTAAATATAACCATTTTTTTAGCTTTTCTGTCTATCTATTATTAAAATATCAATTTTGACATTACTTAATTAATGTAATTCTTTTTATCTCACATATTTATTAGTATTCTAATTATAATGCATCTCCACAAATAATTTAAATTTAAATTTAAATTTAATTGATCTTTATACAATATTAGTATGTTTTTATTTTTTAATGTTTTAAAATTTTAAGATTTAATAGATATATATATATATATTATTTTTATTTTAAAATAATTATGTTAAATGCATTATCTTGAAAAAATATTTGATAATATTACATATTGTTAAATTTTACAATACACATAATAATAATAATAATAATAATAATAATAATAATAATAATAATAATATAATAATAATAATACAAAATAATATTATTATAATCAATGTCAATTTTAGTAATTTTATACAATCACATCAATAAATCACTTTTGTTACCAAACGCTTAATTACTGATTTTGAAACATACAACAATTATGAAACAAGAGTTTACCAAACACTATATCTGCTTTTTCCACGCGGTGATTCTTTTCAGAAGACAATAAAAGCGATTCTCTTAAAAACACAGCAATACCAAGCCAAGCCTTAATTTGAATACTCCAGAACTTATAGAGACTTTTAAATTTTTTTAATTGAATACTCCATGACTTTTAGAAACTTTTTATTGAATACATTAATACTTTTAAAGAGTCTTAAAAAATTTATATTGAATACACTTAAACTTTTAAATTTTTAAAAATTCTTAAAAGTTTCAATTTGAATACACCCTCTTACTACTAGACCACTACCCAAAGTGCATGGCACATTTAAAAAAAATGGAAAAAATTTCAAACATTAGTAAAAGAATACAAACCTTTTCCCACCTTCCCACAACAATATGAGAAATTAATGACATCACCTACAAGCCTCATGGTACATGTTTTAAAGCCATTTTTCATATGGTACAAAGAGCACCACAAAGACACACACACATATAGAGAGAGAGTGTGTGTGGGAACCGGAGGCAGGGCCGTATTTTAAATTTTGCAGACCTGAGTCAGAATTTAAAAAATTACCCCTCAAATTATAGTATGTTTATTTTATTTTTTTCATAAGAGTTTATGGAAACTAAATCTATAAACTCAAAATCTAATAATAAAACAATAAATAAATAAAATGTAATACCCAACAATTAAGAGTGTTATGAATTTTTTTTTTTATCATAACCAATTTTGCAATAATTTTATCGACATATAGACATATTTGAGGAAAAAAAAATTCACTTATGCAAAATATGATGTCAATAAAAAATGACAAAATTAAGTCTACCTTAATAATTTCAATTGGTTCAATCATAATCATTGGTTTAATCATAATCAAAAAATGTAATAGGTTAATTCATGGAATATATAAATTATTTAAAATAAAATAGAATAAGTAAAAGAGAAATATTGTTTACAACTTTAATAACTATGTTGATTCAACGTGGCATGTGGAAGTGGATTTTTGCTGGATTGGAGAGGGAGGTTGGTGGTCTGAACTTTGAAAGGTTTCAACTTTCAAATTGAGGAGAAGATGGATTTTGGAGTTGACTTTTTAATTAGGTAAGTTTTTTTTGTTAGGTGTAGATTTGAATTGTCCTAGACCAATGTTTTGAAATAAACAAAAACAAATATAACACATTTTTTTTAAAGATCTATGAGCCCTCAAATATTTTGGATCTGAGAAAGCCACCTCCGAGCTTGGTTGAAGGTGTGTGTATCCCTAGCATTCATATAGATTTTCAAATACAATCACACAAAAAAAACCATACAAAAATGAAAAATTAAAGACAGCAAGAAGAAACACACCCTTTTGTGATATTTTCTTATATTTCATGCTTTAGCAAGGTTGGGGTTCCATAGAGGACACCAAGTTTGAATAGATGGAAAACAAATGTGGCTCGAGCTAATGCTTCGTGAGTGAATAAGCTAGTTTGTCAAAATTGTGAGTACAACACGTAATTGCTTCTTGACAACAAAGTAAAAATCACTGCAACGTTCATTTTGAAGTAAAAGACAACATGGACAAAAATAGGTGACACTATTGTGGCGATAGATAACTCGAATCACATGCACCCAATTATATGTTTTAGTGTTTATAAAATACGATAAATTATACTCAAGATCTCTATTATTTTTAATTTGTAGTAATTTCATTCTCATTCAATTTTAATCAAATGTATCATTTCCAATTTTTTAGTAAATTTACGCCGATGACCCTTTTGATAATTCTGCCCTCCAACTTAAATAAGCTAAAACAGTAAAAAAGAAAAAGGTTCATAACCTTTTTAAAAGTACAAATATATCCTGAATCTTTAATTTTTTTTAATTGCACACTATGGCTTAGGAGTGGCAATTGGGCAGAGCTGCCCGTAGGCCCGTTGACTCGGTCCAATATAGCTCGGGCCATCTAAGGACAAGCTTGGACCAATAAGGACGAGTCCGAACCAGGGCCGAGCCCGACACAAAAAAAGATCGAGCTAGCTCGGCCCTTTCAATATTTAACAAACTGGCTCATGTAATTTTTTTTATTTTTTTAATGGTCTCCAAAAAAATATTGCATTAAATAAAAAAAAATATTTAATGAGCTCATAGGCCTGAGCGGGCTCGCCTGTGGGAGACGAGCTGAGCCGAGCTCGACCCCAGTGGTCATGGACCGAGCCCGCCCTGTCTCTGTCCATTGCCACCTCTACTATAGCATAAAAGAAAAGTTTAGAAATCCTCTCAAAAAAAAAAAAAAAAAAAAAGAAAAAAAAAGAAAGAAAAAAAGCAATAGGTAATTTTCCCCACCCTCACGGCCATAGCTACCACTGGCAGTGACGGCGACAATCAAGATTTCACCGCTGTGGCGGGTTCGACATTTTTGGGGCCTAGGCGAGAGTCAATTTAGGCCCCAAATCAAGAAGTCATATTCGGTTATTTATACTGGACTTTAATATTTTTTAAAAAAATAGCCTTCAATTTTGAATTACTACTTAATAATAGTCATTGTTCTTATAGAATATGGCTTACTTGCTTTGTTGGATTTCAAACTTTTGTACAAATATTTATTCGCAAGCAACTGGTAAGAAAAAAAAAAATTTTTTTTTTTTTTTTTTTTTTTGAAAATGGGCCCCTTCGGTTTTGGGTCACCGAGGCGGTCGCCTCACTCGCCTCGCCCAAACAGGCCTGACTACCGTCATCAGTCGCGCATATAAATTTTCCTTTTTTTCTATTCATTTTCATATGTTTTTCTTGATTACATTTACCAAAATTGATAAACACTTCAGCTGTCTACTTGGCTTCCAGTTTTGTTTAACAGACTCAATCTTTACTTCTGCAAAAAGGATTTGGCTCTATTTTCAAGTACAAACTTAGGATTCTATTCGAAAAAATAGAGAAGAGCTTGTTGTCTTCATTTTTTTATATTTCTCTCTTTATACCCTCATTATTGATTTGGGAATTTAAAAATATTTGTAGCCTGTCTTGTATTCTTTGAAGCAAATGGAAAATAGATTACTTTTGTGAATTTCAAGAACTGAGTTTGTCATAGATTTTGGGGAAGAATTGAAATGGTGATAAAATGGAAAGGTGGATAAGTTTATAAATTCGGTTTTTTGGATTCTGAGAGCTAAAAATTGGTGTAATAAATCTACTTATTTTATAAGACTCACGATTTATAAGTATTTAAAAACATAACCAAACTAGCACTAATTTCACAAATGATTATTGAAATTCAAGTTTTAAGCCTTTTTGATTTATTTAGTCACTAAAGTTAATTAATGTTACATAATTTTGTTGCTCTGTTAGAAGTATTCACTCCATATGTGATGTCGGCTCATTAAACCTTATCATCAAAAAATAATCATTATGTCTATATCATGAAATTACATATCATCAAAATAAAATGCGAATATTGAAATAAAAAACTTCATGTTTAGTCAAAAAAATTCCAAATCGCTCCAACTAACAATATTTTTTTTTATCATTAACAAATAGAAAAAAAGTATGGAAGAGCTAAAATCGGAGGCTAGCTAGAAAGAATTGATTATTTTAACGGCCGTTAGTCCACATAGGCTAACAAAATGGCCAAGTATATAACGTTATTAAGTGCTTGTTTGGTCTGAATTAAAAAGTTACTAAAAAATTATGATAAAAGTCAATAATTAATTTTAACAATATTTTTATAGGACTCATAATATTAATTAACTTTTCAACCATACATTTCACCATTTTTTTTTTATCAAAATATGGTAAAAAGCTAAATCAAACAAGCTCTAATATTAAAATTTAGTGACTAAATGAGTCACAAAAAAATTGTAAAGACCAATTTGAAATTTTGATTCAACTTCAGTGGCCATTTATGAAATTAACTCGATGTCATTCTCATTCTCATTTCCCGCCTCTCTTTGGCGGTGTGGCATTTGCAATTTCCACCTGCAACTAAATTTCTCTCCCCATTTCGACAGAGAAGGAGACTCTGCCACTGTTGAGTGATTTTGCCTTCTCCTCGATTTCTATAGTTGGGCACAAAGAAGAAACCCTAATCTTCTTAGTTTCTTTCCATTTTACTTCACATTAACAATGAAACCTCGCTCTCACGAGGATGCGGCTTCTTCTTCGAAAGGGAATAAGAATCTTGAATACATAAACCCTGATGAGGATGATCGTAATACGATGTCGTCGAACTCCGATAATGACGCATTTCACGATGAATTTGAAAATAAATTGAATGCGACTGAAGAGAACGGACGGGGAAAGATTTTAGACAATGATATTACGATTGAAGTTGCACAGGAAGAAGGAGAAAGAGAAATAGACGGGAATATTATTGTGGAGATGCGTGAGAGTAAGAGGAAGAAGAAACCGTTATTATTGTGGGAGATATGGGAACAAGAAAATGAAAAATGGGTTGCAGAGAATTCGGCAAAAGACAATGATTTGAGCTATGACAATGTCAATGATATGTTGGGTGAAATTGTTGAGCCTCCACCGGATTTGATAATGCCGCTACTGAGGCACCAGAAAGAATGGTTAGCTTGGTCTTTGAATCAAGAAGCATCTGCTATCAGAGGAGGCATTCTTGCAGATGAAATGGGGATGGGTAAGACTATCCAGGCAATATCCCTCGTTCTTACGAAACGAGAAATGAACCGAGCAATTCCTGGGACTGAAATACCAGCATCTTCAACCACTTCCTCCATGGAGTTACCAGCAATTAAAGGCACTCTTGTTATATGTCCCTTGGTGGCTGCTAAGCAGTGGGTAAGTGAGATTGAACGTTGCACTTCGAGAGGAAGCACGGATGTGCTTCTTTATCATGGAGGGAAAAGAGAAGAGAACCTTCATCAATTTTCCGAGTATGATTTTGTTATTACTACATATTCAGTTATTGAGGCTGATTACAGGAAGTATCATATGCCCAAAGAGAAATGCCATATTTGTGGAAATTCATTCTATGATAACAAGTTGAAAACTCACGTACTAAATTGTAAGCCAAATAATACATCTGACTTTGCAGTCAAAACTAAGAGAAGAGATCCCAAGAAAGAGAAGAAGAGTGGCGAGAAGGAAAATTCAGTGCCTACAGGCACATCTTTATTGCACTCTGTGAAATGGGATCGTATCATTTTAGATGAGGTAAGCTATTAGGTTTCTTGGTTCTTACACATGCCCTTTCAAATTTTAGTTATTTTTTTTCCTTACAAGTCCACATCAATGGTTGCACTTGTTCATTTGCTCATTCAGCATGTCAGGTTTTTGCGAAATTTTTGCTCTTCCAGTCTTTCTTCTGCCTTCCTTAAAAGAACCGGACTACTGCTTTCTCATTGACTGACTATATTATCTGACACAGGCTCATTATATAAAAGACAGACGCAGTAATACAGCCAGAGCTGTTTTTGCTTTACAATCTTCACATAAATGGGCTTTGAGTGGCACACCCTTCCAGAATCATATTGGAGAGCTCTACTCACTTGTAAGTTATTGTGGAAGTAGATCAGTTTGGTCATGCAACTTTAAATAGACCTAACGAAAGATACTTCCATTCATGCAGGTTCGCTTTCTGCAGATAGTTCCTTACTCTTATTACTTCTGCGAGGATTGTGATTGCCGCTCACTAGATTATAGGTATAGTTGTAGCATTTCCATGTTCCTGTACGTGTTTAAATAAATCTTGCCTCCTAACCACTGTAAACCCCCTATACAGATTTATGTCTGTGCAAAGAGCAATGTTGCTAGCTCCTTGCATTCAGGACTTTGTGCTAAATTTAATCTTCCACAAAAATTTTAGTTTCTTTTTCTTTTTTTCATGCTCCTCGCTGTCTGTGCAAAATGCAATTATTTTGGCCAACTCCTTGCACTCACTACTTCTTTGTTCTAAATGCAGCCTTCTGTTAAATTTTTAATGTCGTCTTTCTTCATTTCATGCTCCTCGATTTAAGCAAAATTGATATTTCTGGGAATGGATTTCTCAGTCTGATTAGTATAACAGCATCACAAAGCTATATATAAACGAAAAGAAAACATACATCCTATCTAAAGAGGGCACATGTGGCAACACCTGAAGTACCTGTGATGGGGACTTCTAATTTTAGTGACCTTGAGACCTTGAATTTCTTTGTCTTTGCCAGAGGAGAATGTCCACACTGCCCTCACAAACCTCGGCACTTTTGCTGGTGGAACAAAGTGAGTTTTTAATTCTACACATCACTCTTCTGTTTTCCTGTTATTAGTGTAGAGGCTGTGATATCTTTCTTTTTTTTCAGTATATTTCGCCACCGTCAAAGGGTTTTTGGATCAAGAGGGACCGTAGGTTTACTATGATTTTGTTGATACACAAAATTTTGAAAAGCATACTGTTGAGACGTACCAAGAAAGGCAGGGCTGCTGATCTTGCACTGCCTCCTAAAACTGTATGTTTTTTAGGCTATAACATTGACGTTTAACAGCAAATATGTTCTGAGTTGATCTCTTTATTGTAATTCAGGTTATCGTGAGACGGGACACTCTGGATGTTGAAGAAGAAGATTATTATACAGCATTATACAATAAGAGTCGGGCACAGTTTAGTGCGTATGTAATCTTCTATTCACCTCTGTTCTTTTGACTGTCTAGTGGGATGCTTGATGGTTTACTTTTTTACCTTCAACTTTATCTTATTAATTAGCAATCTCTGTTTGCATCTCTCTACTGTTGTGACTCTTTGGAAGTACTCGACCGCTTATTCCATTTGGCCTCTCACTAATTTGTCCATGAAGTTTATGAATGCCTCTTTTTTTAGCTAATGCAATTTATGTGGACTATTTTGGCGTTTTTCTAGTTATATTTTTTCCAATGATTATTGCGGTTTTCCAATGGCCTATTTTTCAATGTCTTTTATGGCTGGTGTGTAGCCTGGCCTGCTGAGTCTTCCTGAGTTATTTGCTTATGTTCTGTTGTCATATTCTGAATGATTTTTCCCAGGAAAAAAGTTGCTTAATTGCATATGCATACTTGATTATGAAGTGTGTTGTGAATTCATTTGACCATTTCTTTTTTCTTTTTTGCTTTATTCATTTTTTGATTACCATTAACATTGGAGGTCTTGACTTTTTTTCTGATATCAAAAGAATTTTGTTAATTTTAAGTTCATTCTTGTTGCTATATAATAAACTTTTCTATCTGCAGATATATTGAGGAAGGAATGCTTCCTAACTATGCTTACATATTTGCACAACTAACGAGCCTACGACTGGTAAAGAGTTCTTCAGCTCTATTTCAGTCTTGAATTCTTTTTTTTTTTTTTACCTGTAACATATTGTTAAATGCATTCCTGGAGTTCATAATTTTTTCAAGACTGGAAAGGAATGTTGGAAAGCACACACGATTATTTGTGTTTGCAAATGATGCTATTAGATTGTTGTGAATACCTATTGATGGTTCTTGAATACTTATTTTGCTTCTAGAAGAAATAGATTGTTGTGAATATTATGATCTAGAAGCTCCATGTAAATCTACAAAAAGATTAATATGTACGTCCAATATCAGGATTTAGGAGTAGTTATAACCTGAACATAATTAGGTGGCAACACGTATCCAGTTATTTAAAAGATATCTCTTGTTAACTTTAGTTATTTCACACATTAACTACTTCAGGCAGTTAATCATCCTTACCTTGTGGAATATTCTCTTACTGCAATGAAAAGAAAGGGTAAAGCAGTTGATACTCGCAACGGTGATCAATGTAGCTTGTGTCACGATCTTGTAGAAGATCCTGTTGTAAGTTGTTACTTTATTCCATTTCGTATTTTATTTTTGGTCCATTTTTTGCAGTAGAGAACGAAGTCAAATATTATGACTGAAGTTGATCTCAATGCGGGAGTGCATTTGTCCTGGATCATCACAAGATCTTTGGCTTGCTTTATCACTTTGTTTTTGAAATTTTATTGTTTTTTGCTCTTTTCCAATACTTACTTTGTTACTGCTTCAGGTGACATCATGTGCACATGTGTTCTGCAATTCTTGTTTGACTGATCTTTTTGCTAGCATGGGAAATGTCTCCTGCCCTTCGTGTTCAAAGCCACTCACTGTCGATTTCACTGACAACAAGTATGGCAGAGAGCTGAAAGCAAGAACCAACGTTTTAGGGTTCAAGTCCTCTAGTATTTTGAATAGAATTCCACTAGAGGCTTTCAAGACAAGCACCAAAATAGAGGCTTTGGTATGTCAAATTTGAACACCCCCACCCCCACCCCCAACCACACACACACCACAAACAAGTAAAAGGAAAAATAAAAAGAATTACGAAAGTGAAAGTCAAATTAGGGGATGTTCCTCTTATTCTTTCTTTTTGTTATCCGTAAGTAGTAAAGTCAAATTAGGGATGTTCCTCGTTGATTAAATTTATTTAATTATTCTTTCTTTTTAAAGAAAATAAAATTTTATACTTATTGCATAAAAAACAATCTGCCATTTTAACATTTTACATTTTATGACTGATGTTTATTATATGATGGAAGAGGTAGTATCCTTAATTAGGTAGTATCCATATCTTCTAGGGTAGTATCATATCTCTCTTGTCTCTTCTCCTCCTCTTCCCTTCCCTCTCTCTATATCTATTTCTCTCAAGAAGAGTGATATTTATTGAAGGATGGAAGAGGTAGTATCCTTGATTAAGTCAGAATTTGGTATCTTTCATTCACATATCTTTCTTTACAATATTGTGGGTATAAATAACCACTATACATAATTGGAATGCTAAAGTTTAGGAGTACAAATCTCTAATCTAGGAAACAATCAATCTATATATGGAAGTATACCAACCTGGAATTATTTCTAAAATCTTTAGCAGATTAGGTAGTACATATCATGACGCCAACTGGATAAAGCCACCATCATCCTACTATCAACTCACAACTTCTACCTTATCAAATGAATTTCTATTGGATTCTAACTCCCGATCACAAACAATCTTTTGCCACCAGAGATCATTCTCACATAACCCACCCAATGCCAAACACTATTCTCAGGCATCATTGAAGCACCATCAATGATTTAAGTCCAAAACACCAAGTTTGCATGTTGCCCTTTATCTATCAGATTTGCTGTCGTTTTGCCTAGAATAAATGCAATAGTTATTCCATCTGTTTCCCAGCCAACCCGAAGAGGTTGTCAATAGGAATTAAATTAGTAATATAAATATAGTTATTTATAGCTAGGTTGATGAATTAGTCTGCTTGTTGAAATTCTAGTTAGCTGTCTATTGTTTTTTCTATGTTTAGTCTGTGTTATTCATTGTGAGTTAATCAATATCAGAGAGAGGAAATCAGATTCATGGTTGAAAGGGATGGTTCCGCGAAGGGAATTGTCTTCAGCCAATTTACATCCTTTCTGGATCTCATACATTACTCCCTTCAGAAGGTACAACATGTGTGTTGGGTTTTTAATACTTGTATATCAAGGAGATGAAACTAGAGTAACACAGTTTCTTTGCAGTCGGGAGTGAACTGTGTGCAATTAGATGGGTCTATGCCCATAGAAGCTAGAGATGCTGTTATCACAAGATTTAAGGAGGATCCTGATTGCAGAATATTCCTTATGAGCTTGAAAGCCGGAGGTGTTGCACTCAATCTTACAGTGGCATCAAATGTATGGACACCTTCGTTTTCAGATTTTTATTATATTCCTTCTTGCCTTGTTCTTACATTTCATATCTATCATTACACATCGTCCAGGTTCACTTCCATTTGCAAAAGCACTTATTTTGACATTGACATGGTCAGTGGTGGATTATTTCAAGAATGCATGAGCTCTCGTGTATTCAAAAATGATATTTTGACTTTTAAGAGTGACTACATGTGCTTCCATGAGTGATTTTGATACAGTATATAGATTAGCTTATTTTAGCTTGACTTAATTAGTGGTTTCTCTACTGGACATGCTAGGTTTTCATGATGGATCCATGGTGGAATCCTGCTTTGGAGTGGCAAGCTCATGATAGAATACACCGAATAGGACAATACAAACCAATAAGGTGATTTTGCAATAATTTCTGATTATTAATTATTACGTCAGATAATCCCTTACTATAAGCTTAATTAGTAATATTTGTTTGTTCGTTACTAGGATTGTGAGGTTTGTCATTGAAAATACAGTTGAGGAGGAGATTTTGAAGTTGCAGGAGAAGAAGGACCTAATGTTTGATGGGTAAGTTAGATTCTCTGACGAGCACTTGAATATCACAGCGTTTAAAAGGAAAGGTTGCCCCGTTTCTCATTTTCGTTCTATTTACAGGACTGTGGATGACTCTTCACAGACTTTGCCGAATCTAGAACACTCTGATTTGATGTTCCTGTTTGGACTCGCATAATTTGGAAGAGGTGTATGTTCTTGCTTTTGTTTCTAGTAACTACATGTGGTTTCTTCTTTAATTGGTAAGGTTGAATTTCCATCACCTGCTCTAGCCTCTATGAAACTTTCTTTGTTCCATTGTGAATTGATAAGGCTGAATTTGCCACTAAATCACTCTTCCAATGTGAATGCACAAAGTATAACATCACATATATGTTACGGATTAAGCCTAAATCCCAACTTACAATTTCAAAAACAAAATTACAGATTTGCAGTCGTTGACCATCAATATATGAATTTCTTTGCGAGATAACTGTATTCATTTCCATGTATTTTTTATTTTCCAAATAAAGCTTTTATAATTAAAATTTAATAATGTTTTCAAGACTTTCGTTATATTGTACTACATAATATCGTACAAGTAAAATTTAATTTTGTGTTTGGTGTTGTAATTTATTGAAAACTCTAAAGACTTATTGTATTAAATATTTACTAGTACACATGTATATACTCATGATATGGTAGAGTGACTGTTGGGAGAGACAGCCAACAAAGTAGCAATGCCTAATGGCCAACAATCGGGGCGGTTGCCTTGTAACACATACAAGTCGATAATAATATTAGTGCAATGTAAGAATAATTAGTATAGTTATGGCACTTTAGAAAACAGAAAGGGTTGAGGCACTTTATGAAGTGAAGTGTCACATCTTTTAAATTATAAGTTGACCCATCTTATATTATGTATTAGGCATGCTTTATGTAGAATACTAGTTTTTGGTCTGTGCGTTGTACATGGCGTATTTGTAATACTATAGTTTAGTTGTTTCTATGTTATCGTTATGGTAAATTCTATAATTAGTAGTATAATGCGAATAAGAAAAAATTGTTTATTGTAAATACAAAGGTTTACCTTAAGTAAATTGTACTTCAAATTTAACAAGCATTTTTCAATTCCAAAAATTGTAGCTATGTTTTAATAAAGACCAGATTTCAAGCTATTGATTGCTAACATCGGCATTGTCACTATAACAACTCATATGTAGTTGTGTAGGAGTTGTGGTTGAAGGACCTTGACTTTTATGTGCTCTTTCATAAAACTCTCGACTTAAGAATGCTAGTTGAAACTATAATGACATTGAGTACGACCGAATATTTGTTTATGGAAGCAAAAGCATCCATCACTAAACAAATAAGGTTTCATTCCTACCTATCTTTAAGTTCATCCTCAAACTGAAGTAATTTTTCCCGAAGAGGCTGCAAAAACAATTTTAATATCCTGGTATATTTGTTGCTTGTCTCGCTGTGGAAGATCTTTGTCTTCACAAAGTTTTACTTAATCTGAAAAGCAGAACATGACCAACATCATGTTGAAATTAGGTTTTTGGAGACCTTGCTCAAATTAATTTCATAATTATTAACAAACGTGTTAATTAAAATTATTTTATTATTATTAAGTAATCATTAAAATTTAAACTTTAATTTTATCATGAAAAATAATTTTGTCACAAACTTGATGCTCAAATATTATTATTTAATTGAGTTATTCGTTTATTAACTACAAATATTAGAGCTCAAATTGTATTCTTTACATTTTAATTTTATCGTTTTATTATCGTTCAAAAATAAAAAACACAAAATGTGTAAATTAATTTTTGTTAGTATTTTTATGTTAAAAAAATAATAAAATTAGTTCAATGTCATAAAATTATGAATGCCATTTTGTTATTTATTTAACTTAATTTTTATTCAAGTTTTCACATCACATAACAATTACATATACCTAAAGCACAATAATTTTATATTTTTCTCTTATGAAATATTTAGTTGACACAACTATAGTGATATATTTAATATGCTAAATTAAATATTATTTAATAAATGTATCGGACTTATTTGTACATTTTGCAAATGTTAGAAATCCAATTGCAATTTTAAAGTTAAAACTAAGGGTATTTTTGTCTTTTTTATCAAATAAGAACCAATTGTGTACCAAAACATTAGGGAGTGCTGCGCTAAAAAACAAAGGTTATGGATCATTTGCACCATAGGTGGCAAAATGGATCGTCCGGCAAAGCTAGCTGTGAGTAACCTGCGGAGTTTGGGCCGCCACACCCATTAAAAATCCAACCCAATAAAACCTGGGCATATTCGGGCATAAATTTAGCCCATCCGGCCAATTTAGCCCACTAGGGCTGGCCCAATTAATTTGGGCTGGCCCGGTAAATAATCAAAGTAAAAAAATAAGTGGAAGCAAGTTTCAGTGGAAGGAATCAAGCAACAATCCCATAATCCCAACAACTCTCTCTGTCTCTCTCTCTCTCTCTCAACCAATAATCCCATAATTTCTTAAGAAATTGGGCTCCTCCTAAATTGAGGAACTGAGAATTCCAAAATTGTAAAAAAAAAAAAAAAGATTATGCATAGGATAAATGTGGTAGCGCTGGTTCAAGTGGCGATCAGGAATGGTAGCGGCATCAATGGCGGCGTCATGGGAGTGAAATTGAATTTGAATGGTTTGGAATGGTTTGTCTATATGCGGGATCTCATATTTTTAGTGCTTTTGCCAAAATTATGTCGGTGGTTTGTCTATGTTGGAATTATGTCGGTGGTTTGTCTATGCTTTGGAGTTTTGTAGGGATTGACTTTGGGTCTCATGATTTGGGCCTAGTTGAACCCGAGATCCTCCAACAACAATGCAGACACCCTGAGAAAAGAACTGGAGATTGTAACGACGGGAGAATGGAATTTTCATTCTTTAATGCTTTTCGCGGCCAAATCGATGGTAAATTATTTTCTTGCTAATATCAAATGAAGTTTTTCTCACTAAAGGAAGAAGGGTTGAAATTTTTTAATACTCCGGATGAAAAAGAAACAAACAACAGAGCCCAAAGAGCATTGTTTAGAGTAGTTGCTCTGAAGCATGGATTTAGATTCATCAAGTCTCCCCAACATGGATTTAGATTCTAAATTTTATTTTTTTAAGTCTGAAAATAAAAAGAAAAGAACAAAAAGTAAAATAGAGTGTGTGGGTTGTTCGAAACCGGCCGGGCGGCCCAAGAAATTATTGGCCCTAGTAGCTAAGGCCAACCCAGTCCAATTTTTATATAGCCCATTTGATTCTGGGTTTGGTCGGGCCTTCTGCCCATTTGTCATAACTAATTTGCACAATAAGGAGAAAGGTTATGGACCTATTTATGCCAATTTCCCCTCTTTAGGCCATCATTATTGATCTGGGAATTTAAAAAATCATTAAGCTGTCTTGTGTTCTTTGAAGCAAATGAAAAATAGGTTACTTTTGTGAAATAAAAAAATGAAATTGGGGTAAATTTCAAGAACTGAGTTTTTCATGAATTTTGGGGAAGAATTGAAATGATGATAAAATGGAAAAGTGGATAAGTTTATGAATTCGGTATTTGGATTCTGAGAGCTAAAAATTGGTGTAATAAATTGATTCATTGCTTATAAACACTTAAAAACATAACAAAACTAGCACAAATTTCACAAATCACTATTGAAGTTCAAGTTTTAATTTCACTAAAGTTAATTATTTTACATAATTTTGTCTCTATGTTAGAGGTATTCACTCCATATCCGACGCTTCGGCTCATTAAGCCTTATCATCGAAAAATAATCATTATGTCTATATCGTGAAATTACATATCATCAAAATAAAATGCGAATATTAAAAGGGTAATTAGCACAAAACGTCCCTACCTATTGCAGTAATTGTGCAAAATGTCCATACCTTCCAAATTTTGGTATTTTCACCCTCACCTACTGGATTTCTTGTGCAAAAGGTCCTTCTGTCCAAAAAACAGCACGAGTCGTATTGCATAGTAAGGATAAATTAGTCCAGCCATATTTTTTCACTATATATATATATATATAGAGAGAGAGAGAGAGAGAGAGAGAGGAAGAAGATGAAAATGAAGATGAATAAGAAGATGAAAATGAAATCATTTGGATTCAAATTCTTCTTTGTTTGATGCTCTTTAATGTGAAGAAGAAGAAGAAAAATGGAGAAAAGTTGAAAAAGAAGAAGAAGAAAGTGAAATCAATGGAGTTTGAGTTTTTTTTTTTTGTTTTCTCTTTTGTAGAAGAAGATGGATATAGAGCAAAATCTGGATTCAGATTCTTCTTTGTTTGATGCTCTTTACTGTGAAGAAGAAGAAGAAGAAGAAGAAGAAGAAGAAGAATGGGGAGAAATTGAAGAAGAATAAAGTTAAATTATTTTGAACAAAAATAATCATTTTAATGCTAAATATTTTTCTGTTTTTTCGGTGTTGTTAATAGAACAAGATCTGTTATGGGATGGTGAAGAACTTCAATCTCTTTGCGGCGGAAAAGATTTTTTCAATGGCTTTGACAAAAATGAAGGAATAGTGCTATTTTTTCATTTTCTGGTATGTTGTAGTGAGTAAGGACGTTGACAATCGATAATACAATTAGGTGAGGATGTTCACCACAAATCTTAGAATAGGTAGGGCCGTTATGTACATTAAGAAATGAAAAATATGGACAATTTATACAAGTTAATCCAAAAGGTAAGGACGTTATGCACATTTATATACAAAGGTATGGATGTTTTCCGCAACGTCAATTACACATCAAAATGCACGATGCACTACGTCCCTACATTTTCTGAAAACATCCATACCTTTGTATATAAATGTACATAACGTCCCTACCTTTTGGATTACTTGTATAAATCGTCCCTATTTTTTATTTCTTAATGTGCATAACGGCCCTACCTATTCTATGATTTGTGGTGAACATCCTCATCTAATTGTATCATCAATTGTCAACGTCCTTACTCACTACAACATACCAGGAAATAAAAAAATAGCACTATTCCTCATTTGTGAATCATCCATGGCTTGTCTTTCTAAAAATGAAGGATGAAATTAAATCCGTCAAGATAATTAATTGCAAGAATGGCAGTCAATGCTGAAAATCCATAATGGAATTAACTTTCAAGATCCATTCTACACACTGTTTTCGAGCAAGAGACATAAAATTCGATTTCAACAATATTGTTTGATTCAAAAAAAGTTTCATTCTCTTGGCAAAACAGAGATTGAAGTTCTTCATCATCCCAGAACATATCTTGTTCCATTAATAGCATCGAAAAAGTAGAAAAAGATTTGACATTAAAATTATTATTTTTGTTCAAAATTGATTTCACTTTCTTCTTCTTCTTTTTCTTTTTCAACTTTTCTCCATTTTCTTCTTCTTCACATTAAATAGCATCAAACAAAGAAGAATTTGAATTCAAATGATTTCATCTTCATCTTCTTATTCATCTTCATCTCTCTCTCTCTCTCTCTCTCTCTCTCTCTCTATATATATATATATATATATATATATATATATATATATATATATATATATATATATATATATGAAAAAAAAATGTACTGGACTAATTTGCTTCTTACTATGTAGTACAACTCGTCTTTGTTTTTTGATGAAGGACCTTTATGCAAGAAATTCGAGAGGTGAGGGTGAAAATGTCAAAATTTGGAAAGTAGGGACGTTTTGCACAATTACTTGCAATAGGTAGGAACGTTTTGTGCTAATTACCTATATTAAAATAAGAAATTTCATGTTTAGTCCAAAAAAAAAAATCCAAGTTGCTCAGACTAACAATATTTTTTTATCATTAATAAATAGTAAAAAAGTCATGAAAGAGCTAAAATCAAAGGCTAGCTAGAAAGAATCGGTTACTTTAACTGTTGTTAGTCCACATAGGCTAACGAAATGACCAAGTATATATATAATTTTATTGTTCGGTATCCATTTTTTCAAAACTCATTTTTTTTGACTTTTCAACCCTTTTTTACACTACCAAAAATTTGAAAAGTCAAAAAGTAACTAAAAAAATCCATTTTTTTCCAAAAAAAACTCTACCGAACAAGCCCTAAGTGCTTGTTTGGTCTATATTAAAAAGTTGTTAAAAATTATGGTGAAAGTCAACAATTAATTTTAACAATATATTTATAGGACCCATAATTTTTATTAACTTTTCAACCATACATTTCACCAATTTTTTTTTTTTTTTTTTTAATCAAAATCTGCTAAAAAACTAAATCAAGCAAATTCTAATATTAAAATTTAGTGACTAAATGAGTCACAAAAAAATTGTAAACTCCAATTTGAAATTTTGATTGAACTTCAGTGGCCATTTATGAAATTAACTCGATGTTATTTCTTATTGGGTAATTAACACAAAACGTCTCTATCTATTGAAGTAATTGTGTAAAACGTCCCTACCTTCCAAATTTGTGGTGAACATCCTACTTATTTTAAAATTTGTGGTGAACATCCTCATCAATTGTATTATCGATTGTTAACGTCCTTGCTCACTACAACTTTTTTCTTCTTATTCTTCTTCAACTTCTCCCCAATTTTTTTTTCTTCTTCACAAAGAAAGAGTATCAAAAATAAGAATTTGAATCCAAATTTTACTCTATATCCATCTTCTTCTACAAAAGAGAAAACAAAAAGAAACCCAAACTCCATTTTTGGCATTAAAAAAAATAGCACTATTCCTTCATTTTTGTCAAAATCATTAAAAAAATCTTCTCCGCCGCAAAGAGATTGAAGTTCTTCATCATCCCATAACAAATCTTGTTCCATTAACAACACCAGAAAAATAGAAAAAGATTTGACATTAAAATGATTATTTTTGTTCAAAATAATTTCACTTTCTTCTTCTTATTTTTCTTCAACTTCTCCCTATTTTTTTTTTTCTTCTTCTTCTTCACATTAAAGAACAATTCTTCACAGTAAAAAGTATCAAACAAAGAAGAATTTGAATCCAAATTTTGCTCTATATCCATCTCCATCTACAAAAGAAAAAAACAAAAAGAAACCCAAACTCCATTTTTAACTTCATCTCCATCTCCATCTCTCTCACTCTCTTTTCTTTCTCTCTATATATATATAAGTGAAAAATGTGCTTTGACTAATTTACCTTTTTTGTGCAAAGACGATTCGTGATGATTTTTTGGATTGAAAGACCTTTTACGCAAAGAAATCTAAGAGGTAAAGGTGAAAACGCCAAAATTTGAAAGATAGAGGCGTTTTTTGATTACTTTCAATAGGTAGAAACGTTTACCTTTCTTATTCTCATTCTCATTTCCCGCCTCTCTTTGGCGGTGTGGCATTTGCAATTTGCACCTGCAATTAAATTTTCTCTCCCCATTTCGACAGAGAAGGAGACTCTGCCACTGTTGAGTGATTTTGCCTTCTCCTCGATTTCTATAGTTGGGCACAAAGAAGAAACCCTAATCTTCTTAGTTTCTTTCCATTTTACTTCACATTAACAATGAAACCTCGCTCACATGAGGATGCGGCTTCTTCTTCGAAAGGGAATAATAATCTTGAATACATAAACTCTGATGAGGATGATCGTAATACGATGTCGTCGAACTCCGATAATGACGCATTTCACGATGAATTTGAAAATAAATTGAATGCGACTGAAGAGAACGGACAGGGAGAGATTTTAGACAATGATATTGCGATTGAAGTTGCACAGGAAGAAGGAGAAAGAGAAATAGACGGGAATATTATTGTGGAGATGCGTGAGAGTAAGAAGAGGAAGAAGAAACCGTTATTATTGTGGAAAATATGGGAACAAGAAAATGAAAAATGGGTTGCAGAGAATTCGGCAAAAGACAATGATTTGAGCTATGACAATGATATGTTGGGTGAAATTGTTGAGCCTCCACCGGATTTGATAATGCCGCTAATGAGGCACCAGAAAGAATGGTTAGCTTGGTCTTTGAATCAAGAAGCATCTGCTATCAGAGGAGGCATTCTTGCAGATGAAATGGGGATGGGTAAGACTGTACAGGCAATATCCCTCGTTCTTACGAAACGAGAAATGAACCGAGCAATTCCTGGGACTGAAATACCAGCATCTTCAGCCACTTCTTCCACGGAGTTACCAGCAATGAAAGGCACTCTTGTTTTATGTCCCTTGGTGGCTGCTAAGCAGTGGGTAAGTGAGATTGAACGTTGCACTTCGAGAGGAAGCACGGAGGTGCTTCTTTATCATGGAGGGAAAAGAGAAAAGAACCTTCATCAATTTTCCGAGTATGATTTTGTTATTACTACATATTCAGTTATTGAGGCTGATTACAGGAAGAATCATATGCCCAAAGAGAAATGCCATATTTGTGGAAATTCATTCTATGATAACAAGTTGAAAAATCACGCACTAAATTGTAAGCCGAATAATACATCTGACTCTGCAGTCAAAACTAAGAGAAGAGATCCCAAGAAAGAGAGGAAGAGTGGCGAGAAGGAAAATTCAGTGCCTACAGGAAAATCTTTATTGCACTCTGTGAAATGGGATCGTATCATTTTAGATGAGGTAAGCTATTAGGTTTCTTGGTTCTTACACATGCCCTTTTAAATTTTAGTTTTTTTTTCCTAACAAGTCCACATCAATGGTTGCACTTGTTCATTTGCTCATTCAGCATGTCAGGTTTTTGCGAAATTTTTTCTCTTCCAGTCTTTCTTCTGCCTTTCTTAAAAGAACCAGACTACCGCTTTCTCATTGACCAACTATATTATCTGACACAGGCTCATTATATAAAAGATAGACGCAGTAATACAGCCAGAGCTGTTTTTGCTTTACAATCTTCACATAAATGGGCTTTGAGTGGCACACCCTTCCAGAATCATATTGGAGAGCTCTACTCACTTGTAAGTTATTGTGGAAGTAGATCAGTTTGGTCATGCAACTTTAAATAGACCTAACGAAAGATACTTCCATTCATGCAGGTTCGCTTTCTGCAGATATTTCCTTACTCTTATTACTTCTGCAAGGATTGTGATTGTCGCTCACTAGATTATAGGTATAGTTTAAGCATTTCCATGTTCCTATACGTGTTTAAATAAATCTTGCCTCCTAACCACTGTAAAGCCCCCATACACACACATACCCAAAACGAAAAAGTAAAGAATAATTGGGGAATGAAACAACACATCTGCAGGTACAAATAGGAAGTTGGATTATTGGAAATATGTTATTGTTAAAAATGTCTATCTACTTGCCTCCTGATAAATCCAAGACTGACATACTTTGCCTGCAGATTTATGTCTGTGCTAAGAGCAATGTTGCTAGCTCCTTGCATTCAGGACTTTGTGCTAAATGCAATCTTCTACAAAAAAATTAGTTTCATTTTCTTTTTTTCACGCTCCTCGCTGTCTGTGCAAAAAGCAATTATTTTGGCTAACTCCTTGTACTCACTACTTCTTTGTTCTAAATGCAGCCTTCTATTAAATTTTTAATGTCATCTTTCTTCATTTCATGCTCCTCGATTTAAGCAAAAATGGTACTTCTGGGAATGGATTTCTCAGTCTGATTAGTAAAACAGCATCACAAAGCTATATATAAACGAAAAGAAAACCTAGATCCTATCTAAAGAGGGCACATGTGGCAACACCTGAAGTACCTGTGATGGGGACTTCTAATTTAGTGACCTTGAGACTTTGAATTTCTTTGTCTTTGCCAGAGGAGAATGTCCACACTGCCCTCACAAACCTCGGCACTTTTGCTGGTGGAACAAAGTGAGTTTTTAATTCTACACATTACTCTTCTGTTTTCCTGTTATTTTTAGTGTAGAGGCTGTGATATCTTTCTTTTTTTCAGTATATTTCGCCACCGTCAAAGGGTTTTTTGATCAGGAGGGACCGTAGGTTTACTATGATTTTGTTGACACACAAAATTTTGAAAAGCATACTGTTGAGACGCACCAAGAAAGGCAGGGCTGCTGATTTTGCACTGCCTCCTAAAACTGTATGTTTTTCAGTCTATAACATTGACGTTTAACAGCAAATATGTTCAGAGTTGATCTCTTTATTGTAATTCAGGTTATCGTGAGACGGGACACTCTGGATGTTGAAGAAGAAGATTATTATACAGCATTATACAATAACAAACGGGCACAGTTCAATGCGTATGTAATCTTCTATTCACCTCTGTTCTTTTGACTGTCTAGTGGGATGCTTGGTGATTTACTTTTTTACCTTCAACTTTATCTTATTAAGTAGCAATCTCTGTTTGCAGCTCTCTACTGTTGTGACTCTTTGAAAGTACTCGACCGCTTATTCCATTTGGCCTCTCACTAATTTGTCCATGAAGTTTATGGATGCCTCTTTTTTTAGCTAATGCAATTTATGTGGACTATTTTGGCATCTTCTAGTTATACTTTTTTCCAATGATTATTGCGGTTTTCCAATGGCCTATTTTTCAATGTCTTTTATGGCTGGTGTGTAGCCTGGCTTGCTAAGTCTTCCTGAGTTATTTGCTTATTTTTTGTTGTCATATTCTGAATGATTTTTCCCAGGGAAAAAGTTGCTTAATTGCATATGCATACTTGATTATGAAGTGTGTTGTGAATTCATTTTACCTTTTTTTTTCTTTTTGCTTTATTCATTCTTTAATTACCCTTAACATTGGAGGTCTTGACTTTTTTTCTGATATCAAAAGAATTTTGTTAATTTTAAGTTCATTCTTGTTGCTATATAATAATCTTTTCTATCTGCAGATATATTGAGGCGGGAATGCTTCATAACTATGCTTACATATTAGCACAACTAATGAGTCTACGACTGGTAAAGAGTTCTTCGGCTCTATTTCAGTCTTGAATTTTTTTTTTTTTACCTGTAACATATTGTTAAATGCATTCCTGGAGTTCATAATTTTTTCAAGACTGGAAAGGAATGTTGGAAAGCACACACGATTATTTGTGTTTGCAAATGATGCTATTAGATTGTTGTGAATACCTATTGATGGTTCTTGAATACTTATTTTGCTTCTAGAAGAAATAGATTGTTGTGAATACTATGATCTAGAAGCTCCATGTAAATCTACAAAAAGATTAATATGTTTGTCCAATATCAGGATTTAGGAGTAGTTATAACCTGAAAATAATTAGGTGGCAACACGTATCCAGTTATTTAAAAGATATCTCTTGTTAACTACAGTTATTTCACACATTAACTCCTTCAGGCAGTTAATCATCCTTACCTTGTGGAATATTCTCTTACTGCAATGAAAGGAAAGGGTAAAGCAGTTGATACTAGCAACGGTGATCAATGTAGCTTGTGTCACGATCTTGTAGAAGATCCTGTTGTAAGTTGTTACTTTATTCCATTTCGTATTTTATTTTTGGTCCATTGTATGCAGTAGAGAACGAAGTCATATATTATGACTGAAGTTGATCTCAATGCGGGTGTGCATTTGTCCTGGACCATCACAAGATCTTTGGATTGCTTTATCACTTTGTTTTTGAAATTTTATTGTTTTTTGCTCTTTTCCAATACGTACTTTGTTACTGCTTCAGGTGACATCATGTGCACATGTGTTCTGCAAATCTTGTTTGACTGCTAGCATGGGACATGTCTCCTGCCCTTCGTGTTCAAAGCAGCTCACTGTCGATTTCACTGACAACAAGGATGGCAGGGAGCAGAAAGCAACCAACGTTTTAGGGTTCAAGTCCTCTAGTATTTTGAATAGAATTCCACTCAAGGCTTTCAAGACAAGCACCAAAATAGAGGCTTTGGTATGTCAAATTTGAACACCCCCATCCCCACCCCCAACCACACACACACCACAAACAAATAAAAGGGAAAATAAAAAGTTTTACGAAAGTGAAAGTAAAATAAGGGGATGTTCCTCTTATTCTTTCTTTTTGTTATCCATATCTTTGCCTTTTAACTTTTGATGACTGATGTTTATTATACGATGGAAGAGGTAGTATCCTTAACCACGTAGTATCCATATCTCTCTCTTGTCTCTTCTCTTCTCTCTTCTCTTCCCTTCCCTCTCTCTAAATCTATTTCTCTCAAGAAGTGATATTTATTGAAGGATTCCTTGATTAGGTAGTACATATCATGACGCCAACTGGATAAAGCCACGATCATCCTACTATCAACTCACACCTTCTACCTGATCAAGTGAATTTCTATTGGATTCTAACACCCGATCACAAACAATCTTTAGCCACCAGAGATCATTCTCACATAACCCACCCAATGCTAAGCACTATTCTCAGGCATCGTTGAAGCACCATCAATGATTTAAGTCCACAACACCAAGTTTGCATGTTGCCCTTTATCTATCAGATTTGCTGTTGTTTTGCCTAGAATAAATGCAATAGTTATTCACTCTCCTCTACCTCCCACTTCCCGGCCAACCCGAAGAGGTTGTCAATAGGAATTAAATTAGTAATATAAATATAGTTATTTATAGATTGATGAATTAGTTTGCTTGTTGAATTTCTAGTTAGTTGTCTCATTCTGAGTTAATCAATATCAGAGAGAGGAAATCAGATTCATGGTTGAAAGGGATGGTTCCATGAAGGAATTGTCTTCAGCCAATTTACATCCTTTCTGGATCTCATACATTACTCCCTTCAGAAGGTACAACATGTGTGTTGGGTTTTTAATACTTGTATATCAAGGAGATGAAACTAGAGTAACACAGTTTCTTTGCAGTCGGGAGTGAACTGTGTGCAATTAGATGGGTCTATGTCCCTAGATGCTAGAGATGCTGTTATCACAAGATTTAAGGAGGATCCTGATTGCAGAATATTCCTTATGAGCTTGAAAGCCGGAGGTGTTGCACTCAATCTTACAGTGGCATCAAATGTATGGACTCCTTCGTTTGGGTTAATGTGTGTCATATCTATCATTACACATCGTCTAGGTTCACTTCCATTTGCAAGAGCAATTATTTTGACATTGACATGGTCAGTGGTGGATTATTTCAAGAATGCATGATAATTTCACTTTTATAAGTCTGAGCTGAAGAGTGACTACATGTGCCTCCATGTGTGATTTTGATACAGTATATAGATCAGCTTATTTTAGCTTGACTTAATTAGTGCTTTCTCTACCGGACATGCTAGGTTTTCATGATGGATCCATGGTGGAATCCTGCTTTGGAGCGGCAAGCTCATGATAGAATATATCGAATAGGACAATACAAACCAATCAGGTGTTTTGCAATGATATCTGATTATTAATTATTACGTCGGATAATCCCTTGCTATAAGCTTAATTAGTAATATTTGTTTGTTCGTTACTAGGATTGTGAAGTTTATCATTGAAAGGACAGTTGAGGAGCAGATTTTGAAGTTGCAGGAGCAGAAGGAACTAATGTTTGATGGGTAAGTTAGATTCTCTAACGAGCACTTGAATATCATCGCGGTTTAAAAGGAAAGGTGTAATTTTCATTTTCGTGGTTATTCTTCTATTTACAGGACTGTGGGTGACTCTTCAGAGACTTTCATGAATCTAGGACAATCTGATTTGATATTCCTGTTTGGACTCGCATAATTTGGAAGAGGAGTATGTTCTTGCTTTTGTTTCTAGTTAACTACATATGGTTTGTTTCTCCTTTAATTGGTAAGGTTGAATTTGCATCACCTGCTATAGGAAACTTTCTTTGTTCCAATGTGAATTGGTAAGGCTGAATTTGCCACTAAATCACTCTTCCAATGTGAATGCAAAAGTATAAAATCACATATATGTTACCGATTAAGCCTAAATCCCAACTTACAATTTCAAAAACAAAATTACAGATTTGCAGTTGTTGACCATCAATGTATGAATTTCGTTGCAATGTATTGAAAACTCTTAAGACTTTATTGTATTAAATATTTAATATTAAACGATAAAAATATGAGAAAATGTTAGAGTACATACTAGTACACACACATATACACATGATATGGTAGAGTGACTATTGGGCGAGAGCCAACAAAGTAGCAATGCCTAATGGCCAACAATTGGGACGGTTGCCTTGGTAACACATACAAGTCGATAATGATATTAGTGCAACGCGAGAATAATCAGTATAGTTATGGCACCTTAGAAAACAGAAAGGGTCGAGGTATTTTAGCAGATTTTATGAAGTGATGTGTCACATTTCTTAAATTAAAAGTTGACTCGTCTTATATTATGTATTAGTCATGCTTTATGTAGAATATTGAGTGGACCATGCCAGTGAGTGTGAATCATGTTTTGCACCAAGTTAGTTTACTTCTGAAGAATGAATAAACATTAAAGAGAACACAACGGAAAATGAGTTGAAAATATCAAAAAGAACACACCCTAAATCTTCCTCTGGACTATACATATGAAGAGGCTTACCAACACAATAGAAGCGAAAGAGGATGACGCTTTTTTTTTTTTCCTTCTTTGTTGCCTCAAGAAGGATTTAAGCAAGATGAATGAAGCCGCTCAACTTCCTCACTGGTAGGTAGCTAACCAATTTCTCCCTATCATAATCTTTTTATGCTATGCTATGGTAAAGTTTAAATGTGTTTTGTAACTAACGAACGTGCATTGTATTGACAGATTTTGAGTTTTGAAAATACAATATGAACGACGTCGTTTGAATGCAGCATGATATAAGTGCGTGAAATATTTCAGTGCACCCAATTTGTCTCATTTGCCTCTAGAAAAAGATGGCTTTTCCCGGATGAAATGAAAATTGGATTCATGTAACAGAGAAAGATTTCCCATTCCTTAGCCGTAAAGATATGTGGCCATGAAAGAGAAAGAGGATTAAGTAGAATAGAATTGGTGGGTGGTAGAGTCGTGGAAACGCTTCTTTCTTCCATATTTTGGACCTTAGCTCCGTGGAACAATATATTCTTCTTTGAAACACGGAAGAATTGAAATCTTAGATCAAAACACTATGTATGGATGGTATGAATTGCCCAAACAAGAATTCTTGAACAAATGAACAACCGGTTCAAATATTCACGACCAAGAAATCTTGGATTCTCTTTCGGATAGGCCACGAAAGGAGAAGGAAGGTTGGAATGCCAACATGCGTCTATTATTGAATTCACCCGACCCGATAGTACCCATTTTGGGAGCGCCCCGGTGCTAAAGTCGTTGAATGGGTAAGTCGCCAATCCTCGGACTATGTAATTTGTTGGGTTACTGGGCGGGCATTTTACCGGAGGTTTCTAATCTACCCTTGTGTGATTCCTGTTGAAGCATATATTTGTCTCATTAGCAATGAATATCTATCTATTGGTGATTCAAAAGAAATTATTGATAGCGAAATCATCGATAATTGTCGGCACACTTTTGTCGACGATTATTGAATACAATATCGTCTGTGATACCGACAACCATCGAAAGTGCTTTGATCACTTATCGTCATCAGAATTTTATTCTTTTTATATTTTTTATTTTTATACAAGTTACCGATTAAGTTGAAATATATATTTATTTTTTCTTTACAATATATATGATAATTATTCTTTAATCCAATTTTATGTTTGTATTCAAAACGATTATGATTTGTTTCTTATTTTCATAAGTTGAAGGTCAAGTCTAACATTCTAAATTTATATTCTAATTTTCTAGAAGTAATAAATATTTTAGAAAGGTGTACTAACTCAAATTTTAAAAAATCTCTTAATATTTATGAATTCTCATATATTTATTTATGAATTTGAATAGAATTCTATAGAATTTATAAGATTTCAACAAAATTATATATTACAGATTTTATTGGATTCTCGCGAATTTCTATAGATTCTCATGAATTTGGGGTTTTTTTATAAAAAAAAAATATGATATCAACTCCATAATTACTCATGATTCATGAATATATCTGTAATTGATCCTAGAAAATTGATTGGCAAGGAACATGTTAAAGGAATATGTTTCAAACTTGTGTATATTCAAAAATGGGAGAAACAGATTGAGAGCATATTTGGCTCAGTTTTTTTAATTTTTTTTTTCTAAACTCATTTTTAACCACATAATTTGTGAGATTCATAACTTTTATCAATTTTTCAACTACACATTTTACCAATTTTTTTTTTCAAAATCTCTAAAAAAAATTACTTTTAAACCACACTAAACATACACTCAATGTATACAAAAAAGAAAAAAAAAATGGCGTTGAAAATCCCAAATGTATACATTACATTAACACATAGACACCCTATCAATATGTGCATAAATATATAGAATTTTGAAATACACATAAGAGACCATTTGCTCTCAGTGTGGAAATGGTCACTAACTGTGGCGACCTCAAAATTCTGCCTAAACTTTTTTTTTTTTTTTTTTTGTATTACGCCAAAGAGGGTCTTGGTACCCATATTTTAGGGTATTGATACCCTTTTACGCAGAAAGCAATTCTACTTCCTGGTTTGATTAAAAACCGATTTAAAACATGTTTTCTTTATTTTCTTTTGAGGAGAGTAGTTAGAAACTAATCTTAGACAGGATTTGGAGATCACCCTTTCTCATTTTGCTTCGGATTTGTTTTATTCTTTGTTAAGTAAAAACATGTATACTCGAAGAAATAAAGAACCATAAGGTAAAAGTATGATAATTTAAATATAGCAGAAGTTCATATGAATCTGGTCTTTTAGTTCATTTCACCTTTAATGGTATGAGTTACCACAAAATATGGGCCCAAGTAAGTAAAAGAAGTACCTCACTTACATTTTGGTTTCAAAAATGGCTCATGACAAATCATTACGTCTCATGAACACACCGAAAGCTTGAGCCCGTTGATAAGTACTACTAAATACTTTAAGAAAGAGGTGATATGATAAAGACAATGTTAATCAAAATATTACACTTCATAATAACGAGTAGTAAGATACTCCATGGTCCAAAAATCATATATGTCCACATAAAGGTAGGTGGCTTCATGCTTTTGCATTCCGGGTTGATGGGGATATGAGGACCATATATCAATCTTTGTTATCAAGTGGTATTCATGCTCATCGAAGGCCACTTCCACCCGTTGCCCCCTGACTTCATACATGTCTCGATCCATTTCCTACAAGAGTCATAAAATGACTATGAATGGTGACATTCAATAAGTAAAATTCGATTGCGTGTGTGATATTGCACATAATATATATTTTATCTTTCTTAGGGCCCTTTCCACAAGCAATATTTGTACACCGAAGCTCTCAACGAAATATTCTTGGTGCATAAGTACAATGGCCAAACTTCTTGGGACACTAATCGTCCTTCCATGGGGCTACTTTTGCCCTTGGCCATAGTTGATCAACTCATGAAATTCTTTGTTGCTTTTTGGCCATCCGGTCGGATTTTAAGTCCGCACGTGGGTCGATCTAACCCTTAGCCAATGTTGAATCAACTCTGATTTGGGACCCTAATCGTCCCCATGATGGGGCTGTAATTGCCCCATGATTGGTGTACAAATATGCTAGGGAAATCGATTGTGTCATCACATAACTTGTCTTTATTTGCTTATGAACTTTGTTTTCTCAAGTAGAGCATAAATGAAGTACATAGCTTTTCTCATTCTCATTCTTCCTCATTGTTGCATAAATAGCAAAGATGCTCAAGATGCTCATAAAATCTCATGGATCTCATTGATAAAAATCATTTGGAGCACATAAGAGCACATATAACTTATGCCACATGTAGATGTACATTCTTATCATTTTTACACATAAGGTAGATAATATGAGCCATTCACAACTTGTCATATTATATTGGCATATGTCATTTTAGAGCATATAAATTTATGGGACATGTATACTTATCATCTTGCATAAAAACATATAACGTAATTTACTTACGACTTGGCGTTATCCTTGATCCCACACGAAAAGGGAAGGATCTAACCATTATGATCTTATGTTAAATGTTATTTAAAATCTGGAAATGGAGAGTATTATCACGTAAAGCGCCTTGGTATTTACAGTGCGAGAGGGTATCGATACCCTATCGTAGAAGCGTGGCATAGGGTATCAATACCTTTCGGCAGTAGAGACACGATGAAATCATTTTACTTAGAAACTAAGTTCTACGCCCAAGGAAACTAACTTTCTACACCATGAAATTTGAGTTTCTTGGTCCTTTTAAACTATTGCCCATAATGGGGCTTTGGTGCTTGGGTTGGAAGTTCCTCTATTGAATTAGAAAACCTCCCATCCCTAGCTTTCTTGATATACCAACACTCACCTCCTATTTCTGGTGTCTTTCTCCTAATTGAGGACTACTTCCTCCTTACTTAATGTTAGAAAACGTGAGTGAGGGTTGAGGGAGAGTTATGGGGGTTGGAGAGGAGGAAAGGGGCAAAGATAACTTGGAATGGATGGGGGTATTTATAGGAGCAAAAGGTATCTTTTTCAATGATTACATTCATCCTCATGGTGACACATGTAAAGTTGGGGAGATTTTCGAAGATACACCAGTGAGGGACCTCATAAATTTGTTTTTCCCCAACTACTCACATTTAAGAAGACATTAGGGGCGACTATGGGGTAAAGATGCTAAATTTCCAATTTAGGCGATTCTGGACCCGTTTTGAGTGGATTTTGAAGGTCGAAACGTGCTCATCTTTCGGCGTTACTTATACCATCTCGAAGATCTCACGGGGATCTTCACAACGAACTTTGAATCGTAGAAAGCGGATCATCACGGTGATCACATCATCGTCTCAAAATGGCTTTCGTAACAAATTTCGGGAATTCCAGATTTCCATTTTCCTGGAAGGTTTTTGACAAAAATATTCGGGGCTGATCCCTGAGTCGATCATAGGTGTATTTGGTACCATTTCGAAGGTCTCGTTGTGTACTTCGCAACGCCGTAAGATCCATGGAATTCCGACCAATACACAAATCATGCGATGGCTCCAAAGTTGGCTAGTTAACTTTAAATCAAAAAGCCCAAAACTTTGATTTTTCTCTTTTTGGGCCTTTACCCATCATTTTCACTTTTTAACCAAACAAGCCTTAACAAAAGCCCATAAATCTTTAATAGATTCATCTTAGCCCTTTTATAAAATATTAAATCCAATTTTTCTCCCTTTTTAATATTCGGATTTAAATTAAAAATCTAAGTGCTAAGACCTTTGGAGGAAAATATCGGAACAAATCAACTAAATTCCTTGCTTCATTTCCTTTTTCATATTTAAAATAAAAACACGAATTTTCGGGTCGTTACAATCTTCCCTCCTTAAATAAATTTCGTCCTCGAAATTTACCTAGAATAGCTCGGGAAACTTTTCTTTCATTTCATCCTCTCGCTCCCAAGTCTCCTCTTCAATAGCTTCGCTTCTCCATAATATTTTGACCAACGGGACTTCTTTATTTCTGAGGCGCTTTGTTTCCGTCATGAGGATTTTAACGGGTCGTTCCTCTAACGTTAGGTCGGCTTGAATTTCGGTAGGCACCTCGGCAAGTACATGTGATGGATCTGGGATGTATTTTTGAAGTGTAGACACATGAAACACATTGTGCACTTTACTCAATGAGGTTGGTAGCTCCAACTTGTAAGCAAGTGGTCCAATTCTTTCTTTTATTTCAAAGGGTCCGATGTACCTGGGTGTCAATTTTCCTTTCTTGCCGAACCTAAACATCCTTTTTATTGGTGATATTTTAATGAAGACTTTATCCCCCACTTCAAATTCCAACGGTCGACGCCTTTTATTTGCGTAGCTTTCGTTGACGATCTTGGGCGGCCGCTTATATTCTTTTTAATTTTCTCAACCACGAGACCATGTCTTGAACCATTTACGGTCCTATTAGATGTCTCTCTCCCACTTCGTCCCAATATAAAGGTGATCGACATTTCCTTCCATACAAAGCTTCATATGGAGGCATCCCAATTGATGATTGGAAGTCATTGTTGTAACATAAATTCGACTAACGGCAGATAACGGTCCCAATTTCCAAAGAAATTCTAGGATACTTGCTCGTAGCATGTCTTCAAGAGTTTGAATGGTCCTTTCAGTTTGTCCATCGGTTTGTGGATGGAAAGCGGTGCTAAAATGTAGCTTTGTGCCCAATGACTTATGTAGCTCTCGCCAAAAGTGAGATAGAAATCGAGGATCTCTATCAGATACGATGGAGGCTGGGACTCCATGTAGTCTCACTATTTCTTGAATATAAAGATTCGCATATTGTTCCATCTTGTAGGTCGTCTTCACTGGTATAAAATGTGCCGATTTGGTTAGACGATCGACTACTACCCAAATAGCGTCACAACCTTTTGGTGTCTTTGGTAGTCCAACTACGAAGTCCATCGAGACTTTTTCCCATTTCCACTCGGGATTGGAAGTGGTTCTAGATTTCAATGGGTCTTTGATGTTCGGCTTTTACTGTTGACAAATTAGGCATCTTGCCACGAAGTCGCCGATTTCTCTCTTCATATCGGCCACCAAAACATTGCCTTAATTTCTGGTACATTTTGTAGATCACAGGTGTACCGAAATAAGGCGTGCTATGTGCTTCTTGCATTATCTCCTTTCTGATTTCTTCTTCTTGGGGCACATAAATCATGTCCTTATATTGAAGGATTCCATGTATCGACGTACGATAGTTTGTTGGCTTTCCTTTTGTCATTTTCCTTCTCATCTTTCCTGCAAATATGTCAGTCTCTTGTGCCTTCTTAATCCGATCTTGTAAGGTGGATCGAATTGTCATTGTTGAAAGCCTCTCATCTCCTGGTGTCAAGATTTCCAAATTGAAGTTTTCTACTTCCTTACTCAATTCTCGAGACTTTCTTGGCGCCTTGCGACTTAATGCATCTGCTACTACGTTGGCTTTTCCAGGGTGGTAATTGATTGTGCAGTCATAATCCTTCACTAACTCTAACCAACGACGCTGACGCATATTTAGCTCTTTTTGAGTGAAGAAATATTTCAAACTTTTGTGGTCTGTAAATATTTCACACTTTTCGCCGTATAAATAATGTCTCCATATTTTCAAGGCGAAAACTATTGCTGCTAGCTCCAAGTCGTGAGTTGGGTAGTTCTTCTCATACGGTTTTAATTGTCTAGAAGAGTAGGCAATTACCTTACCGTCTTTGCATCAAGACGCAACCAGACCTGCATTTAGAAGCGTCGCTATAGATGGTAAAACCTTCGTTTCCATTTGGGATTGTAAGAATAGGGGGCGACGTGAGTCTTTGTTTTAGTTCTTAGCTGCGCTCACAAGCTTCATTCCATCTAAATGGGACATTCTTTCGAGTCAATTGAAAGTTAAGGAGTGGCAATCTTTGAAAATCTTTGCACAAATCGTCGATAGTATCCTCGCTAAACCCAAGAAACTTCTTACTTGATTGGGGTTGATGGCGAGGCCATTCCATGATCGCCTCAATCTTGCTTGGATCAACTGCTATGCCTTCCTTGGACACAACATGTCCCAAGAATATTACTTGATCCAACCAAAATTCACACTTTTTGAATTTGGCATACATTTGCTTTTCTCGTAGAATTTGAAGGACTATTCTCAAGTGTGAGGCATGTTCTTCTCGTGTACGGGAATATATCAAAATATCGTCGATAAAGACTATAACGAACTTATCAAGATATTCCTTGAATACTCGATTCATCAAGTCCATAAATGCACAATTTGGTGCATTTGTCAAGTCGAAGGGCATTACCAAGAATTCATATAGTGACCATAACGGGTGCTAAAAGCGATTTTGGGACATCTTCTTCCTTGATTTTCAAGCGATGGTAGCGGTTCTAAGACTATTTTTGAGAATCTTGCGAGAACTTGGAGTTGATCAAAGAGGTCATCTATTCTAGGAAGTGGATATTTGTTCTTGATGGTCACTTTGTTCAATTCTCGATAGTCTATACATAATCTCATCGATCCATCCTTCTTCTTGACGAACAAAACTGGGGCTCCCCAAGGTGAAACACTTGGGCGGATAAATCCCTTTTGGATCAATTCGTCTAGTTGAGTTTTCAACTCCTTCAATTCCAACGGTGCCATCCTATAGGGTACTTTGGAGATTGGTGATGTTCGAGGGAATAATCTCGATTCCAAATTCAATCTCTATCTCGGTGGTAGTCGGGTAAATCGTCTGGGAATACATCAGGGTACTCTTGTACCACTGGTAACGATGTTAAAGGATTTCCAGATTCAGCTTGGATTTGGTGTAAGCTTACCCAAAAGCCTTCGCTTCCTTTTTCAATCAATTTAGAAGCTTTTAAAGCGGAGATAATGATTTTCGAAGTTTTCTCCGGTCGAGGAAAAGTTATTGGTCCCTCACCAGGCATATTTAAGGCTTTTGACTTACAATCAATCGTAACCCCATACTTAGATAGCCAATTCATCCGTAAGATTAAATCAAAATCTCTTAAGTTGAGAAGAATCGGGTTAGTAGGATAAAGTTTTTCCATAAGTTGTATTACAGCGTGCGGGACAAACTGTCTAACACAACAATTCTGGACGAAGGTAAAACTACTTCTATTTACGGCCTAAGAGCTAGGACTTAGCTCGAGCATTTTCGCCTTATGAGTTGCAATGAAGGAATGCGTAGCACCGGAGTCAAATAGCGCATACATAGGTTGGGTTTTAACATAGATCGTACCTGCCACCACGTGACTATCTTCTTCATCTTACGCCTAACCATGGCGTACACTCTTGCTTTTCCTTCTCTCCACGAAACTTATTTGGGCGGTCTCGGCTTATGTGTCCGTGTTTCTTGCAATAGAAGCACGTCCCTTGTCTCTGTTAGACACTCCCCATTATGAGTTTTTCCACATTTGGAGCATGAAGGAATGGTCCTTGCCTCAATCTGGTTGTTTGGTCTACCTCTTTTTAGATGAGGTTCGTTCTTCTTTTCTCCTTGGCGTTTTCCAGTCCACTTCCTTTCATTCCAGTTCTTGTTGGCTCTAAACCCCTTTTGGTTCTGATTTCGGTTTAGATTCTTTGCTTCTCGAGCCCGAACAATTTTAACTTCGGCCTGCTCGGCTAGTAAGGCTTTATCGATCACTTCTGGGAAACCCATGTTCTGAATCCCAGACATGAGTACATCCCTGTTCAACTCGGGCCTTAACCCTTCAAGAAAACAATCAATTTTCAATCCATTCGTGCCTACCATATGAAGCAAATAAACGGGACAGTTCCTCAAACTTTCTTATGTACTCACATCATCATTGCTCCTGTCTTAAGCTGGATAAATTCATTCGGCTTCCGATTTCTAGTGGAAGTGGAAAATACTTGTTTCTAAATATTTGGTGAACTTTTCCCAATGTTTGTTGTTTCTCCCATGCTTGTCAAAGTATCCCACCAATGTCCCGCACTTCCTCGGAGCATGAAGGACGCACATATTACTTTTTCATTATCCGTCACGTGAGCGTAGGCAAACATACGCTCCATTGTCCTTAGCCAGTTCTCGGCTTCAATTGGATCTTTTGCCTCTAAAAAAGTAGGGGGATTGAGGCGACGGAAACGATCACTGCTGAGATCTCTCTCTTGATGTGGGTTTGCAGCTGGGGGTGGTTGATTCATGAACTGTTCTAGTTGACGGGCCTGTTGCTCCACTAACTGGGTCAGTCGATCAATAGTTCGGTTTGCCATTTTGATTTTCTAAATAAGGTAAGAAAGAGAATGATTCATCCTTTATAAATTTGTACAAGTACAAAACACATGTTAAAGGAAGTAAAATAGCATCATTACTTTTGCAAGTTTGGAAAAAATAATTCAGACAGTTTCTGTTCAGGTAGGGTATTGATACCTTTTTATTGGGTACCAATACCCATCATGATAATTCAATGGAACACGTTTTTTTTTGGTGGGGGTAAAATGGACTTTTGTCATAACTTTTAACTTCATCCCATATTTTCCAAAATTCATTTCTGTGCCTTAGTCCCTCCCGCCTCCGATTCCTCTTCTTCCCCAAATTTCTTCCACACTCAAAACACCAAGGGCTCATACATTTTCTCCCAAATCTCTTCATGGGTCCTTCTAAAAGAGTTCTACAAAGGGTAAGGGTGCTGCTGGCTGCGGTTTCCAAGGCGAGGACTCCTCGGGTTCAGTCGGGACCACGGCGGAGGAGGGCTGCGCCGTGCATGAGTTCTTCTCGAGGTGAGAGGCTCGGCCAATGAAGATGGGTTTCCTTCCCATTGGTTTCAAAGCGCGGTGCCTTCCTCGGTATAGTTCGTTTTCAAATCGAGGGATTTTCTTGGGGTCGGAAATAGATTTTCCCTTTTGGAATCTGTGAACTTTGCCTATTTAGGGCAATTCCATAGTTTTGGGTGGATGAAATTCTTGGGTCTATCTAGGAATTCTTTGTGAAAAGTGGTGAGGCATTTCTATGCCAATGCGGAAGTTTTGAGAGCCAAGTCGGGTATCTTAGAACCTTCATAAAAGGGTGGCCTTTGAGGTTGATGTGTAAATTATTCTTTGAACTATATGGAATCCCAACTGGAGGAGAATTCTATGGCGGGTCTTTCAACCGTCTTGAAGCTTGCCGGGTGGTTTTTAAAGATGAGGCTATGGTTCAACCTTCTAGGGACGTTTCTTTGCTAGATCGGGACATGCGTCTACTTCACTTAATCATCATTCATGTGCTTAAACCCGGAAGGAAAGCATCATCCTTAACTAATGAGGATACATGGATGATGTGGAAAATTGCTTTGGGTCAAAGAATAGACTTATGTGATTTAATTGCCTCGGAGATGATAGAGTGTAGGAACAAACCGGAGTTGAGGTCGCTCTATGGTCGTTTGATTACCGACATAGTAATCAAATTAGGGTAAGGACCTTAAGGAGAGAAACTTTCCTATCCGCATCCCAATACAAAGATCGGGGCGGGTTCTCTTGTGAAAGCTCGATTCAAACTGGTGGATGGGGTTTGGACTAAGCCGGAGTAGAGGTTGAAGATGAAGAGGTTGAAGGGTTGCTCATTTCTTGCCGCCTTCACCGGCCGTAGGGTGAATTCATGGCTGATTTGGACTTTCCAAGCAAATGTAATGGATAATCTATCTGAGTTACGTGCACAAACCGAGAGATTATGGCTAGGCAAGACCATTTGGATGAGATGATCAAGAGTTTGCAAGATTCGGAGGATGAAGAGTAGTTGATTACCCTTCCCCAAAATGTATCCCTTAGGCTTTTAACTAGGGATGGCAAAAAAAACCATGGACCGAACCCGCCTGCCGCCCGCCCCGCCCGGGCTGCCCGCCCGCTTATTCGGGTAATAAGGCGGGTCCGGGCGATTTTTTCCGCCATGAACCCCCCCTTGCCCGCCCCCCACCAAGGAAATTTTTTTTTTTTTTTTTTTTGTAAAATCATAAAATAGAATATAAATTAAAACTTTGTTGAAAATGGACCAAAGAAGAATCGAACTCGGGTTGAAATTATAAATTATAAATCTTAATCATTACACCATAATCCCATTCTTGAATTTTTTTGTTTTGTTTGCTACAAATATTTTTTTAAAAATTATTTATTTTTAATTATTTTTTCGTTTTTAAAAAAAAAAAAAAAAAAAAAATTCGCATAGGGCGGTTGGCGGGTCAGGCCGACCGCGCCGCCCGCCCGCCCATGGTCATGGTCCATGGTCGCTGGGCTGGGCAGGCGGGAAAAAAATTCAGGCGGTAAGGGGGGGGCCGACCCGCCCGGACCCGCCCCCATTGCCATCCCTACTTTTAACTCTTTTCTTTTCCAACAACTATGCCTACTTATTTCGCTTGCAAGGTTCTCGAGATGATATTTTTGACTTCAATCGTTTGCAAGCTAAGGAATTTCAAAAAAAAAAAAAATGTCTTGTGCTTATCCTTTTATGAATGCTCAACATTGTTCTTACTTATCATGGTCTAACATAATCATATATTGGATTTCATTTTAATAGGCTCTAAATTCCTATGTTGAACTGCCGGGTCTAATCTAGCAAGTAAAACACTTTATGCACATTAAGATAAATCACCATAAAACTTTAAACACTAGAAATGGAAAGAGGTCATGGCATCTGGGAGGTGGAAGTTGTCTTTGATGGCGAATACCATTGATCAAAGTCTCTGAGAACCATTAAACCGAAGCTCGATAACAAGTCTTGTGGCGACCTCAAAATTCGCCTAAACTTTTTTTTTTTTTTTTTGTATTACCAAGAGGGGAATCGGTACCCATATTTTAGGGTATTGATACCCTTTACTGAGAAAACAATTCTACTTCTGGTTTGATTAAAAGCGATTTAAAACATGTTTTCTTTATTTTCTTTTGAGGAGAGTAGTTAGAAACTAATCTTAGGCGAGGATTTGGAGATTACCCTTTCTCATTTTGCTTGATTTGCTTTATTCTTTGTTAAGTAAAAACATGTATACTCGAAGAAATAAAGAACCATAAGGTAAAAGTATGATAATTTAAATATAGCGAAGTTCATATGAATCTGGTCTTTTAGTTCATTTCACCTTTAATGGTATGAGTTACCACAAAATATGGGCCCAAGTAAGTAAAAAAGTACCTCACTTACATTTGGTTTCAAAAATGGCTCATGACAAATCATTACGTCTCATGAACACACCGAAAGCTTGAGCCGTTGATAAGTACTACTAAATACTTTAAGAAAGAGGTGATATGATAAAGACAATGTTAATCAAAATATTACACTTCATAATAACGAGTAGTAAGATACTCCATGGTCCAAAAATCATATATGTCCACGCAAAGGTAGGTGGCTTCATGCTTTTGCATTCCGGGTTGATGGGGATATGAGGACCATATATCAATCTTTGTTATCAAGTGGTATTCATGCTCATCGAAGGCCACTTCCACCCGTTGCCCCCTGACTTCATACATGTCTCGATCCATTTCCTACAAGAGTCATAAAATGACTATGAATGGTGACATTCAATAAGTAAAATTCGGTGCGTGTGTGATATTGCACATAATATATATTTTATCTTTCTTAGGGCCCTTTCCACAAGCAATATTTGTACACCGAAAGCTCATTTGAAATATTCTTGGTGCATAAGCACAATGGCCAAACTTCTTGGGACACTAATCGTCCTTCCATGGGGCTACTTTTGCCCTTGGCCATAGTTGATCAACTCATGAAAGTTCTTTGTTGCTTTTTGGCCATCCGGTCGGATTTTTAAGTCATGACGTGGGTCGATCTAACCCTTAGCCAATGTTGAATCAACTCACGATTTGGGACCCTAATCGTCCCCATGATGGGTCATAATTGCCCCATGATTGGTGTACAAATATGCTAGGGAAATCGATTGTGTCATCACATAACTTGTCTTTATTTGCTTATGAACTTTGTTTTCTCAAGTAGAGCATAAATGAAGTACATAGCTTTTCTCATTCTCATTCTTCCTCATTGTTGCATAAATAGCAAAGATGCTCAAGATGCTCATAAAATCTCATGGATCTCATTGATAAAAATCATTTGGAGCACATAAGAGCACATATAACTTATGCCACATGTAGATGTACATTCTTATCATTTTTACACATAAGGTAGATAATATGAGCCATTCACAACTTGTCATATTATATTGGCATATGTCATTTTAGAGCATATAAATTTATGGGACATGTATACTTATCATCTTGCATAAAAACATATAACGTAATTTACTTACGACTTGACGTTATCCTTGATCCACCTGAAAAAGGGAAGGATCTAACCATTATGATCTTATGTTAAATGTTATTTAAAAATCGGAAATGGAGAGTATTATCACGAAGCGCCTTCGGTATTTACGGTGCAGGTGGAGGTATCGATACCTCATCGTAGAAGCGTGGCATAGGGTATCAATACCTTTCGGCGAGAGACACGATGAAATCATTTTACTTAGAAACTAAGTTCTCGCCCAAGGAAACTAACTTTCTACACCATGAAATTTGAGTTTCTTGGTCCTTTTAAACTATTGCCCATAATGGGGCTTTGGTGCTTGGGTTGGAAGTTCCTCTATTGAATTAGAAAACCTCCCATCCCTAGCTTTCTTGATATACCAACACTCACCTCCTATTTCTCGGTGTCTTTCTCCTAATTGAGGACTACTTCCTCCTTACTTAATGTTAGAAAACGTGAGTGAGGGTTGAGGGAGAGTTATGGGGTTGAGAGAGGAGGAAGGGGCAAAGATAACTTGGAATGGATGGGGGTATTTATAGGAGCAAAAGGTATCTTTTCAATGATTACATTCATCCTCATGGTGACACATGTAAAGTTGGGGAGATTTTCGAAGATACACCAGCAGGGACCTCATAAATTTGTTTTTCCCCAACTACTCACATTTAAGAAGACATTAGGGGCACCTATAGGGTAAAGATGCTAAATTTCCAATTTAGGCGATTTACGGACCGCTTTTTGAGTGGATTTTGAAGGTCGAAACGTGCTCATCTTTCGACGTTACTTATACCATCTCGAAGATCTCACGGGGATCTTCACAACGAACTTTGAATCAGAGAAAACGGATCATCACAGTGATCACATCATCGTCTCAAAATGGCTGCTCGTAACTAAATTTCTCGGGAATTCAGATTTCCATTTTCTGGAAGGTTTTGACAAAAATATTGGGCTGATCCACGAGTCGATCATAGGTGTATTTGGTACCATTTGAAGGTCTCGTTGTGTACTGCCCATAGCGCCAGTAAGATCCATGGAATTCCGACCAATACACAAATCATGCGATGGCTCCAAAGTTGGCTTGTTAACTTTAAATCAAAAAGCCCAAAACTTTGATTTTTCTTTTGGGCATTTACCCATCATTTTCACTTTTTAACCAAACAAGCCTTAACAAAAGCCCATAAATCTTTAATAGATTCATCTTAGCCCTTTTATAAAATATTAAATCCAATTTTTCTCCCTTTTAATATTCGAATTTAAATTAAAAATCTAAGTGCTAAGACCTTTGGTGGAAAATATTGGAACAAATCAACTAAATTCCTTTCTTCATTTCCTTTTTCATATTTAAAATAAAAACACGAATTTTCGGGTCGTTACACTAACGTTTGTTTTTTGGCACAAAGTCCATAACCTATGTATTTTAGTGCGCAATTGGTCTTTAATTGATGAAAAATATAAATATGCCATTAATTTTAATAAGAAAAAATTGCAATTGCATTATTTACTTTTGCAAAAAGTGTAAATGGGTTCTGTACATTTATTAAATAATATTTAATTTAACATACAAAATATATCATTATAGTCGTGTTAATTAAATTTTTCATAAGAGAAAAATATAAAATTATTGTACTTTAAGTATATGTAATTGCTATGTGATATGAAAAACTTGAATAAAAATTAAGTTAAATAAATAACAAAATGACGTATATAATTTTTTGGCATTGAGTTAATTTTATTATGTTTTTTTTAACATAAAAATATTAATAAAAATTAATTTATACATTATGTGTTCTTTATTTTTGAACGCAAATAAAACGATAAATTAAAATATAAAAAATAGATTTAGAGTTCTAATATTTGTAATTAATAAATGAATAGCTCGATTAAATAAAAGTATTTGAGCATTATGTTTGTGACAAAATTATTTTTTTTTTTATATTATAATGATAAAATAAAAGTTTAAATTTTAAATAATATAATTACTTAATAAAAAATTATTTAATATATTTGTTAATAATTATGAGTTTAAATTTTAGTTATTTTATAATAGTTTGTAAAATATACAAATCAATTTAGTATATATTATACAACTCGTTAGTTTAATTTTTTATAAAAAAATAAAACTATTGGACCTATTTGTATTTTTTACAAATGTCAGGAATCTAATTAAAAAATTTCTAATTAAAACTAATGGCATAATTGTTTTTTTCATTAAATAAGAACCAATTATGCACCACAACACATAAGTTAGGAAATTATGTGCGAAAAAACAAACATTATGAACAATTTATGCACTGAGGACAAATGTTAGAAACTATTTGCACATATTTTTCCATCAGAAATTGTGCGAAAACGACAAATAGCAAAATTAAACAACTACAAAGATTGAAATACAAGAACATTGAATACACAGATAAATTAGCAAGTGTATCTATAGGTGGAGTGCATACCTGCAATCTAAAGATCAAATAACGATGCAAAATGTAGATATAGATATTAATGGTTTGGAGATTCAAGAGGTAGAGAAGTTGATTGATATTTCGAAGGGACAAACTTGAATTTTTAAAGAATTTGATATTTATATTTATTGATTCGAAATTCATTAAAATCTTTCGGTGAATGAAATTTTTAGAAATTCAATAGTTATTGGGACCACCTAGATTTCTAAAAAATCTATTTAAATATTGGTTGAGAATACTTAAATTTCAATAAAATATATTAAAATTTAAAATGAAAACACTTAAATTTATATGAATTCATAATATCTATTCAAATTAAAATTGAGAACACCCTGTTTTATCTTGTGTAATATGATAGAAAAAATGATGTATGGGTGTAATTGTCATTTGCCGTGTGTGTGTTTAAAAATACAAATGATGTACGGTATAATTGTCATTTGTCATCTACATTTGGCGACTCCACATTAGCGATTCTCACTGGCAGGACTAAGCATATATTTGGCACCACTTAAATTATAATTTCAGCTGGTCAAACATAATTCTCATCCACACATTTCATGGGACCCACAACTTACAACCACTTTTTATCGCACATTTACCAATCGCTTATAATATAAGACTTAAATTATAATTTCGGCACCTCCAAACATATGCTAAGATATATAAAATGGAAAACACGTCTTTCTCGCCGCGAAATTTCTTTTCCCACAAAATTTGCATTGAAGGTCATCAATTATAGCCTCAATAGCAAGTACTTCTCTTACTTTTTTTCTCTAAATTTATTTATCCATTCTAAATATTTTGTAGCATGTAAGTGTCTAGTCGATGGTTTATGTGCATGTTAATCATTAAGAAAAATACATGAGTCCAGGGGTGGAGCCAGATATTTTTTATTGTGGGGTTAAAAATATAGATATAATTTTTTTTAAAAAAATAACATAATAATAATAAAAATAAATCAGTACATTATTACAATCGTAACATATGCGTTTACATATTTTTAAAATGGCGTATAATTACATCGTTATCAATATTGTCAAACAACTTGATTGTTTGTCTATGAATTAAGAAAAAATATAGTTCACAAAGTGTTGAAAAACAAGAAGATGAAATTGAATATAGAAGGCAAATAGTTATGGAGAAAAATATAATATGTATGATTTCCTTTACAATTGATCTCCTATATATACAAAAAAATCCTTAGACTAATTACCTTAAATATCGCATAATATAATCAATCAAAAATATTTACGGGGCTAAGAATGAAAAATTATATATTACAGCATAAGGAAAAAATATCAAAAAGGAAGAAAATTCGCATGTACTGAAAAGGAGAATTATGTTTGCATGGTTCTCGAGATTGGTGATCGCGAGATGGCCTCTAGGTGAAACCAGATGCCAAATGCATAACACCATGGTGATCCCGTAAAATTTTAGTAAATTTAATCGCTGAGTCTCTACCTGGACGGGAGATTTTTAATAGAAAATTTATCCATTTTCGTGGATTGACCAATTTTCGTTTAGCAGATTCTTAATGGAAGTTTATTTTAATTTTTATTGGGGCATAAGGTAATGACACGTTAGAGAAATGTTTAATTTTTTTTTTGAATCACATTTGACCCATGTGGATCCACCCCTACACGAGTCTAACAAATCAAACTTAAGGGTAAACTAGAAAAATATTAATTTATTTTTAAAAAAAAAATCAAACTTAAGGGTAAACTAGAAAAATATTAATCTATTAAAAAAGGGTAAACTAGATAAATATTAATTTATTAAAAATAAAAGGAAAAAAATGAATGAAAACTCTCATCTCGCTTCACTACATTGTGAGCTTATGTTTCTTTCACAATTCCACACCGACACACCCAAATACATTCCCAGCTCTACCCGCTAAAATCACTATTACAGTCATCTTGCAACCTCATCTCATCCCAAACTCACGGTAATCCCTTGCCCCCTATGCATCTCTTCTCCCTGAGTCTCCTATCCCTCCACGACAATTGTTTTTGGTGTGTAATTCCATGATAAGTAATTGACTGTGCATGATTTGATAGTATTGCTTAGTATTAACTGTACACGACTATGCAATAATCTAACTATCAACAACTTATTAAGACAAAATTAAACTTGTCTCATTAAAACCGTGGCAATCTTTGGCTAATGTCATGCGTACCAAGTGCACTCGTTACCACAACTGTCTACCATTTCGTTTGGCACATAATTAGGGGCGGATCCACGTGGGGTCATGTTGGGATCAATTCACCCCCACCCCCACCCCCCCCCCCACCCCCCCCCCCCACACACATATATATAATGTGTAATTACATTAGTCCCAATAAAAATAAAAATAGACTTTCATTAAGAATCTTCTAATAAAAATTGGTTAATATGTGAAAATTGACCAATTCGTAGAAATAGACTAATTTCTTGTTTAAAATCCCAAATATTCACCATGTGTTTAGCCGATTTCTTCATCTCATCTCTTCAATCCGATCTTCTACAATTTATTTCTTCGTCTTTCAAATTTGTTAGAACTCTGAACCTCCTACTAGGGTTTCTTCTTTGTCCACGGGGTCCTCGTCGTTGCATTTCTCCCACACATACACTTTACCTTATCAATGATTTGGACAGTGGCCTCTGAATTTTTCATTGCAATTGAATCAGATTAGGGATTGGGATATGATTACAGTTCTTATTTTGAATTTGTACTTGCAATTTGGAATATTAGAGTTCAAGGTCTGATTTTGAGATTTCTACAAATATGATAAAAGACATGTTTGTGGATTGATAATTGTTGCAAATGTGTGTTCGAGAATACTTACGGGCTAATGTGGATGGTTTTAATGGCTATTTTGGTGCCACGTCCGATTCTGTCGGCCACGTGGAATTTTTCGTCAACTTTTACAAACGGAGAGATAATGCGCGGTGGATGGTAGATAAGTTACAAAGTTTAGTGAGTAACGAGTTACATTTCAAAGTTCAATGAGTAAATAGTTACTTGGTTAAAGTCCAGTGTATATTTATTAAATTAACCTGTTGATGTGGATGACTTTAATGGCTGTTTTGATGCCACGTTTAATTCCGTTAGCCACGTAAAATTTTCCATCAATTTTTTCAAAATAATGTATGGTGAATGATAGACAAATTATGTAACCAATTATTACGACTGTAGGGAGTTTCACTTTCACTCACCTAAAATAAATACTTACGTCTGTCTTCAACTTTTCAATATTTTTTCCCTATTACCTCAATTATCTTCTTCCCAATTATCTCTCTTAAATATTCTTCTTCAAATATTTTCTTTTCAACTTTGTTCCTCCTATCAATCTCTATTTATTTTTCTACAGTCGAATTTCACCGTATACTAATATTTCAAAGTTCGTAAATAGTTATCACGAACATAGAAATTTACTACACCTTCTTCAAATTTTTTTCTTAATTGTTTCAATTCTTTCCTTTCTAATTATTTTTCTCTTCACTATTCTTCACTATTCTTCTCCAAATATTTATTTCTTAAAATTGTTTTTTCTATCAATTTTTATTTATTTTTTTATGATCGGATTTGATTGATAAACGGTATACTATTTTGGTCAAATTTAATGTTTATTTATTATTATTAATTAAATTAACACCTCACTATAACGACAGACAGAAAACCTTGAGCACCCTCTCCCTCTCCCTCTCCTCTTTTCTGCAAAAGAAAAACCCTAATTTTATTTTATTGTTTTCTTTTGCACTTCTTATCAACAATGAAGCTTCGCTCTCGTGGTGATGGCCCTTCTTCTTCCAAAGGTTTGATTCCTTTTATTTCTTCTTTTTCTCCTTTTAGACTTATTTGCCCCCTCATCATAAAAAACGCAACCGTTTTTATTTTTATTTTTATTGATTTATCTCTCACTGACTAGTACTTATCTGTATATTTATTACAATTACATGCTTGTTCGTGTGTATACTCGTTTTCGCGTTGAGTATTAAATTTGACTATGAAAGTGATAGCAGGGAACATGAATCCCGAGTACATAGAGGTCTCTGATGATGATCGTTACTTGATGGATTTGGATGCCGATTATAACGCTTTAAGTAATGAAGACTCAGAAGAAGAGGCTGCAATTGAAATTAGTGATGATGATTTTGTGCATAGTGTTTCAAAAAGGAGGAGAAGTAACTCGTCGAAGAAGACTGGAGAACAGGGTCGTGAAGTAGAGAATGGCGTTGAAGAAGGGGGAGAAATCGAAATTGATGGGAGTGTTGTGAAAGAAGTGGAGGGCAACGGACTAGATTTTGATTTTTCTAAAGTGGCACTGGCAGAAGAGGCGCGTGAGAGAAAGAAGAAGAGTAAGAAGAAGAAAGAGGATAGGCCCATATTAATGTGGGAAGTATTGGAACAAGAGAATGAGAGATGGGTTGCTGAGAATTTGGCAAAAGACATTGACCTGAGCAACCAGAATGACATGGTGGCTGAAACTGTTGATCCTCCATCTGATTTGATAATGCCACTGCTGAGGTACCAGAAAGAATGGTTAGCTTGGTCTTTGAAGCAAGAAGAATCTGCTATCAGAGGAGGCATCCTGGCAGATGAGATGGGGATGGGCAAGACTGTCCAGGCAATATCACTTGTTCTTGCCAAACGAGAAATCATCCGAGCAACTTTTGGGAATGAATTACCCTCATCTTCTACCACATCCTCCATGAAGTTTCCAGTAATTAAAGGCACCCTTGTTATATGTCCCGTGGTGGCTGTGATGCAATGGGTAAGTGAGATTGACCGTTTCACTTCAAAAGGAAGCACAAAGGTGCTTGTTTATCATGGAGCCAACAGAGAAAGGAATATTTACCAGTTTTCCGAGTATGATTTTGTTATAACTACATATTCAATTGTCGAGGCCGATTACAGAAAGTATTTGATGCCACCCAAAGAAAAATGCCAGTGGTGTGGAAAACTATTCTATGATCACAAGTTGAAAATTCACTTGAAATATTTTTGTGGACCTGGTGCTGTAAGGACTGATAAGCAGTCGAAGCAGAAGAGGAAGGATTACAAGCAGAAGAAAACGTCTGACTCTGTGGTCGAAACTAAGGGGAGAAATCCTATGAAAGGTAGGAAGCATAATGATGGCGAGAAGGATATGGAAAATGGTGGTTCAGTTGAAACTTCAGCTCCATCTGGACAACTCTTGCCTGCAGGCAAATCTATATTGCACTCTGTGGAATGGAATCGTATCATTTTGGATGAGGTGAGCTATTAGGTTTGTTGGTTCTTAAATATGCAGTTTTAATATTTTAATTCCGAGAGTCCCTTACTTTTCCAAAGAATTCAACGATTATACTTCTAATTAGGATCAAACATGAAGCTATTCCACATATTCATAGTGTAACTGTACATCTATTTCTTTATATCCAAAGATTCCTTGATTCCTTTAATTTTCATACCGTTTATTTAAAATCACTGCATGGATCCCTTAAATTCTCTATCATTGGGTACTTCCATGTCGCCGCCCCTTCACCTCTTGTTGGATGCCTCAGCTATCGATTCCTGCTTCGCCCTTGCTCATTATGTATTTGCTTTCAGTTGCAAAATTAATAATAATAACATGAAAATTTGTTAGGACTATTACTGGTAAAGAATTTCATGCTAGCTTCTTCTTGGTTTTTCCATCATGCACTGGATCCTTATGGCAGAGGCTTGAACCAATCAAATGAAGCATTTAGGAATAAACCTGCTAATTTTCCCTGCATTTTGGTGACCTATTTCTTAATGCCCGCATTTTTTTAGTGGACCTTTTTCATTATTGACCTATTTCTTAGACACATAAATGATCCAGCATATAGAAATAGCGGAATTGGTGATTGGATGCCATGTGTTAGGATTCTTTCGGAATCTGCTGTGCTATTCAACCATCTCTGCGCTGAATCTCCTAGTTCATCTTCTTGGTCCCTTAATTTTAAATTTTCCATTGTTAAAATTTATATTTGTTGTTCTTAAGTATTCTCTCTCTCTCTCTCCCCCCGCGTGTGCGGTATTATTATTTTTTTCTAACAAGTCCACATCAGTGGCCGCACTTGTTCATTTGATCATTCTGCATGTAAGGCTTTTGAACGAGTTATTGGCTCTTCCGGTCTTTCTTCTGCCCTCCTTAAAATAAAGCAGTCTAAAGCTTTCTCATTGATTAACTGTGACGCAGGCCCATTATATAAAAGACAGACGCAGTAATACAACCAGAGCTGTTCTTGCTTTACAATCTTCATATAAGTGGGCTTTAAGTGGCACACCCCTCCAGAATCGTGTTGGAGAGCTTTACTCACTCGTAAGTTATTCTGGAAGTAGATTAGTTTGGTCGTGCAACTTCATACTTAGATCTAACAAAAGATAATTACCATTCACGCAGGTTCGCTTTCTGCAGATAGTTCCTTTCTCTTATTACTTCTGCAAGGACTGTGATTGCCGTTCACTAGATTATAGGTACAGTTGAAGCATTTCATGATTCTTTAACTGTTAAATTAAATCATGCCCCTAATCTCTGTGAACCCCCCATCCCCAACCCCCAAACCCAAAGGGAAAAAGAAAAGAAACACCGGGGAATGAAACAACAGATCTACTGTTACAAATATGAAGTTAGGTTATTTGAAAAATGTTAGTATTCCTACCGATAAATCCACAACTGAGGTAACTCTCTGGAGAGCTTATAATTATGTTGTGCAAAGAGCAATGTCGTTTCCTAGCTCCTCACATTCAGGACTAGTGCCTTGTGCAGTCTTCTATTAAATTTTTAATATCATCTTTCTTTATTTCATGTTCCTCGCTGTTTGTGCAAAAAGCAATAGTTTTGGCTCGCTCCCTGCACTTGGTATTTCTTTGTGCTAAATGCCACGACATCAAGAGCCTCCTTTTACCAACTCATATTATTTTATAACTATTATCTGTATTACTTTATATCAGACTCTACTTGTCAAGTTGATTGAGTAATAATCCTTGTCATCGAAGCACCAAGGGAGACCTTAAATTTCTTTTATTTTAACGTATTCCATGTCTTAGCATATTTCATCAACAATGATGTATTTTTGAACCTTGTGTACGAGTACAGTACCTCAACAGATTGTTCGCACTGCCCTCATAAATCTGTAAGACACTTTTGCTGGTGGAATAGAGTGAGTTGCCAATTCTATACTTGCTACTTCTCTGTTTTCCAGTTATTTTTTAGTGTACATGGTGTGCTGGGATAGTGAGGCTCTGATATCTTTCTTTTTCAGTATGTTTCGACACCAATACAGAATTATGGAAATACTGGGCTTGGTAGGGATGCTATGGTTTTGTTGAAGCACAAAATTTTAAAAAGCATAGTGTTGAGACGTACCAAAAAGGGCAGGGCTGCTGATCTTGCACTTCCTCCTAGAATTGTATGTTTCTGAGGCTAGTATAGTTCATCTGTTCAGAAGTCTGTTCTATTTAGTTGATCTCTTAATGGTAATGTAATTCAGGTTAACTTGAGACGGGACACTCTGGATATTAGAGAAGATGATTATTATACAGCAATGTACAATGAGAGCCGGGCACAGTTTAACACGTATGTCATCTATTATTCATCTTTGTTCTTTTGACTTGTTTAATTGGAGGCTTGATGGTTATCTTTTCGGACAATCCCTGGATCGTAGCTCTCTCTACTGGTTTGACTCTTTGAAAGTACTCAACTGGTTATTCCATTTGGCCTATCACAAAATTTGTCCATGAAGTTTATAGACGCCCCTTTGTTAGCCAATGACTGGTTAATGTCTGTTTGGCCATTTTCAAGTTATTTTTGTTCGATGATTATAGCTGTTTCCAACTTCCGAGTTGCCTGTATTTGAATGATGCTTACCTGAAGTTTCAAAGTATCGTATGGATGATGTATTGACTGGCCTGCTGAGTCTTCCTGAGTTATTTGCTATGTTCTGTTTTCTTTTAGGGATTGAAAATTGAGGCCTTCATATGCTGTATGTCTTTGCTATGATGCTTAATTGCATATGCTTACTTGATTCTGAAGTGTGTTGTAAATTCATTTTCACTTCTTTTTTTTTTTTTTGCGTTATTTGTTGTTGAATTTCCATTAACATTGGAGGTTTTGACTTTTTTGCTAATAATGTAAGAATTTTATTATTTTTAAGGTTCGTTCTTGTTGTTGTCAATGTACTTCGATATCTGCAGATTTGTTGAGGCAGGAACAGTGATGAATAACTATGCTCACATATTTGATCTTCTAACGCGCCTACGTCAGGTTATAGGTTCTTCTGCTCTATTGTGATCTTGATATTTTTTACTGTAACATATTGTTAAATGCATTCCTGGAGTTCATAATAATTTTTTAAAGATTGGAAGAATGTTGGAAGCACACACAATTATGTGTGTTTGCAAATGATTTTATTAGAATTTTTTCTGTCTTGACAAGTATAATTCTGCAACTGTTGATGGTTATTCAATAGGTGTTTTGCTTCTAGAAGAAATAATTTTTTGTAAATACGATGATCTAGAAGCTTACTGTAAATTTACAGGAAAACTGATGTCTAAGTCCATTATCAGTATCTAAGAGTTGTTATAACCTAGAAATTATTAGGTGGCCATTAGGTGTCCATTAATTTAAAAGATATCTCTTATTAGCTTTAGTTCTTTAACATATTATCTACTAGGTCAATTCACAGGACATGTTGAGTAATTCCGAAGGAATTTTATTGAAATCCTATTTCCTCGTTATGGGAAGACTGCCTATTTTGTTCATGTAAATAGTATCAGCTTCAACCAAACATTTCAAAATTATATTTATTTATATTGTTGGGTTATATTCAAATCTCTAGTGTCATCCATTATATCCCAGTCCCTTGTCGATCAATAGCAAGAATGTCTCTTTTTATGCATTTGGAAAATGATGGTTCCCACCTGGTAAAATATTGTTTTGTGCACATGAATTACATTTCTGCTCATTTATTGATAATGACTTGGAAATGCTGAGCAGATAAGGGAATGATGTTAAATTTAGTCACTCTTTAATGATTGGTTTCAAAAGAGCTGCACATTTGAACTTGTTGTGGCATCATGTGTCGTTTATCTTGTTGAAGTAGCAAGACTAGCATAAGCTAAATCTAGATATGACTAGTATTTTTACAGCTTCTGGATTTGTTTCTTGCTGTATTAGTTGAGGCTCCATGAATCAAACACTTGCTTGTTTTTATGTGCCAATGTCTGATTGATCTCTCGTACTATGGCAGGCAGTTGATCATCCTTACCTTGTGGAATATTCTCTTACTGCAATGGAAAGAAAGGGCAAAGCAGTTGATACTAGCAATGGTGAACAATGTAGCTTGTGTCACGATCTTGTAGAAGATCCTGTTGTAAGTTGTTACTTTATTCTATTTGGTATTTTAATTTGTCCTTTTTATGTGGTAGAGAACCAGGTCAAATATTATGACTAGAGTAATCTAATCATCGTGCAATTTATTCTTCTTAGAATCCTTTAAATTTCCCTTTGGAGATGCTTATTTCAAATTGTCCTTAAGCGACCATAAAGCACTTATGACATTTATGTTATCGCAAGTGACGCTATTCATATCCTATGTGCACGTGCATGTATGTGTTAGTAGACGTTGAATAGACATTGGTGATCAATAATTATTCCGCTTTTGGATTATCCTTTATTGGATGTTTGAGTTTTGAACACGCCAGTTACATATTTGTGCGTCACGCAAACTTGTCTCTTGATATTGCTTTTGATATGGGGGGATGGACATTGGTGTGAAGTTTCTGGGTATGCATTGCACAAGTTGGGTTGACATCTTTTTGTTGAGGCTGTCTCCCCAATTGTGACCTTAAATGCTATGGGTTTTTGATGAACATATTGCTCAAGAAGACAGTTCAGTTTCTTTAATTATTCAGATAACATATACTCTTGCTCATTTTCTAGGTAATGGTTAACAAGTTTGCTCTGAACTTACTAATACGCTGAGAAAATGATAGAGAATCCTTTTTATATGTATTTCTTCAGTTTATCATCTAGTTATTTTATTAGTTCACTATGATTTAAGTTGTTTCTGATCTCAGTGCTGGTCTGCATTAGTCCTGGACCATCACAAGATCTGTCTTTCTTTATCACTTTTTTCTGGTTTTTTTTTTTTTTTTACTCTTTCCAATACGCTTTTTGTCATTGCTTCAGGTGACATCATGTGCACATGTCTTCTGCAAATCTTGTTTGATTGATTATTCTGCTAGCAAGGGACAGGCCTCTTGCCCTTTGTGTTCAAAGCCACTTACTGTCGATTTCACTGCCAACAAGGATAGTAAGGAGCAGAATGCAAGAACCACCATTAGAGGGTTCAGGCCCTCTAGTATTTTGAATAGAATTCAGCTCAATGATTTCCAGACAAGCACCAAAATAGATGCTTTGGTATGTAAAGCTTGAAACGCCCACCAAACCCCCCCCCACACACACACACACACAAAGGGAAATGTTTTGCTAAATAGAAAGAGAAAAATAAAAAATAAGGAGAAGTTCATTTTATTGTTTTCTTTTTGTTATCCACCTCGACTTTTTTCCTTTTGAGTAGTAATGTTTACAGATGATAAATCTCTCTTTCTTATCTCTTCTCTTCCTCCCCTTTCTCTATAAATATTTCTCTCAAGGAGTGGTACTTATTGAAGGATGGAGGAGGAGCTATCCTTGGTTAGGAGTTAGGACCATTAGGTAGTACATATCATGACGCTAACTGGATAAAGCCAGAAGATGATCCCTGTCTCTCTTTCTGTCTCTACATCTGACTAGCTAGCTACATATTGAGTGCGTTTATCTCTCCTTCCTTCTATCAATTATCAGCTTTTATCGGATCAAGTGAATCTCTCCTCCCCGCTGCTAGGATCTCTTATGCCGGATCACAGACAATCTCACTATTTTTATGTGTTGTGCATTCCTGAAATTTGTGCTTAGCACGTGAGGGAAGTATTTCTATCACAATTGCAGTCATTTTGCCTGGAATAAATGCAATAGTTATTCCATCTGTCTACAGAGGAGATTAACCCTCCTTTCCATCCCACTTCCCCTACCTGTAAAATTAGTTCACAGTTGCAGTCATTTTGCCTGGTATAAATGCAATACTTATTCCATCTGTCTCCGGAGGAGATGGGCCATCCTATCCATCCCACTTCCCCTACCTGAATAAATTAGACAATGGGACTTCAAGGTGATATGTATGATCAATTAAATGTAGTTATAATAGTAGTTCTCTATTGTGTTCTATGTTTAGCCTGTCGTTTTTGCTCATTCTGAGTGAATTAATTTCAGAGAGAGGAAATCAGAAACATGGTTGAAAGGGATGGTTCTGCGAAGGGAATTGTCTTCAGCCAATTCACATCCTTTCTGGATCTCATACGTTACTCCTTGAGAAGGTACGACATTTGTTTGTTGTGTTTTGTTTTCACTCATGTCATGTGTCAAGTAGAGAACTAGATTTACGTGTTTCTTTGCAGTCAGGAGTGAACTGTGTTCAGTTAGATGGGTCTATGTCCCTGGGAGCAAGAGATACCGCTATCAAAAAATTCACTGAGGATCATGATTGCAGAATATTCCTTATGAGCTTGAAAGCGGGAGGTGTTGCACTCAATCTTACAGTGGCATCAAATGTATGGACTCCTTTTTGTGGTTAATTAGCTGTTTGGCGTGTTATATTAGTAATGCCATGATAGTTTCAGATGTTTATTTATTCGTCCTTGCCTTGTTCTTACATCTTAATTCATTTCACATCATCTAACTTCACTTATATTTGCAAGAGAACTACTCATTTTAAGATGATTAAGGGCTTGTTCGGTAGAGTTTTTTTTGAGAAAAAATGGGTTTTTTTGGTTACTTTTTGACTTTTCAAATTTTTTTGTAGTGTAAAAAGGTTTGAAAAGTCAAAAAGTGTAGGCAAAAAAATGGATTTTTTGGAGAAAAAACTCTACCGAACATGCTCTAAATAGGTGGAGATTTGAGTAGGAAATGAATAAGCCCTGCTTTTCCCTTGAAATGTTTCAAATCCCACCCCCTCCTCCCACTCGCAAGCTCTCATGTGTGAAAACACACATTCAATTACAGAATCCGCTCGGTTGCTCGTGCACTCGTAAGAAGACAATGTGATATTTTCACTTTTAGAAGTCTGAAATGAAGGAATCCATGTGCTGTTTGTAATTCTGATATATTTTCACTTTTAGATTATACTGCTTAACTTAATTAGTGCTTTCTTTGTTGGACGTTGCTAGGTTTTCTTGATGGATCCTTGGTGGAATCCTGCTGTGGAACGGCAAGCTCAGGATAGAATACATCGAATAGGACAATACAAACCAATCCGGTAATTTTTCATTCTCTGATCTCTTTCTGATTATTAGGTCACATAAGCTTTTAGTAATATTTGTTTTGTTCATTACTAGGATTGTGAGGTTTATCATTGAAAATACAGTCGAGGAGAGGATTTTGAAGTTGCAGGAGAAGAAGGAATTAGTATTTGAAGGGTAAGTTAGATTCTCTTACGAGCTTCGAATGGTATTTGAATATTTTGTTATAAGTTTCCTAAAGGTTAAGATACAAATGGAGAATGTGGGTCTCCGATATAGCTCCGTTAGTTCCCTCTCCAACTATGCCTTCTTTAAATCTCCATCTAGTTGTGCTATTGGCAGAATAAAAAATCATGGTAAGAGCATGTTTTGCTATGCATAAAAAGTTTACTTATAAGTGAATAAGTAATTCTCAGAATGGTCAAAATTGGAAGAAAGGTAAGAAAAAGGTAACCTATCCAAACATGTTTGGAAATAAAAAGTTACGTAAGAGTAACTTCTCCTTATTTCTAAGCTTAGCCAAACATGCTCTAAATTCATTCATAAAGGAAAAATAGACCATTTTCTTCCCCGTGACCCACCATCTTTTCTTCTATGATATATCACGTAAGCATCTGTCCAGAAAGGGGGGTGAATTTCACCTCTTTGCTCTGTTTCTCATTTTCTTTGTTCTATTACAGGACTGTGGGTGGCTCTTCAGAGGCTCTGGCTAAACTAACAGAGGCTGATATGAAATTCCTGTTTGTGACCTAATCAGGATCATAATTTGAAACCTTTCTTTTGTTAGTATTTTGCTTTTGTTTGCTGGTTACATCTGGTTTCTCCTTTAATCACAGCCAATTGATATAGTTGGTTTTGCATCACCTGCCCTAGGCAACTTTCTTGTTCTGATGTGTAACCACTAGATCATGTTTCTATGTAAATTCACAAAGGTATAATATTGGAGCCATTTTAGCTTGAGGTGATCCTGTTACTGATCTTTGAATTGTAGGGGGAATAGGAGGAACTCGATAATATTGAAGTTGACTTTTTCTCTCTCTTTTTGTGGACTAATAGGATACATGTATTCAAATCGACATGTTTTGTGCAAGGTATTATATACTCGAATCTCTTGGCATGTCATCTTGCTATTCGAAGCTCTGGTATTCCTATCGTGCTGGATTTGATAGTGTTCTCCTTTGACTTCCCTTTACCAATGTTATAAAAGTAGGATAGACCAGGCGGTTCGACCTAAAAGATTGTGAACTGGATTGAGAATCGGTCCAATCATGTGCTATGTATATATAAGATGATATCCGTTTCCCAACGCAATCAATCGGTTGCGGGTTGACTTGTAACATTTCAGATTTTTTTTGCAATTTTTAAGAATTTTCAGTTAATTTTTGGATTTTTGAGTGGTTTTTAAGAATTTTTAAGAATTATTGGTTGGAAAATATAGTATTATAGAAATTGATAACAGCAAAAATCACGATGAAGTTAAAATTGTAATTAGGAAATAATAGTGATTGAAGGGATGGCTTCATTTGAAAGAAATCATGGTTGCTCGGTTGGGGAGTAATTTTCCTTCAACTTGTGATTTTAGACGACTAAATATAGTAAAAAGATAGTAATAATGAACGATCCCTGCATTGTTGGCCAAATTCGAAGCATCAAAAAGGAGGCATCAAGTGACCCTGTATTGGTGGGGTCGATCCCCAAGGGATTTTGGTGGGTAGGTGTGGACACCCAGCGGCAGGCATGGCAGTTTGGACGCAAATGCACTCAACTTTATAAGAAAACTTCGGTTAGAGATGTGTAAAATATATTGGACCTTGTATTGAACTTCTGACTTGATAAGCTTTTCAATGGGATATTACGTGCCTAGTAGAGTTCTCTATATCAATCTTTATACTTTCTTTTTCACGTGTTCGTCGTGTTCGTTCCAGATGTCGACTCCCTAACCCATATTTTCACCTAAGAGCCCAAATTTTGTGGTATTTGATTCTAAATATGATATATAGGATTATTATAAGTCACTTTGGACAGTGGTTGATCTATGAGAAATATGAAGGAACGAGTCTTTGAATACTAAGATAGACGAGAAATAGATGTAAGTAATAGTTCAATTACAATGCAAAATAATAATATCTACATTACAACGTGTTCTTATGTGATTACATGAAATATAATATTGTTGTTTAAATACAGATATATGTTAAAGTTGTTTCATGATTGAAATATTTGAGATACATCGTGATTGTATGATACTATTATATTTGTGGATATGCTGAAATACAACCACATGTCATATCACATGTGATATACAAAATATGTTGCTGCATTTATATGCACGAGCATACACGTGAACATGAAATGAGTAATCAAATAATCCAAGAACAACTAACTAAAAGAGGGTGAACTTTTACAAATATTTTCGTAAAACAATCTCAAGATAATAAACTTAAAAAATATAAACTAAGCACAATATAAGTAAATAAAAGGGTAGAGAGTACAAACGATATTTTTATGGAGGTTCGATTCAATCAATGATCTGTGTCCCTTGTTACCAAGCTCTCCGGCACGAGCACGGCTTTTCCACTATCTTGATTGACTTATGGTGCAATCAAAATCTTTACAATATTTTCGGTGACTTATAAACAAGAAGCGCCGATCATTATATAATATTGAGCTTTAAATGGACCTCAATATGACTCAAAGATATGAAGAAATAGATTTGAGATAGTACTTCTCTTTTAACAAATGATAGATACAAGTTTAGTACTAAAAGAGACTAACATTGAATAGCAATAAATGAAAAGTTTAAGTGTTAGAAATAAACTTTGATGATGATGATGATTCAAAAGTTTGATTTGATTAATCAAAGTTTTTCAATGAATGATTTTGAAGTTGTAAGTGCAATAAAATTTGAATGATTTTTCTCAATATGATTTTCTCTTTTTATCTTTTTGTAAGTGTATTCAATGATAATAATTGAATGACAATTTATAGAGATGAATTTTCAGAGTTTTTGCCAAAACGGATGATCAAACGGTTGACCTACAACATGTCATATGACTAAAAATAGCTGTTGGAACAGTAAAAATTAGAACGATCACTTTTTGAAAAGAAACATTCAAACGGTCGACCTTTAAGCAACAAACAGTCGACCGGTTCAAACCAAACGGTCGACCGGTTCACCAGACGGATGACCGGATTAATTTTTTCGAAAATTTTTGAAAAATTAATTTTTGACTTTAATAAGAATATTTTATGCAAGTGATATCAACATAGTTTTTGGGCATAAAATAGTTTTTGAGCTTTCATCCATTTAATGCTAAAGATCAAAGAATTAATACATTTACAATTTTATCTAGAACTCTAATATTTGATCTTGAATTTCGAATTTTGAATTTTTGAACTCTTGTATTGATTGACTTTGATTTTGACTTGTTTGAGAGTTCGATTTGCAATATAGTCTTGATGTTGATGATGATTGATAGTACTTTGAATATTACTTGAAAATAGATCGTTAGTAAACAATACTAATTTGTTTGTTATAATTAAAACGTTAACGTTAAAGTTAACTATAGGTCAACATAATCAAGCACAATTTGGAAAATAAGAGATAAGAAAAGTAAGAGAAACATGATTGTGAATACTCAGATATGGTATATGAAGGAGATGATAATGTTAATAAAGTAAATAATTAATATAAAGAAATCGTCGCACGTGTGTATTGTACTATCCTGATAGATATAACGTTTGAGGCTCTCGACAGTCATTAAGAGTAGTCAACGATAGGATTTTGGGGTCCGACACCAGTATGTGGATGGTGTCGAAAGGTCCCTTGATGGCCTTGGGATTGCGGAGCAGCATGACAAACACCGTATACTTAGGCTAAACATTATATATATTATATTTACTAATGTTGTATCCTGATTTTCGATTCGCAAATCACAATGACGGATACACTTTAATCTCTTGAGTTTTAATGGGCGATGACGAACTCACACGCACTGGATCACACACAAGAACTCATATAGTATATCGTAATGAGATTCAGGGTCTAAAGAGATAAAAAAAAATGAATAAGATGTAAAATTGAGATGAAGATGGGTGTTCTCAACCCAGATTTTAATAGATGTCATCAACTCGGATTTAAATAGATTTTTTAGAAATTTAGATGTCTTCAATAACTAGTAGATTTTCAAAGATTTCGTTAATTTGTGGATTTTAACAAATTTCAATAGATTTAGAAATATAATTATAACAACTATTTTTTTTAACAATTCAAGCCCCAAATCTCAAATTTTAATTTGCTTCTCTTACCCTCCCATCCCATCCCAAACATCCCACCTACCACGTACAAATTTATTAAAACTATTTTGTATCAATTGACTTCTCTCTCTCTCTCTCTCTCTCTCTCAAAGATTTTGCTGGAAACTCTTTTGTACCAATTTGTAATTCTTCACGTCCTTATTCTATTTTTCTCCAAACGCTGTCCATATTTCCAACTTTATGAATGTTTTATTTTAAATGACAAAATTATGAGTTTCTTTTAATATACGATAATGTTATTGTTTTTATTTTCTAATCACAATGTTAGAATTTTTCTTTTTTTAGTGATCTAGCCAGACGTTGTACCATTTTCTTAAAAATTCACATTCGTTTGTGCACAATTAGTAGTTAAAGTAAAAAAAAAAATCACAAATACATTGTACGAACTCCATTAACTTTTTTACAAGAAGTAATATCAAAGATTAATTTTACCAAAAACACCTTGATTTTGTAAAGATTTTAGGCCTTTGGTACCAAAAAACACCACACACTTCAAGGAAGTTAACCATTCAATAGATCTAACAAATAAAAGATGCAAAAAAGTAAATGAACAAAAGATTTGTTTCGACCGAAGCCTTAGAAGTTCGGGGACCAGATTCTAACACCTATATTCTTTGTTAAGCATCCACAAAGTGGATCTACTCTGAAGATTATTAATCAACCAAAACGGCAACGAAAATGCACACCAATGTCAGATATTACAAGAATTTGTAAAACCACCAAGATAAAACCCAATAAACCTAACCAAACTCCATAAGTTACTGTTGACCAAGAACACCAAAAACCTTCCCACTCTTGATTCGACAACCAATATTATGGAATCCAATGTTTTTAATCTTATCACCTAGAACTAGAGAAAACCCAAAAAGGAAGAAGAAACCAAAATGAGATGAAGATTTATCTGAGAGAATAACTGAGACAATCCTAACCTGAATTGTGCTGAAAAGGCCAAGCCAAGAGTATAAGGGAAGCCAGATAGCTATCATCCAAAGGTAGATAACAACTGACGTGTCAACATCTCAAGCCAAAAGCTCACTAAGAAAACCGCAATTTAAACAGCAACTTATAACCAATTCAGGTGGCACACACAATTTTTCCCAACAAAAGAAATTAATTTTACAAATATAAGAGACAATTGATATTGTAAATAATATTAGTATATGATAGGAAACAACTTAGTTGCAACTAAGGGCACACAATCCTAAATAAAAACTTGACCTACTACACACTACTAACTAGGATCACTTGCAACTAAGGGCACACAACCCTAGATAATTCTATTATGGGTTAATTACACTAATGGTCCCCATTTTTTCAGGTTTGTAACAATTTCATCCCCATTCTTTTTTTTAGCAGATATTATCTCCATTCTTCCATTTATTCTCACAGAGGATCCCTAAATCACTATTTTTCACTATTCTTACAATTCTATGACAATTTTACCCCTTGACTTAAATAAATTAAAATAATAGGAAAAAAATACAATGAAAACATTACAATTGGACCCTTAATCTTTACAAAAATACAAATAAATCCTAAATAATTTTATTTTATTCAAATTAGTGTTCTTCCCCCAACAACAAAAAAAAAAAAACCTTCCCCAAAAAGTCATTATCTTCTCCATCCACCACCCCACTCCTCCCACGATGCTTGGGAACTTGAAAACGACGACGAACAGAGATTTATTCTTGACGAGGATCGTAACATCCACTGTCCCATTTCTCCATTAATTACAAACAAACCCAAATCAATGGATATTCCAGTTACGCTTTTACCTTTGAAAGATGATGAAGAGCTCGTAAAATTAGTAGTATCAGGCGAAATCACTTTCTATTAATTGTAATCTAAACTCGAGGATTGCTTCAAAGCGACCTCGATCGGTCTGAGCATTGCAGAGGCTAACGGAGAAGTCTTTTTAGGGATTGCCGTTGGAGGGTTTTGATTACGAGTCCATATTAGGGCAGTGCTGCGAGATGCCAGTGGGATATGTGTAGATTTCGGTGGGGATAGCCGGGCCTCTGTTGCTCAAAGGCTGCGAGTACTTGGAGCCGATGGCCACCACGGAAGGAAGCCTCGTGGCCAGCGCAAATAGGGACTGCAAAGCTATCTTTGCATCTAGGGGTTCCACTTCCGTGCTTCTCAGAGATGGGATGATCGGAGCTCCAGTGGTCAGGTTCGCCTCCGCGAAAAAGGTTACGGAGCTAAAGTTCTTCTTGGAGGACCCTCTCAATTTTGATACATTGACCGTTGTTTTCAACAAATAAGCTTTCTTCTGAAAGCATGTTTAGGCAGGAATTACTTGAGTTGTAATCGGGATTAGGTGGAGTGGGCGGCGGGATGGCGTGGGGTGGGCGTGGGCGTGGGCGTGGGGGTGGGGCGGCGGGTGGGTGGGTGGATGGAAAAGATAATGACTTTTTGGGGTTTTTTTTTGTTGTTGGAGAAGAACACCTATTTTTATAAAATAAAATAGTTTAAGATTTATTTGTACTTTTGAAAAGGTTAAGAGCTCAATTGTAATGTTTCTATTCTATTTTCTTTTTTATCATTTTAATTTATTTAAGCCAAGGGGCAAAATTGTCATATAATTGTCAAAATAGTGAAAAATAGTGATTTGGAGACCCTCTATAAGAATAAATGGAAGAATGGGGATGATATCTGCTAAAAAAAAGGGAGGGGGGATGAAATCGTTACAAACCTGAAAGAATGAACACCATTAGTGTAATTAACCCTTCTATTATTGATGTTCAATGGTCACTTAAGGAAAATATGTAATGAAAAAATCAACTATAATAAATTTCTTTTTAGTTTATAGTAACATGTTTTTAATAACGTAATTCCACTACTATAAATTTTTTATTGTAATTTATTTTTTAGATCTTTTCATGTATTTCATCACACATACACACACTCTCTCTCATACACACTTTCTTTCTCTCACTCTCTATCGTTTTTAGTAACCGTCTTTAGTGTGTTTTCAAATAGTTCTACATCATCTCTTATACATTATATTCTCCCGTAGATACAAATCTTTGTCATGTAATAACATTGGCCCAAGCTTTTAAGAGATTTATGAATTCAAGAAAGCCCCAAATTTGATTTAGAAAACGATCTCCAATTTATCTTCTTGTGCACTTGAGGGTTTTTTCAAGATATGGAAATGATTCGAAGTGCATCTTGTTAATCTTATTGCTACTATCAAATCATCAACGAACAAGGTATATATATAACTTTTTAATCAACTTCAATTTCTCACCCAGTGGTATAATATTTGGATTTATCCGACACCTATTTTTCATTGTAAACTTAGTTCCCAAATGGACATTTTCTCACAGGTACGCAAATTTTTTCCTCCTCTCTTATAATTTGATCCTTTTCGCTTGGAATTTTTTTGAGCACGACTCTTTTCTTTTTTTTTCTTCATGTTTAGTTTTGTTTGAACTTTTCAAAATCGTGATTCTACATGTTTACACTCATTCTTAGATTTCTCCTCATAAAAAAAAAAAAATAAACGAATTTGATCATTGTACATGCCACGATTATAATTTTTTCAATAAATAGTTAGTGACCATAAAATATTCAAGAAAAACCCAAAATACAAAAATAAAAAAACATCATGGCAGCGTAGAGAAATCAGGCAAACTATAGGGCTAAAATGGTCAACTCTCTGATTTAACTCAACACACAAAAGCTCTCAGGCGGTGAAATCTGAAACGAGAATTAGGTTTTGAATCTGGCCGTGCATTCAATTTCTTAATCAACGGCTAACATTCACGATCCGAGTCCTTCCATCTTATTGGTTCATATTCAGACCTCCAACCACTATATAAACGACCGAAATCTTCACTGATTTAATACCAGCAATTCCGTGTTCCGCTGTAAACGAAGTAATTAATTGTTTTCACATTTCATATATCACTCCTTTTGCAATACAAATGGCGGGCAGGGGCAAGACACTCGGATCTGGGGCAGCGAAGAAGGCCCAATCAAGAAGCAGCAAGGCGGGGCTCCAGTTTCCTGTGGGTCGTATTGCCCGTTTTCTCAAGGCCGGGAAGTATGCAGAACGTGTCGGAGCCGGAGCTCCCGTGTACCTGGCCGCCGTCCTTGAATACCTTGCCGCAGAGGTAATGGAATATTTATGTCAATTTGCCTTTATTAAGAAGATCGAATTTCTAGGGTTTACAAATCTAGGGTTTCAAGAGTTTTCCTTTACTGCCAACCAATTTTGAATTTGTTACCCAATTTTCCCACAGTTAAGTCTGTTTTCGAAATTTCTGGACGTGGATTGGTTTGATTCTTTCTAATTATAGTCGATATTTTCATTATGAACTAATTGAATTTTGGCGTTCTAATTTCCTTTTAAATTGTTGTTTCCATTTGGAATCCCCAATTATATGGATTTTGATTTTTTTTTCTTGTGTTCCAGTTTTACAAAATCTTCCAAATGTTCTGAAGTTCAAATAAATTGGTTTCCCCAATTTCTATTATTGAAAATATTGTTTATAGTTGGTAATTTTTGGACTTTTGGCTATGCAGGTACTGGAATTGGCTGGAAATGCGGCGAGGGACAACAAGAAGACCAGGATAGTTCCAAGGCATATTCAATTGGCTGTGAGGAATGATGAGGAGCTGAGCAAGCTTCTTGGGGATGTGACCATTGCCAATGGTGGAGTGATGCCAAACATTCATAACCTTTTGCTGCCTAAGAAGGCTGGTGGTTCATCAAAGCCATCTGCTGATGAAGATTAGATGATGTGAAAGAAGGATTACAGATGACTTTCTATTTGACATGGCCTTTTGAGAGTTAGATGTTAGGTGAAGCAAGTGTTAGTTCAATTAGTATTTTGTTCGTGTTGTGCTTATTTTTTATTGTAGTTGTTAGTTGGACTTATGCTATATGTGTGAATATAAATGAATGAATGGAACTCCTTTCTGTTTCTTCACATTGATGAAGAGCTAAATTTCAAGAAATATTGAAGTAATGAATCTTTGCTTTAGTTCTTTTCAATTCCATAATGAAATAATTGCTTCTGTGAATTGTGTGGTATGCTCTGATATAGTTGATATTTCTTATTGTACCTCATACTGGAGAAAAAAATGGGTGCGATGTGGTTTTTAAATATGGGTTTTGACACCATTTTGCTTACATTTGATGTTACTGCCTTGTTATCCAATATGATAAAGCAAATGTGTTCTCTTGTAGGTTGCTTCTGAAATTATACAATCTGCATAAGAAATATAACTTGTTACTCACTTTGTTGTCTGAGTGTATAAATTTGTTGACCTGTGGCTCATTGACATGACAATATACAGTTTATTTGGATTCTAGGTAGTTTATGGCTTTGCAATCGTATGTTGAGATGTGTAGTTTACTTTCCAAAAGAAAATGTAAATTAAATGTTTATGAGTGGTTTGACTTCATATTCTTTTTTATAAGGGTCATGGGTTTTTTTCTCTCAAATGAAACATTTGGTGTTAGCTTCCTGATAAAGTCGACCAGCACATACAACTTTGTCATGTTTTTGGATGGTTTGTGGTCTTCATGTCAATTTTGCATTTCAAAGAAAAATACAAGGAATAGCTGAAGCAAATGGGTATCATCAACTATATATTGTATAGGATTGTGGTTTTGTTGCAGAATGTGTTTGTTGTTCATGCTGAATTTACCTCTGTTACCACATTCAAAATCTGATTTAATTTCTGCAAGTTCCCATGGTGATAAATCTGTGTTTGACGAACATTGTTCTTAAATCAAACTGTGAAGGACCTGGATGGTCCAATTTGCCTTCTGGATTGGTTTTAGATTTGATATTCTGACTTTTTGTTTAGTTTAAAGTTTATTTGACCAAAATAGTCTACAAAAAAATTTGTTTTGTAGCTATCATTTTTATTTTGATCAAATCACACAAATTAGTTTATAAAATAGATTGGAAAAGTTAGTCTTGCTTGGTTAACAAATCACACTTGTGCTAAATAGATTGGAAAATGCTTGCTTGTAGTTGTTGGTCATTGTTGTTTATGAAGCAGAGTATAAATGTTTGAAGATGCATGACTTGATCATTGTTTGTTATTGTTGCATGTTTCAATCTTACATGTGCTTGCTGCTTGTGCGTTTTAGTATGTAAAGGGGTAGTTCTCCAAGCTGCTGGTTTCCTTTTTGTTTTTATTTTGATATCACTATTCCGATTTTTGAGTGTCGAGAAAAGATGCACCCCTCCATAAGAAGAATGTCCTTTCTTCAAATACTAGCCCTTCACCTTGTTGGAATCAAATTGAAAGCCAGTATTATGTCAATAGGTCATGCAGCAGGTCTTTTGAAGTTTGCATAATTAATCTTGATATTTCTATTTCTGATTCTGTACTTTTTTCTTTTCGGAGTAAATTGTTGGGCTTCTTATTCCCTTACACAGCAATCTTCTCTATTTCTTTCTCTATGCTGGTAACTTCACAATGGAACATATTTTTCTTGACCACCAATATTCTGCAGAACTATGAAATTGCCATAGCATAATATGCAGTTTCACAGAGTGCATGTTTGCATTGAACAAGATTTTATTTATTTATTTTTCTTTCTCAAGATTGTCCACTGCTATCTAATCTTTTGTACCCAACATGCTGAGGGGGGATTCAGAAACTGAGAGCTTATTGTTCTTTGCCGGCCTTGGAAACTCGAAGATCATTAGGAACTGGGAATTGTCCATTGCATTTATTTGTGTTTAGTTCTTGTTTATGGTGATTTAGTGGGAGGAAATGCCTCCTAAAGACATTGTAATATTGGCTAATTAAATGGAATTTTGTTTTTTGATTTGTAAAATGGAATTCCCACAATTTTTAATCGGTTTAAAAAAATCTGTGATCTTTTATACAATTGCTAATTTGATATCAAGTACGGTAATATTATTCACATTTCTATTCTTCTAGCAAAATGAGTCCTTGCAAAAGAATACAGTTCAGGTACAATATCACTATTTTCTAGAGTAGATAATTGACATAACAAGTAAAAGTTTATAATTTTCCATCGTGGGTCATTTACAGTGGTGGTTATTCCAACATAATTCACTAACTTTCAACTCCTAATAATCGAGGAGGAGAAGAAAGTGGAATACTAACAAAATCGAGTAACGAATGATGGAAAACCATATTTCAACCCATTCAAATATCAGTGTCCAGCTGAAGCTTCATGGAAGGAGACGACTGGAATATCTATCTAATCTGATCGTTTGCGTGTTTACGAAAAGTTGAAGTGGAACCACATATAGAGTCTGTGGCTACAAAATATGGAAGAGCATGTTTGGCAAGGTTTAGAAAGGTAAAAGTTACTTTTAAGCTTATTTTTGTTTTCAAACATAATTTTGCAAGTACCGTTAGCAAAGCGTGCTCTAGCATCAGCCGGATCTCAGCTCCATTTTGCGAGAGTTCCATTCCCCAGTTTTAACTAAACCACTAGTCATCGTCTGAGCTTGAACTATCCATCCGTTTATCGCTGATCGCTGAAGATAGTCGTTGACGAGCATCAGCTGGAATTGTCTTGCGGGGATGTGTAGGTGTGTCTGCAGATTCCTCTTTCCTTGAGGTCCCAATTGGCTTTCTTGGCGCATTCTTCACTTCTTTACACACTTTATCTAATATTATCAAGAAATCCCTAACAATAACAAATAATCGCAAACCCTCGTCTTTCCCAGCCGTTCCATGGAAATAATCTACTGTACTCTTCACCAGAGCCATTATTCTATTCTCCTCCTCAAGCAAAAACATGACATCAGCCTCAGCATTTTGCACAAAACTCTTTAATGTCTGGTGAAATCCATTTTCTTCATCTACATCCTTCATTTCTGAATTTAGGAAGTCCCGGGCTTTTATAAATGCACGACCCACCTTGGAAATCATTCCTGTTAAGCCATCCGCATCTAAAACTGCAGCTTTCTTGACATTCTCAAGCTGATTACCCAAACCCGAGACCACCTGCAGGCCTATACTCCGGAAATGCTCGTCCGACTCTTGGGAAGAATCCTCATTCAGATCCTCAGACTTGATGCTGGAAAAGCTCTGGCTTTCTCTGGCTGCTCGGGCAGCTCGTATACCTTCTGAACGAATTATCTCCTGAACAACAAAGAGCAGGAGTGTTGTTTTCCCATCTATTCCTTTCACATCCGACAATTTTAGAAGTGTATCGAGCTTAAATGCTTGCGCACCACCGCGAAATGTTCCATCATTCATGCGATTTCCTGTTTTCAGCACAGCCTCGAGGAGTTTGAGGAACAACCTGCTTTTCTGAAGTTCTGTGCAAGCAACCTGCAATACGTGGACATACTAGTGCATTATTTTGGAGACATTAAGATAATGGAACTATAGATGTAAGGCTAATGCTGCCTCCATAAGATAAATAGCTAAGTGCATGTAATGGTCTTGAAATTCTTTGACAGTGACTCGAGCAAGCATGTGTGTTTGTGTGCACTGTGCACATACTACTACTAAATATACATAACATATCCACATAGCGTTTAGACAACATGCCATTCAATATTAATACAGACGTATAAAAAAAACTTTGTACAAGAGCTCGTTCTTCAAGGGAATGATTTGTAGTGGAAAGTCAATCTGGGGGCATTTATTTTTCCTCCTTGATACTACCCAATACTATCCAATTCTCCTTACTATACATGCCATTAAGATGTACAGACAACATAAATTGGTGCAAGTCATTCATGCAGACCTGCAACAGATATGAGTTTACTGAAATTAAAGAAACCCTTCAAAATGAAAGCTGCAATAAGGGAAAATTTGATCATCTAATCTCTTGCAACAGGTTATGCAACGGGAGAAATGCTCATTTTTCCTTAAAACTCCATCAGATAAATAAGTTCTTTACAGTCAGTTGTCTCTTCCCACTTAATTATGTAAAATTAAAATGAAGGTAAAGGAGAATGGGCTGTTGAACAAGAAATTTCTTTTCAGTTTCTTGTAAATTAGTTAGTAAACTTTTTCACAGCATAAATCTATTTGTGCCACGATTTACAAGAAAACATTTTTTATTTTTTAATCAGAGTCGGCATATTTGATTTCAAAATTTAGTGTTCTAAAATGAAATCAAGTTATATATCCAAATAATTGTACGAATTTTCTACCAATAATCCACTGGCATTTAACAGCACCAATATCTCACCTCTAAGACTTTGAAGGACTCTTTTATTGTTGATGTCTCCTCCTGAAGAGTGCACATTAAAAGCAATGTTTCTAGCCTCCTAAAGGCAAATGGAATTTCGACCAAGACTTTAAGGAAGCGGTCTGCAGGTCCAAGGTGAGAAAGCTCACGGCTATAGAGTCTCAGCTTTAGTTCTTCTTCAGACGTTGGTGCCATTTTCAACAATGTTTGAATAAGTTCTGAGGGAAGCTCATTACCTGATTCAGTTGAAGGTTGGCTACTTTTCTAAAACTGACGGCGAAGCAAAAAGCAAAATTATAATAAATAGACATAACCATTGACATACTAATGCCTTGTTACTTGACAATCAGACAAGATGGTAGATATTCGTTTCAAGCTTTCTTGGGGGAAAATTGCAGCATTGGTCCTAATATATTACCTAAATAAAAAGTTGGTCCCAACCTTTGAAAAGGAGTAAGTGTGCCCTCAATCTTTAATTATAGGTCCACAGTCAGTCCTCAACCAAAAAAAGCATCCAAGGCTCTGTTAAATCGTCGTGTGATCATAAGGGAAAAATACCTCATTTCAAAATTCTAAGCACCAATCCAAGTTGGAAAACAAAATATAACTTCGTACTGTGGGCCTATGAGGGTCATGCCACGATTTAACATAGACTTGAACAGTTTCCATTGTTAAGGACTGCTTGTGCAAATAATAGAAGTTTGAGGATCAACTTGCTACTATCTACCACATGTATTGAAATGGGTTTGAATATGTGAATATATATATATATATATATATATATATATATATATTTATATATATATATATATATATATATATATATTTTTTTTGTTACACTTTGGTGGTGGCATTTTTCATGAGAAACCCATAAGGGAAAATTTATCAAACAACAAAGGGCAATATGAGTTCTTATCTCAACATCATTTCCTTCAAGATATCACAATGAACCAATTAATTATTAGTTAGTGGAATAAAGTTGTTATTATACTATCAAGTTTTGTTGCAGTAATGAATCACCAATCAAAAATTAAGATGAACAATGCACACAAGGAAAAACTATAACATAACTGAGCATTCCACCCATTCCTTCCCTCAAGAGGGTATCCTGGGCAAAGATTTTTTGGAGACCAACTACAAATCATTTAACTCAGTAAATTTCACTATGAAAAGAAAATGGTCAACATATGTGGCAGCACTGTGATATAAATTGTTTTATTTTACCTAACACTACAAAGTAGTCACACATCTTTATTTTTCCATACTTGAAAGGAAATAAATGACACACACAGACAATTAAAATGACAACACAAAATGCAGAGTTCCAGCATCTCTAACTCAGCTTTTAATCTAGCATAAACACACAGCTTTTTTTTTTCTTTCAGGGGCAAAGATAATTAACTGCAGATATATTTGGCATTTATCATGAAGTACAATACTAGAATGAATGTTTTTGTTTTTCCATCAAAATCATTGCCGTACCAACCCATTTTAAGATGTACCTTTTACCAAAAACCTTAACTAGATCATTTGATCAATTTTTCTATCAAATGGGTTTTCCTCTTTTTTAGGCATTGAATTAGATAACTTGATTGAAGCAAATTAATTTCACCCTTTTTAGCCATCAGCTACTTCATAACTTGTGGCAAAATTCTGAAAGGACAAGAGACAATATTACCTTCTTGAAGTGCATCAGAAACTTCTTCTGTGGTCACATTTAATGCTTTGAGAAGAATAGAGAGATTCTGTGACTTTTTCTGATCAATTATTTGAACATATTGAGGAAGAGAATCTTGAAATGATGACCCTTTCTTGCCCTCATTTTTATTTTTCACAGCAGGGGCATATCCAAATAGAGTCTCTATCATCTCCTCATTGAACCTGTAGATAGAGTTATTTGGTGTCTCTCAGACAGCTTGACATGTCAACCAGTATAAGAACACAGCAACAACAATGAGGGGAAGAATAAACTTACTGGAATGACCCAGATTTAATCTGATCCCAAACCATTGCATTGTCAGGGTTGGCTGAAACCTTGTCCCAGAAAAAAGGCTTCAGCTTGGTCTTGGAAGCCGCACCCTCTCCCCCTTCAATTGAGGTAGAAGTGGACTCGTGATTTGGTCCAAGAGGTGAACGTCGAGGTGGTTTCAAGCCCATGGGTGGTGGCCGAGGTGGAGGGACACCACCTGGAGGTGGTGGTGGACGAGGACCAGATTTCATGCCAGAGAGTATAGGAGGTGGAGGAAGAGGATGAGGACCATTAGATGTAGGTTTTATAGGTGGTGCTGCTGGTGGTGGTACAGGAGGGGACGGGGGAGGAGCTGTGTTTCCTAGAGGTGGTTTTGGAGGAATTATCCTTCCAGGGGGTGGCTTGAGTGGAGGACAACCCACTGTACCTAACATTCCAGGTGGCATTTGCATGGAATCTTTCCCTGAGTTGATGCCAGATCCAGCAGTGGTTCCAACTGGAATCTTAATTTCTGAATCACTGACAGAATGCGAGTCCGCATAAAACTTGCCACTAGTCTTACTCTGGTTCAATGAACCATTAAATAACTGATTACCTTGCCTGTCTTCATTCATCAAAGTTTCTAGATCATATGACTTCCGTGAAGAAGCTGAAGATGAAGATAGGAATTTAAGAAAAAATCAGAACTTGAAGATGCAATATATACTCTTATGGCATGTTTGGTGAGGTGGATTAAGTAGTATTGGACAATATTAAGATAGAAAAAAGAGTTGTCCACTATAGTCTAATATTGCATACCAAGCATGCACTTAAGATGATATCATACGTTGGGAAGTAACAATTTTACCAATAGAATGGTCACTTAAGCTTAAGCAGAGAAGTGGCTTCTCATCGTTTCTTCCCCGTCCAGTGCCACTCCTGCAACACCTGCAACAGCAGAAACATAGCAGTGCAGCAACAAGTGACACTGCAGCAATTGCAACAGCGGCAATAACAGTTATCTTGCTGCTCTCTTGCTTGCTCGACCGCTTTTTTGTAGCAGAATTCTTACTTCTAGAAGAATTTTTACTAGATTTAATCTGCAAGCTTGAATTGTTCAAGTCGGGAAGGAAAAATGGAAGCCATGGGGGACTAGCAGGAAATGGAGCACAAGAAGCAGTCGGCATTGAAGTTGCTTGACATGGTGGCGAAACTGTAGGGGCTCGTGCAGGTGCTTCTCCAATTCTCTGAATTAGTTCACGTCGACTAGAAAAATCAGGCCTGGCAAATAAAAACCCCAAATACCTGGTGTGCCAACTTTTCAAGCCCTTTTCTTCTCCAGAAACAGGAAGCATGAGATTTCGTTCCCTTAAATAATCTAGAAGGATTTTCTTAACCCGAGGGTGAAAGCAATTGGCAGTTTTATGTATATCTGCTTTGCCTGATAATCTACCATTTGAAAGTTTCTTGCTGTCACTCAATCTCACTTCTGAGGCATATGATTCAAGATTTTCTAAAGCTTCCTTGGCATGCATAAACTCAAGCCTACAGTTTAACCATAAAAATTCAGCCTGCAGCAAAAGATTTCCATCAGTTATGAATATGCATTTTAGATATGTATATTGCAGTGGATACAACGGGTTGTAATTCCAGTCAAGCTTATCTACTTGAACTCGAGAAAGCCGAAAGGCCCACTTGAACTCGAGAAAGCCGAAAGGCCCACTAGAGAAGATGCCATGTGAATGTTAAACTTCTTTCTTTTCCACAGAATCATTTTGTTATACAATTAACTGCCAATGTTGTTACTTGAAATGTGAAAGTTTCTAGAGCAGGAATTATCAATGGTAGCCATAGAGACACAACAAGCTTCTTCATTAGTGTAATAAACCATGGCCAGCGAGCTGTCAATTTCCCATCAATATCTGGTAATACATAAGACGTCAACAAGTCCATAATATGGAAACATACTTCATGGGATAATAATAGTCTGGTCAAAGTATTTACTTCTGAAAAAACTAAAAAGGATTATGGTGTATCTCTCATCAAGTTCAGGTCAAGTTAAACCCGTCATATCTATTATAACTTTCCCATAATACGAAGAAAACTTTACTTAAAGGCACAGAAAGGTGGACATCCTATTTGCTGAAGCCCAACTCCATCTCCCAAGCATCATACAGATTGTTTAAAAAAACAAACAAAGCCTGGTTCTCAATAAACTTTGGATCAGTGATATGAACCATTTTCAACAGTCTGTTCGGTGCATCGGTACATCTACCAAATGATCAAATCAAATCAAATCTTGTACGACATATCAAGCCAAGTTAATTTTTGTCTACCACTCACATATCTAACATGCTCCACTGGAATTGCATTGGTCTCGTGAATAGAAACTTCTTTAGGTTTACAAGCAAGATGTTCTCCAACCACCTAATTTGTCATTCCATTAAATTTATCCTTGGTGTCACCTCCACACGTTTTTGTATTTTCTCATGTTTTATTTTATCCATTTTAGCATGGTGACACAAACATCCTTTTTTCTACTAAGTTTCCATTATGGACATTTGTACTTAGGTCAATACTCAGTGCCATAAAACATATTTCGTTCAGCTGCAACAAGTTGGATTAAGAACACAAAATCATTCAAAACTTAATAAATTGACATTATGCCAAACAAAATTTATGAAGACTATCAGTACCCAAAATGATAACCCATCAACTTTGGATTAAATGCAAAATTAACTGTTGGAAAATCAGTTTTTGAAAATCAGTTTTTGGATTATTGAAGAATCCAATTTTTTTGGCATACTTAATTATAAGTTATTTATTGAGATGAGCCAATTAGGATTCAATGATTATCTAGTAGTTGTTTGGAAATTGGAAACTTTAATGCTATATTTATCACAATCTATTTATAAGTTTTAGTTATTCTAAAACTCTTGTTCCTTATCAGTTAAATAAGTGATTGAATAAATTGCATGTTTAAGTATTCTAATTGAACTAGGTTTCTAAGTAGATAAGATATTACAATATTACCTTTTTATTTATCTACTTAAATAAAAATAAATATCTAGATTTGTTTTTATATTCTTGTGATTTATCTCACTTTATCTTTTATAAAGTTTATTTAAACTTAAAGACTTATTTTGTCTTATCCATGTATAAGATAAATATTAAGTCATTAAGTTTAGACAAACTTCTTGTAGTATAAATAAGGCAGGTGGTATTCCAAGAATTCTACGGACTTTGAAAGCAAAGATACTCAAGCATCAAAGAGCAAATCATTTATGAGTTGAGAGTTTAAAGAAATATTCAAAAGTCTAGCCCGATCAAAATTCTATTTTTGAGAACGGTTTTGAAACCCGGCGTTAAAGAAATCTATTGTGAGAGAGAACGGCATTTCGGTGGCAAGATAAGGATCGGGTCCTTATTCGATTTGTAGAATCAATCCAGGGGACACTCGTGGAATGGACAAGATCAAGACCAAGTACTTGATCGCATTCCTCGACTAGTTGAAGAAGATATAAAACAGGGAAGTTTTATTATTGTTCTTAACTAAGTTTTATTTTTGTAAATTGCTGATAAAGTTTTAGATTAGGTCTAAAATTGTAATTTCAAAAAATTGAGGCGATGTGTAACTTGTTCTAAAATAGTGGATTTATTTACCCGTGGCGTGGGGGCGTGGATGTTTCCCCTTGGGGTTTACCACGTTATATCGGTGTTAATTAATGTTTTAATCGTCTTATATAATAATTGTCTCGAAGCGCTAAAGCGTTCGGTGAAATGTTACGACGTTCAACAAATTTTCATCAACATCGAACATTAAAGTGAACGTTGTGTTTAAAAAAAAATATTTCTGAGACTTTCAAGAATAACCTATTGACCCCCTACAGGTTGATTGTTATCTAGATTTAAAACTAACAATTGGTATCGAGAGGGTTCACTTCTAGAAAGTGAGATCCTATGAATCAGGTATGGACATTGGTTCTTTTCGACCACCAATCTTGGATGGAACGAACTATAATTATTGGAAAATCCGTATATTTGTTTACATTTAAGCTTTAGATGAAAAATCATGGCATTCTATCATTAGAAGATATAGTCCTCCCACTATTATTGAAAATTATATTAAAATAGAAAAACTATGTGAACAATGGGTTATTAATGCGATTTCAATAATGCTTAGTTGGAATAGCGAAGCCTTGAATGCTATATTTTGTTTTGTTGATGCTAATCAATTCGGACTAATATCTAATTGCGGGATAGCAAAGGAAGCTTGGGAGATCCTACAAATAAATGCGTGAAGGAACTTCGAGGTGAAATCATGTAAACTACAAATGCTCACCATGAATTTGAAAACCTACGCATGAAGAACAATGAAGTATTTAAAGATTTTTATGCTCGACTTTGTGACATATCAAATCAAGCTCATTCTCTTGGAGAAAAATATTGAGAATCAAAGTTGGTCGAGAAAGGTCCTGCGGTCTTTACCAAATAGGTTTCACTCGAGGTGACCGCAATTGAAGAAAGCAAGGACATAGGCGAGATCAAAATTGAAGAGTTGGTTGGGTCATTAATGACTTATGAACTAAATCTCAATACAAGAAAGAAAGAAAAGATACATGGCATAGCATCTCGGGTTGAGGAAGAAAAAAAGATGAATGTGATGAGAATGATTCGAGACATTGATATTGCCACTAGTAACCAAACATTTTGACAAATTCTTGAAAGCAGGCTCAAAATCTCAAATCGACTAAAAATCGGGATCATTCGAAATAAATATCTTAACGAGATAGGCAGAATCAATCAAATCTTCCAAGGAGAGAAGAAAATCGTATCCGGTCTTATACATGTGAAGGATATGGTCGCATTGTCTCTCGAATGTGCTAACAATAAAAGAAAACTTTTGGTAAAAAGGCCGTGAATGTAACTTGGGCGAGGACGAATAATCAATCGATGATCAATCGGAGATGGGGAAGTTTCTAATACTCAAGATATTTCATTTCTGGCGATGCTCTATTTCGATTACGAATTATCTCGATCTTTTTCATGAGCGTTCGACATAGAACCCAACGTTGGGCCGATGACATTAGGAGTGACCTAAAGGCTTTGACTCTGTGTCCACTAAAGAAAAAATATCTCCAATGATAAAATAACTTCATTTCGAAATATTGTTGGCTAATAAAAATAAACAATTGTGTGATTTGCAGGAAGAATTGAAACAAAGTAAGGAAGCAAACAAACAATTGACCATTGGAGCTGCTCGACTGAACGAGGTGCTAAGCTATGGAAGAACCACCAATATCGGGACGTGGTTTAGGATATACTCGGCATAGAGAAGATAAGAAGCAAAGAAAATCACGTTTGTCGAAGGAATAGCGAAACATGTTTTGATGTTCGAGATAACGTTACGATGTCCACTAAATCGTAATCAACGATCGGATGTTGAAAGAATCGGGAATTATAGAAGCTGGCGACAAGATAACGAAGGTGAATCTAAAGGTAACATACGCTCTTCTCTCTCGCTTGTCCAACATGTGGTAAGATAGACCAAAATCGTGTTAACCTCTCAAATTATTCACTAAGTACTTAAAGCACAAGAAAACTATTTGTAGAAACGAGCACGAACTTGAAAAACCTCTTACTAAATAAAAGAAGTCGGACTAAAATTCGACAACTATGGTTGAAGAAAAGCAGACTTGAACCGTCGTGTTTTGAATAGGATTACCATTAGGATGATAGCATCTCAAAGAATATATGAAATTTGGAAAGGTAGAAAATCTAACGCCAAGTATTTTCACACTTTTGGTAGCAAATGTTATATCTAAATGATCGTGAACAAATAGGAAAATGGACCCTAAAAGTGATGAAGGGTATTTTGGGATATTACGAAAATAGTCGAACTTCTACAGGGTCTACAACATACGTATACTCAAAACATAATTGAATCGATTAATGTTGTAGTGGATGATACTAATAACTTTCTTTGAGTATTCACAGAACAAGTAACAAAAACAAAAGGAATGAAAAATTTGAAAGGCAGACAAACATCGGAATGTTGGAGAAAGCAGCTAATGTAAGTCGGAACATTCTAGAGGCGCTACCAAAACTAATGCAACAAAGAAGTCGGATCAAAATGAGCAGAATGATGTTACAAGCGATATCACACACGCTCTTGGAGAACAAAGCACCCAAAGAGATCCACTTTCATGGATCTAAAAAGCACAATTTTGCATCTAATGCCATTAGAAATTGGGATAATGGTATGGTGACTCAAGGCGAGCTACAAATGAGATAAGTCGTGTATGTTCTATTTCTCATGTTGAACTAAATTTTGTGAAAGAGGCTTTAGAAGATGAATCGTGGGTGTTAGCCGTGCAAGATGAACAACGATTTGAAAAACTAAGGTTTGGAATTTAGTCCTCGACGAAATGATGCAAATGTAATAGGAACTAAGTGGGTTTATAAAAACAAATCGATGAACGTGGAACTATTCTTAGGAACAAAGCCCGTTTAGTAGCCCGAGGATACACTCAATTGAAGGATTAGATTGTGAAGAAACTTTTGTTTCAATTGCGAGATTAAACTCTATAAGACTTTTACTTACTATTGCTTGCCGAATGAAAGTTAAACTATTTCAAATAGATGTCAAAGTGTGTTTTTAAATGGCTATCTTAATGAGGAAGTTTATGTTGAACAACACGAGGGTTTTATAGATCCTCATTTTTCAAACCATGTGTATAGACTTGAAATAGCTCTTTATGATTTAAAACAAGCTCCACGAGCTTGGTATAAACGATCTAACTACTTATCTCATTGAAAGCAGTACAAGAAATGGGAGTTAACAAAACTCGGTGTGAATCTTCTTTGTAATATTTTTATATATATTTGCGCATACTTCGTGAGTTAATTATGCAAGAAATACTGATTTTCAATGTATTATTGCTTTTATCATAAAATTTGAAAATATAATTTGAATCTCCGTATATTACGTCTCTTGTCATGCACTTTATAGATGTCGAAATTGGGTTGATAATTTCACGACAAATTATGTATTCTACCTACGATTTACTAACTAAGTATGGATTGAAGACCTATGGTCGATCATCATGTCTTCGGCACCATAATAATATTACATCTTGTTAAACAAGTTGGTATATTTGAAAAGGGCTACCTTTTACGGATGATGAGAAGCCATCATGATAACATAAAATAAATCGTGAAAAGGATGCCGCTTTGAAAGTGTGAAAATCACTTCTTATATACTTGGCGGCTATGCAAACACAAAATAAATGTGTAAATTCTTCAAATAAAAAAAAAAAAAGAGCCGAGTTGAAATAAAAATAAATAAATAAAATATTTCACTTACGCTTGGCGGTCAAATATTTTCTTCATAAAAAAACAATTAAAGATGATGGCCGGTTTGAAACTCTATTCTATAAAGGTTATGTGATTTAGAGGGTGGTGCTAATTTGTTTCGTTATTATTGATCTTATTTTGATTATTTATTCACACTACACTCTTCTTCATGATTAATATATGGAATTTTGAACTATATTAACAATTTTCTATGATCGGGTGACGAAAGATGATTGGAATTTCTTGAGATTGCTCGTGAATTTTGCATTTATATTTAAAAATATTTAAAAAAAAAACAAAATTTTTAAAAAAAAAAAAAAAAACGCGTTTTTTATTCTTATTCCTTTTATTTATTTATTTATTTTGCATTCAAATTGTTTTAGAATTAGAAGTCTTATTTTCATGTCCTCCTTTAAAAGTGTCCGTTCTTGAAAAGAGTCCTTTCTTAACAAGAGTTCGATGCATTCATCTATCAAACGGGTCCTTAAATCCTCATCTTCCTCTTTATTCTTCAAAAACCCTAAACCTCAAAATTTCCATTGTATAAATTTCTTGTTTTCTTTTGATATAACTTCATCATAGAAGTTTGGGAAATAATCAAGAGTCAAGTCATGCACGACATTTCGATTTGAAATCAAACTCAACTATTCAAAAATGATTCTATTTTTGATATTTAAAATCGTTTGCTTTTCAAATTTATAAGTTGTTGTGTTACAACAAAATGTACTTGATAGTCGATTTATATTGGCATTTTTTTTTATATATATTATTTCAATTTATACTTTAACCAATATATTCATGTTTTATTTGTTTGAAGAAGGTTACTCTTATCTTGTTAAACAAGCGATTGGATTAAAACCAAAACGAACAACAAAAGGTAGTTTTGATTTTGCAATTTTCAAACTCTTTTAATCTTGAAATTATTTTTGCGTCTTATAAGTTGGATCATATTGATGTTGGGAATTGAGATCGATTCGTTTATTGTCATGAGATCGTTGTTCGGAGAAAGTATGAAACAAAAAAATATAAAGATAAAAAAAAATATAATTATCAAAACTTTATTTATATGAAAAATTCTACAAATCATATAAATTTCACCCACAAATTTCCTAAGTATTTCAAGAAAATAATATCTTAAGTTTCTGGTCTTGCATTAAATTTCTACTCTTTGTACAATACATAATAAAACAAAAAAAAAGCAGTAGGATCTGGGTTTCTGATTTTTTGTCGAGAAAAGCCTCAAGTCAGCATTCATGAAAGAAAATAAAGCTACGTGATTTATAGTTAACATATGAGTCTAGATGTCTTGCGAGTTTCAACTTCAAATGTGTCGAAGATTTGAAAACTTGTGTCCGATTTTAAGCAATAAATATAATATAATATAATATATATATGATATAATATAATATAATATTATATCATATCTTTTATTTTCAACAATTGGTGCATCTTTTAATTTTGGTAGTTTTGAGAAAATATTCCAACAATTGAATGTGTGGATAATAAATAGATAGTAAATTGTAGATTTTATGAAATGTGTAAATCAAAAAGTATATTTGCTTATTTTGATCAACTTAAATTATAATTTAAATTTTTACGAATTGTTTTGTTTGACTATTTGCAATGCTTATTTTTATCCTATATTTTAACATGTCTGACAATTATCTTTTTTGACTTTGACTGAAGGGACGAAAGATAATGAGAGAGTGCGTGAATCATATAAAGAAGCGGTTGTTGGCGATACGAACTGCACGCGATCCACGTGCCAGCGGATCTCAATCACTCCTCTGCCCATTTCGTATGTTACTGCAGCACTAGCGGCAGGTTAGGCACGAGATCTCCGGGAGAAAAGGGTCCGTGATCGTTGGCACTCCGACGATCAAGTCAGCTGCGGTATATGGGAGATACCAGGCGGGAACAAAAAGGGTGTAGAGAAAGACAAGCGGTGATTTGGCGGAGTTTAGGGTGGGATTCTTAAGCATAAAAGTGTGTACCTTGGAACAGCCGGAGCGTTGTATTTATAAGCGCAAAATTCTAATTGATTTGGAAGACAAATCGATTCGGTCTTCAATCGGATCCTCCTTCCTTATGTGATAAAGATGCAGAGATTGCCTTCCTTCCTTGAGTTTATTCGTTGCATGATTTTAGGAGATCATGATTGTGTTTCCTTGTGGAATTCATCGTCAATCCATATAATCTTTCTTTAATTACTTCTCTGGTTGCCCGGCATATCGAGTTGCTCCATTGATTCTGAATGATCGTGGCTTGGCGAGGCCCTATGGTTTGCATCTGGTAGCAAGGCCCTCCCGCATGACTCGCGGATTATTGGTGCAGGCTAAGCGTGTGGCGGGCCGCTTCGAGCCCTAAGCGGGGCAGGATAGGGTTCTTGTGATTATGAGTAGCAGGCCCTTCTTGGGCTCGGATGGGGCTGTCTTGGCGTCGCTGACCGTGCCGTGTCGTTGTGTGGTAACTACTTGATGTCGTTGTTAAAATTTCTTCATATCGAGGTTACCTTCCTATTTGCGTGTGCGTGCCCTTATCGTGTTTGTGATGCCCATGTTTTACATACTTGTTTGGGCTTCGTCGATGTTTAGTGTAATAAACACGAAGTTATTGGTACAAGTGTAAGGTCATAAATAATGTCCCGGTGGCGGCGGGGTGGTTCGCGTGTCATGATCAAATTTTATTTGCCATCGAATGAATCCTAGTTCGCACATTCGCCTTTATTTACATTTACTCAGCGATTTGATAGGGTTTAGCGAACCATACTCCCTCATTGTTGGGTTAATTGCAAACGCGCTTCTGGCGTAAAATGTTTACCAGTGAGTTAATAGAGTTGGCCCGCGAACCACACTCCCTCCATTGCCGTGTTCTTTGTACTTGCTTTCTTCTGCGAAAAATATTTACCCACGTGAGTTAATAGAGTTGGCTGTGAACCACACTCTCTGTTGCCCGTGTTCTTTGTACTTGCTTTCTTCTGGCGTAAAATGTTTACCCAGTGAGTTAATAGAGTTGGCATAAATCGCACTCCCTCGTACTTCTTGTGTTCTTTGTACTTGCTTTCTTCGCAAAAATGTTTACCAGTGAGTTAATAATAGGTTGGCATGAACACTCCCTCGTTGCCGTGTTCTTTCTACTTGCTTTCTTCTGGCGTAAAATGTTTACCCAGTGAGTTAATAGAGGTTGGCCATGAACCACTCCTCATTGCCGTGTTCTTTTACTTGCTTTCTCTATAAAGGTTATGTGAAGGGTGGTGCTAATTTGTTTCGTTATTATTGATCTTATTTTGATTATTTATTCCCCACCTTCTTCATGATTAATATATGGAATTTTGAACTATATTAACAATTTTCTATGATCGGTGACCAAAGATGATTGGAATTTCTTGATTGCTCATGAATTTGATTTATATTTAAAAATATTTAAAACAAAATTTTAAATAAAAAAAAAAAAAACGTTTTTATTCTTATTCCTTTTATTTATTTATTTATTTTGCATTCAAATTGTTTTAGAATTAGAAGTCTTTTTTCATGTCCTCCTTTAAAAGTGTCCATTCAAAAGGTCCTTTCTTAACAAGAGTTCGACCGCATTCATCTATCAAACAGTCCTTAAATCCTCATCTTCCTTTTATTCTTCAAAACCCTAAACCTCAAAATTTCCATTGATAAATTTCTTGTTTTCGATATCTTCATCTCAAGTGTTTAGGAAATAATCAAGGGCCTCAAAACCCCCCACCCCGGAGTTGCCTAACCACTGCCCCGCCTCCGCATTTGTTCCTCCCGCCACACCACCCCGGCCCTGGTTTCACCTCCACCCCGAACAGCTTTGCTTTCCTTGCTCCATCTTCCCTCAACCAAACCATGCCGTGGGTTCCCTCCACCGCCCCCAGCAAGTCCGAGTCGAAGAGCTTGATGAGGACACGGGTTCGATAATGCGGGTCCATCTGAACAAGATTAAGGGCCCAAGAGGCATTAAGAAGAACAAAATCGGGTTCGATTTTGGGGCGAAAATGTTGAAGAAGAAGAAGGTCCATGTTTGAGGAAGATGACAACTTACGTCAAGAATTTCCCGGCGGGCTCCGCGGAAGGTAAAGAAAATTGATGAACCAACGTTGCGATATTCCCGGGAACATCGACGTTGGCCCTATCATCCATTTCCAACTTGACCCATCCTCAATTGTTCGAACAAAGCTTCCCGTAAAGGTAACCCGCTTCCTCCTCTAAATTTCAAATTGGAACTCTTGAGATAGACTCAAAAATTTATTTCAAATCGGGACTTTGTGATGGAATTTAATGAAAGATGATGTTCTTAGAATTTGATCTTGTTGAGTTAATTGGCTGGGGTATCAAAATTGTTGGGTTGGGGAGACCCGTGAAACATTGATCAAAGAATTCTTTAATATTTCCGGCGTTAAAGGGTAATAATTTTAGGTGGTCTTTATGTTGGGTCGGCTAGTACCTTTAGTCCTTCCAATCTTCGTGGCTGGATTATCACCTATCGAAGGAATGGATGATGAATTTAAAGCACCGATACTGCCTTAGAACTATAAACCCGCCTCGGGAAAAATACGCCCATTACTAACCCCTAAGTATAAAGGTAAAAATTTGCACAACATTGATCCAATTCGATATCGGACATTGGGATGGATAAGGTTGAGTTATACAAACCGGCACCTTCTACCATGGATATTCCTAATTATTTTTGACAAAATTGTGTTCCGGGCGACCGCCCCTGAATGTCCCTTTCCGGTTTACTTCAATCTCCGATCACAATGTTCCATACTTGTGCACTTTCATAGCACAAATTCGGTCCTTCAAAGAAAGTCCTAAGACCAACGCCCCTGCAGGCCAACCATTTCAAGATCAACCGCCTTGAAACTCGGTGAGGGACTTAACTTCTTTGGTCAATACCTATCCGAAATTTGGCCATCAGTTCATAAGAGCCTTCTGCCTGGCCGGGACCGGGCTCCTATACCAAGAATATCAAATTCCTGAATCCTCCTCAAACCCGATATTGGCTCGATGGTACTTTCAACATCCGATCGGTCCGGCATACTCACTTGACGCGATCTTGGCGTATCTCCGCATCGGATGCTACTCCTTTGTCTTCATCCTCCAGCGCAAGAGAGAACGGGACGGTGGTTTGAAAAGAGGACCCGAAGAACACTTCATAGAGTGGGTAACCTAAGTACTATGTGGTTGGGTATTTTCTCCATTTTGCTTTTGGACCCTTCTTTAATTTAGTTTCTTTCATCGCTTTTGTTTTCTTTGGCCCTCTTTATTACAAAGGGAGTAGTAAATTAGGAATGCTTTGCTTTTGCTTGTAATTAGAAATTGCTTTAAACTTTTGTAATTAGGAATTGCTTATTAGGAATTACTTTTGATAATTAAAATTGGCTTCAAACTAAATAGCTTTCATTTCGTTTGCATATGTTCTTGAATCCATTTGCCTACGTGCTCACTCAAAAACAACTTGATATAAGTTTTGTAATTAAGAGATGCAAGGGGAGATTGTGGGAAAATCGGTTTTGAAAATTAGTTTTGGATTATTGAAGAATCGATTTTTTGCATCTTAATTATAAGTTATTTATTGAGATGAGCGATTAGGATTCGATGATTATCTAGTAGTTGTTTGGAAATTGGAAACTTTAATGCTATATTTATCACAATCTATTTATAAGTTTTAGTTATTCTAAAACTCTTATTTCTTATCGATTAAATAAGTGATTGAATAAATTGCATGTTTAAGTATTCTAATTGAACTAGGTTTCTAAGTAGATAAGATATTACAATATTACCTTTTATTTATCTACTTAAATGAAAATAAATATCTAGATTTGTTTTCATATTCTTGTGATTTATCTTACCTTATCTTTTATAAAGTCTATTTAAACTTAAAGACTTATTTTGTCTTATCCATGTATAAGATAAATATTAAGTCATTAAGTTTAAACAAACTTCTTGTAGTATAAATAAGGCAGTGGTATTCCAAGAATTCTACGGACTTTGAAAGCAAAGATACTCAAGCATCAAAGAGCAAATCATTTATGAGTTGAGAGTTTAAAGAAATATTCAAAGCTCTAGAGTCAAAATTCTATTTTTGAGAACGGTTTTGAAAGCGGCGTTAAAGAAATCCGTTGTGAGAGAGACGGCATTTGGAGGCAAGATAAAGGCGGGTCCTTATTCCGTTTGTGGAATCAATCAGGACACTCGTGGAATGGACGAGATCAAGACCAAGTACTTGATCGCATTCCTTGACTAGTTGAAGAAGATATAAAAGCAGGAAGTTTTATTATTGTTCTTAACTAAGTTTTATTTTTGTAAATTGCTGATAAAGTTTTAGATTAGGTCTAAAATTGTAATTTCAAAAAATTGAGGTGTAACTGTTCTAAAATAGTGGATTTATTTACCCGTGGCGTGGGGCCGTGGATGTTTTCTTGGGGTTTACCACGTTATATCGGTGTTAATTAATGTTTTAATCGCCTTATATAATAATTGTCTCGAAGCGCTAAAGCGTTCGGTGAAATGTTCGGACGTTCAACAAACTTTCATCAACATCGAACATTAAAGTGAGCGTTGTGTTTTAAAAAAAATATTCTGACTTTCGGTAACAACCTATTCAACCCCTTCTAGGTTGATTGTTATCTAGATTTAAAACTAACATTAACAAATTCCATCTAACATGTCATCATCTTACACAGTCATTCACTACTATGTTCCGGAAGAAAAATCTTGCTTTCTTCTGGCGTAAAATATTTACCTAAGCGGGTTAATAGAGTTGGACATGAACCACACTCTCATTGCCGTATTGGTACTCTCCACTTGGGGGGCCTTTGGATTCATAAAAGGCGAATATTATTAAGCGGCACCCTAGTTTCTGGCGTCCGCAAAGCAAAAGAAAAATCTTTAAAGAGATCAAAAGCAATGCGGTAAAAGACAAAATAAATGCGGTAAGGTCTCGGATTCTTTTGGTGGGGAGATATCCTTGCGTTTGGCGACTTTTTAGCAACGTTCATGTAGCATGCCGTGCCTCCCGTCGATTACCCGGATTTTAGCTATTCCTCGAGATTAAAGAATTTCATCGCCATAAGTGGTGTATGGAGCGTGTCGCGCTGTAAATCCTTGTTGTGGGCCTACCGAGGACCCCGTGGTAGGCGGGGCGGGTGTCGCTATTAGGAACTCCATGAATTTCGGGAGGTGGTAGGTGGTTCCCGAAATCTCTGCCGGGGTAATTTTTTCCTCGCAGGATGAGGCATTGTCCCTGTGAAAGCAAATAGCGGCTCGGTGATGGCCGTCGATTCGTGATCCGCGTCCATTTGGTCAAGCGCCGGCTGCCGAATAGGATGTTCACGGCACTTCGCGTCGCGACCAACATCCGGCCTAAGGCGTTTCTGGCGACGATGGCGTGTACCGCTCAGGGCATCGCAATGCGGATAGTGTATCCGGTTCGTCCTCTTGATGAATGAGATTGGCGGCACTCTAGGCGATGCACCGTATACTGCCTTGACTCTCCGAGAGGTTCCCCTCACGGGCGCCTTGGCGTAGTTACGTCGCGAGTTCATCGTGCTTCCCCGACGTATGGTCCTCGAAGATGGTATTTATCTCTTGGGCGGTGGGGCTCTTGAGAGCCTCTGGGCCCTCGGTTGATCCCTGTCCCCTCGTTCCTTCCTCTCCGTGTGGCGAGGTCCATCGTTCAATGTTGAGGAGGAGGTCTTCGCGCCTTGTGTGGGCCGGTCCTCGGCGTCTTCGTGTCGGCAGATCCCTCTCGCCCGGGCCCGTGGTTCGCGATTGATTAGCTCCCTCGCATCAAGGGATCTTAGTGTTATGCACCACAGTCTGTGTATCTGACGGAATTTGGCGGGGTCGCGCGGAGTAGGGGGGGGCCTTCTTGGTGCCCGTGGGGTTGGGGCTACCTCCGTTTGATTGAACCTCCGGTAATGGTTGTTAGTTGGTTACGAGGCGCCTCCTCACAGCAGGAGAGGCAAGGGCTGCAGGAGGCGCGCCCCTCTCTCTGTGTCGATCTCCTCTCTCCCTTTCGACTCTTTCTCTGTTCTCGATCGTTTCTTGATCGGTTTCTTTGGATCATGTCCACCGGTGGTGTAGACTTTCGGTTGACTATTTTTGAACATCCCTCGAAAAGGAGGTTCGCATGTGGAGCCACCATTATCGAGCGCATCAGGGGCCTTCTCGTCGGTCGTCTCGATCTTGTTGATGATGTTCTTTGAATCATTTAAAGTAGCTTTTGGCGGTTTCTCCCTCTTTTTACGGATATCATTGGGTTGGGCGATGTCGGCAATCATCGTCGGTTGTGATGAAGGCGTTGTGAACTCCCTCTTAAGTTGTGGCGACGGATACTCCACGGCCTTGGCTTGTTGTACCACCTCTTGGCGTCGCTGCGTGAGTGTGGTATGGAAATTCGACACTTCAACTGCGGAGATTGGCCTGGGTTTTGTCTTGTAGGTGTTTATGTGGTCCGGTGGGATCCTCTTCCGTATGCTCTTGTCCATGATAGGCATTGAAGTTGGGTGGCACCTCCATTGCCTTCATGTAGTTGGTGAGCAGTAGGTTCTCGTCATCATCGTCCTCATAACATTCCGGCCTGCCCTTTTCGTCTTGACCTTTTCTTGATTCTTAGGTCCTTCTTCTTTTAAATACAGGCCTCGCTATGAGTCGCTGCGCTTCTTGTGTGTGGGTTGGGAGGGTGCGATCGAGGACCAGCTCCCGACACATCAAAACCGCTAGGCTGCCGAGGCCCTGGGTGGCTTTCTCGTCTGGGGAAGGGTCTCCACTGTGACCGTCTTGCGGGGGCTTGGCTGGATTTCGAGGTTAAGGCCGTCGAAGCAGGGGTTCCTTCCGGGAACCATGGCATCCGGCCGAACGGTGGGTGAGGACTCCTCGGCCTTGCAGTGCGCTTGGGTCCATGTTGGAGGATTGATTCTCCAACAATTCAAGCGTGGCCTTCATCCGGGCGTTATCCGTCTTGAGTCCTGGTTCTCTGTTCCATCGTCCGTTTCTTGATGTCTTCTCTCTTCTGCGGCGGGTGGCGTTCTGTAGGTCTTGAGCAGCTCTCTGTCGCGAGGTCAACATGGTGGGACTCCACCTGCGTCTACAATGGATTATTCGGATGTCATGCTTGAGGTAGAAACGCGTTTTACCACAAACACTTGGTGCGTGTAAGGTTTTTCGTTTCCTACGAGGCGGCGCTTGATCTGTTGGCGAACGAACACCGATCGCGTGCAGCGGATCTCGGTCGGCTCCTCTACGCTTTTCGTATGTTACTGCACACTGGGGACGACCGTTAGACACCAAGATCTCCGGAGAAAAATGGTGCAGCTATCGTTGGCACTCAAGCGATTAAGTCTTTGCCGGTATATAGAGATATCTGAAATTTGGAACAAAAATGGTGTGGGAGAGACAAGCGGTGATTTGGCGAGTTTAGGGTGGGATTCTTAAGCATAAAAGTGCGTGCCTTGGAACAATAGGAGGCGTTGTATTTATAAGCCGGAATTCTAATTGATTTGGAAGACAAATCAATTCGGTCTTCAATCGGATCTTCCTTCCTTATGTGATAAAGATACAAGAGCGACTAGTTGAAGAAGATATAAAAGCAGGGAAGTTTTATTATTGTTCTTAACTAAGTTTTATTTTTTGTAAATTGCTGATAAAGTTTTAGATTAGGTCTAAAATTGTAATTTCAAAAAAATTGAGACGTGTGTAACCTGTTCTAAAATAGTGGATTTATTTACCCGTGGCATGGGGGCCCGTGGATGTTTTCCTTAGGGGTTTACCACGTTATATCTGGTGTTAATTAATGTTTTAATCGCCTTATATAATAATTGTCTCGAAACTGCTAAAACGTTCAGTGAAATGTTCTGACGTTCAACAAACTTTCATCAACATCAGAACATTAAAGTGAACGTTGTGTTTTAAAAAAAAAAATATTTTCTGAGACTTTCAAGAATAACCTATTCAACCCCCCTTCTAGGTTGATTGTTATCTAGATTTAAAACTAACATTAACAAATTCCATCTAACATGTCATCATCTTACACAGTCATTCACTACTATGTTCCGGAAGAAAAATTAAGAGACAGGTATTAGGGAGGTAAGGAATAGAGAAATATTGGGCGCCAGAGTTCCATTACAAGTATGAATAACCGGGTAACTTGTACTGGAACTACAACAACAGTAAGCATTCCCTCCCCACTCTAACTTTGATTGACTTGCCCCATAGCATCAATTTTCTCTCTCTCTTTTTTTTTTGGTGAATCAATGCCATAATTTTATCTATAGTCAACACAGGCACTGTAGTATATAGTCTAGTTGAATATAAGCATCAATGAAAAAACACATGACACGCGAAATACCAAAAAGGAAAAGAACTTCTCTTCTACGACAACAAAACCTGCAGATGGACAAGCTTAGCTGCACACTCCAGCATAAACCCTTTGATACCTCCTTAATCGGTATTCGATTTATTGACGGCAGATACATGTCTCTTACTAGCACACAAAAATCTTAAAAGATTCCACAACCAATAAGGAAAAGAAAAGGAAATCCAGCACAGAAATTATACGAGAAGCTGCAGACGCAAAATGATGTCTCGACATAAAACAAATTTTTCAGTAGTCAATGCTGTTAAACAATCTCAGTTATCTCCTCTACTTTATACCCTCACCTATTAAATAAAGAAAACGTGTATCCAAAGTTGAGCAAATTCCTCTGAAAGTTAAATGATTCAAGGCGCAAAATATTTTATTAAGCATAAACTAAAACTCAAACAAGTGTAAAGTCAGTACCATCTCCTGATTTATCTCTCCTGAGTCCATTAGATAAGCCAGTAAAGGTTCTTGTCCCTCCCCCTCGCTTTCTCCACCTGCTGCTGCCAAATTGGAAAACAGAACAATAAAAGCCATGAAACAAATTATTCCTCTCTTACCCATCTTTTCTTGAATCAACAACAACCCAATTATACACAATGCTTTTCATATCATCAAGCCAAACGAGCCCTTTTCTTGCTAATTGCCAAATGCTAATGTGCTCCTCCGAAGGTCAAAGTTTCACATTTATTTCGCTAATTCTATTCAATTTTCCTCAAGTACAGCCTTCAAATGTTGAATTGCCAGACTTTTAAACCAGGATCTTGATGTCCCTTCTCAAAAGTTCGACGTAAAAGCTCAAAAGTAAACAGCACAAAGTCGAAAATGGCGCCCATAAAGAAAGAAATGGGATAATCATTGCACCCAAAAAGATGATAAAATATTTTGGGATTCTTGCCATTTAAATTATAGACGGAAAATTCTTTGGCATGGGGGCTTTTCTCTTTAGGATCGGATCCACCAAAGGGATCGAAATACAAAAATACAAATGTGGCAAAAATAAACAACTCGACCTAGAAAAATTCTTTTCACGAAAATTGATTTTCCCCCCCTCCTTTGGGTAGTATCGTTTGAAAGCTGACAAAGGTGTACTTATTGATTCTGAAGCTAATTGATGAAAAACTTGTTCTTCCTTTTTTGCATTTTTGTTTTGGGGTTCTTTCTTGTTGGATGTTTTGTGGGCAATTTCATGTCGTCGTACGATTTTGATTTCTTTACAACACATAGGAGATAGAGAAGGACGCGGAGATGAGCCGATTCTTGAATCCTCGTACTGCGCTTTATATGTTTGTACCATGGTTTGAACCAAGCGTTCATAATTCATGCACGACATTTTGATTTGAAATCAAACTCAACTATTCAAAAATGATTCTATTTTTTGATATTTAAAAATCGTTTGATTTTCAAATTTATAAGTTGTTGTGTTACAACAAAATGTACTTGTTAGTCGATTTATTTTGGCATTTTTTTTATATATATTATTTCAATTTATACTTTAACCAATATATTCATGTTTTTATTTGTTTGAAGAAGATTACTCTTATCTTGTTAAACAAACGGTGGATTGAAACCAAAACAAACAACAAAAAGTAGTTTGATTTTGCAATTTTTTCAAACTCTTTTAGTACTGAAATTATTTTTTGCATGCTTATAAGTTGGATCATATTGATGTTGGGAATTGAGATCAATTTTTTTATTGTCAATTAGTCAATTAATGGCTAGTAAGCGTGTCAAAAATTGATCAAAACAATAATAGCGTTGTTATTAAACTCTGATCGGCTCGATCGATTAGATCAGAAAATCGATGATCCAGTATTTCAACTAGTCTGATTTTTTTGATTTGACCACCCAACAATCAAATCGTTTGCGACCTAAAAAAAATCGCTGATTTTTTAGTAACTCAATGATCCATACGAATCATTACATAATAAAATTTTTCATATTTTTTATTATTCTATTATACTCAAAAATACACCAAGTACTTCTATACTCTATTAATGAAATGTTAATGCAATAAAGTACAATAATTTATGTTATTTTTTACAAGAATTAGTTGATAATACTAGTAGTCTAGTACTTAATTTGTTAAATACATTTCTGTTGGTGATGATTTAATAAAAATAGACTTATCAATTTGACATGAATTGACTTATCGATTCAACTTCTGAAATTCTGGGTTGAACCAAACAATCCGCCTTCTTATGTGGATCTGATAACTATGAATAATAGTTTTAATTTAAATTTTTTGGAACAACAATAGTTTTAGTTTTATGTCACAAACAAACTATATAAAGATAGTTTTTCTGGATTTAATTCATTTTATTTTCGCAGAAGGTAAATAAAAGGTTTTGTCTTCTTCCTATTAAATATTATAAGTTATCCCCTTGCTTTCATAGGGGGATGTAGCTCAGATGGTAGAGCGCTCGCTTAGCATGCGAGAGGTACGGGGATCGATACCCCGCATCTCCATTTTTCTGTAAATATTTTCCACCTTTTAAATGGGCTTAACGAGTAGGATGTAAGGCCCAACATAATTAGGATTCCTTGTACGAAAGACGGGCCTTCTCTATGGCGCAAGATAGTAATATGGCCCAGATTGAGAATATTTCGCTTCTATTTTTTAAAAAAAAAATTATTTTATTAAATATGGCGTTAGGGACAATTCTGAACCAAAGATGGCAAGAAATAAGAGAAATAAAATGATGATCTGTATCTTTCTTTGGTGTTTCTTCCATGATTCATTACCAACCAAATCTAACCTACTCAAGTATCGTACTGAAGATGGAGATAGGTGTAATTGATGTGGCGCTTTGGAAGATGATGAGCATGTGATTTTTTTTTGTAGCAGGGCTAGAGCAGTGTGGGGTTGGTTGAATCTATCATTTATGGCCGTTGATTAGTCTCTCCTTGGAAAAAAGAATACTAGCCATATACTATTCTTTATTTCAACGTTGTCTGAAAGGTGTGATGGAGAGAAATGAGTACTAGATGTGGGTTTTGTAGGACTTCAGTCCATTGGACTTCTAGCATGCCTCGATACCTTTCCTCTTGAGTAATTATTTGGACTCGAATTATTCTATTTACGAGCTAAAAGAATATAATGATTGGTTTTGAGTATTAAAATATTCTGATCATCTCACCCAATGCCCATATCTAAGTGGGAGCGCTCATTTTCGAGTACATTATTGTGCACATGACATGATTTTTTGTTCTGTTTGTATTCTTATGCATAAATTAATTAATATAAAATAATGATTTTAATCATAGCCAACCAAATCTAACCTACTCAAGTATCGTACTACAGATGGAGATGTGTAGTTGATGTGGGGCATTGGAAATGATCGGCATGTGATTTTCTTTTGCAGTAGGGCTAGAGCAGCGTGAGGTTGGTTGGATTTATCATTTATGGTCGTTGATTAGTCTATCGGTGGAAAAAAAAGAATACTAGTAATTTACTATTCTTTATTTCAACGTTGTCCGAAAGGTGTGTGGGATGGAAATGAGTGCTAGATGTGGGTTTTGTAGGACTTCTAGATATTTCCTCTATAATTTGTAGTGATTTTGAGTAATTATTTGGACTTGAATTATTCTATCTACGAACTAAAAGAATATAATGATTGGTTTTGAGTATTATAATATTCTGATTGACTCACCCAATGCCCAGATTTAAGTGGAAGCACTCATTTTCAAGTACAAAATTGTACAGATGACATGGTTTTTTGTTTTGTTTGTATTCTCATTCATATACTAATTAATATAAAATACTAATTTTAATCATACAAAGTGAATGTGGCTGTGAAGCCAATGGTTTCATAAGCCATCAGGAAAAACCTTAATTAATTAGCCAATAATTAAACCCCATTTTCACTAATATAATTGGGTGTGATGAAAATCAAATCTGAGTAACGTATTGACAAGAGGATTGATGTGAATTCGACTCATATAATCTTATTTGAGGTGAATTGATAACTTCATTTAATTGCGTTTATCTCTTATTGCGATTAGATTTATTGTTAAATAAATAGTTAATTATCTGAGTTTCATTCTTTTAAGTTTGTAACAATATCATTTCCATTCAATTTTTTATATCATATATCATCCTTTTTCTTCCATTTATTCGTACAGATAATCTCCAAATGATTTTTTTTTTTTTGATAATTTTGCCATGATTTAAATAAATTAAAATGATAGGAAAAAAAAAAAACAATGAAAAAATTACAATTGAGACTCTAACATTTTCAAAAGAACAAATAAATTTTAAACTTTTTAATTTTCTATTATTCAAAATAATTTAAGAAAACCCCACCCCACCCCACCCCACCCCATCCCATCCCACCCCACCGAGCAATTAATATCCCATAAATGGGGTATTGGGCGAATACAAATATATGTTCCATGAAGGGGTTGAATTTAGTGAAATCGATGTTGATTTGATCAGATTTTGGTGGTTATGGAGAAAATCTAGAAATTTTCATCATTTCATGAAGCATGAATCTATGTTTTTAATTTTATGAACGCTTAAATTTTTTGATCTTTTGAGTTTATAGAATTATAGTGTAGTAGTAATTTATTGAACTCTGTTGGTCATAACTGGAATCATAATCAGTATTATGGCAGCATTTTCCAGGATATTAATTGTCGGTCGTTTCAATTCGGAGCAGGGTTACTTCCATCCTCATTGAAATCTTGCACCACCATGGGAATTATTACATGGGGGTGGGGGTGAAGATGAAGTGGGTTTTTATTTTATTTTTCTTAAATTATTTAAATTAATAGAAAATAAAAAGTTTATGATTTATTTGTATTTTTGAAAATGTTAGGATCTTAATTTTATTATTTTTTTTTTTTTCTACTATTTTAATTTATTTAACTCATGAGCAAAATTATCAAAAAAGTTAGGGACGTACGGATAAATAGAAAATATGGAATGATATATGCTAAAAATGTTGAATGGAGATGATATTGTTACAAATTTGAAATAATTGAAATCAGTAGAGTAATTAACCCTTACATAAAATAAATTTTTAATGATGTATTTGTATCTATAACACTTATAATTTTAATTTTAAAAAAAACATTTTTTTATTACATGTAAAATACTAAAGTTAGTGATATTTTTAACGAATATTTAGAATAGAATTCAAAACTTGATGATCAAAGGACCTAAATGTTAGAAAAAATTGATGATCACGGACTTAACTTTAAACAAAATTGATGATTAGGGACTTAAATGTTAGAAAAAAATTGAATGAGAACCACACCTCAAAGTTTCTTGGACTTTGAGAGTTGAGACTATTGACATCTAAACTCCGGAGACTTTTCATCAAATTACCAATTGAAACTTGCCCTAATTTCAATTTCATGCCCTCAAATATCCCTTTTCGTTTTCAACACCCGGAAAACCAACTTTCATCTCTCTCCCAAACTGCCGAATATAAGACCCTCGGCTAGTCAATTCCTTCCACGCGGGAAAATAATTTCACTTTTCTGGTAGCTGATCGGAAATGGATTTCCCGGAAAATACGAATTGGTTGTACGATTATGAGTTCGAGGGTATCCCTGTTCCTAATGGAAATTTCTCTCCCCCAAATGCTGGGTTTTCTCGGGGTATGCAAGCCTTGAAGGGTTCATCTAATGTCAGGTATTATTGAAACTTTTTGTTATAATTTTGACCATTTGATTATCAAATAATTTTCCTGTAATTAACAAACCTTGGGTTTTTTTTGAGCTTTTGACGAGTTCATTTTTCTCTATGATGCGATTTTTTGTTATTTTCTGATATACCCCCCCCCCCCCCCCTTCCTTTTTGCTTTAGTTGGAAATTCTAGCTGTTTGGTGATTTTTATGGGTTCCCATTTGTCTTTTTTCCTCCATCCGCGTCTTCATACTTTTAAAACTTAATTTATGCTCTAGCTTCATAATTTTTTTATATTCCTTTTATTTAGTCTATTTAATACCTATATAAGTCGGTAGCAGGTTAATTTACTGAACCTGGTTCAAATGTTTTTTGGAATTAAATTATACTATGATAGCTGCCAAGGTTTCTAAACATGTAATTCTTTGTAGTTTTCCAACATATTATAATTTCTGGTAAAATTGTATACATAATAATCTTCTGTTTGTCGTAAAATCATTGATGTTTATTTCTTCTGTTTGTCGTAAAATCATTGATGTTTATTTATTTATTTGTTGTTTGGGCGTTTTGAGTTTGGAAAGGGATTTTTTCTAGTGTTGAGTTACATGTTGTGGCTTTGGCTGGTAATTGTTATTGAACAGTTAAACAGTTAGATCTCATCAATGCATTTGCTGGTGCACCGAGCTATAGATGCTAAATTTTGATATGTTTTCTAATTTTTAATTAATTTTCCAGATGAAAGATTGCTGTTATTAATATGTGAATATCATCTTTAAATTTAGCTTCTTTATCTGACTTTATTTTCTCTCTGTTGTCATAGGTCAGATTAAATCATGTAATTTATGATTAAAGCTTTGGTTTATATTGTAAGTGATATCACCGGGATAAACGAGTTGACCAGAGCTTGTAATGATATTCTGAAAGTTGGGTTTATCTGCATATCGAATATTGTGATTTGCACCTTCATTGCATCCTGTCAATCTGTCATAATGGATGATCACAAGTACACAATAATATTCTTGATAAGGATCGTCGTTTGGGATAATAAAACTTGTATTCTGTATATGCCCAATTTCCTTTCCTTTCGGGGTGTATGTTTTGTCACTTCACGCTGGCAAATGCAATTTGATCAATTAACTTCCACTGCAACTACATTGTCACATTAATTCGTACACAGAATACAACATGATTGCGAGTAGCTCATGGTGTTTAATAAAAGAGCAGAGAAGGTGTGGAATCAATATTTTACCAAAAATTTTTAAGTCCTTATGGGTAAAAATGAAATAATTTATAAAATTTGTTGGACTGACTGAGAGGGTACATCTTTCTTGAGTATATGTTTAGAATCAGATTGACGAAGTATATTTTATTTGTGATAATGTTGGAACCTTCAAGCAGCTAAGAAGGTGCAACTTGTTATTTTTATTGTTCATTGGGATACGAGGCATTGCTCTTAATCTTTCTTTCCTTCTGTTTTTACTCCATTACCTTTTTTTTTCCCCTTTTTGTTTCACATAAGCGACTATCAATTCATCAGCGTACTCACTTTTTCCTTTGCTGTTGATAGTGTGGAAATTGATGGATCATTTGGAGAATCAGATGTCACGAGGGAAACTGGCTCAAAAAAACGGTAAGGAACTTTTTCTTGCCTTGCATATCCTGGATGATTGATTAATTGGTTGAAGCCTTTGGTGAAGATGATTAGGTTGCAGTAAGATATTTGAATTACATGTCTTTTTATTTGGTGGGATTGTGTGCTCCAACTCCTTACATTGCACGTGCTTGATATTTCATCCTTCTGTTGGTGCTTATCCAGCGTGGGATGTTGGAACCACTGCTTGTCTATTGTGCTATAAACTTGTACATTTAGTAAAAAGTTCGCACTAATGAACTGAATAACAGTAATCTGTATTCCTACTATATGGGAGAGAGAAACAATTACTGTGCCATAAAGGTTAAAGTACATATGGTTGATATGATATTAATTCTTTTGATGCTTCTGTTAATCAAACCTTCATTCTTTCCAAACAATGCTTTGTTTCACTTTTTATATATTTAACAGAGCTAGAACCGGATCATGTGCACCATCAAGCTCCAAAGCATGCAGGGAGAAGCAACGGAGAGATAGGCTAAATGACAAGTATGATCACGTTCCTGCTCTTTATCCCTTGCCTAGTATCCCCTTTTACTCTTACCTCTAGTAACTGCTTTGGCATGTTCTTCAGGTTCATGGAATTGGGTGCTCTCCTTGAGCCTGGAAGGCCTCCCAAAACCGACAAGGCTGCCATTTTGGTTGATGCTGTTCGCATGGTGACTCAGCTACGAGATGAAGCCCAGAAGCTGAAGGAGTCAAATTTGGATCTCCAGGAGAAGATTAAAGAGCTGAAGGCAAGACTGAATTTTCTATATATTTGTTGTTTTTATGTCTCAGTTAATATCTTGGGCGGAAGTGATTCCAATCAGGTCAAAAGCTTCCTCCTAAAAAAATATAAATGTTTGTGGCTTTGTCTCTCTTTTTATTTCCACATGCGCTGATTCATGATATAAACATGGCTACTAACTAGTGCATTTCTAATCCAAGTTCCAATAATTTGCATAGGCCGAGAAGAATGAACTTCGTGATGAGAAACAAAGGTTAAAGGTCGAGAAGGAGAAGCTAGAACAACTACTAAAGCCAATGAATGCCCAATCTGGCTTTCTGCCTGCTCCTCCCGCTATACCTGCTGCATTTGCTGCTCAAGGCCAAGCTGCGGGAAACAAATTTTCCCTGTCATCAGTTATCCTGGAGTTGCCATGTGGCAGTTCGTGCGACCTGCTGCTGTCGATACTTCACAGGACCACGAGCTTCACTCACCAGTTGCCTAAGTTGGCTTCTAAACCCTGTGTGATGTGATTTGCAGAGAGGTCCATTGTTAGTTTTTAATTTGTCCATGATGTTGACTTGTTTAGGTTTTGCTCAATTGTCCAACTTGGATCCAGTGAATGATAGGAAGTATTTGTAGTTATTGAACTTCAATTTAGCTGCTGCTGGTGTTAACGAGTTAATTTTGCATTTACATTTCTCTCAGAAAACAAGGACCAAGATTCCTGGTGACTTCATGAATGGCTTGCCCTCTTTGCTCTGTCAATTAGCTCTTCAAGTCTTTGGGGACATGCCTACTAAAGAAATGGTTGAAAACGAGGTTCTATTCTATGGCCATGCCATATTGAAACAAGTGCCTTTAAGGCTTTCGAGTGTTCTCTTCCTACCTCCTTATCGAAAACATTAAATATCATCGGTCTTCAACGATGACATCAAAATTTTGATTTGTGCTCATGTAACTATGTTTTTGGCACCATAGGCCTCGCATCTAGCAGTTAAGAAGACGATTACTGAGAATTTTGTATCCAAAGCCAGTGGTGATTTTCAACCCCCAATGTGTGTTAGTGTAGGGCAGTGGCTGTGTGGGTCTGTTCTCTTATCTTTTATTTCCAGTTATAGGGCCCTGCCGGGTCCAGAAGTAGGCATGTGGGCCTGTGCCTGGCTAAGACTCAAAAGTAGTAGAAAAACAAAGGATGTTAATTTACTTGGAAACCATCTCAAATTTTATGCAGATGATGAAATACCTTAGATCTCGCCCACAACTGATTCTGGCTTTGATGCATTTTTAGTTGGGTAAATTACACTTAGGTCCCCAACTTTTGAAAGTTGTCATAATTTTGTCCTATTCAATTTTATTTGCAGATATCATCAACCTTTCAGTAATTCGTACAAATAGTCATTTATAACAATTTTGCCCTCCAATTTAAATAAACTAAACAGAAAAAATGAAACAAAAAAAAAAAGTTGGAATTCCTAACCTTTTCAAAAGTGGAAATATATTCTAAACCTTTTATTTTTTTGTTTTACAGTTGTTCACTTAAAACAATTAAGAAAAATACCATTACTCATACCCAAACCTCATAACTTCCACCATCTCCAAAAACCACTGCTACCACCTTAAGGACTTTCTTATTGGCACTATTCCGTTTCTTCTCATTACCTACGTTTCTAATGAACGAGACACTCACCGAAACCCCCGTCGCACAAGGTCCACCAAAGCCCAGCCTGTAATGCCCTGAATATTTTTAACCCGAATGGTAACTAAAATAATCTTTAAATAATATTTGATGACTCCAAATAGATTTTCCATGCTTTTGAATGATTTTAAAATATAACTATTGTGGGAGATAGCAAGCACGTAAGAGAAAATAATTTTATTTCTAAAGTTTAAGATTTTTACATATATTGTGATAGGTGTCGCTACAATTATTTGACCATCTAAATGAATTTCAAATATTACAAAATTTGAATTGTAGTTATTTGGGACCTTGGACTAAGCCATGTTAAAATTTTAGACTTTAGCTACATCATTTGGTAGGTGAAAACATTGGCCAAAGTTACTTTAAAAACTGTTTCAGGTACCTTAAGGCAGCCCGCTAAAAAATTCATAATAAATTCATATGATGAAATTTTTAAGTGATTCTAATTTCTATCATTAGACCACATATAAGACTTTATATTTTCACACAAAAAATTTAAACGTACAAAGAGTTGTGATGTTTCAAAGTAGGGGCACAAAGTTGAAATTTCAGAATGTAAAACGAGACAATTTTTATCTTAAAATTTAAATGATAATTAAACCAACATTTTGTTTTCCATGTACGTACGTTACATGATAAAATACTGAAAAAACCAACATCTAAATTATAGTATTTTCATCATGAATGACTCAATCATATCGACGCTAAAACTTAATTTAAACAAAAGAAGTCATCTTCATGTTCGCTAACCTACGTCATCGCGTCAACGTCAACCATTTCAATCTGAATATTTGTTCATTTTAGGGTGAGTATTTCATAAAAAACACTCAGTAGAAACATATATGTGGAAAAATATATGAAATTAAATTGCAACATGCTAAAATATTTAAAATATACATAGGAACACATTCGATAACCTGCACCATGTGAAGTTTAAAAGTGATTACCTTCAATCACTAACATACATATGTGATTACCTTCAATGACAATCATAAAATTCTGACTTGACATTTAGCATGACAATCAATTTGCATAATGTTTTCTCAATTTAAAATTATGGAATTAAATCGGTAGTACAAGAAACTACCTTGCAACAAAAAATATTTCTGTTGAATTGATTTGTTGTTCAAAATGGCTATTTCTTTTCTTCAAATAATGAGTCCGTGGTTGCCCTTTTTCGCTTCTAAAAATCTAAGATTTGTAGTATTGGTTTGAGCAATAAAAACAAATGAGGGAGGAGAAGGTAAAAATCTATTATTGCTGGTCGAAAATGGGCACTAAACAAAGGGAATGAATCAAAATAAACGATTAAAATGCTTATTGCTAGATCTGAAACTTGAAGATAAAGGAGATGATTTTTGCTTGATAAAAATCGAAACTTTAAGCCTACTATTGGGGCTGAAACTTGAAGATAAGAGAACTGATTCTTGCTTGATAAAAATTAGAAATTCTAAGCCTACTGTTGGGATATTCTTTGATGTTTGTAATAAGAGAATTTAAGGGAACTTAAAGGCTGAAAATATAGAGTGAAAGTGCAAGTATCGGATGAGAAAATAAAAGGAGGAAATTGAATTAAGGAGGGGTCGAAAACTAGAGAGAAAAATGAGGAATTGCTAGCTGAAAAATGAGATTTCAGGCACGGTTTTTCTTCAGGAAAAAAGGGGGCTGATCAAAGTAGTTTGGGGTGGTTTTCTCTTAGAGAACATGGGTGTAGTTGGCTGAGGTTTGAAGTGGCAAACATGAGGTTAATAATGGATGGTCATGGAATAATTGATGGGCGGTTTCTTCCAAGTTGTAGGGTGACTTTCAGCCTAATTTGGAGAGTTCCTTGCAGCACGGTTTTTGGCAGCTGAGAGGGGGAGACTTGGGACATTTTTCTGGAGGGTAAATGGCAGGTACTTCAACTGAAGTAGAGGTTGGAAGAGGTGGGGGGAAAAGGTAGGTAATGGGCTGAAGTGAAGAAGATCATGGGTGGTTAAGTTTTTGGGTTTTAGGGGCTGTTTGGGGGGCTGATTTTGGCATGGGATTAGGAGATGTTTGATGTTTAATTAACATAAAAAAATTAGTTTTGGTGATTGACAAAAATTATTTTTGTTTGACACAAAAGATAACGCAAAACATGTGAAAAAAATCTAACACAACTAAAGTGTTTAACATGTACTAGAAAGTTTGCAACGACACCGAAAATTGAAATTTATTTTTCATGAAATTTTAAATGCCAACAAAAATTTTCCTATCGTTACACAGCCGCAACCACATTCCACCACCAACAATTGTACCACTACAAAACCCCGTCAACCTCAAACCCAAATACACCCCACCTTCACCACCACCACTACATTATTAATTACTCTTTTTAATTAATACATTTGTTTAGATCTCTTATTTGTTTACAATGACTTCAATTTATTTTTCACCAAATCATTTAATTAACATCCACCAAAATCTACTGGCACCACCAAAAATCGGTCCACTTGAATTTTTGGGGCCATCTTGAATTATTTTTTTCAAACGGTAATCAAGTATTCTCTGATGTATCTTTGATTATATTCAAATTTTTGGGTCTGAAATCTACATATTCCCTTGATGGAAATTGTAAGATCTATGGGTTAAAGATTTGTTTTCAAGTCAATGTTGGTGGTTATGGATGGCGATGGTACAGGTTATGGGGTTAATAATTATGATGTTAAAGTGGTAGGCCCTCGTGATTTTTAGTGGCGATGGGCACAATGATGGATTTTGGGGTGGTTGCAAGTGGCGGCCTTGTGGTTGTTGTTTTGGATATTTGGTTTACGGTGTTGTGGTGACGGTAGCAGTGGATATTTGACCGTAATAGGTTTGGTGTTTTGGTGGTGGGGTGGATGGTGATTCTCGAAAGATGATGATTTTGGTAGTGGTCGCAGACGTTGTAGTTTGGGGGTGGCAACTGGCGATGTAAGTTGTTGGTGGGGTGGGAAAAAAGTTTGTCGCCTCGGCTCGTAAAAGCTCGGCCCAGCTCGGGCTTGGCTTGTTAAGAAGACGAGCACGAGCTAGGGCCTAGCTAAAAAAAATAGGGCCGAGTCGACAAAAATGAGTCGGCACGAGCCCACTAGCCAAATTGATGAGCTACGAGCCGAGCAACGGTCACGAAATCGTGACCGTTGGCCAACTATCAAAACACTAATTTTTTTAATTTTTTTTTTAATTTTTTACTTTGATTATTTTCCTATAAATACTCATTTTCTAAACTCATTTTTTCACACTTCAATCTCTTACCTCTCATTCAATTATATACTCAAAATCTCAATCCATTAACAATTCTTTGTTCACATTTTCTCAATATTAGTGTTCTAATTAGTATCTAGTATCTCATTATCTAGATATTACTCTATAATTTTAAATTGCAATTTTCTACTTTTACTAATTCTCTATATTTTTAGTTTCTATTACATCTTCATTTTCTCCTATTCTTTTTATTATATTATTCCAAATGGCATACAATCAAGTGATGATGATTTCGATGGTCTTAATGATATTCAAATTCGAGAAGACATTCTTAATCGGTTTGATGGTAGTAATCGATCCAATTGATTTGGAAGACTTTCAAGAAGATGCCGATACACAAACTACAATCGACCCTAGCACTAAACGAAAAGCCACCAAACAAAAGGTAAAGTGCTGACAGCATTTTGAGTTGGTGCCGACTGGTAAACTAGTGAACAGAGTCCCTGAGTTCAAAGTACAGTATAAACACTGTCAAGAGAAGTTTACTTGGCACAAGTAGATAGGCACGAGCTATCTAAACAGACACTTCAAAAAGTATCAATACAAACATGGAAGTTTGGATACAAATCAGGCACAACTCTAGTTTGGATCTCCAGGAGCCGGTTCCAATAGTCCCGCTCTCAACAACTGGATATACTCACAAGAACTCATGGGCCATGAAGAACTGCCGGAATTGATAGCAAATGTTGAGTTTCCACTATGCTTGGTGGACAATCCTCATTGGACGTCATTCGTCCAAAAATATCTACAACCAAGGTATGTTAGTAATTATAAAAATGCACTACGTAAAGATACTATTGTTAGATATAATACAAAGAAAGAAACTATAATTAATGATATTAATAATTATAACGGTGTTGTATTTTTTACATTAGACTTATGGACATGTTGTAACAAAAAAAGATACATGGTTGTAACTGCACACTATATTGATAATAATGGAAAATTAGCGCAAATGGTCCCTAACATATGACATTAGTACGCAAATGGTCCCTAACCTTTCATTTTTGACGGAATGGTCCCTACCCTATCCATTTAAGTGCGCAATTGGTCTTTTTTGACGGATTTCATTAAAAATCCGTTAAAACCTTTTCAAAAGTGGCGCAAATGGTCCCTCTCATGTTTTTTTGTCTTTATAAGTGGGAGTGAAATTGTCAAGTTACATTTTTCTTTCAATTAGTGCAAATGGTCCCTGACCTTTACCTTTTTTTAGCGTAAATAGTCCCTAACTTATAATTATATTTTAGTGCACAATTGGTCCTTATTTGATGAAAAAGACAAAAATATCTTTATTTTTAATTAAAGAAATTTGTTTGAATTCCTAACCTTTACAAAAAGTGAAAATAAGTCTGATACTTCTAATTTTTTATTAAAAAAATTAAAAAAAAACTAATAAATTGACAATATACTAAATTATTTTGTATATTTTACGAACTATTATAAAATAACTAAAATTTAAACTCATAATTATTAACAAATGTGCTAATTAAAATTATTTTATTATTATTAAGTAATCATATTATTTAAAATTCCAACTTTAATTTTAACGTTACAATAAAAAAAATAACTTTGTCACAAATAAAAATTTTAATTACTTTCCAAACAGGACCTATCTGTTGAACCAAACAATATCGATCCATATAGCCCAACATGAGTCTTATTCTTCGTTGAATTTTCTTCTTGTCCAAACAACCAACTACCACCAAACAACTCATCCAAAACTCAAAAAAAATTCTACCATAGAAAACCACGAGATCTAGGCCGGTTATCTTTCTCGCAGATCCGGTGGATCTTGGCGATTCAAGGTCGAAAAAAAACAAAAATGAAATAATAAAAAAATGGATACTGCCGGATGGATCTGCGTGACTCCGATCTAGTGGCTCACGCAAATCTGATGGGATCTGCGCCACTGGGTCACGCAGATCTGATGGGATCTGCACGGTGGCCACGCAGATCTAGCCAGATTTGCGCGATCGAAATCGCACAAATTTTGCTCGATCGGGGTCGCACAAATCTCGTGCAGATTATGCTGATATGCACGGATCGGTCGCGCAAATCTGGTTCAAGATCCACCGGATTTGCGAGGAAGATGACCAACGCAGATCCGATGGTTTTCTCCATTGTAATTTTTTTTTGAGTTTTGGACGAGTTATCCGGTGGTGGTTGGTTGTTTGGACAAGAAGAAAATTCAACGAAGAAGAAGACTCATGTTTAGCTACATGGATAGATCTTGTTTGGTTCAACAGATATTTGTTGTTTGGAAAGTAATTAAAATTTTTATTTGTGACAAAGTTATTTATTTTATATTGTAACGATAAAATTAAAGTTTCAATTTTAAATAATATGATTACTTAATAATAATAAAATAATTTTAATTAGCACATTTGTTAATAATTATGAGTTTAAATTTTAGTTATTTTATAATAGTTCGTAAAATATACAAAATAATTTAGTATACTATCAATTTTTTAGTTTTTTAAAAAAAATTTAATAAAAAAATTAAAGTATCGGACTTATTTTCACTTTTTTTAAAGGTTATGAGTCCAATTACAAATTTCTTTAATTAAAAGTAAGGATATTTTTGTCTTTTTTATCAAATAATGACCAATTGTACACAAAAATATAATTATAGGTTAGGGACTATTTGTGCCAAAAAAAGGTAAAGGTTAGGGACCATTTGCGCTAATTGAAAGAAAAATATAACTTGACAATTTTACATCCACTAATAAAGACAAAAAAACATGAGAGGGACCATTTGCGCCAATTTTGGAAAGGTTTTAACGAATTTTTAACAGAATCCAAAAAAGACCAATTGCGTACCAATTCCGCCAAAAATGAAAGGTGATGGACCATTTGCGCACTAATATCATACGTTAGGGACCATTTGCACCAATTTTCCTATAATAATTGGTTAATGCATAAAAAAGTAATAGCATTTAAACAAATAGACTATCTTCATAATGGAAATAATATTTATCAAGTTTTATTAGGCGTGTTAAATGAATTTAAATGTGATTCTAAGGTTCGTGGTTTTACATTTGATAATGCAGGCCCAAATAATATAGTAATTGAAAAATTAATGCAACATTGTAGTCCAGAATTTGATGATATTTTATTTCATATTTGTTGTGTATGTCATGTGTTTAATTTAATTTTACAAAATGGATTAAAATTTATACAACCTCAATTAGAAAAAGTTAGATATACTATTAATTATATTTCGGTATCACCATCAAGAAAATAAGTTTTTACTGCTCTATGTACAGAAAATGGGCTGCAATCAAAAAGTTTTGCAACTGATGTTACTAATAGATAGAATTCAACATATCTTATGCTTGAATCGTGTGAAGGTTATGAAGATTGCATTAATGTCTATTATAATGGTCAACACTCACACATCTCATAATATGATTTAGAAATACATGATTGGAAAATATGTGGTCATGTTAGAAAATTTTTAAAATTTTTACGACGCAATAACTGTATGTTTTGGTGTGTATTACCCAACTACTCCACTTGTTTTAAATCATTTCTATTATATTGCTAATAATTTTAATATGTATTAGAATTTTGTTATTTTTACTAGTATTATACATGTTATGAAGCTAAATTTAGAAAATGTTGGGAACAATTGCCTATGTTATTTCCATTAGCATGTATCATAGATCTTCGACTTAACTTAGAGGATACGAAAGTAACAATAATGGCAATTTTAGATAAATTAGCTTACGGAAATCCAATCACGTGTGCTAATTTAGAACAAATTTTATGTTCTATGTATGATGTCTATCTTTGAAAAGTCGATGGGACATTGTACGACCCCCTAATCCAACATATACTTCGTCGTCAACTGATGGCATTGACTTATGGAGTTACTTCAGTACACATAGGAGTGGTCCAAGACCTTAAGGTCAACAATTAGTTGGTTCTTCTTCTAGTTCCCTCCTTCTCCGTTCTAATGATACACATGTAGAGTTAGTTAGGTATTTTGTACATGATGTGCTTAGTATGTTAGATGGCGAAGAGATAAAAACTTTGATATACTACGATGGTGGAGACAACATCAACATAGTTACCCAATTCTTTCTAAAATAGCACGTGATCTACTAACACATCCAATCTCAAATTGTAGCATCGGAGATTGCATTTAGTACAAGTGGGAGGGTTTTATCTGATATCAGGTCAATACTCAAAGCCGACATTTTAGAAAGCTTATTGTGTCTAAAGGATTGTGATGATGTCAAACTTCGAATCCAAGACAAAGTGGACAGAATAATGTCCGAAGAACTTAAAGATTTAAATATGGATTAATCATATTCGTAGTAAGTATTATTTTTCATTAGTATTTATGTATTTGATATTTTTTTTCTTATTTTAATAAAAAATTATACACGTAACACATTGTTTGTGTACAATTTTAACTCCGTCTACTTTTAAAGTAGCCGGTCTCAAGTCCAAAAATAGGAGTAGGGTTTTAAATATTTAATTTTTAACATAAAGGATTCTCGATATGATAGTTATTTTTTATTTTCAAATTTTAAAAAAACAAAAAGAAAAAGAAAAAGAGAGGAGGGTATTAAATCGTTAATTTTTAACATAAATGATTCTCGATAGTCGATATTGTATTTATTTTTTATTTTTCAAATTTTTAAAAAAAAAAAAAAGGCCAAGCTCGAGCTTCTCCCTCCTTCGACCCATGAGCTCGGAAGTTGGGGATGCCAAGCTCGGCTCGGCCCATAGCCATGCCTAGCCGTAACCGACGATCTAGTTGGGGTGTGGGTAATATGATATGAATTTTTTTAATTATTTCAAGTGAAGAACTGTAAAAACTAAAATGTTCAAGATATATTTTTACTTTTGAAAAAGTTAAGAATCTCAACTGTAATTTTTCTTTTTTTTTTTACTGTTCTAGTATATTAAGTTGGATGGTAAAATTGTCAGAAAGGGTCATCCATGCAAATTATTGAAAAAATAGAAAAAATATGTGCGAATAAAACTAAATATATTCAACATTACGACAATATTTAAAGGTTGGGACCATAAGTGTAATTTACCTTTATAGTTCTACCTCACATAAATTCATATGATGTCCTATTGTAGTTAATTTTCGGTGTCATCAAGTTAGGGATGGCAAAATACTTCCACACCACCTTGTCCTACCCTATTGTTATAAATTTTATTTTAAAAACAACAAAAAATAATATTAAAAATTAATTAATTAATTAAATTGGACGGTAAATGAAAATATTTTAATTAATCATCGTTCCGCCTCCCATAAATTCCTAACTAAACGGAGATGGTAAGGACCATCAACCCCGCCTCGTCCTACTCCACTGTCATCCATACATCAAATTTATATTTTCAAGATAAATGCCAATATCATCTTTTCCCTTCTTACTACAATGACCTAATCAGAATCGGCACTTGCTTGGCGCAAAACTCTCATGCTGTCAACCATACGAGGAAGACGCAAAACATGTTGTATTACACAACCAAAAGTAAATAGTTTTTCTTCATAGAAATTACACCTGCATACAAATCAACCGGAATAACAGCAAGTGCCCCAACTACAACTACAATAGCACCACTTACTAAACAATAAATATCTTAAACATACTGTAAGGCCCAAACACCTTCAAACTCATCAAGAAAGTTAACCATTCAACATATCTAAGAAATAAAAAATGCAAAAGTAAAAGAACACAAGATTTGTTTCGACATAAGCCCCAAATGTTCGGTGACCAGATTTTAACACCTACATCTTCTATTGAGCATCCATCTATTTGTTGAGCATCCATCAAGTAGAATCTGCTCTAAGCATTAATAATCAACCAATCGGCAACTAAAGTGTTCACCAATGTCAAAGATTATAAAAATCTATAAAACCACTAAGGCTAAACTCAAGAAACCCAAACCAAAACTCCAAGAATTATTGTTCACGAAAAACACCAGAAACCTTCTCACCCCTGATTCGGCAACCAAGATTATAGAACCAAAGGTACTTAATCTTATCATCCAGAACCATAGAATACCAAAAAGAAAAATAAAACACAAGAAGATGAAGATTTCTTTGAGAGAACAATTGAGAGGATTGCCTCTTACAATATACACCAAAAGCCCTAAAATCTAAAAATTGTGAATGAATGCCTAGTCAAGAGGCGTATAAGGAAAGCCAAAAAATCAACATCCAAGAGCACTAAAACACCCAAGTGCCAACATCTCAAGCCAAAAGGAAACCCAACTTGAAAATGCAATTTTTAACCACTTCAGGTGGCACACACGACTTTTCCCCCCACACATAATTTTGTTTGTAGAAATATTTTTTAGATGTTCCATAATTTTAAGGATTTTGTCAACCATCAATTTTGAAAGACTCCTCTTAATCAAGATTTCTTTTTCATCAAAAGAAATTTGTGTATTTCATTGGTTTTATTTTAGGAAAAATAGTATATTTGGTGCTCAACTTTTCAAAAACATAAAAAATATACCCTTACGTTTCAAAAATATCACTGAACATCCACAGCATTTGAAGAAAATAGGTATGGTAGGTTATTTATGACAAAATTGCCTCTTCTTACTAAATAAACAAGAAAAAAAATAGAAGACAATAAAATAAATAAAATAAAATAATCAAATGTACTCCAAAAAATAAAGAATAACAAAGAAACACTCTTCTTCCTTCATCTCAACCACCACCTACCTCACCGGTTATCATCTTCCACCCAACCTCCACCTTTTTAAACACATCGTTGTCACCACAACACTCATAACCACAACTGAGACCAATTAAAATGATGAAAAAATAATTCAGAACTTACTTCAATAATTGTATAGTTCAAATTCTGAATCTTGCTTCCGTAGTGTCCACCATTGCATCCATAGCCACATTCCAAATCTTGCTTCCATTTTTTAAGCTCACCCTCATCTCCAAATTTACATCTAACTACACCAACTTGGTATACAATGGTGGAATTAAGATGACCCAAATTGCACAAATATGTGATAACCGAATTAATTGAAAAAAGATGAGGAGTGTACCTTTTGGAAATGAAGTAGCCAATGTTCTCTAGACTTTTTATTTTAACAAAAAAAAATTCTCAAGAGTAAATCCCTAAATGACTTTGTGAAAGCATATCAGCAAAAAATTGGTCAATCTATCTATGCAAGAATAATAAGAATGGAGGCAAAATATACGGCTAGTGCTCTCATTCTTGTAGGATTCTCTTTGTCTAGTCCGAGTGGATCGAAGGCTGGTTCAGCAAAAAGAAGCCTGGCTTCTTTATTGAGCGGCGAAACACACTCCCACTGGCAGCTTATCTCTGAATCAGAATCGTATCTGGCATCGATTCTTCGGATCGATAACAGATTATCGCCCCCATCCTTTGGCCTACACTCCAGTTGACCTCCCTTGTTTCCATCCTCCCGTGAGAGCCAAAGACAAAGAAAGGCAAACCAAGATGCTACTTTTTGGCACCAAACTCTTTTAGTCTCCTTGGCGCCCGCGGATGACCACTTGCACAACTAGGTCTTTGCATTCTTGGACTTCATGATGCGAACAATCGACAATTAGGTCTTGGCATGCTTGGACTTCACGATGCAAACAATCGAGAATGCGAGTGCATCGTCAACAAAAGAAAAGATAGTGGTTTGGTCCATGCAATAAGTACAAGATGGTGAACATTCTAAAAAAAAAAAAAAATCCAATTTAGTGAAACACAATCTTCATCGTTCACAAATACTGCATCACCAATGAAGTACTTGTACAAATCTTAATCCCCACTTTTTTTTACTTGAGTATTGCAATTTGCATTTCATACATGAATTCTTAAACAATAATTTTAGACTATAAGATTAAATGCTTGACTATCGGGTTGAATATTTTAACTGTTAAATATAAAACAATTTTGTCCCCTTTTAAGTAATCATATAAATTTTCGATTTCTTTTTTCGAACATACTGAAAATATATGTTTTTACAATTTTCCCCTCCATTAACAATATTATATACCCCTAATAAAACCACTTTAATGCATAAATTCTTGAAGTATGATCTCTGTTTCTTCTTAAATGTCGAAATTTTCTTAATTTTGTTGACCAACTTGTATCTTTTTAATTGAATTTATTTAATTTAAAAAATAATAATAATCATATTTATCACCATCGGTGATTATTGGTAACTGTGTTGACATTAAATGATAGATCTAAGAGCATTCGCATTGGACGTGTTAATTTTAATCAGCCACATAGACAATAAAATAAATATTGACACATCCATATGTGAAGTTTAACTAGCTAAAGTTAGTTAATTAGTTAACAAAAGGCCATAATAAATACACTTAACTTACATATTAACATATTTAATGGAGAGGTAAGTTTGACCTCTACCTAATTACACTAAGAGCATCTCCAATGCAACCGTGGATTGCACTAAAAAGTGTGCCATATCACCTCAACTTTTTTACATGGCAAAAAAAAAAAAAAAATAGAGGATGTTTAATACACATAGTCCAAATGTAGATAGTGTGTAATGTCTATCGTAATATGTGCTAAGCCTCATTTATTTAATTTTTTATAATTTATTTATATCAATCATTCTTTATTTAATTTTTTATAATTTATCTACCACTCTCTTTTGTACACGTGGATCACAATTTTTTAATCCACAACACTATTGGAAATGCTCTTCTATCCATCTCTATTTTATTTGCTACATATACAACAATCTACATTTTGTATTGGAGATGTTCTAATAGTTGAATTAACACATCCAATACGGATGCTCTGAATGTAGATATATGAAACACATTTTTTTGACCAATAATTTAATGCCATATAAACTGGTAATTATTACCAGTTGTCTACAACATTTCATGCACATAATGGGTCTTACATAATGTATAGATAAGAATGAATAAAATTATGGATCTTACGAAATATGTAGATAAAAATGATGTTTGATCAACTTATAAAATAAGTTCTAATGCATTCTATAGATAGCTATCTAGGTGGAACAAATATTGGAAGACTGTTGATTTACGTGGCATTGATGTCTAATAAATATTCAAACTCAAATTTGGTCTCCAATGTATTATATGGATTGCTGTCTAGGTAGATTTATTTTATTAAAATAAATACTAGATTACATTTAAATATGAATAAGAAATTTAAATATTGACGTCTAACGGAGCACTGAAACTAGATGGAGTATTATATAAATTGTCTATTTTTTTTGCCACGTCAGCTTGACAGATTGCTGACAATTTGCGTTGAAATTTTTTTTTAGACAATAACCATTCTACTTACGTGGAAGTTTTTTTTTTTTTTTTTTATTTGTGCAATCTATAGTTGCATTTGAAATGGTCCAAGCACTTCCAAACAAGAATTATAAAACACAATATCCATGTTAATAAATAGGGTAATTAGCACAAAACGTCCCTATTTTTTGAAGTTATTGTGCAAATAGTCCATATCTTTGAAATTTTAGTATTTTCACCCTCACCTACACCTTTTCTTGCGCAAAAGGTCATTTTCGTCCATTGTCATTCAAAAATTATCGTTAACCCTCTTCCACAATACGACTCGCACACCACAAAAGAAGGGTAATTTCGTCCATTTCGTCCATACACTTTCTTATCTGGCACCAATCTGAAACTAAATACCAAATAATCAAACAAAAAGAACTCTGGGTGATCTACACACAAATGGGTTTCGAGATTTGCGAGCCAAAAAAGACTACACGCATATAGCTAGGGACTTACGCTACACCGGAGATCGCCGCAGTCGCTGATGACGTGGCGACGCTTGCATGCTACACAGCTTGAACTTTCCTGATCGTGTCAGTACATATCCAATTCCAGCTTCACCTTCACCACTAGATATTCGTCAAACAGCCGTCGCTGCAGCTAGTAAGCAGTGAGGAGGCAGTGGTTGAACCGCTGGGAGATAGTAGCTCTACGAATGCACAAGTGGACATAGTTAGTGGGAATGAATTTATGGATGAAGAGGCACTTTTTGATATGCCTAATTTGCTGGTGGGCATGGCTAAGGGAATGCTTGTTAGCCCACCAAGAATGACGTCTTAGTCGATAGATGATTCGCTAAAAATTTTGATGCCAAAAGCCTATGGAATCATTTACTTCATCAAGAGCATCAAACCCAAATAAAATTACATCACAATCCTCTACATGTCTCTGATGGAAATATTCTGTTACGAGAGAAGAAAGTGTATGGACGAAATGGATGAAACTACCAATCATTTGTGGTGCGAGTCGTATTGTGGAAGATGGTTAATGGTAATTTTGGATGACAATTGACGAAAATGACCTTTTGCACAAGAAAAGGTGTATGTTAGGCGAAAATGCTAAAATTTCAAATATATGGATGATTTGCACAATGACTTCAAAAAGTAGAGACATTTTATACTAATTATCCTAATTAATTTTGACCATATATATATATATATTATAATAGGATAACCGTCGAAAATTTTACGTACACATTTTTCCGCCATTTTTTCTTTCCAGATTTTGTAAGTTCCACTATAAATGCTGCATAGGAGTTTGTTTTTTTTAATTGGTTTCATACATTAATTTGGTAAGTTCCGCCATAAATACTGCATATGAGTTTGTTTTCTTTAATTGGTTTCACTTATTGATTGATTATTTTATTTTTTATTTTTCTTGCAAAAAACGAAGTGTAACATTTAATATTATATACGATAAGTGCAAAATTTTTTTAGATTCTTTAATTGGTTTTCACATTGATTATTTATTTATTTATTTATTCTCTTTTCTTGCAAAAAATGAATTGTAATATTTAATATTATATATGATAAATGCAATAACTTTTCAGATTTTATAATTTATATTGATTGAAGAATTTAAATAAGTTATGTTTTAAAAAAAATGAAACATTAATGCACGATAACTATTGACAATAATACAATAGTTTTCAAAAATGAATTTATTTTCCCTACAAATTTTTTATACTTTCCATAGTAAGTTTAAATAGGTTACAGTTTCAAAAAAAAAAAAAAACATTAGTACACAGAAAACATATAACTGTGTTATATTATCAAATGATCTGATTTATTGATTAAAATTAATAAGTCGATTAAACTAATAAACTAGATATTATAATTTCAAAATTAAATTCATACGATTCAAAGTCCGCCTCAGTTTGACTACGAACGTGGTTTTCCAAGAGATATTTCAAAATTTGGATTAGTTTTTTTTTTTTAATATCAATAAGTAATCAAATGTGATTTATATGATATTTTTTTTATTTAAATATAATAAATAAATAATATACTCTTAGAATATTTTAAAATCACTATCATAAAAAAAATACTGCGCATGACACAGGTGATATACTAGTACATATAATGAGACTTATAATTTTTATTTTAAATTACACATTTTATTAATTTTTATTAAAATATGTTAATTTTTTAATAAAAAACTTTTAATTAGAAATGCATCACTCATCAACTTGATAATAAAAAGTCTCCGTCATCTTCGATTAAAAAAAAAAAAAAATGGGTCAAGCGTCAAACCAAAACAGCGGGCATATTAGGTCATTGATTGCATCAGAAGTGGGTCACACTTACTTAATTATCCTTCACGTACTCTTATGACAATTATTTCACGCAAATGGAAACGCAAACACATTCTTTGCACTTGGACTGCTCATCAAAATTATTTCAAGCCACAACAAAAGAAATTAGTGTCTTTAATAGTGTTTAAAACTAATTTTTTTAAAAGATTTTGATAAAAATGAATAAAATATGTAATTAAAATATTAATAAAACTTACGAATCTTATAAAATATATAGTTAAAAATATTTTTTTGACACATTTATTATTTAATTAATTTAGAAATCCTCCGATCTGGGCGATTCTGTGGGTGGGTGTGGGGTGGGGTGGGGTGGGGTGGGGTGGGGTGGGGGGGTGGGAAGACGTTATTTGTTTGTTTTTTTTTTTTAAAAATAGAAAAATAAATTAAAATTTAAAATTGGATTGACCCAGTTGTTCAAAAAGCGAGTTGGGTTGGCCCATTAAATATGAAATCGTATAAAATCGAGTTGGATTGGAAATAATTAAAAAATTTATTTGTGACAAATTTATTTTTCTTTTTATATTATAATGATAAAATTAAAATTTGAATTTTAAATAATATGATTACTTAATAATAATAAAATAATTTTAATTAGCACATTTATTAATAATTATGAGTTTAGATTTTAGTTATTTTATAATAGTTCATAAAATATACAAAATAATTTAGTATATTATCAATTTGTTAGTTTTCTTTTTTATTTATTTTTAATAAAAAAATTAAAGTATCGGACTCATTTTTACATTTTTTAAAGGTTAGGAATCCAATTGCAAATTTTTTTAATTAAAAGTAAATATATTTTTGTCTTTTTTCATCAAATTATGATTAATTAAGACCAAAATATAATTATAAGTTAGTGACTATTCTTGCATGAGAAAAGGAAAGGTTAGGGACCATTTGCTGCCAATTGAAAGAAAGATGTAACGACAATTTTACCCCACTAATAAAAACAAAAACATTGAGAGAAGGGACTATTCTTGACATCAAAATGAAAGGTTGTTTAACTGATTTTTAACGGAATCCGTCCACAAGGACCTATTTCCGCACCTAAATGGATGGGTTAGGGACCATGCGCCTAAAATGAAAGGTTAGGGACCATTTGCGCACTAACATGATAACGTTAGGGACCATTTGCATTAATTTCCCTTTATTATATGAATATAATATATTTTTATTGAAAATTAATCAAGTTATTTAACGTACTTTTTGGTAATATATCTAAAAGAGAACATTTAATTTTTGAATTATTTTTTGAGATTTTATTGTACAAATTATAATTCTTGCAGGATTTGAATAAAAGATTTTTAGTTAAACTGAAAAGAAGAAAATGTTGTTCAAATTAAAATAAAAAAAAGAATTTGTATCTTAAAATACTAGCAGTTACAAATTTTGTTTTAGAAAATATTGTTATATCATACAGATAAATATAATTATTTAATATTAGTAGAGTTTATAAATTATAATATGTATTTATGATTTTTTATTTTGACAAAAATTTGAATTTTTAAAAATAAAAATAAAAGAAGTTGTGGACTTAAAATCCACTAGAGTACTATTGATCAGCATGATTTTTCATAAAAAGTCGCATTTGAGAAAAATAATGTCACATCAAAAGAAAATATTTTTCTACTAATTTGTTTGATCTGAGGTGAAAAAATAATAATTACAAAGACAATCGGCAAGTATGAATTTAGCGCATTTTGATGAAAAGATTTTCTCACTATTTTGTGATTTTTTTTTTTTACATAAATTTTTTTTTTTTCCTCCGTTTCCAATCAAACAAAGATTATTTTAGTACCAAGAAAAAAGAAACTCTATAATTTTGAATCACGTGTTCTTCACTCTTTGAAAAGCGTGTGCATATGGTAGTCTACAGAATCCTCCTAATAATTTCCGCCACTCAAAGAAAAGAACAGTCTAGGTGCCGTTGGCGTGAAGGTTCATTGCGGTACAGCTCATACAGGACGCGTGTCATCATCCAACTGGTCAACTGGTGAAGGCGGTTTTGTCGTGAGTCGGTCATCTCATCTTTATAAGCACGCCTTTCTCATCTTACTCTCTCATTCATATTTGGATAAAATTCTCCATTTCATCTCATCGATTCTCATCAAATTCTTATTCCAATTCCAATCTCTCTCTCATTCAAGGTAATTTGGTTTAATATTTCTTCTATTTAATTTTTCCTTATAGGTAATTGATAGAACTGTCTTTGATTTTGGATTTGATGGATTTGGGCTTGGGGTTTTTGTATTTTTGGCTCTATGATTGTAAATCCGTCGATTTTCGATTGGTTACTGCAGATCTGTACGATATAGATCAAAATTTACCTTTCATTTTTGGATTTGATGTTTGTTTTTTTGATCGATTTCATTTTTGAGTGAATCCTGCAGATCTATTGGTTATCAATCTAAATCTGTCATTGATTGTTGGATTTTATTTTTGGCTTTTTGTTTACGATCTGTGATTGTAAAATCGATCGATTTTGAATGGATCTTGCGTGTCTATTTTTATAGTAGGTTTTCAGGGAGATGGTTGATTGTAATCTTTTGAAGTTTTAAGGTTCTTAGGTTTGGGTTAGGATACGTCACTTTTGACGAATTTTATTTGGTTGTCTTATTCTTTGAAGAATTTTTCTTCCTTCGACGAGTTTCTTGGAAAATTTTGTTGATTCTTTCTGTATTTTGTTAACTCTTGTCGGATCTATATTTAGGTATAAACAAGATTTTGGATGGGATATATAACTGTTGATTTTTTATTGATTGAATTTATTTCGTCTTTCTGATGAATTTGAAGTGACTTGTTATCTGATTGGTTCTGTTGTTTAATTTTGCAGATGCAGATCTTCGTTAAGACCCTGACAGGCAAGACCATCACCCTTGAGGTGGAAAGCTCCGACACCATCGATAATGTGAAGGCTAAGATTCAGGATAAGGAAGGTATCCTCCGGATCAGCAGAGGCTTATCTTCGCTGGTAAACAGCTTGAGGACGGGCGTACCCTTGCTGACTACAACATTCAAAGGAGTCAACCCTCCACTTGGTCCTCCGTCTCCGTGGAGGAATGCAGATCTTTGTGAAGACCCTCACTGGCAAGACTATCACCTCGAGGTGGAAAGCTCCGACACCATCGATAATGTCAAAGCTAAGATACAGGACAAGGAGGGCATTCCCCGGACCAGCAGAGGTTGATTTTTGCTGGTAAGCAGCTCGAGGATGGCCGCACCCTTGCTGATTACAACATCCAGAAGGAGAGTTTATTATATGAATATAATATATTTTTATTGAAAATTAATCAAGTTATTTAACGTACTTTTTTTGGTAATATATCTAAAAGAGAACATTTAATTTTTGAATTATTTTTGAGATTTTATTGTCCAAATTATAATTCTTGCAGGATTTGAATAAAAGATTTTTAGTTAAACTAAAAAAGAAGAAAATGTTGTTCAAATTAAAATAAAAAAGAATTTGTATCTTAAAATACTATCAGTTACAAATTTTGTTTTAGAAAATATTGTTGTATCATAAAGATAAATATAATTATTTAATATTAGTAGAGTTTATAAATTATAATATGTATTTATGATTTTTTATTTTGACAAAAATTTGAATTTTTAAAAATAAAAATAAAAGAAGTTGTGGACTTAAAATCCACTAGAGGCGCTATTTGATTCATGTGATTTTTCATAAAAAGTCGCATTTGAGAAAAATAATGTCACATCGTTAAAATATTTTCTCTACTTTGTTTGATCTGGTAGAAAAAAAAATAATTTCAAGAAAGACAATCATTCAAGTATGAATTTAAATAATTTTAATGAAAAGATTTTCTCACTATTTTTGTGATTTTCTTTTTTTTTTTTACATAAATTTTTTTTTTCCTCCGTTTCCAATCAAACAAAGATTATTTTAGTACCAAGAAAAAAAGAAACTCTATAATTTTGAATCACGTGTTCTTCACTCTTTGAAAAGCGTGTGCATATGGTAGTCTACAGAATCCTCCTAATAATTTCCGCCACTCAAAGAAAAGAACAGTCTAGGTGCCGTTGGCGTGAAGGTTCATTGCGGTACAGCTCATACAGGACGCGTGTCATCATCCAACTGGTCAACTGCTGAAGGCGGTTTTGTCGTGAGTCGGTCATCTCATCTTTATAAGCACGCCTTTCTCATCTTACTCTCTCATTCATATTTGGATAAAATTCTCCATTTCATCTCATCGATTCTAATCAAATTCTTATTCCAATTCCAATCTCTCTCTCATTCAAGGTAATTTGGTTTAATATTTCTTCTATTTAATTTTTCCTTATAGGTAATTGATAGAACTGTCTTTGATTTTTGGATTTGATGGATTTGGGCTTGGGGTTTTTGTATTTTTGGCTCTATGATTGTAAATCCGTCGATTTTCGATTGGTTACTGCAGATCTGTACGATATAGATCAAAATTTACCTTTCATTTTTGGATTTGATGTTTTTTTTTTTGAGTGAATCCTGCAGATCTATTGGTTATCAATCTAAATCTGTCATTGATTGTTGGATTTTATTTTTTGGCTTTTTTGTTTACGATCTGTGATTGTAAAATCGATCGATTTTTGAATGGATCTTGCGTGTCTATTTTTATAGTAGGTTTTCAGGGGAGATGGTTGATTGTAATCTTTTTGAAGTTTTAAGGTTCTTAGGTTTGGGTTAGGATACGTCACTTTTGACGAATTTTATTTGGTTGTCTTATTCTTTGAAGAATTTTTCTTCCTTCGACGAGTTTCTTGGAAAATTTTGTTGATTCTTTCTGTATTTTGTTAACTCTTGTCGGATCTATATTTAGGTATAAACAAGATTTTGGATGGGATATATAACTGTTGATTTTTTTATTGATTGAATTTATTTCGTCTTTCTGATGAATTTGAAGTGACTTGTTATCTGATTGGTTCTGTTGTTTAATTTTGCAGATGCAGATCTTCGTTAAGACCCTGACAGGCAAGACCATCACCCTTGAGGTGGAAAGCTCCGACACCATCGATAATGTGAAGGCTAAGATTCAGGATAAGGAAGGTATCCCTCCGGATCAGCAGAGGCTTATCTTCGCTGGTAAACAGCTTGAGGACGGGCGTACCCTTGCTGACTACAACATTCAAAAGGAGTCAACCCTCCACTTGGTCCTCCGTCTCCGTGGAGGAATGCAGATCTTTGTGAAGACCCTCACTGGCAAGACTATCACCCTCGAGGTGGAAAGCTCCGACACCATCGATAATGTCAAAGCTAAGATACAGGACAAGGAGGGCATTCCCCCGGACCAGCAGAGGTTGATTTTTGCTGGTAAGCAGCTCGAGGATGGCCGCACCCTTGCTGATTACAACATCCAGAAGGAGAGCACTCTCCACTTGGTGCTCAGGCTTAGGGGTGGAATGCAGATTTTCGTCAAGACCCTTACTGGGAAAACCATTACCCTGGAGGTGGAAAGCTCCGACACCATAGATAATGTTAAAGCAAAGATCCAAGACAAGGAAGGCATCCCACCAGACCAACAGAGGCTCATCTTCGCTGGTAAGCAGCTTGAGGATGGCCGCACCCTGGCCGATTACAACATCCAGAAGGAGAGCACTCTCCACTTGGTGCTCAGGCTCAGGGGTGGAATGCAGATTTTCGTTAAGACCCTTACAGGGAAAACCATTACCCTTGAAGTGGAAAGCTCCGACACCATTGATAATGTTAAAGCCAAGATCCAAGACAAGGAGGGCATTCCACCGGACCAACAGAGGCTTATCTTCGCTGGTAAACAGCTTGAGGATGGCCGTACTTTGGCCGACTATAACATTCAGAAAGAGTCAACCCTTCACTTGGTGTTGAGGCTTCGTGGTGGTATGCAGATATTTGTTAAGACCCTTACCGGAAAGACAATCACTCTTGAAGTTGAGAGCTCTGACACGATTGATAATGTTAAAGCCAAGATCCAAGACAAGGAGGGTATCCCCCCAGACCAGCAGAGGCTGATCTTCGCTGGTAAACAGCTTGAGGACGGCCGAACCCTGGCAGACTATAACATTCAGAAGGAGTCAACTCTGCACTTGGTGCTGAGGTTGAGGGGAGGCATGCAGATTTTTGTGAAGACTCTGACCGGAAAAACCATCACTTTGGAGGTGGAAAGCTCAGATACAATCGACAACGTGAAAGCCAAAATTCAGGATAAGGAGGGTATCCCACCGGACCAGCAGAGGTTGATCTTTGCTGGGAAGCAGCTTGAGGATGGAAGGACTCTTGCTGACTACAACATCCAGAAGGAGTCTACTCTTCACCTTGTCCTGCGTCTCCGTGGTGGTCTCTGAATGTTATGCTGCTTTTCTGTGGGTCGTTTGTCTGTGGTGCAGTCTCAATAATGATGTCTTAGTCCACTTTATATTTCGTTGTTGTCTTGTGGAACCCATGCTTGTTTAGCCATTTTTGAATGGCTTTTTTTAGTTTGTCTTTCTTTTTTTCTTTTCTTCTATGTTGCTGTCTGTCCGTCTGTCCTTAAATTTCAAATCATGGTAAATGGGAAATTCTCATTTAAAAATAAAGTCGGTCTTTTATGTCTTGATTTGTTTTAATCTTGCTTTACTTAGTGACATGGTGAACGCTCTTAATAGCCATTACTTGGTATAGCTGAACTGATGAATGTTTTGTTGTTTATTGCTGCTGGAGCTTTATAGTTCTGCAATTGTTGTGGGTTTCATGTGATTTCAGATGGGTGGTCGGAGAAGGAAAACAAATGCGGGTATCTCAATAGTGTGTAGTATAGGTATTTACTGGAAACCCAAACCAAGGGTCCAGGCTCTCATATTGGAAGGAAATACATCACATGCATGGTAAAAGCCTATTAATGTGTCAGTATTTTTCATTTGTCTTTGATTTCATCTTTGAATGATGGTGCAAAATATATGGAAGTCATTCATTGATAGTTCTGCAATCTTGTTTGTTAGAAACTATCTAGGCAAGCGCGAGAAGATATTTCCACTGGAAGAACCCAAGTGCATTCTACCCTATGAGTTGATTAGTTGAGATGGGTTTTTGCAAACCTCTGGACATATTGACAAGCTGATTACTGTACCCAAGTAGTTTTGCCTGCTCTGCTTTGTTTTAGTTATTTGTTTTTGAAGTATGTTCATGAAGCTATCTATGTTTTCACTAGCATTTTAGAGCATCTCCAATTCATCTTGCATACTGTATTTCGATTACCTAGTTCCTTAAAACATCCCAACAATTAAGAATTTGCATGCTGAATTTGGATTTTGCTCAATTCATTAAAAATCACAACAATTAAGAATTAATGCAAATTGGGCAAACAATTAAAACTGCAAATAAATAGTTCGAATTTAAATTAATAATTTATATTCGAAATAACATTTATATATTTGTACTTTTTTTGTATCAATGTCTATATAAATTTTAAACGCATCTTGTCAATTTAGCGCTACAGGCTAGTATTATGAATAAGAACATTGTCTAATCAAAATTAGAAGACCGTGATATATAGTCGGTTTTAACATAAGATGAGAGATGACAGTGGTGGAAATTGTGTTAAATAGTCAGGTAGTTCGGCAAATTTTTCTAAATGGTCGTTGACTCATTTTAGCCTGCAAATTACTAAATATAATCATTTTTTCTCTGTCTTCTCTTTTCCACTTATTACATTTCAAATATTTTTAAATTCATCTGTCTGTTGAAAAAGAGATTTTCAATTTAGAATCTAACATATTTCAAGGTTAGAATCCAACCCATTTCATATATGTAAGAAATCTCATTTCAATATAGAAATTCATTTGTTCTATCTTCTTATTTTAATTTACGGTAGAAATTAAGAATTTTATGGTATAAATCATGAAAATATGTATACATTTGAGTATGAATTGTGATTTTTGCTTTAAATTTATGTAAATCTGAGTTTATTTGAAGTTGGTTAATTAAAAAATCGGTTTAAAATTTGTAAATTGACTTAACAGATGATGGTATGTTAACAGACTTGTTAACAAACTTACAGACCACAGATCTATTAATTTTGGCCTTAACAGACCATTTGTTAGCAGATAGTTCGTTAACAAATGGTTTGTTGACATATCTTATTAAATTATGGTATTTAAGTCTTTTTTACGTGAAAGAGGCATTTTCAACTTAAATAATATAAGTTGTGTACTTTTTTAATTCGGCTTGTTTGACACGGCCTTTTAGCAAATGTGGCCGATGACTGTGCTTATTTAGAGCATGTTTGGGCTATTTTTTTTAAAAAAAAAAATTTTTTATCAACTTTTTTCAAGATCTACTAAAAAACTATTTTTAATCTCTATCAAACATACACTAAATGTGTAGAAATGTAGTTTACTTGCTTGTTTAGCTCCAACATGCCAACAAAATTAATTCACCCATTTGATGTCCACATTCACCCATTTGATCCTTGTCACAGTTTTGCTTTCAGAGAAATTAAATTAAAGAAGATTGTAAGAGGTGTGCTCATTAGATGATTGATATTTAGGTAGCCAAGCAATTACCATAGTTGAAGGTTGGAGATGAGCTTCCACCTACCATTGAAGAAGGAAAAACTAATTGAAATTGTATCGACTCGGCTTATGTCAATTCACGAGTTGGTATGTCATAATTAAGCACGATGATTCATAAAGACCAATTCGATCAATCTATTTATTACAAAAAAAAAATTGGAAGATGAAAACAAAATTTCAAGAGAGCAACAATAATGCTCTTATTTTGATTGACAGGTATACTCTTTTTTCTAAAAGAGAACTAATCTCGAGTGGAGAGGAATTATAAAGGTGTCCAGTGGCCATTGGACAAGTGAAACTTGTCCAATGGCCTTTAAAACATCTCTAATGTACTTAATGGATTGTGGTTGTGATATTGATTAATTAATGTATTGTAATTATGTGGAATGAATGGACTGTGAAGTCTAAAAATTCTCTCAAATGGGTCTTTCTACAATTCAATAATATTGATTATGTGACATTTATTTTTTTAAATTAAAAATAATAAAACTAATCTACTTAACATAATTTTAAAAAATTAAGTCAAAAATTAAAAAATTGTTGACTCATTCAATCACATAGCGTCTAGATGTAGAATGAGTATTTCACATCTTCTATTTTTTTGGTGCCATGTCAACTTCACATAGTATTTCACATTGTACATTGAAGAAGTAATTTAATAGACATTGTGTATTTGATGATGTTGCACATTATTTTCTCAAATCCATTGAATGCATTGGAGATGCTCTCATAATTCATCTCTACTGCGAAAAAGAGATCATTGGCCTTTTCTAACAAACAATCACTTATCGACTTTCAAACTGCATCAACAACTCTTTCTTTTCAAGTTCTAATCTATTTTGTTTTTTTCGAAAAAATTACTTTTATGACTATGTTTTAGTTTTACATTTTTTACACATCCCACTAAAGTTTTAACCGGATCAATTCCGGTTCGTCCTGAACTTCAACCCATACATACGGACACTCCTCGCAATAGCCGCAACCATTTTTAACCACATTGGCATGGCACCGCGTCGTAAAACGTACGCAAAGTAACTATTACCTACTCCCGTAATTGAAAAACCGTACGTGCACCCGCTCTGGATCACCACCACGTACCCTCCCACAATAGCCGACAATCAAAAATCACATATAGAAAACCCTAATCTCGCTCTTTATAACCTCGATTTGAACGCGCAAGGTCTTTCTTTCCTTCCCCAAGCACTGACTTCTGTCTCTCTCTGCTCGGGCTTCTCCGAATTTGGGGTTCCGTTCTTTAATTGGAGACTTTAATTTCTCGCCAAACCCTAATCTTCGGATCAAGTAAGCGTTCGAACCCACTTCTTCTTTTTAATCGGACGATCCTTTCAGATCCGATTCGATTAGAGTTGCAACATGGTTTCATCTGATGGTGTTAATTTTATGCTTCTTGATTGTTTGTTTGGGATTATTTTTGTTGCTTGCTTTTTTTTTTTTTTTTTAATGATTAAATAGTTCCGCATGCTATGAAGAATTGAATTGTCTGTTCTTTGTGCTTTTCTGTTTTGATTTGTTCAAATAGATCAGGGTGTGTTTTGGGTTCTTCAATTTTTTGATCTTTTAGATGATGAAAGTCTTAATCTTTGATAAACTCCTTGGAATTAATTTTATAAATTTGATTTGTATTTTGTTGATTGAATTGTTATTCGTACTATAAAGAAGTGATTTTCTATTGTTTGTGCTTTCCTGATCAAGGTGTGTTTTCGGTTCCTCGTTTTTCCCCCCTTATAGATGATTGAAGTCTTAATCCTTGGTAAACTCTTTTTGCGTCTATGGTATTGTCTCCCCCGGGGGGAAGGGGGGATTTCCCCCCTTAAAATTAGCTTATCGTTAAGCTTTCAGCTTAATGCTGAAGAATATAGAAGACCACTTTTTATACGTACTTATGGAATTTCATGCTGAATTCTGTTGATGTTATAGTTTCTCTATTTCTTTGTTTAAAATAAATTATGACTTGGACAAATGATATCTCTTCCTGTTTTCTGATTATTAGTTGAAGAACTACTGCATTTTTCAGTATTAGCCATCAAATATTGACTTTAAAGCTTTTAGTTTGGTTGTTGAATGCTGGGTGGGTATAATTTTGATGCTGACCTCAATTATGGTCTGTGTTTCTTGTGAATGCCAATCTATGTATAAATGATATATAAGTGACCCACCATAATTTTTCTTTCCAAATAAGATCTGAAAGCGAGACTTACTGTAGTTGTTTAGTGATTTTGGGCGTAGGCAGTCAAGGACTTGCTGGAATTGTCTGCCTTTAACTTTGTGACCCTGTTTCTGAAGGGAACATGTTGGAAACTTTTGAAATCCGGATGTATCTGCCAAAGTTGATCAAAAGTTCCCTTCATGCAATTTTTTTTTTTTTTTTTTTTTGAAGAACCTTGGTCCTATCTGGACTTGACCTTTTTATCAAATGACAATCTAGTATGTGTTCTCCACCTTCAATTGTGAAAGCACACTACATAAATTTTGATGTTCATCTCTACATGTTATCCTGAATGTAATACTGTAGTTCTGGGATCATTTCATGGAACTTGCACTACAATTAATAAGTGAGAGAAGATTGTGGCAATTATGCTTTTCTACAGCTGTTCTACCCCTAGTTAGACTTGGAGACCTTGTGGGTTTTTTCATGCTGACGGTTTTAAGATTTCATTATTTTGTCTTAGTTGGTTATCGTTTTTTATATTTGTGTTTCTCTTTTCATCAAGGCCTTAAAATGCACCTTGACAAATTTTCTTTTGTCTGTGACTATAATCTTGTGTGTGCTGATCATTGATAGTTTTTATTTTTTTGTCTCTTTTATCTAGGTCTGAGCATTTACAACTAGTTTAAGGGATACGCAGCGTTTGTTACGTCAGCCAAGTTTCATGTCTGATTTCGACATCCAAACTCCCACTGCATTTGGTATGCTGCTTTTTTTTTTATCTGAAATAATTTCTTTCTTCATATCCAGATTCCTAACGCTTTTGGTGTGCTGTTTTGTTATTTCCTTTGTTTTCTAGTATAGTTTTCTGGTCTTCTCATTTTTAATCCTGCCTAATGTATAAATAACATTTGCATGTTAACTTTATGAAATATAAAGTACATAGAAGTTGTGATAAGTATGCAAGTAAATAAAGAAATAAGTCTACAGAAGTGACCATTCCTACTCCCTGTTGGGTCATTGGCCTTCCTAGATGTCTGGAGTGTAGAATGGAATTCCTTCCTTCTTGCTTGCAATTAGCTAACTTCGTTTTTTATTTTTTAATGGGATGAAGATCCTTTTGCTGATGCAAATGCTGAGAATTCTGATGCTGGGACAAAAGACTATGTCCACATTCGCATACAGCAGCGGAACGGTAGGAAAAGCCTGACTACTGTGCAGGGTTTGAAGAAGGAATTCAGCTATAATAAAATACTCAAGGACCTTAAGAAAGAGTTTTGCTGCAATGGTACTGTTGTCCAGGACCCAGAACTAGGCCAGGTTTATACTGCTTCCAAACTAGATGAATTCTCTTATTATTCCTTCCTTTTTCAGTTTGTTTATGCGTCTGTCTTCATGTTCAACCATTCTTATGTGAAGGTCATTCAACTTCAAGGTGATCAGCGGAAGAACGTCTCAACCTTTCTTGTTCAGGTGATTACTCATGGATGTTATATTACTAAGTATACATGCCTTGATATTTGTTATTTTAATGTTTGGTTTTTGAAAGCAGGCTGGGATCGTGAAAAAAGAGCATATCAAAATTCATGGTTTTTGAACTGCGTCATCTGTTTCTGCTCAGGAGCCATCAAATTGTTTGTTAGTGCTGAACGTGTTATGCAAACTTATTTTGAGTTTACGTTACAGTATTCTCGTGCTTGTGTGATATATACACACTTTTTTCCGGTATATCTTAGTTCTACTACTGTTGTGTTATCTTAATAGGATGTTTGTTAGTGTTAATGGATATGCAAAATAATGATATTCAGTATTTGATCGTCATTTTTCTCTTTCTTCGTTTCACCATTGTCTCCCTGTCATTGTTTTCTCCATTTAGATTGAGTGCATGTCGTTCATATGATATTTGGGTTGCAATGGAGACGGTGTCGGTTGATTTTCCCAGTGTGTGAGTATGTTTTCTGGGAATAAGCACAGATTATATGATTGTTGCCAATATAGAAGTACACACGTCTTGTCAGTTGGGATTTTATACACTGGTAGCTATTATGAGCTTAATCTTCAAACAACATCACTGGGTGTGCTAGCATCTCTTTTACATTCCTTTGCTACTAAATGGGATGGTTCTTTGTTTTGTAAGATGGGGCTCGTTCACCTACTTAGTATTTTCCCACCTTTCCTCTTGCTGAGATTCACTGTGATGGAGCGAATTTGACCCGGGATCATTTTCCTTTGGCTGGTCTATGATATATGCGATTTTACAACTTTAACATCTCTTATGTCGATATTTGAGCTTTATTTATGCTGTAATGTGTTTGAAATTTCAAGAAGCTTGGTTAAGAATAGAAGATCATATTTTGGTATCTAGTCCTGTAACTTGTAAGGGAGAGTAAATCCTCATTTATTGGATACAAAGACCACACGATTACAATTTACATGGTGCATCATGATTTGTTATTGGTGAGCTTCTTGACTAACACAGTGCACTAGTTTTTACTGCATGGAGCAGTAGAAGATCTGCCCACACATTTGCTGTAACAAGTTGTGTGAACTTATTTTTCTTTCTTTAGAGCATGTTTGGAAGGTTTTTTTTTCAAACAAAATTTCAAGTATATATTTAATGGGATTAATAATTTTTATAAATTTTTTAATTATGTATTTAACCAATTTTTTTTCTAAATTTCTTAAAAAATTACTCTTGAACTTTACTAAACAAACATTATAATTTTTTAGATTTCTCTTTTGAAAGAAAACACAGTTTTAAGATTGTTGAAAATGTGTTTGTTTTATTATTTTGAAAAATTATTTTTAAAAAGAAAATTGAAAAATACGTTTTGTTTGGAATTTTGAGAATTGATGTTATATTCAATGAATTTGATTATTCAATAAAATAGAACATAAAAGGATAAAATAGGAAAATAAAAAAATAAAAAATAATGACATGAGCTGAGAATGTTAATTTATTTTTGTTTAAATTATTTTTTTATAGAATTTTTGTTTTTCATTATTTAGAATTTTATTATTTTATGGAATTTTTACTTAAATAAATTTATTTTTTCTTGTTTGGAGACTTTATAGTATTTTCATTTAAAACACTCAAAAAGGTCAAAAATGTGTTTTGAGTCATGTTATAAATTTAATTTTGTTTTTGAGAATGTATTTTTAAAAACATCATTCTAAACAAATTGTGAGGATTTTACGAAACTGAAAACATGTAATTGTGCAACTCTTACTGTTTAACATGTTATTAATGTGTTTAAAATCTGGTATTAAGTCTAATCATTCGAGATCTTCATTTCATGCAAGCAGTCAAATTTCTAGGTTGTTTTTGAGTCCCTATAATTCAGAAACCCTAATTTGTCTGTCACTTTAGAGGAAGGGAAAATTGTATATTTAGTTTTCAACTTTTTAAAAAAATAGGGGAGATATACTTTTAACTTTTAAAAATTGCACCGGACATTTCTAACATTTGAAGAAATAGGCATGGTAGGTTCTTTATGATGAAATCTCCCTCCCTTTAAATAAAAAAAAAAAGAAAAAGAAAAAAAAAAGAATTCTCAAAAATAAAATTGACAATTGGCCATCTTCTTTCACTTAAAACTATAGGAACTTTGATGTTGACAGCAAAGATTGACCATCCAATGATGCTGATCCTCTAAATTCCTTAATGTCTGAGATTTAAACTCATCTGAAACTATACCTACACATTGCCGCACTGTGCTTCCACAAATTTCAGTAATGGTTTTCCACAAATACAGGAAAGGGCAAAAACAAACCCCTGTCAATACTGTACACAAGGGGAAAAAACACAGCTTCAGTATGCTGTTAGTTCAATGCAAATCCAAGAATTCAAAACAGACCCAATGGAATTATCTCTGATCTGGTTGCCTCAATTCATTCCTTAGCTTATGAGAAAACATCCTACAAGCATCCATGCTTAAATCCATTGCAGCTGCCAATGCCACAAAAACTGCAGCATCCTTAGTACAAGTTACGTGTTGCGCCACGATTTCGACCGCCGGTTTGCTGCACTTTCCGTTGCCTTTGACCGTGCACGACATTATCCATGATCTGGATCCCTGTGCAGATTCGAATTCTGAGCCGGAGCTAGACGCAGAACTGATATCAAAGCTGCTATTAGGACTAGTCATCGGGTCAGGCCTATGGTAAAGTCTATGTTGAATTTGCCTCCAGTTTTCATGCTAATTGTAGAATTGGCAAGTGGGATTGAGTCTATCAAGATATAACAATCTAATGATAAGCTCACAAAGTAACAAAATAGGCCGACAAGACTCAACAATTCAAAAATTAAGCCAGCAAGACAACAAAATATGTCAGTAAGGCAACAAGAATCTTCCAACAATTGCATTTAAATATAAATTTGGGCTGAAATTGATTTAGGACTGATAGAACATGAATTTGAAGAAATTGAATTAGATTTTATCAATTTGGATCAACTCTTAATTGAATTAAAACAATTTGGGTTGGAAATATGGACTTTTACCATTTTGGGTTGAGGTTATTTGAATTTTTTGGAAGATGAAGTTATCTTATATATTTGATATTCTCAGGGCTATTTATTTTATGGACACTAATATCAATTAAATTAGTTTTTTGACCATGTACACTGCTGTCAATTTTTGTGATCTACAACTTTTAACACTTAAACCATGGCTTTTTGTTTAGACATTAACCATGACTAATTTATTGGCTCCAACTTATTTGGTTGTGGGTATTCACATTTTTGGATTAAATATCTATCTGGAATGACAATTGTTCTTGATTTATATAAATTTAGACTGAAATTGAATTACATCAAATCTTAATTGAATTAAAACAATTTAGGAAGAGAATCTCATTTTGTATAGGCTAAGGTCTGCACATGTGATTTTAAGCAGACGTGACCCTTACTCAGCATTTTCAAAAGGACGTGAGCTATATGTATAAAAAAAATTGCTTTGTTTATTGAATCTGGGCTGAGGCTGGACCGGGTTGTATCCAGGCCCAGCCCAGGCCCAGATCATCCGCCCTTGCATACCGATAATATGATATTTTTGAAAATAATAAACATGTATTGGGACACGATTAATTAAGATAATTGTAAGTGTCATTATATAAACATGTTAATATTCTTGTTTGCGAGTTGTCATTTTCAATTTGTACACTCGTTTGCACTCTTGTAACCTTTATTTCTTGATAGTATTGTCCTAGACCTTTATTTTGATGCCCATGATCCCTAATAACTAGTTTAAGGAATTTATAATGGGCTCAAATAAATTCTTAAATAAATGCATAGACCTAATATTACCTTTGGCCATCTTTGCAGGGACCACCAAAACAACTTCAATCTCATTGTTGATTTTTTCTTTTTACTATCAACCTTCAAGTCAACCTCTATGTTCATTCCTTTAATATTCCACATCTCAATTCTAATATTAGTGAGGGACGGTTTGACAAAACTTTTAATTAAAGTTTTAACAGATTTTGATAAAAATTAATTATATTTGTAGTTAAAAAGTTGATAAAAATTGTGAGTTCAATGAAATGTGTGGTTAAAATAAATTGTTGACTTTGACGTCAATTTTTTAGCACATTTTTAATCAAAATCAAATAAGAACTAATTTTACTTTATATACATCTCAATATTGTTAGTTATTTCACATTTATTTACTCCTTTATATTCACAATAAAAGTTTGATTATTCATTTCTTCTCGACTAATGGAGATTGGAGAGTAAAAAGAGAGTTGAGAGGAGTTTATAGATATTGCGATTGAAAGGTGCTCGATATGCCACTAAACAAGGTCAAGACAGTTGGGCTCATGCATTAACGAACTTGGGAAGCTAGAGCTCCAATCCATCAACACAAAGTGATACTAATGTCGGACGGAAGAGTTTGGATTAATCACATACAAAAGTCAGTTTTTGATAAAACGTTAAATTTGACACTAGTAAGAGCCATAAGTCAAATATGACATGAATTTTTTTTTTTAAAAATAAAAAATTAGGACGAAATTTCAAAAGAATTGACAATTTGCCTCATCAATTATGAAGGACGACACCTATGATTATTCCATTTCACATAGGATACTCTTTCAACTTATTAAAATTCTTTAAAATGGTTTATCGATAAACACTAACAAATTTGATTAAAGAAATAGAATCAACCATGTCCTCGAATAATTGTACTCACTATTTAGCACCTATTCACAAATCTTAAGGTCCCAAAACATTGAAAACGATTTCCACGTGGGTTCACATTTTATAGTTGAATTTCAAAAAGCTTTTCCTAAATCTCCACCTACTTTTTAACTTTTTTTTTTTTTTTGGGTAGAATAAGGGAAATTGGTGCAAATAGTCCTTAACTTTTATTCTTAGTATGAAAATAGTCCATAATATTTATTTTTTGACACACAAATCTCTAATATATGTATTTTAGTACACAATTAATCTTTATTTTATGAAAAAGACCAACATATTCTTAATTTTAATAAGAAAAAATTTCAATTAAATTTCTAACATATGCAAAAAGTACAAATAGGTCTCACACTTTTATTTTTTATAAAAATTAAAGAAAACTAAATATTTTGTTTTTTAATTAACACTTTATTAACCAAGTTGATAATATACTAATTTTTTTTTTTATATTTTACGAACTATTATAAATATAAAGTAATTAAAATTTAAACTCATAATTTTTAACAAACATGTTAAATAAAATTATTTTTTCTATTATTAAGATATTACACTATTTAAATTTTAAAATTTTATTTTATCGTTACAACATAAAATAAAAAATAAATTTGTAACAAACTTGATGTTCAAATACTTTATTTAATTGAACTATTCGTTTATTAACTACAAATATTAGAGTTTCAACTGTATTTTTCATATTTAATTTATTGTTTAATTATCTTTCAAAAATAAAGAACACATAATAAGTAAATTAATTTTTATTAGTATATATATTTAAAATATAAATATATATATATAATAAGTTGATAATATACTTAATTTTTATTCAAGTTTTTCACACCAAAATAGCAATTACATATACTTAAAATACAATAATTTTACATTTTTCTTTTATGAAAAATTTAATTGACACCACTATAGTAATATATTTAATATGTTAAATTAAATATTATTTAATATATGTTTCGAATCTATTTGCACATTTTTCATAAGTTAAAAATTCAATTTAAATTTTTTCTAAGTAAAACACAGGATATCTTTGTATTTTTTTTTATCAAATAAAGACTAATTGCACATTAAAATACATAGATTAAAAATGTACGATTTTGATCTAATGTCTACGATGGGCATTGTTATAATGCCCACCGGAACACTTGTCCTGAACTCATTGGATGAGTGTAAAATATGCTTTAACACTCATTCAATTAGTATAATACAAGTATTCGGTGGATATTAGATGAAGGTTCTAAAAATGTATGTACTAAAAAGCAAACGATAGAAAACAAAAAGTAAGGGTCATTTGTGTTAATTTCCCGTTGAATAAAGTTATTCCAACTTTATCTCTTTAGCTCTTTTGTCATCTCTTTAGCTACCACATTTAAAGTGTCAAAATCATTGCACTAGCACCAACTTGTCCCCTTTGCTTAGTACATTTTTATAAAATACTACATTAATTTTACACGTAGCCCACCATTGATTGACTAAATGGATATGCAGCTCAACAGTTGTAAGATTCTTGGATATTTTAGTGCACGTTTGGCCAAGCTTAAAAGTATAATTACAAGTGATTAAATTAATTAAACATACAATCTATACCATATTTCACTTGTATGCTAAAAAGTAAATGTAATATTGTTGGATTGTACTTAAAATCTTGTTTCGTTTAATACGAGTTTCATAGCACAAAGTGCAGAGATACTTTACAAAGTTCACAAAGAAAATTTTAGTTCTTGTATTTACAATAAATTTCATTTTTAACTATTTATCTTGTAATAATTACCGTTCATTCAACACCTTAGCGAAAATTGCCAATCGATGGATTCCTACTAGTGTCGACTTTTTAAAAGTTGGAATTCTTTAGTTTTAAACTCTTTAAAATATATATAATTATGTTTGAATCAAATATTTATCTTGGGGTTATCATAACTTATTTTTAAAGTTTTAAATTGTTAAAAAATAATAATAATTCCGTACTTGCTTCTAGAAATCGGTGGGGAGCTGTTGCAGTGCTCCATAATAAACTAATAAGGGTTAATTTAATTTACAATCTCAATTCTTCCAATTTTGTAACAATATCATTTCAATTCAATTTTATTCGCAGATATCGTTCACATTCTTTCATTTTACTCGCACAGATAGTCCCCAAATATTTTTTTTTGACAATTTTGCCACTTACTTAAATAAATTAAAATGATAAAAAAAAATACAATAAAAAAATTGTAATTAGAACCCTAACCTTTTCAAAAGTACAAATAAATCATAAATTTTTTTTTTTTTTTTTACAGATTTCTACTTTAAAAAAAAAAAAACGCCATCCCCACCCCATCCCATCCCATCCCATCCCATCCCATCCCATCCCACCTCCCTAAACAGTCGCAATCTCACCCAGTTGCCGGCCCAAACCTCCTCTTCCTAACTCTATGACTCCTAATTCAATATTTTGTTTCTATAAAGAAAAAGACTCGTTTGAATGTTGTATTTCACTTATGAGGGGATGATCCTACTATGACTAACAGCTATGGTTTCCACAACAAGTCTTCCACCTTGTAATCAATTGACCCAAACATATAATTTTGCATCACCAGCACAATATACTCTCTTGATCTCCTCATTTGGCCTCGTATCCGTTGGTGCTGGTGGCATCGGGCCGTGCACCTTAGCACTTGGAGCTGATCGACAAAAGAGAGAATCCCGACAATGATAGAGTACTAGAAATATTCTTTAGTTGGTATTATGCTTCACCAGCTGTTCCATGAAATTATTTGGTGTGAAGAATTTCTATGGATATAAATCTGGTTGATCAATTTTGTTATCATTAGAATTGGATTGAATCTAAACTTCTCCTCATTTTTTTTTTTTTTTTAAAATTATTTTGAATAATAGAATGTAATAAACTATTTTTTATTATTTTAAGTAAAAATTTTTAAAAAATTAAAATATTTAGAATTTATTTATACTTTTGAAAATGTTAGAGTCCCAATTGTAATTTTTCAATTGTATTTTCTTTTTTCCATCATTTTAATTTATTTTGAAAAAATTGTCAAAAAAATTATTTGGAGACTATCTGTGTGAGTAAAATAAAAAAATATAAATAATATCTGCGAATAAAATTAATTAATAATTTTAATTATAATATTATTATAAAATAATAAAAAAAAAGTTAATAATCATATCAATTAATAATCAAAAGCACAAACATGTACATGAACAAGACAAAGAGCACTGAAAACTTGTATAGTACATACATTTTCCTCCATAATAAATTAATAATCATGAAAATCACACACATGTAAATGAACAAGACCAAGAGCACTGAAAACCTATAGTACAAACCTTTTTCAAAGACACGCAATTACATTACTATTAAAGATAAGATTTTAACTTTTTCTTTTTTTTCCCTTCTAATACTATGTAATCTAGTGCATTAAATAGTCACTAGAGTAGATAAAAGTTATGGATATTATAAAATATATGGATAAAAATAATATTAGATTAATTTGTAATTGTTTATAAACATTTTCAAACATGCTCTAAACTTGACACGATTTTAGATAGTTCGTCCGATTTATGATTCGTTTGGCACAACTTGTTGTGAGTAGAGCTTTTGTTAAAAAAAACTTTTGACTGTTTCACTTTGAATCTAAAAAATATTGTGAATATTAGATTGACTGTTTGACTATAAAAGTACTTTTGTATAAATTTTATATTTATTTGATTAAATAAATAAATTATTATATATATCATATTATTTTCTTTTATAAATAATATTTTGTTATATTCTATAATAACTATTAAAATTAATATATTAATTAAATTATGATAACACAATTATTTTAATATATATCATGTTATTTAAAATTAATTTATTTAAATCAAAACAAATTATGTGTAATTTGTATTATATTATTTAACAGTTAATATATATTTTTGTTTTTATGTAAATATATAAAGTGACAATTTGATATAAGTAATTAATGTATCAAATAAATTAATATCTATTTTGATGTATTAATAGTTTTTATTAATTTTAAGTTTCATTAAATATTAAATGCAACTTTCCATAAAAGTTAAATTAGAGTTTTTTAGAGCAGCTCAAAATTTGAGCTTCTCTAAAACATCTTTTTTAAGCTATTTTTTAATCAAAAAGTATTTATTAATTTTAATCAAACAATTATAAATATAACTTAAAAATACTTTTGCTCTTTCAAAATTATTTTTAGACTTCAAAAATCGTTTCAAACACACACTTATACTTGGGGTGATCTCATACTCATGGTGGATATAAGTTATAATGTCCACTGTTGAAGTGGTATCACATGATTGATAGTTTATTATCTTAAACTTATTATTTTTACCAATCATGTGATGCTGAATATTATAAGCAAGTATTATAAGTGATACCTCTATAAATATTAAATACTGTATCGTGTCTAGTCTCATTGATCATACAACATGATCCATCATAAGTATGAAAGTGGGGCATTCATTAAAAATATCCCTTATTGTCTTTTTCGCACTGTGTTTGTTTGATAAAACTTATTATAGATTATAAGCAATGATTGGCTTTTTTGCACAAATGATCCCTGAATTTTATATTTATTGCGAGTTGAAGACTTATCGTTTTATTTTTAGCAGTTTAAAACCTATATCAAATATTTTTGGCTATAATGATCCTTTTTGTTAATTTCCATCCAATTCATCCGTTAAATGAGCACATGTTGTGCAAATTTAACCTTGGAAAAATTGGGGTATATAAAGAAGGAAAATTTGTAGCAAAAGTCTCAAATCTTTCAAAATGTGTCGAAAAATTCCTAAACCTTCTAATCCTATCACGAATGACCTAAACCTTTTTTACAATTTTACCTCTAACTTAAATAAATTAAAAATAACTCCTAAACCTTTTCAAAAATACAAATAAGTCCTAAATCTTTTTATTTATTTTTTTACAGAGTTTACACTTAAAATAATAAAAAATGTGTCATCAAATCCCAAAACTTTTAATTTTGTTCTCCGAAATGACATTTAAAATGTGTTTAATTAGAATCGATTTTTTTTATAAAAGTTGTTGAAATGTGTGGTTAAAAAGTTGTGGGACCATAAAATGTGTAGTTAAAATTAATTGTTGACTTTGACTTTAGTTTTTTTAACAAAATCAAAATTGAAAACAAAGAGGCTCTTAGAGTCTCTACAGATTTTATCAAGTGGTCTGTTAATTAACAAAAAAATTATATTCGTGATCAAAATTTGACTAATTTAAAATTTTAATTTATTTTTCATACCAATTACTAAATAATAATAAAAAAATGTTCTTTACCATCTCTCATTACCCAACCCCCCACTCTCACGAAAATCGACCAAATCGGGAGAGGGAGGGATTTTTGTCTTTTGTGAAAACCAGAGCTCGCAAGCTCTGGTTTTCGCAAAACCAATGAGATTTTCACAGAACCATTGGGGAATGTTCCTCCATGTTTTTAAGACCAAAGATTGATCTTCGATTGTTGGTGTCAAGAATAAAGGAGAAATTCTTCCATGTTTTCGGCGAGGGGGTAGGGTGGGGAAGAACCTTTTTTTTTAATTATTATTTAGTAATTGGTATGAAAAATAAATTAAAATTTTAAATTGGTCAAATTTTGATTATTTATATAATTTTTTTGTTAATTAACGAACAACTGGATAAAATCTGTAGAGACTCTAAAAACTGTTTGTTTTCAATTTTGATTTTGCTAAAAAGTTAAAATCAAAATCAACAATTAATTTTAACTATACATTTTATGGTCCCACAATTTTTCAATCACACATTTCAACAATTTTTATCAAAAAATCTAATTTTAATCAACCACATTTTAAATGAGGGTGGGGGAGTTTTGAGACTTGATGACATTTTTTATTATTTTAAGGGTAATCAAAAAAAAATAAAAAGATTTAAGAATTATTTGTATTTTTGAAAAGATTTAAGAGTTATTTTTAATTTATTTAAGTTATGGATAAAATTGTCAAAAAGGTTTGAGTCATATGTGCTAGGATTAGAAGGTTTGGAGACTTTTTGACACTTTTTAAAAGATTGGGATTTTTGTTGCAAATTTTCTTTACTTTTTATATCCAAAATTTTCCATGGTCAAATTTGCACAAACACGCTCATTTAACGGAGGAATTGGACAAAAATTAACAAAAATGACCATTATCACCAAAAATATTTGAAATATGGACTAAACTGTCAAAAATAAAACAATAGTTCATCAACCTGGTGTAAGTGCAAAAGTCATGGACTATTTGTACAAAAAAAAGCTAGCAATGATCTTCCGAAATATATCAATAAAAAATAGATCAAAATTTTAGATACAAAACGATGATTAGAAATGATGTTCGATCAAATAACATCGACACACGCATCACATGCCATTAATGTAATGTACTGTGCCATATTGAATACTAAACTCACTACGCATTCTACTCCACCAATCAGGATTCACATCTCTATAAAAAGGCTGCTTTGAGAGAAAAACACACAGCAAAAATGGCTTCTTCAAATCAACCTCTCCTTTACACTCCCAAGAAAACCACACTTGGCTGCAAAATCCTCTTCTACTCTGTTATTGCAATACTTGTTATAGCCTTTTCAGCTGTTTTTCTTGTCCCAAATTTATTCAAAACAAGCCAAAATGATCTCTCAGTCATCTCTTCAAACATGTGCCGAACAGCCATTGATCCTGAAAAATGTCGAGATTTTGTCTCTCAACTAGTTTCCAATGGAGAAACATCGGTGGAGGGCATCACTATACTGCAACAATTCTTGATGAAGTATGCTCATCATATGGATAATGCAATTGTAGCTAGTATAAAACTTCGAAATCAAATCAATGATGAAAATGAGTTGGGGGCTATATCTGATTGCCTGGAATTGATGGATCTATCAATTGATCAAGTGAAAGATTCAGTGGCGGCTTTGGAGAATCGAACAAAACTATCCCATTTAAATGCACAAACATGGCTTAGTGGGGTGCTTACTAATCATGTAACCTGCCTAGATGGGCTTAAAAATTCAGGAAGAAAATCCATTGGGACAGTTCTTGATGACTTGATATTAAGGGCCAGGGCGGCTCTGGCAATGGCGGCTGTGGTTCCGGTATCAGAACCCGACTGGGAAACGCTGCCTCGAAGCCTGCTGCCATCATGGATCTCATTGGGGGATAGGAATCTGTTGCAGAGTTCGGGCAAGGATATTAAGGCTGATCTAATTGTGGCGAAAGACAGGACGGGGAATTACAACAACCTAGTGGATGCTGTTGCGGCGGTGCCTGATAAAAGCAAGAAGCGATATGTGATATATGTTAAGAAGGGGACTTATAAGGAGAATGTGGAAGTGGGAAAGAAAAAAGTGAAGCTGATGATTGTTGGTGATGGAATGGATTCTACTGTTATTACTGGTGACCTTAATGTTGTTGATGGTTCCACAACCTTCAAATCTGCCACTCTCGGTGAGTATATAGTATATACATATTAGCATTGCAATCGATTTTGTAACGACTATGGACTTTTTTCTACAAGTCGTCTAAAGCTATTTCGTGCACCATTAGCATACGAATTGTGTTTCGCAAAACCTTCAATAGAGTATGCTAACATTGCACGGAATAACCTGGACGAGAGGCACGATTTGCAACTGTCTTGAACTAATAATCATGGATACAACTTCTGCAGCTGCCGTGGGCGAGGGATTCATATTACAAGACATATGTATCCAAAACACTGCCGGACCGGAAAAGCACCAGGCGGTGGCACTTCGTGTCGGTGCAGATCAGTCCGTCATAAACCGCTGCAAAATTGACGCCTACCAAGACACTTTATACACCCATTCTCTAAGGCAATTCTACAGAGATTCCTATATCACAGGAACAGTAGATTTCATCTTCGGCAATGCAGCAGTAGTATTCCAAAACTGCAAACTCGTGGCCCGTAAACCCATGAAGAACCAAAAAAACATGGTGACTGCCCAGGGCCGAATCGATCCGAATCAGAACACGGGGACTTCAATCCAGGATTGTAAAATCATAGCTAGTGATGATCTAGAGCCGGTGAAAAGTTCATTCCGGACTTATCTTGGCCGTCCATGGAAAGAGTATTCGAGAACTGTCGTGATGCAATCGAACATTGGGGATCTTATTGATCCGGCAGGCTGGGCGGAATGGAACGGGGATTTTGCATTGAAAACTTTGTATTATGGGGAGTATATGAATAGAGGAGCTGGTGCAGGGACTAGCAAGAGAGTGAATTGGACGGGGTACCATGTCATTACTGACCCTGCTGAAGCCATGAAATTTACTGTGAAAGAGATGATACAAGGTGGGGAGTGGCTGAGTTCCACTGGAGTGACTTTCACTGAAGGATTATAAAGTGTTTTAAAAAAAATTAGCTTTTAAACTACTTTTAAGCAACTTTTAAACACCCAAAATCGGCTTTTTGAACGGAACAACTCTTGATATATCAATTCAAGTTGTCCCATTCGCGCCAAAAAGTCCGATGAGTTGTTGTGTCAGCATACTTGTAATATGTGCAGAGGCAATAAAGAGAATATTTGTGTATGTTTATAAGGGTGTGTTTGATTCATTGTCATGAAAAAAAAAAAGATTTTTCATGTAAGGTGGAAAAAATTCTACCAAATAGGTAAGAAAATATTTTCCAAGAAAGTAGGCAAATATGTCTTTAAATCTTTGTACTAGAAAATCTATTTTCTTTTCCACGTGTAATCAAACAACAAAGGTGGAAAATAAAAGTTTTGGATTTGACAACATTTTCCATGGAAGTGACATTTTCCATGAAAAATTTGTCAATCAAACACACCCTAAGTTTTTATCTATTTTTTATTCACACATTTTGTAGGATCGATAGTTTATAATTTACAAAAATATTTATCAAACATACTCTTTCGCAGCTTTATTATCGGGTTAGTTTTACTAACGGTCGCTGAAGTTACTTTAAAATTTTAGAACGGTCATTGAAATTCAAAATTTACAGCATTGGTCACTAAAATATATATATGCTTTCTCAATCGGTCACCGTTCCCAACCTAAAATGATAACGTGGTATCGTTAAGTGCCGACGTGACACCCAATAAATTGTGCTTTATAACCATTTGGACCAAAACGCTTTAGGTTCAAACATAAAGGACTTTAACACATGAATTTAGAATGTGAGGACCCTCTAATGCAAATTTCAACCGAAAATCTCTCTCTCTCTCTCTCTCTCCTTGTTTAGAAATTCTACCATAGCTTTCAAATTAATTACACTCCTAATCCCAATCTATCAATTTATCCCCCAAATCTTCCCTTCAAACCAACCTTTTTCCACTAGGGCAGATTTCTTTGCAAAAATCGGAGCAAGTGGGGACCGTGTTGGATATTTGTTGCCAAACAACCTCAAACGGAAAATGATTATTAAAATTAATTTTATAGGCATTAGCCAAGGATTGAAATTAAGGAAAAATGATACTACTTAGTTAATTTAATGAAAGTTCGACCCAAAACTTAGCGGACCTGGTTGCTCAATTGTCCACTCTATTACTTAGGCCCAAATAAGATGTTTTTGTAGTTTTGTTCCTATTGGGCTTGTGGCCCATATTGGTTGGTCTAATTAATAGAGTTGTTGCCCCTTTTTTTTTTTATCCCATTCGAGCAATCTATTTTTGGCTTTGCCTTGTGATAGAGAACAGCGGTTGCTCATTCTTCTTCTTCATTATGGCTACTGCCATTGTTGGTTTTTGGTTTCTCTTTGAGTGAGATAGATTAGTTCTTAGTGAGCTACACTTATTTGGGTCAATAGAAGTGTTTTGAGTTGAGCTTTTCTTGAGGTTTCTAGTGGTGTTTAGGTTTCAAACTGAGCCCTTAGACATTGTGGTGATTTATTTTCAATAAATTGGTATAAGAGCTTGGATTTAGTATCCTTGGGTGAGAAAAATCATCAAAATCTGTTCAAGAAATTGTATACTTTCAAAAACCGAGACTTTCGACCTAGTTTCTGGCCAAACCAATAGTCCATTTCGTGAACGTAGATCATATTTCAACTCTTGACGATGAGAAGATTCTACCCAGCCGGCGCGTGAGACACTGTAGTGGTGGTGCGTGAAGCACATGCGCGGATAGCGTTGGCGGCCCGTGTGAGGTCTGCTAGATTATGGCAAAAATACAGATTGTTCCTTGTTATTTTTGGGACCCACCGGTGGTGTTACTTTTGTCTTCTGCATAGTGGTCCAAAATCTAGAAATTTTTGCCCTTGGAGTGTGTTTGGTGGTTTTTGGTTGCTGTTGTTCTGCAACCCTATGATATAAAAATTTTGCATCTCTCTTAGAATACGAACATCATATTTGTTCACTTTGGTATTGTATTCTAACTTGAAAGTTTTAAAACCTAGATTAATTAAATTAAAAACAAATTTTAATCTTAATTAAACAAGCAGTGGATAGAACGTAGTCAGAACTGACAAGATATAGAGATAACAGTTCTGACTCGCACAACCGTGTTCGTTTATCTAATCTTGTCTAGTATGCGAAATTAAAAGATTAAATACGAATACAAGATGTAACGTGGTAAACCCCTAAGGAAACATCCACGGCCCCCATGCCATGGGTAAAAACAATCCACTAATAATTTTGTTCAAAAATACAATAGTATCGGTTTTTTGTAATTTCATAAAATTAACAAAATAACAATCAAAAGAAAAGCAGATCAACTCCTTGTGATACTTCTTCTTCTCGACTTGTTGATGAAGTGGAATCAAACCCACCGGTCTTGACTTTATCTCCACTTTCCTATTGTACTTGACCGCAACCACCACTTGGATTAAGAACCCCATTCTTAACTTCACGCCAAGTAGCTTGAACAAGATATAGAATTGTTCGTTGAATACCAATAAGTTCTTGATTCTTCAATGAGTTTGAAGAAAATCTTTTTGCTTTGAAAGTTGAATCAATGAAGCGCCATGTCTTGTTTACCTTGAATGGATTCGACTAGTTTGAAGCTTATGGAACAAGAACACAAAAATATTTTCAAAGACTTTATTCTTCAATGTCTTGAAAAACTCGCTGCCTTTGAACAACTTAATCAATGAAGCGCCATGTCTTGTTCACCTTGAATGGATTCGGCCGATTTGAAGTTAAGAATATGCAACAAGGATGGTAAGATAATTAGTAGGAAAGAATATAGAAAGATATTCTTAGATTTGTAGAAGAAAAAAATTTAGGAAACTAAATATTTCATTCCTAAACAAATCTAAAAGAATAAGAAAATATTCTTTAACCTACAAAAGAAGTCATCAATAATATTCATGAAATCGAATATATCAAATATAGAAAGCAGAATAAAATCGCAGACTTTTGTCGATCCGGAAAAATAATCCACTTATCAAGCCGGTCGATCGAATCGGCGTTAATCGACCGATCAAAAATAAAAATGTTGACTGCTCTTTTATCATTAAAAATTAGTTATATTCATTAAGTTAGCCAAGATATAAAAAGTAAAAAAAATATGACACATATTTTTTCAACAATCTCCCCTTTGGCGTTGCTTAATTACAAACACATAACTATCATATTTTTAATGTAAGTGTGATGTGTGAATAAGTAAAGAACCCATGAGCATCAACATACAAGGGTTATGGCTCCTCCTTAGTGTGTAAACCAAGAACTCCTGTGAAATTAACAACATATGCGAATACCACACACAATAGCCATAACATTTAATATTGCTCCCTCCTTAGCAAGATATCATCTAAGTGTAATATCAAACTATCATAAACCTAAAAATACTACTATTAAAGTTTAACCAACAAAGTGTCCATAGCAAGAAAAACCTAACAACCACAAAAATAAAAATTACTACTACTCCCCTTTTGTAAGAGGAACGTCAAAGGAAGAGGAAACAAAAGTAAAGCGGTGTTTGAAGGAAATAAAGCAGAATTTAAGAGTTTAAAACAGTTATCCATAGCCAAATAGTTAGAGGGTTAAGAGTTAGAACTGAGAATAGTTAGTGTCGGGAGGATCTGGGCTTCTTTATACCGGATGCAGATGCATTTGCAGCCCTCATGCGAGCATGGGTATCTCGAAGGAGCATCATTTGGAGGATCATCGGCGAGAGAGGTGCGGTCATTTGGGGCGATGGTTGGCTCAACAACGGGATCAAGTCGAATTTCCATTGGATCTCCAAGATATGGAGAGAATGCGGAGTAACTATCCAGGAATGCAGATTTTATATGCTCATCGTCGAAATTCGGTTTGCCCAAACCCCTACGCATGAAAGTAAATTCATCAGAAAAACCTTTGGTTAAGGTAAAAATTTGATCTACCTGTATTCAAACCAGCCCCAATCGAATTTCCAGTGCATCCAGACATCTAGAATGGTCCAACGAGGATAGAAAGTGCGTGGGAACTCTGAGAGTGGGATTTGATGTTCCACTTAAGTTTGAAAATTCATGAACGCCCAGGACAGGTATAGCATCTGAGAACCTGTCTGAATCCATCGGAGGCAAACCTTGATGAGCAAGAAAATGATGAATAAAAGCTGGATGTAGTAGTCTGTACCGCTTAGCCCGCCGTGGCCCTTCATACACAATTCTATCAAAAACCATTTTGACCCAATCAACACGCAAACACATTCCCAACTTATATAGGATAACTGCCCTATCACCCGAGATATCAGATCGATAAGTCAAAGGGTCAATGTTGTTGATTAAGATACGATGGAGAACTTTGTATTTTGGTATAAGTCTAGAAGCAGTCAATTCACCCGCCTCTGGCCAAGCTGAACCAGTCATCTCGTAAGCAATGTTATCATTAGTTAACTCATCATCACTGGAGATAGCCAAATTCTTGGGAACATTTGCCATAAACTCCTTAACAAGAGTCTCATTAAACGGAGCAGAAAAACTCAACAAATTATACAGTTTATGAACCCAGTAATCTTATCTAGATCAAACGCAACAAACTCAGGAATCGATACCTTACATTCAACTATGAACTTACGAAAAGAGGTAAATGAAAGAAATAGACATTCAGCAGTCTCATATAGAAAACGATAGTTTAGAGGATTAAAAGAGTGTCTTCCTCTAGTCAGAGTATCAAGCCTGAATAGGTGGGGGTCCGAACTGGGAATAGGTAGTACTCTGTAGGCACCCCATGAAGCAGTGGGTGGCCTGTTCTGACCAGCGGGTGTAGGCTCTCCAGCAGCAATACCAATTTTACCTTTCCCTTTTCCAGTCTCCGTGCACTTCGCCGAAGAGTTCTTACCGACGACAGTTGAGGCCCCATCGCAGTTTCAGCAGCAGACACCGAAGGAACAGTGTTCTTGGATGTACCATCAGCATTTTTCTTAGATTTTGGCATCTTAGTTTTCACCATTGTTTGAATCTGAAAAGAAAAACTCAACACAACTTCAAAATTAAGTGTGAGAGATGAATGAGAAAACCCTAAGTTGCAGTTTAAAAGGGGAATTTTTTTCAAAATTGCACAAGAAGGGAGCAGTTAATTTGGGACGTGTGGAAAGCAGTTACCAAAAATAAACTGATTAATGGCAGTTAATGACAACGAAACCTTCATTAATCAGATATGTCAAATTTGAATTAAAATTAAACTGCCTAAGATGCTAATTTATGGAAAATAGAATTTTTTTTAAATTAGGAAGATAAGATCAAAACAAAATATGATTGGATTCCATAAACTAAAAACTCATCCAGATTTTTCTCGTTAAAGCAAGTCGATCACTATTTTCATTTTCATCCGAAACACAAACAAAAGAAACAATAAATTAGATAAAATTACCCGACTAGCATAATAAATATAAAAACAATGAGTTAATAATTTAATATAGTTAAATGTACGAACTTTGAACACAAGCACCATTCTCTCGCTCATTGACATTGGGAACTGCATTTTCTTCATAAATAGCATTCTCTAATTCTTCATAGTCAAAGTCGTGAGGTGGTACTTCTTCCTCTATCCAAAAGTCCGTCTTGTCAATGCTCTCATAATCAAGCTGGATCATAAGATCTCTTCTTATAATAAAGTCTATAAGGTAGTACATGACAAGTAGTTAGATAAATAAAATATTATCAAATAAATGAGATATTAAAAATACACTCATAACATAGTAAAGAGTTGAATTATAGACCTATTCTTCAATCGCAAATTATAAGTAACATAGACAAGATCATTGAGACTTTGATGCTCCAATCTATTTCTTTTTTTTGTATGAATACGTTCAAAGACACTCCAATTCCTTTCACATCCCGAAGAAGAAGCTGTTTGACCAAGAATTCGAACGACTATCTTTCGCAAAGTAGGAGCGCTATGTCCAAACAATTTCCACCATTCATCTGTATGTTATATTAAAATTAGTTTTAAGCACTATGCACTTTATTAAGTAAACATAAACATAAATAAATAAATTTAAATGCTCACCAGGTTGTAATGATTTTCTTGTATTACATGCGATTGTCTTCCAAAACTTCCTTCACGTTCTCGATATGTCCTTATCTCTCCCATAGCTTTTGTCTCATCCCCACAAATGCTTTTAATTTCAAGCAAATTGAAAAGGCCTTGCATGACTTCTACTTTTGACAAAATCCTTCTTCATAAATGAAAGCGAGGATTGAGAAAATAAGTCTTTGCATGTATGTTGAGGCGAAGATGTTTATCCCATCGCGCTCCTTAATTATACCCGATGTAAAGGCTTGTACAATCTTTTCTTATTTAAGAATATATTTTTGATCCCCATTCGTGTCCTATGCATGCCATCAAATACATAACCCAATGAAGGTTTTTAAATCTCGAATCTACAATGCGTAACAACCTTACAATAGGAGCCACAATGTTCATAACCATCAAGCAATCCTCCCAAAATTTGCTATCTAAGACGATAGAAGTTACAAGTCTCCCATTTGCACTTTTTGAAAGCTTGTGGCTTGTGAAATGCCTACTTGTTGCCAAACTTTGCAATAGTTGCTTGTGATCATAAATACTTTTCAATGTAATAAAAGTGGTAGCGAAACGAGTCACGGCTGGGCGTACAATTTCTTTCCATTCAGGTATTTTTCTCAACCAAGATAGAAAAATTGTGTGATTATACACGAATATTGTAATCTTCGAAGCCCGTAATGCAAGGGAATGCACGTGAGGCATGCTACTAATATCTTTCAAAATAAGATTCAAGCAATGTGCAGCACAAGGAGACCAAAAAATATGGTCATATTTTTCATGCAATAATTTTCCAGCCGCCACATAGTTAGCTGCATTATCAGTTACCATATGAACCACATTACGAGGTCCAACCCATTCAACCACCTCCGAAAACAAATTACACAATGTTTTAGCATCTTTCACAACATCTGACGCATCAACAGATTTCACAAACACAATTCTAGAAGAGCAATATACTAAAAAATTAATCAAGGTTCTATGTCTTTGATCACTCCAACCATCGGCCATAATTGTGCATCCATTATTTATCCACTGGCTTCGATAAGTATCAACAAGCAATTGACATTCTTTCTTGCAATCTCTCAACAAATTAACACGAATGTCATTATAAGATGGACCTTTAAATCCTGGACCAACTGCAGCAGTAGCATCTAAAGCGAGTTGGAAGTAAGGTGATTGCAAAGCATTAAATGGAATGCAAGCATCATAAAACCATCTAGCCCAAGCCATATGAGCTCTCTTTAGTGCTTGCTTACCAGCTAAAACACTCCTTAAACTAGGCTGAGATCCAGGAGTAGTCCGTGGAGCAAAATATATTTCAATCCCTTCACTTGCTTTCCTCTTTCCTTTTTGTTGCCTTTGATTTTCTAATGATTTATTTATATCTTAAATTTCCTCTTCTGTTTCCTCTCCTAAAATTTCTAAATCTATAGAATTGTCCTCAAAAGTACAGTCATGAGCCTCTTTAGCCTCTTTTTTCTTTTGAAATATATCCTTAAGAATTTTTTGGAATTTAAACCGAACATCAAATGGAACTTTCTTACATTGAGATATTTGACCTTTAATTCCAGCAAGATGATACTTCATTTTGTTAATTCCCCCACCTTTAAAGCTATTGTTGCAATAAAGACATGTGTAACGAATTTTACCGTCAATGTCATGACTTGAAGAAAAGTGTTCCCATGCAGGATCAGACTTTAGACTCTTCACACGGTTAGAAGGCATGGAATCAGATTGTCTCTCCAAAGATTGAGTATTGTTATCCATCCTAATTCCTAAATAAAAGCAATTAAATACATGTATCGACTTCACAATACATATTTCAAACAAAATCAGCATACAAATTGAAATATATCGAAAGCCAAAGGACAAAGGATAACTGGTAATACTTCATTTAGCAAAATAGAAAACAAGAACTGGGATGAATTGAAAGTTAAAAGTTAGAATAATTATAGATAATAGATAAGCTCCTCTCAATTAAAATATTATATGATCTTTCATCCACAGCAAAATTGGTGTGCCTTAGATATGTTAGATCCCCAATTTCTAATAAAGTAATAATCCATTTTGGCCCTTTAGTAGTGAAACATTTGAAATGAGAAGCGATATAAAAAAAATAAAAATAATGATAACCTTAATGATCAACTTTAAGCCTTAAACATACGTCCATGGTGAAACGAGAAGCGAATAAAAACATTATAATAAAAAATTCAAAACTTATCTTGAACAAAACTTAACGAGAAGCGAGAATAAAAAAATTAAAAAAAATCGTCGATGGAATACAAGCCGTGAAACCCAATAATCCAATATGAAGGGTGAACCCAAAAGTAGAGTGTAAATTCAAGAAATAAGTAGAGAATTCGGAAGAAACAACAATGGATTTTCGCAATGGAGGTGAATCAAAAAGTATAGTGTAAAATCAAGAAAAAGTAGAAATTTGGAAGAAACAACAATAGATTTTCATTATAGACATCCATCGGTAAAGGAGAAGAGATGAATCTGGAATCCAATCGTCACTTGCATTAATTAAGGAAAGAAATGTTTTTTCTTTCAATATCTCGATTCTTTTCCTTATTTAAAACAGTGGAAACCGTTCACGGTCCAACAGTTTTAAAGAACCGGGCTGGTGGGTAGTTTTTTAGACGGGTTTTTGAATGGCCGATTTTTCTTCCTAATTAGACCGGTTTCAGGGCCGGTTCTCGATTTTACGGTCGAACCGACCGGGCTGGGCTGGGTCTGAAAACATTGGTTAAAGCCGATTGTCCGCCAAAATTAGACTGTTCATTGAAATTTCTACGAAAATGCCCACACAAGATAATCACTCAAAAATAATGAGAATATTTTATGAGATAAAATTGAATCGTTTATTTATGGGCAAATTTCATAGTTCTACAAATTATACAATCTGTCCAAAAAAATCAAAATCAACTAGAATCTTCCAATAAGATATATGCGCATCATTAGATTCAATTAATTGGTCAGATTTATAACATGAGTGTGTGATAGGACATACTGGATTAATCAATCATAACCTGTCCCACTAAGCCAAATTGTACCTTGTCAAGAAGATCGATCTTGAGATGTATTTCAAACCGGTCATCATCTCGAACATATCTCTTTTGAATAAAAATATGAGCGTGCAGATGAGGAGTACCATAGTAATTTTTTTTGAGTACTCGTGAGTGTTGATTTTATTTGTATATATATTTTTTTTTTTTTTGTTAAAGCACTAAATTTATAAGATCATGAAGTTGACTTTCTCACATGCCTATAAATGTAGCCCTTTTCTACATGATTTATGTTCATTATCAAGGACGGCTGCACACTTCTATGGTGGTAGCCCTCTCCTCCATGAAATTGTCATTTAATACACAACAACATACTATAGTGCCAAGAGACATAGATATCACCACCATATGTCACAACAAAGTACAAAACTACTTTAAAGATAACAATCTAGTTAGTAGTAATGTACAATCAAACAAGTCAATATGTCCTCAAAGTGTGCTTATATGAGTATATTTTACTTTAAGTATAATGAGTATACCATACTGATTGGTTAATCCAAGTAAATCTCAAAATTCATAGACCAATCATATAATTATATCATATGCTATTTGCAAGAAAATCCATATCATATGCTATTTGCAAGAAAACCCATTCTTCTCCTCCCTTTTTTGTTTTTTTTTTAAATAAAAAAAAAAGCAAATGCAAACAAACACACATGATAAAATCAAACAAAAAGAAAAGCACTACTTCTAAATTTTATTTTTTTTTTTGTAAAAAAAACTAATACATCAAGCAAATGCCCACGGCCTTCCGTAGAGTCTCAAATCTAGTAGAATCTAAGGCTTTGGTGAACAAATTAACCAACTGATAATTAGTCTGAATATGTTCCAAAGTAATAACTTTTTCTTCGACCAAATTTCTAATAAAGTGATGTCTAATATCAATATGTTTGGTCATAGAGTGCTGAACAGGATTTTTAGAAATATTGATAGCACTAGTGTTATCACAGAATATAGTAACAGAGTCCTGATCAATACCATAATCACATAGCATTTGTTTCATCCAAAGTAGCTGAGTACAACAACTACCCGTTACAATATATTCAGTTTCGGCAGTAGATAAGGAAATAGAGTTTTGTTTCTTACTTAACCATGCAATGAGATTGTTACCAATGTAGAAACATCCTCCACTCGTACTTTTCCTATCATCTATATTTCCAGCCCAGTCAGCATCAGTGTATTCTGCAAGATGAGAGTTAGTATCATTAGTATACTATAAACCATAATCAGAAGTATAGTTAATGTAACGAATAATTCGCTTCACTGCCGCAAGATGTGATTCTTTTGGTTTAGCTTGATAACGTGCACAAACTCCAACACCGAATGATATGTCAGACGGCTTGCGATCGGTACAACAAGCGCCTATCAATGCTTACGCATAATTTGAGTCAACCTCCTTTCCACGGTCATCTTTAGAAATTTTCGGGGACGTGGCCATGGGAGTTCGACCGACTTGGTTTGTTCAAGGTCGAACTTCTTCACCGATTTTAGCATACTTGGCCATGAGATGAAAATCCACGATCTAACTTGTTTGATCTGCAAACCTAAAAAGAAATTTAGTTCACCAACCATACTCATTTCAAATTCATTTTGCATAAGTGTCACAAACTCCTTGGATTTTGTTTCTAGTGAAGAGCCAAACACAATGTCATCGACGTAGATTTGTGCAACAATTAATCTAGTTTTAAAATGTTTGATGAATAATATTTTGTCAGCTCCTCCTCTCTTGTATCCCTGTTCCAACAAGAACATGGTTAATCGTTCATACCAAGCTCGTGGGGCTTGCTTTAGTCCGTATAGAGTCTTTTTGAGTCTGAACACATGGTCGGGAGAATAAGGATCAACAAATCCCTTAGACTGCTCAACATAGACTTCTTCATTAAGAATTCCATTTAAAGGCACTTTTGACATCCATTTGGTACAGACTTGAACCTCATTTGACATGCCGGCCGATAGTAAGAGTCTAATGGATTCAAGTCGAGCCACAGTGCAAATGTTTCATCGAAATCCACTCCTTCTAGTTGAGTGTATCCCTGTGCAACCAAGCGTGCCTTGTTTCTAACTATGTTGTCATGTTCATTTGATTTATTTTTGAATATCTACTTTGTCCCAATCACATTTGTGTCCTTTGGTCGAGGTACAAGTTCCCACACTTCATTTCTATCAAATTGAGCTAGCTCTTCATGCATGGCTAGAACCCAATTTTCATCAATAATAGCTTCATTTATATTTTTGGGTTCAATTTGTGAAGTGTAGCAAACATTTCCAAGTTCATTAGCAAGCCTCCTCCGAGTCATCATGCCGTCTCTAGAATGTGAGAGAACATTGTCCAATGGGTGAGCTTTCTGAATCCAAGAAGGAGGTTGCTTTTTCATGTCATGTTCGTTATTTGTATATGGTGCGTCAGAACTTCCAGGAGTAGGGACAGAGACATCAGAACTTGATGTTGGATGTTCTTTTGTATATCATTCGTTTCAGTGTGCGGTACATGATGGTCTTGAGTAGGTTGACGTCCAAAGAAACTGTTTTTCCAAAGTCTCGAATATTAGGCTCTGTGAATAAGATGAAAAGTCATCAAGTATCATCAATTTTACATTGATTGATTCAATGATAGTTTGAACGCACGCATGTTATAAATTCTGTAAGCACGACTGTTTTGAGAATAACCAATAAACACTCCCTCATCACTGTTTGAATCGAATTTACCCAAGTATTCCCAATCATTTAACACATAGCATTTGCTACCAAAGGTATAGAAATATTTGAGATTCGATTTTCTTCCTTTCCAGATTTCATAAGGAGTTTGAGTGGTTCTGCTCTCTCTCAGACACACGATTCAAAATATAACAAGCGGTATTAATAGCTTCAGCCTATAATTTGACAGGAAGTTTATTACTATTTAGCATAACTCTAGCCATCTCTTGTAGAGACCTATTTTTCCTTTCTACAACACCGTTTTGTTCAAGAGTTTTGGGTGCAGAGAATTCATGAAAAATACCGTTTTGATCACAGAAAGTAGAGAAAGTAGCATTTTCAAACTCTTTCCTATTATCACTTCTAATCTTTAATATTTTTATTCCTTTAAAATATTTTTCTGTCGTTAATTTTAGGTGCAAAAATTTGAATCTTTCAAAAACATCAGATTTTTCTCTCAAGAAATCTACCCAAGTATATCTAGAAAAATCATCCACGCAAACAAAAATATATTTCTTGCCCCCAATACTTTCGGTTTGAATAGGTCCCATCAAATCCATGTGAAGTAATTCTAATACATGAGTCATGTAGTAAGAAACTTACCTTGCTTGTGAGTGCTTTTGGTTTGCTTACCTTTTAGGCACGAACCACACAATCCTTGATTTTTCAAGAAGCTTAGGAACACCTCGTACTGCATTCAACTTTGTCAGCCTCAACAGATCACTATAGTTTAAATGTCCCAATTATTTGTGCCACAACTCGGTTGAGTCAGTCTTTGAAATATGACAAGTAATTTTGATGTCAAGAAGATAACATTTATCATTGGATCTAGTACCATGTAGAATACAACTACCATCATACTTCAAGACTTTAAAGGAATTTTTTGAGAACATAACCAAGTGTTTATCATCACGGAGTTGGCCTATACTAATCAGGTTAGCTTTTAAACCTACAACAAAAAGTACTTATTTTAACGGAGAGAAACCATCAATTAGAATAGTGCCTACACCTTCAATTTTACCGTGTGCTCCATTACCAAAAGTAACCAGACCACCTTTATGACTTTTGTAGTTAGTTAGATAAGATCGATTACCAGTCATATGTCTAGAACAACCATTGTCAAAATACCAAGAGTTATGAATAAAGGATCTATAGGCAACATCAACTATATAACAATTTAAATCATCCTTTTTGACCCAAATTTGTCTTACTTTAGTGTTGCTAAGATGTCTCATTTGTCTATTAGCCGAGTTTTTACTAAACAAACAATGAAAGGAGTCGTGTCCTAAATTACCACAGTTGCAACATTTTATAAAGTACTTTGATTTACCTCTCTGTATTGGTTGTATACCTGATGGTCATGACTGTTTTTGAGTCTTGGCATTAGTCAGAACTTGCATAGGCAGGTCAGCCTTAGTTCTCACGGTGATGGGAGCGATTTTGTCTCGAAAATACTGTGAGACTTTATTTCTTTGATGAAGTTGATCGACTCCTAACTTTTCTTTCACCTTTTCCAACATATCCCAAACCTTCTTTGTCGTTTGGAGTTCTTCCATAGCTTAGGGTTTCACTTAAGCGAGAGGCTCCAATTGTTAATTGCTTGATCCTTTCTTTTGAGACTTTTAATTCATCTAGAAGATTAGCAATTTGATCATCCTTCTTTTTAAGATGTTGGTAAGAGTATTATTTTGAGAATCAATTTCAGCCTTGTCATCTTCTAAAAATTCTATCATGACTTGAGTGGACAAGTTTTTCTCCTATTCATCTTGTAATTTTTTATTCATGTGCTGCTGCAGATTATGATGTATAATTTGACCGGTTCTTGAAGTTGTCGCCAAGAAGTCGAACACGCAATCAAGTTTTTGCACGGAATTAGTACGAGAGGTTAAGTTCACGATTAAAGACGTTACACGATCAATGATTGTTCTCATCATCCTCGTCCTCATCTAAATCTTTTTATCATCTTCACTCCAAGTGATATTCATGGCTTTCTTGGTATGAGATTTCTTTAAAGTATTTGCACATTCAGAGGTTATGTGACCAAAACCCTCACACTCATGACATTGAATTCGATTGTCAGATCTATTCATAGAGGTAGTGGGATTTTGTTTAGTGTTGGTCGAAAATCTCTTCTTTTGTTGGAGAGAGGTATTCAAGTTCTTTCCCTTTTGATTTCCTTTTAGAAATTTTTTGAATTGTTTGATGAGCATGGCCATGTTTTCATGTGTTTCGCTCTCTTCACGATCAACCTCATCTTCATGGTTGTTAATTTTGAAGGCAATACTGGATCCCTTTTCTTTCTTTCTCCTTTGTAGATGTAGCTCATATGTCATCAATGATCCCACCAATTCTTCAACCTTCATATTCTCAATCTCTTTACTTTCTTCAATTATAGTTACTTTAGAATGAAAACAATCAGGCAAGGATCTGAGAATTTTCTTTACAATTTTGCTCTCCGAATATTTCTTTCCCAAGGTATAAGCAGTATTGGTGATGTCACTGAGTTTTGCATAGAAGTCCTTGAATTGTTCATCGTCTCTCATGGTTAGTTGTTCAAACGTTAGAAGTAAGAATTTGAAGCTTGGATAACTTGACCATATTGGTTCCTTCCTGAGCAATTCGTAAGATGTCCCAAGCATCTTTTGCAACCTGACAAGTAGAGATTAAATGAAATTGATTAGAGTCTACAAAAGAAAATATGGCATTTAAAGCTTTGAAATTCTAATTAGTATAATTAAAATCAGTTGTAGCCCACTCGTTTGCCTTTTTCTCTCTTTCTACACTATTTTCAGTAATGGTGGGAGTTTTATAGCCATGGACAATTGAGTGCCAAGCTTTTTCATCAAGGAATTGGATATACACTTGAATACTAATTTTCCAATAGGCATAATTAGTACCATCTAAAACAGGTGGTCTAAATGGAGCTCCGTTCATAACTAGGTTTATATGGATCGCACTTAAAAAGTGTACCATCTCTGATACCAATTGAAAGTTCTAAAACCTAGATTAATTAAATTAAAAACAAATTTTAATCTTAATTAAACAAGTAGTAGACAGAACGTAGTTAAAACTGGCAAGATATAGAGATAACAGTTCTAACTCGCACAACCGTGTTCGTTTACCTAATCTTGTCTAGTACGGAAATTAAAGGATTAAATACGAACACAAGATATAACGTGATAAACCCCTAAGGAAAACATCCACGGGCCCCCATGCCATGGGTAAAAACAATCCACTAATAATCTTGTTTAAAAATACAATAGTATCGATTCTTGTAATTTCGCAAAATTAACAAAATAATAATCAAAAGAAAACAGATCAACTCCATGTGATACTTCTTCTTCTGACTTGTTGATGAAGTGGAATCAAACCCACCGGTCTTGACTTTATCGCCACTTCCCTATTGTACTTGACCGCAACCACCACTTGGATTAAGAACCCCCGTTCTTAACTTCACGCCAAGTAGCTTGAACATGATATAGAATTGTTCGTTGAGTACCAATAAGTTCTTGATTCTTCAATGAGTTTGAAGAAAACTTTTTTTCTTTGAAAGTTGAATCAATGAAGCGCCATGTCTTGTTTACCTTGAATGGATTCGACTAGTTTGAAGCTTATGGAACAAGAACACAAAAATATTTTCAAAGCCTTTATTCTTCAATGTCTTGAAGAACTCGCTGCCTTTGAACAATTTAATCAATGAAGCGCCATGTCTTGTTCACTTTGAATGGATTCGGCCGGTTTGAAGCTAAGAATATGCAACAAGAATGGTAAGAGAATTAGTAGAGAAAGAATATAGGAAGATATTCTTAGATTTGTAGAAGGAAAGAATTTAGGAAACTAAATATTTCCTTGCTAAACAAATCTAAAAGAATAAGAAAATATTCTTTAACCTACAAAAGAAGTTGTCAATAATATTCATGAGATCAGAATATATCAAATATAGAAATAGAATAAAATCGCTTTTTTGTCGATCGGAAAAATAATCGCTTATCAAGCCGGTCGATCGAATCGGTGTTAATCGAGACCGATCAAAAACACAAATGTTGACATGCTCTTTTATCATTAAAATTAATTATATTCATTAAGTTAGCCAAGATATAAAAAGTAAAAAATATGACACATATTTTTCCAACATAATTGTTTTATTTTTGAAAAATTGGGGTAATCATGTGGGGTAACAATTGTCTGTTGCTAGACCTAGGATATTATTTGCTGACATTATATTTTTATTATTTTTATTTGGTTGATATAAGTTTTGCGTAATTTATTGTGTGAAAATTACTTTAGTGAGAAATTTTTGTCGGATTATCTTTGTGGTTGCAAAATTTTGGACCATTTTAGTAGTCTTGTGAAAATTGTTTTTTTGTATTTTTGGTTGATTTGAGTCTTAAAAATGACAACTCACAATTTTGAATTAGGAATTTTTAATGGAAAATGAGATTTCTCAATTTGGCAACAAAAAGTTTCAAAAGCTATAGATGGTAATTTTTATGCAGATTTGACTAAAAACAAAAAGAAGAATGAGATGAACTTGCTTACTCTTCCATTATATTACACTCGTCAAATGGTGTTTTGAGAAAAGTTGGTAGACTTAAAACTAAAAAAAAAAGTACTTTGAAAAAAGTTAAAGGACCTTTACTTGCTTAAATCTACTCTTAATAAACATTTCTTGCTAGAGAGATTTTTCAGTTTTAAAATAGATCCTTCAAAGGATCTAGATGACAATGTTGATGTTTTTAACAAACTTATGCAAGATATTGTTAATTGTGGTGAAGTGGTGCCTGAATAGTATAAGACCATAATATTACTCAATTCCATTCCTAAGTCTTATAAAAAGCAAAAAAAAAAAAAATGCAATGGACACTTTAACTTCTGAGATTGTCCTTGATTACTTTAGAAGTAAGGAGATGGAGATGAAAGCCAAAAAACATGATAAGAAAAGTGGTGAAATTCACATGACGAGAGATAGAACACAATTTAGGCAAATTGGTAGCTAAGACTATCAAAGCAGTGGCGAGACTAGTAATAATGGGGGTAAAAAGAAGGATAAAAGTTGGTCTAGATCTAAATCTAGATTGAAAGATAAAAAATGTTATGGTTGTGGTAACACTAAACATTTTATAAAAGATTGTCACAAAGCGAAGAACAAACAAACCGGTAAGGGGAGAGATGAAGTGAATGTTATATCAACTTTTAATTCTGATCAGGATGAAGTCTATATGTTGATTAATTCTATTGATGATACTGCTGAATTGAATATAACTGCCAAATGCATGAGTGGGTACTTGATTATGGTACATCTTTTCATGTGACATCTCATAAAGATTGGTTTGAAAATTTGCATAAATCTGATGATGAACATGTTGTTTTGTGTGACAATTCTGCTTATATTGTTGTTGGGATTGGAGATGTTACGTTAAAGTTTGACACAAGTTTTGTGTATACTTTAAAAGATATTAGATTTATTTCTGAATTGAGTATGAATTTAACTTTAGTAGGGCAATTGGAGAAAATTGGCTTTACTGGTAAAATTAGAAATAGAATGCTAAAATTGATGAAGGGTGTTCTCATTACTTGAAAAGGAACGGGAAGAAATGATATATATATAACTACTGGAGAAGTGATAAGAGGTTTAGACTTCTCGATTTCTTCACCAAGGTTGATCATACACATAAATGGCCCAATAGACTTGCACATGTGAGTATTAAGGGGCTTAAGCTTCTTAATGATAAAAATGTTGTTGGTAGAGATTATGTATCTGATTTGTCTTTATGTGATCATTGTGTGCTTGGTAAACATTATAAGTTGTCTTTCTCTACAGGTGTTCACAAAACTAAAAGAATCCTTGAGTATATGCATTCGGACTTGTGGGGTCTTTTTAGCAATCATACCTCGGGTGGAAATATATATTTCTTGTCTATCATTGATGATTATTCGAGAAAAATATGGGTTTATCTTTTAAAAGATAAGTCTGATACTTTTCATAACTTTAATAACTGAAAAAGACAAGTTGAAAACATAACTGGTAAAAAAATTAAGTTCTTGAGAACTGATAATGGATTAGAGTTTTGTAACACTGAATTTGATAGCATGTGTAAAGAAAATGGTATAACTAGGCATAGGACAGTTCCTTATACTCTTCAACAGAATGGGGTAACAGAAATTATGAACAGAACTTTACTTGATAAAGTAAGATGCATGATGTTGAATTCTGGTGTGCCAAAATCTTTTTAGGGTGAAGCTATTATGACTGTTTGTTATTTGGTTAATTTGACTCCATCTATGGCTTTAAATGGTGATACTCCTAATGAAAAATGGTCTGGTAAGCTTGCTGATTATTCTGTGCTTAAAATTTTTAATTGTATTGCTTTTCTCATCAGAGTGAGAAAAAACTAGAACCTAAAGCTAAGAAATATGTTTTTCTAGGTTACCCCAAAGAAATTAAAGGGTATAGGTTGTGGGATAGAAGCCAAAAGGGAGTTAAGATCATTTTGAGTCGAGATGTCACATTTAATGTGGCTGAAATGCCATGTTTAGAGGTTGGTTCTGAAGATTTTAGTGAGAAAAATCAGCTTGAGGTGGAGTTAGAAAAAGTTAGTACACATGTATACATTACCTCTTGTGAGGTGGAGACTCAAATTCAACAACCTAAGAAGAATGATGAAGAAGTAGTGATAGAAGAGCATTCTGTCGAAGAAAATCCTTTAGTGGATTATCAATTATCTAGAGATAGAGAAAGAAGGCAGGCGAGAGAACCTAGAAGGTTTGGATATGAGTCCGAGTTGGCCTTTGCCTATGCTAGCTATGAAGAGTTAAGTGATAGAGAGCCAAATACTTTTGAAGAAGCAATGAAGAGTGAACAATTTAATGAGTGGTTAAAAACAATGTGAGAGGAAATGAGTTCCTTAGCAAAGAATCAAACTTGGGAGTTATTACCTAAACTTAAAAATAAGTCAACAGTTGATTGTAAGTGGATTTTTAAGGTTAAGGAGGATACTAGTACAGCTGAACATTTAAGGTTTAAGGCTAAATTAGTTGCAAAGCTGAACCTTTAAGGTTTAAAGCTAGATTACCTGCAAAGAGTTACACACAGAAAGAAGGAGTTGATTATAATGAGATTTTTTCACAAGTTGTTAAGTACGCTCCTATTACGGTCATGCTTGCATTAGTTGCATACTTTGACTAAGAACTTGAACAACTTGATGTTAAAACTATTTTTTGCATGGTGAACTTTATGAACAAATCTTCATAAATCAACTTAAAGGTTTTAAAGATAAACAAAAATTGGATTATGTGTGTTTTCTTAAAAGATCTTTGTATGATTTGAAACAATCACCTAGACAGTGGTATAAAAGATTTGAATCTTTTGTACTATCTATAAAGTTTCAAAGAAGTAAGTTTGATTATTGTTTGTATCACCAACATAATGAAGCTAGTAATGACTATGTGTTTTTATTATTATATGTTGATGATATGCTCTTAATTGATTCATCTTTTAAATGGATACGCAAGATAAAAACAACTTTGAATGGTGAATTAGACATGAAGATCTAGGAAAAGCTAAAAGAATCCTAGGTATGAAAATTGAAAGAGATATATCAAATTCTATGTTGTTTTTGCATCAAACTCCTTACATTTTGAAAGTGTTAAAGAGATTTGGCATGCATGAATATAAACCGGTTACATTGTCTTTAGCTAATCACATTGTGTTAACTAAAGACCAAGTTCCTTGTAATGAGGAAGAAATTGAAAACATGAGTATGATTCCTTATTCTAATGCGATAGATTCTATTATTTATTTGATGATGTGTACTAGATCGGATTTAACTTTTGCTATAAGTATCCTTAATAGGTTCATGTCTAATCCGAGTCTTAGTCATTGAGAAGCCTTAAAGTAGCTCCTTAGATATTTGAGGGGGGACAAGTAATGTAGTTGGAAGTCTCAATTACAACACATAATTGCTTTATTCACTACATAATTAAAGAAGTTTTGTGTCTTAGAGGATTGCTAAGTGAACTTTGTGTTTTGAATGATGATGTGGTAGTATATTCAGATAGTCAATCTTCTATACATTTGTGTAAAAATCTCTATTTTTCATGAACGTACCAAACATATTAATATTAAACTACATTTCATTAGAGATATTTTGTCATAAGAAGTAATAAAGCTTGAGAAAATACTTTCACAATATAATCCCTCGGATATGGGCACTAAGGTGTTTCCCTTGGTGAAGTTTAGAAGTTGCTTGGATTTTCTAAACATCGGTAGAGGTAAATAATTTTCAATTTTATTGGTTCTCCTTTTAGAGTTGTCACTAATGAGTGATATTTTTCTTTTTGTAGGTTAATGTGCTAAGGAAGTGAGACAAGAAAGTGCTACTTCATTGTTCATATGTTCTTTGGCACCAAGATGGAGATTTGTTGGGTATTTGTTGCCAAAAAACTTCAAACGGACAATGATGATTCAGATTAATTTCATAGGCGTTAGCCGATGATTGAAATTAAGGAAAAACGACATCACTTAGCGAATCCAATTAAAGTTCGATCCAAAATTTAGCGGGTTATTTGGAGTGACTTATCTTATATAGTTACTCAATTGTCCACTTTATTACTTAGGCCCAAATAAGATATTTTGGTGGTTTTGTTTCTATTGGGCTTGTGGCCCATATTGGTTGGTCTAATTAATAGAGTTGCTGCCCTATTTTTTTATCCCATTCCAGCAATCAATTTTTAGCTTTGCCTTGTGATGGAGAACAGCATCTGCTCCTTCTTCTTCTTCTTCACCATGGTTGCTGCCATTGTTGGTTTTTGGTTTCTCTTTTGAGTAAGATAGATTAGTTCTTAGTGAGCTACACTTATTTGGGTCAATAGAGGTGTTTTGGGTTGAGCTTTTCTTGATGTTTCTAGTGGTGTTTAGGTTTCAAATTGAGCCCTAAACATTGTGGTGATTTATTTTCGACTGACCGCAATCATTTAATTAATTTGAAATGTTGGATGTTGAGGAACAAGGTGAAGGTTAGCACATGTTTTGTGAGTCCAGAACTGCTGTTCCAAATGTGTGTCCCATTGACTGTCCCACCAATAGAAAATGTACACATCATCATATAAATACAATTATTTAATGTGTTCACATTTGCAGTTAAAATTAACTTGTATTTATTTGATTATGTGTAGATTTTCTATTGGTGGGACAGCCACGACACGCATTTAGGACAACAAATCTGGATTCATGTTTTGTTATGTTTTTTTTTCATCTATAATGTTGGCATAAAGTCATTTTGGACATATTTCTGGCGCCACAATGCATGTAGTAAATGCAATTTTGTTTGTCCAAATGCCATAAATTTTTGCTTAATTCGTGGGATCACAATCATCTAATTAATATTTTTTTTGTCCAAATGCCGTAAAATTTCTTTTTCTTGACTAAAGTGTCCACTAAGCAAAGTCATAATTTCCTTTTTTAGGGCATTTGAACGGTGTGTCGGATGAAGAAGACATCACGTCAACGATCCCGATTACAAACCTTGGAGAAGAAGATGACTTTCTTTTTGAGCAAAATATTACCGAAAACGTGTAACTGGATATGAGGAATGAGGCTATGCCATTGGTAGGTGAAAATGAATATGACAGTTCTACTTACACTCCCTCAGATGACCTTCGAAGTGTACATTCTAATAGTGACCAGAAAGTTATTAGATATCCAGAATTTAATGGTGAAAAAGATATGGTGGATCCCGTGTTTGAGGTTGGACTGAAGTTTAGGTCGAAATAGGAACTAAAGGCTGTGGATAAAAACTTTAGTATTCATAACCTTTTGGGAAATTGGCACAAATGGTCTCTAACGTATCACGTTAGTGCGCAAATGGTTCCTAACGTTTCATTTTTGGTGCAATGGTTCCTAACCTTCTACTGTTGGTTGCGCAATTGGTCCTTTTTGGCAGATTCTGTTAAAACCTTTCATTTTGGTGCGCAAATGGTCCCTAACTTTTTTTTTTTTTTTTTTGTCTTTATTAGTAAGGGTAAAATGGTCAAGTTACAATTTTTTAAACCTTTCAATTGGCGCAAATGGTCCCTAACCTTAATTTTAATATAGAAATTTGCAATTGGCTCCTAATCTTTACAACAAGTGAAAATAGGTCCGATACTTTAATTTTTTTATTAATTTATTTTTTATTATTAAGTAATCATATTATTTAAAATTTAAATTTAAATTTTATCATTAAAAATAAATTTGTCACAAATAGAAATTTTAATTATGCTCAATCCAGTCCGATTTTATACGGTCTAGCATTATTGGGTCAACTCACTGCTTTTGTCCAAGCACAGGTTCTTGGACAACCTAATTTTAAATTTTCATTTATTTTTTTATTTAACAAAAAAAAAAAAAAAAAAGCAAACACTGAAGATGAAGATGTCAATTTTAAATGTTCATTTATTTTTCTATTTAAAAAAAAAAATTCACCCCCTCAAAGATCCCACCCCACCCCCACCCCCACCAGAACGGGGAAGATTTTTCCTCCACCTCCACCTCCACCGAACCTAAATCAACCCGGGAGATCTCTCCTGCTTTTGGTCGTCGGCCGGCTGGGAGGAGAAATCTCCCGAGCTAGCGTGAGAATCCCCACAGTTTTGCTCGTTTCAAAAAATGGGAGAGATTTCTCCCGACGCGTCGGCCGACGTCGGGGAGAAATCTCCCCTTTACGGTTGACTAAAAGGTGGAGTCGTGGTGCCGGGGGTAGGGTAGGGTAGGTAGGATAGGGTAGCGTAGGGGTGGGGTGCTCTTGTGAAATTTTTTTTTTTTTTTTTAAATAGAAAATAAATGAAAATTTAAAATTGGCATCTTCATCTTCAGTGTTTGCTTTTTTTTTCTTTTTTGTTTAAATAAAAAAATAAATAAAAATTTAAAATTGGGGCATCGAGAATCTGTCGAACAAAAGCAGGTTGAGTGGACCAGTAAATGCGAGACCGTATAAAATCGGACTGGATTGAGCATAATTAAAATTTCTATTTGTGACAAAAAAAAATTTATTTTTTATTTTTTAATGATAAAATTTAAATTTAAATTTTAAATAATATGATTACTTAATAATAAAAAATAATTTAATAAAAAAATTAAAGTATCGGACCTATTTTCACTTATTGTAAAGATTAGGAGCCAATTGCAAATTTCTATATTAAAATTAAGGTTAGGGACCATTTATGCAATTGAAATGTTGAAAAATTGTAACTTCAACCATTTTACCCTTACTAATAAAGACAAAAAAAAAAAAAAAGAGTTAGGGACCATTTGCGCACTAAAATAAAAGGTTTTAACAGAACCGCCAAAAGGACCAATCATGCAACCAACAATAGAGAAGGTTAGGGACCATTGTGCCAAAAATGAAACATTAGGGACCATTTGCGCACTAACGTGATACGTTAGGGACCATTTGCGCCAATTTCCCTAACCTTTTGAGGTGATCTTTCCACATAATGATAAATCTAGAGTTGGAGGTCGTTGCAAAGATAGTAAGTGTCCATGGCGCATTTGGGCTTCCTTTTTGGCAGAAGAATCATCGTGGCATATTAAATCGTATGAATGGAATCATAGTTGTAGTAGAGCATTGAAGATTAGAAGTGTGTCTGCTACATGGTTAACCCATAGATACATTGAAACCTTTACTATTGCGCCGAAGTGGGATGTAAAATTGATCAAAGCCACTATTTTGAAGGAGTAAAGTGTAGAGATTAGTAACACATTGACATGGAGGGCTAGGAGATACGCGAATGATTTGCTTAGAGGATCGTTAGTTGCGCAATTTGGTTTGTTGGGTTCGTATGCAACTGAGGTTAGAAGAACAAACTCAGGATCAACATACTATCTCTTGACAAGCTTGTATTTAAGGCGATATATGTTTGTTTCGAAGCTTACAAAAAGGGTTTCTTTGGTGGTTGTAGACCCGTTATTTGCATAGAAGGGTACTTCTTGAAAGGGGATTTTGGTGTTCAATTACTTGTTGCGGTGGACATTGACTAAAATGACTGTATAATTCCAATTGCGCATACAATTGTTGAAACGGAAAGTAATGCTAGTTGGTCGTGGTTTTTGAAACTTTTGGGAGAAGATTTGATGCTAAAAAATGCATATGGTTTTGACAGAGAAGAGGTGATGGCAAGAAGAGAAGATATCACTTGAAGAGTGATTCGCAAGCAAGCTATACAACAAATAAGGTATTTACTAAAGAATAGTCTTTTCTTTCCAAATTTTGTTAGATTTATTATTTTGTTATCTAATTCTTCAGCTAATGCACTGTATTGATCTTCATCTATATAGGATGAAATTGCTAGTTGAGATAGATCACATTTTGGACAGCATTGCGCCTATTCGCAGCCAGCTACTATAGTTGGAATCGGACAAATTGAGTTCGGTGGAGGTCCACATTTTCTTTTGCAGCCCACTGATAGTAGTGGACAAACTGAGTTCGATGGAGCGAGGCGGATTTACACAGGGGACAAGGGGTCCTGGGCCCCTCTCACCATTTGAGGCCCAAGAAAACCCATTCCCCATTCCCACCATTTGAGGCCCAAGAAAAGTCCATTCCCATTCCCATCTCCATGGCCTTCTCAAATTTCTATTATAATTAATTATTGTTCAAAGTGGTTTGTTCAAATATATTCATTGGATTTATATTGATGTTGGAAAATAGAATATTATGATTTAATACAAGACAATAGCTTCCAAACATATTAATATGTTGAAAATTGATTTTGCAAAGATCCAATATTGTAATGTACTACACGAGATAATATATTGAAAAAGCCCATTATATTTCATCTACAACACTAATAGGATGCCTATCATATTTTATATATTATATTGATTTTGTTTTCGATATATAATTTTTGTTGAAATTTTTTTTTCCCTTATTATTTACGTAGTGCCCCCCCGGAACAAAAGTCTATATCCGCCACTGAGTGGAGCAACATCATTCGTACCCAAACCAAGAACCAATTTCAATAGAAAAGGATTTATGCCTCAACGGAGGCCAAAAGCCATTCGAAGTTCGATGTCAACGACAACTCTTACCGAAGCATGGAACAATTTGATGAGGAAATGAACGACCATTGAAGTCTATTTTTTGTCGATGAACTCTATTTTGTCAATGAAATCTTGTTTTTTTTAACGAAACATATAGTTTTTGTTAATGAACTCTAATTTGTCGATGAAATCTAGTTTTTGTCAATTTGAAGTAAAAAAGAAAAGACTAATGTCAAAAGCTAGTCAACATTGACAGGAAACTAGTAATGGATATGAAACATATATAAGGAAATTACAGAAAGAAACCACCCAAACGAATACCAGAAAAAAAATATTGGAGCAATTTTTTTAAGCTGGGAGATTTAAGGGTGCAGTGTCATCTTTGGCTGTACTGGGCGACCGCCCAGTACATTTCTTTGTGACCATAGCTTGGATCTTCAACTGTTCTTCAATTACATAATTTAATCAACACTTACAACACGACAAACGGAAAGAGTGCTTCAAATACATAATTTAAGCCTTCTAAAAACAACTTAGCTCGTCAATGATGTTACAACAAAAAATGGCATCAACACAATCAATGCATAAATAAGAACTTGTATTTTCTTTCAACCCTTGACATTTTATCTTCAAACTTATCAATTTCAGCTCTAAGCATCTTCATTTCTGATTCAACCAAGTCCCGTTTATTCTTGACTCTATGTCTTCTAGATTCAGGGGGCATCCTACAAAATAGATGGAATCGATAATTTGTAATTGGAATTTTCTATTTATCCAAAGAAATCAATAAATAGAAATATTCATTATTAACAAAACAAACATAGGTTGGTGGAAAAAAATCAAATACTCGGTAATTGGAACAACCCAAAAATCTCCTCCCCGAATTATCATCAGTCCGTGCAGTCTTTGTTGTATTATAAGTAGTTTTTGCAATAAATTAATTAAACTATAATTAACAGAAAACATTTTAATATATATAGAGTTAGAGATGACTGGTCTTAGAGAGTCGCAGAAATCGATGTCCTAAAGTCGTGTGGCCTCCCATTCGTGCGGGTATTGTCGGGTCCAAGATAAAACCATTTTAACTTACAGTCGATTATCCTTCTATGGGCACGACCACCAAAAGGAAATAAGAACGAGCATTTTAACTAGTTACGAAAACAAGAAAATAAGTATAGTGTATAGCGTGTTTTTCTAATCTTGTTGTCTTGTAATGTAATGTGTCTAAAATATGAAACTACACTCCTTTTATAGTAGAAAATCCAACCCCCACTTTTATGAAAATTTATGTTATTCAAAATGGTTTTAATCATGAAATTATGGGGTTTTTGAATTTGCTTAAAATTGAAAATTAAAACTAAAAAACTGAAAAATAAATCTAATTTATATGAATGTTTAAATCGTAGGTTACAACATTCTTCTCCATTTCAACACTGGCCAATATTTTCTTCAAAGGTAATCGAATGTAGTGTGTAACCTTGATGGTGAACTTCGGAATAATTGAACCCACAGGACAAAGCAGATAGCAGCCCATAAACACGAAATTGGGACTGGGTGCTCTCGGTGCCTCCAGGACGTGGGTTACGATCGGTTTGAGGCTTCAACGTCAAGTTCTTGGTTGGTTTGAAGGGAAGAATTGGGGATTATTTATTCGAGGGGTTTTGATTGGAAGGTAAATAGATTGGAATTGGGAGTGTGATTAATTTGGAAGCTAGAGTAGAATTTTCAAACTACTGGCGCCAAATGGTTATAAAGAATGGTTTATTGTGTACTACGTCAGTACTTAACGGTGCCATGTCACTATTTTAGGTTGGAAATTTAACGGAGTGACCGTTTGAGAAAGCAAACATATAAGTTAGCAATCAGTGCTCACCGTTTTAAAATTTCAAGATAATTTCGGTCAGTCACTGAAATTAACTTTTATTATCCTATTCAAGTTCTATTTTTTTAAAAATCAAATGTGATAACGAAAAAGATTTCTATAGAAATGCAAATGGATCAATAATGTCCGTTCTTTGGGGGGCAAAGATGTGATATTATATTTGGTGGTCAAAATTGAAGAAGTTTTAAATCTTAGACAATTTGACAGCCGAAACTTGGAAGAAATAGGTCAAACATTAATTACAAATTGACATATTTTTCTTCTTTTTTATGTACGTGTCTTGAGGATTTTTTTTATAAAAAAAAAATTGTAAGCCTAACATCATATTTTTTCTTATTCACGTTGTGGTTTGTTAAAAGAGTAGAAATTGGTGAGTGTGGTAAAGTTTAAGACATTATTTTTTTTACAATACTTGGGGGATTTGAGTGAGTGAAATTCTATATGATTGTAATAAAAATTCATATAGAGAAAAATTTTGACATCCGTAAATTTTTTCTATTTTTTTCGTCTCGTCATTTTTCTCTGAACAGATAATGTGGGTCGCGAGTGTGAAAGTTGTCTGAGAATTCTTTGTGGACTTTGGGCTCCTGGCTGGATCTTTGTCTGCACTGATGCCACGAGCAAGCGGCCTCAGAGTTCTGCTTAGGAAACATATTTTCTGTTGGTAAAAGAAGAATAACATAAAAAGGGTCCAGTTTCCTTCTCTTTTGGCAAAATTAGGAACTTTTCATTTTCCATCCTTTGAAGGAATTGTATGCCGATTATATACATTCACTGGTGGGTAGGAGTTATCCTACTCACTGCTGAGGTGACAGTCTCTAGTTAATAATTCATGGTCTCATACATTATTTTTTTTTCATAAATTATCAATTAGAGACTGACACTTCAGCAGTGGATAGGATAACTCCTACCCACCATAGGTAGGAGAACATCACCCTAGCTTATATATGACTTGTAAATGAGAAACTAGATATTGTTACTTGTTAGTCTGTTATAGTGAGTTTAAAAGTAAATTTTAAGAAATTTTGAAAAAAGTTAGTGAAATGTGTGGTTGAAAAGTTTATCAAAATTGTGTCTCTCATAAAATATCTGGTTGAAAATAAGTTATCAAAAAAAAGAACTAAAAAAAAAATACTAAACATGCTCTATATTGGGATATTTTGATGCACATATTTGTCAAGTTGTAAGATTTATGATGTATAAGAAATTGGTCTCTGCTTCGACTCCGCCCTCCATCAAGTAGATCTTCACATGGCTAGGATTCTTACTCTCGAACGGGGGTAATGCAACCAGTATGCATATGATGTATACTTTTGAATCCAAAAGTCGGAAATAGTAAGTAGATATTTGGTACGTAGTATTACATCTTACTAGACAATGTAATATACAAAAGTCTAGATGTTTTTTCTTTATTAATACTAATATACTATTGTGTTGAGTACCGTTTAATCTATCTTACAAGATATGTGTAGGAAATGGTTGACTAAATAATTGATTTTAATCAATTTTGACCAAATATTAGAGTGGATCCGGACCACCTATTTAAATGGATTATAATTTGAACATGTTCTATTCCGTGTGTATATGATTATGGTATATTTGATCTTGCAAAACTATTTCCGGATGAATGAGAAATTATTGCCAAATATTGACACCTTGAAACTTGAATTGTAAAAAATAAAAAGAAGTGAGAAATTTCTATCCCACATTGAAAGATAAAAGATTTGTGAATGCTTTATATATTCATAGTTTGACAATTGAGTTTGGGCCCCAAAGAGTACCAATAGTCTTTGGAATGGGAGAAATCTAAATCATATCGGGTTCAGTCCAAAGGCCCACGAGCGCCACCGCCTGGCTGGGTTGGGTCGTGGGTCAAAAGATTGGGCTTGGCCCATTATAATTTTTTTGAACAAATAAAATAAAAATTTATTTATTATATTTAAATCTTCCGAATTTAATTAATTAATCTATTATAATTCTAAAATGCTCTAAAAAGAGAAATAATTTTGGACAATTTTGCCCTCACAATTATAACTTTGAATTATTTTGCCCTCATACATTAAATTACATTCTACATTAAATTAAAAAATCTAAAACATTTTCATCTCGGACTATTTTACTCACCTACATAAAATAAAAAATCTAAAACTCTTTCATCTCTCACTATTATTGAACAAAATAAGTTGTTTGAGATATTTGGACAATTTATGTTCAGTTTTTTTCTCCACTGCAGAATACAAAGGATAGGCTGAAGGGAAAAACAGTTTTGAACAATTTTACCCTCATATATTACAATTTTGGACTATTTTATCCTCCTAAATTAAATTAAAAAATCTAAAACCCTTTCATCTCCCAAACTATTTTACCCTCCTACATTAAATTAAAAAATCTAAAACTATTTCATCTCCCGGACTATTTTACCCACCTACATTAAATTAAAAAATCCAAAATTATTTCATCTCCCACTATTATTGAACAAAATAAGTTGTTTGAGACATTTGGACAATTTATGTTCAGTTTTTTTTTCCTCACTGCAGAATACAAAAGATAGGCTCTAAAAGGGAGAAACAATTTTGGATTATTTTATCCTTGTACATGTAAAGGTCTAGAAAATGGAGAAATATTTTTTGACGAATACGTCTTAATTAATATTTTATATTTCTTAAATAGTCCTTCAATTAATATTATAATTAAATTCTCAAAATAATATTTGTAATCACATTTAGTCATTAGAAGTTGAAAAGGCTAAATCATCATTTAATACATTTAATTACTGGATTTTGAAATATTTATATCGAATTGTAACAATGAATTTGATCAGTTACAAGATGAATATTTATTTTCCTTCCACCAACAATATATTCAACTTATTTTAAATTTAATTTGAAGTTTAAAGTGGCTTCAATTGAATGTAATTATATAGTTTGTGAAGTCCATAAAAAATTCATTTGAAAATTTATGTGTTGTGATTATGGTTTTTGTTACTTCACGTGAATAATTATTTCTCAGTGCTCCATTTTTTATTTTCTTTTTCTTTTTAACTTCGAAATTAATACGGGTCTCATTTCTATTATTCATTTTTATGTTTTTGAATTGAATTATTATCTATTGCTTAAACTAATTTTTTTTCACTATTTATGCCCCCACATAATTTGCTTAAATCGTTTGAATATTTAGTTTTGGTAATATTACTTTACTTCTCCATTACCATTTGGATAAGTTCACGCAAAGACATGTGGACATTGAATTGTGCAAATAAGATTGTTTAATTTTGTCAATTTTTTGATGTAAATGTTATTTTGTTTTATTTTATATACTGATTCATAAATCTTCCTATAATCGCCAACTTAATGTGCTACGAGCCCAAATTACATGTGATATTTTGAATTAAACTCTCTTCATAGTTGAAGAGTTATACTAAATTACAAAGATTTGTTATAAGTCATTTGCCATTTTATAAAGCAAGAAGATTCAATGGGTTTGAGTCTTTCGATATATTTAAGAACGTACACTATTTTTGAATCTTCGTCATTTGCATTCTTTAATTGACATTATTTGACTATATTACATATCTTAAACAATAGAACTTCATGCTCACCTTTGGTTACATAATTGTAAAAATATTTTGTTTGTTTTGTTATGCGTCTAAATTGAAATGAATGTATTGAATGGTAGTTAAAATAAATATTAATCATTATTGCATACACGTCACGTGGCTAATTTGGCATTTGAATCATTGTAACAAATGGTATATTGCAACCGTATTTTTAATGTTAGATTTTGTATGTTAATGCAGATTAAATTGAAATATATGACTTGTAAATGAGAAACTAGATATTGTTACTTGTTAGTCTGTTATAGTGAGTTTAAAAGCAAACTTTTAAGAGATTTTGAAAAAGTTGGTGAAATGTGTGTTTGAAAAGTTTATCAAAATTGTGTCTACCATAAAATATCTACAGATTGAAAATAAGTTTTAAAAAAGTTAAAGAAAAAAAAAATACTAAACATGCTCTATATTGGGATATTTTGATGCACATATTTGTCAAGTTGTAAGATTTATGATGTATAAGAATTGGTCTCTGCTTTGACTCCGCCCTCCATCAAGTAGATCTTCACATGGCTGGTACTCTCGAACGGGGGTAATGCAACCAGTATGCATATGATGTATACTTTCAGAATCAAAAAGTCGGAAATAGCAAGTAGATATTTATTTACGTACTATTACATCTTACTAGACAGTGTAATATACAAAAGTTTAGATGTTTTTCTTTATTAATACTAATATACTATTATGTTGACTACCGTTTAATCTATCTTACAAGATATGTGTAGGAAATTGTTGACTAAATAATTGATTTTAATTAATTTTGATCAAATATTAGAGTGAGTCCGGACCACCTATTTATGTGGATTATAATTTGAACAACGTTATTCCGTTTGTAGATGATTATGGTATATTTAATTAACAAAACTATTTAGAATTGAATGAGAAATTATTCTTAAGGTTAACGTCTTAAAACTTGAATTGTAAAAGAAGTGGGAAATTCTATCCGCATTAGAAGATAAAAGATTTGTACTACTTTATATATGTGGTTTAATGATTGAGTTTGGAGCCAAGAGGTACTCAATAGTTTTTGATATAATTTAATTTTTTGAATATTTGAATAGAAATTTAACTTACAATATTTGCAACGCAATTACATACTAGTTAATTTAAAAAGTGTCTGTTTGAATTGAAGACATGTCTTTTCGGACTTGTCTGTTCAAATCATAACTGTTGGGGGTTAAAACTAACATGACCCAACAGTTGTGTCCATTCAATTGAAGCTTTTGGCATGTTATAAATTAGTCCCTCCTTCGAATTTTCAAACTTCTGCATTCAAGTACAAATACTTTTATTTCTTTCCTGCATTAAAGAAGAGAGTACAAAAATACTTTCAATTTGCTGTTTATTGTGATTTGAAGTGCTGCCATCACAAGAAGTGATCGTTGTACCTTGGGAGACGATTGTCATCAACCCGTGAGCACCATAGCGGGACAAATTCGTCTTAAAGGCATAGAGTCGAACTCTGGCCTCGATCCACCATTTTTAGTCTTTGCAAATTTCTGAAATTGTCTTTTCATCAACAACAAGTAAATGTATAATATAATCTGCACTATTCATATCATATTTAACCAACAATATGTCACGACCCGCTCTAAAAAAACTAATTGATTGTTTCTTGATTCTTCTCTAGAATCATATGTATCTGACATGAAAAGGCTGGAGAAGTATTGATTCCAAAAAAGTTCTGTAATAAACTTTTAGTCAGTATCAATAGAATATCTTTAGAGAAAAGCAAAGGAGCTCATCTTTTATTTCTGTCGGCATGTTCAATAACACAGTAATCAAGCCTTATTCTCAATAAATTTAGAGTCGACTAACGTGTATTCTTTTTTTACCGCTCCTGTTGGAGAATACATTTAGATGCCATTACCCTATTGCAAGACATGAAAATTCTTGATAATGATCAAGAAAAGTATAATCCCAGGGAATAAGTTCACTGAATAGAAGTATGCTTTGCATTGTAAGTGAAGAAACCCGAAAAAGATGAGAAGAATAACAAAAGGAAGCAAAAGCTTCAATACCACAACTTGTAAAGGCCATACAAACTTCACCTATAAATAACCCTGTCCATCTACAATTGTCTTCATCCCGGTAGCTTCATTCGAATCCGATCTTGCAGATTTTGACACGAGTCGTCGAATTTCTTCAATGGCTCAAACTGTTCTAAGCTTAAAACGAAAAGCCCTTCATGTGATGTTGGGAATTCTTAGTGTTTTGTTACTGATTCAGAGAGGTAATGCATTTGAATTCAAGGTTGGAGGTCCAAAAGGCAGTTGGACAGTCCCTACTGACCAAAATGTAGCCAGTTACAATCAGTGGGCAGAAATGAATCGGTTTCAGATTGATGACACCTATGTAAGTCATCTTTATTTTATCTCCATTTTTTCCTTTGGCTAATTGAACTAGCTGCCCATCACCAGAATTTGGATTTTTTTTCCAACTTTGAACTGTGTGGAGCTTGTTCATAGGTGGACATACTAAGGGACCGGAGCCTCCTCTCAATTTTAAATATTTTCAGGCCCAAAAGAGGCCCATGCCCCACGCTCCCTCTCAATAACAAAAATAAAAATTTAAAGGTCCAGATTCATCTGCAATTTTGGTTCGTCCCTCCTTTCTATCCAACGGTCTGCCACTTTCTTTGTGACACAGTAGAAGGAAAGAGAGAGATATTCGTTTTCTCTTAAACCTCTCAAATTTCGGATAACGGTTAATTTTTAGACAAATTCTCGTTTTTCTTTAGCCAAATTCTCGATTTTCATGTTCAATTGAAAATGTAAAATCATCCTATTTTTCTTTTGATCGGTATGCATATAGAAGTGCCCAATCTTTGAGTTTTTTTTAAATGATCAAAGTATTCTGTAGCCAATTTTTTTTAAATTTGATAAGAGAGTATCTGAGGAAAAAGAGGACTAGATTTTAGAATTTGAAATCTCATCTTTGACTGAGCATTGATGTCCCAAACACCTATGTAATGTCGAAAATGGATTTTGAAAATTGAAAGCTCGAGATAATTCCAAAAGAACAGCATTTTTTTCTCATTTTGATCACTAGATATGCCTTTTCCAATAAAAATTCAACTAGGTGATTTCAACACACAAACTGAACCACTTATATTCGAGTTAGTGAAGCTAGTGACAAAATCACGGTTGAAGCGACTTTTCAAGAGTCAATTTTCCAGCATTTTGAGAATATCAATGCAGTTTTCTAGTTTTCCAGCGTTTTGAGAATTACATAGTGTCCCCCTTGAGTAAATTCTTATGTCCACCACTGCCTAATTATATGTAAACTTATTTCTCGATTGCGGAACAACAGTATTTTTGGATGCAAGACTGTATTCGATATTTCGTACTTATACTGAATTGTCCTGATATTCTTATGCTACACTAAGACTCGCTCTCACATTGAGGGTGAATAAGTGTTTCTTATTTCGTTTTACATTAATATTACTCTCTCGTAATTGAGTGTCTGTCGAAACATCTAACATTTCTATCTTTTAACTTCCATTAATTTCTTTTGGATATTGCAGTGTTTGTTTATCCTGCTGATAAAGACTCTGTATTACAAGTAACAAAGGATGACTACACAAATTGCAGTACAGCATCACCCATTTTAAAATTTTCTGATGGCCACACAGTGGTCAAGTTTAATCAATCAGGACCATATTACTTCATAAGTGGAGTGGTTGATAACTGTCTCAAGAATGAAAAATTGATAGTGATTGTAATGGCAGATAGAAGCAATCAAACAATAGCTCCAACTCCTCCTCCACCATCAGCCGAGGTTCCGGCCCCATCTCCAACCGGTGGAGAGTCACCGACTTCCGGGTTGGATATAAACCCCACCCCGGCTCCCGGTCAGGAATTTCCGACGAAAAATGGTGGTTCACCAATTGTCCTGAGTTTAATTGGCTCCATTGGAGCTTTTCTGGTTTCATTGATCCTTCTATTAGTTTCTTGATGTGCATATGGACTTGAAAGACATTTATTTTTCTTTTGTTCATGATTTTTTCTAGTTCTTAGTGATTGAAAAGAGATCATGGTTGGATTATTTATAGTGGTTTCATACAGTTGAGAAAAGAGTCTTATGGGAAGCTTGTAACGGCCGTTTGCCATATTTGTGTATAATCTATAATGTACAAAAGAAAATAAATTGTATATTTGTTTCACTTGAGGTCATCCAACTTACACATTTGTATCATGTTGGTACCCTACTTTAATATATTAACTTGATCACCCAATTGTATATTTGTTTCACTTGAGGTCACCCAACTTACACATTTGTATCATGTTGGTACCCTACTTTAATATATTAACTTGATCACCCAACGCGTTTGCAATCCTGTGTTTGTTCTTATTTAAGTTTCCATCTACGCCAATTATTCTAACAAAAATGGTAAGCAAATAGCTTTTTGAGTGAGTATTTTGTCAAAATATGACTTGACACATACATTTTGTTCATTCCCTTCTTTCCATTTTTTTTTTTTTTTTTTTGAAGTGCTAAGAATTTCTTTTGCACGGTGGCATGTGGAGTTTAGTAATTTTTTCTTTTCTTTTTATACTATCTCATTCTTTCAAAAAGAGTTCTGAATGCATTTTGGCATCACAAGTTTGGGTTGATATTTCTTGGTTTATGTAAATAGTAAGTTTCACGTTCAAGAATGATTTATGTGGTTGTGTTTGCTGATCATATTTAACACATTTCCCCTTTACTTTTTGTATTTATAGGTTTTTACTTTTTATAGCATTAGTTTTCTTTAAATTTGGATTAATTACATTCATAGTCCTCATTCTTTCACTTTTATAACAATATCATCATCATTCAATTTTATTCACAGATATCATTCTCATCCTTCCATTAATTCTCACATACAGTCTCCACTCATGGAAATCATCCAAAATTGCCGTTAACTATGTTAGGTGTAGTGTTTTTGACTTTCAACCACGAGGGCATTTTAGTCAATCTACCTAAAACAATTGGCGGAGGCCTAAATTGAATTAGTCGGGAATTTTAGTCAATCCTCCTCTTCATCCTTAGCATTAGTCGAAATTGAATTCACAATTGGCGGGGCCTAAATTGAACAGTTCTTTTAGAACTAGAATCAAACGAAGCAGATGAATTCATGGAATTTGGGAGGATTTGAGGGGTATCTGAAATATCGGATTTTGGTCGCAGAAGGGAAGAAAATAGAGAAGAGGAAAAGGACGACGACGACTTAGGTTGAGGAAGCGAAGAAAACAACGAAGTAGAAGATGACTTAGGGTTTCTATTTTCTGGGATTTCTTCTAGCTCCTCTCGTTTATATTGAGGTTGGGGTTTTGGCATAGAAGGTTCCTTGAAATCAAATGGGGTTTGTGCGAGGTGGGATTTGGGTGGAGGTAGTGAATTAAAGATAGACAATTTCGGAGGAGGGAGTGAATTGGAGATTTTCCTCGATGATTTTGATAGAAAATCATTTTCTCTTTCATCTTCTACCTTAAATTTTTCAGGATTCAAAGACTTTTCTGGTTGTTTTGGCTCCTGCTGTTGCTAATTTTTTTGTTCTTGTTCTTCATCTGGGGATGCATAATTCGCTAGCAAAGAATCCATCAAAAAATTATTTAATCAAATTTCACTCATAAAAGAGAATTACACTCACACATAAAAGAGAAACTAATCAACCAAAATTGTTTTAGGTGGATTTATTAAAATGCCCTCGTATTTAAAAGTAAAAAAAACACTACCCCTGACCTAGTTAACGGCCATTTTGGACGGTTTCGTGAGTGGGACCATATGTGAGAATTAATAGAAGAATGGAAACGATATCTGTGAATAAAATTGAATGAGAATGATATTATTATAAAGTTAAAAGAATGGAGACTATGTCTACGTTTGGTAGCTCAACCGATTATAAGCAGCTTTTTTTTCAGCAGTGGGTCCATGTAATTCAGCCAAAAACGTGTTCTTTTGCAGCAAGTATGCCTACGGGACCGTGCATATATATATGCCTATGGGACCGTGCTAACAGTTTACGCTTGCATCATTACCTAATTACAATAATGTCATTGAAGATATTTCTTTGATTATATTGCAATGTGCACTTGTCAGAACCATTGGTTTCAATTTCGGTGACGGTACATTAACCAATTCATTTTTCACCGAATTAATTTTTTTTCACCAAATTAATTTTTTTTCAACAATGTTTTCACCAAATTAATTTTTCACTAAATTAATTATTTCAACTTGATGTTGCGGTTACATTTCTACACACTATTTTCGACATAGAAGACTCAATGTTGATAAAACAAATTTTATTGATAGAATATCATCCTTCAAGTATTCGAGTTCCAAATCTCATGTGTAATAACGCGTCATACATTTTCCCACTCACGTGTCGCTTGGCGTGCCGTATTTTGTTCTGTACGTGATTCTTCAAAAGGACTGTCTATGTCCTACTCCTCAAATTTCTCGTTAGTCTGTACTCTAGCAAAGCTAGCATCGCCCTCGGCGGTCCTCCTCAAGTAGTTGTGTATTGTCATAGTTGCTAAGACAATGTTCGCTTGGGTGTCGATTTTGTACCTAGGCATTTTTTCCAAGATGGTGAATCTATTTTTCCAAACACCAAATGTCCTCTCAATAATATTACGACACGACGAGTGGCCATGATTGAACTTTTCTTCTGGGTTTCGTGGTTGACGTCCCGCATTTGTTTCGGCTCGATTAAAATTCTACAGATGATATCTAGTTCCAATTCCTTTGTATGGACCCAAGAATCCTGTCTTGTGCGGGAAACCCGCATCAACCAAGTAATACTTCCCTTTCGCCGGTAATGGGAAATTATTAGTAGGATTGGATAAAGCCCCTTGCAACATTCTACTATCGTGTGTTGTGCCTTCCCAATCGGACATTGCAAACGTAAAGCACATGTTGAAGTCGCAGATAGCCAAAACATTCTGTGTCGTGTATCCCTTTCTGCCGATATACTGAACATGTTGAGCTACAGTTACATGCGTCCCATCAAACACTCCGATGCAATCCTGTATGATTAATAACAAGTGTCAAGAATGCATTCACATTTACGGTAATGACAAATCAAGGTTTAGAAATTTTTTAACATTTGAGTTACATATTTCTAATGCATAACACATTACTCGGAATGCCGCATGTTTATTTGCCGTAGGTTTGTGAAACTGAACACCTTAGTTGCAATGACCTTGGTTGTAATTCATTGCAGGTTTTATGATATCCGCCGACATCCACAACAAAACATTCAAAACACGGTGGAATTGGCGGTGCACTGTTTCTGTTGAGTGCCCAAAGATCTTCGCAGCAGCTCGAAGTCCAATTCCGTGCCCAACGATAAACATGAATATACCTACTGCTTCGTAAGTCGAAACGCCACAGGTTGACTTCAAGTCGTAGGTTTCTCGTAGATAGTTGCATAATCTAATGAAGTTTTCAGGCCTCATTCGAAAATCTCAATAACACCTTTCTTCGTTTGCTTGCAACACCTCCCGAACGAACTGTTCGCCATTTCTGTTGTACATGTATGACGGCCCTCTTTCAAGATATCATGTGCAATAGTACCGAACAATCTCACATGTAAGTCGACAAAAGAGCATCCACCGGACGTTTGTGTAATCAACTTGTTCAAGCTCATTCTCGTAGTTACTATTTCCAGCCATGACAATATACTTTGCATGCACTAGAACTAGTATTATACTAAATTTTCTATAATAATTAAGAAATATTTTGGGATTTTTGAGATACTAATAGATAAAAGGTGATCAATATTGAGATGGTCTTTGTGGAGAAGGCGTATAACAATTGAAGATATTCTTTCACTCCTACTATATAGGCAAACATTGAAAAACTTTCAACAAAGCACTCATTTTTTTGGAACTAGGGGTCACATGTATTGCTCTATCAATCACACAAGTACGTATTCAGAGAATATATTCCTGCAATCTTAGAGAATGAGTAAAATTGTTCTATAATGCAGCATACATCAATTCTCTCGATAATACTTTTTTGCCTACACGACATACCCTCACTCACGGGACGTGTAGAACTTATACTGTAACATTTCAAATTTCAATTCCAGCATTGACAGGTGTGCAAACACCTCACGATTCGTGTCAGTGGAAATGTAATCCATTGCGAAGAAGTACAATGGAGTTCCTTTCTCGATCGCATCAATCCGGTCGATCATATCCATGCACTCTGAAATCGACGGGATTTGTGGCCGTGTGTTTATGTTCATGTTTTGTACATCTAGATCTCTTTGGCATGCAACGAATTAGTTAATGAAATCAGAAATCAACTCCGGCCCTGATTTCTTTTTCCTTGAACCAATCGAACCCTCCGTCGATTTACGTTTCCCACAGGATTTTGGCCGCCCCAATCCATCAGTGCTAGCAGTACGTGCTATGTTGTCATCACGCGTTGGCTCATCACTCTCGTCACTGCCTTCTGTTTCGTTTGACTCTGAGTCTGTAGTCATTGAGGCCCTCTTGTACATAGCATGTCTCAGTGCCACTAGCTTGTGAGAAACGAGTAGAACAGCGTGAGATAAAACCGGTAGCAAGAATTCTGCTAAACAGATTGTGGTACTCGTGCTGGAAGATAGAAACATCTCTACCTATGAACTTCATGTATTTTCCATGTTCCTGCAAAATAATATATTTTGAGAATGAATACATAAAAGTCTGAACTCAACAATCAAAGTATTTCAGGATGGAACATGTAATAGGATGAAGTAATCGATCCAAAAAATAACTAGTAATGACCGTCGCAAATTATAACTATCAAGTGAAACAAAAAGTTCATATTGCAGGAAGATCGCTCTTTCATTTACCTTAATTTTGCGGTCCCACCACTCGGCCGGGGCATCTATAGTGTTTGTACTCGGGTCGATTCCGATCCCTGTTTCTCTGTGCATCAATTCGTTGAAGCTCACATATTCAGACTTCATAGTATCCCATTGATTTTTGAATTGTGCTTTCGTATACTTTCTCCCCGTATGAGCGTAGAATTTATCAATGATATTTCTCCATCCTTCCGGAGTGAAGTGTGTTCGTGGACAACGGCCGGCAATAATCTCTTCCTCGCACAAATGGATGAAAATTCTCTTAACCTCAGGATCCCAATGTGCACTAGTTTGGGTTGGAGGACATCCGTAAGAATTATGTTCTCTGCCGGATGCGAATGAAGAACAACCATGGTGGCTCATAACTGATAGATTTGCACTCAAATTTCTAACGTAACAATTGATGAAGAGATCCACAGACACAACAAATCCTAAATATTTAAAAAAAAAAATGTTGTGAAATGAAACTCATAAATCATGTTCAAACTTTGAACAATGAAACAATATGTATCAATTAAACCTCCATTACAGCAAAATGACCTATTTATGAAGTAGAGTTATCGTCCTTCATTTGATAAAGCCCAGATGAAATCTTGTTCTTTTTCCGTTAACCAATTGTTTGGATTGTGATAAACATAATCATAAAATCCATTTATTGGCCTTAAAATAGAGGAAATTCACCTTGCGTGTATTGATTACGACATGCAATTTTCGTACTATAAGATGAGGAAAAAACAGTGACCAAAAAAAAAAAAAAATCGCAGTTTTTTGGAGTTATAATCGGCGGTGATATTACGTACAAAATCTCCAAATGGAAATGTCTTCTTTATGTGGTCAACTTATAGGATGCAAGACGAGGGAATACCGTTGACAAATCAAGAAAATGAAATAGCTACAAAAAATAAAAAACATAGGAAGATCCGGTGGAGGTAACAAAAAGAGAACGGATGTTACCTTTTCTGCTCGGAAGTCGGCGTTGGATCTTTGAACATGTTACACAGATCTGAGGCTCGCACAACACAATGTATGAGTTGAAGAGAAGCTGAAATAGAGAGAAGAGGAAAGGTAGATGCAATGGCTATTGGTAGGTGGGTAACGGTTAATTGCGGAGCAATATTGTCATTTTCCATACAAATGAATTGCAAAAAAGTTGATATGAACAAAGTCACCAACATATATCTGTACTCGTCTGACATATTAATTTAAACGTCACTACACAAACAAAGGTGTTTGGCAAAGTGACTACTTATAAGCAGCTTATAATCACTGCCAAACGTATGCTATGAGTATAATTAACCCTTAATATTTCTAAGACAATTATCGTGTTCCTCATATTTTGTTGGTTGCTAATGTTTGAATGTGCATAAGCAACAAGCACATAAATTTTACTTGTGAAAACAAAGATCAGAGAAAGATGGAATGTGTTAAAAATAAATAAAAAAAATTGACTTTATAACAATCAAATAGAAAATGACTATTTGCACACGTATATCATAGGTTAAGGACATATCTACCAATAAAAAACGTTAAGAACTAATCCAAAAAACTTATAAACCATTCGCGCTAAATCTCTTAAAATAAGAGTTAATTTAAATATATATATATATATATATATATATAAAGGCGTGTTTACTTAAAAATAAGAGAAAAAATATATAGAGAGATTTTCACTCATATAAATACAATAAATAAATAAATAAATAAATAATTCATCAAAATCAAATATTAAAAATTGATACTCTCAAATCTTCTCAAAATTCATCTGTTACGCTCTGATCCTATACTAGTTTGTATTGTCAAGCCCGCATAACAGTCGATAAACGCGATTCTTCTCTATTCCTAATTGAAACAGGAAATGGCAATTCGTGCGATGCTCGCAGCTGTACGAAACCGTTCATTCACTACTGATGTGGCCCCCCGCTACCGATTTGTGAGCACCCTTTAATCTTGAACATCACTACCATTACATGCTAAGAAGTTTACCTCAAAATGAAAACCAGGAGAAGGAAAAAAAAATTATTTTCACGTGTTCTACCAAAAATCAAGATTTTGCTTATCAGAGTCCGTCAGGTTTTTTCAATTTGTTGGGATCCCTTTGTTTTTTCATATTATTTGATGGGGACTTTTTATTTTAATTCAATCTTATTTTATTGCTTGTGGCTTATCGTGCTTAATGAAAGAATATAGAAGAAGAAAAACCAATTTAATATCTAAAGTTTTTCAATTTTGGGGGATCCTTTTGTTTTTTTATATGATTTGATTGGGATTTGTTATTTAATTCAATCAGGTGATCGTTTTTGGAATTGCTTCTTTAGGATCCAGTAATCAATTTTAATTGCTCGTGGCATATTATGCTTTAATGAAACAATACAGAATAAGAAGAAGAAATCAATTTGGCATAAATAATTTGGACATTATAAGGAGTGTGATTGTGTCGAGTTGAAGCGAAACAACAGATTGTTCAATTTAGTTCGTAACTTAACCGAATTAAAACTGTTTTTCAAGTCTGGTTTGATTTATTCACAAGCTAATTTTCAATGAGTTCAGTGGAACTGAATATGAGTCGAGCTCGATTTGTTTTCTTATATTTTATTGTTAATTACCTTGTGCAGCAGAGCTAGAGCCAAACTTGAGCACTTTTGGAAAAGAAAAAAACAATCTCTTTGCTTGTTTTCTTTTAAAAGCAAAAGGAATATTACTATCAAGCAAAAAAGCAAATGCTTAAAGTGCTAGAAAAATAATTAAATAAATGGATAAATGATTTAGAAATGTTGGCGAAAGAATTATTGTCTCGATAGTATCATAGCAATCTGGTTGTTTACAATTTGTTGCAGGCCAAGATGATTTAGCAAAAGCACAACATTTTTCTTATGATCATCCTCCTGGCGTTCATAATAATACCATTTTATGCCATGATAAATACAAGTGTGACCCCTTAATTGTAATTTGTAAGTAGTATGCTGATGTTAGAAATCGAGGCTTATAGTTGAAATTGTTACTGAAAAGTAATCCATAAACTGATTTTAAGTGTTTTAGTTCCTCTGAGTCTCATGTTCCCACATAGAGAATGCCACTTTCATAACTTCTCTAGGACATGGTTTTAGTATGCAACTATTTTAAAATGTCCCGTTTTCCAGTATGTGTCTTGTGTTTTTTATGATAAGTTTTCACTGTTTACATAGCTCAGCACATTGGTTTTAGCTGAACATGAAGGAGGTTCTGTTAAGGCTTCATCATTGAGTGCAGTAGAGGCTACAAAGTCTTTGGGTGAGGACAATTCTGTATCTATACTGCTTGCGGGATCTGGTCCTTCCTTACAAGAAGCTGCTGCTCAAGCTGCTTCATGCCATCCTTCCGTTTCTCAGGTACTTTCAATCCAACTTTGGATTAGAGTGTTCCATCAGTTGCCTCCTCCTGCAATCATTCCCAGTTTCTTCCATCTACTTTATCTTTGACACATCTTCTTCATGGAGTGAAGTTGGATGCTTTAAAGAGGGTTTATGTTATCAATTGGCTGAAGGGGTTTATAATATCATTGGCACGTCCTATTCATGGAAGAGACAATGTTTTAAGTTCATCCTGCTCTTGTGGATTTCTAATTTTTCATTATGTTTATTACCCAGGTGCTTCTTGCCGACTCAGATAAGTTTACATATCCTCTAGCAGAACCGTGGGCCAAATTGTTACATGTGGTGCAGAAGAAAGGGAACTACTCACACATAGTTGCAGCATCAGATTCATTTGGGAAAAATACACTACCTCGTGCAGCTGCTCTTCTGGATGTTTCTCCAATCACCGATGTCATTGAAATTAGTGGGTCTCATCTTTTTGTTAGGTACTTTCAAAGCAATCCTAATGGCTCATTGGCCCATCAGTACTTATAACCTGAAACATCTTTGATTCCAAATAATTTATATTGAGATAATTAGACGCTCTAAAGCATGATTTACAAAAGAAAATAGAAGCTATCAAGTATGATTAGACCGACCGCGAATCATTAGTTCGGGCTGAATACATATAGGATAATACTTAGCTCCTAACCAAGTTGAAGGAGCTCCATCACTTTAATAGCACACCACTACTATCCCTGCTGGCAACAGTCCAGACAAGTCATTCCAGTTTCCATATATTTAGGCTCTTGAAAGTGCAAAGGAAGTTATATCTTTACCACGGCTAGACACACAAATAGCAAAATGCACACAAACCCATTGGAGTTTAGTCCGATATGAATAAGCCGTAATTTTAAATATTAGTTTGTGGATAAATGTGAAATTGACTTGAGATTAGAACTGTTGATCAGGAAACTGTGTACTAGTTAATTTGTTAGCAATGCCTGTAAATGAAGGAGGAACCTCAAATGTGACTGGTGCCTCAGAGCCATGCTTAGATAGCAGCTTCTCTGCCTCCTTTGGAATCTGATAGGATATGGGGAAAACTTAGTTTCTCTTTTTCTATTATTATTCTTTAATTTTCAATCACATGAAATGTTATAAAGGGTAATTTTCAATAGACTACAACAATATGTCACGCGATAAGCACGTGTCACAAATATGTCTCTAATTAGTTTGGAGCTAATTATTTTTCTACTATAGATCTAACGACGAACTAGGGCTGCTTTCGTGGCACAAAACACCATCTTGTTTGGCAGGTTGAAATAGAGAATGGGTCTTTTGCTCATCACAAGCAGTTCCTATGATTGATATTAATAGGGTTATTCTTCTATATGGCAGGCCAATATATGCTGGTAATGCTCTTAGTACCATTCGGTACACTGGCTCGGACCCTTGTGTGTTGACCATTAGGTCTACATCTTTTCCTGTAGTGTCCATGTCGGCTCATTCAATATCTAGTCCTGCAGCAATTGAACAGGTTGATCTCTCAACCTTCAGTGAAGGTTTGTTATATATCTACTGCACAAAAGCATAGTCATCTCTGTAACATGCACATGTAGGAGGAATAAAGTGGTCAGTTTCCTTTATATCGTGGCTGATAGGTAATGGTTGATTTAGTGCTGTAGGTCTAATATTTACTGAATATTTTCCTTAACTGTAGACTTATGGTTTGGCAAGTTTAGTTATCAATGAAAAAATATTCATCTTTTCAATTACCACCGATAAAACAATTTTCCCTTTTTTTTCATAGATGATGCAGTTTCTAAATCAAGATACGTGAAGCTTTCCTCTCAAGATACAGAACGCCCAGATCTGGGAAATGCACGTATTGTGGTCACTGGAGGACGAGGTCTAAAAAGTGCTGAAAATTTCAAAATGATAGAGAAGCTTGCAGAGAAACTTGGTGCAGCAGGTTTTAACCCATACAGCTTTTGTGGTGGTTTGGTTCTGTAGGTTATATTATTATTATTTTTTTTTTTTTTATTTAAATAAAAAAAATTAAAGTCCTTTTATTCTATGTCCCCTCCCCTCCAGCCAGTGACCACCCCACCTTTTCCTTTTTCCTCTTTCCTTATCAATAATTAACTGCATCAATTTTTCTGGTGAATTTGATTTTTGAACTTCAAAGAACATTTTTTATAAAATTTTAAACTCTCGTTATGAAATTGTCGACATAGATCAGTTTTTGAATTCATCTTATCTTACGAGGTAACATTACTGTTCTTTCCCTATAGTTGGTGCCACTCGTGCTGCCGTTGATGCGGGATTTGTTCCTAATGAACTTCAGGTAAGACGTGAAATTGTCTGTGGATGCTCTGCCTTCAATATTCAAAGAGCTATGTAAAATAATCACATAGATATCAGCTAAGCCTCTTGTGTGGTGCTCTCTTTCATATCCTTGCTTGATAATTGACTGCTGCAAGTTTTCTGTTTTATTTGGAAGCTAGATATCAGCTAAGCCTCTTGCGTGGTGCTCTCTTTCATATCCTCGCTTGATAATTGACTGCTGCAAATTCTCTGTTTTGTTTGGATGCTATAATCCTTGTAAAACTTACATTTTCCTTCTTTCGTGGTTGGAATAGTATTTTAACTTTGCAAACGATCATTTAAGGATCTTTTTACATATGTAACTCGATGCACAATGTTGTTTTACATTTGCCCATTTTTCCATTCCAGCATCTACATTTAAGAGCCGTGTTTAAACAATATAAAGTGATGTTGGATGGTTAGATGATACTGATGAGTCTCCTCTTTGAATAGTCTATTACTTGTTCCATTGATGCAGCATTTGTTTTTGAACCAGGTTGGCCAGACGGGGAAAATTGTGGCCCCTGAATTGTACATGGCTTTTGGTGTTTCTGGTGCCATTCAACACTTGGCAGGCATAAGAGACTCCAAGGTCATCGTCGCGATAAATAAAGATGCAGATGCACCTATATTTCAGGTCCGACTCAAAACATTTCTCTCTCTTATCATACACCTTTGATCAAGTCTTATCACACAAGTTGATTCCTAAATTTTATGTAATTATTGTAGCTGATTGCATGTACCTTGATGCTTACCTGCAAAAAAAGACTTGTGTGCTAACCATTTGCCTCATTTCCACCAGGTTGCTGATTATGGACTTGTGGGTGATCTTTTCGAGGTCATACCGGAATTGTTAGAGAAACTTCCTGAGAAAAAGTAGAGTGATGATGCCTTTTGAACTCACAAATATATGGAAAGATTTGAACCTCCAAGGTGTTAGATGAATAATTCAGCGGTGATAGTGCCACCTTCATTTTGCTGTTTATTTCTTTTGAATTTGATGGTCTCAAAAATGTCCAAAAAAATTGGCCCTAACAACTGATTGCAGAGTTGATTATTCGGACCTTTCAATTTATAGATGTAGATTTATTTGAAAATTGATGAGTTTGACAAGGTGTGAGAATTAAAACACGTTTCCATTGTTACACTACAAAATTGCTAAAAAAATTAAAAAAAACAAAAAACAAAACTAATTTTAATTGCATTTTATAACCTTGCAAAACAAAATCATTATATACAAAAGGTTATATAATAATTGTGCAAAACAAGAGATGAAATCTAAAATCAAATGAGAATCCATTCCAAACAAATATGAAGTATGTCAACTGTGCAAAGGAAATTACTGGCTCATATAATTGTTGATACTTGCAAAGAATCAAATTTTCATCTCTACTCAAAATATATCCAAAGTAAAATCATTTATTTTACTTTACACACCTGCCATGTAACGACGGAATAAAATTTATATAAACTGAAACCTCATATGCAAGTTATCTTCTCGGTATAACATCCGAAAATGAAAAATCGTGGAAGGGAGGACCTGAAACAAGGAAGAATATAAGAATTGATTATTAAAAGAAAAAAAAAATCAATAACAGCTAGCTGAAATAATAATCAAAATATAACAAAAATGAGACCCTTCCTCAAATAAAGGATTTTAAAATTTTATAAACAAGCTTTTGAGTATGGCTGAAACAGTGAACTAATTAGAAATCAAGTTTACCTTATTAAAACATTAAAATTAAAATTAAAATAGGGAATGTTTACCTTCTTGTGCACCTAACATGTAGAATGGACTATGAGCAATCATTTTTGAGCTGGCTTCGTTCCAATTGACAGTGCCAGGATGCTGATTGCTTTTACTTGACACACTAGAAGGTCCCAAAACGGACCAACATAATGCAGGCTCATTCATTAAACCTAAATAATCACGTGCACGTTTCCAGACCCTCACATCTGAAATTCGAGAACGAGCCACCTGCAAAAAATATACCAATTGATTGGCATATTTAAGTTGTCACATTAACAAGCGGAAAATTAACTGCCTCTGAGCAGTTCACTCTCTCTGTGACTACATTGGCGTGTGCATACGTGATACGCCAGCGTGCAGGGTGCGCGTAACATGTTAGATTAGATAGCAGTACTAGAGAGTGATATGAACAAGATTTTAGTTTCTTTTTTCTTATTTAATAGTGTCTAGTCCTAATTCTGTGTACCAAACATGAACTAAAGGAAAAGGAATAGTGTAGTGAAACATGGCAATTCTGACCTTTGCCAAGGATACACTGGTTCTTGGTAGTAATTCACGATGATAAGTGGCGAGCTTAGCGATTGCAGTCACAACAAAACATAGAAGCCTCGACTGGGATGATTTTCTGACTGTTGAACCAGAACCAGGGGCTGATTCCCGTAAACCCAAACGACTTCCCATGACAAAACAGAACATATGAATCAGCATCAAAGTGGCAACCCCAAATGTCAAGCTTACCATGTCGAAAGAATCTTGAAAATCCTAATGTACCTCGAAGAAAGGTTTTCATATAGAAGTAATTCCAAACTCTCAAAAAGTTCACGAGCTGCATCTTTGTGAGATTCACCACCGCCGCCATACTCCCCAATCGCCCAACATAACTGCAGTGCCAGCTCAGTCTGGAAAATATTCACAAAAGAATGTTGACCAAAACATTGTTTCATGGATTAGAGAAAAATCATATGCTTGCAAATAAAAGATGTGTGCTTCATCTCAACTACCTTTGCAGGATTGTCATAAGCCTCTCCAAGTTTGTCCACTATTGGCTTCTGCAATGCATTTTCAAATAGATATTACCAGGGGAAAGAAGGGAGTAAAAAAAATCTATCGTTCCAAGATGAAAACACGAGTTTCCCTTTTGGCATGCCACAAAAGCAGCGGCAGAGATAGTTGTAACATGTGAGCTAACTTAATCTTGACAGGGGCAGTGAGGTTGCTAAATTGGTGAAGAGGCGCTCAAATCAAATTCAGATATTAAATTCATCCTCTAATCATCAGCAAAGATATTGTAGTACTTTCATTGATAGGTTGATTCTAATGTCCTTCGTCAGAACACAGTGTCGTTTTTTCGGGTATTAATTCAAAATACAGACATGATAGCTAATTTTTCCTTTTTCTTTTGAAACGTAAGTTGGATGGAAAATACAGTTCTGGAAATTCAAGAGAATTCCAGAACATGAAACATAACATGATACAACAAGATGGTAGGACTTAATGACAAACCCTATATCGTCCATCTCTATAATGTGATTGCAACAATTTCATGATTGCCCAATTAATGATCTCTGTATTCCAGTCCAGAAATTATGTTTAGAGAAAAAGAAAAATTATCAGAGAATACCTTAAGAACAGCAATAAAATCAGGAGACCGGTGGAAGGCAGCAAGCATGAATTCTAAGAGCCTCTTTTGAACCTACAATCATGCGTAAATTGCATCATGTCATCAATAATTCAATTTGTAAGCTAAACAAGTGGAATGCATAAAAGAAATTGAAATCCTAGTGCACGCACAAGTGAAAAAAGAGAGAGGAGAGGAAAGGTAAACACTGTGCAGTTGGTACTGTGCACCATGAGAAATGAATTGCAAGAAAAATGGAACTTTTACAACTAATATATATTAAATTATACACAACAATATACGAAAACCACATAAATAAAGGTCATTTACAGGATCAGGTCAAGAACAATGATGAGTAAGCTACGGATCATATATCTAATTTCTGTGTTCTAGAGGATGGTTTCCCTTGTGGATATGACTATGTTTCCTACAAATGTCTGAAAGTCGTGAAGAAAGGGACCTTTCAATGCAATAAAGTACACATACATTTAGGAATATTTCTTACCTCATACGAGAATATCTTGTCCGGAAATAATGTAGTATACCTTGTCATGAGTAAAGGAATCAAAGCGCATATTAAAGCTGCAAAGGGATAGTTTAGAATCAGCACAATATCCAGAAGAATAACTTTTCCAAATTATGCAGTTATGCAAAAACAGGCTTTGTTAGCTAAAGCCTAAAGGTCTCAATTTCACGTGAAAATGAATACTGAAAACCGGTTTGGACATACAAGAACTGAAATCACGGACTGCTAAAGCAAAATAGGCATCAAGAAGCCTAGGTGCCATTCTGAGTGCTTCTTTCAATCTATCAGACTGAGGAGTACTAATCACAGCCTGCAGCGCTGCAGCCATTGCAGGAGAGGTCCAATGACGTTCCTGAAACATCAAAGACATAATGAACCATTTAATTTCCTGGAAAGGATTCTATTGTATCATCAATTAACACTGTAAGACACGAGTTCTAATCATATATCTTAGTGATCGCCAACTCATACTATTGCTTCCAATTGGAATTCACAGAATACCCCAAATAAAACATTGGGGAGCAAACTGAAAAACTCGGTTTTTCAGAGTGGACCGATCTTCCTTACCACAGCCACCACCCACCCACCCACCCACCCTTCCTTACTTGTTCTATTTAACAAAAAAGGCCTTCTGTCAATTATTCTTCAATGTGTCAAATAGCTGAACATAGCACGTATTACCCTGGATAAATCAGGAACCAAGCCATAATTCAAAATCTATCAAATGGGTAACATTTCAAGACCATTTGGCGAATTTATCTCTAAGTTTGGGAGAACACTTGCTTTCTTTATACATCATTAAGATCGTAACCAATTGAAAAGTAGAAAAAAACAGGATATTTGGCCTACTGGAGAAACAAGGATGTTCAGTGAAACCAAGTCATATTTTCAGTCACAATCACAAATGAGATTGAGAAATCGAATTGAAGAAAGAAAGTGGAAGCATATACTGCTAGTCAACTGTGGAAATATAGCCCACCCCATACACGTGCACGTGCACATGTTGAAACATGAACGTCAACTAATTGAAAGATAAAGATAATAAAATCTAAAGGAACAAAAACAATAAAAGATTATGCTCCATTCCCAAATTATGCAGAATTAAGTTATTTTCTAAGCTGAAAATGTCAATCTTTCTTTTTATTTGATGCTGCCACACCAACATCGTGATTAGACAGAAAAGACCATACTGTGAGGCCATCATTCTCGTCCTTGAGAAGCTCAAGGAAGAGAGGATCAGCTGCAGCCATTGTATTGCTATCCTCAGATTCAGAGTCCGCACCTCCATCTCCTATAGTTGAACCAGTATATGCTTCATCCATGAGAGCGAGCAGCATCTATGTCCAAAGAGGAGTGTTCATAATTTATCACAAGAGAAAATTTTTGTTGTATAGTTTCTAGAAGATTCATAAAAACCTGAGGAGCTGCACTCTGCTGGATTGAAGCTATGCTGCTTCCAACCAGAGCCCCTGAATTTCTTTCCACCTTTTCCAATGCCACAACCAATACTAACCAAGACAAAAAAAACGTTGTCATGAATAAAAATGTATAAGCAAGAAATTAATGAAAAGCTGGATTCAACATAATAACATTGATGACCTCCTTCATGCTGCTGTAGTTGAAATTTTGAATTATTCTAGCAGGAAAGAAAAAGTTAAGAATTTACGTGTTTATAGTACATTAGGAGGGGAGAATGAGGTGGGCCCACTCACAAAGCATACCACAAAAAATTGCTTACGTGACTTGTATAAGAAACTAGGAATGAATTTGGACTTCTTCCCCAAAATTATACAGGATGAAATTTGCTTAGGAGACAACAAAGATTCCTAAAATTTGTTTTCATCTCCCTAAAAGAAAACAAAAGAGTGCCTACCTGAAGATCACATTTCTAATTACCAAGAAGCAGTCTGATGTGCACAAGAGACCAAGGCAGAGAGAGACCTCTGGAAAGGTCGATTTCCAGTAATTGTAGATGTGAAAGAACAATAGAGAAAAATACCGACATATGGGGGATGCATGTAGATTAATGACAAGATAGTGAGTGGACGAACAAAAGAGATAGCTTTAACTGCTTTTGCAGATCACTGGCACGAGTAAACTCTATAAATGACTATGGGAACTAAATTCTAGAACTTCAAAGTATAGTTTCTAGAAGTTCAAGTCAAAAGTTGAGACCCCAGAAGGTGGATTCAGACAGCAGCAGAGGACCATTACACTACTAGAGATGAACCCGCCACCAACCAATGCCAAGCTCCTCTCCTCACTCCATCTGTTTCCCGCACTCGCCAAATAAGGCAGGAAGTAGTTGATAGTTAATACAGAGAAATATAAACAAACTTACTCGGTAAGTCAACAAGTGAAGGAAACAAAGGAATGAAGGACCCAGGAGAAATCAATCCCAGGAACACTCTCAGAAACAATTTCTCAAACCTGCATGACAGAGCAAAAGACTCAGGAAGTTGGCTACTTCCAATCATGAGAGAGCCCAACAAATTAAACTCGTCCATGAAGTTTTACCAGATACGTTGCTTATACATCAGAAAATGGATTCTAAAACTAACTGCATGCACCAACATCAAAGTTTTCCTGCTATTCTTTTGATAAAAAAATACAATTCTCCCAACTGGGAGGGGGGAAGACACGAACAGAAGAAGTTTAAAGATATTATTAATGAAGAAAACTAAGCAAATATACAATTGAAAGTGAAAACCAGTCGATCAAGCTTGGTTGACAACATAACCACTCCCCGTTGGCCCCAAATTTAGAGGCATGTATGTTGGCACAGTTATAGGCTCCACATAAAAGATGTGCAAATGTAAACAGACTAATCACAATTGTACAGGCATGTGTAAATGTGCTCAGTGAAGAGCTTTTAGCATATACATCAACAACCTATGCTTTCTATAAATAAATGTGCGTGGTGGAGCAAGCAAATGTTGCCCTAGCTATCTATCTGTTTGTGTATTTTCCCTTTATTGGGTTAGGGAGGGGAATAAATAGGTAATTACATTGTAAGAACATATATGAAAATATATATGCATCCACGATGACAGCATTAAAAAAATTCATGAGTTATGAACATGAATATGCTATGAGATGCTCACGAATCCTGAAAGTCTATTGGGAAAACAACTGCAGAATAGAGAAAAAAGCAATCCATATTTGAAGTCATGTGCAGTATTTTTTCAGTGATTTTCAATGGTTCCAGAAAAGAACAAATAATTAGGTATAATTCTATCGATATAAGCTGAGACGATATAACCATGTATTGTTAGAACAAAAATTAAGTACTAGTTTGCGTGCTTGTTGATGAGAGCTTAGAATTTGACCACTTCTTTTTAGTTCTTTTCATAACCACCTTTCCACTTTGAACACACACATGCATGAAAAAAAATAATGCCAATTTTATCCAGCTCAAACAAGGTTTAAGTTTAAGCATAGAGCAGTTTGAACCAATTTATAAATTGCTTTATTTCAGTGAGAAGATGAATAACCTTCTACGGGAGAAAAAGAAAAATAGCATGTGTTTTTTTGACAGGTATTCTGCGTAATATTACTTGTCCCTGTTGAAGCTTGACAAAAATGAACAAAGAAGCTAGGAAGGAGAAAGACTTACTTCTCTCCATTCCATGCAATTAGCTTCAGCAATAATGGGAAAAACTGCAGATTCAGATAAGAGATTAGAGGAAATACACTAAGTACATTTTTACAGTTTCTATGACTATTTGCATTTTCAAATGAAAAGACAATGAGAAATGCTTCATGATCATAACAAATGAAAAGAAAGATATTGATCCTTGCTACCAATACACCCTCCAGTTATCTGTTGGTTTAATAAAGATATAAACCTTGAGAGCTAATCAAGGACTTGAACAATAAGAACCAAGAACCATGATTGTGGGAGACATATAGTTTGCTAAACCTATTAGTTGATTTTACAGAAAAAGTCATAGCTTCACAATTCTGAGTGGGCACATGAAACTCAACTTTGACTGTCCATAGAAAAAGCAAAAATGGGTACAGATGTCTGGTTCAGTGATCTAGCACCCAAACCTTTCATTAGGAGTGAACTATGGCCACATCAATGTGGATTGGGAAAACATCAAGCTAAAAATGGCAGTTCAGGGCACTAGACTAGAAAGGAAAGTGGGAGCAAAAATTACCGTCTAAAGTGGCTTCTTAGAAGAGAACTTGAGAGTAAATGGACCGAGCGAAACAAGTGGGGACACTGGAATGAATGATGATGATACAAAATGTTTATGTGAATTCATAGACAACAATTAGCAGACTGTACAAAAATGTAAAGTTGAAGAAATAGACCAGTAAGTCAACAAGACAACAACCCAATATTCAATTTTAACACACATAACAAAACTTCATTTTGCATTACTCTATCCACACAGGTAGGCAAGCTCAACCAACCATAAGGCTGCTGCATTATTGGCCTAAAACATGCTCTGATCAATCAATCTTTGGCTCTAAACCTTAATAGCAAAGACTGGTTTCATTTGCTTCTGCGAAGTATCACTTGTTCTACTAGCAATTATTCATTTTATTGTACTGGTGACAGTATAAAAAGTACAAATTGTCCGGCATACCTAATCAGTATAGTGCATTGGAAACTAAATGTGTCGCAGTATTAGTAATAAGATCATCCTATTACAATTGACATCGACTACATCGTATATAGCAGCAGCTATGAGAATTTATCTAAACCCAAATACCTGAGGAAGTAATGTAGGGAAAGAACTCAGAAGCTTTCTTTTGTTCGCATTTAGAAATTCAAGAGTTGTCTCAGCAACAACTGGATCTGAAAACTCACTGCAGTAATAATTAGATATGTTGTGGTCTATAATGACTATCAAAGTCGTATACAGATGCATTCTACTGGGCATAAAAACACGAGTATATAAATTATGCAACATGAGCAAATGCAGGGACGGTTGAAATTACATTATTATCAGTTATAAGGAAGCCAGAAAAGTAAGAAACTCGAGCAAACAGCATTGGCCATGCAGTTTGATTCAAAAGATAACTATTAGACAGAAGTAACGGATCTAAGGCAAAGTAATGGGCCTAGTGTGTCAGACAAGATGCCAACATTTGAAAACTGACAACACAAAAGCTCCAATGAATTTTAATAAACTTCTATTATTGTTTCAACAAAAAGCATACAACTCTCAGATCATAAGTATAAGTCTTTCAAAAATTAATTGATATGCTGATCAATTCGAAATCTATCAGCAAGAAAAGAATGTGAATATGTTCTTACCGGCTCAAACATGAACGGAAAAAAGTCTTCAAACTAGGGTCAGTATCGTGTAGAATTGCATCCCCAAAATCAAGAAAAAATTGAAGAATAGCCTGGATAATAAAGGATGATCCCAAGTATAAGCAATCTTTCTAAATGAGCACACGTAATCACAAACTGGGGAGGCAAAGACATAATAGGCCAATATGAGAGTCTTAGAAAACCTTCAAAATTTCAAATAGCTTTTAACATTCAGATTAGCAACAAAGATAACGTTCAGATAATAAAGATTAGAGAAACTTCAGGACAAACATAGAAAATTAGACCAATTTTTTCAGACGCCACAATACTGAAACAGTGCTCTTCTGTAAAAGTATAAACACAATTTGTGCAACAAAAACTTTAAATGTAATATGTATGTACCTCTATGCATACATTGTGCAATTCACATATATGTGCATAAATTACAATCGTTTAATGGCCATTCGTTTGCACCAAAAGAATTTATCACTTTATCTCTATTATTTACCGTTCATGAAGCCCTTGGAGTGACTAAAAGGGTGAATGAGCGTGTAGGTTAGCAACACCACGAAATATGATTACATAATGGGTCAGTCTATCTGGAGCAATTGAGGATGAACAAATTGCAATGGAACCAGAGGAAGAAGAGGAACACCAAAGGAAGAAGAACACTAGGAGCAGCAATAGAACCAAAGGAAGAAGAACATTAGGAGTAGCAATAGAACCAGAGGAATAGCTGTTAACGAACGACGTCATTTGAGTCAAGTGAAAACAGTGGTGTTTTGCCTTATAAGTTAGACTACGTTTTTTTATTAGAAGTTGTATTTCCTTATATTGTAAAAGTTGGGAAAACACATTTTTTCCCAACTTCCTTTAAATAAACATGGAAGTCTGATACTTTTTGCCAATTGAAGAAATATTCCAATAGGAATTGAGTTGAATTCTCACGCCATTTTCTCTCCTTTCCTCCAGTTCTCTTATTTTTGTTTTACCCATTTTATACTTTTACATATAATTGTAAGTACATTGACAACCAGTAAATTTCACGTTGTTATGAGTGGAATTCATGGAATTGTAGCTTATGGTGGTATCTAAGCTAAATGCCTTCAACCATAACAAATTGGTATCAGAGCATCGTTGATCCGAGGCCATGACTGAAACGAAGAGCAAAAACCACGAAGAGCACCTACGGAAGGTGGATAGGGAAATGGGTGTATTGAGTGCAGCTTACATAGCAGTAGCCCAAAAGGTAGATTAATCTAATTTAACCCTTCAAAGTGTTGGGTAACATGCAAGAGAAAATTGAAAATATTATGATTAATATGAATCAGAAGTATGAGACATTAGTTGCTATGATGGCACAAATTAGTGGAAATAAGAAGGAAAGTAAGGATAAACAAGTAGAGAGTTCTACTTCCCAAGCTATGTCTGGAGGTTTTGGCAGTAACAGAGTTAGGTCACCACAGTTCAATCAGTCCAGGGAAGATAATAGAAACTATACCAAGCTTCCTAAAATCGACTTTCCTTATTTTAATGGTGAGGGTCCTAGAGAATAGGTGAGGAAGGCCAGGAAGTACTTCCACTTACACCAAGTTGCTAAGGAACTGAAAGTGGGCATTGCAGAAATGTACTTGAAAGGTAAGGCTGGTATATGGTTTCATGGATTTGCTGCTTCCCATTCTGATGCTGGGTAGAACTTATTCACTAAGTAATTATGTAGGAGGTTTTTTGAGACCACATGGAAAAAGATAGTAGAAACATTCAGGCAATTTGGCACTATTACTAAATACCAAGAGAGGTTTGAAGAATTGAAAGTCCAAGTTATGATATCTCTGCCTCACTTACCTAAATCTTATTACATTTCAATTTTTACCGGTGGACTCAAGAATGAGATCAAGTCTATGGTTAAGATAATGAAACCTACCTCTCTTGCCCAAGTATTTGAAGTTGCAACCTTACAAGAAAATACTATATCAACCTTTAACAAAACACAAAAACCAAAACACTTTCCCAATACTAGCACTAGATGGAATAACTCTATTTCAAAAAAATCTTGATCACAACCTAGCCACTGAAAACACTATAAAATATCTAAAATCACCAATGCCATACAAAACCATATCACCCACTGACTATCAAACCAAGAGAAGCCTAAAATCTATGCTATAAATGTGATGAGAAATATTTACTAGGCCACATTTGCAAGAATAAAATGTTTAATTTTATGTTGGTAAATGAGGAGGAGGAAAATGGAGAAGGAAATGATAACAATGATCAAGTTGAAAAAACAGAAGAGATGATGCAAATATCAATCAGTATCTTACTAGGTACCATAAAGCATAAAACTATCAAAATTTCTGATAAATTAATGGGCCACAACTATCTATCCTAGTAAATAGTGGAAAGTACCCGCAGCTTTATAGATGAAAAATTGGTGGAAGGATTGAAACTCAGAACTGATGATGAGAAAAGCATATGTAGTGACAATGGAAAATAGACAATAGTTGAGTAGCAAATCTATATGCCAGCCCCTAGTATGGCAGATGTAAAGATTGGAGTTTCAATTTAAACTGAAGGCCTTGAAATTGTGGGAAAATGATATGGTCTTGGGAGTAGATAGGCTTAGTCAGTTTGGACCCACCACATTTGACTTCACTCAGAGCTACATATCTTTTGATATGAATGGAAAAATTGTTAGCCTAACCATGGAACCCCAGGAGGAGGTGAACTTAATTGATGGAGACCAAATGTTGAAAATATTCAGTAAACAAGAATATGGGATAATGACACAATTATATACCATAGAGGTTGAAGGAGATAGAGAAGTACCATATATGATCAGTCCCATTTTAGTTGAATTTGGGGATGTATTTTCTGAACGAACAGGGCTACCTTAATCGTTTAAAATCAGATGTCCACTTATGTAAAAGACAGAAGTGGAGAAGATGGTGAGAGAGATGATAGAAGCTGGAATTGTACAAACCAGCAATAGTCTTTTTGCTTCACCTGTCCTTCTAGTAAAAAAGAAGGTTGGAACTTGGAGATTCGCAATTGAATAGCCTTACCATCAAAGACAAATACCTAATGCCTTTGATTGATGAACTTTTGGACAAACTAAATAGAGCAAGATACTTTTCAAAGCTGGACCTAAGGGCAAGATATCACCATATCAGAGTTAGACCAGGACATGTTCACAAGACTGCTTTTAAAACACACCAGGGGTTAAATGAATTCAAGGTCATGTCATTTGGTCTAACCAATACCCCTGCTACTTTTCAGAGTTTGATGAACGAAATTTTCCAAGAACAACTTAGGAGGTATGTATTGGTATTCTTTGATGACATCCTAGTTTATAGTCCTGACTTAGACAACCATTGTGAACACTTGGGGACAGTCCTTAATGTTTTGAGAAAACATGAATTATATGCTAGGAGGCGCAAATGTTCTTTTGGCCAAACTTCAATTGATTATTTGAGACATATCATAAGTGAAAGGAAGTGTCTGCTGATCACAAGAAGATAGAAGCTATGTAAACTCGCTTGGCTGCACGCGATTACTAAAGCGGTTAGGAGATTTACGGGGATGATGGGTTACTATAGAAAATTTGTGAAAAGTTATGGTACTATAGCTAAGCTTCTTACTGAACTATTGAAGAAAGATGGATTTGGATGGAATGAGGCTTCTGAAACTGCTTTTCAGAATCTGAAGGTAGCTATGAGCACTACCCGAGCTTTAGGACTACCTGACATCACTCAACCTTTCATCATTGAGACAGATGCAAGTTATGGAGGAATAGGGGCAGTTTTGACGCAGGGAAGAAGACCCTCAGCTTACTTAAGTAAAGCCATGGGTGCTAGAAATTTGGGGATGTCCATTTATGAGAAGAGTTGCTTTGCGGTTGTCATTTCTTTGTGAGTAAATCTGAGACATTATCTAGAAGGGCACAAGTTTGTGGTCAAGACTGATCATCAGCCACTGAAATTCTTGTTGGAACAAAGAATTACAACACCATTACAATAGAAATGACTCACAAAATTGTTGGGAATAGACTATGAAATTCAATGCAGAAAAGGGGTTGAGAATGTTGTTGCTGATGCATTGTCTAGAAGGGATGAGTGCTATGCCATAATTACTACTCCTCCAGCTTGGGTAACAGAAGTAATAACTAGCTATGAATGAGATAGAAAGGCTCAAAATAAAATTCAAGCTGTGACCATTGATGCACAAGCACATCCTGACTATCAATATAAGAATGGTCTTCTGAAATACAAAGAAAAATTATACATTGGCAATAAAGGAACATCAAATAGAAAATTATTGAGAATATACATGCATCACAGGAAGAGAGACATCCAGGTGTATAGGCTAGTATATTCAGAGCAAAGCAAAATTTTACATGACCAGAGATGTTGCAAGAAATTAAACAAAGGGTAGTACAATGTGAAATTTTTCAGAGGTGTAAAGAAGAGCACAACCTCTACTCTGGTCTACTACAACCTTTACCTGAACTTCTCAATTGTTGGAGTCACATTTCAATGGATTTTATAGAAGATTTGCCTAAATCAGGAAGGAAGTATGTTATTCTTGTTGTTGTGGATAAATTCACTAAATATGGACATTTTGTAGCATTGTCACACTCCTACACGCCATACAAATTTCTCAGTTATTCATGAAAAATATATCTAAACTACATAGAATACCACATAGTATTGTATCTGACAGGAACAAAATATTCACCAGCAAATTTTGGCAGGAATTTTCAAACTTTTGAGCACCCAGTTGCACATGAGCACTGCCTACCATCCACAATCAGATGCGCAAATAGAGACGCTTAGGAAATGTACCTTGCATGACCTATCATGATCCAAAGCAGTGGGCAAAATGGTTGAATCTGGCAGAATGGTGGTGTAATACTACCTATCATACAGCCATTCAAATGATCCCATTTGAAGCTCTATATGGTATTCCACCACCACAACTTGCAATGGAACCTTATCAGATGACCAATTTGGCTGCAGTGGATGAAAATATACAAGAAAGGCATAAGGTGGAACAACAATTAAGGGAGAATTTGGCTCAAGCACGAACAAGAATGAAGTTATATGCAGACAAAATGAAGGTTGAAATATCTTTTGAAGAGAGAGAATTGGTGTATCTTAAAGTACAACCCTATCAACAACAAACTATAGTCAAAAGAAGCAATCAGAAACTTAGTCCCAAATACTTTGGTCCTTACCAAGTTGTTCAGAAGATTAGTGTTGTAGCTTATAGGTTGGCATTGTTCAAGAATACACCCTGTGTTCCATGTTTCTTTACTTAAGAAGAAGGTAGGAACCCAAACAATTACAGTGGTCTATCCTTAGTGGAGGAAAAACAAGGAAGAAAAGAATTTAGGAGCCATTCATATTAAGATAATACAAACGAGACTAGTACAAGGCAGGGACATGGAGGAAAAACAGTGGTTGGTGCAGTGGAGTGAAGGAAATATTGATGATGCGACATGGAAGGATGTCGAAGTATTACGCAGAGCCTATACAAATCTAGAACCTTGGGAACAAAGTCTATTTAAGCAGGAGGATTGTCAGGAGCAATTGAGGATGATCAAATTGCAATGGAACCAGAGGAGGAAGAAGAACAGCAGGAGCAGCAACAGAACCAGAGGAAGAAGAACAATAAGAGCAGCAAGAGAAATTCAAAATAGCCGTTGACGAATGATGTCGTTTGGGTCAAGTGAAAACGGTGCCGATTTGCCTTATAAGTTAGATTACGTTTTTTATTAAAAGTTGTATTTCCTTTTATTGTAAAAGTTGTGAAAACATGTTTTTTCCCAACTTTCTTTAAATATTGAATGCATGTGGAAGTCTAATACTTTTTGCCAATTGAGGAAATATTCCAACAGGAATTGGTGAATTCTCACACCATTTTCTCTTTTCTTTCGTCCAGTTCTTTTATTTTTGTTTTACCCATTTCACACTGTTACATATAATTGTAAGTACAATGAAAACCAGTAAATTTCATGTTGTTAAGAGTGGAATACATGGAGTTGTTTTTGAATGTTTGTTATTGAATAATTCCTAGTTGTTAGAGAACATTTGAATTATTGTTAGGAAAATCCCACATTTGTAGAATTAAAGCTTTCTGTTATTTTTGTTCTCTTTGTAGGCTATAAAGCCAACATCTCTTTCTTCTGAATAATAAGAAAAACCATTCTCCCATATTGGCTTTTTCAATTGCAATCACTTCTGAAATTAACATCAGTAATGAGCCCGTTGAGTGCACGAAATGAAGCAAAGACTTTCTCTTGCAGCAGCAAGATCCATGGCGTCAAAAAATGGAAGTGGCTTTGTGCAACCGGCGATCCCTCGCTTCGATGGTCACTATGACCACTGGAATATGCTAATGGAGAATTTTCTCCATTCAAAGGAGTACTGGGGACTAATTAAGAATGGGATAAAGGAGCCAAAAGAAGGATAAGTGTTGACTGAGGTGCAACCTCAAGAATTTTGAAGCCGAGAAGCTGAAGGACCTGAAAGCTAAGAACTACTTGTTTCAGGCTATTGATCGTGCGATTCTTGAGACAATTCTCAAGAAAGATACGACAAAGGACATGTGGGACTCTCTCAAGAAGAAATACCAATTAAGCGTGCTCAACTGCAAGCTCTTCGCAAGGAGTTTGAAATTCTTCACATGAAAATTGGAGAGACACTGAATGAGTTCTTTGCAAGGACATTGGCGATTGCAAATCGGATGAGGATTCATGGAGGAATTCTGGAAGATGTCAAAGTAATTGAGAAGATTCTTCGATCGATGACATCAAAGTTTGATTATGTTGTGTGTTCTATCGAAGAATCAAAGGATATTGACAATCTTTCAATAGATGAATTACAGAGCTCACTTTTGGTTCGTGAGCAATGGATGATCGGTCGTGTGGAGGAAGAGCGGGTTCTAAAAGTGACTCTCTTTGGTGAATCATCTCCGGGGAGAGGCGGAGGTCGTGGAGTTTTCGAGGGTAGAGGAAGGGGTCGAGGTCGAGGCTCATTTGACAAGTCAAGATTGGAGTGTTATAAGCATGCACAAGTTGGGGCATTATCGGTGGGAATGTCTGAAATAGAGAAAGATACAAAGGCAAATCTTGTTGAAACCGAAGAGGAGCTGCTCTTGATGGCTTGCGTGGATAACATAGAAGCTCATGGAAACTATGCAGAGAAAGATTATGCAAAAGAGGTATGGTATCTCGGATGTAGCAACCACATGAGTGGTAATCGAAAATTGTTCTCCAAGCTCGATGAAACATTTCGAGAAACGATAAAGCTAGCCAATAATTCGAGCATTAATGTTACGGAGAAAGGAGATGTAAAAATCATGATGAACAAAGCCATGCAAACTATAAATGGAGTGTTCTATGTCCCTGAGCTCAAAAGCAATTTGATAAGCTTGGGTTAGGCTATAAGAAAATGGCTTTGCAATTATAATCTGTAGCATAATTGTCTAATATATGATCCAAGGAACGAGGTAGTATGATGGTGAAGATGGCTAGTAATCGCATGTTTACTTTGGAGACTCAAACCGCAAGTGATGATCAAGTTCTTGTCGGTCAGTATGTAAGATTCTACATGGCTTTGGCACTACTGAGATATGGTCATCTAAACTTCAATGGATTGAAGACTACGGAGGAAAAACATATGGTGAGAGGGCTTCAAAATTCAATCTTCTTCACGTATTTGCGAAGAATGCATCTTGAAAAGCAACAAAAGAATCATTTCAAAGAGTAGCACACGGAGAGCAAATCACATTTGTTGCAACTCATTCATTCTAACATTTGTGGCCTATAAACCCTACCTCGAATAGTGGAAAAGGTATTTTATTACCTTCTGAGATGATTTTAGTAGAAAATATATGGGTCTATTTTTTTGTGTGAAAAGTCCGAAGCCATTATAATGCTCAAGAGATTTCAAGCTTTTGTTGAAAAAGAAATAGGAAGTCTATCAAAGCACTGTATTTGACCGATCGTGGGGTGAATTTATGTCAAAAGAGTTTACGGTGGTGTGAGATGAAGGGAATTAGGAGACAATTAAGCTGCTGCATACTCACCACATCGAATGGTGTGTCGGAGAGAAAGAATAGAACCATAATGAACATGGTTCGAGTATGATGTCTAAGAAGAAAGTTCCCAAATAGTTTTGGCACTGAAGTTGTCAATTGAGTGTACATGTGCTCGATAGAAGTCCAGCGTTTCTTTGTAAAAATGTGACTCCACGGGAAGCTTGGTTTGAAATAAACTGTTGTGAGCTACTTGAGAATATTTGGAAGTATAGCCTATGCACGAGTTCGGATGAAAGGAGGAAGAAACTTGATGTGAGGGGTTAAGTGTGTGCTTCTTGGGGTAAGTGAAGAATCAAAGGCCCACAGACTCTTCAATTCTTTTGACAAAGAAGATTATCATTTCTCGAGGCGTTGTATTTGATGAGGAAACTTGTTGGGATTGGAGTGGTGATGGAATAAATGAAAGTGTCATAGGCCAGTGAAGAAAATGGTGATGAAGAGCTACAACCAGAAAATGCAACAAGTTGATGACAAAGACAAGCGACTACTTCAAAGTGACACTAATGAAGTACCAAAAACACTGTTGATATTACGCCACGACAAAGAAGAAGACCAGACTGGATGGAAGAATATGCAAGTGGAGGAGAGCTGTCTGATGAGGACCCTCAAGTCTATCTTGCACTCTCCGTAGGCAGTGATCCAATTCTTTTTATTGAAGCAGTCAAGAACAAAAAGTGGAGACAATGATGGATGCCGAGATTGTAACCATAAAGAAAAATGACACATGAGAGTTAGTTGATCTTCCTAAAGGAGCAAAGCGGTGAGGTGTAAAATGGATCTATAAAACTAAGCTCAATGAGAAGGGAGAGGTTGACAAATTCAAGGCTCGGCTTGTGGCAAAAAGGTACGCACGAAAGTATGGGATTGATTATTCTGAAGTATTTGCACCAGTTGCGAGACATGATACAATTCGGTTGGTGATTTCCTTGGCAGCACTCAATGATTGGATTTTGTTTCAGCTTGATGTTAAATTAGCTTTCTTGCATGGAGAGCTAAAAGAGCAAGTTTTCATTAAACAACCACAAGGATATGTAAGCAAAGGGAATGAACCTGAGGTTTACAAATTGAGGAAGGGCTTGTATGGGTTAAAACAAGCACTCAGGCGTGGTATAGCCGGATAGAAGGTACTTCACAAAGGTTTGGGTTCAAGAAATGTCCTTATGAGCACACATTATTTATCAAAACGAAGGAGGTAAATTATTAATTGTGTGCTTATATGTGGATGACTTAATATTCACAGGAAATAATGAATCAATGATTAGAGAGTTTAAACTCTCTATGAAGGAGAAGTTTGAAATGACAAATTTAGGGAAGATGAGATACTTCCTTAGAATAGAAGTTGTGCAATCTGTTACCGGCATCTTCATCAATCAAAAGAAGTATGCACAAGAAATTTTAGAAAGATTCCAAATGGAGAATTGCAATCCTTCTCAAAATCCAATTGTTCCTAGTTTCAAAATTTCAAAGGATGAGGAGGAGTGAAAGTTGATTGGGCCTTCTACAAGCGATTGGTTGGCGGCTTGATGTACTTATTAGACTCTGAGACACGATATGATGTTTGTTATAAGTTTTAATTAGCGGGGTTTATGGAAAATCCCTCTGAACTTCATTTGCAAGCTGCAAAGAGGTCCTTCGATATCTAAAAGAACATATGATTATGGGGTCTTTTCTGAGAGGGTGGGCAGTGGTGAGTTGATAGGCTTTAGTGATGGTGATTTTGCGGAGAGATTTGAATGATCGAAAGAGCACATCGGGTTATACTTTTTCTTAAGTGATGCGACTATTTCACGGTCCTCAAGAAAACAACCGGTGGTCACTTTGTCCACAATTGAAGTTGAATTTATTGCATCTTCATCTGTGCATGTCGAGGAGTATGGCCGAGGAGGTTACTTGAAGAAGTTCATCATGCTCAAAAGGACTAAGCGTGTTGTATTGTGACAATACTTCTACTATCAAGTTTGTCTAAAAAAATCACGCAAAGCATGGTAGGAGCAAACATATTGATATCGGGTTTCATTTTCACGTGATCGACGAAGATGAAGTTGTGCGGTGGTATCTCGCAAAAGTCAAGATCGGGATGTTGATATCTTGACCAAACCATTGAAGCTAGAAACCTTTGTGAAGCATAGAGGGGCGCTTGGTGTTTGTTCGATATTCAAGTAAACTAAATGCATCTAGATAATTTAGTTTAAGGAGAGTGTTGAATGTTTGTTATTGAATAATTCCTAGTTGTTAGGGAACATTTGAATTATTGTTAGGAAAATCCCACATTTCTAGAATTAAAGCTTTCTGTTATTTTTGTTCTCTTTGTAGGCTATAAAGCCAACGTCTCTTTCTTCTTAATAATAAGAAAAACCATTCTCCCATATTGGCTTTTTCAATTGCAATCACTTCTGAAATTAACAGTTGTAGCTTATGGTGGTATCTCAGCTGAATGCAGAGCTTCAACCATAGTCTAAATACCAATATTAACTTTGATTGTCAACTGGTTTGAAATTCCTGGGCAGACACTTGACAAGGCCAAAAAATAGTATTACGACACCATGTAAAAGTATACTTGTAAAACTTTAACAGTTTGATAAGCTAATAACGGGAGGCAAAAATCATAATCAAGTGAAACAAAATTACAATTAAAAAACAACAGACGATAATATAAGAGAGGGAAACTACCAATAAAAGAAGGCCATTGGAGGTCTGAGACTGAGACTGCGAAATTGACGCAACCGAACGTTGAAAAATCTTGTTAAGGTGAGGATAAACCCTAGCTATCAAATCTTCCGAATTTTCACTTTTACACAGTTCATACAGCCTTTTCACCTTCACAAATGAATTAAACCTCAAATAAAGTAAAACAAAATGAATAAATTTAAAAATAGATAGAGAGAAATTAACTGAATTGAGGAGAGAGGGATCGGAAGCAGGGTCTGGCGCATAATTTGAATCTCTGGCACTCGACGATAACGATCGGAGGTGGAATTCCCATTCTTTGTCTCTTTCGCCCATTTTTTGGGAATTTTTTTTCCAATTGTTTCCGTTAAGAGATTAATCCTTTTGAAGATTTGCAACTGCTTTCACTTCACTTCAAATACTTGTTCTTTTTGCTTCTGTGTCTTCTTCTTCGTTTTTAGCTCGTGTGTGCGTGCGCGCGGTATCAGTATAGTATCCTTTTGGAAATTGCTGTTCATCTAAAATCTTTAGTTGGGACATTTCGAAAATATTTGACTAACTTTTAAATAATTTTGTAATAACTTAATTTTTTTCTTGTTATTTTAGATAGGAAAATTTTATTTTTTTAAAAAAAAAATCTCAACTTGGAGTTGGTTAATTCTATTTGCAATCAATATAATTTGATTTAGAATGGTGCATTTAATCTATGTGAAAATGGTTCTTAAAATTGTTTCTTTAATCTTTATGTATTTTAATGTGGAAATGGTGAAAAGACAAAAAAAACTTTGTTTATCTGACAAAGATGGAGCAAATCTTCTCAACAATAGGATCAAACGCATTTATATGTTGAGATGATGAGCGATTTAGCGATGAAGATGAAAAACTGCAGTGAACAATTAGTTTCCTTTTGTATCCCTTTTCTTCTGAGTTTAATTGTCTTTTTAATAATCTGTCCAATTTTTTATTTTATTATGTTAAATATTTTTGAAATTGAGATATTTAGTATCGTGCTTTTTTTTTTTAATGAATGCAATAGTTACGTAAATTTAATTTAATAAAATTTTATATATTTAAATTTTATATATTTAATATAAAATTATAAATACACTATATGATTAACTAATTTTTGAATTAAATTATTGTTCAAAATTACAAATATAAATATATATAATAATATTATTTATTTGAGTGCGATATTTGAAGTAATGGGTTGGAGATGACATTTGGATTTGGTGTGAAAGTTCTGCACCATTTTAGTCAAAAATTCTTGTACGATTTGAAGATATGGGTTGGAGAAAATACCTTTAGTTTAAATTAAAAAAATTGCAATTGAATTTCTAATCTTTATAAAATATGCAAATAGATCCAGATATATTTATTAAATATATTTAATTTAGCATATTTAATTTAGCATATTAAATATATCACTATAGTCATATCAATTGGATTTTTCGTAAAAGAAAAATGTAAAATCATTGCATTTTAGGTATATGTAATTACTATGTGATTTGAAAAACTTGAATAAAAATTAAGTTAAATAAATAAATACATAAATAGCGTATATAATTTTATGACATTTAACCAATCTTATTGTGTTTTTTTTTAACATAAAAATACTAACAAAAATTAATTCACACATTGTGTTCTTTATTTTTGAACAATAAATTAAAATATGAAGAATACAATTTGAGCTTTAATATTTGTATTTAATAAATGAATAGTTCAATTAATAAAAATATTTGAGCATCAAAGTTGTGACAAAGTTATTTTTCTTTTTATTTTATAACGATAAAAATAAAGTTTAAATTTTAAATAATATGATTACTTAATAATAATAAAATAATTTTAATTAACATGTTTGTTAATAATTATAAGCTTAAATTTCAATTATTTTATAATAATTCGTAAAATATATAAAATAATTAATATATTATCAATTTGTTAGTTTTTATTAATTTTTTATAAAAAATAAAAGAATCAGACTCATTTGTACTTTCTGCACCAATTGAAAAATTTTCTAATTAAAAATAAGGGTATAATTGTCTTTTTCATCAAATAAAGACCAATTGTGTATCAAAACACATAGGTTAAGGACTTTTGTGCAAAAAAATAAAGATTAGAGACTATTTCCACATTGAGGAAAAAGATTAGGGACCATTTGCACCAATTTTCCTTTAATATGTACTTTTAAATAGAAATAATTGCATATATAGTCCCCAACCTTTTAAAAATATTGAGAATATGTCCATAATCTTAAAAAATAACATCAGACATCCCAACGTTTGAAAATTTTGGCATGGTAGGTTTTTATGATAAAATTGTCTTTTCTTTTAAATAAACAAAAAACAAAACAAAAAAATGATTGAAAAATAACCAAATTTACTCCAAAAAATAAAAAGTAACAAAGTGGCCATCTTTTTTATCAAATTTCAAAAAAATGGAAAAAAAAATGAGAAAAATTTGTAGTTGAAGAAGAGTTTAAACGTACCAAAATATATGGCCAAACCACTTTTTGGAAAATAGACAAAACCAAGTCTGAACTTCATGTTCCGAGAATCATTTCATGGAATTAGGTCACTCACCCAGAAACTTGGGATTTAGCACATGGATCCATTCCTAGAAATCAACCTATAGAAAATTCTGAAGTTGATGAAATTACACAAAATCATGATGGATCGGTAAAGGTTAGGTTTGATAGAACTGGTTTATTTTCCTATATGAGTAGTCATTCCAAATAAAATAATTACAAATTTCCAAATTATAGTCCTCCAAGACCTTCTTTTACTGCTCCTTCACAAACTTCACACCATACTACTCCAAGACATTCTTCTGATACTACTCAAATTTGATGTGTATGGATCTCATTTTAAAATAGAAAAAGATATGGAGTCAAATACTCTCATCGCCGAGGTCACAAAATCATGATACTTCTAGATATTTCGCTAAATTTCTAATGGTTACAGGATAAATGCTAATGGAGAATTCTTCTATGATTTGATTTGCTTTGAAGAAAAATTTTCTCTCATTTTTTTTAAGTTTGATAAAAAAAAAAGAGGGCCACTTTGTTATTTTTTTTTTTTTTGGGTAAATTTGATTATTTTTCAATTTTTTTTTTGTTTTTGTTTTTGTTTATTTAAAGAGAATGACAATTTTGTCATAAAGGATCTACCATACCAAGTTTTTCAAACGTTGGGATGTATGATGCTATTTTTTAAGGTTGTGAGCATATCTCCAACGTTTTTAAAAGGTTGGAGACCATATATGCAATTATTCCTTTTAAATATTTTAATTGACATTTTTATGTAATTGACTTTTATGGATTTTATTAACTTTTATTGACTTTTATAGATTTTAATAAACTTTTATAGATATCAATTTCAAAAATTTTTCAGATTTTAATAGATTTTAATTTTTTAATTAAAAATCTTGAATATAAAAATATAATATCACACAGATAAATTAACGATGAAAAAGAAGAAATAAAAATATGGATGGCCGTTAAATACAAAATGGCCTTCCTATATGGTCGTTAAAAGTTTACATGGAATAAGTGATGGAATAGAAAAATATATGGTTTGAATTATTTTCAATACACGAAGCATATTGCTATCTCAGTTTCTCTCCTTTAACGGTCTGATCGATTCCTTATTGAATTGAAGGGAATTCTTCTTGGAGTTGGGGTTATCCCTATTCTCTTTATCGATGAATAAAGGAGTTTGGCAGGAGACAAAGAAGATTAATGAAAATGATGCATTCTAATGTGTAAAACAAGTTTCTCAATTGTATCATTTTTTTAAGGTCGTATTTTGACAGCCATAAAAGATGATTGTATTATGTAACTTCAAGTAAATCTATTGTGGTCAAGAAAAATAAAGTAAAGAGTTTGGAGTATTAAATATGTGCATTTATATGTGCATTTATGAGAATACTTTGTGTGAAGATATTTTCATCATGTTTCATGGAACAATAATCTTCGTAAATTGAACTAACTAGCTTTAGACAATGTTTTAAAAAAATTAAATGAAATTCTTCATTATATGTCTCCAATCTATCAACGTAACTAGGTCTCTTTTACGGTGTAGTTTCAATTAGCGTCATTTATCTTTGTAGAGTTTCATCTATTTGGCAAGTTAACAAAGCATGCATGATGCATGTAAGTAGGTAAAATAAATAAACGTAAATAATTTTAATAAAAATATAGATAAAAAAGAATGAAAAAAAATTAGAAATTGTACCTTTTTTTATATTTTGAAATATACTGGTTTTTAGTTTTTTTTCATCATAAATACATGTTATCTTTTATTTTTACGGTGATTAAAAAATATTTTATTTTATAATTAATTGTCTAATAATCTGATATAATGGAAATTTTTTAATTTTAAAGGATCGAAACTTAGCATGCGTTGGTAGGGATTAAAACCATTTTGGTTTTTTCAACCGTAATTTTGACTTTTCCGTTTTAATAGAAAGTCAACAATTTCAACTCAAATAAACTAAAATTGGTTTATAAACTGTTTAAAATCTCTATCACACGCACTCTTGTATCCTTTTCCATAACAGATTGAGCAAAAGTCGATTATTTCAAAATCTCGGTTCTCTCTCCAGAAGATCATTTTCGTTCATTCATCATCGATTGTAATTAGAAAACCATTCAATTTCATTCAAATTTCAAACCATTTCGAGGTTGTCTCATCAGAAGAATCTTAAATTTCCTCTACTATTCAATTCATTCTTCCATCCCCAATAATAATCAGAAAATTCATCAATTCATTTTTGTAATGTCAGTACTTTAACAACTTGTAATTCATTTTTTTGGCTTAAAATAGAAAACATGTCATATTTTGATCATCAATACTAAATAATATTACATTATGGTTTTTTTTTTTTTTTGTAACTTGATATTTTTTAGATTCTCGTCAATGGCGATTACTAAAAGTTACTAGACATTGATACCTTAAATTTTTTATTAATTATGTGGCGTTTATTTAGTCAATGTCTAATTATACACTTAAGTTTTGACTATCATCTTCTCTTATTCTTTGATTTTGTAACACATTATTAATATGAAAATCTAGCCAACTAAATTAAGAAAAATCTTTGAAGAATAGTTCTAGCTAATTAATTTAGTAAAGTAGTTCTTCCTTTTTATATAAATAAAAGATTAGTATTCGGTTAGTGTTAACTTATAACCCACAAAGCTACAAGTTTATAAACATTATGTTATATGGTTATGTCGTTTTTATTAAACCAATTAATGATAAACATATATTGTTTCAAAATTATTTATTACAACGTATCAATATTTCGAATAATATTATTTTATTACTCACGAAAAATTGTCGATTTACTATTGTAACAATATTTTAGAAGAATATTACGTTGTAGTGTTTGGAAAAAAACCTAACCTAAATATATAAATATTATAGAAGAATATTTTGTTGTTGATATTAAAGCAAACACATCTTTATATTTACTAGTTAAGAATAAATGCGTGTAACGTGATTTTATAATAATATTATGATTTTTTTATTTTAAAATTATCGATGAATATTCAATTTCATTCAAATTTCAAACCATTTCGAGGTTGTCTCATCGGAAGAATCTTAAATTTCCTCTACTATTCAATTCATTCTTCCATCACCAATAATAATCAGAAAATTCATCAATTCATTTATGTAATGTCAGTACTTTAACAATTTGTAATTCATTTTTTTGGCTTAAAATAGAAAACATGTCATATTTTGATCATCAATAATAAATAATATTACATTATGGTATATTTTTTTTTGTGTAACCTGATATTTTTTAGATTCTCATCAATGGCAGTACTAAATGTTACTAGACATTGATATCTTGAATTTTTTATTAAATTTGTGACGTTTATTTAGTCAATGTCTAATTATATACTTAAGTTTTGACTATCATCTTCTCTTATTCTTTGATTTTATAACACATTATTAATTTGAAAATCTAGCCAACTAAATTAAGAAAAATCTTTGAAGAATAGTTCTAGCTAATTAATTTAGTAAAGTAGTTCTTCCTTTCTATCAAAATAAAAGATTAGTATTCGGTTAGTGTTAACTTATAACCCACAAAGCGACAAGTTTATAAACATTATGTTATATGGTTATGTCGTTTTTATTAAACCAATTAATGATAAACATATATTGTTTCAAAATTATTTATTACAACGTATCAATATTTCAGAATAATATTATTTTATTACTCCTGAAAAATTGTCGATTTACTATTGTAACAATATTTTAGAAGAATATTACGTTGTAGTGTTTGGAAAAAAAACCTAACCTAAATATATAAATATTATAGAAGAATATTTTGTTGTTGATATTAAAGCAGCACATCTTTATATTTACTAGTTAAGAATACGTGCGTTGCACGTGATTTTGTAATAATATTATGATTTTTTTATTTTAAAATTATCGATGAATATAACACTTAAATAAAACTCATTTTCAATAATAAGTTCATCAATGATTATGACCAACTAAAGAATTATATTCAAACTTCTTGGTAAAACATGTGGTTCATTAAAAAATACATGGCCTACGTGAATATTAAGTTTGAAAGATTATTGATACTCTTTAATTATATTTTAAAGCATATATCTAAATGGCATATCGGAAAATGCAACTTTCTTTTTTATAAAATTAGTATCAAATTCTAAAATACATGAAAATAATAGATATAAGTATAACATAATTTTTCATTGATTTTACGTATTTATATCATTATAAAAGCACACGAAAACAAAATATTTAGCATTTTTAGGTAATTATTTCTCAGAAAAAAGAATCTCAAAATTTTTGACATAAGATAAAGAATAATTTTCTATTGCAATATCCATTCAGTTTTAATGCACACATAAATTAAGATTTTTTTTTTGTTCTCTTCATGCATTCTTTCCCGTAATTCCATCTGAAATATTATTAAATTTCAAGAAAATTCAAAACAACCAGATATTTGGACAATGATTTTAGCTCATCACATAAAACCACTTATTATGCGAGATTTACCTTCACCTTATACATAACATGACTCACTTTATCCAAATTATGTCTTCCTCAGCCGCGTGCTTGAAAGAGTTAGAGTAACACCAATTCTCCTTATTCTAACTCGTTCTTCCACACAATAAATATCGTTTAATTGCTTACAAAGCGACATAAAACATCATTCGAGCTTAAATCCCTTTGTTATCAAGACTACCACAATAATTAACATTTTTACATCGAACAAATATTCTAAATCAAGAAAAAAAGATATAGAAATCAAAATTTAAAATCAATATTACCATCATATTCTTAAAATTAGTGAATCATTCATGAAAAATTAACACATCCATTATTACCACATTACTATCAAACTAATTATCAAAGATTAAAAATCGTCATTGCGAGGAAAAAAATATTCTTGGCATAATAAAAAACAAAGACGAATAACAAATGAAGAAAGTATGAATCAATAATAAAAAAGTCGAAATGCAAAGCCAAATTCATATTGTTTTGTTATGTTGATGAAGGAATTTGGTTAAATTCTCATGCATAATTAGATTGACTCTTTGATTGTTTACAATTAAAGATAATAATTTCAATATATTAAAAAATTTATTAGTATATTTTTATTTATTTTCATTAATTACAATATATATAATGGAATTTAAAGAGACAAATCACTTTCAATGATCAAAATGCAATATTTATATAGTATTAAATAGTTTAAATTAAAGCCAAAATAAATTATATTAATTGAAAGATGATTTTAGGAATTATAAGTTATTTGAGAGAAAATATCGTCCATAAATGTTTCTCCCATATTTGGAACAGAGGAAGAAAATATGAATCAATAATAAGAAAGTTGAAATGCAAAGTCAAATTCATCTTGTTTTGTTATATTGATGAAAGAATTTGCTTAAATTTTCGTGCATAATAATATTGACTTTTTGATTGTTTACAATTAAAGATAATAATTTCAATATACTAAAAATTTTGTTAGTATATTTTTATTTATTTTCATTAATTACAATATATAATAGAATTTAAAGAGACAAATCACTTTTAATGATCAAAATACAATATTTATATAGTATTAAATAGTTTAAATTAAAGCCAAAATAAATTATATTAATTGAAAGATGATTTTAGAAATTATAACTTATTTGAAGAACAATATCGTCTAAAAATGTTTCTCCCTTTAAGGGACTTTTAGAATTAATATAGAATAGATTAATATTTTAGTAGAATATTACTTATTCTCGAATCACGTAATTTTATAAGATATAATAGTGTACAAAAATATTATATTATGGTACCTGGGTAAGAATAATTTTATATATAATGAATATTGCATTATCATTTCAACACAATTTGTGCAATCAATATTCTAGTAGAATATGTAATAAGTTTAATTTTATATATCAATAATAAAAATGAATATATATTTAATCTAATCTCTAATTTTCCACTGTAATGCAATTTTTCTACATACACAAGTATTATTAGTATGTATGTTATTAAACATAATCAACAATTAAAAGTGATTTATTTTGTATATGTTGATTAAATGAAATATATATCAAATGTTGATTATGACAAAAAGAAAACTTCATCAAACAATAATGGGTAAATAGCACTAGGGGTTTCAAACTTTTGAACTTTATGACGATGGGGTCCCGAACCTTCCATTTCTAACATCCATGTCGTTAACCTATGAAACGTTAGTGTTAGAGGTCAGTTTAACCATTAAATGGTCAAAATTTTGTTAAATAGACCATTTTATCCTTAAATTGAATGATAAAATAAAAATAAAAATTGCAACGAAACCCCAACCAACAAAATAAAAAATTGCAACTAAATTTCAAACACTTCTTCTCCAAAATACCCCCGCCAACCACCACCCACCCAAAAATTTTCCACCGCCATGGAATTGAAAAACTATACACAATCAGCCACCGTGAAAACTCCAGCTCAGACTAACATCCCAACTCATATTCAACCACCGCCAACCACTTTGATGCGCCGCACGTTGATGTCACTAAAACTTCCACTGCTGTGAGATCCAAGAACCATTATTTCCACCGTCGTACGCCACCATGGCTCTTGAGTACCAACTTCATCACCGCCACCACCACACAACAACCCAACTTCTACACCGCCACCATCGCGCAACAGCCCAACTTCCATTTTTCCACCGTCGAAACAGCAACAATCCAACTGCAATTTGCAGTGGCCATAATCATCAGACAACACACACGCGGTTTTGGCCACCGTAAATTGCAGAAAAATATTCCATACGAAGTTCACTGATAATTATAGGGACAAAATGTTGAAATTTGCCACAAAAAAAGGTTGGAAAATGCACAAAAAGGATAAAAACGTGATGATATCCTTCTTTTCCCAAGTTTCAGATTATATATCCTTCTTTCTCCAAACATGATGATATCCTTATTTCTCCAAACGTGATGATATTCTTCTTTCCCTAAATTTCAAATTATATATATAAAAAAAATCGGTGTGTATTTTTGTCAAACTGACGGTATTTTCAGATTATATATAAAAAAAATTTGGTTGGCGGCGGTATTTTGGAGAAGAAAAAGTATTTGGGGTTTAGTTGTAATTTTTATTTTATTTTTTTAATCATTCAATTTAAGGGTAAAATGATATATTTAACAAAATTTTGACTATTTAACGGTCAAATTGATGGTTTTTGTCAAAAAATGACCTCAGGTGCTAACGTTTCATATGTTAAGGACCTGAAGGTTAGAAATAGAGGGTTCGAGACCCCATCGTCACAAGGTTCAAAAGTTCGAGACCCCAGTGCTATTTATCCAACAATAAATTATGTTTCAACAATGACACGAAACAACATTAGTCACATACTTGTTATACGTTTGAACATCTTATTGAACTAGATTATATAATATATTAGTTATTATTAATTAGATAATTGGATTGTAAAATCAATATAGTACCAAAAATTCTTTTTTGAACTTTGAAAGATTTAAATGTCAAAGAAATTCATGAAAATTTATTTAAATCCATAAGAATCTATTGAAATCTATAATATAGAATTCTGTTGAATTTTATTCAAATTTATAAAATTTATTCAAATTTATAAATATTAAAAATTCTTTTAAAACCGAGTTGAGTACACTAAGTCTCCCTAAAGGATAAGGAAGAATGAATGGAGCTAACATTGATATAATGCTAGATTTCATAAATATGATTGAAGTCTACATCCAAAGAACTAATATTGTGTACCATAGAGGGACAAGCTTTACTATTACTAGTAATTTGTTATCAACTAAATAAAAAATGAAACTATTAAGTTTCTAAAATATGTCATAATTGGTATTATATCAATATTAGTACAATTGAAGCACGCATTATCTTGAACCTGGATATTTTTATTGTTTGACATAATCGGTTAGACTAACTTGGATCAATAATAGTGTAAAAGTTTAATGAGAATTTGTGTGTATATCTACTCAAGAACCAAAAATGCCTTCAATCAATTAAATTTTTATGTGCTGCTTGTTCTCATGACAAATTCATCGTTCCATCACTAGCTAAAGTTTCATTATTTCTAAAAAAAAATCAGGGATAACTTGGAGTCGACTTACCCTGTAAACCATCTAGAAATTTCATGATATTAATATATGAATCTACTAGATTGTCACATGTGTGTTTATTATACATTTGTAACCTGATGTTTGCGATATTATTTTTTCAATTATTCGATTACAAGCATAATTTTCAAATTACACAATTAAGACAATTCATCTTAATAATGATAGCAAGTTTACATTCCAAAACTTTTGATGATTATTAGTTGGGATAATGATGGAATATCTTATTGCCTATGATTTAGTATTGTAGACATGCATTGCAGACTCTACAATGGCAGTTAGTTTATAGTTCTTGCTTTGGGTAGTAAATAAGCAGAATGTTTAAGGAATTTATTGAGAGAAATTCATATTTGGCCTAAGCCTCTGCCACCGGTTTCTATCTAATGTGATAGTGAAGCTTCGTTAACTTACAATGGCAAGTCGAGACACATTGGTCTACGAAATAGCTTGATTAGATAACTTGTTTTGAATAATATAATCACTATTGATTATGTAAACTTAAGTCAAAACTTGACGGGTCATTTGACAAAAAGCCTTGGAAGAGATTTAATTTTGAAAACGTCAAAACGAATGGGATTGTGGCCAATTGATAATCATCAATGATGGAAACTCAAAATAACGCTTGACAAGTCAAGACCTTAGGTTCAATGAGCAAAGTACATCACATGAATGATTGCAAACACATGTTTTGTCCCAAAGTAAAAGTGTTTGATAAATGTATCACTATATGGGAGCCTGAGTTATTAAAACAATCAATGGACTAAATAGTTTTGCTATAAATTACCTTAGATACTTTGATATTTTTGATAAGTCTATCTACGTGAATATCAGGGATGGTGCCGTCCCTAAAGTAGTCTTGGCCAAATTATTCAAGATATTCACGAAGTAAAAACTAGGATATAGGACACATGCCCTATACACGTGTCAATTTTATACATACCAATATATTTTCAAGTTAGTGTGTGGAGTGCTTCCAGTTAATCACATAGGGTCGATGGTTCAAAGCCTAGCTACCACGCCACCTTGATTAGCATTTGAGGTATTTCCACTAAGTGGGAGTTCAAGTCCAAAATACACATTCATCTATTCATGAATTTGATGAGTTCATATGAGAATTATTTTCAAAATGTTATTTTTTTTTAAATGGTAGAGGATCGTTGAATTGATTTTCTAAATATGTCGTTTTGACATGTGTATGACACTACATAAATGGCTCAAAACTAGTGTTAGATGAAGCATTGAGTGGAACGAGCATTTGAGAACGATAAAGAGTGAAATCGAGAGAAAATGGGTGGCCACCACGGCTTGCTTGCCGTGGCCCAGCCGCGGCATACAGTGCAGGCCAATGACCTGCGGCAAGGCTACGGTTTGCATACCGCGACCTGCAGTGGCAAACTTGCACATGTTCGCCTCCCAATTGATTTTTTGGCATGTTTTCATTATGAATTCGATTTTTGTGTATCTTAATGAATTGATGTGATCTTTTTAAACCATTTTAACTATTGAGATGTGTCCATTGACAATCTATAAATATAGCATAATTGTTGTAAAGATTTTAGACAATTCTTAATCATTTTCTTATATTTTTGCTACTCTAAATAAAGTTTGATCTCATTGTCTTGTTTATATCTGAAATATTGTAGAACTGGATATAAAATTCTCTCATATAATTTTCTAACTTCTTTTTAGTGCTTGGTTTACTTGTGTTATTGCATAGACGCAAGTAAACACTTAAATCATATTCCATTACATCACAAAAGCAACTTTAGATTTTGTATGCACTACAATAGAGTGAGAATTTTCTCTTAAGGAAAACGTCTATCACACGTCTTGGAATTATCTGTAAGTTCGAGTTTTAGATTTTGTTCGAAAGACTCAAGCCATTGCAACAACACTCTACTCAAACAATTACACTTGTTTTTCCTTCGTTTGGTAGTTTGGTTTTTTCCCACTGAATTTTTATCAAACAAAATTTTTAACGAATCGGTTATTGTGTAAGTAGTCATTCAAGAGAAAGTATTTTACAATAACAGATAATAATGAATGACTATTTGATTTTATTTAGATATCTATATAATTATCATATTTATTCTAAAAGAGTGTATTTTATTTAGATTACAAGTCTAATCGAAACTCTCTATATAAATGTCATTATTGTAATAAATTTATATACTTGAATTTTACTCTCTCAATTTTGTTCACTTATTTCGTCGTTTTATAACATAAAAAACATGTTTAGTATAGTGTACTCCAAAATTTAGACAATTTAAAAATCTAATTTCAATTCCGTCCCCACATCCCATGATTTTTTCTTTTAATTGGGCAGGGTAGGTGGAACAACTTCATTGTGGCATCTCATCATAACACTTGGAATATGCCATACCAAAAAGCAAACTATTTTTAATTAACACATAGATATGGTTTGAATAATTAATTAATCAACTTGGTCAATATAGCCAACACATATTCTAATCCTAAATATGCAAAAATACATGCTATTTTGGAATCTTTAAAAATATTTTTTTAATTAATTACCACCACTTATTACTATAGTATTTAAAAAGTTTCGTGTTAATATTGACTTTTGTATTTGACGTCTATTCTTTTAAATTCTAGTTTTTTTTTCTTCTTCTAAATTTATGTTCAATTATATTTTTCACGAGATTCATAAATTTTTAACTACACGTTTCAATATTTCTTCAATTTTTATTAAAATCTTTTTACCAAACAGACACTAAAACAAATTAAACAAAATTAAACAATTGAATTTATAATTAAGTTGGTAGAGTTCGACTCTCAAAACAAATTAATTAAACACTTAATTGTAATTGGCTTAAACCAAACACGTGCTAGAGCCCCCTGGCTGCTTTTGAAATAGGCAAATTAAATGCAACACTTACCTCTTTGTGATAGGTGGTAGGTATGATGATACTACTCAATAATAGAAAAAATAGCATATTTAATCTTTTATTTTTTAAAGATGTAAGAGATATTATCTTAATCTTTAAAAATAGTATTTAACATCCCAATATTTGAAGAAATTAATATAGTAAGTCTTTTACGATGAAATTGTTCTTCTATTTAAATAAACTAAAAAGAAAAAGAAAAAATAATAGAAAAATAACCAAATGTAACCCCAAAATAAAAAATAACAAAGAGACCATCTTCTTCTACCCAATCCTCCACATTTCCTTCTTCTTCTTCAGTATCCATTATCTCTAATTGCACTGTCTACCTAGAAAAGATGCTTCCGGCACAATGGGTATTCACGCATTTCCTCCACACTACACTTATTGTTTTTTCACTCAATTCTCATTCTTTTTCGATGTAGTTCGCGATGAGAGGGAATTGCCTAAAATCTTGTGTTTTATACATGCTTTCGATGATACAAGGTTAGGCGTTTAATATGTAATATTTTGCAAGTGGTGCTTGTGGTTATGGGAATTTGTACAACTAAGGCGCGTGAACAAGGAAGCACGAAGCACGGCTTTATTTAAAGATGGCTTCAATTGTGGCTTCTACTTTCAAATAAAATGCGATGGGACGGAGGAACTCAAGTGGTGCAACATCGGCACCCCCTCCATTTATGTTACCCTCGCCAATTTTTGCCCTCCAAACTACGCATTGCCCAATGACGACGATGGGTGGTGCAACCCCCTAGGCCCCACTTCGATCTTTTCATGTCCATGTTTTTCCAGATCGCCAAGTACTGTGCATTTAGAGATGATGGATACTGAAGAAGAATGAAAAATAAGAAGTTGGTGGAAGAAGATGGCCTCTTTATTATTTTTTATTTTTGGGTATTACACATGGTTATTTTTATTCTTTTTTATTCTTTATTCTTGTATTTTTTTTCTTGTTGTTTAAAAGGTTGGGGGGTGGAACAATTTCGTTATAAAGAAACTACCATACATATTTCTTCAAACGTTATAGATATCTAATGCTATTTTTAAAAGTTAGTGGTATATCCCTTACATTTCTAAAATATTGAAGACCAAATACACTATTTTTTCTTAATTAAAATAATAAAATATCGTGTTTACGTGTCTAATTTTTAAGAAATTTAAAAAAAAAATAGTAAAATGTATAGTTAAAAAGTTGATAAAAATTATAGGTCCCACCAAATATGTAGTTAATAAAAATGAGTTTGAAAAAAAGAGTTCAAAAAATTAAGACAAACATGCTCCTAAAATATAATATCTATTGAGAACAACTCTATAAAAAAGTCATATATCCATGTAACATTATTTCGAACAAAATCTTAGATCGACGTCTTTAGAGTTTTAAACTATGTTTACAATCCCTAGTGCTTGAGAACAAAGTTTGTCAAGCAAGAATCGACTTGGTATGGAACTTCTAAATTAAGAAACAAAACACATTACTAATTTAAGTATTACAATCACAACATTTTTAACTAAATCTTCTACATCATATGGTATAAATATCAAGTCACCACCAAAACTCTGTCCAATTCATATATTAATTATAAAACTAACTTTTAAGAATTAGCAATGTTTTAAACTGGGGCTCTTTTGTATTGGGAGCTCCGTTTGTCCAAAAACTTTCTTTTTTTTGTATAGAATTTTTTATATAGAATTTTTTTTTTTAATATATTAGTTCGATTTAATTTTTTTAACTCTCATCTAAATCTGCTCTTAATTTTAAAATTTATTTACAATTTGACTCTGTAAAATGTAAATAGTTAAAGATGGATTATAAAAGATTAAATAATAAATAAACAGAAAAAAATGAGGGTTAAATAATAGCATGGCACAAAAATAGAATATTGCATTGAAGGCGGCACTATTTATGAACCAAACCAAACTAAACCTCCGTGATTTCGGTTATGCCACCCTACTTCTCCAGTACTAGGAAAAATCTTGTCGCTTTCGTTCCGTGTTGAAATAAAATATTAATATATTTTTTCTTATTAATTAGTTATTAAACGATATTTTTTTTTTGGGGGCAGGAACCTTTTAGGAAAGAACAAATTATTATTTTTGTGGGGAAACATAAGAAAACTCACTATTTTTTATTATATTTAAAATGAATAGGGATTCTATCATATCTATAAATACTAAAGTGTTACCTCGGATTCAAAATTAAAAAAAAAAAATTATTATTCACACTTATTATTAGTTAATAATGCAAGTAATTGAATTTATATGTTTATTCTGATAGAAAATAAGATATTTAAATAAAAAAATTTGGATCGAATGACTATTTATCTATTGTATTTTTATGCAAATAGAAAACAAAAAAAACTCTACGGAAAAATAGTAACTTAAATTTAACAGTGTTTAAGAAGGAATTAGAATGCTGGTATGACATAACGGTGCACCCTATTTTCATTTTTCGAATGCCATGGTAGCTTTCCTTCTCTTCTTCAATAGGAGAAACAACTATCTCCCTTCTGTCTATGATTAAATTATAATATAAGCATGTTAAATTAGTTAAACATGCTTTTTATTTACACATTTACAAAATTCATAGCTTACAATTCACTTAGTATTTACATATTTTATAAGACACATAATTTATACTTAATATATATATATATATATATATATATATATATATATATATATATATATATATATGATCTTCTAATCATCGGTGATGTGGCATATTAATTACTATGTTGATTATATTTGTTGGTAATAAATATACAATGTAGTCAATATAGTAATTAATATGTCAATTTAATGTATATTTCGTTTATATACGATCTCCCCGAATGTGTGAGGAGATTGGCCCACTTCATCGAGGTGTATCCATTAAAGAGATCGCCCTCGTTTCATTTATACATTGAATATGTGGGACTACTATTATCCATTAAATATAAACGTTATGTCATTGATGTTTAGCAAAAGTTTAAACACCTAGCAGAGAGATCATTAATATATATATATTATATATATATATATATATATAAAACCCATCACCCAACCCCAACTCCAACCCAAATATAAAATATTTTTATATTACTAGCAAAATATGTTTGGTAAAGGTTTTATATATTATAAGTAAAAATTTCTACAGAATATGTAGTCATGTAGATAAAAAAAAAATTTGTGATCATTATAAATAAAAATAATATTCACCTAACTTATAAGAGCATCTCCAATGAGCTCTTTAAATATAAAATTCTCTCTATTTTAAAGAGTCAAACTTTAAAATTATGCTTCAACAGACTATTTAAATTAACTTTTTAAAATAGAGAGTGAGTTTGGCTCTCCAAAATCCACTCTCTATAATTAAATGCATTCAAACAATTTCAATTTTCAATACTCCATATAATGATTGAAATAAATAGTGTATATAAAATAAAATAGAATAAATTGAATAAAATCATATAATAATTAGGAGAGAGACATGTTAAAAAAAAATATGAAAAAATAATAAATACTTATTGGAAGAAATAAAATATAGTGTTAAAAATAAAGAGATTGTTAGAGCACTTAAAAAAATTTACTCTCTAAATTTATAGACGTTTTCTAAAACATCAAATATGCTCTTTATTAATAGACAGCCTATTTGAAATGTTCTAAGTTATTATAAACATTAACTATTCCACGTACGCACGGCTCTTCTCACTTAGAAGACTCGCAAATAACTATCTTTTATTACGTGTCCTTTTGGCACACCCAAAGCTTCAAAAAAAATTTCAATTTGACCGTCTATATATACAACATATACATACAAAAGAACTCCAAACTTGTCAACTTTTTCTTGATTTTCACCTGAGATTTCCAATTTTTATACACTAATAATATTAATTCTTACTACTATGATCTCCTCTCTCAAGCACTCAACTTTAGCACTGCACGGCCCAGATATTCTTCGGTCAAGATCTCCGGCGCCGGCGTCGACCCGCCACTTGCCGTTGCTTCTACCGGCCAAGGCTGTTTCTCTCTCTAAACCCCTCTACATCGTTTCACCAGAAGCTTTCTCCACTTCTTTAAAGAAATCTTTAAAGTATGAAAAGGAAAGGTCCTTGATCACGTGTAAAGCATATGAAGCCGACAAATCGGAGCCGATCAGTGAGTCGCCGGCGGCGAAATCCGAGGCGGCGAGGAGAGTGAAGATCGGGATTTATTTTGCCACGTGGTGGGCTTTGAATGTGATCTTTAATATATATAACAAAAAAGTGTTGAATGCTTTTCCATTTCCATGGTTAACTTCAACGCTTTCACTGGCTGCTGGATCATTAATCATGCTGATTTCTTGGGCTCTGAGGATCGCTGAAACCCCAAAAACTGATCTTGATTTCTGGAAGACCCTTTTTCCTGTAAGCATATTTAGTGTTCTACAAGATCTGAAGTTTGCTTCTTATGCAGTCCTACGATCTGTTTTTTTTTTTTCCCCCTCAATGAATTCTGTGATCTGTGTGTGTTTCTGTTATGGGTTTTCTGACACCGGTAATTTGTTACAACCTTACGACTCACCCTCAAAACCTAGCTATTGTCTCAAAAGCTAGCTATTAAGGAGAGCAATAGCTAGCTATTAAGAGCATCTCCAAGCTCTTTAAACATAAACATAAGATGCTCTTTAATTTAATGAGCGAACACTTAAAATTCTGCTTTTCTGCTTCAACAGACTCTTCAATTTAACATTTTAATTTAGAGAGTGGGTTTGGAACTCTAAATTTAACATTTTAAGAGCATCTCCAATAGAGTTTTTATTTATAAAGAGCATATTTGACATTTCAAGAGAGCATTTATAAATTTAGAGAGTAAAATTTTTTATGTGCTCCAACAATCTCTTTATTTTTAACACTTTATTTTACTTTTTTCAATAAGTATTTATTATTTTTTCAATTATTTTCTTTTAACATGTCTCTCACTTAATTATTATATGATTTTATTCTATTTTTTCTATTTTATTTTGTATACACTATTTAATTTAATCGTATTGAAATTTGAAATTTTTTGAATGTATTTAATTATAGAGAGTGGATTTGGCTTTCCAAATTTGGAGAGCCAAATCCACTATCTATTTTAAAAAGTTAATTTAAAGAGGCCGTTGAAGCATAATTTTAAAGTTTGGTTCTTTAAAATAGAGAGAATCTTATGTTTAAAGAGCCTATTGGAGATGTTCTAATATAGAGCCAAACCCACTCACTATTATTAAATGCATTGAAATAATTTCAATTTTCAATACTTGATATATTGACTTTAATTAAATAATACGTACAAATTGGGAGGGAAACATACGAAGGAAAAAAAAGAGGAGAGAGAAAAATATTAATTGCTTTTTGGAAGAAGTAAAATGAAAAGCATAGATGAGGATGTTGGAATGTTCAAAAAAATTGCTCTTTAAATTTATAGATGTTCTTTAAAATGCTAAAGATGTTTTTAAATATAGATGAGCCATTGTAGATACTCTAAGGGGAGGTGAACACTCAAAAGCTAGCTATTAAGAAGAGGGTGTCGAAGGTTATAAATCACACACCTAAAGTCCATATTTTCGATCCCATAACTTGCAATGGGAACCATGACATAATTCGTGTTGGTACAATTATTTTTCAGGGTTTTTGATCTTCTGTGGAGACGACAGTACAATGGACAAACTAAGTCGATAGTACAATGGACAAAATTTTAGTTTGTGTCGAGTCCACCTTACCAATTATACCTTCTCGACATGAACTCGACCGACAAAATTTTAATTTCTTTTTCTTCGCTACAACAGAGTCAAAGTTACCATTTTCTTTTTCTTTTTTCTTTGAACCTCTCAACATGAATTGAAAGTACACTGGGCAATTTGAATTCAACAGTACAATGGACTAATTAGTTTCTTTTTCTTTGTTAATTATTCTTAATGAATTTTGAACTTTTAGGCATGGATCCATGGCCCATGTAACTGACAGAACTTTAGTTTCTTGATAAATTGATTAATGTTGATGTTGGGTTGGTGTGTTAGGTTGCTGTTGCACATACAATTGGGCATGTTGCAGCTACTGTGAGTATGTCAAAGGTGGCTGTATCATTTACTCACATAATCAAGAGTGCTGAGCCTGCTTTCAGTGTTTTGGTGTCAAGATTTCTCCTGGGAGAGACATTTCCACCATCCGTTTACTTGTCACTTGTTCCGATCATTGGTGGTTGTGGTCTCGCGGCCCTCACCGAGCTCAACTTCAACATGATTGGTAATTTGTTGATGTTGGTTTGGAATCTTCAATTTTGCGATTTTATCGAGCTTTGTTTGGTTAATTTTGTTCCGTTTTGCTTCATTTGCTCTGGTAGAAGGGAGTATTGTCATTCATCATAGAACTAAATTTGATTATAACATGCTTGCATAAGCTTAACACTTACTCTTCTAGAAACTAAGTTAAAACTTAATGTTAGTAAAAAAGTAACTTTGAAAATCATATTTGGCAATGTAAGTAACTTAAAAGTAAATTTGACTTACTTTTAAGCACAACCCAACATTTTAACTTTTCCTTGTTATGAAATACTAGTGACCTCATAGGGAGCATGAAACTTGTCTTTTTTGTTTATTTTATCATAAATTCTTCATGGAGTCACATGATTCTGTTTAAGTAGATGACTGTGGTTGGCATTTTCTGGTATTTTTGAAAATTGAATTAACTTGTAGGGGCGTTGAACGGAAATTCCCAGTATTCATGTTGTTTTCTTATGCATATGTATGTGGCTGTTGGCTGTTCACATCAGGTTTTATGGGGGCCATGATATCGAATTTGGCGTTTGTATTCCGGAACATATTTTCCAAGAGGGGCATGAAGGGCAAGTCTGTTAGTGGAATGAACTACTATGCCTGCTTATCTATGCTCTCTCTTTTGATTCTCACTCCATTTGCAATTGCTGTCGAGGGACCACAAATGTGGGCCGTTGGATTCAAAGAAGCTGTATCTCAAATCGGACCCCAGATTATTTGGTAATTACATGATGCCACCTACCTACATTTGTTTCGTTTTATTTTGTCTAATATTGCATGTATGATGTCATGAAAATACTTTAAATGTAAAAACTAGACTTGTATTTTGACTCTATTTATCCTATGCCTGGGGGAAAATGATAGACATAAATACAAAATCTATGTATTGCTAATTCTTTGGATATCCATCCTTGTGTCTAATAAAATAGGCCTTTTGTAGAGGAGAATAGTTTCATGAGTATTAGGATGCATAAAGATGAATTTCATATTTGTGTAAATTTTGTGGACGATTAATCTCCCCATATAAGAATATAAATTATAAATTCAAGAAAACCTATTTACTCCTTGAATGGAATCTATTGTTATATGGTTTGTTTATCAAAATTACGGTCTTTAATTATGCGGGCGAAACTCATTTGAGTAGTTTTTGATATTCTTGAGGTTTATTCTTCATGTCGAATTTTGGGGAACATAGTACTAAATTTTGTTTCTTTTAGCCTTTTTGTCAAGATTTGGAGGTTTGTTTCCTTACTGTTTATCAGTTATTGATGTTTATGTTGTTGATTTTTGTAAACAACAGGTGGATGGCAGCCCAGAGTGTGTTCTATCACCTATACAATCAGGTGTCATACATGTCGCTGGATGAGATATCTCCCTTGACGTTTAGCATTGGAAACACAATGAAACGTATTTCTGTCATTGTCTCCTCTATCATCATTTTCCGTACACCCGTGCAACCCGTCAATGCTCTTGGGGCTGCCATTGCAATTCTTGGAACTTTCTTGTATTCACAGGTAATTTGCTTACTTTTCCCTAGTCGACTTTTTTTTCTCAGTACCGTGGCTGAAAACTTGATTCTGTTGACACTGCTAGATTTCTTGCCATTTAACATAACGAACTTCTGAAAAAAGCATCACTTTTGTCACAGTTCAACACCAAGTAATGTTTATTGCCGAACTGAGATGGGATTGTATAGTCTTGTGAATAATATCGTGATCTATGATTGGGACAAAATGGTTTTATCCATCTGCATGTTAAACATTAATGAGGTTCTCGTTTTTGTCTATTATTTCATGCTTCTCTGGGTGTTTTGATAATATAACCAATTGATATTGATTGGACATTGAAGGCTCTAGCAACAATTTTATTACTGATTTCCGTTGGCCTCTTCCTTTTCCCAATAAACCATTACAAAGCTGATTCACAAATCTACCAATTGCATATGAACACGTTCATTCTCTTATTATTTTCGTTACTCTTCACTTATAATTTGTTGTTTTGACAGGCGAAGCAGTAAGGAAGCGGAATTAGGAATTCAGTTTGGTCGAGTAGGCATGAACTGGACAGAAGTAGCTGTCAAGGTTCGTGTAGCTTGAAGATCAATAAAGTTTGTAGTAAGTGGAGCAGCGGCTTTACTTGTAGATATCAATAATGAGTTATGAAAACTTGGATCTTATACATATTCATTTTAGGCGGTTTTTTGTGTTTCGTACTGCACCCCCAAAGTTTGAGTTAAGAACTGAGAAATGTACCAATAAACAATGGCAACTCTTTTTCCCTGTTAAGGAGCAGCTATTTAGTCTATCGTTCGTTCGTTAGATGGACGGATTTCCTTGATATTAAGGTGCCAAGGCAGTCGAAGAATATAAAGAAGAAATATAACAAAGTTCAATGAGTTCGACCATTATGAGATTTGCTGGACGTAAACTCTTAACCCATTTGCTCATCCCAACAGTCGACAATGAGGCACAAAACATGATACACAAGCTAAAATGTAGTTTAGAATTTTTTTGGAAAAAAAAAATTACATCGACTTGATCCACACAACAAAAAAATCTTCTCAAGAAATGCTCACCCGAGTTTCCTAAAAGTTCACATGCTCACATTGAAATTAAGAGTAATGATATAGCATTTATATAGTGGGTAATAATTATAGTGCAAAACTTGACACGCGTGGCATCACGCGCATTGGTCACTTTTTAAAAAATTTAAAACTTTTTAAAAAGTGACCAATGTGATGATGCTACATGTCAAGTGGGTACCATAATTATTACCCACTATGGGTGCTATATCATCTTTCTTGAAATTAATACCATTAAAGCTGTAACTGTTTAATGGCTGTCTGAACATCCTTATCTCCTCTTCCACTGCAGTTGAGGACAACTTTAGTTGCATCGGAAAGCATAGGGCACAACTTCTCTAGATAAGCCAGTGCATGAGATGTCTCAAGTGCAGGAATAATGCCCTCAAGCCTAGATAATCTCTTAAAAGCTGCATTACACAGGCAGAGTAATACAATTTAGTGTATGTTTGGATCGCAGTACTCAACAGGGACATTATTACAAACAAAATTTAAGATTCTTTTTTTCATTAATAGTGTCCAATCCTGTATAATTAATCCATCCTACCAAACAGATCAGTGGGAAAATGGAAGGTGAAGGATGGGATGCCTAACAATACATACACCCTTACTATTACTCCATCAAGAACAACATAAAACAATTGGACCATAAAGGGAGGGAAAGCAATAAAAGGACCTTGGGGTTGTTTATTAATCAAGTGTACCTATGATAAACAAGGAATTCCAAAGGACTGGACTGCTGCGTATACTAAAGATAAATCACGGACCAAATAGAATATTAGATATCTCTCGTTACCTTCTAAAGCCTCCTCATCAGTGACGCTATAATACTCGGCACGCCCAATATCTTTTAGAAAACTGTGCTCTGGTCCAACTCCAGGATAATCCAAGCTATGGAACCAATAAAGAAACATTTCTTAGTCAGGAAAATATATGAAAACAAGTCGCATCTTAAATTATTGGTAGAAATAAACATGGTTTTACCCTGCACTTATAGAATGTGGCTCGATTATTTGCCCATCGTCATCCTGCAACAAGTAGCTCATAGCTCCGTGCAAGACTCCAATTTCTCCTTTAGTCAACGTCGCAGCATGCTTACCGCTGTCCAAACCGAACCCAGCAGCCTCCACGCCAATCAGCCTAACATCTTTGTCGTCGACAAATTCATGAAAGAGGCCCATTGCATTTGAACCTCCACCAACACATGCAACAAGCACATCAGGTTTGCCACCCCATTTTTCCAATGCTTGTTTCCTTGTTTCTTTACCAATCACTGCATGGAAGTCTCTTACCATCATAGGATATGGATGGGGCCCTGCAACAGATCCCAGGATGTAATGAGTTGATTCCACATTGGTTACCCAGTCTCGTATAGCTTCAGATGTGGCATCCTTCAGCGTTGCAGTCCCAGAATGAACTGGTATTACCTATATGTGAGTTCGGAAAATTAAGTCAAAAGCAGCATTATAAATTGTATTCCCGAGCCATTTAAGCAAAGTCGTCAAAAAGCAATTGAAAAGCATGAAATGTCATGCAGTAATAATAAATTCATTTGCACAATCACTCTTAACTAAGGAATTGATGATTACATTAGACAGATTCTTTTCATGGATAACAATGAGGCTCACAAACTCGGAAGCTGCTAAAGATGGTAGATATATCAGAATCAGAAAGGAATTTACAGATGAAGTTCGTTCTTGTAATTGTGAAATGAACTGATAAAAATATAGTTTCATAATCTCCAGTGTTCAAAAAGGCTAAATAGGAGAATAGAGGCGTCTTGCATCCGCAAGGCAAGACGTAAGCCTCGAGGCACCAATAAAATAATTGAAGAATTATAAAAAAAAAAAACAATATTATGCTCATAACAAAATTAAAGTCGAACTTGCAGTTGGAAACATAAAAGACATCAATACAGTAGCAAACAATGAATCGGAAGAGCAGTAATTGAACTAGTAATTACATGACAAGACCAGTAATCCACAACTGGAACTAACAAGCTATTAGCAAAAAAATTGTTAGCTTTGGTTTTAAAAGAAACGCAAAACACAGAGTCAAGAAAACAGAAATGCGGAGACAAAATCTAAGACAGAGAAAGAAAAGAAGAAAAATTTGTCTGTTCTTGCTATTGCTGGTCTTTTCTTCTCTCTGTCTGTTAGGGGTAGCCAGTAGAGGGCCAGGGGGCACACAGGGTGTTCATTTTTTCTCTTCTCTAACCTTCAATTCTTTTCTTTTCTTTTTATTTTATTAGTTTTTAAGAAGGTTTGTATTAGGAACAGCCCAAAAATCTTAAAACATTCTGGAAAGCCCAAGCAGCTGGTAAGAACACAGCCCCAAAAGTGGCAACTCCCAGCCGTCAAGAGGCTTATGCCCTGAGTTTGACTCAGTAAGCCAAGGTGTAAGCCATGACAGAACACCTTAAGCAAGAGGTGCCTGGGGGTGCTTTTGAAGACACTGCTAGTCTGTGATCATGAAGAGAAACCTAAAACCAGATTGACCACTTGATGCAAGCAACAAAAACAATTCAAATAAAGAATGCATGTGTGGACTCTTGCTGCATACAGCATCCTAATGAGCTGAATGCTTGAAAGTACTCCAAACCCACTATGATAAAATTGTTTTGCAATCACGATCTCCACATAGTTGTCCAAGCATGACAACGGCTTTAGTCAAAAGATTTACCATCCCTCTTGTGTATGCTAAGAGATTATTGATGCATGGTTCCAATTACATTGGATAATTCAAAAGAACTAGTAAAAAACTAATTGACAAACAAACCTCAGCTCCAAGAAGTCTCATTCTGAAGACATTGAGTGCTTGTCTCTCCATATCCTGAGCACCCATATAGATAACACACTGTAACCCAAAGCGAGCACATACAGTAGCGGTGGCAACACCATGCTGACCAGCCCCTGTTTCAGCAATGATACGCTTCTTGCCCAAACGCTTGGCTAGCAATGCTTGGGCAACAGCATTGTTGATTTTGTGGGCCCCAGTGTGGTTAAGATCTTCTCTTTTGAGGTAAATATGTGGCCCTTTTCCATCAGGACGTTTATAGTGCTCTGTAAGTCGTTCAGAAAAGTAAAGAGGAGTCTCTCTGCCAACATAGTCTCTCAATATGCCACCTAACTCTTCCTGCATGTAGTACAATCAGTCATACATTTTGATATATGGTGTTCTATTACTTAAAAAACTAATGGTATCGTTACAATGTCTTAAAACACATGATTAGACTGAATACTTGAATAAATTTGCAGTATTAAGTTCTTGAAATACAAATTCATAGCTGAATCATGTTGAAAATACCTAACTATTTCATTTTCTAATAGCATCACTTGTCTAGACAACAAAGCAAATTTCAGTAAAATCACCGATCATTTAATTCATGACTTTTTTCGATTAGTCAAATTATTGTACCTGGAGCTAGACAACATGTGTGCAATGCAAATTGATCCAATTAAAATTTATAACAAAGTTAGAAATCGTGAATCAAGATAAATTAATTAAACACGAATTGATTAACAGAAAAATGAAAAATGAATTAAATATACATTCCGCAAAAAACGGATCTTTTGGAAAGACCTGAAATTCCTGGTCAGAAGCGAGGGATTTGAATGCGGTCTCGAGCTCCGTGAGGGCGTACATTAGGGTTTCGGGAACATATTTCCCGCCAAACTGTCCGAACCGTCCGAATGAGTCCGGCCGCTGCAGAACCACCGGTTCGAGTTGCTGGTCCGCCATTGCCACTGGCTGCTGTTTAGCCAGGGTACAGAAAATAGAATGAGTTTTTGGATTCAAATGGCAAGGAGGAGTAATTTTGTCGAATTTGATTGGCAAAAGGGAATAGGAATCAGCAGAGGAAGGGAGGGCTGTTCGGGTTGTACAGGGTGCAGCGGAGGAGAAGGCCATGTTTGGATGGAGTAGATTTAAGTTAAAATGTAAATGAACAAGAAGGATAAAAATGATATTTAGATTTTTGTTTGGGGTGTGATTTAAATATAATGGAGGTGACGTGGCTGATTTGGTGTATCAAAAAAATTTGTCGGATGTATTAGAATATGCTACATTGAGGGTGTAATCTGTGGACCAGTTGTGCAAGTTGGGGTGGGGACAGCACGTGCATGTCCGTAGAAAAGCTAAGTTTACCAAAAATGTCACGCACCGCATGTGAGCTTGACTGCCACAATTGAGGTAAATGAGAGCGGTAGAGCTACCATGTTTGTGCATTACCGATAAGATTTTAGGAAGTCAATTTAAAAATAACTTGCTTTTTGTGTTATATGGAGCTTCCAACTACATTTGGAAGGAATTTGTTTGTTTGTTTGGTTAGTATACGTAGTGCAGTGACATTGTATAATTTCAGCAAATTAAAAGGACAATAACTTAGTGATCAAGTGTTAGTTGGAGCTGAATTTTGGAAATATTGATATTGAGGTCAACAATCTCACTACGGATCAAACGAAACGTCATTTGGAATTCGGAAGAAAAAGTTAAGAAAATCATGATTCACCAACCTTAAAACGTCTAATGGTGAAACTTGAGTAAATATTGCTAAGTCTATTATAAGGAGACATATTTGGTGAGCAATCAATCAGTTCTCTCCGTACTTCCATCCATACGAATGGATATTAGGTTATCCTTATACACAAAATGCACAATCCATGGGGGACTATGGGGGAGGGGGCACCTAAAGATCTACTTTAGTATCGTGGTAGGATGGCTAAAGTACTTGTCTAGGATCGGGAATCTAGCATGTGGCTTTGGGCCTTCATTGCCCTTGTTGGGCACCCGTGAGTGGCCGAGGTCCATGTATTGGGATATTTTTTCAAAATTTGTCAAAATCAAAAGATGCACTAATTGTTGAAAAGAAAAATATGTGATATTATATTATATTATACTAGTGTTGCACCCGTGCGATGCACGGGAGGTGTAATTACAAAAAATAATTTCGATAATTTTTTATGAAAGTTAATTAGTAATAATAAAATCAAACACTAAATCTTAATTAGTATTAAACACATGTATATGTTGACCAAAGCGAAGATAAATTAATTAAGTATTTAAAATATAGATAATTAAATTTAAAACGTATTGAACAATTAATTTTTGCAATGATAACAAAATTTTGAAAATATGATTTTTGACTTATTTTTCTTTCATTTTGCATTCACTGTCTTCCATAATAATCTTGAAAATGCAATATCTTAAATGTGATCTCTTAAATCTTAATTAGCATTGAAAAATCCATGCATATTTTGACCAAAATAAAGATAAGATTAATTAATTAAATTAAATTATTTAAGTATTTAAATTATGGATAATTAAATTAACATGCATTGGAAAATTAATTTTTGCAATAATAACAAAACTTTAAAAATATAGATTTGGACTTATTTTTATTTCAATGTGCATTGATTATTTTCCATAATAATCTTGAAAATGTGATCTCTTAAATCTTAATTAGTATTGGAAAATCCATGCACTTTTTTTACCAAAACAAAGTAAGATTAATTAATTAAATATTTTAAATATAGATAATTAAATTAAAACGTATTTGATAATTAATTTTTGTAATGATAACAAAACTAAATTAGAAGGTAGATGGAGGCTATTAAATGTAGTATTATGAATGAACATTTAATGGCTATTAAAAAAATCCATTTATGAAGGCGAGAAAAAAAAATAGAAATTCTAAATAAGAAAGTACATTTGAGCGGGAAAATAAATTTTGAAGGCACTTCTGTTTTTATATATACTAGTGTTGCACCGGTGCGATGCACGAGATGTGTCATCACAAAAAATATTTTCTATAATTATCTAAGAAAGTTAATTAGTTATAATAAAATAATCTTGAAAATGCAATATATTAAATCTTAATTAGTATTGAAAAATCCATGCATTTTTTTGTACCAAAATAAAGATAAGATTAATTAATTAAATATTTTAAATATAGATAATTAAATTAAAACGCATTGGATAATTAATTTTGTAATGATAACAAAACTAAATTAGTTTTGTAATGATAACTAAATTAGAAGGTAGATGGAAGGACTCTAATTAAAAAACTACAAAATCGATACTATTTATTAAATGCAAAGATTAAGAATGAACATTTAATGCTATTAAAAAATCCATTTATGGGCGAAAAACAATAGAAATTCTTAATATAAAAGTATTAGGCGGGGAAAATAAAATTTTAACGGACATACGAAAATCTATGCATTTTTTTTTAAATTTTAATTACTATTACTTTTACATTCAAAAAAAATAATTTCACTTTCATCTATCTTCTCAGTAAATAAACTTTCTAGAAATCTATTGACTACACTACTAATACAATTTTATTTATTCTATTTTCTTATTACACAAAATTATATATTTTTATCCAATATTTATATTCAATTTCTTTTTAAATGAGCTTCCTCCCATAAAAGTAAAGATCATCCACAACAAAAACCAATGAAACACATTAATTCTTGAACTTTTTTTTAAATTGCAAAATATTACAAAACTAAAAACTCCAAATTAAAAATGAATAAGAATAATAACTAACATCAAAAGTCATTTGACTAATTTTTTATTTATTTATTATTCATTGAAGAAAATTTGTCAATTAGAAAGATGACTCTGGAAATTTTTATTTTTACTTTGTAAAAAATTCAAATTAAGTTTTTTATATAATTTTCATCCCATTATTGATTCAATAAAATTATTATTTATTCATTTTAAGTTGACCAAACACTAAATTTTAATTAGTATTAAACTCATACATACGTTGACCAAAGCGAAGATAATTAATTAATTAAAATATAGATAATTAAATTTAAAACGTATTGAAAAATTAATTTTACAATGATAACAAAACTTTGAAAATATGAATTTTGACTTATTTTTCTTTTACTTTGCATTGATGTCTTATATAATAATCTTGAAAATGCAATATTTTAAATGTGATCTCTTAAATAGTGTCATAATAGTGTTTTAGTTGAGTACAACTTTTCTAATAGTCCTATAACCATTCAATCTATTCGAAACATGTTTGGCTATTTTCTTATGTATGTTACTTTTTGTTGTTTTTTTTTATTGAAAAGTTATAAAGTAATGATTAATGAAAATTGAATAACACATTTAAACTATAACAAAAGTTTAAATGTGATTTCTTAAATTTTAGTTAGCAATGAAAAACTCATGCATATTTTGACCAAAATGAAGATAAGATTAATTAATTAAATTAAATTATTTAAGTATTTAAAATATGGATAATTAAATTAAAATGCAATTGAAAAATTAATTTTTGCAATAATAACAAAATTTTAAATATAGATTTGGACTTATTTTTCTTTCAATGTGCATTGATTGTTTTCATAATAATCTTGAAAATGCGATATCTTAAATCTTAATTAGTATTGAAAAATTTATGTATTTTTTCTACCAAAACAAAGATAAGATTAATTAATTAAATATTTTAAATATATATAATTAAATTAAAACGCATTAGATAATTAATTTTGTAATGATAACAAAACTAAATTAGTTTTGTAATGATAACTAAATTAGAAGGTAGACGAAGAGACTCCAATTGAAAAACTACAAAATCAGACGGCTATTAAATACAGTATTAAGAATGAATATTTAATGCTATTAAAAAAAAAATCCATTTATGGAAACTCCAAAAAAAATAAAAATTCTAAATAGAAAAGTATTTAGGCGGGAAAATAAATTTTTTGGCTCTTCTTTTATATATATATATATATATATATATATATATATATATATATATATATATATATATATATATATGAGCAATAAGAGAGAGGGTGTGCGAAGAGAGAGACTCAGCCACTGGCGTAGAAGGGTCTTTCTCAAGGTTAGGATGCAGAGTTGGCAGGGTTAGCAGAGTCTTGTTTAATCTGCTTAATGCGGAAGTCTTTTAAAATTCTATTTAATAATTCTGATATTTTTATAAGAAACTCAATAAATTGACTTATTACGATTTATTGTTTTTCTTCTAAAATTATTTCTATTTCTTCGATTCTTTGTTCTAAAAATGTTATATCTTTATTCTGTTCTATTATAGTTCTTTCAAGTAAATAGGAGTTTACTTCTGGAAATCTTTTAAATTTTAAATCTAATAATTTAAAATTAGTTCCTATTCTTTTTTTTACAAGTTCTAATTCTTTTTATGTTCTTTTAATGAGATAACTAAATTCTTCTAGGATTTTTGGAGGCAATATAATATAAATATTACTTGCTAAAGTTGGTTACGATGAAGAGGCTTCGTTTGTTCTTGAGCTTGGAGGGTTCATAAAAATTTTTGTTTTTCAAAATTTTGTATATCCTACTCGGTACTTCCTTTTCATAAATTCTTTTAAATGTTCTTAACAAATCTCTTTTTTTTTTTTTTTTTTTTTTTTTTTTTTTTTTTTTAATGAAATATAAATACCAAAACAAATATCACCACCTAAGACATGTTAACTTGAACTCGATTCCTTTTATTAAGGTTACCACCGGCACTCCCTTAATAAATTCCTAAATTAATTGATTCCTTTTCCCCAACATCTAAAGGACATCTAAGGCTCACTCCGGCCTACAATCCTTACTCATTTGGGTCACTCAGGATTAATTTAGAAACAGTATGGCTTCTAAAAATCAAGTTATGCTTTTATAACATGCATAGGATGAAATGAATGATACAACAAATATCAACAAAACATTTCAACAAAATACTTTATAAAACTTCATAAAAAAATTACAATAATGTAAACATTTTTTGGAGATCTGCTAATACATAAAAGAAATTACTACTAAGGATTTCCCTTTCGGAAAATCCCTTAATCTACTGAAAAACTTTAAACTTAATTACAAAGTTTAAAACATATACCTGAATACCAGCTTTCTATACAATATTTGGATTGAGAATTTTCTTATACAAGAGGGGTTTTGAGAGAGCAAAGGTTTTCTGGGGTGTTAAAGATTGACCGATTGAACCATGCTTCTCACAAATGAAAACTTCCCCTTATATAATAAAATTCTTGGGAGCAAAAAACAAAAGTCTAAAAGTAAATTTCTTGCTTTCTGTCTAATCTTTGGCACGCGTTTCACCGAGAAACTTCTGGCCAAATCTTGAAATGAAAAACCTTTTGCAATTTGATCCAGCTGTCTACCTTGTCCGGCATCTTTGAATTTTTCAACATCTTCTTTTGGCATGATCTGAATAATTCAAAAGTTCTGGCATCAAATCTTTCTTTTGAAAAATGTCTTGGCAAAATTTTCAATGTCTGCACAGTTCTTCTTCTGGCTTCTTGCGGAATTTTTCAAAAAGTAAACAGTTTCTTTTTTGTCTTTTTCTGCAGCTGTCTTTTTCTGGCAAGAAATCTATCAAAATGGCTACATCATCTTTGGCAGAAATTTCAAAAGTAAACAGTTCTGACTGGAAAGGAATCTTTTCTTTCTGAAACTTTCTGGAAATGTAATTGTCGTCTTTTGCTCTTCAGTGGAATCTTATCAAAAAAGTCTCTTGGCAATTCTGGAGAAAATCTTTCTGAAAAATTTCAAGTGGCCAAGTTGTGCTCTGCAGTAGGGGAAAAGGACATTCCCGAGTCTGAATTATCACAACCCAACCTTTCATTTCTCTCTCCGAAATTCTCTCTTACGAATTTTCATCTTTTTACGGTTTCGGATTCGAACATTGAATTTCTTTTTCTTTGCTATTTTTATTAATGACCTTTACTAAAACTTTCTCGATCTTTTCTTCAAGACTTTTTTCTTCTTTTTTATTTTTATTTCTTTTCGTAACAATTCTTCTTTTCAAAATTTTTTCATTCTTTTGATATTTCTCTATTTGGGAAAGAAGTCTTTCAACAGAAATAAAACTATCATTAGGGTCTTGACTGTCTTGGAGTATTTCTTTACCTTTAGAAATCGAGTATTTTGGGCTTTTGAACATTGGGCTTCAAGTGCGAATCGAGATAAATGTTGCGGGCTTTTGAGTAGTCTACTAAAATGTCAAATTTGCCAGCCGGGTGGCCAAGAGTATCCCAGATTGGGGTCTTTACTAAATCAGAGGGAAATCAACAGTTCCCGAGTCTGTTGAACTTTGGGCAAGTCCACACTATCAACGGATTTGATGAGTCTTTACCGACTACCGTTTGGTGAATTTGGACTAGCTATTGACTTCTTGGGCTCAATAGTACCCTTTGGATATGTCATCCTTAAGTTCAAAATCTGTTGTTCTAAAGCGTAAATCTTCTTACAGTAAAGATGTTCTTTCATTTAACAAATTCTGATTAGATTCATTGATGATCTTAAAATTGTTCTGCATACATTCACAATGTGTACAAAAAATCTTTTTGTCTTTGCTAGGTGAAAAGTCTAAAGGAGGATCTTCAAAATTCTTAAGTGAAGGAGAAATATAAAAATTTAATCCTATCAACTGCCTAGCTGAATCTAATGCTTCTTGATAATTTGAGAAACCTTTGTAGAGAGGGTCTTTGAAATCTCTAATGCAGTCTAAAACTTCTAACCATGAATGAAAAATTCCTGGCTTTTTACCTTTGATTACAACATAAAATTTAAACTTTTTACCTTGATTAAAATATTCTGAAAGTGCATTTAAAGAAGCTAGAAAATACTTTTGATCTTTTGGGTTCTTATTATATGAAATCCACAAATTATCTAAAATGCATCTTTCTTCTTTTGAAATAGAAATGTGAGGCAAAACTTTAAATGAAATATTACTATTCGGAAAACATAAAAGTTCTTGATTACCGAATCTAAAACGTTCTTGGTAAAACTGTCTGTTCTGACTAGATGAAGTCTGAAGTAAAGCAGAAGAAGCAAAGGAATTCCCTGGCGGGATTCCTGGTCTCAAAGGAGGTCTGGACATCTGTAAAGGAATGCAAAACAGTTAGATCAAAAATCTTTAGTAGTAATCATTCTACTTAAAATGTCTGCTGCCTTGTTATCTATTCCTTTAATATGCTCGAAATCTATATTAATACCTGTGTTTGTAATTCTATCTACAAAATTTAACCATCTCCTTCTACTGCTTTTCTTGGAATCTAACTTAAGCTTATTATAAAAAGAAACAATTGTCACAAGTAATCGATTCTAATCAAAATTTCTTTTCTAGAAACTATAAACAATTGAAAATCGTCTAAAGCATAATTAATTGCAAGTAATTCTGCATCTATGCTACTTAGATTACCTTTCTCTTTATAGCTACCGCTATTGTACCTACATATTCTTTCTGTAGTCTTGTCTGCATACTTATTAGGCTTACATAAAAGTATGGCTTCCCATCCTAAAATGCTACCGTCTGTCTCAATGATTAAAAAATCTGTATCTAATGGCATTGCTAATTCTGGCAGACTTTTAATTCTATTTTTAATTTCCTGGACTAATTTAACATCTTCTAAATTAAAATGTCTTTGTCCTGTAGGAGAGGTCTTTGAATATAAGGGTCCTGCAATTTTTCCTAAGTCTTTAATAAAGGGCCTAGCATAATTAACTAATCCTAAAAATTTTTGAATTTGCTTTAAGTCTTCTAACTTGTCTGGAAACTCTAAAGCTTTCTGTGCTATATGCGGTTGCAAGGAAACTTTTCCTTGTCCTATATTAACTCCTAGGAAATCTATAAATTCTTTAAAAAGAACCATTTTCTTTTTACTGATAATTAAACCGTGATTAATAAATTCTGAAAAAATGATCTGTAAATGACCTCTGTGTTCTCTTCTATTTTTGCTGAATACTAGGATATCATCTATGTATGTTACTACAAATTTACTATGCTTATTAAAAATACTATCCATCTTTCTTTGGAAAATGCCTGGGGCGTTCTTCAAACCGAAAGGCATGACCAACCATTCATAGTGTCCTTCTGGACATGTGAAGGCTGTCCATTCTATACTATCAGGATGCATCTTAACTTGCCAAAATCCTGACTTAAGATCAAATTTACTAAAAATCTTGCAGTTCTGAATTCTATTAATAAGAATGTTTTATGCGGTAATTTATAAGCATCATCTATGGTGTTATCATTAAGTCTTTTATAATTAAATACCATTCTACTTTTACCTCTTACTATCTCTCGAATGTTTTTCGACTATGAATCGGTGATCTATGGATCTGTCGATTTTTCGATTACTCCTAACTTAAGTAAGTCTTGAGTATGCATCTTAAAGTCTTTAAGATCTAAATTTGTTGCTTCAATATTCTTACATCTAATTATGTATTCTGGGTTCTTAATCTTAATTTCACATGTTACCTTGTCTTTTTCCCAGTATTTTAAAACATTCTCTCCTAAAATTTCCATTTTCTCTAACTTAGAGATTAAACTTTCTATATCCTGTTCTGTTATGAGAGTATAATAGATCTTTTCATTATCTAACAATTCTATTGTATCAAAATCAGAATCTTCTAAGTAATTGGATTCATTTTCTAATTCATCCTCTTCTGGATTTTGATTTTCTACTAACTGACATTCTCTTTCTAATTTACAGGGACATTCTTTCTTACTACTACTACCACCACGCTTCTCTCGAGCACTCGATGGAAAATAAATAGTCGTGTGGGGGATGAATAATGTATGCTTACGAAAATGTATAAAGTCTTTTGTAATTGTTACACTACCATTGTCTTTTAATAATAAAAACTTAATCCTAAGATAAAGTCGATTCTTTAAGATTTAACGGTCTAACCCACGTTGAATCTCTTGGTAATAATGTACTCTATACTTAATCCGCAATTAGTCTCAAAACTAATCTTACTATTTGGTCTTAGCAAATCAGTATAAGTATAATGTTTACTAGTCCATTTGTTGGGCTTCAATTGGACTTTTAGCTTTTACTAAAATTTGTGCGGAATTAATTTTTATTAATTATACAACTACTACAACCGAGTCTATTAGTCCTAAACATTTTATAATATAATCTCCTATTCTAATCGGCATTTAACTTTAATACTCTTAAGCTTTTCTGAATTACAAACTATCTGAACTAATTCTGGATTTTCTGGAATTGATTCTTCTACCATTATTGCTTTACCCTTATTATTAGTTTCTATAATTTCTAATCTCTGAACTAATAATTTCTGCATGTCTTCAACATTTTCTATTCTTCTTCTAAGAATTCTAATTTCAGAAATCTCAATTTGTTCTGTTGTAATTTCTGGCTTAACTGCTTCTTTTTCTATTAAACTGTTTATTTCTAAACATTTAATACAAGCTTCTTTATAGCATTCTAAACATTTAGCTCTAAGCTTTCAATTTGGATACCAATTACAAATAAAACACGCCGCACTATCTCGGCACTGTTCTTTTTAACCGATTATGATTACATTCATCTAATGAAGTCTATACGAAATTTAAGTCTTCTTCAGATTCTGAATCTTCACTAATTTTAAAATTTGAAAATTCTTCTAAAACTTCATAATTTGAATCTTCTTGAATTTCTAAATTGTCTTCTATAGATACAATGCTATAAATAGATTCATTGTGCGAGATATATTCATCTAATTGAATAAGATCTTCATTAGTACATTCTACTAAAGTACTCTTCTTATCATAACTATTAAGTCTTTTTGGACATGTTCTTGCTAAATGTTCATTGCTATTGCAAACATAACAACTAAGCTTATTCTTATAAGTTACATCTCGGTTTAAACTTTCGACATGTTTATTCTCATCTAAATAAGGTTTTCTCTTATTAGATTTTCTAAGAAAGTATCTTTTCTTAAAAGGTCTTCTTTTGACTTTTTATCCTTCCTATATTTTTCTTTATGGGCTTTGAAGCACCATAAGTCCGAGGAGTAAAAATGTCTTTACAAAACTTATAGTCATCTTCTTAAGTTGTTTACGAATCGAACTGTAATGTTACACATTTCTCTTCTAGACATCCGATTACATGTTGAATCCTATGTCCTATGCTCCACTTTTATCGGAAATTCTTTAACCAAGTTAATTCATTCCATTTATCTCGTGATTTCTAATCCTAATGAGCCTGGTAATTTATGAAATAACTTCTGTCCTAATTCTTGATTAAATGTATTACCTGAGATTGAAACTAAATAATGATACTCATTTAAAAATTGTTTAACATACTTACCCTTAGTCCATTTGTATAGACTAAGTTGTTCTAAGTCTCTCATAGCTTTTCTTTGTACATTCATTTGACTGAATTAGGGTCTGATCCTGTAATAAGTACTTGTATCTTATTAACAAAATTATACGGGTTACTTCCTAAGGCAACTAAGCATTCGAATTCTTCTTTCTTATCTTGTTTATAGGCTTCCCACATAGCCTTTGTACTTTCGCCTAAAAATGTCTCTAAATATCTATACATGTCTATGGGTTCCATGTCTTGGAAACTTCTAATGTAATGACCTATAATAGTGTTCTTCCATACCTCAATTACATTTGTCCACATCTGCGGATCATGAGCGGTCAAATTTAAGATTTGCGCTTTTGCGTGATTGGAATTCTATCTTATTCTCTAAAGGCCTTTCACTACCTTTAGCTACATATCTAGAGTCTTCGGAATTTCTTCATATTTATTATATGGTCTTCTAGGAGGAAATCACGGTAAAGTAAGTAAAGGGTTCATGCTTTTCTGGTCTTATCAAAAGGAGTATCGTCTATGGTCTTATAAGCTTTCGAGTATCCATAAAATTCTTTTCACAACTTATTTCCGAACTATTATCATTAAAATCTTCTTTAGTTATTCCTAGTCTTATGTTCTTTTCTGAATCATAATATAAATATTCATTCTCTTGAATTTGTTTACCTAAAAACATTTGGTCTTCTAGTTTAAGGAGTTCTTCTTTATTAAGGTCCATTCCTAATTCTTTAGGATAGATAATTCTATCAATGTCTTCTCCTAATAATTCTATCTGGACATTATCTATGAAAGGTTCACTAACTGATTCGCTTTTCTTCAAGTATCCTCGATGCATCTTTCAATCGATCATAATTAATAAATCTTAAACTAGTTCTACCATGAATGTCTTTGTAAGTTAAAGATTCCGTAGGGGCAATGGTTGTCTTATCTTTTGTTCTAAGAATTTATCCATGTCCCATTCTAGTCCTCGCTAATTAATTTCTACTTGAAAATTCTTTTGGCTTTACCATATTTATACCTTTTTACTACTCATTAAATTTACTACTTTATCTATGTAAATTTTATATTTAGTCCGGCACTTACGTAACATCTTCCTAAAAATCCTATGTGAACTAAGAGAGGTTATCTCCACTATCTACGTCTTCATAACCTTTAGTCCGGATTCCTATTTTTATTTTATCTCGAGAAGTCTTTAATAGTCATCAAAAGTCCGGATTACAATAAATTATTCCTATGTTACTATTCATATCTACTTCCATTTGGCTATTTGACTCTTATCTATATTGTTGAATCTTTCATCATATATAGTAATTAAAGTCTTACAACCTAAATTTTTTCTTGCTAATCCTCTAATTCCTATGACTATTAAACCTAGATGCATAAATTTATAATTTCTCTTTTTAATTCTTTTTCGGAATCATCCGAAATTAAATTTAACTTTCTAACTTGATTACCTATGCATTGAAGAGGGACTTGTCTATTATGTCTAAAGAGCGGGTTCTTGATTCAAAAATACCGTTATACAAAACTTACGGATTAAGTAATCTTAAACCATGGGTGCGAAATCTTTGGTAATCTTGATGCGGGTTTATGATTTCTTCGATGTTCTGATCATTTTGTTCTGTTCTTCTTAACAATCTATCTAGCAAAGTTCTATCAACACTGGATGTACTTGGCCTAGATGATTCTTCACTGATTGTTCTAGATCTGCCTAAAAAGGGAGTTGTCAAACTCATCCTGGAAATCTAAATTCTTTGGGCAATTTCCTAGTTACTTTTTCTTTACCTGACGGCTGAAGATTAAAACTTCCTAATTGATTTGTCAAAGTTCTTAAATCGTTTTCTATATTATTTGAAGAAGTTGCTATTTTAGTTTTGTCTAAACCATCAATCTTCTTATGTAAAGAAATCAACAAAGTAATAATGAAATTATTTTGCTTTATTAAAATTGATTTCGAAGACTTGGGTGAGTCTAACTTGGTTATACCTTTAGGTTCCTTATGAAAATTATTACAATATTCTAAGGCGTCAGTATAATTTTTATCTAAGATATCAGTCTCGTTCATTAACTAAGAATTAGACTTCTTAATTCTTTGATAGATTCTTCTGTTTTTATAAAAATCTTTTTTATTTCTAACTCTGTTTCTTTAGTTTTATTAAAATCTAAAATCTTTGTTATTTGGAAAAAGTCAACTTTAGAAATCTTTTCTAGAATAATGTAATTTTGATCTTTAATAAAATCTAAACTTTCTTTAATATTTTTAAGTTCTAAGTTTCTTGTTTTAAGAAGATCTAAAAGCATTCTCGAAGATTTAAAATTCTTTTTATTTTCTAGACTTAAATTTCTAGATAAATTAATTATTAAATCTACTAAGAGGTTTTGACAAAGGGTCTTCGAAAACAAACTATGTAGTTTATGGGAGGAGTCTAAATTACAACCTAAAAATTATTATCAACGATCTTAACTTTTCCGTAATTAATCTTTGAGTTCTAAATTTAAATAGTCTAAGGTTTTCTTACTATCTATGGCTCGATACCAATAAGAGAGGGGTGTGCGAAGAGAGACTCGGCCCATTTGGCGTAGAAGGGTCTTTCTCAAGGTTAGGATGCACGAGTTGGCGGGGTTAGCGTAGTCTTGTTTAATCGCTTAATGCGGAAGTCTTTTAAAATTCTATTTCTAATAATTACGAAATAATTTTAGAAGAAAAACAAACCATGGGTGCGAAATCTTTGGTAATCTTGATCTGGGTTTATGATTTCTTCGATGTTCTGATCATTTTTTTCTGTTCTTCTTAACAGTCTATCTAGCAAAGTTCTATCAACACTGGATGTACTTGGCCTAGATGATTCTTCACTGATTGTTCTAGATCTGCCTAAAAAGGGAGTTGTCAAACTCATCCTGGAAATCTAAATTCTTTGGGCAATTTCCTAGTTACTTTTTCTTTACCTGACGGCTGAAGATTAAAACTTCCTAATTGATTTGTCAAAGTTCTTAAATCATTTTCTATATTATTTGAAGAAGTTGCTATTTTAGTTTTGTCTAAACTGTCAATCTTCTTATGTAAAGAAATCAACAAAGTAATAATGAAATTATTTTGCTTTATTAAAATTGATTCTGAAGACTTGGGTGAGTCTAACTTGGTTATACCTTTAGGTTCCTTATGAAAATTATTACAATATTCTAAGGCGTCAGTATAATTTTTATCTAAGATATCGGGCCTCGTTCATTAACTAAGAATTAAACTTCTTAATTCTTTGATAGATTCTTGTTTTTATAAAAATCTTTTTATTTCAAACTCTGTTTCTTTAGTTTTATTAAAATCTAAAATCTTTGTTATTTGGGAAAAGTCAACTTTAGAAATCTTTTCTAGAATAACAGAATTTTGATCTTTAATAAAATCTAAACTTTCTTTAATATTTTTAAATTCTAAGTTTCTTGTTTTAAGAAGATCTAAAACCGATTCTGAAGATTTAAAATTCTTTTTATTTTCTAGACTTAAATTTCTAGATAAATTAATTATTAAATCTACTATGAGGTTTTGACAAGGGTCTTCTGAAAACAAACTATGTAATTTATGGGAGGAGTCTAAATTACAACCTAAAAAATTATTATCAACAGTCTTAACTTTTCTGTAATTAGTACTGAGTTCTAAATTTAAATAGTCTAAGGTTTTCTTACTATCTATGGCTTTGATACCAATAAGAGAGGGGGGGTGTGCGAAGAGAGAGACTCAGCCACTGGCGTAGAAGGGTCTTTCTCAAGGTTAGGATCTGAGTTGGGTGGTTAGCGAGTCTTGTTTAATCGCTTAATGCGGAAGTCTTTTAAAATTCTATTTCTAATAATTACGAATAAGGTCTGAAGATAATTTCTATTTCTAATAATTCTGAATAAGGTCTGAAGATAATTTTATTTTTTGTCCCTGATGTAGAGGCTTCTTCTGGTTTTGATGGGTTCATAAAAAATTTTTGTTTTTCAAAATTTTGTATATCCTACTCGGTACTTCCCTTTTCATAAATTCTTTTAAATGTTCTTAACAAATCTCCTTCTTTTTTTTTTTTTTTTTTTTTTTTTTTAACGAAAATATAAATACCAAAACAAATATCACCACCTAAGACATGTTAACTTGAACTCGATTCCTTTTATTAAGGTTACCACCGGCACTCCTTAATAAATTCCTAAATTAATTGATTCCTTTTCCCCAACATCTAAAGGACATCTAAGGCTCACTCCGACCTACAATCCTTACTCATTTGGGTCACTCAGATTAATTTAGAAGCAGTGAGGGCTTCTAAAAATCAAGTTATGCTTTGATGATTAAAATTGAACAAATTTTCAAATCTTGGACACTATGTCAATCAAAACTTAGAAGAAATTTAGGCCACACGTTAAATATAAATTAACGTAGATTATTCTCTTTAGTATTGTGATTTGAGAGTTTTTTGAAAGAAAAATTGTAAGCTTATTATCTTAGTTTTTCTTGTTTTCTTTGTGGGTTGAACAAAGAGTAAAAATTGGTAAGTGTAGTTGAATATTATTCTTCTTAAGATACTTGAGAAATTTGGGTGAGTAAAATTTATATGATTATAAAGATTTTTCATATAGTGAAAAGTTTTGACAGTCCATAAATAATAAATCTTTCTCTTTTTCTCTGAACAAATATCTTATGGGCAATAAAAGAATTAGTCTCGATTCTCAATACCATGGACTACGAGAATGATATAGAAACACAGCTTAGCCAAATGAACTATCGAGGCTAGCACTCTAAGGAATAAGAGCCTCGTGTTATGGATTCATAACTTCCCTTAGGGGTCCGTTGACTTAAAACGAGAATCACATTCGACTAAATAAGGTAACCCGTCTCATGGTCTAAATAGAGATGTTAAAGATCTAATAAGTTTGTATACTCGTAAAATTTGACACACAAAGCAATGTATAATAGTTGCTTATAAGTATTTATAAGTTAATTAAATATTATTTTTATCTGTATATTTCGTAGGATTCACAATTTTTATCTTTTTTTTTATTTACTATTTTGTAAGATCTACTATTTATAGTCTATTGTCTAAATTTTTTTTTTTACCAAACAAGCACTTCTTCCAATGTGCATATTCAGGAAAAAAAAAACATTCTCTTTTTTCTTCTCTCTCCAGATTTATCTACATGGACGACTACCAACCGTGCACTAAACGATGGATTGCGGGTTGACATCCTTTTAAACTTAAAATTCTAGACCGAGCAATTCTAAGAGTTTGTTTGAAATCAATTAAAATTTTATCAAAAAGTTGTAGTCAAATTTAACAATTAATTTTAATAACACATTTCATGAACGTACAATTTTTTAACTACACATTTCATTAATTTTGTAACGTCCACGGACTTTCCCCTACAGGCCTTTCGCCCAGGGGCTATTCCGTGCGCCGTTAACTTACGTACTGTCCACTGGAGGTTGGGCTCCAAACTGGATTTATTTCCGCGTCCCCGGCCGATTCGAACCTTGACCTCCCCTTAAGAGGAACTTAAGTGGAATGCTCTAACGGCGCACGGAGTAGCCCCCGGACGAAAAGGCACTGTAGGGAAAAGTCCGTGGACGTTTAAAAAAACGCACGCTTTTTCTTGCCCAATTGGTACCCGAAAAAAAACGCGTTTTTGTAATGTCCACGGACTTTCCCTTACAGAGGCCTTTCGCCCGGGGCTATTCCGATGCGCCGTTAACTTACGCATCGTCCTTTGGAGGTCAAGGGTTCGAATCGGGGACGCGAAAGAAATCCAGCTTTGGAGCCCAACCTCCGATTGGGACAAGACGTAAGTTAACGGCACTTAATAGCCCCCCGGACGAAAGGCTGCTGTAGGGAAAAAGTCCGTGAGACGTTATAAATTTTTATTAAAAATTTAATTTTAATCAAAATCAAATAAACTCTATATCTAAAGAGAAACACATTGAATTGATGAAACGTGAAGTCTCATTGGAAAACATAAATTGGAAAATGAAATATTCTTCATATATAGTAAAGTAAGTCTAGCATTTATTTTCAAATCAAACGGTCTCAATGTTGAGTTGAGATCTATAATTTGGATAAAATAGAATTATACTAGATGAAATTAACTTTAGATAAATTGTCTTCACTCAGGCTAATTAGCTGAACCAATAGAATTAACATCAGTCTCAATTGAGTAATCTTAGCTCATATTAACAAAGTTTAAATTATAATTTAAGTTAGTTAAATTGGTCAAACATAATTTTTATATACATATTTCCTAAAATTCACAACTTACTATCCACTTATTATCCACACATTTGATGATAAAGAGCAAACATGTTATCTCAACTCATAAGCACTTACAAAATAGAAACTGCTATTTTCATCCACATTCTTATATATCTAGGGAAATTATCTCCTCTCCACTGTAGGGTGGGAGGGATATAAAGGCCACAGAACACGTGTCATGGGACTATTGGACAAGTGATTAACATTATGTCAATCACTTTTCTCTTATCCAATTAGTGATGGCAACGGGGAGGATCGGGGCGGATCGGCCTGATCCAAATCCGCCCCGCAATAATTGTAGGAGATCTAAATCCGTCCCGCGATCTGCCATTTTTCGGGGCGGATCGGATCCCTGATCTGTATACTGATCCGTTTTTTTTTTTGGCCAATGGATCGGCCATCTTGGATAGGGGCATTAAATTTGACCAGAGGAGTCTATTTATACTATTTTCAGAAAGTTGTTATACTTGATTAAAACTCTTTTTTGATTTATTATTCAATTTTGGCTAGCCAAATCGTTATTCGTTGGTCCATTTTGAAAAGAAGTTTTGTTATACAAGTACTATTTTTCCCTTTACTTTCTGGTTCTTGGCTTCAACTATATATACATACATCCAGAGTTCTTTGTTTTGATATTATTGGGAACTCAAGATTTTTGGTTCAGAAGTTCCTCACATTTCATCTTGGTAAAGCTTTGGTACTACTTTGAATTCTCTTTTAATATTGATTATTTTGTATCAGCAGTTGGTTTTAAGAATTAAAATGGCTCATATCATATAGATATCATTGATTACAAGTCAAAAATTCTAAAAGATAATGATATATTTTGTTTCATAATCTCACTAAGACTACCCACCACAAATAAGTAAATACATGATATGGGATTGATTGTTGTTTTGTAATTTGATTTTTGTTGATAAAGTAGTGGGATGAGGCAAAAAAGGTTTCTGAGCATATTTCTTGGGCTTTTGGTACACATTCTTGTGATATCAGCTGATATTGATATTAAGAACTTGAACATTAAGCCATTAAAGGTAATAAATCAGATTAAGCCATTAAAGCCAATCGCTGCTCTCAACTGAGCACGCATTGACCATTTAACAATCCATCAAATAAATAGAGAAACAAATTGAATACTCCAAAAATACACCAAAATACACAAAAAAAAAACAAACAAACAAACAAATTGTTTATCATTTTCACAACTTCATGGAATCATGAACCAAAAGTGCTCATATTGGAACCAGAGACGCCTTCCTGTAATAAGAAATTAAGAAATAAAATGTTACATTAAATATTTATCAAACTATTATGATTGACATCTTAATATAACGAAAAATAAACTTACATCATCATTCTCCTCAATTTCCTCCTCAGTTTACCTTGTGCAAGGTCCACAATATGTCGAAGGTAATGAATTTCCTATTCAACGAATATTTAAATTAGCTATAAAATAAATAATCAAAGCACATATAAAACAAATTATAAATTCAATATTTCCTTACTGTGAATGTCGGCCCACAACCAATCTTGAGCACACATCAAAGCCTCCAATGTATTGGGATGTAGCTCGTTACGGTGTGGACTCACGAATCAACCACTAATCTTGAAAGGAGACTCGGATGCCACAAAGAGAAACCGGAATGGCCAACACATCTCTTGCAACTTTGGATGTAATAGGATATTTTATTGAATTTATTCTCCACCATGCCAAAATGTCAAATTTATCTCGATGGAGGCAATATTTGCTCATCGAAAAAAAGTGTCAAGTTCAGTTTTCACATTAGAAGAACTAGATGAAATAGAAACAAATTCATAAAATCCGCCATTCGAGCTCTTTTCTACTAGGAGACAAGTCATTGTGAAGAAGTAGAAAATTGAGAACCACCCACACTATCAACTTTCTTTGTATCATACTCTTTCACCAATTTTTGACAAATTTGACAAATCTTGTCAATCTCATATCCAAGCATTTTCTTTAAAAATAAGAGGGTAATAATACTCAACTAGCTTCATCTTGTACCTCGGATCTAACATTGTTGCTAATGCCAAAATTCCATGAATTTCACTCCAATATTTGTTAAACTTTCCAATCATACTATTAGCCATAAGTTGAATCGTCTCATAAGGATATTCAAGCCACTCTTGCAAAGAAAACTTGATTTCACAAACATTTGGAAAAAAAAGATTAGCGATTGGATATTTGGTCCCGAAAAAAACAATTCGATCACCTCATAAAAACTTCTAACCTATTGCATATTTCTTTTCGCCAAATCCTAATCCTCATCACTAGGCAAGACATTTATACCTTGCCTCTCTTTGCTTTAAACGAGGAAAAACATTCATATCTTGTATCATGATTCAAGCATCAAATATGTTAAATTCCATCTAGTGTTACGATCAAGCCCCAATTTTTTTTCACAACTTATATTCAATTGACGTGCAAATTGTTCAAAATTTTCAAATCTCTTAGGTGTAGCTGTCCAATATGCAACACTATCGCAAATTTTCTCAACACTAGACGAAATAACATCCAAACCATCTTTCACAATCAAATTGAGAATGTGTGCACAACATCTCATGTGAAAAAACTCACTACTCAACAAAAGAGTACTTGCATCAATCTCGTTCAAAACCAAATTAATCATGGCATCATTTGTTGTACAATTATCTACAGTCAAGGTAGATAACTTACAATCTAGATTCCAATCCATCAAGCAACCGACCAAAGTTGTGGATAGCACATCCGCAGATGTGAGGACAAGGCATACATAAATCTGCGATTAAAACAAATGACATATTTACCACGAATATTACTTTGTCAAAGCACAAAAGCAAGTGAAATTCAATAAATTTACATTCGATGTACCTCACAATCCGACTTTGTGAGAGTCCAAGAATCGTCAATGTAATGAGTGTGATCGTCATGAATCCTTTCTTTTGATTTGACGAGGTCCACATGTTTGTAGTTATAGCAATTCGACTACTATTTGTCTCCAATGCTCCCAATATTTTGATCGCGCCGCAATCATAGATTTTCAATATATCATTCTTAATGGTATTGCGACTAGGGACCTTGAACAATGGTTGGAGGTCGTTCAAAAAGCTCCTAAATCCAATATGATCAACCATAGACAGTGGATACTCGTGTAAAACGATTGCCTTCCCAAGACTCATCCTACACTTATCTTGATCAAAATGATATGTATTCATCTTAACTCTACCAGAACTCTCCTTTGTGAAATTCAATAAGCCCTGCCGGGAACTACTATTCTCTTGTACCTTAAAGAAAGGACATCTCTTTAGATGGTTATGTAAATGGGTTGTACCTTTACTTGTATCACCTACTAATTTAGTTTTGCAATGATTGCATACCGCCTTCCAAACTTCTCCAATTTGTTGTCTAGTAAAGTCTTTCCATACCTTCGAATAAAATTTATTTTCTTACCACAATGTTGCACACGCTCATGCTCCTCGTCACTTAAATCAATTGGATCTTGCTCTACATCTTGTGGAGGATTATTAATCCTTGTATTTGCATCGGGCATCTCAGCAGTACTAGCGTCTAGTGGTACTTGTCTCATACTACCAACGCTTGGTACCGATGTAGGAGTAGGACGTGAGTCCGACATATGTACATATTAAGAAAAATTAATCCATTATGCCATGTGAAATCAAAGAGCAATTAAAAAAAAAACAACTGAATTACAATAAGAATCTAACATTACACCAACAATATTTGTATACATTTATGCTTATCTTAATTATACCATCTAACGATATGAGCTCTAAACATATAACCCATCTCAAAAACATTCAGATAGAGAGAATATGCCAACAAAATTATACAACTTTGAGGGTTTATAATCACATAAATCATTTTAATCCTAAAATAAAATAATTCTGAAACAGATAGCTAGTTTATTTGGCATAAAGCAACATTTAACAACAATGTGAATGGTGCAAAAATATAATCAGAATTTCTCATGTTAGAGCTTGTTAACCTGTGTTTCAAGCTAAATTGTGGCATCTCCTACGGGAGAAGCCACAACTATTACCAAACACCAATCAAATCCAACCGTATGGCAAAATAAAAATACAAAACATTCTTGAATAATCTATCAACAAAGTCTAACCTTGAAACTTAACATTATTCGTTCGCTTTTACTAGTAAATTGCTCGAGATAACAATGCAAAGTTGAAACCGCAAAAATGCCTCAACTCCTTGACAACCATCAACACAAATGAAATTCCATAGATTTTTCATCCGTAGAGCACGTTGCCAAACAAATGACTTTATAAAAAATGTCGCGAAGAACTCAATGTTTCATGGCTTCAAAGCTCCATGAAATCTGTCAAGAACCCTATCGGGTCCTGCCTTGGAAGGGCCCCGCTGTACACTTGGGCCTTCGACCGATCGTTGCCAACCTTTCTTTCAAACCAAAAGGGAGAAAGCGGTTCGAGTGGACCGAGGAGTGCGAAAAGGCCTTCCAAGAGTTTAACTTATTTTTCATCAAATTAATACTATCCGCCTATACAGACGATTGATGAAATGGTCGATTCAGAGAACTAGTCAATTCGACATCGTACAAGCCACGCGACCTTGATAAAAGAACAAGCTTTAGCCGATTTTGTGGTGAGCATATCCCCGATGGTCCGCTTGAAGCCCGACCGCTCAGAGGCACCGACATGGAAGTTATATGTCGATGGATCCTCGGGGAGGCCGGAAGCTGAGCGGGATCCCGCGCCATAATCTCAAGCTACGGCGCTTGGCACCGAATTTAAAGCATCCAACAACGCAAGAATACGAGGCCCTACTAGCGTGCCAGACTAGCACGGAGATGAAGGCAAGGAAGCTCCAAACAAGACACTAATGACTTGAAGGCGGTTTATGAAAAAAGAAAACGAAGAGATACAGATGTCGAAGTTCGCGACAGGTTCAAGCTCCCGCCGTAACCTTACTCTAGTCGCGGTAGTTCAAGCTCCCCGCCGAGAACCTTACTCCGGTCACTAGTCCTCGCCGCTGCCAAACGGTAGATTACTTCACCAAGTGGTGAAGCCGAGCCTCGCCAAAATCACAGGAGGAGAATGCCCGAAAATTTGTATGGAAAATATTGTCTCGCGCTTCAAGCATTCTCCATTCTGTCGTCTCCGACAACGGCAAGACGCAATTTCTTTGGGATGAAGTTTAACGCGAATCGTGAGAATCTTGGCATCCGAATACGGCCGGTGGGAAGGTGAATAAAATCATTAAGCACACCCTTAGCGAAAACTAGAGTCGGCAAAGGGGATGGGTCAAGAACTACCCGAGAGACTCGTGGTCCCATTGAACACCTCCCGTGACGGCCACAAAGCTTTCCGTTTTCTATGGCATATGGGGCGAGAGGCAATGATCCCCGTCGAGAAGACAATGATTTTGTCTGAAAAAGATATTCCAAGCTAATAAGGAAGCGGGGATCGGAACTCTAGGGCCCACTGGAAGGACCTTACAAGGTCATCAAGAAATCCGCCCGAACTTATAGACTGGAAGATCACGAGGGACGAGGGCAAGAGGCACCTTGGAACATCGCTTATCCGAGGCCATATCACCGATGAATACCGTTTTAGCATTGTTTTGGTCTTTTTACAATTCTTTGGCGGACGCCAAGAAACGCGCGCCGCTTTTATAATATTCGCCCTTTATGAATCCAAAGTGCTCCACATGCGAAGAGTAACAATCAAATCGGAGAGAGAGGGGTGTGGTTCATGGCCAACTCTATTAACTTGGGTAAACATTTTACGCGTAAGTAAGCAAGTGTAATCGACCGGCGGTGAGGGAGTGGTTCATGGCCAACTCTACCAACTCGTTGGATAAATATTTTACGCGTAAGTAAGCAAGTGTGTCGACTCATAAATGGGGAGTGTGGTTCGCGACCAACTCTATCAACCCACTGGGTAAACATTTTACGCGCTATTAATCAAATACAATCAAATCGGCAGCGGAGGAATGTGGTTTGCGGTCGGCTCTATCAACTCGGCTGGGTAAACATTTTACGCGTAAAGCAAGTAAGTACAAAAAGCTCGCAAGACGAGAGAGTGTGGTTCGCGGCCAACTCTATTAACTCATTGGGTAAACATTTTACGCAGAAGAAAGCAAGTACAAAGAACATGGCAGCGAGGAGTGTGGTTCGCGGCCAACTCTATTAACTCATTGGGTAAACATTTTACGCGAAGAAAACAAGTACAAAGAACACGACAATGAGGAGTGTGGTTCATGACCAACTCTATTAACTCGCGCGTAAACATTTTACGTAAGAAAGCAAGTACAAAGAACACGGCAGCGAGAGAGTGTGGTCCATGCCAACTCTATCAACTCATTTGGTAAACATTTTACGCGTAAAAGCAAGCAAGTACAATTAACCCGACAATGAGGGAGTATGGTTCGCGGCTAACCCTATCAAATCATTTGGATAAGCGTCAACGCGAATGTGCGCAACTAGGATTCATTCGATGGTAAATAAAATTCGATCATGACACGCGAACCACCCCGTGCCACCATGGGCATTATTTGTGACCTCATACTTGTACCAATGACTTCGTGGCGACACTAAACATCGACGAGGCCCGAAACAAGTATGTAAAACGTGGGCATCACAAACACGATAAACGCGCGCGACACGCAAATATGAAGGTAACTCGGCACCTTTTTATTAAACACGAAATACAATATGTGAAATGAGATATAACTACAAAATATTCTAAAACCCCGCCGTCTCATTGGGCCAAAGACATAAACTAGATCTACTAACCCTATCCTCGGTTCACGCTGGCCCGCCTGAAGTTGGGAAACCCGACTTCACCATGATTGGGAGTCTCCCGAGCCAACTCGAGTTAATTTGGTGGCTTATTAGACCATACCGCTCAAAAAAATGTTGATTGATTTTTTTTTTGGTAGTGGGAGACCCTCCCCAACCAAATCAACCGCTCGTGAGAAGGTCGGCAAAGTCGCTAAGCCCAAATCCCCACCCCGCACGTTTGGTCTCCCGAACGTTGATTGCCGATTTTGGTCCTCCGAATGTTGATTCTCAGATTGACAGCATCTTAGATGCCAGCCCTCCAAACCGCACCACCATCACACGTTTTCTATTTCTATCTCGATCGCACGATAATGGCAAGTTAAATGCAGCGGTCTCAACGATGGAAGAGTCTTGTTAGCTTGCATCCTATTTATAAAGGATTATGTTAGAAAGAGGTGTGATGCAATAAATACTGGTCATAACCGGAGTCCGAAATGGCGCACGGACGTTCTACCTCTCCAAGGCGTTGAAGACGCCAACCTTCCGAGTTCCACCGGTGTCTACGTCATCAATGCTGGGGAATGATTCTCATATTTAAAGCGCCTTCCCCCACGCATACGTAATCGAAACGCCGGATAAGCAAAAGGTCAATTCCAATTTTGTTTTCAATTAATTCGGGCAAAAACATAAGGATTACAAAATATAAATGCCCCCGCCGCTTTTCAGGGGGTCGGACACGCTGCCTCCTCGGTAGAGAGTGGTGTCTCGATCACCTGCGGTATTGGGCTAAGCGTCGCGAACCGAGCCTCGGAGGAGTCCTCGCTGGAAGGAAGAAAGGTCCCACTCCGGATGAAACTTCATGATGCTCTCCACCGCCCGACCCCGCTGAAGCCCTCACCCGTCGTGAATGTTCAACTTCGGACTTGGGGACTATCTTTGGTAGGTTGAATTACTTCGCCGAACCACCTTGAGAATATATTTCTGCGAGGCATATCAACTTGTGGATATCCTCAAAGTCCCACGCCCATTATAAATAATAGCTTGGACTTGGGGACTATTGTTACCACACGACACGACATGGTGGCGTCGCCACAAGACAGCCCCATCCAAGCCCAAGAAGGGCCTGGGTTCATAATCTGTCAAGAACCCTATCCGGGCCCTGCTAGGGCCTGGAAGGGCCCACACACGCTGGCCTTGACCCGGCAAATGTAAACCGCGAGTCATGTGGAGGGCCTCGGCGCCGCATGCGAACCATAGGGCCTCGTCGGGCCACGCATCATTCGTAACCAAATGAAGCAACTTGATATGCCGGGGCAACTAGAGAAGTAATTAAAGAAAGATTGCGTTGGATTGGGCGACGAATCTCCACAAGGAAACACAATCATGATCTCTAAAATCATGCAACGTGATAAACTCAAGGAAGGAAGGCAATCTCGGGTATCTTTATCACATAAAGAAGGAGGATCGATTGAAGACCGAATTGATTTGTCTTCCAAATCAATTAGAATTCTTGCGCTATAAATACAACGTCTCCGGTTGTTCCAAGGTACGCACTTTTTATGCTTAAGAATCCTACCCTAAACTCTGCTCAAATCTCTGCCTGCTTGTCTCTCCCACACCCCTTTTTGTTTCGCCGTGTATCACCCATATATCCGGCAGTTGACTTGATCGTCGGAGTGCCAACGATCGCGGACCCCTTTTCTCCGGAGATCTTGGCGCCTAACGGTCGTCCTAGTGTGCGAGGTAACATACGAAATGGCGGAGGTGTGCGATCGAGATCTGTTGGCACGTGGACTAGTGCAGGTTCAGACGTCAACACTCAATACCAAAGAATTCATCAATTAGTCCAATAAGGTTCTTTTCCAAAATGTCCATCCATTCACAAAACCAACAGCATTTCAAGATTTTGAACACAAGGCTCTTTTCCTGAACTAGTTTTGACAAGTTCACCAATAAATCTCTTCAGAAAATAAGCCTAAAGACAAATCTAAATATGACATAACCATCTTCAACAAAGCCAAAATCCAAAATCCAAAATCTTCAACAAGACAAGAAGAGCCATTCTCAGTAACTATGGAACTTTTCCAGAACTAAAGCAATTACTAATAATCGATCAAGCTCAAACAAAAATCTAACCCCATATACCGCAAAATCATGAACACAAAGCCAAAGATAACGGGAAATGCTATTCTCAGAAAATAAGAACAATTGCAAATAGCATTTTCAAGTTATTAATGAGATCACCAAAGCATAATAGTATAACAATAACCACACATACACTGGCTATGCCGATTTGGAAGGATATTTGTCGAAGAAATTGAAGAAATTTAATTACCCGAAGAAAATGGAGAAGAAGTTCTTCAAGGAGAAGGTCAGGCGGAGCCGCGCGGAGCGATGAAGCAGGGTCTGGAAGCTCACGGTCACGGATTGGAACTCTGGGACTGGAAGCTCACGGTCACAGATGTTACAGGGAAGAGACTTAGATTCAGATATCAGATTTCATTTCAGATTTCATTAGGTTTAGGAATTTTAAAATTGTATTTTCAGTCCTAGTCCCAATTTTTTGATCTTTTTACAATTGAATCCTTTTTTTTTTTAATTCGGGGCGGATCGGGGCTCCTAGTCCCAATTTTTTGATCTTTTTACAATTGAATCTTTTTTTTTTAATTAATTGAGGCAGATCGGCCCGCCCGCCCGCCCGACCCGAGATCCGTGGCGGATCACGGATATCCGCTCCCGCCGATCCACGGATTAGGTATTTTTCGCTCCATTCGGATCGGGTATCCATCGGGTTCAGGGCGGATCGGATATTTTTGCCATCACTATATCCAATGGCATTTATATCTCCTCCCCACTGTGGGGAGGAGATCATTTCCTTATATATCTATCCATTTTTAAAAATTAGTGCTGAAATTATTTTTAAGTGTTTATAATATAAGTAGTTGGTGAATGTGTGGTTAAAAAGTAGGTTGTAAGTTTTGGGTCATATTAAATGTGTGGATAAAAATTATGTTTGACTAGTTTGACCAGCTGAAATTATAATTTAAGCGTTGCCAAACATAATACAAGATACCATATATTTCTTATAAGTGCATGGCATTTTCTTATATATCTCTAATTTTTTTTCATCGTATTTTTTTTTCAATATTTCATAATTAGCATACTTTGTTCTTGATAACATTTTCCATCCAAAAAGTTCATTACATGGGAGTAAAAAGACTTATTTGTCCTCTCATATTTATAAATAAGCAAACAACAAAATTGCGACTAAATATTTTTTTCTTTATTTTAAAGCAGGCTAACAGAAATTTTGGACGAAACTATCATTTAAGACACAATGTGCTAATTAATAGAAGGTTAAAGAGAATGATGGGGTGCAAAAAAGTTAGAGATAAATATGTGACAATAAATAAATGTTAAGAATCTTTAATGTAATTAAAATATGGTGTATCTATAAAATAATGTGGTGTCAATATAACCACTCATAAAAAATTTCTATATCTATATTTTTAACTTTATATAAAATTATTTAAATAGATAAGAATAAAATCAAATAAAATCTATCACTCTAAATTCATCCATTAATATTAATATTTATCCTCATTAAACACTTTTAGACATTTTATATTCTTTTAGACTTTCGTTTAACTAAAACCCTAATGTTCTTAAAACATCTTCTTCAACTAAATATCTATTGGGTCAATGGCTGCCATCTTGTCTCGGTAAATATCTGTTAATTCAATTAATTTTTTAATTAACTATTTGATATTTTTACTTATGTTTTTCTATGTGACTACGTGTAAAAGTGAGTTGTTATGCTGGTGGACTAATACCATGTTGGAATTAATTGAATTTTATCGGGTTGAATCATTAAATATATTTAATGATATGTGTCATTATAATTAATTTAAGGTGAATTAGAAAAGTCTAAAAAAAAAAAGGCATGTAATTGGTGAATGAATATGATAAATGGACACATTTATTCATAATTAGTGAACACGTATAATGAATAGACATATTCATTCAAAATTTAATATGAACCATCAGATCACATAATAATATGAAATAGTGCGATCTAATGACTCAGATTAATTAGACCAAAATGGTGCACATATTCATTAAGAGGCACACACCATCAAAAAAACACTTCAAACCCTATAAATAGAGACCCCTAAATTCAATTTTTTTCACACCAAATCAATTCAGAATTATTCATTTAAACATTCTTATCTATCTCCCAAACTTATTCTATATAATTTTCGAATAAATTTCTGTTCAAATTAGTTTTATGCAATTTTTTAAAGTTTGTGTTTGTCATTCCATTCATGAAGAGTACAATCAATTCTTTTGTTCGACCGACAAAATTGGTATAGTACAATACCGATTTTGGAAGAAGCGTTGTATATTGGGAGACAAACGTTCATATATCTCGTTGATACTTTTTTGCAGGAAAGTGTCCTCAACTTGGATTTTAATAGATTTGTTAATATTTATGAATTTGAATAGATTTCATGAATTTAAATAAAATTTCACAGAATTTAAAAGATTTCAACAGAATTCTATATTATAAATTTGAATATATTCTTATGGATTTCAATGAATTTTCATAAATTTGTTGTCTTTTTATTAAAAATAGTAATTATATATTGTTTTTATTCTAAATAGTTCAAGTGACTCTAAACAAATATTTTGAGTAAGAGAAAAAATCTTGAAATATAAAAAAGTAAAAACTCTTTTCAATCAAATAGGTGAATGATTTGATGGATTGAGAGGTATACCAATCCGACAGTTGTGTCAGCTAAGCTCATAGAAAATAAACTAATAAATAGGTCATTCGTCGTCTTTAAGTTCGAAGCGTAATTAGATCCATTGTTTGGGGAGTCACATTACTATTATCAATTTCTTCAATTTTGAATTAAAAAAAAATTGATTAAAGAACAAGGCTTTTTGAAGAAAAAATGAAATAAAGTTTAATTTTTTCTTTCTTTCTACTTGTCTTTTTTTTTTTTTTTTTTTTTATAAAATTTCATCTTTCATATCCGAGACTAGATGATGGATATTTAGGATTTATTCTCTTCCAAAATCAGTTCTTTAACTATAAAAGTCATTGTATGGCTTAAAAAGATAATTTACATGTGTTGCATTTGACGAGCAAATCTTTGCAAGTTCAAAAAATAATTTTTAGTGCTATACTAATTTTACAGTCTAATATCTAATTATCCTATAACCAATAGATTATTTATATTTTTCAGTCCAATTGTTTGATTCAATGAAATGTCATAGAACATCAAGAATGAAATTTCAAAGACGATGTTTGAGAATTGTACCAAAAAAAAAAAAAAATTCAATAAAACTTTGATGTTAATATAAATTGAAAATCAAGAACAAGAGTTTACTACAAAAACGTGTGGCACAAATTGAAGAGAAAAGCGAGAGGAAGATATGTTTAAAAGAAGACAAACTATAATGGAAAGGGGAGAGATGCAAACGAGATGATTGTGGTTTTTTTTTTTTTTTTTGTAATTATAGAAATTTATTCATATATTATCTGTTGTTAGCACAATAGAGAAAAAACCTTAGTTTTAGTCTTAAAAGTTTCAGAGGTAAGTAACGTAATATGTTACAAAATAGCATAACATATAAGCCTTGGTTGTTTTTAGATGTTGGATAATATTATATATGTTTTTTTGTTTTTTTTTTTTTGGTTAAAATTTGTGGATATATAGTTTATAAATGAATAAATTTAATAAGAGTAATGTTGGAATGCAATAAGGATGAATATAATATTTTTTAAAAATTTTATAATTTTAATAGGGATAGATAGAGTAGGACATATACATAAAAAGTAGTGTGGATATATAGTGTTTAAGGGAGCTGATTTATTGCTCCTTTGTGGGAAGGATATCCTATCCACCTGTTAGGGTGTCAGTAGGTGGGCAGTTGATGACAATGGGGCAGGAGATCAACAGCCTAGTGTTTAAATGAATAAATTTAACAGGGATAATGTTGGAATGTAGTGCGGATGAATATAGTTAGGTCTGGGCGTCGAGTGGGTCGGTTCGGGTGTTTCAATACCTGAAACTGTTGGTTCAAGTTCGAGTATTTTGTAAATGGAACTGTTCGGGTCTACGTAATTTTTGGAACGAACCCGAACCCAAACCCAAACCGTCAGTTCGGGTTCGATTATACCCATAACATTTTTTAACACTTTGTTAATTTAAAACACCAAATATGAATATAGCATCTAATAGATAGCATAATATAGCATCCAATATCTAGCAAAATAAGTCACAAAATAGCATCCATTAGCAGAGTAAAAATATTAAACACCAAAAAACAAACTAAAAAAAAAAAAAGTACTAAATTTACAAATGCTAAAAATAACATAAATCTTTCCTCTCAAAACAACATAACAATAAATATTGTCGAATTTTCCTTCCGTCGTTTCATTTGCTTCACCATTCATCAACATTTCAAAAAAGAGTGAATTGTAAAGTTAGAAACAATATAAATGAAATATTTTTCAATTTGTATAGAACTACTTACCATTTACCAACCAACCATTTAAAGACTCGTTGCTTGATTTGTAGCATTGACAAATTCTGCAATGTATAATTAAAATATCATAATTAAAACAAGTGTAACAAAATTAAAATTTATTAGATTAGTAAAATGCAAAATAAAAATTTTGAAATCATTTAAAATTGATTTTCTCGTAAAACTCTGTCTCTTCTATGCAAAATCCATCTTGGGGTACTGTCAAAAGTCTAGATTCTTTCTGTAACTAATTTTGTGTGTAAATTGAAAAAAAAAAAAAATCAGTTCCAGTTCGGGTTCCCACGGTTCTTGTTCAAGAACCAAGAACCGACCCGAACCCGATCGGTTCTCGATTCCGGTTCTTAATTTATTTTTTTGGAATCGGACTGGAACCTCCGGTTCGGAAGGTTCGATTCCAGTTAAAATGTCCACCCCTAAATATAGTACACTTTTAAAATTAAAAGTTTAGTAGAGATAAATTTAGAATGGTATAGATACATAAGAATGATAGATAAAAATAGCGGCTCTCTAAAAAATAAATTCAACATCGCCAAACATGCTATAATGATGAAAACAAGTATTTGTATAAAGTTTTGAACAAGATTATTGGACTCTCAATTGCATAAGGTGTCAAAATGAACTCTTTAATACTTAAATAGTTTCTAAATTAAGTATTTCGATCTAATTAAATAGGGTAAATAGCAGCAAATGTTCTCAATCTTTAATTTTATTTGCACTTACATCTTCAATATTTTTTGGACTATTTTGTTCCTAACTTTTGAAATTTATACGACATTAATCTAAATATATGAATTCCATCTATTTTTCTGTTAGTTAACCTATTTGACCAACAAATTCAAAAATTATAAAGAACAAAATGATAATTCCATTATTCTAAATTAAAATATTTTTAAAAAAGAAAAGAAAATGAAAATAAAGTGAAATATTCAAAAAAAAAAAAAAAGCTATTATCAAAGAAATAAGGAAACGGCGACAATTTGGCACCAGATATCTGAAGGTGTCTTCTTCACCCCACCCTACATATCCACCGCACCACCTCCACCACACTCCTGCAAATTTAGGGTGGAGTGAGTAAGAAATCCAATGACATTGCTGTTTGTTTGGAGGAGTGTAAATGTAGTTTTTTTTCAAAAAAATTTGAAAAAAGTTGATGAAATGTGTTGTTAAAAAATTGTGGATTCCATGATATACGTGGATGAAAATAAATTTATGAAAAAAAAAAAAACCATGGCAAACATGAAGTAAATAAATTAAGGTACATTAATCGGAGTTATGATAGTGTATGATGGATAGTGGACAGTTGAGATGAAAATTTGTTGGGAGTGAATGTTTGCTGAAATGAATTAAATCTATTTTGCATTGATGGGTTATTGATTCATAATTAATTTTTTTCAAGGTTAATAATTTTTTTATATAATTATGCAAGGTATTGCCAAAATTAGAGAATATATATATATATACTAGTTTTTGCTACGTGCGTTGCACGTCCGTGAAAAATATAGGGATAAATTTTATGTTTAGGCTGCTAGTAGGTATCGCTTGAATATATACGTATAAAAAATATTAAATATATAATACGTAAATAATAAATATGAAAAAAATATTTTTGAACATACTATTTAATACAATTAATTAAGTAAAATATTGAAATTCTAATAAGAAAAGCAGAACCAAATAAGCATATAATTCGTATAAAAAAATTAAATAACTCGTAAAAAAATTAAATAACTAAGATTCGTAAACAACCTTGGTAAAGTGATCATTTTATATTTTTATTGAATTGCACCACTTCGAGAATTTGAATTGGACCAAACCCTCATTCTTCAAACTCGACTACAACTTTTTCAACTTTTTTACTAATGACTCAAAAGTCAAATATTAAAAATTGTGTACAATTTGTTTATATCATCAAACAAAAAAAAAAATGGTGAAAAATTGAATGAAAATCTGAAATACTAAAAGAAAAAAAATTAAGGAAAAAATAATAGCATTTATTTAGAATAATTTGTAAACTTAAACGGTAAAATAAAAAAACAAGATTAGTAAAAAATTGAATGAAAATTAGGTGTAAAAGAAAAAAAAATAAGAAAAATAAATTAAAGAACTTTTTTTTTGGTCAAAATGGCTAATTGACACACCACAATAAATAAAGGGAAAATTACAAATAAGTCATCTCCACATGACTTGTTTCAAATTAGGTCAAAACTTTTTTTTAAATTGTGATTAAGTCATACTTCACATCAATATTTTATATTAATTCCAAAATCACCCCTTTTAACCATATTTTTCATTGACACAATCTTTCAACTCCACAAACCTCCTCCACCTCCGACGACAACCTCCGCCACAACCTCCTCGTGACAACCTCCGGCCACCTCCAAAGACGCCTCCACCTCCCATGACCTCCCTCCTCGACCTCCATGACCTCCAGCGACCACCGCTTCCACCTCCCGGCGAGTGCTTCTAAGGCACAGTGTCACTTTTTAGGCACTTTTCTTGGTGAAGATTTTGGATCACTTTTTAGGCAGTTTTTTTTGGTGAAGATTTTGTTAGCTGTGAAACTAAAAAAATAACGTTTTATGGACTTTGGTCACAGTGTTTGAATCCTTATCTTTGGTTTGTATGCTTTTTTATTTCTTCATCTTCTGTGGTTGTACTCTATTCTTAATGTCTTAATGATTAGCATTGATCTATCCGTCTTTGCAAGAGAGGTCGACCAATATGATTAACACGGGTTGAGTATTTAAGTTGAGTATTTTAGCATTTATGTAAACAATGAGCATTTTCAGTTATATAAACAATGAGGTAACATCCGTTGTTGATGATCAGTATTATAGAATAGCAATTTGATATTGTATTAAACAAAACAAGATATCAACGGAGGAATGAGCATAGAATGTTGTATATATGAGCTTGAATGTTGTAAATATGAGCTTGAATACTCTACTATCTTATGTAAATAGGAGCTTGAATGCTCCACCATCTAATTCTTTGTAAATAGGAGATTGAATGTTCCATCATCTAATGTTTAGTCATGGTATTTTATTTGATACTATATTATACAAAAACAAGATCACAATATAAATGGACATAGAATTGTTGTAAATAGGAGCTTGAATGTTCCATCATCTAATATTTGAATGTCTTAGTTTTAATCTATGATACTGTTTAATTATGGCAAGGTTTAATAGATTGAAACTTTGTCATAATATTTCACTATAATTTGAAACATGTTTTAATCCATGATCTTGTTTTAATTACATGATCTTGTTTGATATATATATATATATATATATATATATATATATATATATATATGTGATCTTTGACATTGTTTAATTATGGCAATGTTTGAACCTATGAATCTTGTTTGAATGTCTTAGTTTTAATCTATGATCTCGTTTTAATCCATGATATCTTGTTTTGTTTGGTAATTAGTATATTTTGATATCGTTTTAATCCATGATAGTGTTTTAATCCTGTGATACTGTTTGATTATGGCAATGTTTGAACCTGTGATATTGTTTGAATGTCTTAGTTTTAATCTATGATATTGTTTTAATCTATGATATTGTTTTGTTTAGGTAATTAGTATATTTTGATACCGTTTTAATCCATAATACTATTTTTATCCTGTGATACTTCTATGTGATCTTTGATATTGTTTAATTATGGCAATGTTTGAATAAGTGATACTGTTTGAATGTCTTAGTTTTAATCCATGATAATGTTTTGTTTAGGTAATATGCATTCATATAAATTGATATTTGTTTTAATCCATGTTTTAATCCATGATATTGTTTTACATAATAAAGTATCAAACAAAACATATGACTAATTAAACAAAGATCAAAGATAAAAGCATGATATCATAGTCATGTGTATTGTTTGATCATTGTATTATGTAAACAAGATCACAAAAACAAAGATCACAATAGAAATGATCATAGAATTTGCACACGTGCTTTCGAATTTTTATTATAATATGTTTTCGAATGGTCTCGACGAGACGGTCAAGACCAAGAGCTTTGCTAACGCCTATGATGGATTTTACCCGTTTGAAGTAGTCTGTTTAGCTTAAAATGTTAATCTTTAATTTTTTTTTAAAACAATTATCACAAATTCTTTAAAACATTATCACGGATAAATGTACATCCCTTTGTCGCAAATTAAAGCTCTTCCAAGATATCTCGAGTCCTTTAAAAGCAAACACATACTTCAGAGCAATGCTAAAATGAAGAAAGAAGAAGCGCCAATCATTCTCAAGTTAAAGGAAGTCATCTAAAACTATGTAGGCATATGTATTAATCCTATGATATCTTGTTTGAATGTCTTAGTTTTAATCTATGATCTTGTTTTATTTAGGTAATGTGCATTAGTATATTTTGATACTATTTTAATCCATGATAATTGTTTTATTCTATGTGGAATGAGTTTTATTTATGATACCGTGAGTGCTTTTATTCTTTGATCTTGTCTAATTATGCCAAGTTTGAACTCGTGATCTTGTTTGAATGTCTTAGTTTTGTCTATGATACTATTTTAATCTATGATCTTTGTTTTGTTTAGGTAATGTGCATTAGTAATTTTTATCTTGTTTTAATCCATGTTCTAATCCATTATATTGTTTTGCATAATACAGTATCAAAGATAAAAGCATGGTATCATAGTCATGTGTGTTGTTTGATACTGTATTATGCAAAACAGTATCACAAAAAATAGTATCACAATAAAAATGAACATAGAATTTGCACACGTGCTCAGAATTTTTATTATAATATGTTTTCGGAATGGTCTCGACGAGACGGTCAAGACCAGTCGCTTTGCCACTGCCTATGATGGATTTAACCTATTTGAAATCGTCTCTTTAGCTTAAAATGACAATCTTTAATTTTTTTTTTTCAAAACAGTATCACAAATCCTCTAAAACGAAGATCACGGATAAATATATCTTTATTGAAGCCACCATTCATCTTTCTCTTGTTGAACATCCTTTGAACTTGATCCTTTTTCATTAACACTCCCAGTTCTTGATTGATCAGATCCTAGTTCTTCATTATCACTACAAGAATCATAAAGGTTCACTACAAGAATCATAGGTTTAACAATCTTTAATTTTTTTTTCAAAACAAGATCACAAATCTTCTAAAAGCAAAGATCGCAGATTAATGTACATCCTTTTTGTCGTAAATTAAAGCTCTTCCAAGATATCCGAGTCCCTTAAAAGTAAGCAAACACATACTTGAGTAATGCCAAGATGAAGAAAGAATAAGCGCTCACTATCATTAAAAAGCAGAGAAAAAAAATTAGCAAATTTCACTATCATTAGAAACAAGATCATATATTGAAACACATCTATTGAAACAAAGATCAAGCATTTTACATGTTCCAACATAAAATCTTAACTCACAACAACTACATTATCAAAAACTAGTTGAATCGGTTTATCCAAACTCTATTTATTAACCGCATTGCATATGTTTCAATTGGAACAATATCTCAATATTTTCATGATTATTTTTAACCATTGAAAAATAAATAAAGAAATCAAACACAAGAAGAAATGAAAAAAAAGTAAAAAGGCATTTTGTTGTGTGTGCTTTTACACAAACACCATAATAAAATAAATGGATAATTTCATGAAAGGTCCCAACATTTTAAAAAAAAATCATGGGAATATGGATAATTTCATGAAAGGTCCCAACGTTTCAAAAAATATGTCCCTAACCTAAAAATATAGCACAACACGTCCCTAGCGTATGAAGAAATAGGCATCATAGGTTCCTCTTCACAATTTCCATCAATTTTCTCGGTTAAAAGTCAAAAATGGATTGCACGCGCTACATTTTGGAAGAGAGATGGATTTTTTATGCTAATCACCCTCAAATCTTCATTAAAACAACAATAATAATAACAACCTATTTATTTATCTTCTCTCCGATGATTTTCTCTCAAATTGGTGGAAGAAGAAGATGAACCCATTTGAGAGATGGATTTTTGCTCCTAATCGGCCTCAAAATCTCAGTTGCATTTTCCTCCAAAATATAGTGCGTGCAGTCCAATTTTGACTTTTAACGGAAAAAACTGACGAAAAGTGTGAAGAGAGACCTACGATACTTATTTCTTCATACGTTGGGGGATGTATAGTGCTATTTTTTTAGATTATGGGCATATTTCCAACGATTTTGAAACGATAGAGATCTTTCATGCAATTATTCCTAAAATAAAAAAAAAAAATGAAAATGGACCAATGCCCAACATGTGTAAAAAAAAAAAAAATCAAATCAAATCCAATGTTATCGAGTTACTCGACAACATTAAAAAAAAAAAATTAAATCCAATGTTGTCGAGTAACTCGACAACATAATTTTTTTTTTTTTTAAAATCCAATGTTGTTGAGTTACTCGACAACATTATATAAAAAAAATTTTAATCAAATATTGTCGAGTTACTCGACAACATTAAAAAAAATAAAAAAATAAAAAATTTCAAATCTAATGTTGTCGAGTTACTGGACAACATAAATATATATATATTTCCAGATCCAATGTTGTCGAGTTACTCGACAACATTAAAAAAAATTAAAAAAATTCAAATTCAACATTGTCGAGTTACTCGACAACATTAAAAAAAAAAAATCAAAAATCAGAAAGTGATGAGTTTTAGATTTCACAGCAAAGGCAAAGCGATACAATGCATCTTGCTCAACAACAACATAGTAAGATCACTTAATACAATGAAATCAAATTATTTTTATAACCAAGAAAAATCAATTAAAATTAAACATGACCCGTTAGAGTAAATTGGTGGTGTTTAATATATGGTAGTGGATAATTTTACACAAGATAACAAGCAAAAGGTTCGATGCTACGTAACGAGCATGCCATACAAGTGAAACAATCAAGATTTCTCTTCATAGCCATCATGTTTCATTTTCTTCATCAACAACAATATTTTACATTTTCAACATAAATCTCAGAATTTCATTTGCTCTATCTCAGTCCAAATAAGTAGAACTCGTGCATCTAAAGTTGCAATTTCATAACCATGGTTGTTGAGCATGTTGTCGAGTTAATGGTCGTTGAGTTAACTCGACAACATTGTTGTCGAGTTGCTCGACAACGTAAATTGTATATTTTTGGACTTTCTTATACCACCAACAGTCCAGGACAACAATAATTAACATCCATACATTTCTCACTCCCACTGCATGCCATAATATAAGATATATAACTCTGATCAAGAACAAGAATCTATCTAATTTCAATTGTGCTCATTATTCATCGTGAACATTTTCTCTGCCAAACCGCAGGCAAGAGCCTGATTGGGAATTTTTTTGACATGATAAACCCCTTCAGCAAAAATCACCCCCATGCCCATATGTAAATGGGGGTTCTATGTGACAATGAAATGCCCATGCCCTTGGATTATCTGCCACAAATCTCAATGCTGTCCATCCATAAGGAAAAACCATTGCTGTATTCCTTAATGATGGGTTCTTCAAGTTGAATTTCTCCTCATCTTTTTAAGTAAACTTCCCTTCTCCATATCCCAAAGTCCAAAAATCATGTCCATGTAAATGCCAAGGATGTATTTCACTAACATTAAGCTTCAACATGTTGGCATTCTACAGTATAACATCCACAGTAGTGTTGAAATTCAGCATGTAAACTCGACTTCCATACGTCGAATTCTGATTAGGTGATGACTTCATGACATTGTAGTCGTGCCCTTGTCGAGCCAACTCAACAACCAATACAGTTGTCGAGTTGGCTCGACAACCAACACGGTTGTCAAGCTATTCGAAAACCGTGGTTGTCGAGTTAGCTTGGTTAGCTTGGTTAACTTTCGACAACCGACTCGACAACCGACGGCTCGACAAAATTAGTTTCCGATTAGTTTGATGCCATCTTGGTCGACTGGTTATGGTAATCAAATATCAATCAAGACCCATTGAAATTTGCCTTCAACATTGGTCAGAATTAAGTTTTAGACAAATATAACATAGCACCGAATGTATTAGAGAATCCGGGAGAAATGTAAGCTTCACACAACTTACACATAAATATTTGATTTGAAATTTCCTAAAACTATGGATTGGCCGCAATTGTAGTATGTGTGGATTTGTGTCGATACTAAATAGTCATTGTTTCTTTCAAGTTGAAGAGATATATATATATATATATATATATATATATATATATATATATTTTAGGGACAATACATAGAGTTGAGAGAACTTTAAATAGAACTTGAGGGATCCATAGCCTCGAACATGAGAGATTTATCTACCCTTTTCTTACGATCGGCTTTTGTGGTCCGAATTTATTGTTATTAGAGTCTTGTGAGAAGAAATCTCCCGATGACACATCAAAGCGACGAAAACAACTATAATGGTTTCGTAAGTTCGAATATTACTTAAGATCATAGCATTCATTTCGTTTCAAAACTTAAAGCGAAAAGAATAGTTTAAATTTGGTCTAGACTTTTGGCAATTCTTGCACAAGTGTTTTTCCTCAAATAATTAAAACTTGATTACATATGAGTTATATAACATGGAAAACCAATTTTAACAATTTACAACATCACAAGACGAGACGAAACGAAAACAGAACCGAAAAAGGAAAGATTTTTTTGTTGCGCTCCCTCGAGGCAGAGGAAAAGACTTATACCTGCCTTGCGTGGCCCTCGAAGCCCTGCCTCGCCCGGTAGCTTTCCATTCTATCGTGTTTTCGTTTGTCGTCCATTAAAATCTGAATATTTTTGGCGAACCGACATGTCATGGATTAAAATTTCATTTCACATAGTTCCTCCTTATCATCCAACATCAAAGACTATAGAACAATAATGGAAGACGAGTTTCAAAGCTAACGAACCTACCATCACAAATAGCCTAATTGCAAGTTTTAGGATGGAATTCATAACTGAATTATCAAATCATGTCATTTACAATCCATAAACAAAAATTTCATCACGACGTGATTTTTTACTTGGATTTAAAACATAAAGTCTAAACATAAAATATGACGAAAATATCAACATAAAGAAATGCCTTTAAAACAACACAATCTTTACATTAACTTCGAAACTCAAGGCTTAACATAGAGTTTGACAAACACAGAAATAAAGAACCTCAAGACAACATCTATCAATTGAGGACTTGAACTCTTTCCTCCTCTTCGTGACTCCGCAACATCCAATCAATCCGCTACCATCCCCAGTCCCATTAATCTGTATAAGGAAGAAGTAAGTACGAAAATACTCAAATGAATATCTTATTAGTGCACCCCGATCGATCAAATCATGAATTCACACAATAAACTTAGTTTCATGCCATATAATCATATAACATAGATGGATTATCAGCAAAATCATTGATTTCGAAGAATCTCATTGCCCGTAAAATTGGTTAAGACCATAGAATCATTTAATTTTATTGCTTTGTGAAACAAGATTAAACTATATGAAATCAATCAAATAACGAAACGGGAAAACCTCAATTGCACATATTCTTACCTCGATTCTTCATACGGAAATAAAAACTTTGTCTTGAAAGGATAAAACCCGATTTTTCTTCAAGATTGTAACAACTACTTGTTTTTTTTTTTTTTTTTATTATTATTGTTGAAATTAAGTAAACAAATCTTAATTGTAGAAAGGAAAAGAGAGAGAAGGGGGCGAGATTGAGAGGGAAAATGATAGAATTGATATTTTCTTTTGTAATTTCAACCTTTCAATGAGAGGCTTAAGACGGCCAATTTGAGCTTAGATTGTTTATATGTCAAACCATGCAAATTATCATTATGCTAAACAACTTATCTACTTGTTGGAGACTAGAATTAAGGTCATTATAAAGCTCTAAATGACTTTCTTTAGACTAAAACTAGGAATGACAACAGGACAAGACAAGACAACCTTTCTCGACCCCGCCCCCAATCCCTGCTTAAAGCGGGGCAGGGGCAGGGGTCAGGGTGAGAAAACTTCATGCTCCTTCTATTTTCTCATTTAAAATTTTTTAATTTACATATTATATTTAGAATTTTTCTAATACGAATGATAGTTTTTGACGTGAGACAAAATGAAATATCTTATTAAATTTTCAACGCTTAAATAATAAATCTATGAAATGATTCCCACATCGATTTTTTTAAATAAGTGTGTTGAACGAGAAGTCTATAAAAGGAACAAATTTATTATTAAATAAATAACGGATTTTACATTTAGATGAGTCATGAAGTGAATTTGTGGTATTTTAATTGATAATTAGTCTATTAGTATTTTTTATATTTATATTTTTATTAATATAATAATAATAAAATTATTTATTTATTGTAAATGGGGTGGTTGCAGTGCGGGGATCATGTTCCCCGTCCCCCGCCCACGTCCCCAACCTAGGTAGGGACTTTAGCATCTCTCGCAATCCTTAGCTAAAAATGAATTTAATGTTTTGAGCTATTATTTCATACGTGGGTTGAACTTCAAAGCCTCATCTCTCGATCAGACTAGACATACAAATGCTAAGATTTTTTTTGAGCTATTACCGTAGCAATGTAGTGGTGGTGGCGGCGGCGACGGTGTGGTGGAGTAATTAGGTATAGAGTGGTGTAGAGAAGATGAATAGTGATTTTAAAAAAAATTCTTTTGTGTTCATTTCTTTTTTAATATTTTAATTTAGAGTAATAGACTAACCATTTTACCGATTTTATATTTGAATTCACTGTTTATCTGGATTGATTAATGAAAAAATGATGAAATCCATCAATTTAATATTGCTCATTTTTCAAAAGTTATGGACAAAATAGTCAGAAAAAAGGTTAGAGATGAAACTACAAATAAAATTAAAGGTTAGAAACCTTTTATGCTATTTTAGCCAATGTTTTGTTAAGTTTAAATTATAATCATGACCGTAGAGAATTTTTTCCTTTACGGAAAGAAAAAAGTACTTAAACGTTTGTGTGTCACTACTTTTTTCATTTCTCTTCTCACAAAATCATCTCCTCTAAAATTTGCTGATAGCTTCAATCCATCTCCTTCATTATCTCTAAAATCTGCTCACCTCTTCAATCAATCGATCATCTCTAAAATCTATTCACCTCTTCAATCCATCTCCCTCCATCGATCATCTCTAAAATCTGTGCACCGCCTCAATCCATCATCATAATAAAATCTACAGTCAGATCCCACTACAAAAAATAGTATACTAGTTTAAGTTGATCAAACGTATTTTTTATTTACACTATTTTGTAAATCTACAATTTATTGCCTACTTATTATACAACTTAATGCTTACTTATTACACAAATAAATATTATATTATAATAATAATAATAATAATAATAATAATAATAATCAATTTATATTATTATTATTATTATTTATTTATTATTTATAACATTATCACCGACCTACTGAGGTTTACTCCGCTACTTGGGCAAAAAATAAGCACAAAAAAATTCCATCTGTCTGTCACTACATTTGCATAATTTACCCAAAAAAAAAAACTCAAACGAACCCCCTCTATCTCTCTCCCTCTCGCTCAATTGTCTCCAGCAAATCCATCGCCTACTGCAAGTCGCCCAAACAATGGCTAGCGGTTTCTCCACAAAATCCTAGACGACTTCAAGTGTGTACTATCTCTCTCTTGTGTGTGTGGGTGATTTACTTTAAGGGTTGATTTTATGCATGAAGTGGAAAGTTGAAGTCTTTTACCCATATTTGCCTCAAAAGGGTTTCACAGACTTTGAATCTATGATTATTCCAATTTCAATTTTGACAGCAACCATTTCATTCTCTTTAAAATCCCTTTGGGTCTGATTCACGCTTATCACCATCTCATGCGAAGAAATCTCAAATTGGTTCTTCAAATTCACTTTGTGGGCTTCGGTGGGTGGGAAGAAGTGTTTACTGGTGCACGCTATTGGATTTTACAATTGATTCAGTGTTTTAAGATTATTAAATTTTTGTGTGATGCAAGTTTTATGGAACATTCTATTAGTTTGTGGGAAAATGGAATGTGGGTTTACCAGTAATGTAAAGTTACAAGTATTTTTCTTTGGAGATTGACATAGAAAATATAAAAATGTTGCAATGTTTTGTGTAAAGATAGGTCATCTTCTTCATGAGGATAGTGGATTTTACTGGTGTTTGATAGTTGCTTCTAAAATCTGTATAGTAAATTGTGTGGAAACTCGAGAATTATAGTAGAGTTTGGAGTGTGATAAACAAATCACAAGGTTTGCAGAATTTTTGACTAAACACTGGAAGAATATTGAATTTTTTTGGTTATTTAGAGTTTTAATGACATTATTTTTGTTGTCAAACACAATAGACTCTACGATCAGATCTACCGCAAAGAAATAGTATATTAGTAAATAATATGTCCAATAAAATAAATTTCATATTCCTACAATTCGTTCAACATACCATACAATACGAACACATTTGATAATCACCCTTGTGCAATGTGTTGAAAAATAGTCAAGTCCTAAATGAAAGAATAATTTTTTCTGGGTGAAAAAAGCGCAGTTTCTCTCTTTCTCCCATCGCCAATACTCCTGCAACAACTCTATACTACAAATTTCGTGTGCAGCCACCAAAACCCTGATCCCCAACTCTACGTGAGTCCTCAATTTTCTCCCCAAATCATCTCAAGCTTGGTTAATTGTTTCACATTATGAATTCGTTACCTAATTACTTTGAATATGACCTGATTACGTTTAACCTTTACTGCGATTTTTTAAAATCATTTCATGGTTACTTTTTTCCCCTCTAAAAAAAACTTACTATTTGTAGACTTTGATACGAATTGGCATGCAATTTATTCGATTTTGAACCTCACGTGTATTCTGAATTACGCAATGGCATGTAATTTATTGATATTTTGGTCCCTTCACCCGCTCATTTTTCTGTAGCATTAGTTTATCTGATATAGTGTGGGGCATGGATTTTCTATTTGATAATTAAATTACAGTTGCTAATAGCTTAAGCTTAAACTTTTGATATATCGAGGTTAGAGAAGAAAGCCCCGAAGAAATCTATTGACGCTCTGTTTGTTTGCATGGAATTGGGTCTTCGGGTTGGAATTTAGGAAAAAGTTAACTGAAATTCAAATTAAATTATTACTCTGATTCCATGAACACATCCTTGGTCCTTTTAGTTTTCTCAAAGAAGGAGATACACTGATTTAAGACTGCATAATGTATCTTCATAAAAAAAAATTGGATTATCAAATTATTGTTGCCAATAGTTTAAATTTAGACCCTATTACATAGACTTCTTAATATTCTCTCAACATGTTGTTGACGTGGTCTGTTATTTTTTTCAGATATGTTCATTGGTGTAATAGACATCTTGCACGCGGCGGAGTGAGTCTGAATTTCCAGCTAGGGGCCTCGAGCATCCAGGAGTCCCTCTAGAAGGGACATGTCTCCTGCTGAGCACACAACGAGGAGTTCCTCTAGAAGGGAAAGGTCTCCTGCCGCGCACACAACAATGAGTTCCGGAAAGGTCTCCTTCCAAGCACACGACTAGGAGTTCCTCTTGAAGGGAAAGGTCTCCTGCTGAGCACAGGAGTTCAAATGCACAGTGGCCTTCAACTCGCAGCAGGTCATCACAACGTGCCAGCTCGAGGTCCCCTGTATCTCGTTCACCAATGAGAGAGAGAGAGAGCCTATACTGCACTAAATCTACAAGACCTAGACAATCGTTGTCTCCCTTATCTCGCTCACCAATCAGACAAAAACCCTCAAGTAGGACTAGGTCACTGAAACATGCGACATCAAGATCACCACCACCTCTTTCACCCATCAAAGAGTACAGAACCAGGTCCCCTAGTCAAGCGACGTCGAGGGAAAACAGTCAAGCCCTGCCAGGTCAAGTTCTCCCGAGGCTTTTTCACCTTCACCGCGGACTAAAAGGTTTATGGGAGCTCAAGCTGAACGTGATGCTGAAAAAGGGAGTGAGAGGGAACATGAGAAAAACCATGGTGGGAATTGTGACCGGGCTGCACATCCGGAATGGGATTCTGACAGGGAAATGCCGATTGAAAGAAAAGATAGAAGGTCAGGAAGGGATGCAGCCGACAATGGGTCTTCTAGATCAAGACAACGACGCTCAGTTTCACCGCCTAATCATCACCATAGTAGTCAGCACAGGTATAGACCGCATCTAGCTGCAGCTACCAGAGCACGCGATGAGGTGTCCGGTGATATCCACTCCTGAACCTGATTCATATCTTTTAGAAATTATATTACTTGTTTTATGTTACAAGAAACACAAGGATCGTGATTTTTGGTAATGATTATGTTCCCCTATTTCAAATTCTTTATTTGTCAGGAAAAGGGTAGAACATGTTAGAAGAGGGAAAATTAGACCAAAATAAACACAACGTATTGGGGTCGAGTCTTGAAAATGATCTAATTGTATTGGATCTTCTAGATAAAGCAATGAATGTAGAAAAAAGATTCATTTAGTCGATCTAAATTTATTGGAAATAAGACTTAGTTTGTTCTTGTATTGCTCCTAAAGGTCAATATTCTCCAGCATGTTCTTCAGCTTCCTGTTTGGTTATATGCCCAGGTTAAATGTGGAATGTGGTCATTGATACCTTTTTTCCTCTGTGTGATCTTCAAAATATGACCAATGCTGTTTCTTAAGTAATTAAGAAAATATACCGAGCTTGATCTTCAGTTTCCATTTTGTTCTCTTGAAGCCTATGTGGAATGAGGAAAATGCTTGAAGAACTGTTCTTTTTTCCTCCTAGTTATTTGTCAGAAGATGAAGAAGTAAATTTTCATATTTACTATTTTACGTAGTATGGTTGTGATATGTATCTTCGTAATAAACATTAGTTTGTAATAGTTTGGTGCATCAGTTTTTTATTTTTTATTGAACTTCTCTATTTCATTTTTAGCATTTCTTAATCAGAGATGATTCCCTTCTGTTCAGTGAGTATATCATTTCTGTATCTCAATTCAATTAAGGTTTCTTGCTTTGGGTTAAGTTATTGTAATGGTTTGCGTAATCTAATATTCCTACAAGTATTTTAAATGCAATTGAAGTTGGAATAAGGAATAAGGAAATCGGAGTGACATGCATGAATATACTTACTACAATGTGCTTTCTGCAGAATTGGGTATTATAAGCTTTCAAACGAGTAAGATCATATTGCTGTAGGTTAATAAAGTGTATTGAGTGCTCGTAAACATATTTATTAAGTCATGAAACCTATAAGAACATGCATAATCTTGAAGTATTTTAATCCTTTCCTGCAACATCATTGTTTTAGTTACGGAGAGAATATCACCGACTCAACTTCACGTAATTACAGTGTTATATTTTAATCCTTGCTTGCAACATCATTGTTTTAGTTACGAAGAGAATATCACCAACTCAACTTCACATAATTACAGTGTTACATTGTTGGTTTATTTATACTAAAATTGGTCTTTTTCCAATTGAATGTCCTGTATTTCACTCCCAATGTCTATAAAAATTCTCAACTGAATGTTCCTTACATTTTCTTTAAGCATGCAACCTGAAAAGGACGCCGTCTTACAGTTTTTTTCCATTCTGCAGGTGACAAACTCTAGAGGAACTGACCAGCAATGAGTTACTGCATGAACATTATTTTTTTTAAAATTTCAGCTTAGCGACAGTTTTATTTGTCATTATTACCTTATTCTTTGTTACTAAGTGAATAAGGCACTCTTGACTATTCAGTTTGCATTTATCTTGGGATTAGACTTGTCTCCCATCTTTAACAGAGTGCACATTCATGCTTAATGGATTTGCTACACTGTTTGATTTTGCCATTGTCAGGCACTTACAAGTAGGGAATTCAAATCTAGATTGTGATAATCATTACCAATCAAGAATGGTAAAATTTCTAGATTTGATAATCAGGTAGTTTGCTCTGGTGCATATAATTTTTTACTTAGATTTGTAGCTGATCCTCAAGATATTTGGCTGGATCAAAATATGATTGTGAACTAACTTAGCAAATATCAACTTCTATCCTGAAGGATGGGTAGGGAGGGTGGAGGCGTTTCAGGGACACCGGGGTCCATGTATATAGCACGCTGCTGTATTTTTTCCAGTCTTCACATTCTCTTACAGAGTTTCATCTCTTTCTTGGGCAGGAATGGTGACACTGATTCAGAAACTGTAATGAAGGCAGCTGAAGAGACCTTGGAAGCAAAGGAAAAGGTGAGAGCTTTGAATTTTGATTAAATATACCATAATTTTATATTTCTTATCCTTATGATCGTCCCTTTCTCCTTGCCTGCATGTAAACATTGAGGTGAAAGCAAGACTCGTGAATCCTTACTGTTCTGAGTGACAAGCATTATTTTTGTGATGAATATTCATTAGTTTGCTTATCACTTTGACCCTGCACACAAAGTTATCAACTTATGTGTTGATGTTCTGATTTTCAGCGAAAGCCTTCATTTGAGCTATCGGGAAAGCTTGCTGCGGAAACTAATTGAGTCAAAACTAATTGTTGCATCGCGGATCTGTACCAACCCAAATGTTCATTCTATTACGCGTAAAAGTTGTTTAGTTTTTGATGGGCAATAGGTTTCTTCTTTCTTTGATATTTTTCCACACCTTTCTGTTGCTTTTCTTGTATTACCCTATCGTGTATGTTAATCGTGGACATTTTTGCGAAGATAACGAGCCCACAAGGAAACCTCAGCAATCCATGATAACCTGTATTATGTTAGACTGTCTTCAGTAATGTTAGCATCCAAATGCTCGGCATTTGTGTGAAGAGTATTGCGTCGACATATTTAAAAGCCCTGCAGTTAATATGCCCTTGGGCGTGGGGTAGATTCTGAAGATCTATAGGGTTTCAGGCATGGTCTAACCATTTGGAACACAATTGTTATACATGTTCTGCTTTAAAACTATTTTCTTTCTATTGGTGAATTGCAAATGTATCTGGCTGATGGTAACATTTGTTGCTGGAACATTTTTGAAACATATTTACTGCAAAATTATGTTTTGTTTCCTATTGAATTGACTTTTTTGCACAAAAAACTCTGAAGTTGTTAATGTTTTTCTTTCTTTTTCTTGTGTTGTAGACTCTAATATTCCTCTGTCTCGCTCACACAAACATACACGTGCACAAATCAACTTAGCAAGAAAATGCGACTTTGCCCCTTCATGTCAGACATTTTAAGAGAATCTGCATCTCAATGGTATGCTTAACTTGTGCGCACGAGCACATGATTTTTTGGTTTTTATGCACAGATAAGTATAAGATAAAGAAATGTGATTTGAACTCTTCTTATCGCGCGTTCCTGGTTTTATGTGAGATTTCTGTAGCAAGAAGATCAGTATACTGCTTGACTAGCTCCAGCATGCTTATCGAGGAAACCCAATGAGCACACTATTTGTTACTGCAGGGACTCTTATTTCGTCAAGGATAGCATTCAGAGCTCCTTTCTGTGTTCTATAATTTATGCCAGCCTGGATACTATAAAAAATGAGACAGATTAGGATAATACTGTTGTTAAGTAGATGAAATGTACGTTAATGACACAGTTGTGTCTCTAGCTTAGGGGCCAGCCCACTGTTTTGATGCCCTTGCTTAGCCTTTTAGATAAAAAATGAGATTGCTATATGAACTTCATAAAAATGCCAAAAATGTTTTGGTTTTACTCACGATCTTGTCCATGTTAGATTATATTTCTTCTGTACTGTCCCTGATACAGCGTGATTTTTTGTCAGGTGTAACACTGCTGTTCAACAAGCCACCAGATGCTTGAAAACCAGATATAAGGTGGTGCTTATATGTTTTCAAGGGCAGTGAAGTGCTTAGTGGTAAATCTTAATTGGCCCCATGCCCCCATCTTCTATCTCTACACGTGTCCCAAAATTGACGTTTTTGGCCTTTTCACCCATATCTTTTTATATAAATATAATTTGTTTCTTGATTCTAGTCAGAATTGCTAATTTGTGTTAATACGGGCATCAATAAATTACAAGAACTCAAGGATGGCCGTTATAATTCATGTAGGTTACATACCTTTGAGTGGTCGTATGTGTCCGCTCACCTGTATTAGGTTTTTGTTTAGATTGGTTTTGGATATCAATCTTAATTTGACCTACTTCCTCTTATAAATAAATCACGTGGTGTTTATGTATTAGTTTTACGTCAGTTGGACTGCCAATTACAAGAGTAGCTATCTGCAATGTGTGATGTACGGTAATGTTTTTATCAATGGATCAATCTAGTTATATCACTTATTCATGGTTGGGTATGGCAGCTTATATGTGGTTGTGATGCAAATTTGAAACTGTCGGATAAAAGTAAAACTTTGGAACCATTTTTCCAATATATCTGGTTCTTGTTTCCTTCAGTCTTCGGCATAGAGTTAAACTTTCCATGTGCTTCAAGAATTCTTTCTATTCTATTTCTAAGCAATTTTCCTATCCTTTCCATAACCTGGCTTATACTTTTTGAATCTATAGTTCATGTCAACCATCTTTACCAGTTGTGCCTCAACATACGATATTCATTGATCATTGACTTTTTAATGTGCAGAACCGCTCTATATACATCGTTTAAGCTGCTATCTCTTTGGGAGAGAAAGGAGGGTCGCAAATATCCCTACAGACCACCCATCTTGCAGCAAACAACATGCTGTTCTTCAGTATCTGTATGATCGTAAATAAGCGTACTATTTGTCCTTCCTTCTGGTTCATCTTCATGTATGTGTGTGTGTGTGTATATATACTTGTCCTCCCTTCTAGTTCATCTTCATGTATATATATATATATATATATATACACACACACACACACACACACACATATATATATATATTATATATACTATATAAGTGTCTATCAATTGCTTACTATTCATCCTTCAACCAACACGACGTCGTTTTATTGATTTAGTATTCTTAATTTTCGTCCAAATCTCACCCTTTTGTCCTAAACTTTTGACACTTTTTTATATTAAATTAATATCTTTGGCATAGTTTTTGACTTTTTTATTTTCTTCATATTTTCTTATATATTTATATATATATATATATATATTAGTGCTTTTTAGCCATAATTATTAACTTCTTATATATTATAGTAAATATATATTCATTTTTCCCTTAAAAGTCATCAAATTTGGTGCTTTTGATTCCCAGTTGCTATGGGGAACAAAGGACGAAATACAATCGATTCTTAAAGGTTTTGGTAAATTTCATTTTCTCTAAACTGCAGTTTTTGTTGTCCAACTTAAATATTTGTTGCACCTTATACATTAAGTATTTTTACATAATTCCAGTTGGAGACGATATCCCTATGGGTTACCTAACCATTGGCTTTGGTTTCACATAATTTCATGTTATATAACTCAAGTTATGGAGAATTTAATAAACTGCGACAGCATGAATCCAAAAAATTGCCTTGGATGTTTCGGTGAGCATTTTAGTATGTCGAAACATGTCGTCGGATTATCAAATTTTTATATGTGGTAGCTACATGGGTATTCTACGTTTCCTGAAAATTTCATATTGTTCGGTGATCGTTTTCTATGTCATAGAAATTTTTTTTAATCCATGACCGGGTGAATTATTTTCTAAACTGCACTTTTCGTTGACCAACTCAAAAATATGCTGCACTTTATATATTAAGTATTTTTACATAATTCCAATTGGAGACGATAGTTCTATGGGTTACCTAACCATTGGCTTTGGTTTCACATAATTTCATGTTATATAACTTTCGAGTTATGGACAATTTTGTAAATCTGCGACCGCATGAATCCAAGAAATTGCTCAGGATGTTTTGGTGGAGCATTTTAGTAAGTCGAAACATGCCGTCGGACTATCAAATTTTGATTTGTGGTAGCTAAATGAGTATTCTATGTTCCTCAAAATTTCATATTTTTCGGTGATTGTTTTCTATGTCGAAAAAAATTTTGTTACTCCATGAGCGGGTGAAGAAATTTTTAGTATCATCGTTCTTATTTTTAAAATTTTCTTCACGGTCATGGAGTAACAAAAAATTTTTGGCATAGAAAGCGATCACCAAACAATATGAAATTTTCGAGGACATATAATACTCGTGTAGCTACCACATATCAAAATGGTAGTCCGGCAACATGTTAAAGCATACTAAAATGCTCACCAAAACCTCCTAGGCAATTTTTCGGATTCATGCCGTCGATCTACGCGGAATCGTTATTATAAACCAATCAAAAACTTTAAGTAGTGTAAATATTTTCTTAAACTTTTGTGGGCCTTGGTTTTGTGGTAGTTTTAGTGGATTCCCATGTTTTGATTAGACGTTAATGATGTGAACTTGAAAGGTTTTGCTAAACTTCATGTTTTTTCTAAGTTGTATTTTTACGTTGTCCAATTCAAAATCTGCTTTGCATCTTATATATTAAGTCTTTTACATAATTCTAGTTGGAGACGATAGCCACATGGGTTACCTAACCATTGCTTTGGTTTTATATAATTTCATGTTATATAACCTCGAGTTATGGACAATTTTGTAAATGCGACCGCATGAATTGAGAAACCGCTAGGATGTTTTGGTGAGTATTTTAGTAAGTCGAAACATGCCGTCGGACTATCAAATTTTGATATGTGGTAGCTAAATGAGTATTCTATGTTTCCGAAAATTTCATATTTTTCGGTGATTGTTTTCTATGTCAAACAAATTTTTGTTAGTCCATGACCGGGTGAAGAAATTTTAGTAGCCTTTGTTCTTATTTTGAAAATTTTATTCACACGGTCATGGAGTAACAAAAATTCTTCGACATAGAAAACGATCACCGAACAATACGAAATTTTCGGGGACATAGAATACTCAAGTAGCTACCACATATCAAAATTGGTAGTCCGACGGCAAGTTTAGGCATACTAAAATGTTCACCGCGAAACCTCCTAGGCTATTTTCCGGATTCATGCCGTCGGCGTGCCGGAATCGCTATTATAAACTAATCAAAAAATTTTGAGTAGTGTAAATATCTTCTTAAACTTTTGTGGACCTTGGTTTTGTGGTAGTTTTAGTGAATTCCCATGTTTTGTTTACATGTTAATGATGTGAACTTGAAAGGTTTTGTTAAACTTCATGTTTTCTAAGATGCGGTTTTTGTTGTCCAACTCAAAAATCACGCACTTTATATATTAAGTATTTTAAATAATTCCGGTTGAAGACGATAGCCACATGGAGTTACCTAACCATTGGCTTTGGTTTCACATAATTTCATGTTATATAACTCAAGTTATGGACAATTTTGTAAATTGTGATAGCATGAATCCGAGAAACTACCTAGAATGTTTCGGTGAGCATTTTAGTAAGCTGAAACATGCCGTCGGACTATCAAATTTTGATATGTGGTAGCTATATGAGTATTCTATGTTTCTCGAAAATTTTATATTGTTCGGTGATCGTTTTCTATGTCAAATGAATTTTTGTTAATCCATGACAAAGTGAAGTTTTGATTTTTTTTAGATTTTATTTTTTTTATTTTTTTTTTTTTTTTAATTTGCACTTTTGGTCCACAATCTTTTTAATTTATTACAAATTTACCTATAATCTTTTTTTAGCATTAACTATCCCCGGCCTTTGAATTTTGTTTTGTTTTCCTCTTTAAATAAACAAAATAAAAACTAATAACAACAAAATAAAATAAAATTGTAAATATTTTATTTTCTTGGATAATATTGTTTTAAATTTTTCCTAAATATGTTTTTTATTTTAGATTTTTTTTTTGAGTTTTTGTCGCGTTAGTCGACAAATTTTTTTTTTAAATAAGATTAATGTTTAATATCATTTTGTCCAGTTATTCAACAAAGTCCAATTTGATAATTTTTTTAACTTTTTTTTTGTCGAGTTACTCGATGAAGGGGGAAAAAATTTAATTTTTTGGTAGAAATTTTTTTTTGGTCGAATAACTCGACAAAGGTTAAAAAAAAAAAAAATTCCCAACAAAGCCCAATTTTTTTATTTGTTGACTTTTTCCATTTTTTTTTTCTCCCTATTCCAGTAAGATGTTTTAGTAAGTATTTTAATAAGTCGAAACATGCCCTCGAACTATCAAATTTTGATATGTGGTAGCTACACGAGTATTCTATGTTCCCTGAAAATTTCATCTTGTTCGATGATCGTTTTCTATGTCAAAAAATTTTTTTAAATGACTATGTCGAATTACTCGATAATGTATTTTGAATTTTTTTTTTTTTTTTTTTTTTTTTTTTTTGATTTTTTTTTTTTTTTTTGTTGATTTTGCTTAGTCGACTCGAAAAAGTCATTTGAATTTTTTTTTTTTATTTTTTTTTACTAGTTTGCCGAGTTCTAAGAAAGTCAAAGTCCATTCAATTTTTTTTTTTTAATTTACACTTTTGGTCCACAACTTTTTTAATTTATAACAAATTTACCCATAATTTTTTTTTTTTGCATTGACCATCCCGGCGCTTTCAAATTTTGTTTCAAATTTTGTTTTATCTTCCTCTTTAAATAAACAAAATAAAACTAATAACAACAAAATAAAATAAAATTGTAAATATTTTATTTTTACTGGACAACATTTTTTAAAATTTTTCCTAAATATGTTTTTTATTTTGGAATTTTTTTTTCCTTTTTTTGAGTTTTTGTCGCGTTAGTCGACAAATTTTTTTTTTAAATAAGATTAATGTTTAATATCATTTTGTCCAGTTACTCAACAAAGTCCAATTTGACAATTTTTTAACTTTTTTTTTGTCGAGTTAATCAATAAAGGGGAAAAAAATTAATTTTTTCTTTTTTTGTCGAGTAACTCGACAAAGGTTTAAAAAAAAAAAATTCCGACAAAGTCTAATTTATTTATTTATTTATTTTTTTGTCGATTTTTTTCATTTTTTTTTCCTCCCTATTCCAAAGAGGATGCTTGATGTAAGTATTTTATTAAGCCAAAACATGTCGTCGGACTATCAAATTTTGATATGTGGTAGCTACACGAGTATTCTATGTTCCCTGAAAATTTCATCTTGTTCGGTGATTGTTTTCTATGTCAAAAGAATTTTTTTTAATCCATGATTAAGTGAAGAACTTTTAGTAACACTACCTTATTTTGGCCATTTGATTTTTATTTGATTTTATTTTTTTGTTAAAAAAAAATTAAATTTTTACGAGTTAAAAAAAAAAAATTTAAATCTTTATCGGGCAACTTGACAACAATTTGTCGAGTTACAATAAAAAAATAAAAAATAAAATCAAGACTTTTTCGAGTTAATCTTTTGATTTAATTTTTTTTGTAATGACTGTCGAATAACTCGACAAAGTCTTTTTAATTTTTTTTTTAACGACTATGTCGAGTTACTCGACAAAGTATTTTGGAACTTTTTTTTTTTACTTTGTCGAGTTGCTTGATAAAGTCTTTTGATTTTTTTTTTTTAGTGCTCGAGTAACTCGACAAAGTCTTTTGAATTTTTTTTTTTGACTCGAGTTAACTCGAGAAAGTCATTTGGAATTTTTTTTTTTTTTTTCACGAGTTATTCGACAAAGTCATTTGAATTTTTTTTTATTTTTGCCGAGTTACTCGGTCTTGACGTCTCGAACCTCGCACCACCCAGCGTGCCAGCCAGATCTCCGGTCACTCTTCCGCCACCAGAGTATGTTACCTGCAGACACCAGACGACCGTTAGGCACCAAGATCTCCGGAGAAAGGGTCCGGTGATCGTTTGGGCTCCGACGATCATCAAGTCAACTCGCTTATATGGGAGATACACACGGGGGGAACAAAAGGGTGTGGGAGAGACAAAGCAGCAGAGATTCGAAAGCAGAGTTTAGGGTGGGATTCTTAAGCATAAAAGTGCGCACTTGGAACAACCGGAGACGTTGATTTATAACAAGAAGAATTTAATTGATTTGGAAGACAAATCAATTCGGTCTTCAATCGGATCCTCCTTCCTTATGTGATAAAGATACCCGAGATTGCCTTCCTTCCTCGAGTTTATCACGTTGCATGATTTTAGGAGATCATGATTGTGTTTCCTTGTGGAGATTCGCGCGCCCAATCCAACGCAATCTTTTAATTACTTCTCTGGTTGCTCAAGACATCGAGTTGTCACCGGTTACGAATGACGCGTGGCCCGACGAGGCCCCATGGTTCGCAAGTGCTCAAGCGTGTGACGTTCTTCCAGAGCCCCTAGCAGGCCCGGATAGATTCTCGATGATTATGAACCGGGCCCCCACTGGGCTTGGATGGGGCCTGTCACGACGCCAAGCGGTTATGTCGTAATCGTGTGGTAACACTCGCAAAGTACATTCAAATTTTTTTTTTTTTTGACTTTGTCGAATTCGACAAAGTCATTTAAATTTTTTTTTTGTGTGTGGGGCCTTTAGCTTTTTTTTTTTTTTTTTTTGTAATTTACATTTTGGTCCACACTTTTTAATTTATAACAAATTAACCCATAATCTTTTTTAGCATTGACCATTCTCAACCTTTGAATTTTGTTGCAAATTTTGTTTTGTCCTCCTCTTTAAATAAATAAAATAAAAATTAATAACAATAAAATAAAATAAAATTGTAACTATTTTATTTTTACTGGACAACATTTTTTAAAATTTTTCTAAATATGTTTTTTATTTTAGAATTTTTTTTCTTTTTTTTGGATTTTTGTCGCGTTATTCAACAAACTTTTTTTTTTTTAATAAGATTAATGTTTAATATCATTTTGTCGAGTTACTCAACAAAGTCTAATTTGACAATTTTTTAACTTTTTTTTTTGGTCGAGTTACTCGATAAAGGGAAAAAAATTTAATTTTTTGAGTTTTTTGGTAGAAAAAAAAATTTAATTTTTTTGGTCGAGTAACTCGACAAAGGAAATTTTTTTAGCTTTTTGGTCTAGTAACTTGGTAAAGTCATTTCATTTTTTTTTGGTGACTTTCTTCGAGTAACTCTCAAGAAAAGTCATTTTTTTTATATTTATGCTTGAGCAATAAAGTATATATATATATATATATATATATATATATATATATATTATGATGACTTTGCCGTGTAACTCGGCAAAGTCATTTAATTTTTTTTTTTTTTTTTTGGGTGACTTTGCCATGTAACTCAAGAAAGTCCATTCAAAATTTTATTTTATTTTTACTTTGTCAACTCGACAAAGTCATTTAAAATTTTATTTCTTTTTTTTTTTTGTTGTGTGGGCTTTTAGTTCTTTTTTTTTTTTTTTTAATTTACATTTTTGTCCACATCCTTTTTAATTTATAACAAATTTACCCATAATTTTTTTTTAGTATTGATCATTCCCGGCTTTTGAATTTTGTTGCAAATTTTGTTTTGTCCTCCTCTTCAAATAAACAAAATAAAAACTAATAACAACAAAATAAAATGAAATTGTAACTATTTTATTTTTACTTGACAACATTTTTTTTAAATTTTTTCTAAATATGTTTTTTATTTTAGAATTTTTTTTTCTTTTTTTGGATTTTTGTCGCGTTACTCGACATTTTTTTTTTTTTTTTTTTTAATAAGATTAATGCTTAATATCATTTTGTCGAGTTACTCAACAAAGTCTAATTTAACAATTTTTTACCATTGACCATCTCCAACATTAAAATTTTGTTGAAAGCCCAATTTGACTATTTTTTTCTTTTTTGTGGGATTTTGTCCTAAATTCTACAATATTCATTTATTTGACTTAAATTCTACAATGTTATAATTGCTACACGTGCGTCTGTGTTGACTTAAAACTCGAATGTATATATATATATATATATCTTGAACAACAATTTTAAGATCAAAGAACCGGATCTAAAAATTGTAATAACTCTCAAAGGATATGAAAATCATACGGGAAGTCGAGCCAAATATATATTCTTAGCCACCAAAGATACAAAATGAGTGTTTATTCATTTTACTACATGGTTGCCGAGATCGTTTAGGAAAAAAAAAAAAAAAAAAAATTTAACTGGCTGGTTGCCGAGATTGCTCGGCAACCATCTTTGGTTGCCGAGCCATCTCGGCAATCCGAATTTTTTTTTTTTTTTTTTTTCGAGGTATCAAATGTTTATATACTGGTCCGAAATACTCGTTATGGAAAAGCTTTGACTCAAATCAATACCTTGCCATTTTTTGCATGATATCTTGTAATGTGTTACGTACATTTAAAGCTTTAAGGCCATTTTTCCATGAAGAAATCCAGATAATGAAATCTAAACGCATAAACTTATGGTGGACAAAAGGCTTTCTATGCTACAAGTTAAAGATTTGATTGTCGAGGTGGTTTCGGTAATCAAATTGGATTGTCGAGCCATCTCGGCTATCCCTTTTTAATTTTTTTTTTTTTTTTTTAACTCTTGATTAAAATTTTGGGTGTTTAATTTTTGAATTCGATTTAAATATTGTATTTTATCGTCTCTAGTTTTTTTTTTTGAAGTCCTTTTCTTTGACACATTTTAAAAAAAAAAAAAAAAAATTATATTTAATAGTTGCCGAAATATCTCGGCAATTGATCGCCGAGACGGGCTCGGCAATCAATCAGTAGCTTCGGCAATCAATTTGCCAATTGATTGCCCGACCGTGGGCAATCAATTGATTGCCATGTAAATTATTATTATTATTATTATTTTTTTTTAAATAAGGAATAATTGCACAAAAGTCCCTATCAGGTCATAAACATGCACCATAAATTGTTTACATCTTAAACCGTTGAATAGAACTCCTCACTTCTATGGTCTATAAGTATAATGATTTTCGGATATATTGTATTAGATGCATTTCTAATAACTTGCATTATAGTTACACATCTTTCATTTACTTTACTTCAATCAAAGCAAGCTTTCGATACATATCCATAAGCAAAATGTTACACTTAATTATATTGATGAGGTGCTATATGTAATAATGAAATGTGAAAGAACAGAAATCGAGTTGTACATTTCCTACTTGTCCAAGAAGAAAAGAATATAGCTAAAACTACATCTTCGAAAATATCCTGCTGGTTTATGACAATTTTATCTCAATTTCTCGTACTCCAAGATAAGGTAAAGGCACATTCATGTCTAGCATTCAAACCACGATAGTAGCCTCTGTGTTCCTCATTGAAGCTAAATGATCTCCAACAACCTTAACATCTTCTGTTTGGTACATATTTCACATTTATCAGTTAGCTAAAATGTTATGTAGATGAAGAGGGATTAGAAATTAAAAAGTGATTGCCGAGATGGCTCGGCAATCAACAATTGATTGCCGAGATTGATGAACAGTATTTTACCCCTTTTTTTTTTAAAGGAATAATTGCACAAAAGGTCCCTATTGTTTTAAAATCGTTGGAATATGCCAACAACTTAAAAAAAAAATCTTTAATTTATTTTTTCTTTTACACTTAATTTTCATTCAATTTTTTACTAATCTTGTTTTTTTATTTTACCTTTAACAAATTATTCTAAATAAATGCTAAAAATGTCATTCAAAATTTCAAAATCCTGTGAAATCTTGGTGGCAAATTGAATGTTTTATTTTTTTACACCTTTTCATTCAATTTTTTATTAATCTTTTTATTTTCATATGGTTTTTGGAAATGTTCAAATATTAGTTTTTCATATAGTTAAAATGCAAGTTAACATTTTTTCTAAAGTTTGGACAAGAAAAAAAATCTTGTTGAGTGAAAAAATTGGAAAAAGACAAAGGAAATGTGTTAAAAAAAAAAAAAAAATTATTGAAAATTTGTTGTGAGCAGTGTTCATCTCGGCAATGAACAATTGTTCATCGCTTAGAGATTCCTCGCAATTGTTTCTGTGAATTTTTTTTTTTTTTTTTTTTTTTTTTTTTTAAAGGTTGCCACATTTTAAAAAAAAAAAAAAAAAAAAAAAAATTTGTTGTGAACAATGTTCATCTCAAGAATGAACAATTGTTTCGCCGAGATTCCCCAACTCAAGCTTACATGTGATTGTTTTTTTTTTTTTTTTTTTTTTTTTTAAAGGTTGCCACATTTAAAAAAAAAAAAATTTCAATTGTGAAGCAGTTCATTGTCGAGACATCTCATGAACAAGATTTTCTGCTTATTTTTTTTTTTTGTTATTTAAGGAATAATTGCATGAAAGGTCCTTATTGTTTTAAAATTGTTCAGATATGCCCACAACCTAAAAAAAAAAAAATTTCTTTAATATATATATTTTTTTTTTTACATTTAATTTTCATTCAATTTTTTTACTAATCTTATTTTTTTTTATTTTACCTTTTGCAAATTATTCTAAATAAATGCTATTATTTTTCTCCTTTTACTTTTCATTCAATTTTTCACTAAATTTTTTTTTTTGGTTTGATGATATAAACAAATTGTACACAATTCTTTAATATTTAGCTTTTGAGTCATTAGTAAAAAAACTGAAAAAGTTGTAGCTGAAAGTTTGGTCCAATTCAATAAAAATATAAAATAGTCATTGTACTACATCGTTTATGAATCTTAGTTATTTAATTTATTATATAAAAATAACCCAAAAAATTGAAAGAAAGTTGGGATATTTATTGTTAAAAAGTGCCCAAAAGAGGATTCAGACGCGACTGTGAAATCTTGGTGGCAAATTGAATGTTTTTATATTTTTTACACATTTTCATTCAATTTTTTATTAATCTTTTTTATTTTATCTTAAGCAAATTGAATGTTTCTATTTTTTATAATGTTGCCATTAAAAAAAAAAAAAACCTCGAGCAAGTAAAATTCTTGGCAATGAAATTTATTTTCATTGTTCATCAAATTTTTTAAACTCATTATATATATATATATATATATATATCCTAAGATTTCATCTTTTCTAATTTTGAAATTAAGCTTTCAATAATCTTGTTACGTTACTAAAGTATAATAGATTTTTTCATTGTCTAGAAAATCTATTGGACCAAAATCAAAATACCAGTCTAACCCATGTAAAATCTTTTGGTAAAGTATATTCTATATAGATAAAAGCCAAATAGCTAATATGGAAGTGGACATGAACAATAATAATGGAATTATTTATTGTAATCCAGACTTCTTGATAACTATTAAAGACTTCTCAAAAAAGATAAAAATAGGAATTCAAACTAAGGGATACGAAGATGTAGATAGTGGAGAAAATCTTTTGATTCACATAAGATTCTTAGGAAGATGTTCTGTTAGTGCCCAGACTAAATATAAAATTTATATAGACAAAGTAGTAAATTTAATGAGTAGTAAAGGCATTAATATAGTAAAACCAAAAGAATTTTCAGCAAAACAACTTGCAAGATTAGAATGGGACCTGGATAAGTTTTTAAAACAAAAAGAAAAAACAACTATTGCCCCAACAGAAGCTTTAACCTACAGAGACATTCATGGAAGAACTAGTTTAAGATTTATAAATTATGACCAGATTGAAAAACAATCAAAAGAAAATGAAGAAAATGAGTGTGTAAGTGAACCATTTATAGATAATGTTTACATAGAATTGGTAAAAGAAAATAATGATAAAATCATTTTCCCAAAAGATCTAGGCATGAAACTAAATCCAAAAGAATTGTTAGAACTTGAAGACCGGATGTATCTTAATAAACAAATTAAAGAAAATGAATACTTATATTATGATTTAGAACAAAATATAAGACTAGGAATTATTCATGAAGAATTTAATGATGATAGATCAGAAATCAGTTATGAAAAAGACTTTATGGATACACAAGCCTATAGAACTATAGATGACACTCTTTTTGACAAGACTATTAAACATGAACCATTTACATACGGACCGGGATTTCCTCCAAGAGGATTATATAATAAATATAATGAACCTCCTGAAGACTCAAGATATGTAGCTAAAGGTAGCGAAAAGACTCTTAGAAAATAAGATAGAATTCCAATCAATAGCTAAAGCACAAATTTTAAATTTAACTGCCCATGACCCACAGATGTGGACAAATGTCATAGACGTATGGAAAAATACTATTATAGGACATTACATTAGAAATTTCCAAGACATGGAACCTTTAGACATGTATAGATATTTAGAGACATTTTTAGGAAAAAGTACAAAGGCAATATGGGAAACATATAAAAAAGAAAAGAAAGAAGAATTTGATGAGTTAGTTAAGTTAGGAAGTAATCCTTATAACTTTGTTAATAAGATCTAAGTATTAATCACCGGATCAGACCCAAATTCAGGACATATGAGCATACAGAGAAAAGCTATGAAAAACTTAGAACAACTTAGTTTATATAAGTGGACCAAAGGTAAGTATATTAAGAACTTTTTAAATGAATATCATTACTTGACTTCAATTTCAGGAAATACTTTTAACCAAGAAATAGGACAAAAATTATTTCACAAGTTACCAGGACCTTTAGGATTAGAAATAACAGAGCCATGGAATAATTTAGTTTCTGTAAAAGAGTTTCCTGATAAGAAATGGAGTATAGGACATAGGATTCAACACGTAATAAGATGTATAGAAGACAAATGTGTAACTTTACAAATCGAAACAACTTAAGAAAACAGACTATAAGTTTTGCAAAGATATTTTTACACCTCAGACTTATGGAGTTTCAAACCCATAAAGAAAAGGTATAAAAATGATAATAGGAGCAAAATAAGACCAATTAAGAAAAGATATTTTCTTAGAAAATCTAATAAGAGAAAGCCTTATTTAGATGAGAACAAACATGTTAGAAAATTTAAACCAGATAGAACCTACAAGAATAAACTTAGTTTTGTTTGTAATAGCAATGAACATTTAGCAATAACATGTCTTAAAAGAATAAATAGTTACGATAAGAAGAGTACTTTAGTAGAATGTACAAATGGAGACTTGATTCAATTAGATGAATATATTTCAGACAATGAATCAATTTATAGCATAATATCTATAGAAGAAAAATTAGAACAAGAAGAAGAATCAGATTATGAAATTTTCGAAGAATTTTCAAATCTCAAGATTAGTGAAGAATCAGAATTTGAAGAACAATTAGACTTAGTACTGACTATAATACAAGAATGTGAACATAATTGGCAAAAAAGAACATGAACAGATAGTACAGTATGTTTTTTATGTAACTGGTACCCAGCTAGGAAGCTTAGATCAAAATATATAGAATGCTATAAAGAAGCATGTATAAAATGCTTTGAAATAAATGGGTTAATTAAGGAAGAAGAAGTAAAAATAGAAATTAGAATAGAACATATAGAAATTTCTGAGATTAGAATTTTTAGAAGAAGAATTGAAAACATTGAAGACATGCAGAAACTATTAATCCAAAGAATAGAGATTTTAGAATTTAATAATAAAGGAAAATGAGTAATAATAGAAGAACAAAATTTAGAAGAATGTTCAAATTATGCTCAGGTAGTATGCAATTCAGAAAAACTGAAAAGCATTAAGGTAAAATACCAAATAAGAATAGGAGACTATATTATTAAATGTTTAGGATTAATAGACTCGGGATGTAGTAATTGTATAGTAAATAAAAAACTAATTTAGAAAGATATATATTTAATCCAAAAAATCTAATAGATGCCCAACAAATGGATGGAGATTTCTATACTTATATAGCATGGCTAATAAAAATCAAGTTATGCTTTTATGATATGCATAAGATGAAATAATTGATCACAAAATATCAACAAAACATTTCATATATTAAAATTATCATTAAAAATAAATACAGATAACATATTGGAGATTTAATTGAGACATATAAAAGAAACTACTACTAAGGATTTTCCTTTCGGGAATTCTCCTAATAACTGAAAAACAAATTACAAATGGATTTGTACCTTAAATATCCATAAGTTACTTATGTAATGTACAGTTTGGATTGAGATTTTTATGAATAAAGAAGAGGTTTGTAAGAGAACAGAGAGTGTGTATGGAAAGCACTTGCTTCTTACGAATGAAACACTCTTTCTTATATAGAGAAATTCTTGGGAGCTAAGATACAAAAAACTTTAATAAAAATCTTCAGAGGAACAAAATTTTTCACGCATCTTCTTGAAGTCTTTTTTTTTTTGACACGCGTTTCACCGAGAAACTTCTGGTCAAAAATCTTGAAATGCAAAATCTTCTTTTTTCAAAAAGTCTGCAGTACTTGTCTGGCATCTTTTTCAAAAGTTTGACAAATTTTGTCTAAAAGCATCTGTCTGGCAGCATCTTTTAATGTTCTGGCGAAATTTTCAAACTCGGCATCTTTTGAATTTGTCTTCTTTCAAAAAGTTCTTTTGGCAAAATATTCATGGCAGTATCTCCTTTTACGTATCAAAATTGTGCTCTGCTGTAGGAAAAAATGATATTCCGCTGTCTGAATTATTGCATCCTTCTCGTTCTTCAATTCTATCATCATCACTGGATTTTTGAGAAGAATCTGGTTCAGGATTCTTTTTCTGATGAACTTTTTGAATTTCTTTTTCAAATTTTTATGTTTTCCATTCGCTTAAAAATTTTCAAGACCCTACTCTAGATTTTTTTCCTAGCAAAGATAAAAAGATTTTCTGTACTCATTGTGAGTGCATGCAGAATAATTTTAAAATCATCAATGAATCAAATGAAGCCTTTATTTTAGAAAGAATTGCTTTACAAAAGAAAATTGATTCATTAGAAAAAGAGATTGTTAAATTAAGACTTACTTATCCAAAAGGTACTACTGAACCTAAGAAGTCAGTAGCTAGTCCAGTTCAAACGGTGACTGGTAAAGACTTATCAAACCTATTGATGGCTGTGGACTTGTCTAAAGTTCAACAAACTCAGGGAACTGTTGACTTTCCTACTAATCAGAACAAACAGAAAAAATTAGAAAAGACTTAGATTTGGGACACATTAGAACAACCTAGTAGAAAATTTGACTACCTTGTAAACTATTCTCCAAGTTTTTCCGAGAACAGCAAAGGAAAAGAAATTTTCCAAGACAGTCAGGATCCAGATGAATATATCATTTCAATTAACGACTTCTTTCCCAGATCCAATAACTCCAAAAAGATTAAGTAACCTCAAAGCGAAAAAAGAAAATTGTAAAAAAGAAAAAAATCGAAGAAGTTGAAGCTTTTAACAAATTTTTAGCAAATAAAGAAAATAATAAGGAAAAAGAAATTCAAGAAGTTCATCAGAAAAAGAATCCTGAACCAGAAGATTCTTCTCAAAAATTCAGTGATGATGATAGAATTGAAGAACGGGAAGGATGCAATAATTCAGACAGTGGAATGTTATTTTCTCCTAAAGCAGAGCACAATTTTGATACGTAAAAAGAGATACTGCCATGAAGATTCTGCAAAAGAACTTTTTGAAAGAAGACAAATTCAAAAGATGCTAAGTTTGAAAATTTCGCTAGAATATTAAAAGATGCTGCCAGACAGATGCTTTCAGACAAAATTTGTCAGACTTTTGAAAAAGATGCCAGACAAGTACTGCAGATCTTTTGAAAAAGGAAGATTTTACATTTTAAGATTTTTGGCCAGAAGTTTTTCGGTGAAACGCATGTCAAAAAAGAAAAGACTTAAAGAATATGCGTGAAGAATTTTGTTCCTCTGAAGATTTTTATTAAAGTTTTTGTATCTTAGCTCTCAAGAATTTCTCTATATAAGAAAGAGTGTTTCATTCGTAAGAAGCAAGTGCTTTCCATACACATTCTCTGCTCTCTTACAAACCTCTTTCTTATTCAGAAAAATTCTCAATCCAAACTGTACATTACATAAGAAACTTGTGGATATTTAAGGTACAAATCCATTTGTAATTTGTTTTTCAGTTATTAGGGAAATTCTCAAAAGGGAAATCCTTAGAAGTAGTTTCTTTTATATGTCTCAATTAAATCTCCAATATGTTATGTGTATTTATTTTTAATGATAATTTTAATATATGAAATGTTTTGTTGATATTTTGTGATCAATCATTTCACCCTATGCATATCATAAAAATATAATTTGATTTTTAGAAGCCATGCTGTTTCTAAATTAACTCAGTCAGTTAAAGATTTTGGCCGGAGTGAGCCTATGGTGTCCTTGGAAAAACTGAGAAAATTAATTTAAGAATTCCTTAAGGTAGTGTCTCGGGTGACCTTAATGAAAAGAATCAGGTTCAAGTTGATATGTCTTAGGTGGTGATATTTGTTTTAAAAAAATTAATTTTTGGAGATTTGTTAAGTCGTATGAAGAAATTATAAAAAGGAAAGTACTGAGTAGGATCAAAGTCAATTTTTGAAAAACAAAAAATTTATGAACCCTTCATCATCCGGCTCAAAGGAAATAGAATTGTACCCAGAAATTCTTCAAGAATTTAAATACGTTAGAAGAAACAGATAGAGAATGAATATATATATAGAATATATATATATATATATATAGATATATATATATATATATATATATTCATGCTTGTCGTCCGCAAGTTTTTGAGCTAGTGGAGCTAGTTTCACATCCATGAGGTGGTGATGTAATCTTGCATCTGCAAGTTTTGCAGGCTAGTGGAGAAGGAAAGCCCCGCCCCGAGAGTACTTAAACTGTTTCACATCCATGAGGTGGTGATGTATTTCTTGCATCATCTAACCATTAACTTTTCATATTTCCTGTGCATTGTATTAGGCCTTATTTGATGGATCTTGGGAGTACAAATGGGACCTTCATGAATGTAAGATATTCATAGAAGATATTTTTATGTCAATGTTTATTTTTGCAATTCTTTCTCTTGATGTGCTCCCCATACAGGAGCTAGACATGATCTTTTATTATGTTGTAAACTTTCCTTTTTGCAGGATAATCGGATAGAACCCCAGCGATACTATGAACTTTTTGAAAAAGACGCTATCAAATTTGGTAATAGCAGGTAGGCTATTGTCATGTGCTTGCCAGATGCTTGAAGCTCATTAAAACGTGTTATTCATAGTTGTATAATGTTACTTTCTCATTAGTATCGTTTGATTCTTTTCAAATAGGTAAAACATGATGCCTTCTTGTCTGTCAAGTCTTGTTAACACACGGCAGTTATGATTTGATCATCCTCCAACTATCTATTTCGTGTATAAAATATACTCACACAGACAATCACATTATGTTCATTACATTGTGCTGCATTTGCATGAATTTCCTTAAATCAGTTTTAGAGCATCTTTTGAAGCGGATAAAATTGCAGCATTTAGAAAATCAAATAAGACACCGATTTTTTTTGTTTTTTTGTTGAATATATGACCTTGGAAGAAAATCATGGGGTGGGGGGGGTTGGGGTGGACCAAAATTGAAACATGATACGATGTTGCATAAATTCTCCCTCTTTTGTATATATGCCAATTGCCCTCCCACTCCCCTCCCTGCTCAAATCTATAATGACAAAATATCCAAATTAAATGATGTCAGTCACGCAAGGAATTAATGGTTCTTCATATGGAATTGGGATCCCAACTGCTAAGTATGACAAGAAAGGAAAACTTCAACATATGAAACCACTAAACCGATATCTGTGGAAGATCTATTTTATGATTTACTGCAGTCCATCTCTTTAAGTGGTCTAACGCTTTGTCCTTTTTGTTGATCTGTTCTTAGGTTTGTAATGATATTTTGTTTAATTATGATATGCTGCTTTTAAACCATTTCATGAAATCTTGATCTTTTTTTTTTTGTTCATCATCATTGGCATAGACACCTAAAGTTTAATTTTTCTTTCAATCCTTGCATACTTGAAATTGTCATGTCGATGCCTTTTGAGTTCTTCTGTGAAAGCCTTCCAAAAATCGACTGATAGTTCCAATTTTTTTTTTTTTTTTTTTCTGTTTGATTTTATGTTGCTGCTGGTTTGAATACAGCAGTAGCATGATTTTTCATTTCAGGTCAATCTTTTCCTGTATTTTCTTACTTAGAGTGTTTTGCAGCCGGGAGTAACATGAGAATTCGACTGGATGATGCTCATTAATCTTATAAACCCAGTTGTCCACTGTTCTTGGCCAGCGGATATCCTACAACTTTTTGCCTGAAGAATTCACTGTTTCATTTATTCCAATCCCATGGAAGGATGCACAGAATGAGCAATCAACTTGTTAAACTGTCCATATTGCAAAGTTATTTTCGCCGGCATTACCATGAGTTGAAGGCTGGTATGTATTTATTACATTTTAGGGCATTTGCAACCGTGCACATCTGTAGAATCAGAATGTTATGGGATTTGGTTGAGCCTGCTTGTCGAGTTCACTAATGGCATGTTAGATTGGATTAGATTGTGGGGTGGACAAAATTTTAACTACTTTTTCTTGATTAATAATTACCATTGCCGTCTAATCACGTAGACCAAACTAAGTCTTTGAAAGATTTTTGAGAGAACTGGCATTGACTTTGTCAACCTTGACGGCTAAGGGGTGTCAAATCTCGAGATAATATTACTGGGATGAAAAAGAAAAGATAAAAAAAAAAATTCGGTGACATGAAAGGGGGTGGCGGTGGATAATTAACATTTTATGTTTAATGGACATTCATAACATAATATTATGTACTAAAAATTCTAGAAGTCAATAATTGGTTCACCAATCCTCAAATTCCTCTCGACGGTCCATGGCAAGTTAAAGAGCTTGGCCATGATAAACTTGAAGATCTTGTTTACATTAATGTTATGTGTCGAACTCGAAAAGAAAAGGGTTGCTTTCATTGCCCTTGCGTATGTCCTTGCCTGCAAGGGAACAAGTTAGCCTAATGTACAAAATTTTGAAAAATTGACTCATCAACACATGTAGAACACAAAACAGTACATGTTTGGAAATATTAAAATTATTTTTCAAATATTTATAAATTATAAGTACTATGAATATATTGATAAAAAGTATATTTTAGATCTCAGTCACAATTACACATTTAAGATTGGTCATAATTCACAAGGATATGATTTTGTCTTAGGAAAAAGATAACATCATTGTGATAATGATTGTGACATTAGAGGTATTGTTATACGAAACATTCATGATATTATATTTTTCGATTTCGCTTACTATACGGGTTAAAAGTTGGACAAATGTACACATCAATAAAAGACTTGTAGTCTCCCCATAGAAAACAAAAATTCTCTTAGTTGGCTTGCAGTAATCGTGGGGTAATGGGTAACCTTATTTTTCAAGAATTTGGACATTGATTCACATTTTTTGTAACCCCCAACACCCCCCACCACCCACCCCCCACCACCCACCCACACCACCCCACAATTAAAAAAGACTAGAAAAAAATTGTTCAAGTTTCTGGATATCAAATCTCGTGTTCAGTAGAAGTTTGAGGATGAAGAAATTGTCTTCATTCATCAACTTTTTAAAATATTGTTATCGAGTCTATAGAAAATGAATGATTATTTAAAATTAAAAAAAGAATTGCAATTGGAAGTTATTAATTACCTGAGTGACAATAGTCCATTGGATATCTGGTGGAAGCTGGACAAAATCATCAAATTTGGTCCCTACTAGTATGGGAATTGCATTCTGCAAATATCAAATGCAAAATTCAGATTATAAGTTATCATTGTTTTTGTCGAAAATAAATAAGTTAATTCTCGTCTCTAGAGATGCATCTAAATCTCGGACTAACAGAATCATATGGATAATTAACTACTTCTAAACATTATTAAGTTCGATTATTGAGAATTTTGAAGTGTAGATGTCTGAAATCTATTATCGATAATTAGATGGTATGTTTCCACATCATCCTCTTCGTCGAGCACCCTAATTGAGAATTGTTAGGTGTCGACTCCATAACGCTTGTTGAAGTGTCAAAGGGATAGGCACCAAACAAGTATGGACAAACGTATTTTTGACAAATAAACGAATATACACAAATTATTAAGAGCATGTTTGATTTAGTTTTTTTAAAATTTATTTTTTCTTAAATTTATTTTTAACTACATATTTTATATGACCTATAACTTTAATCAATTTTTTAATAATATATTTTATTAATTTTTTCAAAATTTTTTAAAAAACTATTTTAAACTTCACCAAACAAGCACTAAATATTATGCATCTACTCTAATCATAATATGATGAATTTCAAGCCCAACTACTGTAATTATTGCCATTGTACTAATTTCTTTATAAGTAGCTCCAGAGTTTCAGCCACTGTACTTAAATATCCAATCCCCCATCCCATCTCGATAAGAAACTCTCTGTCTTACAAAGATAAATTTATTTTATTTTTATATAAATTAAAAACATATTGATTAATATAATTAGAATAATAAATTTTAATTACGTTTTTCTATTATATCTATAAGAAGACATATTAAAAAATAAAAATCAATTATACTCTCAATAAAAAAAGTTAATTATAATTTGAGACCAAAAAAAAAAAAAATGTAAGTCTATTTTTAAACAAAAGAGTATGAAAGCATGAATAAAGTTCCATCCTCACCTACTGTAGTTATTGCTGCTGTTCCTCTTATGGGAAAAGAACATTAAATCCTACTTTTTAGGGAAAAGTATGCATGTTTTTCATGTTTATGATTATTTTTAGATACTTTAACATAGTATCAGAGTAAGTAAATATAAAATTTAAGTCTTATAACTGTCTATTTCTAAAAGTAGTGTAAAAAAAAAATCCCGACTACAAGTGAGAAGTTCATGTAAATTCAATAAAGCAAGGTTGAATCATGTTACATACCTGATTCCACTTTCTCGCTTCACTGTACCATCCAATTATACTGAAGTGACACAAGAATACACTATTAAAATTTTAAAAAATAAAACAATAGCATGCATCATCTTGATTCGTAATAGGTAGACGCTCTCTTTATTCGATTCATTGCTAAATTATTTTAATAGACTTTATAATGTTTGAACGGAGTTGCAAAAAAAATATTTATCGACTGAAAATGTTGCGCAGAATTGAAGAAGAAAGACATTGAGGGTGTGTACCTGTTTAGTGAACACCTACTAGTAAGATCAAACATAAACAAGATTGCTATAGAATCTTTACAAGCAATTGGAACTTGATCAAATGACCTACTGTCACCTGCATTTTCCATAGTAAGTAGAAGAGAAAACATAATTAAATTTCAAAAAAATCACTTAATTATAAAATAAGCACTTATTTTGGGAATAAATTTTTGAACATACCTCCAACATCCCATATTCTGAAAGCAATTCTTGCGCCTTCAACATATAATGTTTTGTCCATTAAATTTAGCCCTTTCATCTGCAAACTTCTCTTTTCCTCTTCATCCCCTACATACTTTATCTATACATTCAACCCCACCCACGCCCACAAAGAAAATAAAATAAAATTCAAGACCATGCAATTCTCCAAAAAGCAGAAGAACATGAGCAAAGGTTGAAGATTAAAATTAAATAAAGGAATACAAGATGTGTTTCTAATATTTTAAATTTTTAGACTAACGTTCAAGTTCCGTTGTCACCTATTTGCGAAAATAGTATAACGTGTGCCTTGGGGCTCGATGACTATTACTTAAAAAATAAAAATAAAAATATTTGCACTTTACAAATTGATTTTCCGGTCCTCCCTATCTCCGACTATGGTGGTGTTGTGTTGAAGACTAAAATCTTAAGTTTGTAGACGAGATGGTTGGATGGCAAAGAAACAAATGATTATATGAAACATACCACAAAGCTAGTTTTTCCAATCTGGCAATCTCCCAATATACTGATCTTCAGTGTGACTAAATCCGAATCACTCTCATAGCCACCACTGCATGTGGTTGTGGGCTCTTCTTCTTGCCCATACCCAGACTCTATTGCCGCCATGGATGGCGGAGAAGAAGCTTCAGAAGAACCAGACCTTCGAGAAAATCTTCTGTACCCAGCAGGTTTTCCTAGTGAACAAACTAAAATTCTGTTCCAGAGGAATCTGAAAAACTGCCGGAATATTCTCACTTTTTCTAGTACACTCCACCTAATCTTGACGTTGACTATTTTCCGGCACAGTTGCTTCATTTTCCGGCGACTTCACAGAACTTTGAGCAGCCACAAACTCTCTCTCAAAAGGTGTATATACACATATATATACAAAAAAGTGTGTATATATGTATATATTCACTTCAGTTTATTGGTTTTGGTGTTGGAATTGTCTGTTGAACGACCTGTAATAATCTAAGAAGGTGGTGTGTTGTGGTGGGGCGGCTTTGTTCTTGACTGGTATTTTTTTGGATAACCCAAACTGTCCAAATTGCCGGCTTCTTGTTTCCAACCCAGCTAGGGTATTTTTGTCAATTCACATGACTTTCAATACATAAATAGATTATTTATGGATAATTATCAAATGTTTGTTAAGTCTTATGAGTAGTCAAATATTATTTTTTACATATTTAAATAAACATACAATTATCACTTATTTTTATCCACATTCTGTATTGACGATAAGGGAAAGTCTCGGAAGCCTCCCACCTGTCGAGGCCGAGCCTCGACCACGCGGGTTGTAAAATTGTGCAGTCGAGGGGAGAGAGCCAATCCAACCATGACAGACTCCACAATATTCGGTGAAAATCTGCCCACGAGAATCGAACTGCTTCTTTGGAAATCTCCACGTCACTTCAAGCTACAAAAAGTTTTACCAAGCATATTATATTCACACTATAGTTTTTAGAGTAATACTATTCATAGTTGCTCACTATGATAGTCATCCTATGTAATATTACTCAATTGGATGAATTATTTATAATTTATAGCTATAAATACATTACTCAATTGGACGAAGATAAGATGTTCAAATTAATAGGTTGATGAAAAGAATATGAAAAAAAACAGTTGAAGACATAAATGCGAAAATGAAAAATAGTTGAGAATTTTCATTGTAATTAAAATATGATATGATTAACAAAATTTATTGTGTGAATACTTATGAATAAGATATTTACACTATGTTTTTTTTTTAATAATTACACTACATTTTAATTGCACGAAAAGTTCATGATCTTTATTTATTGCATACTTATGGTCTCAATTTTTTTCATCGAAATTTTTTCATCAACCTTCTATTAATTAGCATATATTATCTCCGATGATAGTTTTCTGTCTAAAAATTCCAAGTAAAAAGACTTATTTGCCATTTATATTTTTAAATAAACAAAATAAAAATAACAAATATAAAAATACGACAACATATTTGTCCCTCATTTTAAAACACGCTAATAAAATTTTTGGACGAAAACTATTATTATGGACATCATATGCTAATTAATAGATATCTAATTTAGAAATAATAGATCTTATACATGCTGCAGAAAAACACTTGTTTATTTCTATCTAGCTTCATTTGATCTCCTCTTATCTCGTATTTGGGTAGTTTGATGTCGTTTCACCTCAATATTGGAAATATTTTTAATTATTCTCTCTTTTGAATATAATTTTGCTCACTAAAAAGTAAAAATAGCAAGTTATTTTACTATAAAAAAAATTGATTTTAAAAAATTATACTCCATCCGTCCTATTTATATAAGTTGATTTTTCTTATTTATCCGTTTCAAATTATAACTCACTTACTTTATTGAAGGTGTATTTGATTTTTTTTCATTTCCTAATATACCCCTAGTAAATATATTTTGTTATCAACACAAATAAACTTGTATTATTTCAAATGTTGAAAGTGAGAATTAAATAGTAAACAAAGTTTAAGACTTAAAGTTTTTTTGGGAAAAAATAGGTTTTTTTTTTTTTTTACTTTTTAACTTTTTAACTTTTTTTTTTAGTGTAAAAAGGGTTGAAAAGTAAATTAAGAAAAAAATTCTTTGCAAAATTTGATTTGATTTTTTTAATAATATTAATTTTGGGAAAAAAACTCACCGAACACGTTTTTTAATACGTGTATATAAATATGGGTGGAATTTTTTGGGGTATAAATGGGGGTGGAATTGGGAGTGGGTGGGGACACCTAAAATATGCAACCTATCTAAATTTGGTGTATTATTAATTGCCACAAATCATCGAAGGTTATCGGGTAGATGAGATTTTTAAAAGAGAAGTATTAAAGTCAATAATGATGATTAATTATATTGTAAATATGCTTAAATGCAATCATTTAGATTAAATATATTCTTGAAACTCTTTAATAAGTATGATTAGGTATGATTTCATTTGGGTAAATGTCCAAGGTTTTTGTCATAAACAAACACGTGTAAAGAGTGAAATTCACACTAACACTAAAGATGAGTAAATTGTGATTGGTTGATGGGTACCCCTCCAAGAAAAGTCTTTGTGGGAGAGTGAATAATTTTAATTTCTTTCTAGACTTTTCCTTTCTCATAATCCCTGGTTTTTAATGTTCTCTTTTGTTTCTTTTTATGTTGTTCATTTTGATTTCGGAATATATTGTTTTTCATTGAGATTAATGCTTTTGTTTTACGCTTCCAAAATCAAAATGAGAATAGAAATGCAAATAAATTATACGATCATATCATATCTACAAATTTCTTTAAAGATGAAAAATAGACTGAGTGGCTCGTGAACTCCCCGGCTCGATCCATGGCCAGCTCAAACTTGTTTAGATCGCTCGGGGCCAAGCCGGGCCAGGCAATGCCTCCATTTGTTTTTATGAGCCGAACAAGCTTGACTTTGCTTGTGGGCCAATCGATAACTTTTGTGAATGTTTGGGTCCTTTCAAATTTTTCTTCAAAAAACCATAAAAAAATAAAACGAGTTAGCTTGGACGAGCAGGCTTGACCCATTAGGCCCAATAACCGAGCCTCCTCCTTTTGAGTCACGAGTCGAGCGAGCTTGGCCCATTGTCACTCGTAATTTTCCCTATCTTAATATTCATTAACTTGTCAAATAGTATCCCTATAGAAAAATGTTATACATTAAGTTTGTTAAAAATTATTTTATTAAATTTTGTATGAAACTAAGAGAATAATACAAAAGAATTCTAAGAGTCAAAACTAAAGTATGTAAATTTATTATAACAAAAACCTTTATACATATTGAGTTTCAATATGACTTACAATTTGAATACAATACACTCTCTTGAAGTAAGTAGAAAAATTGTATAAACATCTAGATATCTATTATTTTACAATACATTGGATGACTATTTACATAATAAGTGTTTCATTAAAAACTTCGTTTGACAAAAACTCAGTAGGAAAAAATACCAAATGAAGGAAAAATGAGTAAAGTTAATTGTCAAAACATGGAGTACCAAATTCTCGTCTCATTAAAACATTGTCATGAAAGTTGAATAGGACAAAACCTAGATGAAAGAAAAAGATAAACAATTACACTACCTAATTTCAATTAATAAACACCATTGAATCAACGCATTCATATTTTGTGCATCAATGTCTTGAATATACAAGTCAACAATGTTTTTGTAAATAAGTCAACCACATTATCATTCGAGCGAATTTGTTGAACAACGATATCACTATTCTTTTGAAGTTCATGTATATATATATTTTTTAGAGAAATATGTTCTGTCTTGTCCTCTTTGATATAGGTAGGGGTAGAAAAAAAATACACAATTGAAGTGAACAGAATCGGAACCGAGTAGTTCGGTTTGGTTCTTCTTAAGTTTAAATCGGGTAATGGGTATTAGAATCCAAAATCGACCGTTTGTGATTCAAGTATCAATTCTAGACTCAAAACCGAAGAACCGAATCGACCTTATTATTTTTTAAATTTTTTTTTGTAAATTTAGCCCAGAAAAATAAAATATTTTATTTCTAAATTTGTTATTTTATATTGAGATGGAACTCTGTGTTCAAAATTTGATATATTGTTTTATAAATAGATTAAGGTTTTAAAATTATGATTTTGTAGATTATTGTGTTGTTTCAAACAATGAGAATAAAATAGTTGCTAGAAATATGATAATGTTGAAAACTTGAATTACATAACCGAATCAAATGGTTCGATTCCAATTTGGTTCTATAATTCAAGTTGGAACCGATAATTTCATTTACAAGATATCACGTAGTTCTCAGTTCGGTTCTCTTCAGAATCCAAGCAAATCAGACTGCGCCCACCCTTAGATATATCATCCGTTAAATTGAACAATACAAGTTGCATGATGTTCATACTATATTGTTGGTCTAGCTTTTATCGAAGCTAATCCGTATGTCGCTTGGATATGATTGGACATATTCCTCAACCATATACATTATCGTCTTGTTTCATGGATTACAATAATTTCTGAAATGATTTGAAAATCTTGCTGTCAAAGTTTGCTTCACAAATTTCTATGATATAATTGTTCTTTTATGTGTAAACATATACTCCATCTGTGACACAAAAATAAGCTTTGTTCTATTTTCACACAAATCAAGAAGATTGAATTATGATAATTGGACCAATGAATATTACTTATGTTTTTCCTAATATACCCATACATTAATGTAATGGTAGTTCATATTTTTTAATAACAAGACACCTTAAATATGAGCATATTAAAAAACAAGCAAATTGGACTATATTTGAGACACATGAATAAAGAAAGTAAGTCTATCTTTGTAGGACGTATGGAGTATCATATTTTTTATCTAGCTTTATGTGGATCAACGAGATAACCTACATCTGTATATCCCAATTATTGTGAATAAAATAATTATATGTCAATAGTCCCTCTTAATTAACGAAGAAAATATGTTAACATCACTCCAATGTCTTCGAGTAATGAAAAAATATATCTTTGCAAGGAGATATACAAAAAAACGTTATATTTGATATTGCAAGATAGGTTAATACTCTAATTGCACTAAGGCATAATACTTCAGAACCAAAATATTTTTTTCATCTTTAAGTGGGCGAAAGTGATAATTTTCACATCAAAGCGATCGAACGATTAGAGAAAATGTCGGTGGATGTGCTTTGTCTATATAAAAACGTTTTAACACTTTTATGCATATGAAGATTATTGAACAAATAGTCCTTCTTTGAAATATTCAATCTGCAACCAAAGAAACAAATTGATTTTTTTTCCAAATCTTGCATCTTAAATTCATTTATCAAATAATCTGCAATTTTGTTGAGCAATTCAAGAGTTCTTATAAGATTTAAATCATCAACATAAACTACAACAATTGCAAATCCAATATTTGTTTTCTTTATGAAAATACGTTGACAAACACCGTCATTCTTATAACCCATCTTTTAACAAATATTCGTTAAGACGATTATACCACAAACTTTTAATCCGTATAATGATTTTTGTAATTTGATTGAGAACATAGCTTTGGGAATGAATGAATTCTTTCTGGCACTTTAACTCCTTCAGTAATTTTCTTGTACATGTCGCTATCAAGTAAACCATACAACTAGGTAGTTACTAAATCCATAAAGTACATGTCAAGCCTTTGTGAGACAACCAAATTAAGTAAAATTCTAAATGTAATGACGTCCATCTTAGGAGAATATGTATCCTCGCAATCGATCCCAAGTCTTTGCAAGAAACCATTGGACCACTAGTCAGGCTGTGCATCTTGTAATTTCACTGTTCTCATTTCTATTCCTTATAAAGACCCACTTCCGCTTGTATCCTACATAAATTACATGTTTAGAGGTTCAAACTACATATCCAAATAATTTACGTTGCTCTAAAGAATTCAACTCCGCCCGTATAACTTTTTTTCATTTTGGTCAATCATTTCTAAATCGACATTTTTCGACGGATTTCAGCTCAATACCCTTGTTTTCAATCAAAATAGTGAGCGCTATATTATTTGTTCATATGTTGTTGACAATTATTTTTTTTCGATTTCTTCTATTTCTCTAAGCGTATAACTTTATCGAGATCTCTGTAGTATCACTAATTATATGTACATGATCGTCTCCTGGGGTATTTTTTCCTTTTACAGGGTTATTTGATTATCTATGTCTTTCAGTTTCTTCAAGAGTATCACCTCCTTGATAGGACCATCTTGATTATTTGCTCAAATTTTCTTTTGATAATTTATGTCTTTGGAATTGATTTTTCTAACACGTTTTAGGTATGCATTATATTTATTAACTTCAATAATAATGGATTGTCCTACTAGGACATCGATTCGAGTTCGAACATTTACAACTAGTATATATCAGTAATGTACCTGGCAATTAATTTGTCCGTATATATTGAACTTCTAGTTTACATTGTCTTGCAAGAATAACCACGACGCATTTTATAATTTTTTATCAATCTATTTAATATCCCCCCTAATACCAGGATAAATCTCTCATAAATATTGATAGTAAGCAATCTGTCCAGAAATATATCACCCTTCAAGGGATCAATATATTTTATATAGAATGAGGACGTATATTCTTAACCTTCTTACCAAAAGTCAATTGTAACGAAGATAACATATGATGATATACAAGATTGATCTCTTGCCCCAGTTGGTAAATTTTAGTTTGCCCACATCCTAGTTGGCAGCGACACATCATCACACCTATCCTAATCAGACATTGCCACGTCGGTACTCTTACTTTTGCAAAAATCTCTCTCTCCTCTCACACGACATTCATTTCTCGCCCTAACCCTCTCCCATCCTCCTTTGCCCCTCTCTCTCAGAAACCCACGCCGCCAGACACCCAAGCCGGGACCGGATGTAAGATTTGTCAGAACTCACGCCAGACACCCAGTTGTCGAAACTTTGATTTTTTTTAGGACCATACTACTTGTACACCATCACTTACATCCTCACTTACACTCTCACATATGTCAAATACTAGTTGGTTCAAATTATTATTTATTTGGCCAAATAAATAAAGTGACCCAATCATTATTTGACACATTTGAAGGTGTAAGTGAGGGTGTAAATTTTGGATGTACAAATAGCATTTTCCTTTTTTTTCTTCAAATAATTTTCTGCTTGTACGGGTATGTGTTTCCATTTTCTTCAAATAATCTTCAAGTACAGTTGAATTTTTGAGATGCCAAATGCTAATTATTGAAACAATGGCTGAAAGAATGGATTCTTGAAGCTCCATATGCAGATTTTGCAACTGATGCATACATTTTCAAGCTTTTGATTGTGTTGTGAAAAATAAGATTTATCGGACTAGTCCTTTGGACACGTGAAATTAGGTGTTAAACAAGAGTGCATTTTGGGTTTGAGGAAAATTTTCCAATTTGTTTCACTTGGTTCAGTGTTTGATAATTTCGTAGGAGAAATGGTAAAATAAATTGCCCCAACAGCCTCTGCAACTTGTCTATTCTTGTCTGGTTTTAAGAAAAAAATCAACATGATTTTATCCAATAACCCTAGGAGGAATAATTTGATACTGAAGACTTTGAATGCATTTAGATGAATAATTGGATACTGGTGATAGGTTTACTTGTGTGGTGGTACTATAATCTTATATTGTATAAATTCAGGATCGTGATAATATTCGTGTTTAACTTATTGAAAAAAAAATAGTATGTACTAGTTTTTAACGTAACTTATCCAAAAACTAGTTAAAACTACGTGAGCTTACACGTAGTTTTGTAATAAGTTCGATTGCTACTTCTAAATTCTATCTAGAGAACTTAATTGCGCAATTCAACAAACAAAACGTCAAGCCATGCAAAGAAAATTGAAGGCATCGGATGTAAACAAAGGTGTTCTCGTCTAGCTAAGCCATGGTATAATATTTAAAGCGACACTCTGCAAAAAGGCATCGTACGTTGGACCATCACTCGTCCAAAATTGATGTTTTTCCCAAGAAACTCCAATATTCATGTCACATATCCATAAAATAAAAAAGAAAAAATTAGTCACCAATCTCAGCCCAGATCCAATTAACTCGACAAAATTTTTCATTTAGGCCTGGTCATTGATCAGTTGCTCATGAACTCTAAAGTCATATCACTTAAACTTATTTCAATTAAAATTATATTTCAGTGCTAAAAGACTAATGTGCCCCTGCAATTGTAAAACCGTTAATTCAAACATGAAACTGTTTTATTATGACATTGTTATATTAAGTTATTGTTTTATTTAGATACTGTGCTGTAGTTTTCTGTTAAAACATAATATTTGTGCCCACCTAGGTATGTGCTTGATAATAATGTGCTTCTGATGCTATTATATTGGTTCAACTTGTTTGTTATCTTTAACCATATGATATTGTTATTAAAATACTGACACTAATGTGCTTCTGATATTATCTTATTAATATATTGTTTTATTTAAATATCGTGCTATGAATTTTGTTAAAATATAACATTTGTGCCCACTTAAACACGTGTTTGATAATAATGTATTTCTCATACTATTATATTGGCTTAACTTGTTTGCTATCTTTAACCACATGATATTGTTATGTATAATACTGTTATTAAGATACTCATACTAACGTGCTTCTGATAGTGTTTTCTATGATACTGTTTTATTAAGATAATTTTATTATGACACTGTTTTTCTGTTGGGTTAGAATTTTCTATTTTGAAAATGTGTATAATAAGTTCATTGTTTTCAAAGATATTGATATTAATGTGCTTCTGATACTGAAATATTAAAATACTTTTATTTGTTATATTAATATCTTTGAAATCATCGTTCTTAATAAGATAATCGTTTCGTGATATTCCATCATGAAGTTATCGTGTTTAATAAGATATTATTGGTGATATTGTTTTATTAAAATATTTTTTTTCTATGATACAATATAAAATATATACATGAATGTATGACATTAACATCCTGAAACACATTAAAATATTGATATATATAAAACAAATGTTGCTTTTATTTATTCGACCAAAAAATGATTACAAAACAATTGTGTTCTTATATATAGAAAAACAATACCTCCAACAAAAACAACTTAATTCAAGAAAAATAAGAGAATTCATTTATAAAAACTAAATTCATTCAAAGAAGCAATTGTTTTCAAAATTTTATAATTCGGAGATTGTCCTGTTTGTGATATTGTTTTATATAATACAGTATCAAACCACAAACATGAATGTGTGACACTAATATCTCGAAATACATTATATTTATGTATGTGAAACAAATGTTGTTTTCATTTATTCAACCAAAAAATGATTACAAAAGAATCGTGTTCCTGTGTATAAAAAATAATATCTCCAACAAAAATAATCTAATTAAAGAAAAAATAAGAGAAACCATTCATAAAAACTGAATTCACCTACAAAATAACATTCAAAAAAAATTATTTTTTAAATTTTACGATCCAGGAACTACCCAATACTTCTTAGAATCATCGCTATTCTTTGATAACAACAAGAAGTTATTAAAGTTAAAACTTTTATCTTCTATATGATTGAAAAGAAAAACAACAGTGAAAAATCGTGAATCCACAATTATCACTCACGAAAACAATAAGAAAAAGTTTGGATGGTCGACGGCGAGTCGCGTAACGCCGACTGATGAGATGCAAGAGTCGATAGAGAGACGGGAGAAAACAGTGGTCGCGAACGTGCTATTGAAGTTTAAATCACATTTTATTCTAATTAATTTGTGTCACAATGGTAATTTCAAGATTGATTGAAATATGCTTGAATAGGTATAATTTAATGGCTTTTTTGCACAAATGGTCCCTAACTTTTGCACTTATTGCGAGTTGATGACCTATCGTTTCATTTTTAGCAGTTTAACCCCTATTTCAAATGTTTTTGGCGGCAATGGTCCTTTTCAACAATTTCCGTCCAATTATCCGTTAAATTTGATGTTAGAAAATTTTGGATTTAAAAAGTAAAGAAAAATTTGTAGCAAAAGTCCCTAATCTTTCAAAAAGTGTCGAAAAGTCCCATAACCTTCTAATCCTAACACATATGACCCCAAACCTTTTTAAAAATTTTACCCCGAACTTAAATAAATTAAAAATAACTCCTAAATCTTTTAAAAATACAAATAAGTCCTAAATCTTTTTTTTTTTTACAGATTTACACTTAAAATAATAAAAAAAAACGTGTCATCAAGTTCCAAAACTTTTAATTTTGCTCACCAAAATGACATTTAAAATGTGTTTGATTAAAATCAGATTTTTTGGTAAAAGTTGTTGAAATATGTGGTTGAAAAGTTGTGAGACCATAAAATGTGTGGTTAAAATTAATTGTTGACTTTGACTTTAGCTTTTTAGCAAAATCAAAATTGAAAACAAACGGGCTCTTAGAGTCTCTACAAATTTTGTCCAGTGGTCCATTAATTAACAAAAAAAATTATACCAATGATCAAAATTTGACCAATTTAAAATTTTAATTTATTTTTCATACCAAATACTAAATAATAAAAAAAAAGTTCTTCACAATCTCCAGCCCACCCGCACCCTTTTTTTAATTATTATTTAGTAATTGGTATGAAAAATATATTAAAATTTTAAATTGGTCAAATTTTGATCATGGGTATAATTTTTTTGTTAATTAACGGACCATTGGACAAAAATCTGTAGAAACTAGAGCCCGTTTGTTTTCAATTTTGATTTTGTTAAAAGGCTAAAGTCAAACTCAACAATTAATTTTAACCACACATTTTATGGTCCCACAACTTTTCAACCACATATTTCAACAACTTTTATCAAAAAATTCGATTTTAATCAAACACATTTTAAATATCATTTTGTTGAACAAAATTAAAAGTTCTGAGACTTGATGACACATTTTTTTTATTATTTTAAGTGTAAATTTATAAAAAAAAATAAAAAGATTTATGAATTATTTGTATTTTTTAAAAGGTTTATGAGTTATTTTTAATTTATTTAAGTTTAGAGTAAAATTGTCAAAAAAGTTTGGGGTCATATGTATTAGGATTAGAAGGTTAGGGGACTTTTCGACACTTTTTGAAAGATTAGGGACTTTTGCTGTAAATTTTTCTTTACTTTTCAAATTCAAAATTTTCCAACTCAACGGAAATTGATGAAAAGGACCATTTGCCATCAAAAATATTTGAAATAGGGGCTAAATTGTCAAAAATAAAACAATACGTCCTCAACTCGCAGTAAGTGCAAAAGTCATAGACCATTTGTGCAAAAAAACCTATAATTTAATGGTAATTTTGAAAAGTATTTGCAACTTACCTACAAATAACTTAAAAGACAATTTCTCCATTTTTTTAATATGTATATAGTTGGTGTCCAAATTTTCAAAATAACTCATGTCCAAATTTAAAAGAGAAAATTTGATACATACCAATATTTAACTTTGCATTTTGATAAATGATAAAACTATCAAAAAATTAGAACAATCAGTCTCAAATTGTAAAAATCAGGTGTATGTTTCACTTATCTTCCATATATTAGTTAACAATAATAATTAAAACTGTAATAAAACTAGAAAAGTAGAGAGAAAAGAAGAGATAATAGAAATAGTCAAAACTCAAGTATGTTCATTTACTATAACAAAGACCCTTATTTATAGGGTTCCAAAGGGAGTTAAAACCTGATTAGAATACACTCTTCTGGAGTAAGTAGATAACTATATAGATATCTAGATACAAATAAATAGTCATTCATCATTATATATAATTTTACAACACTCCCCCTTGAATAACTTATTACACAATAACTTGTTCGTTATTTGGCAAAAACCCAAAGGGACAAAAATACCAATAGAAAGAAAAATTATCAAAAATTGGAGTACTCAAATGCTGCCTCATTAAAACCTTATCAAGAAAACCTAGTGGGACAAAACCTGAGCAAAGGAAAAAGAGTACAGCTACTCCCCATAATTTCAACCAATGAAAAAAAAACTTGTATCGAACTATCCATATCTTGGGCGTCAATGTCTTCAATGCCACCATCCTTTTAAAACTTGTATAAAACAATTCTGGTGAAATATGCTCCATGTTATAACCTCCGGCAATATCATCTTCATACACTATCTCTGGTTGACTGTAGTCAGCATGATGGTTTAATGTAATTATATTAAAATAGATCTTGTTGTTGTTCCCTTCAGGAGTCTCATATACAATTTATAATACACGGGTATATAAACATAGGGTTATGATGAAGGTAAATATTTTGTAGGTTATAGACATCCATAATTATAAGAATTATAACACTTCTAATTGGATATCATTTACACTAAGAATATGCCTCATTAAAATCTTATTAGGAAAAAACCATGTGCGAAAAAATCATAGTAAAGGAAAAAGAGTACATAATTCTTTTAATACTCCATGCAAATTGCCTCATTAAAAACCTTGCCAGGAAAATTCAATGGGACAAAACCTCAGTCAAGGAAAAGAGTACAATACGCATTTACTCCCCCTCATTATAATATTAGTTCAGATCTGTACTTTGATCGATTGAGTTCTCGAAAAGTTGAACTATATGCTTCAGGCATATTAAATCCTCCAGAGATTAATATACATAGTTTTATTAGTCATGCGAGATGAGTTGATTATAATAATATTCATTGTATGCATATATGTCATGCATTGACAGACTAACAAGATATCAACTTATGATTACTTTACATAAGCCTTTGCGAAATTCATAATGTTAAAAGTCGTGCATTACATGTTACGACTTCATTTTTTCATTTCTTTTTCGCATAAATACACCTTTAGGTGCTTCGACTATATGTCCGAAAATTTCAAGTATCTCTAGTCAGTTCAATTTACTTGGATTACATCTTTTTATTTGGCCAATTAATTCTTTGACAGATTTCTTTCAATATCCTCGCTACCTTTTATAATATGAAGCGCTTCTTTATATATAAAAGTGTTGTTAACAACATTTATTTTTGAATCTATTTCTTTCTCATAATAACACAACTTAACGAGATCTTTTCGTTTTATTATTTCAGCTAGCTGAACCTCTTATGGGGTTTTATAATTAGTTATGTCTATATACTCTCCAATAGTATACACCTCCTCAATAGGACCATCTTTATAATTGGCTCCATTTTTAATTTGAGAATTTTTTTGGAATCAAATGTCACCACGCTTCAGCATGCCATTAATTTATCAGATATAATGTTAATGGATTGTCCTTCAAGGATGTTAATATAAATTGGAGCATTTAGAGCTGGTATATGAGATTTGATTTAATCTCTTTGATCAGTAAATGTATTTGTCAATTGTATAACTTACAAATGAGTTATTTGTTGAACTTCTGGTTCATATTGTCTTGTGCAAGGATCTAGAAAACATAATAAACTGCATTTTCATGTATTCTTTCCAGCTACTTAATTTCTCTACCCTAATGTTGAGAAAACTGTCTTATCAAAATGACATTCAAAAAATCGTATTATAAAATATCACCCGTTAGGACTTAAAGATATTTTATAATGTTCCATACTAAACATGTATTCTCAACATTTTTCAAAGCCCATATCAGTGTACTATGGTGGACCGATTGTAAATATATTGTACTATCAAAAATCATTAGATGAATAATATTAGGCTCTGACCATAAGTCAACTATAGCGGGGGTAACTTTGATGTTGGCATGATGTGTATAAGTGTTTCTGCATAAAAAATAGCATTTCCTAGACAAAAATGAAAATCGCTTTGTTCTCAATAGTAATGGTTTAGAATTTAATTGGAGGCGTTGAAAAACAATATTGCTAAACCATTTAACATCATTTCAACTAATATTTATTAAAAGTTTGAGACTTAGACTCACTAGTATTGACAAGACACATCACCGTCTTGGTTGTATAATCTGAAAATTATGCTCATAACTTAAACTTTGAGCAAGTAATCTCGCAAACTTCAAGTTGTGAATAATAACACCATACAATCATCTAGTAAATGTATCTATCAGATACAAATAATATATAGATAGTCAACATGGAGGGTGATGGGGCCCCATAAATCACCCTAAATAATTTTCAGAAATGTAGGAAATTCAGTCTCGATTTTACCTAGTGAATATCTACTGGTTTATATACCATGAGAACAAGCATCACGTGAGAATTAATTATATTGAAAAATCTTCTGGTTTTCAATAGATATACTCATTAATAATTCACATCATATTGATTCGGGATGGTCTAACCGGTAATGCTAATCAATAAATTTTTTAGGACATTGAACTTCTAATTCAATATAGTACTTCTTTAAGAGTATCAACACTCTAATATTACACAACATTAATATTCTAAAATTGTAAAGTTGTGCTTCTTCTAGAGTACAATAAAATATTATTTCGAATACTGCTCAATATTCTTCTGGAATATAAAAATTATAATGTCATACTTTTCAGGAGCAATTAATATTCTTCTGGAATATTTAAATTGTAATGTTATGTTCTTCAAGATCAACTAATATTTTGTTAGAATATTATAATGTTGTGTTTCTTCAGGAGCAACAACAAATCATTATTCTGAAGTAAATATTTGCTCTTCAGGAGCAATATTATAATATTCTTATAGAATATTATATATTATAAAATTAGGCTCTTCGGGAGCAATTAATATTCTACTAGAATATTAATATAATATAAATATTTGCTTATTCTAAAGCAACAACAAAATATTCTTCTATAATATTTATATGTTAGGTTATGAAATACAATGCAAAATTCTTCTAGAAATATTGATATAATTGTGAAATTGTATTTCTTCGAGAAAATCACAATTAAAAACAAATATTATTCAATAATTGATAATTTGTTACTAAACAGTAAACATTAAATAATTAAAGGCTTAGAGATATAAGGTCAAGTTTAGTAATTAAATACCCTTAATTTGTTGAATTCATTAATCACAATCCATCTAAGGGCCTAATTATAATCTGAATAAAATAATGACATGCACATTTGTTTTGAGAGAGAAATCTATAAGCAGAGACCAAAACCAAATATTACCTGAGTTAGTAGAGGTTGGTCTGATTAACAAGAGATGTACGTGGTGGTGCTAATCCTTTACCTTTTTCTTGAATATACTTTAAAGTATCATTGCATCACTTTAGATGTTGAAGAAAAAAGAGTGGTTAGAATTGGGTTAGAGCATCGTGCTAATAACGTGTTATGAAACTAGAAAAGTAGAGAGAAAAGAAAAGAGAATAGAAATAGTCAAAACTCAAGTATGTTCATTTACTATAACAATGATCATTATTTATAGGGTTTCAAAGGGAGTTACAACCTGATTAGAATACACTCTTCTGGAGTAAGTAGATAACTATATAGACATCTAGATACAACTAAATAGTCATTCATTATTATCTATAATTTTACAACAAAAACAATATTGTTTAGATAAAATATAGGATTTTGTAACCAAGATTTGAATATGACTCAAAATAAATATGTGATATAAGTATATAACTATATTATCTATCATCAAATTCTATCAATAAAATTTAGGATTAGTTATTATCATGTTTTACAATTTAAAAAAAAATCTGATTCGTAGAGAGAAAATTTTTATGTCTCTGACTGAAGAAAAGCGTTAACTCGAATATGAAACATTGTGACCAACGTCTCTTAAATGACAGCCACATGAAAAGGGTCACACAATTAATCGTCAAATATTAAACCGTTACAACAGGTTACAACAATCACAAATTATAACCAGATAACCAGAGAGAAAAATACACCAAATTATCGGGTTACAAACTATCACCAAAACAGCATTTTTCAAATACTTAACATGAAATTAAAGTCACAGTCACAAGAAAATGGTCACACAATTAATCATCAGATACTAAACCATAACAACACGTCACAACAGTAAAAAACTATTACCAAATAATTAGTTACAAGCATACACCAGATTATCAGGTCACAAACTATCACTAGATAATCAATCACATACTATCACCAAAGAATCATGATAAATGACACACAAAAATCAGTATTACTATTGAAGATTTGGAATTAGGATTTTTGAAATTTGGAGTTGAACAGAAATTGAAATCGATTTTTAGGTTTTGCCCAAGCCTAATTTTGGAAGAATTTTCTAAAATACTTTCTTGAATCAGGCAGATGATGCAGGTTTAGGCAAAATAGATTATCTCCTTATTTCGATTATGAAACTCCCATCGCAGATGATGAAGGTCTATCAGTTTGTTAGGGGTAGTGTTTGGTTGTGACAAAGTTTTGAATACTAAAATCTATTTTTCTTTAACAACCTGATATCGATTTCTAATTATTAGGAAAGATAAATATAAATAGTGATAATAAATTATTTTATTGTTAATTAAATATTTAATTAATTAGTTGGATTTTAAATTATTAATTAAAATAATACCCGATTTTTTTAAAAATAAATTGTTCACCTGATTTGTCAAAATAAATCTATACTACTTCTAAAAGGGGCTTAAATAGAGAAATATTTTTGGACCATTTTACCCTTATAAATTTTTTAAAATTCCATATTCACCTTTAGTCATTAATGTATAATTACTTTTTAATATTTTACTTATTACTCTTTTATTATTCATCCTTATCTCACATTAAATTTTCAACAATTTACTAAATATATAATTAAATTTATTAAATTGAATATGAAGGTGAAAAAATGATCTCAATTTTTTTTTTTTTTTTTTGTATTAAGTAGATAAAATGAATGAGAAATGAGTTAAAAAAAATGAATGAGAAAAATTGTAACTTTATTTATTACTGTATTAAAATTCAAATTATAATTGTCAAAACTGAAATGGAAATAGATTATTTTTAATACATTATATTACAGTGATTACGAGCATGTTTGGTTTAGTTCTTTTTTTTAAATTTTTTTTTTCTCAAATTTATTATCAACTACATATTTTTGTGGGACCTACAACTTTTATAAACTTTTCAACCATACATTTTAACAATTTTTTTCAAAATCTTTAAACCCCCACCAAACATATACTATAGTTTACAACTAACGTGTGCAACTTTTTTTTTAATTTAATTTAATTTAATTTATATATATAGAACAATCTTCTCATCTTACTTTTGTCCGTCAACAATATTATTTCAACATAGACAAGTATTGACACATCTTTAATTTTTGTTTCTTGCTCACATTTATGATATTTCATTTACGTCGTCAAATCAAACACATCTAATAAAAAGAGAACATACACAAAGAATAGTATTCACAAGGACCTACTACTCCAATAAATGTACAATATTATGTAGTCAATCATTATTTTTTTCATAATAAAATTAGTAATTATTAAATTTATTCTTCATAAAATGCAACCCTGGAGATCATTAATACCATAAGATTTGATATCAATAGTTCGTCAATCATCAAAGTTTAAATCACCAAAATGTCTTAATTGGGTTTAAGTTATTGTTGGTATTATCACCATATAAACTCATCTCTAATTGTAATTGTACTTAAATGAATGCAATTATCTTTTAATATTTATTTTTTTACTCTTTTATTGTTCATTATTATCGTACATTAAATTTTTAACAATTTATTAAATGTACATTTAAATTTTTTAAATATTTAATATATTAAATTAAACATGAAGGTGAAACTACAATCTCAATATTTTTGGCCTTACGTAGATGGAAGAAATGAAAATGGATTTTGAAAAAAATGAATAGGAAAATTGAAACTTTTTTTATTACCAAATTAAAATTCAAATTATGGAGATGAAAAGATTGTTTTGAACACATTGGATTACAATGATTATAATTGACAACTAATATATGAAACTTTTTTAATTTTTAATTTAATTAATAATACATCAAACACGTTTAATAAAATAAAACATACACAAATAATATTTTTTACAATAAGTAACTACTCCAATAAGTGTACAATATTATATAGTCAATCATTACATTTTCTCCGTAAAATACAATCATGAAGATCCATATTAATATACCATTAATTCCATACGATTTGATATTAATGATTTGTCAATCATTAAAACTCAAATCACCAAAAGTTTCTTCATTTTGAATTCAAGATTCTATTTGTACATTACTATATAAAATTCATCTTTGATTGCATAAATATTAAATACTTATAAATATAAATAAAATGGGCTTTACACTCATTCAACAAGTGCATGACACAAAATCAAACAATACAAAACAATATGACATTATAACAATGCCTACCAAGGACATTAGATTAAAATTAAAAATAAAAATAAAAAATATCAACATCAAACAATACAAAACAATATGAAATTTTAAAATAACTTTATACAACAGGGCAAATATACCTCTTTTTTTTATTATTTATTGCATTTGTTATTTTAACATTTTAATTATTAACAATTAAAAATAAAAATTTCAAAAATATTAGGTCCTTAAAATTAACAATATGATTACAAAAGCACGTCCTTCAACTTTTATAAACACGCGTGTTTATTTTCAATTATCTTTATATCCTCTAAAAGTAGTGTAAAACCTAATTATCTCATCAATTTAAAAGAGAATTTTTAAAATAACTTTATACATAATCCAACTTAATTTTCTTTGATAATTGTTTAAAAATCTGAGATTTTCATAAAATCAATATTTTTATTTTTTAATTTGAAAAACAATATTTTTTACACGAGTAACATATGTGTTATTTCATTATTTTCATTGAATTAATACTTTATAATTTACTCATTTTATTATTTTTAAAAATATGTTATTTTCATTTAAAATTAATATTTTAATTTTTAATTGAAAAACAATATTTTTTACATAGGTAACATATATGTTACTATATATGTTACTTCTTCATATTTCATTAGAATCAATATTTTACCATTTCTCTAATTTTATTAATATTTTAAAAATATATTATTTTCATTTAAAATCAATTTTTCAATTTTTTTAACAAAATATTTTTATACTAGTAACATATATGTTACTATGTGTTACTTGCTCATTTGCAATAAAATCAATATTTTATAATTATTTAAAAATTAAGTCATATTTCTTTAAAATTAAAATTTCAATTTTTTTTAAAACAACATTTTTACACGGGTAACATATATATTACTTCCTCATTTTCATTAAAATCAATATTTTACCATTTCTCTATTTTTATAAATTTTTAAAAATACATTATTTTTTTATTTAAAATCAATATTTCAAATTTTCATTTTAAAAAATATTTTTATACTAGTAACATATATATTACTATGTGTTACTTGCTCATTTGCAATAAAATCAATAGTTTATAATTATTTAAAAATACATTATTTTTCTTTAAAATTAATATTTCAATTTTTTGTTTTAAAATTTTTTACACGGGTAACATATATATGTTACTATATGTTACTTCTTTATTTTTTATTAAAATCAATATTTTATCATTTCTCTATTTTTATAAATTTTTTAAAATACATTCTTTACATTTAAAATCAATATTTCAATTTTTATTTAAAACAATATTTTTATATTAGTAATATATATAACATTAGTAATGCTCTCCTCCACCAGTGAAAAAATTATTTTCATTTGATTGACACTGGCAGTGTTTTGACTTTAATATCAAACACATTTTGTTCCTCCAAATATCAAATGGGCTAAATAAATCTCCTATCGAGTGGAGTAAGATCAAATTGTTATGTCACTATGTGTTAGTTCTTTCATTCGCAATAAAATCAATCTTTGTATTTATTTTAAAAACACTTTATAATTGCTATCTTATAATTTATCTCCTTTTAAATATTTTTCAAAAACTACATTAGTTTGGTCTAAAATCAAATATTTCAAAATTTTATTTTTCAAAAATATTTCTTTTACTGTGAGTAACATATATGTTCTTGAATTTGTTACCCTATGTTACTTCCTCAATTTCATTAAAATCGATTTGACACTTGTAACACATATGTTACCACATGTGTTACCCTATATTACTTCCTCATTTTCACTACAATTGCTATTTTATAATTTATCTCTTTATAAATGTTTTTAAAAATACATTAGTTTGGTCTAAAATCAAATATTTCTAAATTTTATTTTAAAAACAATAATTTTACGTAGGTAACATATATGTTACCGTATTTGTTAACATATATTCTTCTCAATTTCATTAAAATCAATTGACGCTGGTAACACATATGTTACCATATATGTTACCCTATGTTACTTCTTCATTTTCAATACAATTGCTATTTTATGATTTATCTCCTTGTAAATGTTTTTTAAAAACTACATTAGTTTGGTCTAAAATCAAATATTTCTAAATTTTAATTTTGAAAACAAAACTTTTACGTGGTAACATATATATACACGTATTTCTTAACCTATGCTACTTCCTCAATTTCATTAAAATCAATTTGACAAGGGTAACACATGTGTTACCACATAGGTTACTTCCTCGTTTCAATACAATTCTATTTTATGATTTATCTCCTTATAAATATTTTTTAAAAACTACATTTATTTGGTTTAAAATCAAACATTTCTAAATTTTTATTATTGAAAACCATACTTTTACGTCAGAGTAACATACATATTCTTGATTTGTTAACATACGTTACTTCCTCAATTTCATTAAAATCAATTTGACACGGTGACACACATGTTATCACATGTGTTACCCTATGTTACTTCCTTATTTTCAATACAATTGTAATTTTATGATTTATCTCCTTGTAAATATCTTTCAGAAAAAAATACATTAATTTGTCAAAATAAAATATTTTCAAATTTTATTTTATAGAGCGATGATTTATCATATGTAACATATATATTAAAACTGGTATTTGTTAACTTATATTACGTTTTTCTCAATTTCATCAAAATTAATTTGACATGGATAACACATATGTTACCACATGTGTTATCCTATGTCACTTCCTCATTTTCAATACAAGTGTTATTTTATGATTATCTATATCGTTAAATATTTTTTAAAAACTACATTGGCTTAGTCTAAAATCAAATATTTTTCAAATTTTAATTTTGAAAACAATACTTTTCATTAAACTTAATATATATGTTACAATATTTGTTAACCTATATGTTATATTCTCTTCAATTTCATTAAAATCAATTTGACACGGGTAACATATATGTTACCACACATGTGTTCCCAATATTACTTCCTCATTTTCACTGCAATTGCTATTTTTATGATTTATTTCCTTGTAAATGTTTTAAAAAATACATTAGTTTCCCAAAATCAAATATTTCCAATTTTTATTTTTAAAAACAATATTTTACGTGGGTAACATGTTACCGTGATTTCATAATATGTTACTCAATCAATTTATTAAAATCAATTTAACACGGCATCAATACATCATTATTTGCTACCACATTTATTACCTATGTTACATACTCATTTTCAATACAATTGCTATTTTATGATTATCTCTTGTAAATATTTTAAAAAATACATTATTTCTCATTCAAAATCAAATATTTCAATTTTTTATTTTGAACAATACTTTTATGGGTAACATATATGCTACTATTTAATCGACCTAAAGATTCTCAATTTCATTGTGCTGACATTTTACACTGACAACACACCCCACGCTACTTCCTCAATTTACAATTACTATAGCACAATGAGCCCATAGCTATAGCACAAGCCCAGGCCATAGACTACAGTCGCATCATAAAATATTTAGACGCCGGTAAGAATAACAAGCCCAAATCCACCCCCCCAACCCCAACCCAATTATTTTAGGGATAATTAGCTCATATACCTCTTTTTATAAAAAGTTGATATATACCCTTTTTAAATTTTTATTTTTACCCACATCTAAATAATATTTATGAAAATACATTCTTCTCTATTATATAATTTCTTTTAAAAATATTTATTTATTGACAAGAGTAAGTATATACTTTATATAATATTTACTTTAGTCCTTCTATTTTTAATTATATTTCAATTAAGTCCTTCAAAATTGCATCTTAAGTCCTTAATCTTTTATATATTTACACTTTGGTCCCCAAATTTTCAATTATCTTTCAATTAAGTCCTCCAAAATTGCATCTTAGGTCCTTCAACTTTTTAAATATTTACACTTTAGTCCTCAAATTTTCAATTATCTTTCGCTAAGTCCTCCAAAATTGCATCTTAGGTCCTTCAATTTTTACATCCTTACACTTTGATCCCCAAAATTTTCAATTATTTTCAATTTTTATTCTTACCCACGCCTAAATAATATTTATGAAAAAATACATTTTTCTCTATTATATAAACTCTTTTAAAAATATTTATTTATCAGACAAGAAATAGTATGTACTTTATATAATATTTATTTTAGTCCTTATATTTTCAATTATATTAAAATTAAGTCCTTCAAAAATTACATCTTAGGTCCTTCATCTTTACATCTTTACACTTTGGTCCCTAAATTTTTAATTATCTTTCGCTCAGTCCTCCAAAATTGCATCTTAGGTCCTTCAACTTTTTACATCTTTACACTTTGATCCCCAAATTTTCAAATATCTCTCGCTTAAGTCCTCCAAAAATTGCAACTTAGGTCCTTCAATTTTTACATCCTTACACTTTGATCCCCAAATTTTCAATTATTTTCAATTTTTATTCTTACCCACGCCTAAATAATATTTATGAAAAATACATTTCTTCTCTATTATATAAACTCTTTTAAAATATTTATTTATTACATAGTAGTCTATGTATTGCTTTATATAATATTCACTTTAGTCCTTATATTTTTAATTATATTTCAATTAAGTCCTTCAAAATTGTATATTAGGTCCTTAATCTTTACATCTTTACACTTTGGTCCTCAAATTTTAATTATCTTTCGCTTAAGTTTTCAAAAATTGCATCTTAGGTCTTTCAACTTTTTACATCCTTACACTTTGATCCCCAAATTTTCAATTATCTTCGCTTAAATCCTCCAAAAATGCATCTTAGATGTGGTAACATATGTGTTATCCGTGTTAAATTGATTTTAATGAAATTGAGGAAGAATATATAATAACAAATACGGTAGAATATATATGTTACCCACAGAAAAATATTGTTTTTAAAAATAAAAATTAGAAATATTTGATTTTACCAAACTAATGTATTTTTTAAAAAATATTTACAAGGAGATAAATCATAAAATAGCATTTGTATTAAAAAAATGAGGAAGTAACATAAGGATAACACATGTGACTCATGTCAAATTAATTTTAATGAAATTGAGGAAGAATATAGAATATAATTTGATTTTAGACCAAACTAATGTATTTTTTTAAAAACATTTACAATGAGATAAATCATAAAATAGTAATTGTATTGAAAATGAGGAAGTAATATAGGGTAACATATGTGTTACCCATGTCAAATTGTTGATATTAAAATGAAAAATTAAATATATTATTTTTATTTAACATAATTTGTAATTCAAAAAATTATAGAAGGATATAATTTGCTAAAAATTGATTTTAATGAAATTGAGTAAGTAATATAGGTTATCAAATATGGTAACATATATGTTACCCCACAGTAAAAGTATTATTTTCAAAAAAAATAAAATTGGAAATATTTGATTGTAGATTTAAATTAATGTATTTTTAAATACATTTACAAGAATCTAAATTATACAATAGTAATTTTATAGAAAATGAAGAAGTAACATAGGGTAACATATGTGTTACCCATGTCAAATTGTTGATATTAAAAGTAAATAAATTAAATATATTATTTTTATTTATAATAATTCATATTTCGTAAAATTATAGAAGGATATAATTTGCTAAAAATTGATTTTTATGGAATTGAGGAAATAACATAAGTTATCAAACACGGTAACATATATGTTACCCACAGAAAAGTATTGTTTTCAAAATGAAAATTAGAAATATTTGATTTTAGATGAAATTAATGTATTTTTTAAAAACATTTACAAGAATATAAATGATAAAATAGTAATTGTATAGAAATTGAGGAAGTAGCATAGCAGTAATGTGTTGTCTCCGTCAAATTGATTTTAATGAAATCGGAGGAAAGAATATAAAAGTTAACAAATACAGAATATATATGTTACCCACATAAAAGTATTGTTTTAAAAATAAAAATTGGAAATATTTGATTTTGGACTAAACTAATGTATTTTTTAAAAAATATTTACAAAGAGATAAATCATAAAATAAGAATTGTATTGAAAATGAGGATGTAACATAGAGTAACAAATGTGGTAATATATGTGTTACCCATGTTAAATTGATTTTAATGAAATTGATTGAGTAACATATGTTAACAAACACGGTAACATATATGTTACCCACGTAAAAATATTGTTTTTAAAAATAAAAATTGGAAATATTTGATTTTGGACTAAACTAATGTATTTTTAAAAACATTTACAAGGAAATAAATCATAAAATAGCAATTGTAGTGAAAATGAGGAAGTAACATTGGTAACACATGTGGTAACATATATGTTACCCGTGTCAAATTGATTTTAATGAAATTGAGAAAGTAACATAGGTTAACAAATATTGTAACATATATGTTACCCACGTAAAAGTATTGTTTTCAAAATTAAAATTTGAAAATATTTGATTTTAGACTAAGCCAATGTAGTTTTTAAAAATATTTACTTAGATAAATCATAAAATAACACTCAGTATTGAAAATGAGGAAGTGACATAGATAACACATGTGGTAACATATGTGTTATCCATGTCAAATTAATTTTGATGAAATTGAGAAAGTAATATAGGTTATCAAATACAGAATATATATGTTACCGCATAAAAGATCGTTTCTATAAAATAAAATTTGAAAATATTTTATTTTTGACAAATTAATGTATTTTTAAAGATATTTACAAGGAGATAAATCATAAAATTACAATTGTATTGAAAATAAGGAAGTAATATAGGGTAACACATGTGATAACACATGTGTTACCCGTGTCAAATTGATTTTAATGAAATTGAGGAAGAATATATGTTAACAAATACAAGAATACGTATGTTACTCACGTAAAAGTATGGTTTTCAATAATAAAAATTTAGAAATATTTGATTTTAAACCAAATAAATGTAGTTTTTAAAAATATTTATAAGGAGATAAATCATAAAATAAAGAATCAGATTGAAACGAGGAAGTAACCTATGTGGTAACACATGTGTTACCCTTGTCAAATTGATTTTAATGAAATTGAGGAAGTAGTATAGGTTAAGAAACACGGTAATATATATATGTTACCACGTAAAAGTTTTGTTTTCAAAATTAAAATTTAGAAATATTTGATTTTAGACCAAACTAATGTAGTTTTTAAAAACATTTACAAGGAGATAAATCATAAAATAGCAATTGTATTGAAAATGAAGAAGTAACATAGGGTAAATATATGGTGGTAACATATGTGTTACCCGTGTCAAATTGATTTTAATGAAATTGGCGAAGAATATATGTTAACAAATACGGTAATATATATGTTACCCACGAAAATTATTGTTTTTAAAAATAAAAATTAGAAATATTTGATTTTAGACCAAACTAATGTATTTTTAAAAACATTTATAAAGAGATAAATTATAAAATAGCAATTGTAGTGAAAATGAGGAAGTAATATAGGGTAACACATGTGGTAACATATGTGTTACCCGTGTCAAATTGATTTTAATGAAATGGCGAAGAATATAGTAGAACAAATTCAAGAATATATATATGTTATCGGCAGAAAAGAAATATTTTTGAAAAATAAAATTTTGAAATATTTGATTTTAGACCAAACTAATGTAGTTTTTGAAAAATATTTAAAAGGAGATAAATTATAAGATAGCAATTATAAAGTGTTTTTAAAATAAATACAAAGATTGATTTTATCAGCAAACGAAGAACCAACACATAAATGACATAACAATTTGATCTTCTCCACTAATAGTGAGATTTATTTAGCCCAATCAATATTTGAGAGAACAAAACGTGTTTGATATTAAAGTCAAACACCAGTCATTCATTTTAAAATAATTTTTTTCACCAGTATAGATAATAAAATTTCAAGAATATATATGTTACTAATATAAAAATATTGTTTTTAAATAAAAATTGAAATATTGATTTTAAATGTAAAGAATGTATTTTTAAAAATTTATAAAAATAGAGAAATGATAAAATATTGATTTTAATAAAAAATAAAGAAGTAACATATAGTAACATATATGTTACCCGTGGTAAAAAAAATTTTAAAACAAAAAAATTGAAATATTAATTTTAAAGAAAAATAATGTATTTTTAAATAATTATAAACTATTGATTTTATTGTAAATGAGCAAGTAACACATAGTAATATATATGTTACTAGTATAAAATATTTTTTAAAATGAAAATTTGAAATATTGATTTTAAATAAAAATAATGTATTTTTAAAAAATTTATAAAAATAGAGAAATGGTAAAATATTGATTTTAATGAAAATGAGGAAGTAATATATATATGTTACCCGTAAAAATGTTGTTTTAAAAAAAAAATTGAAATTTTAATTTTAAAGAAATATGACTTAATTTTTAAATAATTATAAAATATTGATTTTATTGCAAATGAGCAGTAACACATAGTAACATATATGTTACTAGTATAAAAATATTTTGTTAAAAAAAAATTGAAAAATTGATTTTAAATGAAAATAATATATTTTTAAAATATTAATAAAATTAGAGAAATGGTAAAATATTGATTCTAATGAAATATGAAGAAGTAAATATATATAGTAACATATATAGTTACCTATGTAAAAATATTGTTTTTCAATTAAAAATTAAAATATTAATTTTAAATGAAAATAACATATTTTTAAAAAAAAATAATAAAATGAGTAAATTATAAAGTATTAATTCAATGAAAATAATGAAATAACACATATGTTACTCGCAGAAAATATTGTTTTTCAAATTAAAAAATAAAAATATTGATTTTATGAAAATATCAGATTTTTAAACAATTATCAAAGAAAATAATTGTAAAATATGATTATAGTTATTATTATATTTAAAATAGTATACAAATATGATACAAATATGATAAGAGGTGGTACAGAATATCGCAGTTAATTTGATTTAAATTAAAAGAACATATGTGTACCATAATTTAAAATAGTATATAAATATTTATTTTGTTCGCTTAGATGAAAATTGAACAGAAAGTCAAAAATTTAATCGAAAGTCAGCACTTATTTCGACCACTAAAATTACACTTATTTTGGCCCTAAAATCAAGGATTTGGAGGACCAAACTTTGAACATGTATAAAATTGAAGGACCTAAGATGCAAATTTTAGAGGACTTAATCGAAAGATAATTGAAAATTTAGGGACCAAAGTGTAAAGATATAAAAGTTGAAGGACCTAAGATGCAATTTTTGGAGGACTTAACTGAAAGATAATTAAAAATTTGGGGACTAAAGTGTAAAGATGTAAAAGATTAAGGACCTAAGATGTAATTTTGGATGACTTAATTAAAATATAATTAAAATATATAGCGACCAAGCCGAATATTATATAAAGACATGTAGACTACTATACAATAAATAAACGCCACATCATCATTCCACATTATAATATATTGTTTTTAATTAAACGGAGATTTTTAAATCAAACCAAGAAAAATGATTTTTCAATAATAAAAAAGAGATTTTTCAACTTTTTTACAAAAAGAGGCTCTCATTAACTTCGCTTCTTTATTTTAAATTTGATCACGACCGTAGCCCGTAGGGAGTATATCCTTTGTACTGGCCCAAAATTTCCTAAACCCGTCTACCCTCTCAAATCTCTCATCTGCCCTCAAATCTCCGCCATTCTCCACGAAATCTGCTCTCCACAACGGATTATCCCCTCTGAAATCTCTAACCTCTCCTCAAATCTCCAATGCGTCGACCAATCTTTCTCTCAGATTTGTTAATTTGTTGGAAGTGAAGGCATAAACGGGATATTTTTATCAACCCACTTCCACAGGTAATTCCTTGATAATTCTTTTGCTCTTTTTTTAACTCTTGTTCTACCAGATAATTTTCTGCTGTCCCGTAAATACAACTGAGAAATTTTGAAATTATCCGCGGTGTTAATTATGCACGGTAAGGTTTTTTTTTTCCCGGTTTCTATTACAGCATTACCTGTAGTTTTCTAATTTTGTTTCTTGATACACGGTTATACTTTTACTTTGAATATGCTATACGAAAATAAGAATTTCAATATTGGGAGTTGGGTCATTTTCGTTTTCTCAATTTTCGTGTTGAATAAATATTTTTTTTTGTTTTTTATGTTTCTTGTTTTTCTGGAGTGTCAATCGTAAGGTAGAGCTTTCTGATGTTTGTAATACTGATAGCTTAATAAGCTTCTTGTAGTGTTATCATAGAGTATTCTGTAAATAATGCGGTCTTTATAATCCATTTAATATAGATGACACAAATAATTGGAAGTACATGGGTAAGTATTATTATCTATAGAAAAGGTAAAAGTTGAAAGTTGATGCACTAGTATGTCAGCTAAGTACTTGTTGAACTGCTGGTGCAATTTTATGCCAATAGAACAACATAATGACACAAGTGCATAGTGACTTGAGATTTTCAAGAAATAAACACTTTTAATTTTGTTAGGTTGCATTTGGATCAATGGATTTGAGTTTGCACTACTGATTTCAATTTTTAGTTTCAAATCCCTTCCTCATCCTGTGATTGGTTAATGAAATGAATTGAGAAAGGATTTTTGAATCAATAGATTTTGAATGAAATGTGTCTAGACTCATGAATCTAGGTTCAAATCCACCAATTTAAATATGTTCAATAACAAAACGAAGCCATGAAGCTTATGAACTGATCTTGTCTAATTTTATGGTGTTTTGAATCTTGTTTCGTTGTTTGATGTTTGATACTAGCTTTCTAATGGATTGGATGGGCCGAATGTTACAAGTCACATAAATGAATGGTAGTTGGGTCTTCTGATTATTAAGGCAAAAATAGTAGAGCCATAGGTGCTTATATATGCTTATTGTGAGGGGTGGCGATTGTGCTTTTTGTCCATTATATACTCTTGAATTTAATTGAGATTATTTTGAATTTTGTTGGAAAATACGTGCAGCATGATTATATAGAAAGTTTGAATTTAATTGAGGTGGACTGTTGCATGTTATTACGTCCTTTGCATTTTTTTTAAATAAACATTCAATGAAATGATCAATTTGGAGCTTAAATGACATATTGCGGATTTTAATATAGGACACTGTGAGTTTTGCCGTCTTTGTCCATCTTTCAAGTCTGTGGTTTCTAACTTTGAGGAGTGAAGAAAAAGAAGTTTATAAATTAATGCAGTGGTGTTTGGTGCTTTTGATTTTTCTTATTTATTTAAAAATACAATTACTCATCACTATTTTGTTATTCTTTTGGCAGTTCAAATTTGTGATATTGATTTGCCATTGAAGTTAAAACGGAACCCTACGGCCAAATCCCACCGCGGGTAAGCGGTATATACTAGTTTAATTCAATTTCAGCCCAAACATATATAGTCTCTTCAATTTCCAGTGAACAGCCGAAATTGATTAGTTCCAGGCCGATTGCATTTCTTTCTTCTATTTTCGTTCCATTCCCTCAAATTTGAGCTCCAATCAGCCTAAAACTGCTCTAAATCCCTTAACCCACCCGGCCAGCTCCGTTTCTTTTCTCCCCGACCGCAAATTGGGCAAGTGCAGAGTGTCCGACCAACCGACTGCAAAGTGCGACTGTGCGACCAAATAACCGGTACTTTTTGTATTTTTTTGTTTAGCATTTGTCTATGTTTAAATTGTTTTGTATCATGTATGATTTTCTGAATTTTTTTTCTGCCATGTTCTTGATTTTATTTATTTGTATTTTTTCAGATTGTATATTTTATTTGCTCCTTGAAATAATTTTTTGTTTTTTCAGCATTTTTGTTTTTTTGTTTATTGCAGAAAAAATTAGTTACTTTTGTATTTTTTTCAGCTATTGGGAAAAATTACTTAAGTAGTTAAAATTGACAATAGTTAATTACTTAAGCAGAAAAAAATTAATTACTTTTTTATTTATTATTTACCATTGACAATAGTTTTTGTTTAAATAAAATTGTTGGAGGATTATTGTTGTCTTTCCAGTTTATTATTGAATTGTTGTGCCTAGCCTATTTTATTCTCTTGTCGGCTTATTATTGGATTATTGTGTCTTCCTGTCCTATTTATTATTAGATTGTTGTGCCTTCCCAGCTATTGTTGATATATTATTTTGTTTTTGGTTTGTTTGTGGTTTTTAGAATTTACAAATGGAATGTGAAGCTTTAGCCAAGAGAAGAAATACCTTAATTTGTAATGGTTAACATGCAAACAAAAATCTTTGAAAGCATAAAAACTTGATTTGTAAAATTCATCAGAAAATTAAAACAAAGTTCTGACACTCTGAGGCAATCAACAAACAAAAGAAAGACAAGGAGTTTAATATATCATACAAAACAAAGGGTTGAAAACAATCTGAGTCGGACAGAGAACGTGCAACTAAGCTGTGACGTTTTGTTGTCGAGACAACAGAATACAAATCACACAAAAATATTTGCACCAAGCTTGCCCAAATTGATTTAACACAAAGTTGAACACCAAGTTGGCACAACAAAAAGTTGAAGTAGAACACATAGTATAATCAAATACCAGTATCAATTTAACTAAATGAAAAAGCCACCAAGTATGTAACAAAAAATACCTGTTCTTTTTCTTTAGTTTAGCCTCTTTAGCTTAGAGGACCTTCTTCTTTTTCAGATCCTGAATTTGTACACAACTGTCAGTCCAACATCTGTTAATAGCCTAATACAACATAGAGAGAGAGAGAGGCTAACAAGTGAAGAAGCTCTCGATTCATCCACATCATGCTGAGTAGAACTAGAGCTCATTGCCTCGATCCCAATCATGGCATTTGCACCAATAGAGTAAGATGCACTTCTAAAATCGTCGATTTCACCAGGTTTCTGATAGATTGCCATTTTTCAGTCAGGCCCCATTGCTATTGTCCTCCTTGGAGGCATTTACAACTTCCAAATTACGGGTATGATTAGAAGGGCCGTTATAAGAGATGTAGTTACATGAATCCATGTCCTTGTTTCGTCTAGCCATTTCCCCAGACAAAAGGTACTGCTAGCCACAATCCACTTTACATTGTACCTTGAGACGTCAAAGTTCATTACTGCATTTATCCCTCGAAATTTTATAGCTGCTGCATCATAGCCTCAATTTCTATAATTAAAATGATTACAGAAAGCAGAAGCAGATTTTTATTTATTTATTTTTAGTAAGTGATTTAATGAATTCAACAACTACAATAAGCTAAGCCTTATTTCCGATAAGGACACATATTCAAGAATTTCATCACAGAATTAGGCTGTAGAGATACAAAAATCCTACACGAATAACCAAAGAAGTTGAGGTTTTTAAGATTATAAAATACTTATTTAATGCTTCCGAAATAAAATTTTGGAGAATTTATATGCTAAGAATAAATTTAAAGCAGAAAATGAAAAGCAATTTTCGACATATATCCAAAAGATCAACTCATTCAATGTCCCTAGATAGGGGTCTCAGCCAATATTCATCTGTTAAAAGTAAATGGCACATTCTTAAAAAAGTAATCGTCTTATTAAATAGATGAATACCATTAAGTAGAGTAAAATTAAAACCAAGGTCCCCAGTAGTCTTAAGTGCTACCAAGTCATAAGCCCTTGCAGCCTTTTCCTCCATATCATATCCCCCTAAATTTAATATTCATAGATCACAAGGTGCACGACCTATGGATAAATTTTTTAAATGCCCAATTTAAGGACTAAACAGTTTTTTCTTTTTATAATATTGATTTAAGGATGTTTTAGTAATTATAAATTATTTGCAAGGATATTTTCGTCAAAAAATGTTTCTCCCACTCATGGACTTTTATATATTGTATAGATATAGATATAGATAATGTAGGTTTTGGATATTTTAAAAAATCAATTATTCTTAAATACAACACATTTTTTATGAATTATTTTTTACGGGAAAGGGAGCAAACAAGATATTTAATTAGATTTCGATTTTCTAATTCCAAATAAGTGACCTTAAATTAACGTGCAAAGTTGCAAAGTTGTTATTCCCTTTGATAGGATACAAATAAATCTTTCATTTCCAATCTAATAGAACAAACATCAACTTCTTCATAGTACATTCCGGTCTCAATTTGTAAATAGCTCAAAATAATTGCGACCTTATTTTTCAAGAACTTAGTAATACGTTGTGAACGAGACATTGTAATTACAGAGTCGGACATGAGGATTTGAAAGGAACATCATCGTAACGTAATGTCACATAAATTATAAGTCCCGTGATATGGAACATAGGTATTTCAATCACAATTATACATCACACGTTAAGCAACTTAGATGTTAATACAAGTATTACAGTATAATGACAATGTATGGAAACGTCATAATTATTCAACACATCCAATTTGCATTAAATCTCAAAATGGAGGTCAAGTACGGGGATAAGAAGACATGAATACTCAACTAATCAAACTTTACGTACGAAATCACGCATCAAAAGATATTTACAACATGCAGTTGTCGTAATGTCTCGTTCCGAACACCAAAAATGTGACAATTAACTTCATAGTTGGAGTCATATTTAAGGTAATATACAATGGAAACATGCGCTAAAGTTGCACAAGAGTTATGTCAGTCACAATTTGTCTAACATTCAAAAGAAATGTGACATTACTTTTCTTGAACATAATACTACGATCCTATATGTGAACGTGGCATTTCCCCCCTTCCCCAAATTGGTCATTTATTTGATTGCTCCCCTTTTCCTCTTATTGTTTTTTTTTAATTAACTGAAGCCATACACTTCAATTTCTTGGGTCGATTGACATTTTGAGTTAGAGCTATTGGTTGGGGTTGTTGACGGTACGCTTTAAATTTTTAAAATTTCTTTAGCCATTGAAAATGGTGTTTCATTCTTCGAGTTTTTGATTGTGTTTTTAATTGGTAAATTTTGTGTTGCGTTAATTTAGGAATAGATCGTAGAGAGACAATACCTAGAATAGAATGATATAGATAATAATAATAAAATTCTAATATTCTAATTAATTAATTTCTAAAAAGTCTGATTTTTCAAATAAATCTAATTATTTTATTTTACTTGAGTTCATAACATGTATTTGTGTTGTTTTTACTTTGATAACTCATTATGTACAAATTGAATAGAATTTTTTAATTAAAAAAAAAAAAAACAAGTTATGGGCTCCAAATCCACTAAAATCTATGAAAATTTGGAGGGTCATACTAGAATTCTTAAAGAGTTTGATATTTATATTTATGAGTTAGAAATCCACTAAAATCTATTAAAATCCTTATAAATCTATGAGTTATTGGACATATCTAGAATTTTAAAGAATCTATTATAATTCAAGTTGGGGACACATAAATTTTGATGGAATATATAAAAATATGAGTTGAGGAAGCCCTTAGCCCACCCCACATAAAAACCCATTAACCCACCACTCGAGGACCAATGAAAATGGCCCAAACCCCAAATTAAACCCACTTTGCTCTATGATAGCTCCCCCTTTATTTTCCGAGTTTATGTAGACAGAGCACGGGACCAGCCGAGCCGGGTGCATAGTCCACGTAGCCACTGGAATTCAGTTTGCAATTAAAAATAAGAAACACTATAGTAGATTTCTTTTGGACCAAAGCCAAACCCATCACCGATTTCTTTCTGTGCACAACGTTATAATATTTTTTAATTTTGTTTCTTTTGGTGCAATTTAAATAAGTAATTGCAATACATATTTTTTCTTTAGGTTTATTTTATTTTGCTTCAATTAATCTTGAATGTTCCTTCACAAATTACAATGTGGATTTTAGTTTTATTCATTAGTTTTTCCTCTTTTTTTTTTGCTGAATTTGATTTGATTTTTTAATGTTTCTGAATTTTGAAATTTGATTAAGTATGATGTGTTTGTGTCCATGTAAGCAGTTGCGGGAATAATTTTTGTTTGTTTGTGATCTATCTATTTATTGCCTATTTTGTTGTTTGCATAGTAGTTTTTGGAAAAATTAGGTGGAGAGAAATGGAACTTTCTTTAGACTTTGGACCTAATTTTTATTATTTTATTATTAATGCATTTTGCAATTTTTTCTTCGTATTTTTCTAGTAATTTCTTGGTGAATGGTTTTATTTAGTGAACGTCAGAGTTATTAGGCATTTATATGTTTGGCACCACTTAAATTATAATTCAGGTCAAACTGGTCAAACATAATTCTCATCCACACATTTCATGGGACCCACAACTACAGCCACTTTTTATGGCAAACTGCTTATAATATAAGCACTTAAATTATAATTTCTGCACCTCCAAACATATGCTAAGTCTTTCAGGTTTCTTGGCTATTGAGAGGCTGATGTAAAGCTATTTATATGGTGTGGTTGTTCTGTATTTCATTTACATGACATAAAAATAAAATACATTGAAATGTTGAATCGAGGACATAAGCATAGTGTAATGGTTTAAGCATTATGAGGGCTTTTTGGCATAAAGTTATCGCTGAAATTTTTTGAGTTGCGAGTAAGAAAAAGGGACTGACTTTAATCGCTATGTTCGTACATTGACTTTTTTCTATAAAACACACTTACCATGCATGTTAACTTTTTGCTTCTGGCTAAGTTTCACAATGACAATTGCTAGGCTAAAATTTGATAGGCATTTCTCTTAACGCAGTTGATTTAATGATTATAGCTCTGTAATAGAGCGCACCCATTCGAATTTGACAATAATTTATGTAATTTTAATGGGTCCGAGGACATTGTAGTTGTATTTTGGCCTTTCCATTTTGTGCTTTTAATGTAAGATTTTTCCATTTCAGTTGAATAAAATGTGTTCAGAGATTGAAATAACTGAGCAGAGACTGAAGTCATTTATTGCTCAGCTCCAAACAGAATGTGGGATTCTTGAGAGAATGGTTTACAAAAACAAGAATCAGCATCGAAGATGTTCTTACTTTCAATATCTTTTAAAGGTTGCTAGCGATGATGTTATTTCCCATTTGTAGAAGATATTTTTGTTCACATGTTTGTTTAAGTTTCCTGTTATTGCTGATTAATGTGTGTGCTTTTTTTTTATAAAATGAATAGGTTAGAAGGGATTTGCGACTTTTGAAATCAGCAAATTTGGAGGAGATTTTGGATGCCTCTTTTCTCATAATCAATGGGAATAGACCTAAGCAAAAAGTGCAGCTTTTGGAGAGGTAGTATTATGTCTATTTTTGCCTGTTTCTTTTTAGAATTTTGTAAATGATGATCATACACTTAACTGTGGCTGCAGAGCACTCTACTGAGGATTGTGTAATTCACTGATAGAATGATATATCTTATTAATGTGCAACCTTTGTCATTTGGAATATGTGTCGGTTGTATTGGAGGAAACTGTCACTTGATTTTATTTTTTCACCTTGCACAGATGGATTGATAGTCTGAATCCTTGTATTGTTTGACAGTCCTGTGAAGTATAAATTATGCTTCTGTGTCCAGTAAAGACATGAATACAGGGCACATTGATAACTTTTTTTGTGTTTGTCTACATTCCCCGGTGTATACATCTTTCAGTCAGGGATAGTTCTTAAATTATTTATTATTTATGTGATGGCTTCAGTTTGAAGAGAAGAAGATGCGATAGTGGCAGGTATAATTTGTTGGAGCGACTTTTAGGAGTTTCACGCTTACTGTCGCAGGTTGATTGTCTTCTTTTTCCTTAATTTACATTGTTGTGTTCACATGGTTAAACCAGTGTGTAAATTATCTTTGATATTTTCTCACTCTATTGCAGGTGGTTGAGCCAATGCTGAAGGCTGCCACGTATCCTTTCGGTGCAAGTTCTAACTTTCATAGTGTTTACAAGAATCACTTTGGAAGTCAAAATATTTTATGGGTCTTATATGATTTGTCATAGGTGGGTGTATGTCACTGAAATACTCAGAAACTAAGCTGGTTAATGAACTGGGAGGGTTTTTACATTATCAATTTGGCATCAAGTTTCTATCTGTCCTGTTTTAATCTAACTTCTCGAGTTCAATCAGATGTTATCAAATTTCGACTACAAAATTTCTGCTTATTTTTGTGATCTCTTGATTTTCATTTTATGCTTTTTGTCTCAAAGCAAACACATTCAGACAATATGCTGTTCGATGTATTAGTACCTCAAATTTTTGTTGTGTGGTTGTGCGAAGTTGAATTCAAACTATTCTCCATCTATTTTCTCTTAACAATCCAAAGTGAGATATCCAAGCTGCTTGCTCGATCATTTTTCATGGGATTTTCAGTAACAATTTTGGCTGTGCTTGCACGTCTTCGAGTGTTGGTTCAACAAGTAAGGATTTCTTATTCCGTAAGATATCTTATGTTTAAATTGCTGAAATTGTGTATGGTAGAAAAGGACCCTTCAGATTGATGGGTGTGTATAACCATATTTTTGGTAGTTGTTGACCTGAAATATTGGGTTCCATCTTAAAAGGTCAACTTTGTTAAGAGTAGTAGCCCAAACATGTATATGTTGATTAATATTTTTATATTTATCGAAAAATTTCAATTGGGGTCTCGAACTTTTGAACTTTGTGACAATGGGTCTCAAACCTTTCATTTGTAGCACCTTGGGTCCCTAACCTTTCAAAAGTGTGCTAGTGTCATCCTTAATGGACGAAAACCGTGACAATTAGAAAGTCAAGATTCAATTTAAAGGACCATTATGCCCTTTATTTGAGTACCATAACAGAAAAATAGAAGTAAAAGCAAAACAAAAAAAGCTAAAAAGAAAAGAATTAAAAACAAAAAAGAAAAGGGACATACGTTATGAAGCCTAAGAATTTTGACTACTTAAAGGTCAAATTAATGGTTTATGTTATGCAAGGACCATGCTTGCACTCTTTTGAAAGGTTAGGGACCTGGGGTGCTACAAATGAGAGGTTCGGGACCCATTGTCACGAAGGTCAAAGGTTCGGGACCGCAACAGGAATTTTCTATATTTATCCATTATGGGATTTATCCCTTAACACGCTCCCACAAGATGGTGGCTAGTTTGAGCATACCATTCTTGGAATTCGATGGCTCGTTTAAGCTTCTAAACGGATCAAATGGCTTGTTTGAGCATTATATGCTCTGATACCATATTAAAACTAGGAATTCCATCTTAAAAAGGTTAACTTTGTTAAGAGGAGTGCTACAAATCTTTATATGTTGGTTAATTCTCTTTTATTTATTTATGAGATGTGGGATTTATCCCTTAATAAAATATAAACAATATTCTGTCATATACTATGTGTAGAACATATGTGATAGCCATATACTAAGTCTACATTGTTTTTTTCTTCTTTTATTGTGGGGAAGCGGTGGAAAGGATCTGGTGCCTGATGTTTGAAAAGGAAAGGGCATGAGTAATGTGGAATTCTGAATGTCTGAACCCATAATTCTTGGCAATTACTTATGAGTGTTGGGACCTCAAACTTCTAATTAAATTCCTAAGTTAGTGGAGTTTTCTTTTCAATTAATTTGTTTATAATTCTCTTTTTGTGCAGATTCTTCTGGATGCTGTTCATGTATTCAATACTGTCTCTTCTCTTTCTCAAAAGGAACAAACCATAAAATTAAATCAAAAAGGATTCGAGGTTAGTATGCCCTATTTAAGTACTCAAGTAAATTATTCTTCATGTCTGGACGATTTATTTTCTTTATGCCTTTTGCTTTTCTGCATTTCTGATTTTTCCACTCCTTGTTTGTTCTGCAGTTCATGTCACAAAGTTCCTCTTTTCTATTTAATTTGCAGGTTTTCAGAGAATATTATCCAGCCAAAGAGCAAGTTACTACTTTTCTAGAATGCATTTGGCAGACGGACAAGTACGTCTTAGTTGAGAGGATGAATACAAGTGAAAGTAAAAGCCAAGAAAAGGATATCCAGGAAGATGTCTCTTTAACGGCATCTAAAATACTATATGAAAACATTGAGGTTTTACTTGGAGGTAACAGCTAACCTAAATAAGTTTTTATGTTGTTTGCAAAAAAAATTTCAGCATCTAATGGTATGTTTTAAAAGGTGGATTAGATACTACACGATAATATTAAGAAAGAAAAGAAGCTAAATTGTGTACATTATACTCATTATTACAGCCTAATAATGTATGCCAAACATGCACCAAATGTTTTGAAAACTTGAGGAATAAGTCAAATTTTAGTACAAGTATGTAATGACTGCCATAACAAAGCTAATCACGAGATGGGCTATGGAAATCCAGGTTGCTCCTTGTCTTTCTAGTTATCTTTTTTGCAGTACGACTCTTTTGGCTATGTAACATTCTGGGTAGAGCACCCTTTCCCATTCTTATTGTCCTTTAATTAGTCCATTTTAGACATTGTCCAAAGTAACTATATTATATCCTGAAATTGCAATTCTGTGGGGAAAGGTAGATTTCAGCTTTCCAATATGTCCTTCCAGTCCCAGTTGCCAAGATATAGTAATTAGAAAGATATGTATTGAAGGAAATGTCAAGAAATGGTGTTCTGGATGTTCTGAGCTGGTGACATGCATTTAACTTCTTGGAATATCTGTTTCCAGCTAAAATTCTCACTTCCTTTAGAAAGATATTTATAGACTTATTGTGGCTTTTTTATGGGTATTTCATTTTACAGGACAGAGATAATAAGATCTTGTACTGCCTCCGAACTTTCTCAACATCCCATTCGTGTTCCATTGTCTGCTATTTCTTGGTTATATCGATAAAAATATTGAAGTTTTCGTGATACAACTGTATTCCTCCTCCATTCTGTTTCTGTGGAGTTGAACTTTCTCATTATCCATCTTTGAATTCAATTTTTTGATATTCTTGCTAAATATGGATTCTTTTGTGCTACAACTTATTCCACTTCTCATTTTCTTGTGTAGTTGATAACCCTGATACAATGGATGCTGAGTTTGTTTTGGAAGAAGGTTGTCCGACTATAAATGCTGACGGAAAGCAGGTCGAAGTTGCATCGGGTACTCCAGGCCCCTCTAGTGAGAATAGGGTTCATCTCGAAGAACCCTCTACTCGTGTTGAAACAGACAATAACATTTCATCACTGGAAAAGGTCGCCAAGATTAACCTTGAAAAGCAGGTTGAAAGTGAGTCAAACAAAATTCTTTCCCGAGAAACTGCATTGCCTAGAAGTTCAACTGCATCTCCGAGTTCATGCCCTGTAAAACTTAAAACCGAATCGAAAAAGGTGGCGTTTGTTTCCGTGAAACGGCCGGTGCCATCAACGACGGATCAATGCGTGAAACGGCCAGCGCCATCAACAACGGATCAATCCGGGTTCAATGGAGAAAGAACAGTGAAGAATGACAGAGATAAAGAAGATTCATTTTTCAATCTGCTTGCTGCTGGAAATCAGAATAATAGTCTCTTCTAAGCAGTAATCAACCTAGAATTGTTTTCTTTCATTTGCGTGTAAATATATATTCCTAATTCTGTAACTTTTAATTATAAATAGTTTTATTAAAGTAGAGTTGAAATATCTAATAATTTTAAGGGTAAATAGTTCGCTTGTTTTCAATTTTGATTTTGTTAAAAGTTAAAATTCAATTAATTTTAACCACACCGAACATTTTAAATATTATTTGAATAAAATTAAAAGCGTGTAAATGTGATGACTTATTTGTAGTTCTCAACTTTTGTTTACTAGCAGAATCTTTACAAAAGTTAGGGGTCTTTTCAAATACAAAAAACATCGTGCGATATAGATTGTTCTTGACTCTTGATTGTCATTGCATACGAAATAATTAGAGGATACTACTTTCTCGTAAATTTGAAAGGTAATCTAAGATCAGAAGGCATATCAATCACCAATTAGAAATAAAAGAGATAAAATTTTAATTCTTTTGGAATAAGATAATCTTTGAATTAGAAATAGGAAAACATAAATTCACGAGTTTTTAAACTCGACCCATATATTAATTAGGTTAAATCACTTGGTCGTTCATTTGCAATAGAAATTAGTTTTGGTTATGATTACATATGAGATACTCAAATTCAAATAACAAAATATAAATTAAGTGATTAAAATAAAATAAGATTGAAGTTGAGTGACCAAATGAAACTAACTTGTAAGTTATGTGACGTCTAATAAAATTTTAGAAATTTTAACTTTTCTTTTCTTCTATCTATTTATAATAAACCATGCTCTTGCTAATATTTGATAATCCTTTATTTGGCATTTTAACTAATATTACTATTAAACTCTAAATTATATCCGTATGTATATAATGTTATATTCTTATATTTTAATTAGATTGAACAATGATTATTTAATTATTTAAATAAATTATATTTTACAACACTGTTACAAAAATTATGTGCAAATTACGTGTTAACTATTTGAAATGGAATAGTGCACCCAATATTTATTTTGAGGCAACTAAATAAGCAAAAATATACAAAGGTGCACGCCCCCATTAAGAAAAAAATCAGGTCAATTTGTTAGTTTCTATGCATATCTATTCAGATTCTAGGGAAATCATATCATCAAAAATTTCGTTCCTTTTTTTTTTAAATTTTTTGAAACAAACAATACCTTAATGTGGGACAACTTTCAAAGAAGCAATTATTTTTAAAAAAAAGTGTTGGTACCGAGGAAGACTTAAAGATTGTCAAATCTATTATTATTTTTTTAAAGATATAACATTTTAATGAGGGGACAAATTTTAATGCAGCAATCATTAATATACACGCGTTTTCCAAATAGGAAAAAATTTAATTCAGAATTCAATAAATAATAAATACTAAAAAAATAGAAAAGAATAAACTTTTTTGGCGGGAAAATGAAATCTGACTTTTTTGTCAGACTAGCCCACTTTTATATATACTAGTTATACACGCGTGCGTTGCACGTGCTTTTGTAATCATATTGTTAATTTTTAATATTTTCAATTTTTTTATTTTTTTATTGTTAATAATTAAAATGCTAAAGTAGCAATTGCAATAAAGATAAAAAAAATATGGTTGTTGATAACATATTGTTTTGTATTGTTCGATGTTAATATTTCATTTACATTTATAGAAGTACAATTGCAATCAAATATGAGTTTTATATAATAGTAATACGAATAGTAACTTGAATACAGTGAAAAGCTTTTGGTGATTTGAGCTTTGATGATTGACGAACTATTGATATCAAATTGTATGTAATTAATGATGTATTGATAGGGATCTTCAGAGTTGTATTTTACAAAAAAAAATTAATAATTATTAATTTTATTGGAAAGAATGTAATGATTGACTATATAATATTGTACATTTGTTGTAGTAGTTATTTTTGTAAACAGTATTTTTTGTGTATGTTCTTTTTTTATTAAGCGCGTATGATGTATTATTAATTAAATTAAAAATTAAAAAAATTCATATATTAGTTGCCAACTATAATCACTGTAATCTAATGTATTCAAAACAATCTTTTTATCTCCATAATTTGAATTTTAATCCGGTAATAAAAAAGTTACAATTTTTCTATTCATTTTAAAAAAAAAATCCATTTCTCATTTCTTTCATCTACGTAAGACAAAAAAATTGAGATCGTCTTTTCACCTTCATATTTAATTTAATATATTAAATATTTACAAATTTTAAAAGTACATTTAATAAATTGTTAAAAATTTAATGTACGATAGTAATGAACAATAAAAGAGTAACAATTAAATATTAAAAGATAATTATATTTATTTAAGTACAATTACGATTAGAGATGAGTTTTATATTATGATAATATCAATAATAACTTAAACCCAATTAAGACCTTTTAGTAATTTAAACTTTCATGATTGACGAACCATTGATATCAAATCATATAATATTAATGATCTCCAAGGCTCCATTTTACGAAAAATAAAATTAATAATTATTAATTTTATTGTGAGAAAATATGATAATTGACTACATAATATTGTACATTTGTTGGAGTAGTAATTCCTTGTGAACAATATTATTTGTGTATGTTTTTTTTATTAGACGTATTTGATTTGACGATGTAAATGAAATGTCATAAATGTGAGTAAGAAACAAAAATTAAAAATTGTCAATATTTATACATGTTGTAAGAATATTAGCGACGAGACGTAAGTAAGATGAGAAGAACGTTCTATATATAAAAATTAAATAAAAATAAAAATAAAAATAATTTCACGCGTTAGTTCTAAACTATAGTATATGTTTGGTGGGATTTAAAGATTTTGAAAAAAATTGGTAAAATATGTAGTTGAAAAGTTGATAAAAGTTGTAGGTCCCACAAAATATGTAATTGAAAATAAATTTGAGAAAAAAATAATTTTGAAGAAAAACTGAACTAAACATACTCGTAATCACTGTAATTTAATGTATTAAAAATAATCTTTTTATCTCCATTTCAGTTTTGACAACTATGATTTGAATTTTAATGCGGTAATAAACAAAGTTACAATTTTTCTCATTCCTTTTTTTTAAAACTCATTTCTCATTCCTTTATCTACTTAATGCAAAAAAAAAATAAAAAATATCGAGATCATCTTTTCACCTTCATATTCAATTTAAGAGATTAAATGTTTAAAAAATTTAATTGTATATTTAGTAAATTGTTGAAAATTTAATCTACAATAAAAATGAACAATAAAAGAGTAATAAATAAAATATTAAAAAATAATTATACATTAATAAATAGGCGGATATGGAATTTTAAAAAATTTGTAAGGATAAAATAGTTTAAGTGTCTTTTAGAAGTAATATAGATATATAGATTACTCATTAGTATCATCCATAATACGACGTCGGGATGAGTGGTTTAACGCTCATCACTCAACATTCTGTATTTCTGCACAATTAGAGTTTTGAATTGCCATTGTGGGTCAAGATTCAAGAGGGAAGAAAAATGGTGTGTCATACTAATTTAGTTGTTGCGCAATCACCGCCGATCCTTCTTCAATCACATTATCGTCCTTTCTCCAGGTGAACCCATGTCTATTTTTTTTGATATTTTTCAGTATGGTGATGATTGATTTAAATTGTTTTAAAAAATCAAGAATTGGAGCTGTCTATTGAGTTTGAATGCAACATTTTCCTGAAATTTACTGTGAAAATCTATATTATGCCATGCCATGATGGAACAAGTGGTTTTTGCACAATATGTGCATATATTTGTAATATTTGCTGGTAGAATATCTATAGTTCTTCATAGTGGCTTCATGCAATGGGGGATATAGATTTTATGCAATTGTTTTTGACTCCAACGTACAGATAAATACATGCTTGTTTGGAAAATATGTTGGAAATTGGTTTAAATATTTCGAGAAATTGGTTAAATGTTGAAAACCAACTTCAACTTCGGCCAAAATATTCAGACCCGACCCAATCCGTTTAGGCAAAATAGTTTGCCAATTCACCGCTTAGGTGCGTCGAAATGGGGATCGACCTGTCCGGTCGGGTCGCGGGCCCACAATTGAAACATTCAGATTTATTATATTTTGCGTCTCGAAACCAATATCGGGTGAATGAGAAATTACGAGAAGGACAAAATTGGGTCAAACTTTTTTGACCATGTGATCTCATGGGTCTTCTAGCATGCGATCGCTAATTGTTGAATTTTTCAACAGAATGTTTTTTGATCCTACCATGCAACCGCAGGAGACAAAGCCATGCGATTGCATGGTCTAATCGATCAGGCGCGTCTTTTTGAAGTATTGCACGATTTGGTTTCACACCACTTCGTTCCCAACACTTCTTCATCTATTTTAGGACCCTAAGGACGTCCTAATCCTCACCCAATGATATGCAAACGCATTAATCATCCTATCTCCTTTTCTTGAACCAAAATTCTTGCAATTTTTGTTGGAAAATTCTGGTTTTATTTCATTTTCATTCCTTGGAGTACAAAGTCATTTTCTGGTTCGTTGTACTTGTGTTTTGAAGTACTACAAACATAAGTGGAGGTCGTTGTATCTTGGGAGTTGATTGCCATAAACCGTAGGCACCGTTGCGGGGCAAATTCGACTTAAGGACAAAGTGTTCAACACTTGCCTCGACTTTGCCGTTATTCTTGTTTCCTTGCCATTAATTTGTTCTTTGACGTCACTATACACAATGTTTCAATTGTGGGCCTTTCCATTTGGTGAAATTTTGAAGAGCAAAGTCCCATGACATTCCTGATACAAAGAAGATTGGCTGTAACATACATGCTGCTTTAATCAGTTCTACTTATTTGGGAAACAACAATTTCGGAATTTTAATTTCACTGTCTTCGGTAATGATAAAAGGTCTATCTTTGTTAAATTTTTTGTGTTGCGGTACTGTTATTTAGTTCTTCTTGTCTAATCTACTTGTGTCATACACTGCTAAAATTGTCCCATTTACTTTAGGGGAATGCCAGTGAGACCGATGTCAGATTGCTGTTCTACACACCCTATATCAGCTAAGTTGGGTGTTAAACAAGTAATATCAGGTCTTGCAACTTCAATAGTCTTTCTCTCCCAGACAAATCTGGTTAGTACTATTATATTGTAGAATGCCACATTTTTAAGATACTATCTGCTCACCTTTTAATTTCTGTACAAGGAAAAACATGATATAGAAATTGATATGTTATGTATATAGTGAAAAATTGTGCCACTAGTTAGTATTTGCTCTATGTGTTCAAAACCTTGCTGTGAAGGTGGGAGCCGATGATCATCTATTCATCCCAATTCTTCAAAACAAGGAAAGATTATTCCAGCATTCTTCTAATTCTTGAGTTCTTTAGCAGAATGTAGATTTGTCTGGACAGATATATTGCATTATTTTGTAGCTTGTAGTGCATCATCTTGCTACATACATGGTAGGATTTCGAGCCTAACTGTGTTTCTCTGTGGTCTTGGATCAAGCTTCTACATTAAACCTTAATATCTAACTCCTTGAGCAATAATATACAAACCAAAGCAAGCACATAGGTTCACCACGAAGGTCGATCTGCAGTCAGGGGAAAAGTGTGCAGTACGATTATTTCACTAGTCCAAAACTACATTCAAGAACAGGGTGGGTGTAAACGGCTTGCAGAGGAAGCGGAGTATTTTGGTGGAATTCGGTTTCCAATAAGAATCTAGTTCATTATAGGATGTGTTGGCGAGGTAATAAGGCAAGCCGCACGCTAAATATTTTTCAGTAAGATATGAAAGATCTCCTGGCAACCAAGTGAAAAACAAAAACAAAATTATCAATCTGAATTTATATAAATTACTCCAGAACTAATTCTAGTTCTGTTGGGCAGGCTGTTGCAACAGATCTTTCTCACAACAGTATATGCCAGCTTGCAAGTGCTACCAACAACGTGCAAAGTCTTCCTTTCGACGAGGCGAATAATGGGGGAAGTGGAATGATGATGATGATGAGAGGCATGACAGCTAAGAGCTTCGACCCAGTTAAATACGCTGGAAGATGGTTTGAAGTAGCTTCACTTAAACGTGGATTTGCTGGACAAGGTCAGGAAGATTGCCATTGCACCCAGGTATTCCAATAGCATGGGGAAAAAAACACTTTGATCTGAATATTTCAGCTTCCTGTAAAATCTAGTTTGCACCCCTAATGTGGCTCTAATTTTATGCTCCAAAGTTTTCCTGTGTTTTGTGAAGAATTAACTCATACGAGACTCTCCACTATGCATATTACTGACATACCTTGCTTTGTGTTTGAATTTTGTAAGGAGGTTGTGTTCGTTAAATTTTCTTATCTCCTCCTGTATAATTTCGGACACGCTCCAGACTCCTTATATTTGGGATTAGGTTTTCATTTGGTGTTGGATTTTACAAGGGAGGTAGTACCTCCTATTCTATATATTTTGTTAAATTTTCTTTATTTCCTACTCTATAATTTTGGAGGTCAGGCTCTCTGTCTCCTCCAAGGTGTATTTATTCTTTATCTAATGAACAAGTAGGGGTTTTCCAAGCCCCTCCCCCTAGGTATAGGTGGAGTCAGGTATAAAGTAAAAAAATTTTAGGGGTGGCTGTATGAATCCAAAAGGTAAGGTGACAGATGAATCCACATGGATGACAGACAGACAGTATATATTGTGACACTGATATGTTTGAAAGATGTTGTCATAAAATGGCAACCTTTATCTTTCTGGAGACGGATTATTAGTCTGATTGCTAAAGTATATTGATATTTCGAATTGCAGGGCCTATATACCTTTGATCCAGATACACCTGCCATCCGGGTTGATACATTTTGTGTTCACGGAGGACCTGATGGCTATATTACAGGTATAAGGGGAAATGTTCAATGCCTTTCTGAGGACGATAAGGAGAAAAGTGAAACTGACTTAGAGAAGCAGGAGATGATTAAGGAGAAATGCTACCTTCGATTTCCTACATTACCGTTCATTCCCAAGGAACCCTATGATGTGATTGCAACTGATTATGACAATTATGCCCTTGTTTCTGGAGCTAAGGACAGAGGCTTTATTCAGGTACTTCCATACTAGACAGCCAGCATAAAACTGTGTCAAATTTTATGACATGAATCCTTATGTACTTGTCATGTGTCCGAGGTCATTAAGTTTTTTGAAAGCCTCCAGGGATGTCTATTATTTGAATAAGCATTTCTTATGTTGGCTTATTACAATTATTGGATTTGTCATGGTTCTCAATGGAGTAAATCTGAAGTCCATATGTTGATTGTTTTCTCATATGATATCAAGAACATTTAGAAAGTACATATTTTGTTAGTATTATATAGGACGATGGGCTCCATGTTGACCTTCCTTGATCAGAATCTTAGTAATTTGTGTTTACCACCTTGTTTTCCCAGAAATCACCGTGTTGTGAATTCATTATGAGTTTAAGCATGTTTGGATAAGCTTAAAAAGTAACTTTTTGTTCCAAACATGTTGGGATAATTTACTTTTAAGTTAAAAAGTTAATTTTTTAGAAGTAACTTATTTTATTGTCAAAATAAGTAACTTACGTATTTTCAACTTTGATAAATAAACAAATTTTATACTTTTAAAAGTTATTTATTGTGAACTTCTTAAGCGTAGCCGTAACTTTCTAGTTATAATGCTTCAGGCACAGTATTTCCCTCTCTTATGTCTTGTTTCCCACAATTTCCTTCCAAGTCTCCGTAAAATTCTCACCTTCTAATCAATTATCTTTAATAAATTCCTCATTCCAACATCTCAGATATATTCGAGGACCCCCAATCCTGGACCAGAATTCATTGAAAAGTACAAATCTTATTTGGCGGACTTTGGGTACGATCCTAGCAAGATCAAGGACACTCCACAAGACTGTGAGGTAATGTCGAACAGTCAACTTTCAGCAATGATGTCTATGCCTGGTATGAAACAAGCTCTAACCAACCAATTTCCGGATCTAGAACTAAAACGTCCTGTTCAACTAAACCCATTTACAGGTGTTTTTGACACTCTGAAGAAGCTTGTTGAGCTTTATTTTAAGCAGTTATTTTAAATTTGTTGCTGTTTATGTTTGTTTTTGTGTTATAAAATGTAAAGTTGCTTTGTGAAGAACTCTCTCTTGTTAATGGTGATTCTTCTCTCTCAATTTGGATGTGTACATGATCTGTTGTTGCATGATCATGGCAGTGATCCTAAAGAAAACCCTTTGTGCATGTTTGGCATGCAATTTGAAAGATAACTCGACATTATAATAAACAAGATTTTAGTTTTTTGGGGTATCGTCTAGTGTTATCTAATACTTTGTTATCAAACGTACTATTTATTTCCTTCTTCTTTGCTTTTGCACCTAATATAACCGTGATGGCCAGCGATGCTATACATTAGTGGCTTTATTTAAAGTGAATTTACAGGTAATTATTGACATGGGAAGAAATCAGTATTCATAGGATGCTATTCCTCTCTACCAAAGTTCATCTATTAGTACTTAATGATCTTCCCATGTGGGAGGATAACGAAGAGAACACGTGTCACGTGGGATGGTGGATTAAAAAATATTCGGGACTCACGGAGTGGCCCAAGCTGGGAAGCAGTTGTTTTCGAGTAAGGGAGAAGTGTTTTTGAAGTAATAGAAGTGGCGACTGAAGTGAGAGAGTTAAAGTCGAAAAGAATGAGACTTTTATATCACACAGACTCATAAGTGTTATACAAAAAAGAAAGAAGTTCATAATTGTTCTCCCACAACTCCGATTTTTCCCAGAAGTATACTACTATTAAGTACTCCCTCCGTCCCACAAAGATAGACCCGTTTTCTTTATTTATGTGTCTCAAATTTTAAAATTACTTACTTTATCTGAGGATATATTAAATTTTATTTTTCTAATATACCCTTATTTAATTTACATTGTTATCAACCAAAATATCTCTCTAAACTTTCATTTATTTTTTTCTTTTTCCCAATGTAATTATCTCCCTATCTATATAACTTTCTCTCTCTAAACCTTCACTTATGTTTTTTTTTTTCCGTGTAACTCTCTCTCTCTCTAAATAGGGGTATAATAGAAAAATTGTGTGAAATTTTTATAATTTTAATTACATTAAATGAGTTTTCTTAATCTGTGTGAAAAAAAAAGTGGGTCTATCTTTGTGGAGACGGAGGGAGTATTAACTAAGCAACGTAAAGCAATATTTAATATCCCCAATTTAAGACGTAAAAACTAAAATTCTTCAACTGCTTCATTTATAACTTTTTTTGGCTCGTACGTCTCTCTTTTCCAAGGTTGAAATGAGTAAAATTCTCGAGAATTGAACCTGATTTTACTTCTTTGAGAACTCGTGAATTTGAACGAGGAAGATAACATCCTCATCTGTGGTAACAATTTGTATATATAGATTCTTTTTCATCAAATTTGAAAAATTCACATAATATTAGTGCGTCATTAATCAGTAATAAAATGTGATAATCAATGAACTAAATAAAGAAAATTCCCAAGAAAAGTGTAATTTTATTTATAGATAACAATTTACGAGTATATAAAGTCATAAAGAAGAGTATGTCATGTCATTATATATATCCACAATAGATCTATTCATTTCACATTTTCTTGACGTGGGCTAATGTATTTTTGTTAGGTTAGGCTGTCTCACTTATTGGTTTTTAGAGTGCACTTTCGAACAAATGCTTTACATGTATCATATTCAAATTGCTCCGCTGAAAAGACCTTTGTTGGACAACTCCAATGTCGCCTTAAACATATATTGTTTGTATGTTTGTTGTCAAATAAAATTATTGAATAACATGTAAAAATTCCGACTCTTGGCAAATTTTGACACCTTTAGACAAGGAGGCGTTGACATAGTCATGAAAAAAATAAAATTTAAGGCAATATATTAACAACCGTTCACTAAAATGAAAGACTGTTGAGTGACAGGAATAAGTTATATTGTTACAATAGCAAGTCCCTCCCGACCAGAAGGCGTATGGGACATGGAGGCATCGACAGATCAAAATTCCAAGGGAAAATCATGTAAAGAATTAGGACTAAACCCCTAATATTTAAGACAATAATTCCATAGACAAGTTGGGACTAAAACCCTAGTATTTTCTGGGGAACATACAATTGCAAAACTTGATATAATATACTCCTAATAACTGTGGATCATGCCTTCTGAACTGAAAATCCAAGAATGAGCTCCTTGATTTCATTACAGGCCGCCTTATAGAAGGCCAACATCCTCGACCGTGTAATCAGTCCCGGCTCTCAACAATTCTTCAATTTCTGGCTTGCACCTTCTCAGGCAGCCATCATAAGCAAAGTGTCCACTGGGTGGATATCTTGGTTCAAAAGAGTTTCCATCTTATCATATGAATCCCCCACAGCAAGCATGCCCATATAATTGAAGGACTGCTCAACAGTATTACTGTCATCAAACCAAATTTTGGGGCTTAGATAGTTATCTTGTCAAGTTAAATCACTCTCTCTTTCAAGATTCAGACAAAAGTACAATGTTATCATGAGTATGCAAGAAGCACAATAATGGCAAAGAAAAGTTTTTAACAGAAAGCAACTCAAGGATTGTTCACTCCCTACTTGATCCCACCTAACGCGTGTTTCATTTCAAGTTAATTTTTTAGCCAATAAAAAAACCCAGTTAAATAAATTGATGTTGGCACAAAAATTGCTCTCCTTAATGGTAAACCAGTAATTGTAGATTGTAGTGCGAACAAACCAGTAATTGTAGTGCGAACAAAACCGACATTGATTTCCGATCTCCTGGGAATCATAGTTTTGTACACTTAAATGTTCCAGGGATGTGCATTGCTTAATGTAGGAATAGGCAACTCAAAACTCGAGCTTCATTAGCTCCAGCCTCGGGGGAATCACCGTAGAAATACAGGGTGCCAAAAAATAAAGGAATAAAGGACTGAAGATGGGAAAACATAAGAGTACAGTAAGTTCTTGATTAGAGTCCTAAGCATTTAGAAAAGTATGCAGGGGTAAATATCAGGCCTGACAGTCTGTTTTTTCCTCCATAGATGGTGACAAATTAAACAATGAAGGTATAATTTGCAGTATCATCACAAATGGTGAAGCTGTTGCTTCCAGCTAGAAGCTTCAGCTCGGCTATGCTAACTCAACTCGCACATCCCCTTACGGACAAAAGTTTGCCTCAATATCACATAATGATAGAGCAAGTGGTAAATATTTGTAAAGTTTCCTGCCTATTTAATTGTTGGATGGATTGGAAAAAGAAAGGGACCTACAACTACGTCGTATATAAAGTCTTTTCAAATTCCACTGATCACTTTCTCTAACCAAAGAAAGGAATGATAGAAAAGAATTCTAATTAACCAGACAAAATTTGCTTCCAATGGCTCCAATAAAATGATATCCAGTTATGCACAATCTGCTTCCTTATTTTCAGTTCTCTTTTGTTCAGCAAAAGACTGATTTTATAACGTTCTTCATCAGACCCTACATCTACAGGGTATCCTTTCTGAGACCGTGGAAAAGCAAGAGTTGCCTCAAATAGCTAAACACTCCCAAATGGCATCCCCAATTACAGAAAGCACCAAGATTTGTTACTTCTCTATTAGGCTTCACTATTCCAAAGAAATTCTAACTATGACAAAAACCTACACAAACTACTAAACAAAACCCACAGATAAATCACACACTGTGTCATGTCCCAGGATCATTGTTAGGGCTGCAAGTATGACAGTATTAGACTAGAAGTAACTACCTGTGTTAATTTTCCAGTTGGTGAATTAATTAAGCCGAAAACTCCAACTTAGCTATATAGTAATACATTCCACGTCTCCACATCTAATGTAATGCGAGGGTTGTAAAACTATTTGGGTAATTGGTAAGGCAACACCTCCCGATGTGGAAGGGCACCCGGTGCAACATCCCCGAGGAGGCGTCTCACGATGTGCCATAAAGTGCTACGATACCAAGTTAGAATTGAAGACGGGTAACCTAGGGTTACACAAAGAGAGAGAGAGAAACACGATGAAGAGAGGAAAGGAAAAAGGAATATCGATAATTAATTATCCCACAATGTGGTCACTGTTGATATATACAATAATGAACTTACAGAAAGCACCAAGATTTGTTACTTCTCTATTAGGCTTCACTATTCCAAAGAAATTCTAACTATGACAAAAAAACCTTACTACTTCAAAACCCACAGATAAATCACACACTGTGTCATGTCCCAGGATCATTGTTAGGGCTGCAAGTATGTATGTAATACATTCCACTTCTCCACATCTAATGTAAGACATAGGGTATTGCATTATAGCTTATTTGAAATCAAAACTTTATCTATATCTTTCACATTTCCATTCCCTGTAGGACTACCGGCCAACTTCAATCATACATGATGGAGGCTACCTCAAGACTGTTGTCACTGATAACAAACACTTCATGTCACAGTGTTGCGATAGAATCATTACTATCATGATTTGCTACTGATCCTAATATATGCGAAAAAGGGTAGCAAAAGTCCCGGTACAGTGTATCAGAGCATTCATGTATTCCGAGATAACTGCCACCCATTTATAGAAATTGTGCGGATTAAATTTTTAATTAAGAATATGAATCTCGCCTGCACTCGAGGGAATGTTGAAAACGAAATTGTCCTCTCTATATCAGCTTAACCTTTAGATGGGTGGTTCAACATGAAAGAGCCTCAATGCCTACTACAGTTTCTGAAGATAAGTCATTGCTTTGGAAACAAAAATCATTTTACTTTATGCTCAAATAACTGATATCACTCTTGTATCTACTTAAACAAGGCAAAATCATAATCATCAACCAGAAAAGCTAATCGCCACCCATATTAAAAAAAAAATAAAAATAAAAAATGAAAGGAGTACTTATTCGAGTCGAAATCATCACAAGGAGAAGCGAACTCTTCTATTGTCTTGCATTTCCTCTGGTTGGCAGCGATTTGAAAATAAATATTCATAGACTAGTGCTTCGTTTCAGATCAATTCTTTGCTGAAATGGCTTCGACCCCACCACCCCTCGGTGAGAAACCATAATACGTCCTGGAGAATTCCTAATAGCAGATTTCCATGCCATAAATTCCGGCACCTTCGGAATCAACACCATTTCTGCCGAACCCCAACCAACAAGTGGCCTTGAACCAGAGCTTGGCCCAAGTTTTCTTGAGGTTCTGCACCATCCTAAAGTTGTTCTAGCTTTTGGAGCACCTAGAAACTGAGAAGTGAGATTGGAGAATTATGAAAAAGACCCACTTCAAAAAGATAACAATGAATTGTTGTTGGGTTTTGAGGGGAATGTCGCCATGGATTCAATTTCGAAGAGACTCAAACCAATGGCGGTAAAACGAGGAAGTAATTGTTTATACTGTATAAATATATATATATGCAAATACATATCAACAAATCAGAGTGGCGCAGCGGAAGCGTGGTGGGCCCATAACCCACAGGTCCCAGGATCGAAACCTGGCTCTGATATATTAAGAGAGCAAGCTTCTCTACCCACTCAACTTTTTGCAAATTGCTGTTTTTTTTTTTTTTTTTTAAAATCAATTTATTTTCCAAAAAAATAAAAAATACACTTGAAAGTACTGATTTGCATGTGCGTGATATTTACGTAATAATAATTAAATCAAATTTCAGAAACCACATCTCAAAAAAAATAAAATTTGAGAATATGTTTTAGAATGAATTTTGGGACGATAGATATTTAAAATACTTAAAACTTATTGAATATCATTTTCATCGGGATCACCATGTCGCGAATCAAGCATAGATTATTGACTCTTGAAAAATTATAATTCTTAAGACTCCACGTCTCAGCCCCTTGTGACCACACTAATCAACTAACCCAATCAATGACTTGAATTTGTAACAAAAAAGTGAAGTTGGTGGGTTACTAAGAGTATGTTTATGTAGATTATAAATATTTATAAGTCGATCAAACATCATTTTCATCCACACATTTTGTAGGATCCACAATTTTTATCTATTTTTTATCCATATATTTCGTAAGATTCACTATTTATAAACTACAAAAATCTTTACCAAACATACTGTAAATGTAAACCAAATTATGTCTACATCAAGACAATGTTTGTGTGAACTAGGATATAAGAACATATAAAATAGGAATTTTTTTCATTAAAAAAGTATCACATTATTCTCCCAATTGTAAAAAAGTTTGGTTAAGGTTTTGTGTGGTCCTCATATATTGTCTCAAAGGACAAAGAAAAATATATATAAGCTACCTCTCAAAATGATTTATTTGTTACTTTTCTATGAAATAGTGTTGTGTAAAAAGAAATGTCATAGTTGTATAAAGACTAATCATTTGAAACTAGTAGCACGTTTTGTCCTACTTTAAGTCACTAAAAAGTGATTTTTTTGGGCAATGTTTAGAAACATGCTATTGGAAAAAGTCTTATCTTTTATGCATGACCAATTTTAGAAATGATAGCGAAACAAGTTTTTACAAATAATCATTCTCATTCGACATTGGAACTTGGAAGATATAGCATTTGAATTGGAGTATTTAAGTCACTATATTTTTACAAGTAATCACTAAGATCATATTTAGAGCTCGTTTGATGAAACTTAAAAATTTGCTAAAAAATTGAAATAAAAGTAAACAATTAATTTTAACGTACATTTTATGAAACCTACAATTTTTATTAACTTTTCAACCGTATATTTTATCAACTTTTATCAAAATCTACTTAACAATCGCTTAACATGTTAGAGCATCTCCAATAGACTCTCTAGCCATGGCAATGGTCGGCTTGGCCCATAAATCACGAGCTCGGTTCGTCTTGTCGTCTCCAAATCGTGGGCTCGGTTCGCCCACGGTTTGTGGGCGAACGAGAGTTTTTTTTTGATTTAAAATTTAAAAATAAATCATTATATTCTAATTTCTATTTATTTTATTAAATAAAAAAATGTAAATATTTAAAATGAATCATTTATTTATCTTTATCTTTATGTTAAAGATTAAATATTTATCTTTATGTTAAAATTTTTATTGAATCATCTTGATTATGTTTTTTAAAATTAAAATCCTCACATTTGATTAAGTTTTTGTTTTTTTTTTGTTTTGAATTTGAAAATAAAAAAGAAATTTAAAAATAAAAAAGAAAGTAGAAATAAAAAATCATTTATGTTAAATTAAAGATTTAAAATCCACCTCTATTTTTTTTGTGTTTTACATTTTTTAAAATTTGAAAATAGAAAAGAATACCATATCGAAAATCGTTTATGTTAAAAATGTAAAATTAAAAACCCTCTTTCTTTTTCCGGGCTTGGGACCGGCTACTTTAAAAGTAGTAAGGCGGAGTTAAAATTGTACACGAACAAGATGTTACGTATACAATTTTTATTAAAATAAGGAAAATTCTTCAAATACGTAAATATTAATGCAAAATAATACTTACTACGAATATGATTAATCCATATTCAAATCTTCAAGTTCTTGAGATATTATTCTATCCACTTTATCTTGAATTCGAAGTTCGGCATCATCCCAATCCTTTAGACACAATAAACTTTTAAAATATCGACTTTGAGTCTTGACACGATATCGAGATAAAATCACGCCACTTATACTAAATGCGACCTCGATGTTACAGTTGACACCGGAGGTGTTAGTAGATCACGTGCCATTTGGAAAGAATTGGGTAACTACGTTGATGTTGTCTCCACCATTTAAGTATATCAAAATTTTTCTCTCCTCTTCATCTAACATACTAAGCACATCATGTGCAAAATACCTACCTAACTCTACATGTGTATCATTAGAATAGGGAAGGAAGAACTAGAAGAAGAAGCAACTAATTGTTGACCTTGAGTGGTCCTATGTGTCTTGGACGTAACTCCATAAGTCAATGTCATCGATTGATGTGAAGTATATGTTGGATTAGGGGTCGATAATAACGTTTGTACCGACCTTTTCACATAGATCTCATACATAGAACATAAAGTTTGTTCTAAATTAGCACTCGTGACTGGATTTCCAAAAGTTAATTTATCTGAAATTGCCATTATTGTTACTTTTGTACCCTCTAAGTTAAGTCGAGGATCTATGATATATGCTAATGGAAATAACATAGGTAATTGTTCCTAATATTTTCTAAATTTAGTTTCCATGACATGTATAATACTAGTAAAAAGAGAAAAATTCTTATACCTATGAAAATTGTTAGCAGTATAATAGAAATGATTTAAAACAAATGGAGTAGTTGAGTAATAAACACCAGAACATGCATTTGTTGCGTCGTAAAAAACTTTCAAAAATTTTCTAACATGATCACATATTTCTCAATCATGTAATTCTAAATCATATTACGAAAGCCGTGTGAGTGTCGGCCATTATAATAATATGATAATGCAATCTTCATAATCTTCACACGATTCAAGCATAAGATATGTTGAATTCCACCTATTGCCAACATCAATTGCAAAATATTTTGATTGCAGCCCATTTTCTATACATAAAGCAGCAAAAACTTGTTTTCTTGATGGTGAAACCGAAATATAATTAATAGCAAATCTAATTTTTTCCAATTGTGGGCGTATAAATTGTAATCCATCTTGTACAATTAAATTAAACACATGACACACACAACGAATATGAAATAAAATACCATCAAATTGTGGATTACATTGTTGCATTAATTTTTCAATTACTATATTATTTGGGTCTGCATTATCAAATGTAAAACTACGAGCTTTAGAATCACATTTAAATTCATGTAACACACTTAATAAAACTTGATAAATATTATTTCTATTATGAGGATAGTCTATTTGTTTAAATGCTATTACTTTTTTTATGCATAAACCAATTATTATTAATGTAGTGTGCAGTTGCTACCATGTATCTTTTTTTGTTACAACATGTCCATAAGTCTGATGTAAAAGATACAACACCATTGTAATTATTAATATAATTAATAATAGCTTCTTTCTTAGTATTATATTTAACAATAGTATCTCTACGAAGTGTATTTCTAGAAATACTAACGTACCTTGGTTGTAGATATTTTTGGATGAATGTAGTCCAACGAGGATTGTCCAACAAGCATAGTGGAAATTCGACATTTGCTATCAATTTCGGCAGTCCTTCGTGTCGCATAAGTTCTTGTGAGTATATCCGGTTGTTGAGAGCATGACCACTAGACCCGGCTCCGGAGATCCAAACCGGAGTTGTGCACGATTTGTATCCACACCTCCATGTTTGTATTGACACTTTTGAAGTGTCTGTTTAGATAGGTCGTGCTATCCCTTGTGCCAAACAAACTTCTCTCACGGCGGTGTTTACACCGTGCTTTGAACTTAGAGACTCCGTTCACTAGTTTACCGATCGGCAACAATCGAAAATCTTTGCGCGAAGATATAGCCTTTTGTTTGGTGGCTTTTCGTTTAGTGCTAGAGCCAATGGTAGTTTCATGTGTATCGGCATCGTCATGAACGTCTTCCAAATCAATTGGATCAGTGCTACCACCAAACTGATCGATAATATCTTCGGAATTGGAATTTCATTAAGACCAACTGAAATCATCATCACTTCGGTTGTATGCCATTTGGAATAATAGAAGAAAGAAAATAGGAGAAGATGAAAATGTAGTAGAACGTAGAAACTAGAAAATAGAAATGTAGAAAATTAGTAGAAGTAGAAAATTATAGCGTAATATCTAGATAATAAGATACTAGATACTAATTTGAACACTAATATTGAGATTTGAGAATTTATAATAGATTGAGTATGTAATTGAATGAGAGATAAAAGATTGAAGTGTGAAAAAATAAGTTTAGAAATAGGGTATTTATAGGAAAATAATGAAAGAAAAAAACAAAAAAACAAAAAAACATTGGTCAAAATTACCGTTGGATGATCATCCAACGATCACGATTTCGTGACCGTTGGAGACGAGCCACCAGTGAGCACTGCGCCGTGGCTTGTCCATATCGCTCGTGGGCTCGTGCTCGTTGGCTCGCCCAACGAGTTTGGGCTAGTAAACGACTCGTGAGCCGGTTCGTTTTTGACTAGCAAGCGAGCTCGGCTCGTTTTTTTTCTCCACTCGGCTCTAGCTCGTGTTCGTGGTTCGACGAGTCCGAGTCCGAGTCCGAGTCCGAGTCCAAGTCCAAGTCCAAGTCCAAGTCCGAGTGGGCCGAGCTTTTACGAGTTGAACCGACGAGCCGACGAGCTTTTTACCACCCCTAAGACTCTCTATTTATAAAGAGCATCTTTGACATTTTAGAGAAGATCTATAAATTTAGTGAGTAAAATTTTTTAAGTGCTTCAACAATCTATTTATCTTTAATACTTTATTTTACTTCTTTCAATAAGTATTTATTATTTTTTCATTTATTTTTTTTTAACATGCCTCCCTCCTAATTATTATGTGATTTTATTCTATTTTTTCTATTTTATTTTGTATACACTATTTAATTTAATCACTATATGAAGTGTTGAAAATTGAAATTTTTTGAATACATTTAATTATAGAGAGTGAGTTTGACTCTCCAAATTCCAAATTTGGAGAGCCAAACTCACTCTCTATTTTAAAAAGTTAATTTAGAGAGTCCGTTGAAGCATAATTTTAAAGTTTTGCTCTTTAAAATAGAGAAAATCTTATATTTAAAGAGCCCATTAGTGATGGGCTTAGACTAAATATGGACAATGAGCGAACATTTCAAACATATCGTATATCTTTCTTAAGAATCTTATCTAATTTTATCCATTTTAGTGTTCAAACTATATCCACTCATGAGTCATGAGTCATGAGCCATGAGAATGGTGCAATTCCTTTATTATGATCATGAATACAATTTTGAGTCCACGTGAAACAATGTCATATATTTCACATGACTACAGTGACAATAATCACCATTGGAAGATCTAGCAAGATCATTTCCTCCACAACCCTGGAGCCTGAAAACCCGTAAAACAAGTTTACTGCATCTCTAACAAGTTCTTTAAACATAAATTACTCTTTAATTTAAAGAATCAAACGCTTAAAATTTTACTTCAATGGACTCTCCAATTTAACATTTTAATTTAGAGAGTGCTCTCTATTATTAAATGTATTGAAATAATTTCAATTTTCAATATTTGATATATTGATTTTAATTAAATAATATATATAAATTGAGAGGTTAATATATGATAAAAAGAGATGAGAGTGAAATATATTAAATACTTCTTGAAAAAAGTAAAATAAAGAGTATGAAAATAAAAAAGTTATTGAAATGTTTTAAAAAAATTGCTTTTTAAATTTAATGATGCTCTTTAAAATATTAAAGATACTCTTTAAATATATCGTGGTTCGTTGTGTAAGTTCTTAGTATTTAGTATTAAACAGTACAATTAATAAAGAATTAGTTTCTTTTTCTTTCCTACTGTCCAATCTAACTTAACAGATTGAGCCGGTAAAGGCACTCAAGTTGCTTCACCAAACAAAAAAAGCAACCATTTACTCTCTTTCGCCATTGATGACAAAGAAAGATTTTGATCCTTGCATAACCTACTGCCTCCAAATAGGCCACATTATGTGATGTTAGGTTAGATAATTCATAATAATAATGATCAAACCAAGAATTAATACAATAATAAAATGAATGCACAAGTGGTTAGGTTAGGAGGATTGTAGGAGATAGACTACATAAAAGCAAATTAAATTGTTTCAACTGAATGCACATGATTCTAGTGACCACACCCAATCCTCACTTTAGTTTGAAGAATATAAGGTAAAGAGTTCGTGTAAAAGAACAAGGTGATAGGATGTCTCATACTTTAAGCCAGTCTCCCAACAAGACAAGACACAAAACCACCTCCCTTCAACCTCTACAAAAGACTCCGTTTAAATACGATACCATTGGCTTAGCAATTCCTGAGAAAATGGCTACAAAATGTAAACCAGTCGCGATAGGCACCAGAGGCACTGTTGGATCCCTCATAATGCAAGAAATTGAGTACTTTAACCAGCTTGAATCAGGCTGCGGAATAGCTCCAACAAGCCTAATCGTCAAGTTAAGGACTCGGCTTCATCTAGTGAGTTTTCTGGACCGAAGCTCGGATCAGTGGTCACTGTTTTGAAAAAAGAAGAAACGAGGAAGCAATAGGCTCATACCAAGCATGTGTTCCATGGTAGAAGTAGCTGAAAGCAATTGGCCAAGTCAGTTTTCCAGTTTCACTTACAGGAGTCTGAAGACTGATCTTAAGAGGCTGCAAATTTAGGCAGTGTTCTCGGACAATTTCGAGAAACCTAGCTTTTAAGACGATTTGTAATAGGGATTGCCCATGTCCTGTCTGGATTTCCACATTTTATGTCCACAATTTCTACCACGCCAGACCCCTTTTTGCGGGTTTTGGTCTAATAGGAGTTCCATCTATCGAGATATTATCAGCTTGAGCATCGGAATTTGATGAGTTTTTCCCACGTAATGTTTTTTCCTCGTCATCGTTTCAGGGACCCTATGATTAACACTGCTGGTGCCACTGCTACTTGCTTCATCCACCAGCGTTTTAGATTTCAGTCTTCTAGAAGAAGTTTCATCAGCTGGGGACGAGACAAAAGCCAGAGAAGAATCATTTCTACGTGTATCTGGCATCCGAGCAGCAGAATTACTGGATTCTAATTCCCTTGACATCAGGACACTGATTGTCCCGGTACTTCCAACTTTAATGGATCCTCCACCACCCTTGATCGCTTCTAGTGTCTGAACCATAGTTTTACCAGTCTTGTGTAAAATCCAAAAAAAACTCCTTCTAAGTTCAAAATGACTTTAATCAATTCAAGATCCTGTATTGAAGTAGCACCAAACAATTAATTCTTAAATCCAGCAAGCCGATAAAACTGATATATGTTTATCATTTTTTATCTTTTTTTCCGGAATTTTGAGTCTAAATTGTCATCAAATTTCTCAAAAGCTGTCAAGGACCTGCAGGCTATGATAAATTAGAGACTGGACAAACCGAGCATCAACAGGAGTCACATAAACAGTATTTCTTTTTCTTTTCTTTTTTCTTTGGGTTGGGTTGGGTTGGGTTGGGTTGGTGTGGGTGGGGACATTCTAACTATAGTAACTTAGATATAAGTATTAACAATATACACTACGTGAACACGCTGACACACAATGGAAACTCAGTGCACAGTAATGCTTCCAAGATCTGAGAAGGTAAAATTTAGCTATCTTCATGCCAGGATGAGGGAGTGTCAATTGCCTCGAGAGTTATAATTGTTCAAGACACCTTGAATATCTATTAGGTGAGTGTTTAGTATGCAGGACTGGACATGGCTACAAGGGTTGGACAATATAACGAACAAGAATTTCACTTCATTTTCTTCCTCAATATTGTCAACTCTTATCCAATCCTCCCTACCAAACATGTCGTGAAAGCTCTTGCATTCTGAAGACCTCTATATTCCGATTTAGAGATCTCTCCTCCTCCCTGAAACCACTTCTCTACAACAATACCATGCAAGCACCCACCAGGGAATGTGCGATGTAGAAAAGAATCAAGCGTGGTGAAAGGGATGTTCTTAACCTAGTTTTGGCCGAGGGTTCAATCCCCATTTTCTTACACTCGGGGGAAAAAAATTCCTTTACTACGAGCAATTCACTGGTTATTAGGAAAATGACTCCAAGGAGAACAACCAAAACTAGCTACAAATAAATGCTTTAAGCTTAAATGCTCATTAAGGCACTTAAGAACTCCAGCAACCTGTACAATAACTAATCAAGTAGAATGAGCTGGCTGGTGTTCCTAGCAGCAGTGAATGATTTCTGTTGAACAAATTCCATTAAAACACAATTACCTAATACTGCTCCAATGTTTTAATTCAACTGTCAGATGAACAATTTCCTTATCGAAAATATAAATTAGTGAAAACAAGAAAAAGAAAAACCATTCTTTAAATCAGAAAACTAGTGGGAAAAAATCCCTCTTTTTTCCTCAACTTATAACACAGATAAGATCAAATCAACAAGACTCTAATAATCAGTAAGGAAAAAGATTTTAAAATAAGAAATATCAAGAATATATCTAACCAGATAACAAAACATCATTAAAAAAAACAAATAGGTAGCATAAGAGTGGTCAACATTTAAGAGAACAATAATGAAAAAGGAACCCCAGCAAGAAAATTTACAGAGATGAAGTGTAGAAATTTACCAACAAAATTGGCTATTTCTTGGGTCAAAATCTTTTCATAAGAGCCTCATAATGGAGATGAAGATGAGAAATTATAAATGAATTGAAGAGATAAAGGGTTCAAATCCTCAATCTAGAGTACTGCTATTCACGTGGGTTAATGTCTCGAGAAAGTCATTTTCGAATATAAGTGAGAAGTCCATTGTTTTGGTTATTATTTTTTATTTACAAGATCTGACATTTTGGCAGGCACCTCTTGACGTTTTGGCACGTTGTTGGCCCAATTTGCTTTATGTTTCTTGAGAATTTTCATATACACCCATCATAAAAATCAAGTTTTAGTGCTCGTTTTATTTTACTAAAATTTAATTTTTAGTAAAATTTGATAAAATGCGATAAAATATGTTGGTAAAATTGATAAAATTGTGGGTTTAAATTAATTGTTAACTTTAAGTTTAGTTTTTCAATAAATTTTTAAGCAAAATCGAACAAAGCATTTGTTTAATTTTAAATTAAATTAATCACGATAGTATGAAATTTTATTCACTCTGAGAGAAAGAAAAAGACGTCCATGTGTGTCACACTATCATTACTACATTTTCAATTTCATCTCCTCCAAAATTTGTTTTTTCTTCTCAATCCATCTCCTCAATCGATCATCTTCCTCCACCGATCATCACTAAAATTTGTTCATCATACTCAATCCATTATTATAATAGAACATACGGCCGGATTCTACAGAAAAAAAAAAACGGAATACTACTATCTCCCTTTTAAAATATTTTCTATTGATTTTGTATCTGTATTGTGAGAAAGGGTTTCTTTCGAATGGCGCTGAACATTTTATGAGAACTTAAGTCATCATTTTTTTTAAATTATTGTTAATTTGTACATTTTAAGAGGTTGTTTGATTCTTATTTTAATGGGTTTTTTTCTCTATTTTTTGACTTTTGAGGAAAAAATGACACAAATGTCATTTTGCTTTTTAAAGTAGCCGTAATATTTGACTAAAAAAAAGAGACATTTTGATCATTTTTCCTCACAAATCAAATAATAAGAAACAAAGAACCCATTAAAATGGAAATCTAATAAGGTCTAAATTAAATTATTCTCATTTCTTATCTTACCAATCTTAATAAATCATCTTCAAATTTGAAGAGCTAGAAAATGAGAACTTTTTCAAAATACAGAGAACCTGGACACATTCAAAGAAACTGTTACATTGACAAGATGATTGTCAACCGCACTCGGAATAAACACAAACGAGTGCTTGTTTGGTACATATTTTAATGGGTTATTGATTTTTTATTTTTTGACTTTTGGGGGAAAATGACCAAAATAATCCAATTTTCTAGTCAAATAACCCAATTTGCAGCTACCTTAGAAAGTAAAAGAAAGGGTTATTTTGGTCATTTTTTTCTCAAAAGTCAAAAAATGGAAAATAAAAAACCTATTAAAATCTGTATCAAACAAGCACAAATGCACTTAGGCTTTTTACCACCCCCAAGACTCTCTATTTATAAAGAAAGCGTCTTTGGCATTTTAGAGAAGATCTATAAATTTAGAGTAAAATTTTTTAAGTCTTCAACAATCTATTTATCTTTAATACTTTATTTTACTTCTTTCAATAAGTATTTATTATTTTTCATTTTTTTTTTTAACATGCCTCCTCCTAATTATTATGTGATTTTATTCTATTTTTCTATTTTATTTTGTATACACTATTTAATTTAATCACTATATGAAGTGTTGAAAATTGAAATTTTTGAATACATTTAATTATAGAGAGTGAGTTTGACTCTCCAAATTCCAAATTTGAGAGCCAAACTCACTCTCTATTTTAAAAAATTAATTTAGAGAGTCAGTTGAGCGATAATTTTAAAGTTTCTTTCTTTAAAAAGAGAAAATCTTATATTTAAAGAAATTCATTAGTGATGGGCTTAGACTAAATATGGACAATGAGCGAACATTTCAAACATATCGTATATCTTTCTTAAGAATCTTATCTAATTTTATCCATTTTAGTGTTCAAACTATATCCACTCATGAGTCATGAGTCATGAGCCATGAGAATGGTGCAATTCCTTTATTATGATCATGAATACAATTTTGAGTCCACGTGAAACAATGTCATATATTTCACATGACTACAGTGACAATAATCACCATTGGAAGATCTAGCAAGATCATTTCCTCCACAACCCTGGAGCCTGAAAACCCGTAAAACAAGTTTACTGCATCTCTAACAAGTTCTTTAAACATAAATTACTCTTTAATTTAAAGAATCAAACGCTTTAAAATTTTACTTGATGGACTCTCCAATTTAACATTTTAATTTAGAGTGCTCTCTATTATTAAATGTATTGAAATAATTTCAATTTTCAATATTTGATATATTGATTTTAATTAAATAATATATATAAATTGAGAGGTTAATATATGATAAAAAGAGATGAGAGTGAAATATATTAAATACTTCTTGAAAAAAGTAAAATAAAGAGTATGAAAATAAAAAAGTTATTGAAATGTTTTAAAAAAATTGCTTTTTAAATTTAATGATGCTCTTTAAAATATTAAAGATACTCTTTAAATATACGTAAGCTGTTGTAGCCGTTCTTAGTATTTAGTATTAAACAGTACAATTAATAAAGAATTAGTTTCTTTTTCTTTCCTACTGTCCAATCTAACTTAACAGATTGAGCCGGTAAAGGCACTCAAGTTGCTTCACCAAACAAAAAAAGCAACCATTTACTCTCTTTCGCCATTGATGACAAAGAAAGATTTTGATCCTTGTATAACCTACTGCCTCCAAATAGGCCACATTATGTGATGTTAGGTTAGATAATTCATAATAATAATGATCAAACCAAGAATTAATACAAAAATAAAATGAATGCACAAGTGGTTAGGTTAGGAGATAGACTACATAAAAGCAAATTAAATTGTTTCAACTGAATGCACATGATTCTAGTGACCACACCCAGTCCTCACTTTAGTTTGAAGAATATAAGGTAAAGAATTCGTGTAAAAGAACAAGGTGATAGGATGTCTCATACTTTAAGCCAGTCTCCCAACAAGACAAGACACAAAACCACCTCCCTTCAACCTCTACAAAAGACTCCGTTTAAATACGATACCATTGGCTTAGCAATTCCTGAGAAAATGGCTACAAAATGTAAACCAGTCGCGATAGGCACCAGAGGCACTGTTGGATCCCTCATAATGCAAGAAATTGAGTACTTTAACCAGCTTGAATCAGGCTGCCGGAATAGCTCCAACAAGCCTAATCGTCAAGTTAAGGACTCGGCTTCATCTAGTGAGTTTTCTGGACCGAAGCTCGGATCAGTGGTCACTGTTTTGAAAAAGAAGAAACGAGGAAGCAATAGGCTCATACCAAGCATGTGTTCCATGGTAGAAGTAGCTGAAAGCAATTGGCCAAGTCAGTTTTCCAGTTTCACTTACAGGAGTCTGAAGACTGATCTTAAGAGGCTGCAAATTTAGGCAGTGTTCTCGGACAATTTCGAGAAACCTAGCTTTTTAAGACGATTTGTAATAGGGATTGCCCATGTCCTGTCTGGATTTCCACATTTTATGTCCACAATTTCTACCACGCCAGACCCCTTTTTTGCGGGTTTTGGTCTAATAGGAGTTCCATCTATCGAGATATTATCAGCTTCGAGCATCGGAATTTGATGAGTTTTTCCCACGTAATGTTTTTTCCTCGTCATCGTTTCAGGGACCCTATGATTAACACTGCTGGTGCCACTGCTACTTGCTTCATCCACCAGCGTTTTAGATTTCAGTCTTCTAGAAGAAGTTTCATCATCTGGGGACGAGACAAAAGCCAGAGAAGAATCATTTCTACGTGTATCTGGCATCCGAGCAGCAGAATTACTGGATTCTAATTCCCTTGACATCAGGACACTGATTGTCCCGGTACTTCCAACTTTAATGGATCCTCCACCACCCTTGATCGCTTCTAGTGTCTGAACCATAGTTTTACCAGTCTCGTGAAAAATCCAAAAAAACTCCTTCTAAGATCAAAATGACTTTAATCAATTCAAGATCCTGTATTGAAGTAGCACCAAACAATTAATTCTTAAATCCAGCAAGCCGATAAAACTGATATATGTTTATCATTTTTTATCTTTTTTCCGAATTTTGAGTCTAAATTGTCATCAAATTTCTCAAAAGCTGTCAAGGACCTGCAGGCTATGATAAATTAGAGACTGGACAAACCGAGCATCAACAGGAGTCACATAAACAGTATTTCTTTTCTTTTCTTTTTCTTTGGGTTGGGTTGGGTTGGGTTGGGTTGGTGTGGGTGGGGACATTCTAACTATAGTAACTTAGATATAAGTATTAACAATATACACTACGTGAACACGCTGACACACAATGGAAACTCAGTGCACAGTAATGCTTCCAAGATCTGAGAAGGTAAAATTTAGCTATCTTCATGCCAGGATGAGGGAGTGTCAATTGCCTCGAGAGTTATAATTGTTCAAGACACCTTGAATATCTATTAGGTGAGTGTTTAGTATGCAGGACTGGACATGGCTACAAGGGTTGGACAATATAACGAACAAGAATTTCACTTCATTTTCTTCCTCAATATTGTCAACTCTTATCCAATCCTCCCTACCAAACATGTCGTAAAGCTCTTGCATTCTGAAGACCTCTATATTCCGATTTAGAGATCTCTCCTCCTCCCCTGAAACCACTTCTCTACAACAATACCATGCAAGCACCCACCAGGGAATGTGCGATGTAGAAAAGAATCAAGCGTGGTGAAAGGATGTTCTTAACCTAGTTTTGGCCGAGGGTTCAATCCCCATTTTCTTACACTCGGGGAAAAAAATTCCTTTACTACGAGCAATTCACTGGTTATTAGGAAAATGACTCCAAGGAGAACAACCAAAACTAGCTACAAATAAATGCTTTAAGCTTAAATGCTCATTAAGGCACTTAAGAACTCCAGCAACCTGTACAATAACTAATCAAGTAGAATGAGCTGGCTGGTGTTCCTAGCAGCAGTGAATGATTTCTGTTGAACAAATTCCATTAAAACACAATTACCTAATACTGCTCCAATGTTTTAATTCAACTGTCAGATGAACAATTTCCTTATCGAAAATATAAATTAGTGAAAACAAGAAAAAGAAAAACCATTCTTTAAATCAGAAAACTAGTGGGAAAAAATCCTCTTTTTCCTCAACTTATAACACAGATAAGATCAAATCAACAAGACTCTAATAATCAGTAAGGAAAAAGATTTTAAAATAAGAAATATCAAGAATATATCTAACCAGATAACAAAACATCATTAAAAAAAAAACAAATAGGTAGCATAAGAGTGGTCAACATTTAAGAGAACAATAATGAAAAAGGAACCCCAGCAAGAAAATTTACAGAGATGAAGTGTAGAAATTTACCAACAAAATTGGCTATTTCTTGGGTCAAAATCTTTTCATAAGAGCCTCATAATGGAGATGAAGATGAGAAATTATAAATGAATTGAAGAGATAAAGGGTTCAAATCCTCAATCTAGAGTACTGCTATTCACGTGGGTTAATGTCTCGAGAAAGTCATTTTCGAATATAAGTGAGAAGTCCATTGTTTTGGTTATTATTTTTTTATTTACAAGATCTGACATTTTGGCAGGCACCTCTTGACGTTTTGGCACGTTGTTGGCCCAATTTGCTTTATGTTTCTTGAGAATTTTCATATACACCCATCATAAAAAATCAAGTTTTAGTGCTCGTTTTATTTTACTAAAATTTAATTTTTAGTAAAATTTGATAAAATGCGATAAAATATGTTGGTAAAAATTGATAAAATTGTGGGTTTAAATTAATTGTTAACTTTAAGTTTAGTTTTTCAATAAATTTTTAAGCAAAATCGAACAAAGCATTTGTTTAATTTTAAATTAAATTAATCACGACCGTATGAAATTTTATTCACTACAAAAAGAAAAAAGTACGTCCATGTGTCACACTATCATTACTACATTTTCAATTTCATCTCCTCCAAAATTTGTTTTTCTTCTCAATCCATCTCCCTCAATCGATCATCTTCCTCCACCGATCATCACTAAAATTTGTTCATCGCCTCAATCCATTATTATAATAGAACATACGGCCGGATTCTACAGCAAAAAAAAAACGGAATACTACTATCTCCCTTTTAAAATATTTTCTATTGATTTTGTATCTGTATTGTGAGAAAGGGTTTCTTTCGAATGGCGCTGAACATTTTATGAGAACTTAAGTCATCATTTTTTTTAAATTATTGTTAATTTGTACATTTTAAGAGGTTGTTTGATTCTTATTTTAATTTTTCTCTATTTTTTGATTTTTGAGGAAAAAATGACACAAATGTCAATCTTTTTAAAGTATTTGTAATATTTGACTAAAAAGAGACATTTTGATCATTTTTCCTCACAAATCAAATAATAAGAAACAAAGAACCCATTAAAATGGAAATCTAATAAGGTCTAAATTAAATTATTCTCATTTCTTATCTTACCAATCTTAATAAATCATCTTCAAATTTGAAGAGCTAGAAAATGAGAACTTTTTCAAAATACAGAGAACCCGGACACATTCAAAGAAACTGTTACATTGACAAGATGATTGTCAACCGCACTTTCGGAATAAACACAAGAAAGTGCTTGTTTGGTACATATTTTAATGGGTTATTGATTTTTATTTTTTGACTTTTGGGGAAAATGACCAAAATAATCCAATTTTCTAGTCAAATAACCCAATTTGCTGACTACCTTAGAAAGTAAAAGAAAGGGTTATTTTGGTCATTTTTTTCTCAAAAGTCAAAAATGGAAAATAAAAACCTATTAAAATCTGTACCAAACAAGCACAAATGCACTTAAGCCATCTCCAACCCATATCTTCAAATTGGTGCAACTTTTGCACTAAAATGGTGCAACTTTCACACCAAATCCAAATGTCATCTCCAACCCATTACTTCAAATATTGCACCAAATGAACAGTGTCTATTATAATATATTTATATTTGTAATTTCAAACAATAATTTAATTCAAAAAGTAGTTAATCATATAGTGTATTTATAATTTTATATTAAATATATAAAAAAAAAAAAAAATTTGGAATGATTATTAAAACATTTAACATAAAAATAAAAAATTTGGACAGATTATTAAAAAAGACAATGAAATCAGTAAAGAAAAGGGATACAAAAGGAAACTAATTGTTCACAAAGCAGCCCAAGTTTGGGGTAAATGTGGAATAAAATTTCACGCCAAATTCATCTTCATCGCTACGGTCTTTGCGCCATATATGGCGCAAAGACTGCTCATCATCTCAACATAGCGCAGAGTTTTGGCGTTCGGTTGAGAGAAGATTTGCTCCATCTTGGCGTATTGCATTCAATTTGGCGATGGGTTGGAGATATTCAAAATGGTGCAACTTTTACACCAAAATAGTGCAATTTTCAAACTATATTTTTTACTATCTCCAACCATGATCTTTAAAAATTGCACCAAATGAATAGTACTTATTTTGTTTCCTTATTTTTTAATTTTCAACAATATATTGATTTCAAAAATTATTTACTTAAATATTCCAAATCGAACAATTAAATAATTTATTATTACTAAAAATTATAAAATAATAATTTTAATTTAATTACCTAAAAATTAGCATTTATCACAACAAAATGAAAAAAAACATTACAATTAATATGACAATTAACAAAATACAACATTTAACATTCCACTAAAATAAAATAAAACATGAAAACAAAGAAACACGAACATAAAATATATTATTTTTTTCAACTAATTCTCGGAATTAGTATATTAATCTAGAAAAAAAATTTACATTAAGAAAATAATAATGAAATAACAAGAAACAAAAATAAAAATAAACCATAAAATAATAAAAGATTATGGAAAGGGATATGAATGGAAAAACAAATTTCACAAGAATAAAACAAAGGACAAAAATGGAATAAATGAAATCTGAAATTTATACGCCAAATGTACAGTGCTGCGCCAAATTTGGCGCAGCACTGTTCACTACTCCAAAATGGAGTAGTGGTTTGAAGCTCCGTTGGAGCTGGATTGCAGCGCCATTTTGGCGTTTCACGCCAAAATGGCACTGCGTTGGAGTTGCTCTTAAAAGTGTACTTTTACCGATAAGAAGTAATCCAAGTATTCGACAAAAACTTGTGTATAAATAAGCGGATACACTGAATATATATATATTCACAAGATTTACAAAATTTCGAGACAAACTGTAATGGAGTTAATTAAGCAATATGATAATCATAATAATGAATCAGGTGGCTGCATTTATTCAACTTTATCGCTGTCCGAACTATCATCTTGTCTGCCGAGTTCAGTACTTTCTACCGTAGTATTATCTGGAGACGATCCCATTTCTTCTTCGTCATTGTCTTCTTCTTCTTCTTCTTCTTCATCGTCGTCATCTTCTTCAGACTCCTCCGGATTCTTGCCCGTAGAGAGATACTCAAGAGCTGTTACTACATCACTGATCAAAGGTCGTGTAGTCGCTTCTTCTTGCAAACACATAGCTGCAACTGCAAGTGCTTGGTAGAGTGCCTTTTCGTGGTAGTTTCCTTCGAGTAAAGGATCTGCAATCAAATGGAACTTTTTCTTGTCTTTGAACAGAGGTTGTGCCTGCCATTTCATGATGATATAAACATCAACCTAAGGTTTCATCACAGTAAAAATGGATCGAGAAAGGTTAGATTTATTGCTGGAACATCATAGAAAGTTCTCCCATATTTTGCTTGGTTGGACCACCCCATCTAAGAGGTTAAGTCGTTGAGAGATGGGACAAATTTATTTACTAAAATTTAGTAAGTCTTGAACCACCGCCCCATGTGCAAGCCGGATTTGACATGTGTGGAATTTTCATAGATTGCACTGCAAAACATTAAACAGACCTCTGTCTGTTGTGCTACCACATTAAACCATCTCGTCTAAAAGTTTAAGACGTTTAGAGAGGGGACACATTTATTTATTTAAATTTAGTCCGTCTTGAACATGTTTTAGCACTGATTTCAATGATGATAGAGTAACAAAATAAGTACTTAAAATGTGTTATCATTTATAATTGGAGTAAGAAAAACTCCCTTATTTTCACTAAATTTTTGGACAAAATAATATTACCAAGTCTTCACACTTTAGAAATGAATGCTCTGATCTAAGAGAGGATCACGTACCCAAGAAATTAAGTTTTGCTCCTCGCTTGGTCTTGTGCTGTCAATGACCCTCCGACCAGTGATTATCTCCAAAAACACTACACCATAACTGTATATATCAGACTTTGTACTCAACTGACCTGTGGCTGCATACTCCGGTGCACAATAGCCGTAGGTTCCCATGACCCGGGTAGAAACATGGGTACTGTCACCAGTAGGACCTAGCTTGGCAAGGCCAAAATCAGAAAGTTTTGGATTGAAGCTTTCGTCTAAAAGTATGTTTGAGGCTTTAAAATCTCGGTAAATCACCGGAGGATTAGCTGTTTCGTGCAAGTATTCTAGTCCTCTTGCTGCTCCTACTGCAATTTTCATCCTTGTATTCCAATCAAGAGACTTTTCGTTCGGACCAATATCTGGAAAGCGAAGTTAGTCTCATCAGTCGTTGGTATATTTATAGAGATGCTACAATGTGAAAGAATTCTGTATGTTCTGTTAAGAGTTTACAACACCTTAACATGTAAACTGAGCATCTACTCAACAAAAGGTGAAGTGAATATGTTAATATAAAATCCACATTCATAACTAATGCTAAAACATTAAATATAAAACATTTGTGGGATGTTTGGTACTGAATTAGACCGCACTGGACTAAAATAAATTTTAAAATTGTTTCTTGTACCGTGCAGTGTTGTCTAATGCTGTGTACCAAACGTGTCCTTATGCTCGACTGTGTAGAACTGTCTGTATGGTTTCACGCATTCTGGAATGCAAAAGTATGGATTTAATGTGAAATCGTAACATTTTTGGCATTATATATGGTCAAGTTTCCAATTTCCAGTGCACCATATACTATCGTCCATGGCCAACAACGTATAATTGCTCTGCACTTTGGCCAGGACTCTCAGATGATACTCTTACCAGAAGCATGCCAGAAAATTTAAAATCAATCATATGCAATCTACAAGCTACAAATAACTAACAAACAGGAACCTATCTACATACTTAGGAGGCGATCCTCTAATGAACCATTGTGCATGTACTCGTAGACTAGAACTCTCTGCTCGCCCTCAGCACAATATCCTACTAATTTAACAAGATTAGGGTGATGAAGAAGACTCAATATCAAAACTTCCACGAGGAATTCTCTATTTCCTTGGAAACCATTCCTGTCAAGTTTCTTGACTGCAACATCCTGTGTAAAATAATCAGGTAGAGAAAAAGAAACGGGATGTTAAAATTCAGCTGAAATTATTTTTGCTAAGAAACAGTATGGAAGAAGAAAGGGAGACTAATGATGCTGTAGGAGAAGAAATTACAATATCTTTTGTCTCAATGTGGCCCTTATATACCCTCCCAAAACCGCCTTCACCTATCAAACTTTCAGGATTGAAGTTTTGAGTTGCAACGGACAACTCGTGGAATGTGAAAATCTCAGAAGAAATGTTCCCCTTTCCGTATTTTTCTATTTCTTCAGCTATATATCTTCTCCTGCTGCTATCTGTACATTGAATAATAATCATTCAAGTCGCGTGCATCTCTTGTTACGAATTAAGCCTTAACCCCTACTTACTAGAGAAATAATCAACAAAAATAAAATCAGAAAACAAGCAAAGCGCACACACAGATTTATAGTACGTCCACTTTCCTGCTACATGTTTTCACCATAAAGAAAAGAAGAGTACAAGGTGTTTTCGCCTCACAATCACAAGAAACCGGCCTCCTAAGATCCTATATGCAGTACTAGTAGGATGTTAGGTTGATCCATGGTCGAGGACAGGGCCGGCCGGGCATGCTTGCTTTAACTCTATCCACAGCATTTTTGGTGTCAAGACCTGGTTTTGGTCCCATTTTATTTTAAAAAAATTATTTGTGATTATTGAAGTTGTCCCAAAAAAATATTGGTACAAAAGTTTGAATCCCACCAAAGCAAGTGGCCCAAAATTGAAGGGATCCATTAAAAAAAAAAAATTGAAACTCAACCCACCAGTAAGTCAGTAACCTACCTGCCCATGACTTATCACACTTTGCTTTTGGGGCCTAATTTTTGGACTTTGCCTCAGACCCCGAAAATATCAGAATCAGCCCTTGGTCGAGGAATGGGGATAAGTGTAAAGATGTTGCTCTATTTTCTTGATAAACATGCATCATAGGGTCAAAACACCAAAACATGATGATACAAAACACAACGGAATGCAGTCATTAGAAACAATGGAAAAAATTTCATACATAAAACGAGAAAAATCATTTATAAAAGTAATGCAAAATGAACATCATTCAATGCAGATAACATTAACAAAACAGACAACAAATTAAATCTTATTCCCGATAAATTTTGAGTCAGCCATGTACACCCAATCATGCTCAATAAGGCTTTTCTATTAATTGAGAACCAAAATTCTTAAAAAGGAAAGGCCATTGGCAGAAATTTCAAACCCCGAAAAGGGTCAGGATAAAAAATAAAAGATCTTAACCTGTTTTCAAGGAAATGTTAGCAAATGAGGACACAGCTCTGGTAGCCTCGTATTCTTGAATGCTCTTCTTCAATGATTTTTTCTGGATTTTCTCTTCTGACATACAACACGAAAAATACCTCATCATTCTTTATTTCCCCTTTTGTTTTCTCACCTCAAACATAATTCTAGGCAACCCAATTAAGCAAATATATTTTTAATCAAAATGCAATTAACCAGATTAGGGTTTCAATCTCAGATCAAATTCAAAGCCCAAATCTCATTGCAAGTTAATGGAAAACCCTAGTTTTGGAAAGAGCCAGACATTTCTGGTCTCTCAAGAAAATAAGAAGAATTCCAGGATGTTTCTTCGCCGTCTGAAACCATTGTCTTTGGATTCATATTTTGGATAATCAAGTTTTCTAAATTTAGTATATCTGGAAGCGCGTATTTCATTATAACTAACTTTTAAAAGTGAGGATAGGGTAATCACCACAATTTTTAAAGTATATTTAAATTTTAAAATTTTTATTTATTGTAGTACCTATCTCTTTAATTTTTTTTTTTTTATTATTCTTATCCTTATTCTAAAAGGTCCGTTGAGATAGAGTGAAATGACGTATTTGTCTTTCATATTTTTATAAAAAATAATAAATACAAAAGTGTGATAATTTTATTATCATTGTTTAAAATACGCAAGCAAAATATTTTGACATAAATCGTCATTAAAAAGAGATGTGCTAACTAATAAAAAATTGAAGATAAAAATTCAACTAAAAAAGTCAAGGACCTAAGTGCTACAATAAACAAATATTGAAGACTTTAAGTGTAATTAAAATATATTGCAACAAATAAAAAATATGGTGCCAATATAATCTACCCTTAAAATAATACCGATAAATAGTACTTGTAAATTTTGATGACTGATTGTTGATGATGTGGATGATTATTTGTTGCGATGGTCGAGTTAAATAAGATTTTTGGTAACAAAAAAAATTGATGGTTGATTGTCGATGATAGGCGATTTAGAAAATATTTCTAATAAGAGAAATGAAAATAATTTGATGAAGTTTAAGTATAATATTATATATTTGTAGAGTGGTCGAGCATGATGTCCCAAAATGACACCATTAGAGACAAAAGTAGAATGAAATGAAATAATTGGTGTAGCAAAGAGCTTGTTCGGTAGAAGTTTTTGAGCAAAAAATAGATTTTTTAACATGACATATTTGACTTTTCAAAAATTTTGAAAGTAAAATAATAAAATTGTCTTTAATGAGTACAATTCTATTTCAAAGTAATAAAAGCAATTTTGTTATTTTACCTACAAAACTTTTAAAAAGTCAAACATGTCATGCTAAAAAAATTAATTTTTTTCCAAAAAAAACATCTACCGAACAAGTTGAAAATAAGGTTTTGCAATACAATAGACGAGATCCCGGTTGATTTGTAAATGGGGCTGGGCAAGGTGTTAAGTATGGATTAGTCATTGTGTTGCAGAAAAATATAGTAAAAGAAAATGTACTATTTATTGTAAAATTATAGATAATGATGAATGACTATTTAGTTGTATTCAGATGCCTCATGTAGTTATCTACCTACTTTCGTAAGAGAGTGTATTCTAATTAAGTTGTAACTTCCTTTTGGAACCCTATAAATAAGGGTCATTGTTATAGTAAATGGACACACTTGAGTTTGAATATCTCTATTCTCTTCTCTTTTTCTCTCTATTTTTCTAGTTTTATAACACGTTATCAGCACGACGCTCTAACCAACTGAGTAAACTAACATGATTTTTCTTTGTGGCAGAAAATATTGGTGCAAAATTAGTTGGAATCCAATCTCACATTTTAGAGACGATCAATTGGTGGAAGGTGCTAATTACGATGTTTAATTTCTGTACATCTCTTTATCTCTCTCTTTTAACTTACGTGGATTTCATATTATGATGAGAAGTTAACTAATGAGGTGGTAAAATTATGATCACATAATTAAAGTCCAGAAAAACATAATTATTTGTCTTTTACTAATTATTCTTTTAAAAGAATCTTTTTCTTTTTAATTGAATATTTTAACCATGCACAAGTGTTGTTCAATGCACGCATCAACTCTATAGTAAACAATTTACATGTGATTGCCTATTGACCTATTATTTTAAATGTACATGTACTATATTTTCATGTTTACTAATGTATTATCAATTCTTAAATAAGATTAATTGTTAATTGTGTTATTTTTCACAAATCTGGTAATATTCCAGAAGAATATTACATTGTTGCTTTTCTCGAATATAACATAACCTCACATATAAATATTCTAGAAGAATATTTTATTGTTTATTCAGAATAAGCAATGATTTATATTACATTAATATTCCAGAGAATTTTAATTGCTCCCGAATAGCCTAATTTTATAAGATATAATATTCTATTATAATATTATAATATTGCTTCTGAAAAGCAAATTTTTACTTCAGAATAATGATTTGTTGTTGCCCATGAAGAAGCACAACGTATAATATTTTGACAAAATATTAAGTGCTCCTAAAAAGCATAACATTACAATTTAAATATTCCAGAAGAATATTAATTGCTCCTGAAGAGTATAACGTTACAATTTAAATATTCCAGAAGAATATTAATTTTTATGACGTTATAATTTTGATATTTCAGAAAAATATTGAGTAGTAGTCGAAATAATATTTTATTGTGCTCTAGAAGAAGCACATGTTTCGAAGAATATCATATCACATAATTAAATTGTGATATAAATAAGTAATTAATCAACTAATGCTTATCTCCGAAGGAAAGCATATAAATCATATTATGTTAAATTGATTAATGTAAATTATATAATAATTGATCGATTGCTTTAGTGAAAACTTTTACTTAATCGATAAATTATTTTGTATTGTGTCATTGCTCTTGAAAAACAGCAACCTTATATTCAATCAATATTCTTGGAGAATATTGCATTGTAATTCCTAAAGAAATACAATATTACATATATTAATATTTTGATATTGTTCCTGAAGAAACACAAATTTATAGTATATTAATATTTTCTTGAAGAAGCATAATTTAATTAAACGAATATTATACGACTGCTTTTGAAGAAGCATAAATTTGTACATATCAATATTCTAGAAAAAAATCATGTTGTTGCTCTTGAAAAAGCACAATTTTACAATTTTAGAATATTAATATTGTGTAATATTAGAGTGTTGATACTCTTAAAGAAATACTATATTGAACCAGAAGTTCAATGTCTTAAAAATTTTATTAATTGGCATTACCGGTTTGACCATCCTAGATCATTATGATGTGAAATATTAATGAGAATATCTATTGAAAATCAGAAGATTTTTCAATATAATAAATTCTCATGTGATGCTTGTTCTCATTGTATATAAACTAGTAGACCTTCACTAGGTAAAATCGGGACTGAATTTTCTGCATTTCTGAAAATTATTTAAGGTGATTTATAGGGCCCCATCACCTTCCATGTTGACTATCTATATATTATTTGTATCTAATAGATACATCTACTAGATGATTGTATGGTGTTATTATTCGCAACTTGAAGTTTGCGAGATTACTTGCTCAAATTTTAAATTATGAGCATAATTTTTAGATTATACAACCAAGACGGTGATGTGTCTTGTCAATACTAGTGAGTCTAAATCTCAAACTTTTAAAAATATTAGTAGAGATGATATTAAATTGTTTAGCAATATTGTTTTTCAACGCCTTCAATTAAATTCTAAACCATTACTATTGAGAATAAAGCGCTTCCCATTTTTGTCTAGGGAATGCTATTTTATATGTTGAAATACTTATACGCATCATGCCAACATCAAAGTTACTCCCGCTATAGTTGGCTTATGGTCAGAGCCTAATATTATCCATATAATGATTTTTGATAGTGCAATATATGTACAATCGATCCACCATAGTGCACCGAGATGAGCTTTGAAAATGTTGAGAATACATGTTTAGTATGGAACATTATAAAATATCTTAAATCCTAACGGGTGATATTTTATAATATGGTATTTCGAATGTTATTTTGATAAGACAGTTTTTTCAACATCAGGAGAGAGAAATTAAGTAGCTGGAAAGAATACATGAAAATGCAATATATTATATTTTCTAGATCTTTGCACAAGACAATATGAACCAGAAGTTCAACAAATAACTCATTTGTAAGTTATACAATTGACAGATACATTTACTGACCAAAGAAATTAAATCAAATCTTATATACCAGCTCTAAATGCTCCAATTTATATTAGCGTCATTGAAGGACAATCCATTAACATTATATTAGGTAAATTAATGACACGCCTTAAGCATGGTGACATTTGATTCCAAAAAAAATTCTCAAATGAAAAATGGAGCCAATTATAAAGATGGTCCTATTGAGGAGGTGTATACTCTTGGAGAGTATATAGACATAACTAATTATAAAAGAGGTTCAGCTAGCTGAAATAATAAAACGAAAACATCTCGTTAAGTTATGTCGTTATGAGAAAGAAATGGATTCAAAAATAAATGTTGTTGACAACATTGTTGTATATAAAAAAGCGCTTCATATTATGAAAGGTAGTGAGGATATTGAAAGAAATCTGTCAAAAAATAAATTGACCAAATAAAAGGATGCAATCTAAGTAAATTGAATTGACTAGAGAAACCAAGTTTACGGACCTAGAGTCTGAGCACCTAAAGGTGTATATTTATGCGAAAAGGAAATAGAAAAATGAAGTCGTAACATGTAATGCACGACTTTTAACATTATGAATTTTGCAAAAACTTATGTAAAACAATTATAAGTTGATATCTTGTTAGTCTGTCAATGCATGACATATATGCATATAATGAATATTGTTATAACCAACTCATCTCGCATGACTAATAAAACAATGTATATAAATCCTCGGAGGATTTAATATACTTGAATCATCTGATTCAACTTTTCGAGAACTCAATCGATCAAAGTACTGATCCGAACTAATATTATAATGAGGGGAGTAAACACGCATTGTACTCTTTTCCTTGGACCGAGGTTTTGTCCCATTGGATTTTCCTAGCAAAGGTTTTTAATGAGGCAATTTGCATGGCGTATTAAAAGAATTATGTACTCTTTTTCCTTTACTATAATTTTTTCCCACATGGTTTTTTCCTAGTAAGGTTTTAATGGGGCATATTCTTTGTTTAAATGATATCCAATTAGAAGTGTTATAATTTTATAGTTATGGATGTCTATAGGCATGGCAATAGGCCGAGCCGCGGCTCGGCCCATAAAATCGAGCTCGGCTCGCCTGAAAGGGACGAGCCGAGCTCGGCTCGTCTCAAAATGAGTGATCGGTTCGGCCCACGAGCTCTGGGTCGAACAGAGCCGAGCCGAGTGCCGCCTAGAGCTCGGCTCGGCCCTTTTTTTTTTTTTTTTTAAATTTTGAAAATGAGAAAGAAATAAAATATCGGGTATCTTTTGTATTGAAAATTAAATATTGAAAACTCTCATCCTTAGAATAAGAGTATTTATAGAAAATAATGAAATTAAAAAATAAAAATAAAAATGGTCACTTAACGACGAGCCACGGTCGAGCCGAGCCGGCCGTGGCTCGTGCTTTTGGGCTCGTGGGCTCGTGTCCACGAGCCCAAACGAGCCAAGCTCGTGGGCTCGTTCCCACGAGCCGAGCTTGTGGGCGAGCCCTTGGCGAGCCGAGCTCGATTTTAGCTGAGGCGAGCTAGCTCGGCCCTCTCTTTTTTTTTTGAGCTCGGCCCTAGCTCGTGCTTGTCTCTCGACGAGCCCGAGTTCGAGCTGGGCCGAGCTTTACGAGCCGAAAGCCGACGAGCCCACGAGCCAACGAGCTTTTTGCCACCCCTAGATGTCTATAACCTACAAAACATTTACCTTCATCATAACCTTATGGTTATACTCCGTGTATTATAAATTGTATATGAGACCGGAGAGGAACAACTACAAGATCTATTTTTAATATAATTACATCAGACCATCACATCTTATTCACATCAACCGTAGATAGTGTATGAAGATGATATTCTTTGGAGGTTATAACATAGAGCACATTTCACTAGAATTGTTTTATACAAGTTTTGAAAAGATGGTGGCATTGAAGACATTGGCGCACAAGATATGGATAGCTCGATATAAGTTTTTTCCATTGGTTGAAATCAGTTGGAGTAGTTGTACTCTTTTTCCTTCGCTCAGGTTTTGTCCCACTAGGTTTCCCTGACAAAGTTTTAATGAGGCAGCATTTGAGTACTCCAATTTTTGATAAATTTTTCATTTCTATTGGTATTTTTGTCCCATTGGGTTTTTGCCAAACAATGAAACAGTTATCTTGTAATAAGTCATTCAAGGGGAGTGTTGTAAAATTATAGAAATGATGAATGAATATTATTTACTTGTATCTAGATATACATGTAGTTATCTACCTACCCGTAAGAGTGTATTCTAATTAGGTTGTAACTTCCTTGGAACCCTATAAATAAGGGTCGTTGTTATAGTAAATAGACACACTTAAGTTTGAATATCTCTATTCTATTCTCTTTTTCTCTCTATTTTTCTAGTTTTATAACACTATTAACTTTTTTTTTAAAATAGATAGGGTTACATTTCTAAAATAATTGTAGTGTATTTATATATTATAATTTGGTGCATCAAATAAAAATAGTAGTACAATATATTTAAGCGTGGTTATATTCATACAATATTTTATTACAAATGCACTACATTTTAATTGCATTAAAAATCTTTAACTTTTATTTATTGTCACATGTTTTTAATTTTTTTTTATCAGATTCTTATATTTAACATATCTTGTTCTTACTAATAATTTTAGTCTAAAAATTATATTAGTGTACTTTAAATTGAGAGACAAATATTTAATCAAAATTTTGTATTTTTTTTTTTTTTGCTTATTTAAAAATAAGACGAAAAAATGAATCTTTTTATTCCTTTTTAATGAAATTTTTGAATAGAAACCGTTATCGAAGATAATGTGTACTAATTATTAAAAGATTGATGATAAGAATGTGATCAAAAAATATTAGGGACATAAATATAATAATAAGTAAAAGTTATAAATTTTTTATGCAATTTAAATATAATGTACTTGTAAAAAAATATAGTGTGAATATACTTAACCAATATTTGATCAATTTTTAATAAATATACAACACAATTAATTTACAAATATAATTTACAAATATAATAAAAATAAAAAAGAGTCCCATGGGCATGAAATGAAGCAGTGGTGGACTTTTTGCTACTATACTATTTTCACAATAAATTTGATTCTTCTAAACATCTAAAGAAATGAGGAGCGATCTTTTGCTCACAGTGGGCAAATGATATCTTGTCTACATTTTATCGTGACACTTTCACATTCGATAAATTATCCACATAACTAAATATCATATCAACAATTTATCCAATGTGCAATTACTACATTAAATATGAATAAGATAACAATTACCACTTGAGACACGAGATCACTCATAAAGAAATTACATTCGCATACTCATCTAGGAAGAAAAAGGTAAAGATTGTTGAGAGAGGGGGAAAAATTATGCACTATCCGCCACTAAGAGTTTGCTTGGGAGTTTTAGAGTAGTTGTTATCAGCGTTTTTTAAAGTACCAGTTTTAAGCATTTATTAGCAGTCCGATTTTGAGTGATTTTTAATAGCGGTTTTAGAAACAGTCCAATCCATACTTGGGAGTTTATTATTCTAGTAGTTCTAAATTTTTTTTTTTAAAACAAACAACTTACATATATGCCTATATATATAGAAAATAAAGAAGATCTGTGTAATAATATGGTATTGTATTATTTTCTCATAATCAAAATTATATTATTACATTTATATTATTGAATCAAGTTAATAAAATTTCTTGTGATCATGAACTAACTTCCCTAATTTTTCATCTATAATTCATGACCAGATTATTATATGTTAACTAATACCTACAATCCTTGTTTTTTCATTGTTGGAGCAAAAATAATTTAACTAAAATAATATATAAATCAAGTCAAACTTATAACAAATATAATTGTTTAGTCACACAATGAAAAACATAAAGATAAAAATTCATGTAGGTTGGATTATTGTTCAAAGTATCAAATCTTCACTTATAAAATTACATGCAACAATTTCAGTTCTCCTCAATCCCATTATTTCTACTTTCACAACATAAGAGCATTGCATCTTTAATCAGTGTAAATTTATAACCTAAATTACAGAAGCCATGTACTACATAACTCACAAACGCAAAGTGTCCTTACACAGATAATATATGCACAGAAATTTCACAGAGATGCAGAAGCGTGGTATAATCATTGAAGCTAAAGATAATCAAGAAAAATTCCATTATAAAATAAAAGAGGGAGATTACCTGTTAAAAGATTTGGACAAATTGATTTTCACAACAGCAACCGTGGATCTTCCAAGAAGCGGAAGCGTCTGTTGGTATGTTGGTGGGAAGAGGAGTTGAAATGTTTTTACTTTTTGTAAATTTTCATTGTTTAGAGAAGGTAAAATTAGAATAAAATTTGAAGAACGGTAAAAAAATTGGCAATTTGGGGGGTTGAGAAGTACACTTAAAATTACTTTTTGGATGGTTTTTAAACCACTTAAAACCGGTGTTCAAAAAAAACTAATAAGACGTCCCAAGTTGTCCCAACCTTTGAAAGAAAGTGCCATCCAAACAGGCCCTAAAGGAAAAAAGGAAAAAGTAAAGTCGAGAAAAAAAAAAACTCTCAAACAGGCCCTAAAGTTAAAAAAGAAAAAGTACCGAGAAAACAATAATTAAATTATTTCAGAACTAATTAAAATTATTAAATAGAATAAAATTAAGTAACCGGTAAAATAGGTTTTCACCACCCCTTCACCCCGGCCCCGGCAACCAAAGAGTGTGCGCGTGAAATCTACGTATCTTGGCCATAGAATTCGAATTTCAGAACCCTAGCCATCTGCAAATTTTACCACTCTTTGGGTTTTGTGATCTCCCCTAAATACTAAAATGGCGATTTTCCCCGGAAGTTTCATCTGCAAAACTGCAACTCAACATCAATACCGAGTATTTCTGATTCCTTGGTGAGTATCTTTAATTTTATGCCCATTTATATTTTTTGTTTTTTTCCTCCTCAATCACACTCAAACACGACATCCAACAAATATCTAAGTTTTTCAGAAAAATTCACTGCGTGTGCATTTGCAAGGCGGATGTTGTATTTTTCATATTTTAGTATAATGATTTTATTTTCAGGGTGAAAAGAAACAGCAGCTTAAACTGTTCAAATGGCAGAGACTACAGTGCTTCAGTTCCAGTGAGGTACGTTCCCAAGAAATCTTCAAAATGCAAAGATTCCAATGCTACTTCTTTGCTGGCGAAGCATTTGGAGGACAGAGAAAAGCATAATACAAGTTCAGAGCTGAATGTGCAGACAGGTGAATTTTCCTACAATTCGCACCTGAACTTTGTTTTGAATCCCAAGACTCTGGATCATGACCCGATGTCTATTGGTAACTGAATTATGGTGTTGCACTCGTTTGTTTGTTTGTTTGTTTGTTTTTTTTTTTTTTACGATACCATCATTTGATGTTTTATGCAATAAATTCAGTAATATACTTGAAATTTTGTTGGGAAATTTTAGAGGACGAAGAAGAAATTGAAGGCAACTTTGGTGATTTCGATTGTGAGTTTATAGAAGAACCTCTGGAGGTCGCCGAGGAACTCGAAGTTAATCATGGGAAGGATCCTGGGCAAAATGTAGGGGATTCAAGCTAGTAAAAGTAAACAAGAAGTAGAAAAGTTGGCAATTGAATTACTTGCAACAAGGTTAGAATACGGCTTAATCAGTGTTTTTACAGTACTGTGATTTGTTCTCTTTGTTGATTTTTGGAATCAAATACGAATACTTTTTCGGCCCGAAAAATAATCTCAAAATCATTTGAACCTGGCAGAATATGAAAAGTTCTCTTAAGTAGCTTAGGTTGAAAGCCTACTTGTGGGGAAAACCTTAATTCAATTATCAAACCAATAGCTAAGGTCATCCGGCATATTTTTCATAATAGCCCGATGAATAACTTTTGATGGCCTCGACCAAGATTTCACTTATCTTTGTACTTTTTTTTTCTACTATGAATGGCATCTACATCACTTCTTTGGTAAATGTGAGTTTGTTTTGATTAATCAACAGTTTGATTGCTTTTCAATCTTCTCTGTTGAAAGTTAATCACAGCAGTTAACAGATTGCACATGTTTATTCGAACTTGTCTTTAGTTATACTTTCTTTATAGCAGAAAGATATGTGTCTGAAGCATGGTTTTGCACTATGCAGAGCATTTACAGCTATGGAGATGAAGAAGAAACTCCTAGGAAAGAGGTTTCCACTTGATAGTGTTGATTCAGTGATAACAGACTTCCAGAGCAGGTAGAATGAAAATTGCCGGTTGCCTTCAAGAAACTTGGCATTTCACTTTCAAAATAATATTTTTGGGCTTTAATCGAGAAACTTTACTCACCGATCTCTCCAAAATTTGTTTTGTAACCTATTTGCCTGTTTGTGGAAAGTCTTTGATGTTTGTGATTTGCTGTAGGGGTCTGTTAGATGACTGTTTATATGCAGAAACATTTTCTCGATCCAGGTGGTCTTCCTCAAGCTGGGGTCCTCGACGAATTAAGCAAGTAATTTTCCTCTTTGTTACACCATGAACTGCAAAAATGTGTACGGGAGTATCTAATAGCAAGTTATCAGCAAAAATTTATTGTCGAGAAAAAAAGAAGTTACACTTATTGCCACGCATAAATTGCCACAATGCAATTGTGCATCTATCTGGTGTGTGTATTTCCTGGCATATTCTTCTCTGAAATTTGGGATTTGTAAGTCCCAATTTTCACCATTTGACGTCCTCTAGAAGGAGCACAAAACATGCAATTTTTTAGGATCAGAGTAAGCTTAGAATCTTCAATTTTCCCAAATTTTATTTGAGTTAAAGTTAGGTCATGGCACTAATTATCGCATGATTGTGTCACTGATTTGTCTTTGTTTCAGCCATTTTACCATAGAATCAATGATGGGCAGTTATGAGTAATGCTTTTGTAGTTGATTGGGTTATTGTTTTTCGACTAGGCACTATTGAAGAAGGGAGTAAATGAAATAGATGCACAGAAGGCAATAAAACTAATTTTCGAGGATGGTGTATCTGGTGGAGATCAAGATTCAAGAATTGGTATTTCTAAGGCATCTATTGATCGTCTATTTGATCAGGCCTCAAAGCAGTGGTTCCGAAGTCGTGCTGTGCCTCTAGAGACTCGAAAATCAAGAATTGTTCGATGGCTTCAATATCGTGGATTCGGTTGGAATGTTGTTGCTTTTGTACTAAAGAAGTTAGAATCTGAGTATCCTTCCTGATGCAGCCTCGTTACTTCACTGTAATGTAAGAGGACTGACTTGTTCCATTCTCGTGTTACATGGCTCTTGCTAGATATCAAAGAGAAGAGGTCGGGGAGTTAGTTACTATATTTTGTAAAGGTTGGGGATTTATTTACCATATTTCGAATAGGTTAGAGGCGCCAACTGTAATTTTGCCTGTATTATTGATGGGATAGGAGGCTCTTGGCGGGACCTGGATATGTAGTGGAGAGTAGGGATGGCAAAAAATTCGCGACCCGCAACCCACCCGGCCAGATAATAGGGACGAGTTTGGGACAGAATTTTCTGCTCCGCCGTGGGTCCGGGGTGGGTACTGGGCAGCCCCGACCAGCTCCTCCAATTTTTTTTTTTTTTTTTTTTGAAAATTATAAAATATAATAGAAATTATAATTTTCACTAGAAATAGACTAAAGAAGATTCGAACCGGGTTGAAACTTGTAAACTACCAATTTTAACCAATCCACCATAATCTAAATTTTATAATTTTTTTTGTTTTGTTTAGTACAAATATATAAAAAAAAATTATTTATTTATTATAATTATTTTTCAGTTTTTAAAATAAAAAAGATATTTAAGCGGGACGGTTGGCGGGTGAAGGTCGCTCCACTACCCGCCTGCCTCGGGAATTTGCAGGGCAAGGCGGGTCAAAATTTTCGCAGGGCCCCATTGACATCCCTTACTGGAGATGTACCTTTATTTCACTTCAACGGATTTGTCAACTTTACATACTTCATTGCAACGACAAATTATATATATATATATATATATATATCATTTTCTTTCGGTTAATTTAGATTTATGAAAGAGATCATTAGCAATTAACATGTGCCAATGGAGGAATTTTGGTCTATGAAATGGTTCGTGAGTTTGAAGTTCAATTTTTATTTAGGGTTTGATGAATCCTGAATAATGAATAAAAATAAATAAAATATATATATTCAACTTATATAACATTCTTTCTAAGACAATTGATAGATTGACTCAACAAATGTAAATTTGAGTGTGCATGGAATATTGAGTGTAAACTGCATCAAGATGTTACTTTGGACATGTTTGGTTCCCATTTTTTTCTAAAAAAACCTATTTTTGCTTAATTTTTTTGATTTTTCAAACTTTTACACAATAAAAAAGTTTGAAAAGTTAAAAAAAAGTGGGCAAAAAAATCTACACCGAGCAAGCCCGAAATTTAACGTAACAATTAGAACACTGCTAAAATAAAACTCAAAAAAATTGAAAATAAAAATGGACATGAGGATTTTACGTGAAAAAACTCCAATGACCAAAGTGAAATCTCGCTTAAAGTTGTATGACCTAAGGGAAATAAGTAAGAAGCGAATCTATAAGAAGATTGTAACTTTGTATGCAAGCAAAGATACTAAATTTAAAAATTTTAAAAATAAAATAAAATTTCTGCATTAATGGTTACGAGCTTCACTTGCATTTTTTCTTACATTTTCATGGGGATAACAATTACTTAACTCCATTTTTCGAAGTTTTACTTCTTTCTTTCTTACAAGGTTTGTCTGGTGCACTGTAATTTTTTTTGTAGACAGAGAGAAGAGAGTTGGGTTTGGAAGGGTTAGAATTTTTGGGTTTGACTTTTTGAGTTTAGGTTCGGGGTTGGGTTGGACTTTGGTTCGGGGTTGGGGGTTTGGGTTTTTGGATTTGAGTTATGGTTTTCGATTTGAGTCTGGATTTGGGCTAGAGGTTGGATTGGGCTTGGGTTTTTATTTTGGGTTTAGGGTTAAATTGATGTTTAAGATGGGTTTGGGGTTGAATTTGACTTGAATTTCAGTCGGGTTTGGTCCGACCTTGAGTTGGGTTGAGTTTGTAGATAGATTGGGTTTTTGGATTTGAATTTGGGTTTAGGTTTATGTTTGGATTGGGTTTGGGTTTTGGGTTTGAGTTTGGGTCCAAATTTGTGTTGGGTTGGGTTTGGTGGTTGTTGGGTTTTTGGATTTTAATTTGGGTTTAGAGTTTGTTGTAAGTTGTGAATATTAGATCCTATACCAACTTTTTTTGAAATATTTGAATAATACTGTAAAAATTAATTTAATTGTTAAATCATTTTATAACTTTCAATTTTACTGGATATGCCATTTTAATTATATAATTAATATATATCTATAACTATCTCATAACTGATAACCCAATTATTTAGGGACTTAAATATATCAAGATCCTAATTTTAGGCGCTACTCTCTCTCTCTGATATACTATCTATTCATAACTCTAATTCCTCATAATCCCCTTATCACTGAAACTCTATCATCATCCACCGGCACTTCGTCCCAAAGTAGTGAACACGGCACACAGTTCCATTTCTTTTACCCAACGTACGTGAACGAAAATTTCCATACCAGTTAATTGAAAATGACACCGGCTCGTAGCAGTAGCAAATCGAGGCGCAAAAACAAGAACAAACGAAGCAATTCAAAGATAAAGAAAAAGAGATCTTCAAGGCAAATCAAAATAAAAAATATGAAGAAGAAGATCAACATTCCGGTTGAACAAGGCGAAAAGGTAATTCATTTTCTATTGTGTGGTTATATGTGTACAATAAGATTTTTCAATTTTAGGGTTTGGGTATTGACGACATCACTATTATCTGTTGCAATTTTTGAATTAAACTCTATTGTACGGCCTGGATGATGTTGCTTGTTCATAATACATGAAGAATTAGATTGTTTGATACACATATACGAGTGTTTAATTCCCCTGCAATCCGAAATCGAAATATTGAAATCGGTCATATAATTTTCCAATAATTTCTAATCATTAATTTAGACTTCATTGCATGCTATTTGAGCATTACGATTTCACTATTTAGTGTAATTGCTAGAATTCGTGTTAACAGATGAAATAATATTTTTGTTTGGACCCAGTCAACACCAATGTGTATTTACATGAATGAAGGCTGTTGTTGTCATATTTCATTCTAATTTTGTAAGCAAATCCAATTTTTTATATTTTTTTATATCAATATGTTAGTATGCACAAAATTCAATTTAGTTTTGGATGTTAGTAATCAGTGTTTTATATTATATAATTTGATTAACATTCTTCACAAATGGAAGTTAACATCATAAAAATGTTTCTATGCAATGTGAGTGATCTTTGTTAAACGATACTACAAAGTCTTACACTATTGTTGTCATCATATTATATCTAGTACATCATAAAATCGACAATTACATTTGATTCGGTTTTCTGATGCGAACGTTTGTATTGATACCTTGTACAAATATTATTTTCTTGTTACTTTCGAATGTGTATTTTATTAATTGTTAATGTTCTACGACACTTTCATGTTTGCTACGACTACATGTTACCAAAATTAGTTAGAAGTAAGAATAAATAGGATACTCATGTTTTATAAATTTTTGTGTAAATGATATCTGATTTTAAAATTTGGTACCCATTTATGCTTCAAATAATAGACCATGTTTGTGTGCTTCATCACTGTTTTGTTTTATGTTACATTGTTAATCAACATCGTGAACTTTATTTGTGTTAAGGTTTGCTGTAAACGACTTAATTGATACCTTCAAATGTAACTAATTTTCTTATTACATTTATTTGTGTACTATATTTATTGGATTATAGTTCAATGTTAACGAACAATGATACTCGTATATGTTTCGGGCTCCTGATGCGCATGAAAGTCTTGATAACTTTTACAAAGATTATTCTCTTATTTCTTTTCTTAAAGGTGCTATATAAATTGCTATCGTAATATGATACTTTCATGCTTGCTACTTGTTCATGTTACTTATAAGGTGTTGGAGCTAAGAATTCATAGGCTAATCATGTTTTGTAATTTCTTCATGTGTAAACGATCACCGATTCTTAAATTTGCTACCACTTCATTCTTTAAATAAGAGACCATGTTTGTTTTAAGAAATTCGAATTTTGGTTCATTATAGTATGCTGTTGTTATATTTGTTATCAATTAATGTCAATACATTTAGGGTTTGAAATTGTAATCAAAGTTTGGTAATTATTCGTATTATCTTGATAACTTGTACAAATAATATTCTCTTATTCAGTTTCCTAAAGGTACTATATAAATTGCTTCCGCAATGACACGACCATGTTTGCTACTTCTACATGTTACTTATATTGTGTTGGATGTAAGAATTAATAGGCTAATCATCTTTTGTAATTTATTCCTGTGTAAATCATCACCGATACTTAAATTTGATACCACTTTATGCTTCAAATAAGTGACCATGTTAGTTTGCTTCATGAGCATTATTTTTAAGAAATTCGTATTTTGGTGCATTACAGAATATTTTATATTATCCACATAATGACTATCGTTTATCTTGTTTTTAAGTGCGATTATTTTGTTGACTTCTATCAGGACTGGGAATTCCTCATTAAACCTGTGCAACGGTGTCTCGGCAAAGTCAGTGCCTTCTCTAGAAATGAGGTTATATCCACTTTGCGAGGTAGGATGTCTGATGTTCAAAGGAAGATGTTTTCTGAATCATGCTTTGGACACTTTCTTGAAATGAATGAGATTGTCTTAAATCATCAGCTCATTCATCAAGTGTTGCTTAGGGAAGTAAAACAGCCTAACTTGGATGAGATGTGGTTTAATTTGAGCGGCAGCCTGGTACGATTTAGCTTGGAGGAATTTTGCTTGATAACTGGGTTGCGATGCTTTGGTGAGGAGACACGATCAAAGTATGACGACATATATTGCAGGATTAAACATGAGATTCTAGGTCATTTACCTAATGTGCTGCATTCGGATATTTATGAAGTTTTCCTCCATAAAACACAGCTTAGTGACAGGGAAGTATTCAAGTTTGGCCTTCTTCTCCTATTGACAAATCTATTTTTCACAACAGCGTACAAGAGATCCGTGGAAGATTCACTGATGGTTATGGTGGACTCCGAAGATATGAATTCGTATGCTTGGGGTAAGGAATTGTTCAAGTTTACACTATCTTCCCTCAGATCTGGGCTAAGGAACAAGTCATTGATTGTTGAGGGTGACGGGAAGCCTTACATCGCATACAGGCTTAATGGTTTTTCAATTGCTTTTCAAACATGGATTTATGAAACCCTTCCAGTTCTTGATGGCAAGGTTTGCACAAAAATCAGTCATCGATGTCCACGAATTTTGAATTGGACATCCAACATGCAAGGAAACTTTCTATCAAGACTCAATCTTGGAAAAGACATATTCAGTCGTCCCAACGTATGTTAAGTGTGATACCATTAATTTGTTTGTTTACATAATCATGTAGTTGTATATAATTTTTATTGATCAGCCATAATTTATTTCTTGATTTTTCGTGTTTCAGCTTGAAGTTGTTTTGATTAAGCCAACCACTGAGGAAAGGCATCAGTTTTATACCGAAGGATTTTATCACGTCGTGCAAGGACTGCGTGTTGAAGACAGTGATGACGATTTTGTAACTCCCATGGTTCGAAGATCTCCACGAATTATGATAAAACATACTGCTGTGGGATACAACACCAGCAGTTCTCGTTTGAAAAGAATGGTCACAGAGGTTTGTCTGGAGTTTGTTTTGAACAACTGAAGCCCAAACTGAATAATACAAAACATGAAATAATATCTTGAATATTTTGTCAGGAAGAACCCATGGTGATTCACTTGAATGACGATTCGAAGATAAAGTCACACCCTAGCGCAGCGGTTCTCCAATCTCCGGCACAACATGATGATAATTTGGCTGGACAAGTCCGTGCATCTAATTTTGGTCAACCAGGCAAGGAACAACAGTCTGCAGCACATGAACAGCAATCAAATGACTATTCTGAACCATCAGTGATTAAGGTGTTAGAAATCTGTAATTATTGATATGTATTATTTACTTTTAATTGTTTCATAATACAGAACATTGAACGTTGAAACTTGTCATGTGAACAGCCATGTTGTTATGACAAAGAGTGTATTAGGGTCCGTCTCAGTGACATTTTTACCAAACACGAGAAGGTAGTAGCAGACCACTTCATCCTCAAAATGCAATTTCAAAGTTTAGTGTCTGATATGGAAAAATCAATAGCTGATGCTATTCAAGCCGTTCGTCATTATCCTCCCAGGGCTTCAAACTCTGGTCCTGCATCATCGAAGGTTTACTCACTCTGAATTCAGATTTAAATTGTAAACATTTATGACGGTGATGTATTATCTCACTTCTTCTAATTGTACACTATCTATTTTTTTTCTATTTCAATGAAGGATGCGGGCTTGAAGATTGCCCGTCAAAAAAGAAGATCAGCTTTAATTCGGGAAGTAATGAGGCCTGTGAAGAACATCACAAGTGGTGAGATTGAAATACCTAGTTTTGATCTAGGGATTGAATCACAACCTAATGCCGATTCTCCTCTACTAGATGATGGCTTGGTATTGACTGAAGAAGACATCAAACAGATTGATGCTGTTGTGGTCTCAAGGGTCAGTTCTTAATTAACATTGTTTCTATTCCAATTACGACTTGTTTCAAATAATTAGTGATGTCTCTGCTCATCGTTTACGTTTATATCTATATTTTCTTGAATTTTGGACTTAGATTTGTCGTTATTCTTTCACATGGATTGAATGCATACATTATCATCTATCATTACTAACAAGTCTGCTTTAATTGCCAGTTGGATGACAGGAATAATACGCCGTTATCTATTGTTGATCCAGTTGATCAAGATGTGGATAAGAGTACAACTAAACGCATGAAGATTTGTTCAAACGAATCATTCTTTGGTCTTAACACATTTGAAGATGATCTTGTCTTTAGTGAAGAGGATCTAATCACTATTGATAAATCTGCAGAGCAACATCGATTGGATGGCGGTGAAATAGATGTGCAGGTTCTTATACAATCTCTTGAGACATCATGTCATTTATACAGTGCTTGCATCTACAATCACGTCTATGTAATATCTAAAAACTCAACTTATATACCTTTAGGCAATCATACCTATCCCGTTTGACATTGGCGATGTCAAAACGCCTGAACCACATAAACGGGTAACTAGACCAGCAGCTTGTCTTCAATCACCATTTGTTAAGAGCTTCAATTCGCAGTCAAGTGGTTCACATAAAGTCGAAGATGTGTCATTTGAATACAAGTACTGCATGGACAGTCCTGCAAAATCCGATATTGAAGTATTCGATAGTTGGTATAATAGGGGCCTTCGTCCTGGTAACAAGTTAGTAGAACCACTTTATTTCTTTCATCTGACTACATATCTACATTGTTTCCTGTTAAACCTTATCTTATCCTATCTTCAAAATAGGGTTAAAAAGTTCCATAAAGATGACCTACACATCGTACCTCCCATGGATCTTGGACCAGTGAACATAGACTCCAAGATGTGGTGGTATCAAGTGAAGCAGGTTGCAACGCCACTGACTGATCAGGTAAATGCGTTGACTGATAAAGTGACATATATTAGTTTAGATTCCACATTCCCAATTATGTTTAATGTTTTTTATATTAATGCAGCACATTGATGCAATGTTCTACTTCTTGCGAATGGGGATGAAGGTCAGTAGTTCGATTGAAACCCGATCGACTACTACTGACTGCTACTTTGACTTCAAAATTCGTCTTTTGTTTGATCTGTTAACCAAACACAACAATCAATTTCCCAAAAAAAATCCTCTTCTCTTCTATATAAATGGTCAAAGACCACAGTTCAACACAAACTGGGGAGAGGTTGACAACGTTTTCATTCCCATTTTCATGAAGACACGTGCCCACTGGATCTTAGGTCACTTTGACATAGCAAATTGGCACTTGGATGTTTACAACTCGGCATACAAAACCATTAGAGATGTTGTAGTTATGGAGGCTATCCAGCCACTACTCAACATTATCCCCCATCTCCTCCGCCAATCCAATGTCCTCAAGTTCTAAGCTCCCGACTCACCTCTTTCATCAAGGCTATGTAAAGGGACACCACAACAAACAAATGGGTTAGTGTATAAAATACATTTTATTCAACTCTTTCATAGGCTTTTGATTCTTTAATGGTGCTACCATATTTTACCTTATTAATGCAGGGGTGATTGTGGTATTTTCATCACCAAATATGCCGAGTACATCCATCAAAAGAAGATTTCAACCATGCCAAACCCACTGGACACGAAACTTGCTCGACACAACATGGATGTTCAATTGTACAAGTATGCAACCGAGAAGCCTGATATTCAAGGATCTGAAGCAGTTAGATAGATGGATTCATATGAATCTTGTTGGAACATTTAAATATAGTGCTATGTACTTAGCTATTGTCCAGTTTGGGCTCTCTTTTTTTTATATCTTCGATAAGTTATGATATTGTCGATAGTTTGGTTCTATTTGTTTTGGTGGGCATATACTATCAGATTTCTGTCAATCTTCGATGACTTTGTATTCGTGTTTTGGGTTATAATACAAGTCATGTTTTTGAGCCACTTTAAGTGTATTTATCTTTCAGTTTATTATTGACTGGTTTGTACTACAGTTCTTCTATATTTTAGGTGGAACTCAATTAATGAATTGGGATATTTGATGTTATAGAATGCTATCTGAATTTCTTTGTATACAGAATTTATTAAATTTTCATAGTCATTTCTTTTCAAACATCCATTTTCAACATCTTTGAGGTTAAGAGTGACTTCCATCCACGCACATAACTAGTTCCGAAATATTTTAAGTGTCCAATGTGCATTTCTGATCTTCAGTGTGCATTATTGAATATCAGACATTACATGTGATGATATGTGCATTATTGATGTGGGATTCTCATTTGGCCAGTGTTATTAAGTGATATCCGTGGCATGTATCTGTATTCCAGGATTTGAAAATGTAGCCAAATCATTTGCATTACTGTATCTCCTTCCAACCACCAATATTGCTGTGTCACGTTGGGCAACAGAATGTAACATGAGCTAACTGATATGGATTGCTAATGAATTCAAACCATGTTTCGAAAACTAATCCATGAACAATCATCACATAACAGTAATATAAGTTTGCCAAATAATTCAAAAGTAACAAATCATTTACACTTGATTTGGTCTTGAACTAAATAAATCAAAAAACAATAGTTTATGAACTCATAAAACAAATTTGAGTGTTTAATGTAAATAATACGTCTCTTCGTGTCATTCCTTCACGTTCTCGTCTTCACGTATCAAGTGACCATGACAGCATATGTTATCAACCACAAAATTTTAACCACTTCCAATCCAATCAATCATGGTTTCAATCCAGTTAAAACCTGCGGTCAAGCATGAGAGAATTATTCAACCTTTCAAAGATTTTAAAGTAATGTTAATCACACACTAAAGATTAATGTCACAAAGTATAATGATTCCAAAATTAGACGTGAAATTCAACACTATAATAAATCCAAAACAACTACAAAATATATGACTTGTTCAAATCTATTCCATCAAGCATAATTAAGGTAATCAAAATTGTGTATGGTAGACAATTAAAAGACCAAAATTAATAGGAAACAAGGGCATCTTGTAACAAAAATCCATATTCACGGAATAAAAATTTCATATCTCAAATTATTTATGAAATTCTTTAACTAGATAAATAATACATACCTGTTATAAACATCAATCAAATATCTTCATTCCACACTCATGCACGGTACCGTTTAATGCCATTTTCCTGTCACAAACAATAATATAATAAATTAACAACGTAGATGAAGTCAACAATATGCTATGAATGGATGGAACAGTTGTTAAGATGGTTACCTCTCCGTTGTTTGTATTATTTGTATTCCGTTTCTTTATCCTTGTTGCCTTCAATGGAGCGGGATTTTTGCATTTTGATCGATTGTGTCCATACTCAGAACAACGTGAACATTTAGATTGCTTCTTAAACTCATAAACCGACCGTATTCTATGCTCAATCGGTCTTCCAGACCTTCTTTTTGTGTCTGGAGCCAGAACAACAAATTTTGATACTTCTTTCGGCACACTCCACTCAGATTTGTCAACAATAGGATTTATTGTACTAGTGTAAGCACGTATGTAAGATTCTTTACTGAAATAATGTGAGCAAAAGTCGTAGATTGACAAGTTTTTTCTACTAATTACTGCTATAGCGTGGGGGCACGGTAGTTCATCTATCTGGAAGCGTCTACATGAACATGTCTTCTCATCAAGATTTACCAAATATGATGTCGTTTCCTCATTCACCTGATAAGTGCTATCAGATGAAGGTATCACCTACTTGATTTAAGACAAGGTAAATTTAAGTAATTTTGGCCGAATAATAAATGTATAGTTATAAAATCAATTTCTATATGTGATGTCAAATGCTTATAAAACTAAACATACCTCCATTCTAATTGATTCTCTTGATCTTTCTCTCATCATGCACTCATATCTTGTCCCTAGTCTTGTGAAAGTGGATCTAGCATCGTTTAAGTTCTTGAAAAACCATTTTTGCACTGTGCAACGTAATGACTCAAACAAAGCTTCAATTGGAAAATTCTTTGCTGACCTTGTTACTGAATTTACCGATTCTACAATGTTCGACGTCATTGTTGAAAACCTGTTTGATGTCATATGAGCTCTTGACCACTTGTGAAAACCGACTCGTTCCTGTTTCAACATCAAAATTGTAGAATAATTGGTTATTTTGTAAACAGAAATTAAATTAAAGTGGTGTGATGTGTTTACATTTACTTACCAAGTACCCCCTTATATCCTCATCTATAGTGTCCAAATGCATCATCTGAATATCAAATTCAGATATTGTGTAAGCTCTTGCTGCTGCGTTGAATGGTTGCCTTATGAACTTTGCCTTTTTACCAAATCGTTTCTTCAAATTCTGGAATAGATGGTAAGAACAGACCCCGTGCATTGCTCTAGGGTAGACCATTGCGGTTGCATTTTCAATTCCATTATGTCTATCAGAAACAATAACCAGTCCATCACGATCACCGTATGCTTCTTTCAATCTTAACAAGAACCATTCCCACGAATTATTATTTTCAGAATCACCCACACCATATGCAAGTATGAAAATATTGTCATTTGCATCCTGGGTGCACGCAGTGAATAGAGTCCCTCCGTAACTGCCAGTTAAGAATGTACCGTCAACGACTATGATAGGTTTACAATATTTCCACCCATCTATTGAAGCTCCCAATGCTACAAAACTAAACATGAACTTGTCATTAACATCTGTCTCAATTTTTGTATATGAACCTGGATTTAATTGTTTAAGCATATGTAGATACGATGGCATCTCTCCATAAGATTTTTCTGGATCACCCCTTACCATCTCCAATGCACGTTCTCTAGACCTCCAAGCCTTCTTGTAGCTAATGGTCACCCCGTAAGTTTTCATCATATCCCTTACAATGTCAGCCGGTGTGTATACGCTTTTTTTGAGAGGTGAACTTGTGTTTGATGCGAGCTTTTGCAATAACTGAACAAGTTGCTTGCCTATGATCTCCCAAGACTACATCCAACGAGCATGTGTGACTATTTTTTATATTTCTTACCTTGAACATTGTTGTCTTCCCAATCACTGAAGCACGAAGTCCCCAATTACAATTAACATCCAAGCACTTCAATACATACTCATTCCTATTTGATTTGTATACTGTGTATTGAAACCTGTTGTTAATTGCATATAATGCCACACTCGTAGTTAGTAAGTCCTTATTCCGATATATTGAACCATTTTTCACATTTTCGATACTAGGTCGTGAGATGACATCATGCACTTTATCATCAATATTAATATTTCCATTTGTCACGCGTTCTCACAAATATCGTTACCCATTTCTTGAATCGTGGGAAGCTTGTTATCAAAAATTTTCCATTGAGCCAAATCTTGTGTGATTCATGATTGATCTATCATGAAATTCTTGTAATCACCTTCAAGAATTGAGTTGCATAAGTACCCCAAATTATTGTCATTTCTATTAACTCTTTCAATATCAACACACAACGGAAATTTAGTCAAATCGGTCCCCACCTGTTTGACCCAGTATATAGAAATACAAAGAACTATCTGTTTCAATCAGTATAAGGGTCCTCTATCTATAACCCGACATTGAATTGTTAAACGAGAATCTGAATCATCCATTTTCAACTCCTTCATAATTATTCCCACCAAAGTCATATAACTACAATCCAACGGGACCACTATACCAACGATTGAGTAATTGTTGTAAGAATGTGATGATCCCATTCACCATTGTAATAAACAAAAACACCGATCATCGCCCATCTGTATATTCAAATAATTGCAAAGTTAAATTAAATGCATTTTAGTGAAACTATAATCATAAGATCTAAAGCTGTAATCCGAGAACCATTACATTGTATGCGAAATATACTCATTCAACTCATAACACTTCATGTCATAATTCCAAGATTCATAACATTCTAAAGAAATTATATCCCCATAAAATCTTCATTTACATTTATAGTTAACAGGTGTTACAGATGATCAAACTATTTATCTTAACAAACAAGAGTAGCACGTAGATACAATAAGATTAACAATTCAAGGTATCACAAATAATGCAGATCACTATTTTTATGTCAATTAACTTCATATTCACAACAATCAATTATTCGAACAAAACAATGGAAAATTTATTTCAAGAGATTTTAACGTCTGTAAATATCGCACGAATCAAACAAATATGTAACTATATTTCATAAAAAATTTCTGGTACCTTGTTTTTGAATATCTGTAATTGAAACTACCAAGATATCGTAAATTTCCCAAAAATTCTTATCCGCATGAGACGACGGCATATATCGGCTTGAAATATAGCGATTTCACTTTTGAATCCAAATTTTTCTTCTTGCAAGATCGTCGCTTTTATTAACATTGGAGAAACAATATCCGATTTCACTTTTGAATTTTGAAATCGGCATTATTATAAATCGAACAATCACACCGATTTGCCCAAGAAACGCAATTTGAGGATAAAAGTACTTATGTATGTGGTTTTCCTTTCAACTTTTTATCTAGAGGTGGGTGGTTTTTTTGGGTTTTTAGAAGATGAGATAATATTGGGCCGACTAGGATTTGAGTTTGGGTTTGGGCTAAGAGTTTTTGGTTAATAAATGGTTTATATTTTATCATCATTGGGTTTGGGCTTAGAAGAATGTTATAAATATTTGGAGGGGTTTGGTTTTGTAATGAATAAGCTTTCTCCTTTTGGTCCAAAATATCTTGGGTTTGGGTTTTTGTGAAGAATTTTGGGTAAATAGTAAGTGGTCGCAATTTGAGGATGAAAAGTAGTGTATGTAACCTTTCCCCAACCTTTTATTAGCGATCGTACGTACCAAAGGTCATTTTTAACGAAAAAGGTTAAAAATTTCGTTAACTCACCACGCGCTCAATTTTTGAAGGGAAAAAATGTCGTAACACTATTCAAATATTATTATTTTTTCATGGTCCATCTCTTTCAAGAGCTCTGACAGATTCTTCACTTATGACAAGAAGAATCGCCACGGAGCAGACTGACTTGTCGTCGTCGTCGAGGATCTGGAGGCGAAAATTAGTGAGCTCTTTTCGATGGCTTTCTGGAGTTTAATTTGTAAATTCATAATCGAGACAAGAGTACAACCAACCGAGGCAGTCTTTGCTCCAGGCGGCAATGCCGCCGATTAGTGGTGTTGGACAAAAATTGCACCCAAACAATCGCTTTTCAGGAATCACTTCTCTAATCTTGATATTATCAGTTTTAAAAAATCGCGTTTGCGAAGAAGAATAACAATAAGAAAATTTCTGGTACGTACGGCTGCTAGTGAAAGGTTAGGGACTTCGACTGCTAGTGAACAAAAGTTAGGGACCCGATCGTTACAACGTTCAAAGGTTAGGGACCCCTAATACTATTTATCCTATTTTTACCCTTCAAAAATTGAGCGCGTGGTGAGTTAACAGAATTTTTGACGTTTTTCGTCAAAAAAGGACCTCTGGTACGTATGTTTGAAAGGTTAGAGACTCCGACTGCTAGTGAAAAAAGGTTAGAGACCTGATCGTTACAACGTTCAAAGGTTAAGGACCTCTAGTGCTATTTACCCTAGAATTTTCGTTGGCTCTGGAGGGAGATGTGTTTTTAGATTTGGGTTTAAGTTTGGGTTCAGGTTTGGATTTGAATTTTTGTTGGATTTGGGTTTGAGTTAGGTTGGGATGCGTCCATGGTTCGGTTTGAGTTGGTGTGGGTTTGGCTTGATTTGGGGGGTTGGCTTTTATTGGGCTTTAGTTCTGGGCGTGGTGTGTAGATGTGAAAATATAAAATAATTTAAAAATACTATTTTGTTATGAAACTAGAAAAGCGAGAGAGAAAAAGAGAAGAGAATAGAGAGAGTCAAAACTCAAGTATGTTTATTTACTATAACAATGACCCTTATTTATAGGGTTACAAAGGGAGTTACAACCTGATTAGAATACACTCTTCTGGAGTAAGTAGATAACTACATAGACATCAAGATACAACTAAATAGTCATTCATCATTATCTATAATTTTACAACACTCCCCCTTGAATGACTTATTATACAATAACCAGTTCGTTATTTGGCAAAAATCCAATGGGACAAAAATACCAATAGAAAGAAAAATTTATCAAAAATTGGAGTACTCAAATGCTGCCTCATTAAAACCTTGTCAGAAAAATCCAGTGGGACAAAATCTGAGCGAAGGAAAAAGAGTACAACTACTCCCCTTGATTTCAACCAATGGAAAAAACTTGGATCGAGCTATTCATATCTTGTGCGTCAATGTCTTCAATGCCACCATCTTTTTAAAACTTGTATAAAACAATTATGGTGAAATGTGCTACATGTTATAACCTCCAGCAATATCATCTTCATACATTATTTCTGGTTGACTGTAGTCAGCATGATAGTCTGATGCAATTATATTAAAAATGGATCTTGTAGTTGTTCCCTTCAGGGGTCTCATATACAATTTATAATACACGGGAGTATAACCATATGGTTATGATGAAAGTAAATATTTTGTAAGTTATAGACATCCATAACTATAAGAATTATAACACTTCTAATTGGATATCATTTACACAAAGAATATGCCTTATTAAAACCTTACTAGGAAAAAACCATGTGGAAAAAATCATAGTAAATGAAAAAAAGTACATAATTCTTTTAATACGCCTTGCAAATTGCCTCATTAAAAACCTTGCCAGGAAAATCCAATGGAACAAAACCTCAGTCAAGGAAAAGAGTACAATGTGTATTTACTCCCCCTCATTATAATATTAGTTCAGATCTGTACTTTAATCGATTGAGTTCTCGAAAAGTTGAACTATATGCTTCAGGCATATTAAATCATCCAGGGATTTATATACATTGTTTTATTAGTCATGCCAGATGAGTTGGTTATAACAATATTCATTATATGCATATATGTCATGCATTGACAGACTAACAAGATATCAACTTATGATTGCTTTACATAAGTCTTTGCGAAATTTAAAAGTCGTGCATTACATGTTACGACTTCATTTTTCCATTTCTTTTTCGCATAAATATACACCTTTAGGTGCTCCGACTATAGGTCCAGAAACTTCAGGTTTCTCTAGTCAATTCAATTTACTTGGATTGCATCTTTTTATTTGGCCAATTTATTATTTGACAGATTTCTTTCAATATCCTTGCTACCTTTCATAATATGAATCGTTTCTTTATATACAAAAGTGTTGTCAACAACATTTATTTTTGGATCAATTTCTTTCTCATAACGACATAACTTAACGAGATCTTTTCGTTTTATTCTTTCAGGTAGCTGAACCTCTTCTGGGGTTTTATAATTAGTTATGTCTATATACTCTCAAAGAGTATACACCTCCTCAATAGGATCATGTTTATAACTGGCTCCATTTTTAATTTGAGAATTATTTGGAATCAAATGTCACTACGCTTCAGACGTACCATTAATTTACCAGATATAATATTAATAGTTTGTCCTTCAAGGACGTTAATATAAATTGGAGCATTTAGAGCTGTTGTATGAGATTTGATTTAATCTCTTTGGTCAGTAAATGTATCTATCAATTGTATAACTTACAAATGTGTTGTTTGTCGAACTTCTGGTTCATATTGTCTTATGCAAGGATCTAGAAAACATAATATCTTTGCATTTGTATTCTTTCCAGCTACTTAATTTCTCTCCCTAATGTTGAAAAAGCTGTCTTATCAAAATGACATTCAAAAGCTGTATTATAAAATATCACCCGTTAGGACTTAAGATATTTTATAATGTTCCATACTAAACATGTATTCTCAACATTTTTCAAAGCTCATCTCAGTGCACTATGGTGGACCGATTTTACATATATTGCACTATAAAAAATCATTAGATGGATAATATTAAACTCTGACCATAAGCCAACTATAGCGAAAGTAATTTTGATGTTGGTATGATGCGTATAAGTGTTTCTGCATATAAAATAGCATTCCCTAGACAAAAATGAGAAGCGCTTTGTTATCAATAGTAATGGTTTAAAATTTAGTTGGAGGCGTTGAAAAACAATATTGTTAAACCATTTAACATCATCTCAACTAATATTTATTAAAAGTTTAAGATTTAGACTCACTAGTATTGACAAGACACATCACCGTCTTAGTTGTATAATCGAAAATTATGCTCATAATTTAAAATTTGAGCAAGTAATCTCGCAAACTTCAAGTTGCGAATAATAACAACATACAATCATCTAGTAGATGTATCTATCAGATACAAATAATATATAGATGGTCAACATGGAGGGTGATGGGGCCCTATAAATCACTTTAAATAATTTTCTAAATGCAGGAATTGATTCACGATTTTAGCTAGTGACGGTCTATTGGTTTATATACCATGAGAACAAGCATCACGTGATAATTCATTATATTGAAAAATCTTCTGGTTTTCGATAGGTATTTTCATTAATTAATAATTCACATCATATTGATCCGGGATGGTCTAACCGGTAATGCCAATCAATAAAATTTTTGGGACATTGAACTTCTAGTTCAATATAGTACTTCTTCAAGTGTATCAACGCTCTAATATTACACAACATTAATATTCTGAAATTGTAATGTTGTGCTTCCTCAAGAGCAACAATACAATATTCTTTTTTAATATTTTCTATACTTTCTGTTTCTTCGGAAACAATAATATCATTTTCTTTTAAAATATTGATATTCATAATATTATAATTCTTCAGGAGTATTAATACAATATTTGTATAAAATAATATATCTTATAAAATTACGTTCTTCGAGAGCAAGTAATATTCGACTGGAATATTAATATAATATTGTGCTACTTCATGAGCAACAACATATTATTATTTAAAAATTTACTCATCACGAGCAAATTTATACTAGAAGTTAGATCTTTTACAATTATGTTCTTCGAGAGCAAGTACTATGCCGTAGATATTAATATAATGTTGTGCTTCCTCATGTGCAACAACAAATTATTTTAAATATATTAAACTTTATAAGAATTTGCTCTTCAAGAACAATAGCTTAATATTAGATCTTATGAATTGTGCTCCTATATTCTGCTAGAATATTAACGTAACGTTGCGCTTCTTCAGGAGCAACAATAAATTATTTTGAAAAATTGAAGCAGTATAGAAATTTACTCTTCAGAGTGATATCATAACATTCTTATAAAATATTAGATTTATAAAATTACGCCGAGAGCAATAACTTAATAATAAATCTAACAAATTACGCTCTTCAGAACAAGTGTATTTTATTGAAATATTAATATAATATAAAGTTGTACTTCTTCTAGAAGACCAACGAAATATTATTCTGAAATATTAATTTGTATAAATTGATAAACACAATATTACTTTAAATATTGATATGTTATTATTAACAATATTCAAGAAATATTTATCTATTATTTATCAATACAGAAAAATGTATAATCAAATACGATAGTAAAGAGAATACTAACTTTTTGTCCATATGAACCATGGGATCTTGATTCTAACCGTTGGATTTGAATATCAATAGGTTTTGAAATTTTTGTCCAAATTTCAAAACAATCGGACCATGGATTGTTAAGATATCAATGTTTGATCATAACTGCACGGGCTGTCCAAATTCTTCCACAAATTCAAAATTCATATTGTTCACACAGATATTTCTCACTAATGAACCGTTTGATCTAGATCTCCACCGTTGGATTTTAAGAACAATGGGTTTTGAAGTTACTATTCAAATTTCACAATGATCGGACCACGGAGTATTGAGCCAATAAAATTTTATCATAGCTACATAGTCTGTCCAGATTCTGCAAATTTTCTAAACTATTGCACTCAGATTTTCTCTCTATTTTAGGTGAGCTTGTTCATGCTGATAACGTGTTATGAAACTAGAAAAGTAGAGAGAAAAAGAGAAGAGAATAGAGAGAGTCAAAACTCAAGTATGTTTATTTACTATAACAATGACCCTTATTTATAGGGTTACAAAGGGAGTTACAACCTGATTAGAATACACTCTTCTGGAGTAAGTAGATAACTACATAGACATCTAGATACAACTAAATAGTCACTCATCATTATCTATAATTTTACAACATATTTAACTTTTTTTTATTCTAAAAATACTATTTTTTTATTTTTGCAACACTTGTTGTTACAAAAATGTAACAAATGTTAAAAACAAGTGTTACAAAAATTTAAAAAAAAAGTAGTTTTAAAATAAAAAAAAATATGACTGTATTTTAAGAAATATTTTATTTATTGTGGTTATTTTTGAAAAAACCCCTTAGAATGAGTAAAGATTCAGCAGCTAATGCATTATTTATGGAAATTACGTCTTGTATTTTTTATAAATAATTGTAATATTACAAAAAACATTGTCATTTATTAAAAATACTGTATATTATTTTATGCTTTTCATATATTAAATTAAAGTAGTTGAAAAACATATTAAACAGCTTTTATGCGTGCCTAAATTCTAGCATACAAAATTCAAGATGAATATTTAAATTGCAACTATTTTCTATTTTGAATAGAATCCCCATTTTGAATTAGTATACCCGATTTCTACTTTATTTTGTAATTGTGAAATCCTAAAACATCTCCAACTTCATTATCGTCTCCTTCAAGAGTTTGATAGCTCACAATTGGGGTGGGGTGGGGTGGGGTGGGGTGGGGTCTATTACGACATCTGAAGGAAAATGAAGTTGTAACATCCAATGCAAAAATTATATTTTTTGATTGTATAGAACGAATAATGGAGGCATCTCACTACATTCAATTGAGTGACAATCAATCATATGTTGAGTTCATCATTCAGTAACGGACTAATTATTTAAACATATGTAACATACAATCAATTGACCATATTGTAACATCAAATGCTAAATATTGAATGTAATAGTCATTGCAACATAAGGTAACTTAGCATTGTAACATATAATCCTACATTAGTTTTGTACAGATTACATCTATTGATACACAATGAACGTAACATCCAATGCAACATAATGCACAATTTATCATTTAACCACAATGAATAGCATGTGACGCGAAGACAACTAAAAATTGAATTTGTAACATATAATCTACGTGAATGTATAACAAATAATATATAATGTTATTCATTGGTAAAAGAGGAGTAAAAGAAATCTTATCATCTTCTTCCATAACTAACAACAATATACACAACAATATGTACCTATATATTCACGCTCAAAACAAAACTTACCGGTATGATTATATGCGATCGTTGAATATTTCGGAAGCGAGATATTTTTTTCTTCTTTCAATATCCGAGTGAATTTGTTTTTAATGAAGAAAGAGAATTTTGTTTTTTCAAACAGATATATTAAAGTTATATTTGAATGATTGAAATAGTTATCCCATAATTAAAAATTATGTAATCTTGGATTACAATGATTGTCATTTATAGAAAATGCTACTTGAACATCAACTTCAACATAAAGTTAGACTACTATTCGAAATGACAAATATGCCCTTAGCCCACCAAAAATTTACTAAAATCCACATTTCTTTATGAGACGTGCCCTTCCTTCCCGATTGCCTTCACAATTGTTTTTCATACATGAGCTTCCCAGTTAGATCTCCAAGTTCCCTTCTCGTCGTTCCCGTCCACCACCGTGAGATATGAAAATTTGTGAAAATTTAGTCTCGACCTTTGTTCCCGTCAACCAAGACTCCGGCCAGTGAAAAATTTTGGATTTGTAGGGTTTTCTTTGTTATCGTCCTCCACCACTCTGGCCGACTTGAAAAATTGGTCTTTTCGTCCTTCTAATTCGGTAAGCCTCCTTAGTTTGTAATCTTCAATTTTTTTGTATTGAAGTTCTCCTAAATCATTAATCTTGAGTTCATATGCATCCACATCTCCGAAGGCGGTGAAGGGTTTCAATGTTAGTCCAAGTTCATGTATAAACTACGATTTTTTGAATTATTGTTGAAATGGCGGTGAAAGGTTGAACATGTTTGCCTTGGTTCATGTATGAATTGTATAAATTTATTTTTTGAATTCTTATTTAAATTCAATAATTTTATTGTAATTTTTGAATTAACCGGAATGTCAATTCTTTAAGAACGTATCGATTTTGACATATAGATTTTGGGAAGTAGATTTTAATGCCTAAAATATTGGGGGATGTTAGAATATGTTTGCCCAGGTTCGTGTTCCATTCAATGCCTAAATTACATAATGTATCGATTATATTTTGAATGTAAATTTTTATCGTTTGTCTTGCCTAATATGCTTGTGGATTGATCTCCTGACAGCGTTGAAATTGGAGGACCAAACGACGGAGTGTGTTATAGTTACATGGATCCTTTGCACTAGCAAAAATCTTGTCCAAAGAAGAAACCGTGCCCAAAATGTGGACAATGATTCGTGCAATAGCTGAAAGTTGATGACAAAAAACCCTCTAGAGGGAAGTTATTTTTCAACTGTAGCATGGAGACGTGTTATTACTTCAAGTAGGACGAAGGTGAATCAAGCATTGTTCGATCGAGAACAAATGAAGATGAAGATGATGAGCTTTCCCGCATTCTGAGAGCGTGTGCACACATATCAGACGAAGAAGACGTGGACCTATCAGTCACCATTCACAAAAACAAAGGCCCAAAATAGATTATTAAAATATTTATATAGTGTTGAAGTGTATCAGTTAGTGAATGTCATGTAATCCTTAAGTTGGTGTAGAATTTGTTTGGAACTTAATGACTTGTTGTGTTGTTTAAATGGAACCATTGAAATAATTAGTTGTTTATATAGTGTCAAACAGCAAAACAGATTCTCCAATGATATGGTGGAACACACATAATACACAGAAATTTTTGTGGAAATAAGCATATGCTGGAACATAATTTGCGTCCTCTGCAGCACGGATGACTTCCAAGAATTGAGTGGCATCATTTGCATGAATAAATGCTTCAATTGCATCACTCACTAATCCTTCCCTTAGTTGATTCATCTGCAGGAATAAATGATTCAATTGCATCACTGACGAATAAATGATTCAATTGCAAACTCCACAGAAACTTGTTCCGGGCTCTTGCTTGCTGGCAATGCAGTAGATACAAATTGATCAATGAGCTGCCTTTTATATACATTTTCAATATCAATACAGGTGGATAAACTTCCAGAAATGATATGAAAGTAAAGGACAAGGCTAAAACTAAACAACTTTTACCCACAATGCGTGAATCACATATGAAGCCACATTTTTGAATACATGGAAATCAATGAACTAGTTATCATTTTGTACATTTCATAACCATACTACTTTCATAACCAATTCAATTATATTGACTAATTTCTTTGTATGCTATTCAACCCTACTACGTTCAGCCCTCGAGCTTCCTTATCTTGAGGTGACATTAAAGGAAATATGTGGGCATCCCAAGTGCTCCTTTCCAAGGTTGAAATTTTGAACCCTGTAAATTGATTCAAATAAGCAATCTAATAAAAACATTAGAATATAAAAATTAGTACGAGCACCAGGATAAATTACCATCAACATATGTGAGGACGCGAAGGTTGATTGTTGAATCGTCCCATGCCTTTCATGTTCGTTGTTTTGTGAAGGCCTCTTGCCTTTTGCTTAACTTCGAAAGAACCTGATGACAAACAAAACTCCATTCCATTAATATCATAAAAATGGAACCAAAATTTATTTTCTAAAAAAATAGTCTATTAAACGTTAACCAACATTCGTCTTCTTGGTATTTTTCTCAAAATGATCCCTTCTTACGAATCTTCCTAAGAGCGCCCTTTGTTTTCTTGCAAGTAGGGTCTAAAATGGGACCCATCTACGTTATTTCAACTTCTCTACAATTGGAGGCCAATTGTACACTGTTTTGCACACTATTTTGAGACAGAAGATTACTACCACAAGCCATGTTTCGATATGACTAGTTTGTTCATATGATTTTCCAAAAACTCCATTGACTCCCGAGTGCGAAGATCATCGTCGACAACCAAATTTGCAACCTTTCCAAACGTTTTGAACAACTAATCATATCGGACTTGCTTAGGAGTACTAACCCATCCAAAGTAATTAATCTTGACCCGTGTATACACTCTTTGCACATCTCTCCTCCATCTTCTCAAGATATACCTATCTGGGAGCAATTTAACGTCTTCTCTGATCAATATTGAAAAAGCGTGTTTGCAAAGTATACCTCTGAATTCGAACAAGTGACAAATGTAAACTATTTGACATTGATCTTTTACATATACAACTGTAAATTTCTTTCTCTTTGTAGATTTGTTGACCACAACATCCTCTCGAACTATGTGCCTCCGTCCACCAATTCATCATCCTAAGATAAAACATTACAAAACACCATTCCAATTAGCTCGATCGAACTTTCTTAAATTTTGTAATTGTGTACACTTGTTGTATCTTTTTCTCCAATCTGTAATTAGTTAGGCAAGGGATCATCGTCGAGTACGACCTAAAATCTGCTTGGAATTCCTTATCCACTTTACTTCTCAAAGCCCGCTCGTACTGTTGAACGAAGTTCATCCCCGACCAGAAACTTGTTCTCAAATAACATGGGACTCATCGATGTCTTTATATATAAAGTCCTAGCAACCAAGCATTGTTTTGCAATGCATACGTATCGATCATTGCATTTCATCCCTGTTCAAACTCTTCCGAAACTTGCGATGCATATACTATGTTGTGAACGGTTGAAAGTATGGACCCTTTAAGAGAATGGTACCCAAATTTCTCTAGCAACTTCTTAAGAATGTGCCATAGGCACCATCTATGTTTCATATCAAGAAAACAATTTGAATTGCATTTTGTATTGCCCTATCCTAATCCGTTATTATACCAATTCGAGCTTGGCCCTCCACGCACTCAAGCCATGTCCGAAACAACCAAACAAAAGTGTTAGTGTCCTCATTGGACAGTAAACCGCAGTCAAGCAGTGTCGAATGTCCATGATGGTTGACACCAACGAAAGGAGCAAATGGCATGTCGTACTTGTTTGTTAGGTACGTGGTATCAAATGTAACGACATCGCCAAACTCCTTGTATGCTTGTCTGTACTTATCATCGGCCCAAAATACATTTTTCAATCGAAAGTCATTGTCCAAATCAACATTGAAGTAGAAGCCAGGACATTGTGCTTGCATTTTGGATAAATATGCATGTATTGTAGGTGCATCTCCCTCCCCAATTCTTAATCTCCTTACTTTATCAATATAATTCCTACAATCTTTTTCGAAAAATGTAAGGTTCTTGTATCCACCCTCTTTAACAATGACTGAATTGTAGCTTTTATGTAAAGGGATACCAGCTACATCGTTCACTTCAAGTTTTCATTTCACTTGTTCTCTCAATTGTCGATTACATCTATAAAGCCTGGATTTTGATGGACTTATTTCGTGGTTATGCTCCAAATGAACTCTGGTTATACGCCACATTCCTAACATATCAAGATAAGCTGTAATCTTAGATTTTTGATGGACCATTTAAGAGAATGGTACCCAAATTTCTCTAGCAACTTCTTAAGAATGTGACATAGGCACCATCTATGTTTCGTATCAAGAAAAATAATTTGAATTGCATTTTGTATTGCCCTATCCTAATCCGTTATTATACCAATTGGAGCTTGGCCCTCCATGCACTCAAGCCATGTCCAGAACAACTAAACAAAAGTGTTAGTGTCCTCATTGATGAAGAAACCGCAGCCAAGCAGTGTCGAATGTCCATGATGGTTGACACCAACAAAAGGAGCAAATGGCATGTCGTACTTGTTTGTTAGGTACGTGGTATCAAATGTAACGACATCGCCGAACTCCTTGTATGCTTATTCATACCTATTATCGGCCCAAAATACATTTTTCAATTGAAAGTCATCGTCAAATCAACATTGAAGTAGAAGCTGGGACATTGTGCACGCGATTGGATAAATATGCTTGTATTATAGGTGCATCTCCCTTCCCAATTCTTAATCTCCTTACTTTATCAATATAATTCCTACAATTATTTTCGACAAATGTAAGGTTCTCGTATCCACCCTCTTTGACAACGACTGAATTGTAGCTTTTATGTAAAGGGATACCAGCTACATCGTTCACTTCAAGTTTTCATTTCACTTGTTCCCTCAATTGTCAATTACATCTATAAAGCCTGGATTTTGATGGACTTATTTCGTGGTTATGCTCCAAATGAACTCCAGTTATACGCCACATTCTTAACATATCAGCATAAGCTGTAATCTTAGCTTTTTGATGGACCCTTTAAGAGAATGGAACCCAAATTTCTCTAGCAACTTCTTAAGAATGTGCCATAGGCACCATCTATGTTTCGTATCAAGAAAAATAATTTGAATTGCATTTTGTATTGTCCTATTCTAATCCGTTATTATACCAATTGGAGCTTGGCCCTCCATGCACTCAAGCCATGTCCGTAACAACCAAACAAAAGTGTTAGTGTCCTCATCGGACACTAAACCTATGACAAGCAATATTGAATGTCCATGATGGTTGACATCAACAAAAGGAGCAAATGTCATGGCATACTTGTTTGTTAGGTACGTGGTATCAAATGTAACGACATCGCTTGAACTCCTTGTATGCTTGTACTGTATTCTATTATCGGCCCAAAATACATTTTTCAATTGAAAGTCATCGTCCAAATCAACATTGAAGTAGAATCCGGTACATTGTGCCTACATTTTGGAGAAATATGCATGTATTGTAGGTGCATCTCCCTCTCCAATTCTTAATCTCCTTACTTTATCAATATAATTCCTACAATCATTTTCGACAAATGTAAGGTTCTCGTATCTACCCTCTTTAACAATGACTGAATTGTAGCTCTTATGTAAAGGGATACAAGTTATATCGTTCACTTCAAGTTTTCATTTAACTTGTTCCCTCAATTGTCGATTACATCTATAAAGCCTAGATTTTAATGGACTTATTTCGTGGTTATGCTCCAAATGAACTCCGGTTATACGCCACATTCTTAACATATCAGCATAAGCTGTAATCTTAGCTTTACAACCCAATTGGATGGTTGGTTTCTGCTTCACTGAACTGCTTGCAGTACTACTTCGTTCGCCTTCTCGACAACAAACAAACGTCACATATCTCAATTTATCATCGTCACCCTTTTTGGAATTTTTTCTTTTGACTGGGAATCCAGCCTTATAAGAATAAGCTCTGTAAAATTCAAAAGCCTCTTCATCACTCAAAAATTTCATTCCAACTCTTGGCATCAACTCATTAAATTCAACATTTTCACCACCCGCACTAACTTCATTCCCATCATCACAACACTGATAATCTGTACATATACAAAATAATCAAATTTTAAATTAATATGTAGGAGAACCAACATGCTTGTTGAGCTTCATTAATGGAAGAACGAGCTTGAACTTGCAGATTTTTCAAATAAACATTCGCTAAAATACTGTTTATTTAACCGACATATTAAAGTCTAAATAGCAGTACACGAGCTTCATCAATGGAAAAACGACTTACTAGTGGACATTGTCGAAGTTGAAGCTTTGCTGGAGTTGAAGCTCTGCGAATCATAAAGAAAGTTGAAGCTCTGCTGGAATTTGTTACCCGATTCTACTTCCTGTGAGATGTTGTTCGACGGTAGAAGGACGGGGGGAAAGACTTAGGATGGCAATTAGGTGGAAAAATTGGGGATCTGGGTTTTAGACGGATCTCCTTCCACTTTCTCTGATTTGTTAGGTACGTGGTATCAAATGTAACGACATCGCCGAACTCCTTGTATGCTTGTCTATACCTATTATCGGCCCAAAATACATTTTTCAATCGAAAGTCATCGTCCAAATCAACATTGAAGTAGAAGCTGGGACATTGTGCACGAAGCTGGACATTGTGAATCATCATAAAAAGTTGAAGCTCAAGTTGAGTTTGTTACAATTCTATTTTCGGCGAGATGTTGTTCGACAAGAAAAGGACGGGGGAAAGGACTTAGGATGGTAATTAGGTGGAAAAATTGGGGATCTCGGTTTTAGACGGATCTCCCTCCACTTTCTCTGATTTTGTTTTGGCTGCGAGTTTTTCATCTTTTTTCATTTTGTAATATAATCATGGGATATATTGAATAATTGAGTTTCTCACGAGAATTTCTCTAACTTTTCTGTTCAAGTAGGTACATTCAAGTAGCATTTTCATTATAGAAGTGTCATCAACTCAAATTTTAATATATTTTTAATATTTATAAATTTGTATAAATTTCATGGAATTTAATAGAAATTGACAGATTTCATAAGATTTCGATATATTTCTATATTATAGATTTTAATAGAGTTCTCATGGATTTCATTAGATTTGTGGTTTTTTATTAAAAAATATATTTTTATCTCCTCAATAATTAAAAGCAACTTGTCAACCGTAAATTTTGAAAAAACTTTAAAATTTCATCATACCATTTCAAGTCTATTTTTTTTACTTTTCAAACTAAATTATGTCTTGACAAGAAACTTGCTCTAAAATTAATGTTGACAAAAGAACACAATTTTCTTTTTAAACAAACTAGATTAATACCCAATATATATATATATATATATATATATATATATATATATATATATATAGACAACTAATTTATGATATATTGATACATAAAATTTACATTTAAATATTAAAAATAAGTAATGAAACATTTTTACTTTTAACAAAATTATAAATCATAGAAGTTAATAGAATTCGTACAACGTATTTGTGATTTTTATTTTTTTTTTTTTAACCACTCATTGTACACAAACGGAATATGATTTTTTAAGAAAATGGTATATCTTCTGACTATATCACTTAAAAAGAAAAATTGTAACAATGTGATTAGAAAATAAAATTCATAACATTAGTATATATTAAAAGAAACTCTTAACTTTGTCATTTTAAATTTGTTTATAACATTGTGAATAGAAAATAAAATCTATAACATTATCGTATATTAAAAGAAACTCATAATTTTGTCATTTTAAATAAAAAATTTATAAAATTAAAAATATGAGTAGTGTTTGGAGAAAAATAGAATAATAATGTGAAGAATTACAAATTGGTATAAAAGAGTTTTCATTAAAATTTTATGTGAAAGGTGATAGGTTCTCTAGAGAGAGAGAGAGAGAGAGAGAGAGAGAGAATGAATGATCAATTGATACAAAAGAATTTCAGAAAATCGTATGTAAAAGGTAAGAAGTTTGAGAGAGAAATAAGAGCCAATTGAAATTTTGAGGTATGGAGAAGTTTTGATTCATCGCCCCGGTGGGCATTGTTATAATGCCCATCGGGACACTTGGCATTAGATCATTGAATAAGTGTAAAGTGGACCTTTACACTCATCCAAAGTGAATGAAGTCCCGGTGAGCATTATAACAATGCCCACCGAGGGCATTAGATCAAACCTCGTTAGAATTGTTAAAATTTTAAATAGTTATAATTACAGTTCCAAATCGATTGAAATGTATTAAAATCTATCAATTAATAAAATCTTTAGAAATTCATTAGCTATTGTGGATACCTATATTTCTAAAAAATTTATTTAAATTTGAGTTGAGGACACCTAAATTTCAATTAAATTTATTAAAATTTGAGTTGAGAATACCTAAATATATATGAATTTTTAAAATTCATTAAAATCTGAAAATAATGGCACCCACCTTAGTTTTGAGTTATTGTATTAAATGTAATTAAAAAATAACATTACTAATTAAAAAAAAAGAAAGTACAAGCATTTTTACAATATATAATACATAAATATTGTTTGTAATTATTTTCAAATAGTAGCTTATTTGTATAAAAATCCCACATTATTTCCTCTAATTTCTTTCATAGCTTGCTGCTGTTTCTTGGTCGTAATATTGATTTTGAGCATTTCGTAAAAATTATTATTTTTGTGACTCATCTGCTTTTAGTTTTAGGGTTTCCTCGAAGCATGTAATTGATTTTTAAAATCATCGACATGTTCTACAATTACTATTTTTAATTTTAACTTATCAACCATACATTTCAGTAACGAGTTCTTGTTACATCCCCCCGTCATGTTTGAGCATAATTTTGTGTAAGCCCCATTTCTTCATTGTGAAAGATAAATGTAAATTCATGTTCTCCTTCACGTATATATCGAATTAATAGATTTACTTGTCCAAAACGATGTACAAGTAAATGAGAAATTAATGCTCAAAGTGGAATTAGAAAAATGGTTAGAGGAAAAAGTAAATGGCTTATCTCATATTGAAAAAATAACAAAATTTTGACTAATATTTATGTGACCACACTTTTAAAAGATGTAATCTAATGTAGCATATAAGCTCTCTCTTGCATGCCCGCACAGGAGTGTAAATCACGGACCGATTAACACATCGACCTTTGAACTCATGTGTGAATGTGACTTCTATGTAGACGGATGTCAAATTGAAGCATGGTTTATAGCAGAAATATATGTGATTTGAGCGCGACCTGCATGCATGAATTTCAAATTGAAGCATTGTTTCATGACCCATTCAATTTTCAATTTTTCCCTTCCATTTTCCCCAGAGAGTAAGCAAGTTGACACGACTTGTCCCGGATCACCTTAATAGACCAGAAACGTAACCTGCGCCGATGATGAATGTCAGCTATGACTTTTACTTGTCTTTGACTTTAAGATATTTACCAAAATTTTGACACAACTTCCCTTGTAAATTGAATTAAACCAAACTTGAAAAACAATAAAATCTTCTAAGCAAGTACATACGAAATAAACTGGGAACCACACTTGTTTCTTAATACATACTAATCAAGATATAGTGCAGAGAACTCGTTCAATTTTTTCTATAGCTTTCACCAAGCCACCAAAATGCACATGAACGTACAAAAGAAACTACAAGCCTATCTGACCATGCATGTAACCCAAATTGACATATATAAATGACAATGAACATCTATAAAAAACAAATGACTAATGCTCAAAGAAATTGGGTCATACAAACTAATACTCGTGTGGCTCTAACTCGACTCAACATGCTCTCCAAAGGCTTTACAAAAATCAACTACTATGTTGAAAACTAGTTCGGCTGATAGGTTTTTCCCACTTCTACGTCACCTCTTCTTGAAATTGAAGAAGAATTGAAGAGCCCTAACTTGAATTACGTTTTCTCTTCCTTTCCACCTTGATCGGCCAGCCTAAATTCTCCTCCTCCTTCCATTTTTCTCTCTCCTAGTTTTCCTCTTTCCCGATTTCTTTCCACCCTGGCTGCTTTCTGTTATTGTCCAATTTCAAATACACGAATGAAATGGTAAGGCCCACCACTAATTGTGATTCAATCCCCAATCTTTCATCTATTGATTATTTACCCTATGATTTATATAATTGCAAAATGGCCACAAGAAAACCAACTAGCTTATTTTAGTTCATTATTTTGACTTTGACTAAATAGAGTGGGATGTTACACAAGTTGCTTGCATGGTCGTATCGGTTGTTTACCATTGTTCTAGCTATCTTACCATTGATCACTGATAGGAAGTTACAAGTTATGTTTTAATACAACATTAAACATTTGTCTTTGATTGGGTAATATTTTTCGATTAGGCAGGGAGACAGTGAAATAGATGCACACAAAGCAATAAAACTAGTTTTTCATGATGGAGAATCCAACGAGATCAAGATTCAAGAATGGGCATGTCGAAGCCTACCATTGGTCGTCTATTTGATCAGGCCTCAAAGCAATGGTTTCGAAGTTGTCTTTGTGCCGAGGCGGATCCAAGAATAATTTGTTTGGGTGGCTTGTAAAATTTTTTTTTAAAGAACTTCGAAAATATAAAAAATATTACTAGACAAAATGGAGGCATTGTGAAAACTTAAATATGAATATTTCATACAATACATCAAGTCAAAAGATGAAAAATAAAAGACAACAAAAGTACCAAAACTTACGATACAAATACTTTAAAACACTACTTAAGTCGCACCCTACGATTGACCAAGCGATCAAACTTGTCAATAATGACCTCGTATCAATACCAAGAGCAATCTCCTTTCAATATAGATGATCATGGAGTTTGTTAGAAATTCATTCTCCATTTTATATGAGCGATGTCTTTATAAGTTTCATTCACGAAAAAGCTCGATTCATTGTTCTTTGTCAGAGAAGCTGGAAGAGTCAACACTAAGCGAATCAATCTATCAATCAAAAAGTAATGACGTGACTTCTTCGTTTCAACCAACATTCTACATAAGCGAGGTAGAGAATCAACATTACGAAATTGCGGGTTACGAAGTACATCACACTTGTAATGATCCAATTGTCTTCCCAAATCGTTTATCTCTTCCATAGTAAAATCCGAGGATAAAATTTCTCAGCTAAAGAACAAATATCATCTTCAGAGAATGATTTGAAGCTATCAATAGGATTCAAAGCTTCGCACAACTTAAGAAGTTCCATTGTTTTTACGTAAATCTATTATTCAATTCCATCAACTGAAAATCTATTCTGACATTGAATATATGAAAGTGATAGTAGTCCTCCACTTTGTAATATTATTTTTTTTCATTGACAAGATCGTCTTGTACCTTCCATATAACGATCACCTAAATCAGGCACATCAATATTATAAGTATCACAAAACTCCATCACACTCCAAATAAAACCTTCCCAATGATCATCTCGCATTTCTTGAAGAAGTATCTTTGTAGTCGAGACTAAATTCATTGCATTCAAAATATCTTGATCTTTCATTTGCAATGCTTGACATAACAAATCAGCTTTTTTCCAAAACTTCATACATCAATAACAAGATAAATGCAAACTCAAATGATTTCATAGCTTTATACGCACCTTTAGCCCCCTCGTATATTATTGTTAGATCCCCGTCAATAAGATTCTCAAGAAGCGAACAAGTGGAACCAAACATCCGAATCAATCTTGTAATGAGAAGAAAATGTGAACTCCAACGAGTAGCTCCACTCGTTGCAAAGTACAAACTTGATTAGATCCGATTACCGATCGAAGTTCTCCTATTGCTATCAATTCAACAATTTCATCCTCTCGAATTGATTTTAATTGAGAATTACGCTTAGCGAAGCACTAACAAAGTTGACAATAGAACCCAATGATTGAAAAAATAGCCATACATCATGTACATCTTGCTTGGCTGCTACTAAAGCTAGGCTGTAGTCGGTGAGCAAAACAATGAACGTAATAAGCGAGATGGACAATCTTTAAGGAATAAAGCTTGTAATCCATTCCATTCACCTCGCATGTTGCTAGCACCATCGTATCCTTGACCTCGTAAATCTTTGAGTAGGAGCTTGTATTGGTTTAATACATTACAAATCTCTTTTTCAAAGTCAAAGCATTTGTGTTTGCAACACTCACAACATCAAAGAATCGTTCTCTAACAAATCCATCACCATCAACATATCTCAAAATAATAGCCATTTGTTCTTTATGGGATTCATCAACTGCTTCATCGACAAGAATACAAAACTTGGCATCCCCAATTTCTTCGCATATCTTAAGTCGCACACAATCGGCAATAATTTTAATATCTCTTTACGAATCGATGGTGATGTATAGTCGGCATTTTAGCCGCATTTTCTAGAACAACATCATCAATTTCTTTGTTCGCCCTTCCTTGCAATTTGATCAATTCAACATAATTTCCCCGGTTAGTAGAGCCAACGGATTCATCATGACCTCTAAAAGCACATCCTTGCAATGCTAGCCACTTCACACTTTCTATAGAGGTGCGAATGAGTAAGCGATTCATTTGACTTCTTTTGAAGTACATTGATGTATCATTCATCAATATGTTGAGGTATGTTTTCAAGTTTTCCCATTTTGCATTGCAAAGCCATGTAGTGAATTACCATCCCCTTCATATGTTTTTTTGGACAATTGTCACAATTGACTCTCTTCCAATTATTAAACCGCCGACAAGTAAAGGTTTCATGATGTGATGTATTACTTTCAAATAGATAACAAGGAAAACAAAATGCACTTTGTTTCTCAATTGAAAACTCAAGCCATGGATGTTTTGTGAACCAAGATGATTGAAATCGCCGATTTTGAGTCCCAAATCTAGAAAAAGGATAATCATAGATTGGTTGAAATGGTCCCATTTCGACATATGCTCTTCGAACCTCATCTTGTTTCACAACTGGATACTGCGATATTGAGATACGTTTTCCAGGATCCCGTTCATAATATGAAGTATTACTTTCAAATGGTAGAACATTAGGAGTATCTTGTGGTTCAACAATAGGAGTATCTTGTGGAGCATGAACATCCTCTAATACATTTGGGTTACTTGATGATTGATTGCCATCTTTCTTATTGAAGTAATGGAAGATGTTCTTTTTTTCATTTTAATCCACTGTTAGCAAGATGTGTAGTCAATTAAACAATATACCCAATTGAACAATATTCAAATTCCCAATTGACAAATATTCAAATTCCCAATATTCAAATTCAAAAATTCGATTCACAAATAGCAATATACAAATTCAAATTTACAATTCACACATTAAATCATAAACTCCAAATTCACAAATAACAAATACAATTACAAAAGTATAAGTTAGCCAACTCGTACCTTCAAACAATAGTAGAGATTCTGCCAAACAATTACAAATAGCAGGCTCGGAAAGAGGGTGAATCCAAGTCTAAATTTTTTTTGCAAAGAACCTGTAGTTAACAAAGAACTTGTATTTCAATCATTTAAATCATTAACTCTTTACATATTTATTATCAATTTATTTCAAATATATTAACAAAAACTATATGACATTCACAGCAACATTCAGGTAGGCACAGCAACATCAATAACATTTAAAATTTAATAATTAATATATTAACATTTCAAATTTTCAATCCTTCTTGTTCCAAGAAATTAACATAATTGAAAAAAATTAATAGCAAATATTTAACATTTAATAAATTAACATAATAACATTTCAATCCTTCATTCCTTCTCGTCTCGGTCTCGTTCCAAGAAATTAACAAAATTGAAAAAAATTAACAAAAACACTATAAGTGACCAAACCTGAGGGACGAGTGTCTGGCAAAGGAGAACAACGAACTTCTAAGGGACGATTGATGAACGACGTCGAAATGAGAAGGATTAGGAATTAGGATTGAGATTTTATTTTTTTCATTTTACTCCACCTTTGGCTTGTTTTTCCATTGCGGGAGAATGCGGGATAATGGTTAATGGAAAATGATTGAGATTTCGACTTATGAGGGACAGAGGGAGAATGAGAGTCCGCGGAACACAGAAACGAGGGTTTCCAATTTTGAAGATTGAGACTCTGTGGATGAATTGCCGACAATACATTCTGGTAATGGGAAATGGAAAATGGGCTTAAATGTTAAATTGGTTTTGGACTTTGCCACTTTGGGGTTTGGGTGGGCTTTGTGTAAATTTGTTCAATTTTTTGGGGCAGGCATGAGGCTCATTTAATTGCTTCCAAAAAAAAAATTTGGGCTTGGTGGGCTCAAGCCCACCCATGCCTGAAATTGGGCTGGATCCGCCACTGGCTGTGCCACTAGAGACTCGAAAGTCAAGAATTGTTCATTGGCTTCAACATTGCTGATTTTGAGTGTTATTGATTTTGTTCTAAAAAAGTTATAATCTGAGTATACCCGGGAAGAGTATCAAGTTGGTCTAGAGAGAGAGAGTTCATTCAAGCAACACGTGTTTTACGAGTAATTGGTATCAAATAATTTATAATTTTTCCATCTTCTGAAGTAACATTTGAATATCAAACTCATAAAACTTTCAAGAGCTGGACTTCAAAAACTAAAGGCTCCTTTGCATGAGACAAAAGGCTACGCCGAGGACCAAACTGCAACCAACAATCATAAACATAAGCTACATTTTCAGATTCATGGAAAAAGTAAATTTGAATGTCTACCAGAACATGAGCAAACATCAAGAATCATATCAAAGTTAGAGAACAGGGACCTCTTCAGGAATCGGTTGCAAGTTTTCGCTAATGTATCCTACAGAAGGAGGTACCAATGCTCTTCTCTTTCCTGAAGAATGTCCATAAAATTTCAAGTGATTGATAAATTATTCTCAAAAGAAACTAAAAATGACTGTTCTTTCAAGTGTTGAGAAAAGTTTGGGATCAGCAAGAAAAGTTCGAACAAACCTCCAACCTTCATGCCAATCAATACCTCCTTCAGACCTTTTATCATCTGCAGGTTCAAAAGAAGATTATAAGAATGCAAGGATACATTATTTTACACATTAATGTTACAAGTTTGTATGGTGGCTTGTTTCTGCAAATGTGATCACCTGGTTTCTCCGGTAAGGTCCTTTTCATTTTTATGGGGATAATAGTTGTTTAAATAATGACACCGAGTCAAAGAGGACTTCCATTACTGCACGATCCTGTACTTGCTTGGCACCTTTGCTTTTCTCAATGATGATCGAGTTGATTTAAAGGCTAGGGCGGAGGGAGTGGGTGGCCTTGGAGGTCACGTGACCTCCAAAAATTTTCCATCTGATTTTTTTTTTAATATAAAGCAAAAAATTAATTGTTGCCATCCTGCACACAAAAGCCCAGCTCCAACCCAAGTGTGAAGCTTCTCTCTCTCCCCGCAAGTCTCATTTCTCAAGTTTCTCTCTTTCTCCGACTCTCCAAAACCTAATTTCTTCTCACCCAAACAAACCTAATTTCTTCCCCAATTTACAAAATAGAAGTGCTTCAATTTTCAACCAAAACTCAAGATTAAATATTGAAAAACTCACATAATCGGTCGGTCAACCAAAACTCACGAGCGAGAGTCACTTAGCTTTATTTGATATATACAGGTAAATATTGAAAAAGTTCTTTCTACTATTTTTGGGTATGTTTGAGCTCAATTTTGATTAATTTTTTTTTAAATGTTGTTTGTTTGACATTTTGTATGCATTTTGAATTTTTGGGTTTTGTTATGTCTTTTGAATTTATGGCAGAAATTGAATGGATGAATGCTGACTATTGACTTAACTCAAGATTAATTGAATTTGATGGGGGATTAATTGATTATTTTTTGCTAAATTGATGATTTTATTTCTTATTGCCTAAATTGATTATTATAGGGGATTAATTTGATGATTAATTGACTGAATGGGTGATTATTGGCAATGTCTTTCGAAAAATGAGATTATTGCATTCTTTTTTATTTTTTATTTTTTATTTTTTATTTTTTTCTTTAGATATGTTGAACTCAATGTAGGGATGGAGAGATGTTACAAATGCACATCCAACTTTTTTTCGATGAACAAAATATTAATATAAAGAGGATTCAGGTGATAAGAATTTGCTTATGTTTATGTTAGAATAAATCCCAATTAACTAGGGTAGTTAAGTTAATGCTCTGACTATATTCTTTAGTATTTATCATGTAATTGGGTCATGTAATACGTGGGCTGCATTAGTACTTCTTTGTTAGGTCTCTATAAGGCTATTATATAGCCAAACTTGTTTCATTTCAAGAAGTGAAGTCATTTTTCCATAATTGTGTTTTTGTTTGAGTTTGATTATTAACGTTCTAGTATCAGAGCCCCCACCGGGCCTGAAGAAACAAAGCAGCAACTTTTGAGTGACTTGCAGCAGAAAGAAGCATGGAAACTGAAGGGAATTTTGTGCAACCTACTATACCACGTTTTGATGATTATTACGACTATTGGAGCATGTTGATGGAGAACTTCCTAAGGTCCAAAGAGTACTGGAGCCTTGTAGAAACTGGTTATTCTGAGCTAGCAGAAGAAACAGTAGTAGTGAGCGAGGTACAACAAAAGAGGCTGGAAGAATTGAAGTTGAAGGACCTTCAGGACCTGAAAGTGAAGAATTACTTATTTCACGTGATTGATAAAACCATCTTGGAAACCATACTCAAGAAGGATACGGCGAAGCAAATATGTGATTCCATGAAGAAGAAGTATGAAGGCAACGCAAGGGTGAAGCGCTCAATCCTTCAAGCTCTTCGCAAAGAGTTTGAAATTTTTGAGATGAGGCCAACATGTGAGAATGTTTCTGATTATTTCTCAAGGGTTATGTCTATTGCCAATAAGATGAGAGTGCATGGTGACAAATTTAATTATATAGTTTGTTCTATTGAGGAATTGAAGGACATAGATGAGCTTTCAATTGATAAATTGCAAAGTTCATTAATTGTCCATGAGCAGAAGTTCCAAAAGCACAATGAATAAGAACAAGCTCTGAAGGTGACACATGAAGATAGGTTTGGAAGAGGTCGTGGTCGAGAAAATTTTCAAGGAAGAGGAAGAGCCATAGGGTGTCAACTTTCAACAAAGCCATTGTTGAATGTTACAAGTGTCACAAGCTTGGACATTTTCAGTACGAGTGTCTGACTTGGGATAGAGAAACCAACTATGCTGAACTTGATGAAAAGGAAGAAATGTTGTTGATGTCATATGTGGAGTTGAACGAAGCCAAAAGAGAAGATGTTTAGTTCTTGGACTCAGGATGTAGCAATCATATGGGTGGAGATAAAGAGTTATTTTGTGAGCTCAATGAAGGGTTTCAACAGATGGTAAAATTGGGGAACAATTCAAGGATGTTAGTATTTGAAAAAGGTAATGTGAGGCTACACTTGGATAGATTTAATCATGTGGTCACAAAAGTTTTCTATGTACCAGATTTGAAAAATAACCTGTTAAGTATTGGGCAGCTGTAAGAGAGATAGTTAGCTATTCTAATTCAATTAGAAAAATGCAGAATTTATCATCCAGAGAGGGGTCTAATCATCCAAATAGAGATGACAGCCAACACGATGTTTATCTTATCGCCAAGTCTCAACCAAAGAAAGATGCTTGCTTCCACACAACCACATGTGAGATTTGTCGCACTTATGGCGGTAATCGCAGATATGGACACTGAGTCATGGGGTTTGAGAACCCTACAATTCAAGAAGATGGTGCACGGTTTACCTCAATTTCCTGCCTCAACAATAGTGTGCACAGACTGCATGATAGGGAAGCAGCATAGAGATCCGACTTCAAAAAAGAATACCTGGAGAGCATCACAAAGACTGCAGCTCATCCATGCAAACATATGTGGTCCAATTACTCCAATCTCAAATAGCAAGAAGAGGTACTTATTGAGTTCTATTGATGATTTCAGTAGAAAAGCTTGGGCTTATTTCTTGATTGAGAAGTCAGAAGCTTTCGTTTCTTTTAAGTACTTCAAAAGTTATGTCGAGAAAGAGACTGGTTCTTTTATTAAATGCTTACACACTGATCGTGGAGGAGAGTTCAATTCTGAAGAGTTTAATGAGTTCTGCAAGAAGAATGGGATCAAAAGGCAATTGACCGCAGCTTATACTCCTCAGCAAAACAGGGTTGCAAAGAGGAACAACATGACTATCATGAATATGGTCAGGTGTATGCTTTCAGAGAAGAAGATTCCCAAAACGTTCTGGCCACAAGCTGTCAATTGGACAGTGTATGTTCTAAATCGGTGTCCAACTCTAGCTATGAAGAATGTGACTCCCGAAGAAGTTTGGAATGGAGTTAAGCCATCAATAGAACACTTAAGGGTGTTTGGTTGTGTGTCACGTGTCCATGTACCAGATGCAAAGAAAACCAAGTTGGAGAACAAAAGTTTCAGCTGTGCTTTGTTGGGAGTCAATGAGGAGTCTAAGGCTTATAGCTCCATGATCTAATCTCTAAGAATGTTGTAATTAGCAGGGATGTTATTTTCGAAGAAGATAAACAGTGGGATTGGGACAAAAGCTATGAGGAAGAGGTGATAACTAATTTGGATTGGAGAGATGATGAAAACAATGCAGCTATGAATGAGGTCAATGAGGCTGTGAGTGAAGGAGGTGATGAAGTGGAAGATGAGGAGAATGCTAATGAAAAAGGTATACCTAATTGTAATGAAGGAAGACTTAGAAGGCCACCGATATGGATGAGAGACTATGAAAGTGGGAGGACCTTTCAGGAGAAGATAATGAAGCCAATTTAGCACTGTTTTCATCTGCACATCATGTGTACTTTGAGGAAGCTGTGAAAAGCTCTAAGTAGAGAATAGCCATGGATGCAACAATAAAAGCTATAGAGAAGAATGAAACGTGGAAATTGAGTGACTTACTAGCTGGAGCAAAGAACATAGGTGTGAAATGGATCTACAAGACCAAGCTCAATGAAAATGAAGAAGTGGACAAGTCAATCAGGCGTACTAGTATCCAAAAGGGTATGCTTGTTGCATGCATGAAGTGGGTTATCCAAAAGTTTTTGCTCTCGTGGCTCAAATGGATACAGTTCGTATGATCATAGCTCTTGCAGCTCAAAGAAGTTAGATAATTTATCAACTTGACGTGAAGTCAGCTTTTCTTCATGGAAAGTTGAGTGAAGATGTATATGTAGGGCATCCAAGGGGTTATGAGCAGAAGGATGCTGAACACAAGGTATACAAACTGAAAAAGCTTTGTATGGACTTAAACAAGCTCCACGAGCTTGGTTTAGTCGCATAGAAGCTCATTTTGTCAATGAGGGTTTTGAAAGATGTCATAGTAAGTAGACCTTGTTCATCAATACAAGCAATGGTGTTAAGATTTTGATTGTCGGTGTTTATGATGATCTTATCTTTATTGGAAATGATGAGTCCATGATGTGTGAGTTTAAGAGTTCTGTGATGAGGAGTTTGATATGACTGACTTGGGAAGGATGAAGTTCTTTCTTGGTATTGAAGCGTTACAAAGTACTGATAGGATTTACATTAGTCAGAGGAAGTATGCATTAGATGTGTTGAAGAGGTTTGGAATGGATGAAAGCAATTTTGTGTTGAATCCAATTGTTCATCGTTTTAAAGTTTGCAAAGATGAAGATTGAGCCAAAGTCGATGCAAATTTCTACAAACAGGTTGTAGGCAATCTCGTGCACCTCACTGCAACACGACCTGATTTAATGTTTGTTGTGAGTCTCATTAGTTGCTACATGGCACAACCAACTTAGCTACATCTGCTGGCAGCAAAGAGTGCTTTGAGGTACTTAAAAGGCACAACCAATCTTGGAATTTTGTATAAGAAAGGAGGGAATGAAGATTTGATTGCTTATACTAATAGTGATTATGCTCGTGATGTGGAAGATAGGAAGACTACATCGGGCTACATTTTCTTGCTATCTTCAGGGGCTGTCTCTTGGTCCTGAAGAAAGAAGCTAATTGTTACACTTTCAACAACTAAAGCATAGTTCGTAGCGGCAGCTTCTTGTGCCTGTCAAGCTGTTTGGATGAGAAGAATTTTGGAAAAGCTAAGTCATACTCAAAAGGATGTACTACAGTGCTATGTGACAATAGCTCAACTATCAAGCTTTCAAAGAATCTTGTGATGCATGGACACAGCAAGCACATTGGTGTGCGTTTTCATTTTCTGTGTGATCTCACTAGAGAAGGAGATGTGGAGCTAGTTCATTGTGGTACTCAAGATCAAATTGCAGATTTAATAACCAAGCTCTCAAGTTGGATGTGCTTCTGAAGCTTCAAGAACAACTAGGAGTTTACCAGGTTCCAAGTATAAACTAATTGCTTGTTATCATTTAGTTTAAGGGAGGGATTGATGAGAATTTACTTCTGTTAGAATAAATCCTCTATTAACTAGGGTAGTTGAGTTAATGCTTTGACTATTTCATTTAGTATTTACCACGTAATTAGGTCATGTAATATGTGGGCTGCATTTGTACTTTTCTGTTAAGTCTCTGTAAGGCTATTATATAGCCAAACTTGTTTCATTTCAAGAAGTGAAGTCATTCATCCATAATTGTGTTCTTGTTTGAGTTTTGATTCTTAACACATTCAGGATAAAAGGGACCAAACGGATGAAACAAATGTTAGTGATGAAACAAATATTAGGGATGGAATGAATGTTATAGATAAAAATGATGTTCATTGTGTAGTGGTTGAATGATAATTTGATTTTGTATATTGAGATGAAAACACGTAGAGAATAGTTTCATTATTGTTGTCTACAAACATTTTTGTAACTTAATTTGTGCCACCTCAATATAAAATCTCTGGCTCTGCCACTTATTAAAGGTATATATAGATATAACTAAGGTAGCACTTAGAAGTATTTTATCATTTTTCAAGTCAGACCTTCTCGACTAAGCAGCAAGACAAACTCAGTTAACATCCAGAAATATATAAGAATGATATGCAACAGTCCCCCCTCAAGTTCTTATTCCATATGAGGAGTAATATTACTAACCTGCCTATCATCCAGAGGAAGTACAACAGGAGCACTTTCTCCACTAAATTGATCCACAGTGCTACATGAAACATAACAAGTATACAGGTTAAATGCATGAACAAACGAACTATAAATAGAGTTACAATAAAAATCCATAGACAAAAAGAATGGAAAAGTATATTCATGGTTATGTTGATTCTTTAGTGTTTCCAAGCACAACATAAAATCATACCTATGAACAAAGTATCCATTTGATCGACGACATACATAATTAAATTCTACTAGATCTCCCTCTTGAGCTTCCTTTCCTTCCCCTTCCAGGATGTCTTTAACAGATCAACAGAAATTTACATAAGAAATTATGAATGAACACATACTTTTAGAACATGCAACAGCACACCATACGCCTTTAATATTACATGCAATGAATTTACGACATCAACGCAAAACTTAAAAAATATTTACCTTGTATCCTCACTCCACTTCCTAGCTTTAGGGTCCTGGATGCTTCAAATCCCGAGTAGTAAAATATAAGAACTAAAACCAGTACCTAGTTCAAGAACTACAACCTCTATATAGTTTATATAGTTCAAGAACTACAACCTCTTCTATGAGCAATATAAAAGCAGAAAACATGTGCACGCAACATTTACCTTATCACTTCTGGTTCACTCATCTCCTGCACTGGTGCAGCTAGAGCAGCACATACTTTTGCAAAGATCAGATTAACTCCTATCAGACGCAAAATTGACCTTCTAGGCTCCATTTTATTTATGACAGAAGGCAATTTGTAATGCAAGTTCTTATGCGCAGCAACCTTGAATTTCTTGGGTTTTGCGACACTGTAGTCTTGAAAAAGTCACTAGTCAGGTTATGCCTTCTGTAACGAGTGTTTAGCTACTGACTTATCACTATAAAGCATAAAAAAGATTTGCATCTTTCTAAGCCAACTTTGAGTACATTTTACATTTAAAATAGGGTAATTTGCAATTTTGGTCCCCAACCTTTCAAATTTGTTACTAATCTACCCCCAACCAATTTTTTTAGCACCAGACATTCCCAACCTTTCAATTTGTTGCAAATCATATCCCCATTGATATATTTTGACAAATTTGCCCTCCTCTTTAAATAAACTAAAATAGAAAAAAAGTTAAAAACAACAAAAAATAAAAGAAAATTGTAATTAAAGTCTCATAACTTTTAAAAAGCACAAAATAACTTCACCTTCTCCAAAACCCAAAACCCACCCCACCCCACCCCACCCCACCCCACCCACACCAACCAAATCACTTCCGCTCTAACATCTCTTTCACCACCATTGACAAGAAATGCATTAAAGATAGAAATTCGTAGACATTTTAAGGTTTAATATGCCATTTTTGGAATGTCAAAAGTTTACCAGTCGAGTGTGAGTGTGTAGGTTTCTTCTTCTTATTAGGAACCCAAGCTTTCATGAAAAGGTCTAAAGAAACGCTAAACAACTTTGTATCATTCGACAACGGCGATAAAATCCCTTCCCTTACTCTCCGAGCGAGTCATTGTTGTCAAGTCCATCCACACATGTCTAAGTGTTTGTTAAAATGCCGTTGAGAAGTGTCTGAACATTGCCAGCTTCGGAAAAGGGAAGAGTTTTCAAATAAGTTCCATTGACAGTCATAATCAATGTTAAGCTCAACTAGAAATTTGCAATCTTCTAAAGCCCTGACGGCCGTGATTGTCGAATATCTTGTTCTCCGTAGATATTTTTCTATCAACAATAGAAATTTTTGGACTGTGGATAGGGATTTTCGAACAGAAAATAGGCCATAATCATACACATTGGACGAGGAATTGGAATTTGGAACGAGTAGTGATTTGCAGAAGGTAGGATATGGGGTGGATTTGCAAATGGTTAACGAAGGCGGACCGAGGAGGAGGAGGAGGAGATGAAGAGGAAGACGAAAACATCTTTAATGCATTTCTTATCAATGGTGGTAAAAGAGATGTTAGAGTAGAAATGATTTGGCCATGGGGTGGGTGGTGTAGGTTTTTAGAGAAGATAAAGTTATTTTGTGATTTTTAAAAATTGACTTTATTTGTAATTTTCTTTTACTTTTTGTTGTTTTTAGCTTTTTTGTATTTTTGTTGATTTAAAAAAGAGGGCAAATGTCAAAATATGTCAATGTGGACGTGATTTGCAACAAACTGTGAAGGTTGGGGATGGCTAATGCTAAAAAAAATTAGTTGATGGAAGATTAGTAACAGATTTGAAAGGTTGGGAACCAAAATTGCAAATTACCCTTTAAAATATCCTGGTTATAAAAGAAAACCCCACAAAAATAACCCAAAACATTGACAACTCCAATTAATGTAGAGGGCTCAGCCAATACCTTCTTCTTTTTTTCCAAATTAAGATTACCTTTTCAATTCAAAACCTAATACTAATCACCATAAGAGTAAGCATAATCTTTAATTTAACCCCACTTAGATTGGCTTCCAAGATAGTAACGAATGCATCATGTTTTAGAAAAGATTTAAATGAATACATATAGTCCATCTCTAATCGCTAAGCTTTTAGATGGGGTAGTTGTTGGCAGAATTGGGTTTCATCAAACAGAAGCAGAATGTTTTGCACAGTGACAGTCACAGTGCTATAGATCTGGCAAAGAACTCGACATTTCATTCGAGAACCAAACATATAGGACTTCGTTATCACTTCATGAGGATGGAGTATTAACGCTTGAGAACCCAGCCGACTTGGAGAAACTGGAGTTGTGCTCAGCTTCAGTACGTCTTTAGAAGTTTAGGCATTTTTTAGTATTTTTATAGTAATCCTAGATTTTTCAATTACATAATGATTGTTTATGGTTGAATTAGGTACCAATAAGCTGCCAATCTGAAGCTATTCATGTGCCCAGAAAATAAAAATACAAACAAAATGAAAAGGAAAATGAATACGAGTTTTCAAGCTGCTGGAAAATGGCGGGAATGGATTTACCTTCTAAACCCGAAGAGACCCGGAAACTGTATACGGGTTTGAAAAGCAGGAGCTTCCATTTTCTGGGGAGACAGTTGCAGATTGCGGGAGACGAGAAGTGACATGTGTAAACGAATAAAATTGGGACCAGCCATTAATGGATCCGACTCCATGGGCTTTCGGGTCGCACTTCACTCTGACTTGAGAACAATTCGATCCGAACTGCTTGCGATCCATAACCCAGATATAGAGGGAATGAATGGCAAAAAAAATTTGTAGATAAATATCTAAAAATATAACTCAAAGTCCCCGTCCTTTTCAGTTTGTGCCAATTTCATCCCACTCAATTTTAATGACACGCATCATTCCAATCTTTCGATAATTTATAAAGATGGTCTATTTTGACAATTTTACCTCTAATTTAAATAAACTAAAACAACAAAAGTAAAAGAAAATTTAGCACAAATAGTCTTAACATTTGTCTTCAATGGGAAAATGGTCACTAACGTTTATTTTTTGTCACAAACGTCCTAACATATGTGTTTTAGTGCTTAATTGATCCTTATTTGATGAAAAATCTCCATATGCCCTTAATTTTAATTAGAAAAAAAATAGTTAAGCTCCTATCCGTTGAAAAATATGCAAATACGTCCAGTACATGTATTTCTTATAAAAAAAATAATGAGTTTTTTTTAATTAAAATTTTATTGAACAAATTGATAATATACGTAGATTGTTTTTTATATTTTACGAATTATTATGAAATTACTAAAATTTAAAATCATAATTACTAAAAAACGTGATAAATAAAATTATTAGTTTTATTATTAAGTAATTATATTATTAATTTTATTATTAAGTAATTACATTATCTAAAGAAAAATTGGCCCACGTGATCTCTAACCTTTGCCCTAGGTGCAAAAATGGTCCTTAACTTTATTTTTTGACACATAAGTCCTCAACTTATGTGTTTTTGTATGTAATTAGTCCAAATTTGATAAATAAATAAAAAAGACAATTATGCCTTTAATTTTAATTAGAGAAAATTGAAATTAGATTTCTAACTTTTGCAAAAAATGCAAATAGGTCTGATATTTTTATTTTTTATAGAAATTTAAAGAAAACTAACGATTTCTTTTTTATTATTATTATTAAAATTAAAACTTTATTGACCAAATTGATAATATAATAAAAAAAATTATTTTACGAATTATTATAAAATAACTAAAATTTAAGCTCATGATCATTAACAAACATATTAAATAAAATTATTTTTTTATTATTACGTAATTATATTATTTAAACTTTAAACTTTTATTTTATCGTTACAACATAAAAAAAAAAAAAACTTTGTCACAAACTTGATAGTCAAATACTTTTATTTAATTAAGCTATTCGTTTATTGACTACAAATATTAGAGCTCCAACAATATTCTTCATATTTTAATTTATCGTTTTATTATCGTTCAAAAATAAAGAATATATAATGTGTAAATTAATTTTTATTTGTATTTTTTTGTTAAAGAAAAAATATAATAAGATTGGTTAAATATCATAAAACTATATATGTCATTTTGTTATTTATTTAACTTAATTTTTATTTAAGTTTTTCACATTACATATGAATTACATATACTTAAAGCACAATAATTTTATATTTTTTTCTTATGAAAAATTTAATTGACACGACTATAGTAATATATTTAATATGTTAAATAAAATATTATTTAATAAACATACATGATCCATTTACATATTTTGCAAAAGTTAAGAATTCAATTACAATATTTTTTAATTAAAACTAATGATATGTTTGTCTTTTTCATTAAATAATTATCAATTGCACACCAAAACATATATGTTAGAGACGTCGTGCCAACAAATAAACGTTGGATACCATTTTCGCGCTTAAGACAAATGTTAGGGACCATTTGCGCCAATTTCCCTTATTTAAAATTTAAACTTTTATTTTATGGTTATAACAAGAAAAATAAAAATAACTTTGTCAAAAACTTGATCGTCAAGTACTTTTATTTAATTGAAGTATTCATTTATTAACTACAAATATTAGAACTCCAACTCTATTTTTCATATTTTAATTTATCATTTTATTATCATAAATAACACATAATTGTAAATTTATTTTTTATTAGTATCTTTATGATAATCAAAAACATATTAAGATTGGTTTAATGTTGTAAAATTATATACTTCATTTTGTTATTTATTTATCTTAATTTTTATTAAATTTCTTAATATGGTTAATTACATTCACAGTCCTCATTCTTTGAGTTTTGTAATAATATCTTCATCATTCAATTTTATTCGCAAATATCATCTCATCCTTTCATTTTACTTGAACTGATGGTCCACCAATGACTTTTTTGATAATTTTGCTCCTAATTAAATAAATTAAAATGATAAAAAAAAGCACAATAAAAAATTGCAATTAGGACCCTAACATTTTCAAAGTACAAATAAATCATAATTTTTTTATTTTTTTCCAGATTTTCACTTAAAATAATAAAAATGTGCTATCAAATTCCATAACTTATAATGCTCATCAAAAAGACATCTGGTGTTTCTACAGATTTCACCTAGTAGTCCATTAATTGACAAAAAAATTATACTCGTGACATAAATTTAACCAATTTAACAAGAACATAATAGTTTGTTACTCTCTATTATACAAAATAATTTTTTTTTTAACAAAAAACATCATCTTTTCCAACCCCCACCCCAAATAGTCACAACTTTTGTTGAATGTTTTTCTCAATCTTTTGAAGTTTTCGAGGAGGAAATGTATGTTGGCTTTATTGCATCCACATGAGCTTTGATTGAAAGTCTCAATATCTTGGCTTGGAGTTACATCAATCCAAATTTTTCATTGAGTGAGGCATTGATCAGAAAGGGATTGCCATATTTCAAGCTTCCTCAATAGCGGTATCCATATGTTTAGTAGTTGTTTTATTGATTATTGTTGACCTCCAAAATGGCTGTCAACAGGAATTTCACGCCTCCTCTTTCTACGTGTATTTCTCCTCTTACTTGGACTACCACGTGGTTTATTCAACCACGCAAATATGCCTAGGCCCGGGTGGGTAGGTAACCAAAGATAAAGAGAAACACACTATGAGAGAGGTAATAGCTTGATGGCCTCTAACTAACGATTTCTCAGGTGGTTATAATACTTGAAGAATAATTAGTATAGAAGACTTGATATTTCTTGTGAGAATAATATTTCAACATCCATTTCTTGTGCAAATAAACTTAGTATTTATAGGCGAATTTTACAAGAATGGTCTCCTTCAATGTGCGACACGTGGTTCCATCTGAAGGGTTCTTAAGTTACATCTTTGGTGTCACGTCATTAATATTAATGAGAAAGTCACTTTCAGCCGCAAACTAAGGGCTATGACTGTAACAAGCCACATTGATGAGCATCCCATCGGTCTTTTCAAGATTGAATTGCAAGTTTGGCAGAGAGGCTTTCTCAAAGACGCAACTAGTGGTCGAACTTTACAAACCTCGGTTGTCAAAACTCTTCGACATAAATAGCCTCGACATAAGTAGCATCGGTTTCCAAAGCTCCTCGGCATAAATTGTAGCATAAGTAGTCTCGGTAGTCTAAGCTTCTCGACATAAATAGCATAGGCATAAGTATTGAGTCTAAGCTCCTCGCACAAACAACCTCGAGACTTTGACCGCGCCCAAGTGGGATTTCTCTGTCCACGTGGGATTGGGGCGTAACAATTATCAAAAGGAATAGGAGAAGGAAAAGAGAGAGAGAATAAATGGAAGATTGGGAATTAGAGTACTGACCACATAGAATTAAGTATAAGTTTTTCTTATGAAAATGTCATAGGAAGTGGAGGAAATGGAAAGGTCTACAGGGGAATGTTGCTGGTTGTGACGGAGGTGTGGTGAGTTGGGGTAGAGAAGATGAGTGTTTTTTTTTAATAATATAATGTAATAAATTATTTTGTCTTTATTAAAATTAGACAAATTTATATTACGGGTATAATTTTTTTGTCAATTAACGGACTATTGTATGAAATCTTTACATACCCTAAATGTCCTTTCGATGAACATAATTAGAAGATTTGTGATTTGATGACACATTTTTTTATTATTTTACGTGAAAATCTATAAAAATAAATAAAAATAAAAAGAGTTTAGTATATATTTGTACTTTTGAAAATGTTAAGATCCCAATTGTAATTTTTTCATTGTATTTTTTTTTATCATTTTAATTTATTTAAATCAGCGGCAAAATTGTCATAAAAAAAAATCATTTGGGAACCATTTGTGCGAGTAAAATAAAATGATGGAGACGATATATGCGAATAAAATTGAAAGGAGATAATATTGTTATAAAACTGAAAGAATGGTGACTGTGAGTGTAATTAACTTTTTTTAACATCACGTACCAATTATATATATTTAAAGCATAATAATTTAATATCAACATCATATTTGATTTCTTTGGCCAAAAAAGGAATTTTTTTTTTTAATCCCTAATACCACACTAGTTCGCAGCAACCTCTTTATTGAAACCACATAATGATTGAAACAACACAGTTTTTTCTTTGCGTTGCTCTGCTCCCTCGCCATTGGTAAACCACCAGAGCTCGATGGAATTAGTTGTATTTATCACCCACCTCACAATAAAACTCCAAAGTACACAGGGGCGGAGGTAGGATTTTCGTACTGTGGGGGCGAATAAAGTAATAATATAAATTAAATTTACAATATCAAAAATATTATTGTTTAAGAAATACTATAACATAGCGCTAATATTCAAACCCAGACAACATTATACAAAAATTCTAAGTTCGACCACAAGTTCCATCATTAAATCCCTTAATAGGATCTGTCATATAAATGAAACAATAAAAAATCAGAAAGAAGAGAACACAATAATTAAGTTAAAGTATTTACTTATGAAGAATCTCAATTTACCCCAAAACTCCCACTAAAATAGTTAAAAGAAAATGAAATATCACCGTCCAAAAAAATTAAACAAAAAAAAAAAAAAAATAGTACATAGTAAAACCCATCTAGATTCTAGACTCAGCCAATAACTCAAATAATCAAAAATCAAACAGTTTGCTTGACCACAAATCCACAATGTCGCGTGAAATAAACATGTATGATGTATATATTAATATATGCGGATATACAAAAACAAAAAAATTCATCAATATCTCGTTTCATCAATACTAATATACAAATACAAGACAAATAAATGAAACTTTATAAAGCATATACCTTGATACTTGGTAAATGTTTTACTTAATTTTACTTTCAAATTTCAACAATTAGAATGCATAAGTTTTGTATATATTGTATGGTAGATTCATCTTGAGATATACATTTTAAAAGGGAAGGAAGGGGCAAAAAGTAAAATTCAACATAACTTTTAAAAAAAAAAAAATTGAACTTGGTCCGGCGGCTGGGGTATTGACCCCACCCGCCCCACATTAGATCCGGTGAAAGTACACATCTTTATATATGTATATATACATGTTCGTTATATGTAATATCCATAAGCTCCAGCCTAGCACCCAGTACATAAATAACAACACCGCCAATTAGAAAGAGGAAAAAACAATTCAGCTGAAAATGTGCTTAATCATTAAATACTGAGTAAACGTTAATAAATGGAAATAGAAACACAATAAGCTCAATACATGCACCGAAAATTATGGAAAATAAAGATAAATTAAGAAGAAGAGTGGTTTTTGGGTTTGGGGTGTTGGAAAATAATCTACTCCCCATGGGTGGGAGTAGTTATCAAAGTCACCGGACACGTGTCAGGAAAGCATTAGATCAAGGCCCATTGTTAACAAGTGGTTCACTGAGGGCGAGCGAACTTGTTCTCAAGAAGTTGTTTTAGATTTTGGGTGGTGGAGGTGCTTGGTAGAGGTTGTCATGGCGGCTGGGTTATCGTGCGCTTTTTTTGTAACGACCATAGACTTTTTCCTACAGATTTCTTGCTTTAGGAATTATTCCATGCGTCATTAACTTATGTACTGCCCACTGGAGATTAGACTCCAAACTCTAGTGGACACTACGTAAGTTAATGGTACACGGAAATAAGCTGCTAGGCGAGAAGGTCGTAGGAAAAAGTTCGTCACCGTTACAAAAAAACGTGCCACTGGTTTTCGCGAAAAACATGGAGAAATAGTCTTCACACAATCGGGAGGAGAAACCGCCGGGGAGGATCCCCCGATTTGTGGGTGTGGGTATGGAAGATGATCCATTTTTGGTTTTTTTTTTTTTTAATTATTTTGAATAATAGAATATAATAAATTATTCCGTCCTTATTAAATTAGTCAAATTTAGATTATGGGTATAATTTTTTTGTCAATTAACGGACCATTTGATGAAATCTATAGAGACTCATAATTAGAAGTTTTGGGAGTTGATTACATATTTTTTTATTATTTTAAGTGAAAATCTGAAAAAAAAAATAGGATTTATTTGTATTTTTAAAAAGGATAGAGTCTCAATTACAATTTTTTCAATGTAATTTTTTTTATTATTTTAATTTATTTAATTCAGGGGCAAAATTGTCAAAAAGTCATTTGGGGACCATTTGTATAAATAAATGAAAGGATGGAGATGATATTGTTGACATATGGTTAACTTTAACTTTAATATTTTGATCATAACAAACAAATTAGTATTGTTTACTAACGATCTATTTTCAAGTAATATTCAAAGCGCTACCAATCATTGTCAAGATCAAGACTATATTGCAAATCGTACTCTCAAACAAGTCAAGATCAAAGTCAATCAAAACAAGAGTTCAAGAATTCAATATTCAAAATTCAAGATTGAAGATTAGAATTCTAGATGAAATGTAAATGTACTAATTCTTTGATTTTTAGCATTAAATGTATGAAAGCTCAAAAACAATTTTATGCCCAAAAAATATGATGATATCACTTGCATAAAATATTTTTATCAAAGCAAAAAATCAACTTTTTTGTGAACCGGTCGACCGTTTGGGAAGAACCGATCGACCGGTTTGAACGTCATTTTTCAAAAAGTGACGGTTCTGATTTTTACTGTTCTAACAGCTATATTTTGGTCATCTATCAAGAACTGGTCAACCGTTTGATCATCCATTTTAGCGAAAAGTTTAGAAAATTAATCTCTACAAATTGCCATTCATTTATTATCATTTAAAACACTTTCAATAGCATAAAAAAGTAAATAACATTGAGAAAATTCATTCAAACTTCATTGCATTTACATCTTCAAAATCATTCATTGAAAAACTTTGATTGATCAAATCAAACTTTTGAATCATCATTATCATCAAAGTTTTTTTCTAACACTTGAACTTTTTATTTATTCCTATTTATTAAAGTGTTAATCTCTCTTAGTACTAAACTTGTACCTATCATTTATCAAGAGATAAATACTACATCAAATCTATTTCTTTATGTCATTGGGTCATATTGAGGTACTTTTAAAGCTCATTTTTGTATAAGGATCGGTGCTCCTTGTTTGTAGGTCACTAGAAATATTGTAAGAGTTTTGATTGCACCATAAGTCAATTAAGATAGTGGAAAGGCCGTGCTCGTGACGGAGAGCTTGGTAACGAGGGACGTGGATAATTGGTTGGATCGAACCTCCATAAAAATATCGTTTGCACTCTCTCTATCTTTTTATTTACTTATATTGTGCTTATATTTTTAATTGCTTAATTTATATCTCTTAAATTTTTTATTTTGAGATTATTCTACAAAAAAAAGTTTGTAAAAACCAATTCTCCCATTCTTGGTTAGTTATTCTTGGGTTATTAGATATCTGCGAATAAAACTAAATAATGATGATATTGTTAAAAGTTGAAAGAATTGGGACTGCAAGTGTAATTAATCCTAAAATTTTATAGCTCAAACTGTAATTACTTTATTTTATTTTTATTTTTTGTTGTTTTAGTTTATTTAAGTTAGGAACAAAATTGTCAAAATGGACCATAGTGAATTACTGAAAGGTTGTAGATGATACACGCGATTAAAATGGAATTGAGATTAAATTACCACAAATTGAAAAGAATGGGACCCTGAGTGTAATTTATTCAAAATAGTTTTATATTTTAATTTAGGAAGAATTGCATAAGAGGTCTCAAAATCTTTAAAAAATGTGCTACTAGATCTTAAACCTTCTAATCTCTAGCGACCCACATGCATGTAGACTCGTAGCGAGCCTGACCCAATCTATCTAAAATTATAGTCAAGGTCTAGTAGTAGCACAATTCAATCGGCCAGCAAAACTCCTAGAATTGCATACTAGTCTCGGTCAAGTTGGGCCAACCTATTATTTTTTGAGAAAATTGCCAATAAGTCATCCATAGATGACTTATGTTCAAAAACTTTCTAAAATTGTCAATAAGTCATATTAATTCAGCTAATACCGTAATTACCCATGAATCCTTTTAAACCAGATGTCCATCGGTTTCTTCCACCTCTACAAATCTCATCTACCTCCGGCAAGTGTTTCTTCTCCAGCAACGCGGTTGTAGCATTCTTCTACCTCCACAAATCTCATCCACCTCCGGCGAATGCTTCTTATTCGGTCGCGCAGTGATAGCCTTCTTCCATCTCCACAAATCTCATCCACCTCTGGCGAGTGCTTCTTCTACGACACGGTGGTAGCCTTCTTCCACCTTCATAACCTCCTCATCCGCTGTAAATGCAAAATTAGGAAGGGTAAAATGGTATAACATGAAAAAATAAGAAGAATGAGCAATAGTCGGATGTGGAATTTATTTCACTCCTGACTCTAAGTAGCGTCGAGATATATCCTGATTCATCTCTTTCTTTTGAGTTATATATTTATTTATTTATTGTTCTTTAGTTACTTGCCTCAATTTTGTTGGAATTTTTTGAATACGAGTTTTCTACTGAATTATGGAGAGCTTAGACGTGGGCATGAACTTTTCTTCTTTAACTCAAATAATGTACCTAGTATGATGAGTAAAATTGTTTGACTATATAGCTAAAAGATTGGTTACAAGTTAAGTAGTACATACATGCAAAATGTACCAATAATAAACCTGTTGTTGCTTATGTGGTTTCATGGGTTCAAGGCTGAGTATCAAACTCCCAAACAAGAAGGGAGAGAGAGAGTGGATTTGGCTCCGGAGGCGGCTGAGGCGACATTAGAGTTAAAACCAAATGTTTAGGAAGTATATTGGTCATGGCCATGATTTGTTGCTGTAAATAGCAGTTTAATACTGTATTATAGGCCATTATATTATTTCAACATATATACTTATGTTTCAACCCATGGCCAAAACCAATATACTTATGTTTCATCCTATGATATTATTTCAACAATGCTGCAACATCAACAATGCTCTTAATATATCATGTAACAAATGGATTCTATATTTGCAATGCAGATATATATATTGTGGTATTATATCTTGTGGAATTGTGTAAAATATTGCAGAAATGAGATAGGCATGAGAATTGGAAGGGTTTAACCTTTGTGGTATAAAAAACAGTATCATAAACACATTTGTATCATGATGTTGTATTGTAAAAAACATTATGGAAGATTGGTTTGATAAATTTATGTAGAGTTGCCATGATTTGTTGCTGTAAATAGCTTTTGTAGGAATGAAAAAGTTTGATGTGGGCATTGCTAAGACGAAAGTTGGTCATTAGATTATTCTCTGTGTTGTTAATTAGTCATGTGTGTTGTTTGATAATGTATTATATAAAACAGTATCACAGAAAATAATATCATAACAGAAATGGCATACGTGCTCATAATTTTTATTATAATATGTTTTCGGAATCGTCTCGACAGATGAATTTTTAGCCACTGCGTACGATGAATTTTAGCCATTTGAAGTCATCTCTTTAAGCTTAAAATTGAAATTTTTAATTTTTCTTGTCTAAAGAGTATCATACATACTAAAACAGTATCATAAATAAATGTATCTTAACATATTAATATCATACATAAAAATATCTTAATAAAACAGTATCATAGATAAATGTATCTTAACATATTAATATCATACATGAAAGTATCTTAATAAAACAATATCAGATGCTTCAACCCAATAAAATAACATTATCATAAATTAAATAACAGTATCATAGGTTGAAATATTATTATAATAAAATAGTATCAAATATATAACTAAGTAGAGATGTTTTAATGTTTGAAGTAATGATATTGTTCTTAAAATGATCAATTAGTAATACAAAACCATTGATACTGCATGCATTCAATAACAATATCATATATTGAAACAGTATCATAGATTGAAACATTATCATAGTAAAACAGTATCATAAAAAACGGTATCATAATAAAACAGTATTATACAAAACAGTATCATACTAAAATAGTATAGTATAAAACAATATCACAATAAAAACCGTATTATACAAAACAGTATCACTAAATTAGTATTTTTTTTGCAATTGCAGTGATATGTTGATCTTTTAACGCTAAAATATGATTTTAATTGAATTAAATTTTGATCATATAACTTTAAAGTCTATAAGTACAACAATAGTGGCGGCCTTGAATTTACCCTTATTTTTTCATATTTTTTATTTTCTTGGAAATTTAATACAATTTATACTTGGTTTACAACTGAGAAAAAACCTAAATACTCAAATTAATATTTTTGCAAATTGCACTATTGATTGTTTGTGAAATTAATATAAAAATACACTTAATAAGTATAATTTACTAATAATAGTACAATTTTTTTTAAAGAAATAGAGTTGATTGGCTGGTTCTCGTGGGTTGCTAGGTTAAAAAAATTCAACCTTGGCTCTCCATAATTAACGGACCAACACGTGAACCAGTTCAAAATGAAAAATGATTACATTGGATTCAATTCGATCTTTTAATGAGTTAGATCTCAAATTGAAAATGTTCATTTTGATACCACTAATTTTACTCCTTATATTGAGTCAAAATCCATTGATATTAAGGTTATTCTTAAATGCACGACGCCTTATTGTATAAAAACTCTATACATCGAACACAATAACAATTACAAATTTTTCGGAGATTCATTGCTTATATTTGTGTCAAATTATTATTGTAACAGTGGCTTTCTTCTCCTGTTTTTATTTTTTTATTTTTTAGTTTCTTTTTCTCTGTTTTGTTTTACTATTTTCTATCTTTTTACATACAACTGTCTTTTTGTCAAATTGTTGTTATTTAAGAAGAAATCGTTAGCGAAGATTTGTATACTTATTTTAAAAGGTTGATGATGATTTTGCTATGTTTTTTAAGTTTAGAAACTTGCAATTGTATGGTAGATTGGGGACTGACTGTGCAATTCTCCATCCAATTTATTTGCCATAATTCTTAATCAATAATTTTGAATTCGGTAATTTACAATTTTGGTTCCCAACCTTTCAAATTTGTAACTAATCTACCACTGACCAATTTTTTTAGTACCAAACATCACCAACTTTTCAATTTGTTGCAAATCACGTCCCAATTGACATATTTCGACGGTTTGCCCTCTTTTTTAAATAAACAAAAATAGAAAAAAAAGCTAAAAACAACAAAAAATAAAAGAAAATTACAAATAAAGTCTCATAACTTTTAAAAAGCACAAATTAACTTCATCTTCCCCATATTCCCAATCTACCCATCCGATTGAGAATCTGAGGATGGTCGAATAGATGAGGTGATGCGTGTGTTTGAAGTTTTGACCCCATTAAGAATCTGAGGATGGTCGAAGAGGATGAGGTGATGCAAGTGTTTGAAGTTTTGACCCCATTAAAAGAGCCTAAGGTGGTCGATAATGAGCAATTAAAGATGTATCACAATCATCATCTAGAGCAACAACCTGGTAATGAAACCATGAATCAAGAACCTCAATTTCAACAAAACGCTATGAAATCTGGATATATACACCATATACCAAGTTTAAGCCTTCGACCTCTGCTGTAGGACTACACAAAAAAAACCGTGAAACCGTAAATCAAATCGAACCCGTTGGTTTGAAATCGTTGGTTCGGATCTACGTGGACCGTAGTTTTTTTTTTCCCCCTTAAATAGAATCAAAATATTTCAAAATGGTTTGGTTTAGGTTTCAATTTTCAAAAACCGCACAAAATCAAACTGAACCGCATTTAAATTTTTAAATTAAAATTTAATTTTATTAAATTATAAATGTTACTGTTTTCAGAAAAAAAAAAAACCAATTCGTATTTCACACGCTACACGGCTACAGCAATACAATTACAAATTATAAAATGATGATTGTTAATATTAAAAAGCTCAATTCTTTAACATTAATATATTGAGACTTCATTAAAAGACCCAATTAACTAACTTTTAGACTTCACAGTTCACATTTCACACGTTGAGGGTTCATACTCAAATCTGGTTTGTGACTTTGCCCTTCTAAGTTCCAACTTTCAAGAGATTTTAGGCCTAAAGTCGTTCTGGTCTCCATCGTCGTCACCACCGCAAAGACCACCACCGATCCGTCCACCACCCTTAAATTCCAGGTATCGTTTCAATCTTATTGGTTATTTGAATTTTTGCATTTAATTCCAATCTTCTTTGTTCTTTGAATTTTTGCAATTAATTACAATCACATAGAATCAATTATTTAACAACTATACTGTTGATTTTAACATTTCTCATCAGGGCATTTGCTGAAATATGGAATTTTGGAGCTGAAATTTAAGATTGACAATTTCACACCATAAAGAAGAAGAAGAAAAAAAAAACTCATTGATATGCTGAAATGGACTAATGTTCTATCAACTATATGATTATTGACTATTTGATCTATATGAAATCAAATTAACTATGTGTTTATTCTTTTCCTTAGCTAGTTACGTGTATTACCCTGTTGTTTCTTTTCCATAGCTTAGCTTCCTAATTTTTTCTTTTTTCTTTTTGAAGATATGGATCTAATTCTAGAAAAAGTTGATGATGTAATTTCAATAGATGATGACCCTGCAGATATGAAAATGGAAGAGAAATGCAAGAAGGGAAACAAAAGGTTTGAGGTGTGGAATCATTTTAAAATTCGGGAAGATGAGAAGACAGAATGTAATTATTGTGGACAAACATATAAGCATCATGCTAAAAACTGTGGATCCTACCCTTCTTTAGCAATCAAATGCACATAGTTTGAAGTTTTTTTTACTTCTACGCAATATGTCGTTGTTTTCATTCTTGCATGATTAATCCATTATCTTAATTAATCCAGGGATTTGCAGAGCCCTGATGAAATCATTAATAAATTGCTTCAGAGTTTTGATGGTTCAAATGCTTGTGAGGATTTTGTCGGTTTGGTTCAGACATGGTTAAGAAAATTAAAGGTATTCTCAACTCACTCTACTTTTGCTGATGAAGCCAGAAAGAGTGCTGCTATTTCTATATTGTTGCTTCTAAAATTTTGAGTGGAGAAAGTTATTGGAATGTTGCTAGATGCTAACTTGCTACTACTTTTTTGCCTTTTTGTTTGTATTTCGAATTTTAGACAAATATAAATGTAATTTAACATTTAACATTATTAGTTTTCGTTGAATCTTATATGTTAACTTGTTTTAAATATATTACTATAAGTAAACTGCATATCAAAACAAAACCAAACTGCAAATAATGGTTTGGTAATAAAATGATTTGGTTTGGTTTGAAAAAATTCCAAATAGTGTGAAATGGTTTGAGTTGAAAACATGGCACAAACCGCCTAAACCGAGCAGTTTTCAATGAAATGGAAGGCACAAATTAAGAAACCGCACAACGCCCTCTGGTGCCGATTATCTTTCTTTTCCTTGAATCTCAAAATTTGATATCCGTGTTTCATTCCGGTCCATTGGATCGCGGTGAAACACAAGGGCGACTTTCGAACTACATAAAACTCTGTAGTTGCTCAACTTCAATCTATTCTCGGAGAACTTCAAGCAAGAGAGTCCGAATTGCGCCCAACTAGTCTCTTTCACAATGAACTGAAAAGCTCAAATTTCAAGTTCCATCAAGATTTCTTTGCAGATCCATCTCACCCTACATGTTTCCAATAATCAATATGTTCGGACTCTAAGGGCTGTTCTCTTTGGGTGTTTCAACCATTTTCTATTTTGTGTTTTTGAAAATAGTGAAAACACGTTCTTTTACCATTTTGAAAATGCATTTTCCAAAATACCCAAAATTTATCAAAGGAAATAGAAAATGATATTTTCATCATTTTCGCTTTTGTGTACAAAATGGTCTGTTTTCCAAAACGGTAGAAAGCGCGTTTTCGTTGAGGGGTCATGGTTTCGAGTCCATCATTGACATTTCTATTTTTTTTTTTTTAATTTGACGCTGGGAAAAGTAATTATAATTTAACCATTTTCCGCATTTTTTACATAACCCGTCTCCTTGCCCAAATGGTCAAGACGCGCAAAGCAATGTTGCATGTCGGGGTTGAATCCCAAAGCATTCCCAGCTTGTGTTTAATTGTATTGAATTAAAATAATTGTTTTTAATTGTTTTTAATTATTTTTAATTCCAAATATACTTGTATTTAATTGTTTTAAATTTTTTGTAATTCCAAATATAATTGTTTTTAATTGTTTTGAATTAATATAATTGTTTTAAATTATTTTTAATTCCAAATAATTCCAAATATAATTGTTTTTAATTGTTTTGAATTAATATAATTGTTTTGAATTCCAAATATAATTGTTTTTAATTGTTGTTAATTAATTATAATTTGTAATTCCAAATAATTCCAAGTTTTTAATTGTTTTTAAATGTTTTTAATTATTTTTAATTTTTTAATTCCAACAATAATTATTGATAAAAGTTTTTAATTATTTTTAATTCCAACAATACATATTTTGATTTGTTTTAATTAATAATTGTTTTAATTCCAAATAAGTCCAAATTTTAAAAAAAATGTCAAAGAAACGTTTTCGAAGTTTTCTCTGCTTTTGTAAACACTTTTCAAAATTTCAAAAAGAACGATTTTCAAAAATTTTAAAACAAGCACTCAAAACACAAAACACAAAATGAATTCAAAACTCAAAACACAAAATAGAAACGCATAAAGAGAACACCACCTAAGTATTTTTGGAGAAGATAGAGTTAATTTGTGTTTTTTAAAAGTTATGAAACTTTATTTGCAATTTTTTTTTTTAGCTTTTTTCTATTTTTTGTTTATTTAAAGATGAGGGAAAAATCGTCAAAATATGTCAATGAGGATGTGATTTGTAACAAATTGAAAGTTTGTGGGTGTCTGGTGCTAAAAAAAATTGATTGGAAGTAGATTAGTAACAATTTTGAAAGATTGGGGAACAAAAGTGCAATTTACCCTTTTGAATTCGATCATTTACCCCGGGTTAAATTAATTCCCACGCTCGCCCCATTAGTGAGTCCGACCCGTTGTTCAACGACCTGAATTATTTAGGTACAAAATAAGGAAAAAATCCGTTGCATCGTTGTCCAACAGAAGGATCTAGAAACCCTACTGAAACGTACTATATAAAGTATCCGATTTCCTCCACAGCTCTCCGCCCCTAGTTCTCATTTCCACTTTTCTTTATCTTTCTTCTTCGTAGATACTGAATTTTTAGAGAGAGAAAGTAGTATTCGGAGAGATTTGAGCAATGGCGGATACGGAGACATTTGCTTTCCAGGCTGAGATCAACCAGCTTTTGAGTTTGATCATCAACACTTTCTACAGCAACAAGGAGATCTTTCTTCGTGAACTCATCAGTAACTCCTCTGATGTAAAGCCTCTCATTCTGTTTCTCTTTTACATGTTACCCTTTTCTATAATAGATGCGTCTTCAGTTGTTTTGCTTTCTTTTGTTACTCTGTTTTATGATCTGCCTTTTATATCTGATTTTAGTATCATTTATAGTCTCTCTTCTTAAAATTAGGATGTATCAATGTATTGGATTAGTTAAGTTATTATTTGTGTATAATTTGTTATGAACTAGTACTTGCAGTGTATATTTGTTTGCTTAATAGCTTTTGATTTCGTATTTACCTGTGTACATTATGTACTCCACGCAGTTTAATCTTATTGTAGCCGATGAAGATGATTTTAAATTTTGAAGACTGTATTTTCTTTTGATTTGCGTAAAATCTTGTCTTCTCGCTCAATTTTATATGATATTGGTTTGGAACTAATTGCTAAATATTCGTTCCTATGGATGAATAAACTTTTTCATAATCAAACGTGTACAAGCGCAATTATTGTGAGAATTTGTGTAAGTAGTTGTCATTTGTGCTTCCCCACTAATGGACAGACTCGTAACTGCTATTGTTATGACCTAGTTCCCTTGATTGAACACGATTAATCTTTAAATTGATCAATTGTATCATGATTCAAACTGATGCCAAAATTCAACATTCACTTAGAATTATTTGTTACATTCACTCTTTGTTCGTCCTTTCACAATTTGATTGATGAGTTGCTTGAAATGTGCTTATAATATTCCCCTCAAGTGATTTATTTTAGGAAATATTGCTTTATCAAGTAGGAAGATGCTAATTATATTTGTATAACGTGGAATGATACATCTACCAGGCTCTAGACAAGATCCGTTTTGAAAGTCTGACTGACAAGAGCAAACTCGATGCTCAACCAGAGCTCTTCATCCACATTATCCCTGATAAGACCAATAATAGTCTGACTATCATCGACAGTGGGATTGGTATGACCAAGGCCGGTAAGTATCAGTTTCATTGGCAGTATTTTCACTCATCTGGCTTCATTATGATTCTTAGTAACTAATTGTTTGGTTTTGAATTTCAGATTTGGTGAATAATCTCGGTACCATTGCAAGGTCGGGAACCAAGGAATTCATGGAAGCCCTTGCTGCTGGTGCTGATGTCAGCATGATTGGGCAGTTTGGTGTTGGTTTCTACTCAGCTTACTTGGTTGCTGAGAAGGTTATTGTCACCACCAAGCACAATGATGATGAGCAATATGTCTGGGAGTCTCAGGCTGGTGGTTCATTCACTGTTACCAGAGACACATCTGGTGAAAACCTTGGCAGGGGTACAAAGATTACTCTCTACTTGAAGGAGGACCAACTTGAATATCTCGAGGAGCGCAGGCTCAAGGATTTGGTTAAGAAGCACTCTGAGTTTATTAGCTACCCAATATCTCTTTGGGTTGAGAAGACTACGGAAAAGGAAATCTCAGATGACGAGGATGAGGAAGAAAAGAAAGATGATGAAGACAACAAAGATGAGGAAGGGAAGGTTGAGGAAGTTGATGAAGAGAATGAGAAAGCCGAGAAGAAGAAAAAGAAGATCAAGGAAGTTTCTCATGAGTGGAATTTGGTTAACAAGCAGAAGCCTATCTGGATGAGGAAGCCTGAGGAGATCACTAAGGAAGAGTATTCTGCTTTCTACAAGAGCCTTACTAATGACTGGGAGGAACACTTGGCTGTGAAGCACTTTTCAGTTGAAGGACAGCTTGAGTTCAAAGCCATTCTGTTTGTTCCCAAGAGAGCACCTTTTGATTTGTTTGACACCAGGAAGAAGCCCAACAACATTAAGCTTTATGTTCGCCGTGTCTTCATCATGGACAACTGTGAGGATTTGATCCCCGAATATTTGGGCTTTGTGAAGGGTATTGTGGACTCTGAGGACTTGCCACTCAACATCTCTCGTGAGATGTTGCAACAGAACAAGATCTTAAAGGTTATCCGCAAGAATTTGGTGAAGAAATGCCTTGAGCTCTTCTTCGAGATTGCTGAGAACAAGGAAGACTATGACAAGTTCTACGAGGCTTTCTCAAAGAACCTCAAACTTGGTATCCACGAGGATTCCCAGAACAAGACTAAAATTGCTGAATTGCTCAGGTATCACTCTACCAAGAGTGGTGAAGAGATGACCAGCTTGAAGGACTACGTGACCAGGATGAAGGAAGGACAGAACGATATCTACTACATCACTGGTGAGAGCAAGAAGGCCGTTGAGAACTCTCCCTTCTTAGAGAAGCTGAAGAAGAAGGGCTATGAAGTCCTTTATATGGTTGATGCTATTGACGAGTATGCTGTTGGCCAGTTGAAAGAATTTGAGGGTAAAAAACTTGTTTCTGCTACTAAGGAAGGTCTCAAGCTTGATGAGAGTGAGGACGAGAAAAATAAGAAGGAAGAGTTGAAGAAGCAATTCGAGGGTCTGTGCAAGGTGATCAAGGATGTCCTCGGGGACAAGGTTGAGAAGGTAATTGTATCCGATAGAGTGGTAGACTCTCCATGCTGTTTGGTTACAGGAGAGTATGGCTGGACTGCTAATATGGAGAGAATTATGAAGGCACAGGCTCTAAGGGACTCTAGCATGGCCGGATACATGTCCAGCAAGAAGACAATGGAAATCAACCCTGAGAACCCCATCATGGATGAGCTTAGGAAGAGAGCTGATGCTGACAAGAACGACAAGTCCGTAAAAGACTTGGTTATGTTGCTGTTCGAGACTGCTCTCCTCACCTCTGGGTTCAGCCTTGACGAGCCCAACACTTTTGGCAATAGGATTCACAGAATGCTGAAACTTGGTCTGAGCATCGACGATGATGCTGATGAAGCAGATGTTGCAATGCCACCATTGGAGGACGCTGATGCCGATGCAGAGGGTAGCAAGATGGAGGAAGTAGACTAAATCTGAAGCCTGGTTTCTGGTTGAGTGTCGTTACTTTCACATTTTCGGTTAGGTTTAAGATGTTACAGTTTTAATTTTTTTTTTTTAAATTGAACTATGGGTACTTAATAGCTTGTGCTGTTATGTTAGTTCCGTTTATATACAAGAGTTTGTTCTTTTTCACTCTGTGTCCAGTGTAAGACATGTTACTTTTTGTTTTTTTGAGTCATTTTTTGGATTTAACTTTAATAGCTGCTCCTTTGCTGGTACTGGTATAGTTTTCCAATTAAATCGTTTAACAAGTTTTACAAATAAGCTACCAAGTACAGTTAACTTCCGAGAGTTATGAAAGTTTGAATGCGTGGCTTCAAAGACGACTTGGGAGGACAAGACAATCTTTGAGACCTTTTAAGCTATGATTTAAATACTACACAAAATATATAACTTGCATCTCTTGTAGAAGATAATTTATGCAATTAGGACTGTATAAAAAAAATCGTCAAATTGCAAATCGATCAAATTCGTTGGTTAGAAATTGTTGGGTGGTCAGGTCCTTGTGAACTGTTTTGAATCAAACTAGTTGTTTGAAAATGGTTTTGTTAAGGTTTATATTTAAAAATCATTTAAATTGAATTGAATCGTTTTTTTTTATAAATAAAAATAAATTAATTTTACTTACTCATTTATAAAAGTGAGCAGAGTACTAATTTATTTAATATTTAATTTTTATCAAACTATTGAATCCTAAATTATTTAATTATTTAAATTGAATTGAATTGTTCATTATTTAGCCAAATTATTTACTAATCTCTTTCAATTTCCTTTGCATTCACATTTCTTTTTAGATAAATAATATTAATTTATGTTTAAAAAATATAATGTAATATCTATAAACAAATGTAAATATAATGTAATATTTATGTTTAAAAAATTCTCGTTTAAACTTACATTAAAAATTTTAGTTTAATTTACTTGTAAAACTTGTTTTAAATACATTACTAACAGTGTTATAAAATTGAACCGAACCATAAAAATGGTTTGATTTAAAAAAAAATTAATAATAAATTTGATTTAAAAATAGATCAAAACTATCTAAACCAAATTGTATTCACTCCTAGATGCAATGCATTTAGATGTGTTTCTAATTGATTATTCTTCGTCTCCCACACATTTAATAATTTCTACCTCCAGACGTTCAAACTCCATTATTTCTGAATGTCAGTTTGTTCTTAAACTAAACTTGACAAATATCTTAGAACTTCACTCGGACGGTTTGATCCCATTGTGTAGCTTTGGTTTTAGCTATCTTAACCCTCTTTGAACGTCTTGAAATCACAACATATTTTGCAGAATACAAGACTTGCCTGTTGCAAATTTTCATCTTGCTACCACAACACTAGACAAGAACAAAAGACTCATTTAGAATTTATTGAAACACGATGCGTTGAAGATGTTTAAATCCCACACAGGGTCCTTCAACTTTACCAATGAAGTAGAAGAACAGAAATTCCCTAAATTTTTGGCACCAAAAATATTGTTCCAGTATTTTTTTGGAACTGAACTCTCAAAATCACTGCTCTCGGAGTTGGGAGCTAAGATGTAAGTTAATACCGATTTAAATATAGTGTCTAATTAACTCATCAAGCATATCCGGCAGGGTTTCAAATCACAAAGTAGCCAAAGAATTCAGTAAAAGAGGTACACGCAACAAGCTGGTTAATAGATTTATATTATTCTCTCATCTCCTCCTTTCATCCCGGTAAGGTCCTTCATTCTCTTGATCCTTCAAGAATCCAAGGAAAGCAAGAAAGCCAAAAAAGAAGAACCCGCCTGACCAATGGCCACCCCCACCGCCTCCGCCACCCCCACCATCACCATCATCACGCGGGGGAAATCCTGTCCCACCATCATCGAGTTCTGGAGATTTTTCCTTTCCTGAAATCCATATAAATAGGTAATGTACCGAAATTTGCAGAAAAGGCCGTTTTCTTGTACAAATGAGGTTCGAATTGAGAAGAAGAACAATCATGCAAGATGATAAGATGATGAAGTTTTTCTCTCCATATATCTGGAGAAAGATCTTAGATGAAACAAAACATAAATTTATAGTTGAATGACCGTGAGTGTAAACCATATACTGCATAAACAGCAGACAAACCCGAAGCTGATGGAAGAAGATAATTAATACCTTGAATAGGTGCAACAGTAATGGTTGATGATTGCCGTGTAACTGTTTGGGTTTGCTCTGCAGCACAAGTCGCGTTCTGTCATTGAAAGCTAATCAGAACTGGCACTTTCGATCAGCCAATATTCAGAAGATGAAAAGTCAAAAAAAAAAAAAAATTCTCACATTTTTCAGCATCAGGTAATTTTATGGAACCTGACAATGATTCTGCATAACTTTTCGTGAAGTAACTATGAGTAATGTGTGTAGCTAATATAACCAGGCAGTAAGATGAAAGTGTACAAATCATTACTGCTTGTCAGAAAGGGAGACAAAAACACCTAAATGACATAATTTTGTGCCAGAACTCGCTTAGCTTACCAAGATTGACAAATGTCAATGCGCTCAAAGAAGGAACCAAGCCCATATTTAGAGAATATTTGGTCAAGTCTAGAAGTATGTAAAAGTTACTGCTTACTAAATTTTTGTTTGCAAATATGTTTGGGTAAGTTACTTATTCTGAAAATAACTCTTACTTTATTCTTAAAATAAGTAACTTCATTATTTCCAACTTTGACAAATAAAAAAATTATTTATTCTAAAAATTGATTATTTACTTAAGTAAACTTTTTAAGCTTCACCAAACATGTTCTTCGTCTCAAAAAAGAATCAAATTCAATATTTTCTGCCAGTTGAAGGATTACTAAATAAGCAATGCCAATGGTCAGCTCCGAGGACAGACTATCCCTCTCAAACAGGATACCAATCAATTGCAAATGGCGAATTAAATTTTTATTATAGAGTATGAGACATTACCAGAGCAGCAGAACATGTTATAGAAGCAAGCTGTGCTCGAAAAGCTTGTGTTGTAGTTCTTCTTCTTTCAAAGGGACGAAACTGCAAGCGAAGTGGCTTCAGCCCAACCGGGCAAGATCCAACACGTTTGATTTGCTTCAGCCATCGATCTTCCGATCTCACTGTGGCAACAAAATCCAATCTATTTTAAATTCTAGTACAACTACATACTAAAACATGTCACATGTCACCTCCCACAACAACAACAACAAGAATGATGCTAAGAGGAACATCAATGAGGATAAAACATCAAGCAATATGCATTCTCAGGTTCCTAATTTCACAATCTCGATGTTCTTGTGAACTTAGATGCAGAAATAAAAGCATTATAATGACAATCAAGGTAAATCATTAAAAATGAACTTTCAAATCTATAAAAAACCAGCATAAATGAAACCTATTTATTTCAATCATCTTGATGCACAATGCAGTCTCTTCAAAGACAGAAATTAAAGTCCCACATAATCCATGAAATGTGGTCCATGATCTCTGAAATGCTCTTCAAAAAATGCAGTTACATATCCAAAGAGATGAATTCTTTAGAGAATGCAGTTGCCCATCTTGTTGCTTTACCAGCAAAGCAGGCTCCTTGCACTCTTCTTTGAAACGAAAGAATCACTTTAATCTTGTATTGGGAAAGACTCCTACAAACAAATGTCACCATGTCTTCTTCTTCATGTGGAGGCTAACAAGAAAACATACTAACCAACTATAAACAAGATGATGTTATTTTTTTTGAGTCAATAGCATACCCCAAGGTCGTCATGTTTCCAATACATTTTCACCCTTCTAAATGATCTTGTAAAGGCATAACCCCTCGCCAAGTAAGTTTGTCTATCCCCACCATCATGAATAGCATTCAATTAATAACTTCAAGTGCTGCAGTTAAAATTGCCAAATAGTTGCACCAACATCTATATCCAAGAACCATAAACTGTATCTCTTGCACAGGCTTCCACATAGATACAAATCGAAATATCACATTTAGGCCAGGGTATTTTATTTGGAACCGAAGTTCCCAGACCGGAATCGGCGGTTCCGGTCAAGCGTAAGACAAAAAATTCAGTTCCGATTCTAAAGAACCAAGAATCGACGGTTCTGAACAAGTTCTCGGTTCTTAGGAACCGGCTCTGGGTATCCAATTCAGAACCGGAATTTCCTCTTTTTAAATTTTTTTTTTTTATGTTTACTTTTTCATTATCCGATTTACACATTAAGAAAAACATTTATTCCAAATTTACAACTTACACTAATAGATGTAAGAAAAAAATTTATTCCAAGTTTACAACTTATATTTCTAACGCAAATTTGCTTATATGTACATAAGGTTAACTTGAATTGACCACAAACTAGTGATTAAAAATAAAATAAAAATAAAAATAAAAATTGGGTAGAACCAGAACGGTTCCAGTTCCGATTTAAAAGTGGTTGGTTCCGGTTTTTTACTACCCGAACCAAACCACCCGACGCCCAAGAATTACATAGTTTATGTACCAACAATTAAATAAATTTTAGTACCATTTCAGTCAATAAAAATAGTGATAAACTGAATTGTGATCATCCTTGTCAACAAAACATGATTGATGATTCCAAAGCCCAAAAACAATTATCTTAAATTAATCAAAATGCACATGTATATGTATCGAGTATACTCATCTCGAATACTAAGATAATGGAAAATTAGAATCCACATACCAATAGATAATGTTGTAGCTGGGCCAACAGTAGCACTGGCACTTAATGACATCTTGAGCAAATTACTTATCCACCTGAAAACAGAACATAATTTTGATGATGAGAAAGATGGAAAATACTTTTTTATATTTCATTTCCAATTACAAACAAAAGATAAGTAATGATGAAGCTCTAAGTTGGTAAACCGAGTGTAGATGTTGCAGATTTACTAGAATTTCATGTCATCCAACAAATCAAGAAACAATTGTATTTTCTTTTAAATGAAACTGAGGGCATGTTTCTAATAATAAATAAAAAAGGACAGGGAGTGCATAATCAGCTTTTTTGAGGTGTACATGTGCACATAGATACACAACAGTATAGTAATTTATAGAAGCAAATTTTTTGCTCGTGAAGAGTCGATTTATATCTGATGAAATTAAAAGCTACTTTAAACCAGTCAAACATGGAAAAAATCCATAAAATTAGTATTATGTCCTGTTTCAAAGTTTTCAATCCCACAAGCTGTCATTATTCCATTTTCTTCCAATAGTTCAACCTATCAGAAAAATTATTAGCCAATGAACATGGTTTAGGTGCTGTTTATCGTACTAGAATGAATAAAATAACAAACGTAAATACCTGTTAATGAGAGAACGCGAAATGGTGTGAGGATAAATTTAGAAAGTAACAGCTTAGGTGGTCTAACATATCCTGCGTAAGTCTAAAGAAGACCCCATTTCTACTAGTTCGAAGAGTAGAGATTGGTCAAATAAACATAGTGTGTGACGATTGCACATAACTTGATTGCATTGGTCGCACGAGATTTTCATTGTCCTAATTCAAATTCTTCAAAATAATTATGAAAAAAAAAACACACACACAATTAAGTTTTACCAAAACCATCACATCATAAATTTCAAGAGCAGAAGCATCCCATTATCAACCAAATTGACCTATTTTTCAATTCATATGACCAATATAGGGGTAAATCGACGCGGATAATTACTTCTGAAGGCTAGAATAATTAACACAAAAATATATATAACATGAAAAAAAGAAAATCCTCAATAGAAAAACAATTGAATTCTTGATTGTACCTGGAATTGGACAGAATAGCAGAGTAGGGAACCGGGCGGTGGGGATACTGGGTGGAAGAGACGAGTTAGGAGGAGAGAAAGGAGAGAACAATGGGAAGATGAAGATTAAAATGCTTGCTTGGCACGTGATTTTCTTTTTTGTTTTTGTTTAAATAAACCGACATTTAAATTATTTTTTTCCGAAATTTAATTTACAAATTAAATAATATTTCATTTTTTTCTTTAGATTTTTATATTATGTAAATGTAATAAATTTATACATAATCAAATTAAATAATTTTAAATATCATTCTAAAGGACATAATAATATGTTTGGATGTGTCTAAAAGTAAGTCAAATTTTTTTTAAGTTACTTATTTTATCAAACATAATTTTTAAAATTACTTTTAATTTTTACGTTTTCAAAAAATAATTTTTAAGCACAACAAAAGATGCTCTCATCAAATAACTCTATTCTCTTGTATAGAGTTTAAAAATAGTTTTAATTTTTTTTTTTTGAGATTTTGAAAAAAAATTGGTAAAATATGTAGTTGAAAAATTGATAAAAGTTCTGAGTTTTATTAAATATATGATTAAAAATGAATTTAAAAAAAAAAATAAAAAAAACTGTTTCAAACATGCTCTTAGAGCAAATAATGTCACTGTCTCAAAATTGTTGATTTTTTTTTTCTTCTTTTCTTTTGTAGTTGTACAATTTATGTTAGATAATTGATGGTGTGTTTTAGTTTTTCTTAGTTTATCAAAATCATTTTAAGGGGTGCTTAAAGTATTTATAAATCTACAATATAGGTCTTTCACAAGCAATGTGAAATATAATTTGTTGACTCTCGATCCAAGCCGGATTCTAGATCAACAATGAGTTGTAATCTTTTGTTTCAAGCATCCTTTTCTTCCACTTTACACCAAATTGTCAGCTAATATAGGCAGTTAGAGTGGCTACCATATATGTTCCGATACTCAAGTTAGGATGCATATTTTAGTGGATTGGTTCAACTTAATAATTATATCTCTAAATTATCTAGAAAAGATGTATAAACATTGGATTGGATGATTGAATCAAGAATACTTACCTTCTACTCCCCGTTCTCCATTATATTTATAGCTCGAACTTAAGTGGTACAAGAGTCTCCAAATTCTACACGTGTGTAATTGAACTTTGTCTTTCAAGTAGTCACTGTTGTCGTCGTTCTTTTATGCGTCTGACTTTATGTTTGCAGATTGTCACTTCACCTCAATACACTCTTTGTCTCTAACAGAGTAATATGACATCATTATAGTTGTCCCATCAAAAAGTCACGTCAGTCCGGTCTTTGCTTAATGTTCCGGACTGCTTAGTTAAGAAGTCCGGAGGAACTTAAGGTATTTTCCAAGTGTTGCTAGGTGGTTTGTCTTACTCGAAGTTGAGCTGGCAATTAAAATGACACGAGTAACATAAGCCATTTGGATGCGTTATTAAGAGGCGTAACACAATTAGTAAATCAACGTCCATGATGGTCTAGTTTTTTTAGGTTGGGCGACTTCACGGAACCACTATTTTACTAAAAGTAATCCTCCCCAAGTCACTTCGTCTGTCCTACAAGACGAGTGCTTGCTCTGATACTAATTACAACAACTATTTTGGGTAGAACTCTACCTTAAAATCAACTTGTAAAGAGAAATTGCTTACCGTACAATTTACTTTGTAGGAGAGGTATATATAAAACTAATGATCTAGACTCAAAGCAAGCATAAACCTATGACCCGAGACAAGAACGATGTTTGTGCCAAATATCAAATTAGTCATTTTATTTTATTTTATTTTTACTCGTTCAGTCATTAAAATTTATAATAATTTTACCATTAATCACTTCATTAGAAAACTTAACATATAATCTAATTTAACATCTACTAAGTTTCAAGTTAGTCGCTCAGCATGTGCCGTTTGAATTTCTTAAATAAAACATGGACAAGTTCCTTCATGCAAGACCGGAATTTCACCTTTTATTGCTATTTTGCAGGCTAGGGTAAAGATTAGTTTAAATAAAAAGTAAATTTTAGAATATTTTTTCAACAATTACTGTTTTATTCCAATTAATTAAGTTTAACCAAGTGAATTAACATATGTTACTCCAGCCTGGCACTCAATGGAGGCACGCCATAGTATACATTCATTTTTTCTAATCGAATGATTAATGGTGAAACCATTAGGTCCGTTATAAACTTTTCGGACTAAATGGGTTGGGAAGAAAACTTTAATAAACTTTAAATGCCTATCATATCTCTCAAAAAGTGAATGATTCGAGAGTCACGTGACATTTTAACATCAACATGGACGAAAATAGTGAACTGGAGATCAAAGTGGTAGTCAATCGTAAAAGGTAGAAGACATTAACAAGGAAAAGAGTAATTTGAATAAGTTGGGAAAATCCGTCGCAGTTTTCCCTTCTAGGAAATGTATAGATTGATTTGATACACATAATATGATGCATATGGTCCAGCTGCTCAATGAGAAAAATTGAACAAGTTCCTTATAGCAAAAATCTGTTGGGCATGGCCATGGAATCATAGATCATTACAGGCTTACAGCAATCTAGAAACTGTGTGTTCTTTTTGAGGGTCTTTAGACCTTCAACAATCAAAGTGATTTCTTGGATTGGTCGCTTCAACTCTAGCTCTTGCTCTAACACGCTCCCGCTTTGATAGTCACTCGTTGTATTTACAACTCATGCTCGCGCTCCACCAGCACACGAGGGTTGATTCTGGTAGGTACATTTTAGATGTTCAAATGATTGTACGTATACCTTGAGGTGTGGGCCACCTTGAGCCTGGGCGGTCGAGCCCAGGTTTACACCCCCAATACATGATATAGTAGAGTATTTATCTTCAATGCAGCATGACTTGCAATGAAATCTGTAATAGACAAAGCTGGAAATGCAAATTGATCCTAAAGATACATTGCAATATAAATACAAACCTATTAGGCTGGAAAGAGGAATGGTAATACAACAGTACTGGAGTGGATTGATGAAAGAAGTGCATTTAATTAATTCGTCTTATATTTAATCGTAATACAGCAGCTTACTTAACAAGTAAAAAGTCCTAAGCAGTGGAAGAACTAAATTGCAACGAAAAACATAAATAGTCGATTTGATACATACAGCATATCTTCTCCACAGGGAGAATAAGGAGAATTCACGGGTAATTTCTGGCTTCTCTTCATCTAACCTGGTTTCTGTCAAGTTCTTATTTTCGTCTCTTATATATCTTTTCCAAGAACAGTTTCAACACTGCCTGCACTTCCTTGCTCGGATGAGCTTCAATTGATTTGGTTATCTTCTCATAGCTCTGGCTCTCGTACTCAAAATATATATCCTACAAAAAAACCCCAAGATAATATCAATAAATATGAGATGTGATGAAAACCAACTTCCAACTAGCACCCTAAAGATGTTTCCTCAAGTTTTTGACTCTTTGATTACGACAAATAATCATGCCAGAGAAAAGAAACCTGAAGTTTGAGAGTTTTATAAAGCTCTTTGATTTTCGCTACACAAGCAGGATCCTCTTTCCCGTAATTCTCCTGAAAGTGAAGCTCAATTATAAGTAAATCCACCACAAAAAAACGTGAAAACAAAACTAGTGGGAGATTTCTGTTTATAACATACGTATAGAGTCTTCTTTTGTTCCTCATTACAGTGTTCCAGGGCTTTCACCACCAACCAAGAGCACTTGAAATCTTCAATATCTGTTCCAATCTGAAAATAAGCAAAACCGAGGTTAAAATAATATTCTAGTTTAAGATCAAGGGTCGGGATATTTGCACTGACGACATTGCAATTATAGACATCCTCATTTTTACCTTACCAATCACCTCAGGATCTCCAAAACAATCCAGATAATCATCCTACAAAAACAGCACAGGAATTTTAATTTACATTTTATAGCCCAAAGTGGAAGTTTGAAGAAGAATACTAGATATTTTTAGCGCTGAGAGACTGAGATCATGTTTGGCTAAGCTTAAAAAAAGTAAAAGTTATGTTTAAGCAACTTTTTGCTTTGGATGTTACTTTTTCTTGCTTTAAAAAAAAGTAACTCTTACCTAACTCCAAAAATAAGCAACTTATTTTCAATTTGACCAATAAATTTATTTTATATATTTCAAAGCTTACTTTGTTATAAATATACTTAATTGAACTTTTCAAGCTTATTCAAACTGCTCTGATTTGGAAATTCACGTTTGTTCATTTCAAGTTTCCAGACGACACCGACTATGCTAATATCACCCACCTGAACTTGAAAATAAGTACCCATTTCAATGAGTACATTCTTTACATCAACATGATTGTCCAGATTCTCACCAGACATAAGAAGTGCACAGGCCACCTGCAAATGTTTACTTAAACAAAATCAAATTTCAAGATAAACTCAAAAGTACGCTCAACATGTGAGGTAGGATTAGAAGATAAAGCAACTTGAAATACATCAAATTAGCTATGTCCCTATTCAAAGAGTAGGATTTCGCTTACAGGAAGATAAAATGAGTAATAGGCGGTTTTGTACTGAACAATCTGATGATGCCTGCACAAAAACAGAAGAACGTGTGTGATAAAAATTAAAAGTTTTGTAACAAAGAGTAAAGCAAAACACCAATGGTATGTCTGGCAGCGAGTCAAACGAAAATATGGATGGAATTTGTAATAAGCTACTTCAGTTTGAATGAGATATTTATAGTTTCAGTTATGCTGCCGAAAATGGGGTCCACAATCATAGCCAATTCAAATTTCACACTTACAGAGGTAATGAGTACTTAGATAAATCTTTCTCTCCAACAAGTGTAGTGATCAAATCTATCATCTGTCCATGCGCTGTCTGAAATTCTACCTGTCCAACAGCGGTATAGACTCAGAAGTGAAAAAAGAACTGTTCTTCAGAAAAATAAAAGCAATTCAGTTGTTCGGTTGTACAGATAGAACCATACCTCGTTAAATAAATCAACCAGATCCACATAATAAGGCTTCCCTTTGAAATGATATTTGAGAATTCTTGAGATATGATTGCGAAGTATTATTCCGTCATTCAAAGCAATCATCCCAACCTATGAGACAAGTATCAAAAGAAAGTCATTCCTTGTCATAAACTGTCTACAGACATTTTAAAAGCAATCTAGAAAAACCAGAATATTTTCGAAAACAAACCAAACCTTGGGTAATCTGAACCAACATGGTTGACCTCGGCGTGTATGAGAGTTATCCATAATATCATCAAGAACAAGAAAATATGCTTGAAGCTGCATCAATTTGCTTTTCATCAATTCCTGAGGGCCAAAATTAATAACACAAAAGAAAAAAATTATGAAACCACTAAGAGCGTGTTTGGCTAAGCTTAAAAAGTGAAGTTACTTTTTAGGTAATTTTTTGTCTCCAAACATATTTGAATATTCTCTTTTTACTTATTTTTCTAGTAAAAAAGTTACTTTATTTAAAGTAACTATTGCGTTAGTGTCAACATAAGTTACTTACTCATTTCCAACTCTTATCAATAAAATTATTCATTTTATAACTTACTTATTTACTTGTAACTTTTTAAGCTTAGCCAAACATGCTCTTTGTTGTTATCATGATACAAGATGTAAATATTGAACACAAAATGACATTTTTCAGTCAGTATACCCATTCAATGCACCAGCCAAGAGAGCATGCAAGAAACACTTCGTCATTGGTCAGTTCTTTTCCTTGTTTCAGCAACTTATAGCTGTCGACGACGGAGAGACCTCGATTCAATTTTCCTGCAAAAAAAAAAAAAAGAAGGAAAAACAATCACCACATTGAAGATAGAATATCAATCCTCTTCAATTAACTGCTAAATACGAGTTTAATACAGCAGAAAATATCTTAAAGAAGAATAATGCAAATAACTGAATTCCCACCTCCAGGTACATTGTAGTCCAGCATCTGTAATCAAATGTAGTACATTTAGATGCATAGGAATACATACATGGTCAAATAAAGGAAACACGAATTACATAAAGTGTTCAACATAACTACAACAGAATTATAGTGTGTGTTCAGGCAGACACGTTAATACGATTTTTCAAGAATATGTACGGAAGTAACTTGGAGCTGCAATCCAGAAAAAATAAAAAATATACATAACTTGGAAGATTGAATTTTCAAACACAGCATATGTTCTGTTCAGACTGGTTGGATAGATTCATTACATTTTATTTAACCACGTGATATAATAAGGAAGTGAATGCATGTTTGCTACACAATACTAGAAAGGACTAGAGAAAATACTAAACAGGATTTGAACTTCTTTTTCTTAATTAATACTATACAAGGTTGTCCGATCTTCTCTACCCCAGTCAATGTTAGTTGTGACGAGAACAAAAAGATCCAACTGCTCCTACAGTCCGAAAATGACAGTTCGGAAATTTCCACTCAAACACGTCAGAAAAGTCCGAAACCTTGAGAATTTGAGGTTAATCGTGAAAACATACTATCCTCATTATGGATAGATATGGAAGGGCGTACCCCCACCCCAACCATCATCACCACACCAGAAGAAGCTTATCATACAAGAAGAGTGTTTTTTAACTCTTACTTTGGGTAAGTTATAAATCATGTTACCTTCTCAATGATTTCCCTCACAATCAGCAGTCAAACTGAATCCTAAACAATAATTATAGTTCAACGACAAAATGGGTCGATTTTCAGCATTGTATATTCACAGATCCCTGTAATCTAAATGAAATTCTTGCAAAACTAAAAACAATCATTGTCTACACATTCATTCATCTTACAACCAGTAAATATATGATATCATCAATAGTAGTCTAGGAAAATTTGAATACCCACAAAATATAATACTGGATACCCACTCAACAAAAGCTAATGAACAATACAATAGAATTAAAATTCAAGAATTGGAAAATCTTTGAAAACAAATTCCACCCACATTTCCATCTTGCTCAATCAGAAAAAAGACCCAGACAAAATGAAAATTGACTTACAAAACCTATACGCACTCATGGGACATATATAACTGCATTTACATGCATAAACGAGGAACTAGTGAATTACCCGCTCGACCCATTGACGAGAATCATCAGTAAACTCGAAAGCAGGGTCATTGAGCAGTTCTGATTTCAGAACGGAGTAAACTTCCAAGAATTTCGATCTCAGATCGCTCATCGTTTCCAGAGATAGAGAGATTGTGTGTGTCAATTGAGAGAAATGGATTCAAATGGAGTGATTGGTGTAGTTGTTGGGGGCCTGAATTAAAATGTGATAGTGATATATAAGAATACAACAAAATTGTGAGCAGGCTGTGGAAAATAAGTCCCAAATCTCCGCAGCCTCCCATTTTTAATAGGGTAATTTGCAGGTTGAACTTTTGGCATTTTTATTCCGATTCTTTATTTTTTGACACTCGTATCTTCAATCTTTCTAATTTTGGTGACTAAAGTCTCTAACCTTTGAATGTTTAGCACTTTTATCCTCATTCTTTATTTTTTAACACCTATATCTTCAACTTTTCTTAATTTGGTGGCTGAAGTCTCCAACTTTTGAACGTTTGACACTTTTATCTTCATTCTTTATTTTTTACACCCATATCCTTAACATTTCTTAATTTGGTGGTTGAAGTCTCCAACCTTTGGACTTTTGTATCATATTTTTTAATTTTTTAATTGAAACTTATGAAAAATTTATTTAAAGCCAAGTTTTGTGAGTAATGTTGTCTATAAATGTTGGTTTATTTAAAAAAAACTTATATTTAAAAATTTTATGAGATTTTTAGATTAATTTTAATTTTTAATTGAAACCGGATCGACCTTAGTTCGATCCGGTTTGACCTTTTTTGACCTTTGACCCGTTATTTTTCTTGATCGATGGCGATTCTATTTTTACGAATATTGTATTATTCGGATAAATAATTTTATTTAGATAACTATATTTTGATTAATGCTCCATTTGGAGATATGGGCAAAAAAAAAATGAAGAATGAGGATATGGGTGCAAAAAAATTGAATTTTAATTGAAACCGGTTCGACCTGGTTCGACCTTTTGACATTTGACCCATTATCTTTTTTGGGTCGATGACTAGTCCTGTTTTCTGAATATTGTATTATTCAGATAAATAGTTTTATTTAGAAAACAATATTTTGATTAATGCTCAATTTGAAGATATGGGTGCAAAAAAAATGAAAATGAAGATATGATTGCAAAAAAATGAAGAAAATCTCATAAAATTTGTAAAATAAGTTTTTTAAATAAATCAACATTTATAGATAAAATTACTCACAAAACCTGTATTTAAATAGATTTTTCATAAATTTTAATTAAAAATTTTAAAAATATGATACAAAAGTCCAAAGATTGGGGATTTCAGCCACCAAATTAAGAAAAATTGAAGATATGGGTGCAAAAAATGAAAATTGAAGATAAAAGTGTCAAACGTTCAAAGGTTGGGATTTCAGCCACCAAATCAAGAAAGGTTGAGAATATGAGTGCCAAAAAATAAAGAATGAGGATAAAAGTACCAAATATTCAAAGATTAAGGACTTCAGCCACCATAATCAGAAAGGTTGAAGATATGGGTGCCAAAAAACAAAGAATGGGAATAAAAGTGTCAAAAGTTCAAAAATTGGAAACAGACTGCAAATTACCCTTTTTAATATGGGCAATCGGTGACAGACAAGTAAAGGTCTCATGTTGCTTGTGTGAGCATGTTTGGTTGTACTAGAAGGCCCATCTCCTGTTCCCAAGAGATGCTCGCCCAGGTGTCAGCAGGAGGTCATTTAGACAATGTTACCCTCCAAAATTTCAAATACTCTCATGTCGTCCTATCTATAACTCCATGTCCTTTTTAGTCTTTTCATAATCCAAAATATCTTCTCCCAACATCTTCTCCAACAGAATTTCTGATGGTGGTGTCTTGGTAAAACTTTAATCCTCATTCATTTAAATTATTGTTTTCTTTTTTAAAATGTTTTATAAATAACACTGTACTCCAAGTTATTGTTACATTAGCAAGTTAGTAGCGTTTTTTCGCGCACAACAAGACAAAAAACTCACTTGCAAACACCTCAGCAGGTGGGTAGCATCTCCGGCCCACTTGGAGGACAGGAGATCGGGATTGGGTTGTATTATAAGGTGTTGTTTTGGATTGATTTTGGAGTCGAACTTTTGATTTTCAAACAATTAGAAGTTGATTTAAACATTTGATAATTATTTTAAAAGTGATTATAAAATCAGCAAAATGACATCTTTTCATATTCTACTTTTAACTTATTTATTTATATATTATTAAAATACTAATTTTACCCCTAATTAATTAAACTAATTCATTTAATATCTTATGTTTATTTTCTACACATTTCAGTAATTTCACGTTATCTCCATATGCCTCATTCTTCTTCTTCTTCTTCTTCTTCTTCTTCTTCTTCTTCTTCTTCTTCTTCAACTTTCATGAATCACCATTACCGAATCAAACATTCGAGGTACGATTATTTGGTGGATAATTACTTACGTGAATTATAGCTTTTATATTTCGAAAATCTAATCAAAGAATAACATATTTTTTGGGTTTCATACATTTTGTAGAATATATACAATAATTTCAAGATTAGAACTTTGCATTAAACTCATTGGTTTTTGTGGTTTAATATTAAATTTACATCTTCTTCTTCTTCTTATTCTGAGGTTTGAATTTGTGTTCTTAGTTTTTACTTTTTATTTTCTTGACTCTTTAAAAGTTTAGTTGGTATGTTTATAAAGGAAAAAAAAATTTACCACTCGTGATAATAATAATAGTATAATAAATGTTCATTTTAGTAATTTAATACTATTACAACAATATATCACTTTTGTTTACTAAATCTCAAATGCTGCTTTTGAAAAATACAACAATTTTAAAACAAAAGTTTACTAAACACTTATCTGATTCTTCCCACAAAGATTATTTCGCAAAGATGAAAAGTTGGTTCTCTTAAAAGCACAGCAATACCAAACCAAGCCTAAAACTGCTAATATATCACTTTTCGTGGTAGAATCTGATCGTAGAATCTATGAAAATAGGTTACTGAGATTTGAATATTTTTGTTCTTGATGGATGGAGTCTTGATTGCGATGAAGACAATTTGTGTTGCAGTGGTTATTGTTTTAGAATTAAGGTAATGATTAGAGTAAGGAGAAAATTATTGAGAAAGTTTCGTTTGAGAAAGAGAGTGAAGACGTACAAATACACGGACGTATATATTCTTTTTTTCTTCCAATATAAAAGAAAATTTCCTACGGTTGTGACTATATTGCTTATCGGTAGAATTCGATTGTAGAAAAATAAAAATTAGATGGATAAGATAATATCTTGCTTCATGTTGATGGTTAAAAAATGGAGATTGATAGAAGTTGGTGGGTGACCGGTGATGAATAATGGGAAGGAACATGGTTGACAATGAGATATTTGAAAAACAATAGCGAATAGTGTAGAGAAACATAAATGATGAGAGATTTGAAGAGATGAGAGATTTTTTTGAAAATATTGAAGACATATATGTATATCAATTTTTTGTGTGAGTAGGGTGAAAACCTCCCATACGGTCGATCATAAAATTAACTAGTATACTGCTTACGCACGGTAGGATCTGATCGTATGGTTATAATTCAAATTTAACAGATAAATTTTGTAAAAGAGAGAAGAACATAGACTTGAAGAGAGAGATTTGAGAATATAGATTCTTAATAATTGATTTTGATGAAAACAGAGATATATACTTTTTTGTATCCATATGAGTAAACAACTTACTACCATCGTTGATAATTTTAAATAACATTTTATTTTTAAATATTAAAATTACTTTTAAAACTTAATTATTAAGAATGTGTTTGATTTTGATTAAAATTATTTTTTTATAAAAATTGATAAAAATTAATGAAAAGTGTGTGGTTAAAACGTTAAACACTACAGGGTTAATAACATATATACACTTATTAGACCCCTTAATCTCAAATTTCTTGGACAATTAAAATATTCTCAAAATTACTAGATTGTTAAGAAATTAAAAGAGATTTACTTGGCCTTAAAACTAGCCCATGATTAATGCGATTAATACTCAACTCAATATTAATTCTCCTTATCAGATGAAACAAGAATTGATAAAGCTCAATCGTTTCAAAAATCAGCAAGAGTTACCAGCTAAGATTATGAGAAATTCAAAATTCAAAAATGAAATCAATTGAAATCAAAATCAATTGGAAGAGGCAACAAATGTTTTTGAGAAGGTGAAGTAGAAATAAATATCAATAAATAGAGTTGCAACCATATTAATATTTAATGTAGTTAACACTAATGAAGTTCTACTCACATTAACAATTTCACATTGGTAACATTAGTTGGTAATGAATATAAATGATGTACTAAAATTACAATAAGTAAGGTTCAGCCATATCAATATTTGTTGTAGTTAACATAAAATGAGGTTCGACTCAGAGATACAAGATCATTTTGGTAACATTATTTGTTAACAAATAAAAATGACATATTAAAAAATACCAATAAATAGGTTTCTAGTCATAAGATCAGTTCATTTTTTCACATAAAAACAAAAAATCACGAATAAACTATATTTTTCATCATGTGCATACAAATGAACGTGCAATTTAGGATTGATGACAGGCATACAGATGATGACATCATAATATTGAACAGAACATGAGGTTTTTTCATATGCCCATATAATAAAATTTTGATTTATTTTGTTAATGATTAAATAAACATCCACAAGTACTAAATAACTCAAAATTATCGTGATTTACGTAAAATGAACTTCATTCACAAAATAAACTCTAATTATTTTGAAAAGGGCGCCAAAAACTTGTTCATTTTTTGGTACCAAAAAAAAAACAAAACTTGAAGAGGAAACTAATACGAATAGCATAAATAAAGAAAAAAAAAACTTTTGTGTTACAGGAACCAAAACAGTAAACTTCTTATTCAACGTCTGGGATATGATTTTCTTTGAAAACTTCATTTTCTTTTGGGCTGAATTATTTTTTTCAATACTTGTTCCTTACGTCTGGATTTGTTACTATTTCTTGCGGGAGCCATTGACAGCTACGAGAAATCTTGCGGAGTGGATATGATTTTTGAATGTAGAATTTGAGAAATTTTTAGAAATTTTGCGACATTTGGTAATGATTCTAGAATTTGTGAAATTTTTCCTTCTACGTTGACAGAGATGAAAGAAGTTAAAAAGTGTTGGAATGTGTGTTAGTAGAGATAATTTAGTAATTATTTTCAATTATTTATAGGATATTAAGATTTGGTCCCTGATTTGTAGGATAAAACAGTTTTAAATTGATTTGTTTGAATTAAATTTAAATAATAATTGTTATTATTATCTAGTATAATTATTATATGTATATTATTATTAAAAAAATATTGATCCAGTATTATTCAAGTTTTAAAAAATGTAGGTATATGGACTAATTTTCACTACATCTGATGAGTGTGTTGTTCAAATTAATTGTTGACTTTGACTTTTTATTAAAATCAAAATTGAAATCAAACAAGCTCTAATTTACTTATAAGTAAGTTTTTTAGCTTATACAAACATGAAAAGGAAAAAACTAAGTTGAAATTCATGGGATGCGATGAACGTTGACCCATTTTGATCAAACTGACTTGTTGAGTTTCGGCTTAATTTGAAACAATCGAAATTGAAATTAAGTTATTTCAGAAGAATTTAAATCTTTTAGCCTTTAAATAGTAGGAAATTTAATATAGAAATTTTGAAATAAAAATCTAAAATTTGCAATCTGTTGTAAAATTATAGATAATGATGAATGACTATTTAGTTGTATCTAGATATCTATGTAGTTATCTACTTACTCCAGAAAAGTGTATTCTAATCAAATTGTAACTCCCTTTGGACCCTATAAATAATGGTCATTGTTATAGTAAATTGACATACATAAGTTTTGACTCTCTCTCTCTCTATTCTCTTCTCTTTTTCTCTCTACTTTTCTAGTTTCATAACACGTTATTAGCACGATAGAGCTCATCTAAAATAGAGAGAAAATCCGAGAGTTTGTTTAGAAAATTCGCAGAATTTGGGTAGCCTGTGCATCTATGATCAAACAATTATATCTTAACATTTCGTGGTCCGATCGTTGTAAAATTTGGACAGTAACTTCAAAACTCACTGTTCTTAAAATCCAACGGTTATGATCAAGATCCAAACGTTAATTATTGAGAAATCTATGCGTGAACATAAACAAAGTTTGAATTCGTTGGAAGAATTTTGACAAATCTGCACAACTAAGATCAAATGTTGATATCTCAATTATCCATTGTCCGATCATCATGAAATTTGTAAAAACGTTCAAAACTCATTATTCTTGAAATCCAACGGATACAATTAAGATCCAATGGTTCATTCGAGAGAAATCACTACATGAATAGAAGTAAAGTTTAAATTGCGTATATGGAGATGAAGTCAATTGAGTTAACAAAGCGATATTTACTTTCTGTTCATGAACAAAGGTCAGTACTCTATTTGATATCATCTTTGATTATATATTTTTCAGTATTGATATTGTTTGAATATTATTAATTATTATATATCAATATTTAAAATAATTTTGTATTAGTATTCCTGAAAAATATCAATTTATAAAAATTAATATACCTGAAGAATATTTCGTTGGTCTTCCAAAAGAAGTATAACTTTATATTATATTAATATTTCAAGAGAATAGATTACTCCCGAATAGCATAATTTGTTAGATTTATTATTAAGTTATTACTCCCAAAGAGCGTAATTTAATAAATCTAATATTTTATATGAGAATATTTTGTTGCTCCAAAAGTAACACAATGTTATATTATAGTAATTTCAGTAGAATATTAATTGTTCTCGAAGAGCTTAATTTTATAATATTTAATATTCTATAAGAATATTATAATATTACTCCTGGAGAGTAAATATTTACATCAAAATAATGATTTGTTGTAGCTCCTGAATAAACACAACTTTATAATATTCTGACAAAATATTAATTGCTCCTGAAGAGCATGTCATTACAATTTAAATATTCTAGAAGAATATTGAACTATTATTTCGGAAGTAGCAATATTTTTTAGTGTTCAATTAACTACTATATTATTTTTTATCTATTTTTTATATGTAGTTATGAATAAAAATTAGCTTGAAATTATTGTGGGAAGCTAATAAGATTTGTTTATTTGTTTTAATTGTGCTTTTCCTGAAGAAACACAATTTTACAACTCAATCAATATTCCTCTAGAATATTGTATTGTATGTCACAACCTAACTTATAAATATTCTAGAAGAATATTTTATTGTTGCTTCAGAATAAGTAAAACTTTATATTATATTAATATTCCAGTAGAATATTAATTGTTCATGAATAATCTAATTTTATAAGATATAATATTCTTATAGAATGTTATAATATTGCTCATGAAGAATAAATCTTTACTTCAGAATAAAGTTAACATTTTAAAATAATTTGTTGTTGCTCATGAAGTAGTACAATATTATATTAATATTTCAGTCGAATATTACTTGTTATCAAATAGCGTAATTTTATAAGATCTATTATTTTATAAAATATTATATTAATACTCCTGAATAAGTATAACATTATGAATATCAACATTTTAAAAGAAAATGATATTATTGTTTCTGAAGAAACACAAAGTATAGAAAATATTCTAGAAAAAATATCATATTGTTGCTCTTGAAGAAGCACAACTTTACAATTTTAGAATATTAATGTTGTGTAATATTAGAGTGTTGATAATCTTAAAGAAGTACTATATTGAACCAGAAGTTTAATATCTTAAAAATTTAATTGATTGGCATTACCGGTTAGACCATCCCGAATCAACATGATGTGAATTATTAATGAGAATATCTATTGAAAACCAGAAGATTTTTCAATATAATGAATTCTCACGTGATGCTTGTTCTCATGGTATATAAACTAGTAGACTTTCACTAGGTAAATACGGACTGAATTCCCTGCATTTCTGAAAATTATTTAAGGTGATTTATGGGGCTCCATCACCCTCCATGTTGACTATCTATATATTATTTGTATATGATAGATACATTTACTAGATGATTGTATGGTGTTATTATTCGCAACTTGAAGTTTGTGAGATTACTTGCTTAAATTTTAAATTATGAGCATAATTTTCAGTTTATACAACCAAGACAGTGATGTGTCTTGTCAATGCTAGTAAGTTTAAATCTCAAACTTTTAATAAATATTAGTTGAGATAATATTAAATAGTTTAACAATATTGTTTTTCAACACCTCCAATTAAATTCTAAACCATTACTATTGACAACAAAGCGCTTTCCAATTTTGTCTAGGGAATGTTATTTCATATGCAGAAACATTTATACGCATTATGCCAACATCAAAGTTACCCCGCTTATCGTTGGCTTATGGTCAGAGCCTAATATTATCCATCTAATGATTTTTGATAGTGCAATATATATACAATCGGTCAACCATATTGCACTGAGATGGAGCTTTGAAAAATATTGAGAATACATGTTTAATATAGAACATTATAAAATATCTTAAGTCCTAACGGGTAATATTTTATAATACGGTTTTTCGAATGTCATTTGATAAAACAGTTTTCTCAACATTAGGAGAGATAAATTAAGTAGTTGAAAAGAATACATGAAAATACAGTATATTATATTTCTAGATCCTTGCACAAGACAATATGAACTAGAAGTTCGATAAATAACTCATTTGTAAGTTATACAATTGACAGATGCATTTACTGACCAAAGAGATTAAATCAAATCTCATATATCAGCTCTAAATGCTCCAATTTATATTTGCTTCCTTGAAGGACAATCCATTATCATTATATCAGGCAAATTAATGACATGCCTGAAGCGTGGTAACATTTGATTCTAAAAAATTATCACATAAAAAATGGAGCCAATTATAAAAATGGTCATATTGAGGAGGTGTATACTATTGGAGTATATATAGACATAACTAATTATAAAAACCCCAGAAAAGGTTCAGCTAGCTAAAATAATAAAACGAAAAGATCTCGTTAAGTTATGTTATTATGAGAAAGAAATGGATTCAAAAATAAATGTTGTTGACAACGTTTTTATATATAAAGAAGCGCTTCATATTATGAAATGTAGCAAGGATATTGAAAGAAATCTGTCAAATAATAAATTGGCCAAATAAAAAGATGCAATCCAAGTAAATTGAACTGACTAGAGAAACCTGAAGTTTCTGGACCTATACTCGGAGCACCTAAAGGTTTATATTTATGGAAAAAAATGGAAAAATGAAGTCGTAACATGTAATGCACGACTTTTAACATTATGAATTTCGCAAAGACATATGTAAAGCAATCATAAGTTGATATTTTGTTAGTCTGTCAATGCATGGCATATATGTATATAATGAATATTGTTATAACCAACTCATCTGGTATGACTAATAAAACAATGTATATAAATCCTTGGAGGATTTAATATGCTTGAAGCATATAGTTCAACTTTTCGAGAACTCAATCGATCAAAGTACAGATCTAAACTACTATTATAATGAGGGGGAGTAAAGACGCATTGTACTCTTTTCCTTGACTGAGGTTTTGTCCCATTGGATTTTCTTGGCAAGGTTTTTAATGAGGCAATTTGTATGGCGTATTAAAAGAATTATGTACTTTTTTTCCTTTACTATGATTTTTTCCTACATGGTTTTTTCCTAATAATGTTTTAATGAGGCATATTCTTTGTGTAAATGATATCTAATTAGAAGTGTTATAATTCTTATAGTTATGGATGTCTATAACCTACAAAATATTTACCTTCATCATAACTTTATGGTTATACTATCGTGTATTATAAATTGTATATAAGACCCCTGAAGGGAACAACTACAAGATCTATTTTTAATATAATTGCATCAGACTATCATGTTGACTACAGTCAACCAGAGATAGTGTAAGAAGATGATATTGCTGGAGGTTATAACATGGAGCATATTTCACCAGAATTGTTTTATACAAGTTTTAAAAGATGGTGGTATTGAAGACATTGACGTACAAGATATGGATAGCTCGATACAAGTTTTTCCATTGGTTGAAATCAGGGTGAGTAGCTGTACTCTTTTTCCTTCGCTCAGGTTTTATCCTATTGGATTTTCCTGACAAGGTTTTAATGAGTCAGCATTTGATTACTCTAAATTTTTGATAATTTTTCTTTCTATTGGTATTTTTGTCCCATTGGGTTTTTGCCAAATAACAAACCAGTTATTGTGTAATAAGTCATTCAAGGAGGAGTGTTGTAAAATTATAGATAATGATGAATGACTATTTAGTTGTATCTAGATGTATATGTAGTTATCTACTTACTCCAAAAGAGTGTATTATAATCAAGTTGTAACTCCCTTTAGACCCTATAAATAAGGGTTATTGTTATAGTAAATTGACATACATAAATTTTGACTCTCTCTATTCTATTCTCTTTTTCTCTCTACTTTTCTAGTTTCATAATACAATCTTAATTTTTGAACCATCGAAATTGAGTTCAATGCTGTCAAAATACTAGTTGTAAGAATAAATAATATTTTCTCCTAAAAAAAAAAGACTTACTTTTAACTTTTATTTTTACACAAATTAAGAAAATATAGTTATTATAGTTGTAACAATAAATTTTACTTTTTTAATATACCCTTATTATAATATCATCTTAATCTTCTTAATATATATAAAAGAACGATAGTCGTTAATAAAAGTCAACACATTTTTTCGCCCAAAACGTCTCCCACATATTATAGAATAAATATTTAATTTAATTAATAATTGCTCAATATTAAGTAATTAATAATCAGATTTAATATGCAACCCGGATGAGATTTTCAATAATTCATTTGTTAAATAATTGTCCAACTTTAATTAATAAATTATCAGTATTCTAATGCAGTGTAAATAGTACCGTCGGTTCGGTTTTTCAATCTTTTGAATAATTTATGATACTTGGTAAAAATGAATAAAATTATGAATTGACATTTTCAATTAAAAAATACACATATTCCATAACAAGATAAATTCACTTTAATTATTAGTAATAACAAATTTGAATGCTACATTAATTAATCAATATAAGATTTTGAGTGTGTAAATATTAATAATTATCTACAATAGAAAAACAATAAATTTGTAGAAATATCACTAACGCAGCCTGCATCTTTACGATTTAGAAAATCAAATTTCAAATTATAATATAAAAATTAGTGGGTTATTTAATGAGCCGCTCCAAAAATTAAGCCGGAAGCACTTCTTAAAAATTAGAAAATGATAATCAAGCCTTCATTAAATTTTTTTTTTTCCACATTAGCTAAGAAACAGTTAAAATTAGTTGTAATTTACAAAATATATATAAATACATAATCCGACTGTTAAATAGAGATAGAAAAATACATTCATTTGATTTAAACAAATGATAAGATTTAAACTGTTACTGTAACTGAAAAATCAATCAATTTAATAATATTTGTGTCGATTATTAAAAAAAACTTATCTATGCATATCCGAAAATTATTTTTCAAATTATAATAGAAAATTACTCAGTAAGTTTTAATATTATATTATTTATATTATATATTACTTAATATTAAAGTATTTATATTATATTTTATAATAATAATATTATTATTTATATTTATGCAAAGTCAGCAATAAAATATAATTAAATCAAATGACAGAATTTTAATATTTTATAATATTAAAATTTAATTAATTAATTACACAACTTTAGGTAATTAATAAAAAATATTTCAATATAAACATTGAGTATTCCAATATAATTTTAATTAGGATGAGCTTTCCAATGTTTCGATTTTCTATGATACTCGGTTAAAATAAATAATATTAAGAATTAACATTTTTTTAAAAATGCACATCTTCCATAATAAGATAAATTCACTTGAAAACACAAAATAGATGAAGTTATGTGTTCCAATGTTTTAATTTATACCAGTTGAGGAATTTAAATAAGTTATGTTTTCAAAAAAAATGAAACATCGATACACGAGAAGTCAAGAACTATTGGCAATAATGCAATAGTTTTCCAAAAATTGATTTATTTTCCTCACAAATTTTTTATGCTTCCATAATGGGTTTAAATAGGTTACAGTTTACAGAAGAATAAAAAAATCAATACACAAAAAACATGTAATTGTGTTATATTATCAAAAGATCTGATTTATTGATTAAAAATAATAAGTCAATTAAACTAATAAACTAGATATGATAATTTTAAAATTAAATTCATACAATTTAAAGTCCACCTCAGTTCGACCATAAACGTGGTTTTCAAAGAGGTGTTTCAAAATTTGGATTAGCTATGTTTTTTTTTTTTCAATATCAATGAATAATTAAATATTATTTATATGATATATTTTTTTATTTGAATATAATAAATAAACAATATACTCTTAAAATATTTTAAAATAACTCATGAAAAACAAGTGTCGTGCATCGCACGGGTTATATACTAGTTACTCTATTAATGTTAGTTTAGTATGTTTGGAAGAGTTTTTTAAAGTCTAAAAACACTTTTTAAAGAGTAAAAGTATTTTTTTAAATTTATAATTGTTTGGTTAAAGTCAACGAGTACTTAAAAAATTAACAAAATTATCATTAATACATCAAAAAGAGTATTAATTTTTTTACCACATTAATTACTTATCAAATTGTCACAACATATATTTATATGAAATGAAAAATATATATTGACGTGTTAAATAATATAATACAAATTACATATAATATGTTTAATTTAAATAATTAATTACCGTTTAGTCAAATATATCAAAATAATCGTGTTATTATAATTAAATTAATATATTAATTTTAATAGTTATTATATGATATAAAATATATGATTTATTTATTTTTAAATAATATGAATGGGATATATAATAATTAATTATTATTTAGTCAAATATAATAAAATAATCGTGTTATTATAATTAAATTAATATATTAATTTTAATAGTTATTATATGATATAAAAAGATTTATTTATTTTAAAACAAATAATATGAGATATATATTAATTAATTATTATTTTGTCAAATAAATATAAAGTTTATATAAAAGTATTTTTTATAATTATGCAACTAACACTCAATTTAATATTCATACCCATTTTTTGATTCATATTCAAACAGTTAACAGTTTTTTTAATAAAAACCCTACTGTCAAAAGTTCTACTACCAAAAGTTATATTCAAAATAGTTGTGTTAAAGGGACTCGAATTATACTTTGTTGATAACAAGATACATTAAATATGAACATATTAAGAAATTAAAAAATCAATTATACTCTCAACAAATGAAAGTGACGTATAATTTCCATTCTTCTAAAAAACTCGTATAGGCTCTGCTTAAGTTTGAGACGCGGCTTCCACACCTAATCACGCATCGTCCTCGCTTTGCTCTTATCTCGTTCTCGCTTAGACTCGAAAAATTTGAAATTCGACCTTCACTTCTAACCACACTTTACGTTTTTTAAAATTTTTAACCACTTTAATTTTTTAAGATGGCGTTCAAATATAATTTGACTTATTCAAACTTATTCGAATAGTACATGTGCCATACTTAAATAATTCCAAGACACTTGTAATCAACTCAAACTCAAAGTCTCTTGTGTTCTTTTATTTTAATTATTGAATTTTGGTGCACTTCAAGTCTCCCCCCTACATCTTGTTTATGATGCATAGTATTTTTCATGGAATTTGTCATTTCAGTCATGAACTAAATAGTATGTAATACGTGACTTAACACATGTTTGGTGGTGCTTTAATTATAATTTTAGATGGATCAAATTGTCAAATATACTTTTTATCTATATATTTTATAGGACTCACAACTTATAACCTATATTTTATCCACATATTCATCCATAACTTATAATATAAATACTTAAAAAATAATTTTAACACTATCAAACATATACTTATACGTAATTTTATAATAGTATTGTGAAATATATTTTATTTAAATATTTAAATAAATACAAAATATATGACACATAAAAGCACTATACAATTTATCATTCTCAACTTTTACATTGAGATCTTGTTTGACAAAGCTTAAAAATCAAAAACCCCACCATAATATTTGATTTACCCGAATGCATGCTAAAAATTAGTTTATAAACTAGTTTTACAGTATAATGAATGGAAAGGCAGGAGTGGACGTCCGATTCCACTATAAAAAATTCAAATTTTAAAATGTAATTTTTTTTAAAGTAGTAGTCTTCCCTTCTAAAAAATATTAATTCCATTCCATGTGGATATGTAAATGGAGAGGTAGAGAATTTTAAATATTATTTTGGGTTTTATTTTTAATTAAAGGATGGATTAGAAATTATAAATTGAATGATGATAGTATCTGTCAAAAATATTTCGCTACCATTCACACTTTTATAAAATAGTATAAATTATGTTTACTTTGAAGAATATAAGGACGTTCATTTTCATTCACGTTAAAAATTAACATGGTTATTTTTGCTACTCATTGCATTTAATTAAAAATGTAACAATAAGAATGGAGATACGAGTTATTAAAAATGTATTTATCAGTAGAAATAAACACTTTTCTATCTATGAAATAAACATTTTAATCGTACATATTTATTTGCGTCTGATTATGTTAATCTAATATACTTTAGTTTCTATTAAGCAAATAACTCGAATACCTCTCGTAACCTATTAAGTTCTACATACAATCATGATGAATATTCACATCTTTTTCTCTTGGAAAATTTTACGAGAAATGGTTAAAATTAAGAAGATGTAAAGTAAGAATTCCAACTTCTATTGCTACTATATTTATTGTGAAACTATAAAGGGATAATTGCAACAAATGTTCTCAATGTTTCAAAATCGTTGAAGATATATACCTAACTTAAAAAAATAGCACCACAGATCTCCAGTATATGGAAAACTTGGTGTGGTAGGTCCTTTGTGACCAAATTGCCATTCCCTTTAAATAAACAAAAAACAAGAAAAAAGAAAAACATAGTTGAAAACTAACCATATGTATCCAAAAAAATAAGAAGTACCAAATAGGTTATTTTCTCCAAAAAGTCATAAAATTTTATTTGTACCGCCGGAAAATGGGTGGTTTTTTTGGTGAGTTTGTGGTATTTTCCGACGGAGGAGGTGAAACACTATCAGCAAAACGTTGATGAGCCGTGTGATCAGGCCTCAACCTGGACTGCTATAATGATAATCATAACACATACATTAAGGATAAAGCGTAAGACAGACCACAAAACTCAATATAGTATCAGAGCAATTTGATATTTCTAAAGCTCCAAGTCCTCGCAGGCCAGGAAACAATGCTTGGACTATTATTGACTTTCAAGATGGAATCCAAGACTCAATAAAGCACGATTAATATTAATAGAGTTGAACTTTATGAAAATTATTATGAAAAAATTTACCTTGAAGGGAACAAGAGGTATGGAGTCGCGAGTGGAGACTATGCACAAAGTGGAAACCAAAGCAACCGTTATGGAAAGGAAATGCTCAAGCGGCCACGGGGGCTTGAACTTATCGCTTATACTACACATAGCCCCATTCAATATGACGCCGTCAAATGGCTTGACTGGCACCACCCCGTCACGGTGGAGCGTGATCAGCAACGCAATTGCCCCACCCAACGACTTCGCATACAAAAACGCCGACAGATTTAGGGCATAACTCGGACGAAATTTATTGAAAAATAGAATACACTCATCCACCACAAGATTGATATCGAGCAAATGAGCAACGAGTCCTTCGGAGAATCCATGACCCATATGGTCCAAAGCACAAACAGCAAATCCGTGCTTGGCGATATGGACGGAAGTCAACTAAACGAACCAACTGGACTCTCCGGTGTACTCATGGACCACTTACAGAACACCCTTGATGGAGGTTTGGTTTGGGGTCCACCATTGAGTGAAGACCTTGAGACCCTGCTTGCTGGTGATATACTCTGAGGCGTGACTCATTGAGTGACGAGCGTAGAATTGTTCTCGAGTCAGTAAGCCAAATGGGCTAGTCTCTTTTGGTTCTGCTATCGGGTGCTTGTGATCCATTGTTGGTGTTTAGTGGGGGTGGAGTGGGGTGGGTATTAAATAAGATGAGAGAAGGCGGGACGAATTTGGTACAAATAAAATTTTAGGACTTTTTGGAGAAGATGACCTATTTGTTACTTTTTATTTTTTAGGGGTACATTTTTTACTTTTTATTTTTTGGAGTACATATGGTTAGTTTTCAATTATGTTTTTCCTTTTTCTTGTTTTTTGTTTTTTTGTTTATTTAAAGGGAAGGGCAATTTGGTCATAAAGGACATACCACGCCAAGTTTTTCATACGTTAGAATGTGTTGTGCTATTTTTTTTTAAGATTATGGGCATATTCCTACCGATTTTGAAACGTTGGAGACATTTGATACAATTATTCCAACTATAAAATCGAATCAAAACTATTGATTTGAATTCGCGTGAACTCATCAACATTTTGATTTTAAACTAATCGAAATCGCTTCAAAACAATTTGATTTATGTTTCAATTGTAAAAATATCGCTTGAAACCACCCAACCATTTACCAAATTTAAACAAAAATACACGCGGTGAGAGACCAAATGAGACACTAGAGCCCCGAAAAGTAAAATTCAATTAAAAATAAACCTTACTAAATTAGCCAAATGTAGAATTTGACTTGTATTGATACCAATAGATTGTCGAGTTAATTACACAAATGATCCTCATTCTTTCAAATTTGTAACAATTTCATCCATATTCAAATTTTAATAGACATCATCCTCATCATTTCATTTATTTGCACACATGGTCCCCAAATGACTATTTTAACAATTATTTGACAATTTTGCTCCTGGGGTAGATAATTTAAAATGATAAAAAAAAAAAAAAAATACAATGAAACAATTGTAATTAGGATCTAACATTTTCTAATGTACAAATGAATCATAGTTTTTTTTATTTTCTATTATTCAAAATAATAAAAATAAATAAAAAAAACAAACCCACTTCATCTTCCCCACCCACGCCTGTGTCATCTATGGCGGTTTTTCTTTGCTGGAAAACCGGTTTCAATTAAAAAAAAAAAATGGGGTTGAAATTGTTGGTTTTCCGGCACGGGATAAAGAAGGGTTTTGTCAAAGAAATTTTCGCTGATTCTTGCTCTTGTCGATATCTTCCATTTCTTGATTTCTACAGTTTCAAAAAATAAATAAAACATACGCGTATATGTACGTGCCTCTCTCTCTATATCTATATATCCCTGCATAATACAGTCAATCTTGCCTATTGTGTCCATCAATTTAAATCTGGCCCTTCATTCTTCATATGACATTATATTGCCTCCTTCAGTTATTTGCTTAACCCTTAAGCCAACTCTCTAAACAAATATAGATCAGCCAACTTCAGAAAGTTCTATAACTTGTTCATGTTTGTGCACCAGAATTTATGCACGCAAACACGCATATACACACAACGATATTTTGCTTCTTGTATTCCTCCTTGAAATGCTATGTACTTATATCTTGTTAAAGGTATAAGTTTTCTTACTATGTTTGCCATCCAGGTGTTATTTGCGGAGCCAGTAGTCATCACGGCTTGTGAGTTTCTCGAGCAGAATGCATCTTCAACTTGTTCTGCAGTGGAACTTATGGGGTATGGTGCCTATCCATCTCACATTTTCCACGAATTAATGATCTATATTAATTACTTTTTGTTTTTTTTTAAAAATTATTTTGAATAATAGAATATAGTGGGGGGTCGGGTAAAATTAATGAATGGCCACCGAACTTATTTCAGGTTACTACTTAATCACCCATCTTTAAAAGGTAACCCAATGCTCACCCAACTTACCAAACAATAACACATTCATCACTATACACCAAAACGTTAGTTACCCAAACGGAATTCGCCATGTGGAGAACGGAAAGTCCAGTTGGCACCATTAAAACACAAATTCAGCCACATCAGCGCCACATCAGAAAACGCATTTGCCAAAACCAAAACCACGACTTCAGTACACAAAACCCATTTCCTCTACTTCATCTCTACACAGAAAACCCATTTCCCACGAATTTTCCCTCCATTCTTCACGGCTCTCTCTTCCAAAATTCCTAAAACCTCAAGAACCCTAATTTATCTCTTCTAAATCGAATTCTCCCAAATCACAACCCAAGAAGAAAACCATTGAAGTGAACCCCTTCTTTGATATCAATTGAAAACCATATAGTGACCATTAGCAATGGAGAATTCCTCGGTCAATTCCCAAATGTTGGACGCACGAATTTGTCATTGTGGGCAAATATCTGTGACAAGGACATCGTGGACGGAGAACAATCCAGGGAGGAGGTTTCGAGGTTGCCGATTCTATGGACGACCAGATGCTTGTGATTATTTCTCTTGGATGGATCCACCTCCCCATCCACGGTACAAGACAGTGATCAATGGGCTTTTACGGAAGGCAAACAACAATGAGAATAGGGAAATGAAGATGCGAAGATCGGTGAAGTTGCATCGCATTGCCTTGGGGGTGTTTGTGCTTGGTGTATTGATTCACAAATATGTAATATGAAATGGTGTATTTCAATGTAATTGTTTTTGTGTTTGTGAAAAAGCTTGAAAGAGAATCTTGTGATTTGATGATGTATCTGAATGTTGATGGTGATTGTGGTGGAATTTTGATTCAATAGTGGTGAATTATTTATGCCTTGCTCTCTGTTTTTTTTTTTCTTGCATTGGTGGTTAGGCGTCTGATTTTTCTTTGCACGACCGGCGTATTTTGTTGTCTTTGCGTTTTTGCCACTGTTGGTTTTCATTGGTGATTGCATTGCTACCGATTCTTCGAGTTGCAATCGGTAGCAATGTCCGATCTGCAACCGCATACGGTACCGATTGCAAGCAACCGGTAGCAATGTCCGGATTGCCGAGTTGCAATCGGTAGCAATGTCCGATTGCAACCGCAACCGGTAGCAGCGTCTTGCTACCGCATTGCTAAGTTGCAATCTGGTAACTAAGTCCGCATTGCAACCGCAATCGGTACCAATGTCCGGATTTGCGAGTTGTAACGGTAGCCTAAGGAAATTTCGCGACGGTGCTGGTTTGCTACCAGATTGCTGAGTTGCAAACCAGAATGATGAGTTGCAATCTGCAATCTGGTAGCAATGTCCATAAATTGTCGAGATTGAAGCCTAAGGAAATTTCTGCTACCAGATTGCTGTGTTGCAACTTCAAGGCAAGCCAGATAGAATAGTAATGCTAAAAAGGAAATGTTCACTGCCATGGAAATATGAAAGGTTTTACAACTTATATGAATAATCATTAATACATGTTCCCAAATGTACAAAACACAGCAGGCAAAGTTACATTCAATCGTGTTAGCTATACAAAAAACTGGGAATATGTCCAAAATCCAAAATGCCTAGCTGCTTTCAGTGAGCTTTACAAAAACAGGACAAGATCGTCCTAAAAAACAGGACATGATCATTAACAAAATCCAAAAAATATTCATCAACATTGAAACAAGAAAAGGCATCTTCCAATCTGGTTTGCAACTCCATATCATCCTTCATTGTGTCTTCAACTGACAGTATCGTCCACAGCTGGTCCGTTGTTCTCGAACACGGAAGTATTTGGTTGGCCAATGCCTGGAGTCGGCATGAAATGGAATTCGGAGAGTGGTGGTTGGTCTTCATGAACTGGATTGGAATTCTTCTTCGATCTCCTTGCTTTTAGTTTTTTCTATATGTAATACAATTATTAGGATAATTAGATACATGAAATAGTAGCTTAAATATAGTAAAATATAGTAAACTTACATACCCCTCGTTGTGCTATGTTGGTATTCGGACTCTCCAACGGTTCGACTGGGAAAGCATCCCAATCCTACAGTAAAAGGAAACACAAAGATGGCATTTCAAAATCCAAATTTAACAAATCAACTATAATGAAATTTTTTATGAACAATGCAAGACAACCTCTTGTGGTGCATCTTCTTTCTCGTGGTATCGCTTGTTATGACCGGGTTAACCCATGACATCGCAAGTCATGATCACACTTCCTTTCTTTTCATCTTTGAAGTACCCCGAGATTGTGTCATCACATCTTCATCTAGTCGCCTTCGTTTTTTTTGCCTCTCAGACCCGTTTAGGCAATCTCCAACCGGGTGGTTTTATAAGGTCTTTATCCACTTGAGGCCATAGCTTTTTTCCATTTATTGGCATTACTAGATTCTCGTAACATCTCAAATAGGTATTCACTTTATAACATTCGTGAACGTGGGTAGAAGGATTATCTCTGTAGTCCATGATTGCAGCACATGCATGCCCACATGGTATCCCGGTAAGATCACACCTTCTACAAGCACAAGTGCTTGTATGAATATCAACTACGAACTCACCATCTTTTCCCTTGACATACCATTGCGATCCACCATTCCATTCAACCTCGTAGGTACTTGCCATCTCAACATGTGTCATAAGTTTTTTTACTATTTTGGGGCAAATATCAGAGCCTGCTCTCATCATTTTATCTCTTCGACTATGTATCCTCTTCATGAACCCAATGTGCATGTCTATCAACATTGTAACAATTGATTTTTCTCTATCCTCTAAAACAATGTTATTGAAGCACTCACACAAGTTATTTAGCAATATGTCACTCTTTACATAAGTCGAAAATGTGACTTACTCCATTGCTTTCACTACCTTTTCATCAACCAATCGTAACCAATTTGTATTCTCCTGTTTAATCTTGTCCATCCAAAATAAAAAATCAGCAATAGTGGTAGATTTCGCAGCCCTCCATAGGTACTCCTTTAATGCCAACCCTTTGAAATCAGTCCTAAAAAAATTTGTGTACATGTGCCTCACACAAAACCTATGTTCTGCATCTGGGTACAATTCTTCAATAACATTACAACCCTTTTGCCTATCGCTCATGAATGTCCATTCTCTACTATTAACAATACCTAAGTCATCACCCAAAAGTCCGACAAACCATCTCCAAGTCGCGGTGTTCTCCTTCTCCACTATAGCAAATGCAACTGGGTAAATAGAATCATTAGCATCAAGTGCAATTCTTTGTCAACATTTGTCCCCAAAAGTTCCCTTCAAAAACAACCGTCCAACCCAAGAAGTTGCCTACAACCTGCTTTGAAACCCTTCTAACATGCATCTAGACATATGTAAATTCCTTGAAATTTGGACTCAGAATGGCAATCCCTGTGTAGACCCCGGATTTGTCCTATCCAACTCGGATGCATATGACCACAAAGAATCCAAACCGGTGCTCATCACCACCCTCAATCAATATTCTAGCCCATCTCCTAGCTCTCCAAGCAGTAACTTTGTTAATGTTTAGTTTCAAATCATCCTTCACGGCCTTTCTAATCAATTTTGTTTTCCATTCTCGATCTACCCTAAATGTGTCTAAGTACCTTTCAGCAACGTATTTAGCAGTACAATGCCTATTCATCCTATCTCTAACACATGTATGGGTGGGATTGTATGACTTAACTTGCACGCAATCCAACTTCTTATTCAATGACGCCCAAATCCTCCACTTACAACCTAACTTGCATATTGCATGTGCCCTTCTTTCGTCATTTGGCCTAAACCTCAAGTTGCACCTACTCACGACCCCATGATTTCTGACTGCTTTCCTAAACAATTCCATGTCATTAAATGTTTTCCCAACTTCAAACTTAGGATCAAACATTTCTTTTTCAGGAACGAAATTAGGGAACTTATAATTATTCTCCTCACCAGATGAATAATCAGGATTTAATTCCTCGACGATGGGTAATAAGTGTCATCTCGAATCTATATCCGCATTACCTAGGTGTGCTTCTTCGATGCGATAGGTCCGAATTGAGTCCGACCGCTACCCGGTTCAGTGCATTATTGTCGAACTCAAACTCTCCATCATTCACATCATCCTCGGAATCACGTAAGCTGCAGCACTGTGAACGCACGTCTTCGTCTTCCTCAATTTCTCCCTCCTCTGTTTCTACAATTTAAAATTTCACAAAATGCTTAATGTTTGCTATGAATAATACAGATACCATTGCGAAAGATGTAAATATTAGAGTTACCTCCACATTCTTGATTCGTTTCTACATCCAACAAAAACTCTTCATCAATTGATGCGTTGTCCATTTACTTACAAATCGCAGCAACAATAATCAGGGTTCACTTGACTTCGGAATTGTCTAACTAATGGTGGGTCACCATTGTCATACACATTGCATACACCAGATTAGGGTTTTGACAAATTTGGAAATTTTTAATCTAAGGAAATTTTAGGAATTTTGGAAGAGAGAGCCGTGAAGAATGGAGGGAAAATTCGTGGGAAATGGGTTTTCTGTGTAGAGATGAAGTAGAGGAAATGGGTTTTGTGTACTGAAGTCGTGGTTTTGGTTTTGGCAAATGCGTTTTCTGATGTGGAGCTGGTGTGTCTGAATTTGTGTTTTAATGGTGCCAACTGGACTTTCCGTTCTCCACATGGCGAATTCCGTTTGGGTAACTAACGTTTTGGTGTATAGTGATGAATGTGTTATTGTTTGGTAAGTTGGGTGAGCATTGGGTTACCTTTTAAAGATGGGTGATTAAGTAGTAACCTGAAATAAGTTCGGTGGCCATTCATTAATTTTACCCTGGGGGGTGTGGTGGGAAGTTGAAGTTGGTTTTGCTTTTTTGTTTTTTTAAATTATTTTGAATAATATAAAAGGTTTAGGATTTATTTGTATTTCAAAAATGTTAGAGGTTCAATTGCAAATTTTTCATTGTATTTTCTTTTTTTAATTATTTTAATTTATCTACCTCAAGGGCAAAATTATCAAACAATTGTCAAAATAGTTATTTGGGGACCATCTGTGCGAATAAATGAAAAAATAGGGATGACATTTGTTAAAAAAATTAAATGAAGATGAAATCGTTATAAACCTAAAAGAATGAGAATCATTAGTATAATTAACCCTATATTGTTTTGATTTATATTGACACAGATACACAAATATATTGTAATATTTAGAGCATGGTTGTTTTCAAACTCTTTTTTTTCCTCCAAAAATTCATTTTCAATTACAAATTTCGTGAGATCAACAATTTTTATCAACTTTTCAACGACACATTTCACAAACTTTTTTAAAAATCTAATTAAAAAATTACTTTTAAACTCTACCAAACATACACTTATGTTTAAAAAGTTTCAATTTAAGTGTTATATCGAGATTTTAGATTAATATTTATGTTTTAAGTCATATAAGATGCTAATTTTATGTTGTTAGGTAAACTACGATTTGAAACCAAAAAGAATCGAAAAAAATGGTTGGTTTGGTTTATGGATTTTTTCAAGAATGATCCACTTTTTTGAAATCCACTTTTATAAATAATTCAAAAAAGTTATATATGTTACTTAAATTCTAAAAATACTGTTTTGGTAATATATTTATTATAATTTCAACTATTAATATATTAATTACAAGCTATAATTAACAATTGTAACTAAAACTCGAAAAAATGGAGATTTTCTGTTATTTCGTTAAATTAGAAATCTAATTGATTCTTGGCCAAAATAGAAAACAAAAAATTTCAGAAAATCCGCGAAGAAGATGAGTACGAAAGTGAAGAACACCATTCTGTAAATAACATCATTTGGCGAAGAAGATCGGTTCGCGAAGAACATCAGTACGTGAAAAATTTCCGTCCGTGATGAATAATAACGTCTGTGATCAGAATAATAATATAATGTTAGTTATTGTAACAATTTTATGAAATTATCTGTAAAAAATTTCTCTCAATTGATCAATCCGTAAGATACATTTGCGTATGTTATATTTACATGTGTGTAACTTATTATTTTGTGTTATTATCACTATAAAACGAAAATGTTACAAAAAATCCCATAATTCATGATATTTTATGTTTATAATACATTGAGAACATTTTCATATGTTACATTATATTTCTAATATGGTCTTATAAAATGTGAAAATTTCTGGTTTGCGCAAATGTTTATTACATTTAAATAATTTGCGTATGTTACAATCACCTATGTTACATTTGCATATATTACGTTTTTCGTATTACATTTGTATGTTTGTAACATATTATTTTATGTTATTATAACTCAATTTTTAATTTTTAATTTTTTGACCACAATCTGTAGCTTAAGTAACATTTCACGTTATGTAATATTGGATGCCTATGTTACATTTTCCTATATTACAATTGCGTATGTTAAGTTTTTCGTATGTTACATTTACGTGTTTTTTTATTTTATCATGAATTGATATGTGTGTTACAATAAATTTTACAGAAGGATAATGTCGACTATTGTAAGTGGTCGAGAGCATATATGCCAACTAACAGATACACTACGACGACGTCAAATATTGTGGAGTCCGTAAACGCAGTGACAAAATCAATAAAGAATTATCCAATTGTGACTATGCTATATCAGTTTGTGAACGAAACAGTGTTATAAAGTGTAGAAGATGTGGGCGATACGAGCACAACAAGAGAAAGTGTAAACATTCATTGGAATTGATCAACATGCATAATGATAATTGATATATTGTTAATGTGTTCTGTAATTTTTTACTTCATGAAATTGAATACATTGTCACAACATTAATAAAGTGTTATTGTTTTGATACATTTACATAATTGATACAATTATTTTAAAAATGTGCAAAATCAGTATGATATATAACATCAGTGATACATATTAAAACTCATGATGATATCAATTGTAACATATATAACGTCAGGGGTAGAGAATATCAATACATGTAATATGTGCTAAATAAAATATCATGATATCATATGTAACATAATTAATGATACAGAATGTTGTTTGTAACATATGTATCAGACAATGATACACAATAGAATTTGTAACATCTGTATTATGCCATAATATTAGATGTGTCAATCTGGGTTGGCCCGCTCACGATGAAGTCCGGTAACGACCCGCATTAAAAAAAACTCGCGCTACGGTAGGTTGCGGGCCGGGTCAACCTAGCCCACAAAATTTTTTACGAGCCCGGCCAACCCGTCGGCTCATCCAGGTCGAGCCCATATGGGCCGTGGTTCGACTCAGTTCGGCCCGTATGAATGAAAAATTTTTTTTTTTGAAATTACTAAAAAAATTTAGTAACTTATTGTAATTCAAAAAATATTTACATTTATCTATACTAATTATAAAAGTCCCTTAAAAGGAGAAACATTTCTGGACAATATTGCTCTTCAAATAACTTATAATTCCTAAAATCATCTTTTAATTAATATAATTTATTTTGACTTTAATTTAAACTATTTAATACTATATAAATATTGTATTTTGATTATTAAAAGTGATTTGTCTGTTTAAATTCCATTATATATTGTAATTAATGAAAATAAATAAAAATATACTAATAAAATTTTTAATATATTGAAATTATTATATTTAATTGTAAACAATCAAAAAGTCAATCTTATTATGCACGAAAATTTAAGCAAATTTCTTCATCAACACAACAAAACAAGATGAATTTGGCTTTGCATTTCGACTTTCTTATTATTGAGTCATACTTTCTTCCTCTGTTCCAAATATGGGAGAAACATTTATGGATGATATTGCCCCTCAAATAACTTATAATTCTTAAAATCATATTTCAATTAATATAATTTCTTTTGGCTTTAATTTAAACTATTTAATACTATATTAATATTGCATTTTGATCATTGAAATTGATTTGTCTCTTTAAATTCCATTATATATTGTAATTAATGAAAATAAATAAAAATATACTAATAAAATTTTTAATATATTGAAATTATTATATTTAATTATAAACAATCAAATAGTCAATCTTATTATGCACGAGAATTTAAGCAAATTCATTTATCAACATAACAAAACAAGATGAATTTGGCTTTGCATTTCGACTTTTTTTATTATTGATTCATACTTTCTTCCTCTGTTACTTGTCTTTATTTTTTATTATGCCAATAATATTTTTTTTCTCGCAATGACGATTTTTAATCTTTGATAATTAGTTTGATAGTAATGTGGTAATAATGGATGTGTTAATTTTCTATAAATGATTCACTAATTTTAAGAATATATATGATGGTAATATCCATTTAAATTTTGATTTGTATATCTTTTTTTCTTGATTTAAAATATTTGTTCGATGTAAAAATGTTAATTATTGTGGTAGTCTTGATAACAAAGGGATTTAAGCTCAAATGATGTTTTATGTCATTTTATAAGTAATTAAACGTATATTTATTGTGGAAGAACGAGTTAGAATAAGGAGAATTGGTGTTACTCCAACTCTTTCAAGCACGCGTTTATAAGGTGAAGGTAAATCTTGCATAATAAGTGGTTTTATGTGATAAGTTAAAATCATTGTCCAAATATCTAGTTGTTTTAAATTTTCTTGAAATTTAATAATATTTCAGATGGAATTATGGGAAAGAATGCATGAAGAGGAAAAAAAAAAAAACTCCTTAATTTATGGGTGCATTAAAACTGAATGGATATTGCAATAGAAAATTCTTCTTTATCTTATGTCAAAGAATTTTGAGATTCTTTTTCTCGAGAAATAATTATCTAAAAAGGCTAAATATTTTGTTTTCGTGTGCTTTTTATAATGATATAAATACAGAAAATCAATAAAAAATTGTGTTATACTTATATCTACTATTTTCATGTATTTTAGAATTTGATATTAATTTTCATAAAAGAAAGTTGCTTTTTCTGATATGCCATTAGATATTTGCTTTAAAATATAATTAAAAGAGTATCAATAATCTTTCAAACTTAATATTCACGTAGGCCATGTATTTTTAAATGAACCACATGTTTTACCAAGAAGTTTGAATATAATTCTTTAGTTGGTCATAATCATTGATGAACTTATGATTGAAAATGAGTTTCATTTAAGTGTTATATTCATCGATAATTTTAAAATAAAAAAATCATAATATTATTACAAAATCACGTGCAACGCACGTATTCTTAACTAGTAGATAAAAATGTGTGAAATTACTAAAAAAAAAACTTATTTTCTCATCGCTCTGGCCGCACAATATCTTTTTGTCATTTAAATTTTTTTTTATTTATGATTTGACAAGAAGAAGTGCTTTGCCACTGCACTTCGCAGCAGCAGAAGCTTGATGCCGTCATGATTTGGCATTTATGGCAGAGAGCAAATCATAAATTTGAATTTGAATTTTAAATTTTTTTATACGCTCACGGCTCATTGGTTCTTGAACCGCTGTGGCGGGTGATTCAAGCCTCCATGGCCCGTGAACCGTCCGCCCGGTTTGTAGGCCAGCTCGTGGTTTCAGGTCGAGGCGGGTAGGCCGATGCGGGTTCGGCCGGCCCTCCCGTCTTGACACCTCTACATAATATTAAAAAGAATCTGTTACAAATGTTACAACTACAAAATCAACTCTAAACTTCAACAAGTTCGTATTTACATACATACAGGACTCTAAAACAAATTGATACAGTTTAACATTTGAATGAAATTGAAACGTAACAATCAAAACAAATATAATTCATGATTCAATCATTTGTAACATACGTGACATGTGATGGTACAATAACATAACCAAATCTGTAACATATTCAGTAACATATTCATTACTACAAAATATCAATTATAACATCTGCATCAGACTTTGATAAACAATATCAATTGTAACATCTGTATCAAACATCATGTAACATATGTATCAAATATTCATACACAATACCATTTGTAATAGTAGCATCAGACATTGATATTAAATGGAATCTGTTACAACTGTTACAATATTCAAACCAAATCTAAACTTCAACAAGTTAATATTAATATATACAATGTACTGTAGCGGACATATAGATACATATTATGTAAGAAAAAAAAATATTTCATACAGATTTCTATTCGTCTAATTGAGTTAAGATTGTCATGACAAGACGTAAACTAACAAACATAGAATTATTAAAATCAATGGTTGTTCTACTCCTACTTTGCATATTCGTTGTCTCTTTCGTTTTGGCAACTTTAGTGGGTGTAGAGAAGGTTATTCGCCGAAAACTTGAAGCATTGGACTCCGATATGTTTTCTCCACCAGGCGATGCTATCTTCGACCTTGTCAATAGGCAATTTGGAGTCTCCATTGTTCAAACGAGATGAAAAATGTTGAAAAATGTACTACGATTTAGGGATTTCGGATGATGATTTGTAGAGATTCTGAAAAAAATTGCACGGGTTTGATAATGGAAAGTTTCTTCGGGTAAATTTAATAAACACTCATTGAACTTTGAAGATGTAACTACTTACTTACTATACTTTGCAGTGTTATCAATAACTCACTGATCTTTGACTTATGTCGCCATCCACCACCCGTTATCTTTCTGTTTGAATTTGCTGACAGAAAAATTCGACGTGGCTAACAGCTTGTGACGTGGCTTTCAAGTTGTAACTACTTACTCACTGAACTTTCAAGTTGTAACTATTTACTCACCGTATTTTCATGTCACCAATAACTTCGATCGATCTTGACTTATGTCCACCATCCACCATCCGTCGCCACGTAAGAATCGCGATTACTTAAACGTTTTTTCATCCAACAAAAGGGTGTGGCGATGGAAAACGTGGATGACTATGCTCAAATCTAAAGGGATAATGTGTATAATATTTGAACTAAAATCTAAGAAAGCCAAAAATAGAAGAATTGTAAAGGGATAGTGTGTATAATATTTGAACTAAAATGAGGGCTAAAGAGGTAGGACTGCTGATATTTTTGATCCATATTGTTGGATGTTTTCTTTTGTTCAGTTTCAAAGAATAGACAATGGTGCAGATATGTTGTATCATGTTTTCTTATATCTATGTATCATGTTATTTGAATGAAGATGACATTTCTCCATCATTTTGACAAGTTCAATTTTATTTCATGAATCGATTGTTAAATGGTAGAATGACAATGTGCACTTAAATGAAATTCAACTGCAGTTGAATTCATATTAAAATGCCCACCCACATAGCACTTCAAATGCACTAAAATGTTCAAGTGAAATGGAATAATCAGAATCTACACACAAAATGCGATTTTGTTTGATGAAAACGTGTTTAGGTAATGCGATTCTCACGTGGTGGACGGGTGGTGAATGGTGGACATAAGTGAAAGATTAGTGAGTTATTGGTGACATGAAAATTATAGTGAGTAAATAGTTACAACTTGAAAGTTCAGTGAGTAAGTAGTTACGACTTGAAAGTTCAATGAGTAAGTAGTTACAACTTGAAAACTACGTCACGATCCGTTAGTCACGTCGGGTTGTTCCGTCAGCAAATTCAAACGGAAAGATAACGGGTGGTGGATGGTGGACATAAGCCAAAGATCAGTGAGTTATTGGTAACGATGCAAAGTATAGTAAGTAAGTGGTTATGTTTTTAAAGTTCAGTGAGTGTTTATTAAATTTACTCAAGTTTCTTCACAGTTGGGGGTTTTTCACTGTAGTTGGTGTGTAAATCTAGGAGGGTTAAAGTGGTAATGTTTAATTCACGGTTTAAAATCTGATTTTAATTGGATATTAATTGAATATTAAAATAATTAATTTATTTTTAAGAATGCAATATTTTTGAAATAAATAAATTAAGATGTTAGAATTAGAATTATTTTAATATTGGTAAGTAGTGGTTGTAATATCCACTTTGGTTTACCATTTTAATTTTTTTCATTTGAAAATGAGCCATAAATTGATAAACTCAACTATGTTCACCCTATTCATCAGTTATCGCGACTGTCAATTATTAGTCACGTAGAAAATTTCACCCCACTCACAATAAAAAAGAACACACATCTGTCTTCAAAAACCTCAAAAAAAAAAAAAAAGTTGGAGAAGAATTGCGCTCTCTCTCTCTCTCCATCAATTCTCATCTCTTCAAATCCATTTTATTTTTCATCTACCGTTGAATCTCAGAGTCAGAAAGCGGTATACTAGTAATTTTTAAAATGACGATTTCAAGGATGCCAAATTGTGCATGCATAAAGGATCTGGAAAGTTTCTGTGACTTTTAAATTAGCATATGAGTCATGACCAATTGGGGTAAGAGATAGTGACCAGGAAAAAAAAAAAAAAGAGTGCTACGTTTCATAATTTGTCCTGTTTTAGTGCTATTTGAATTATTTTCCAAACCTAGCATGCCAAAAGCATAATCAAATTAGAATCCAGTCCACAATTTAAAACAGATGGTGTCGTGTAAGCAATAAACCGAACCGGCATTGTTAAATTGGTTAAACTAGGAATTTTTAGGCTTCTTTGCATCTCGTCTCTCTCTACAATAATAGCGAAGACGAAGGTAGTACCTAATCTCTTTCTCTATTACTGAAATTCTTTTTTAATTTTTAACTCACAAGAAGCCTACGATTCTTCGGATATTGGGTATTCTAATTGATACTGTATTAGCTGCAGAATAAAATTGAATTTTCAGCGATCTAGGGTTACAATATGACGACCGCAGCCAGACCCACATGGGCACCTGCCAAAGGTGGGAATGAACAAGGGGGAACTCGAATTTTCGGTCCATCCCAAAAGTATTCTTCCAGGGACATTGCCTCGCACACTACCTTAAAACCTAGGTTCGTTTTTTTTTTTTTTTCTTTTTTCCTCTTAATTTACGCCGGCTTTATGTTAATTAGTGTTCTTTTCTATTATATGTGCGTGGGCTTTGTGTATGTTTAATCGTTAATTCTCTGAAACATTTTTGTTGATTGTTGTGTGAATTAGTATTTTGTGGTGAATGAGGCTGTTTCTTTTGTTGGCTATTTGACCATGTGATATGAATTTTGTGTCGTTTGATCATGGCTTGACTAATTAAATAACACCTAAAGAAAAAAATTGTGAGAAACTGTACTGATGTTAGTTTTTGCTTTCATTGTTATGCTTTCCGCGTATTTCTTCTAGAATGCATAACTGTGTTTGCTGTATATCTTAATTGAAGAGAAGAGGAGGCGGGAAGCTACCGCTTCTAGAATGGAAGCTTATCCTTGACTTTTTTTTATTTCGTATCGCTATTTTGAAATAATCAAAAAAGGTTTATGGATGAAGTAATCGGAATGACAAATGGTTACGGTTGCGGAAAGCGGAGAAAGTCGGGAACCGTCGGTTACCTTTTGAATCAAAGTAGCGACGAGCCGAGTATTACGACTAAAGGGGGAGAAGCTTTGCTTCGTAGACAGCTTCGCTTCCTCGTCGCTTCTTTCTGGCGACTAGCTTCTCAAGTGGGTGGCTTGGTAAGCAAGCTACCTTCAGCATCGGTAAAATCCCTATCAATAATAGGCCAGAATGGTGGGGAAGGTAGCTTGCTCTTCAATGGAAAGGGGGGAATCGCCCTTTCACAGCCGCTCCTAATGTATGATTTTAGAACTGATTAAATGATTCTCTTGTAGCTTCCAACATTGGGCATCTTTTTTATCTAGATGTACATCCTGCTGAGCTGGAGTCTGCCCCCTGGTGGATGGGTTATTCTCTGAAAATCTCTCTCTCTCTCTCTCTCTCTCTCTCTCCCATCTCACCTAGGGGAAATTTTGGAAGAACTTCTATGAACTGCACTCAATAGCTATTCATTAATTGGTGCTTTACAGTGTAGAATTTTTCATTTGATACTCTGTTGAGTGCACAAGAAGAAGAGGGTTATATAAAGAAAAATGTACCATGCTTCCTTTCTTTGTGGTTTCCTATTATATTTGAAAATACTTTGTTGTTTTGTGAATGTGCTTCTTGAAAAGGAAAAAATGTATTGTGTCTGAATTTTTGACTTACAAAATGGTGTATAGCAACATGACACATGTTGCTGTGTATGTTACTTTTGCATCAAAAGTATAACTTTGATTTATGGTCACCTATGCTGGGGAATAAGGCCTTAGTTTTTTGTTGTGAAACATCAGCTTTGAAAGTTATGACCTTTTCTTGTCTCACCCAGTCCATGATGATTACAATTTTAGTTCGTTATTCTTTTTTATGTTATTAGTTTCTGTATATTATTCCTGCATATTATGTGGCAATGGCAGTTTGAAAGTATTTATATTTTTATTGCCTTTCATTGATACAGAAGGGAAGGACAAGACACACAAGATGAGGTGCAAAGGAGGAACCTTAGAGATGAATTGGGGGAGCGGGAGAGGAGACATTTTTCATCGAAGGGTAGGAATTGTTGTTTTGTTCTAGAGTTCATTCATTTGCTGATTTTGTATGACACTTATATTTTATGTTGCAGAGGACAGAGATCGTAGAAAGGGAGGTCATCTTCTTTTAGAAGGTAAATGGCACATGCTTGATTCACTTGTAGAAATAAACCACTTGGAATTAATTTTTTCTTGCATTGGTTGCTCAGCTAACAGCATCTTTATTTACAGGTTCTAGGAGAGAAGTTGAAGATCGTATTATTCCACGTAGTATGGATGCCGACGATGCTGATGTGGATGTCAAAAGTGATGAAAGGTTTGCGTTATTTCCCATTTTCGATGTATTTTGTCACTGCCAACTGTACTTTCCACATACACAGCTTGATTTGGTGATGAATTGTATAGTATATTTATTTGTTTGTTCTTTGTTCATTAATTGTTATGATATATGGATTTACTAAAAAAATTGTTTACCCTGTGGCTAGTGAGGAGGAGGAGGACGACGATGATGACGATGATGAAGATGCACTTTTGGCTGAACTTGAACTTATAAGGAAGGAAAAAGCTGAGCAGAAACTACGGGAAGTAAGTTGTCCAATACTATAGTTTCTCATAGTTAGGAATGCAATGGGGCGGGGCGGGGAATTCCCCTTTACTTTATTTATTTATTCTTTTTGTTTTAAATATGATTTTAATACACCTACACAAACTTAAGAAATTATTTCTTTGTACAAGGAAGACTTACAATTAAGAATCACTATAAGTAGAATAAAAGCACAATCTGGGAACAAGGTATGCAAGAAAACTGAAAACCAGCAACTGGGCATTAAGCATAAACTTAAGTAAATTAACAAAACAATTAAAACAATACCATATAAACACAGTGGACTGACCCGACTTTTTGTAACCAGATGGTTCTGAATTTCAGACAGAAAAAAGAAAGAGCAAGTTCTTAGGGGGAGCACGCTGATCTAAGAAGATCTCCTTGTAAATAAACACGTGGAGATAAATCGGCAGCAATAGAGAGAGGAGAGTGGTGGGCCTGGTTGGTGGCTGCAAGAGAAAAGACCGAGAGAGAGGAGTATGGTGGACCGGTGGTCGTGGGAGCCGATTGTGTTTGTGAGGGTCTGAGAGAGAGATTACAGATTAGGTGCAATGTGAGAGTCTGCTTTAGGGTTTTGATTCTTTTGAAAATTGGCTTGCTCGATACGCCCTTAGTGACTTTTAGTCCTTTTCTTTTCGGTGTTTGGTAATTTTTTTTTTCTTTTTTTATAAAATAGAAGTTAAACAGGGCGGGTCTGTGGCTGGGACCATGATCCCTGTCCTGTCCCCGCTTACCCGGTTAAGTGGGGAATCCCTGCCCCGCTCTGCTACCATTCCTACTCATAGTGTGTATCTGTTTTTGGAGTCCTCCTTCACGTGTTGTTCTACAATGCTTTGGTGAAGTTAATTCAAAATTTTTGTATTTATTAGAGGAATAGTTGTGATTCTTCTTTGAGAAGGTTGCTTGATGCTCATCCATGGGTTAAAATCAAAATTAAACAACACTGTCAATTACTGATTAATTTACGTCTCTTCCCCTTTTCCTTGATGTGCTTCTGGCAGGAACGACAGAAGCAAGAAGAAGAGCTGCAAGCCAAAGAGGCAGAATTGTTGCGTGGAAATCCACTTTTAAATAATCCTACTTCCTTTAGTGTAAAGAGAAGGTAGTATGCCGTCAATCTTTTGTCCTTAGTCGCATGCTATTTTATTAATATTGTATTGAAGTGTTACCTAAAACTTATCTGTACAGGTGGGATGATGATGTGGTTTTCAAGAACCAGGCCCGTGGTGAGACCAAGATTTCCAAACGCTTTATCAATGATACCATCAGGAGTGATTTCCACCGGAAATTCCTCCAAAAGTACATGAAATAAAACAACTATTTGAGTAAGATACTCAGAGATGTGGCATAAGATGTAATGAACAGAGTCTGCTTGAATGTATCAGCAACTAAAGTAGTACTATGAACGGGCTCTATTTGTTTCTGATTGTTGTTTCCTTGCAGAAATTGCACTGTAATTTTCATTTATGTGGATTGTTTGTGTTCTATATAATGAATTGTTGTTATCTTCTCTTGCACCACCTATGCCTTGATAGCTGAATAGTGGATTCTATTGATATATATTCCCATTGGTTTCTGAATGGTGTTTTGTTTGGTGTAAGAGGGATTTTTTTTTAAAAGATTATAAGCAGTGGATAAAAGTTGTGGGTGTTACAAAATGTGTGGATAAAATAAAAATAATTTTTAACCAGCTTATAAGAACTTTCAAACATGTTACAGTGGAGTGGAGTGGAGTTATGATTAATTTTTAACGTCAACAAAGTTGATTCCAGCATGTTTTGTTCTTGCCCAATAAATATATTTTCTATTAAATACATAAATAATAAAAACGAATGTGTCCAAATATACATAAATCGTCAAAACAGCGTAGACACTAGACAACAAATTCTCAACATATTGTCAGCCATCACAATTAAAAACATTATTCACTTCTAGTGGAAGTCTTGTAGTATCAAAACACATTGTACTCCATCATCTTTCTTCCTTAAAAAGATTTTATCTATAACAACATATTTATTATCAAAATTCTACCCTTCAAAGTTCAAATATTGTAGATGCTAATTTTTCTACGAAGACAAATGTACGCCAAGAAACGATAAGCTAAAGCCATGGCTAATAGCACCCAAACTTCTTGTAATCCACCATTCAAACTCAGAGTGTCAAATGCAGGTGAACTCTGCAAACTCCGGCAGCCGTCATGGCTATCGCATTCGTATAAGTCGTCACCTGAATACTGCACCTTCAACAGAAGCCTAAAGCCATAGTAGGTGAAAGATACATACTTGAGCCACTGCATAAATTTTGGAATGTGCTGCAGTAATAACATCTCATTGTTAAACCTTGGAACTCAATCCCGTACTGTATTCAACGGCCTAGTTTTGTGAAAATTTAAGTTGTTAACGAGGGATGTTGCTCATAAGAATGAAGCGATCTCAATACAACAGGTTAGAAGAGACAGGTGGAGACTAGAGACCAAAGCTAGTATAGCTTGTTCTGGTTGTTAAGGATCTAATTGCTTTGAATCTTCAAGTAGAACTAGCAATGAATGAAGTGGCGAAAAATGATTTATCGAGTTCATTCAAATTTATCAAGAACAAAACTTCGTTTATTGTTTCTTTTGTAGTATCTATGCTCTTGCAAGTTTAATACCTGAACATAGTATCCTCCAGTGAGAAGAAATAACATCAATATCAGAGAAGCAATCATCCCAGCCCTTTTGATGCTCATTACTGCAGCTCCAAAAAGTTCTCCTGCACCCTAAATGCAGAAAATGGATCAACAAAATTTAAAAAATAAATGCAGGTAGGCCGTTTTATAAGATAACTATGTCCTCGAGTTCGATTTTAACTTACTTGACTGGTAATGGTGATCAATAGTATTGCGGCTAATGTCATGAAGAAGCATTCGACTGTCCTCTTGAATCCAGACATGAAATACAAAATGCACATGAAAAACAGGGGATACAAAACATGAGCCACCATGTCACATAGAGTGCTGCTAACATAGTACACACTCAATCTGTACATGTCTGTCTTCCTTTCTTTCACCAAGTATATCTTCTCGAATGGAAACACATATACTGCTCCAAATATCGACGAAGAAGTCCAGAAAATGCAAATGTAGAACAATAAACCAATCTGAAATTTAACGTAAACAACGTTGTTTTTAGATTACTTTGGAAAGTTAAAGAACACGTATCAAGGAAAGATGGGAAAGTGAGAATGTGTGCAGATTTACCTGATCTCTGAGTTGAGCCTCAGTTTTAGTATTCGATTTCCACCAGAGAAGACCTAATAAGACAGCAACTCCGAGTGCTTGAACAAGTCGTAGTTGATCAAAGTAATCTCTCCATCTTTCTTTGAATGTTCTCTTGCACAATATCCTGAATTGTTCCCACCAAGTTAGAGTCCAGTCCTTTTTAACTTGAATGGCTAACTGAAGGGGCTCTGACGCCTTTGATATCTGATGATTCTCTTGCTTTTCTTTGGGTTCGAGTTCGACTTTGTATTTATGCTGTAGATACTAGTTGGGAAAGACACATTCAGTAGCGCGTCTTAGAAATCAATTTTGATAAGGATCGAGAAATGCTATTAAACCACCTCATCGTTAGAGAGGGGAACATTTATTTATTTAAACTTAGTCTTTAACAACACGTTGGAACTTGGAAGTATCAAGTAGGAAAGGAATGCTTACTCTTATTATAACTCTTTCACACTCAGCAGTTCCCTTAGACGCAAGTAATTCTTCAGGAACAGTTATGTCATTTACTTGTCCTGTTGCCAAATCCAGCAAGAATTCTGCAGGGTTCATGGCTATCTCTGGGACGAACCTTAAAGAAGAAAAGTACTCCATCGACTCTCTGGCTTTTCCATAGTAGACAGGATACCCTTCCGATAATAACAGAACCCTGTCAAACATGTGAAACATCCTGCTTGAGGGCTGGTGGATTGTTGTAATAATTGTCCTTCCTGCCTATGAAGACATAAAATGTATCCTTTAGACGCTGTCCTTCAATGTACATTAAGTGCGTGTTTGGTGAGTGGTACTCGATAAGACTGGACAATATCCTTAATAGTGTTCAGTACTACCGAATCTTCTTTACCAAACATGCCACGAATATCTTGACGGTGAGTTGTGTACCTTGGCAAGACCTTGAAGTATTTGAAGTAGTCTAGTTGCAGAAGTCGAATCAAGACCTGAAGTTGGTTCGTCAAGGAATAGTAATGAAGGATCGACGAGAATTTCATACCCTATGCTGGTTCTTTTCCTTTCTCCCCCGGATACGCCTTTAACAAATCCTCCACCAATTCGTGTATGACGACACCTATATGGTTGTCAAAACCAGACATATGGTCACACAAATCGAGTCAATTGAAACTTATGTTTCTTGTATTTTTCCAGAAATACTTAGAAAAGATCATAAATAGTCTGAAGTCTGGACTAACCTTTCGAGGCCTAATTCCTTAACAATCATCTCGACTCGTTCATACTTTTGGCGTCGGCTCATTCTGCTTGGAAGTCTTAAAAAAGCTGCGAAAACTAAGGTTTCTTCCACCGTCAATTGCGGTAAAAGTATATCATCTTGCGTCACAAACCCGATCCTGTAAAACAAATGGAACGTGCTTGACATAGAACTTGATTAACATTGGTAGCTTGTCTGGTATGGTGGACTTTACAGTACTAGACAGTAGTGTAGAAGAAAAAGAAGTTAAAATCTTATTAATTGTACTGTTCAATCCTGTTTCAGTCTGTTGAGTAGTGTGTACCTTCTCTTGAGAGCTGTATTGTATGGAATATCGTTGCAAGTAATAGTTCCAGTAACGTTTTCGTGCAATCTCCCACCTATTATCTTTAACAGAGTTGTTTTTCCACTACCAGAAGGCCCCATCAAGGCAAGAATCTCTCCAGGGCCAATGCTCCCAGTTATACCTTTCAATATCTTCTTGTAGTTATCTTGTTCAATGTTCAATTGTGAAGCTACCTTCGACACGACAGCCTTCACAGGATTACTCGAGGAACCTTGAGGAACTTTTACCTTGAATTCCACATCTGCAAACTGCATTGAAATGTAACGTAGATTAGACAGTACTAGACAATATATCTTTTATATAGAAATGAAAAGGATCCAATTTGAGCAAGTTTCCAATTCAAAAGCAAAACGTGTAGAAATTGATCGAACTTTTTCCATCCAAAATTTATCACGCGAGAATCGACTCTTCTTAGATAAAAAGAAATCACAAAAAAGGGTATGTTGATAGAAACGATCTGAATGAGCAAGTCTTGCCTTGAGAAATATCGGGAGGGGCCGGTCTTTACTAGCATTTGATATCTCGTCCTCGATATCAATCTCAGAACTCCTATTTCTCAAGTAAGCTTGAGACATAACCTCTATGCTATGACCAAAACCATTGCTGCCTGCAATTTGCATGGATCCCATTGTTGGAGGAGAAAGTGACAAATCTTCGATTTCATCTTGCCTTTGTTCCATGCTCCTTATTTCTCACATCAATCTATGAAGCTTAATCTTCCTTCCTATATACATAAGTTATATAGAGCATGTTTGGCGCAGTTCAAATATAAGTAAAAATTATTTTTAAGTAACATTTTTGTTACCAAACATGTTTGGATGTTAAGTAACTTGTTAAAAAATAATTAACTTGGTCTCAATTTTAAGCAATAAAAAAATTATTTATTGTAAAACTTACTTAAGTGAACTTTTGAAGATTGGCCAAACATGCAACAATAGCATACCAAAGTTCTGCCTAATACAGTGAGAAATAATGTTAATTGTTGGGCAACAAGCTTTTTATGGCTAACTGTAGAAATTTAAATGGCTTGCTTTTAGTTATCACACACTTTTTGCACTACATTGACTTGTTTAGATAAGATTTTTGACAATCTTTCAGCTAATTTTTATTTTCTCGAAAAGCGTGTGAATAACTAGATTACTTTTCAAAGTTAAATACTTTTTGGGTGACCGATAATGAAGTTGTACCGAACCAAAAGGAAGCATGTAAACGACCTCATCACAAATACAATAAAAAATTTCTAGATAGTAAAAAGAGCGAGAGCTTAGATTGCATACATGTTGAAGAACGAGTAAGTGACTCGTTTAACTTATTTCAAGGAATTCACAAGAGTCATAGCACAAGTGTACCTTCACAGATGTTGGCAGATTTACATGGGCTCATGTGGGGTCGCTCACTCACAAAATTTTGAATTTATTTTTTAAATTTTGCTCTATTTGCACAACTTTTTTTTTGTTTCCAATTTATGTCTCCCAACTTCTTTCAAATCCCAAATTTTATTCTTCTTTCAATACCTAGATTTGCCATTTCTACCAAATAATTATCTTTTCCTAACATCAACTCATCTACACCGATGTTGATGACCGGCTACGTTTTCCTCCACCTTAACACCAGACGCCTCAAGACCCTCAACCCACGGTTTGAACCATGCAATTGGATTAAAGATTCGACGGTTGAATAATAGTCTAACTGTGTATATTAGGGACAACATATTTGACAATATTCACAACGATGTAATTATTATACGATGATTTGAAAGTATAAAAACGCGTGGACAACTTTTGTAGAAATGTATTTAATTATTTTTATTAATATTATGTTGCTTGGAAAAAAAATCGTGACTTAATTTTTGATCCCACAATAAAAAATGTATGACTCTCGTTACTGGGATTTCTATTCTTTCTTTAGCACATGTTTGGTAGAGCTCTTTTTTTTCTTACACTCATTTTCAACTACATATTTCATTAGACCCACAATTTTTATCAATTTTTCAATCACTCGTCTCATCATTTTTTATTAAAATCTCCTAAGAAACTACTTTTTAAACTCCAAAGATGGTCTCCAAATTTTCATATCATACCTATTTTATGTAATAACTATATGCCTCTACAATGCTTTCTTGAAATTTAAACATGAAATTTTAATACAAGTCTCAAATGGATATATGAATTGTTGTTTGATGATTCTAGAAACTTATTTTATGTAATAACTCTACGCCTCTATAATGCTTTCTTGAAATTTAAACATGAAATTTTAATAGAAGTCTCAAATGGATATATGAATTGTTGTTTGATGATTCTAGAAACAGAGGTGAATTATAGACATGATCTGCGTCTCATGTAAGACTTCCCAAAAGGGATGTGTATAATGAATATCGTATGTTTATAAAGTTGAGCTAATTTCACTAATATGGTCGCTGAAGTTCAAATAAATTTTAAAATGGCCATTAAAGGTATTTTTGTGACCAATTAACTAAATTTAAATGATATTATATAATTTGTTACTGTGAGAATGTGGGTCACTAAATCTACTTGGCCCACTTCTATTGGGCAATATGGTGTGTCTTGTGTGGACCGTTTGATGTAATGGATGGTTAAGATCATTCTAGAGTTTTATATAAATATTATTATTGTCTTTCATCCAGGTTAGAACAGAGAGTGAAGAAAAGTGAGGAGCCGTCTTTCCTTCTGTTCTCAAAAAGTGAGATTGGACTGAGTGTTTAAAAGTCTTGGTCATCTCTGGTGGGTTGGTGAACAATCCGATTGCCGTTCCCTTGGTTGCATTGCAGTGTTCTTTGTGGCAAGAATCTGAGCCAACAAGTTTAACCAAGAACGAAGGAGATTGTTTACTAGCCTATTTCTGACCTTCTGGTGGTATTACTTTGTTGGTGGAACAACGGTGCAACAGATTGGTTGTTTAAACGGTGCTTTGGAACGCGAAGAAATTCGTTTCGTCTTTCCTATAAATACGGATAATGATTTGTCCGTCACGAGTTTGAATTTCTTGAACCATCTCGTTTAATTTTATACTTTGTTAATTGTATTTGAGGTAAAAACAAACTAGGTGGCTAGAGCCTACATCTCCTTAGTATAATTTGTGACTTTATTATCTTATGTGTTGATAAACTGTGTTTGCATGTCATCTTAGTTATTAATTTGAAAAGGGGTTGTGTTCTGTGTTTGCATCTGTGTGAGTAAGTTTTTTATAAAACTTTTTTCAAAAATTCTCATTCATGGATGATTTTCCATCCATGGGTTCTAGGGTTGAATTATCACAATTCAATGGAAAGGGTGATTATTCAATTTGGAAACAAAAAATGAGAGCGATTCTAGTTCAACAAAGGGTTTCTAAAGCCCTTGATGATCCAGAAAACTTTTCTGATGCATTAAAAGCTAAACCTGATCAAATTGAGGAGATGAATGAAATTGCATACAGTTCTATAATATTGTACTTATCTGATAATATTTGTTGTGTGATTTAAATCCCGCAAGTGGACGGATCGTTCACAAGTAATAAAGTGATAAATAAAATGTCGAACCCACAAGGACTAGATATCAATTTAACCTATTAATTTATAATCTAAATTCTAACAATATGAATAAACACAGATTCAATTTGGTTCTTGTGATTCTATACTATTTTAATTAAACTAAATTATCAAACAATTAACTTTAAAATATTGAGAACGAATTCAAGATCTACTAACACTAGGATTTGCGAATCCACCAACAATTTCCTTAATCAAATATCCGTTTAACCGTTTTAGCTTATAATTACCATAGATTGAAAATCGATGATCCTAAAATAATCAAAAGCCTATCCCGATGGTCAATCAATTCTATATGTTATGCGAACTTCATTATCTCTAATTAAGCTTCGAACATAAATACATGTATTAAAATCTCACGAACACCTAAATGGATTTCATAAAGCATAATAGTAATCTCTATCTATTATTGGACCCTATGTTATTCAATACCACGTGCTTAATCTATATTGAATCTCTCGACTTCAATATAGATCACAATATATTCTAATGGTGATCAAGCATTAAAATAATGGAAAAAATGAATAAAGAATAATCAACCCGTGAGCAATTAATTACTAAAACGGAAAAACTTCTAATTAATTAAAAATCATGAGGTTTCATCGTTCATCTTAGAAAAAGTAAATTTAGCCGGACATGATTTTGTCAATTATCACAATAATTGACTTCATCATGATCCGACGAAAGAAAAAGAAGAAGAAATAAATACAACCTGTGACTCTGGCTGAAGAATCTTCAATCTCGTGCCTTGATCTTCGATTCTCCTCTTCTATCTTGTTCTCAAAATTCGTCCCCTTTTCGGCTCTAAATTCGGCTCTCCAAACGGCTCCCAAATTATGAGTTAATAACTCATATTTATAGTTACCTAATTGTGCCCCAAAAGATCTCAAAATATTATAAAATTCGTGGGCCAAAAGGTTTCCTAATCGGATTAGAACTCAAAAGAAAAATCATGCAGCCAAATTAACACTGGGCGGCTGTTTTTCAAACGTCCATAACTTCTTGTAGGAAGCTCCAAATTGAGATCCGTAAAAAGTGGTGGACTCATAATTCGATTTTCTTTCCAATGGTATATCATTTACTCGTCGATTTTACCAAACTATTGCTCTTTTCATCCATTCTTCTCCAATTTCTTATAAACGGATCCAAAACTGAAATAGGAAGAATAATAAAATAAATTAAGTAAAAATTCGGGATAAAAGCTTAGTTTAAAAGCTCAAATAAGTGTACAAAATGCACTTATCAAACACCCTCAAACTAAACCTTTGTTCGTCTCCTCGAATAAACTAGCTAAAAACAATAATGCACATACTAATAAACATAGTCATAATATAAATAGCTTGCCGTTCTTACTTCAGTTTTTGCAAAAAGAAAAATTTATAATTCATGACGAGTGTTCAGGTATTACTATTGCAAATGTGATTATACTCAAACCATACTTGATATGTGTGTGAGACCCGTTAATCTGATGAACTTAAATTCTATGGTGGTGATAGCCCAACCACTTGGTCAACTTTTCCTTTTCCTTTCGTAAAGTACACTTTCCCCAAAATAATTGTTTTCTCTCAAATTCTGAGATTTTGGTTCAAAGGTTATACTTCGCTCATTATTTTCTTGCCCGAGGCTGGTTGAGAAAATTAATAATCGTGACAACCTAATTATATGAAGATTCTCTAATTTATGAGCACTTTCGATCAGAAAGTTTCTACTAAGTAAGTCAAACCCATTAGTCATCTAATCTCCAAATTTACTTTGCAAAGATTTTTTTTTTACTGGACAGAATTTTTTTTTATTTTTTTATTTTTTTGTAAATAGATCTTATGTGCAAAATTCAATCCATTAAGCTTTCTAAATGACTCGTGTAACGAGCTTGAGGTCGATGACTCCCAGGTCTTTCGAACCTTAGGGCATCAGGTTTTGAGAAACCCTTATGCACCTTTTCACTCGAGTCAAATAGGCTACGAAAGGAGTTATAAGATATTAATAAGGTGCAAATCTCGGTCAATTAAGCTTTCTAAATGACTCGTGTAATGAGCTTGATGTCGATGACTCGTGTCTTTCGAACCTTAGGGCATCGTGTTTTGAGAAACCCTACGGACCTTTTCATTCGAGTCAAATAAAGCTACTAAAAAAGAGTTAAGCAATAATAATAATAATAATTTTTGGTCCTTGCGTGCAATAAGTTCATGCTAGAGGATTAGATTCCTAACATTCGGTGAATACTTAGCTTCTTCTAATTGGTATAAAGTGCTCCACACAATTTTTCAACATACATGGAATCAATCATAACCTAGATAGCCACTATCACAGTTTAATTACCACACTTTCTCACTATATTGGTTATTTGTTCGAGATACGAATGATTTTTAGGTTTAAACAGTGTATCCTATTATTTTCAACTTAAGTGCACCAACATAGCTAAAAATCATCTTAACTGGCCGACACAACACAATATCAAACCTGGTCAAATAGTCTCACATTTAACCAATAGTAATAATTTGTTCACAAGTCATGGATTAAAGCGAAATAATTAAATAAAAAGTTGCATCACTAGCCGGCAAGACTATTCATATCACATAAATATGCAAACAAATAAATAAAAAAATTTTTTAAAACAAAAATAAATTAAAAATCAAATATCAATTATCAATTATTGAATCAGGCAAAATTTTCATTTTAGTCCATTACCCCAAACTTGAAAGAAACATTGTCCCCAATGTAAAATTTAAAATCAAAAGATTAGAGACTTTCCGAGATAGATCCGATGGTCTTAGGGAGAAAAGGTGTGATAAGATCAACTGGAGGAGAAATCATGCAGGTTGGTCGGCAAATCTTTGTTTGAATGTCATCCCACCAAACTATGCAGTTGTAACCCTAAAAAGAAAAGAAAAAAGAACTTATTTATTTATTTTTAAGAAAAGCGAAATTAAATTTTTTTAAAAAAGAAATTCAAAAATGTTTTTTAAAAAAAATGAAATTCAATTTTTTTTTTAAATATAAATTTAAAATAATTGAACAACGTGATTATGCAGGATGACGATAATTGTATCCTCAAAACCTAAGAATTAAAAGCTTACTTTAAATCATAAAAACCTAAAACGTGCAAATTGTCAATTGAAATCCTAAATTGAAATAATACGAAATTTAAATAAATAAAAGGGTAGAAAAATAGGTTGCCTCCCATTGAGCGCTTCTTTAAAGTCATTAGCTTGACTTTGTCGGGGTGATCACTCATGGTACTTTGAACAGAGCTTTTGATGACTTGTTTTGTTTGCATCGATTGACTTTGCACCATTTTTCTTTTGTTCTCCAATATTTAACTGTGTCCTTCTCATAAAAATATGATTTAATTTGATCACCTTGCTCGAACTTAACTATGAAAATTTCAACTTCTTCAATGACCTTGATCACAAAATCAATTTTAGAAGAAAGATGGGAGTTGGAGAATTGCTTGGTTGGTGCAGCATCATTAAATGCCACTTTTTCATTCTGCTTATGTATGATCAACTTCTCATTCTCCATATACTCTTCTTCTTTAGTTGGTGCTTCCTCAATTTGGACAACTGGTCTATATTCCAAAATTTCAGGTAGTTGCTCCTCACTAATTGTTGTAATGCTTGACATGTCTTCCATCGGGGTGGCTTTAATGTCACTTGGAAAGGTGCCTTGTGGACTCTCTGTCAGCATCTTTATCATCTGATTAATTTTATTCTCTATGCGCTTTTCAGTTGCCTTGATGCTCTGATCAAGTGCCTCTTTCCACCCTTCTTTACTCTCTTGTGCTCTCTCCTGATTCAACGGATTTTGAATATTTCGGGTATTGTCATATGAGAAATTTTGATGATTTCTCCATCCTGGATTATAAGTCTGCGAGTATGGATTATTCTGATGTAGCTAAAAATTCTGAGCATATGCAGCTTGTTCAGGTGATGATACTTCAGCAGTAGCCAAAAGGCACTCTAATGATTGATGGTTTGCCTCGCAAGTTGCACATATTGGTAGGGACATTTGGACCATATTGGCTGACTGAGAGTATTTTAGTGTTTTCATCTGCTTTGCCAATGAATCAAGTTTCACAAGTATGAGTGAATTGATGTCCATCCCGTGCATTCCTGTTTGACCTTGGTTGTTGTATCAAGAGTAATCTGAGTGATTTTACAAATCCTGATTGTAGGTGTCGGAGTAGGGACAAAAATTTTGTTTGACCGGTGGTTTCCATAAATCTTCCAGGAGCACGTCATCCTTATCAATCTCAAAGTTTGCCATCGTGTGTTGTGCTTGATCTCCTAGCTCATCTTTGTTCCCTAGTAGCAATGAAACCAAGAAAACAAGTAGATCAACTAAAAAAATTAAAAATTAAAAAATAAAAAAATAAAAAAAATAGTAATAAAAAAAATTGTTAAAACTAAATTATCAATTAACGTAGTAATTAATAAAACTAGTTCCCGGCAACGGCGCCAAAAACTTGTTGTGCGATTTAAATCCCGCAAGTAGACGGATCGTTCACAAGTAATAAAGTGATAAATAAAGTGCCGAACCCACGAGGACTAGATATCAATTTAACCTATTAATTTATAACCTAAATTCTAACAATATGAATAAACACAGATTCAATTTAGTTTTTGTGATTCTATACTATTTTAATTAAAACTAAATTATCAAACAATTAACTTTAAAATATTGAGAACGAATTCAAGATCTACTAACACTAGGATTTGCGAATCCACCAACACTTTCCTTAATCAAATATCCGTTTAACCGTTTTAGCTTATAATTACCATAGATTGAAAATCGGTGATCCTAAAATAATCAAAAGCCTCTCTCGATGGTCAATCAATTTTATATGTTATGCGAACTTCATTATCTCTAATTAAGTTTCGAATATAAACACATGCATTAAAATCTCACGAACACCTAAATGGATTTCATAAAGCATAATAGTAATCTCTATCTATTATTGGACCCTATATTATTCAATACCACGTGCTTAATCTATATTGAATCTTTCGACTTCAATATAGATCATAATATATTCTAATGGTGATCAGGCATTAAAATAATAAAAAAACTGAATAAAAAATAATCAACCCGTGAGCAATTAATTACTAAAACAGAAAAACTTCTAATTAATTAAAAATCATGAGGTTTCATCGTTCATCCTATAAAAAGTAAATTTAGCCGGACATGATTTCGTCAATTATGACAATAATTGACTTCATCATGATCTGGCGAAAGAAAAAGAAGAAGAAATAAATACAACCCGTGACTCTGGCTGAAGAATCTTCAATCCCGTGCCTTGATCTTCAATTCTCCTCTTCTATCTTGTTCCCAAAATTCGTCCCCTTTCGGGCTCGAATTCGGCTCTACAAACGGCTCCCAAATTATGAGTTAATAACTCATATTTATAGTTACCTAATTGTGCCCCAAAAGATCTCAAAATATTATAAAATTTGTGGGCCAAAAGATTTCCTAATCGGATTTGAACTCAAAAAGAAAAATAAAAATCTCTGCAGCCCAATTAACTTTGGTACATTTGTTTTTCAAAACACCATAACTTCTTGTAGGAAGCTTCAAATTGGGATCCGTAAAAAGTGGTGGACTCGTAATTCGATTATCTTTCCAATGGTATATTATTTACTCGTTGATTTCACCAAACTATTGCTCTTTTCATCCATTCTTCTCCAATTTCTTATAAACGGGTCCAAAACTGAAATAAGAAGAATAATAAAATAAATTAAGTAAAAATTCAATAAAATGACTGGATAAAAGCTTAGTTTAAAAGCCCAAATAAGTGTACAAAATGTACTTATCAATATTGTTAGACAAGTTGATGATACTAAGATTGCTAGAGAATTGTGGGAAGCTCTTGACAAATTATTTTTGACAAAAATTTTGCCAAATATGATGTATTTGCTAGAAAAAATTTTCAGTTTTAGAATGGACTCGGGGAAGGATCTTGAATCCAATCTGAGTGATTTTAGCAAAATTGTCAAAAGCTTGACCCACAATGATAAGAAATTTGACGATGAGGATCTAGCTGTTATACTTTTGAATTCTCTTCCTGATTCTTATAGAGATGTTATGAATGCGATTAAGTATGATAGAGATGTTTTGACTCAAGCTATTGTGATAGATGCTTTGAGATCAAATGACTTAGAAGTCAAAAAAAGAGTCTAGGGAAGCACTAGGGAGGAGAGTTTGTTTATTAGAGGAGAAATAAAATAAGAGGAGAGAACGACTACCGAGGTAAGAAGGAAGCAGAGGAAAATCTAAGGGTAGGTCTAAGTCTAGGGATAAAGGCAATAAGAAATGTTGCCATTGTGGGAAGTTAGGACATTTCAAGAAAGATTGCTATGAGCTTAAAGAAAATCAAGCAACAATGCAGAATGAAGATCAAAATGTTGTTCTTGCTGGGATTGGGATGCCCTAGATGGTTTACATGTTATGACCAGATGTCGATGGTGAGATTGACTATGAGTGGATATTAGACTCGGGTGCCACCTTTCATTTGTATCCCGTGAGGTCTTGGTTTTATAACTATAGAGAAATTGAACCTAGGAAAGTATACATGGGGACAACAATTTTCAAACAGTTGAAGGAATAGGTGACATTGCTATTAGGATGCATGATGGCATTGTCCGACCCTTTCTTGGTGTTAGGTATGTCCCAAACCTTAAGAGAAATCTAGTTTCCTTAGGAGTTCTTGAAGATGAGGGCTGTGTGTTCAAATCTGATTTTGGTACTTTAAAGATTCTTAAAGGTTCTCTAGTAGCTATGAAAGGTCCAAGAGGAATGGGTTGTATTACCTTCAAGGTGCTTTACATGCCAAAGATTCGAGGATTGGTTTCAATCAATGATGCTAGATCGGATCTATGGCATAGGAGGATGGGACTCATTGGGAACAAGGGGCTAAAATATCTTAGTGACCAGGATTTACTAGGTAAAGACACTGTTGCACCTTTAAGCTTTTGCGAGACGTGTGTTCTAGGAAAGTCACACAAAGTCAGCTTTGAGATAGGTCAACGCAGCACTAAGATACCATTAGATTACATTAATGCAGATTTGTAGGGTCCAGAAAAACACCCTACTCATGGTAGGAAATGATTTTTCCTATCCATTGTTGATGACTATTCTAGAAAGGTTTGAGTTTTCCCACTTAAGTCAAAATCTAAAACTTTTAACAAGTTTAAGTCCTGGCATACCTTAGTCAAAAATCAAGAAGGGAAAAAGTGTAAAAACTCTTAGGACAAACAATGGTTTAGAGTTTTGCAACTTTGAATTTGATGAGTTTTGCAAAGAGAGGGGTATCACGAGGCATAGGATCTGTGAGAAATACCCCCCAACAAAATGGGGTGGCTGAGAGGATGAATCGGACTTTAATGAATAAAGTCGTATATGTTGATTAGTTGAGGGGTTGTCCAAAAGGTTTTTGGATTGAAGCCTTATGTATCAATGGCTTATTTGATAAATAGGTCACCTTCTAGTTCTCATAACTTCAAAACGCCCCGGAGTTGTGGTCCGGAAAATCTCGCATTTGTCACACATTAGAGTGTTTGGGTGTGGTGCTTATACACATCAGGTTGAGGGCAAGTTAGACTCAGGACTACTAAGTGTGTCATGTTAGGATACCCAGAGTGTATCAAGGGGTATAGATTGTGGGTTTTAGGTGTTAAGGGTATTAAGATAATTAACAGAGAGATGTGAAGTTTAATGAGCTTGATATGTCTTGCCTAAAAACTCTAGACAATCAAAGTTAAGCGAAGTGAGGAAGGAGAATCTTCTCGGGAAGAAGATTCAGACTGAGGTGAAGAGATTAGATATTAATCTGGAGGTTAGAGAACCTGAACAAATTGATCCTCAAGTTGAGACTGAGCAAGAAGAAGTCTTAGAACAACCTGAACTAGAAATTCTTGAAACTGTGATCCCTAACTAAGAACAACTTGAAGATACTAATTTGAGAGATTATCAATTAGTGAGAGATAGGGAGAGAAAACAGGTAAGACCAAATTTGAAGTACACTTCTTCAAATTTGATGGAGTTTGTCCTAGTTTTAGGTGAAGTTTTAGAGTCGATTGAACCTGTTTCTTATGAAGAAGCGGTTAAGCAAAAATTCGAAAATTGGAAGAAGGCTATGAGAGAGGAGATTCATTCCTTAGGCAAGAATGATACTTGGAAGTTGGTTGAGAGACCAAAGAATCAAAAGCTAGTCCATTGTAAATGGATCTACAAGTTGAACGAAAGAGTAGAACCTAATGACCCTTTAAGATATAAAGCTAGGTTGGTAGTCAAGGGACAATATAAGACTATTAGGTTAGTATTGACCTTAGTTGTCCAATTCAATTGGAAATTAAAACAACTAGATGTTAAGACCGCTTTTTTCATGGAGAGTTAGATAAGGTCATTTACATGTCTCAACCTCAAGGCTTTGAGGTAAAAAAGAAGTTTGAGCTTGTGTGCTTGCTTAACAAGTCCTTATATGGTCTTAAGCAGAGTCCTAGGCAATGGTCTTATGTGCTTAAAATTGGTTTCAAAAAGAGTGAATTTGATGCATGCTTATATTATAATAACACTAAGATAGGCTGTGAGGTTTATTTGTTGTTATATGTTGATGACATGTTGCTTACTAGTAGTAGTAAAGTTGATATCATAAAAATGAAAAACCTTTTGAAATCTGAATTTGACATGAATGACTTAGGATGTGCAAGAAAAATTCTTGGTATGGTTATTAAAAGGAATATGGCTGAAAATAGTTTAACTATTAATCAATAGTCTTATTTGGAAAAGGTAATAACCAAATTTGGTATGAAATTCGCTAAGTCTGTCAATGTATCATTAGCTGCACACATGATTTTATCATTTGCTCAATGCCCTAAAATCAAGAAGAAAAACAGAAATGAGTAGTGTCCCCTATGCTAATGCCATTGGTTCAGAATGTATCGACGATGACTACCACTAGACCCCGACCTAGCTTATGCAATTAGTTTCTTGAGTAGGTTTATGTCTAACCCAGGTAAACATCATTGTATTGCTCTTAAATAGTTGTTGAGATACCTGGCTGGGACAGTTAAAAGGGGGTTAGTGTTCGAAAGAAGGAGTGATAAGCTTGAGCTTAAGGGTTATGTAGATTCTGACTTTGCAGGGGATAAAGATCAGAGGAAATCTACCACTTCTTACTTCTTCACGTTAGGTGATAATTGTATCACTTGGAAATCACAGTTGCAACCTTTAGTTACACTCTCCAGCACTAAAGCTAAATATGTTGCACTAACTGAAGCCTTTAAAGAACGCATGTGGCTGAAAGACCTTTTATGTGAATTGAACTTCTTGAATGAAAATGCCATGATCTTTACTCATAGTCAAAGTGCTTTAATGCTATGTAAAAATCATGTGTATCATGAAAGATCTAAGCATATTGAGGTGAAATACCATTTCATTAGGGAGAAGTTAGCTTCTGGTGAATTTAAATTGCTTAAAATTGCAACTGATGATAACCCTGCAGATGTTGGAACCAAAGTACTTGCTGCTGGTAAGTTTAATAAGTGTATATCAATGTTGAATATTGATACACGGGTTAACTTATGTGACGGTACTTGCTGCGCAGTGGAGGATTGGTGAAGGTGTACCCAAATTTTGGAGTGGACGATGATGATGAAATAAGACCACAAAAGGGATAGCACTTGTAGCTAGGGAACTTGGTAGTGGATTTGTGAACCAAGGTGAAGTTTGTGAGAATGTGGGTCACTAAATCCACTTGGCCCAATTCTATTGGGCAATATGGTGTGTCTTGTGTGGACCGTTAGATGTAATGGATGGTTGAGATCATTCTAGGGTTTTATATAAATATTATTATTGTCTTTCATCTAGGTTAGAACAGAGAGTGAAGAAAAGTGAGGAGCCAGTCTTTCATTCTCTGTTCTCAAAAGTGAGATTGAATTTGAGTGTTTAAAAGTCTTGGTCATCTCCATTGGGTTAGTTGGTGAATAATCCGATTCTTAGTTCCTTGGTTGCATTGCGGTGTTCTTTGTGGCAAGAATCGAGCCCACAAGTTTAACCAAGAACGAAGGAGCAACAAATGAGTATTTTTCTTGTATTTTTCATGTTCAAACGAGATTTTAATATTTTGTAATTGTTTTCAATCTCAACAGTTACCCTTTTAGTTTGACTAACACTATGTCCGACGTAGTAGGTGTTAAATCTTTATGTCAATTAATGATGGTTAAAGCGATTAATTACTTTTAACTGATCTTCAGTTTTAGCTCTATTAAGACCTTTTCAGAGTTATGGTTAAAAAGAACGATTTGTAATTTTTTGGCTAAAGATGAAGTTTTTTCTCATAAGAATTGCGTTTTATTGTGAAGATATGTAATTTCACAATATGGACATAACGACCAATAGTTGACATCGAGATTTAATCGGCCAATGTCAGGTCTGGAGTAGATGTTGGTAAATGAGTGAGCAATTATCACCAATCGTAGGGAGGTTTACTGCGCTACAAGTACAAAAAAATACTTATTTTGTCTGGTCACCACGTCTTCCCTCTCAAATCAAAACCCACATCTCTTTCTCAATTCCTCAATTTCTTCATATTCTTCTTCATATTCATCAAAATCAAACTCCCTTAAAAAATGTAATCTCTCTCCCACTCATTCTTCTCAACTAATCAATCCATTAAAATCTTCTACGGTCGGATTCCACCGCATAGAAAATCAGTATACTAGTATAATACTCTTCTCGTTCTATAAAGATATGTTTTTTTTTATTTATCTGTCCCAAATTATAGACCACGTTTTTTATTGATGGTATTGTTAATTTTCTTAATTTTCTAATATATCCATATTTAATGTCTCTTGTTATTAACAAATATGATCTGCCACTATATTAAGTGTATAGGTATATTAAAAAAAATATAAGCAAAATTTATTATTCAAATTATAATAACATTTTTTTTATCTGTGCGAAAATAAAAATAAGTTTATCTTTAGGAAATATTATTTAATTTTACTGTCAAAGTGGGTTACAATAATATTTTAATGACCAATTTGATATTTTACTTCAACTTCAGTGACCTTTTTTGAAATTAACTCTTAAAGTTTGAGTTTAATCTATCTGTCAAAGTATCAACAAGACGACGCCGTTGAGCGCACAAATCTCCGCCGGAATATCAAAAACTAACAAAGCGAGTCCCATTCCTGCGGCTGCAAAGAGAAATAAACTGTTCACAGGAGAATAATGGAAGATTCGGAAGAGATACTGCTGAACTCGGTGGCTAACTCGGGGGTTCCGATTCCACCCGGCGTGTCATCGGTCCTTGATCTTACTCCGCCCACCCTGTTCTCCATCTGCTCCCACGCGCTCCGCTTGATCGACTCCAACCATACGCCGTCGCTTCCTACGTCCATGCCTGAGGACTCAATGGCTGATCGAGTGAAGACCTGTACGGAGCTCGCCTCCGCCTTTAAGAACTTGGGCTTCATGGGCGACCTCAGCTTCCACAAGGTTAAAACGTTACACTGCTTACCATTTTCTGATTTTGTCTCTCTCTTAAATTAATGTTGTTATTTCTGAATTCTACCTCACTCGTGAAAGCCATGTCTTGCGGGTTTAGAGCACACTGCCCTTACCAGCCGATGTGGGATTCAGTAGTAATCGACAATCGTTGTATAGTGTGGGTAATGCATGCTGGGATAATATGACTAAATAGGACAATTAGGGATATGAACGTTTTAAGAATCCTCTTGATTATATGAGGCAACTGTTGACGTCAAAATCCTCCTAGATGTGTCCGGTCAACAAGGACAACTTGAAATTATTTGTAAGTTCTGCAAGATTGATTGAGCTTGGTCACTTGAGTTGAGGTTGCTGATTTGAATTTCAAGTTAGTTACTCGTGAATTTGATAAAGTTTCAGTAAACAAAGCTAATTTTTCATAGTTGGAGTGAATGATCTTGGGTAGTTATTGGTAAAAGCTCAGAATGCTTTCGTCATAGAGCTTCTCATCAATGTAAAAATACTATAAATCTATAAACCAGGAGAGGAGAACTTAAAAGATTTTTCTTGCATTTGATCTATTTTGTGATAAGTTGAAGGAACATCAAATCTCCTGAAATGTTGGACGGACCATATCATATCTTACGCGCATTAGTCACATCCCTCAAAGTATGGGCAAACCATGGCCTGCTAGAGTGTGGAACAAGCTGGTGTCATTCAAATCATCATTTGGGTTGGGATGGATTTTACCGAGCTTAGGCCATGGCCTCATACTAGCTTCTGTACATAGTTGAATCTGAGCTCTCTTGTATGGCTACGGGTGCCTCATTGTACTACTTGATCTGAACTTAGGCTTTAGGACGGCCTTTTAGCTTGGCAACGACTGTTAGTTGACTTCTATATGACATAACCCCAATAACTTCTTTGTCAACCACCTAGCTTAATATTCCTATCTTGACATCTCCCAGGATTAGTTTTGGTCAAATATTTAGTCTTGAGTAATAAGTTAATAACCTCACTCGCCACGTCAATTTGTTAGGTCTCATCAAAGTGTCACATAAGCACGGACATAACATCAACTATGGGCCAAAGACTGAGTTGCAGTCACCCTTTAGTTACCCCCACCCCCTACCCCTACCCCTACCCCAACCCCAACCCCAACCCCAAAAGAGAGTGGGAGATGAAGGAAGAGGAAAGACTACTGTATATTTTTGGCCACCACATAGTTGGAAAAGAGAGGTGAAGCAAAGAGGCAGAAAAAAGTTCTGGCACTCATGCACACTCACAATCATTTATGAGTCAGTTTAGCATAGTTTTATTGTGAAAATTGTATGGCAATGTGCGCAGTTATATATTTCACTCTGGAGAGCAAGATATTTCAGATTGTTCTAAGATGTAATTAGAATTCAATGCTAAAATCCACGCTTCTATTTCAAATTTTTTCTTCTTCCTCCCATTTTATTTAAAAATGACCTTTTAATCTATTCTTGATCTTATGGAAGTAGGATACATGCTAAATAGGTCGACAAAAATTTTCATGACATTGACTCTCCAAAGTTCTATAGGATTAGAAAACGGGTTTTTTAGGCACTGATCTTTCTGCTCCCTTCCATATAAAATTGTAAATTTATTTTTCATGTGTTATTCATTGCATTAAATAGAGTGTATGTGTTGGTTAGGCAGTTCCTTTATCCAACTGAGGAGGACTTGTATAAGTTGGTGAGATTCTTGGTCGGAAGGCTGTCAGAATCTTCTGAAGCCCGGATAGCTGCATTGGGAGAAGAAGATAAAATAGGAGGCATCTCAAAGGACAGTGTCGGCAATAAAGGAGAACCTCTGGAAAAGGAAGAGGTTTTAAAAGGATTGAAAGATATAAAACTGAAGACTCGGCTACCTGAGTCCTCTTCTATGAAGTCTGAAGACGATTTCACTCAAAGGTCTAATGAATCTGATTTAACTTTACAAAATGGAACAAGAGTTAGGGTTGAAGAATCTGGAGCAAAAGAACCAGATTCCAGTCAAGGGTCTGGTAAGGAGGAGTTGTCTGCAAAGTCATCAGAATTAAAACATCTCGAAGAGGAGCTTGAGTTGTTGAAAGCGGCAGCAGAGATGATATTTGATGATCAACATCCTATTCAGTTTTACATTGAACAGCTCAATGACCAAACAGAAGCAAAAAGACAAAAGCTCACGGAACTCGAGTCTCAATGGTAAGTTATTGGTGATACATTCAAGAGTTCTAATCTAGGGTTGCAATTTCATGCTGCCAAAGCATGTCAGGATATTTCTTGATGAAACTGCATTATGCAATGTAAACAGGACTTACATTTTTCCTGACCAAACAAGTGAAATGACGTGTCAAATTCTTTTTATGTGATTTCCCATTTGATACTTCTTAAACATTGTGACTTTGTAACTTGTAACCTGTAAAGAATGTAAAGAATGCATGTTTGGTATGCAATACTGGACTAGACAATATTATATAATGTACAAGATTTTAGCCTCTTCCTCTTTTGTAATACTGACGAGTGCTATCCAGTCTTTGCTACCAAACATAATTTAAGCATTGTAGTGAACTTTCGCCACAAACAGGATGCAAGCGATATTTGACTAGCTACATCTAATGCAGGGAATCCATTAGAAAACCTCTGGAAGAGAAAAAAGGAAATCTTGAGCAGTCCCTCCGTGCCCTAAATCCAGAGGCTCATGAAAAGCTTACAAAAGTGGAAGAAATTGAAATTGAAACAGAAGGTGTCTTAGCTAAGATCAAAGAAAGGTACTCCATTGACGGACAAATTTTGTTTGCAATTATACAAATAAATTCTGGCTTTACATTTCAACCCATGGAATCCTCTAATATCTGTAACTTGTTTTTATTGTTTCTAAGTATCAGTGTTTAACTAAAGAGCATCATACCATGAGTCTATCAATGGCCTTTATATGTTTCCTTTTTTCTGAAAGGCCGGCTTCATATCTGAATTATGTTGTGACAAAAAGACGATGTAGGGAAGTGAAGATTAAGTAGGAACTAAGTGTATCAGAATGTGTTAAAAAACCAGCACGCCCTATTTCATATTGAAAACTGACGTGATCTGGTCCATTTTGATCACAAAATGGGTTCCAGTTCGCTATCCACCGCAGTTCTACAACACGGTGATTAGACCTGCTATGCTTTACAAGACTATCACATTTGAGGATGTTAAATGGATGTCTGGTCATGCTACGAATAGATAAGAAATGAGAATATATGCTAACAATGGAGCTGGCGTTATTGAGGATAAATTAAGGGAAGGACGACTAAAGTGGTTGGGGACATGTTTTGCTTAGACCTGAAGAGGCTCCTGTTGATTTGAGTAAACTTACACAGTCGGTTGTCGTTGTCAAGGATCATTCTTGTTTAAGCATAGCTTGGTTTAGCTAAAGCTTTTACCTCGTAAATCATGGAAATGTGCTGCTGCATCTTGAGCATTGGATGACTTTTTTCAAGTTTTTCTTCTCAATGGGATGTTAATTATGATTATCTATACTCATTTTCTGACGTTTTATAGGGAGGAGGAACTTTCTAAGCTGTCCGCAGATCTTGAGAAGCAACCCAAGTTGGCATCCAGGAGATCCTACATTCAACGGATAGAAGAGATCACAAAAAATAGCAGGAAACAGGACATTGACATACAGCGGATCTTAAAAGATACAAGGGATCTTCAGTTGGAGAGTAATACCATCCAAGATCGCCTTAATCGAACTTATGCTGTGGTGGACGAAACCATTTTCAGGTATAATCTTCTGATGAGCCTTTTTTGTGCCTTTGTTTGAAGGCAGGTCTGTAATTTATAGTTAAAAAAAATAGATAAAAAATTCGCAGGGAGGCCAAGAAAGACCCAGTTGCTCGACAAGCTTACAGGATTCTCACTATCATCCACGAGAGTTTTGAAGCGATTGCTGAAAGCATTCTCGCCACTGACAGAACCCAAAGGAGTGTGGCTGATTATGAGGCCAAAATTGCAACAACCAATTCTAGACGCTTGAATGTGGACAAGGTACAAGCAGATCTCGATGCCATCAAAATAGAAAATGATCTCCTTGAGCGACGCCTTCATGATATGTGAATCTTTAAATCTCAATCAAACTCACTATTAATTAACTATGAACCAGATTGTTAACTTACTTTCTTGTTTGGGGTTCATTTACAGGCAGTGTAAATTAGTTAATTCTTGTGTGTGTGTGTGTGTTTTTTTTGTTTTGCGGTAAACTCTTCCATTGACATATATGCCTTCAAGGATCATGGTTGTAGATTAACGCCTTCCATTTTTTCCGAAAAATATGTTGCATTCTCGTTGCCCCTGTCATTTCTTCTGTTCATCTTTTCCCCCTTTATTTTTAGATTTTCTTTCTACCAGAATGATTTCCATGTGATAAGATTTATCAAACGAAAAAGATGGCTTCGCGGACAAAGCAATGAATGTTTATCAACTTTATGTAGTTTTGTTGAATCTTTCAAATAACGAAAGAAGATCTATATAGTCGATCTTAAATTTGTTGGAAATAGGATGAGAAATAGTTAACTGTTTAATCTTTATAATTTATAAATTCACTCTTTTTATACTTATTGTGTAAGTTTTATTAGTCAAAAAGACTCGTATGAGTTAAGTGGACTCACTCTATGATGGTTGAATTGGATAAAGTACAGAAATCTTTATAATCAACTTTTGATGATTTTATAAGTATTAAGTTCTTAAATAAAGTATTTACTTGAGAATCGAAGAAAAACAAAAATTTGTATTTGTTTACATCATTTGCAATTTTTTCATTTTAGAAATTTGAAGTAAAGTTGTCACTAGATCTTTAGTAAAAAAAATAGGGATAATTGCATCAAAGGTCTTTAACGTTTCAAAATTATTGGAGATATAATCTAAAAAAATAGCACAACACGTTCTCAACGTATAAAAAATAAGCATCATAGGTTCTTCTTAACAGGTTTTATTCATTTTCTTCGTTAAACTTGACTTTCTCTCTCCAAAAAAGACGCGATTGAAAATTTTTCCTACAACTCCTCGATGTCTGCTGCAAGAGATGTTCAAAGGCTAGCAATTTCATAATAATACATTTAAATATGCCCATATCTCAATACCAAGAATCATTTTTTTTTGTCCTTGAACTGTTGTTGAATCTCTAAAAACATCAAGGATTACGACTGGGCAAAAGTTTTGGGGGTGACGCTTTCACTCAAAATTGAGCTGAGTCTAAAGAATTATTCAGCTGCCAGATGGGTAGCGGGAAGAAGAACCGCCGCAATAGCGCCACCAACCAAGGTTGACGTATCAAAGTTGTTTAGATATATCATCACGAATATCCAGCACTTTTTTCTTGTTTCTCTGCTGGAAATTTCTTTAGTCAGCGCTTTCTTCTCGATTTGCTGGGTTTTTCGCCTCACCCAATTCTCGCTACAATGGTGAAGAAGAAAACATCCATTCTAAAACATTCCTTCTAGAAGGATATTAAATAAAATTCGAGACTTTGGTGGAGAAAAATGCGATGTCTGGTCACAGAAGAAAGACATTCTTTTTCTTACATTGTGGAGTCATCTAAGCATGTGGGTAGGGATTCAGATTCGGAATGGGTCTGTTGGGTCTAAATCTTCATCTACTTCTCAAACACTTGGAGACAAAGACACGGAATCTGATGGGTCTTCTGAAAATATGCAGCAAGATAGAACAAAGCTTGTTGAAGGCAAGGTGTTTGATAAAAGTGATGAATCAGAAAATGCAAAAGCACATTGGGTTAATTTGTTTAAGGATAACAGGAAACAAGATAAAGTTGACGTATGGTCGGAACTGATAACAGTACAACGACGAATATGTGCCCTGCAATTTCAGTCACGTTTTTTGGAGAGAGAAAGCACGTGAGGTCCAATTTTGAGGTTTAACGGAGAAAATGGATGGAAACTTTTAAGAGAGACCTACAATGCCTATTTCTTCATACATCATTGGGACGTGTGATCCTATTTTTTAGTTTAGGGCATATCCCAACGATTTTGAAACGTTGGAAATCTTTCATGCAATTATCCAAAAAAATTATCATATCCAAATTAGGTCGAATTATCATTGTGTACGTTTTCAACAAGCTTATTCAAGTTAGAACGACATGCTAAATAGAGCTTTCTAGTGAAATTTGGTTAAGAGAGTGACTTATGAGCACAATAAGACTCACGTGGAATCTTGAAAAAGTATAAGACCCACATTTGAATCTTGGAAAAGTATCGATCGCTATCAACTAGCTGCTCTTGTTTGAGTTGGATAATAAAAAAAAAATTACATATCAAAATAACAATAAGCAAGATACTTGCATTGACAAGAAAATAAAAATTATTATTAATAACTAATTTTTTCTAATATGAAAACTGAAATGAGTATCTTTTTTTTTTATTATTTTCAATGGGTTTGATGGTGTCAAATTGATGATTGTAGCATTAATGACTTTTTTAATATTTTATTTTAGATTAATGGTACATGATGATCTTGATTTTATTTTATTTAGTAATATAAATATCTAATTATTAAATTTTTTTTTCTTTAAATTGGCAGTCTTGATTGATTGGTGATAGTGAACTGGCGATTGAATTTGAATCGTAACCTTACGGTCCGTACCCACATGCGGGTAAGTGGTATATACTAGTAAATAAATAACTTTTTACTTATTCTGAAACTTAGCCAAACATGCACTAGACCGGGACCTCAAACTATACCGCGACTGAAGTCCAAAGAGGCAAACAGACGACCGCCTCTCCCTCTTTACCTGATCGCCGCTTTACTTCTATTCGATTTTTTACGCCGGCACTCATTCTTGGACTCAGTGAGTCATGGGCGGCGAGTCATTGTATGAGATCCACCAAAACGCCTATATAAAGCTGGTCCTCCACACCCTAAAGCACGGGACCTCCGCCGTCAACGCCGTTCTCATCGGCCGATCCTCCTCCGCCGGCGACTCTGTCGAGATTGTCGGCTCCGTTCCTCTATTCCACTCCCAGATCGGTCTCCTCCCTCCCCTCGAAATAGCCCTCATGATGGTTAGTCAACAGTAACTTTTCACTCTTTATTTTTCTTTCTAATTTTATTATTTATATTTATATTTTTGATTTTTTAATTGGAATATAATAGATAGAGGAGTATTATGGAGAAAAAGGTTTGAGTATCGTGGGTTATTTTCATGCTAACGAGAGAAGCGATGATTTTGAGCTGTCTAGTGTTGCTAAAAATATTGGCGATCACATAACACGGTATTTTCCTCAGGCTGCATTGCGTTTGGTGAGTCTTTTCAGTTAAATTTTGTGTAACCTTAATAATTATTAGCACTTCAAAATTAGTATTGATAAGAAAAAGCTACAAGCTTGATGCATTCAATTTTGTGAATTTTTCAGTTAGAGAATAAAAGCTCGAGGCTTTGCCGAGGGATGGACCGGAGTCCAGTTATGCAGGTGATTTATATTGCTATCTTGAGTTTGTGTTGAAAAAATTATTTTGTATATTAATGTTCAATAGTAACAATTTCTTAGGTAATGTAAGTCTATTAATAGCTTTTGAGATTTGATCTTTTTGGTGGTAATTCGGTGCGGTGGAATTTGCTGCGAGGGAATGGGCTAGGAGTGGATTCGACATTCCCAAATCTGAATTTGATCCCGTGCTTGGTGTAATTGATTTCGAGGAATGGCCATTCTCTGTCCATCCTCATTCCCAATGACATAGGTTCTCTTTTCCCTTACTCCAAGGGTTTGAGCCTTTTGGTCATACCTGTCCTTTGGGAATGATACCCGTTTTTTAGAACCAAATCTCCTTTTAATCAAATTCAGAAGTGACAAATCATTTCCTTGTCTTGTTCCTTCTACCAACCAATCAGCATCCCTGCCATCTTTTACCTTTCTCCGCCATCCCCTTGCCTGGGCCCACCTCTCGCCACCACCATCACCTCCTCCCCTACTACCGTAGCCCTCTTGCCATTCCCAACTACTTACCTCTCTACCTCAAGTGCAAGCCCCCATCATTCCCAACAGCTTTCTTCAAACGCCACTATCCAATTCCGCCAACCATCAACAGTAAACTGCCTTCCCCCAAGTCAACCAACAATGACCATACCCCTACCAAAACCCATCTCCACCTGATCCCTCTAAAACCCAATTCCATCCACTTCTCCTTCACCATCAGGGTCGTTGCACTGGTCACCACAACCACACATTTATGTGAAAAAACACATACAAGTCATAAGTCTTGTACATAAGCAAAATCATACTCGTGTAGATCCCAAGTTAGTTAATCTTCAAATTTCAAAAATTAATTAATTTCTGCAATTAAAAAAATAAATGTCCTAAAAAGAGAGAGAAAGTAGAGTTTGCTGCATCTCATGTTAGTTGGGGATTTAAACATGTTGAATTGTTTTTTTTTATTTATTAATTAAGCGTTTTAACATACTAAACCCAACTTAAAATTACATACCCAATTTTTGACTTAAAAGGCATGCTCGCCAATTTACCATTTCGGTTCCATTACCTTGTTTCACTACTGTTTACCACACAAGAATGAAATCAAGCTTGGGAATTTTCATTTCATTGCTATCTTCATTTCTATACGTACCAAACACTGGATATCTGATGTTATCACTTCTATTCCATTCTCACATTCATCGCAATCCTAAGTTCATTCCATTCCCAACTAACCCATATCTGCATACCAAATGCCACTTAAGATAAGCATATGAATAAATTTTGAATCTCCATCTTTGTAATTTAGGTTAGTTGTTAGCTTCTTGTTTGCAAGTGATGCCTAAGATTTCAATTACTTATTCTGTTCATTTTGTGGTTGAGGAGAATGCATAAAGCTGTCAGTGCCTATAGCTTGATAATTTTTAAATGGGCATCTTGGTCACCAATTTTCAGCGAAGTTTTAAGTTTGTCGCTCAACTTGCTTTTGTTTCAATTTTTGTTTCCAATTTGGTCACTAAGTTGTATTTTTGTTCCAGTTAGAGCACTGCATCACCCTCCACAATAAAACTAACGGTATAGCCTGTGTCAGACAAATTTTTCACGCACACAATTTTCCATTAGAAGGCTGCAAGATGTACAAATAGCGTGTCTGACTTACAAAAAGCTTAGAAATTGTAGATTCTTCACATCTTTATGCAAGGAGATGATAGTATTTGTTCAATTTTGGTTTTATTTGGCGTCATCTAATAGCTTGTATCTTACATACTGTGCTCCTTGGTTTGATGTGTTTACTTTCTGCATTGCCAAATTTTATTATTGCTGGCTATGTATATCGTGTTTCTTTAATTTTGATTTTATTTGGAGGGACCACAGTTCTTGTTCTCCGTAATTTGCTTCCATCCTTAAGATTTATAGATGAAATCTTCTTCTTTGCAAGTTGTGTTTTTCTCGTTAACTCAGGGCTTCATAAACTGAATTTTCATCAACGAAGTTTTTGTATTCCACTCTGTTGCGCAGCTTTACACGAAGGATGCATCTAGGAGTTGGAAGCTAGTAGGATCAGATGGAAGCAACAAACTAGCTATCAAAGGAGCCATCAGCTAATATAGTCCTTTTGGATTACATTTCGTCTGAGAAATGGAAGGATATTATAGACTTGGATGACCACCTAGATGACATCAGCAAGTGAGAACCATAAACTAGTCTTTTTCTCCACCAATGATTTCGAAAATAATTTTTAGTGGCTAATATTTTTGACGTTCCTTTTTCCCTGTAGGAACTGGCTGAACTCGGAACTTTTCCAGTAAAATCCAACTGCGAAAACATCTTTATCATGGCGTAGCAAGTGGTGTCGGTTCTCATTCTTTACTTGGTTGCTATTACTGAGATTTTGTAGTACTGATAGCCATAAGAACGTGAATTGGCCGAATATCATGTTCTGCTTGTAGTGAAAATTTTGAGATATTCATATTTATTGCTCGTGTTTCTACTTCCATGGTATTCCCTGAAATAGCCTCAAAATTTCATATTATCTATCAATCTTTTCTCGTTTTCAGCGTTCAGCCTGAATTTTATATGTTCGTCTCTTATCCTAGTCAATATTCTAAATTTATTATCCGTTTCATAAGCTCCATGGTTTTGTGAGTTCTTGTTTTCTTGGACTGGTGGGTTATCGTAAAATCAATATAGTGCAAGGATTGGTGAACACGTTAGACTTGAGAGTGACGGATCAGAACTAAGAAGACTTATTGTAGTCGCTAATAATTTAGTTGCTTTGGATGAACAGAAAAATTTATATGGTTGACTACAATTTAGACTTTATAGTCGACCATAAAGTCCAAAAATACCTAATGATAATAGAACTGTGGGAATATCTCGATCTTCGTTGAGCTAACAAATTGTTGTTTAAATTTATCTAAATTCACACAAAATGTTATAATACCACGAAACTACATTTTTTTTTTACTCAGAAAAATAATAACATTTGGGTGCTTTTATGTCGTTATTAATTTTTTAACTACATATTTTATCAATTTATTTATTATAATTTAATATTTTATTAATTAACATATCCTGTTCATACTATTTATTTGCTTATTTAAAAATACGAAAATGAATCTTTTTGTTCATTCTTAATAAATTTTTGGACGAAAACTGTTATCAGAGACAATATGTGTTAATTAATGAAAGATTGATGATATAAATGTGATGAAAAAATATTAGAGATATAAATATAATAATAAGTAAAAATTATGAACTTTTTATTCAATTTAAATATAGTGCTAATAGTGTGAATATACTTAGCGATGGTCAATTATACTCCTGTTTTTTGGAGAGAAATGGATGAAGGGACGAAAATGCCCCTGAAAATTAGGTCACGTGCATCGCAGTTGGGAACTTAACGACAGAATGGATGTAACCGTCCATCAAGGGCCTAAGCGCACACATTGTCTATCATTTAGAGCATCTCCAATGCTCACCATGGATTAATGGTGACGTGGCGATTAAATAGAATGACTTACAGATAAATGTGGAATGAATGAAGACGGTGAAGTCAAAAGTTCTCTCTCCAATGGGTTCCTTCTACATATTAATAATGGTGATTATGTGGCATTTATTTTTTAAATTAAAAATAATAAAACTAACCACTTAATGTAATTTAAATCTCAACTCTATTTCTTTTCTCAAACTATCGCCTTTATATCTCCTTCCCAATGAAAAATCTAATTTACCAAAATTGTATATTATCCACACAATAGGTTATTTACTCCTTGAATTCACCACATTTGCATCTTGTGGCGTGCAAGCTTCGACATCAATTTTACAGGTTTGAAAGAATTTTTGTGAAATAAATTAATATGGTTTTGAATGAATGGAAATCATTACAACAATAATTGTTATTACTAGTAATATGTTGAGACCCACAATTTTCCCTTATGTAATTGATGAATATTGGATATTTAGATTAAATTTTTTTTTTTTTGGATTCAATCATCAATATTATCATTTGATATTTCTTATTTAATCAATTTTTGTTATGGATTCCACAATTACCGAATAATGAATTTTGTCATGGATTCCATCTTAAACTCTTTTGTGATGATATATTTTGATTTATATGTCTCTTGAAAATTGACTTATTTCTGCATATTTTAGCCGTTGGATATTCTTGTTCATTATCTCAGAACAAATAAATGAGTATCTTTGAGTTCATGTTTCTAAATGTTTCCTATTTTTTATTTATTTTATTGGTGAGAGTTAGTTGCTGCTTTTAATCGTAGCTTGGAAATGTTTGCTTAGAATAAGTCCTGCTAATGAATTCTAATTTTTGATAAGTCGGTACACTAGATGCATAAGCTTAGCTGAACTTCTAATACTCAGATATCTGATAAGCTATGGAATTTTCGTGAAAACGCTCATAGCATTTTCTGCTGTCTTTCGTAGATAAAATTCTAATGGATTTCATAGCATTAAAATGAATTTATAGGACCCTCTTGATTAACGGTATGTGCCTGCTTTAGATCTTGAATACTATCCATAAGATGGATTTAATACTGCAATTTCATGAATTTTGTCTTGGAATTCACTTCCATTGTTAACAATTTTTTTTATAGCATCTATGTTAATTTAGATGGAAACTAATGCAAGAAATTTTATATGGCATCTATATGCTAATGAGATATTAATATTTATATATTTTTTGATTTAATAGGTGTGATTATAAACCATGTCGTCACCAAGTTATGAATCAGACTCCAACAGTTCATCGTCAAGCAGTTCATCGTCAAGCAATGACTCGTCTTCACTGACCAAACAACTATTAGAAGAGGAATTAATGGAGGAAAGATCATGTGTTGAAATGTCTTATAATGTGATTCAAACCATCGCAATTCATGTTCCTATGATACTTTCCACAACAATGAACAACCCAAATCGTCCTCATTGTGGCTCAATACCTGGTAGGCGCTATATTCCCCGTGATAGGAAAAAACGTCATGATTTAATTGTTAATGACTACTTCAAAGGTGAGAACTCAAAGTATACGTCAGAGCATTTCCGGCGTCGATTTCGAATGGATCTGGAATTATTCAAACGCATTTTACAAGCAATTGAAAATTATGATTATTACTTTACCCAAAAGGTTGATGCAGTTGGCAAGGAGGGGTTGAGTCCTTTACAAAAAATGATAGCAGCAGTACGCATGCTTGCATACGGTTGTCCTGCAGATCTACTCGACGAATATGTTCAAATTGGAGAGAGCACTGCAATTGAAAGCTTAAAGCGTTTTTGTGATGCTGTCATAGGATTGTTTGAAGAACAATATTTAAGAAAACCAAATAAAGATGATATTGCAAGGTTGCTAAAAGAAGGTGATGGCCGAGGATTTCCAGGTATGTTCGGTAGTCTAGATTGTATGCATTGGCATTGGAAAAACTGTCCTACAGCTTGGCATGGAACGTATACTAACGGTTTTAAAAGAGTTCCTACTTTCATTTTAGAGATTGTGGCTTCAAAAAATTTATGGATTTGGCACGCATTCTTTGGCATGGCTGGCACAAATAATGACATTAATGTTTTAGATAGATCTCCTTATTTGATGATCTTATTAATGATATTGCACCGATGCAACTTCGTTGTACAAGGTCATCATGATGAAATGGGATATTACCTCTCGGATGGAATTTACCCACAAGATGCCACTTTAATTCAAATAATATCTCAACCGTCTTCTATTAAGGAGAAATTATTTTCTAAGCACCAAGAAGTCGTGAGAAAGGACGAGAACGAGCATTTGGAGTGTTACAAAGTCGGTGGCATATTGTTAAAGGCCCAAAGACGTATGTGGAATGCAAAGGATCTAGGAAAGATAATGAAGACATGCATCATCTTGCACAATATGATCATTGAGAGTGAGCTTAGTCAAGGCATCGATCCACGAAAATTGGCAACCTCGCGGCGTAGAAGCGGTGGAAGATATCAACGAGAACATGATTATACCTTTCTCGTGTCAAAGATGATTAATCGAAGCGAAACAAGTCCAAGACAAAAGGGTTCACTAAAGAATTAAAGAGTGATCTTATCAATCACTTATGGGAAAGATATGGTGATAATCAAGCAATTTGATGTTAATGTTAATGTATGCTTCTTTGATTTCATAGTTTAATGTCATTAGATAGGGAAAAATAAAAAGTTCTCAATGTAGTGAACCAGCTGGATTTTTAATTTGTTAGCTTAAGACTGCTCGAGTGTATGTTCAAGATTCTGGAAAAAGTGCATGTGTATCAAATCAAGTTTTCAGTTCATTTACGGGCTTACCCTTCCACTTTTGCCGATATTTTAAGATCAGTGCGTTGTTCTGTGGAAGTTGGTGTCACTATATGCTTCTATCTTTCACTTGCTAACCATTCGCGCAATTGTATGTAGAGAATTTACAAGTTTACAATACATTCAGTTCAGCTATTTTCTTTATTTTGAAGGAATGCTAATTACTCCAAACTGTAATATGTACTCTATGTGCTATTGTCAAATCAAAAGAAATATCCTAAAACATTTCAGCAATTCGCCATCTGTAAGGTTGAATGAGTTTAAATACAGTCGAATGAGGTAATTTTGATTTTCTCCAATAATCCTCGGATGGAGAACCACAAAGCTTGAAAATCTTGTGCAATTGCTCAACCTACAAGGTACAAACAAATTTATGAAAATAATGGACTAAGGAAATATCACACCCATAATTTTGCCACGGTCATAAGCACCCAAGACCAACATGCAATAAAAGCTAGTATGGATATAATCATGGATCACTTATGGAACTAAATGCGTTTCCAACCTATGAGCGAAAATAATCAACTCTTTATATTTCTTTTAAACATCATCACCGACAATACTCTCTCGCTAATGAATGTGCTACTTTGAAGATCATATGATGAACAATACGAGTCAGAGGCCCATATAGTGATGGCACTTCCGGATGACATTAAGACATTAGGCGTGGATAGCATGACGCATTAAGAGAATATCGCACAGACAAATTTGCAATGTCATAAGCACCCATGACTACCATTTGTTAGAGATAGATGTAACTGTTCATTTTAAGCACTAACACTATTCAGCCCATGAGCGAAGACAACCACCACTTTTTATATCTTTTAACCACAATCACACTGCCAGAAAATTGATGTCACATTGTTGTCATACTTTCGAGAATAAATAAATAAAAAGACACACATACTCACGTGCAAGAAAGAAAAGAAAAGAGGACGTGTCAACAACTTGGGGATATACAATTCAACAGCTGTTGCATGTAACACTTCACCTAATATTGAAAAATTTATAATTAGTGCATCTAAATGACAAGAAAAATAAAAGGTCTATGAGGTTTTGGCTTTTATTCCGTATGGGTGCATAAATCTATTATAATAAGAGAATAATTGATGTAACGGATCCTCCAAGTCCATGTTATGTTCAATCCAAACAAACATAAACCAAGAACAACATAATCGATAATAAATAATGAGAAAAAATATAGAAGTTATGTAAAAGAACACGAGCTTCGTAAACTTCACTCTGTGAAGTGATGCAAGTCCAATGAGATCATGTTCCATTTACATAGTCCGTCAATCCCCATTTTCACCATGTTTTCCTTGATTCTAACATTTAATGGTTGTTTTGGATCTTTTTATTTCATGTACTTTGCTTCCACCGGAAACACAATAGCACTAATGAAGATCATTCCCATTAATAATCTTGCCATGCCCATCACCAAATGATCAACTGTTTTGTATCTCAAAATGGGATTTTCATTTTCTTAAATATAAAAAATTAAATATCAAAATCACAATTTACTAGGATTTATCAAGAAATTTCTGATATTATGAAATTTGAATATAGAATGAAATTGAAAGCTACATGTAATATCGAATCACGACTATAATAGAAAAGAAATTAACATTAATTTTTCAATAAAAATTAAACATGATAGTCGATTAAAAAAAATAGCGGAGCAAGTCTATGATTTGTTATGCTAATGTTCTTAACTATGCTACTCTTTAGTCGCTTTCGTCGAATGTGAGAAGCCACACAAATGTACTTGAACTTGGCTACAATTCGAACCAAAAAAAAAAAAAAAAAATGACCAATGAAGAAAAAGTCAATTTAGAAGAGAGGTTGAAGGCAATATTAATACATAATGCGAAATGAAAACTAATTACTTACAATATCATTTCCAAAAGGTCATCGTTCTCCCGGTCCTTCAATATTTTAGCTTTGGTAGATTTCATAGGTCTTCATGATCTTTGGTGTAAGTTTCTTTGATATCTTGGTTTATAATGCGGTGTTGCTCTTTCCTCTTTTGAGCTCTCTCTCTCAATTCTTGATCTTTGATTTTCAATTTTTTGTGCGGTATCTTTGAGTTCTAAATCTTTTCTCGATGTTTGTTCTCGCATTTCAAATTGTTTCATATCTTTTCTCTTTTCACCCAACTCTTTTTGATTAACTTCAACTGCTTTTTCTAGAGTGCATTGTAACTTCTTCAACACATCCACTACACCGTTCTCATCATTTAACCTTCTCTTTTTATCTTTACAACATTTTCTTCCCTGGGGGCGTACAACCTCATCAGAGTTAATACCAGTTGATGTCATAAACTCATCACCTAGATTGACAATATTCTCATGAGTTCCTGGTGTATTACCATTGTTGGATCGGTGCTTGTTAGATTCATTCATCTTGGTAAGCTGAGTTGTACACCATTTCGCATTGCTTTTTAAGATCTCCCAGCAATGTTCAAATTTAAATGGTTTGTTGTCGTTACAATTCTCATTGCTTCTCTTTTCTACAAAAAAAAAAAATTAAATTAAAAGTTTCATTCAAGCATATAGTTAAATCTATTTTTCGAATCGTCTAGTGTGTTATGCAGAATCAAAATAAAGTGTGCTAGAATATAATAGTAAAAAGAAAGGCTTACCATATCATCCGGAGTTGTTCCACTTCTTGGATGTCTTTCTAGCCGTTCATAAAATCCATGGAATTTGCTAACATCTTGTTGTATTTTTTGCCAACGACATCCTAAGCTGTTGGTATTTCGAACATCGTTACATTCCGGCCCCATATTGTCCTTCCAAGTTTCAAAAATACGATTCCACATTGTTGTATTTTTTTTTGACCGTTGCCAACATCAGCCTCAACCGAGATGTATACCCATGCCTTTGTAAGTGCAATATCTTCTGCTTTCGACCAGTTTGGGTTGGCACAAGAAGTTTGAGAGTTTGATTTTTGGGTATTAATCACTTTATTTTTTCGTCCTTTGGATGGAGTACAAGTTTGAGAATAATCAAATGGACTATTAGGATTGTTCAATAGAGCTTGGTAAGAAAATCTTGAACCGAATGGGTGGCTAATGTGTGAAAAGTAGGAAGAGTTCATTTTGAAATGGTATGTTGAATGAATCAACTGGGTTTGAAAATTCAGTTGGGATGGTGTCATTTGAATGTTGTTGCGAAGGTGAAAAATGTGAGTGTTGTGAATCCATTTAAAGATATGCCCGCACAAGGTCATATCTCGAAAGCAATAAATCTTGATCTGAGAGAAACTCTCTACTTTCTCTTGAGTTTAAAATTCACAAAATTTATTAATCAAGCATCATGAGCACTCAAAACTATATCAAGTTCTTACTACGAAAACGAAAAGAGAATCCAAAATTCGTATTCGAATAGTTGATCTCAATCACAGCCTTTGACAACATGAGATTGGCCCAATTGGGACCTTGGAATTATATTTACAAATTACCCTTCATAACCAAAGAGTCAATATTCAAATAAACAAGAAAAAGAAAGCTTAGTCATTTAGCAAGAATGAAATAAAGCAACTTGGTCACTTGTATCTTTTGAACTAGTTCTTCTTTCTGGACAGAGAATTTATTTGGATACAAATTTGGTTATGTTTCGTGTTGTGCTTCATTTCAAATAGTTTTAAATTGAGGGAAAGGGAGGTAAGTTTCTTGTTTATTCTATAGTACTTGTGTATAGGGAAATAGGCGATTTGACTATAAATCCATATCCAACTCTAAGCCAAACATATGCCGAAAGGTTTCTATATGCATAGGTAAGGATCGATGGCTACTCATCATTTTAAGTACATAAATTCCAGATCGATGTGAAGATCGGTGAAGAAAAAGTTAGAAATTTGAGTTTCATGAAAGAAAATCAAGAGTTAAACAACGTGAAGGCAATCATAATCCTAACCATGTAACTCACATATGCTTCTTTTTTTGAACTTGAACCTACATGTAACAATTGGACAATACCACAAGAAAATACGATCAAATGACTTTGAATAAGAAGTCATCTACCAATTCATCAACCAGAGAAGCTAAGATTCTATTCTCAATCTCTACACCTTCTTCAAATGCTTCGATTTCAAACTCAACCCATTGTCCATCCTTGGTACTCATGTCCTTGTCCACAACCTCATCCACCATTAACTCATCATAATTATAAACACATATCACTTCTATATTCTCACGTAACTATATACAAACACTTATTCATATATACTACCTCAAGATTTGACCGAGAAGTGGAGGTCGCACCACAAAGAAGAAAAGAAATTATGCGTTTGGTACGGTTTAGCCTAGACCCACCAAACCCGGAAGATTTTCTTGGTGACGATAATGGGGAAACCATTAATGATCATCACAAAATGGGCAAATAAAAACATGGGTTCCCAACAAATCTTGCAAGCCCACCGAAAAATCATTAGAAATTCATCATTTTATCAATCGTATTTTTAACATTGGGGCATTTATAAAACTTAAAAAAAACCCAATCAACAACCTTGAAGATCAAATGATGGAGTAAAGAAGATTCTTGATAAACTTACCTACGAAATATTATTCAATTTGTACTCTTTCATTGAAGAATTTGAAATCATGATAAAAGCTCATTGTTGTCGTTTAATTTCTCATTTACGAATCTTCTCCACTTCGCAAAAAATTACTTTGAAATCCAATGAAATCGGTCAATTGTGATTTTAATTTGGTTAAAATATGAACTTCCTCACCTTTGAAGAAGATATGAAGTTCCCTCTTCTTTCCTCTTCTCTCTCTGCTTCCCACGAAATTTTCATTTCCACGTCCTGCTTTTGATAGTTAAATTAAATAAAAATTAAAATAATTAATGACTCATCACATCTCACGTAACATCTAGATGTAGAATGAAAGACCTCACAATTTCTATTTTTTTTTCCCACATCAACCTAACATTGTACTCACATAATGCGTGGGAAGTAATTTTTACATCTGTTTATTTGATAACGTGGCACGTATTTTAATCCAATCCATTGAATGCATTGGAGATGCTCTTAAGAATTCAAGTGAAAACAGATGAAGAATGGGAACCCAAGTGCTACTATGGTCAATGTTTGGGGACTTCAGTTGAATTCAAACACACACTCTCTAGTCTCTATCTCTGTCATCTCTCTCACACACACACGCGCACACGCACACACAGCAATACAAATTTAGGGCTCCCTCTTTCAACAATTTGAAAACCTACTATCAGTGCTCCCAGTTGTATAGCAAGTGTGCGGTGGCCACTCATAATGGCTACACGCTGTCAATCTCCGTCGCAGTTGAAGTTTCACCACATCTCCACCACCAACTCCACCGAGCCGCAACATCCCACCGTATCTTTCTTCCCAAAATCAAACTTCCAATCGTCCTTCAAATTCAAGCTCTTCGCGTCAGCGGTTCATAAATCTGTGGCCGTCACAGCCGAACCCGAACCCGTTTTCACCTCCGTGAAGTCTTTCGCCCCGGCTACCGTTGCCAATCTCGGGCCGGGTTTCGATTTTCTGGGCTGCGCCGTTGACGGTATCGGCGATTTTGTTACCCTTCGGGTCGACCCGAGTGTCCACCCTGGTGAGGTATCCATTTCTGATATATCTGGTGCCGGTTCCAAGCTTAGCAAGAACCCACTTTGGAACTGTGCGGGTATTGCAGCCATTGCTGTTATGAAGATGCTCAATATTCGATCTGTTGGGCTCTCCCTTTCCCTTGAGAAAGGCCTTCCCCTTGGCAGTGGCCTCGGCTCCAGCGCTGCCAGTGCTGCCGCAGCTGCTGTCGCTGTAAATGAATTGTTTGGTGGGAAGTTATCGGTTTCTAAACTCGTCCTTGCTGGCCTTGAATCGGAGACGAAGGTGTCCGGTTATCACGCGGACAATGTGGCTCCGGCGATCATGGGAGGATTTGTTTTAATTAGAAGCTATGATCCTTTAGAATTGATGCAGTTGAAGTTTCCCCACGAAAAGGACTTGTTTTTTGTGCTGGTTAATCCGGAATTTGAAGCTCCCACAAAGAAAATGAGAGCTGCATTGCCACAGGAGGTTACAATGTCCCACCATGTGTGGAATTGCAGTCAGGCAGGGGCATTGGTTGCATCGGTGTTGCAAGGGGACCTCACAGGCTTAGGGAAGGCACTTTCATCGGACAAAATAGTGGAACCAAGGAGAGCGCCATTGATTCCAGGAATGGAGGCTGTGAAGAAGGCTGCAATTGAGGCTGGTGCATTCGGATGCACAATAAGCGGGGCAGGGCCCACTGCAGTGGCCGTGACAGATGATGAGGAGACTGGCCGAAAAATTGGTGAAAGGATGGTGGAGGCTTTTATGGAGGGAGGGAATCTGAAGGCCATGGCTATGGTCAAGCAGCTTGATAGAGTTGGTGCTAGGCTTGTTAGTAGTTTCCCAGATAAAATTGGTGACAAATAACTGAGGGTATCACGTCTTTTGCTTTTTACTTTTCTTTTTTCTTGTTTGGTTGTGGCGTTTATCCCTCAACCACAAAATAATCCTCAGTTGGCTTTGACCCATAATGGAAGTTGTTAGAATTTGTCAATGAATTGCCCGTGAAATTGTCTGCCTTAATTGTTTGAGTTTTTTTTATCTATGCATTGATATGCTTATCCCCCCACCCATGCAACCTATGTCCATGCCTGAGGGCTCAATGGCTGACCGAGTGAAGATCTGTACGGAGCTCGCCTCAGCCTTTAAGAACTTGGGCTTCATGGGCGACCTCAGCTTCCACAAGATTGAAACGTTACACTGCTGAATGCTCACTCTTCTTTCCAATGGTTGATTTTGTTTCTCTCTTAAATTAATGTTGTTATTTCTGAATTATACCTCACTCGTGAAAGCCATGTCTTGGGTTTAGAGCACACTGCCCTTACCAGCTGATGTGGGATTCAGTAGTAATCGACAATCGTTGTATAGAATGGGTAATGCATGCTGGGATAATATGACGAAAGAGGACAATTAGGGATATGAACGTTTTAAGAATCCTCTTGATCATATAAGGCAAATGTTGATGTCAAAATCCTCCTAGATGTGTCCGGTCAACAAGGACAACTTGAAATTATTTGTAAGTTCTGCAATATTGATTGAGCTTGGTCACCTGAAGGCAAGGTTGCTGATTTGAATTTCAAGTTAGTTACTCGTGAATTTGATAGAGTTTCAGTAAACAAAGCTAATTTTTCATAGTTGGAATGAATGGTCTTGGGTAGTTATTGGTAAAAGCTCAGGGCTATGCTTTTCGTCATAGAGCTTCTCATCAATGTAAAAATACTATAAATCTATAAACCAGGAGCGGAGAACTTAAAAGATTTTTCTTGCATATGACCTATTTTGTGAAGAGTTGGATGTCAAATCTCCTGAAATATTGGACAGACCATATCATATCTTAGGCGCATTAGTCACATACCTCAAAGTATGGGCAAACCATGGCCTGCTAGAGTGTGGAACAAGCTGGTGTCATTCTAATCATCATTTGGGTTGTGATGGATATTGCCAAGCTTAGGCCATGGCACCATACTAGCTTCTATACATAGTTGAATCTGAGCTCTCTTGTCGCTACGGGTGCCTCATTGTACTACTTGATCTGAACTTAGGCTTTAGGACGGCCTTTTAGCTTGGCAATGACTGTTAGTTGACTTCTATATGACACAGCCCCAATAACTTCTTGGTCAACTACCTAGCTTAATGTTCCTATCTTGAGATCTCCCATGATTAGTTTTGGTCAAATATTTAGTCTTGAGTAATAAGTTAATAACCTCACTCGCCATTTCAAGTTGGTAGGGTCTCATCAAAGTGTCACATAAGCAAGGACATAACCAGGGGTGATTTACAACATGGCGAGACCCGCGTCCGTCCGTCTTGGAATTTCGCGAAAAAATGGTCACTGAGTTTTGAGAAATAAAGAAAAAATGGAGAAGATATTTGGATCGTTCTCTGCTTGTAAGTATATGTGTATATAGTATGTGTGTGTGTGTGTGTGTGTGTGTAACTTCTTTGTGAGAGTGAAGGGGGAGAGAGAGAAATCAAAAGATATTTTAAATTCAAAATTTCACTTATGGTCCCCGAATTTTGAAAAATTAAAACGTAAGGTAATTGTGTGACTAAATTTTCAAGTAAGGATTTATTAGTTTTTCTTAAAATGGATTAAAATTGAATAATACAGAAAGTATTTTTAGAGTTTTTACTCTCGATTTTTTATATTTATCATCAATTGGAGTTGTACTAAACATTTTTTTAGCATTATTACGGCTTGTATCGAATTATATTTGACTATTATATTATTTTCTTATTGCTTGATAAGTTACGTATTTATTAAAAATATTTTCACATTATTTTTCACAAGCATCGGCCGTTGACCGTTGACCAGTCAACGTCTGCCATAGCTGAACTTCAACCTTAGATCCGCCACTGGACATAACATCAACTATGGGCCAAAGACCGAGTTGCAGTCACCCGTTAGCTACCCCCATCCCCTACCCCAAAAGAGAGTGGGAGATGAAGGAAGAGGAAAGACTATTGTATATTTTTGGCCACCACATAGTTGGAAAAGAGAGGTGAAGCAAAGAGGCAGAAAAAAGTTCTGGCACTCATGCACACTCACAATCATTTATGAGTCAGTTTAGCATAGTTTTATTGTGAAAATTGTATGGCAATGTGTGCAGTTATATATTTCACTCTTGAGGGCAAGATATTTCAGATTGTTCTAAGATGAAGTTAGAATTCAATGCTCAATTCCATGCTTCTATTTCAATTTTTTTCTTCTTCCTCCCATTTTCTTTAAGAAAAGACCTTTTAATCTATTCTTGATCTTATGGAAGTAGGATACATGCTAAATAGGTCAACAAAATTTTTCATGACATTGACTCTCCAAAGTTCTATAGGATTAGAAAGATAACGGTTTTTTAGGCACTGATCTTTCTGCTCCCTTCCATATAAAATTGTTAATTTATTTTTCATGCGTTATTCATTGCAGTAAATAGAGTGTACATGTTGGTTAGGCAGTTCCTTTATCCAACTGAAGAGGACTTGTATAAGTTGGTGAGATTCTTGGTCGGAAGGCTGTCTGAATCTTCTGAAGCCCGGATGCCCGGATAGCTGCATTAGGAGAAGAAGATAAAATAGGAGGCATCTCAAAGGACAGTGTCGGCAATAAAGGAGAACCTCCGGAAAAGGAAGAGGTTTGAAAAGGATTGAAAGATATAAAACTGAAGACTCAGCTACCTGAGTACTCTTCTATGAATTCTGAAGAAGACTTCACTCAAAGGTCTAATGAATCTGATTTAACTTTACAAAATGGAACAAGAGTTAGGGTTGAAGAATCTGGAGCAAAAGAACCAGATTCCAGTCGAGGGGATTCTGGTAAGGAGGAGTTGTCTGCAAAGTCATCAGAATTCCAACATCTCGAAGAGGAGCTTGAGTTGTTGAAAGCAGCAGCAGAAATGATATTTGATGACCAACATCCTACTCAGTTTTACATTGAACAGCTCAATGACCAAACAGAAGCAAAAAGACAAAAGCTCGCGGAACTCGAGTCTCAATGGTAAGGTATTAACGATACGTTCACGAGTTCTATCTATGGTTTCATGCTGCCAAAGCATGTCAGGATATTTCTTGATGAAACTGCATTATGCAATGTAAATAGGACTTGCATTTTGTATGTGATTTCCCATTTGATACTTCTTAAACATTGTGACTTTGTAACTTGTAACCTGTAAAGAATGAACATTTAGTGCATGTTTGGTATGCAATACTCGACTGGACCGGACTGTATAACGAACAAGATTTTAGCCTCTTCCTCTTCTATAATAGTGACGAGTGCTGTCCGATCTTGGCAACCAAACATGCCATTAATTTAAGCATTGTAGTGAACTTTTGCCACAAACAGGATGCATGCAAGCGATATTTGACTAGCTACATCTAATGCAGGGAATCCATTAGAAAACCTCTGGAAGAGAAAAAGGGAAATCTTGAGCAGTCCCTCTGTGCCCTAAATCCAGAGGCTCATGAAAAGCTTACGAAAGTGAAAGAAATTGAAATTGAAAGAGAAGGTGTCTTGGCTGAGATAAAAAAAAGGTACTCCATTGATGGAGAAATTTTGTTTGCAATTATACAAAGAAATTCTGGCTTTGCATGCCAATCCATGGAATCTTCTATCTGTACCTTGTTTTTAATATTTCTAAGTATCAGTTTTTAACTAAAGAGCATCAAACCATGAGTCTAGCAATGGCATTGACGAGCCTTTATATGTTTCCCTTTTTCTGAAAGGCCGGCTTCAGATCTGAATTATGTTGTGAAAAAAAAAGACGATGTAGGGAAGGGAAGATTAAGCAGGAACTAAGAGTATCAGAATGTGTTTGAAAACCAGCACATCATATTTTGTATTGAAAACCGACGTGATCTGTTCTTAAACATTTTTGGATCACAAAATGGGTTCCAGTTCGCTATCCACCGCAGTTCTACCAAACAGTGATTAGACCTGCTACAAGACGAACATAGTATGATGTTAAATGGATGTCTGGTCATGCTGCAAATGGATAAGAAATGAGATTATATGCTGACAATGGAGCTGGCGTTATTGAGGATAAATTAAGGGAATGATGACTAGGTGGTTGGGGACATGTTTTGCGAAGACCTGAAGAGGCTCCCGTTGATAAGAGTGATGCAATCTCTGTAGAACAAGTCACAAGAGGGAGGGGTAGATCAAACCTTAAACAGTCTGTTGTAGTTGTTAAGGATCATTCTTGTTTAAGCATAGCTTGGTTTATCTGAAGCTTTTACCTCGTAAATCATGGAAATGTGCTGCTGCATCTTGAGCATTGGATGACTTTTTCAGGTTCCCATCTCAATGGGATGTTAATTATGATTTATATACTCATTTTCTGTCATTTTATAGGGAGGAGGAACTTTCTAAGCTGTCAGCAGATCTTGAGAAGCAGCCCAAGTTGGCATCCAGGAGATCCTACATTCAACGTATAGAAGAGATCACAAAAATAGCAGGAAACAGGACATTGACATACAGCGGATCTTAAAAGATACAAGGGATCTTCAGTTGGAGAGTAATACCATCCAAGATCGCCTTAATCGAACTTGTGCTGTGGTGGACGAAACCATTTTCAGGTATAATCTTCTGATGAGCCTTTTTTGTGCCTTTGTTTGAAGGATGGTCAGTAATTATAGTTAAAAAAAATAGATAAAAATTTCGCAGGGAGGCCAAGAAAGACCCAGTTGCTCGACAAGCTTACAGGATTCTCACTATCATCCACGAGAGTTTTGAAGAGATTGCTGAAAGCATTATCGCCACTGACAGAACCCAAAGGAGTGTGGCTTATTATGAGGCCAAAATCGCGACAACCAATTCTAGACGCTTGAATGTGGACAAGGTACAAGCAGATCTCGATGCCATCAAAATAGAAAATGATCTCCTTGAGCAACGCCTTCATGATATATGAATCTTTAAATCTCAATCAAACTCCCTATTAATTAACTATGAAGTATGAACCAGATTGTCAACTTACTTTCTTGTTTGGGGGTTCATTTACAGGCAGTGTAAATTAGTTAATTCTTGTGTTTTTTTTTTTTTTTTTTTTGCTGCCTTCATGGTTTTAGATTAACGCCTTCCATTTTTTCCGAAAAATATGTTGCATTCTCCTTGCCCCCGTCATTTCTTCTGTTCAACACCCCCCCCCCCCCTTTCCCTTTTTTTTTTTTTAGATTTTCATTCTACCAGATGATTTCCATGCGATAAGATTTATCAAAAGAAAAGATGGCTTCATGGATGAATCAACTTTATGTAGTTATGTTGAATCTTTCAAATAACAAAAGAAGATTTACATAGTCGATCTTAAATTTGTTAGAAATAGGATGAGAAATATTTAATCTTTATAAAAACAAGTCGACTTTTATAACTGTTTAATCTTTATAATTTATAAATTTACTCTTTTTATACTTATTGTGTAAGTTTTATTAGTCAAAAGATTCGTTTGAGTTAAGTGGTCTCTATGATAGTTGAATTGGATGAAGTTCAGAAATCTTTATAATCAACTTTTGATGATTTTATAAGTATTAAGTTCTTAAATAAAGTATTTACTTGAGAATTGAAGAAAAACAAAAATTTGTACTTGTTTACATCATTTGCAATTTTTTCTGTCAAGTTATGTATTTTAGAAATTTGAAGTAAAGTTGTCACTAGATCTTTAATAAAAAATTTATCATATTCATATTAGGTCGAATTATCATTGTGTACGAGCTTATTCAAGTTGGAACGATATGCTAAGTAGAGCTTTTAGGAAATTTGGCTAAGAGAGTGACTTATGGGCGTAACAAGATCCGTCTTTGAATCTTGGAAAAGTATCGATCGCTATAAAACCCGCGTTGAATCTTGGAAAGTATCGATCGCTAGCAACTAGGTGTTCTTGTTTGAGTTGGATAATAAATTTTTTTTTACATATATCAAAATAACAATAAGCAAGATACTTGCATTGACAAGAAAATAAGAATTATTATTAATAACTAATTTTTTCTAATATGAAAATTGAAATAAGTATCTTTTTTTATTGTTATTTTCAAATAATCACCGACCGTATGGAAGTTTATTCCGCTAGAAGCACAAAAAAGACATCGTCTGTCACTACTTCTTCATCTTCTCAAATCAAAATCCACATCTCTCTCCCAATTCCTCCATTTCTTCTTGTTCTTCTCTATATTCTTCAAAATCAAACCCCTTTTAAACAAAATTCTCTATTTCTATCTCAATCTTAAACATTCTTCAACTCTTCAATCTATTAAAATCTTTTTTACGATCCGGATCCAAAAAAAAAAAAAAAAAAAAAACAGATATCAAGTAAATAAATAACTTTTACTTATTCTGAAACTTAGCCATACATGCACTAGACCGGGGCCTCAAACTATACCGCGACTGAAGTCCAAAGAGGCAAACAGACGACCGCCTCTCCCTCTTTACCTGATCGCCGCTTTACTTCTTTTCGATTTTTTACGCCGGCACTCGTTCTTGGACTCAGTGAGTCATGGGCGGCGAGTCATTGTATGAGATCCACCAAAACGCCTATATAAAGCTGGTCCTCCACGCCCTAAAGCACGGGACCTCCGCCGTCAACGCCGCTCTCATCGGCCGATCCTCCTCCGCCGGCAACTCTGTCGAGATTGTCGACTCCGTCCCTCTATTCCACTCCCAGATCGGTCTCCTCCCTCCCCTCGAAATAGCCCTCATGATGGTTAGTCAACAGTAAACTTTTCACTCTTTATTTTTCTTTCTAATTTTATTATTTATATTTATATTTTTGATTTTTTAATTGGAATATAATAGATAGAGGAGTATTATGGAGAAAAAAGTTTGAGTATCGTGGGTTATTTTCATGCTAACGAGAGAAGCGATGATTTTGAGCTGTCTAGTGTTGCTAAAAATATTGGCGATCACATAACACGGTATTTTCCTCAGGCTGCATTGCTTTTGGTGAGTCTTTTCAGTTAAATTTTGTGTAACCTTAATAATTATTAGCACTTCAAAATTAGTATTGATAAGAAAAAGCTACAAGCTTGATGCATTCAATTTTGTGAATTTTTCAGTTAGAGAATAAAAAGCTCGAGGCTTTGCCCGAGGGGATGGACCGGAGTCCAGTTATGCAGGTGATTTATATTGCTATCTTGAGTTTGAGTTGAAAAAATTATTTTGTATATTAATGTTCAACAGTAACAATTTCTTAGGTAATGTAAGTCTATTAATAGCTTTTGAGATTTGATCTTTTTGGTGGTAATTTGATGCGGTGGAATTTGCTGCGAGGGAATGGGCTAGGAGTGGATTTGACATTCCCAAATCTGAATTTGATCCCGTGCTTGGTGCCATCCTCATTCCCTATGACATGGGTTCTCTTATCCCTTACTCCAAGGGTTTGAGCCTTTTGGCCATTCCAGTCCTTTGGGAATGATACCCGTTTTTGTAGAACCAAATCTCCTTTTAATCAAATTCAAAAGTGACAAATCATTTCCTTGTCTTGTTCCTTCTACCAACCAATCAGCATCCCTGCCATCTTTTACCTTTCTCCGCCATCCCCTTGCCTGGGCCCACCTCTCGCCACCACCATCACCTCTTCCCCTCCTACCCTAGCCCTCTTGCCATTCCCAACTACTTACCTCTCTACCTCCAGTGCAAGCCCCTTCCTCATCATTCCCAACAGCTTTCTTCAAACGCCACTATCCAATTCCGCCAACCATCAACAGTAAACTGCCTTCCCCCAAGTCAACCATCATGACCATACCCCTACTAAAACCCATCTCCACCTGATCCCTCCAAAACCCAATTTCAAAAAATTAATTATTTCTGCAATTAAAAAAATAAATAAGTCCTAAAAAGAGAGAGAAAGTAGTGTTTGCTGCATCTCATGTTAGTTGGGGATTTAAACATGTTGAATTGTTTTTTTTATTAATTAAGCGTGTTAACATTCTAAACCCAATTTAAGAATACATACCCAATTTTTTACTTAAAGGCATGCTCGCCAATTTACCATTTCGGTTCCATTACCTTGTTTCATTACTGTTTACCACACAAGAATGAAATCAAGCTTGGGAATTTTCATTTCATTGCTATCTTCATTTCTATACGTACCAAGCACTGGATATCTGATGTTATCACTTCCATTCCATTCTCACATTCATCGCAATCCTAAGTTCATTCCATTCCCAACTAACCCATATCTGCATACCAATTGCCACTTAAGATAAGCATATGATTAAATTTTGAATCTCCATCTTTGTAATTTAGGTTAGTTGTTAGCTTCTTGTCTGCAAGTGATGCCCAAGATTTCAATTACTTATTCTGTTCATTTCATGGTTGAGGAGAATGCATAAAGCTGTCAGTGCCTATATCTTGAGAATTTTTAAATGGGCATCTTGGTCACCAATTTTCAGCGAAGTTTTAAGTTTGTCGCTCAACTTGCTTTTGTTTCAATTTTTGTTTCCAATTTGATCACTTAGTTGTATTTTCGTTCCAGCTAGAGCACTGCATCACCCTCCACAATAAAACTAACGGTATAGCCTACGTGTCAGACAAATTTTTCACGGGCAGAATTTTCCCATTAGAAGTCTGCAAGATGTACAAATAGCGTGTCTGACTTACAAAAAGCTTAGAAATTGTAGATTCTTCACATCTTTATGGATGGAGATGATAGCATTTGTTCAATTTTGGTTTTATTTGGCGTCATCTAAAAGCTTGTATCTTACATACTGTGCTCCTTGGTTTGATGTGTTTAATTTCTGCATTGCCAAATTTTATTATTGCTGGCTATGTATATCGTGTTTCTTTAATTTTGATTATAGTTGGAGGGACCACAGTTCTTGTTCTCTGTAATTTGCTTCCATCCTTAAAATTTATCGATGAAATCTTCTTCTTTGCAAGTTGTGTTTTTCTCGTTAACTCAGGGCTTCATAAACTGAATTTTCATCAACGAAGCTCTGTTTTTTGTATTCCACTCTACTGCGCAGCTTTACACAAAGGATGCATCTAGGAGTTGGAAGCTGGTAGGATCAGATGGAAGCAACAAACTAGCTATCAAGGAGCCATCAGCTAATATAGTCCTTTTGGATTACATTTCGTCTGAGAAATGGAAGGATATTATAGACTTCGACGACCACCTAGATGACATCAGCAAGTGAGAACCATAAACTAGTCTTTTTCTCCACCAATGATTTCAAATATAATTTTTAGTGGCTAATATTTTTGACGTTCTTTTTTCCCTGTAGGAACTGGCTGAACTCGGAACTTTTCCAGTAAAATCCAACTGCCAAAACATCTTTATCATGGCGTAGCAAGTGGTGTCGGTTCTCATTCTTTTCTTGGTTGCTATTACTGAGATTTTGTAGTACTGATAGCCATAAGAACGTGAATAGGACGAATATCAAGTTCTGCTTGTAGTGAATTTTTTTAGATATTCATATTTATTGCTCGTGTTTCTATTTCCATGGTATTCCTGAAATAGCCTCAAAATTTGATATTATCTATCAATCTTTTCACGTTGTCAGCGTTCAGCCTGAATTTTATATGTTCGTCTCTTATCCTTGTCAATATTCTAAATTTATTATCCGTTTCATAAGCTCCATGGTTTTGTGAGTTCTTGTTTTCTTGGATTGGTGGGTTATCGTAAAATCAATATAGTGCAAGGATTGGTGAACACGTTAGTCGTGAGAGTGAGTGATCAGAACTAAGAAGGCCTATTGTGGTCGCTAATAATCTAGTTGCTTTGGATGAACGGGAGCTGTCAAAGGATTTATATAGTCGACCATAAATTTATCGGGATGAGATTTGATTTGTTTTGTTGGCAGATGAAATTCGGTGATAATTTGGATTGTAGTTGGCCCTTTTCCTTTGCTAATATAGTAGTCTCAGAATAAAAATGTTGTTATTGATAAGTTTAAAGTCGGTTTCTAATCTTCTAGTGTCACTCCGTTTCATTTATTTCCAGAAAATGACAAGATATAAAATAATTAGATCGTGAATAATTATCAAATGTTATGTTTGCTTTGATTTACTCTTCTCGAGTTGCATTCCACTTAGCTGATGGCAAACATGAAGATCTTGACTAGGTAACTATACTCTCAACATGGTTCAAGATATCTCGTTGAGAAATAAAAATTAAGAAAGTATAAATTATTTTCGACCAGGAGAGAAGAGAGGGCATTTCAAGTCGAGAAAGTAAAAATTAAGTAACACTTTCAGTCTCGTTTACTGCGAACATGGAGATTAGACCGGGTCGGTTTCAAGAACTATGGGAATATCCAGATCTTCGTTGAGCTAACAAATTGCTGCTTAAATTTATCTAAATTCACACAAAATTGCATATTTTTCTATCGACTCAGAGAAATAATAACATTTGGATGCTTTTATCTTATTATTAATTTTTTAACTATACATTTTATCAATTTTTAATTATAATTTATTAAAGAACTTTCTCAAACAAGCTTTTGAGTTGACTAGTTAGAAACACGAATCTACGTGATTTCGTAATAATTTTGTCAACTTTCAATATTTTCAATATTTTTATTTTTTAATTGTTAAAATGTTATAGTAGCAATTACAATTAAAAAAAAAAATACGATTCTTGATAACATGTTGTATTATATTGTTTGATATCATAATGAATAATGTTGATATTTTATTTACATTCTTAGAAGTATAAATGCAATTAGAGATGAGTTTTATATTGTGGTAATAATAACAATAACTTGAAATCAGTAAATACATTTTGGTGATTTGAACTTTGATGATTAATAACTATTGATATCAAATTTTATGAAATTGATGCTATGAAGAATAAGAATTTGACAATTTTTTAATAATGGTCAGATCCATAGATTTTTTTCAATTCAATCTTTGCTTCAATAAAGGTTGAATGAAGTCTCGGCAATAGAAAAATTAACTATTTTTTTAATTAATAAAAAGAGAGACGACTAAGAAAATTAGAAATAGCTATGAATCAATTATGTTGCATATTCTTCTTTGGTTGTATTCGTTGTTGACATTAATGTATTATTCCAAGAACTTCAACACATAAAACAATTGATAAATATCAAATGCTTAATATTTCACTCGTGTTTTGAAATTGCAATCGAATTTTTTCTTGAACCCTCCTAAATCTACAAGGACATAATTAAAACAACAATGCTTATACAACGTTTATCACAAAATGTCTTTTCCCCTATTTAGCGAACTTTGTGCAAGCTGCTTCAATTGATAAAACTTCAATCAATCCAGATTTCCATTTCTCTATGAACATAGTCTATTTTGATAGATACACATTATGATTATGGAAAACGAAAATGTATGAAGATCATTTACTATATATAAGAAGGATGCTTACAAATATTTTTAGGAATTAACAGAAAAATGATGACTCACTATTTGTCTACTTTACATCTCGAAAAATGAATTCGTAACTTGAATACCTCTCATTGACAGCTAGCCTGATAATCAACATATATATGCTACAATTTCCATCCATGATGATTAAACAAGATAATAAAAGGGTAATTAGCACAAAACGTCTATACCTTTTGAAGTCATTGTGCAAATTGTCACTACCTTTGAAATTTTGGCATTTTCACCCTTACCTACACCATTTCTTTAAAATGTCATTTCGTCCATTGTCATCCATTTTCTGCCGTTAACTCACTTCCACAACACGATTCGTAACAAATATGAAGGGTAATTTTGTTCACCTACCTATTTCACTTGTTCACCCCAATGCCCAACAAGAGAAGATGCAAATGTAATCTTTTTTCATATCTGTGAATTTTTTCCGGCTAATATTAATATTCTTGCTCAGTTAAATCAGAATTTGGAAAAAAATAGCTTCTGTTATTGGAATTGCTGCTATCAACAACCTTCGGTTGACTCGCAGTTCTTCGTTAAGACAATACAATTTTCTTGCAACCACAAAGCCCAACAAGTTCAAAGTGAAATCTTGTGCAAGAATTTCAGGTTCGGAGAGCTCTAGTTCTATAACCACACAAAGGAACATGTTTCGGAATTTCAGGCTCTTGAAATTAGTTGAATTGGATATGTTTGTCACCAATGACAATGAGGATGAAATGAGTGAAGGATTTTTGAGGAAATTGAGGAACTAGAGCGCATGACTCGGGAACCTTCAAATGTGCTCGAGGAAATGAATGATAAATTGTCACCATGAGTTCTGCAGTTAGTTTTGGTGTACTTTTCGCAGGAATGAAGGGACTCTTGGTGCATGTTGGATGTGTTTGAGTGGCCGCAGAAGGAGAATAGAGTTGACAAGGAGAAGATGGAACCGATGGTGTCAATAATGTGTTCATGATGTAAAAGGGTACCACAAAAAATCCAAAAACATTAAGGACGTTCAATGCATTGTAGAAGCTAAGATATGGACGTTTTGCACAAAATATAAACAAAGGTAGGGACTATTTGCACATTGTTAACAAAATGTTGAGATGTTTTTCATAACGACAATTACATATTAAAATTGGTACATAGCAAGATTTAGGTAAGCAATCCCAACACTACATTCTACAACACCGAACCATGCTTCTAGTTTAGGCAATATTACAACAGGATTCTTACATAAGTACCCATATCAATACAAGCCTACAAACAAAATTGAAAAACCAGCACCGAACATAGCACGTTCTCGTCATCTTCTCAGTCTGCAAATGGAGCATTTGTTGTTCACATTCATTCCAAGATTTGCTTGTGTCCACGAAGTCTTCATCTCAATTTGGATTCTACATTTGCACAATCGATTTTCCATTACTCTTTCTGAAAAATGGTATGCTTTCCTCTATTTTATATATATGAATTTCCACAACTGTTAAGAACTTTGAACAGTAGGCGGGAGGACAAGTGAAATAGGTAGGTGGACAAAATTATCCTTCATTTGTGTTACGAATCGTGTTGTGGAAGTGAGTTAACGGCAGAAAATGAATGACAATGGACGAAAAAGACGTTTTGCACAAGAAATAGTGTAGGTGATGGTGAAAATGTCAAAATTTCAAAGGTGGAGATGATTTGCACAATGATTTCAAAAGGTAGGTACGCTTTGTGCTAATTACCCATAATAAAATGTAGTGACACTTAAAAGAATATAATAGAACTAGTAGATGTAATGAGAATGAAATAAAACGTGTTTTACATAGTAGAGGTCAAATGGGTAGAAAAAGTCGAAATTTCCTTAGTTTAAAATGTAGGCAATTAAGCGTTGATAAAAAATATAAGCTGGGATATTTATTAATGTCAAACATATTACTTTTTGTTATGAAATTGAAGAAAGAAGACAGAGAAAATATAAGAGATACGAAAGGAATTTGTTCTGTTTCATTAAAACTATGGACCTATATTTATAGGAGTCCAAAGTAGATTACAAAGAGATTTGGATACAATCAAACAAAGATTATCTAAATATACTGATAAGACTAAGTATTCTGATAAGTCTAAATAGTCATCAATAATTATCTCATAATTTTACAACACTCCCTCTTTGATAACTATTTCTACAATAACTGTCTCGCTAAAAACTTCGTTTGATAAAAATCTAATGGGACAAAATATCAAACGAAAAGAAAAAGAGTACGAGAATTGTTAAAATTTTAGAGTATTAAGAAAATGTTGCCTCATTAAAACCTTGCCAGAAAAACCGAGGTGGGACAAAACTTGGAATAAGGAAAAAGAGTACGCCTACCCCTAATAATATTAATCATTGAAGATCTTTGAGGCGACGATTCCAATCTCGTGCACCAATTTCTTGAATGTGGATGTTAGCAATGCTTTTGTGAATAAGTCACCAAATTGTCACTTGAGCGAATTTGTTGAACATCGATGTCACCATTCTTTTGAAGCTCGTGCGTATAGAAGAATTTTGGAGAAATATGCTTTGTCCCGTCCCCTTTGATATAGCCTCCTTTGAGTTGTACAATACAAGTCGCATTGTCTTCATACAATATTGTTGGACTATCCTTTGTTGAAGGTAATCCGCATTATGCTTGGATATGATGTGTCATGTTTCTCAACCATGCACATTCTCGACTTGCTTCGTACATTGCAATAATTTCAGAATGATTTGAGGATGTTGTTGTCAATGTTTGCTTTCTGATCTCCATGATATATCTGTTCCTCCACGTGTAAACACATACCCTGTTTGTGATTTAGCTTTATGTGGATCAAAAGATAACCCGTGATCTCGCATATCCCACTAAAGATGATTCTAATTTTCGTGAATAAAATAATCACATGTCAACAATACTTTTTAGGTAACGAAGAATGTGTTTAACACCATTCCAATGTCTTTGAGTGGGTGCGAGCTATATCTTGCAAGGAGATTTCTGAGAAAAAGCTATGTCCGGTCGAGTGCAATTTGCAAGATACATTAATGCACCAATTGCACTTAAGTATAGTACTTGTGTTCAAGAGTTATTTTTCCATCTTCAAGTGGGCAAAATGGATCTTTTTTTCACTTCAAGTGATCGAGCGACCATAGGCGATGTTAATGGATGTGCTTTATCCATATAAAAACGTTTTAAAACTTTTTCTGTATAAGAAGATTGATGAACAAATAATCATTCGGAAAATGTTCAATTTGTAATCCAAGATGTAATTTGGTTTTTCCCAAATCTTTCATCTCAAATTCATTTTTAAATAATCTGCAGCTTTTGTTGAGCTCTTCGGGAGTTCCTATAAGGTTTAAATCATCAACATAAAGCGCCACAATTGCAAATCTAATATTTGGTTTCTTTATAAAACACAAGGACATACATCATCGCTTTTTATAACCTTCTTTCAACAAATATTCGCTAAGGCGATTATACCACATTCGTCCGGATTGTTTTAATCCATACAATGATCTTTGCAATTTAATTGAGAACATTGTTCTGGAGAATGAATCATTTGCTTCTGGCACTTTAAATCCTTCAGGAATTTTCATGTGTATGTCACTATCAAGTGAACCATACAGATATGCAGTTACTACATCCATAAGGCGCATATCGAGCCTTTGTGACACAGTCAAACTTATTAAAAATATAAATGTAATGGTGTCCATTACGGGAGAATATGTTTCCCATAATCAATTCCAGATCTTTGTGAGAAGCACTGGGGCACGAGTCGAGCTTTGTATATTGTAATTTCATTGTTTTCATTCATTTTTCTTACAAAGACCCATTTGTATCCTCTGAGAGATTATATTTTTAGGGGTTGAACTCTGTGTCCAAACACTTTTCGCTTTTTCTAAGGAATTCAACTCACACTGTATGGCTTCTTTCTATTTTGGCCAATCATTTCTATTTTGACAATCTTTAATAGATTGTGGTTCGAGATCCTTATTTTGCATGATATCTAGTGCCACATTAAAAGCGAAGATATTGTCCACGACAATATTATTTCGTTCCCATAATTTATGAGATAATAAATAATTTATTGAAATCTCATTGTTTTCGGACACTCGTGGTTCTTCAAGAATCACATTATCAGTGTTTGATTGATCAATCATTTCTACCATTGTTTCATTAAAAGTTTTTAGTTGGATTTTCTCTTGTAACTTTTTCTTTCGAGGTACTGAGTCTTTAGCACCAACTCGGTCGACCACGCTTCCGCGCGTATTTGAGATTCATTTGCTATGGCAGATTGTCCCACAATGACATCAATTTTGCGGGAGTATTTTTCATTGGAATATATGACTTTGTCACTTTTCTTGTATCAACGAATATATCGGATAATTGGCTTGCAACTATTTGTAAGTGAATGATTTTCTCAACTTCTTCCTCACATTGATTACTACGGGGATCAAAATGAGATAGAGTGTTTTCATTCCAAGAAATTTTATCTTGTTTTTCAAGATGCGCTTTTTCCTTCCCAAAATTGGAAAATTCATTTCATCAAAATGACAATCAGAAAACGCGATAAATAAATCACCCGTTAAAGGTTCAAGATACCTAATAATAGATGGTGAGTCAAACCCAACATAAATTTCAAGTCTTCGTTGGGGACCCATCTTTATACATTGTGGGGGTGAAATTGGAACTTGAATAGCACAACCAAAAACTCGTAGATGAGAAATATTGAGTTCGTGACCAAATGCAAGTTGTAAAGGTGAGTATTCATGATAAGCAGTTGGTCTTATACGAACTAATAATGCAGCATGTAATATAGCATGACCCCAAACATATGTTGGGAGTTTTGTTTTCATAAGTAAAGACCTAGCAATCAATTGAAGACGTTTGATAAACGACTCTGCTAAACCATTTTGTGTATGGACATGAGCAACTGAATGTTCAACGACAATCCCGATTGACATACAATAATCATTGAATGTTTGTGATCTAAATTCACCAGCATTATCAAGAAGAATAGTCTTGATTGAGTAATCGGGGAATTGAGCTCGTAGTTTTATAATTTGAGCAAGTAGTCTAGCAAAAGCTACATTTCTAGTAGAAAGTAAGCGGATATGTGACCATCTAGTAGAAGAATCAATTAATACCATAAAATAACGAAATTGTCCACATAGTGGGTGTATCGGCCCACATATATCTCCATGAATTCTTTCTAAGAAAGTTAGAGATTCAACACGAACCTTCGTAATAGAAGGTCTAATGACTAACTTGCCTTGTGAACAAGCAGCACATGGATAATCATTAGGTAAAAGAATCTTTTGGTTCTTTAGAGGATGTCCATGTGAGTTATTAATTATTCGGCGCATCATTATTGCTCCTGGGTGTCCAAATCGATCGTGCCAAAGCATAAAGCTTTTTGGTTCAACGAACTTCGAGTTCGTGACATTGTTTGATTCAAATGTTTTTATGAATATATAATACATGCCAAATGGGAGTGCCATGAGTTTTCTTTTATCCGCTCGCCGGATACAAAAGAAATTATGCAAATGTATTCATAATTATTTTCTTGCATCGTCTCAATGTGGTATCCATTGTGCGAATATCTTTAAAACTAAGCAAATTTCTTACGGACTTGCTCGAATAAAGTGCATCATTTATATGCAATTTCGTATTATTCGGTAAGATAATACTAGCTCTTCCCGAGCCTTTAACGATATTTGATGTACCGGATATCGTATCGACATTATTATTTTACGCTAATGTTAAGTCCAAAAAATATTTTTATCTTAAAAATTGTATGAGTAGTTGCACTATCGCCTAAACAGATATCATTATGTAGAAATTATGCTTCTTCAGAAGCAATAACTCAATATTCTTCTTCAAGACATGTACTTTTTCAAGAACACAATAAATTACTATTTAGCCTATTGATCTTCAGGGTCAATAGCTCAATATTCTTCTAGAATATTGTGCAAGTAATATTCTGTCAGAATATTATAATGTTGTGCTTCTTCGGGATCTACAACAAATTATTTTAATGATAAAATTACGTTCTTCAGAAAAATATTAATATAATATAAATTTGTGCTTCTTCAGGAGCAATATCAAAATATTAATATATGTAATATTATGTTTCTTTAGGAGTTACAATGCAATATTCTCCTAGAATATTGATTGAATATAATGTCGTTGTTCTTCAAGAGCAACGACACAATACAAAATAATTTATCGATTAAGTAAAAAATTTCACTAAAAAAGTCGATCAATTATTATATGATTCGCATTAATCAATGTTAACATAACATGATTTATATACTTTCCTTCGGGAATAAGCATTAGTTGATTAATTACTCATTTATATCACAATTTAATTATGTGATATGATATACTTCGAGATATGTGCTTCTTCTAGAGCATAATAAAATATTATTTCGAATACTGCTCAATATTCTTCTGGAATATAAAAATTATAACGTCGTAAAAATTAATATTCTTCTGGAATATTTAAATTGTAACATTATGCTCTTCAAGAGCAATTAATATTCTTCTAAAATATTTAAATTGTAATGTTATACTCTTCAGAGAGCCTAATATTTTGTCAAAATATTATACGTTATGCTTCTTCAGGGGCAACAACAAATCATTATTTGAAGTAAAGATTTGCTCTTCAGATAATATTATAATATTCTAATAGAATATTATATTTTACAAAATTAGGCTCTTCGGAAACAATTAATATTATTCTGAAATATTGATGTAATATAAATATTTGCTTATTATAAAGCAACAAAAAAAATATTCTTCTAGAATATTTATATGTTAGGTTTGATATATGACTCTGTCAAAATATTAACGTTGTATTTCTTTAGGAACACCAACATACTATTTGTGAATATATGCTCTTCAGGAGCAATAGTATGATATATATCAATTTAAAATTTATACAAGAACATCAGAAAAATAATTAATCAAGTTAAAGATAGAGAGATCATTCAATTTATAAAGAGACGTAAACATTACTTTCATAGTAGGTTAATTAATTATTTATCTACCACATGACTAAAAATTTATTCACTAAAACAATGGTAGAAGCTAATCAATTATTCAGAAATAAATTTGGAGCATGCCATCAATTCTCAGATTTTGACGAAACAAATAATTCTCCTATCACAATTGACTTCTAATTATTGTATAATATATTCATATTGCAGTAATATAATAATACAAAAAAAAATTATACCATATTGATTTGGAAATATTCATGCCACCACCTCATTAGTTAACTTCTCATCATAATATGAAATCCACATAGGTTAAAAGAGAGAGAGATAAAGAGATATACGGAAATTAAACATCGTAATTGACACCTTCCACAAATTGATCGTCCGAAAAATGTGAGATTAGATTCTAACTAATTTTCCACCAATATTTTCTGCCACCAAGAAAAATCACGTTAGTTTACTTAATTATTTAGAACGTCGTGCTAATAACGTGTTATGAAACTATAGAAAGAAGAGATGAATAAAGGAGATGTGAAATGAATTGTCTGTTTATTAAAACTATGGACCTATATTTATAGGAGTCCAAAGTAGGTTACAGAGAGATTTGGATACAATCAAACAAGGCTTATCTAAATATACTGATAAGACTAAGTATCCTGATAAGTCTAAATAGTCATCAATAATTATTTCATAATTTTACAACACTTTTACGTTAATTATGTTAGTTAATATTTAAACCGATAGAATTTTGTTCATTTTCCTTCTTGGAATTCTATTTTGTTTACTTTAAAACCTGGTTCTTGTATGTTCTTTTTTTCTATCTTTTTTCCCTTTTGGACACGCTTTTTCCAATTTCAAACTAATGCCAATGAGTTGTGACCATTTTCAATTTCAGTTGGCTTACACCATAAGGGCATCTTTGCTACACTAAGCTTGATTGAGCAATAGACAAATATTTTACATGTCCATCCCTAAAAAAATCATATAAAGTTATATACAATTCATACCATATTTCATAGTGAGCAACCATACCATGTGGAACGGAAAAACTTTTTACATTTCTTTATTACATTTCATAGTGAAAAGACTGAACCATATCGAATGAAAAGTTCAATATATTTCTTTATAACATTTCATAAGTGACCAAATAGAACCATATCAAACGGAAGGATCTATTAGCATATTATGTAAGATTATGAAAAATATTATATCAAGTTGAAATAACCACTTGCACGTAGATCTCACATTAGATTTCTTGAAAAACTGATTGAAAAATCTGAAACTTTTTGTTTGTTCTTCAACAACTTTAGATTATCACTTATTTCTTTTTTCTTTCTTTTGTAAAAACTTGAAGAAAAATAAGTTTTGTGTGTGTAATATGCTGTGAAAAGAAAATGACAAAATGAGAAAATTTTGAGAGAAATTTTCTAATTCTAACTTGTAAAATTTACATATAAAATCTGAAAAGTTGATTTCAAAGTAAAGAAAAGAATTCGACCATCTAGAGAAAAAAATGATAAATTTTGATGTCAATATTGACAAATGAAAGATCTTTTAACTCTCCAATTCATAAATCCCATTTTTGTGATCCTAAATACATATTTAGAAATTACAAAATCATTATGACCTTTTGTATTTTTTTTTTTTTAAAAAAAAACTGAAGATAAGTTGTCCAAAGACCCCAAACAACCATTTATTTTGTTTAATAATGGTGGGAATGAAAGGTTTTTAGATTTTTTTAATTTAATATGGGATGGTAAAATAGTCTAAAATTGTTTCTCCCTTTTAGATATGTGTAATATGTTGCGACAAGAAAAGGATATAATGAGAGAATTTTGAGAGAAGCTTTCTAATTCTAACTTGTAAAATTTACATATAAAATTTGAAAAGTTGATGTCAAAGTAAAGAGAAGGAGTCGACCATCACAAGACTTTTCTAGAGAAAAAATGATAAATTTTGGTGTCAATATTGACAAATGAAAGGTCTTTTAACTCCCCAATTCATAAATCTCATTTTTATGATCTTAAATACAAATTTGGAATTAAAAAATAATCATGACACTTTGTATTATGCAGTAAAAAAACAAATTGAAGATGAGTTGCCCATAGGCCCAAACAACCTCATATTTCTTCAATAACAGTGGGAGATGAAATGTTTTTGAATTTTTTTAATTTAATATAGGAGGATAAAATAGTTCAAAGATGTAATATGAAAAGGTAAAATAGTACAAAATTATTTCTCTCTTTTAAGACATTTTACAAGTAGTATAGATTATTGATCTCTACTTCATAAGATGTGAAAAGGTGAATGATTAATGTTTAACTCCAAGGGTTTGTATATAGTTTGTTTCTAATATATAAGGGGACTTGGCGTAAATGGTCAATAACTTTTGTTTTTAGTGCTGAAATGATCCCTGACATTTATTTTTTAGCACACAAGTCCCTAATCTATGTATTTTAGTACGCAATTGATCTTTATTTGATAAAAAAAAAAGATAAATATGTCCTTATTTTTAATTAGATAAATTTTCAATTGAATTTCTAACATTTGCAAAAAAATATAAATGGGTCCGATACTTTTATTTTTTATAAAAAATTAAAAGAAACTACAAAATTAATAATATACTAAATTATTTTGTATATTTTACGAAATATTATAAAATAACTAAAATTTAATCTCATAATTATTAACAAACGTGTTAATTAAAATTATTTTATTATTATTAAGTAATCATAATATTTAAATTTAGACTTTAATATATCGTCACAACATAAAAAGAAAAATAATTTTGTCACAAACTTGATACTCAAGTATTTTTATTTAATTGAACTACTTCTTTATTAACTAAAAATATTAGTGCTCAAATTGTATTATTCATATTTTAATTTATCATTTTATTATTGTTCAAAAATAAAGAACACATAATATGTTAAAAAAACATAATAAGATTAGTTCAATATCATAAAATTATATACGCCATTTTGTTATTTATTTAACTTGATTTTTATTTAAGTTTTTTACATTATATAGCAATTACATATCCCTAAAGTCCAATAATTTTATATTTTTCTCTTATGAAAATTTAATTGATACGACTTAGTGATATCTTTAATATATTAAATTAAATATTATTTAATAAATATATCGAACCTATTTGCACATTTTGTAAAGATTAGAAATCTAATTGCAATTTTCTTTGATTAAAACTAAGAGTATTTTTTGTATTTTTCATCAAATAAGGATCAATTGCGCACTAAAATACATAGATTAAGGACTATTATGTCAAAAAAACAAAGGTTAATGACCATTTCTACCAATTTCCCAATATATAATTGAAATTATAGTGATTCTCAAAGGAAGGGGTGATTAAGGTATCCTGTCTCTATTGAAGTTTTATTTTGAGGTTTATGATTGTTGGGGTTGTTTGAGAAATTTTTTTACCAGATTTTGATAAAAAAAAATTTGATGAAATGTGTGGTTAAAAAATTGATAAAAGTTGTAGATATCATAAAATATATAGTTAAAAATAACTCTGTTGATTTTAACTTCAACTTTTAACAATTTTTAAAACTTTACCAAACAAATGCAAATCTATTCGTATCTAGTAGTTTTTGCCTTTTTGTTTCTTGTGTATCACTCTTATGTTTTTAAGGGATAATATTTGGGGAAATTGGCGCAAATGGTCCCCAACGTATCACGTTAGTGCGCATATGGTCCCTCACCTTTCATTTTTGTGGAATAATCCTTAACCCATCCATTTAGGTCTTGTGATTGGTCATTTTTACGGATAAGTTTAAAAATCATTATAAACCTTTCATTTTAGGTGCATGAATGGTCCCTAAATTATTTTTTGTCTTTGTTAGTAGGGTACAATGGTCAAGTTACATTTTTTTTCAACCTTTCAATTGGCGCAAATGGTCCCTAACCTTATTTTTAATATAGAAATTTGCAATTGGATTTCTAATCTTTATAAAAAGTGAAAATAGGTCCGATACTTTAATTTTTTATTATTAAGTAATCATATTATTTAAAATTCAAATTTTAATTTTATCATTACAACATATAAAAGAAAAATAAATTTGTCACAAATAGAAATTTTAATTATGTTCAATCCAAATGGTAGATTTTATACGATCTTATATTTACTAGGTCAACTCAGCCCGCTTTTGAGACACAGGATTACTGGGCAATCCAATTTTAAATTTTAATTTATTTTTTTATTTTCAAAAAAAAAGAAAAAGAAAAGCAAACACTACTAATTTTAAATTTTAATTTATTTTTCTATTTAAAAAATAAAAAAAAGGATCAAACACCGCCCCCACCCACCCCACCCAACCCAACCCAAAATCTCCCCTTTTCGGGAAAAAAAAACAGGGGAAAATTCTCCCTTTTTGTTTCTGAACCCGAGCTCATGTGAGCTACGGTTTCTTGACCGGCAATATTCTTGTTGTTCTCGATGATGACCGATACCACCGATCTTGTTTCTTATTCTTCTTTTTTTTTTTTATGCGGTAGCTCGGTGGCAACTGCTATTGGGTGGTGTGCCGCCCACCAGATTTGGAAGCAATGCAATGGGCGATGGGTTGGTGTTGACTGAATACTGATTGGGGTGGGGTGGGGGAAATGTATGATCTTTTTTATTTTTAAATAGAAAAATAAGTTAAAATTTAAAATTAGATCGCCCAAGAACTATGTGGCTAAAGCGGGGTGAGTTAGCGCAAGTAAATATGAGATCAGTATAAAATCGAAATTTGGATTGAAGATAATTAAAATTTCTATTTGTGACAAATTTATTTTTCTTTTTATGTTGAAATGATAAAATTAAAATTTGAATTTTAAATAATATAATTACTTAATAATAAAAATAATTTAATAAAAAAAATTAAAGATCGGACATATTTTCACTTTTCATAAAGATTAAGAATCCAATTGCAAATTTCTATATTAAAAATAAGGTTATGGATCATTAGCGCCAATTGAAATGTTGAAAAAAAATGTAACTTGACCATTGTACCCCTACTAATAAAGACAAAAAACAATTTAGGGACCATTTGCCCACCTAAGTGAAAGGTTTGTAACGGATTTTTAACGGAATCCGTCAAAAAAGACTAATTGCGCACCTAAATGGATAGGTTAGAGATATTCCGCTTAAAATGAAAGGTTAGGGACCATTTGCGCACTAGCGTGATACGTTGGGGACCATTTGCGCCAATTTCCCTAATATTTGCGTGTTTTGCAGGTTGGCATGGAATTGATATATTTATGCTCTACATATCCAAACTTGTGTTTCGTGTTAACATCATTTCTCCTTAAAATGTAGACGCAACAACCAAACAAGAAAAAGCAAAAGCAAAAGACATGGTATCCCTCCGATCAAAAAAAGCAAAAGACATGGTATCCCCTCCGATCAAAAAAAAAAAAAAAAAAGACATGGTATCCCCAGTATTTGTCAGCAATTTTATCTGGGAACGCTACTAACAAGCCTAGCACCAACTCTATCAAGCTGCTTGACCATAGCCACGGCCTTCAGATTCCCTCCCTCCATAAAAGCCTCCACCATCCTTTCCCCAATTTTTTGGCCAGTCTCCTCATCATCTGTCACGGCCACTGCAGTGGGCCCTGCCCCGCTTATTGTGCATCCGAATGCACCAGCCTCAATTGCAGCCTTCTTCACAGCCTCCATTCCTGGAATCAATGGCGCTCTCCTTGGCTCCACTATTTTGTCCGAAGAAAGTGCCTTCCCTAAGCCCGTGAGGTCCCCGTGCAACACCGATGCAACCAATGCCCTGCCTGACTGCAATTCCACACATGGTGGGACATTGTAACCTCCTGTGGCAATACAGCTCTCATTTTCTTTGTGGGAGCTTCAAATTCCGGATTAACCAGCACAAAAACAAGTCCTTTTCGGGGAAACTTCAACTGCATCAATTCTAGAGGATCATAGCTTCTAATTAAAACAAATCCTCCCATGATCGCCGGAGCCACATTATCCGCGTGATAACCGGACACCTTCGACTCCGATTCAAGGCCGGCAAGTACGAGTTCAGAAACCGATAACTTCCCACCAAACAATTCATTTACAGCGACAGCAGCTGCAGCAGCACTGGCAGCGCTGGATCCGAGGCCACTGCCAAGGGGAAGGCCTTTCTCAAGGGAAAGGGAGAGCCCAACAGATCGAATATTGAGCATCTTCATAACAGCAATGGCTGCAATACCCGCACAGTTCCAAAGTGGGCTCTTGCTAAGCTTGGAACCGGCACCAGATATATCAGAAATGGATACCTCACCAGGGTGGACACTCGGGTCGACCCGAAGGGTAACAAAATCGCCGATACCGTCAACGGCGCAGCCCAGAAAGTCGAAACCCGGCCCGAGATTGGCAACGGTAGCCGGGGCGAAAGACTTCACAGAGGTGAAAACGGGTTCGGGTTCGGGTTCGGCTGTGACGGCCACAGATTTATGAACCGCTGACGCGAAGAGCTTGAATTTGAGGGACGATTGGAAGTGGGATTTTGGGAAGAAAGATACGGTGGGATGTTGCAGCTCGGTGGAGTTGGTGGCGGAGATGTGGTGAAACCTCAACTGCGACAGAGATTGACAGCTTATGGCCATTATGAGTGGCGACCGCACTCTTGCTGTACAACTGGGAGCACTGATAGTGGGTTTTCAAATTGTTGAAAGAGGAAGCCCTAAATTGTATTGTTGTGGGTAGGTGGGGCATTTTAACATAGAGTAGTGTTCTCCTTGGGTTTTCAAATTGTTGAAAGAGGAAGCCCTAAATTTGTATTGTTGTGGGTAGGTATTGTTGTGGGTAGGTGGGGCATTTTAACATAGAGTAGTGTTCTCCTTAGGGAAGGATGTAAAAGCCCAGCGCCTCAGCAGGTTGGATTCGGTTCATAAATTTGAGGCCGTCACACCCGAACTCGTTTTCACCTCCGTGAAGTCTTTCGCCCTGGCTACCATTGCCAATCTTGGGCCGGGTTTCGACTTTCTGGGCTACGCCATCCACGGTATCAGCGATTTTGTTACCCTTCAGGTCGACCCAAGTGTCCACCCTGGTGAAGTATCCATTTCTGATATATTTGATGCCGGTTCCAAGCTTAGCAAGAGCCCACTTTGGAACTGTGCGGGTATTGCAGCCATTGCTGTTATGAAGATGCTCAATATTCGATGTGTTGGGCTCTCCTCCTTGAGAAAGGCCTTGGCCTCAGATCTCGGCTCCAGCGCTGCCAAATGAATTGTTTGGTGGGAAGTTATCGATTTCGGAACAACTCTTGCTTGCCGGCCTTGAATCGAGTCGAAGGTGTCCGGTTATCACGCGGACAATGTGGCTCCGGCGATCATGGGAGGATTTGTTTTAATTAGAAGCTATGATCCTCTAGAATTGATGCAGTTGAAGTTTCCCCCCGAAAAGGACTTGTTTTTTGTGCTGGTTAATCCGGAATTTGAAGCTCCCACAAAGAAAATGAGAGCTGCATTGCCACAGGAGGTTACAATGTCCCACCATGTGTGGAATTGCAGTCAGGCAGGGGCATTGGTTGCATCGGTGTTGCAAGGGGACCTCACGGGCTTAGGGAAGGCACTTTCTTCGGACAAAATAGTGGAGCCAAGGAGAGCGCCATTGATTCCAGGAATGGAGGCTGTGAAGAAGGCTGGTGCATTCGGATGCACAATAAGCGGGCAGGGCCCACTGCAGTGGCCGTGACAGATGATGAGGAGACTGACCAAAAAATTGGGGAAAGGATGGTGGAGGCTTTTATGGAGGAGGGAATCTGAAGGCTGTGGCTATGGTCAAGCAGCTTGATAGAGTTGGTGCTAGGCTTGTTAGCAACGTTCCCAGATAAAATTGCTGACAAATAACTGGGGATACCATGTCTTTTGCTTTTTTTTCCTTTTCTTGTTTGGTTGTGGCGTTTATCCTCAACCTCAAAATAATCCTCAATTGGCTTTTTGACCCATAATTGAAGTTGTTAGAATTTGTCAATGAATTTCCCGTGAAATTGTCTACCTTCATTGTCTGAGTTTTTTTTTTATCGATGCATTGATATGCTTATCCGGTTATCCCCCTACCCATGCAACTAGGTAAGAAATAACTAGTTTGTGCATTGCAACTGTGATGCGCCTGTTAGTTTTGTAGTGAACAACCGCTTGGAATGGGAGTAGATTCAGTGTCAAGAAATACAACATTCTGATTTCGCAAATACTTTTTCTTGATTTACAAGTTCTTGTTGATTCACAGTTAAAATGATAGTGGTAGTTGTATATCCCAATCCACCTGTCTCTATACGGTGAAAAGAGGAGAAGTTTCCTAACCAAACGTGAGAAACCTAAGCATCAAGTAGTTCACATCTGTTGGCACGACCAGTCAATCCATTGCTATTTGCAACCAGAGTTTCACAGGGACCAAAAAGCACGGTGTACAAGACATTTTTAGTTATCTGATTTCGAACCGCTTTATCTACCAGTTAAAGCACCGATGGGTAAGTGGATCTTGTCAAATACAAGACTGCTAGATGTTTCTTGCCCACTTCAAGCAGCAAAAGACATAATATTGCTGGTGACCTTGATCGCTGATTGCAGCTTCCCTGGCTGCTAAAGAGCTGTCTTCTAATCATGCTGTCGTTCATGATTGCTTCACAATTTTCGACCATCAATAATATTAATCATTAAGTCAGTTTCTGCTGAGGTTTTTATATTTGCACATCACTTTCTGGATGTTTCTAGTGATTTCTCCAATATGCGTTTGTGTTACCTTTTAACCTCCAAAGTCCAATAGTAGTTTGGATGATTGCAGTTTGAAACATCTTAAAGTTAAGAATGAATTCAATGGAAACAGATATAATATGAAAACTTATCCACTAGAAAGAAAAGCAAGGATATTTCCTTTGTGACTTCAGGTTGCTCTCTCTCTCTGGCTGCTTTTCTTGCCTTCTGAACTGGTCTAGTGAGCTGCTAGGTGGGTGTTTTTAAACACAAGAGCTGTGTCTTTGTTCAAGATCTCTGTTCTTTTCATGGACCCGTATCCTTTTTCACTTGTTTATATCCTCTGTTTTATGCTTGTCTTTTGCTAGGTGGTGGTTCTTGACTCTATAGTCTTTGAGAAATTGCATTGTATTTGATTGAATACAATTGAGTCTCTTCTTGCAACTTGGCCGTGATTTAAAGCAACATTCCTCTTTTAATATTTGTGCTTCTTACGGTAAAATGGCTGCATTTTCAAGTGAACATAAGTGATATTTGCTTCCATCGTGATTTGGAATCTTGGCTTATTTTCTGTTAATTTGATTGATCAGCATCTGCACCTTAAATCTTGGTTCACAGCTTTATGTTTAATGGGATATACTTATGCCACAAGAAAAAAAGATGATTTTTTGTGATTTAATTATTTTAGAACTTTCATAAACTAATTTCTGGTGTTTTGTTGGTTAATGTTCAATCGGTAGTTGGAGGATTATGTTTCTTTTAACCCATTTGCTTTTTTTTTTTTTTTTTTAATGTTGTTTGAACTAAAAATATATAATCTACTCATTTGTCTATAATAATCACAGTTCCGTAATTATCTGGCTTTATCTTGGTAGACACTTCCCAGCTGTAGACGGAATTGGATGTGATACTGTTTGATTTTGGTATTGAATGGGGAAACACATTCAATTTTGTGCCTGCCTGAGTATAATTAATTTAAAGAGTCTGCATTCGTTCAAATGGCCTCAGAATCTGGTAACTAGGATTTCTTTGAAAAGCTTACCATAGCCAATGGACAAATCCTTCGAGGGCTTCACCTTGCCAATTCCCAAACCAAGCAAAATGAATTCTTCTACAAAATAATTACCTAGAATTAATCGTCTGAAGGGCTCAATCAGTTATTTAGCTGGTAAATTAAACTTAAGCTTACTTCTGGGTAATTCAAATTATCTACAGAGACTCGATAATACTGGTGAACTGGAAAAGAAAACATCAAATCATGGAACTCTCAAGGATATATTAGCATCTGCTAAAGCTAATGATGGAGCAAGCAGTCTTGCAAAAACTAATGGAAGTGCCAAGATTAGTGATCGAGTTTAATCTTTAGAGAGTAGCAAGAGCAGTTTATGCAAGGGTAGCACAAGTAGTGTTACAAGTGATGAAAGTACTTGTACCTGCCTGAATTATAAGGTTACAAACCTATTGAGCAAATGACGAGATGGGAAGCCATACAGCACAAATGATGGCGTCTTGGATTTGAGGCATTTTAGACCACTACCAAAGAAGCTGTGTTCTGAGCTCAAGCATGTGCTTAGGATTCTGCATCTGCATGTCGACCATCATTATGTTTAAAGTAGTGAACTGTAGCTGAGCCTATCATTTCTTCTCAGCTGTATATTTTCTTTTGAAGCTATGAATGTATTTCAGTGTATGTGTTCTCTTTATTTTGATAATCAAAGACCTTCCTTTCTTTTATTCTGAACTGCATATTAAGTTCACGTTAAATTCCAAGTACTTGTGTGCTGTTCTGCCATGGTTATTCGGCTGGAGGCAGACTTATCCTTATGTTCTGAGTATGGTTTCACAAATAGTTTCTCTCTTTTTCGTCCTTAGCCAGTTACTTAAACACACCTGGGCAGTTTAAGAATTCATTTTCGTTGGAGCATTAGTTCCTTCAGTAGCTTTCATTTTTCCATTTATATCTGAACTTTAAACCTGCAGAACTGATAATGCTCGGTCTCTGCTTGTACGAATTAAGGGCATGAAATATTCTTGTTTAATTCTTATTCTCCCGTGCAGATTTTACATGGCAGAAGTCCTTGCTTCAGAATCCCTCCACATGCTCAGCATTGTGTAACATGACCTGAAGCCAGAAAATGTCCCTATCTGACTTTTACATTTCAAGACCGAAGATCCAAAAATGAAATTGGCAACCGATTTTGGCACCTGAAATCATCAAAGGTGAAGACTGAAGGGCATTGGAGTGCCTTGTACCGGTGGACATTCAGGATTCTTTTATACGAGTTATTGTTTGGTAAGACCCTGATTAAGGGCTCAGGAAATCTGACTAGGGTCCTTGTATCCCAAATTTGTTGTATTGAAAAATTGAAATGCTGTTATGTGAACTCTTTGAACTCTAATTTAATGTGATGATTAACCATATTGGCACTTTTTAGCCCAAGAGGGAATATTTCACAGAAATGACACTATTAGTTTCACCAATTGTTGTATGAAAAGGTTTAGACAGATTTTGTTGGCAGAGAAACCATTGCAAATGAACATATTCATTGTTTTCCTGTAATATAAGTTCCTTGTTTGATTGTCACGGACGAGTTGCTTTTAAAATAAGTAGTTTTTTTTAATTAAAAATAAGAAAAAAAATAACTTATCAAAATAGCCTTGTGTTAACAGAAGCTGCATATGGATCAACATACATCAATCCAAACTAAAGTCTCTTGATGCCAGATTGAGCGAAATAATTATCAGGTGCAAGCGATTCAACTAATCGAGATTCAAATCGTAACTTAGATGTTTATGTCGATTATGTCCCAATCAGTGCATTGTACTTAGCAAATTAAACATTTTTCAAATTTGTTCAAAATTGTTTATCTTGTCATACAAATCTACTCAAATTTTGATCAATCATCTTAAAAGAAATAGAGCTAAAAAATTTCACTTCCACCATCAATAAACAGGTTTAGCTAGGGCATTTGATATGTTATAACACGACCCAAATAGGCATCACTCGTTTCAAAGCCAACAGGAATTGCCATTGCAGAGGATCTGCCGAGCAATTACATTATACATTCAACGGGAAAAAAAAAAACAAGCAGAAATAACTACAACTATACAATAATTATCCCAAGTTTGCTACACCAGTTTTGCCCGACTCCGCTTAAAATATGGAGAAAAATGAAATCTAACGAAGAATTCCCTGATCTCAGGATATACACAAACCAAGATATTAACAGGTTTCTGTCAATCTTCAAGATATTGCATAAAAATTTGCTAGCACGCTTACCACACAGGCTTCTCACCAGGCAAGTAAGAAGGAGAAGCACCCTCCACTTGGTTCTTCTTCTTGAAAACTCCACTTAGACTAGGCATAAGAACTTTCTTTGTCATGGAAGTCTTTGCTTTTTCCAGTTTCCGCGTGTCCTTTACTTTTTCTGGTGGATTCTGCTTTTGGATTTGGTAATTACGAGGAGATGATTCAAATGACTTCTCTGTTTCTGCAAGAATCCGAGCTGCTGCTTCTGCTGCCTTCTTTTGCTCCAGTTCACGCCGCCTTCTAAGCTCTCCCTCCACCGCCTTCTTGGCTGCCTCAGCCATCTCTGCTTTCTTCAGTGCCTCCTCGGTAGCAGCTTTTATATCCTCGATCTCCTTTTGGGTAGTGTCCAACTTCTTAAGGGCCTCGTTTTTACTTGCTTTCACGGCTTCTACCTGAGCCATAGCGGCTGCAATTCTCATTTCTGATAATTTTTCAGATTCCTCAACCTTTCGGCTTAATGATTCAAACTCGTCTCTTGATAGCGTGATCTGGGCACCTGGCTCTGAAGTCGAGGCACGTGCAGCATCAGTCTTCTCAGACAGCATCTTGATTTGACCGAGGGCTTTAGCCTCAGCTGCCTTCGCTTCTTCAGCTTCTTCCAAAGCAATTAGTAGTTTCTTTTCTGCTGCTTCTAAATCAATTTTGGTGGCTTCTGCTTCTCCCTTAAGTTGTTCTGCTTGCTGTTCCATTTCTTCAGCTTCACGTTTTGCATTTTCCGTCTCCAATGATACCTGGTGAATGGTAGCAACCATTTCATCAGAAGCTCCTCGTACTTTGGCTTCTTCGGCAAGGGCTGCTTCGAGCTCGGACTTGGATTTCCGGAGCTTCACGTGCAGATTACCTGCAACGGATTCCGTTTCTGCTTCCTTCTCCTTCAATTCTGAATGCTCTTTTTTAACGTTATCCAATTCTAACTTAAGGGTCTCCACCAGGCTTCTCAGAGAGTTCCCCTCATCTGCCACTTGCTGTAATGATTCTTTAGCACCATCCAACTCAGAAGTAACCGTCTTCACAGAATCAAGATCTGAAGCCCTTGCATTATCCATCTCTTTCCGTTGTGCTTCAATTTCTGACATGGTTTCAGCTAGTTCAGTCTCCAAATTCATGGTGAGTTCAGGATTAATATTTTCCTTCAAAGCAAGCAATTTGTTCACAGATTCTTCGAGTCTGGCTTTATATGACTGCTTGTAGACATCCTTGTCAGCATAGATCTTTGCTTCCTCTTCCCGAGCTTGTGTACTTGCCATCTTCACTTGCTGAATCGACTCCTGTACAGTTGCAATTTCTTTTGATAGCTCATCGGCTCTCTCCATGTTTGCTTTAATAGCATTCTTGGCTTCTGCCGCTTGCTTGGTGGCAGTATTTTTTGCTTCCACAGACGCATCATATTCCTGACGGATTTTCCGCAGCTCCTGCTTTGCCACATCAAGTTCAGCGATTACAGCCATGTACTGAACCCGTGCAGTTTCGTGATCCATTTTTGAAGATCCATCTGTTTCTTTTGAATTGCTGTTGCCGGATTCTTCAAATTGCTTTGCTAGATGCTTAGCTGCTTCTGTAGCCTTAACTGCTGAATCCTTCGATTCCTTGATAGTTTTAAGCTTCTGCGTAAGATCCTCAACAGCCTGTTTAGCTCTTTCAAGCTCTACAAGAGCCTGCGCTTTAGTGGTTTCAGCATTTTTCAATTGTTCCTTCAACTTATTCAACTCTTTCTCGGCCAAGTGAAGCTGAGTCTCTTTTGCCAGCACTCTCTGAAAGTGGGAAATATAAATATTTGGCAACAAAAGACAGACTTCCATATGTTCAATAAAAGTGGAATAAAAAATTGGGAAAATTAGGGCTGCGCTCCACAACATTTCACGTAGTGTCCCATACCTTTAAAAGTGAGGTTCTAGGTCCCCAACATATATCAATATGTGATTATAGGCCCCCATGTAACTGAAACCGTCTATGTGGACGCTAAAATCACACGCGACTTTCACGTGACACAAAACTAGAAGGCAAAACCATGAAATCACTTAACATTTCTCTCCAATTCAGCTGAAAGTCGGGTGTAATTTTATCGTCCATATGGACGGTTTCCAATCATGTGGACCTAGATTCACATATTTAAATATTTAAATAGGTTGAGGACCAGAACTTCACTTTTAAAGGTTGTAAATTTTGAGCACACATAATCATACCATATGAAATGTTGGGGAACCCATCCCTAATATTCCCTAAATAATTTGATAATTTTCTAGGGAAAATAGCTAGGATGGATCACTGCAATAGCAAGATTTTACCTTCTTTTTCTTAATACTCTCGAGTGTTGTCCTATCCACCTTACAAACATGCTATTAATGAAAATGACAATTGTCTTAAGCAAAAATATTGAAAGAACCATAAACAGTTACGTGAATTGTTGTTTGAATATTCTACATAAAGCATAGGCAGCAGACCTGTTTTCTTTTCCTTCTAAATTACTATCCTAACAACATTTCGTAAATAGAGAAAAATGTTTCGCCTATGGTAATAATTGTTCAATGTAGTCCAATTGAGCGGATTTCTAGTGTAACTAATACTTTCAATGCATCAACAAGATTCCAAGAATTAGTCAAAATCTACATTTATTGGTGCCCAATCAACACTAAACCTTTATCATAGCTTAACTTCTAAATAAAACCTCGAGAACTTGGCAAAACCATCAGAAATTTAGTAAGTAAACTATAAGTCACAGAATGGTTTATAATCAGAAACTTCTCCCATGAGTCCTAAGTGGTTAATGCTATATCCACCACTCTTGAAATTGCACAGGGATACTAGTCATCCCAAGTGCACTTTCGGCATACATATTACACAGTCATGAAAAAGAAGTTTCTTTTTCTTTCTTAATATGTTCACGCTATCTACTCCACCTTACCAAACATGCTATGAGAGGATAAAGATTAGAACTAATAAGAATTGTGGGTAAACTGATATAAATATTTAGAAGGAATCAGAAAAATGATGTAGCATACTTCAGCAGAACGTGGTCTTGACTTTTTGATGGCAGTTTTTCCCCCTGAAAAGGCACCTTCACCAAATAAAGTGACAGCATCTTTGACAGATTGAAATGGTGCACTAGTGTCAATCTCTCCAACCTCGGCTTTAGTAGATCCTCCAGTTTTTTTATAGTCTTTTGCCACCATAATTCTTCAGGTGTTCTTACTCAACTCTCAACTGTCAAGAACAGACAAAGAAAGAAAGGGTAGAAAAATAATGATCATTAAAAGGATCGCCACTTGAATAAACAAAGCACATCGTATCATACTAGGACTAGAGGATAAAGGGTTGCTTCTAAACAAAGAAATTGACACACGAAAAATATACTTCCACATTGGCAAACTAGAAATTAATAGTAAATTAAAAAGTAAAGCCAAATTGTGCATGATTTCACGAGAAGCTTTCATCAAGCTTAGGGATTAACATGGTTTTTTAGAATAACAATATATAGCAGTCAAATAAATGATAATACAAGATAGAAAATACAGTTCATTTTAAAAATTCAACTCATTAAAGAGCATGGGGCATGTTGTCTCAGCCTAAAAGAAATTTAGCTCATGTCAGTATGAACTTCATCATCATGTTGTCAAAGTTTTTCAGAGAGATGAAACATACAAATCCCAGATAGAGGCATTTCCCAATTTTTTTCTAGAACAAACAAGAATATGTGTATTAATATTTTAACAATCAACCTTAAATTTAATGCATATGCCACGACAAAGTAGTTTCTCAAACAGATTCCTGAAAGTGCATTTGCCAAAACAAAGCAAAGACGGGAATGAAGTAATCTCTTTTCCTTAGAGGAGAAAGCTTATATCCTAATCCAATTTAGTACTCTAGTTTTATCCAGTTCTCGTGCCTATCATCCCAGATGGTTGTAATTCTGACATTTAGTAAACTCTTCTATTATTGCAAAATCCTTTTGCAAAAGTAAGTTAGACACTCCCTTTCAGATGAAAGACGTTTGCTTGCCCTCAAAATAATCCTGGAAATAGATCTGATAGCCTTAATGCATAAGGCATGGCGGCCCTTCTGGTTCAGATACAGTAGGGTGGCGTCACCTTATTTGTATGTATGCTTTGAAATACAGACATACATCCAATTAGTCATAAATGAAACATAGGGGGTATGTACAGAGAATTAAATGTTAAAATCCTACATTGCCTACTAACAAAAAGATTTCAAAAGCTTCAAAGTGCATAACTGCTGACATATTATTCATTCATTCAGCTTTACAATCGGAATCATGAAGAATTTCGTCTCTTCAGAAACAAGACAATTTGATGGAGTAATTCAAAGACACTTCCCTTTCTTCAACATTTAAATACAAAAGATGATTCTCGAGAAATCAAACCACAAGAAGACAGGCAATGGTTAATCGCCAGACACACTAAACTTCCACAGAAAAATAGTAAATTTTCAGGAAAGTAATTTTTTGTCATCAACTAGAAAAGAGATTAAATTCATCTGGAGATTAAGCAGAACATTAAATCAATTGTTATATTAACTGTAACCAACTATAAAATGACTAGTCCACCACTTGATTGTATATCGAGCCTATGGACCAAACTTTACCTGAAAAATTATACTTCTGCAGAATTCTTAATCTTGAGTTTCTTAAGAAAAATTTATATGGAGAAACCTGAATTCACATGAAACAAAATAATTAGTAAGCCAGAAAACTTACTGACTTACTGTATATCAAAAGGTGAAAGCAAAAAAGACAAGTAATAATAAAACAAGAAAAGAGCAGAAGGTAAAAACTAAAAAGTACAAGAACTCATAATTACTCACTCAAAAACCCTAATCATACAAGAGAGGGAACAAGGAGACAAAAGGTTACCATAAACTCTAGAAATCATCAAAACAAAAAGGGTTTTTCCACAGCAGTCAAAAAATCTCATGAACAGTGAAAATCTTGATCAGCTTCCCCAATTTCCAACGGTCTTCCTAAAGTCAAACCTCTTATCAGAATCTCAGAAGCCCAAACAAACAACCACTGAGAAAAATCCAAGATTCTGCAAATCTAAAAGCCCAAGATAATCACCTCACAGTATATGCAGCCAAAAGAACACAAAAAAGGATCAAAGATAAACTTTTTACTTTTCAAATAACTCAGAAAATGACTTCTTTGGTTGAATAAAGGCAAGAAAAACAGAGGAAGGTTGCCAAGAAAAAGATTTGAGAGATAAAAAACAGTAAAGATCGTTCTTTTTCTTGAATAATGTATAAAGACAAATTTTTTGCTTATCATAGGAGTAAATCAGAGAGGAGAGAGAAGACTGCCAGGTCAGCAAACTGCACCGGCCAAAGGCTGACCAGGAGATGAAGAAACAAAAGTTGATGGAGATTTTTCAAATAGTAAACAAGGATGGGTTTCTGATTGTTTTTGGGGAAAAAAATGTAATTATTTTTCCATTTTCTTGTGGGTCGTTTGAAATTTGAATTCTTATTTTATGCTTTGAAACATTGCAATATTAACGATAGCTAATAATGTACCATAAATAGATGAGAAATTCTTAGCCTGTCTCTATTATAGTAATGTAAATTGTTTTACGTGTGATATTTTTAATTTGTAAATACTTTTTGAAGATAAACAATATTCGGAGTCTCAAATTTTTAAACATTGTGAATAAGGTTTTGAACATTCAATTTCTAGCAATCTGGATTTGTAACCTTGAAAAAAATCCACAAACAAGGTATTTCTATTACAAAAAAAACGTAAGTTTAACAGTTACATTGTCAAATTCTTAAAATGACCAATCTATTATTTTTCGAATTAAAACAAGAAAAAAATAATAACAAAAAATTTGCAACCAACCCCCCGCCAGCCCCATTTATCTCCATGTAAACGGTAAACCATACCTACTCCTTCCTTTCTCTCTAATGGCTCTATAACTAGAATTCCGATCTGCTGCGTGCAACCAATCAATGCTATTTAAAAAAAAAAAAAAAATCGAAAAAATTCACACCCTACCAAACACAACCAATCTAATTTTCCATTTAATATAATTTTTCTATTTTTGTATTTCGCACCATAGTCTCTCTGTCTCTTGCTTCACACAATTTTGAAAGTGGAGTGGGTTAATGTCGACAGCAGTGCCCGGTGATGTGGAGGTGGAAATAGAATTCTTGAATTGATTAATTAGTCGAATATTTCATTGGTGTTGTTTTTTTATATATACAAATGTTGGGAGAGGTGGCTCAGTGGAGAAATGTGAAAGCAACATTGAGAACAAAGTGGGAAGAGGTGGAGAGCAGAAGTGTTAGTGATTTTTTGATAGTGATGATTAGTTGTGGTAACTATGGGTGAACACAGTTCGATTTTGACAATTTGTAGTAAATTTTCAAACCAAACCACTTAAAGTAGTTTGAAAATTTTTCAAATCAAATCAAACCACTTCACTTTTGAAACCAAACCAAACCACTTTTCACAGTTTAGTTTAGTTTAAAACCACGGTTTAGCAAATATATATATACACACACACACACACTTATGAGTTCCTTGTTACTATGAAACTAATTCTTAGTGCAAATCACCACCTCAATCATATTTGCACTCAACGAACTTTTAAATAAATCAAATCTAACCACTAGTAGAAAATGCACACAAAAGCAACTGTTGATATTTGAATGGCTAACACATCTTTGGCAATTTTGGAGACAATCTTGTACTTATTTGTATTCAATTTCCACTAAAGTAATATGTCGAAAGGTTTATTGGTCGAATCTTCACAACGATCCACCAAATCATATTTCTCAGCTTGAGCTTCTCGAATAAGTCTAACTTTAAAAATTGATGGAATAAGTTCGAAAATACCCAAAGGAGTTTGTGAAGAACTTGGGCTACCAAATTGAGTAGCATCTTTTGATGGAGTTATCATTTCCTTATAATATCTACAAATCTGACAGAAAATAAACTAAATCACTACAAATAAAATAGAGAACTTGTCTGAATGACAGATTGAAGGGTTGTGAAGTTTGGTGAAAGAAAATTAGAGTATGATAATTGTTTAGGCGAAGGCGAATCAAGGATTCCGGGAGCAACGATCAAGATCGAGAAGGAATTGTAGAGAGTGAAATGGTAATATGGATGATGGATGGATTTTAATTGGGTTGGGTCTAATATGGATAATGGATGAATTTAGTTTTAATTGAGTTGAATAAAATTTAAATTAATTTATTTTTTTTAAACGGTTTGAAAAAATTGAAACCTAAACCAAACTACTTCGAAGCGATTTGGTTCGGTTCAAAATCAAAACATTGACAAATCCACGTGGACCCAAACAAACGGTTTCGAAAAAGAGTTTCGATTCGTTTTTGCAGTTTGTCAGTTTCGTTATTCAACCCTAGTGGCAATAGTGTGGGGATTGTGGTATGGCAATCATTTTCATTTTCATTTTCATATTTTATGTTTGAACATCTTGAATGGTGGTGGGTAGTGTTGGTTGTGGGTGCTAGTTGTTTTCCGGTGGGTGGTTGTTGGCGGTGGCGATTTGGAGAAGAATAAGTGGTGGAATTGAGAATTAGTTACAATTTTTTCTTTGTTTGTTAGACAAGAAGAAGTGGGTGGAATGTTTCTTTTATGTGCTTCTTTTTCTAATTCAAAAAATGATAGATTTGTCATTTTATGATGTTTTTGACCATTTAATAGTCAAGACTCAACTCAACGGTTTTTATAACAGAATGATCATGCTTATTCGATTATAAAATTTAAGGACTTGAGGTGCTAGAAATTGAAAATTTGGGATTACCTCATCACAGAGTTAAAAGATTTGAGACCTCAGTATTATTTACCCTAATTTTTATGACCTGCCATTTATCTTGTTCTTGACTGATTTTTTTTTTTCAATAGTAAATAAACTACATAAGTTCGAAAAAGAATATCCAAACAACACAATTGCCTCCATATTAATTATGCTTGTTAATGTAATCAAGTATTTGTTTAGTTTGACTTAAAAAGTTAATAAAAAATTGAGGTCAAAGTAGACAATTAATTTTAGCTAATAACTTTTATCAACTTTTCAATCATATATTTTATTAATTTTTATTAAAATTTGCTAAAACTTTTGTGAGACATACCCTGAATATTTTCAATGGGTGCCATCAAGCATTCAGGTTGAATTGGGAAATGGATCACAAAACTCTTAAAAGATCTAAATTTTGTGAATACGGCCTTTAAGACGTCTCTCCTAACCAACTGATCCACAACAAAAGACATTTATTACTAATTAATTAACTTTTTAAAATATAAAAAAAAAATAGACATGTATAATGTAAATTAAAAATTGAAAGCCTTAATTAAATAAATGTCAAGGCTAGATTACCTCAACACGTAACTGTGATTGCGAAGATTTTTGTAAAGTTCAAAAGCACTTTTTAGAAGACAAAAACTGTTTGATTAAAATTTTAAAAATTCTTCTTGACTAAGAAAAAAACTTTTAAAATTGTTTTATATAAGCTCAAAATTTAAATTTTTCTAAAAAATTTATATTGAACTTATACAGGAAATTAAAAATGTGTGTTGAAACTTTAACTAAACAATTTTATTTTATTAATTTATAAAAATAAACATTAATATATCGATAAAATATTAAACTAGGCTAAGCAAAATTATGATGGTACATATATAGTCAAAATAGAAAAGGTCAAAATTCAACCTTCATAGATTACGTTTAAAAGCTTCATGATCATTATAAGAAATTACTTTTTTTGTCGTCATCATTTTTGAGGCGGTTGAAGGCCAATGAATATCCAAAGTTAGTGACTCAGTTGCATGACATCTGCCATCCCCCCACCCCACCCCCCCCACCCCAAACTCCATGCTTCTAACAAGTTGATACACATGAAAATTATATCCAGCCATTTCCAGCCATTTCTTAACCTCGAGCAATTTTGGCCATGGTTACAAACAAAGAACGCAAAGAGTCGAAGGGGAGTAGGTGGAGTTAGAGCTTGATAACAATGATATTTCACGGTTGTGCCGTGAACACAGCAACGGTGTTTCGGCCTCGAAAGCATGGCCAGAGTATTAACCAGCAAGCTGATCAATTCAAGTGTCCTAATTAGTTAGCATGTACTTTTTTTAATCTCTTTTGGGCAATGTAGCTATGTAATTGACATACTGAATGACCTGTTTGAAGGGAAAGAGTAGAGAAATATAAACACCATAAAATAAATAGCATCAGTACTTTTATTAGATGACAAGTACTAGATAGATTAACTGACAAGACCCACATTACTGTATTACTTGGTATTATATTGTACTGGATGCCACTTCACCATTAGACATAATAATAAAGAATGAAAACAAGCTAGATACGAAACAAAAAGGAGGCATCTCCCTGCAAATCGACCCCCAGAAGTCTTAAAGAAATTTGTGAGCCGATGGCAATTCAACAACTTCGAGAACAGGAACACTGGGTCTCTCCGGTTCATGCTAGTGGCCAATGGGTAATGCTCGCGGTCATCTTTAACAATTGATCCCAATCCATAGCTTTTATCTGCAAAATAAACATAAATCACAACAAAGAACCAAAAAAATAAAAAAATTGGTTAATGGCATTTGTCTAAGTGTGTTGCATACTACAACAACTTCTGTTAATGATTTTCCTATAAAGTAATGATTCTTGAACTCTTCATTGTATATCACCGTCAGTTCTCAATAGAAATAAACTTCCGGATAAAGTTAGGTCTTCCCATCAATGGAGAAATTTAAGACGTTTATTTTGACATGCCACAACTCAGGGTCAGAGTAATCAATAGCTAAATGAGTGCAAGTAAATCCCAAAGAAATCGACATTCAAAAGAAAGTAATAAACTACTAACATGTACATGTAAAATGCTGAAATAAATTCCAGCAGAAATTAGGCAAGGCCGCATTATCTCAATCTTGATTCAACCGAAACCAAATCCTTCGCTAGCTTCATGGATTGCCAATAACAATCGTTCTTGAAGCTGTTCCTTGAAGAATACTCTGGAAGGTCCAGTTGATTGAAGCTGAAAAAGTTGGTAACCAATGAATTGGGCCAAGATTTCAATACAAACAATTGTTCAAGTGAGAGAAGCAAAATAACAGTCAACTCATTATCCTGATACACGTAGAAACTTACCAGGTATGAGCTGATGGTAGCCGTTCAGGAGCTCCATATGCCTTGTGAACCTGAAATCTTTGGGGACCCGAAATGCCTTGCAGTGCCTTGAAACCTTCTAGAGGAACCTAAGAAACCAAAACCCCTATTAATTGATGCTTAACAAATTTCCCAATCTATAGAGGCTTAATCCCCATAATGACTCATTCTTGTTAGTAAACACCCCACCCCCACCCCCACCCCCACCCCCACCCCCATGGAAATATCAAGCATGCTGGCGGAATGGTGTTCATGCATACATGTGCTTGTATATAATGATGCATACATAGAAACTGTAAGTGGACAGATACCCAAGTATAGAGAGAATAATGCAACAGCGTATACCATAAAAGCCCCCCAAAACAAACACAATAATTACACCTAAACCTATTCCCAACTTTTAACGTGTAAAGAAGTGAACTTGTTTTACATACTTCTAAATCCAAAACTACTTTTACTTCACTTTTAAGGTGCAAACTTCTTTCTCTAGCAATCATTTTTGCACTTTCAAATGTCCAACATCTGGTGCTTCTAAACTCAGTGGTAGACACCCATTTGCACAAAGAAGGAACGCTATATCAAGAAACCAAAAAAAAAAAAGTCCTAATTTGGATACGGGTTTCCTGATGTTCTCACTATCACATGTGGACACACACAATTTTGAAAAGGTTGCACTGAATGAGATCAGTTATTAGAGCGTGGTCTTAGAAGTTATACTCTATTTTATTATTGTTGGAGGAACATGTAATCCCGAATGAAGTGGCAATGTCAACAAATTAAAAGTTAGCAACATAAATTGGTGTTTGACAAATCACCTTTGAGGTTCCAGTTACAAATTGCAGCAATCTTGCCATATCTTCCTTGTTAAATCCTTTGAGAACCTCCCAAAACCACTGAACAACATTAGACGCAGCTGTGTAGCCAGTATACTCAGCATTGGCCTTCAGATCATCCACTACAACGACATCAATGTGATTAGGACACTTCAAGGAAACAAACAGAATCACCCATGTACAATAAACAAATGTACAGGTATGTCGACTTACAATCAATTTCTGGGAGTCCGCTAATTAACAGTTCAAGTTCTTTATCATTAAAGATAGAAATAAGTTCCCGCGGCACTAACTCGTCGAAACCCTCAAGAAAGGAATTAATTTGAGGCCTGATTGCATTAGTCAGAATATGATCAGCAACAAGGTCAACGTACTCATGCTTTGTTTCTTCTGTGACTCTTATGTTTCTTCCTCCCGGTTTGAGCTCGTAATCAGTAACCTTTTCCCAAGTACATCAAAAGATTAGTCATGATATGCATTTTTAGAGGAGACTCAAACATTCCCCTGAACTTCAGAATAAGGGTACAAGGAAAGATCCCAAATGATGCATACCTCTGTTTTTTCATAAAGGATGTGTTTTTCTTCATCAGCATCCATGCTAAATGTCAGATCAGGTATATCACTCACATCATTCTGACACACAGGAAAAGATAATTATCAGGAACTACATGGTAGAAACCTAAAATATAAACAAAATTTGATTAGTGTCTTAATGTCACTCACCTCCAGCATCCATTTCAAATTTTTATAGTAATCAGGATCGACAGCTTCTATATCATGATAAGTCACCTTTACACCAAGGATGTGCTTGTAAAAGGAGCGGGTGAAATACACATCCAGCAGTTGCCCATCAAACAGTGCCTTGGCAACCTACAGAAGGGATTGTATTTGTATCACCAGAGCTCGTAACTTATAATGTAGCTTACACAACAATCAAAAGATATACAAAGAAAAAATTCAAGCTAAAAATAAAGTCCTTGGAGGATTACCACTCGGCCTACAAATCTGAAATAAGAGAGATGCTCAGTTTGATATACAGAATTAGGATTTGGCTGGAAAGTTGCATTGTTTCCAACAGTGGTAAAGAGCAAAGCTCCTTTGTCAAATATAACCCTTGACAGTACTTGATACCATTCCCTTGTCAAACCACCGGCATCAATACCCTCCTCGCCTTGAAAATGCACATTCAGTCGCCCTTTTAGATCTAGACTTGGTCGCATGCGAAGTTGGTTATAAGAATCCTCCAAAACATATGCCCGCCTAACACTGATCCTCAGTGGACCTGAGACGTGTTGGTCATGCTGCTGCCGAATTCTAGAACGGAAATAAGCTCTTTTGTTATCAAAATCTATCAATCGTGGAGCTTTTAGCATCATAGAGAGCGATTTTTCCAACAAGCCGGGATTTTGCCTCACAAAAGCATTAAGAAGGCGGCGGTGCTTCTCAGCAAACCTTGCAAACGTGACAGAACCATCAAACCTTCTGTAAGAATCCACGCCACATTTGGTATACAGTGAAACTGAAGTCCCAGCAGACTCTTTCACCTCTCTTGCTGTCACACTGGAATGATCTTGCTGTATTGTTTGATTGTTTGCCTGTAGTTTCTCACAGAGAACAAAGAAACCCTCAATAAAAGGCAGGAGTCTCTGAGTTCCTGGAGGAAGAGGAGGAGAAGAAGATGAAGAACCCTGTATTTGCTCCCCAATGTTAATATTTGAAATAATTGAAGAGCGAGAGCTCTGAGTCAACTCTGTCTCCATGGTACTAATACATTCACTTAGTTCTTTCCACAATGGTTCCAAAGCAACATTCAACTTCCACATGGTGGCATGTTCTTCCTGTCCCTCATCATCCCCTCCATTCTTATTACTGTCAAGGCCAGTTGAAGCGAGTGAACTGAGTGTCTGCAAAACACGAAGAACTGCAGCCCCAGCCATGGATCCAGCACTCAAGCCTAACATGTGTGTATCCCTAAGCGTTACAAGTTCATCAACCGCTGAGCTGCTCAACCTTTGGGCTAAATCTGAAAGCTCCAAAATGAAAAATTTGCGGTGAGGGGCAGCAACAGTAGCCAACTTCCTTAGTACCTCGCCAGCTAGATTGTAAACTTTGTCGGAAAGCCTAATGAATGAAAAATAACAGTTAGGTGAGTTTTCTCTCACCTATTCTAAGTGAGGATAGAGAAAAAAATAAACTGAATATGCAGAAATAAAGCAATATATAATTCGGTGGCAGAACATAACTACAAACATAGTTTATATTGACCGAGGACAAACAGAAAAGTTGACAGCGAAAAGAAATAAGAATTAGATTGTAAGCCCAGTACCCCTCTTGACCAAGAAGACTGCAAAGATTATGCAAATCAGATTGCGGCAACAGTAAGAAGATATCACCAGTCTTCAAGTTTCCGTGACCATCTGACGTGGTTTTCGCAAGTTGATTAACCTCTATCTCCAACAACTGAGGATCTTTCTGTACATCAGATGCAATTTCATTAGAGGAAGGGTTATCGGTCGGAGCCGCTGTTTCTTCAGAAGGAGACTGCAACTCTAACTTGGATGCTGCAGCATATACAACCACTTGAAGCAGACCCATGACCTGCACCAAGTTTTCTAAGAATGAGATAAAACAATAAGCCAAGCAGAAATTATTTAAATAGCAGTTTCCATGTATCAGAACGTATACCTGCTCGAGATGTGCAATGCTGCGTAAGAAAAGTGGTTGACTCAAGAGTCTAAGAAACAGTATCAAAGGCACATTTCCCTCTTGAGAGCTTGCAGAAGAGTTCAGACGATCTTCTTCTATGACTTTCTCCTTACCTTTATCGTTTTTGAACTCCAAACAGTTTATATTCGCAGATTCAGAAACAATGGAGCGGTCGAAGTAGAACAAAAGGCTAGCAACAGCAGAATGATTCGTGGCCAGATAGGCAAGAATCTCGAGTACCCGCCGCAATACCAGTGGAGGAAGACCTGATATAGAATAAAAAATCATCATTAGAAGACCAATACTCCAATCAAAAAATAATATTATGCATTATCAGCTATGAAATAAAAACATACCACCACACAATTGAGATCGACTATAAACAACATCAGACTGACATCCATAAAGCCTCTGAAAATTAAATGCTGTCAGTCCGCCAACTATTCCCGCAGGCTCTGGCTTTATCATATCAAGAAGAAGATGAACCAGAATTGCTCTTGTATCACCGTGTGCACACAGATTCAACAGAAGTCTCTGCAATAGACCTTTCCCAAGAGGCTGAAAACAGAAAATAGAAAGCACCCCAGTTCCAAATCACAATCTCCAAAAGATCAAAATTGACTTAAAGATCTCTCTGAATGAGTCCCCATTCATATACATAACTATATGTATGTAAGAAAAAAATCAATACTATAATTTTTATAAAATTGTCTTTTTGATTCAATACTCTGCAAAAATACATTTTTTTAAACAATTTATTTATCTTCCTCAACGAATTCCAATTTCTTAAACTTTTTCTTTCAGCAGATAGAGCTTTGAAGAATTCCACTTCGCTATTTTTGTGGTATTAATCTAGACTATCTTGTGATACGCCATTTTAATACACTCTTAACCAGTTTTTACATTGTTTCATTCTTATTCCTTGATTTAGAATCAATTATTCCTCGTCTTCCAAAAGAATCCTCTTTTCAAGCTTAGGAATAAAAAGAGATTCCTTCATGATACATTCCAGAATATTGTAAAGGTAAAGGTACTCTTTTCGTACCCTCTCCGATGTCTGCCTAAGGACCTCTGTGAATGTTTGGAAATGGGGCTGCTTGCCGTTATGTGGTCAACAAAATCACACTAATGGTGGGACTTGTTGCAAGAAAATTCAGAACAGTGAAGAACATATCTTAATTTGTACTCACCCATCCATGATTTGATGCTCCTATTTTCTCTCTGGGAAATCCACAAATAGTCTCTTTCATACTGGAATTATTTATCTTCCGACAGTACACTTAATTCAAGTACTAATGTGGATGATATTCTTTGGCATTTGTTACGAGGGTAACAATGAAAAGTTTAAGAATAAGTACACCCACATTTGCAACTCTCACCGCAAACTCCATGTCAATTTGAAAGGAAGGATTCAATTTTAAGAGGGAGTGCAAGTTTTTTCTTTTTTATTCATAACTTGGGTTTCTAATCATTTGTAGAACGTATATGCTCGTGAAAAGCAAGATAATTAAGAATAACCATTTGAGGGATCTGTCAAGCAGAAATTCCCTTTGCCAAGCTTTGTAGTTATCCAGTAGGCTATTCATAGGATCATTTCACAAAATAAAAACTACCTGTGCTAATCGTAGAAGCCGGATTAATCCTTTCAAGCCATTAGCATCCAAAAATGGTTCTCCTTCAAGTTCCTTCAACTTCAAGTTCTCTGCAAGAGATGATGCCCTCCTGCTGATGGTAACTCCAACGCCCCTGTCCATCACTGTCTGCCTATCAAATCCCAAACCATTTCTCCGACTAGTAAGCCTATGGCTACCTCCAAACAAGCTGTGAGCATGATAGTGACTCATTGCTCTGTCCCTAAGCATCTGTGCTTCTGCCAGCAATGGGGATGGCAGTGCCGATAATACTGCCTCTGATGAAGTCAAGAGCACCTAAAAAGAAGGAAATAAAGTAAGTATATACTATGGCCAAATTATGAAGTGCAGAGTTCAAGACTCAAAACCTCTTCACGTAGATCAGCAGGAAAAGTGGCAATAATTGAAGCATTATCCATGTCAACTGGCTGTCCTTCTGATTGCTGCGCAATCCTTTGCGCACGTTGTTGGGCAAGAACTTCAGCTTGGATATCAGGAGGAAGGGCTGCCAAAAACTCTGGATCAATATCTTCAACTGCAGGTGGTGCGTAAGTAGGAGCTGGAGCAGATTGAGCTTGCTGTGAAGCAAGAACCTCTGCACGAAGATCTTCTGGAAGCGCCTCTAAAAATGTGGGATCTATACCATTTGCATTAGGAGCCTCGTTATTCAAACTACTTTCATCTGTCTGACCTGCATCTTGGACAACCAGGTTGTTATGCTGTGATGAAGGGTCCTCTAGATTGATCTCAGACATAGGTAGCTGTTGGTCAGTCGGATCTCCTTCCGCATCAGCACTATTCATATCGACGTCAGTACATTCTGGAACCGAAGAAGCATTATGAACACCAGGATCTGACATCTCTGATCCAGAAATCATCAATGCATCGCAACTAGACTGATTATCTGGTTCTGAGGATCTAGTATAACCATCGTCTTGATATGGTACATTATGAGGATTCACAAGTACGTCAACACTTCTATCACAGAGCACATCAGGCTGAGCAACCACGCCTGGTGATGTCTCCAACTGCTCGCTTGTATTAGCATTTCCATCCCCAATTTCCGCGCTATCATGGCCATTCAGATTTGACATAGGTTCGATCCCTTGTACGCATCCACCTGCTTGTTCAGAAACAAACTCCGGATTAATCTCTTCCGGAGAGAGTTGGCCTACATCTAGTTGATTAACTTGATGACCATTCTCATAATGACTATCATTATTCTGTTGAGCACCAGTGTCATCACCCCCTAGTGCCGGGGGGTCTCCCTGCAGTCTCTCTGGTAATCCTGGGTTATGTGACTGCCCTTCAGCAGGATTTTCAGTGGGAGCATCATTGGTTAATTGAACGATGAATTGTTCTTCGACTGCCTGAGCAATAACAGCAGCTTGACCACCAGCTTGGGGTTGGCCATCATCACTCCACCGGCCATCACCTGGCCCCCTCCGACCAGAAACCCGCAGTGACTCTAAACCAACTGAAAAATCAGCCAGTGGCGGCGGTGCAGCACCACCCAGCCGATCGCCAAATAGACTAGATGCAGCATTATCATAAGGAAGAACAGGAGCATCGAACATGTAGAAATGGGCAACATCAAGGTTACCAGTAGATAGGGCCTCTTGATCTCTGGATGAATTCCCACCAGATGACCACATTGAACCTAAATCACCAGAATGTGATGGCCTCGAGAGAAGAGGATGTTGAAGACCATTCCCTTCTGTAACCGATCGCTCATAGGAAGTTCTATTAGTCTGGCGCCGACGCTCAAAGCCAAAAGACCTACGGATGCCAAAGAAGTCATCGACATTCACCCCTTCAAAGGGTTCAGCTGAAACATCAATTAGCCCTCCACCAGTTCCAGGTTGTCCGAGTACCTGCAAATGATCTAAACCGTCAAGGGCCTCTCTCCATCTTACCTCAATGACACGATTTTCATGGAAATCATCATCCTCTTCATCAACCATGTCATCATTATATTCATCTCCCAAACCGGCATCATCATGGTCCTCCACATCGGTATCAGCCAGAGACATTAGAGCAGTGCCATCTTCAGCTATATCTTCATCTTCATCCTCCCCATCGTCATCATCCTCGTCATCCTCACCATCATCACCCATGTCATCATCTTCATCATTCATATCTTCATCAACTCTATTATCCACATGAAAATTCATCTCAATTTGTTCTCTGTTGGATAAAGCACCAGTATCTTCCATCTCTTCACGCATGTAATCCATCCCAAGATCCACAGGTGGATCAGTAATAGGAGCCTCCTCAATCCTCATTTCTTGCTCCATTGGATTTGCATGCTGATCACCTTCATTCTGAGAGTCTTCTAATGGATGTGCTTCTGAACCATTATTATCAGTGACCACCTGTTCACCGCTCCTGTCCTCACTACATTGTAAATCCTGAGAAACTGAAGTGTCAGCAGTGTGAGCATCAGACCTTCCACTTGGACCCGTTAATTTTTTCTTGTTCTGTGTATCAGATTTGAAAATTTGCTCGCTAGCATTGGCTGCCCTTGTCAAGCTTTCCAAGGCTTTGAGTATGAGATTCACAATTTTTGGCGCATCAGGGTGGTCCAAATCAATTACCTGAAGAATACCTGATAGGCACTGCACCATTCCTCCATCTATCATGCTTTTTGCTATGTCAGGTGAACAACCTGAACCAGGTGAGTTGCCAGAAGAAAAATTCTTGGATAAAATGGAATATACCAAATCAACAAAAGCAAGGACTTTTTTATCTGGCAACAAAATGGCATTTGATGAATTACTTTCAGCACTTGAAAATAAAGATAAGGCTTTCACAAGTTCATTAACCACCCTTCTCCTTCCTTCACTCGAGCGCCCCGCCAAGACTACCAGAAACCAGGAAGCTTTTTCAGAAAGCTTGTCTCTCCATTCATCAGGGCCAGCAGATTTATCTACTGAAAGGGGAATAAGACAGTGTAAAACATGATGAACTATTCCCCCATGTCCCAGGCAGTCTAAATGACTAGATCCACGGAGTTGACACATTTCCAGATCTCGTCTTAGGATAACCCCAACTGCATGAACATACATCAGAAGAATATCACTCAATAACTTGAGAACAAAAGTCACCTTAGCTAGGGCTGCCGATTTTTCTGATATACTGTCTGACCCCATCTTTATTGTCTCATCAACCTTTGATTTACCCTTCATTTTGATAGTTGGTTCATCTACCACCATGGCACTTGGGTAACCTGTACAACCTTCCTCTACTTTGTATGAAGGAAATGTTGATACAATTTCAAGAAGGTAATCAATCACCTGAGTGAGATTCATTGAAACCTTTTTGTGGCCTTTGGAATACTTAACGGACCCATCATGTGCCTTACTTTCAGAAATCCTAACACATTCATTGGTAGATACTGCAGCTTCAACACCAGATGCTTTTGGTTTTTCTTTCTCCTTCTCTTTATCTTTTGATAACACAACAATATGTCTTCCTCCTGATGACTCCAACTGACAAACAGAAGCTACTGCTTTCATGAAGACCTCTGCATCTCTAGATATAACAGGTGCCATTGATGTCAAAAACGTTCTCACAGAAATACGACCAGCATGACGGTTTCCACTCAGAGTTTGTCGTATCTCCAATTCCATGGCTGTTTGCAGTGTCTGGGGATCTTCAAGAAGATGTCGAACAATAGCCGATGCCAAGGTGTCATATCCAGGAAAGAAGCAACTTCTTGGAATACCAAAAAGGGCGGCCATGCCACCACTTTCAAGGAATTGCACAGCCAGAGTATGTGATTTTGTCAAGCGAGCACATATCTGAAGAACAGCCTGCATAGCCATAGGCGGTACATGCCTTTTTATCAAGTCACACACAATTAACATTACCTTACGACTCTCCTCCATCGTCAAATGACCAGTCGGTTTTCCAAGTATGTTCTCAAAAGCAGGGGAAGATTCTTTATCTACGGCAACTGGAGTTAAGTTTTTTTCTGTTACCGGTTCAGATGAAGTATGATTTTCTGATGAGCCATGTATAGATCCACCTATTGTTCCAACATTACTGTCACCAGATATTCTAGGCTTGGGCTGCACCAAATTATCCAAGATAAGAAGTAATGCACTGATGCATTTAGGGAAGAGGGTTCCATTTGAAGTCTCAGTTTTACCCATAAAATTCATCAAGATATCAATTGCAATCGAGACAACCCCATTTTGTGCAGCAATTTCTTGAGTACTTCCATCTTCTGAAAGAAGCAATGCTAAAGTATGCGAGATCATACACAATACACTGGCATCCTTAGAAAACTCAAGGAGGCAAAGTTTTAGCTGCTGAACAAGAAAAGAAATTACTTTTGCACGATCCTCGCCTTTGTTCCGGCTGCAAAGAGTCACAAGTAGATCTGTCAGCGTGAAAGCCATTGAATCACTGCTCCGAAACAACTTCATTGCCACTCCAAGGATGTCATCAACGGGAGGAGCCTTAGTTTGTCCCTCTTGTGTTAAGACGTCAGCAGATTTAAAAGTACCATCAACTTTAGGTGTTTCCGATGAGCTTCCCAGGGACAAAGCAAGTGCACGAGCCAACTCATCATCATCCTGTACAGGATCTTCCGCATGACTAAATAACCATTCCATCGCCATCTCAACACTATTTGTTTCTACACGTCTCAGCGCCTCTTCCGCTCTTGCTCTTGAAAAACCCATCTCAACAATGGTCGAGATTGTAGCTTCATCCGGAGGAGGGGGCATAAAACGTTGGTTTGCACTCCCAGACAATGCATTGCGATTTCGTTTCAAGTCACTAACACCACTGTATACATGAGTAAAAAGTGTAATGATGGAAGAGATAAAACCTGGGTTACAATTGGGAAACATGGGGTGATTCCAAACTGGAAGTATCACATCCAGAACTTGAGACTGCAACATGTGGATGAATGCTTCTGGGTCTCTTGGAACAGGAAACAACCCAATAGACAAACCAACTGCAACAGGCTGAACAAGAAGCTGAGCCTGCGATGCCGAGGTTGAGGACAGAAGTAACCCAGAATTAATAAAATACTCAAGTTCACGACAATGACTCTGTAATGTATCAAGCAGCCACGAACTGTGAGACAGCTTGGCCCCATCACCACTCTTTTCCTGATCAGCACCTGGTGAGGATATGGAATAAGGAAGGGTCCACAACAACTGACTTGTAGCCTCAAATGTGGTAAGGAGCTCCTTAAAGGTTCCATGGACATAGAAGTTGTTAATCATTGCATTGTAGCAGGTACGCCGTCTACTATCGAATGTAAGAGCCACCATATCATCCACAACCTTCCCGAGATATCGACACTTGACTGAAAGTGATATCTCAAGTCCAGCAGAGTTAGGATACCCAGAAAAACCCAGAGCTTCAAGAAAAACCTTTGCCAATGCAGTTGCAATGCTCTTTGAAGCTGAACTTAAGGATCCAGTTTCAGTTCTTCGACGATTTGGTGAAGTGAAACCTTTGACAAGAGCAGTGAAGAAAGAACGCAGAGTAGAAGCAAGTTTATTCAGGATTTCTAAAACCAGTACATCAGGACTTTTCTTCTTCATATTCTGGGAAGAAGAAGTCTCTGCATTATTTGCTGCAGCTTCAGAATCAATTTGGAAAGCTTCCAAATGCCTGCCTGCCCTTCCACCCCGAAGACGTGCCAAACTATGTCGGTTGCGACGACTGAAACCATCACTTGAACGAACCACAGATAGAAACTCACGTTCTACTCCCCATTGCGAGAGAGAACTATTTCTGATTGAAACAGGATTCATGTATCTAACAGAGGGAATATTAACAGAATCATCACTCTCCCTTCCAGACACATTAGACACGCCTGCATCCGCACTTTCAGGCTCTGCTTCAACATTCTGCTTCTCATCCACCTTAGAATCAAAGCACAAAGAAGTTTGCCACAAAATTTCCCTGTAAACCCTCCCTAGATCCTTCAATACATCAGCATCTGCAGAACCCAATTCAGAGACAACCGTAGTGGTCCCTTTCAACAAAGAATTGGAAAGACAGAGTATGCCTTCCAAACTAGAGAGGCACCTCAATACCTTCATTCTCTTGGAAACTTCCACCTGAGCGAGCTGAGACCCTCCAACTGAAGTCAAAAGTTCATTTGTAGACTTCAAATGTTCTCTCAGGAACGTACAAACTGCATGAGCAAGAGAGGCAGAATGCTGAGGAGAGAAGTTCTTAAATGCAACTGATATGCTTTGACCAAGAGCAACTGAAAGAGGCATAAGAGGCAACGTGAACAATTGGAGAACACATTCAATTCCCTTCTTCTCGACAAAAATTCGGCATGTATCGGAGTTCTGAAGAATTGTTTCAAGAAGACGAGCAACATTGCTTACACAATCAGGTAAAAAAGATTCCACATTCGACAGTAAGGCATCAGAAGATGATTCAAGTGACTGCTCAAAACTTTCAGCCCTGCATGAATCTCTGTCATCTGAAGAAACAATATCTCTATTCTCAGCTTCAGTTTCCATGGGTACAGGTTGAGAGCAGCTTGGATGATCTGTGGACGGAGAGGTAGATTCAAGTCCAGATCCAATTTTTGCAATACTGTTCAGTATATCAATCAGCATATCAACTCCTGGTCCACGCAATGATGAAGCATGACGCATTAGTTCATCCAGGCCACTGGACAAGGAACCCGAAGTATCACCAGTAAGGGCTCGCAAGTATGTTTTGGAAGTGAAAACTTTCACAAAGCACCTCAAAGCATTGTGATCTTTCACGGCTTGAAGCCCATTGTTGTTCAAACACAAAGCATCAAGACACTGTGGTATGCAAGCAATAGCTTCAGCAGAACAAAGAACACCGTCCATTATAGCATCCATAAATGCAGAAGGAATACCAGCTGCTTCTAAGACAGAAAAGCAGGTAGGATCTTTGTGAATAAGATCACTCATAACAGTTGCTGCAAGGGAAAATACCCCGCCACCAAAATCTTTTGCTCTTTTAAAAATTATGCATAAGCAATGGGGCAACAAATTCTCTTCTGAACCATAAATACGAGCAGTTGTTCCAGGAGCATAGGTTCCCAAAGATATAGCACGCAGTAAGGCTTTCATCAATGATCGGCGATGATATGCAACCAGGGCTTCAGAATAAAGAGGCTGCAAACTATCTAGCTCAGGAGACATATCTGTAACTACTTGAGAACCAGCACACTCCAAACTGTCTAGGTCAATAGAAGTACTCTGCTGATTTGAAGCATTGTCAACATGAGACACCTCTACCTTTAAGCGTGATATTGTATCATCTAAACCTCCCAAGTCTCTGAAAAGAGCAGCAGCTGGATTACTATAATCCATAAATGCTTCTAGAACATGTACAGCCGTGCTAACCAAATGCAAGTGCCGTGGATCAGTATCTTTGAGTAGAGGTAGAAGAGTTGGTATAAATCCTGCTTCACGCATAGCTGAGCAACCAGATGAAGATGACACCAACACGGTAACAAGAGATAATAGAGCCTCCGCAAATACAACAGACCACTTTGATGAATTACTAACAACTGAGTCAATAGCTTTTTGCATGAGGCTGGATAGAATACCACGGTGCCCACCAGATGTTACGGCAGTCAACACAGTAGGCTGGCGTGACCTATCTTGACAAAGGGCAACCAAGGAATGAAGACTCAAAATTCGAATTTTTTCAGGAACTGCATCTTCATAGCTCAACAAGGCAACCAATTCATTGATGAACTCTGGCTCAGTGTTGAAAAAAGAAACCAGGTCATCACTGTCACCACAAGCTTGGACGAGAACTATAAAGGCATACAGGCGGATGCATGTGTACTGTTGCCGTGCAGCAAGGGAGCTAAATCCCCTAGCAAATCGCAATCTTGTCAAAAGAGAAAATCTCAAACTTTGGGGAACTTTATATTCTACAACTAAATTATTCAAGAGTTCAAGATCAGACTCTTTTCTTGTGTTGACATCAGGCAAATGTATGATTTGTAAACCTTTCGTAGGATGTTCTGTAGAAACGAGTTCACTAGATGATTCATCCACAGCATAAAACTCAAAATGCAGGGTGCAAGCCAACTGGTAGGCAATTGGGTCAACTCCATTTGGTATCGCACAAGAAATTAATCCAAGACCTTCTTCTTTCCCACCCCAACCCTGTGGAAAAGCAAGTAATCTTGAATTTAAAAAGGCATCTCTTATAATGTACTTTCCAATGGTCTTCTTCAAAAAAGCAGCCAAAGTCTGCAGGCATGCCTCGACGACATCCGCATCAGTTGAAGCAAGCAGAGACGATAAGTGATGCTGCATTGATATTAAAAGGTTGGATAAATAACATCAAGTACAAAATGAAACATAATGAGCAAGAAATGAGAAAGTGAATGGCATTAATGCCTTCAATGATGATAACTGTAAGAGTGGCAGCAAAAAGAAATAGTAACATTATATTGCACCCCTTAGCTAGTTCAAAGCAAGAGAAGCTCACAAACAAATTTACAACACGCACTGCACATCAATGCTCACTGCATCTCAAAATGAATTTCCTAATCCATTTTGGGTAAACAGAAAATGTCTGTCCATATAAACTGCCAAAGTAATACTACAGCCAAAAGTTGCAATGAAATTAATATTTTCTTATGAAATCCTTACTTCCTGTTCTCATTTTTCATGGTATCCACTGCCCTACCACCTACCACCTACCTAACACCAGTCCCCAACTGCCAGCACCACAACCAGCATTGAAATACCCTACCCAACACTACCAGCATTCCCCTATATACACAAACTAATGAAACACTAAAACCTCAACCCGAGTACTATTTGACGAGATGCAGTCAGACCTGACCATCCAAGTCGATCATACACTAGTCATAAATAGAGGTTAATTTGGGGTTTACACTTGCTGTTGACAAGCGTTAATCCAATCTCACTCGTGTTCCTTATATTTCTGAAGTTTCTTATAATTTTAGCAAGACGGATGCTGATTTGAAGGTTAGACGATCCCTGCATTGACCATATTTTTCCTCATTTCTAATAAAACAAGTTTTATAATGGTGACGGTGCCAATGTTGGCGTGGAAATTAGATAGTTGTGGTTGCAGCAAGGGTTGCAGATGCAATGCGCTAATTTCTTCTCCAGTCACTCATATAACTTCAGATATCATGGTCATCTTTACGTTGCCAGGTCATGCAGAAATCAGTTTTCTTCAAAAAAAAAAATATGATACCTTAACCAAAAGCTGAGATTGAGATAAAGACAAGTACCTCATACGAGCTGTAGAAGTAGTGCTTATTGCTGCAGTTCTCTAATATTATTCTAATGACACGGAGAATCTGAAGAACAGCATCCCTTGGGAAGGGAGGATCAGATTCCAAAAAGTTGTCCTCGAGTTGCAAATCTTTCCTTGATTTTATGTATTTCTCAAAAAAGGTATCAAAGTGATTAAATAAATCGACCCAATGATGGAAATCTCCCTGCATCCATAAAAAACCAATATCAATCAAAGCATTTAACGTACATGATAGTTGGGTGGAGTTTGTAAATGCACCTTGTCAAACTCCCAAACAAAAGTTTTCAGTGGTTCTTCTATATTTTCAAGTGGGGTAGCTGTAACACTGCTGATGAAGGATTTAATCTTTGGAGGCTGCAAAATGTACAGAAAAAATATCTATTATCTCCAAGGTAGAGGATTTTGATTCTGATAGCATAACCTCAACATGAAAACAAGTAAAAGGGCACAAACAACAGTGAGGAAATTATACTAGAAAATTAGATTTAATCAACAATACCAGGACAAGATTTATGTAAGCTGGGGAAAGGTTCTACAATCTAAAAGCATTAATTCTAAAAAAACATTTGGTTTCTTTCTTTACAAAGCTCTATGCATCCAGTAAATTTTTATGGCTTATAAACACAGTTTCCACCAACTTTTAGATATCCATAATAACACTCCAGCAGGGACTGAGTGTTAACATGTTCAAAAACTCATGACAAAACCAGACCAAATGCATTCAAAGACTTCGCGTTCTCCTAGAATCAGTTCACAAACACTTTATAGATGACACTGTTTAGCTAAAACATCCAAAAGGCCTCCAATATATTTTTACCCAACCGATGTAAGAATGCCTTGGCTCTTCTATTATGCAGCGAGTTTGGATGGTCTGATGTTTAAAAACCAAGGAAATCAAGAAAGAGAAAAACAAGGGCTGTATAACCCTTAAAGTGCTGAAGAACGGTTCCTGAAAAATTAAAATTATAGGAAACAAGAAGAAACAAAATCTAGGGATCAAACCTAAATCCCAAAGACATCACTCCAGGCTTCCTTCACACAGTTCCAAAGCTCTTAAAATTTCCGCGAAAAACAAAATCTTCCCCGAATCGAACAATTACTTGAGTTTAGACATCCTATATTTCCTAATTCTATTCGCCTTATGTTTCCTAACTGGTAACTAAACCAATTATAACCTACACGGAAATACCAAAATCATGTCCTGATGCAACCTGAGTCTAATTTGCAAAGTTCTACATATTAGGTTACGGCCTAAGTTCAGAAAATACCCCTGGATTTATAATACTAATAAAACAAATTTCGAAGCTAAAAGTAAAAGAGACTGAATTATGGCTTGATATTGTCTGTAAAATATCTTTGAAAGAGCTTATATTTTCCCTGAAAATACTCTATATTTTCTTTTTCTCATCTTGTTATCGCCTGCATCATAAGACAATACGAACTAGAGTAATGAACTCATTAAAAGATAATTCATGCTGATCAAACACTTGCCTCCTGACATGACAACAAGCACAACATAAAATACAAGGAAAGTGTGAAACTTGCTGCAGCAGATTAAGAAGAAGCCAACTGCCAATACATGATCAGTAGCCTAATACAATAACGAATCCATGACAAAGAAGAAGCCTTTCACCGGCTCCATCAGAAATAACAAAAATCCTCTTTAGCATAAGTGGGTAGGGAAGAAAACCCTAAACTCTAGTCTCAGACACCATGAAGTTGACACACGTAAAACAGCAAGGTGATCAAATCTACCCCTAAAATATGCAAAACCTAAATTTACCCTCGTATTAGAATTGAGGAGAGGGGGGATCTTAACAAAAACAAGTACAATTTCAACAAAAATATTTTCAAAAAATCCAACTAATAGTAATTCACGATCATCGTTCCCTGGTCACTCAAAACCACGACAAACACTTCGATGCCACACTACTCCATTAAAAATAACAAATAAATTAACCCAATAAAATATCCCACTTCAAAGCAATTAAAAAACCCATCAAAAAACGATCGGAACATAAAAAAATATTCCACTGACCACTTCAAGTGCCCTCCTACGCTTCAACTTCATTCCTGAAAATCAACCAAATGATATCATTGGCCGTACCAAATAAAAATAAAAAATCAATGTATAAATCGACCGATTCAAAAACCGATCGAAATTGATACCAAATGAAGTAGAAGAAGTCAAGGATTTCAAGAAGATAAATGAGGTAGAATCGTAGGGTGGAGAATTGAGAAAATGGAAAAAGTGATAAAGGCTTTGAACGGGACAGAGAGATTGATTTACGTATATGTATATAAAATATATGAAAGATCTGAATTTCTAGGGTTTCCTCAGGAGGTTTTTGGTAGGCGATTGATGATCGCGTAGAGAGAATAACAGATATATGTAGAGAGATATAGAGAGAAAATACTTCGAGTAGGGGATTTCGTTGTGTGTGTGTATATATATGTGAGAACTTGGAAAAGGGGAAAAAGATAAATAGTGGCATACATAGAAATAAAAATTATTTAATTGAAAATTTAATTGTTTGGATTTTTTATCAAAATTTTATTTTTATGGCATTTAAATCTTTAATCTTTCATTTTAACTTTTCAGTCTAAATGATTTGTTTCTAGATGAAAATAGTTAATTTTTGGGAAATTGGCACAAAATGATCCTTAACCTTTATTATCAGTATAGAAATTGTCCTTAATGTTTATTTTTTTGCACAAAAATTCTTAACCTATATATTTTAGTGTGCAATTGGTTCTTATTTGATAAAAAAGACTAACGTTCTCTCAATTTTAATTAAAAAAATTGCAATTAGGTTGCTTACCTTTGTAAAAAGTACAAATTGGTCTCATAATTTTATTTTTTATAAAAAATTAAAGGATACTATCGATTTTTATTTTTTTGAATTAACACTGTATTGACCATATTGATAATATAATAAATTATTTTGTATATTTTACGAACTATTATAAAATAAATAAATTTTAAGTTCATAATTATTAACAAGTGTGTTAGATAAAATTATTTTTTTATTATTAATTAATTACATTATTTAAAATTTAAAATTTTATTTTATTGTTACAACATAAAAAGAAAAATAACTTTGTCACAAATTTGATAATCAAATACTTTTATTTAATTGAGCTATTCGTTTATTAACTACAAATATTATAGCTCCAATTGTATTATTCATATTTTAATTTATCATTTTATTATCGTTGAAAAATAAAGAACACATACTGTGTAAATTACTTTTTAATATTATTTTTATGTTAGAAAAATATAATAAGATTGGTTCAATGTCATAAAATTATATATGACATTTTGTTATTTATTTAATTCAATTTTTATTCAAGTTTTTCACATCACATATCAATTACATATACTTAAAGCACAATAATTTTATATTTTTCTCTTATGAAAAAATTAATTGATACGACTATAGTGATAAATATATCCAATAAATTTACCGGATAAAAGATTAATAATCCAATTACAATTTTGTCTAATTAAAACAATTAGCATATTTTGTTTTTTCATCAAATAAATACCAATTACGCATCAAAACACATAAGTTAGAGAGTTATGTACCAAAAAACAAATATTACGAATCAATTATGACAATTTGTAGAATTTTATATAAAGGTTAATGACAATTAATACCATATTTTTTATATAATTAAAATAAAATTTTTCATAGATATATTCCAGTCTCTCTTTGTGGATTCAGCTCTCTACCTCTATCTTGGAAAAGGAACTCAAATTAATAGCTTGCATAAGATACTCTCATCTCGACAAATATTTTCTCGTCATTTGCTAAAATATTTAACGACTTCAATATGAAGAATAATTACAATATCTCAACTACATAAAAGTCAAATATTTGTTTGTCGTTAAATACAATCGTAAATATTTTTCTCTTCACTCATCTCCCATATAAGTTCACAAGTGTATGCACATTTTTCTAACGTTTAAAACACATTGAATGATAATATATTTTATTTTCTTAAAATTCTCTTATTCAATCTTTTTTAGTTTTAGCTCCAGCCCCAACCCAATACACTTGTCGCACATTTCCTTAATTGTTTATCTTTGGATCTGTCTCGAGTCTCATTTGTCTTTTTCTTTTCATTCTTATATACTTTTCGTTTCTTTTTCATTCTCATATCTTTTTCTTTTTCCTTTTTTGTTTACTTTATTCTTTTTATTTATAATAGTCTTCTTATCAAAAATTCAACATTTAAACGGTCAAATAAATTGCATTCAATGGGACTGCTAGTACAATACTAATGGAATATTGTGGAACAAAATATTCTGTTTTAAAAACCGAGGATCAAGTTGTTATAGAGGTCATAAGTTGGGAACTGATCATGCAATTTTGTCCCAAAAACACACTTTTGTGAAGTAATTTCGTTTTTCTTTTCGCTTTGATGGGAGAGTGCTCTTGTTTCAATTTGCAATTAAATGATAAATATTAGTTGACACCGGCTAAATGTAATTTTTGTGTTAATATAATTATAATTGCTAAAAAAGAATGATATATTTTATATCTATGTTACATATAAGAAAACTATTATATGATATAACTGTTTTAAAATCTAGTTTGAACCGGCGATCTAACCAAAAAATTGATGACTACGCCGTCAGTCCAATCATGATCTTACTAATAGACCGCTCCACAAATGATTTAGAAATTTTTTTGAAAAAATGATTCAACCACATTGACCCAACTATTCATTTTGTCCCATTGGATTTTTTCTGATAATGTTTTAATGATACAGTATTTTCTTAATGCTCAAACAATTAATTGTAATCTTTATTTTCTTTCGTTTGATATTTTCTCCTCTGGAATTTTTGTCGAACAAGGTTTTTAACAAGCCATTTATTGTACTAATGGTCATCAAATGGGAAGTGTGGTAAAATATGAAAAACAATATTAATGACCATATTTAGAGATTACTTACATAGTCTACATATATATATTGGATCCATTATTATAATAAAATACACGGTTTATTTCTATTCTCTTCTACTTTTCTCTTTATTTTATAACAAGTTAACAGCACGAGATTCCCTGCTTTGATATCTAATGTTTTCAGTTTCCCTTTAATATATTTCTCGCATGCCCTGTCACGTTTCCCTTGAATATGGTTCTTCCTTCTAATATTTCTTTTTTTTTTTTTTTTATATCAGGGTATCACCGGTCATGTTCCCCCTGATTGATGGGTGGAATAAATCATGATATATATGCCCAAGTCGACTGGGGTTCATGCACCATTTATACTTAATGGATATTACATCACCAAGTTGCTTCCACCCATAATTGAGTATTACATCATTTCGTTGCCCATCCAAGAATCGAACTCCCCAGCGCCGAGGTTGCGAGCCCTTGCAATGCTATCATTTGCCAACTTCTTGCCGGGGCTTCTTCTAATATTTCTTAAATGTAAAGGTTTGTGTTTGATTGGCACATTTTCCATAGAAAATGTCACATTCATGGAAAATGTTGTCACCTTCATGAAAAATCTTTTCCACATTTGGTTGTTTGATTGCACCTAGAAGATAAAAATGATTTTCAAGGTACAATCACTTAAAGCATGCTTTTGGCCACTTTCTTAGAAAATATTTTCTCACCATTTTGGTAGATTTTTTTTCCACCTTACATGGAAAATGTTTTCATTTTCCACCATTTTCCATAGAAACCAATCAAACACACCCTAATTGAACAAGATCTATTTGGTTGTTTTAATTGTGCTTTTCTTGAAGGAATGCAATTTCAAAATTTTTATTAATATTGTAGAAGAATATTGTGTTTTATTTCACAACCTAACATATAAATATTCTAAAAGAATATTTTGTTATTGTTTTGAAATAAGCATGACTTTATATTATATTAATATTTCAGAAGAATATTAATTGTTCCCGAAAAGTCTAATTTTATAATATTTAGTATTCTATAAGAATATTATAATATTATTTGTGAATATCAAATCTTTACTTTAAAATAAATTTTAATATTTTAAAATAATTTATTGTTGCTTCTGAAATAGCACAACATTATATTAATATACTGATATAATATTATTTGCTCTCCAAAGAGCGTAATTTATAAGATTTAATATTAAACTATTTGTTTCTGAATAACATTTTTTTTATAAAGTTTAATATTTTAAAATAATTTTGTATTGCTTCTGAAAAAACACAACGTTACATTTATAATCTAACAGAATATTACTTGTTCTCGACTAGGGTGATTTATTAGATTTAATATTAAACTATTTATTTTTGAAAGAAAAAAATAATTTGTCGTCGCTCATGAAGAAGCACAACGTTATATTAATATTCTGGCAAAATATCTCTTGCCCCTGAATAGCGTAATTGTATAAAATATAACATCTATTATATTTTTGCTTTGATAAATAAATTCTTGCATAATTTATTTTTAAACAATAATATGTTGTTGCTCTCGAAAGAAGAACAACGTTGTATTCATATTCTAGCAGAATATCACTTGCCCCCGAATAGTGTAATTGTATAAGATATAACATCTATTATATTTTTGCTCTGATGAGTATATTCTTACATAATTTATTTTTAAACAATAATATGTTATTGCTCTTGAAATAACACACAATTATATTAATATTCTAGAAGAATATTATTTGCGAGCATGACATTATAATTTTAATATTTCGAGAAGAATATTGAGCAATAGTCTAAATAATATTTTAATTATGCTCTCGAAGAAGCACGTGTCTCGTATAATACTATATCACCTAAATGAGAAGGAAGATTATCTATATCTATACTAATTTAAAAGTCCCTTAAAGGGAGAAACATTTTTTAGGCGATATTGCCCCTTAAATAATTTATAATTTCTAAAATCATCTTTCAATTAATATAATTTATTTTGGTTTTAATTTAAACTATTTAATACTATATAAATATTGTATTTTGATCATTAAAAGTGATTTGTCTCTTTAAATTCTATTATATATTGTAATTAATAAAAATAAATAAAAATATACTAATAAATTTTTAATATATTGAAATTATTATCTTTAATTGTAAACAATCAAAGAGTCAATTTTATTATGCACGAGAATTTAAGCAAATTCCTTCATCAATATAACAAAACAAGATGAATTTGGCTTTGCATTTCGAACTTTCTTATTATTGATTCATACTTTCTTCCTTTGTTATTCGACTTTGTTTTTATTATGCCAAGAATATTTTTTCCTCGCAATGACGATTTTTAATATTTGATATGATAGTAATGTGGTAATAATGGATGTGTTAATTTTCCATGAATGATTTACTAATTTTAAGAATATATATGATGGTAATATTGATTTTAAATTTTGATTTCTATATCTTTTTTTCTTGATTTAGAATATTTGTTCGATGTAAAAATGTTAATTATTGTGGTAATCTTGATAACAAAGGGATTTAAGTTCGAATGATGTTTTTATGTCATTTTGTAAGCAATTAAACGTATATTTATTGTGGAAAAACGAGTTAGAAAAATGAGAATTTGTGTTACTCTAACTCTTTCAAGCACGTGGCTTAGGAAGACATAACTTGGATAAAGTGAGTCATGTTATGTATAAGGTGAAGGTAAATCTTGCATAATAAGTGGTTTTATGTGATGAGTTAAAATCATTGTCCAAATACTTAGTTGTTTTGAATTTTCTTGAAATTTAATAATATTTCAGATGGAATTACGAGAAAGAATACATGAAGAGAACCAAAAAAAAAAAAAAAAAACTCTTAATTTATGGGTGCATTAAAACTGAATGGATATTGCAATAGAAAATTTTTCTTTATCTTATGTCAAAGAATTTTGAGATTCTTTTTTCTGAGAAATAATTACCTAAAAAGGCTAAATATTTGTTTTCGTGTGCTTTTTATAATGATATAAATACAGAAAATCAATGAAAAATTGTGTTATACTTATATCTACTATTTTCATGTATTTTAGAATTTGATACCAATTTTCATAAAAGAAAGTTGCCTTTTCTGATATGCCATTAGATATATGATTTAAAATATAATTAAAAGAGTATCAATAATCTTTCAAACTTAATATTCACGTAGGCCATGTATTTTTTAATGAACCACATGTTTTACCAAGAAGTTTGAATATAATTCATTAGTTGGTCATAATCATTGATGAACTTATGATTGAAAATGAATTTCTTTTAAGTGTTATGTTCATCGATAATTTTAAAATAAAAAATCATAATATTATTATAAAATCACGCAACAACGCACGTATTCTTAACTAGTATATATATATATCCCTATATATTAAAAGAGTGACTTTATTATGGCACTATTCCTATGAATGCGTGCCACCACTTTTTCCTTTTTTTTTTTTTTGTATTTTTAAGTTTTTCTTGATTTCTTCAAATTGACACTGTTGTTTTTTTTTTTTTAGTATGGCACTATTTCCATAAATGCCCACCATTGTTCATTTACTTTTTTTTTTTTTTTATATTTTTCTAATTTTTTGAAATTGACACCTTTTTTCTCAAAATCTTTTTCAGCACCATTTTCTTTTCAACATTTCCTTATTTCATTTGTAATTCTTCGCTCATATTTTTCCCTTTCTTTTGATTTTACCACGTCTTTTGAAAAATCGCCCCAAAATTTACTGTATATGTTGTTTATTTTGAGTATCCATCTAAATTTTGTTTTATAAAACACTTTTTTTGAGATCTATCTCGCTTAACTTTTCGCACCACCGATCGTATAGATTTGAAGGTTGCTATTGGCTCTTATTATTTCTAGGGTTCGTGAATTGACCATTACAAGTAGTTATTTAAGTCCTATTTTTGTTAATTTTTTATACTTATTTGAACATTTTTGCTTGTTTGAATGTTGATTTTCAATTCTCATTTTGAGTTCTTAAATAGTTCTAATATTTAGTATTTTAATATATTAAAAGAGGATCTTCACCACTGTTCTTGTTTTTTTTTATTTCCTAAAATTGACAATTTTTTTTTTTTTTTTTTTTGGTGTAACAATGTTCCTATGAACGTCCACCACTGTTCATTTTTTTTCTTTTTTTTTTTTTTTTAGTTTTTCCTAATTTCCTGCAATAGAATTGGCAATGTAAGTATTTTATTTTTTATTTTTTTAGAATACAATAGTAATATTAAATTTAACACTGGTCAAGATACAAAATATCGTTCCTAAATATATGTTCTTTTACACTAATTTGTTTTTATTTTTATTTTTATTTTTACCTAGGTTCTTGATTATGTAAAAATAATTTTCCTGATTTCTTGTTGGCTATGGCAAAAGAATATTGTGAATACCACTTATTGGATATTGAAATTTGCACTTTGGAACACTCATTGCTAATCGTTGTGTGGAAAAATTATAAGCATAAATTATTTAAATTCTAGAATGAACATTCATTTACTTTTTGAATTATTTTTGTTTATTTAAGCTATTGAGAGTTTTTATTTTTTTTTACGTAAAATTTAGTATCATGAATTATGTTTAAATCATTACAATTATGCATGTATATAATATTGATGTGCTCTATATTTTACTATTGCGACAACAAGTAAAATCTCATTATTGTACTTATTTTTATCAACACTTTTTGAGATTTTTGAATAATTTTGTTGATTTTCAATTTTTAAATTGAGGAAATAAATATAAAACAATAAATCAACACTTTTCTCCGAATTTATTGCTTATTAATTACTTAAAAAATCTACCTAATGAAAAATCACTAATTAACAACTTATGCTAATCTATAATAAGTATTTTTACTACTTATTACTACAAGTTCACAAGTAATATTTTGCATAGCTCATAATACTCGTGTGATCTAAACATTTTTGAATGTTTGATTAGAATAAACAAAATTAAATTGATAAATTGAAAATTTTTACAAAGTCAAATCATGAGGAAAAATATGGAACTTTAAATTTGAAAGCAGCAGAATAATTTTTTCACATAATAATTGAAGTATCTAATTTTAGGAATTACAATAATTAATTTTGTCAGAAACTACATACCATTCATCACATATAAAAGTAAAAAACGTTCATGTTAAAAATCAATTGAAACTATACTGCTCACTATTAAAAAAATACACATTTTCTCCAACAAATTTTAATATATATTTTACTCAGCCTTTCATAACTAAGAAAATAATTAAAAAACTCACAAATAATTACCACGCTATTAAATACTTAATTAAAATAAAACACGTGCTTTTGCACGTGCACTCCACTAGTATATATATATATATATATATATATGAACTAGTGCTTATCACGTTGACATTAATGATGCGACTCTTTGATCAATTCTTATATGATTATACAATATTTAATCATATCATTAGTATTAAGCAATATATCCTAATTTGTTGCACTATACGGAGCTGAGCGTGAATCGACCTAAAATTTCATTTGCTTAAGTAAAGGTATTTTTGAGATTTTTCATTTGTAATTAGGTTGTCCTATAATTTCATTATAACTATGGAACTTTTACTGGGTTGTTTTATAATTTTATTATTACTAAGAAACTTTAATTGGTTGTCTTATAATTTTATTATAATTAGGAATTTTCATTGGATTGTTATATATAGGACTGATTTTTTTGTAAACAAAGGTCATCATTTATTATAGTGAAAATACTGCAGCGATTGAAGACCGTACGTAGTCTCACATGAGGCAAACCTGTATAAATCCTCAAGTTCTTTATTTTTCACTTATTTATTTATTGCTCTAATCATAACAATTAGTTGATTGAAATATTATTTTATGTTTAACTCCTTTTAGTTATAAACTCATTTTTTTAAAATATCAATCTGGTCAAGTTTATAGATTCGGGATAAATTGCTATGACATCTTTTTAGTTGATATTGCTTCAAGAGAAAAAATATTTTTTGGACCTAACATTAGCAGTAAATAATGTTAATACGATATCAGGTGCATCGAATATCATTAAAGAATCTGAAAGAACTAGTATTATCTTACCAAATAATACAAAATTACATAATGATGATGCACTTTATTCTAACAAATACAGAAAAATTTGCTTAGTTTAAAAATATCCGCTGCAATAGATACCACATTGAGACACTCTGCAAGAAAATAATAGTGAGTATCTTTGCATAACTTTTGTTGTATATGGCCAGAAGTAGATAAAAGAAAAACTCACGGCATTCTCATCTGGCATGTATTATACAATTATAAAAACAATTGAATCAAACAATGTTACGAACTTGAAGTTTGTTGAACTAAAAAATTTTATGCTTTTGCATAATCGACTTGGATACCCAAGATTAATAATGATGTGTCGATTAATTAATAATTCACATGGACATCCTCTAAATAATTATAAAATTCTTTTACGTGATGATTATTCATGTATTGTTTGTTCACAAGGTAAGTTAGTCATTAAACCTTCTAATACAAAGGTTCATATTGAACCTCCAACTTTCTTAGAAAGAATTTATAGAGACATATGTGGGACGATACACCCATCATGTAGACCATTTTGTTATTTTATGGTCTTAATCGATTATTGTACAAGTGGTCATCAAATGGGAGAAAATGTAAAATATGAAAAACAATATTGATGACCATATTTAGATATTTTTTACATAGTCTACATGTATTTGAAATATATATATATATATCCATTATTATATATATATAAATATAAATGAAATATAAATTTTCTCTATATTCTCTTCTAATTTTCTCTCAATTTTATAACAAAATATTAATTGAGACCGGCGAAATGTAATTTTTGTGTTAATATAATTATAATTGCTAAAAGAGAATGTAATTAACATTATATATTTTATATCTATGTTATATATGTTAGGAAACTATTGTATTATATAAATGTTTTAAAATCTAGATCGAATTGATGATTTGACCAACAAATCGATGACTTAATTTGTCGGCCTCGATCGTGGTCTCACTATTAGACCACTCCGCAAATTATTCAGAAAAAAAAAATTGAAAATTTGATTCAACCCCATTGACCCGACAATTCATTGTCAATTTAAAAAACTTCATATTTTAATTAGAATTTGATCCATCTCTTCCCTTCATAGGCTTCAATTTTCACTTTTTAGTTTTTCACGTTGTCATTGCCCTGAATTTCTAGAATAATGTTATTCATAGTTGCTCATTATCGATAGTCATCCTACATGGCATTAATTAATTATATGAATTATTCACAATTAGTGACTATAGATACATTACTCAATTAGAGTAAATAATTTAGAGTAATGTTATTTATAGACGCTCACTATCGGTAGTCATCTCACGTGGTATTACTCAATTAAATAAATTATTTATAATTAATGACTATGAATACATTATTCAATTAGAGTAAATAATTTATTCAATTGAGTAATTAGAGTAAATAACTCATCTAATTGAGTAATGTACGTAGGATGACTACCGGTAGTTATAATTATGAATAACATTATTCAATAATTTATCCAATTGAGTAATGCCACGTTGGATGACTACCAATAGTGAGCGATTATGAATAACATTATTCAATTTTCTAGCAACATCTACCTCTCTCAATTCTAAAATCTAAAAATTCATTTGACAAAATTATTAGTTGTTGAGATTTTTTTGCACAACCTAAATTTCAAATTCCTTTTTTTTTTTTTTTTTTTTTTGGTAATATAAGAAGTGGCTTTGTTGAGTTTTGGGGTACATGTTGAAAAATAATGTGAGATTGATTTAGCTACTGACAATTACTATTATTATTATATAATACATATTATTATTATTATTATTATTATTATATTTGATATGAATTGACCCGTCAATTGAATCATCGAGTATTTTATTCAATTTATTAGGAAATTTTTGGGGGTTTTGTTCGGATTTGGTGTTATAATTGAGAATAAGTCAATTACGGTTGAGAATGGGGCTCTTTCGAAAATAGGAAAGATAAGCTACTAAAGTGAGAAATAGCTACAACACCATTGTGTGCAGTGCAATTTGAATTTGAATTTGAAGCGAAATGTACAACAATATGGATAATTATAAATAATTAGTGCAAGTGTAATTTCACCAAGTGGCTCAATAAGGGTCACATACTATTTTTAAAAATAAATTAATGACATTTATGCCCCCAGTCTCACTTTTTCATTTGATAATTACATATTCATTGAAGAACCCTTAGATAAGCTAGCTGGTGGAAAAATGTAATTTTTCTTTTATATATTATTTTTAATTATTCTTAGATAAGCAAAAATAGTAAAATGACCATAAAAATAATCTCGATATTGATAGCCTAAGAATAACTAACTAAGTGGAATGGTGAATTGGTTTTTCAAACTTTTTGAAAGATATTCTCAAAAAAATGATATTTAAGAAATAAAAATTAATTCACAAAAATATAAGCACAATATAAGTAAATAAAAGGGAATAGATAGTACAAACGATATTTTTATAGAGTTTCGATCCAACCAATGATCTACGTCCTCCGTTACCAAGCTCTCCAACACGAGCACGGTCTTTCCACTATCTTGATTGACTTATAGTACAATTCAAATTCTTACAATGTATATGGTGACTTACAAACAAGGATCACCGATTCTTATACAATATTGAGCTTTCAAGGAACTTCAATATGACCCAAAAATATAAAGAGATTGATTTTAGTAATTATCTTTTGATGAATGATAAATACAAGTTTAGTTCTAAGAGAGACTAACACTTTAATGAATAGCAATAAATAAGAAAAGTTCAAGTGTTAGAAGAAAACTTTGTTGAGAATGATGAATCAAAAGTTTGATTTGATCAAACAAAGTTTTTAAATGAATGATATTGAATATATAAATGCAATGAAGTTTTGAATGAAGTTTATTAATAAGATTCTCTATATAAATGTTTTTGAAAGTGTTGTTGAATGATAATAAATGAAGTGGTATTTATAAATATGAATTTTTGTCACTTTCTGTTGAAACGGATGACCAAACGATTGACCGGTCAGGTGGTCAGAACTAGCCGTTGGAACTGCAAAAAATCAAAATGGACACTTTTTGAAAAGTGACAGTCAGACGGTCGACCGATTTATTCAAACGGTTGATCGGTTTCAACCGGTTTATCAAACGGATTGACCGTTTTCACAGTTTTAAAAAATTAATTTTTGACTTTGATAAAAATATTTTATACAAGTGATAATGACATACGTTTTGTGCATAAAAATATTTTTGAGCTTTCGTTCATTGAATTGCTAAACATCAAAGAGTTAATACCTTTACAATTTTATCTAGAAATCTATTCTTCGATCTTGATCTTCGAATCTTGAATTTCGGATATTGAGATACTTGAAATCTTGTATTGATTTTGACTTGATCTTGACATTGCATGAGAGCTCGATTTATAGCGCTTTGAATATTACTTGAAAAGGATATTGTTAATAAACACAACTAATTTGTTTGTTATAATCAAAACATTAAGGTTTAAAGTTAACCATATGTCAACAATTTCTCCCTTTTTGATTATGACAAACAATGTGAGAATGTAGAATAATGAGATAAAATAAAGTATATATATTCTCCCTTTCTTTTTCAAGTAAACATGGTTTGATGAATTTGTAATTTGATGAATTTGTAGTTTGATTTACCAATTCATATACATTATCGTAATTTCATCACATATTCATATATATTATCAATTTTACCAAATTCATCACATCACATATATTTCAAATTTATCTCACATCACATATTTTTCCCTTTTGGCATAAACAAAAAGGCATAATCAAAACATTAAGGTGAAAACATTCATTTATAAAACTTGAAAGTTAAAATATGGCATACATTGATAAACGGAAAAGTTAAAGATAATTATAGTTCAAAAGACACAAATGAAAGACTTAGAGCAAACACATAAACTAAAATAAGAAAGAGATAATCTAAATCTCCGGTGGAGGATGTGGATGGAACACGGCGTCGAGACGGGAATGTAGAGCATGAAGCAATCAAGTTATGCCGTCTACCAAGTTTTGTAATCCTAATCCACCAACTGTAGTTTGTATGCTAGCTACCATATTTTGTAGGTCACTCACTGGCATGTTGTAGGCCATGTTGTGGGTGGGCATGGGTTCGACGGTGATGTGAGTGAGTTGATCCGACCAAGCCAATTAAGAAGATTGATAATTGTCCTCGTTGAAGTGGGAGGTGGAGGACAATTTTATAATTCCCATGTGATTGTGGTTATTAACAAAATTTACAAAAAAATTTAAATATAACTCATCTTCATCAACATAACTTCCATTTCTGTTCATATCTTCATCGAAACCTCAAACCAATGGTAACGAATATATTTTTTAAATTAGTAAACCAAACCAAACCAAACCTCGGTGTCATCAAAACCCTTTAGACTTCGAGCCGTACGGTTTGATGCCCACCCATTTTCTTTGACAATTTTCATTCGTTTCGGAGTGTGGATGTTGATGGGTATCGGTGGCTCATTTAGGAATTCATATCTTCACCTTCAAATGGTAACAAAGGTCCCTACTCATCAAAAGAAACATCAAAGCGTTGAAAGATTTTTAGTGAAGATCATGGCTTTAGGAAGAAGGGTGAGGGAAGTCAAAGCCTTGAAAGATTTTAGTGAAGATCATGCCGTAGGGAAGTGCCTTAGCCCTAGAACGCAGATTCATATGCTATATCATAATATATGAATAGTCTAGTTTGCGCCAACGGAGGATAGAGTCGAGAAGGAAGACATCATAATGATTGGCCTCATCTAAATGACCTTTCCGAGGAACAATGATATGGGCGATGATGTTGTGTAGGACACAACACGCAAGAGTGAGTTGATTCGTACTTAGATGTACAGCAGCCTCAAAGTGTTTGCCGGCGACGTGACAACATGCCTCGACTGGATTATATTCATTAGTGTGAAGAATTGTTTTGGTGGTAAAGAGATGAATATCACCATCCTCAAGATGAAGAATGGAACGGATAAGTTATTGAGTAATCTTAATTCGTTTGTTTCTAAGAAGACACGAAATACCCGACCCCGGAGAGAAAATTATATTTGTGGAAAAATCTTTGACAATGGAGGGATAAACTCTATCGTTTAGGGTAAGAATAGGAACCCAACCCATACCCATGAAAAGATTTTCAATATTAAATGAGGGTGCATTGTGAGTGAAAGAGGCAAGGTCGACATTCTTACCTATGAGGACGGGACAATGGTCAAACTGTTTCGTTTGAGAGTCCTATTCGGAGGAAGATGATGAGGATGGTAGTCTTTCTCTCCTAGAACACTTGGCAGCCATTTTGACCCGCGGCATTGTAGTAGTGGAAACAGATTTTAGAGACTAGGGTTTAAGGTCGTCCGGTTGAAATGAATTTTGATGATTTTGTGGACAAAAATTGGAGATTTGCCGGATTTGCGTGTGGAAATGATATGGGTTTTGTGATTTTGAATGTAAATTTGAAAGATTTTAAGAAGATTGGAAGAAGATTTGGGAGAGAAAATCGTGGGTCGCGCGAAGTTGGAATGAAGAAATTTGAAAAATTTCTAATTTAAAATCGATTTCTGGCGATGATCGGTCGAAAACCACAGACGGTCGACCGTTTGAACTGAATTTTGAAAAAGAATTTTCTATTCAAACGGATGAAAAGACGGACGATGAAATAGTCAACCGTATGTTATTAAACGGTCATCCATTTCTATGAAACGGTCATCCGTTTGAGTCTACCAATTTAGGTTGAAAACATTTTGTTCAAACGGATGAGGAAGCGAATGAGTAGACGGTCGTCCGTTTTAGTTGATCAAATTTGTACAAAATGTTATGCTTAAACGGATGATTACCCGGATGAACAAAATGTTATCCGTTTAGCATCAAACGGACGTCTCTACCTCCATACGGTCGTTCGCTTTAGCGGATTTCCATAAAAAAATGTTTTGATTTGATCATTTGATAACTACTTTAAAACACGTTTATCGTATGAAATGCAATCAATTATAGAAAATATAAAGAGTTAGCCACATATTCTACATTAATCAATTATACCTAAATTTCTTCGAATGTATGAAAATCTTTCGAGTGCTAATGGTTTTGTGAGAATATCGGCCAATTATTTGTCGGTGTTTACAAACTCTAAAGTTATATCTCCCTTTTGTGCATGGTCTCGAAAAAAATGATGTCTTATCTCAATATATTTAATTCGAGAATATAAAACGGGATCTTGGATAAATTTATGGCACTAGTATTATCACACATGATATGAAATTTTTCAATAGATAAGTGATAGTCATTTAGAGTTTGTTTCATCTATTGGATTTGAGCACAACAACTAGCGGCGGAGATATACTCGGCTTCGACGGTTGACAAGACAACGGAATTTTTTTTTTTTACTAAAACAAAAAACTAAAGCAAAGCTTAGAAAATGACACGTTCTAGTAGTACTTTTACGGTCAATTGTACAACCGGCCCAATCGGCATCCGAACAACTAAGTAAATCAAAATGAGTTTCTTTAGGATACCAAAGACCTAAGGATCTAGTTCCACTAAGATAACGAAAAATGTGTTTTACGGCACTAAGATGAGAATTCTTATGATTAGATTGATATCTAGCACATAAGCATACATTAAACATAATATCGGGCCTACTAACGGTTAAATAAAGAAGAGATCTGATCATACCTCGATATTTTATTATATCAACGGAAGTATCTTACTCATCTTTATCTAATTTGATTGATGAGCTCATTGGAGTATCCATTGGCTTCAATTCTTCCATTTCAAACTTTTTGAGCATATCCAAGATATACTTGGTTTAGCTAATAAATATTCCATCATTAGTTTATTTGATTTGAAGCCCATGAAAGAACTTGAATTCACCAATTATACTCATCTCAAATTCCCTACTCATACACTTAGAAAAGTCTTCACATAGGAAAATATTAGTAGTACCAAAAATGATATCATCAACATAAATTTGAACAATAATCATATCATCCTTTTTTATTTTTATAAATAGTGTAATATCCGCTTTACCCATTAAAAAACCATTAGATAAGAAAAATTTACTTAATCTCTTATACCATGCTCTAGGAGCTTGCTTTAATCCGTAAAGAGCTTTTCTAAGTTTGAAAACTTTGTCCGGATATTTATGATTTTTAAAATCGGGTGGTTGCTCAACAAAAATTTCTTCTTGAATGACTTCATTCAAGAATGTACTTTTGATATCTATTTGAAAGAGAGTAACATTCTTATCACAAGCAAAAGCAAGAAGCATTCGAATTGATTCTAATCTAGCAATCGGTGCAAAAGTTTCTTCAAAATCAATCCATTCTTCTTGATTATAACATTGAGCCACTAATCTAGCTTTGTTACGCACAATTATACAATTTTCATCTCGTTTGTTTCGAAAAACCCATTTTGTGTCAATTACGGTTTGTGAATTTGGTCTAGCAACTAAATCCTAAACATGATTTAGTTCATCTTGTATAGCTAGAATCTAAAATTCATCAAACTCGACTTCTTTTAAATTCTTTAGCTCGATTTGTGAAAGAAAGGCACAATTGTTATGAAAATTTCTAGAAGAAATTCTTGTGTTTACCTATTTTGATGGATCACCAATGATGAGATCTTTTGGGTGAGAAGGGAAAAACCTCCATTTTTTAGGTAATGATGAAGTGTTAAGATCTTCATGAGGTTCTTCTTCATTTTGTTGCATAATCGTTTCCTCCTCATGTTGAATTTTAACATTATTTGGATTCTCTTTGTCTTGATATTGAACACTTAGTTGTTCAAATGTGATTTCTAAATCTTCATCATCAATAACTTTTTCTTGTTCAATAGAGTTAGTTTCATCAAAGATCACATGCATGGATTATTCAACTATTAAAGTTCTTCTGTTAAAAACTCTAAAAACTTTGCTAGTAGATGAATATCCAAGAAAAATTCCAACATCGGATTTTGAATCAAATTTTCTCAAATTTTCTTTTATGTTTAATATAAAGTATTTACATCCAAAAACTTTAAAGTATATGATATTAAGAATTCTATTTTTCAAAGCTTATATGGAGTTTTTGTTTTCTTTCAATTAACCAAAACTCTATTTAAAATATCACATGAAGTATTTATGGTTTCGGCCCAAAAGTATTTTGGTAAATTATTTTCATTCAACATGGTCTGAGCCATTTATTGCAATGTTCGATTCTTCCTTTCTACTATACTATTTTGTTGAGGAGTTCTAGGAGCCGAGAAATTATGTTCATATCCATTTGATTTACAAAACTCATCAAAAGTTATATTTTAAAATTTTCCACCATGATCACTCTTAATTGTGGTAATTTGGTAATGGTGTATCCTTTTTCATTTTGGACTCTTTTGTAGAAATGTTTAAATGTATTTAAAGCTTCATCTTCTAAATTCAAGAAAATGACCCAAGTAAATCTTAAAAAATCATCAATAATAACAAATGCATAATGTTTTCTACTTAAACTAGCGGTTCTAGAAGGTCCAAATAAGTTCATGTGGAGAAGTTGTAAAGATCTTGAAGTAGAAGAGTGTTATTTAAATTTGAAAGAATTCTTTACTTGTTTTCCAAATTGACAAGCATCACAAATTTTATCTTTTTCAAACTTTATATTTGGTAAACCTTTTACAAAACTATTTTTGAGATTTTTGAAAGTAAGTCCATGCTAACATAACCTAATCTCCTATGCCATAACCAATAATCATCTTTTATACTTGAAAGACATTTTATTTCTTTTTCAAGTTCAAATTCAATAGTTATGATGTAAACATCCTTAATTCGGTTCCCTATGAACAATACCTTTTTAGATATATCATCCTCAACGAGACATTTGGAAGAATCAAATTTAATGAGATAATATTTATCACACAATTGACTTATACTAAGCAAGTTATGTTTACGGTTATCAACTAATAAAACATTTTCAATGGAATGAGAAGAACGATTATCAATATTTTCAATGCCTATGATTTTTTCTTTGGCATTGTTTCCAAAAGTTATATGACCTCTATCTTTTCTTTTGAAACTTGATAGTAATGATCGATCTCCCGTCATGTGTTTTGAATAACCACTATCCAAGAACCAATTGCTCTTGACTATGGTATCTACAAAAATAATTTTTATTTTTTATTTTTGGTACCCATTTAAATTTAGGTTCTTGATAGTTAGTGTTTGTGGATTCTTTTATCTACTTGTGTTTCTTTTCAAAGTATAGTCTCTTTTTAGTTGAACAATTATAAGCAACGTGACCAATTTTCTTGCAAAAACTACATGTTATGTTTTGTTGAGAACAATTTGATGATTTTACAAATATAGTTTCAAAGGATTTTTGTTTCAAAAGAGGTTTATAACAAATTTTTCTTATGTTTACGGTTATCAACTAATAAAACATTTTCAATGGATGGAGAAGAACGATTACCAATATTTCTAATACCTATGATTTTTGCTTTGGCATTGTCTCAAAAAGTTACATGACCTCCATCTTTTCTTTTGAGACTTGATAGTAATGATCGATCTCCCGTCATGTGTTTTGAATAACCACTATCCAAGAACCAATTACTCCTTACCTTTTGTGGTACCTACAAAAATAATTTTAATTTTTGATTTTTGGTACCCACTTAAGTTTGGGTCCTTGATAGTTAGTGTTTGTGGATTCTTTTATCCACTTGTGTCTCTTTTCAAACTATAGTCTCTTTTTAGTTGAATAATTATAAGCAACATAACCAATTTTATTGCAAAAACTACATGTTATGTTTTGTTGAGAACAATTTGATGATTTCACAAATATGGTTTCAATGGATTTTTGTTTCAAGAGAGGTTTATATCAAATTTCTCCTTTGTTGAACACACATTTTTACTCACCAAGCATTAATTCAAAAATTTTCTTTCCTTGGGTAAACTTGTGAATAATGCTTGTTAAATCAACCATTTTTTCTTTCAATGAAACATTTTCTTTAATTAAGGATTTATGATAATTTTTCTTTTTTTTTTTCAAAGTCCTTTTGTACAATAAAGAGTTTATTAACTATCTTTTCAATAATGAGTGTTTATTGTTAAGAATATAGGATTTTGAAACAAGTTTTTCAAATTATTCAAGAATTTCATCATAAGAGGTAGATAAGTCAATCTAAGAGTCATTATTATTTGTACATACCTCATCCTCAATAGCCATGAAGCACATGTTGGCGATTTCTTCTTAAACTTCATCTTCTTCGAGGTCATTTTCATTACTATCATCCCATGTAGCTTGAAGAGCTTTCTTTTTGGTGAACTTCTTTTTGTTCGCGCATTCGATACTCTTATGACCGGGTTTGTCACAATCATAGTATGTGATCTTTTTATTTTTCTCTTCACATTTATCATCCTTTTTTTGAAATCGCCTATTGTTTCGAAATCCTATCAATTTCATGACAAGAAGAACCAAGTCATCAAGTTCTTCATCACTTATATTTGTGTTGGAGGATCATTCATCGTTTGTCAATTTTAATGCAATTTGCTTCTTGGGAGGCTCATTAATCTCTTCTTTACTTTTTCTTGTTTTCTCATTTGTTTCGGCATTATTGAGCTCATATGTCATCAATGTTCTATATAGTTCCTCTAATAGATAAGTGTTGACATCTTTTGTATTTTTTATCAATATACTCAAGGAGTTCCAATCTTCTGAGAGAGACCGTTAGTAAACTTTCGATCAAAATCCCTAAGGTCATTAATAATATTGGTAAAGCAAGTAATCATAAACAATAGGTTCATCATGCTTTATAAAGAAATTTCAAAATCTTTTGTCAATAGATTTATTTTAGTTTCTTTAACCTTGTTAGTACCTAAGTGAATTATCTCTAATACATGCCAAATATCATATGCGGAATCACGTGTGCTAATACGATTAAATTCATTTTTATCTAAAGCACAATAAAGTAAATTTTTGACTCTAGTATTCAAAGACAATTTTCTTTTATCCTCTTCATCATATTCTTCTCTAGGCTTAGAAGTAGTTTGATCCGATTTATCATCAACTTTAATAATTTTTTTAGGCACGTATGGACCAAACTCGATGACTTTTCAAATGTTATAATAAATTGATTGGATATAAAAATCATCATTCTAGTTTTTCAATAGTTGTAATGGGTGTCATTAAAGAAGGGAGGACGATTTGTAGAGTGACCCACAAGGTTTTGAATATTTTGATTAGCCATTACTCAAGATTGTATAATCTTTTAAAAAAATGAGCACCTTGCTCTGATACCAATTGATGGCCCAAGAATAACTAACCAAGAGGGAGGGGGTGAATTGGTTTTCTCAAACTTTTTCGAAAGATATTCTCAAAAAATGATATTTAAGAAATAAAAATTAATCCACAAAAATATAAGCACAATATAAGTAAATAAAAAGAAAGAGAGAGTGCAAACAATATTTTTATGGAAGTTCAATCTAACTAATGATCTACGTTCCCCGTTACCAAGCTCTCCAACATGAACACGGCCTTTCCACTATCTTGATTGACTTATGGTACAATTCAAATCCTTACAATGTATCCGGTGACTTACAAACAAGGAGCATCGATTCTTATACAATATTGAGCTTTAAGGAACTTCAATATGATCCAAAAATATAAAGAGATTGATTTTAGTATTTCTCTCTCGATGAATGATAAATACAAGTTTAGTTCTAATAGAGACTAACACTTTAAAGCTCAAGTGTTAGAAGAAAATTTTGTTGAGAATGATGAATCAAAAGTTTGATTTGATCAAACAAAGTTTTTCAATGAATGATATTGAATAGATAAATACAATAAAACTTTGAATGGAGTTTATCAATATGATTCTCACTATAAATGCTCTTGAAAGTGTTGTTGAATGATAATAAATGAAGTGGTATTTATAGAGATGAATTTTCATCACTTTTTATTGAAATGGAAGATCGGTCAGATAGTTAGAACTAGTTGTTAGAACTGTAAAAAATTAAAACGGACACTTTTTAGAAAGTGACAATCAAACGGTCGACCGATTCAATCGGTTTATCAAACAGAATGAACGTTTCCACAGTTTTGAAAAGTTAAATTTTGGCTTTGATAAAAATATTTTATGTAAGTGATAATGACATACGTTTTGTGCATAAAAATATTTTTGAGCTTTCGTTCATTGAATTGCTAAACATCAAAGAGTTAATACCTTTACAATTTTATCTAGAAATCTATTCTTCGATCTTGATCTTCGAATCTTGAATTTCGGATATTGAGATACTTGAAATCTTGTATTGATTTTGACTTGATATTGACATTGCATGAGAGCTCGATTTATAGCGCTTTAAATATTACTTGAAAATGAGATTATTAGTAAACACAACTAATTTGTTTGTTATAATCAAAACATTAAGATTTAAAGTTAACCATAGGTCAACAGATACAATACTGCATGCATGAGCACGTAAAATGGAGGAAAATCCATCTTCTTGGTGATTTTGGGTATTAGAGGTCGACCTCCATGAAATTTTTGGTGAGGGGTCAACCCCTTGTCTCATGGGGTTGATATCATTGGGAGATTATCTGTGTTTGATGTTTGACTTGATAATATTTCTAATGATATATTATATTTCTTGTGGAGATATTTATATCTATCTTGGAACTCTAGTTTCTCCATGTGTTCTGCGTATTGGTTTCTTGGTGTCGACGTCCAACATCCTGTTTCACGCGGGAACACTATCTTTGGTAGTTTTAGCATCGTTTAGCCCTTAAGTTGATCATGGGAGGTAATATGGTCGTGATTAATATATGAACACTTAATTTATGCACATGCTAATCTAGAATATGTAGTGTGAATGAACAAAATCGTGAATGCTAAGATATACAAAGATAGAAGTAAGTAACGGCTCAACTACAATATAAACAATAGCATCTATATTGCAATGTGTCATATGTGATGTGATTATGTGAAATGTACGTAAAATATGATATTGTGTCTAAATGTATGTATACAATGAAAGTAATCGAGATATGATGTTGTTACCAATATACATGGATCTTCATTGAATATTGCAACATGTCATTATGACTTATAAATGGTACACGAGATATACTATAACATGGATGTGCACTTGCATTGCATAAACCTAAAAGAAGTGCTCGTTCATAACTTGTAAAAGAAGAGATGACGAGAATATGTAGAAGTTATAATGCTTGATGTATTGGATCGACATATTGGTGTTGTACTATTTTTTGTGCCCGAATAGATATTTCTTTTGAGATGCCCGATGGTGATTAAGTGTTGTCGATGATAGGGTGTTCGGATCATTATACGGAAGTTTTAGGAGGTCCATTGGTGGTCTTGGGACTGCGAATCGGCACAACAACCGTTGTATACATAGGGCAGCCTAATTTGCATGTGTTGTATTTTTAGTGCAGTATCTTGAGTCTTGGTGGGTAACACTGGACCAAATTGTGATATCCTAAGTCTTGGTAGGTGACGACAAACCCACATGCACTGGAAGACGCGCATGTTGTTAATTATATTGATATTTGAGCTTATATAGTACACCGTAGTGAAATTAGGGTCCGAGAAAGAAAAGATAGATAAGTTGAGATAATAAGGAAATATGTGAACTTTGAGAATGATCTTACAACAAGGGGATAAATAAAAAATCAAACATATTATCACACGTATGTTCATTTATATCGTTACTTGTATTCATTCATATAGTTTTTGCGTTATATGTGTGACAATGCATATACTGGTGGTTGGTAACTACTTTAAGACAACATGACGATTGTTACTAGATGCCTGATCGTAGTTTAATGGATCTATCGCCATAGAAATCCAAAAAATGTTATAATTGATTGTAAATGTATTTAGCCATTAAAAATAATAATGTGATTTTCCATCTCTCTTATAAAATACATTCAAGTTTCAAATTATATTATTTTTGTCCATTAAGGTTAAATTAAATATTAATAAAATAATATCAAAAATATGTATTATCTTAGGTATATATGTAGAGTAAGATAATTGATTTTAAAATTAATACTTACTTGATGTACGATTATATAATAGCGTTAAATAATTTAAAAGTTGTTTTTAGAATAACAACAAAACTATTTGATATAATAATATTTTATTGTTTAAAAAATTTGACAGTGAAATTAATTAAATGCATGAAAATTAGAAAAATATAATAAAAATTGTAGCGTCATAGGTTGAACCAGTGAGTCAATGATCTACATCTTCAACTGGGCGAGTGCCTAGGTTAAATTTGAAAACTATGTTCGATACCCTCTTATAAAGATAGCGTGCAATTAAGTATAAATATAAATTTAAATGTAAAATAGAACAAATTATATACATATAATAATTAAAGTATGAAGTGATGAAACATATAGTGATGAATGAATTCACTAGTTTTTGGCTCCTACACACTTCTTTTCAAAATTGCTTTCGTTTTTTTTATTTATTTCTCTCAAATTATAGGCAATTTATTATATAAATGGTGTATTAAATTTTTCTTTTTTCTAATATATCCTTATTTAATTTACATTGTTATTAACAAAATAAACTTAACATATTTCAATTATAATAGAAAATTATATAAATTTATTCATACATTTACTCAATAGGCATTCAATAAATTCCACATTGTCTAGAAAACACCTATTTTCCAATAACAAAGTCAACAATTAATTTCATTATTATTTCAATGTAATGCAATTCAATTTGTTTGAATTCCATTTGTAAGTTAATTAGCATTAAATTTATTAGATTTATGAATGAGTAATATTAAATGGGGGTATAAATGGAAAAGTGTATGAAAAATTTATAATTTCAATTACATTAAATAAGATTTCTTAATCTGTGTGGAAAAAAAACAAACTTATTTTTATGGAATGGATGAAATATTTTTTCACCAAAGTCAAAGTGGGCCATAATAAAGCATTAACTTCTAAAAGACAAAATAATAATAATAATTATTATTATTATTATTATTGCTTTCATAAAACCAAGTTTTATCTTTTAATTTCTTACAAAAATAAATTGAAAAAATTAGAACAATATTAATTTTTTTTCTCTATCTACTTTGATATTTATGGAAGGAAAAGTCTAATGGTTATTTTTCATTGCTAAGATGTAATTTTATTTTTGAGATTAGTGAATTTTTTGTCATGTTATATTTTTATTACGCATTTTAGTTTTGAGTTTTGAATTCATTTTCAATTTTCTATTTTGAGAGTCTGTTTTAAGATTACTGAAATTGCGTTTGGTTTGTCATTCTAAGAAATTATTTCTGAAAACAGAAAATTGAAATATACATTTTGTTTGAAATTTTGAAAAATTGTTTTATAATATTTTATTCAATAAATTTAATTATTCATTAAAATAAAATAATTTTATGCTAATATATTATCAATTGATGTATATATTTTAAAGTTGGTGAATCTTAGATTTTTTTTCCGTTACAAAAATAAAATTCAAATAAGTAATAAATTGGCAAAATAGAAAACAAAAAATAAAAAAATAAAAATTAATGATGTGAACGAATTTTATTCCATTTTCATTTAAATAAGTTTTTTATTTAAATAACCAATAAGGGCTCCAATTGTTTTTTAGTATTTTAGTATTTAATTTTTTAGAATTTTTTTAAATATTTTATTTTTTAGAATTTTTATTTAAATAAACTTTGTTTTCAGTCTTTTGAGTGACTGAAAATACTAAGAACGCAAAAAATATTTTGGAGTTTTGTGTTATAAATTTAACTTTGTTTTCGAAAATGTATTTTCAAAAATATTAAAATAAACAAGTTTTTGATGTTTTAAAAATTGAAAATAAAAAACAGCTTGAAAACACTAAATAGGACGAGCCTATTCATGTGTCTTGAAATTATAATTTAAGTGGCTTATATTATAAGTGTTGGTAAAAATGTGTGATAAAAAGCCATTGTAAACATGGCCCATGAAACGTATGGATGAAAATTATGTTTGATGGGTTTGATCAAACGAAATTATAATTTAAGTTATGCCAAACATATGCTAAAGTTTAACTTTAAAAGATGAAATTACATTTGGAGACACTATAGTCACGGAGAGTTTGTATTGACAATTTTTTTTATTAATATACCAAATACCAATTGTAATATATGTTGAATATTGTTGCACGTAACCATCACTTTGATTGTATTATCAAGTAATATTATGATTACATAAATAAAAATAACGATTCAAATATGTATCATTTATTTTTAGAAGGTCCCTTTCTAGGTTCAAGATTAAAAATGTTTGTGGTTAGCTTTTTACTAATTTACTTATTCCAAAGACTTCTTATTTAAGTGCTCGTTTGGTAAAGATTATAAACTAGTTTATTTGACCAAAACAGTTTATTTGATCAAGAATAGTAAAAAATGACGGTTATCAAGGCAAATTTTGATATCAAATAAACTATTTTGGTCAAATAAACTGGTTTATAAACTCTACCAAACGGACTCTAAATTTCACGTCATTGCTCAATTTGTAAAATAAAACAAACTATATAAGTTATATGCGACTCACTGACTTGACACTAATTCTTATGATTTGATAATGATTGAGTAGTTTAATTTAAAACATTTTCGAGTGATTAAAGTCATTTAACATCTTACTACTTCTCCCCTTACGAGATTAAGTTGCATTTTTTAAAATTTTAGAGTAAAAAAGGCCACTTGATCCCAATAGCTATAATTGATTTCGCTTTTTCAATAAACAAGTCAATTCATTCCAGAGCATTCATTCTCGACTAGAGTTGAATTTTCTTATTCAACAAAAATTATAAATGGATAAACTCACTCGATCTCAAATAGTTTTCTTCAATTGGGTCAAGTTAATTTGTTGAGCAAGTTTCTAAAGTTATCAAACTCATGTTTTTTAATTGTCATATTCAACATGTATTAAAAATAATAAAGTGCAATCGATCTTCAACATCTCTACTTTTGCATTGTATAACGATTCAATCCTTACTACATCAACACCTTATTGATTATTGCTTTCTTACGAGTTGAACAAAAGTACTTGTCTAAACTACAGAAAAATAATCTTATTTCATGACACGAAAAGATGAAAGGCCAAATCTTTTAGACTTATTAATTAGAATGATCCATAAATAAAGATGGGACCCACATTCTACTAATCCCTGAAAAAATAAAAAATCAAAAAATCAAAAGGCAGTGCCAATAAAGGGCCCCATGAGGCATTATTTTATTACATGTTGGTATTGGTATTGGTATGGATTTTCGTGTCTAATTTACTACGTCAAACACGTATAATTATATGGAAAAGTCTTGTTGTACACCCCGGATGATCACATGGCGTTCACATGAGCCGGTAAAAGACCAAGTTGCCCCCTCAAATACGCCAAATAACAACTGAAAATTTTGGGTTTTATTAACTTGAGTTATACATTTTCTCTCACAAAGAAAGCCTCATCTTCACCAAGTAATATCTCCACTTCCTATGATCGAAATTTTGGGTTTTATTCACTTGAGTTATCCATTTTCAACGACAAAGAAATCCTCAAATTCACGTGTAATATCTCCACTTCCCGGCGCTTGTCTCCAAATATATTCAAACAAACAATTCTTCCTTCCCAAGATCTATCCCTCTTCATATATTCTTTCATCGCTCGTTTCCACTTTCTTTTATGTAGACTAGTTTACGAGTTCAAAATGGTCATTTTTCAAAGGATTCGTTTTTCCAAAAAGTTCATAAATTTAACAATTGGGAATTTGTAGTATGTGGGTGAAATGGTACTTGCAATTTACTATGCCTGTTTTTTTATGGTGAAATGTGGGTTTTATTTCTGTTTAATAATGGTTTAGACTTCAGTTGTTGGCTCTGGTATATGATGATCTTTTTTACAGTTTCAAGTAGTTCTTTCCAAATTGAGTTCCAGATGGCCCTTGAAAATTGTGATAATTTGACCTTAAATTGTTAATTTATATGAGAAACACAGATTTCTAATTTGGCATATTTGAGGCCACAAAATTTGATACAGATTTGCAGATTATATATGCTCTTTTGTAGCTGATTATTGATGTTTATTCTTTAGTGCATTGTACACGAAAATGATAGGGGTTCAATACGGGTCTGTGCTATTGTGATTTAGTTTTACCCAGAAGCTTAAGGAAACAGAGAGTGCATTTGTGCATTTTCTAGAATTACTTGTATGGCTGATGTAGCATGAACCATGGGAATGGGAATAATTCAACTTAGCAACGAAATGATTTATGTATTCCCATGGTTTTTAAGTGTAACCAAACAAGGGAAATATGGAATATGCAAGCAATCAAATGGTAGGATACATGAAATATGGAATATGCATAACATGAATACTGTAGGATGCAAGAAATATGAAGCTGTATGTAATGCTATATTCCTATTAATCAGTAGTAACCTTGATTTTCTTGGTTAACTTTGAATACTTCTTCATTGATTGAACCGAGTTTATTGATTGTTGAGAGAGACTTTGTTGATTGTAAAGGAAATGAGACTTTGTTGATTGTTGAGAGAGACGGTTATTGATTGTATTGACATTGTGAAAGAGTTGATTTGCAAGGGAATTGAGGCATTGGAACTGGAATTAGAAACGCATACATTAATATATGAATGAGATTGTTTATTGATTAATCCACGGTTATTCCACGTTTATTGATTTTTATTCAATTTCTGCAAGGAATTGAGGCATTGTTTAATCCACGTATATTCCACGTTTATATAATTGATTGATGATTTGAGAAAGATCATGATTAATCTATTTGCGTTATGGTGTAGCTATTGTCATGTCAGGGAGCAATGAAGGAATATGCTACGGTTGTAGAAAGTCGGGTCACTTGTTAGAGGATTGCAAGCAAAAACGACGATGCCCACGATGTGGGAAGGGATATGTAAAATGGATGCAAGTAGTGAAGGTGTTAAAGACCAAAGGAAGGCTTTTTTTCTGCTGCAGTGAGGAAGAATGCACATATTTCAAATGGGATAACGGTAAATCGAGTGGGGGGTTCGTTGAGGGGCAATCAAGTAGCGTTGGATTGGACAAATCTGTGGGCAAAGAGATAAATGAAGAATTAAGCAGCATGTTCAAACTGTTAGCAAGTATATCTGAGGAAAAAGATGTCGAGATTTCGCTCAATCTCACAATCCGCAAGGGCCAAGGAAAGGGGAAGGAGTTAGATAGTTAGATTAAAATATATTGTAATTGAAGTAGTAGGGTTTGGGTTTATGTCTACATTTTGTTGTAATCCATCAATCGAACTATTTGGATTTGTATGTAAATCTCAAATTAAACAAAATGTTTGACCAATCCATGTTTGATTTTCATACATTTACAACATAAAATCATATATTTTCTTGAACGAAAGTCAAAATGATCTTTTTATAAATACTAGACATAAAAACTATCTATCGTAATGATTTTGAGGTAAATGGAAAGTAGGATTTGCTAAGAAATGCCTCGACATTTGTTCTTTGGTGGTTGAACTAGAGGATTCATTGACATGAAGGGATGACTCGACCCATCATTTGGCACCAAGTTATCTCCATAACCGGGGAGATATGTTTGATATTGAGCATCCTGCGAATAGTTGAACATGTGGTAATGGGCTTCTTCACGTGCCTGGATTAAGCTTTCACTAGCATGATTTATGTTGGACTGTGTAACGGTATTTCCTTTGCTTGAAGTAGAAGCTACCTGTGCAAACAGCAAACAAACAGTACATTAATTGAACCACAAATAAAAAAAAAACAAAATTGAAACAAACCCCATATACATAGTTAGAGAAAAAAAAAAAAAAAAAATTTTTTTGCGGAAAAGGCACAGGCGATCGCTTCAGAATTTTATGGGCGATCGCCCAGCAGATGCATTATGCATTCTCACTCATTGGGCTTGTGACTGTAGGCGATCGCCCAAAGATAGTGTTATGGGCGATCGCCCAGGCCAATTCTGGCAGTTTCATTTTTTTTTTTTTTTTTCTTTACTTACCTTCTTTTTCGTTGAACCTGATTCCAATGGACCCTTTTTCCAAGCTTTTTGGTGCCCCTTCGTCTTTGAGAATTTTGGATCCAACATGTGCACACTATAGTCATTGTCGACTAATTCTCGATTCGTGGTTGCTTGAACACGAGAATGTCCGAAATGAGGTTACTACCACATGAAGATTTGTTCTTGAAATCTTCAAATTAATCATTTTCATTTCAAGCCAGTCCGTAATCTCTCGACATTGTTCTTCATCGTCAGCTACCACGTCAGCAACCTTGCGAAATGTCTCACATAATTCATCATATCGTAACTGAGCTGGTGTGTTAATCCAACCATTGTAATTAATCTTCATCCTAGTGTATGTCCGACTCACGTCTTTCCTCCATCGCCGTAAGATATATCTTTCCGGTACCACCGTGACATCATTCGAAATGAATACTATGATACAATGCTTGCAAAGTATCCCCCTAAATTCAAACAAGTGACAGCTACATACAATTTGACACGACTCCTTATCAAACAAAACACTAAATTTTTTTTTTTTTCATCCCATCGTCTAAAATTATAGATTCCAATACCTCAAAAGAGATTCCCAAAGGTCTCTCATCGATCGATATAATCCGACAATACACCATGCCAGAGAACTCTTCTTGAAATTCTTTGAATTTGGATATAGTATATGCTTCCCGAATTGTTTCTCCATTCCAAACTTTGTTGCGCAAGGAATCATCCGAGAAAATGACTTGAAGTCACTTTGAAACTCTTTCTCAACTTTACTCCTCAAAGCCCGCTCGTCTTTTCGACAAATTGTTTCAATGTGGTTTTTGAATGGACGTATCCATCAAAAAAAGCATTCATGCTTTCACTCCGTTGTGTCGTGAGACATCCCCGCCCAAAAACTAGTCCTCAAATAACAAGGCACCCAACGTCTGCGTTCTCTATACGATCCTAATAACCAATCATGATCCTCAAGATCGTGGCTAGCAATCATAGAATTCCAACATCGCTCAAAATCTTACGAGTTTGTGATTCGTAAACCACATAGTGGATGACCGAAAGTATAGCTCCTTATTATCGTGTCCCCAAATTTCTCGGGCAACTTCTTCAAGATATGCCACAAACACCATCTATGCCTAGTATCCAGGAAAGACAATTGAAATTGCATTTTGCATCGCCTGCCTTGATCAAGAATTATTCCAATAGAGCTTTGCCTTCCATGCACTCAAGCCATGTCCTAAACAACCATGTGAATGTCTCTGCGTATCCTCATTGGAAATTAAACCACATCCAAGCAAATTGTCGATTGTCCGTGATGGTTAACACCAACAAAAGGAGCAAACGGCATGTCATATCTATTAGTTAGGTACGTGGTATCAAAGGTCACGGCATCCCCAAATTCTTTAGACGCTTCTCTACACCTATTATCACCCAAAACACATTTTTCAATCGACACTCTTCGTCCAAATCTACACTAAAGTAAAACCAGGACATTGTGCTTGCATTTTTGAGAAATAGCCTTTGTAATGCTTGAGCATCTCTCGTCCCCAAGTCTCAAACGCCGAACTTTATCAATATAGTTTCGACAATCCTTTTCAATGAATGTCATCGCTCATAACCACCGCTTCAACGACAATTTGGTGTAACTTTTGTGTAACGGAATTCCCGCAATATCATTCACTTCAAGCCTTCGTTTCACGTTGTCACTAAGTTGTCTATTGCACCGATACAACCTAGACTTCGAAGGACTAGTTTTGTGGTTATGCTCCAGTTGAACTTTAGTTAATCGCCATGACCCACTTGCATCAGATACAGCAGTCACCCTAGCATTGCATCCTGTTTGAATTGTCGGCTGAGGTTTCAAAGAAGTACTTGTATTACTTGTTCTTCGGCCTTCTCGACTACATGTAAACGTCACATTTCTTACAACCCCATCATCACCCTTCCTCGAATTACGTTTTCTAACTGGAAAACCCACACGAGATGCATAGCTCTTGTAAAATTCAAAGACTTCGTTAAGCTCCTTAAACTTCATTCCCACCTCAGGTTCAATCTCATTCGGTTCTTCGACCCAATCATCATTTAAACCATGAGAATTCTCTATTTCTATCTCATCATCTTGAATATATTCATCATCACCCACAAACATATTCATATTCACTGTCGCATCTTCGGAAAGTGAAACGAAATTTCCTAAATACAAATATCGACATTAATAATTTTTGTTAGCTATGTAACCCAAAAAATTATTTGCGACTATGGTAAATACATAACTTCTCTAATGTATATAACACAAAAATATGGTAAAAATTAAACTTTCAAATGTGAATAAATAATACCTATTTCGGACATAGTGATAGATAACTTGGATGGCAAATAAAATTTCACGTTAAAGATGGAAGAAACAAGGTTGTTGGGAGCGTCGTGGGAGAATCATGGAAAGAAAATAAGAAATGAAAATTTTTTACCAATTTTTATGAATAAGTGAATGAGTGAATCTGGAAAACCCACGAAATTTTCAATGAATACGTTAAATGGCATTTAATTCGGTAGAAATATGGTTCCAGCATTAATTAGGATTCAAATTTTTCCAAATCAATATCTCGCGATATATTGAAATATATCGCGAGATATTGATTTCTCATCTCGCGGTAAACGGTGCGGTCATCCGCGGTGTACAGGAAGCGGGATTGTAATTATATTCCATCACAACTCGAACTCTTCTAAAAATTAGAATTCAAAAATATGTCACACATTATATACAATTATAGAAGAATGATCTTCTAAGCAGTGATGATATGATATATCTATTTAATGGATAATAGTGGATTCCACATATTTTTCAATCTATAAATAAAATATACATTAAATAGATATGTCATATTATCGGTGCTTAAGAGATTATTCATCTACAATTATATGCCACTTTAAGGTCATCAAAATAAAAACCCGCACAACAATATTTGAGATGTTCGACTGAACGGACCAAATTTAAAGAAGAAGAAAAAATTAAATTTTTTATAGAGCCGTTATGCATTAGACACGACTTTGTAAACTTAACCCTTCCGATTCTCAAACAGATGAAATTCCTGGACCAAAGTAATCATGGCTTTCCGAACGCCCATCTGCTACTTTCTTATTACTTTTGGAAATTCATTACTCAAAAAGCCACTTTTTTGGATCTGAAAAGTTAAAGAGGACTTCTGGAAGGGTGCAAGAATAAACTTATAAGCTTGATGAAAAAAAGCAGATTATTCTTTTCTTAAGGCGCAAGCTGTGCTCAGAAACATAGAACAAAGAAAAAAGAAAAATTGACAAAGAGCATGATTGGTTTAGCTAAAAAGGTTTCTTATAAGTAAATTTACTTGAGAGGAAAGAAACTTAAAGAGGAAAGAAGTAAGTTTTAAAATAATAATTTTTTTTTGTAAATTTGAAAATAAGTTACTTATTTGACAGTAATATAAAAACATGTTTGTTATTGCTTATAAGTACTTATAAACTAATCAAACATCATTTTCATCCACACAGTTCGTAGGATCCACAATTTTTATCCACATATTTCGTAGGACTCACTGCTTATAATCTACAATTTTTCTAGTAAACATACATTAAGATATCTAAATAAGTTTGAAAATTAAAATTTCTTAAAATAACTTTTTACTTTTTTTAAAAGCTTAGCTAAAATTTGGCTGAGCTTAAGAATTTATTTATAAGTAAATAAATAATTTTTGACAAAAATAATTTATTTATGGGTGAAAGATGAAAATAATTATATGAGTGATTAGACTATTAGGGACCGTTTGGTTTGTGGATAAAACTATTTATCGGGATAAAAATTATCCGGATAACAAGTTTATCATTATCTTGTTTAATTCATTTAGATATAAGTCATATTTTCGTAAAAAATAAAATTCTATCATTATTCTTAATTTAAAAAAAAATAAAAACTAAAACTAAAAGAAAAAAATTAGGTAGAGCGGTGGGTAGTGTTAGTAGACGGTGGCGATTATCTTAGAATATGGATATTAAAAATAAATTTACTATGATTTATAAAATGCATGTTCATTTTTAAAAAAAATATGAGTGATTGTTTATCTCTGTCTTCCTATTTTGGAGGATAAAATTATTCTCATTTTTAGCTTAAACCGGGTATAGCCTAGTAAGTGGGCTTGGAAGTGTGGCCATATATAGAGGATGGAGAAATAATTTTTTTTCAGAAAAAATTAGGATATCCATCTATTTTTATTTAAGAAATTGATATATACTAGTGGATGTAATAATATTACTGACCAATTTTTAGAATATATTGAAAATATAAATTTTTAGATATTTGCAATTATTGGTTATTGATCACAATTAATATAACGGTAATTATATTAACACAACACTTTTTATTTTTTGCACCATATTTTAATTACATTTAACATTCTTAATCTATGAACATTATAACACTCATGTCCCTAATTTTTTTTTATCACATTTATATCCTCAACTTTTCATTAATTAGCACATTTTGTGTTTGATAACGGTTTCCGTTTAAAACATTTGTTGGAAATTCGTAAAAAGACTGATTTGTCTGTCATATTTTTAAAAAAACAATAGATATAAAAGTGCGATAAAATATTTTTCTTCATTTCAAAACACGTAAAATAAAATATCTCGACAAAAACCATCATTAATGATGAAATGTGCCAATTAATGAAAGTTGAAGATAAAAATTCGAAGATAAAAAATTAAGAATATAATTGCAACAATGAATAAAAGTTGATGATCTTAAGTACAATTAAAATGTGATGCACTTTTAACAAATTGTAGTGTGAATATAACCATTCTTAATATAATTCATAGTTACCTGAAAAACAACAATAATTTTTAATTATCATTTATTGGCCAACCATTTACTTTTAAATTTTAAGTAACTAAGGTAAACGCACATTAGTCTGAATATTCCCCAATTTTCACACTTTCATAAATCCAAAGCCATAATCTTCCTCTCCGTGGATTCTTCAATTTTTCACATTTGAAACTAAATCTTCACAAAAAATATTTGATATCTATGTGAATTCATTATTTTCTCTATTAATTCCACGATTTCATCCAATCATTTTTCCTTTTCAACCTGATATATATCCAAATTCTAACAATTGTGACTAGTTGGACAGCAGACAAGAGAACTTAGGGTTAATTGGCAAATTCTAACAATTGCGTTTTGTTACTTTGAACCGTGTCGAAAGCTCCAGAAGGAAATTTGTACAAATGGCACACAAATCATCGTTGTTGGTGGGATTTTTTTTTTTTTTTTTTGTTGAATAAAATTCAGTTTTATTTGTATAATTGATTATAAAATCGAGTCATGACGGTTGACAGTGGCGATTGGATTTTGAGGCAACAATGTTTGTCGGATATTAGAGTTCTTGATTAATCTTTAATTTTGATAAACAATCTATGTTGTTGCGAATTGCTACTTCATTTTATTACGTTTGTTTGTGAATACATCATTTTGTTACCAGACTCATAACGGAATATGATGTTGGATTTTGTTCAACATTGATTCTGTAAATGTTTTTTGCTGACTAAAACTTTTTCTTGTTGCAATAAATTGTTGATTCGGTTTGGGATCTTAGGAATGAATGTTGGTAAATTTCATTTTCAAATTTCAAAATAGGAAAGATTATGTTGGATAAGATTTTTAGAAAATTGAATTGGCTTTAATTAAGATAACATTTAAAAAAAAAAAAAAAAGAGTGTTTAAATACCTAGTAAATTTCAATTTAAAAATAATCAATAGTACATTTCAATTTAATTACAATTATCAATATTTTTCAATTGATGGTTAGAAATTAGTGTAGATGTGTAATTAACCCAATTTTTTAATTTATAATTTAGAAAAGATAATGATTGAGGATCTAATTTTAATTAAACAAATTGTTTAAGTAACTTTTTTTTTTGGTGCCCAAGTATCCCAACTTCCTCAGACTAAATCCTAGATCCCCAAGATCTTTTTCCCTAGAACTTTGGAGGAGATAAATCGCGAGTTATGCTTCAACTGGCTCCTAGGTTACCCTCATCCGACTGTACACTTCTGCGCATAAGGAGTCGCCCCCAAAGTAATTGTTCTATACCGAATAAAATCCACCTGCAGGTTCCCATCAAGATTCGAACTCCCACCCTACCGCTGGAAACAAGCCTTATGCTGATTGTTCCACTAGTTGAACTATGTCCCGAGAGACAATTGTTTAAGTAATTTTTACATTTGCTTATGTTGTTTCTAATATTACCCATTTATTGAATCACCGACCCTAAATTGATATTAAAAAAAAAAAAGGCCTCGAGCAATATTAAGTCAAAGGTTGGAACTATCACCTTGTTCCATTTTCTAACTCTAGGGCACATAAAGAGATACATTTTGTGTGGTGCCAATCAATTTCAATTGGCATTTTCAGGTGTTTGTGTGGGGCCAAATGTAAATTATTTGATTTGATTGACATGTTCAATTATCTGTTTAAATGTTTAAGCTGATACATTTTTTTAGTTAGTATATATATATTTTTAGTTAGTGTCAATTGTGTAGTGTCAATCAATTTTCATTGGCATTTATATATGTTAAATTATCTCGTCTAAATACCTAAGTTATTAAAAAATATATATATTTATTTTTTATACATATAATTTTCAACACGTCTCCCACGTACAATTCAAATTCATTTTAGTTACATTTAAATGAATAACATATACAAGAAGTAGAAAAACACTTGTGCATAAAACCTTTTATATAGATACTAGTTTTTGATACGTGCTTTGACAGACGTTGCTTGAATATATATAGATATGTATAAAAAATTGTAAATGTATAATACCCAAATAATATATATATATAAAATATATTTTTGAATATATTATTTAATACAATTAATTCTTAAGTCAATGTAGTAAAATATTAAATAATCACGAATTATATAAACCAAATAAGCTCATACCAAAAACTTAGAAAAACTAAATACTAAGATTCGTATACATTAATAAAAAGTAACGTTCAACAACTCAAAAGTCAAATATTAATGTACAATTTGCTTATATGTATAAATGTAAAAATTACTTACCATTTTAATAATATTTATAATTTTACAAATTTAACTTTTTTATTTTAAAAACATTGTCCATAACTCTATATATATATATATATATATATATATATATATATATATATACAAAAAAAAAAAAGTTGAAAATGGGCTAAAAGCCAATCTATGTCATTGGTATGTGACACCCACACAAAAGAAACCAAAAAAAAAAAAAAAAAATGGAAAAGTTGAAACTGGGCTAAAAGTCCAATTTATTCTATTGGTGGTACTGCTCGACATCCACACCCCGAAAAAAAAAAAAAAAAGGAGAAAAATTTGAAAATAGGCTAAATGCTCAATTTATTCCATTGGTATGTAGATGTCGAGCTGCTCAACTTGACACCCAAAATTTTTTTTTGTGTTTGTCGAGCTGTTGGAAAAAAAAAAATTTAGCTTGCTTGACAAACACACAAAAAAATTTAGAAAAAAATTAACCCATTTTAATTGGCATGCTTGACACTTCTTGTATTCTCCACAAACACAAACACAAACACAAACACAAAAAAGAAAAATAATATTTGGGTAGTGTCGAACTCCTCAAATAAAAAAAAATTTGGTCTTATTAATTTTTTTGTTAAAAAAAAATTAATTCTCAAACATCCTCCAACATATCTATTTAATAACATTTAGTTAGAATAATCTGTACAAACAATTTTGAAAAATGTAGGAACGAATTGTATACAATTTATTTATAAGATAAAATATCAAAAAAATTAGTAAAAAATTGAATAAAAATATATTTGCTACTAAGATCTAAAATAAAAACAAAAACACCACACAAAAAAAGAAATAAAAAAAAGGTCAAAATTGATTGTTGGGTCTCGACAAACACACACAACCAAATATTAAAAAATAATAATAATAAAGAAATGTCAAAATGGGCCTTTTGATTGTTGGGTGTTGTGACACCCAAATAATAAAAAAAAAAAGTCAAAATGCTCGACAATAAAAAAAAATATCAAAATCAAAAATTGCAGCTAGCAAAGAAAATTCAAATGTCCACATTTAATGGGTGTCAGATTTTAATAAAAAAAGACAAAAAAAAAGAGGTGAAAGGCATTAATCTAAAGAAAAAAAAAGTAAAAATCAATAAAAAATTACGGCTAGTGAAAGAAAATTCAATGCCCATATTTAATGGTGAAACAATGACGTATTGGATGAAAAAACTACAGTAAAAAAATTAAAACTCTTATATTATTGTAGGGATATCTTTGTTAATCAAATACACTGTATCATAACCAAGTATGCATGTGTGTGTGTTTGTGTCTCTTTCTCTATGATTAAAAATGTGTTTATGTGGGACTGGAGGAATATTATTGAACAAATTACATAAACTAAAAGATTTGAGTGTTAATATTCAAAGAAAGTGGCGGAGTCGGAATTTTTAGTTTTGGGGTACTACGGTGTTTGAAGGTGTTACTTCGGTCGATGGCACAATGGTAGAATGCAAAAAACGACATTTGAAGAAAAAAAATAAAGCTGCGGTTTTTATTCAAAAACTTTGTTATCAACTTTGGACCAACTTTACATAAACATACATATAAAATAGTAAAGAAAAAAAAAAGATTCATCATTTTATTCAAAAATATCAAGTTTGATTACATAATGCTCGGAAAAAACTAAATTGAAATTATAGTTACCCGAAAATAAAGCAAACAAAATACGAAAAGTTCATTTCCAATAAATAAGAGAAGAAAAAACACAATTATGTTTGAGTTAATTGAAAAAATATAGAAAAACTCACCGTCATGACAAGAGTCATAACATTTTTCACAACTTTCTTCGTAAATTGAGTATTTGCGTTAAGAAGTATAGTGTAAATTCAACTTATATATTGATTAATAATTTAATCTTTAATCGATATTGAATTTAACTCTTAACATTTTCCTGCAAGATGGTAGTTCATTTGAGTGCATCAATCTTAAAATTCGAATGATCGCTTGAACTTTATACATATCATATTATCTATACTAATTCTAAAAGTCCCTTAAAGGAAGAAACATTTTTAGACGATATTGCTCATCAAATAACTTATAATTCCTAAAATTATCTTTCAATTAAAATAATTTATTTTGATTTTAATTTAAACTATTTAATACTATATAAATATTGTATTTTGATCATTGAAAGTGATTTGTCTCTTTAAATTGTATTATATATTGTAATTAATGAAAATAAATAAAAATATACTAATAAATTTTTTAATATATTGAAATTATTATCTTTAATTGTAAACAATCAAAGAGTCAATTTTATTATGCACGAGAATTTAAGCAAATTCCTTCATCAATATAACAAAACAAGATGAATTTGGCTTTGCATTTCGATTTTCTTATTATTGATTCATATTTTCTTCCTCTGTTATTCGTCTTTGTTTTTTACTATGCCAAGAATATTTTTTTCCTCGCAATGACGATTTTAATATTTGATAATTAGTTTGATAGTAATGTGGTAATAATGGATGTGTTAATTTTTCATGAATGATTCACTAATTTTAAGAATATATATGATGGTAATATTCATTTAAATTTTGATTTCCATAACTTTTTTTTCTTGATTTAGAATATTTGTTCGATGTAAAAATGTTAATTATTGTGGTAGTCTTGATAACAAAGGGATTTAAGCTCGAATGATGTTTTATATCATTTTGTAAGCAATTAAACGTATATTTATTGTGGAAGAACGAGTTAGAACAAGGAGAATTGGTGTTACTCTAATTCTTTCAAGTACGCGGCTGAAGAAGACATAATTTGGATAAAGTGAATCATGTTATGCATAAGGTGAAGGTAAATATCGCATAATAAGTGATTTTATGTGATGAGTTAAAATCATTGTCTAAATATCTGGTTGTTTTGAATTTTCTTGAAATTTAATAATATTTCAGATGAAATTACGAGCAAGAATGCATGAAGGGAACAAAAAAAAAATCTTTAATTTATGGGTGCATTAAAATTGAATGGATATAGAAAATTCTTCATTATCTTATGCCAAAAAATTTTGAGATTCTTTTTTCTGAGAATTAATTACCTAAAAAAGCTAAATATTTTATTTTGTGTGCTTTTTATAATGATATAAATACAGAAAATCAATGAAAAATTATGTTATACTTATATCTACTATTGTCATGTATTTTAGAATTTGATACTAATTTTCATAAAAGAAAGTTACATTTTCTGATATGCCATTAGATATATGTTTTAAAATATAATTAAAATAGTATCAATAATCTTTCAAACTTAACATTCATGTAGGCCATGTATTTTTTAATGAACCACATGTTTTACCAAGAATTTTAAATATAATTCTTTAGTTGGTCATAATTATTGATGAACTTATGATTGTAAATGAGTTTCATTTAAGTGTTATATTCATCTATAATTTTAAAATAAAAAAATCATAATATTATTACAAAATCACGTGCAATGCACGCATTCTTAACTAGTAATAATAAATGGCCTTCTCCATTCTAAGTTTCTATTAACATTTCATATATTCTTTCCTTTTTTTCTTTTCTTGTAACTTGTTCAAGTAAAGAGTGAGGGTTCTGTGTAGTCATCGAGTCCCAGTTCCTTCATGGTATCAATCACGTCTTGTGCACTGAGAGCAGTACGACTCTCCTCAATACGTTTTTAATTTGCTTCTTGGGTGATGATCGCTACGAACTCGGACATGCATTCTCGAATGCTCTCCTTTGCCTAGTTACTAATCGTCGCCTCCAGAGGGAGAATACTTCTCATGATTCTAACCAAGTTAGCAAGTGGAATTTTAGGATTGCTTGTGGAGCTATTTTGGTTGTTTTTCTCAGACCCTAAATTGATAAAAAAGAAAAAAGAAAAAAGGCCATCAATGTAAAGTTTGATTATCTATCGAAACTTAATGATTCCAGCTAACCACATTAAGGCGATCATAATTTAAACATTAGACTAATAAACCTTAAACATGCAGATAGAGAAGATGATTGCAAAAAATGTTGGATATTGGTTTAAATATGTCGAGAAATTAACTAAGTGTTAAAAACAACGAAAGTGACTTCGTGTCAACTTGGCTAAATATACAAGACCCAACCTAATCCGTTTAGACAAATTAGTTTGCCACTTGACGCGGAGAAAGGAGTTCGACCGCCCGGTCGGTCGCGGGGTCGGGGGGCGCCCCTCATGGGGCTCGGGGCAACGCCCGAAAAAAAAATTCAGATTTATCCGCATGTTTAAAGGGTATATTTGACATCTCGAAACCAATATCGAATGAATGAAAAATTATGAAAAAGGACAAAATCGGGTCAAAGTTTGACCATGCGATCGCATGGTTAATTTACACTGCGATCGCAACTTGCTTAAATTTTAAGCAGAATGTATTTTGGTCCTTCCATGCGATCGCATGGTTAATCTGGATGAAGTTTTATTTTCAAAATTGCACCATGCGATCGCAGCATGGTAAAACCATGTGATCGCATAGGTTTACGCGCAAACAGACATGTCCTTATGAAGTGTTGCACGATTTGGTTCAATACTTTTTCGTTTCCAACTGATCTTCAGCGTTAAATAGGACCTTTGGACGTCCATATTTACAGAGAATTGATACAGAAAGATAAGCAAACACAAAGAACTCATTTCATCATTTCTTAAACTAAGTTTCTTGCATTTGTTGCAGAAATTCTGGTTGTTCATTTCATTCTTCATCCGTTGGAGTACAAAACCAATTTTGGTTCGTTGTACTTGAGTTTTTGAATGCTACAAAACTCAAGTGAAGTCGTTGTATCTTTGGAGTCAATTGCCAAAGACCGAAGGCACCTTTGCGGGGCAATATTGACTTAAGGACAAATAGTTCAACTCTTGTCTTGACTATTATTTCTTTCATTTTCGATTTCTGATTTCTACTGCTTTGGGTCATTTACACAAAAATCCGCCAACAAAAAATAGATGTTTAATTATTGAAGTATTAATATGAACCAATTAACATAAATTAAATATAAAACCTTACACACGCAAATGAAAAAAGAGTCTATAACATATTTGAAATCAATAATATATCAAGAAGTTGAAAAGCCTTGTTCATGCATAGAACCTATTCGAGAACACTACAAGAAATTTCACTTTAACGATGCAATTTTTTATTGTAGAAAGTCATTTTTACGTTGTTTTGTCAAAAATTTCAATAGATTTGCCTAATTTTTCTACCACGTGTACATTCCCATAATGATGGTGTTTTTCCAAAATCAAATTTTGAGCGGCACAAGAGGCATGCATAGATGCTGGCTTCGCCGATTGAAAACAACCCGTCTCGCCTTGAGGGGTAGCTATCACTACTTAGGTTATAGGAGAAAAAATGGTCGTCGAGAGACTTTACAAGACTAAAATTTTCGTTGTTAAAAGTGAAATTTTTTGTAGTGGAAATACAGCAAAAAAAATTTACATATATTTATTAATTTAATTTAAAATAACTAGTTATTATTATACTATTTATTTAATATTATCATTTTTACCTTCTGCCGTTTTTCAACTCTCTCTCTCTCTCACGGGCACAAAAAGGGACACTCTTTCGGTTTCTTCATTTTAGTTGTCATTTTTTTTTCAAGTGTTATTTATAAGTGTTTGGAGCCAAATGAAAATAAAATAAAATATTTGATCTTTATTTCTATTTATTTTAATTAACTGTTCCATTTATATTAATAGATTCATTTGATGAATAAATGTTTAGTTATTATATTTTTTGTCTCATAAAGATATACTTATTTTTTTATTCATTTATCATAAATTATAGTTCAATTTCTTTATTGATAGTATAGTTAATTTTTTTAATTTTCTATATGCTTTTATTTAACGTGTCTTATTATCAACAAATATAAAAAAAAAATTAGAAAAAATGTAAGTAAAATATATTTTTTCAAATATAATAACTAAATTTTCTTAATCTGTGTAAAAATAGAAATAAGTTTATCTTTATAAGACAGAAGAATATCAATTATTATAATAATTTACATTTAGGGTGCGTTTGATTGCAAGTATTGAATTTGGATGAAAATAAAATGAATTATAGGGAATTGAATTGTCAAGAAATTGTTAATTGAAAAATATCAATTTAGAAGACAAATTTTACCTGGAAAATAACCCCTCCCCCAAAAAACGTTTTCCTTATTTTCAAGAAAAATGTAGCCATTTATGTATAAATGAGAAAACATTTTACCTGGAAAAAAATGACTATCAATCAAACGTATAGTTGAAAAATAGGTGGAAAAATACTTTTTCCATAGAAAAATATGGCTACCAAACGTATTAGTTGAAAAATAGGTGGAAAAAAAAAGCTCTTTCATGAAAAATAGATTGCAATCAAACGCACTCTTAGTATATCTGATGAGAAAATAATTAAAATTGAAACATTATATTTTATTTAAGTCAATGCTTATCTAATATCATTATATTTAATTACTTTTATTTTTGAATTCCAAAACATTTGAGAAAATATTATTGGATGGAGTAAAAAAGTGTTGACGTTAAAATTTGAGCGACCTCCTTGTGAATAAATCCTTTATCACCTTATCGTCTACGTACTTATACATTTTTACACTGTTGGTGACCAAATATCGTCGTATCGGAAGAAATTTAGGTGACCGTTGCATTCTAACGGTCAAGTCAGTTGCCAAAAATAAGAGATAACAAAAGTTGGGTGTGGGGGAGACAAATAGATAGAGCTTTGACTAGGGTTTAATTTGCGTATCTTTTTTCTTGAAACAAGCATGGGTATTATCAATACAAGTTGTTTCTCTTCTAAAAAATTCTCTCTGACTTCTCTCTAGGCGGCGAAAAAGGAGAGTTTTCTCCTCATGGACTTTACCACCCACAAAACCACCCGACCCACCACCTTCTCTACCGGAAAACAATACCATTGACGACGGAAACACATCCCCAACAACATCTACTATAGAAATCAGACATATAGCAGCAAATTTGGGACAAAATAAATCTGTTTTGCATTGGGAAACGCGAGGCACGCATCCCAATGCACTCAATTCGACATCTTATGATCAGAATTTGGACATGGGACCATCACCAATGATCTCGAAGTCCACGAAAACCCCGAGAATGGTGTCCCCAACGTCCAATTTGACCGGAATCAATACCTTGGAAAAGCGTGCAATGATTTTAATTCGCGATCTTGTGGGCCCCACCAAGCTACATGCGCCTGACCCACAGTTAGGTAATGTTATGCCGACCACTCGACCAAAATTTCAGCCTGATCGGACACCGGACGCTCCGTAGGACCCAATTTTCGGATCGAGCGGTCACTCGGAAAAGCAGGCCATATCTGCGTCTGTGGACCTCCAAATTGAAAACGCGCCACATGCCCAGAATCAGCATGAAATTCCACACCTTCTTGTAAAAATCATCGAATTCCGGCAAGGTTGGTTCCGGGCCCCCCACGGGTGGCGGCGTGGGACCCACAGCGGCGAAAAAAAAAACAACTTGTTTGGCCGGTTAATCCACACCCGGATCCATCATCGGTTTTTCCCACAAGAGGACCGATCGCACTTAATCAAGGTAGACAAACATATGCTTCAATTGTTTACGGTCGTCTTACATTTTCACAAGCAGAGTGGAATGAAAGGAAATCTTTTACGCTATTTTAGCCGCTCCACGAGCTTGATTATTCACTCTATTACGCATAGGCCACCTAGGCTACATCGAGGTGAGCCGTCATTTATTTTGACTATGGAGGAAGATGCAGCGCTTTCTGAGCCATTCAAGTTTACACTTGTTGGCAAATTCTCACATCGAAAGCCTACTATGGCAAAGGTGCGTGATTGCTTTACGAAATTTGGATTCGTGGTGATTATAGGCTTGGCTTGATAGATAGCAAGCATGTATTGATTCACTTGACGCATGAAAATGATTATAGTAGATTGTTTTGCGTTCTTTATATTATATTGATGGGTGTCCTATGCGAGTCCTTAAATGGACATGTGACTTTGGACCGATTGTGAAACCCCAATTGCTCTGTTTGGTTGTCCTTCCCTTTATTACCGTGCATATGCGATCCAAGGGTGTGATTTTTGCTTTGGCTAAGATTGTGGGTATACCTTTGCGTATTGATGAGGCTCTCATGATTTGTTGAGACCTAGTGAGGCTAGGGTGCGTGTGGAGGTTAACTTAGAACATAAGTTACCCGAGCGGATCCGGATTGATAGGGGTGATGGTCGGAGTTTTGGCGGGGCATCGTGGTTTATGAGAAACCACCGTTATTTTGTTCTAAGTGTCGACATATGGGTAACTCTCTTGGTCGATGTCGAGCGGTGGCACACCTTTTGCTCCTTATCCCTCAGTTGCTCCATCGGGCCAGCCCCTCTAGTACTAGTTTGCCTCCTCCACTTACTCAGACTGTTTCTGCTCCTCCTGTTACTAGCACCGTTACTGAGATTACTGACAGGTCCAGAAAAGCTAAGGGTAAGGAAGTAGTTGTTGATCAGCCTCAACAGTGGGCCCCGATGACGATCGAGAGCACAAAGTAGACGAGGTGTTGATATCTCCACCTCTGCGCAGCCCCGCCACTTCTCTTGCGAGCCATAGCATGAGAGGTTCTCGCTTTGGTGTTCTTGCGGACCCCACACTTGATATAGTGCAGTGTTCTACAGTTGTTAGTTCTACTACTCTTGTTTCCACCATTTCTCAGACACAGCAAACTGTGGGCCCAGACTCGCGACATGTGGGTCCCACTATTGATTTCTCGCATAGTATTCATATGGGCCCCTCTTTGAGGCTCCTTTACTGCTTGGACCCGGCCGTCTCTCGACGGCCCCATCATACATTTCATCACTACTTCCTACTCCGATTCTCTCGGTTAGTCGAGTCGGATGTTTCTCGGCGATGGACCCGCCATATCACACATGGGCCCCACCGGCGATATTTTGCGAGACATCGGCTTTTGCCTATGATTACTCATTGCATGATAGGCTATTGACTATTGCGGGCCCCTACCTAGCCTCCTCCCTCGCGGTGGACCACTATCTTTGAGTCACGCTCGATTATTGATCCTGTCTATGGTTCTTCATTGCATGATAGACCAGGCTATCTCTGTGGGCCCCACCAAGACTTTGGCTCATTCGAATTCTTTGACCTTTTGCTTGACCATATGCTTGCTTTGCACCACGCGTCTTTGGGGTATGTTTGGATGACACAATTGATTCTAATCACGATACTAGCCCTCTCTCGGATTGCCGAGATAATGTCGAGGCTTCTTTTCTATCTATTTCATCGCCAGTTCCCTCGGATACATCTTGTTCATTCGGATGGGTACACACCAATGTGGTCACTTCGTAGGAGTTCACATGGTGATTTAAGCGGTTTGGATGAGCGACGGGGCCGATGGTTTCTTTTCGATCTTGAGTGGGGTCCCACATAGAGTTATTGCTCCCTGCGCTTTCTAGACCGATCACTCGGAGTATGTCGGTACTCATGGTTCCTCTCTCGGTCTTTGTGATGTCGGTCCTCATATGGAATGTTAGAAGTGCGTGCTTCAAGACTACGCAAGAGACTTAGGAAGCTTGTTCGATTACATCGTATTTTTTCCTCGCTCTTTTGGAGCCTTTTTACATTTGAGGATAGCTTTGACTTTGTTCGCCGCTCATTGGGTTTGATATCGGTGTCCGAACCGGTGGAGTAAGATTTGGTGTTTTGGAATGTGGGGGACGGCGTATGCGTGATTGTTGATCATCCCCGTTTCTTCATCTAATGATCGAGGATCCGAGATTGGCTAGACCTATCTTTTTATCGCTTTGTGTATGCTTCATGTTCTGTTGTAGGGCGAGGATTTATTTGAGGACTTCACGGTTTTCCAGTTGTGGATGGATGGCCTGGCTTGTTGGTGGTGACTTCAATGTCATTGCTCATGATGGTGAGCGGACGGGAGTCGCACTCGTGATAGAGAAGGCGATTTTGTGATATGATGATGGAGTGTGGATTGGTGATCTTTGGATTTTTCGGTAGTCCTTATACTTGGCATAATAGGAGGGTGTGGAAGAGACTTGATGAGGTTTTGATGAGTCGTGTGGCTGCATCCTTCTTTCGACGAGTTCTGATGAGGCATCTCAATCGGTCTACGCCCCGATCATTTGCCTTTGTTAATGAGTTGGGTTGAGGACCGAGGATGGGGGTGGGCCTAGGCAGCCTTTCGGTTCCTCAATGTTTGGTCCCGTCATCATGACTTTTTATCCTTTGTCTCTCAAAGTGGTCATACCCGACTCGGTTCTGAGGATGGTCGCTCTTTGGGAGAAGTGCTTTAGGATGAAGCGGGGACTTCGTTGGTGGAGTAGAAATGTGTTTGGGGATATATTTGAGAGAATTAGAGATCTTTGAGAGCGGGGTGGATGAGGTGAGATGAAATATGATTTGGATCCATCACCGCACATAGAGAACATTTACATCGAGTTCGAGCCCTCTTGAACCGTGCTTTGTCTATTGAGGAAGGCTTACGGAAAGCGTAAGGGTGGGACTCATTGGATGTGCGAAGGAGAGCACAACACGAGGTATTTTCATTCGGTGGTGCGGGCGCGCATGCGGGCCCGTATACATTCTATTAGATCTCGAGACGGAGAGACTTTTATGCGCATGCACGAGGAGATTCGGGGTTGTTGTTTCTTTTTCCGGGACCTCCTTTCGCTCCCTTGAGCAATCGACCAAATTTTACCAGATATTATCCCCTCTTTGGTTACTCAGGAGGATAATCAGGAGCTGAACCGACTTCCATCATTGGCTGAGGTTAGAGATGTAGTGTTTAGTATTGATGCAGATAGTGTGGCGGGTCCAGATGGGTTCACCTCTCATTTTTTTTCAAAGGTGTTGGGAAATTGTCAAGATGATGATGTTTTTCGTGCAGTTTTGGACTTCTTTGATGGTGGGCATCTGCCTAGGGGATTCTCTGCTACTTCTATAATCTTGCTTCCCAAGCGAGACAACGCTTGTCGATGGACAGAGTATAGACCGATTAGTCTTTGCACGGTGTTCAACAAGATTGTCACCAAGCTCCTGAACTCTCGCTTAAGTGTTGTTTTGCCTCGTATCATCTCTCTCACGTGAGTGGCTTTATTTGGGAGAGGGCGATTGGTGATAATGTCTTGTTGGCACAGGAGATGCTCCATACATTGGATACCCAGCCCGTGGGGCAATGTCATCCTTAAGCTAGATATGGCTAAGGCATATGACGAGTTAGGACCGGGACTTCTTGATGACCTGTGATGGAGAGATTTGGATTCGATTGGATGTGGAGGATAGGATCAAAGCGTTGTATTTACGAGTGCCATTTTTACGTCTTGGTGAATGGCGGGCCTTGTGGTTTCTTTCCTTCCTCTCGGAGGTCGAGACTGGGGATCCCATATCTCCTTCGTTGTTTATCATTGCGTGATTACTTCTCTGGGGTCTCACTCAAGTTTTCCAATAGTCTCCATCGATGGCATATATTCATAGAGGTGACACTCTTGTCTCACATCTTTGTTTTCTTGATGATATGATCATATTTGCCAATGGCCAAAGATAGTCGATAAAGAAATCGCATTGTTTGGAGCACTATGAGGGGGTCTCGCGGCGGTTGGTGAATAGAGACAAGAGTGGTCTTATTGTGCCTAAGAGGGCACCTCCTTCTAGGATTGAGATACTTGAGCACATTATCGTCTTTCGGCGTCGCAGAAGACTATCACATACTTGGGCATACCCTTGTTTGGGGGCCGAAAGACCTTCTTATATGATGATCTATTTCGGAAGGTCAAGAGCAAGATCTCTGGATGGGCCTTTAGTTTGCTATCTCCTGTGGCGGGGATTACTTTCTTGAGGTGCGTCCTTTCTTCCTTGCCTCTCTATCTTCTTGATTATGTAGCCTCCCAAGGCGGTGTTGAAGAAGTTAGAGAGTACATTTGCTAGATTCTTGTGGGATTCTAAAGATCGGGCTCACCGTATGCATTGGAAGAGATGGAAGGATATTTGCCTTCCTACTAATGAGGGTGGTTTGGGCTTCGAAGATTAGAGGGCGTGGTCCATGCTTTCTCTTTGAAGCTCGGTGGTTATTCGGATCACGTGATCGCTTTGGGCTCGATTTTCTTGAGCAAGTATTGCGAGGGCACCCACCCCTTCTAGCACCCATACCACATTACGCTCTGCGGTTTGGAGGAGGCTAAAGGGGTGGGACTCACAACGGAGCCCCACATCGCGTGGCGATTAGGTCGGGCGTATATTTTTCGGGCACGATTGTTGGATGGGTGACATGACTTTAGCTCAAATGTTTCCTCATAGGGAGCATACCTCCGTCCGTAGTTGAGTTTTTGATGATCTTGGATGGGATATCGATAGACTCTTGTTGGTCCTTCCACATGATATAGCAATCCGGGTTGGAAGTCTACCGCTTTGTCCGATGTTCTTGATAGACCTATGTGGAAAGAGACACCCCGGATGGTAGGTTTTCTACCAAGTCGGCATGGCGACTTGTTCATGACCGGGAGTACTCTTGAGCCTTTTGTCGTATGATTTGGAGCCCGATCATCCCGCAGAGACTATCTCTTTTTTTGTTGGAGATTGTGGCGGGGTTTGGTGCCGATGGATGTGATTATGAGAGGAGGATTCGGGCCCGCATGGCATCAAGGTGTCGAGTCTTTGTTGAGGTTGAGACCATCCGGCATGTCTTTATTGATAGCCACAGAGCTCACTGTGTATGGCAAGCACTTCTCGACTATTTTGGCATTCCCTCGGGGTTGGAGAGATGCTACACATAGATTTCGACTTGGAGATTCTCAAGCCGGTTTGTCGAAGTGGCCATATTCGCACTATCATCCCTTTCTTTGGTCTTTTGGTACATTTGGATGACTAGGAATGATCTGAAGCATCGTAGGATTGGCATGGAGCCCAATCGTATCATCTGGCGGGTCTATCACACTATTTCTTTACTACATATGGGAAGACTCTTTCGATTTGTGCATTGGCGTGGGGACCTTGATCTTGCCCCACATTTTGGTTTTACTCTTACTTCTCCTACCTCCGGCCCCCCTACTTTGGTTTATTGGCGTGCCCATTGGTTGGATCTACCAAGATCAATCTTGATGGATGCGTCGGGGATGGATTTGCAGTGGCGGGGGTGTTATCGAGAGATCTGCTGGGCGTTGTATCGGGGCCTTCTCTGCGGCTACGGAGACATACTTATTTTGGAAGCGAGTTGAGAGCCATTTTGGGGCATTGAGCTTGCCCGACGGATGGGTCTTGTGGACTTATGGATTGAGACTAACTCTACACTCGGCCATTCATTGCATTTCACGTGGTGGGGGCCGTGGGTGATTGATCAATACTCGACGCATCCGACATCTTCTTTCATTCGATCGAGACACAATTTCCCATATTTTCGAGAGAGGAAACCGGTCGTGACTCTTTAGCTTCCGGGGTTGGGACCAACGACATTATCGAGAGTATGGATCTTCGGACTTGCCGCGTCGTTCGCGTGGACTACTTGACCCAGCATGATATGGCCTTCCATCGGTTAGAGGTCTTTAGTTTTTGTTAGTTTGGTTTTCATTTGCTTTTGCTTTTGCTTTTCGAATTATGCACCGGAAGTAGTATCTCTTTATTTCTTTGTAGTTTGAGGAATTTTTTTCATTCGTTGTATGCTTGGAGGTCGGGTTCATATCCCCTCTGTGTACTACTATTTTATATAAATACTGATGGTAGGGGCATCCAAACCCCAACCACTGTCTGGTAGAGGCCTAAAACCATCTTGGGGATGTGTCTTTGGTCAAAAAAAAAAAAAAAAAACAAGCATGGGTATTTATAGTTGAATTTAGGTTAATTAGGTTAGTGACACTACTAGCCTAATTTAACACGTGTCACTCAAACTGTTAAGTTGTGGGGCTTATTTTGTTGCGCTACGCAGAGCCGAATCATGATCAACCTTCGCGGTAAGGTCTCCGTAGGGGTTGAAAGGGGGTAGGCGGGCCCCCTCTCGGGGACTCGAGGGCAGATCTCCCGAAAGGTCCACAATATTTGTATTTGCTTAAGTGAGAGTGTTTTTGAGATTTTGCCTTTGTAATTAGACTTTCCTATAATTTCATTATTACTAATGAATCTTCATTAGATTGCCTTAGAATAAATTTTAAGGTATCTGTGAACAAAAAACTCATCATTTATAGTGAAAATACTGCAGTGGCTGAAGACAGGAAGTAGTCTGACATTGAGACGAACTTGTATAAATCCTGGCGTTTTTTATATTTTGCCATTTATTTATTGTTCTAATCCTAACATGAAATGACAAAGTTGAGTTGAAATTATTGACTTTTCAAACCACTTTTAACATGAAATGACAAATTTGGCATTTGTACTTTGAAATAACATTTTGTTAATTAATGACAATTTGTCATTTCATGTTAAAAGTAGTTTGAAAAGTTAAAAATTTCGGGTCAAATAAACTAATTTTGGTTTATAATCTCTGTCAAACAGGCTTATAGGAATTGTATACCAAAAGTTATGCGCATTTGAAATTGTATCGCCATGACAACAAAATGGATGCATGCACCAATGGTCGTTGAAATTCGACTTTAACTCGAATTCTAATTTTTTAGGACTATTTTTGACGAGCTTGAGGAACAAAATTTAGGGCTCTTAGGTACCTTATATATACTTGGTGTATAAGTAATTGGAGATGATGCAATCTTATAAGAAAACAACACCTTATACATAAAATTCTAGGATTTCAGGATGGGAATAAACTTAATTCAAGGTTGAAGTGGAAGATTTTAAGGTGAAGATTGGGATTCTTACTTCAAGATTCAATACAAAATTTTCATGAAGTCAATTTTTTCTTTATTAATTTTCGATAATGTTCTTATTTTCATATAATTTCATGAATTTACATACTATGATGATAAGTGGCTAAACATAAAATTCTACGGTTTTGGGATGAGAACTAATTGATTCAAGGTTGAAGTGGAGATTGTTGGTCCCTTTAGATCCCAACCAGCACCAAAAGCAAACAAGAAAGTAAATGAAAGCGATAAAAAAACACGAGGATTTGTTTTGCCCTAAAGAGGGCCCGGATGTTCAGTCAAAAGACCTACTCACCCGTTGAGCATCCACTGAAGGATAACGCTCAAGCACTAAGCATCAACCATAGAACAACGGCAAAGAACCAATGTTTACAGAAATACAGAATACATCTCTCAATACTCAACTCTTATATCACTGGCGAAATCAAGAAATCATATCTCAGAACCCACAAGTTACTGTTCACCAGACCACATCACAAACCTACCCTTCTAATTTCTTAATCACCCAGAAAACTCTGTAAACCAACGGTTTACAGAGACAAAGAAAATCAAAGAAGTGAAGATGAAGAAGATGAATCGCAGAACCAGAGAGAGAGAGAGAGTATTTCGTATCCCAATGTCAATCCACAGAATGCGTACAATATACACTTCAATCCCTTTTCAGTTGAGAAGCCTCCAGAAGATTGATCACAAGCGTCCAATTATCCATGTGTCAGCATCTGAATGAATCACCATGTGGATTATAATCGTTAATTCATCAGACACGATTTTGGCATTTGAACTTGGGCTTCATCAGAACATATTATCAGTTGGGCTTGAAGTGCTTATTGGGCCAAATGGGCAACATTCTTAACATTCTCCACCTTGCTGTCTATTTGGTCATACCAGTAGTGCTTGAGGCTTCCAGCTTCAGTTTCACTTGCTCACGGTACCTGTAAGAAAGAGACTAGTTTAGCCACTATCCAAGTTCAACAAAGCTAAACAATTTTTGAATCTATTTAGGGGTAAAACTTTTGTTCCCATATCAGCTGGGTTAACCAAAGTTGAAATTTTATTCAACTTGATTATCTCTTTCTCAATTACATCTCTTATGAAATGAAATTTTACCTCAATGTGTTTTGTTCTGTCATGAAAGACAGGATTTTTACTTAAGTGAATAGCACTTTGACTGCAGAGTAAAGAACAATATGATTATTGATAAATCCTAATTCACTAAGTAAACCTTTTAACCAAATACCTTTCTTGATGGCATTTGTTGCAGCAATGTATTCGCCTCTGTGGAAGAAAGAGCAACCACTTTACAAGTTGGGATTTCCAACTTATACAACTATCATTTATTGTAAAAATATAAGCAGATGTGGATTTTTTGTTATCTCTGTCACCAGCAAAGTCGAGTCTACAAAACCACATAGAGAAATTCCCTCATTCCTCCTTTTAAATTCTAAGCCTAAGCTAGAAGATCCTTTTAAATATCGAAATAACCATTTCATTGCTTCCTAGTGATATTCACCAGGATTACTCATAAACCTGCTTAAGACACTTACAACATGAGCAATATCAGGTCTTGTACAAACCATTAAGTACATAATAGATCCTACAACATTAGCATAAGGAACCATTTCCATCATTTTTAATTCTTCTTCAGAATTAGGTGATTGATCGAGGAGGAGAGTTTGAAATGATTAGATAAAGGTAAGGTATGAGACTTAGCTTCATTCATTTACGAATCTTTCAAGCGATTTAAAATATAAGAGGATTGATTCGAAACAAAGAATTTAAGCTTACTGTTCCTATTGATTTCCATACCAAGGATTTTTCTAGCGGGCCTAGATTTTTCATTTCAAATTCATTACTCAACTTCTGTTTTACAAGTTGAATCTCTTTCCTATCAGAACCAGCAAAAAGCATATCATCAACATATAAAAGCAAATAAATGGAATCAGAACCACCATTACCTTGATAATAAAAACAGGGATCGTAACTATTTTTATTAAAACCAATGCTTTGTATATAGGAATCAAACCTTTTATACCATTGTCTAGGGGCTTGCTTTAAACCGTATAAAGACTTCTTAAGGAGGCACACTAAGTCACCCTTCCCAGATTTCTTAAACCCCTCAGGTTGAGACATGAAGATAGTTTCATCTAACTCCCCATGTAAAAGGCGGTTTTACATCCGGTTGGTCTAATTCCGGTTATCTTTGAACCACTAAGGCAAGCGAATTCTAATAGAAGTGTATTTGACTACGGAAAGAAGATCTCATTGTAATCAATACTTTCCCTTTGAGTAAAGCCCTTTGCAACTAATCTAGCCTTATATCTAGGAGTCCCAAGATTAGAATCACCCTCTTTTAACTTGTATAGCCATTTACAGTCAACAATCTTTTGGAGCTTAGGTCTAGGCACTAAGGTCCAAGTGGAGTTACTTTCTAAGGATTGCATTTCATCTTTCATTGCTGAAAGCCATTGTTTAGAATCCTTACAGGTCATGGCTTCCTTAAAAGAGGCAGGTTCACTACCAAAAGAAGATTGAGCAGAGAGGATTAAGGCAAAGTCAGTGTCAGCCAGTCTTGAAGGAAGTCTAATATTAGTCCTTCTTTCCCTATCTCTAGCAAGTTGATAATCAGATAGGTCAGGAGAATCATTTTCTTCAACAACTTGAAGATCATCAACTGGATTATCAGCTTCTGTTTCAACAGGATTTTCATACTGAGTTTCATTTTCAGCAAGCTCCACCTCAATCTGAAGAGGAGTTAAGAGACTTGTTTGGACAGAATTATCAACTTCACTTTCAGAATTTGACAAATTCAGACAGGGCATTATTGCTTCATTGAAGACAACATTTCTACTGACTATGACTTTAAAACCTCTAAGTTCTCTTACCCACAATCTATAACCTTTTGTCCCAATCCCATAGCCTAAGAAAACACATTTCAGGGCCTCGGGTTCAAGTTTTCCACCATCTTGATGTGCATAAGCAGCACATCCAAAGGTCTTAAGGAATGAATAATCAGGAGTGTGACCTTTCCAGACAGATTCTGGAGACTTATCTTTCAGAGCACTAGAGGGACTCAGATTTATGAGATAAGAAGTTGTCATTACAGCCTCCCCCCAAAACAACTTAGGAAGACCTGAACTATGAAGCATGCACCTAACCTTATTTAGGATAGTTCTATTCATTCTCTCAGCAATTCCATTTTGCTGAGGAGTATAGGTAGAGGTTCTATGTCTAAGAATTCCAAAAGCTTTACAGAAGGAGTCAAACTCAAAATTACAGAACTCCAAACCATTATCAGTTCTTAAAACCTTTATTTTCTTATTAGTTTGGTTTTCTATTAGAGTTTTCCAATCTTTAAAGATTTGAAAAGTCTCAGACTTAGATTTTAGAAGAAAAGTCCATACCTTTCTTGAAAAATCATCAACAATCAGAAAATAGAACCTGAATCCAGTGAAAGTATTAATTGGGGCAGGCCCCCAAAGATCAGCATGCAAGTATTCAAGTATTGAAGTTGACCTGTGTGTTCCAGTTTTAAAAGGTAATCTGTTTTGTTTACCAATTACACATTGTTCACAAAAGGATAATTTTTCAATCTTGTCCTTACCAAATACCCCTTCATTCTTTAAAGATTTCAGGCCTTTATCACTGATATGACCAAGTCTTTTGTGCCATAAATCAGACTTGTCATTATCGATGTAATAATCGCTATGTGCTATTTCCACTAAGGGTGTAGCCTTCAAAGTATAAAGACCATTTTCTTTTGGGGTATTTAGGATTTTAAGATTTCTTTTAAAAACTTTTGTTTTTCCATTTGATAAAACAATGTTGTACTTTTGGTCATCTAAAATTCCTAAAGAAATCAGGTTTCTTTGAAGATCAGGCACATATCTAATTTTTTCCAAAATCAAAAGGTTGTTGTTTTCCAATTTTAAAACAATTTTACCAATTCCTTTTATGTTGCAACAAACATCATTTCCCATAGTTACCTGCCCTCCATTTACTTCAAGGAATTTAGAGAACCAATTTTTAACAGGACACATGTGAAAGGAACAACCAGAGTCAAGAATCCAATCTTGGTAACTGGTCATGGGGGAGGACACAAAACACGACCATCGAAGAGCTGACTTCATTATAAGCCACTGCGCTGCACCCTCAACCTCACCTTTCTCCTTTAACTCAGCTATCCTTTTATAACAGTCTTTTATGAAATGGCCAATTTTTCCACAGAAATAGCATTTTTTCCCTTTAGCATTAGACTTAGCCTTTAGTCTTTGTCTTACCCTTTTCAGAATGGCCCTTCTTATTATTATGGTGAGACTTACTATTGGTATTATGTCTAAACTAGTTTTTACCTTTAACCATTAGACTCTCTCCTATTACCTGCTCTCTATGATCACTTATGAACTCTAATTCCTTATTTCTCAGGCAATTGAAGATAATATCAACAATAAGGTTCTCTCTACCATATTCTAAGGCATTTTTAATGTCTTTGTATTTCTCACTTAAAGAGTTTAAGAGGGCAACCACTTTCTGATCTTCAGATAAGATTTCACTACAGTTGGCTAGGTCTTTTACAATCTTACTAAATCTGTCAAGATTAACATCAAGACTCAAGGACTGGTCAAACTTAAAGCCATAATACTGTTTTAAAAGATAGCACTTATTTGGAAGGGTCCTAGACATATAAAGGGACTCAAGCTTAGTCCAAAGGGCAACTGCAGTAGTAGTATCACCTACTTGTCTAAGGACACTATCTGATAGATGGAGAAAGATGGAACTCCATGCTATCTCATCCATCTCCTGTTTCTTGATATCATCAAGATCCTCAGGCCAAGACTCATCAATGGCCTTAGCACACCTTTGCTGTAATAGTACAACTTTCATTTTCTGGCGCCAGAGACTAAAGTCTCTAGTGCCAGACCAGACTTCTACCTCAAACTTATTTGGAGACATCTTATACAAAAACTTTCAAGAAACACAAATATTTTGAAAAACAAGTATTGATTTGTCAAAGAGCAAAGTATTACTATATTCCTTATATAACCCATTTTTCAGAAAAGAGTGAACACAAATCAAGAAACATCCAACGTACAATAACTCTGATCTATACAACAGTTTAGTTAGAATACAGTAAAGTTAACTACAAAACTTTAATAGTTCATCAGAACACTAAGCCTTGCCAGAATGAGCCTCAGATTCTAAGATCCTCGCAGGAGATCTTAGACAAAGGATATTTTGGCGGTTTCTGTGTTTCTGAACTATCAAGAGAACTGCTTATTCTAAGGGAGTAAGACAGAGTTTAGGGATGTTACCAGAATTTCTCAAAATAAACTAGAGAAAGCAGAAAGAGTAACCAAGAAACCCTTGCAGAGGAGAAGATTTACTTTCCGGTGGGTTTACACCAAGTGAACAAGGAATCCAAAAAACCCAGAGGTGTACTGGCTTCAGATTTTCACCAAGAGAATCAAAGATTTTCATATTTTCACCAAGAACACTTTTAGATCTACTAAGGATCTTGAAGGTTTATATCCAAAAAAATTAGGGATTCCGGCTCTGATACCACTGTTGGTCCCTTTAGATCCCAACCAGCACCAAAAGCAAACAAGAAAGTAAATGAAAGCGATAAAAAACATGAGGATTTGTTTTGCCCTAAAGAGGGCCCGGATGTTCGATCAAAAGACCTACTCACCCGTTGAGCATCCATGAAGGATAACGCCAAGCACTAAGCATCAACCATAGAACAACGCGCAAAGAACCAATGTTTACGTGAAATACATAATACATCTCTCAATACTCAACTCTTATCCGCCTGGCTGAAATACACCAAGAAATCATATCTCAGAACCCACAAGTTCTTTGTTCGGACCACATCACAAACCTACCCTTCTAATTTCTTAATCACTAGAAAACTCAGTAAACCAACGGTTTCTGAGACAAAGAAAATCAAAGAAGTGAAGAGAAGAAGATGAATCGATGAACTGAGAGAGAGAGAGAGAGAGAGAGAGAGAGAGAGAGAGAGAGTATTTCGTATCCCAATGTCAATCCACGAATCGCGTACAATATACACTTCAATCCCTTTTCGGTTGAGAAGCCTCCAAAAGATTGATCACAAGCGTCCAATTATCCATGTGTCAAGATCGAATGAATCACCATATGAATTATAATCGTTAATTCATCGAGACACGATTTTGGCATTTGAACTTGGGCTTCATCGAACATATTATCGGTTGGGCTTGAAGTGCTTATGGGCAAACGGGCATTCCTAACGAGATAATTGGCGACAAATGGTCGATGGGCGAGGATTCCTAACCCCTATTTGATAATCAATTTTTATTAGACCAAATTTCCGACCCAGAGACCGGACTATCTCTGGGTCGGCCCATTTTACCACCTCTAGTAATTGATATGAAAATAAATTAAAATTTTAAATTGGTCAAATTTTGATCATGAGTATAATTTTTTGTTAATTAATAGACCACTTGACAAAATTTGTAGAGACTCTAAGAGCCCGCTTATTTTCAATTTTGATTTTGTTAAAAGTTAAAGTCAAAGTCAATAATTAATTTTAACCACGCGATTTTATGGTCCCACAATTTTTCAATTACTTTTACTAAAATATCGATTTTAATCAAACACATTTTAAATATCATTTTGGTGAACAAAATTAAAAGTTTTGGGACTTGATGACACACTTTTTATTATTTTAAGTGTAAATCAGAAAAAATAAAAAGATTTAGGACTTATTTGTATTTTTAAAAGGTTTGTGAGTTATTTTAATTTATTTAAGTTAGGGGTAAAATTGTCAAAAGTTTAGGGTCATATGTGTCAGAGATAAAGGTGAAGATTTTGTTCTTGCTTCAAGATTCAATGCGAGATTTTCATCAAGTCAATTTTTTCTTTATTAATTTTCGATAATGTTTTTTTTCCATACAATTTCATGAATTTATGTAATAGGATGATGAATGGCTAAATTTCTTTAGTTGAGATGAACGATATAATCTTGTTTAATTGTTTAATTTCAAATTCTGAATTGTAACTCTGACTATGATTCTGTGTTGAATTTTTATCGTGAATTTAATTGTTTGTCATAGTTTATGATTTGTTTGTGAATTTGTGTCAAAACCAAGAGGTAAAACACTAATTTAGCACTAATGAAAAAAAATCATGAATTTACTTTAGAGATAGAGATTTAGTTTTATAATCTATGCGATCTTTTATTAATTTATTTGCGATTGAATGCACTTAAATAAGTTTAAATTTACATAGAGATCTAATTGATGCACTTGTTTAAATAAGTATGATTCTGATAGAGAGATATTGTAAAATATTTTAGATAAATTCAATTATCTGTGCAAATAAAATAAATTATCATAAAAGTTAAATATAATAACTAAAGTAAATTCACGAATTGTGATACTTTTAAAATCATCAAGTTTTATCCTTAGGCCCAAAAGGATTGAGCACTAGCAATGTCAATGAGTATAACATTAACTATTAAGCTTAAAATTAGAGATGACAATTTAACTCGTCACTCTGGACCATCCCGATTATTAGGATAATAGGGGTAGATTCAAAACGGAAATTCCCCGCAGATGGTCTGGGGCAGCGCCCAGACTTGTCCTTTCAAATATTTTTATTTTATTTTTTCAAAAATTGTAAAATACAACTAAAAATCACAAGTTTTGCTAAATACGGACTAAATGAGATTCAAACCCAAATCAAAAGTGTAAATTATAAAACTTAATCACTACGCCATAACCTCAATCTTACGTTTTTATTGTATTATTTGCTACAAATATATTAACAAATTTCTATTTCCTTAAACTTAATATTCTATATTCTTAATCCTTCCTATTCCAATTCTTGTACCTGAATTTGTTTAATTGTTTATTTTCAGTTTACAATAAATAAATAAATAAATAACCGGTACAATTGGCGGGTCGTAGGGCAGGACAAGACTTACCCGTCCCATTACCATCCCTACTTAAAGGTGATTTGTCTAAAAGCTTGAGCTCCATAGTTAGCGTCGAAATACAAGTGTCTACCAAATCAAAGTCTGTATAAAGATTCGTCATTCTAACCATGGTGGTCCCTAGAGTGTACAAATCCCACACATTCATTAGATTGATATCATCTAGATACTGCAAGGTTCGTCCATGGAGAGTGAGTCAGAGACCCCCAAATGGCCTTACCGACCATGACCACTCAGATCCCACACATTCATTAGATAGAGAAAATCACCAAGATTTCGTTCATCCTGGAGAGTGAGTCAAGACCCTAGATAGCAGAAGTCCAATAAAAGAAAGCCTTTAAACCTTCAGTATGTTCAAAATCAATATTAGTTTCTTATGCAAGTCTATGTTAATGTCTTGGTGATCATGGCAAAACACAAATAAATGTCATGAACAAACTATGAAAACTAATATCTTCTCATTGTTGCTGATTTTTCAGGTTCCTATCATCCGGCAGACTCCCTACGCTTTAACTTCTTCTCCTACAAATTGGGAAAAGAAAGAAGAACGAAAAACTTTCTATATATTTACGAGACTACCAGAATTGAATCACTTTCGATGTGTTTTATCGTGCTTTTGCACCTTTGATTGCTTACCAGATGTCCTTTTCTCACATTTACCTTCATTTTGCCGTTTCAAAGAGCCATTACTACGAGAAGTGACTTCAAAAGCTCCCAACGAATTTTCGAATTCAACAATATTGGTAACAATTGCATGGACCACCACATTACTTTTGGGTATTAAAACAGCTTTCCTCTCGACAACTGCTGTCTGCCCACAAAGTGGATCCTCAATGGCTTTATCTCTTAGTTTCTGAAATACGGTAACTTTATCTTCCTCAAAACATTCTGTTGAAACCTGCCATGCATGCTATCACGATATCAGTTGAAAATAACAGATGCTGCAACCAAATCAAACCGCAATATTCACACCGCAAAACCAAATGGAACAATGCAACTCTACTTGTGATTCAGGACTAATATTCATTTACTTCTTAACTGGCACTTATTATAACTTATAAGGCTCTAAGCCACAAGTATGGCTGCAAGTTCAAGGGACGATGAATCCTGCCTCCCCCCTTCTCGTCTTGTGTGTACCACCCCACCAAGGGGAAAAATATATAAAAATTAGATAAAGAACAAACAACGAAAAAGAGACAAGGTCAACTTCAAAGTCTGAGCACCTTAGCTAACTGAAAAGTGTAGAATGATAGAAAAACAAATATTAAAAAAATAAATATTATTTACACATGAAGATAGCCAAAGAAAGGTGAATTCTCACCCCAAAATCAACTGGAATCTTGAGTTCAGTGAATGAACACTTGCAACCAGCACTGAAGTTCAGTTTCAACAGAATATCAAAAGGTGTTACAATCCTCATTGTCCTCCTGATAAGTAATAGAATTAGAAATATAAATGTAATAAAACAAAAATAAGTAAGTCACCTGCTCTACCTACTTTGTGCTACTTCCATCCACAAGGCATTTTAGACTACATGAATCAGTAATCTCCTACGGGGTAGAGCACAGTTGGAATTCAGATTTATAACCAGTGAAAAATTCATCAAATGCAATACTATATCATCTTAATGTTTATCACAACTTCTTAGCAGTGAACAAACAGACGGTAAAAAATTGCATTCCGTAACATAGAAGTCCTATAGAAACTCTATGTTGAACCACCAAGCTTAAGCTGTTAGAGAGATTAATTTTGTTTTGTCAAAACACATATAGGATGAATTATTTTTATATCAAAGGCCTGACACATAAAGAATACTCATAAATGGGTGGTTGCGAGACTAGAACCCACGTCTTTGTTGGCCAATATTATGTTGATCCAGCTCATTTAAACGCTTAAGTTGTCAGATACAAGAACCTATTTTTTTTAAATTTTAGCTTTGAACAATACAACGATTTGATGCTATTTTGAAACAACTATGAAGTCCACAAATTCAAACAATAATTGCAATTTACACTGATAGGAAACAAAGATTTCTGCTAGCTAAGTTCATTCAACCTATTTTTTTTAAATTTTAGCTTTGAACAATACAACGATTTGACGCTATTTTGAAACAACTATGAAGTCCACAAATTCAAACAATAATTGCAATTTACACTGATAGGAAACAAAGATTTCTGCTAGCTAAGTTCATTCTACATCACATAAAAGAGCGGTGTACCTTTTCAGATCAAAAGGTTGCTTATATAGAACTGCTGCCTTCATGTTTAGACTTTCAGAGAAGGATACCTAAATACAGAATGCCACAAAAAGTTAACTGACGATCCCAAAAATTAACAAGGACATACTAACATATAAAATTCATGACAGTAGTTAAAAAATCTAATAATTGTTCCAAAGAAAGAATCTAAAATTCTAAACTCCGAGTGAGTGGCCTCAAATAACCATAGAACTATTTAAAACACCAGTAGATAGACTCATAGACACGATAATGGTTAATTTGAATTTCGTTATTGATACATATTTTGCACGCTGTAAAAAGCAAAAAAAATCGGACTCAACAAATCAGTATAATTCCTTTATCTTTAACAAATCCCTATTTTTGTTCTCATGTGACCATTAACAAAGAACGGTTTACTTGGCCTAGGAGTGCTCTAGGTACTACCCCAGCGTACATGTGGCTGGGCTGTCTGCCTGTGCCGGCTCCGTCTCGAAAATTTTCCTAAAATGTGTACTTAAATTAAAAAAAAAAAAAAAAAAAATTATGTTATGGCCCAGTTCATTTTAAACCACGGCCCAGTCCTGTACCGTGTTCTGGCTCCGCCCCTGCTACCCCGAGAGACATCGAGTACACAAGTGAGTATGAAGAGTCCTTTGGGAAGATGACACGGGTTTGGGGCATTGTATTGGAATTGAAGATCAAATAGATTTGGTATTTGTGCATATAATCAATCATGGTGAAAGAAAGGAAACTTATTTGTGGATGCAATTTAAATTGGCCAAAAACGTAAATCATGTACGTGCAATCATCTTTATTTTGGTGTAAATTGTTGGTTTGTGGTGTGCAATTGAATATTGGTTTCTCTCATTTGTTTCCACACAGGATCCAATTAAGAAATGGGAATAACATATATGCACAGGAAGTCATGAACTCACCTCGACAGATCCAACAAAAGGCAATGGAGCTTTCTTCCCATGCACACTCTCTACCCTGAGGGTCCAGTTCACATATTTTTTATCTGCAAAAGAAGTAAGAGAGAAGCATCATTAGTACATGTAACAAGTATAATATTAAGAACTCGAATGCAGTACGATCATATTGGATAAAGAAATATGAGGACAGAAGAAAGAATGATCAAAAGGAGTAATCAAGGGAAGTTACCTAAACTTAAACCCTGAGTTATAATAATCTGAAAAAGATCAATTCTAACAAAAGGAGGGATATGTAAATTGAGCATATTCATGACTCCTGCAATCACCTGTTTGAGGTCATGTCAATGAGCAATTCCATATAGACGCAGAGAAACCATAAGAATTTACATAAAAGTCAAGAATCTATAAGGTTAAAAAATTTAAATGCTAGGTCAGAAATTGTGAAGAAAGGGCTTTTTGTCACAATAAGGGAATTTTCTCAGTAACTTGTGCAGGGTGTTTCGCTTTTTCTCTTATGTATGTTTGGTGAGGAGGACTAGATAATACATTAGACAGTGTTATGGAAGAAAACTAAACTCAAATCTTGTTTATTATAATGTCACTCATAACCCAGTACTCTGTACCAAGCAAGCACTTATCGCTTCAACAGCAGAAATCCAATTTTACTTGTATTAAGTCCTTCATGGATTTCTGGATAAGTTGGCTAGGGCCAGTTAGCTGCTATATTTTCTTTCATGTACATCTCTGCATTTTTTAGTACTTATTACTAAATAATGTTTTATCTGTCCAAAAAAGAAAAGGAAGAAACACTTTCTTGGATTAAAAACTCAGTAAGGAAAACAAATTGTAGCAGCATATCACTTAAAAACAATACCTTGTCTACAGGTCCATGGATCACCAAACTTGCTTTCTTGTCCTTTGGGGTTTTCTGTAAAATTAATATATACCTTAACTCGTGTATTTATTCATTTATGTCCTGGTGCCACACATTAAGAGGTGACCCATATATGCTAAGAGAAATAAACAATATACCTGAAGATTCACAATTACAATCTCACCCCCGTCCCGTAGACACTTTAGAGGCAAATTACATGCAGGAGTAATCTGCAAACTGCACAAAGTAACGGCACTTATACTGTTGAATCAAATATGAAGCAGAGAGATTTTAAATATTCAAGTCCATCTCCGAGAAACACAAGACAGAAGATTGATTTTGAGGTCCACTAGAAGAAGATTACAGCAATCAATGAAAATAATATAATATAGACATTACAAGTTACAGAAACAGCAGAAAACTCATTTAACTTTCGGAAATCAATATTTACTTTTAACATTCCACTGAACCTCAGATCTATGTCAATTTCGAATTTATAGGGAACTAGCCATATATTACAAAATTTGAAACAGCAATGGGTGATTGTGAAAACCCTCAATTAGAACTAATTACTAATTATAAGTTGCAACTCCCAAAATGATCATAATCTCAGAAAGAGAAGTTCTTATGATATATTATTTGACACTTGTGTCTACATATGTATTGACTCTGGCCCTCATTACACTAACGCCTAGCCCCACCTCCGCCTAATATCAAGTAGCTAGGAGTCTAGAAGCTAGAAACTAATTGTGAGGTTATGGTACAATATAATAATCCAAGGATCCTTCAGCCATGACAAGGTTTGATTGCCAAGGAAAAAAGCATGCCAAAAAGTTAGAACACAACTTTGTCTCAAAGCCACATAATAATTGAGATTTAGAGCATGATTGGCTGTGCTTATAGGTTACTCTTTTAGGACACAAGTTATTTCTAGAAAGGTAAGTTTTGTTAGTGGAAAAAAGTAACTTTGAAAGTCGTGTTTGGCAAAATAAGTAAATTAAAAGTGAGTTTGATATACTTTTAAGCACAGCCAAACATGCTATTAGTATGAATTCTTTGCTCGAGGAAAATAATCTAGCGAGTGAATCTCTTAAGGGAAAAGGACTGCAGTCCCAAAAAAGGGGGGAGATGCTAAGGACAAGTATATCAGATGATTACCTTGTTCCTAAACATAGTACAACATCAGCCATTTTGCAGTGCCTCTCTGCTGGACCCATCTCCTTTGGGGGCAAAGCATCCTGAGAGAGAGAGAGAGAGAATCGACTATGACACAATAAGGTAATGGACCTTGGTCTGTTGGCCAATAGCCAATGGTAAACCACCAGCTCAAGTACTCATTTTTTTTTGCGCCAGTCTAACTCGTAACATCTAATTGGTCGTCTACTTTTTGGATCACAATTTGTGCTTCTTATGCATTATAAGTCTCATTGAAGAGTATATAGAACTTCAGTTACATGCTATATTTACCAAATTCACCATTCATGGACTTGTGATCCAGAGATTTTACAACGAGATTTTCAAGAGCGAAGAAATCTTATTAAAATCTTATTGGTTCTAAAAGTAGGCGAACTATATACGATTATGGCTTTAAGGAACAATAAACATGTCAAAAATGAAGACTGCCCGCCACATAAAAGGCCTGCCACAGGCACACCCCAAAACAAAATGGAATGGGCCAAGCAGGGCCCCACTGTAGGGGCATGTGACCCTGCACAGGCCGTCCCAAAACCGGTTTGTGTCCCAGGCCAGCCTGGTTGACACCTCCACTCATTATTTCAAAGAGCACATTAACTTGCTAAAGAATTGAAATGTCTTGTGCATCCAAATTATCCGAGGTGTTACTCAGATACTTCCAAGCATCAAAATTTTTACTGGAGCTAAAAAGTTCTTTGTCTAAAAACATTTTTAGCTCAATAGAAAAACTTTTCTAGTTGCCTCTTTTGGAAGAACAATCAAGCAAAGTTGTCAATCAGAGTGGAATCGGGAATTATTTGTTTGCGCTTTATGATTAACTAAAAATAAATCCAATGAAAAATTGGTACCTCCCAATCAAGAACTGTGTCCCTCAGTTTTGAGCTGCAGCCTGCCTTGGAACAATTCCGTGAAGTCTCCTTCAGTCCAATAGTCTCAACTTCAAAATCCCTCAAATACCTTCACAGGAAAGTATAGCATTTACATATATATAGAGAGAGAGACTTCCAAATTAGAGAAATGGATATAAAGACTGAATACAATGAAATGGCATAGTACATAACCCTTACTCAGTTCCACAGGATGGACATAGTTCCATGAAGGAGTTTCCATGCAATTCAGAAAGTTTTTCCCTTGATATTCCGGAACGTAGATGGAGGGCGTCAATATTCTAGCATTTTCAGACCAGTAGATACAAACTAGCATAGTCAAAACGTACAGAATGAAAATGAAAAATCACTCTAGAACTTTAAATGCTAACCACCCAGAAAGCTAAAATTGATTTTACGCAATAATTGATTTAAGGGCACAAAATAATTGTTATTAACAACAATAGCATGTTTGGCTAAGATTATAAGTAGCTTTTTGGGGGCATTCTAGGGCTCATTCCTGCAGTAAGCCCCAAATAAGTACTAATAATCTTAGCCAAACATGCTCAATTTCTGCACATGATATTGATAAAGTGAAGTTCGTGCAGAGCACATTAAAATTAGTGAACCTTAAGAAAAGGTGGTGTGTGAAGAGGAAATAAAGTTTACTCAATTAATTTGAAGGTAGTAGTTTTCAATAATACATTCACAAAGAAAGCCAATTAAACAGTAATTTGTTACCTGGCTTATAAGAAACTTAAGGATTCCAGCTTGCTCTAATCCAACCAATGCCATATGAGTTACGCTTGGCATTGCACGATGGAAAGGTAGAGATGCTTCTGGCAAGGCTTTGCCTTGGCGCTGCAAATGTGTGAAAATTTGGTTCTGAATGACCTGTGCTCTTTTTATTAATAAACAGCAATAGAGAATGGAGCCATGAAATTTCTTGAGAACATTTATATGTACAAATTCACTCCCAGAAAATGCAACAGAAACTCAGCTGAAATACTATTAATCTGGTCCTGCTCTTAGTAACAAAATACGTGTCCCATCTTCTCTTTATTTATGTTCATCATTGAATCGCCCTGTAGCTTACCTTCTCAAGAAAGAACCTTCTTATGGTTTGTCATGTGAATGACGCTGTACAAGTTCACTCTTTCCATTGATATAACCTTTTCGCAAATATAGACCTTATAATAATGGAAGTTCACAAAACCAATAGCCAGAGCTCCCAGATCATAGGTAGGATGGTTGAGATCATGATTTCAGGAAAGGTGAACTTTGAAATATAATTCTAAGGAAACAAGTTATTTTCCAGTGTGCATGGTTAGTAATTCTTCACTCTCTTACACACACATCTTACACATTTAAGTAAAACAAGTTACTTATTTTGAAAGTACTCTTATCCTGTCAAGATAAGTAACTTACCTCCAATTTTTTATCAATAAAAAGGTTATTTATTTTAAAGCTTACCTATTTTCTTATAAGAAAACTTACAGGTGAACTTTTTAAGCTTAGCCAAACATGCTCTATTAGTAGTAAAAACCACCATGGCCAGATGCTCAGTATTTTCTAGAATGCACAGTACGGATTAAAGCCTGTCGAAAATTGGTTCTTAACAGTACAGAGAGCTCTCTGTTCTTGATAAATTTTAAAATCATTACCTGAAGAGTCCAAATGCCCTTGGGCCCGCGAAAGTCGGGTATGCCACAAGAAGTGGATATTCCTGCTCCTGTAAATACCACTAAGTGCTTACTCTGCATGAAGGATCGGGGATCTAGGATTTAATTGGCAGAAAATTAAAAGGAAGAGTATAAAACAAGTATTGGGTCAGACCTTCTTGATCATTGTGCTGAGCCGTTCAATCTGCAATTACAAAAGTCAATGCTATAATCACTCAAAATGGGGTATCAAACAATATTTCTGAATCATATTCAATGGGTATGAGAGGACTTATTTGTCAGAATATAAACATGATAGATCAGAAGTTGTTGAGAGATAAGGGACATAAAGTCTGAATCAACTTGAGGTTAGTAGCTATAGCAATATCAATAATCAAATATAAATTTCTTAGAACTGTAAAAAAAAAAAAAAAAAGCATTGGTAAACTGGCTCATAGAGAAAGAGAGGGAAAAAAAAAAACTAGTCTCTAAAATGTTAGCAAGGATCATAATGCTGACAACCCTAGAAAATTATACAGCTTTTAAGGTCAGCAGTCATGTACTTTGTGGCAATCACTTCACCCTCCAGTGTAATTTCCACATATCTCCTTACATTATATAGGTAAAAATACAATAAGAATACGGTGCATCAGGTTTGAAACGCACATTTTGAAGAACCAAATCACGTGCATTCAATAGAAAACATGATTATAAAGTCAATAATACCATTCACCTAGGTATCATAAAATGCCAGGCCCCTTTCCCAATCCACAAATTGCAAATTGCTCAAAGAAAAGCATAACCATTCAGGCTTTCATTTTACATCATCAGTTCCTGTCATGATCAGCAAAATCCTTTCATAACCATGAATTATTTTTCCAATCAAATTTATAACCAGGTACCTGATCAATTAATGATAAATGGGATTCAAACGCATTTGATTTTTCATGCACCAGAAATGCTAAGACATCAGACCAGGCACAAAATATGACTTAGACCCGAACAATAGCACATAATGTAAAATCCAATATTTTCCACAGCCATATGCAAATACCCACAAATTAAACCTCATTAATGAACTACACAGAACAGTTTAAAAGCCCCAAACAAGGATTCTGAGTACGAAATGGCCTAAACATCAAGCAGAAATACCAAATAACTACTTTTCACTATTGCAGAGAAGGAAAAAAATCACCATTAAAGCAGAAACTATAACAGTAACACGCATCAACAAGAACCTAGTAAAGCATTATCAAAAAGTTGTAAAGGGAAAAATGGGAGGAAAATGGAAGGAAAAATCTCACCTTCTCTTGCAAAACATGAGGTGGGTCAAAAACTCTATCATTCCAACGTTGCCCACATCTTCTATATAAGAAAGCTTCTCTGCATACCCCAGAGACATGGTTTTTTCCGCTCTCTAGAAATGGCAATACTTTTTCCTTGAAAAAAATTGATCAAGAAATGGAAGAAAACGGAGCGGTCACTGTTAGCTATGAAGTAGTACTACGTAAGGACTTGTTTGGCTTTTCTTAAGTAGACCCCAAAAGCCAAAATAGGCTTTCTTTGTGCCACCTTGTATAGGAAGAAAAAATAAATCAAGGGTTAAATTACACATTTGTCCACGTAGAAAATTAATAATTTGATCGTGTGTCTGTCTTGTACCAAAGTTTGTGTGTTTTTGTGTACTTATAAGTATTTATAAATTGATTAAACGTTATTTTTATCCACGCATTTCATAAAATTTATAATTTTTATTTACTTTTTATCTACATATTACGTAAAACTCACTACTTATAATCTATAAATAATTATACCAATCAAGCAATTTATAAATTAGTTCAATTTAAGAATAAGTGGGTTTTTAACAAAATTTCATTTGATTTACCAAACATGCTCACACATAGAATGTACTTTTTCTTCATTTTTATAGTTCACAACATCGTCTATTTGTCTTTGATAAGAAGAATCTCAATATCATATACACTTGTATATGTAGAAATAATTTATAGATTAAGTACTTGTTTGATAATTTTTTTAAAAATTATAAGGGGTCATAGAAAATGTGTTGATAAAAAAAATTATCAATACTACGAAATGTATAAATAAAAATAATATCTAACTAATTTATAAATTGAATAAAACATTCTCAAACATACTATAACTAAGCACCCCTAAAACACACGATATGTCAAGTTGTTACTTAGTACTCATTTGTTGTTCACGAATTTTATAAAATTCATAATTTATAAATATTTAAAAAATAATTTCAATATTGTCAAACTCGCACTAAATTATAGACTATGATTTGTTTGGTAATAGTAGCGGTAGGACTCTTATTCTATTTCTTTATCGAATTTGGAAAGAGCTGTTAAAAAAAAAGATTCTTTACAGTATCCCGATAGTGGATCAGAGGAAGAGAGAATCCTCGCTCCTGGGCTACTTTGTTAAATTTTCTACTTTGTTAAATTTCTTGATAGAGCAACGGTCCCATAAATAATGTAATTGATTCTAAAATTTACTCTCTATTAGGGGTATTTAGTAATGCTAAAATATGCCACACGCGAAAGGGCTGGTCAAGTTTGTGGGCCCCAGTAATAACACGTAAGCTTGCATTACGTGTTAAGACAAATAAAAAGATCCCAGATGATGCAATCAACTGCCGTTAGAAACTTTCAAAGTTTCAATTGGAAGGCATGTTACACCGTACAAGCATTGTTTTGCTTGCCCCATATAAATAATAATTTAAAATAATTAAACTAATCAACCACATTTTTTATTTACATATTTAATATAGCTTATAATTTTTTATTTATTTATTATCTACATATTTTATAAAATCTACAAATTATAAGCATTTTACAAATAATTTTACCACCGCCGAACATGCGCGTACTCGACACAACATATTAATTGCATCATTGACGATATTAAAATTATTTTTTAAGTATTTATAAATTGTATGTTCTATAAAATATGTAAATAATAAGTGGGTAGTAAATTGTGATTCATACGAAATGTGTTGATAAAAAATATATTTCATGAATTTGACTAACTAAAATTATAATTTAAAATTACTCAAACATGGGCTAATTCAAATTCTTCGGCCATCAATTAATAATCCGAGTAAATTACACTCAACGTCTCTAACTTTTAAAATTTGTTTCAATTTCGTCCTCTTGTTTGCACTTATCATCCCAACCATTTTATACTATTTTGTTTTTGCTCGATAATCTCCATATTCCCGTTTGCTTTAAACATCATAGCATGTGTTCCAATCCTTCCATTCTTGTTTGGGAATTTGGCATAAATGGTTCCTAACATATGACAATAGTACACAAATAGTTGCTAGTCTTTCATTTTTAAAGTTCCTAACATATCTATTTAGGTGCGCAATAATTTTACATTTTTCTTTTATGAAAAATTTAATTGACACGACTATAGTGATATATTTAATATGATAAATTATATATTCAATAAGATAAATTAAATATTATTTGATAAATATATCGGACTTATTTGCATATTTAACAAAGATTACAAATTCAATTGCAATTTTCTTTAGGGATTTTAGCGCAAATGGTCCATAATCTTTGTCCTCAGTGTGGAATCGGCCCATAACGTTTGTTTTTTGGCAAACAAGTCCCTAACCTATGTATTTTGGTGCGAAATTGGTCCTTATGACAAATATGCCCTTAATTATAACTAAAAGAAATTGTATGTAGATTCCTAATTATTACAAAATATGCAAATATGTCTAATACTTTAATTTTTTTATAAAAAAAAAAAAAAAAACTAATGAGTTCTTTTTGGAATTAACACTTTAGTAATAAACATGTCAAATAAAATTATTATTTTTATTATTAAATAATTATATTATTTAAAGAGGGAGAAATCATTGTGAGAAATCATTTTTCTCCCTTTTTACTTATAAATTTTTTTCTCCCTTTTTACTTTAAAAATTAAGTTAAATAAATAACAAAATAACGTATATAATTTTATGACATTGAAATAATCTTATTACATTTTTATTTAACATAAAAATACTAATAAAAATTAATTTACACATTATGTATTTTATTTTTGAATGAAAATAAAATGATAAATTAAATTAAAATATGAAGAATATAGTTGGATCTCTAATATTTGTAGTTCATAAACATATAACTCAATTAAATAAAAGTATTTGAACATCAAGTTTGTGACAAAGTTATTTTTTTTATACAACAATAAAATAAGGTTTAAATTTTAAATAATATAATTACTTAATAATAAAAATAATAGTTTTATTTGACATATTTATTACTAAAGTGTTAATTAAAAAAAAATCTCATTAGTTTTCTTTAATTTTTTATTAAAAAATAAAAGTATTGGACCTATTTGCACATTTTGTAATGATTAGGAATCCACGTATAATTTATTTTAATTAAAACTAAAGGTATATTTGTCTTTTTCATACCATAAGAACCAATTTTGCACAAAAATACATAGGTTATGGATTTGTTTGCCAAAAAATAAACGTTAGGGACCAATTTCACACTAAGGACAGAGATTAGATATCATTTGCGCCAAAATCCATTTTCTTTAATTAAAACTAAAAGTATTTTTGTCATTTTCATCAAATAAAGATCAATTGAGCACCAAAACATATAGGTTAGGGATTGTTGCACCAAAAAACAAAGATTATGGACCATTTCCACAATAAAGGTAAATGTTAGGAACCATTTTCGCCAATTAAAAGAAAGAAAAGAAATGTAAACTTCGACATTTTTTCTCCAATAAAAAGAAAAAAAAAATGAGAGAACAGTTTCATGCACCTAAATAGACAGGGTTTTAAACGAAATCTATCAAAAAAGGTAATTAATCACAAGACTAAATAGATAAGTTATGAACCACTCTACCAAAAATAAAAGATTAAGAACCATCTACACACTACCGTCATTCGTTAGAGACATTTGCACCAATTTTCCTTCTCGTTTACTCAAAACCTTTGTCACATGTCTGCTGGGTCTGGTGGTGGCAGTGACATTTTATTTCACTATTACTGAAATTGTTAGTTGGGACTAAAGTTGCAATAAAACTGAAATTAATGGCCAACTTATTTCTTTAAAAATTTAGAAATCAAGATTTTACATGTGCCGTAAATTAGAAATCAAGGTCCTGATACTTTTTCTTTATTTTTTTGAAGGATAACGAAAATGAAATTCCACGACGAGTCACGATCATACACAAGACACAATACAAAAGGGCTACGCGATGCACCTAAGCCGATATGATTGAAAGTGGCGCACCATACGGTGTTTCCAGATTAGGGTTTCTCTTCTCACGCTCAATACGCCTAAAACAAAGAGGGCAATTTTGTGGTAAGATCTGTAAAACCGATCTCGAAATTACTTTGCTTTCCTCGATTTTTATGAAGATTTTGAGATTGTTCCGTGAACGCACTTTGAAATAGAAATAAAACTGCCAAATAGGAAAAACCCTAATCTTGATTCTAGGTTTTGAGTGAAGAAATGGACGAAAATGAAGCTGGCGAGCAGTTTCATCGGAACGAAGCGATCTCCGCTGTAGCTGACGAGGGTTTTCTTGGCGAAGAGGAAGATGACTACGAAGATCTTTATAATGATGTCAATGTTGGTGAAAACTTTCTCCAGTCGATTAGGAAGAACGAGGATAATCTAGGTCAGAGAAATGAGCAAGTGCCGGAGAACAAGGCCGAGCCGACTCCTCCTCCTCCTCCGCGTCAAGCACCGCAGCCGGTAGTAGAGAGTCGGGGTGGGGCTCCACAAGACGAGGGGGAGTCGGCGAGGGTTCCTGTTAGAGTAGAGGCGCATCAGAATATGGGGTTTAGGGGTAATAATAGCACTAACGAGATTGGGGCTGGTAGAGGTTTGGGAGTGACAGGTGGAAGTGGGTCGGGGATACCAGGTGCTGGGGGGTTTAGGGTTGAGCTAAAGCAGTCATCCAATAAACCAGCTGATTTCGAAGAGCAGACTGTGAATAACAGTGCTCCAAATAATCAACAAATGGTTCAGCATCAGCAGCCACGTTCTGCTAATATTGGAGCCACTGTAAGCCCTGCAAATGTTGGAATCGTGGGGAATGTGACTGGGACTGGAGGATACATGCCTGGAAGTGGCATCGGCAGCGGGACTGCTGCTGCTGCTGGTGGTGGAGGAGGAGGAGGAGGAACAATTCTTTTTGTTGGTGATTTGCATTGGTGGACAACTGATGCTGAGCTGGAGGAGGAGCTAAGCAAGTATGGGCCAGTAAAGGAGGTGAAGTTTTTCGATGAGAAAGCTAGTGGGAAGTCGAAAGGTTACTGTCAGGTGGAATTTTATGATCCCGATAGTGCCACTGCCTGTAAGGAAGGAATGAATGGGTATTTGTTTAATGGACGGCCATGTGTAGTTGCATTTGCCTCACCCTATAGTGTTAAGAGAATGGGTGAAGCTCAGTTGAATAGAAACCAAAATGCGGCCCAGCCAGCGGTTAATCAACCGCGAAGAGGCCCTGGAGGACCTGGAGATGTGCCAGGTAAACCTGGTGGTGGTGGCAACATGGCTATGAGTGGGAACTATCAAGGCAGTGGTGATGGTCACAGAGGTTTTGGGAGAGGTAATTGGGGTAGAGGTAATGGTCAAGGAGGTATGGGAAATAGGGGGCCTATGGGTCCAATGAGGAACAGGGGTGGTGGAATGGGTGCTCGTGGTTTAATGGGTAACGGTAATGGATTTGCGCAGGGGATTGGTGCCACTCCTCCATTACTGCATCCTCAAACAATGATGGGTCAGGGATTTGATCCTGCTTTTGGAGGCCCCATGGGACGAATGGGTAGTTATGGAGGATTTCCTGGTGCGCCTACCCCACCCTTTTCGGGAATTTTATCTTCGTTTGGACCTGTTGGAAATGTTGGTTTGCCTGGTGTTGCTCCCCATGTGAATCCGGCATTTTTTGGGAGAGGGATGCCCATGAATGGTATGGGTATGATGCCTGCTCCTGGATTTGAGGGGCCTAATATGGGCACGTGGTCGGATCCTAACATGGGTGGATGGACAGGCGATGAGCATGTAGGGAGAGCAGGAGAGTCTAGTTATGGTGAAGAAGCTGCATCTGACCATCAGTATGGAGAAGGGAGTCATGATAGAGGGCCTTGGCCTAATGCTACGAAAGAGAAGGACAGAGGTTCAGAAAGGGATTGGTCTGGCTCTTCAGATAGAAGGTATCGAGATGATAAAGAACCAGGCTATGACAGAGATATGCCTCGAGAAAAAGATACAGGGCATGATCATGAGTGGTCAGAAAGGAGGCACCGCGATGGCAGTGTTGGTGGACGAGACAGGGAGAAGGAGAGGGACCGGGACCGGGACCGGGATCGGTCTCGGGATCCTGGTAATTCTCGCGACCGCGAGCGTGATCGTGGGAGGGATCGGGACAGGGAACGTGACCGTGATCGCGATAATCGCCATCGGGATGACAGAGATGGATATGCTGATCATCATAGGTACAGGGACCGTGAGCCGGAATATGATGATGAATGGGACAGGGTAAGATCATCCAGGACTCACAGCAAATCGAGACTATCACACGAGGAAGAGCAGAGGTCAAGATCAAGGGATGCCGAATATGGGAAGAGGCGGCGCCTAACCTCTGAGTAATCAAGTATCCTCTGCATCTCTCAGTATTGTAGTTCAGAAAGAAACTGATTAGGCACTAGGTAAACTATGGGTTAACTATGATCGTTCAGACTCTTTTACTAGCTGCTTTCTTGGATGCCTGCTTCAGTGGACAGTGAACAGTCATGCTCTTCAATAACTTCCATGGTTTCTGTGTTGTGAAATTCTGAAGGATTATGGTTTTTCTCAGCACATGAATCAAGTGAGTTGTTTCACTATACGCATCTTTTTCACGTTTTGCATATGAAATTTGAACTCTTTGGCAGTTAGCTTTTGTTTTGCATGTCTGCCTCGATTATAGAGTAAGCTATTCAATTTTTGTTACTCTGACAAAACCATAGCTTTGCACAAGACGTGTACCTTAAAACAACAGATATGATGGAATTGTTCCTGCCCATGTTTTTTATTGTAATTTTGATCGACCCTGGTAGTGCCCACCATCTCCCACTCTACCCTTTCTGAAAAAAAGGAATGAAAAACAAATCCCACCTCGTGGCCAAAACCAAAATGTGACCTATCCATATGAACATTAGGTACAAAGTTTAATATCTTGCAAATATGACCTTTTGCTCACGACCAGTAGCAGATCTATATATCATTTCTGTCCTTTCTCTTTGGTCGTATCTGTAAGTCAGTGAATGCAAATCGTTAACACTTACGTAATCAGTTGCTTATAATTGTGAGTTCTCTATTGAGAGTCTTGACAATTCACCTCTTATCCAATTAAAGGCTTGTGTAGCAGTTTGGAAATTTGTACGCTGCACTAATTAAAATTTTGTTTTAAAACTTCTGACCTTGTTAAGTGGATTATCACATGTTCTTTCTACTTATGGTGTTGCATGATAAATTGCTAGGACTGGTAGCGGAGGAAAGGTTAGATGGGGTAGGGCAAAAGCTTCAAGGTGCCTGATCGAATTGATCTGGTCATTTAGGAACAAGGTTCAAGTCTACCGGTCTGTTAGGATGCTTGAGTGTTTCTTTCATCACAAATTGTGGGTTAAACGGGGAGGGAATTAAGTTTTAGCCTGAGCATAGTACAAATGCAACCAATCCTTATGGAAATTACTCAAAATTGGGAGGTGTCTTTTTGCCTAAAGTTAGCTGCCCAAGATTATTTATTCTATCGTTGGTGTTGATAGGCCACGTTTACTTCCCCTGAGATAGGTGTAGTGGTTTGATTTGCACTCCAGAAGTTCATAATAAACATTCAATTACATAAATCAGTCCATAGGTGCCCCCTTCCCCAGTGCAAAGGCCTGGAAGAGAAGCGTGTTTGGTTGGAGTAGTAGTAGGAGGGGAAGTGGAAATGAAGGGTACACAGTTCGTCTGGTAAGTGACAGAAGAGGAAGGGGGGGGGGGGGTGACATAAAATTGGAGCGGTTGGATCAAATAATACAATTTTAACCTCAATTAGTATTATAGTTGGAAAACCAGTGAAAAAAAAATGTTAAACCTCGTCATTTTCTCTTCTTCTTCCCTTCCCCTTCGCCAATGCATTTCTTTCACCAAACAAGGTAGTGGAAAAATACACCAGTACAATTGTGCGGCGTGATGTAGCAGGAACAAGGGTATGAAAAAACGAATGACAAGTTACCGGAAATTACTTCTTTTTACATACATATATACATTTTTAAGCATGTGTTTACACTCACACTTTTCACTTGGGGGAGTATACATCTCCCTTCCTTTCCCCTCTCCAATGCTATCCTCTTTCAATGAACGGAAGATAACCCCAAGGGAAAGGATAAGATCTGGCTTCAGTGTAAACTAGGACGAAACAACATGATTTCAAAATGGATAATTTGATGGCGTAATTGAAGCACAATTTCTTCTAGCAATGCAATAGTTTGATGGATGTGGATTTTCATTTGGGATCTTTTGTCTATTCTTCCCAACTCCCCATCACCACCATGAAAACAGGAAAAAGACAAAAAGCTATTGAGAAGATTTAGACTATATGAAGTACACTACTTGTAAACCACTTTATTTCAAGGCAGAAGTGATAATTTGTTTCTGTTTTACCGTCAATTGAGTCTATTGGAGAAGTTCTTTGTTATTGACATTTACTGACTTGATGGCTTTGTTACATGAAGATTGACTATTTGAAGTACACTACTTGGAAACAACTATATTTCAAGGCAGAAGTGATAATTTGTTTCTATTTTACATTCAATTGAGTCTATTGGAGAATTTATTTGTTACTGACATTTACTGACTTGATGGCTGTGTTACATGAATGTAGTAGTGTTATGTGATGGTGGATGTCAGTTGCATTTGTTATCTCAAATCATTTTTTCTTTTAATTGTTAGATGGAAGGATATGATTCTGAAGCTGTTCTACTGGAAGTCTGGACGGATGGGCAAGCTTTAGTCTGGAAGATGACATGACATGGCGACACCTCTTAGCCAGGATTGCATTGCTAGTCGAACCTTTTATTTTAGTATTCGAACCTTTCATTTATCTTTTAGTTAAATGTTGCTTGAACATACTAATGTTGTGGATGATGATTACAGCTTGAAACGCCTAAGTGTTGAGATCTGGTGGATGATTTAGAATGTTGTTATTTGAATGTGATGTATTAGGATTGAAGACACGGGATGTTGAGAATGTGCCCCCTTTTATGTTTTTATTTTTTGTAATTTTACCCCCCTTTTTTTGTTAGGTGTAACCCTGTTAAACATGCCATTTATGTGAAGATTATGTAGAGTGCTAACTATACAATCATGGGGATTATTTAACCCAAGAATTGTATGTCTAAATCACCTGTATATATTACGAAGAAATCAAATTTTTGCACCATGTACTCTGTACTTGTACGTTGTTGTTTGTTGCATTCTCCCACATCGTTGTTCCTTTATGTATTCGTGCTTGAACTCATATAATCCCATATGTTGTGGTACCTAAGCCAGCCCGGCCGGCTGGTGTAGTCCCATCCAGCCCTGGTCCTGTTCGATCCGGCTTTGCAATTTCTGGTTTCAATATTTCCAATAAAACCATTAGAAAACACAAAAAATAAAATGAAATCTGGGCGGTGGGCACGGTCAAGCCTTTCTCCATCTTCTATTTGGGCTGTATCTGGGTTGGCTCATCCATTTGAAAATTCTAGTAGCGTAATTGCAGTATGTGCCAAATTTGAGAATTTTATTTTAACCGTCTATTTGTACTTTGTATCTTGTACGGCTATAGGAGACAATAGTAGTGATATAGTACATACAGTTGGCACAATGGTGTTCACTATCCGCGTGACATCGTCACATTGGTTATTTTTAAAAAAATTTAAAAATTTGTCAACAACTTTTTAAAAAATAACCAATGTCGCGATGTCACGTAGACAATGGACAGCATAATTAGTGTCCACTGTGGTGCTATATCACAACTCTAGGAGACAATCATCTATAGAGTAAACGGAAAATAAGAACAAGAAAAGTGTTTTTTTAATTCGAACTATGATTATGTTTCCATTATTTATTTCCTTAGTTTTGACTTGAGAAGATTCTTCGATGAAGAAAATGCTGGTACTGTTATGCATCACTTGGAAACAGAAAGGGTTTTTATGTGTGGACGTAATTCTATATCGTTAAATTAAAACTTTGTTTGTGAACTTTAATTATATTGGATACTCTTGACTCTTTCTTTATAAATTGATTTTAAAAGTGAACGTTATTTGTCGTGATTATAAGTTGTAAGAATGACATCAGAACATGCATCATTTCGGGACCGGGATGGTTTGTTACGTACGAAATGATTTGAAAATATTTACTTTAAAAAAAAGAAAAATTCAGTTAAAAACAGTTCTCGAAACAGCTGTAATCATTCTATTGGGTCTTAAATGTCTTTCTTTCTTTTTTTATTTTTCAAATCGAGTTTAAGGTTGATTTTATTACCATAGTTGACTTGAAAGTAAATTCGAGATATTCCTTCAATCATAAATTTCAAGAAAAGAAAAGCAGGGAATATTTAATATTTGGCAGAAGATTTTATTCTTTAACTCAAAAAATCATCAACACACATGACTTTTTAGTTTCTTATAGACTAAGAAAGTTACAAGATCACTTTTAAGAACTTTACAACAATAAAATCACTTTAACAATAAAATCACTCTCTCTCTCAAAAAAAAAAAAAAAAAGTTTCTATGAAAAAGATAAACAATAAGGGTTGGCACATGTTTTTATTTTATTTTAGAAACATAGCATATTTGGTCCACAATCTTTTAAAAATAGAAGTAATATACTCTTAACCTTTAAAAATAGCAACGGACATTTCCAACGTTTGAAAAATAAGTTTGGTATGTCCTTTTATAAAAAATTGTCATCCCTTTTAAATAAAAAATAACCAAATGTACGCTCAAAAAAAAAAAAAAACCAAAGATGTCATATTCTTCCACCCAACTTCCTATCTTTTCTTCTTCTTTAGTATCCGACCGTCATCTCTAAATGCATTGTCTACTGATAAAAGAAATCTGCTATTAAATCTCTTATTTGATCTCTTCATGCTTTCATGTCAATACATCTAAAAAAATGTCTTGTTATCACAAATGACGTTTGAATTAGACATTCCCATATCCCTCCTCAAGCTTTCTCTCTAAAACTCTCTACACTTTCCGGCCAGATCATCAAGATATCTCTCCCTGTTTCAAAGAGGGCCTGATGTTTGTGTGGATAATTAGGTGCTTATGGATATTGAAAAAGAAGGAAATATGGATGATTGGATGGTTCAATAATTTTTTTAATCTTCGATGGATAGATATTTTTGATAATTTCGCATATTACTGAAATGTTGAACCTATCGGATTTTTCTTGAATTTTTGGGGTTTGTGTGTGTGTGTGTGTGTCAACTTTGGATAATTTGGGCTCGTGGGCTTTTATTATCTCTTTGTTTTCGTCTGGGTATGAGTGGTTCTTGAAGAATTGTTTGGTTTTTCCATTTTTTATGTATAGAGTAGGGCTATTGTTTGAATTTTTCTATTAGTGAGATGAGGGTCCCCTTGGCGTGTTTTTTTCTTGAACATGGAGGCCTTGAATGGCCTTTGTTGATACTGGTTCTCGACATTGAAAAAATTGTAGAAGTTTGGTATTGTTAATATAGTCAGTAGATTTTTTCTTGGTTGGATGTCACATTATATATATACTTTACAAAGAGAAAAAGAAAACCCAGCGACCTGTATAGAATAGTTCTGATTTTTTTATTTTATTTGAGGAGGGTTTTCTCGAAGGAATTTATAGGCGGCTTGTGAATTTTTGATTGGCCGAGTAGAGGGAAATGTGGGGGTTTTCTTGAAGATTTAATGACATATTTCTTTCTGGATAGACAGTACATTTAAAGATGATGGATACTGAAGAAGAATTAAATGTGAGGGGATGGGTAGAAGAAGATGGTCTCTTTGTTATTTTATTTTTCGAGAGTATATTTAGTTATTATTCTATTTTCTTTTTCTATTTTGTTTATTTAAATAGGAGGACAATTTCGTCATAAACGATCTACCATGCATATTTCTTCAAACTTTGAGAATGTCCGATGCTATTTTTAAAAGTTAAGAATATATCCTTACATTTTTAAAGATTAGAGACCAAATATGCTATTTTCTCTTTTATTTTTTAAACCGTAAGTATTTATAATACCGACCATCTTATTATATTATGTCTATAACATTTTTAGAAGATGTTGGGCTTGCCTTATTACTATTTTGTCTTGCCTATGACTATATATGTACATATATATATTTTTCAGGAGTTTAGTAATGTTAAAAAATTACTTTTTTACTTGATTTTTCATTTTCTTCTGCTGTTTAAAACATTTCTTCCATTTATTTTAAATATCAAACACTTTTTTTTTCCAGTGTACCATTCTGTTATTTTAAGTCGTTGCATAATATAATGAAACGCGAATTTTTAGCAGAGCGACAAAACAAGGAAACCCCGACTGAAACATATATCAAGATTTGTGTCATAAGATTGATAAAATTTTGTAGTAGTTGTCGACTTATAACAATTCTCTTCTATAAATTGTAATGGGGACCTACTAAAAAAAAAAACAGGGGGCTTAAAAAACGCAAATATTAATAATTTATTTTTGGCACAAATATAAAATATATTGAATTGATTAATTTAAGCCGATCGCGATTTCTTAAATAATAAGTAAAGAACAATTAATAATTAAAGAACAAAATGAAAATTAGGTTGATGACGAAAGAAATGAGCCATGATGACAATTCTGATTGGGTAAATAAAAATCCATTCACAGCCACACGCGTACCAGATGCGAAGTTGACGGTCAAGATTACTCCACTCACGATCGATCGGGAGATGGAAAACTCGCCCCATAGTTATCGACAAACGAGCGGTCAAAATTCGTCCATGTGTACTCTAAGATCGCATTATTGCAGCATTTGATCCAACGGACCTCGCATTCTCTCCACGCCGAATTCCACTTCACTTTCTCTCTCTTAAAAAATTCTCTCTGAAATTACGATTTATCCGAATACGCCGGAGAATTTGGCTTCTGAATTTTCATGTTTCGTAGTTTACTGCTTGATTTTTCAAGTATTTTTTATTTTTAAAGCGAGTTCTTGTTTCAAATATTTTGATTTTTAAAGTTGTGAAGTTTCCATTTCCAATTTTTTCGCCTGATTTTTTTTTTTCTGTTAGCCTACTGTTGGATTTTCAAGTATTTTTTTTGCGTTTTCTGTATTATTTTAGATTCTTGATTACCTAATTTTAGTATTCCAGAGCGATTATAGTAGATTCTTGTTTTTATAGTAGTGAATTTTGGTGTTTTTATATATATTTTTTTCTGTTTGGAATGATAAGAGTTCATAATTCTTTATATAATCCAAACCTTTCGAGCTTCATCCATTTTGTTCGATTTTTTTCCAATTACTGTGGAATTAAACATCCTTTCTGGGATCAAACACTGTGAATGATCAATAAAAATCTTAGGATTTTGAGTTCAAATCAGTTTTGGTATTTCATTCTGAAAATCGTATACAATATTTTGGATTCTCCTTTACATATCGAGTTGCTGTTTTCCAAGAGCAGAAACTCTTCAGCACCTCAATTTTCACTATTGTGTGAATTATTGGAAGAAAGTAATGGCGGATTCTGATAATGAATCGGGAGGACACAGAGACCACAACTCGCTAAACAACGAGACCTCCCCAAGAGAGCAGGACAGGCTTCTCCCAATCGCTAACGTGAGCAGAATCATGAAGAAAGCACTACCAGCGAACGCAAAGATATCGAAAGATGCAAAAGAAACAGTGCAAGAGTGTGTATCGGAGTTCATCAGTTTCATAACCGGAGAGGCGTCCGATAAGTGCCAGAGGGAGAAAAGGAAGACAATAAACGGCGACGATTTACTTTGGGCGATGACTACTTTAGGATTCGAGGATTACGTCGAGCCTTTGAAGATTTACTTGCAGAGGTTTCGGGATATGGAGGGGGAGAAGAGTGCAATGGCCGGAAGAGTGGAGAAGGACGGCGGAGGCGGCGGTTCCGGTGGGGGGAATGGCAGTGTGGTAAATATGGGAAATTCTGGGGGTGGCTATGAAGGGATGTATGGAATGATGGGGCATCAAATCCAGGGTCAAGTGTACGGGTACAATCAGATGGGTGGCGGTGGGTCAGGAAAAGTTGGGTCGGGCTATCATCTCGGATCCGGGTCGTCTGCTGCCAGTGGGAGACCCAGGTAGCTTCTATATTTCTTTCTGTATTGATGGCTTATGATAATGATGTGACATTAGTATATGTTGAAATATGTAATACTCCTACGTATATATACATATACATGTGTATGTATATGAGTTTGGTTTTGTAATTCATAGTAGATGTTCTTGACTGTTCTTGTTTGATTTCTCTAATGGATTTTGGCCTTGTGGCTTTTAAGCTGATCTTTATGTAATTAGGTTAGTGATAATTACTTGGGATAATAGTTTCAAATTTAGGGCACAGAGGGATTATGAAAATTCACTGGTAAGAGTTTCAAAGCTTCTTAATTAGTGAAGAATGGTGTTTTCGGCGAATTATGGTATTTTTTGAAACCTCAAATCCATGTTTTTGTAAATCCAGTCACCATTTTTAACTGCAATGAACTGCAATGAATCGGTCCGTTACCCTCCAACCCCCTCGGGGGGCCAAACAGCCAGTAGCGGTCGTCCCTTGCTCTATTCATTCCTTCGGTTCGTCATGTTGCGGGTCCGGGAGCAACAAGCAAGACTCTTAGCTCTAACGTTCTAGACATTTCTAGCTTCTTTGCTAGCTCTATGCGCGTGTATGTATGTATGTGTGTACGCGCATACACCCACGGTATAGACTCTACTCTCCTTCGGAAAGCTCCTCCGTCGCTTTCCTTTCCTTAAGCTACAATACAAAACAACCCGGGGATGACAATCCCCGCGGTTTCTCGTAAGCTTATCTCCGGTAACTTTGTTACCTACGATAGAACTTAGTCGTTCTCCCGGTTCTTGTTCGGCCTCTATGCGTCCTCGCAGATGTTCGTTGCTCATTGTATTCGCTCCTCAACTCTGCTTCCCGCAGTTGGCTCGAGCCCGTCTCATCGTCAACTCGAAACTCGTGCAACAAATTTAGAACAATTTAGTGAGAAGTAACTACTAGAACAATTGAGTGAGAAGTAACTACTACAATGTAGTGCGTGGATTTTTGAGGTTTCGAGTGAAATCGAAGCGGCCTTGTCGACATCTAGATTTTTGAGGTTTCAAGTGAAAATGAAGCGGCGTTGTCGACGTCTTTTGTTTATTTGAACTTAGAGTTATAAGTTATTAGAGCTGAGCACCAAAAAAATTCATGTTTCATATTGTTGGAAAATCATTTTTTTATTTAATTTCTCTATTTGTTTTTATTTCTTCTACTGAATAGCGTTTCTTAAAACACGATTTTTATTCATGACAGCACAATTCTGAAATGTGGCATTGTAATCTACATCTATATCTATATTTATACTACTTCTAAAAGACCTTAAAAATAAGAAATAATTTTGAACTATTTTATCCTCCCATATTACTTCTTTGGATTATTATTATTATTATTATTATTATTATTATTATTATTACTTCTACTACTTGTAAAAGACCTTGAAAAGGAGAAACAATCTTGAATTATTTTACTTTTCTATATTACATTTTTTGACTATTTTATCCTCCCATATTAAATTAAAAAGTTCAAAAACTTTCTCTCTCTTATCATTATTGAACAAAATAAGAGATTGTTTGGAACTTTTAGGCAATTTATCTTCAATTTTTATTTATTACTTTTAACTATGGAATACAAAGGGTCATAGAGTATGTAATTCTTAAATATGTATTTTCGATTATAAAAATGAGATTTATGAATTGGAAAGTTAAAAGACCTTTCATTTGTCAATATTGACATCAAAATTTATTATTATTTTTTTCTAGAAAAGTTTTGTGATAGTCGACTCATTCTCCTCTTTACTTTAGTATCAACTTTTCAAAAATTATATGTAAATTTTACAAGTTAGAATTAGAAAGTTTCTCTCAAAATTTTCTTATTTTGTTTTTTTTTTTTCACAATATATTACACACACAAAACTTATTTTTTTTCAAGTTTTTACAAAAGAAAGAAAAAAGAAAAAAGTGATAATTCAAAGTTGTTGAAAAAAAAAAACAGAGATTTTCAGATTTTCAATCAGCTTTCATATTCAAGAAATCTAAGGTGAGACCTATGTGCCAGTGGTTATTTCAACTTGATATAATATTTTTAATAATCTTACACGATTTGTTAATAGACCCTTCTGTTTGATATGGTTATAGTCTTTTACAAATTGGTAAACAACTTGATAAGCTTGAAAATTCTTTTTTGTTTTTTTACTACTTTAAAAAGAGTCGACCAAAAAGACATTGGTCAAGTTGCTTCTTCTTCTTCTTTGTTGCAGCATGCCATTATTAGACCAAGTGTTTCAGTTGAACTTGGAACATTTAAAAACAAAAATAAAGAATTACTTGAAGTCTTAGTTGAAAAACTAAAAAAATTATAAGTGTCTAATGACAAGAAAAAGATAAAAGAGTCTTGCATTTAAATACTCTCAATAAAAGAGATTCATCTTCTTAAGAAGAATCGGAAGAAGAAAATGATGTTTCAAAAAAATTTTTTGAAAAATTATGAAATTTCTACTATTGAAAATATGTTTTCTGATATGAATAATAATGATTTAAATACTACTACTTTTAGAGGATCTTCTTCAAGTAGAAAAGTTAAATTTGAACCAACCTATATTTAATACCATCGTCCTTCTCAACAAGATCTCTATGAAGAAGTGGAAGATAGATTTCATGGTGGCTTGAATGATAGTACCATTTATGAATGGAATAGTGATGTTTTACCAGAATATGGTATTATCAATCTCATGTATAAAATGCTTACGTATATCCAAATCCTTGCCAAAAATTTGGCTAATTCTTCTAGAAAACAAGTCAATTATATAGTTGCAAGATTTACTGGACAATTAAAGAATTGGAAGGATAATTATCTCACTATCGAGCAAAGGAATCAGATTCTCTATGCTCAAAAGGGAGTCCTTGTTGAAAAGAAGGAAAATAATTTGATTAAAAATGAAAAACTTAATCAAGAAGATGCTGTTAATGCTTTGATAATAGCAATTGTCCATCATTTCATAAGAAAATCTATAAATTATAGTTAAACAAATATAAGTTTACTTTTAAATTTAAGATGTAGAATTTTGTCTTACTTTTGATGGTATAAAGATGTTTTTCTATTTAGAGTTATGAATGTTTCCGGTTGTAATAATGACTTCTAGAAGAAAAAAAAATCGTTGATGGTCTTCCTAGAATTTTTGCAGAAAAGGTTAAATCTCAAATAAAAGATGAAGGAAGAGTCATAGAAGAAATTACCTATGGCGAAATCAGTCAGACTTGTATTAGTGAATATTTAAAACTCTGCAATGATATTAATTTGAAAGTTCAAATTGAAAAGCAACAACAAAAATGTGAACTTGGAGATTTTTGTGAGCAATTTGCTTACGAAAACACCAATGTCGACTTCTCACCCAAAAAAAAGAAAAAAAGAAAAGCTTTTCTAAAAAAAATGTATCGTGTTTCCTTTAAAAAGAAGAAAAAGAAAGGCTTTACAAAAAAATCGAAAAGAAAGTTTTCAAAAGAAAACAAATAACAAATAAAAAAAAAAGATTGTTTCTTATTAATGTGGTAGAGTACGACGCTACTCTAATCATTGTAAAACAAAACAAAAAATCAATGAAATAGTCATGGATGAAGGATTGAAGAAACAACTTTTAAACATCTTCATTAATAGTCATAAAGAAAGTTCCGATCCAGAATTGAATCAAATCTATGAATCTCGTTCTAGTTCTTATTATTCTTTTTCTTTAGAAGAAGAAATTAAAAATATTTGTTCTCTTAAAGTTAAGAAAAATCATTATGAAGCCTTGTTAAAAACTATTGGTTTAAATTGTAATGTTTTAACTTCATCTGATAATTTTTTATTAGAGATTATTGATCACGTTGAAAATCCTGATGTGAAAAAACATATTCTTGAAAGGTTTATTGATAACCTTCAACAAGAAGATGTTATTCTTGTTAAAAATATTTTTTTTAAACTGGATCAAAAGATTTCAAATAATCAAACTTCTTATACTCTAAAAGAAATTTTAGATACAGTTAATCAATTTCAAAACCTATCTTAAATGAATGGAAGGAAGAGATAAATAATCTCAAAAAAGAGATTGTTATCATAAAAAACGATATTTATAATTTTCAAAGTATTTTTCGTTCTGGGGAAATAAAAGAGAAAGTTGATAACTTTGTTTTTCTTAATAATGTTAAAGTCAATGAAAATTATCTTTTTGACTTTAATACTATTACTTTTGAAAAATAGTATGTTATAATTTCTCTCATTATTAATGCAGAATATACTATGGAAACTGTTGCACTTATTGATAGTAGAGCATATATTAATTGCATCCAAGAAGAATTGGTTCCTACTAAGTATTTTGAAAAGACAGAAACTACTCTTAATGCAGCTCATTGATCTAAAATGAATGATCAATTTGTATAATAACATAAAAATTAACAAATTCTTAATTTGCTACATGAAGAATGTAGATACCCGTAAATAATATAAATTTTACTTAATTTGCTACATAAAGAATGCAAATTATTTCTACTTTATACAAAAACTACTCATTTTGGATCTCACATTGAGCAGCATTAAGAGTAGTTTGAAATCAATGATAATTTTAGATATTTGAGCAGCATTAAGAGTAGTTTTCGTCTTTTCAAAATACTTGGTAGGAACTAATTCTTCTTGAAAGCAATTAATATCTGCTCCACTATCAATAAGTGTAATAGTTTCAATAGTATATTCTATATTAATAATGAGAGTAATCGAAACATACCAGTTTCAATGGTATATTCAGTATTAATAATGAGAGTGATTAGAATATATAATTTTTGAAAAGTAATACTATTAAAGTCAAAAAGATAATCTTCGTTGACTTTAATGTTATTAGGAAAAACAATGTTATCAACTTTATCCAGAAGGAGAAATACTGTGAAGATTATAAATATTATTTTTCTGATAACAATCTTCTTTTTTTTTTTTTTGAGATTATTTATCTCTTCTTTCAATTCATTTAAGGTGGGTTTTCATAAGTTTGATTAACTGTATCTAAATTTTCTTTTAGATTATAAGAAAATCTTTTGATTCAATTTAGAAAAAATGTTTTTAACAAGAATAACATCTTCTTGTTGAAGATTATCAATAGTCCTTTCAAGAATCTGTTTTCTCACATCAGAATTTTCATTCTGATCAATAATCTCTAATAAAAAACTATCAGATAAAGTTAAAACATTACAATTTAGGAGTAGTGATCTCCTCTCCACAATGGGGAGGAGATATAAAATCCACTGGACACTTGTCCAGTAGGAATTGGACAAGTATTTGACTTTAAATGTCAAACACTTTTATTTGTCCAATCCCCACTGGACAAGTATCCAGGACAGAGTGGAAGAAGGGATGGGATTCTCGAGCGGAAAATGATCCAATGAATTCGAAAGAATTGAGCGAGGAGTCGTATGAGGTGAAAATCTCATGTACGGTTTTGTAGAGTGGCAATAAGGTTGACTTATCATCAACTTTTCCACTATCACCCTAAAAAAACCAAACTTTGCCTTACGTAAAGTTGCGAGTACGATTAACCTCTCGGATTTGAAATCACCGCTTATATACCCTAGATTGGCCATAATTCACAAGAACATTCTTCGGTCTTGTCCAATCCCCACCGGACAAGTGTCCAGTGGGTTGTATAACTTCTCCACGCTGTGGGAAGGAGATCAATACAGTACAATTTAAACCATTAGTTTTTAACAAAGCTTTATAAGGATTTATCTTAACTTTACAAAAACAAATATTTTTACTTTCTTCTTCTTAAGAAGAAGAAAGAAGAATCAGAACTACAACCAGATTCATAGATTTGATTAAATTCTTGATTGGAACTTTTTTTTATCAATATTAATGAAAATGTTTAAAAGTTGTTTCTTTAATCCTTCATCAATGACAAATTTATTGATTTTTTTGTTTTGTTTTACAATGATTAGAGTAGTATAATACTTTACCACATTTATAACAAACAATCTTCTTTTTAGATTGTTCATTGTTTTCTTTTGAAAACTTTCTTTTCGGTTTTTTAGAAAAGTCTTTCTTTTCTTCTTTTTAAAGGAAATATGATACATTTTTTTAAGAAAAGATTTTCTTTAGCGTGCACGACACATTGTGTCTATCTGAAGATCTTAGAAAGGCATTGATTATAGCTCTATCATTTCCCGAAGAAAAACTTTCTTTTGGGTGAGAAATCAACATTGGTGTTTCCGTAAGCAAATTGCTCACAAAAATCTCTAAGTTCACGTTTTTGTCATTGCTTTTCAATCTGAACTTTCAGATTGATATCATTGCAAAGTCCTAAACATTCACTAATACAATTTTAATTGATTTCAACATAGTTCATTTCTTATATAACTCTTCCTTCATCTTTTATTTGAGACTTAATATTTTTTGCAAAAATTCTGAGAAGATCATCAATAAATTTTCTTTCCAGAAGTCATTATTACAACCAGGAACATTCATAACTCCAAATAGAAAAATATCTTTATACCATCTAAAGTGGGATAAAATTCTACATCTTAAATATGAAAGTAGACTCGTATTTGTTTCACTATAATTCATAGGTTTTCCTACAAAATGATGGACAATTGCTATTATCAAAGCATTAACAACATCTTGATTAAGTTTTTCAGTTTTAATCAAATTATTTTTCTTCTTTTCAATAACGACTTCCTTTTGAGCATAGAGAATCTGATTCCTTTGTTCAATAGTGAGATAATTATTCATTCAATTTTTTAGTTGGCCAGTAAACTTGACAACTATACAATTGACTTGTTTTTTTTTAGAGAGAATTAGCCAAATTGTTGGCAAGGCTTTGGACATACATAAATATTTTATGCATAAGATTAATAATACCATATTCTAGTGAAGCATCAATATTCCATTCATAAATGGCACTATCATTCAAGCAACCAGAAAATCTATCTTCCACTTCTTCATAAAGAAGATATTGTGAAGAATGACGATGGTAGTAATTAGAGGTAGGTTCAAAGTTAACCTTTCTATTTGAAAAGAAAGATCCTCTAAAAGTAGTGGTATCTAATCACTAATTTTTATATCAGAAAATATATTTTCAATAGTAGAAATTTTTCAAATTTTCTTTTGAAACATCATTTTCTTCTTCTGAAGATGAATCTCTTTTATTGAGAGTATTTAAATGCAAGACTCCTTTATCTTTTTTCTTGTCGTTAGACACTTCTAACTTTTTTTTTTTAGTTTTTCAACTAAGGCTTCAAGTAATTCTTCGTTCTTGTTTTTAAATGTTGTAAGTTCAACTGAAACACTTAGTCTAACAATGGCATGTTGCAACGAAGAAGAAGAAGCAACTTGACCAATGTCGTTTTGGTTGACTCTTTTTGAAGGTGTAGAAAAAATAGAATTTTCAATCATATCAAGTTGTTTACCAACTTGTAAAAGACTGATATTTGTATAATTATTTTGTAGAATAGTTTTTTCTACACTACTATCCCCCTTTAAAAAAGGATGAGCTTCAACAATAATATTATTATTCTTATTTTCAAGAATGATAGGTCTTGCTGCGGATGGAAAGATTTGTAATAATTTCTATCGATAGTTTTCTAATGTTGAGAATTTTTCTCTAATACTAAAACTTCACCAGTTGTAGAAGTAAAAGCTCAAATATTTTCAATTCTTTGGAACAAATCTTTGAAATATATGATTCCATTTTGTCTAACAAAATCATAATATTTTCTTTTATAAGCATACAAATCTTCTTTGGAAATTTTTTTAAAATACTATTTACGAAAATCTTTATTTTTAGGTGATTGAAATTCATTACTACAAATTCTTTTTATCTCTATATTAATTTCAATTGGGTTTCAAAAGTGAGAGTTAAAATATCAAAATTGAATTTTGACTCACTTTTGGAATCATCAGAAATTGATTCATCATCTCTATTTGTATAAATAAGATGAGGAACTTGGTTTTTGGGACATGAAATTCCTTCAAACCCACATAAGTGTCAGGAATTGAATAAGTAGAAATTCTTGCTTTTAAAGAAGCACTTTTTCAAAAATTTAATTTTGTTTCTCTTCCTAAAGAAAAATGTATTTCTTCGTCTCCATCAGGAGTTTCAACAATCTGATGAAGATTCCTTTTAGGAACTTGAATCAGGTTGACATTTTTAAGAGTCCAACTTTCTGGAAATTTAACATCTTTTCAGTCAATAATTCTAGGACTAATAACATTATTCCTGGTACTATTGGATTCAATAAGAAGAGTTTTTCTTCCCATATGCCTGGATTTAAGGTATTAATGAATTTGTAATGAATACAATAAGTTATGGTTAAAACTTCACATTCAGGTAACATATTAAAACCGAATGATTGAATATCTAAGGTTAAACATTTCAATAAATGTTTATCAATTAAATAAAGAGAATAAATAGAAAATTTGTTAAAAGAAACAGGATCATTACACATGGTGCTTTAATTATTGTTATTAAAGACTCGTGATATTTAACATTTCCAGCATCACGTAAAATAGCTAGAACACTGGCATTTGAACAGCAACTTGAACCATTCCTATATGAAGATAATTACATCCTTCTAATTTTTGTAAATCTTCAGGCTTCAATAATTGAAGTGTTTAATAAATTCCTTGAATATGAATTGTTTATTCAACAGTTTTAACATGAAATCTGGATTTTACATCAAAAAATTCTAAATGATAAATCTTCTTCCCCATTATCAGGTTGAATTTCAAATTGAAAACTCTCACTACTTTTAATGTATTTCATGGGACTTTTGCCCTTATCTTTTCTTCTAAACAAATCTATATTATGGATAACTTTATAAAGATAAATCTATTACTAGCATGTTTAACACAAATTTTAAAACAACAACATAAATAAAACTAGATCTTGTTATCTAAGTCTCCATATAACTATACTCGTCTGTCAATACTTGGGAGAAATTCTAATTGACTCTGATACCATTAGCTTTATTGTGAAAGGAAAGTTCTCAAAGTTGGAAAACTATTGATAGAAATTATTACAAATCTCAGCTAGACCAAATATTCTTGAAAATGAGGATAATAATATTATTGTTGAAACTTATCCTTTTTTAAATGGGGGGAGAGTAGTGTATAAGAAGGGTTTGATTCTCAGGTTGGCTATTAAGGATAAACATTCAAGTTACGAATTCATTTTTCGAGACGTGAATTAGACAAAAAGTGAGTCATCATTTTTCTGTTAGTTCCAAAAAATATTTGTAAGTATCTTCCATATAAATAGTAAATGATCTTCATACATTTTCGTTTTTTATAATCATAATGCGTATCTATCAAAATGGACTATGTTCATAGAGAAATGAGAATGTAAATTGATTGGAATTTTATCAATTAAAGTAGTTTGCACAAAGTTCGCTAAATAGGAGAAACGACATTATGTAAAAAACGTTGTATAAGCATTGTTGTTATAATTATGTCTTGTAGATTGAGTAGGGTTCAAGAAAAAACTCGATTGCAATTTTAAAACACTAGTGAAATATTGAGTATTTGATGTTTACCAAGCGTTTTATGTGCTCAAGTTCTTGGAATAATATATTAATGTTAACAACGAATACAACCGAAGGAGAATATGCAACATGATATTTAACTAGGCATGATAATATAATTCATTTACTTCTTTCTATTTTTCTTAATATCCTCTCTTTATATTAAAATAATTAGTTTTACTATTGCCGAGACTTTATTCATCTTCTATTGAAAAAAAATTTGAATTAAAAATCTAAGAATCTGATCATTGTTAAAAGTTTTTCAAATGCTTATTCTTCATAGCATCAATTCCATAAGATTTGATATCAATAGTTCATCAATTATCAAAACTCAAATCACCAAAATATATTCACTGAGTTCAAGTTTAAGTTGGTATTACCACAATATAAAATTATCTCTAATTGTATTTATACTTCTAAAAATATAAATAAAATATCAATATTATTCATTATAATATCAAACAATACAATACAATACGTTATCAAGAATCGTATTTTTTTTATTTTATTGTATAACTTTTTAACAATTAAAAAATAAAAATATTAAAAAATTTGCACGTGATTTCTAACTAGTCGTTATAATAAGTGCGGTGGTCCAATCTAGGCTCCACCGAAGATTAGTAGGTTGAAACACCTACAAACTACAAAAGTTGGTTTGTCTTTTTCTCAAGATTAAATTAATTTAGTAATGAGTGCGCCACTTAAGCTTTCTACAGTTGATCCACTCATGTTAGTTCCACTAGCTTACAGGTTATTATATGCTCCACGTCCCGTCCCATTACAGCATCTTCAGACTTTAATGTTTTCCTTAAAAGCTATTTAGGGATTACTTAGAAGAGTTCACGTCTACGTAACATGGACATATAATTAATAGATTATTAAATTTAAATTTAAATTTATTTATAATTCGATAATGTTGTCTCATGTCTGTCCTTATTTTTTTTAAATAAGATCAAAAGTCAAAACCATATCAGTATAAAAAATATAAATTTTGCTAAGTGAATAAATTTTATAGAACTTGTTGTATCTAAACATCACTCTAAACAATATCCGTCTTTTCCTTGACTAAGTTAGCTCGACAGAGTTCGCACAAGTAAATAATTTTTTTTTAAACACTGCTCATTTTGTAAGATAAGATAGATACAAAACCCACACTCATATCACATGTAGTCAAATTTTGTATTACAAATTGCTTCTTTTATTTAATTATGGACTAGCTCATGTCAAGCGTACTAACTTTGTTTTACCTTCATTAGTAACCCTAAATTTGAAAGTACAGTAACATGTGAAAATTGACTTCATTATTGTAATTTAAACCCTAAATTTGAAAGTACAGTAACATGTGAAAATTGACTTCATTATTGTAATTTAAACCCTAAATTTGGAAGTATGATCTGTTATCCAATAAAAACTTGAAAATCCCAGCATGATTAATTCCGAAAGCTTTATGATGAGAGATCGTGTGAACCAGTTGCAAACGGATCTGCCAGTTCCCCAATCGTTCATGGTTCTAGAACAGCTAAGCCTCCGTTGCATGCAATACTACCTAGAGTTACTACTGGAAAAATATGTAAAAGATCATTGGGCCATCAAAATCCTATAAATTAGTGGGGAGAGAGAGAGAGAGAGAGAGAGAGAGAGAGAGACGTTCAGGGCAAAACCGGATTCAAATAGCAAAAGTACATGACACGTGTAGACAATTCCTACAACAAGTGTTGATACCTACGATAAGTCTGCACTCTATCACCTATTCAAGGGTCAGTACACTGATAAAAGAGAAGGAAAAATCTACAACTTTATGCATTGTACATAACAAGCTACAATCTTGCAGCATTTAGTTCTACAAGTTCCCATCGAACAAGAATCTTCCTGTAGATAACCCTAACAACAAATTACAGCTGGCTGACTTGGAGATACGGGTATAAAATTACAGATTAACTGGACCAACATAAATTAAGCCGAACAGGATGGACATACAGCGAATGACAGGTTGGAATATACCTTACGCTTCAGGTTTTGCATCTTTCTTGTCGGGTTGTCAGGTCTCTACACCTTGGCTAGAAGGTTTTCGACATTCTTCTCAGCATCAGCTTCATCCTCTTCATCTTCTTGTTCTTCAGCTAGTTTTGTTAGCTCGTCCTGAATCATGAGCTTTATTGATGATTTTCTTGGTGTCAGATCCACATTGAATCGCTTGGCTGAAACAATAGTGTTTTTTGGTCATGCAAAAGTAAGGAGTCGCCGATGTGAAATACTAAGAAAAAAATAGAAAATTTCAGATTCTATTGCCACAGCAACTGAAAAAATCTTTTAGTTCCTCGACAATAAAATACACAACAGCACAAATATTTTAAATTGGTACCATAATCATTAAAAAAGCACATTTTAAGTAATGCTAAAGAATCTAATATCCCACCATTTCTGTCCACGCAAACCCCCACCCCATACAAAAGAAAATGAAAGGGGCAGGAGAGTGCAGGGGGACTCTTAGCTATTGTATGGCTTAAAAGGTCATAAAAATATATAATGAAAGCTTACCGAGTTTCTTAAGAATATCAGTGAAGGTGGCCTGCAAAAACAAACATGAACACATAGGACATGTAAGAAGCAGAACAAGAAGAATTGGTAACCGAAGAATTCATTTGACTAACACAAATTAATGTCATGCAAACAAGTTGATCCCGTTTTTCAATAAACTGGAAAGCAAACCACAAACAATATAAGATTGAAGATAAGAAAGTCCACATTTCTTTTTGATCTCATGGGAAACAAATGCAGCCCTGTTTAAGGATGCAAAACAACAGCATTGTTTCCCAAAGTGAAGGTTGTAGGTTTAGAATTTGGTCGGACAGCTTGTTTAACCAACTCTATGAAGTTCAACAAACAAGAGTCCCAAATCTAAAGTATAGGAAGTTCAAAAGACAATCATATCTCCCTCTCCCTCCTCTCCAACTTAAAAGCAGAAGAGGGGAAGGATATATTGAAATCGAAACCATTTGACAATTGAACTGAGAACTTCAGATCCTCACCGTATTGAAGTCCACCTCTTTGAGAATCTTGCATATTGAATTTCTAAGTTCATCATCACTTGGCTTTACTTTGTTGTCCTTGGACTTGCCTTTCCCTTTCACAACCTTCTTCCCTTCATTTAGACAGAAACAAGAAAGCTATAGAAAATGGATTCTCATGAAAAGGTCCTCACAGAAGGTCCGATCCATAAACTCGTTCAGGAAGTTCAGATTTTGAGATGGTAAATGATTAAACTATCAAGAATCTCTTGCAACCAAAGAGGCCAATCAAAGGAAAATAAACTACAATTCTCACCAGTTGTCTCCTTTGATGCAGATTTCTTCAGAGTTGATGACTTCTCCTTAACTGCCTCATTTTTCTTCTTACCAGGAGACTTCTTTGCACTTGCATCGTTGTCGGATTTTGAACGACTGGATGGTGATTTTGCAGGTGCTTTTTTAGGCAAAGGAGTAGCCTTCTTAGAGATTGTAACTTTCTTAGTTTTGGCTTTTTCACCAGATCCCTTCTTTGATGGAGACTTTGTTGAACCTCGCTTTTGCTTTCCTTTTTCCTCATCTGACTCGTCTTCTGATGCGCTTTCCTTCTCACTTTCACCTTGTTCAGATGTCTCATTTTCTGATCTTTCAGGAATACCATTAACAGTTTCCTCTACATGTGCTTCATCTTTCTCTTCTTCTGTTTCATCTTCAGATTCAGGCATGCTCTTTTTCTCCCAGCCTTCTTTAGATGCACTCTGGGTTCTCTTTTGACTCTGAAAATACACCAGAAATAATGATTAAACACTAAAAAATAGATTAATTTTTTTTATCTACACTTCCATACATCTTCCAAAATGTTAGTAATTGTGATTTCTTTGATTGATTACTGAGCTTCCATTGATGAAGAATATATCGTCAATGATAAGCATGCATGTTATTCATTTATTTATTTATTTCGGAGGTGAGAAGAAGAGGGGGAAGAGAGAGAATTCAAATGAGAAAGTGCATATCTAAAGCGAGAAAAATTATGCACATACGGCCTAGTTGTAATTAAGCAAAATCCAAAATATCCACTGAGAGCTTTGGAAATCAAATGAAACCCCAGATTTAAGCAGCCTCCCTGATGTATGCTAGCTTCTACCCATATAAAAAGGAGGATACACTTGGCATCATTTCCCCATTTCTAATTTTAGTTTAATCTATTACTAAGTAGGGGGCAGGCCCTGAATCCCAATTATGCTGATTTTATTCTCCCTGTAAGCATATGTAAAAGGATCCACATGCTGTATTCCAAACCATTTCAACAAGCAATGAGGAGAATTTATTAGACGTATAGTTTGCTAGAACCACCCTTCATCTTAAATTGAATATCTCGTCTAACTTTTGTGGTTGGCTAGATATTTTTTTGTTGCATAATTTGTTATCAATTTATTTACTTATAGACCACGTCCTACTTTCATTGCATGTTCTACCTCACTCATGTTCCAGTTCAACAAAATAGTGTACATGCTTTAAGTTTGCAACTCACCCCATGCAACAGGATAAACTACATTCAATCTCTACATATAGACAATAAAGTGCCGAAATAGGAGTCAACTGGGTGAAATAGCTAACTTATTTTCTTATATGATTGAACTGACAACACTTGCAGTACAAACCTACAGAGTGATGTACATCCTAACCCAAGATATTAACTCTAACCTTATTGTTCTAAAATTTGTCTGCTCTACAATTAACCAGAAAGGGAATACCTTGGCAGAGCCTTTTGAAGATGCATTCCCAGATGTTGATGCATTGCTTTTGCTGACCCTCTTCCGCTTTTTGTCCTTGCCCGACTGGTCAGCATACATGAGATATGTAAACATACAAAAGCCAAGTGCAAAGAAAAAACAAGAAAGGTTGGAGGTCGTGTAGGACCTGTTCTTTTTCAGCAAGCAACTCGGTGGTTGTCGCATGAGGATCCATCAAAAAATCTATCAACTTCGCAATTATGTCTTCCTGGATACATGATGAATGATAAATTGAATTTTAATCTTGGAGAAGAAGTGCAGGAGCAATGTGGTACATCTCGTGACTATTATAAATTTGCAGGGCTAGTCAAGGTACTGTTAACAATTTAAATAGAACACATGCACAAGTGTATCCCAGAATAAGAGATGCGCAATAAGTGGAGGGGTCAAAAAAGTAAGAATGTAAATGTAGGATTTCCAGGTTAATGTGAAGCAGAGAGATCTCGACATACCTTCCTTGTAGTAGCCTTGGAAATTGATATGTCGAGAACATCACAGAATTCCACCAATTTCTCTTTGACGCACTTGTCGAGTTTTTCTTTTAGTTTCCTCATTTGCTTTTCCTAAGACACGCACATTGAACATGCTGAGCTACGTTTCGAAGAAGATCTAAATAGATCGTGTACAATCATTAAATAACTTAATATAAGTCTCTTCTTTACCTCGTCATCATGCCACACAAATCCAGAAAATCTTGATATGTTGTTCTTGACTTCTGCTGCCTGCAGAAGTCAATAGAAGTGTAAGCACGAGTGAACTATCTAAGTTATCAACAAAAGCATGAAACTGGACCCAACTCCAGCATATCAACATTTTAGAGCTGACAGAAAAGCACATTAGGAGCACCAAATTTACTTTAATACCGAAGTAAATTGGCAGGAATCAGCGAAAGATGGGTGAAAAATGTTGCTAACACCATTTGGTTAAGCACACTCAGTATCATATAACTCAACTTGGATATCAACATCACACAAAAATAATAAAAATAATAGTTAAAAACGAAAAATTATTCACAAAATTAAGTACATAGGGTGCCAAATATTTGCAGGTGAAACTAAGTGCACCTAATTTACTTTCTTTTTATTTTTATTTTTTTTAAGGCAACTTATTTACTTTGGTAATAGTATCGTAGTATTCAAAATGCATTCTAGCATCCTGAAGAAATAAATATGCTTAATAACTTCAAACTACAAAATGTTTCAGATGCATTACACACAGGAGATATTTTCTAAATCTCATGGAAATAAAAGTGCCAGCCATTTTCATCACAATCCGAGAATCAATCTGACAACAACACTGCATTGAACAAAGGAAAATGATGCTAAACCCAAATGAGCCATGGAGGAACACCAGAATATTAAGTATAAACTCGAAGCATTACTTTTCCCCTTCTTCCAAAAAGAATTGTATGCAGCAATTTGAAAGTGTCATCGCTCTTCCTTCTTGACAACTTGTATGCCACTGAAACAAAAATGTGGTTCAGAAAACAACAGAAAGTTTGTTTGTACAGCTGCGGAACTGAAATCATTGAAAAATTGAGAAGAAGTAAAATGAATGAAGATTTTCTCAGAATTTTGTTAAACCGCATTTCAAGCAGCTTAAATGAATTTTCAGCAGGTACAATGTGCTACAAAAAACTTATAAGGAAATTGAGACATACAAATTACACGGAGGAAATCATGAATTTAGCACTCATACAAATTACACGGAGGAAATCATGAATTTAGCACAAATGGAACAGAAGAAACATAATTCTCAAAATTGTAACAAATCGAGCACAGGATTGACGGGAAGAAACAACTACCACATTTAACTTTGATTACAGAAGAGGGTGGGGTTGGGCGAAGATCTTCTCATTATGTTCAGGAGAGTCATATCCCAACAAGGGCATAATTTTAAGCGAGCATATTTATCAAAGAATATCCCCATCATAACTTTTATTGTTACATAGGTGGCTCTCATTTATCATTAGATTTATAGCCAGTCACCAGAAAGCCCCACGATATCATTCAGTATTTACTGAATGAGGGAAAGCTTGGAGAAGTAGCGAAGCCTGGGTGTGTTGGCCCTGAAGGACTGAATTTAAAGAAGAACGAACTTGTTTCCCCGAGTATGCAAGGGCCCAACCCGTGAAAATAAAAAGTGGAACACCATTTATTGCCCAAGTTTTTAGAGTATTATGTAGTATGTTAACTGACGAATAGAACCACATAATGATAATGCATATATGACATGCTATGGCGGGATTTTTTTGTTGTTGAGTTGGTATATTAACCACCCCCGACCTTAGGGATGGCAATTTGCCCCGCCCCATTTAGAATTTCCCCGCCCCGAACAATCGGGTATTCCTCCGCCCCGGACCCACCCCGATTTTATTTTATTTTTTTTAAATTTTTAAAATATATTTTGATGAAATGGGTGTTCAAGGAGTCGAACCCGAGGTGTGAACATTGATTCACAATTCCTAACCACTAAACCAAGATCTATTAATTTGTATTTTTTTTCATTTTATTTACTAAACATATTATACACAATTTGTTTTTTGAATTCTAACCATTACATTTAGAATTAATTTTAATTCTCCATTTCATAATTCATAATTTCATATACTGCCCTTAATGAAAATCACGGTTACAAAAAAGTAGAAAATCAAAAAATAAACGGGCTAGTAACCGCCCCACCCCGCCCCGCTTTGCTTTAAGCGGGGACAGGGCGGGTACCCCATTGCCATCCCTACCCCACCTCAACCCACAATTCTTGCCAAACCTCAAAGAAGAAGAGGAAGAGAAGTTTGAAAGAGGATTATATAGACCTTGTCCTTCCAATACTCTTCACTCATACCTCCTCCTCTGTTCAGTGTATACTCATCTGTTCAGTGTATACTCATCTTTGCTGGCTCTCAACGAAAACAAGCAACAAATAACCAACAACACTCATTGGACCTGCCCATTTTCTGGCGAGCTTGGATAATTTATCCAGGACCCCATCAACCAAATATGAGGCAATCCATTAAGAGGAAATGTCTAGAACAAATGCAATAGATCCTGAGGGAAGAGTTCCCACATGTTTTAAAGTAGATTTATAGATTATCTTCGACGATTTACAGAATTCATCTGTCCATACAGTAGTTCATTGATTTGATGAGCTAGAAATCCATAAGAAATAGGTTGCTAAAAGATTCATCCCAAGTATCGGTGTTTCATTTGATAAAGAAAAGCTACTCTACAAAACCATGAAACCCGACACAACACAGGATGGAGAAACATAATTCAACACGAGCAAGTCCACGACATGGTGACTCCCACCAGAATTCAAGGAAAAAATGCAAGATGCCATAATTGTGTATAAAGCATTAACACTGAACTTTAACAAAATAAATCTTTACAGTCTGTCAACTTCTATTTTCCCCCATAAACAATATTGGATGATGCCCTAAAACTTAGCTTCACTCATTATACAGGTTTACTAAAAAGTGTAATTAAGAAAGTGGTGATGCCATAACAAAATCATATGAATGCAACTCTTGACGAAGTGCAACATGAAGACTTGAATGTTGGTGCATATGCATGCATGAAGTGGAAGCATCAAAATAATTAAGAAGTACCATTAGGAATATCTTTCAGTGCAGTTCCACGACCCTGCAAACAAACACTGGTATGTCACAAGTAAATCTTCAAAGAAAAAGTCAATGAACTTCGTGAATGCATTGCTGACACTATATTTATTCCATCGAGTTCATGGAAACAAGAAAGTAAACAGTCAGAAGACACCTTTTCAATTCGAAATTCCTTAGCAGTATCTTTCTCAACAGTTGCGACCAACCTTTCTACAGATTTCCGTTCGCGTACAGGACGTTGAATTGCAGAAGCTGTAGGGCTTATCGGCTCTTTTCTCTCTGTAGGGGTTTGAGGTTCTTTTGGTTTTTTCTCTGTTGGGGTATTCAGATCCTTTTCTTTCTTCTCTTCAGCTTCGATCATCTTACTTTTCTCTTTTTTCGCAGCACTACGTTTTGTTCTCGGACGCTTCTTCGAGCCTTTTTCCTCTTTATACTGTTCCAGTTTTTCTTCCTCTTTTGCTCCATCTACCCCCTCTTCAACCTTATCCTCAGTCTCCTCCTTGGGGGTCTCCCCAGAGTCATCTTCCATTGCCTTGTTCTTGGTTGCTTCATTTCCCATATCTCCTGTGGTTTCATTCTTTTCCTCTCCTGTATCTTCATTTCTTTCTTCTTTGCTTCCACCTGCTAAATTTTCATCCTCCACTTCTTTTTCTTCAGTTCCCTTGCTTTCTTTGGTCTCGTCTTTGTCTGTATCCATTTTATTGGCCTCAACTTTCCCATCACCCTTTTTGTCTTCAACTATTTCTGTCACTCCATCATTTTGCTGCTCATTCTTCTCCATCACAGCCTCAATCTTTTCCACCCCCTTGGCAGTCACATCTGCTGCTGCCTCGGGCTTCTCAGACACATCTCCTTCACCCATAAACCTCAAAGTATAGAACTTTTCCAATACCTTTCCCGTGTGACAAAACTAAACTGCATTAAACAATTAAGAAACAAAACAGTCTATTATTGGAAAATTAATTTGGCAAACCAAAACTACAAATCAATAATCGAGTTTATTAGAAGCATTAAGAAACCAAAAAGCACCCAAATACAGACTGCATGTCCAAATAATCTATGAATAAAAGGGGATAAAAGTAGTGACCTAAATTGGATTTTTAAAAAAATGAGAACTTGAACACGAAGCCCAAAAGGGAAAACTACCGAGTTATACCAATGCATAAAAATGTGTGCTTGGGCAATTACGTGTAAAATGAATTACATGTATGTTTGTATGTATGTACATAAAATGAACTCTAGAACTGGAGTCATGGAGAGAACTACAAGCCCTAACAAGGTCCAAAAGTATCTCACCGCAGACATTAGCTCAATAAAACTTCTAAAAAAACTAAAGATTTTCCACAAGCATCAGCAAAATAAGTAAAAACATAAAAATTTCCGAAAATTCGCAGAACCCTAGCCTCCAAAGACATGAATTTTCACCCTCAAAATACAAAAACAAACAATAAACACGCAATTAAGTATCAGAAATTCAGAATTCAAACGAAACAAAAAAACTCACAAATTTAAGCTAGGTTTCCAATTCCAGATACGGGAGCTCCAATCACAGCTCACTCTCCCGGTGGATTTTCACACTATATTTCTGTGTCAACGTTTTCACACTGCGAACCCGAATATCGCTTTCTCGGTTGGACTTTTATAGTGCGGACTTCAAATCCGGATTCCAATTCGAGTTTATTTCAATTACAGTTCAATGGCGTGTCTCGCGGGAGTATAGGGTGGCGGAGACACGTGGCGTAATTCTGAAACGGGAACTGAATTGACGGCTGAAGTGCAGTTTGGGATAGGTGCCTTGAATCTACGGTTGAGATTTCATATTCTTTTTGAACGTGCTTTTATATTGTTAGCACTTAGCACTGACTTTCGATGGTTGTTTATTTAATGGGTAAATAGCGCTGAATCCTGAACATTTGAACGTTTTGATGATGGAGTTCTGAATTTTTATTTCTAACATTCCAGATCCTTGATTTTTAAAAATGTGCGAGTAAAATTTTTCTGTTAAAAAAACTGTTAGTTTGACTATTAATAGTCAAAATTTTCTTAAAATGATAAAATTACCTTTTTTTTCAAATTAAAAAAAAAAGAATAGAAAAATAACCAAAAAAAAAAAAAATTATGTCTCTCATACACAAATCAAAAATCTCTCTCTCTTTCTCTCAAAAGTTAATAAATCGTCACCAACCATTTCTTGTTCCACATGTAATCGATCGATAAGTTAATTAAAAAAGCAATTTGACCGACGATGTCGAGAAGGAAAAGATATCATGCATGCCTCTAAAGATGCGAACTCCAATGGAGTGAAGAATGAAGAATACATTGCCCGTAACAAGATGAATTGCATCCACGACAAATACCACCTGCATTATTTACTTATTTGTATAAATCAATTTTCGACTTTCAAATTTCAATTCCAATCTTTTTGTTTGTTTTTTTATTAATGCCCAAATGTTTTCAAGAAATTATGAAAAAATTGGGAAAAAGTTTACTTCTTTGTTGGATCATGTTTGGCTGTAATTAAAAGTAACAAAACTTAAATCTTTAAGTTACTTATTTTATTTACTTATGTTTTTATTTTCAACTAAAATAATACTAATTTTTTAGTTTTGAAATGAATTTTGTAGGAAATGGGTCTTGTCTTGTGGGTAACTGGAAAAAAAAATTGAATTGACGGGTCGACTTATACCATCAAGACTTTTAGCACATGTTTGAGCATGCTTAAATTATAATTTTAATTAGTCAAATCGGTCAAACATACTTTTTATCCACATATTTCATAAGACCCACAACTTACAACACACTTTTTATCGAACTATTTACCAACACTTAAAAAATAATTTCAATACTACTAAACATGCGCTTAAACTCAACTCTTTGCAGTCAAACGTGGGTGCATTTTTAGATTTTTTAAATCATATAAAAATATTATGATCGCTATCTCTGTATTTTATATATGATATACATTTTTTTTTCCAATTCTACTTATTTTTATTTTGAATTTCTTAAATATGTAAACAAAGTAGTCCAAGTTGAATCCCTTAGTAAAGAATACAAAATTTGGAAACACGATGATGTGTGAAAACTAATATTGAACTTGTCAAAAGTGATGGGACTTCGTAATATTATCTCTGGTATTTTTTCTCAAGAACATAAAAAAATCTATTCAAATATTTTACCAACAATGATATCAGATATCATCCCGTCATAATTAAAGTAATAGTGGTGATCTCCTCCCCACTCATTAAAGTAAAGTTGATTTTTACTTCCAAGTTTGAAAAATTGTCTATATATATATGCAAGCAGTTACTTTCATCACCGGTCACTTAAATTTAATTTTCCTTTAGTAAAAGTAACTCGAGTTTCTAAAGGTTACACTAATTAATTATTCGATTGAAAACATTCATATAAAATTCTACATGTTCCCGTTATATTACAACGTGGACACAAACAACATTAACTAGTATGTCACATCGGACAAAATCGCTTTGATTGCAGCCAAATGCATAATTATTAAACATGTTTTCCTCATATTTGTTTAATTTTAATAAGCAATCATGGAAGATATATAGAACAACAAACAACAAATTAATAATTATTCTCAATCAATTAGGAGATGTTGACATTAGTTATTGCTATATTTAGTAATACATTCAATACAATTAGATCATAAACATTCAAGATATGTTATTTTGATTTTGATCCAGCTTATTCTATTTTTCCACCTTTTTCTATTTTTATAGGTTGTTATGACCCCGAAGCCTTAAAAAAAAAAATGACACCTCATTCATTGCATCTCAATCTCAGTAATGAAAATCCTAGCAAAGCTTCTCAATATCAAAATCCACATTTTGTTGCCCTTCACTCTTCTTTTCCTTTCCTTTTTTCTTTCTCATGTATCTCGCACCTACTAGAATTTTCTTACAAGGAACCAAGTTGGAGGGAGGAAATAAAATGTAGTCGCGCTAAATTTTTGTAAAATGATCTCTTTTTAGTTAATATTTCCGAAACATCTTTCTTGACTTCATAATGTCAAGTTCTTAGCAGCCTCTCTCTAAGCTAACGGTTGCTCAGAAGTTTCCCGATTGGGGGGGGGTACAGTGAAATGGGAAAGGGGAGACACAAGAAATAAAACGGGCTAACAAAAAGGAATGGAGGGTGGATGGGAACAGCAAGGTAGAAGTGAGTAAGCAAATGACATAAAAAGGTGAATACCATTTTAAAATAAAATTGAATATCGCTATTTGTTTTACTTAAAACTCACAAATATATGAATTGACAAGTGATGTATTATATATCCAACTAATAAGAACTAAATACATTGCAAGAAATGTCATATATCTGGCTCATAGGTGAATTGAAAAACTTAGCAAAGTGCAATAATACCTAGATCAATGTCCCATAAGTCTAGGCCCTATCTATTGGGTATACATATGAACCACTGAAGTAATATTTTTCAGGTTTTCTTTTTGATTACTGCCCACTTGCTGGAATTATTGAATCTCATCTTTAAAGTCCAAATATGAAGCCAAATTAGGTTGTATGTTGTTACTACAGGTGAAAATAATGTGCAGTTTGAGGCATAATTTGGGAAGTTTATTGCTTTTCAGCCTTCTCAAGTGCATAAAGTGGTTTTAGAAAAGAAAAAAAAAAAGCAGAATTCATCTATTGTTCCTAACAACATACGACTAGAAAAAGCATTCTCAATTCATAGCACATGTTTTTAAATGAAATATCTACTTATAACTAAAGTAACTTGCAAGGGAAATTGCGATATGGCTCCAATGAAAGGTGTTTTGCACTATTTTTCGAGCAAAAACATACATATTTTCTGGGAAAAGCATTTTTCTGACTCCTCCGTAAAAGGATCACCCTTCGTAAAAGAAAAATAATGCAAGATCGAGACGGGAACATAACAGTTCTGTCAACAACTTGTTCATCTACTTGAGTAGTCTCAAAAATTTTTAACTTAAATTCCAGTATAAAAAGTCAATGAGTTTCGAATGAGATACTGTTTCGACAAACTACTTGAAGCCACAAAGCACGGTTGCAATTTATATATTAATTACAGAAAAAGTGTACAAACTCAGCAGATTTACCTCTATGTCTGAGCTGATTGGGCAAGCATTAAATCAGAGGCTGACAAAGTTCCAGATTGATCAACATCAAGGATTTCAAACTCTTCCATTACAAGCAAAATATCTTCTTGATTAATTTTCCCCATCTCTTTTAGCTTATATAACACAAATTCAGCAGCCCTGTTATATGGCAAAGCAAAATAAGAAAAACAATTCTTAGGTAAAAAAATTCACCTGAAAACATAAAAGCCAGAGTGTAAAGTAAATATGAGAACCAAAGAAACAGGAGTTCTAAATCACTGACCCTACAACCCCATCTTCGTCGAGATCAGCTGCCTCCAAATCCACATTTGTCATTCTCCTGGTAAGAACCCACTTAACCAAAGCCTTCTGCCTGCTTTCTGTGTTAAGTTCGGCAATGTAACAAAAGAACTGAGCCACGCAGATAGTACTCGTCAAAATCCAAAATGTAGCGAAAACACGTCCTGCCTTGGTCGAAAAGCTTTTATCCCCATATCCCAAGGTTGTGATGGTAGAGCAGACACAATAAAAGGCATCCACGATATCCAATTTCTCAACTGTAGCAAGGAAGATTGTCCCAACTAGAATGAGCACTACAAGAAGAGCCATCGTTGTAAAACATTTGTACCGTACTTTGTTAGATTCAACCTCAAGAATTTCAGCTGGACCAAGTTTCTGGCGCATATGAAATGCCTGGATAAGAAGTGTTTCCTGCTTCTCTACTATGTAGTCTGCGCCTTTGCTAAGAATTAGACCAATTAGCGCCATCCCTGAGAACACAAAAACGCAGGCTAGCAGTTTTGTGGCGACACTGTTGGGCACAAGGTCTCCATATCCAACACTAGTCATTGTGACAATGCAAAAGTAAACAGCATCAAGGACTACATTTGTTTTCTCTCCCTTGATCTGGTCCATAACATTGGAAAAGCAAATAGTACCAATAACCAAGTAGAACGTTAAGAAAATGGCTACTCTTTTGAAACTGGGATGTAGTTTGTCCAAAAGGGATTCAGAACGAGGAAGCGTCATAGCCTCATTTTTTCCATTCAGTTCACCAGGAACAAATTCAGCCAAAGGAGCACTTCTACATCGGCGAATTCTTTTTCTCTTTGGATCAGCCTTTTGATTTCTTTGAGATGTAGGACTCAGCAGTCCTGTCAATAAGGAGTTTTCACTAAGATTTGCCATTCCAGCAGGTGGCAAATTGCAAGGGAAATCTCTGTATAGCAAGAGAAGCTCGTATGAGTTTAATTCCTAATATAGATCAAGCTCTTAACATCAAATATGATTGTCTTTATGGAGTTCCATTTGCTATTCTCATGTAGTGCATTTCGATTTATAAACATGCATCGATATGAGACTGCCTGCGCTGGAAGTTTTAAAAATTCAGAATAAGAAAATACAACATTCATTTTAACGAATTAAATGGAGTATAATATCAATGCAGGAGAATCATCCACTTCCAAAATTCACAGAGAATAAATAGCATCGATCCAAATTTCAATAGTTTTGCTCCATTGAGTCCCTTGCATTAGTATGTAAATGTCAACCTTAATACTTTCAAAATTTACTGAATTCTAGCCTTATTTCATGTCATGAAATAGAAGGAATTTGTCCATAAACATCACTAAAAAAAATTATAATAGAGAGATAGGAAGAGAGAGAGAGAGAGCAGGAAACAGGTTGACTGTCCAAAAATTGCTGAAGAAAATACACTGATCTATGACAATTCTTCTTATTTTCAGCAAATTAACCTCAATTCGCAACTTACATGCTGAATTATAATAACATATGAACAGGAAAGATCAACATTATAAGTGCTGCACAATTGAACAAATCAAAATTCAGAAGTTCACTAATAAATCAGACACAACTGGTGAACCAAATTTCAAACAAAAGAAAAAATCTAGAGTGAGCTCCTCTTAATTACCTCCGGTACAGCACAATAACACTACTGTCAAAGATGACAAGAAGATCTATCACGAGTAAGAAAATAAAAAATATCGGTAAACTTACCTGAAATTTGACTTGCAGGCGAGAGCAAAATTTGATGGATTGAGTCCACTTCAGGAGTGCATCTCTTTTGAAAAGCTCATTACAGAATGAGCAGAAGGTGTTTGATATTTGTCTACTACATAGCCCATCCCTTGCACAGCGAACCCGCAATCTATTGCTCTAATTTTTCCACAATAAGAAAAGCAATATTTTTTTCCTTTTCACATTCAAATTAATAAAAGTCAATGATCTAGAATAATGCAAATTATTGGAGAAATAATTAGAAGTGACTAGAAAGGAGGGGTAATTTTCTACTGTTGGAAAAACACAGTACGCGCTTTAGAAAAAGTTTACCACATCCAAAAACGGAAAGTATCTCATTTGTCCATGCCGATTTTTTTATTTGTTCGTTTCAAATTATAATCTATTTCAATGTTCTAGAAGGGTAAAAAACTTGATTGGTACCTAAACTTTACACCGTGTGCGAAAATCGTCCCCATACTTCAAATAGGACTCCGTTAGTTCCTTAACTTTAAGTCGTGAACTCCGTTAATCCCCAAAATAAATTCCATCCAAAATTACTAATGGACATCCTACGTGGACAACGGAAAAATGACATGGCATCCACTCTGTCATTTCTTTTTGGGTAAAAAACCAAATTGGTCCCTAAACTTTACACCGCGTGCGAAAAACATCCACACATACTTCAAATCAGACTTCGTTAGTCCCTCAACTTTAAGTCGTGAACTCTGTTAGTCCCAAAAAGAAATTCTGTCCAAAATTATTAACGAACGTCCAACGTGGACAACAGAAATATGACGTGGCACCCTCTCTATCGTTTTTTTACACCTAATATGCCAACAAATATAAAATTGTAGTATTTAAAAAAGTGGCTTAAAATTTATGAAAAAATCCCCAATTCTAATTAAACAAATCTCAAATTCTCAATTGTTATTTGCTAGATACTCAATACAAACATTGTTGTTTGTCTCACACTTTCACTCATCTCTCTCTCGCTCAACACACAGTGAGAACGACGAAGGCGAAACTCCTTTGTAACCGAATTAAATCCTCAATTTTGAGAGGTAATTTTCTATTTATAAACCATAATTTATGAGTTTGCAATTTTTGTGTCTATTCTTCCAGATAATGTTTATATCTTTTATAAATTATTTTAATATCTAATGTACTTTAATGTTAACGGGTTTGTAATTTTTAATTTTTTTAAAACATATTGTCAACTCACGATTTTAAAAGAATAAGTTATGGGTAGAATTGAACCCGAACCAAAACCACCGGTTCCGGTTCGATTCGATTCGTCGTCCCAGTAACCAATAATTACATAGAACCAAATGCTTCCATTTACGAAATACATGAAGTATAACGGGTGATTTCAGGTATTGAAATACCCGAACCGAACCACCCGACGCCCAAGCCTACTTTAAGTGAAATTTTTCCCAAAGTCTTAAAATCATATATCAAACACTTAATCCTTAAGATTCTTATCCTAAATCAGATTTGGATCCGTACGATTTGAAAAAAAATAGAGATGAAATCATACAATATTTTTTAAGTGCTTTCACACTGTAAGTTTAATCATTACTACAATTTTTCTTAAAATTTTAAGCCACTTTTTTAAATACTACAATTTTATCTTTGTTGGCATATTAGGTGTAAAAAAAAAAAGATAGAGAGGGTGCCACATCATCTTTCTGTTGTCCACATTGGATGTCCGTTAATAATTTTGGCCATAATTTCTTTTTGGGACTAACGGAGTTCACGACTTAAAGTTGAGTGACTAACGAAGTCTGATTTGATGTATGTGTGGACGTTTTTCGCACGGGTGTAAAGTTTAGAGACCAATTGGGTTTTTTACCCAAAAAGAAATGACAGAGTGGATGCCATGTCATTTTTCCGTTGTCCACGTAGGACGTCCGTTAATAATTTTAGACGGAATTTATTTTTGGGACTAACGGAATTCACGACTTAAAGTTAAGGGACTAACGGAGTCCTATTTGAAGTATGGGGACGATTTTCGCACACGGTATAAAGTTTAGATACCAATCAGGTTTTTTACCCTTCTAAAAAGTATAAGGTGTAGCTAGACGTAAATGTCAAGTTTCAAATTTTTCGAGCATAAACGATAACGTGACAATGGCAAAACGAGGACGAAGCATGAGGTGAGGCAGACGTAGAAGCCACTTTTCACTTTTAGGCGGAGCTTAAACAAGATTTAGACGAACTTTTTAGAATAGAGATCTACTGTTTATTTGATTTTTTTTATTTTTATTATATCTTATTGAATGTACTTTGTTACCGGTAGAAATAAATTTGTATTTTTTCAAATGTATAGGAAATTGATTGTATTTAGATAAGGATAAATTAGAAAAAAAAATTTGCAAAATTTGTCTTCTCAATTACAATAATTAAAATTTATTAATCCGTATAAAAACGAAATCAGCTTATATAAATATGACGAAAGAAGTAATAAAAACTAACATTAAAATTCAGATAGATTCGTTCTTGTTTTAGTCAACATAAATCACTTAAAACATCTTGTTTGTGCATCTTTCGGATCAATATAATGGCTTGAAGAAGGTTTTCAAGATTGTTTATCCCATGCCCCACATTGAGTTAGAGGTTTAGGATAAAAAAAATTTACTAGGTTGAAGCAAGTTGTCATGAAATTGGGGTTGGATTGGAGAAGACTAAGTATTTTCATTTTTTTTCTTCTTTTTTTTTTTGTTTTGTTTTGTTTTATTTTTTAATTGTTTTATGTAATTAAATGTGAAAAGATAATCACCGATCGTAGGAAAATTTACTTCACTATAAGCACAAAAAAAGTACTTATTTATTTGTCACTATGTCTTTGTCCTCTCAAACCAAAACTCATATCTCTCTCATTTCTTCCATTTCTCCATATTCTTCTCTATATTCATTAAAATCAAACTCCCATCAAACACAACTCTCTCTATCTCTCATTCTTCTCAACTCTTCTACGGTCGAGTTCTACCGCAAAGAAAAACGGTATACTAGTTTTAATTTTATTAAAATTGGTCAAACATTTGACTTTTGGTCACGTAATGTTGATTTAAATGGATATTGATAAAATGCACGTTATTAAAATATATAGGATGTAGGTGCTAAGATTATAAAGGTTTTGGACCACTACTTTAAATTCCCTTAATTTCAATTAAAAAAATTCAGCGCCATTTATAACACTGTAAGAATTGACAAATGAATTACTTTACCTAAACAAAAACGTTAATCAGGAGTCAGGAGATGGAGGGAAAGCATTCAAATCCCCATTGCTTCAATTTGCTGAAGAAAATCAAAGGTAAATATGCAATTTCACCTTTCAATTACGTTATCAGCTTTTGCTAAATTCAGTTTATATAAATTTACTCAACTAATTCGAACGTACATAAAAAATAAATACATATTGTTTGCAGAATTCACTCGATCCATCCTCGAAGATCTGTGTATTGGTTTTTCGCCCACCTTATACATTGATCAATTCAGTACATACTGCACGGACACTTCTGGAAACTGGTTAGATTTGTAGCAGTTTTTTTTTTTTTTTGCTTATTTTTTATAAATTTGGAACTCGCAGTTTTAATTACTAAGTTTTTAATGAACTATTAGGTTTCTAATTTTCCCAAAGAAAACAAGGTTGAGTTTCTCATGGTCTGGTGCGTGATCAGACGCTAATTAGATTATTTATGCGTTTAGAGATGGATTCAATGGTGTAAAATATTATCTGGAAAATCTGTAGTAGAGTTGTTGGATACTTATATTTTTGTCGTTACTTCTTAAAAATTAATTAGCATCGGATCCTATTTTCTCTTTTTCTCTATTTTGCGTATGTACAGCTGTTGCAGCTCTGACTTGCCCAAAGGAAAAGAAATTCTTACCCTGCAAAGAGAATGTCATGCACGTAGGTTGGGTGAGTAATGCTTATGATAACAAGTTTGGGTAGGCTGATGATATTGCATTTCTTTTTATTTTAACCAAAATTTATCAAGATACTGGTTAAACGGCACACTTTGCTAAGGTTCTTTTCGATTTACAGATGTATTGCTAAGAGTGCTAATGGTAGTTCAACAACTTCTGCAAGAAAACAGACATGCTTCCAAAAGGGATATATATTACATGAATCCGTTAATTTTTAAAGGTAATTCGTCCTCCGGGTTTTTTATACTGAGGAAAGCCAAATGCGTTGAACTGGAACTGAGTTGTAAATTTCATTTCATAATTATGCAAAAATGCTTTAGGATGAAACTACTAATGAATTATCATCTGAAATATATAAGATATGATGCACAATTTAATGATGTATCGTGGTCTTGTTTAGTATGAATTTCAGACTAATTTAGCTCAGCCCTTATGATTCTCACTCCATAACTACAAGGGATTATAAATATTGAGCTAATGTCAGACGATCTTTGTTTGATTATTGAATTTTTTTTTTAACATCTTTTATCTCTTTTTTGACAACGCAGAGCAGTCTGTTGTTGACCGGGCCATAAATGACATTTGCATCCTTCTGCATTGCAGTCGCCACAACCTAAATGTGGTATATTGTCATAATTATTTGTTCCTTCTATATCTTTTCCAATTTAGAACTGAACAATTGGGATGTGACTTGCTTCGATGTTGGCATATACTGTGTATGTGCATGTGCTTGCATTTACAGTAAAAAATTAATTGTACAGTGCATCATTGCAGGACAAAATGTTGAAACAATATCATGTTTACCCAGTCAAGACATGGATGACATCGATGAAACTTGTTGATTTTATAATTCATAAATGGGGGAAATTTTTTATATGCAGTGTTAGTAGAAACTACAAGCAACTTATTTCATTAGCTGTTGGAATGTTAGCAGCAAAGCTTTTAGTTCGCCCAAAATGTCCTCTTTGATGTATTTTACTCTTTAGATTAAGGGAACTCCTGCTATAGGATGTTGCTTGGCAAAATATTTATATTTCAATTTTTATTATTTTAATTGTTAATGTAACTTTTGATTACTATTTTGATTATTTTTTATATCCAACAACATGAATATGCTGTGACTGATTAGATGTATCATGTATGTTTAGCTACCACGTCCTATTGGAAGCGGTATCTTGTGAGGTTTCTAACCTTTAAGTTTCCTCTCTTAGATCGATTGATAGATATAAGAGGCATATCTATGCATGATGAGTTTGAATGAAGTTTTCTGATTATTCGGATTATGTCTATGAACTACATTTGGGAAACCTCACATTATAATGTTTTCTCTGCATCACGTTTCCTTTTTGCAGGTGTCAGTTGGAAAAGGGTGGGTGCTTACTTACGATCACAGTTGATCCATGATAACAGAGATCAAAATGTGTCACTATAGTATTTTGGCATTTCGATTGCAAATACAGCACTCTGTAACTGTAAAACTTTTTTTTGTCTCTGGCAAAGACTCTTCTTCTAGCAACCAAGATTTTATATGGATTTTGCTTACATGCTCGTTTGAGATTCTCTTTTAACTTCTAATAATAATATTTTTATGGGAACTGCACTTACTTATGAGTTACCTGGTTGCCTTAACAAAGAAACTGGCTTAAGAATACCAAAATGTAATCTGATTTTTGATTTTCAATAGTGAATATCTTTATTTGTCAATAGAAGCCTTCTCTTAAGTCACCTCCGAGGAAGAATCGCTAAAGAACTCCAGAAAAAGGCATATGTCATTATACATGGAACTCTATACGAGTATCAAGTTAGCATCTAAGATTCTACATAGTCGTGCGATCCATTATAATATAATACTACTTTGTTTTTGTTTCACTCGACTACTATCTGCGGAAGTTAGTATTATTAATTTGCATTGGGCCATTGTATATTTGTATGTGTCTAGCCAGTCATATTGTTTGTTGCTCCACATCTTATTTCAGATTGGTAATGGGCTGGCTTAGATTTTCAGAAGCTGGGAGGAAATTTGATTGCATCAACAGTCCTAACACAGTGAGGATAAGAATGGAACTGAAGATGATACTATTGGCCCCTTCAACATCATGATCTGAGCTAATTGTAAATTCCTGGTTCCCTTGCAGGCACACCCCATTCCTGTCCATGTAGAATATGTAGAAGGTATCCAATTGACAAATATGCATAATATATTCATACAATTTTACTGGCAGTTCGTACTAAAGTTCTCTTTAACCAATAAGTTTGGCTATATTTGTACAGTTAGAATGATATTGTACTTTTACTGGATTATTGGGTTTATCCTGAACTTGGTGTAGCGGTTTAGTGAGTCACTCAATGTGTAGTTTGCTTAGAGAGAGACATAATTTCCCTTAGCACTTGCTCCAGATATTATTAGTGTTGCTCAGTACATCTTAGTTGTGGAGAAAGAATCAGGTATGACACTTTCATTTAGCTGGCTCTTGTCTGCTTCAGTCATATTTATCATTCACATTGATTGAAGTTTGCGTGTATTGTGATTTATGTCATGCAGTTTTTCAAAGACTGGCAAATGATCAGTTTTGTAGACAGAACCGCTGCATTGTAATCACTGTATGATTATCATGCTTTTATTTTTATATTTCCTAAAAAGAAATTATGTAACAACTATTTACAGGGAAGAGGCTATCCTGATGTTCCGACAAGAAGGTAAAAACTATTTTTATGGTTACAGCTAAATAAATCAGTATTGCGTTTTAGCATTTTGTTATTTGTAACCACGCGTTACTTTCCGTCCAGATTTTTGCGTCTCCTTATTGAAACACTACGCCTGACTGCCTATTGCTTGGTTGATTGTGATCCATATGGCATTGATATCTTGACTACATATCGATTTGGTTCTATGGTAAGATCTCTTCATTGATATGTTCTTGGCATAACTTCACTATTTGTTACACTGTATCAATCAACTGATGCCAGTGGTTCAGGAACAATAAGAATCCTGGTAGCATGCCTTACTAATTATGGTATTTGTTATAATTGTCCCTTGTTTTTTAAAGCAAATGGCATATGATGCCAAATTTCTACGTATCCCGGAGATTCACTGGCTTGGAGCTTTTCCATCAGATTGCGAGAAGTATCATCTTCCACAACAGTGTCTCCTACCTTTGACAGCTGAAGGTGAGATGTAACCATCAAAAACATTTTCTTTTCACTGCATTATAAGCTTCATATTTCCTCTAAAATCTTTAGGTGTCTTGCCAGATAAGCAGAAAGTTGAAAGCATGTTACTTAGGTGTTACTTGGAACATGAAGTTCCAATATGGAGGTTAGATTTCGTGACTTGTGCTTCATTTTATTACTATACATTGCAAACAGACTACTGAACTATTCTACGATGTCAAGGGCGGAACTCCAATTGCTGCTGGATAGAGGATTCAAGTTTGAGATTGAAGCGTTGTCGGTGCACTCACTTTCATTCTTGTCAGACGAATATCTACCCTCCAAGATCCAAAATGGAGTGTACATCTAATCTCTCTTTTTCTTGCAAGACGTAGAACACAGTCAAGTAAGTTAGCATGTAAATTTCAACACTAATCCTTAAGAAGATTAGAAACTTGTAGTAGAAAACAAATCTCGAAATGATCATAAACTTTGTCGGGACTTCCAAATTTGGCCGAGAGGTGCTAAAACTAGACTCTTCCAGGCATGTTTTCTGTTGATCAATTCAAACTGGTATGATAGTTCTGACAATTGAATCCTTAATATAAAAATGATTTATGCTCCTCTCTGGTGAATAGAATTTGTCTTTATTGTTGTTGGATTTTAACTTCGCCACTTGAGCTTATTTCTTGAAAACTTGGGAACCTCACTTTAGATATGAAGGTTATGATTCTTGTTGACCTATGGTTAACTTTAAACCTTAATGTTTTGATTATTACAAACAAATTAGCTATGTTTTCTAACATTTTATTTTCAAGCAAAATTCAAAGTGCTACAAATCGAACTCTCATGCAATGACAAGTCCAAGGTCAAAATCAATTCAAGAGTTCAAGCATCTCAAGATCCCATGAAATTCAAGATTCGAAGATCAAGATTGAAGAATAGATTTTTAGATAAAATTGTAAAGGTATTAATTCTTTAATCCTTAGCAATTAAATGAATGAAAGCTCAAAATATTTTTATGCACAAAACACATGTCATTATTACTTGCATAAAATATTTGTATCAAAAGCAAAAATCATTTTTCAAAAGCGTGGAAGCGGTCATCCGTTTGGATCATCCGTTTGAACCGGTCATCCGTTTGAAATGAACGGTCGACCGTTTCTTGTCATTTGTCCAAAAGTGTCCGTTCGATTTTTTGCATTTCGGCGGCTAGTTCGACCAATCGACCGGTCGACCGTTTGGTCATCCGTTTGGTCGAAAGTGGCGAAAATTCATCTCTATAAATACCACTTCATTTATTATCATTCAACAACACTTATAAGAGCATTTATAGAGAGAATCATATTGAAAAACTTCATCCAAAGCTCCATTGTATTTATATCTTCAATATCTCATATTGAAAAACTTTGTTTGATTAAATCAAACCTTTGATTCATCTTTCTCAACAAAGTTTTCTTCTAACACTTGAGCTTTCCTTATTCATTGCTATTCATTAAAGTGTTAGTCTCTCTTAGAACTAAACTTGTATCTATCATTCATCTAGAGAGAAATACTCAAATCAATTTCTTCATATATTTGGGTCATATTGAGGTCCGTGAAAAGCTCAATATTGTATAAGGATCGGTGCTCCTTGTTTGTAAGTCACGGATACATTGTAAGGGTTTGGATTGCACCATAAGTCAATCAAAATAGTGAAAAGGCCGTGCTCGTGTTGCGAGAGCTTGGTAGCAGGGGCGTAGATCATTGGTTGGATCGAACCTCCATAAAAATTGTTTGCACTCTCTCTTCTCTTTTATTTACTTATATTGTGCTTATATTTAAGTGAATCAATTTTTATTTCTTAAATTTCATTTTAAGAATATTTTTAGAAAAAGTTTGAGAAAACCAATTCACCCCCTCTTGGTTAGTTATTCTTGGGCTATCAATTGGTATCAGAGCAAGGTGCTCATTTATTTGATTTCACAATCTTGAGTAATGGCTAACCAAAATTTTCAAAACCTTGAGGGTCATTCTACAAATCGTCCTCCCTTCTTCAATGGCTCCCACTACAATTATTGGAAAACTAGAATGATGATCTATATTCAATCAATTGATTATAACATTTGGGAAGTCATTGAGTTTGGTCCATATGTGCCTACAAAAATTATCAAAATTGATGATAAACCGGACCAAACTACTTCTAAGCCTAGAGAGGAATATGATGAAGAGGACAAAAGAAAGTTGTCTTTGAATGCTAGAGCCAAAAATTTACTTTATTGTGCTTTAGACAAAAATGAGTTTAATCGTATTAGCACATGTGATTACGCATATGATATTTGGCATGCATTAGAGATAACTCACTTAGGTACCAACAAGGTTAAAGAAACCAAAATAAATCTTTTGACAAAAGATTTTGAAAATTTCTTTATGAAACAAGATGAACCTATTGTTGATATGATTACTCGTTTCACCGATATTATTAATGGCCTTAAGGGCTTTGATCGAAAGTTTACTAACGGTGAACTTGTGAGCAAAATGCTTAGGTCTTTATCGGAAGATTGGAACTCTTTGAGGATGTTGATAGAGAATACAAAGATATCAACACTTATCCATTGGAGGAGCTATATGGAACATTGATGACGTATGAGCTTAACAATGCCGAAACAAAGGAGAAAACAAGGAGAAGCAAAGAAGAGATGAAGGAGCTTCCCAAGAAGCAAATTGCTTTGAAATCAACAAATGATGAAGGATCCTCCAATACAAACATGAGTGATGAAGAACTTGATGACTTAGTTCTTCTTGTCAAGAAATGGAGAGGATTTCGAAACAATAGGCGATTTCAAAAGAAAGAAGACAAAAGTGAAGAAAAGAATAAAAAGATCATATGTTACGATTGTGACAAACCCGGTCACAAGAGGACCGAATGCCCAAACAAGAAGAAGTTCATCAAAAGAAAGCACTTCAAGCTACATGGGATGATAGTGATGAAGATGATCAAGAAGAAGATGAAATTCAAGAAGAAATCGTTAATATGTGCTTCATGGCTATTGAGGATGAGGTAAGTACAAATAACAATAACTCGTACTTTGACTTATCTTCTTCTTATGATGAAATTCTTGAAGAGTTTGAGAAACTTATGTCAAAATACTCTATTCTTAACAATAAACACTCTTTGTTGAAAAATGTAGTCAAGAAGCTTTTTATTGCTCAAAAGGACTTTGAAAAAAGAAAGATGATCATAAGTCCTTAATTAAAGAAAATGTTTTATTGAAAGAAAAAGTGGTTGATTTAACAAGCATTGTTCACAAATTTACCCAAGGAAAGAAAAATTTTGAATTAATGCTTGGTGAGCAAAAAATGTGTGTTTAACAAAGGAGGATTGGATATAAACCTCTCTTGAAACAAAAATTCCTTGAAACTATTTTTGTAAAATCATCCAAGTTTTCTCAACAAAACATCACATGTAGTTTTGCAAGAAAGATGGTCATGTTGCTTATAATTGCTTAACTAAAAGAAATTATTCTTTGAAAGGAAACACAAGTGGATAAAAGAATCCACAAGCTCTAACTATCAAGGACCCAAACTTATGTGGGTACCAAAAATCAAAAATTAAAATTATTTTGTAGGTACCACAAAAGTCAAAACAATTGGTTCTTGGATAGTGGGTGTTCGAAACATATGACGGAAGATCGATCATTGCTATCAAATCTCAAAAGAAAAGATGGAGGTCATGTGACGTTTGGAGACAATGCCAAAGGAAAAATCATAGGCATTGGAAATATTGGTAATCGTTCTTCTCCATCTATTGAAAATGTTTTATTAGTTGATAACCTCAAGCATAACTTGCTTAGCATAAGTCAATTATGTGATAAAGGTTATCTCATTAAATTTGATTCTTCCAATTGCCTCATTGAGGATGCTATATCTAAAGAGGTATTGTTCATGGGGAGCCGAAATAAAGATGTTTACATCATATCTATTGAATTTGAACTTGAAAAGGAAATAAAATGTCTTTCAAGTATAAAGGATGATTCTTGGTTATGGCATAGGAGATTAGGTCATGTTAGCATGGACTTACTTTCAAAAATCTCCAAAAACAACTTTGTAAAAGGGTTGCCAAATATAAAGTTTGAAAAAGATAAAATTTGTGATGCTTGTCAATTTGGAAAACAAGTAAAGAGTTCTTTCAAACTTAAACAACACTCTTCTACTTCAAGACCTTTACAACTTCTCCACATGGACCTATTTGGACCTTCTAGAACCGCTAGTTTAAGTGGAAAACATTATGCATTTGTTATTGTTGATGATTTTTCAAGATATACTTGGGTCATTTTCTTGAATTTAAAAGATGAAGCCTTAAATGCATTTAAACATTTTTGCAAAAGAGTCCAAAATGAAAGGGATACACCATTACCACAATTAGGAGTGATCATGGTGGAGAATTTGAAAATATAGCCTTTGATGATTTTGCAAATCCAATGGATATGAACATAATTTCTCGGCTCCTAGAACTCCTCAACAAAATGGTGTAGTAGAAAGAAAGAATCGAACATTGCAAGAAATGGCTCGGACCATGTTGAATGAAAACAATTTACCAAAGTACTTTTGGGCCGAAGCCGTAAACACTTCTTGTTATATCTTAAATCGAGTTTTGGTGAGTCGAAAGAAAACCAAAACTCCTTATGAGCTTTGGAAAAATAGAATTCCCAATATTGGATATTTTAAAGTTTTTGGTTGCAAGTGCTTCATTTTAAACACAAAAGAAAACTTGGGAAAATTTGATCCAAAATTCGATATTGGAATTTTTCTTGGATATTCATCTACTAGCAAAGCTTTTAGAGTTTTCAACAAAAGAACTTTAGTAGTTGAAGAATCCATGCATGTTGTTTTGATGAAACTAACTCAATTGGGCAAGAAAAAGTCATTGATGATGAAGATTTGGAAATCCCATTTGAGCAACTAAGCGTTCAAAATCAAGACAAAGGAATCAAACAACATTGAAATTCAACATGAGGAGGAAACAACTATGCAACAAAATGAAGAAGAACCTCATGAAGATCTCAACACTTCATTACCAAAAGAATGGAGGTTTGTCCCTTCTCATCCAAAAGATCTCATCATTGGTGATCCATCAAAAGGGGTAAGTACAAGAAATACTTTTAGAAATTTTCATAACAATTGTGCATTTCTTTCACAAATCGAGCCAAAGAATTTTAAAGAAGTCGAGTTTGATGAATTTTGGATTCTAGCTATGCAAGAAGAACTAAATCAATTTGAAAGAAATCATGTTTGGGATTTAGTTGCTAGACCAAATTCACAAACCGTAATTGGCACAAAATGGGTTTTTCGAAACAAAAGAGATGAAAATGGTATAATTGTGCGTAACAAAGCTAGATTAGTGGCTCAAGGTTACAATCAAGAAGAAGGTATCGATTTGAAGAAACTTTTGCCCGGTTGCTAGATTAGAGTCAATTCGTATGCTTTTTGCTTTTGCATGTCATAAGAATTTTACTCTATTTCAAATGGATGTCAAAGTGCATTTTTGAATGGAGTCATTCAAGAAGAAGTTTTGTTGAGCAACCACCCGATTTTAAAAATCATAAGTATCCGGACAAAGTTTTCAAACTTAGAAAAGCCATTTATGGTTTAAAACAAGCTCCTAGAGCATGGTATGAGAGATTGAGTAAATTTCTCTTATCAAATGATTTTTAATGGGTAAAAGCGGATACAACATTATTTATAAAAACCAAAAGAATGATATGATAGTTGTTCAAATTTATGTTGATGATATTATTTTTGGTGCTACTAACATTTCCTATGTGAAGAATTTTCTAAGTGCATGAGTAGGGAATTTGAGATGAGTATGATGGGAGAACTCAAGTTCTTTCTTGGTCTCCAAATCAAACAATCCAATGATGGAATATTCATTAGTCAAACTAAGTATATCTTGGATATGCTCAAAAAGTTTGAAATTGAAGAGTTGAAGCCAATGAACACTCCAATGAGCTCATCAATCAAACTAGATAAAGGCGAGCAAGGTACTTCCGTTGATGTAACAAAATATCGAGGTATGATCGGATCCTTCTTTATTTAACCGCTAGTAGACCCGATATTATGTTTAGTGTATGCTTATGTGCTAGATATCAATCTAATCCTAAGAATTCCCATCTTAGTGCCAGAAAGCGCATTTTCCGTTATCTTAGTGGAACTAGATCTTTAGGTCTTTGGTATCCCAAAGAAACTCATTTTGATTTACTTAGCTTTTCGGATGCCGATTGGGCGGTTGCACAATTGATCGTAAAAGTACTAGTGGAGCGATGCCATTTTTAGGCTTTGCTTTAGTTTCATGGTTTAGTAAGAAACAAAATTTCGTTGCCTTGTCAACCGCGAAGCCGAGTATATCTCCGCCACTAGTTGTTGTGCTCAAATCCTATGGATGAAGCAAACTCTAAATGATTATCACATTTCATTTGAAAAAGTTCCTATTATGTGTGATAATACAAGTGCGATCAACTTATCTAAAAATCCCGTTTTGCATTCTCGTACCAAACACATTGAAATTAGACATCACTTTTTACGAGACCATGCACAAAAGGGAGATATATCTTTGGAGTTTGTAAACACCGAAAAACAATTGGCGATATTCTCACAAAACCTTTAGCACTCGAAAGATTTTCTTACATTCGGCGAAGTTTAGGTATAATTGATGAATGTAAAATTTGTGACTAAATCTTTATGTTTCCTATGATTGATTGCATTTTATATGACAAAAATGTTGTAAAATCATTTGTCAACGGATCAAATCAGTATTGTTTTAAAAATTTTACAAACTAGTCCAAGCGGACGACCGTTTATCAAAAGCGGACGTCCGTTTTCATCATCAAACGGATGAACAATTGTTCAAATCCGTTTGATCATCCGTCTTTCGAGACTTTTGCAAAAATTAAAAAGTTCAAGCGGTCAACCGTTTAATTTAAGCAGACGTCCGTCTAATTTAAAGCGGACGACCGTATGTCATCCGTCTCGCTCATCCGTGCGAGCAGAGATTTTGAACTTCAAAAATTGATCAAAAGCGATCGACCGTTTTAGTGTTCGGGTCGTCGTATCAACGGAATTCAGGTTTTTAAGTTGAATTTTTTCAAATTTCTTCATTCCAACTTCGCGCGAACTTACGGTTTTCAATCCCAATCTCTTCCATTTCACCAATCCTCCTAAAATCTTTCCTTTTTCACTCAAAATCACAAAACCCATATCTTTTACACCAAAAATCGAAAGATCCCCAATTTTTGTAAAGTAAATTCTACCTATTCCACCCAAACGGACGATCCTAAACCCTAGGCTTTAAATCCGTTTTAGACACCATGCCTCGAGTGAAAATGGCAGCCAAAGCGTCCAAGGAGGGATAGGCAACCTACTCCATCATCGAAGAAGAGGATTCTCCTCGGAAATTCGGATTGCCAAATGTCCCGTCCTCATTGGTAGAACGTAGACCTTGCCTCATTTACTTTTGAAGCCCCTTCCTTTCATATAGAGGATCTTTTCGTAGGTATGAGTTGGGTTAGTATTCTCACATTGAATGACAAAGTTTACCCTTCCTTGTCAAAGATTTCTATAAAAATATGTCTTCCTCTCCAAGGTCGAGAAATTTCTTGTCTAGTTCGAAATAAACAAATAAGAATCACTCGGACTTAATTCGATCACTTCTTCATCTTGAGGAAGGCGGTATTCGCATGTACACCACAAAAACAATTCCTCATACTCAAGATTACGACCCAATCGCGACTGTTGTCATGTCACCGGCAAGCAATTTGAGGTGCAAATCGACTTCATACGAACCAACTTACTCTTCCTTGTCGAGTCCTCCATAACATCATCGCACATATAATTGTTCCTCGTAAAGGTCACTTAGATGAGGTTAATCACTATGATGTATTTCTTCTCGACTCTATCCTTCGTGGGCGTAAACTTGATTTTCCATACATAATGATCCAACACATGTCATCCGTCCTTAACGGCACTAGGACTAGGGGCTTCCCTACGGAATGTTTCTCACTAAGATTTTTCAACATTTTGAAGTTTCCTTAGTAACTCGGTTGCCACTCTTCCCAAACCCACCGACACCATAAATATTCTTACCCCTTCGCCGTATGAAAATTGTCAAAGAAAATGGGCAATGGGTAGCAAAATCCAAGGATTTGACGATGAGTCCGGCCCTCGACTTTGCCATTTGAGGATGAGGAAGAAATGGACGAAGGTGGCAATGCGAAGATGCTCTCGCCTCGCGTCGACCCGATCATCTCAAAGGCCGTCATCCTCCACCTCCGGCTTCAACGAGGACCAGTTTAATCTTCTTAATGGCGGATCGATTCTCTTGCATCTCACCGTCGATGGCCTACAACATGCCGTGAGTGACCTCCAACAAGCGGCGGCTTGCATTCAAACTATTGTTGGTGGGCGCAAACTTGGTGAGCGGCATCACATCCTTGCTTCATGCTCTTCACTCCCGTCTCGGCACCGGATTTCCTCCGCCTCCGCCACCGAGCCTTAGTTTATTTATTACTTTTGTTTTTGTCGCTATGTTTTGGAAGCGAAGTTTATTTATTACTTTTGTTTTTGTAGCTATGTTTTGGAAAGCGAAGTACATGTTCTATACTTTTTTTTTAAGTTTATCAATGAGCGGCATATTTCGTTTCATTTAGGGAGAAATTATTTTAAACCTTAATGTTTTATCTTTTGCCTTTTTGTTTATGCCAAAAGGGGAAAATAACTATGTGATGAAATATGATGAAATGTGTGATGTGATGGATTTGTGATCAAATAGAATTGATATCATGTAATGACATATATGATAAATTTGGCAAATCAAATGAAAACGATATAATGTGATACAAATTCATCAAATTCATCAAATCATGTTTACTTGAAAAGAAAGGGGAATATATATGCTTTATTGTATATTATTATCATATATTCTCACATTGTTTGTCATAATCAAAAGGGGAAATTGTTGACCTATGGTTAACTTTAAACCTTAATGTTTTGATTATTACAAACAAATTAGCTATGTTTTCTAACATTTTATTTTCAAGCAAAATTCAAAGTGCTACAAATCGAACTCTCATGCAATGACAAGTTCAAGGTCAAAATCAATTCAAGAGTTCAAGCATCTCAAGATCATGAAATTCAAGATTCGAAGATCAAGATTGAAGAATAGATTTTTAGATAAAATTGTAAAGGTATTAATTCTTTAATCCTTAGCAATTAAATGAATGAAAGCTCAAAATATTTTTATGCACAAAACACATGTCATTATTACTTGCATAAAATATTTGTATCAAAGTCAAAAATCATTTTTCAAAAGCGTGGAAAGCGGTCATCCGTTTGGATCATCCGTTTGAACCGGTCATCCGTTTGAAATGAACCGGTCGACCGCGTTTTCATCCTTGTCCAAAAAGTGTCCGATTCGATTTTTGCTGACTCAATGGCTAGTTCGACTAATCGACCGGTCGACCGTTTGGTCATCCGTTTGGTCATCCGTTTGGTCGAAAGTGACGAAAATTCATCTCTATAAATACCACTTCATTTATTATCATTCAACAACACTTATAAGAGCATTTATAGAGAGAATCATATTGAAAAACTTCATCCAAAGCTCCATTGTATTTATATCTTCAATATCTCATATTGAAAAACTTTGTTTGATTAAATCAAACCTTTGATTCATCTTTCTCAACAAAGTTTTCTTCTAACACTTGAGCTTTCCTTATTCATTGCTATTCATTAAAGTGTTAGTCTCTCTTAGAACTAAACTTGTATCTATCATTCATCTAGAGAAAAATACTCAAATCAATTTCTTCATATATTTGGGTCATATTGAGGTCCGTGAAAAGCTCAATATTGTATAAGGATCGGTGCTCCTTGTTTGTAAGTCACCGGATACATTGTAAGGGTTTGGATTGCACCATAAGTCAATCAAAATAGTGAAAAGGCCGTGCTCGTGTTGGAGAGCTTGGTAACGGAGGACGTAGATCATTGGTTGGATCGAACCTCCATAAAAATCGTTTGCACTCTCTCTTCTCTTTTATTTACTTATATTGTGCTTATATTTAAGTGAATCAATTTTTATTTCTTAAATTTCATTTTTAAGAATATTTTTCGAAAAAGTTTGAGAAAACCAATTCACCCCCTCTTGGTTAGTTATTCTTGGGCTATCAATTCTGAACCAAAAATTTTCATGTGAATTTTCCTTTTAGAAATTGCTTTCATTTTCACTATCAAGTTTGTTATCATGACGGTAATTTTCTAATGAATATTGGTTGTACATTAGGCTCGAAACATTGTAAAACATTATGAGGCATGTCCTCTTAGGATCTCTCTTTAACGGAAGCAAAGATATGATTGATTGATATATAATATTTAGGGTTGTGAAGACAAGATTATATGATTGATAAAAGAGTTTGTGGTCATAAAGAAAACTCTTTTATGGTCATAAAGAAACCCGCTGTCCAGAGGGCACGTGCTGATGTGCACGTCCAATTCAAAGAAACTGTTAGCAATATGCATCATGAATCATAAATCTGATAATCATTTTGCGTTTGTGGTTTGAAGTTTGATTTCATTCACACTTTAAATTATGTCAAATCATTTTAGTTAGGAAATTTGGACGTCTAGTTCGTATTGCTCCTCATCTCTTTGTGATTTCGGTATCATATTAATGCTTCTTTGTTTTTCCTTCGACTTTACATGAATTTTAATCTTACCAGTAAAAATTTGTAGGATGATTCTTTGTTTTTTTCTTCATATAGGCCACTTTATTTGGTTTCATAAAGGATTCTTTGTAGGATGCATTTACCCATATTTGAGATTTTGATCCATAATTGATTAGAAAATGATGTTTGTGTTGTTGGGATATTTCAAAACTTGTCAAAATCAAAATATGCATTAATTGTTGAAAATGAAAAGATGTGATATTGTATTATATTATATTTGGTGACTAAAATTAAACAAGTTTTCAAATTTTGGACACTTTGGCATCAAAACTTGGAAGAAATTTAAGTCATACATTAATTATAAATTGATGTGTTTTTCTTTGAATTGAGGGTTTTTTGAAATAAAAATTGTAAGTTTGGCATCCTGGTTTTTTTTTTTTTTTTTTTTTTTGTAGGTTGCACAAAAAGTAGAAATTGGTGGAGTGTATTAAAGTTTAGAATATTATTTTTCTTAAGATATTTGGGAGAATTTAGGTGAGTGAAATCTATATGATTGTAACGATTTTTCATATAGTGAAAAATATTTCAATCTATAAATCTTTCTCTATTTTTTATATTTTTTGTTTTGTTATTTTTCATTGAACAGTGATTTTAGAGATTCAAGTATTTCGGAGTGTTAGCGTACAAAGAAGATATGTCTATTAAATATGACATGGAGAAATATGACGTACAAACAAGTTAAGGATGTTTGATTCGGTTTGGATTGCACAAAGTTTTGAAAGGAAAACCAATCTCTATTTTCGACAAAGATACTGAAAAATCCATTATGAGCAATGATGATTGGGAAGATTTGGATTTGAAAGCTACAAGTACAACTCGTCTATGTCCAGCAAAAAATGTTGTTGCAAATATTCATGGAATATCTACTGTAAAGGAACTTTGGAAAAAAACTTAAACAGTTGTATTAAACAAATAGTCTTTTAAATTGGTTGTACTTGAAGGAACAATTTTATTCTTTGCGAATGAATACAAGTATGAAATTTTCAGACCACCTAAGTGTTATCAATGAGATCGTTTCTGAAATTGAGACTATTGGAGTTAGAATTGATGATGAAGATAAAGTTTTAAGGCTCATCTGGTCTCTTCCGTTCTCCTATGAATACATCAAACCAATTTTAATGTATGGAAAATAAACTATGAGTTTTGAAGAAGTTATAAGTAAATTAATTTATGAAAAAAGAAGGTTAAGTGGTGGAAGTAATATTTCATCTGAAAACTCGTTACTTGTTGCTGAAAAATGGAAGAAGAATAACTCTATGAAAAGGAAGGTATCTTGTTGGAACTATGTACAACTTGGTCACGTGAAAAAAAATTGTCCAAATGGTGGAGAAGACTCGACTAACTGTTAGAAATCAGATACGGATAGTATCTCTTCACGGGGGACGATGATGTCGCTTGAGTAAATATTTATATCTTCGTAGCATATGTTAGTTGCCATGACAGATGATGTATTATTATTATCGGGTTATATGTTTGTACACGGGCATTAGCTTAACATTAATGCAAGGTGTGTGGTGAAATTGATGTCAATGACTCATGAACTTCTAGGTAGGTAGGTCAAATAAGATAGTTGCACTATAATTTTTCAGAAAATTTATTCGACATGAGCTAATGAAATTATTAGAATTCGTTTTTTTATACTTATATGGTGGAGGATGTGTATTCTCTATTTTTAAAATTGGGATTGTCAAAGTTTTATGAAATTTTTCTGAGTATCGAGATGTAGAGTTGTAGAAGAGATGATTGAGTTTTCAAGGAGGAAATTGTTGGGATATTTTCTCAAAACTTGCCAAAATAATAAAAAAAAAAAGCATCAATTGTTGAAAAGAAAAAGATGTTATATTATATTATATTTTGTAATTAAAATTAAACAAATTTCTAAATCTTGAACATCTTAATAGTCAAAATTTAGAAAAAATTTAGATCATACGTCAATTATAAATTGACTTATTCTCAACATGTGTTACCTATATTAACCTATTTTGTAATGTTACAACTATCATCTTAGGACTCTGAGCCCTGGCAATAATTTGCTCATTTATTAGATTTCAATCTCTGTTATATATTTGTCTTCATTTAGATTTTTTCTCACCTGCTTACTCAAGTTCGTGGAAGGGACAAATGAAACCTTCGTATTAAATCACCAACTTGGAAAATTCCCCGATGAGGTTGTGGTCGGATACTCCCATGTAACAAATTATTAACCTTGCTATTGATGTATTATAGAAAAAATTGTCTTATGTGGTTTTGTAAGTTAATTATATTTTAACAATTCGCCCAATTCATAGAGGTCCTTTCTAGATATTTCCAAAATCTTCATTTGAAGGAGTTAGGTGTTGGTGGGGGTCTTTCCATTGATTGTGAGTTTCACTACTTGATTTAAGAGGTCCCATTCTTGAATCTTGATAGAGCCTATTTCATGATATATTAAAAATTCCACGTATCAAGGGGCCATTGGAGATATTTGAAAATGATAGGTAGGGGATTATAGCCCACATTTTGTAAAGACTTAAAAGATATTCTAAAATAAAATTCCTAGGCCACTAATATGGTATCGTGTTAGAATATGACAAAATCAGTCTATTTCAAAAGAATTCCTAGGCCACTAATATGGTATAATGTCTAGCCATTACTAATTATTTTCAAGCCTCATATATGATGTGAGAAATTAATTTGTAAATGACATTGATAACATTTACAATTATTTGTAATTTGTGACTTAAACTAGGGACGGCAAAATATTATGTTTTCGTCATGTATTGCCTTGCTCCATAAGGTAATTGGATGGGTCTTTGTCTCGAATTCTCCAAACTCATCTCGAATTTTTTTATTTTATTTTATTTTTATTAAAGTTAAATCATATTTAAATAAAATATAATAATTAAAAAAAATCAATAATTAAACGAGGTGGTAAATAAAATATTTGTAATCTATGTGTCGTCCGCTCCAACACTGTCCGCACCCTTCTCAATAATCTACGACGATACAGGAACGGAGAGAGACGCATGTTGTCATTCCTACTTAATACTTTGGGATGAGTCAATCTATCTAGATACAATTATTTTTCAAGGCCTTTGTGACACCACTAGTTAATCACCTCATAATGATCTTTCTTTATTCTCTATATCTCACTCATAATCTTTAAGACTTGGTTTGGTATTGATGTGCTTGTAAGAGAATCAAAAACCTCTTGTCTCTGCAGAAAAGAATCAGCTGTGGAAAAAATCAGATAAGTGTTTGGTAAATTTTTGTTTCAAAATTGATGTATGTTTCAAAAGCAGCATTTTAGCGTTTGGTAAACAAAAATAATTTATTGTTGTAATAGTATTAAATTACGAAAAAGGACATTGATTATAATAATGTTATTTTATATCATTATTATTATTATCACAAGTGGTAAAATTCATTTTTTTTCCTAATCAAATATTTTTTAACGAGACAATGCATTCATTATTATTATTTTAAAATAAAAATAATAAAAACCTAATAAATTTTAAATTTTATAAAAATTACAAAATAAAAGTACATTCATATAATGCAAAAATTAATTAAATTTATATTATTTTCTATGATCCAACTTGCATCAATTCTGTTTTTCAAATAGGTATAATTAATTAATTAAGGGTGGAATAGGTATTTTAATAATATATAAATAAAAAAGTAAAAAAAAAAATCAAAAAAAGCGTCCTTTCACGCTTACTCAAAATCTGCTTCTAGGGTGAATTAGATTCTTTAATAATCACTTTTAAAATTTTTGCCAAATGTCTAAATCAATTTCTGATTGTTTGAGAATCAGAAGTTGGATTCCAAAATCAATCCAAACGGAGTTTAAGTGGGGTGAACTTCTTGTCAACATGGAAAAAGTAACAAAAATAAATATATGAAAAAGTAAGAGAGAAGAAAGACTGAAATATAAATTTAAACCAAATGACTTATTTCCTGTTTTCTATACTAATTTCAACAGAAATTCTATTAACAAGCAATAAGTAACTTACCTCAATACTCAAAGCAATTTCATATGCATAAAAATTTGCTGCTAAATATTCCCAATGCAAACTTTTGGATGGATGTAGGATCCACCACTAAAAACTCAATGCATATATTTCATGTCGGGGAAGAAGAATAATCTTTATTTGACAACATATAGTATGTTTGGTATTGTCGAAATTATTTTTAATTATTTATAAGTCGTGAGACTTGTGGAATATGTAGATTTTATAAAATATGTGGATAAAAAATATGTTTGATTAATTTGATAACTTAAATTATAATTTAAGTTTAATCTGACATGGACATGTACATATTCGTTTTGAAGTACTTGCAATTGTGTATCAAATAACTAATTCATTCAAAATTTAAAGCCCCAACTCATCGTAGAAAGGTTAAAAACAAAAAATTGATTATTAAACTTGTGACCAATTGTTGACGTCGATTGAAAAGGTGACATGGCAGTTTGCCTGAACAATTATTTTGTTCACGTTTGCGTTCATTATGCCACGTAGATTGATTGGCATGTCATTTTCTTTTTCCATTTAACATAAGGGAAATTGGTGCAAATAGTCCCTCATATTTGCTCTCAGTGCAGAAATGATCCATACTCTTTATTTTTTGGCATATAAATTCTTAACTTATGTGTTTTGGTGCACAATTAGTCTTTATTTGATAAAAAAAAACAAATATGCTCTTATTTTTAATTAGAAAAATTTTCAATTGGATTTCTTGAGTTTGCAAAAAGTGTAAATGAGTTCGATATTTTTATTTTTTATAAAAAATTAAAAGAAACTAACAAATTGATAATATACTAAATTATTTTGTATATTTTACGAATTATTATAAAATAACTAAAATTTAAGCTCATAATTATTAATAAACGTGTTCATTAAAATTATTTTATTATTATTAAGTAATCATATTATTTAAAATTTAAACTTTAATTTTATTGTTACAACATAAAAAGAAAAATAAATTTATCACAAACATGATGCTCAAATATTTTTATTTAATTGAGCTATTTGTTTATTAACTATAAATATTAGAGCTCAAATTGTATTCTTCACATTTTAATTTATCGTTCAAAAATAAAGAATATATAATGTGTAAATTAATTTTTTAAAAATATATTTGTGTTAAAAAAAATATAATAATATTGTTTCAATGTCATAAAATTATATATGTCATTTTTGTTATTTGTTGAACTTAATTTTTATTCAAGTTTTTACATCACATAGCAATTACGTATACTTAAGCGCAATAATTTTACATTTTTCTTTTATGAAAAATTTAATCGACCCGACTATGGTGATATATTTAATATGTTAAATTAAATATTATTTAATAAATATATCAGACCTATTTGCATATTTTACAAAAGTTAAAACTCAATTGCAATTTTCTTTAATTAAAACTAATGATATTTTTATTTTTTCATCAAATAAAAACTAATTTCACACCAAAACACATAAGTTAAGAATTGTTATACCTAAAAATAAAAGTTAAAGATTATTTTTGTACTTAGGGCAAAGGTCAAGAACCATTTGCACCAATATTCTTTACAAATTAATGAATTTAGATCAGATAACTTGATTGAATAAAAGTATAACTTTAGTTTTCCACGTGTGACAATATAAAGTTCAACTAACAAATGACCCGTCTTTCATATCGACTCATTGAAGTGGAGTATTAGACTATAAAAAGACATTTTTATCGTGCTATGAGGAAACAATTTTGAAACAAATGATAACACATGAGTAAGAACCTAATTGAAATTCAATACAAGCATGAAGTATCAAAGGGGAAAAAAAATCAAACAAAATATCCATTTCATTTCGATTCGAATAGTGGAGTCGAACTTCTCGATGTCATTGTACCTTGAAAAATAGAAAGAGCTACAATAGGGTTGGAATCGTTGGATCATCAATGGCCAAGTTCACGAGGAGAATACAATTGTTGGAGGGGAAAAAATAAAAATAAAAATAGAATCCCCCAATATATATATATATAAAAGAAAGAGGGTTGATTTCCTACCCACTTATAATACCTACGCTGAGGTGGCATCACATAATTGGTAGTTCATAGTCTCACACTTATTATTTTTACCAATCATGTGATTCCACCTCAACGTGGACATTATAAGTGAGTAGGATATCAAATCCAATATAAGCATAGCTCATTAAAAGGAATAATTTATTTCTGATATCTTCAAAAGCCATGCTACATCATATACAACAAAGTGACAATCTAATTGTAACAAAAGAAGTAAAAGAAGAACTTGCATGAACCTATATATATAAATTTATATTCAAATTTGATTTAAAAATGATTTACTTAACCATGATCGGTTGTTGAGCTCCAATCCTAATTTCTTCCTTCATCCTTTTTATGAAATCTTCAAATTTCTTGTTTAATTCTTCTGTACTTATTGATTCTATATGATCTTCTTCTTGTTCATCCTCTAAAAACAAGCCATTTTCAGATTCAATTTCCTTTTCAACATCTTCAAAATGGCAGTTTCCTCCTCCTCCTCCTCCACCGCGGCCATCCACATTCAATAATTCACTTTCTTCTTCTTCTTCCACTCCATATACATCATTTTGCACCAAAAGTTCTTCCTCTAACAAGCCATTTTCAGACTCAGTTTCCTGTGGATCTTCAAAGTGGCAGTTCCCTCCACCACTGCCATCTACATTCAGTAATTCACTTTCTGGCTCTTCTTCTCCATCTTCAAAATGGTACTTTCCTCTTCCTCTTCCTCCACCACCACCCACTCCTCTACCTCCTCCGCCACCATCTACATTCAGTAACTCACTTTCTGCCTCCTTTTCCTCTCCTTCAACTACAGCATTTGGCACCAAAACTTCCTTATCTAACAAGGCTTCTTTTATTTCAAGCAGTATTTGCAGTTCACTAAGATCAAACCCCGAGGAAGAAGGAACCAAACCAGAGGTTTTTGCTAGGAAAACCAAGAGTCCATTGAATATCAAAAATATGCCATTTTTGTTCAAGGCATGCAGGCTTGGGAACTGTAAAGGGGCCAAGGAAAAGTAGGAAAAAATGAAGGAAAATACAGAAACTGAGAATAATAATTGAATGACGATCTTCTTCCTTAGATTTTGGGCCTCCATATCATTTTATGTGCGAAGGAGGGTCTTGAGGTGGGTGCAGAATGGTGCAATGAGGAAGAAACTATGAGGATCTCGTGTCAATCCACAGTGGGTTTTCTTTTATAGGTGTATGTGTCAAGTCTGAGGGTATTATTGTACGTTTAGTACGCAGTTTATTTACTTATAGTCCAGCCCCAGCCCCAGCCCTGGCAGGGGATTTCTGTGGATGGATTGAGATTGCCACTTGAAGGGGTCCACCCCAACCCCACGTAAGTAAGAGTGATCTTCATGTGTACCAATTTGAGGTTGACTGCTTTTTGGCTGCATAATTGAGGAAATCTAATTTGGACCAAGAAATCAGATAAATAGACAGGAATATAATGTAAAGGAGAATAAAAGGGTGAGTTAATAAAGTTAGTTCTACACGTTTTCGAGCTACAAGGCATCACTCACCCCATGGAAAGTTGAACCAAAGAAGTCCAAGCTCACGTTAAGGCAATACAACAAAGCATTCAAGATTGGTCAAAAGAACTCGAACCAGCTACATATGGAAGTCAACCGAACACCAAGTTGATAAGCTCAACGCGTATAGACAAGTGCAAGCGGAACAACTCAACATTAAGCTTAACACCCACATAGACTAACACAATACGGCGTCCAACTTGACATTAGAGTGCTCTGCCCTTAAGCACTGCATAGCTCCTAACTAAATATAGGGACGACAAAAGTGTCTCAGGCGTACAAGATAATATGAAATCTAACTACCTACTCTATAGAAGCCTCCTTCCCTCTACATAAACACCCTGTCCAATTCATTATAGGTATGACCGTATGAGATTTATTTAGAATGCCGAATTTCTGTTGAATTGTAAAAATCATAACTGATATGACCGTTGGAGTGAAACTGATAGCCCCCATCTCTAATGGAAGAGCTCACAAACCGACAACTGTTCAATAACCGATCCCTTCTGCCTCGAATATTATTCATACTTGAGGACCATACCAAAATCAAAGAATAAACCACCTAAATATCTTCCCTACGTAAATATCCTTTATAAACACACTGTACGTCAACCAATTTTACCTTCATTCACAAGTCCATTTGTTAGTTGGAGGAGATTTCCCTCACCAAAACACAAGGAAAAAGGTAAAAAATTAAAGGCTAAAGGGTTTTAATTAATTGATTGCTTTTTAATTAATTGAAGCAATCAATTTTTTAATGTCTGTATTAATATTCCATGGAGAAATGTCGAATAACTATCGGTCTAAATGAAGTTTCTCACAGCAAAATGCAACCACAACAGGTCCTGCCAAATCCCCCAATGCACAGCCTGCAGAAAATGCACATAAGGAAGTTTAATTACTTGTTCATCACATTTTAGAAGAAATCTCGACATAAATTTGGAGTAGAAGTCATTTCAAAGATACCAATTATATAAATGTTAATGCGCGTCAAGTCCCTTACCAATCCATTGACCTGCTGAAGGACGAAACAGTGTAGCTCCGATCCCGGCCCCAACCGATGCAAATATAAGTGACGAACCACATCTTATAGTGATATCGTAAACCTTCTTTCCAAGAATTCGAACTTGTTCTGCTTTGTCAACCTCGCTGGTCTCTTCTTTGGATTTAGACACAGAAGAAAAGAACCGATAAATATCAATGCCGACTTGGATGAGCCATGATGCTAAAATTCCAAGGAAGTGTCCTGTTAAATCAGCAAATGCATGATCAGGAGATGAGGTTTAAGACTATAGAGCGAATAAACATAGAAATCATCAGTCGGTGATATGACAACCTCTGAAAGTTGATCTGCTAACGCTGAAAATATATACTGGAGTTGACATTCCCCTCTGAGCCTTGCGCGTGGCTGATTTTGGAACATCTGGACATATTTATTAGTAGTATTAGGCTGGTTATTGGTTAATAACATAAATCCATAGGACTCGGATGCTTAACATTATTGAAAGCAAAATACCTTTGAGGAGTTTCCAAGCCATACGCTGTGAGATATAATGAACTGCAAGTCTTTCGAGAATGCGTCTTGTGGTTACAACGGTGGTCTGGACCATAATACATACAACAAAGAGTTACTTTTGTCTTTGCTTATCGGATGAAAATAAAGAACTGCAGAATTTCTGTGCAATAATGAAGAAATAAAAAACCCAGCAGAGGGTGAATGTGGAACACAAGAAGGAAAATATCTATTTTGGGGTCTGGTTTAGAATAAATATTTAACGAAAAGGCCTATAGACGGAGAGTATAAAATAGTTAACACAAGAAAGCACTAGGATTAAATCAACTGCAGGAGAACCTTTTTCTCTCAAAAAATGTGAGATGAGAAAAGCCCATGGTTTTAAGCTCTTACAACAAGCTTACTAGAGTAGAGATGGATGGTAGCTAGCTTATATCTAAGGGAAATATCACATGTTATTATTTGAATACTAATCTTTTGAGTATGAGATGGTTGTGAAAATTGGATTACATGGTCGATGAAGCATGGGTTTCCAACAATCCATGAAACATCAAAATTGCATATATTCACTGCTATATGTTTTTCAACATACTTTTACCTAGCATAACAGCAAACAGATATTCCTATTGTCATCAAATACAGTCTGCATTCCAAGAACTCTTGCAATAGAGATACCATGGCACACCAAGAGGGGGAAATGATAATCAAGGCACGCCAGAAGCAGATTCTAAGACATGTTTAAGTAAAGCAACCTAATGAAGTTATATTTTCATAGTTTCTAAGCAAGTTAATCACTGTCTTAAAAATATAGCATGCCACGATCATAAGCATTATGTCAGATACATAGAGGACAGTGGCCAGCAGCTGATTTAATAACTTCGTAAAGAATCCATGGGTACAAGCACAATACAAAGATAAATTTACAGCTAAGAGTAGTTCAGAAGATACATGCATTAGATGTTAGATGCATGGCTGCTTGCCTGTCAGTGACTAACAGGTTTCATTGTAATGTCAACAGTACAAGAGTCACGTCGTAGGCCACATAATCACCCTCAATACCTCCAAAAACACCTGCTTCCCCTGGTATCCCAACCCCAAGACATGTACAGACTACCCCGACACTATACTAATCGATCATGCCCTTGTTCCTTATTTGATGTGGCTGATCAACAAGAAATCTGATATTTTGTGTCTAATCTATGGAAACCCAAATATGCACAGGGACGATAAAAATCACAGCTAAACATGCGATAATTTGGATGACAAATCGACAATAGGAATTTTCATTACTCATTGAGAAAGAAGAGGTCTATGATTGCTTTCAGAATTCTCAAATAAAAAATGGCCACCATACATTAAAAGCCCAAAAGAGACAAGTCTTCTTCACTTGGCATACAAGCAAGGTTACATGTAGTTCTGCAAAGAAAATCAACACCATAATGACACAAAAGGGAAATCAATTATGCCTCCTGTTTTTTCCCCACTATCATAATATCAATAAAATATAACACCCTTAAAAGAATAACACATTTCATAAAGCCAGCACAGCCTGATACTGGAAAATTAGATCCATGCGTACATTTGTTGCAATCAGAACAGTGGCCTCAAGTGTATACTGTATATTAATGCAAGCAAAACCTATTGGCCATGGAACAATGGCCTGAACATTCCTATGTCATCCATCAGAATCTAATTAAACATCAACATAACTATAGATCCCAACAAAAAACAAATAAACAATGTTCTTGTGACACAAAAATGGGCTATAGCAACTGCTAGTAACTTGCTATTTTATTAAATCCTCCTGTCGATAAATCGTGACTCTGAAAATTTAAAACTTTCCACTTTATAACAAAATTTTAACGAGTCAGTTACCTTGACAACTTCATCTTTTCTTTTCAGCGTTGCATACCCAATAAGTTTTAGTCAATCTCATGACATTATGAAAGTGTGTGTATGGTAAATATTTTTATAGATTATAAGTAGTGGGTCCTACGGAATGTGTGAATAAAAAGTAGATAAAGTTGTGAATCCTACGAAATGTGTGGATAAAAATGATGTTTGACCTAAACACTGACAAACATACATGAAGTAACAATTCTTTATATAAGATAAAGGTACTGAAGAACAAAAGCAACTATGAAGACAAATACAAGTTCTTCAGCAAGAACAGGTTAAAATGGCAAGGCTGAAATCTACAGTTAATTATTGCACCATTCTTCTCCTATTAAACCACCAACTATAATGCTGGCAATTTATCCAAAGCAGTAGAATTAATAAAACCCCAGAAACTAATGAAAGGAAATGAAAAAGAAGAGAGTTTGGTCGATTCACCTCACGAACAATTTGCTTCACTGATTTCTTGAAGGGCACTATCAAATCTACACGGTGCTCTTCTGGAGTTTCCTGTAGAAAGTCTTCGTCATCATCTTCCATATTCGTACGGGGCTCCACAAGAGGCAGATAGAATAACAGGAAGGACCTCAGGGATGTCAACGCGAGAGTTCTCCAGTGAAATGCCGAGAATAAAGGTTTCAACTCAATATTGTACTCCTTGGTATTATAATTCAAAGAATCATTCTGAAAGATAATTCCCGATGATGTCCGTAAACGAGACATGTAATCTTCATTTAGTGCTGCACCAGCATCACAGTGAGCAACTCGTGACACACTGTCACTGTACCATGACCATCATATGAAAAATGGTTAAAAACAATGGCTTAATCCACACCCCAGTCACACAAGAATCAATCATATCCTGATGCCACTAAGTAACTCCAACCCCAAACAAATTGGAAAAAAAAAAAAAAAAAAAGTGCCACTTTGTAGTTAAATCAACTTTAAATTACAATCTCCATGCACCACTCCTCCTAGATCAATGTGCAACATATACCAACAATATCGAGTAATTCTGCATGAAATAGCACAAAATACAACATGACAAGTGCTATGTAGAGTAAACCAACACTTTGTCCACAAACAAGGAACCACATAAACTCCAAAACTCGGTTTTAGCTCCCATATTAGCCTTCCAAATCTTACAAATCCTGTGATATGCCACATTTATACCTTTTCTTTGAACTTGCTTAGATAAGATGAACAAGCTAAGACCATTCACAAAAACACAGGGCTAGTACTTTCACACATGCAACCACGACAAGAATGATAAAACAAATCTATGGAATTATATTACTTGGATTGCCTGGCACGTATAATCACTCCAACCCAGAGGAAGTTCTCAAATGTAAAAGTAAACCACATTGGCACATTCAGGTAGACACAAGGAGCAGACTTTGACACATTTACGCATGAAAACAGGCACACAATAATAAAAGAAATCCATCAATTAACATTACTTGGATTACTGGCACATAAGATCACCACAACCCAAAAGAATCTATTAAAATTTCAAAACCTCCTTTAGCCAGCTACATGAATCCCATCGAAATATTGTGATTTGTCTGACTATTGATTAACATATTGGAAAAAATACATATTAGTTTTGCCGTTAACCAAAGGAAGTGCAAAAGAAAATGAGTAAAAGAAAGAAAGAAAATACAAGAAACAAATCAATCGTGCATTCCATGTTTTTACATGTTTTTAAAAAAATTCAATTTGGCACCATTCCATTAACTTGGGTCTTTTGAAAAATGAGGCAGGAGCATAAATTTGTTAAAAGGATTTATAAATGTTTCGTTATGATTTGATTTGAAGTTTGTCCACTTTTTTCATTTATCTCACAATTATGAAAATGCATATAGAAGAACAGCACATGCGGCTGTGTTTATCCAAATAAAGCCATACAAACAAAACAAGTGACACCAGCAACAGAAGTTGTGTTACTAGTAGCAGCAACTGTTGTTGATAAGAGACCACGAATTAAAAGTTCACCTATCTTGTGTCATCATCCCCAAAACTATTTCACCCATATGTATGCTTCCATCCATGCAACTAATTAGATACTTCTATCTGTTTACTATAATCAGTAAAAGAATTCATAGTAAATCAAGGCACCATAAGTTATAACCATAAGAACAAACGATTGATACTATTAACTTAGGATCTGAGGGAATTTCTAAAATCCAGCAGAAATAAATACATTTATCCGCGAGCTTTTATAGTCATAAATTACTCTATTTTGGTGCATATAAAATGTCATAGCAATAAGGTAATATACAAATATAAACAGCCCGCCCATTTGTTCAAGAAAGGCAGAAAGCACGAAATAATTACCCAAAGAAAGCCCTGGCGGCAAAAGGGGTGCCGGCGGCGACAGACGCGGCGGCAGCGGAAGCAGCGACCGTAGATGAAAATAGACCGGAGGAGTGAAGTGTTTGGCCATTCAAACCTGGATTCTTTCTCAATAGATCTAGTACAATTGCTATTCCCGCCATCTTAGCCGATCAATTGATGGAGATAATAACAACTATTTAGAGCATAAGCAAAAATTCGATTATTTTTAAAGTATTTTCAGAATCTCGAGATTGAATTGAATGAAATGGAGAGTTTGTACTGTTTTGCGTGTCCGTTGGGACAAATTACAGTGAGCTCTGTGGATCTTGCTAGGTGAGAACTGGAAAGGGAAATAGTTGTCTGAAAAGTAATGGGCCAGTGGTTTTTGGGAATTAACAGAGGGCAATGGACTGCGAAATGAGTAGCATCCGCTTGGGACAGAGCGGCTGGCCCAATCCCTCTTCAGCCATGAAGGGGAATTGGCCAATGGGGGTGGGCATAATTGACTGAATCAAATCGAATGAGGTTGGTTCGATTTTTACGTTTAGATGGTTTGGTTTGGTTTAGTTTGAATTGAAAATTGGGAAAAAAATTTGGGTTGGATCGATTTATTTCTCCCAACTCGAATACAAATCGAACTGAATTAAAATTATAACAAATAGTTGATAAAATCTATCTTAATGTGTATGAATTGCGATAGTTGATTGAGGTTTACACTTGATCTGAATGTAGGTCCAAATTTTTTATTTGAATACAACCGTAAGTGTCCAAATATTTCTGGGATTTAAATTTTTGAGTTGAATACAGGTCCAAATATACTTTGGTGATATTCCTTTTATATATATACATATATATAGTAAAATGGGCTTTAGAATCGCCTTGGCGTATTGACAACTACAATTTAAATTTTCAAGTATTTTTTAAATTTTTTGGGGTCAATAGTACAATTTGCCATTTAGACTCAAGCCCAAACCGTCTAACCCAAATCGAACCGACCTAATATTGATCGGTTCGGTTTGAGTCGATTTACTCACAAATCGAGTTTGTTTGGTTTAGGACATGATATGATCAAACCGACGTGGTTGGTTCGATTTTGAGTTGGCCCAAAATTGAACTGACTCAACCAATACCCACCCTTGTCGTCCAATGTATTTGAAGATAAAAATAAGTTCACTTTTTTCAAATAAGTAACTTTTTTACTTATATTATTACCGTATTACAGCACATTGCCACATTCTTTTGTTGACAACACTTCTACATGTGATCTTAGAAATTGAGACTTTTGTTAGCCTTGACAATGCTTCAACATTAAACACAATGACACGCGCAAACATTTAAGTTGTCTTTGCGCCCTAATTTCATTTACCTATTGTTATTCTTCTAACATGGAAGTTCTTGTCATTTCCACATGGAAACAAGGTCGCCACCAAAAGAAAATATCTTCATCAAGACAAATTTAGGCAATGTTTTCTTTGATGTTTTCAACCCAGTTTTTTATTTTGTATTTTTGAAAATAGTCAAAAAGTATTCTCTTTACTATTTTCGAAAAGACATTTTTGAAAACAAAAAAAAAAAAAAAATACAAAGAAAACGGAAAACGACTTTTTTATTATTTTGAGTGTTTTGTGAACAAAATGAGGTGCTGGCCAAAACGGTCAAAACGCAGCGTGTTTTTGGTGTTTTTTGGTCGATGTTCAAAATCTGTCGAACGCTATTTTTTTTTCTCGTGACGAAAAAAAATTGATGATTTAACCATGTCCCGCATTTTTTTTTTTTGACAAACAGTGGCTGCTTGTCCAACTGGCCAGATGCTTGGATTTGGATACAAAAGGTCACAGATTCAATTCCCAGCTCATGTACAAGTTTTTAAATTCTTTTTAAATGTTTTGAATTCTTTTTAAATGTTTTTAATTCTATTTAAATGTTTTTAATTAAATATTTTTATTGTGTTTAAATGTTTTAAATCTTTTTAATTTATAATTAAATATTTTTAATTCCTTTTAAATGTTTTAATTATTTTTAAATGTTTTTAATTCTATAATTAAATATTTTTTTAATTGTGTTTAAATATTTTTAATTGTTTTTTAAATATTTTTAATTCTATTTAAATAAATTTAATTTGTTTAAAATTTTTTAATTTTAAATATTTTTAAATATTTTAAATCCTTTTAAATGTGTTTAAATATTTTTAATTCTTTTTAAATGTTTTTAATTCTTTTTAAATGTTTTTAATTCTATAATTAAATATTTTTAATTCCTTTTAAATGTTTTTAATTATTTTTACATGTTTTAAATTCTATAATTAAATGTTTTTAATTGTGTTTAAATATTTTAATTGTTTTAAATATTTTTAATTTCATAATTAAATATTTTTAATTGTGTTTACATGTTTTTAATTCCAAGTTTAAATTGTTTTTAAATAATAATTATTTTTAATTCTAAGTTTAAATTTTTTTAATTTCAGTCTAAATTTCTCAAAAAATTCAAGTAAACGCTTTTTCGAGTTTTCTGTTTTCGAAAATAATTTTCGAAAATACAAAAAAGAAGGCATTTTTAAAAATCTCAAAACAAACACTCAAAACACAAAACACAAAATGAATTCAAAACTCAAAACATAAAACTCAAACGCAAAGAGAACACCACCTTAAGTTCTAAAGCCTAACATAAATGTTAGACTCGGCCTTAGGGTACTATTGTTGTGCCTACACTTTGCATGTCAATTCTAGTCACCTCAACATGAAGGCTCTACATGTTGATGAACCAAGGCTCCCGAGGCCTAAAACGTAGCTAGGCATAAGCCCATAACATAGGACTTCTACGCCTAAGAGTTAGGGCTAATCGAGCAAGCCAAGGTTGACTCGCCTAAAACCTATGAACCAGATCGAGTCAACCCAAACAAGTCCCATGAGAATCAAGTATTGAAACCCCAGTGCAGTCTAGATCCACGAGTCGAAGCTGATTGGCTAAGTGCCTAGGTAAAGGCTGGATGCCCAGGAACTAGGATAGTCCTACATGGCCTGAGGAAGAAACATATAAGTTGACTAACATTGGACAGTGAGCTAACTATATTCTGCTATAAATATATTGTGACATATGTCGCATATTGTCAAACATTACACGTCATATCACCCCAATGAGAAATAATGGATGACTAGACTCGGACGGCAAGGAAAATGCATCACCTCTTAACGATTACTATTATGAGCATGTATCATTGGCGACATGAGTGGGAAAAAGCACACTTAGGAGGTTGAAATGCCTCATTGTACTTTACACTCTATAATTAATCCCATAAAGATAGGTATGTGAAATCTAAAAATTCGGTCACCTTGTATTCCCACACCCAATTTCTATCAAATTTCTATCATTTGATTTGATTGTTGGAATGCATAGGATTGTTGCACCACCTCCAAGAGCAACATTTTTGCATTCTAACGTTGTCGTAGTGTGCATTCTAACGTTGTCGTAGTGTGCATGTGCTATACATATGGATGGTGAGGATTTGTTAGCCATAAGGTAGGATATATTTTGGGATTAAAAAAATGGCTTCATCTGTTGGAAACCACAGGTAACCACGAGTGAACACGTGAGTAAAACATTTACCCAAGAAAAAGAGAATAAAAGATTGGAATCATGAGTGAAAAAGAACGAAGCTAAAATAAAGACATAAATCGAAGGAGAATTCGGCTAGAATAGCCAAGTGGAGTGGATCCTCGACAAAGGATGCACAATTGCAGAACCAAAATGTTCGTGGCTCATCTAACAATAATGTGGCTGATATGGCCGTCCTTATGCGAGAAATGGCAGAGGCCAACTTCACCTTGAAACATTTTATGGCCCATATGCATGCAGGTCAGCAATTTCTCGTAGAGAGAAGCGTTGCACACGACCAAGGAGACAAATTTGAACAGTTCTACCTGGAGGAAGAGGGTCAACACTTTGGCAAACGAACTTACCTATTTAGAAACCGCTTTTCCAAAAATGTCTATTTGTGAATTGTACTCTCGCCCTTCTAGGTCAGCGGTGACGTCTTTGACAAGTTGGGAGCGAGCCGAGCCTCAACAGAGAAAGGGCCATATGGAATCCCGAAGAAAATGTCAATGGGACTTAAACAAAGAGACGAAGGACATTTCATCGAAATGACACGAAGTGAAAGAGCTAGAGATTCGCTCATTGGAGTGAAATGACGATGACAAGGACTTACCATTTATTTAGGGATTGAAAAAAGTAACAGTTCTTAGGGATTTTGAAGTGCCCAAAATGTCTGCGTAAATAGTACGAGGCAACCCAACTGATCAAGTAAACGTCTATAAAAGCAAGATAAACCTCTTAGGAGCTAGCATTGGGCTAAAATGCAGAGCCTTCCACCTAACCTTTTCTGGCACAGTCAAGAAATTGTATTACATGTTAAGGTTGGGAAATATCCACATTTGGCCTGAGCTCGAGCAGCAGTTGTGAACCAATTTATTGGGAGGAAGCCAATGTTAACCATTACTCAAAGGATCTACTTATACTTGAACAAGTCTAACCAATAAATGATAGAGGTTGATAGCGTGTCAAACGAAATTGCCTTATCCACATTCATATCTGAATTACAGATAGAACTCTCTTTTGGAGAGAGGTACGGAGCAAAAATCCCACAACCTTTGACCAATAGATTGATATGATCAAGACTAGATCCCTATAAAAGAAATTATTGAGGAAAAACCAAGAAAGGTAGGGCCAAAGAGATGACCGAGATCAAGGCTAAAACCCAAAACGTAGGACCTCAATGCTTAAGAGTTAGGGCTAGGTTGGATTGATCCAAACGAATTGCATGAGAATTAAGTATGTAAAACTCAGGGCAGTCTAAGTGCATGAGCTGAAGATGATTGCCTAAATGCCTTGGCGGGCCGGATGCCGAGGCACTAAGATAGCCCCACATGGCCCAAGGGAAAAAACGTGGAAGTTGAGTAACATTAGACAATGAGCAAAATATATTATGCTATAGATATCTTGTGGCATATGTCGCATATCAATGATGTTTCCTAATGGAGCTGGTGTCAGGCCATCTTATCAAAATATCACACGTCATATCACCGCAATAAGAAATTATGATTGACCAGATGGGACATGATGGAAAGGAGCAATTTGGCACCTCCTAACAGTCACTATTACGGAAATGTATGCATGAGGCGCAAATGAAATGACACCTATCAACAACAATTCGGCCACCCGCCTGTTGACAGCACGTGGGTGAGAAAAAAGCCTTTCATGAGGTTGGAATGTCTCATTGTACTTTACACTCTATAAATACCCTCATAAATCACAAAGCCAGGCATGTGAAATTTAAAACCCAACCAAATTTGTGAACTTGTCTTCTTATACCCAATCCCAATCATTTGATTTGAATATTTTCGGAGTGCATATGATTATTGCACCACCTCCCGGAGCAAATGGTCTTTCGTTCTAATGCTATCCTAGCGTGCAAGTGCTATATTGATGAACAAAGAGGTGGCATGGCTCTATGGGCCACAAGGTCGAACAAATTTTGGAGTCAACAAATGTTTATGACCTTTTATCGTCATTTGAATTGTTTTCACTTCATCATTTTAGACTATTCAAAGTATGAAGACTTTTTGAGACTATTGTTATCAATAATAAAGGGGGATGATCTGGGGAGGAGTTATAACTCCCACTGGACATTTGTCCAGTGAGGGTTGGATGAGTGTTTGACAAAAGTGTCAAACACTTTTTTTTTGTCCAATCCCAATGGACAAGTGTCCAATCTTTGGTTTGTAATTGAATAGGACCTCGACCGGTCTGTGTGATATAATTGAATTGGGGGGGGGGCAATTGAACCAGTCAAAAACCGATGGAAACCAAAGATTACCGGTTAAAATCGGTCGAATTTCTATAGTTAATTGGTTTGGATCTGCCAGTTTTTTTACCCCCCAAAAATTATTAAACAAACATAATATTTTATTTGAACTTTGGACCCATAGGTTCTAATGTTAGCCTCAAAGCACTGAACTAATTATTAGAGTAGTTAATTATATCAATCAAATATTTAATAAAGCTAACAATTAAATTAAAAAAAAACATTTACCTCTTTCGAATTATCCTTTCAAAATTAATTTGGAAAATCAACTTTTATGAAATATATTTTCTCATTTTTTGATTAATAAAACATTATCACAACAAGAGAATAAATTTAGAGAAGTGTTCTAGAATGAATTTTAAAATTTCATATAAATTTAAGTGTTTTCAAATCGGATTTAAATATATTACTATAACTCTAGATATCTTCAATAACTAATGAATTTTTAAAGATTTCATTAATTAAAAGATTTTAATAAATTATAATCACTTTTCTAAAAGCTCCCATAGGTGGCGCTTAGGCATCGCTTAAGTTTAAAGCTCGGCCTCAACGCCTAGCCATATCTCACGCTCGCATTCGCATCGCCATTGTCTCGCCTTCGTCTAGGTCTGAAAAGCTTCAAGCTTGGCCTCTACGCCTAGTCACGCTTTACGCTTTTTAGAACACCGATTCTAATAGATTTCGAGAACATAATATCCTGATTAAATTTTTATGAATTCTAGTCTGGTCACTCAAAATTTCAATTCACATATTCCTTCACACATATCTCCTCTATTTGCGCCATATAATTTTTTTTTACTAAACTTTTATTCTTAATTTTCAATTTACTCATATATATATTAACATGAGAATTTATTCAATTGTTTGATTTTTTATTTTAATAATAAGTTTTTTTTTTTTAACTATTGTTAAACATTGTCTTTGAAATTTTATTTTAATGCTCCATAACCATTCATTGAACCAAGTTATCGGGTTGAAAAGTATAAATAATTTATTGGTAAACATTAATTAGATAATTACTCTAATACCATATTTTAGACGTGAAATCAAAATTTTAAAATTTTCACTCCAGCTTGACAAATTTGAATAATTGTGGAGGTCAAAGTAATATCCATAAGAATTCATAAAAATATATAATATAGAACTATGTTGCAATCTTATAAATTCTATGGAATTCTATTCAAATTCATAAATATTAAAAAAAAAAATTAAAATTTGAGTTGAAGACTTCATCTTAATATATCTCTTTTAGATTATGTTTTAATAACTAATTAACTTTTAAATTTGTAGCTGTTTTATACATTATTTTTCTATTTTAAAAAATCTTTTTAATCCACATATCAAACCACTGTCTTGTTGATCCAATACTTCAACCAAATATGTGTCTAATAACTATGGTTATAACCAAACTCCTCAACATTTTTTTTTTCATTTTCTCCTTCCCTTTCATTTCTTTTTGAGTATGTTTAGTAGTGCTAAATTTATTTTTAAGTACTTATAAATTGTAGATTATAATAAATGTGTAGATAATAAATAGATAGTAAATTATGAATCTTACAAAATGTGTAGATAAAATATATGTTTGATCAATTTGAATTATAATTTAAGCTTTTTCAAACATGCTATTCGTTAAGTTAGAAAGTATTAGCTCCACTAGTGTGTGGGAAGGTGATACATGGATTAGGAATAGGGTGGGAAGAAATATGGGATAGGAGGGGAAATAAATAACACAAAGAACTTGTTGTCTTGTTTGGTCTAACTTAAAAATTTATTAAAAAATTAAAATCAAAATTAATAATTAATTTTAATTACACATTTTATGGGATCTACAAATTTTATCAATTTTTCAATCACATATTTCATTATTTATTTTTTTTTTATCAAAATCTGCTAAAAACTCTACTAAACGAGCGCTTAGTTTCAATCAAATGACTTTGTCAAAGCCTCCGCAGCGATTGGTTTAAGGTTCGTTGATGATGGTATTGGTAGGTGGGGGTTGGGGTCGTAGTGGTGGCGGTGTGTGTTGATGGGGAGGGTGGGTAGAAGGACTAAATAATTTAGATCAAATCGATATTTATATAGCATGTCAATATTTATATCATTTTTCATGTGATAATCAATAGAGTTAAATAAATGACTTGCTCGAATAAAAATATAAATTATGTATATAATTTAATAGCATCAATTTTAGTGTATGTTTGGTTTTGTTAAAAATTAGTTTTTTAGTGTATTTTGATAAAAGTTGATGAAATGTATAGTTTATGTGTCCATAAAATGTGTGGTTACAATTAGAAAAATTTGCATTTTGCATCCCCAAAGTTGTTATATCTACCATTGACCTATTTTTTCTAACACCATACATCTCCAATCTTTAACTTAATTATAAATCACGTCCATATTGACAAATAAAGATGGATTTGTCATCCTCTTTAAATAAACAACAATAAAAAAACACAAAAAACAACAAAAAATTGCAAAGAAAATTCCATAAATTTTTAAAAAATATAAAGTGTCTCATTTCTCATCCGCCCCCCCACCTCACCCCCCATGCCACCGCCCATTGCGGCCGCCGCCTCCACCACCACACCATAGCCGCCACCGCTACACATTCAAATGGCCAAAAAAGAAGAAGGTGTCATTAATGGCAGTCTCTCAATCTGTCATTAATTACATATTTAAGATGGAGAGAATTTTGTCCCTTTAAATTTGTCATTAAATGATAGATTAAAGAGGGGAAGAAGTCCCCTCTCCCTTAAAAACCTATCGCCTGCAACATGAAAAAACCACCAAACTCAAAATAACAACTGCCATCTCAATAAATCCAGTATCGTCGCAAACATAAATACATTAATCCAATCACAAGACCACAGTTAAGCAAACAAAATTTGACAACCACTTTTGCTGCAAATTTTTATGATCAACTCATAATACAAGAATTCCAAATTATTATGGTCACCTCTTAATACATTAAATTGTTATGAAGGAGAATTAGCATACCAACTACAACCATGATGGTCAAAGCATCTCTCACTTTTTTTTAGGCGAGGCATGTTTTTCTTAAGGGATTTTGGTGCAAATGGTCCATAACCTTTGTGCTTAGTGTGGAATTAGTCCATAATATTTATTTTTTGGCAAACAAGTCACTAATCTATGTGTTTTTGTACGAAATTGGTCTTTATGGGATGAAAAAGATAAATATACCATTAGTTTTAATTAGAAGAAATTGTATGTGGATTCCTAATCATTACAAAATGTGCAAATTTGTTTAATACTTTTATTTTTGATAAATAACACTAGGGGTCCCGAACTTTTGAACCTTGTAATGATGGGGTCCCAAGCCTTCAATCGCTAGCACCACGGGTCATTAACTTTTAAAAAATCGCGATCAAAGCCCATCTGTTAAAAAAAATCGTTAATTTGACCGTTAAATGGTCAAAATTTTCTTAAAATAACCAAATTTTCCTTTTTAGAATTAAAACATACAAAATAAATAAACAAATAAACTAAAAAAAACTAATTTTCTCTTTCTCTCTCTCTCTCTCTCTCTCTCTCACTCACACACACACACACACACATCATTCACAAATCCCAAATTTCATTCAGATCTCTATATTTCTCTCTCTCTCTCTCTCTCTCTCACACACACACACACACACACAATCAACTCTATTTCTCTCTCTAGCACACACTATATATCTCTATTTCCCATTCACCTCCTTTTTTTCACCAACTCCCGCCATAAGAGAAAACTTCAAGTATGCAGATACCATTACCAACATCAACAACAGCCCAAAATTATACGACCCATATTTTTTCTTGACCTCAAAGAGTGCAATATCGAATGAGCACTTAATATAGATTCTTCCACGCCCAAAATCCTATTTTCCGTCACCTTTTTACGCACTAATAAATGCCAAATTATCAGGTGGTGGTAGTGGTGATGGCTTTGACATCCACCAACATTATCGTCATTAGACGTTTTGAATCATTATCTTCTATAGAATGATCACAAGAAATCTATATATGGTCTAATGATTTCTTGACGTCGTTGTTTGAGTCAGCAACACGGAGACGGTGAGCGCTATTGGGATTGCCGATTATGGGGCTGTCGCTGGTGCCGGAGTTATTTGGTTTATTTGTTTTTCTATTTTGTTTGTTTTAATTCCAAAAAGGGTAGTTTGGTTATTTTAAGAAAATTTTAACCATTTAATGGTCAAACTAACAATTTTTTTAATAGAAGGACTTTGATCGCGAGTTTTTTAAAGGTTAAGGACCCGAGGTGCTAGTGATTGATGATTCGGGACCCCATCGTTACAATGTTCAAAAGTTCGGGACCTCTAGTGCTATTTATCCTTTATTTTTTTTTATAAAAAATTAAAGAAAACTAATGAGTTTTTTTTTTTTTTGGAATTAACACTTTAGTAATAAATATGTCAAATAAAATTATTAATTTTATTATTAAGTAACTATATTATTTAAAATTTAAACTTTTATTTTATTGTTGTATAAAAAATAACTTTGTCACAAATTTGATGTTCAAATACTTTTATTTAATTGAGTTATATGTCCATTAACTACAAATATTAGAAATCCAACTATATTCTTCATATTTTAATTTATCGTTTTATTTTCGTTCAAAAATAAAACACATAATCTGTAAATTAATTTTTATTAGTATTTTTATGTTAAATAAAAATGTAATAAAATTAGTTCAGTGTTATAAAATTATATACGTCATTTTGTTATTTATTTAACTTAACTTTTAAAGTAAAGAAGGGGAAAAATTTATAAGTAAAGGGGAGAAAAATGATTTCTCACAATGATTTCTCCCTCTTTAAATAATATAAATAATAATTTTATTTAACATGTTTATTACTAAAGTGTTAATTCATAAAATAAAAAAAAAAACTTATTAGTTTTCTTTGATTTTTTTATAAAAAATAAAAGTATTGGACCTATTTGCACATTTTGTAATGATTAGGAATCCACATACAATTTCTTCTAATTAAAACTAAGGGCATATTTGTCATAAGGACTAATTTTGTACCAAAACACATAGATTAGAGACTTGTTTACTAAAAAATAAATGTTAGAGACCAATTCCTTACTAAGAACAAAAATTAGGGACCATTTGTACCAAAATCTCTTTTCTTAATGCTATGTCTTCAGTCAAGAGCTGAAACAATCAAAATAATGTATAATAGGACAAAAATTACTTGTTGAAAGGTGAGAAAATGGACTAAAAAAAGTTAATAAAAAAAAAAATACAAAGAGAGAGAGAGAGAGAGTTACTTTCTTTTTTGTGGAAGTGGGTGGGCGAGTGGACGAAGATACTTTTAATTTTTGAAAAGTTATAATATTATTTTTGTAATTTTTTTATTTTTTATTTCTTTTATTTTTGTTTATTTAAGAATGAAGACAAATCTATCATTTAATGGAAAAAATGAAAGAAGTGATGAATTTTACTACATAATCGAAAGGTTAAAGATGGATTATACTAAAAAAATTTGAAGGTAGATCACTATTAAATTGTAAAGGTCGAGAACAGAAAATGTAAAGTGGTGTTCTCTTTGCGTTTAAGTTTTGTGTTTTGAGTTTTGAATTCATTTTTTATTTTGTGTTTTGAGTATTTGTTTTGAGATTTTTGAAAATACGTTCTTTTTGAAATTTTTGAAAATTGTTTCTAAAAAGAAAACTCGAAAAAAGCGTTTACTTGAATTTTTTAGAAATTTGAATTTGGAATTGAAAACAATTTAAACTTAGAATTAAAAACATTTTAATACAATTAAAAACGTTAATTTATGGAATTAAAACATTTAAAACATTAAAAAAACATTTAAAAATAATTAAAAAAATATTTAATTATGGAATTAAAACATTTAAAAACAATAAAAATAACTTATGGAATTAAACACAATTAAAAATATTTAAAAAACCATTGAAAAAATTAAAACCATTTAATGGAATTTAAAACATTTAAAAACAATTCAAACATTTTAAACACAATTAAAAATATTTAAAAACATTTAAAAACCATTAAAAACATTTAAACACAATTCAATAAAAGAAGGAAAGAAACTAGGAATTGAACCTTGGACCTCTACAATCAAATTCGCGCGCCTGACCATTCGGGTAAGGAGCCGTGTTTTGTCTAAAAAAGTGGAAAATGCTTAAATTATCAATTTTTTGCCCAGCGTTAAAAAAAAAAAAAGAAAGAAAAAAAAAAAAAATAGAACCAGGAATCGAAACGGTGACCCCGTTTTGGCCATTTCCGTGTTCTGTTAACAAAACACCCAAAATAATAAAATCCTTTTTTCCATTTCCTTTATAAATTTTTTTAGGGTGTATTTGATTGGCACATTTTCCATGGAAAATGTCACATCTATGAAAAATGTTGTCACATCAACAGATTTTCTTTTCCACATTTAGTTGTTTGATTGCACATGGAAAAAAAAATTAATTTTCAATGTACAATAACTTAAATCACATTTTCTCCATTTCTTGGAAAATATTTTCTCACCTATTTAGTAGATTTTATTTTCCACCTTAGATGGAAAATATTTTCATTTTTCACCATTTTCCATGCACATCAATCAAACACACCCTTAGTGTTTTGAAAAATGTATTTTAGAAAATGGCAAAGAAAACACGTTTTCACTATTTTTAAAAACACAAAACAGGAAATGGGTTGAAAATGACAAAGAGAACATGCCCTAAATTTTTTTAAAATTAATTGTTAACTTTAAATTAAATTTTTATCAACATTTTAAGTAAAACCAAACGAAAGCAAAATAACCATTTGTTCTACGCAATTGGGATCCAATTTTTTCCAAAATGTTTTTTTGGTTTAATACAAGCAATTTAAGATAATGAGGAGAAAGATTCGAACAAATGCAAATTGAAGAGGCCAAAACTCAAATTCTGAAAAAGAAAAAAGGAAGGAAAAGAAAAGAAAAAGTAAAGGAAATTCTAAAAAAGCGAGTGCTAGGGTTTTCAGTTAACCATAAGCCGCCATCACCTATCTTATTTTTAGTCTCGTTAGGGTTTCGTGAAATTGTATATATATATGTGTCTACCCAAAGCACACACTTGTGTGTTCAACAGAGAGAAACAATTGATACTGTCTGTGAAGAATCAGAGATGGCGAAACTGGGAGATTTGCGTACATTTACGTATCTTCCACGAGGTAAAGTAAATTATTTTCTGAATCGTAATTTGTGAAAAAAATGGAATTGTGAATGCCGAAATTTGAGAGTTTTGGGAAATGATGATAATCTATATCGATATATATCAGAGGCTCAGCGCGTCTGTGCTTTGCTGAACATTTAATTTGCACGTCAGTCTGATCCCAAACTCTCATTATCGTAGTGTAAATTTTTGATAAATCTGGATTAGATTCAATTGCGCCATGAAAATTGGATTTCAAATATTGGGGGCAGGACTTGAATATGGATTTTTCATGCCAAATCAGTCTTCAAATCGCACTAATACCAAAATTCAAACATGCTTCTCTTATTCGTAAAACCCAAAATCCCTAATTCAAATCAGATTGCCTCCAACAACAGTCAACAACTCAACATTACAACAAACACATTGGTACCCTATACAACATAGTCTAGTTTAAGAAGGGAAGAAATGGAGTTTGTGACATTTTAACAAAAGAATGGCTACCTTGCATTGAAATACATTGATTGAGATGCGAATTGGGACAACAGAAATTCTATTTCGGAAATGAGATGAGAATCATATGGAGAGTTATGGAAAATATTGCCGTTTACTTTAGGGGAATGAGTTCAAATAACCTCCTTCAAAGGCCTTTTTGTGTAAAAGGCCTTTGACCGGAGGAAAAAAAAAACAAAAATTAAAATTGTAAAAATATTAAAAAGACACTTATACCATTACTTCTAAACCCAAATCCAAATGATAAAAAACACGGTTTGTATGATTTCATCATTTCATTCCTCACTTCTTAATTTAAGAAATTCAAAATTGAATCCATCATTTCTCCATTGTCTCTTCTTGTAATCATGATCTTCTTCATTTCCTTGTTACCTTAGCTCGTAAGTGCTGCTAGTTTCGCTGCTACCTAACTATACTATTCTCTCTTCTCTAACGATAAACTCAACATTTTGTTGTGTAAAAATCAAAGATCAATAAGGTAAATCAATAAAAGTATTCTTTATTTTATATGTTTTGCATCATTTCATGATTTTATTGATACATATTTTGTAATGAAATTTTATTGATTGGGTTTTAGGGTTTGATTGTTTTGTCAATGTTTCATATTGATTATGAGTTGAAGGTTTGAATTTGATGTAATTAGTTAAAAGGGTGGAAATTCATATTAAAAATATCATAAAATGTAGCAATTTGATTAAAAATACAATCAACATTTTCAGAATTTCTAAAGACACAAGAACAACCAAGTGTAAGACACAAGTCTTGCTCTTAGTTTGCAACTTACAGTGTTTTGATTGAACTCCAAATAGATTTTGGAAACGCCTCTAGCTTTTGGCATAATTTTTAGAATAAACTTTTGACAATGTCATATGTGAAAGATATTTTACGCCAAAAGTAAGCAGCGATATACGTTTCTATAAGTTGTTGCTAATACTTCATTGTGCCAGTGAACTCTGTTATTGGTTCTTTGAGAATGTATAAGTTGGAAATATGATCTTCAGTTTATCTCTTATTTTTTGGTGCAAGGATTTTTCTTTAAGTTTGAGGTGTTGAGGAGAACCTACAATTTTAAGGGCCTTTTTCAAACAGTCAAGTAGACGTGCAATTAAAAAAATAATGGGAGTTTTGATAGTGAGTGTCTTTTTAAGATTTGTGTCAACAATTGGAGATCACTAAGATTCTCATTTTGGTTGTACTTTCAGTTTATCTGGTGCATTTTTACCATTTGGGTGGGTTTAAATTGGGGCTTAATTTAATTCAAAAATTGATTCTTGCTGATTTTAACTTTGAAGCTCGTATTTTTTCTTATGTTTGCTTTATTTTTTGCGTTGAGGAGAGGTAGAAACATTACTTTTAACCAAAAATCGAATAATATTTTTCAATGAAATGCCTATATAGACTACCATACAAGATTCTGGTGTTGTCAATAACGTTTGAAGTAATTCGGTAGGAATAAGGTAACACCATTTGTGTTTCATTCATTGTTCGTATAGTCTTTTGTGACTAGATACCATATTTCAGACTTCCCGCGTGTGTTCTAAGCATGTCCATTGTACATGGACAATCGATCCGTCAAATTTGAGCGAAACGATATCGATATCGTTATATGACAACTGAAACAACATTTATGTCGTTATAGTTATAATTTATATAATAACAACTTTAATATCGTTTTCAACAAACTATAACGACTACAATCTCGTTATTTTTGATGTATCATTGTTCATGTTATATGTAATGGAACGATATAGATATAGATATCGTTATCATACAACTGACACGATATTAATATCGTTATAGTTATATTTACTATAGTAACGACATTAATATCGTTATTTTACAACTGAAACGACATTAATATCGTTATAGTTACATTTATTACAGTAACGACTTTCATATCGTTATATTACAACTGAAACGATTTTCATATCGTTATATCTACAATTTGTATGGTCACGATTTTCACATCTTTTTCTATCAACTAAAATAAAAATAATGTTGTTATCGTATCATCGAGACGATATTATAGTCGTTCTAGCTAAATATTATATGATACCGATATAAATATCGTTTACATTGAACTAGAACGAATTGATTGTTGATCTTTAGGATCCCTAAATGTCCAAGTTGTGTATAGGAATGATATTAATATCGTTACCTGCCAATAGAAATGATATTATAGTCGTTATAGTCAATGAAAGTTTAGTAATCGCAACTATTAAATTATAATTTACCATTTTTTATCCACTTTTTAACCATACATTTTATATAAATAACCACTTTTACAAATTTTGAAGAAATTCTATTTTACGTTGAAATCCCACAAATATATGGGTTCGTTAAAAAGTAAGTAAAATATTTTGAAATACTAGCATTCTCACGAGTCCTATGATTTGTACTAATTATGTAAAATATAAATAAATTTTTTCTATTTTTATTAAATACAATGGACTAATTTAGCTAACTACATTAAATTTGTTTCATGATTTCGAGCAAAACTAGAAGTAGACAAAATATGGTAGGAATGCGACTATACCCTTTATATTAGACAAAGAATGATTTGAAAGTTTGTGTTTTTTTTGTTTAAACATAAAGCATCGAAGAAGAAAGAGTTCGAAAATCACTACCCAATTTACAGGTAATTATTCGCTCCCGAAGATCCACCCCCAAAAAAAAAAACAATGAAAACGTCCCAATCATTGGAGAGGCGGACGGTGGGTAGAGGCTGAAAGCCAGCATTGCGTCATTTGTGTAGATAACGCTCCGTGCTCCATTCGGTGGGATTACGCCTCTTGGACTTGGGCTTCCGAATACGTGCTTTGAGATGTGCGCTGCGAGTTACGCCATTGAAGAAGCTCATAAGATATAGATGTCAATGTTGGTTCGATGATCGTTTCATGGAGGTCCTCGGCCGTTGGATCATCTGAAAGGTGCTCGGTTTCACCATGTAAATTATCACGGCGCCAATGGGACCTGTGCTGCGCGCTCCGGTTGCGAGTCATGTGTGCCAGACCACGTATCTCGATTACATCTATCTGCGCATTGCACGCTTCACTCGGGTGATTTCATGGAGATGTCAATGCGCGCATTTCACAAAGTCCCGTAATTAGCGACGGGAGCGCCAAACATCTACGGTTGTTTCGAATATACAAGACATTGCGAGAATATATAGTTACCGATATTGAGGGTCTTAGTGCGGAGCCGATAAAGCAAGGCGTGCTCGCTCCATAGTTCCGTAGTAAGTATGTGTCGTAGGGAGAAGATTGGCGCTCACCATCTTGTCTAATATGCGTACTTGAGGTGAAGACATTTATAGTGTGCGGTCTTTGCTTCCATCGGCCGATGATCAATTCCCTCACAAATGGAGACGACTACTTCATCAATATTACTAGTAGCGGCTTTCAAAATGTCGATCTCCGTGTTGTCAAGTTTGTAGTAGCGAAGAATGGCTAAGGGGAGAATGAAATATATTGCCCTTGCATGTATACTTGGCAATACTTAGGATGTTCGGGGTTGTCGATATTATCATAGATATTTGTGTAGAATTCTTTGACGATTTCTACATAGGCAACCCGCGGAGTGGCAACAAATGTTTCCCAATGATTCCTCGCAATAACTTGACCGAGCAATTCATTTGCAAAATTCGATATTAACACCCTTCGCTCCAGTATAATATTTCGTTGGCTTGTGTCGTTCTTGTAGACCATCCAAGCCGCTTCCATCTCAAATTTATTGTCGTCATAAGTTACCGGTTGTTTTGAAGTCTTCTTTGATGAAGCCTTTCTCTTTCCCGAGCTCGATCCAGCTTCTTGCGTTGGTTTCTTTGATCTAGGCATTGTATCTATCCATTTTAGAGAAATAAATTTATGGTTACAATCAACACGAATTCACTAATCAAATTAGGCGTAGAAAGTGGACTGGGGTGGATGTGGTGTGTTTAGCATGCAGTGCTCTGTTAAGAATGGCATTGTCGTGATAAATCATATTGACCAAGTAAGCATTTGAGTTATTGTGTTAATGAAACAACAAAATGTTAAACATGTGGTTGAATCGATTTATCAAACACTTGGTGGGCATATGCTATTACAAGTTCGAGCAAATAACTTGGACAATGTATTAAACCCAAAATTGTTTTGAAGTAATGATCAAACCACCAACACAGCATCCACTCAAACCAAAACAATTAATTGCCCAACTTCCTCAATCAAAGAAAACACCAATAGCATATCACATATATTGGAGCAAGGTGAAAGAAAAGTTAGCCATGTTACCTTGATTTGTTATGAGGGAGGATGAAAGTCACGTAGAACAACGGAGGAGAATGAATGTAATCCTTCAATTGATTATGTATTGAAGTTCAACTAATTTTCGCTCGAGCGGACAGATACAACCCCAAATGGGGCTTCTGTCCACTCGATGACGATAACAACCCATTGGGTGAGTCGTGGTCCTTTCGAAGGGAAAGTGACTCCGCTTGATCGGAGTCAACCGTGGGGTTTAAACCCTACGGTTAGTAGTATATTTCCCCATTTCCCTCATTTTATTTGCCCTTCCTAATTTTCCATATTCTTCACTACTCCTCCCACATCGACAAGAAATTAGTTGGACTTCAATACATAATCAATTGAAGGATTACTTTCATTCTCCTCCATTGTTCTACGTGACTTTCCTCCTCCCTCATAACAAATCAAGGTAACATGGCTAACTTTTCTTTCACCTTGCTCCAATATATGTGATATGCTATTGGTGTTTTCTTTGATTGAGGAGGTTGGCCAATTAATTGTTTTTGGTTTGAGTCTATGCTGTGTTGGTGGTTTGATCATTACTTCAAAACAATTTTGGGTTTAATGCATTGTCCAAGTTATTTGCCTGAACTTGTAATAGCATATGCCCACCAAGTGTTTGATAAATTGATTCAACCACATGTTTAACATTTTGTTGTTTCCTTAACACAATAACTCAAATGCTTACTTGGTCAACATAATTTATCACGGCAATGCCATTCTTAACAGAGCACCGCATGCTAAACACACCACATCCACCCCAGTCCACTTTGCACGCCTAATTTGATTAGTGAATTCGTGTTGATTGTAACCATAAATTTATTTCTCTAAAATGGATAGATACAATGCCTAGATCAAAGAAACCAACGCAAGAAGCTGGATCGAGCTCGGGAAAGAGAAAATGTTCATCAAAGAAGACTTCAAAACAACCGGTAACTTATGACGACAATAAATTTGAGACGGAGGCCGCTTGGATGGTCTACAAGAACGACACAAGCCAACGAAATATTATACCGGAGCGAAGGGTGTTAACATCGAATTTTGCAAATGAATTGCTCGGTCAAGTTATTGCGAGGAATCATTGGGAAACATTTGTTGCCACTCCGCGGGTTGCCTATGTAGAAATCGTCAAAGAATTCTACGCCAATATCCATGATAACATCGACAACCCCGAACATCCTAAGTATTGCCAAGTATACATGCGAGGGCAATATATTTCATTCTTCCCCTTAGCCATTATCCGCTACTACGAACTTGACAACACGAAGACCAACATTTTTGAAGCCGCTACTAGTAATCTTGATGAAGTAGTCGTCTCCATTTGTGAGGGAATTGATCATTGGCCTGATGGAAGCAGCACCGTACACTATAAATGTCTTCTACCTCAAGTACGCACATTAGACAAGATGGTGAGCGCCAATCTTCTCCCTACGACACATACTTCTACGGTAACTATGGAGCGATTGCTCGCTTACTTTACTGGCTCCAGACTAAGACCCTCAATATCGATAACTATATATTCTGCAATGTCTTGTATATTCGAAACAATCAGAGATGTTTGGCGTTCCCGTCGCTAATTACAGGATTTTGTGAAATGTGCGGCATTGACCTCTCTCATGAAATCACCCGAGTGAAGCGCACAAATAGAGATAGGATGTAATGGGATACGTAGTTACGGTACACATGACTCGCAACACTGGAGCGAAGCACACAGGTCCCGTTGGCGCCGTGGTAATTTACATGGTGAAATCGAGCCTGCTCAGGATGATCCAATGGCCGAGGACCTCCATGAAACAGTCACTGAACCAACATTGACATCTATATCTTATGAGCTTCTTCAATGGCGTAACTCGCAGGCGCATCTCGAAGCACAGATTCGGGAAGCCCAAGTCCAAGAGGCAGAATCCCGCCGAATGGAGCACGAAGCGTTATCTACATAGCTAACGCAGCTGCTTGGCTATTTCAGTCTCTACCCACCGCCGCCTTCTCAATGATTGGGACGTTTTCGTTGTTTTTTTTTTTTGGGTGGGTGGATCTTCGGGAGCAAATAATTACCTGTAAATTGGGTAGTAATTTTCGAACTCTTTCTTCTTCAATGCTTTATGTTTAAAAAAAAAAAACACAAACTTTCAAATCATTCATTGTCTAATATAAAGGGTAGAATCGGATTCCTACTATATTTTGTCTACTTCTGTTTTTGCTCGAAATCATGAAACAAATTTAATGTAGTTAGCTAAATTAGTGCATTGTATTTAATAAAAATAGAAAGAATTTATTTATATTTTACATAATTAGTACAAATCATAGGACTCGTGGGAATGCTAGTATTTTAAAATATTTTACTTACTTTTTAACGAACCCATATGCTTGTGGGATTTCAACGTAAAATAGAATTTCTTCAAAATTTGTAAAAGTGGTGGATTATAAAAGGTATAGTTGAAAAGTGGATAAAAAATAGTAAATTATAATTTAATAGTTGCGATTACTAAACTTTCATTGACTATAACGACTATAATATCATTTCTATTGGCAGGTAACGATATTAATATCATTCCTATACACAACTTGGACATTTAGGGATCCTAAAGATCAACAATCAATTCGTTCTAGTTCAATGTAAACGATATTTATATCGGTATCATACAATATTTAGCTAGAACGACTATAATATCGTCTCGATGATACGATAACAACATTATTTTTATTTTAGTTGATAGAAAAAGATGTGAAAGTCGTGACCATACAAATTGTAGATATAAAAGTCGTTACTATAATAAAAGTCGTTACTGTAATAACGATATAAAAGTCGTTACTGTAATAAATGTAACTATAACGATATTAATGTCGTTTCAGTTGTAAAATAACGATATTAATGTCGTTACTATAGTAAATATAACTATAACGATATTAATATCGTGTCAGTTGTATGATAACGATATATATATCGTTCCATTACATATAACATGAACAATGATACATCCAAAATAACGAGTTTGTAGTCGTTATAGTTTGTTGAAAACGATATTAAAGTCGTTATTATATAAATTATAACTATAACGACATAAATGTTGTTTCAGTTGTCATATAACGATATCGATATCATTTCGCTCAAATTTGACGGATCGATCGTCCATGTACGATGGACATGCTTAGAACACACGCGGGATGTCTGAAATATGGTATCTAGTCACAAAAGACTATACAAACAATGAATGAAACACAAATGAAGTTACCTTATTTCTACCGAATTACTTCAAACGTTGTTGACAATACCAGAATCTTGTATGGTAGTCTATATAGGCATTTCATTGGAAAATATTATTCGGTTCTTGGTTAAAAGTAATGTTTCTACCAAATAATGATGATTCGAGCCCATCGGATTGCAAAACGGATGTCAATCCAAAATAACGAGTTTGTAGTCGTTATAGTTTGTTAAAAACGATATTAAAGTCGTTATTATTTAAATTATAACTATAACGACATAAAAGTCATTTCAGGTTTCATATAACGATATCGATATCGTTATATTACATAAAAGTTGAACAATGATATATCCACCATAACGAGTTTGTAGTCGTTATAGTTTGTTGAAAACGATATTAAAGTCGTTATTATATAAATTATAACTATAACGACATAAATGTTGTTGTAGTTGTCATATAACGATATCGATATCGTTTCGCTCAAATTTGACGGATCAATCGTCCATGTACGATGGACATGCTTAGAACACACGCGAGAGGTCTGAAATATAGTATCTAGTCACAAAAGACCATACGAACAATGAATAAAACACATATGGAGTTATCTTATTCCTACCGAATTACTTCAAACGTTGTTGACAACACAAGAATCTTGTATGGTAGTCTATATAGGCATTTCATTGGAAAATATTATTCGGTGCTTGGTTAAAAGTAATGTTTCTACTATAGTAAATCTAACTATAACTATTTTGTTGTCGTTCTGATTTACAATTTGTATAGTAATGATATTTTGCGTCGTTATAGGAGTTGATAGAAAAGCGATATGTAAATCGTTACTATAGTAAATGTAACTATAACGATATTTAAGTCATTATCTATTCACATAACGATATTTAAGTCGTTCTAGTATATATACATTGTAGATTTAATTATTTGACAAAACGATATTGACATCGTTATAACGATATTAAAGTCGTTATCTAGTTACATAACGATATTTAAGTCTTTTCAGTACAAATATCTTGTGCGTATAATTATTTGACATAACGATATTGACCTCGTTATAACGATATTAAAGTCGTTATCCGGTTACATAACGATATTTAAGTCTTTCCAAATGATATATCTTGTGCGTATAATTTTTTGACATAACGATATTGACCTCGTTATAACAATAATAAAGTCTTTCCAGTACAGATATCTTGTGCGTATAATTATGTGACATAACGATATTGACTTCGTTATAACGATATTTAAGTCGTTACAATACACAAAATATGATTATAACAAAATTTGTTCAACTGTGTTATAACGATATTTAACTCGTTATCCGTTCACATAACGATATTGAAATCATTCATATACAGATAACTTGTAAATTTAATTAATTGACAAAACGATATTAATATCGTTATAACGATATTGAAGTCGTTCTAATACAAAAAAAATTAAAAAAACCATGTCAGTGATATAACGATATACATATCGTTCCATTACAACTATAACGATATGAAAGTCGTTATGCATCAGATTACAAAAATTTACAACAAAAATGGAGCATTAGTGTATAACAACAATTTACAACCTGGAATTTTGAATGGAGCAACATATATCTAATTACAAAATGGAGCAAGATATGATCGATTATATCCAAAATGGAGCAACATATGACCGATTACAACCAAAAGGGAGAAAGATATATCCAAAATAACAAAGTACATAAAATCAAAATTCACAATAACATTATGGACCACTAGGAGCTGCTTCAAACGTGCAAATGGAGCAGTTATGACCAGTTCTCTTACACTTAGTGCACCTACGAGATTTTGCGTGTCTCTCCAAAGCAGATCGTTTCCTCTCTTTAGACGGTCGTCCTCCTTGTCTTTTTATCAATGGTAACAATACTTTTCTAGACATCACATGTTCAAGAATTTGCCATTCCATCTCATTTGGCAAAGGGTATATAAATTCGAGAATAGACTTGCTTCCAACAAGAACTAGTATAATAGAAATTTGCATAGCTTGTAATCGTCATCTCCTATAAACCTTACAAGTAGCAATTGCATGCATGCAAGGAAACTGTCCAAATCAAATTTCTCTGTGTACATGTCCTTTCATCCAAGTTCACAAAATGGTGTTCTAGGTTGTCACCAACCTGATACATGTCCAGGGAGACCTGATTAACCTCCAACCTATTTGACTCATTATACTTAGTGCACATCTTCTTCTCTAAAGGTGGGGTGAGATGGGTTACACATTTTTCTGCTTCAACATGTCTTTCATAAAACCACCTTTGCAATGTCTCTCGGATATACTCAATCAAACCAATTATTGGAAATTCTCTAGCACTCTTGAACAAACTATTAAGCGACTCTGCATTGGTCGTGGTCATTATATTATACCGTATCCCATGAAAACGTGCTCTTGCCCAATAGTGGAAATCTTCTTCTAATAAGTACTCTTTAATGCCCTCCTTCTTTTCGCATGGTCTGACTATGTTGGACTCAAAATCAGAATAAGATAGGCCTCTGTCGTTGCCGTGAACAAAGTTGCAAGTTCACACCATGGAAAATTAGTCTTCAAGTTTTTTTGCAAGTGATATATACAATTGCCATGATGAGCAAACTGAAAAACATTTCTAACTCTATTTTTTATGCATGTTGCGCGGTCGAAATAATGACAAGCTAAATCTCATATCAATTGTTATTAATCGCAACTTTTGAAAGAACCAAGTCTAAGATTCATTATTCTCGAATCAACAACTACCCATGTGAGCGAAATATTTGAAAATTTGCATCTGTTGGTTGCAACTAGTAGAGTACCTTTGCATCTCGATTTCAAGAATGTCCAGTCCACGTGAAATTACCCGTCGCATTGAGGTGAGGAATCCACATATGCTTGGTCTCAATGCTATAAAAAGTATTTGAATCTATCATCATCATCGTAGTATGAATGAATGTCGATGTCTGCGAGATTTTGCACCTCCAAAACATGACAATATGATGACAATTTCGCATAACTTTCATGAGGTTTTCCACGGATCAATCCGGATGCAAAAGCTTTAGCCATATACGCCTTTAATATAGCTTATGGTTATGCTAAACTCTCGACGAATGTCGCTAATAATGTCCGCAGTCTCAGAAATCGGTTGGCATCTTGATACTTAGGGGCGATGTGCTTTTCAATAACCAAATAAGATGCATGCCTATGGTCTCTACGACGAACACTCATGGAGCAATAATGATAACCATTGTACTTTCGAACTTGAAAATAGGACTTTCTTTGATCTTGTTTGCCCGCAACCACCACTTGCAATTTTTTTCAATACAAACAACTGTATAAATGTTTTTATTTGACTTCTTAACTTTGAATTCAAAATGACACTTCACAGCCAACAACTGCAATGTTGATTTAGGTTTTTTTTATTTGGAAACAACTATTTGACTTGTATATCTTCGTTTTCTGGAATTCTAACCGATAACCCACAATGGAGTAAACTAGCACTTGCAATTACCATCGATTCATCGTGTTCATCTATGTGAACATTAAAATCATTGTCATCGGCCATAGTCGGACTATAATGTGGGCGACTAGTGGGTTCATCTGTGTGCAAATCACCATCGTTGTCGTTTGCCATATGAGCATATCAAGTCTTTCAGGACTACCTCGGATTATGTGAATATCATTCCAATCTAGAAGCATATTTTCACCATCGTCAGTTCGAACAATTTCTTCTTCAATGTTCGTATTTTCAAACTGTTCTCCATCTCCACTCTCTTCAACATCTCCGTAGTTTTCAATATCTTTCTTCGAACGAGTAACACAAAGATAAGCTTCTTTGCAGACAGAAACGAACCACTTCACATTGTTATCGCAATCAATTACACTCGGTGCAGCTGGAGCATTGGACATTAGAGAGAGAAGACAAGCCATCTCTATTTCATATAGACTTGAATCAATCTTCAACTCCTCTTTAACTTTATTATACAACTCCGCATAAGTAATTGATCTCGAAACATGAATAATTGATCTCGAAACATGAATAGGGATGTTGCATTGCTTTGTTTTTCCTTTCTCTTTCCCTACATTTTTCCAAGTCCATGTGTCTTCAATATTCTGCTCAAATTCAATTGGAAAAGAAACTAATATCCATACCATATCCATGTTGTCCATAGCTGCAATTCAACATAAATTTTTTAAATATCATCATCATGGAATAAGACTAACAATATGTATTTATAATACAAATAAGGGTAACGATATTAATGTCGTTATGAAACTCAAAAAACGATATTGATATCGTTATATATACATTTATAGTGGAATAACAAATACAATAATCAAACATGTATTTGTCAACTTATATTTCACTTTCTAACGATATCAATAAAAAAAAAAAAAAAAGACTTTAAAATCATTTTTGACAAATAGACCCATTAACAAAATCACAACATTAATAAATTATTAACAAGAAGGAGAAATAAAATAGTCATATAATGAAATTTAACCATACCTTGTCTTCTTCTCCAAATGCCCAACAACAATGTTATAAACTTTGATTTCTCACTTCAACCAAATTATTGTTCAACGGAATAACAATGTATATTTTAGGGTTTTTTCATAAAAAATATTATGTTTCATATGAAGGAAAGATGGTGATAATGAGTAAAGATATGATGTAAGGATTTTAATTTAGAACATTTGATAATGGAAGAGAAAAATGCATTGAAGAGAAGCATTGCATTGAATTTCTTCATTGAAGCACTTTTCTTTCTCATACGTGAATCCCAGCAATCATTTGTGTAAATAGTAAAATAATTTTGGGCATTGATGTCTTTTTATCTACAAGGACATATTAGTCATTTGATATTTACTTTTTTTTTAATGTATAGGCCTTTCACACAAAATTTTTTAAATGGGAGCTATTTAAATGATGATCTTCTTTGACCAGGCCATTTAAATGAACTCCCCTTTACTTTATGAAAATGCTTTTTGTTCAATTGAAAACATTTTGAAAAAGAAAAGAAAAGTGTTCCCAAATCCAGTGGGGGCATGTGTCCCCCACCTCCCTCCACTCGGCCCGCCCATGAAGGTCTGGGACTGTGGGCCGGCCTGTTAATTGAGCGGACGGTTCACGGGCCATTATTGTCGAACTGCAGTTTAGATAGTTTATAGTTTTACGGGCTAGCAGTTAACTATTAGTACTTATGTTTTATAAAAAAAATTAAAGGTGAACGGCTCTGATGGATAGGACAAGGCTACAGACATGCAGCCAATCAATTGATTAAAAAAAAAAGTTGTGTGCAAGTGTGTTATTCTATCACATTTACACACAATTTGAATTTCACCATTTCTTGTAACGTCTATCCTTTTATCTTCTATAAAATTGAAGTACTTTACAGAATTTTTAACTTGCTCCAATATCATCTCTCTCTCTATATCTCTCTCAACAAATAACTTTCCAAATTGGAAAGCTCTTAGACTTTCATATTCTGCTGCAAATACAATGATTTTTATCATCTTCAAATTTTCAACTGCTTGATTTCACTATTTAATAGATTATTTATATTTTCTAAATTTTCTACTATTATGTTATGGATTCTTACGATTTTTCTTATGAAAATCGTAATTTACATGATAGTTGTTCTTCGATAAATTTAGAAGATGATAATATTGTAGAATTTAATATGTGTAGAATCCAATAAAGTGTGTCTGTAACATAAGCGTAACCATTGTGATTGCATCCAGACCAACAATCAGACATTAAACACATAACTTCATCAAATTTTTATGTTTATTTTTTAATTTTTTAGCCATTGTATGAAATTATTTCAAACAATTAAAACGAGTAGTATTTCTGCTTACACTCTGTAAGAGGGTTGAACGTACTTTTGCTTGAACTCTTCAAAATACAGATCTTCTGCTAAAGTGAAGGATATTTCGCTTGCGGACAATAATTTTGACATTTCAACTCTCATTTGTTCATGCGAATAAGTAAAGTTAGTAAAAGTAACTGATCCACTAGCATTATTATGTGTAATAATTTGAGATTGTCTAGGATCTAAATGTTTTGTTTTATTTAGATGTTTGTCTTTATGTCTTTGTAGTGTGTTGATGCTTTGACCACTCTTTCACACATAAGCCTTTCTGCAAATATTGCATATTGCTGTATATACTGTAAAAATTTGCCACACATCTGATTTTTTTTTCATGAAGGTTTAGATGATCTAATTTCTACAATATTATCTTCTAAATTTATTGAAGAACAACTAACATATAAATTATGATTTTTAGATGAAAAATTGTGAGAATCTATAACACAATAGTAAAAATAATCTATTTAAGTAGTTGAAAATTTGAAGATTGATAAAAATAATCTATAGTTGCAGTAGAATGTTCTAGCCTATTTACTTTGAAATTTGAAAGTTATTTGTTAAGTGTGAAAGAGATGGAGAGATGATATTGGAGCAAGTTAAATATTTTGCAAATTGTTATAGAAGATTAAAAAATAAGTGTTACAATATATAGTGAAATTCAAATTATGTGCAAGTGTGATGGACCAACAAACACAATTTTCTCCACTTAAGCGCTCGACATGTAGTTAGCTTAAAACATGTTCATCATGTGGTCAAGCGAAGCGCACCCATGTGAAGCAGCCTAGCATCACTTTAGATAGAAATAAAATGGATGACTTACAACTGAAAGTAAGTTATCCGGATCGATATATCGTATGACGTAATGGGAGCGGAAGATTCCTCGCTTCTCCCTTTTCGGGTATTATTTTTTTTAGCCTTGTCACATTGCAAAGAACCATGCTACCTTTAATTTTATTTTATTTTTTTTAATAAAACTTATGCTGGCCCATAAAACTATGAACCGCCTAAACCTGCGCTTCAACAATATAGGCTCGTGAACTATCTGCTTAGTTCACAGGCTTGCCTGTGGTCCCGGGTCTGAGCATGTTAACAGTTCACGGGCCTACCCACAGTCTCGGGTTTGGGCGGGTCCGTGGTTCACGGGCCGGCCTTAGGTGGGCCTACCATCTTGGCATGTCTATTCTTACAACATATGGGTTGAATGAAAACACTTCAATAATTTATCATGCATGCAAAAGCAATACATCAAAGTAAAAGACATGATGATGGCTGTAATAAAGATTATTCAGAATGGATATGGTGCATCTTGTGCGAAGAGGCGAGGCGGGTGAGCTTTAAGCACAAAAATGAAATGTTAGTATAACTTCAACATGTTAAAGATAGAAGGTCTAGCTGTACACTTGATTCACTTTCATCACTTGCCCAGAAAGAAGATATAAAACCAAATTCACACTAAAATATAAAAAATTGAGAGCAAAAGCTCTAAAAATGCGTTGTGTATTATTTAATTATGATCCACCCTCTCATCCCAAATTATGCAATTACCATATTAAAGGAAAATAATAAATTCTTACTTGAGGATTTAGTCATACAATTATCTTATTTTTTAATTTTCTCAAAATACATGGACTAGAAGTAAAATTTTGAATATAAAATACCATTTTTATCTCACTTTCATCTTCAATCTAGAGGTGTCAAGACGGGCGGGCCGACCGAACTCGCATCGACCCACCCGCCTCGACCGGAACCATGGCCGGCCGTGAACCGGACGGAACATTCACGAGCCGAGGAGGCCAACCATGAGCCATTCACGGGTCGAAGAGGCCGAACAATGGCGGGCCTGATGAACCGCTTTGATTTTTTTTTAAAAAAAAATGGGCAGAAAATTCAAACTTTCATATTTGAAATGATATTTAAAAAAAATTAAAAAACAAATGGCATAAAGCCGTTTAAAGTGAAAGATGTGACAGATGCGTGATATTAAATATATAAATAAAAAATAAAAATTGAATTAAAAAATTAACAAATGTGAATTTATCATTGTTATTTATTTTTTATTTAGTAATTAACACATTTTTTTTGTTATATATGTAAATATTTTTTTTAATTACAATAAGTAACAAATTTTTTTTAGTAATTTAAAAAAAAATTAATTTTTATTCATACGGGTGAACAAATTGACTGCGGCCCACATGGGCTCGACCGGATGGGCCAACAGGTGGGCCGGGCTCGTGTTCAATTTTTGTGGGTTGACCCACCCACAAGCAACCCGTGAGTGTGGCGGGCCGTCACCGAAGCTTCATCGAGAATCGCCCACTTTGACCTGGGATTGACACCTCTACTTCAATCAATAAGTTATATATACATACATACATATACTTACACATAAACGAAACATACACACAACATACATATAGTTTCACCTTCTTTTTATCTTTTGATACTATTATTCTTCTTCTTCTACTACTACTCTTTTGGTGAGCACTAAAAAAATAAAAAAATAAAAAGTGTAGAAATTTTCTTCTTCTTCTTTCCGTTTTCCTCTTTTCTTGTATGTTCTCCATAGTTTAGTGCAGCCAAATCATTTATTTTTCCGCAAATTTCTCAAAATTTAAGATACAAAGCGATAGGCGGCACTTTCGCTCCAGCTCCATGTGGGCTCGCCATGCTTATGGGTACCATATATGGTACCCATTTTCCAAGTTAGCGGTATGGTACCCACATGGGCAACAGTGGGACCAATGTAAAAATCAAACTATGTTTGGGTTGTTAAAATTATAATTTCAGATGGTGAAATATACTTTTTATTTACACATTTCGTACACCTCTCAACTCACAATTCATTTTTTATCAATATATTCACTAACAACTTATAATTTCAACACATAAAAAATAATTTCATCACTACCAAACACGCCCTTAAATACACGGTCCAAAACCAAATTTTCTTCCAATTTGACAACTACTCACCCACCCAACTTTTACCACCCGACCCGACCCGACCCGACCCGACCCGACCCGACCCGCAGCTTTTATTTCTTCTCTCAACAACTCATATGTTGCATTAAATTGTAATTGATTGGCCATTTTCTTCCTCATTTGTATTCCCAAATTAAGTTCCTCGTTTGGGTATTTTCATTTTATCACTATTTTGGCAAAAAAATCATACCCCGAGGGGTGGGGTGGCGGGTTTGGGTAATTGTTCAATTGAATTCTCGAGATTAATAAATAAATAACCATCTCCTCTCATTCAGATTTGGCTAATGTATATGAAAATGTTTCAATCATGAATAATCATTGAAAATATATTAAAAAAAAAAAAAATTGAGTTGTAACTCAAAAATAAATAAATTTGGTGTTGTATCCAGTAGCTTGTGTTCTATTACTTTTGTTGTAATTCAATTGTCCAAGATATTGGATAAATTCTGAGTAGTGTTAAAAGTAAACGACATCTCGTACATTACAATATAGGCTCAAAGCTATAAAATACTAGTTTAAATTCCACAAAATACCATGTACTGCAAATGAATTAACAGCAAAAAGCAAAAACCGTGAATTTGAACTCTAAAAAATCCACCACCACTATAGGGATATCGCAGTCATTAGATATAATACTGTACATGGAAAAGTTCCATCGTCTCCTTCATTTTGACCTTGTGCGTCTCCTCCATCTCCTTGTGTAACATCGTTGGAAAATAGTCATTATTTGGGATATGGAAAAGATAATGATGCATCTGGTTTGACATTTGCACAGGATAGAGAAAATTGGTTACAAGAGAAATAAAATAAAGCAACATAGTAAGAGATGAACCTAAAGTGGTGAATAACGATTCAATTAGTAAATTAGAATGCAAATATACCAAATACTACAAGAGAAAAAAAAAGCAATTAGTAAGAGATGAACCTAAAGTGGTGAATAACGATTAAATAAAATCTAATATATTTAATAAAACTAATATATTTAACAAACATATTTACACGTTTAGCAGCTCAATCAACCAATTTTTAATATATACAAAAAAATTATAATATATACAAATGCAACAGCTGATGATGAATATTTAACAAAAAGTATATCCGCATGGTAAATTATTTACAAAACAAAAAATATATCCATATACTGTTTGCACAAAAAAAAAGTATATTATAACCTACAACAAAAATTTACAAAAAGTTTTAATTAATCTCCAAAAACAACGTGACGAGAAATAACGGTGAATAACGTCTACATACCTGCAACACATACTACACACGAAAATGGTGATAAAATGATAAACACATCTCCAACAGGGAGGATTTATGTTGTCCACTTTTTATATGGCAGTGAACAATTGGTTAAAAAAAAAATTATTTAATATTAACAAATTTTTGTGATTGATTATTTATTACTATGTAAACTGTAGACAACATAAATCCTCTCAAAGAAAGAGATAACCACTCTAAAATAAAAATACCTAAATGAGGAAGTCAATTGGGAAGACAAACGAGGAAGAAAATGGTCAAACAATTACAATTTACTGCCGCAAATGGGTTGGTGTGAATAAAAGCTGGGAGTGGGCGAAAGTTGTCAGAAAATTGGAAAAAAATTGGTGTTGAACAGTGTATTTAAGTTTGATTTTCACATGGGCCCACTGTTGCCCATGTGAGTTTACCACCTTGGAAAATGGGTACAATAAAGGTACCCACAAGATGCACCATATCCGTTCTGAAAGATTATTACCATAGATCAATTGTCGTGTCATCCGTGGAATGTGTATATTCAAAGAGTTTATAAGCCCATGATAGTTCATAGTTGTCGTTTAAACCCCTTAGTCTATGAGAATGTTGATATAGCACCTACAATAAACACTAATTAAAGTGTCCACTGTCCACGTAACATCACCACATTTGTCACTTTTTAAAAAGTTGCTAACAATTTTTAAATTTTTAAAAAGTGACTAATGTAGCAATAACACGTGGACAATTCGACACCAATAATTTTTAAACCGTGGGTCTTATATCATCATTCTAATTTATTTTTAACTTTTAATTATATCCCATGGATTATGTGTGTTATATCATCATTCTAATCTATAATGTGCCTTCGTACGTACTTCTTAATTATATCCCATGGACACTGTGGGTGTTATATCATCATTCTAATCTATAATGTGCCTTCGTACGTACTTCTTAATTATATCCCATGGCGCCGTCGTTATTTTGGTGAGTTATTGTCTTTTATTTTTCATCTCTATTTTAGTACTTTGGTATGCATAACAATTTATTCAAGTGTTTACACAAGCATAATCTTCTATGCAGGTACATTTCTTTGTTAAGTTTTACACTTCTAAGTAATTTTTTCTTGAAATGCATTGCCAGTTCTGGAAATCATTGTCTTATATTTGATTTTGAATTTTGTTGATTTTTTTAGGCTGCAACGAAAATTGTTGTAAAAGTGCAACTTAATTGCAGAACCAATGGAATAAGTATTGATATCATGATATCTTGAAAGCTCTGCTATGGAATACTGGATAGAAATTGTCAATTATTAGATTTTAGGATTTTCAACATTAACGGCTTGTTTGGTTTTGTTTTAAATTTTGATAAAAATTAAAATTAGAGTTAAAACTTAATTTTTTAACTTACACAAAATTCACAATTTTTAAATTTTATTAATTTTTTTAATTATAAAAATTTAATAATCTTTTATAAAAATTTATAAAAAATCTGATTTTTAACAAAATCAAACGGACACTAAAGTTTTTAATTTTTATTATAATGTTGGATTTCAATTTGATGCAAAATTATAAATGGATATCAAACAGCGCCTTTATAAATTATTTATTTTGGCCTTTTCTTTTCCCTTTTTTTTTTTTGATGCATACTTTTTAATGTCTAACAGTGTTCTAATGATCAAAAGATGATGGCATTTCTGGAAGAAAGGTTACAAGATATTCCATTATCTACAAGCAATAGATCATATAAATGTACTTTTAGCTTCTGCAACACATCTTCCAGTCCCCAGGACATATACTACTACATGTTAATGAGCAGTGGAATTGCTTCAGAATTGGCAAGGGATACTCGATACTGCAATTCGCAACTAGGCAATAGCTCTTGCAACTTCTTCCTATCATCACTGTTCTCATCCTTCAAATTTGACCAAACTGCAAAGTGCAAGTTTGGTAAAAAATTTTGGAAATGACTCAAGAACATGGGAAATTTGGCGCAAATTTTTCCTAACTTTTGTTCGAAATGGTCTTTGGCGTTTGTATTTTTGGTGCGAATGTTTCTAACTTGTATGTTTTGGTGCGTAATAATTTTTATTTAACAAAAAAGGCTAGTAAGTTTTTAATTTTAATAAAAAAAAAAAATTATATTTGAGTTCTTGACTTTTGCAAAAAATACAAATAAGTCTGGTACTTTTATTTTTTATATAAATTTTAAGTAAATTAATGAGTTTTTTTTTCTATTTTGAATTTAGACTTTATTGATCAAATTAATAATATAAGTAAATTGTTTTATATATTCTTACGAACTATTATAAAATAACTTAAATTTAAGTTATAATTATTAATAAATTTGTTAAATAAAATTATTATGTTTATTAAATAAAATTTAAAATTTTATTTTATGGTTTTAACAAATATGAAAAATAAGTTTATTACAAACTTTATGCTCAAATAATTTTATTTAATGAAACTATTCGTTTATTAACTACAAATATTATAATTTCAATTGTATTACCCATATTTTAATTTATCGTTTTACTATCATCCGAAACTAAAAAAAAAAAAACATAATTTGTAAATTTATTTTTATTAGTATTTTTATGTTAAATAAAAACATAATAAAATTAATTCAATATTATAAAATTATATATGTTATTTTATTATTTATTTATCTTAATTTATATTCAACTTTTTCACGTCATATATAACAATTACATATATTTAAAACATAATAATTTAACATTTTTGTTAATGAAAAACTTAATTAACAAGGCTATAACGATAAATTTAATACGCTAAATAAATTTTATTAAATAAAAGAATCATACCCATTTGCACCTTTTGTAAAGATTAAAACCCCAATTCTATTTTTTCTAATCAAATTGAAGACACGTTGGTTTTTTTCATCAAATAAGAACTAATCACCACAAATAAGCTAGGGACATTCGAGGCAAAACATAAATATTAGAACTATTTTCACAATGAGAACAAAAGTTAAGATTATTTGGCCAAATTCCCAAAGAACACGATAAAAACCCTTTTTATCCTATCTTATAACACTTTCTTGCGAGAAAGAGTTCCTCAATAGGGGCAGTAAGTGCTGGTGACAATCCAAGAGATGGCACAAAATATCACCTGCTATGGATTTTGCTTCATGATTATCTCCTGTAAGAATTCTAACCAAGTGTTTCAAAATTGCAAATGCATTTTCTTCAACAGTAGCTAATGTGTACAATACATCCTCAGCGATCTCCCTACCAATGGGATCCGAACCCTCAAGTAGCTCCGCGTACAAAGGAACGACTCCTGATTCAGCAATGGGCCAAATGTTATCATCATCGGTTAAGATCACACCAAGTGCATTAGCAGCCACCAATTTCATTGACATATTCCCGTCGTTAATTAATTCCATAAGCACGGGGACTGCACCAGCATTGACAAGTGTGCGTCTCGCTCTTTTAATTAATCCGAGTAAGCCAATTGCCTGAGCAGCTCGTCTTCTAGAAATCAAGCTGCCACACCTAGCAGATTCAACAAGAAGCCGGACACCACCTGAACTGAAAATGAGCTTTCTAACCTCTCTTATAAGAGCCAATGCACTCAAGATTTCTAACAAAATCAACATTGAATCATCTGAGCAGGAATTCAACATGTTAAGAATAATCTCGGTACCACCATTACTGGCTACAATCATGCGATTTGGATCCCCAAATGTAACAACATTTCGGAGGCATTTTAATAAATACTTCCGAAAACTCCCATCAGAATTTGGTAATAATCTCAGAAGGATAGGAATGGCACCTGATTGCCCAATATAAATGGCTAGTTGGCCTTCTCCTTTACAAGCAATGCATTTCAAGCAGTAAGCAGAGGCTTCCTGAACCAGTGGGCTCGGATTGCGCAATGGGCTTTCAAGAAGTTCCACTAGGATTGGCACAGTGCGTGACAGAATATTTTCAGGAGCACGTTTGGACATCCTTGCTAGCTTGATTGTGGCATTAACCCTCAAAGCATCATTCTCACCTGCAATCACATTAGCATAGAGATGAAATGCTTCATCCCAGTTCCCGATATTTACCGCTTGCCTTTTCTCTGTATTTTCCATCAAATAGTATAGAATCTGGCTATATGATTCTCATTCTACTCTGCAGAAATGCAACCTGCCAAAGAATCAGAACCACTTTGCAAAAATTTGATGTCGTGAAATACACACCTCGGACAGGGTTCTTCAATACTCAACCAAGCGATCTGCTTGAAATAATAATAGTCAAATTCAAATCAAGTAAAGGGCTCTAACTCGTTTTCATTAAGCACCACTAAAGCTAGTTGAAAAGATTGTCAAGCCTTTTAGCCACTTCTCCGAGTCCTATGACATTAATTTGGTTAATGTGAAGCACTGTATGAATGTTACAGACTATACAACTAGTATACATGCTACTAAATTGGTAGTAGCATAGGCTGGAAAAAGAAGGTTTTAAAATCAAACCTCAGAACCACAATTTGGTTTTAAGCACTTCATCCGTATTCCACATGCTTCCAAGATATACAGAAAGTCATCAATCATTTTTATTTATTTATTTTTTTTTATCTCACTAATGTATTTTAGTTAATGGTGGAACACCTAGCACTGATATAGCAGCATATGACACAGAGAAAATAATAAACGGGGAAGAAATTTTATGAGATTCAATGGATAAAGAGCCTTGAACACTTAAGTTTCTCCGGAGAATTAAAAATGGATAAAAGACATAAGGGCGAGTCCTTATAGGCACCAAAACCGTAGTGTTGACCCAGAGAATAAATAGATCAAAGACCCTTCACTTAAATTACTCTCTTGCCTCTCTCACAACTTACATAACCAAAATATTTTCAACTTGATTTAGAAACTCATTTAAATTATATATATTTGTCTATTACATGTGAGTATTTAAACCAGCACAACGTCAAATTTGAGAATTAAAACAAACCACAGAACCAGGGGTGGAGGTAGGTGGCCGGACCGGATCCGCTCTGGAAAAATTCAACTTTTGGAGTGCAAAAAGAAAAAATTCAGTAGCAACCTGGTTTTGAAGTGTGTATATATATATATATTAAAGTAGTAGCCCCTCCAAAAAATCATGGCTTGGCCCTGCACAGTACCAATATATGTGGGCCTAAAACTCTTCTTTTCACCCTGTGTATTGCTATGAATGAAGTCGCGACCAATATACAGAAACCTTAACCTTCAAACTTTGAAGCACAAAAGGCTTCAAACTTTGAATCTTTGTTGTGTTGTTTTCTTTTTCTTTAATTTTCTTTTTGTGTGTGCCTTTGTGAGGGGTGTCGTGTAACAAATATAAGCTAGCATCACCCCTAATTCCATTTATAAAGGAAAATCCTTCTCAAAAACATGGCATAGATTATAATGAAATATTCTCTCCTGTTGTGAAATACACTACAATCAGAATTTTACTTGCTTTGGTTGCTCACCATGATTGGGAAATTGAACAAATGGATGTTAAAACTGCTTTCTTGTATGGTGATTTAGATGAAATCATTCATATGTCACAACCTGAAGGTTTCATTGATAAGTCTAAGCACGATTATGTGTGTTTACTTAAGAAATCTTTATATGGCCTTAAGCGGTCTCCTGAGCAGGTGGTACAAAAGGTTTGATAACTATGTGTTAGCTGTTAAATTCGAGAGAAGTGCTATGTTCATTATACGTACTTTAAAAAGGATAAAGATGATTTTGTATTTGTTTATCTCGCTTCTTTATGTTGATGATATTACATTGATTGGTTCAATATATATAATATAAATGAAATAAAGACTTTTATTTGCTCTGAATTTGATATGAAAGATTTAGGGCATGCTAAGAGACTTTTAGGAATGGATATTGAAAGAAAAAGGTCAAGTCATATTTTGAAATGGAAACAATCTGCTTACATTGAAAAAGTATTATCAAAATTTTCAATGCATGATTCAAAATCTGTAACTTTGCCTTTATCTAGCCATTTTAAGTTGAGTAAAGATCAATGTCCCATAGATGAATCTGATTTGAAGTATATGGAAAAAGTTCCCTATGCTAATGCTGTAAGTTCTATTATGTACACCATGGTATGTACTAGACCTGACGTGGCTCGTGCAATTAGCACCCTTAGCAGATTCATGGCCAATCACGGTCACGAACATTGGGAAGCTCTTAAGTGGTTCTTGAGATACTTGAAAGGTACGTCAAATCTTGGTTTAATATATGGTACATGTAATGAAGGAGTGATTTTAAAGGGGTTTGTTGATGCTTGATTTTCTTTGGTAATAAAGATAATAGGAAATCCACAGCCGCTTATGTTTTTACACTATATGTGGCACTTCAGTATAAGTTGGAAGTCACAACTTCAACCTATTGTTGCTTTATCTACCATGAGAATCACGAATATATTGCGACCCGCGGAAGCGATTAAGGAAGGCACTGTGGTTAAAAGGGTTGTTGTCGAAATCAATATGTTATCTAAATCAGTAATTGTGTATTCGAGATAGTCGAGTGCTATACACTTGCGTAAAAATCCGATGTTTCATGAACGCACTAAACATATTGATGTTAAATTGCATTTTATTAGAGATATAGTTTCAAAAGAATTATTGTTTCTTAAAAAGATACCAACTCAGTTTAATCCTTCAAATATGGGTACTAAGGTATTGCCTCTAAATAAATTCAACTCTTGTTTGAAAATGTTGAATATTGATGCTGCTTAAAGTCCTTCGTTTACTTCTATTTGCAGGAAAAGCTTGTTGCTCAATCTGTTTGGTATCAAGGTGGAGATTCTGTTGGGTCGTTTAGTGATTGGGCTTGTGATGACAAGCGAGAATATGAGGAAAAGCGGGCAATGATGAAAATGGGAATGATCATCTTTGAACTCTTTATAAATTAAAAGACAACACACAGAACAAGTTGTTAGCTAATTTTCTGTAATTTACGAAATTGTTCTTCATTTGCATATCCACTAATTGAAGTGTTGGGATAAAATCCACCAGGAACAAAATCTATCACCCAACGTATATAAAGGAGTCCATATAGAACTCTGTCGCACGGTCCAAATTGGATTCAACTCTTAAATTTCTCAGTGCAGTTATTGAAAATTCACTTTGAATGTCAAACTTTTCTGAAATGTTATAGTGATTGGTGGAATTTTCACGAAAAACTTTTGAAAAAAAAAATTAAAAATAGCCCGAGCATCAGTATGATGCTTCAAAAGAAAAAGTAAAAAAAGATACAATTTTCGTAAATCAAATGACTATATAACTACCAACGAAATGAAATAAAATAAATATTTTCCATTAAATAAATCCAGAGAGAGAGAGAGAGAGAGAGAGAGAGAGAGAGAGAGACTTGCCTTTGATTGCAGAGATTTGCGTCACTTTTTGCACCGCCGGCGCCAAGGGAGAAGAGGAGGAAATCAAGTCAGGACAGGATCCAACCCGAAAGTTGATAATTTATTACTTACGTACCTAAGGTCCGATTAACTTGATCGAACCTGACCCGCCCAAAACAGTAAATGGATTCAGTTTTGTGGGCGGGTGAATCCTACGGTTGATCGGCCTCATAGCCCTAATGCAAAGACTTTGATGGAGATAGGATTTTGAAGTAGCTTGACAAATGGCGAGAATCGGTAGTGAATAGAGGATGAGAGAGATTACAAGGATAAAGGGTAAATTTAATAAATACTTACCAAACTAATTAGAAGTTATTAATTGCTCACTCAACTTAAAAATATTTTCAATCATTTATCCAACTTTTCAAATAGTTTATTATCTATTATTCATTGAAAAAATGTTAAACTGAACAGACAGAAATTACTATATGGCGAATGAAAAGTTGATGTATCATATTTAAATTGTTAAAATCGTCGACATAATAAAATCGTAATAGTCAAACACATATTTAGATTGCTTTAAATAACGTTTCTCCAATTTTGAAAAAATATTTTTTAGCTTGGAGAAACGTCTTTTAAAGCAAGCTAAATGCATGTTTGACTATTACAATTTAGTTACATGGACAATTTCAACAATTTAATTATGCCACTTCAGTTTTCGATTCATCGTGTGACAATTTCCGTCCACTCAACCTAACGTTTTCGCAATGAGTGATGGATGACAAACTATTTGAAAAGTTGAGTGAATAATTATAAACCTTTTCAAGCCAAGTGAGCAAATAATAATCCTAAATTAGTTCGGTGACTATTTATTAAATTTACCCTAAGAGAAAATTTGGGTAAATGAGCAAATGTTATCCGTGAAAAATTAAGATATATTATTTTTTGTCGTGAGCAAGACCAATTTTGGACCGAAGCGAGTGAGGCAATCGCCTCGAGCCCTAAAACCGAAGGGGGCTCATTTTTATTTTTAAAAAAAATTGTGATTACTAAATTTGGTCTCATTTTTTTTTTTTGTACAAATATGGTTCAAAATCAAAGACGATCCATCATTATTATTTTGGTCGAGGTTTGTTTTTTTTTTTCAGTTTTAAGTTAACAATTAATCCAGTAAAAGATTTATGAGTTTTGAACGCATACTATAATTTGGAGGGCCATCGGAAGCATAATTTGTGGAATCCGCCTCAAGTGCTGAAAATCACACGACCAGCCCTAGTCGTAAGTAGGACTGGAAATTTTCTTAAAATTAGTGATAATATTTAGGAGAATGTTTTGCTATGCTTAAAAAATTGTCGTGTGACAACGAATGGATAGGCCGGCTCGATCATGTCAAGTGACCTAATTAAAAATGAATGATCCAATTGAAATTTTACAAAAAGTTTGTGACAGAGAAAATAGTAGAGTGCTTTGAAACATTGTGGGTAGAGTTGTATCAAATAAAGACTTAAACTTAATTAGCTACTCGAGAAGGGTTAGTTTGTGCAATACCCCTTATCATTTAGGATTCTTGTAGAATTCGTACCTATCATTTCAATATTGGCATTTTTAACCACTTTCTTTTTTTTTTTCTAATGTAAATCCGTTTATTTAATTGTTAAAAATTCAATATATTAACTAAAAAGACTACAATATTCTTAATTTTAATTAAAATAAAAACAAACCAGTATTGACAACCCAGCTGCTGCTAGAGCTGGCAAATGGACCGAGTTGGACCGGCTCAGTCCACCAGAGCAAGGCCACAATTAAAACTGGATCGAGCAGGGCCAACATAATTTTGTGCGGGCCAGAAATATGATGGTATAGCCCAGCCCATTGGACCAACTCGGTCTTAATTTTTTTTATACAATCTAATATATTGCATCAAATACAATCTTAGATAAACTTAGACAATATATATTTTGATATTTTTACAAAGGTTAATTTATAAAATTGAGACTCTTATGTATTAGTCAATATATAAACATAAATTTTCTTTCAAAATAATAATTTTTTTTGGTTAATTGTAAACTATTTATTGACACTTTTTTCTAAAACTAGTATGAGCACGTGCGATGCACGTCATGTCTCATTAATTAAGAACGTAATAGTATTTATTATATATTTATTTTACTAATTGACTTGACATTGGTAATATAAGTGGAAAAAAATAAAATATTAAAAAATCAGGCGATTGAAATCTAAATATAAGCATGCTTATAACTTAAAACCTAATTTATTAAAATTATTTATAATAGATGACTCAAACATATGATAAAATTGAATTCAATTTACTTTATAAAAACCACTATTCTTAAGTACCATTTTCTCCGAATTTGCATTCCTCCTTGAAGACTAAGTTCATTCTTTTATAATATTCTAATCACGTAAAGAAAGTCGAATGCTTTTGCATTAAGAAATTTCACATTTTCTCCATAATAAGACTCTGAGCATAAGTATCTACAACAACACCAGTACATTAATTTCAAATTTTTTTCCAAATAACTTAAATAAAAGATAAAGAGATGGTTGAATTGAGTTTACACTATCAAAGATTTTGGTTTTCAATAACGACAAATTAGACTTCTTCGGTAAGTGTACCAATTCAATCACCACGGTATTTAGTTGCAGAATAAAAAGTTCATAAAAATCTTATCTGTTGCTTTAGATGAAGCTCTGGAGATAATCAATAAGTTAATTGATCAAATCGTTTCACGTTCGAATTTAAATTCTTAAAACAACATAATTTCTAAAAGTGAATAAATCACGTTACAGTTGTTAATTAAGCATACTAGTAGAAGTTGTATATATTTGATGCAAGTTAAAGATTGTGGGCCACAAATGTGTAAAAAAAGTAAACAAGTCAATAAACATATTAATTACAATTAAAATTATTCTATAACTACCCGCGTGTAAAAAATAGTATCTTAAATAAAAATTTTAAAGCACTAAATAGAGTTTGCATTGCTAATGAACAAACAAGTCATTTTCAAAAATAATACTTTAGAGTTGCATTAATATTCAAAAGAAAAATGACAATAAAATTATATACGCCATTTATTTATTTATTTAGGGACTATTTGAGCCAATTTTCCTAAAACTTAAGTTAAAATGTGAGGAATACAATTGAAGCTCTAATATTTGTAGTTAACAAACGAATAACTCAATTAATAAAAGTATTTGAATATCAGGTTTGTAACAAAATTATTATTTTTATATTGTAACAATAAAATAAAATTTTTAAATTTAAATAATAAAATTACTTAATAATAATAAAATAATTTTATTTCACATATTTATTAATAATTATGAGTTTAAATTTTAGTTATTTTATAATAGTTCATAAAATATACAAAACAATTTAGTACAGCATCAATTTGGTCAATAAAGTGTCAATTAAAAAAAGGATCTCGTTAGTTTTTTTAAATTTTTTTATAAAAAATAAAATTATCGGACTCATTTGCACATTTTACAAAATTAGAAATCCAATTACCATTTTTTTTAATTAAAACTAATGGCATATTTGTATTTTTCATCAAATAATGACCAATTGCGCAAAAAACACATAGGTTAGAGGTATTCTATGTAAAAAACAAACGTTAGGAATGATTTCTATACTGAGGATAAAAGTGAGGGACCACTTGCGCCAATTTTCTTTTTGGTTGACCATTTTAAATAGTAAACCAAACATTCACACTTTTAATATAGGTAGGACATAAATAGAAAAAACTTCTAGTCTTATTGCTTTGAGATGTAAACATGTTTGGCTTACATTAAAAAATTTACTTATAAGTAAATTTAAAATAAATAATTTATTTGTCACACATAACATAATTTGAATTGAAACTTGAATTAAACTAAATTTTAATTAAATCTAAACAATTATATGTTGGAGCTTGAGATTTTTGGACTAATATTTCATAAAAAAGACAATTTAAATTGGAGACTTGGGCTTAAGCTATTTTAGATTGATATTATTTAAATTATGTATTGAAATTATTCACAAAATGAGTGATTAGTGTTAAGGAGAAAATAATAATAATAAATTATTGCTGGTTAGACGGGCCGGACTATATAGGCCTGATTTTGTTTGGGTCAAGACAAGTCCAACCCAAAATTTGGATTATGTGGGCTTGCTCCCGAGTCGAACCGATTTTACCACTTCTATCTGCCGCAGGTGACCTCAGCCAACCACCACCTATTCCTTTTTTCCTCTTCTTCTTTATTTGTTTTTTTTGCTTTTGTTTTTTTATTTTAACTACAGTTGAAGGCAATGTAGTTTCTCTGGTCAAAATTTGACTCTTTTAACAGTCAAGTAAAATGGATTTGGAAGGAAATGGTGTGTTTGGCAATTGAATGTCGCAATGAGATTAAGAATGTTAGGAATAGAACGATGTGTACCAATACTGCATGGACCCTAAACCATAGAAGGGTGTTGTGCAAATTAGCCAATAAATAATAAAATATTTTATTTGAAGTATAGCTGATATCATGAATAAACGTAAGGTGAATAATACCAAATAGCAAACAACGTAAAAAATAAAATAAAATTGACTATAAAGTATTCTTGTGATAACATGCACTAAATTTGATATGCGTTTGAATTTGTAATCCATGCGAACACAAATATAATTACTACTAAACATTGCAAGGATCGTAGTGATTTGTGCGGGCCAACTTCAATTTGGACAGTTAAAATTTGAATTGTACTGAAATTATTTTTAAGTGTTTATATTATAAGTTGTAGGTGAATGTGTAGATAAAAATGAATTGTAAGTTATGTGTCATATGAAATATGTGGATAAAAAGTATGTTTAACCAGTTTGATAAGTTGAAATTATAAGTTAAACACTATCAAATATGGCTATACAAATCGAATTGCTTACACTTTTTAGCCATTGTTTGGTAGTGCTGAAATTATTTTTTAAGTGCTTATATTATAAGTTATTGGTTGATGTGTGAATAAAAAGTGGATTATAAGGTGTGAGTCTTATGAAATATTTGATATTTGGATAAAAAATATGTTTCAACTGAAATTATAAGTTTAGTACTACCAAATATGGGTTTAATATGGTTCATTTTCTATATTACCAAACTCTAGAATCTCGTCTATTGTTATGATTAGATACATATTGAATAAGCACAAGGAAAAAAAAAGATAAACATCTTGATACAAGCATTACACATCAATTAAAAAGTTAACTTAGAGTATTTTAGATAAATATTTTTTGTAGATTATAAGTAGTGGGTCATACGAAATATATGGATAAAAATTAAAAAATGTGAATTATATGAAATGTGTTTATAAAAATAATGTTTGATAATTTTATAAACAATAACAAACATTCTCTTAGACCATCATACTATGTTTCGTACACTACTAGATCTTAATGGATTCATTTAGTATTGAATTTGGCTCTCTCGAGTTAAGAGGTGTGTACATTGCCTTGCTGAATTTATGCTCTCTTAAGTTCAATTTGGTTGAACATACTAATAGTTTATTTTAAGATTTATCTTGACTTCTTAATATTTACATTATTTTTTATAAGATATGCACTAATTGTGAAATCAAGTAGAAATATCACGTTTACTTTTGTTGAGTGTGATGTTTAATTACATAATACATTTTCTTTCTTTTTCTTTTGAAAGAAATTATCAACAGTCAATCTCAAGTACTTACATAGTAAACCTAAAAATCCGGGACAAGGATGAACGAAGTACGAAATTTCAGGGGTCAAAACGAAATAAAAAGATTCCATGCAGATTGCGGAAGTAGAGAGATTCTGATAACTAATGGCTAGCTTTAAAAGCGGATCCGAACCGCCATTTGAATGTGATATCAAAACTGGACCGTTTTACCACTATTTCAAATTCCATTCCCTCCTTTTATTTAAAAATTTAAAAATATTAATATTAAAAATCTGGAAAAAATAAATAAATAAAAGAAACTGCTTTCCCTCTCATTTCGGTGACGTGTTATACACCCAACTTCTGTGCCGGTTGAAACGGTCCTCTTATGGCACCTTCGATTTCCCAAAATATCCATACTTTATTATTTATTTATTCTACGTTTATTAATTTATTTTCATTTAATAATTTCACATTTTATAATAACTATTTGGGCCCTTTCGTTTTTGATATAATATATTTGAGATATTTGATTAGATGATACTCCTCAGAATTAAAGAATCAAAAGAAAATAAAATTATCCTTCACTACGTCTATTGTCGAATATTATTAGTATCTTGTACAATAATTTTGTTCGATTTGTACTATCAAGAGGTTACATTTAAGTATAAAAAACTACAAATTTTACACGTTTAAGAGTGTAAAAATTTGAAAATTATTGTCCTGCACATTACAATGACAATTTTGGTTTTCTTATGTTGAAGAAAAGAATCAGATATAGGAGGAATCAGAAAAGTGTCAAATACTCTTGTTTCAAAATTATTGTATGTTTCAAAATCAATATTTAAGCGTTTGGTAAATAAAAGTAATTTATTGATGTGACTGTATGAAATTACTAAAATAGACACTGATTAAAATAATGTTTGTTGTATTATTATTGTCATTAGTATTGTAAATTTTATTTTTACTTTTATAACAATATTTAATATTATCAAATATTTTTTCAAGACAATGTATTCACTATAATTATTTTAAAATAAAAATTTAAACTCTATTCAATCTCAAAATTTCTAAAAATTACATTGTACAAAAATTAATTATTTAAATTATTTGCAGAGAGACACATTATAATTAGAATACTAATAAATCTAGGACCTAAAAGAAATTACTTTAATTAATTAGAGTCAAAATTAGTATTTTAATTTTAGATAGGTGGAAAAATCAAAAAAGTAAAAATATGAAAAAAATTTTGTAATTACTTTTTCTAATTTTACTAAGCGTCTAAAACAACTTCTTATTGTTTTATAATCAAAAGTTGGACAAAATCAATAACAAACGAACCCTTACACGTTTGACACTTTATACTATAAAATATGACAGAATTAAAAAGAAAATCAAGATTTAAATTTCATAAATATATATTCAATCTCATGGATCCCATCTAATAAAAAATAGTCAATCACAACCTAAATATATATGATGACGATTAATGTTATCATTTCTAATCTTCTCCTAAAATATTTAATTAGCCAAAAAAAATATATTAAAAAAGAATTAAGTTGCGACACGTGCGGTTTTAACTTATCTAATTTCCTCATATTGGAATTTTCAAAATTGATTTTTTATTTTATTTTATCCAACATGCATTTTAATATTAGGTGGGATTTTAAAAGGGCACTTTTGTAAGACAAATTGCAAGCTTTCATCAACCAAATCGTAATCTAGGAAATTTTCTTTTGTTTATTAAGAAATTAATAGATGCCAGCTGGAAATTCGAAAATTTCCTTTTTTCACAATTTATTTATAAAGTGATAAGTATGACTTTATTTTGTATAAAAACAAAAAAGGAGTTAAAGTAAATAAATTATTTACCAAAATTTGAGGACTCCTTAAAGTATCGGTTCTTGTCATTTTGCTTTGGGGGCTTAAATGGTTCTGTTTTTTATGCTCAGAAGTTTCGGTAGAGAGTTGAAAGTTAGTGAAAAAAAGAAAACAGTGAAGTGAAGAAGTGAATATAGAGTGACATGGGATTTGAGTAGCATTTTTGTTTCAGTTTGTTTCTGGTATTTTCATTTTCTTCCTCGTACTTTAAGATTACGAGGTTACGTTGAATCTGTTGTTTTTCATACATTTTTGTGGATTTTTGATTAATTTTCATGAATGGATCATTTTGAAAACAGTGTATTATTCGTGGGTTTATGCTAATTATTGTTTTTTCACCTTATTTACTTATTCATATGCCCTTTGTATTTTGTTCTATGGTTCCTCTCTCTGCGTTATCTGGTTTAGAATACTCTTTTCTGGGTACATATTATTTGTTTATGAGATGTTAATGCTTATTTCTTTTTATTGTTTGATGCGATTTATAACGGATAAGAAACATTATGGTATGCAGAGGGACACTGTTTAGTAAGCAGTTCTGTACAATTGACATGATTTTATCATATTTAATATTGTCGAGTGAGGGTTTGGTTTCATTAGTAGAATACCACTCTAAATTGGAACCAAGCTTACTTTTTCTTGTGTAGTTTGATATCTTTTTGGATATATCTGCACATCATTTTCAATCATTTTGTTCTATGATTTACGTGTGCAGTGGCAAGTTGTGAAAATGGATTCTTTTGAGGCTGTTAAGGTTGTTCATGACAGAATCTTAAGATTGGAACCGGAACATATTGCGAGAAAGATTATTGGATATATTTACTTGCAAGACCTTCCTGACCAGGAAATGATACGGTTAGCTTTAGGGCCGGATAGCTTAATCCACATCTTGATACAGAAAGCAAAAATCACACTTCGGTTAGCACAAGCTGTTTCACCTCCGATTTCTCCTTCCATGAACCCGACCCCTATATCGGATCCGTCCCTTCACATTACCCTCCCACCACCACCAGCTTCACCACGCCCTTTTCCCTCTCTGTCTGCACTTCGGAGGGTAGATCCTTATTGGCATCCTCAGATAGTTGCTGAGCAGCAGCCGATGCATACTTCACCTTTCAAAAGATTATCATACTCTGATTCAATTCCTGAAGAATATGGTTTCCAAAACCAATTCCGGGGTTTGGAGGATCAGTTAGAGCTAGCCAACTCTGGGGCATCAGGTTTTCCAAGTGATTATTACTGTCCAGAAGCCGCATTCAATAATCCGAGTAATAGAGGTTTGAGGAATTCTCCAGTCCTAGTGGATTACCCGGTTAAGGCTTGTCACTATTTCAACAAGGGCTTTTGTAAGCATGGCAGTAACTGTAGGTATTTTCACGGAGAATATTTTCCGGAGAGCTATCAAGATATGTTTTGTCCTAATTCACATCAATTTGCTAACGAAGATCAAGAGTTCCCACCAGGGTCTCTTGATAAATTAGAACTGGAAATCACAGAGCTAATGAAATCTCGAAGAGGTCATCCTGTTTCCATTGCATCTCTGCCGATGATATACTATGAGAAATTTGGGAGAACTCTACAAGCTGAAGGATATTTGACTGAAAGCCAAAGACACGGAAAAGCTGGTTATAGTTTGACTAAACTTCTTGCTAGGTTGAAGAACAGTATTCGGCTCATTGACAGGTGCAATTTAGATCTTTCCTGGCATTTGCTGTCTGTGTATTAGTATATCCAATATTGATTACTCTTCTAATTTTTGTGATGCAGGCCTCATGGACAGCATGCAATAATACTGGCTGAAGATGCTCCAAAGTACTCGGACATCCAGGGTGAAAGAAATGATCCTGGTCCGATTATTAGCGGCTCTCGACAAATTTACCTAACTTTTCCGGCTGAGAGCACTTTTACTGAGGAAGATGTTTCCAATTACTTCAAGTAATTCAATCTCAATCTGCCTTATTGCTTATTTTATTGCCGTCAACTTTCATCATTCTGATGTTCTCTCTACTTGTTCTGTGTTCTCTCATAGTACCTTTGGTCCAGTTCAAGACGTGAGAATTCCCTGCCAGCAGAAACGGATGTTTGGTTTTGTAACTTTTGTGGATGCAGATACTGTGAAGTTAATTTTGTCAAAGGGAAATCCACATTATGTCTGCGGGGCTCGTGTTCTTGTGAAACCTTATAGAGAAAAGTCAAAGCTTGTTGATAGGTATATTTTCTACTTCAAAATATTTTCTTGAAATATGACTTTACGCTTGCTGAATTTATAGACATGGTTCAAATTAAGATAATTATGTTGCTTTTATTTACTTCTTGACGATTTCTTTTTTTGATAAAATGCAGGAAATACCAAGTAAAACTTGAGCATCCGTTATATTATCACTCGCAACCAATAGATATCGAGTCTGAGCTTCTAGAGAGTGAGACTTTTGCTTTTACTGTTTTACCTAGCTGCAAACCTAATTTACTTCTCCATTACTAGATTTGAAACTGCAATAGTTTGTGATATGTGAAGTTATATTATTTCTTTGTATGTTCATGTACAAGTGATGGGAAAAATAAAGCCGTGTGAATTGAACTTCAGAAGCATCTGCTCGAAAAGCAGTTCCTAACCTCACTGTCTTTATACTTTAACTACAGTATGCAGTATGAGATTGTAGTGGACAGTATATTTGACAAAATTATAGCTTCTTTTTCTTTTGGAAACTTATGATATCTAATCTACCTTACCAAACATGCCATAATGTAGTTGCACGAGGATCCTCCTGTGTTAATCAATGTTGTCAAAACTGGACCGAACCTTTGGTCCTACCGGAATAACCGGGAATAGGCCCGAAAACCAAATCCGGTTTATAGGTAAAAAAGGGAAAGTTGGAAACCATTATAACAAGCCAAGAACCGACCGGTTCACGTCAACTTTTTTAAACCACTGGTTCAACCTCGGTTTGACCGGAAAAGGTCGATTTATTATTTTTATTATAGTTCTTCCCCTGTGCTTTTCTTTCTTTATATGTTTTTCTGCCATGGGCAGAAGCTATTTATCATCTCATATGTTTTTGTTCCATTGATGACAGGATGGGAATCCTCTAGGCTGCTCAGGAGGCAACTAATGGAAGAGCGTGAATGGATCCTTGAATGTGAGACATTACGTCTCTCACAGCTCCAGGTAGCACAAAAACATCTGCTCAGTCAGTCCTGCTCGGGTTATTCAGTGGGTGCACCAAAAATGCCTGAAGGTCTCTAGTCATTTAATTTACGAGCATAAGCATCTATCAAAGTCGATTAGCTTTCTGTCAGCAATATTCATTCTATGTTGTTTATTAATGATTGTAAATCATGTGCAGATAATTCCAAATTTTCTTCTGAGCGATTCAACTATCTGTTTGATGTTCTAAACAGTGGCTCTACAAGTGATGATAACCCTAAACACTCAGTCGCAAATTGCAGTGATCAGGAGAGGTACGGAAGCCTATTTATTGAATAACTAAGTTTTGATATAAATAGTATTTTTTATTGATAAAAAAGTTGGAAATAAGCAAGTTACTTATTTTGATAATAAGGTAAAGAGTTACTTTCAAAATAAGTAGCTCTTTTTATCAAAAGTGAGAAAATAGCATCATATCCAAACTAGTTTGGAAATAAAAAGTCAGTTACTACTAACTTTGACCTTTTCTTAAGCTTAGCCAAACCTGCTCACTGTTTTGCAGGGGGCATTGTATAGAGGGGGACTCCCCTTTGGCCCAATTTATTTATTTATTTATTTTTAGTATTGGGAAAAAAAATTTATTTGGAATTTTATTTTTTTCATGGTCTAAATTTTTTGTTATCCCCCGTCTAGATCCGCCCCTGTTTATGATTGTCAGCTTCTTTTTCTCAATTGGTTCTGGCCTGTTAACAGTACTTGCTTCCTTCTGAGAGAACATTTAAAAATTTTGTGCAAGATGTAGAAATCACAGTTTTTTATTTTTGCACATTTTCAATCTGCTTATTCTTGGTTTTTTTTAATTATTACAGCAATCACGGATTGCATCTCCCGGACAGCCCTTTTGCATCTACCGTAGCTAGCAGCATTTCTGCAGTCATATAGGTTCAGAATAACTCACACAAGAACTACACAGTTTGTAGAGTTCGGGTTTTAGAAGACAACATCTTTAGTTTGACAGATTACGCCTCCTTTTCTGCTTTTCCGTTCTGCTAAATTTTCCGAGGAATCAAAGTTATGCTGCAAGTACATATCGGTAAAGAAAGAAACATCAGAAGAATATGACACAGAGAAGTACAAGTAAGGAATCTCCGATTTTTGCCTTTTCTTTTCGAACTTTCACTCACAGAAAGACGATAGATATCTTAATCTTTAGAGAAAAGAATGTAATATAGGAGTTTGTTGATAATAGACTAAATAACTTCATGAAAGTGATCAGTTGCATCTTTACATATAGCAAAATGAGTTAATTATATTGAAATATTTCTTTATACAACGTAAATATTTGTTGCTACCCGAATGATCTCTTATTCGTTTTTTAATAACAATCTAGAGGGCTGCAATTTTATTTTTTCTTAAAGCATTGTATTGCAAGATTGTTGCACACTTGATTACTTAGCGCTTGTTTGGTGAAGCTTTCTAGATGATTTTGATAAAAAAAAAATGATGAAATGTGTGTGGTTGAAAAGTTAATAAAAGTTGTGGGTCCCATGAAATGTGTTGTTAAAATTAATTTTTTTTCATGAAGTTTAGCGACGGTTTTATATATGAAGAACTTCTATAAATGTTTGTTTTTGCCTTTTGCAATCCATTTTTTTTTTTGGTGTTACACATTTGTTGAGTATAACTTCATGATGGGTTTTATTGATTTGCACAATTGCTAATCTGATGAAGTAGCACTTTTTTTGTGTGGATTTTACTTGAACTTAGTGTGTGCAACCCCTGTTGAAATAGGGGCTATGAGGAATCGCGCCACGGTGTCTCTTTATTTATCTCAGAACTAAAATTTACATAAATACATTTGACCTATTTTCAAAAGCTTAATCATTTTTCGTCTATTTAAAATAGTATTACATTACAGGAGATGATCTCCTATGGTGGGCCACTGCTGATGTAGATACATTTGTGTCTCACATATAGTTATGGGTTCTACTGCTGATGTGGCATTTCTACATCAGCTCATATTATTAGTGGGCGACATATCTCATGCCCACTATGGATGAGAGATCATTCTCCATTACGGCAATAGATACAAAGGTTCAGATCTTGTCGTCACCAATGAAACTTGTGTATGTGTCATCTTTAGATGAAAAATAAATTGATTTGCATGCAAGTGCAGATTGAAGACAAAATGAATTGGAAGATGCTAATACTCTATACTATTACAAGTGACATTATATTTGAAATGACATCTTTTCATTTGTTAATAAGAAGTAACGTGTTGAAATGTGCAAAATTATTGGGATGTATTTAAACGAGGACTCGAGATCTCGAGGGAGTTGAGGTGGTTTGTATTGTGCACACACACCAATGGTGTAACTTTTTGGCCCTTCTGTTTTCTTGATACATTATTTCAAGTTTTAGATAATTATGCAAATTTACTAGTGGAGGGAGGGGGTGAACCTGCACCTAAGAAATATATTTGAGAGGTCATCGAGTATTTGTGCCACGAGTAGAGTAGTATTTGCTATGCCCTTTTTCTCTCTTGCACTTCTGCTGTAACTTTACAAAAGATTGCTAAAGGTGCCTCTGACATCAAAATACAAACTCTGGCCACTCGAGTTAGTGATCAGGTCGGATTTGAGATTTTCAGATTTATGATCTAAAATTATATTGTGTGTTCAAAATTTCTTCTTCTTAGAATTTTCTAAAACTAAATCTATAACCTCAAAACTTAATAATAAAAGATGAACAAAATAAATATCTAAAATATTTATATTTATAAGTAAATAATAAGGCAGAAGATATTTCAAATAATCACTTAATTACTATTAATATTATAGTTTTAGAAGTAAAAGTATTAATTAAATTTGAATAATCACGTTGTTCTACTATTATTTTCTCAATTGATAAGATAGTCAATCTATTGATTTTTTTTTTTTTTTTATTTTTTGTGACATTGTTGATTTGAGATAAATCTTGATCAACTTCAACGTAAAAAAACTTCTTTATACATATGCAACTGTAACTAATATGATCAGCAAGATTGTGTAAGTAACTTATGCATTTGAGAAACAACCATATATCTTTTTAAAATATTTTAGCACATCGATTGTTGTTTTGATTTCTCTTGGTAAATAGCATTTCAAGATTGTCAAGTTTAAAAATAAATCATATCCATTAATATAGAACAATCAAAATGTGTTACAGAACAAGACCTCAACAAACTATCATCATCAACACACTTTAACATCTAAACTAAACAAAAACATAAGTGGGTCTAAAAGTTTTAGTTTTGAATTTATTTTATTTTTCATTCGAAAGTCTAAAGATTTTGAAAAGCGTTTAATTTGTTATTCGAAAAACTATTTACGAAAATAGAAAATTGAAAACACATTTTGTTTGGAATTTTGAGAAAATTATTTTATATCATTTTATTCAATGAATTTGATTAAGTAAAATAGAATATATGATAAAATAATATATATATTTTAAAGTCAATGAATCTTACAATATTTCTTTTTAACAAAAATAAAATACAAACAAATAATAAATAAAAATTAATGACGTGGACTGATAATTTTAATCAATCTACATTTAAATTAAATTTTTTATTTAAATAACCAATAAGGACTTGAATTATTTTTTAGTATTTATAATTTTTATTTTTATAGAATTTTAATTATTTTTTAGATATTGTACTTTTTCATAATTTTTAAAGAATTTCATTTTTCGGAATTTTTGGTTTTTTTTAAAATTTTTGTTTATATAAATTTTGCTTTCCTTATTTTGAGTGTTTTCCACATTTTCACTTAAAACACTTAAAACGTCAAAAACTTGTTTTGTATTTTGTGTTATAAATTTAACACTGTTTTCGAAAATGAATTTTCAAAAACAACATAGTAAATAAACTTTGAGTGTTTTGTAAAATTAAAAATTAAAAACAAAAAAACAAACAAAGAGAACATACTTAGTTTTAGAACAGCAAAGTGAAAAATGAGAAAAGGTTTCATCATATTTCTGATTTTTTTTAAAAACTGAGTTTAAAGCGAAGATTTTTTAATACTGTCACTTTCATCAATAAAGCACTCTAAGATTGCATTTTTGGAGCATAAATATGGACTAAAATAAACAGTATCAATAAACCAAACAGAGTTTAAAAAATCTGACCAAGAACAGGAAACTCAAGTGAGATTCAGAACCCATAAGTCAAATTAATCAAATTTAAACTCTGAGAACTAGCTGCCTGCACCCCGTTACCAATCAAATCAAAATTAATTAAGTCAAAAGTACAAAATAGGAGTTTACTAGAACATGAACGCAAAATAATGAACTCTAATATATATACTATTACAATTAAATTTTATTTTTAGTCTTCTCGAAGTATGGAGTACTCGGTATTTTTTGTCAGTATTTAATTGACTAAATATTAAATAATTGAAACCTACTTTTTAATTGGATTCAAACATGCATACATATCAATTAAATAGTGACCGGAATCACTGAATTTCATTCAATTGTAATTGACAAGATGATTACATGTCAAAAAAATAAAGTAGTATTACTTCACAAGGTGTCCTCCACCAGAAAATTGAAGACTCTATCTATTAATAGTTTTAATTTTTTTTGATAACTGAAAAGTCAATCAATTTAAATTTTTTGGTAACCACTAATGAGAGAAGATGATAATGGCTGACAATTAGCTATCATTAAATTGTTTTAATAACTGAAAAGTCAATCAATTATAAACGTGGATGAAGTGGTGAAAATAAAATATATACAATTAAGAGCATCTTCAATGCACTCAATGAATTGTAGTTGACGTGGCAATTAAATAGACGGACTTGTAAATTATGTGAAATGAATAGACGGTGAAGTCTAAAAATTCTCTTCATTGGTTCTTTCTACAATCCAATAATGTTGATTATGTGGTATTTATTTTTTTAAATTAAAAACAATAAAACTAATTCACTTAACAGAATTTTAAAAAATCAAGTCAAAAATTAAAAAATTGCTGACTCATCCAATCTCACGGAGAGTCTAGATGTAGAAGGAGTACTTCACATCTTCTATTTTTCTGGTGCCATGTCAGCCTCACATAGTATTCCACATTGTACATTGGAGAAGTAATTTCAATAGACATTGTCTATTTGATTATGTGGCACATTATTTTCTCCAATCTATTGAATGCATTGGAGATGCTCTAAAGAGAGAATAGAAAATACTGAATTTAATTTGCATTTTTATATTGTTTGGAGACTCAATAATTAATTTCAAATTAGGACAATTTTGATATTTGCCCTACTTTTAAAAGTTAAAAAATGCATACTTTTTTAATTTTTTAAAAATACTTCATTTTCATTAAAAATAAAAATATAATATTTACCTACTTTTATGATTTTTCAAAAAATATCTCATTCTCATTTAAAATCATTTTTTCAATTTTTTTTTTTTTTTTTGAAAACTACATAGTTTACATGTGGTAACATATTATGTTACACACGTGTTACTTTTTATTAAAAAATTAATGTTTTGCACGGATAACATGTTGTGTTATCTGAGACCCGATTAGCTCTCAAATCTGGAATCATATCAAGGCATGGCTTGGCATCTCAAGAGCAAAGACGACTATTTCTAGTGTCTTAAAGTTGATTAAAAAAGAAGAGAGAGGAACTTCATGGCAGGGTAATGCCAAGAGAATCGTGCTTGCATGTTTCATCTATCAAATTTGGACCGCCATGAATCGAATTTTTTGATGACTTGACCCCCAGTCCAGATAGTATCATTAGACAGGTCAAAATACATGTATACAAGATCATATTTTCTTTGTATCCTAATGTTTTGATCCAGTATTAGTCATTAACTTTGAGTCAATAGTTTTTGTTTTGTCCAATTTCTTGGGGATGCTCAGTTTAGTTGTTTACTTTTGATTAGACTCTAGTTTTTGAAGTTCTTTGTATGGGAATACCCAGTGTATATGTATAGTTAACTTTTGATCTATATAATTTATATTTATTGATAAAAAAAACATGTGTTATGATATATTACTTTTTATTAAAAGATCAACATTTTACATAGGTAAGATATTATCTTATGTTACTTTTTATTTAAAAAAAATAAAAATAACGCTATACATGAGTACCACGTTGTGCTACCATATGTTATTTTTTTATTAAAAAATCAAAGTCGTACAAGTACAACATGTTGTGTTATTATATGTTACCTATGTTACTTGGCCATTGCAAAAATTCATCACCACCCGTCCATCGAAAAATCAACCACCACAATCACCATTGCCATCTTCCATATCTCACCAACAATGCCAATCACCGCTAGAATCAAAGATGCACAACTACCACTATCACAAGGATCGACTTTACTACCACCTTCATCAAAGGATCACTTTAAGCCACCTCATTAAAACATCAATCATCCACCACCACCATCACCACTTCTACTCTTCTTCGCCTCCAATACGTACCATCTTCGATTTTATCATTATCACCACCACACTCCTCAATATTTTCTGTTGATATCACTCTATCGAGTCGCAACCTACCACAGTTTCCTTATCTACGTCCCTCATTCAATTTGCATGACCCATCACCTTCTTGGTGATTTGCCACCATTACCGAAAGCCTTTCCTTTTTAAAGTTTAAGCAATTTCATCATAAAAATCTGCACCATATTCCCCACAAAATCTACATTCAATCACTTACAATAAAACTAGAAAAAATTTTGAATGTTGCTAATTACAATATTTCTTACAAATCCACCAAGCATTAAATTGCCAAAACATTAAATCGTCGAAAAGTGTGACTTGTACCATTGGAAACATTAAACTGCCGTCTGAATTTGTCCCGCCTATTACCTCTATGACGAGGTGCAGATGGGTTTCATAACTATTATAAAATCTGAAACCATATAAAAAGATGAGGGCAATCAGGAGTAGAGCCATGATTTTTTGGAGTAGGGAGTACTACTTAAAAAAGAAATATTTGCACTTCAAGACTGGGTTACTACTGGAAAAAAATTGCACTTCAATAAATTGAATTTTTTTGGAGCAGGATTGGACTCCCCCTACCTCCATCCCTATAGGCAATGCAATGGTCAGTGGTCGTGATGGTGGTTGGTAGCAGCGTAGATCGGTGGCGTCAGCAGGAGGTGAATTTATTCAAATTTGAAACCAAATTTGAAAATGTAGTGGAGAAGGTGGTGGCAGTGAGTCTAGTTTTCATATCTAAAACCTAATATTAAAATGTGGTAGAAGTCAGTGAATAAGGTTGTGACGAAGAAAGGTGGCGATAATTGATGGTGGAGACATCGACAATGTGGAATACGATAGCTAAGTCGTTGGAGATGGTGGGAGGTGGAGGCAGGTGGATGCTGGGTTTGTCAAATATTTATACAATGTAAAAGACGATATTTTTCATTATGTATTTTTTTGGGTTAATTTCATCGGCGGTCACTGAAGTTTCAGTGATATTACAAAACAGTCACTCAAGTTACAAAGTTTAAGTGTTGGTCACTAAAATATATTAATGTATTCACCAACAGTCACTCTTTTAGATTACTAGCTTAAATTAATGACGTGTTACTGTTAAGTGTTTAAGTGACACACAATTGATTGACATTCGACAAAAATTGACACAACTTGTACTTAATATACTAATAACAACAAATTTAGACCACAAATGATGCACATAAAACAAGAGAACCCATCTGCAATTTTTGAACAATATCTAAATCATATCTCCAAATCGATTTGGGAGGTTGGGAGATACGCTTCAAATTATACTACAACTGCTCTAAAAATTAATAAGTACCGATTTTTTCAACCTTTCATAAATGGTATCACTCAAAACCGGTGATACCGGTTATGGGAGTTTTTTAAAATATTGGGTATAGATGTTTATGAGAAGTCCAATTTTGGATGGTTTTTAAAAGCAGTCAAACATATGCCTAGAAGTGTATTATCCAACAGTTCTGAATTTTTTTTAAAAGAATGAAATTACAAATATCCCACATATATTAAAAAAAAAAGTAGGTATGTGTAAACAATATGGAGTAAATGTGTATGTCACTTATTATAATTCAATATCTCGAAAATAATATATATATATATATATATATATATATATATATATATACATACGATTACAAAAAATTCAAAAATAATTTAATAGCACATGAAAATATTATTTAAGTAGAACAAAAAATTAATTAGTCCCTAAAGAGTCTTGTCTTGTGAATTTGGCTGCTGCAAAAGAAGAAAACACAATGACTTCAAAGGGGCAAATTGTATGTTTGGAAAGAATAGGAAGAAGGAAGTATGTATTTTAGGTTTATGGTAGATTTGGAAATAATTGTTTTAAAGAGGGTAAAATTCGAAGAAATTTTGAAAAAAATCCAAAAACTACTGATTTTGAGGATTGAGAAATGCACCATAAATCAATCTACACTAGTTTTTGGTGGTTTTCCAGTGATATAAAAAACCAATAAGCACCAATTTTTTTAACTTTTTATAAATAGTGCCACCCAAGATTGCTCAAAATCAATGCGGGAAAAAAAACTCCCAAGGCTCTTAGTGATGAGGAAGAGAGAAACGATCAAAAAAAAAAAAAAAATTAGAAAAGAGAATGAACAAAGTTGAACTTGGAGAATTGAAACACAAATAATAATGCTAAATGAAATTGTTTTGTAATTTAAGAAGAAGAATTGTTTTTTTTAACTTTTTTTAAAAAAAAATGAGGTATTTGATATAATTAACTCTTTTTATAAGTTCAAAAATTCCAGGCACGTCTAATATTGGAATATTGGCATGCTTCACTTGAGAAATAATATTGAGGCGGATACATTTGAAAAGTATTATGATGGATTAATGTGAATAATATTCTTTATCTTTTTAGTTAAAGAAATACATTTGCACCAACTGTATAACAATATGGGGGTAGAATTGGTTTTAATCCGAAAATACTAGTATAGATTTTAATTTTTACTAAAATACCAAATAATATTTTGGTGATGATATGCTTTGTGCCAAGCTTGTGGGCTTCAGCTTGGGCCTAATTCATCCGCTGGATGAACAAAGTCAGCAGAAACAAGCCCAGCCCACAACCACAGCTCACTACATTTCCCGGTTCAGAAATGGCGGATTCAGCTTCCATTTTCTAAAACCTAAATCCCATCCGATCGAGAAGACGAAGAAGAAGATGAACACAGACATTACGGCATCGGCGAAGCCGGAATATCCCGTTATAGATCGGAATCCTCCCTTTACGAAGACAGTGGCCAATTTCAACACCCTAGATTATCTCCGTCTCACCACCATCACCGGCGTCTCTGTCGTCGTCGGCTACCTCTCCGGTACTCCTACTATTCGTTCCTCATTTCCGGTTCATAATTAATTGGGAGGTCTCTCAACTTTGAGCGAAATTTACAAAACCTTAATAAGTCTAAGTGGCAGAATTCTGTTTCTAGGAATGTTTTATCAATTTATTTCCATTTGGATCTGTTGCAAATTCGATTTTAGTTATTCAACTTCTTTTACCGAACTCATCTGTTAAGTTTCGATTTTGTTTGACGTTTTCCCTACATGACAGGTTTTTCTTATGTCAACTCTTCTTGACTGTAGTTTGCTGCATTGGCTAGATGACTATGCAAACTTGTGCTTTTAACACGAATATAATGCTATTAAAATGCAAGTGTTCATATAGGCTCCTGTTATATAAGCAGGAATTTTACAAGTTCAAATGCCTGATTATATCATAAGTGGATAAGACAACTAACAAGCTCCATTAACTTCAATACTGTTCATGTAAGAAAATATGTTTGCCACGTAGAAAAGGACGTGTTGTTGATGGCCAAACTGAAGCGAAATAGAAACTTCAGTGATAGTTTGAAATAAATTAAATAAAACAGAAAGAAAGAAAAAGAAAGTTGAGTGTCTAAAATGAAATTTCGCACAAAGTTGGGTGACCTCGGGAGTTTTTACCCAATTAATTGATTATTCAAAAAGATCTGTTGTTGATTTTCTTTTTTCTTTCGAAAATTGATAATAGGAATTAAGCCGGGGATAAGGGGTCCATCAATGGTGACAGGTGGTTTGATTGGGGTGATGGGAGGATTCATGTATGCGTACCAGAATTCAGCTGGAAGACTCATGGGATTTTTCCCCAATGAAGGCGAGGTTGCCAAGTACAAGAAACATTCATTCTAGGGATCATCTTATGCTTTCTCTTTACATAATTTCAAGGAGAATCTTAGAAAACTTGGGCAGGGTTCTTTATTTTTACGCTCTTTTGTATGAGGATTTGCAAGCTTTCTTGCTACTCTCAATAATCAAATCGTGATGTGAATTGCTCATTTTGAAAACGCTTGTTATTTCAATGTGTAATTGCTGAACTGCTTGGCCTCGTGAAACCATTTACTTTTCCTAATTAAACTGCTCTTTGTTAGAACTCCAATGGTTATTTTCTGTGAATCTATTGCCTAAGTTTTGATTACTGATCCTTGCAATGTTGGTGATGGTAATAGAGTTCTGTATCAATGATGAAAAGTTTGTAATTAGTAATTTTGCAGCCACACCTTTTCCTGATTCTGTGACATAATTAGTGCTCTTTGATGCATGCCATCTTTTATAGTCGTTTGGTTGTAATAGGGGACAAAGATGGCAATATTGTCTTGAAGAGGCATTCTCACTGGCCGAGTTCGTGATGCTGATATTTGTGGATAAAACAAACGACTCAATTGATTGTCCACATAGTGAGTGACTGCTGAAGAATATTTGAGCTAGGTCAATATAATCTTGTTTGAGGCCATCATTAGTGGTAAGAATACCTCTTCTAGTGGGTAAGCTGCTTGAAAAGTTAAAGATTATGCTATAGAAAAATGCTTAATGGTTTACAGTTGCTTAAAAAATCTCAAATGTGAGAAGAACCCAGCTCTCTAAGGATTAAAGAAGAATACTGTTATGATTATTATTTTATTGTATGTTTTATTTATTCTTTTTGAATTAGTCTTATGGTCTAATAGGGGTTTTTATTAGTTGTTTAATGTTAGCTAGTTAGCAGGTAGTGGAGCTAAACAATGCTCCCCAATTTTAGGATAGTTTTTTTTGTATGTAAATCTCAATCATGCAGGAATAAAGGGTCGATGAATTATTTCTACATATGTAGCGTTTGTCTTGGGAGGTTATTGGTTCCTCGAAAACAAGTACTGTGGGAGGTTCGGGTTTCCTTGAATTAACCAAATCTTCCTCTCTTCTCTTTTTATTTTTGATTTTCTTGTTACGAACTGTTTGTGTTTGTAACAAATACAAAGCCCCTAAGTGCACAGTTGATATATATTCTTTGATAGAATATGATCTTATCATTTAACATTCTTGACTTTGTTGGAGGAAATAGTTTTTGGATAGAATATGATCTTCTCTTCAACTTTCTCGACTTATTTATTGAAAATAGTTTTACTGGAAATTGGAGATCATCCATTGAGGCAGATTGAATTAAAAGTCTAGTTTTAAGTCCACATTATTTTGATCCTCTAGCCTCATCTCAAGATTCTTCAATTACCAATTCATTGGTAATATGTATCTGCCTCTGTTGGCTAGTCTAGGTAACGCTATTGTGAAGCAAAACCAAGGCGTGAAGGGCAAGATGTAAAAATTTGGATACATATCATTTTGCTTATTTTTATGTCCCAGTAATATAAGTCGGGAGGAAAATAAGGTAGCTCATAAGGATTCCACATTGACTTCTATTCTTGGTTAATCCTTAGTGACACAATAAGCTTCTAAGTTCTTACAATTGATTTGAAGGTAGTTTCTTTGAGGCTTGGAAGCAATGGAACAGTTCAACGAGATTTCTTGCTGTTTACTTTTTCCAAAATAAACTTCGAGTTGCATGTTTGACTTTTATGGTGATCAATGAGGACGAGTGGACTCAAATTGTATTGAGGAACAAATTTTTACGTGGCTGCATTAGAGAGACTACATTATTATTGGCTCGAAACATATTGATGCAGAATGTTTATTCTCGGTGATCAGGATATGTTTTATGAATGGGACTGTCTTCTTTGTTATGTCTAAGGCTTGTTCGGGCAAAACGAACGCCAATTGATTTAGTTGGAATTGTATACAAATCGGACCAGGAGTAGTGTGAAGGTTTATAATGTATTGGTTACTTGTATCCTCTTGATTTATCTTGACAGGTCTCTTAATTCACCAGCCACCAAGCTTGTTGGAATGGGGATGAACATGGAATTTATTGGAGTTTTTGCCTACAAAATTTGTGCTAGGATATGCCACAAGTGTTCCACTCTGCTATCTTCCTTTTGTTGTGCTGAGATTGCGTCACTTTTATGAACCCAAATCTTTTAGGTCTGTGGAAAAGATGTCCCAACCACGTAAGTCTTATCATTATTTTATGGGCATTTGTCCCCTTCCGAGTTACACGCCCTAACTACTGTAAAGCGTAAAGGTTAACAAGTCTATTTTTTTTTTAATAGAACTACAGTAATTTTTTTTATAAAATAATACTTTTGAGACTAGAAAATTTTATTATTTTAGTGGAGTTATTAATTTAAATAGTGTTTTATATTTTTACTAGTTGTACATTTATTATTTGTTTTAACCAAAATACATGTACAATAAATAATTAAGAAATAATAAATATGGTCATATACAAAAGTTTGTATATGCCTACATAGAAACTTAAAATTTAACATCTAAATTCATAAAAACATTAATGTTGAACATTTCTCTTGCCTCTGAATATGGATATCAAATATTCAACTGTGGTGCTGGGATTATTGGAAAGCTATTTTTCTAGCCTTCCAATAGATATCAAATATTCAACGTAATTTTTATATTAACATCTCGGAAAGCTAGAAGGTAGGAATAATAAATTCCCAAAAAAATTAAATTATTAAATGCTATCAATTTTATTAATAATGTTTGAAACATTGATGTGACAATGACATTGCAAACTAATTTTGGCATTGTAATATTGCTTATGAATTCTGTTGGTAAAGATGAAGTCATTCATAAATTATGTGAAGTTATTTCTGGTCTACACTATTAAAATGTGATAAATATCAAGTACTTTTTGAATCATCTTAGAGAAAATGTTCCGGTGATAGAATCATCTAGTGATGAATCCATTATTCGAGGGGTACTCATTTTTCGATGATAATCATGATCCATATGATAGCTATGTTTTATCGATTCTTTCTTCAAAATGAGCATTTCGAGCGATCAAGCGATCGTAACTTTAATTAGTACTTTCTGACAAAATGGAAAAAAAAAATAATAACAAATGTGGTGAATGCTTTGCAAAACCTTAAGGAGTTTCCTTTCATTTTGAGGAACTATTATTAAGTTAATTATATTTTGTAATTAGATTGAGTAGTACTTTGCTTTGTTGATTGTATTTAATTAGTTTTGCTAATTGTTTGTTTTGAGTGGCTAATACAATTTTTGTGATTTCAAAAATTTTACTTTTTATTTTTTGAATTTTTTTGTGAATTTGCATTTATTTTAATTTTTTAAAAATCATCGAATCGAACCAATTTGACCATTTGGCTCGACCCTTTCGACCCTTTCATTCAAGTAATTTGAGGATGCCCACTCGAAGATTTTGTCAATCTATTTTTGGGAAAACATAAGAATTTGAATTATAAATTAACTGTAACCGTTCAGTAAAAGATAACTATGCTTATGAAGATCAATAGTTGTCTAAAAAGAACTTGGCGAATACAAATGAAAGCATTAAATTTTTTGTGTTTCGTTATCGGTAAGATAACAACGGTGCCCTGTTTAGCTAAAGCCCATTAATAATTGGACAAAATTAAATCAAAACTATCATGAAATAAATTGTCAAAAATCAAGTCTCAAGATGGAAGAATTTAGGCATACTAATAATAAGAGAAGAAAGAGGAAAAGAAACTAAGACAGCCTTGATCTTGATCTTGACTTCGTTCTTGGATAGCCTTACCTAATTGTGCCCTAGAAGATCCCAAAATTCATTAAAAAACAGGCCAGGCAAAACCAGGCGATCGCCTGTGCATGATGCTGTTGGTTGAAGGTGTTGGGCGATCGCCCAGATTTAGCTCTCGGGCGGCTTTTGAACTCCAAATTGAGATCCGTAAAAGTGTTGGACTCGTAATTCAATTATCTTTCCAATGCGATTTGTAGGTAGTTTCTCAATTCGGTTTTTAGCTTTCGGTGTTTGATCCATTGATTCAACTCTTCATTGTCACTCCAAAACACCTTAAACTTATTGATTTTATCTTCTTCCTCATGCTCCAATGTTTGGCTCTTAATATTCACTTCAAAAACTCCATTTACTTGTCGAATTCACCAAGTTGTTGCTCTTCCGTCCATTCTTCTCCAATTGCTCTTAAACAGTCCAAAAGCTGAAATATAAAGATTAAAACACAAAATTAAGTAATAATTCAATAAAATGACGGAATAAAAGCTTAGTTTAAAGGTCCGAATAAGTGCACAAAATGCACTTATCAAACACCCCAACTAAACCTTTGTTCGTCCCTCGAACAAAAATAAAAATAAACTAGAACTTTAAACTAAGCTAAAAGAGTTAATGTGAATGTAGTTAGTGTTAAATTTCTTACCAAATGCCTCAAGTTTGAAAAATAAAGTAACACGTTTAGAAAGAGATCAAACAACACAAAATATTTTCACTTAAATCGACTTAGTGAGTGTGTGATTAGCCAAAAGTTGAACTTACACATGGACAATATTGTGTTGTTGAATAGTCATTTAAACTCGTAAATTCACAACTCTATGGCGGTAAGTTGATAAAAATTAAAACTTGTATTCTTAGAATTACTCGTCGAACCCTAACAGCTTCGGTCGAAGAGCCGATGACTCCCAAGTCCGAATGAGATAACGTTACCAAAAAATTTTTTTTTTTAAAAAAAATTGGCAATTATATAGACATGAATTCTGATTCTAAACCGATTAAAACTACTATAACATAAAAGCAAGTAAATAAAAGGATTAGAAAATACGGCGAGTGCTTTTGAGGATCGCCATTTTTCATTTATCCTCAAAATTTTGAATTTGTGATCCCCATAAAAATAAGATTTTAGTGTAGGCATTGCTCGAACACAACCATTTAAAAATTTCAACAAAATTTCGAGGAAGTGGGATCGGAGGCTCGGTAGAAATATGACTTTCCCGATGGAGACTACCCATTTGTGTTCAATTCACCCTTTGATTTTGAATATACAGGCTTTTCTAGTACTTTGATAATGTCTACTTCCTCATAAATCTCTCTACCCTAACTTTGCATTGCGATAAAATCTCCAACGAGCATGTTGTCTTCATCAATCTAAATTGCGCGCATATCTCATGACTTTAGCCTTGTGCATCATTGAAGAAATCTCCAACAAGCATGTTATCCTCATCAATGCTAGATTGGCTCTGGATGATCCGTGGAGTCAAAAAGTCTCCAACTAGCATATTGTCTTCATTGATCTCCGGTAGTATTCTATCTTGTGTTGTGGTCTCAAAAAAAGACAAATTGAAACTGAAATAAACTAAAAATAAAAAAAAAATTAAATAAATAAAGTTCGAATTAGTGCCAATATAAGCGAAAAGAACTAAAACTAAATCCCAACAAACGGCGCCAAAAACTTGTCGGCGATTTTATATCTCTAACAATTCAAAGAAGTGCACGGATCGCTCAAGTAATAAAGTGGATTATGAGTCCAAGTATCGTTCTACCGAAAATTTAGATAGTTCGGTTCAATTATACTAACCTTAACCGAATCTATTGAACTTGGGATGATTTTGTTGTTTAAGAACTAATAAGAATTTGAACTAAAACAATAAACTAATTGTAAATCAAATAACTAAAAATTAGATCAATGAAAATTACTTTAAAATTGAGAAAGAAGAGTACTAGGATCCCGAATCCGCTTATAATCGTTAATTCCTCTATCTTGATTCTTGGTCTTGACAAATTACATCGTTATGAAGATCAATATCCTAGATTGTTCAACAGCTTTTTTCGAATAAAGTTAAACCTATTCATATGCATGACTCGACTATATTTCTATGACGAATGCGTAATACAAATGAAAGCATTAAATTTCTATGGATAATTAAAGATCACCTAAAGCATAACGGTATATTTCTATCCCCTATCGGATTTTAAGATAATTAAAATATTGTCTAGCCTGCTTTCGATCTTTCGATAGTAAAACAAACCACAACACTCATACAATTATTGCGCATATAATTGTAGATTCATATAATTCAAAATTAATTATTCAAAACTATCATGAAATAAATTGTCAAAAATCAAGTCTCAAGATGGAAGAATTTAGATTACAAACTTCATCGTAATCCTAGCACAAAATAAACTAGCCTAACATACTAATAATAAGAGAAGAAAGAGGAGAAGAAACTATGGAATTCATAACCCGGAACGAAGAAATCTTGAGCGAGAAGAAATCTTGAGCGAGAAGAAATCTTGATCTTGATCTTGATCTTCGTTCTTGGATAGATGAATCTTGGTCTTCCGTTTTGTGTTTCTTTGTAATGTTCTCTTCCCCAAAATTCAACAAAAAACGACCTTTGATATGAGTTAATAACTCATATATACTTACCTAATTGTGCCCTAGAAGATCCCAAAATTCATTAAAATCGTGTCCCAAAGGTTTCCTAAGTGTATCGGGACTCAAAAGGAAAGAAAATTACGTTTGTCGAAAATACACTGGGCTATCGCCTGCTGCAAACCCGGCGATCGCCCGGGCATGATGTTTTACATTCTCATTGTTGGCTGAAGGTGTTGGGCGATCGCCCAGTTTACCTTATTTTTCCTCATGCTCCAGATGTTTGGACTCAGAATTAATTATTCAATGATATATCATTTGTATTTTGGAGATTTCTATATCAAAAGTTGTAAAACATGTTCTTTGTAGGTATTTCAATTCGGTTTTTAATTTTTCGGTTTGATCCATCGATTCAACTTCATCATTTGTCCCAAAACACCTTAAACTTATTGATTTTATCTTCTTCCTCATGCTCCAATGTTTGGCTCTTAATATTCACTTCAAAACTCCATTTACTTGTCGAATTCACCAAGTTTGTTGCTCTTTTCCGTCCATTCTTTCTCCAATCGCTTCTTAAACAAGGTCCAAAATCGAAATATAAAGATTAAAACACAAAATTAAGTAATAATTCAATAAAATGACGGAATAAAAGCTTAGTTTAAAGGTCAGAATAAGTGCACAAAATGCACTTATCAATGCCCTTGTCAACTTTTAAAACATTGAATTTTACTGTAACCGTTCAGTAAAGATAACTATGTAGTTGTCAAAAAGAACTTGGCAATTTTGTGTTTCGTTGTAGTGAACAACGGTGCCCTGTTTAGCTAAAGCCCATTAAAAATTGGACCAAATAACAGAGGCAAAGATAGCCCACTAGCCTTCAAACATGCTTGGGCTTTTGGCGCGATACAAATCGACGTGGACGAATACAAACGTTCCAACTCTATGGCGGTAAATTAAGTACTCGTCGAATCGGTCGAAGCCGAATCTTAACGTTACCAATTTCTGATTCTACGGCGAATCGGAGGCGAAAATTTCCGGTAATATGACTTTCCCGATGAAGACTATTTCTTTCAATTCACCCATACAGGCTTTTCCTAGTTCAAGAAGAGGCTTCAACACTAATTGTCCCCAGAATTATGGATTGAATTCCAGTCCCGCCGCTGCCGGCAATCATGCAGCCGCAAATCTTCGATCAATTTCAAGAAGCCGTCGCGCCGTCAGCGACGTCTCTGCCATCACTGCAGACCCGGTTCAGGCGGAGATTACTTGGCAAATTGTGGTTGGCGCTTTGGGTAATTTTAAATAAAGAAAATACAAGCATTTATTTTCCATTAGTAATTTATTAATAAAATAAAAAGTACGTTTAAATTTTTGCAGCTGGTGTTACGCCTTTTGTGGTGGCTGGAATTGAGTTCAGTAAGAGAATTGTAAGTAACTTTGGATCATCACATTATTTTGATCTTAATTTTTTGCATACATTGTCGAATCTACACATAATTTTTAATGTTATATAAAATTATACTTTTATATATCATGTCTTTATTTTGATTTTGATTTTGATTTTTAAACATAATTAATGCTTTTTTTTTTTTGGTGGTTTTAATTTTGAAATTACGAGGTTAATTTTTTTGAATTGAAGGAGTGATGGAGTTTGTAAAACATTTCCAAACATGTGTCTAAACGGAGAGCACCTCTAGATGTGTGTTTGTAAGTGTTTTTTCTAGTTTATAATTGCACCTCTTCTCTGTTGAAGTCTACGTGGTGGATAAAGTAGATAGATTTTCAGTCTATGTGACACTACTTCTATTGAATAGACGATTAAATTAAAAATTCATCTTCAATAGTTTCCGTTTAAAACTAATATTATCGCTTATATGACATTATTATTTTTTTAAACTGATGGGTTTTCAATTTTATTTCTCTCGTCCGACTTCTTTTTTTTTCTTAAATAAAATGCTGAGTTGGATTTAAATTTTTGAACTCACCCCTGTCTCTAAATTTAGACGATTCTAAACAGAATCTATTTTTTGGTGTCTTACATCGCCCAGAGCGGAGTCACCTCGCCAACATGTATTGGGAAGAATTTTTTTATAACTCCGTGTATTTGTACTTATGTGACACATCTAAAAAAAAATAAACGGAGTGTATTAAAGATGTTCTAAGTTAGTCAAACATTATTTTTATTCACACATTTTGCAAAACACACAACTTTTATCAACTTTTTATCTATATATTTTGTAAGACCCATAATTTATATTAAAAAAAAAATACCAAACATTTCAAAATTGAATATTAGTAACTAATATACCATACCATGGCAGGTGGCACAGAGGAAATGTAAGGTCTGTGGAGGCTCGGGGCTTGTTTTGAGGGATAAGAAGTACTACTTCCGATGCCCTGGCTGTGGTATGTTATGTATTACCTATTAAGTGAAATATCAATTATTTTTGCTTACTTATGGGTGTCACTTAAAAGACCGTACACAACAATAAACAAACATTTACGCACATCTAGTTTTTAATCTTGTCAAAATTTGACGTAACAAACATTTACACACATCTAATCTTTAATTTTGTCAAAATCGATATGCCAAACATTTATGCACATCTAATTTTTAACGTTGTCAAATTCGACTTATCATAAATGTTGACGAGGTAATGCTCATTTTCAATATGCCTAAAAAAGAAGTCACGAAATGGTGTTTATGTTTAGTCCATTCTTTAGAACTTTGGCTATTCCACTTTTGGATTTAAATGTTCTTTTTTTTTTTTTTCCAGGGGGTTTTCTACCATGGCAATCATGGAGGAGGTTCTTTACTGGTTAAAACCCACTCTTTTATGTACAAAGAGAACAACTTGAAACAATGAATGTAATGTGCCCTTCTTCAATCCAATGTAACCATAAAATAAGCTTATTCTTTTTATTTTATGATATGATAGATTTGAAGAACCCAAACATTATATTTACTGTCAGCTATTGTATTTAAACACAGATTTTACTGTTTTGCACCTCCCATACCTGAATGGAAAATACTGTTATTGCAATTTTGATGGCGAACTAATTGCCATCAATGCCCGGATGTTTAATACTACGTACAAAACATGCACTTAAATTATACGCAAGATATTGAAGCATTAGTAATTTACATTGAGATGCAGCGTTTCCACTTTCGCTAACCAAACAACTGAAAAATAAAAGTTTAATTTCTATATAATATATATTTTCTAAAAAAGTCGGTTTACAATTTTAAGGGCCCATAACTACTCTTCCAAGGTTTTGAGGACATTGGTTAGAAGGGTGTATAGGCCGAGTCTGAAAGTTATGATTTTCAACACCATTTTCTCTATTTCCATACAGATTCAAGCCGCCATTTACAATACCATAGTATGCTGGGATTTGTTCGTTAGTTCTATTCTCCACTACACGGTTAATACCAACCCCGAGATCAAGGCTAATCGAGTTATTATCTTCTGGCCTGGTTCTTGAGGTTCCACTCACCTGTGGGTTTCCTGAAAATTCGTGGCTGCTGTTCTTGGCAGTCGGCACATCGTGGTTGTGTTTACCCTCGTATGTAGTTATAACTGCTTTCGGGTCATGGGAAGCCCTCTCGACGTGTTTCCTGACAGGGCAACCAGCACTTGTGCACTTGTAATAACTCCTGCATTGCAGATTCAAGTATAAGAAATGATGCTTTTGAAGAGCAGGAAAATGTTGCAATCAAATGTTGCTTGTTTGAACGCAAGTACGAATGCGAAGAAAAAATCTAAGCAAAGTTTTTCCTGCCTTAGGTTGACATGCAAATTAATTATGGTTATCAGCAACAGCTAGATACAATGAAAAAGGCCAATCAAAATTGTAGTCTTAATTCCTATAAACTCAACTTTATTCTTAAAATTTATCCAAAAAAATAAGAAGTTACTCTTAGTGTCTACATGTTCTGTGCTTGAGCATGACTATGTACATATATTTTTTTAAAGATAATTGTTATATAAAAATTTATTCATATATAAAGTGCATCAGGATGACAAGGAGTTCCCTTCCCTTTCTTTTGCCACGTTTCGCTCAAAGTGAAGAGAAAAAAATAATTTCCAAACACAGAAATGTAGTTGATGGTAAATAGAAGTCAGGTTAGTATTTGTGGATCATAAAGAGAATTAAAGCATAATTTAGCTAGCAGCAACAGACCATCTTAAGGTGTTCCCAACTTCCCAATGAGTACGGATGACAATTGAACAGTCTCCTTCAGTGAATCAAGATTTGTAACAGTGACTGCAAAGAGTTTTGGGATTTGGGAATGGTGATGCTTTCCCAATCGACCTTAGTTTTTAATCCAAATCAGTTCATAGCTTGTAAAGAAGAGTGTGTAGATTTCTAACTTTCTACAGTGGATACAGAAAATTGCACAGGCATTTTAATTTCTTTTCTTCCAGGTGTGACATTGCTGGGGATGAAGTTGTTGTTGTAAAAGTTACAGCAGTGAATGGAGTGTGGGATATTGCCATGCCGATGGTGTCCATCTCAATGATAATACGTGCAAAGCAAAGGTTCAAGGATCTGACATCCTAATAATCCCATTAGACAGTTTAGAGTAAAGTGGAGAGAGCTCAGATCATTACACTACTTCCTCGGATTGAAGCTCACAAGGATGCTACTGATTTATGCTCGTCTCAATTCAAATACATTTCAGATTTGCCAAATAGGACTAAAGATGGAAGGGCCAAGATCTGTTCAAATGGTAAACTCTCTCATGCTTTGAAGGAGATGAAGTGGAAGATTCAAAGATCTATCATAGTATATAGGATCCCTGCAGTACCTAATAGTGACTAGACCAGATATTTCATATGCAGTTAAGCAAGTTGAGTCAATTCTAGGCTTGTAAGAGAGTGCTGAGATAACTAAATGGATTTGCATATGGAGTTTAAGCGAGCTGTCCTGATAGGAGATCAATTCATTTATAAGCAGTACAATGCTGTACAGACTAGGAGCTTCCTGTGTGTTTCTTGGCAATTGTTTGGTGTAGTGGTGTTCTAAGCAGCAAATCGTTGTGGCACCCATCGAGCACAGAATCTGAGTACAGGGCACTAGCAGACGTTGCTGCAGAAATAGTTGGGGGTCTCAAAGGGCAATGCCAGGGAGGCCCTTTTTAGGAAGTGCCAGCCCTGCCTGGCATGTGGCAGGCAATTCTCTGTCCCGGAATTTTTTCTTTAAATGTTAAAAAGAAAAGGATAAAGTATTAAACAACCCTCCTAGATTAAAAGGTTTTAAAAAAAGGGTCGGCACTGTGGACCACAGGGCCTCATAAGCCCTGCACAGCCATGCCACTAGGCGAGCTGGTCCTAGGGCCGAGCTTATAGGACCGGGCTACCAGTGCAGTCCCATTTGACACCCTTAGAAATAGTATGGCTGAAGTCTTTGCTAACAGAACTCGGAATTCGGCTGCCTTACTCTCCTATAATCTGGAACTTGGGAGCAACTTTGAGATGCACTTCGTGTGTGATATGTTTTTCAATAAACAGGTAAAATTCAGATTTGTGCAAACTTGTGATCAAACTAAAATGTATTAAGTAAAAGCCTATTAGTTGGCTGTTTTCTCAAAGATGGAAGGCAAACTCAGGGTGGTAAACTCCCCCATCCATTTGAAGGGGCGAGTTAAAGAGCTATTTGATGAATCAAGCCATTCCCGCTCGGCAACAGAAGACTCCAGACTTATCTTCTTGTCCAGCTAAGCAAGTTTGAAAGTTTAACTCATGTGATTAATGGATTGTTAGAACTGATTTCAGTTACTTATGTATTATAATAACTCAGATCACCTAGTCTGAGATATTCCGAAATCTGGCAGCTTAGATCTTCTCTCTCTCAAATCTTCTTCTTTGTATTTTTAACCAGAGCACTTGTTCTTTGGCTTTCTACTATATTGATGATTTCTCTCTGTTCTTGCTATTAGAGTCTTTATATTAATTTTACCCCGCCTAAGATTGAACCATCCTATTTTCTGTATCAAATGTCCACCAATAATGCTCCTTTTCATAAGGTAAATGATGGATTGAAAATGATATTTCACTACTATTTTTTAGAAAAAACTGAGAAAGCTACATAAATTACCCACTTTTTCAAAATTTACCTAAAACTGTGTCAACTTAGGCGCATTCAATTGTGTATGGAGTACGAGTTTAATGCGATACACAGATCATTGATACCAACGATATTATATTAATTTTTCCAGGGGATGGAAACACAAAGAAAATAAACAAACTAAAGAAAGAAAAATGAATACAAAATAGTTTTTAATTTTTTAAAAAAAAATTCGTACTTATTCTTTAATTTTCATTTTTTCATATTTTTACTTATACTGTTTTTCTTCATTTATTTTTGCTTTTAATTTCATTCACTTGCATATAGAATTGACTTTGTTTTACCATTTTCTTTCTTTAATACATAGACATAATTTTCATTTTCTTACTGGTCATACTCCCCGTGTCTTTTCTTTGTTGCATTTTTCTGTATTGTTTAGGATTTTGAAGCACCTTTCTTCTTGGAAAGAACACTATAACAGTAAACCCCTAATGAAGTGCAACCCGTTACATATGAAGGCTAATTTTGTTTTAAACTTTATTTCTGTAATTTATGACATGAGAACATATCCTTTCCCCTCTCTACAACTTTCCCATGATATTGATTTGTTAATTTAAGAAAGATGAGGGTATCTCCAAAAATTCACACAATAACACGGTACAGTTGAAATTATGGTAGATAAGAGTGTACGTCTTGAAATTTTGACTAGTTGACAAGGTCTGCAATTAAAAATGATAACTGACCGAAATAGAAGCGGTGAGCTACCTATTTGCCAAACCAAGCAAGTATGAGCATTTTATCTCAAAACTGAAAGGGGATGGGGTTTCAACTGAATAGTCAATCTTTAACCATATGATTAAACATCAAAACTATCACACACCTGGGATTTGGATTGCCTCGGACTACTTTCTGTCCATACTTCCGCCACCGATACCCATCATCCAGTATATCAACCTCACTCACAGTTTGAACAACAACTCGTGGTTCACGGATGGGCTTAACAACTGTAGTAATATCAAGACCATCCTCTATCTTCCTGCTCAGATTTTTTAAGTAATACAAATTATAGTTAGGATAATGATAAAAGATCTAAGGCATTTGTAAAATATGTATTTATCATTAGGATAACGATAAAATATCTAAGGCATTTGTAAAACCTTATTACCTCCTCTTTGAAAAGGGATCATCGTCATCAATGTCATCATTAATGCCTTGAAATTGTGAACCTGCGCCCTTTAGACCTTCCTCGTTTACTGGCTGAGGAGACGGCACTGGGGAGATATTCGGGTCCATGTTACCTGTCAGACTATTGGTGCTCAACTTGTCTTTAACAAAGTTCAAGAAAAGAATAATGAGAAAAATATTTTGCAAGTGGACATGAATAAAGCACAATAGGACTACCAAAAATTGCACAACAACAACCGAGGAAAAATTTTCATAAGAGCTAGTTTAGTTACCCTCTTGACCAGTCCCTGATACATCCTTATCCATTTTATCCTCTTGAATGGACATAAGGGCACCAGGATTATGTCTACGCGCTGGTTGAGGTTTTGGATGATCATGTGAACCCTTATAGACAATTTCTGTTATCTGTCCACTTGGAGAACGTTCAAAAATCTTTTTCACCTCACAGCTTGGATATGTACACTTGTAATAGCTTCGAGGAAATTCACTTCCTTTAACAAGTTTCTGCCCATATTTTCTCCAGTTGTACCCATCATCTGATGTTCTCTCAGCTGTTATTGAGGAGGCGCCATCTTTATGATCAGAAGGCGACACTTGGATTCCTGTATTGGAGTAACCTCCATGACTTAATTCATCAACAGTACCACAAGCTGATGAACCATGCGTGCTTGTAAGTGCAGATAGTCCCAATTCTTTTGAACTTGGCAGCTCACATGTAACCAAAGATGAAGGTGTTGGACACTGTGAAAAGCAATGATCTGGAACTTGACTGCAGGGTCCATTATGCGGCCGGTTCAAACTTGCAGGAATCTGTGTCACAATTGAATGAATTGGCATGTTATTACCCAAAATCAGCCGAAATATTTGTAAAAACAGGGTTCAAAATTTGCATTTCTGCTATGATCATCGCGAATTACAATTGGGAGGCGGAGAAAATAGCACGCGGTTAAAAGGGCTCAGAGTTGATTTTCCTGAATATCTATCCAAAAAGGTGAAAAGGATCGATTTCTTCATTCCAAATCTAGGGTGTGAATTCTCGGTGCCAGCCATGTAACTATTATAATCCTTCTTAAACTACCGTAGAAGACAATAATAACAGTGAACACGGGCCACTAACTCTTTTGACTAACTGAGAAACTGCAAAATAGTGGACAACAAAAGCCAGTGCAGAAATCTATGAAACATCCACCTCTTGTTTAGCAAAAGGCTCTTTTCTCACCACGACCACTAGTCGGCTGGAAATAATGAACTAGAAAGAAAAAAAAAAATCAGCAGATCATCTGCTTAACATGTTTTGTTATAATTATTTAGTTCCCCAAAGTTTGGATTTGATTTCATCTTAAAAAACATGAACAAAAAATTGAAGTTATATCTAGCACTCTTCTAACTCTGTTCTAGCGAGATCACATCGTTCTTATTCTTAGGATCTTCTTTAGGTCCACACTAACATAACTCAACCACCTAACTGATAGTTCCCTTGATTAATTCTTAATTGGTGCTACCTCCACTTGTTGGGGTATACGATCACATCTTATCTTATATTCTTATCCATTCCGTTAATGACAATACAACTATTTTAACATCTTCATTTACGCTACATCCATCTCATAAATATGTTGTCCTTCCTAGGCCCAACATTTAGTACTATAAATCCTTGTAGCATTGGTCCATTTCATTCAAGCCAATTTTGCTTCTCATTTTCTTGTATATTTTTTTTCCCTCAAGAAGATTTTTGGAAAAGGAAAAATATTTCAAATGAAAAGGACATTCTATCAACCAAATAGCAAGTCTTAGGGCATTACCATCAGTCCTTTGGATGATAACCCCGATGCACAACTAGATCCAGTGTGAAAATTAAACTCAAAACTGCTGGGCATTCTTTCATCATTACTATTGCCACCAGAACAACTTTTTTCCAAAGGCAGTGCCCAAGTTTCACCATATCCTTGCATCAAATGAGGCCTGAATAAGGAACCTGTGGTGGGAGAAGGTTCTGCCTGCAAAATTAATAAGGAATGACAAAATAAATTAATGATGGGGGAAATATATCACCCAGCTACAAGTAAAAAGAAAAGAAACAATTGGAGTGTCAACTTTCTACTCTACTTCAAAGTTAATGTATTCAGAAGCTAGGCAAATCAAATTTTATACCATAAATTCTCAAAGGTATTAGTTTTTCAAATTCCAATGACAATGTGAAACCTTTGAATGACATGCTCAATTGCGACAGATGTCAGGCATGATCCTGACAATCAGAACAGCATAAATTCTTCTGGTGCGGCAATCATAGAGCTCAATTATTTGAGTGCAACATCTTTTTCACCAGGGAACCAAACAAAGGAAAAATGACAAGCACCAACAAAAGACGGAAGATTCATTATGTGAAGAAACATCAGTGGAACTTACTAATCTTTTCTAAAGTGTAAATTACAAGAAAAGGTTTAAAGGTGGTGAAGCTATTTCCATAAAGAAAACAATATAATACATCCTAATGCAAGCATCAGAATCCAATGGTCCCAAATACATGACATTAAATATTCTCCAAGTAAGCACTTCGATGAAAAAGAAACAGCCAACAAACTGCATTATGATGAAAAAGAACCTAACATCAAATCAACATGAAATCCACTTATTAAGTCAATTCCCAACTGCGAGTACTCTAATGTCATCAAAATGACCTGTTTGGCCCCTCAAACCACAAATATTATACATATGCATTTCACTGAAGTGAGAACAAGTGAACAACATGCTAGATATTTTTATTCCAGAATAGTTAACCTATCAGTAATTAGATTCAATTAAAAAAAGAGAGCAATGACTCTAATTGCATCCCAAATCGTCAAGTTAAAGCTTAGCTTGTGAGACCTAGATACCCTCCAAGCAAGCTGGTTTTAAAAATGCTTTGTACTCGAAGTGGTCATAACAATTTCCAATAGAACAGTGGTTTAGTAAAGTCACCCAGCTGGTAATATAAGCTGTAGTGATCGTCAATTCTAAAATAAGGGGTGAATTGTACTACTCTAGTGGCGTTTTATGTTGGTATGTAAAGACTTTAGCTCGTAAGTTTATAACGACTCTCAGGATGCGTTACATGCGGGTTACAAGGGTGAATTCTTCCGAGCATGGTCGCAACTAAAAAAGTAAGATTTTCATTATCTTTTTACTACTTTTAACAGTTTTATTCATTAACATTTTAACGCAACAGTGCCTTGATACACAAGCTGGATATCGGATCCGAATCTGAATCTTCAAAGCTACAACTGTGCAATTCCTCAATAAAAATCAGTAGCAAAAAAATGTAAAAAGTATTTTCGATTAGTAAAAAGACAACAGTGACCTTGATGTTCGAGAGAAGAACGGGCGATTCGAGGAACGACGTAGGACTGAGGCCAGGAGGAATAGTAATACAAGTGGACCTGGAGATCGGGAGCTTCGCCGGGGACATAAGTTTGTACTTCGCTCCGTTGCTCGATCCGCCGGGAAAAACAGCCTCAGCTCCGCCGCCGCTATCTGGCACGTGCTCGTAGGCGGAGGTCACGCGACTGCTAGCATTATTGGAGGGAGAGTGAGAGTGAGAGTGAGCAAGTGACTGAGTGTCTTCATCCATTAAAGAGAGAATGTTAGAGAGAGAGAGAGAGAGAGTTAATGGAAGGTTGCTTTCCTGTTTTTGTGAGGTGAAGCGGAGGGGTAGTTTGGGTATTACAGATGGGAGGCAAGTTTGTCAAAGATGGACTGATGGAGAGAGGGTGACACTAGAGGCCACCCAACTTCGAGCTAAGTTTTATTTCAGTCACTTAATTATATTTTTGGTAAATTGTGGTTGTCGTCCCTATCCTTTACTTCTTTAACACTTCTACCCTCAATCTTTATTTTTTAACATATTTATCATCATCCTTTCATAAATTGGAGGAAAGGACATTTTACCTCCTCAACTCCAAAAAAATAATAACAATAAGTAAAAAGACAATAAACTTGAAAAAATAAAAATTCTTCGTGTTTGTTCGCCTCAGCCTAAATAATAATTTAAGCTGATTAAATTGATCAAATATAAATTTTTTTGTATATTTTATAAAATCCACAATTTACTAATTTATTATTCTAGCATTCCTTCACACCCACCACGCGCGCGCACACACACAAATCTATGACACTAAAACCGTCATCCCCAAGCCCGTTCTCGGCAGCTGCGACGTCCAAAACTTCTACAACACTCTACCCACAAACCCACCTCCAAACCCAAGCACCACTGCCACTTGTCGACACCAATGCCATCAACTAAGACCACTATGTCACCGCCGCCTCAATCCCAAGTTCAGACTCGACGCTGTCCCAAGAAGATTGACTTCAATCCAGAAAAATTGCACAACAAATTCTTAAATCCAGTCATCATCTATGTAATATCAATATCCAAATCTAAACAATTGAAAATGTACGACTAGCCTCCAAATTATGCCTTGAATATGGGTTGAGAGTTAAAAAAGTTATTACAATACAAAAAGTAATCAGAAATTCAATTGAAATAATCGGAACCGAAATTGGCTCCAATCTCTGGCATCATTTTTTAATTCTTTATTGTTCCACCAAGTCCCAACCATCTCTATAGTCTCATTCTTCTTGAGAAAACACAACAAATCTCCATATGTTTCGAATAAGGGTTAGCAAAGAGGATTGCAGATAAAAGGTACTCAAACTTAGCCCACATAGCTTTCGATGCTTGGGTTGGGAGTGGCAACAAGGACTGATTTAATTTTATTTTTTAAAATAAGGGCAACTTTAATTTGCGTGTGTTGGGTTTGGAAACTATTATCGAGATGATAGCTGCCAATTTCAGCAAATTTATAAAAGGTTGGAAGATAAATAACAGGTACTTTATGAAATGTTGGGAACAATTTGGAAACTATTATCGAGATGATAGCTGCCAATTTCAGCAAATTTATAAAAGGTTGGAAGATAAATAACAGGTACTTTATGAAATGTTGGGAACAAAAATGTCAACAAAGGTAAAGGACGATAGCTATAATTTCCAATTATTTTTCCAAATTCATCATTTGAGTTTGAATTTTCTTTTAGTTTAATCATAAAATTTAACATTGTTTTACCCCCACGATGGACGGATTTTCTTACATAGAGATGGGACTCCTTAATTTTCTAATTGTGTAATAATTATGTGTTTTGACTTGTAAGACTTGTGTTTTCTTTACATTAAAGTTGGGTTTGGTGGACCACACACGAAATTTCATATAAAATAGAATAGATATTAGGGGTAAATTGAACTCTAAGTCCTAAATCTTTAAACTTTGTAACAATAATAGTTTCAAATCTTTGATGTCTAGCAGTTGAGATCTGGATATTGAGTGGGTCGGTTCGAGTATTTCAATACTCGGAACCGTTGGTTCGAATTCGGGTATTTCGTAAATGGAACCGTTCGAGTCCACGTAATTTTTGGAACCAAACCCGAACCCGAACCCGAACCCGAACCCGAACCGTCGGTTCCAGTTCGGGTTCGGTTCTACCCATAGCAATTTTTAACACTTTGTTAATCTAATGCACAAAATATGAATATAGCATCCAATATCTAGCAAAATAAGCCACAAAATAGCATACATTAGTAGAGTATAAATATTAAACACCAAATTAAATACCCAAAAAACAAACAAAAAAAAAAGTACTAAATTTTACAAATGCTAAAAATAACATAAATTTTTCCTCTCAAAACAACATAACAATAAATATTATCGAATTTTCCTTTCATTCCGTTGTTTCATTTGCTTCACAATTCATCAACCTTTCAAGACTAGATGAGAGGTGCAGTGCAATTTGGGATTTGAGTGTGAGAGATGAGACGAGAGGTGCGGCCCAATTTGGGATTAGAAATATTGGAAGTGTGAAAGTGAAGTGAGGGCGGAGGCGGAGATTAGGTTTAATATTTGGATATCAATTGTGCCAATGACGTGATGATTTATTTGTGAACTTTATTTTGGGAATTGGGTATATAAATTTCAGCCAATTAAGTTTGAGCCTAGGTGGTATGTTTTGGGCGTTAATTTTGGATTTCGGCTATTTTAATTTTCTTATTTAGTTGGTGTTGAGCCATTGAATAAATTGTAAAAAAACAAAATTCGGTTCCGGTTAAAGATACCTACGGTTCTTGTTCAAGAACCAAGCCCCAATTTCAAAATGATCATTTTTTTTTATTGAAATGACAGTTCTATTCTTATTTTAATTTAAGATAAATAGCACTAGAAGTTCATAGTCTTTAAATTTTGCGACATTGAGGTCTATAATTTTTTTTTTCTAGAACCCAGGATTTCAAATCTTTCAAACATATGCACCTGAAGTTCTTTTGTGATGAAAAATGTCAGCTTGGACGTTAAAATATTAAAATTTAAGTAAAATAATTAGTAGACCCATATTTAATTTTGAATTAAGTATATGTTTGATATAGTTTTTAAAAAATTATTTTTTCTCAAATTTATTTTTAACTAAATATTTTATCGGATCCATAATTTTTATCAATTTTTTAATTATATATTTGATAAAATTTTATTAAAATCTCCTAAAAAACTTATTAAAAGTTGACTTATTGTAGAGAAGGTTGTGGCTAGAATGACTCTTTATCATTCCACAATAAGAGACACACTACTTGGACTACAAAATTTGTTGGGCTAATTTGTAGACTCGCTGTTCGAGTAATACGTAGATTGAGCTTGCACAGACAAAATTAAGGATCAGTGGGAGAATGAGGTACCTGGTTGAGGAATTAGGAATTAGGAATGAGGAATGAGGTATTTAATTGCAAAAAAGTGAAAAGACTCAGTTTGTCGATTTAGCTATTACGTGTAAGGGAATTATACAAAATGTTTATTTTGTACTGTAGACCTTGAAAAATGTCTAATTTTGAAAAGTTGTGACCAAATAGTCAAATTTTCAAATTTTTTTGTAAAATTATGAAAATTTGTTAATGATCATATTTAGATATGTCTTACTTATTTTACAAGTCTTTAAAAGATATATTTTATCTCTATTCTCTTCTATTATTCTCTCTAATTTATAACACATTATCAGTATGAAAGAGCTCACCCAAAATTGAGAAAAAATCCAAGAGCAACAATTTAGTAAATTCGCAGAATTGTGCAGCATGTGTAATTGTGATCAAATATTGATATCTCAAAGCTTAATCGCTGATTGTTGTGAAATTTGGACATCAAGTTCAAAACTCATTCTTCTTCAAATCCAATGGTTAGAATCAAAATCAAACGTTTCATTTGTGATAAATCAATACGTGAACAATAACGAATTTTGAATTAATTAGTAATCTCTTTGCTATAGTATTTGATTATATATTTTTTATTGATAAATATTACACAACTATTGCTTGATATTATTAATTATTACAAAAAAATAATTTCAAAATAATATTTTGTTATTGTTCCTAAATCAATATATCCATTTTTCAAAAGAATATTTAGTTGGTATTCCTAAATAATCACATATTATACATATCAATATTCTAGAAGAATATTGTGTTAATGCTCCAGAAAAAGCACAACCTTTTTTTTTATTGCTTTGGTAGTAACACAAATTTATATTATATCAATATATTGACAAATATTGTTTTGTTACTTTTGAAGAGCACCAATACTTTATAAGGATAATATGTTGTTGCTCCTTAATAAAGCACACAGTCTCATATTTATCAATATTTTAGAAGAGTTTTATGATATTCTTAAAAACTACAACTTTGTATTTATTAAAATTGATAATAACATTTTGTCTATGTTCTTAAATAAGCAAATATTTATAAAGTTTAATATTTTAAAATAATTTATTTTTGCTTCTGAATAAGCACAACTATATTAATCTTGTGGCAGAATATTACTTGCTCCCAAAAAGTGTAATTTATGAGATTTAGTATTAAACTATTATCCATGTAGAGCAAAAATGTATAAATTTTAATATTTTAAAATAATTTGTTGTTGCTCCTAAAAAAACACAATGTTATATTAATATTTTGACATAATATTAATTGTTTCGAATAGTGTAATTTATAAGATTTAGTATTAAACTATTGTTTCTGAAGAGTAAATCTTTATAAAATTTAATATTTTAAAATAATTTTGTATTGTTCTTGAAAAGGACAACGTTATATTAATATTCTGGTATAATATTACTTGCTCCCGAAGAGCATAGTTGTATAAGTGTTTGTTTGCATCTATTTAAATTATAATATAAGTTCGTTAAATTAGTCAAACATATTTTTTATCCACATATTTCACATGATACACAACTTATAAGTACTTAAAAATAATTTCAGCACCGCCAAACATGTATTCAAATGTAACATCTATTATGTTCTTGCTTCTGATTAATAAATCATTATATAATTTTTAATATTTCTAAATAATATTATGTTGTTACCCTCAAAGTATTACAACATTATATTAATATTTTAGAATAATATTATTTATTCATGAAGAGCATGACATTATAATTTTAATATTTCAGAAAAATATTGAACAATAATCTAAATAATATTTTATTGTGCTCTCGAAGAAGCACGTGTCTTGAATAATACAATATCACATAATTAAATGAAGAAAAAAATATAATATATATGCGTAATTTATGAACTAATGATTATCTCCGAAGGATTGTATACAAATCATATCTTGTTGACATTGATTTCTGTGACTAATTGGTTAGTTGTTATGTGGTTATACAATATTTAATCATATTCTTCAAAAATTAATTATGTTTTCTTTTGATTCATAAGTTTAGCTTGACATGAGTTTTTATTTTCCTTAAATTTTAAGACTTTTGTTTGAGTTAAATGTTTGAATAATCACTAAACTTTTAGTATCGTCTTTATTTACTCACTAAACTTTAAAATAGTGATGAATGCTCACTAAATTTTACAACGTTACTCGTCGTTACTCGCCATTACTCACTTTTGACGACTCACTGACAGCTAGTGGACGCAACAACATACGTGGCAAACGGAATGTTCACATAGCATACGTTTCTTCCAACCAATATTGAACTGTCCGCCATATCAACAATCTGTATTTTGAATAATCACTAAATTTTTAGTCATGTCTTCGTTCACTCACTGAACTTTAAAATGTTATTAATGCTCGCTCAACTTTTCAAAGTTACACTCCATTACTCACCAATGATGATTCAATATATAACAGTCTATTGACGGAATGCTCACGTGGCTGACAGAATAACCATGTGTCATCCATTTTGTGCCATTAAATCTACCAACTAGAATAGTCGCACGTCTTGTCATCAAACATATTTTCAAAATACGTTTTTTAAGATGCCAAAAATGGTGAAATTTGCCCCATTCAACAAACGATTTTATTTTAATTGATCTCATATTGATTTCTCCTAAACATTCTACCAAAAACCCTAGTCCAACCCATCTTTTTTAGCATGTATTACACATTTATAAAAATATTTGAATCAAACAATTACAAACACGAAGTTCGTTAAACCAACAAATTTTACGCTTTGGCATGATCGACTTGGAGGCCCAAGAGCAATAATGATGCGTCGAATAATTAATAACTCACATGGACATCCTTTAAATAACCAAAAAATTTTTTTACATAATAATTATCCATGTCCTGTTTGTTCATAAGACAAGTTAGCCATAATACCTTCAAGTATAAAAGTTAATGTTGAATTTTTAACCTTCTTAGAAACGATCAATGGAGATATATGTGGGTTGATACAATCACGATGTGGACCATTTCATTATCTTATAATTTTAATTGATTATTCTAATAGATGGTTACATGTCTGCTTATTTTCTACTAGAAATACAGCTTTTGCTATATTACTTGCTCAAACCATAAAATTACAAGCTCAATTTTTCGATTACTCAATCAAGACAATCCGTTTTGATAAAGTTAATGAATTTAGATCATGCATTTGATGATTATTTTATGACAATCAAAATTGTCATTGAACATTCGGTTGCTCATGCCCACACACAAAATAATTTAGCAGAATCGTTTATCAAATGTCTTCAATTGATTGTTAGACTATTACTTATGAAAATAAAACTCCCATCTTCAGTTTGGGGTCATTGGTTCGTATAAAACCAAATACTTATCATCAATACTCACATTTACAACTTGTATTTGGTCGCTAACCTAATATCTCACCTTCGAGTTTTCAATTGTGTTGTCCAAGTTTCAATTTCACCCCTACAATATAACAAAATGGGTACTCCAACTAAGACTTAAAATTTATGTTAGTTTTAATTCACCATTTACCGTACATTTTCTAAATTATCATTTTGATGAACTAACTTTTCCACCTTTGGGAGGGGCAAAACTACATCCTGAAAATCAGCATACAATTTCTTATAATGAAACAAAAATTTTAACTTTAATCTCCAAGGCAATCAATGTGAACAAGATGTTGAAAAAATTATTCATTTGCAAAGAGTTACAAATCAATTGCCTGATGTGTTTGTTGATACAAAGAAAGTGACAAAGTCATACCTACCAGAAGCAGATGAATCTCAAATACACCAAAAGTGTGGTCGATCAGTTGGTGCCAAATACTCTGTACCTTGAAAGAAAAAAAAGTACAAGAAAAAACCTAACAAAAACTATTAATGAAACAATGGTAGAAAATGTTGATAAATCAAATAGTGATAATGTGATTACAGAGGAACCACAAATGTCCAAAAATAATGAGATTTCAATAAATTATTATTATTTCATAAATAATTGGAACAAAATAATATTGTCATTGACAATATCTCTACCTTTAATGTGGCAATTGATATCATGCAAAATGAGGATCCTGAACCATAATTTATAAAAGATTGTTTAAATATAAATGATTGGCCAAAATAGAAAGATGTTATACAGGGGGAGTTGAATTTCTTAGAAAAATGCAAAGTGTTTGGACCTGTAGTTCGAATCCCTGAAAATATAATACATGTAGAATACAAATGGGTCTTTGAAAGAAAGATGAATGAAAACAACAAAATTATAAGATACAAAGTCCGACTAATAACTCAATACTTCTCACAAAGACATGTGATTGATTATGAATAAACATATTCCACGAGAATGGACACTATCACATTTATATTTTTAATAAGTTTGATCGTGTCACAGGAGATTGATATGCACCTTATGGATGTAGTAACTACATATTTGTATGGCTCACTTGATAGTGACATATCTATGAAAATTTCTGAATGTTTTAAAGTGCTAGAAGCAAATTATTCATTCTCCAAAATTATGTTATCAATTAAATTACAAACATCATTATATGTATTAAAACAATTTAGATGAATGTGATATAATCGTCTTATAGAATATTTGTTAAAAGAATGTTATAAAAATGATGATGTGTGCCTTTTGTGTTATCATCAGTGTTCTGAAAAGTGTAAAGTGTGGTTATGTGTGGAGGTCAAGTTTCAAACTTTTTAGACCTAGGCGAGGTTTGAAAAATCGTTTTCTTATTTTTAATTTTAAAAAAAAAAAATATTCAAACAAAAAAGCACGCGCTTATAAGAGATTAAGCACGCTATTTTTAGTTAAAAAATATAGTTGACCATTTAATTGCATGCCTAGTGCCTAAATGAGGCGTGGAGGTCATGCCTAGTTTTTATAAAGAAAACAAATATTAGATTTGCAATTGTGGCAGTTTATGTTAATAATTTAAATTTTATAGGAAGTTAAAGGACTCAACAAAACTGCAGATTATTTAAAAAATAAATTTAAGATTAAAGATTTAGAAAAAACCAATTTCTATCTTGAAATGTAAATTGAATATTTTCAATAATGATTATTTGTTTATCAATCTTCATATATTGAAAAGTATTAAATAATTTTTATATGGATAAAGCACATCTATTGACATTGCATATGGTCGTTCGATCACTTGATGTGAACAAAGATCCATTTTCACTCACTTGAAGATGGAGAAAAAACTCTTGGACTTGAAATACCATACTTAAGTGCAATTGGTGCATTATCATATCTTGCAAATTACACTCGATCGAACATAACTTTTTCTGTAAATATCTTTGCAAAATATAGCCATGCACCATTCAAAGACATTAGAAATTATGTTAAATACATTATTTGTTATCTAAAAGGTACTAATGACATGAGATTATTTTATTCAGAAAAATTATGATATTTTTTAGTAGGATATACATATGCAGGTTATCTCTATGATCCGCATAAAGCTAAATCACAAACAGAATACGTGTTTATACATTGATGGACAACTATATCATGGAGATATGCGAAGCAACCATTGAGAACAAGATCTTGAAATCATTTTGAAATTATTGCAATCTATGAAGCAAGTCGATAATGTGCATGGTTGAAGAACATGACCCATCATATCCAAGTATCATGCGGATTAACTTCAACAAAGAATAGTTCAACAATATTGTATTAAGACAATGCAACTTGTATTGTACAACTAAAAAAAAGCTACATCAGAAGAATAATGACATCAATGTTCAACAAATTTATTTAATGCCAATTTACTCATAATATTTTTGTTAAAGAATATTTTGAAGAATTATATTATTATAAAGTTTTAGGTTCACTATATTAATATCAAATCATAACAGAATAAACATATATTTATTACTTGCTTGTTGATGTCTATAGACATATGTAATGTTTTCGCACTGTAGACCAAATATTCAAGTATGCAAAATTGATTAAATGAAAAAATTGGTAACTATGAATAATTAAAGTAATATTTTGAGAAATAACAAAATATTGTAAAAATTGCACAATTAGGTCATAAAAAAAGACAAATTTTAAGACGATTTTGTTATATAACCAATTTAGTATGATATGATGCCTAATTTAATGAGTTTATAAGGTAATAATATGATATATGGGTTAATTACATCATATACCTACTGAAATTTACACTCAATTTCATTTATACCACCGAACTTTAATTCGTTTAATTTATACCATCGAACTTTATACCATGTTTCATTTATACCACCGAACTTTATACCATGTTTTATTTATACCACCAAACTTTAATTTGTTTCATTTATATCACCAAACTTTAAAGTTATTTTCAGTTACTCATATTTTGTTTTTCTTTTTAGCCCATTCACTTTAACTTTTGTTTGCTTTACTAATAACTCATTATTTATGACATTAAATTCAACTAATTCGTTTCAACGGGTAAAAATTAAGTTGAAGATAAAATTTAATGTCATAATTTTTAATTTTTAAGTTGAGACGGGTAAAAAATTAAAATCCTCAACTTAAAAATTTATTATTTTATTGATTAAATTTGAACCAAATCAAAAAGAAGTCCTTTTCTTTATCTCAATGTTATCATGTTACTTGCTAATTCATTAAATGTCTAGACTCAACAACAAATAATTATATTAATTTATTTTATAATAAAAACTCTATGAAAATGGGGTAGAAATAGATAAAAGTAAAAGTGAAGGGACTAGAAAGAAAAATAAAATATGAGTAACTGAAAATAACTTTAAAGTTCGGTGGTATAAATGAAACATGGTATAAAGTTCGGTGGTATAAATGAAATTGAGTGTAAAGTTCAATGGTATATGGTGTAATTAACCCTATGATATATTTATAATTATATTTTCTCTCACCATAATCTACCTTATCAATATTGCTCATTAGTTATTTTCTCTCACCAAAAACATCTATGTGATCGACAATCTAAATTGTGCGAGTACTTACGAGCAGGAAGTTTAGTGAACATATTTATGTTACAAAACAACTCATTGAGCATTACATATGTCACAAATTATTTTCAATAAGTTCATAGCATTGATGAATAGAGGTCACCTGATTAGAATTCATGGTCAAATATTGGAAGTTTATTGAAATATTAAAATTATAAAAAATTATAAAAAAATCACTCGTCATATTAACAACCACACAACAGAGGTCACAAGTAGAGATGACAAAAAAAACCCATCTCGACTCGCCCCGCCTCGCGCCCCGATTACTAAATGATGTGGGGACGGGAATCATAGTCCCCATACCGAATTCCCTGAACCCGCGCTCGAATGTTTTTATTTTATTTTATTTTTATATTTTAAAATTTAAATTATATGTAAAAATAAAAAAATATATTAAAAATTAATTAATTAAATAAATAGGACAATAAATAGGTATTTTTCTATACTCGCCCGCCCCGACTTTTAAAAATCTCCAACAGGATAGGGATGGAAATGGCCGCCTCGATCCACCCCATTGCCATCCCTAGTCACAAGATATTAATACAAGTCGCATATAATTAAAATTGAGACATTCATAGTCACGCAACAGATGTCACATGATAATAATAAGGGCCACACAAAATTTTTTGACAAAAAGAAGGACAGAGAAGAGTCGCATGCTACACAATAAATGTCACAATAGTATTAGAGAAAAAACATTGGGAATATATTTATTTGAATTAATTAATTTTTGAAATATTTTATTTTTCAAAATATTTATTAATGACTATATTTTTCAAAACAAAAAATTAAGAATGGGTCAGGTCTAATTATTTCTAGAATAAAGCCCGGTACAAGCCCAAATTAAAACCCAATTGATATATATAGCAATAGAAGGGGACAAGCCGTAAAGGGTTAAGGGTTTATTCCTTGGTATTTACAGTCAAAATTGGGAACAATTTACTGTGAAGGAGAGGGAAAAAAGGGAGACGTGATCATCTCCCTCTTGCAGTGTTTTCTATTGGAGAAGTCATCTTCTTCATCACCAAACTTGGAAGGTAATATCAGATTTATTTGTGTAAAAACATGCTTTAAATTTATTGATTTCGCACTCAATTTGATTGTTGTGAATGATTTCATGTCAACACAACCCGCATGGCCGCATCTAAGATTCTGTCCAGCCTTATCGCTATTCTCTCTTCTTCACCTTAGAATTTATTTTTTCCAAAATTGTTATTTGTTGATGGTAATCTTATTGACAATATCTCTCTTGAAATTTTGATTTGGATGTTTATGGTTTTCTCCTTGCCTTTGGAACTGCCGCCCCTCAAGTGTAATAGATGAAATACCCAGGACCAAAATCCAGTGGCGGCAGGTGGCTCCGCCCCTGAGTGAGGGCATGTGGGAAATAGTAGAATTTCATTATCTGAGTTTGTAATGTACTTCTCCTTTAGATTTTCTATTTTCCTATGATTTAGTTGAAATGGAATTTTTAATGTTTTTTACTAGACATGCTTAGTGGACCCCAGATTTATTGATATTAAGGCTTAGTTTGTTGTTCTTTTTACAGTAGATGCCTAGTATGGGTTCTGAGCTGGTGAATCGAGATGGCGAGGCATTTGTAGAAGTTGACCCTACTGGCCGGTATGGCCGGTATGGTGAACTGCTCGGATCAGGGGCTGTGAAAAAAGTGTACAGAGCCTTTGACCAAGAAGAAGGGATTGAGGTGGCATGGAACCTAGTCAAATTGAGAAGCTTCCTTGGAGACGATGCGATGATCAATCGGTTATACTCTGAGGTTCGGTTGCTGAGGACATTGAAAAACAAGAATATTATCACGCTGTACTCGGTGTGGCGGGATGAGGAGAAAAACACGCTGAATTTCATTACGGAGGTGTGTACTTCTGGGAATTTGAGGGAGTACAGGAAGAAGCATAGGCATGTATCGATGAAGGCATTGAAGAAATGGTCTAGGCAAATTCTTAAGGGATTGGACTATTTGCATACTCATGAGCCTTGTGTCATTCATAGAGATCTAAATTGTAGCAATGTCTTCATCAATGGCAATGTTGGTCAGGTATAACTAATAATCAATGCCCGTTATCTTTTCTTTATCTCCATTTTTCACAACACCATTTACTTGAAAATTGTGTCCCGTTTGCTGAAAGAGAAATAGTATAACGAGATTTGAAGAACTCAAAAAAGTGTGATCATATTAGATTATTTTTCTAGTTTCTTCTGCTGCAGTAGCCAAGATTAAGCATGGGAACCATGACCGAGTGTTATGTCTATTTTTATAATTTTAAATAGCAATGAACATAACGAATGGTGAAGACAATTCATATAGTTTATCCCAAATTTATTGGGAATAAAGCTTAGTTTGTTGTTGTTGGAAAGATTTTTTTTTTTTTTTTTTATTTGCATATTCTATTAAGCCTGGGTAGGTTCATTTTTTCAATTTTTTGACGAAATCCTAACTGTATAATCTTGCTTCTTGTAATTAGGTGAAAATTGGTGATTTGGGTTTGGCAGCAACGGTTGGGAAGAACCACTCGGCGCATTCATTGCTTGGGACACCAGAATTCATGGCACCGGAGTTATATGATGAGAACTATACCGAGCTGATAGATATCTATTCATTTGGAATGTGTTTGCTTGAGATGGTGACTCTTGAATTACCCTATAGCGAGTGCGACAACGTTGCCAAGATATACAAAAAGGTGACATCTGGGGTGAGGCCGCAAGCCATGAACAAGGTTAAGGACCCTGAGGTCAAGGCATTCATCGAGAAGTGTCTTGCTCAGCCTAGGGCTCGACCATCGGCTGCTGATCTCCTCAAGGACCCCTTTTTTGATGGAATTGATGACGACGAAAATAATGCTGATGAATAGTACGTTGGTTTTGTTTCGTTTTGTTTTCGCTGATTAACGTTGATGGGCTTGTTTTGGGTGGGGGTTTAGGACCAATATATTTTCTTTCTTCCAATTTTCTGGAATTGGGGTGATTGAGGTGTTTGTGAATAGCGTTTGATTTTGCCAAAATACTTTTTAATTATTGTGAGATTGAAACTTGTGGATAAGCTAGGCAGCTCTTTGTTCGAGTTACTTTTTATTTTTATTTTGCATGATTATGATAATTCTTTAATGAATAATTGATTAAATATATGTTTGATAAAGATTTTTGTAGTTTATTAGCACTAAGTTCTACGAAATATGTGAATAAAAAGTGAATATGAGTTATTTTATGAAATGTGTGGATAAAAATAAAGTTTGGCCGAGTTATAAGTGATTATAAGCACTAACAAAGGTGATTCATTAGGTGGACAAAACTACCTAATCGGATCGAATCCGATCGAATCGAACTGCTATTCGGTTCGGTTCGGTTCTTTTTAAGTTGAAATCGAGTAATGAATATTAAAATCGAGAACTGACTGTTTATGGTTCGATTATCGGTTATCGCTTCTAGACTCAAACCATATGCAAACCGTGATAAATCTTGGAGCTACCGTTTGGCCGTGGCCTGTCTTAACAGATTTTTAGAATTTTTGGTTTCATTAGTTGGGGTTACAGGGGTACCTTGGTCTTTTTTTATTTACACGAGTTCAAGAGATGTTTAACACCGTATAAATATCTAATTTTGTTGATTTTGTGATACATTTTAAAATTAAAGAAAAAGGCGAAGTAGACAAATGTTCGAAAATGACTTGGATTGGGATTGAGTGGGTAGCAAAACAACCTTTTCACTTTACGAAGAAGCTAACGAATGGATGGTCGGTCGATGTCTTACGTGTGCTGGAAACGGCTGACAAACAAAAAATATTCTCTGCTAAGTTGTGTCCTTCAAATGTTTGTTGGGAAAGAAAAGAAGAATCATTCTCCTTATCATTTTAAAAACAGTTGAAAAATGGAAAAGTCTTTTAGCCAGTTGGTGGAATTGAACAGGCTGTTCCAGTTTTGATACAAGCAATGTCCTTATTTTGCATTTTTTTTTTTAATTACATTCGACTTGATATGATTAAATATGAATAAAAAAGAGAGATGTGTGATATATTAGTGTTGTTTTGTCAAGTAAACCGTATCACGAACGTGCCCTTCAAATTTAGTTTGTGATGTGATGCGAAAATTGTCAAGAATATCCAATTCGAGGAAAGTGTTTGTACTCTTTTGATGCCTTCAATTGTTATCGATGCTTGCAAAAATTTTAGTTTGTGATGTGACACGAAAATTATCAAAAATATCTAATTCGAAGTTGGTGTTTGTACTTTTTGGTGCCTTCAATTGTTATCGATGCCTGCAAAAAAGTGATGGAAACCCTGGAGCCGGTCCTATGATTAAGTCAGCCAAAGTATGTGTACAAACTACAAAGATTACAATGTACATGACCAAATGAAACAATGATTTTTTATTTTTTATTTTTTAGGGTTGCATATTGGGCATTATTATATAAGAGGGTTTTAGTATTTTTGATACATATAGGTAACTAACACCATGCAAATCTTTGAGACAATTCAATGGAATTGTGACGGTGGGGCACTATGCTCAGCCTTAGTCGAGCAAAGCCCTACACGTGTGGCCAAACCCTCAAGGCTCAGTCTTCATGCTAATCTTTGAGACAATTCACCAGAGTTGTGATGTCAGGCATTATGCTCAGCCTTGGTCGAGCAATGCCCTACAAGCGTGGCAGAACCTCAAGGCTTGATTTCGGTCGAGCAATGCCTGACCACATGTGGTTGAACCTTCAAGGCTTAGGTCAACCCCGCAAGATGGGTCATCATTTGCTTACGTGTCATATGGTTACGATATCAGGGGACACCACTTCCTATATTCCCTCTGTATTATTCGGAATGGATAAAGACACCTCTCTGTACATAACGACCTCGTGCCACATCATCAACGTAAATGCCTATATAGATAGGGATGGCAAAAAAATGGCTTGCCTTGATTTTGCAGTGGCATCCCACTTATAATGGGGCAATAATTCCTCGATTAGTGAGTTTATCGCGGTGGGGCAAGGTCGGGTAACATTGCTTGCCAAGGTCGGGGACAAGGAACATGTTCATCACCCCAACAATTATTTATATAACTAAAATTTGTAAATATTTTGCATAATTATGTAAATATAGAAAAAATATGTAATTTTAATTTTAAAATAATTAAAGTGTGAAACAGGGTAGGGAATGGGAACCCACCCCACCTCCTCATAAGTGGGGATTGGGGAATGGGTATTAAAATCTTCGAAGATGGAGAGGGTCGTCACGGTCCTGACATGTTGCCATCCCTATATATAGAATGTGGGAGTTTGAACGCCTCTTTTTCATATTTCTAGCTTTTACTATACATTCTCTCTCCAAGATTTTTGATTTGATTGTCAAAGTAGATGAGGGAGATAGCCCGCCACTAGTGCAAGCACAAGATGCATGAAAATTAAACCAATGTCAAGTATTATAGAGCAATATCTACAATGTTCCTTGATTTAAGAGACTTTTGACTCGAGGAGCTATAAGAGCATCTTCAATCGTGCGCTAAAATTGAGTGAAAACACCAAGATGGAGCAAAACACATCTCCAACCGTGCGCCAAATTCTGCACTATTTTGAGAAGATGAATAGTGTTGCACCATATATGGCGCAGCAATGTAGATATGGAGATGGGTTTGAAGTTAAAAATTATTCAAATTTTACTCTTATGTGGCTGAAGCAAAAATTTGTTTTTCCTTTTGTATCCTTATTGATTTGGATTTTATTAAATGACAAAAATTAATTATATTTTATATATTTTTTTTTTGGATATTTGTATTTGTCCAATTTTTTTTTATGTTAAATATTTTTTTAAATTGAGATATTAAGTATCGTGCATTTTCTTATTTTTTAAATTAATGCAATAATTAAGGAAATTAAATGTTACTTAAAAATTATATATTTAATATAAATACACTATATAATTAAATAATTTTTGAACTAAATTATTGTTAAAAATTAAAAATATAAATATATTTTGAATAGACACTATTTATTTATAACAACATTTGAATTAATAGGTTGGAGATGACATGTGGATTTGGTGTGAAAGTTATACCATTTTAGTGCAAAAGTTGCATCAATTTAAAGATATGAGTTGGAGATAACCTAAGTTGAAGTTATTTGTCGGCGAGTAGTCCTTGCTTGACTCAAGGGTTCAAGAAAGGTTTGAAGCATTGTCGTCCTTTTTTATTTCATCGGGATTGGTATGTTTTTAGTATAGTGAGTTTGGAATAATTAAGGATGAGCAATTTGAGGTTTTATTCTTTATCTTAAAATTAATAAGAATATTTTCCGTATTAGAACTTTTTCTAGTACCGTAATTGAAGCTCTTAATATAAAGACTATATTTTTTTCTCAAGTTTTTATGATTTCACATTGTTAGATACATATCTTCAACCTACCTCTCACGTGCATGTCACATTTACGATGTATAATTTTCATAATTGAGTGACGACATAAATTTATCACATTAACTCCAAAAATAAGAAGTTGGAGAAACTAAAAAATATTTATTAAATAAGCATGTCAGAGAAATTAAAATTATTTATTTATATTTATATCTTCAATACTTTTCATGGCCTTAATCTCAATTTTCATCTGCAAGTAAATCAATAAAAAGTCAACTTCTAAAAAAATTCAAATTTTATGTTTGTGCCCAATAATCTTCTGAATTCCATATAAGGCAAATCTATCAAGCCAATGATGCATCGCATGTACTCATGTAGGATGGTAGTGGGTCGGGGTGGGATCGGGACATCCCTTACTATCTCTGACCTATCGAGATTTTTGGGAGATAGGGTAGGGATTAAAATATTTCTATTTACAGTCCGTTTAATTAAATAATTATTTTTTATTTTTTAAATACGATTTGAATTTTAAAATATAAAAATAAAATAATTTGGAACATGTTCCGAGAATTCGGGGCAGGGATCATGATCCCGTTCTTGCCGGGCCGCCCCGATTACTTAAAAGGGATGGGGATTCCCTACCCCATTTGAGATGGGACGAGAGCGGAGAGGATGAAATATCACATTGAAAGAATCAGTAACTTGTAGATGGCAACTGGTAAGTTTCAAGAGACATATACAAAAGTCTCCCAAATTTCTTGATTGATTCGCCTTGTGTTTAATTTTGTCTACCTGGTGATCTTATCTCGTGTTTATAGTTCCATCCCAGTCATTACATGGGTTTCTTAAGAATGAGAAGCCAAAATACTGTAAAGCACATGAGGGGCGTGGTCGATCCTCCGACAATTGTAGCTTTTAGATAGGACGACTCAACTGCCCTTAATTGATATTATTGATATTATCTACACACAAGTTGCAGCATTGTATACATGATTTGTCTTATAGCACTCGTTGCATCTTTGGAATCTATGAAATTATTTGTTCTTATCTGCATATATACAAAACAGAAGTAAGAAATGTGAGAAACTAATATATGAAAATTTTGATCAAATAAAACAGCAGGAGCAGGGATTATGTTTAAGCACAGGAGAAGAGATTCGGTGCAGTTTCTGAAGGTGCTGCTGAATTTTGCATATATTTCTCTACATTTCATGTTTTGCAATGGGGGTGAGTTTTCAGAATCCATGTCTTTATCGAATTTCATTCGTGCTGTTGATCCTGAAAATCGACTGAGGATTGACAGGAATGTGCTGATATCGCATTCCTGTTCGTATAAACAGAAGGGTATTATATGCGATCTACGCGCCAGGACTGTAGTCGAGATCAGGCTTGAAGATTTGAGCCTCTCTGGAATCTTGGATGCAGATTATATGTGCAAACTCCCAAATTTGAGATTGCTTAGTTTGGCTAGAAATGGCATTACAGGCACTATTCCTAACTCGATATCAAAGTGCACAAGTCTAAGATATTTAGATTTAAGTGGAAATTCTTTAAGTGGGAATGTACCAAAAGCTCTTACCGAGCTGAAGAATCTCAGAAGATTAGACATATCGGAAAATCATTTCACTAGTGTTTATGAGAAACCAGTTCGTTCGCGTCGGTTTAAGGATAATTTTCCTCGAAAAGAATCAGAAACAGGAAAAGCGATGGCTCCAATTCCACAAATGCCACGAATGGCTCCAATTCCACGAATGCCACGAGGTTCTAGGCAAGATGAAGGGAATCAAAAAATGTATAAAAGATGGGGTATAGGGACACTTGTGTTTCTTGTAATTACAATCCTCTTGATGCTGGTTGTGATTTTCTTGAACACGAGGGCAGTTAGACGAGCAAAAGAAAAGGAGACTTTAAAGGCAGTTGCTCAGTCGCCTTCAAAATCTCCACCGATCAAAGTAATGGACGAGGCAAAGCCAGAGGAAAGACATTCAGAGCTCGTGTTCTTTGTCGAAAAGGAAGAATGGTTCAAATTGGAAGATCTTCTGGAAGCTGCAGCTGATTTGTATACACAAGGCCTTTGGAGCAGCCTTTACATGGTGCAACTCAAGAACAATGCCATGTTTGCTGTCAAGAGATTGAAGAAACTCGTGGTGTCTTTCGAGGAGTTTGGCTTGACAATGGGAAAAATAGGAAACTTGAAGCATCAACACATTCTTCCTCTCATTGGCTACAATTCCACTGATGAGGAAAAACTTCTGATTTATAGATATCAGAGGAATGGAAGCCTCCTAACCCTGTTTGATAGTAAGTTTAATAGAGAGATTTAGTTATATATAATCACTTGCAAAGTGGTTTTTCTCCGGTTTTGGAGTAATCCTGAATCATGAACTAAGCCCAGATTCCCTACAGTTTGGGATTTTTTTAGAGCTCCGAGTGCACCAACTCCTAGTATGCATTCGTTTTCAGAAATTTGGTGACTTTGATGACTAACAGTTTTTTTGTTCCTTGCAGACTACATTGAAGGCAAAAGGAATTTTCCGTGGAAACTTCGGCTATCCATAGCAGCTGGGATAGCAAGAGGCCTGGAATTCATATACCGAAGATTTGATGATCACGACGAGATCATCCCTCATGGTAACATAAAGCCTTTGAATATCCTATTGAGTGACAGTGAAGAACCATTGATAAGTGACTATGGATACTCAAAGTTTCTCGACCGAGTATAACTAGTATCTTCAAGTCGAATGGATATACAGCACGGAGAAAACTTTAAGCGAAAAAGGCTGATGTTTTTAGCTTTGGAATAATTATGTTGGAGTTGTTAACTGGCAAAATTGTAGAGAGGAGTGGATTAGACCTTCCAAGGTGGGTGAAGTCCATGGTGAGAGAAGAATGGACAGGAGAGGTGTTTGATCGAGAGGTTTCCATGGTCGAAATGTACGCTTTCCCTCTGCTGAATGTCTCTATGAATTGTGTAGCAATTCGTCCCGAGGATAGGCCTTCCATTGCTGAGGTTCTGGAGAGAATAGAAGAGGTTGTCAATGCTCAATAAAATTGTTTTTCGATTCCTCCAGTGACACCACATATCTTTCCTACCACGGACTGAATTCAAATGTATAAATGTGTTGTCTCTATAACAGTTTTTTTATATTATTAAATAATACATTGTATCTTGTTTAACCATATGAAACTCTTTAAGGTTAACAAATGTTTTCTTGTCCAAATCAATGGTGTACATGGAGCATGCCATCTCCTAATGTGTAAATTTCCTTTGCCCATAATTCTTAAAGACCCTTTTGACTAAATCAATTCACATATGGTATACAATATTCTATAGAATTAAACATTACAATAAATAATATTTTAATTATTTTTTTCTCTCTTAATGCTGTTCTAATTAATTAATTACTAATAAGTTTGCGTGCATTTTTTTTTTTTTTTGGTTCCTTGAAATCAAATTGATACTACCAATATAAACAAATTTGAGCAAACATTTGTTTGACTAAGTTTAAATTATAATTTATGTCGATTAAATTGGTTAAATATATTTTTTATCGCATATTTTATAGGATCTATAATTTTACTTACTTATTATCCACAAATTCTATACATAATTCACAACTTAAAAATACTTAAAAATCAATTTCAACACTACCAAACATGTACTAAAGTTGGCTCTAATGTTGTTTATACGAGTATGGTTAGTTGCTTCAAAAGCCCAACAAATTTCCACAACCAGAGTGACAGCGAAATTTGAATTGAAAATCTTCATCGTGTTGAACTAAAATATTTACAAACTAATTGAGTTATTAGTAAAAGGACAAAATAATTAATTTAAATTACGTTTTTAACACGTCTTTTCACGTGCAAGCCAAATGTATGTTTTTTTTTAATCAAAATTCTAATTCGTGCATGATTTTCATAAAAGAATGACGAACCCAAGAACTTTGTTTGGTCGAATGCTACTTTAAATTTATTTAAATTATATCTTTAATTTATGAATTCAGATATCAAGTAAAATCACCTAGTCTAGTCTAACTGTGCATTAATGAGATTCTCACCACTAACTAGAATTTGGTAGGAGGACACAATCATGGAACTCCTGGCTGTCACCTAAGTGCTTCATATATACACATGTCTGTCTCCGCCTGACTATCAACACTGGGTTTAAGTCAAGTATAATCATCCACTATGTGTTTGGATAAATTGGGTAGAAAAAAGGAGATATTTCATCGTGTGAGATCTTGAAATATAAGTATTCGTGATGAGTCAGAATTCGAAATCAGTGAACTTAGAATTTAATTAGAAAACATAATAACAAAAAAAAAAAAAAAATTTATAAAAAAAAAAAATTCTCAGATTTCAATGAGTTCCAATGACGCCACTGGCTCCCACCCCCTCCGCTACTGGAGATTACCTCAATCTATCAGTCATCACATACTTCATATTTGGCTAAGCTTAAAAAACGTAAAAATTATTTTTAAACAACATATTTGAATAATTTACTTTTAATTTTTTAAAAGTAATATAAGGTTATATTTACACTATTTGGAGCACTTTTCATTGGACTAACCATCGTCTCTTTGGAAGTGTTGAAATTATTTTTTAATTATTTATAAATTGTGGGTCTTATAGAAATGTGAATAATAAGTGAATTGTAAGTTGTGGATTATACGAAATGTGTGAATAAAAAGTATGTTTGATCAATTTGACTAGTTAAAATTACACGTCAAGTATGACCAAACATACATTAAAGTAATTAGTAACCTATGTACTTTTAGCTTTGGTCAATAAACATTATTTTAGTTTAAAATTACTTATTTATTTATAAGTGAACTTCTTAAGATTAGCCAAACATGCTCTTTAGTCTTTACAGTTAATGCTGAAATTGAGAATTTTTATGAAAGGTATGTTTGCCCTAAAAGGATTTGAGAATCATCATTGGACAAAGGGAGTCAAATATTAGGGCTTACAGCAATAAGCCTATTGCAACCACTGTACTAGAAAACAATTAACAACTGTTCTTATTAGTGTGGTTTAGCTGTCAATTTGCATCATGCTACATGTATTACTAGGCTATAAAACTTCTTTCCATAAAATAGAAGGTACAACGTTGAATTATACTTTGTCCATATTTAATTAAGATTAAATTATAATTTAAATTAATCAAATTATTATCTATTTATTATCTACACATTCTATAAATTTACGACTTATAAATACTAAAAAAATAATTTTAACAGTATCGAACATGCACTTAATAAAAGAAAAGATTAACCCGAATAATTTAGTTCGATCTAGTCCAAAACACTACATCGAACTCTTAGCCTTTTCAATTTATATTTGAACGCGTATTATAGTAAATAATATAAAAACAACAAAAATTCGATCGTGTCTTTTTAATTTTTTAATTTTTTTTTTTTTTTTTTTTGGAAGATAACATACAAGTTGCTAATTCCACTTTAAGATTTGCTCCATCTTTGTATATTTGAGTGGATGTGGGAAAGTCAAGCAGATTCGATAGAGCCCTTTTAACATACAAAATATTAAATCAAAAGATTAATTATTCTCCAATAGTTTATGCACATATAATAATATCTTAATTATGAAATGAGATCCCATCATTTTCCCAGGAAAAAAAAACTAGACATATTACACAAAAGTTTGTTCGGTACCTATTTTTTGGCAAAAAATAGATTTTTTTATATTTTCAACCATTTTTTTATATTTTCGAATCAAATGTGGCTGAAATGATTAAATTACTCTTTATCAAAATTGTTACATTTTTCAAATGAAAGATAATTTGGTCATTTCAGCCACATTTGATTTGAAAATAAAAAAAAAGTGGCTGAAAAAAACCTATTTTTTGCCCCAAAAAAAATAGTTACCGAATAAGCTCTGAAATTATTTTTCAAGTACTTATAAGTTATAAATTTATAGAATTTGTAGATAGTAAGTAAGTAGTAAATTAAGAATCTTACAAAATATGTGAATAAAAAATATATTTAACTAGTTTGATCAATTTAAATTAAAACGAGCAAGTATAGTCTCGTCTAGATCAATATGCAAGAGTCGACACGATAACACATAAATTTAATTATTTTCAGCACAGCCTAGTCTAATCTAATAAAACACGTTTTTTGACAGAGAGAAATTTATATTAAATAGGCACTATCAAGGTCCCAGAAGAAAATAACATACATATTCCTCTAATATATCTGTATTCTCTGGTCCCATTTTTATCTCCAACTTATCAATATGGTGCAATTCTTGTATACAGGCTATAGTCCAAATTGTCTTTAATAATGATTTAACTGGTACAAAATATGCAAAAACAGGTCCCAGAAAAGAAAGGTAAAACAAAAAAGAAAAAATGGAATGCTGGTAATTTTCTTGTGAATTTTAATTGAAGTCAGTTAAAAGATTTTCACGGCACTCGGTTCGATCAATTACTCATCAAAATTTAAAATATTTAAATTCTTGATAAGTATAATGTATCGTGTTAAATTCACTTATTATTTCTTATAAATGAATGTAATTTTAATCTATTTTATTCATTTGTTTTGATTTTTTTATATTAATTGTTAGTGCATTTTAATATTTGCAAAGTTTAATAACTAAATCAACATGAGTTCTCATAAAAAGGAAATGGAAATCAAAATTATTATTAAAATCATCAATTGATGAAATGTATTGTGCAAACTTCCTCTTCACTTGACATAATTTAAAAAGGCCAAAAATAAAATAAAATAAAATGAATTTGAATTGTTGGTAAATGTTTATAGTTTCATTCAAAAGTTTAAATTAAGAGAGAAGTCACGCATAATGATTTTAGTTGGATGTTCTTCTCCTGCTAATAGACAGGAGTTATCATACTCATTGTTGATGTGACACTTATTGATTGACAATTCAAAATTCTATACTCATTTATTTTTTCCATGAATTGTCAATTAATAGACGACACATTAGTAATGAGTAAACATTCCTAATGATTTTAGTTTTTTTTTTTTTTTTTTTTTTTTTTAATCACGCACACTAATAAGCAAATCAAATATTTATGTATGATTTTTATAAATAGATAATACGTGTTAAAGAGTGATTAGACGTACTCTTCTATGCAATAATATTTCCTATTGGTTAAAAAATGTTGTTTTCACAATTGAACGCAAAATTTTAAAGATCGATAGTCCTCAAAAAGATTTTTAAAAAACAAAATTGTGTGTAAATTTTCATTGTAAATTTCATGGTATATTTTAAAGCTCATCATTTCCCGTCATCTACCTCAAACTCTCCAAATGTTATTACACCAGAGGATTGCCCAACACTCTCCCTTCCCCCTCCACCCAACCCACCCATTTCTCTCTCTTGCCCATATTTTTTTTTTATATAAATATAAATATTATTTTCCCTTCATCCTAGCTAAGGAATTCCATTTCTTTTGATTTTATCTAAAAGGAGTGGAATAACCAAGAAAAAGAAAGGAAGAGAAGGACCTTTGGGGAGAGCTAGAGAGAGAAGAAAATGAGAGGATGAGCCCATCCTCTGTTTTCATTTTGTATAATTTCTCTGCTTAGATCTTAGTTTTTCATCAGATTTTCCCATCTGGGCTCCCCCTTCCAATGGTCAGTTTTTAAATTGAATTTGGTGTTTTTTTTTTCTCAATAAAAATTGCAATCTGTTTTCTTTTTCATCGATCAGTTTATGTATCTGAATTATGGGTTTTCAGGATTGCAAGATTGAATCTTGATTGATGAATGTAGGATCCGATGTTTTTCAATTAAATCCAGCATTTTCACTTGCTAATTGATCAGTATCGGTACTGCTTCCTACCTGATTTTCTGGATAAGGTGTGATATATCTTGTTCATTGGCTTGTAGATCTATTAGATTTAATTTTTATGATTTGTCTTTTGAATTTCCTGGATAATTGATATCAATATTTGCATCAGTTCATCTCATTTTTTTTTTGAATTCATCCACACATTTCATAGAATCGGTGAATTATTTGCTGCTCAATCCATATTCAATTGTGATAAAACAGCCTATTCGGCTTCAAAGGATTATTTTTCGTATATAATTTACTTCTTTCATTTCCTCTCTAAATTGTCTAGGATTAGGATGGTGGGAGTTTATTGAAATTTGTGGCAATTGAATATGGAATTGCAGGAAAGATGGAATCAGATCAAGGTAAGCTATTTATTGGTGGGATTTCTTGGGACACAGATGAGGATCGCCTTAAAGAATATTTTGGATCATATGGAGAAGTGATGGAGGCAGTGATCATGAGAGATCGCACCACGGGTCGTGCTCGTGGCTTTGGTTTTGTGGTCTTCACCGATCCCGCAGTTGCTGAAAGAGTCGTTAAGGAGAAGCACATGATTGATGGAAGAACTGTGAGTAGTTTATTCGTGTATATCATGTAGAGATTACAATGTATTGAAAATGCAGCAGTATGCAGTGCCTAGTATTCGTTTTTTCGTAGCTGAAAACTCCTTAATGTGTTCTGTGTAGATTCAATTGACTTCCAATTTCTAGTTTTAATAGGAAGCAAACCTGCAGCTTTCTAGCTGAAAATGGATGACAATAAACTTTTCTCCTCGGACTTGCTAGGTTTAAGATTTTCTTCTTCTTTTTTGTTGTCCATGAAATGGACAATTTATTTATTTTATTTCAAATTTCAGGTGGAAGCAAAGAAAGCTGTTCCGAGAGATGATCAGCACCTGATGTATAGAAATATTAGTAACAGTCAAGGATCACCAGGTCCCGGACGCACAAAAAAAATTTTTGTAGGAGGACTAGCATCAACTGTCACAGAGAGTGACTTTAAAAATTATTTTGATCAGTTCGGCACCATTACTGATGTGGTAGTGATGTATGACCACAATACTCAAAGACCACGAGGTTTTGGGTTTATAACATACGACTCAGAGGATGCAGTTGATAGGGTGTTGCACAAAACATTTCACGAACTCAATGGTAAGATGGTTGAGGTAAAGCGGGCAGTTCCAAAAGAATTGTCTCCAGGACCCAGCCGAAGCCCTCTTGTTGGATACAACTATGGTTTCGGTAGAGCCAACAACTTTCTAAATAGCTATGCACAAGGATATAATCTGGGCTCACTGGGGGGCTATGGAGTCAGGACAGAAGGTAGATATAATCCATTAGCTGGTGCTCGAGCTGGGCTCTCACATTTTGGTTCTCCGGCGTATGGAATGGGTGTGAATATGGATCAAGGGTTGAATTCTGGCTTTGGAGGGGGTTCGAACTTTAGTACCAATCTTGGCTACGGGCGCATTATGAACCCCTATTTTGGTGGTAATCAGAGTAGGTATAATACTCCTATTGGTTACAATACAAGTAGTAGCCGAGGAGATTCCCTTTTCAACTCTTCATCCCGAAACGTGTGGGGGAATAGTGGCCTGAACACTTCTCCAAGTAATGCAAGCTCAGGTTCATACTTTGGTTCTGGAAGTGGCAACTTTGGAGTGTTTGGAAATAATGGTGCAAATTGGGGCACTTCTCATATCACCGCTTCTCTCGAGGGTAGTTCTTCTGGCTTTGGAGGAGGAAATGTCGGCTACAGAGGTGGAGAAAACAGTTTTTCACTGGGAGCCGGAGGATTTGGACGAAATGGTGGAACAGCTGTATCCACAACATCTTCACTTACTGCATCAACCGGTGGTTACGAGGGATCTTATGGGGACTTCTACCGAAGTGGCTCAGTGTATGGGGATCCAACATGGCAAACCACGTCTTCTGAGCTAAATAATTCTGGTTCATTTGGTTATGGACTTGGAAATCCAGAAGATGTTTCTGCTAAAGAATCTGAAGATTATGTGGCGGGTTATGACATTACAAATAGACAATCCAATAGAGGTAATACTGTTCATACAATTTTTCCATGTCTTGTGCTAAAGTTTCGGGTATTGATATTTCCTGAAAATATGTGCTCGTGCTATAGAAATACACTTGAATGACTGAGATGAATGTTTTAGTAATATAATTATATTTCTAGATATGTTAGAAATCGGATAATATAACTGACAATGATAACATTTTTTACCTCGTGTCATGTAACTTAAAAGAAGCATCATGTGGAACTTACTTTTGTTTGACAATGTGAAAGTTCAAATCTTTTTGCTTTCTTGATTTGCAAAATATCATAAAAGTCTTGATTATAATTCTTATTCAGTTTGAGACGCCATGAATGTAAACATCAGAGTAATGCTATTCATAGTCGTTGATTACCATACTCAGTTTACGTGACATTACTCAATTAGAATAATTAATTATTTATTCCAATTGGGTAATATTATTCATAGTCAGCAAATATGCATAATTGATCCAATTGAGTAATGCCACGTTACGGTAGTCAACGACTATGAATAGCATTACTCCAAACATCGAGGTTGTAATCTTCTTTCCCTTTTTAGCTCGTGTGTAGAAATATCATAGAAGTCGTTAGTTTAATTTAAAACTATCCTTGCCACCATTTTTGTTATCATACTACAGAAAAACTAAAATAGATCCGACTACTAAGAGGAGCATGAAAGAATTGATGATACTTATTTATCTTTTGAGTTGTTCTTGTGTTATGGTTCTTCAGTCTTTGGTCTCTCAGCGTAGCCTGATGAAAAAAAAAATTTGTCACAATTGCTCAAGAAGGGAAAATTAGAATATAGACTGGAAATTGTAGGGTACAACTATTATAATTATGGGAAATACTCAAATATGTATCTAGACATAAGTAAGATGTACTTTAAACTAATTGCACGTTCTAAGCGTTTATATACATGCATGTATTCCAAGTCTGATTTCTTTGTTGTCGTTCCTGTGATAATTGAAATAATTCCGCTATCTATATTCATATTTAATAATCTAAAATATTTGAGCCTCACAAGTGAAATCAGAGCATTTTGATATGAAAATGTCATTTGTACTCTTCATTCGTACACAAATTTACTTGTGTTTCCACCACGTGAGGTTTATATACACTATTATTTTGATAGATTAATTATTTTAATGGCTACTTCAGGAATTGCTGCGTAGGAAATTTCAGTATTTGGATATCTGAAGACAATTGTAGGAGAAGAAACTTCCAAAAAAACACGTGGATTGTGAATTTCGTACGTATCCCTTATAGAGATACATATACCATGTCAGTTAATGGAGCTAACGGGGAGCTTAATTCAAAGTATACGTGTTCAGTGCAAGCCATTTCAAGGGATTTTATGCAGTTTTGAGGTTTGATTTCTAAATATAACTTAGTTTCCTTTCTCTGTATTTGCTTGAGATGTACATCAGACTGCGAGATATACTCTGGAGGATCCATTCTAGTTAATTTGTTCAAGAGTCTCTTCAACAAGAAAGTACCACTCGTATAACATCAAAAGGTAGAGAATTATTTTTTTGTATTATTTTTGTTTTGAACTTTTTGTCGACTGGCACAGTTTTTCCTACTTCTGGGATTTGTATTTCTCTCAGATTGTATGAGGTTCTGTTTGATTTTCTAGCGTGAAATATAAGAGGGATACCAGCTAAGGTTCCCCTTTAATAAAATACTCAATGTTATGATTCATTTTACTCTATTTTTAACTTGTTTGAAACTTCATTTGACTGATGTAATAGATGTTGTTTAAGAAACAGACTTCATGTTTGATTTTTTCAGTTGCCTAGGTTTATAATTTGTCTGTTTCATTCTGTTTTCTGCTGCTTCTTACTGAAGTTGCGCAGGTTAATTTGACTGATGCGCATTAGTTGCACAATAGTGTTCTTTATTCCGGGATTAAGCACAAAAGTGATTAGTGCATATTTGGTAAACCTTTTTGTAGATTATAAGCATTGAGTTCTACGGAATCTGTAAATAAAAAATAGATAAAAGTTGTGGGTTTTAAGGAATGAGTGTAAAAATAATGTATTTCCAGCTTATAAGTAAGTATAAACACACTCAAATATTCAAAGTCATTTTAGTTGACTGGTTGAGCATTCTAATTTGATCGAGGATTCTAGCAGTTGTATTAGGAGATTCATTCTGGGATAATGCATGACAGTTTTGCATGCATATGTTTAATGTTGACACCCCCAGTTAGCGAGAATTTCCGGGGGTGGGCATCGAGTATTTTAGTTCGGATAGTGGAAGAACCGAAACCATCCACTTTCAACCAGAACCAGAACCAGAACCATTGTTTTAGTTCGGTTATGGTTCTACCCGAATTTTTTTAGTTTTATTTTAATTATTGTCTTTTCAAGCTAAATGTACAAATAAACAAATTTTCTAAATCATACTTTGGCCTATAGGCACCAAAGTTCTCAAATAGTAATCATACTATTTGATAATAATTAATAAGTTATACGGTACTAGAACTACATCTAATAGGACATTGGTAGATTAATGGTTTTTCCTTTGGGCTTTGGGAGTAATGTGTAATGGGTTTAATTTGGTAAAGGAAAATATGAAAAGTACAAAAAATAAAAAATGCAAACTTGTAAATAAAAAAAAAAAAATTGAATTTTCAGTTTTGAACCGGCATCTGAACGAGTTCCTAAGAACCAGAACCACTGGTTCTCAATTATTTAGAATCGGATCCAGATATTTAGTGATAGGAACCGAATCATATCCGTAGGTTTTGGTCCGATTTGGAAACTTCGGTTCTGGATAAAATGTCCAGGCCTAAGAATTTCTATTGGCTCGTCTCATGAACATGTCGCGCACTATTCGTGTGGAAGCACATCCAAATATTGTCATAAATGATCTTGAGACTAGTCAATAATATTCTTCCGTTTTATACCTTGCCTCGAAAAGAAAAATTAAGTTATAGATAAGAGGTTATTTTATTAGTAAGTGTGGATTAATTTTGGGGGTAAATTTTTGTGATAATAAGGGTATGGTTTGTATACTGTATTGGACAATATTGTATTAATACAATAATCAAGATTTTAATTTCTTTGTTATCTACTTGCATGATGTAGATGACAATTAGGCAATTGATTTCATAATTGTATTTCAGTAAAGTTTCTCGGTCATTTTTAACTGTTTGGTGATAGTTTTTTTTTTTAGATTATAATTAGTCGGTCCCACAGAATGTGTAGATAAAAATAATATTTGATCAATTTATAAGTGTTTATAAACACTTTCAAACATGCTCGTAACATTGCACGGCCAGCTAACGATTATAGATAGAATGACTTGATTGAAATGAAAGTAAACTATAAGTAATCTAATTGTGTTGAAACAAAGCTCAATCATCTACTTAAAATTGGAGTAAAGTTTATAGTTTCCAACATATGGCCTCTTTAGCAAGTTGGTCTTAAAAAAGTTCTTTTATCTTACTCTTAAAAGAAGTAATTTATTTTAACTTTTATCAACAAAAAAAATTTATTTATTTTAAAATTTAGTTTTTAATTTGTAATTTAAGGAATTAAGCTGGTGGTTTACTTTTAAGTTAAAAATTCAAATAGGAGCGTGCGCTAATGTTAAAAATAAGTAAAAATTTACTTATAAGTAAATTTTAAAGGTAAAAGGTCTTGTAAACTGTTTGAGGTGAAATCACGTTGCTTCAAAGTTCAAACTCTCTTTTACGAGTAAATGAAAATGGCTATGTGTGCATAATTTTAAATGATTACAAAATTGTTTTTTAATTGACTCGTCGTATCATTGTAAAAAAATTTGAAAGCATGAATGTGTATTCTCAATTTCTAAGATTGCCACGTAAAAGAGTGTTTTATAAGTATCTAATTTGATTTTTTATTATCGACCCGTTCTCTGTTTAAAAACAAAAATAAAAAATAATTTCACGGCTCGATTTGAATATTACGATCTAACAATCTTAATTATAAAAACCAAAGCTTAATTTTGATCATACTTATAATACAATCAAGAAATTGTATGTGGAAGATTGCAAAGGAAAATATTTAATTATCTTTCCATTATGGAAAGTAAAATTAATATTGGAAAAAAATATAAGTGGAAATTAATAGGGCCCACAATAATTAATAAAAATGGAGGGCATTTTTTCTTATTATTAATTGAGTACATATTTTTGGGGGAAATTTCCAAAATTTTCAGCACCAATTTTAAACCTAAGATTTGATTTCCATTTATAAATTAAAAGTTTTGTCTTTAATTAAAAACCCATATTAACAGTCTCTCATTATTGTTCGTTAATCTAAGAGAGTTATTGTCAATGGATCCCATTTATGAACTCGAGCAAGTGAAGAAATATTATCCATTCATGGTTAATTAATTATTTCTTTTATTCACATGGCTCTTTTATTTATTTATTTATTTATTATAATTTTAAAGAATTTCTGCAAATTTGTTTCACAATATTTAATTTCTTGGATTATGATCTTGCAGACTCTTATTGTGAAGGTGAATACCAAATCTCGATGGCCAAGGACGGTTACAAAAGTTTTGAGCAAGATTCAAGGTTTGTTTTTGTGTAATATATAAGTAATCATATGAGTCGCTTTTTATTAATTATGTTCGATTCAACGTACTAAAATAAATATGAATGTATTAATTGATTATAAAATTGAAGAAGAAAAATAAGTAAAAATTTTATTTGTTTAATTATATAAATTATCATTCATCAAACGCGCCTTTGTGAATTTCTTAAATTTTAGAGGAAATTACATAATTTTCCTTCAATTTGGTGTAATATATTATACCCAATGGAATTAAATTGCATAGAACTCTAAATTTTAAAAAGAGAAGTTTAAATCTCGAGTATTGCACTCTTTCGAAAGCACTGGGTGGGGCACTGGGTGGGTGGGGTCGGTTGGACTCTAGTCTAGTCCCGCTCCGTAAAAATTCAATTTTCTTAGTGCAATTTTTTTTTGTTTAGTACATTCGATCTTAAAGTACAATCTTTTTTTTAATAGTATCTCCTCCAAAAAATTGAGTCCACTCCAACATGTGTCCCGAATGTTAAGCGACCCACTGTTTGCACTAATCTCTTTATGATCATGATTTTATACAGGAATTCAGAATTTCAGAATGCGTCAAGATGGATTTATTGAAATATCTGGTACAGTGGATCCAGATCAACTCCTGAAGATGCTTGGAAAATCAAGGAGAAGAGCACAATTATGCTGGTTTCAGTTTGGAGAGTGTTCCACCAATTTATTTATGCCAAATCGCACAACCAATGTAGCACCTGGCAGCTATGGACGGTATGATTGAATCGCCTCGATATTCATTTTTTTAATCACAGAACCTACACATTATTATTTATTTAAATTTTGTTCTCAACAGATATATCGAATTTGAGAATCCTCCTCGACCCAAGCTGCCATCAAACGATGGTCACAATAAAAAACAAGTTGATCCCAACACTCGTGAGCATCCGAAAACGAATGCGTACACTTGGGGATCTGGCCGGCTTCTGCCTCGTGCGCCGCCCAACACTCATGATCATATGCTGAATTTTGAGCAGACTCATAAGCACTTTCATGATCACGAGCCGACGCCTGTTCCAAGAACTAATGCTCATTCAGGACTTGGCCGGCTTCCGCCTCGTGCGCCACCCCTTAGCGGTGAAGGCATCAGCTGCTGCAGCTTGATGTGAGGTTCAACATCATGTTGCATCACTACAAATCTAGAGTTATGGGATACTTGGCATGGAGAAGGAAAAATATAAACCGTGTTCATTACACAGTCTAGTAATTAAATTGCATAAATCTAAAGTTTTAGTATCTCTTGAAATGTAGCATATCTAAAGTTACTAACCTTTGTTGTGTTTTTTGAGTTGGATGTTTTTTATTGTATAACTACATTTTGCCACGGGCTACAAATTTTCTTTAAGCTTTTGAGCATCTCCTACGGAGATCGAGATATGATTGTCTATTATCAATGGTTCTTGAAGCAACGAAGTATTAGACGGTGGTTTAAGCTACAAAACTAGTATGATATAATATTCGATCTTAACTATGTGGTCATTCACGTAATATCTTAACATTCAACTACTTGATGTGAGATAGAGAAATTGTGTCCAAAAACGTTGTTTGAATTCTAAAATCTAACTCGATTTAATACAATGAAAATGACCAATAAATTAAATTCATGACCTCCATAACATACCTAACACGCAACAAGACACGTACGTAAGAGATTCAACATGTATTGTTGAATATGGTTCTTGTTTCCTTTCAATTGAAAATCATAAAATCTACTCTCCAATGGTTTTCAAGGAGAAGTGTAGGAAATTTTTTTTTTTTTTTTTTGGGTTAGAAAAAGGGGCTAAATTAGTCATTTAGAGAACAAAAGCACAAAAAAAAAATTTGGAGGGTGTCTCAACTTAAATTTTAAAAGTTTTGTTAATATTTATAAATTTTAATAGCTTTCGTGAATTTGAATAGAATTATTGATAAATTCTCCATCCCAATTTCTATCCATTTCTCATTCACAATAATGAAGTATATATATTACAAAACATTGTCAAGAATTCTTGCTCTCCAAGACTCGGTTGATCTCCTAAAAATCCTCATAATCACCAATATACATTTACCTAAAATACAAAGACTATATTAAGGAAACATATTAATCAAAAGATATGCACAATAAACTCTCATATTATAGTCAAATAAATATTAATATTGTAATACCTCCTCCCCTCAAGTTGGAGCGTGTAGATCTCGAACGCCCAACTTGTGAAGGAGAAACTCAAATTTCGCTTTCCCAGTAGCTTTTGTAAATATGTCACTAATTGAACTTTGGTGGATACATAAGATGGACAAATCATCCCTTCATCACCGTGATCTCGAACAAAATGACGGTCGGCCTCTATATGCTTTGTTCTTTCCTCGAAAAGCGGATTTTGAGCAATGTACAACGCCGATCGACTATCACAATACAACTTCATACCCTTCGGATGTCGCACACCCAAGTTACCCAAAAGTTGTTTAAGCCACTTTAACTCACACATCGTTGCCGCCATTGATCGATACTCAAAGATCCAAGAAGCGATCTAGACACTGTTTGTTGCTTCTTGGTCTTCCACGACACAAGAGAACAACCAAGTAACACGAACCATCCTGTCAAGGAACGCCGCGTAAGTGGACAACTAGCCCAATTTGAGTCACACCACCCTTCTAGACTTAGGTCACTCTCAGCACGAAGTAAAATCCCTTGCCCCGGACTCTTCTTCAAATATCTCACGACCTCGAGAGCCGTCTCCCAATGATCCTCATGAGGTTGTTGCATAAATTGTGACAAAATATGAACCGAATACGCAAGATCAGGTCTCGTCACAGACAAGTAAATCAATCTCCCCACAAGTCGCCTATACGGCGCCGGATCCGCAAGAAATTCGCCCTTTGCAAGGGTCAAATTGTGATTTTGTTCCATAGGAAATGTCGCAGGCTTTGCTCCCAGTAAACCCGTTTCCGAAATTATCTCGAGTGTATATTTTCTTTGGCAAAGAAAGATTCCTTTTGGATTACGGGCTATCTCTAGCCCTAAGAAATATTTCAAAACTCCCAGATCCTTCATACGAAAGCACCTGCCAAGGTAATCTTTAAATGTTGTCAATGCAACCTTATCATTCCCTGCAATAATCAAGTCATCAACATAAACTAACACGTTGATCTGAGTTCTTCCCCTGCACAACCCAAACAACGAATAATCTGAATAGGATTGCACAAATCCATAATTCTTCAACGCTTGTGACAGTTTTGCAAACCAACATCGGAGAGCTTGTTTCAGACCATACAACGATTTTTTCAACCGGCAAACTATGTTAGGATTTGTATTCTTGAAACCTGGAGGAACCTTTATATAAACCTCCTCACTTAAGTCACCGTGAAGAAAAGCATTATGCACATCCATTTGATGTACCTCCCAATTTTTAACAGCAGCAATTGTAAGAAAAATACGAACCGTCACCATTTTTTCCACACGAGCAAATGTCTTGTTATAGTCAATTCCTTCCACCTGATGATTGCCATAGATCACAAGTCTTGCTTTGAGCCGCTCTATGCTGCCATCGGACTTATACTTAATTTTATATATCTACTGGCTCCCTAGCGCTTTCTTTCCGGGTGGAAGATGCTCTATTACCCAAGTCTCATTGTCTTCAAGGGCTCGTATCTCCTTACCCATCGCATCTCGCCATCCCGGGTCTTTCATTGCTTCTTTAAAATGCTTTGGCTCATGTCCCACTGTTACTGCTGCAAGAAAATTTCTATGTCTCACAGAAAAATGTTCACAATTCACAAAATATGTTATAGGATAGGGCGTACCTGAGGAAGATGAAGGAGCTGATGAATTCTCGGATGGACTTATTTTTCAGATAGTGTGAGTAACAAAATCACGATACCGTGTTGAGGAGTTTTGGTTCGCTTTTCCTCGCCCCTAGCTCACCGTCAACTTGCACACTTTGCTCTCCCACCGTATACTCCAGCCCCCTCATCACATGACGTCCTCATGCACTGCCGGTGCAGCACCAAGACCCCCCCCTCGAGAGTGGACGCGGCCTCCAACCCCCTCAATGCACACATCACTCCTTGGCACCCTCATCCTCACTCCATGCCCCATCCTCATTGTTTGCCGACATAGGAGTCACCACATTTCGTGGTTGGTTTGTCGCAAAAGGGAATTCTTTCTCAAAGAACTTCACATCCCTCGATACAAAGTACTCGTGTGTTTCTAAATCATATAATTTCCAACCTTTCTTCCCAAACAAATAGCCAACAAAGATACATTTACGGCTCCTACTTGCAAATTTATCACCTTTGTGTTGTTGATTATGAGCATAGCAAAGGCAACCAAATACACGAATAACATCATAAGAAGGCACTTTCCAAAACAACATTTCATATGGCGATTTAGTCTTAAGTAAAGTAGATGGTGTTCTATTAATCAAGTGACATGCTGCCAACACACATTCTCCCCAAAATTTGATTGGTAAGTTCCTTTGAAATCTTAATACTCTAGCCACATTTAAAATATGTTGGTGTTTTCTCTCAACCCTCCTATTTTGTAGTGGTGTCAATCCGGGTCGACGGGCCGGGTCGGCCCGCTCGATGAGGCCGTGTGAACGCCAGCGTTCGAAAAAGCTCGCGCCATCATGCGGGTTGCGGGCCGAGTCGGCCCACCACGAAATTTTTTCAAAAGCCCGGCCCACTTATGGGCCCGACCCGCCTCGATGAGGCCGTGTGACCAGCTGTCGAAAAAGCTCACGCCATCATGCTGCGGGTTGGGCGAGTACCCCGTGACCACCGAAATTTTTCAAAAGCCCGGCCCACCCATTGGCCCATATGGGTCGAACCCATATGGGTCAGCGGTTCGATCCGGTTCGGCCCGTATGAAAAAAAATTAATTTTTTAAAATTACTAAAAAATTAGTTACTTATTGTAATTAAAAAAAAATGTTTACATATATAACAAAAAAATGTGTTAAATTACTAAATAAAAATAAATAACAATGATAAATTCACATTTGTTAATTTTTAATTCAATTTCTATTTTTATTTATATATTTAAAGACTAAAACGTGAATGCATCATCACATCTTTCACTTTAAACGGCTCTCGCCATTTGTTTTTTTTTTTTTTTTTTTTAAATATCATTTCAAATATGAAAGTTTGAATTTTTTCGCCCATTTTTTTAAAAAAAAAAAATCAAAGCGGTTCATGTGTCTACCACTACGGGTTGGCCTCTTGACCGTGAGCGGCCCGCGGGTTGACCTTCTCTACCCGTGAACATCTCGCCCGGATTCACGGGCGGCCGGGTCCGGGTCGAGGCAGGTGGTGGGCCGATGCCCGTTCGGTCGGCCCGCTCGTCTTGACACCTCTACTATTTTGTTGTGGAGTCCCAACACAAGAAGTCTCAAAAATAATTCCATGATTTTGAATATAATCATGCAAACAATTAAACCTGGTCCCATTGTCACTTCTCACACGTTTTATTACTTGTTCAAATTGTCGTTCAACCATAGTAACAAAATTAAGAAACATAGATTCAACTTTCATTTTATTGCACAGTAAATATACCCAGACTCCTATTGAAAAATCATCCACTATTGTCAAAAAATAGGTAGTCCCACAAGAAGAACGAGCCTTGTAAGGCCCCCACAAATCCAAATGAACAAGTTCAAAAATCCTACTAGCTTTATTTGTACTAATAGGAAAACTAGATCGAGGTTGCTTTGCACGCGGACACACATCACAAGCTTTATTATGTTTCCTACAAGAGTGACTCACAGTCGGTATCATCTTCAATATTTTCTCCGACGGATGCCCCATTCGTTGATGCCATAACTCGAATGACGAGTCACCATCCACTGTCAAGACCTTTACTTGAGGAACATCACGGAAAAAATAAAGTCCATCCAATCTTTCACCCGCTCCAATCACCTTCCTCGTCGGTCGGTCGGTCCTGTATAACACAAATATTATTAATGAATTGGACAACGCAATTTGATTCATTGATTAATTGAGTAACAGAAATTAAATTGCATGTTAATTGTGGGACATAAAGCACATTATCAAGCTTCAATCCTCCTGGCAACACGACACTCCCCTCTTGATTTGCTTTTGTCGTGTTTCCATCCGGCAATCCCACCGGGTAGTGTTTCACTTTTCTCACATTTCTCAAAATAGATAAGTCACACGTCACATGGTTCGATGTTCCTATATCGATAATCCAACTAAAATCACTGTTCTTACCATGCAGGCGATCTTTTGTTTTGGCCAAGTTCAAAAAATCAAGAAGTTGCTGTAGTTGCGTTGTTGAAACACCCAGAAGACCCATTGCTTGGCCGCACCCTCCAAGCCCCGAGAGCTTCCCCGCTGCCGCCTGCACAAAGTTTCACCGCATAATTTTATTTGCACGGACAAAGTGGTGCACTGTAACTCGCACGCCCACCTCCCGCCTCGTGTCCGTCCTCCACCACGACTCGGTCCCTTTCCTCCGCGAGGTCGGTCCCCCCACCATTCGGGGAACCCGTGTAATTGAAAGCAAGAGGATTCATCATGGCTTTCTCTATTACAATGATTGCAAAACTTGTCAGTATTATCCACAAAACGAGACTTACCACGCATATCAGGCTGAATTGCGAAGGCCATGATACTATCTCGTTCGTCCTTGGATGAGGACAACTCTCATCCACGCAGTCTTTCCGCTTGAATCACTTGAAGAAAATGATGTAGTTAGTCCTCTTCTCTCAAATTTTCTACCTGCGTGACTATGCTACACGTGCAACCTCCACACTTACAAACCGGCACCTTCACATATGTGGTCAGTTCGTCCCAGATTTTTGACAAACGACCAAAATAAATTGCCACAGTCTCGATTTTTCCTCGCTTGCACTCCCCAAGGACGTTTTTAACTAACATATACGAGTGCCGCTTATTACACAAAACCTGTTTTTGAGATTGTTCCACAGGAGTTGTGCATCATCATATTCTCCAAGTGTCGACCGAATAGACGGCTCAATGGTGTTGGTCAGCCATGACACCAACATCGAATGCACAGCTATCCAATCCTCAAGTTTCTCTCTGTTATTGGCTTCGGAACCGTCCCTTCCACAAAGCCAAATTTCCTCTTCGCCTTTAGCGAGGTTCGAATTGCCCTCGTCCATTCATCGTAGTTTTCACCACGTAATTGAATCGGGGTAATGATGTTGCCCGGACCGTCACTCGATCCAAGATGATACGTCATATCTCCTTTCTTTTCTCCCTCTCCGCCAGCCATGATCTCTCGTGGAGGTTACAGTACTGTATAAAGAAAAAAAAATTGTGTTTGCCCTAGGATTTCTCTACGATGGCTCTGATACCATGATAAATTCTCCACCCCAATTTCTATTCCTTTCTCATTCACAATAATGAAGTATATATATTACAAAACATTGCCAAAAATTCTTGCTCTCCAAGACTCAGTTGATCTCCTAAAAATCCTCCTAATCACCAATATACATTTACCTAAAATACAAAGACTATATTAAGAAAACATATTAATCAAAAGATATGCACAATAAACTCTCTTATTATAGTCAAATAAATATTAATATTGTAATAATTATACATAATTTATAAAATTTCAATAGAATTCTATATTATAAATTTCAATATATTCTTATGGATTTCTATAAATTTTTATGGATTTATGGTCTTTTTATTAAAATTAGTAATTCCAAATTGTTTTTATTGTAAATAGTTCAAGTGACTGTCTACGTAAACAAATATTTTGAGTAGAATTTTGGAAAGAGAAAAATTCTTGAAATATAAAGATGTAAAAACTTTTTTGAGTCAAATAGATGAATAATCTGATAGATTGGAAGGTATACAAATCCGACAGCTGTGTCACCTAAGCTCCTAGGGAATAAACTAATAAATAAGTAATTCATCGTCTCCAAACTTGAAGTACAATTATATCCATTGTTTGGGGGGATTTACATTACTATTATCAATTTCCTCAGTTTTGAATTAAAATTTTTTTTTTTATTAAAGAGCAAGGCTTTTTGAAAAAAAAAAATTGAAATAAGGTTTAATTATCACTTTTTTATATATATATAAAATTTCATCTTTCATATCCGAGACTAGATGATAGATATTTAGGATTCATTCTTTTCCAAAATCAGTTGTTTAACCATCTTATATAAAAAATTATTTTATAGCTCAAAAAGATAATTTACATGTGTTGCAGTTGACGAGTAAATCTTTTCAGATAAAAAAAGAATTTTTAGTGCTATATTGATTTTATAGTCCAATATCTAATTGTATAATATGATTTTAGACTAATTATCTAATTAATATTTACCAATAGATTATTTATATTTTTCAGCCAAATTGTTTGGTTCAACAAATGGTCATGGAGTATCAATAATGAAATTTCAAATACGATTTTTGACAATTGTAAAAAAAAATAGTAAAATAAAAAATAAAAAATTTAATAATTTTCATGCTAATATAAATTGAAAATCGAGAACAAGAGTTTACTACAAAACTTGTGGACACAAATTGAAGAAAAAGGCAAGAAGGAGATATGCATAAGAGAAGAGTTGGATTGAACTTTTGAGAGGTGGAGATATAATTTCTAAAGAATTTGGTATTCATATTCATGAGCTCGAAATTCATATAAATCTGCTTAAATCTTCTAATTAATGAAATCTTTTAAAATCTACTAGTAATTGAGGACATTGAAATTTCTAAAGAATCTATTTGAATTTGAGTTGATGACACTTAAATTTTTTATTAAATCTATTAAAATATGAGTTGGAGATACCAAAATTTACATGGATTTTTAAAATCCATTTAAATTTAAGTTGAGAACACTCTTTCAATTTTTGTGGGTCTATTTATAGTTTATAACAATATAAGGAGCTCAAATGAGACAACACAAAGATCCGGGGAAATATTTGTAATAAAATTGTGTAATGACATAAAAGGACCTCGTGGATGAAGTAAATCAAAAAGAGAGACAACATCAATCCGAACAAAAGTGAGGAGGGCAATATTGTCAATTAACTCAACTAGGGTTTTGAGCGCGAGGTATAAAACTCCTTCTCACCTTCTTATTTCACTCCATTCACCTCTTAGGGTTGGCCTTTGCACCGCCGTTCGGGCAATTGAGGATTCAACGGAACCGTAGGAACAACCACCAGCAACCATGGGTAACAGATCAATTAATTCGGTTCACATATTGTTAACAATTAATCGTAACTTTGAAGAAAAAACATGAAGGAAACTGTGCTTGTATACAGGTATTTCACGGGATTCGATGCACAAGAGGCGTGCCACCGGAGGCAAGAAGAAGGCCTGGAGGAAGAAGAGAAAGTAAGTTTCATGCGTCTTACTTCCTAGTAACTTTAAACCCTTTATCACATTGGCAGTTATTCTGATTTATTAGGCTTCCATGTTTAGTGTACATATGCTCAAATCGCTTTGTTGGATAATTGATTGTAAATAGGCCCTTTTTTGAATGTCTATTTAATTGAATTTTTAATTTGAGTAAATTGATATTCGTTAGGATTTGATGCTATTTTATATAAAATTTGTGACGTCTTCTGCTCCTTTGTGTGATTGATGGACGTCTTCCAATATTAAGAAGTGAATTCGTATGAATATCTTCAAGAATATGTCACCTTTTGTCACAGTATTGTACAATTTTGCTAAATTGGATCCATCTGTTATATCAGATTTTTGTCTCAATGGTTGAATTTTGTTTTAATTGAATGTTAATGGATTTTATTATGGGCTACTGATCCATACATGAAAACATAGCCATCGTTTGGTTGGTTAATATTTTAGTGGCATGAGCTTTTGATTATTAAACATTTTGATGTAGACATTACAATGTAAATCTATTTTACGTGTCTTATTACTGGATGCATTATGTTTCTTAGGTGTTTTTTGATTATTAATTGTATTGGTATATTCCAAGGTATGAGCTTGGAAGACAACCAGCAAGCACAAAGTTGTCAAGTAACAAAACCGTGCGAAGGGTGAGGGTCAGAGGAGGTAATGTGAAGTGGCGTGCACTGAGGCTGGATACAGGGAACTACTCTTGGGGAAGTGAAGCCGTGACCCGGAAGACTCGTATTCTAGATGTGGTTTATAATGCATCGAATAATGAGTTGGTGAGGACCCAAACTTTGGTAAAGAGTGCTATTGTGCAGGTGGATGCTGCACCATTCAAGCAGTGGTATCTGCAGCACTATGGAGTTGATATTGGTAGGAAGAAGAAGGCTGCTGCCAAGAAGGAAGGAGAGGTAGGAACATTCTTTGTTTATTCCTGTTTTAATGATTACATTAGTTTATAGTTCTCTTTTATTTGTGATGATTTTATGCTAGGTTACTAAACCATGCGCAATTCTTTTATAGCTCTATGATTGGTTTGTACTCTATGCTCAAATGACTATGATACTAAGATACCTATTAGCAACTGAACTACGTATCAGCTCAGCTTGGATGCTGTTGATAAATCTTGCTTGCAGTAATATATGTTGGATGCGCAATTGATGTTCTTAAGAAGCAGGAACTAGTCGCAAAAAGAGTCTTAATTAGACAAGTATCAAGAACAATGGATAATATGGCACATTGCATTCTCTATTGTATTATTGTTGTTTGATTACAAAAGGTAGCAATTCTCTCAAAGGTGAGGTTTTATAGCCTAATATTGGGAAAAAACGAGAAGGCTATGAACTTTGTTTGCATTATCTATCTAAAAAGGGATCAAAATATAGATAAGAGAGAAATACTTCTTTTCCAATCTTTTGATTCATAATGTTTGAATGGGCTTCAGGAGACTGAGACTGCTGCTACTGAAGAGGCAAAGAAGAGCAACCATGTCAAGAGAAAACTTGAAAAACGTCAACAGGATCGCAAACTTGATGCACATGTGGAGGAGCAATTTGGCAGTGGCCGTTTATTAGCTGCAATCTCCTCACGTCCAGGCCAGTGTGGCCGTGCTGATGGGTATTCTTATTCTCTGAATCTCCTCTTTCTCTTTCTCAGCATCAATCCAAACACATGTAGCAGCATCAAGTCTAATTATAGTTTGCTTAGGTACTGTCTATAATCTTGTTGAAATGAACTCCCTCCAGCTATATTGGTATCCATTTTTACAGGCAATTTTTTAAAACATTGCAAAATGTCTTATTTCAAATAAGATCCATTCCAAGGTTGCATGAGTTTGAATGCAGTTAAGTTTTATTTGAAATAAGTATCATGTCCTGGACACACATTACACATTCAATACTTGTAGCTTTGTAGATGTCAAAATGTGTTGTACTACTCAATATTGTACTGTGACACATATATAAGACACTAGCTACTACTACAGTCCGTGCCTGGTTCTTGGAGCCTTGTCCTATATACTATATAGTAGATAAATTTGCATTGGGTGAAGTTTCATGAACATGATTTCACCATAGTTCAAGCTATTGCTCAAATTTGATTTACAAGAAGTTAGTAGAACTTTTAGGTTTGCAAGGTTTTATTGGGATTGTTGCGGAACATCAGAATATGTATAATATATGGTTTTATTAGAGCGATGGGATTTTATATACACATATATGCTTCTGATCTTAAGAAGTTAGATATCATTGTCAGCATTTTTACATCTCTTTTAAATGTTTCTTATATACTTATCTAATTTTTTAAAGTAATTTTTTATCATTAATCAGGTATATTTTGGAGGGCAAAGAGTTGGAGTTTTACATGAAGAAACTCCAGAGGAAGAAAGGGAAGGGTGCTGCCGCCTAAACTCTTGTCGTTCTCCCTCCCAAAAGATATCCCCTTGTTTTTCTTTATTGTTTTTCTTTACAATGGGATGAGTAGAAGTTTGCTTTTGCTTTCTAGTGTTGGATTGAACTTCAACTGGTTACACTAGTGAATTTTTCAAGGAGGATTATGTTTATTTTGTTTTTGTTCGGTGATATCATTGAGTTTAAACTTGGTGGCCGTGCTGTTACGTTCCAATATAAACACCATGTACTTCAAGGTAACAGGATTAAGAGCTCAACTATCTCTAGTTCATTTTAGTGAACAAGAAAATCTTGATGTTCAATTATTTATAATACTAATTATATTAAGTTGGGTTGAGTAAAATTATTGAGATTGGTTGCTATTCTCTCCCCATCAAATGTACATGTAGAGATTGTTATTAAGATTCTTTGGTAAAAGAGTTTTAACGTGTCTCGTTATACAGTTCTTGGAGTTAATAGTAAATTTGTGTCTAGCAAGCAAGAGAAAGAACTTCCTTATAACTTCATGTCAAAATATTTTCAACTTTTATCAATAAAGATTTGTGCATTCAAGAGAAATTTTAGAAACAATGTGTTAAAACATGTGTTCCTTGTAAGGAGGCAACATGTTAATGCATTCAAACAAGAAGAAAGTCGTACAACATCGAACAAAAGAGAATTTTCCGTTATGGTCATAGCAAAAATTTAAATGTACAAAATGTTTTTGTTCTATTAGTATGTACAATTTAAATATAAAACACAATTAGTACACATTATTAGGTCGTACTAAACATTAAGTTCAACAAAATTTTAACTTTTTTTTTTTTTTTTTTTTTTTTGAAAAATATTGCCTAGTACCATCTAATTTACTTAACCAAACATGAAATTAATAAAATTGAAAAGCTGCTAACAAATCCTCCCATAAGATAGGCAAGAAGAACAACAACTCCATAAATCATGCTGCCATAGGTTTAGACAACTCTCCAGAGCAGGTGAGTGGTGTTATTGGTCGAAGTTCCTCGATTTCCTTTACAACTTGGCCTTTGTCTGCTTCGAACAATTCATCCTCTGTAAATAAAATTAACTCTAAACTATAACTCGTATACACAATATTTCATGTTTTGAGTCAAAGAGTGGATAGAAGTGAACAAGATTGGAGAAGAGAGACACGTGAAATGCTTGTTCGAACTAGACAAGATTAAATGTCTTGTCTAATCTAATTTGACATACCAAATATACACATACAATATAACGTGTCATAGTAACATTAGAACTTGGTGACTGGTGAGCATGTTTGGCAAGCAAAACCGTATCGAACTGGACAAGATAAAAGAAGAAACGTGTAGTACTGTATTTATTCATTGTCATGTCGGTCCAAATCATCTTATCAAACAAAGAGTATATTTGGTACGCAAGATTGTCAAGCTAGACCATATTAAAGAAGAGAGACTTTACGTGACATAATAATATGAGGACTTGGGACATAAGAATCCAATACCTCTATCCATGCTGAAGCCATCAAAGAAGCGTAGAAGCTTGCTTCTATTTGCAACGAGCAAGTTGACAATGTCAGCAGGTTTATTTTGATTAGCCACAAAAAGCTGCCAGATGCCCAATATGAAATTAAATACTTGAATTAAGAAAATATTGTGAAATTTAGTCTTTGTTTGGTTTTGCTTAAAAAGTTGATAAAAATCTGAATCAAAGTCAACAATTAATTTTAACCGCATATTTTATGCGATCCACAATTTTTATCAAAATATGCTAAAAAGTAGGTTTTTTGCAAAACCAAACAGACACTTATTTGGTTTAAGTGACGAGGTGAAACCTTGAACACGTGAAATGCATCAATTTGGATGCTCTTGTGTGATTCCTGCAACATAAAATATTTATCATATACGGATACCCATACAAAGCTCCATAATTTAGCTATTAAATTTAAAAAAAAAAAAAATCTAAGTAGGCATCCCTCGATAAACATACATCGCATATTTCTAATTGCAAAAATCGAGAAGTGGATGAAAAACAGCTTGGTTATATGCTAAAATGTATATATAGTTAATTTTGACCTCCAGTTGAACATTGACCCTTTACTTGTTATCGTTTAACATCTTGAGTCGAGTTCAAAAACATTGCAAAACATCCATCACATAATCACACACACACGGATACGTTGCAAAATAAGTATAGAACAAGATGGCACTCACTGAAATCAATGGGAAAACAGAAAGTATTTACCCTAAGAAGATTCATTAAAACCCTCATGTTATCCTTGGAGTTGACATAATGTATCATCACGCTAGAATTCGAGCGATCAAGCAAAATATCTCCCAGAAGCTGAAAATCAATATTGGCCATCAGTATAAAAAGGAATTTTCTATGTTCCTAATAATAAGTCTATGAGCAAATGTAGCTTTGATTAGATTTAAACGGGCCGTTAACGTTGAATTATAAACATAACGTTTTTATTTGTCGAAATCTAAAAAACTAAGTGCACTAAGATTTTATCTACTTTTTTTCTTCCTTAATAATGTCCACTACCATTCAATACTAGCCTATCAAACATGTCACGAGAACAACAAAAGTGGTAGCCACTCCTGGTGCAAAAACAACATATATAGAAACAAGTTTGAGTGGCACAAATAATGCATTTCACAGGCACAAGTTCACATCAGCTGTTCAAAAATGAGAAAAAAAAATAAAAAAAGTGAAATCTCAGACGCTTTTGTACCTTAATGGCATGTCTCCTAGTCATGTAATTCGTAGATTCCAGCAACTTTGAGTTGAATTCAGCAAAGAACTAGAACCAAGGGCATAGCAAGGAAAATGTTAGTATGTTAGAAACCCAAATTATAGATATTAAGTTACATAGATGAAACTTTAAAACGATAAGAAAGTACTTGGGATTTTGCTTATGAGCACCTTAAGTAACTTAGTTCGTGTGTATCAAAAAGATCTCAGTAAATGAGTCGCTGATCAGGTGGCTGGTGAAAAGAATACATACCGTATTATTTGAAACAAAGGCCAGAATTTCTATCGTTGGACGGACCTGGCTTTAGGAAAGGGTGTACAAGGGATATTAAAAGTTGGGACAATTGGGAAATTTTCCAATTATCTTGGGAAGTGAGGTTGTATAGATGTCAAACAGTTCAGATTTGCTTCTAAAAATTCATTCGACTGAATAAAGGCGACTAGCCACAACAGGGACACACTAATAAAAAATGTTTGGCATTGCATATAAGACAAAACATAAGTGCTAATGTGTGCAATAAATATATGTTGGGTACCTCGACATTTGTCAAACAAGCTCTAATATCTTTGTAAAGTACTTATAAGTTCCTTCGTTTTAAACAATCCGAGAAGGATCCTACCAGAAACCGCGGGTCCAAAAGAAAAGGCCTAGATGCTAAACTTCTTCGTTAACATATTTGGTAGACAATTGTGGAGAAACTGATAAGATCTTTTTCTTTCTTCATACTGTCCAGTTTTGTCCAGTCTACCTTACCAAACATGACATGTCAACTAATATTAGATTGTGAAATAATGAGAACAAAACATACCCAACTATAGTTTCCAACGAGAAATTCTGCTACCGTGGACTTATGCCTTGTCACAAGCTCCTGATAAAAAGTGCATAAACTATAAATATTTAAACATGATATTCTAAGGATACACATGAAAAGAAAGTGAAAAAGAAACATGTTTCCTCCCTGAAATGAGACATAATCAGTCCATGGTATTTTATGAAGATATTGACCTCGATAAAAATATGAAAGGTTGCCATTTCAGTAATACATGAAACAGACATCCAATCACATATGTGATATGGATTCACAGTAGTTTGATTAAAGAATCAGAACGAAACAAACGCACTTTAGCCTTGTGATTATTCACCAATGAAAGGCTTTCAAACAAGCACAGGTTTTACAAAAATAAAAGTAAAACCTTAAAGGTAGATAAATAGATAGAGAGAGAGACCTTAAAGGTTGCTGCAGCATCCGAAGCAACATCAAAATTTGGAAGTTGCACGTAATCAAAAAACTTCTTCATTTGATCTGACTTCAAAACATATCTACAGAGGTGACAAATTAAGAACAAAAAAAAAAAACTTCCATAATATTTGAAATTTCAAAAAGAGAAAAAGATGAAAGGAAAATGAAATAACTTGTTGCAGACATAAAAAGGTAGCTATCGAAAAAATTCCAAATGGAGGTTCTTACCGAGCAACAATCTGATGTCGTATACATTCCCTTAACATTCCTCCATAATGCAAAGCAATGACTGGATCCTCGTACCTGCAACAAAATGAGGAGAAAACAAATGATATATGTCTGCATGTGTGTACAAAAACTACAAGTTTCATTGCCAAGAACTATTTAAAAGTAATTTAAGAATGAGTCGAAAAATTCGACTTTTTAGTAATTGTATTCATGCAGAAGAACTATCACATAACTCCTTGTAACTCAACGACCCATATTCAATTTCTTGGATGAATATGATAGTAGGGTCAGGATATCCACCCACCTGCCTCCGAACTGGATGTGAAGGTCTCCTCTCATCTTATAGCAGACACTGATGGCGCCTACCACTCATCGAGATTGTGTGGTTGCGTTGGTTTGGAATGGAATGGACATTACAATAAAAAGACTTCAACTTCTTTTTCTTTTCTTAGTATTGTTCTATTATTGTTCCGTCTATCTTATTAAACAAGCAACCGTAGTATAAGTTTCTACATTCAAGCTCAAAGATTTGAGACCATCTCTTCTTACCATCACAAGTAAAAAGCAATCCTCTTAGATTTCAAAATATGCATTAAGCATTAGAAAATAACTTCAAATTCATTGCATTTATTAGATTAAGAACAAGCAAACTGGCATTCTATATGTAAATCACAGTGGCAGCTCACCCAGGTATCAACTGATCCATAAGATCTAAATTGGCTTCCAAGTATTCAGAAGCAATCAAGCGTGAATTAACCAGTTGCCTTTGCAAATTTGCAACAACTTGGGTGGCATCCTTACGAGCCTACGAATAAAATGTTGCATCCATGATAAGCAAGCAGGGACGGATACGGCGCTGATTGTCTCCAAATATGCTAAGGGACAACTGGACAAGTTGTTTGTGGCAGAAAAAGGTTTATTAACGATATTTCTTGCTTACCTCGAAGTTTAATTCAGGGAGACAGAGAATGAGAAGGCGCAGTGTGTCATCTTTGAAGAACTCTTGAGTCAGTTGCACACAGGCTTCTGGAACAGGTTGACATTCACCGTTGCCATAAAGAATCGACTTCATTTCAGCGATGAGGATATCTAATTCTTCCACCTAAATCAAACATATACAAGCAATGTATATAGATGAATCTTATTAATGGATGCAAAGATCCCTGAACTAACCAAAAAAGAAAAGAAAAAATGGATAACTATAAAACATTTACGTATTTGTGGGTAGGCGGGTGGTGTGTCGAACCACCTCTTCTATACAGATTTTGCCAATGTCATAAAACATGTATCTGATCGGGCACGTTGAAGACACAATTTTACATATGGGTAGCGGAACTCAAAGTATATGCTTGCTCCAGTTATTTTGTTGAATCGCTTTTAAATGAGATGGTTCAACATGACTGTGCGCGCAAGTGCATTTTAATCGAAAATTCATTCTCCTATTCACTCCTTGTCCAACATATACAATTCCAAACACATTTTTAGCCAATTTTCCAAATATAGAAGAAGAGGAAGATAAGGAAAGAAAAGACAAATGCACCCTGCATGTTATAATCAAAACAGCCTACAAAATTCGAAAGGAAAAAACAGCCCAAACAGAAAAAGCTAAAAGAAAATATAAGTACGAAAAATAAATAACCTTGTCAAAACGCTTGTGTGTATCGCCACCACCATCGCCACCCGAATGGAGGCACAAAAGGGAGGCCCTGGTTTGTCTCACGACGTCGACAGGAAGCCGAGGTTTCTTCGATTTGAACAGATGTTTCATTGAACTGCTGCCCAAACCCTTTGCAACAAATTTCTTGAAGTTTAAAGACGAACCCGATCTCTTCAAACTCTTCTCCATCACATTATTCTTCTTCTCTCCTCCTTCAATCTTTTCCATTTCTTCTTTCCCCGAAATCGGATCCGGGGATACAGATTCAGCCAGCATATTCAAAAAAATTCTTAATAATAATTGAAATTATCAATGTTGAAGGCCAAAAGGGAATGAAATTGAAGAATTTTGGGAAGGGATAATGAGAATCGGATTTGCCATTAATGTTTATTGTTTTTGGGTTGTTGTTTCTGAAAATATAAGGAGAGGGTTATGGGATCGGTTGCTATATTTCTATATCCTTGCGGCATTATTTCTATTTTTGTTCACCATGTTTGTACCCTGCACATTTGCCTCTTTGTCATGGAATACTGCTTCCTAAATACTTGGAGCTTTTGAAAAAAACACCCACCAACTTCCTCGACCTTTCAAATCAAGAGACGTTAGCTTCCATACATAAAATTATGACTTAAGCTTTATAGTTTATAGTAAACAGTCGCTCGGTTATGACTATTGTGATCCGTTCTCCCGACTGGGTTGCTCTGATAAAATTATCTCATGCCCCATGTTTAGTATAATTTTTTTTTTTTATTTTAAATTAGTCAAACATTATATTTATTTACATATTTTGTATCAATTTTTTATCTAAAACACGTTGTTTATAATTTAAAAAAAGTTTTACCAAATAAGTATGTTCTACCCATCTGCTCAAATCCTTATAAAAATCACGATTTGTAAGTAGCACGATGCGCATCCTTTTTTATTAAATGATTTTAAAGTGACCTTTGTCAAAAATGCTAGTAAGGTGGCAAGTGAGCACCGCCCATCATGGGCCCAAGTTCATCCTTAGACAAGTCTGGCAAAAAAAAAGGGTCGAGCTTAGATTTCACAAGCCAGGCTCGTGAATCACTTTTGTGACCGTTGAAAGCCAACGGATCACAAAAGTGACTACTTTAGTCCTTAGTTTTTTTTTTTTTCTTTTTTTAAAACGGTCATTTTTTTTTCCATATAAATTTTAGAAAAAAAATTCATTTAAAAAAAATGAGTCGAGTTCATGGGCCTACTTGGTTCGGGCTCTCATTTAGGAGACGAGAGTCAGTTGGGCCCCAGTGGTCAAGAGGCGGATCCGGGGGTGGCAACCACAGGGCAGTAGTCCATGGCTACTCAAGCCCAGATCCAAAAGCCTAATGTAAATTTTTAAAAAAAAAAAAAAAATTGTCTAAAAGTCACATCCAAGTGACTTGTTTTAAATTAGGTCAATTTCAAAATTGTCGATAAGTCATACTCTTCAACAATTTTTCATCTTAATTCCAAAATTATCCGTGTGATTCATATTTGCCCTCAAGACTGTTCCACCACCACCACCACCACCACCACCACCACCACCTACTTTTGATGATGGATTTCGAAAAGACTAACGACGGAAAAGCGGGGAGCAGCGTTATAATTACAATATGGAGTATATAGAAAATTCAAGTAGAAATATTGAAGGGTTTCTTGGATTGGGAGGTGCAATTTTGACTAAGATATATCTTTGTGGTGCATTCTCCAGGACCATCGTCACTCATATTTATGGTTGCGCGATCGGGCCAACAATGGTGGTCATTGCTCTAATGTTTATTATAAGACCAGATGAGGTCACAAACAATTCAGATTATCCGATTGATTTTTATAGCATATGCCTCCTTTTGGTCGCTTATTTGATGGGTGTCATGCTTGTTGAAGATTTTGCCGATTTGAGCCACATGCAATTATAGTATTCACAGTAATTTTGTTTATTCTACTGTTTATCCTCATCACAATCCCTATAATGTTGTGTTTTTCTCCAGAGACAAGAGTACCAGCAGAAGAGACACTTCTATCAGAGTCACAGAAATAAGAACTTATGAAATATGAAGACGATACTCAAGAGTTCATTTTTAGTGAAGTTGAAGATGAAAAACCAAAAGAAGTAGAAAGTGAGTATCTCCAACATTCATCACGTATAGGAGAAATTCTGAATAAAAACCTGATTGTGTGGGTTGAGGTGGAGAAAATATTGATAAAGAGATTGAGGATATTGAAGAACAATTACACGTACGAGAATGTAAAGTTGCAGATGAAATGGATGATGAAAATTTTCAACAAAAATGTATTATGCAAAACAAGATCACAAAATATTTCTTTTGTATTGTTAGTCATGTGTGTTGTTCGATCATGTATTATATACAAGCGAAGTATCACAAAATATTATCATAATAGAAATGAAATAGAATTCGCATATGTACTCAGAATCTTAAAATGGCAATCTTTAATTTTTCTTGTCAAAACAGTATCATACATACTAAAACAGTATCACAAAATATTATCATAATAGAAATGACATAGAATTTGCATATGTGCTTAGAATTTTTATAATAATATGTTTTCGAAATGGTCTCGACGAGACGATCAAGACCAGTTGCTTTGCCACTGCGTACGATAGATTTTACCCATTTGAAGTCGCTTCTTTAGCTTAAAATGACAATCTTTAATTTTTTTGTTAAAACAGTATCATACATCTTCTGAAACAATATCACAAATAAATGTATATTAATATATTAGTATTATACATGAAAATATATTGTTCTTAAAATACTCCATTAGTAATACAAGTCCATTGATACTGTTTGCATTCAATAACATTATCATAGATTAAAACAGTATTATAGATGTTTTACTAGTTGAAGTAATTAAATTGTTCTTAAAATATTCCATTAGTATTATAAGATCATTGACACTATTTGCATTCAATAACATTATCATAGATTAAAACAGTATCATATTTTAAACATTATCATAATAAAATAGTATCAAAGATAAAAGCATGATGTAAGTGTACCATAGCACAAAACATTATCATATATAAAACTAAGTACAAGATGCTTTAATAGTTGGACTAATGATATTGTTCTTAATATGATCCATTAGTAGTACAATATAATAGGTTTAAACATTGTCATAAATAACAGTATCATATGTTAAATATCAGTATCATGGGTTGAAATATTATCATAATAAAACAGTGTCAAATATAAAAGCGTAGTATAAGTATATCAATGCAAATTATATAAATAAAACATATCATAGATAAAGCAAAGAGATTAAAACAGTATCATATGATGAAACATTATCATAATAAAATAGTATTAAAGATAAAAGTATGGTATAAGTATATAAATTCACATTATCTAGATAAAATATTATCATAGATAAAACAAAGAGATTGAAATAGTATCATAAGTTGAAATATTATTATAATAAAAGCGGTATCAAAAATAAAAATATGATATAAATATACTAATTCATATTTATCTAAATAAAACAGTATTATTGATAAAACAAAGAGATTGAAAGCTTGTTAACATAGGTTGAAATATTATCAAAGATAAAAGAATGATATAAGTATATCAATTCACATTAATTCAAATAAAACGATTATCATAAAAACTAAGCACAATATTTTAATGGTTGAAGTAATGATATTGTTTTAATAGATTGAAACAGTATCATAGGTTGAAACATTATTATAAGAAAATAGTATCACAGATAAAAGTATGATATAAGTATACCAATTCACATTATCTAAATAAAAATATATCATAGATAAAACAATATCATAAAACTAAGCACAAGATATTTTAATGGTTGAAGTAATGATACTGTATTATAGGTTGAAACATTATCATAATAAAATAGTATCAAAGATAAAAACATGGTATAAATATACAACTTCACATTATCTAAAAAAAACAGAATCATAAATACTAATGACTTAATATATCAATATATTAAAGGTATCTTAATATTTCACTATCATTAAAAACAAGAAAAAAAATCAGCAAATTTCACTATCATTAGAAACAGTATCATATATTGAAACAGTATCAAGCATTTTACATGTTCTAACATAAAACTCTAACTCAGAGCAACTATATTATCAAAAACTAGTTGAATCAGTTGATCCAAACTCCATTCATTAATTGCATTGCATATGTTTCAATTGGAACAATATCTTAACATTTTCATGGTTATTTTTAACCGAAAATGGTTTCTTTATACTAAAAATAAAAATAAAAAAATATGTTCGCCGTTGAAATAACAGCTTTTGAATTGTTTGTATGCGGTTACAGGTTACGGTGAGAAGAATCAAATACAAGAAGAAGATGAAAATTGCTAAAAGTAAATTGAGGAGTTTCTAAAAAGATAGTTGGATGATTTCGTGGGTTTTTATGTGTTTAAATGGCAGTTTTTGCAATTGGATGGCATATTGGTCTTTTAGTAATAAAGTATGACTTTAGTTGAATTAAGATTAGATCATATGACTTTTCAGCCCACCATGGCATTAACTGTGACCGGCCTAAAATTTTTCCATAAAAAAATTATATTAGTTTAGTCCAGTCCAACTTGTTAATTCATTTTTTTTTTGGCCAATTAAATACCCACATGACCCAAACTAGGACCATTGTAGACCAGCACTTTTCGATTCCACATAATTCAAACTTTAGAAAGTTCAAAATTGGAAAGTAAGCTTGAATTTTATAATTTGTTGCAACTTCCACTATTTGGTGTTGAAATATTATTTTATTTTCTAGCTTGGTTGTAATATTGTTGACGCCGGAACCGCAACGTCTACGTGTCAACAGATCTCCAGTCACTCCTCTGTCAACCTGTATGTTACCTGCACACTCGGACAATCGTTAGGCACCAAGATCTCAGAAGAAAAAGGGTCCATGATCGTTGGTACTCCGACGATCAAGTCAATCTTGGTATAAGAATAATACACGGGAGCGAAAGTAATTGGGTGTGGGAGAGACAAGCGCATGCAGATTTGAGCGAGTTTATGTTGAAATTATGGGTGCAAAAGAGCGCACCTTGGAACAATAGGAGACGTTGTATTTATAGCAGAGTCCTAGTTGATTTAGGAAACAAATCAATCAGATACCTGATCGGATCCTCGTCCTTATAGGGTAGGGATCATTCATTGTCAAGACAATCTCCAAGATTATCTATCTTATTTGAGTTTATCACGTTGCCTCAATTCTTAGGAGATTACGATTCGGTTTTCTTGTGAGGATACGTGTGCCAATCCAACGCAACATCTTCCACTAACTCTCCTGGTCATTCCGAATATCGTCTTCGCTCGCTAGTTATAGTAAATGCGAGCCCGTGAGCTCCATGGGTCGGCCGTGAATGTCGAGGCCCTCTCTGGGCCTCGTGATACTCTAGTTCAAGAATGCTAAGATGTCTGAGGCCCTTTTAGAATTTACGAGGCCCTCGCTAGGCCTATATGGGGCTCCCGTTGGGCCTTTGCTTACGTAGATGCACTATCAAAATCTGGTGGTAACAAATATTATCCTGTTATGTATAACTTATTTATATGTTGTTTCATTAAATATATTATTACAATATAATTGTACATAACACTATTAAAGAGTTTAAATATTTTGTGCATCGACTACATAGCTTAGTTTTAGATAAAATAGATATAGATTATATTATAAAACAATTTTTGTGCATCGACTACATAACAATTTTTGTTGAGAGAGACCTTGTTAATAAAATATATATATATATTCTATTATAGAAGAATTCGCAGTTGTAAAAGATCATCGGACACAACTTTCTTTAACTAGTTCTATATCTTGAATATTTTTGTGTAATGACTTATTGTAACATTTTTAAAGATTATGACATATAAAAAAATATTAGATTTTCATAAAAATAAGTTAAGTAATTGTAGTTTGAGAAAAAAAAAATTCGGGTACCTCTCTCCCAACCCATCTTTTGTCATATCTTTGCTCCGCTTCTATTGGTGGTAACAGATGAGGTCGGCCCATTGCCACCCTACTAACGGTGATTTAAAAAAAATGCTCGTAACGAAGAATTAAAGATAATTTCACGGACTGGATAAGTAGTCCTTTTTAAAGGTAAAGAGAAAAAGAGTGAAATTAATAAGTGCATAACGTGAGATTCCCGAAATCACATGTAAAGGAGATAAAAAGTTCCACTAATTTTATTGGTTAAAATTCATGGATCTTGCCTTGCCTTGTCCATGCTTTTAATTCTCTTTACACTCTTTTCAACCATATTATTTCAACTTTTTATATTTCATCCTTCTTCACTTAACATCCGTTTTCTCATTAATTACCACAACTTTTAGCTGGGTCAACATATGTTGTTTTAATTGTGTGTCTCATTGACTGTTCTATCAATAAAAAATATACACATCATCAAATAAATACAATTAATAATTATATTTATTTGATAATGTGTACATTTTTATTGATAAACGATTAATAGAGACACATGAACCGACAAAGACATCTCTAAGCTCACACAATTGGGACAACATATCTAAGCTCCTTTTAGCTACCCAGTTTCATCGATCACTAATTATAAATATCTTTCCATTTTTTTTGTAGATGTTTCAAATTATTATAATAATTATAAAATTTATAGAATAATCTAAATTGAATGTTAAATATTTTAAAGTTCATTATTTCAATATTAAATTGTTAAAATTAATTTAATGAAACGATATTTAGCTGAAAGTTGAACCAAATAAAATTGTGAATAAAGAAAATCCATTTCAAATTCTTATATGAATCAGTTGTTGAAATTTATTAATCTAATTGTATTTTTCTTCAAACGGCTAAGGGTTCGTTTGAGATTGATTTTAGAATCTAACTTCTGATTGTCAAACAATCCGAAGTTGTTTGATGTGTTTTGTAAATTTTAAAAAAAAAATGATTAGAAAAGAATTTGTACCATCCAGAAGCAGATTTTGGAAGCGGTGAAGCAAAAAAATAGTTTCACATTATGCTTTTAGCTTTTTCACTTGTCTATTATTAAAATACAAATTTTAATCCTAATTAATTAAATTAATTCTTTTTGTGTCATATGTTTATTAATATTCTAATTATAATGCATCTACACAAATAATTTAAATTTAATTGATTTTTTGTGCTAATTATCCTTTTATTTTGTAATTTTTATAAATTTTGAGATTTAATAAATATTTATTATTTTTATTTTAAAATAATTATGGTGAATGTATTGTCTTGAAGAAAATATTAGATAATATTACATATTATTATAAAAGTAAAAATGAATTTTACAATACTACTCATAATAATAATAATAATAATAATAATAATAATAATAATAATATAAACAAAATTATTATAATCAATATACATTTTAGTAATTTTATTCAATCACATTAATAAATCACTTTTGTTACTCAAACGCTAAAATCTTGATTTGAAACATATAACAATTATGAAACAAGAATTTACCAAACATTCTTTCAAAAATTAATTCTTTTCTCGCAGTAAACGAAAAGTTGATTCTCTTAAAAGACAATGAATATCAAACTAAGCCTTAAACTCTTGTTTCATAATCGTTGTATGTTTCAAAATCAGTATTTAAGCGTTTGGTAAACAAAAGTGATTTATTGATGTGACTGTATAACATTACTAAAATAGACAGTGATTATAATAATGTTATTTTTGTATTATTATTATCATGAGTAGTGTTGTAAAATTTATTTTTATTTCTATAACAATATTTAATATTATCAAATATTTTTTCAAGATAATACATTTACTATAATTATTTTAAAATAAAAATAATATACATCTATTAAATCTCAAAATTTATAAAAATTAAAAAATAAAAGCATAGTACTCCTGTAAAAAAACCATTTAAATTTAAATTATTTGTAGAGATGCATTATAATTAGAATACTAATAAATATGTGACATAAAAAAATTATTTTAATTAATTAATGTCAAAATTGGTATTTTCCAGCATAAAATGAAATTTTTCAAGATTCCTAATTAAAGTTTTCTTTAAATTTGATAGACTAAGATAAACAATTGTAAAAATAGATTTTAGAATGGCAGATCGTTTAAATTTATTAAAAATGTAAGGAAATTAATTGAAATATAGGTTTTATTGGGATCAATTTATTAATTATATTTATTATGTATTGGACTAAATTTTGATGTCATGTTTTTAATAAGGTATTCAATAAGATTGAAGGAAAATAATAGACAATTGGGAAATATTATAACGCATTAAGTGATAAAATCAATTTCCAAAAATGTTTCAACTATTCTATTGGAATAATAGAATCAATTTTAGATGAGAATACTTACCTGGGTTAATGGGACAAAATTTCCGAATAGGTATTAAATCAAGAATTTTTCCTATAGATTGATTGAAAATTAAAATGAACATTGAATTTTCATTATTGAAATTCACTATTTCATCTAAAGGGAATCGAGATTTGAAACTATGTGAATTGGATCCAATAACTTCTGGGTTTTTTGAAAGTTTTCCAGGGGTGGGTTTCTGTATGGTAAATTGCCTTTTAAATGGATTCTTTGACCATTACTCGATGCTAAGTTGGTCACTTCCATTAAAGAATTTGGTAAAGTTTAATATTTGAACAAACCAATGAAATAATTTTCCAATTAAGGGAATCCAGATTTTTAATAAATCAATTGGGGGCATTGAAAAGGCTAAATCCCTTAAATAAAGTTTAAAATAAAGTTTAATTAATAAGAATTCTCCATAATTTCAAAGTTGTAATTGGATCCGGTACTTTAACAAATAAGGTACAATAACTGGTTTAATCAATTTTCTTTCACTTTCAAAGTCCAAACTTAAAACTTTGAATTCTAAGGAAAATTAATTTTTGGGTCTTTTTGGCAAAACCTATTCAAATTTCCTCTTAAGGGGTGACCCTTTGATCTTGGAGACTCCATCAAGGTAGGATTCACCATGTTGAATGGCCATCCTTGGTCTCTATTTTTAAATTTTAAATAAAGCCTTTAACAAGCTCAGGTTTAAAATGGAAACTACCGCGAAAAAATGTAAACTCTTAAATTTTGTAATAATTAAATTTGAAATTTTCTTTTTATTTTAAACGAGAAATAAATAATTGAAACTAAATAGAAGTGCTAACAAAAACCAAAAGTTTAAAGCCAAATTTAGTTTACAATTCTTTAACTTAAATTAACTATAAATCGAATTGAACAAAATGGGTTTAACAAACATAATATGTTGATTTGTGACTCAAAAAACAAATTATTAAACATAATAAAAAATAATTAAGAATATGTTCAAGAATTGATTTTTAGAACTTCAGGTAATTATACAAGAACTTCCATTTTCAAAACATACTTGACGGATAATTGATTATAAGGTTGGAAGAACATGAAAATTGAATTTATTATTGAAATTTAAATGAAAGGAAACGAGGTGTCCAAAATGTGAAATGAATGTATGAAGAAATCTTAAAGGATTCTTCACTCAATTATTTCTATTAATTCAAAAAAGAAATGAAATTTTAAAAATTCTTAACCAAAAGTTTAAGACATTCTGTTAACATAAATTCACTTCCAAATAAAGAATTTAGATTAATTAAAAAATATTGCTTTTCCTAAATTCTTCCAACTTTAAATAAAACAATCAAAATGATAATAAGTAATCCATTAAGAATTGTTCCTAAATAAAAACCCCGTTTCAGCAATAATAATGGCTTAAATTTTACGTGGGTTCCACTCCTTCAATGATAAGTTTTCATTAAAAAAGAGATATCTGTTGAAAGAAAAAATCTAAGGTCAAAATTTTTCAAAAATATATTAACTTGCATTTATTTGTAACCTCAAGTTAGATTCAACCAAATGAAAAATTCAGGAAAAAGGATCATTAAATTGCTAACATTGAAAATTCATTCCCTAAAGAAACTTTCAAAAATTTAAATTAATCACTATCACCAATTCGAAATAAAGAATAATGCTTAGGTAAAACAAAATGGAGCAAAGAACCTGAGTATTAAAGCAAAGAAAATTTAATTAAGGGGAAAGAACCTTTTCAAAGTGACTAATTGTCATAAAAAAAACTTGTTAAAACTTTTAAATGGAGGACAAAGTTGTCCTACACGTTCAAGGTGGAAAGAATTTCCGTTTTGAAACGATGGTTTAATCCCCCCATTAACAATTTGCAAAAATTTATTAATATAAAACAAAAGTAACCAAAAAAAATGCCCTACTTTTTTAACTTTGGGCTTTCAAATTCAAAAACCATCAAAACTTCATGGACCTGAAACATTTAAAATTAAACCGATTTCAAAAAGGTTTTGTAATAAGAAAGAAATGGTTAAAGAGTATCAAGGGGCAAAGAAATTATATTAACCTTTAAAATTTTTGAAATTGAATTTAGAGAATCGATTTGGAAACTATACTTGTTTTCCCCTTTCCCCGAAATATGAAAAAGTTGAAAAAACGTAAAAGATTTCGTGTTTAAGAAGTCTACATTTGTTGCACATTCTCATTCGCATTAAAGGAAAAAGTCAAATAGTCTTCAGCTTACCTATGGCTTCAGATGGAGTTATTGGGAAGTCAGAGACTACACCGTCAACAGAAAAGTCACCGTTGTCAATATAGTTGAGATACTCAGCAACAGGGTCATAGCTGTAGTTATAGGGTAAAGCTGCATCATTTACAAAAGTTGACGCAAACACTTCTAGACCAGCTTTATGAGCATCCGAAACAACAGAAGTATGAGGCTGTAAATATAGACTGTTGTCTACGGGCCAGATGTAATTTTTAGGAATGAGAATTCCTGAGGCAAAAGTTTGGATGAATGTAAGATTCTTCAAAAGTGAACCATATGTTCGGTTGGTTGAAGGCTCCACATCGTCAGGTCCCAGAAACTGAAATATGAGTTTTGTCGGGCTTGTTCTGAATCGTGCTATGATACTTCTCAAGAAGCTCACCTCTGGTGATGAAATATAATTAACAATCACGCGTCTAGACACAGAAATAATGAAGGTTCTCATAGTCAGATTATGTTGGCTGAAGAAGGCATCATGCTGCAAAATATATAACGAAGATTATGGTTCATTACGAGTCATCATAATATCTGGTACAAATTTTAATTATGATCAAGAATGATTATATGTGTACCTGAACATTCAACCACAACCCCGGTGGTTTGTGCATGGGTTAACAACATCTTCAACAGTAAGAATCTGCTGTGGAGTGTTATCAAAATTAGGGGCCCGAGAATAGATTCTCTGTTTCACTGTCCCCAGTATTGAAGATATTCAGTATGCAAGTAATAACTTATTATCTTATAACTTCAGCACAATAAAATAAAAAATAAAAAAATCTAAGCAGAGCTATCCTACAAAAACCTTCATAAACAATTTATTTTCCAATGTACGAAAAGCCTAATTCATATTATTAAATTGATGGAACAACTTCGAGTTACCAACTGTTTGGACCATTCACTAAGTCAATTCAACCACTACCCAAAGTAGACAAATTGTTTCATGAGAGGCAAAAATGTACTGGAGGCTATAAAAAAGTGACGTCACATTTCAATTGGGTTATAAAACTGTTTGAAGAAAACACCCAATTACTATTATTTTTTGCAAATCATCCATTACTCCAAGCATTGGCTCTTGAAAGATTCAAAGACGCATATAAGTTCGTAAGCATTAAGATGTAATAATGAAATAATGTAAACTACGATGGGATCCATAAATTGAACTTACGATTGACAGGTTCTAGGTCGTTGAGGGTAAAATCTATAGAAAACCATCCTGGCGTAGGAACCCCATTCACGGGATAGGTTTTGAGCCCGTTCTTGAAATAAATATCAATGTTAGAACCATTTTCAAGCCTAAGATCTGGAAAGCAGATTCCAACTCCATCTTTCGTAAGTTGAACGTCACACCATACAACCACATCGGGTAAGCTAACCTGCGCGGCTAGTTGATAGGCATATAAACCAGAATCGGGAAATATGCCTGAAAATCCACCTCTAGCTATGACTAAAGGTGAGTCTCCTGCAGAAAGCAACAAAAAAGTAAGTTCTAGGAAACCATATTATGATAAGGATGCTGAGATTGTCACTGCGATGAAAGAGTTGAAGGGACACAGAATTATAAAATTCAGTTGTTTTACTAAGATAAGGGAAACCATAACTCTGAATAAAAGCACTGTACATCGAAAAAATAAATCTCCATAGCTTCATCAACATATACAGATGGGTGTCAAGGTTCAGTTATTGCAGCTGCTCGGTATTCAATGTGATACACCGACTGCACACTAGACTCTAGCAGACAGATTTTATATCTAGCTGTTGATCCTTTGTTTCGGAATAATAAAAATAAGACACCGCTGTAAAATACTAATTCTACAGGAAGCGACTTAAGAAAAGATGAAAGTATTGTGCATAGTTGAATATAGTAACATTGAAGTTATTTGGCATATATGTCTTCAATGGATCCTTCAGTTATTAAAAAAATACCAACTTCGACCTTGCTAAATTTACTTCCACGGTTTCGTAGGGATTACTGAAACTTTGTGCATTCTCCTTTGGCTTATTATTAAGGAAATGTAATAAGACCATTACAAATTTAGCTTCAAGTTAAAATTTGTCTGGCTAATCTCACTTCCTGCCATCCAGCCTCTGTCATAGGCCTTTACAATATCAATATTTTCATGAGTACCCAAATTAGTATTTAAATGGCTTCATCCTCCACAAAACAATTCCCCACCCTCCACACGAACACCTTACACTGGGAATCGTGGATTTTGCAAAAGGGCAACAACGATAACAAAATTAAAGAAAACAAGAGAGCAAAAAAAATAAAATTTTAAGCCATACTTTGTACGCTGGTACTTTTGAGAGAAATCATTGCAAATCAAAATATCGCAACCAAATCTTCAGCACTGTACTTACTCCAGTCCTCCCATTTTTTACATAAAAAACAAAACAAAACCCCATGAATCCTTAATTCTATATTTCATTTTCCCTTCCCGAGAAAAATCACTGAAAAAGATGCAGAAAACACAAAAATGTACATGGATACTCACAGACACGCCAACATACGGAGATAGAGACAGAGATCTAATACCCTTAAGTGTTTGCCATTTACTGTTGTTGTTCCTAGATCCTTGAGCAGCAACTAAAGCCACCAATGAGCTAAGCAGAACAACTGAAAACAGGCAAACAAGAAACTGCAGCTTATACATTGCCGGCGGCAAAATTGCACCGGAAAATTTATTCCGAGCTAAAAATTATACTTCTGATTTTCGGTGATAATTTTAGCTTCTTCAGATATTATTATCGGAAAATGTGAAGCAGATAATGATTACAGTACACCTCTCCCCTGAGAAGAATCGGAAAAAAAGGTCGAGAGAGAAAGTAGAGGCTATAGAATTTTGGGGTTAATTTCAGTTGTCACCGTGCAGTGTAGGCTGTTTAGGGGGGGAGTTTTATGGCGTTTTTTATTTGTTTTTTGTTGTTTATATTATTTTATTTCATAAATTAATTAATTAATTATTAATATTGTAATAATTGAAGCCAGTAGTTTATGACGCGTTTCAGCAGGTTTGTCTGAAGAGTTAAGAGGCTTCGTTTGGTTCGCGAGCCAGCCGGTTAGGGCGTCCACCACGAGAAATTGTTCGAGATAATCGACAATATCTTCAATGTCTCGTACACAATTTAACTACTTCTATTTTACAATTATTTAAGATGAATTAATTTCTCAAATTGGAGGAAATTTTACTGAAAATTAAAAATAGTAAAAAAATGGCCTAACTAAAAATGTTGAAAGCGTGCAAATGAGTGTTGAAATTGTTCTTATTGAAATGTGATGATTTTTAATCACAGTATACGAATGACTATAAAAATATAACTAATTTTTCGTTATATTAGTGACTGCTAAAAACAACTACGTTTTCATAATTATTTTATTTATAATTTTCGCTTGTGTTCAACTTACCTTTTTTGATACAATGTATATTTTATGAAATTTTAATATAGTACACGAATAAAATTAAAAATAAAATATTTAAAATGTCTTCTAAAAATATTCTTTCGCACATATATAACATGTTTGTATTTCAAAAATTTACTCAAATTTCTTCAAAAGTCATACAAACGTCTACAAAAGAAAATTTAAGGGAGATGTATATCTCGTTTGGATCCTTACCAAACACGATTCAATTAATTAAGCACGAAAAGCTGAAATTTTTCAAAAGAAAATTCAAATTTGTCTATTTCAATTATTGTATGATGACAACAATAAATGACATGTTAAATTAAACTGTTTTTTCTAAAAATATTCTTCCAAATACTCTACTAAATCTCATAAAGATAGAATAGCTTTATTTATTTATTTGTTCTAAATTATAGTCTATTTTCTTTGTTGATAATATTTTATTTTTATTTTGTAATATACTCATATTTAACGTGTCTTATTATGAATAAATATGAATTAATATTATAATAATGTAGGAATATATTGAAAAAATGCAAGTAAAATTTATTATTTTAATTTTAATAATTAATTTTTTTAATATGTGTGAAAATAAAATTGAGTTTGAACTATCAAAATAAATAAAAATATAAATTGGACATAAATTTCATAACACAACAGAAAATAATAATGTAACTCACCAAATTACCAAATTTTGAAATAAAGTCCAAAATAGTCATTGAACAAAATCCCAACCCCAAAAAAAAAAAAATAAATAAATAAAACTTTAAAAACAAAGAGCGGCTCAAGCAGGGAAGTCAGAGCCGGCGGCGCATCGGCTAAGCCGAAATATAATTGGAGTACAGCTGGCAACGATCATAACATGGGTCAGCGGTATACAGCCAGGCAGGCAAACTCCAACAGTTTATGAATTTCATTTTCACGACGCCAGTCTAACGCTGAAAACGGGTCACTTTCTATGGGCCCCATACGTGCGAGTCCGACCCGAAACATCCAATTTGGATTTGGAATTGAATATTTCTAAGTGATAATTTCACCGCTCACCACAACATATAAAATAATTTTAAAAATATTATTTAATTTTTTATTTTTGTAATATTTGTTATTACATTTATTATGTTTACTAATAATGAATGTAAGGCATTTATTATAACTAAAATAATAAATGTAACAAAAAAGTGTTATAAAAATTGAAAATAGTATTTTTATAATAAAAAAAAGTGTGACGATATTTTAAAAAATATTTTATTTATTGTGATTATTTGTGAAAAGTTCCTATAGTTCTAGACGTTAATTTGCAGAAAAAGGAAGGCTTTTCTTTTCTTTTTTTTTTTTTTTAAATTTAAATATGGGCTATGGCCCACCATTTATGGGCCTACATTTATTTACGACGGTGTCAATGTATTTACTAACCTAAATAAATGTATTACCAATTTAGGACTAGCATTTATTATTATAAAATTTGAAAAATATGCTCTTTAAAAACATAATTAACCGAGTTTTTTTTACGTATTTTGATTTTTCTTTATTCATGTCAGTACACTTGTAATTGTTGACGTAGTCTATTATATATCTAACAAAGTGCTTATAACATGTGGATTTTACGGAATGTGTGCATAATAAATTTTGAATTCTAAAGAATGTGTAGATAAAAAACATGTTTCATCAACTCTAAAGAAATTAAACTTTGTCGAACACTGGGGAACCCTTTTTGGCTGGAGTCCCCCTTGGTCCAATTTTTTTTCCTTTCTATAGTATAGGAAAAAATTATATATTAGTTTGGTTTATTCATTTTTTTTTTTTTTTTTTTTTGTGTGGCTCCAGTGTGAATATGTCCATAGCTAAACATGGAGTTTTTTTTTTTTTTTTTTTTTTTTTGTGTGTGGCTCCAGTGTGGCTCCAGTGTGAATATGTCCATAGCTAAACATGGAGTAATTGTAATTATAGAAGAAATCTAATTTTGTCGACAGCGGGGAAAAAAAAACTAGAGAGAGAAGATGAATATGCCAAATGCAACCTTAAACAAGCTTGCACCTAATCAAAAGAAGATTTGACCAATCAAAACACTAAAGAATACATTCTCAAATAGTACTAATGTTTGATTGATTCATGGCTTAAATTAAAAAATTGTCAAAAACATTGACCATATAAAAATATGGTCACCAGACTTGTTATTGAATAACTCTATGCGTCGTAAAAATAGAAAGATTCAATGGAATTAAACATTTATATTTTAATTTTCTATTTATTTATCATACAATGACTTTAACCAATCAAAATTTATATAATTAAATACATTCATGAAATCTATATTCAATTGTGTTCCAGAGACACGATCGATGCCTGCCTGTCTAATGTGTTCTTTAAAATAGAAAAAATTGTGTTCGTCTCGGATGTAAAAATAATATTACAATAGTGTACCCTAAAACAAAGATAGAGATAAATATGTGCTCTCGCCTCTCTTTACTTGTTGATGGGTTGTCCCCATGAAAATAGTCAAATAATTTATTTTGTTTTTAAATAATAGGACAAAAAAGAAAAGGAAAGAAAAAAAGAAAAAGAATGGGATGGCATGAACTTTTCATTTGGATGATTAGAGGGAGAGCACTAAAAATGGCCGCGTGGGTGGGTCCCGTGGAATTGTTCTTAATCTTAAGAAGGAACTGGTCACTAGGGGATGTTTTTCTCTATAGTAAAAAGAATTTTGATCTCCTGCCCTTGGGGGCAGGAATTCACCACCCACCTGTTTTTGGTGAATTCCTGCCCCCAAAGGGCAGAGATCACGCCTGAAAAAAAAAATACTTTTTAGGATTTAATTATTTAATTGAGAATAATTATTTTTTAAATTGTTTCTAGAAGATTTATTGTACAATCAACTTTTTGGATGCCCGTTGAATTTATTGATTAGATTGTAAACAAAAATTCAAATAAATTTAGGTGAGTAGACAATTGAAATAATTTATAAGATTATAATTAGCACGTTAAATTAAAAAACCTTGATTATAAACGACAACTTGGGATAGAATGAAATTTATGAATAAATCCAATTCAATATTAACATATTAAGTATGCCGCATTTGCTTAAAAGAATGAATTAGAGGATATTAATTAAAGAAGAAATAAGTTAAAGAATTACGAAAGTGACCACTTTTCATTAACATTTCAAGTATAACCAAGTTCATATTCTTCATCGTTCTAGCTTGTTATCCCTTTTCTTTATCCTTGGAACATTGGGAATGGCTGGGACTAGAGGAAATAGGGCACATGGAGAATACCATAAGAGACAGACCCGATTTTGGGTCGATGCGAGTGAGACAACAATTTCAAACCCAAAATCGAAGGGGCTCATTTTTTATAATATATATAGGCTCAGTACGTTACTAAAAATATAAGCTCAAAAATTTAAATAGTTAAAAAATACGATTTGTCACTGATAAGTGTGGTTTTACATTTATCTGGACTATCAAAAGTGGACGATTGTGAGTACTTTTAAGTGATTTTTTACTTAATTGTGTGTTAATTTAATTATTTTAAGTCAAAACTCGAGTTCGAATGGAATTGGAGAATAACAAAGCAAAATAGGTGGAAAATGGCGACTTGGATATGGAGACTAACTTGCAAATATCCAAAAGTTGAAGGACTTGAGTTGCAAATAAAAGAGGACTAAATTGAAATGAAAGAAGAAATTAGAGGACTAAATAAGATAAAATCCAAAGTTTAAGGACTTGATTTGCAAATAAGAGGACGGACAAAATTTGAACAAGGACCAAATAAAATACACCTCAACACTTGGAGGACTAAATCGCAAATTGGTGGTTGAAACCAAATTTGGTAAATTTTTTTTCTTACACTTGGTCAAACCGCTGCAGTTGACCATTTGACAGCACTGACTTATTCGTCTAGACTATATTTTTGACTTATTTTTAACTCTAGTCGGGGCTTTATTCGTCTTTTCACGTACATGAGTTTCAATATTAATAAAATACTATATAAAGACCTAACCTAGGTCAAAAGAAAGAGTTGAATATTTGAGAACAGAAAAAAAAAAGTGAGGAAAGAAAGACGAAAAACACGAAGAACGACCAAGATCTTGAAAATTGGAACGTGAAGATAAAGAATTCTTAGTGCAAGATATTCAACGTTTTCTCCTCTTTTATTCAAGATCTGTTTATGTATTCAAAACTCTTAATCTTATCTTTCTCCCGAATTATGGGTAACTAGATTTAAAGTTTGAATGAACGATGTAGTCTAAGTTTAATTATTTTCTTTTGAATCTCAAGTTTTAATTTATAAATTATTCAAGTATTTGATTTTACTTATTTTCTTAATGCTTTCAATAATTGGTCATTATTTCATTGATTTTGTGGATTGTAATGAATTGAGAAGTAAATTATTAATCTAGACCACGTAGTAAAATTCGACAATTAGATAAAAGGTAGAGATACGTTTTTATTATTGTTGCGATCTGAATTGAATTCTTAGGCGATTTAATGCATCTAATTAAGGACAATTCTAACTACCTAAGTTGATTTAATTATATATGACTAATTTGATCTCGAAAAAAGTAAATTGGATTAAATTCGTGAATTCGACCGAATACAACATTAGGAATAAATCTTGAGATGAGAAATTAGAGATGATAATTAGATGAATTCGTTTGTCCAAACGCTTTAACCATCATTCATTTCTAAATTCTTGTTATTTGCTTTTACATACGTTCTTATATTATTTCTTTAAATTCATAGTTCTAGTTTAAATCTTTCAAATCAACTCAATTCAAATTGTTTTAAATAAATTAGCATTAAGATTAATTTAACTAGTATATAAATAAGATAGTCTTTGTGGGAACGATAATCTGGATTCAATAGGTCAACTTTATTACTTGTTTGAGATATTGTACACTTGCAATCACAATAGTCACTTTTTAATAAACAAACTTAATTGACATTTTAATTAAAAAGTGACACATCATGTTACTTTTTAAATGCACAAACTTAATTCATATTCAATACAAAAAAAGTAATGAGTAATATCGAAATATCGATTAAAATATTTTTGTAGGCACATTATATCTTTAGGGAAATTGGCGCAAATGGTCTCCAATGTATGACATTAGTGCGCAAATGGTCCATAACCTTTCATTTTTTGACAGAATGGTCCATAACATATCTATTTAGGTACGCAATTGGTCCATTTTGACAGATTCCGTTAAATTTTCGTTAAAAACCTATCATTTAGGTGGGCAAATGGTCCCTCATTTTTTTTGTCTTTATTAGTGGGGGTAAAATTGTTAAGTTACATTTTTTTTCTTTCTTTCAATTGGCGCAAATAGTCTCTAACTTTAGTTTTAATTAAAAAATTTCAATTGAATTTCTAACCCTTGCAAAAAGTGAAAATGGGTCCGATACTTTAATTTTTTTATTAAAAATTAAAAGAAACTAACAAATTGATAATATACTTTTTTTTTGTATATTTTATGAACTATTATAGAATAACTAAAATTTAAACTCATAATTATTAACAAATGTGCTAATTTAAATTATTTTATTATTATTAAGTAATCATATTATTTAAAATTCAAACTTTAATTTTATCATTACAACATAAAAAGAATAATAAATTTGTCACAAATAAAATTTTTAATTATGCTCAACCCAACCTGATTTTATACGCTCTCATATTTATTGGGCCAACCCAGCCCGCTTTTGAGTTACAGGACTACTAGATCAGCTCAATTTTAAATTTTAAATTATTTTTTATTTAAAAAAAGGCAAACATCTTCACCATCTTCAGCCCTACGCCACCCCCACCGTCAAAGAATCAATGAATCTTCTTTGGCTTTATTGTTTTGAACAGGAGTGTTATCAATAAATGCGGAAAAGGAATTATTACAAGTAATAGTGTTGTACTTATGTATAGTGGAGTCTGAGAATGAAGTCATGTCAAGAATGTAGAGATTCTTAACTAATCTGCCTACTGCCATTGTTCTTTCAGTCCGAAGGTCTTGCAATAAGCAATAGTCATCTAGAAAAATGAATTTTATTTTGGATGTTTTGGCTAAAGCTAATTTGTTGACTGAAAGAAGATTAAATCTGAAGGTGGGTATATGCAATGTATCTATGAGAGTGATTTGATCATTAAAATGAACATTTCCAATGTACTGAACAAAATTTATGACATTGACTTTGCAGATCCACAAGAACATTTAGGTAATGGCGTTAAAAAGGTTAACTCATCCCACATTCTTTTTAGCTTGGTATAATATTGTGATATTGTCATGGTTCCCTATGAGATAGAACAAATTTTTATTCATATACCTCCACTTTGATACCATGAACAAGTAGAGAGATAAATTCCTTTATTCTAATATATTCATATAATCTATTAAGATACACTAATTACATCCCTTTATACACAAGGTAATGAAATTGACTAACATAATATTATTCTAACTAATTAACTAGTTTACTAACAGAATATTATTCTAACTAATTAACTAGTATACTCACAGAATATACTAACTAACTAACAGAATAATAAAGTGTACATGATGGGGGGTTGGCTGCTGTGGTTAGTTGTGGCGATTGTTGGGACTGTGATGATGGTAGGGAGTGGTGGCGCTTGGTGGGATTGGTGGTAGATCTTTGCCTGCGATGGTGGTTGTTTGGTAGAAAATGGTTTTCGAGCTTCAAAGGGTGGGTGATGGTATTGGGGGCTTGAGGTGAGGTGAGGTGAGGGAGGGAGGGAGGGTTCTAAGCTCTTTGGGTGAAACTCGACTAACTTTTCTAAATAGCTTTTCACTCATTTTTCAAGCAAATTACCAAATATAACCATGTATTCTCTTCCTCGCTTATAACATTTTAAAAGATTTCAAATTTATTTATGCATGTCTACTCAAAAGAGAAGATTTTCTAACAATTTCATCTATGTAAGAAATCTCATTTCAAGGTAGAAATTCTTTTGTCTCTACCTTCTTTTTTAATTCATTTTGTAAAATTGTTGATTTTATGGTATAAATCATGAAAATATGTATACATTGAATATGAATTCTAATTTTTGCTTTAAATTAAATATGAATCTATTTGAAGTGGGTTAATTGAAAAACAATTTAAAATGTATAAATTCATGTTAGCAGACTTATTAGTGCATTAACGAGACCTTAATAGAAATACATTCGGGTTTGTTAAGATTTGGTCTATTAACAGATCTTAACAGAAGTCTGTTAACATCAATTTTGTCCTTAACAGATTTGTGGTCTGTTAATAGGTCTTTGGTCTGTTAATAGTTTGTTAACATATCATCTATTAACGGATTATCTGTTAACAGACCATTTTGTTAACAAACTTTATTAATGAGGGCATTTAAATCTTTTTTTATGTAAAAGAAGCATTTTCAATTTAAAAGGTTGAACCTCAACTTTGAGGGCCCTCACCACTCACGTCCCGGAGCGCTTGGTGGAAGATGTATTCTTAGTGTATGGGAGAAATGAACTTAGAGTTCAAGATTATGCCGATACCAGTTTTCGATTCGATAAAGGCGATAGAAAATCTCAATCTGGATATGTATTTACTCAAAATGGTGGTACAGTCAGTTGGAAAAGTTCTAAACAAAAAACGACTACTGATTCAACTACAGAAGCCGAATATATAGCTACTTCAGAAGTAGCAAAGAAAAGCGATTCGGATCAAGAAGTTCATTCTTGAACTTGGAATAGTTCCTAGTATTGTTGATCCAATAACTTGTGTTGTGATAACAATGGAGCCATCGCACAAGCGAAGGAACACAGGTTTCATCAATGATCCAGATATATATTGAGGCAATATCATCTCATTAGGGAGATAATATTAAGAAATGACATAAAGATATAACGAGTCCTAACATACGATAATGTAGCAGATCATTTGACAAGGTTGTTGTCCTAGCACAAGCATGATGGTCATGCTAAATTTGATGGTCTTAAGATACCTGAGTAATTGGATCTAGTTTGTATGAGACATTTTGTAATATGCTTTTTGTTAGACATTGAAGTATATGAACAAATTGATTAATTAAATATTTGTCTACATTTTAAATGGCGCGGATCTGTTATTTTAAATTTTATTATTTAAAATAACAAAGTCTCGAAGAAAAGTTCATAATAACTTGTTAATCACAAGGTGTTGTGATTGTGAGATACAAGTTATAAATAATTTATTCTTGAAATATCCTAGTTATAGTAATAATGAGATACGGATATCATTATTGCGGATAGATTAACATGTGTTGCATTTTTTTTTAAAAAGTAGTTGATCTCACGAGCTAAGATGCAGAGGAACAAATGAATGAACACATGAATGCATTGTTATGAGAACATGACATTGGATGATCCGCCTAGAGATTCCACATGGATAACTATCCAAGCATCAATGGTAAATCTCTAATGTGCGGTAGTGGATTTGGTCCTTTAACTTGAGGACATCATAGAATCTTATGTGAGGACTACTATACTTTGGTGAGTGTATGATGGGACTCGAAGATTTGAGTCACCGGGGAAGGCGTTGTACGGGTATAGTGAGAATCATATGAAGGTTGTGAATGTCAATATAAGGAGTCGTCACTCCGGGAAGTAGGAGATTATAACTTGCATTACGCCTACTTAAGTTGATATAAATTTCCTCGGCAGGGGTGGAGTTATGTGTTGAAAAATGTTTCAATCATAACTAGATTAGATCAACGAAGAGTTGAGGTGAATAACATAATTGGTTGAAATGAGATTGACGCTAATCTATATCTCTTAACCAATTGGGTTATATTGATGAAGGGATTATATTTCCACGGTAACCGTACATATATTGGTTCTGTCATACCACATGATATTTTTCTTAACATAGATTGCCTTGACACATTGCAAGATGTCAATCTTGGACGGCGACGTAAATTGATCGATCTCGGTGAATCGATGAGAATATCACTACGTTTGCCATCGTAAAAGGGAACCTAATGGGTCACACAGATAAAGCGAGAATTGAGCATCTGGAGTTAGACCTTGTCCAAGTGGAAGATTTTAAGAATTAATGTCCAAAGTCTAATTAGTTGGGTCGGATTTAATTACTTATTGGACCGAATTAATTAATTAGATTAATTAATTGGACATATTTGTTGATGGGTTCTAGTTGGACTAGAACTAGGACTAAGGTTAGCTCCGCCTATAAATACAAAGGTATAACATATTAGGATTAAGAGTTGTTTTTCCATTACTTACTAGCACAAGCAAAAGACAACACAATCAATTTTCTCCCAAAAAGGTTCCGCTTTCATCTGTTATTGATCGTGGAAGTCCAGATATGTTCTTGTTGTGTAGATCACCATTGGAGGCTGAACAATTGGACAACTGTGGTATTGAAGATCGCACATTAAACTAGTCATAAATCAGATTTCACAATATTCATCAAATGTAAACTTCTATCACGAATTCTCTCTAAGTAAAAGGTTGATTCAACTTAAAGGAATGGAACATTTAATTTTCATTGTGCATATATACCTCAATTCCTCACACTCATTTTCCTCTCAAGGTTGGTGGGAGCCCTCCTCGGACGTCTTCTCCGTAGGGCTCCCTCATCCCTCACCGCTGCCGTGGCATTGTCATCCATGGCAGGTCTAGCTTTTCTTGGGTTCTCGTCCTCGTTGCTGCCAGACATTCTTCTCTTTAGTGGGTTGGTGGATCCCTTGTTCAGGGAGACTCCTTTTTCAATGAGGTTTACGCTTTTAATCACATTTCACTCATGGTTTGAATGTGTGGTTTCCCACATACGGCGCCATGTTGGGTACCTCGACATTTGTCAAACAAGCTCTAATATCTTTGTAAATCTTAAGATGCCCTCTGGGCACAAAGTACTTATAAGTACCTTCATTTTAAACAATCCGAGAAGGATCCTACATGAAACCGCGGGTCCAAAAGAAAAGGCCTAGATGCTAAACTTCTTCGTTAACATGTTTGGTAGACAACCGTGGAGAAATTGATAAGATTTTAGCTTCTTTTCTTTTTGGATATTGTCGACTGTCCTCCAGTCTACCCTACCAAACATGATATGTCAACTAATATTACTAGGATTGTGACAAAATGAGAACAAAACATACCCAACTATACTTATGCCTTGTCACAAGCTCTTGATAAAAAGTGCATAAACTATAAATATTTAAACATGATATTCTAAGAATACACATGAAAATAAAGCGAGAAAGAAACATGTTTCCCTGTAATGGGACATAATGAGTCCATGGTATTTTATGAAGATATTGACCTCGATAATAATATGAAAGATTGCCATTTCAGTAATACATGAAACAGACATCCAATCATATATGTGATATGGATTCACAGTAGTTTGATTAAAGAATCAGAACAAAACAAAAACACTTTAGCGTTGTGATTGATCACCAATGAAAGGCTTTAAAACAAGCACAGGTTTTACCAAAACGAAAGTAAAACCTTGACGGTAGATAAATAGATAGAGAGATAGACCTTAAAGGATGCTGCAGCATCCGAAGCAACATCAAAATTTGGAATACTTCCATAATATTTGAAATTTCAAAAAGAGAAAAAGATAAAATGGAGAATGAAATAACTTGTTGCAGACATAAAAAGGTAGCTATCGAAAAAAATCCAAATGGAGGTTCTTATCGAGCAACAATCTGATGTCGTATACATTCTCTTAACATTCCTCCATAATGCAAAGCAATGACTAGATCCTCGTACTTGCAACAAAATGAGGATAAAACAAATGATATATGTCTGCATTTGTGTACAAAAACTACAAGTTTCATTGCCAAGAACTATTTAAAAGTAATTTAAGAATAAATCGAAAAATTCGACTTTTTAGTAATCGTGTTGTTGCAGAAGAACTATCACAAAACTCCTTGTAACTCAACGACCCATATTCAATTTCTTGGATGAATATGATAGTAGGGTCAGGATATCCACCTGCCTCCGAACTGGATGTGAAGGTCTCCTCTCATTTTATATACAGACACTGAGCGTGTGTCAGTGCTGGAATGGAATGGAATGGAATAGACACTCCAATAAAAAGACTTCTTCTTTTTTCTTATTACTGTTTATTATTGTTCCATCTATCTAAACAAGCAACCATAGTATAAGTTTCTACATTCAAGCTCAAAGATTTGAGACCATCTCTTCCTACCGTCACAAGTAAAAAAGCAATCCTCTAAGATTTCGAAATATGCATTAAGCATTAGAAAATAACTTCAAATTCATTGCATATATTAGAATAAGAACAATCAAACATGACATTCTATAAGTAAATCACAGTGGCAGCTCACCCACGTATTAACTGATCACATAAGATCTAAATTGGCTTCCAAGTATTCAGAAGCAATCAGGCGTGAATTAACCAGTTGGCTTTGCAAATTTGCAACAACTTGGGTGGCATCCTTACAAGCCTACGAAGAAAATGTTGCATCTATGATGAACAATAAGGGATGGATCTGGCGCTGATTGTCTCCGAATATGCTGAGGGACAAATTGTTTGTGGCAGAAAAGGTATATTAACGATATTTCTTGCTTACCTCGAAGTTCAATTCAGGAGACAGAGAATGAGAAGGAGCAGTGTGTCATCTTTGAAGAACTCTTGAGTCAGTTGCACGCAGGCTTCTGGAACAGGTTGAGATTCACCATTGCCATAAAGAATCGACTTATTTTTCCGCAATGAGGGCATCTAATTCTTCCACCTAAATCAAACAGATACAAGCAATGTATATAGATGAATCTTATTAATGAATGCAAAGATCCCTGAGCTAACCAAAAAAGAAAAAAAAAAGGATAGCTATAAAACATTTACGTATTTGTGGGTAGGCGGGTGGTGTGTCGAACCACCTCTTCTATACAAATTTTGCTAGTGTCATAAAACATATATCTGATCGGGCACGTTGAAGACACAATTTTAACTTATGGGTGGCGGAACTCAAAGTATATGCTTGCTCCGGTTATTTTGTTGAATCGCTTTCAGATTAGATGGTTCAATATGAATGTGTGCGCGGGTGCATTTTAATCGAAAATTCATTCTCCTATTCACTCCTTGTCCAACATTTACAATTCCAAACACATTTTTAGCCAATTTTCCAAATACAGAAGAAGATGATGATAGGGAAAGAAAAGACAAATGCACCCTGCATGTTATAAGCAAAACAGCCTACAAAATTCAAAAGGAAAAAACAACGCAAACAGAAAAAGCTAAAAGAAAATATAAGTATTAAAAAAAAAAAAAACCTTGTTAAAATGCTTGTGTGTATCGCCACCCGAATGGAGGCACAAAAGGGTTTGTCTCACGACGTCGACAGGAAGCCGAGGTTTCTTCGATTTGAACAGATGTTTCATGGAACTGCTGCCCAAACCCTTTGCAACAAATTTCTTGAAATTTAAAGACGAACCCGATCTCTTCATACATTTCTCCATCACATTATTCTTCTTCTCCCCTCCTTCAATCTTTTCCACTTCTTTCCCCGAAATCGGATCCGGGGATACAGATTCAGCCAGCATATTCAAAAGAATTCTTAATAATTATTGAAATTATCAATGTTGAAGGCCAAAAGGGAATGTAATTGAAGAATTTTGGGAAGGGATAATGAGAATCGGATTTGCCATTAATGTTTATTGTTTTTGGGTTGTTGTTTCTGAAAATATAAGGAGAAGGTTATGGGATCGGTTACTATATTTCTATATCCTTGCGGCATTTTTTCTATTTCTGTTCACTATGTTTGTACCATGCACTGATGCATATTCAGCCAGCATATTCAAAAAATTTCTTAAGAGCTTGTTTGACAAAGATTATAAACCCATTTTGGTTTATTTCAATTTGTAATTTTGACTTTTCAACCCATTTTTAACATGAAAAGTCAACAATTTCAACTCAAATAAACTAATATTGGTCAAATAAACCAAAAATTGGTTTATAAACTAGTTTTTAATCTCTGTCAAACGGGCTCTAATAATTATTGAAATTATCAACGTTGATTAGCAATTTTATTTTCTTATTCCGCAACTATATTGTTCGCACAACTAATAAAATAGATTTAGACTTTTCAAGTATCATAAACAACTAATAAAATAGATTTAGACTTCATGTATGATAAAGATTTAGATAGCTCTATATAATTAAATTAACCTTAATCGAATCGATTAAACTTTAAAATTTGGTCCAACTAATTAAAATATTAACTAAAAATAATTAAATAATTATAATTTAAACAAATAAAAGATTAAATTTATGTCGAATTACTTTGAATGTGAGGAAAAAAAAAGCGTACTAGGATCTCAAATCCACTTATCAATTCCCTTGAGTATGAACAATTGAATTTAATAACACAAATTAATTATGAAGATCAATATTCCTAATTTGTATAATAATCTCTCTCAAGTAGAATTAAACATATCCTTATATGTGACTCGACTATATTTCTATGACAGATGCGAACATACAAAAAAGTATTAAGATCTGTGAATACTTAAAGATCATGTAAAGCATAGCGATATATTTCTATCATCTATCGAACTAAACGACCAGTGATACAATGTTTAACTTATTTTCAATCTCTCGAATGTAAAACAAGCCACAAAAATTATACAAGCATTGCGCATATAATTGTAAATGAAGAGAAATCAATATCAATTGTTCAAAATTAAAACGTGCTTGCATATAAAAACTCGTTTCAAATAATTAAAAGTTCATGATACAAGTTTTATCAAGATCCTAGAACAGTATAAATCTAGCATATCATACTAAGAAAAATAAAACAAAAAGAAAATATAAAAGCCATCACCCGAATAGGAAGAAAACTCGAAAGTGTCGATCTTCATCTTCATTCAACCTTCGTTTCTTGTTTCTCCTCTTAATTTCTCCCAATAATTCGGCTCCCAAATTATGAGTTAAGAACTCATATATATAGTTCCATAATAGTAACCAAAGATATCCTAAAAAATCATTAAAATCGCGTGTCAAAAGGTTTCCTAATTGGAATCGAACTCAAAAAGGCAACAAAATCCGATTTTTTAAGAAAATACATTCGGCGATCGCCATCTTCATTCTGCTATCAAAGATCTTTGGATTTTTGTTGGTATGATCCTCTTGAATACAGTCCATCTCCCCTAATAAGGTAAGGCAAAATAAGCACTTTCGCCTGGGATTCGCTTTTTGCTTTTCTGCGATGTTCCATGAAGTTGGGCGTCAGTCATCTTTAGAATTTTTACTATATTTACTTTTTCAAATGGTCATAACTTCTTGTATGAAATTCTAAATTGAAATTGTAAAAATTTTGGACTCATAATTCAATTATCTTTTCAATGGTATATCATTTGCCTTGTAGAGATTTTAATACCAAAATTTGTGCTCGAATTTTCCCATATGCTTCGGTAGGTAGTTTCTCAATTTGATTTTTTGACTTTCAGGTATTTGATTATTTGCTTCAACACTTCAATGTCACTCCAACACACCTTAAATTTATTGATTTTATCTTCTTCCTCACCCTCCAATGTTTGACTCTTGATATTCACTTCAAAAACTCAACTTCTTCTCATTTACTCGTCGATTTCACTAAATTGTTGCTTCTTTCGTTTATTTTTCTCCAATTGCTTATAAACGGGTTCAAAACTGAAATAGAAAGAATAATACACTAAATTAAGTATAAAATCAATAAAATAACAAGATAGAAGCTTAGTTTTAAAGTCCGAATAAGTGCACAAAATGCACTTATCAAAGGCCAAAAGAGAATGAAATTGAAGAATTTTGGGAAGGTATAATGAGAATTGGATTTGCCATTAATGTTTATTTTTTACGGGTTCTTTGTTTATGAAAATATAAGGAGAGGGTTGTGTGTCGATTTTAATCCCGCAAGTGGACGGATCTTTAACAAGTAATATAATGATAAAAAGAGTGTCGAACCCATGAGAACTCAATTTTCTACGTCTTATACTTTAATTAATAATAATTCTAATTCAAGAAAAACACAATCAATTATTAAAATTCAATTCTAACTAAATCTAATTATCTACTAAAATAAGTAATTAGAATTATACACAACTTAGAATTAATCAAATCATAAAAGGTACTAGAATCCTGAATCCACCATTGTTAATCTACTTTAACCTCTCAATTGCTTGTTTATACTCAATTCTTGATTTATATTGACAATCGGTATTCTTTATATGTTAGCTTGCTCTCTCAATACAAATTAGACTAATTCACATCTATAACCCAACTATATTTCTATGAATGATTCTAATACATGAAGAACGCAATACAAAATTAGAAAAACCACCAAAAATTGCACCAAGCATAAAAGTATATCTCTATATCCTATTGAACTTAATGTCGCTTATTATTTGAGCTAGACACATGTAGCACATCCCAAGAACTATCCTAAAATTGGCCAAATTCTATCAATAACAAACAATCAATAAAATTAAGAACTTAGATGCCTAGGTTAAAAATCAATTATCCAATTTTAATCAATAGCCTTTTTCGATGGTCAATCGATTCTATACTTATATATGAACCTAATTATTTTTAATTAAATTTCGAACACGTAAGCATGCATTAATTCACAAAGATCATCACATAACGATTTCATAGAACATAATGATATAGACCATCAATTATAGGATTCTATGTTGTTTATTACCATGTGCTAATTTATCTTGAATCTCTCTAAAACAATATAACTCACAAACACGTTTTAATAGTGATCAAGTATCAAAATAGAATTAATGAATAATAAACAATTAACCCAAAAGCAAGAATAAAAACGAGCAATTTATTAGATTTAAGAGTTAACAATGTTTCATCAAAATTTTAGCTACAAGAGTTTAGTTTACCATGTTTTAATTACGAAAATACAAGATAAAAAGTAAATATATAACCCAGATAATTTAGAATAGAAGTTAAAACAACCCTTAATCTTGAATCTCTCCAATGATTTTGGACGGTCCCGTCTTCTTCTTCAAAATCATCTAAAATTCGAATGATTTCTTATAATTTTTCTTTCAAGAATTTGATATGGAGTTCCTCCAAAGATTTGAGTTATGTTATGATATGGAACTCTCCATTTTCTTCCCTAATAATGTGTATTTATAGTGCCAACAATTACCCCAAATTCGTGCCTCAATTTGTGTCAAAAAAAGCCCAAACACGTAAGAAAAGAAAAACAATCTGCTTTGGACTCAAAAGCTTGAAAAACCCAGCTTTGGGTCTCTGCTTATAATTTAAATAGCCCGTGATCGCATGGGCTAAATTCATCCTCATTTTGCATCTTAGTCTTCATTTATTTGCACAGTAAGCTTCTGAACTTTACATCATTGTCAATTGAGCCCTTCAAAATAAACTTTTATTTCAATTACAACCTCATATATTTGCATTCTAGATCCTTAAACTTTTAAACATTTGCAAGTTGGTTCCCATACTTATACTTTTCTTTCAATTTAGTCATTTTCACCAATTTTACTCCAAACACCACCAAACTTAGGTTTTGACCTACAATAACAAAATGAACACATAATTAAATAAAATTACACTCAAATGTACTCACAATGGTCCACTTTAACGGTCTAAATAAGAGTAAAATCACACTTATCACCTCTCTAACAAAATTGAGCACGTGTTAGGTATTTGATGGTAAAAATAAACTCAACTTGCACATAGAGACGTGTCAAAGACAAATTAAATAACACCTCTAACCACGGTTAAACTTTTAGATAAAATGTTAACAAGCTTCCGGACTAATTCCATTTGTTAATAAATATTGTTTTATTTATTTATTAAGGGTAGAATAGTGTTTCCAGCTTAGCCTATATATAGTTTATTTGTAATTAGGTTTCATTAAGACTTTGTATTACTTTTCATTATGCGTAAGAAACCCTAGCCTCCTCCTTTTTCTTTTGATTCTTATTGTTCTTTGTTTGTCGATTTTATATTGTTTAACATGGTATCAGAGATAGGAATAATGGGTAGAAGTTTAATCTCAAATACTGACTTTTGAGGTAGTTTTCGATGATTCGATGATTCAATTTCAGCAGATTTTGGCAATCTTTTTTCCGTGATTCCGTGGTTTAATGATTCACGGTATTTCGCGATTTCGGCCGTTTCAATTTATTTCGGCAGTTTTCGGTATTTTGGCAATTTTCTGCATTTGAGGTATTCGTTTTGCTTTCGGTCATTGTTCGTTCTGTACCTCCAATTTGGTATTTCGTTGTGTTCCTATTTTTTGTGTGTATTTGATTATGGCTACCGAAAGAGATGATTCCCTTGATCTGTCGGTGTGAAGTTGGATGGAAAAATTATTCGTATTGGAATTATGTAATGAGAAATTTCTTAAAGGTAAAAAGCTATGGAGATATGTTAGTGGCAATTGTGTGAGACCCGTGAATATCTTGAAAATTATGCTACTTTGATAGATACAGGACGCTAATAATGCAAAATTATTACTTGGATTAACAATTACATTGAGCATTCCATTGGTGTACAATTGGCTAAGTATGACACAAAGAAAAGAGGTTTGGGATCATCTATGAAGTTATATACTCAACCAAATTTTGCAAAGCAATATCAATTGGAAAATGACATACGAGCTATTTAGCGAATACTATGAGCATTTAGGAGTTTTATTCGGCTATGACAAATCTCGGGATCAAGCGGCCTTACGGAAGATGATGAACTAAAAGCAGTTAATGTCTACATTGCTCATAGAGAGCGGCAACGGTTGGTGCAATTTTGATGGCCCTTCGCGGTGATTTTGAAGGACTTCGAGGTTCTATTCTACATCGTTCTCCGCTTCCTTGATTGATTCGGTTGTCGAAGTCATTGGTGAAGAAATGCGTCTAAAGTCCGGTGCCGAAAAAGGTACTCTTTCGACTCGACTCATACGTGTTAGCGATACCTTCTCGACCACCCTCTAATAATCAGAATAGGCCTTACACAAGGCCTGCCTTCGACGAGTGCAGTTTCTGTAAGAAGAAAGGTCATTGGAAGACTCAATGTCCTAAGTTGAGACAGCAGAATCAACAACAAGAATAAGCAATCTCGAGACTTGGAGGCTTGGCAACCATCGAAGATCGCAGGTTATAGAGCACCTCGGGGTTCTGAGACCACCTCGTGGATTACTGAGACCACCACAGTCTATATACTACGTGATCGCCTCATCAGGTCCCTTCACTGATCCAAGTACTCTGGCTGAGCAATTTGAGCAATTTCAGAAGTTCCTCTCCCTTCAGCCACAAGCTATGTCTGCCTCTTCTTCCGTAGGTCATTCCTCTCCTAGTGTGTCAGGTATGTCATCTTTTTTATAGGTCTTAGATTCTGGTGCTTCACATCACATGTCTCCAGATTCTTCGTCTTTTGCATCTGTGTCTCCTTTGTCATCTATCCCTGTTATGACTACTGATGGCACTCCTATGCCTTTAGCAGGTGTTGGTTCTGTTGTTACTCCTAACTTGTCTCTCCATAATGTTTATCATATTCCACAACTCACATTAAATCTTGCTTCTGTAGGTCAGTTATGTGACTCTAATTGTTTTGTTGATTTTTCATCTTCTTCCTATTTTGTGCAGGATCTGCAGCCCTCGGAAGTCGATTGGGACAGCCAGCAGTGGGGGACTCTATGTTCTAGATGAGTTAAAAGTACCCGTTGCTGCCACTACTAGTGTTGATTTGTCTTCTTTTCGTTTGAGTCATAGGTCTTCTAGTTTTTATTTATGGCATTATCGTCTTGGTCATATTTCATCTTCTCGTTTGAGATTTTTAGTGTCTACAGGGGCTTTAGGCAATTTGCAAACTTGTGATATTTCTGATTGTAGTGGATGTAAATTGGCAAAATTTTCAGCTTTACCTTTTAGTCAAAGTATTTCTGTTTCTTCTTCTCCGTTTGATTTGATCCATTCTGATGTATAGGGACCTTCTCCTGTTCCCACTAAAGGAGGGTCTCGATATTATGTTTCTTTCATTGATGATCATACACGTTATTGTTGGGTTTACTTAATGAAACATCGTTCTGAATTCTTTGAGATATACCCGCTTTTCGACCCTTTGTCAAAATTCAAAGATTCTGCTTTGTTATCAAATGTTTTAGGTGTGATTTGGGTGGAGAATATACTTCTAACAAATTTTGTGAGTTGCTTGCCTTAGATGGAACTATTCACCAAACTTCTTGTACAGATACTCCTCAACAAAACGGTGTTGCAGAAAGAAAACATAGACATATTGTTGAAACTGCTCGATCTCTCTTATTATCTGCCTCTGTTCCTAGTGTGTTTTGGGGTGAAGCTGTTCTGACAGCAGTAACTTTGATTAATACCATCCCATCTTCTCATATTTCAGGTATCTCTCCTTTCGAGAAATTGTATGGGTATTCTCCGGATTACTCATTCTTTAGAGTTTTTGGTAGTACTTGCTTCGTTCTACGCCCTCATGTGTGAACGCATGACAAATTGTCCTCTTGTACGCTCTTTGTGTCTTTCTTGGTTATGGTCAAGGTCAAAAAGGGTATTGGTGTTTTGATCCAATTACTCAAAAACTTTATGTGTCTCGTCATGTTGTTTTCTTGAGCATATACCTTTCTTTTCTATTAAAATGCGCTACTCATGACTTGACTAGACCTAATCTTATTCGTATTGATCCTTTTTCGGAAGATTTTGATAGTTTGTCTTCTGAGGTTCCTACTACATCGAACCCTATTGTCGTGTCCTTCCTCCGTTCCTTTGTATTATACTCGCCGAGTTCCTACTAACACTTTTACTGTCTTGGAGCTCCCTCTTCCCTACGGTCCCTCGAGCTTAAATGCGAGATTGTGGATCCACCTCGTCGATCCACCCGCATTCGTAAGTCCACAAAGTTACAGATTTTTCTTATTCTTGTTATTCGTCATCTTTTACTTCCTTTTTAGCTTCTATTCATTGTCTCTCCGAGCCTTCTTCCTACAAAGAAGCAATTCTTGATTCACGTTGGCAACAAGCTATGGATGAGAAACTTTACGCCTTCGCATAAGGCAGTACTTGGGATTTGGTTCCCTCTCCTTCCGGGTAAGACTGTTGTTGGTTGTCATTGGGTGTATAAGATCAAGACTCATTCGATGGGTCTATTGAGCGATACAAAGCTCGGTTGGTTGCAAAAGGATATTATTCACAACGGTATGGTATGGATTATGAGGAGACCTTTGCTCCGTTGCAAAAAATGACTACTCTTCGTACTCTTATTATTGTAGCTTCGGTTAGAAATTGGAGTATCTCTCAACTTGATGTTAAAAATGCCTTCTTGAATGGAGATCTCCATGAAGAGGTTTATATGGAGCCCCTCCGGGGTTCCCATGGTTTTGGACATGTTTGCGGGCTCGATAAGGCTTTATATGGTCTTAAACAAGCACCACGTGCTTGGTTTGAGAATTTTACATTGTGATCTCTTCTCTTGGTTTTGCTTCTAGTAGTCATGATTACGCACTCTTTCTTGCACCGATGTAGGTCGTATTATTCTTCTATTATATGTTGATGACATGATTATTCTTGGTGATGATGTTCTTTGGTATTTCGTTTTGAAGACGAGTTAGCTAGGCAGTTTGAAATGAAGGATTTGGGCCCTCTCGGATATTTCTTAGGTATTGAGGTAGCCTACTCGCCAAAGGTTATCTTCTTTCTCGGTTGAAGTATGTTGCGAGATATTCTTGAGCGGGCTAGACTTCATCGATAATAAGGTATCGACACTCCCATTGAGGTTAACGCCAAGTATTCTTCTTCCGATGGTATATCTTTGTCGATCCTACTTTATACCGCACTATTGTTGGGAGCTTAGTTTATCTCACTATTACTCGTTACGATATTGCATATCTTTGTTCATATTGTTAGTCGGTTTGTTGCTTTTCCCTCTGAGTTCATTGGGGCATTGTTTTTGAATTTTGCGATATCTTGAGGTACAATCTTCGTAGTCTTCTACTTCCATCCACTTCTTCCTTGGATCTGCGTGCATACTCGACTACGATCATGGCGGTGATCCCACTGAGATCGTAAAGTCCACATCTTGGGTTTCTGTATCTTTACGGGTGATTCTCTCATTTCATGGAAGAGCAAGAAATAATCTATTGTTTCTCAATCTTCCACCAAGGCGAGTAATATCGTGCTATGGCCTCTACTACCAAAAAGGTTGATTGGTTATGTTGGTTACTTGCAGATATGAGAGTTTTTCTTTCTCGTCCCACTCCTATGTATTGTGACAATAAGAGTGCTATTCAGATTGCTCACAACTCGATTTTCCATGAACGAACCAAGCACATCGAGATCGATTGTCATCTTACCCGTCATCATCTCAAGCATGGCTCCATCACTTTGCCTTTTGTTTCCTCTTCTTCGCAGATTGCAGATTTCTTTACCAAGTCGCATTCTATTTCTCGTTTTCGTTTTCTAGTTGGCAAACTCTCGATGCTTGTCACTGCTGCATCGTGAGTTTGAGAGGAGATGTTAATAAATATTGTTTTATTTATTTATTAAGGGTTGAATAGTCTTTCCAGCTTAGCCTATATATAATTTATTTGTAATTAGGTTTCATTAAGACTTTGTATTACTTTTCATTATGCGTAAGAAACCTAGCCTCCTCTTTTTTCTTTTGATTCTTATTGTTCTTTGTTTGTCTATATTGTTTAACACCATTGACATAGGAAACATCCAAATGTAAGTAAGAGCCAATGTAATCTGCAAGTTTCGAGTAAATGTTCTCGTACACACAAAATAATTGCACCAACAAAATTTACAACATGAACAAGAGATATCATTCAATGTAAAGAATAAATTGCATCCATGTTCTCATTAGCTTACTGCCAATCTCCTCCGCGATTATCCCATACAAACAAATACAGTGGAAAGAATAGAGGTACTTACAAATCCGACCCAGAAAATCATGGCCGAAGTGTCCGATGATCGACTCCAGAATGTCCAATGAGGTCAATTACAGCTATGCAAACGAGAAAATACAAGGTAGTAGAGGTTGTCTCAGCAAAGCAAAAGGGTTGCAAGGACGGCAATGCTACTTAGGATCATGCTTGCAACAATTGTAGGCCGTCCATTTCGTGGGGTGGGACCCGGTGCTGTAGAGCCATTGCCAGTGTTCGTGGTTGGGGCTTTGTCCATGACGGGGGATAGAGGTGGTTCAACCACGTCATTCTCTGACAGGATCGGGTTTGGAGCCAAAGCTGGAGGCAATAATTGTTGTCTCATAAATGATATAAGGCCGCCGGGTAGCACGGTGCTCATGTATATTGGTATGTCTTTATACCCTAAACATCGGTTCCTGGGATGGTACAAAACAGCAAATACTATAAGTACGAGAAGTGTTGATAGAGGTTTAATGATGCCCAATTAGGAGGAGCCAATCCAATAATAGGTACGAACTAAATTTATTTAGATAAAGAATTCGTTTGCATAAGACATGTTGCAACAATCAAGTGTAGATCTAAAAAAACAAAGACAACAATTGTCTTATATTAGGTGTATTTTTCCAATAAAGTATTAATTACAAATTAATGTGATGTCCCAACTCTTGATAAAACAGGTTTAAAACACGTATATTCATAATTCACTTCAACTCTAACGTGAAAGGAACAACTTTTCAGCTAAGAAACAAGAAAACAACATGTCTCTGTCTATGTTCTCGTGAAATGAAGTCGGCTATAAGTTGATCAGAGATGTGAATGGATGCATGCTAAGCTCGGGCCTAAGAGAGCGGACAGAGGTGAATTTAAGGTGACATCAACTACATTGAGTTCGAAAGGCCTAAAGAATTGAAATGGATGCCATATAACTAAATAGATATGGCTTACTTAAGCCTACTATTTCCAGAATCCTAAGAGAACAGACTGCACAAATGAAAAAGGAAATAAATAAACACATTTACTAAAAAACTTACTTTTGTATTTAGCTGCTGTTGCAGGAAAGTCCGTTATGACACCATTAATTCCCATACCAAAAAAATGTGTGTTGATCTCCACGTATGCGTCCGAGAAGAAATCCCAGGGTTGAGATACAAACTCATTTCTGAAAAATTGCACGTAAACAGGGAATCCAAAGGCCTGCAGCTTTGGGACCACTCTCGTTTGCGTAATGACAAACGCTTTATCGGTAGGAAATATGGATTTTTTTGTGATGACTACAGAACTGGCGAAATTTTTTATCCCCGAAATTGTTGAGTTCGTAATGTCACTGATATCCTCATCGACCATGTAAACAAGCTCATAATTGCTGCTACTCTTGAACTTTTTCAAAACAGCACTATCACTAGATTTTATCATAATTTTCTTAGCCGTCTGATTATTGTAACCAGCTTTGCTCAAAGCATCCAAAACTGCATCTGTTACACCTAGTCCCTGTTTTTCGGCTAGGTAAGCAGCATTCTGTAAAACAGGACCCAGAATGAGATGTGGTGATTCAAACCCATCAACAGTTCAAGCAAAACATATGCAGAAAGAATAGTATGTCCGATCATAGTTTGAAGACTGGTAAATCGTATTAGAACATATACGGGCATTTACAATGCAAGAGCAAGACGTAGATTTAGGTTTTAATTTGAATTGATCCGTCTTCTTGGCAATCCTTGGCCAAGGAGCATGGTCTCACACAAGATGTGTGGAGCATGCTGGTCTGTCTTAGTATTGTGTAATTAACCATTACAAGAAACAGTTAAAATGTCAGCATATTATTTATTCTAAAACAAACTTATTTACTTTAAATAAAACCTTTTAAGCTTAGCCAATCATACAGTATCACGCATGAACCATTACAAGAAACAGTGATCAAGTTATGTCAACATATTATCTAATCTAAAACTGATTTTCTATAATAAAATAAAATTTAACCTTAGCCAAGCATGCTCTTAGTATCGCGCAATGAACCCTTACAAGAAACAATGAACAAGTTATTTCAGCATATGCTATAGGTCTACACCATAGTGTGCAAGCTAACAGGGAGATACTAAAGCAACTGGCTAATGGGAGGACAGACAGGATTAGATGCAATTATTATGTTTCTGAATGACACTCTTCTCCCCAACGAGAACAACAGAGCAGAGACTGATATCATGATCGTCTTCATTATTTATTATATCATCAGTTTTCTACATAGAGCTCATATTGTGGCAGAAAATTCAGGGAACCAAATGGTAGTAAATTTTTTATTTTAAAGTGAATAAAAGACTATAAAATTATGCTTTCTTATTTTCTTACAGATGGACTTCTCTCTAACCATCCATTCATCTGCATAGACTGCATTGAGATTTGTCTCAATTTTTGGAAGTACATCGTGCTTAATAATTAGAGTCACAAAACTTCTTTTATTGGAAGTTGAATTAAAATTTACAAGTTCATATTCCCACATCTTTCTTATTTCCAACCTGTTAGCTAGTTAAAAAGTTTCACCTGGTGATCAAATCATATGGTAGGGCGCTTCTGCACAAAAAATAATGTTTGATGGACATGCACGTGCATTATTTACAAGATTTTGTTTTTGAAATTAAGAATCCAGACCACTTGCATTGTGTGTAAACTCACCTCTATACTGATTAAGACACCAGAGACCGAAGATGCATTACTTGCAACGGCCAAAAAATCAGACAACTGCATAAAGTTCCCATCATTTCTGGCTTTTGTATTTCGAAACAACGAAGAAATTGCATATGGATTGTATATTGCAGCTGCAATATAAAACAAAAATATATTACTACAATTTAAATAACTATTCTTCAAATGCAGCTAAATTTTTGGAATGAAAAATGCACCAGGATATGCTAGAGAAGGCATCAAGTTAGATAGCGGGTAAACAAATCTGAAATAAGTAAGAGAAGAAAAATGCAAAATTGAGGAGGCAATAGTGTTGATGAAGGTTGAAAGGCATGCCTCCTAACCTAGATCCACTAGTTCTTTCTCGGGTCTGATGGTGTCATGTGATATGTCCTATATACAGTAAGCCTCAATATCTTTAAAATATTATTAGATACAGAAGCTCTGCCACGGAGACCTGTTCCATGTATGTAGGAGGCCTTGGCAATAGTACAGATTAAAAGTTTTACTTACGCCTCAAGGTGCTCTGAATTTGGCTCCACGTTAGATTATAGGTGTATGTTCCATTGTCTATGTTAAGAGCTGGATTGCTTGTGGCCAGGTTGCTGAAGTTGGTTTCATCAACATTAGTTCTATCTCTGAGGTTGATAGATCCCAAGCAAAAGGTATCCCGTCGTTTGTCATTTGAACAGGACAGTCAAGAACATCTACACCATCTGATATAGCTTTACTATATGCCTTGTCAGTACAGCCAGGATAGTCGCCACTTGCTCCTTCGGATGAGATAACCAAAAGCTTTACTGAATCAAACAGAGAGCAAAGGAATCTGTTAACGTTGACAGCACAAAAGTTGAACATGAAAGTTCTAAAACCTAGATTAATTAAATTAAAACAATTTTAATCTTAATTAAACAAGCAATGGACATAACGATCGAGAGCGGCAAATGATAAAGATAATGATTCGACTCAAGCAACAAAACGATGATTCGTTTACCTAATCTTGTTAAGTGTAGAAATTAAAGGATTAAATACGAGCATAAAAATGTAACGTGGTAAACCCGAAGAGTAACATCCACGGGCCCTCATGCCATGGGTAAAAACAATTTACTAATAATCTTATTCAAAAATTCAATAGTATCGGTTTTTGTAATTTCGCAAAATTAACAAAATAACAATCAAAAGAAAATAGATCGACTCCTTTTGATACTTCTTCTTCTGACTTGTATGAAGTGGAATCAAACCCACCGGTCTTGACTTTATCGTCACTTCCCTATTGTACTTGACCACAACCACTACTTGGATTAAGAACCCGTTCTTAACTTCACGCCAAGTAGCTTGAACAAGATATGAAATTGTTCATTGAGCACCAATTTATTTTTGATTCTTCAATGAGTTTGAAGAAAACTTTTTGCTTTGAAAGTAGAATCAATGAAGCATCGAGTCTTATTTTTCTACCAATGAATTGGCCGATTTTGTGCTTGGAGAAACAAGAGCAAAAATATTTTCAAAGCCTTATTCTTCAATGTCTTGTTCACCTTGAATGGATTCGAGCGGTTTGAAGCTTATGGAACAAGAACACAAAAATATTTTCAAAGCCTTGATTCCTTATTGATTTCTACTCTTACTTATAGTTAAAGTAGAAATCAAATTAGAAATTATTTCTTACCTAAAAATCTGCAATAAGAATGATAAGAAAATTAGTATGAAAGAATATATAGAAAGATATTCTTAGATTTGTAGAAGGAAAGCATTTAGGAAACTAAATATTTCCTTCCTAAACAAATCTAAGGAATAAGAAAAGATTCTTTAACCTACAAAAAGAGCTCTCAATAATATTCATGAAATTAGAATATATCAAGTTTAAAAACAGAATAAAATCGCAGCTTTACTGATTTGGAAAAATAATTCGCTTATCAACCCAGTCAGTCAGAACTGGCGTTATCCAGACCAGTCAAAAACCAGTCAAAAACGAAAACGTTGACCTGCTCTTTTATCATTAAAAATCAGTTATATTAATTAAGAAATCTAAGATATAAAAAGTGAAAAATATGACACATATTTTTCCAACAATCTCCTCCTTTGGCGTTGCTTAATTACAAACACATAACTATCGAATTTTTACCATGAGCATCAATATATAAGGGTTATTGTTCCCCCTTAGTATGTAAACTAAGAATTCCTCGCAAAGTTAACAAAATATGCAAATACCACACACAATAGCCACAACTTTAGTATTGCTCCCCCTTAGCAAGATATCATCAAAGTGTAATGATCAAACCACCATAAACCTAAAAGTACTACTATTAAAGTTTAACCAACAAAATATCATCAGCAAAGTATAAACAACAATCACAAACTAACAACCACAAAATTTAAAAATACCCTACTACTTCCCATTTTGTAAGAGGAACGCCAAAAATAACAAGGAAAGAAGAGAAAAACAAAAGTAAACCAGTGTTTGAAGTGAAGAAAAACAGAATTTAAGAGTTAATATAGTCATCCATAACCAAATAGTTATAAAGTTAAAAGTTAGAAGCGAAAAGAGTTAGTCTTAGGGAGGATCAGGCTTCTTTGTACTAGATGCGAGATCGTTTGCAATTCTCTTGCGAGCATGGGTATCACGAAGGAACATCATTTGGAGGAGCATCAACGAGAGGTGCGATGGTTGGGGCAGCGAGTTGTCTCAACAACTAGATCGAAAGTCGGAATCTCTATCGGACCTCCGGGATGTGTGCGGAGAATGCAGGGTAACTATTCGAGATGAGACTTTATATGCTCATCGCCCGAGATATTCCGGTTTACCCAATACCCTACGCATGAAAATAAATTCATCGGAAAAACCTTTGGCTAAGGAGAAAAGTTGGTCTACGTGTTCTAACCAAATTTCAACCGAGTTTTCGGTGCATCAGACATCCGAGACTAGTCCAACGAAGATAGAAGCGTGTGCGGGAACTCTAGGAGTGGGATGCGATGCGCTACCCAATTTGTAAACTCATGAACACCTAGCGCTAGAATATCCTCAGAGAATCTGTCTAAATCCATGGCAGGCACTTCTTGATGAACAAGAAAGTGATAGATGAGAGCTGGATGCGGTAGCCTCTACTGCTTAGCCCTCATCGGCCATTCATAAACAATTCTATCAAAAACCATTTTTACCCAATCAACTGGCATCCTCATCCCTAACTTGTATAGCATAACAGACCTGTCTCTCGAAATGTCGGATCTATAAGTCAATGGATCGATATTGTTGATAAGAATCCGATGAAGAATTTTATATTTGGGCGATGAGTCGGAAGCGATCGGTTCTCCCGATTACGGCGGTAGAGCGGTCATTTCTTGCGCAATGCTATCCTTGGTCAATTTTTCATCACTTGTGACAGCCACAGTGGTCACCCCAAGCCAGCCCTTGATTCTTGGGAACATTTTCCATAAATTCCTTGACCAAAGTTTCATTGAACGTCCTAGAAAAACTTAACAGATTATGTAAGTTGTGAAAATCAACAATTTCACCCAACCCAAACGAACTAAATTCGGGAATTGCTACCTTGCACTCAATGATGAACTTACGGTAGGTGGTAAAAGCAGAACCAGATTCTCAAAGACTCTCAGATAGATAATATGAATGGTGAGGAGGTTAACAGAGTGTCTACCTCTAGATAATGTTTCAAGTTTGAACATTTGGGGATCTGAACTGGGAGTAGGCAGTACTCTGTAGGCACCTCCAGAGGCAGTAGGAGGCCTGTTCTGACCAACAAGTGTGGGCTCTTCAGCAACAACACGGATTTTACCTTTTCTTTTTTTAGCCCTCGTAGCTCTTTTCGTTAGAGGAGGTGTGGGAGTAGATTCCGAAAATTCATCAAAAGCAACATCAAAATCAGAATTTGATTTTTGAGAAGGGGGTTTACTTGAACCCTCTACGAATGGAGGAGGTTGTTCAAACTCCTCATCACCAATCCCTTCATCTTCACGAACTTCCTCTTCAATTTTAGCATTGTCGACTTGATTTGTCACCGCATGATCCGTCATCTTGATCTCCTTCTCCATCTGGTGTTTGAGCACTTAGGATAACTTTTTTGCTCAGAAAAGTAATGGAGTCTTTAGATGTTTGATGGGCCTGTGATTTAGAATGGCTAACCGGCGGTTGATATGCAACAATGTCCGTCGATTGGTCAGACCGAGATGCAATCGCCATTTGGAGAAGTGTCCGAGTCCGAACTTGAGGGTTCGATCTTCTTGCACTTCTTAGGAGAGTCCCTATCAGTGACATTTGTTGCCCCATTAGCGATTCAAAGAATGACACCGAGCAACAGTGTTATTGGATGAACTTCCCGGATGTTTCTTCGATTTTGGCATTTTAGTCTTCACCATTGTTTGAATCTGAAAAAGAAAACCCAACACAACTTCGAAATCAAGTATAAGAGGCTTCGAAGTTAGGAAATCGAAAATCGAGTGTGAGAAGATGAAAAAGGAAACCCTAAGTCACGGTTTAATAGGGGAAATTTTCAGAATTGCACAAGGAGAGAACAGTTAATTTGAGACGTGTGGAAAGCAGTTACCAAAATTAAACTGATTATTAGCAGTTATTGACAAAAAAACCTTCCTTAATCAGATATGTCAAATTTGAACTAAACTACATAAGATGCCAATTTATGGAAAACGATATTATTAAGATAGGTAAAACAATTTAATATTGAGAAAAGAATTGGATTCCATAAACTAAAATTTATCCAGATTTTCTCGATTAAAGTCGATTGTACTACCAAAATTAGACTATTGATTAAAAATTCTCTGAAAAAGGCCCACACAAGATAATCACACAAAAATAATGAGAATATTTTATGCGATAAAATTGAATCGTTTATTTATGGACAAATTTCATAGTCTACAAATTATCCAATCGGTCCAAAATATAAAAATCAACCGAAATCTTCCAATTAGATATATGCGCATAATTAGATTCAATTAATTGGTAAGATTTATAACGTGAGTGTGTGATAGGACATATTGAACTAATCAATCATAACATGTCCCACTTAGGGATGGCAATGGGACGGGTCGGCCCCGCTCTGCAAAATTTTGACTGCTTCCCTACATCCATGACCCGCGAATCCATGAGGCGGGACCACGGACGGAGACTTCAATCGACGAACCAACTACCCGGTTAAATATCTTTTTTTAAGAAAAAAATTAAAAAAAAAATTAAAAAATAATAATAATTTTTTTATATATATTTGTACCAAACAAAACAAAAAAATTATAAGATTGAGATTATGGTGTAGTGGTTAAGATTGGTAGTTTACAAGTTTCAACTCGGGTTCAAATCTTCTTTAGTCTATTTATAGTGAAAATTATAATTTCTATTCTATTTTATAATTTTTTAAAAATAAAATAAAAAATTGGAGGGACAAGTCGCGGGGCGAAGGGGCGAGTCGGACCCGCGGTGGGGCAGAAAATTCTGACCCAAACCCGTCCCTATTATCCGGCGTGGTGGTCATGGTCGTGAGTGTTTTTTTGCCATCCGTAGTCCCACTAAGCCAAATTGAACTTTGTCGAGAAGATAAGTTGAGATGTATTTCAAACCGGTCATTATCCGAACATATCTCTTTAAATAGAAAACAAATATGCGTGCGAGACGGGGAGTACCATAGCAATTTTCTTTTCAGTACTCAGTGTTGACTTTATTTGTGTATATATATATATATATATATATATATATATATATATATATATATATATATATATATATATATATATTTGTCAAAGTTCAATTTATAAGATCATGGAGTTGACTTTCTCACGACCATAAAGGTAGCCCTTTTCCACATGATTTATGTTCATTATCAAGGACATTTGCACATATCTATGGTAGTAGTCCTGTTTAAATTTCTTTAGATAAAATTAAAATAAAATTTAAAATTCAAAATAATAAAAAAAAGAATTAAGATTTAAAATAATAAATCCAAATGGTGTTTAATGAAATTTGATTTGGGAGTTTTAAAGGAAAATTTTTAAAATTTTTGATAATGAAAATTTTCAATTTTAATCTAATTTTAAAAATTAATTGAAAAAATAATTAATTCATTTTAACCTAATAATTTTAAAATTTAATAATTAAAAAAACAAATCAATATAATTCAATTAAATTCTATTTAAATAATAATTTTAATTAATTTAATTAATTCAAAAACAATTAATTTAAATCTTTTAATTAATTCTTAAAATAATAATTAATAAATTAATTAATTATCTAATAAAATAACAATACAATAAAATTAATTCCAATTATCTTTAATAATTGATTTAACTAAGCACTTAATAGACAGCCCCAAAAATTAATTAAAATTAATCTTAAAAAATATTGAATTATTTGATTATTTATAACATTTTAGGATCCTTTAAATATAAATAAATTGACCAAATGCATAACAAGAATCAATATTAAACTTAATGTGGCATCATTTAAGAATATGTAAGTCAACCTATCTTAATTCAAAATTTTCTACTAACTTAAATAATAATTAAACAATTAGAAAAATAATTCAATAACAATAATTAAAGATACAGATCATTATTAGATCTAATTTTAAATTTCAAAAATTAATTACAAAATATAACTTTAATCAAACAAAATATAAATACAAATAGGATATTTGTTAAATTAAATTTAAACCAAAATAAACGAATTTAAGTTTAAATACTTTTCAAATTAAATTACAATATTTTTAAATTTCTTAATTCAAATACAAATTATTAATAATTAACCCATTTTAAATAATTTTATAACAAATCTAAATTTCCTAATTTTCAAATCAGAAAAAAAAATTGATAACTAAATTTTTAAATTTAAATACCTTAAGTTGTAATTTATTTACTTACCTTCCCTTAATTGAATTTATCTAAATTGAATACCCAAATTTTTTCAATAATTTAAACCTCAATAAAATTAAGAACTTACTTTCTTCAATTAAAATATTTAATTTTTAACAAATTAGCCTTCATTCAATTACCTTTTTAATAAACCTCAATTATTCTAAAATTTTCTAAAGAAACACCCTTAAAATTAAATTTAAATTAATTATTAAATTCACTGACATTAAGATTATATTATTCCAATAACTTTAATTTAATGTCTTGTTATATTTTATCAATTAACTAATTAGATTGTCCTTCCTAAAAATTTAATTTCATAAATATTTCTTCAAAATTTTTCACAATGTACTTTAAGTCATAAATAAATTTTAAATTAATAATAAAAATAAATTAACTAAATTTGGGTATAAATATGCACAATTTAGAGTTAAATTAATCACTTATCACTCAAATTTTAGGTTAAAGTATTTAATTTAATAATTCGAATTTTTAATATAAAGTTTATTAACCTTATAATTTGACTTAGGTTATTATTTTTATTAAATTGGTTTCTTAATGTAATTTACTTGTGAAAATTTTCAATATTTTATTAAATTTTATACTTTATTTGCTTTTTTAAGATTAATTAGTTTAAAATTCTATTATGTTAGGATTTTAATTTTCATTCATTCATAGATTATTGTTAAATTTAATTCAATTGATTTGGTTCAATTATTCATTCAGATTTGAAATTCTTTTTGATTTCGTACATTGGTTTTGACCATTTGGGTTTTGTATGCTTATAATGTTATCGGTGATTGATGTTATTTCCTTATTTAAATTCTGGTATTCTTTTTGGGTCATTTTGGGATGTTTAACTATCGAATTGATGTCCCTTTAGATTTTCAGGAAAGCTTATGGAAAAATTCTTGATGACTTAATTTTACTTAATAATTAAATATGTTAAAGGTTGGGAGTGGATTTCACAAGAAGTTTAAACCCAATTTTATGAAAATACAAATTAAAAATGAATAGACGGAAAAAATAGAATTTAAACTAATTTGAACCAATTCACGGTAATGCTACGAGGTATAGAAATACTTACATGGGACTTTGAAAATTAAGGCCCTTGAAGGATTGATCCTAATGCTCATTGCCTTGAGTGCGTGTAAATGCACTTAAGGCCGGCAATACTTTTAACTTGTTACGGCTTTACATTCCTTTTAATAATATTGGCTATTTTGGAATGGTTTAGTCATGTATAAAGTTTTTTAACTAATTAAATTCCTTAGGCGTTTGTTCACTTTTATTCATGGTTTTGGACCCGCCCCCTGTATTCCCTATTATTCTTGGTTTAAACCATTTTAAGGTTTGAGAATTGATTTCCCCTAATTAGGTTTTCTTAGGCTTCCCTTTGCGTATTTAGATTTTTCTAGTTTGCAATTCAACTGGTTTGATTTTTCTTTGATTCCCTTTGTAATTATGTTTGCTCGTTCTTTAGATTTCTCATGGTTTGCTTTTATCTATCCTTACATATCGTTTATTTTCCATTGTTAGTTCCCTTTACCTTTTATTCGGATTATCTTGTTTGGTTGATTGGTGGTTTTCAATTTAATGTCCAAAGGTATTCCTTCTCTGTCGTTCTTTTAAGGTTTGGAATTGGAACATATTCTTTGGAATTAATGTTCTCTTAAATTTCCTTTGAATTTAAGTTAAAGAATTATTAATTCAATTGACCTTAAAATTTTTTATTTTCTCTTTTGATTTGGGATTATTTTTCCCGGGGGGGAAAAATTTGTTTTCAAATTTTTTTTTTTGTTTAATGGAAAAGGGTTTTTTCTTTAGTTTAAAATTTTTTTTAGCAAATGCATCTAAATTTTTGGAATGAAAAATGCACCAGGATATGCTAGAGAAGGCATCAAGTTAGATAGCGGGTAAACAAATCTGAAATAAGTAAGAGAAGAAAATGCAAAATTGAGGAGGCAATAGTGTTGATGAAGGTTGAAAGGCATGCCTCCTAACCTAGATCCACTAGTTCTTTCTCGGGTCTGATGGTGTCATGTGATATGTCCTATATACAGTAAGCCTCAATATCTTTAAAATATTATTAGATACAGAAGCTCTGCCACGGAGACCTGTTCCATGTATGTAGGAGGCCTTGGCAATAGTACAGATTAAAAGTTTTACTTACGCCTCAAGGTGCTCTGAATTTGGCTCCACGTTAGATTATAGGTGTATGTTCCATTGTCTATGTTAAGAGCTGGATTGCTTGTGGCCAGGTTGCTGAAGTTGGTTTCATCAACATTAGTTCTATCTCTGAGGTTGATAGATCCCAAGCAAAAGGTATCCCGTCGTTTGTCATTTGAACAGGACAGTCAAGAACATCTACACCATCTGATATAGCTTTACTATATGCCTTGTCAGTACAGCCAGGATAGTCGCCACTTGCTCCTTCGGATGAGATAACCAAAAGCTTTACTGAATCAAACAGAGAGCAAAGGAATCTGTTAACGTTGACAGCACAAAAGTTGAACATGAAAGTTCTAAAACCTAGATTAATTAAATTAAAACGAATTTTAATCTTAATTAAACAAGCAATGGACATAACGCATCGAAGCGGCAAATGATAAAGATAATGCTCGACTCAGCAATAGCATGTTCGTTACCTAATCTTGTTAAGTGTAGAAATTAAAGGATTAAATACTGAACGAAAATGTAACGTGGTAAACCCAAGAGTAACATCCACGGGCCCTCATGCCATGGGTAAAAACAATTTACTAATAATCTTATTCAAAAATTCAATAGTATCGGTTTTGTAATTTCAAAATTAACAAAATAACAATCAAAAGAAAATAGATCGACTCTTTGATACTTCTTCTTCGACTTGTATGAAGTGGAATCAAACCCACCGGTCTTGACTTTATCGTCACTTCCCTATTGTACTTGACCACAACCACTACTTGGATTAAGAACCCGTTCTTAACTTCACGCCAAGTAGCTTGAACAAGATATGAAATTGTTCATTGAGCACCAATTTATTTTTGATTCTTCAATGAGTTTGAAGAAAACTTTTTGCTTTGAAAGTAGAATCAATGAAGCATCGAGTCTTATTTTTCTACCAATGAATTCGGCCGATTTTGTGCTTGGAGAAACAAGAGCAAAAATATTTTCAAAGCCTTATTCTTCAATGTCTTGTTCACCTTGAATGGATTCGAGCGGTTTGAAGCTTATGGAACAAGAACACAAAAATATTTTCAAAGCCTTGATTCCTTATTGATTTCTACTCTACTTATAGTTAAAGTAGAAATCAAATTAGAAATTATTTCTTACCTAAAAATCTGCAATAAGAATGATAAGAAAATTAGTATGAAAGAATATATAGAAAGATATTCTTAGATTTGTAGAAGGAAAGCATTTAGGAAACTAAATATTTCCTTCCTAAACAAATCTAAGGAATAAGAAAAGATTCTTTAACCTACAAAAGAGCTCTCAATAATATTCATGAAATTAGAATATATCAAGTTTAAAAAGAATAAAATCGCTTTTACGATTTGGAAAAATAATTACTTATCAACCGGTCGATCGAATGGCGTTATCCGACATCAAAACCACAAAACGAAACGTTGACCGCTCTTTTATCATTAAAAATCGTTATATTAATTAAGAAATCTAAGATATAAAAAGTGAAAATATGACACATATTTTTCCAACAATCTCCTCCTTTGGCGTTGTAATTACAAACACATAACTATCGAATTTTACCATGAGCATCAATATATAAGGGTTATTGTTCCCCTTAGTATGTAAACTAAGAATTCCAAAGAAGTTAACAAAATATGCAAATACCACACAATAGCCACAACTTTAGTATTGCTCCCCTTAGCAAGATATCATCAAAGTGTAATGATCAAACCACCATAAACCTAAAAGTACTACTATTAAAGTTTAACCAACAAAATATCATCAAGAAAGTATAAACAACAATCACAAACTAACAACCACAAAATTTAAAAATACCCTACTACTTCCCATTTTGTAAGAGGAAGCAAAATAACAAGGAAAGAAGAAAAACAAAAGTAAACCAGGTGTTTGAAGTGAAGAAAAGAATTTAAGAGTTAATATAGTCATCCATAACCAAATAGTTATAAAGTTAAAAGTTAGAACGAAAAGAGTTAGTCTGGGAGGATCCGGCTTCTTTGTACTAGATGCAGATCGTTTGCAATTCTCTTGCGAGCATGGGTATCGAAGGAACATCACCGGAGGAGCATCAACGAGAGGTGCGATGGTTGGGCAGCTTGTCTCAACAACTAGATCGAAAGTCGGAATCTCTATCGGACCTCCGGATGTGCGAGAATTCAGGTAACTATTCGGATGCGACTTTATATGCTCATCGCCCGATATTCCGGTTTACCCAATACCTACGCATGAAAATAAATTCATCGAAAAACCTTTGGCTAAGGAGAAAAGTTGGTCTACCGTGTTCTAACCACCAATCGAGTTTGGTGCATCAGACATCCGCACTAGTCCAACGAAGATAGAAGCGTGTCGGGAACTCTAGGAGTGGGATGCGTGCGCTACCCAAATTTGTAAACTCATGAACACCTAGCGCTAGAATATCCTCGGAGAACTGTCTAAATCCATGGCGGCACTTCTTGATGAACAAGAAAGTGATAGATGAGAGTCGGATGCGTAGCCTTCATCGCTAGCCCTCATCGGCCATTCATAAACAATTCTATCAAAACCATTTTACCCAATCAATCGGCATCCTCATCCCTAACTTGTATAGCATAACGACTGCTCTCGAAATGTCGGATCTATAAGTCAATGGATCGATATTGTTGATAAGAATCGATGAAGAATTTTATATTTGGGCGTAGTCGGAAGCGGTCGGTTCTCCGATTACGGCCGGTAGAGCCGTCATTTCTTGCGAATGCTATCCTGGTCAATTTTCATCACTTGTGACCCAGGTCACCCCAAGCCACTCGATTCTGGGAACATTTTCCATAAATTCCTTGACCAAAGTTTCATTGAGCGTCCTAGAAAAACTTAACAGTTATGTAAGTTGTGAAAATCAACAATTTCACCCAACCCAAACGAACTAAATTGGAATTGCTACCTTGCACTCAATGATGAACTTACGGTAGGTGGTAAAAGAGAACCGATTCTCGGCACTCTCGATAGAAACGATGAATGAGGAGGTTAACAGTGTCTACCTCAGATAATGTTTCAAGTTTGAACATTTGGGGATCGAGCGGGAGTAAGCGACTCTGTAGGCACCTCCAGAGGCGTGGGAGGCTGTTCGACCAACAAGTGTGGGCTCTTCGAACAACACCGATTTTACCTTTTCTTTTTAGCCCTCGTGCTCTTTTCGTTAGAGGAGGTGTGGGAGTAGATTCGAAAATTCATCAAAGCAACATCAAAATCGAATTTGATTTTTGAGAAGGGGTTTACTTGAACCCTCTACGAATGGAGGAGGTTGTTCAGAACTCCTCATCACCAATCCCTTCATCTTCACGAACTTCCTCTTCAATTTTAGCATTGTCGGACGACCTTGTCACTCGCAGATCCGTCATCTTGATCTCCTTCTCCATCGGTGTTTGAGCACTTAGGATAACTTTTTGCTCGAAAAGTAATGGGTCTTTAGATGTTTGATGGGCTGTGATTTAGAATGGCTAACCGCGGTTGATATGCAACAATGTCCGCATTGGTCGAGATGAGATCAGCTCATTTGGAGAAGTGTCCGAGTCGAACTTGAGGGTTCGTCTTCTTGCACTTCACGGAGAGTCCCTATCGGCGACATTTGTTGCCCATCGCAGATTCAGCAGAGACACGAGCACAGTGTTATTGGATGAACTTCCCGGATGTTTCTTGATTTTGGCATTTTAGTCTTCACCATTGTTTGAATCGAAAAGAAAACCCAACACAACTTGAAATCAAGTATAAGAGGCTTGAAGTTAGGAAATCGAAATCGAGTGTGAGAAGATGAAAAGGAAACCCTAAGTCACGGTTTAATAGGGAAATTTTCGAATGCACAAGGAAGAACATTAATTTGAGGCGTGTGGAAGCGTTACCAAAATTAAAGCGATTATTAGCGATTATTGACAAAAACCTTCCTTAATCGGATATGTCAAATTTGAACTAAACTACATAAGATGCCAATTTATGGAAAACGATATTATTAAGATAGGTAAAACAATTTAATATTCGAAAAGAATTGGATTCCATAAACTAAAATTTATCCGATTTTTCTCGTTAAAGCGATTGTACTACCAAAATTAGACTTTGATTAAAAATTCTATGAAAAGGCCCACACAAGATAATCACACAAAAATAATG